>OY728126.1:1167607712-1177607712 GCA_963277665.1 Viscum album
TAAGTGTATATTTTATAACAATATTTTAACAGAATTCATGAAAACATTAAATAATTCATAATCATACATAAACATGCATATGTTTTTTTTATTATAGCTACCACCTACCTTTATGATGGATTTATCATCATCATGATGGTTTTTTATCCCCAAAAATTCGATTATGTGAATTTTCCATCATTGTATCAAAAGTTAATCTATTTTATCAAACCAAAACATTAAAAAAAGTTTTTTTATAACTTATAATTAACTCTTTCATGTACATCAAAGAGGGTTATAATCACTAAGAAACTCATTAAGAAACACTATATTTCATAAATCACATGTAACATTATATATTTCACCTCTTGATCTATCCTCTCACCATAATGAGAAACCACTAATCATATCAGTTTAATTCAAACATGACCCAGGGGATTAAACAACGAACTGTATCCTAGAAACAGAAATATTAACATGTAAGGAATAAGAACTAGACATGAGAGGAAAATGGAATAACCATAATAGAAGACACTATAGATAATTCACAATAAATAAACCTACATTGGGAATAACAATAGAGAAGAATAGAGGATGTGTCTGTTGAAATAACCCTCCTTGATACCATGTTCAACCTAAATTTCTATATTTCTTACACTAAAATGTTGGGTTTTCCCATCATGTTTAAAAACTAGATAATGGTAATGTCACAAAGTTACTTATATAAGTCATGATATAATAAAATACTAATGGAATCTATCCTAGAGTGTCCCCTTATGTTTTACGTGACACAGCTCCCATGACTACAAATGAAATACTTATGATGTCTTCTCATTGCAGACCCATCTCATTTTGGATTGGTATCATTCCTCCTTGAAGAACCTATATATTGAGGCCTTTAATCTATATGGTGTGTCTGTTTCCATCATGTTTGTGTACTTATACCTCTATAATGACTCCCCCATCATGGGAATAGCCATAATTATACACTCCATAATTACCCTCGAGGAAAATTTCCTCAGGATGATCTTAATGTCATTATGTGACTATTATTTTCTCCAGAAAAATACAACGAAAAAACAAAGGGTTCCTCACACCCATAAACAATGTCAACATCCTGGAATGTCACACCAATCCATGAAGTGAAACTCATATGGAAAAAGAATTTCATTACTGAAACCCCTTATAATAAATGACCACATCCATAAACCTAATGGACAGAGTGTGACCTCCTATCCACGACTATCAACTCATCCATCACAACTCCAACACACCATGACACCCACGGGTCACATCATGAACTATATCATCCATGATATGGTGCATCCCAGACTATGTGATGACTCTTAAACCATCCTTCATCAGGGTATAACCAAAACCATTCATGGAATAAAGAACCCTCTACAGTAAAAAAATCATAAAATATCTACCACAACACTACACTGATATTCACTTAAGTAGCCAAAACACATCTCAGGCCTTTGAAAACATTAGAAAATGTTTTCTTTAGATTTTGAAACCCTGATAATCCCAAAGAGTATCCAAATTTCCAAAATTCTTCTACTCCAGGATAGAAAATTTAAACTCCCACTAAAATAATGACCCATAAATTTATGTTCTATTATAATAATTATTTTTTATTTTTTTCAATTGGTTTTGTTATTGTTTTTGTTCTAATAGTATTATTAATTTTATTTTAGTATTATTTATTTTAGAGAGTGATACCTTGTAAATCCGTTATTTTTTTATTTTATCTTGTAATTCATGATATTTTACTTGATTTTGTGATTGAATTGTGGATAATAATAAATGGAATAAGAAAAATTAATTTCTTCTCAAATAATATTATTTTGTGGCAGTTTTAAACAAGTATAATTTTATGGTAAAGGTAAATTACTTTAATAATTTAATAATTTATGTGTTTTAAGATAAGATAATGGTCATATTTTTATTATTATGAATCTGGATACCCTTAAAATAATATTGGAGTCATGTAACATTTATTTATTAAGTACACTTATTTTTAAAAAAGTGACCAATAAGGATGTTGAAATATCCAAAGATGAAGTTTTCATGTAATTTTTTTTTAAAAATGAAATAATAGTACCTATATTTACTCTTTATTATCACAATATCTTTCAATATTTTGAAAAAATTCCATTTCTTGGAATGATGTATTATATAATATTAATTTATGAGTCTTGATACTACAACATTAAATTTAATGCACATACTCAAGAGGATATGATTTCTTATTTTTAGGTTTGAATTTGGGTTCTCATATAGTTTTTTTTGGCATCCACATATTTTGGGTTGTCTTTCTTCATGCATTTGGGAACCATTAAATATTGTTGAGATTCCCTTGCAAGAATATATAGGGTACTATACAAGAGTCATTATTTTGTTTTATTAATATTTAATGATTTTGGAAAAGGTATCCATTATTTCTTATAAATATATAATTGATATTGATTTTGAATATGAATTTATATTTTCATTATATATATTTTGTAAATGAATGGGGAATATTTTTACATTTCATAGTAATGTTAGGTAATTTCAACTGAAACAATCAAAGTAAATCTAATAGGGGACCAAGAATTGTTTTTCGAAGGGAACATAATGTTTTAATGATAATGGAAATTTTTTTATGATACTACAAAAAAATTGATGAAGATGGTAAATCATTACTTACTTTAGAATATTTGGGTCTTCATAGCCTTCTTATTTCACAAATTCTACAAACCAACTATTTTTAATATTCATATTTTTCTAACAATCCTTTATAAAAGAATTAGAATGAAGTTGATGATGTGAAATATGATTAGTTGGTTGATTTGGTTTTCTCACCAGTTACTAGCGATGAATATATAAGAGGGGATCCTCATTCCACAAATAAGGATGGTATAAAAACGAAATTAGTTGTGTAATTTCGTAATAGAAGTCGATTTCCATGATATATAGTAATATTAATCATTCCATAAAGTGTTCGGAAATAATTTAAAGTAATAATCCATTGATGTAAGAAAATATTTGGATAACACTGATTATGAGGGTCAATCAAGTACCAAGGAGATTGAAGTCGATATTTCAAACTCTATGGAAGATATTAAAATACCTAGTGATTCATGTATATAATGACCCATATTTTAGATTCATGGTTATTACTTTATAATTGAAGCATACTTATTATAGCATATAACAAACCCATGGTAGGACCGTACAGGTATAGTGTCTTTAGAAACTGGGAAACATAAACAACTTGTTCATAAATCATCTACATTGTCTCCCTCTTATTTCATCATATCTAGAGCCCCTTTTTGGCATATCCTACATAATACCCTTCTTCCTGGCCTGGGGAAATGAAAACATACAAAAGGGTGAGCTCAAATTCTCAGTAAGGGTATACAAAAGAAATATCAATCATATCATTCTCATAAGAACATAAAAATTTGAATATCTTAACCTGCAAAAGAGATCATAATATCATAATATGGGATAAATCATAGTAGTGAAATGTAATCCCAATAATCATAACATAAAACATTAGAATTTGTGGCATACACACATAATCATAGAAAATGATTTCATTTTAGTCAAGACTCATTTCCAAGACTGTCGTAGCGGACAATTTCCATTACTGAACTGAGTTCACTCCTCGTTCTAGTCCTGTATCAAAGAACCATATTAACTTTCCATTCGAGCCATATCTATCACATGAGATATAAATCTTTACCCAATGCATTGTATGGAGATATAGGTCCCACCCATCTCATAAAGAAACCATTCTTATGTGTGCCACAAAATAATAAATCATACGTCATAGCATAACCCATGTAATAAAAATGGGATTCTTAAACATCGCGACATCATAAAACAATTCATATAAGATAAATGACTTCATAAAAATAATTACATCATAACATAATCAAAGGTAGGTGTTGATCCCAACCCCCTTTTAAATCCATAGATAAAGCTCTCAACATGCCTTCTGGAGTTTGAATTGTCCTCTCAGACTGACCGTCTGTCTGAGGATGATAAGAAGTGTTGAAACTCACCTTTGTATGTAGAGCGTGCTGAAGACTTCACTGAAACTTCGAGGTAAACCTCAGATCCTAATCAAATATAATGGAAATTGGTACTCCATGAAATCTGACCACATCCTTTACATATATTCAGGAAAGTTGATCCAGGGAGAAATATTCTCTAATAGCAATGAAGTGCGGCGACTTCGTAAAACGATCAACTATAACCTAGATAGAATTATTGAATTTGGATGTTTTAGTAAGTCCGGTGACAAAGTTCATAGTGATGGTTTCCCATTTCCATTCTGGTATGGGTAATGGTTGTAGCATCCCCTTAGACTTCTGTATCTCATCTTTAACCTGCTGAAAAACCAAGCATTGAGAGACATATTCAAAAACATCTCTTTTCATGCCATCCCACGAGAAGTACACTTTCAGGTCCTTGTACATCTTCCTGCTTTCAGGATGAATAGAGAATGAAGAACTATGAGCCTCATCCAGCAGCTCCTTCTTTAATTCTAGGATGGGAGGAACACAAACCCAATTCCTGAGCATTATTATTTCATCACAATCAATGCAAAATTAAGGAACATTTCCCACCTTCTTTTGTAACTCTACATCTTTTTTTGTGCCTCTTTAATCTTCATATGTATAGATGGTTGAACATTCATTTTAGAGAGATATGATATTTCCCCTTCCATTATAATTTCATGATCCATCATTTGTAAATCCATAAATATTGGATCTTTTGTGATCCTCATCAGGGATAAGCTAGCATGGTTTTGTCGACTTAATGTATCTGCCACCTTGTTTGCATTCCCAGGGTGATAATGAATAGAGTAGTCGTAATCCTTAATCAACTCCAACCATCTTCATTGGTGCATATTCATCTCCTTTTGTGTGAAAATATACTTTAAAATTTTATGATCAGAATAAATATCACACCTTTCACCATAATGGCAATGCCCCCAAACCTTTAATGCAAAGATTACTGCAACTAAATCCAAATCATGAGTTGGGTAATTTTTCTCATGGATTTTCAACGGTCGTGATGAATAATCTATCACCATATCATTTTGAATGAGAAAAAACCCCAATACCTTCTTGGATGCATCACTGTAAATCACAAACCTTTCTCCACTATAAGGCAGTGTAAGGACAGGTGCACTGGATAACCTTCATTTTAACTCCTTGAAATTTTCTTTACACTCCTCCGTCTAAAAGAAAAATAACTCCTTTTTGAGTCAACCTGGTGAGTGGATAAGATAAGCTTGAAAAATCTTTCACAAAACGTCAATAATATCCAGCCAAGCCAGGAAAACATCGGATCTCAGTTACTATTATTGGTCTCGACCATAATTCGAAAACCTCTATTTTTTCAGGATCCATAAATATCCCCTCTTTTGAGATTATGTGACCCAAAAATGAAACATTTTGAAGCCAAAATTCACACATGAAAAATTTGGCATAAAGATTCTCCTTTCTTAGGGTCTTTAATACAATTCTCAAGTTATCGTCATGTTCTTCCTTGTTCTTTGAATAGACAAGAATATCTTCTATAAAGACTACCACAAATTGATCAAGATATTTTCTAAAGACTCTATTCATTAGATCCATGATGATAATAGGGGTATTAGTAAGACCAAATGGCATCACTATAAATTCATAGTGTGCATACCTTGTACGAAAAGCCGTCATTGGTATATCATCCCTTTTGACCCTTAATTTATGATACCTTGAATAAAGATCAATCTTGGAATAGTATTGAGCTCCGCGTAGTTGGTAAAATAAGTCATCAATGCATGGGAGAGGGTGTTTGTTCTTGATAGTGATCATGTTATGTTCTCGATAATCAATGCAGAGTCTCATTGATCCGTCTTTCTTCTTAACAGACATAACAGGTTCTCCCCAAGGTGATGCACTAGGGCGTATGAATCCTTTGTCAAGATTCTCTTGGAGTGGCTTCTTCAATTCCTGCAACTCAATTGGAACTATTCTATATGGTGTCCTTGAAATAAGCATAGCCCCCGGTATGAGTTCTATTGAAAACTCAACTTCATGATTTGGTGGAATACCATGCAATTCCTCCGGAAAGACATCATCAAACTCCCGTACAATGGGAATATTCTTAGTCGTGTGTTTCTCACCAACCATTTGAGATAAATAACCTACATTTAGTGGAATCACAACCCATAAGATGGAAGAAATTTCCACTGTAAGGTTATGTTCATCCTTGCATCGATAGATGGTCATAGATTGGTCGGGAATATTAAATGTGATTTCCCATCGTTGGAAATTGATATGAGATTCATATAAAGAAAGACAATCCATGCCAAGAATCAAATCAAATTTCACTATAGGAAGGATCACAAGATTTGTAGGAATCACCTTCCCACAAACGTCAATTGGAGAATAATTATAAACTTTTGATGCGACCGTTGTGCCATTAGGAGTTGTCACATCAAACTAAACCTCTAATATTTGAGGTAATATGATGATACCCATAGAAAATTCATCACAAATAAACACGTGGGTGGATCAAAAATCAAATAAAACATTTTCTACTTTTGAGTGGATGGTAAGTGTACCTTTCACCACTTTGTTATCGTACTCCACATTTCCGATTGTAACTGTATGTGACTTTACTTTGTCTTTGGCCTTAAGAGTTTGTTGACGTCGATCATCATCAACAACCCTTGGATTTTGGCATTTATTGGCATAATTCCCCATCTCCCTGCACTTGAAACATTGAAGTGTTTTTTGTGCATTCTGTGTATCCCTTTTTTTGTTCGCATCATTATACATCTTCTTCCCATTATTTCGACATTCCATTGCCTGATCACCTTCTAATCCACACTTGTAACATTTTATTGTTCCTTTAAGACAATTCCCTCCAAGTTTCTTTCCACAATTTGAGCATAAAGGAAAACTCATCTTCTTTTTAGGGTGGTCTCTAAAATTTCCTTTGAATTCCATCTTCCTCTTCTTATCAAACCCATATGATTGATGGGTCACTCCAATCTCCATATCAACCTTGAGATCACATCAAAGAATTTCCTCGTAGCTATTGATGTACCTTATGTCTAAAACCCTTAGATGACTTGGTTTTAAGCCACTAAAGAATCAATCGATCTTACTCCCAGGTTGGATAATAATTCCAGAAGTGTACCTTGCAAGTGTTGTAAAATTTTCTTCATAGGTACCAAATGATTCATCATCTTTTTGATTCAGTTCAAGAAACTCCTCCATATTTGTTCGAAGAATTCGAGGGAATTTCTTATTGAAAAATAAGTTATTGAACTCGACCCATTACATGGACTCAATTTCATCCCTTTGCCTCATTTTCCTTACAAGAATCCACTATTGATCAGCTTCACCTTCCAAACGATACACGGTTAAGATGATTATGTCATGTTCAGAAAACTGTAGAACTGAAAATATCATTTTAGTGGTACTGATCCACTGTTCAGACACTAATGGACCAGAAGACCCGCTGAATGAAGGTGGGTGCTCCATCATGAAGGATTCAATAGAATGTTTCTCATTCCTTTTCTCGTTTGGAAGTCCTTCATGATTCATATCTTGAAAAAGTTGTGTGAGCATGGCTACAAGGTTTTTCATTCCTGCTCCCATAACGTTTGGTTTCTCAGGAGGACAATCATTGAATTGTTCGTCGCATTCATCATTAACGTGGTTCCTTCGGGTTCCAGCCATTGACTAAAACCAATAATCATAGTGTGAGAAACAGTAATTACAATAGGAAAACCACATAATCAGTAATAAAATTTCACACTTTAGGTCTTATCATAGGTTATTCATGGCCATTTCTAAAATACTAAGATTATGTTCTATGCTTAGACATATCCTTAGGGTTCTTACTATGTATTTCACATCCTATATTCCTAAGGTTGTCTATAACATTCCTCTCATAACAACTATAATGACCCATACTTTAGATACATGGTTATTACTTCAGAATTGAAGAATACATATTACAACATATAACAAAACCATGGTAGGACCGTATAAGTATAGTGTCTTTAAAAACTAGGAAACATAAACAACTGGTTCATAAATCATCTACATTGTCTCCCACTTATCTCATAATATCTAGAGTCTCTTTTGGCATATCGTACTTAATATCCTTCTTCCTGAACTAGGGAAAATAATACATACAAAAGGGTGAGCTCAAATTCTCAGTACGGGTAAACAAAAGAAATATCATTCATATCATATTCATAAGAACATAACATTTTGAATATCTTAACCTGAAAAAGAGATCATAATATCATAACATGGGATAAATCATAATTGTGAGATTTAATCCCAATAATAATTACATGATACATGAAACTTTGTAGCATACACACATAATCATAGAAAATCATTTCATTTTAGTCAAGGTTCATTGCCAAGACTATCATAGCAGACAAAGCCCATTACAGAACTGAGTTTACTCCTCATTCCAATACCATATCACTGAACCAGATTAACTTTCCATTCTAGCCATGTCTATACCATGAGATATGAATATTTACCCAATAAATTTGAGGGAGATATAGGTCCCAACAATCTCACAATGAAACTATTCTTATGTGTTCCACAAAATCACAAATCATACATCATAGCATAACCCATGTAATAAAAATGGGATTCTTAAACACCGTGACATCATAAAAGAATTAATATAAGATAAAGAATTTCATAAAAACAATTCCATCATAATATAATCAAATTAATGTAATAATAGGGATATAAATATAACCCTATATTATCTTATATGAAAAATAATATTGATAAAACACTTGAGTTCAATTCTTGAGGAAAATATCATTTCTACTTCAAAAACATTTTTCCTTTATTTACATGTCATAACATTTTAAACTAAAATAAGTTAATTAAAAATAAACCTGAAAACTTATAAATTAATCTTCATGGAAATAACGTTTTATGTAATCATAAAAATCCTTGAATTCTGTATAAGTTAAAAAACATTCTTCTTGTAGTTGGGCCGAAAAAGTCAAAAAGTATCTCGTACTGAAAACAACAAAAGATTTCATTCATATCTTTTACTAAAAATTCACCAATATGTAAAATCAGATTTATACAATTTTAGGAGGATAAAAATAATATTTAATATTGATGAAACGTGGATATGGATTATAAATATTCCCCAGTAAATTCTAAAGTATAAACAATCTCGTATAAAAATGAGATTTTAAAATTTTCCCTTACCTTAGGTACGATATGCTTCATACGTAACTGAACCTCCTGTATAATGATTTAAATAATTTCATTGTCTTATTATAGAATCATATTAATTTTTATTATATCATACATGGTCATATTTCTATCTTCTTTTTAGTAATATTTAATGCTACTAGTTATTCGGGTGTTCATTGCTTTATGTTCTTATGCATGTCTTGTCGAATAAAATCTTATTCCCTATTTTATGTTATAGATACCTTATTTAAAGAATGGTATTAGTGTAATCGATATCATATTTATTCATTCAATTCATTTATATAATCATTATTCAATGAAGATCATGTAGAACGAGTCGCATCACATCGTGGAGATATTAGGTCGTACGTACTCACGAGCGATGATATTGTTCCCATAACTATTGAATGGTATTGGTGTGGAATATGGAATGTCTCAGAATTAGTTTCATGTTATAATAATCATATATAGTTATTATTTACACCATTATTCCAATCCATATATGGTGGTGGTGGAAAACAGTTTACACCACGTCGTGGAGAAAGTATTTTGTACGTACGCACCCGTGGTGATTCCATTTTCCATAGGATGGATAGAAGGTGAAATAGTGTTGTTTCGTATTTATAATAACATATAAGTATATTTTTGATACTTATTTTATTAATTTATGATGAAAAAAATAAAGAATAAGAAGTAGAAGAAGAAATAAAATGGAATGAATCGGTAAAGGATATTTCCTTTTCTTTGACGCACCTCTTCTTAATGTCCTCTTAGGGAACAAAAGATGGTTTTTGAAGAAGACCAGGACCTCTAGTATGTTTCTAGATAAGTGGAGAAGATAAATTGGTAGTGTTTGGCCAAGCTTGAAGGCTCAATGTGGTGTGAGGAGGAGAGGGAGGAGGTGCCCTTTTATAAGGGAGGAGAGGGGCACCCTTGAAATTATAAGAAATATTAATTTATAATAAATTCCAAACCCACATAAAAACCTCCAAAAAATGACTCAAATCCTAATATTAGATGAGATTTGGTTGTAATCTCACCAACCAATGAAATTTAGTCAAGTTGGGAATTTATTTTAAACATTATCAACTTGATTTATCCTTATATAATCTATTTAATTTTATTTGTGGTAATAATGGTCTAAATGTTAAATCATTATAAATAATTACATATATGTTGTGAATTGTTCATCATTGTATAATTTATTACATTTTCGACCATATATATTTTAATTTATATTTTTTTAAATATTTTTCTGATTTTTAATCAATTTTATAATATATAATCTTAATAAAATAACAACAGGGTCAATTTTGACACTATTCATTTATTTGAATTTAAATAAAATATATACAGAAGATTTGTTCGAACTAAAAGATTTAATAGATTTAAAATATTTCATATTTATCGAGAAAATTAGTGTATCACATTAAATAGTTAATATACATTTTTATTTTAATACTTTTAAAATCATTTATCTCATAATTCAATCAATAAAATAATTTCAACATCACTATTGTGTCATAATTAATGATTATTATTTAATCCCAAAAAATTATAAATAAATTCAAATGTTGTAGGGAATTTTATTATAATTATGGAGACTATTCAGGTTCGATGTTTCATGAAGTTTATCACTAAATTAAAATTATTATACTTATAAGATTTAATAGAGTGACATGTTGTCACTTTCTTTGGTTATAATAATAATTAAATTTGTTTAATGGTGAAAAGTCCTTAAAATGAATTTATTCAGACACTTAGGTGATAAGGTTCAACTTTTAGTCATCCAATAGAATTTTTTTAGGTGTTAGGGTAATTTTATAATTTTATTTTTACACTTAATTACCTGATTTATCTTTAACCGCAGAAAATAAAAATTATCATAGTTAGTATTCATAATATCAAAAGAATAAAAGTAACATATTAACATAATTTGGACCCAATTAATCCAAATATGGAATCAATTTTTCAAAATTAAAAACACAGAAGTTTCAGTAATTAATTTAAAATTAATCCCGTTGTTAAGAAAAAGGGTTTTAAAAGTTAAAACATTGCCAAAGATTGAAATGTTTTTACCTATGAATTAAATGTAATATTAATGGGAAAAATATATTATATTTATTCTTTAATTCCATTCATTATTATAATTTAACCATATAAATTATTACGATGAAAAAATTTGTTTTTAAATAAAATATAGCGTGTTTTAACTATTCATTAAAATATAGAAGTTATCAGAATAATATGAAAATTTTATCGAAGGTAAATTTTTATATCCTGATTCGAAATAATAATTTTTTTTGTCAAATTGAACTTATAAACATGTAAAGAACTAGATTTAAAGTTGGTGCGCCATCAAAAGGTTGAAAAACTGCCTTTTTTGAAAAATACTTATTTTACCTGAAAATTTTATTTTGTTCACATATATAGAGACCCAAGCTTGAAGTACATGGAAATTACATTACTTTTTTGGAATACTTAATACATAAAAAAACCGACAAACAAGGACCGTAATAGTTTAGTTTCATTGGAAACTCAGAATATAATCTTCTAATTGTGTTGAAAAATCTTCAACATCTCCCATAAAGATCTTCCCCTTTTGTTTTTTACCTAAAACCATTCTTATATCTTGGGGAAAATAAAACATAAAAAGGTTGAGCTCAAATGCTTAGTAAGGGTAAACATAGAGAATATAAAACAATCCATAAACATTTGAATGAAAAATACATGAACATAAAATCTAAACATCCAAATCTCGAGAAAAAACATAAATCATGGAAGTATGTAAGGAATATATCATAAAGGAACATCAATAAAGATAAAATAGCATGGGAATAAACCACGTAATTTTAGAAAACCATTAATCACATGATATTATTTCCATAGTAGCCATGGCATTGCTTCTAAGACCATCTTAGTGGCCAAAGTCCCTTTCTAAATCGAGTTTAGTCCTCGTTCTAGTCATGTAACACTGAACCAAATTAACTTACCATTCCAGACATGTCTATATCATGAGAAATAAATCATTACCCAATGCATTGGAGGTAGATATAGGTCCCATCCATCTTGTAATGAAATCATTATTACTTGTGCCCCAACCTAATCATAAATCATTCATCATAACCCAAAGAATAAAAATGACTTTCATAAACATCATCCCATCATAACATAATACATATAAAACAAATCGATATCATTTCATCATAATAAAAGTGTAACCTTGTAAATAATAGAGATAGTATACCTGAAAAATAGACATATGATATAATGTCATCTTTGAGGGAAAATGGTTTTGATAAAACACTGGAAAAGAATTCTTGAGGAAAATATCCTTTCTTGTTAAAAATCATTTTATTTTCAAAAAATACCACACAATTTTAAAATAAAATGATTTTATTTTAAATAACCATTAAATCTTGTAGTGTAAACTTCATGAAAATAAGGCATTATGAAAGTGTAAAAATATGTTCATGCCATATAAGTTAAAACAATTTCTCGTACTTTTGCTGGAAAAGTAAAAAAAGTACCTCATAACGTAAACAAAATAACGATAACTTCCATACCATGTAGTGAAAGTCAAAAATGGTTAAAAATGATATTAAAAATACATGAAACCATTTATAGAAAATAGGGACATGTATGATAAATAAAACTCCAATAAATACTTATGAATAAAAAATCTCAGATAAAAAATGAGATTGGAAATGTTATCCCTTACCTTATGTCCGATGTGATTTGTATGTATCCGAACCTCCTGTATGATGGTTTAAATTATTTCATTGACTTATTACAGAATCATATTTATTGTCATGTAATCATATATGGTTCTCTAATGACTTTATATTACCTGTTATTTTGTAAATTCCATGTTAAAGTAGCGTTTTTGGTAAAATCGTTTAATTTATCGTACATGTTTTCATTTGTTGTTCATGATATTATTACTTATATCTTGATTTACTTAATTAAATAATTTAAAAATGATTTATATAACATATATATTCAGTACCTATATTTATATATATAATATATAGAAAAATGAAGTGAAACACATCATTAATGGAGACGGTTGGTCGTACGTACGCATGAACGCTGTTTTCCTTTCCTTATTGACTTGAATTGAAGTAATTAGATGATATATATATATATATATCAATTATAATTATTATGTTATATATACCATTATTATTCATTATATATACTTTATAACCATTTTTGAATGGTTTACATGGAGAATGAATCTCATCGCGTTGTGGAGACAGTAATTCGTACGTACGCACGAGCGATGGTATCATTCCAATAATTATTGAATTGAATTGGAGTGGATAATATAATATCTCAGAATAATTATGATTTTATAATAACTATATTTAGTTATTCATTACACCATTGTACCCATCCATGTAAGGTGGTGGTGGACAAACATATTACACCACGACGTGGAGACGATATTCTGTATGTACGCATGTGCGGTGACTTCATTTTCCATAGGATGGATAGAAGGTGAAATGTGATTGTTTCATTTTTATAATAACATATCAGTATATTAGTGATAATTTTGTTATTAATTTATAATGAAAAAACTAATGAATAATATGTTGAAGAAAAAAGAAAACTTGAATGAATCGGTAGAAGAGATTACCTCTTCTTCGACGCACCTCTTTTAAGCTTCCTCGTAAGGCACTAGAGTTGGACTTTTGAGGAGACCAGAACCACTATAAAGTTTCTACGGATGTTGAGAAGGGAAATGAGAAGGTTTTTTCCGAGCATGAAGGATCAAAATTTTGTAAAGAGAAGTGGGAGGAGGTGCCCTTTTATAAGGGAGAAGAGGGGCTCTTTTGGAACCCTTAAAAATATTAATTAAAATTAAAATGATACCCCACTTAAAAACCTCCAAAAATGACTAAATTAGAAGATGAGATGATATAGGGTTCTAATATTTTCAACCAATAAAATTTAGACATGTTTTATGTTTATTTTAAAGCTTATCAACTTGATTTATCATTATTTAATCTATTTAATTTTATTTGTGGTAATAAATATCTAAATTTTATATTGTTATATATACATACATAAATGTTGTAAATTTCACATAATTTGACACTTTATAACATTAAATACCATATAATTTTTAATTTTTAGTTTTTAAATATTTTTTTTATATTTAAATAATTTATTAATATGTTATTTTTATAAAATATCAATAGTGTCAATTTTGACACTATTCATTATTTGAATTTAAATAATACTCACACAGAAGATATGTTTAAACCAAAATATATAATAGATTCCTTAAATGTCATATTCATCAAAAAAATTCATGGGGAACATTAATTTGTTCAAATATTATGTATTTTAATATTTTTAAAACCATTAAATTGGTATATCTGTTAATAAAATAATTACTACAACATTCTTGTATAATTATTTAATATACTTATTTGTGGCATAAAAATAAAAAATAAAAAACTATGACGAAGATATATATAATAAATTTCATAATAATATTTTTACTCTAATTTATCATCTTAAAATCATAACATTTAAATTGTAATATTTTTTAAATTATGAAGTTGACATCTTTGACCTTATTTAAAATAAAATAATATAAATATCCTAATCGGTTTTATAAGGCTCCAAATGGTCCCAAAATCTACCCTTAGATGATTATGGTATTAATATACTCTAAAAATAATGTTTTTTCATGTTTATGGTCATTTTGATAGGTATTGTTATTTTAATAAAAACTATATTATTGATTTTTCACTAAATAAATAATTTCTTCATCATTAATGTATAAGATATTAAGGTAATTAAATATTTCTTAAAATTTAAAAATAAATTACCATGATAAAGAAAAAGGTATTATATCATAAATTTGTGTTTATAATCGAATTTATATTCCGTATAACCTTATATTAAAAATAATCTAATTATTAAAGTTTGAGTGAGACATTTCACTTTCCTTTAAATAAAATAAATAAAAGGTCTTAATCAAATACATGTGGGTTCCATTAGATTCCATTTCTACCCAAGATGGATTTAGGGTAAAATATAATCATCCAATTATATTAGGACATGTGTTAGGGTAATTTTAAAATATTATATTTACCTTAATTACCTGATTTACCTTTAACAATGGTAAATAAAATTTATCGTAGTTACTATTCATAATCACTGAAAATAAAAAGTATCTTATTAACATAATTTGGAACTACTGATTCCAAATATGGAATCCATTTTTCCAAATTTAAATCATAGAAGTTGCATAAATTAATTTAAAATTAATCCCGTTGTAATGAAAATAGATTTTAAAAGTTAAAACATTGCCAAAGATTGAAATGTTTTTATCTATGAATTCAAAGTAAGAATAATGGTAATGACATAAATTATTTTAAATGGTAAAAATATATTATATATATAATTTCTAACCATTCAATATTATAAATTAACAATAGAAATTATTGTGATGAAAAAGTCATTTTTAATTAAAAATTACCATGTTTTTTCTATTCATCAAAATAAGAACGTCATTAAAAAAATATCAAAACGTTATCCAATGTGAATTTTTATATTCTGATTCAAAAGAAGAAGTTTATTTTGAAATATTGAACTTATAAACTTGTCAAAAATTATAATTAAAATGGGTGCACCATTAAAATGCGACAAAACTTCATTTTTTGAAAAATAATTATTTTACCTGAAAAATGTATTTTGTTCTCATACCATGTTCTAGAAATTGTGTAATATGAGTAATAATGTTATAAAATTAAAAATGTATTTAACACAATTCATAACGGAATGTTCATAAAAATATTATATCGATATATCATTGTTTAGTGAAACTCAGTATTGCGTACAACACATGCTATCGAGGAAAGTCGTGATTGCGTCTAACGCAAGCCAAGTCAGGGTTCCATGTAGTACAAGAATCATTTGTTTTTGGGTATAATAGAATCCAACCATATTTCATTTATACATTGAACATATATATATATATACACTCAATGTTGCGTAGAATAACTACTATCAAACGAACTTGAAATTGTGTGTAACACGATCCAAGAATAGTATTGCATATACTGCAAGCTAATACGGTGTTGTGTATAGCGCAAGATAATCTTGGTATAGCATACAACCGAAGATATGAAATAAAATAAAAATAATATATCTCATAAAATCTCATGTTATTACATTCTACCCCCCTTAAAATGTATTTTCCCTCGAAATTCGTTGGGGTTATAAATGGTTTATTACTTGAGAGTTTCTTTCATTGAAACCCACATCGTAAAAAGGAATACTAAAACTTAATTTTAAAAAGTGAAGTATGAAACATAACGATTACCCAAATTAACTCATCATTGGGTTTTCACATAAGAGATCATAGGTGAAAATATGGATATGGAGGAGAAATCTAACCATCAAGTTCTGATGAAGAGTTGTAGAGAACATCGATATGAAAAAGCATAAAATCACAAAGCCATAAATTTGTTATGATCTAAGGTACCATCTGATTCATCAGATATAAGAGCAATATGACAACATTTTTAGTTTTCAATACCATTTCCCTAAAGTTAAAAATTTTAAATTAGACGAAATACTTCCTTGATTTTAGTGTTATATCATTATTGGTCATCTTATGAACAACTTCCACTTTTCTCTTATTTAAAGAAATGAAGTTGAATTTTTCATTCTCGAAGTGTTAGAAGGTCATGCGATAGAAAGATAGGTCATTCCATTTGACTCTATCACAACCTATTAAATATAAATAAGTCCATCTATGCTGATATTAATCATATATGGTTCCTAAAATGGACTTATACTTCATCTATCATACATTTTAATAAAAAACTAGTTTCTACTAACTAGGGACTTCCTGTAGGGCAGTGGTAGGTGATAAAGGCCCATCACACGTTGGTTATGGGTTCGATTCCCACAACCTTGTCTGACGCAACGGGTTGTCGCCCGTCCTTCCAGTTATCCCCTTTTCTAAAACTAAATTATTATAACATTCCGTCAATAATATCGAAAAAATTTATAGCCTTAAACAATAATTTCTTATGTATAACATAATTCATTCCAATCGTTAGGCTTATCCATGATACTTCTGTCCAAGCTCATAGTATAATGAAAACAATTACTAGAAATTTCATCTACCGAGCATGTGAATACCATCATTTATCCCTCATATATCACAAGATATATCTTCTTGATCGCATTCCAAACATGTTAATACCTTAATCTTGTAATCTATTGCAACATAAATTACCATAGAACCTTAGTAAAAAAATGAATGTTGTCAAAAGTTATCTCTTTCCACATACCAAAATCCCAAAAATTCATTATACTCAAACCATGATATCACTTTTTCGTTATATTGGTCATGAGCTCATGAATACTATCCAACATATTATTTTCTCTTTATCCCTTGATTATGCGCATATCATCTTCTTTACAAAAATATTTCAATCACTTTTCATGGTTACCGATGCCATATTTTTATGGAAAACCAAAATGGACCATTACATAAATATTGCAATATACCAAAAAAGTACATCAACAACATTATTCTTGAATGCCAATACATAAACACTTCAATCCATCTTCTTAAATGATTGTCATGGAATAAGTCCTTCCCCGATTTAGAACTGACCTCTTTGGTTAGGTCATTGAGTTGGGTAATGCCCATGTTTTCCAAAGATAAGACATTGAACTCCATAACAGTTTGTCACTCTATTACCCTTCTCTCCACACAGATAACATCTTCCCCCCCATTTGATGTATTCATCAAGGTTCTTCTTCCCTTTTTTAGAAATCTCGATATTCCTTTCTCTATGCTCCTCAACATGCAAACATCCATAAAATTCCATCTTCATCTTATTTGATGAATTAGGAATACCACTAAAGTTCACCTTGTTTATCATATATCGCGATAACTGATTCAGAATATTCAAAAATTATTTCTTTCTGGGAATTATGCAAATTCGTTGCTCATAGTCACCAATTTTTCCACTAGATTCAATGTTGACCCAATTACATCTGGTTCCCACCATAGACTAAAACCAAAATCCATGGTGTAAGAAACAGTTAAAATAACGGGGAACCACATAATCATAAAAAGTCACTTATGAGATGTTTAACTTATAACACATTATTTAATCCATGACATCTTAGTTTCACCCTAGGTTGTCAACATAATTCTAGGACTGTAACCTATAGTTATACTAACCCATAGGGACATCCTTAGACATACCATAGAAATATATCTAGGGGTATCACTAATGTTTTCGCATCCAAGTTTCCAAAGGTTTACTAAAACTTTCCTCTGATACCAACTGTAGAGACCCATGATTGATGTACATGGAAATTACATTAATTTTTCGGAATACTTAATACATAACAAAAACAGACAGACAAGGACCGTAATATTTTAGTGTCTTTAGAAACTCGGAATATAATCATCTAATCATGGTGAAAGATATCCAACATCTCACATAAAGATCTTCCACTTTTGTTTTCTTATCTAACACCATCCTTTATATATTGGGGGAAAATCATAAAAAGCATGAGTTAAAATGCACAGTAAGGGTAAACATATAGAACATAAAACAATCCATAAACATTTGAATGAAAATAACATGAACATAAAATCTAAACGTCAAAATCATTAGAAAAAACATAAATACTGGAAATACTTATGGAATATATCATAAAGGAACATCAATCATGATAAAATAGCCTGGGAATATAACTCTTAATTGTGGAAAAACATTAATCACATGATATTATTTCCATAGTAGCCAAGGCATTTCTACCCATACCATCATAGTGGAAAAAGTCCCTTTCTGAATCGAGTTCACTCCTCGTTCCAGTCCTGTTACACTGAACGAGAGTAACATAACTTTCAAGCCATTCCTATCTCATGAGATAAAAATATTTACCCAATGAATTGGAGGGATATATATGCCCCACCCATCTTATAATTATATCATTCTTACTTGTGCCACAACATAAATATAAATCATTCATCATAACCCAAAGAATAAAAATGGATTTCATAAACATCATCCCATCATAACATAATCCATATAAAACAAATGGATATCATTTCATCATAAGAAAAGTTTAATAATGTAAATAATATAGATATTATAATTGAAACATACACATATGAAATAATGTCATCTTAGATGGAAAATGGTTTTGATAAAACACTTGAAAAGAATTCTTGAGGAAAATATCCTTTCTTCTTAAAAATAATTTGCTTTTCACAAAATTCCATGAAATTTGAAAAGAAAAAGATTTTATTGAAAATAAACATGAAATATTGTAGAGTAAACATCATGAAAACAAGGCCTTTCGAAACAATAAAAATCTGTTCATGCCTTATAAGTTAAAAACATTCTTCTCGTACTTTTTCCGGAAAAGTAAAAAAAGTACCTCGTAACGTAAAAAAATGGGTATTCCTAACATACCATGTAGTAAAAGTCAAAAATGGGTAAAAATAAATTTAAACATACATGAAACCATTTTTATAAAACTTGTACATGATTGATAAATATAACCCCAGTATATAATTATGAATAAACAATCACGGATAAAAAACACGATTGGAAAAGTTATCCCTTACCTTATGTTTGATATGCTTCGTATGTATCTGAACCTCCTATATAATTATTTAAATTAAGTAATTGACTTATTAAATAATCATTTTCATTGTTATGAAATCAAATATTGTTCACTTATGACTTTATATTACCCGATCTTTTGTAAATTCCATGTTAAAGTAGCGTTTTGGGTAAAATTGTTTCATTTATCGTACGTGTATCGATTTGTTGTTCTTGATATTATTACTTATATCCTTATTTACTTAATTACAGAATTGAAATCATGATTTATATATCATATATATTCATTACATGTATATATATATAATATATAGATAAATGAAATGAAACACCCCGTTCATGGAGACGGTTGGTCGTACGTACGCATGAACGTTGTTTTCCTTTCCATATTGACTTGAATCAAAGTATGTAGATGAAATATATATATATATATACATAAGAATTATTATGTTATATATACCATTATTATTCATTATATATAATTTATAATAATTCTTGAATGGTTACATGGATAATGAATCTCATCACATCGTGGAGACGATAACCTGTACGTACGCACGAGCGATGGTATCGTTCCCATAATTACTGAAATGAATTGGAGTGGATGATATAATATATAGAATCAGTATGAAGTTATAATACTTATATATAGTTATTATTTACACAATTATATCCATCCATGTAAGGTGGTGGTGGAAAAACAGATTACACCACGGTGTGGAGACGTTATTCCATACGTACGCACGCACGATGACTTCGTTTTCCGTAGGATATATAGAAGGTGAAATGGGATTGTTTCATATTTATAATAAAATATCATTATATTAGTGATTCTGATGTTATTAATTTATAATGAAATAACTAAATAAGAAGAAGTTGAAGAAGAAAGAAAACTTGAATGAATCAGTAGAGATATTACCTCTTCTTCGACACACCTCTTTTATGCTTCCTATTAAGGCAATAGAGATGGTATTTTGAGGAGACCAGAACCTCTATAATGTTTCTAGGGAAGTTTAAAATGTAAATGGGAAAGGGTTGTCTGAGCTTGAAGGATCAAAATTGTGTAAATAAAAGAGGGAGTAGGTGCCCTTTTATAAGGGAGGAGATGGTCACTTTTAGAAACCATAAAAATATTAATTAATAATAAAATGAAACCCCACTTAAAAACCTCCAAAAAATGACTAAATTTGAATATGAGATGATATAGGGTTGTAATATAATAATCCAATAAAATTTAGCCATGTTTTATGTTTATTTTAAACCTTATCAACTTGATTTATCATTTTTTAATCTATTTAATTTTATTTGTGGTAATAAATTTATATATTTTAAATTGTTATAAATTCATAATTAAATGTTTTTGATTTCCCATAAATATATACTTTATAACCCTTTAGACCATATAATTTTCATTTTTAGTTTTTAAATATTTTTGTGACCATTAAATAATTTAATAATATGTTATTTTTATATAATATAAATAGTAACAATTTTGACACTTTTCATTATTTGAATTTAAATAAAACCCACATAGAAGATATGTTTGAACCAAAATATATAATTGATTCCTAACATGTTATATTCATCAAAACAAATCATGGGGAACATTTATTTGTTCATATATTATTTATTTTAATATTTCTAAAACCATTTATTTAGTATATCTCTTAATAAAATAATTACTACATAATTTTTGTATAATTATTTAATATAGTTATTTTTTGTGTAAAAATAAAAAATAAAATCCGATGATGAAGATAAATATAATAACTTTCATAATAAAATTTTTACTCGAATTTATCATCTTAAAATAAAAACATTTAAATTATTATATTTATTAAATTATGAAAGTGACATCTTTGACATCATTTAAAATAAAAAAATATAAATGTCCTAATCAGTTTCATAAGGATAAAAATGGTCCAAAAATAGACCCCTGAAAGGTTAGTGTATAGATATACTCGACCAATAATGTTTTTTTCAAGATAATGGTCCTTTTGATAGGTATTAGTATTTTAATAAAAATTATATTATTGAGTTTTCACTAAATAAATAATTTCTTCATCATTAATGAATAATCTATTATAGTAATTAAATATTTTTTAAAAATTACAAAAAAAATTACATGATAAATAAAAAAGAATTAGATTTCAAATGATTATTTATAATATAATTTCTATTCTGTATAACCTTATATTAAAAATAATCTAATTATTCATGTTTTGAGTGAGATATTTCACTTTCCTTTAAATAAAATAAATAAAAGGTCTTTCTCAAATACATGTGGGTTACATTAGATTAAATTTAGACCCAAGTATGATTTATGGTAAAATATAATCATCCAATTATATTAGGACAAGTGTTAGGGTAATTTTATAATATTATATATACCCTTAACTATCTGATTTACCTTTAACTATGGTAAATAAAATTTACCGTAGTTACAATTCATAATGACTAAAAATAAAAAGTAGCTTATTAACATAATTTGGAACTACTAATTAAAAATATGGCATCCATTTTTCCAAATTCAAATAATAGAAGTTGCAGAAATTAATTTAAAATTAATCTCGTTGTTATGAAAACAGGTTTTAAAAGGTAAAACATTGCCAAAGATTGAAATGTTTTTACCTATGAATTCAGTGTAAGATTAATGGTAATGACATAAATTATATTAAATGGTAAAAATATATTCGATTTATACTTTAAAACCATTCTAAATTATTATTTAACCATATAAATTATTGCGATTAAAAAATATGTTTTTAATTAAAAATTAGTGTGTTTTTACTATTAATCAAAATAAGAACGTCGTCAGAAAAATATCAAAACATTATCCAATGTAAATTTTTATATCCTTATTCAAAAGAAGTAGTTTATTTTGTAAAATTGAACTTATAAACTTCACAAAAATTATATTTAAAATGGGTGCACCATCAAAAGGCGGAAAAACTGCAATTTTTTATAAATAATTATTTTACCTGAAACATTTATTTTGTTCTCACACCATGTTCTAGAAAATGTGTAAGATGAGTAATAATGTTATAAAAATCAAAATGTAGTTAATACTATTCATTATGTCTAGTTAATAATAATATTATAACCATATATCATTGTTTAGTGAAACCCGGTATTGCGAACAACACACGCTATCGAGGAAGGTCGTGATTGCGTGTAATGCAATCCAAGCCAGGGTTGAATGTGGTGCAAGACTCATTTGTTGTTGCGAATAATACAATCCCACCATATTTCATTTATAAATTGAATATATATATATATACACTCAATGTTGTGTAGAATAACTACTATCAAACGAACTTGAAATTGTGTGTAACACGATCCAAGAATAGTATTGCGTATACTGCAAGCTAATACAGTGTTGCGTATAGCGCAAGATAATCTTGGTGTAGCATACAACATACGATGTGAAATAAATTAAATAGAATATATCTCATAAAATCTCGAGGTATTACACATACCATGTTTTAAAAAATGTGTAATATGATTAAAAATGTTATAAAATTCAAAATTTAGTTATTACTATTCCTAACGGCTAGACCATTATAATATTATTACAATATTTCGTTGTTTAGTGAAACTCGATATTGCGTATAACGCATGCTATCGAGGAAGGTTGATCTTGCGTATAACGCAAGCCAAGCTAGTGTTATGTGTAGTGAAAGATTTCATTGATGGTGTGTATAACATAAGACATAAAAAACAACATTTCTCATAAAATATCAGAGTGTTATAATGTAACATTGAGAATAGTTCTAGTAATGATTTGGTATCACCCAATCCCATATAATAAGATAAAAATATAAGGTTAAAGGTATTTAATATAATAAAAAAGTCATATTAAAATAATATAAATTTCGAAATAATGCATAGGGAAAATGTATTTTTTTTAATATAGTGATGACCAATTATAACTAACTCAGATAATTCGAGTACCGTAAAATCACTAATCCTAAATAATTATCACATTTTAGTTAGTATTTAAAATCATATGGTAGATTATAAAACATTCTAAGTCACTAAAATCAATTCACTAGGTTATAATATAATGGTTATAAATCAATACTCAATAATTGTGGAAATTCTATTGGTGTTTGATTCTAATGAGGTGATTTATAATGTAATATTAAATTATAATAAAAAAATGGTTACTTGAAATATTTACCATAGAGGTTTCATTTTTTAATATAATTTATATTTTTCCTTGAATAGTTATCAGAGTAAAGTGGAGCTCCAAAATATAAAATATAAGGTTAATGGATTCTCATTGGTGATTATAATGTGATCATAGACATGCATGTAAAGATTTTTTTCCAATACAAATTCATTTTTAGAATAGAATTTCATAAATTAATTAAAGATAATAATATATTATAGGTCAATCTATTAAGGGTAAATTTTACAAGTAATATGAAATTAGTTAATAATGATATGTATATTAATTTTTATATTAGTTTTGTTAGTCATAAATGTCTTTATGAAATGGTTGAAATATATTCTAGAACCTTATTAAAGCATAACTCGGAATATCATACAATACATAAGACACTTCTAAAAGAAAAATTAAATCTTAATATCTACCATTAAGGATTAATGTTTATTGGGATAACCACCTTGATTATTAATGAATTTTCATGGAAACATGGAAAAATATAGTCTTGAAAATTTATATTTCTTATTTTATTTTAAAATTGATGAATTTTAGGGGATGTATAAGGATTTTGATTAAGTATAAGTTTAGTATCATTTATTTAGACACAATTATCATTAAAGATGATATTAATAAGATTAAAAATAGTTTTGATTCTTAATTTGATACAAATATCTTCAATAAAGTTATTAACATGTTCTCTAGAATTGAATCTATGTATGGTATCATGGGAGAGTTTCTAAAACAATATTGTAGGATAAATTGATTATATATGGAGAAAAGAATAAATAATTCATTAATAATCATTAGCATATTAGGATGTTAAATAAGAAAATTACTTATCTTAATAATAACAATGATGTTATGGGTCATACGTATGATATGAATGTAAATATTGTGGGTTATTTCAAAAATCAATGTAACAATACATCATTGATGACTTTAGAAACATGAGGGAAGTTATCCCATTGCTAATACATGTGGCTGATAATAAAATTCATTCAAAAATTCTTTATCATAATGAAGCTATGTTCAACTATGTTCTATATAAATCTTCATAGATCCCCTAGTATGAAATGGTTCTCCAATCAATTATTGTAGGTTTTTTTTAGATATTGTACACAGAAACCATTTTGAAATGATTCTTATTTTTGAGGAATTAAATCCTACCTAAATGTATTAAATCTTATTTATTAGTTATTTGAACTATTATTTATTTTTATGATTCTCTTCACTCGTATATCCTTATTGCTTTATCTAATTAAGTCTATGAAAATATAAAAATCATTTCCCTTAACCATATTTTCTAGTACAGTAGAAGAGTTGTCTTGTATAATCAATTAGGTATTTTCATGGTATAAAAATTCAAAACCACATAGTTTTCTAAATTTAATTAATAAATCAACTAAGGAAACCAAATAAAAAGGTAAAAACATCCATCAAGATATATGTCGTGGATGATTTTTATAAAATGAATTGGGTTATCATGTTTTAGGACCTTTATAGATTTGGTTTTAATTATTTTTTTATTGGTTTAATAATGATTTTTTTCTCTTTTATTGAGATGAACATCTTAGTTAATGGAAATATAGTTGGATATTTTTATATCTCATCAATTGTCAAGAAGTAAGATCGCTTATCTAATATTATCTTAAGTATTCTTGAGGACTATTTACAAGATAAAATATCAAATTGGTTGACAAAAGTGTGTTCAATCTTATTCATTCTGAGAGAGTGTTAAAATCAAATTATCAAATTATAATTTTTATGAACACATATTATTCTATCATCAAAATTTTGGAAACATTATAGATTCGAATGATTTTATGGATATTTGTGATGAGATATCCGGCAAGATTATTTACTCATCTATGTCAAACACCTTTTTTATTAATGGTTTCTATCGATATAGAAAATTTTTAATATTATAATTACTAATACCATAAATGAAATATTAAATTCATGTGTTTTTATTTCTTTTTTATTTGGCAGTCTTATAGTTTCTTTAGTAAATGAAATTACAAGAAAATTAAAGAGATGTTCAACTCCTATAAAAGTATTCCAAGAAAACATTTTGGTATATTTTCCCTAATTAAATACATTATGATTGAAAAGGATATATATTTATTTTTTGTGTAAAAATGGAATCATTCATTAATCAATAAAATGAGATCATATCTAAGGAATTTCATGTGGAGTACAAATTTTATGAAATGGAAATTGGTTATATTTTTAAAGATCACATATTGCAAGTCAATAAAATATGGAGGATTGGGTAAAAAAAAAATTCACTTCAATGATTCATTGCAACATCAACTCATTTAGAGTATTTTTTCAATTAAAAAAAATATAATTATTTCCATAAATTGATATTCTTGGGAAGATGATTAACTCGTAAGATTTACTACTTCAGTTTATTTGTACGAAGCTATCTTAATCTACTATTATGCTTTATTTTATATGGATTGTATGCATAAACTCAGATATATCATTTTGGAATGATATTTAGTAGGTCACTCTACTATAAAACTTTATTCAAGGATGGTTGTTATATACATATATATTAAATAAATACAATAATATATCCCATTAATATGATCTTCCAACACCATATAAGGAGACGATCAATGTGTATAATTTTATCCCTAAAAAAGATATCATTTTCTTGGATCTTGGCATGTATAAAACTATCACTTAAAAGAGATATTATATGTTCCTTATTAGATGGTCCACCAAGTTCTCAAAATATATTTTCCTATTTATCATATATTATATTACTTCTTCAAAATATTTATTACTTTAGAGAGCCTCTATAACAAGATACCCACTTATCAACTGATAATGAAGGGAATAAATTCACATTTATTTATTTTTTTCTAATATAAATCTAGTGGGGAAACTCTATAAAAAATATTTAATAATTTTCCTTTTTTTAACCTCTTTCCTCTATCATTTTTAATTCCATTTAAATTAATGTTTTTTATTCTAAATAAATTTTTCGAATTATATATTATTGTTGTAATATTAAAATTTTATTGTATCTCCGGGATCTCTTCCAAGATAATATTGTGGATATAATACATCCAATATTGGGTAATAATAACTAGTTATGTTTCAAAATAAAAATATTCCCATTTTCATAATATTATTCCTTATATGTTTTCATCTATAAGGGCCACTAAAATTTTGACATCTTGATAGAATAATAATACTATTAAAGACCTATCTATTTTATATATGTCTAGTAATCAAGTTATTTTTAAACAATATACAATATATATTTATGTTATTGAAAATATTACAATTTTATGAAGTATTAATGTTAACATAAGTGGATAAGAAAAATTATTCCCTAGACTAGTTGGATTCATTGGGATGTTTTGATTCTTCATGAACGATGTTTACAAATTCTTCCAGAAATATTTTTGGGGTGAATTTTATTATTTTTATGAGATGATGTATCTTATCTAAGACCATAAAATTGAATGATTCACCAGTTAGTAGAATATAAGGATTAAATTAGACTCCACATTCATTTCCCATGGAATCAATTTCAAATTTTAATAACTTTTATAATGAATGAAAAATTACTAGTAATATTATCTTTATTACTACAATATCATTAATTTTGTAGTGTCTTCTATTTTTTGGAAATTTAATTGGGTTAAAGAAATATAATTAGAATTTTTAATTGTATGGGAGGGGCTGAGATAGACCAATACCCACAATCTCAGATTTGGTGTTAAAATATGCTATATGTTTTTGTACAATTCAAACATATAAATATATACTCATTTACAATCCCAAAGATATTTATGGTTTAGATTTTAAGGGATTAGAAAAAACCATACAACATATTAGAGTTATAAATATTATACGACATATTTCTTAAATTTAGCAAGATCCTAATTTGTATCAAAATGTCATCGATCAACTAATAATAACTAAACATGTGAAAAAATAAAAATACAGGGTGAGAAAAAAATAATCATTAGTGGGTTTTAAAATAGTTCTCAAAACCATTTATTTTTATAAAAATAGAAATATATTTTCAAAATAATAAAATTTTCATCAAACAAAAAAAGTTGATATAATAAAAAATCATCCACAAAATAATAAATTAGTGTTTTATGAATTTATAGAATAATTATATTTCAAATAAATTTAAAAACCAAATATCATTTAATGAAATAGGTATTTCTTATTAAGAATTCTAAATAATTACTTAGAAAACAATATACCTTTATGAATTATTATAATACATAAAAACCTGAAAAATCTATGGGGCCAATACCAGTATTTAAATTATAACTTATGGAACAAAATTTCCCTTCGATATTGTAGGATCACTCCCCATTCCTCATTATCACAATCAATACCCCTGTGCTGGAATTATATGTAAAACACGATTAAATAACATTCCATTGTTATTAATTTACTATTAAAATTGGATTCTAAAAACTTCATAATTTATTATCAAGTAGAGAAATAATTTATTTTTATTTAGATCTCAACAAAACATATATTCAATGAAAAAATAATTAAGGATAAATATACTATTTATAAAAAAATTAAATATTTAATTTAATGAAATAATTAATTTCATTAAAATTATTATAATAACATTATGAAATTTAAATGGAAACTAAAGATCATGGATATATCTATATTAATGAATGAAATTTATAGAGATCAAATATGATTTTACACATAAAATGGAAAATTTAAAATCATCCTTTAATTTAGAAAATAATACTTCCTTTAAATTAACTAGTATTAATTTTAAAATGGGAATTTTAGAGAAAAATTAAATATCATACTGCACCATAAATCGGTTCTAAAATTAAATGTCAATTTTTGTAGTGTGTGTATGAGAAAAATAAACACTTTTTTAGAAAATATTTAAATTTTGAATGGGGGTTTGAAGATAAATATATAAATATATATTTGAAAATATATTTACCTTCACTAAAATACAATCCTAATTCATGATTTAGAAAATGGTTTCCTCTACATTAAGATATTGAGAATGGATGTTTGGAGAACAAGAGAAATATGGTAATTGGGAAAGAGATGGGGTTATCCATTGGCAGCACCTGAAGTCTGTATTTATAGTAGTCCAGATACTCTATATTTATCTATTTTACACATTCATAAAACATGGATAATATTCAAGGAATTTTTCTTAAAAATGAGTACTCTTATGAAAGTTGAAGCACTAAATCATACAATAGAGTTCCTTTGACTCTATAAAAGTCAAATTAGGGTACTAGTTTTGGGAATTCATAGTAAGCTTGGAATGAAAATAGTATTTAGATGTGTATAAATATTATGATATATATTTAATTGTATATGGATTTTATAACCTGAGGAGGATGTGATAAAACTGGCAGATTAAAATGTATTAATGATGATACTTGGTTAAAAATATAGTATCATTTTCATATATATATATATATATATATCTCATTATTGTTCTGTTGAAACTCAATGAAAATGAATATCTAAACTAACTCCTATATGTATGTTTATTTCACATGTATAAATATTGTTACTATAATTACATATATATATATATACTCAAACATATGTATATAATTTTAAATCTATTTATGCCAAAAAAATATTACCTAGGAAGGAAAAACCTTCTATTGAACATCACTATGGTCAACGAACTACGAAGGGACTAACCCCTATGTTTGGTAGTTAGAGGGACATAGGTATTTCACTAAGGGACAATGATAGTTGAGGTTTGGTGGTATATAGAGGAGATATTTTGTTAGTCATATGTTTCGTTGATATCAAATATTAGAAGGAGTATAATACGAAGATGATGAGGTCCTCCAGGGCATGGTTGAACATGATGGTGTGGGAAGGTTGGATGGATTCTATTATCTTCATATAATCATGATTGTTTTATGTAGTTGTTTTTTAAAAGTTGAATAATAACCCATGTTCTAGTTTCACACAGCCAAAATCAACTCATTCAGCCTATCATATATATAATAACTATTTGTACTAATCATTAAATAAAGGGAAATGTGTTCCATACTTGGAATACATTCACACATATACATAGGGTAGTCTAACCTTCTTTCCTCCTTGGAAGCCACACTACACACACTATGTGTGTGCAATGCAAATTCTATGAAATACAACATTCATGTGTAGGTGCTCACCTCATACTAACACCATGAATGTTGAAATGGATGGCACTTGAATAAGGTTGATCTGAATCCCACAATTATTTTTTGATCTGTATGGTAATCTTGAATAGTGGAAAAAATTCTAGTATAAACTCGATTTTATATATTTATATAATGAATACTAACCAAACGTCAATAAATTCAACAATATTATTAAAAATATATATTGAATAGTTACTATAATAATTATATTTATATTATTGTTTAATTATGTTAATTGTTTTACTAAATTATATCATTTTTATATAATTTTAGCCATCATAATTTCAAACACATTTGTTTAATAATTAATATTTTTTTGATGTACAAATATAAAAATACTTATTTACAAAAAATATGAAAATGTACTTACATAAACTATCTTATAACCCATTATGGAAGTTTTTTATATTATTGAAAGTCTATTTATTATTAAAGAGTTTTAAATATTCTTCTTTGCGTAATACTTCACGAGACATAACATAAAATTACATTTTAAGGAACAATTTTATAAACATTTAACCATTCCATATACATATATACATATATATTATTCAACTAACATCATAATGACTATTTCCTTATAGTTATAATACTTTTATTTTATAAATCCCCTATAAAAAATAATTTCTTTTTTAAAAAATATATATTATAGTTCTCTCACTTGTACGGATATTTTTTTTGTTTTTTCATCTATTCATTATCCATATCATTCTATTATCTAGATTCATATTTATGGATGATCCAAATGATAATGGATATAATCTTTGTGTTTATATAATTACTCCATGTTTACCTATTTTGTCACTAATGATTTTTTTATATTTAATTTATGCTTAATTATTTATAGATGCATATAGTGTAAATAAGTGTTCTTATATAATGAATGTTTAATTTTATAATTTTAATGAAAATAAAATGTATCCTTATTTTAGTATTAAAAACAATTATAACATTTATTTAAATTTAATTTATAAACTAAACTTTTCCGATTTTAACCTTATGTTGTTCCCTTTTTTATTTTTTTATTTTAAAAATTAGTTTACTGATAGGAATTTAAATGATAGGTTATCTATATTTGAATACTATTATTTTAATAGTTTTAAACCCTACCTGATCCAATTTATCCCTATTTTATTGGAAAATTTTGTTCATAAACATTTATCAATGATCACATTTTTGGGATATTGCAATTTCTTTTAATTGATTTTATTTTATGTTTTCATTTCTACATGGGTGGTTATTTCTAGGAATCAATATTATATAAGACATTATATCCAATAATAGTGAGTTCCCACACTATTTTTTATTGATAAGTGGGGGGAATTATTGAATAAAAATTCATTGTTAATTAATCATTTTCACCTGTTAAAACGAACATAAGAAAATTAACTTCAAAATTTAATATTCGGTAATTAAAAACAATTTGAAGTTTATACATTTAATTTTGTGATTATATTTTTACATTAAAATAACCAAAGTGGGGAAGTTTTCGTACTAGAATCTCCATTCAAAATTGATTCCTTAATGAATGGTATGGTATGGTATCATTTATTTCCACATGATCAACTAAAAACATCAAATAGATTACAAAAAAGTTTGATTTTATTATTGATATTTATGATTCAATAAATATATCTCAAAATATTATGATGTTTTTCATCACAAAAGGAATATAAATCTATAATGAAATGGTGTCAAGGATCCATTATGAAGAATAATAATTTACCAATATACTATAAAAATACCACTTCATCTTCTTCTTGATTATTGAATCTCTAAAATTTATCTAACAAACCATTGTTCTAAAAATTCCAACAACATAACTGTAAGAAAATAACCATTGAAACCTGGAGCTGGTGAATTAATTTATTACATTGTCATATATAAAAGCCTCAAATCCCTAGGGATACGTCAATTTATCAATTTGAAAAACCAGAATACATTAATGACACCCATATTACACTTGAAAATAGAAAATAAAACACGATACATAAGAAATTGAAATGAACTGCATCCTTGAAGGCTTATTCAATGATTTCTTCTTCATAGCCTAGGTAAATTAAACATAATATGGGTTATATAATATTCCCCGTAATGGTATGTAATGTGGACACAATAATGAATCAAAGAAAATATTCAATATTGAAAAGTAAACAAATGAGAACCAATTCCATTAAAATTGATTGATAATGAAAAATAAATATATCAAGGAAATAAATTAAAAAAAATCCATTTAATCAATTAACTATGAATGAAATACGTCAATAGATATGTTGATGCAAAATATCATGGTTAAAAAATGATATCTAAAATGAAAGCAATGTCTTCATATTTTATGTCTCATATCTGGAACATGAACCACTATTCTAGGAATAACTATTGTCAAGAAAGTTTAAACTATTCATATTTGGACAAATAACTCAACTCATGAGACTACTAATGCATCAAGGAGTAATCTATTACAATGCATCACCTGTGTCTTCCAGTACAAATCAATCCTCGTACATCGAATCATCGATTTAATTAATAAATACTGTGACTTATCTTTAAATATCTATATTTGAATCAGGGATACATATTTATCAATAATTTCCCCATAGTTGGATAAGTAAAAATAAGGTTTCTTAATGTTCATTAATATAAATACCTTTTACATATCATTAAAACATTCTTGAGGAAAATAATATTTATATTAATGAAGTGTCCCATACCACATTGAAACATTTGAGTAATAATCCACATGAAAGAGTAATATTATATATAATATTATATATAGTGAAAATATGGGGTTTCGGGATATATAATTTTAATGGGAATTATATAAACCATATTATAGTCAATTGGTGCATATTAACAAATAAGTATCAATGGAATGTAATTTGGGATGAAACCTCTTACCTAGAATCTGAAATATCACATGTGTCTTTGTACTGTAAAATAATAAACATATCTTAATTATTTACATTATTGAGACAATTTTCAGGAATATTGTTACATTTACTTCATTTATTAAAATGTTGACAACAACAACTTATACAACTAAGTTTACATTGGGTGTTTTGACCACATTCAGATTCTATTCAAAAACAACGTTGGTAGATCGACTATGGTCAAAATAGTCATTATATAAAAAAATACTGAATAATAATCCTAGAATTTTAATCATATATATACATCAATTATATTTTTAAAACCAATCATTAATGATGTTTATGAAAAATTAACCAACATTACAATTATGGAGATTGTACGTTTTATGTATGAAGGAGTAACATTCTAATTTTTCAATGATAATTATGGAAATAAGATGAGTAACATAAATATTTATAAAATAAATACCATATTATTTAATTATATATACTTATATATATAATTATTATTAATTAAAAGGAATCACATCGTGTCAAGGAGAGGGTAGATGACACGTCCACGAACGACGTTTTCACTTTTTAAGGGTGTGAAAGGGTAATAATGAAACTAATAAATATTATATTTCAAAAAAATTAAAATATAGAATTAATATCATGTAGATTTTATTTATGTTACATATGTTTAATTAAAACCATCATTTATTCATTCTATGTATATTGTGAATGAACAACATCGCTATGAGGTGGCGGTAGTCCACACATCCACACATGATGTTATCGTATTTACACAAAAATGAAATAATAAGAGTATGTTCTAAAAAATAATTACAGAAGCATAAAGACATAATAAATAACATATGTAACATTTTTAAACACACTCTCAATTATAATTCCTTGTCATGAATGGAAGTAATAGAAAAATTAAGCATCATCTTTTTGTGAGGCGGTAGTTCATCATACTCAAAAATATTATGTTCATTACTAATTATATGGATGTGTTTGGGAGTAGGTTTAGCCCTTAGATTCAAAATATCATATTATATCTTTGATATTTCTTTATAATCTTGGAATAAGAATATTTTAGTGGGTGTATAATGGAAATAAAACTAAAGATCTTATGGAATGATATTACCTCTTCTTTTGGTACCTCTTTTAGGTTTTCACCAAAGGGATTCCTTGGATGGATTCTATCCCAAGGGGAGACATCCAGGATGAGGTAAGGGATTTTTAGGTTATATTTTTCTATATATTGTTCAATCCAATATTTCTGGAGATATTTTAGGATGTAGGAATAGACAATGCCTTTTAGAGCAGAGGAGTTGTGGAACTCTTTTAAATTTTGGAACTGAAATTTCACCCATGTTTTTACCAAAAAACAAGATCAATTAATATAAAACATTAGATAAAAGTGAGTATATGGTCTAAATATGTCCATCCAATGGATTTTGTACAAGTTCATAGGTCATTTGGGGCATTATTATTATGCTCTAGTCCATTGTTATGATTAATTTTACCCTAATTGTTGTAATAAATTTTAATTACATTCACATATATTTTTGGTCAATAACTAATTTACACTATTATAAATTATAAATTTTTATTATTGAAAATATGGAAACCAATTTATCAAATTCCAATCACATAAGTTTCATAAATTAATTTAAAATTAATATTATAGAAGGGACAACAATGGGGGATTTTAAGGTAAAAAAAATCTACTCTTTTTCCATGTTTTTATATTCAATTTAAAAGTGAAATTTATTCAAATGACTTATATGGGATTAATTAATAAAACTTTCTTTTAGTTAACCTCATATGCATTTAAATATATAATTTATCTTTACAAATAAATTTTATGAATGAATATTTTTGATTAAAAAATCATCATTTTCTACTATTCATTGAAAAAGGAAAGTTCACAGAAAAATACAAACAAATTCACCGTAACCTTATTTTTATGTTTATATTTAAATGATTAGGATTATTTATATATATATATTATATTAAATTTCAAAAAATTGGATTTATAATAGTTTCCTCATTAATAGATATTACATATTTCTTTACAAATATATTAGTTTTTATGCATACAATTGATTTTGTTCTTATCTTATTCCTAAAAAATATATTGGATGAATATAAAAAATACATTTTACTTAATATAATATATATATATGATTAGAAACATCCACTAGTAGTAATAAATTTAATTTATTATGGTTAAACACTTTTGGGTGTATAATAATAGGTTTTTTATGAAAAACATTTACTTTATATTCAATTGGTTCTTATATTCATTAATAATCAAATTTTAAATAGTGAATTTATATTATATTTCTTTTACAATATATTTTAATAAGTTAGTTATAATATTTATAACCTCTAATTTAATTTCAACTATATGTGTTATTGTATTAAATAATAATATTTTAATAGTATATTTTTTATTGTTTAAAACATGGGCGTATGTGTCCGGAAAGCTATCCAAAAAGGTTGATCATGTTTTTATGTATTGACAACATCGTGTTTTGGTTCATTCAACTCTATATAATATATTAAATTTATTTAAAATATTAATTATATATTAAACACTCGAGATGTTACATTCTATTATATTCATTGTGTTGCATGTTATACACAGTATCAAATGCAATGTTCTTATAGTAGAATTCATGGGTGTTAAATTCTCACCACCTTAATTAAATTGTGTCCCCAAAATTTAAACTTGACTTTGGTAATCAAGGGATTGATATTTTAAAATAAAATTATTGAAAACCCACATCCTAAATGTTTTTAATAAACCATATTCTAAACAACATAGTAAGAAAATGAAAATGTTCACATTACTATGTTCCCTTTTAGGAGAACACTGGTGGGAAAAGGAAACATGGATATAGATGAAAAATATAACAATCATGTTGTGATAGACACTACTAGAGAAATAGTTCATATGAATTTTGTTGACCACAAAACATAAAAAAGAGGTGTGAATAAAGATCATTGATATGATAAAAAATTATGATTATAGGACAATAATTTAGTTTCATCGTCCATTTTTCCTATAGTTGTGAAAATATTTTACTCTATAATAATTTAATTTAATATATGTTTATATAAACACATTCTTATCGATTGGTATTTCCTTGAACTATTACTATCTTTAAAAATGGTGAAGAAACAAAATATTCTATAAAACATTTTCCAAATATCAACTAAAACCATTTCATAAATGGTTTATTTTTCAAAAAAAATTATCATACAAAACATTAGATAGAAGTTTACTGAATTTCCAAACATGAAAATATCATTACCATTCACTCATCATGACATAGCTCTTTAATCATCAAATTCCTAATATGTCAAAAACATCTTCATCAATTCTCTTAAAATATGGTAACAACTTGAATTACCATAATAATTTATTCAGATCATGCAATGTTCATTATTCCTTATTTAAGTCCACAAATCCATATTTGTTTTAAAAACATCAATGATAGCACAAATCAATACTCATTTCTAAGGTAATCAGTACTTATCTGAGTTGAATTATCAAAACATTAGCATCTTAAAATTTTTAACATATTAATGGCTATATTTCTATCAACCATGTGTGATCAAATTTTTTTTACTTTCTACTGAATAACATTTCTCAGAATCATTCTATATATGATCTAAAATCCTTAGTGAAATAGTACTACAAAACAATCCATACATACTTCATAAATAATATGATGAGAAAAAAATCAATAAAATAATTTTTCAACATATTTATTATAGCCCAATACATAATCACATTAATCATTCCACTTTTGTTGTTTCAATAACATATACTGGACCTGGATCTATTAGCTTCTTCTGAGGTACATTCCCTTGATGCTTGTGGAATTCTTTTTCATAGTTCTCAGTCTCTTTTTAGTTTGTAACATTCAATAGTACAATTTTTTCCTATTAAATTCATTATCAGGGAGACCTTTATCTATAAATTTATAGAAAACTATCATTTCATTCATGAATGTATCAGGGTGATTTTTTCCTCATTTGTCACATGTATTGAAATCCTTATATCCCATCTTCTATGACTCGTTCTCTTTTTCATGGAAATCAGATGGCCTCTTCTTTCCTTGGTATCCCAATAATATATTGATTCAATAAAACTCCATCTCTATTATGATGGCACATAGATCTATTTATTCATATAATAAAAAAAATTAGAAACCAGTTCCCCCATAGATTTTTCTTAAAACCTTCAACAAAGTGGTCGATCATGAACTATGTGTTGCGTATTTAATTCGTTGTATAACTGGTTTATAACACCCCATGGTTTTTAAAAAAAATATAAATAAATTCATGAAACATTTAGTCTCTACATAATGCCAATTTGTTTAAGGAGAAAGTAATAAACTAGTCATTGAAACTAATTTTCGCCTTTTTTGATTTGAATTTCGAAAAACATACATTTGCTATTTAGATTAGTAAGGTATTTGGTTTGTAATAGAAACAATATGATTTTTGATGAATAGTAAAATACTAATAAGAATAGTAAAATGAATACTAATTTGATAGTTATGAATAGTAAACTGCATTATTTTTTTATTTTTGTAAGGTTATCAGATAATGACATTTTGATTAATTTTTCATGGTGATATAAAATGAGTTACAATTTTAAAATTATTATTTTTTTGAATAAACTATGATTTTAAATAAAATTTACGTTATACCAATTTAAAAAAAATATAAAAAATTTAGTTCAATTCAGATTTCTACACGTCAAAAAATGGTTAGGGTGAATTTTTGGGACTTTTCTAAAGTACTGGATTTTTTTAAGAATAATGAAATACGGTAAAATAATGTATACAAGAAATATATTTTATGATGGTTAACGTAAGGAAAAATGGTTACAAATAAAATTCACTAATTACTATTTGGGGTCACATGAATAAATACCTCATATTCGCAAGAAAAAATATTATAATAATGATTAAAATATTGGGAAACCCCTCCTCTCCTCCACTATAAATACCACCCTCACCCCCTATTACTCTCACACCTCTAAAAATTTGATAATTGTATAACTTATACCAAATACCAATACCAATGATATTTCCCAAATCCAAGACCTAATGGTCTCACCAAAAGAAGAAGACCAAAGTCCTTAAGGAGGATCTCAAGAAGAATAGATGAAGATGTAAAAATCCTCTTTCATTTTCGTGTGTTTACTTTTCAATTACTCTTATTTTCAAAAACTCTCTTCCCCTCACTTATCTAAGAAAAATTAATACTCAAAAATATTATTTATCATGGATTTTATCGGTACTATGGAAAGATTCATCAACTTACACCATCTCCCGTTCCCATATTCTAAAAACACCGTTCATGATGTGTCCTTTTACGAAAATCGTGGACGATGTGTTCCCAATTTCAATTACATCCTTCAAAAAAACTATTTTAAAAACCTTTTTAATAGATTAAATGGATTATTTATTTTATTATATATAATTTATTATGTTTTGGATGAAAATTATATGCATGTAATTAAATTATATAATGATACAAATTCAAGGTTATAGAGGAACCGCAAAAATGATATAAACAAATATCATTAATGTTTTATCTAATGATTCATCATCATATATGATAAAAAATGATTTATGGGATCATTAAATATTCTATAAAAATATGAATACCTTTTCATTCCACTTATTTATTTTCATTTACGTGTGACAAGAATATAAAATACAAGCTGTCCATTGAAATCATGTAAAGAACACACCAGAAATAATTGAAGAAACAAAATAATAAAAATTTAAAGGTTGAAATTAGGTCATGAAATGATCGTATAATTTTTTATAAACATGAATATGTGTATTTAAAATATTAATAACACACTTTTATACATTTAAAAGGATGTTTAAATGAGTTTAATGTAAGAAAAATCCGAGGTAAGTGAATTCTTAACCCTATTTCCATTCTTTGGTTTAACCTTCAACTTCATTGATTATGTGGTACGAAGAATGTTTCTATAAATAATTTCTATTTATATTATGATCTATTATGTGTAATTTAATTTTACACTCATATTATTTTAATTATATTAATTCACAAATCAATTAAATGATTTTTGTAATGTACATTTCATTAAAATTCCCCTATTAAAATTCTATTTATAAAAATTATAAAGAATTGTTTTTATCCAATTATTAATGTTTTATGATTATGTTATAATTCGTGGAAATTATTTATTATTCTTTTGGGACCTATATTCTGCTCCAATTAAGAGGGTAAGGGTATTTTGGAGGTCGTCCATATGGTTTCTCCAAGTGTAACTTCGATGGTTACCCAATTAGGTGGTCGTGGGGGTTACATTGTAAGGTAGCTATGGGAGATACAAATCATAAGGTAGATGAGAGGGTTAAAATATTATGTGAGTTATTCCCAAATAAACCTTTATGGTTCAATTTATGTTCAATATGTTTTCTTTAAATCTCTTGAAAATATAATTTTTCAATAAGTAAGTATATATGGGTGAGAAGTAAGTCCTTGTTAAAATAATCTAATAGTTTTACAAGTATTCATCAAATAATGTTTTGTTTCCCTCAATTTATATCTCTTTATGAGATTTTTTTTCTCATCCAATGTTTTCAAATTATTTCTACAGTTTATAAGGATGTTTAATACAAAGAAGGAATTTAATATAAATATTGTGATGATTTTTAAAAGAAATCATATCTTAATTGAAATGTTTAACATTTTAGAAGAAAAGGATATTGTTTTTATCCATTATTTAAATATATTGTGGACTATATATCTATTAATTCCAATTCTATAAAACTATAAACATGAAAAGATCCACAATGTTAAAGGAAGTGAATTCTTGAGAAAAGTCAAGATTATGTAATGTATTAAGGTCGGGTCCTTATAGTTGGTATGAGAGAATGGTTTAGATAAATTTTGGGGTAAGGATGATGAAAATATAATACAATAAAGGATTTGTAATCCTTGTCTAATTTTAAATGATAAAAAATTTAAATATTATCAGGTTGTTTCGACTAAGATATGTTTTTTCAGAATGGTGTTTTCTAAAAGAAACAGAAAAGATGAGGTGGAAAGGCACAAAAAGAATGATATATATTCAATTATATAGAATATAATGGTAGGGAATTGAAATAACAAATCAATGAAAAAATGGCCCAGCTGCTGTAGGTAATAAATTATGGTGGCATCGATACAAGAGACCAACCATAACATCTAAAAAATTAACATGATGATAGTGGAACACTTTATGAGGCAACACTCTCCAGCTTATAATGGCTCTTCTGATCTAATGGTAGCTAAGGAATTAATTAAATCCTATGAAAATATATTCGATTTCATGGGATGTTAAGATAATCAAAAGTTTAGTCTTCCAATTTATCATTTTGAAGTTGAATATGATCGGTAGTGGTCAATAGTCAAGAATATAAGGGATAAATAAGAGATTGAAGCCATATAGTAGGATGAATTTAAAAGTCTTTCCTTTAAAAATATTTTCCTAAGATGGATTAAATTAGGATGGAGGTTAAATTACTAGAATTTATGAAAAATAAGGTAGATTTTGTGGCTTTTTATGAAGGAAATTGCATCATACTGGAGACATACCCTCCAAATATTATTCTTAATCTTGATAACCAAATCAATAGTTTTTACTCAAAATTGAATCCAATATATCAAAGGTCATTTGCATACTGTGAGTTCAAAAGTTATGAGAATCATTTCTAATGAGCTGAGAGGGTAGAAATGGTGTATTTTGATGATCAGGTGCACTTTGAAAACTATGAGAAGAAGAGGTCTTGATGGAAAGTGATGCGTAAGAATCACTAAAATAATTATGATTGTATGAAAGTCTAGTTTTTAGTTTTTGAAAACTATAGAAAATAAGACTGGGGGATTCCTTACTAAAATTGGGATGTATTTTTGACGTGGTATGTTTATACATAAAATATGAGATTTTAATAAAAATGATCCTAATAATAATGCAGATAATTAAGATATAATGGCTTTTAAATGTGGTGAGATGGGTCATTATGAAAATGCCTACCCAAATAATGATCTGACTGATACAAATAATCCAAACTATAAGCAGAAAGGTGTTGTGAGATTCTTTGCAACCATATCAGCAGATATTGGGCTATGAAATGAAGTGTTATCAAGTAATTATTTTTTTCTATTATTTTTCTAATATCTTGTTTGATACAAGGTAAATATATTCCATTATTCCTGATAAATTCTCTGGTAAATTGGAGACACCACCTCAATAATGGATCTCATTATGTATGGTTAAAACACCAGGGGGAATATTAAATCAACAAATAATTTTAACAATCTACCTAATATTATATGTGGAAATATATTACCAGCAAACCATATTTCTTTCATTATAGAGTTTGAGGTTATTCTAGGAAGGGATTGGATTTCTGTTTATCTTCATAATATTGATTGTAGAGCTAATGAATTTTTTTTATAAATAGTTGCAATTTATATACAAGAATGAACTCATTCAATTAGTATCATATCAGGAAGATGAAAAACTATTTAAATATGGAAATGAAAGTTATATTTCTCATATTATTGAAAATGATGGATCTATTCATATTAATATTGTTCTAGTGGTAATTGATTATATTACTGTTTTTTCTTATTAGTTACCTAGTGTTATACTTGATCAAGAAGTCAAATTCGCAATTGAGTTACTTCCTGATGATAAGAAAATTAGAAAACACCCTTATCGAATGGCTCAAATGGAACTTCTTGAATTGAAAAATCATTTGCAATAGTTACTTTATAAAAGATTTATTCATCCTAGAACTTCACCATGAGTTACTCTTGTTTTGTTTATTAAATGAAAATATGGTTCCCTGAGACATTGAAATTATTATAGACTCTTGAATAATAGTACATTTAAAAACAAGTATCCTTTTCATTATATCGACGACTTGTTTGATCATTTATAGGGAGCAAATTATTTTTTGAAGGTTCACCTGAGGTCAAGGTACCATCAGTTGAAAGTAAAGGTAGAAGAGATCCAATAGAATATGTTTTATACTACATATGGGAATTATGAATTTATTGGTATGCTATTTGGGTTAACTGATGAACCTATTTTATTAATAAATATTATGGATAGAATATTTCTTGAGTTCTTTGATAATTTTTTAATTGTTTTTATTGATAAAATTCTTGTACTTTTAAAAAGAAAAGAGGATAATGAACAACATATAAGGATTTATTTTCAAGCCATAAAAGAAAAAAAATTATAAAAAATTTATAAAGTGGGATTTTTGGTTACAAAAGATATTTTTCTTTGACACTTTTTAAATAAGGATGGAATCATAATTGATCCTTCCAAAACAAAATTGGATGAATAATTTCCAAGAACTACAAATGATATTGAGATTCATAGTTCATTTAGATTATAATGTTATTACTAATGGTTAGTTAAAATATTTTCATGGATATCTATCCCGCTAAATATGGTAACACAAAAATGGGTTATATTTGTTTTGATATAAGAATGTGATGTCTTTTAGGAACAGAAGAAGAGATTAGTGAATTCTCCAGTTTGGCTTTACCTTCAAGAAGTAGAGAGTTTCTCATATACAATAATAATTTGTTCAAGGGACTTGGTTGTGTACTAATGTAGAATGATTAGGTAATTTCTTATTCCTCATGGAAACTGAAACCTCATTAGTTAAATTATCCCACACATGATTTGAATTTAGTAGCTTTTGGTTTTTCATTAAAAATATAGAGGCGTCCGTAATACGGAGGAAAATGTCAAAAATTTATTGACCATAAAACTCTGAAAAATATATTCACTCAAAAGGAAATAAACATCAGTCAATGAAGATGGATTGAACTAATAAAGGATTATGATTGCACGATCAATTACAATACTAGAAATGTGATCAAATTGAAGGATGCCTTGAGTAGAAAGAATCATGCTACATTAACCGCGTTAGGTTTGGACAAGATAAAATGATTAATGATTTGATATATGTTGGATTATTAGTTTTTGTTTCATTAAATACCTATTTTTTGTTTCAAGTTTTATTGTAGCAATCTTTATCAGATAGATTTAAGAATCCACAGAATGATGATCATAACCAACAGAAAAAGGTGGAATTGGTTAACATGGGTATGTTCATAGAATTTTACGTTGATAACGATTGTGTTTTGAGATTTCAAAAAATATTATGTGTGACTTGTGATTATCAACAAAAGAAATAATTGTTGTGTGAAGCTCATAGTTCTCCTTTTTTAATTCATCCTTTACGTACTAAGATGTATAGACACCTTTAGGATTATTATTGGTGTGATGGAATGAAAAGAGATATTGTAGATTTTTCTGCGAAATGTTTGACATGTCTACAGGTTAAAGTAGAGAGGAAGTTACCAAAGGGGATTCTTTAACCTTTGACAGTTCCATAGTGGAAATGGAATAACATATCCATGAACTTTGTGGTGGGACTACCAATTACTTCTAGAAAGAAAAATGTGATTTGGTTTATTATTAATAGAATACCAAAATATATACAATTACTTCTTATTCGAGATATAATTTCCTTGGATTAGCTTTGTCGACTGTAACTCAAACTAATTTTCATGTTACATGGAGGTGCTATTTTAATTGTATCTGACTAGATTCATAGGTTCACTTCTTATTTTTTATGCGTCTTTAGATGTCTTTGGGCGGAAAATTAAATTTTAGAACATCTTTTCATCCTCAATTAGAAGATCAGTCATAATGAATGATTCATACATTAGAGGATATGCTTCAATAGTGTTCAATGGACTACTAGGTCTTTTGGGACCAACATCTTTCTTTATTTGAGTTTTCTTAAAATAAATATTTTCATTCTAGTATACAACTTTCACCTTTTGAGGCATTGTATGTGAAGTGGTGTCGAGCTCTAGAATTTTGGGATAAAGTTGAGGAAAGGAAGATGACAGGACTAGAATTATTGAATGAAGTGGCTGAGAAAGTGAGGATGATCCAAAAACACATGAGAACAGCTCATAGAAAGAAGAAAACTTAATCAGAAAATAAGAGGGAAGAATTTTCTTTCGAGGAAGGTGATCATTTTTTCATAGAATTCCACCATTGAAAAGTTATATGTGTTTTGGTAAGAAAAGAAAGATAAGTCCAAGGTTCACTAAAACTTATGAAATTCTGGAGAATGTTAGACCAGCCACCTATTGATTAGATTTACCCTTGATTTTATCTCATATACACAATGATTTAATGTTTCGATGTTGAGAAATTATGTCCCATATTCATCTCATGTTTTGATATGAGAAGAAGTTTAGCTGGTAGAGAACATTTCTTATAAATAAAAACATGTTCAGATTCTTGATAGAAGAATAAAAAATGAAAAATAAGGTAATCCACTAGGTAACAGTTTTGTGGAGAAACGATATTGTTAAAGAATCAACCTAGGAATCTAAAAATACTATCGGGTAATGGTTCCCACACTTGTTTAACAAGTAATTTAATAAAATAGTGAGGACACAATTTATAGAAGGTGGAGAAAATGTTACACCCAAAGGTTTTATAAATAAATCTAATTAAATGATTGAAACACTCAATCTCTATATAATTTCACTTTTTTTAAGATAGTTTAAAGAGCTATTTGTTAAACATAATTTTTCATCTTCTATGATTTGAATTTCAAAAAATGAACATACATGGTTTCGCTCAGTAAGATATTTGGATGATAATATAACAAAATTAGTTTTTAATGAATAGTAATATACCATTATTAATAGTAATATGAATAGTAATATGATCCTTATGAAAAGTAAATTTTATTATTATTTTATTCTCTTAAGGTTATAAGATAATGATATGTCGGTTATTTTTTCAAGGTGATATAAATGAGTTATAGTTTTAAAATTGTTATTTTTTTAATATTCTATGATTTTATATAAAATTAAATTAATAATATTTTGAAATTTATTTTCAAAAAATGGAGTTGATTTTTTAAATATTCACATTGAAAAATGGTTTGGGTGAATTTTATGGATTTTTCTGAAACACGTGAACTTTTTATGAATACTGAAATACGGTAAAATACCGTATATACAAATTATATGTTAGATACACTATTCCTAGAATCATAGATGATTTAAGAATTTTTTTCCTGAAATAATATGATATAATTACTATTTTGGGTCATAGGAATCATGATTATTCATATTCTTGGGTGATAATAGTAAACTAAGGATTAAAACAAAGGAAAACCCCACCTCTCCTGAACAATAAATTCCACCCTCACCCCCTCTTTCTATCACACCTCTCATGATTTGATCACTGAATAAATTCTTCCAAATCCACCTCCCATGGCTATTCCTCCATACAAATCCTACTTGCCTCACCGAAATTCTAAAACCAAAGGCATTAAGATAGATCTAAAGGAAAACATATCAAGAGGTAAAAATCATCTTTTATTTTCTTGTGTTTTCATATCAATCTCTGTTATTTTCTTATAAACTCTTCACATTTCCTAATCCAAGAGGCTTGAAAAGTCCAGAATATTATATATCATAGATGTTATAATTTTAATAGAAACATTTCTCAACTTACTTAATCTACTACCCCTATTTTAAAAACACTGTTCATGATGTGTCACTTTACCAAAATCGTGGATGATATGATTGAAATTTCCATTACATCGTTTAAAAAAATTTGTAAAACCATTTCAATCATTGAAAAATATTTTAAAGTGTTTTATATAACCTCTATTATTTTCTATAATAAACTGACATTCATAAAATTACATTATATAATGAAACATGTTCATGATTATCAATGAACCGCAAAAAATGATCTAAACAAATATCATTAATGTTTTATCTTATTTTTCATTATTATATATAATGAAAAATGATTATTATATCTCTAAATATTCTGGAAATATATTCATACCATTTCATTCCACTTGTAGAATTTCATTTCCATATGATAAGAAATTCAAATACAACCCGGTCATGGAAATCATGTAAAGAACGCACCCGAAACAATTGAAGAAACAAAATTCTAATATTTAAAGGTTAAAATAATGTTATTAAATGATCATATAAGGTGTTATAAACTAGAATAGGTATTTTTAAATCATTAATAACACTATTTTAACCATTATAAAAGTGTTTTAAGCATGTTTTATGTATTAAAACCTTAGGTAAGTGAATTCATAACTCAATTTCCATTTATTGGGGTAACCTTGTACTTCATTGATTATTTAGTAATCATATTATTTTTGTATTTAATTTTTCTTTATATTATAATTTTTTTTTTGTATTTAATGTGTACAAAAATATTCCTTTCATTTTATTTATTCTTACATAAATTATATGAAATTTTTGAATGAAATTTTACAAAAATCCTCTTTTAAAAGTCTATTTTATGAAATGTAACATCAGTGTTTTTATGATCTTATACATGTATTATGAATATGTTCTGGTTCTTGGGAATTGGTTATGTTAAATGGTGGGATATAAGTATGTCTTTGTGAAAATAACTTCATACGTTTACAAGTATTCCTAGAATATTGTTTTCTTTCCTTTTTTTTTTGTATCCCTTAATGTTCTTTTTTTCACTTCCCATGGTTTTTAGAAAAATTAATAGGTTATAAGGATGTCTAAGAGAATGAACGAAATAAATTTAAATATTATGAATATTTTTCAATTAAATTTGGTTTTATCTGAAAAGTTTTATATTTTGGAATAATTGTATATTTTTTGTGCTATATACATTGTATAAATGAGGAATGTTATGTCTATATTATATCCTAATTACTCAAAACTCGATACATGGAAATATTAAAATGTAAAATAAAGATATTTACTGACTAAAATCAATATTATGTTATGTAATAAGGCCATGCCATTATTTAGATATCCTTGTAATGGTAGATTCATAATATGGAACACTCTCTTATTACTATTTCTTTATGCTAATAATATTTCTCTTCATTTCAATTTTTTATCAAAATGGATGTATTTATCAAATAATGTATCAGTAAGTGTTATCCATTTCATGAGATCTATTTCTTCTTCCTCTCTAGTATTATGAACAAATGACCACCATTGATCAGCATCACCTCACAGGAAATGGACCGCAAGTGTAACCTTTTCTGTTTTATTGTGTCCTAAGGCCACAAATATCATCTCCAGAAACCTAATACATTTCTCAAATATAATTGGATTAGTATCCCCACAAAATTTTCGAGGATTCTATTTCATAAATTAATATACTATATAAGATTATCTCTATAAAATAGGTTTATCCATTCAGGAAATACTATTTTTTAAAGCCTAATTAAAGTTCCCCAACATTTCGATTATATTTTGTGTTCTAATACTACCTATATGGTTTTTTTCTATAGGTAAATCCCATTATTTTAAATGAGTAATGATACCATTCATCCTTTGAGGTGCCATTTCTAAACAATCAAACATACTAGATTTGTTCAATCATAATTTATAATTCCAAATATGGTAAAACACATGACATAAATTTATACATCCTAAATAATAGTATCATAAAAATTGGTACCATTGGAGACATATTTTGTTCTGAATCCATCATAATGATTTTTAAATAAAATTTATATTATTCAAAGTGTATCACCTAGGATTGTCAAACCAGGTGGGCAGTAAGACCCATTTTCATGCACTAGGTAACAACAAGTTAGCCCTGACAAAACATGTCAGAGTTATTACTCCTATGAACATATATTCCAAAACCACATCCACTTGTAGTATACAGATAGAGATATATTTCTATTAATACCCACATAATATCTACCATAAAAATATTATATGATATATTTATATAATTATCTTTTAAGTCTATATTAGTGTTATATTGCATAGTTAATGTTTCTAAATCTAGTTTCCAAGGATGCTACGAAACATTCTCTTGTACCAACTGTAATGCATGGACCCTAGAAACCAGTATTAGGTGCATTACTTTTTAACACATGCATGCATACATTCTTTAAATCCCAAGGTATTGAATTATTTATCTATTTTATAAAACCACAATACATACACGATACACATATTTCATTGTTGAATAGAAAATAAAACATGATACATAATAAAATTTAATGATTGGTGTCCTTGAAATAATATTAAAATATTTGATCTCCATAACTTGAGGAGAAGAAACATAATAAAGGTGATTTCAAATGATCCGTAAGGTTATGTAATGCCGATGCACTAATGAATCAATGAGAATAATCAACATGGAAAGGTAAATAATTGATCATACATGCCATTAAAATAACCAGATAAAGAAAAATCAATATGGAAAGGTAATAAATTTAATCACATTCCATCTATCAAATGATCTATGAATTAAATTAATCCATATATATTTTGATGCAATATATTATGGATCAAATTGATATCTCAAATGAAATAAATGATTTAATATTGGATGTCATGTATTTGTAACAAAAACTATTATAACATCATGATATATTCTCACGAAAAATCAAAATATTCTAATTTGGCTAATTGACTCATCTCATGAGACTACTGATGAATCAAGTGTCTATTTATTACAAGGTCCCAGAAATATCTTCTAGTACAAAGAATTATTCATATATCGAATACACGATTTAATTAATATACAGTTTTCCAAGTCACAAAATATCTATATTGAATAAGGTATATATATTTATCAATAATTTACAAAATATAAGATAAGTTATAGTAAGGGTTTTTGAATTTGATGAATTGATCACAATTAAAAGGTCATTAAAACATTCTTGAAGAGAATAATCATTACAAATTATAATGTGGCCCATACCACTCTATAACATTTGTATCATAATCCCCATGAAGTAATTGAATTAAATTGAACTCATAATATTTTAAAAATATTGATATTCATGATATATCTTTTCTATGGTAATTATATACACCATATAAAATTTAATTGGTGCGTAATAACAAATAAGACTCAAAGGAATGTTAATTGAGATGAAATCCTTTACCTTGAGTCCAAAATCTCATGTGTGTATTTATATTAATCAATAATAAACTAATGTTAAATATCTACTTTATTTAGATCCTTTTTTAATTTTATTATAAATTTTTTTTCACTTATTAAAATGTTTTCAATAACTACTTAAACAACCGAGTCTATATCGGGTGTTTTGATTATATTCGGTTTATGTGTTATAAACAACTTTGGTAAATTGAATATGGTAAAAGGATTCATTATATAAACATAAAAAGAATAATAATTATTAAATAATTACCATATTAATACATAAATTTCACTTCTAAAACCAATAAATAAATATGGTTAGGAAAAACTAAGCAACGTTACAATCAGGGTGATGACATATCATACGTACACATGAGTAGTGTTCCTTTTTCAATGATCCTTATTGAAAGAAGTTATGTAATTAAAATCATTAAATAATGATCATTATATCTTAAACATAACATTCTTTATTCATATACACTTGTATATATAATTCTTGTGATGTAAAAGTAATGGCATCGTGTGGAGGAGGAGTAGTCCACACGTTTATGAACGACGTTATAACTTTTTACGTGTGTGAAAAAGGTAATAAAGAAAATGATATATATTTTATTTCAAGAAGGGTAATTTTTTCATGAATATAATATACATGTAATTTATGTAACATATTTTAAAATAAAACCATCCTCTATATGTTCTACGTATACTGTGAATGAATCATATCACATTGAGGAGGTGATTGTCCACACATCCAGAAACGTTGTTATTGTATTTACAAAAAATGGAAAGAAAAAGTGTATGTGATATAAAGTAAATAAAGATTTATAAATTAACAATAAATTTAATATTAAAAATATATAATCATTTTTCTATCATTATTTCAATCCATTAATGGTGGTAATATAATAATGAACAATCATAATTTCGTGAGGTGGTAGTTCACCCTACAGATAAACAGTATATTCTTTACATATTAGATGAAATTATGTGTGACTCTAAGTGTATAAATGAGCCTAAAAACATATGAGTATATTTAGGAAAATATTTATTATATAATCACGTAATAATATGATTTTAGTGGGTGTATAATATAAATAAAAGTAAATCACTTAATGAAAGATGTTACGACTTCTTTGGGTAACTGCTTTTTATTTGAGCCAATGGGAATCCTTGTATAGACTTATTCCACATGAGAGGATTCTAGGATTCATATATATATATATATAGAATATATTTATGCCTATATATTTTTATCCATAGTTGATTGTGATGTATGATGAAATTGGATGAGAGGAGGCCTTTTTTAGTGGAGTAGGAGTTGAACTCTTGAAAATTTTGGAAACGGAATTCTAATCACATTTTCCCCATTAAAGGTGGATCCAATAATGGTCCAAATTATTTAAAATGTTTATAATGTCGAAATATATGCATCCAATTTGTTTTTTTGAATGTTTCTTGTTCATATGGGCTATAAAGAGTAAGTTTTACTCCCATATTAAGCAATATCACATTAACCATTGAAATTAATTTTAATTAGATTCACTATTATTTTTTGGTAAAAAATAGTTGAAATTATTATAATTTAAAAATTAACATGATTCAAAATATTTTATCCATTTTTACAAATTCCAATCATATATTTGGGAGAAAATTTTTAAAATCAATCTCGAAGATGGGACGATAATTCAGGGTTTTAAAGTAAAAACGTCCAAAAGAATGAAAGTTTTTTATATTCAATTTCATAGTGTAAATTATAATAATGACCTAAATTGGATTAATTGTTAAAAATTTAATTTAATAAAACATTATAACCATTTAAAATTTTAATTTAATCTTATAAATAAATTAGAGAAAAAATAATTTTTGAATTAAAACTCATTATTTTCCATTATTCAATAAAAATTGAATCATCGTAGAAAAATACCAAAAAATCACCCAAATATAATTTTTCTATTTCGATTTCATATATGATTTTTTTACATATATATGAGAAAAAAGTTCCAAAAAAGGATTTACAAATGTTTCTCCATTACAAGGTGATAAACTACCTTGAAAAAATTATTTTTTTCTTGCATAAAATTGGGATTGTTTTTATCTTATGCCTATAAAATTTATTAGATGAATATAAAAAATATTTTATTAAATATGACATATATATATTATTAAAATAATCCACTAAAATTAAATAATTTAATTTATTAATGTAAAACGCTTTTGGGTTCATGAAAATAGGTTTTTATTAAAAACATTTTATTTTATTCAATTGGTTCTTATATTAATTTATAGTAAATTTTTAAATAATGAAGTAATTTTATATTTTTGTAAACCATGTATTTTCATATGATAGTTAATACTAATCATAACTACTAATTTAATGACTATGTTATTTCTTATGGTACTAAATAATAATATTTTAATAATATATTATTTTTTTGTTAAAATTTGGTCTTATGTATCATGTCATCTATCGAACAAGGTATTTCATGCCTGTAATAAAATATATATTGGTGTTTACATGCATTGAAAGATATATAATATATTGATTTTTTTAAATAGTAATTATATTATAATGTCTTAGGATATTACATTACCTTTTGTACTTGGTGTTTCATGTTATACGGGCAATCAAATATAATGTTATTACTTTATAATATTGGGGTGTTACATTAACAATTTTTCTTATAAGATATCATAAATTGTAGATAAATTCATGATCATTAAAAATAAGAGAAATCATATAACCACACAACAAATCTAATACAATTTATCTTCCTTAATTCAAGAACTCAATATTTATAGTTTGAGGCTCCCAGAAATATGAATTTTACGATGATGAATTACTATAATAATTATTCATTTCTTCCATTATTCCATATCTATATCTTATCTACCACTTTTATAGTAGTTTATCACCTCTGCATCCATAAAAAAATACATTACCTTTATTCATTTAAATTTTAAATTTCTAATTAAAAAACACCAAAAAAAATTTATCATTCCACTTCATCTACATCTCTATGATATATTAAATAAACAATTTATATTATCTCATCTGTAAACCACAAATACAAGTTATAAAAAATTGTAAAATATATATTTTTCAAAAAATTATGATGTAATGAGTTGATACCATGAAATAATTTAGACTCAAATTCAATAATAAATTTTTAAATGAATATAAACCATTAAAATATAAAAAAACATGACAATGTATTTTATCCCTTTTTATTCATAATATAACTATGATGACTGCTTCCACATGTTTTTTAGAACTATAAAAACCTTACTGTCATACCACAACCACAATGGATTAACTATATAGTGGACCCCTGATTTATTATCTTCCTAGAAAAATAATATGAATACTATGATATTTTTATCAACCCATAATCAATAAAATATAAGTTTATACTATTTATAATAACCAACACCAATAAACACTAACTAAATAAGTTTACATATTTCAACATATGCCATGAACCAAGACATATTTCACAAAATAAATGATGTAATTAATGATAGAAATTGTGAACATATATTTTATACATAGAAAAAATTAATTTAAATATTCAATTTCTATTATTACATTTATATTTTTACTATTATATGGAACTATGATTTTTTTGAACCCAATGGCGTGTTTTTTCTTTCCATAACATCAAAAAACTCCAAAAAATAAAATTTAACTGCATCATTAATTGTAATATATCCCAACATTTAAGAATCATATAAATAATATAAACAATATTTATTAATATTATTTTTAATGTAATTTTTGTTTTTAAAATAAATGAAAACACCAGTGACATAAATCACATACACTTCAAGACATGAGGTAATGGAATTTTATTTCATTTTTCATTTTCATGAGATAATTAATATGTTCTTCAATCTTTCTTTTTTTAGTTTATGTAATACCCATGAATGTATTAAATCAATGTTTTAATTAAATTTATGGGTATTCAAATTCCAATTTTATGATCATTCTTTCATGGATTTTATGTTTCAAAAGTTACAAAATTGGAAAAAACATTTTCTCTCAATTTTCCTTCTTTGAGACTCATGTTTTGTTATGCACCTAAACTATTTTGTGAGTTGAATATACTTCGATTTTTAAATTACTTATCATGAATCTCAGTCTTTTCATGATATTATATTTTTCATATAATTTTCATTGCATACATTGAGAACATGACCCCATGATACTATGTTATAATAGAATGTTGAGACAATCTCATTGTTTTTTTGAGATTATTTATGTTTATTATTACCTTGATGAAATAATCTGATACATATCTCAATAAAAATCATGACTTTACTTATACGCTATTATTTCATTATATACACATGTATTTGTAACATTTTCTACCCTTTGGTATATAGGATAGTTAAGAAATTATTTTCAAGAAATCCCGACTCTACCCTCTCTTCAGTCAGAAATGTATGTTTTCTAAAAAGGATTTCCATGAAAATTATACCATTCTATTGTAATAGATAAAATAAATTTTTAACCATTTTATGTTTTAAATTTATATTCAATGAAATAATATTCTTTATATCTGATCGAGGAACATTTTTAACCTTTTTACCCTTCAAAAGGAATGTTATTTTTGAACCATACGACATCTATATATTTACCCACTATCATCCATTTGAATATTCCTTTTTATTTTTAAAATTTTAATATTTATGAAAATGTTTTTAAATGTAATTTTAATGGAAAATAATATTCTAAATGGTTTGAAACATCTTTCATACGTGTTCATTGAAAAAATATTTCATACTTTTTTCAATCCTTTTTTAAAAGTATTCAAACTGTTTTCAAATAATTATTTTCGAACTTTTTTTAAGATTTATTTATACATTTTAAATGTATCTTAAACAAAATGTTTTTTAAAAATATTTCTAGGATTTATTTATATTTTTTCATTTATTTTCATAGAAATATTTTTCAAAACATTTTCATTCTCTCTTTAAATGTATTCAAAGTGATTTCAAGGAAAAAATATTTAAAATGTATTCAATATTATTTTATAATTTTTCAAGGAAAATGGTTTTTAAAATGATTTCAGGTTTTTTTATAATTATTCATGGTATTTTCTATAGAAATTATTTTAAAATGGTTCCATTTATTAAAAATCCTTTCATAAAAAAGGTTATTTTTATTAATAAACCATTTTAAAATAAAGTTTCCAACTAGGATTAAATTTAATGATGTTAATCATTCCTTTCATGTAAATGATTTACAGGTTCCATTCTTATTTTTTATATTAATGGTTTGTTCATAAATTCATGGTTTTAAAACCCATTTCTACTACATGGGTTATATGTTTATGAAAAATTTTCCACTTTTCAGGGGTCATGTTTATAATTAAATGATTATGAAAGACGTCTCTTTCCATAGGTTATGATATGTTTATATGTTTAAGATACTCATTTCATTTCATGGGTTATGATATGTTTATTTATGATCTTGTGGGACATGTATTTATGATTTAATTGGGAGATGGGTGGGACCAAAATCTCACTCGAATTAATTGGGTAAAGTTTCATATCTTATTCGATAAATAGGTTTGTTATGAGGGTTACTCAGTTTCGGTAATACATGGATGGAATGAGGGTTACATAGTTCAGTAATACATGGTTGGAATGAGGGTCACTTGGATTAGTAATACACGTATGGAATAATGGTTACCCAATTCAGTAAAGAACTATGCCCATTAAGATGGTATTAAAAGGATAACTTGGCTACTATAGAAATCATATTATTTTCTTGGGAGAATGAGCCATTAATGTTATGTTTTAGAATTAATGACTGGGGAACCCACCAAACCTAATGCCCCCTCAAATGGGAAAGAGAAGCCATAATATTGCAAGCACACTTGAAGAGCCTAAGATTGTGGGTGCTGGAGGAACCACAAAATAGACCCACAATGTCAGCTAAAAGGAATCTATTTCTCACCCAAAAAGTCAGCCTAAATGGTGGTGAATGATGGACCTACTAGTTTTAGGCCTCCCAAATACACCAGTAGTTGATCGGGAAGATGATTTAACATCACTTTGCCTCTTTTTTTCCTATGACCCATATAACTATTTAAATAATAAGAATTACATGTTGGAAAATATCGAAAGATACCCCATACAGTTTCCTAGAAAGGACCACATGAGTTCATCCCATTCACATCGGATGAAACTTTTTTGTGTGGACTCCTATTGATAAGATATTTAGAAGTATCATCAATAAGCTACAGAAATACCTCACTTTTTGACATCCATTTCTATGGGAACAATAATGATGCATATCCTCCATGTAATGAAATTAATCTTACTGGGAATTGAATCTCAGTAGAGGAATCTACCTTATACATAGGAGTTCTACAGTGGTTAGAGCACATTGTGATACTCTTTATCCTTGAAAATCCTTATTGAGGAGCCTGAGAAACAACACACATCCGGGGTGTTCTCCATCAAAATAGCACTATAAACCTCTCCCTGTGCCAGACTTAGTATATAAAGAATAAAACAATAACATGATTTTTCGATAAGGATAATTTTATTAATGAATGAAAAAAATATTTCTCCCCATTTACTTTTATATTACCTGATGGTCCATAAATATCCATATGGATAAGTTATAAGGTCTATGTTCTTTGAATACTGACTCATTTATGAGAAAATTTGTCAATCTCTCCCTTTTAACATGTGGTGTATAACCAAAAATTTTCAATATTTAATAATTAAAAATTACAAACATTTTCTCCTCCAGACAATGTATTCAAAATATTTTGGCCAAATATGATGATCCATGTGGTAAAGGAAGAATGAAAAACACTATCATAGATGCTAGATGGGTCAAAATGTAGTATTTCAAATCCAAACCCCAAGTGAACTTCCATTATATCCATGACTAAAAATAACCAATGAAATATTATCTCCCTTTCTAAGAGTTTCTTATTTCTATATCTCCTTTTACATCATCCCATATTTATGTATCCCTCACTATTTTACTTGTAACTCCCCAACACCAGAAGCCCGAAGGTGGTGCACTATTTTAATACATTGGCATGATTACAAGGAATCAAGTCCCGATGGACAAATCAGTTTAGTAGTTTTAAAAAATAGATTACATACATAAACGTTACACTACACATTCAAAAATGAAACACAACATAAATAATACGTTGGGAATGCCATTATTCACATAGATTAACCATACATATCAAATGTAATACACATCATGGAATCCTAGGAAAATCAAACATAAGAAAGTGTTGAACTCAGATGCATAGTAAGGGTAAATAAATTAGTAGAATCTATAAATATTTTAGGAAAGATTTATAATAAAAACAACATACTTTTAAACATATTCATGAACATAATATAGAGAGAAAAAATCAAATATTTCTAGATAAACATGCTCATGGATATTCTACTAGTTGAATTATAAAAAGTAATAATTAATTTCATAATGGGGGAATGGCTAACACCAGACATCATTACCACATAGAAAAGGCCTCGTGCCATGACTAAAAATAATTGTTTTTCAAAAAATTGTTCCAAGGAACTAGTTTGTCTCCTTAGACCTACCAATGCATCGAGGGGCTATATCAGGTCTCACCCATCACTTACTAAGTCCAATGCATTCCCATATGAAAATATTGAAACATAACATAATCATTCGTATTAAAACTAGCATACGAAATGTAAATACATAAACCATAAACCATGAAGTGTATATAAATTGCACATCCACAGTCAAACATATCATATCACATTCAATAAAATATGAAAGATTTTATTATTATAAATCAAACTTAATCAAGAATAATATCTAATAAATGATGTTGAAATAGTGTAAAATGATCCGTAAACCATTTTGGGAGAAATATCCCTTTTTGTTAAATCATTTAAAAGTCACACATATATAAAGGAAGTAGTTTAAAAGATATTTTTGAATCAAAGAGACACATACCACTTTGAAAATATTTAAAGGAATTAACATTTTAAAACAAAATTTTCCATATAAATAAATATTTAAAATGATTTTGAAAACATTGACATTAATGAGAATGATTTAGAAGAATAAATATTCAAAATATTTTAAATGATGTTTTAGTTAAATATTACATTAAAATAATCATTTGAGATGTCTTAAATGAATCATGGACATGGATAATAAATATTTCCGAGAAAATACTTACACATATACACTCTTTGATAATAATGAGATGTGAAATTAACATTTAACTTGCACTTTCCTTTGGTTGAGGGTACGTTTATCCTCCTATATAAGGACCATAGTTTGTTATTAAATTATAAAAGAACTATATTCATATATATTATATCTTACATTATTCATTTATGACTTTATACTATAAATTTGAAAATGATTTCCATGTTAAATTAACATTTTGGGTAATAATTGCTCTCTTTATCGAATTTGTTTTAATTTGTTATTCCTGATCGTATCCTTTAGATCATGATTTAAAGAACTAATGAATTTAAAAAAATGTTATATATATAATATATATTTAGAATATAAATATTTATAATAGGTAGATATATGAAATGGAAAACAACGTTTATGGAGACGGTAGGCAGTATGTACGCATAAATGCTATTTCTATTTTCATATCATATTGAACAGAAGAAAGTGAATAAGATATATGTAAGTAAATATATAAATAAATATATATATCTATCTAGTAGAATTATTATGTCATATATTAAATACTTATTAATAATATATATTTTTGTAATCATTGTTGAATTGTGAACCTGGAAATTAATCTCATAATGTCATGGAGACGGTAAGTCATACTTACTCAAGAGCGACGATGTCATTTCCAAAAAAATTAAAAGTCATGGAATTGGATGGTATATTAATTTTACAGAGAAATTATAATGTTATTTTAATTACTTATATACATATTACATATCATTATATCCATCCAAATAACATGTTGTTGAATAAAAATTACACCATGATGTGGACACGGTAAGCCATACGAATGCACGCATGGTGATATTATCAATCATCAGATGGATAGAATAATGAGTATGGTTGTACCATATTTACAATAACATAACAATAGTTATATAGTACATGAGTTTTTATTTAGGTATGGAAATAACAATCAACGAGAAAGTGGAAGAAGAAAAGAACTTTGAAAGAGGTGATAAAATAATTACCACTTCTTTTGGGTGTTTCCTTTTGATTTGAACAAATCGTCCCCATAGGATGGATTTATGCTCAATTTATGTCCTCTGGGATTAATTGAGAGATGTTAAGAGGAGATTTGGTTTGTTTTTGGCCATGCCCAATGACATTGGAGGTGTGATTCTGAGATAAGGTAAAGTACCCTTTTATAAGAGAGTCGATGAGCACTTTAGGAAAAGCCTAAAATAGTAATTTATTCTAAAATAATTTTCTTTTTATAATAACTCAAATTGGATTTATTTAGAGCCTATGGTGGGTATGGTTCTAAATATTCTCAAAAAATATGATTTAGATATGTTTAGGTCACCAGATGAAACTAATCCTTTATATTTAACTCTTAGTTAAATTGTTTAACTTTTCCCTTGTTTTCCAGTATTTTTATATCACATGGTTAATAAACCTAGAATAAAATTCCTAAAGAACCTCATGTGGTTCATTAATGACATATTTATCATTATATAAGTCATTTTTCAGAATGATATATTTTTAGGACTATTTTATAATTTAATAAAATATTATTTGTTTTAAAAACTAATTTATGTCAATTTTGACACTATTTAGCATTTTGTTTTTTTTGAAAGTCAGGAAAACTAGATTACATAGAAGAAAATACATTAAATCATCCCTAATATTTCATATTCACCAATAAAATTTGATTATATCATCAAAACATTGAAATTAGTTTTGATTTAGTATTTATAATACTGTTTATTTGATTCCTTCATTAATAAGGTAATTATTGCATTTTCATTATGTCATAAATAAATTTAATAACTTAATGTATGAAATTTATAAATAAAATACCATGTTGTAGGAAAATTTTCTATCTTTATATTTAATATTTATAGTATAATTTTTCTTATGTGTAACCATATATTAAAAATGATTTAGTTATTAAAATTTGAATTTTACATTTTTAACAATTATTTAATAAAAAAAATAATAAATGTCCGAATCTAATCCAAGTGGATAAAAAAAGAATCATATTTTTTTAAAAGGTTTATTATCGTCTAAATACACTTATCCAATAGAATTAGGACTTGTGTTAGGGTAATTATAAAATCATTTTTACCTTTAATTACCCTATGTACTTTTAACCGTGGTAAATAAACGTAAAAATATACTACTCACCATAAAACATTTTAATCTTATTGAAGCATATTTTATTTACTGATGTCAATCGTGTCACATGGTTTTTTGAAATTCATGTCATATAAGCGGTAAAATTACTTTTCTTACAAAATTTCATATGTGCCTAGAAGATGGGTAAAAGACGTTAAAAAGTTCAATAACATTTTATACATCTAATTTTATAATAAAATGACTTAAATGAATTACATTTATCGTATATCTGTATTATATATCTATTTTTACTTATATTAAATTTAAATAAAATAAATAATTATTTAAATAAAAATTCAGTTTTAAACAATAATGTAGTATTTTTCTCTATTCATCAAAAATTGAATGTATTAAAAAATATACCAAAAATTATCACTAAGATAATATTGATATTTCAAATTCAAAAATTTATTATATTTTACAAAATTCAAAACATAGAAGTTGAATTTTTTAAATTAAAATTAATTCTCGTTGTCAAAACCAAAAAGTGGGGGTTTTTTAAAAAGTTAAAACTATCAAAAGATTGACATTCATTTATGTCCAATTTAAATGTGAAATTTCTTATAATGACCTAAAATTTATTAAAAATAAAAATATAATTTAATTATACTTAAAAACCATTTAAATGTATAATTTAACACTATAAATTATTTTGATTAAAAAACATGTTTTCAACTAAAATTTATCATCTTTCACTATTCATCAAAATATGAAAGTAATTGGAAAAAAAAATTATCCAAACTAAATTTTTATTTCCCACTTCTAAATATGATGTTTATTTTAAAAAATTTAATATAAATGTTTCAAATAATGCATTTAAAAATGGTTTACCATTAATAGGTTGTAAAATTGCAGATTTCAAAAAATACTTTCTCTATATGAAAAATTGAATTTGTTCTTATATTATGTCTAAGAAACACATAATATGGATTTTAAAATTATATGGAGTTTATAATATTCATTATTTAGTTAATACTATTCATAACCACTTTTTTAACGGCTAGTTTGGTATGTTGTGGTTCGCTCGAACTCAATGTTATGTGTAGTGAAAGCTATTGAATTACTTTAATGAGATACTGTGCAATGATATCCTAGGGTGTTACATTCTCCCCTACTTCAATAAATTGCATCCTCACAATTAGAAATTTTTCTTCGAAAATAAATGGATAAAAATTGAATATACCTTTGTGGAAAACCCACATCCGAAATAGGGTTAATATAATTAAGTATTAATAAAATGGAAAGGGATATAAAAAATCCACCAACAAATTACTGTTTCAAATAGGAGAAAATTATATGAAAGTATTGAAACAAAATTAGATTAAAATATAAAATATTTATAGGCAGTGATTGAGGTCATCAATCACAAAAAAGTGTAAAATTAGGGGCCTCAAAGCCAACAATCTATGATGATTTATTATAACATTGGTTCAACAAAACATAATGTATTAGGATAACACATTTTTGGTTTTAAGATACCTTCCCTAAAGTTGAAGAATTAATTTATTCCTAGAATAAGAAATAATATATATATACTTGACAAAATAGATTTTCATCCTTCAACTAATTTCTACCGCAAACTCATCTTTCAGACCAAAATATAATAGAATTCTAAAATATCATTTTTATCTTAATTTTATAGGGTTCCAAAAATAATGAATTTAAAATTCATTTTTCATACTATTTAAAAAAACTAAATTATACAAACTAGGACATCACATAGGACTATGGTAGGTGATGCACCGTTACCGCACTTTGGTTACGGGTTCAAGTCTCACGGCATTTCCGGATGCGACAGGTTGTTGTCTGACCTCCAGGTTGTCCTTTTTATAACAATCCAAAAATAATATTAAGAAATGTTTTAACCATAAACAATAGTATCCAAGGTCTAAATTAATTCATTCTAACCTTTAGACTTATCCAAAATAATTTTCTCCAAAATCACAGTCCAAAGATTATAAGGTATGTAAACATAATGAATATCTCTTTTTTCACAAAATAACTTTTAAGTACATTCATCGTGTATTCTCTCAAAACATGGTAACACCATGAATTACCATAAAACCTTATTGAATATGTTCATTCTCCCTTATTATTTATAGAATACTTGATATACTCCTTAAATCCCAAAATGTTGTAAACTCCAACAATAATACAACAAACAAACAATTAACTTGTTTCAAAGTAGTCAAGAATATCGAAAATAATGTATACAAATCAGTCATATCTTATTTAAAAATTACTACCTATGAATTAGAACCATATTAAGGATTATCTTTCCTTCAACCATGTATTTTCCAAAAATTCTAACTTTCATTTGAGTCTCTTTTCATAGAACCATATAATCTCAAATCCTTAATGAAATAGTATTGTAGTACAGTCCATATTTATTTCCATAATCCATATAACCAGTACATTATTGAGACAACACTCAAATGTAATAACTCTTTAATAAAAACATAATAACATGATTCATTCATCTTAATATATGGTAGTATCATAACATTATTATTATACAATAGCATCATTTGGGGCATAATTTGATGATTTTTACATTTATTTGCGTAGGGTGCAAACCCCATGAAAATGTAGTATTGTACATTTGAATCCTTTTTCTAGCCCTTTGAATCACGTACTTGGTGTCCTTTTTCTCCACACATATAACAAAATCACATTCCCTTCAAGAATTTACCAATGTGATTTTTCCATAGTTATCACACTTGAGAAAATCCTTGTTTCTTATCTTCCCTTATTCCATCTTTATTTCTACCACCCCTTTCTTCTCTGGATTCCCTTCAAAGCCATAGGACTCAGAGAATTTTTTACTCATCTTATTAACACAAGATAGTATCTCTTCATATGATGATAACACATGGGAGACAATTTCCCTTATAAATGTTTCCTTAATACCATAAAATATATGATTATTCATAGTATTTGGATCATGCGTATTGCTGGAGTTCTCATTCCTTCTACTGGAGGCCATTTCTAATCAATGGAATACTGTAGGTTCGTTAATGAATCACATTGCGTAATTCCAAGCTTCTAAAATACCTAATGTAAATTGAAAAGTTTATTCTTATAATATATAATCATAAAAAAAATTCATTGAGGAAGTATTTACTCCTAAATCGTTCATAGTGATCTGTATTGAGAATGTGAATTTTCCTAAGCATATGCCACGTGAGTTTCATAACCAAGAGGGAAGCAAGGTCCAATGTCATATACCGGGATAACCCGAGTAAATCCCAAAACTCTTTATCATAATTTTCAATCCTAGGTACATCTGTTCCAGAGCCGCCTTTAACTTCTCGTATCCAGAAAGTGATGTATTTCTGGGAAAATACACAAAATATATACATTAAAAAAATTTATGAAGTTCCTATATACTAATCGTCCAATTCTATCTTAAGGTAATGTTCTCTAATATGAGTTTTTATAAATCAATTTTTCATGGTTTGTAATAAACTTTCTATGATTCCAATTGTAATGCGCCGACCACAGAATCCCGGAGCCGATGCATTATTTTAATACATTTTCATGATTACAAGGAATCAAGTCCCAAAGGACCTATATGTTTTGTAGACTAGGAAAATATATTACATACATGAACATTACGTTGAACATTCAATTATAAAACAGAACATAAATAATCCATTGGGTATTCCATTATTACACTTCTTTAACCCTACATATCAAACATAATACACTTGTTGGAATCCTGAGAAAACAAAACATAAGAAAGGGGTGAGCTCAGATGCTCAATAAAGGTAAATAATTTAGCGGAAGCTATAAACCTTATTGGAAGATGAGTAATAAAACCAACAGGCTTTTAAACATAAAATTGCACATAATATTGAGAAAATAAATCAAAAATTACCATATAAATAGGCACGTGGATATTCTACTAGTTGTATAAAAACATGTAATAATTAATTTTATAATGAGGGAATGACTAACGCCATACATCATTACCATATAGCCAAGGCCTCATTCCAAGACTACCAATAATTGTTTTGTTAGGTCATTGTTCCAAGACACTATTTTGTCTCTTGAGACCTACCACTACATCGAGGGGCTATAGCGGGTCGACCCCGTTACTTACTAAGTCCACTTCAATCCTCATATGAAAATGTCGAAACATAACATAATCATTCTTATTAAAAATAGCATATAAAATGTCAATACCTAAACCATAACCATGAAGGGTATAAAAATAAAACATGCATAGTCAAACATATCATAACTCATTCAATACAATATGGAAGATTGTATTATAATAAATCAACCTTATTCAAGAATAATATCCAGTAAAGGATATTGACATAGTTGAAAATGATGGATAATACTTTTTGAGAGAAATATCACTTTTTGTGAAATCATTTAAAAGTCACACATTTATAAATGAAGTCATTTAAAAAATATTTCTTAATCAAAGTGTCTCGTACCACTTTGAATATTTTGAAATGAATTAACATTTTGATACAATAATGTCTGTATAAATAAATCCTTAAAACCAATTTTGAAAACCTGGACATTAAAGAGAATAATATAGAAGAATAAGTATTTAAAACATTTAAAATGATGTTTTTGTTATATATTACCTTAAAATAATCATTTAGATATTTCTTTTATTAAACATGGACACAAATAATAACTATGTCCTAGAAATTAATTACACAAAAACAATCTCAGATAATAATGAGATTGAGGAAATAACTCGTACCTTGCACTTTCCTTTGGTCGAGGGTATGTTTAACCTCTTGTATAATGACTATACTATTTTTTTAAATTATACCAGAACCATATTTGAATTTATAATAACATACATGATACATTTATGACTTTATACTACCCATTAAATATTTATTTCCATGTTAAATTAACATTTTGGGTAATAATCACTTTCTTTATTATACGTGTTTTAACTTGATATTCATGATTATATCAATTAGATCATGATTTAAATACATCCAAAATATAAAAAAACATTTATATATAGTATATATTTATAATATGAATATGTATAATAGATAGATATATGGAATTGAAAACAACGTTTATGGAGATGGTAGGTCGTATGTACGCATAAACATTGTTTATGTTCTCATATCATATTGAATTGAAGTAAGTGAATAAGATATATATATAATTACATAAATATATAAATACTTGTATATATATATCCTCAGTAGAATTATTATTTCATATATCACATAATTATTTATAATATATATTTTCATAATCATCGTTGAATGGTGAACCTGGAAATGAATCTCATTGCGTCGTGGAGACAGTAAGTCGTACGTACACACGAGCGATGATATCATTTCTTTAATGATTAAAAGGTGTGTAATTGCATGGAATACTAATTTTACAGAGAAATTATCATATTAATTTCATTATTTATATAAATATTACTCATCATTATATCGATCAAAATAACATAGTGTTGAACAAAAAATTACACCACGACATGGAGACAGTTTTCCATACGCACACACTCATTGTGACATTATCATTCATAGGATGGATTAAATAATGAGTATAGATGTACCATAATTATAATAACATCACAATACATACAAGGTACTGTATTTTTTATTTATTATGGAAATAAAAAAGATATAGAAAGTGGAAGGAGAAAAGAACTTTGAATGAGATGATGAAATAATTACCTCTTCTTTGGGTGTTTCCTTTTTATTTGAAAAAAGTGCTCCTTGTGACGGTTTTTTGATCAATGAAAGGCATCTAGATTTAATTGAGGGATGTTGGAAGGATATATGGGCTTGGTTTGGCTGAGAAAAATGGCTTTGGATGTGCTATTTTGAGAGAAGGCAAAGTACCCTTTTATAAGAGAGGTGATGGGCACTTTAGGGAATGATTGAAATATTAATTTATTCTAAAAACAATTTCGGTTTCTAATAGCTCCAAATGGATTTTTTTAGAGACTATAGTGGGTTGGGATGATATATTCTCTACCAATAGGTTTTAGACATGTTTATGTCACAATATTAACGTTTTTTTAGATTTAACTCTTAGTTAAATAGTTTAACTTTTACCTTGTCTACTTTAATTTTTTATTACATGGATAATGAACATAATATAAAATTCCAAGTGATCCTAAAGTGGATCATTTATTACATATCTATCATTAAATAATTAATTTGGCTAACTCATATATTTTTATGACTATTATATTATTTAATGAAATAGTATATTTTTTAAAAACTCATTTGTGTCAATTTTGAATCTATTATGTATTTGGTTTTTGTAAAATTCCTCCCAAAATGATTACTTAGAAAATAATACATTGAATAAACCCTTACATGTCATATTCACATATAAATTTCTTTAATGTCATCAAAACATATAAATTATATTTATTTTAATATTTATATTACCATTTATTTTATACATTCATTAATAAGGTAATTAAAGCATCATCATTGTGTCATAAATAAATTTAATTATATAATGTCCAAAAATTAAAAATAAAATAAAATTATGTAAGAAATCTCTTTAGGTTTCTAATGAATATTTATAGTCTAATTTATCTTATTTATTACCCAATATTAAAAATTATTTATTTAATAAAATTTGAATTATAATATTTTAACTCTTAATTAAATAAAATAATAATAAATGTCATAATCTAATCAAAGTGTATAAAAAGGATCATATTTTATTCCTAAGGTTTATTATGGTATAAATACACTAATCCAATAGAATTAGGACATGTGTTAGGGTAATTATAATATCATTTTTACCTTTAATTACCCTATTTACTTTTAACCGTGTTAAATAAAAGACAAAAGATACTATTCACCAATAATTATTTTCAACTTATTGATCCATATATTACTTAATTATGTCAACCTCATCTCTCGGATTTTTGAAATTCAATCCATAGAAGCGGTAAAATTTTGTTTTATGCAAATTGTCAAATGATCCTATAGGTGAGTAAAAGACATTAAAAAGTTCAATAAAATTTTATACATATAATATTATTATAAAGTGACTCCAATGAAATATATTGAACATATATATCCATTATATATCTATTTTGAAATAAAAATATTTAAATAAAATGAACAATTATATAAGTAAAAAGTCCATTTTAAACAATAACGCAGTGTTTTTCTCTATTAATGAAAAATTTAAAGTTTAATAAAATACAAAAAATTCACCCTAAATCGATTTTGATATTCTGAATTCAAAAATGAATTATATTTTACAAAATTCAAAACATATAAGTTTCATTTTTTAATTTAAAATTAATTCCCATTGTCAAAACCAAAAGAGGTGTTTTTTAAAAAGAAAAAACTATTAAAAGATTGACATTTGTTTATGTCCAATTTAAATTTGAGATTACTTATAATGACTTAAATTGAATTAAATAATAAAAATATAATCTAATTATACTTCAAAACCATTTTAATGTATAAATTTTCACTATAAATTATTTTTATTAAATATAGTTTTTTTCAATTACAAGGTCCCATCTTTCAATATTAATCAAAATATGAAAGTTATCAGAAAAACCCAAAAAAATTTACCCGAGCTAAATTTTTATTTCCATTTTCTAAATAAGAAGTTTATTTTTTCAACTTTCAAATAAAATTTTCAAATATTTCATTTAAAAAGGGTTCACCATTAATAGGCGGTAAATTTTCATTTTTTAAAAAATACATCCATTATATGAAAAATAGAATTTTTTTCTTATATTATGTCTTAGAAACACATAATATGGATGTTAAAATTATATGGAGTATATAATATTCAAAATTTAGTTAACATTATTCATAACCGCTTTTTGAACAGTTAGTTAGGAAATTTGTGGTGCCCTCGATCTCGGTGTGGCTTGTAGAGCAAGCTATTGAATTACTTTAATGAGATAACGTACTATGAAATAATGGGTTGTAACATTTCCTCTAATATCCATATTTACTAAATATTCCATTATTAATCATAAAAAATTATCTTCAAAAAATATGACCTTGTTTTAAATGGAAGACCTCATTCTCATCCTTCGTACTATGCTAATACAAAAATGCTTCTATAAATAGAAGTATCTTAATAGATTCAACCTTCTTTTAATTAATTATACATTCAAATATTAACATCTGTATCACATATTCGAACTTTAAAACTATAAATTCATTTACATTATATAATTATTAATAATACCTTATAATTTTTTTATCTCAAACCATCGAAAAACGGATTACCTGTTAACATAGTTATTTTACATATAATTTCAATTGAGTCATTTAAGTTGATTTTCAATAATCTATATGTAAAAAATCAGAATGATCCTCCCATGTAATTATGAATGAAATTATGAAATTTAGTATCACATATAATATATGATGAAAAACATTTCTATTTATCAAAGGAGGATTCCATTAATTTGATTTGAATTATACTTTTTCCATGGGAACATTCTCGTTTATTGGCTCCCCCTTATTCAAAAATAATTGATCATTATTGAAAATAAATTTCAATGAAAAAATTAATTTAAATTACATGGATATGTTACCCAACTAAACAAATTTCACAAAGGATTCATATAAAACCTGAAACATCAACCTCACATAAACTCTTGAATTTTATGTATCTTTTTTAACTTCTCTTATTTGGGATCGTTCTCCCCACAAGAAATTAATGGTAAAAATAAATCTTATAATTTTTAAAATTTGATTCATTGAACAAAAAATTATTTGTCACATTCCTGGTGACACTAAGACACTAATATTTTCCCAAATATGATAACCTTCTAAAAAATACCTTTTATTATACATTCTTTTAATTTACTTTCATTCTCCTTTTATACAATGTATTTTTTCCTTTTTTCCATCCAATGTTTATGGTGTTCCTGAAATATATAACTTCATTTATTATATTTTTATTTAATTTTCATCCTTTTTATTTAGATTTGATTTAATATTAATTTCACCATTTCTATATTTATCAAAATTATCAAATTTTTTTGATGTTCCTAATATATTTTCCATCATATTATCTTTTTCTTTAATTTTGTTCCATTGAATTTATAGATGATTTCATCTTAATGTCGCCATTTCTATATTTATATAAATTATAGAATTATACTTATAATGAAATTTATAATACTTATTTATATTTTATTTTCATTCAGTCCCATAAAACATAATTGAAATATTTATTAATCATTGAAATGTTCTGTTTTAGGTTTTCAATAATAACCAAAATTATTAAATATTTCACTGATATTCTAAGAGCTCTTAAATCCGTAGCCTACATCATGACCATATATTTCAAATTAAAAAATAAACAATTTAAATCAATCATCATTCTTAAAACCCATAGTCTTGAAATAAAAAAAATTAGTTTTCTTTTTAATTGATATTATAATTTATTTCCTCTTTCAATTTGTTATCCTTGGCAGGTGTGGCAATTAAATATTCAATTTATTTCTCTAACAACAACTCAATTTCTCCATTACCATTTTCAATAACATTTGGAAAATTTGGTAATTTTTACTAAATTATTATTCTCCTTCTCTAGTATAGATATTTTAGTAACATATCTCGTATGTTAAATCAATAGTACTAATTCATTGTTTGTTTATTCTTCATCTCCATCACTAGTGTGCTTTTCTGCATTATTTTTGGAAATAATTTATTTTCACCACGATCACAAATGATAAATCCAATTAAAATTCAGTATAATACAACTAAAATTCCTTGATCTTTCAAAAATTGTTCTTCTTTTTTAATTTATAGAAGTTATTTTATTTTCTCATCAAAGAAGATTTACATTTTCTAAATTTTTAAATTTTCATTCTAGAAAAAAATGACATATCATCATCTTTACATTCCTTAACCTATGAATGTAGAGAATATATTATCAAATTTATATTTTCTCCATAAATGAAATTTATGAATGTAATTTTAATATGATATTTACATTTTCCTTCTTATAAACTTCTTCATATAAACAACATGAGTTTGTCTAACATCTCATCAACATCTCTATCTTAATACAAAATTTCATCTTCTTCATCCAATTTATTAAAAGTATTATCATTATTTAATGATATGAAATGTATATTATTTATTACTTTAATTATATTTTTTTAAAGTATAATTCAATTTCGCAAATTCATGGAACACACTATACAAGTCATCTAGTGGAAATGATATCAGATCGTGATCTTCAAGACATAACACTTTATAATAAAACAATAAAGCCAATATAAAATGTAACTACTTAAAAATAATTTATAGCTAAATAGTTTCTCTAAAACATGTAACAGTGATAAAAATATCATTATTCTTATAGAAGAAATATTCTATAATTCAGACTTCATTATTATGAATATCATAAAAAATTTCATTTCATTTATGAATTTTTTATTTCTATCACACTAATATTATCTTCACTAATATTTCACATATAATACAAGTTCAATACACTATATTGATCCAAATTTCCATTATAAACTATATAATTTAAATTGATTCTATAATATTATTACTTACATGTTTATGGATCCATATATACATTCTATTTGCTCAATTCATTATTACACTTTTCATGATTGAAGTAAACCAAAAAGATTCAATATTGAGTTATTCTATACCAAATCAGATAATTTAAGCTTGAATAATTAATTTATTTAAATTGTATAATTTCCATAAAATGTATGAAAACATTTTCTATTTTAGAAATTAGTTCTCCCTTAATTGAATTTATAAATCAGACCCAACAATAATTAAAAATTTAGATAACCTCACCCCTTTATCATTAAACATCATATATATCCTTAAACTAAAACTATGATTATTATACCAATTATAGAAGAAAATAACCCAAATATTAGTGAATCCCTAAAAAATTATTTACTTAGAGTCGGGTGAATTAATGAATAATTATTATTTAGGATTCTTCACTAATCAACAATTATCATGGGTTAAATGAACATAATATAACTAAATTAAAAATTTCTTCATGTCCAATATAGAATCATTAATGTTAACCAATTAAGTTAATATATTGAATTTAAACCTGAATAAAACCATATATAATTAAAATATTTGAATGGTTTTCCATTCACAAAAAATTATTATATCCTTGGAATGACATGGTATCATTTATTACCCCAAGATTCACTAAATTCACCAAATGGATTAATAAGACCAATATTTAGACTATAAATTTGTGAGTGAAAACATTAAAACCAAATAGTAAAATGTTATACACACAAAAATAAGGAAAATCATTGATGAAAAATTAAAATGCATTTTATAAAATTAATAATAATCATTCCATATATTGTTAAGTGATTATCACATCCACATCGTCACTTCAATCACTAGAACTATAAAATTCTACAACAAAAACCTTCTTAAAACCCGTAGAACATGTTACATATTCTTATGAAAAGATATATAGTAGTATATATGAATAAATTTTCATAAGAAAATAATAATAATAACGTATAATCAATGAAAAAATACTAAAATCCATCTTCTTTGTGATATGATTCAATATTCGCGACCTAAGGGTTCATCCTTCATGAATTTTATAGTGATGAATTTCTAGACACCATATTCTATTATTATAGTTATGTATTCTTTTCATATCCCCTATACTACTCTCTTAGTAATTTAAAACTTCTAAATACAAAATATCAATAGACGTCCATTAATCATTGATTTTTTAATTTCAAAATGAAAATTCATAAAAAAATTAAAATTAAATAGTTTTTAACTATAATAAGATCCAATGGATAAATATAGTTCATTAAATAAACCATGATATTATTTACGATTGTAAATGATCAAGACAGAGTAGGCATATTTCAAATAAAATTTCCGTAGCACCAAAACATATTAATTTTGATTTTTCTCATAGAATATGATTTGGTTAGGTGAAACCATAGTGTAATTTTTTCTCAATTATATAGAAAAATTTGAAACTAATATGATACTTGAAACATCAAATAGGTCAAGGTCTACTATATAGCCCTTTTATATTCAGTTTTTAACAATATTTACTACTATAATGTTTTTTTTGATGAACAATGACAACCCCCTTATCCCAATATGTCTATGATGGATGGACCATGCCATATTGCCTTTCCAATATTCCTTCGATGTAAAATACCATGAACAATAACTCTTTTTCATGAACCTAGATCCAATATATAATTTATTTATCCTTTAAAGAATAAAAATTCTCACAAAATCATCATGTAAAAGGTTCCCTATTTTTCACCATCATACTTGAATCGTAATGTTTCTCAAAAAACCATCATATAAAACTGTTTCCACATGGAAAAAATAGATTTTTACTATTATACAAATTTAATTAAATACTAATTTTATATCATTACACTGCATTTTTTCAAAGGTAACAATTTTTTTTCTTATTACCAATTCAGGTTTATGGTTTCCTTCTATTCAAACAAATCCAAATAGAAAACATTAACATTCACTTTCTTATAAATATATCTAAAATTCAATGACCTTTACATCATATAACTCACATAAAATCATATAATTTTGATTTTTTTATGATTTGATAATAAGAAACAACACAACTAATAAAATTCATATCTTATATATATCATATTTGATAAATTATATCCTCTATTATTAATGAAATAATCTCTTAAGGAAATTTTTTTCTCTCAAACAGCTTTTTAGTTGAATCATCAATGTGGTGACACGAAAACATTATGGCCAGTAATGGTGCCTTATATATTTCATTTAACATATATTTTTGGACACATATATATAATATAGTTAAATGAATGTGATAGAAAGTAACCATGATATGTTAATTGATATATTCGAGGTGAAGGATCATGTATAAATATTCATTATGTGGTATGGTGACATACATATCATGGATACTATTGTGAAATCCCATATAAAGATGTAGGATAAATAAATATTAATCAAGGTTTCCTTGAAAAAAATATATTGTTTGGAAAACCCATTAAAAATTAATTTGGTTTTTATATTTGGAAATTATGTTAGATATAATGATTTCAATAATTTTTGGATCAATATAAATAATTCAAATCTATTATGGTGTGTTGAAATGATCCCTTTGGATTCTAATGTGTCATGAAAAATATCAGGTTACCCCTAACCTCACACCCATGTTGATCCATGATAAGGACTAAAGAGAATTCCAGATTGCAACAACTTGGAAACTAGTTATTGGTTATCCTATTCCAACCATTGTAAATGGTTTCACCAGAAAAATACTGAGGGTTCATCTCAGGAACCCAGAATGACCTCTCTATATATTAGCGAGTCAATAAAGTCGATAAAAAGATAAGAAATCATGGATAAAACAACCATGAAATAACATAAAAGGGAACCCAAAATGAAGCATAACAAATTAATATAAAAAATAATCATCCATTACATCAAAACAAGGAAATTTTGAAAGCATACATATAAATAAAATGTCTGAATAATATGTTTTTAATTTGTATAGAAAGCTAATATGGTGATCCATTATGATGATTCAACTATAAAAAAACAAAAAATGAACCATAAAAAACTAACCATCTCTAGGATACTTGTAGGATATGTCCCACAAGGTCACCTACTTCAAATCTGAAATAAGAGAACATGAATATCCACTACCTCTATGTGGTTCCTTCTATTTACCATCATTGTTCACAAAAGGGTTGTATGCACCAAAACATTTCATTTAGGGTGAGAGAATAATAATCCTAGTAGGATCCCTCCATATACATTACATGAAACCCATAATAAATAAACTATAAACCACATATTCTAACTACATAATATATAAATGTAACATTTTCATTTAAAAAAAGCGACATAATAATGATTGATTTTTTCATGAAAATTTTACCAAATATGAAAAAATGTTGAATTGTGCCAAAAAAAATAATGTCCAAAACCACCATTCATTATCATTAGGGGGGAAATCCATGGGTAAAAAAGGTATATAGACTTCTAGACACTAATGTCTAAAACCAGAAGCAAATCTGATCCCCTAGATAGAACCACATCATGACTGTTAATACAACCATGTTAGGCATGAAATATAGTAGAAATAATTTTATCCACTATAGAAAGTTTATCATGCCAAATCATTTACCCATATTGTATTAGAATCATTATTAAGAAACCACCTTCACCTAAACTTGTCATTTAATTGGAGGAAATCATCAATGAAATATTATCCATTTCCATTTTCCTTATTAGATCTTAGTAGAAAACTTCCACATATGAGAGGTGCTTCAATATAAATCATGAGATCAAATTTTAAGACAATGGATCATTATAAATTGATTTAGTTCAACCTATCACTTGATTCAAATTAATGTATGGATTAAAAAATATCATTATACCAATTTTCAAACTCAATGACCATTTGGTTTCTATTATTTAGGTATTCAAACTCTGAGACATATCCAATTCTATAGTATTGAGATTGATTTTTATTGGAAAATGGATAACATTTTTCTTTCTCTATACTTTCTCATGTATCCTAGAATGTGAAATTAAATCCCATCATTTTTAGTCAGGACCCTCAATAACAAATTAATCATGATTAACATTATCATGTTAGGGAGTCTTAATGGGTTTGGTTATTATTTAAATCTTTCATAACCCAACCTCTACTTCTTCAGAATATTTACTTCCCCAACAATATATTGAATTATAGTGAATTTATTCTTAATAATAAATTATATCGTGACTCATATTCAAACCTACCTCCTTATATTGAGTTTCTATTGGAAAATTCTATTATACATGACTAAAATGGTTATTACTACCATCTCTAATAAAATCGAATCTACTAAATTATTAGTTTGTAGAAAATTATTGACAACTCCATTTAGAAGACTTGCATGGGGTCATCAAATCGGAATGATATTATATAAAATCACATAAAAAATAATAAAAATGAAATAGTTTCATGGTGATAATTAAAATAAGAAAAATCTATTAAATAACATTATGAATCATGAGAATGTATTAAAATGTAAGGAAATGAAAAGGTCACAAAAATCAGACATTATACATTTAGAGAACATGTTTTACCAAGAATTGTACCAACCATTTTCTTCTCACCAAATGGTTAGGATATTTCTTCATGTTTTGGAAATATGGTTTTACAAACCAAACATTATGCACATTGGGAATAATAAAACCGTCATATAATATGGGTTTTAATGTTTATCTATGGTGTTTATCCAATGTTCCATCATAGTGTGCCTTAAAATTCTCATTTATCCTCTATTTCATAACCCAAAACTCAAAAAATACATAAATAAATAAATATAAATTCATAATACACTTTTATTGACAACTCATGGTAACTCAAGGATTGAAATGATGAGTATTTTCCTAACACTCACTGATAACCAAATCATCATGTCCCAAAAATCATGTCCCTTTTGTACCTTATATTCCCCAAATATTATAAAAAATTGTTACATGATACCATTTTTTAGGAAACAATTTACTCTACACTTGAATTGGTACTTAATCCATTTAATAATATAGCCCAAAGGGCATTCTTGATAACTATGGGATAGAAACTAGTGAAAGGGAATCCAGGGAACCCCACTGAGAATAGTTTCACCCAATAAACATCTAGTAATAGTCCATCCTGGGAACCCATCATGACTTTTTTTTTCAAATTAATGAGTCATGTAACTAAATAAATATATTGGTAATCATGGAAAAAAGAAAATAAAAAACATAAAAGGCAACTCAAAATGATGAAAAAAATAAATAAACCGAAAAAATAACCAATAATAGTAAACCATGATCATGGTGAAATCATATAAATACATAAATGGTAAAAAAATACTTTATATGTAATTGGGATGGGAATATGATTAGCAGATACAATAAATTGGTAAAGAACAAAAAAAATTAAAAATTAATTAAAACAAGACCTACCCATCATAGTGCGACATAATGGCTAACTCCACTATTTTTACTCCTCAGAACATAAATCAGGATAAAAAAAAATGCACATCATACAAGTGGTTCATTTAATTTACTTTTATCTGTTTAAATATAGTCTATATTCAGCCAAATAGAGTATGTAATGTGTGATCAAACAATCCGATTAAGATCCCACCAACTACATTATATATAACCCATAAGAAATAAACCATAAAATAATTTTATTAACAATTGAATATATAAAAGTATGTTTTTCATTTTACAAAATACAAGTAACTTTGGGTAAATTTACCTTGAACAATTTAAAAATGATCCATCAATTTATAAATATAATGTAAGTAAGAAAATACAAAATACTCATACAAATTCATTATGGGGTGTCAATGTTTATCTAATGTCGAGAGGCTAAGGGAAATTGTATGTAAGAAACTATAAGCACCTAAGATCTAATAGGAAGATTGAAACCATACCCAATCATGTTCCCATATCATTCGAAATATATAATAGAAATATTTTTATCCTCCATAGAAGTATTTCCATGCACTAGAATTTTATAATGTTAGGAAAGACGTAAGATGTCTACTAGTATGGGTACTTGACAAAATCCGTTATTTCTATGAGTCTTGACCCCACCTAGTGCCCATGGGATCATATGAGCCTCTAATATACTTTAAAATTACACTATAAATCATATACAATTCCTTAAAACCTTCTTAACATAACGAATTTAATTGAAGTGGACAACTTCATTTACACAATCCAAACACCACGTTAAAAAAAATGATTTATCATTAAATCATTTAAGAAGATAATTATTCTTTAATGTCACTATCATCATGATATATTTTTATTTATGCTAGGAAAACCTAATATAAATATTTCTTCAAACTATTTAGAAGAAGTTATAAAATCAAGGTAGTTTTACACTTTTTAGTTAATATTTACTAAACCAAACATCAATAAATAAAAACACACTGAGACATTAAGGATATCAAATGATTCATTAATATATTCCAAAAAAAATTAAAACATAAATAAACACATGGTTTATAACTATTGGAATACATAGTGAGTTATTAGATGATTTTTTGATCTAATCTAACATCACTAGCTCTTTTCCACTAAATAATGAAGAGAGGGATCCAAAAAGTCCAAAATAAGATCCTCAAAAATAAAATCCAACATTTATATTGGATGAACATGAAACCTAGAAATAAATGGTCATAGAGATGATAGAAACATTAATAAAACATTAAAAAGGACCAATGGTAGGAGATCAACCGTAAACACCAATATCTAGTGAAGATTCCTGATAAAATTCCATAAAATCCCACATCTAAGAGAGGGAGAAAAATGTATTTGAGATCCTTGGGTCTAGAGCGTTTGGGTGAGTGATAGGAAAGAGGAATCCGGATTAAATTGAGTAGTTCTAAATAATAAAATTTATGTTTTTAAAATTTTAGGTAGTTTCTTGGGTTTTGACACATGGTTCGGTATTTGGTGGGAAAATAATGTAAATTGAAAAAGAATACCTTTCTCAAGTTGACATGATTTCTCCTAGCATGTACGCTTATGATTTACAGTTTCTTCAAACCATGTACATACAACGTACCTCTAACCATACTTTAATTTCAGACACACGGTTTCAACTATCCTTCACATAATTAATTCACATGTATTTATTATACATTCACTAATCATGTGCCTAAAACTACAAGTGGGAAATAGATGGTGCAATTTTCAAAGATCACCAAGGAGAGGTTATTGTTTGTCTTTATGGATCTTATGTGTTTTCCACCTCAATTGAGGTTGAGATGGTTGTAATGATTTTTTGCGATGGAGTATGCATATATTCATGGGTGGAATAACATATGGAGGGGGAGTGATTCTACGACTATTTTTGCTGCTATATGGTTGGGATCTTCTCATTTATCTTGGAATATTACTAATATTAGGAGCAACTTCTTGGATTATATTCACTCCATGCATCATATAATTACTCATGCTTATCGAGAAGCTAATTCGGTGGGATATGGCCTTACAAATAAAGGTGTTGGCGATGCTGAGTTCTTTTTGTATGACCATATTATAGATACGTTTTTACCTTTCTTTAAGAGAGATTATGATAGGACTTCTATTTGGAGACATGTGTAAGCTATTTGATTATTTTTAATAAAGTAGCATTATTTTTTTGGGAATGGTCTCATCTCTCTTTTAAAAAATACCCTTGTTCTTATTATATATATTGTTTTTATTTTTATTATAATTAATATTATTTGAATCGGTATAGGGATATTATATCTTTAGCCTTGTGAAGACTCATGGAAAGTAAAATTTAGTAAATTCTCGATTAAGAATTAAGGAGATGTTGATAATGCTTTTATGTCGTTGAGAGGCAATTCATCCTTCATTTATAATAATGAATTATTTCATAATTATTTCATTTATTTCATCAAGGATTATAAACCTATTAAATGGATAATCACAATTACTGGTTTGAAAACCGACATTAAGTTAAACCTGGCACTATGGTTTTAAAGTGTTAAGGATTGTAAAACCACAATTATTTCTTGTACTTATTTATTTCATATAAAAATGATACAATGTTGATATTTTCTAAAATAGGTTACATCAATTTTTTAGATTTTCTGGATAATGAATAATAGTAAAAAGAAATAGATTCTTATATATTATATTCCCCTCTAGTAAATTTATGTTTATATCCTATATTGATGGTTTCATTTCACTTATGATTGGTGATATTTAATTTCTATATTAGGCTTTTATCTCCAATGACCTTAATTTCTAGATCTCAATTAAGAAATTATAGTTTTAATTTAGTGGAATTATATTTTTCTTATAGAATCATGCAATGAATTAGTATATTTACTCAGAAATTGGTATTCCAATAATGATTGATAAAGGGAAAGAGTGGGCTAGGTTCTATCACATTACCCATGATCTATATGGGGTGGACGTTACCTTTACTTGGGATAAATAGTTAATTATGGTTAAAGAGTAATATTTATTTAACTTAAGAATTTTGTTTGAAAATGAACACTATAATTGAATGGTTTTCAAATATTTTGGGAAATATGGAGAGGTTTTTATAGAAATATAATTATATATTTGAATAGTATACAAAACCTGATCACTTTGTTTTCTCTTATTTAAATTGGTTGAGGAAACATAAGGAATAACGAGATTCAGTAAGTGAATAATGGAACAATCCTTTATATAATGATTTTCCTTATTCTCTTAGATTATAAATTTTTTAAGGTTTCTTTTCAAATCAAGTTATAAACCAATTTGTTTTCTTATTATATAGTGGTGTATGGAACTATATCTCATATAGAATATGTGATGGATGATCCTAATGATCAATGAGAAATGATTAATTGAGGACGTTTCAAGATAATAAATGTATTAATAATGATGTTACTCATTTTTGTGATGGGTAATTAAATGGAAATAATGATTCTTAGTTCTTATAGAGTGTCATAGGGTTTTAGCATAGAGACATAAAGGGAGGGAATATTATGAAATTATGTGATCGTAAAGGGAGGAAGCCTCTTGAAATTCATATTCAAACATTCAATTAAATAAGAACTAATTTAAAAATGTGTACTTTACCTATAAATTTGATGATAGTAACTCAATTTAGGATATTACAAAATAATCCCCATCCATCCCTATTCACCTGATTATAATATAGGATGTGAATCCCCTTTTTATCTATAATGATAATACATATGAGATATATTATATGAGATACCGACTAGAAAGAATTTTATATTTTGATGGAATAATATTAACTTATATGTGAAACCATTTAGTGGAAAATTGGTGAATATGATACAAAAAATTAAACTCTTAAAACTTTAATCTAGTATAATGTCAACTAATGCATTTGAAAGACATGAATTATATCTTGAGGAAATCAATAAGACTCATTAGATGGATCAGAAAAATGATATGTTTTTTATTAAGATCAAAACACTTTCTAAATATGTATAGGTTACAATGAATTATACAAGGGAAAATATGTTTTTTTAAATGAATTTACCTTTATTCAATGAGTTATGAAAGGATAATTCGGTTTATGAAGTTACTATTCTTACTAATGAAATTCAGTGTAACATTAAAAGGGGGATGTGATATAATGGCCCAACCATTTCATATATATATAATAAATAATTATTTTATAAACACTCATTACATTACACAAACACACTCTTAAAGATAATAATATTATAGTGCCTTTAGAAATAAGGAAACAAAAACAATAGGTTCATAGGTGAACTACATAATCTCTCGTGGTGTTTTCCATCACTAGAACCCTTTTAGAAAAACCATACCTAATAAATTTCTTTATAACCTAGGTAAAATATACATAAGAAATGGTGATATAAAATTATTAACAATGGTATATTAGGGATATAGGTAAACCTATCAAGAGAAAATAGGTATCAGAACATTACAATACCATGTTAACACTAAACCGTACAAATCAATGAACATAATCTGTTGGTTTTGGAATAAATTTTTGTTTTTGTAAAACATGAATCATAAGAAAATAAAATAACATGATACAAGAGATAATAACAATGGAATAATATGTGGAATTATGGCATGAAAATTAGCCTTGAAAATTATTTCATTAGAAGCTCAAGGATTATTTTTAAGTCTATAATAGTGGATTCAGTTCACTCCAAAACCCATTGTCGTATTCAAGGTTCACTCCCAAGATTATCATAGTGAAAATATCACCTATTCAATTTGGTTCACTCCCCATTCCATTCTTGTTTATCTCTTGAGGTATAAACATTTTCCCATTGAATTGGAGGGATATATAGGTTCAAACCATCACATAATGAAAATGAGGAATATGTGTTCCATAATATCATAAAAAATAATGTTAAAACACTTGAAAATAAATGGGTTTCATAAAAATTCATCATAACATAACCTATGGAAGAGAAACCATTTTTTTAATCATTTCATCATTTCATAAAATCATAACATTTGCAAGAAAATGTTGTTTTTATAAGTAATTCTTCATGGTATAACAAATAGAAGAGAAAAATGTTTCATAAATAAATTTTAATCATAAAAATATTCTATCGAGTCAAATAAAAAATATTGTATCATTAGATCATATCGCCAAAAAATATGAGTTAAAATTTAGAAAATGTCTTATTATATAGAAAACGATTTTTCATGAAAAATATATTGAATTTTTTTTTAGAAAAATACAATTTCTTTGAAACTCATATGTTTTAAATTTTAAAATTCATAAAGTAATTTATAACTAATGTTCAGTTAAAATATCCTTGAAAACTCATAATGAAATCTTGAATGAAAATAATGGTCATGATGTCATGAAATACCATTCATATCCTATACGTTAAAACAAATATTCCATTCACACATTCTATAAAATCCAAGACATTCTTATTTTGGGAAATGACATAAATATTCATTTAAAAACATTTTTTTAAAAGTAAAAAACTAGCATAAGTTTCATAAATAAATAATTTGTATAATTCTAAAAAAAAATCATAACTGTTAAAAAAATGTTATTTTGTCTGGTAAAGGGTTTTACACTGAAGAGTGAAATAAATATAATTTTGAATAAAAAAATTATTTTGGACTCCTAGGTAACTAAAAAGAGGAATATAATGTGAATACATGTTATCTAATGAAATAAAAAATGAGAATAAAACTAAGTAGTTCCATGGGAGATGGATCGTAGGATTTCAACATCAAAATCATAATCATAACAATCCAGATAATGTATGACATTGTAGCCTTAAATCATTAACACATTAGAATCTTTTGAATCGTAATTACCATTTAAGATTATAATAAATTTTAAGAATAAATTTCATGAAAATTTGGATACTCATGATATAAAATGTCAATTGGGGATGTATATACACGTAATAAAATAAAATAGGGGTATGACATAACATATGTCTCAAATAAAGAAAATTGAGTAAAAAATTCCACAACATAACTGTCAACATCCTTCAAAAAAATTCAAACCACGTGTATAATAAATATAATTATATTATACATTTATTATAGAACCTCCAGTGGCCCAAAGGCCTTCATTTTTTATTTATTTTTGATAATCCACTTTTCAAGGGGTGAGGTGGAGCCCTTATAAGGCTCGTAGGTGTAAGTATTAAATGGCCCGTAGGCCTGAGAGGAATTAATTTCCCGTAGGATTCAAACATTACATACAACCCAGACTAACTACTTGGAACTTATCCTCCCCAACATCTTCATCATGAAATCAGCTCTCCACCTTCGCATGGTTGTTCAGCTAGGCATTCCCAGGCATGCATAGGCTTTTTTCGATGGAAGGTGACATACCCTCTCATTCTTGCAACCCAGTTAGCTTCTGTTGTGGTGAAATATCCTTGCTCATCCTCCTTGTAGAGCTTGTTCCATGTATGTTGTCTGGTTTTCATCTACACATAAAGGTGGTCTAAAGGCCTTGAGGTGGCCCTAAGGCCTTTCTGACCCGAAGGCTTGGGTGGCCCGAAGGTTTAAAGGGCTCAGGGACCAAATCGGTGGCCCGAAGGCCCAAACAATGGCATATTTCCAGCTGCTATAGTGCAAAATAGTGACTGCTACAATTCCTGCTACAGTGTCTATTAAAGTACTACTACTATACTTCTACAGTACCCTGAAAATTCTGCCTCCACCTGGATTTGATCCTTGGTCAATTGGATGCACTTACGGAGTCCTTACCGACCGGGCTAAGACTCATGTGCAGTTATTATAGAACCATATTTATGTATATAATTCCATATATGATTTAAGTATAATCATATATTACAGTTTTATTAATAATTTAATGTTAAAATAGAGCTTTATGAAATAATTGCTTTGTTTTTCATGTATGTTTTTATTATTTATTATTGGTCACCATAATGTTATGATGGTTAAATAATATCCCGAAGAATAAAAAATATTAATATCATTTATATTCATCATATAATTATTTATATTAATCCACTAAATTTATATTTCAAAATTGAAATACACCATTCATGGTGACGGTAGGCCAGATATATGCATGAATGATGTTTCCATTTATCAATGTGTGATGAAAAATAGAGGTAAATGATAAAATTACTTTTAGGAGTCATGTAATTGTAATATATATCACAAAGATTCATAATATTTATCCCTTTTCTAAAAACAATTAAAAAATTAGGTGAAAAACAAAACACATCACATTGTGAGGTAGTAGTCATCAATATACACAAATAAGGTTATCGTATTATCTATTTAACGGAAAGTAAAAAAGGTAAATATGATAATATTTTTTAATAAGTATATTTTTTAAAAAAAAATCAAACAAATATTCATTATATCTTTCATCTTATCAATCCATGATAATTTTAAATAAATATGTGTCACTTCTGTTCGTGAGGTAGTAGTCTACCCTAGACACGATTGATGTTATAATTTCCCATTTTAGATAAGAGGAGATGCATGTATGTCATTCCAAGAAACTAAAAATAACTCAATATATGGAAAATAGTATGGTTATTATATAATTATGGATTAACAATAATATAATGAATTGGCGGAGGATATAAAATAAAAATTCTCATTAAAGAATTATACATCTTCTTTGGGTAACCTCCATGGGTTTTCACCAAAAACCATACTATGATTGATTTACGATCAATATAATTATTCTAGTATGAGAGGAGGGATTTATTTAATGTATATTTTTATGTATTGGCGGATCTAAAATGTTTCGTATGTTTAAAGAGGATATGAGAGCAGTAGACTTTTATTTGTGAGGTGAGTGGAACACTTGTAATTTTTTTAAAAAAAAAGTGTAATCAATTTTTTTATCCTAAAAAAGCTAACAATATTGACCATTATAGTGACTATGACAAATAAGGTAGAATTATAACTATAACATGGGGTTTTAAATAGTTTTTGGTATGTTTTAAATCTTATCTATTATGTTTAACCACTGGTAACCCAATTTTTAACTTAATGGTGATAAATAGTTGTTACTGTTTTTACTATTAATTATATTAAAAAAAATATGTTGACTCTGTTAGATAATATAAATTATTATGATTCCAAATATTTAATCTGTTTTTCCAAATTCAAATCAAATAAGTGGGAAAATGTAATTTAAAATTAAACATTCAATCGTGATGAAAAAGTGATTTCCCAATAGAAAATAATCAAATGATTTAATAGTTTCTAAATAAAAATTCAATATATAAATGAATCTAGAGAAATAAATAGTATTAATAGATATATAATTCATAAAATGTAACTTTTAAACCTATTATAAAAAAAATTAACCATATTAATTCTTTAACGGAAAATAATGTTTTTAATAAAAACTAGTATTTTTCACTACTCTATGTAAAATTAATCATTTATGAAAAATAAAAAATAATCACTCATGGATAATTTTTATGTGATGAAATAAAATAATAAATAATATTTTTTTAAATTAATTTTATAAAAGTGTAATGATTAATTTATTATTGTTCAGAAAAAGAAATAACACAACATTTTTTTAGAAAATATTATTTTTAAAACATATAAAGACATAACAAAAAATTAACTATTTTAAAAATATATATTCATTATATAAATCCATTATAAATAATATTTAAAATATTCATTTTTACTATTAATTAGTTCATGTTTAAGATCTATTTAATAATGGTTATGTTTAAATAATATTATTGATGGTTTCTTGTTGTTCATTACAACTCAGTGTTGCGTGTAACAGAAGCTATCAAATAAATTTTATTTATGATAAAAATAAATTCCATAAAATGGGTTATTAAATTCTGACCCTATAAACTGAATGTTTCTCTAAAAATTTCATAACATAGGTAATAACATCTAGGGATTCGTTTTCCTTAGTACATCCTCAGGTTCCCATTTAGCTTCCTCAAACCAGTTGTTTACCCACAAAACATTGACTGGGTTAGTATTATTGTTTTATTTACCTTTATTTATATGATCTAGAATCTACACGGGTTATTCCTTATCAGAATGATCATGCTCAAGTGTTATAGCCTCTATTTTTTGTACATGTAATGGTTAAGGTATGTACCTCCTCGGGAAAGATACATGGAACAAATCATGGTCTTTAGATATGTTTTGTGGAAGCAGTAACAAATAAGATACCATCCTAATACAATATATAATTTCAAAGGGAATGATATACATAGGTCATATCTTCCATTTATTATTAAACATTTTAATATTCTTCTATAGAGATATACTTAGAATCACTTTTTCTCAAACATGAAATTACATATCATAATAGTGATTACCAGTACAATTTTTTTGTCAACATTGTTCCACTATTCTGTGTTTTTGATGGATCTAACATTCATTACCATTTATTCATGTATCTCATGTCATAGTCGGTTTATTTCTTTAACTTTGTCCAACACACTAGATCTATATGCTTCATTCCCTAGTGGTCTTCATAGGTATTCATCTAAAAACTCATGTAGAAACTATTTTTGAATGAAAAATCAACTAGAGGAAGGTTTTGATACTAACCAACATAGAAATCCATAAATTAAGATATTAATATATCCTATTCATGGTAGACTTTTTCTCTCGGTCATCCCATCTGCATCAGGATGAAACACAATATTGAAACACAACTCTGTATCATTATATTGTTGAATAATTATCCAAAACATTGATGTTTTCGAAGGATCTAGATCAAATAAACTTTAATTTGGTACTTCATTAATCCTTACCAAGTTCTTAATGCATATCATGGAAAATTGATCTGAAGATAAATATTCTTTGATTTTTCATGTGATGAATGCGTAAGGTGATGAACATTAAATCATATAGCATTATGCCCTTTATACATTTTTGGGAGTCCAACAACAAAATACATAGAGATATATTCCTATATTCAATATATAATAGGTAATGGATGTAAAATACCATTATACTTTTGTATCATAGCCTTGACATTTTGACATACCAAGAACCGATATACAAAAAATGTGATATATATCTTCAACCTGTCCCACAAGAAATACTCGTTGAATTCACTATACATATTCATGTTACCAGGATAATTATAAAATGACGAAATTGTATCTACCTATAATAACTCCTCCAAATGTTGTATGGATGGAACCCATAAAATTTTCCTAAAGCTTCTCATTCCTTCATTATGAGGGATAAATTTAGGAACATTTGAAACCTTCTTTTTTAGCTCTACATATTCCTTCTGTGGGTATTTAATCTTCAAATGGTTATATTATTTAACATTAAATTGATCAAGATAAGATTTCATCACTTATTTTTAAATTTCCATAACCATAATTTGTAATTCTGAAATTATTAGATCTATTGTGATTTTCATAATGGATAACCTAGCATGATCTTTTTGACTCAAAGCATCGACCACCTTGTTCACATTCCAAAGGAGGTGGTATATTAAGAAATCATAATATTTAATCATCTATAACCATATTATATGTCTCATATTAAACTCCTTCTATGTGAATATATACATTAAAATATTTTTATCATTATAAATATAAATATAAATATATTAATATTTTATCTGTAAAGATAATTCCTCTATATCATGAATCGAAAAATTAAATCAACTAACACAAAAACTTGTGTTGGGTAATTTTTCTCATTAACGTTCCATTTCTATGATGAGTAAGATGTAACCTTGTATTTTATTCATAAGAGCACATTCCAATTTCATATTGGATGCATCATTATAGATTAATAACCCTTCTACTACATAGGGTAATGTATCTAAAGTTTCACTGATTAATTTTCTATTAAGTTTCTTGAAATTTTAAAAACACTCATATGTCCAGAGGAACATGGCTCCCTTCCAAGTTGACATAGTGAGTTGATTAGATAATCATGATAAAATATCAATAAATAGTTCATAATATCTATAAAATCTAAGAATAATTTATATATTAATTATTTTATTTAGGCTAGATCATCGTACAATAGCCACCAAATTTGAGTGATGCGTAAATATACCCTCACTTGATGTTATATAAACCAAATAAATATGAAACAATTCAAAAATTATAAAATTTTTATATAATAACTTTTATTAGGGTCCTCAGTACATTCCTCAGTGGATCGTCATTTCCTTCATTACTCTTTGTTAACATCAAATTATCATCTATAAAGTCAACCAAAAACTAATCATGTTAATCATTTAATATTCTATTCATTAAATAAATTTTGATAGTGTGGGTATAATTAATACCAAAATCGAATAAATATATATTTATAGCGACTATACCATATATGGAATGATTTATTGCATATATCCTACTTCTTGACAATCAATTGTTGTTATCTAGAATGATGTTCAATCCTAGAAGGACATTTATCTCACCACATTTGATCAAAAAAGTAATCAATATGGGGTAGAGGATATATGTTATTGATTTTGATCATGTTCAACACCTAATAATAAATGAATAGTAACATTGATCCATATTTATTTTACAAAGAGAATGGGTGAACCCTAAAGTGCACACTTGGTTGAATGAAAACATTTTCAAGATTCTCCTAGAGATTTTTCTTCAATACCTTAAACGCAATTGGGTCCATTCTATATGGAGTCTTTGATATAGGTACGACACTTGGGATGAGTTCTGTTGAGAGATCAACATCATACTTTGGTAGAAGGCCAGAAAACTATTCTAGTAATTCATTAATAATCTTGGGGATAATAGGAATATCATTGAGGTCAATATTATACCTAACCATATATGATAAGCACCCCGATTTAGTAGGAATAAAAACCCATTCAATTAGTGTGATATCCATTGGAAGTACATATTTATTGTTGCACTGGTAAAAGATCATATGTTGGTTTGGAATATCTAACATGAATTCGTTCCTTAAAAAATTAATATGTTATCTATGTATATAAATCCAATGCTTGCCTAAGATAACATCAATTTTAACTAGACAACGAGTGAAAATATTTATCGGAAGCACATTACCATAATCAAAATCTGTAGTGGAATCATATATAGATATGTGATCATCATAGTATTAGGGGTTTTCAAAGATAATTCTACTCTTAATTGTTTCTGTGGAAACCTGATACACTTATAAAATTATTTTGATATGAATGAAATGTTAGATCCAAATCCATATAAGACATTAACATTTTTAGAGTGGATGGTTAGTGCATGTTTCATCAAATCATTATCGTACCCCTCATCAGATATAGTTATTATATGAGTTTTACCCTTTTACATCAGAAAAAGATGTTTCAGACATTTATCAACACTAATAACCCTCATATTTGGTAATTGGTAAGCATTGTTTTCATACTCCTTGTATTAGAAATATTGAATTTCATGTAGATATTTGTGTGGATATTTTTCTCTATTTACATTGTTAGCTATCTTTTCCCATTACTTAGGTAGGAGATTTATCGATTAACATCCTTCCCACACACAAAACATTTTCTACTACCCAGAACACAATTTCCTTATAACACCCCAATATTTCATTGTATGTTACCCCTTTAAATTATTTCACTATCTTGCGCTACACGCGTCACCAAGTTCGAGCGCACCAAGTATTACCAAACTAGCGGTTCAGAAAGAAGTTATGAATAGTATTAACCACATTTTTAATTTTATATATATCATATATAATTTTAACATTCAACTTATTTTCTTCTTATTCACTATATAAGGACAAATTGAATTTTGGTGATAAAATAAGTATTTTTAAAAAAATGTAGTTTTTTCGCCATTCAAAGGAAAACCCTTTTTAAATACAATATTTGACTCTTTTATATATTCAAATTAGATAAATTAAATTCTTTTTTATAAATGGTACTTAAAAATTAATTTTGGATAATTTTTTGGTAATTTTTTGAAATCATTTTATTTTTTTATCAATATTGAAAAACACTATGTTATTGTTTAAAACAAACATTAATTTAAATAATTATTCTTTTTTGTTTAAATTTATTTTAAAGTTAAAATAGACACATAATACATATATCGGTCCAATTTAATTCATTTGAATCATTTTATAAAAAGATTAGATATATAAATACTTTTAACTTTTTAACATATTATACCCACATTATAGACAAATTTGCTATTTTGCATAAAATGTAATTCTACCTCACATGTGAATTGAATTTAAAAAAATCTGAGAGACACAGATAATATTACTAATAAAAATGTGGTCTAATATGAATAATTTTTTTTATGATTAGTAACTTTGGAATTTTATTTACCCCAGTTAAAAGATAATAGGGTAATTTAAGGATAAAATGATATTATAATTACCCTAACACATGTCCTAATTCAATTTGATATGTTTATTTCAACCAAAATAATCCTTAGTAATAAAATATGATCCTTTTTTATCAACTTGGATTAGAATGGGACATTTATTGTTATTTTATTTAAAGATGAGTTAGAATTGTAAAATTAACATTTTAATAACTAATTTTTTTAAATATAGGGTCATACATAAGATAATTTAGACTGTAAATATTCATTATAAATATAAATAATATTTATTAAATAATTTTATTTTATTTATAATTTTTAGACATTAAAAAATTTAAGTTACTTATGACACAATGATGAGGTAGAAATTACCTTATTAATGACTGATTAAAATAATTGATATTATAAATAAAAAAATAAATGTAAATTTAGAATTTTGATGAATTCCCTGAATTTTATAGGCTAATATGACAAGATAGAGTTGATTTAATGTATTTATTTCTAAGTAATCATTTTCATTGACTTTCACAAAAGCCAAATACTAAATAGTGTGAAAATTGACATAAATGAGTTTAAAAAAACACTATATTATTAAATGTTATAATAATCATAAAATTATAAAGTTATGCCAAAGGAATTATATAATTATATATATGTAATTAATGAACCCCTTGTCCTTCAATTGGAATTTTATATTATTTTTATTAATCATGTAATATAAAAATACAAGAAGACATTGTAAACATTATACTATTTAACTATGAACTAAATCTAAAAGATAAGGTTAATATAGATCCATAAACATGTCTAAAACGTATTTTATGAGAGGATTGAGACACCTCCTCACATTATATTCTAAATAAATCCATTTGGAGCCATTAAAAATGGAAAATGATTTTATAATAAAATAATATCTCAAGCTTTTCCTAAAGTGACCCTTACCTCTCTTATAAAAAGGTAATTCCCCTTCTCTAAAAATCACACCTAAAAATCCATTTATCTTGGAAAAATACCAATCCAATATCCTCATAAATACCCACAACATGTTCTAGAGGACTTATATTGATCATAATTTCATCCTATGGAGCCCTTTTGATTAAATCAAAAGAAAGCACCTAATGAAGAGGTAATTATTTCTTCACCTCTTTCAAAATAAGTTCTTCTTCCACATCTTATTTCTTTGTTGTTTCTGTCACAAAATAAATAATCTAGAAACTTATATATACTATGATGTTTTTAAAAATATTGTATAACCATATTCATTATTCTATCTATCCATTGAATGAAAATGTTACCCTATATGGGTACGTACAGATTACAGTATCCACGTCGTGGTGAAGTTTTTTATGAAACAAATCATTACTGGGATGTTTATTATAATGAGTGTAATTGATATAATAATAAATATAAATTTTTAATGATTATGAATATTTAATATAACATCAAATTAAATAAAATTTCCCCATCAATAGAATGATATTTTCACCCATGCGTACGTACAACTTACCGTCTCCACGACACAATGAGATTCAACTTCAATGATCACCATTAAATAATATATATATATATATATTAAGTATGAGATATATGAAATAATATTTCTACTATAATAATTTATATTTATTTAGATAAATATATTTTGTTTACTTACTTCAATACTATACGATAATAGAACAGAAACAATGTTCATGCGAACGTACGGACCACAATCTCCCTAAAAGTTGTTTCCATTTAATATATCTATCTATTATAAATATTTATTTTCTGAATATATATGATATATAAACCATTTTTTATATTTTGGATGTATGTAAATCGCGATCTATGTGATACAATCAAGAATAACAAGTTAATACACTTACGATAAAGGAAGCGATTATTACACAAAATGTTACATTAACATAGAAATTATTATTAAATGGGTAGTATAAAGTCATAAATGAATCATATATGATATAGTAAATATTAATATGGGTTCTGTGTAATTTAATAACATAATTTTCTCATTATAAATTTAGGTAACTGTACCCTCGACTAAAGAAACTAACAAGGTAGGGTAAATTATTCAATCTCATTATTATATGAGATTGATTATGTGTAAAATTTAATAGGACTATTTCATAATCCACGTCCATGTATGATAAAATAATTAAAAAGGAATATTTTATGGTTTTGTGGAAAGGAATCGTTAGAAAGATCATCATTTTAAATTTTATAATGGTTTATGTTTCTAAGTATTTATCATTAATGCCCATGTTTTAAAAATGATTTTAAGGACTTATTTATAACGAAATGACTTCTTTAAAATTTTAATTACTTTAAAATGATTCTAAGTGGTATTGGAAACTTTTATTCAAAAAACGTTTTTAAATTAAATCCTTTATAATTTAGTGACATTTAAATGATTTCAAAAAAAAAAGATATTTCTCTCAAAGTGTTTTGCTGACCAATTTCAACTATTTCAGCATCCTTTACAGGATATTATTCTTGATTGAGGTTGATTTATTATAATAAAATCAACCATATTGTGATGAATTAGATATGCTATGTTTGAGTATTGATGTGATTTTTTATACCATTCATGGTTTTTGGTTAAAGTATAAACATTTTGTATACTAGTCTTAAAAGAAATGTTTATGTTCTGTTTCAACATATTCATATGATGAATGCATTGGACTTTGTAAGTGATGGGTGGTGTAACACCCTGACCCTTGTTACCCAAAGTCGGTGAATTATTTTAATATATTGGCATGATTACAAGGAATAATGTCCAAAAAGACCGATCAGTTTAGCAATCTTAGAAAATAGAATACATAAATGAAGTTCAACATTACAACATGAAAAGAAAAACAACAGTAATTTGTTACATTAGAAACGTCCAACCATCCAAGATTATGCATAAAAGTCAGTCATAACTAACTTCGTCATATCCTGGGATAATGAGAAATAAGAAAGGGCTGAGCTCAAACACTAAGTAAGGGTAAGCAATACAGCGAAAGATAACATAAATATTAAGCATGGTGAATAATTGAAATCAAATGCCTTTTCTAATAATATATATGAATACTTTTAGGGAAGGAATATAAGCTGAGTAAATAATGCCATAATAAAACATAATCATGGTTATTCTACTAGTCTAATGACCACATGAACCATCAATATTATTCTCATAATGAGGAAATGTATAATGTTTGATATTCTAAAACATTTTGTCAAGGCCTCGACCAAGATGTCTAAAAATGATTAAGACCTTGGCCAAAACCATATAACAAATTGGGAAAGGCCTTGGCCAATTCCACATTTAGTTGTCTCATGAGACCTACCGATGCATCTAAGATCTATATCAGACTCCACCCGTCACTTACTAAGTCTAATACATTCCTCATATGAAAAGGTTGAAATATAACAAAAACATTCATATTAAAACTAGCATATAGAATGTTAATACAACAACCACAAACCATGAATGGTATAAAAATACCACATCCAGAGTCAAACATATCAAAAAAACCTTCAATACAATATGAAAGTTTGGTATCATAATAAATCAACTTCAAATAAACTTAAAATCAGTCGAAAGATGTTTGAAATAGATGAAAATGATTTGTAAAAACATTTGAGAGAAATATCCCTTTTCATAAAAACATTTCAAAGTCACAAAATTTAGAAAGGAAGACATATAAAGAAATTTTTGAATAGAAGTTTCCCATACAACTTTGATACTTTTGATAGGAATTAACATTTTAAAAAACATTCATGTCTATATAAATAAATCCTAAAAACCATTTTGAAAACATGGACATTAATGAGAATGATTTAGAAGATAAATATTTAAAACATTTAAAATGATGTTTTAATAAAGAAGTCCCTTAAAAATAATACCTTTGAAAACTCTTATATGAATCATGGAAATGGATAATAAATATGTACCAGTAGATACTTACACATAAACAATCTAAGATAATAATGAGATTGAGGAATTAATTGTTACCTTGTACATTTCCTTGGTCAAGGGTAGGTTAACCTCATGTATAATAGGTAAATAATTGTTATTAAATTATACAATAATCATAAACATTAATATGATATCATATATGATCTTTAAACATTTCATTGTTAATAATATTTTAGTATTATCGTCATTTTGGGTGTTAACATACTTGTTCTCTTTTATGTGTTTTGTTACATAATCCGTGTTGGTTATGGATAAGATGTATATTATTCATATCCAAAATGACATCAAGTACATAACCATTATTTTTAATCATCGATGAAAATTAGTCTTGAATGGATACGATGGGGAATGAATCCCATCGCGTTCGTGGACACAGTAGTCTGTTTGCACGCACAAGTGATAATATCATTCATTTGATATTAAAATCATATATAATTGAATGATATCTCATATATATATAGAATAATTATAATGTTAAATTTATTATTTAAATCATTTATACTCATTACTATACCCATCCAAATAATAAGGTAATGAATAACAATTACACCACGACGTGGAGATGGTAAGCCGTACATAAGAATGTATGGTGACATGTCATTAAAATGGTGGATAGAATGATAAATATGGTTGTACCATATTTATAATAACATAAAATTACATAGAAGATGCAGTAGTTATTATTTTATAATGGAAACAACAAAGAAATAAGATGAAGAAGAAGAAAGAAACTTGAAAGATGTGATGAAATATTTACTTCTTTTTTGGGTTGTTTCTTTTGATTTGATCAAAAGGGCTCTTTATGATGGCTTTATGACTAAAGGAAGGACTCTAAGTCGAAGTGAGGGATGTTGGGAGGATGTTTGGTTAGGGGTTGGCCGAACCAAAAGGCTTTGAATTTTTTAATTTCAGATAAGGGGATTTTCCCTTTAATAAGAGGGGGGAGGGGCACCTTTGGAAAAACTTCAAATATAATTTTATAATAAATTCATATTCAATTTATAATGGTTCCAAATTGATTTATTTTAATAATAAGGTGGGGATGGGTCGAAATCCAGTCAACCAATAGGTTTTACATCGTTTTGTGTCACTATATTAACCTTATCTTATAGATTTAACTCTTTGTTAATTAATTTGGCTTTTACCATGTCTCTTATACATTTATATTAAATGGTTTATAGACTTACTATAAACTGACAAGAGAACCCCAATAGGTTAATTAATAATATAAATATCATTATATATGTTTTTTGGCCGAATATTATATTTTTAGAAATATTATATCAATTTATAATATAATATCAGTTTTAAAAATTATTTTATTTCAATTTTGACAATATCTAATAATTGATTTTTTAAATTAATATAAAATTTATTAATTTGAACTAAGTTCATTTAATGAATCCTAACATCTCATATTATCCTATAAAATTTGTGTATGGAATCAAAACTTTAAATTATATTTATTTTGACATTTATAATACCAATTATTTGATTCATTCATTTATAAGAAAAATACTGCATCACCATTGTGTCATAAATAAATTTAATTATTCAATGTCTAAAAATTATAAATAAAATTCCATTATTTATTAAAACGTTTTATCTTTCCAATGAATATTTATAGTTGAATTTATCTTATGTGTAACCCTATGTAAAAATTGTTCATCTAAAAGATATATGCTTATATCATTTTTGTATTTACTTTAACTTAATTAATATAAAGTGTCATTGTCACTTAAAATTGGCCCCATGGGGTCCCCAAATTGATGTAAATATTCCCATGGTCGGAAATTTGTAATCCAATTTGGTTAGTACTTGTGTTAGGGAAATTTAATATTGTTATAATATTATTTTTTACCCTTATTTTCCGGATTTACCCTTTAACCGTGGAAAATAAAATATTTACCAAAGTAATTATTCAAAATGTCTAAAAACAAAAGTTACCTATTTACACAATTTAGACCTCCTGATTATAAATATGGAATCCATTTTTATAAATTCAAAACACATAAGTGGCAGAAATTAATTTAAAATTAATTATCGCTTTCAAAATAAAAAATGTGTTTTTTATGAAATAATAACTATCAAAAGATTGACACTTTCTTATGTCTAGTTAAAAAATGAAATTATTTACAATGCCCATCATTGGATTAAATGTTAAAAATATATTCTAATTATACTTTAAATCCACTCAATAGTATAATTTATCACTATAAATTATTTTGATTAAAAAATTGTTTTTAATTAAAGTTTAGTATTATTCACTATTCATAAAAAATTAGATGTTCTTAGAAAAATACCAAAAATTTACCCTAAGCTAATTTTTATATCCCAAATCTAAAAATGAAGTCGAATTTGAATAATAAAATTTATAAAACCTCAAAATTTGGATATTACTATTCATAACGGCTACTTTTAATGGTTGCAGTGTGTTAGAATCTTGAAGTTGCGTACAATTGAAGCTACTACATTTTTAAAATGGAAACGTACCATAGAAGCGTGAGGTGTTACATTCTTCCCGTGATCAAAAAATTTCTTCATTGAAATTTTTTGAGTATTACTGCGTAAAAAGACTCAGGTGGTTCTTCATCATAAGCTCCTCGGGTTCCCATGTCACCTCCTCCATCTGATGGTTTCTCCATAGAACACTTACCAGACGAGTCTTCTAGTTTCTCAAAACATTTTCTCTAGTATCAAGAATCCTGATGGGATCTTCTCAATAAGACAGATCAGGTTCTAGTTTTAATTCCTCATAGGTGAGTACATGTGTTGGGTCAGGCATGTATTTTCTCTATAGTAATACACATAAAACATCATGAACTTTGGAGAGACTTGGTAGCATTGCCAAATGGTAAGCTACACCCCAATTCATTATAGAATTTCAAAAGGTCTAATGTACCTGGGACGTAATTTTCCCTTCTTACCGTAACATATAACACCCTTCCATAGAGATACCTTCAAGAAATCATGATCTCCTAACTGAAATTCCAAATCCTTCCTTCGATTATCAGCATAGCACTTCTGCCAACATTGAACTTCTTTGATGTGGTTTTGTATTACCTTCACCCTTTTCCATCGTTTCCTCTATATGTTCTTGGCCATCGGGTTTTCTTTCGCGAACACCATCCCAAAATTTTGGTGTGTGAGATCTATTTCTGTATAACTCTTCATATAGTGCCATATGAATACTTGAATGGAAGCTATTATTATAGGATAATTCTACCAGAGGTAAATATTGATCCCACATACCTTGAAAGTCAAGTGAGAACTATCTGAACATGTCTTCTATGTTTTTAATAGTCCATTCTGATTGTCCATCAGTTTGGGGGGTGGTAGGCAGTGTTCAAACAATGCTCAGTATCCAGGGATTTCTATAGACTTTATAGAATCTTGATGTAAATCAGGTAACCCAATCAGAATCATTCGATAGTGGTAACTCATGAAGTCTTACAACTTCATTAATATATAGTATTTCTAATAATTCAAGTGGTAAATCTTCTCTTATAGAAATAAAATGTGATGACTTGGTAAGATGTTCAACAAAGACCCATATTAGATCGTTCCTTCTAGGAGTCTTCGGCAGTCTCATGAAAAATTCCATCATATTATTATTCCATTTTCACTCAGGTATGGGAAGAGGTTGTATGACTCCTCCTTGTTATTGTCGTCCAACTTTCACTTGTTGAAAAACCATACATCTGGACACAAAATCACCAATCTCCATCTTCATGTTGTTCCACCAAAAAATGTTCCATCAAATCTCTATACATTTTTTTGCTACCAGGGTGTGTGGAGAAATTGGAACTGTGAGCATCATCCAACAATTCCGTTTTTAGATCAGTTATATCGGGAACACAAAGTCTCCTCCCAAATTTCAAAATTCCATCTTCATACACAAAGTCACTCAATCTCCCATCATTAAATGCTTTAATCTTCTTTTGAAACTCTTCATTATTGGTCTAAGAACTCTTAATCCTATCTACTAAAGATGGTTTGGAAACCATTTGAAAAAGTATTGATGTTTCACCTTCCATGGAGATTCCCATATCAATATTTACTAGATCTATGAAAATAGGATCCCTTTCAACTCTCATCTTGTTAGAAACTCCATGATCATTTATTCCTTATAGAATATGAGATATACTCCTTATATACAAATATGTTGTAACCTCCAATAATCATGGAGTAAAAAAACAATTAATTAGTTTCAAGGAATTCAAAAATATCAAATATAATTTATCCAAATCAATCATATCTTATTCCAAAATCACCACCTCAGTTTTAGAAAAATATTAACATTTATCTTTCCTTCAACCACGTATTTTCCAAAAGGTTTATCTTGCTATTGAGTCACTTTTCATGGAACCATATAATCTCAAATCTTCAAGGAAATAATATTCCAGTACAATCTTTATGTAGATCTACAATTCATATAACTAGTACATCATTGATAAAACACTCAAATGACATTATTCTTTAATAACAACATAAGAAAACTAGTCATTCCTCTTATTCTGCGGTAGTATCATAACTTTATTATTATCAAATAGCGTTATTTAGGGCATACTCTATTGATTGGGACATTGAATCGTGTAGTGTCCCAAATCCTTGCAGATAAAGCATTGCACATTTGAAACCTTTTTATTACCTTTTTGCATCACGTACTTGGTGTCCTTTTTCTCCACACATATAAAAATCTTCCATTTCCGTCAAGCATTTGCCAAAGTGATTATTTCCACAATTATCACATATGGGAAAATTCTTTTTTCCCTTCTTCCCTTTATCTATCTTTCTCTCTACCATCCTTTCCTTCTCTGGAATCCCTTCAATTCCATAGGACTCCAATAATTCTTTACTAATCTTAATAACACATGATATTATTTCTTCATGTGATGAGAGTATGTAAGATACTATTTCCATTCTAAATGATGGATTAATACTGTGAAATATATGATCCTTCTTACTATGTGGATCATACATATTGCTGGAGTTCGCATTCCATCTAATGGGCGCCATTTCTATTCAATGGAATACACTAGGTCAGTTTATGAATTGCAATGAATAATTCCAAACTGGTAAAATACCATACATAAATTGAAAATTTTATGGATATAATCCCTAAAATATTTTCATTTTGGAGTTATATACTCATAAATACTTCATAATTATTTGTATTGAAAATGAGAATTATACTAAACATATCTACCAGGAGTGTCGTAACCAAGAGTGCATCAAGGCCCATTGTCGTGCACCAGTTCTCATTTTAGTCTAGCTCAATGTGGTGTTTTCGGGTTTTACACCTAGGTACATTTGTGCCAGAGACGCCTCTACCTGCTCGTATCAAGACATGGATGGATTTCTTGGAAAACTCACAAAATCTTTACAATACCAAAATTCTGGGATGTTATTATTGCTAAACCTCAAAGTCTATCTTAGGGTAATGTGCTCTAATCAATTTTTATCTATATCTATTTTCGAGGTTGTTTCTAAACTTCCTCTGATACAAACTATAATGCCCCGATCTCAGTTAACCAGATTCGGGGCATTATTTTAATACATTGGCATGATTACAAGGAATCATGTCCCCAATGACCGATCTGTTTAGCAGTCAAGGAAAATAGATTACAAACATGAAGTTCAACATTACAACTTGAAAAGAAATACTACAATAATTTATTCGATTAGAAATATCCAAGACTCCTAGATTATTCCTGCAAGTCATTCATAACTAACTTCTTCATATCATGGGAAAAGAAAAACATAAGAAAGGGGTGAGATAAAATGCTCAGTAAGTGTAATAAATACAATGGAAGATAACATAAATATTAATCATAGTGAATAATTGAAACCACATGCCTATACCAATAATAAAAATGAATACATTTATGGCAGGAATATGATTGGAGTAAATAATTCCATAATAAAACATAATCATGGGTATTCTACTAGTCGAATATCCACATAAACCATCAATATTATTTTCATAATGAGGGAATGTATAATTCTGGACATTCTGAAACATGTTTTTAAAGGCCTCGGCTAAGTCATCTAAAAATGATTAAGGCCTCGACCAAAACCATATATCAAATTGGAAAAGGCCTTGACCAATTCCACGTCTAGTTGTCTCATGATTCCTAATGATGCATCGAGAAGATATAGATGGCTCCACCTGTCACATACTAACTCCAATACATTCCTCATATGAAATGGTTGAAATATAACATAAACATTCATATTATAACTAGCATATGAAATGTCAATACTTTAACCATGAACCATGAATGGTATAAAAATAGTACATCCACAGTCAAACATATCAAAAACATTCAATAAAATATGTAAGTTTTGTATCATAATAAATCAACGTCAAAAAAACCTAAAATCCATCAAAGGATGTTGAAATAGATGAAAATGATTCGTAAAAATCATTGATAAAATATCCATTTTTCATAAGAACAATTACAAGTCACACAATATAGAAAGGAATACATTTAAATACATTTTTTAATCAAAGATCCCCATATGACTTTTATACTTTTTAATGGAATTAACATTTTAAATAACATTATTTTTCATATAAATAAATCCTTAAAATACATTTTGAAGACAAGGAAATTAATGAGAATGATTTAGAAGATAAATATTTAAAACATTTAAAATGATGTTTTAGTAAAGAATTCCCTTAAAAATAATCCCTTTGAATACTCTTTTATGAAACATGGACATGGATAATAAATATGTCCCAGAAGATACTTACACATAAACAATATCGGATAATAATTAGATTGAGGAATTAACCCTTACCTTGTACTTTTCATTGGTCGATAGTAAGTTAACCTCATGTATAATAGTTAAATAATTTTTATTAAATTATACATGAATCATATAAATTAATATGATATCATATATGATCTTTTAACATTTCTTTGTTAATAATATTTTAGTATTATCATCGTTTTGGGTGTTAATTTACTCATTTTATTTTATGTGTTTTGTGACATAATCAATGTTTGTTATAGGTAGGTTGTATATTATTCATATCCAAAATGATATCCAGTCCTTAAACATTATTTTTAATCATCAATTAAAAATAGTTTTGAATGGATGCGATGGGGAATGAATCTCACCGCGTTCGTGGAGACGGTAGTTCGTACGTACGCATGACCGAAAATATCATTCTCTTTATATTATGATAGTATATAATTTAATGATATATCATATATATAGAATACTTATAATGTTATTTTTATTATTTAAATCTTTTATACTCATTATTATACCAATCCAAATAATAATGTATTTAATAACCATTACACCACAGTATGGAGACGGTAAGTCGTACTTACGCACCCATGGTGACATGTCATTAAAAGGGTGGATAGAATGATGAATATAGTTGTACCATATTTATAATAACCTTACAGTATATAGAAGATAATGAAATTATTATTTTATAATATAAATAAAAAATAAATAGGAAGGGGAAGAAGAAAGGAACTTGAAAGTAGTGATGAAATATTTACATCTTTTCCAGGTTCTTCCTTTTGATATGATCAAAAGGGCTTCCTAGGTTATATTTATGACTAAAGGAAGACCTCTAGTTCGAAGTGAGGGAAGTTGGGAGGATATTTGGGCAGGGTTTGGATGAACCAAAAGGCTTTTAATATGTGAAATTGAGAGAAGGGGAAGTGCCTATTTATAAGATGGGTGGGGGGAACCTTAGGAATAACATAAAATATTATTTTATAATAAATTCATATTCAGTTTATAATTGCTCCAAATTAATTTATTTCGAGGATAAGGTGGGGATCGGTTGAAATCCACTCAACATGACGATTTTATATTGGTCTGGGTCACTATATTATCCTTATCGTTTAGATTTAAATCTCTGTTAATTAATTTGACATTTACCATGTCTCTTATACGTTTCTCTTATTTGGTTAATTGGCTTACTATAAACTGCCAAGAGAAGCCCATGTGTTTTATTAATGATATACCTATCATTATATAATTCCTTTGGATTAATTGTATATTTTTAGTAATATTATATCAATTAATAATATAATATTTTTTTAAAAATTATTTTATGTCAATTTTGACACTATTTAATAATTGACTTTTTTAAAGTCATAACAACTTTATTAATTCTAAATAATTTCATTTAATGAATACTAACATGTCATATTATCCTAGAAAATTCATTGATGGAATTAAAACTTTCAAATTATATTTTTTTAACATTTATAATACCATTTATTTGATTCTTTCATTAATAAGGAAAATATTACATCACCATTGTGTAATAAATAAATTTAATTATTTAATATGTACAGAAAATAAAAATAAATTACCACTATGTGTTAAATATTTTTATAATTATAATTAATATTAATTGTAGAATTTATCTTATGGTTAACCCTATGTAAAATATTTTTTACTAAAAGATATATGCTTATGAAATTTTTGTATTTACTTTAACTTAATTAATATAAAGTGTCATTTTCACATACAAGTGGCTCCATGGGGTCCCAAAATCGACCCAAATATTCCCATGGATAGAAATTTATCATTCAATAGGGTTAAGATATATGCTAGTGTAATTTAATATTATTATAATATTATTTTTATCTTTATTTGCCGGATTTACCCTTTAACCACGGTAAATAAAATATTTACCGAATTAATTATTGAAAATTTATAAAAATAAAAGATACCTATTTACACAATTTTTACCTCATGATTATAAATATGGAATCCATTTTTATAAATTCAAAACACCAAAGTGGGAAGAATTAATTTAAAATTAATTCATGTGGTCAAAACAAAAAGTGTTTTTTTTAGAAATAACAACTATCAAAAGATTGACACTTGTTTATTTCTAGTTTAAAAGTAAAATTACGTCCAATTCCCAAATTGGTTTAAGTTTTAAAAATATATTATAATTATAATTTGAATCCACTAAATAGTATAATTTTTCACTATATATTATTTTTATTAAAAATATTTTTTAATTAAAGTTTAGTATTTTTTCTTATTCATAAAAAATTGAAAGTTCTCATAAAAATACAAAAATTTCATCCTAAGATAATTTTGATTTTCCAAATTCAAAAATGAAGTACAATTTGAATAATAAAATTTATAAAAGTTTAAAAAAGTGGATATTACTATTCATAACAGCTACTTTGATTGGTCGTAGTGTGTTAGAATCTCGAAGTTGCATACAATGCAAGCTATTGCATTATTCAAAGGGAAACGTTCTATGGAAGCTTGGGGTATTACATGTGGATATCTCTATACCTCCTCGATGCATTGATATGTATAATGAGACAAAATAGATTCTTGGTACAAGTCCTTGACAAAATTTCTATTTAGGGTCTTGGCCCAAGGCCCTGACATTGTGGTTAAGATGTCTGGCATCATGCATTCCATCATTATGAGATTAGGTATTAATGGTAAATTTGACTATTCAACATGTATAATATCCATGTGAATAATTAAATGAATTTTTTTATTTATCTTTTCCATATTATGCTGAACTTTATGTTTAAAGGGCTTGGGTTTCAATTTTATACCTTTCTATAAAATATTATGATTATTTATGATAGCTTATGTTATATTGTATATCCTTACTTAGCATATGATCTCACCCCTTTCTTATTCTATATTTTCCAAGGATTACAAGACGTATATTATGATTTTTATGTAGGTTTATTCTAATGGAACAATGGAATTTTCAAAGGATTATTTATGCTATGTTTTATATTAGAAATTCTAATGTAAATTTCATGTATGTAATCTATTCTCCATGAATGGTAAACTGATCCACCCTTCAGGACATGATATTATTTAATCATGAAAATGTATTTAAATAATTCTCCGGATTTGGGATTCTAGGGTCAAGGATTTACAGTTGGTATAAGAGAAATTTTAGAAATAACCTTGGAATCTAGATTTGGAAAAGAATATTATTAGAGAAGATTGCCCTATGATAGACTTTAAGAATTAGTATTGAAGAACATCCAAAAAAATTTAATGTAGATATTATGTGGGGTTTCTAATAAATAAATCCCTACCAGGATACTACAAGTGGACGTAGTTCTGGAATATATGTACTGAGAAATGAAAACTCCAACATGGAGTGAAAACATTGACAAAGAGTTTCGAGCTTGCGCCGAGGTATCCTTGTACACGACAATGGGCCTTACGGTGCACCTGGTTTGACAGTCCATGAGGATATGATTAATATAATTCACATTTTATTTAAAACCCATTATGAAGTATTTATGAGTAAATATGTCTTTAAAGAACCCATTTTTATTATTATGATACTAGATGCTTGAAAATATTCAATTAATGTTGATAATTTTTCTTGTTTGTGGATAATACATTATGATATGATCAATCCTTGTGTATGTAGTCATTTAGAAATGGCACCCAATAGATGGAATGAGAACTCCATAAATATGCATTATCCAAAGAGTATGAAAGATCCAATATTTCATGGTCTTATGCAATCTTGTTTTGTGAAAAAAAGCCTCCCAAGTATTCTAATCATTTGAGGAAATATTATCAAGTGTTAATAAGTTAAGTAATGAATTCTTTATGTCTTATGGTTTTGAAGGGAATCCATATAATAATAGAATGGGATAGAGAAATATTGTTAAAGGTAATAATGGAAAGAATGATTTTCCCATATGTGATAACTGTGGAAATAATCACATTGGGAATTGCTTGAAAGGACTAGGTGTTTATTTTAAGTGTGGAGAAAAGGGTTATCAAGAAAAAAATGTAATGTGAACAATGAAAAGAATAATATTCAGTGTTTCAAGTGTATTGAAATGGGGAAATACAAAAATAAATTCTCTATGATTCATGGAAATATATCTCAGAAGAATCAAAGGGATCAAGGTCAAGCCTAAGCTGTTACTATAGTCGACATGGAATAATTAATGTATTTGTGTTTATGGATTGAAGAATTGTGTCATTTGATTTTTGTATCAATGATATACTGGTTAAAGGAATTGTGGAAACAAATAAGTATTATAATGAAATACAATTTCGTTGATGATTTGAGATTATATGGTTCTAGGAAATGTGACTCAATAGAAAGTTAATCTTTTTGGAAAATACATAGTTGATGCAAAGATGAACTTTAATATAGTTCCGATACCGAGGTACTGATTTTAGAATAAGATATGATTTATCTGGATAAATTATATTTGATATTCTTGACTACCTTGAAATAGATTAATTATTTTTATATTCCATCTTTGTTGGAGTTTACAATGCTTCTGTATTTAAGGAGTATATAAAGTATACATTGTTTTATCGAAGGAGTAAGGAAGTACGTACATATTCAAAAAGGATTTAGGGTAATTTAGGTTGTTACCATGTTTTAATAAAAAACATGATGAATGTATTAACATGTGTATCTTCATTATGTAATGTTGACCATCCTTAAAAAAATTTGGACTGTGAGTTTGGAAAAAAAGTATTCTGGATAAGTCTAAAGGTTGGAATTGAGTAAGTTTAACAGTTGATTTTTTTGTATGAGATTAAATTATAATGTTTTTGAAACTTTGACTTATACTTTTGGTTTTATGTAAAACATTATAGGATTAATGAAATATTGGTGGACCTCACGATTTATAAAATGTGCTTCAGGCATAAAAAATAATCATTTTTGAACATTCATTTCCTAGTGTAAGGGGTGAAGTGAAAATAGATTTATGCACAACCAAATCATGATAATGGGATTATTAAAGGTAATGAAATCAATTATGTTTTCTTTAGTTCACATATTTATAGTAAATTAATTCCTCCTCTTCAAAAAAATAATCGAAAAATGGGTTATCCTAGTACCTTATGTTTTGTTGAACTAATGATTCATTAAATCATCACAGATTTATGGCTTTGAGGCCCAGAATTTTTCATTTCATGTTCACTTGTTTGTGATAGATGACATCAATCACTCCATATAAATATTTATGTTTTCTTTCCAATTATGTTTCTATAATTTCCACCAATGATATCTAATTTGAAACCCTAATATAGTGGTGAATTTTTCATTTCTCATCCTCTCTTATTAAGAAAATTTTATATTAACCCTATTTTTGATGTGGGTTTTCCACAAAGGTATTTTCTATTTTAACCATTTATTTTTGAAGAATGATTTCAAATTGCGAGGTCACAATTTATTGATAGAGGGTAGAAATTAACACCTCATGATTTCATAGTACTATGCATCTTTAATGTAATTCAATAGTTTCCTCTACACGCAACACTGAATTCGAGCACACCCTAACTTACCAAACTTGCTGTAAAAATGCGGTTATGAATAGTATTATCCAAATTTTGACATTTATGTATATTCTATAAAATTTTAACATTGAAATTTTTTGATTCTTAGACATAATATAAGGATAAATTCATTTTTTTAGATAAAAGAAGTATTTTTCAAATAATGCAGTTTTTCTGGATTTTATTGGAAAACCATTTTAAAATCTAATATTTCACACTTTTATATATTCATCTTTTCGAAATTATATTATTCTTTATATGTGGGACATAAAAATTTAGTTTGGATAATTTTTTTGAATAATTATAAAAACTTTCATTTTTTGATGAATAGTGACAAACACTGTGTTTTTGTTTAAAACCAACTTTTATTTAAATAATCATTATTATTTATTTAAATTTATTTTAAACTGAAAATAGAAACGCAATACTTATATTAGACCAATTTAATTCATTGGTTTCATTTTATAATAAGATTAGACATATAAAATTTTATTGATCTTTTTAAAGTCTTTTACCCACCTTCTAGGCACATTTGAAAATTTTCATAAAATGTAACATTACCACTTCTATGAATTTAATTTTCAAAATCTGAGAGACACAATTGATATAAGTAAGTAAAATTTGGTTCAATAGGATGGAAATAATTTTTAAAGAATAGTATCATTGGAATTTTATTTACCACAGTTAAAATAAAATTGTGTAATTAAAGGTAAAAATGATATTATAATTACCCTAACACATGTCCTAATTACATTGGATTAGTTTATTTCAACCATAATAAACCTTAGAAATAAAATATGATCCTTTTTCATCAACTTGAATTTGATTATGAAATTTATTTTATTTTTATTTAAAAAAGAGTTAAAAGTGTTAAATTCAATGTTTAATAACTAAATTTTTTTAGTATAGGGTCATACAAAAGTTAACTTCGAATATAAATATTAATTATAAAGATAAAAATATTTCTTAATTAATGGTATTTTATTTATAATTTTTAGTTATTAAATAATTAAATTTATTTATGACACAATGGTGATGTAGGAATTACCTTATTAATGAATAATTAAAATAATAGATATTGTAAATTTTAAAATAAATGTAAATTGATAATTTTGATTCATTACATCTATATTCTAGGATAATATGTCATGTTTGGATTTATTTCATGTATTTATTTATAATTAATCATGTCTTATTACTTTCAGAAAAACCAAATACTAAATTGTGCCAAAATTCATATAAATGAGTTTTTAAAACAAATACTATATTATTAAATGATATAATAATAAAAAAACATTTTTTCCAGCTGAAGGACATATATAATTATTTATTTGTCATTAATGAACCAATTTTGGTTCTATTGTCATTTTATATTGATTTTATTAACCTTGTAATATAAAAATACAAGAAGACATGGTCAAAGATAAACTATTTAACTAAGAGTAAAATATAAATGATATGGTTAATATTGTTATCAAAAATTGTATAAATCCTATTTTGTGAGAGTATTTAGACCCATACAAACATATCCTCTAAATAAATCAAATTGGAGCCATTAGAAACCGAAAATGGATTTATAATAAAATAATATTTAAATCTTTTCTTAAAGTGGCCCTCACCTCTCTTATAAAAGGGTTCTTACCCTTATCCGAAAATCACACCTAGAAAGCCATTTGGATCGTCCACACCTGATCTAATATCCTCCCAACTACCCTAAAATAAAACAAGAGGCCTTATTTTGATCTGAAAGACAACCTAAAGAGACTTTTTGATCATATCAATAGGAAACACCCGATGAAGAGGTAATTATTTCATCACCTCTTTCAAATATCGTTTCTTCTTCCACATCCTCTTTCTTTGTTGATTCCATTACAAAATAATAACTAAAGTACCTTATACACACTTGGAATTATTGTAATTATTTTACAACAATATTTACTATTCTATCCATCCAATTAATGACAAAGTCACCATACGTGTGTACGAACAGCTTACCGTCTCCACGTCGTGGTGAAGTTTGTTATTCAAGACTTCATTATTTGGATAATTATAATAATTAGTATTATTGATGTAAATAATAAATATAACTTGTTAATTATACTTTATATACAATATACCATGAAATTAGAAAATATTTCACAATCAATAGAATGATATTGTCGATTATGCGTACATACAACTTACAGTCTCCACTGCGCGTTCAGATTCATCTTCAACGATCACCAATGAAATTTTTTTAAAAAAGTTTATAAATGGATTACATATGATATATATGAAATATTATTCCTATTGGAATAATATATATTTATTTAGATAAATATATGTCATTTACTCACATCCATATTATACAATAATAGAACATAAACAACGTTCATGTGTACATACGGACTACCGTCTCCAAGAAGGGTGATTCAATTTCATATATATATATATATATTATTCATATTTATATTCTGAATATATATGATATATAAATCTGGTATTATATTCTTGAAGTATGTAAATCATGATCTAGGTGATACGATCAAGAATAAAAATATAAAACACACAAGATAAAAAAGCGATTATTACCCGAAATGATACTTTAACATGGAAATTTTTATTAAATGGGTACTATAAAGTCATAAATGAATCATATATGATATTATAAATTTTAATGTGGTTATTTTGTAATATATTTACATACTATGGTCATTATATATGAGGTTAAATGTACCCGCGACTAATGGAAAGAACAAGGTAAGGGTTAACTCCTCAATCTCATTATTATCCATGATTGTTTATGTGTAGGTATTTACTGACACATTTTTATCATCCAAGTACATGTTTCATAAAAAAATTCAAAATTAATATTTTATGGTTTCTTATAAATGGATCTTTAGAATGTTCCAAATTAGAAATTTTTTAATTATTTATTTTTCTAAATGTTTTTAATTAATGTCCATGTTTTAAAAATAATTTTTAGGAATTATTTATGTGGGCATGAATGTTTTAAAATTTTAATTCGTTCAAATGTTTTAAAGTGGTATTGGAAAATTTTAATCAAAAATAGCTTTTAAATGACTTCCTTTATAATTTTTTGACTATTAAATGATTTCAAAATAACAGATATTTCTCTCAAAGTGTTTTACTGATCATTTTCAACTATGTCAACATCTTTTACTGGAAATTATTCTAGATTGATGTTGATTTGTTATAATATAATCTTCCATATTGTGTTGAATGAGTTACGTTATGTTTTACTATTTATGTTATATTATTATACCATTCATGGTTTATGGTAAATTATTGACATTTTGTATGTTAGTTTTAATATAAATGTTTATGTTATGTTTCAAAATTTTCATATAAGGAATGAATTGGACTTATTATGTATCAAGTGGATCCTGCTACAACACCTTGATTAATTGGTAGGTATCATGAGACAAACTACTTTATTATAATAAGTCCTTGAAAAAAATTATATTTAGGGTCTTGGCATGATGACTTGTCTTTGTGGTTGAGATGTACGACATTATTCATTCCATCATTACGAGATTAGTTAGTAATGTTACATGTGATTATTTGACTAGTAGAATATTCATGTGAATAATTAAATGGAATTATTTTATTTATATTTTCTATATTATGGTGAAGTTTAGGTTCAGTGGGTCTTTGTTTCAATTTTATACCTTGCCATAAAACATTATGATTATTTATGATAGCTTCTGATATATTTTTTATCCTTATTGAGCATCTGAGCTCACCCCATTCTTGCGTTTTATTTTCCCAAGATGCCAAGAATTATATTATGAGTTATATGCATGTTTAATCTAAGGGAATATTGGCGTACTCAAAGGATTATTTTATACTATGTTATATGTTAGAAATTTTAATGTAAAGTTCATGTATGTAATTTATTTTCCAAGACCACTAAACGGATCGATCCATCGGGACATGATTTCATGTAATCAAGCTATTGTATTAAAACAATGCATTGGCATCTGAATTTTGGGGTCGGTTCATTACATTCCTCCATGTTTCTTCTCACACAAAATATATAAATGAAATATCATCTTCTTCTCTCCATGGTTTTTAGATTTTCCATCGAATTCCATATTTCTCTACTTATAAAAAATATGATGTTGATATATAACACCAACCACCATTTCTACCTTGAAAGAAATATAGAAAAATCTACTCATATCACCTAAATTATCTTATGCATAAATCTCTTTAGAGACATGGTTTTATGTCACTGAAGAATTGATCAACCATACCTCCAGGTTAGACAATAATACAATAAGCATACCATGCAAGACCTATAAAATATTCCCTGTATGTACGAACCAATTTATCATTATTTTTCATTATCTTAATTAACTCTTTATGTATACTCATATGAAGAATAATAAAAAGTACATCATGAAAAATATGTTCTTGAAGTCGTCTGAATCCATGGATTCAATTTCACCATGTTCCATTGTATTCTTTATAAGAGACCCCCATTGCCTCGCTTCACCTTCCAAATGGTAGATAAAAAAAATTAATTACTCATTATATAAACCCAATAGTGGGGAAAATATATTTTTCAGTAGTGGTGATCAATTTCTTTGCATCTAGTGGATTAGAAGACCCAGTAAAAGATGGTATACCATTACTCATGAAGAACTCAAAAGACCATTTCCCCTCCTTTTATTATTTTTAATTCCAGTATGATTCATAGAATTAGAATCTTGTGTGAGCATAGAAAAGATATTTTTTATTCTATATAACATAAAAATCAGTCTCCCAAGAGTACAATAATTGATTTTTACATCACATTCATCATTAATAGTATTCATTTAGGTTCTTTCCATCGACTAAAACCAAAAACACTATCTATGTAACTCTAATCATAGTGGATAACCACATAGTCCTAAAAAAATTTAAGATATTTAAATCAAGACAATTATTTTAAATTTATGACACCTAAGGATTTATCTAGGTCATCTATATTAATCACCTACTCAATTCCTTCATGATGGTTCATAAAAAATGATATTTAACCCAAATGTATCCCTTGAGATTATCAAACCATCTTCATAGTAAGGATCATTTTAATATACCATGTATTTATCATTTTAAACACGTTACGAATTTGTGGTAGTTATTACCCTTCAGTGAATATGGTCTAGAACCACATTCACTTATAGTATCTACAAATGGATGTGTTTCTAGGTAAAAAACATAATATCCTTCTTAAAAACAATTAGGATATTACCGTATACATAGTCAAAGCTTATGGGATATCACAAAATATTTATTTTTCTAATTTATAATGGTTATCTAAACCTAACCTTTTATTCCAACTATAATGACCAAATATATTCATACATAAACACTAAATCATTTTTATGACTAATCCTTATATTATATAAAATCATGCTTGAGGATTATAAATTAATAGTTCATTTGGAATCATTGAAACATAAATGACTAGTTCATAGCTAAAATATATCATCTCCCACTATGTTCTTCAAAAACATTTCAATTCATAGAAAAATGATACATAATTAATTTATTTATGATATGGGTAAATGAAATATAATAAATGGTAAGCTCAAATATGCATTGAGGGTAAAAACGGGAGAAATATAAACAAAACATGATTAAAATGGCATGAGAACATTACCATAACATTTTAAAACCATACCCTACATATCAAAGATCATAATTATAAGTCATTGAATAAAGAATTGATGTTCATAAGACATGAATCGTAAGGTAATAAAATTACATGATTCATAAGAGTATATTAATGAAATACGACATGTAATTGCGTCCTACAATTATTATGAGAAAATAATTTTCCAATCATATTACGTTTCATTTCCAAGACTTTCATAGCGGACTGGGTTCACACCCCAAACCATCGTCGTAGTCATGGTTCACTCCTAGTACTATCATAGTGGATAGAGTCTCTTACTAAAATTTGGTCACTCCCCATTCTAGTACCATTTATCTCATGATATATAAATATTTATCCAACTCATTGGAAGAGAATATATGTCCCACTAGTCACATAAAAAATCACATATATGTGTGCCATAATATTATAAAATATTCATCATATCAGAAAAAATAAAAAAATTGGGTTCCATAATCAATCATCAAAACATATAATTCTGAAAAGAAATATGTTTTATTAATATTTCATTATTTCTCTAAATCATTCCCTATGGAATAAGAAGCTGGTTTCATATGTATTTTATCATTGTATAACCCGTCGAAGAGAAACAGATTTGGTAAACATATTATCATAATAACAATAACCCAACCAGAGAAACAATAAATATGGATTAACTATATTATATCACCAAAATAGATAAAGAGTAATGTAAAATTATTTCATATTATATTATAAAATAATTATTGAATGAAAAATTACTTGGAACGTTTCCTGAAGAAAATATCCTATATTTGAAAATTGAATTTTAAAAAATTTAAATTTTATAAATTATTATAGAAATAATTTTCATTTAAAATACTATTTTAAAAATTTAATTGAAGCTTCTAATAGAATAATGTTAATGACACTGTAAAATTCCTTTCATGTCATGCACGTTAAAAAATATTCCTTTCATATTCTTAGTAAAATCCAAATGGCCTTGATTTGAAAAATGACATGGAGATTAATTTCAGAAAATTATAAAAAATGTGAAGCATGGGTAATATATTCATTAGTAAATAATTATTATAATTTTAAATACATTTTTGAAAAAATTTATGAAATCGTTATTTTGGAAGAAAAAGGGGTTTCGACCGAAGAGAGAAACAAATATGTTGTTTATAAAAACATTATTTTGGTTCTATAGAACATTAAGTGAGGAAAATTAAAAGAAAACTTCTATTATCATGAAATAAAAAAAGGAAAAGTAATTAAAACTGTTTCTTGAGTTTTTTAACATAATAATTCATCATCGATATCAAAATCATAAATAATCCGGATATTCAAATTGCCTGTAATATTAAATCTTCACCACTAAATTTTTTTAATCATAAGTCACATAAAATATTTTATCCAAATGAAAACATAAATAGAATTTAAATACTTATATTCAAGATTTAACATTTCAATAGAACAATATATACTCTTCATTAAAGAAAAATTGTGCATAACATAACATATATCTCAAAGAAGGAAAATTGAGACAATGAACTCTTACATACCTCAAGTATTGTATTAACTCCTACACATTAAAACCCACATTATAATAAATATATGTTTAAATTAAATAAATTAAATAATCATAAATATTTATATCATAACATATATGATTTAATTTTGAACATTTATTACCCCTTTCTGAACAATTCCTTGCAAAAGTTGCATTTTAGGCAATAATTGATTTGTTTTTCGTGTATGTTTTCATTTGTTATTTTTTCTATTTTATTTTTATGAGGGTTAAATAATCTTAATAAGGTTGAATTTGAAATACATATCATATATATTTAGTGTAAGCATGTTTATATTAATACAAACACATTATATAATGAAAATGAAATACACTGTTCATGGAGATGGTTGGTCGTATGTATAGATGATTGCGATTTTTATTCCCTCAATAGATGAAGAAGAAAGAAAATTATATAATATATTTACCTGAAAATATATATATATTTAATATATATCATATATTTTCATTTAATTTATCCTTTATAACCTACCATGTAGAATGTTTTTACAAAATAGATCACATCGCTTCACGAGATGGCAGACTGTCAAACACACGATCGACATTATTGTATTCTCTATAGAATTAAATTAATGAATCCATATAAGATAATATATTTACATTAGTATATTAAGAAAAAAAATATAATATATATATATATATATTATACCCATACTCACACCAAACTGTAAGAGGTGTTGATAGAAAACATGCCACATTGGTTTGTGAGGTGGTAGTCCGCCACACACAAGAGCGACATTATCTTTTCCCATTTAAGATGGGAGAAGATGTATATAGGTCATGAACATAAAATAAATATATCTCATTATATATAATATATTTATTTTATTATATCATTTGGATTTATTAATAATTGGAAGAGGTGCAGAAATAAATAAAATTTAAATGCTAATTGAGAAACATTACCTTTTCATCGAGTAAGCTCCTTGTTTTTTCACCCAAAACCATACTATAGTGAATTTATGATAAAAATATTTCTTATAGGATGCTATTACAAAACTAAATAATTTATTTGGGAATTTATCTTCATAGAATATGTTTTTTGGTAGTGTGACGATCTTATTAGAGGTGGTTCCCTTTTATAAGTGAGGTGAGTTGCACACATGTAATTTTTTAAATGAAAATGTTTTACCCACATTTTTTTCATGAAAAAACTATATATTTACCTTATAATGATATAATATATAAGTTAAAAATATATATATTAATTTTTATTTAGACATGTTTTTTGTAATTTTTAGAATCTATATTTTTAGTTTAACCCCTCTAGTAAACCCATTTTATCCTTAACTATAGAAAATAATTTTAAAATTTTGAATATTCATTATGGTAAAAAATTAAGTTTCACATATTAGATAATATAAATTATCATGATTAAAAATATGATATAAATTTTTATTAATTCTGTTCACATATGTTGAAAAATATTATTTAAATTTATACCGATAGTTGGGATGAGATAGAGTCTTTCCATAGAAAAAATGTTAAAATGATTAAAATTATTTTATATACAAATTCAGTATGAAAATGATTAGAATGGACTTGTTTTGATTAATAAATATATAATTTAACTATTATTTATTTTTAAAACTGTTTTAAAAATACTAACCTTATAAATTCGTTAAATGAAAATGCATTTTCATTAAAACCAATATTATTCACTATTCATTGAAAAAATAATAATTTTATAAAAATAAAAATAATACACCACAGGATAATTTTGATTTGAAAAAATTTAAAATGCTATTTTTTGTAAAATTACTTTTTTAAAAGATTCCAAAATTAATTCATTATTGTACACCAAAATAAATAGAGAACATTTTTTTTTGAGGAAATAATATTTTCAAAAACATATTAATACATTACCAAAAATTAAATAAATTTTTAACAATATAATTTTGTGATATAAAAACAACATACTTAGTACGTAAGATTTTGTGATTCTTATTTAGTCCCTAAAATTTAATTGTACATAAGTGATGGTCATTTTTATATAATAATATTAACAGTTTGTTATAATTCAATAAAACATGGTGTTTCATATATTGAAATATAGTGAATAAATTTAGTTTATTTTAAAAAAAATCATAAAAAACACACAATCGTACATGTGATTTCATTTCCCAAAATTTTACAGTATATATAATATGGGTAAAAAATCTAAAACTAAAAGGTATAATCTCTTCAGACTGTGGAAAGTTTTTCTTCTGTAAATTGATGGTGGACTAAAAAACATCTATATTTTCTTCATGTCTTAGATGGATTCTCTTATAATTAAGGGACATGCTTGGGTCTTGGAGGTGATTATGATGTAAACATTGTATTTTGTGATTTTGAAGTTTGTTCTAACATGAAATGACCCACTTGAACCCCACCCGGCCTTGTAGAAATCTAAGTGTGGCACCCCAAGCCCACCTATAATGGACTACAGGAAGGTGAGTAGTACCAATAAAGAATAATAATACATGGGATGAAATTCCATATATCAATTTGTAACATAAATTCTTCTCTAATAAAAAATAATAACAAAAAATTCATGAAATATCTAAAAAAATAAATTGTATAATAATACCTATATTTAAAAAATAGTTATCAAGCACATTTCCCATAATACAATCCCAATATTTGAAATAAAAATATAGTATGAAAAATCTATATGGTATCATTGACTCTATGAATGGATAACACCTCATATTTGTGAAATATCAAAGAACAAGCTCCATCAATAATTGTATCGATAATAAACCACTATAAACTAATATATAATATCTCAACTAACTACAATATCTAGATGTCTACCAAATTCATCCAAAGCTATACATCATTTTCACATAAAATTGATGTGTTGGAACAAGTCTCATGTAGGGGTGAGTATAAATATACATAGTGGAGTTACTTAAAAATAAAAATTTAGATAATAAATTTCTCAATTGAAATGAATGATTTAGAGAATATTGAGTACATTCCCAGGGTAATAATTAGGCTCTAAAATATATAAATTACTTGGAAATAATGATTTACATTATTCCTAGATCAGCTCTATAAATGATTATAACTCACATATAATTATAAATACTTATATTATCATAAAATTCCTCTAGGGACAATGATAACAACCCTGGTGTATGTAATTCTATAATGTAAATCATGTATAGGAAGAGTCACATCCATAAATATCCTTCATTGAAGAATCATTCTTAAGGGGAACACATTAAATAAAATTTAGACCCATAGTACCAAAATATTATCACATATATAACATTCGCATAATCCCTTAGTAGAAGTTGTAATTTGAGAACTACACCTTACTAGAAACCACATCTGTCGTGTTGATTATAGACCTCTATAAAGGACCCTCACCTCACCATGTGCATATTTCAAGAGGATTAACTACTCTATAAGGGGATGTCCCACACCCCATAATAATGGTATAGACGAACATATTGGTAAAAACACTAATATGAGAATATTTGGTGTTAACATGATATTCATCAGTGCCTGATGATTAGGGGAAAGACTAAACACCTTTCTATAGACATTGGGGATATTTTTCGGTTAATTCACATTTTTTTATAAACCTTTTTGATAGATTTTTATTTATAATTATGATAAATGTAATATTTTAAAACTAAGGATTCATAGATAGAAAACATAGTTTCATGAATTAAACCTCATATGGTTTACTTTCCCTTATTAAATGAATTATTAATAATATTATTATTTCTCACAAAACTAATTTTGGCCTTAGTCGATAGTTTTCCTGAGAAGGGATCATGTTAATTATGAATATGGAAATAAATGAAGTGATTGTAATCATGGAAAAAATTACATATGGGTTTTGATACAAAATATTGTTCCTATTTTTATGAAACCCTCTTAATATATGAATATTAACTTCATATTAATCTTATCTTTATAATGTAAAAAGAAAGTTATAACTCACCATTAAGTCTTATATGTTGAAATTTCGACCTTCCATTAGTGGTTACTCGGATCCAATATTTATTATGCATGGTATTGGTACTACTAAAAAATATTTTTCTTTCTTTAGTTTTGGGGATGTGAAAAAAATTACATATAGTATATCATTCGGATGGTGAATTTGGTCAATTGTGGGATGATACCAAAAATATGAGGTAAGAGGTGAAAATTTACTCTCTTATATAAAAAAAATTAAATATGTAAATTTTAGTAAGTATTTTCCCCAAATACTACACACAAAAATGAAAATTTAATTCAAATACATAATGTAGAATAATGATGAATCCATTAGTACCGATGTGGAAAATATCACTTGATATGCATGGTATGTTTCTTGTTTTATCACCAATCTAGAAAATAAATCCTACTAATTATATAATGGATTGATACCAAGTCCTAGAAAAGAACCTACTATAGTATAATATTGTAGCTATGAATAAATCCTTTGATGAACTCTCAATATGGAAATAAATATTTGAGATTTCCAAAGTTCCCAAGGGTTTGGGGATTAAAAGGTAAAGATGGAAACTCAAGGAAATTATAATAAAAACCCATATATAAAATATAATTAATCATTATTCATGTTAGATTATTGGAAGTAATTATGAATTAAGTTTTCTTCTGGGTCTGAAAAATATTTTATGTGTGTAAAATAATGTCTTAAAGTAATATAATGTCAAAATGATGTGATGAATCTAGAAAATGAAAGGAGTGGTGAAAAATTTCAACTTAATAAGCCCCACAAACATCAATGGTATACTATACAAGAGTATAGAAATTATGTAAATCAGTTCATAAAACTTATTGTTAATGATGAAAATCAGTTTTAGTAACCTATGAATCTAAGGGATAAAGGGAAACCTCGTGAAATCAAAACTATTTATGTGAGTCATAAGAACGAAGTGCTGAAATTTATACTTACCATAATCTATAGAACTATAATTTTTTTTATTATTGATCATCCAACTATTTTATATCTAATGAGTAGGGTAAAATGTAACCATCCTAATTATTAGATATTGAATTAGTGTAAACACTCTTAATGGTATGATGATTTCAACTGAAGTCTATATATCATCTCTGATTGATGTTTGTGTGAATATACTTTCTAAAAATCATTTTATCCTCTTTATAGTTAAATTTGATTTTTTTTCACACATGGGATCTAAATATATATATATCATATAAAATTCCATGTAAGGGAAGACATGATTAATATTTTGAACCAACATATGAGCGTCTTTCAATGTGAATATGAATATGAACATATAATATGGGATAAATCTATTTTTTAGGTGTGAAAAAAATTTATTATTTGATATTTATCTAAATTGTTTTGGGAAAACTCAATATTCAATTATTCTTATTTTTATTATTATTGTAACGTATTTCCTAATGAATTGTCTCATTTTCTGATGAACTATGATGTTTAATTTTTAATTGAACGCATTAATAATATTACACCTATTAGAAAGAAACCACATAGAATGGCCCTGATTGAGATATAAGAATTGAATAAGTTTGACCAAGAGAGTAATGATATGGGATTATATTCCCTAGTGTTTCACAATTGGTTGAACCTATTATTTTGTGTTAAGAATTAATATTTTTTAATGAGTCATTTCATTAATTATAAAGAATAAGACACAATAAATATCAGGAACATGTATCAACTACTAGTGATCGATGATCTATATCCTTAATTATGAAGAGATAGATATTTTTCCAAGGTTGATCTTTGATTGCGATATCATTTATTAAATTTCAAGAAGGATTATATAACCAAAAAATCCTTTCATACACGATGTTGTTGGTATGAATTTATAGTGACTCTATTTGGACTTCCAAAAATTCCTATCGTCATCATGAATTTAATAAATATAGTATATTGAGGTTAACATGAAAATTTTATGATAATAATTATAGAATATATTTTTTTGTATTTTAATTTCCTAGAGAACATTTGAAGACTATGATTAAGACCTTTAGGAAAAGGGAATTTGTATGCCAAATTCTGCAACTGTGAATTTTGTTCAAACAAAATTTCATGCTTTCGTCATATAATAACTAGATAGGTTGTATTGATGGGTCATTTAGAGATTAAATTTACTAAATCAATTCATAAAAAAACCATGGTAACCAAAATACATAGTTTTCATGGGTTTGTGGGATACTATAGATTCCTTCTGAGTGATTTTTTTATCTGTTTCATATAATAAAAAAGTTGAATTAAAAGAAATCATAGTTACTTTGGATATATAAATTTTAGGAAATTTACAAGGAGATGAAAAGAATGTTGGTATGTAAATCTATTCTTACACTAACCTAATGTGGGGATGGGTTTATAAAATCTAGTAATGAATCCGTGTTATTTGGATTTTTCATCATGAAAAATATCATGGTGTTTGATTTTTTCATACACCAATTGAAAATTACTGATAAATGATTCTCTATCCAGGATTTGGGGTTTGTAGTAGAAATGATTTCACTAAAATATTTGAGAAATTGTCTTTATGTTGAATGGTGTTATATGTATAGTGATTATAATATTTTAAACCATATATTCACCCAAAAATAGTCTTCAATGAACAAAATAAGATGTCTTGAATTGATTAAGCATTATGACAGATCAATACACAACCACCCTTGGATTGTAAACTAGGTGGTCTATACTCTAATTTGGAAATACTACACTAGCTTTTTCATGATGATGATTTATAGAGATCCAATATTTATGGATTTGAAGCAGATGGATCTTAATATCATGGGTAAATGGGACCGATCATATCTTTCTCATATAAATGTTAAACCATCTATCTCTGTGAGGATTAAAGAGGCACGAAATGAGGATTTGGAACTAAAAAACAATTTGAGAAGTTTTCCTAAATTGAACAATGATTGTGATGGAATGATATGGTTTAAGAATAGTGTTTGTTTCCTATAAATACCATAAATAAATTTTTATATATTGGTTGAAGGTAACATTTCATCATTATTTATTCATCCAAGATGTATGAATTTGTATAATGATATGAATGATTTTTTATGGTATGATTACTTGAAATAGGTTGTTGTAGAGTATGCATCTTGATTCTTGATATGATAGTATGTTAATGATGAAATAAGGAAGATAAAATATTTTTTATAACCATTAATTATACTAGAATGTAAATGGGATAACATTTCCATGGTTTTCATCTTTGGACTCCAAAAAACATGTAATGCGAACATAACTGTTTTTTTGTAGAAAAGAAACTTATGAAATCACCACATTTAATTACCATAAGAGAATAGTTATCATTTCATCATCTTTCTAGGATATACATTAATGAAGTTGAAAGGTTTCATAGAGTACCACATTCTATTAGATCTGACTGTGAATTGAGGTATACCTCAATTTCCCAGATAATTATTCATTGGTATTTATATATATAGTTATTTTTTACTATTTAATATCATCCTTAAATAGATGTTAAATATAGGAGTACAATTTAAAATCTAGAAGGAATGTTGTGATCTTTCTCAATGGATTTCAAAGACGGTTGGGATCAACACCTTCTTTTGTTGGAGTTTTTTTATAAAATGTATTTCACCCAAGAATGAAGATTACTCCTTAAGTGAATAAATCAAATGTGTATGGATTATTTTAGTGGATGAAATATTTGGGGACTTGAGCTGGGAGAGGAAATATAATAGAAGTATATAGATATTTAATAGAACACCAATGAATCGTAGAGTGTAAAAAATATTTATTCTACCAATCATCAATGATATATATAGTTTGAAGGTGAATTTAAGGTATTTCATTGAATATCCTCTATAAATAATTTCATGAGATTTGGATTGAATTTAAATTACATCCCATGATATATCAGTACCTTTATAATTCTATATCATATTGGTATGGTTTCACATCAATTAGGGATTCCACTAAGTATCTCTCATGTTCATGATTATTACATGTATCTCTATGTGGGATGAATATACCAAATATATCACTTGTACTGAAAAAGGATTTCATAGACTATAAAATTATCACTCTCATTAGAAAATATATGTGGATATTATAGTTCTAAGAGATAAATTGGTGTGAACCCATTCTACTCTTCTAGTAAATTTTATTTGTGAATAAATAAATTTGAGGAAGATATGTGGAAACTAAAATATGTGATGAAGTTTAATTGGCCTTGTTTTTTTATATCAGAGTTATATCATTTTATATTTTAATTTAATATAACAGTGTATAATGTAACACCCCGAGATTTAATGAAATTTTTGCCTTTAAATAAATTTATTTTCTATCGTAGATTTATTCTCTTGAAACACTGAGTCTAAATGAACAATGATAAACTGTTGAGTTATTATTATGTAATGTTAATGTTACTTCCAATACATTTTAATTTCTATTATTAAGAGGAAAAAACTTATGGAAACAATTTTATGTATAAAAATAATTCATTGGTTATCAGTTTGTTTGAGAACAATAATAAAATCATTTGAAAGTAAATAAGTGATGTTATTCTAGAAACTATTTTTGTACATGTATTGTGGTTTTAGATTAACAAATTAAATAATTCACTATTAATTAATTTTATAAATGAAAAATATTATTTTTTAAAATAGATTAAATAGTTTTGTATTCATTTGATAGTTTTTACATAGGAAAAAATGAGGTTTGACCTAATTTAATGCTTGAAATGAATTTTTCTAGAAATTTTTTTTATGTTTACACACTTGATTTAAAATGTATATCTTACAATTAAATAAATTTAATATTTTTAAAATTATTTCATATTTAGAATAATAATAATTAATATTATTTAATTCTTTCAATTTAATTTTTGTTTATAACTAATAGAATAAACAAAAAAAATTCCACGGTTAAGGATAAAATGGGTTTACGGGGGTGTTAACCTAATATATGTGGTTTGATATATCACAAAACACTTCATTTAATTTTATTTTATGATGCTATTTTTACATGGACCTATTAAATTTTAATATTTTTTATTTTGGATTTATTTTTGTAACATCCTAGACACAGATATTAATCAACATTGACCTGTGCCAGTTTGGCCACATGGTTTCATGTGAATCTCCCCAAACAAATGAGGCTTCTGACTAGTAGTCAGGTACTAAGTGAGTCTATGGGGAGAAAATGCCCCCATCACCTATTTTTAATCAAAGTTAACATCAATAACATATATGTCGGATACTAATAATGTCACATAGACAATAGATAAATTACAGTAACATATAACGATGCCAAAACGAACTCTTATACCATGATAATGATACATGTCACTAAAAATAAGTAAAAATATGTACATAAGAATTCAATAAAATACCTGTATCAAATGAAAAAAATTAAAAAAAGTATCCTTGTTAGAATCACGAGCCCCAACTCTCTCCCATGCTCACATTCTCCTAAGAAGCAATTTAAAACCTTTATTATGTCTCATTCCCTTGCCCATACTGGAAATCATTTAGTCTGCTTAGGTATCCACGGTGGCCCAAACAGGTGGTGAGATAGAATAACTATTGGAAAGCACCTAAGTTAAACTATCATCTAGTCAAGTAGTATATACCAATCTCAATGTGCATACAGATATATAATATTTAAAGTAAGTTCTTAATGTAAAAATCCAATAATATACAAGTTTTTATTTAACTATCAAATAAATTTAACAATTAAAATCCATAAAATATATTAGTATCATGATCCTGATTTAAGCCCAGTTCCCCTCATTAAAATAGGCATCCAAGGTATGCCTAAATAGGATATCCATAAAGTATAAACAATTATAGAATCTTAGCAATATCATTGGATTGGATTATGCTTCATATGATTCATTCCATTCATTATTCAACATTGAACATAATACACTCCTTAGAATTCCTAATTTTTAATCTTCGTATTGCTCTGGGTATAGTGTAATCCAACACCCTACAAGTTTATCCATGGATATTCTCACAAGAACCTATGTATCTATCTAGGTGTGGTATAATTTAACTTCTATTTGAGGAATTCTTTGGCAGTCCACAAAGGGATCACATGTATCACCTATTCAATATATGATCAAATTCTTGTTGAGTTCATCATTACTAATCCATCTGGATTCCAAGTTTCACTAATCATATAATCTTCATTCCCCAAGAGTTACTCCATAGAAAACCATATAAGGCTTCCATTGTCACTTGGACATAAAATTGGTAGAATCCAAATGATTATTTCCATGTAATTTTTTACAGAATATTTGTGTCACCCAAGGAATATAAGAATTAAATAAATCATTATCAATATAAATTTTATTTTATCAGTTTCATTTAATGAATTTTAATTAATCATGTAATGGTTATCACATTATTCAATTATATTCAAAGTCACCTTAGAAGGTGAATCATGTCATGGAATAACCTTAATATTCTTACCTCTCAATTACTCATGTGGTAAATCCTTATAAGGGAAAATAAATTATCAAAATGATATTATATAACCAAGACCATGGTCGTGATCATGAATCCCTTCCTATAATTCAAAATCAATTGGTATTTTGACATCCCAATGCAAGGGTAATAGTGAAAACCCTAAGGTATCCACTTTATATAATATCACAATGGTCAATTTAATTTAAAAATCAAACCTACAAGGGTGGTCCCAATTTTATGGTTCTTATACATTTACTATTTATCACAATCCTAATTAAACACATAGGTTACAGTTGTCAATTCATTTCAAAGATTTGATACCAGTTCAAGGGCGTCACTCTAGGAATTAGGCGCATGGAAAAACAAAATATATATACACACTTCACACTTATAACCAAAAGAAAAAAAACCAAAACCATAAGTTCACAGAGGAATGATCTTCTAATATCAGCTTCTAGTTTGACTCAGATCATGGTAAAATCGATGAATGGGTGGAGTAACTAATAAAATGTTAAATTATCTTCCACATAAATATCACATCCAATACCAAAAAAATAAGGAATTGTAGAAAATGTCTATTATAATCACTAAAATTGATACAACAAGATTTTCATCACTAAAATCTAATATTTGATGGAGTGTTAGAAAAAATTCCTACATTAGAGCTTCAAGGGAGCTCTCAAAATTCCCACTACTACCCATTCTGGAGAATAAAAAATGTTAGACTATAAAGAGATTTAGTTAGTGAAAATTTGATAAATTCACCAAAAAATAATGGTCTTGTGGTTTGAAACACGGTTAGACAAAAATTGCACCAATCGTGCACACATAGCTGTTGGGAAGGGCACATCACATATTTTGGAAGCATGGTTTGACTAATCATGCCAAAACCATAACAAAATCCACATCCAAAATATTAGACATTCTCACCAACCCGGGAACCTCAAATCACAAGGTCTATTCTAATTGTGTGTCTCGTACCTTCCCTCTACTTCTCCTTGCACAATTTTAAAAAACCTTGTGGCATACCCTGCACGTTTCTTCTAACGTTTGCTAGACCCTATTCATCCCAAAAGCTAGGTTTGAGCTCTGTAACTGCCCCAGACACCCATACAACACCGTTGAATTCAAAAATATCCTCTTAGGTCATATTTAAACATTTGAAAAGGAATACTATGTTAATTAAAGGTTTTATACCTCAAGAATGAACTAGGTTTTTACAAACCTCCCCCTTGATGTAATTCGTCATTGAATTTCCTTCTCATGAGAGGTCAGAAATGAAAATGAATAACTCTATCCACTTTGTTCATAAAGCAGTATCCCACTCCCCGGCCTCATTCTATACACATTCATTCTACCATATAAACAATACTAAATGAAGTGACTGACCTTAGAGAACCATTATGTTATGATCCAAAATATGTATAGGATATTCCTTGATGAAAAAATATACCTATAAATCCTCTTATGTGGGATGAAATGAAAGTGACTGGTCAAAGTGATAACAGAAGAACTGAGAAACATAGATGACCACATGCATGGTTCTGTGCCTCTGAGGTAAACATAACTAATAAGACACCATTCCAAATCTCTATAGAATCTCAAATATCCCAACATATCTTGATGAAATTTTACCCTATCTCTTTATCCTCATATCTCCCAGCCTTAGTGAGACACATAATATGACCAGATCATCGACCTCATACTCTATTGTTCATCTACGATGGTCGATGTATGATTTATTTCAATATTATGTAGCATCCATCTACATCTAAATCAACTTCACTTATTGTGAGGTCTCCGAAACAAGATGAGGTCCAAGCATAGATTCCTCTCCTCCCTCTAACAAACATAGGGGTGATCGACATGGAATACTTTACCAAGCCTAATAAGGCTCTATATGAATAGTGATGTGAAATATATTATTTTACTCTAATTCAACATGGTTAATAATCCTCTCCCAAGATCCCCCAAAATACATGACATATGCACACAAAATTTAATCAAGCACATGTATCATGTACTCTGATTGGACATATTTATGGGGGTAGTATTATGCGCTCAAATGCACTGATGTACCAAAAGCCCTCTACAGACCATTCTAGAATCATAATGTAAATTAGAAGTCCCTATCAGAAAAAATAGTATGTATAACCTCATGAATTCCTAATATCTAATGAATATAAAACCTTAAAATATCATCCACAATAATGGTTTCCTTGATCAGCATGAAATGTCTAATCTTTATTTTCTAATCAACAAAAACACATACATTATCATTACCTTAAGGAGACCTCAGTAAACCTATCAATGAATACCTCACAACATCCCATTTCTACTCGAGAATGGGAAACTACTGTAAAAGTCTATCTAGCCTCTAGGGTTCCACCTTGACCTACAATCATGTGTATCACCTCATGAAAAACCAAGGAACATCACTTTTCATACCTACCCACCAGTATTGGTGATGTAAATCCTAACACATCCTCGTGATGTCAGGGAGAACTACCCAAGCTGAACAATTAAAGGCTTAAATAATATCATTATTAATGTCTTCAAGAACCCATACATGGCCATGTACACATATACTATCATCCGTTACTATAGTCTATCCAAGAGTTGGGTCCTCAACTTACCCACCCTCTAGTAAGACTAGTCCCTCAGAATATGATAGCTACATCATCATCACTCTATCGGGAAGTGCATAGATCACAACTAATGATGTTATAAAATTATTCCCATGACTATATTTCACATCCAAGAAAATATTAGAGAATAAATATATATTCTTCCACTAATCATTGGCCTACTGTACTCCCTGTATATGTGTCCTCTTGCTCGGGGCATCAAACACTACATTTCCCTTTCTAGGCATATAGGAAAGCTCCAAGTTGATGTATTATAGGTGGTCAATCAACTTTTACAGCCTCAGATTTAAATAACACTATATAAATATGTACATAAGTCATTTGTGGCCCATGTACATAGAATAATGATCTCCAAGTATGTAATGTCATTAACAGTGTAGCGCGTGAACTACTACATCTAACTTGAGATCATGTTTTGGTTAACTCCCCTCATGTGGATTCAAATGTTGAGCCCCATATGACACAATTCAATCTCCCTATATAAGTAATACTCATATCCTGATACCTGATGCACTATATTACATAGTGTATCTTCTTCCTATCTCTGAAGAAATCAGTATCGTCACAGAACTCAATCTCTATTTCAGGATCTCATAGGATTTCTCACGGGTATATGTCTATAAAAACATCACACCCATATTAGTCAATCCCATATGTAGTTCTTATAGTTGTGATAAGTCATGTATGAAATGATTGTAATATCAAATTAGCCCCAATAAAGTCCATATATTAAATTCATTCATAGTATACTCCTAGAAAACTATATCTCTCACCTTGTCTCTTAGTGTATTCAATGTGATCTCAAAACATTTGGCATGGTCAAAATGAGTGTGATAATACTCCTTGATATCATCCTTGAAAAAAATTGAATCTATATAAGGATGTAAGAATAAGTTCATTAGTCCCATGAAGACTAAAAAATAATTCCTAAGACCGAACGACATAACCAATTAATCTTATATATCGTACATGCTACAAAATGTTTTAAGAGGTATGTTTGATGGTCTCACACACACCTCATGATAACCAAATCACAAATAAATTTTTATAATACATGTTATACTCATATATAGTCATAGAGATCATCAATATGTGGTAAGGGATAACAGTTCTTAACTGTCACCTAGTTCATTTTTGGATAATCCACAAGTAGCCTAAGAGTTATGTCCTCTTTTTATGTAAAAAGGACATGTGACCCCCATGAGGATGTAACGAGTCAAACTAATGCCATTACTTATAAATCCTATACCTTACTCTTGATTTCATGCATCATAGTAGTATTAATCCTTTTAGGTAGAATGGATATCAGTGAATCTCCTAGCACTAGATTGATAGAGAAGGCTACATATCTCACTGAAGATAATCCTGAAAATTCAACTAAGAAAAAAACATGAAATGATCACCCACTAGAGGGAAATACATTCCATGTTATACATAATCATCCAGGTATAAATTCAAAATCGAGGATATCATCCCTCCCATCCCATGATGCTCGGGTCCAGATCGACTCATTTGGACTTCCCATGCACCCATGTGAATAAAATTTCCACAATATGGTTATGTGAAGGCCACCCTTTAGTGATAAAAATCATTAATATAATTAAAAGAAACTAATTATTCCATCCATATATTGTTGTAAAAACCTGTCATATCGAGGACACAAAGGTCCAATATGAAGTGACACCCACTAATATCAAGGGACAATCCTTGCACATACATAACTCCTCTGATCTAATCCCCAACAAAGGGTAAAGAATCATAAAACCATCATTGTTTTGAACATTGATGCCATGTCTCTCCACACCATGAACTAATATATAGCTATAATAACCCCTTATATAAAAAATATTAGATTTCGAATTATAGAATACTAGAATACTACCAATCAATGTAGATGGTCTGAGATCCATCACATCAGGTGTGAGTTGAACTGTATATATCTGGCCTAATATGCTAACCTATGATACTTCTTAGATAACCTGATCATATTTACTATGCTATCATTGTATGTTATGGGTTTGACTACTGTTTTTACGACTACCACCTCATCCTGATCAGCCGACTATACTTCACCACCCTTCCTAATATGAAGCTATGGACTCTGCTCCCAAACATGGAGATGGTGTAGAAGCAATCTCACAATCTATAGAGAAAATGTTTTGCAGAAGAGCTATAGATGACCCAAATTTCCAAACTATTGGCACCCAATTGGGTCCCTCACACAATGATGCCTCATATCTCCCAGTATTGCACATAGGCGGCACCTCACCTGGCTACCTAAGTCTATGTTCTGGGTGATAATATAACCATATAGAATCTCCTGATGACTTTTCCTACTACTGGTCAATGTAGTACCAGATCTAGATGTCGAACTACCATGGATTTCACCCATAGACTATCTCAGTTTACACTTGATAATAAGCGGCTGATTCACTATTCTATAAATCTTAGTCTTCCAAAAGACATTTACCTTTGATCATATGTCTAACGAGGGACCATCCTCGATTCTCACATCTTTAGACAACACATCACCCATCAGAATAGATATGAATCGTTGGACATTAGTAATATTTCCCAAATAATCTATAACTGATAATTTTATCTTCTATAGGTGCATGACCATATGGACTCTATCATCCCTCAACCACTCAGGATTGAAATTTTCATATAAAGATATATGAAAAACCCTTCATGACATATCCTAAAGAGTATCCACTGATTAATGAAATCCCACCACCTCTTGTCAGAATAATAAAGCATATACTTAGAGAGATTTAACCTCCTCTCAATAGGCATCCCTAGATGATTGAATATAGATAGAATGGCCTCTATCCATGATTCTCCAGTTTTATTCCATTATCCAATGAAAACATGGGCCGATGCATCTTCTGGAACTCATGTGTCAACTCCACCATATTCGGGGAAGGCCCTGGTTCTCCCTAAATGGTCTCAATGAACTACATAAATCCATAAAAAAAAATTAATCCTGAAGACCTATATCCAGTAAAACTATTGGTGCCTCAGTTGTCACTACAAGAGGATCCACTAGTATCCTATGTCCCACCACCTATACAGTGTGGTCATCTCCAGCCACTTGTCGTATGACTGGAAGATGGCGTAGTGGCATACCCTTACAGATTCCCAACACATTCCTTTGATTATGACCATTATCAATGTCCGCTGTTCAAAAGAACATATATTTAAATATAATAGCTACAAGGATTTCAATATATAAACAAAACCATTTGAATGCTCCTTGATTGACTTTTGGGTGGAATATCAAAAATTTATAAATAAAAATACTACCTACTCCCCACTACTATGGTCGTTTCTTGGTCAAATTCTTCACTATAATCAATTCTAGTTTCCGCGTTATTTTAATATTTATTTCCATTATATCATTTATTTCAAATTTATATCACAATTACTATATATAGGTTCAACCAAATGGTTCATAATATTTAAATCCATGAGGGGCCATACTCCTCATGAACCAAAGTATGATGTCCACCTAATCCCCACAATAAAGTGTTCTAGAATACTTATCACAACAACATGAATAATTATCACAACAACAATCATAACATGATGCAATAAGTAATGAATCCTAAATGACATGCCAGGATGTATAGAATGTGATTCCGGTAAAGTGCCTAAAAGGATACATGAAATGGAATACCCTCATATCTTCAGGTTTCAACATTATAAAACGAAAAATCATATCAATACTAACTTTATATTTCATGTTCATCACCCAATGGTGGAATCAAATCAACTTCAATAGTCAAAATCCAAAAAATCAAAAATCTGATTCGAGGATATATATTTTTCCTATATGTGGGTTACTGACACCTAGAAACACCTGTGACCTCAAAAGAATTCACAATAAGACAAATTTAATCATTTAAACAAGAATTTTATGGAAATTAAATTATATGTACCTCAATAATGAATCTGTTTTTTTACAATTTAACATTAATAAGTCATTAATATATTTTAATCATTTTAAAAATTACAATTGTGTACTCTCCCAACCTTATGAAAGGATACCACATATCCTCTCTTACTCAAAAATCAATATCCTTATATATTGAATAATATGTAAGGTAATCCTTTAATAACATCCCTCGACATGTCATTTATTCCCTGTTTTGATTATAATACCAAACATTCAATGCTTGAGGGGTATTAAAATGGATGTTTCTTCATGAAGAGGTATTATTATTAGTTGATTACTATGAATTTTATTTATTCTAGTGCCTCCATAAATATATGGTATCCATTATAAAATAATAAATATTTCATCATAAATATAAATAAATTTTTTATGATTTTGTATCAACCAGTTTCACATTCTTTATATCAAACTGGAAATGAATGTATCACCTATGATAATGTGTAGACTACAACTTCAGCATAGTCGATATGAATAATTTACCATTACAATAATTAAATTGTTTTTATTATGATGTATTTAGTATTTATACATTAAATTTATGACATAATAATTCTTCTTAATTATAATATATTTTATACCATCTTACATTTCCATCCAATGGAAAATAGTAAGATGACTTGTGCATATTTGTGGACTACAAACATTATGATGTGATGTGTTTCATTTTTCATTTTTATTTTACATGGTTGGTAAAAAGTATATGTAATGAATATATATGATATTTTTTGATAATAATGGGTTTTTAAAGGTTAAATATAGTTTACCATTCTTTAATTATATCCAACGAAAAGGTAAAACATCACTCTTGTGTATGTAAAGAATAATTTCCCCACAGGGTAATGTAATTCATTTTTCATCATTTCTTTATATGAATATTTATAAAAATGTAAATTCTGAATAAATAATATACATATTTCATGTTTTATATTCTGGATTGGATGAGTCCTGAACGATGAGTAAGTACTTGAGCCCTCGAATAAAAACATGCTTGGAAACAAGCCAATTTTTTCCAGAATAGTCATTTTAGTAAAGAGACTATTGAAAAAGGTAAATTATTAATTTTAAAGAAAATAATGAAGAGTAATTTGTTAAAGAATATGGTTATATAATATATTTATAATTATTATATATTTACCATAATGGAAATTTTAATGCATATTAAGCACGAAGGGGTTTGAATTAAAGGATTTTTTTTACAGTCTCATTTCTTTTCGGAATTATCTATGATAAATTTTGTATTGAGAGAAATTATAGTAATCCGACCAATTAAATACAATATATATTATTATCCCATTTTTCTAATATTTTTTATTATTATTCCAATTTTCCTCTCATTTGTTTTTAAAATGAGAATGAAATTGTTTTGAAAGAAAATATGACTTTATTTCCTCGTAGGTTGATGAACATCTTTTCCATGTCCATACTCTTAAAAATTGTTTTATGAATGTTATTATATGTACATGAAATTATTTAAATATTTCATTGTGTATATATTTGACATTATTTACAATAGTTTAAAATGAATATTTGGAAATAATTTTTTCTCTAATTATCGTTTTCTTACTTTTTCAAAGCTATGAAATGAATTTGTTAATTTCAGGTTTAAGGAATGAATTGATTTTCCTAATATAATGATGGTTATTTTCATTGAATATTCCCTCACATTTTTTCTTTTTTTTAAATAAATATACATTCCCAATATTTTGGTAATTTTAAATTAATATTTTATCAATATAAAAGGATAATTTCCTAAGTTTTCATAAAAAGGATTGAATGATATTTTAAAGGTTTTTTTAACAATTTCAACTAATATTAAATATTTTTATTCTTAACTAGTGATATGATCTTATGTTACCATAAACTTTATACCTATGGATGTATTATATTTATATTGATTTAAGGATGATTCTATGAAACCTATGTCATAACCCCGGTTTAATAGAATTATTATGAAATGACTATGATAAACAAGATTCCTTTCCACGTGTTATGATATGATTATATGGGAAATGTTTTATGATGATATGGAATACATATGATTGGATTTCATTATGATATCGATGATCTATAAATTATATGTCCCTCAAATTTACCGGGTAATAATGATGCAGTTGAGAGTCTCCTTAGATATGATTGAGTTAATAAACTCTTATATGATAATGGAATTAACTATATGGAAGTTACTATGAATAGAATTCTATAAATAAACATGTAATAATTTTCATTATAGGATTTTTCAATAATTATGGTATTATGATTGAACATTGATAATGGAATTTATTTTCTATTCTTATACGTAAGGAAGAAACATATCTATTTTAATTATGATATGTTCTCATGACTCACTAATCATTATTGATGATTTCACACACATATGAGTTATTTCTTCTGTTATGATTAGGAATTATGACATGATGTATGATTAATGATCTTTTACTCCTTAGGTATGATTCTTGTATGTTATGATTATTTTCTAAACATTTATAATTACCCTATGATTACTTATATCCACATTTTGATATCTCTTATGTTTACTTGTGTTGTGCTCTGTGTTAGGGGCCAAACAAAAAAATTATATATTCTAGAATCTTTAGAATAGATTTCATATTCTTGATTTCCTAAAAAAAATTATGGAATTTAGTTTTAGATAATTAGTCCATAAAACTAACATAAAACACCCATATATTACAATGTGGATACCTTTATTTAGTATCCATTTTTCCCAAAAAAACAAAACCATTAACAATGTATATGTTTTCTTATAACGATACATCATTATAACATTATACATGACTTCTTATTTTTTACATTAAAAATACTTAAGACCTATGGAATAAATTTTAAAACATGAGACGAGCACCAAAATCTCTGTAAGAGACGTAAAAGCACTACTAGAAAATAAGTCTATATCCATGGTTTACCGAAATCATGATTATATGGATAATTTATAGCCATGGTTTTCTTAAAAAATGGATATAGAGTATTTTTTTTAAAGGCTATAGTCATGTTTCTCTAAAACTATGGCTATAGATTATACCAATATATATGGTTTATATAAACCATGGCTATTAGTTTTTTGCATAAGTGTGTGGAAAAACATCACGTGTAGGGAAGTGCAGTGAAGACCTATTACCATGATTGAGTTTATATAGACTTAGTTTAAAACAATTTATATAATAAATATATATATATATATATATCATTATTTTTCTATTGGATATTGTTAATGAATCACATTACTGGTAGTGGAGGTATGAAGATCAAATTCGATTTGTGGTAATTTATTCTAACTTATTTTCCAAAGATTATAGGGTTGATAGCCACATGTTTACACTGTGGAAATAAATCATATAGCCATGGATTAAACCCTAAAAATAGATCAATTTCCATAGTGAACATATGAGCATGATATTTCCATGGTTTAAAAAACAATGGCTATAGGTTTTGTTTCCATGGTGGAAATTGTTCCTACAGCCCCTTATAACAGTGGTTATAAGTTTTAAATGTAGCCATGCCAATACCCGCCATAGATAGATGGAATCATTGATAGAGCTTATAGACATGTTTTTTAACCATTATAGCCATGGTTTTTTCACTATGGATATAGTAAACCTTTTTAGTTATATAAGTGAGAAACACATTTCTCCATTTTAAATCCATGATATAATAAAGGGAGTTTTCCTTTTTATATAATTAAACATAAGATCGAGAAAACATTTCCACACGCATGAGATTACATTTCATACAAAAAAATTAATTTAAAACTATATAATAAATCTAAATTTAAAAATCATAATCCTGGGGGTTTCATTGAAAACATGAGAACCCATGATAAGTATTTTCTTAAGAACATAACTATTTACCAGAAAATGGCATAATAACTTTTCAATTTTTAGAAAAACATTTATTTCAATGATAACACATAAGAAAACATATAATATTCATGAAGGATCATTGGGATATCATTTTTATAGAACACATACATAATACATTAAAATTGGCATAACCATTCAATTAACTTCAAATATCACTACTCAATGCGTTAGAGAACTATGTGGGAGCACCCATCGTATAAGCTATATCGTGATCCCCCATTATTATGAGAAATATCAAGATAATGCATGATATAAAAATATAACATCCTAGATATGGACATAGTAAATAAATTGAAAATTTATTAATATGAATTGGATAATTTTATTAGTTATTAAAATATTAATAAATTTTTAATTCCTAAATGAAATAGTTTTAACAAAGTCATTTCTTATAACGTTTTATTTCAATGTTTTATTACTAAATGTAAGAATTTTATTTTCATAAAATTAACAACTTAGTTTGAATCATCGAATAAAAATAAAAATTGGATGAAATTTTGGTATTTTTTCGAAAATAATAAATTTTTAGTTAAGAGTGAAAAATAAGGACTTTTGTAAAAATCCATTTCATTGTAATAAATTATGTAATTTTAATGAATAAATATTTTTTGAATATTTTTTGAAGTGACCTAAGTCTTACATAGTCCCATTTAAACTGCATAATTAATTTTGAATCAAATTTTTATTTATTTTTCGTATATGTTTGTTTTTTTATTTAAAACTAGATTTTTTAAAAACTATTTTAAAATGCATAATGTTTATCCATTTTAATTAACTAAAATAATCAAAAATGGGGAAATTTAAAAATTAAATTTATATATTAAATTTAATGATATATAAATTTATTTTCATACAATGATTATTAATTATCATTGATTTAATATAGAATCATCTTTATCTAAAAAAATATACTTCATAAAAACTTGTTGTCTCACCACGTCGGCAGGATTAATATTAATTAATATTTTTCCACATTAATGAATTGAATTTTCTAAAATTGATTAATTTTTTTAATAAACATAATTAATAATTCCTAATAATTAAAACAAAATTGTTGAACATAATTATTAGTAAAGAAATTTATAATTAGTTACAAAAACTAAGGTGAAAATGATTTTATCAAGGGATTAACATTTAAAAAATAGTTGAAAATGACATAAAAACCTTTATAACAGCCATTTTATGGATTATTTAGACCTTATACCTTATATAATCTACAATGGACCATTATTAATGCCCGGTGACGTAAAAACCATGGATTGAGTTCACTCATTCAAAAAATTACAACTGTCCCACTCACCCCACTTAGAAAAAGAAACCCCCTCTCCTACTCTGTTCACACACAAAATACTATTTACCAAGAAAAGCGCTTCACAAATTAGTTTAAAAATTACATAATCTTATCATATAATCCTTAATCCTATTATTATCCTATAATGTTTAATTTTTGAGTAAATATAATCATGTAAGTCTATTTGTGAAAACCAAAATGAGATACCTGAAGAAGAGGTAACATTCATCAATAACCATTTTTTTATTATTTCTTACTCCACCACATTAAATTTATCATATACCATGTTTATTCAATTAAATAGGAATAATAAATATAATTTTATGTTGTTATATTATGTTTATTACCTAAAAACTCAAAAAAATCGGCGAATGATTTTAAAAAATCATCATTCGTGTCTACGGTAGACCACTACCTTTTGAAACGATATCATTAGTTTTTCCATCACCACCCCTTGAGATATTTTATTATGATTGATATAATGTATATATATAATATTTATAAAATAATTATACCTTTATATTAATTATTTCGTATATAAACTTTTTATATTCCAATACATAAGGGATTAGATAACGACTCTTGTATGTATGATAGATTACTACCTCGTTAAGCGATGTGATTCATTTTTCAATAATGCATTACCTAGAAGGTAATAAGGGTAAATATTATAAATATATGTGATATAAATGACATATTTAAAATATTAATGGCATATATATTATTCTGAAAATACAATATATCATTTCATTTCAAAAGTTTTCACTCACTGAAAAAGAAATTATAATGTCATTTTTAGACGTATGGACATAAGACTTCTCGAAGTGATGTGATACTTTTTCATCACCAGATAAAAAATATAATATATATATATATAAGTATTTCCAATTAAATATTATAGTATTTATGATATAATATTCATTCCTAACACATAAAATATAACTTACCTTCCTTCTATAATGATCATTGAGAAATGGAAATGTAACTCATGTGTACATACGGCACACTATCTCTAGGATAATAGTGTTAGTTCATTTTTCATAAACATATTCCATGGTTGTTTTTAAATTAAAATTGTTTTATAAATTTTAAAATTATATCATATTATTATTCAATAACTATTTGAATAATGACATCTTTGACCATAGTCAAACTACCGAAGTCTTTTTTTACACTTAAATGGAATATGTTCAAAAAATGTTATGTAAACATAATTGATTAAGTAATTTTATATATCATGTTAATTAGGGGAGAAAAATTATTTATAAATATAAAAAAAATCACGTAAGTAAATATTTAACATATGAATATTATTCAAGAATATAAATGCATGCATGACAAGTCGGAGTCAACGTAAGAGACTTTATCTCAATTTCCTTTCATGAAGCATTTCGTTAGTGTTATTCACCTATATTATTTAATAAGGTGTATTTAAAACACCTTTTCTGTGACATATAATTAATATATCTATTATAATTCTATTGATAAAAAATAATTGTATTATTTAATTTTATTTATAATTCTTGTGTTTCCCATGTGATGTGGACTATTCTTTTAAAAAGAATCATTTTTATTATTTTCCTTCCATCTCAATAGCTTATATGTATATGTTTTTTATAATAATTTAATTAATGTTTTTATATGGTCATAAAATAATTTTAAATTGAATTTTATTTCAATTTTTACTTTATTTAAAATATTTGGGAACCACTTCTATGTGTTTTATATGGAATGTTTTAAAAAATGTTAAAACGAATGTCATATTTTTTGCATACATGGAGAAAAAAAAATTTCTACCACTCTAACCAATATTTGATTTCTGGTTCCTTTTTAATATTTCATGATTTCCATCAATGAAATCCCCTTGTTCATTTTATTTGGATATTTTTGTATTGAAAATATTATTTAGAAGAAAATTTTAATTTTATATTAAAAATTTGTTATTAAAAGAAAAGATTATTTTCATATCCAAAATTATTTTTTCTTTGAGTTTAAAAGAGTTTTCCTAATGTTTTATAATTGAAAAATGCAAGAATAATTTTTTTAATCATTATATGGTACTTGAGAATTATACATGAGAAATGGGTGTACCCAGATAGCATCGGAGTGAGCCTGTTACATATTATATGATGTCCCGGCCAAAACAACATCAGGGTATCACGTTACAACATATATAATGGGGAGGACTAGATAGCATCAGGAAATCCCATTATAGATTAAATAATATGTATACCGAGATAGTAATCCAATGAATAGGGAATTGTTACTTGAATTAATAGACTATAAAGAGGTAGTTACCAAAGGGTTTCCCCAATGTATTTAACCGGCCTCCAATTACTTATTACACGGGTTTAAAATGGGTTGTGAATGTGATGATCTATGTTATCAAGATGAGTTTTTTATTTTTCTACCATTGGTATTAAAGGATTATTTTGGGAAAAATGTGTATTTTTAATGTGATCATTTTTTTATCATTCAATCAAAGAACATTGATGTAAATGTAAATATTTTATAGGATTTCATGTTTTCACTAGACTAATGGTTTCCTTTATTTTTATATATATGTCTAAGGTTTTTTTCCTGATCGCATGGTTTTAAATTTCTTTTATATGATGGGTAAGGGAAAAGATAAATTCATGATGAATGTTGTAAAGAGTTGAATGAAATAAATAATGATTTCTTTCAAAATGGAATATATGGTGGAAAAAATAGATTCTAATGGGGAGTTTCCACTTTGTAATTTATCATTTTATTATTTTTGAGTTATGGCCAAATTCTCTTCAAATATATACTAAAAAGGATTCTAAAATGTAAAATAAGTAATTCTTGAAATAAAATAACATATTATGTAATGTTTATTTTTGGGTCCTTACATTTGGGATCAAAGTAATGGTGTAGAAAACATTATTCATTTAGATGAAGTTAATAAATTTCTTTTGAATGTTTTTACTTTATATTTTAGTAAAATGATATTTTATTGGAGGATCATCTAGTTTAATTGCATAAAATCTTTCTGTTCAGATTTTTTTCCATAGAGGAAATAGAGAGGTTGTAATGGGGGGATCAGAGAGGAAAATATCTTTCTAAATCATCATAATGAGAAGGTTGGAATTGTAATATAATAGTTTTTCATAGTGATTTCTCTGATTAAAAAATATTTTAATGGTGAGGGTATTTATTCCAACGAGTAACTAGTTCTTCCATGAAAGAATATATCTTTTTTGTAGAATATAATGAGTTAACATCTTCCATTTTCATTGGATCATCTGACCCTATGGTATTTGAAGGATTGATCAATGACTAGGAAAATATATTTTATGTTATGCTATGTTAAGAATAAAAAAAGTTAACTATTTTCATTTATCATTTTGATTGTAGAGATGATCAATAATGGTCATTGCTTAAGAATACAAGAGAGAAATATGATCTTAATGACATGGAATGAGATATATTTAAAGATATTTTCCTTGAGAAATATTTCCAAAACATTGATTGACTCTAGAAGAAAAAATAGTTACTGGACATGTGGAAAAGAGAAGAATATTCTATAGCATTACATTAAAGAAAATGCATATCGTTGTCCTAGTATGTGACAAAATTAATTCCGGACACCCATATAAAAAATAATTTGTTTTACTCATGATTGAAATAAAATGTATTAAGATATTTGGCAACATGAGCATTTAAATGTTATCACGATGTCGTTCATTGTGCTAATAAAGTTGAGATGAAGTATTCTGAAATGTATATTCCTCAAGATAAGAATAGTAAGAAATGTTAATGTTGGTCACAAATAGAGAAAAAATAGCCAATAAGACAAGAGTTAAACACCCAAAGCATTCCAATTACGGAAAATAAAATTTCAAGGAATGTATTATGGGATATGGAATGTTTTTTCTTTGTGGTATGTTATTTCCTTGGGCCCATGACTGTAAATAAAATCATACATAAATACCCAGTAATGGTGTAACTCATATCCATACAAAGGTGATTTATTTTCGCTAAAACTAATTGGGTTATTTTTCTATTTTTGCCTAATGTTAGTCACATAGGATGTAAATATTCATTATCAAAAATACGATAGCGTAACAAATTCATTTTTTACTACTATATTAGATGTAATTCAACAAAATTAAGTTGTTATAGGTATGATACTTTTGTTTTGGAATTATAGAATTACCCTATTTGACAAAATATCATTGCATTCATTCATTGATGAGAAATTTTCATGTAAATTCTGAATATCACCAATTAAAAGTAGGATTGATCTTTTGATGAAAAATATAGGTGGATTTATTGAAGAATAAAAGATTTATAAGAATATTCCTATTAATATTAATAGGTTGGTATTCCTGCAATTTTTTTGAAATGTAAATGGCCTAGAATGAAATCATTCTTAGTATGGATTGGGATTCAGCTTATCATACTATGATATATTTTAGTCCGATGAAATTTTTATTCAATGATTTTTTCCTTTAATGACATACCAAAAAGATATGAAATCGATTATAGGTTTTTGTGAAAGATAAATAGATCACATTTCTAAAAATATATTAAATATAGAAATTACTGATGTTCTTGTAGTAAAATAATACATGGATGTAATATCTGATGAATTGTCTTCTGCTATTCTTTATTGGGAGGATTAATTTAAATTTGAATTACTACCAGATGCTCGACTTATTTCTAACACCCCTTATTGAATTTATTAAATAAAACATTTAGAATTTAAAAATAAATATCATTATTTATTAGATAAATGTATCATCATCCCTTATAAATTCACCATGAGGTGAATCTGATTTTTTTGTTAAAAATAAATATTGATCAATGATACTTTTTAATAATCCTATGTCCTTGAATAACATCACTATTAAGAAAAAGTACCCTTTTAGGAATAATAGTGATTTTTTTTATCATCTCTAGAGGGATATATATTTTCCACTGGTTGACCTAAATTTGAGGTACCCTCAGTTGAAATTGAAGGAAGTATATATTTCAAGGACTGTGTTTCAGAGTACATATGGAAGGATTGAGATTGAATTTAGGCGATTTGGATTATCTAACAAACTTGTTGTATTTTTGGACCATATGAATATAGTTTTTCATGAGTTATTTTAAATATTTTTGGTTTTTTTATTGATGAAATTTTTTTAATAATAAAAATATCACGTGGAATAAGAAACACCATTAAGTATTTTTTTAAATCATTTTAATAAAATAAATAATATTGGAAATTTAGAAACTATGATTTTTGGTTGAATTTTTTTATCCTGGCACATATTGTTTATAAATATGGGATAATGATTTACCCTACTCAAAAAATTGTTCAATAATGTACAATACCAACAAATATCATAGAAATTCAATTTTTTTTAATTATTTGATTACTACCAGAATTTTTTGGAAAAACATTCTTAGTTGTCTATCCCATTAAATAAGTTAACATGAAAAGGATTTTAATACATCTTAATAAAATAATGTGATGATTGTTTTTTGGAAGTAAAATAATGCAGTATTTTTGGCCCTTCCTTCTAGAAATGGTGAATTGTTATCTAAATTGATTAGTTCATATATGTAATTACCTGTGTTCTAGTGCAGAATGATCGTGTAATTGCTTATATTTTACATCAATTGAATCCTCATGAGTTAAATTATACTACATATGATTTCAAATTAGCTACTATGGTTTTTTATTTAAAAAATTTGAGACATAATTTGTATTGAGTATGTTTGAAATATATATTCACAATGAAATAATTGAAAATCAGATAGAGAATATGGTTAGAATAGATTGAGGATAATAATTTCACAATTCATTATCATCCTTAAAAAAATAAAGTTGATGATTCTTTGATTTGAAGATAAAACTTTACATTTACCAAGTTACATTTTTAATATGACCCTTTGGTAAATGATTGGATAAATTTTGGACTATATGTTTTTGATTTTGGTATGTATGCTCTTCTATTTTTGGTTTTAGTGTAGTCAACTATTTCAGAAATAATTATTCATGCTTAAAAGAATGATAATCTATTCCGATGAATATAGAATCAGTTAAAAATGGCAAGTCTCCTAATTTTAATAATAATAAAGAAGGTATTTTATGATTTTATAAAATATTACCTGTGCCTTTTGATTCCAAGTTGAGGAAATATTTTTTGAGTGAAACTCATAGTTCTTTTTTTACCGGTCCGGGTAGCACCATGATGTACCGAGACCTTCAAGATTATTACTGGGGGTGGAATGAAAATATATATTGTTGAATCACCATATAAACGTATTGTGCAGACACTTCAGAGTGATTAATATTAAATTAAAAATTTCAACATTTTTGAATTGAAACTAGAAAAATGGAATAAACATTTTAAATTATAATAAATTATAATTTATAATAATGAAAAAATATATTTTCACCATAATTATAAGAGAAAATAGTTTAAATTAATCATATTGAATATGTCAAAAATGTGGTTACCAATAGATTAGACTTTTAATTTAAGGGTCCAAATGACCTAGAAACATGTCCAAAAACCATTAAACGGAAATATTTCTACCTTATCCCATATAGGATCAATAATGTTTAATTATTTAGTTCTAATTACATGAAAATAATCTGGGTGTAATTCACTTTCTATAAAATTTACAAGTGTGCAACTCACCCCACTTATAAAATCCCACCATCTCTCCTCCAATCCTCAAACCTTAAAAACAAATTTTATGGGATCACACCGATGAAAATAAATTATTCAATTCTAGAATCTCCTCTTATAAGAAAAACATCTTTCATAAATCGATCCAATAAAGTCATTTGGTGTGAACAAAAGGGTGATGCCCGATGAAGAGGTAGTGTTCATCAATGAGTGTTTTTGTTTTATTTTTTCCTACACCCAATTTAATTATTACTATACCAAGATTATATAATATCCTAAATAAACTATTTATTCTGAGGTGATTTTATTTTAGGTCTATTACCTAAAAATACACACACTTACATCGAATGGGTTATGAAATCTTCATTAGTTTGTATGTCGGACTACCACATCACATAATGAGGTAATTATTTGTTCCATTACCATCTCTCACGGTTTAGAATAATGATTAATAGAAGGTTTATATATCATATTTATAACATAATTATACACCTAAATTAATTATATCCTATAGAAACCCTTTTTATATTACAATACACGAGGGATTTGATAACATCTCTTGTACTTACAGCGGACTACCTCTTTGCGATGCAATGTGTTTTTTTCAAAAATTTGTTATGTGAAATGAATTAAGGGTAATTATAATAAATATATGTGATATAAATGAAATATTCAGGATATTTATCGAATATTTATCATTATTTAAATGAAATATATGATTTCATTTAATACATTTTCACTCATTGAAAATATTATAATGTTCTTCGTTGATGTGTGAACTACTGCCTCCTAGAAACAATTGTATTTTTTCATTTCCATGTTAAAAATTTATTTAAATATAGATATAAGTACATATAATTAAAATATATTGTATTTATGAAATAAGGATAATTTTGGAAGGATAAAATATTACCAAACTTTTTTATGTAATTATCATTAAATAATGGAAATTTTACTCATGTGTACATATTGCCTACCACCTCTATGATTGTAACATTAAGATCATTTTTCATAACTATCATTACATATTGGTTTTAAAAGTATAATTGATGTTGAAATATCATTATTATTTCATTATTATTCTTATATATATGTGACAGCGTTGACCATATTCATCCTACCAAAGTAATTTTTGACACATAAACCATATATGATCATAATATCTTAAATAAACATAATTGATTACGTAATTGTATGTTACATGTTAATAATTGAATCAAATATAATAATAAAAATTAAAAATATTTTCTATAAAGTAAATAACTAACATAAAATTATTATTCAAGAATATTAATAAAAATGTTACATGTCTGACTCAAGGTAAGTGACATCATCTCAATTTCCTTTCATTGAGGAATTTTTTGATGTTGTGCACCTAAATTAATTTTCAAGGTGTATATATAGACCCTTTGACCTGTTATATCAGAAATTTATATGTAAAATTGATATTTTATGTTTTTTATTCTTTAATTTCGGTTACAATTCATTTGATTCCCAATTGATAAGGGAATTATTCTAAAAAATAATAATATTTTAATTTTTTCATTCCATCTCTTTATCTTCCATGTCCATGATGTTAAAATGATATTATTAATGATTATATATAGAAATAAAAAACTTATAAAGTATATTTTATGCATATTTGTACCTTATATCAATGTTTTTCAAATGGAATCATTTTACAAGTTTTATACATATCATCATGGTAACTGACAAAAGGAATGTCTTATTCATAACATACAATGTGACAAAGACTATTCCACCACCGTGACCACTATTTTATTTATGAATTCTGTTGAAATATTTAATGTTTTTTTAAATTAAAAACAATTTTCCCTTTTATGTGGGTATTTTGATATTAAAATTGTTATTTGAAAATAAATATGAATTTTTATATTAAAAATTGTTTTTTAAAATAAAACAATATTTTAATATCCAATAGATATTTTTATGAATTTAAATGTGGGTTTGAGATTTTTCTAATTGAAATGTGAAATAATAATAATTATTATTCATTATAGGGTACTTGAGAATTATACATGTGAAATAGTTATTCCCATATAACACCAGGCGATCCTATTACAACATATATGATTGATAATCCCATAAAGAATTAGGTGATCTAATTACAAATCATATACGTGGGAGGCCTAGATATCCCCATGTGATCCCGTTATACCTTAAATTACTAGTTCACTAAGATATATTCCAATTAAATTGGGTCTTTTTATTTTTCTTAATGGGCATAAAGGAGGTATTTCCTTGAGGTTTTCCCTTATGTATTTCAGTGGGATCCTATTACTTATGAAATGAGTTCAAAATGGGTTATAAATGTTACACACTATGTTTCCAAGAATGTTTTTTTATTTCATTCTATGAATTTTAAATGATGAAATTCATAAAAATGTACTTCATTCATGTGAAACTATTTTATTTATTTTTCTCAATGAATATGTTTGAAAATTTAAATCCTTTATGGGTTTTCATCTTTTAAATAGACTAATCATTTTATTTATTTTTATTTCCCTTACTATGATTTCTTCTGTAACTTGATGTTGTTAAATGATTTTTACAGGATTTTTAATATAAAATTTGAAGTCAATGTGATGGTTATGAATATTTTACTTCAAATAAATTATATTTTATTATAAAAAATGTATATAGATGGAAAATAGATTCTATTTTGAAGTGTGCACTTTGAATTTTATTTTTTTTATGTATGAGTTATTAACGAATTCTCTAATATTATAAACCTAAAAAGATCCTCAGATGTATGATAATGAAAACATGACTTAAAAATATCAATCAAATTTTTTTTACTCGATCAGTACATATACTAAATGAATGTACATAATATACAATAAATAAATTAATGCTTTCACCATTTCATTCTAAAATGCATAAAAACATTTTTGAGCCTAAATGAAAAACACTTTGGTATAATAAAATAACCTATCATTTTGAAAACCTATTTTTAATACCAAAATACCCAAATCAATGGAAAATATGGGAATTCATTAATTAAAAAATTAACTATTATAAAAATATAAAAAAATAATGGTTATGATGTCGGAAAAATTTATTGTATCTATATATGTTAAAATAGAACATTCAGTTTGTTTTTTGTAAATAATGTCAAAACATTTTGTACAAATATTCCTTTTGAAAACTTTTTAAAAAATATAAAGGATACCTAATATTTAATTTTTAAATACAATATATATATATATATATATATCTTCATGAATAATAAATTTTAAAAATTTGTACATCAATGAAAAACTATTTGAAGGGATACATTATAAGAGGATTTTTAAAATAAAGAACCTTATCATGAGCCTGACTCGTCGCATATGTTCCTTATCGTCCTGAATAATAAAATTATATTAATAATTTAATTTCATGATAAAATTTTTCAAGTTAACTATTCTTATATTTTATTTATTACTATTTCATATACAACTACTTAATCAATTATGTTCACATTGGATATTTTGACAATATTCGGATCATATATCAAAATACACTTCAATAGGTTAAATCTGGTCAACAAGTTCATTATTAAATCCGATCCAAAAATAATAATAATGTAATAATTATAGTTATTATTTATTAATTATACATTTAAAACCTATCATGAATTATGGTTATGAAAAATGGACTAGGATGCAATCATGGAGACGATAGGACGTACTTATGCATGAGTGACATTTCCATTTTTCAATGATCTTTGTGGGACAAAGGTGAGTATTTTTATATCCTACAAGAATGAATATTATATAATAAATATCATATTATTTTTTGAAATTAATTTATATATACCTTCCATAAGATTTGGTGATGGGAAATAAATCACATTTCTTGATGGAGGTGGTAGTCCACACGTACGCACGAACAACGTTCTCAATTTTCAAGGAATGGACTAGTAAGAAGATAGATGGTATAGAAAATTTATAGAATGGAAAATATGTCACCAATATCATATATTTATATATATATTAAATAAATATAAATATCCCTGAGTGGTTGTGATCGAAAATGAATTACATCAGTTCACGTGATGGCAGTCCGTCGTACATATGAACAATGATTTTTTCCTGTTTTGATTGAAGTGGATATGTATTATAGTCATGCCATTAACATAATAACAACTAATTCTATATGGTATAATTATTTATTATATAATGATGTTTGAAAAATATTTTAATGAGGTGGAAGAATAAAAAATACACAAATTATCAGTTAATAATTATCCATTCTTGTCATATAACCTCTTAAGATTTACACCAAAAGCCTTATAGGGATGGAATTATGATAAAAAACAGCCTCAAGGACATGATTAGTGATGTTATAATGTTATTTGGTTATTTATTGACAAAAAAATGGTTCATAATTTGTGAATAAAATATAATAATAGGTACCCTATTTTAATATAGGGGACGAGAACTCGTGGAATTTTTATAAAACATTAAATTAATATAAATTAATTTTAATGTAAAAATTTATCCAAATAAATTTTTTTCAAACATAGGATGAGTATGGGTATAAATAATCTCAAAAAATAAAAAAAATTATAATATTATATTATATTATAACCCTTTTAATTTTTTTTACCCTTAGTAAACCCTTTTTTTGATTAAAGTGAAAAAATTTTCATTTCTCTTTATGAGTTAACATAGTAGTATAAAACAAGAAAAATCCACATAAATGGACCAATAATGATATAATAAACAATATACCATTCAAATTTCATAAGATAATATTTATTTTAATTTTGAGTCATTCAATATACTATATTTGACATATAATATCATTGTTGTCCTTTATGAAATTAATTCAATTTGATTTTAAAAACATAAAAATATGGATTTAAAATATAAAATTTATATATGCATAATGTATTTTATAATTATCTAAAAAATGAATTGGGCAATATAACTCACTCAAATAATATTATTTTTATAGTTTTAATAACAATTTTATTTATTTACAACTACTTGAACAAGAACTGCATCAATGTTGTATATACTTTTATGGTAATTATTTCAATAATAATAATTTAAAATAATTTACCATGATTAAAAAATAATTTAACTCTAATATAATATTTATAATTGAATGTTTCCTCGGTATACCCTTATTTCAAAAATTTAGAGATAATAAAAAAATTGGAGTTTAATTTTTACTTTTCAATATATAAAATAATATAAAGGTCTGAATCATGGATATATTAAAAAAATAAATATATTCTACTTTTTTATAATTTTTAATGATATATTATCATTCAATAAAATTAATTCAAGGGTTAGGGTTATTTTTTAGTCATTATCTTTTTATTTTAAATCATAAATACCTCATTTACCCATTTAGTGCAATAACAAAAATTAATAAGGCTACTATTTATAATGTAAAAAAAGGAACATAATTACGATATTTGGACCCAAAAATTCCAAATTTTGAATCCATATTTGAAATTCTGTTATCATAATTTGCAGAATGTAGTTTATATTTTATCCCAAAATCAGGATGGAAAAATGTTTTCATGAAAAATTATATTCTATATAAAAATGTTTTTATACATAAATAAATTATAAAATTGAATAAAAATAATGTAATTGGACTGTTCATAATATTTTAAAACTAGTTTTTATTTAAAAAAATGTAATAAAAATGGAACATTATAAATTATGAAATTAAAAATATAGCTTTCAAGGAAAATTAGTATTTTTAACTATTCATTGAAAACTAATGCATTATTAACAATTTAAAAATATTTATATTACCATAATTTTTTAAATTATGAATACCCAAATTGAATTTATTTGTTCAAATATATAATCTATAATTTAGAAATAAATCTTTCAAATAAAACCATATAATACAATAAAACCCAGTTTAGTTGAAATTATATATAATGTTTCTTTTATTAAAAAATAACATAATATTATTATAATAAATATAAATCAATAAAATATAGTTAATACTAGGTCACTTACATATTTTATAATTTAACACAATGCATTGTATAAAACTGTAGTAAATCTCTTGCCCGAGGACTTGACCCCACGACCTGCCCCTCACCCCACCCAAACCCTTACCACCACACCCCCAATGATGGGTAAATAAAATATTTTCAATGATTATTAAGGATATATGGAAATTATTTATTTTAAAATTACATGGTTGTTATATTATTCCCTTCATTATATAATTTTATGCTCTGAATTTAATTCACTTATTAAATATGTGGAGATATTTTTCCCTCGTCAGTTTTTCAGATTCTCATAGTCAATGAACCATATGTCTTCCCCAAAAATCATTATCCTAGTGAATTAAATTATTTTATAAAAATTCTCTCAATGTTCATGAATCTAAATAGGTTACTCCTAACAATAAAGGATATCGTCCAACTGAACTGCATCAGGGAACAAAACATGTGATGAATATATTAAATATTTTACATACCTGAAAACATGAAATATATTATGGATCTAGGATAAACTCATAGGAATGTCCAATATAAATTTAACTGATCAAAATTTATCAAGGATTTTATATGGTTGAGTAAACCATGGAATTATTTTTCCCTTTTCTCCAAAACACATAACAGTTTTCCTTAGATTTACATCATAAAAAACATGATCACCAAATTTTAATTATAGATCATTCCTCTTGTTATAAAAATTATGTTTCTTCCTACTTTGATCCATTATATTTTTTTACAAAATCCCCTTAACATTCTCCCTAATTTCCTCTGCCATAATAGTTCTTATAAACTTCTTTTACCTTACTACATCGTAAAAATCTGTAGAATGAATTTTTTTTCCATATACTGCCTCAAAAGAATAGATCTATTTACTAGAATGAACATCGTTATTATAAGAAACCTAAAACAATGAAATATATTGATTGTAACATCCTAGGTAATCCATGCATCAAGAAAAAAACATGCCATCTGGGGGTTCGAATTGTTCGCTCTTTCTATCCATCATATAGAAGATAAAATCATGTACTAAAATTTAATTTTGTACTGAATGACTTCAAAATTAATTTATATGAATTAAAAGATAACCTAGTATTACAATCAGATACAATTGAGAGAGGAACTCCATGTGACATGACTATATAGTTGAGATACAATTTAGAAATATTATCTAGAAAAATAGTATCTTGAATGTGAAGTAAATTTGAATATTTAGATAACTTATAAATTATATCACAGAAAAAATTATTACGTAAATATGTGTTTGGAAATCCTATAATGAAATCCAAAGATATATTTTTTCCATTTCCAATATGAAACATGAAAATGATGAATCATCCCCTTTGGTAATTTCTATTTTGTTTTAAACTATTAACAAGTCAGGAATTTCATTTCAAAGTTAACAATATCTCTTGTCATTCCATCCCACTAGTAATAATCCTATAGGTGTCTATTAAGCTTAGTTCTACCATAATGAATGGAAAATAGGGAAATATGGGAATCACTCAACAAATAGTTTTAACTGAGAATCACAAGTGACATATAATCATTTTAAAAATCTGATAATGCCTTCTATGTCCAAATTATTCATTATAAATTTACCATTATTGATAGATTCTCTATTTTCCAATAAAACATGATCCTATTTCTAATGTTGAAAAATTATTTCTAACATAAATAACTATTCTATCACCAAGAACAAAATAGAGTAAGTATCTACATGAGAAATTCGTAGGAAAAAATTCATCAAATTTATAACCAAAAGTTCCTATTCCAAAAGTAGAATGGTTAATGCAACATCATTTTTCCAACTCAAGGAATCGTCAACATTTTTTGTTTTCCAAGGATGATAATAAATTCTGCAATCATAATCCTTAATTAATTTAATCCTTCTTCTTTACCTCATGTTAAACTCTTTATGATTAAATATATACTTTAATCATTTTTGATCTCTTTATATTTAACATTTTACGCCTTATAAATGATTTCCCAAAATTTTAAATAAAAAATAACAAAATCTAATTCTAAATCATGTGTAGGATAATATACCTCATTTGGATTTAGATTCAATGAAGCATAAGCAATTAGCATCTAATTATATATTAATAAACAACTAGGAGCCTTTAAAGAATCATCATTGTAGATGAATGATTCAACATTTATAGTTGTTAGTTCGCAATCATAAGTATTCACAAATATTATTTTATGTAATGAAAAAAGTCTTTTCATTAATTAATATAAATGAATTTAAATCCTTTTAATGTTAACTTATTTAGTGGACTACAAAACAAATAAATATTTTCAAATAACTACTAGTAGTTACCCACCAATCGAAAAAAAATTGAACTTATATGAACTTTTTAGGTCTTATTCCCTCATAAATATTATTATTTTTCTAAGACTCAACTGTTATGTATTAATTAGAAATATTATGACCAATAAAATACATTTTTGCAACAAAACTTCAAAGTTAATAATTTTTATATATCGATTCTTTAGATATAATGTTTGAAAAAAAATGCATAGGTATCGTTCATGACCATAATAAATTTTTGAATATATGAACATGTTATTAATAATCAAAACCATAAACGTCTTTAAATATTAATGAAAAACTATATTCATAAGATTTATAAATATAGGCAGTGCATTACAAAACTTAAATGGAATGAATATAAAATCTTATTTGTAATATCTAATCCGAAATGTAGTTTTAGAAATTTCGTCCTCCTTCCCCTTTAACTGATATAACCCATATGTGAGTCCAATCATAAAAAAATATTGTTCTCCCTGGAGATGATAAAAAAATCATCGATATGAGAAAAAGAGTAATTTTTCGTTATACTGATGTTATTTAAGACTACATGATCAATGAAAACTATTGTCAAAAAATCATTCTTTGAAATATAAAAAACTAGATCACCCCAAGGAAATGTTCTAAGATAATAAAAATTTATCTAAAAAATACTTCAAATATTATTTAATACCAAAATATTAACTTGATTCATTCGATAAGGGGGTATTGAGATAGGTTTAGCATTATAAACCATGTCAATAATAAATTAAACAACCCCGTCATGAATAACACTAGTCAAATCATCAAGAAATTAATATAAATATTAATTTACTACTTTTACATCACAAATATCAACAATTTCATTATTTTCAACAACATGATTGAGGAAACTTTCTCTATCAACCCTAATAAATTTCTTGACTTCATACAATATTTCCAAATCTACAAAATCATTGAAAAAATTTTCATAGCTTTGAAATATGTATTCGAATGATAAACTAAAAGCCAATAAATACCCAACATGACATCAAAATATATTATGGGTAGTTATAAGAGAATAATAAGAATGAACAACCTGCTAATAATAATAGGAATATTCCTATAAATCTTGGTCACTTTATTTATTATTCCATTAATTTTCACCAAAAGATCAATCTTCCTTCCAAGATGTTATATTCACATTTTACATGAAAATTTCTCATGAATGAAGAAAAGAAAAGATCCAGATTCTAAATAGAGTGTTGGAATAATTTGAATAAACAAGTAACATAATTGACAATTGTAAGAACCCATATCCTAATTTTTAGGCATGCATCTTTATTTCGGGTTGTTATTTAAGAAAAAGGATGTTTTGGAAATTGTCTATATACATGCCTTGTACTCTGTTTCTGCGTGTATCCCTTTACTAACCATGTAACCGATAATAACATGGTTGTGTGGGTGACCTGGCAGAACACCTAAAGTATGAGCCTGTTGAGTCTAGTAAACAACATGTACATTAAATACACATGCCCTCTAATTATATTTTTACTTGATTAATTTGCTCAGAGTCGTGTCTCATCTCCCAAAAAAATTCTTCTTCCCTTGGTTCATACAGGAGAGCGAAGAATGACCGAAGATCTTCGAGATCATCTCATTCCTACATATGATCTCTAATTTAGACGATTATGGGGGCTTCAGATTCCCACCATTGATTTGTCTCTTCACCTATATTCTCTCTTCCTGATTTTTCCACTGTCATGAGTTATTGAGGGTTGATCATTGTTAACCTTTTCATAGGTCTACATCATTATAGGCTGATTCAAGGGTCAACGTTCAAGTGTTTCCATCATAAAACATCTAAGTAGTTGTCTTGTGCATTTATTTTATTGTCGTTGGATTATATATGCTCAAAGTCCCGAATACCCATGTTTAGGCTATTGCATGTTTTATATTTTTACTGTGTTTAATACCTGTTATGGTTTTTTTGATTGAGAAATTGTTATTGATTATGAGTATGGTTTAATACCTAGATAATGGGTACTTTTCCTATGTTTTCATAATTATGGTTGTTTGGTCTAGAATTTCCTATTAGTATTTTTTTTCCATGCCCCGTGTTGTTAGGATGGAGATTTTGTTTATTTGAGATGCATTTGATTTACATTGTGAAAGTATGGATAAGGTGAGTTTTCTTGTGAGTGCTTCCCATGGTTGGTTCATTAATTTATAATTATTGTTATTTTTGACCAGAGGTATTGACTGTGAGAGCTGTTGTGGGGTTATTGAATATAGGTTTAGACTGTGAGAGCTACCCATATGGTCCTTATTAAAAAAATGTTGTACCATAGGGAATAGACTTTGAGAGCTATCAAGGGTCATTAAATTTATTGTTTCTATGCAGACCAAGGGGGTATTGACCGTGAGAGTAAACCAGGTAGTCATTTGTAATTGTTTATTTCCATGTGGTGCAAAAGGGGTTAGACTGTGTGAGACTTCCCAAAGGGTCAGTATTTTATTGATTGATGATATGTAGAACCAGAGGGGTTATATTGTGACATCATTCCTAGAAATATTCTTATGAATGTTTTAATGATTTTGATGAATTTACCAAGCCAAATCACAATCATGGACTCAGTATTACATTATTTTTAGCTGGTCTTCTGAGACATCTTTTATTCAATTACATAGGGGATACAAATATTATGCAAGATCCTAGGATTTCATTATTCAAAAGTTTGAGTAATTAATAATTGTAACTGAATGTATTTGAAATCTATAGGAATTTTACTTATGAGTACTTGTATGTTTATTGTATCATTTATTCATATTACCAGCTATATATTAATTCACTAATAGTTAGGAACATATCATGTGGTGGTTTCCTATTGGGACTTGTCTCACAACATGTTTGGTTCATTATTTTGGATCCAAAAAGATTATATGGTTGTAGATATTGTAACTCACCGACCTCAGTTACCCAGAGTCAGTGCATTATTTTAATACCTTGGTATGATTACAAGGAATCAAGTCCCAAAGGACCGACCAATTTAGCAGTCTTGGAAAGTAAACTATTTACATGAACATTACATTACACATTCCAACATACAAAACATCATAAATAATCCTTGGAGAATGCCATTTTTCCCTTTAGCTTAACCCTACATAACAATCATAATACACATCTTGGAAATCCTGGGAATATTAAACATAAGAAAGGGGTGAGCTCAGATGCTCAGTTAGGGTAAATAATTTAGCAGAAGCTATAAAATTTTAAGGAAATATGTGTAATAAAAACAACAGCCTTTTAAACATAAAATTGAACATAATATGGTAAAAATAAATCAAATGTTACCATATAAACATGCACATGGATATTCTACTAGTCAAATAATGACATATAATAAATTATTTCATAATGAGAGAATGCATAATGCTAGACATTCTGAAACATTTTTTCAAGGCCTTTGCCAATATACCTAAAAATGATTAAGGCCTCGTCCAAAACCATATATCAAATTCGGAAAAGACTCATCCAATTCCACATCTTATTGTCTAATGAGACCTATCGATGAATCGAGGATCTATAGAGGGCTCCACCCGTCACCTACTAAGTCCAATACATTCCTCATATGAAAAGGTTGAAACTTATCATAACAATTCTTATTAAAACAAGCCTACAAAATGTTAATAATTTAACCAAAAACCATGAATGGTATAAAAATAATACATCCACAGTCAAACATATCACAAAACCTTCAATACAATATTGAAGATTTTTATCATAATAAATCAACTTCAATCAAGTTTAAAATCCATCAAAAGATGTTGACATAGGAAAAAATGTTCAGTAAAATGATTTGATAAAAATATTGCTTTTCATGAAATCATTGAAAATTCACACAATTTATAAAGGAAGCCATTTAAAAGATATTTTTGAATAAAAGTATCCAATACCACTTTGAAACTTTTGAAAATAATTATTATTTATAATCATTCATGTTCATATAAATAAATCCTTAAAAATAATTTTGAAATCATGGACATTAATTAAAAGGGTTTAGAAAGATAAATCTTTAAAACATTTAAAATGATGTTTCTATAAAAAATCCCTTAAAAATAATATCTTTTAAAACCCTTTTATGAAAAATGGACATGGATAATAAATATGTCCTAGTAGATACTTACATAAAACAACCTTGGTTAATAAAGAGATTGTGAAATTAACCCTTACCTTGCACTTTCCTTTAGTCAAGGGTATGTTTATCCTCCTGTATGAAGATCATAGTATGTTTTAAATTATACCAGAACCATATTAATATTTATTTTATCATACATGAATCATTTATGACTTTATAGTACCCTTTTAATAAAAAGTTCTATTTTAAATTAACAATTCAGGTAATAATCGTATTCATTATCGTACGTGTTTTAACATATTACTCTTGATTTTATAACATAGATCAAGAATTAAATACTTCCAGAATATAAAAAAAGGTTTATATATCATATATATTTAGAATATACTTAAGTATAATAGACATATATATGTAATGAAAAACACCGTTAATGGAGATGGTAGTCTGTACGTATGCATAAATGTTGCTTCCATTTTCATATCGTATTGAATGAAACTGAGTGAATAAGATATATGTAAGTACATATATATATATACATATATATATATATATATATATCTAGTGGCATTATTATGTCATATATTACATTCTTATTAGTAATATATATTTTTATAATCATTGATGAATGATGAACGTGGAAATGAATCTCATCGCGTCGTGGAGACGGTAATCCGTACGTACACACGAGCGACAATATAATTTAAATAAAGGTATAGAATTGGATGGTATATTAATTTTACAAAGGAATTATCATGTTATTGTCATTATTTATATACATATTACTCATACTTATATCCATCCAAATAACATAGTGTTGAATAACAAATTACACCACGGCGTGGAGACGGTAAGCCGTACGTACGAACGCATGGTGACATTATCATTTATAAGATGTATAGAATAATTAATATAGTTATGAAATATTTATAATATTATCACAATGTATATAATATACCAGATTTATTGTCTTATAATGTAAAAAACAAATAATGAGTAAATGAAAGAATAAGAGAACTTGAAAGAGGGTGTTGAAATCATTACCTCTTATTCGGGTTTTTCCTTCTTATTTGATCAAACAGGCTCCTTAGGTTGGCTTCATGAACAAATAAAGGATTCTAATATAAAGTTAGGATAGTTGTGAGGATATTTGGGAAGGGGTTGGCTGAGAGAAATGGATTTGGATGTGTTAATTTGAGAGAAGGGGAAGTTCCCTTCTATAAGAGGGGTGAGGGTCACTTTAGGAAAAGATTATAGTATTGATTTATTATACAATCATATTCGGTTTATAATGGATACAAATGAATTTATTTCAAGACATAGGTGGTTATGGGTCTAACTCCACTCATTCAATAGGTTTTATACAAGTTTAGGTTACCGTTTTAACCTTATCTTTATGTTTTTTACTCTTAGTTAAATAGTTTAACTTTTACTGTGTCTTCTTTATTCTTACACTATATTGTTAATAAACTTACTCTAAACATCCAAAAGAACCTCAAGTGGCTCATTAATAACATATATACTATTATTTAAACCATTTGGTATAAGCTTACATTTTTGTGAATATTTTATCAAACAAAAATATAGTATTTGTTTCAAATATAAATTTATGTCAATCTTGACACTCATTGGTATTTTGTTTTTCTTAAAGTCATAAAAACCTGATTAATTCTAACAAGACAAATTGAATGATCTCTAAAATGTTATATTCACCTAGAAAATCCATGGATTTAATAAAAACTTTGAAATTTTATTTATTTTAATATTTATAATACCATTTATTTGATTCTATCATTAATAAGGTGATTGCTGCAACATCATTGTTTCATTAATAAATATGAGTATTTAATCATTAAAAATCATAAATATTATACTATTATGTAAGAAATCGTTTTATCTTTCTAATGAATATTTATAGTCGTATTTATCTTATGTATAACCTTATATTAAAAATGAATTAGTTATTAAACTTTGACTTTAACTCTTTTAACTCTTCTTTAAATTAAATTATAATAAATGTCTTAATCTAATCCAAGTGGACCTAAAGGGTCAGATTTTATTCCTAAGATTGTTTTTTGTCGAATTACACTTATCCAGTAGAATTAGGACGTGTGTTAGGGTAATAATAATATCATTTTACCCTTAATTACCCTATTTATTTTTTAACCGTAGTAAATAAGTAAAAAAGTTACAATTCACCATAAATTATTTTTATCTTATTGAACCACATTTTACTGATTGATATTAATAGTGTGTCTCGGATTTTAGAAATTCAACTCACAAAAGGGGTAAAATTAATTTTTATGTGAACTTTCAAATTCTCCTAAGAGGTGGGTAAAAGATGGTGAAAAGTTCAATAAAATTTTTATATATCTAAAATTATTATAAACTGTCTCAAATGAATTACATTAAAAATATATAGGTATTATGTATCTATTTTTACGTATAATAAATTTAAATAAAATAAATAATTATTTAATTAAAAATTCGGTTTTAAACTTTAACTCAGTGTTTTTCAGTATTCATCAAAAATTAAAAGATTTAAAAAAATTCCAAAAATTCACCGTAAGATAATTTTGATAATCCGAATTCAATAATGAAGTCTATTTTACCAAATTAATTAAATAGATGTTGAATTTATTAACTTAAAATTAATTACCGCTGTCAAAATCAAAAGGCGTGTTTTAATGAAATAATAACTATCAAAAGATTGACACTTGTTTATGTCCAATTTCAAAGTGAAATTACATACGATGACCAGAATTGGATTAAATGGTAAAAATATAATCTATTTATACTTCAAAACCATTAAAATGTATAATTTAACACTATAAATTATTTTGATTTTAAAAGTTGTTTTCAGTTAAAATATAGTATTTTTCACTGTTCACCCAAATATGAAAGTTATCCGAAAAACACAAAAAATTTATTGAAACTAAAATCATTTGTTCGAAATCTAAAGAAGAAGCTTATTTTGTCAAATTGAATATATAAAAGTTTAAAATATTGGATTTAAAAAGGGTTCACCATTAAAATGTGGTAAAAGTATATTTTTTGAGAAATACTTCTTTTATCTGAAAAAAATGAAAAAGTTCTTACATTATGTCTAAGAAACTCATAATATGGAATCTAAAATTATTAAGATTATATATAGTTCAAAATTCAGTTAATACTATTCATAACTGCTTTTGAATGACTAGTTTGGTAAGTCATGGTGTGCTTGAACTCGATGTTGCGTGTAGTGTAAGTTAATGAATTACATTGAAGAACAAATGTAATATGAAATCTTGTGGTGCTACATTCTTCCCTCTGTCAATAAATTGCGTCCTCGCCATTTGAATTTTTTTTCTAAAACTAAAAGGTTCTAAATAGAAAGTACCATTTTGGGAAAACCCACATCTGAAATTGGGTTAATAAAATTTAGTTTTAATTAGAGGAAACAAATTATATATATATATATACTTGGCATGTAGAGTTTCATGCTTCAACTAATTCCTACCACAAAATCATCTTTCACTCCAAAATATTTCAAAAAAATATTTATCCTAATCGTATTAGGTTCCATAAAAATGAATTTATAAATCATTTATCAGTCTATTTTTTTAAAAAAAGAAAAATTATACAGACCAGTACATCACATAGTGCATTCGTAGGTGATGAACCTTTGTCACTCTTCGGTTGCAGGTTCAAGTCTCGTGGCCTTGTCGGATGCGACTAGTAGTCTCTTGAACTCTTGGTTTTCCTTTTTATAACAATCCAAAAATAACCTTAACAATAACATAGAATTTCCATCTTAATCCATTCCAACCTGTAGAATTATCCAAAATACTTATATCCAAACTCTCTGTCCAAAATTTTTAAGGAATTTAAACACAATGAAGATCCTTTTTTCCGGGTAATAACATGTGAACGCCTTCATCATGTATTCTTTTAAAACACCGCAACATCCTGAATTACCATAAATCCTTATTTATTATATTCATCCTCCCTTATTCATTATAGAATATTGGATATACTCCTATCCAAAAAATGATTCAAACTCCAACAATGATGGAATATACAAATCATTAATCAGTTTCATGGAAGTCAAGAATATCCAATATAATTTATCTAAATCAACCATCTCTTATTCCAAAATCACTACCTCATTATCAGGAACATATTAGGGATTACCTTTCCATCAACCATGTATTTTCCAAAAAGTGTATCTTACTATTAAGCAACTTTTCTTAGAACCATGTAATCTCAAGTCCTCAATAAAATATTACTGCAGTACAATCCTTATATATCTCCATAATTCATATAACCAGTATATTGGTTATACAACACTCAAATTAAATAATTCTATATTAACAAAATAAGAACATTAGACATTCATATTCACATGATGCCATATCATAACATGATTATTTTCCAATAGCATCATTTAAGGTATACTCTGATGACTGAGACATTGGTTCGCATAGTGTCCCAACGCCTTGCAGATGAATCATATTACATTTGAAATTTTTTCATACCCTTGCAATCATGTTCTTGGTGTCCTTTTTCCCCACACTTATACAAACTCCCATTCCCTTCAAGCATTTACCGTGATGATTATTTATATAGTTATCACATATGAGAAATTTGTTTCCCTATTTCCTTTATCCATCTTTCTTTATTCCATCCTTTTCATGTCTTGCTTCCCTCCAAAGCCACCGGACTTAGAGAATTCATTACCTATCTTATTAACACATGATACTATTTATTCATATGTTGAGAATACATGGGAGACTATTTTCCTTCTAAATGTTGGATTTATACTATGAAATATATGATCCTTCTTACTCTTTGGATCATACGTATTGTTGGAGTCCACATTCGTTCTATTGGGTGCCATTTCTATACAGTGGCATACACTAGGTCAGTTTATTAATCGCAATTCGTAATTCCAAACATGTAAAATACCTAATGTAAATTGAAAAATTTATGGATATAATCCATAATCCGAAAAAAATTTCTTTGAGGAGGTATATACTAATAAAACATTGATAGTTGTTTGTAAAGAAAATGAGAATTATCCTAATCATATCCCACGGGAGTGTCGTAACCAAGAGTGCAGCAAGGCCGATTTTCGTGCACCCGTTCCCGTTCAAGTCTAGCTCAAAGTGGTGTTTTTGGGTTTTATCCATAAATACATCTATTCCAGAGCCACCTCTACCAACTAGTATCTAGGCATGGATGTTTTTCCTTGGGAAAACTCAAAAAAAAAATTATATTACAAAAATTCTAGGAAGTTCTTCTATACTAATCTTCAAAGTCTATCTTATGGTAATGTTCTCTAATCAGAGTTTATCGAAATATAGTTTCCATGGTTATAGCTAAACTTACTATGATACCAACTGTAACACCCCGACCCCAGTTACCCAGAGTCAGTGAATTATTATAACACATTGATATGATTACAAGGAATCAAGTCCCGAATGACCGATCAGTTTAACAGTCTTGGAAAATAGATTACATACATGTACTTTACATAACACTTTCAAACATACAACACAACAAAAATAATCCTTTTAGAGTTCCATTTTTCCATTTAGCATAACCTTATGTAAAAATCATAATACACATCTTTAAAATCCTGGGAAATTAAAACATAAGAAAGGGGTGATCTCAGATGCTCAGTAAGGGTAAATAATTTAGCGGAAGTTATAAACATTTTAGGCAAGATGTGTAATAAACAAAACAGCCTTTTAAACATGATCATGAACATAATATGGTAAAAATAAATCAAAAATTACCATATAAACATGCTCATGGATATTCTACTAGTCTAATAATGACATGTAATAACTGATTTCAGAATGAGGGAATGCATAAGGCCGTACATTCTGAATCATTTTTTCGAAGCCTCGACCAAGATGTCAAAAAATGATTAATGCCTCGGCCAAAACCATATATCAAATTGGGAAAGGCCTTTCCCAAATATACATCTAACTGTCTCATGGGACCTACCGATGCATCTATGAGTTATAGCGGTCTCCACCCGTCACTTACTAAGTCCAATACATTCCTCATATGAAAGGGTTGAAACATAACATAAACATACTTATCAAAACATGCATATGAAATGATAATAATTTAACCATAAACCATGAATGGTATAAAAATAACACATCCATAGTGAAAACATATCACAAAACCATCAATACAACATGAAAGTTTTGTATCATAAAAAATCAACTTCAAACAATTTTAAAATTCATCAAAGGATGTTGACATAGATGAAAATGATCAGTAAAATGATTTGATAAAAATACCCATTTTCATGAAATCATTTAAAAGTATTAAAATTTATAAATGATGTTATTTAAAAGATATTTTTGAATCAATGTGTCCCATACCACTTTGAAACTTTTTAATAGAATTATCATTTCAAATCATTCATGTATATATAAATAAATCCTTAAAAATCATTTTGAAATCATGGAAATTATTTAAAAGGGTTTAGAAAGATAAATATTTTAAACATTTAAAATGATGTTTTAGTAAAAATTCCCTTAAAAATAATCCCTTTGAAAACCCTTTTATGAATCATGGGAAAGGATAATAAATATGTCCCAGAAGATAATTACGTAAAACAACCTCGTTTAATAATGAGATTGTGAAATTAACCCTTACCGGGCACTTTCCATTAGTTGAGGGTACGTTTAACCTCGTGTATGAAGATTGTAGTATGTTATTAAATTATACCAGAACCATATTAATATTTATGATATCATACATGATTCATTTATGAATTTATACTACTTATATAATAATAATTTCCATTTTAAATTAAAATTTTCGGTAATAATCGTATTCTTTATCGTACGTGTTTTAACATGTCACTCTTGATTGTATAACATAGATCAAGATTTAAATAATTCCACAATATAAAAAATTATTTGAATATCATATATATTTAAAATATAAATATGTATAATAGACATATATAATAAATGAAAAACACCGTTTATGGAGACGGTAGTCCGTACGTATGCATAAACGTTGTTTCCGTTTTCATATCGTATTGAACAGAACTAAGTGAATAAGATAAATGTAAGTACACACAGATATATGTATATATATCTAGTAGAATTATTATGTCATATATAAAATACTTATTAGTAATATATATTTTTATAATCATCTATTAATGGTGAACGTGGAAAAAAATCTCATCACGTCGTGGAGACGGTAATCCGTACGTACGCACGAGCGACAATATCATTTCGTTAAAGGTGTGGAATTGGATGGTATATTAATTTTACAGAGATATTATCATGTTTTTTTCATTATTTATATACATATTATTCATCATTATATCCATTCCAATAACAAATTGTTGAATAACGAATTACACCATGACGTGGAGATGGTAAACCGTATGTACACACACATGGTTCCATTACCATTCATAAGATCAATAAAATAATGAATATAGTTGTGCCATATTTATAATAAAATAAAATTATATAGAAGGTACTGGAGTTATTATTTTATAATTGAAACAACAATGAATGAGTATGTGGAAGAATATGAGAACTTGAAAGAGGGTGGTGAAATCAGTACCTCTTCTTTAGGTTCTTCCTTTTGATTTGATCAAAAGGTCTCCTTAGGATGGATTTCTGACCAAAGGAAGGCCTCTAGGATGAAGTTATAATATTTTTTAGGATATTTTTGTAGGGTTTGGCTGAGCCAAATGGCATTGGAGGTGTTAATTTGAGATAAGGGGAAGTTCCCTTTCATAAGAGGGGTGAGGGTCACTTTAGGAAAAGATTGAATTATTAATTTATTATACAATCATATTAGGTTTATAATGGTTACAAATAAATTTATTTATAGAAATAGGTGGTTATGGGTCTAAATCCACTCAACTAATAGGATTTAGACGAGTTTATGTTACCATTGTAACCTTATCTTTTAGATTTAACTCCTAGTTAAATAGGTTAACTTTTACCCTGTCATCGTGTATTCTTACTCTATATGGTTTATAAACATACTCTAAACATCCAAGAGAACCTCAAGTTTCTCATTAATGACATATATATTATTATTTATTCCCTTTTTAAAAACCTTACATTTTTAGGAATAATATATCAATCAATAATATTGTATTTGTTTTAAATATTAATTTATGTCAATTTTGACACTATTTGGTATTTTCTTTTTTTGAAAGTAATAACAACTTGATTACTTTGAACATGATACATTTAATCATCCCTAACAAGTCATATACTCCTAGAAAATCCGTGGATTTCATACAAACATTGAAATTATATTTATTTTAACATTTATAATATCATTTATTTTATTCTTTCATTAATAATGTAATTACTACATCATCATTGTGTCAATAATAAATTTAATTATTTAATCTCTAAAAATCATAATTAAATTTTTATTATGTAGGAAATACTTTTCTATTTCTAATGAATATTTATAGTTGAAATTATAGTATGTATAACCCTATATTAATAATGGTTTAGTTATTAAACTTTTATTTTAACTCTTTTCAATCTTCTTGAAATTAAATAATAATAAATGTCATAATCTAATCCTTGTGGACCTGAAGGGTCATATTTTATTCCAAATTTTGTTTATCGTCGAATTACACTTATCCAATAGAATTAGGACATGTGTTAGGGTAACAATATTATTATTTTACCCTTAATTATCCTATTTACTTTTGACTGTGGTAAATAAAGGTAAAAAGTTACTATTCACCAAAAATTATTTTCATCCTATTGAACCACAGTTTACTCATTTATATTAATTGTGTCTCTCTGATTGTCTAAATTCAACTCACATAAGCGGTAATGTAAAGTTTTATGTGAATTTACAAATTCTCTGAAGAGGTGGGTAAAAGATGGTGAAAAGTTATAAAATTATTATAAATTGACTCAAATGAATTACATTATACTTATATAGGTATTATGTATCTGTTTTTACCTAAAATAAATTTAAATACAAAAATAATTGCTTAAATAAAAATTCGCTTTTAAACTATAACTAAGAGCTTTTCACAATTCATCAAAAATTAAAAATTTTCAGAAAAATACAAAAAATTCACCCTAAACTAATTTTGATATTCTGAATTCAATAATGATGTATCTTTTACCAAATTTAATATATAGAAGTTTCATTATTAATTTAAAATTAATTACCACTGTCAAAATCAAAAGGCCTATTTTTATTATATAATAACTATAAAAATTTTGACACTGGTTTATGTCCAATTTCAAAGTGAAATTATTTACAATGACCAGCATTGGATTGAATGGTAAAAATATAATCTATCTATACTTCCAAACAATTAAAATATACAATTTAACAATAAATATTTTTTTTAATAAAAAAGTTTTTTTCAGTTAAAATATAGTATTTTTCACTATTACCCCAAATATGAGAGTTATCAGAAAAACACAAAAAATTTATTAAAACTAAATTATTATGTATAGATTATAAAGACAATGTTTATTTTGTCAAATTTAATATATAAATGTTTAAAATATGGGATTTAAAAAGGGTTCACCATTAAAAGATGGTAAAAGTATTGTTTTTGAAAAAAACTTCTTTTATCTGAAAAAAATGAATTAGTTCTTACATTATGTCTAAGAAACTCATAAAATGGATTGTAAAATAATAAGGATTATATATAGTTTAAAATTTAGTTAATACTATTTATAACCACTTTTGAACGGCTAGTTTGGTAAGTCATGGTCCGCTTGAACTCGATGTTGCATGTAATATAAGTTGTTGAATTACATTGAAGAACTAACATAGTATGAAATCTTGGGGTGTTACATATATTGATAAAGGAAAGTCTACTTCTTCATCAGGTAATTGATTGTTGTTGGAGCTGGAGATCATGGGATAAAGTGGAGGCTTTATATCTTGTTGGAGTTTACTTAAATTTCTTTAGTTTGGTTTCAATGTTGTATTTCCAAAATTCTGACTTTTTTTCTTGGTTTCCTAAATACAAGTGAATTGCATCGTTTATTTATATATGATGCAGTTGTTTATGCTATCAGTCTTCCACTGTTAACTTCTTTTGTATGGAATCACTGCTTCCGCTATTGTTTTCTATTTTTTCCACTATTTTACTTATCCAATGAGGGAATACTTTCCCCACTATCACACCCAACACCCTCAATTCTATCCGGTAGCCCCTACCATTTGGGGAAATGCGCTTAAGGCCATGTAACCAACCAGGTATGGGGCACCTCTCAGTAGCCCTCAAAACTGGGATGCTACAAAGTGTTATCAGAGGAGTTTCTTTTCTGATTTGTCTTATTATTTGGAGCCTATAGATATGGAAAGAAAGGAATAGGTAGTTGGTAAAAATTTATGCCTGGGAGTAGCTAACTCGTTTACACAGAAAAGTCGATTTACCTCAAACTTTGCGATTTTTATGGTTTTGCAGTTATTATAGTTGAAATTATTTCACTGTTGGGTGATTCACTTATTTTTTGTTGTTATTATGTATATTTTTTTGGTTCTATTTATGATTATATGAGGGTATGTCATCTCATGCCTCATATATGAACATTCTAGAGATCACATGTCATGCATTCTTGTCATTCCATTTAGGGTGTATTTCTAATTTAATGATGTTGTGATAGATATTGTGCTATATATTCTTGCTGTTGTGATGGATTCCATGATATAATATCTTTTATTTGAAAGGATATAGGTATATGTAATGTTTTATTTGGATGGATGCAAACATTTTGTTTCGGAGGTGTTATGGGTCATCTTGGATCAGAATTTGGTGGATCATGTTTGAACAATAATTAAATTTTGTCAACTTGTAAAATTAATAGGATGTCAAAATTGGATTCATTAGGAGTTTGGGCTCTCACATGTCATAATTTTTCATGCCTTGGACAAAATTTCTGGTATTTTTTGTTTCTATAAATGTTTTAGAGGATTACATTCCTGAAACCCAAACAATGTGTCATGTGTTGTTATCAACACATTCCATGTGTTCTTTAGTTCTTGGAGAAACCACTTTTATTAAATACACGTTGTGTACTATATGTACACAACGTGTAGTTCTTGACAGTGTGATTTATTGTGTGAGTAGAGACACGGGTTTGGGAATCTTTGGTATAACACACTATGTATTGGGAGTACACGTCATTCCATAAGGTATGTGTGTCCAACCGTGTGACTGACAACACAGGTGGATGAAACGTAGGTGTCACACATCGTATCCTATTTCTTTCATGTCATGTAGAGTCAACAGTGTCTACGAACATGTTAATAACCGACATGGTTGGTTAGAACATAAGCATTACACACTGTGTCTAGGGTGAACATGTCGTGTATTTTTTCCGGTAGAGAACGGTGTGGTTTATGCATGTAGAAGAACATTTGAAGGATGACAAATTAAAGTACATTTCATGTCTCTTGAGGATAATGCCATGTATAGGGGTGTTACATGACTAGGTTTGGCAGAGGTACATGCCCAATTTGAAACATAAGGTAATGTGCTGTGTAGTTGTTCTACACTACTTGTAACCTTATTTTCGAAAACATGAATGTTTTATTCTCCTTTTCCTTTTATTAATGTGTAGGTTTTTGTCCCTGAGAGTATTGAACTGAGGTGTTTGCATGACCTTGCAGAGACATGCCTCCAAGATTTCCTCTTGTTGTACTCTAGGTGCAAGGTGATGAACAAACACTAGAATTTATAGATCAGGGACTACCAATAGATCCTCCCTCCATTACCATCATGGAACCATATGTTATAGAGAACACATGTGTTAATGCAAACTTCTAGGAAGTATTTTTGAAGAACTTATTGACTTTTTAGGGAGAACCACATCCAGCCCCGTCTATGGAAGAGCTGACACTAGTGTTCAAGTGGTAACATCCTCCCACATTTTTTGGGGATGGAGAACCATATGTTGCAGAGTCATGGTTGGAGTCCATGCTTATTGTCTTTGAGAATCTAAATACACCACTATAGAGGTGGGTAAATCTCACGACGTACATGCTATGTGATACTACCAAGATATGGTAGGATGTAAACTCACATGCCGGACATCATTGGGATATGGATTGGGAATAGTTTCAAGGGACCTTCTATGACTATATCTATCCTGAGGCGTTGATGGAAGATCAAGTGCAAGAGCTCATTAATTTATAACATGGAGATCTTTCAGTGATGGACTACTCATCTTGTTTCACAAAGCTTCAGTGCTTCACAACTGTTCTAAGTGGTGAAGAGTTATCTTTGGCTAGGTTATTTGAGGATGGTATTAGGTAAGACATCCAATCATAAGTTAATGTCTTCAGGATGACTTCTATGACTACTATAGTGAACCAAGAACTGATTACCATGAGTAATATAAGGGAGTTGGGAGCTACGAGCTAGGGTGGTTCAACATCCAGTACTAGTACTCCATCAACAGATAGTAGGAAGTGTCGTAGGTAGCTTCCACATGATGTATATTCATGTATCCAGGTGTTATGCTACAACTGCGGGAAGATTGGGAACGTGAGACCACATTTCCTGAATGACCTATTTGAGTGTATGTCTTTCTGTAAGAAGGGTCATCTTCAGCATTGTTTCCAGGTGTTATCACCAGCTTTGAGTGATAGGGGCTCTATTATGACTTCACCTTCGGGAGTAGGATAAACCATTTCTCAAAAGTCATGGAAATAGACTTATTTAGTTCTTTCAGGCTGAGGACGTGGTCGTGGCTATGGTAGTTAGGCTACAGGTTTTTAGTGGCCGTAGGGTAGTCAGCTCAGGGTAGTCAGGTAGGCTCATAGAGCCATGTTATAGGTCAGAATTTTGTAGTGGAGTAGACCTAGTAGGAACAGGATCTCGGACCCTATACTGTGAGAGGTATGATTTTAGTTTACTTGTTTTTATCTTATACCCTTTTTGATATAGGAGATTTTCATATATTTATATTGTTTGGTGTTTGGAGAGCCTTGGGCTCTATATATTTCTATCATAATAAGTTATAATGCTAGACACTTTATTGGGGGTTAGGATGGATAGTGTACGCAAATTCAAGGAGTTCCTTCTAGAGGTTGGTGGGTGGAACTTCTTGTGGAACCTCTATGTCTTAGAGATGAAATGCTTCTATGTCATTCTGGAAATTCACTGATTGGTCTCCTTTCAGGGATTTATTTGTTGATATCACTGTAGAGTTAATTTCCCATCACCAAAGGAAGGGTTTTTTCTACATAATGGGAAATGCGGTTTCTAGGAGAGCATAACCAAAAACAGGAATCATGGGTTAGGAGGAATTATAGATAGGATTTCTAGTTTATATCTAGAAGATTAAGGGACTTCACAGATGGACTTTCCTCTAGTGGTGGATCATTTCAATGATTTATTTCCAGATGAATTTTCAGGTTTACCTCCAGAGCGTGAGGTAGATTTCTCTATCAATCTTGTTCAATGAGTGGCACTAATGTCCGTTCCACTTTATAGGATCCTTACCCCAGAGTCTCAAGAGCTCAAGAAATAGTTGGAGTAGTTTTTGGAAAAAAGTTTCAACTATACCAGTACTTCTCCGTAGATATATCCTATTCTTTTTCCAATGAAGATAGATGGTACCCACAGACATTGCATTGATTATCAGAAGTTGGACCAAATAAAGGTCATGAATAGTTATCCCTAGTTGAGGATTGATGATCTATTTTACCAAATTCAAGGATCCTGAGAGTTATTGAATATTGAATTGGGATCCAGTTATCATTAGTTTAACATTATACCATCATATATAACTCTTACAATCATTCAGATCAGGTATAGTGTATATGAGAATGTGGTTATATCATTTGGTCTACTGAACATTCCAACAGTTTTCATGGAACTGATGAATAAATTGATCCATCCTTAATTGGATTCTTTTATGGTAGTCTTATTTGATGATATCATGGAGTACTATCATACCTGACACCAACCTTTCAACCCGTCTTATGATCCTTTTGTGTACACTGAGGGAGCATTTGTTCTATGATAAGCTCGTAAAATTCCACATTTGGATGGATATGATTCATTTCATGGGTTATGTTTTCTCAAAAAAAGGATTATCAGTAGACCCAAAGATAGTTAGAGTAGTTGTTTCCTGTAAGAAGTCAAAAAACATTATTAAAGTAGGATGTTTTCTAGGGTTTTTTTGGTTACTAAATGCATTTTATACAAGAATTTTCACACTTATATGCGCAACCAATATGCTAAAATAAGAAGTTTGTGAAGTACATGTGGATATATTCCTATGATTAATCCTTTCAGGAGATGAAAGGGAGATTGACATTAACACCGATACAGATTTTTCCAGAGCAGGGCAATAATTATAACATTTACTGTGATAAATCAAGTATCAGGCTAGGAATAGTTCTTATATAATGGGCATGAGTCATTGTGTATGGGACTTATCAATTGTGGCCACATGAGATGAATTACTTGATGCACTCTCTCGATTTATCTATAGTTTTTCATGCTTAATGATTTTGGAGACGTAATCTTTTGGGGGAGAATTTTTTGGCTTCCACAAACAAAAAAATACCATGTATATCATTACATTGCATGATCTGAATTTGATACAGTGAAGGTGGGTTGGGTACCTTTAGTATTTTGGAATTATGCATGCCTACATGCCTAGAAAAGGAAACACAGTGTTTGATTTGTTGAGAAGGTGGTCTCAGATACAAGATGTTCAGGAAGACAGTAGTGAGTGGAAGCTTTTGGAACTATTCTCCAAGATGCATTTAGAGACGCACAACATAAAGGGAAAAATGTTTCCTTCATTTATAGTTTTTTTCCTCTACTCTAATGGATGGAGTTAGATTTAGGTAGCTATTAGACTCTGAAGTCTGAGCCCTATGGGAGAGTGTTTTAGGAGAGGACCCTACACCTGGGCGAACCGTAGGTGATGATGATGTCTTGCATTTTCATGGACGTGTATAAGTGTTAGCAGACATACATAAGGATTATATACGATATTTTCATTCCTAGATTTGGGAAATTCATCCTAGTGTCCCCAAGATTCATTGAGATCGACATAGTAAATATTGGTAGCCATGTTGGAAGATATATGTTTCTTGTATTGTTGTGAGATGTCCCACTTGTCAGCAGATAAAGGTGGAGCATCAGCATCCAACAGGGAATTTACAGCAATTACCCATTCCCATGTAGAAGTGGAGTGATGTCATGATAGATTTAGTGAGGGGTTTACTGATGTAACCTTGAGAGAATGATGCAGTTTCGGTTGTTGTTAATAGACTCATGAAGGTTTCACATTTCTTACTGATTAAGGAAACCTTTAGTGGTGATGAGATTTGAAAGTTTAACATTCGAAATATCACATGATTAAATGGGGTTCTGCCCTCTATCGTTTTAGAAACGGATTCCTGATTTACTTTTCATGTCCGGAAGCGACTACAGAGGGCTTTCATTACACAGGTACTTCTATGTACAGCTTACAATACCCATAAAGATGGCTAGTCCCAGTGCACGATTCATATTTTGGAAGTCATCCGTTGAGCATGAGTCCATGATTTTAGGGGTTTTTGAAGAAACATATACCCCTTATGGAGTTATCCCAAATTAATAAATTTCAGGAAATATTTTATATGGAACCTTATGAATCTTTGTACGGTAGGTCATGTGGATCACCCCTTTGTTGGCTGGAGGTAGAAGAAGCAGCTATGTTGGGACCTCATCTTGTCCAAGAGACCACTGAGGATGTGGAGTTGACTTGGAAGAGAATGGCTACTACATATTCATTCCTTAAATCTTATGATGATCGGCGCAGATGACCTATGGAGTTCATGGTTAGAGATCACGTTTTCTTACATGTCACACAGGGGTTGGGACACATGAGGATTAGGAGATAGAGGATGCTTTCACTGAGATATTTCAGGTCGTTTAATGTTTTAGAGAGAGTTGGGCCAGTTTCTTATCTGCTTCAATTACATCATAGGTACTATGATATGCACGATGCGTTCTATGTTTCTTAGCTAAGACGTTACTTTTCAGACCCGTCTCATGTTTTTAACCCATGGAAGATGAGTTGGAGGTGTGTACATCCTTTGAGGATAACCCTATTTGGATTGTGGATCACAACATAAAGGTTCTCTGTCGCCAGTCGGTTCCTTTGGTAAAGGTGAAATGGCAACATGGGTGTGTACATGATGATATGCGGGGGAGGGAGGTCAACGTATGATCACAGTGGCCATAGTTTTATGATGTTTCTTCTTCTCCACCCTTATAAGGGATATTTGGGGACAAATTTCATTAATGTGGGAAGATTGTAAGAACGCAGATCTCAGTTTTTAGGTATAGATCTTTATTTTGGGTTATTTTTTTGGAAATATTAAGTTTTGGTTATTTATAACTACACGTTTTGTACTCTTGAGTACACAATATGAAGTTGGTTGTTTCATGTAGTCGTATACTGGCCATGTAACGACCAAGTACATTGCCATGTGGGTGACCTAGAAGACCACCTAAAGAAGGAGTCGGTTGAGGCTAGTACACGGTGTATACATTATATGAACACATCATGTACTTTTCTTATCTATTTTTTTAATCGGCTCAAAGTAATGTCTCATCTCTAGAAAATGTTTCTTTTTCCCTAGACTCATACAGGAGAGTGACAAACGATCAAATATTTCAATCACCCCTTGTTCCTCCATATGAGATCTGATTGAGATGTTGTTGAGTTCATTGGATTCCCACTAGTGAGTTCTATCTTACCCTAGAGCCTCTCTTCCTAATTTCTCATCTCTCTTATGTTATTGTGGGTTATTAATTATTACCCTTTTCGTATATCTACATCATTCTTGGTAGATTCAAAGGCCAAAATTCAAGATGGTTCATCGTAAAACATCGAGGTAGGCGATTTGTGCCTTCTATTGATTGTATTTGGATTTTATATGATAAAAGTTCCAAATATACATGTTTAGGGTATTTCATATCTTGGAATTTAACCATATTTAATACCTACTATGGTTTGTTTTATTGATAAGGGGTTATTTCTTATTTGCAAGGTTTAAATCTTTGATTATGGGTATTCTTTCCATGTTTAGTTTATTATGGCCATTTGGTCAAGAAATTCCTGATAGGATTGCATTGTTTAAATGCCATGTGTTATTAGGATAAAGATACCATTTATTTGAGATGCATGCGATTCAGATTTTGAATGTATGGTGAAAGGTAATTGACTATGAGAGCTTCCAGTGGTTGGGTAATTTATGTATAATTGTAGTTATTTTTGACCATCGGTATTGACTGTGAGAGCTCCCATAGGGTCATTATCCAAAAGGGTTAGACCGTAAGATCTACCCAGAGGTTCATTTTTAGAATAATGTCGGACCTTAGGGAATTGACTATGAGAGATTCTAGGGGGAAATATATTTATTGTTTCTATGTAGACCAATTGGGTATTGACCGTGACAATTACCAAGGTGGTCGTTTTAAATTGTTTAGTGCCATGTGGGAAAAATGTGTAAGACTGTCTGATCTTTCCCAAAGTGTTAGTGTTTTATTGATTGAGGATATGTAGAACTAGATGAGTTATATTATTAGAACATTCCATTAAGGATTCATAATAATGTTTGAATGATTGTGATGAAACATCCAAGCCAAAGCAGAGGCTCGGACTTGGTCATACTTCATTGTTATCTAGTCTTATGATACATATATTATTCTATTACACAGGGGATAAAAATATTGGGATAGATCCTAGGATTTCATTATTCAATAGTATGAATAATTATTAAATGAAAATTAATGTAATTGAAAACAATATGGTTGATTAATATTGATTACTTACTAGTTTATTGCATCATTTTGGAATATTAACTGCTATATGTATATTCACTAATAGTTAGGCACATATCTTTTGGTGGATTCAAACAGGTATTCATCTCATGTCATGACCTATAATCGGGGCCCGTTCCGTGACAACCCCATGCCCGACTTCCATAGGCCAGGGGATAGTGACTAGCACCAAAGACGAATCCTTGATAAAAAGGGAAGGCATTTCCTTTTAACGTGTAACACACACACAGTCCGAACACAAGAAGTGGAGGAAAAAATTACTAAAATAGAAAAGAAAGTTGTGTTGAAAGTAAGTGGGCCGGTATACGAACCCAAAAAAACAATAAGTACAAGTATAAGTAAAAAGGGAAAATAGATCCTAGATCATCCACCAAGTAATCTGACCTAAGGGTAGGTACATAACGCGAACAACTCGTCCGTACGGTACTTCCCGTCTTGTCTAGATTCGATCAGCCTCCATCCATCACCCTCAACCTCGATCCCTGATGTCTGTCATCTACACATAACACAACAATCTGCGGGCGAATCCCATGTAGGGGTGAGTATAACAATACACAATAGGGGGCCCCGAGACCCTCGAAGGTCTCCCAGAATTCACAAAGGATAAACCACAGTAGAAATATAAAAACACAAAGTATCAACCAAACCTACTTAGGTATATGACCATACATATAAGTACGTTACCAGTCACAGTCCCGGCTCCAACTCTCGAGCCCAAACACAACCCAGTATACAGAGGAAGTAAATTCAATCACACAATGATAATGGTTGAAAGACATGATTCAGCTCACATTGTTATACATCATTCGTTGAGAGATAGAGATGATCAGATGTAGTCAATAATTCATCTAATCTATCAGACCCACATTGGATAAAGGACCAGCTAAGCTGTCATACTCACACAAGATACATGACCAACTACTCTGTTAGACCCACATAGGATACAAGAATAGAAGTCAGAATTTTGGGACCCACAGAAAATCCTGGTACAATAGTCATTATTGTCGAACCCACGGAGGACTCCGGTTCAGTAGTCATAATTGTCGAACCAAAGGAGGATTCTGGTATAGTATTCATCGCTGTCAAACCCACGTTGGATTCCGGTAGAGTAGTCATCGCTGTCGAACCCACGTTGGATTCCGGTACAATAGTCGTCGCAGCCAGCTCATGGGTTCCCACACACAGCACGCTCGATTTTGGGAGGGTCTGATCCTCGAGTCAAGTGTTGATACATAATCATTAATGAAGTATCAATTTGATGTATCCCGTAGTTTTTTCTCATCAAAAGGATCCCAATGAGACAGACATCATGTCAATCGGACGCCCAGTGTGAGAGTTATTTGAATTTCGGTTCTAGGGGTCTGGCTAAATTTACGCTCGTTCCAAAGCCATCTATTTTACAACATTTTCCAAAACACAATTAGAGTATTGAAAAAGGACCAGTTCATCATGGGGGTCCCAGTGCCTCAGATGGCATGTCGTTCGAACGTGCGGTCTTGAAGATATTCCAATTTAAGAGAAGTCGGGCCCAGCCCGTCAATCCCAGTGGGCTGTTGCGGGGCGGCCCGAACCGGATTGGAGGGTCTGAACCAGGTGGGGGGTTGGCCCGTCCCGGCTCATCGAGTCCGACCCAGCTGGGGGTCGGCCCGGCCTGGTGGGGCCCGATCCACCTGTGGAACCGACACTCGCGGCAGACCGGTCCGGTTCGCCTTGCGGTGCCAAGCAGCGCCAGCTCCTTGCTGCCCAGCCATCCGGTTCTTTCTGGAGCATGTTTCATATGTAGCGGGCCAGAGTTTTACGCATGCGGCGCCTGCGGGCGCAGTGGGTTTTCAGTCTAGCCAGCAGGAGAACGCCCGGTTCGCCCACCAGAGCGGCCCGGGGAAGTGGGCCGAGGTCTTCTCTGCGCCGCACCTGTGGGTGCCGCGGATCTCCATCCGGGCCGGTAGGCGGCCGGCCGGTTCGGTTTGGCTGAGCGGCTGGTGGACTCTGGTCATGTCCTCCACATCCATGTGGTGCCTACGGGGACCCCGGTTTCTCCATCAGGCTGTCCTGTCGGTCGGCCAGTCGGTCATCCTGTGGTCCGGGCGTCCCGAGTGGTCGCCAGTCACTCCACACTGCCGGTGCGCGCTCACCACTGCCGCCGCCACCACCGGTCACCAGTTCCACATTTATTCTCCACACCCCACTTGGCTGCAAGCCCCTTCCTTCAGCACGGTGCGACAACACCACGCCCTACCAGCTCCACATTTTTCGTTAACACAAACAAGGTTCAACGGAGGGACGTCGGGCCGTGTTTGTTCGGCTTGTGCCATCCGTGTTAGGTGATAAAAACATGGTCACTGTCAACTAAAAAAACATCGCCGAATGAGGATACAATTCATACAATAAAGTTAATCAAATCCCATTACCTCGTATTTCATCGTTGAATGTTGACGAGTCGTGGAAGTCGGTTGTTGGAGAAGACAGATGTCGTTCAGTCAACGTCAGAGGGGATGACATTGTCATTGGTGACGTTCTTCGCGGGCGGCGTCTTCCCTTTCATGCTCCGGTTAGAAATGAAAGAGATGTGTCGTCGTTCTTTGACATAAATTGCATTCTTTATCAAGAGGATATCATTCCTCCAAGTGTTCTCCCAAAACTCCACTAATTCTCCTAAAAAAGGAAAAATATTCCAACCATAATAATATAACACTTATTATTATGCTCACATAATGAATTCAAAATAATTAAAATTAGATGAGCCAATTAATTAATTTCAAGCTTGATAATTAATTGAGAGAGTGAGTTGGCACATTAAGTGGGAAGGTGGAAATGCTCCACCGTAAATTGGGAGTTAAAGAGTTAAAGGGGTGTTCTAGGGGAGTTGAGGGGTTTGAGCTCATGTGGGACCCACCACAAAATATCCTCCCATGGGAGGTTATGTGGGGGTGTGCCCCACCTCCAACTTCCCTTTGGTGAAAATAACTACCACACAAATAAAAATTATGTCACACATAAATTTTTATATAATTTTTAGAATCCCCAAAAATTAACTTCCACTCTCGATAAAACACAATTGTGGTAAAGGTCTCCTTAAATGAATACATATGTTGGGAGTTTATCAGTGTTCTCATATTTCAATTCTGAGAACTAGTTCAAATGATATAAAATCCCACATGCACGTTCACTGAACATACCAGAACAAAATTTCAGAAATTGATTGCAGGCACACCGAACATCGAAATTAGACATCGTCAGAAACTATAGACTTGTAAAATTACCATGTATTTATGAAAAACAATTTCCATAGTATTTACAGGTCTTTATATTCTCCCCACCTCATGGATTTATGTCCCCATAAAATACACCACACAGTATAGGAACAAATGAGGGTACTGAGCACGCATCTGAGCCTCCCGCTCCCATGTGCTCTCCTAGAGGTTCATGTGCTGCCAGAAAATGTGCACCAGAGGAATCGCCAATCCATGTAGGACCCTCTCCTGTTGATCCTAAACTCCACTGGAACCTCCTTGAATGTCGACCTATAATAGATGTCCATCTCCCCGTGGTAGATAATGTGGGATGGGTCGTGCACGTATCTCTTCAGTTGTGATACATGGAAGATGTCGTGCACCCGGTGCACCTAAGGTGGAAGGGACAGGTGGTAATCCACCTCACCTAGTCTACCGAGGACCTGAAAAGGTCTGATGAATCACAGATTTAACTTGCCGCCTCAGCCAAATCTCTATAGACCTCATCGAGGTGAGACACGTAGGAAGACATGATCACAATCCTCAAACTCCAGTGGTCTCAGTCTCCTATCAGCATAGGACTTCTGTCTGCTCTGTATAGTCTTCATCTGCTCCGGGATGATCTTCACCATCTCCATCATAGCCTGTACCATCTCTGGTCCCACAAGTGCTGACTCCCCTGGGTCATTCCAGCATAGTGGTGATCTATAAGGTCTGTCTAACAGTGCCTCGTAAGGTGCCATCTCGATGGTGGAGTGGTAGTTGTTGTTGTACGCAAACTCCACCAAGGGTAAGTGATCCTCCCATCTATGACCAAAGTCAAGGACACATGCATGGAGCATATACTTGTGAGTCTGAATGGTCATCTCAGTCTAACATTTCGTCTGAGGATGGAAGGCGGTTCTCAAGCAAAGCTGCGTCCCAAAAGCCTCCTGCAACCCCTTCCATAGCCAGGAAGTAAAACGAGCATCCCAATCGAAGACGATCATCGATAACACATCATGAATCCATATGATCTTCTATACGTAGAGGCATCCCAAGCTCTCTACCAGGCCCTACTCTCTAATCGATAGGAAGTGGGCTGACTTGGTGAGTCGGTTGACAATCACCCAGATAGAGTTGTTTCCTCTGGATGTACGTTGAATTCCCATCACGAAATCCATGGATATCCCATCCCACATCCACTCTGGGAACTCTAAGGGCTGAAACAAGACTGCTGGAACCTGGTGCTCCTCCTTCACTTGCTGACAAGTGAGGAATCATGAGACAAACTCTTCTATCACCTTCTTCATACCCGATCACCAGTGCTGTCGTATGAGGTCCTGATACATCTTCTCCACTTTTGGATGTTCCGCTGGAGGGTAAGGGTGGAACTCCCTCAACACCTCCTCCTGTAGTGAAGCTGGTACCATGGTACATCCTTTGAAGAGGATGAAATGCTCCCCACCTTCAGAAAACCAATCAGGTGTCTGCCCTAAGTATATGTGAGATCGTCACTTCTCACAGTCAACGTCTCCATGTTGTGCCTCTCTGAATCACTGAAGAAGTGGAGGAGTGACTGTGATAGACTGCAGAAAAGCCGATCCATCTCTATCCACAAAGGATATCTGCAATGCGGCCAGCTGCTCTGTCGCCACTCCAATCAGCTAAATAAATGATCTGATGCTGAGAGCATCTAATACAACATTCCACTTCCCAGGAGTATAGACTATCTCTAAGTCATTGTCCTGGAGGAACTCTAGCCATCGTCGTTGTCTCAGGTTCATTTCCTTCTGTGAGAAGATGTACTAGAGACTCTGATGGTCAGAGTAGACTGTAAAACACCCACTAATCAGATAGTTCTACCACATATTCAAAGCGAATACAACAGCTGCTAACTCCATGTCATGTGTAGCATAGTTCTGATCGTGTTGTCTCAACTATCGTGAACTATACGTGGTCACTACTCACTCCTACCTTAGGACACACCTAAGTCTGGTCCCTGATGCATCACAGTAAACTGCGAACCGTACTCCCTCCTCCAGTAGCCTCAAGATGGGATCACTATTCAACCTCTACCTCTGCTCCTAAAAACTCTACTAGCTTCTATCTGACCACATGAATGGTTTCCCCTACTTTTTCCATGTGAAAAGCAGTGCTGCAACTCTGGAGAAGTCTGGGACAAATCTCCAATAGTACCCAGCCAGTCCCAGAAAACTCCGCACCTCCGTCACACTCTTGGGTGACTACCAAGAAAGTATTGCCTCGATCTTCACTGTATCCACTACAACTCTGGCCTCCAAGATGACGTGTCCCAGAAAGTGAACCTCTCGAATACAGAACTGAAACTTTGAGAGCTTACAAAATAGCCAGTTCTCATGGAGTGTATCTAGTACTACCTGCAAATGTTAGGAATGATCCTCCTCAGTAGTAGATTAAATTAGTATGTTGACGATGAAGACTATGAAAAAGTGATCGAGGTAATGCTGGAAGATCCTTTTCATGAGACTCATGAACACTGCTAGAGCGTTGGTTATGCCAAAGGGAAAAAAAGAACTCATAGTGGACATACTGACACCTGAAGTCCATATTTAACATATCCTCATCTCAAACTCTGAGCTGGTGATTGCATGACCTGATCTCTATCATCGAGAACCATCGTGCTCCCTTGAGCTGATCAAAGTGGTCGTCAATCCTCGAGAGTGGGTACTTGTTTTTCACGGTCACTTGATTCAGGTGACCTTAGTTGACAAATTATCTCAATCTCCCATCCACCTTCTTGGCAAACAAAATCAGATATGACTAGGATGAAACACTGGGTCAGATAAATCCCTTCCCCTGCAAGTCCTCCAGCCATACCCGGAGCTCACGATGCTCGGCGGGAGCCATCCGATGTGATGGAGTAGATATCATTGTTGTCCCGAGGTATGGGTCAATGTAAAATTCCACCTCTCTATGAGGAGGTATTCTTGGGACGTTGTTAAGAAAACATCCGCGTACAGATCCACCACACTAGGAACACTTGGACTCTGCACATCTACCACTCTGAGGATGAGACTAGCCAACTGATGTGTGATCGGCTGACCCCTCCTCTGTGTATGTCCATCCTATGCTGAAAAGGTTCCCTTCTTGCTGGTGAAGGTGAAAGTGGTGCAATCTAGGTGGATACACTACACTTTTCACCTAAAACAGTCAATCAGAACATGAACTGTGGATAACCATTCCATACCCAAGTTGACGTTGTAAGGCCTCGACGCTGCTACAAGAAGATCCCAGTTGAAGCTCTCAACTCATAGAGTAAGCTCACACTATCGAAACCAGTGTGTAATCATCATGTCTGGTCCCGTAGGAGTCTCTAGCCATAAGGATCGATCCAACATATCCTTTGGAATTTTCGTGCTCTGAACGAGGGCAGTGGAAATAAAATAATGACTCGCAGATGTGTCTATAAGTATTGCAGTAAGGGTAGAGTAGACATAGATAGTACCTCGAATCATCTTAGGTGCACCATGGTCATAGGCCTCAACTGCCTAGAGCTGACCTACTTCTGTCCGCTAGCTCCCTGTGGTCGGGGTGGACCTCCTGGTGGTGGTGGTGGTAAGGCCTTGAAACGTCGTCCACCACCCGCTGTTCAACCAAATCCTTTGCCACGTCCTCCTACTCCTAGAAGACAACCAAGGTTGAACCTGTAACATTTCCTAAGAGGTCCCTCAACTGTCTTCTTCTCATCTTCATGGTGGGTCGGGTAGCCATGAGCCATGTGGATCTGCCCGCCGCATGCATAGCACTGCCTGCTCATTGTAATGTTGGTTCTGTCTCGTGTTCCCCATATACCCGAACCTGTATCTTGGGGTTTCCCACCCGATGTCCTAGTCCTCCTGGACCTCTGCATCATCTATATCCAGCTAGCTACATAAGGCTCCACTAAGTGTGTCCCTATGGTGGGTCTTGCCACTGGTGACTGCTCAGTGAGAAAACTCTCCACTAAAAGGGCTTGCTCCAGCCCCCCAACCTGTGTCGGGATTCTGAGGGCGATCATCGAAGTCCTGATCTCATATATGAGTCCTTGATCGAATGTACGAGCCCTGAAAAATTGTTCTCGCACCATATCTGTGGAGTAACATGAGAGGTCGGGGAACCTCACTGAGTATTAAGCTACGGTCATGCTTCCATGTTGCAGATAAAGTAACTACTGAATCCGCACAGCACGAAGGGTGGATGGAACAAACACTAAGCGAAAGACACTCTAGAAGTCTATCTAGAGTAATGGTGCCTCTTCATGCACCTGGAGCATCAGGGTCCACCATCTGCATGCTGCTGCATGCAAGAGACTCACAGCATGGATCCCCATGAGGTTAGCTGGTGTCACTACCCATCTGAAAACTCTCACGACAGCCTCTAGCCAATCCTCAGCTGCCAGTGGGTACATCTTTCCCTAGAACCTGGGCGGCCTCTGGCGCTGGAACTCATGCAACACACTCTGGCGGAATGCACTCTCTACTACTGGAGCCGGTGGTATCGGTGGCCCGGGGGGTAGTGGTACCGCTGGTACCTCTGCTCTTATGGGGCCCTGCCTCGAGGCCTTATCACTCAGTGGGCTACTATCATGTACGAAACTCGGAACCCTGGCTGGATGCCTTCATGGGGCCATCCGGAAAATAAATAGGTGTTCCATTGTTAAAAATTATACCTGGTTAGCTGACACAATTTAATCATGAGGAAATTTTATAAGGAAACACACACACAATCAGTGTTTTTGTGCACGAAGTCAGATATCGAAAGTTAGAGTCCTAGTGTTTGGATACGTCGGCAGCTGCACAGACACCAGTTTCCCTAAACTGATAACCACACCCAAAACACTAAACACTATTTTCATTAAAATAATCCGAGTCCAAGTTCTGTGGAAGAACCGACTCCTCTAATACCAATTTGTCAAGACCCGTCCTCGAGGCCCATACCGTGACTACTCTAAGCCCACCTTCCATAGGCCAGCGGCTAGAAACTTGAAACAAAGGCGAATCCCTGATAAAAAGGGAAGACATTTCCTTTTAACATGTAACACACACACATAGTCTGAACCTAAGCAGTAGAGGCAATGGGTACTAAAATAGAAAAGTAAGGTGTGCTGAAAGTAAATGGGCCAGTATAAAAACCCAACTGAACAACAAGTACAAATGCAAGTAAAAAGGGAAAAAATCTCCTGGATCGTCCATGAGGGAATCCTACTTAAAATGTAGGTACATAACTATAACAACTCGTCCCTACGGTACGTCCCATATAGTCCAGCTCCGAGCAGCCTTCGTCTGTCACCCTCATCCTCGATCACTACTATTCGTTGTCTGCACAGAACACAATAAGGTGTGAGCAAATCCCATGCAGTGTGAGTATAACAATACTCAGTAAGGGACCCCGAGACCCCTGAGGGTCTACCAGAATCCACAAATGATAAAACAAAGTAGAAATATACAAACACAAAGTATCACCCAAACCTACTTATGTATATGCCCATTCATATACCTGTGTTACCCATCACAGTCCCGGCTCCAACTCTTGATCCCAAACACAATCTAGTCCACAAAGGAAGTAAATTCAATCACACAATGATATTGGTTGAACGTCATGACTCAGCTCATAGAAGTATACATCATTCCTAGAGTGATAGAGATGATCAGATGTAGTCACTAATTCATCTTTGCTTTCAGAACAACATTGTATACAAGACTATCTAAGCTATCACACCAACACAGGATACAAGACCAGCTAATCTGTCGGACCCACATAGGATACATGAACAGAAGTCAGAACTGTCAGACCCACGGTGGATCCCAGTACAGTAGTCATCGCTATCGAACCCATGGAGGATTTTAGTTTAGTAGTCATCGTTGTAGAACCCTCGGAGGATTCCAGTACAATAGCCATCACTGTCGAACACACGTAGGATTTTGGTACAGTAGTCATCGTTGTCAAACCCACGTAGGATTCCTGTACAATAGTCATCGCTGCCAGTTTTAGGTTTTCCGCACATAGTATGCTCGATTCCGGGAGGGTCCAATCCTCGATTCATGTGTCGAAACTTCAAATATCACGAAGTCTCAATTTTATGTATCCCGTAGTTACATCACATCAAAATGAACCCAACACAATAGATGACGCGCTAATCGGACACCCGTTCGAGAGTTATTGGCATTTCTGTTCTAAGGGGCATGGTTGGATTTACGCTCGATCCAAACCCGACCGTTTTCCTAATTTGTCCAAGACTCACTTAGAGTGTCGCAAAAGGACCACATCATGAGAGGGGTCCCAATTCCATAGATGGTGCATCCTTCGGACTCGCGGGTTTGAAAATATTCGCATTTAGGCGAAGTCAGGCCTGGCCAGTCAAGCTCAGTGGGTTGTGGAGGGTCAGACCGACCCGGCTGGGGGTCACCCTGGCCCGGTTGGGCGAGGCCCACCTGCGGACCCAGCCCACGCTACGGGCCGGTCTGATTCGCCCGGGTTCGCTGCTTCCTTGCTGCCTTGTCGTCTCTAGCCGGCCGGTTCATCCCGGTGCACGCGACCCATGTAGCGGGCCTTGGTTATTCCTACGCGGCGCCTACGGGCTCCGCAGTTTTCTAGCCTGGCCGGCAGGATGCCAGACGATTCACTCAATAGAGCGGCCCATGGAAGCAGGCGACAGTCTTCTCTGGGCGCTGCCTGCGGGCACCGTGGATCTCCAGCCCGGCCGGCAGTCGGCCGGCCGGTTCGATTCGGTCGAGCAGCCCGCTAACGCGGACCGCGTCCTCCACCTCCACGCCAAACTTTCGGATGCCATAGTTTCTCCAGCGGGCTGTCCGGTCGGTCGGCCGGCATGTCGTCCTGTAGTCCGGACAACCCGAGTGGCCCCCAGACCCTCCATGTGGCCGGCGAGTGGTCGCCGCTGCAGCCACCACCACTGGTCATCGGCACCACTTCCGTTTGAGTGGCCCCTTCCTTTGTCACGGTGCGATAGCACCACACCCTACATGCTCTTCCTCCATCATCAACACAAACAATGTTCAACAGAGTGACATTGGGTCGTGTTTGTTCAGCCCACGCCCTCCACGTTAGGTAATAACAACTTGGTCACTGTCATCCAAAAACAAACGTCAAAAAATGAGGATATAAATAATACAATAAAATTAATCAAATCCACATACCTAGTATTTCGTCGTTGAACAATGACGAGTCGCGGAAGTCGGTCATTGCGGAAGATGGACGTCGTTCTGTCAACATCGGACGGGATGACATTTTCATTGGTGACGTTCTACGCGGGTGGCATATTCTTGCTCTGGTTGGAAAGGAAAGAGATGCATCGTCACTCTTCGGTGTAAACGGTGTTCTTCGTCGAGAGGATATCGTTCCTCTAAGTATTCTCCCAAAACTCCACTAATTCTCCGAACAATGGAAAAATATGCCAACCCAAATAATATTACACATATTATTATGGTCACATAATGAATTAAAAATAATTCAAAATAGATGATCCAGTTAATTAATTTCAAGATAGATAATTAATTTAGAGAGTGAGTTGGCACATTAAGTGGGATGCTGGAAATGCTCCACCATAAATTTGGAGTTAAAGAGATAAAGGGGTGTTCAAGGGGAGTTGAGGGGTTTGAGATCGTGAGGGTCCCACCACAAAATATCCTACCATGGGAGGTTATGTGGGGGTTGGCCCCACCTCCAACTTCCCTTTGGAGAAAATAAACACCAACCAAATAAAAACATTGTGACACATATATTTTTATTTAATTTTTAGAATCCCCAAAAATTAACTTCCACTATTGATAAAACGAAACAACGGTAAAGGTCTTCATAATAGAATACCGACGCTGCATGTTAATCAGTATCCTCGGATTTCAATTCCGATCATAGATTCAAAAGATATAAAATACCGTATGTACGTTCACTGAACGTGCCCGAACAAAACTTCAGAAATTGATTGTCGGCATACCAGACCTCGGAATCAGGCGCCTTAAGATACTGCGGACTCATAAAATTCCCATGTATTTACAAAAAACAATTTCCATAGGATTTCTGGGTATTTACATCTCACACCATCTTTTTTTCATTCTTCTATAACCAAAAAGAATATTCAATTGGATGTATAAATAAGGGAAAGCCCCCTACTTCATCTGGTACTTGATTGATGTTGGAGCTGGAGAGCATGGTACCATGATGAGGCTTGCGATGTTGTTGGAGTTTACTTACTTTTCTGTACTTTGGATTCAGTATTGTATTTTAATCATTGTGACTTGTTTGGATGATTCCCTAGATACATGTTAAATGCATCATTTATTTATATATACTACAGTTGTTTATGATACCATTCTTCTATTGTTTACTTTTTTTGTATTCCATTACTGCTTCCATTACGATTTTCTAGTTGTTTCTATATTTATACTCTACCAATGAGGGCTTAGATTCCCCACTATCAAACCCATGTCCCTCTCTACTAGTCATAATCCTCTAGCATTTAAGGAAATATGCTTGAGGCCATGTGACAAATCAGGCGCGGGGCACCTCTAGGCGGCACCCTAAATAGGGACATAACAACCATACTTTGTTGGAAGGTCCAACTTCAACCGTTGTATTAGAAAATGATTTTTTTTTCAATCTTTTTTTATTTTCATTTTGATTATTTACACCCTAATTAACTAACTTTGGACACACATTTTTTATTTCCCTAACTCATTAAAATTAAAAAATTCAGATCAACGACATCATTTTGTTTGTCGAATAATTTCACATACATTCATTAGCCATATTCCCTGGCTTTTCACATCAACAACACTTCACATATTTTATAATACATTCCCCAGGATTATTTATACAACACTTATCACAATATGGAAACGTCCTTTTCTTACAACCATATTTATTTGATGGATGATTTCCAGATTCCTTCCTTCTAATCATTTTATTCTTCTTATTGTCATAGGATACATGATCATCAGTAAACTCCATTTATACTTTCTTGGAATACTGAACTAGTTTATCATAACTTTTGAAATTATAGGAAACTAATTCCATTCAATATCATGTTGTTAATATTGAATATTTGTTTTTTATTTTTATGATAAATATCCAAGAAAAAATTTAGGACATAAATTTACAATAGACTGAAGTTCCCTTAATATGTGGACATAGACTCTTAAAATTTTTTCTCAGTTGCATGAATTGTTTTTCCATCCAATGTAGAACAGAATGAGGAAACTATTTATCATTGAAAATATTTATAAATTAATAATATTCCATGTCATTAATATCTTCTCTTTCTTTAATATTCATAACTTTTGACAATGAATTGTCAGTTACACCATCAATATAGTAAATACAAAGCATTCACTTTTGATGATCTAAACGACCCCTGAATCACTACATCAAAATATCCACTTAATGTTATAGGAGGTTGCCTAATAATATACACCACTATCATAATGTTTTTATGTGGAATATCCGGTTCATATTTAGGATATATTATACCACTATTAATAGCCCATGTCAACAGATTCATCACTACAAAAAATGTCTGGGTTCCAATTCCAACCAATACAAGTTTCTGATTTGGAATGATATTTCTCCCTCAATATATTTTTTACTCCAGATTCCTTTTTTTCATCTATGTAAAGACATTCTAAATAGACATATTCTGGATGAAAAAACATGGTAATATTAAAAAAAATACCTTTTCAACATAACCATAAAGTAAAATATTTTTATGGGTATTCTATTAGGATTGTACTAACCAAAAATATTTTCTAAACCTTACTCTAATAGAAACTATTAGGAACTGGCATTAAACATTAAATATTTTAGTGTTTTAGATTTGATATCACCTCCTCACATTCCCTACTATATTTACTATTTTGAGTTCTAGATAAATAGTTCATGACTATCACATAAAAAACCCATATGTTACAATGTTGATACATCTATTTAGAATCCATTTTTCATACAATGAAGAATATTTAAAAAGAAATATGTTTTCTATTCCTGCGACATTTTGAGGACTTTAAAATTGACTTCTTCGTTATTTTTACCAATCCTCCAAACCTATGAAAACCATTTTAGAATGATGTATGAGAAAAAAAATATCATTTAGGGACATAAAACTGATAAAGAAAATTATTTTTCCTTTTTAAAACCATGATATCAAAACAAAAATTAGACTATAATAGAATAAACATTCTTCTCAAATAATCACTTAATTACACAACAAAAAGACACTACTATACATGATTTTTCATTAAAGTCTTTATAAGAAATAAAAAATGTAAATTTATAGTCATGAGGGTTTCTTAAAAACACGATAACTCCTTAAAATATTTTTAAAAAAATTATAATTGTTTTCCAAGACTTGAATAGTCATTACATACCATTTGAAATAAAATGATTTCAATTAAAACCCATAAGAAATAATAGAAAATTCATATAGGTCCCTTGGTAGACCGTATTCATAGAACCCTTTCAAACCCCTTATAAATTGTAATAACCAAATAACCAACTTCCAAATATAATTATCCAATGCATTGGAGCACAATCTGGGTGCTCCAATATTATAATAAATAATAGGATCACCGATTATCATGACCTATATTAGTCTAATATTTTATAGTGAATAATTAAAATTAACTAAATAATGAATAAAATATTTTAATCTTCCACCTTTTCATCATAAGACCCTTTAAAAACTCTTTTAATCACATGTACAAAACACTTCCAGATATTAAAATATCATTTACTTTTAAAAGCCCATTTTCAATAACAATATAACCAGAATTAAGGACAAATGTGTTTTTCGTTAAATATACCTCAAAATCATACAACGAAATCCAAACATTAAATAACTGTTACAGTGGCGGGAAAATTTATTGTCAACATATAGGTTAAAATAGAAGAGTTTTTTGTCTTTTGTAAAGACATTCAAAACATTCCATAATAGTATAAAATTGGAAAACCCTATTAATGAAAGTAAAAATATACATAAAATTTTATTTATAATCATTTTTCCCAAATAAATACAATAATATGATATTATGAAAATAGCTACATGGAATAAAATGAGTTGGATGGGAGACATTAAAATATGATTTTTAAAAGAAAGTCTTATAATCTGACTATAGCTCATCATGTAAGTTTCTTATCATCCTGAATAAAAAAATGTTAATTATTTACTTTCTTGATAAAAATATTAATGTAAATTATTATTTTATTTTATTTAATACCATGTTATATACCATTACATAATCAATTTTGATTACATCAGACATTTTGATGACATTTTGCTCTTATGTAAAAAATGATTCTGGTAGGATGAATATGGTCAACTGGGAAATTATTTAATCATATCTAAAATAATAATCATAAAATAATTATTGATTTTATACATAAATTATTGTTTTAAAACCTATCTTGAACAAGTTTTATGAGAAATGAACTATGTTATAATCATTGAGATAGTAGGTCATACATACACATTGGTAACGATTTCATTTTTATATTATCGTCATAGAAATATGGTATGTATTATTTTATCATTTCATAATGGAAATTATATCCTAAATATAATATTATTTATTTAAATATAGTTATATATATCATCCATGTGATGAGGTGATGGAAAAGAATCACGTCGCTTCATTGAGGTGGTAGTACACACATACACACGAAGGATGTTATCATTTTTCAATAAGATGAATACCAAGAATTTAAATGGTATATTAAATTTACATAATGATAAATATTTCATTAATATAACATATATTAATATATTTTAATTAAAACATTTTCAAAATCCTTGTGATGTAGTGATGAAAAACTAATTACATCAGTTCGCAAGGGGGTAGTCTACCATACACATGACAGATGGTTTTGTTTTCCATTTAGATGTAAGTTCATATGGATGCGGGGTATTCCATTAACATACTAAAATTTTATGTTATTTTATATAATTATGTTATTATATAATCAATTGAGTTTTATTTTATGGAGATGGAATAAAAAAATAAAAAAATGCTCTATAAGGAAATATACCTCTTGTTTTGAAAACACCATCATTTTAACACAAACAACATTCATACGATGGTTTTAGGGTTAACAAATAGCCTCTAATATGTATTTAGTGTTATTAAAAAGGTATTTGGTAAGTTTTATTTCCAAAATTAATGGTTTAATGGGTGAATAAAAGTGAAATAGAGGTTCATTTTTATAAGAAAGTGGGTGGAACTCATGGAATTTCATAAAATCATAAATTACTATTAATTAATTTTCATGAACAATTTTATAAATAATTATTTATTCAAAATATACGATGTTTATTTTTCTAAAGAATCTCACACAATAAAATTTGTTCAATTTAGGTGATATTTTTTCCATTATATTTTTTAATTCATCATTGACCCTCTTGACGATTATCATGAAACAATATTTATAAATCTTTAAGATTCAATATATTTACTATAAAAAGGAAAAAAATAAAAAATATCTTTTGTTTACTATCATAAACAATATTCTAATCACATGGCTAATATTAATACTTTTTTGAATGTTAAATCATTTTATAAAACATTATTTGACATAAAATATCATTATTTTCATTTTTATAATATTTATTTAATTTGACCTCAAAAACATAACAAGGAAGATAAAATTTGAATATAAAATTTTAAAATGCATAAAATATGTTATAGTTGTCAAAAAAAATTTAAAGACACTATAAACCATTGATGTATAATTATTTTTATGGATTTTTCTATTCATTTTATTGATTTCTCTAATACTGGCATAAGCATAGTGTTAGTGTTTCATAAGCATTTAAGATAATTAATTTTTAATAAAAATTAGAAATACATTACTGTGATAAAAAATAAATTATATTTTAAATCAATATTTATAACTGATAATATCTTTTATTTATCCCCATTTTGATAATCTAGAGATTATAAAACATTGAGAATGACGATTTTTACGTTTCATCATAAAAATAATGTAAAGGTATAAATCATGGAAAAATAGGAAAAATTCCATATATTTTCATTTTGGATGATTATAGATGTGTCATAATCTTCTAATGAAATTATTTAAAGTGTTAGTGTTATTTTTTCGTCCTTAAGATTTTATTTTAAACAATAATTTCTTTATTTACCCATTACGACAGTAATAAAAATTACTAAGTTTATTATTCAAAATTTCCATAAATTAAAGGTACCTACATAACAAATATGGAACCACTAATTCTAAATATAGAATCTATTTTTGAAAATTTGACTTAAATATGTGGTAGAAATCATTATAAAAATAATCCGGCAAAAAGCCAAAAAAGCATTTTTTTTCCAGAAGGATGCCTTTTGGAGTAAAATGTTTTGATACCAAATTAAATCATGAAATAGATAAAAATAATAATTTTATTATCTATAATTTAAGTGAAATAACTTATTTAAAATTTTTAAATAAAATTTATTCTTTTAATTACTTGAAATAATAACAGTGTTTTCAATAAAAATCCTAATTTTCACTATTCATTGAAAAATCCCACCATTAAAAAAATACTAAAAAGAGTACTAAGATAATTTTGAAATTTTGAATAAAAAATAAAATTCAATTTTTTTATTAAAATTATGTAATATTGAATGAATGCTTTTAAATAAAACCATATAATTAAAGAACCCCCAATTTGGATAGAAATGAATCTTTTTACCTTTTTTCTAATAAATTACCTAATATTTCAATAAAGAATAAAAATCAATAATATTTAATTAATTAATATTAAAAATACCTCAAAATAATTTATCTTAACATCAGATGGGTTGTTATAATCTAATCTCACCATTTTTTTAATTTCCCAATTTTATGAAGAAATGTTTTATGTTTGGTATGTCTAAGAAGTTTACTTTGTGTGAAGTTAATTATGGTTTATGTTGAATATATTTCATGAAATAATATGATTATGTATCTAGTATCTATATATTCTAATCCTTTCTGTTCTATATGAGGGTATTTTTGTGAATTGTATTGTATATTTATATAAAATGATATAATATTAATGTGTGAAATGATTTGGTGAGATCAGTTGAGCTCATTATAAGTGTCAATTCTGAAGGAATTTTACACATAGTATACATAAATGGTTTTAATCTCAATTTTTTTCATTTTATTCTTCTATATATGAATTTTTCTAACTATTTGATTTGGAATCTTATTTCCTCCAACAAATTAATATGTGAAAACCATATTAATGTGTAATTTATTACAAAACCTCTAGGTTTGGCTACTCACACCAATATAGAATCCAAAGATATTTACACTTATACAAACCCATCACATGAATAATATAAATTATATTTTTTTGTAAAATCATGAGGTTATATGATACTGAAAATCTCTACATGAGTAATCTTGGAGTTACAGATAAAAAAACCCTACCCTCTCTAGAACATGGAATAAGCCTCTAAACCAATGGGATGTCCAACCTCAAGTCCCTAAACATAGTTATTCGTTACTCAAGAGATAATTATTCTTATTATATCTCTAAAAACTAATATTCAAAAAGTATATTCAATAGCTAATTTTAATCTCATAATTAAAGTAAGAAACTGATTTTATGGATGATGAAAAGTAAATATTATATTGACATTACTACCATGTAATTTCTAGCTTAACAATTATATTTCAAATAGTTTAACAGTTAAAATAAAAAATACGAATATCAACAATGTAAAAATATATAAAACTTGAATAAAGTAGGTAATAACCAGTAAATAAATGAAAATTTAGAATATTTAAATAAGATATTACCATTTATAAACAATTCATAAATAAATTATAATTAAAAACAGTCAATAATTTTATTATATCATATGGACATACTGTAGCATTGAATATACAAAAACATTAAATTTATTCCATGAAACGAAACTTTGATACTATTCATTATATGGCATTTCAATTAAGATATATTGTATTCTATGAAATATAAACATTTTATATTTACTTTTATTATTATATATGCATTTTAAAAAATCTAAATATAATTTTGTAATAATATTTAAACCATTAATCATATAAATATATCAAAAATACCCCTTTAGGAGGTTTATGTAACTTCCTAATAAGACACACTATTAATTTTAAAAATTGAAAAATTTTATGAAAAATTCATTATTATAATATTATAACGTTGAATTTTACATTATATATTATGTTATAAACTCTATATAAATTACCACTTATGATTTATGGAAATATTAATTTCTTAAGGATAAGGAAATCAATTTAATAATGAAAATGTATTCAATATTTGATGTCAGTATTTTGTAATATTTATTAAAAAATGTTACCCAAACACATGATTAAATTATTATAAATACTTATATAATTAATCAATATATAAACCATTTATAATAGAAGAAATCAAAAAATACGTTATAATAATAATATAAATAAATTCATATAATTTATAATAATATTTAAATTATAATAAAAAACAAACTTGATATAAAATTTTTTTTACAAAACATTCACTTGAACATATATTAAACATCAATGTAATACCAAATTGGTGTAACACACTACATTTTCACAAAATGTTGTGTCATGGTACCACCTCACATGACATTATCAGACAATGAAATGTTAAGGTGTAGTACCAATATTGATATTACGTTGTGTCGAAATATAAATATAGTCATAATCCCCAAATTACATTCACTCTCAATGTACAATCCATATATAGTATATAAAATTACATTTACAATCATTGTAATTTAATATTCTTGTAGGTTCCAGGTGTAGTGGAACCGTGTAATGGTTCTAGCCCAATATTTCCCTTTTTAATGTTCAATGATAAATCCTTGATATACACAATTATAAATAGTGTGTTAAATGGTATTTAATCAATGAATACATCCAATATGAATCATGCTAGAACTAGAGAGATATGATCATCACATGTTATTTTTAATTAATTTAATTAAATACAAATTACCTTGATGGAATTATTTCTTCAATTTTGGATCTGGTAATGTAACATTTTGGATCCAGGTGCCACCCAATAGTACCCCATACCAGGATGGTCACATGTTCACAAGTGTATTTCCCCAAAATTCATAGGCTACTGACTTGAATTAATGTCCAAGGTATAAAAATGGGAAAATTGTGCCCTCGTCGGCAGATTATAAAGAGTGGAAGTAATAAATAATCTATATAAATAAATAGTGGATGACTAATTTTAATAAAAAAATGGAGCATGTAAATATATATATATATATATATATATAAATGATTCATGTCACATGTGTCTAGTAAAATAACCAAAATAGGTTCCAATGATTGAAATAAAATACAATCCAATACATGGGAAAAGAAAGAAAACTCCAATAGAATCACAAGCTTGAGCATGATACCATTATCTCCATCTCCAATGGTAATCAAGTCTCAGATAAATAAGAGATCTTGTACTTATCTATACTAACAATAATATAATCTGTTTTGGTCCTAAATAATGACCCATACAAGGTGTGAGAAGAATCCCAGTTGTCTACTACCAAAAGATCTATTCCTAACTGTCAGTGAAAGTATGGATATATATATATATAGCAAGTGATATGTTAGAGTAAATTAATAAACATGGAAGTAATCAAAAGTAATCAATCATACAATTTTCAATTACATTCAATTAACATACATTATTCGTCTGTTGAATCATGTAACCCTAGGATTTAGACTAATCTTTGTATCCACCATGTAAATTAACAAAATAGACGTCTCTGGAGACCATCTAGATAATCAAGTAAGTCCAAATACAAGCTTGTGGATTGGCTTGGAATATGATTCATAATCTTTAAATACTCACAAACGACCATATGGGATGTCTCTCATGGTATATCCCCTTTGGTAAAATATTGCATTAATTCATTGAATAACAACCTTCTTTGAAATATTTCGATGTATAACACCATTGGTAAAAGTTAGACATGAAGGATCTCATCGTATGGTGTAAATAATATAGAAGATCACTCAGCCTTCATAGTCGAAGTCTCTCACGGTCCATTGGAAAAAATAGTACGTATAAGTAATCTAGTAGACCCCTCAGTCTTCTAAGTCCAAGGATCTCATGGTCCATTGGAAAAATAGTTTTCATATTATATCAAAGAAACTCATGGAATCTGAAACTACTACATTGTTAAACATTCACAATGAACATCACATGAATTTCATGTAATTAATAAAACCCTATCCTAATCAAATAAGGAATGGAAAACAAGGTATGCCTTAAAGGCATCCTTGACCATACATCCATAAAAATAAATTAAGTGGGGACACACACATATGGTGTCCCTTAGAAAATTTATTTAATCTTACAAATAAGAAACAACCCATTATTAATCAATCGAACAATAATTGGTAATAATATTTTTAAATTCCAAAACAATAATTAACAAATATGTGGTCATGCATCACTTTAATCATATGAAATCCAATGACAAACAATTAAAGGTAAAACCACCTACCTAGATGTTGTACGATTTATATGCTTGATCACCATCCCTTGGATCATCCAATATTTGTGTAGATTGATGGGATTCCAACACACCTGATGATTTATCAATAGGATCATTGATGGAAAATCGGGAGAACCGCTTCTTTGATCATTTTTGTGTTCTCTTGTATGAAACACGGGGGGGATGAAGGTTTTTTCGGACATGTGACATGATCCCACAATGATATATGAAATAAAAATAAAAGTATATGACAAATTCATTAACACTACATTCCATTTTGTAGCCTCAACTAACCCCCAACTTAAGTAGGTCTTCTAGGTCACCACAAAGCCATGTACTCGGTTGTTACACAGGCGAAACGCGGTTGTACGCGGAAATCTAGGTACTTGTAGTGTACTAATAAGTACACGATGTATACATAGATAATCATATCTTCTACATTTTTCTTCAAAACAACCCAAAAAGAAGATCCATACCTGAAAAAAAGATTTGGGTCCGTAAAAACATCCCCCTTAAAGCAATTCATCCCTGAATTGACCATCCAAGCGTGATGAAGAAGAATCTGTGAAAAACTCTAGGCGCTATGATCACACATCAGCCTCCCTCTCCCAAGACGCATCCTTCACTCGCTTGTGCTTCCATAAAACAAATACTAGAAGAATAGACTAACCACATAGAAACTTCATGTTGCAATCCAAAATTCGAATAGGGTGCTCGTCCAAATTTGTATCCACCTCTAACTCAACCTCCTCGGGTTGAAATACAAGATAGAGGTCTAAAAAGTAACATTGTTGATGATAAACATGATAAACACTGTAAATATACCGGTACGTCTGAGATAACTAGAATCGATTGGTAACAAGCCCGACTATTTCTAAAACATAAAATGACTCGATGTATTTCAGTGATATCTTTCCCTAAACCCTAATCCTCTTTTTTCCTAACCTCATTGTGACATGCATGAAAACATGATATCCAACCATAAACTCTAGAGGCTATCTCCATCAATGAGCATAATATTTATGGTGAGAATATGTTGTAGCCATCCTCTTCTGAATCAACTCCACCTTCTCAGTGGTCTCCTAGGCAAGAGGAGGTCCCAATATAGCTACCTCTCCCACATCCGGCAAACATAGGGGTGATCAGAATGTCCTATTGTACAAATCCTCATGATGTTCAATATGAATCAATTCATGAAAACAATTAATGTAGGAAAACTCTATCGGGGGTATGCATCTCTCCCTAGAGCCCCTGAAATCTAGGTTTCATGCTCGAAGAATGTCCTCCAAAACCTAAAAAGTGTGCTAAAACTATCCATATGTCTGGGGATGGTAAGTTGTACTCAGAAGTACCTATATAGATAAATCCATTTGTAGTCCCTTCCGGGAATAAGAAGTAAACCGAGATTCCCTATCTAAAATGATAGATTGTGTAACCTCACAAAAACGTACTATCTCTCAGATGTACAACATTCAAATATCATCAAAACTGAAGGTTTCCTTGAACGTTAGGAAATGTGTATCCTTCGTGAGTCTATCAACAAAACCCCATACAACATAATTTCAATAAGGTGAACATGGGAAACCCAACACCAAATCTATTGAGACATCATTCCACTTCAACTTATAAATGGGTATCTTTTATAATAGCCCTACCAACTGTTGTTGATCCACCTTCACCTACTGACAGGTTGAACATCTCAAAACAAAACCAAAAACATCCTTATGCATACCTAGCCTCCAACACTGGCGATGTAAATTTCCATACATCTTGGTGACACCAGGATGAACAGACCACATGGAGGCGGGAGAATATCGCATCAACGCCTCATGTATGTCTTCGGACACCCTTTTTCACCTATAGATCCACCATGTAATAAGTTCCTCACCTAAAATATTCTCTTTTAGGACTAGGCCCTCAAATTCAGATAGCTGCATCATCCTCACTCTATCAAGTAAGGTAGAGGTAATATACAAGAGTGAAAGAAAATTCAGTCCTTATTTGTCATGCACCTCCAAATGCATCTCAAAGGAAATATCCATAAGCTTCCACTAACTAATGGCCTCCTGAAATGCATGTTTATGTTCCCTCCATCTCAAAACATTATTCACTTCATTGTCATTCCGATTCATGTATGGAATATAAAATTCAAAATACTAAAGGTACACAACCCACCTTCATTTATAAAATTCATATCAAGATGAGTAAATATATACATGATGATTTTTTGGTCAGTGTATAAAAAAAATGATCTCCAAAAAGATAATTTGTCCAACAGTGCAAGTCATACACAACAAAGACTAACTCGAGATTGTGCATTGTGTATCTCCTCTTAGGTGGCCTCAACTAGTGAGACTCGTATGCAATGAATAGTTCCCCCCTGAATAAGAACTGCTCCCAGCCTGACACTTGATGCATCACAGTGAATAGTGTAAATCTTACCCAGTACCAGAAAAATTAGTATCATTGTAGAAGTCAAAACTCCATCTCAGATCTATAAAGGCATAATTGCAGGAATTTATCCGCAAGTACTTCTCACCACTCATAGTTCGGCCTGTTAGTGGCACTTCAAGGCATGAAAAGTCTGGATTAAAGCATCTATAGTAACCAAAAAGCCCCAGAAAACATTGTACCTCAAATAAATTATTTGGATGATCCCCGAAAACTGCCACTCTCATATACTCATGTCTCCGAGATTACATGACCCATGAAATGAATCTGTTCCATCGAAAAGTGGCACATTGAGAGCATAGAATATAAATGATGCCCATCAATGCACTCAATACGATCTCTACATGGATTTCATGGTTGTTTTGAGTGTGAGAGTACACTAAGATATCATCCATGTAGACTACCACAATAGAAACAAAGTAAGGATGGAACACTCATTTCATTAGTTCCATGAAAACTGGAGTCCGTTCGTGATACCGAATGACATAACCAAATACTCATACTGACCAAACATACTCTGAAAGGAAGTAAGAGCTATAGCTGATGGTATAATGAAAAACTAATGATAACTGGAGGTCAATTCAATAATTGATAATAATAGAGATCTATGAATCTGATAAAAGAGATAATTAATCCTTGGAAAGGTATATCAATTCTTGATTATCAACTAGTTTATCTTTTGAGAATCCACACAAATTATGATGGTACCATCTGCCTTCTTCGCAAAAATGAAAATCAAACAAAAAGGAGAAGAACTAGGTCAGATTAAACCCTTTGACATCAACTCCTCTAACTACTTCTTGATCTCATGAAATTTTGGTTTATTTATCCTACAAGGATGAATGGACACTGGCGTCGTTATTGGAACACGATCAATACAGAAATCCACCTATCCCTTCAAAGCTATAGCTGAAAATACATTTGGAAAGACATCTTTAATATGACTCACCAGTGGAGGAAAGTCCATCTGTGATGTCCATTGGACATCCAGATATAAACTATAAGTTTGGGCTGTGAATCCTCCCAACCCATGATTCTTGTGTATAGCTCTCCTCTCTTGGACAACTCATTCTCCCTTCTGTAGAAAAGATCCTCCATATGGTGATGTGAAACTCTTCCTATGGTGATAGCAGTCAACTAAGGCATGAAGGGATACCAAATAGTCCATTATGACAATGACTTCTAAGACAAACATCTCTAATATATAAAGGTCCCATAAGAAGTGATACCCACAAACCTCAAGAGGGAACTCTTTGAACTGACTTATACTAGTCGTACAAATCCCCAAAAGAGTGTCTAGAATCATAACATCATTATAAGTAAAGATTCAAATCCCATGGATCTCCATAATAGAGACATATATAAACCTATCGAAATCACCTATATCAAAAAGAGAAGAACCTAAAATATAGCAGCTAGAATCATACCACTAAGTATAGAGGGTTTGATATACTGCTCATGTTGTGTCTATCCATCACAAAAGTCTGACATGTACTGTGGGCATGTGACCCTGCCTGACTACCCTATGCTGGCCGACCCAATTGTTTCTAAAAATATGTTGTCTGGATAAAATAGTCACGACCACCTCCTCAGCCTGAACAGCCTGACAAACTCCATTTCCTTGAGTGATGAGAAACCGGTGGCCCCACTCTTGTATGTGGATTCATAATAGATCCCCTCTCATAAGATGGTAGTAAAACATCATACAGAATGATGAATATAACACTTTTTACTGTAGGATAGGCACTCAACTGAGTCTCTTAGGCACTATGGTATCATGATCCCAGTCTCCCCACATTTGTAGCACCTCCTTGGGCTAAATGATGATACATCCCTACTACCGGAATCACCATGGGAAGGCTCCCAGCAGTGCTTCATGTTATCAGTCAAAGGGGTACTACCCCTAGATATTGAACCACTATGTCTCACTACTCTAAAATACCATATATTTTTCTCAATAATCAGTGCATGGTTAACTATAGTAGTCAACGAAGTAAACCGGAAGACATTCACCTGCGATCAGATGTTGTACCTGAGGCCATTCTCAAATTTCATAGCTAGTGATAACTCGTCACCACCAATAACATGAGCGAATCACTGATAATCTGTAAGGATACAAAATTAATCCATCACTAAATGAAATCCTTGAACCAAATGCATGAACCCCCGAGCTTAGTCAGCCCTCGATGTCTTGGGGAAGAAGAAATCATAAAAGGCCCTCTAAAACTCTTCCCAAACCATATCCTGATGACATCCCTCCAGTGAAAAAATATCCCACATTATCTTGGTAGATTACTATTGCATTTAATTCACAAGATTCATCCTCCTCCCATGAGGTGTATCCAGATGCTCGATGATAGAAAGAATTGCCTCCCCCCATGACTCTCTAGCATGTGGTCCACCATACCTAGAAAAAGTTGGAGGTTGCTTCTACTAGAACAATTGTGTAAATTGTTCCATAGTCCGGACAGGATGGGGTGCTCCGTTAATGGTCTCCATAATCCTCATAAAGCCTTTATGGATCTATGCATCAAAACCAACATCTATTATAATAGTTGGTTCCAAGACGGGCATGGCAGGAGTATCTTCTGGTAGTCCTTGATCTACCATTTTATGTGTCTGATCATCACTATGTACCTTGCGTACAAACCAGAGGACGTCTTGGTGGCATGACTCCGAATGATCAAGCATGCACCTTTGTAAAATATTAATGGAACTGTAACTCAGAAGTTCAATAATTAAATAGTTGATGTAAAGAATACAATTTTTTTCAAAAGAGGGTTACATGGCGTGTAGAAAAACTACACGATTTGTTCCCTAAATCCTTTACAAGGGCATGTATCTCTGCAATCTTGGCCATGTAACACCCCATACACATGGACTGTTCCTCAATATAAATGTCATGTACTTCAATGTTCCATCGTTCCAAGGTATTTTTACATGGATATAACGACAGAGTTCCTCTGGTGTAACACTATATAGCGTAAAAAATCTATACACAACATGTACACAAAAGTTCCATCAACTCATGTCATTAGTCACGTGGTTGAATACATATTCAATTACAACACGGCATGTACTCCATGTACACATCATGTTCTACCAAAATTTTACCAACCTCATGTCTCTGGTCACACAGTTAGTCACACGGTCAACCACTACATGGAGTGTAGATATGGTAAATGATGTGGAGTTGATAATAGTCATTTCTTCCAAAATAGAAGAACACATGGAATATGTTCATAACATCACATGCCATGTTTTATGGGTTTTGCAAATAGTATGCTTCTGAACCTTATTTAAAATCAACAAAACCTTGAAATGTTTCCAAAACATGCCATGTTCTAATCCGTGAGAGCACATACTCTCGGCAAATCAAAGTTTGGAATCATTATTCATCTTATATCTTAACAAAATTAAATTAACGTTCAATCATGATCCACCAAATTATGATCCAAGAGGTCCCATAAAACATCAAGGACCAAATCATGAAATCCATAAAAATTAAACTTCTTATATACCAATACCCTATCAAAATAAAAAGTATTTATATCACAGAATCTATCACAACAACATGCATAAATAGAACGAAATCTATCACAATATCATGCAATTTGTATTTCTCTCTAAATGGCATGAGTTGAATTCAGGAAATATGATTTCTAAAAAGTTCCTATGTGATGTGTGTGATGGAATACCCTCATCTCATAATGCTTCAACAAAATATAGAAATAATGATATCAATACTAATAGTACCAAAAAGGTGTGTCACAAAATGGTGACATTGAATCAACTATAATAGTTCTAAATCCAATAATTACAATTCAATTCATGGTAATTTGATTTTTCTTTGTACACAAGGTAGCTACTCTCGAGTACACATAATTACCAAACACCATTTCCATCAAATACCTTTATAATTTCTCCAAATAGTAAGACAACCAAGAAAATAAAACCTTCTATAATACAACATTGTAGCGTCCTGAATCAGGGTGTCACCCGATGGTGCCCCATACCCAGTTGGTCACATGACCTCAAACGCATTTCCCCAAATGCCAGAGGATTCCGACTAGCAGTGATGTCCATGGTCTGATAATGGGGAAACTTTTCCCTCATTAGTAGAGTATACATAGAAGAATTAATAAATAAACAACATATATAAATAGTGTAATATTGATAGTACTAAAACAACTAGATCATGTATAAATATATAACTGATCCATGAAACATCTTTATAAGAAAACAACCAAAACAAGTTCCAATACTATAAATACAATATAACGAATACAGGGGAAAAAAATGTAAACTCCTATAGCATCGCAAGATTAAGCTTGGTCCAATGCTCTCTAGCTTCAACATCAATCAAGTACTTGATGAAGAAGTGAACTTTCCCTTATTTGTACCTACAATAATATAATCTATTTGGGTCTAAAAGAATGATCCAAATAGGGTGTGAGATGAATCCTAGTAGAAAACCACCAAAATATCAGTGTCTAACTATTAGTGAATATATATATATTAGGTAATGTGAAGGAATGAAACAATAAGGTATGATGTACTCAAAAGTAAACAAGGCTAATGATTTCAATTAAATTCATTAAAAATTCATTATTCATCCATTGAATCATGTAACACTCAGATATTTCCTACAATATGTATCCCTCATGTAAAGTAACAAAACAAACATCTCAAGAGACCATATAAACAATGAAGTAAGACTGGATCCAAGATTTTTCTCTGTCTTGGAAGACACGTCACAATCATTTAACTAATTACAAATGACCATCTGGGAAAGCTCTTATGGTCTAACCCCTATGTTAAAAGTTCTACACAAAGGGTATCATGATCCTATTTAAATAATCATTAAGTCCCCTCATCCTTCCTTATTCTAGTCTTTCATGGTCTATTGGAAAACATAATACATATAAGTAATCTGGAATCCCACTCAGTATTACTAGTCAAAGGCTCTCACTGTCCATTAGAAAAATTGTCCCCATATTATATCAAAGAAGCTCATATATTCTAAAACTACTACATGGATAAAAATTAATGATGCACATCACAACCATTTCATATAATCAATCAGACTCCATCCCAATAAAACAATGCAGGGAAAACAAGGTACACCTTATAGGAAACAAGGAACAAACATCCATAAACAATCAATTCATTGGAAACACACCCATGGGTGTCACTTAGAAAATTTATAAAACCTTATGCATAACATACAACCCTTTATTAATCAATCAACCCATAGGAGGTAATAACATGGTCACATTCGAAAATAAGAATCACCCAACACATGGTCATGTGGCACTTTTCACATATAAAATCCAAAGACAAACAAAAAAGTCACAAACCACCTACCTCGATGTCATACGATTGATATACATGAACGTAGACCATTGAATAATCCTAGATTGGTGTAGATTGATGGAATTCCAATGCACATGAAGGTTTCACAATCAGAGAGAATATGGAGAATAGGGAAATCGAACATCATCTGTCGTTCCAGAGTTCTCCAGTATAAAAAACTAGAAGAATAAGGTGTTTTTGGACATGAGACACAACCCCACTCTAATATATAAAATAAAAATAAAATTACACAGTGTTTTCATTAACATTATATTCTATGTAGTAGCTTCGACCGACCCCTGACATAATCATGTCTTCCATGTCACCACACGACCATGTACTCGGTCAGTAATCGGTCACAATGCGGTTATATGCAGCAAGCTATGTACATGGAGAGTACTCAAAAGTACACATTGTGTACCTATAAAAACATTTTTTATTCAATTTTCATCAAAAAACCAAAAAACATCATCTATTCTTGAAAATAAGATATGGGTTCTAATAGGTATCATATTTCTGATGCACTATCATTTCATTGTATGATTCAAGTGTATGTTTTCTTTAGAAGTGATCCACTTATGTTCCATCAATCTCTAGACATCATCAAAGGAATCTATGGGTACTGGCACAAAAGAATCGTAAACTCGCATAGTCCACTTTTGATCACTACGAGAATTGATTCCAAAACAATATCATTGATCTGGGGGAAGAAGATTGCTCTCCATTAATTGAAGTGATCTTGGATAAGAGAGATCTCATGGGTTTGGGAGAATTCTCTATTTATGCTACGCAAAACCACAAAAATAATTTTTCTTTGGAGAAAATAGCATAGCATTTTTTATATACCAATAGCGTAAAAATAAAATAGTTTCACATGTGACATTAATTATTTATTTAGTCCTAGAGTAAACACTATGAAAAATAATAATAATATTTTTTTTCTCTACATGCTATCTCCTTGTGAATTAAAATTAAATATTATTTAATCAAATAATATTTAATATTTATTACATTCCCACATGTCCCTTTAAAATATGTCATCCATTCCTCCACAAAAGTTACCGAACCTTGAGTAATTAAAATTTATTAATTTAAAAAATATCACACCATTATTCACTAATAAATAATGAAATAAAATATTCACTACAAATATATGAAATATTTATTAAATATTCCACTAACATTTTATTCTCTCGAATAACTGGTGAGAGAATATATTAAATCAAGAAAAAATGAATTATTTTTAAACCACATGCATGAATAATATTTATTTAACAAAAGAAATAATAAATAATAATATATTTTTTAACTGAGATTATGTATACACATAGTGTGTGACCATCTAGGACACTTTCACAGTGGCATTAAGAGAAGAAACCTAAAGTCCAAGGTTTGCATCTATCAATATGTCAAAGCACCCATATAAGAAGAAGTGTATTCCCTAATGAAATTTTACCTCAAAAAGACACATAGTATGTAATATAACCCATTTATCCCGATATCTCTTATCAGGAAGGTTCCATTTCTGTTCCATAAACCAACGTTCTTGATGTCACATTCAGTGTTTTCCCAGAAAATGATCTTCCCTATCAAACACCATGGACCTGTACTTATTTTTTCTATATCATTCCCATAAAATGGATGAATATTTCGTATTCCATTAAACCAGAAGGTAAAATCCCTTTCTCAAATTATTCGTTAATGTAGTATTACTCATTACTCACCCAATGTATCCTATATCGATACGAATGTATATCTTTATCGTGTTCATCAATAATTCAAATTATATGACTCATAAAATTAATTAATAATTATTTTATAGAGTAAGGATCAATAAAAACATATATAGATAAGAATATCGAATGATACATAGAATTATGCATTTCCTACTGGTGAATCTCATTCTTATAGTACCCTAAAAAATATTACCAAGGGTCTACACCATGATAATTTTCCTTAGTGTCCTTGGAGGATCCACTACTAATATCCTAAATCATTTGTGTCCCTCCAATAATAGCATGTGACTGTAGAAAATAAATTCACTAAAAGTGTCGCAACACTCACATGTTCTCATCATTGCAGGGAACTGATATTACAAATTAGTCTGTCAACTACTCTTAGAACATTATAAAAAACTATGTCATGTAGGATAACAATCATAAGGTGAATAATATATTATTAATATTCAAAACAATGAATACATGTTATCCTAATGTACACCGAAGTTGGTTATAGGGCACCAACTAAAATAGACTCCCACTTGCACTAGAATCAATTTCTAACATCCTTCAGTCCTCTATCCCTCAAATGATACTCATTTTTCTACAGAGATAGTCCTTTAGTATATTGGTATTCTACATTATCTTTTATGGTTTCCCATCGTACTAAAAATTCACCCCTCTAATGAAAATCTCTTAAGAGGTGATTCATTCAGACAATATTCTTGGTTTTTTGGTGTGTCCTTTCACTTTTTCAACAGCCACCATTGCAGTATTATCACAATAAAATGTGATAGGAAATTTTCTACTAAGTATCACATCATACTTTTGTAAAATTGAATGAATCTAAATGGATTCCTTGGCTACATCTGAAGCTACTATATACTTAGACTCTGTTGTATAATCATTGATAACTAACTACTTTGAAATCATACATCTCACTTATCCTCTGTTGAAATAGTAAAAATATAATATTTTCTACATCATATCATTTTTTTATTCTAAAAATCATATTTTTTATAAAACATTATAACCATATCCTGATCTCCTCTATACACTAAGAAGATATTATTAGTTCTTCTCAGATATATTAGGATAACCTTAACAACAGTCCAACACTATTCTCCCACATCTACATGATATCTTCCAACCATGCTTAATGCATAGGAAATATCAACTCTAGAACATAACATGGAATATATGATTGATCTTATAACTGGTGTTTATGGGATATTACTCATTATAACTTTCTCTTATTGTGTCTGGGGACACATTTTCATAGAAATATGTAAACCATTTGACACTATAAGAAATCCCATCATGGATTATTACATACAAAATTTATTTAGTATTCTGTAAATATATGTACATTGACATAGTGAATGAAACCTCTTAGATATATCATGAATGATCATGATCACTTTAATTTAGGCTCCATCAACAAAAACATTCATGGAGAAACAATTTTTAGGAATCCCTTAACCATCCATCCAACATTATCTTTTTAGTACAATAACATGATGGGTAGTTCCCCATAAAAATAATAGTCAATGAGATATAGAATAATGATAACCCAAGGAATATTCCCTAAAAAATTTAATACATTCCATTAGAAGAAATCACAATGTGGATAAAAGAAGACATTGATCACCGATGGTAATCCGAGAGGCCAAAAAATATGAAACGTTATTCCCTTGATTCCAAGGGTGACTAAGTATCACCTATGAGTCCAGAGGATGCTTGCATTTGGGAATAATTTCTGTAATGTTTTATGGAGTGTGCATCGTCCCCCGCATCGTCCTGTGAAGAATAGATGAGTTAGTTTCCACTAACTAAAGCTTAATGTTATATGAATCGCATTTCTCAATACCATTGAACATTATGTACACCTCTTCCATTATGGAGTGTACCACTCCAAATTCATTACAGAATTCCAGTACCACCACCCCTCAGGGGTCATGAACCACTCCCCCCCACCTCAAAAAACTAGACAGATAGGACCCATCCACATTGAGCTTCATACCACTGCCCGAGGGTTTCCACTTTAACTAACATCCCTTCCTATTCACAGTTTTTAATGTGTAGGTACACGAATTAACTACCATGATAATAATTAACAACAAAATGGTCTCCCAACCATTAATGATTGGAATCCAATCGATCACGGTACTCATATAACAAACCACAAAAGCTAGACATTGGAAGCCCTTACCCCCTATCACATCTAGTTTCGAGTTCTCCAGATACTCCAACATCTCACAAAAAAACATCCCTCTCTTTGTCCTTAGAGGTGTTTATTTTGGTTCCTTAGAAAAAAAATTGAATAAAAGACACAGCTGAAATTGACTAACCTCCCAACCTGATGACCTCACACAGGAAACCCTAAAATGCGGCTGCCCAGTAACTAGAGAAGAAAATATGATAAATCAAATCTTCTGTGGGATTGGAACTGCATAAACAATTGGATACGAGTGAAATCCCAAAGTGCTTCACCTAACCATCCGTAAGAATTGCTGGATTCCAAAGACACAATATAATAAAATTATACTTAACCAAGATATTGTTACACCAAACTGTTTCATTCTAGATATCCGGTAAACCATGCACCCGAGTCACCAAGCGATACCCCTTGTTCAAGAACATCCCTAAGGCTAACCCTAAAAAATTTAGTTTATTATGTTCATGGGTCAGGGTGATTCCATAAAAAACATTCAATTGACTGTTCAGGATAATGGTATAAATAAAAGGTCTAAAATTGTTATCATGAGTTTTGGAAATATCTCGAGGCAGACAACCTGGGAAGCCAAGTGTTGAACCTTCCTAGTTATCATTCAAAAAATTAATTTTCCCACAACCAACTAGTTAGTCGGAGGGAATACAAAGCACTGGTAATTGATTAGAAATCATGATCCATAGATGCTAAACAAATCCTCTTAAACTTTTCAATTTATTTTCATAACTATAATTAATAAACCATTCACACGGTGATTTTTATTCCAAAATGTCTCAAGAAAACATAGCTTACATACCCTGTATTTCATCTTTTAAACTTCAGACATTAATTCCCCCATTGGGAACCTCTCTTCCATCTTTTCTCATGAGGTCAAGTGTGTTCATCCCTTATTGTGTGAATCATATATGAATCATATCAACACCTTTTCAATATTTTTCAGCACTGCCTTTTGAATAATGAACACAGATACACATGCATGGGAATTGAATAAAGAACACAATTAACCATCGTAATGCACCCCCAAAAGAAATGAAACGATTCTTCCAATTTGTAATGAGATTTTCAATTATCCGACTATTCATTCAAAGTGGTGGATCCAATACCTTCCCATCACAATATCAGCTCCATCATATTACATAGAGAAGGAGTTATTATGCATGACCAACTCCCCCTCAATCTTTTCAACCTTTTTTTGAACACCATATCAAGATAAACATATTACTTTTTTCCCTATTGATGGTCCGAACACTGCACTTGCAATAGGTTTCCATAATCATGTTAAATTCCCTACTGTTATTCATGATACCTTTTAAGAAGAAGAATATATCATCAACAAAAAAGATATGTGAAACATCATTAGAGTTTCCTTTATCATAGTATGCCCGATGACTTACACTAAGGATTTTCCCACAAGATATCAGATAAGAGTGTCTTGTACCAAGATGAAAAGTCTTGGAGAAAGAGGGTCTTCATATCACAATCCTCAGTTAGTTTTGAAAAACACACACCACTTCCCCATGAAATAAATAGAAAGACATAACATGCTGAAAATTCTAAAAAATAGATCCACAACCCCTTTGAAAAACACACATTAGCCAACACCTTAATGACAATATTCCATTCCATTTTATCATAAGACTTATGCATGTCCACTTTGATCACCAAATTGGACCTTGGAATCATAAGATAGATATCCGCTACCAACTCATGAACCATAGAGATGGCCAATTAAGTAGACCACCCTTTCATAAATCCATTTTGATTTTCCAATACCCATTGAGGAATATGGGCCGCAAGTCTTCTGTTGATAATGTTTGCAAGGGACCTAATGTGAAAATTACACATGCATATAAATCGATATTGATTGAGTGAGGAAGCGTCATTCACTTTCATGATTATGATAAAAGTCGATGCACAAGAATCTCGAGCCAAATGACCCCCTCTGAAGAAGTCTTCAATGGCCTAAAATGGATCATGAAGTCCTTAACAGACTACAAGAGTGGCATGTCATTTCTAATAAGAAATATTTTTGTAAAATATAATACTAGGTTAATGAGTACATTTATACTAAACCTATTGTAAACACATATCTCACAATCATTATTAATGAAACAAAATTATTTTATGGATTGATCAAATCAAATAGTCCATGACCTGTATTCTTGCTTTAATACATAAGTGGATCTCATCAACTTGAAAATACTTTTTACTTATCCTAGTGTCGCAAAACCTTCTGGACATTTCATATAAATATATTCATTATGGTTCCCATTAAATAATGTGGTTTTTACATCCATATCCAAAATATAATTTTCATGGTAATAAGATATGGATATAAGAATTATAATTTATTTATAAATGTAAACTACTGAAAAGGGGTCCTCATTTTCAATTCATTAACCTGGATTAAACCCTTTTTCCACAAGCCTTCCTTTTTAGGTATTTACTTTACAATCCATGTCTTATTTTCTCTTGAATATCCATTTTCACCAAATGGGCATTATATCAACTGGTGCATCAACCAAAACTGAAACATCATTCTGATACATAACATCCATTTTAAAATTCAGGGCTTGTTTCCACCTTGCTACTTATGATCTCTTTACTCTCTCCTTATAGGACAAGGTTTCATAATTATTAACCAATAAGGAATCACCATATTCTATGAATAAAAAAACATAATTTTATTGTTCTCTTATCTCTATTATATTCCTATGAAGTACTTGTGTTTCTAGAACTACTTCACCTATGGGGACCCATGGAATTTATTCATTATCAAACTCTTATGTATCTTGAGCATAAACTTCATCAAAGTCAATCTTTCTTCCAATACCATTTCTGATTATATGCTTCATTAAATAAATATAAATTTTATGGATATATTAACTTTCATTCCAAGAGTTTTTGTACGTATGATCATGTTTCAACCTTGGGATACCTTAAAAAGATACACATTGTTGCCTAGGGAACTAGTTTGTTTCCTAATAAAACCTTAAAAAATGCCATGAAACCCCGTACAAATGTATACAACAAAAAAGGTTTTATTCCACCTCATAACATAAAGGGTATTTTTTCCCCTTTACATGAAACATGGGTTAATGTGTACGTCAAAGTTTGTAATGAATATCCCAAAAAGGATAATAGAAGATCACAATGACTCATCATCAAACATACCATTTCTAACATGTTATGGCTCCTTCATTCATTAACACCATTCCACTATGGCGTATAAGGTGGAGTGAGTAGAGATATAATCACATCCTCCCATACAAATTCAATTATCTATTTTCTAAAATGTTCACTACCTCGATTTGATCGAATCATATTTATTTTCATACAAATTTGATTCTCTACTACATTCCCGAATTACATGAATTTATCAAAGTACTCTCACTCATACATCATCATTTATGTATATACATATCTAATAAAATAATTAGTAAATGTTATAATGTATGAATATCCACTTATAGATTCTACTGTAAATGTTCCACATACATTAGTGTGTACCAATTATAGAATCATTATTGCACTTTCTCCTTTTCCATAAATGGTGGTTTCGTAACTTTTTCATGTAAAAAATAATTAAATCTTTCATGTTTTTTTTATCTTAGATGATTTTAAATAACCATCTTGATAGAGATTTTTCAAATACTACTCTTTTATATGATTAATATGATGATACCAAATCTAGGTGTTATATGAGTCATGGTAATGTGATTCATTTTCTATCAAAAACACTTGGTTTTTTTATATTAATACTTAAATAACATTATTTATTTGATTTTAACCATAATATATATTTTCATTATTGAAGAAAAAACATTTTTTCCATACATGATAATAAAACCATATGTATCTAGGAATGATACAAAATTTATGTTCTTGGTAATCATAGGTAAATAATAAAAATCTTTTAAAAACAAATCATTCACATTTCCAATGAAATGTGGTAGTCACTAATAGATAGAGTTTCCATCCATTCCCTATTGGTAGCTCAAAGATCCACCTTCTATCAAGAAATAATTTAGAATATACATGGATAATGTATTTGAATATAGATGTGAGCCCCAAAATCTATATATAATACAAAATTTTTAGATATTGAATGATGAAAATCGATAATGTATGAACCTTCAGTTTCTCCTTGATTTTGGGTGCAGTTCCTCTTCTTGTTGCATGGTTTTCCACATTCTAATCAACCTTTATCCTATTCCTTTGATTCCCTCTAGATATTCTTCTTCTTGGAAGGATGGTGTTTGGGAGCTGTAGACTGTTTATAATTCTTAAAACCCATTGCCTTTTTCATCCTTATCTTATTCACTACAAGGATAGTGGCATTATAATTCCTCATGTCCTTATATACTTGGAAAATCAATTTAATATGTTTCTAAAGACTCTTCTCAATATAAACCATTTTGTAATTAATAATATAACTGCATATGGTCTTGGGAAGTTATGGATGTATGATATTTTTATAAAAAACATTTGGTAATTTAATACATAGAATGTACATGCATTCAATATAACCAATAATCATGACTACATGAGGTATAGATGGAAGAGACCCTCTAGGATTTCTTCTAAACAAATAAATAGAGATATCATACCTCTCTTGTCCCACCTTCCCTTGATAGAGATCCTTAAGGAAATACATCATGATATATGCTTCCATGTCCTTATGCTTATTCAAGAGCTCACTAGACTTGTATATTAGCATGAAACCTTGAAAATATATATAGTAGTTTAAATGTTTCTCATAGAGTTTTACATATTAAGCACTTAACTCATTACTAGGCACCTTAGGAAAGTGTTATTTCAATAAATATAATTTCCTTTCATAGTTAAGGATGACATGTAAGAACCTTTTCCATTTGTGGACATTTTTTTTCCAAAAATAAGGTTGTCCTTCTCTAGTATGGATCACATTGATTGTATTGATGTCATTTTAATTATATATATATAAATATGATGGGATTATATTTTAGTACATTATCAGATAAATTTTTAAAAATAAGTAAACATTAATTTTTTTAGTCTTCCACTATTTTATCAAAACCCAATATTCCTCCCAAATAGATTTGGAATATCATGTTTCTTGGATATTCTAGTCGAAATGATCCATATTCCCCTTCCAATTACCACAACATTTGTTAATCTTGAAACATGACTAGATTTAGGTAAGCATTCCAAATTTCAACTGTTTTAACTCATAGTTCATTGATCTATTGAGTGGACTCCCGAATCCTAAAATCCATAATCTGGATTTCTTCACCTTTTCTACTAAATCACACAATGTCCAGCTTTGGCAGTAAAACCCTGATGTGAAATAATTTCTCTCGACCCCAAAAATCAAGATAGAAATATCTAATAATTAAAAACACCAAAACATTGGCTGGTCAAGCACTTTGAACTATGATTCAATTTTAACTTATGTAGTAGATGGCTATACCGAATTAGTATATAAAATAAAGGTATTTTATTCATTTATATGTAATTTCCAGTTATTATCTTTATTACATGCTTGTTTAAATTATGTGGACTCACATAAGAAATTAACCTTGTCATATATATTATTTACAGATAATCCAATTTATTTTGTATTCAGCTTTCTTGCTTGTTCATTTCATTATTTATGTGAAGAAGAAAGAACATCCATTATTAAATAACCACAAAACTTCGTTGAAATAAAATAAATCAGAATGATCATGAGAATATACGAATGATTAATTTGTCTAGGAGTTGAAAAACTAACTAATGACCTAGGAGAAAAACACCTTAAACCAATTAATTCTCATGTTACAACTTTCATCATGTCCACCAATATATCTCTCTTGGATCAGTTTCACCTCAACTCAAATATTTAACCACCTCCACTAGTTTAGTATCTCCATCCATTACATATGATTTTACTCACATGTATTTGAGGAAGAGCTATTTATATTAACGAAACCATGGGAACCGAAGCTCGTACATAATAAGAGGATATAAGGAAAGCATGCCAACAATTAAATTTAAGAAATAATTAAATGAAACCAGTCACATTCAATGGTATGGTATATTTCATGATCATCAACATGCATGAAATTAATTACACATTTAATAAATATGACATTCAATTCTGAATCATTCAAATTTTTAAAAAATCCTTCTCGAATAAATTAATTGTTATCATTAATTTATCAATTATTTTATCTTAATTTTTATCCATATATCCTTGATATTATCATCCATTATAATTTTAAACAAATTAAATAAATTATTTTAAAATTAATTGTGTACATAAATGTACTTTGGAGGCAACACGGTGAATACTTGACCAAATCTACTCAACATATATAATACACATATATTGTTTTACTTTTGTGACCGACGGAATACATGACTTATCATGTACTTTCATAACATGTAATATTACATGAATTTCATTATTTTTTTGTCATGTGCCATGCTTCAATGCATGTAGAGTAACAACTATAATACCACATATACATAACATGAGGATCTAAACATTATGATGATATTAATTAAATATTTATATACATATATATTCATATTGAAACATTACACAAAGAGTTTCCTATCAACATAATGACAAGACACAAACACATTCCTCCTAGATTACACAGTATAATAAATAAAATTAAATCTTCACAATTTGGTATAAGTTCACAATGTGTTCAAATAGCTACAATGAATGTACATCTAAAATCATATGTCTGAGGCACAAGCCTGGGGACATAGTTTGTAAATCGTGCCTTGGAAAATTGAGTATGCAATGTGTGGAAAAGACTACATGGCGTTTGATCTCTGAGTTAAATGGTCACTAGTTAGGTAAGATGGGTATGAAACACATGACATGTCTATGACTCAATGGGACTTCAAAACATGTATGTGGGCTACCCTTCATGTACTTCGACTTACAGTGTGCCTGGATGGCCAAAACAACACATGGTATAAGCATTAATTACACTTGGTTTCATCAATGCACATGCTTGGAGTTATTTTACAAATTAATCCATAATTCATTGAACACAAGGACGAGGTTTGTAAATGTGGTTACATAATGTCTACTCTTATGTTACAAAACCATAATCCTTTTCACCTCCATATTAGTTCCTTGGTTTTATTTTATTCATAAAATTAATCCTATTAATTAGATATAATAGAAATGAAGGAGGAAAGAGAATATCTCTAAATTCCGAATAAAAAAATTATTAAACATGAATTAAAAAACTTAATAACATTATGTATAAATCATCAACGATCCTTAAATAATTATGAATAATTATATACCCCCTCTGATATCACTTATAAAATACTTTTTAAATAAAAGAGTGGAATCAAATAAAACCATATATGTATTATATAGGATGGTAAGTGTGCCTTTCACAACATCATTGTCATACTCAACATCACAAGTCCTTGTTTCATGTGATTTTCATTTATCTATGGCCTAAACAGGTTTCTCAAATCAATCGTCATTTGTATCCCACAGATTTCGGTATTGGTCATCATAATTCGTATTTTCCATACACTTGATATATTGATGTGTGGGAGTTTCATTCTATGTAGCATTTTCTATATTCACGTCATTAGAAATATTTTCCACATCACTTCAGCAGCCAATTGCCTGATGACCTTATTTCACACACTTAAAACATTTACTATTCCCCATAAGATTGTATGTTCGATGTTTCTTTCCATACATTGAGAATAAAAGAAATACCATATTCTTTTCACTATGGTCAATATATTTTCCCTCGAATTCCATTTTTATTTTATTTCCAACCCCATAAGATTGATGGGTAATTCTAATATCCATATCAACCATGAGATCATATAGAATATTTTTCTAATATTAACTAATGTCCCTTATGGATAATTCCCTTCAGAGAGATGGTTCTAGGCCATGAAATAATAGATCAACCTTACTGTTAGGTTGGATTATAATTCCATAAGAATTCCTTGGATGTCTTGTATAATTTTCCACATATATATGAAGGGATTCATCATCCTTTATCTAAATCTCTTAGAACTACTTATAAATATTCCTATAAAATATAAAAGAAGTGTGCTTATTAAAAATTATGTTATTGATCACATCTCATTCCATAGAGTCAATTTCATCTCATCTCTATGTATTCTTGGTGATCTTATACCATTTATCTACTTTAACATCCAAATGATAAAATTCCAAAATTACATTCTCATGTTCCAAACAATGAAGACCTGAATATTTATATTTAGTGGTATTGATCCTTTTTTCTGACACTAGTGGATCAATATACCCACTATAAGAAGGTGGATGTTTCCTCATGAAGGACTGAACAAAATGTTATTCCCTCTTTTTCTCATTTGCAATTCCTGAATGATTTATATATTAAGATGGTTTTGTGATCCTAGAAAAAAAATTATTCAGTCCAAATATTATAAAATTAAGTTTCTCAAGACGAAAATCAAGGAATAACCTTTCACATTCAGATATAATGTGGTTTTTCTAGCCTTTATATATTAACTAAAATCAAGAAACATAGTGTGAGAAATACAAATTATACTGGTAAAACTACATAATCAAGATAAATTATTTATAAAATTTTAATTTAGGACAACTTGGTTTATATCTATGGTAATTTAGGATTGTTACCAGTCTCTAGAATACTATCTTATACAAAGACTTATCCTTAGGGTTAATTATAAGGTTTTCTAATAGGTGATTCCAAAAGGTTAACTAAACCTTTCTCCAATACCAACTATAATAGTCCATAGTTTTTATTCATATATATTAAATCTAAATAGAATAATATTTATTAAATAACAAAACAAAACCATGACCGAACATTATAGGTTTAGTTTCTCTGGATACTTATAAACATAAAAAACTCATTCATAAAATATCTGTATTGTCTCCTTCTTATTCCTTCATTACTAGAACACTTTTTTGACACAACTTAATTCATACATTTCTTTATATCCAAGGTAAAATAAACATAAGATAGTGTGAGATAATATTAAGAGTAAAGAAAAACAAGGGAGATATCAATTATAAAATAATCATAATATATTATAACATAAACAACACTTATGATAATTATATCTTGTATATTTAAGATCATGATATCATGTCATGGGATAATTCATAAAAGTTCATATATAATCAAAGAATATATTCCATGAGAGTATAACATATGACTTGTAATTTTTTAAAACATAGAAGTATAAAAAATAATTTCTATATTAGTAAAGGAACATCACCAAGAACCTCATAGGGATAAATCACATTTCTAAAATGGTTTCACTCTCCATTACAACCTTATATTTCTGAACAGAGTTAACTGTTGATTCCAATCATGTCTATCTCGTGAGATATAAATCATTACCCAGTGTATTTTAGGGAGATATAGGTATAAACCATCAAATAATAAAAACCATATATATATATATATATTTTGTGTTCCACAAGTACAAAATTCATTCAACATGTTATATACCATATAAAGAAATGGTTTTTAGAAACATCATTCTATTATATATGTCCCATTTAAAAGAAATTTGTCTTATAAATATCACTCCATCATAATAATAAACCTACTATAGAATGAATTGGGTTAGTATCCTTTAAAAATATCCACAATATATAATATGAATCATAAAAAAATATTATCATAAATGAAAAATAATTTAGTGTGCTCAAATTAAAAAAAATTCTTGAGGAAAATATCTTTTATTCGTTGAAAATGATTTCTTTTCTTAAAATACTGAACAAAATTTAAATAAAAGATTATATTCGAAAATAATATTTTTATATTGTAATGAAATTTTAAATGTATTAATTCTTCATGAATGTGTAAAAAAATTTCATTCCATATAAGTTAAAAAATATTCATTTTTGTCTTTTTCAAGAAATGTCACAAAGTACCTCATTTGGAAAATGATGAAAATATTCTTTCAAAATAGTTTATTAAAAATTCACACATTTATAAAAATAGAATAAAACATTTGTTGATGAATAGATGAAATTTTATGGATGAAATTTTTATGAATCATGGTCATGGATTTAAATTATTCTTTAGCTAATAGAAGTGTATAAAAAATACCAAATAATAATGGGATTTTGAAATTAACCATAAACATATGTCTGATTTATTTTGTATATATTTTAACCTCTTTTATAATAGATTAAATAATTTTATTAATTTATAATGGAACCATTTTTATATTTATGATATTATATAAAATCCCCTTATATCATCATATTACTTATTTGTTAATAATATTTCATTGTTCCCCTTATCTCGGGTGTTAAATGCTTCATTTTACTATGCATGTTTTGTCGTATAAGTCTGTTTTCATGTGAATAGGATATAATTATTTAATATTCAAATTTATATTAAGTAAATATATATAATATTTATATATTAAAATCATATTAATAATCATTTTTAATGGTGAATAAGGAAAATGAATTGCATCATGTCATGGAAACGGTAGGTCATACGTACACACGAGTGATGATATCATTCACTTAATGGGGAAATTGTAAGGAATGTGAATGTATATTATTTTCCAGAATAAATATAATGTTATAAGTATCATATATATATATATATACATATATTCAATCAATATACCCATCCAAATAAAGTGGTGAGGTAAAACAAATTACACCCCGTCGTGGAAATTCTATGTAATACGTACTCACACAATATGCTTTTGTTTTTCATAGGATGGATAAAATGTTGAACATGGTTGTTACATAATCATGTCAAAATATCATAATATATGTGATATTTTATTTATTACCTTATAAGGGAAACAACACATGAATATGAATTAGAAGAATAAATAATATTGAATGACTCGGTAATTATTATTACTTATTCTATGGTGAACTTCTGTTACATCTCCTCTTTGGGACACTAGCGTTAGACATTGGAGAAGTCTGAAACATATATAATGAATATAGGTATGTTTATAAGATAATATTTTTAGTATGGTCAATATTTATGGCTCTAAGTGATATCAAGAAGTGAGGGAGGGGGTTCCCTTTTATAATTGAGGGGAGGGGAAGATTAAATTTTTTCTCGAAATTTTAATTTATAATAAATTCAATATCTATAAAAATAAAATTAAAGGACATGTATTCGTATATAACATTATATCAGGTTTTTAATCATTATGAAAATTAGTTTACACATGTTTTTATATTATTATAAATCTCATAATTTTTATTGACACTTTGTTATCCAATTTATATTTTAACTAAGGCACCAACTATTTAAATATTAAAAGGTTGTAATTTTTACTTATATGATGTATATTATAACATAAGTGAAAATTTAATAATATTTTACACTATATTATAATTATTTTGTATATTAAAATATTTTCTATGATTTTAAAATAATTTTTATTATATATTATTTTTATAAATTATCATTATGTCAATTATGGAACTATTCATTACATGCACTTTTAAAAGTATCAATATGAAAATTTAGCTTCAAAAAAATATTTTATTACCTCCCTAAAAGGTCAAGGTAATCAATAACATTATTTATAAAATTATTTTTCTTAAATAATATTTATTTAGATATTTTTAATCAATTTTTTAAAATTTCCTCTAATAAAATAATTATTAAATCACTATTGTGTAATTATTTAATATACATATTTTATGACTAAAAATTAATATTAAAGTAAAATGATTAATATAAATATTCTATATTTAATAATAATATTTATAGTAGTATATATCTTCTAGGAAACCCTGTATTAAAAATTAAATAGTTTTTAAAACATGAATCTCACTTTTATAAACATTAATTATATAAAATATTATAAATATCATAATATCATCTAAGTATCCTCAAAAAAACTTTTTCATGAATATATGTTTTTAAGGTTACAAATTTAAATTTATATTTCGTTCATATAATTCTTTTTCCCCATGTGGACATGTAAGGTGTATTTAAAACATAGAATGTGACATTTTGTGATATTCCTTGATTTAAATATTATATTAATAATTTCCACGAACAAGTGTTCATTAAAAACATAATTCAAATCTATATGTGTAAATGGTCAAATTATTTTCATACAATAAATTTGGTCATGTTTTAGGGTCATTTAATAGTCTATCATTTTATTTTTTTCCTAAATTACTCATTTTACCCATTATTTTGGTAAAAACATTTAACAAGGTTAATATTTGAATTTCCCACAAATAAAAGGGAAATATTAAAAAAAATTGGACCTTTTTAATATAAAATTTTTACCCATTATTCATAATTAATAACATATAATTTTTATAATATAATTTAAAATAAAATTTGTAAAATTACATTTAAAAAGGGATTTCTGAAAAATACTATTTGAAAAGAGATATTTTTTAAATTAAATTCCTATTATAAAATAATTTTTAAATACCATAACTATATTATTTTGAACTAATTATAATTTAAATATAGTTTTAACTCATAATGATATTAAAATTCAATACTGTTTTCATAAAATGTATCAACTTTTATTTTACTTACAAAATAATGGGTTTTAGATAATTATAGACAAAAAAAATTTATTTAATTTTGACATGATACATTATAAAAAATTAAATTTATTTTTTCAAATATATTTTCTATAACATCTATAAATTATTTTTCATTCATAAAAAGAATAAATACTAATTTTTGAACAAAAAAATATTTATGAGGAAAAAAGAGTGTTAAATAAATTTTATGACTATTTTATAAGAACCTACAAATACAATCATATCGGTTTAGGCCTTTATTTTTATTTAAAAAATTAGTTATTCATATTTATTCCTGCCAAATTAATGTCTAGGATATTATTGACATTTAATACTAAGAGTTTCTCATAGTTCAATTCAACTCACATTTTCATTAAACATAAGATATTGAATAATTAAAATTATTTAGAGAGAAATATTTATTAATATATTGGGGTGATACATCATTCATTTAAGATCTCAAAATATGTAAACCAATTATCCTAACCATTATTTTTTTGATTCCCTAAGGATAAAATGTGGCATTCTTCCCACCCCAAAACAACCCATTACAATTTCATCATCCCTCTATGTCGTGGTTTTTAATTCGTATTGTTGCTAGATTAAAGACTCAAGCCTAGAAAAACCCTTCCGACATTATCCATATCCATATATAACACCCCTAAAACATTGAAATTTTTTAAATTTTCAATGATCAGTCTTGATCTGATCTGAATGGAAATTCATGACTAATTTTCATGTGATGTGCGGGACTTACTACTCCTCTCATCACGCACTATAGGAACATAGAGTCACATAATATAAATGTAAATGATATATAACAAATATGACAAGAAATGGGTTATTATATATGATAGTTATAATGTTTTTGGGACACATGAAGAGTCATGGATCCCAATATACATGACATGTATGATGATATAAAAGACATGTGTGGCCTTGTGGTTACTTGATATGCACATATGGTATATACACATGTCACAAATATTGATGTTCAGTGATTTTGACTCAAATTGAAATGGTGTATGATAATTATAGTTATAGGTTAACAACATCACCATAGGAAATATATTACATGGCATTTTTTCTTGACACTAAATGTAGTGTCATCATTAAAATTATAAAATCTCATATTTATCATCATGATGAAAATGTAGTCATCATTAAATCCATCAGAACCATTAATTTAAATTTTTCTGTAAATAAAACAACATTCCTATCACATTCAAAAAATTGTTAAAATTTTCCCCCTGGAATCACATTCACACAGTGATGGGGTTTCATTTTCATTCATATTGAGCTGGGTTTTCAGGAGATTATTAGTAATTATAAATCATGTTGTTCACAACACACTATTATTCCATCCAGCCATGGTAAAAACGAAGCGCAATTAATGGGGTAATGGAATGAAAGAAAAGTGGTCAACAGAATGGCCTAAACACCCAAAATCGAACTTGTATTTTTGTTTGTTAAATAACATGTGAAAATAATCATAAAATAATTATTTTAGGGGGTAATCTCTATCATTCTTCATCAAATGTATTCATTTTTCATATATTTCAAAAAAAAAATAATTATATGAGAGGAAAAATAATATTATTTATATTATTTATATTAATTTCATTATTCAATAATTTACTTGTGAAAAATCCATTTATGATAAAAGAATTTTCATTACAAATAAATATATAAAAAAGTTTATACAAATGTGGAATGAAAAAATTACCAAAATTAAAATCCTAATGCAAATGATGAATATATAATAAAAGAAATATTCATTTTTAAACATGATATGATCTTATATCTAAAAAACTTCTAATTTTCATGGTAAAAAACTCAAATTGGTTATATAAAATTCCATAAGACAATTCCTACCAATAAATAATAAGTTAAATACTTCATATTCCAATATAATAACTCTATGATCCATAAAACATATCTCATTTATTTAATTAAATAGGTACAAAATATCACATGAATTTCTAAAAAAATATCCATGAATTCATAATCATCTGAATTTTTTATATAATTCATCATAGTTAACAATATAGTCCAATGAAATATATGCATATTATTATTCAATTTCATTATTATCATTCCATAAAGAGGTATTTTTAAGGTTCTATCAAATATTGGTAGAATTAACATATAAAGGACCAAGATGATACAGATAAACTAAATTCCCCTTCACCTAGCATTAACATCTCCGCTTTAACATTAAATTGTTCTTTAAAAATTGTGTTCTAGTTTTAGACAAGTGGTAAATAGTATTACATCTCCAAGAGAATCCTTTTAGGGAGTAAAATTGGAGGTAATTTAAAACACACCTATGTTATATAATTAAATCCTCACATTAAAATTTTTATAATCTCAAATTTATCCCACATAAATACATTTTAATCACCCATTAAGTTTCATTAAATTTCTAATTTAAATAACCCAAAACAATCCTACGTAAAATATTTTAAAAAATCCAACCAACCAAAATATAATATTTAATGTCATTACTAAGGGTCTATGTCATTATCACATCATTGATAAGAATTATTTTATTTTTACAAGTCATATGGGGTATTAATCAATTTTTCAAATAAAGACTCAAAAATTATCGGTTTATTAATTGACACTAAAGAAAATAATTTATATCTCACATAAGAAATAAAACATTTTTTGAAAACAATCATGGTGTTTTATTTTTTATATAAGCATCATTTAAAGATATATTATCTCTTATGGACAGATAAAAAATTGTTATTTATTTAATAAGAATTAGGGACCCAATTAAATTAAATTATATTTTAACTAATATTCATCCTAAGGGTAAATAACATATCTTGAGTTCAATAAAAAATTTATAAATAATTCCATGGTCAAATACTAGGGTAATTTTTTAATTTTTTTTCCTTTAAAGTTCCTCACAATTGAAACCCAAAAAACAAGTTATGTCTCGCTTTTAACAAATTTTGGTCGCTACTAATTAGATTTTTGCTTTTAATAATTTGAGATATTATATTTGTGTGCATAACTTTTTTATGTATATAATATTAAATTGATAAAATAGTTATATCTAAATAAAATCCATATTTGTTTTTTTATTCGTGGTTTTTAATCTTTGAAGAGTATAATTTTAATGTATCTTTAGGGGGACTTATCATGTAATCAACATCCTTAATAAACCCCTCTATTTTATTTAATAAAATAGATATATAATGGTTTTATATGTTCCCAAACCAATCATTTAATATTATCATATATATTATTTCTCATTACCCTTGTCCCTCATATCACTTACTATACCTCTGCATGACAACTATGTTAATTCTTAATTTTTTCCTTCTGTATGGGTGTAGAGGGTGTTCCTTTTGGATGAAAATCACACCCCAATTTTTCAAGACCTCATATACGTCGACACACACCAAAAAATTTATATATTTTAAAATATAATTTATATTTTATTTATTGTAATTTTTACCATCATTATAATACTTGAAATTTACACACAAAGGTAAACTACTCATTTCAAACATCATGGAGTATTTGAAATTTTCATATGACTTCATCAACATGTTTGTAATTACCATTTTTCACTAAATTAAATGATTTATAACCCCCCCCTTCTACCACTTTAATATATCTTAACCATGAATTTTTTAATCTCTAAAAATGAAATATTCATCCACCTGTTAAATAAATCTCTCCCCCACACTCATTTTGTTTTGTGCTCACGAAAATAAATATAAAAGACTCTTCAACCCGCTATCATCATTTTAAAATAATATAATATAATAAAATGAATTGAAAGGTAGTTATTAAATTTTATCATCAAATAAATGTACGGAATTTAAAAAAAATTATTTAAGGATTTACTGGGACCTACCATTACTTTTAATATCAGTACAAATATTTGTTTTTCTATAACTTATATAGTTGATTAAAAAAATATATTATTTATATTTTTAGTATAACTATATTAGTGTATCTTTAGGAAATTATTAAAAATAGTTGTAGACAAAAACTCTTAGTAATTAAATTAACAAATAAATAATAAAATTCAATGTAAACAATTTTGGACATAATGGTTGAAAAATAAGTGGTTAATTTATTTTGAGAATAGTAAATTTCAATTAGATTAAACTATAATTATATTTTAAAAATTATTATATAAAATATTCAATAATCATGAAATATAAAGTATGAAATATATACCATCATTAATGATTTGAAAATTATATACATTTTCGATAAATCAATTAAATATTTCACTAAAAGATGTGATAATTTAGTTGACCGCTATTAATTTTCAAAAAAATTGTAGAATCAGTAGTATTTTAAATTTAAACATAAAAAATATTAAAATAAAACTATTATGTCATATGTACTGTTTTAGCCTAAATAATAACACATCATGGAAAAAAATTTACAAAAAACAAAATATATTATTAAAATAAGAAAAAAATGAAAAGAGACAAAAAAGTATAAATGAAATGGAATTTAGAATCACAAAAAATAATTATTTATGATAATATAATAAATAGATACCATTAATAAAAAATAACAATAAAATCAATATAAATTAATAAATATAAAATATAAAATTATTTAAGAAGAAAAATATGAAAATTTAAAAAACACTAATATTATATTAAATAAGTACAAAAAAATAACTTATCAAAAACATTTGTACAGAAATATTTAAAAATAATTAAATTGAAAAAAACATTATTCTTCATATAGAATCAATGAAAATTTATAATAAATTTTTTTTGTTATTCTAAAATAGTTAAAAATAATTAAAATATAATATAAAAGGTAATGAAAAAAAGTAAAAGTTAAATTAATGTTGTTTTAGATGTAATCCGATTTTTTGTATCTTGAAACATTGATCATATTATATCAACGGAAAAACTAATCCAAGGAATTATGAATTTTATAACATTGTATCCTTAGAGATGGGTCAAAATTATACACTTGATAATGATAAAGAAGAGAATTTAAAACATAAGGACTATAGTATGAAAAATATAATTTGTTTTTTTATATATGTATAAGATATTTTTCATATGATAAATTATATATTTTATTTATTTAAATTAATACTATCTAAAAATATTTTGGTTGAAAACGAAGTTCTTTGAATTATCATTACCAATTTTTTTTCTATTAGAATTTTTAATAAATCATTTTCATTAAGAACATTAATAAACTCATTTGATACATTATAATTGATAATTATAGATTCATAGAAAACATAAAAAATATTATTCTCTATTAGGATTTGAAATTCAACACCTAGTTCACTATTAAAAAATAAATCTCCATAATGAAATTTTTTTAATTTTTTAATGAAATGATGTAGTGTAATTAATTAATATGAAACATCATGTTTATAATTATTAATGAAAATGTATGCATGATAAATTTAATTCCTTTAATAATAATTTATTTTTCCAATTTATTTGTCATCCGTTGGTCAAAATAAGAAAGAAATACTAAATTTCATAATTAAATTAGTGGTCATAAAAAATAATTTTACTTTTTTATAAAATTGCATTAAAAAAAATTTATCATCACCTAAAAGAAGCATTTTATTTTAAAAATAAAAAATTAATTAAATTTATTAATAAAAAAAACCTTCCCAGTATAAGTTTTTTAAACAAAATTATTTATTTAATATTTAATAAAGAATTTCTTGCATATATATTTTCATTTTTGGGAATTAATCTTCCTAATTCAATAAAAAATGTATAATTTTACTCAAACAATATATTTTTTTATTCAAAATTAAAATTTAATACTTGAAAAACATTACCATTATCTAACATTTTAAGAAAACAAGGAATTAATTGTCCAAATTTGAAAATTAAAATCATTCACTATCACTATTTTTAATACTAAACTAAAAATATCCATGTTCTCTTTTATATCCAATATAAAACTCAGTTAATATTTTTGGAAATTTAATTTTTTTTAATTACATTTAAAAACATTTTATGTTTCCATCATAATGGACCATATGTTTAAAAATATTAAAAATTGAAAATTTAATAAAATGAACAATTAAATTTAATTATTTATAATAAAATCAAATTAAAATGACTTCAATTCGTTAATATTAATTTAATAGTAAAATTCAATATGTAACAATTATAATCAAACTAAAATAATTTATGAATTTTATTTTAGATAGTTTAATTTACTTTCTCGTAGAGTAATATATATAAGAAAAGCATCCAAATATTTATAAATATTAATAATACAAGAGTAATGATTAATTTAAAATTTTATTAAACTTCTCATATCTAATTTTTAGTAAAAATTCATTAAAATATATCCTACTTTTTTCTAGATTCATGACCAATTTTATATTTAAAATCATTTAATGAATTTGTTTTAACATTAATTACACTCTCTCGTTGTCTTTTTAAAAATAATTAAATCAATTTAAAAAATATATATCTCTTGGTTTTCATATAAATTTTACTTCACAATAAAAACATGTGAAATAATAACATAATTATAATTATATTTGGATTAAATTATTTTGGATTTTCTTTGATCTTATAATAAAAAACTCATCATTGAAATTAAAAATTTCCTCAAATATTGATTTTATAAAATATTGAATAATAAAAAATATTTTTTATCATATTTAATGGAATTTTATTACCATTCTATAATAAAAAACAAAAAAACATTAAAATAGTCATGCATTTATTAATGAAATTTGGTTTATGGATTCCCATTCACCATTTTTCAAATATTTACGTAACTTTGTTTTAATTCATTCCCTAACAATGTAAATTAATTTAGTTAAAATTGGGGAAATGTTTTTGTTTTAAAGTTGGATTATCATATATTTCATTTAAAATGTCTTCACATAAGTATTAAAAAATGATTTAACAAAAAAATAATTTCATATATCGAAGATTTCGATTCATATTATACAATATTTTTATTAGTAAATTCATTTCAAACAAGATGTAAAATAAAAGAAAACAGTGCTACTTTTTTAATTTTGAGATTAGGGGTGTATTGTTTTGAGAATTTATTATTATTAAAATAAAATTCATGTTGATGAACGTTTTTTTATATTATTAACATATTTTTACGGATCCTAAAAATTATACATACAATTATAATATTTATTACATAGGAATGGATCAAATGATTAAATGAATTTTGATATGGATTTTTTATTCAAAAAAATATTTTATAAAAAAAATAGCTTTCTTGATGAATAAAACTTCTTTCATGGGGGTAATTATAATTCCCCATACCCATACACCTAAACATAGTTAAAAAATATATATTCATTACATGTTTTCTTTGATATTGAATAGAGTGACCTAATTTTAACTATATATAAATTACAATATCAAAAAAAAATAATAATTTTGACATTTACAATACCCATACATTTTTAGGTTATTATATTTAGAGAATTTGGAAAAATACTACCTAAAATATCCCATGTATTTCTCACCCCAATGATATTTTTCTAACTATATCTATATTTTATTATTAATAGAGGTATAAGAAATCTCCCATAAAATTACCCATTCATAATACCCTTCTAGATATATTATATTTATTTGTCTCATTCATAACTTAAGTAAAGGAAAACATTAGAAGGCTATGATTGGGTGCGATATAAGAGAAATCTTATGGTGAAAGATATAATAAAGTAAAAAAGTCATGATGATTATTAGACGAGTAAGTAATAATCAAATGTTCCATTTAACTAACAACCTAATCATGAATTATTTTCATGTGAAATATAACTAAATAAATGATCCCATGTAAAAATATATCTTATTTCATAATGATGGAATGCATAATTTTCGAAAACATAATCTTAAAGGCCAATTGTAAAGTCATCATACATAAATAGGTAAGGCATACGCTAAATACCTAAGATATTTTGTTATATGATACTTACTAATTCATTGAGGTGATATCACATATCGGTACCTACATATCCTTTTCTATGTACAATACATCCATCATTTGAAGAAAATTAATAACAATATGATACATAATAATATATCCTTGATAATAAATAAATAGTCACATTAAATCAATGAAAAAAAATTTCATTATTCATTATTACATAAATATCCTTCCATAGTTGGAAATAATAATATTTATAGAAATAAAAATTATCAGTATTTTTAATGTTTCATCAGTTAATAATTCTATTATTTTTCTTGGGAAACACCGCCAATGTGTTCTATGTAAAAAAATTCATTCCCTATAGTTAGTAAATGGTATATACAAGTAACTCAATTATTGAAATGATGTCGAATATGTTTATGATAATAAAGAAAAATGTCTTGAAGGAGACCATAAATACATAAAAAATTAATGCTTTGAAATTAATTCATGTCTTTTGTAAAATATGAAGGATAATGGAAAAAAATTGAAAATAAATTTCTTAAAAGTTTTGAAAATTAGTTATAAAATTAAGAAAAATTATATCTAAAAAATTTCATCAGATGATAAGAATAATTTATTACATTATTTTTAATATAATTTATAATAATTTAATATCAATAATAAGCTACACTAATTTAAACAAAAATGGAGTGGATATCAAAAACATATATAGGTGGAATGAAATACCATTTCAATTTTTTTTAAAATAATATATATTTAATTAGAAAATTTCATTGAATAATGAGAATATAGAATATATTTGAAAACCCAACAAGAAATGGAGACAAATCAATGTCTTGAATAATGTTGATTATGGGAGGAAAATCTATTCATGAGGAAAACATTTAAAAACAATATTTTACACACTTTTTAGTAAATAATGTAAAAAATGAATTTTTCAAGAAAATTTCACAATATTAAATTAAAAATCATAATTAGATAGTAAAAGTTAATTATTGATAATCTTATGAAATAATTATATAAAAAAACTTTCTTGAAACAGAATAAAAAATATTAATAAGGACAATAAAGGTTCTCGACCAAAAAAATGAAAAAATAAGATCATATTTTCTCATAAATATTTTTTTTTCATTTTTAGTGCCAAAGAGAATAAAAATGGAAATAATAATTCAAAAACCTAAAAATAATCTGAAGAAAAGAAAATATATGGGATCTATGAGGGTAAAAATATACCATCATATTAAAGAAATTAAAACATAAACAATCCTAATAAAGAGTGTGATTGTACAATAAAACCTTATTGATATTATAACACTTGAACTAAAACCACATGAAATATGGAACTTGAAATTGAATCTTAACTACCATTCATAAAAATAGAAACATGTTAAAATATTCCAAATATTCAGTATTTACACCATGAACAGAAAAATTGGTTCATAATATGAAACACATATCGAAAGAGATTTGATATAATATAAACATACCTTAGATTCCTACTAGTTCAGACACAATCCAACCTCTTATCTAATAAATTTATTTTTACCATTCATATATATCAAATCAATATTTTTATTTATATATATGGATATAATATTTTTCAATAACTGTTTCCACCAATTTATAATTGTTTTTCAAAAAGTCAATTATTTATATGTTAATTGTTAAATTTCTCATAGATGTTTTGATTTTGGTTTTTCCAATCATCACAACATGGTTAGGGTGTAATCACCTTTATAATGTTAATCATTTCATATATATCAGATTTATACATTGAATAATCCTTTATAACAATCCATTTTATGTAGTTATGAAAAATAAAATATGTCGTTCATGGAGGTAGTAATTTGAATGTACACAAGAGTGATTTTTTCATTTTTCAAAGGATATATAAAAAAAATTTAAATATCAAATTATCTTTATATAATAATGATTACGTCATAAACATAAAATTTATTCATTAGTTCCATCTCCCTTGCAATTCATGTGAATCGATGATGAAAAATGAATTACATCGCTTCGAGGCAGTGATAGTCATCATGTACACGTAAGTGGAATTTCATTGTCCAACGAATTGGATGTAATGAAATTAGATATTAGTTTATATTTATATAATCCTAATTATTTCAAATATATTAGATATATTAACTATTATCATTCATATAACCATCCAAGTGAGGAATTGATGAAATATGTAATACATTGCTTCGTTGAGGTGGTATTTTAAAAATGCACATGAATAGAGTTTTCAATTTTCATTAGATGGAAAGGAGATAAATTTTTTTGTATCATTGACATATAAAAATTTAATTATAATAAATACACATATGTAATTTCATCATGGTGTTAATTGAATATATACTAGTGTTTTAAGAAAAACAAATAGAAATACAAAAATTATAAGATATTAACTTAAAATAATAACATCTCAGTAAATGAATTATATTGTGATTATTATATTATAATGGTTTAATAATAATTGAAGGTGTTTTAGTAATAAATAAATTAGAAACTAATTATTTTAAAATTTATATCTTATTCAGAGAGCCTCTATAGGTTTGTAACAAATTTTCTCTTTGGATGGTTTCCTAATCAAACTAAGGCCTCTAGGATGAGAGAAGGGCTTCATGGAGTGTAATTGGGAAGGTATTTGATAAAATTAATTGTTCTTTAAGTGTTAAGAGGAGACGGTAGAGGTTTCCTTTTATATGTGGGGGCGAGGATGCACCTGGAATATTTGAAAAGAATTAAGTGTTTCCATGTTTTTAACCTTCTATAAGGATCCAATGGGATATTCATGGACCATAGAGGTGATAATGTAGACTTTCAACCATCAAATGTGTGTTGTATGATATTCAATGTCAATTACCACTTATATATTTAGTTTAACCACCGGTAAACTGATTTTAACCTTAATTGTGGTAATTAATTTCGATTATTTCCACTATTCATTATGGTAAAAAATTAAGATGAACTTATTATTAATTATAATTATACAGATCTAAATACCAAATCCATTTTTCCAATTTCAATTCATATTTTTTGAATAATTTAACTTAAAATTAAACTCACATATGCGATGAAAAAGTAGTGTTCTAATGAAAAAGTTTTCAAAAGATCACATATGTTTTACAACAAAATTCAACAAAAAATTTATTGTAATAATGATTGTTTGTTTAATGATAATATAATTAAACTAATTTTATTTCTAAAAAAATTTAAAACAAAATTCAATCTTATAAATTCATTAAATCTAAATTTTGTTTTAAATAAAAACCTACATTTCCACTTTTTATCGAAAAATTCAACTATTCAAAAAAATCCTAAAAATTAAAATTAAAATAATTTTCACATGTAGATTCCAAAAATGATGTTAATTTTCTAAATGTTTCAAAATAATAATTTTATTATTCTTTTATGAAAAGAAATAAAACAATTTTTGAGAAAATAGTACATTCAAAACATATAATGAATTTTACAAAAATTAATTGTTTTTCATGAATATTTTCCCTATATATAAAACATTATAATTAATATTTAATTTTTTTTATTAATACTCCTATAATCATGTTTAATGTCTAGTTAATAATGACAATGTAAAATACTAATATAAATAGTATATTCTGGATCTTATGAAATTTGTACTCCATGTATTTCAATCTATGAAAGAAAATAGATTTATTTAAAAAAATCATTAAATCTTGGGGTGTTACATTATACCCACCATAAAATTAATTTCTCCCTAAAAATCATCACTATTATATAAAAAATGTGCATTATTCTGCCTTATTTTAGTTTTAAGTCCCCACGTAACTTCTACAAGCTAGTAATTTCATCATAAAACATTAAACAACTGAGTGGTCTTATTTCCTACTAATTTATCTCTATGATCTGTACTCTCTGACCGATTTTCCTCATAGAAAATATATTTATATATTTATATGACCTCGTAATTTAGTTTATTTGAACGGAATGTATGTACTTCCAAGGAATGGATATATGGAACACATTGCGAGCTTGATAGATGTTTAATGGAAGCTCCAACAGATAGGATTATGTCATAATATGATTATGAATTTCAAAGGGACCAATATACCTAGTTATTAGTTTGACCTTATTTTGAAATACTAGAACCTTATTACATGGATAATATTTATAGATACCATTTCACTAACATTAATTTTCACATAATGTTGATGATTATAAGCATAAATGTTCTATCAAATTTGTGCAACCTTTATGTCTTATTGAAAGGATGTAACCTTATCTTCCAATTCTTTAGCTATCATAGGCCCCAATAGATTTATTTATCCAAAATCATAATGTTGGATCTCTATAACTATTTTTATAGAGTATTTCATAAGGATCCATCTAAATAACCATGTAAAATATATTATTGTATGATAACTCTATTATCAGAAGGTGTCAGTGAAGAAAACCATTGAAATGATGAGACAAAGCTCTCAAAATATCCCCTAGGATTGTAATTTATCTCTCAGTTAGACAATATTATAGAGGATGATACACAGTTCTAACTCAACTCTTTATCTTTATCTTACTGAAGAAATATATAAAACATTGAGGAAAACAATAAATCCCAGTTAAGCTCAATTGAATGTTGTACTCCATGAAACATTAACACTTAATTTATATCCTATAAAGGTGATCTAATGATAAAGAATCTTTGATAGTGATGAAGTGTGTTTTCATTGAAACAAGATTGAATATTACCCCTATAACATTGTTCCCTTTAGAAATTTTGGGGATTCTGACAACAAAATCCATGGTAATGTTGTTCCATTTCCATTATGGTATGGTTAATAGATGTCACATAAACTTATACTATTGTCTATTGTAATTAACTTACTTACATACCAATCATCAAGTTACAAAATCTTCAATATCTCTTTTTATGACATTACATCATAATTACACCTTCAAGTATGTATAAATCTTCATACTCCCATGATGCATAGTGAATGAAGAATGATGAGAATCCTATAATAACTCATTCTAAAATTGTATGGATTGAAAAAATACAGTGTTCATAAACCATACCATTAAATCACAAAAAAAACTCATGAATTTTTTTTCCTATCTTCTACATCTCTATATCATCATTTTGTTCCACTTTAATCATTACATAAATAGATATTTGAACAGTCATTTGAGAAAAGTCATATTTTTCTTCTTACTCCAAGATTACCAAATCCAGCCTTTGAAAATATATAAATATAGAATCTTTTTTTATGCTCGTAATTTATAAGCTACCATGATCATTTTGAATCAAATTATTGGCCACCTTTATTGATTTAAAATGGTGGTAATGTATTAAATAATAATAATATTTAATCATCTTTAACCATCTCCTCTAGTTCTTGATCAAATAATTTTGTGTTAATATATAATTTAATATTTCATAATCTGTTTATATATCACCCTTTACCAAATAAAGATAATCTATCCAAATTATTAATGCAAAAATTACCATTACAAACTTCAAATCATCAGTTGGGTAAATTTTATCATCAACCTTCTATCTTCTGGAGGCATTAGCAATAACCATGTCATTATACGTAAGAATTCCTTCCAATCCATTCATAAATGGATAACTTAATATTACAAGAGCTTATATACTATAAGGTAATGTAAATAAAGGTGTATTGACTTATATTCTATTCCGTTACTTGAAATGTTTTTGACAATAATTTTTCCAAATAAACGTGGATTCATTCCATGTTAACATTGTGACTGGAATATATATTAATTATAAATTCCCCACAAATCACTGATAATATTTTTCCAAATAAAAAACATTAGATATCAGTCACTGTGATTGGTCTGGGATGATATTCAATAGCCTATATCATTGATCAATCCACTGATATTCCCTTCATTGAAATAATACGACCTAAAAATAAAACATTTTGTATCCAAAATTCATACCATGTAAAATTTTCATGCTAGAACTCCTACATCATATTTTTTTATACCATTACCAATATATAATCATGGTTTACCTTTACCTTTTTTTATAAGAATATCGTCTCCCACAATTACACAAAATAATCAATGTAATATATAAAGAATATGTTCATTAAATCCATTATGATTTTAAGGGAATTAGTAATACCAAATTAAATCACTATATACTGATAGTGTTCATACCATGTACGGAATGGTGTCTTATGTATATCCCCATTTTTATTCCCAATTGATTATATAAAGACTTAAGTTCAATCCTAGAAAATTATTGACCTCCATATAGTTGATTAAAATAGCCATAAATACATGTTACAAGATACTTGTTCAGGATTGTGATCTGGTTCATCTCCGGATAATTAACAAAAATTCACATTTCTCCATTATTATGTTTGATAAAGGGAATGGGTGCACCCCAATGTGACACACTAGTCCGAATTAATCCCCTATCAATATTCTCCTAGAGTTTCTTTATAATTTCTTATAACATAATCATGGTCACTATATAACAAGTCTTTAAAATAGATGTGGAATCAGGTATGATTTTAACAGAAAACACAAACATCACAATTTTTTGGAATACTATGAAACTCTTATAAAAAATAAAAAAATCACATAAAATATGCATATAATTCATGATTATATTCTCATCAACCTTATGATATAAACACCAGTTCTTCAAAAGAATCAAAAACCATAAAATATAGGCTATTTTTATAGAATTTTCATATTTTCTGTCCCAAAATTATATGATCAGAGGTTAGTTTTCAATACAAATTATGAGTTCCCTTTCACATTTATTAATCTGGTATATATATAGAGAATTTCAATCCATGATAACATAAAATTAAACCATAGGAATATTTCTAGTATTTTTAGGAATCATATTCTCACATACATAAACCAAAGAGGAAACACATACTTCATATACGACCATAGTGTAATTATGGATTTTGACTAATAATTGCATATATGACCATGTGGGTGTAATCATGACACCCTTAGAAAATTATTTAGATATAAATAAAACAGTAGATCAATAGTCAAATAATTAATTAGTTTTTATGTAGTGAAAGGTAAATGTACCTTTCAGTATGGAGTTATCACACCCCTCATAATAAATAGTGATCAAATGATATTTTCACTTGTCCCTTCGATTAAGAGGTTGTGAAAATCAATCTTCATCATTAACCTTCAGAATTTAGGACTAGATATCATAATTTCCATACTATATAAATTTTAAACATTAGAGTGTGGTTGGTCCATTGTGTGGATCTTTATCTCTATTAATAATATTAGTTAACATATTCACACCACATTGGAATTCAATTGAAAAATAACCTTCTTTTTCAAATTTCAAACATGTACTAGTCCCCTTAAGAATGTTTCCTCCATGTTTCTGACAACACATTGAGAATGAAGGAAATAACATCCTCTTATCTACATGGTTAAAAATTCTTCACTTGAACTCCGTCATTATTTTCTTATCAAAACCATGTGATTGATGGGAAACTCCAATCTCTATTTCCACTTTGAGAACACATAAAATTATTAATTCATTGCTACTAAAGTCTGTTATAGACAGAGCCCTTCAAAAACATGGTTTTTATACCACTATGAATTGATCAACCATACATTCATGCTAGATTATAGTTCCATTATCAAACTTCATTGGTCTTATAAAAGTTTCCTCATAGGTACCAACAGATTCATCATCCTTCTGTTTTAGGTTATGGAATTGTTTCTAAATTTTCATATGAAGAATATGAGAGAAGTACTTATTCAAAAATATGATCTTAAACTCACCCCAGTCTTTGAATCCAATTTCATCTTGTGGATTCTTATTCTGACCGATTTTTCACCAGTGATATTCTTCTCCTACAAAATTATAGATATCCAAAATAAGTTTTTCATGTTCTAAACACTTGACAAAATAAAATATATTTTCAATATTAATAATTCATTACTCAGTCTATAGAATGTTTTAATAAATAATATATTATAGGGGGTGTTTACCCATGGATGGATTAATAAAATGGGTTTCCCACATCTTCTCATTTGGAAGTTGAACATGATTCATATCCTAATACTTTTTTTTGATTGTTGAAAAAAAATTCATTATAACATCCACAAAATTCTGTGGATCAAGTGGAAAATAATTTCATTTTCATTTTCATTCATCATTAACATATTTCCTTTTGGTCCCATCAACTAAATAATACTCAAAATCATTGTGTATGAAATAATAATCATATTGGGAAAACCCATAGTCAAAAAAAATTATTTATAGGATGTCTAAATCAAGACATATCATATCAAATCACTGAAACATAAGGTATAACCTATGATATTCATGTTCGTAATCTATTCAAACTAGTCATGATGGTTTGCAAAGGAAATATAAATTAACCAAATCATATCCACCTATAGTTTCAAACCAAGTTCATGGTCACGCACATTATTGTGTACCAGGTAATGCATGAGTCAAGCTCAATACACATTTTTCTTTGTTATTACCCATACAAACATATATTCTTGAATCACATACACTTGTATTATCCAAATATTGAAATTATTCTAGGTAAACTACATATTCTCTTACCAAATAATTATGTTGTTACCCTATACATAGGCTTATCATATGAGTTCTCACTAAAGTGTTCTCATCCCAGTTTACAAATCTTAACTAAAACTATTTTCTGATACCAACTATAATGACATAGTATTTTCATTCGTTGATATTAAATTTTTAGAGAAAAAATCAATGCATTACCTAAACAAAAGCATGTGGATTGTAAAGGTTACACTACTATGTAATATGATTTTAAAAGTGCTAGAAATAGGCTTATCATTACTGAGAAAGCACTATATACCTAAGGGATTATTGAAGAGAACCATTATTAGTGTTAGAAAAAAGTTCCAATAAAGGGTCCTCCTATCAGTTTTTTACCAATAATAAATACACCATTTCTCAAAGCTAAAAAATCCCAGATAAGTGAACCATTTATCAGGGCTTTTTTTCATAGATAAATGGGGTCATTGTAAATAATTTTATACATAACTCATTCAATTTCATAAAATTTTAATCATCCACCCATTTATCATTGCTTAGGAGCCCCATTTCTTAGTTTTCACAAGCCCCCATTCACATAGTTATCCATTACCAATGACATCTCTTCACCCACTCTCATGAAACACCACTACTTTAACAACACTCTTGTCCCCCTTTCTCAATGCTAGAAATTTTGTCACCCACCTACATGCTCCAGGACTCGAACATGTGACCCTCCTTCTATAATTAGAAACCCTTTACCGCTACCCTACCTATTTTATTCTACACATTATGATATTTTTATTCATTTATATATTTACACACTTCTTTTTTCTTAATATAATTATATATGTTTCTTTTTTTAACATATTTATATTGTATGTGTGTGTTTTCTCACATGTGTGTGATATATATATATATATGAATATATTATATATTAATAATCATGTACAAATATGATAATATAAATATAAATATATAAAGTTTTACTAATACTCACTTATATGTATATATAATCATTATATATATATATATAAGTATAGATATATATTCATATATTTTTATCAATTAAAAAAACGGTTAGATATTGTTTTATATAAAATTGATAATAATTATTTCAATATAAATTATATAAATATTTTAAAATAAATATTTAAAATATTTCATTAAAATTTATTTTTTGATATAAATTTTATACGTTACATTTATATTTAAATGTATATATATTTATATTTAAATTTATACATATTTACATATAGTTTTATATTTAGATGCATCTTCTTTATATTGTATTGATAAATATTTATTATAAATAAATTTATATACTATATTTAATGATGATGATAGATTTATAAAAATACCTTTATATATAATTTATATGAAAAATACATACACAAATATTCACATGAACACATAAAAATATATATTTATTCCATACATGAACTAATATTATCATATATTTATATATTTATTTATATATATCAGAAAAAAACATAAATATATTGTTTTTATTGATAAAAATATGTTTACAAATAAACAATAGTTAATTATATACCTATATATATATATCATTACGTGGTAAATAAAATGGATATTTTTTATTTTAAATAAAATTAGTAATAAATAATTACTTCCAAATGGGTTATATATTTAAAAAGAAACTTGTTATGTTAATATTTTTAAATTTTTTATCATATATTTGATTTATTATATGTTTAAATTTAAAAATATTAATATATTTAATTATAAATAAAACTACACTATAAAAGATGAAATTTTTAAAAACCATTATATCTATATAAATGTAATCCATGGGGATAGATTTTTTCTCCACTAAAATTGGGAAAAAATCATCTCTTAAACGAATTTAAAATCCCATCGCATATGAAAATATTTGTGTATCCCATCTAAAATATTTGTTATGAAGGACTTCTTGGATTTGTTTTCCTAAAGAAAATTTTTACCTAAATCTCCCCAGGTCAATAGAGTATAGATTATTTCACATGATTTTATTGGATATATAGTAGAGCCCAAAGAGACACCTGAATCAAAATTTAAGGTTGTTTCAATTTTATGTAATGTTTTCATCCTATGATTGATAATTCATTTATTTATGAAATTTTTATATCAGCGAATAGTTATTTAATTACTATTACCTAATATTAATTACTATATTTATAATTAATATTATATTTAAGTTATTTTATAATTTTCTCTCACTAAATATCTTATATATTAACTGTTAATTCAGATATGGAATTATATAAATGATATTTAATAAAATATATTATATTTATAACAATATATATATAATTAAATATATATATAATTAAATATATTAATATATTATTTTTAAAGATATTTAATCTTTTAAGGAAATATGACATTTATCAAGGCTAAAAAAGTGCTGATAAAGGGGTTACATAATAAGCGCTAAAACAAAGACACTAAAAAAACCCCCAAGTATTAGTGATTTTCCTAGAACTGATAAAGCGGGAATTTATCAAGGGTTTTTTAGTACTGATAAAATCACCATTTTTTAACATTGGAAAAAAGTATTGATCAAAGAGGGACATTATTAGTTCATGATAAAAATACTAATAATAAAGGGGTTTTCATTACTGCTAAAAAGAAGAACTGATAGGGGGACTTTATCAGATCTTTTTAATAACATTGATAAAATATAATCATTATTAATGATATTTTAGAAATAAAAAAGGACCCCTTTATTAGTAATTTTTTGAGAGCTGATAAAGGTTATTGGTGTATTTTTCAAATTTTATAGTAGTGTCTTGTGCCCTTAAGTACATAAAATCATAAACTACTGGTTAATAATATTTCACCATCTTCTCTCACACAGTTCCTAATAACTATTTACCTTCTTGTAAATATCACATTTAGTGCCTATCATCAAAAAATGGGGAATATAAACATATGAAAGGGTGAGTTCGGATGCACATTAAGATAAAACAAGGGAAATAATTAAACATAAAGTGAGCACAAGGGTATGGGAACATGACAATAACATAATAAAACCATACCATACATATCAATGATCAAAATATTCAGTCATGAAAAAATTATTGGTACATAAAAAGACATGAATAATAAAGGAATCAAAAAAAATATTCCATGAGATCCTAACAAAGGAATAACACATGGATTCATGGCATAGACTTAAGCACATTAAGTTATTTCCATATTAATCAAGGATAATATAAAATCTTATAAAAGTTGAATGGTTTCACTCCTAAAAAAATCATAGTAGTCAAGGTTCACTCCCAAGACTACTATAGTGGACAATGTCCCTTACTAAACATGGATCACTTCCCACTACACTCTTGTTTATCTCACGAGATTTCAGTATTTACCAAATACATTAGAGGGAGATATTGGTCCCACCAATCACATAATGAAAATCATATAATTGATTTTCAAAATATAACAAAACAATCATGATATTATAACCCATGAAAATAAATGGGCTTTATAAGGTTTACATCATAACATAATTCATGTTCATGAAATAGGTTTCATATACATTTTATTATATTAGAACCCATGTAAAAGATATTGTTTTCAAAAACATCTCTTCATAATAGTCATAAAAAATCAAAATGAAGAATAATAATTTTTTCATTGGATAATATCCCTTCCAATTCATAAGCAATGCTATTTTTTTTGTCATTGATGAATAAAAATTCAAAAAAATATCATGATTTCCTTCTTGAGGGAATGACACATTCAATTTTAAAAACAATTCATTAAAATATACAAAAAATTACCAATATTAAAGAAAAATGTAACTATTAAAATATTCTTGGAAACATTTAAAGTATGATTTAAAATAATGATTGGTCAGGATGTTGTAATTTTTTTTCCAGACATACACTTCAAAAAAATGATTTCCTTCACATTTTAGGTAAAATTCAAAGGCACATTATTCCAAAAATGACAATAAGATTACTTTAAAAAAATTGAAAATTAAAAAAATGAAAAAAATGGATTTAACATATCATAAGAGATATTTAAATATAATATAAATTTTTTTTAAACATGCATATAGAACAAAATATTTATCGACTGAAGAGAGAAATAAAATATTTTTTTATTAAACAATAATATTTTTTACCCCTCAAGTACATAAAAAGAGGAAACAAAAAGGAAACCATGAATTATAAAGAAATATCTATAATATAATAATATAAATGAGTTTCATAGGACATTTATCATATGTTTTCTTCATTGAAAACATAATCATAAACAATCTAGAATAGTGATAAGATTATAATATAAAATCAATTCAACTTTGGTAGATTCTAGATCATAGGCACCATTAAATATTAAAATCATATTAAAACATAATTATAATTAAAATAAGGATAAAAGTGATATAAAATTTAAAAGGGAGTTATATAAATATAATAAAATATGATAGGTACATTACATATTTCATGTCCCATAGAAAGAAATTTGATACAAAAACCCCTTTCCCCATGTATCGACTTACTTCGTACACATTTGATCCTCCAATATGATAAATATAAGTTTACTATAAATATATTAAAGAAAATAAATCATATTAATCATACTATATATAATATAATAATTAATATTTATTACCTTTTTGAGAAATAATTTCTTTTTAAAAACACGATTCGGGTAATAAAGTCTTCGTTTTTTGTGTCTGTTTAAGTTTGGTATTCAGGGTCCTATTAATAATATAATCATTCAATAATATCTATAATATTAAAAATATATAAATATTATATTTATTCATTATATATTAATTAGGAGTAATCCATTAATTTTGGATACATCAAATTAGTTACACCATTCATGGAGATGGTACGGCGTACGTAAACATGAACAATATCCATTTCATTGATTGACTAATAAAATTTATTGGAAATGATATATCACCTATATAAATTAAATATAATTTTATATTTATCAAATATATTCGTTAAATATATCTTTATTACCTTCCACATAAATCATTAGTAAAAATTCAATTATCTCTCTTCGTGAGGCGGTAGTTCGTCGTACACACAAGCAATGTTGTCATATCCCCATTAAATAATAATTAAGAAATAAAGTATGATATCCAGATTATAGAAGAAAAATAATATCATAAATATCAAATAAATATAATAAATATGTACTTATATCTTATCATGAGGGCTGGTGATGGAAAACGAATAACATCGGTTCGTGCAGTGGTAGTCTGTTGTACACATGATCGAAATATTCATTTTCCATTTGTGTAGCGACCCTGATCCCCGAGTGCCTTATGAGACATGATATACTAACATTTCATTACAATGTTTAAAAATAATATATCATGTCCCATTACTACAGAAGAACATGAGGTTCCGGATTCAGGGAAACCAGCTGCTTCTGATAAACTTCATTAGTACAAACCATGCCTGAAAAATTTTAAAACAAAAACTCAGGTTGATGAAATATGCCCAGTAAGGGGTTTTAAAATTGTTTTAAGAAAACTCTTTCTCAAAGAAGAAATTTTTTATCTAATAAATCACTTCTCTAAAAACAAAGCATTATCCTTTCTTAAAACATGAAAATCCCACATTTTTGAAAACCACTTACACAGTGAAGAAGTACATACTTTAATGAAGCTTTAAATAAGACATGAATCAGAGAGCGCAAGCATGTGAAGAACAGATGATGCATAACTTACAACCAAAATTAATTCAGTTCTAAAAGTTTGAGTGTAATAAGGGAAGACATTCATACAATGATACATTAGCTCTTAAGGTTCTTACAACAACATAACACAAGTGTTACAGTTCTTATTTCATAATTTAGTCTCATAGTCAAGGGAGTTTTCAACTTGGGGATGTCATGTTATTTGGACTAACCGCTGGTTGACCATTTATCATCACTTGAAGAGGGTATGTATAATGCCAGACTTGTCAAGACCTTGTGTAATGATCTTAAAATATAACTTAGTACGGGTCAAGGAAAACCACCAATCTTGTTTCCCATAGTAGCACAAGCCAAGGCTAACTGCCAAGACCATCTCACCTAAATGCACAAGCCAAGGCTAACCGCGAAGATCATCACACATAAAAGCACAAGCCAAGGAAAACCACCAATACCGTTGAACATAAAAGCACAAGCCAAGGCTAACCTCCAAGACCGTCGCACATAACGTCTCATGAGACTCTTCCTTTACCCAATGCATTGGAGCTCTATATAATTCTGGGAACACCCGTCCATAAACACTTGTGTCCAAAACATCCCTCACATATCATGGCATGATCTTTCATTCATAGGGTTTCATTCATACATTCTTAATCAAACCCCCTTTTTACATATATATTCATAACTTGAAGTGGATTATAACGTAAATGTAAAAAGAACTAGGCTTTTGGATTCATATTAAGCAGTGATGTAAATAAACTAAATCAACATACTCTTGTACATGAAAAAATAACTGGAACACTGAACATAAAGGATTTTCTTGTAATGTTACATCATGTTCATTAAATAAAAGCCATAAATTCATAGTTCATCTCTTTAAAACACACAAAAACTCATTCTTTACAAGTATAAATTTCATCGAGGGTACATAACATTGCAGGTTAATCCAGTCCACTGGTGTAACATAAATGATGCCTTAGCATCCATTAAAATTATTAGAAACTTAAATGTGTAAAAAAAACATAATCCAAGTCCTAATAATAATTAATTGAAATAGGGTTTTGGGAAACTGAACTTATCAATACACATTTACCTGGCCACATATAAATGCTTAACGGGTTCACGCCACATATTTCACAAAAAGTGCATGATTTTTCAAAAATGATAATAAATGAGATTTTTTAGTTGCAGGAATCATTTTGATATCAAACTAATCCTTAAACTTCATTATACATATAAACATGTATATAAATAGTTTTGGGTATTGTTCTTGAAGTAATAATCTTAAAGGGTAAATATAATTTTAACAAATCTTCTTGTTATATTGTGGTAAATTTTAAACCATATAAATAAGCTCGTCCTCATATTCGCACATAGATGTACATATACACCTTATATAATCACATGTAAATATATATCTATATGCTTCATATATTTGTATAATATTACATGTTTATAAAATTACCCGCAAACTCCATTTTTTCACAGGGCAGAATAAAACAAGGGTTATAAACATAGAGAAGAAATTTGTATATCTGCATATATCATCTTATATATATATTCTTATAAATATATATACTCAAAGAATGTATTGGTATATGAAAATACCCGAACCAAAATAAAACAAGTCTCCCGAGTTCCCTTACCCTTATTTGGTTATCCATGCAGGAAGAGAAAGCAAGTGTAATCGGTTCATAAGGCCTTATATACATATATATATGTGTATAAATTTATATATGTATATGTGTGTGAAGTGTATATAGCTGTGTACATGTTCATTGGAACTGCTAAAAGCAAGGAAAGAAAATCTCTCTTACTATGTTCGATTATAGGAAGCGGAAAGAGGGTGTGAATCGGTTCAAAAGGTCTTGTATATATATCCACTCATATTTATATAAAATGTGTATTTACATATGTGTAACCATTGAAACTGAATGAAAATGAAACAAAGGAGTTTCCGTAACCTGTTCGGAGAGGAGGAGAAGGAAGCAGAAGGCGACACTGTACCGGTGGTCGGAAAGATCAAAGATTCACGAAGCAAGAATTATCCTCATTTCGATAAAAACTGAGGTTAAAAAAACAGAGGACTCAAATTGCATGGAGCGGGTATCTGAGGGGAGTTGGTGCCTAACCTGTGGAAAAAGAGGAGAAGTCAGGTCCACTCGCCGGCCTAGGGAAGAAGAAGATGTTGCCTATCCTACTGGCACAACGGCACGAGGAAGAAGAAAACGCGGGACGCGAGGAAGAAGAAAACGATGGCAGGAGGAAAAATCCATTAATGTACGGACGACCAGGATTGCACGGGGAAGGATCGGAAGGCCCTAAGTGATGCGGTGTTAAAAAAAGGATGGTCGTGATGGAAGGGTGCTGGATCGGACGGCTCGCGGTGTAAGTGGTGTAAAAAAACACGGATGTTTTAAAAAAACTAAACATTTTATATTTTATTCATTTATAAAAATTGTTATAAATGTATTATTTAAACTATCATTATTAACAAGCAATTATTGATATAAATTTTATTATTTTATAGTGAGTCAATGTTTATTTAATACATAAGTATATTAATTAAATCATCCTTATCAATATATATATATTTTAATTTATTTTCCATTATTGAATTACATATTAATTATCTTAATTTTCCATAATTGAAGATTTATGCTATTGTTATTAATACAATTAAACATTTAACATAACAACATCACTAAATATTTTCAAATTCAAAAATAAGAGTGTATTAATCTAAATATTAACATTTGAAACACATATGTAAATGAAATCATAATTTGACATCGTCTCAAAACAGTTAATTATAAAAAGGTCAAATTATAAATACTTGCATTATTATTATTACTTAAATTTAATTTAGAGATAAATATAATACATTTAATTTGTCGCAACATATATAACTCAAGAGTTTGAGTACATATTTTCTTAGATAATGTAAAACCCATCAGATTCAATATGATTACAAAATAAATGTTTACTGGATCAAGTTAAAAATGTGTATATTAAATAGTGGAAAAAAATTAATAATATTAATTCTCACTATTTTTTCAATATAAAATATAATTCACATTTTGGGAAAATGGGAAATAAATTAATTATATTATTATTGATGTCATTATTTAAATATTAAAGAAAATAACATAATTAACTTTTTGAAACTTTCAGGGGTAATCAACTCTAATCTTTAACGGTCCAATTTAAAATTAATACATTAGAGGATAAGAGGATCATGGGAGAGCCAATCACTATATTAATAGTCGTTAGGGTATAACAGTCGGATAAGTGTTCTTATAAAAAGTCTGGTCTCAGGGTATCCCCCAATCAAGGCGACTGAAGGAGAAAAAGAGGAGATGGTTCGTGTGATTCTTTTGGTGCTCAGTACAGCTGCGGTGGATTCGGCCATCCTTATGTTTATTCAGATGGATGCCAAAGACCCTTATCGCCTTCTCTGGTTCCTTGTGGTCTTAAGCGGTCTCCCTATAATTGTAATCGGGTTTTTAATTGAAATTTTTGGTTAGTTAAGCTTCTTGTTTGATCGATGTGATTTGTAGTCGCTATAATGTTACTCAATGGAATAAAATATGTTTTCATTCATTTTGATGCCTTCTCTAATTCATTGTTACTTTTATTATTATTTATTTATAAGATGATTTTTTGTTCAATTAATGGGTGAAATTGTAAAATAAACTCGTCATTACCCAAAACACAGTTTCTTGGGTCATTACATTATTTCCTCCTTCAAAGAATTGCGTCCTCGCAATTCTATTCATAAAAAAAGAAAAACAGAAACCCCACACGTACAACATTACCGAAACAGGGGATTTGGCTCGGTTAACGGAATACCAATGTTGGCACATAGTTCTTCCATTTCCCTAGCCCAGATGCACTTTGAGGAGTACGTATTGTACTCCTTCTTGTGTGTACTGCACACAAGCTTCCAAAGGGAGGCTCGTGCGGTGAAAAGCTCGAAAACTTCCGAGTAGATAAATTCCCTAATAAATCTCCGGGATACATCACGCCCGAGGTAATCGAGGGGAATGATGCGATTGAGGAGACTTAAATTTAAGACCTGGAACATATAGGCGGCACTAAGGTGGCCATCCTCGGTAGCTACGAGGAAGTACGCTCTGGCAGAGAAGTTCTGCGCTAGAGTAAAACACTGAAAGAGACCCTCATAGTATCTTCCCCTTCACCTGTAGCAGGGGAGTTGGGTAGTGGCGATGAGATGAAAAACACAGTCATCTTCCTGACACGAATGAAGAATCTTAGGACCGTTCTCTAAATCAAGTAGACGTTGGAAAGACCCTCGCAGGTGGAGAAATGATGGATAATCCACCGTGCATGTCCTGATCATAATAACCCCTACTAACTCATCGGGTAGTTATGAGATGTTCGTTTGACCATCCATCTGAAAAAAACCTTCGAAAGGAACTCTTAACAACAATGATAAGGTAGAGGAAGGAAAGGGAACATGAAACTATCATTTATGCAAAAGTTTACATAAAAAAACCTGAGTTTACTATACATACACCACAAAGAGTGGGAAAACTCCCTAACTCTTCAAACTACACACAAGCTGAACAGATGGGGTTAAACTCATAAGAACATCTAGGACGCCTCATGAGTTTAGCATTAGAGGTATGGAGTTGGGAAACATCATTATACACCTCTTTCCTAAGAGCCAATTGGGTGGTCTCATCTTCCAACACCCCAAAGCACATTAACTGGCCCCAGAAGCCGTATTGCAAAATCTGGCATAGGTAAGCCGCTCGGAGGTCTCCAGCAGTATCAGCTTCTTGAAAGGGGTTATCGAGCATCGTTCCAAATTTCTTGCCAGTCATGAACACTCGGATGAGTCCCTCGTGGTACCTTCCACGATGTGCATAAGAGGGAAATTGGGTCATCGTCATTAGTAGATAATCCATCCCCAATCCCCGTTGATGACTAACCAACCTAGGAAAGTTTGACACATCATACAAGTGCTTACATGACATGCGAATTCGGGTGTAATTTAGAAACTTCTCACGACTAGCTAGAGATATAATGTTCTCTATAGCCTTAGTGGGAAGTGAAAGTAGGTCGGTAGGTACATTTTCATCAGCCATATGAAAGTTATAACATATTTAATTAGTCAAATATAGTAATATATTCATACCACCTGGTTTTCCAGAGTTGCCTGAACCCATCCTCTGATACAAACTATAGTGACCCCGATACCCAGGTGCCTTATGAGACATGATATACCAACATTTCATTACAACATTTACAAATAATATATCATGTCCCATTACTATAGAATATCATGAGGTTCCGGATTCTGGGAAACCAGCTGCTTCTGATAAACTTCATTAGTACAAACTAGGCCTGAAATTTTTTAAAACAAAAACGTAGGGTGAGAAAATATGCCCAGTAAGGGGTTTTGAAAACGTTTTAAGAAAACTCTTTCTCAAAGCAGCCCTTTTGATGCTAATAAAACACTTCTCTAAAAACAAAGCATTATCTTTTCATTAAACATGAAAATCCTACATTTTTTAAAACCACTTGCACAGTGAAGAAGTACATACTTAAATGAAGCTTTAAAGAAGACATGAATTAGAGAGCGCAATCATGTGAAGAATAGATGATGCATAACATAAAACCAAAATTACTTTAGTTCTAAAAGATTGCGTGTAAGCAGGGAAGACATTCATACCATGATACATAGGCTCTTAAGGTTCTTACAACAATATACCACATGTGTTACAGTTCTTATTTCATAATTCAGTCTCATAGTCAAGGGAGTTTTTAACTAGGGGATGTCCTATTAGTTAGACTAATCCATGGTTGACCATTTATCATCACATGAAGATGGTATGTATAATTCCATACTTGTCAAGACCTTGTGTCATGATCTTAAAACATAACTTAGTACGGGTCAAGGAAAACCGCCAATCTCGTTTCCCATAGTATCACAAGCCAAGGATAACTGCTAAGACCGTCACACATAAAAGCACAAGCCAAGGCTAACCGCCAAGACCGTCGCACATAAAAACACAAGCCAAGGCTAACCGCCAAGACCATCTCACATAAAATCACATGCCAAGGCTAACCGCCAAGACCGTCGCACATAATGTCTCATGAGACTCTTCCTTTACCCAATGCATTAGAGAGATATATAATTCCGGGTGCACCCGCCCATAAACACTTAAGTCCAAAACATCCCTCACATATTGTGACATGGTATTTCATTCATAGGGTTTCATTCATACATTCTTAATCAAAAACCCTTTTTACATACATATTCATAACATGAAGTGGATCATAACGTAAATGTAAAAAGAACATGGCTTTTGTCTTCAGATTAAGCAGTGATGTAAATAAACTAAATCAACTTACTCTTGTACAAGCAAAAATAACTGAAACACTGAACATAAAGGATTGTCATGTAAAGTTACATCATGTTCATTAATTAAAACCCATAAATTCATAGTTCATCTCTATAAAACACATAGAAACTCATTCTTTAGAAGTAAAAATTTCATCAAGGGTACATAACTTTGCAGGTTAAGACAGTCCACTGGTGCAATATACATGATGGCATATCATCCATTAAAATTATTAGAAACATAAATTTGTCAAAATAAAAAGTAAACCATGTCCTGATAATAATTAATTGAAATAGGGTTTTTGAAAACTGAACATATGAATACACATTCACCTGGCCACATATAAATGCTTAAGGGGTTCACGCCACATATTTCACAAAAAGTGCATGATTTTTAAAAACTGCGGATAAATGAGATTTTTCAGTTGCAGGAATCATTTTGATATCAAACTAATCCTTAAAATTCATCATACATAATAACAAGTATATAAATAGTTTTGGGTATTGTTCTTGAAGTAATAATCTTAAAGGGTAAATATAATTTTAACAAATCTTCATGTTATATTGTGGTAATTTTTAAAACAAATAAATAAGCTCGTCCTCATATTCGCACATAGATGTATATATACACCTTATATAATCACATGTACATATATATCTATATGCTTCATATATTTGTATAATCTTACATGTTTATAAAATTACTCGCAAACTTCATTTTTTCACAGGGCAGAATAAAACAAAGGTTATAAACATAGAGAAGAAATTTTTATATCTACATATATCATCTTATATATATATGCTTATAAATATATATACTCAAAGCATATATAGGTATATGAAAATACCCGAACCAAAATAAAACAAGTCTCCTGAGTTCCCTTACCCTTATTTGGTTCTCCATGCAGGAAGAGAAAGCAAGTGTAATCAGTTCATAAGGCCTTATATACATATATATGTGTATAAATTTATATATGTATATGTGGTTGAAGTGTATATAGTCGTGTACATGTTCATCGGAACTGCTAAAAGAAAGGCAAGAAAATTTCTTTTACTCTGTTCGATTATAGGAAGGGGAAAGAGGGTGTGAATCGGTTCAAAAGGTCATGTATATATATCCACACATATTTATACAAAAAGTTTAAATGCATATGTGTAACCATTGAAACTGAAGGAAAAATGAAACAAAGGAGTTTCCCTTACCTGTTTGGAGAGGAGGATAATTAAGAAGAAGGCGACGCCGGATCGGTGGTCAGAAAGTTCAAAGATTCACGAAGCAAGAACTCACCTCATTTCGGTGAAAACTGAGGTTTAAACAAAACAAAGGACCCAACTTGCGTGGACCGGGTATCCGAGGGGAGTCGGTGCCTAACTTGTGGAAAAATAGGAGAAGTCAGGTCCACTTTCCGGCCTCGGGAAGAATAAGACGCCGCCTATCCCACTGGTAATGCGGCACAAGGAAGAAGAAAACGCGGGATGCGGGGAAGAAGAAAACCGTGACAGCAGGAAAATCCATAAACGGACGGACGGGTAGGATTTCACGGGGAAGGATCGGACGACCCTAAGTGTTGCGGCTTTAGAAAAAAGGATGATCATGATGGAAGGGTGCTGGATCGAACGGCCCGCAGTGTAAGCGGTGTAAAAAAAAGATAACACGCAGCTGTTTAAAAAAAATAAACCTTTGATATTTTATTGTTTTATAAAAATTGTTATAAAAATATTATTTAAACTATCATTATTAACAAGAAATTATTGATCTAACTGTTATCATTTTATAGTGATTCAATGGTCATTTAATACATATGTATATTAATTAATTCATCCCTATCAAAAAAAATATATTTTTTTATTTATTTTCCTTTATTGAATTACATATTAATTATCTTAATTTTCCATAATTGAAGATTTATGATATTGTTATTAATACAATTAAAAATTTAACATAACAACATCACTAACTATTTTGAAATTCACAAATAAGAGTGCATTAATCTAAATATTAACATTATGAAACACATACATAAATGAAATCATAATTTGACATCGTTTCAAAATGGTTAATTATAAAAAGGTCAAATTATAAATACATGCATTATTATTATTACTTTAATTTAATTTAGAGATAAATATAATACATTTAATTTGACGCAACATATATAACTCAAGATTTTGAGTATATATTTTCTTAGACAAAGTAAATCCCATTGGATTTAATATGATTACAAAATAAATGTTTACTGGCTCATTTTAAAAATGTGTATAGTAAATAGTGGAAAAATAATAATAATATTAATTCTCACCATTTTTCAATATAAAATATAATTCACATTTCGGGAAAATAAGCAATAAATTAATTATATTATTATTGATGCCATTCTTTAAATATTACAGAAAATAACATAATTAACTTTTTGAACCTTTCGGGGGTAATCAACTCTTATCTTCAACGATCCAATTGAAAATTTAAACATTACAGGATAAGAGGATCATGGGAGAGCCAACGACTATATTTATAGCCATTAGGGTATAACGGTCAGATATGTGTTATTATAAAATGTCTGGTGTCGGGGTATCCCACACTCAAGGCGACTAAAGGAGAAAAAGAGGAGATGGTTTGTGTGATTCCATTAGTGCTCAGTATGGCTGCGGTGGATTCGAACATCCTTATGTTTATTATGATGGATGTCAAAGACCCTTACCGCCTTCTCTGGGTCCTTGTGGTCTTAAGAGGTCTCCCTATAATTGTAATCGGGTTTTTAATTGTATTTTTTGGTTAGCTAAGCTTCTTGTTCGATCACTGTGAGTTGTTATCACTAAGATGTTACTAAATTGAATTAAAGATATTTTAATTAATTTTGATGTGTTCTCTAATTCATTGTTTCTTTTATTATTATTTATTTATAAGATGATTTTTTGTCCAATTAATGGGTGACATTGTAAAATAAACTTGTCATTACCCAAAACACAGTTTTTTGGGTCGTTACAATTTGAGGAAGAGAAGAAAGGTTAATACAATTATATTAAATTAATAAAATAATAGTTTACTTAATATAATTATTTTAGTATATTATAAGTCTTTCATAATATTTGATGAAGGTTGAGGAATAAATAAAACAAAAACTTATGTTTATATATTTTACCTCTTCTACAGAGATCCTCTTTAGGATTGTACCAGAAGCTTTATTATGGGGGTTTACTAATAATAATAATGAATCTATATAGATATTATGGAATTATGGAATTTAATTGGAAAGGTATTTGATGAAAAAAAGTCATTTCTTATGTGTGGTGAGGAGCTGAGAGGGGGAGGCCTTTTATTATTGAGGATGAGGAAACTAATGGAATTTTTAAAAATAATAAAGTTTACCCTAGTATTTTGCCTGCCAAAAGGATTAAAAATGGGTCATTAATGAACCTTATAATATATGTGGTCTTAATATGTCCATGAAATAGGTTTTGGGGACTTTTTTTAGGTCTTTCTACCTGTAATATATTTATTTTAACCATCAGTTAACCCATTTTAAACAAAACCACTGTAATTATGTTTTAATGTTTTAACTATTAATCATGGTAAAAAATTAACATGGAATCAATAGATAATTTTAATTATAATGATTTAAAATATATAATCAGTTTTTTGAAATTAAATTCAAAAAATTCATATTTTTTAATGTAAAATTAACACTGCAAATGCGATGAAAAAATGGTTTTCCAATGTTATGAGTTTCAAAAGTTTAAAAAGGTTTGATATCAAAATTAAATATTAAATTGATTAATGTGACCAATCTGGTTTTAATTATAATTTTATTTTCCTAATTTTACGCTTAATACCATTATAAAATATGTAAGCATGTAAATTCTATAAATTAAATGGTAGTTTTCAATAAAACCAGTGTTTTTCAATATTCATAAAAAAATTAATCTTTTCAAAAAAATCCCAAAATATCTCTCTCAGGAAATTTTAACTAGTTCATTCCCAAAATTGAGTTCCTTTTTTAACATAATTTTTCTTAATATATTCATAAATTAATTTTAAAATTAATTTTACGAAAAATCAATAAAACGATCTTTTAGAAAATAGTATTTTCAGAGTATATAATGAATTTACCCAAAAATAAGATAATTTTTATCAATATTTTTTCATTATATAAATCCATTATATATAATATTTAAAAAAATATTAATATTCATATCACTATGTATAATGGATAAGTCATAACTAACATGTGGAATAGTAATATAAATAGTATATTGTGGTTCGTTGAAACATATTGTTGTGTATACCACAACCCACTGAAATAATTGAAATTACTCTAGAAAACTATCAAAAAAATATTTCGTTGTTACATCCAACCATTTTTTATTTGAAAAAATCCTATCAAGTACACACATTGTGTAGTGTAAAAATCCAATCATGTTCATTCTTTATATTGTAAACAAATTTAATAATGTCCACCCTTTACAAATCATGAGATATCAAACATGAACAACGAATTAGAGGTAGATATAGTACCCCTCACATCGTCATCCATACATATGAGTTACATATAAAATTAATCATTATCATATAATAAAGTATCTATATAAACAAAATGATTACCATATCCATTTTATATAGAAATAGATTATGTAAAAATTTCAAATTACATCAACAATCATGATAAAAATGAAGAATATCAATTGGTATCCACAGATAATAAATAAAATACTAAGTAGACATCATTGAATAAGTTTTAATTTATTTTCACCATATATAAAAATATTATATGGAGAATTCATGAATTTCCCCAATGAATTGATATATGTAACCTAGGTGAACACCCTTAAGTAAAATAAATAGATATAATTGTATCAATAAGAGTAAGGAATTGGAAGAAAAGTTATGACTATTCACAGTGGATGGTATGGAAATTCAATAGGAAGTGCTGGATAACTTCTCAAATATAAAAAAATATTTCATAATCCATTCATATGAATATATTATCTTGGTTTCATATGAATAATATTATTCATTAGGAATAAAATATGTTGAAATATGTTGACATGGATGACAAAGTTTTTCTTGTGAAATCAAAAAATCACTTTGTAATAAAGTAACACAATTGATCATTTAAAAAAATTATTTAGAAAAAAATATTTTACAAAACACGAAGGATAAGATTATTTTTAGAAAATAATAATTTTTGAAGTGGATGTATTAAGGAAAAGGGAAAATGGCAGAATGATGTGTTCAATTTTAAAAAATTAATAAGTGATTCATTTTACACATTGAGGAAAATAGACCATACAAGAAATATTAAAAAATAATTCAAATGAATAAATGAATAAATATTTAGTATAAAATTTCTTTAATAAATTATTTTTTCATATATAATGATTTTCATATAATCATTTAATGAATATGGTCTTGAAAGAAGAGTATTTATAACTGAAAATAATAGGTAGGGATGGATTTTATATAATTGGTAACAAATTAGACTAGGGGAAATGAAATATTGAATAAAGACATAATAACCAAAAAATATATATTATAGTCGAAAATGATGTGGGGTTTTGAGAAATAATAGCTTAAAGGTTCCCTACATGTATTATATTTGAAAAAAATTAATAATTTCAAACTAATATTTAATAAGAAACACTTATGGTGATGGTAAATTAAGAATAAAAATAAAATAAGTAGATTACCATGAAGTGGTTGTTAAAATATAATAAAACTGATTATATTCATTATAATTAAGAATATTATGTGGTTATGAAACCGTATAATGGAAATTATGGTGTTCAATATCAATCTTATCTCATAAAATTGAATATATTGAAAAATAACCCTTACCTTAGTTCCCGACATCCACTAAAGTGATTGAATCATCTATATAAAAAATTACTATTCCAATCACCATATTAAAAGCCTTTTTCATATCTATATACTTTTATAAACATCATTTATAATGAATATCTACATCAATATTAGTAAATTATTATATATTCTAAATATCATGTGTTAGTAATCTCTATTATTTTGAACATGTTTTGTAATAGCGGTGTTTTCCTTCATTGCTCTCAAAAATTTCATAACTGAAAAATTAAACAAAGTAATTAAAATTAATATCGATAAATTGATAAATTTATTTATTTCATTATATATTATTTTTTGTTATGATCCTTAAATATTAAATCGACAATAAGCATGTTTTGGTGGTTTTTTACAAAGAGATGACGATATCATAAGTAATGAGTTTAATATTTATTTTAGCATTAAAAACCAAAATAAAATTATTATTTACTTATTTAAAATATATATTATCTGAAATTAAGTTCCAAAATTCATCAAATATATTATTTTATATAATTTTTCAAGTAGGTGGTCAGATCAACCCGAACTTGAACATACAATAATTGAAGGATGAGCATGGTCATAAAAGAAGTTTACATTTAAATAATATGACAATTATACGAGAATAAGGATATAATATAGATATTTAAAAATGTTTTGAAACATATTTAAAAATATTTTAATATGTAATAAAGAAAATGTATGAAAAATGATATATGTTACTTCATGTATGTGGTAGTCTTACCAAATTCCTAAATGACATTTTCATTTTTCTTAATGAAATTTCGGAAATATGGTTCATGATTATTACCTTATAATAATAAAATTTAGTATAAAAAAATATTTTCATTTTATAGGAATGAAAAAATTAATTTATTAATGGAAATATAGAAAATAAAATAAATTAGGTAAATATTTGAATTCACATTGAGAGCTTGATATTTATATGGGAAATCAACATAAAAATCATGGCCTTTTGGTGAATAAGTATGTTAGAGGCTTATGAAATTTTTATTGATTTCAAGGATTATTATAATATAAGTGTTTCATAATGAATTCTTAAGGGATAGATATATAATTAATTGGTGAAAGTGATCCCATTTTACATGTGAAGTGAATGGTAATTTTGAAAGTGCACAATTCACTAAATAAAACAAATGTATTTTTAATGATCAATTTTCCACATAAGTTTTATAAAACCGAATATTAAAAATATATATTGAAGTTATTTATATAATAAAATATGTTAAAAAATATTTTTAAATTTATTAAAATACCTATATATACAAATTATATATTGTTTCTCCAAATAGGATTTCATTTTTCCCTTTGAAAGAAACCCATGCTTCATTATTCCATTTTGCGGTCATATCCAACTTTAGCCACCATTTTCAACCATCATCTTTAATTTTCAGCGACAATTAACTCCTATAATTCTCCCTTAACCACTATCAACTATAGCTATATTCCTCTCTTGGATTTCTTCATCGCACATTTTTTCATCCTCATCACTCAATATAATTTTTATTCATGAATTAATTTTATATTTCTTTATTAATGCCTAGTCATGGTAATATGAGTAGTGAAATGAATGATCATTTTATTTGTTTAGGTTTTTATTTCTTTGTGGTTACTAATTAATTATATTTTTATTCATCTAGTTGGGGTATAAAATTCTCCCTAATCTAGGGAGGCAATGTTCAAGAATGAGGGATTAGAAACTAAGAACATATTAATAAAACTATTCTTCAGACAACATATAGGTAAATATTTTTCACTGTTATTTGAATAATTAAAAAATTAAATATTTATTGACAAGAATGTTCAATATAATAATTATATGACTTTGACTAGAGCTTCAAAGAAACACCATGACCATAAAACCTGTTTTGGAAATTAGGAATAAGGAAATGTGTTATAGAATATGATTCATGATTTTTGAAATATTAGTAAATAACAATATGATATCATTTTTTTGATTTCATATATGAATATTGAATCACATTTTTATGATAAAGTTTTATTTTATCAAAAATAAATACATATATATTTTGTTAGATAAATAGTTCTAAAGGGAAATAACGAAATTATTTATTTTAAAGGTGATATTTATTAATGAATATATTGGTTACTTATTTTTTAGAATTAGTTTTATTCATGAAGTTGATAATATAATATAATAAAAACATTTAATAAAATATCTATGTGTTTTTTAATTTTTCAATTTTTAAGTGCTTGATATGATTATGTTTGTGTTTTTTCTCACTAAAATTAAATTATGTATTTTTAGTGTATTTTATTTTGATTATATACTATAATTTTAATATTCAATAGATTATATTGTTTATCATTATCTTCATCATTTATATGTTATTTAAAATTTCTGTGTTTTTTATTTCTAAGTGTATTAATAAATTCTATTTTCAAAATGTATCATTTATATATGAAAAAACTACTATAATTTACATTATAAGTTATTATTATGTATTTTAAATTATCAGTGTTTTATAAGAATTTATTTATTTAATATTATGTGTTTATTATTTATAATTTTTTATATAAAAAATTTACATTTACAAATAGTTTATTATTAAATGAATAATTATGATAAAGTTAAAAAAATAATTTTTTGATTTATATTGTTATTTATCAAAGTAAATGTTATTTTGATTTTTGAAATATAGTAAATTTTATTTGGTACTTCAAATTTTTTATAATTAATATTGGATTGTAATTGTATTAATTCACATCCAACATGTGATGAATATGAGGAGTGTGTTTCTTTTTTTTGTAATTTCCCAAAAAACAATTCCAAATAATGCCCTTTTTCCATGCTTGAAATGTTTAAACATGATAAAGTTAAAAATTATTGATATAAAATATAATATAATTTTACATGGATTTAATAAGAATTATGTTCCATGGATTTATAATTTTTAAATTGTTAAAGATTAAAGAAATAATGCTGAGGATGATTTTTCAAATGAATTTATTTTTATCAATTTGAAGAAATGTTTCACGATATAATGATGGGGTTTGTATTGTAGAACCAAATATTTGTATGTTTCATTACATGTATATTTGATGTTTTTAATATTAATAAAATATCTAATTACCTATAGTTAATTGTTCTTCATCATGTTAATGTAAAAATATCTAAGAGTATTTGTCACATTGATAAGGTCGTAAGAGATTCACACTATGATAAGAACATTGAAATGCTATTATTATATTCTTAAATATAGTTATATATTTAGATAATATTATATGATGGGGAAAATTCTATGTTTACATTAATATATTATTTCTCATGAGTAGTTGAGACTTCTTCTAATAATGTTCAGACTTAGTAACATCTGAGATGGGTTATTATGGTAATAAAAATGCTGTTAAGAATTATTCATGTTTATGTGTAGTATGATATTCCTATCTACAATAAAGTATCCTGGTAATTAGAATTTATTATTATTATTAATTCATGTCATTAATCCCACATTTAGTTACATTATAGTGAAAAATGATGAAAATAGTTTGTATAGAAGTATGGTATGTTGGGTGCGTCATGAATGACATGTTATTAATGGATAATTCAAGAAAGGATTTGTCCCTTAAATATTTATAGAAGTTGATATATCAACAATTTTATTAAAATGTAATTTTCATGTTAAATTCCATTTTCATGGTATAATGTTGAGTTTTTTTAAAAAAGTTAAATAATGACATATCAAGAACATATTTTATAACATGCAAGTGAAAATTTCTAGACTATATATTTAAAAAAGGGGATTAGGTTTCATTGTAAGCATTTATATGTGATTATCAGAATTATGAAATTATGTTCAATTTTGTGAGTTCCTTTCCTTTATGATATATAGTAATCATATACATTAAGATAACTATCCAAATTCTAATGAGAGATAATCCTGGAGTGTCCCACCCAAATTGTATCTATTGATCAGGATTAAATTCTAATTTAATTTAAGGAAATAAATATTATTATCAATACCGAAGAATAATTTTCATGATTTTTTATCGACTATATATATTATATTTAATATTTGATTAATATTTATTTTCAATATTTTGAATAAAATATTTGTCTTTAAATTAAATATTTAATACAATATTGATTCAAATATTCAATAAATGTCTAGGAGTATGACTGGACCAAGAGCATGAACCATGAATAATATTAATTTAAAAGCTTGTAAAATAAAATTTATTGTTGAACCAGTTAGAATAAGACATAATTCTTTTTAGAATATTGAAATGCGTTATATAGTGTTTATAATATTATTTAAGGGTTACTGTGAAATTAAAAAATGTTTTATTCTAAACTGTAGATTTATAAATATAATTTTATGTCTATTGTGTAGGGTTAGTCAATAATTTAGGATTGAGAATTATTTTAAAAAATATATTTCTCTCATGAATATCATTTCTCCAATCTTCAAATGAATGTAAAAAAATCCTTCGAGACTAAAGGATATTAAAGTAATCAAGGAAATCAATGCAAGAAAATTGATATGATCTATTAGAACCAGGAAGTAAATCTGCATTATTTGGAGACTAAAAGAGCATGCATGGATAACCATTACAGTGATTATACACAAGAATCCTACAAGTGCAACAAAGGTAATATAGAAAAACATGTTCATGAATTCAACAATATCATCCATAAATAATTTTTTTTAGATTTTGTAACTTTTCTTCTGATCCTAATTAAATTACTTGTAATTTTATAATGAAAAATATCTTCTTCAGGTTCGGGGTTTTTCAATTACAATATCTGATTTGAAAATTTTCATTGGTCATGGAATTCGTGTTAAGACTGATATGGGAATTTTCAATCAGATTCAAAAAACCCACTATGGTTATTAACCCAGCATGATATCTTTCTACATTCGTAACCTTCAGGTGCTGTTTATGGGGTTACAATTTAAATTTAAAATTATTTATTTTATTTTTGATCTCTATGCGAAATAGTAGGCAGATCATTTATTTCCAAATTATTTTTTCTTTAATCCAATGATTAATTAACAAGATTTCAATATTTAATGTACTATGTTCAATATTCATATTTTCATAAAATTATAATAACAAATAATGAATGACCAGAGAGTACATCATGAATATGTAATGATTTCGAAAGGATATTAGGGGTTACACGGTGTGTGGCCATAGATCATGTGGTATACCAAACTCCAATTCATTTGGACGTATAGCCATATACATGACACATTGATTAGTAATTAAAAACGACGTATTTATTTCACTACAAATGTAGACCAATCCAACAAGAAACACAGATTATTGTGTTACGCAGTGTGTAGCTTGTGTACATGTCCTATAGTCTACATAGTTTAGTAGTTAAATTTGTGCTAACTGGATGGTCAAATACATAGTAATTACCATATGAGACAAACATCCTATAAAATTAATGAAATAAATGATATGTATATTATTAACATGAAAATTTGGTTAATTATTTCACATGTTCATGATATATGCCAGGTGATTTGTCAAGTTTCAAAGACACCTGGCTATAAGAACACACAAGGCATAGTGAGAGAACATATAGTGCGTTCTTACACCTGAAGAACATAACATGTTCTTCATCGGGTCACACATACATGTTTCGTGAGTGATACTTGGAATAAAGTTTGTGAGTACATGTCAAGTAGTCTATCCAAATTACACAACAAAGCCCTAGTAATTTATCTCGGGTACATGAAAAATAAAATAAACATAGTGTGTCTCAAAATTACACATCATATAGTCTCCCAATAAAGGAAATAATTAAGTAAAAATATAATAATAAATTTTATCATTAAAACATAATTACAATATTCAAACCAGATTTATTTGACTATGTAATAAATATTTTTAAAAAATATTAAATACATAATCAAGTAAAAATAATTATTTTTAATTATTCTTCATGATGTTTATTTTCAATTAATGTATTTATGATGGGTATCTCCAAGATATGTTTCATGGTCATTATGGTAAAACAGAAATATATAATTAATTAATCTGTCAAGGAAAGCGTGTTTATATTGATAATACATAATTAATATTAATGAATGTAAACATGTGTCCTTTTTCATATTATTTGATTGTATATGACCATTCATGAGCTTGACCGAGACCTATGTATGGGTAAGTTTTAATTATTTTAATTTATTTAATGGGTTGTAAATTATATTATATTAAATTAAATATGATTTCATATAATTCATGATTTCCAAAATTATGTAGGACTTGTGTGTCTAGGGTTATTTATATAGTTCCCTTTAACCAAATTTAGGATACGCTTACCTAAATGAGAGTTATAATTACCTTTAATTAGAGGAGTATCCCATGGAAAGTGTGGATATTCAGGATATAACTGAGATGATTCCAAGCTAACTGATCAAAGTTGTATATGTTTAATATTTCAACATGTTCTATGAATAGAACAATGTGTTATCCCTTAAGTCTTAGGATGATTTATTATCCCATCGATGAATAAACAGTTTGATAAGATTATGATCAGACAATTTATTTATTAATTTATTTTTTTCTTATGAAATATTTAATTTATATATTAAATATTTCAATATTATAAGAAGATAAAAAAACCTGCAAATATGAAATTTAAATAACTGGATTATGTGTAAGTATTTTATGAAGTCATGGTTAATCACTTATGAAAAACCCACAAAAATATGAATATGAAATGTAATGTATAAAATAAGAAATAATTAAACATAATAAAACAGAATCTATCAAGTTAATCTAAATTATTCATTCCTTCCACTGTCTAAATTAAGATAAACGAATTTTTAAAGGGTTGGTTTAACCTACATTAGGGGAAATTTTAATTATGGGGATGTATTAACTTTTATTTTGGTCCAAATTAACCAAATATTGATATGGTTTAGTGGCCAACATCTTTCAAATACCAATTTTTTGTCAAGTCTTAATGAAATCCCAGTTACTATTTTTGGATTGTAGAGTTCACTCAATAGATCAAGGAACTGGAATCCCATAGTTGGAAGGAAAACCAACCTAAATAATATCTTATGATTTTAATGGACAAAATATATATAATAAGAATGGAAATATGGATACTTTCCACAATAATGTAAATATTAATAATACATTTCAGGTTCAATGGTGAGGTATGGCATCCCACCTTTTTATTACACAACTTTTCCTTAGATTTTACAAACAGAGGATCTTTAAAGTCTATTGTCTTTGAAATCAGGAAACAAATATACGAAAAAATAAAAAGATATTCTAATACACTTGTAAGGATTTATAATAAGTTCATTCTAATTACAATTACTACATCTCATATCATAGAGACATACATCAAAGGAATGGATGAGCAGAAGGCTTAGTAAGGGTAAACCGGGATATCAGTTTACTTATGATATTGATAAGAACATGATAAAAAAAACCTAAATAAAAGAGAAATGGAATAATGTGCATATCATTTTGAAAATAACATGAACCATAACTTGAATATGTGGCTACAATATTTCTTTTAGACAGTCATGAACACATCTCCAAGGATCATCCCCACTGTGTTATTAAAATTACCATGGTTATTCACCAAAGTATCATGAAACATGTCGACACTAGAGATTAATTCTTTTCCCAATGCATTGGAGTGATATCAGGGTGCACCCATAGTTTGCCTTTATTTTTCATCTTATACACATATATAATAGTAAATCATTTCATAAATATCCCATTTTGAATAAAAGAAATGGTTTTCATTTCAAAATATTGACATTTTATATGTTCTTAAAATTAAGATCAGTATGCCATTTATAATCCATGTAAAGGTAGTGACGGTTAAATGTATGTCAATTCTAGAAGAAAAAATATCATTATTCAGAATTTAGGAACACCCATAAAAACTAAATAGGTCTGGGTATTCAACTAAATAAAACAAGATAATTTCTTGAGAGAAAGAGAGTGAAATTTTGAGAGAAAATTTCTGCAGCATAACGGTTATATAACAAGGTATTAGAAAACATTTAAAAGATAGGGGACAAGGGTCAAACACTCAAAAATAATTCATAGTACAACATGGTTAAATAATTATATCATGTAATGTATATTTTTATTACAAACCACCAGATAAGGAAACATGAACGAAAATAGAATATGTGATTTCTTTTACAAAAAATTCGCCACCCTAACGACGTCACATAAAAAATCTGACAAATCAATTGATGAGAGAGTAAAGGGTATCTCATCATTTTGGAATGAAATTTACAGTATTAAAGATACATAAGAACAATCCCCCACATAATAAAACGTAATCTATACGACATTACATAAATGAAGTCAAGACATAAAAGAGGGGGGTGAATGTTTCCCTTACCATGAAGAGTAACTTAGAAAGCATAACGGTTGGGAACTTGGGGGGATTGAGGGAACCTTTAGAGGAACCTTTCGTAGGTAAAAAGACTATATCATAGTCTAGTAGGTCTTTGGAATGAATTGAATGAGGAAATTTCTTGGTATTTATAAGAAATGTGGGAGAATAAATTATAAATTTCCAAGGGACACCTAATCGGGGGTATTTGCAAAAACATGGGATATCCCATGGTATTTTCCCAAAGTATTGGCCACTTGGAAGACCTCATAGAATATATTAATATTCATAATTCTTCTAAATTTATTACATCATTATAACTTCATTACTGATGGTATTAATCACCCAAAACTCGAAACTGTTTTTTTAGTATTCACCAAAAATTCATCTATTTCAGAAAAATATCAAAAATTCACCCTAACATAATATAGATTATATGAATTCAAAAATGTACTCCATTTTATGAAATTAATTTCCTAATTATTTTTAATTTAATTATTATATAAAATCAGTATTTATTCAAAAAAAACAACAACTCTAAAACTATAACTTGTTTTGTAACACCATAAGAAAGTAATCAAGGTCCCAAAATATTACCATATCAATAATACAATAAATTATCGATTTATGATTATAATTTATGAAAATACAATCCCATTTTAAATTATAAAATTAATTATAAAATTCTAAATAAAATATATATGGCATAAAAAAACAAATCTTATACTATGATCATTTTTTCATATTTAAGATGTCGAAATTTTATTTACACATTTATGGGTGAAGTTTCTATTTTTTTTGTCCGGATTTCTATTCATTACTATATATAAGGGTATATAACAATTCATACTGTACTATTCACCAAAAAATAAGTTATTCTTATTAGACACTAAATTTCTTTCTGGTCAAAATTGTAGAAGAACATTTTCTAAAAATTATTTTACATTATTATTTATTTAACGTTTAAATAATTATTTCAAAATACCCTTTTTTCAAAAATTCATTAGTAATATGGATCTATAAACTCATCCCACATTTATCTAGACATTTGAAAATAAAATTTTTTACCATAATAAGAAATATATCTTTTATTTATACTAAGTGATTACAAAAACTATCTAAAGTCGTGTTATGTAGGCCATTATAACACCTGCATAGGACCTAAGTGTATAGTGTTCTGGGGTGATAGAATCTTGGGGAGGCTCAGAAAACATTTCCCGAGTGGTGATTTCTATCATCTTGAACATCTCTCTTAGGCGGTTCCATTCAAGATTCACATTTTGATGTTCGGCTTGTGCATGGTCCAGAGAAAAACCCAATGATGTTACCACCTTCCCAAGCTCTGGCAGATGGGCTTCGTACGGCCCGAGTCTACTGGATAAGGCCATCGACTCTTCTTTCTATATTAATTAACCAAGCTCACCTATATTTATAAACAATAATTATAATGTCAAGAGTTTTGTTTCTGACTATCATATTGACCAATTTCTATATAATAGTTGAAATCCAATGGTATCATTAAATTATACTCACATCATTAATTAAACAATATTGTTTTGTTGATTATAATATAAAATAACTCAAAAATATAGGAATAAAATTTTAGTTAAATGTTCGTGTCATTAAATTGTTCCCTGTTTAAAAATTCTATCCTCAAAGTTTTATCTCCTACCCTCAGAAGAGAAAAGGTGTGGGTACTTTTGCCTCGTAGACTCCTCTGGTTCCCATTTGGGTTCTTCAGATTTGTGGTTCCTCCACAACACCGTAAAAAGGAGCATTGTTTTGTTGTGTATAACCTTCTCTCTACGATCCAAGATCTCCACCGGATGCTCCCTATAATAGAGGTCATTTCCAAGTTGAACCACCTCTTGATTTAGTACATGTGAAGGGTCAGGTATGTACTTCCTCAAGAGATATACATGTAAAACATCAAGAACTTGTGTTAGATTTTGTGGAAGTGCAAGCTGATAGGCCACTGCTTCTATGAGATCACAGATTTCATAGGGGACAATGTTCCTAGGGTTGAGTCTCCCTTTCTTCCCAAACTCATGACTCTCTTCCAGGGTTAAATTCAAAGAACTACTTTGTCACCAATATAAAATACCAAGTCCCTTCGACAGTTGTAGACATATCTCTTTTTCAAACTCTAAGCAGCCTTAATGTGTTGTTGGATGGAACAGACTTTTTCTATCATCTCTTGCGCATGATCAGGCCCATGAAGCTTTCTCTTAAGAGTTTCATCCAAACAAGTAAGATTTGTACGTCACTTCCATTATGGAGAACCATATGGTTCAATTTGAATGCTCGAGTGGATGTTTTGGTTGTACGATAACTCAACTAAAGAGAAATGTTGATCCCATCCACCATTACATTCCATTGAAAATGTTCTCAACATTTCATTGAGTGTTTGAATAATCCTTTTAGATTGGCAATCAATTTGGGGGTGATAGGCCCTACGAAAATTTAATTCAGTGCTTAGAGAACATTGAAGACTTATCCTGAATTTTTATATGAAGCTTGGTTCACTATCATATGCAATAGAATATGGAAATCCATGCAGCCTTACCACTTCCTTTACATAAATCTAGGAAAGTTGATCAAAAGATAAATCTTCCCGAATAGAGATAAAATGGGCAGTATTGGTGAGATATTCCACAATAACTCATATCTCATTGTTTTGTCGGGAAGTTCTCCAGAGGCCAGTGACGAAGGCCAAAGTGATATTGTCCCACATCCTTGCTGGTATGGGTAGTGGTTGCAATACCCATTTTCGATTTTTTTACTCTTCCTTCACTTGTTGACATACCAGACACATTGAAATGTTGTCAGCAATCCCCATTTTCATATTATATCACCAATAATGACCACGAAGGTCCCTATACATTTTTGTACTTTCAGGATATATAGAGAAAGTAATGATATAAGCTTCATCCATCAGCTCCTTATTTATTTTCAGAATAATGAAACACATAGTCTTGTACGAAATGTCAGTTCAAATTCTTGATAAACATTGAACTCAGGAAAATTCACAACCATCAAATCCTCAAACATATTCTGTAACAAATCATCTTTTTTTTAGATTTCTTGATCATCTTTAGTAATGATGGTTGAGAAATCATTTGGGTTACGGTTGATGATGTCCCTTCCCATATAATTCCAATGTGCAGCTTTACTTGGTCATTGATCGAAGGATCTATTTGAATCCACATCATCGAAAGAACAACTAGGTCTTTCCTGCATAATGCATCATCAACTTTTTTTTCTCTTCAGGGTGTATAATGAATTGAACAATCATGGTCTTTAAAATGTTCCAACCATCATCTTTGTCTCATGATCAATTTATTTTTTGTGAAAATATACTTCAAACATTGATGGTTTATGTATATATAAAATTTCTCCCCATAACGATAGTGCCTCTATAACATCAGTTCTAAAATGATCACAGCCATCTCCAAATCATGCGTAGGATAGTTCTTCTCATGATTCTTAAACTATTGATATGCATAAGCAATGAATTTTATTATTTTTCATGAGGAAGCACTCAAGCCCTTTGAGAGATGAATCTCTCCAAATAATTAATCCTTCACCACATCATGGTAGATAAAACACGGGTGTAGTAACCAATCTATTCTTCAGCTCATGGAAACTTTCCCCACTCTCCTTTGTCCAGATGAACATGAACCCTTTTCGAGTTATCTTAGTTAATGTATTAGAATGCCATGAATTTTTTTCCAAAAACCTCCAATAATATCATTCTAATCCAAGGAAACATTTAATCATAGTTATTGTTGTAGGCTGAGTCCACTCCTCTACAACTTCTGTCTTCACATGGTCAACTGTGATTCTTTCATTGGTTACAATGCTCCCCAAGAAAGAATCTTTTTGTAACCAGAATTCACATTTATTGAATGTTCCAAAATACCTCTCCTTCCATAGAGTTTGTAAAATAACCATCAGATGATCTTTATTCTCCTCATGAATTTTGTAATATATCATAATATCATCAATAAGAACTACCACAATTTTATCATGGTATTCCTTAAATTATATATTCATAAAATCCCTAAAAATAGTAGATTCATTAGTCAGTCTGAAGTGCATAACAAAAAACTCATAATGCCCATATCTGGATTAGATTGCAATTTTTGAAATATCTTCCTTCTACACCCTCAATTGATTATAACCAGATCGAAGATAATTCTTATAGAAGAATTGACCCTCATGAAGTTAGTTAAATAAGTCTGCATTTTTGTAAGGGGTTATTTGTTCTTCACTGTGACCCCATTCATTCCTCTATATTCAATGCATAGCTGCATCGATCTATCCTTCTTCTTTACAAGGGGAACCGGTGCTCCCCAAGGAGACACACTCATTTGGATAAACCCCTTATCCAAAAGATCTTGGAGTTGTTTCTTTAATATATGTACCCATATATTTTCCATCCTATAGGTGGTATTTGATATCAGATGAGACCCAAGTACAAGTTTAATGAAGAACTCTAAATCTCATTCTAGAGGAGGCTAGGGTAACTCCCCGGGAATGACATCAACCTATTCCTGGATTATGGGGACATTTCCTATCTTAAAAATCTCATTTCCGTCTTCTTATTCACTAATTAACTCCATAATGAAGGATATAAGATGTTCTTCATGACAAATTTCAGGTTGTGATATCTCTCATTGGAGGATAACTATAGGTTTTCCTTTCAAGACTATTGATATTTCATTGCTTCTGAATTTGATCTTAACATTATATATTGAAGGCCAGTTCATCCATCGTATAATGTAGAATTCCATCATTGGAATGACTAATATAATTTCGATAATATTGTTCTCACTAAAGTAAATACTATAGTTTCCAAACATAGCCGATTCTTATAATATCCCACCGGGGGTCTAGACTGATAATTCTACTTTTAGTAAATCAAGGGTCGATTCTAAATTCTTTGAAAACATGGAAGCAATAATGTAGTGCATAGATCCAGAATCACACAAAGTACTAGCTAACTTTGAGATAACAACAAGAGTACATACCACCAGATCATTTCATACTTCCAATTTAGAAGTAGTGATTTCCAATGTACGACCTGGTTCTCTTGTCCATTGCTGATGCTGATGGTGATTCCCCTCCACTGCCCTAGGATTTCTATAGGGATTGGTAAAGTGCCCAAATGTCCACACATAAAGAATTGGACATCGGGTTGGTCCTGCACCATCTTCCCCTTTTCTTTAGTTTTGGTTTGTTGAGGCTTCACCTCAATACGACAATTCCGCGCAATATGGTCATCCCTTCCACACTTGCAGCACTTCCCGATCCCGATCAAGAAGTTCCTCGAATGCTTCTTCCCACATTTATTACACATGGGGCTTTTCCCTTTCATTCCTCATATTCCCTGATCGATATATTCGCTAATCCTATATCCATAAATATCGTATTTTAATTGGATTTATTAGACCATTGTGTCTCACAAAACTCTAGTATGACTTTCATCTCACTCTGCATGGTCTCTTCATAGCTATCATTGTCTCGGTTGGCTAGATTCTTCTGCATATGAGGCCTGAGTCCACCAAAGAATCAATGAAACTTCCCAAGGTGATCCATGACAATTCATAAGTTATAAAAGGAATTTCTGGTGATGTTCATCTAACAGCTTCCCACAGATTCATTCTCCTTCTACTTCAGCTCCAGAAACTCCTTCTACATTCTTGTTCTCATTGTACAAGAGAAATAATTACTGAAGATGATCCTTCTAAACTCATCCCACTCTATAGCTTCAACTTCTACTCTCTCCCTCATGTATTTATTCAACCCCTACCACTGATTAGTTTCTCCCTCTAAGTGATAGACAACCAGGGAGACCTTCTCTTACACTGAACAGTGGAGCACAGAAAATATCTTCTCTATAGAGATGATCCAATGTTCAGCAACCAATGTGTCGGTCGATCCACTGAAGGTTGGTGGTCGTTGATGCATAAAGAATTCAATATAATGTTGTTACATTCATGGTGGTATCATATTCTCTTTTTGACTCATGTTATTTCCCATAACATGAGTCAGTTAGTTCATCATTCCCATGAATTTTTCCATTTGGCTTCCATCAGAAGTTCGTCAGCATATACTCCATTGTGGTCACCATTTTCACGGTTCCTCTTATTTCCCACAATTTTCTATAATAATAATACCTTAGTTAAAAACTTATTTCATTTAATAATCTTTTTACTATAAATTATTTTCTGTCTTAAAACTTCATTCTTAAACAATTGCATTTCTATATAAATCCTTCATAATGATTCATAAAAATCTAATGATTAACCAAACATATCCCCTGGGAGTATCATAACCAAGAGTGTAAAAAGGCCCGCTGTAATGTACCAGGATACCCCAGGTCAAGTCCAAAACTCCTTGTCGGAGTTTTCACTCCTAGGTACATCTGTGCCAGAGCCACCACTACCAACTCGTATCCAGACAATGATGTATTTTATGGATAAACCACTTACTCAATACTCACATAAATATCAGGTAGATTTAATATATTTAAACATTTATATACGGTTCTTCCTGATGTTTCTATACCCTAACTTCCATAAATAGATAAAATATCATTTTCTACCAACTATGTCATCCTGCCATTTTATTACATAACTTTTCATTAGATTTTACAAATAGATGATCTTTAAAGTCTGGTGTATTTGAAATCAAGAAAAAAAATACAAGAAAACATAAAAAATTATTATAATCCACTAGTAAGGATTAATAATAAGTTCATCCTAAGTTAAACTAATGCATCTCATGTCCTGGGGACATAAATCAAAGGAAACGGTGAGTAGAAGGCCCAGTAATGGTAAACCAAGGAATCCGTTTACTTGTGATATCAATAAGAACATGATAAAATACATAAAGACATGAGAAATGGAAGTATAGGAATATCATAATGAAAATAAAATGAAATATATCATGAATATGTGGCTACAACATTTCAATTTGAAATTCATGAACATATAACCAAGGTTAATCCCCAAGGTGTCATAAAAATTACCAAGGTTATTCACCAAGTTATTATGATACTTCTCATCTCTAGAGATTAATTCTTGACCAAATGCATTGGAGGGATATCAAGGAGAAACCATAATATATATTTATATTTAATGTGATCCTGATATATAATAATCAAAAAATTCATAAATAACCCATAGGGAATAAAAAATGGGGTTTATTTCAAAATCGTGACGTTTTACAAGTGCATATAATTTAGATCATTATGTCATTTATAACACATGGAAATGGAGTGATGGTTATATGTATAAAAATTATAGAATAAAATATATAATTTTTTTTGTATTTAGGAACACCCATAAGAACCAAATAGTTTTGTGTATTAACATAAATAATACAAGAGAATTTCATGAGAGAAAGAGAGTGAAATATTGAGACAAAAAGTTCTGAAGCATAACAGCTATATAACATAGTTTTAGAAAACATTTAAAAGAGAGGTAAAAGATGAGACCACTCATAAATAATTCATAATACAATATGGGTATAGAATAAGACAATTTAATAGATATTTTAATGACATGCCACATGAAAAAGAAACATGAAAGAAAAGACAAGATGTGATTTCTTTTACAAAACATTCAGCAGCCTAAGGGCATCACATATAAATTAAGAAAAATTAATTGATGAGAGTGGAAAGGGTCTCTCATAATTTGTAAATGAAATGTAAAATACTAAAGATGTAGAAGAAAAATCCCCCTCATAATAAAAAGGGAACTATAAGACATAACATAAAGGAATTCATGACTTAAAAGAGGAGGGTGAATGTTTCCCTTACTGTGAAGAGTAACTTCTAATGCTTGGTGGTTGGGACCTTAGAGGGATTGTGGGAACCATGGGAGGACTCCATGTTAGGAAAAAAGACTATAACTTCTTTCAGAAGGATTTTGGAATGAAATTAATGAGGAAATATCTTGGTATTTAAAGGAAAAGTGAGGGAATAAATTATTAATTTCCAAGGGACACCTCATTTGTGGTATTAGAAACACCATGGGAAATCCCATCATATTTTCCCATAGTATTGGAAACATGGGACACATCATAGAATCTATTAATATTAATAAGTTGAATAGAATTATTACATCGTTATTATATCATTAATGAGGTCATTAAACACCCGAAACTCAAAACTGTATTTTTATTATTGACCAAAAATTCAACTATTTCAAAAAAAATCTCAAAAATTCACCCTCACCTAATATAGATGCTATAAATTAAAAAAAATGAACTACATTTTATGAAAAATAATTTTCTAAATAATTTTAATTTAATTTTTAAATAAAAGCATTATTTATTCAAATAAACATTTCTTAAACTATAACTCATTTTGTAACACATTATGAAAGTAATCAACATCCCAAAAAATTATCATATAACCATAATAAAATAAAGTGTCAATTTATGATTACATTTTATTAAAATTCATTTCCATCTTAAGTTATTAAATTATTTATAAAATTTTAAATGAAATATTTAAGACAAAAAAATACAAAACATATACTATGATCGTTTTTCACTTTTAAGATATCGAAATTGTATTTATACATTTATGGGTGAAGTTTATATATTTTTTGTTTGGTTTAATATTCATTACTATTAATTAATATTCATAAGGGTATATTACTATTGATACATTACTATTAAACAAAAATTAAGTTGATCTTATGAGACTCTAAATGTTTTACTGGTCACAACTGTAGAAGACCATTTTATAAAAATAATTTTACACTATTAATTCTTTAATGTTTAAATAAATATTTCAAAATACCCTTTATTCCAAAATTCATTAGTAATATGGAACTATAAATTCATCCTACATTTCTCTGGACTTTGGAAAACAAAAAATATTACCATAATAAGAAATAAATATTTTATTTATACCATGGGATTACAAAAAGTATATAAGGTCAAATTAAATAGCCCCTTATAACACCTATATATGTCCTAAGTGTATGGTGTGCTACACTGATTGAATCATTGGGTGGCTCAGACAACATTTCCTGAGTGGTTATTTCTATCAGCCTCAACTTCTCCCTTATGTGATTCTGTTCAAGCTTCACATGTTGAAGTTCTACTTGGGCTTGGTCTAGAGAAGAGCCCAATGATGCAACCACCTTCCCAATATCTGATATATGTGTATATTACGTACCTATTCTATTGGATGAGTCCATCAACTCTTCTTTCTATATTAATTAACCAAGATCATCTATATTTATAAATAATAATTTTAATGTTAAAATTTTAGTTTCCAACATTAATTTTGACCAACAGACGTATAACAGTCGAAATCCAATAGTCTCATTTAATTATAATCACTTCATTAAATAAAAAATATATATTTGTTGAGTATAAAATAAAATAACCCAAAAATTTAGGAAACAAATATTAATAAAAAGTTCGGGTCATTACATGATGGATATTGAGACACGATAAAATATATGAATATATACTAAATTTATTATCATATCTCAAATAAATATTTAATCAAGAAAAGTAATAAAAATATAAACTTTTAGTTATTATAATAATGTATAGTTTATTTTACACAATGTACTTGTAATCTATACTTGAGAAAGACCATCTCTATACAGAAAGTAACTTCTATCAATGATTCTAGCACCCACAAGTTGTGTTGCACTATGAACAAAAATATTATTTTTTAGATTCATCACTAGTTGATCTATATTCAAAAGAGGAATGTGATAATGATTTCATTTCTATTATAAATACCAATGTGATGTTATTGATTATTAGTGTTTTATTATTTCATACAAGTTTAGTGGACTCATAATGTCTCACGAATACATGGATATTTATAGAATGATCAAGAATCTATGTCTCCTATACATGATGAGAGGTATAAAAGAAATCTTTGAGATATCCCAAAAACTCTTTCAGATAAAACAATGTGAATATCCAACATCTTGGCCTCATGTAATCAATCTCATTTGCTTCATTGAATTCATATAGGTTTTGAGGTTCAAATTACCTAATGAACAATGAACCTACCTCATTCTTATATAAATTCCTTCGAGATACTCTAGATCTATAGTTAATTTTAATATAAAAACATTGATAAGTTTTTTTAAATCATTTTACACTACATTTTTATTTTGATAAAGAGATGAAGTGAGTAAAATATTCAGTCCTTATGGTAAACAAAAGGATATTCTCACAGAAGAGATCTTATTCCATATCATCATTTAAACCCCTTATACGAAGATAATGTTCAATGGATAGGTAAGGGAATAGGTTTTCATATATTTCTCACATGGAAAAAAGGGACATTGTAATAAAACCTACACCTAATAAAAGAAGAAAGGGAATTATTTTGGTGGATTTTCTATCAATTGAAAAATTCCTATTTCTAAAAAATTGTAATTATATAATGTTATCAGTGATCACATATATATTATTATATAGTAACTATGTAGATTCAGTAATATTTAGAAATGGTATGTGGATATACAAGCAGCCAACAGAACCAGACATTGTGCCATGGCTATTGCAGACTACCACCCCTTTTTGCTAACATGAAGGATCTTAGTTTTAAATTTCTGTTATTAATGTTCATCTCTTCCCAAAACCATAATTTTGTTTCTATAATTGATCTAGATGGATTTATTTTAATGTTTGGAAAAAAATCTTCATTTATATGAATATCATTTTTGATAGTAAGGCACATTTAAATAACAGTCTTTATGTGTTGGATTACATAAACCAAGTAATGGTAGTTGATAAAGAAATTTCCTTGCATGACTCATACCACAACTATATTTAGAATCAATGACTAGTTAATGTAAATTAAAACTATTTAAATAAATTATATAAAGATTTATATTTAGATTCCTTTTAATTAAAACCACTTGTTGTATGTCATGCATGTTTATAAGTGAAAATGAACTGATCCCCATTTATTAGAAAAGATAAAAGGGCCAAGTAGATTCTTAGATTAGTTCATAACGATGTGTGTGGACCATTAAAAAACATGGAAAGGATGGGTAATCATACATCATAACTTTTAAAAATGATTAATAAAGATATGCATATATCTAGTTACTGAGTTATAAATTTCATTCCATTAATAGATTCATTGAATATAATAATGATGTTATAGAATCATCTTGATAATAAGACTATGAAATTCAACGTAGAATATAGTTGGAAATATCTTAATCAGTACTATATTTATTATTAATGGGATTTTGTAATTTAATCTCAACTCACTCCTCCTTATACACCCTAATTCAGTGGTTTAAGCAAATGGAGGAACCACACACTATAGAATTGGGAGAGATAAATAAGGATTCATCTGAGTCCTCAATTATTGTTTTTGGGGATGAGAATTATGAAAAGAAACATGCAAACTATACTGAAGGAAATAGGTAGATACTACATAAAAACACATATTATAAAAAGGTTATGGTTGATAGTTGTTCCAAATTCCATAAGAATGATCTTGTCTCTGAAAGAGATAGTGGGTGCTAAATAGACATAGAAAAAGTCTTGGATCAAGTTAAACAAGAGTTGGAATAAGAATAAATTCTACATATCCACTGTGAAGAAGATGTTCGGGAGGTAGAAATACATTTTATTAGTATATGAGGGATTATAGAACCTGTGAGATATTATTTTCTAGTCACTATGTATTGTGAATCATTACTGACTAGTAATAATTCTCATATGACCTACAGGAAAGAAGTAAGTGGCACAAATATTTACAAGTTGAAAAATATTTGAATTTTGAAATGGATTCCATGTACTGAAACCAAATATGGAATTTTTTAGATCTTTCATTGGCTGCATACCATAGTGGTAATAAACGGATATATTAGGAGAAACTAGGACATCGATGGATAATTCGGAACTTATAAAGAACACCTAGTTTAGAAATGGCTCAAATATTATCAATTAATATATTATGATGAAACCTTTTCTCCAATTACAATGCTGAAATTCATCAAAAATATATGTTACATTATATCATACCATGAATATGAGATTTGGAAAATGGATTTAAAAATAACCTTACTTAATGTTAAGCCTCAATAAGGTGTCTAATTAAAAAACATAAAGGGTTTGTGACTCAGATGGATTCAAACAAGTTATAAAAATTACAAAGATCCATTTATGGATTAAATAAATCATCTAAGTCATTGGAAATTTCATTTGATAAATATATAATATAATTTGGTTTCGTAAATATTGAATGTGATCTGAGTTTCTTTAAATATTTTAGTGGGGTTGTGTTCATTTTGTTTACAATTTTTTTTAATGACATACTATATATTAGAAATTAGTTACCAGACTTATAGTCTATTAATTCCTGGTTGAATAAATTCTTCTCTATGAAGGAATTAGGTGAAGAGGAATATATTTTTAAAATCATGATCAATCATGATAGATCCAAGAGTATTTTCATCCAATGTCATGGTTTATATTTTTACAAGATACTGAATTTATATGTTATGAATCAATCATGGTTGAGATTATTTCCAATGTAAAATAGAATTCATCATTCTATGAAAATGGGTCCCTGGACAATTGAAGAGATACTTGGTATGGAATGAATTCAATGAGAATATGTGATTGGGTTAGTCATGTATGTTATTCTATATACTTGGATAGATGTGTCAAATTCCTTGGAAATAGTAGGAAGAGATGAATCTGACCCAAGTGACTATTATTGGACGTCATTCCAGACTATCCTTAAGTATTTATGTCATACTAAAGAGATATTCATTTATATGGAGGAGATAATGAACAAGTCATCTGAGGATATAAACATTCTAGTTTCCAAATAGATCATGATGATATGAAACCACATATGAGATATATTTTAACTCTAAATCAAGGTGTTGTAAGCTGGAATATTTCAAATCATGTTGTGTTCATAGATTCTTCACCAAATTTTGAGTATATTTTGGCATCTGAGGAAACTATAGAAGTAGTATAGAAATAAATTATCATCCAAAATCTTGATGTGGTACTTATTAGTAAGGATAATATCACACACTATTGCGATTATACAATATTAGTTTCCCTTTCAATAGGGAAAGGGTCACACTAGTAAAAAAAGCAGATATCTCAAAAGTGTAATTTCTTAAGGGATTTTTGAAAAAATAAGTGAGGTCATAATGAGAATAATATCCACAAAAGACAGTTTGGTAGACCCCTTGACTAAATCATTAACACAGTAGAAACATGATCATCATGAGAGGTTTAATAGATTGAATGCCTTAGGTAGTTGGATCTAGTCGATGAGTGAGATTTTTTGAGTTTTTGTTCTATAAACAACTGTTTTGAATTTGTATTACATGTATATTCTCTATTTTTTCAATTAATGTAACATATTTTTCATATTTTTTATTAATCTAAATGGATTTAATTTAATAATTTACTAGAGTGTATATCACATATATAATCTCATTAATGTTCTTCACTATGATGAGAACATTGAAATTCTATGATGACATTATTTGTAATAGTTATACGGTCAGATAAGATTCTATGATGGGGAGTATAGTGTGTTGACAGTAAAATGTGAGTACTTATAAGTAGATGAGACTACTTCTCATTATGTTTCCAATTGGTAATCCTGATGATATTTTATTATAAAAATAGAGCCTCTATTATGAATTCTGTATATTTATGTGTCATTTTGTATTCCTATTTGTGAGCACATGTAACGGTCCTTTGACTTTTGGATTATTATTAATGCATGGGTTGACTTGTGAACGTAGTTGTATTATCATAAACCAAAAATTTAATAGTTCATATATATGTTGGGTGTGTGTTATGAATGAAATTATATTAAAGGCAATGTTAATGATAGATTTTTCCCTTAGATATTTATTGGTGTTGATATCTCATCCATTTGATTGAACTTAAACTATCAAATTGAATTTTTTGTTTATGGTGTAATGATGAGTTTATTTCATAAATTCAACAAAAGATGTATCAAGAACATAGGTCGATGACAGGCATATGAAACGCACTAAATATGATATTGAGGCAAACGAGTTATATTAAATAGAAATAAGTTATATGTTGTTATTAGAATTGTGGAATTAAGTTGTTTTTCTTAAGTACCATGACCCATCTTAGATAGTAATCATTGAATTTCAGAAAGACTACCTAATTATAAAGAGAATGAATCCTAGAGATTCGCATAGTATGTATATTCGTTGATCTAGATTGAATTCAATTTGAATTTAATTAATTGAATAAATATTATTATCAGTACTGAGGAATAATTTTATTCATTTTTTTAAATTGAAAATATTTTATTAAATTCTTATTAAATATTTATTCACTAGACTTTGAAAAAAATATTTTATTATGAATTACATATTTAATTAAATATTTGTTCTGATAATCAGTAAATTCATAGGTTGATGAGTGGAAAAATATCGTATCTGATGATAAATATTAGTTTAAAAGTCAGTAAAATATTATTTATCATTACTTCAGTTAGCACAATCCATAAGATATGAGGTGACTCTGACCCTAATAGCCTAGAAAAGGTGCCATCTTCCATTACATTAGGATATGATACAAAGAACTGCATCCAAAAAGACTGAATATTTGAGGAGTCTTTTTAAACATGAATTATTAATGCATTTTACATTACATTTTAATAAAAAAAATCAATATTATGTTTTTAAATATGATATATTCGATCTATTTTATCCCTACATATCAGTAATACTAAACATCATGGTTACCTAGGGAAAAAACAATATCAAGGTGAGTTAAAATGATCAGTAAGGGTTAAGTACAACATAGAATTTTATAAATCAATATACAAAATCGGAATTAAGAGTTAAATAACTGAGAACAACATCCATTTAAATAACATTACTCTAACGATAAGATAAGGAAGATTCAATATGGTAAGGTAAATAACGAAAAACAATTAATCAATAAACTGATAATGAAATGGGTCCATAGGTAATATAATAGCTAAAGTATCCTTGATATTAAACAATAAATTCTCAAATAATGAAATGCTTAATTATTGTATGGTATAACTCAGGAACATGAAAACATCTATTATCATGTTCTATTCTCCAAATAGTTTAAAACTATAGGTAGAAACCCATTTACCTTGGACAATTGATTTGTCTCATGGGACCTGTCGATGCTTCGAGGAGATATATAAAGTATATTCCCCACTAGTCACTATATGACCTAATCATACCCCATATAATGAATAATCGATTTAATTAATGAATCAATATACCTCATCATAAAATATCTATATTTGGTAAAGTATGAGCATTTATCAATATTTAATTAGTTAATCAAACTACATCCAAAGTACACATGATATATAAAATTAGTATATGATTTATGAAATAATCATATCCATCACATAATAATATTGATATTTAATATAAATTTAATTTCTAGTTAAAAAATGTTTACATGAAATTTATTGTTTCAAATGAATATTAATAATCCTAAAATAATGTCAGATTGTACAATATCTTTTACCACATGGAAATTTTCAAGTCTAATCCCCTTAGATGGGAAAATTCAGAGTAAAATGTAAAATTCCTTGAAGTATGAATTAATTGTGATACGCCATGTCAAAGGGGTAATATATAAACCACATAAATGAAGCTAGGGTAATAAAATTGTAATATCCCTCAATGATAAAAAGTTGATATGAAATCCTTAGCATTGAGATTCCTTTTGGTTAAACATGAATTAAACTAATTTATATTGGTTTCATTCATGTCACTAACTTATTCCAAACTCATATTAAATTTTAGGATATCAAATTTTATTCCTATATAATATATTACCAACCACTCATTAATAATATTTTGTTATTTTCATAATTTCTGGTGTTAATTTCATTTTTTTCTAATGCATGATCTACAAAGAAAGATATGTTTCTTGTAGACATTATATAGTTATATCATATCAACAATAATAATAATGACAAAATTATCAAATTTTACACCCATAAATCATTTTTAAACTAATAATTAATGTTTATTATGATAAATTAAGTATGTTACAATCATGGAGATGGTATGTCATACATACTAAGGAATAACGGTTCCATATTAAACTAGAATTATGAAAAAGAGGTTAAAAATATTTTACAATTATAAAATTAAAATAATATCATCGATACATTATTATATACTTATATATATCATCCTTGTGGTGTGGTGATGGAAATAGGGTTGCATCACTTCATGAAGGCAGAAGTCTACATGTACACGAACTATGTTATCATATTTACATGAGTGAAAATGAAATGAAAAATTGATATATATTATCTATATAGAATTGTAAATATTTCATGAATATCATAATTATTTCATTCATATCACTTATATTAATTCACTTTATCATTATCGTCTTCCATGTGAAATTTTAGTGAAATATGAATCACATCGCTTCACGAGGAGGTAGTCTACCGTACACACGAGCAATGTTATCGTGTCTCCAACGGAATGGAAAGTAAAAAAGTTATATATTAAATAATTACTCCAGACGTATAAAAATATTTTAAATATCATATATACACATATATATCTGTATATCAAAATATAGAATCTAGTGAGGTGTATTGAAAAAATGAAAGTTATTAGTTCGTCAGGCAGTAGTTCTCCGTACACATGAAATGATTTCATAATCAATTGGATAGATAAAAAAATTAGGTAATTAAATTTTCATACAAAAATATCAATATATTTAACATACTAAGGTATTTATATAATCAGGGTTAAAAAATAAATTAAGGCGGTGGAGAAATATATAAAATTAAAACGCGTGCTGATTAATGTTACTACTTATTTGGTTATCTTGCTATGGTCTTCACTAAACCCTTCCTAGGATTTTTTTTTTCCCAATATAAGTCATATATAATGTGGATAAGGAAGTTAGAGAGGTACTTGGATAGTTTTTTGACTGGTGAAATTGATTTAAAGGTGTGATTAAGTGAGGCGAGTGAGTTCCATCTTATAGTTCGGGAGGAGTGGCATTCCTGTAAGTATTCAAAAATTATTCACTATTAGGAGGTCTCCCCTACCTCATATAGTTCCAAAATGTAATAGTAATAAAGGTAATGGATTAATTGGTTTAAAAAACCCTCCACTAAACAAAAAAAAATCATCATTATCATTTTGTTCCTTAGTCATTATGTTTACTCAATCATGTTGTTTTTTGTTATATAACGGAAACTAGTTTTATAACCTTGTTAATTTATCATTTGAGACATAATTTAAGTGATTATTAATTTTAAATATATAATTAATTATTCTAAATATGTAATATACATTATAAAATTAAAATTTTCATGTGTTTTGTAAATTTATTTTAACTTAACGACATGTAATAGAAAAAACAATACCTTATCCTTAGCCAAACTAACAATGTTTTTACTAATTAAGGGTCAAAGTGTTCTTCATAAAAAAAATTTGGTCAATTAATTGAATATATATTATATTTATTTATATTTAGAATTAATTTTTAAAAATAGAGTATTTTTGATAATTTTAATTCATTTAATAAAATATCATTTATTATAGAATAATATAAATTCCTATTTTGACATTATTTATTTAAATTGGATTTAAAATAATTTCAACATAATGATGTAATTTGAATATATTAAGTTAAAACATTTTTAAAATGATTTATTATTCTATGTGATTATTGTAACATAATAAGTCATTAAATTTAGCTAACTTTTAACATTTTTAGTATCATTTATTTTAGTCAACTATTAACTAAATAATTGTTGCATTGTGGTTTATCAAGAATTTTATTTTACTAATTCATCTATAAAAATTATTGATAAATTAATATGATAAAAAAATACATTCATATTTCAAAACAATATGTATAACTGAACCAATGTTCTATTTGTCCCTATGCTAATGAATTATAGATATTAAAGTTAAGGAAGGTTCCTTGTTGTCTTTATCTATGCATAACTTATTATATAGAAAAAGATAATTTTACATTACCATAATAACACATTAAAATATATAAAAAGTTGATAAGGGTATAAATAAGTCCATAAAATGGGTTTGAAACAGGTTTTTAGGATATTTTACCCCATATCTATTATTTTTATCCCAACCCCCCTGATAAAATTATTTTAACCTTAATCACATTAATTAATTTTAACTGTTTTTACTAATCATTATGGAAAGAAATAATATTAAACTTATTAGATAATATAAATTATTATATTTAAAAATATTAAATCTTTTTGGGTAAATTAAACTCATAGATATGGCAGACTATAATTTAAAATGAACTTCGTACAAGCGATGATAAATCAGGTTTTTAAAATGAAAATGTTCAAAAGATTACAATGTTATTATATAAAAAATAAATAAATTTTTTTTCCAAAGAAAATAATCTGATTTATATATATAGTTTATCAATTTTATCTTTATAAATAATTTAAAAAATAATATATCATTATAAATTATTTAGAACAAAATGATGATTTCAATTAAAATCCAATATTTTTCATTATTCATCAAAAAATGATAATTTTATGAAAAATAACAAAACAATCACCCTAAACTAATTTAGATATTATTTTTCAATTTTTTTCTATTTTTTCATGTAATATTTACAAGTTTTCTAAAAATAATTTGTACTTTTTTTGCAAATCTCTACTAATCCTTCGTTTAGAAAAAAAACTGTTTTCCAAAAAACACTTTTATTTAATTTCAAACGATACTTATTATTATTAATAAAAAAATCTTGTGAATATATGTAGAATATATATTTTAATAATTTATTTTACACAATTAATACCTTTCATTCCAATGGATAGGCGATAAATATCATGTTAAATAATAAGATTAATAATATATATTTATTTGATTAAAAGTTGGTCTTACGTATAACACATGTAAAACATAATGTAAGATTATATCAACTTTCCATGTCAAAAATTCTATTGAATATAATTTTATTAGTTAATAATTTTTAGGTGTTACATTCTTCTTATATTAAATAAATTATGTCCTCTAAATTTAAACTTGATCATGGAAATAATGTTTTTGACATTTGAAAATAATTTTTTTGAAACCCACATCCTAAAAAGATTTATTAAAACATCCTATTAATAAGAGATAATGGAAAGTAAAAAATTGATATGGAATAATAACATTACCTGGCTTCCATATAAGAGAACATGGGTGGGAAATGAAAACATGGACATGGAAGAGAGAAATAAATCCCAAATACTAAGGGATTGGGATAGAGAACTTGTATAGAAGAAAGTTAAACACCACAATGACATAAAATAGAGGTGTGAAAAAATTCATTGATATCATAAAAAATGATGAGTAAATGGAAAAAAATTGTTTCAAGAACCTTTTACAAGAGTTTAAGAAATATTTCACTATTTAGTTTTATAAGGAAAAATAATTACTTGATATGTTTCTATTTCATAATAACAATTCCATCCTTTGGTTGTGCATCAATCATTTTTCAATTAATCTCTTACTCTTTTAAATGAATTACCAAAAATTATTTTTTATGCTTGAAGAACTAAAATTACCTTATAATATATCGTAGTACCTATAATAAAATTATAATTCATTTATTCAATATATATTTATTTTTATGGAAAAATGTTATACATTAATCATTAAAAATGCATAAATCTTCATATAGTGAGGTAATAATTTATTCAATAAAACCTTGTACAAAATATAACATAATAAATATGATAAATTTTGATAATTATAACCCATAAGAAATATAAATATCAAAAAAATTTGAAATAAGGTCACCAAATTTCAAAAAATGAAGTTATCATTGATATTCAAAAACTATGTAGTATCTCTTAATCGTCAAATACCAAACATGTGAATGACTTCGTCATTTATTATCTTTAAACATGGTAATAACATAAATTATAATAAAATATGATAAAAAACATGAATTGTTCCTTGTTACATAAATAAACCAATGATTATTGGATATATTATTTAATTACAAAAAAAGTTGTAGGCTCCATAAATGAGAGTATAATCCACTTTTTAAATAAATCATTAATCAATTCCAAGGTAGTCAGCACAATTTAATTAACTCTATCCATATAAATCATCCCATTATCCCAAAATAATTATCTCAATGTTAGGTTCATATTATGGTTTATCTTTCCCTCAATAACATACATTCCAAGAATATCAACTTCCCAATAAATAAATTTTCATGGTCATCGGTATGATTAAAAATATTCTATCAAATAATTAATGAAATAGTACTAGAGTACAATACTTATACATTTCATAATACTTATAATTATAATATCATCAATAAAACACTTTTAAAAAATATTTTATAAACCCAAATATAGGGGAACATTAATTATTCCACTTTGGATGTATCTGTGTCATAAGCATGATTTTGACCCCTTAACTTCTTCTGTTATATATTCCCTTTATTTTTGGGGAATTTATTTACATAATAACCTGTATCCTTACAGATGAATCATTTACCATTGAAAAATTATTTATTTTTTTGTATTCATAATCATGGTGGTGGTTTTCTCAACATGTGAAGCAAACTCCTTTTCCTCTTAAGCATATACCAAGGTTTTTCATTCCACAATTACCACATATGTTAAAATATTTCTTTATATTTTTCTCATTATACATATTTTTCTCTGTCATCCACTTATTATCATACTTCCATTTGAATCCATAAGGAATGTGTAATTCTTTCTTTTTCTTGTTATAAAAAGATGTAATTTCCTCATATTTTGAGAATATTTGGGAGAATACTTCCATTAAAAAATTCTTAATACAATCAAATAAACGATAATTATTACCCTTTGAATCATGTTCATTAATGTGGTTCCCATAATATATACTAGGTGTCGTTTATGAATGATGGAATATACTTGATTGGATCAATTAATATGAATTATTAATCAAAATTTAAAATTCCAAATATGTTGTAGCACATATAATTAATTAAAATGTATGCATCATTAATTTCAAAATCATAAAAATGGTTTGGAATATCATTTTTTGGAATCCATCATAATTGTTTAAAGAGAAAAATTAAATTATCCAATTATTATCTTCTGGGAGTGTCAATACAGGTGTGTGGTAAGGCTTATATTCGAGTACCAGGTAATTCTTGAGTCAATCATTATATTCATTTTTTATATTTATTACCCCATGGTGCCTTTGTGAAATAACCACATAAACTTGTAGAATCCATATAGTGATGTTTTGAAAGGAAAAATCACATATTCTTGACCTTACCATAACATTAAGATGATCTTTTATACATATCATAAAATTATTTCTTAATGTTATGTTCCCTAATCTATGTTTCAAAAAAATTAGTTCCCATGGTTTCTACTAAGAATTACCTAATACCGATTGCAGCAAACCCAGCCCTAGTATCCCAGAGTTGGTCCCTACTATTATTACCTTGGAATAATATACAAGGAATTATGTCCCAAAGGATCCAATAGTTTAGTAGTATTTGTAAAGTAGATACATAAATGGGTTTTATATTGCATATGAAAACAAAAATTACAACATAATATTTTTAGGATAAATATAATATATCTAGTGTATCCAAACATATCATTCATAGTAAAACTCATCAAATCCTATGGAAAAGAAATGAAATATGGGTGATATCAAATTATCAGTATGATTTCAGCGTAAAAAATATCATGAATCAATAAAAATAATAAATTTGGTAAGGTAAATAACAATGAATTAATTACATTTAAATAACATTACTATCATGATATGATATGAAAAAATCAATATCGAATGGTAAATAAATAAAAACACATGTAATTTGATTAATAAACATATAATGAAATTCATATATATATAATATCATAGAGAAAATATCATGGATGATATTGAAATAATTATCAATGAATGAAATGCTAAATTATTGGACATCTTGTCTCATGATCATGAAAACATCTACTATCATGGTCTATCCACCAGAATGTTTAAAACTACTAGTAAAAATCTATTTTATTTTTCCTACTAATTTATTTAATGGTACTTTTCAATGCATAGAGGAGATATATATATATCTTGGTCACCAAATTTTATAGCATGTATTAAGAATTCCTTGTTTATTGAATAATATTTTAACTCATGAATCAATATACGACATCATTAAATATTTGTATTGACTAAAGGATACAGATATAAAAATCTTTCCCTTGTTAATAAAATAACATTCATTATCCACATTTTATGTAAAAAATGTTATTTAGTTTACTAAATAATAATATTCATCACACAATAAAATAGGTATTTTTGATAAATTTAATTTTAGATGAAAAAGGGTCATAAAAATGTCATGGTTTCATGGTAAAGTTAACAATCACAAAAGAAAGTGAGATTGTAAAATAAAATTTACCACTTGATTATTTCCAAGTAAAAAAATACTTAGATGATATAATTAGAAGTGTAAATTAAAATACCAAGAAATATGAATGAATAATGATATTACATTTCAAATTGAAATTATATACACCATGTAGATGAAACGTGGTGCATAACATTACAATATGCCTCAATTAAATTAAAATAAGATGAAATCCATTACCCTACACTTAATTATGGTTGAACATGATTTAACCTCATATATAGTGGTTATGAATAGATTAAAAACTTATTCCACAACCATGTTAATATTTATTATATAATATATGATCCTTTTATAATATCTTATCACCCATTTGTTAATTATCATTCAGTATATTCATTGTTTCGGAATTTAATTTCCTTGTTTTGTCACGAGTGGTTCATAATGAATGATTTATTTCATGCGCATATTATATATTTATACAATCTCTATAATAATAATTAGGAAATTATTATTATATTTTTATACCAATTTGAATTTTTAAAACAAATCATTAATTATGGTTATGAAAAATGTAGTATATTATAATTGTGGAGATTGTAGGTCGTACGTATGCATGGGTATCAGCTCCATTCTTCAATGGTCATTCTGGAAACAATGTAAGTAATATTTTGTCTTTAATAAATTATAATAATATAACTAATATGATATTATATACATATATATATATATCATCCATGTGATGTGGTGATGAAAAGAGAGTCGCCTCACTTCAGGAAAGAAGTAGTTGACAAGTATAAGAAAGATGTTATCATATTTATGTGAGTACATGTGAATGAAAGAAAATGATATAAATTATCTTTATATAATGGTAAATATTTCATTAATATCACATATAATCGTTAAATTTTTCATTATCTTCTTCCATGTGAAGCCCTTAGAGAAAGATGAATCACATCACTTCATGAGGTGGTAGTTCAACATTGACATGAGCGACATTATCGTGTATCCGATAGAATGTAATGTAATATTTTATATATTATATAATGAATAAATAGGTATAATAATTTTATAGATATCATATATATTCTTTATGTCCATCATAATAGTCAACCTTGATAGGTAATAATGGAAAAATGAACGACATTGGTTCACAAGGTGGTAGTCCTCCAAACAAATGAATGATGATTCCATAACCAATTTAATGTAATTAATGTTTTATAGGTTATTAACATGTCATAAAAACATACCAATATATGTAAGATACTGATTTTATAATATAATCATGTTTTAATAAAAAATTAAGGTGGTGGAGAAGGAAATAAAGTAAACATTCTTATTGAAGAATGTTGTCTCATCTTCAGGTATCTTCATTTGGATTGTTATAAACCCTATCCTTGGATGAAATTATTCCTACAATAATGATTTTAGGATGAGTATTAGGAAATTTTGGTTTTATTTAAGAAGGTTTTTTATGATCAAAATGGCTTGTTAGTTATGAATAAGTGAGGGGAGTGAGTGCTTGTTTATATTTGAGGAGGAGGGGTATTCTTGTAAATAATCAATATTATTCAATATTTGGAGGTATATATTACCTCATATGGATGAAAAATTAATAAAAATATAATTTATGATTGATTTATTTTGAGAAACATCACCACCACGCAAAATGAAATGCATTTGTATAATGTTGTTCCATAGTCCGTAAGTTTAATTATTTTTGCACTTTTTTACCATGGTAACTAGATTTCTAACATAGGTAATTATTCCTTTAAGAATAAATTTAACTTATAATTATTATAAAATTTTGTCCCACTTGTTCTAAATATTATATCTTATTTATAATACTTAATCACATGTGTGATTGAAATTTTATTATCATAAGTGCATATATTATGCAAAAAAATATTGTTTTAACCCATGATGTGCTAACAATGTTTTTAATAGTTAGGGATCAATATTTTCATCATAAAAGAAAAAATGTTCCATTAATGTACCATATTTTATATATTATAAAATTTGAAAATATTTTTCCATAATATAGGTTCTTTAATCATTTTAAACCATTTAATAAAGCATCATTAATTATAAAATAACATAAATTTCAATTTTGACATTATTTATTTAAATTGAATTTTAAATAATATCAATATAATAATTTAATTAGAATATATTAAGTTAAAACCTTGGAAAAATTATATATTATTCTAAAAATTCAATTTAAGATAATGATTAATTCAATTTACCTAACTTTTTATATATTTAGTACCATCATTTAGTTAATTATTAGCTTCATAATTACTATGCGTTCCTTAAGCATTTCAACTTTCTAATTAATCTCCAAAAATTAAATATAAATTTTTATGATATAAAAAACTCATTTATATTTCAATAAAATATGTATAACATAACAATTATTGTTTTTGTCACTATTCCAGATAGTTATGTATATTAAAGGGATGGAATATTTCGTTTTTTCTTTTTCGTTACATAACTTATTATTTAAGTCAATTTCATATAATAGTATTACAATAACTCATAAAAATAGACCATAAGGTGATAAATGTCGAAATATGTCCATAAAATTATTTTAAGACAATTTAGTAGGTTATTTTTTCAATAACTATTTTGTTTAACCCCTGATAAACTCACTTTTACCTTAATTATAGTAATTAATTTTAACTATTGTCAAAATTCATTAGGGTAAAATTTTAATTTTTCATTATTAGAAAATATACATTATTTTGATTCCAAGTATCGAATTAATTTACCTAACTTCAACTCACGAATTTGGAATTATTTAATTTAAAATCTATCATGCTGACACTATTAAAAATGAGGTTTTAAAGTGAAGATGTTCAAAAGTTTACAATGTTTTTATATCAAAATTAAAAATGAAAATGATTTCAATGCACTGAATTTGATTACTATGTTAATAATTTAACACTTTTTAAATAAAATATAATTTAAAATATAATTTCAAAATATAAATTATACCTTTTAAAAGGCGGTTTCCAATTATAATATAATAATTTTTACAATTCATTAAAAAAATATTTCAGAAAAATCCTAAAAATTTACCCTAATATAATATTGATATTATAATTATATAAAATAATTTATATTATTCATATAATTTTTTTAAACATGGTTAAAATTAATTTCAAATTATGTTTGCAAATCACTACAAATTCAACTTTTAGAAAAAAAAAATTTCAGAAAACATTTCTATTTTAAAAATGATACTAATTATTATTTATAATCAATATATAACAAATAAATGTTTTAAAATATATATATTTTCATTACATAGTTAATATTATTCATTCCTTTCATTCCATTGTCTAGGTGATAACTATCATATTAAAAAACAATATTTATAACATATTATTGTTCCAAGAACCTCAACCTTATGAGTAATGCATGGTAAAAAAAGTGTTCCGTGTAATGAAATATAAACTCAATGTTTCATGTTACATGATTAAATAAAATGAAATTCATTTAGAATTTTGGGTTTAAAAAAAATAATATTATAATTATTACAATATGGAATCGTTTAATTTAAATATTGTTATATTATTTATGGGTTTTTTTACAATTAAATAATATTTCATCCAAAACACTAACTGTATAAATATACATTTATGTATATTATGTAGTGTTAATCCTGAACCAGTTACTAATAATTACTGTGAAATATGGACTACTAACTTAATTATTCCTTCTTTCATCTTCTTAAGAATAATAAGAAATCCTTTTTTCATAGATTATCTTATAGAGATCAAGACCAAAAACTCAATATAATTGAATTATTGTACTAGTTCCCTATAATCGATATATGATATTCGCAAATTAAAGGGCCATGTGTGGATCACTTCTTGATGGATTATACACTTATATACTACTAGTAAAATTTATAATTTCCATGAAAAAGGATTTCAAACACTCAACAATATCATTGTTGAATAAATTTCCCAAGATAAGGTAACATTTCATTCGATCATTTTTTAATTAATTAAAAATATAATATCAAAAAGATCTTCTTTTTTATTCAAGATTTCTATTGTCAATATCTAGTTGAAAAAAAAAATTGGTCCTATAATTCACATCATGCACAATTCTTGAATGATACATTGTATCAAAAAAACATTGTGGTTATACTTCTACTAGGAACTTCCAATGTGTCTGAAAGCTTCATATTAAAGTAGATATAATAGATAAATCACCATTGATTGAGTTCTTAGAGGGTTATTTTAAAAAACATTTATAACCAAGTGTTATGAAATTCATTTTTTTCAATGGTGTTAAGATTTATGAACATGAATATAAAAAATGTATTGATGGAAAATAGTTTTACATAATTGATATATCTATTGAAAGACAAACTTATTAAAGACAATGATTTTTCATATTCAAATAAAAAATAAAAAATTTCATGTCAGATGGGAATAAGGAAAAAATATTTTTTCCCTAAGATAATTTGTTATATTAGAAGGAATATAGAGGTCATTCAGTGTATCCAAAATATGGGACATCGTGATATTAGTTGAATAAAAAATTCGATCTTAATTCAACTATTATTCAACGAATCAGAACTCATGCTAAAGAAATTTCGTATCTTCCTCAAACAGTCAATCAAAATCATGTATATAAAATATCATATAATATTAAAAATGATAATATTGAATATAGATGAGAGAATATGTTGTAGAAAATTAAGTCATCAAGGTGATTGTCCATAATTAAATAAAATTTATATACAACTTCCCAAATTTGTAAATTAAGTTAGTAATACCATGCTTGGGTTTTTCATAGACAGAATGAATCCATATCACTACCTTAGTAACAAACATACTTCATGAAATGTTTTTTTGATATTTTAAAAATTCTATCTTAAATTTTATATGAATTATAAATATTTAGTTTTTTTATTGATTTATGGAACAAAATAACATAGAAACAATATCAATGATTACTTGTAACCATTAAATGATGATTCAAAACACTTATGTCTAATGACCTAAGGTTTTATCATTTTAATTCCCTCGTTATAATTATTTATTAAGTTTTAATAATATAATATTTCATATAGAACAGAGTGGAAACATTATAATCGAATAATGTGTGAAATAATAGGCGTTTCTAGAAGTTAAGAAACCTATACTGATGAAATTTTAACTTGACATTTGGAATAGAAACATGACACTTATGAATAATAAATAGGCTAAATGAATAGTAACATCAACAATGAATGTATAAAAAATGAATATCTATCTTATAAGTGAAAATATGATATAATTATATCATATTGTATGATAATAAGTATTTTAAAATTATTAATTTAGTATTGGTATTTTTGTAATTCATACTTAATTAATTACAATTTTATAAATAATTTAATAATTTAGAAGTCAATATATTTTCTTAAAATGTATTCATAAATTAATATTTTTAAATCTTGTGATTATAATATAATTTCATGATAGCTTTTTTAATTTTTCAAGGTGTTATAAAATGAGTTATAATTTTTAAATATATATTTTTCTTGTAAATTGTGATTTTAATTAAAAATTTAATATCTCATATTTATAAACTTATTTAAAAAAAATGGAGTTCATTTTTGAATTCTACCCATAAAAAAATTGTGGTGAATGTTTGGTTTTTTTTGAAATACTTGATTTTTTTCGTGAATTGTAATATACGATAATTAAATATAAATGCTAAATACATGAATGATGGAGTGATGGATGATGTTCTGTTGATGTAAGAAACTTTGGTTCAGACTCACATGAATATATTACTATATTTAGTTACAAGATTCAACACTATTTCTTATCTTGAAAAATAAAATAAAATTATGAATAAAATTATGAGAAAACACCCATGTCATCCACTATAAATTCATCCTCTTCTCCTCAAACTACAAAACTATTATGACTTGCAGAATTTCTATTCAAATCACATCCAAATACCCTCCCCTATGGCTAGTATATTTTTTTTATAACCAAAGTAAAAAAAACAACTAAAGAGGTTCTCAAGAAGAAGTAATCAACATGAAAAACCCTCTTCCATTTTCATTCAATTTCATTTCATGATACACTATTTTATTTTATATAATCACATATAATCATCCAAAAGGTATAAATTATCTATTACCATTCATATACTATAATTCTATTATTATAATCTAATAATTCATGATCATCTTTTCCCACTCCTTTTATACTATAAAATAAAACACCATCTGAGATGTTTTAATTTATCACACTCACAAACAATGAATTTTCAATTTCCATTACCATATTCTTGTCTGGTAGTTAATTTTTTTTTTGTTTTAACTAGATTATAGTATTTATATTTTATCTCACTTAAATTTATAGAATAATTATACACACATGATGTAAAATAATAAAACAAGACAAGTTTACTGTGAGAAAAATCACTCAAAATAATCCAAGAGATTATAATTAAAGAATTATCTAATGATTTGTACTGACCAAAATAACAAATTGAAATAAATTATCTTAAAAACTTATGTAATATCATTAATAACATATAACTTCCATTCAATAATTGAATACACATTTTACAAGATCTTCCACACTCTTCTATATGAGAGACGATCATAAAAATTATGAAAACAAGCTCTCAAGAACGATGAAATTGAACTCTATAACTCATCAAAAAGGACATAAATAAAAATAATAATTATTTAATATAAAAAATTAATGTATAATTTATTCATTAATTATTTATTAATGAATAAAATTTTATTATCTAGGACATTAATATAAAGTGAAGAACACCTTCAAACATAAGGTAATGTAATCTACCTGAACCAACATTATTCCTTAAGGTTATTCTTACTATTTTTTAATCAATTGAAATTATATATTATTTTTATGTACATAATATAAATTATTTTTATATGTTCTGAACTCGTTTTTTAAGACCCATTCATCCATACTTTTTTGGGGATGTACTTTTTTTTGAAGGATTACCTTCAGAATTCTTCATGTTAAGCTAGCTCGATTTACAAAAAATTCCTGAATTCTTACCCATTTTCACATTGAAAAAATAATCTATTTTAATCCAATGTTATTTTTACAAAAATACTCATTTTTATTATGATAACCTTGTTAGTCCACTTTTGGTTTTATATACATTTTTATTATCGTTATTTTTAAATGAACTTTTATATTTTCGTTAAACCACACTAAAATGTTTTAATTCTAAAGTTTCTGAAAGACTCTATTTATAGGTTATCACATAAATTTTAGAGAACATATCATTATATATGACTATTAAAAATTATTATTGTCCACGTATGGTTTAATTCCATTCTTCAATAGACACTATTATGTTACTCCCATTCATTATGTTTTTGACATGATTATAACACATGTCGTGTTCCATGGGTAACCTTTATATTTACATTTGAACCCTTACGTATGATTCCTCATTTGCAATACATATTCATGAACATGTTATGATGGGTTTTCCTAGATATTATGCTAATTAAATGGTAATATATAGTATCATGAGATATTATTTGTAATGGTCTTGGTAATTAGCTTTAACTCGTGCTCCATGTCCAACGGTCTTGGTGGTTAGCCTTGACTCCTGCACCTCTATGTGTAATGATACTTTAATCCCACTAAATATATGTTTTTTGTTTCTTACCTAATAATTTGATTCAATTATTATATGATCCCATATTCAATATTTTATGATTCTTTGTGTTTAATCTTGTTACATGCATGTTTATATCATTATGTTATACTTTATAACTCATGTTCTAAGCATTATTCAGTTGTTTATTCCCTTGATGAGATTTTTATCTCATCCCATTGTCATTTTTTACCTTGTTAATCCAATATCAATTTATGGGATCAAATGAGGTTAGTGTCTCTTTATATATATTCAAAAAAGAAATGTTTTATTTAGTCCCATGTTTTATGTTTTATTTAGTCCCTTATTTTTTATTTCATGTACATAGTCTTTTGAGACACTTGACTTTACGATCCATGGATTGTGATTTTATTTTTATAAATGTTTTAAATTTTGTAGTGATATTTTTAAATGGATAAGGTCTCTATATTTGGTATCACGGTTAGTTTTAGTTGTTTTGGATATTAGGACTTGATAGAATTAGCATGATCCATATGGATAATACTAAGTATAAAAAAACATCACAAAATATTGGTAAGTATAGAGTAAGGGGTTTATCGACAAAAAAATCCATATCTAGATACAACTAGTTGATGTGGTTTTGGAATATGGTTACCTAGGATTAAAAACTCTGAGAAGGTGTTTCGGGCCTATCGTGGGGTAACCTGGTAAATGACAATGGGCCTTACTATGCACCTGGTTTGACACTCCTAGGGGGTATTCATTAGAAAAATCATAATCTCATTACAAATCATTATTACGGGAACAAAAAAATACACTTATGAATATATATTAGGAAATAAATCATCGATATCCTAGATTTAATCCTATGGAATCACATGTCAGGATATACTTTTCCTTTACATGTTTATCCATTTATATTAAAAGTTTATTTTTTATGCCTATTAGCTGAATAATCAGGCCCCCTAATTTCTCTTTCATTATCTTAGATAATGGTGGGACATAGAATGACATGTTACAAAAACCAATGAGATATGAAATGTGATGATTTCCCAAATAATATCGCACTTTATATCAATTCGAGACGAATTATCACTTATTCAACATGAAAAGATATAAATCAAACAATTATTAAGGATTCAAGGTGTACAACTATAGATTATATCCAATCAAGAACTGAGATTCACCTCAAAGATCTAGAAAAGTATCCAACATGTTTTAAGCAATAATTTGATCTTCTTTATGGCCCATAATCTAGAATCTGATGTCCAATCTGAGTGAACTATTCATACATTGTAAGACATGTTGAATGTTTTTTCTATTAAATTAAAAGGATGATAGGAAAAAAACCTTCTTCTGGTTGGGTACTCTTACAATAATAATTTCCACTCGAGCATCTGAATAGCTACATATGAATCTGTTTATGGGAGAAGGTGCAGAACACTAGAATACTCAGATGTAGTCAGTGAACATAAGGTGCTAGGACCGGAAATGTTCAATTAAATGGTGGAGAAGGTGAAAACAATTTAGTAGTACATAATGAAAGTCCCAAGCCAAAAAAAGAGATAGGAATACAATCATCAACGAGACCTTTATATTATGGCCGGAGACATGGAATTCCTCTGCATATCTACATGGATTATGTCCCTATGATTTGGGATGAAAGGAATGATAAGTCCCAGGACCATCAAACCCTTCTATATTCATGATCATTTCGGAGTTGTGGACTATTAACTAGAATGTCCACCAATTATATCTAAAGTACATGATCTATTCCACAAATCCTTCTTAAGGAAGTACGTGGAAAATCTTACTCATGTACTGACATAATAGAGGGTATAGTGTGGAATGATCTTTCTTACAGGGAGTACCCAGTGAAGATCATAGATTGTAGAGATAAATTCCTTTACAACAAGACTAATCACCTGGTCAAATTACTACAGTAGAACCATATGTGTGAAGTAGAAACAAGGGAATTGGAGGAAGTGATGAAGGAAATGCACCAACACCTGTTTTCAAATTTGAATGGAAAACAGAATTTTGATAGTGAAATTTTGTAGAGGGGGGATGTAATGGCCTAATGTTTTATCAATGTAATTCATTTCTTATAATTTTGTCTTATTGTATAATAACATAATATTACATAGATAACACAACAAAAACATTATAAATAAATAATGAGTATACTAAAATGTGTTTCTAGAAGTTAAAGAACCTATACCGATGAAATGTTAACAAGACATTTGGAATAGTAATGTGACCCCTATGAATAGTAAACTGAATAATTGAATAGTAACCTCATGAGTGACTTTATACATATAATTTATCAATCTTATATGTGACAATATGATATAATTATATCATAGTGTATGTAATTAAATATTATAAAAATTATTTAATTAAGTGTTGGTATTTTTGAAAGTCAAAATTTTTTATTTATAATTTGAAGATTAATTTAATACATTAAAAGAAAAATTATTTTCAAAAAATGTATTCGTAAATTAATATTATTATTTTTTATGATTATAATGTAATTTTATGAGATCATTTTTAATTTTACAATGTGTTCTTATATTAGTTATAATTTTTGAAAATGAATTTTTTGTTTAAATAATAAATTTAGTTAAAAATTTAATATATCATATTTAGGAAATTATTTTCATAAAATTGAGATTATTTTTGAATTCATGACATATAAATATTTTTTGGGGGAATTATTGGGAATCTTTTGAAATACTTGAATTTGTGTTGAATAATAAAATAGGATAATTTATAATAATTTCTAAATACATGAATTATAGAGTAATGGATGATGTTATGATAATGTAAGACCCCTTGGTTCAAAAACACATGAACTTATTAATATATTTATTCTATTAATAAACAATATTCTTGTTTTTAGTAAAATAATAAAATAACGGATAAAATAATGCGAAAACTCCCCTCTTCTGAACTATAAATACCTCCCATCACCACATTTTCTCCTCACACCTCAAAAGCTAAGTTCCATGCCACAATTATACAAAAATGCCATCCCTATAACATCCCACTTAACTAGGACCTTCTTATCTTTATAAAAGGCCGAAATTAATTCCCAATGGAGGCTCCCAATCGGAAGGAATCAAGAGGTAAAACCCTCTTCTATTTTCATTCAATTTGTTTTCATGTTTTTTTATTTTCATTTTGATCCTCATCTCCCTGCATACAAAAGTAATGAAAAATCTAGTACCATAAATTTATTGGATGTTTTTTATGATAATGGAATAATTCATCATCATATCTTCTTTCCACTCCTTTTATACTAGAAATGAAAACACCATCCGAGATGTGTTAATTTATTTTATTCAAGGAAGGCGGGTTTTTAATTTCTATCGACATAATCTTGGCTAGTCATGAATCCATTATTATAATTTTACTAGATAATATTATATGTATTTTATATTATTTTATTTTCTATAATCATTAAACACTCATTATGTAAAATAATAAAACCTGACAAGTTCATTGTGAGCGAAACTGCTCAAAATAATCTAAGAGATTATCGTCAATGTTTTATCTGAAAATTCATCCTCACCCAAAATATAAAATGACTTATATTTTCATGTAACATTATGAATGTTATTTAATATCATAATAATTCAATTATGGACTTCAATTACCATTTTTCGGAAACCTCCAAACACTTATATAAGGGATAAAATTAGGAAAATTAAGAAAACAAGAACTCAAGAACGATTAAATAGAACTCTATAACTAATCAAAATGGCCATAAATGAACTTAATAAATTTATAATAGATAAAACTCATGTAAAAATTTAAATATAATTATTAATTATTTAATCTAAATTGATTATCTATGACATTAATGTCATGTGAATAACACCTTCAGACTTATGGTATGTGATTCTACCAAAATCTCCATTATTCCTTCGGGTTATTCATACTCTATTTCTCCCAAATTATATTCCCTATTATTTTTATGTATATATTATAAATTTTTTTATATGTTCCAAAAACACGTTTTTATATCCATTCATCCTTATTTTTCTGGGATATACATATTTTTATGTGATTCCATTCACAATTCTTCATGTTAATCAAGCTCGATATATGGGAACTTCTTGAATTCTTACCCATTTTCAAGTGCACTCCATAATGTGTTTTAAGAGTCCATTTCTTATAAAAGCACTAATTTTTATTATAAAAACTTTCCTGGTTCACTTTTTATTCTATATATAAATTACTCTCTTTTCTTTTTTAAATGATCGTTGATATTTTTTAAAACTGCACTAAAATGATTTAATTGTAATGTTTTTAATACTAATTTTACATGTTATCAATTCAATATGAAATCAATTATCATGATATATTCTTATTCAAATATATTATTGTCAATGTTTTGTTTAATTCATCTCTTCTATGGACACTTTTATGTTACATTCATTCATTATTTTTTTTTGACATTATTTTGATACCAATTTATTTCTATAGTTAATCTTTATGTTTATGGTTGAATCCATACGCATGACTCTTCATATGGAATACATATTCATGAACATTTTATGATGTGTTTTTTTATATAGAACTCCAATTCATTAGTTAATATATAGTATAATGAGACTTTATGTACAATGGTCTTGGTAGTTAGCTTTGACTCATGCTCCACGTGGAATGGTCTTTATGGTTATCCTTGAATCATGCTCCTCTAGGTTAAATAATCCTTGAAATGGGATAATGTTGTGATTTATGTATCATCCACATTACTATTATTATGTGATTCTATTATCCCATGGTCTATATGTTATGATTTCTAATGTTTAATCATGTTCCATGCCTCGTTATATCATCTTGTTATTCCTTCTAACTCATGTACTATGCTTTTTTCTATAGTTTATTCCCCTAGTAGGCTTCTTAGCTCATACATTTTCTCATTTTATGTCGAAGTTATCCTATTAAAATGTAAGGTATAAATAGAATTTTGGTTTTTTTATGAATATTAAATAAATAAATGTTTTATTTTGTCCCATGTTTTCAGTTTTATGTACCTAGTCTTCCCAGACACTAGACGTTTAGATCCTCGGCTTGTAATTTTATGTTTAAAAATTTATAAAATCATGTAATTATATGTGTAAAAGTTCATGGTTGGTATATATTAGTATAAGGTATAAAATTTTATATATTCTATAAAATGTAATATTTTCAATCAAATGCAATGATTATGTTTACTACAAATTAAATAAAAAAATATGGAAATTTTTATGGGAAAAAATTTAAGGGTTATGAGGCATATCCAATTTTTGAAAAAGGTTATTCATTTTTTTAAAATATAGAATAGTAGGAAACCAATTTACATAGTAAAACTATGGTTTTTGTATATAATAATATCTATTCAAAGATTAAAAATGGAATTTAATAACTTTTAATAATTTAAAAATTCTATAACTACTTTTTCAAGTGATCAATATCTTAAGAGAGTTGAATACATTAATGCCTCATTTGGAAATACATAATGAATTGGAACAGAAAAAATATATGTAGATGTTATGATAAATTATTTTTGAGAATCCATATTTCAGATCTCTTAACATAAAACAGAACATTGATATGGTTCATAGTGAGAAGAATATCATTAATAGTTTGACTAGAACATTGTTAGATATTAATTGAATGCAAAAGGTTGGTTTGAATACAGTATTGCATTTAATGTTAATGGGAATATATATAGAATTATCTTCCAATCCCAAAGGGAAATTAACATACTTATCTCCCAATTTTGATAAATTATCCAAGATCTTGAAAATACGTCTTTGTAAGTGTCTTCATAGTATCAAATTTCCTCTGGGTTAATCATTAAATGTAAAAAAATCAATGAATTATTTAATGTTAGTTAGTAGGAAATATAATGATTTTCATATAATGAAGCAATTTATCTTACTAGTTTCATGTAATGGATACAAAAAATCAATTTTTGAATGAAAGTATTACAGGTGTGTTATTTTTTTGATTTTATATATAACAAAGTGATGGATCTGAATTCATTGATGAAGAATGATAATAATGAAGAATATATAATTTTTAAAATGAAATGTAAATTCCCCTAACCTTTATTGATATAATGGTGTTTTTAATACTTTTTTTGAGGAATTATTTTCTTACTCCTCTATATCTATGTTGGATGTCTAATTATGAAAGTTATATAAAGATATTGAAGGGGATGATTTTGAATCCAAGTCAACAGGAAACCTCAACTGTTTAGAGTTATATTTATGAGTAGTTTATAGTGTTTTGTAACAACTACATATATGCAATGGTGCATATTGGTTTTCTACCTCTATATAATATTGAATCTATTTTAGTGGACAATTGATCTATGGATTGAAAATTAAATCATTGAGAGGTAAAAAATAAACAAAAAAGATATATAAATCTTGAATAACATAGATGGTGCTCATTTATATATAAAATTTCATATTAATGTGTTAATGAAGTGTTTTCAAATGAATAATTATATGTGGGTATTAGATGAGAAATATAAAAATATATACCATTGTTTAAAGGCACCATCTGTGGTAAATCACATGCATGAGAAACATTTAAATGGTTAATGAGTCGACAAATTTTAAATGTTATAACATCATCCATGTATGACACTAAGGGATATACATTTAAAAAAAATATGAACAATAGAAGTGTGGTTTAAAATATCTATGTTTTAATTTTAGTTGAAGTAACACATTTTTCAAGTGTAATAAGAGAAAAATCAATCTCTACATATAATGTATATTATGGATTTAATGAAAAAATATGGGATATTGATTAGATGAAATTTCATGTTCCTGCGATTTTCTATAAATGGATTATTTGTAACAATTATATTAAACATGATAAATTCGGAATGTAATTGGTAAATATGGATAGTTTTAAATAAATAGGTAGACCATTTAGAAAATAAATATGTGTAAAAAAATTTCTATGTTCCTGATATTTAAAATATTAAGTGTTCATTTATTTTACAAGAATGAAAATAGGCTTTTAGTGATAATAAACATGATGATAATGCCTAATTATGTGAGATCCGTATATCAATGCATATATTGTCAAATAATAATGATGAAGATGTCAAATAAATGGTTTTATATATATAGATTTATCATGAAGAAATAATATAAGATAAAAATCCTTTATTAATATCATCATATTATAGGTAACACATATTTATATCTTATTGAACTTTTCAAATATTTTAAAATGTTAAACAAAATATTTATAATTTTTTTATATAAGTGGTATATTTTCTTAAAATTTTTTTGTTGTAATTTAATAAAAAAATAAATAGTATCATTACAAATATTATATTTGATCATAATTATATTTTTTAATCAATAATATTTTATTTTATGTGTTTAATTAGTGTAAAATGTTCAAATCGTTGTTCATGTGGTACTTTTTTTGGGAAAATAAAGGGTAAAACTATCAGAGATGGGAGATTAATTAACTAATTTTGGGGTATTTATATTTTAAATTTTTATATTAAAAAATACTATATATATTTTTATTTAATTATAACTTATTATATTTTATTAATTATATTAATTTTATATACAATTTATTTTGTGAATTCTTTATTAATTTATTTTTCTATAAAAAATATATGATGTTTTTATATTATTTCAATTTTTTCATTCATGAACATACAACTTAAAAATTAAATTTATAAATAATGACAAAGTTGTTTTGAGTTTTTATCTTATTTAAAGAATATCTGTTAGTTCTTGGACGAGTATACACAAACACCAAGAGATACTACTTTGTTGATAAATGAAATTTCCTTTCTTAAAGAGTTATGTTACTTTGTGATCCCATGAGAATAAATTTCAATCTTCAAGAAAATAACTATATAGTTGTACATAAACATCATTGAAATCCACTAACATGATGATACCATACATAATACACTCATGACCCAATACCTTTACTTCTCTTGCAATATTGTATTTAATGGTATTATAATGAGTGATATATTAATTAATGACACAATAATCCCCTAGATCCTTCTATCAGTGTTGATTATTGAGCATGCATGCCTTTAAAACTCATTGATATTTTGTATGTTTATATTTTTTTAGAAACTATTTTTTTTACATTTATTTTTGTTGGATCTTTTTACAATTTATATTTACCTCAAAATGTAAATATCATATTATTTTAAGGATTTTTTGATAATTTTATTTGATGGATATTATCTAATTACAAAACTGATTTACCTCAATCTTCTTGTGAGAGGACCTTAAGAATTCCATAGATTATGTACCTCATCCTACAGTACAAGTTCCTTCTACCACCACAGGGATATCGATGGATTCAAGGGCAGGTAAACAGGGTTAGGCACATTTAACTAAATTTTTAGCTTCTCGTAATCAAGAACAGATCATGTATGTTTAGTTTAATGATAATAGTTCTCATGGGTCCATATCCAACCCAATATAGATGTTTTGTATTAATTCAAGCATAGTAAAAATTTCACATTTGGATTTTTAATTAACGAAATGTCCCCAATACGACACCAATTTAGTTGTGGAAAATAATTTTGAAACATTATATATTATTTTACTAACAGAACTAGTGATTTCATTTTTGGTGAAAGATAGAATGAAAATCCATGTCATATATATCCCTTTATAGATAAAGATTCATTGAAAAAATTTATCTAATTAAATAGAAATATTCATTTTTGGTAAGTGAAATTTCATTTTCTGATTTGTTTTCTTTTTTATCACTATAATGATCATATTAATTTTTTTCTCTTAATTAACATACAATAAGAGGATCTCATCAGGAGATCCAATCCAAAAATTTATACATACATAATTTATCTCATATAGGGTATTCATTATTAGAATAGAAAATGATGCTTGAAATACATAAAAAATTGATATTTGAGTATTCAGTCTTAGCAAATACAGTCCTTCCTTACCCACCACATAAACATGGAAAATGGAAAATTGCATGGATGACCAAAAAGAGGATATATCTTTCCAAAGAATCAAGATATGCAGCTGTGTTTATTTTAATGATTTATTTGACTTAAATAAGTTATTTAGATTATTTTTTACAATATTATATTATGTAATTTTAAAATAAATTATTCAAATATTCTGTAATTGATGTTCTGGTGGCAATTCGGTGGTAAACATCATAATCCTACATCCAGAAAACATGGGTTCGAATCCTAGAATGTGCATTGGTGTAATTCCAATGAAGGTGGTTGTGTGTTCATGACGCAAGTTGGTTGACATGGGTAGGATGATTTAGGTATGATGCTACATTGGGCTTTCAGACCATGTCTATTGGCCACTTGGACATGGACCTATAGGCTATGTAATGGGTTTCCCTCAACCCATATAGAAATATTACTTTCATTTCATAACAAAAAAAGTCATCATATGCATTTTTTTTAAAAAATACAAATATTCTATAAAGGAATATTGTCTGGAGAATACCACTTAGGGGTCAACCCTACGTGGGGGTATAAAGGATATTCTAACTAATAAATTGGGGAAACCTAAAAACCTAGGCTGCATATGAGGAAACAAGGATGTTGTTATAAAAAAATTGGTAATTATAGTACATCCTCAATGGAGAATACATATAAGTTAATAATAGATGGATCATAAGTTAACATTCAGGATATGGTTCAAACGAAGGAGGATATGATTCGTGTTGTTGTTGAGGGGAGGATTAGTGCTTCATTACAATTGATGTTTTCTAAAAAAAATATAGTTTCTAGCTACCCATACCACTCCACCACTGATTGTAAATCTCTCTCCTCCACCCCCACCCCTACTATATATCTAACTCCTCCACCACCTCCTACTAAACTCACTTATATACATCATCCTCATCTTCCCATATATTGTGACTTATATACAGTGGATATCTAGTATCATATTTTACTATATAAGATGATATATTATTTGGGGGATATTATATATCATAAGAAGATAGAGATGGATCAGTTTAGGGAAACTATACTGAATATTATAGATAAATCAGCTAGAGTATCTTTGCATATAGTCATGATTTTTTTTACAGAGTGTTGAAATTTTTTTATCATGGTAATCATTACTTGTTCAACAACATACATGTGAGGTATTCATATCTTATAAAAATTATTTAATTTTAATTTTAAAATAAATTAATAAATTAATATTATATATACAATATATTTGATATATATGTGATATATTTACAGGAATACATCAAAGGTGATGAAATCTTGTATGGTAAGTGAAAATAGGTTTAGGACACTTAGAATTTCAATACAATTGTTCTTTCTAAATTATCAAGCAATGAATCATAGTTGTTGGATGATTATAAGATTCCAATAGATATTGAAAAGTTTTTACTTATTATTCTGGTGACAATTTATAGTAAAGATAAAATTTAGATTGTTACATCAAATATTTTGGGTCACAAAGTGCTTCAAGTGATTTTCATGTAAGTTGATAATAAAATTTCTTATAGTTATTCCAATTTGATATATTTAACATAATATTTATTTTTAATTAGGTATCATTATATATATATTTTTAAAATGACATGGAATCAGGTATCGGTTTCTTGAACACCATGGTTAGTGTTCCATATGATAGGATTATCAATGATGATGAAAGAAATTCATATATTTTTTAAAGATTAAAGAATTATGAAATTCTCTATTTTTTCCCTTATCTTGATAAGTATGAAATATATATTTAATTTTGTTTCACTCAATTTAACAATAATTAAAATTGTATTTTTTTATATTATGGTTAATTGGATGTTTGGTATTTTAATCTAAAATATAAGATACTTTATTGTTTTTGTTCCTTACATAGTGGAATGTGGGAAAACTTGTAAAAAATGGAGATGTATCTTTTATTTTATGGGAAAATTTTTTATAATGAATTTCACATTTATTTGATGCATATAAATTTACAAATAGAAATGGTATTACTACATAGTGTCAATATGAAAGAGGGAAACAAATATTAAATATTTGTATGACATGGTAAATTCATTTACAATTTCTATATTTGTACATATACATGAAATATAATTTCCAATTGGAATCTCCTTTTAAAAAAGAATTTTTATCATCAAGAATGAGAAACAGAAAGTGGATATTTTATTATGAAATATATGTTAGAAAGAATTTTAACCAACATTGTTTCAATGTTCCAAAGGATTATATTTTATTATAACATACTTTTAATTTTTCTTATCATTAAATTCAAAATATATGTCATATATAAATTAAATTCTCTTTGTAGATTATTGAAGAAAATCATTGTTACAATGATGAAAATTTGAATCATTTTCATAAAATATGGTACAATAATTTTGTAGGGTTGAATAAAATTTAGTTTTTAATATAGAGTGTAAAGAATAATTTCAATGTATAATTATGTTTTATTTTGAATAATGTTATGAAATAAATAATTTTTATCAGACCTAATAATGTTATTTTGATACTTATATTTTTTATTCTACATCTAGATGTGGTTTTCTAGTTTCATGTAATATTTTAAAAAACATATTTTCACTTTAATTTATTTAATAATAAACATTAAAAATCCATATTCCTTTTATAAAATTCATGTATTTTTTACATCATTTTTTAAAATAAAAATGTTAAAAACCTTTTTCAATATTGGTTAATATAATTTATGTGGAATAATTATTTAAAACAACATTTTTGGACAACTTTTATAACTAATGTTAAACCATAAAACCCCAACATTAAAACCCCTTTTCTACACTAATGAATTCATTGATGGTATGATACTATTCAAGGGACATAAAATCAAAAAACTATAAAATAATGGAGTGTATGAGTTTGGTCGAGCCTATGCTCTTCCAAAAACTATTCGATATGTTTTGAAAATGTTTTAGGCCTTTTACACATAGTAAATCACTTTTGAACTTTTTTAATTTTAATATGGTAACTCATTTTTTTAACCATGGTAATTAATTTTAATTACCACAATTAAAATTTAACTAATAACCTATTTTTAAAATTCATATTTCTAAAATGTAAATCATATTAAAATATAAAAAAATTTAATTTCATAAATGTTATTTTTAATATTAAAACACATAATGCGTAAAAAATATTTATAAAAAATGTTTCTTTTAAATATTATAATTTATTTTTCGTAAAAATTTATTAGTAACATTGAATTTCATTATATAAATTGTTTTATTATAAAAATAATAATGGTTATATGTCTTTCAAATTATTCCCTAATTGAATATCACCATTAATGTTTTAATTAAAAAATTGACGGAAGTAGTTTATTAAATTATAATAACATGCTACCTATGTTTTATAAATTTTAATATGTTTTTTAAGTATAAAATAATATTTCAAATGAATAATTTTACACCATGAATATATCATTTTCTTGTTAAAATGTTTTATGAATTTATATTTCTTTCTTATATAATGATAAAATCATAAAATATGCAATTTTGGTTCTATGCATTCTTTTTTATCTTTCACGTTTTTTAGAACTATTCAGTTACCACCTAAAAATATGGAGGTTGAGTTATCTATCAGTACAGAGAATAGAGAAATTATTATTTCCATTGTTTATAACTCTTATTAGGTAATTTTTTGAGGATTGTCCTCCTAGTTAATCTTATCATACAGCCTTAAGGATCGGTTAATGCTATTTTGGTCATGGACCGACTATATTTATATAAATCCAACATCAGCTATTGGGAAAGGGAGATCACTCTTCCCATCTCATAGCATCCTTCAATCCTATAAAAGTTTAAGGTGGGAGATGAATCTTCTTCTGAATCTTTATCTCAACTATTTGTATCATAGCCATATTAGAATTAATATCTTTCTCAAATGATTGAGAAAAAATGGAGACTCAAGATGAATGAAATTCAAATTATGAGGGACCTCAAAGATGTGTTCCCCGAGGAAATGCTTGGTATTCCTCATGACTGAGAGGTTGAGTACCCATTTGAACTTTTTCATGGATCTCTCCCTATATCCATGAAACCTTATAGAATGGACACTGTAGAGATAGAAGAGCTGAAGAAGGGTTTTATATTCCTAAGTACTTCAACGTTGGGTGCACCAGTCCTTTTTGTCAAGAAGAAGGATGGATCAATGCACCATTTCCTTGATTACCCTGAGATCAATAAAATCATGACAAAGAACTTGTATCCCATTCCTTATATAGATGAATTGCTCGGTAAGATATGTGTGTCCAGTTATTTCACATAGGTGGACCTTCAGTCGGGATATCACAAATTAAATGTGGGGAAGAATGATATTCCCAAAACTTCCTTTCAAAGGAGGTATGGAACTGATGTGTTCCAAGTGATTTCCGTTGAACTCATTAATTCTCAGTAATTTTCATCGATTTAGTTAATATATTCATTAGTTATTACCTTGAAAAATTCATGGTATTATTTATTGATGATATTCCAATATACTCCAAGAGAATGGAGGAACATGAGGAGAATTTTCATACTATTCTAATGACTTTGTTATGTGATAAGATATACGAAAAGAATAGTAAATGTTGTTTCTAGATAAAGGATGTATCATTCTTGGGGAATGTTTCTACAAGTTAAGGTATATTTGTGGACCCTTCAAAGGAAAAGGAAATCAAAGAGTGTCTCAAAAAAATGTCTATAATGAAGATCCATAGTTTCCATAGCCTTGATAGGTATTACTAAATATTTTTGAAGATCTTATCAAAATTTTAAAACCCAATATTGAAGAATATATATAATGGAGTGATGTTTTTATGGACCCAAAAATGTGAGGATATCTTTATTGATATCAAGAAGAGCCTTATTATTGTTCCAAAAATCAAACACTCGATCAGTGCAGAATTATTTTTGGTGGAAAACAAGGTTTAAAAGAAGGGATTATGTTATGTACTTAAGAAAAATGATAATGTGATATCCTATACCTCAATGATGTTGAAATTAAATTTTCAAAACTATACCATGCATGATCTAGGGTTGGGAGAGATGATATTTTCATTTAAAATATGGTGGCATTATCTATATGGGGAGAATTGTGAGATATATATTGATCATAAGAGTCTAAAATATATATTCATATTGAAAGAGATTAATATGAGCCAGTGAAGATGTTTAGAGCTCATCAATGATTATGAATACTCAATCCACTACCATCCCGGTAATGAAAATAAGGTTGTAGATTCTCTAAGTAGAATGATCCTGTATCTTTTTCAATGATGAGAATAGATGAGGATAAAATCATCATAAACATGGAAAGGATGGGCGTAGGAATCATTAAGGGAGGAAAGTCGTATATAATTTTTCAAATTATTTATCCCCAATCCCTCATGGATAAAATAAAGGATTATCAAAAAATGATGTAGAAATTCAGAAAAGGTTGAAAGTTGTCCAAAATGGGAAATCCTATAATTTCATGATTGATATGGATGGATTCATATGATTTAGGTCATGATTATGTGTACCATCTGATCCATAGATAAATAATGAACTTCTGATTGACTTGTATAGATCAACCTTATCTATTAATCTAGGGAGCACATAGATGTATCGAGATCTCTAGGAGAACTATTGGTTGAAAAATATGAATAAGGAGATCATTGAGTATACATCAATGAATCTTGTAGGTAAACAAGTGAAGGCTGAAAAAAATAAAGTCTAATGGGGTGATACAACCACTACCCATACCATCATGGATGTGGGAGAACATTACCAATGACTTTTTCACTAGACTCCCAACGCCATCTAGAGGAAACAATGTTATATGGGTTATTTTGGTCTTTATTACAAAGATTTCACACTTTATATCAATTCGAGACGAATTATCACTTATTCAACATGAAAAGATATAAATCAAACAATTATTAAGGATTCAAGGTGTACAACTATAGATTATATCCAATCAAGAACTGAGATTCACCTCAAAGATCTAGAAAAGTATCCAACATGTTTTAAGCAATAATTTGATCTTCTTTATGGCCCATAATCTAGAATCTGATGGCCAATCTGAGTGAACTATTCATACATTGTAAGACATGTTGAATGTTTTTTCTATTAAATTAAAAGGATGATAGGAAAAAAACCTTCTTCTGGTTGGGTACTCTTACAATAATAATTTCCAATCGAGCATCTGAATAGCTACATATGAATCTGTTTATGGGAGAAGGTGCAGAACACTAGAATACTCAGATGTAGTCAGTGAACATAAGGTGCTAGGACCGGAAATGTTCAATTAAATGGTGGAGAAGGTGAAAACAATTTAGTAGTACATAATGAAAGTCCCAAGCCAAAAAAAGAGATAGGAATACAATCATCAACGAGACCTTTATATTATGGCCGGAGACATGGAATTCCTCTGCATATCTACATGGATTATGTCCCTATGATTTGGGATGAAAGGAATGATAAGTCCCAGGACCATCAAACCCTTCTATATTCATGATCATTTCGGAGTTGTGGACTATTAACTAGAATGTCCACCAATTATATCTAAAGTACATGATCTATTCCACAAATCCTTCTTAAGGAAGTACGTGGAAAATCTTACTCATGTACTGACATAATAGAGGGTATAGTGTGGAATGATCTTTCTTACAGGGAGTACCCAGTGAAGATCATAGATTGTAGAGATAAATTCCTTTACAACAAGACTAATCACCTGGTCAAATTACTACAGTAGAACCATATGTGTGAAGTAGAAACAAGGGAATTGGAGGAAGTGATGAAGGAAATGCACCAACACCTGTTTTCAAATTTGAATGGAAAACAGAATTTTGATAGTGAAATTTTGTAGAGGGGGGATGTAATGGCCTAATGTTTTATCAATGTAATTCATTTCTTATAATTTTGTCTTATTGTATAATAACATAATATTACATAGATAACACAACAAAAACATTATAAATAAATAATGAGTATACTAAAATGTGTTTCTAGAAGTTAAAGAACCTATACCGATGAAATGTTAACAAGACATTTGGAATAGTAATGTGACCCCTATGAATAGTAAACTGAATAATTGAATAGTAACCTCATGAGTGACTTTATACATATAATTTATCAATCTTATATGTGACAATATGATATAATTATATCATAGTGTATGTAATTAAATATTATAAAAATTATTTAATTAAGTGTTGGTATTTTTGAAAGTCAAAATTTTTTATTTATAATTTGAAGATTAATTTAATACATTAAAAGAAAAATTATTTTCAAAAAATGTATTCATAAATTAATATTATTATTTTTTATGATTATAATGTAATTTTATGAGATCATTTTTAATTTTACAATGTGTTCTTATATTAGTTATAATTTTTGAAAATGAATTTTTTGTTTAAATAATAAATTTAATTAAAAATTTAATATATCATATTTAGGAAATTATTTTCATAAAATTGAGATTATTTTTGAATTCATGACGTATAAATATTTTTTGGGGGAATTATTGGGAATCTTTTGAAATACTTGAATTTGTGTTGAATAATAAAATAGGATAATTTATAATAATTTCTAAATACATGAATTATAGAGTAATGGATGATGTTATGATAATGTAAGACCCCTTGGTTCAAAAACACATGAACTTATTAATATATTTATTCTATTAATAAACAATATTCTTGTTTTTAGTAAAATAATAAAATAACGGATAAAATAATGCGAAAACTCCCCTCTTCTGAACTATAAATACCTCCCATCACCACATTTTCTCCTCACACCTCAAAAGCTAAGTTCCATGCCACAATTATACAAAAATGTCATCCCTATAACATCCCACTTAACTAGGACCTTCTTATCTTTATAAAAGGCCGAAATTAATTCCCAATGGAGGCTCCCAATCGGAAGGAATCAAGAGGTAAAACCCTCTTCTATTTTCATTCAATTTGTTTTCATGTTTTTTTATTTTCATTTTGATCCTCATCTCCCTGCATACAAAAGTAATGAAAAATCTAGTACCATAAATTTATTGGATGTTTTTTATGATAATGGAATAATTCATCATCATATCTTCTTTCCACTCCTTTTATACTAGAAATGAAAACACCATCCGAGATGTGTTAATTTATTTTATTCAAGGAAGGCGGGTTTTTAATTTCTATCGACATATTCTTGGCTAGTCATGAATCCATTATTATAATTTTACTAGATAATATTATATGTATTTTATATTATTTTATTTTCTATAATCATTAAACACTCATTATGTAAAATAATAAAACCTGACAAGTTCATTGTGAGCGAAACTGCTCAAAATAATCTAAGAGATTATCGTCAATGTTTTATCTGAAAATTCATCCTCACCCAAAATATAAAATGACTTATATTTTCATGTAACATTATGAATGTTATTTAATATCATAATAATTCAATTATGGACTTCAATTACCATTTTTCGGAAACCTCCAAACACTTATATAAGGGATAAAATTAGGAAAATTAAGAAAACAAGAACTCAAGAACGATTAAATAGAACTCTATAACTAATCAAAATGGCCATAAATGAACTTAATAAATTTATAATAGATAAAACTCATGTAAAAATTTAAATATAATTATTAATTATTTAATCTAAATTGATTATCTATGACATTAATGTCATGTGAATAACACCTTCAGACTTATGGTATGTGATTCTACCAAAATCTCCATTATTCCTTCGGGTTATTCATACTCTATTTCTCCCAAATTATATTCCCTATTATTTTTATGTATATATTATAAATTTTTTTATATGTTCCAAAAACACGTTTTTATATCCATTCATCCTTATTTTTCTGGGATATACATATTTTTATGTGATTCCATTCACAATTCTTCATGTTAATCAAGCTCGATATATGGGAACTTCTTGAATTCTTACCCATTTTCAAGTGCACTCCATAATGTGTTTTAAGAGTCCATTTCTTATAAAAGCACTAATTTTTATTATAAAAACTTTCCTGGTTCACTTTTTATTCTATATATAAATTACTCTCTTTTCTTTTTTAAATGATCGTTGATATTTTTTAAAACTGCACTAAAATGATTTAATTGTAATGTTTTTAATACTAATTTTACATGTTATCAATTCAATATGAAATCAATTCTCATGATATATTCTTATTCAAATATATTATTGTCAATGTTTTGTTTAATTCATCTCTTCTATGGACACTTTTATGTTACATTCATTCATTATTTTTTTTGACATTATTTTGATACCAATTTATTTCTATAGTTAATCTTTATGTTTATGGTTGAATCCATACGCATGACTCTTCATATGGAATACATATTCATGAACATTTTATGATGTGTTTTTTTATATAGAACTCCAATTCATTAGTTAATATATAGTATAATGAGACTTTATGTACAATGGTCTTGGTAGTTAGCTTTGACTCATGCTCCACGTGGAATGGTCTTTATGGTTATCCTTGAATCATGCTCCTCTAGGTTAAATAATCCTTGAAATGGGATAATGTTGTGATTTATGTATCATCCACATTACTATTATTATGTGATTCTATTATCCCATGGTCTATATGTTATGATTTCTAATGTTTAATCATGTTCCATGCCTCGTTATATCATCTTGTTATTCCTTCTAACTCATGTACTATGCTTTTTTCTATAGTTTATTCCCCTAGTAGGCTTCTTAGCTCATACATTTTCTCATTTTATGTCGAAGTTATCCTATTAAAATGTAAGGTATAAATAGAATTTTGGTTTTTTTATGAATATTAAATAAATAAATGTTTTATTTTGTCCCATGTTTTCAGTTTTATGTACCTAGTCTTCCCAGACACTAGACGTTTAGATCCTCGGCTTGTAATTTTATGTTTAAAAATTTATAAAATCATGTAATTATATGTGTAAAAGTTCATGGTTGGTATATATGAGTATAAGGTATAAAATTTTATATATTCTATAAAATGTAATATTTTCAATCAAATGCAATGATTATGTTTACTACAAATTAAATAAAAAAATATGGAAATTTTTATGGGAAAAAATTTAAGGGTTATGAGGCATATCCAATTTTTGAAAAAGGTTATTCATTTTTTTAAAATATAGAATAGTAGGAAACCAATTTACATAGTAAAACTATGGTTTTTGTATATAATAATATCTATTCAAAGATTAAAAATGGAATTTAATAACTTTTAATAATTTAAAAATTCTATAACTACTTTTTCAAGTGATCAATATCTTAAGAGAGTTGAATACATTAATGCCTCATTTGGAAATACATAATGAATTGGAACAGAAAAAATATATGTAGATGTTATGATAAATTATTTTTGAGAATCCATATTTCAGATCTCTTAACTAAAACAGAACATTGATATGGTTCATAGTGAGAAGAATATCATTAATAGTTTGACTAGAACATTGTTAGATATTAATTGAATGCAAAAGGTTGGTTTGAATACAGTATTGCATTTAATGTTAATGGGAATATATATAGAATTATCTTCCAATCCCAAAGGGAAATTAACATACTTATCTCCCAATTTTGATAAATTATCCAAGATCTTGAAAATACGTCTTTGTAAGTGTCTTCATAGTATCAAATTTCCTCTGGGTTAATCATTAAATGTAAAAAAATCAATGAATTATTTAATGTTAGTTAGTAGGAAATAGAATGATTTTCATATAATGAAGCAATTTATCTTACTAGTTTCATGTAATGGATACAAAAAATCAATTTTTGAATGAAAGTATTACAGGTGTGTTATTTTTTTGATTTTATATATAACAAAGTGATGGATCTGAATTCATTGATGAAGAATGATAATAATGAAGAATATATAATTTTTAAAATGAAATGTAAATTCCCCTAACCTTTATTGATATAATGGTGTTTTTAATACTTTTTTTGAGGAATTATTTTCTTACTCCTCTATATCTATGTTGGATGTCTAATTATGAAAGTTATATAAAGATATTGAAGGGGATGATTTTGAATCCAAGTCAACAGGAAACCTCAACTGTTTAGAGTTATATTTATGAGTAGTTTATAGTGTTTTGTAACAACTACATATATGCAATGGTGCATATTGGTTTTCTACCTCTATATAATATTGAATCTATTTTAGTGGACAATTGATCTATGGATTGAAAATTAAATCATTGAGAGGTAAAAAATAAACAAAAAAGATATATAAATCTTGAATAACATAGATGGTGCTCATTTATATATAAAATTTCATATTAATGTGTTAATGAAGTGTTTTCAAATGAATAATTATATGTGGGTATTAGATGAGAAATATAAAAATATATACCATTGTTTAAAGGCACCATCTGTGGTAAATCACATGCATGAGAAACATTTAAATGGTTAATGAGTCGACAAATTTTAAATGTTATAACATCATCCATGTATGACACTAAGGGATATACATTTAAAAAAAATATGAACAATAGAAGTGTGGTTTAAAATATCTATGTTTTAATTTTAGTTGAAGTAACACATTTTTCAAGTGTAATAAGAGAAAAATCAATCTCTACATATAATGTATATTATGGATTTAATGAAAAAATATGGGATATTGATTAGATGAAATTTCATGTTCCTGCGATTTTCTATAAATGGATTATTTGTAACAATTATATTAAACATGATAAATTCGGAATGTAATTGGTAAATATGGATAGTTTTAAATAAATAGGTAGACCATTTAGAAAATAAATATGTGTAAAAAAATTTCTATGTTCCTGATATTTAAAATATTAAGTGTTCATTTATTTTACAAGAATGAAAATAGGCTTTTAGTGATAATAAACATGATGATAATGCCTAATTATGTGAGATCCGTATATCAATGCATATATTGTCAAATAATAATGATGAAGATGTCAAATAAATGGTTTTATATATATAGATTTATCATGAAGAAATAATATAAGATAAAAATCCTTTATTAATATCATCATATTATAGGTAACACATATTTATATCTTATTGAACTTTTCAAATATTTTAAAATGTTAAACAAAATATTTATAATTTTTTTATATAAGTGGTATATTTTCTTAAAATTTTTTTGTTGTAATTTAATAAAAAAATAAATAGTATCATTACAAATATTATATTTGATCATAATTATATTTTTTAATCAATAATATTTTATTTTATGTGTTTAATTAGTGTAAAATGTTCAAATCGTTGTTCATGTGGTACTTTTTTTGGGAAAATAAAGGGTAAAACTATCAGAGATGGGAGATTAATTAACTAATTTTGGGGTATTTATATTTTAAATTTTTATATTAAAAAATACTATATATATTTTTATTTAATTATAACTTATTATATTTTATTAATTATATTAATTTTATATACAATTTATTTTGTGAATTCTTTATTAATTTATTTTTCTATAAAAAATATATGATGTTTTTATATTATTTCAATTTTTTCATTCATGAACATACAACTTAAAAATTAAATTTATAAATAATGACAAAGTTGTTTTGAGTTTTTATCTTATTTAAAGAATATCTGTTAGTTCTTGGACGAGTATACACAAACACCAAGAGATACTACTTTGTTGATAAATGAAATTTCCTTTCTTAAAGAGTTATGTTACTTTGTGATCCCATGAGAATAAATTTCAATCTTCAAGAAAATAACTATATAGTTGTACATAAACATCATTGAAATCCACTAACATGATGATACCATACATAATACACTCATGACCCAATACCTTTACTTCTCTTGCAATATTGTATTTAATGGTATTATAATGAGTGATATATTAATTAATGACACAATAATCCCCTAGATCCTTCTATCAGTGTTGATTATTGAGCATGCATGCCTTTAAAACTCATTGATATTTTGTATGTTTATATTTTTTTAGAAACTATTTTTTTTACATTTATTTTTGTTGGATCTTTTTACAATTTATATTTACCTCAAAATGTAAATATCATATTATTTTAAGGATTTTTTGATAATTTTATTTGATGGATATTATCTAATTACAAAACTGATTTACCTCAATCTTCTTGTGAGAGGACCTTAAGAATTCCATAGATTATGTACCTCATCCTACAGTACAAGTTCCTTCTACCACCACAGGGATATCGATGGATTCAAGGGCAGGTAAACAGGGTTAGGCACATTTAACTAAATTTTTAGCTTCTCGTAAACAAGAACAGATCATGTATGTTTAGTTTAATGATAATAGTTCTCATGGGTCCATATCCAACCCAATATAGATGTTTTGTATTAATTCAAGCATAGTAAAAATTTCACATTTGGATTTTTAATTAACGAAATGTCCCCAATACGACACCAATTTAGTTGTGGAAAATAATTTTGAAACATTATATATTATTTTACTAACAGAACTAGTGATTTCATTTTTGGTGAAAGATAGAATGAAAATCCATGTCATATATATCCCTTTATAGATAAAGATTCATTGAAAAAATTTATCTAATTAAATAGAAATATTCATTTTTGGTAAGTGAAATTTCATTTTCTGATTTGTTTTCTTTTTTATCACTATAATGATCATATTAATTTTTTTCTCTTAATTAACATACAATAAGAGGATCTCATCAGGAGATCCAATCCAAAAATTTATACATACATAATTTATCTCATATAGGGTATTCATTATTAGAATAGAAAATGATGCTTGAAATACATAAAAAATTGATATTTGAGTATTCAGTCTTAGCAAATACAATCCTTCCTTACCCACCACATAAACATGGAAAATGGAAAATTGCATGGATGACCAAAAAGAGGATATATCTTTCCAAAGAATCAAAATATGCAGCTGTGTTTATTTTAATGATTTATTTGACTTAAATAAGTTATTTAGATTATTTTTTACAATATTATATTATGTAATTTTAAAATAAATTATTCAAATATTCTGTAATTGATGTTCTGGTGGCAATTCGGTGGTAAACATCATAATCCTACATCCAGAAAACATGGGTTCGAATCCTAGAATGTGCATTGGTGTAATTCCAATGAAGGTGGTTGTGTGTTCATGACGCAAGTTGGTTTACATGGGTAGGATGATTTAGGTATGATGCTACATTGGGCTTTCAGACCATGTCTATTGGCCACTTGGACATGGACCTATAGGCTATGTAATGGGTTTCCCTCAACCCATATAGAAATATTACTTTCATTTCATAACAAAAAAAGTCATCATATGCATTTTTTTTAAAAAATACAAATATTCTATAAAGGAATATTGTCTGGAGAATACCACTTATGGGTCAACCCTACGTGGGGGTATAAAGGATATTCTAACTAATAAATTGGGGAAACCTAAAAACCTAGGCTGCATATGAGGAAACAAGGATGTTGTTATAAAAAAATTGGTAATTATAGTACATCCTCAATGGAGAATACATATAAGTTAATAATAGATGGATCATAAGTTAACATTCAGGATATGGTTCAAACGAAGGAGGATATGATTCGTGTTGTTGTTGAGGGGAGGATTAGTGCTTCATTACAATTGATGTTTTCTAAAAAAAATATAGTTTCTAGCTACCCATACCACTCCACCACTGATTGTAAATCTCTCTCCTCCACCCCCACCCCTACTATATATCTAACTCCTCCACCACCTCCTACTAAACTCACTTATATACATCATCCTCATCTTCCCATATATTGTGACTTATATACAGTGGATATCTAGTATCATATTTTACTATATAAGATGATATATTATTTGGGGGATATTATATATCATAAGAAGATAGAGATGGATCAGTTTAGGGAAACTATACTGAATATTATAGATAAATCAGCTAGAGTATCTTTGCATATAGTCATGATTTTTTTTACAGAGTGTTGAAATTTTTTTATCATGGTAATCATTACTTGTTCAACAACATACATGTGAGGTATTCATATCTTATAAAAATTATTTAATTTTAATTTTAAAATAAATTAATAAATTAAAATTATATATACAATATATTTGATATATATGTGATATATTTACAGGAATACATCAAAGGTGATGAAATCTTGTATGGTAAGTGAAAATAGGTTTAGGACACTTAGAATTTCAATACAATTGTTCTTTCTAAATTATCAAGCAATGAATCATAGTTGTTGGATGATTATAAGATTCCAATAGATATTGAAAAGTTTTTACTTATTATTCTGGTGACAATTTATAGTAAAGATAAAATTTAGATTGTTACATCAAATATTTTGGGTCACAAAGTGCTTCAAGTGATTTTCATGTAAGTTGATAATAAAATTTCTTATAGTTATTCCAATTTGATATATTTAACATAATATTTATTTTTAATTAGGTATCATTATATATATATTTTTAAAATGACATGGAATCAGGTATCGGTTTCTTGAACACCATGGTTAGTGTTCCATATGATAGGATTATCAATGATGATGAAAGAAATTCATATATTTTTTAAAGATTAAAGAATTATGAAATTCTCTATTTTTTCCCTTATCTTGATAAGTATGAAATATATATTTAATTTTGTTTCACTCAATTTAACAATAATTAAAATTGTATTTTTTTATATTATGGTTAATTGGATGTTTGGTATTTTAATCTAAAATATAAGATACTTTATTGTTTTTGTTCCTTACATAGTGGAATGTGGGAAAACTTGTAAAAAATGGAGATGTATCTTTTATTTTATGGGAAAATTTTTTATAATGAATTTCACATTTATTTGATGCATATAAATTTACAAATAGAAATGGTATTACTACATAGTGTCAATATGAAAGAGGGAAACAAATATTAAATATTTGTATGACATGGTAAATTCATTTACAATTTCTATATTTGTACATATACATGAAATATAATTTCCAATTGGAATCTCCTTTTAAAAAAGAATTTTTATCATCAAGAATGAGAAACAGAAAGTGGATATTTTATTATGAAATATATGTTAGAAAGAATTTTAACCAACATTGTTTCAATGTTCCAAAGGATTATATTTTATTATAACATACTTTTAATTTTTCTTATCATTAAATTCAAAATATATGTCATATATAAATTAAATTCTCTTTGTAGATTATTGAAGAAAATCATTGTTACAATGATGAAAATTTGAATCATTTTCATAAAATATGGTACAATAATTTTGTAGGGTTGAATAAAATTTAGTTTTTAATATAGAGTGTAAAGAATAATTTCAATGTATAATTATGTTTTATTTTGAATAATGTTATGAAATAAATAATTTTTATTAGACCTAATAATGTTATTTTGATACTTATATTTTTTATTCTACATCTAGATGTGGTTTTCTAGTTTCATGTAATATTTTAAAAAACATATTTTCACTTTAATTTATTTAATAATAAACATTAAAAATACATATTCCTTTTATAAAATTCATGTATTTTTTACATCATTTTTTAAAATAAAAATGTTAAAAACCTTTTTCAATATTGGTTAATATAATTTATGTGGAATAATTATTTAAAACAACATTTTTGGACAACTTTTATAACTAATGTTAAACCATAAAACCCCAACATGAAAACCCCTTTTCTACACTAATGAATTCATTGATGGTATGATACTATTCAAGGGACATAAAATCAAAAAACTATAAAATAATGGAGTGTATGAGTTTGGTCGAGCCTATGCTCTTCCAAAAACTATTCGATATGTTTTGAAAATGTTTTAGGCCTTTTACACATAGTAAATCACTTTTGAACTTTTTTAATTTTAATATGGTAACTCATTTTTTTAACCATGGTAATTAATTTTAATTACCACAATTAAAATTTAACTAATAACCTATTTTTAAAATTCATATTTCTAAAATGTAAATCATATTAAAATATAAAAAAATTTAATTTCATAAATGTTATTTTTAATATTAAAACACATAATGCGTAAAAAATATTTATAAAAAATGTTTCTTTTAAATATTATAATTTATTTTTCGTAAAAATTTATTAGTAACATTGAATTTCATTATATAAATTGTTTTATTATAAAAATAATAATGGTTATATGTCTTTCAAATTATTCCCTAATTGAATATCACCATTAATGTTTTAATTAAAAAATTGACGGAAGTAGTTTATTAAATTATAATAACATGCTACCTATGTTTTATAAATTTTAATATGTTTTTTAAGTATAAAATAATATTTCAAATGAATAATTTTACACCATGAATATATCATTTTCTTGTTAAAATGTTTTATGAATTTATATTTCTTTCTTATATAATGATAAAATCATAAAATATGCAATTTTAGAAAAAAACATTCTTTATTCATGTAAATATCTATTAATTTAGAAAAATCACAAAAAATACAATAATATAATTTTTTATTGTATAATTAAAAAATAAATTTCATTTTACTAAATTAAAATTTTAAAATTTTAATGTTATCTTTCAACTGAATATTAAATATAAAATGAAAATTTCATTTATTTAAAAAATTTCCTTCTAACCCTTTAATTGTTCCTAATAAAATTTTGTATAGAATTATAATTATTTATTATAGGTTTAATGATTCTTAATTTTTTTAATAATATCTGAATAGTATATTTTTTCTCTTAATAGATATTTTTTGTAATTAGAGAATGTTATATAAAAATTATATTTTTATAATGGAACAATATAAAGTAAAATCATGGAGTGTTACATTCCACCCCCTCCCCACCTCAATAATTTTTTCCTCACATTTATTTATCACATACTACTAAAAATATTTAAGGGTATCTAGTATATAATCATGTATCAAGATAAAATTTCTAGATATATATATTTTACATATATATAAATATATAAGCTATGACTAGAAATATTTTTCCCTAGAACAAACTTCTTTTAGAGTTTATAGTGACATACATTTCCTAGCATCATATTCTTGATCCATTTCGCCAAAAAAATCCAAATGGATATGATACTCTGTGAATAAATGATATTTTCATTATAAAAACACAATCCTATTGTGTCTTCTCTAATGAAACCTTCATTTGAATATATAATAATTGTTCAAACTATGTCATAGTTGCATTAGTTTATAACTTTGTTGAATCAACATTGGGTTTACATGTTCATATTCCTATTAGGATCTATTACCTATCCTGATGACGTTCTCAAATCCTTTATAATGTTTCATAGATATTATATGATCAACCAAAGAATATACCCCATGAGTATCAAGATAGTTTTGTATTATTATGTCCAATCATCATTCACTATTTTGAAGATTTAGTTGATACTCAATCAACATTTTTTAGAGTGATAACCTCCTGGTGTATCTGTTCTACATGTTCATCCACATTCCAGTATCTAATCAGGGATGTAATTACATAGATAATAAACAAATATATTATTTACAGAAACATCATGATGTTATCTTATATATAGACCTATATCATAGAGTTATCCCTTGGGTGTTCACAAAAGTTCAATTATCGTAATTCCTAAAATATTCAATATTACCTCATCTGTCCAAAAGACTTCTATATATCATTGAAATTATGATCAAACTTAACTTATCACCTCTTGATGACATTATAATCCTCAATTAATAAAATTATAATCTCTAATTTTGTATAAACCCTACACTTATACCAACTATGACATCACATGAATGTAACCACCTCGTAATTTCAAGAATTAAATAATAAATTTCATTGCAATATATTATTTTGATCTTTTATATTTAACTATTTATATAATTCGGAAAAACATTAACTAATAAATTCCATGTCCATTTTATATAATGGACATCTTTTCTACTATACATGAAACTACATAATACATAAAAAGTCTTTAACATCTACCATAATTTATCTACGCAATATAATCATATAGAAGCATCATATTTATTACTTTTTTTTGTTACCTTGGACATAGAAACATAGGAAATGGCTGATCTCAGATGCACAATAAGTGTATGTATAAGTTATAACAATCATTGACTATAAGTGAGTATAAGATGGCTATATGCATATAATTATAGAACATAAAAAATTTTACCCATTAAATAATATATTATCAATTATTTCTTGAGAATTGAAGTAATATAAAAATATTTCATTAATTTACTACATGATTAAGGGTCACAACGATAAAAAATTAACTTATTAGCATAATGAAATAATTCAAAAAAATTGGAGCATAACAAAAATGTGTGTAGTATATTAAAAAATAGGAATAAACATGGAGTATAACATATCCTAAAAATAAATTCAACTCATAATGTTTCCACAATAATATGTATAATAAAAACATCATATTCGTAAAAAAATCCATTTATACCCACCAATTATGTTTGTAAAGAATATATGTATTTCCACCCAATATATTGTGAAAAAATCGAATTAATCATATTCTCTATGTTGTGATAAAATCCAATAATTTCCAATATTTATTATATCATGAGATATCAAATTTAACAAGTGCATTTCAAGGTGACTTAGGACCCCATATTTCATTATTCACACATAAGTGTGCCATATAAAATTAATCATTTTCATATCAAAAAGATCCCATGGAAATAAAATGGGTTTCATATCCCTTAAAAATGGATCGTATAAGGGAAAAATTAACCATTCCATCAATAATCATGACAAACCCAAAGAATAAAAATGATTATTCAATGATATTAAATTAATTTCCATGTAGATAACACTAAATAATGTATACAGTATTTATCCTATATAGATAAATTTTATATGGTTTGTTTAATAATTTCCCCCAATGAATTTATGTATGGAATCTATGTGAACACCCATTAATGAACATAATTTTAAATATGGTATTCACACTAAAAATGCATTGGAAGAAGTGATATTCATATTCACAATGGATGCTTTTGAAATAAAAGAAAGTGATGAATCACTCCTCTCATAGAAAATAATAATAATATATATTGATGAATAAGGAGGATGGTATAATTTTATTAATATATTTAATTTAGTAGAAAATATTTTTATATATTTTGACAATGGTAGAATTACACTTTTAAGAGTATCATGAAAACACACATTGGGAACAAGGAACATCCCTAATCCTTTAAAAAGTAAATTATTTTTTAAAAAATATTCTTTATAAAAATGAAGGATTATAATTTCATTTAAGAACCATGAATCTATAGAGTATAGGAATAGTTTAAAAATAGTAAATGGTAGAAATATTTGATAACTGAGAAAATGATTAAAGTAATTGTTTGCATACTTTTATTAAATGACCCATTATAAAAATTTTATCAATTTCTATTAAATTTTTTAAAGAAATAAAATGTAGTATAAAATAAATTTTTTTAATTATTTAGATTTAAATAAGTAAACTTTTAAATAAATACCACCAATAAAGTCATGGAATGTACTGTTATTGATCAAAAAGAAAAGGTATGGTTGATTTCCTTATAATGGCTAAATAATGACATAGGGGGCAAAAATAAAAAATCGAGGAGACATATAAAACCCCAAAAATAAAAATACGGGGAAAAATGATGGGGGGTTTAAAATCAATAAGCATATAAATTCTCTAGATGTATCATATTACAAAAAAACATAATTGTAATTCATATTTTAGAAGAAACCATTACATTGATGGTAACAAAATAATACTGAAACGATAAGTGGGTTACAAGGAAGTGGATATTGAAATATCATGAAATAAAATATATTCAATATAATAAATGGAAATAGGGTAGTCAATACACCATATAGAGTAAATAATTGTGTTCAATATCAAAAATTTCTTGTGGAATTGAAAATAGAGGCAAATAACCCTTACGTTATTTCCATACTTCCACTAATGAATTTAATTCTCTTCAATTAAAAAAATTAATATATTAATAAAATATTGCATAACCCATTATATATAGCTAAATTTTTTCAAACATTTTTTATAATTATTCTATATATTTATCTTAATTATTTATTATCTATTCTTAATATCTATTGTCATTAATCTTGATAATTGTCAACTAGTTTCATAATAGTGTTGTTTTTCTTCGTTATTCCCCAAAAGTTCACCATTACTAGATAATATAAGGTCTTTAAAGTTATGATTTATAATCTTTTATAATTTTTCAATTTCATTCTATGTGGTTTTTATTCATAATATTTAAATGTGAAATCAGCGATGAGTATTTCACAATGATTTTGGACAAACATACATTGGTACATTAATTAATGTTTTTAATATTATTGTTCCAATTCAAAAACCAAAATGAAATCATTATTTAATTATTTATATCATAAATTATCATTATTTAATTTCTCAAATTAATCCATGATATAATTTTAAATTATTTTTCATGTAGGAGCATAGACCAACACAAACAATAACATATCATAATTAACAGTTGATTATGGTTACAAAAGTGTTTCATTTTCGAATAATATCATTATTAAATAATATAAATGAAATAATTTATATATTTTAAATTTTATTAATCAAATTTTAAATGATTTTAAGAAATTAAAATTAAAATATATAAAAAAATTGATATGTTACATTGTGGAGATAGATGTCTACAAAAATTAATTGACAAATTTTTTATTTTCCTTAGTGAAATAGAAAAAATGTGTTAAATTATAGGTACCATAACAAAATAAAATTAATTATATAAAAAATACTGATTTAATTATATAGGATGTAGAAAGTTACATTTTTAATATTAATCTGTAAAATAAAATAAATTGTGGAAATGTTGGTTCTCATGTAGAGAACATGATTTTTCTCTTGTAAATATCCTTATAAATATTGTCCTTAAGAAAAATAATTTATAATAGAGGCTTTTAAATTTTAAATTGGATTATAGGATTAATTTTTTTTAATATTTTTAGGATGACATTTTAGTGGATATCTGTATCATGAAGTGGTGTTAGTTATCCATTTTAATAATTAAAAAGAATATTAATTTTGGAAGTACGAATTAAATTTCAATATTGTTATGTAATTATTCAAGTGTCAATAGATCCAAAATTGTAAAATAGTATATTTTATTAGGTTTTTATGTTATAAATATCTAATAAAAAAATTTATGTTTCCTTTTTTAACTATACTATGATTGTTACACTTAGTAAAACTCCTTTTACCAATTTTACATTTAACATTGTAGCTTGTTTTTTTATCAATTGTGATTATTTTTAATGAAAAAAATTAATATTAAAATAACTAAATAATTTGGAAATGATGATTTATAATAGTAAAATATGTTTTTCAAATAAAATTTATAAAGGTAATAATCAATAATTATAATATTAGTGCACATATTTCAGAAACCCATTTTTTTAAAAAAGTGTGTTTTATGCTTAAAGTTTCTTTTCAATTTAAATATATAAATCTATCTAGATTTAATAATATAGATAATTTTTTAGGGAAAATTAAAATTTATGTGGCTTCAAAATCAATCCAAAATAGAATATCACAATTACTTTTTTTAATTATATGAAAAGGTCAAAATTTGATTTTAAATTAGAAAAAAATTATCTACATTCTAAAAATTAAAAATTGGTTTTATGTGCTTGGAAAAATATTTAAAATATATATATTCATTCATTACATACAAATTCGAATAATTAAAAATTTTAATAAATTTATATGTCTCAATTATATATTGATAAGGTCATAAAATTTAAAATTTTGTTAAAAAGTGTTTTTCCCTACTCATGTAAAAATGTTATTTTAGAAAAATTTCAAAAAAATCACCTTATGATAATTTTGACCAGAAGAATTAAAAAATAAGATTCATATTACAAAATTAAAAATATAAAATTTACAAATTTCACTTTTAAATAAAAATAAAATATATATTTATAATAATTTTTATTGAAAAAATTACCTTTTAAAAATTTTAGTGTTGTTGATCATACTTTTTATGTGATATTAATTAATTAAAATAATTAATTACTAGATGTTTTGTTATTCATAAATTTATTAACTAATATTTATCTAATTTGTGATGGCTCATTTTATTTTAATGTTTCATGTCAAAAAAGTTATAGAACTCATTAGATTTATTTAATGAAACAATATATATAAAAATTTTAGAGTGTTACAATTGGTAAAGCTAAGGGGATTAAAATGTGTGGACAAGTGAGAATAAGAGGATCAATATTATAAGTTATAGCAGTGAAACCTTTAAAAATATTATGAACATTTAAATCAAATAAATATAATTCATAAGGAATTTGGCTCTAATTTCATCCAATTTAAAATGTATGATACGTTAATCTCAAAAGACTCTCAAGAAATCAAATTTTGAAAAGTTTTAGAGATATTTAAGGTCTTTTATTTTGTTTTATCCCTCTCCCCTTTTAACTCTTACCATGGTGAAATTATTTGACCATGGTAACGTATTTATATGAAAAAAAATTTGGTTAACTATATTAACTAATATTTAATATTGAAATTAAAAACACAGAATCTATTTTACAATATTAAATTCCATATATGGGGTAAAAATTAATTTTAATATAAGTTTGAAAAAACCAAAGAAAAACTATTTTAGAATAAAAAAATGAACATATAAATGAAATTATACCCATAACATGTATAGAATTGATACTTATAACATAAGATGAATTATAAAAAATGAGATTTATGCAACTTTAAGACAAGTTTATAAGAGAATATAACCATTTAATTACATAATTAATGAAATTTATCAAAATATTTTTTTATTGGAATAAATCATTGCATGGGATTTAAAATATCAATCATCAGTTTATATAGTAAGCATAATATTTTTTTAAATGATTTAATTAACTTTATAAACATATTTTTTGTAAAAACCCAACCCTGGATATCCTCCAAATACTGCAACCTCAACTGATAATCTAGTGACCTGAAGGGCATTCTCGGTCCCCATGGGCTCAAACTAGCACTCAATAATCAAACATAGACTAGCAGGAATGATTTCACCCAACCAAAAATGAGATACATGGAATAGATATTCATACAATGGGACGAAATATTGTAATATGGTCAAATGAAATATATGTTATAAACTTTGAAGAACAAAGGTAGCGATACCACTCAAAAGTAGCACAATGAAACTCCAAGGTACACATCCAACAACACCAAGGGACTATTAAAATAGGAAAACAACTCAACCATATGATCTATGGGAATTATTTGATATTATGACCTCCAGCTACTAGTACCCAGATGATTTGAACCTCATGTGACACCCCAAGCTTCAATGGTATGCTACTCTTTGAAGAATGCATTAGCTTGCGATATACGCAACTGTGAGTTCTAGCACACCACGACCAATAAAACTAGTCATTACGAATACTAATACCCACTATTTTAGATATTATAAATTTTATTTTTCAAAATGGATTTCACTTTTGGATAGGAATATAAAAAATACCTTTAGGTTAATTGTTTATATTTTTCTGAAAACATTCAATTTTAAATGAATAGTGAAAAACAAAATTCTCATTGTTTAAATCAAAATTTTATTTAATTAAATATTTATATTATTTAAATTAATTTTAAGTCATAATAGATACATAATTCATATATAATTCTAATACAATTCATTGGAGTCATTTTATAACAAGATTAGATATATAAAATTTTATTGAACTATTTAACACCTTTTACCCACCTTCTGGGCACATTTTTAAATCGATATAAAACATAATTTTAACACTTAGGTGAATTGAATTTCAAAATTCTGAGAGACACACTTGACATCAGTAAGTAAAATGAGGTTCAATTCGAGGAATATAATTTTTGGTGAATAGTAACTTTTTAATTTTATTTACAACGTTTAAAAGTAAATAGGGTAATTAAAGGTTAAAATGATATTATAATTACCCTAACACATGTATTAATTCTATTGGATAAGTTTATTTCAACCATAATCAAACATAAGAATAAAATATGATCCTATTTGATCCATGTAGATTTGATTTGGACATTTATTATTATTTTATTTAATGAAGTGTTAAAAGTGATAAATTAAAATTTTAAAAACTAAACAATTTTTAATATTGGTTTTTTAAAAAAGGTAAATCATAATTCAAATATTCATTAGAAATATAAAATTATTTCCTATATCGTAATATTCTATTTATAATTTTTGAACATTAAATAATTAAATTTATATTTGACACAGTGATGATGTAGTAATTACCTTATTAATAAAAGTTTAAAATAATTGAAATTGTAAAAATAAAAATAAATTTAACGTGAGGATTTTGATGCCATAAATTAATTTTCTCAGTGAGTAAGACTTGTTACAGTTTATTTAATGTATTTTGATCCAAGTAATCATGTTTTCTTGACTTTCAAAAAACCAAATACTAAATAGTGTCAAAATAGTTATAAGTTTGTTTTTAAATAAAATACTATATTATTAGATGATATAATATTCATAAAAATATATTGTTTTGGCCAGAAGAGTTATATAAGGACAGATATGTCATTAAGGAACCATTTTAGGTTCTATTGGCATTTTATAGTAATTTTATTAACCATGTAATATAAAAATACAAGAATACATGGTGAAAGTTAAACTATTTAACTAAAAGTTAAATCTACATGATAAGTATTATTGTTATTCAAAACATAATTATTTGGATGGGTATAATAATGTGTATAATTTATGTAAATAAAAAAAATAACGTGTTAATGATTCTGTATATGTAATATACCATCTAATTACAAACGATTTCACCATTAATAGAATGATGTTGTCGCTCGTGCATACATACGTATTACCGTCTCCACGAATGCGATGAGATTAATTCCCCATAGTAACCATTCAAGAATAATTTTCATTTGATGATTAAGAAAAATATTTTTTAATAACATAATATCATTCTAGATATGAATCACATACATTCTATCCATAACATACATGACTTACATAACAAATATATAATTGAAAATAAATCAGTTAACACCCGAAACAATGATACTACTAAAATATCATTACCAAAAAAATATTATGAAGATCATATAAGATTTCATATTTATGTATGTGGTTATTTTATAAAACAATAATAATTATATAACTATTATACAAAAGTTTAACATACCGTCAACTAAGGAAAAGTACAAGGTAAGAGTTAGTTTTACATTTTCTTTACTATTAGAGGTTGTTTATATATGAGTATCTACTGGGACCTCTTTACCATCCACATCTATATTTATTAAAAATTTATTTCAAAAAATTATTGAATATTTTCAAGACTATGGGTTAAAGTCATTTATTCCATTTTTTGACCTTTTATAAAATGTTTTGAAATGAATCATTCTGATGTTTTCCAAAGAAGATATTTTATGACCTTTTTGAAGAAATAAAGGAAAGAATTTTTTAACTTATATGTCAGGTGTAGAAATTTCCTGCTGTTATGACACCTTTTATGCTTCCCTTACAATATTATAAGAATATTTTTTTTTAAAAATGTTTTCATTACTTTTAAATGATTTCATTGTAGAAATAGAATGATCAGTCTAATAGTTTTTGGATTTATTTCATCTATGTCAACATCTTATTTAGAACTTTACGCTTGTATAAAGTTGATTTATTATAATAAAATCTTCCATATCGTATTGATGGTTGTGTGATATGTTTGAATTTGGACATGCTATATGTATACCACTCATTGTTTATGATTAATGTATTGACATTTTGTATGTTAGTTTTAATATCTATTTTTATGTTATGTTTCAACAATTTCATGTGGGGAATGCATTGGACATAGTTTGAGATGGGTGGAGCTCGTTATAGCTCCTCGATGCCTCAGTAGATCTCATAAGACAAACTAGTGTCTTGGAAGAAGGCCTTGAAAAAATATTATTTGTAGTCTTGGCACGATGCATTGACTATGTGGTTATGATGTCTGGAATTATACATTCCATCATTATGAAAATAGCTATTGATACTACATGTGATTATTATAATAGTAGAATATTTATGATAATAAGTAAATTGTATTATTTGATTTATCTTTTCCTCATCATGATGGAGTATAAGTTTAAAAGGCTTGTGTTTTAATCATATAAATTTCTTAAATTTTTATGCTTATTTATGATAATTTCTGCTATATTGTCATCATTACTAATCATCTGAGGTCACCCCTTTATTATGTTTTCTATTCCCAAGATGTGAAGAAGTATATTATGATTGACCTTCAGGTATATCCTAAGAGATATAAGTGTGTTCAAAGGGGACACAATTTTATTATTGTTTTTATTTCATGATGTAATGTAAAACATATGTATGAATCTTTTACATAGAAGGATACTAAACTAATCAGTAGTTCAAGACATGATCTATTATGATGATGCCAATGTTATGTAATAATGCATCAACTTTGGGTAACTAGGTTCAGGGAATTAATGTTGGTATCAGAGAATGTTTAGTACAATCCTTGGAAACTAGATTTAGAAAAACATTGATTATAGAAAATTACCCTAAGATAAACATTGAGGATTAGTGTAGAAGAACATCCTAGAATTTTGGAAATGTAGATATTTTGTTTATTTTCCTACCAATGCATCCCTATCTGGATACGATCAAGTAGAGGCAGCTCTGGCATAGATGTATCTAGGGGTAATACCCCAAAGAACCCATTTGAGCTTTACTCAAACGGGAACTGATGCACGACAACGATTCTTGCTACACTCTAGGTTACAACACACATGAGGGATATTCTTAGGATAATTTACATTTTCATTGAAAAAAATTATGAATTATTTATGTGTAAATACTTACTCAAAGAAATGTTTTTATGATTATGGGTTTTATCCCTAAACTGATCAATTTATGTTAGGTATTTTACAAGAATGGAATTATGCATTGCGATTCATAGACTAACCTATTGTATGCCATTGTTTAGAAATGGTTCCTTGTGTAAGGAATGGAAAATATATTAATGAACATAATCCATGTGGGGATTTCCCTAATACTAAATATAATTATTGTGTAGATTTTGATGCAACTTTTTCTGAATATCTGATAACCATACTAGGACAACTCACCCTAGTTATGAATAATAAGCGTACCCATATGGACCACCCTGATCGACAATGTGGAGGATCAATGGGAGAACACTTCATGAGGAAACAACAATCAACAATAAATGGGACGAGATATCCATTTTTATCATAGAAATTAATAAGATGAATAGACAAAATATTTCATTATTTAGGGAGTAGATAAAGGGGAAATGTTTTCATGGTTGTTTATCACCTCACAGGAGATGCAGATCAAAGGTGTTCATTGATCAAAACACAAAAGAAGATGAATAATTATCAAAGATGGAATAGATGTCGTTTAATAAACTTTTCATATAAAAATTTGTTCCTCGTGAACATCGAATGGATATGGAAAGGCAATTTCTGAGTCAAATGAAAAAAGAATGAGAATGACACAAAGTATAAGGATATATTTATGAGGCAAGAAATGAATTCTACAGGTTATATACATAACCCAAGGAGTATGATTTATCGATTCATTGATGGTTTAAAACCATTTCTCCATCGATAATTAGTTTCAAAATGCTTCTTGTCATATGAAGATATAGTCTCATGTGATATCAAGACAGAAAAATAATTCTCTAATTCTTACAAATTTAATTGAAAATAAAGAGAATAAGAGATCTTCTAAACACTCTTGAAATTGAAATAAGGGGAATAAGGGAAAATCAGAATTTACATCATGCAGTAAATGTTGGAATAAACACCACGGTATTTTGTTGAAGGGAATGGGATCAAGTTAAAACTGTGGAGAAAAAAGGCCACTAAGATCGTGATTATAAGGGGAAGATAGAGGCTGTAAATGTTAAATGCTACAACTGTAGACAAATGGGACGTTATGAATATTAATATCCTAAGAACCAAGGAAACTTACCTCACAAAAGGCCAAAGGAGAAAGACCAAGCATATGTGATCACTACTACTGAGATTAAAGATTTGAATGATGTGGTGGAAGGTTCTTTAATCATTTCATAAAAATTAGGCAAAGAATTATTTGATTCTTGATAATCTCATTATTTCATATCTTCCCAATTTTCCAAGAAAATTAAATATTTCCAATTTGACATAACAAGGTAGTTGATAGTCAAAACTCCCTGGTGAAGTATCATTAGAACAACCTTTTGTCAATCAGTTACAATTATGGAAAATATATGTGCTTTATGTGTTGATATTATTGTCAATATCTTGATTGAATTTTATATAATCTTCGACATGGATTGGATTTCGGACCATGATGATGAAATTTATTGTATAAATATTGAGGATACAATTTTTGATAATGATAAAGAATAACTTATCATTAGATTAGAAACATCACCATCTTATTCTTACCTAGATACACCCTAGTTGCTCTACTAAATTAAATTATTGGCGAGGAATGGAGGGAAATAACTATGGGTGAGAAAAATAATGTTCAAATAGAGTATTTACCTACTGTTCATTAATATGATGATGTGTTTCCAGAGGATTTACCAGGACATACTCCAGAATAAGAAATTGAGATTTCTATTGAATTAATTCCTGGTTGAAGGCACATATTGAAGACCACTTATAGAATGGAAACTGTGGAATTATTAGAACTAACGAAAAACCTATATGAGTTGATTAATAAAATATTTATTCACCCTATTGTTTCTAAATGGGGATTCCATGTTCTTTTTGTTATGAAAAAGGATGGTTCTATGAGGTAGTGCATTGAGTATAGGGAGATCAATGTTATAACTATAAAGAAAATGTATCCCCTTTCTCGCGTTGATGAATTATTTGATCAACATCATGGAGCTAAATATTTTTCAAAGATTGACTATCGATCTAGATATCATCAGTTGTGTGAGAATAACGATGACATTCTGAAGATAGCATTTCTTACCATGTATGTGCTTTGTGAGTTTACAGTAATGCATTTTGGATAGACTAATGCACCCTCTATTTTCATGGATCTAATAATATAGTTATCAAGGTTTATCTTAAGGAATTTTTAGTCGTATTTAAGGATGATATCTTGGTATATCCCAAAATCATTTATGTTCATGAAAATCACTTCTGCACAATTCTAATGACACTTAGAAAAAATGAATTATATGGGATGTTTAGTAAGTTTGAATTCTGGAATCATGAGATTTATTTTCTTGGCCATATTCTCTCAAAGTATGGAATCTCTATTGATCCTTCTATGAAAATATCAATCAAATAATGGATAGCACTGATGAGTATAACTGAGGTATGCCATTTTATTTGTTTAGTAGGTTACTATCAGTGTTTCGTCAATAATGTTTCCCAACTGGCTATCCCATTAACCAAGATTACAGGTAATGGGGTTAAATTTGTTTGGAAAAAAGTGTGTGAAGAATGTTTTTGAAGAACTGAAGAAAATATTAGTCAATGCTCCTATCATGACTATACCATATGGAAGTGATGGGATATTTATATATAGTGATGCATCGAACAAAGGACATGGTTGTTTCCTTATGATGAATGAAGGAGTTATTGTCTATGCATTAGAGAAGATAAAAATTTATGAAAAAAACTAACACACTAATGATCTTGAGTTAGCTGTTGTAATATTTTCTCAGAAGATATGAAGACACTATCTCTATGGTTTAAAATGTATTTTATATAATGATCACAAGAGTTAGAAGTATATTTTATCACAAAAAGAACTCAATATAAAGAATAGGATATGGCTTGAACTACTCAAGGGTTATGATTTCACTATACACTACCACTCGGGGAAGCAAAATAAGGTTATATATTCTTTAAGAATAAAAGATCATGGAGTTATGAACAAGATGATAGTTGAAAGGAATCCATTGTTAATAAATCTGGTAAATATGGATATGTGAATAATCATGTAAGGGGAAACATCAATTCTATTTCAAATGGTTGTCAAGCCATCTTTACTATAAAGAATAAAATGTTCTCAGACTGATGTTGAGGAGTTTAAAAAGAAAATTATTGCTGTGAGTGATGGAATATTGAATGAATTGTTATTTGATGATAGACTTTTGGAATTTAGGAAAAGAATTTGTGTTCATGATATACATGATCTAAAAATGTAATTGTTTGATGGGGCTCATATATCGAATTTCCATATACACCATGGTAGCACTAAGATGTTTAGAGATTTGATGGAACTCTTTTGGTGGGTAAACATGATTAGAGAAATTGTTGATTATGTGTCAAGATGTATAGTTTTTTCATAGGTGATGGCTGGAAGACAACATCCTAGAGGATTCATGCAACCTCTTCCCATACCTGAGTGGAAATGGGATGGTGTTATGATGGACTTTTTTAGGGGTCTAACAAGGACTCGTATAAGGAATGCTGCAATATGGGTCATTGTTTATCACCTTACCATGTAACTCCCTGACCCCAGTTACCCAGAGTCGGTGCATTATTACATAACATTGGCATGACCACAAAGGAATCATGTCTCGAAAGACTGATCGGTTTAGCATTATTGGAAACAAGAATCATTTATAAGTTCAACTTTACAACTTGAAAAAAAAATACAACACAAATTTATTCCATTGGAAACATCCATGACTCCTAAATAATGCATGAAAATCACTCATAGCTAACTTCTTCATATCATGGGAAAATAAAACATAAGAAAGGGGTGATCTCAAATGCTCAGTAAGGGTAAGCAATAAAGGGGAAGAAAACCTAAATATTAATCATGGTGAATAATTGAAACCACATGCCTTTACCAATAATAAACATGAATAATTTATTGCAAAAAATATGAGATGAATAAATAATTCCATAATAAATAGAATAATTGGTATTCTACTAGTCGAATGACCACATGAACTATAAATATTATTTTCATAATGAGGGAATGTATAATTCCGGAAATTCTGAAACATTTTGTCAAGGCCTTCTCCAAGATGTCTAAAAATGATTAAGGCCTCGGCCAAAACCATAAATCAAATTAAGAAAGGGCCTTGGCCAATTCCTTGTCTAGTTGTCTCATGAGACCTTCCGATGCATCGAAGAGCAATATCGGGCTCCACCCGTCACTTACTAAGTCCAATACATTATTCATATGAAAAGGTTTAAACATATCATAAACATTTGTATTAAAACATGAATACGAAATGTCAATACATTAACCATAAACCATGAATCGAATAAAAATAGTATATCCATAGTCAAACATATCACAAAACCATCAATACAAAATGTATGTTTTGTATCATAATAAATCAACTTCAAATAAACTTAAAATTCATCAAAATATGTTGACATAGATGAAATCAAAATCCTTTTTAGAGAAATATCAATTTTTATGTTGAAATTATATAAGAGTCACATAATTATAAAGAAAACATTTATTTTGAAAATATTCTTTTAATCTTGTAAGAGAATCTTCGATGATGTTATAATGGCGGAAAATAGCCGCACCCGCTGTATAAGTTAAAAAAAGACAATCTTACCTTAATTTTTTCAAAAAGGTTAAAAAGGAACTTGTTTAAAAAATGACAGAAATATTCCATTAAAAACACATGAGGGTATAAATTAATTTTACCCATTTTTTAGTAAATAATAAATATGTATTGAAATACAATTTTAAGAAACATGGATGTGGATGATAAAGAGGTACTAGTAGATAATTACGTATAAACAACCTCGGATAATAAAGAGATTGTGAAATAAACCCTTACCTTTTACGTTTCCTTGGTTGAGTGTAGGTTAACCTCTTGTATAATGGTGAAATAATTGTTATTAAATTATAAAAAAATCATTTACATTAATATTATATCATATATGATCTTTTAACATAGCTTTGTTAATAATATCTTAGTATTATCGTCGTTTCGTGTGTAAACTTACTCGTTTTCTTTATATGTTTCTTGTTACATAAGTCGTGTTTTTATGGATAGGTTGTATCTAATTCATATCCATAATGATATCAATTCCTTAAAAATTATTTTTAATCATCAAATTATAATTATACTTGAATGGATATTATGGGGAATGAATCTCATCGCGTTCATGGAGACGGTAGTACATACGTACGCATTAGTGAAAATATCATTCATTTGATATTAAAATAATATATGAATGGATGGTATATCATATATACATAATCATTTTCATGTTATATATATTATTAACATAAACTACAAATCATTATCATACCCATCCAAATAATAATGTTTTGAATAACTATTACACCACGACGTGGAGATGGTAAGTCGTACGTACGCACGTATGGTGAAATTTCATCCAAGGGATAGATAGAATACAGAATATGGTTGTACCATATTTATAATATCATAAAATTATATAAAAAATACAGGAGTTGCTATTTTAGAATGGAAATAACAAATAAAGAAGAAGTGGAAGAAGAAATGAACTTGAAAGAGGGTGGTGAAAACATTACCTTTTCTTCGGATTATTCCTTTTGATTTGATCAAAAGGGCTCCTTAAGTTGGATTTATGACTAAAAAAGGACAATAGGATTAAGTCAGGGATGTTTGGAGGATATTTGGGAAAGGTTTGGCCGAACCAAAAGGATTTGAAGGTATGAATTTGAGAGAAGGGGGAGTGCCCTTTTATAAGAGGGATGATGGTACCTTAGAGAAAACATAAAATATTTTTTTATAATAAATTTATATTCAGTTTATAATGTCTAAAAAGTGACTTATTTCAAAGCTAAGGTGGGTATGGGTTGAAATAATTTCAACCAATAGATTTTAGATAGTTTTGGGTCACTATATTAACCTTATCATTTATATTTAACTCTTAGTTAAATAGTTTGACATTTACCATGTCTCTGTGTATTTTTATATTATATGGTTAATAAAATTACTATAACAAGCCAACCAAACCTCAAGTGGTTAATTATTAATATATATAACCATATCTAAGTCATTTTTATGAACCTTATATTTTTAGGAATATAATATCATTTAATAATATAAAACTTGTTTTAAATACTCCATTATGCAAATTTTGGCACTATTTAATAATTAATTTTTGTTAAAGTTATAACAACTTTATTATTTAGAAATAAATTCATTTAATCAATCCTAACATGTAAAATTAACTTATAAAATTAGTGAAATTCATAAAAAGTCTCAAATTACATTTATTTGAATATTTATATTATCAATTATTTTAATATTTCATTAACTATGTAATTACTACATGACCATTGTGTCATAAATAACATAAATTAATTAATATCTAAAAATTATAAATAAAATACCATTATATATGAAATAGTTTTATATTTATAATTAAGATTTTTAATTGAATTTATCTTATGTATAACCCTAAAATAAAAAATGTTTTAGTTATTAAACTTTGATTTTAACTCTTTTAACTCTTCTTTGAATTAAATAATACTAAATGAATTAATCTAATCCAAGTGGACCAAAGTGGTTGATATTTTATTCCTATGTTTTTTTGGTCGATTTATACTTAGAAAATAGAACTAGGGCATTTTTAGTGTAATAATAATATCATTTTTACCCTTAATTACCCTATTTACATTTAACCGTGGTAAATAAATGTAAAAAGTTACTATTCACAAAAAATTATTTTAACCTTATTGAACCACATTTCACTACATGATATTAACCATGACTCGCAAATTTTAAAAATTCCATTCACAAAAGTGGTAAAATTATGTTTTATGTGAATTTGCAAATTCTCCTAGGAGATGGGTAAAAGAAGGTGAAAAGTTCAATAAAATTTTTATATATCTAAAATTATTATAAACTGACTCCAATGAATTACATTGAAATTATATAGGTATTATGTATCTATTTTTACCATAATTAAAATTAAATAAAATAAATAATTATTTAAATAAAAATTCAGATTTAAACTACAACTTAGTGTTTTTCAGTATTCATCAAAAATTGAACGTTTTCAGAAAAATACAAAAAATTCATCCTAAGCTAATTTCGATATTCCGAGTCCAAAAATGATGTCCATTTTGAAAGATAAAATTTATAAAATTTTAAAGGGTGGGTATTAATATTCATAACAGCTAGTTTGATTGGTTTTGGTGTGTGTTAGATCTCGAAGTTGCGTAAAACACATGGTACTATTTTTTTCAAAGAGAAGTGTATCGTGGAAGCTTGGGGTGTTACATTCTCCCATCCTTCAAATAATTTCATCCTCAAAGTTTCTAGAATAATACCGTAAGAAAATACCCAGGTGGTTCTTCATCATATGTTCCTTGGGTTCCCACGTTGCCTCTTCCATCTTATTGTTTCTCCATAGAACTTTTACCAGAGGAGTCGTCCGGTTTCTCAGCACTTGTTCTTCTTTATCATGAATCCTAACAGGCTCTTCGCAATAAGACAGATCGGGTTCCAGTTTCAATTCCTCATAGGTGAGTACATGAGTTGTGTCAGGCATGTATTTTCTCAAAAGTGATACGTGGAACACATCGTGAATTTTGGAGAGACATGGTGTCATTGCCAAATGGTAAGCTACAACCCCAATTTGTTCTATAATTTCAAAAGTTCTGGTGTACCTTGGTCTCAATTTACCTTTCTTACCGAAACGTATAACACCCTTCCATGGTGAGACCTTCAAGAAAACATGATCTCCTACCTGAAATTCGAAATCCTTCTTTCAGTTATCGTCATAGCTCTTTTGCTTACTTTTAGCTTCTTTGATGTGGTTTTGGATTACCTTTACCTTTTGCATCGTTTCCTCACCAAGTTTTGGGCCTACAATTTTTATTTCACCAAAATCATCCCAACAGGTATGTGTGCGACATCCCATTCTATATAATGCTTGATATGGTGCCATCTGAATACTTTAATGGAAGCTATTGTTATAGTAAAATTCTACCAAAGGTGAACATTGATCCCACATACCCTGAAAGTCATGTAACCAGCATCTCAACAAGTATTCTATGGTTTGAATAGTTCATTTTGATTTTCCTTTTTTTGAGGGTGGAAGGCTGTAAAGAACCATAAAATTCAAGGAAATTTTTTTCTTAATTTTTTTCGGGATTTTACAAGAACGCAGTTTCTGACGACACTAGATTCTGAGGCCCGGTGTGCCCGAAATATCTATCCGAAGTTTAGCTCGGGTACACTCAGTGAACGAACGAGCGGGAATTTATAACTCTTGAACCGGTGCGCAGAATCGAATTCCGAGCGGACCGATGGAATCGCAGTGCCGGTATTTTCTTAGGAACACCTTTTCCAGAGTTGCGTTTACACGAGAGAAGTTGTTAATTTTTTTTGTGGAAGGTAAAAATAAAATTAAGCATCAATTTTATTTTACTCTAAGTGGTTTAAAAGCTTTGGGTAGAAGTTGGGGGAAACCACCCAACTTCCATTTGAAGGTTATGAGGGTGGTGGGTCCCACACGAACCCTACCCCTTCACCTTCCCTAACCTTCCACAACCCTTCATTTAATTTGACAACTTGAGTTAATTAATTATGTGGATTAATTCAAACTCTGGAATTTCAATCTTATGTTGTGTTAATAAAATAAGTAATGGACTTATTTTATTTTGGGTTGAATGATTGTTGGGTGAGTCTTGAGATAAAAGTTGAGAAGCTTGAAGAACTTCTTCCTCTTCGATGAAGAACGTGAAGAACGCACTGATCTCCGACAAAGAACACCAAATCCTTGGAGATCGACTACGCGATGCCTTGTACCACGACGCCAACGATGCCTTCTTCCATGACGATTCTCCTTTCGCGACGCCTCTTTCCGCGACGGTCATCTCCATGACGAATCCTCGCTCAACTTGTTCGACGAGGTTGGGGTTTATTTTTGTTCGTGATTACTACCTTGACGTTCTTTGTGAATTAAGACCATTTTCAATCGATTAACGAGATGGGGTCGGACCCCACAAACCTGGATGACCCTCCTCTCTTTTCTATGTTGTTGTTTCTATTGTGGATTGGAACGAGAATGGCACGGTGTTGTCGCACTGCGCGGGATCATGCGGCAAAGAATGCGCGGCGCTGTCGTGTCATGCAGTGAAATCGAACAAGGTCGCGACGCCGTCGCGCCACGTCGGAGAAACCCGAAGACACGGCGGCCGAAGCGAGGCCGCGGCATAGGTGCGCCGCGCCGTCGTGCCGCACTGGACGAACCAAGGCCACGGCCGGTTCCAGGCCACAGCCAAGCAGGGAGACCGGCGTCCGGTTCCGGGCCGCCGGCGTCGGAGCAAGGGGGACCGGCCTTGCCTGTCCCGTGGCGGAAATAGTAGTCCGGCCAGGGCGGACCGGCCGGATAGGGGAGTAGCCGGGGGTTACAAACCCCCAGTGGCCAGCTCATGCGGCCCCCCATAATGGGGGCTGTGGTTACAAAAGACAGGGGGGCAGGTGCCCCCCCCCCTTAAACGGCTCGGTCGTTTGGCCAAGCTCCTGGCCAGCGCGCCCAGCTCGCCGCACCGAGGCCGGGCCGGCTGCCTGGCCGGTCCGCCAGGCTGGGCCGCGCCCAGGCCGAGCCACGCCCAAGCGCGCCGGACCCGGACCCGGTTCGGCTCGACCCGGTTCGGGCCGACCCTGGGGGTATCGGGCCGGGTCGGACCGGGCCCGAACCCCTTAATACCGAATCTCTTCAGGTTGGACGTCCATAAGTTCAGCTACGGGCCTTCGATCGACGCACCGTCAGTTGCGATGCGATCCTTGGGTCGAGACAGTGGTTTCGGTATATCGCACTCAAGGTTTTGGAATACTTTGGGTCCGGCCGAGTTGGTTCGTACACAAAACCAACCGGGCCCTCGGAGCGGAAACACTCATAACTTAATTTCTGGACGTCCGATTGACGTGTCGTCGACTTTGTTGGTTTCCTCTTAGTGAGACGAATCTTTTGGCTTACTCCACCCGAGGTTTGGACGCAGGTGGAGTACGGTCGGGTTGGTTTTGACATAAAACCCAACCGGGCCCCTGGGATGAAAAAGCTAATAACTTCCAGACCGGGCGTCCGATTGACGCGCCGTCTGTGACGCTGAGTTCCTGTTGTTGGCACAGAAATTTTGGATACATCAACTCTGGACTTTGTGTCAGTTGATGTATCAGCCTCTCAGCTCGTGGAGCGGACCCTCCCGAACGAGCTTTCTGTGTGAGGGAACCCTAGAGCTGGTTGCGACTGTGACGATGATGACAACTGTGCAGAGATCCTCAGTGGATTCGACGGTGACAACTACAACACTCAGCGATCCTACATGGATCAGTGCTACCGATCATGTGTGGGTCTGATCCTGTGTGGTTCAGCGCTCGACGGTTCTGTGTGAGCCAGCGCCTACAAATCCTGTGTGGGTCTGATCCTGTGTGGGTCTTTGCGGGGGTTAGTTACCTATCGATCCTTTGTGGGTCATTACGGGGGTTAATACCTATCGATCATTTGTGGGTCTGACGACTTAGATGAATTAGTGGAAATATCTGATCCTCTCTATCGTCATACAAAGAAGTATACGTGTGTGAGCTGAATCCTATTTTGCTTTCCTTTGTGGATTGTGTTGTGCCATCCTGTGTGGATTACGTTTTTCTTTCTTGTGTGGATTGGGTTGTGATTTCTTGTGTGGACTGGGTTGGACTTGGGCTTGGATGTTGGAGCCGAACTCGGAATTGATGACTTTGGTATATGTATGGGCATATACTTAAGCAGTGTTAGATGTTAATTCGTGATTGTATCTTTCATTTGTGGATTATCCTTTGTGGATTCTGGGAGACCTTCGGGGGTCTCGGGGTCCCTAATGAGTAGCTTATACTCACCCCTTCAAGGGATATACTCGCACTACGTTGTGTTGGTTGCAGACGACGGACAGCGCTGATCATGGTTGAGGCTTGCGGAGCAGGACGGTACCTAGAGAAGGACCACTAGGTGAGACGTACTCGGAGCGGACGGCTGGACCCGAGGAGCTGTGGAGGCTATCTGTACTCACCCTTCAGATGGGACTTCCAGTGTGTGGCTCGATGTTGCGGCTTTACATTCAGTTGTTGTTCTCCCTTTCGAGTTGTACTTTACTTTTAGTTTGGGTTTGTATTCTGGCCCACTTACTTTTCTGCACATACTGTTGTACACAGCTTTACTTAGTGTTTACTTCTTCTTCTTGATTTCTCTGTGGTGTTTGTAACTTTACAAAGGCAATGCCTTCCCTTTTTAGCAGGATTTATGTCTTCGTGCTAGTCGCCAGCCCCTGGCCTATGGAAGGTAGGCTTGGGGTAGTCACGTCACGGGCCTCGAGGACGGGTCTTGACAAATTGGTATCAGAGGAGTTCGGTTCTACCGCAGAACTCAGGACTCTGATCTTTCCTATGTGAAGCAATAATGTTATGAGTATTGAGTGTGGTTATCAGTCCAGGGAGTTCAGTGTTGGTGCGGTGGCCGACGTATCCGTACACTAGGACCCTGACTTCTGATTTCCGACATAATGCACGAAAACATTGATTGCATGTGTGTTTCAAGTTTTCATTGTGATTACTTTATGTCATCTCACCAGGTATATTGTCTTGACCATAGCGCACCTGTTTATTTTCAGGATGGCCCCACGACGGCATCCAGATAGGGTTCCAAGAGTTGTGTGTGACGACAGCCTACCGAGCGATGAGGCCTCGGTACATGGCCCTTTGACAGTAGAGGCACCGGAAGTACCTTTACCCACTGAGCCACCGATGCTTCCATCCCCAGCAGCTAACGATGCACATCACCTTAGTGCACTGAACGAGTTCCAGCGCCAGTGACCGCCCAAGTTCTGCGGGGATACGGACCCCCAGGCAGCCGAGGACTGGCTGGAGGCAGTCGTTCAGGGTTTCAGGTTAGTGAGGACACCAGCAGACCTCATGGTGATCCTCGCAAGGAGCCTACTACACGCGGCAGCAGGTAGATGGTGGATCTTGATGCTCCAGGTGCATGATGAGGCATCTCTCCTCTGGATGGACTCTGAGAGCCTCTTCCACTTGGAGTTCGTCCCAGCCACCCTACGTGTGGTGCGCATCCAGGAGATTCTATAGCTGCAGCAGGGCAGCTTGACGGTCTCCCAGTACTCGGTGAGATTTACCGATCTCTCGTGCTACTCGACAAACATGGTATGAGACTCATTCTTCCAGGCCTGGACCTTTGAGGAGGGATTGAGGCATGAGATCATGGCATCGCTGATCTCCCTCAGCATTCCGACACAGGAAAGAGTACTAGAGTGATCCCTTCTGATCGAGAGCTTCCTTGATGAGCCTTCTTCAGCAACGAGACCTACCGCGGGGCGGCATGTAGCAGAGTCTTCTGCAGCAGGCAGTCGACGGATGACTCATGGGTCCAGGGAGACTAGACCCTCAGGCATACGACCTAAGGACACTGGCTCAGAAGTGCGGGGAACTCAGCGCGGAGCCAGTCTTTCGAGAGGCAAGCAGTTCTACGCATGCGGCGGGCAGTGCCACATGGCTCGTGACTACATGACCCGCCGTTCCAAGGAGCAACAGACAGTTGGGGGACCACCCAGGTAGAGGCAGAGGGTCGACCGTGGCTGTCTGCAGGGAACAGGCGGACGAGGTAGAGGATCTGGCAGAGCAGCAGGTGGTGGGAGACACTTTTATGCCCTACCACCACCACCACCGCGAGGTCCACCCTCACCATAGGGAGCTGGCGGGCAGAGACAGGAACAGCTTCAGGCAGCGGAGGCCTATGACCACGGTGCGCCCGAGATGATTCGAGGTACTATCTGTGTCTATTCCACCCTTGCTGCAATTCTTATAGACACAGGAGAGAGTCAATCTTTTATAGCCGCTGCCCTTTTTCAGAGCTCAGAGATTCTGACAGAGCCGTTGGCTCGATACTTACGGCTAGAGACTCCTATGGGAGCAGACTCGATGAATATGCACTGGTGCCGGTGGTGTGAGATTACTCTAGGAGGCGAGAGCTTTGGATGGGATCTTCTTGTAGCGGCGTCGAGGCCTTACGACGTCATCTTGGGCATGAATTGGTTATCTACAGTCCATGCTCAGATCGACTGTATTAGGCACAAGGTGCGATGTGTACGCACCGATGGGAGCAGGTTCACCTTCTCCAGCGATAAGGGAGCCTTCGTAGCACAAGATGGACTTCCACAGAGGAGAGGACATCCCATCACACATCAGTTGGCTAGCCTCATCCTAGGAGCAGTTGACGTGCAGAGACCTATTTTTCCTGCAGTGGAGGTTTAGTATGCGGATGTTTTCCCTGACGACCTCCCAGGGCTACCTCCTCATAGAGAGGTAGAGTTTTATATTGATCTGTACCATGGGACAGCCCCGATATCCACTCCGTCATTTTGGATGGCTCCCGCCGAGCTTCGAGAGTTATGGGTACAGTTGGAGGACTTGCTGGGCAAGGGATTCATCTGACCCAGTGTTTCACCCTGGGCTTCCACGATATTGTTCACCAAGAAGGCGGACGGGAGCTTGTGACTTTGTGTCGACTATCGTCACCAAAACCAGGTAACTGTGAGGAACAAGTATCCGCTACCGAGGATTGATGACCTATTTGATCATCTCAAGGGAGCACGGTGGTTCTCGAAGATAGACCTCAGGTCAGGCTATCATCAGCTCAGAGTTTGGGACGAGGACGTGAAGAAGACGACCTTCAGATGTCGGTATGGCCACTATGAGTTCCTGGTTATGACCTTCGACGTAACCAATGCTCCCACAGTGTTCATGGGCCTCATGAACAGGATCATTCAGACATACCTCGATCAATTTGTCGTGGTCTTCATCAAGGACATTTTGATTTACTCGACCACTGAGGAGGAGCACGCCTACCACTTGCGGGTTGTACTGGACATCCTTCGAGAGCACCAGCTTTATAGAAAGCTCTCGAAGTGTCAGTTCTAGATACACGAGGTCCACTTCTTGGGGCACGTCATCTATAAGGCGGGAGTTGCGGTGGATCCTGTGATGATCGAGGCAGTGCTAGCTTGGGAGCCACCCAGGATCCTGACGGAGATGCGGAGTTTCTTGGGACAAGCTTGATACTACCAGAGATTTGTGCCATACTTCTCCAGAGTTGCGGCACCACTCTCAGCTTTGACGAATAAGGGGAAACCCTTTGTGTGGTCAGACAGGTGTCAGTAGAGCTTCTAGGAGCTAAGACAGAGATTGACCAGCGCCCCTATCTTGAGGCTTCCGGAGGAGAGAGTAGGGTACATAGTCTACTGCGATGCATCAGGGACCAGACTTGGATGTGTCTTGATGCCGGAGCGGGAAGTGATCACCTATGGATCATGTCAGTTGAGGCCGCATTAGAAGCACTACGCTACCCATGACCAGGAGTTAGCAGTAGTGGTCTTCGCTCTAAAGACATGGTGACACTATCTGATTGGCGAGCACTTTACAGTCTTTTCTGACCATCAGAGTCTCAGGTACATCTTCTCTCAGAAGGACCTAAACCTGAGTCAGCGACGATGGCTCGAGTTCCTCTAGGACTATTACTTTGAGATAGTGTATACTCTTGGGAAGGGGAAGGTAGTACCTGATGCCCTCAACAGGAGGACGGGCATTCAGCTGCTTGAGGTGGCGATGGAGCAGCTAGCCGCTTTGAAGATATCCTTCATGGATAGAGATGGAGCATCCTTCCTTCAGTCTCTCACAGTCACCCCTCCACTACTATAGCAGGTCAGAGAGGAACATCATGGGGATGCCGACTGTGAGACGCGGCGTGCGAAGATATCCTCAGGACAGGCACCTGATTGTTTCTCCTTTGGAGCAGAGCACGAAATCCTTTTCAGAGGACGTACCATGGTACCAGTTGTATTACAGGAGGAGGTTCTGAGAGATTTTCACACTTCTCCCTTGGTGGTACATCCTGGAGTGGTGAAGATGTACCATGACCTCAGACAACAGCACTGGTGGCCGGGCATGAAGAAGGTTGTGGCAGAGCTCATTTCTCAATGCCTCACCAGCCAGCAGGTGAAGGCAGAGCATCAGGTACCAGCAGGCTTGGTACAACCCTTGGAGGTCCCGGAGTGGATGTGGGACAGGATATCTATGGACTTCGTGACTGGACTTCCACGCACTTCCAGAGGTCATGACTCCATTTGGGTGATTGTCGACCGACTCACCATGTCGGCTCACTTCTTACCCATTAGAGAGTAGGGTTCAGTGGAGAGATTGGGACGTCTCTACGTTTAGGAGATTCTACGACTTCACGGTGTGCCATCATCTATTATTTCTGATCGAGATGCTCGCTTTACTTCCCGGCTTTGGAAGGGGTTGTAGGAGGAGTTCGGGACGCAGCTACGTCTGAGTACCGCCTTTCACCCTCGACGGATGGTCAGATGGAGAGTACCATTCAGACTCTCGAGTAAATTCTCCTCGCATGTGTCCTCGACTTTGGTCACAGCTGGGAGGACCACCTACCCTTGGTGGAGTTTGCGTACAACAACAGCTACCACTCCACCATCGGGATGGCACCTTACGAGGCATTGTACAACCGACCTTGTAGATCTCCATTGTGCTTGACAGACCCTAGGGATTCAACACTCGTGGGACTGGAGATGGTCCAGGCCATGACAGAGAAGGTCCAGGTCATCCAGGAGCGGATGAGGACAGCTCAGAGCCGGTAGAAGTCCAATGCTGATAGGAGGTAGAGGCCACTAGTGTTCGAGGATGGTGACCACGTCTTCTTGCATGTCTCACCTCGATGTGGATTACGAAGATTTGGATGAGGCGGAAAGTTGTCTCCACTCTTCATAGGACCGTTCCACGTCCTCAGCAGGATTGGTGGAGTGGCTTATCACCTGGCTCTACCACCTCAGTTGCACCGGGTGCACGACGTCTTCCACGTATCTCAGCTGAGGAGATACGTGCACGACCCGACACATATCATTGACCATGGGGAGCTGGACATTGATGATGGGGCGACTTTTGCGGAGTTCCCGGTGGAGATTGATGATCGACAAGAGTGGGTCCTACATGGATGGTCTATTCCTCTAGTGCGCATCAGATGGAAGCATGTGAATCTCTAGGAGAGCACTTGGGAGCGGGAGGCTCAGATGCATTCTCAGTACACACTTTTGTTTCCCTAGTTTTCGATGTTTCTTTATGGGGACGTAAATCCATGAGGTGGGAGTAATGTAAATACCCTTATATTTCAAGGAAAATTATTTCTTAATTTTCTTTGGGATATAACAAGAACGCAGTTTCTGACGGCACTTGTTTCTGAGGCTCGGTGTGCCTGGAATGTCTATTCGAAGTTTATCTCGGGTACGTTCAGTGAACAAACGAGCTGGAATTTCTAACTCTCTAACTAGTGCTCGGAATCGAATTCTGAGGGCACCGATGAAATCGCAGTGCCGATATTTTCTTAGGAATACCTTTTCCAGAGTTGTGTTTACACAAGAGAAGTTGTTAAATTTTTTTTGTGGAAGGTAAAAATAAAATTAAGCATCAATTTTATTTTTCTATAAGTGGATTAAAAGCTTTGGGTGGAAGTTGGGGGAAACCACCCAACATCCATTTGGAGGTTATGAGGGTGTTGGGTCCCACACGAACCCTACCCCTTCACCTTCCCTAACCTTCTATAACCCTTCATTTAATTTGACAACATGAGTTAATTAATTATGTGGATTAATTCAAACTTTTGAATTTCAAACTTATGTTGTGTTAATAAAATAATTAAGGGACTTATTTTATTTTGGGTTTAATTCTTGTTGGGTGAGTCTTGGGAGAAAAGTTGAGAAGCTTTAAGAACTTCTTCCTCTTCGACGAAGAACGCGAAGAATGCACCAATCACCGACGAAGAACGTCAAATCCTCGGAGATCGACTACGCGACACCTTGCACCGCGACACCAACGACGCCATCTTCCACGAAAATTCTCCTTTCGCGATGACTCTTTCCGCTACGGTTATCTTCATGAAGAATCCTCGCTCAACTTGTTTGATGAGGTGGGGGTTTATTTTTGTTCGTGATTACTACCTTGACGTTCTTCGTGAATTATGACCATTTTCTATCGATTAACGAGAGGGGGTCGGACCACACAAACACGGCCGACCCTCCTCCTTTATCTATGTTGTTGATCCTATTGTGGATTGGAACAAGAATGGTGCAATGCCGTCAAACCACGTGGGATCATGCAGCATGGAATGCACGACGCTGTCACGCCGCGTCGTGAAATCGAACAAGGTTGTGACGCTGTCGCGCCGCGTCGGTGAAACCCGAAGACACAGTGGCTGGAGCGGGGCCGCGGCAGAGGGGCGCGACGCCGTCGCGCCATGCCGTAGGAACCAAGGTCGCGGCTGGTTCCGGGCCGCGGTGGAGCAGGGAGACCGGCGGCCGGTTCCGGGCCGCCGGCGATGGAGCAAGGGGGACCAGCCTTGCCGGTCCCGTGGTGGAAATAACCGACTGGCCAGGGCGGGCCGGCCGGACAGGGGAGAAGCCGGGGGTTACAAACCCCCGATAGCCAGTTCAAGAGGCCCCCCATAATGGTGGCCGCAGTTACAAAAGACAGGGGGCAGGCGCCCCCCCCCCCCCCCTCAAACGGCTCAGCCGTTTGGCCGAGTTCCTGGCCATCGTGCCCAGCGCGCCGCGCCCAGGCCGGACCGGCTGCCTGGACGGTCTGCCATGCCGGGACGCGCCCACGCAAGTCCGGGCTGCACCAGCTAGGCCGGGCCATGCCCAGGCGGGCCGGACTCGGACCCGGTTCGGGTTGACCAGGTTCGGGCCGACCCTGGGGGTATCGGGCCGGGTCGGACCGGGCTTGAACCCCTTAATACCGAACCTCTTCCGGTCGGACGTCCATAACTTGAGCTACCGACCTCCGATTGATGTACCGTCAGTTGCGATGCGATCCTTGGATCGAGACGGTCATTTTGTTATATCGCACTCAAGATTTTGGAATACTTTGGGTTCGGCCGATTTGGTTCGTACACGAAACCAATCTGGCCCTCAGAGCAGAAACACTCATAACATAAGCTCCAGACGTCTGATTGACGTGTCGTCGACATTTTTGGTTTCCTCTTAGTGAGACGGATCTTTTGGATTACTCTGCCCGAGGTTTGGATGCAGGTGGAGTACGGTCGGGTTGGTTTTGACTTAAAAACCAACCAGGCCCCTGGGACAAAAAAGCCAATATCTTCCGGACCAGGCGTCCGATTGACGCGCCGTCTGTGACGCTGAGTTCCTGTTTTTGATACGGAACTTTTGGATATATCAACTCTGGAAATTGTGTCAGTTGATGTATCAGCCTCTCGGCTCATTGAGCGGACCCTCCCGAACGAGCTTGCTATGTGCGGGAACCCTAGAGCTGGATGCGACTATGACGACGACGACGACGACTGTGCAAAGATCCTCAGTGGATTCGACGGCGACGACTACAGCACTCAGTGATCCTATGTGGATCAGTGCTACTGATCCTGTGTGGTTTAGCGCTCAACAGTTCTGTGTGAGCCAGCGCCTACAGATCCTGTGTGGGTCTGATCCTGTGTGGGTCTTTGCGGGGGTTAGTTACCTGTCGATCCATTGTGGGTCATTGCGGGGGTTTGTACCTATCGATCCTTTGTGGGTCCGACGACTTAGATGAATCAGTGGCTATATCTGATCATCTCTATCGTCATACGAAGAAGTATACCTGTGTGAGCTGAATCTTGTTTTTCTATCATTTGTGGATTGTGTTGTCCCATCCTGTGTGGATTACGTTTTGCTTTCCTGTGTGGATTGGGTTGTGATTTCCTGTGTGGACTGGGTTTTACTTGGGCTCGGATGTTGGATCCGAATATGGAATTGTTGACTTAGGTATATGTATGGGCATATACCTAAGCAGTGTCAGATGTTACATTGTTATTGTATCTTTCCTTTGTGGATTATTCTTTGTGGATTTTGGGAGACCTTCAGGGGTCTCGGGGACCCTACTGAGTAGCTTATACTCACCCCTGCACGGGTTGTGCCTGCACTACGTTGTGTTGGTTGCAGACGACGGACAGCGCTGATCGTGGTTGAGGCTTGCGGTGCAGGACGATACTTAGTGGTGGACCATTGGGCGAGACATACTCAGAGCGGACGACTAGAACCGAGGAGCTGTGGAGGCTATCTGTACTCACCCTTCAGATGGGACTTCCAGTGGGAGGCTTGATGTTGCGGCTTTACTTTCAGTTGCTGTTTTCCATTTTGAGTTGTACTTTACTTTCAGTTTGGGTTTGTATTCTATCCCACATACTTTTCCACACTTACTGTTGTACCCGGCTTTACTTAGTGTTTACTTCTACTTCTTGCTTTCTCTGTGGTGTTTGTTACTTTACAAAGGCTGTGCCTTCCCTTTTTAGCAGGACTTACGCATTGGTGCTAGTCGCCAGCCCCTGGCCTATGGAAGGCAGGCTTGGGGTAATCACGGCACGGGCCCTGAGGATGGGTTGTCACAAAGGAAATGCTCAAACGAAGCTCAGTATCCAGGGCTATCTGAATACTTTTCTAGAATATTGATGTAAAACGTGGATCACGATTAGAAAAAATCGGTAAGGTTACTCCATGATGTCTTAGAACATCATTAATATATAGTCTATCTAGATGTTCAAGTGGTAGACATTCTCTTATATCAATAAAATGTTCTTACTTGGTAAAATGATCAATAATGACCCATATTGCATTGTTCCTTTTAGGAGTCTCTGGTATTCCCATGACAAAGTCCATCGTGATATTATCGCATTTCCCATCTGGTATGGTAAGAGGTTGCATGACTCTTCCGGGTTGTTGCATTCCAGCTTTCACTTGTTGACAAACCATACAACTTGACACAAAATCAGAAATCTCCCTCTTCATGTTGTCCCGCTAAAAATGTTCCTTCAAATCTCTATACATTTTGGTGCTCCCATGGTGTATAGAGAAATTGGATCTGTGAGCATCATCCAACAATTACCTTTTTAGATCAGGTATATCAGGAACACAAAGTCTCTTCCCAAATTTAAAAATTCCATCTTCGTACACAAATTCACTTAATATCCCATCATTCACAGCTTTAATCTTCTTTTGAAATTCTTCATCCTTTGTTTGAGACCTCTTTATCCTTTCTAGTAAATATGGTTTGTCAACCATATGAAAAATCATTGATGTTTCACCTTCCATGGTTATTCACATATCCATATTTACTAGATCAAAGAAAATAGGATCCCTCTCATCCCTCATCTTGTTCAAAACTACATGATCCTTTCTACTCAAATCATATTCCACCTTATCTGCCTTCCCGAGGTGGTAGTGTATCATGCAATGATAATCCTTGAGTAGTTCAAGCCATCACCTTTGCCTCATGTTGAGTTCTTTTTGTGAGAAAATATACTTCAAACTCTTATGACCAGTATAAATCTCACACTTTTCACCATAGAGATAGTGTCTCCAAATATTCAAAGAAAATATTATAGCTGGTAACTCAAGATCATGAGTAAGATATTTTTTCTCATGAATTTTCAGTCGTCGTGATGCATAAGAAACAACCCTATCATTCTTTATAAGGAAAAAATCAAGTGCTTTCTTAGAAGCATCACTATAAATAACAAATTCATCATTCCCCGATGGTGGAGTCAATATAATAGAATTGGATAATATTTTCTTCAGTTCTTCAAAACATTTTTCACACACTTTTATCCAAACAAATATAACCCCTTTACGTGTGAGCTTGGATAATGGGTTAGCCAACCGGGCAAAATTATGGGCAAAATGTCGATAATAACCTGCTAAACCAATAAAACTACGTACCTTGGTTATACTCGTTGGTGATGTCCATTCTTGTATTGCTCTTGTCTTAGAAGGATCAATGGATATTCCATCCTTATAGATAATATGGACATGAAAATAAATATTTTGAAATCAGAAATCACACTTGCTAAACTTCCCATATAATTCATGTCTTCTCGGAGACTTCAATGTAATGCACAATTGATTTTCATAATCTTCAAAGCTTTTGGAATATACCAATATATCCTTAATAAATACCACTAAAAATCATTGATGTATTCCTTGAAAACTTTGTTCATTAGATCCATGAAAATAGAGGGTGCATTAGTCATCCCAAAAGGCATTACTGTAAACTCGTAATGCTCGTACCTGGTTCGAAATGTTGTCTTTGGAATTTCATCCTTATTCACACACATCTGATGGTATCTAGATCGAGGTTCAATATTTTAAAAGTGTTGAGCTCCATGCATTTGGTCAAATAAATCATCAATGTGAGTTAGGTGATACTTTTTCTTTATTGTTATAGCATTGATTTCCCTGTAGTCAATACATAACCTCATAGATCCATATTTCTTTTAAAAAAAGGAAAGGGGCTCCCCATAGAGAAATACTAGGGAGAATAAATCCATTATTACTAAATTCCTCTAATTGTTTCATTAGTTCAACTAATTCTACAGTGTAAATTCTATAAGGGGTCATTGATATAGGCTTTAAACTAGGAATTAAATCAATGGAAACTCAATTTCTCGTTCTGGAGGATGTCCAGGTAAATCTTCCAGAAGCACATCTACATATTCTTTCACAGTAGGTACATACACTATTTGAACATTCCTTTCCTCACCCATAGTTATTTCATTCTTTTCCTCACCGATAATTGAATTTAGTTGAGCTATTGGGGGTGGATCTAGATAGGAAGCAGGTGATGACGATTCTGCTCTAATGATAAGGTGTTTTTTATCATCATCATCAAAAATCGTAACCTCATTTTTCATAAAATAAATCTTCTCATCATGGTCTGAAATCCAATACATACCAAGGATTAGATCAAATTCAATCATTGTTAGGACGATGAGATCAGTAGATAAATAAAATTTATGTTCTCTAATGGGGAATGATTCACAAAACATTGTTGCAATGATACTTCCCTTAAGATTTTTGACTGACAACCCCCTTGTTAAATCAAATTGGAAATATCTAATTTTCTTAGAAAACTGGGAATATATGAAACAATGTGATGATACAGAATCAAATTAATAATTTTCTAAACATGAAGAAACCATTAAATTACCTGCCACCACATCTTTCGGAACTTCTATCTCTACAGTAGTGATAGCATAAGCATGGCCTTGATCCCTTGTACTTTTCTGATGTAAGTTTCCCTGACACTTATGACATTCATTTTAATAATGTCCCGTCACTCGGAAATTTTATCATTGAACATTGGTTGTGTCTTTCTTTCCCTTACAATCAGTTGTTAGAAGGCCTTTCTATCCAAATTTGTAGCATACTCCTTTTTATTTTAGATAGGCACCAGGGTTCTTCCTTCCACAGTTATCAGAGGGAGAAAATTCAATTCTTCCCTTCTACCCTATTTCCTTATATCCTTTCCCATAGCGTTCAACAGATCTCTTCTTCTCTTGCTTTGATTCAATGTCATAATACAAAAATAATTCCTTTTCTATCTTGAAAGAACACAATACAATATCTTCGTATGATGAGAATAATTTTGACACTAATTCTCGACTGAGAAATGGTTTTAACCCATAAAAGAAACAATCAATCTTACTTCTTGGGTTACGTATATAATCTTTTTCATGACTCTCTAACATTGTAATGTTAGCTTCATACTTTGCTACGTTCTCATCCTCCTTTTTCCTCAGACTTAGAAATTGTATTTCCATATCTGCTCGATGTTCATGAGGAAAGTATTTTTCTACAAAAATTTCTTTAAACTCCCTCCATTCAATATTTGATACTTCATCATCTTCCTTCATATTTTGAATCAATAAACACCATTTATCAGCATCTCTAGTGAGGTGGTAAACTGCCATGACAACTTTTTCCCTTTCGCTACTCCCCGAGGCATGGAATATTTTCTCTAATGAATTTATACATTGCTCAAATACCAGTGGATTTATACCCCCATTGAATGTTGGTGGTTTTTTCCTCATGAATCGATATAACATTGATCCTCCATGCTGCAGATCAGGGTGATCCATACGGGTATTGTTATTATTCATAACCTGTGTGAGTTGTCCTAGTATGGTGATTAGCTGATCAGCACCAGTTGCATCACCAATACCACTATAATTATCTTGCGTAGGATGGAAATACCTACATGGAGTGCGTTCATTGATATGGTTTCCATTCCTTCTACGAGGTTCCATTTCTAAACAATGGCATACAATAGATTAGATTATGAATCACAATACATAAATCCAAACTTGTAAAACACTTAACATAAATTTAACAGTTTATGTATATAATCCACAATCATAAAAATGCTTTCTTTGAGGAATTATATACTCATAAACCCTTCATAATGGTTTGTAAGGAAAATGAGAATTATCCTAAGAATATCCCCTGGGAGTGTCATAACCAAGAGTGCAGCAAGGCCCATTGTCGTGCATCATTTCCCGTTCGAGTCTAGCTCAAAGCGGTGTTGTCGGGTTTTACCCCTAGGTACATCTGTTCCAGAGCCACCTCTACCAACTCGTATCCAGACAGGGATGTATTGCTCAGAAAATTCACAAAATCTTTACAATACCAAAATTATAGGAAGTGCTACTATACTTGTCCTCAAAGTCTATCTAAGGACTATGTGCTCTAATCAGAGTTGATCTAAATCTAGTTTCCATGGTTTGTACTAAGATTCCCTTGATACCAACTGCAACACCCCGACCCCAGTTACCCAGAGTCAGTGCATTATTACATAACATTGACATTATCACAAGGAAATAATGTCTCAAATGACCGATCAGTTTATTATTATTGGAGACAAGATTCATACGTAAGATCAACTTTACAACTTGAAAAGAAATACAAAACGAATTTATTCCATTTGAAACATCCAAGCCTCCTAAATAATGCCTGCAAGTCACTCATAACAAACATCTTCATATCCTGGGAAAATGAAACATAAGAAAGGGGTGATCTAAAACGCTCATTAAGGGTAAACAATACATCAGAAGATAACATAAATTTTAAGCATGGTGAATAATTGAAACCACAAGCCTTTACCAATAATAAACATGAATACTTTTATGGCAGGAAATATGAGCTGAGTAAATAATGCCATAATTAAATATAATCATTGGTATTCTACTAGTCGAATGGCCACATGAACCATCAATATTATTTTCATAATGAGGGAATGTGTAATGCTAGAAATTCTGAAACATTTTGACAAGCCCTCAGCGAAGAAGTCTAAAAATGATTAATGCCTCGGCAAAAATCATAAAACAAATCGGGGAAGGGCCTCAGCCAATTCCACATCTAGTTGTCTCATGAGACCTACCGATGCATCGAGGAGATATAGCGGGCTCCACCCGTCACTTACTAAGTCCAATACATTCCTCATATGAAAACTTTTAAACATATCATAAACATTCGTATTAAAACTAGCATACGAAATATCAGTACTTTAACCCTAAACCATGAATGGCATAAAAATATAACATCCATAGTCAAACATATAACAAAAACTTCAACACAATAAGTATGTTTTGTATCATAATAAATCAACTTCAAATAAAATTAAGATCCATCAAAAGATATTGACATAGATGAAATAAAAATACTTTTTAGAGAAATATCGCTTTGTATTTTGAAATTATTTAAGAGTCACATAATTAAAAAGAAATAATTTATTTTGAAAATATTCTTATAATCGTGTAAGGGAAGCTTTGATGATGTTATAATGTTAGAAAATAGCCGCACCTGCCGTATAAGTTAAAAATAGACATTCTTACCTTAATTTTGTCGAAATGGTTAAAAAGGACCATGTTTGGAAAATGATGGAATGATTTCATTCAAAACACATGAGGGTATAAATTAGTTTAACCCCCTTTTTAGTAAATAGTAAAAAAGTTTTGAAATACATTTTTATGAAACATGGATATGGATGATAAAGAGGTCCCAGTAGATACTTATGTATAAACAACCTCAGATAATAAAGAGATTGCGAAATAAACCCTTACCTTTTACATTTCCTTGGTCGAGGGTAGGTTAACCTCATATATATTGGTGAAAAATCGATATTAAATTACAGAAGAATCATATACATTAATATGATATCATATATTATCATTTAACATATCTTTGTTAAAAATATCTTAGTATTAATGTCGTTTCGGGTGTTAACTTACTCGTTTTATTTTATATGTTTTGTTACATAAGTCATGTTTGTTATGGATAGGTTGTATCTAATTCATATCCAGAATTATATCATGTCCTTAAACATTATTATTAATCACAAAATGAGAATTATACTTGAATGGATATGATGGGGAATGAATCACATTGCGTTCCTGGAGACGGTAGTCCGTACGTACGCACGAGCGAAAATATCATTCTTTTGATATTAAAAAAATATAAAAATGGATGGTATATCATATATACAGAATCATTATCATGTTATTTTTATTATTTACTTCAATTACACATCATTATCATACCCATAAAAATAATAATGTTTTGAATTACAGTTACACCACGACGTGGAGACGGTAAGCCGTATGTATGCACATATGGTGACATTTCATCGAAGGTGTGGGTAGAATACTGAATATGGTTGTACCATATTTATAATAAATCACAGTATATAAAATTTACTGAATTTATGATTTTATAATGTAAATAAAAAAGAAAGAAGAAGTGGAAGAAAAAAGGAACTCGAAAGAGGGGGTTGAAAACATTACCTCTTCTTCAGGTTCTTCCTTTTGATTTGATCGAAAGGGATCTATAAGTTAGCTTTATGAATAAATAAAGGCCTCTAAGATGAAGTTAGGGAAGTTTATAGGATATTTGGTCAGGGGTCAGCCGAACCAAAAGGCTTTGAAGGTATGAATTTTAGAGAAGGGGAGTGCCCTTTTATAAGAGGGGTGAGGGGCACCATAGGAAAAACATAAAGTATTATTTTATAATAAATTCATATTCGGTTTATAATGGATCCAAAGTGAGTTATTTAGAGGATAAGGGAGGGATGGGTCGAAATCCTTTCATCCAATATATTTTAGACACGTTTGGGTCACTATATTAACCTTATCATTTATATTTAACTCTTAGTTAAGTAGTTTGACATTTACCATGTCTCTTTTTAATTTTATATTATATGGTTAATAAACGTACTATAAAAAGACAAGAGAACCCTAAGATGTTCATTATTAATATATATAACCTTATCTAAGTCTTTTGTCCAATCCTTATATTTTTAAGAATAGAATATAAATTAATTAAAAAATATTTTTTTTAAATACTCCTTTATGTAAATTTTTACACTATTTAATAATTGATTTTTTTAAAGTTCTAACAACTTTATTAATTCGAACTAAAATTATATAATCATTCCTAACATGTAATATTAACTTATAAAATTAGTTTAATTCATAAAAAGTCTCAAATTACATTTATTTGTATATTTATAATATCAATTATTTTAATATTTCATTAATTAGGTAATTACTGCATCACCATTGTTTCATAAATAACGAAAATTATTTAACATCTAGAAATTAGAAATAAAATACCATTGTGTGGGAAATCATTTTATATTTCTAATGAATATTTATAATTGATTTTATCTTAGGTATAACCCTATATTAAAAATGTTATTAAACTTTGAATTTAACCCTTTTAACCCTTCCTTGAATGAAATAATAATAAATGTCCTAATCTAATCCAAGTGTACAAAAGAAGTTGATATTTTATTACTGAGGTTGTTTTTGGTCGAATTATAATTATCCAATAGAATTAATACATGTGATAGGGTAATAATAATATCATTTTTACCCTTAATTATCCTATTTACATTTTATCGTGGTAAATAAAAGTAAAAGTTACTATTCACCAAAAAACAATTTTATCTTATTGAACAACATTTTAATCCTTGATATTAACCATGTCTCTTGGATTTTTGAAATTCACTCATAGAAGCAGTAAAATTACGTTTTATGTGAATTTTCAAATTCTTGTAGGAGGTGGGTAAAAGACAGTGAAAAGTTCAATAAAATTTTTATATATCTGAAATTATTATAAAATGAATCCAATGAATTACATTGAACGTATATAGGTATTATGTATCTATTTTGAACTTAATTAAATTTAATTAAAATAAATAATTATTTAAATAAAAATTCGGTTTTAAACTATAACTCAGTGTTTTTCACTATTCATCAAAAATTGAAAGATTTGAGAAAAATACCAAAAATTCACCCTAAGATAATTTTGATATTCTGAGTCCAAAAATGAAGTCCACTTTGAAAGATAAAATTTAAAGAATTTTAGAAAGTGTGTATTACTATTCATAATGGCTAGTTTGACTGGTTGTGGTGTGTGTTAGAACTCGAAGTTGCGTACAACAAACACTACTGTATTATTCAAAGAGAAGTGTATTGTGGAAGCTTGGGGTGTTACATACCAAGTCGGTACATTTTCTTGAAATAAGAGAAGATTTTCCACTTCATCGTTTAACAAGACTTTATAATAATGACTTTGTAATAATTCATGGTGTAACCATATCGATTTTTTCTAATTGTGATCCCTGTTTTAAATCAAAACTCTGGAAAAGTCTTAAAAAATCCCTCAATACTGAACATCATTTGAGGACTCCCTAACACCCTCAAATAGATGTAAAATCGTAATGAACTATTCAAATCACAGAAGAAATGATGAGATCTTGTTCACATGTCTCTCAAGGTATGTGGGATCATTATTTACCTCAAGTAGAATTTTCCTATAACAATAAATTCCATTCAAGTATTCATATGGCACCATATGAAGCATTATATACAAAGTGATGTCGCACACCAACATGTATGTATTATGTTTGTGAAAGAAAAATATTAGGCCAAGAACTTTTTGAGGAAATAATGAAAAATTTTATGTTTATCCAAACACAACTCAAGGCAACTCAAAATATGCCAAAGAGATATTCTGATAACCAAAGTAAGGATTTGGAATTTCAAGTAAGAGATCATGTTTTCTTGAAAGTATTTCAGTAGAAAGGGTGTTATATGATTCGGTAAAATGGGTAAATTATGTCCCAGGTACATCAGACCATTAAAAATTCTAGAACGAATTGGCGTTGTAGCTTACCGTTTGGAAATATTCCCAAGTCTCTCCAAATTTCATGATGTGTTCCACGTATGACTGTTGAGAAAATAATTTACAGTCCCAACACATGTACTCACATATAAATAAATAGAACTGGAGCCCAATTTGTCTTATTTTTAATATCCTATTAAGATTGTTGATACCAGAGAACAAGTATTGAGAAACCGGAAAAATCTTTTGGTAAAAGTACTGTAGAGAAGCCATGAAATGGAAGAGGAAACTTGGGAACCTGAGCGTCATCTGATGATGAACCACCTGAATCTTTGTATGCAGTAATATCCTATAAATTTCGATAATGAAATTATTTGAAGGAGGAAATAATGTTACACCCCAAGCTTCCATGTTACACTTCTCTTTGAATAATGCAATAGATTGGGATGTACGCAACATCGAGTTATAGCACACCACGACCAATCGAACCAGCGATTAAGAATAGTAATACCCACATTTAAAAATTTTATAAATTTTATTTTTCAAAATTGTCTTAATATTTGGATATATAATATCAAAATTATCATAGGGTGAATTTTTGGTATTTTTTTTGAAAACATACACTTTTTAATGAATTGTGAAAAACACAACGTTATTAGTTAAAACCGAATTTTTATTTGAATAAATATTTATTTTATTTAAATTAATTTTTAGTCAAAATAGATAAATAATACCTATATAATACTAGTGTAATTAGTTGGTATATATTTATAATAAAATTAGATATATAAAATTCTATTCCACAATTTAACGTATTTTACCCACCTTTTAGGCACATTTTCAAATTTGTATAAAACGTAATTTGACCGCTTCTATGAATTGAATTTAAATACTCCGAGAGACATTGTTGACATCCGCAAGTAAAATGTGGTTTAATAAGATGAAAATATTTTTTTGGTGAATAGTATATGTTGAATTTTATTTACCACGGTTAAAAGTAAATAGGGTAATTAAACGTAAAAATGACATTATAATTATCCTAACACATGTACTAATTCTCTTGGATAAGTTTTTTTGACTAAAATAAACCTTATAAATAAAATATGATCCTCTTTGATCCACTGGGATTAGATTAGGAAATTTATTTTTATTTTATTTAAAGAAGAGTAAAACGTGTTAAATTTGAATTTTAATAATTAAAACATATTTAATATAGGGTTATGCATAAGATAAATTTGACAAGAAATATTAATTATAAAGTTAAAAAGATTTACTACATCATGGTATTTTATTTGTAATTTTTAGCATTAAATAATTAAATTTATATATGATATAATGATGATGCAGTAATATTCTTATTAATAAATGATTAAAATATTTGATATTATAAATTCATAAAAAAAATTTAAATTGATAATTTTGGTGCCATACACAAATTTTATATGTTAATATAAAATGTTATGGTTGATTTAATGTATTTTTCTCGAAGAAATCAAGGTTTTTTTGACTTTCAAAAAAAACAAATACTAAATAGTGTCAAAATTGACATAAATGAGTTTAAAAATAAAATACTATATTATTAGAAGATATAATATTAATAAAAATATATGGTTTAGAAAAAGGACTTATATAGTGATAGATATGTCATTAATGAACCATTTTATGTTCTCTTGAAATTTTATAGTATGTTTGTTAACCATGTAATATAAAAACACAAGAATACATGGTAATGGTTAAACTATTTAACTAAGAGTAAAATATAAATAATAAGATTAATATGGTGACATAAACTTGTCAAAAACATATTGTATTCGAGTTTTTCGACTCATCCCAAACTTAACTGAGAAATAAATCCATTTGGATCCATTATAAATTGAAAATTATTTTATAATAAAATAATATTTGAAACTTTTCATAAAGTGACCCTCAACTCTCTTATAAACGGGTACACCCCTTTCTCTAAAATTAACACATCCAATGCTTTTGGAATAGAAAATACCTACTCAAATATCCTCCCAAATAGCCTAAAATTTACCTAGAGTATTTACATTGATTAGAAATCTGACTTATGGAGCCATTTTGATTGAATCACAAGGAAGCACCCGAAGAAGTGGTAATTATTTAATCTCCTCTTTCAAAGTTATTTTTTTCATAATCATTTTTTTCATTGTTTTTCCAAACCAAAATAAAAATTGTAGTATATTCTACATAAAATTGTGTTATTATAAGTATGGTACAACCATATTCATTATACTATCCATCCTATTAATGACAAAGTCACCATATGTGTGTATGTACGACTTACCGTCTCCATGTCATGGAGTAGTTTGTTATTCAACACTTCATTATTTGGATGGGTATAATAATGAGTATAATTGATTTAAATAAAAAATATACCATATTGATGATTATTTATATGTAATAGATGATCTAATTACATATTATTTTACCATCAATAGAATGCTATTGTCACTCGTGTGTACGTACAGAGTACCATTCCACGAACGCGATGAGATTCAATCCCCGTCGTAACCATTCTAGAATAATAGTCATTTGATGATTAAGAAAATAATATTTAAGAACCTAATATCATTATGGATATGAATCAAACATGTCATATCCATAACATGCATTACATACATAACAAACATATAAATGAAAATGGGTCAGTTAACACCTGAAACATGTATACTACTGAAATATCATTAACAAAGATATATTATGAAGATCATATATGATATCATATTTATGTATATTGTTCTTTTATAATTTAAAAACCATAATTTAACTATCATACAGGAATTTAACGTACCCTGGACTAAGTAAAAGTTCAAGCTAAGTGGTAATTTTACATCTCTATATTATCAGAGGAGGTTTATATGTGAGTATTTAATATGACCATTTTATCATCCACATCCGAATTTCATAAAAATGTTTTTCAAAACCTTTATTTAATATTTTCTATACTATGGGTTAATGAAATTTGTACCCTTGTTTTACTTTTTTTTAAATAATCATTCTTTCATTTTTTAAGTGAGGTACTTTATGACTTTTTTTGAAAAAATTAAGGAAAGACTGTTTTTTTAAATTATACGGAGGGTGCAGTTATTTTCCTCCATTATAACACCTTCGAAGCTTCCCTTAAAAGATTATAAGAATATTCTTTTTCAAAAAAATAATTACTTTTAAATGATTTCAAAGTAGAAATAAGTATCTCACTCTAATAGTTTTTTCGATTGATTTCATCAATGTCAACATACTTTGTTGGATTTTACACTTTTTAAAGATCATTTATTATGATTCAATCTTCCATATTGTATTAATGGATTTGTGATATATTGGATTGTGGACATGCTATTTTCATACCATTCATGGTTTATGGTTAATGTATTGACATTTCCTATGCTAGTTTTAATGCGAATGATTATTTTATGTTCCACAATTTTCATATGAGGAATGCATTGGGCTTAGTAGGTGATGGGCGGAGCCCGTAATAGCTCCTAGATGCATCGGTAGCTCTCATGAATCAAACTGGTGTCTTGGTACAAACCCTTGAAAAAATATATTATTTGTAGTCTTGGATTGAGTCATTTAATATGTGGTTATGATATTCTGTATTATGAATTACATCATTATGAAATTATATATTGATATTACATGTCATTATTAGACTATTAGAATATCCATGTGAATATGTAAATTGAATTATTTAATTTATCTTTTACATATTATGCGTAAGTTTAATTTTAAAAGGCTTCTGTTTTAGTCTTATACATTTCTTTAAATATTTTATTCTTATTTATGATAGTTTCTACTATATTGATATCCTTACTGAGAATATGAGCTCACCCCATTCTTAAGTTTTCTTTTCACAGGATGTGAAGAAGTATATTACTATTGACCTGTAGGGATAGGCTAAGAGAAATAAGTGTGTTAAAAGGGGACACAATGTTGTTTTTTTCATGATATAATGAAAAACATATGCATGTATGTAGTACTTCCAAGGCTAATAAACTAATCGGTATTTCGAGACATGATCTCTTGTGTTCATGACAATGTCATGTAATAATATACTGACTCTGAGTAACTAGGGTTGGGGCATTACAACTCATCACCTCAATGTAGAACCTTCCAATTTCTTGTATCTAAAAGACAATACAATGTCTACACACAACCAATGGGATGTACATGGTTTTGGATAAAAATAACATTATGATTCCACCCAGGTGTTCCATATCAAGTATCCCTATAAGAATTTCAATATTCCCAATATAAATAAAATGTCCATGATAAACAATTTAGAAGTATTATATCAATATCATGGAAAATACTTCCCCTCTTCCATAGTTCCAAAAAAAATTAATGTAAAACAATTTAAACAAAAATTTCAATAAACATGTTACATTTATCAAATATTAGTATATAAATAAAAAAATTGTATTTTATAAAGAAAAAATTTAAAAACACCAAGGAGAACTCATGGTATATCTAGCTACGTCACTCATACATAAATTATGTCTTTACATGTCCATAGAACCCAAGAATCAAGATCTAGGGTACAAACGAACTACCTAGAAAGTGAAACCTCCTACCATGTCAATAATGTCCTGGATAGAAATTCATATTGATCAAGGAATGGAAGAACACCTTATAATGTGAACCACATACAATGCCAAATGAGGATTCCCAATACTACAACTTCCACCTAGGTATTTAAGGTCCCATGGTAATGCATTTATCAAATCATTTCAAAGGGATTACAAATTTAAAAGTAAAATTTCAACCCACATTTCCCCTCAAAACCATCTTTGAAATTCAATTTCAAAATACATTTCACAATTCTTTGAAAAAAAACATTAATTTTCCAAAACATGGGGAAATCAACTTTTTTTTAAAAAACCATTAACATACACAAATCAATCAATCATTCCAATTTATTTGTGAAAAAAATTATATACCAATAGAAAAATATTTTTCATTCAAAACAGTCATGATATTGAACCACCTACCACAAATTTTATGTAAAGACCCGGAAATTTCAAGGATTTTTTTATAATTTTCTTTGGAATTTTACAAGAACGCTGTTTTTGACGGTGCCTGATTCCGATGCCCGGTGTTCCCGGAATCAATTTCCGAAGCTTGGCTCGGGTACGTTCAGTGAACGAACCAGCGGGTTTTTTTCTAACTTTTGAACCGGTGCTCGGAATCGAATTCCGAGGGCACCGATGGAATCGAAGATCCGGTATTTGCTTAGAAATGCCTCTTCTGGAGTTGGGTTTTCTCGGGTGTGGTTTTTAATTTTGGGGCTTTTAGTTAAGAAATAAAATAATGTGGTACGACAAACTTTATTTTATTTCACTTTAAGCCCCTTAAAAGCCACTTTAAGCTGCTTAAACTGAGTTAAAGCAGATAGGGTAGAACCCGAAATATCCTACCCTCCTGGTAGGATATTTGTGAGGTGGGGCCCGCACGAGCCCCACCGTTTCATTTCCGCTAAGTAACACACCCACGAAAACCCGTCATTGTGAAAGTCAACTGACACGTTTTTTTAAATTCTTAACGCACCAATTAATTGGGCAGTTTTATTCGTTGAATTAATTCTACGAATTAATTGGTCGTTACTTAACTTATGTTTTTTCGTTTGTTGGTATGATAATAAAATCAGACCAACGCTTTTCTTCTTAAGGGTTGTTCGTTGAGAGGATTTGACAGAAACCTCAAATTCTTCCTACTTCTTCGCGAAGAACGTGAAGAATGCGAAGAACACGAAGAACGCAAAGAACGTCAGCCTTTGACGAAAGGCGACGAAGAACGCCGAACTCGCGGATATTGACGACGCGAAGCCTTGTACCATGACGCCGAAGAATCTCCCTTCACGACGGTTCTTCCGCGACGATCCAAACCCGCGACAACATTCGATCGACAGCAACAAGGTAGGGGGGTAGCGCTCCTTTTTAATTTTTTTTGGTTTATAACAACAACATGGATTTAATTATTATTAATTAACTCTGTATGTTCTCAATCCTCAGAGTTTGTCAACGTGACGCCGAGTACCGCACGACAGCGACGCCCTCCCGCGATGCGGTGACCTTTTCTTCCGCGACGGTCGATCTCGCGTCCGACGACGAAGTTAATGTAGGGTTTTTAATTGAGGATAATAATACCCCTTTTTCCTCGGATGTTTCCTTTTGAAAATAAAGAACGCAGATCAACTCAATATTAAGTTGATCCGCAGGAAGTTTGGTTCTGGGATGAGTATTCTTGATTCCGGGAAATCGGTAGGGGTTTGTTGTGAAATAATTTATTTTCCCGTGATCGTTTCTTTTAAAATAAAGAACCCGGTTTCATAAGAACAATTATAATTTATTAAAATTGTTGTTTGATATATTTATTTGTCCTTTCCGATTGTTATCGACTAACGCGGAGGGTGCGGGCCAAACGAACACGGCCCGACAACCCTCCGCAGTTCTTCGTTGTTGTGCGGATTTTGCGGGCGATGACAAAACGTGGCGCATAGGCGATTTGATGTTTCCGCAGTGAAGAACGGGACCCGGGAGGAGCAGCAGTGTAGACGGGAAGGAAAACGGACCACCAGAGCAACTTCGGCGGCCCGCGGAAGCCACCGGCGGCGCGGGTCGCCGGCACGGCGGCGCCGGTGGCCGGAGGCGGCAGCGCCCCGGCGCGCCACCAGACAAGGCAGTCGCAGCTGAAGCCGTGGCGGCGGCGGCCAACGGACCTGCGGCCGCGCGGGTCCGGCTCTCATGCACGGGACGCGGTTATGCCGCGTCCGTTGACTCCAGCACGACCCCACGCAGGGCCGAGACACTTCCAACCCGCGGGGGCAGCGCCCCGCGGCTGCCACGCTCGGCCGCTCGGCCGAGCCGAGCCGGGCCGCGCCCTGGCCGGGCGGGACCGGGTCCAGCCGGGTTGGACAGGGTCGGGTCGACCCAGATCGGGTCGACCACGTTCGGCCGACCCAGGGGGGTCGGGCCGGGTCGGCTCGGGCCCAGACCGTCCGTCTTCGGACCGTTTTCAGTCTTTTGCCCATAACATGAGCTACGGGCCTCCGAACGACACGTAGTCAGGGGAAATGTGATCCTTGGATCGAGACAATCATTTCGGTATATCGCACTCAAGGTTTCTGATTACTTTGGGTTCGGCCGGGTTGGTTCGTACACGAAACCAACCGGGCCCTTGGAGCAGAAACGCTCATATCTTGAGCTCCGGACGTCCGATTGATGTGCCATCGACTTTGTTGCTTTCCTCTAAGTGAGACGGATCTTTTGGATAACTCCTCTCGAGGTTTGGATGCCGTCGGAGTGCGGTCTGGCTGGTTCACTCATGAAACCAACCGGGCCCCTTGAACGAAAAAGACAATAACTCACAGACCGAGCATCCGATTGACGCGCCGTCTGTCTCGTTGAACTCCTCTTGATGAGATGGAACTTTTGGCATAATTCGCCCGAGTTTTGGTTGCTTTTGGATAGTGTCCGGTTAGGATTGTACCCGAAATCCAACCGGGCCCCTGGAATAGAACAGTTGTTATCTTTCAGACCAGACGTCCGTTTGACGAACCGTCAGCGGCGTTGGTGATCACGTTGAGAAACGGTCCCGATGAGTATACCCTATGGGAGTTTGGGGTACAGTTGAGATACGACCAGATTGGTTCGCACACGAAACCAACTGGGCCCCTGGGACGAAAAGGCTAATAACTCACAGACCGGGCGTCCGATTGACGCGCCGTCTGTTGTGTTGAGACCCCTGTGACGAGGCGGTCCCTTGAGATACTTCTTCATGGAACCTGGTGATACATGATGTATCAACCAGAAGCTCGTGGAGCGGACCCTCCCGGAGATGAGCGTGCGGAATACGGAGACCGTGTAGCCGGTTAAGACCTGACGACTGCTTGACCGATCGACTCGGTGTGTTTCAGATATCCCAGTGGGGAGCGCTTGGTTGTAGCGGCAGACCCACAGCGGAGGAGCACTTGGTTGTAGCGGGAGACCCGTGGTACTCAACAGAAGGAGTACTTCTGGAGGCTATGAGGGGATGCGCTTGGTTGTAGCGGTAGACCCACAGCGGAGGATCGCTTGGTTGTAACTGAAGACCTGTGGTACTCAGCTGAAGGAGTACCTCGTCAGGCTATGAGGGGGAGCCCTTGGTTGTAGCGGCAGACCCATGGTGGGAAGAGCTTGGTTGTAGCAGCAGGCCAACAGTACTCGACAGGAGGAGTACCTCAGCAGTCTTAGGTTAGTGAGCAGTACCTCGGAGTCGTGACAGGACCACTGTACACTCCACAGACGGAGCTCTTCAGCAGTTATGGTTTCGATAATGAAAATCCTAGTTTGAGATGAGACTTTTGACTTTTGTGTTTCCTCATGATTGAGATGGGTTACTTGATAACTTAGGTATATGTATGGGCATATACCTGGGTAGTGGTTATCTGTTGATTTCACAATCCTTGTGTTTCCTCATGATTGAGATGGGTTACTTGATAACTTAGGTATATGTATGGGAATATACCTAAGTAGAGGTTATCTGTTGAGATCTTCCATGTGGTTATCCTTGTTGGTTTTTGTGAGACCTTGAGGGTCTCGGGGTCCCTACTGAGTATCATTATACTCACCCCTGCACGGGCTATGCCCGCACCTCGTTGTGTTGGTTGCAGACGACGGCAGTACTGACGGAGGCCGAGTGTTCGAGGAATGGACGGTACCCGGAGGTGGACTACACGACGAGTCAGTACCTGGAGGTGGACTTCGCGATGAGATGACACGCGAAGGAGGTTGACGGGCGAGGGAATTTTGGAGGCTATCTGTACCTACCCTTCAGGTAGGATCCATGGTGGACGATCCAGGAGCTGTGCCATTTGTACCTACCCTTCAGGTAGGATCCGAGGAGGACGACCCAAGAGCTGCGTCCATCCTTCCAGCTGTAGTCTTTTCTGTTGTACTTGTTCAGTTGTAGTTGTACTTTATTTTGGGTTTGTATTCTGGCCCATTTACTTTTCATCACTTCTCTTGTACTTAGTGTTTACTTTTTCCTCTTTCTTACTCTGTGGTGCTTGTTTTCTTTTATAAAGGCAATGCCTTCCCAGTTATCGGGATTTACGCCTTTGGTGCTAGTCGCCAGCCCCTGGCCTATGGAAGGCGGGCTTGGGGTAGTCACGGCACGGGCCCCGAGGACAGGTCCTGACAAATTGGTATCAGAGGAGTTCGGTTCTACCGCAGAACTTGGGACTCTGATCTTTTTTCCCTTTCTGTGAAGCAATAGTGTTAAGAGTACCGAGTGTGGTTTTCAGTTCAGGGAGTCCAGTGTTGGTGCGGGCGGCCGACGTATCCATACACCTGGACCCTGACAACTGATTTTCGACTCTGTGCATGAAAGCACTGATTGCGTGTGTGTTTCCAGAAGTTTTTAAATGTCAGCTCAAACCAGGTAAGCTCACCAGGTATAACCGTTTGACCGTGTCACGTTGTTTATTTCAGGATTCCTTTTCACAGATGATGAGCTAGATCCTAGAGGGACGTGCGTACTGACAGCTTACCGAGTGACGAGGCTTCGGTACAGGGCCCTCTTGCAGTTGAGGCACCAGTGGTACTACCATACGTTGGGCCACCGATGCCACCATCCCCAGCAGTAGGCAATGCACGCCACTTGAGTGCACTGCACGAGTTCCAACACCAAAGGCTACCCAGGTTCTGGGGGGAGACGGACCGGCAGGCGGCTGAGGATTGGCTGGAGGCTGTGGTGAGAGTCTTCAGGCTAGTGGGGACGCCAGCAGACCTCATGGTGATCTTTGCTGCCAGCCTTCTTCAGGAAGCAATAGGCAGGTGGTGGAGCCACTTGTTCCAGTTTTGCGACGGGATGGCCTTCACCTGGGAAGACTTCGAGACCTTCTTTAGGGTGGAGTTTGTGCTAGTAGCTCTATACCCCGAGCGTGTTCAGGGGCTACTGCCTTTGCCGCATGTTTTTTGATCAGTAGCCGAGTCATCTGTGGGCAGTAGACAGATGATGCAGAGGTCCAAGAGGGCCAGAGCCAGCCGTACGAGGAGTAGGAAGTGTTATGAATCCGGCAGAAAGGGTCACCTGGCACGTGACTGTCTGAATCCTCATGCAGTTGATCCGCAGGCTTTGGAGGAGCCACCGAGGCAGAAGCAGTGGCGGGTGCTTGAGTAACAGCCGAGCAGTGGAAAAGGCAATAGAGCTCCGTGAGCAGGTGGCCAGGAGCAGAACAAGTGGATATGTCCCTTGTACTCTAGTTCCATTTTTCTGTTGTATTCGTGTCTTGTACTATGAGCTGAAATAATAAAAAGAAACTTATCATTGTGATGTTTGCTTTCCTATCCTTTTTGTTTGATTGATACTAAGTGGTCCTTCTTAAGACTGTTGACTTGACCCTCACTTTCAAGATTTCTACTGGAGGAGACCCAGTGACCTCGCACTGATGCCGACAGTGTGACTCGACCCTTGGAGGCGAGAGTGAAAGTTGGATCTCTTAGTAGTTACGTCGAGGCCTTACGACGTCATCCATGGCATGAATGCATACTTCATGACAGGAGTGACTGTATTAGGCAATGGGCATGGTTCATCTAGGGGGGATGAGACTAGGTTTCTCTTTTTGGAAAAGGAGAAATTTTAGCAGCTCTTCCAGATCATAGGCAAAGAAGGTGCAGATCATCCTTGAGCGGATGAAGACTGCACAGTGCAGTAAGAAACATAAAACTAGTGCCAGTATTAGAGACTCAGGTGTGTTAAATGTTAAAGAATAGGAAGCTTAAAGGAGAGATGAGTCTGCGAAGCAGCAGACGTAGAGGCAGAGCTAGGAGAGCAGCGTGAGGTGGTGTACATCTTAACATGCTACAACCACCCTCCTTAGTTATCCCCGCCAGGCTCAGGGAGCTGGAGGTCGGAGGAAGAGTGTGGCTGCATGCGGTCAAGGAGTGTGACCCAATGGCTCTAAAAATGATTAAAGGGACAGTCTATGTCCACTACTAGCTGTTGTAGTAATAGACGTCGATATGAATCATTCCTCACTTTCACAAATCTTGTCCCAGACCTGGAGTCTCCGTTAAGCTGTGGACTTGACCCTCACGTCTGGAGATACCTTGGGAGGAGACTCGATAATCACACTTACGCCGACAGTGTGGTAAGACCCTCGAGGCGAGAGTTTTGGTTGGAATCTCTTGGTGGCAGCGTCGAGGCCTTACGACGGTGGTTTGAGTATGGACTGGGCAATCACAGTTCATACCCAAATTGACGGTATTAGGAAAAAAGGTTTTGGTTTAACTAAAACGTCGGGATGGGTTTTCCTTGGCCGGCGAAAAGGAAACCCCAGGCAGCACAAGATAAACTCTTGCATAGGAGGGTGTGACCAATCACTCTTGAGTCGGTCAACCTTACCATCATGGCAGCAGTCGTTTTGAGTTTCAGTTCTAACAGGAATTGGAGACCTCTAGAGTTCGATGATGATGATCACGTCCTTATATGGGTCTCACCACGATGAGGATTACGGAGATGTGTCCAAGGTGGCAAGTTATCTCTGAGGTTCAGTGGACCATTCCTAGGTCCTCAGCTAGGTAGGCAGGGTGTTTTACCACTGACCCATCCACCTCAGTTGCACCAGGTGCACGACGAATTCCACGGATCTCAACTGAGGAGATATGTGCTCGACCCTTCGCATATCATCGACCATGAGGAGTTGGATGATGGTGATGGCGTGTCATTCATGGAGGTTCCAGTGGGGATCGAGGATCGACAGGAGTAGATCCTAGGAGGATGATCGATTCCTTGAGTGAACTTTCTCTGGCAGTACGGGAACCTCCGGGTGAGCACATGGGAGCAGAAGGCTCAGGTGCGTGTTCAATACCGCTTTTGTGACCCTAGTTTGTGTTGAAGCTTTACGAGGACGTAAAGCCCTGTGGTGGGAGTAATGTAAAGTCCCGGAAATTTCATGGAATTTTTTTTTAATTTTCTTTGGAATTTTACAAGAACGCAGTTTCTGACGGCGCCGGATTCCGAGGCCCGGTGTGCCCGGAATCAATTTCCAAATTTTGGATCTGGTACGTTTAGTGAACGAACGAGCGGGTTTTTTTCGAACATTTGAACCGGTGCTCGAAATCGAATTCTGAGGGCACCGATAGAATCACAGCGCCGGTATTTTCTTAGAAATGCCTCTTCCGGAGTTGCGTTTGCTCAGGTGTGTTTTTTAATTTTGGGGCTTTTAGTTAAGAAATAAAATAATGTGGTACGACAAACATTATTTTATTTCACTTTAAGCCACTTAAAAGCCACTTTAAGCTGCATAAGTTGAGTTGAAGCGGATAGGGTAGAACCTGAAATATCCTACCCTCCTGGTAGGATATTTATGACGTGGGGCCCGCACGAGCCCCGCCGTTTCTTTTCCGATAAGTATCGCACCCACGAAAACTCGTCATTATGAAAGTCAACTGACGCGTTTTCTTAAATTCTTAACGCACCAATTAATTGGGCAGTTTTATTCATTGAATTAATTCTACGAATTAATGGGTCGTTACTTAACTTATCTTTTTTCATTTGTTGGCATGATAATAAAATAAGACCAACGGTTTTCTTCTGAAGGTTTGTTCGTTGAGAGGATTTGATAGAGACCTCAAGTTCATCCTCCTTCTTCGCGAAGAACGTGAAGAACATGAAGAACACGAAGAACGCAAAGAACGGCGGCCTTCAACTAAAGGTGACGAAGAACGCCGAACCCGCGGAGATCGACGACGCGAAACCTTGTACTGTGACACCGACAAATCTCCCTTCGTGACGATTCTTCTGCGATGATCCAACCCCGCGACAACCTTCGATCGACAACGACATGGTAGGGGGGTAGCGCTCCTTTTTAATTCTATATGGTTTATAACAACAACATGGTTTTAATTATTATTATTTAAATCTATATGTTCTCGATCCTCGGAGTTCGTCGACGCGACACTGAGTACCGCACGACAGCGACGCCCTCCCGCGACGCGGCGACCTTTTCTTCCGCAAAGGTCGATCTCGCGTCCGACGACGAAGTTAAGGTATGGTTTTTAATTGAGGATAACAATACCTCTTTTTCCTCGGATGTTTCCTTTTGAAAATAAAGAACGCGGATCAACTCAATATTAAGTTGATCCCCGGGAAGTTTGGTTATGGGATGAGTATTCTTGATTCCGGGAAATCGGTAGGGGTTTGATTTGAAATAATTTATTTTCTCGTGATCGTTTATTTTAAAATAAAGAACCCCGTTTCATAAGAACAATTTTAATGTATTAAAATTGTTGTTTGATATGTTGATTTGTCCTTTCCGATTGTTATCGCCTAACGCGGAGGGTGTGGGCCAAACGAACACGGCCCGACAACCCTCTGCAGTTCTTCGTTGTTGTGAGGATTTGGCGGGCAACGACAAAACGTGGTGCAAGGGCGATTTGATGTTTCCGCAGTGAAGAACGGGACTCGGGAGGAGCAGCGGCGTAGACGGGAAGGAAAACGGACCACCGGAGCAACTCCGCTGGCCCGCAGAAGCCACCAGCGGCCGGAGGGGGCGGCGCCCCAGTGCGCCGCCGGACAAGGCCGTCGCGGCTGAAGCCGCGGCCGCGCGGGTCTGGCTCTCACGCATGGTACATGGCTATGCCGCATCCGTTGACTCCAGCGCGGCCCCACCCGGGGCCGCGACACTTCCAACCTGCGGGGGAAGCGCCCCGAGGCTTCCACGCTCGGCAGTTCGGCCGAGCCGAGCTGGGCCGCACCCAGGCCGGGCTGGACCGTGTCCAGAAGGGTCGGACTGGGTCGGGTCGACCCGGTTCAGCCGACCCAGGGGGGTCGGGCCGGGTCGGCCCGGGCCCAGACCCCCCGTCTTCGGACTGTTTTTGTCTTTTTCCCGTAACATGAGCTACGGGCCTCCAAACGACGCTCTGTTAGTGGAAATGTGATCCTTGGATCGATACGGTCATTTCGGTATATTGCACTCAAGGTTTCTGATTACTTTGGGTTCGGCCGGGTTGGTTCGTACACGAAACCGACCGGGCCCTCGGAGCGGAAACGCTCATATCTTGAGCTCCGGACGTCCGATTGACGTGTCGTCGACTTTGTTGCTTTCCTCTAAGTGAGACGGATCTTTTGGATTACTCTGCTCGAGGTTTGGATGTCGTCAGAGTGCGGACGGGCTGGTTCGCTCACGAAACCAACCGGGCCCCTGGAACGAAAAAGCCAATAACTCACATACCGTGCGTCCGATTGACGCACCGTCTGTCTCGTTGAACTTCTCTTGATGAGACAGAACTTTTGGCATACTTCGTCCGAGTTTTGGTTGCTGTTGGATAGTGGCCGGGTTGGATTGTACACGAAATCCAACCGGGCCCCTGGAACGGAACAACTGTTATCTTTCAGAACAGACGTCCGTTGAACGAACCGTTAGCGGCGTTGGTGATCACGTTTAGAAACAGTCCCTATGAGTATACCCAATGAGAGTTCGGGGAATAGTTGAGATACGGCCAGATTAGTTCGCACACAAAACCAACTGGGCCCCTAGGACGAAAAGGCTAATAACTCACAGACCGGGCGTCCGATTGACGCGCCGTATGTTGTGTTGAGACCCCTGTGACGAGGCGGTCCCTTGAGATACTTCTTCATGGAACCTTGTGATACATGATGTATCGACTATCAGCTCGTGGAGCGGACCCTCCTGGAGTCGAGCGTACGGAATACGGAGACCTTGTAGTCAGCTGAGACCTGACGACTGCTTGACCGATCGACTCAGTGTGTTTCAGATAGCCCAGTGGGGACCGCTTGGTTGTAGCGGCAGACCCACAGCGGAGGAGCGCTTGGTTGTAGCGGCAGACCCACAGCGGAGGAGCGCTTGGTTGTAGTGACAGACCCGCGGTACTCAACAGAAGGAGTACTTCTGTAGGCTATGAGGGGGAGCGTTTGGTTGTAGTGGCAGACCCACGGCGGAGGAGCGCTTGGTTGTAGCGGCAGACCCGCGGTACTCAACAGAAGGAGTACTTCTTGAGGCTATGAGGGGAATGCTTGGTTGTAGCGGCAGACCCTTGGTGGGAAGCGCTTGGTTGTAGAAGCAGGCCCACAGTACTCGATAGGAGGAGTACCTCAGCAGTCTTAGGTTAGTGAGCAGTACCTCGGAGTCGTGACAGGACCACTGTACACTCCAGAGACGGAGCTCTTCAGCAGTTACAGTTTTGATAATGAAAATCCTGGTTTGAGCTGAGACTTTTGACCTTTGTGTTTCCTCATGATTGAGATGGGTTACTTGATAACTTAGGTATATGTATGGGCATATACCGGGGTAGTGGTTATCCGTTGATTTCACAATCCTTGTGTTTCCTCATGATTGAGATGTGTTACTTGATAACTTAGGTATATGTATGGGAATATACCTAAGTAGAGTTTATCTGTTGACATCTTCTTTGTGGTTATCCTTGTTGGTTTTTGTGAGACCTTGAGGGTCTCGGGGTCCCTACTGAGTCTCGTTATACTTACCCCTGCACGGGCTATGCCCGCTCCTCGTTGTGTTGGTTGCAGACGACGGCAGTACTGACGGAGGCCGAGTGTTCGAGGACTGGGCGGTACCCGGAGGTGGACTACACGACGAGTCAGTACCTGGAGGTGGACATCACAACGAGACGACACACGGAGGAGGTTTATGGGAGAGGGTGTTGTGGAGGCTCTCTGTACCTACCCTTCAGGTAGGATCCATGGTGGATGATCCAGGAGCTGCGCCATCTGTACCTTCCCTTCAGGTAGGATCCGAGGAGGACGACCCAGGAGCTGCTTCCGTCCTTCCAGCTATTGTCTTTTCTGTTGTACTTGTTCAGTTGTAGTTGTACTTTCTTTTGGGTTTTTTATTCTAGCCCATTTACTTTTCAGCACTTCTCTTGTACTTAGTGTTTACTTTTTCCGCTTGCTTACTCGGTGGTGCTTGTTTTCTTTTATAAAGGCAACGCCTTCCCAGTTATCGGGATTTACGCCTTTGGTGCTAGTAGCCAGCCCCTGGCCTATGGAAGGCGGGCTTGGGGTAGTCACGGCACGGGCCCCGAGGATGGGTCGTGACATTTTAGTTGAACGCCACCCACAAGGGATCCGCACAAACTAGAAGGAACTCACGATCAACAAATAGAGGACCTAGAGGATGATTGTACAATGCATCAAAATTAAATCAAACAAGTATCATCACATGATCAAAAATCCCTAACAACATATCTCATCCCCACTATCAAAACCTAAGAGTAAAGAATAAGTGGAAATAGGATTGAAACAATTTTTGGAGGAATGAAAAACAACTATGATGATAATCAAGGGGTAAGAAGTGTGATATTGAAAGAATTAAATCACTCAAAATCATCTAAGAGAGTCCTAGGGTTTTAGGGATGATATTTCTAATGAATTAATGGGATATAGTCTTGCATCAAAATAATACCTTCTATGTAGGAAGGATTCACATTTTGAATCCCATATTCATGTTGTGAATCCCTTAAGTTAATTGTACACAGAAAAAGTAATCATTTTTGGTTAATAATATTAATCAAGGAATTACTGAAATGAATTTAGTTTACGTACTGAACCAAATTCATACTGAAAAACAAACTCACATCATCTTGTTAGTGAAATATTCATGTCATTGACCATATTATTGATTTTATTGTTCCATATATGAAGGGCCCAACCTAGTTTCTATAGAAATCCCTAGATCAACACATATGCATCACAAAGCCAATAAACAACTATTCATTATTAATAGAGATTTTAAATTTTTACCAGGATGTGGAAATATCCCCACTATAATACTTTTCATTCCCATGAATTCATATGGACTAATAATTCTACAGAAATAGGTAATGCTACTGCACCCTCACCAAAAAGTAATTCTCTCAATTTTCATGAGATTATGATCTATGTATCAATAATATGATTACCAATGGAATACACATCCCAACTGAGAAATTTACTAGAGAATCGAAATAATCATGTGGTTTCTCTGAAAAAAAACATCTTATTCTAGCTCAATATGTTCCCAACATAGAACATAAGATAGTATTAGGTAGCTACTTCCTGAGATTAGACATGTGGAAAACATCATGGATACCTTTCAAATAATCTTAAAATGCCCACCAATAATAAACCATCCCAACACACTATGTGACATAAAATGGTCCAACATATCTCGATACAAGCTTCAGTTGTTTCATAATCTAGAAGTTACCCAACAAATGAGAAACCTTTTAGAAATCACATTCACTAATAGAAAACTATAATTGATTCTATTAATGACCTATATCAGATTTCTTCCAACATTGACATGTAACAAAGTGTCACAATATATCCTTGATCCTCCCTGATATATACTAAATGAAACCTAGTCCCATAAGATAGTCCTCACCCACCTCTACCCAATAAAGAGTAGACTTGCATGGGTGGTTGTACTATGTATCTATGGGAGACATTCTGATCAATGATTTTTAATTTTTATATATAAAAACTGAACCAGTCCATGTTAATTATACCATGATCAAAAGAAATTAGTCATGGAATTTATCATATATGATCTGAATATCACATTTTATCAAACCAACCATTTATGGATAATATGTTTTAATCAGTTTGAAATGAGTCCCCATCAACTCCTAAAGATCCTTCAAGAACCTGAAAGTAAACCTGGGATCCTAGTACAAGAAAATCTATGACTGAATCCAATGAAACTCCATAATATCCTATATTTATATCATACCTAAATATTTTACATTAGTGGTGTCCCTTATCAGAATGAAATGATTAATTTCATCAATAAATCATCCACCATTGAGATATCATTATTTCCTCAAGGATTCTATTGTAATCTTACAATTATGCCTATAATCACCTCATCACAATTACAATCCACCACTAGAGGCGGATGGAGAGAACCATAAGGCTTCATATGCTCTTCCTTTATCTTCTAATAGGTATAAAATTTGGACACATAATTTGTGATGTCATTATTTATACCCGACCACCATAAATTTAATCTCATTTCATAATACATCTTTGTAGTCCTGGGGAGAAATTACCATAAAATTATATGTAAATCATATAATAATAAATTTATCAAGATAGATAGGACATCATAGAAATCCATGAAAAGGATAAATACATCATAAGGGAAAGACCAACCAGAAATAGTCTCCCCACTATAAAATATTTCTTCATTTCATCTAAACAGATCATATTGATACCTCCACTATAGAATAGTCTCTAGAATAGATAATGATAATTGATCACTAGTCATAACCATAACTGAATCATACCTCTATGCTTCCATATGAAACGATGGGAAAATAACCCTCATGTTCCACTCCACCTTCAACTCTAAAATAATATGTGGTGGAGATTTACTACTAAGAGAATCAATAATAACATTCCACTTTTTAAGGATGTAGGTGACGTTAAGGTTTCTCATCTAGAGGTAATCCACCGATCTTCTCTTCCAGATATTCAGATCCTTTCAAGAGAGTATATAGATACAAATCTTATGATTATAGAAGACTATGAACATCTACCCAATAGGATAGTTTCCCCAACACTTAACAACATGAATAACCATGTTAATATCCAAATCATGAGGGAAGTAATTCTCTTCAAGTGGTTGAATCTAATGATAACCATATGATACAACATAATCATCCAACATAAAAAAACACATAAAAGAACTAGAAGAATCATAATATACAACATACACCTTACGGGGATTAAGTAAGACCATAATAAAATTTGAGGTTAAAATCTATTTTAACTCCTTAAAATATTTTTTACATTCTTCATCCCATTCAAACATCGCCCCATTTATAGTAAGAGTGGTCAAATTTGATTTCAAAATTAATAAATCTTTGACTAAACATCAATAGTATCCATCCAGACTATGGAATCATAGTACCTTAAGAAATTTTTTTATCATCTAATGACAAGATATATCTTAATTTTTTTTGATTATTAGATATTCCATGTTCATAAATGACATTCCCAAAGAACATCATTTCATAAATACATAAATTTCACTTAGAATATTTCTTATAATGGTTGTGGCTCTTTACAATCTCCAAAACCAATTTCATTTGGGGCTTGTGCACAAAATCAAATCCACAATAAAGTATGTTATCATCTATAAACACTATAATTATAGAATCAATGTACCGATTGAATATTTCATCTTCAAGTGAAATAAAACATTAAGAGTGTTTATTAGAAAAAAATTACCATAAGATATTCATATTGTCAATAAATTTTCCTGAAATTGGTCATCATAATATCATACTTCCTAAACCTAATTTGTTGATACCCTGAATGAAGATCGATATTTGAAAGCCACTTCTCACCCTTTAACTAATCAAAAAACTCATCCACAATGGGAAAAGGGTGCTTATTATTTACAATCACTCGATTCAGATATTGATATTCCCTACACAAACTAATTGTACAATCAGTCATCTTAACAAACGTCATGTTGGCTTCTCATATAGAAACACAAGATCGAATTTTCTATAATATATTTGAACTAGTTATTGAGATATTTCATTTCATCGGGTTTCATATAATAAATGGTTATATAAATCGGTTGTGTACCCACCACCAGATCAATCATAAACATTACATCCCTCTATTTTAGAAGACTATAAATGTCGTTTGCAAGGATATGAGGGAAATCATAATCAACTACAAGAAGATTTATAATAGATGAAACACCATTAAGATCAATTGAAACAATAGAAAAAAAACTTTTGAGATCTAAATGGGAAGGTCCTGTGTGACCAGACCTTGGATCCCACTCCATAAAAACCCCATGATATATCCCATTAGTTGAAAATAAAAAAACACATTAACTACAATAATAAATCTAATAATGTTGATAAACTAACTAATCCATCTTGATTATAGAATTTAATTGATCCAGATTGAAAACTAAAAAAATCCCACATCAACTAGGTGTTGTTTACAGAGAGATTATAAGATAGACATCAAACCCATATTATTTCCTCTTTCTATGAAATTCATTCATATACATAATATTGGATATGATATTTTTTGGAATTTTTAGTATGAAAAAAAGTGAGTAGATATAAATATGTTTCAGGTACCAATATCAAATATAGCAGTTTCTATAGACGATAAAACCAAAATTATACACCTCAATATAGTTTATCCAACATCAACCTCAATCAAGAAACACGTTCATTGCATGTAGTTACTCACTCCTGAGGCCTATGGATGGAGAGATTTGGAATTTAAATATTCTAAGACTGTTTTAGTGACATTTAGAATGAAATATACCTTACCATAATGGGGTATAAGCATGGCGTGTCATATCCTATGAAGATATCCTCAATTGGCCATATAAAATATATATATATATATAGGGGTTTCGGCCAAGAATGATGAATTTCACCTACCATTCCCTAAAAATTACAATTCAGAGGCACACATATAGTTGTATATAATGGTGATGATCAGGTCCATTAATGAGAACCATATCTTCCACCACTATGATAATCATTTCACTACCTTTTTTTCAGGAGCCTCCTGGAAACAGCCATTTGGTGGAAGAGAATAACCATAAGATCAAATAATGTGTTCCATTTTAATATTTACCATCATTTCTCTATTTATCATTCTGGTATAGGTGTTATTTATTTATATATAATTCTACAATCATATATCTAGTTAGAACTCCTACAGGTATTTCTAGGCTCTCATATTATCAATTAGGACAACATCATGATAAAAATGAACAAACTCAATAAAATTATTGGTGTCTTATAACTCCAAACACTCTCATTATTATAAGGATTTCATCTCTACATACTTTCATATCATCAGGGACTCTATTTAGATCCACTAAAGTAATATAGTATTGAAACCCTTCTAATCCAAGTCTGAAAGTTAAGCCACATATACCATGGAATTCCACCACTTCATTTTGGGCCATGATGCCTTAACATCATGAACTTCACCAAGATATCCTCTGGTTTATTGAGCCTCTCGAAGACCAAGTTGATCTTGTAAAACAAGTTCTCCACCTCTTGGGGCTCATTTTTTACCACTGAAGGATGGCGATTTGTTGGTAGGAACTCTAAATCATAGTCTTTGTCTCCTATAGATTCAGCATGTGCCATAATTTTTCGGTTTTAAACTCATTGTATGTTATATTCAATGGAATGAACTACTTAATTGATATTCTCAATAAGATACTAATCTAGAGTATGAATTACTATATGAGAATCCCTTGCTACATCATCATGTGAAAACATGGTAGATGTCTTCTAGGCATGTTAATACACACTAGAAACATAAAAAAATGATTAGAAAACAATAAAATATAATAATAAACCAGAAAATAATATATAAAAACTCCGATTAAGATCAAAACTCAACACACGAGGCACACATCCCCACATCCTATGGTAACATGAGGATTTTTGTGATAAGAGTTGGACAGACACTAACTTCAACCGACCCCACTAGTCCCAAAATTCCCATTTCCTATATATAAACTTAAAAATACTGATAATAAAAATTAAAATATACCATTTTTTAATGATCCAACCCAATATACCCTCCAAAGTCTATACCCAAAATGGTTTTGTATTAACAAAAAGGGTATTCACGAACCCTTTAGGTTAGTTGACAAAACATGGGCATCAAATGCAAAAAATAGGAAATTATTTCACCCAACAAAAAATAAGATAAATGGAATATATATATATATATACACACACACACACAAAAACATATAGTGGAAAGAAAATGTGTATGAAGACTAGAAGAAATATATATCATAACAAATAAAGTAACATAGGTATTGATTCAATGCAGAACTATTAAGATCAAACTCCAAGCTATAACTCTAATAACTCCAAGGGATAACAATAATAGGAATACTACTACACTATTAAATCTATGGGTAATGTCCCACATCCTCACCACCAACTACTCATGCTCAGATAATGTGAACATCACCTCCTCATTATGGAACCTTGACATTTCCTACATAAAAATACAATATAAGGTCTAGACACCACCATAGTGGTGTGTGGGGTGTGAGATAAAAAGGGTCAGTAGGATACCACCAAGGTTTTTCATGTCAAGTACCTATGCCAAAATCACAAAATTCTCAATTTTCAGAAAACATGTCACGATAATGAAATAAAAATTTTATATGAAAATTATGGTAAACAATTACCATTTTCAACAATTCCAAAACAAATCCAGGTAAAAATTTTAAAAGAATAATTTCCATAAACCATTTACAGTTATAAAAAAATGGAATATCTTATCTAAAGTAGTATAATCAAAATAAAAATGAAAAAACTCTCCAATGATACCTTCTAATTAGGATAGCAAGGTCACACATACTTCAATTATGACTAGTGCACATACATGTCCCTAGAACCCATGTATAACGGTCTAGGGAACCAAGGAAAACCCCATAATGTAAACAATCCTACCATGTCAGTCTAGTCCTAAATAAAAATTTAAATTGATCTACAAATAGATGAATACCCTAGAAAGTTAACCCACTTTCAATACTAAAGAATGAGTCTCAATACTACACCTTCAACCTAATTATATAAGGCTTCCATATTCAAAATTTATCAAATCTTTTCAAAGGTATTTCACATATTAAAATATAATTTCTACCCACATATTTTATATAAAATCTTCTTGAAAACCCATTTCCCAATATATTTTACAATTATGTTAAAAATGTCATTTTTATGAAAACATCGGGAAAATTATATTTTATTAAAAACTCATTTTCTCACATTAATAAATAAAGAATTCCAATTTATTTATAAAATTATTTATAAACGAAGATATAAAAAAATTCATTCAATATACGCTAGAGACATAACCACCTAACTCATGTTTGGAGCACACCACTCTCACAAGTTCCATAGAAACTAGAAGGAACATATGAAAAAATGGAAGACAATGAGGATGAACACAAAATGGATCTATAGGGGATAAAAATCATCATCACGTGATCAAAAATCCCTACCAACATGCACAACCCCTCTGTTAAAAATCATGACCAATGAAAAAGGATAAATGATAATGGAACTCTTATATATGGAAGATCAACCATCTTTTCCAGAGATGAAGGAGCTAAACGAAGATAACTAGAAGGAATGGATTCACTAAATACATCATGGGAGAGACATGTGGTTTGAGTGAGGAGGTTTCATATTGAATGAATAGTATTATAGATTTCAGTGCAATAAAACCCACTCAACACAAAGGATTCACTTAGTGAATCCCATTTTCACATCGTGAATCCCAAAAGTATATTATATGCTGAAAAAGGCATTGCATCGGGTTAAAAGGCATATAAACAAATTCGTGATATAAATTAAATCCACATCTTGATCATTTTTCACACATAAAACAATCTCATGGAATCTTTCTAACATTAAATTTTAATCATCAATCATATTCTTAGTATGAAAATTCCATATAGGTAGCAAGAAACTTCGGCTCAATTGTAACACCCCAAGCTTGAATTGAATGTTTCCCTTTAAATAATACAATAGCTTGTATTGTATGAAACTCGAAGATTCTAACACACCACAACGAATCAAACTACCTGTTATGAATAGTAATATACATTTTTTGAAATTTTAATAATTTTATCTTTCAAAATGGACTTCATTTTTGGATTCAGAATATTGAATTTAGCATTGGGTGAATTTTTGGTTTTTTTCTGAAAACATTCAATTTTTGATGAATAGTGAACAACACTGTGTTATTGGTTAAAACCGCATCTTTAATTAAATAATTAGTTGTTTATTTAAATTTATATTAGGTGAAAATAGATATATAATAAATATATAAGTTCAATTTAATTAATTTGTGTCATTTTATAATATGTTTAGATATATAAAATTTTATTAAACTTTTTACCATCTTTTACCCACCTCAAAGGAGCATTTGAAAATTTGCATAAAACATAATTTCACCGCTTCTATGAATTGAATTTAAAAAATTAGAGAGACATAATTGATGTCAGTAAGTCATATTTTGTCCAATAAGATGAAAATATTTTTTGGTGAATAGTAACTTTTCACTTTTATTTACCACGGTTAATAGTAAATAGGGTAATTAAAGGTAAAAATGTTATTATTATTACCCTAACATAGGTACCTATTCTATTGGATAAATGTAATTTGTCCAAATACAACCTTAGGAATAAAATATGATCCTTTATGCCAACATGGATTAGATTAGGTCATTTATTATTATTTTATTTAACAAAGAGTTAAATGTGTTAAATTCAATGTTTCACAACTAAATAATTTTTATAATTTAGTTAATAATTTGATAAATTAAACTATAAATATTCATTAGAAATATAAAAATATTTCCAACATAATGGAATTTTATTTATAATTTTTAGACATTAAATAATTTAATTTATTTATGACACAATGATGATGCATTAATTAGATTATTAATGAAATATTAAAAATATTGATATTATAAAGATTGAAATAAATCTAATTTGAGACTTTTAATGAATTAAAATAATTTAAATGGTTAATATGACATTTTGGGAGTGATTAAATGAATTTTTTTCAAATTAATAATCCTGTTATGAATTTAACAAAAAAAATACCAAATAGTGTAAAAATTTACATAAAAGATTTTTTAAAACATATATTATATTATTAATTGATATTATATACATAAAAAGCTAAGGTTCGGCCAAAGGGCTTAAGTAATATTATATAAGTCATTAATGAACCACTTGAGGTTCATTTGGTAGTTTATAGTATGTTTATTAACCATATAATATAAAAATAAAAAGAGACATCGTAAATGTCAAACTATTTAACTAAGAGTTAAATCTATAAGATATGGTTAATATTGTGATACAAACCTATCTAAAACCTATTTATTGAGTGGTTTTCGACCCATCCAAACATTATCCTAGAAATAAATTATTTTGGATCCATTAGAAACCGATAATGATTTTATTATAAAATATTATTTCAATCGTTTCCTAATGTGCCCCTCACCCATCTTATAAAAGGGAACTTTCCCTTCTCTCAAATTCACATATTCAAATCCAATTGTCTCGGCCAACCACTTCCCAAATATCCTCTCAAATGTCCTACCTTCATCATAGAAGCACTTCTTTAGTCATAAAACCAACCTAATGGGCCCATTTGATCAAATCAAAAGGAAGAACCTAAAGAAGAGGTAATTATTTAATCACCTCTTTCCAGTTCTTTTCTTCTTCCACTTCATCTATCTTTATTGTTTCCACTATAAAATAATAACTCCTGTATCATATATATAATTTTATGTTATTATAAAATTGGCACCACAATATTCATTATTCTATCCATCCTATAAATGAAAAATTCACTATATGTGTGTATGTACGGCTTACCGTCTCCACGTCGTGGTGAAGTTTTTTATTAAAACAATTCATCATTTGGATGTGTATAATAATGAGTATAAATGATATAAATAATAAATATAACATGATAATATTTCTTTATATATTATATACCATTCAATTTTATTAGATTTTAATATCAAAAGAATGATATTTTCGCTTGTTCATACATACAAATTACTGTCTCCACGAACGCGATGAGATTCATTCCCCATCATAACCATTCAAGAATTTATTTATTTTCCGATTTAAAAATAATGTTTAAAGACTTGATATAATTCTGGATATGAATAATATAAATCCCATCCATAACAAACATAACTCGCATAATAATGAATATAAAGGAACACAGATCAGTTTACACCCGAACCGACGATAATACTAAAATATTATTAACAATGCATTAATAGAAGGTCATATATGATATCATAATTATGTATATGGTTATTTTATAATTTAATAGAAAATATTTAACTATTATTGAGGAGGTTAGAATACCCTATACCAAGGAAAAGTACAAGGTAAGGGTAAAATTTACTAACTCTTTATTATCCAAGGTTGTTTTTACGTAAGTATCTACTGGGAACTCTTTATCATCCACATCCATGTTTTCTTAAAAATGTATTTCAAAATTTTTTTACTATTTACTTGATTACTGGTTAAATTCATTTACAACCTTTTGAACTTATATGTTTGGAGAGGAAGGTTTTTTTCATTTTCTAAACAAGGTACTTTATGAAATTATTGAAAAAATTAAGGTAATATTGATTTCTTAACTTATATGGTGGGTGTGGATCTTTTCTATGGTTATGACAACATTGAAGATTTCATTAGATTATTATAAGAATATTTTAAAAAATTAATGGTTACTTTTATAATTACATTACTTTTAAATGATTCCAAATTAGAAAGATATATTTCACTAAAAAGGGTTTTTTTTCATCTATGTCAGCATCCTTTGATAGATTTCATGTTTTTTGAAGTTTATTTATTATGATATAAAACATCCATACTGTATTGAAGGTTTAGTGATTTGTTTTAATTTGGATGTGTTATTTCATACCATTCATGGTTTATGGATAATGTATTGAAATTTAGTGTGCTAGTTTCAATAGGAATGTTTACGTTTTTTTAGACCTTTTCATAAGAGGAATGCATTGGACTTAATAACTGACAGGTGGAGCCTGCTATAGCTCCTCGAGGCATCAGTAGGTATCATGAGACAAACAAGTGTCTTGGCACAAGGCCTTGAAAAATTATTATTTTTAGTCTTGTCACAAGGCCTTGACTATGTGGTTATGAAGTATGGTATTATACATTCCATCATTATGAAATTGGCTATTGATTTTGCATGTGATTATTCAACATGTACAATATCCATGTGAATAAGTAAATGAAATTATTTTATTTTATCTTTGAAATATTATGATATAGTAAATGTTTAGAAAGATTTTATTTTATACTTATACATTGCCTTAATTTTTTATGCTTATTTATGAATGCTTCCTCTATATTGTTATCCTTACTGAGCATCTGAGATCGCCCCTTTCTATGTTTTATTTTTCCGAGGATGCGAAGAAGTATATTATGACTGACCTACAGGGATAGTCTAAGGGATATGAGTGTGTCATATGGAGAATATGTTGTTGTAGTTTTTCATTTTATAATATAATTTAAAAAATATGAATGTATCTAGTATTTCCAAAGATACTAAACTGAATGGTCTTTCAAGACATGATTACTTGTATCATGCCAATGATATGTAATAATGCACCAACTCTAGGTAACTAGGGTTGAGGAATTACAGTTGGTATCAGAGGAAGTTTAGTAAATCCTTGGATGCTAGATGTATAAAAACTATGATTAGAGAAATGTTATCATAAGATAGACTTTGATAATTAGTATAGAATAACATCCTAGAATTTTGGTAATGTAGATATTTTATTTGATTTTTCCATGAAATATATCCCTTATTATATACGAGAAGTTAGAGGCATCTCTGACACAGATGTACCTAGTGGTAAAACCTGAAAACACCACTTTGAGCTAGACTCGAACGGGAACTGGTGCACGACAACGGGCCTTACTGCATTCTTGGTTACGACCCTCCTGAGTGATATTAATCGAATAATTCTCATTTCCTTTACAAACCATTTTTAGGGGTTTATGTGTATATAAATCCTCAATGAAAACATTTTGATTATTATAGAATATATCCGTAAACGGTTCAATTTATGTTAATTGTTTTTCATGTTTGGAATTATATATTGCAATTCATAAACTAATATAGTGTATGCCATTGTTTAGAAATAGAACATAGTGGAAGTAATGTAAACTATATCAATGTACGTAATACATGTAGGGATTTCCATCATTCTCAAGTTAATTATAGTGTATCAGGTGAGGCAACTGGTGCTGACCAACTTATCACCATAGTGGGAAAAATCACTCAGGTTGTGAATAATAAACATACCTATATGCATAACCTTGATCTAAAATGAAAAGGATCAATGTTAGACCTCTTGATGAGGCAACAACCACCAAAATTTAATGGGAATAAAAATCCATTCATATATGAGAAATGAATATGTTCCTTAGAAAAAATATTTCATGCTTTGGGGAGTAGTGAAAGGGAAAATGTTTTCATGGCAGTTTATTGCCTCATGGGAGATGCAGATCAATAGTGTTCATTAATCCAAAACACAAAGGAATATAAAGAAGTATCAAACATGGAATGGAAGGAGTTTAAAGATATTTTCATAGAAAAATAATTTTCTTGTTACCATCGAGCTGATATTGAAAGGAAATTTCTGAATCTGAGGCAGAAGGAGGATGAGAATGTCACAAAGTATGAGGCTAACTTTAAAAGGTTTGAAAGGCATACTGCAGATTAGATACGTAACCCTAGATGTAAGATTTATAGTTTCAATGATGGGTTAAAACCATTTCTTCATCGATCATTAGTCTAAAAATCCTTCTCGTCATACGAAGATGTTGTCTCATGTGCTATCAAAACAAAAAAAAATAATTCTCTAACTCCAACGACAATAAAGCAATACAAGCGAAGAATATATATCCTGAAAACTATGGAAATGGAAATATGGAGAAGAATGGAATTTTTGAATATCCATCCTACAGTAAATGTGGGAAGAAACACCCCGATACTTTCTTGAAGGGAATGGGAGTCTGTTAGAAGTGTGGTGAAAAGGCCATCAAACTCGTGAGTGAAATGGGAATAAAGAGGATATCAATGTTGAATGATTCAATTGTAGAGAAAAGAGGCATTATTAAAACGAATGTCCTAAGAGCCAAGGGAATTTACCTCAATAAAGGCCAAGGGATCAAGGCCACACTTATTTTATCAGTACTGCTGAGGTTGGAGCTCTAAAAGATGTGGCGGAAGGTAATCTAATGGTTCCTCATGTTTAGAAAAGGCATTATTTGATTCTGTATCATCGAATTGATTCATATCTTCCAAGTTTTCTAATAAAATTATATATTTATAATTTGATTTATAAAGGGAGTTTCTAATAAAAACACATAAAAGAATTATCATTTCAAAATATATTTGTTAATAAATTCCAAGGAAGGCATATAAAAGTTATTTGTCTACTTATCTCATAGTCATACCTATGATTGAATTTGATATTTTCCTCGATATGGATTGGATTTCAGACCATGATGAAAAAATTTATTGTAAGAAGGAGGAGGATACAATTTTCCATGATGAAAAGGAGTACCTTATCTTTAGAGCAAAAATGTCACAATCTGATTCTTATCTTGATTCAACCCTAATAGCTCACCTAAATTCAATTATCGAGGAGTAAGAGAATGAAATAACTGTGGGTGAGGGAAGTAATTTTCAAATAGATGATGTACATATTGTGCAAGAATATGTTGATGTGTTTCCAGATGATTTACCTGGACATCCAACAAAATGATAAATTGATTTTTCAATTGACACTACAAAAAAAACTGGGTTTAGCGGCGGTTTTGTGGTGGCGGTTCACAAAACTGCCGCTAATCATTTTTGGTGAAGGTTTCGCGGCGGTTTTTAATAAACCGCCGTGAAACCCAAATTTTTTTTAGAAACACCATGACCCTTTCCCCCTCCCCGACCGCGTTCCCCAAACCCTCCCCAATCCCCCCCGGCCTCGGCGTCCACAGCTCCCCCCGCACCCTCCGGCGACCCCCGCACTCCTCGCGCCCTCCAGCGAAGCCCTCCGGCGAAACCCGCACCCCCCGGCGCCCCCCTCGACCACCGGAGAAACCTTAGGTTCCTTCCCACGTTTCTCCCAATTATGGTTCACTCTATAATGCGTTTATACACTTTTTGTGGGTGGATTCACTTGGGATATACTTCTTTATACCCCCCTAATTTTTCCATTATATGTTTTTATTATTTTATTTTCCTAAAAAGTTGAATTTATAGATTTCTATGAAGTTTTATATGGTTGATAATATTGATGTGATGATTTTGGGTGAGGTCTTAGACATTATTTAAGATTCAAACTTTAGTGTGGGATCCTTATTTGGTTAGACTAGGATGACATAAATCTAGATTAACCATTGGTGCGTCATCTCATTTGGTAGGGTTTATAGAAATGGTTGGGTAGTTGGTCTACTCAAGGGTAAGAAGTACTCATGGTTGAAATCATTTTATAAGGGATCCCTTAGTCTTTTTTAAAAATAGAAGGGTTTTTATGGTGTTTTTTTATAAAAATAGAAATGTTTATATATTTGGAAACAGTTAATGGAAAATATTGATTATTTATTTAATTTTTAATATCTATATTTTGTTTTAGGAAAATTCCATGCGTTTAGGTAATGTTCTATAAAATAAATTTAATGTTTTTGGTTTATCATTTATATGGGGTACATGATATTTTTAAGGGATATCCTACTTTTTTCCTTTAATATCCCCTATATTCCCATCTTGGTCAACATTTAGATTATATACAACACAAAAATGTAAATAAAATACGTCCTTCTTTACATGTTGTGAATCATAGTCTCATATGTGGAGCTATAAAGGAGGTGTAGCTATCCGGTGGTTGGTTGGATCTTGGATTTTTTAGTGGAAACATGGAGGTTCTATTTGGGTGATTTATTAGATAGATAAATATTTATTTGGGAGATCATTAATACAATGGATTTATTAATCTGAGTGTGTCTACATAGGGTTATCCATTTCTTTTTACCAATATTGCAAGAGTGAGTTATTGATTTTATATTATCTATTATAAATTAAATCATGTTACTTTTAATAATTGGTATCCTTTTCTATGAATTTATGATTTATTCAATCATTTTAGAGGTTCCTTATGGATTTTGAAGATTGTTCATTGATTAGGTTATCAGCGGTTAATGGTTTGAGCTAAAGGTGTGTCCATGATAGAATTTCAAACACTATATAGTAATTTTGTGTTTTTGGTAATTCTATTTAGGTTAATGGAGAAACCATATGTATTTATATCTTTGATAAACCATTTTTTATCCTTTTTTTCATTCGGGACTATATTTATCAATGATATATTGGTATGATCATGATCCTATGATGAGCATGAAGAATAGTTGGTTATGTTCTTAGACACATTGAGATATCATCATTTATATGCCAATATATTGAAATGTTATTTCTATAATCAATAGGTCACATTTTTTGGTCGTGAGTTCTCTAAATCTAGGATATTAGGGGATATTGAGAAAGTAGAATCTATAATTTCTTAATAGATTCATACTAATATTGTTGAGATTCATATTTTCATTGGTCATGTGGTTTCTTATTCTTGCATTATCTTGGAGTTTTCTCACATATTCATTAAAAACATAGTATTGACTTGGAATAGAGTGAATTTTTAGTGGGATGATAAATAAAATGATTCATTTTATGAGCTAAAAAATATATTGACATCTACACCTATTCTTATTTGACCAAATCCAAGGATGCATTATAAGGTCAATAATGAGGCCTCCAATGTGATGTTAAGATTTATGTTGATATGGAGGAATGAGTTTTAGTAAATGGGCCTTGAAACTTATAATAAATGATTACAATTATCCAAATCATGATATTTAGTTAGTCATGGTTATGCATGCCCTCCAATGATTATAAAATTAGTTATTCAATGAGAATTTTGTGGCATTTACAAATAAAAAAACATGTAGTAAATATTTTATCATAGGGATAAAAATATATTATAGAGGATATGGGATGCATATATTTAGTCATTTTATTTGGATTTTAATTATACTCCAAGAAAGTGAAATTTCATTATTGATGCTCTATGTTTAAATTATCAAGTGCATGTAGTTTGTACATCGAAATATGAATGTAAATTTATATTACTTTTCTCAGAGATTCATCATGATGTAGTTAATTATAAAGGTCATGTCAATATAGAAACCTTGACCATCATTTTATCTTTATTTTTTTATTTAAAGAAGGTATGATTTCATATTATGTGTATTGGGTTTTCCATGAATGGTTTTATAGTATGGATTTCATACCTAGGTATATGCTTAGTGAGAATTATCTTTTGTATTTTCATGGGTGTAATTTTTTTAGTGACCCCGACACCCCCCACGCCCCACGTGGCCTCCGGCGACCCCCGCACCCCCCGACGCCACCCGCGACCCCTTTCGACTTGCTAATTTTTAGTTCTTCCTTGATTCTTTGATTGCTTCTCATAAACGATGGATAAGTCATGCATAGTATTTGTGGATTATTTATTTATGTGGTTTATATATTTCTCCTACATTTATTCATGTATTCATTACTAAAAGTGAGAATATCCATCCACAATTTGAGTAATTTCTTGGAATTTATATTGAGCAGTTGGTTCCTTTGGGATATCACTTAATATTATTTACACCTCAACTCTTTCCAAGAATATAGGTATGTTCAATAGATTAAATCCCATCCTATAGACCAATTTCAATTCCAATGGTTTATTTTACAAAAATCCATGTGACTTCTCTCCCTTGTAAATTTGGTCCATAACGACATGTCTTATCATGGATAATGAATTAATTAGGTGCTTCATGTTCTGTAAACATATCCCATTGGAAACCATACAAAATAGTTGGGTAGATAGTGTTATGATAAGTGTGTAACCCGATATTCTTATTTCTCCTCAATGAGGTGTTGATGCTGTCTCTTATGGACTAGACTTGTTCGGTTGGTCTGAAGTGGTAAATGTGATCAATGAACCATATTTATTTTATTATTCATACTTTATGATCAATGGTTCATCTTTATTATATTATGTTTCAGTAATCTTAAATTATCGTATATTTTGTGTAGGCACATTGTGATATACATGGATAAAAGCTAGATCACATTACCGAGGAACACACCTCAATATGTTAAGGGTTTGAATGTGTTTTTAGATTTTTCAATTTCTAATCGATCTGTTGAAGGGAGAATAAGATGTCCATGTCCTAAATGTAAATTTAGAACATGGTTGAAGAGAGATGAAGTTTATGAACATTTAATAATAAAGCAATTCCCTGATCAATATTTGTGTTGGATTTGGCATGGAGAATCAAACAATACAGAAAGATTGAGGACTGATGTTAATCCACAGAATGAGGTCCCAAGTTTGTCGCCATTGGAAAATGAAATGAAAAACCTCATAAATGATGCATTCGACACTGCAAGACACCAATATGAGCATCAAAACATATCAGAACAACCAGAAGAGGGTGGTACAAATTGCAACGTGACAAGTGATGTTTTTGAGACTGTAACACAAGCAGATCAAGATTGTAACATATCATTGGATCCTCCTCTTGATTCTGTGGAGCCAAATGTAAGGGAAAACTTCGGTGAGGAAAATGCTCTTCATGATTTATTTGATGATGGAAATCAAGAGTTGTATAGTGGGTGTTTGAAATATTCAAAGCTTTCATTTCTGCTGAAGTTGTACCATATCAAATGTCTATGTGGAATTACAAATAAGGAAATTTCCATGTTATTGGAATTGATTCGTGATGCATTTCCTGAAGCAAAAAACCCAGAATCGTTTTATGAGATGAAAAAAGTTGTAAACAAGCTTGGTCTGAATTATACAAAAATACATGCGTGTCCCAATGATTGTATGCTTTACTGGGGAGAGGATTCAAGTAGACAGAATTGTAAGAAATGTTCTTCTTCTAGATGTTAGTCAAAAGGTGATGTTGGAAGTATGACTGAACATAATTTCATGGAGAAGAAGAAAAGGAACACACCTGCAAAAGTTTTGCGTTACTTTCCTTTGAAGCCTCGATTGCAAAGATTATTCAAGTCATCAAAACCCGCCGAACACATGAAGTGGCATTCTGTAGATAATAACAATGATGGGTTAATGAGACATCCACGAGATTCCCAATCGTGGAAGACATTTGATTCATTACATCTAGATTTCTCAGCTGATCCTAGGAATGTTCGATTGGGATTGGCTACCGATGGATTCAACCCATTTGGGACTTTGAGTATGAGTTATAGCATTTGGCCAGTTATTTTGATCCCTTATAATCTGCCTCTGTGGATGTGTATGCAACAATCATCTTTTATCATTTCGATGATTATTCCTGGAAAACAAATTCCTGGAAATGATATTGATGTATACCTGTAGCCTTTGATTGAAGAATTGCAGGAGTTATGGAGCAACGGTGTTGAGACATTTGATGTTTCTTCTAAAACCATGTTCAAAATGCATGCTGCTTTAATGTGGACCATTAGTGACTTACCTAGGCATGGGAATTTATCTGGTTGGAACACTTATACGGTTTTGGCTTTTCCTGTTTGTAACTTTGATTTCGAGCCCAAACGGCTACCTCACAGTAGAAAATGGTGCTTCTTGTGTCATCGAAGATTTCTTGATGCATCTCATAGATTTCGGCTGAACAAATCAAAATTTAATGGTTCCATTGATTGTAGACCACCCCCAAATTTGTTAACCAGTTCTGAAATATTGACACAGCTTGAAAATGTTAAAACAGAATTTGGGAAGGTTCATCATTTGACTGATAGCGGAAAACGAGTGTGAAGTGCATCGTCATGTGAAATTAGAACGCAACAATGGATGAAAAAAAGTATATTCTTTAGACTTCTGTATTGAGAATTTAATTCTTTGCGCCACAATCTTGATGTGATGCATATTGAGAAGAATGTATGTGATAATTTGATTTTCACATTACTTAATGAGCATGGAAAGTCGAAGGATCATCTCAATGCTCGCAAAGACTTACAAGTAATGAACATAAAACGTGATCTCTGGCCAGATGAGAATGAAAAGTATGCTCCTGCCATTTTTTCAATGAAAAATAGGGATAAAGATGAGTTCCTTCGAGTTTTAAAGAATGTGAAAGTATCTGATGGGTATTCGAGTAACATCTCGAGGTGTGTTGATTTGAAGAATCGTAAGTTATATGGATTGAAAAGTCACGATTCACATGTTTTGTTACAACAGTTACTACCATTGGCATTGCGTACATTATTACCTAAAAAAGTTACTGCTGTTGTATTGCAATTCTGCACATTTTTCAGGCAATTATATGTGAAAACTCTATATCCTTTACAGTTTGACAACCTACAGGAGAGGTTTGTATTGACCCTTTGTGCAATGGAGATGATCTTTCCTCCATCGTTTTTACTGTCATGATGCATTTAACTGTGCATTTGGTTGACGAAGCTAAATTAGGAGGCCCCGTTCATTATCGATGGATGTATCCAATTGAGAGGTATTTTATTTATATGTTTCCAGTTATGTAAACAATATTTGCAATTTAAATAAATGCATAATATTATTATTATTTTTCACAGATATCTTGGGCATTTGAAAGCATACGTGAGAAATAAATCTCAACTAGAAGGCTCTATTGGTGAAGGCTATTTGTCCGAGGAGTGTGTCATCTTTTGTTCCAGATATTTGGATGATATTGAGACAATATTTAATCTAGTTGGACGTGTTGACGACACATCAACTCAATCTCAAATGCATTAGAAATCAAAAATATTTCCTGCTATTGGCCGATCAGTTGGGAGGACCTCATACGTGACACTGACAGAATTGGAGTTATTACAGGCACATAGATATGTGATACTGAATAGTGAAATTGAAGATCCATTTATTGAAGAGTTGATGATACAAACAAAGAGACGAATGAGAGGCTGAACACGAAATGAAAAAGATATAATGAAAGTTGTGAATAAAGAGCTGGTAGAATGGTTTGCACGACGTGTAAGTTTAAAAATATTGCAATAAATACGAATATTAGTTTGACACATAAAATTTGAAAATATATTAAATTATATTTTTATTCTTCAGATCATGAATACTATTACTCGAGCAGACTTGTCAGAAGATTTGAAGTTTCTTGCTATAGGTCCTATAAAACAAGTTAGAATGTTCGACGCTTATAATGTCAATGGTTTTAGATTTCGTACAGTCGATCGAGAAATGGGTTTGAAAACACAGAATAGTGGTATATTTACATTTTCTGAAGTCGAATACTATGGAAAGTTTCATGATATTATTGAATTAAACTACCACGGACATTTTTCTGTTGATTAATTCAAATGCAAATAGGTCGATATTTTTAGAGGTGTTAAAAGAGATTCCTTGAAATTTACTTCTGTAACCTTCTCTCGCTTGATGGATGTTGGTGATCGTGAACTGCATGATCCATATTTCTTAGCATCACAGGAAAAAATGGTATATTATGTGAATGATGTTGTGGATGAAGGGTGGAGTGTAGTTACTCAAGTAATACAAAGAGATTTGTATGATATGGGTGATGAAGTGGATGATTTGACCTCTGCAATTGAATTTCATCAACAACAGGAAGAAGAATTATTTGCCCATCATGATATTGAAAATATTAGTCTAGAAATGATGAATGAAGTGGATGAAGCAATGGAGCAGGAAACCGACATGATTGAAGGGGAAAATGATTGTATGTACAATTATGTATTCATTCATCAACCACTTGTTTCATTTCTGTAGTCATTCATTATCATTGTTATATATATTTTGTTTGTTAGTACTGGGCATCTATTATCATTTTTAATTTTTTTTCTGCATAATTTTTTTGAAATATATATTTTGAACTTAATTTCATTTGATTAAATGATAGGAATGACAAGGAAGAAGCGGTACACCATTTCATCTACTTCTGTGACAGATGACGATCCGTCTGTCCCCACGGCATCTGAAGCAGCAGCTGCCTACATCCCCGCATCATCTCCCCCTGCACCATCTCTGAAATCGTCAGTGGATGTCTCATTAGAGGATGAGTCATCGCCTCCCCCTACAGGAGCCTCAGTAGCAGGGCAGCGACACGACCCTTCCAGTTCATCACGGACATTCTGGAGGGTCACAATCATATGTACAAATTTTAATTAAATTAATTTATTGCATTTTTTTTATAGTAATTGTTTTCTAATTGTAGATGAAAAAAATGAAACTGTGGAAAAACACTTAAAAAGTTCTGATGTTTGGAACATGAATGGCGAGAAGATAGTGGTGCCATTTGATTCTTATGGGGTCCCGACGGATGACGCCGCAGGTTTACTTGGTCAGATTATAGGTCAGTTGGCAGCAAAGCCCATTTCCCTGCCTATTTCATATGATGATTGGAGGCATATGCCTCCAAACTGGAAGAATGAAGTTTTTGATTCTCAGATAAAGGTAATTTTAATACATTATGGTTTAATTGAATGTCATGTTACTAATATATTCAAAATGAATTTCTGTATACAGATGTTCATCCACTTTACCGTTGCTGATGTGATAGCATGGAAGTGGACATTGAAAAATCTTGGAAAAAATGGAAAGATTTCAAATGGAGATTGTGGTGTGATGCCAATGATACTTCGTTGACCGTGCAGCAGATGTATGAGAAGCTACCCAGTGGGGTACCGAAAGAATAGTTGAATGTTTTTGTCGATAACCATCGTGATGAGAAGCGAATGGTATTGAAATATATATTATTATATTATCCTCATTTTACATTTATACATGTACATGAAGAGGAGATAGACATTTAATACATTACTATTAAATTGAATTTTATTTATTTCAGGATCTCTTAAGACAGAATGCATCAAACCGGGAAAAACAAGTCATCCTGCACACTGTGGGCTCAAAAAGATTTTCTAGAAGCCGAATGTCATTGGTAATCTTTTAGTTAGTTTAAATATTTATATGAAAATATTATCTATTTAACATATTTAATTGTTCATTTATATTTGTTTAATGTAGTCAAAAAGTTTAGGGCATGAAGCATCCCGGACAGAACTATGGATGGATGTTTATAAAAAAACAGATGGAAGTTTTGTTAATGAACCTGCCAGAGAAGTTGGGGTATGAGGTCAATTATTTATTATAATAACTTATTATCAGTTTTTACTGTGTTAATATATATTTATATTTGATTTATAGGTAAAAATTAAAGAAATATGGGATGTCAATCCTGAGAAATCCTACTCAGTCTCCCAGGATGACCCGGTTGGTAAAGTCCTTGGGAAGGAGCATCATGGTAGAGTGTGCGGGATGGGTTTTGGACCCGTACCATCTGAGGTATTTGGCAGGCCATCAGGGATTTCAGCTACATCTACTCCTAGTTCTGGTCATTTCATACATGAAGATACTCAGAGGGAGATGTCTTCTCTATGAAACACAGTTCACCAGCAGGGGGATCAGATATCTGCTTTGCAGAAAGAGTTTCTTGAAATACGTCAACATATGAGCAGATATGCCCCCGGTGGTAGTGAATCGGCTAGTGGTGAGTAGGTAAATCACAAAAAAATCAAAATCATTTAGTTTTCACACTTTTATTGGTTTTAAGTTTAATTATAATTATGCAACAATATTTAATTTTCAATATAATGTTCTTATAGGTGGCAGCAGGTAGTGGAGATGAAGGTGGAGTGGGTGACGATGCAGCATCAGATGATGAGTAGTAGTGTTGTTGATGTGTTGAACAAGTATGAGAACGGTTGGTTTGTATATGTAACATGTATATGGCACATAGTTTCCACCAAACATTTCCATGTCCTAACATTTTATTGATTTCTCATGTTTACTTCTATGCATTTTATTTATTTATGATGATTCATTTTATGTCTTGATTTCTCGAGTGTGGTATACATCATTCCATTTAGGCCTGTGTTTGAATTGGTACCACATCCAATGAGAATACCATATATGTAACCCATATTCATACCATTTCTACTATATAGTAGCATTCGGGTATCCCCATTGTGTAAGCTCGAATCATACCATAACTGATTCATAGAAGTACCTAGGCAGTCCAACTGTGTAAGTCCCATTCATATCATTGTTGCTCCATAGCAGCACCTGGGTATCCTAGCTATGTAAGCCCAATTCATACCATCACTATCAAGGCCCAATGAGCCACAACACATTACACAGGCATGATGAAATTCCCACCTGACAGGCTAAACAAAGACTATACAACCAACATACCAATTATGCTGATAAAGAACTCACGCTCTTATTGACATGGAAAGAGTGTATCTTGGAAGCCTCCCACAATACCTAAATTTAACCGTTATCAGTATAACATGAATCTAAGCATGTATACACTCTATTAGAACACCTAATATGAATCATTACAATAACATCCAAATAATCATAGTTTAACATAACTTATCCCCCAAATAACCATGTCAATTATTCATGTTAGACTTAACAAAACACAAGCACTACCCATGCTTTTACATTCACAATACCAAATACAATGATATTACTAACCGAATACCAAACCACAATCCACCTATATACCATCACTATAGAACAATGTGTCTAAACTTACATTCATTTTTTTAATGAACTCATAGACCTAGGACAAGTCCTCTCTTGGATTACGTACATAGAAGAAAACCCTCATCAGGTGGAAATGAGAATCGCAATTTCACTTGATTAGAACACTCCAATCACCAATATCCCAAGATACATCTCAATATTACTAGTCTCTCTCAACCCTATTTCACATGTCACATCCTATATAGGATACAACTCATGGAGAAGCATCTATGAACCCATCTCAAATATCACGAGGAAAATCATAGGCCAATATACCCACTTGAGGGTTCTCATGCATATCACAAATCCCATACCCAATCCAACTATGAAATCTAGGTTACTAATCCTAACTAGAAATCGACACACCACACTTCCCCTGAAGGATAAAGATCACATACATGCACATATATATTAATGACATTATCTTATGATAATAACTATTGTGAAAAATCAATATCATTTGGTTTGGTTAAGTATAATTCCACCAATAAGGTATTTAGGAAAACATTAGATAAGTTGTTGAAATTTTAAAAAAACTCAAACCTATTTTCTTTAACGAAGTCAATAACAACTATATCATGATGCATCCCATCCAACCTGCAACATGATGACCATCTTGGGATGTATACATGAAACTCTTATCTCATATCCAATGACATAACTCAAATCCTCAATAAGAATCATGTATAACCTACAAGATCATAAACCATAATCTCTCAAGCACCATGCACGTTTAGCGTGTTGTCCAACCTAAAACACACGCAAATTCACAAGTTACTCATTTTCTATAGTAGTCATTAACAACCAACCCAAAACACACAACAAACCATACCATAACATACATTCTATAACTACTCAAACATCCATCTTTGGAACAAATTCTATACCCATGTAAACATAATTTGTTCTATCCCATAACACAAATCCATTGTTAAAAAAATGCAACCCATATCACAATCCACCCATGAATGTTATATCATCCAACTTAGAGCATAACCAATTACATATCATTACACATCACCATGGTTAGCATGATCACATAAATTGTATCAAAATTCATAACCATTTATTATATAGAGTATTAGTATCCATATAATATAAATCAACCCTTCTTAAAACACATAAGAAATTAAAGAAGCTAAAAACACATATATATCTTGGGGGTCACATGGATCGGTTACTCACCAAATTGTGATACATACCTTTCCTTAGTTTGGACTCCATAACATACAACATTTTCTCATATCATATTTTTTCAATGAATACTACCATGTTATTTATTTGTATGGTGTCTCCTGTTCAATATTCTGGTTTGATTTGTTTTTCAGGGCAGTGGTGTGGTAGGATTAGAATTTTTTTTTTCATGTCAACATTTCGCGGCAGTTTTAACTGCCGCTAATGCCTTACTGGTCAGCATTTAGCGGCGGTTATAACCGCCGCTAATGCCTTATTGGTCAGTATTTAGCAGCGGTTATAACCGCCGCTAAATGTATTCTATTTAAATTTAGCAGCGGTTTTCACCTCCACGACATAGGTGCATCAAAGGCCAGAATATATTGGCGGTTAAAACCGCCACGAAAAAAAAGTATCATCTACGAATAAAACCGCCGCGAAATGGTCAAAAACTGTCGCTAAAAGAGGCATCTACGACGCTTTTCTTAAACCGCCGCGAAATAGTAAAAACCGCCGCAAATAGATTTCTGACGCCCAATTTCACGGCGGTTTTTGTAAACCGTCGCCAAACCCTATAGCGGCGGTTTAAACCGCCGCCAAATGAAAAAAAAACCACCGCTAGGGGCCGGTTTTGTTGTAGTGTGACTTAATTAATTGTTCAAGGTCCATATTGAAGACCCCCTATAGAATGGACATTGTGGAATTAGTGCAACTAAAGAAACAATTAGAGGAATTGAGTAATGAAGGATTTATTCATCCTAGTGTCTCTCTATGGGGAGACGCTATCCTTTTTGTTAAAATGAAAGACAAATATATGAGGTTGTGCATTGACTACAGGGAGATCAATGCTATAACAATAATGAAAAAGTATCCCCTACCTCTCATTGATGATTAATTCGACCAACTTCATCGAGCTCAATAATTTTCAAAGATTGACCTTTGATCTTAATATCATCAGTTGTGTGTGAAAAAGGAAGACATTCCGAAAATAGAATTTCGAACTAGGTATGGGCATTACAAGTTTACAGAAAAGCCTTTTGGATTGACGAATGCACTCTCTTTTTTCATGGATTTAATGAATGGAGTTTTGAAGGAATATCTTGATGACATTGTACTATTACTTATTAATGATATCTTGGTATACTCTAAAAGCTTTGAAGATCATGAAAATCACTTTCAAATTATCCTAAAGACTCTTAGAAGAAAAGAATTATATGGGAGGTATAGAAAGTGTGAATTATGGCTTCAGAAGATTTTTTTTCTTGACCATATTTTCTCTAAGGATAGAATAACATTTTATCCTTCTAGGACAAGATCAATCCATGAATGGCCAGCACTGACGCGTATAACATAAGTATGCAATTTTATTGGTTTAGCAGGTTATTATCGGTATTTCAACCAGAATTTTTTTCTATTGGCTATCCCATTAACCAAGCTCACACGTAAAGGAGTTAAATTTGTTATGAAAAAAGAGTGTGAATAATTTTTTTGAACAGTTGAAGATATGATTTGTCAATGCTCATATCTAGACTCTACCATCGGGGAATGATGGGTTTCATATTTATATTGATGCTTCAATAAAAGTACTTGGTTGTGTCCATATGAAGAATGATAGGGTTATTGCCTATACATCGCGGCAGCTAAAAATTCATGATCAAAACTATCCTACTCATGATCTTGAGTTAACAGCTAAAATTTTATATTTAGAGATATCAATATATTATCTCTATGGTGAAAAATGTGAGATATATACCGATCACAAGATTTTAAAGTATATTTTATCACAAAAAGAACTCAACATAAGGCAAAGAAAATGGCTTGAACTACTCAACTATTATGATTGGACAATACACTACCACCCATGGAAGGAAAATAAGGTGGTAGTTTCTTTGTGCAGAAAGGATCATGGAGTTTTGAACAAGATTACAGTTGAATGAGATCCTATTTCCATGGATCTAGTAAAGATGGATATGAGAGTAATCATGGAAGGTGAATCCATGATACCTTTTCAAATGGTTTCTAAACCATCTATACTAGAAAGGATAAAACGTTCTCAAGAGATGATGAAGAGTTTCAAAAGAATATTAAATCTGTGAATGATGATAGATTGAGTGACTTCGTATATGTAGATGGAATTTGGAAATTTGGGAAAATACTTTGTGTTCTTGTCATACCTGATCTGAAAAGGGAATTGTTGGATGATGCTCATAGCTCCAATTTCTCCATACACCGAAGTATCGCTAAGATGCATAGAGATTTGGAGGAGCATTTTTGGTGGGACAACATGAAGAGGGAGATTGCTGCTTTTGTGTCAAGATGTACGGTTTGTCAAAAAGTAAAAGCTAAAAGAAAACATCCTGGAGGATTCATGCAACCTCTTCCCATACCTGAGTGTAAATGGGATGATATTATAATGTAAATTATCATGGGGATACCAAATAATCTGAGATGTTATGACACAATATATGTCGATGTTGATCATCTTACCATGTCTGCACATTTAATTACTATAAGAGAAGATTTACCTCTTGAACGTCTAGCAAGACTATATATTGATGTGGTTGTAATAATTCATGGAGAAACATTATCGATTGTTTCTTATTGTGATCCTCATTTTACATCATGATTCCAGAAATGTTTTCAGAAGGGCTTGGATACTAAACATCATTTGAGCACTGCCTACGACCCTCAAACGGATGGACAATTAGAACAGACTATTCAAACCATAGAAGACATGTTCAGATCTTGATCACTTGACTTTCAAGGTATGTAGTATCAACATTTACCTATGATATAATTTTACTATAACAATATCTTCCATTCAAGTATTCATAGGGCACAATATGAAGCATTATATAGGAAGAGATGCCCCACACCAATGTGTTGGGATGATGTTGGTGAAAGAAAACTTGTTGGCCCCGAACTTGTTGAGGAAACGATGAAAAAGGTAAAGGTTTTCCAAACACACATCAAAGTAGCACAATGTAGACAGAAGGTCTATGCTAATAACTGATGAAAGGATTTTGAATTTCTTGTATGAGATCATGTTTTCATGAAGGTATCTCAATGGAAGGGGGTTATATGATTCTCTAGAAAGTGTAAATTGAGTCTTAGGTACATCACACCTTTTGAAATTATAGAATGAATTGGGGTTGTAGATTACCATTTTGAAATGTATCCAAGTATCTCCAAAGGTCATGATGTATTCCGAGCATCACTATTGAGAAAATACAGGCCTGACCAAACACATGTACTCACTTATATGGAATTAGAACTGGAACCTAATCTGTCTTATTGTGAAGAGCCTATGAGGATTCTTGATAAAATAGAACATGTTTTGGAAACTGGATGACTCGTTTGATCAATGTTCTATAAAGAAACCATAAGATGGAAGAGGCAACATGGGAAACCAAGGAACTTATGATTAAGAAACCACCAAAATTGTTCTTTGCAGTAGTATTCTAGATATTTTGAGAATGAAATTATTTGAAGGATGGGAGAATGTAACACCCCATGCTATCATGGTACATTTTCCTTTGAATAATGTAATAAATTGATTTGTATGCAACTTAAAGATTCTAACAGACCACGACCAATCAAACTAGCTGTTATGAATAGTAATACCCACTTTTTAAAATTATATAACTTTTATCTTTCAAAATGGACTTCATTTTTGGATTTGGAATAACAAAATTTTATTAGGGTAAATTTTTGGTATTTTTATAAAAACATTCAATTTTTGATGAATAGTAAAAAAACATTGCGTTATTGGTTAAAACAAAATTTTTATATAAATAATTAGTTATTTTATTTAAATTTATATTAGGTGAAAATAGATACATAATACCTATATATGTTCAATGTAATTCATTGGTTTTTTTATAATAAGTTTAGATATATTAAATTTTATTGAAATTTTTACAGTCTATTACCCACCTCCTAGGAGCATTGGAAAATTTGCATAAAACATAATTTTACCACTTCTATGAATTAAATTTCAAAAATCTAAGAGACACTGTTGATATTATTATGTAAAATGTGGTTCAATAAGATGGAAATAATTTTTGGTTAATATTAACTTTTTACAATTATTTACCACTTTTAAAAGTAAATAGGTTTCTTAAAGGTAAAAATGATATTATTATTACCCTAACACGTATCCTAATTTTATTGGATAAGTGTAATTCGACCAAAAAATCCTTAAGAAAAAATATGATCCTTTAGGTCCACTTGGATTAAATTAGAACATTTATTAATATTTTATTTATTGAAGTGTTAAAAGTGTTAAATTCAATGTTTCATAACTAAAACATTTTTTATAGGGTTATACATAAGATTAATTCAACTATACATATTCATTAGAAATATAAAATTATTTCCTACATAATGGTATTTTATTTATAATTTATATAAATTAAATAATTTATTTTATTTATGATACAATGATGATGCAGTAATTACATAATTAATGATATAAGAAAATAATTGATATTATAAAGATCCAAATAAAAATAATTTGAGAATTTTAATGAATTCCACTAATTTATAGGTTAATATTACATGTTAGGGTTGAATAAAAGAATTTTTTTTGGGTAATAATGCTGTGATTAATTTAACAAAAACAAAATACAAAATAGTGTCAAATTTGACATATTAGGGTTTTAAAAAAAATATTATATTATTAATTGATATTCTATTCCTAAAAATCTATTGTTCTAAAAAAAGTGCATAAATAATATTATATATGTCATTAATGAACCACTTGACTTTCTCTTGGAAGATTATAGTATGTTTATTAACCATATAATATAAAAATATAAAGAGACATGGTAGATGTCAAACAGTATAACTAAGTGTTAAATCTAAATGATAAGGTTAATATAGTAACCCAAACCTATCTAAAACCTATTGGTTGGGTGGTTTTCGACCCATACCCACCATATAAACTAAATAAATCATTTTAGATCCATTATAAATGGATAATAATTATATTATAAAATAATATTTCAATCTTTTCCTAAGGTGCCTCTCACCGCTCTTTTAAAAGGTCACTTCCCATTTCTCAAATTCACACCTTCAAATCCACTTTTATCAGCCAAACCCTGCCCAAATTTCCTCTGAACTATCCTCCCTTTATCCTATAGGACTTCTTCTAGTCATAAATCCTACCTAAATAACCCTTATGATCAAATCAGAAAGAATCACTCGAATAAGAGGTAAATATTTCATCACTTCTTTCAAGTTCTTTTATACTTTCACTTCCTCTTTATTTGTTTTTTCCATCCTAAAATAATAACTCTAGTATATTATATATAATGTGATGTTATTATAAAAACAGAACAACAAAATTAGTTATTATATCTATCCTATAAAAAACAAAGTCACCATACGTGTGTAAGTACGACTTACATTCTCCACGTCGTGGTGGAGTTTGTCATTTAGACACATAATCATTTGGATGGGTATAATAATGATTATAACTGATGTTAAAAATAAATATTACATGATAATGATTCTGTATATATGATATAACATTCAATTATATATGATTTCAATATCAAATGAATGATATTGTCGCTCATGTGTACGTACGGATTATCGTCTCCACGAACGCGATGGGATTCATTCCCCATCGTAACCATTATAGAATACTTTTCATTTGATGATTTAAAATAATGTTTAAGGACTTGATATAATTATGGATATGAATAAGACACATCCCATCCATATCAAACATGACTCACATAATAATGAATATAAAGAAACATGAATCAGTTAACACCCGAACTGACGATAATTCTTAAATATTATTAACAAAGCATTATTACAGGATCATATATGATATAATAATTATGTATATGGTTCTTGTATAATATAATAACAATAATATAACTATTACACTAGAGGTTAACTTACCCTTGTCCAATGAAAATTACATGGTAAGGGTTAAATTCACTATCTCTTTATTATTCGAGGTTGTTTTTACGTAAGTATCTACTGGGACCTCTTTATCATCTACATCCGTGTTTTCTTAAAAATGTATTTCAAAACGTTTTTTCTATTCAATAGACTAAGGTTTAAATTCATATATAACGTTATTTGAACTTATATGTTTTGAAAAGAATCGTTTCATATTTTTATAAACAAGGTACGTTATAACCTTTTCGACAAAATTAAGGTAAGAAGGTTTTTTTAACTTATACAACAGGTGCGTCTATTTTACCCCCATTATAACATCGAAAAAGCTTCCCTTAAAAGCTTATAAGAATATTTTCAAAAATAAATGTTTTCTTTTATAATTACATTACTTTTAAATGATTTCAAAATATTAAGATACATTTCTATATAATGGTTTTTATTCCATCTATGTCAACATCCTTTGATGGATTTCAAGTTTGTTAGAAGTTGATTTATTATGATACAAAACATATATATTGTATTGAAGGATTTGAGATATGTTTGAATATGGATGTGTTATTTCATAAAATTCATGGTATACGGATAAATTATTGACATTTCATATGCTATTTTCGATACGAATGATTATGTTATGTTTAAAGCTTTACATACTATGAATGCATTGGACTTAGTAACTGACGGGTGGAGCCTGATATAGCTCCTCAATGCATCAGTAGGACTCCTGAGATAAACGAGTGTCTTGGAACAAGTCCTTTAAAAAATATTATTTGTAGTCTTGGAACAAGGCCTTGACTATGTGGTTATGTGGTCTAGCAATATGCATTCCATCATTATGAAATTGGATATTAAATTTTCATGTGATTATTTGACTAGTAGAATATCCATGTGAATAAGTAAATGAAATTATTTTATTTTATCTTTGCCATATTATTCTGATGTAATGTTTTAAAGGATTTTGTTTTAGCCTTATACATTGCCTTAAATGATTATGCTTATTTACAAAATTTTCTGCTATATTGTTATCCTTACTGAGCATCTGAGCTCAACCATTTCTATGATTAATATTTCCATGGATAAGAAGAAGTATATTATGACTGACCTGTAGGGATAGTCTATGGGATATAAGTGTGGCTTGTGGAGACTATTTTGTTGCTATTTTTCATTTTTTTATGTAATGTAAATCTTATGAATGTATCTAGTATTTCCAAGGAATCTAAAATGATCGGTCTTTCGGGACATGATTCTTTTTATCATGCCAGTATTATGTAATAATGCACCAACTCTGGGTAACTAGGGTCAGGGCATTACAACAACAGCAAACAAAAAATTGACCCCCACACTCTTTTAACCCAAGAAAAATTTCTTAATCATTAAAATAGAACACACATTTTTTACATTAATGTTAAATTTTTTGTCTAAAAATATTTTATAATATTTTAATTAATTTTCTATGCAATAATTCAGTAATAAAAGATAAAATATTGGTAAAACATATATTTGTATCTGTTTAACTAAAAACCAAATTTTTTTATAAAAACATCATCCAAATATAATCAAAAAATTATTAACTAAAAAGTTAAATACATTTCATCAAATTCAAAATATAAATTTTTCTAATTTATCCTCTAAATAAAAAGATAAAATATAATGAAAATGACTTTTATAAAAAGATGTACCTTTTAAATTTTATTTGTTATTAATATCATTTTAAATAAATTTCACTGTTAGTCTATTAGTTTATATATTTAAATATTATATATTATCAACTTTTAAAAGTTGTCAATTTTCTTTTATTAAAATACATAACCCTTAAAAATAATTATTTAAAAAATATCTTTTTCTAATTAAATGATTTCAATCAAACCACATTAATTATTTATTTTATAATAATTATATTTTATTCTTTAAAATAAAATAAAAACATTTATTGATCATAATTGATTGTTAAATTTTCTATTTAATGAACTATTTTGTAATATGGCATGGATCCAATGAAAGTATTGTTCTGGGTAATGTATACTATCAAGCATAGTCTTTTAATAGGAGAATTATATATTGAAATATATGGTTGTCACATCCCCCAAAATAAATTTATCCATGAATGTTTAATTTGTTTTTTCCTAGATAAATTTATCATTTCCTATTAATAAAATATGACATAATTTTTAAAGTGATAATTAATTTCTAGACATCTAATAGGAATCTTAATATGTAAAAAATAAATATTTTTAAAACCATCTATGTATCATTATATGATATATACTTTTTAATGAGTTTCCAAATGTATACCTCGATTACTAAATGATATTTTTCATTTAAGGATTGATAGATTTGTATTCATATTTATTATGGTGAGGAATTATTTTAGCATCACGATATTGAAAATTAAAAAATATACTTACTATAATTTTTCGCTTCAATAATAAGAAAAACTTTCTTTTAATTGTATTCTGAGCATCGTTACACTTCTCATTTTTCTTATATTCTAAATTATAAATAACCATGATGAATTTCTAATTCATAGAGCACAAAAATTTAATTTTAAGGGTTCACATATTCTAAAAGAGGGGTTGGAATTTTTCCTCTTATCTTTACACATTCACTATAACCATAATTGTTAGACCAAGTAAATATGAAACACAGTGAAATATGAATAAAACATTATATATTAATGTCCACAACATCAATAATAAGACCCAAAGTTCATTTTAAATCCTTCTGTCAATATTTTACCATAAAAATCTAAAAAAATTTCCTATCAAAATTAAAATCCCAAAAATAAAAATTATTTAATTATATGTTATTCTAAAATAAGATAATCATTTTTCTCTAAAAAAATAGTCAATTAAAAAATCACATAATAAATTATATATCGTAATCATATTTTCTCCAAAATATACAAATTATTTACAAAAATAACCAAAATCACACAAAATGTAACGACCACGGTAATTTCAAAATAAATAATCTTAATTTATAAATAATACTAATTAATTACATGTTATGGAGTTAGAATTAGTATTATAAAATTTGGGAATATTTCTGTCAGAAATGAAAAATATTTATTTCTAATCAAATTGTGTTTTCATGCATTATGTGGTTTTATATAAAAACATATTTTTCAAATTAAAAATTTTTCATTTAAAAAAATTTATTTTATTTTTTAATACAATATTTATAATGTTTCTTAAAAATAATTTTTGAGAATTTTTAGGAAATTAGATTTTTCAATGAATAGTGAAAAAATACATATTTTTATTAAGAAACATGTTTTCTTTTAATGTATTTACAATGTAATATAATGTTATCTAATATTTTTAAAATTACATTAGTTACTTTTGAATAAAAATAATCTAATTCTAATCCTTAGAATTATTTTTATAGTTGAATTCTTTATTATGACATTCTAATACTTAAAAAAGTCATTTTTTTGAAAAAAAAACTATTTTTTATCACGTATTGTGGGTATGATTTTAAATTATAATGTGCCAAAACTGTGAATTTAATAATAAATATTTTATTCAATATTTTTATTTTTGAGGTCCAAATTTTATAAATATGCCTCTTATTTTTTGTCATTATGAATTGTAATCATAATAGTAAATTGTCACCATGATAATGGTAAATTAGGTAATTAATGATAAAAATAATATGATACGACACAAATATGTCCCTACAACATTCCTTTATACTATTTCATGAGTTTATTTTATCCATTCCCCTATTATTTTAAAAACTATCACAACATGGTTTCATATTTATTTGACTATGACCATTATAATATTTAAGTAAAAGATAATCTTAAAAATGTAAATTTAATGATTTTAATATATATAATATTTTATGATCTAGGATAAAAACAAGTTATTTTAATTTATAAATATTCATTTGAAATATAAATAATTATTTTTTTATGGTGATTTATTTCAAATTTTTATTGATGAATTATTTTTCTTAAATTCTTACACAAAACCAACACAATTTATATTCAATTAATAGAAAAATAAAAAAATTGATTATAAAATTCTTAAAAGTATTAAAATATGAATGAATTATTTTGTTATATAAATTTATTAAATAATACAAAATTTTAGGTTTTATTGTGTATTATAACATAATTAATTGTGTTTATGTTTCTTCAAAGTCATATTAAGTGAATAGTTAAAAAATGACATTAATGATATTTTATAAAAAATAATATTTTATTAAATGATTTAAAATTCATAAATATTCTATATTAAGGTACATGATTTAAATATTGTTTAAAATATCAATCACAGTCCATTTTTGGGCCAATTTTCCTTTTATATTAACAAACATAACCCATTGAGTGTAAAAATCATTATTATCATAGTAATTGTAAAATAGGTTAATGATGGTTTAAAACAAAAATATAACCATTAAACATCACCTAAAAATGTATAAATTTTAATTATGAGAATATTTTGACTCAACCTCATCCTATATTCAAAATATATCTTTTCTTTAGTATACTTGAGAAATAATTTATATTGATTCAATACATTAATAAATTACAAGAATGGCCCTCCCCTTTCTTATAAAAGGGATTCTCATCTCCACTTTTCTTCACACTTCAAAAGACTTTTAGTTCAGCTAATATATATTCAAATACCTTACCAAAATCACTCCCCATATCTTATAAGCCATTGTTTTATCATAAAACATATTAGGAATGATTTTGGCGTAAACTAAATGTGGTTGTCTAAAGAAGACGAAGATAAGGAACATATGTGACAATTCAGACACATGGTAGGTCACCCTTTAATTCAATATCATCATTTTCAATGATTATTTTATAAATATTTTTATTCCATGTATATATTTTTAAAATTACTTAATTTATTTATTTATATGAATCGTAAAGAGAATTTCAAGTCACTTTTTAATTTATTTCAATGGTTTTAAAAATGAATATTTTTACATATTTTTTTCTGAATATTTTGACTTCAAAAAAGAAAACAGAATATTATGCTTTAACAGATATAGTTTTAATGTGGTTTCCTTCCATTATAAGAATTATTTGATGTTTTCCAGCCTTTATAATATTTCATTGTTTCTTCAAAGAAAACCCATCATTTACTTTTTTCTAAGTGTTTTCAAAATGGGTTATAAATGGAATGGATATTTGAATATCCCACAATGATTTATTATGGGTTAAAAAATATTATTATGAGTGTAATATTGAATTTTTTCATGATTTTATGTGTTATGATTATGTTATTATTCTCTTATGTATTTTATAATGATGGTTGGTTCATTTATAGACTATGGATTTGTGGTTCCATTATAAACCAAGGATGGGAGATTCCATTATAACCCAAGGATTGGTGTGTCCATGAAAACCTTTAAATGCATTGGGTATTAATTATAATGTATGTCATACATATTACTTATTACACTTGTAAGAATTATTTTTTGAGTTATATGAAAACTATGACCCAAGTTATATACATGATTTATTTTTTCCTTCTAAGGGTTTTAAAGGAAATCTTATAATTTCAAAAGGTAAGACAATGATGTTGTTGATAAAGATAAGTATATTATTCTTCTTAAGGGTTAAATTTATAACCATTTGAAAAAGTTTTAATTAGTTTTTAAGACTTATATTAATCATTTATGAGTTATTTTTTGTTGTTAATATTTCTTATGAATTTTTTTATATAAATAATTAGGTAATGGAGGTGATTTCATTAGTAATAAAATTTTTTATTTTGAGCCTACTGTTATTTTTTAAAAAATAAAAATGTGTTTTGATTAATCAAGTACTAACAGTTTTATTTATTTATTTTTATGTCCCCAAAGGATATTTATTCTGCTCATATATCATTTCAAAATGATTTTCATTGGGTTTTAAGGGTTATTAGTTGAAATTATGATTTCACGATGAAAATTATGAAGATATTTAATGAAAATAAAACATATTATGTCATAAATTTTTTTATGTATGGAAAATAGATACTATTTTTAAGTTTCCACTTTGTGGTGTAATATTTATTTATGTAATGGTGGTGGAATAATTCTCTAAAACTATAAATAGTAAAACTGGTTACTCTCTAAAATGGATTCCACCAACATTTACTTCATATATCAATTGATTCATCATCATTAAAAATTTATCAGTAAGAGTTTCAATAATTCTACGATGCTAATTTGGAAGCATATTTTCCTCTTGATTCCTTCTTATTTCTTATTAGAATCCAAAAATTGTTGGAATTGAAAATGGGAAAATTATTACATTGATGGATCAGTTGATGTAAGAAATAAATTTTGGTGGATTCTATATTAGAATGGAACCGTATTTACTATAAAAGAACATGTAAATAGTTAACCATTATAGGAAGAAACTCCCTCCCCATTTGATTAGAACATCATATATAGTTCATTTTCAGGATGGATCAATTCTTTGGAAATGATATTTGAATTCATGGGGTGTTTAGAATTTTAAAAGGTATCTCTTTCCATTTATCTTTTTGAAGGTGAATTTGGATCGATAGTGGTCTTTGGTTAAGAACACCAGAGTGAAAAATGATCTTTATTCAATAGAATGGGAATAATTTATGAATATTTTACTCGAGAAATATTTCCTTATCTTTTTTTAAAAGGTTGGGATCAAAGCCTCATTTTATTATTAAATAAGAAGGATCCAAATATTGATAATCATGTGGTGAGATGTTTTAATAGAAATGATTTAGAGAATTATTTTTATGTGTGTGAAATGTTAGTTATTAAGGGTGGAAATTGTCATGATAAAAATAATAAAGGGGTTCAAAAATCAGTTTCCACTAATATAGTTGCTATCAAGCCATCTAATGATGTGGTGACATGTACGTTACTTATTTTTATTGAATTATGTGAATTCCTTGTTTGAATCTGGATCCACAAATCCCATTATTTCTATTAAATTTTCAACTAAAATGGGAAACTAACCTCATGAAAAAAATAAATAACTTTTAGTAAAAACTACAGGTCAAAAAATTAAAGAAACCAAGATTTATAGAAATCTTCCTATTGTTATTAGAAGGATGGGATTTCCTGCAAATCTTTTTGAACTACCCATACTAGATATTCATTTTTTTGTTATATTTTGGGTTTAGTTTTATCATGATAAGATAGATTGAAAATCAAATAAAAGTTATATTAAATGATTTCATACCTTTGAAAAACTACCAAGAAGTTGAGAAATTGATTAAATATAGAAGTGAAAGCTACCTATCTCATGTTTGTAAAAGAATGTATTGTTCAAATCCGTGATGGGACCATTGTAAATAAATATGTTACTTTTTTTCTTGATGATTAATCAATTGTTATTCTAAATTGAAAGTTTCAATTTTTTTTTAATTTGTTCTTGATGATAATCCTATTTCAAAACCCTCTTATTGAATTTCAAAGTAAAAAATTTTAGAATAGAAAATTTAGTTGCTAGAGTTTCTATATAAAGGATCCATTCATCCTAAATGATCATCATGGGGTGTTCCAATATTATTATTTAAAAACAAATATGGATCAGTGAGGATTTTCATTTTTTATATAGATTTCAGTAACAAAATTATTAACAACAAGTATCATTTCTTCATGTTGATGATTTTTTTGATCAGCTATAAGGAATATAGTATTTTATTATGATTGGTATATGGTTAGGGTACCATAATATAAAGTTAAAGGAGCAATATACTGTAAGGAAATCATTTTGGACTTGAAATGGGCAATATGATTATGTAGTTGTACCCTTTGGGTTGTCCAATGCACCAGCTGTATTCATGGATCATTCAAATAGTGTTTTCCATGACTATTAATAAAAGATTTTGGTTAGGTTTATTGATGATATTTTGATATATAAGAAAATTCTTGAGGATTATGAAATTCACCTAATTATTTTTATGAAAACCATGAATGAAAAGAAACAGTACTTAAAATTTTGTAACTGTGAATTATTGTTGAAAAAAATCCATTACTTGTGTGTTTAATTTATAAATATGGAATTTTTATTGACCCAGATAAAACTAAATTTGTTGATGAACATTAAAGATCAAAATATATATCATAGATTAATAGTTTTTTTTTTGGATTTGTGGGTTAATACTAGTGGTTTGTTAAAATAATTGCTCATTTAGATAGCCCACTATCTATTAAACATGAAAAGTAGATGTCTTCGTCTGGGTGAAATAATGTGATGTATAATTTCTGGAATAAAAAAGAAGATTAGTGAATTCTATATTTTGTCCCAACCCACTATAAATGGTGATTTTTTCATCTATATTTATTCCTATTTTAATGTAATTTGTTGTTTTCTAATAATTAATGTTCATGTAATTGATTATGCTTCACATCAATAGAATTCTCATGAGTTTAAATTTCCCACACATGTTCTATAATTAGTTGATATAATTTTATATTCATAAATAATGAGGCATAATTTCTATATAAAATGATTGAAATATATAATGATCATAAAAGTATGAACTATATATTCACTCAAAAAGTGTTGGACATGAGACAGAAAAGATTGTTGGAATTGATTAAAGATTATGACTGGATGATTTATTTCCATCATCTAAAAGATAAATAAATATTCAATGTTGTAGTTGTAAAAAAATGCTACACAAGCTATGTTTTTTCTGGAACTTAATCCTAAGGTTAATGATTTGATGAATTTTAGCGTAGAAATTGTGCATGTAGAAAATTACTCGGTTTTTTAGGTTTCTTTACAGTTGCCTCTGAAAAAAAAAATATGTACTCTTAGAAGAATTGTCAGGATTTAGATGACAATAGTAAATATATTAAGAAGGATAATTTTTCAATGTTTAATGTTTATAAGGATGTTTTTACCAGATTTGGAATTATATTTTTTATTCCTTGTGATTCCTCGTTAAAGAGAGAATTGTAGAGTGGATCTCATAGTTACCAATTTTTTATTCATTTAAAAAACACTAAAATTTATTGAGATCTTATGGAGTATTATTAGCTGGATGGAATTTAAATATATATTACTCACATTACCATAAAATGTTTAAAATTTCAATGGTACAATGTAGAACGATTATTATCTAACTTTGTGGTTTATCATTTTCCAGTACTGTAATGGAAATAGGAAAATATATCAATGGATTTCATCATGTTATTTCCAAATACATATTGAGGTAATAATGAAAATCTGTTTATTTTTGACCAATTAAATAAATATGTGAATTTCCATTATATTAGAGATATTATTCTTTTAGATCGGTTTTCTCAACTCTCTCTCAAGGATATAGTCATGTTTCATAGATTATTTCTCTACATTATATATGACTGTGATCCTAGGTTCATTTCTAATTTTTGGAAAGGTCATAGGAAATCATTAGATACTAATTTAAACATTAGTACATCTTTTCATCCCCAATCTAATGGTAGATTCAAATAAACAATTCAAACCATGGAATATATGTCTCATATTTGTTAAATGGATTACCAAGGAATTTTTGTTAAAAATCATCCATTAGTTGAATTTTTATATAATAAAAATTTCATTCCAGTATGTAGTTGGTGCCTTTCGATGCGTTATATGAAAAGAAGAATCAGACTTCAACTTTTTGGGATCAAGTAAGGAAAAAATTATTGGGAGTACTATTTGTAAATTAAATAGTTGATAATGTGAAGATTATTCAGAAACATATGAGGATTTATTAGAGCATGAAGATATATTATGTGATAACTGTAGAAATATATTCATTTTATGATATGTAATCATGTTTTTCTTAAAGTATCTCCTTCTCAATGTGTCAAGAATCTGTGTAAAAGGGGAAAAATAAGTCTAAATTTCATTATACCATATGAAATTTAGGATAAATCTAGATCAGTTACCGACCGAATAGTATTTCCACTTATTTTATCTTACATACACAACATATTTCATTTTTTGATGTCATAAAAATATATATATATAATTAATATCATGTTTTTATCCTTTAATTACATAATTTTGAAGATAATAATTCTTCTGAGGAACATCCTATTCACATTCCTGAAAATATAGATAAATTATTTTTGGAATAATGTAATTCATCATGTTATGGATTTTGGGGAAAACTATATGACTGAATAATCAAACTGGTAATCTGAAAATGTTATGAGGGAATGATATATCCAATTTTTAATAAGTGGATCAAATTACGAGGACTTAATTTCCAAACAGGGGGAAGAATATTATAAATTAGGTAATTTCAAGAAAAATATTTTTCAGGACTTATTAATATTTATTCACTATATTTTATATTATTATAATTTTTATAATAATATTATGCACTCTTTTTGTCAAAAACGAATAACCATTGTTACTAACAAAATTGAGTTTTCGTGCATTATATATTTTTATTTAAATTTATATTTTTATAATTATAGTAATTTATTTTTTAAATATTAATATATTTTTTGAAATCATTGTATCCAAATTATCTAGAATTAAATTTTTTAGAATTTTTTTAAAAATAAATTTTCATTGAATAGTGAAATATTACCTTTTTTTTATTAAACACTATAATTTCATTCAAAAAATTGAAATGGTCATATTATAATTTTTAATAGTTTTAAAATTCTATTAGTTTCTTTTTAATAAATATAATTGAATTATATTCCATTTAATGAATATTAATCTTGGTTTTCAATAAACATTTTAATTATTAAAAAGTAATTTTTATGAAAAAACATATTTTGTCATGTTCTGTGGGTTTAATTTTAAATTGTATTATACCACTAATATGAGTTGAATATTGAAAAATAGACACTGGATTTTAAATTAAGATATCAAAATTTTTTAAATAGTTAACTTTTATTTTTTGACAGTATGAATAGTAACCAAAGTAAAGAACTGTTACCCGAGTAAAGGTAAATTTGATAGTTAATGTTAAAAATAATATGATAAGTACTAAAAAAGGACCAAAACCTTTCTATTATCCTAATGTTTGATTTTTAGGCTGTTTTGATCCCATTTTATAAAATATGGCAACTTGGTGACATATTTCAATGAATTTGACATTTATAATATTTAAGTAAATGATTATGTAAAAAATGACACTTTCTTAATTTTAATATTTAAAATATTTTTTGAAAGGGATAAAAACAAATTATGTTAAGTTGTAAATATTAATGTAATTTAAAAATTAATTTTACCATGGTATCTTTTTTCAAAATTTTAGCGATTAAATCCCTAAAATCTTGTACAACGTCGGCATGGTATTTATAAAATTAATTGTAAAATAATATTAATTATTTTAATAACATCATAAGAAATATTGTTTTATTTAATTTTTTTGGTTTCATGGTTTTTATTTATAAATATAAAATTTTAAGGATTTTAATGGATAGTATTTGAATTCCTTGGTTTTCATGTTTCTTCAATGTCAAATAAAATAAATAATTCCAAAATTGACATAAATGATATTTTATAATAAATAAAAATAAATTAAATGATTTAAAATTAATAGCAATCTTATCATTATCCAAGTTATTGGGATATAGTTTAAAATATCAAACATGGTCCATTTATGTGTCAACTTTCTTTTTATAATAAATATCTTGTCTCTAATGAGTACAAAATATTTTTATCATGTCATCATCAAAAGTGTCAAAGAGGACATAAGACCGAAACTTAAGGATGGAAGAATCACATAAAACTAACATAATTTTATTGTATGAAAATATTTAAACTATTTCCCATAATATATTATAAATATATAATTTTGGGTCCTTTCTTCCATGTGAAATATTTTACATTAATTTAATTCTTTAAGAAGTTTTGAGAATTCTCATCCCTACTCCAATAAAAGGGAACCTACTATCCTTATTTTAAATATATTAAATGTTTTTTTGAATATTTTTCTTCCATACACATATTCATAAAATTATTATATATATTTAATTATTTATATGAATTATAAATAACTTTTTATGTCACCTTTTATGTTCTTCTGAATATTTTCAAAATGAATCTCTTTATATATTTTATACAGAATATATTGAATATAAAAAAGATAAAATGAATGTACTATTTTAATATATAGTTCATCAATAGTATTTACCACTACTGTAACCAGTATTTTATGTTTTTATTCTTGTAAAATATTTCATGTTTTCTTTAATGAAAACCCACTGTTATTTTATTCAAAGTATTTTCAAAAAGGGTTTTAAATGGAATGTATATATCTATATCTGGACACATTTTATTATCGTTGACATGAATATTTTTATGAGTGTAATGTTTTATATTTCAATATTTTATGTGTTTTGATTTTTTATGGTTTTTGGTTATTGTTCATGATGATGAATAGTTATGTTATAAAATAAGGATGGGTTGGTCCATGACATCATTCCAATGCATTGGGTAAGAAATATGTTGAAACTGGTTGTATTTGTTATTCCACTTGTAAGAGTGATTGTAATAGTGATATAAAAATAATATCCCAATTTACCTACATTATTTATCTATTGTTTTTACAATTATTTATGAAAATATTATGATTTCACAAGGTAATATAATGGGATTATTTTTACGGTAAAGTATATGTTTCATCATGAGGATGAAATGTATTTCTTTTTGAAAAAAATCTTATGATTTTTTATGATTTCATAGAAACCATTATGATTGATTGTTTTGTTTAAGATTTCTTATGAAATTTTTTATCAGAATATTTTGTAAGAGAATGTTACTTCTTATGTAATAAAATTTAATTTATGAGCCCAATGATTATTTATGAGGAAAAAATAAATTTTTATAATTATTCAAGAACTAACAAGTTTCTTTAATTATTTTTATGTCCCATGGCGTCCTTTTTATGCTCATTACATGTTTTAAAATGTTTTTCATTGGGTATTAAGGATGAGTATGGAAAAATATGAGCTTAAAATAGAAATTTTGAAGATATATCCGGAAAATGAAACATATTATAACAGGAATGTTTTTTTTGGGAAAAATGATACTAAGTATAAGATTCCACTTTATGATATAATATTTATTTAAATAACATTAATTGAATACTTCTCTAAAAATATAAATAGTACTGATCCAAAAATTTACGATAATAAATTATTGACCTAAAACTCTAGACTATGTGATCATTAAGGTAATGTCCTTATAATAAAACAAAAAAATCATATATTCATAAAAAAAATGACTCAATATTTATACTTCAAAAAATATCCACCATATTGACATAAAATCTAATAATAACCAAAAATCATCCATTCACCTTAATCATTTAATGTTATAAAAATATGGCAACCCATTATCCATGTAAGTCTTAATTGAATCAACGATAAAGGATTTATTAGCCTTAAAGGTAATCAATAATACTCAGTAAATTTTGGAAACAATTTATGAAAATTTCCCCATTAACTATTATTACACCATTATAAAAATCATAAAAACAAATTCATGTACTATGTAGTGGTTCATTAAAAGTATGTGAATTAATAAACTAATATCATCTTAGGGTATCAATAATGGTGTGCAGTTAGGAAAACATTATGGTTCACTGATTGAAGATCATGTTAATACCTAAAAAACTATTTTAGGGTTATTACCCCTTGGTTCATCTATGTTAAATCCTAAATCAATCTGTTTGTATAAAAATAGGGACATTATTACTAAGAAATAAAAAATAAATTACTGTACAAAAATATAATCTTTTCCTGTACTTAGACATATCCCATGGGTTTTCACTAATTTTCTCTCATCATAGTACCTAAAAACATAAAATCAATTTACTAATTAAATCACAAACCAACCCAAAATATTATTGATACTTTAAATACATCACGTAACATCATTATTAATAGTAAAATATAATCATGTGAGACATCAAAAGGGAATCTACTCCTTTCAAATTATGATCAACCATAACCTTATTGACCCATGATGGTGTCCAAAAAATATTATATTATACTCACATGATAATAACCTTCCATATAATGTTATCTAAACCCTTCTATATTACAAACTGTAATGCCCAAGACCTATACATATGGATATGGTGTTAAGAACATGCTCTTTACATACAAGATTCTCGACCAACTAATATGCCACAATTTGAACCATACATAAATTTAAAAAAATATCAATGAAATAATATTCACTTATATAACCATGACCATTTTAGGTTTATAGATTTATAGAATTAGGGAAAACAATACATAACAAAGACCATAATTTTCTCACCCAAAGTACATTTCCCCCATTGTAACTATATTTTCTTATTCCATAATAAGTCTTCAAAATCTCCCATAAAATTCAACACACATGATACCCTTCTATATATTTCAAGAGTATTACCCTTTTCCATATCCTATGGAAATTAAAAAATAAGTATGGTCGGATTATATTCTCAAAAAGGGAAATTGTATGGGGGTAGACATCATATAATAAACAAGGCATGAAAAAATAGTAAGAGTAAATAAAAAAATTATTTTAGTTCTACTGTGAGCATGAATTATTTCAATAGGTAACATAAAAACATAAATGATCACGTGAAAAATAAATAATTATTTCATAATAATAAAATACATAATTCCAGAGATCGTAATCTTTCCATCAAGGCCACATGAAAATACATCACACAAAAATAAGGAAGTTAAATTCCCAATACAAATTATCACATGATACATACTAATTCATATAAGGGATATATAATATTAGGCACCACATGTCACTTAATAGTTCCAATGCATTATTAATATGAAATAAATTAATAATTGTAAAATACATTATCAACATTACTTGAAAATTACTAATTATCTGTATCGAATCAAGTATGCATAATGTCAATATTCTCTATTAAAAAACAAGCCTCCTTAGATACAATTATCATCCATATAAAATAAAAAATATACTGATTTTAAATATTTCGTTAGTTAATATATGTGTTATCTTTCTTTGTACACATTCCAAATCTGATTTGTGTAAAATATTTACTTTACAACGCATTGAGTAATGGGTATAGAATTAAGCTAATAATAGAAGTTGTGTAGAATAAATCCAATATAATAAATTACATGGACATGAAGAACATCATAAACTAATAAAAAATTATTCCTTTTAATTAATGTTATGTTTTATGAAGTTATATAAGAAAATTTAATTAAAAAATTGAAAATAACTTTCTAAAAACTAATGTAAGATAATTGTAAAAATAGAGTTAAAATTAACTATCCAAATTACTTTCTTGATATTTCAAGATTAAATTTAGAAAAATATTTGAAAACCAATTTATATTAATTTAATATTGGAAATGAACTCTATTTATGTTATAATATGATAATTGGAAGATACAAATATACATAAGTGGAATGTAATCCCTTCTCAACAATTTTAAGAGAATATAATCCATTTCATTTTAAAAATTCACTAAATAATTGGAATATATAATAATTTTGAAAATCCATAAATAATTGGAGTGGAATATATATAATTAATAATAATCATGATTTTGGGAAAATATATTCATGTGCAAAATTTTTAAGAAGTGATTTTTCCACACTTTCTTAAAGAAAGTAATAAATTAATTGATCAAAAAGTATTTAAAAGATGAATTTTAAACTTATAAATATAAAGTGAATGTTTAATGAAGTTGATGTTAATATTTAATTTACATTTTGAAAAAAAAAATTCAAAAAATAATGAATATGGATATGTAAGAGAATCGTACTTGTCCCAAAACAAGAAATAACGTTATTTTCTCTTATAAATAATCTCTATATTGTTTTGAGTGACATATAGAGGTAAAGTGGAAAAAATAAATCAAAAATATATAAATAATCATAGGTAAATAAAAAATATATGGTTTCAAAGTCTAGGATTATAGAATCTCATCAAATAAGGTTTAAAAATGATCTATCTTGATAAAGATTGATATTTTATAATAAACCCTTAGAAATATGATAACACTTGAATAAAAAACTCTTTAATGAGGGAATTGAAATGAAAATTTAATTACCATGAATAAAAATATAATCATGATAATATATTCAAAAGAGGAAACACATACACCATAGAAAAAAATAGGTTTATAATACAAAGCATGTCTCAAAGAATGAAACACGAGATGATAAACCCTTATCATGGATTCCTGTATTGTAATGAACCAATAGGAATACCCTCTGAAACTAGTACTCGACCTGATCCACCAAATACAAAAAGGGAGATCCTGATCCCCAATGGCTAGCATCAAGTACCCAGGCATCACCCAAAAATCATAGAGACCAATTTCACCCAACCTGAAGCAACAACAACATGTAATATATATACACAATATAAAGAAATGGTAGAAGAAATAAATATATGAAATGACAATAATGGAACAATGGATGTGATAAAACTAAAAAATGGGGTAAATTTTTTCCAAGTGATAAGTCAAACCACAGAGAACAATAAAACCTTTCATTTACTCTAACAGTACTTTATGATAACTTGGGAAACCTCCCACTATCTAACCGCGAGCAACTAAAAACTCAGCTGACAAAAAAAATTTCCACCTCATTACGGCAGGATACCTTTACCTACATAGAAATATATTACTAGGTCTACACACTATATAATTAGTACACCAGTTGTGATATAACAAGATTTGTACGTTCCCTCCTAGGTTTTCTATATCTAGTATCTCAACAATAATTTAACCATGCTCAACTTTGTAGAAAACTAGTCTTGATAACAGTTTAAAAAATCTTATATCACAATCATGGAAAAATAATTTAATTTTCCATTTTCCATATTTTCTAATAAGTTATGTAAATTAGATTCAAATAATTTTATAACCATATAACAGAGAGGATATATCTTTTGAAAAAAAATAATACATCACATTTAATTTCAGATTTATGGAAGTATAAAAAAATATTACAAACCAAAACCAGAAGCATAGGTAGTATCACGATAGCAATCACAATGGGTCAGGATAGCTATGACACTCATACCTAACATAGAAAAAAATATACATCACCCCACTACAAATACACATTTATTATAGAGATCATTAGAATGTAATAGGATGTTAACCCCCCAAAAGGCCTAACAAATTCCAAGAACCCCATGGAAAAGGAATAGAGAAAATCCCTATGAGATAACCCTCAAACATTGGATGATATTGAATACTATAACCTCTATATATGTACCAAATTATTCACATGTTCTATATTTTACATCTAAATTCTTAAAACAATTTCCATCAAAACCTGCTTGAAAAACCATTTCTAATTTCTTTAAAAACCCTATTCTATTTACCAAAAAACGTGGAAAATCATCTTTTACAAAAACCCATTTCCCAAAACACAGAATAAAGATTTCATATCATTAAATTTCATTAAATAGAACAATTTATAAAAAATGTAGCATTGAAGTTCACTAACATAGGTTAGAGACAGAACCACCGACCACAAAACTCGGGTCGCACATGCCTAGAACAGAATCCACCAACAAGGAGAAATAAAATGACTACAGAGGCCGTATAATCAATATACACATCAATGAATTTATTAAAATCAATAAATTGGTTGGTGGAAAAGTGGAAATAACACATACTTCAATAATTCAAACCCACTACTCCAAAACTAACAATGTAACACACCGTAGAATGATATTGTAGAACAGATCTATAGAGAGATAAAAGATACACCACCACGGTTCAACAGATCTGATTAAAAAATGAAACAAAACCATTTTGATAAAATAAATAAAAAATGAGAAAGTATTACTCACATTAAGATATGAAATCTAACTTTTACGGTGATCAATCACAGAACGAATATTTCTTGATCAAAAGGATACTCCCAAAATCAGTAGAGAATGATGCCAGGTTGAGAGAAAGGAGTGATATGGAAGAATGAATGAAAAAATCATCTGATTCAGCACACTAAAATTATATCTATCGATAGTTACATGAAGTGTAACCCCTTTATACATTTTTTAATCCATAGGACTCAAGTATGTTGAAATTTTAGTTGCTTTATTATTAGGAAACAATATTTTAACATTAAAGGTCATGTGACCATTACAAAGTGTGTAATCCATTCACGTTGTGTATGATGTTCATGAAATGTTCCAGGAAACCAATTACACAACGTGTAACCAATTTACATTTTATGTAACCTCACATCACAAAACATATATGTAACACCTAAGATTTCTTGAAATATTTTTTTCGAATTAATTTAATCTTTTTGATATTTTTTATTTCACACAATATTGAATATAAATTGTGTTATATGAAAACAAAATTTTATTCTTGATTTTTTTCCACACCATGTTAATATATTATTATACAATACACCAGTATAATCTTCTGCTACACGCAACACTAACATGTTTTACGTTAAATGAAACATAGTGCTTCTACGAAAGAGTACTTTATTATTATAGTTATTTAAACAAGACAGTTATAAAATAGCTGTTAAACATTGTAAAATAAATAGAAATATCTATATTTAAAATTCTATTTATATTGGTTTTATAATAACAAAATATATTTATAATAAAACATATCATTTCTTAAAAATTCATAATATGTTTGAAAATTCTATTTTCACAAATGAACTCCTTTTTATGTCCTTCTATGAATAATAATAAAATTAATTTTAGTAACTTTTAGAAAATTAATTTGATAAAATAAAATTATTTTTTGAATTTAGAAGTTTAAAACTAACTTAGACTGATATTGTTGGTTTTTATTTTGAAAAACTCCTTTTTTAATGAATAGTTAAAAATATAAATATTTAATACAAAACCAATTTTTCATCTAATTTATTTATACTATGAAATTATATTTTTATTAGGTTTTAAAATGAAATTATATGAATTTTACAAAAATTAACACATTTTATTTAATTTTAAACAATTTCACATTTAATTTGGTATCAAAACATTTCAAATGTTTAATCATTTTCACTTTAAAAACATGATTTCTCGCCATGTCTATTGGATTTGCTATAAATTTTATTTTCCATATTATGTGAATTGAATTTTGAAAATTGGATATACACATTTGAAATCAGAATAATATTTATAGACTTATAAAATCAACATAGTTTTTTCCCAAAAAGATTAGTAAATGTAATTTAAATTAATTAAAATGATTAAGGTAAAATAAAGCTTAACATTGGACTAAACCATAACCATAAGGATAAAAATGACCTATAAACTTGTCCAAAAGCCATTTGATATCAATATTTCAACCATATCCCATCATGGTTTTAATTTAATAAGTTAGTGGGATATTATTCTAGGAAAATGACCAATAAAATAAGGTAAGGAAAAAGACAAAAATACAAATTCCATACCTTAAAAATATATAATGATTTAGAGCATCAGAGAAGGTGCATAGTATTAGTTATAAAAATTATATTTATATTTTTTTTCAAGTTAATTTATCTACAATTTTTAGATATGATATACTTACATTAAATTCTTAAAAAAGTTCATGCATTAATTATCCAGTTAATAATTAAATAAAATAAATGATTATAAAAACATTAAAATTAATATAAATATAATAAATTAAGGTGGTATATTATTTTTTAGATAAATATATCGCATTACACATATTTTAACTTCATATATTTTAATTCCCATAATTTTTTTGATATTTTTAAATTAAAATTTTATACATAATGTCAAAATTGACCTTAATGTTATTTTAAAATAAATCATATTTTATTAAATGTTTTAAAATTAATAAAATATTATCATCTGTAAAGTTATTTTTAAGTGTTAATAAATATAAAATATGGTCTATTAATTGACCAATTTATCTATTATAATTAAAATATATACCCATATATATTTAATAAATTATTATCACAATCTAGGTTAAAGAATTGTTTTTTGCGAGTTACATGTTCTTATTTTAAAATTAATTTCCAACACACATAGGATTTTTATATATTAAATTAGATATCATATTTAAAATTTTGTGGGTCTAAAATTTCTATTAATTATTAATGTAATTTATAATTAAAGGATAAATTACATGGGTTATAAAACTAGTTAATTTAAAAAAAATCAAATTCAAAAAATTATGGAAACTTAGAAGCTAAAAATCAAAATTATCAAAAATCACTTTTTTTGCAGTGGAGTTTTTATCATATATAATTCACATTTAATTAATTATGTTACCATTTTTTAGGCACATTAAGTAAGGTAGACCTCCCAATACTGTATACCTTTTGGTGTTTACAAGAATACCACTCCCCCTTATAAAAAGGCATTCATTCTTCCCATTCCTCACACCTATCAAGACACTTTGGATCATCCAAACTATGCACACATAGTCTCCTAAAATCCCTCCCATCATCTTAAAAACAAAAACATTGGCATTAATAAATCCAAATAACCCCTCTAATGAAAACAAAAATGAGTTACCTGAAAAAAAAAAATTAACATTCTTAAATGTACATTTTTGTTTCTTTTCTTTCTCCACCCATTCATTTATTATTTTTACATGACTATATAATAACATCATTATCCTAAATATTATATTATTATATTACATCTGGGTTTCAACCTACACTTACACACACTTTCATATAATGGGTAACTAACATATCATTCTTTTGTATAGTGAACTACCACCTCATTAAAGGATGTTGTTCCTTTTTTTACTTTAACACCTCTCGTGGTTGATAATTATGATGTAAAATTTATTTTTATGTGATATATATGATAAATAGGACGTATTTATTCTTCAAGAGTTATTATATAACACCTTCCTTCATAATTTATATTTTTTTGGAATACGACAACTTCGCTTGTGGAAGTGTGGTCGCCACCTCAAAACTATATGATTTGTTCACACATTAAATGGAATGTATAATGGATGATTTCAATGTATTTATATGATATTATTTAAAAAATAATGATATTATAAAGATATTATATTTATATATATATACAAATATTTCTTTTACTTTTCTTTCAATAAATTAAGAAAATAAAAGTCGTGTTCATGCGTACGTACGACCTACCGTCTCCATGAACGATGTGTTTCATTTCACATATAATTCATTTATAGATTATTATAAATATTAATATAATAATTATAAATGACATTTAAATCATGTTTTACATTATAGAAATAATTACATCATTTCTATGTAAAAGGATCAAGAATAACGAGTCAAAACATGTATGATAAACAAATCGGTTTTTACCCAAAATGTTACATTAACATTGAATTGATAATAAACAAGTAATATAAAGTCATTAGTGAATAATATATTGTATGATTTATAGTAATATGTTTCTTCAATATATTTATATTAAACATATAATTATAATAAATGAGTTCTTAATGTGTAAAAATAAATTCAAGTCTTAAGGTAAGAAAATTTCATCTCACTTTCTATTTTTATGAGATACATGTCATATTTACAACTCACTTCTTCTTTGTGATTAATATATTACCCTATGACATGTTATATCATTAATTTACTCTATTTTATTTTAATAAATTATTTAACTGATGTTATTCTCCCATGGGGTTCATCATTCTAATGTTATATAAATATTAAGGGTTTTTTCATCTAACTTTTATTTCTGTGAGACTTATTCCTTAATCATCATTCATTTATTTTGTGTGGTGTGTATTGTAAAGACCGTGACTCCAGTATCCCATTGTTAGTACCTTACATAATTAAATTTTCATTATGAACAGTATATCACAACCCAAAGGACTAAATAATTTATTTTATTTGGAAATCCCGATGCAAAAATATGTTTTACATTACAATATTAAATGAAATACAATATAGAAACTCCATTAGAAACACCCATAAAATCCTAGGTTATCCCTAAATGTCATTTATAATATACACCTTAGCATCCTGTGTAAGAAATAAGACATAATAAAGGGGTTAGATCAGATGCTCATTATGGGTAATAAATACTGCAGAAGTTATCATAAACATGCCTAATCAATAAGGAAATGAGAATAACTAAAAACACATGCCATTCAAACATAATCATGAGAATAATATGTTATTAATAACAACTAATTAAATAATGGAATATAAATAATGTCATGAGTTAGAAACTTAACCGTGGATATTATACTAGTTCAATAATCACATGTATTATCATTTATTACTATCATACTAAGGGAATATAGAATTATGGACATTGTAATCATACCTTTTAGGATTAGTCTATACATAAATGGGTAAAACTCATCCCAGTTTGTCTCATGAGACCTAAAACTGAACTAAGGGGATATAGAGGGAACCACCCATCCCATACTAGGTCCAATTCATTCCCCATATGTAAGGGGTGAATCATAATCAACATATACATTCATTTTAAAAATAGAATGTGAAATTTTAATTACATTCCCAAAACTATAAACATAATCATTCCATATTGAGTAATGTGATGAATGGTATTAAGATAGTACATACACATAAAAAAATAAAATATTAAATAAAATTTTGTATATGGTAACATTAGAGGTCAATAAAGCATAATATTCATTTGAGGGTGTTTAAATAGATATACATACTCTAATAGAATCATTGAGAAATTCTTGACATAAATAACCTTTTAATTTGGAAAGAAGAGTTATTTTTGAAAAATATTTTGTATTTATCATAAAATCATATTATTAAAATGTATATAAAAAAAGAAAAAAGGATGATGAAATATATTTTTAGTCATAAATGAGTTCCATCTAATGTGGAAACATGTATAAAAAGTTTTTATGAAACTTTAGAATTGTGCCACATTAGTGTGGTTTAAGGGAAAATAAATAATTATCTTTAAAGACAAAGTGAATTAATTGTTTACATAAAACCATAGAATATATAATATATTTATTCATGATAAATATAGTGATTTTATAAAAATATTAGTGTTTTAAAACATATTTTTGAGTGTAAATAAAAATGGATGCGAAATTGAGAAATTCTCTTTTATCAGGCTTACTTATTAGGTGGAATTGAAAAGGGAAACCCTGTAAAACTTGTATTCCCCCATTTAAGAAAAATTAAATTATATGGATTCATGATTTTGGAAAATATACATAAAATTTATAAGAAATATATAAAAATATTTATGAATAAACAAGGTTTAAAGAGAGAGAAAGTGTAACCTGAGTAAAAAATGGATATTCGGGATGAAACCCTTACCTATTGTATGAAAGCATTCTGTACTTGTACTTAATGTCATTAGCAATGAAATTAGATTTATTATTAATTTAATTTAGATCCTATTAAAATTCCATTTTATTTATTATAATTTTATTATGTTCATTTATTGTCTTTTTTATGAGTTATAAGATTCAATTTTATCATTCGGAAGTGTTTGTTTTCATGGTTTTCATGATTGGTTCACTTATATACCTGAATAAAAGATCAAGTGAAATGGGAATAGTAATAAAAAATTTGAATTATATGTTATTAATTATCATAAATATGATTTAATGGAATTATATATCATTTTTTCCATATGAGGGTATGACTCATTGGATAAAATTATAATGATAATCGTTCGGATTATTTTGGCGGTTTTTATCACCACCCAATATTTTTGTTCTATTTATTAATATCATGTATATATACAAATTCCAGAACAATATGTAATTTTTAATATAAATTTTAAAATAATTTTTTACCATTATAATTTTTTATGAGCATTCTTGAAGGTGGTATTAGAAAATAGACAATCATCAATCACAAAGGTGGTGAATCAGCACCTCATCGATGAAGTTTTAATTTTTAGAGTTAAAAGGGGTAGAGAAAAGAATTAATTGTTGATATTACATTAACATAATATAATTATATTATATATAAGATAATTTATTTATCATTTAAGTTTGTATATAAGAGGTATGAAATGGATAATAAAAAAAGAAAATGAATTAAAATTAGAAAAACGAAAGGGGATTTACCTCCTAAATTATTTTCCTTGAAAACCACCTTGAGGAAAATTAAAAAAATAATTTGGGTAAGGTTAGAAAATAAAAAAACATGTGTGAGAATATTGGGATATGGATTAAAAATAAATTAGACAAGCATGAATTCATTGTTTGTGTGATGAGAAAAAGTGGGTATAAGTGGTATTTAAAGTGGAGGAGAGGGGTTTTTTTTGATTATTTTACTCATTAGTTTATTATTTTGGATCAATAAAATGAATAATTTTGATTCTAATTACTAATTATAGTAAATAAATAATTATATTTTGATATTTTTTTCTTAAATCATCAATAAATCATCCAAGACTCAATAATTGATGTATATGACAAATACCGTAAATTATCGTATTTCACTACTCACAAAAAATTCAACTATTTTAAAAAAATCGTTGAAATCCACACTAAACAATTTTATATTTATATAAATAAAAAATGGACTCTATTTTATCAAAATAATTTTCTAAATATGATAATTGTTTTTATATAAAATCATCGTTTATTGAAAAAAATATTAATATTAATAATATAACTATTTTTATGAAACATTGAAAAGTTAATTAAGGTCTTGTAAAATTATATTTAAATCATGACACATAAAAAAATTAATTTATTAAATTATTTTATGAAAATAATTTATTTATTCATTTTATTATTTTTAAAATTGTAAATAAACATTTTTTTTTTCACAGAAATACCAACACTTAACTTATAGTTTTTAAAACAATTATTTACTTATTCCATGATATAAATAAAACGTATTTTCATTTATACGTTATCCAAATTTTATTTATACCTTCCTAGGTAATGTTAATATTCTATTTTTTATTACTATTCCTAATGGTAACATTACTATTCCAATGGTCTTATTTAATGGTATACTACATTTTGAAACTCGTTGTTGAGTGAAGTATAAGCTATCAAAGATATTAAAATTTAAAAAAAGTAGTACCACAATATCCTGGGGTGTTATATAAATTATTATCATGAATTTATTCTATGATTATTATACTTAAATTTATGGGTATTTACATATCTATTTTATTGACATTCTTTCAGAGGGTTTGTGGTTCAAATGTTACCAAATCTATAAAGTAATTTTATCTTAGTTTTTCTTCATTGAGTTTCATGCCATGTTATGGACCTATATTTTTCTATGAGGTTTATATACTAAACTTTGACATGATATATCCTAAATATACATTATTCATTATATTTTAAACTTCGTGTAATTTAATTTATCTGGTGTATTATGAGTAAACATTACCAAGTTGTAATAGTTTATTTCTATAATATCATCATTTATCGGGATTATTTATGATTATGATTACTTTGATAAAATCATATGATACATATCTCAATATCACTCATGAAATTTTTTTCCACAGGTTATTAATTATTTCTTCATGTATCAGTACCATTTTTCCACTATTTGTTACTTAATATAATTAAGAAACTGTTTTTAAATAAATCATACTTTATCTCTCTCTTCGGTCATAAATATATGTACATTCAAAACCATGTATTTTAAAAAGGTGTTCTAATAGTTTTTATGTTTAAAAATTGTTTAATATTTTTTGACGATTATTTTATATTTTTTTAAATGAAAAGTTATTTTAAAATGTCTTCATGAATTCATTATACCTTTTCAAATTAATTTCAATGAAAGATGTTTATTAAATTTTTTCAAGAAATCTTTATACGATTTCAAATTTATTTCAATGTGAAATATTTTAAAAAAAAATTCAATCAATATTTATAATATTTCAAATTATTTTCGACAGAAAATGTTTTAAAAAAATTTTCAGCAAATATTTATTATTTTTTAAATTATTTTTGAAGAAAAAGGTATTCAAAATGATTTCAAGAATTGTGAATAAGTTCTCATAGTGTATTCAAATAAAAATGTTCCCAAATGTTTTACATATATTATTACAATATTTTAAATTTATTTCCAAAGAAATTTTTTTCAAAAATCCTTTATAAATATTCAATGTGATTTTTAATGATAATTGTTTTCAGAAGGTTTTTTTTTAAAAACAATCCACGAAAGGATATTATTAACCTTACAAGTTTTCTAGAATAATTTAAAATTACTTTCCATAAAAGATGACATATAGTTGTGTGACTCATTACCTTCTAGGGATATGATTCAAGGGTTCCGTTTATTTTCATCCTTTGATTGGTTTTTGTTTTGATGGAATGATGTTTATGAAACCCGTTTTTATATCATGGGTTATTTGTTTATGAAACTCATTTCTATTTCATGGGTTATATGTATAAGAAACTCAGTTTCTTAAATGGGTTATATTCTTATGAAACCCACTTCTTTTCATCAGTTATGCATTGATGAAATTATTCTGAAACTTATCTCTTTTCTATAGGTTATGATATGATTACATGATTATGATACCCATTTCATTTTGTGGGTTATGATATGATTTTTTATGTTCATGTGTCACACATATGAATTATTTCATTATGATATGGTAGAGTCTTATATATCCCTATAATTAATTGGTAATGATTTTTATATCATGAGATCAAAATGGAAGGAATAGGCAGTGAACACAATTCAGTAAAGGTCTTTGTCCGCTCTGATGGTATTGGGGTGAAAAATGACTACTAATATTATAACGACCCATACTTTGCATAATTTGTTAATACTTCAAAATTTATGTACACTTATAACAACATATAATAAAACCATGAAATGACCATATAGGTATAGTGTCTTTAGAAACTGGGAAACATAAACAACTGGTTCATAAAGTATCTACATTGTCTCCCATTTATTTCATCATATCTAGAGTCCCTTTTGGAATATCCTACTTGATAACCATCTTCCTGACCTGGGAAAAGAAAAAATACAAAAGGGTGAGCTCAAATTCTCAGTAAGGTTAAACAAATGAAATATCAATCACATCATATTCATAAGAACATAACATTTTGGAAATCTTAACCTACAAAAGAGATCATAATTTCATAATCATGGGATAAATCATAGTACTGAAACTTAATCCCAATAATCATAACTAAAAACATGAATCTTTTTAGAATAAAAACATACTCATAGATAATCATTTCTTAGTAGTCAAGACTCATTTTCAAGACTATCTTAGCGGACAAAGTCCATTTCTGAACCGAGTTCACTCCTCGTTTCAGTCCTATTTCACTGAACCGGAATAACCTATCGTTCCACCTATGTTTATCTCATGAGATATAAATCATTACCCAATGAATTGGAGGAAAATATAGTTCCCACCCATCTTATAATTAAACCATTCTTATGTGTGCCACAAAATCATAAATCATACATCATAGAATAACCCATGTAATAAAACAAAGGGGATTCTCAATCATCATGCCATCATAAAATAATCCCTATAAGATAAAAGGACATCATAAAAATAATTCCTTCATAACATAATAAAAAAATAGTAAAAATAGGGATAGAGATAGAGCCCTATGTTATCTTAGATGGAAAATAATTTTGATAAAACACTTGAACTCCATTCTTGAGGAAAATATACTTTCTACTTCAAAAACATTTAAATTTCGTAACATGTCATATAATTTTAAACTAAAATAACATTATTAAAAATAAACTTAAAAAATTGTAAAGGAAGCTTCATGGAATGAATGTTCTAAAAATCCACTCATGCCGTATAAGTTAAAAAAACATTCTTCTCGTACTTTGGCTGGAAAAGTCAAAAAGTACCTCGTATGAAAAACGAAAAAAGATTCCTTTCATATCGTTTACTAAAAACTCACCGAATGGTAAAATTGGATTTAAATAATTGTATGAGGATGAAAATAATATTACATATTGAGGAAACATTTATTTGGACGATAAATATACCCCTGTAAATACCAAAGTATAAACAATCTTGGATAAAAATTAGATTGTGATATTTTCCCTTACCTTACGTCCGATTCGCTTCGTAAGTGTCCGAACCTCCTGTATAATTATATAAATAATGTAATTGTCTTATTCTAGAATCATACACATTGTTATGATATCATATATGGTCATATTCATAGCTTCTAATTAGTAATATTCCATTTCTAATTGTTATTCGGGTGTTTATTACTTTTTGTTCTTATGCGTGTTTTGTCAAATAAATTCTTATTCATATCTTTAGGTTATAGATACCTTATTTCCATAGTGGTATTATTGTAATATGTATCATATTTATTCATTTAATTCATTTATATAATCATTATGTAATGAAGATATTGTAGAACTAGTCAAATCACATCATGGAGACGGTAGGCCGTACGTACGCACGAGCGATGATATTGTTCCCATGATCGTGGAATTGTATTGAAGTGTATGTGTAATATTTCAGAATAAATATCAATTTACAATAATCATATATAGTTATTATTTACACCATTATACCCCTCCATGTAATGTGGTGGTGGAAAATAGATTTCACCACGGCGTGGAGACGGTATTCCGTACGTACACACGCGCGGTGATTTCATTTTCCGTAGGATGGATAGATGATGAAATAGGGTTGTTTCATACTTATAATAACATATCAGTATATGAGTGATACTGATGTTATTACTTCATAATGAAACAACTAACAAAGAAGAAGTAGAAGAAGAAATAATGTTTAAAGAATCGGTAATAGACATTACCTCTTCTTTGAAGCGCCTCTTCTTAACCTCCACTTAGGGCACTAAAGATGGTTTTTGAAGAATACCAGGACCTCTAAGATGTTTATAGGGAAGTGGAGAAGAGAAATTGTCAGGGTTTTTTTAAGTTTGAAGGCTCAAAGTGCTGTGAGGAAGAGAGGGAGGAGGTGCCCTTTTATAAGGGAGGAGAAGGGCACCTTTGGAAAAAAAATTATTTTATTATAAAGTCATATTCGGTTTTTAATAACTCCAACTTTATTTATTTCTAAGTTAAGGTGGGGATGGGTCTAAATCCTCTCAAACAATGGGGTTTAGACAAGTTTAGGTCATTATATTAACCTTATCTTTTAGTTTTAACACTTAGTTAATTAGATTGACATTTACCATGTAACTTTGTATTTTTATATTATATAGTTAACAAACATACCATATACACCCAAGAGACCCCCAAGTGGCCCATTAATGCTACACATATCATGATATAAGTATCTTGGACGATCCATATTTTTTTAGGAATATAATAATAATTAATAATATAATATTTGTTTTAAAAACTATTTTATGTCAATTTTGACACAATTTGGTAATTGATTTTTGTGAAACTCATAACAACATGATTAGTTAGAAAAAAGATAATTATATCAATACTAATATGTCATATTAACCTATAAAATTAGTTTAATTCATAAAAAGTCTCAAATTACATTTATTTGATAATTAATAACATCAATTATGTTAATATTTCATTAATAAGATAATTACTACATCATCATTGTGTCATAAATAAATTAAATTATATAATGTCAAACATTTATAAATAAAATACCATTATGTAGGAAATCTTTATATATTTATAATGAATATTTATAGTTGAATTTATATTATGTATAACCCTATATTAAAAATGTCTTAGTTATTAAACTTTGATTTTAACTATTTTAACCCTTCTTTAAATAAAATAATATTAAATGTCCTAATCTTATCAAAGTGGACCTAAATGGTCATATTTTATTCATAAGGTTGTTTTTGGCCGAATTACACTTATCAAATAGAATTAGGACATGTTTTATTGTAATAATAATATCATTTTTACCCTTAATTACCCTATTTAATTTTAACCGTGGTAAAAAAAGTAAAAAGTTACTATTCGCCAGAAATTGTTGTCATCTCATTGAACCACATTTTAGTCCTCGATATTAACCGTGTCTGTCGGATTTTCTAAATTCCACTCACAGAAGCGTTAAAATTAAGTTTTATGTGAATTTTCATATTCTCCTAGGAGGTGGGTAAAAGACGGTGAACAGTTCAATAAAATTTTTAGGTCTAAAATTATTATAAAATTACTCCAATGAATAACTTTGAAATTATATAGGTATTATGCATCAATTTTGACCTAAAATAAATTTAAATATAATAAATAATTATTTAAATAAAAATGTCTGTTTTTAAATAGTAACCCGTTGTTTTCACTATTCATCAAAAATTGAACGTTTTGAGTAAAATACCAAAATTTCACCATAGGCTAATTTCGATATTCCAAATCCAAAAATGAATTCCATTTTGAAATATAAAATTTATAAAATTTAAAAAAGTGGGTATTACTATTCATAACAGCTGGTTCTAATAATATTTTAACAGCATATCATTGTTTAGTGAAACTCAGGATTGCGTACAATGCAAGCTATCGAGGAAGGCCACAGTTCCGTGGAAAGAAAGCCAAGATAGTGTCGTGTGTAGTGAAAGATTTCATTGATGATTTATATAACATAAAAACAAAATATTTCTCATAAAAATCTCGGGTGTTACATTCTACGCCCTTAAAAAGAATTTCGCCCTCAAAATTCGTCACTTTGTAACAAATAGATGAGGATAACTCTCCATCATCATATCATCAAGCTCCCATGTAGCTTTTTCTAATTGGTCGTTCCTCCATAAAACATTCACCAAGTGAGTGGTCTTGTTCCGTAGGACTTTTTCGCTATGATCCATAATCTCTATCGGATGTTCTTCATAAGAAAGATCTTTCTCTAGCGGTACAACTTCTGAGCTGAGTACATGTGAAGGATCGAGTATGTACGTTCTCAAGAGAGTTACATGGAACACATCGTGAACTTGAGAGAGATTCGGTGGAAGTGCCAATCGGTAAGCTACCTTTCCAAGACGATCAGGTATTTCGAAAGAACCGATATACCTAGGGCTCAGCTTTTCCTTCTTTCCAAATCTCATTACTCTCTTCCAAAGAGATATTCGTAAGAACACTTTATCACCCACATCAGACTCTAAGTCATTTCTTCGGTTATCGGTATAACTTTTTTATCGACTCTGAGCTTCTCTTATGTGTTGTTGAATAGATCGAACCTTTTCTACCATCTCATCAACAAGATTAGGTCCTAATAGCTTTCTTTCCCCAACTTCATCCTAGCAAGTTGGAGTCCTGCATTTCTTTCCATAGAGAGCTTCATAAGGATCCATCTAAATACTAGAGTGAAAGCTATTATTATAAGAAAATTCCACCAAAGGTAGGTGTTGATCACAACCACCATTTAAATCCATTGAACAAGCTCTTAACATATCTTCTATAGTGTGAATTGTCCTCTCAGACTGACCGTCTGTCTGAGGATGATAAGCAGTGCCAAAACTCAACTCTGTATCCAGAGTATGCTGAAGACTTCGCCAAAACATTGATGTAAACCTCGGATCCCGGTCAGATATAATGGAAAGTGGTACTCCATGCAATCTTACCTCTTCTTTTACATATATCTTGGAAAGTTAATCCATAGAGAAACCCTCTCAAATAGAAATGAATTGTGCAGACTTTTTAAGACGATCATCTATGACCCAGATAGCATTATTACCTTTGGATGTTATAGGAATTCCAGTGACAAAGTCCACGGTGATGTTTTCCCATTTCCATTTAGGTATGGGTAATAGTTGTAACATCCCCTTAGACAATTGTCTCTCAGTTTGAACTTGCTGACAAACCAAGCATCGAGAGACATATTCAGCAACATCTCTTTTCCTGACATCCCACCATATGTCCTATTTTAGGTCTCTATACATCTTCGTGCTTCCAAGATGAATAAAGACTGAAGAACTATGAGCCTCATCCAGCAGCTCCTTCTTTAATTCTGGGATGGGAGGAACACAAACCCGATCCCTAAATCTTATTATCCCATCACAATCAAGGTTTAATTCAGGAACATTTCTCACCTTCTTTTGTAACTCTACATCTTCTTTATGTTCCTACTTAATCATCACATGTATAGATGGTTGAACATTCATTTGAGAAAGATATGATTTTCCCCTTCCATTATAATTCCAAGATCCATCCTTTGTAAATCCATAAATATTGGATATTTTGTGATCCTCATCATAGATAAGCTAGCATGGTCTTGTCGACTTAATGCATCTGCAACCTTGTTTGCTTTCCCAGGGTGGTAATGAATTGAGAAGTCTTAATCCTTAATTAGCTCCTACCATCTTCTTTGGCGCATATTCAGCTCCTTTTGTGTGAAAATATACTTTAAACTTTTATGATCCGTATAAATATCACACCTTTCTTTATAATGATAATTCCTCTAAATCTTTAATGCAAAGATTACCGCACCTAACTCCAAATCATGAGTTGGGTAATTTTACTCGTGGATTTTCAATTGTCGTGAGGCAAAAGCTATCACCATATGGTTTTGCATGAGAAAACACCCCAATCCCTTCTTGGATGCATCACTATAGATCACAAACCTTTCTCCACTACAAGGCAGTGTGATGACAGGTGCACTGGATAACCTTCTTTTTAACCCCTTGAAATTCTCTTCACATTCCTCTGTCCAAACAAACATAACTCCTTTCTGAGTCAATTTGGTGAGTGGGTTAGAAAATCGTGAAAAAGCATTCACAAAATGTCGATAATATCCAGCCAAACCAAGACATAATCAGATCTCAGTTACTGTTGTTGGTCTCAACCATCTTTTGATAACCTCTATTTTTCCTAGATCCATAGATATCCCCTCTTTTGAGATTTTGTGACCCAAAAATGAAACTTTTTGAAGCCAAAATTCACACTTGGTAAATTTGGCATAAATCTTCTCCTTTATCAGGGTCTTCAATACAATTCTCAAGTGATCTGCATGTTCTTCATTTCTCTTTGAATAGACAAGAATATTGTCTATAAAGACTACCACAAACAGATCAAGATAGTCTCTAAAGACTCTATTCATCAGATCCATAATGATTGTAGGGGCATTAGTAAGACCAAATGGAATCACTATAAATTCATAGTGTCCATACCTTGTACAAAAAGCCGTCTTTGGTATATCCTCCCTTTTGACCCTTAATTAATAATACCCTAAACAAAGATCAATCTTGGAAAAGTATTGAGCTCCGTGTAGTTGGTCAAATAAGTCATCAATGCGTGGGAGAGGATATTTTTTCTTGATCATGATCTTGTTAAGTTCTCGATAATCAATGCAGAGTCTTATTGATCAATCTTTCTTCTTAAGAAACAGAACTGGTTCTCTTCAAGGTGACGCACAAGGGCGTATGAATCCTTTATCAAGATTATCTTGGATTTGCTTCTTCATTTCCGGCAACTCAATTGGGGCCATTCTATAAGGTGTCTTTGAAATAGGTAAAGCACCCGGTTCGAGTTCTATTGAAAACTCAACTTCATGATTTGGTGGAACACCAAGAAATTCCTCTAGAAAGACATCATCAAACTCTCGTACAATGGGAATATTCTTAATCGTGAGTTTCTCTCCAACCATTTTAGATAAATAACCTTCATTTAGTGGAATCAAGACCCAAAAGATGGAAGAAATTTCCACTGGAAGGTTATGTTCATCCTTGCATCGATAGACGATCATAGATTGATCTGGAAAATGAAACATGACTTCCCTTCTTGGGAAATTGATATGAGCTCCATATAAAGAAATCCAATCCATGCCAAGAATCACATCAGATTCCACTATAGGAAGGATTGCAAGATTTTTAGGAAGCAGCTTCCCACAAACTTCAACCGGAGAAGAATTATAAACTTTTGATGTGACTGTTGTACCATTAAGAGTTGTCACATCTAACTTAACATCTAATTGTTGAGGTAATACAGTGATACCCTTATAAAATTTTTCAGAAATAATAGAGTGGGTGGATCCATAATCCAATAAGACATTTTCTACTTTAGAGTGGATGGTAATTGTACCTTTCACCACATCGTTATCATACTCCATATTTCTGATAGAAATTTCTTGTTATTTTCCTTTGTCTTTAGCCTTAAAAGTTTTTTGAAATCGATCATCATAAAAAACCCTTGGATTAGGGCATTGATTAGCATAATGCCTCATTTCCTTGCACTTGTAACATTGAAGTGTAAGGGGTGAACTCTGTGCAGCCTTTTCTTTGTTCGCATCACTAGACATCTTATTCCCATCATTGCGACATCCAAATGCCCGATGACCTTCCTTTCCACATTTGAAACATTTACTTGTCCCTTTAAGACAAATACCTCCATGTTTCTTTCCCCACTTTGAGGATAATGGAAAACTCATCTTCTTTTCAGTGTGCTCTTTAGATATTCCATTGAATTCCATTTTCCTCTTCTTATCAAACCCATATGAATGATGTATTACTCCAATCTCTATCACAACCTTGAGAGCACATCGAACGATTTCCTCATAGCTATAGAAGTCCCTTATGTCTAACACCCTTCGAAGACTTGGTTTTAAGACACTAAAGAATCGATCGATCTTACTCTCAGGTTGGATAATAATCCCAGAAGCATACCTTGGATGTCTTGTAAAATTTGCTTCGTAGGTACCAACAGATTCATCCTCTTTTTACTTCAGTTCAAGAAACTCATTCTCTATCTTTGGTCGAAGAATACGAGGGAAGTACTTATTGAAAAATAAGTTCTTGAACTGGTCCCATTCCTTGGACTCAATTTCTTATCTTGGCCTCGTATTCTTGATAAGATTCCACAATTGATCAGCTTCACCTTCCGAACGATATTATGCTAAGATGAATTTATCATGTTCAGAACATTGAAGAACTCAAAATATCTTTTCAGTAGTACTGATCCATTTTTCAGCAACTAATGGATCAGTAGATTCGCTGAATGAGGGTGGACACTACCTTATGAAGGATTCAAAAGAATGTTTCCCCTTCTTTTGCTCGTTTCGAAGTCCTGCATGATTCATAGCTTGAGAAAGTTGTGTGAGCATGGCCACAAGATTTTTCATTATAGCTCCCATAACATTTGGTTGCTCAAGGGGAAAATCATTGCATTGCCCGTCGCAGTCCGCATTAACAAGGTTCCTTCCAGTTCCAGCCATTGACTAAAACCAAGAAGAATAGTGTGAGCAATACTATTTATAATAGGAAAACCACATAATCAAGAATAAAATTTTAAACATAAGGTCTTATCTTAGGTTATTCGTGGCCATTTCTAAAACACTAAGATTGTGATCTATGCTTAGATATATCCTTATGGTTCTTACTAAGGCTTTCACATCCTAGTTTAAAAAGGTTGATTATACCATTCCTCTGATACCAAATATAACGATCCATACATTTCATATATTGTTAATACTTCAAAATTGAAGTTCACTTATTAAAAAATATAACCAAACCATGAATGGTCCATATAGGTACAATGTCTTTAAAACTGGGAAACATAAACAACTGGTTCATTAAGCATCTACATTATCTCCCATTTATTTCATCATATCTAGAGTCCCTTTTGGAATATCCTACTTAATAAAATTATTCCTTACATGGGTAAAGAAAACTTACAAAAGGGTGAGAGCAAATGCTCAGTAAGGGTAAACAAAAGAAATATCAATCACATCATACTCATAAGAATATAAGACTTTGGAAATCTTAACCTACAAAAGAGATCATAATTTCATAATCATGGGATAAATCATAGTAGTGAAATGTAATCCCAATTATCATAACATAAATCATGAAACTTTGTGTCATACACACATAATCATAGATAATCATTTCTTAGTACTCAAGACTCATTTCCAAGACTATCTTAGCGGACAAAGTCAATTTCTGAACCGAGTTCACTCCTCATTTCAGTCATGTTTCACTGAACCAGATTAACCTGCCGTTCAAGCCATGTCTATCTCATGAGATATAAATCTTTACCCAATGCATTGGAGGGAGATATAGGTCCCACCCATCCCATAATTAAACCATTATTATGTGTTCCACAAAATAATAAATCATACTTAATAGGATAACCCTTGTAATAAAAAAATTGGGATTCTTAATCATCATGCAATCATAACATAATCTATATAAGATAAAAGGACATCATAAAAATAATTACATCATAACATAATAAAAATAATGTAAAAATATGGATAGGGACAGATCCATATATTATCTAAGATGGAAAATAATTTTGATAAAACACTTGAACTCCATTCTTGAGGAAAATATCATTTCTTCTTCAAAAACATTTTCCTTTCTTAACACGTCATACAATTGCGAACTAAAAGAAGTTGACTAAAAAAATTGAAAACATCTAGAGGAATATTCATGGAAATAATGTTATAAAAATTCATTCATGCCGTATAAGTTAAAAAAACATTCTTCTCGTACTTTTTCCGGAAAAGTCAAAAAGTACCTCGTACGAAAAAAGAAAAAAGATTCTTTCATATCTTTTACCAAAAAAACACCGAAGGGTAAAATTGGATTTAATAAATTTTAGGAGGATGGAAATAATATTACATATTGAGGAAACATGGATTTGGATGATAAATATACCCATGTAAATACCAAAGTATAAACAATCTCGGATAGAAATGAGATTGTTATATTTTCCCTTACCTTAGGTATGATTTGCTTTGTAGGTGTCCAAACCTCCTGTATAATGATTTAAATAATGTCATTGACATATTCCAGAGTCATACGCATTATTATGATATTATATATGGTCATATTCTTAACTTCTTATTAGTAATATTTCATTGCTACTTGTTATTCGGGTGATTATTACTTTTTGTTCTTATGCGTGTTTTTTTTAATAAATTTTTATTCTTCTCTTTAGGTTATAGATACCTCATTTACATAATTTTATTAGTGTAATATATATCATATTTATTCATTCAATTCATTTATATAATCATTATGTAATGAAGATCATGTAGAATGAGCCACATCACATCGTGGAGATGATAGGCTATACGTACGCACGAGCGATGATATCGTTCTCCTGATCATGGATTTTTATTGAAGTGTATGCATACTATTTCAGAATAAAAATCACTTTTCAATAATCATATATAGTTATTATTTACACCATTATACCCATCCATGTAATGTGGTGGTGGAAAATAGATTACACCAAGGCATGGAGACGGTATTCCGTACGTACGCACGCACAGTGATTTTGTTTTCCGTAGGATTGATAGATTGTGAAATAGGGTTGTTTCATACTTATAATAACATATAAGTATATAACTGATTCTGATGTTATTACTTAATAATTAAACAACTGAATAATAATAAGTAGAAGAAGAAAAAAAGTTGAAAGAATCGGTAACGGACATTACCTCTTCTTTGAAGCGCATCTTCTTAACCTTCACTTAGGGAACTAAAGATGGTCTTTGAATAATACAAGGACCTCTAGGATGTTTCTAGGGAAGTGGAGAAGTGAAATTGGTAGGGTTAACCGAGCATGAGGGCTCAAAGTGGTGTGAGGAAGAGAGGGAGGAGGTGCCCTTTTATAAGGGAGGAGAGGGGGACCTTTGAAAAAACTAAAAAAATATTTTATTATAAAGTCATATTCGGTTTTTAATAGCTCCAAATTGATTTATTTTGAAGATAAGGTGGGGATAGGTCTAAATACTCTCAACCAATGGGGTTTAGACATGTTTAGGTCATTGTGTTAACCTTATCCTTTAGTTTTAACTCTTAGTTAATTAGATTGACATTCACCATGTCACTTTGTATTTTTATATTCTACAGTTAATAAACTTACCATATACATCCAAGAGACCCCCAAGATGTCCAGTAATGAAACACCTATCATGATATAAGTATCTTGGCCAAACCTTAGATTTTTATAAATATAATAACAATTAATAATATAATATTTGTTTTAAAAACTATTTTATATCAATTTTGACACTATTTGGTAATTGAATTTTCTGAAAATCATAACAACATTATTAGTTAAAAATATGTTAATTAAATCAATAATAATATTTAATATTAACCTAGAAAATTAGTGTAATTCATAAAAAGTCTCAAATTACAATTATTTGAGTATTTATAACATCAATTATGTTAATATATCATTAATAAGATAATTACTACATCATCATTGTGTCATAAATAAATTAAATTATATAATGTCTAAAAATTAAAAATTAAATACCATTATGTAGGAAATCTTTTTAACTTTCTAATGAATACTTATAGTCGAATTTATCTTCTAAATAACCCTATATTAAAATATTTTTATTTATTAATCATTGATTTTAACTATTTTAACTCTTCTTTAAATAAAATAATATTAAATGTCCTAATTTAATCCAAGTGGACGTAAATGGTCATATTTTATTCCTAAGGTTGTTTATGGTCAAATTACACTTATCCAATAGAATTAGGACATAATTTAGGGTAATAATAATATCATTTTTACCATTAATTACCCTATTTACTTTTAACCGTGGAAAAAAAGTAAAAAGTTACTATTCACCAAAAATTATTTTCATCTCATTGAACCAAATTTTAGTATTTTATATTAACTGTGTCACTTGGATTTTCTAAATTCCACTCAATTAAGTAGTAAAATTATGTTTTATGGGAATTTGCAAATTCTCCTATAAGGTGGGTAAAAGACGGTGAAAAGTTCAATAAAATATTTATATATATATAATTATTATAAAATGACTCCAATGAATTACATTGAACATATATAGGTATTATATATCAATTTTGACCTAAAATTAATTTAAATAAAATAAATAATTATTAAAATAAAAAGTCGGTTTTGAAATAGTAACCGAGTGTTTTCACTATTCATCAAAAATTGATTGTTTTCAGAAAAATACCAAAATATTACCCTAGGCTAATTTTGATATACTGAATCCAAAAATGAAGTCCATTGTGAATGTTTAAATTTATATAATATCAAAAGGTGGGTATTACTATTCATAACGGCTAGTTTTAATAATATTTTAATAGCATATCGTTGTTTAGTGAAAATTGGCATTGCGTACAACGCAAGCTATCGAGGAAGGTCATGGTTGCATGTAAAGAAATCCAAGATAGTGTTGTGTGTAGTGAAATATTCCTTTTATTATTTATATAAGATAAAAAAATATATTTCTCATAAAAATCCCGGGTGTTACAAAGATTGTCATGGGAGTTGACCATGACCACCATGATGGTATGGTTGTGAACCCATACTACTAAGATTTATTTTTCAGTGATTCCTTGACTACTAAAGAAATCAATTTATATTATTATGTGTCTTCCAAAAATTCTATATCTAATTCCACTTAAATGATATCGTATATTATGCTCTTGATTACCTTTAGATTCATGTCTTATAAACCACCAATATTTGTTCAAGGAGTCTGGTATATGATATTTGATATGTTGGGTATGACATCCAAATATTATTCTCAAGATCATATACCCTTATGCTCTTTTAATTCTTATTTATCTCCTTTTTTACCCTTACTAAGCATCTAAGATCACCTCCTTCTTCTGTTTCTTATCCTGTGCTTATGAAGACAGGTTTTAAATAGAAGTACTAAGTGGGAAGATATTTTTGGGAAATAATGAAGATATTTTACTAACTTAGAATATTTTTCCCATGTTTTAGAAGTCATTAAACTATTATAGTCCTTGGTCATGTATTTCTATAATGTATTATATATTAATCTAAAATTATTTAATATCAAAATATATTAACAATGGGTCACTATAGTTGGTATCAAAGTAATGGTTTAGTCATCCTTTGGAAACTAGGATGACAGAACTATAGTGAGATCCCAAGGGATATTTCTAAAGATATTTATAGTGATTTCTCCTTTGATAATCCTAATGTGTTATAGATTTAAAATTAGATCTCATGATTTATGAATCATATAAGTAATTTTTCATGATTATGTGGATTTCGTTTATGGTAAGTGTTTCTCACCCAATCATTTATAGTTGTATTCCATGGAGGGAACTATAGGGAACATGGTTAAAATTGAAATATGAAAATATAGAATGTATGGGAATTATGGTAATTCAGGTTATTACCATGCTTCAGGATAATACATGATATTGGTATTAATAACTTTAGTATTTGAAAAATAATAGTGGATTTATGATATATGGGGGATTGATGTTAAGAAGATAAATTTAGTGACTTTCATTCAAATTCCCTAGATTTTATTCATTCAGAATGGTTATGAGGCAAACCATTTATGGATGTTTTATGTTAAACAAAATCTTATGTTTGTGTCGGTTAAATTATTATCTTAATATATGAGGAGTGATGTATGTTGAATAAACAATTCTGAAATTTCTATTGTAATATAAACTAATGACAGATGCAATGACTTATCATCATATTTATGGATCTCATGATCTGTTAGTTCTTCTGAAATGAAAACTTCAACTTCATTCCAGGGAGTAATAGATGAAGTTGTAATTGTTTAAGGAACAATTTTTTTTGATATTGTTCATATGGAATGGAATGAAATAATGTAATGTATATGTTATTGTGAAAATTTATTCAACTCCAAGAAAAGGATATTGAAAAATATTTATCCTAATACCATAGTTTTTATTGAACTGATGGTCTTATAAATAAAAATTGATTTATGGTTTTCAGGCCCTTATCATTCCATTGATCTTTCAATTTCTAGTGATCAATGATATATAATTAGTCTCTACAGTTATTTACACTTTTCTTCAATGTCCAAACATAACATTTAACCTATGTTCTATTATATAGAAAACTAGTTTTGAGTTACTTTGGGAAATCGTTATGGTTCTAACATTCATTTCTAGGGAGTTTAGTATTAATTTTTGCGATGTTGATTTATATGAATGTAATTTTAAATTAGTAAAAATCGATAACCCATAAAAAATTTTAGGGATAAATTCATTTTAAAGAGGGTAGAATGTAACATTCCAAGAGTTTGTGAAATAATTTTGTCAATTAATTTAATCTTTTTTATCTTTTTTAATTTCATGAAATGAGGAATATATATTGAGTTATATGAAAGAACTATGTTATTTTTTATTTGGGGACATCACTAATTTAATCTTCCATTACACTCAACGCAAGATATGTTTGTGCTACACACAATACTGACTTGGCTTTCATTACACACAACACTGAGATTCTTTGAAACAAAATTTTATTGTTATAACTATTTAAATGACATTTTTATAACATAGATGTTAAACATAGTAATATGAATAGTAATAAATAATTTTTAAATATTATTTATAATATTTTCATAAAAATGATTCATGTTTATAATAAACCATATAATTTTTTGTAAAGTCATCATAGTATTGAAAATACATTTTTTCCAAATGAACTGCTTTTTATATCATTCTGAGACTAACAAACAAAATTAATTCTAGTAAATTTTGAAATTTAATTTTTTAAAATAAAATTCATTACTTAAATAATAATTTAATATTACCTTAGGGTAAATATTTGGTGTTTTTCTGAAAGAACTTTTTTTATGAATAGTGAACACACTAAATTTTAATCCAAAACTGCATTTTTGTCTTCTTTATATATATTGCTCAATTATAATTTAATTTGGTTAAAAATTTTAATTAGATCAAATTTACAACAATTAACCCAATTTAGGACATTAGAACCAATTTACCCTTGGAATTTTGTATAAAAACATTTCAAAATTTAAAACATTTTCACTTTAAAAACATGTTCTCTTTCCATGTCTCTAAGTATTAGCTTTAAATTTTATTTTACCCCTTATATGAATTGAATTTATAAAAAATAACATAAATGGTTTTGATTAGTATAATGTTTATAGTCTCATAAGGTCAACATTTTTTAAGAATAATATTAGTGAAATTAATTAAAATTATTTGTTGTGATTAGGATAAAATTAATCTTAATAAGGGAATAACCCTAAAACCATAGGGTCAAAATGACCCATAAACTAGTTGACAATCCATTGTATTCAAATAGTTTTACCATATCCCATCTTGGTTAACATTGTATAAGTTAGTGGGATATAATTCCATAAAATGACTTATATAATAAGTTATGTAATGAAAAGGGAAAAAATGTACCTTACCTTTACCATTTATAAAGATTTAGAGTTTGGGAAATGGTATACAATTTCAGTTATAAACATTGTTTTGAAAGGAATTTTTTTTATAATGTTTATTTTATTTTATTTTTTATAAATTATATAATTATATTAAATGCATAACAAATGCTAACGTATGAATTATCTAGTTAATAATTAAATAAAATAAATTATACTAAAAACATTAAAAGTGAATTAAATTTAATAAATTATTATGTTGCATTTTTTTAGGAAAATGTATTATGTTATAGCTAATTTAATTTAATATATTTTAATTCAAATAATTTTTTTTAGTTTGAAAATAAATATAAATAAATATATTCAAAATTGACCATAATATTAATTTACAATAAATGATACTTTATTAAATTATTTAAAATTAATAAAAACAATATATTCTACTAGGTGATTTTATGTGTTAAAAATATAAAATATGGCATATTAATGGACTAATTGTTCTTTTATAATTAATACATTGACGCATAGATAGTAAAAACATTGTTATCACAGCTCAAGTTAAAGTAGGGTTTTGCGCATTACATGTTTTTATTTTAAAATTAATTTGAAACAGACATAAGTTTTTTATTTTCTAAATTAGACCTCATATATAGAATTGAGTAGGTCTAAATAATCCAATAATTTTCTATTTAATTTATTATTAATTTTTAAATAACTAATGTTATACAACTAGGTTTTTAATAAAAACCAAAATGATAAAATTGGGTAAACATAGATGTTAAAGTAAAAAATTATAAAAATGAACTTATTTTTGCATGGTGGAGGTTTTTCTGATACCTAATACCCCTTTAAACAATTACTTTTTTATATTTTAGGCACATTATGTAAGTTAGACCTCCCAATATTTTATACCTTTCGGTATTTAAAACAATGACACTCCCCCTCCGTTATAAAAAGGCATTCACTCTTACCCTTCCTCACACTTCTCAAGCTACTTTTGTAGTAATAGTTTTTATCAAATAGTATCCCAACAGCCATAAACTCATCCTAGAAGTCACATATTAGTAAAAAAGTCAATCCAAGGTTTCCCTTTGGTAAAAACCAAAATGATTTACCTGAAAATGAGTTAACATTCATCAATCTGCATTTATGTTTCATTTATTTCTACACCATTTAAAATTATTATTATTACATAATTATATAATAAAATAAGTATCAAAAACATACTTATATGTTTTAATATTAATTATTCTACTGAAATTAATACACACATCTGCCTAATGGGTAACAAACTTACTATTTTTTTATACTGTAAACTACCACCTCACAAAACGATATTGTTCATTTTTCCATTACCACCTCTCACGGTAGGTAATTATAAAGGATACTATAATTTTTATATTATATATAGTTTATTTATGATATATTATACTTTTTAAATAATTATATAACAAATACCATCATGATTTACATTTTTTAAATAAGGTAACATCGTTTCTTGAAATGTGGACTACTGCCTCCTCAAAGCAATGTGATTCGTTCACACATTATATCAGATGCATTAATGATGGGGTTAGTTAAATTATATGAAATATATGAAATAATTATTACACTGGAATGATATTATACATATATTCATTTAATTCATTTAATTTTTATTCAATATGACAAAAAATCTCATAACCCAATCATGCATACGTACAACCTACCGTGTCCACGAATTGTGTATTACATTTCATATATTTATATTTTTTAGATTATTATAAATATTTTTATAGTGAATATATGTGATTTATAAATCATGTTTTACATTATGTAGATAATTAAATCTTGATTTATATAATAGTATCAAAAATAACAAGTCAACACATATATGATAAACAAAGTTGTTATTACACGAAATATTGCTTTAAAATGGAATCATTAATAAATGTGTAATATAAAGTTATAAGTGAATAATATATGGTATTTTATATAGGAATATTTTTATATAGTATATTTATAATAAACATATATTTATTATATAGGAGTCTTAAATGTGTATAAAGAAATTAAAGACTTATGGTATGGTAATTCAATCTCACTTTTTATTTCTGAGAGATAAATGTTATATTCACCACTCGATTATTTTTTGTGGTGTATATAATAAACTATGAAATGGTATATAGTTAATTTATGGTATTTAAAAATATTAGATATCTTTAATTTTTTATATAATCTAATGGGGATCATGATTCCAATATGACATAAGTTGTAAGGTTTTTCTCATCTCACTTTTATTTTTGTTAGACTTATGCCTTATTCACCACTAATTTATTTTGTGTGGTGTATATACTACCCATGAATGCATTATATTATTCTTATACATAAATATATTTGTATTTAGATATCCATTTCATTATCTTTATTTCATGGGGAATATGGTTCAAATGCTACCAAATCAGTAAAGTAATTTTAACACAACTTTCCATATTTGAGTTAAATGTCATGTTAAGAACCTATATTTTTATATGAGGTGTATATACTAACCTTTCAAATATTATATAATTAATATCCTTCTTTATTTATATATTAGGATTTATTTATTATTATTATATGATTTTGATTATGATTTAATGTTACCAAAGTGGAAATAGTTTGTTGCTACACTCTCATCGTATATTCAGATTGTTTATGATTATGATTCCATTGATGAAAATTTATGATCCATGGCTGAAGAAAAATAATGATATTTCTTATAAATTGGTAATGCATGATTTATTCATCAATTTGTACCATTTTTCTACAGTTTTATACTTATAATAATTAAGAATTTTCTTTTAAGAAAATTCTACTTTTCCCCTCTCTCTGATTGGAAATCTATGTTCTTTCAAAATAAAGTTGTCTAAAAATTATTTTAAAAATGTGTGTTTAAAATGTTTTTAAAAATATTTTCAATAATATATTCTAATTTTTTTAAATAAAAATGTTTTAAAAAAGGTTTCTAGAAATATTTATATGTATTCAAAATTTTTTAAAAGAACAAGGTTTTCTTTATGTTTTTCAGAATTCTCCACCAAATCCTCCTCATAGTGTAGTATAGGTTCTCTGAAGTCCTTTTCCTTTTTGGTACAACTTTCATTATCATTATAAGTCACAAGAATCATTTTCTTCCTGCTTCCCCGAACCATAACTTGTGACTTCTCACAAACATAATGGTGTCTCACTTTGAAGTTGTTATTGGCAATGACCTCGAGGCTATGGTATGTCTTATGATCTGGAAGCTTTATAGAGATGAATGTTCCAATAGGATGAGGCTATGATTTGATTGATTTGATTTTTATTATTAGGCTTCACCTCCGGCTTTATTGGGATTGGTTTCTCATTTTTCCTAAAAAAGTGATTTTATTAATAAAAAGTTTATTTTATGTTAGTAAAAAATGTTTTTAAGTATTATTTATATGTTTTTAATGTATTTTATAATGTAAATGTTCTCAAATTGTTATTAAGTATTATTTATAAGGTTTTAATTAATTTTCAAAGAAAAAGGTATTCAAAATGCTTTTAATCTTTCTTTATATGTTTTCATTATATTTACAAAGAAAAATGTTTGAATATTATTTTCAAGCATCCCTTATATGTTGTCAAGATTATTTTAAAAAATTGATTTTCAAATGGTTTATGATTTAAAATAATTTCCTAAATAATAAATGAAATATTCCCCATGAAAATTTCATTACATATATTTCAAAATTATTTTCCATCTAAGATGACATATGTTGGTCTTACTCATCCGAATCATGGGATATAATCCAAGGGTTCGGTTCATATTATTTCTATGAATGGTTTATGTTTTTATAGAATGATGTTTATGAAACCTATTTCTCTTTCATGTGATATAAGATTATGAAACCCATTTATCTTTCATTGGTTATATGTTTATGAAACATATTACTTTTCACCGACTATGTTTTTATGAAACCAATTTATTTTCATGGGTTATTCTTTGATGAAATGATTATGAATCCCACTTATTTTAAATAGGTTATGATATGATGACATTTTTATGTTACCAATTTCATTTCATGGGCTATGATATGATTGTTTATGATCCTTTCGTACATGTATGTATGACTTAATTACAATATGGGAGGGAATTATATCTCCCTCTAATGAATGGGGTAAATATTTATATCTCATGTGATATACATAGTGGGAATTAAGAGTGAACTAGGATTAGTAATGGACTCTATCTCCAAATATGGTAATGCGAGTGAACCTTGAATGATAAGATGATCATGGGAGTAGACCATGACTACAAAGATGGTATATGGAGTGAACCCATACTACTTAAATGGTCTTGGATGTGATAAATTGAATACTATGTATATCATTTTATATGCTTATGTGTCTTCCAAAAATTCTATTTTTTCTTCGTATTTTGTTATATAATGTCTTATGCTTATGGTTACCTTATGATTAATGTCTTATGAACTACAAATATTTATGTCATGACTCATGTGTATGATATTTGATGTATTGGGTTTGATCTTTATCTGTTATTATCATGTTTTCAAACCCATATGCTCATGTTATGCTTCTGTATATCTTTTGTTTACCCTTACGGAGCATCTGATATTACCCTTTTCTTATCTTCCCCTTCCTCATATTATGAAAAAATGTTTTTTGTAGAAGTAGTAAAGGGGAATAACTTTGTTGGAAACACTGAATATCCTTCACCAAGTTAGAATATTTTATCTATGTTTCTAAAGGCACTAAACAATTACGATCCTCAGGAATGTATTTTTTTTATTGTGTTGAATATTCATCTAAAATGATGTAATACACGTGTATGTTAAGCCTAGGTCGTTATAAGAAAACCCCAAATTCTTACACAGAAACCGAACACCAACTCAGGTGTTTATTTAACTTGGGGAGAACCCCGAAAAACCATCAACACATTTATACCTAAACATTTTTTTTAAAACAAACATACATCACCAAACATTATGTCATTTCTCACATTAAATTTACTTTATCCTGAGGAGTCCCAAGACACAACCAATTAAAGATGAAAATAAGAAAAAATAATGAAAAATAATTAAAAGAGGGTAACGAGATGTTACAAACTCCCAACCATAACTCTTCCCATACAAAAAAAGTCATGTGGAAGAATGAAGTCAAGTTAAGAGGGGAGGACAATGTTCCCTTATCATGGACTCACACTCCAATGTCTGATGAGAATCTGATCTATACTTCCAAAAAAATTTAACCAATTGAATAGAATTCCCAAGAAAGACATACACTCAAGAGTCAACAATCTCTACTAGCTGCTAAAAAGTGAAAACATATGGCTCTAACTTAATTTCTTCACAACTAAAAAATGAGAGATATTAGGATGATATTTCATTAGATGAGATATTTAAAAAACATCATGTATTCCTATCAACTGAGCCATCAATGACATCTAATATAAATCCTTACTGATAATATCAATGACCTCAAAGAGTCCAAACATTTCTCAAACCCAAATTTCCTTGTTTTCCAAGAAGATAGTGACCCAACTGAGGAGAAAACATTAAGAACCCACATTCACCAATAGAAAACTCCAAATTATGATGTCATTGACCAGAGTAAGACTTGTATTTAATCTTCACATTAAAATTTTCTGTTGTATGTCATGGATCCTCCTTAATGTCTCCTGAACCAATCTTTGTCTCACCAAAGAAGTTTCTCCAACATATTCCCAATAAAGAGGTTATTTTCATGGAATAACATGTAAATCCTTGAGAAGATCAATTCTGATCAATGACTAATAATTTTTTTTATGAAAACACAAATAGTTCCAGATGGATATCCAAAGATCCATCAAAATCCCAGACATCGACAGATATTATATCATCTAAAATATAAATAGTATGCTCCCTCTGATCATCTAGATATGGATGATTAGTTGTACTTAATATTAATTGACTCTCCTTTACCTCCTAGAGACTAATCTTGATCCTTGATGTAATCCTATGATCCGTGTCTCTAACAATGGAAGAAGAAACCCCCTATAACAACACAATTTCCAACATTTACAGCTTACCTAGATATTCAGTTGTAATAGTGTCCTCGATCAAAATAAAATGAGTTGAATTTTTCAACTGATCAATCCCCACCCATATAGTATTTCTCCTATGGTAATTATATGATAATCTGACAAAATATTCGACGGATAGCTCATCCTATATTCAAAATGGCACTATTAGATGGTAGTGTAAATCAGAAGGATTCAAATCCTCTACCATTATCTATTAAAAAGTGTAACAGTAGGACACCAAATTAGCTATAACACAATTCATACATGTCCACCAGAATATCCATATGATTTCATAATACATATTTTTAGTTTCTAGATTGTTGGCTCAAAATCAAAATTTAAAATAAAACAAAAATGAGAACCTCATAGATTTGGGTTCGAAACACTGATCCAAATAAATAAGAATATCATTTGAAGAGATAGATCATCCCGAAACTGTATCCCTATAATATAGGGATTGCAGAATTTCTATGAACTCATAATATAGTTACTAAATCTATAGAATAGTATCATGTGAACGTGGTAAAAGATAAACACTTCTCAAAACCATAACTAAAACAACCTCTTGAGAATCCATATGCAAGTAATAAAAAATCCACATAAGGTTCCACTCATCCATCAATCCCAAAATAGTGTGTAATTGAACATTCCTACAAAGAGTGTGTATACATTTTCCTTCCTTGAGGATTAAGTTATATAAATGTTAAATGTCTTTAGGTATTCGACTGATCATCTCTATCAAGGATTCATGTATTTATGAGAAATGATATTTCTCAAAATCATATGGTTAGAAAATACTTTGAACCTTTCCATGAAAAGATAATTCCAGCAACAATTATGAAACTTCATAACCATGAAAAACAATAAATCATTAGTGGGATATTTTTTCTCAAAATTTCAAATCTGGTGAGATCGATAAGATACCACATGATCATCCTTCATGAACACACAACCCAAAAAAGCCCTATAAGCATCATTATAAACCACATACACATTATTGGGCATATGTAATATCAAAATAGGATCTAATTTAAAAAAAAATCTCATTGAAAGAATAATGAAACTTATCATTCCATATGAATTTCATCCCTTTATAGGTAAATGATGTCATTGGTGATGAAAAATTTGAGAAATCCTTGAAAAACCATTATTATTATATAGAATAGCCAAGGAAGCACTGAATCTCAAAGACATTATGATAGGATTGTTTTCAATTTCATAGGACCATCTAATAATTGATAATTAGAGTACAAATTAATCAATAAATTATCTTCTTTATTCAATAAGATTCATTTTGAAACCATTTCATACAAATAAAGACCCCTCAAAATTTCCAAAACAATACTCAGATACTTCTCATGCTCATGCTCAGATCTCTAATAAACCAAAATATCATCAATGAACACTATCATAAAAGTGTTGATATACTAATGGAATATCAATTTCATCAAATCCACAAAAACTAAAAAGGAATTAGTATGACCAAATGATATCACAAGATATTCGTAATGGCCATACAAACTCCTAAAATATTTCTTCTATATATCAAACTCCAAAACCCTAGGATGATGATAACATGACAGAAGGTCGATATTTGAAAAACACATTTCCCTCCTCAACTAATAAAAAAATGTTAAATGTGGGGAAAATGATGCATGTTATTAACCATTTCTATGTTCTCCTTCCAATAATCCATAAACAATACAATTGAATCATCTTCCTTCCTTGAAATGATAAATAGGGATTCCAAAGGAAAAACACTAGACAGATCCAACCATTCGCTACTAGATCGTCCAACTGAATCTTGATCACATTCCACTCCATTGGTGCCATATGATAAGATGGCATCGATTTAAACTATATACATAGCTCCAGATCAATCTTAAACTCTACCGTCCACTCTGTAGGATGCCAAAGGAAATCATTTAATAGATTTTCAGAAACTCATTGAACTATAGTGGGAAGAAAAACAATAGAGGTGACCTTATTGGGCATAAATGAAATTGTAGAAAACAAACTATTGAGCTCTGGATTAGAATCCCTGCAATACCATACATTAGATCCCACTCTCCTTGAGAAAAATTTGATCTCCCATTGGTCTTAAGGAACATGACACATTGATGATAATAATCAACCATAGGACGATGAGAAACAAGACAATCCATCCTGATGATGAAGTCAAACATATCCAGAATGAAAATAATAAAATCCAAGACTAGCTCTACTTCATATATTGATATCGCACAAGTACAAAGAAACCCCTAATCTTTCCTCTTCCCAATAGTTTCCTTTAACACCCTAATAAAGGAAAAATGATCTATTGGAAGGTTAATCTTATCAATATAATCTTTAGATATAAAAAAGTGGTAATAACTAATATCAAATAATGCAATTTCTATTAAGGATGAAATAATGGTGGTACCTATCACTGTCACTGGACTTGCATCTACCTCTGCTAGAAACACACCTACTACATGAAGTATCTTCATTCTCGAGGCCTATGGTGGGAGATGTGTAATATTTAAAACAACTAATTACCCCATAGTATCCATTGGAGTCAATAATATATGACCTTGTCACGATGTAGAAATATCCTGACAGAAATGAATCAGATGACCATAATGTCCAAAACTAGTATACATAATTTCAAGTCAAGGAATCTAATACCATGTGTGTCCAACCATTCCACATTGGATGAAATTAATAGGAATACTAGGAACTATAACCAGAGGTTCTGATGAATCATGTTTCTAAGAAATACCTTTACCACTCTAATGATGATCCTGCCACTTCTTCTTTTTTCCTTATCATGCCACTAAAACTACCACTATATGGAAGTTAAAGGGAAGAATATCAGACCATGCATGTCATATTCATTTCTAAAATCATACCCATATCCACTATGTCAACATATTTCTTAATGTTCATAATAAATACATGTGATCTGATATCCGGTCAAAAGCCTTATTGATACTTATAAGCTCTCAGCTTGTCATTATTCACAACCATTGTTGCAAAAACAACTAGCTAATTAAACTCATTGTTGTAAACCAATTCTGAATTATATCCCTATAGTAAAGATAGGAACTCCAGAAAATATTCCATCAGCAAGGACTCCAGAAATAACTGTTTGAGAAAGGTAGTCTTCAAACCCTTCCAATACAAACCCACATGCATATCCACATGCACCATGGAAGCCCACCATTACATTCTAGGATCCTCATGTATGAACTCTATGAACTTCACCATTATACACTAATGTGTATCCAAGATTTCGATGATTTTATAAATCCTATAATGTCGTTATTCCACTTCTGGAGGATTATTCATACCTTTAAAGAAGAATGTATTCTCATGAATGAACCCCCATGATTAGTCTATTTCCCATTCATGCCCTAGATATACCTCAACAACTATGTTATATACTGTTGGAACATTCTGGTAAAAATAAGGAACTACCCTCATGATATCATTTATGAGGTTATGATCTATTGAAGGACTCCCTTGAGGAGAATAACCTACACCCAAATGACGAACTCACAGAACACATCTTGGAAGAATATTACTACACACCGAAATAGAATAAAAGATCATATAAAAGAATAATCTTATCTCAAACAGGAAAATAAATAAGAAAAAAAACAAATATTAACATCAAGACAAAAATTAAGAGACACACATCCCGACATCATTAGGTAACTTGTGTCTCATCATGAAATGAATTGGATAGTCCCTCACCGAAATCTAACTCTCAAGTCCCAAAAATCTTATCTGTAGTCTACCAAATTTTTCAAAGAAAGGCACTCTTGAGAACATACCACCATTGATACAAAACAATAAAGAACTGACCAAAATACCCTCTCAAATTGGTTCCTAGCCCAATCACCCACATTCCCAAATAGAGTTCCCCATCCCCACGGGATGACGACTAGAACCCATACCTCACTAAACACCCATAGGGAATGATTTCTCCAAACATGAAGAGAAAACAACATAGAATATATACACCCAATTGAAATTAAATGTAGAAGAAATAAATATATTCCATAACAGTTTAGGATCAATGTATGTGATACAAATGAACATGGTAGTAAAATAATCTTAAGTGATAAGTCCACCCACAAAGGGCTAGAAAACCAAATAGCTACTCCAATATCTCCATGTGACCATGTGGGAAACCTCACATCATCTTACCATTAGCTACCCAGTTCCCAACTGACTGAAAACATCACCAACTCGTTATAACCCCATTCCTTTCCCTACATCAAAATATATAACCAGGTCTACACACCTCCGAATGGGTATGAAAGGTGTGATCTAACAGTCCCATTAGGTTCCCACCCAGGTATTCCATATCAATTCTCTAAAAAATAATCCATGAATTCTCAACTTTAAAGAATACAACGCATTATAACGTTTTAATATATTTATATCAAAAATCATGGAAAACATTTTAATTTACCATTCGTCCACATTTCAAGATAAATTAGGTAAATCAGTCTCAAATGATTTCATATCCATATATCCTAGTAGATATATCATGTCAAAACAAATCATTCATCACATATCATATCAAATAAAAGGAAGTATAAAAAAATAGTTAAAACAAAAAGAAGAAGCACAGGTAATATCATGTGAGGTATCAAACTAGTTTTGGATATTCAGAACACTCATACCTTACACAGACAATAGTGTAAACATCATCCCACTAGACAGAATCATTGTGTCTGGAGATCATAGGAACACCCCATCAAGTGAACCCCCCCAATAGACCTAAATAGAACCATGAATAAGAGGCCTAGGGAGAAGAGGAATGCCCCATGAAAAACCCCCTTGAAAGTTGAATAGAAATATTACTATACCTTCCATATACGTACCTAAGGCATTACATGTTCTCTATTTTCAAACACAATTCATAAAACTATATCCATAAAACAATTCTTTGAATCCTTTTTCTGAAAACCATTTCACAATGATTTGAAAATACTATTCCCTATATCAAAATAAAGAGAAACCCATCTATTATAATAAACCATTTTCAAGCACATAAAACTAAACAATCATATCATTACATTTCATATAATAAATTAATTTATCAAAAATAGGAACAATGCTGCTCACCAAAAACATCTTGAGTCAGAATCATCGACCTTAAAAATCATGTCGCATAGGATCTAGAAGAATCCAATAACAAATAGGAACTAATAACAATTTTTGAGGCATTTGAATTAATCTATACCTATTATAACTGACTCAATTCAATAAAAGGTCTACTGTAAATGAGGAAACAACACATAACTCAGTAATTCACACCTGTCACACAATAGAAAATAAATAATTAGCCTTGAAACAAGACCTCAAAATGAATCTACATATAAATCAAGAGAAACAAAACCATGGGTCAACAAATCAGATAGAGCAATGAAAATACATCACTACGATCAAATAAATGAAGAAGAAGAAAAGGTTACTCACCTGAAGAGATGAAATACAACCACTATGATGATCAGTCATTGAATGAATCAATATGGTCAAATAGAGGGTCCCAAAATCTTGATAGAAGGGATCATGGTTGAGATAAAGGTGGGTTTCAAAAAAATTAATGAAAAAACCAGCAGATACATCACCCTAAAAAACAACCTCTATATAGTTATGTGATGTGTAACCCCTTTACATATCATGTAATCCATTGGGATCAATAACTGTGAAAACCCAGTCACTTTTTATTAAAAACAAATATTTTAACATTAAACATCATATAACTAGTACACTGAATATACTCATTTAAAAATGTTTACATAGTTCATTACTTATGTTTGGAGACAAAGTACAAATTATTTATCCTTTTTACACATCATGTAATCTCCCAAAACATAGTAAAAACCATATTCTTACACAAAAAACCCATACCCACCCTGTCATTCCCCAAACATGAGGAAAACCCCACAGAGACATTAACATATTTATACCTAGACTCAATTAATTCAAACAAACATACATTCCTTAACTTTTTAATTCATTATTCTAAAAAATTCAATCATTGAGAGTCTAAAGACACACTTAATGAAAGGGGAAAACAATAAAATATAAGAGAAAATACATGAAAGTGTGTAATAGGAAACTTCAAGCTTGGTCGGGTGCATTCTGACATCCTTTATTAAAAAATATATTTATTATTCAGATATATTACATTAATATTCACATATAAATATATTGTTATATAGCACTTATTCATAACTTATTTTTACACATGAACTCATAATTATTTGATTAAATAAATTATTTAGGTGTTAACTATTCTTTTTGTCATGAATGTTTTGATTAGAAGGTTAAATATTGGAACCTTGGTCCAATATTTTTCCCCAACATAATTTAAATAGTTCATATATAATATTTATATATAAAATACACTTTAGTAACCATACATGTAATGTATTTATAAAAAATAATATTTTTCAGCCATGGATGCAATAGTTCTCACAAACAGATGAGCTGCATTTTCATTATTCAATGGATGGAAATAAATGAAGGTTGATAATAATTTATCAACAAACATCCTTAATTATATCATTAATATCATATTTATTAATTTATTCCATCTATATTACCATACATGTGATTTGGTCATGAAAAATGAAATATATCTCTTCCTGAAGGCAGAATTTCACACATACACACAAAAAACATTTCCATTTCCAAATGGAAAAGAGGAAATGAACATAAATAATATTTTATCACACTAGAAACAAAATTATTTCATAAATATAATATATATTAATTATATTCATATGTATAACTATCCATTAGAAGTGGTTATGATAAATGAAAATCATTGCTTCATGGTGGTGGTAGTTTGTATGTATGCATGAGGGGTGTTTTAATTTTCCATTAGATTAAAAATATATTTAAATTTGTACTAAAATAAATATAAATAAAATTAATATATAAAATAATATTATTTTATTATGTTAATATAGTTATATGTGATTTGAATGAGGTTTATGAACAACGATTCTTGAAAAGGCCCAGTAAAAAGATATACATCTTCCTTTGATAATCACCATTGAAAAAACCTTAAGGCATATTGTATGGGTATTTTGGGAATAAAAAACATATATGTCATGAATAAGAATTTTGGGAAGGTATTTACACAAATATTGGTCGGGATAAGTTGATAATTTTGTGTGGATAAGTGATGAGAGGACTTTCCCATTTATAAGTGAGATGAGTGTCACTCTTTTAAATATTATGTTCTATTAACCATACTAAATTCCATTCTAAAAGAATATGGATACCATTTTGTCCAATTTATAATATAGGATACGGTATGGTTTGAATGAACTCAAAAAATCAAATTCAAATGATTTTAAAATATATTTTATGTGTTATGTATGAGTTTAACAAACATTTATAGCCCCTCTAAAACTTATAATGGTAAAAAAATTACAAATGTAAATTATTTATATGACAAAATATTAAGGTAAATTTATTACCTAATATTAATAATTATAATTTATAATATTAAATAAATTATAATATATTTAATACCAATATTTGGTTAAAATTATTTTTAACATACGTTTGCAAAACGTACCAGAAAAATAATTTTTAGAAAAATGTATTGTAGGAACAAAATGATATTGTTCAAAAATCATGTATAGAATTAATTATCATATAATTAATTTGATTACAAAAGTAAAATGATATTTATGAGACATTAAAACCAATCTAAAAGAAAATTTATCCTGGTAATTACTTAATTAAATAAAAGGATTAAAAATAGTTTTTTATTAGAATACAAAATTACATTGGTTTTAAAATGTTGATCATTGGTTTCTAAATTCATAATAATATTTTTAAATGATTTATTTTAATTCATAAATATATTGTTTCAATCGAAATGTTTTATAAAATTTATATATAATTATTATAGCAAAATGATGTCATAAAATTGATAGTATTTGTAAAATCAGTATTTTTCACTATTCAACTAAAAAATCAACATATTTATATAAATCCGAAAAAAATACACAACAATATAATTTTGAAATGATGAATTGAAAAATTAAGTTCATTTCATAAAATAAAAATTATAAAATACTAGAATTTATCTTTTTAATGATGATATACAATATAAATAAAATACTCTATAGTACTGTAGCAGTGGCGACACTTTAGTAGTAGCCGGTCACTGTAGCGGTGGCAGGGTATTGTTGCAACGGCGGTACTGTGCAGCACTATAGCAGCATGGTTTATATAGCAGTACTATTCAAAGAATGGGTCTTGGGCCAAAAAAATTGGGCTACAGGCCATGTTATGGGTTAAATACCCAATGGGCCTCCAGGCTATGTAAAGGGTCTCACTCTACCTAGTAAAAGAGGTCTTTGCTTTGTTTTAATAATAAATGAGGATTTCGTCCAATCCTTTTAAAACTAATGGTTATCATAATAATTCGTGAATTTTTTGGTTCATTTTTGTTTGTAACATTAACTATTTACAAAAAAATATTTAATATAGAATTACATATAAGAATATCAAGGTTTTATAAATTTAAATTAAAGATTACAAATTTTTTTTGAATCTAATCGATAAAATGAATTTTTCGATATATTTACTAATTTATTTCAAAAAAGTTACAAAATATTAATTTATTATTTAACTAGTAATACTAAGTATGTAAGTGTGAACAAAACTTTATTCATACATAGTATCATGAAATTTTTGATTCAATGGAAACAAATCTTCAACATTCAATTCTATCAATAGTACATTAATGTGCTAAAAATAACAATCAAATCAAGCACTATAAATATATTTTATCATAATGATAATTCCAAGTCAATGATTTTTTATATTTTACTTTTACTAGATTATTTAGAATTCACATATATAGAGATATAAAAATATATATATATATATGATAACTATATATTTTTAAATATTTTTTGACAATATTAAATTGATTCTTTTTTAAAGGGTTTTGACACAGTTCATCTATAATGGGGGAAATATTATTGAGTTTTACTTAAAATTTTCAATATAATTTATTTAAAATAGTATACTATTAAAAAATTGTACGTAAAAAAATAGATATTGAATATCCAGTAAAAATATTTCTTTATTGAAATTATTTATTATTTATTATTTTTTTATATTTGGTTCTCATTAGATTTTTATATAGAAGAATATATAACTATATTTACTTATATTTTTAATCTAAATTGATTTAGATTTAGTTTCAAAAACGTGGTATTCAGTTTCATTATATTTTAATAATATACTTTAGTTGGAATTAATATTATGAAATCATATAAGATAAAATAAATCACAAATTAATAAAAATTTCATAATTAAAGAATAATGTATTGAGATACTCAGTAAATTATCCATTAGTTTTTATTTACAATCACCAGATTAGTTTAATAAATTGAAAAAATATAAAAATTTTGATTAGAATTACATACCTTTAAATTTATAATAAACCTTACAAGAATTCTACAACATTTTAACCATATTACAAAATTATTTATGAATTGAAATTAATTTAGTTTATATAAACTAATAACTAATATTAAATAATATGTTTTGAATTTAAAAATTAATAAAATTCAATGAAATTTTTTAAATTTAATTTAATTTTTTTTAAGAATAAAACCACAATATTATATTGAAAATAAATAATTACTATTAAAGGGAAATTAAATGAATATAGAAATCCAAAAAAAATATAGATATAAAATTCCATAATAAAAATTTTATTTTTTTAGTTTATCCAAATAATAAACAAGAAAACTGGAGAAAAGAATAAAATTAGTTTCAATTAATAAATATAGTTCAATAATAATAAATAAATGTAGAAAAAAATAAAATTTATATCTATAAATAAATGGTTGGTAAAGTTTCCAAGAAACCTACCCTAGGACATTGTCTGGGGATAATTTCTCTTAAATAATTATAAACATCAATAAATTAATTATTTTTTATATATTTGAAATATGTTGGTGAAAAAGTATACTATCTCCCTCTATTAATCAATGTATTTTCCAAAATATATTTTTATAGAACTCTCTAGAGGGCCTCATTTAGTTTTCAAAATACAATATTAAACCATTATTTTATAATATGAACCCACTATATTATCATTCTTATAATCATTATTATTATTATTCTCTATGGGGACATATAAAATGTATCATATATATATATTATTATTATTTTTGTTTCATATGTATCATCTAGTGTCGTATGTACCACCTCTTCTATCCAAACATTAATCATAGTCATCCTTAACATCAACTTAACAAGTTCCTATTTATCTACCTTATCAAAATTTCAATTCATATTACTAATTGATCTCGAAGACATTGTATATGTCAAAATAATAGTCACAAAAATTCAATAAATAAGATCATTCATAATACGATTAATGAAAATATTATATTTAAAAAATGTAAAACATGTCTCAAAATTTGGACATGATCTTTAATCAGTAGTGAGTTTGATGATGAACAATATGTAATAAATAATATGTTCTTTACCTAGATAGGTAGATAGGACTCATCACCCATCTCATAGATCTCGGTGGTGATTCCCTAATAGTAATAGAGACGGCCTTGGCCACCCTCTTCCATTCTTTGGTAGGGGAAGGATCTTGCCCGTCAGGCTTCGAAGCCCCGCTCCTACCACCCTTTCACCAACCCTCACGCGCACCCTAATTTTATGGCTATTTTTCTTAGCCCGAATGTTCTCAAGGTATTTTATGGCATGCCTCAACTTCCTTTATCTATTTTGGAGTTCGCGGAAGATTCATGCATCTTGGATCTGACCCTAGTGGAATGTTTCATGCATCAACATCCTTCGGTAGATGGATTTGACCACTTCGTCTTCGAATCATTGGGGATACAAGGAGGTGCAATTGTTGGTATTCTTGAAAAATTCCAACTGATGGTTCATTTCATCTCAGAAGAAGATATGTTTTGTGCATGGTCTAGTTCTCCTTGAATATGCATCTGTCTCAAATTCATCCAAATTTTCTGGTGTTTTGATTTTAATATGAATCAAGGAATCTCTTCTTTCGCAATCTAGGTTTCTTTCCCTGAACATCATTTGCCATTACAAAACCTTTAAATCCTCGATATGATTGGGAACATTGTTGGGGGTTTTCTTTTCTCCTACAACTGGACTCTGTCTGTCATCCATCTGATTAAACTGTAGATATGTGTGGAGTTCGATGTATCTAAGGAACCGATGGAGTGGGTATGGGTTTCTGTTGGTGAGGAATTAAGGTCCAAGGAATCGGCCTTCTTCAAATCATGGGTGGAGTATTGTAAAATGTGTGGGCAGCTGGGGAATCTAGATTATAGTTACTGAACAGGATCAAGGTGTGGGTCATTAGATCCAATGATGGATAGAGTTGAGGTTATGGCTCAGGCAGGATCTAATTTTGTGGTGGATGTAGAAAGAACATCAACAAACGTTGTGAATATTTGTTCCCACCTGAAGCACAATTTAGGTGATCGCAAGCTAACTAAGCATGATATTCTAGATTAAGATAAGGCTTAATAGGCTCATTTTGATGAGTCCATAGACATTTGGATGACTTCACCTCATCTAGAGGTATACACTAATCATGGGGTTATGTACATGGTGGAAGTGGATGAAAAAAATGGTGACAAGGTTGTTCATGTGTGTGATTACAGAAAGGAGGCATAGACACCTGTAATGTGGCATGGGAAGTCCTTCTTTTTTACTTTTATAGATGCATATCATGGATAAAGAAGGCAGGATGGGACTAGTGTATTGGGACACTTGGACCCAAACATTCCCATTTCTATGTCCTCGTCCTCTTCAAAGACTAGGAGTGAGGGGAAGAATAATAATATCATGAAGGTTAAAGCAGGAAAGGTGGACTCTCCGTTCATATCGAGGCCTCTCAAAGAAGGCCTGGGGGTTGTGTTAAAAAACAATTTTCAAGGTCGGGCAGTTCAAGAACAAGCATTGATGCATGAGGAAGATGATTCTAGTGATGATAGTTATAGCTAACTTTTAGAGGAAATTTTGGTCCTTTTTCAAGGGAAATTTCCTCACAACCCAAGAAGGAAGAAGGGGAAAAAGGAAAGTGTGACTTTGGGAAATTCATTGTGGTCCAGGGGAGAAAAAACCCAAGTGATGAAAAGACTATTCCCACATACCTAATCCTATGCAAACCATGTCATCCAATAAAGGTGGAATAAATGAAATAAAAGATCCTCAATACATGGAAAGTGGAGATCAAAGAAGATAACCAAGAGTGATGGAAGAAGAGGTAGGGGAGTGTCTGAGGCTCATATTCCACTCCATTAATGAAATGACTGAAAAACTCCTTTATACCAATGCCTCAAATGGATATATTTTAAGGATTTATGAATGAAGGTTGTAGGTTGAGGCCACTGAGGAGCTAGAGGTGTGGATAGACAAGCAAGACTGAATCATTTCCTGAGGCTTCATCAAGGGAAAAATCACCCTAGATGAAATCAACTATCCAATAAACAAAATAGTTTCTCATATTTAAGAACATATCAAGGAGAATCAAGACACACAGGTTTGTACTCTTCACTGGGAATTATAAAAAGTGTCTTACTCAAATTATCATAGTCTTTTTTAAAAAAAAATTGAGCTCTTTCATCATGTAGTGGTCCTCATTTTTTGAACTTTGGTATTCTACTTTATCTTAAAGTGGCTAAATAAATATTTAAATTTGGATGGAATATGTTCTTCCCCCATCATTTGATCCAATAATTATGGAATCAAAAAAATATTTTTGTTAGAATTCACTTTCCAACCACGTTGTTCTCAAACCACCACAAGATATGACGAGAGGTATGTGGGAGAGGGAAGTGGAGGGTGTGTTTCAAAATTTAAATTATGTTGATGGATAAGTTTCTTTTATGATTACAACAACTTATATAACCCTAAATTATCAAATTAAGGATGTTCTTGGAGTCCAATAATACCTTAATACTCAATCAATATATTTATGAATTTAATTGATACATTATAATATGATTAATTTAACCATAACTCTATTAATGTATTAAATTATTTAGTGATTTATATAATATGGTAATTCTATACATTCACATCATCAAATAAAATTATAAACAATACAAGAAATAATTACATGGAGGATATAAAATATATTAAGGTTTTGGTAAAATAATATAACATATTTATAAATATATATATATATATATATATATATCACAAGAAGTAATAAAATATATATTAGTGTCTATTATATAAATATTAGTAAATATGTATTTAAATCACCCAATTTTACTAAAAACATATTATTTATGAGTATTATATAATTTTTATTTAAATCATATCCAAATTTCTTGGTACAAAACTATTGAGTAATAGATTTCGAAAAAAAAAATTAAATTTAAATGTTTATTCACATATCCTTATATCAGACCTCATGGGACCTTATAATGTTTAAAATTATTATGAGTTCCTGATTAAAACTATAATAAATGAGTATCATCTAAAAAAATAATTATTATTGAAGTTATAAAGTGATCTAGTATGAACTCTATCAAATATAAATATATCTATAAGAATATGTGAACCTAATATATCACTATACATTGAACATATGTTAATGTAGTACCCCTTTTAACGAAATCATATATATTCATGATACATTGATCATGTCAATCTCATATAGGTCAACTCATATATATTTTTTTCTTTATGTAGACTAGACAATATTGAAAAATATATCACTTGTCATTCATCCAAGTAGGTGAAAACATCGAATATTACTCAATTAAATGTGGCTATAAATTTTTTTAATCATACTCATTCAAGGGACTATATAAAATACCCACAACATTGGAGGATAAATCCTATATTGATTAATCCAAAACATATTTTAGGGTTAAAATAATACCTTAGAACCGACTGAGTTTCCCAATCAATAAGAATTAAAAAATATAATTATCAAATTATAAAGGTTCATGGCACACCCCGAACAATAAAATTATTTTTGTATTATAATTTCTTGGATTCATCTAGATTCGTTAATTTTCAAATAAATCACTAGTTTAAAATATTTGATGTTTAATAATTTTTATGGGTTTAGGACCAGTGCATTGGCACCATACAATTGGTGGTAATAGTGCAGTCGGCTCAGGTGCCCATGTGGTTCCCTAATGTTTAAAACAGATAATGTTTTATGAAAGTAAAAAAATTGGCAAGGTTTTAAAACATAATGTTAATAATATTATTATGTTAAATTATAATATTATTGTTTTTAAAAAGATTCTAATATTTTATTATTAAATTTTTATTCAAAATGTTTTTATTATTTTTATGATTTTATTATTATTGTTGTTGATTTTATTTAAAATGATGTGAATAAAATTATGATGATGTTGGTGATGATGATTATTATTATTATTATATGTTTTAGATTTAGTTTTCTTTTGTTTTTAATTTTAATTTTTCTAAACCCTAATTGACTTATTTCCACACAGTGCCTCGCCCCGATGGGTCTCATCTGTGCGTCACCCCTGGTGCGCAACCTAGATCTAGTGCCCTTCTGGTTTGGCCATCCAGCTTTGGTGAACCCCTCTTACTCTGGAATGTATGTGGCATCCTCCTTCTCCCTCACCATCTTGTGTTGTTCTCCCTGGTTTCTTTCCTTCTGCATGAAAGATCCCCAGCCCGAAGACTTTTCTGTGCAACATAATCCTAGTGCACCCCCCCTAATCTGCATGCTTCCCTTCTTCTGGTGTGACCTGATCCTAGCTCACTACACATTCCGTCTAAGCCCCCACCCCTCGCTGACATCCTATTCCCACTTTGGCTCATCAAATTTATTTCACTTTTTTGGTGTTTTCCTTCAATTTATCAAAAACCTAATGAATCAGGTTATGATTAGTGTGTTTTCATCATTTCCTAGGGTGTGATGTTGGTCTGTGAGGTCACTCTCTCCCTTTCATTGGATTTTTATTTCATTTTCACTTGTTGAGGTAGGTGTTTCCATTTTATTCCATTCTAATGAAATTAATTTTATGCTTGATGCCTTTAATATATTTTTAACCTTACTAATCACCTATAAGATACTCATATTAACCTTGTTATGTTGTTTTAAAATTATTATATTTTTCTAAAATAATGTTTTTGGATGAATCTTCATTCATTCCCATGTGTTTTTGTGTTTTAGGTGATAGATAAATTTTCTATTGAACCTTTTGGGCTTATTTGGAAGGTTTTGTTATGTTTCCCAACATGGACGTTTTGTTAACTTGATTTGGATCATTTTTTAGATTTTATATGTGAAATATAGTTGTTTTCTTTGATGTATTATGGAACATGTTTTGAGGACAGATTCTTAGTTTGTGAACAAGTGTTATATTTTATAAATAAGTGAAATGGATGGAGTTGGGGTTGAAATAAAATAGTGGTTTTATGAAAATGGGTTTTGACTTATTTGATTAGTTTTAGAGTATTCCATTTGATGAAGGCACTTATATGGGTGCACTAGGTGCACAAATGAATGTGGAATCTAGTCAAGATTTCACTCTAGAGGTAGTCCCCCTCAAGAAAAAATCATCACCCCTTATTATATTTTTATATAAAATGGTTCCTTTTTTACAAAATCGGGGGGAGTGGTACTTCATGTTTTTAAAAAGTGACTTCAAATGTGTTTCTCATGGTTTGGCCTGGTTGTCCTTGAAAAATTACTGGGTGAGTTTTTTGAGATGCTAAGGCCCATTTGGCATTTTAGGTGTGTGTATGGGAGAAATTTGGGAGTTATGGCCAATTTTAAAATTTGTTAAAGAGAGTTGGATTTTATGTGTTGTGAAATCCCATTTGGAACATTCGTAAATTTTGTGTGTTTTACCTTGGTTTTAAACAAATTCTCTTGGTATTTATTGGTGAATTCTTGGTCCAAAGTCTCATTGGTCACCTTAATATAAGGATATTTTTTGAAGTTTGTTTGGAAATGGTTTGTAAATGTTATTGGTAGATGGTTGAATGTTTTGAAGCTAATGTACTGGTTTTCATTTTGAAATGGTTATTTGTAAAAGCTCTATTGAGTTAAGTCTGTTTCCTAGTTAGTTGATCCTGATATGGAAGGGTCCTTGGAATTGGACATCCTTTGGATTGTGATATTTTTAAGGTAAGGGACCAACCGTGAGGTGGTAAGGGTGGCACCAGATTTTTTGGGGTGCTTCAATTTATATATGTGTGTGTGTGTGTGTGTGGTTTTTGTTTGAATTGTATTGAACACATCCTTGTGAAATAGTAGAAGTTAACATAGAATAGATAAGAGGTTTACTAAGAATGATTGTTTCACTAGTCTTAGTTATTGTTTTATCCAGTGAACCATAGCAAGTGGATACTTGGGTTTATTTCTAGGGGATTGTGCCCCTCAACCATAATAGGTAGGAAGAAGGTCATGCATTAGGGAATTATGAAATCATTGAGTTGGGGATTCCTTCTCGATGAGTCACATGTATATTGTGTTTTGGTTCTCCTCTGAGTTCTTGGGGTGTCTCGTGTTCTCCCATTATTAGTATTATTATAGTATTTTCCTCTTTTTGTATTATATTGATATTTGAACCTGGTTTTGGATATTATTTATAAAAACTGTGAATGTTTGGTTGGTTGAAAAGTTATTTCTAAGTAGTTTTTTTGAAATAGAAAGCACAACTCCACTTTTTCCTTCTTGTACCTTGTTTCAAATTATATGGGAAATGGATCATTATGTTTGTTTAAAAAATAAAAAGAGAGTATCAAAATATATTTTTAAAAATTTATTTCAAACTATTATTAATGAAAAGGTTTTTTTGAAAGGAATGGCGTGGATTTGTTGGTGGTTATCTAGTAATCCATTATCTCACACCTTACCTATACCACTCAGTGTGGGTATAACCGAGAAGTTTTTTAGTTTTATCTTTTTTTTTCTGGTTTCCTTGTACATTTTAATTGTCGGATCATTGTTTATATTGTGGTTGGTGGTGACCAAGAGGTTACATAGAGATCATGTGGTGGTGGTTCAGTTAGTTTATTTTATTTTCAGTTGTGTCTCTTAGTTTCATCTTCTTGAGTATATTTTGTAACTAAATATTATTATATTTTTATTTGAGGTTTAGTTGTTCGTGTTTCTACATTTTTAGTGTATTCCATTTATTTATCTGATACAAGTTATTTATTTTGGACTTAAATAGTTCTCACATGTATTTTTTGATTCTCATCACTAGTTTCCAGCATGTGGGGATCAGAAATTCCCTTCGGGCCATGCCGTAGACCGTCCCAGGAGACTGGTTTAGGTTCAACCCAGTTTGGTTCATTATAGTTCATATGAAGAGAAGTTTTTTATCCATGAGTATTGGGGATTATTATGAATTACACATTCCATGTATACTAGTGACACATATGTATGATATTATATTTGTTATATTTAATAAAATCAATATATATAGTAAGTGATATGTGTGTATTAAAAGTGAAATGTTTATTTCTAAATAAATACCTCATCACACTATTCTCTACATATTATCATAAACCAAGACTTTTAATGATGATTGTAAATTTGGGAAAAGATTGATATATTATATGTCGGTTTCTTAATCATTTAACTCTATTGTAATAAATTAAATAAGTAAGAATGAATGATAATGTAAATATTGACATTAATATTAAAACCATGAGACATCATTTACTTGATGGTTTTTCATCATATGAAATATATTATTAATTGAAAAAAAGTAAATGCATTGAGATCAATTTTTTGATATGTCTATTACTTAAGGAATGTACATGTACATCATTTTTTTATAACAATAGTGATTTTTAATGAATCAATTCCATTATATTCAATAGGTAGTTTATAAATCCATACATATTAATCCTATTAAAATATTTAATATAATTGAATATATGAATAAAATGTTAATATTTTAATTGATTCAATGGATAATAATAACTATCCTTCAAAAAATTGAAAACACTTTTATTTCACTAGTAATGATATAAATAACAACTATTTTAATATTTTCAAGACATTTATATTCAGATAAACAAAATACTTAATAAATATATCTTTATTATTATTATTATAACACCTAATACTATTTTTGATAGTTTAAAATATCCTAATTATATCCTTTAAACTTATAAAGTATCATATAACACAACCATACAATTTTCACTACTAATGGTTTCAATAAGGATTTATATTTTTTATGAAATGATATTATTCAATATCACTAAACTATCTTCTTACAATTTATAAAATAAACCTTTTATTGAATTTGAACTTCACTAATTCCAAATTTGATACCAATATACCCTCAAAAAATACATATATTCGGAAAAATATGAAATTATAATAGAAACCCTTTTTGTAATTGGATTGAAAAAATTATTTTTAGAGGATAAAAAAGAAATATTTACCAGTCTTATAATTATAATAAAAGAAATTTTCATACACATACAAAAAAATATCTAAAAATGAAAAATATGATATTTAATTAATATTGATATAATATCGTAAATATAAAGGATTCACTATATCCTTATAGAGATATAACGATCTCCACTTGATCCTGGTCTTGGGAATCCCTAAAGCACTTAGATTCTATTCCAAAAAAGTTATTGTAGTTGGAATTATTAACTCATATAATATATAAAATTCAACTACCTTTTACTGAAAAGGAGACCTATATGTTTTATATTTCTATGAGGAAGTGAATATCTTTTAGAAAAATCTCTAATTTAATCTAGTTGGAAATTTTCATAGAGGAGGAGAAATTTTGGAATTTGTCCATGTAACAACCCATGTATTTATAGAATGATACATTTTCTTATCTATTAATATCTGTGAATAAGATATTAATTTAATGTTAAAGAGGGAAATTTTTTCAATAGAATACATTACATGCTACAATGGGTTTCTTTGAAATCTGATGTGGCACACAACATTGAGTTATTCCGAAAAATAATATTTTATTATTATTTTAAATGGTCGTTATTACATAATTATTGTATTGTCAGGAATGAAAATAACTAAATAAATTATGATTTTACTCATTTATTAATATTTTTTAAATTTATCCAATAAATATTATAGACTTAAAATAATAATAAAACTAATTTTATCCATGAAATACTCTAATATTTTTAAAATGTTGTTTTACCACCATTTAATGGAGAACCATTTTTAAATCTAATTTTTGTAAATTTTATATGTTGAAATTGAAAAAATAAATTTCTTCTTTACAAGTGTAAAATAAATTTTTAATTTGCTAAAATTTTTGTATTTTTCTGATAAAATTTGTATTTTTATGAATAGTGAAAAATATTGCATTTTTATTCAATGTTGCCTTTTAATATAATTTAATTATATAGTTAAATTATTATTTTGATTTGTTTTAAAGTGTAATTTTATTATATTATTATCATTTAATCAAATTTTTGTAATTTTAGGTAATTTGACTTTTAAATTAGATATAAACACATGTCAATATTATGATAGTTATTACTTCTTAAAAACCCGCATTTTTGTTTTGACAACAAGAATTAATTTAAATTAATTTCGAAAAAATCTATGTTTCGAATTTGAAAAAATGGATTCCATATTTGGTATTAGGAGGAACATATTATTTTAATTATTTACCTTTTTAGACATTTTTAGTAGTAACATTAGTAATTATTTTATTCACCAAGGTTAAAGGGTAAATATAGTAAATAAGGGTAAAAATTAATATTATAATACTATTAAACCACCCTAACACATTTCCTAATTCCATTTCGTGAGATATGTCTGACCATTGGAATCCATGGGTCGCTTTTGGAACCCCATGGAGCCACTTAGATGTGAAAATGTCATTTTCTAATAATTAATTTATATTAAAAAAATGTAACATAAACATGTATCATCTAGTAAAAAAATTATATATGGGGTCATATATGTGATATTTTCGATTATAAATAGTAATTAGAAATATAAAAATATTATATATATCATGTTATTTTATTTATAAATTTTATAAATCATATAAATAAATTTATTTATGACACAATGATGATGTAGTGATTACCTTGTTAATGAATGATTTAAAAAAATGAGAATATAAAGATTAAAATAAATTTATATTGAAACCTTTTATGACATACACGAATTTTATGGATGATTATGAAATGTTATATTTGAATTAATGAATTTTTTTGCAATAATAAGGTTGTTATGAATTATTAAAAAGTCCTGATATGAATAGTATAAAATTGAAATAAATGAGTTTTTTAAAAAAATACTATTTTATTATACTATATTATAGTCCAAAAAATCATAGATTAGGAAAAATGACTTAGATAATGATTAACATGTCATTAATGAACCAATTTATGTTCTATTGTCATTTTGTAGTAAATATATTAACTATATATTTTGAACATACAAGAAGACATGGTAAGAGTTAAATTAGTTAACTAATGGTTGACGCTAAAAGATAAGGTTAAATTTTTAATATAGACTTGTCTAAAACCAATTGGATGAGTGTTTTTGTACCCCAAAGCTCATAATATTTGAAATAAATGACTTTGGTACCATTTTAAATCAAAAATTATTTTATAATTAAATAACATTTCAATACCTTTCTAAAATGCCCCTCCTCGCTCTTATAAAAGGGCATCACCTCTACCCATTTAATTATACCTATCAATCCCATTGGCTCCTACAAAATCTACCCAAATAAGATCCCTACATCTCTATATTCCACCTATAAGCCTTACCAAAGGTAGACGGAAATTGAAGAAAGCCCTTTGGCTCAAATCAAAAGAAGTTACCCGATTTAGAGGTAACATTTTCTCTCAAGTCCTTTTATTTTATTTTCGTTCTCCACTTCATATTATACTCTAATTCATTGATAACATAACAAAAATAGTATCATCAATATACTAGTATTAATTTATGAGAATAATTATAACTACACTAACAAATAACTCTATCTAATGGATGCGAACATGTTTTTTCTATTGATGACGAACTACTGGCTCACAAATCGATGACTGCTCAATTTTCTCCAACCACCTATCATGGTGGATATTACGATGGAAATGTATTTATATATGATCTATATTATATTTATAGTTTTTCTATGATTATGTAATTTTTATTTACAACATAACTTTATGATCTTCAGGATGCGTAAACATGATTATTTATTTTGATCAAGTGTAGACTATTGCCCCCTCAAAGTTATATGACTTGTTTGTGCCATATATGAAACGTATAAAAGATGGAGTTAATGAACATATTTTACATTTATATCATATGATATTATATTTTAATTATAGTATACCTATTTATCATTTACATTTCATTTCATTATTATGATAAATTAATGAAAGTTGTATTCATGTATACGTCTGACTTACCGTCTCCATAAACAGCGCATTTCATTAATTATATCTGAATGTTATGGAATATTATAAGTAAATATATAATGGATGTATACGGTATTTAAATCATAAATACTATTCTGTAGATAATGTGATTTTTACCACATGGATAATTTTTAATTATAACAAGATCATTTTCGACTCAAGTACCCAATATTGACAAAAAGACCGATATTAACTAAAATAATTATGTAATTTTTATAGCATGGTAATAAATGATATAAAAGGAATAATAAACATGAAATGGTTCTTTAATAAAGAAGAAATTAACTTAATATTATTATTCAGGAAGAACAAGGAACATACACGATGAGTCGGACTCAAGGTAAGGGAACCATTTGTCCCCTATTTTAGTGAATCACTTATTTTATGTTATGTCATTTAATATCCATTTTATTATGTTGGGATATGTTATTATATAACAATAATTATTTATATATTATTTCCATGTTATGGGAGACCCTTTTCTCTCCCATCATCTCATTTTCTGATTTTTAATGTTACAATGTTAGGCTGGCGAATTTTTGTAAGGGGACTACTTATCCAAATTTCCACTCGTTGGGTTTTACGCATACTCCATTGATTATATTTTTACAAGATTATGTGTGGAATCACTCTTTATATATTTATGTTTTAATTTACACATATTTTTGTTTGGATATAATATTTCTACACATAATCACTGCATTGATAATTTTTATGTCATTAATGCGATCTTTGTAAGGGATTTCGTCTCAATTTCCTTTCATTAATCCATATCATGATGTTTGGAATTGTTATTATCCATTAAGGTGTATATAAAACCCTTTTAAACTTTGACATCAATAATTGGTATATACTCATGATATTTAATTTTCTATTTAATGTTATTACTCAATTATTGTTATTCAAGTGTTTCTCAAGTGGTAGGAGACAATTTAATTAAAACATCATTTAAAATGTTTTAAATATTTATTCATTTTAAACCTTCTATTTCATGTTCATGATTTAACAATGGTTTTTATGAATTTATTTAAATGGACATGAATTTTTTATAATTATAATTCATTTAAAAATATTCAATGTGTTATATGACACTTTTATTCAAAATTCTCCATAATAAATGTTTTAAATGGTTTTTGAAATGGGTTGAATATTTCTAAATATTCAAATAATCTCTTGTGCCTGTAATGTGGAAATATTATTTTTCATTTATTATTTTTTATGTGTTATTTTTACTAAATAGTACTTGGACATTTTAAGGGTGGTTATATTATAAATCAATTCTGGTTGCTTACATGATAAACCAAATAACGGTTGGTTCTGTGATAAACCATCGATGGGTGGTTATGTTATAACCTCAAATGAATTGGTTATGGAATTCAGTCTTATGGCTATTCTATTTTGTGATATGTGTGGAATTTGACCATATGGATATTCCATATAAGAATGATTACATCAAAAGATTCCTTTATATGTTATATGGTGCTTTCAATGGGCGTGTGGTAATAATTTGGTTACATAAAGTGTAAGAATGAAGCTTATATTTATGGAAGTATATTTAACACTTCTTTAAGGTGAGAAGTATTACTTTATAAAAAAGTATGCATGTTTTTCATGTTATCCCAATAATAATAATTTTTTAACATTCTGTATCCCTTTCTAGGATTTTTATGCTCATCCGAAATTTTGAAATGTTTTCCAAATGACATAAAGTAAAAATAGAGTCTTGGATGGGATCAAGTAAAAGTTTAACTGTTAAAACATGATACAATGTCTTGTTTGTTTTTAAAGAGTATTTGTTTTATCAATAAAATGGATAGTGAGTATAAACGTATACTTATAATATATAAGATGTTATGTATAAGTTATGTTAAAATTATCTAAATCAATAAACCCGAAAAGATACTCGATGTGAATTAAAGTCAAACTATTGACTTATCTTATAAATAAGTAATGTTTAATATGGGGCCTTATAGTTGGTATTAGAGGAAATGTTTAAAAACATTAGGGATTATGATTTTTTTTGTTAAACACATGGTTAATCCCTATGTCTCTTATTTCAGTTAAATTTTTATTTTATAGCTTTTTTAGATCAAGGAATGTCAGTTATAAATGGAAGGAGGAGGATGTCAAACAACATTTGTATCTCTTACAAATGACATGCTTGAAATAATTATTGTAAAGTCATATATGTATTATTGTGAAAATTTTTATAGCATACAACTAACTTGAATGTAGTTTTTTGAGCTATCAATCACCTCTACTATACATTGATTCGATCGTGGATCATGGGTTTTGTTTAATCAAATCCTATTTTCTTAATATTCTCATATTTTCATGAAATGTAATTACTATCAAAAAATTTTTAAATATTTTACCATATCACAATACTTTGAAACAAATTATGATTTTGAAAAAGGTATTGAAGAAAGAGACTCTTGCACAAACTATTTATATTTTTTATTAAATATAGTCTCTCGGCACATACATATGGTGTTTTAAAAGGGCCATTGATTGAAAGTTGCAACTCAAACTCGGTCAGACTATTATATAAAAATAATTTTTTATCAGATGTTTTAAATTATATGTCATACATGATTATTTTCCAAAACTATTTTTCTATGAACACCAATATCACCCAAGTTGTAAAAGGTGTATTTTGATGAATGATGAAAATGACTTTTAAGGACCTCTAAATCATTTTTGCAATGCATGGACCTTCTAACTATGTGAAAAATATGACGATTAAACCATTTTGGAACCATGGTCAAGGTATGATGTGCTTTCTATTTGGAATAGTTTTATTTTATCATATGGTGGTGAAATAAAAAAATGCCAATATATATATATAAGACTTCATGAAATAATATGTTGAGGTTATAATGAGTTGGGATTCAAATGGTAGGTATAAGACAACCTTTGAGGTTAAAAAATGTTTTGGTAATTTTGGAGTTTTATAAAAAGGAAAACTCGTAAGATGGGTGACAACCTCTCACGTCCAAGAAGGCCACATGAATCAAACCCACAACCGAATGGAAATAAGGGAATATCACCTACCATTGGCCTATATAAATTCCCTGGTTATTATGACTGATTGTTTTTAGGTAAATGATTTAATGAATCAAGAATAATTTGATTTTGGGAACTTATATTTTATGAAATGGATATCCGTATTGTAGAAAATTATTTGGTGATTAAGTGATAAAGGTTATTTTGGAAGATGTTTTCTATCTTAGGAAATTATATGCGTAAGGAAAGAAAAATAATATTGGATTTCATTTGAGAAGTAATGGTTGAATTTTATTTTGGAAGAATATATGTTTTTATGGTGACCATATGGTGATTTGGTTTTTTTATGGAAATGATTAACCTATAATTGACAATATGTTATTAGGATAATTACTTTTATGTATGATACCTTAAAAGTCGTTGATTTTATTTGGAGATAAATGTTTAGATTTATCATTACAGAATATGCGATCAAATTCCACTGAATTTTGGGTTTCAATATTAGTTTGGATTATATTGAATAATTTTATTGGAAATATTTTATTGGATGGTATTTTTTTAACGTTGGGTATTGTTTGAAGAATTATGGAGATTAAAAGTAGTGTTTCTTTTTATTAAGGATTATCATTTTTTGGGATTATATGATCTCATACTATCCATTTTGGTTTTTTTTAATGTATAACAATAGGGAAAATATATAGTTTATCTTTTGTGGATTATGTGATTCTTAAGATTTTGATTCTAGCACTTCAGGAGTGACCAATTCATCTTGAATACTCATCATTTAGATAAAGGATGAGTTTGTTGTAGAGATTTATTAATGAATTAAACTCTACTTGAGTGGTAAGTATATTTCCTTATGTATTTAGTCAATATCATTAATAAATTAATCAACATTATGAAAAGGAACTTACAAAAATGTGTCCATTCACTTTTCCAACTAGGGAAAAAAATACCATTTAACCTATCACAGGATTATGGTTTTCGAGTAGTTAACATTCTCATGATCATATTTTATATTACTCTCCTTTAAAACAAGACACTTAGTCTATCATCCATATCCATGTTTTCCTACATGGAATCCTAGTATGTGTTATCTCATGTGACTTTTGTACTTCTCTTTCTTTCTTTAAAAGTGATAGTTTTATTGACTCTTTTTTCGATGTGGTATTTTTAATGGTGTTTCGGATCCCAATTTTAAAATTTTGTGGACGCAATTTCTAAAATGGTGGAGGATGTAACGACCCAAGTATATATAGAATGATACATTTTCATATATATTAATATTTATGAATATTATATTTATTTTATGTTAAAGACGAAACCATTCCTGATTGCGTACTTGAAATGCAATAATAGGTTTCTTTGAAATATTATGTTGCATGCAACATTTAGTTATACCGAAAAATATTATAATATTATTATTATTTTAAATTGTAGTTAACGCCTAGTCGTTGTATTTCCATGAATAAAATTAACAAACTATGTTATGATATTACTTATTTATTAATTTTTTATATATTTATCCAATGAATATTAGTGGATTCAAATAAAAATGAATCTAATTTTATGCATGAAACACTTTAATATTTTTAAATGGTTGTTTTACAACCATTTTATGGAAAACCTTTTTCAAATCTATATTTTTTCTCTTTAATATGAATAATTTTTTAAAATAAATTTCTTCTTTAGAATCATAACATAAAAAATTACTTCGGATAAAATTTTGGTATTTTTTCTGATAAAATTCATATTTTTATGAATAGTGAAAAATGATGCATTTTAATTCAAAACTGCCTTTTAATCTAATTTATTTATATAGTTATGTTATTATATTAATTATTTTAAAATTTAAATTTTATTATATTTTTATAATTTAATCCAATTTTTTTCATTGTAAGTAATTTTACTCTTAAATTTTATATAAACACATGTCAGTATTTTGATAGTTATTACTTTGTAGAAAACATGCTTCTTTGTTTTGAAAACGAGAATAAATTTTAAATTAATTACTTCCAATTCTATGTTTTTAATTTGGAAAAATGGATTCCATATTTTGAATCAGTAGGTATAAGTTGTGTAAATAGGTACATTTTAGTTTTAGGCATTATGAAGATTAACTTCAGTAATTATTTTATTTAACATTGTTAATGAGTAAAAGTGGTAAATAAGGGTAAAACATAATATTATAAAAATATTAATCTACCCTAAGACGTGTCCTAATCTTATTGGATGAGATATGTACGACAATAGAAATCCTTGCATCTATTTTAGGACCCCATGGGTGTAATAACCCGAGATTTTATGAGAATTATTCTTTTTAATTTCATTGATATCTTGTGTTGTACGCTACACCAAAATTATCTTGTGCTATATACAACATTGTATTAGCTTACAGTATACCCAACACAATTCTTGGATCGTGTTACACAAAATTTTAAATTCAAAACATTATGTATAGATTTTGTTTAATGTATAAATTAAATAAGTTTTGAATTATGTTATACACAACACCAAGGGGAGCATTCACTACACGCATCCCTGACATGGCATGTGTTACACGCAATCGTGACCTTCCTCAATAGCGTGTGTAGTATGCAATACCAGGTTTCACTAAACAACGATATATTGATATAATATTTTAATAGACTAGCCTTTATGAATAGTATTGTTTAAATTATTTATTTTATAACATTATTATTCATCTTTCACAATTTCTAGAACATGGTATGAGAACAAAATAAATTTTTCGGGTAAAATAAGTATTTTTTAAAAAATACAGTCATGTCACCTTTTGATGGCACACCCACATTAAATCTAATTTTTTACATGTCAATAACTTCAATTTGGAAAAATAAAATTCTTCTTTGAAATCAGAATTTAAAAATTTACTTTGAATAAATTTTTCATATTATTCTGATAACATTCATATTTTAATGAATAGTAAAAACATTCTATATTTTAATTAAAAACAACTTTTTTTATCTTAATAATTTATATAGTTAAATTATAATATTTATTGGTTTTAAAGTTTTAATATAATATGTTTTTACCATTTAAAATAATGTATGTCATTAACATTAATTTTACATTGAATTCATAAGTAAAATAATTTCAATCTTTTGAAATGTTTTAACTTTTAAAACTCGTTTTCTTAACAGTGGGATTAATTATAAATTAATTTCTGGAACTTCTGTGATTTGAATTTGGAAAAATGGATTCCATATTTTGAATTAGTAGGTCCAAATTATGTTAATATGCTACTTTTAATTTTTAGGCATTATGAATAGTAACTACGGCAAATATTATTTACCACAGTTAAAAGTAAAATCGGGTAATTAAGGGTAAATATAATATTATAAAATTACGCTAACACTTGGCATAATATAATTGGATGATTATAATTTTCCCTAAATCATACTTGGGTCAAAATTGAATCTTATGTAACCCACTTGTATTTGATTAATACTTTTTATTTATTTTATTTAATTGAAAGTAAAATATGTCTCACTCATTCATTAATAATTAGATTATTTTTAATATATGGTTATAAAGAATATAAATTCAATTATAAATACTCATTTGAAATATAAATTTTTTTCTTTATCATGGTAACTTATTTGTAATTTTTAATAAATATTTAATTACCTTAATAGCTTATACATTAATGATGTAGAAATAATGTATTTAGTGAAAAATCAATAATATAGTTTTTATTAAAATTTAAATACCTATAAAAAAGACCAGAAACATGACCAAACATTATTGGTGGAGTATATGTATACCCTAATCATCTAAGGGTAGATTTTTGGACTATTTGGATCCTTATAAAATTGATTTGGTCATTTATATTATTTTATTTTAAATGATGTCAAAGATGACACATTCATTATTTAATAAATATAACAATTTAAATGTTGTGATTTTAAGATTATAAATTCAATTAAAAAATATTATTATTAAATATACTATATATATCCCCATCATAGGATTTTATTTTAAATTTTTATGAAAAAATTACTATATTATATAATTATAAAAATATGTTGTAGTAATTATTTTATTAAGAGATATACCAAATAAATGATTTTAAAAATATTAAAATAAATATTATATGAACTATTTAATATACTCCACGAATTTTATAGATAAATATGACATGTTATGAATCTATTAAATATTTTAGTTTGAACATATCTTCTTTGTGGATTTTATTTAAATTCAAATAAATGAATAGTGTCAAAATTGACACTATTGTTATTTTATAAAATTAACAAAATATAAAATTGTTTAAAAAACACAATTTTTTTTTATAAATTATAAATTTAAATTTAAATGGTCTTAGATGTCATAAATTATCCCATTATAGAAAATTCACAACACATAAGTAATTATTTATGACAGTTTAAAAATTAGAATCTTATTACCACAAATAAAATCAAATAGATTAAATAATGATAAATCAAGTTGATAAGGTTTATAATATATTTACAAAATGTATAACGTTTATTGGAAGATGATATTACAAACCTATATCATCTAATATTATAATTTTAGTCAATTTGGGAGGTTTTTAAGTGGGTTTTGATTTATTGTAAATTAATATTTTTGAGGTTTCCAAAGGTGCCCCTCTCCTCCCTTATAAAAGGGCGACTCCTCGCCCTCCTCTTCATAACACTTTGAGCCTTCAAGCTCGGCCAACCCATACCCATTTCTCTTCTACACTTCCCTATCATCATTCTGGAGGTTCTGGTCTTATTAGAAGACCAACTCGAGTCCCTTAAGAGAAATCTTAAAGAATGTGCATCGAAGAAGAGGTAATCTCTTCAACCGATTCTTTCAAGTTTCTTTCTTCTTCTACTTCCCTTCTTTAGTTTTTTCATTTTATAGTAATACAATAAGTATCACTAATATACTGATATGATATTATAATTATGAAACAACCACATTTCACCTATTATCCATCCTACGGAATATGAAATCACCGCGCGTGCGTACGTACGGAATACCGTCTCCACCCCGCGGTGTAATTGGTTTTTCCACCACCACCATACATGGATGGGTCTAATGGTGTAAATAATAACTATATATTGTTATAATAACATAATACTGATTCTATTATGTTATATCATCCACTAAAATTCAATTCAATAATTAGCGGAATGATATCATCGCTCGTGCATACGTACAGACTACCATCTCCACGAACGCGATGAGATTCATTTTTCATGATTAACCATTCTAGTATGATTATAAAGTATATATAATAAATAATCATGATAGTTATTACATAATAATGATACTGGATTTATGTAAATATATGTTTCATTTACTTAATCTCATTAAATTCAATAGGGAATTGAAAACAGAGTTCATGCGTACGTACGACCTACCGTCTCCATGAACATTGTATTTCATTCCATTTATCGATCTATCTTATATAATTATATGCAGAATATATATTATATATAAATAATTTTTTAAATTCTATAATTAAGTAAATCAGGATATGAGTAATAATATCAATAACAACAAATCAGAACACGTACAATAATTGAAACGAATTTACCCAAAACGCTGCTTTACGATGGAAATTACAAAAGAACAGGTAATATAAAGTCATATGTGAAGCATATATGATATCATAACAATGAATAGGATTTTATAATAAGTCAATGATATTATTTAAATCATTATACATGGGTTTCAGATACATACAAAGCATATCAGACATAAGGTAAGGGATAACTTTTCAAATCTTGTTTTTATCGGAGATTGTTTATTAGTAAGTATTTACTAGGGTTATATTTATCATCCTTGTATCTATTTTCTAAAAATGGTTTCATGTATGTTTAAATTCATCTTTCCCCATTTTTTACTTTTACTAATTTTTATGGAAGGAATATTTCTTCCATTTACCATACAAGGAACTTTTTTACTTTTCCGACAAAAGTACGAGGAGAATGTTTTTTAACTTATACGACATGAACAGATTTTTAAGGTTTCATAATTCTTTTTCATAATGAAGATTAATCTACAAGATTTCATGAATATTTGAAATAAAATCCTTTTCTTATAAAATTTATTTTCAATTTGTGAAAAAAAATTATTTTTAAGAAGAAAGGATATTTTCCTTAAGATATCATTTCAAGTGTTTTATCAAAATTATTTTCCATCTAAGATGACATTATTCAGTATGTTTATGTTTCAAGTATAATGAATCTATTATATACATGGTTTAATTATTATTATGATGAAATGATATCCATTTGATTTATATGGATTAGGTTATGATGAGATGATTCTTGTGAAACCCATTTTATTCATTGGGTTATGATGAAAGGTTTATATTTATTTTGTGTCACAAGTAATAATGATTTCATTATGAGATGGGTGGGTCCTATATCTCCCCCCAATGCATTGGTAAATGATTTATATCTCATGAGATAGACATGGCTGAAATAGAATGTTAATCCAGTTCAGTGATACTAGACTGGAAAGAGGAGTGAACTCGGTTCAGTAAGGGACTTTGTCCACAAAGATGGCCTTGGCAGCAATGCCTTGGCTACTGTGGAAATCATACCATGTGCTTAATGGTTTTACCCAATTACATGTTTTATTCACGTGCTATTTTATCATGATTGATGTTACATTATGATCTATGTCTTGCATACTTCCATGTTTTATGTCATTGCTAAATATTTTGATGTTTAAACATTATGTTCATGTTTTTAAGTTCAAATGTATATGGTTTGTTTTATTTTCTCCATGCTTACCCTTACTGAGAATTTGAGCTCACCCTTTTAAATGTTTACTTTTCCCCTGGATATAAAGAAAGGTTTTAGGTAAGAAATCAAAAGGGGAAGATCTTTATGGGAGATGTTGAAGATCGTTCACCGTGATTAGAAAATTATGTTATGAGTTTCCAAAGAAACTAAACTATTACGATCCTTGAGTGTTGGTTTTTGTTATGTATTAATTATTCCAAAAAATTAATGTAATTTCCATTTATGTCATGATTTGGGTTGTTATAGTTGGCATCAGAGGAAATGTTTAATTAACCTTGGGAAACTAGGATGTGAAAACATTAGTGAGATCCCTAGAGATATTTCTTAGGTATGTGTAGGGATCCCAAAGGTTATGTATAAGTATAGGTTATAGTCCTCGAATTATGGTAACGATAATAGAATTGAACCTAAGATGTTAGAGAATGAATGTACTCCCCCTTGATGATGTTGTTTATCTACTATTAGTTTTTCATCTAATACTATTCTTTTTGGGTTTTAAGAAATGGAAGGAAATAGGAGGATTCGTGTTAATGGAGAATATTATGGACAATGGAATGATATTCTTCATGAACAACCAAATGAAATGGGATTTGGATGTCCAAACATCGTTATTATTCTTAATCAGTAATCTCATAATATGATCAATAATATAAATATTGGTATGTTTCCTGACTTGGCTAATAAGATAAAGATGGAGTTTCATGATGATTATAGAGGAAAGAAAGTTCAATTTACCTCATGTAAATCATGTGGGAATATGCATCAAGGAGAATGTTTCAAAGGAAGTGGAAGATTCTTTGGGTGTGGAAAAGAATGACACAAAGCCCGTAATTGTAAAGGAAAAGGTTCAGTTAACACCATGGATAAGGACAATGGTATAGCTATGATATTAACAATGGTTAAATGTTTTAAATGTGGAATGTATGGGAATTATGAAAACAAATTCCAATAGGGAATGTCTCATGAATAGAATCATCATGGTCGTATGGGTAGTATATATGTTGATGATGATGAATAGAATACAAATGATATGTGAGGTAAAAGAATTGTTGAGGCTCGGTTGATGGTTTAAGAAGGTATTGGAATGGTTTTATCTTTATCAAGAGTAATGTTGTATAGGTAATGGTACTATGGAATAAAGACACATCTAAGTATTTTTATACTATTTTTTCCTAAAGTATTTGAAAGTATATATTGAATGGTACCAGTAACTATGAAAGGTTATTCATATATTTCTTAGAAATAAGATGATATGCACATAATGAGAGGATAAAGAGATAATGAAATGTTTGATAGTATTAATGAGATCATGACTAATATAAGGACAATGTCATATCATTGATTGAGTATATAGAAATTTTTTGATTTTGGTATGTGGAAGGAGTTAACTTTTGATAGCATTCATGTTTTCACTAAGGTTCTATAACAATTCATGATTCAAGAGTATACATGATTAAGGTATTCACATGTTTGTAATGTGTCCAACACGATATATCTTATGATTTATGGGAATAAATTATGGTATTCACGTGATTGTTATATGACCATTCTAGTAATAGTTCTCTTTATATTATGAGTTTGGAAAGAAGTATTTTGGATAAGTCTTAAGGTTGGACTAGATTATATTGGAAATCAGATAGTATTGTTTAAGGGTAGAACTTTTTTCGATATTATTTATGTAAGGTTATTATAGTGTAAAAGGAAAACCCATAGGAAAGGCGACAACCCTTTCGTGTCGGACAAGGCTGCGGGAATCGAACCCACAATCGAAGTGCGATAGGACTTTATTGCCCACTACTAGCCTACAGGAAGTCCCTGGTTAGTAGAAACTAGTTTTATTAAGCGGTATGATAGATGAAGTACATGTTCATTTTTGGAATCATATACGATTAACCTCACCATAGATGGACTTATGTATATTTAATAACATTTTCTAACTTTATGTTTGAAATAGATGGAATGACCTATCATTCTATCGCATGATCTTCTAAAAATTCACAAATAAAAAGTTCAACTTCATTTCTTTAACAGATGAAGTGGAAATTGTTCATGGCACAAACAATAGTGAGATTGTACCAAAATCATGTAAGTATTTCTTTTAATTCATCAAATTTAGGGAAATGATCTTGAAAACCAAAAATGTTTTCCTAGTGCCCTCATATCTGATGAATAATATGGTACCTTAGATCATCACAAATTTATGATTTTGTGATTGTTAGCTTTTTCATAGCCATGTCCTCTACCACTCTTCATCAGAACATGATGGTCAGATTTTAAATCCATATCCATATTTTCAAATATGTACTCCTATTTGGAAACCCAGTGCTGAGTTTATATGGTTAACCACTATTTTTCTTACTTTACTATTTAAAATTAGGTTTTATTATTCCTTTTTACAATGGGGGATTCTATGATAGAAATTTTCATGTAGTAAACCATTTATAACACTGATGAATTTTGAAGGGAAAATTAATTTTAAGGGTGGTAGAATGTAACATACCGAGATTTTATGAGAATTATTCTTTTTAATTTTATTGATGTCTTTCGTTTTACTCTACACCAAAATTTGTATGTGCTATACGCTACACTGTATAACTTACAGTATACGGAAAACTATTCTTGGATCGTGTTACACACAATTTCAAGTTCGCAACATTAAGAATAGATTTTGTTTAATGTATAAATGAAATATGTTTTGAATTATGTTATACGCAACACCAAGGGGATCTTACACTACACGCATCCCTGGCCTGGCTTGCATTACACGCAATCACGACCTTCCTCGATAGCGTGTGTAGTACGCAATACCGAGTTTCACTAAACAATGATATATAGTTATAATATTTTTATGGACTAGCCATTATGAATAGTATTAACTACATTTTGAATTTTATAACATTATTATTCATCTTGAACAGTTTCAAGAACATGGAATGAGAACAAAATAATTATTTCGGGTAAAATATGAATTTTTCAAAAAATGCAGTTTTGGCGTCTTTTGATAGCGCACCAACATTTAATCTCATATTGACATGTTTATAAGTTCAATTTTTTAAAATAAAATTATTCTTTTAAATCAGGATATAAAAATTTACATTGGATAAATTTTTCATGTTATTCTGATAACTCTCATATTTTAATGAATAGTAAAAACACGTTATATTTTAATTCAAAACAACTTTTTTCATCATAATAAATTATTTAGTTAAATTATAATATTGAATGGTTTTAAAGTATGCATAGTTTATTTTTTTCCATTTAATATAATGTATGTCATTAGCATTGATTTTCAATTTAATTTATAAGTAAAATAATTTCAATATTTTGCAATGTTTTAACTTTTAAAACTCGTTTTCATAATAGTGGGATTAATTTTAAATTAATTTCTGCAACTTCTGTGATTTGAATTTAGAAAAATGTATTCCATATTTGGAATTAGTAGGTTCAAATTATGTTAATAAGGTACTTTTTATTTTTAGGTATTATGAATAATAACTACGGTAAATTTTATTTACCTTAGTTAAATGAAAAATCTGGTAATTCAGGGTAAATATGATATTATAAAATCAACCTGACACTTGTTATAATATAATAGGATAATTATATTTTTCCCTAAATCATACTTGGGTCGAAATTGAATCTAATGTAACCCACTTGTATTTGATTAATACTTTTTATTTATTTTATTTAAAGGAAAGTGAAATATGTCTCACTCAAACTTTAATAATTATATTATTTTTAATATAAGGTTATACAGAATAAAAATTAAAAAAAAATACTCATTTGAAATATAAAATGTTTTTATTTATCATGGTAACTTATTTGTAATTTTTCAGAAATATTTATTTACCTTAATTTCTTATACATTAATGATGTAGAAATTATGTATTTAGTGAAAAATAAATAATATAGTTTTTATTAAAATAAAAATACCTATCAAAAGGACCATAAAGTTGACCAAACATTATTGGTCGAGTATATGTATAACCTAAGAATCTAAGGGTCGGTTTGTGGACCATTTGGAGTCTTATAAAACTGATTAGGACATTTATATTATTTTATTTTAAATGATGTTGAAGATGTCACCTTCATAATTTAATAAATATAACAATTTAAATGTTGTGATTTTAAGATGATAAATTCGAGAAAAATATTATTATGAAAGTAATTATATTTATACTCATCATAAGATTTTATTTTTAATTTTTATTCAACAAATATGTATATTAAATAATTATAAAAAATGTTGCAGTAATTATTTTATTAAGAGATATACCAAATAAATGGATACAAAAATATTAAAAAAATTATATGAACTATTTAATATACTCAACGAATTTTCTAGATAAATATAAAATGTTATGAATCTATTACATATTTTAGTTAGAACATATCTTCTGTGTGGATTTTATTTAAATTCAAATAAATGAATTGTGCTAAAATTGACACTATTTTTATTTTATAAAAATAACATAACATAAAATTGTTTAAAAATCAAAAAAATATTTAAAATTTATATATTAAAATTTATATTGTCTAAAATGTCATTAATTATCCCATTACGTACAATTCACATCATATAAGTACTTATTTATATCAATTTAAAAATTAGAATCTTATTACTACAAATAAAAATAAATAGATAAAATAAAGATAAATCAAGTTGATAAGGTTTAAATTAAATTTTCAACATGTCTAAATTTTATTGATTTATGAGATTAAAGCCCTATCTCGTTTAATATTCTAATATGAGTCATTTTTTAGGTTTTTAAGTGGGGTTTGATTTATTATAAATTAATATTTTTGAGGTTTCCAAAGGTGCCCCTCTCCTCCCTTATAAAAGGGAACTTCCTCCCCCTCCTCTTCATAACATGTTGAGCCTTCATGCTAGGCCAAAACCTGCCCATTTCTCTTCTCAACTTCCCTAGAAACATTATAGAGGTTCTGGTCTTCTCAAAATACTATCTCTAGTCCCTTAAGAGAAATCTTAATGGAGGTGCGCCGAAGAAGAGGTAATCTTTTCTACCGATTCTTTTAAGTTTCTTTATTATTATACTTCCTCTTCATTAGTTTTTTTATTGTAAATTAATACAATCAGTATCACTAATATACTGATATGATATTATAATTATGAAACAACCCGATTTCACCTTCTATCCATCCTATAGAAAATAAAATCACCGCGTGTGCGTACCTACGGAATACCGTCTCCACGCAGCAGTGCAATCAGTTTTTCCGCCCCCATATTACTTGTATGGGTATAATGCTGTAAATAATAACAATACATGATTACTATAACATCATACTAGTTCTGTGATATTATATCATCCACTACAATTCTATTCAATAATTATGGTAACGATATCATCGCTCATGCGTACGTACGGACTACCGTCTCCGCGAACGAGATGAGATTCATTTTTCAGGATTAACCATTCAAGTACAATTATAAAGTATATATAATAAATAATCATGAATGATATTACATAATAGTGATACGGGATTTATGTACATATATGTTTCATTTACTTAATCCCATTCAATTTATAAGGAAACGAAAATAGTGTTCATGCATATGTATGACCTACCGTCTCCGTGAACGGTGTATTTCATTCCATTTATCGATCTATCATATATAATTATATAGTGAATACATATTATATATAAATCATGTTTTAAATTGTGGAATTATGTAAATCTGGATATGAGTGATAATATCAATAACAACAAATCGAAACACGTACGATAAATGAAACGATTATACCCAAAATGCTGCTTTAACATGGAAATTACAAAAGAACGGGTAATATAAAGTCATAAGTGAACCATATATGATATCATAACAATGAACATGATTCTGTGATAATTCAATTACATTATTTAAATTATTATACAGGGGTTTTAGATACATACGAAGCATATAAGAAATAAGGTAAGGGACAACTTTTCAAATCTCGTTTTTATCCGAGATTATTTATTCATAACTATTTACTAGGGTTATATTTATCATCCATGTCCCAATTTTATAAAAATGGTTTAATATAGGTTTAATGTCCTTTTTACCCATTTTTTACTTTTACCAAATGTTATTGAAGGAATCTTTCTTCTCTATACCATACAAGGAACCTTTTGTCTTTTCCTACAAAAGTATGAGGAGAATGTTTTTTAAACTTATACGGCATGAACGGATTTTTACGGTTTCATAACACCTTTTCTTAATGATGATTACTCTTCTAGATTTCATGAATAGTTTCAACAAAAGACTTTTCTTTTAAAATTGCAGGGAATTTTGTGAAAATAAAATGATTTTGAAGAAGAAAGGATATTTTCCTCAAAAATTCATTTCAAGTGTTTTATCAAAACTATTTTCCATCTAAGATGACACTATTCATTATGATTATGTTTCAAGTAATATGTCTCTATTGTATAAATGGTTTGATTATTATTAGGATGGAATTATATCCATTTTTGTTATATGGATTATGTTATGATGGGATGATGTTTATAAAACCCAATTTATTCTTTGGGTTATAATGAATGATTTATGTTTATTTTTTGGCACAAGAAAGAATGATTTCATTATTAGATGGGTGGGACCAATGTCTCCCACCAATGCATTAAGTAAAGATTTATATCTCATGAGATAGACATGGCTGTAATGACAAGTTAATCCAGTTCAGTGATACAGGACTGGAACGAGGAGTGAACTCGGTTCAGTAAGGGACTTTGTCCACTATGATGGTCTTGGAAGCAATGCCTTGGATACTATGGAAATCATACCATGTTTATAATGGTTTTCCACAATTAAATGGTTTATTCCCATGCTATTTTATCATGATTGATGCTCCATTATGATCTATTCCTTACGTACTACCATGTTTTATGTCATTGCTCATGATTTTGATGTTTAAACATTATGTTCATGTTTTTAAGTTCAAATGTATATGGTTTGTATTATTTTATCCATGATTAACCATACTGAGAATTTCAGCTCCCCCTTTTTAAATGTTTTCTTTTCCCCAGGATATAATGAACGGTTTTAGGTTAGAAAACAAAAGGGGAAGATCTTTATGGGAGATGTTGAAGATATTTCACCATGATTATAAGATTATCTTCCGAGTTTCCAAAGACACTAAACTAGTATGATCCTTGAGTGTTGGTTTTTGTTATGTATTAAGTATTCTGAAAAAGTATTGTAATGTCCATGTACCTCAGGCTTTGGGTCGTTATAGTTGGTATTAGAGGAACGGTTTTGTTAACCTTTGGAAATTAGGATGTGAAAACATTAGTGAGATCCCTAGATATATTTCTAAGGTTTATATAGGGATGTCCCTAAGGGTAAGTATAAGTATAAGATATTGTCCTAGAATTATTATTACGATCATAAAATTCAACCTAAGATTTTAGAGATTGAAAGTACTACCCCTTGATTATGTTGTTTTTCGAGTACGATTGTTGCCTCCCATACTATTCTTTTTGGGATTTAAGAAATGGCAAGAAACATGAGGATTCATGTTAATGGAGAATATGATGGACAATGGAATGATATTCTTCATGAGAAAAAAATGAAATGGGATTTTGATGTCCAAACTTTGTTGTTATGCCTAATCAGCAATCTCATAATATGATCAATAATTTAAACTTTGGTAAGATTCCTGACTCGGCTATTAAGAGAAATATGGAGTTTTATAATGATAATAGAGGAAAGAAAGTTCAATTTCCCTCATGTATATCATGTGGGAAGAGGCATCAAGGAGATTGTTTCAAAGGAACTGGAAGATGCTTTGGGTGTCAAAAATAAGGACACAACGCCAGTAATTGTAATGGAAAAGGCTCGGTTTACACCATGGACAAAAATAATGGTATTGCTAAGACATAAACAATGGTTAAATATTTTAAATGTGGAATGTATGGGCATTATGAAAACCAATTCCCTAAGGAAAAGTCAAATGAAGAGAATCAGCATGGTCGTATGGGTAGTATTTATGTTGATGATGATGAATAGACTACAAATGATATGTGAGATGAAAGAATTGTTGAAGCTCAGTCAATGTATTAAGAAGGTAGTGGGATGATTTTATGTTTATTAAGAGTAATGTTGTATAGGTAATGGTACTATGGAATAAAGAAACATCTAAGGATTGTTACACGATTTTTTTCCTAAAGTATTTGAAAGTATATGTTGAATGGTACCGGTAACCATGAAAGGTTATACAGATATTTTTGGAAAGAAGATGATATGAAAATAATGAAAGGATAAATAGATAATGAAATGTTTGATAGTATTAATGATCTCATGACTGATATAAGGACAAATTTATATCATGGTTTGAGTATATAGAAATTTTGGGATTTTGGTATGTGGAAAGAGTAATCTTTTGATAGCATTCATGTTTTCACTAAGGTTCTATGGTAATTCATGTTTCAAGAGAATACATGATTAAGGTATTAACATGTTTGTAATGTGTCCAACAAGATATATCTTATGATATACGGGGATAAATGATGGTATTCATGTGCTTGTTATATGACCATTCTAGTAATTGTTCCCTTTATACTATGAGTTTGGAAAGAAGTATTTTGGATAAGTCTTAAGGATGGACTGGATTATATTGGGAATCATATAATTTTGTTTAAGGCTAGAACTTTTATTGATATTATTTATGTAATGTTATAATAGTGTAAAAGGACAACTTGTAGGATGGGAGACAACCCGTCGCGTTAGACAAGGATGCGGGAATTGAACCCACAACCGAAGTGTGATAGGCCTTTATCGCCTACCACTGGCCTATAGGAAGTCATTGGTTATTAAAAACTAGTTTTACTAAGCGGTATGATAGATGATGTATAAGTTCATTTTTGGAATCATATATGATTAACCTCGCCATAGATGGACTTATTTATATTTAAAAACTTTTTCTAACCTTATGTTTGAGACCGATGGAATGACCTATCATTCCATCACATAATCTTCTCACACTTCACGAATAAACAATTCAAGTTCATTTCTTTAAGAGATGAAGTGGAAGTTGTTCAAGGCACGAACAATAGTGAGATTGGACCAAAATAAAGTAATTATTTCTTTTAATTCAACAACATTAGGGAAATGATCTTGAAAAGCAAAAATGTTGTCCTAGTTCCCCCATATCTGATGAATCAGATGGTACCATAGATCATCACAAATTAATGGCTTTGTGATTGTTAGTCTTTTCATAGCCATGTCCTCTACCACTCTTCATCAGAACATGATGGTTATATTTTTCTTCCATATCCATATTTTCACCTATGTTCTCCTATGTGTAAACCTAGTGATGAGTTAATTTGGGTAATCGTTATTTTCCTTACTTTACTATTTGAAATTAAGTCCCAGTGTTCCTTTTTACGATGTGGGTTTCTATGAAAGAAACCTTCAAGTAGCAAACCATTTATAACCCCACTGAATTTTGAGGGAGAAATTCATAATAAGGTGGGTAGAATGTAACAACAAAATATTTTATGATAATTATTCTTTTTAATTTAATTTATATCCTGTGTTATATGATTCACCCAAACTAGCTTGTGCTATACGCAACACCGTATTAGCTTAGAGTATACGCAACACTATTCTGGGCTTGTGTTACACACAATTTCAAGTTCGCAACATTTATTATAGATTTTTTTATTGTATAAACGAAATAAGTTTTGAATTGTTTTATACGCAACACCAAGGGGAGCTTTCACTACACGCATCCCTTACATGGCTTGCGTTTCATGCAATCGCGAACATCCTCGATAGCGTGTGTAGTACGCAATATCGGGTTTCACTAAACAACGGTATATTGTTATAATATTATTATGGACTAGCAGTTATGAATAGTATTAACTACATTTTGAATTTTATAACATTATTATTCATCTTGAACATTTTTTAGAACATCGTATGAGGAAAAAAAATCGGGTAAAATTCGTATTTTTAAAATAATGCAGTTTTGCCGTCTATTGATGGAGCACCCACATTTAATATATTTTTTGACATATATATAAGTTCAATTTGACAAAATATAATTTTTCGTTCGAACCAGGATATAAAAATTTACTTTGGTTAAAATTTTCATATTATTCTGTTAAATTTCATGTTTTAATGAATAGTAAAAACACACTTTATTTTAATTAAAAAAAGCATTTTTCATCGTAATAATTTATATGGTTAAATTATAATATTTAATGGTATTAATGTATGAATATAATATATTTTTACCATTTAATATAATGTATGTAATTAGCATTTATTTTACATTGAATTCATAAGTAAAATTATTTCAATCTTTTGCAATGTTTTAACTTTTAAAACTTGGTTTCCAAACAGCAGTTTTAATTTTAAATTATTTTCTGCAACTTATGTGATATGAATTTGGAAAAATGGATTCCATATTTTGAATCAGTGGGTCCAAATTATTTTAATAAGTTTCTTTTTTATTTTTAGTAATTATGAATAGTAACTACGGTAAATATTATTTTCCATAGTTAAAGGTAAAATCGGGTAATTAAGGGTAAATATAATATTATAAAATTACCCTAACACTTGTCTTAATATAATTGGATGATTGTATTTTTCCCTAAAGCATACTTGGATCGAAATTGAATCTAATGGAACCCACTTCTATTTGACTAAGTCTTTTTATTTATTTTATTTAAAGGAAAGTGAAATATGTCTCACTGAAACTTTAATAATTTTATTATTTTAAATATAAGGTTGTACAGAATATAAATTCAATTATAAATACTGATTTTAAATCTAAAATGATTTTTTTATCATGGTAACTTATTTTTAATTTTATGAAATATTTAATTACGTTAATAGCTTATACATTAATGATGTAGAAATTATGTATTTAGTGAAAAATCAATAATATAGTTTTTATTAAAATAACAATACCTATCAAAAGGACTAGAAACTGGACCAAACAATTTTGGTCAAGTATATGTATACCCTAAGAATCCAAAGGTTGATTTTTGGACCATTTTTAGCCTTATAAACCCATATACGACATTTATATTATTTTATTTACAATGATGTCAAAGATGTCACCTTCATAATTTGATTAATATAAAAATTTAAATGTTGTGATTTTAAGATGATAAATTTGAGTAAAAATATTATTATGAAAGGTATAATATTTATCGTCATTGTAGGATTTTATTTTTAATTTTTATGCATCAAATAAGTATATTAAATAATTATACAATATTGTTGTAGTAATTATTTTATTAAGAGATATACCAAATAAATTGTATTAAAAATATTAAAATAAATATTTTATGAACAATTTAATATGCTCCCCGAATTTTATAGATAAATATTGCATGTTATGAATCAAATAAGTATTTTAGTTCGAACATATATTCTGTTTGGATTTTATTTAAATTCAAATAAATGAATAGTGTCAAAATTGACACTTTGGTTATTTTATAAAAATAACATAATATAAAATTGTTTAAAATCACAAAAAAATTTAAAAATTATAAATTAAAATTTATATGGTACAAAAGGTCATAAATTATCCCATTATTGACAATTAACAACACGTAATTAATTATTTGTAACAATTTAAAAATTTGAATCTTATTACCACAAATAAAATTAAATATATTAAATCAGTATAAATAAATTTTATAAGGTTTAAAATAAATTTTCAACATGTGTAAATTTTATTGGTTGATGATATTACAACCCTATATCATCTAATATTCTAATATGAGTCATTTTAGGATTTTTTTTATGTGGGATTTGATTTATTATAAATTAATATTTTTGAGGTTTTCAAAGGTGCCCCTCTCCTCTCTTATAAAAGGGCACCTCCTCCCCCTCCTCTTCATAACACATTGAGCCTTAAAGATCTTCCAACCCCTGCCCATTTCTCCTCTCCACTTCCCTAGAAACATTCTTGGAGGTTATGGTATTCTCAAAAGACCAACTCTAGTCCCTTAATAGAAAGCATAAAGGAGGTGCGTCGAAGAAGAGGAGATCTCTTCTACCGATTCATTCATGTTTCTTTATTCTTCTACTTCCTATTCATTAGTTTTTTCATTGTAAAGTAATAAAATAATTATCACTAATATACTGATATGATATTATAAATATGAAAAAACCCCATTCACATTCTATCCATCCTACGGAAAAAATGAAATCATCAAGAGTGCGTACGTACGTAATATCGTCTCCACGCCGCGATGTAATCAGTTTTTCCACCACCACCTTACTTGGATAGGTATAATTTTGTAAATAATAACTATATATGGTTATTAAAACATCATAATGATTCGAAGATATTATACCATCCACTACAATTCTATTCAATAATTAAGGGAACGATATCATCGCTCGTGCGTACGTACGGACTAATGTCTCCACGAACGAGATGGGATTCATTTTTCATGATTAACCATTAAAGTGTGATTATAAAGTATATATAATAATTAATAATTAAAGGTATTTCATAATAATGATACTGTATTTATGTAAATATATGTTTCATTTACCTAATCTCATTAAATTCAATAAGGAAATGAAAACAGTGTTCATGCATACGTACGACCTACCGTCTCTATGAACGGTGTATTTCATTCCATTTATCAATCTATCATATATAATTATATTCTTAATATATTTTATATATAAATCATGTTTTACATTATTTAATTAAGTAAATTAGGATATTAGTAATAATATCAAGAACAACAAATCGAAACACGTACGATAAATGAAACGATTTTACCCAAAACGCTTCTTTAACATGGAAATTACAAAAGAACAGGTAATATAAAGTCATAAGTGAACCATATATGATATCATAACAATAAATATGATTCTGTAATAAGTCAATGAAATTATTTAAATCATTATACAGTGGATTTGGATACAGAAAAAGCATATCAGACATAAGGTAAGGGATAAATTTTCAAATCTCGTTTTTATCCAAAATTTTTTATTCATAAGTATTTACTGGGGTTATATTTATCATCCATGCCCCTATTTTCTAAAAATGGTTTCATGTATTTTTAAAGTCCTATTTAGCCATTTTTGTCCTTTACCACATGTTATGGATGGAATCTTTCTTCTATTTACCATAAAAGGATCTTTTTTACTTTTCTGAAAAAAGTACGAGGAAAATGTTTTTTTAACTTATACGGCATGAACGGATTTTTACAGTTTCATAACGCCTTTCATTAATGAAGCTTAATCTACACGATTTCATGAATATTTTCAACAAAATCCTTTTCTTTTAAAATTTCATGGAATTTTGTGAAAAGAAAATGATTTTGAAGAAGAAAGTATATTTTCCTCAAGAATTCATTTCAAGTGTTTTATCAAAAGTATTTTCCATCTAAGATGACATTATTGAGTATGTTTATGTTTCAAGTTTAATGTCTCTATTGTCTACATGGTTTGATTATTATTATTATGATGAAATTATATCCATTAGTTTTATATGGACTATTTTATGATGGGATGATGTTTATGAAACCCATTTTATTTTTAGGTTCTGTTGAATGATTTATGTTTATTTTGTGGCACAAGTAAGAATAATTTAATTATGAGATGGGTGGGACCTATATCTCCCTCCAATTCATTGAGTAAAGATTTATATCTAATGAGATAGACATGGTTGGAATGGAAAGTTAATCTAGTTCAGTGATACAGGACTGGAATGTGGAGTGAACTCGGTTTAGTAAGGGACATTGTCTACTAATATGGTCTTGGCAGTAATGCCTTGGATACTATAGAAATAATACCATGTGATTAATGGTTTTCCACAATTACATGCCTTATTCCCAAGATATTTTATCATGATGGATGTTCCATTATGATATATTCCTTACGTACAACCATGTTTTATGTCATTGCTCGAGATTTTGATGTTTAAACATTATGTTCATGTTTTTAAGTTCAAATTTATATCGTTTGTTTTATTTTATCCATGCTTACCATTAATGAGAATATGAGCTCACCCTTTTAAATTTTCACCTTTCCCTAGGAAATAAAGAAAGGTTTTAGGTAACAAAAGGGGAAGATCTTTATGGGAGATGTTGACGATCTTTCACCATAATTAGAATATTATCTTCTGAGTTTCCAAAGACACTAAACTATTACGATCCTTGAGTGTTGGTTTTTGATATGTATTAAGTATTCCAAAGAAGTAATGTAATGTCTATGTAAATCAGTCATTGGGTCGTTATAGTTGGTATCAGAGGAAAGGATTAGTTAACCTTTGGAAACTAGGATGCGAAATCATTAGTGAGATCCCTAGATATATTTATAAGGTATGTCTAGGGATGTCCCTAAGGTTAAGTATAATTATAGGTTATAGACTTAGAATTATTGTAACAATCATAGAATTAATCCTAAGATGTTATAGATTGAATGTACTCCCCCTTGATTATGTTGTTTTTCTAGTACGAGTTTTTCCTCTCATACTATTATTTATGGGTTTTAAGAAATGGAAGGAAACAGGAGGATTCATTTTAATGGAGAATATGATGTAAAATGGAATGATATTCTTCGTGATCAACAAAATGAAACGGGATTTGGATGTCCAAACATCGTTATTATGACTAATCAGAAATCTCTTAATATGATCAATAATATAAACTTTGATAAGTTTACTGACTCGGCTAATAAGAGAAAGATGGAGTTTCATGATGATCATAGAGCAAAGAAAGATCAATTTCCCTCATGCAAGTCATGTGGGAAGAGGCATCAAGAAGAATGTTTCAAAGGAACTGGAAGATTCTTTGGGTGTGGAAAAGAAGTACACAAATATAGTAATTGTAAAGGAAAAGGTTCAGTTAACACCATTGACAAGGATAATGGTATTGCAAAGAAATCATCAATGGATAAATGTTTTAAATGTTGAATGTATGGGCATTACGCAAACCAATTCCCTAATGGAATGTCTCATGAAGATAATCATCATGGTTGTATGGGTAATATTTATGTTGATGATGAGGAAGAGACCACAAATGATATGTGAGATGAAAGAATTGTTGAAGCTCAATCAATGGTTTAAGAAGATAGTGGAATGATTTTATCCTTATCATGAGTAATGTTGTATAGGTAATGGTACTATGGAATAAAGACACATGTAAGGATTGTTACACTATTCCTTTTCCTAATGTATTTGAAATTATATGTTGATTGGTACCGGTAACCATGAAAGGTTATTCAGATATTTTTGGAAAGAAGATGATATGAACATAATGAAAGTATAAAGAGATAATGAAATGTTTGATAGTATTAATGAACTCATGACTGATATAAGGACAATGCCATATCATGGTTTGAGAATATAGAAATTTTGGGATTTTGGTATGTGGAAAGAGTTAACTTTTGGTAGAATTCATGTTTTCACTAAGGTTCTATGGAAATTCATGATTCAAGAGAGTACAAGATTATAGTATTCACATGTTTGTAATGTTTCCAACATGATATATATTATGACATATGGGGATAAATGATGGTATTCACGTGCTTGTTATATGACTATTCTAGTAATCATTCTCTTTATACTATGAGTTTGGAAAGAAGTATTTTGGATAAGTCTTAAGGTTGGAATGGATTATATTAGGAATCATATAGTATTTCTTAAGGCTAGAATATCTTTTGATATTATTTCTGTAATGACATATTAGTGTAAAAGGAATACCTGTAGGACGGGTGACAACCGATCACGTCGGACAAGGCTGCGGGAATCGAACTCACAACTGAAGTGTGATGGGCCATTATTTCCTATCACTGGCCTACAACAAGTCCCAGGTTAGTAGAAACTAGTTTTATTAAGCGGTATGATAGACAAAGTATAATTTCATTTTTGGAATCATATATGATTAACCTCACCATATATGGACTGATGTATATTTAATAACTTTTTCTAACCTTATGTTTCAGACAGATGGAATGACTTATAATTCTATCACATGATCTTCTCACACTTCATAAATAACATATTCAACTTCATTTCATTAAGAGATGAAGTGGAAATTGTTCAAGGCACGAACAATAGTGAGATTGTAACAAAATCATGTAAGTAATTATTTTAATTCATCAACTTTAGGGAAATGATCTAGAAAACCAAAAATGTTGTCCTAGTGCCCTCATATCCGATGAATCAAATGGTACCTTAGATCATCACAAATTTATGGATTTGTGATTGTTAGATTTTTCATAGCAATGTCCTCTACCACTCTTCATCAGAACATAATGGTTATATTTTTCTTCCATATACATATTTTCACCTATGTTATCCCATTTGGAAACCCAATGATGAGTTTATTTGGGTACCAGTTATTTTTCTTACTTTACATTTTAAAATTAAGTTTTATTATTCCTTTTTACGATGTGGGTTTCTATGAAAGAAACTTTCAAGTAGTAAACAATTTATAACCCCAATGAATTTCGAGGGAAAAATTCATTTTAAGGGGGGTATAATGTAACAACCCAAGATTTTATGAGAATTATTCTTTTTAATTTGATTTCTTGTGTATTATGATACACCAAAATTAGTTTGTTCTATACGCAACTCTGTATTAGCTTACAATATACCCAAAACAATTCTTGGATCGTGTTACACACAATTTCAAGTATGCAAAATTTATTATAGATTTTGTTTAATATATAAATGAAATAAGTTTTGAATTATGTTATTTTCAACACCAAGGGGAGATTGCACTACACGCATCTCTGACCTGGCTTGCGTTACATGCAATCACAACCTTCCTCAATAGCGTGTGCAGTACACAGTAGCGGGTTTCACTAAACAATGATATAAAGTTATAATATAATTATGGACTAGCTGTTATGAATATTATTAACTTAATTTTGAATTTTATACCATTATTATTCATCATGCACATTTTCTAGAACATGGTATGAGAACAAAATAATTTTTCGGGTAAAATAATTATTTTTAAAAAAATGCAGTTTTGCCGCCTTTTAATGGCGCACCCATATTAAATATAGTTTTTGAAATGTTTATAAGTTAAATTTGAAAAAATAAAATTCTTCTTTGGAATAAGGATATAAAAATTTACTTTGGATAAATTTTTCCCATTATTCTGATAACACTCATATTTTAATGAATAGTAAAAACACTCTATGTTTTAATTAAAAACAACTTTATTCATCATAATAATTTATATGGTTAAATTATAATATTGAATGGTTTTAAAGTGTGAATAGAATATATTTTTACCATTTAATGTAATTTATGTCATTAGCATTTATTTTTCATTGAATTCATAAGTTAAATAATTTCATTCTTTTACAATGTGTTAACTTTTAAAACTCGTTTTCTTAACAACGGGATTAATTTTAAATTAATTTCTGAAACTTTTGGGATTTTAATTTAGAAAAATGGATTAATTATATATCATCAGTAGGTTGAAATTATTTTAATAAGCTACTTTTTATTTTTAGGCATTATGAATAGTAACTATGGTTAATTTTATTTACCATTGTTAAAGGTAAAATCATGTAGTTAATAGTAAATATAATATTATAAAATCACCCTGACACTTGCCTTAATATAATTCGATGATTACATTTTGCCCTAAATCATACATGGGTCGAAAGTTAATCTAATTGAACCAACATGTATTTGATTAAGACTTTTTATTTATTTTATTTAAAGGAAAGTGAAATATGTCTCACTCAAACTTTAATAATTAGATTATTTCTAATATAAGGTTATAAAGAATATAAATTCAATTATAAATACTAATTTAAAAGCTAAAATGTTTTATTTATCATGGTAACTTATTTGTAATTTTTAAGAAATATTTAATTACCTTAATATCTTATACATTAATGATGTGGAAATTATGTATTTAGTGAAAAATCAATAATATAGTTTTTCTTAAAATACAAATACCTATCAAAAGGACCATAAAGTTGACAAAACATTATTGGTCGAGTATATGTATAACCTAAGAATACAAGGGTCTATTTTTGGACCATTTGAATACTTATAGAACCGATTAGAACATTTATATTATTTTATTTTAAATGATGTCCATGATGTCACCTTCGTAATTTAATAAATATAAGAAGCTAAATGTTGTCATTTTAAGATGATAAATTAAAGTAAAAATATTATTATGAACGGTATTATATTTATACTCATAATAGGATTTAATTTTTAATTTCTATGAAATAATTAGTATATTAAATAATTATACAAAAATGTTGTAGTAATTATTTTATTAAGAGATATACCAAATAAATTGTTTCAAAAATATTAAAATAAATATTATATGAACTATTTAATATGCACCAAGAATTTTATAGATAAATATGACATGTTATAAATATATAAAATATTTTATTTAGAACATATCTTTTGTGTGGATTTTATTTCAATTCAAATAATTAAATAGTGTCAAAATTGACACTATTGTTATTTTATAAAAATAACATAAAATAAAATTGTTTAAAAATCACAAAAATATTTAAATTTTATAACTCAAATTTATATGGTCATAAATTTCATAAAATATCCTATTATGGAAAATTCACAGCACATTAATAATTATTTATAATAATTTAAAAATAAAAATCTTATTACAAAAAATAAAATTAAATAGATGAAATAAGGATAAATCAAGATGATAAGGTTTAAAATAAATTTTCAACATGTCTAAATTTTATTGATTGATGAGATAAAACCCCTATCTCATCTAATACTCGAATATGAGTCATTTTTTGAGGTTTTTAAGTGGGGTTCGATTTATTATAAATTAATATTTTTGAAGTTTCCAAAGGTGACCCTCTTCTCCCATATAAAAGGGAACCTCCTCCCCCTCCTCTTTATAACAATTTGAGCCTTAAATCTTGGCCAAAACCTGACCATTTCTCTTCTCTACTTCCCTAGAAACATTCTGGAGGTTCTAGTCTTCTCAAAAGACCTTCTCTAGTCTCTTAGGAGAAATCGTAAAGGAGGTGCGTCGAAGAAGAGGTAATCCCTTCTACTGATTCTTTCAAGTTTCTTTCTTCTTCTACATCCTCTTATTTCGTTTTTTCATTGTAAAGTAATACAATAAGTATCACAAATATAATGATATGATATTATAAATATGAAACAACCCCATTTCACCTTTTATCTATCCTTGGAATACAAAATCACCACGCGTGCGTTCGTACGGAATACCGTCTCCACGCAGCGGTGTAATCATTTTTTCCACCACTACCTTACATGGATGGGTATAATGATGTAAATAATAACTATATATGGTTATTATAACTTCATACTCAATATAATATATTATATCATCCACTAAAATTCTATTCAATAATTATGGGAATGATATCATCGCTCATGCGTACATACGAACTACCGTCTCCACGAACGTGATGAGATTCATTTTTCATGATTAACCATTGAAGTATGATTATAAAGTATATATAATAAATAATAATCAAATATATTACATAATAATGATACTAGATTTATGTACATATATGTTTCATTTACTTAATCCCATTCAATTCAATATGGAAATGAAAACAGCGTTCATGCGTACGTACGACCTACCCTCTCCCTGAATGGTGTATTTCATTCCATTTTTCGATCTATCATATATAATTATATGTGGAATATATATTATATATAAATCATGTTTTTAATTCTGGAATTATGTAAATCAGGATATGAGTAATAATATCACGAACATCAAATCGAAACACGTACGATAAATGAAACGATTTTACCCCAAATGCGGCTTTAACATTGAAATTACAAAAGAATGAGTAATATAAAGTCATAAGTTTACCATATATTATATCATAACAATGAATATGATTCTTTAATAAGTCAATGATGTTATTTAAATAATTATATAGGGGGTTTAGATACATACGAAGCATATCAGACATAAGGTAAGGGATATCTTTTCAAATCTCATTTTTATCCAGGAATGTTTATTCGTAAGTATTTACTGGGGTTATATTTTCCATCCAGGTCCCTGTTTTCTAAAAATGATATCATGTATGTTTATACTCCTATTTACCCATTTTTTACTTTTACCACATGTTATGGAAGGAATCTTTCTTCTGTTTACCATACAAGGATCTTTTTGACTGTTTAGACAAAAGAATGAGTAAAATGTTTTTTTAACTTATACGGCATTAACAGATTTTTATGGTTTCATAACACCTTTTATTAATGTATCTTACTCTATGATATTTCATGAATATTTTCAACAAAATCATTTTCTTTTAAAATTTCATGGCATTTTTTGAAAAAAAATGATTTTGCAGAAGAAAGGATATTTTTCTCAAGAATTCATTTCAAGTGTTTTATCAAAACTATTTTCCATGCAAGATGACATTATTCAGTATGTTTATGTTTCAAGTATAATGTCTCTATTATCGGCCTGTTTTGATTATTATTTTGATTAAATGATATCCATTTTTTTATATGGATTATGTTTTGATGGGATGATGTTTATGAAACCCATTTTATTATTTGCGTTATGATAAATGATTTATGTTTATTTTGTGGCACAATTAAGAATGATTTAATTATGAGATGGGTGTGACCTATATCTACCTCAAATTCATTCGGTAAAAATCTATATCTCATGAGATATACACGAATGGAATGAAAAGTTAATCTGGTTCAGTGATACCGGACTGGAACAAGGAGTGGACTCGGTTCAGTAAGGGACTTTATCCATTAAGATGGTCTTGGCAGCAATGCCTTGGCTACTATGGAAATCATACCATGTGATTGATGATTTTCCACAATTACATGTTTTATTACCATGCTATTTTATCATGATTTATGTTACATTATGATCTGTGCCTTATGTACTGCCATGTTTTATGTCATTGCTCATGATTTTGATGTTCAAACATTATGTTCATGTTTTTATGTTCAAATGTACGTGGTTTGTTTTATTTTCTCCATGATTTCCCTTAATGAGAATTTGAGCTCACCCTATTAAATGTTTTCTTTTTCCCAGGATATAAAGAAAGTTTTTAGGTAAGAAAACAAAAGGGTAATATCTTTATGGGAGATGTTGAAGATCTTTCACCATGATTAGAAGATTATGTTCCGAGTTTCCAAAGACACTAAACTATAATGATCCTTGAGTGTTGGTTTTTGTTATGTATTAAGTATTCCAAAAAATTAATGTAATTTCCATGTACATCAAGATTTGGGTCGTTATAATGGGGCCACTTAGATGTGAAAATGGAATTTTCTAATAATTAATTTCAATTTATGAAAAATGTAACATAAACATGTATCTTTTTGTAAAACTATTTTTTATGAGGTTATATAAGTGATATTTTCTACTATAAATATTATTTAGAGAGATAAAAATATTTAATATATCATGGTATTTTATTTATAATTTTTGCACATAAAATAAAAAAATTTATTTTTAACACAAAGATGATATAATGATTACCTTATTAATGAATGATTTAAATAAATGATATTATAAATATTAAAATTAATTTATTTGGAAATTTTTATTCCATAAAAACATTTTAGTGATTATTATGACTTGTTATATCATAATTAATTTAATTTTTTTAAATAATAATTTTTTTATGAATTTTAAAAAGTCATGATATAAATAGTATAAAAATTAACATATATATGTTTTTAAAACAAATACTATGTTATTAAATAATATAATAACCCCAAAAATGTAATATTTGGCCAAATTACTTATATAATTATTAAAATTTAATTAATAAAAAACTTTATATTCAATTTAAATTTTTTAGTAATCATATTAACCATATTGTATGAATATTCAAGAAGAAGTTGTCAGAGTTAAATTAGTTAACTATGGGTTAAAGATAAAAGATAAGGTTACATTTGTTACCTATACTTGTCTAAAACCTTTTGGTTGAGTGTTTTGCGAACCAAAATAATCTTATACTTGAGATAAATGAATATTGGACTTTTTTAGAGAGAATATCATTTTGTAATTAAATAAAATTTCAATAACATCTTAAAGTGCCCCTCCTCCCTGTTATAAATGGGAATAACCAATACTCATTTAGTCACTACTCTCGATCCCCTAGGCTCCTCCAAACTCTACCATAATAAGATACCAACATCCCTATATTCCTACTAGAAGTCTTACCTTATTGAAAATGAAATTCAATAATCCCCTTTGTCTCAAATCAAAAGAAGTTACACGATTTTGAGATAACATCTTTTCTCAAGTCCTTTTATTTTATTTTCCTTCTCCACTCCCTATTATATTATTATAATTTGATTTAATAAAATAAATATCCTCAATATACTAGGATATTTTCCTGATATGAATTATAACTAAACTTACAGACCCCTATATGTAATGGATGTGAACGTACTGTTTCTATTGACGGTGAACTACTACCTCATGAAACGGTGATTGTTAAATTTTCACTTACCATCTATCATGGTGGCCATTATGATGGAATTGTATTTATATATAAAATATATTATATTTATATTTTCTATATGCTTCTATAATTCTTATTTACAACATACTTTTATGCTTTTCATGATGTGTAAACATGATAATTTCATTTTACGAAGTGCATACTACCTCCACCTCAATGTGATTTGATTCATTCATGCCATACAGAAAACGTTTAAAGTATGATGTTAATGAAGATATTTCAAATATGTATCGTATTATATTAAATTTTTATTATAGTTTATATATTTATCATCTAGTTTTAATTTCATTAATCGTACATATTAATGAAAGTAGTGTTCATGTGTACATACGACTTACCATCTCCATGAATGGCGCATTTCATTTCTTATATCAAAATGTTGTGGAAAATTATAAATACATATATACATGATATATATTATATTTAAATTATGAATTATATTATGTATATAATATATTTTGGACAACATGGACAATTTTTAATCATAACCAGATCATTTTCAACTCATATAACCAATAGCGACAAAACGACTGATATTAACATAAATATTTATGTAGTTTTTATAACGTAGTAATAAGTGATATAAAAGTAATAATAAACATGAGAATTTTATTAATGAAGTTTAAATTAACTTATGTGTAATATTGATGAAGAAAAAGGACATACGTGATGAGTAGGACTCAAGTTAAAGGAACTTTTCACCATCTTCTTTTAGTCAAATAATTATTTTATGTTATATATTTTAATTTCTATTTTATTGTGTTGGAATATGTTCTTATATATAATTATTGCTCAAAATATTATTTCGAATTTATGAGACACCCTTTTCCCTACCATCATCTCATTTTATGAATTTTAATGTGACTTTGTTATGCTGCTGAATTTTCGTATGGTAACTTCTATCCCAATTTACTCTCATTTGGTTTTACGCATACTTCATTTAATATATTTTAGCATGTTTTTGTGTGGAATAAATTTTTATATATTTATGGTTTAATTTCCACTTATCTTTGTCTGTATATACTAGTTCTATACATAATCTCCCCATTGATAAATTCCTACTTCATTTATGCGATCTGTGTAAGGGATTTTATCCCATTCTCCTTTCATTTTATCATATCTAGATGTTATTCACTTTTATTATCCATTAAGATTTTTAAAAAACCCTTTTGACATGTGATATCACGAATTAGTATATAGTCATGATATTTAACATTTTATTTAATTTTTTTCATTAATGATTTTTATTCATGTGTTTCTCGAGAGGTAAGAGACTCTTTAACTAAAACATTGTTTAAATGTTTTAATGATTTATTAATTTCAAACATTCTATTTCATGTCCATGTTTTCATAATGGTTTTCAATGATTTATTTATATGGACATTAATGCTTTAAAATGATAATTTATTTCAAAATATTAAAGGTGTTATGGTGCACTTTGATACAAAATTATCCTTATTAAATGTTTTAAATGGTTTTGAAAATGGGTTGAATCTTTGCATATCTTCAAATAATCTCTTTTTATTGCAGTGTGGAAATTTTATTTTTTCGTTTATATAGAGTGGTTACCCGATGTGTTATGGAAACATGAATGTTTGAGGACCAGGGGATACCATTGGTAAATGCACAACCCACCAACCATGTTTTTTAAGAATTATTTTGAAGGAAAGTGTTGTGTTTTGATAATATGTGGTTGTGAGGTGTGGGTTATGTGATTTGGGATTTTTTAGGGATGTTTCGAGTTTAATAACCCCTCTTGTTCAAATGGTGTTTTGATTTTTTAATTTTTCAATAATATGGGTTGAGGTGTTGGTCGGTGTTCTATTTTGAGAAATGTTCGGAAAGACTTTATAATGGCTCCCCTTGTGTGTTTAGTTTTGGTTTATGGTATGTTTGGATGATAGGACTTACTTGGTTGGGTCCATGTGTTTTATTTTTGGCTAGCATACACCTCCATAATGAATTAATGTGTGATTGAAATGTATACCATAGTGTTTTATAGTCGGGCGTTCCTCTAATTGATCAATATAAGAAATTTCTTCTTGATATTTACAGATTGATTCATCCCCTATTCTTTTTAAATTGTGTGGATCCTCTTGTATCAGGGGAATGGTTGTGGATGGTTTAAATAGACCTTCATTTATTACGTTTACTGAGTCTTCAAAGGTGATAGAAGTATTGGGGTGTCAGTGAAAAATGTTTTCTAAGAGGGCCTATGGGTTCTTCATCAATCTCTTTGAAGTACGGGTTTTTGTTAACCACCAATGTGGAAAAATCAAGTCATTTGAAACTATAATGATTGCTTCTGGAAGTCTCATTCTACTTTGAACTCTATCCAAGGTTCCACACCTAGTAGTGTCTACGTTAAATGCAAGGGTCATGTTCAGTGATGTCTTGTGTTGTTGTGTTTGTTTCTAAGTGAAAATTTATGTTTCAGAACCCTTCGATGGATTCTTCTTAAATAAAAGTGTTTTACTCCTCCATGAATTTTGAACTCCCTGTTCTAATTGATGGTGTATTCCATGATTTTTCATTTTGATTTTTCTAATCCAAGGTAAAATCAGTGATGAATGTACATCAATTATGTCCTTGTATTACTAATGGTTACATGAGAAGGTAAGTGGTTGGAGGGTTGTGTTTATCGCCAGTTATGCTATTTCATAGGGGTTTATTCACTGTGACAGTAGAGGAAGAAGTTATGTTTCAAGGTTTTTTGATAAAGACTGTTAGATTGGTGATGCTTCGATTAGTTGATCTCTATCCATAGGTTCCGGAGTGAATCTGGCACATAGTTAGGTCAATACCTGGTTCCTTATAACCCTTGGTATAATTCCCATATTCTGTACACAATATTTGAATAGTTCAGACCTATGTTGTGGTCATCTTTCTCTAGTTGATCCCATTTGGTGGAAAGAGGTGGGAGGACATTTTCCCACGTTATAGACTAAGTTTATGCTTTTACCTTTGGGTTCTCATTGAGTTTGGTGAGAAAAGATAAAAATCTAGGCAAGGCAGGTTGAGGACCACAGTTAGTAGTAACTTTAGGCCAATCCAGGGAATTGTGTGATAACAGATAGTAGCTACTGCATGGTATCCACCAAGTCATGTGTCTCGGCCTTGGTAACCTTGCGAAGTTTCCTCTTTTGACAGAATGGTCTGCATAGTTAGCATATGGTTTCCTAAACCGTATTAACTAACCGTGCAGTTGTGAAAAATCCTTAAAATTGTGGTGTCTTTTTGGTCAGCCCATGATAATTGGTTAATATGGATGGTTCTTATAATTGGAAGACCCACCAAAGGACTCATGTATGTTCTCTTGCAAAAATTGTAATATTTTTCTACCCCTTATGTGGGGGAGACCGTTCGCCCCCCCCCCCCCCCAATTGGTGTCCTGATTATATCAAGGGAAATTATTTTTTCCCTTGTGGGGGAAGTATATTTGGGTCACCCCGTATCTGTGACTCTGTTTTATCATTGTTTATGGATTGATAATAGTTAGTCTCATTCAGATTCATCTATCCACCAATTTGTTTTTTTGGAAAACGTGGGATTGGAGCCCACCGAGTGTTTTTGTTTGAAGTATGGTTGTGGTAGCATTATTTTGGTTCGTTGTTCATTTCAGCTGGATTTCATGAGTTTCATATGGTAGTTTTTGAGGTATTTTTTATTAGGATGTAGTTTTAATATGTTTGATCATTCTAAGTATGTGGGTTATTTTTTGGTTGTTGAGAGTATAAACTTCTTCTTTCTAATCAATTAGAGGTTTTTGGCCTTTTGGATGCGGGTGAAAACATGGAAAAGAAGTCCGTCTTGGTATATCAGTTGGTCTTTGTTTTTTTCATTTGGATTTGTTGTGGCTTTCAAGGGTAGGAAAGCTTTATGGTGGAGCGAATTTTCACAACTGGGTTTTTTGTTATCACTTCATTCCAATTCTTGGTGATTTTCCTCAAGGAAGGGTGGGGCATATTTTTAATTTTGGGGCATCATTTCCTTATTCCCTTGTCTTATCTTTCATCTCTAAGTTACTCTTGGATCCCCCCTAAGTTTCCCTTGAATTTACCCCTTTGGATCCCATTGAATTAGGAGAAAATGGACATGTTTTTTATGGCCAGTATATGCTGAACAATTTGGACGCACAGTTTTCTAAATTATGTAGACAAATCATACAGTCTTGTCCATCTCATTAAAAACATTTTGTAATTCCAATTTTTCCCATCCGAAATAAACCTGAATCCACCCATTTCTTCTATATTTTGACCCTAGTAGCCATTGAATGTCTTCATGCTCCCAAAAACTCCATTGTAACTCATTTTAAGGGGGTTTGATGGGGAAACATAATTATTTCTTCAAGTAAGTCTTTCTCTATTCATTTATTACCTTCTCCTTGGGTTCCCTCCCTCTTTCATGATGTTTTTAAATGTCCAGATGTTTAGATCCACACCTAGGGTTTTTCTTTGAGTTTCTTTGTATAGTCTTGGTGGATTTAGGTTTGATTTATCTCCCTTGTGGTGTGGTGGTGGTGTGGTTGATGTTTTGCACAATGAATTGGGGTTTGTGAAACAAAATGTAGGTGATTCCATGTGTAATTATTTATTTATGAGTTTACTTTCTTGATTTATTTTTCTATAATGTTCTTAATATGTTGTGTGTGGTGAGAATACAATTTCTGGTAGCATTTTATTAATGATTGATTTTTATGTTCTATTTTTGTGAGAAAATGGGGGTTTTCTTATTCAATACATGTTATACCAATTGGGTTGGTTTTATAATTCATTGTATTATTTTACTAAAAAAATGTGCTACGAATTCTGGTTTGGTGTGATAATGGCTTGAATTTTGGTTTTACAATAGGATTTTTAGTAGTATTTTATGTGCAATGCTTAGTTATTCATCTGGGAATAGTTTTAGGAATATTTTAATTGGTTTATTGATTTATATGAGAGGTGAAATATTGTTAGAAAACTATTTTGGTTGGAGTTTAGTTTTGAAATTGTCTATTTTTATATTAAATGGTTTTAAGTGATGTGTATCATCAAGGAAATTTTTTAGAATTTTTTTTAAATGATTTATTGAATTTTGAATAAAACGTGAAACATGTTGTGGGATGTTTTGGTGTGAGTACGATGTTTAAAAGAATTTGATGTTAAAAAGGGATATTTTGTGACATGTGTGTGGGGTATTGATGTGTTTATGATTGATAAATGACATCATCATTTGAAATTTGTTGTTTATAAAATTTTTAACATTTTTTAGCATAGGAGGGATACTCAAGTATCTTGTTTAGTGGACATGTACTTTTATGATAGTGATATGAAGTGGTTCGTCCTTAGTTCACATAGCCTTTTTTGATGATTACAACACTAACTAATATATGATGTGGATGGTGTTGGAGACCACTGGGTAATGGATGATTATACTACTAGTGGATCATGTGCAGAGAATTGATATATATTATGGTTGCTTTCACTGAGATACGAGGTTCCTAGGGTTCACAACTATCTAATACCATGGGGTATTCTCGTGACTAGTGCTCAATTGATATTTTATAAATATCATAGTCATACGGTGTGGTTGTCTTGAAAAATCGGTAACATGTGTGTTTTCAAGAAGTTTTCATTCTGCAAATTATCCCACTTGAAAACTATTTTATTTATGTAAAGTTTAATAATTTAGAAATTGTTTCTAGTATTTTTCGTTTAAAAAATGTTCAATATTTTTTTCATAAGATTTTTATCATATGGAATCTATTTTTTGTGGCATCTTATTGGGCTTAGTCTCACACCCTAATTACACCTTTGGGAGTAAGTAGACATAGTTATTTTGTCACAGGTATGGGTAAATATTTCAGTGCCAGTGGTTTGGGTTTCTAGTGGACCATCTTTGTGTGTTTTTGTGGAGATGGTTTGAGGGTGATTCCACCTTTCCATGAGGTGGTTCTTGGGATGTTCTTTTTGGTTTTTCTTCCAATGTATATATTTTTTTGTGATTTTTATAAACCTTATTTCGCATCTCAGAATTTTATTAATGTCTTTTTTAGGGTGAATTTTTTTATTTAGTTTATTTGTTATTTTTGGTTGTCTTATGTTTATAAATACTTGTAAATCATTCCCGAAAATTATTTTATGATAATTGGGAAATTATTCTAGAATGTGCGGATTAGAAACGCCCTTCGAGTCTTACCATGGAGAGCTCGGGTGCCAGTTTTGAAGGTGACCAGATTTGGTTCGTGAAACATTTGATACGGTTAATCCAATATACAATAAGAACATAAAGGGTATATACACATGGATCACCATTAAACTTGGGTATAATTCAAATACATTACATTCACTATGAGAAATTCATCACACATCATTTTGTGGTATACTTTAATTCCAGTACATGAGGTTCTTAGGCCATTAAATAATGAATTCCATTAGGGTTGGATTATGTCAAGGTCTTAATCCGAAGATGTTGATTCATAGGTTTGTAGGACTATACTAAGCATGGAAAAATCATTTTATTTAGTTAATTCGGCATTTAGGAGGTTCCATTGAAAGGGTCTAGTGCGTGGAATAATAGTGCACTATATAAAGAGTCAATACATTAAAGAAAAAGAACTTGATCACCTACCGTATGTCAGTATATGGGAGCTTATTTTTATCAGGTTTAGATTCAAAGTAGAACATGAGAAATCGAAAAAATAGATAAATTCCCATAATTTTTTCATATTATATCACCTATAAATAACAATCGGGAGGGAGAGAAAAATTAGGGAAATAAATAAGTGGAAATAGGATCATACCATTAGCTATCCAACACAAAATAAGGTTTATACATTTTACACTAGATGAAAAACATAACTCAAATCCTATGTTGGAGGATTTGGGAGAGCTGAATGTGGCTAGAGAGAGGCTATATGATAAGAAAGAGGAAAAATATGGGATAAAACACAAAGGGTATAAGTTAAATATAGAATTTTTAGACATTTTTATGAGTAACATGGTTTGGCTACATGGGTTTCCAAATTATATGCCTAAATTATGCAGCACCACTGTTTAAGTGTCACTAAGCTATAGGGGGCAGAGTTTGAAAAAACTGTGCAGCCCCTTATAACCCACTGATGTACCCCGTATGGTTGTGTGACATAAGGGGCATGGTTAAAACTAATTGTTCATCCCCTCTATAGTTTATTGTATCACTCACATTGTTGAGTCTCATGGTTTGTACTGACCAGGTGCTAACTGTGTGCTTCATTCTTCCCCTCTAAGATCTTGAGATCTAGGTTCTGAATAATAGAGAAATGCTCATGAACCACCTCTAAGGATCTTAACTACCTCACTATAATAAATCAAAATATTTTTAATAGTATTTTATGTATACATAACTCTTTTCAATATCTAAAATTTTACAAACTCCCCTCCTTAAAATAACTCACCCCTATTTTTCCCTTTTAAGGGTGGTAAAACATCATCTAAGAAATGTTCTAGGAATTGAGCACATACCCTGTCCTCTTTCTCATAAGTTTCTTCATGTGTGTGTTCATGATACAATAGCACCCATACCATAGGATCTGAACTTCCTCGGAGATCCTTTGTGATCTTATCAATTATGTGTATAAGATTCTCTTAAAAGGATGTATCTTCCTACGTATTTATATCCTAATGGTCAAAATATTGAGATGTGTCAAAATGATAATATAGAAGCTATAACATATAAAAGATTTCATGTATATCTCAGTACCTCAATGTTAAATCCAACAGATAGGATATCATTCAGAATATGTCTAAGAACTCGAAAGTCCTAACATAAAAGGTGTTGTCCTTCCCAATCTCAAAATGTATCTATGAACCATTCTAGGATATGCTCATTGAAATTATTGATGTACCACCTTGAACTCAAGATTCAATTGGTTAAAATAGTTATAATACTTATACCAACAACTATGTTGTATCCATATTCTTCTAAATAAGATACACTTGTATTGGTGTCTTCTAAATGATATGATTTCCTAGTAAAACTTTCTATGAGACATATAACTTAAAAAAGTGGGAACAAAATATCCTACCATGAATGGCCTTTTAGGGATCCATATTAATAGTTATTTAATGAAATTATTATATTAAATCTGGTTCAATGGTAGTTTTTTCCATGAACAATATTTGTGGATGCATGCTAAGAGAATTTCTTTACACACCAATATCATATTATCATACTAACCATCAGTCTGAGTGTTGTATATTATACTCATAATCACCTATAAACCTTGTTCCTTCTAAAATGCCTACTATAAAATTGAATATTACATGTCGTTTCTATATGATACAATATAATAGGGAATTCCATAAAGGCATACAATATCTCAAATGTAATACTTTGCAAGGTATTCTAATCCAAAGGTCTCATTGATAGGAAGAAACTACATGAACGTGGTCAACTTATCTATAATCACCCATACTGCATTTCTGACATTAGGGTATCATGAAAATCCAATTAAAAAATCCATGGTAACGTCATCCCATTTCCACTGTGGAATGGACAGAGGTGGTAGAAGTCTAGTATACCATTTGTGTTATACCTTCACAAGTTATAGGTGGAAAACCATTTGATAGAACTTGTGATCTACCTCTACATACATAGCCACCAATACTATCAATGCACATATTAGTACATCTTGGTAGGCCTCAAATGTACTTCTTAAAAAGTGGGAATAGACTCTCTCATCAATTCTACACATATGTCGTTAGGTACCTATACACTCTCATGAATGTGTAGAATCGTATCAATATCGATAACCCAATAGATAATTGGACCATCACCCATGAAACTCTCCATCATTGCTAATCCCTATAATTAGAATTTTATCTCACCTTAACACATTATATAAGGGAGTATGTAATCAATAAAAATTTGAGTAAAGGTTTCCCGTGAAAATCATGTACCTTTAGGGGAATCTTAGAAATGAGGGCCATCAACCACCGCTCACTACTTTCCTCCTGAATAGAATTTGTATGTGTCTTATATCTTAGTACATCATCTATGTCATCTCTATTTCCAATTGTATCTGTCATCTCAAAGTAAAATGACTAAAGGTACTCTAACCATCTACATTAATTGAGAATCAAATCACACTGCATGAAAATTCATTTCAATTTTTTGGGGTAATTCTGAAAGATAAATAGCTTCCCAATAGATAATTCCTACCAAAACATAAGGTATGAACCACATCTTCGAACTCACGGTTTTTTATAGGGTAATTCTTCCTGTGAGGTCTTGATTGATGTGACACATATGTTATAACCTAATCTCTCTGCATTAGAACAACTCCTATCTAGATTACTAATGAATAAAAATGAAAATTATTGATTCTTACTAACTCTAAAAGATTCAAGATCTATGTTGAAGTCAATCATCATTTCAACTCGTGAATGTCTCTCTAAAATTATATAGTCCATGGAAACATAACACCATTTTTATTAAATCCCATGAGAGTTTTCCCTAGGAATAAAAATACCTAAATGAAAATATTGTAATATCCATCCATCCCTAGGATAGTTGTTATGATAAAAATGTACTTAGAATGATCCCTATTAGTAATACTTATCACCTTAGTTGGGTTAGAAGATACTCCTTCCTCTGATATGATGTGACCTCATAAGTAAACCTTATCAACACACATGTGTAATTTTTTGAAATTATAATATAGTTTGTTCTATCATAGTGTATTTAGAATGATATTGTGATGTTTTTAATTGTTGTATCATGTATGTGAATAAACCACGATTTCATCCATGAAGACTACCTCAAATGAATCTACATACGGGTGGAAAAAAAATTCATCAGGGCCATGAAAACTACCAGCATGTTCATAAGACCAAACTAAATAACCACATACTCATACAAAACATATATACTATAGAATGTTGTACGTGAAATATCTGATAGAATAACATGCACCTGATGGTAGACCAAACTCAAATTGGTTAAATATAAAACATTAAATCCTTGGAGTTAGTCTAAAAGGATGTCTATTTGAGAAAGTGGGTACTGGTTCATAACCATAATCTTTTTCGACTAGATATATTCAACCAAAATCTTATGGGTTATGTCCACATTCTTGGAGAAAATCACAAGATAACCCTATGGTAAAGTATTGATATGTGAAAAACCCTTTGCTTCCAAATCCCCTAGTTTATTCTTATATTCCTGAAGCTCTATAGTTTTCATCCTATAATGAGTAAGAGAAACTATTTTTTCTCCAGGAACTAGATCAATGATGAACTCCACATCCCTCGGAGTAGGTAACCCAAAATTTTTATTTGGGAATATAACCTTGAACCAATACAATGACAATGTTTAATATACAATCCATGTACCTTAATCACTCATAAATATACTAGAAATATTTGTTGTCACTCCATGCAGACCATGATGCTTGAGTTCATCTTGACTTTCCTGTAACTCTCATTCTATATTATGAATATAGTTACCTCCCCTAAGTGATGTGAAAGACACCCATTAACGATAGCAATCTAAAAGAGCAGCATAAGCTACCAACAAGTCCAATAGATTATGAAGTCAATCACTATCACCTCTAGGGAAAAGAGATTCCATAAATAAATATAACCACCTATCTCAAGTGGTAATCCCTTAAAACATTATATTCTCTTGGAATAGATCCCCAATGGTGTGTTGGGAGTCATCACACCACATAATTACACAATTTGGAATCCCAGATATTCCATAATTAAACTGCGTATGAAGGAATGTGAATAAAAAATATCCGATAAGGAGGTGACAAAAGTAGAGGTTAATATAATAGTACCTAAAAATATAGAAGTTCCTAGAATCTAATCTTATAGAGTAGGACACTCTACATAGATATGTCTAAATTCATATCACTAAGATGAATCCTACCTAAAATGTCTAGGTCCCATCTATTGGAATAATATATATGAATTTTGGATACCTCATTCACAGCCACCTCCTCAACTTGATAATCCATTAGTAGTCTATATCCCTTCTTGATGTGGGGATTCTGATACTATACCTGAATTCAAAGTTAGTGTAGATCCTTTAACAAGGCATTAGAGGAAAATTTCAGAATAAATGCTAAAGTTATCATATCCTTCCACATGCTTTACACTTAATTGATTCCTTAAAACACTAAGTATTATTATGTTCTTCCCTACCACACTGGTGACACACAATGTAACTATTAGTTTGTTTCATCTGACTGGAGATGCTACCATGAGCAGGATCAAAGCAACTTTTCCTACCACTAGTAAAATGGCCTCCATGCCTCAGTATTGAACTGCCTTGGCCCACACCACCAGCTTCCCTCGTGATCCACTCAGTGATTAGGTACTGGTTTTCTTTCTTAGATATTGTGTTCAATTGAAAAATATTTTCCTACAATTTAATGGTTTACATAAGCCCATACTCAAATCATCTCATTTTCATCAACTCATCACCATCATGTGTCGGTGTGAATCATTGAATCTCAGTGAGATTCATAGAATACCCCCTCACACACATATAACCTTGTTATTGTTGCATAAATTCCAAGCCTCGTCCATTTATTGTATCTGAGCGAAGAATTAGTCATATAATATTGTCTGTTAGTCAAATCAAACAATACAATTATGTCAATCATCCTAGGTGATAACATTGAACCACTGCATAACAAAATATTAGAGCATAATGGTTGTGATCTTGAACCTCCACTTTGGATGTGTTTCAAAATGATCAATGATAGATAACATTGACTCTAGCAATGACTTAGCAGTCTAATGACTACCATCCCCCAAGAATGTTGGATCATTTTGATACTGAAACTCTCATGTCAACTATACCATCGTAAATGAAGGTCATAGAGATCATTGTACTGACTTAATTATGAAATTAATGATCTCTCTAAAATGCAGATTGGTACCTAGTTTATTAATAGAAGGAGGTTCCTCAAGTGTCATCATGGGAGACAATTCTTGTAGTTCAGGGCCCACCACATCCAAAGCATGGTCATCACGAAACCCCTGGTGCATGGATTGTGGATGTCAGAGTAACATAGCTCTAAAATATACAAATTCATACATGATTTATTATTTAACATATTTCAGGGCCCATATATCATAATAAGAGTGGTAACTACCTTCTTATATAAGAGACACACCCATATTCCTAATTTTAAACCCAGGTCCATGGGATGTGAAAGATCATAGAGGACACAATAGACACTCCATACGTCCCACTACTAAGATCGGGTTAGGTTCAAGGTCTCACATTATGAAATAGGTGTCCTAGTATGTGGAGTTTTTATTGTATGATATAGAGGAAAACACACTTTAATTTTCCACTTTCTTCCCCATTTAATGGTAGCCATTTTTATTTACGAATTTAAATATAGGTATTTCTTTGCTCATTTATATTTATATAGATATCCTTGTCCAGTTAGATGAGTCACTAGTCCCATGTTATAAATTAATTAACATTATAAGATGAAATTAGCATGCTACGTAACTATGATCTATCACTTACATCTGGTATCAGGATGTATTAGGTTATATAAAATGATTTGATTTAATTAATTACTATTATATATTTATATAATTACATACTTTATAAATTATAATTGGCGTTAATATGATGAAAATATTCTAATGTTTCATCCAATGGAACAAGTGGTCTACGGATCAAACATGTCATAAATGGATTATTAAGGTTCCTCCATCATGATATATGTGGAATATCATTTTGGTTGATACATAAAATTTAATTTATCCAATTATTTTATCCCTATAAGAAACATTAGAAATATTTAATATAAGTAGTCAAAGAACCAATAATATGTAGTATAAATTTATGTTGTAACATAAATATGGTGTGTAGTATGCATTACATGTGAATACTCAAGTGTCCATAATGATACATAAGATGATTCCACTTTGCCTCATTGGACCAAGGTCAACGGAAAACTCACTATAATATAAAATTTCACAACTCATTTGTGTTGTACAATGGTTAATTCAGTATAATTGTAACATGCACAAACCAAAACAATAATGTCCAAAACTAGGAAATTTTCCATTCCCTTCTACGTGGGTTAGCTTTTCCCATACACGGGCTAATTACAATTTTATGACACATTGCAAGTCTCTTTTCTAATACCCAAATATTAGGGGAAAAGGGAATAAGAACCTATGATTCAAATTTGTAGAATCCTAAACTCGGTTCACTTACAAGTAACCAAACATAGTTGTATAATTTCCCTCAATAGAGCCTCCCTCTATGAAAGAGGATACTGACTAATTAAAAGGGTCTATGGTAGAATTGTGGGGACATTAAACCCTTATGATTAGAGTGTAGCACAATAGAATACAATAACAGTAAGCAGTAGAAGAAAAATTATAAATTAGTTGTATAAATATAACCCATATAGATATAATAAATAGAAAGAACCTGAATACATATTATATTAATAAATGATAATCATGTCATAATTCTATTCAAAAGTGAAAGTATATGGGATATAGGTTTAACTAATATATATCTTGATATACAAAATACAAAAAGAATAAACTCTATCTTCACTATAATCATGAGTATAGGATCGGTCTTCCACTATCATCCTCTATCCTAGGATTGTATGTTAGGCATCCAAAAATGGATGCTTCCCATATTCCTACCTACATCCATACGGATTGTTCAGGTTCTAATTGGAGGCCCAAATATGGTGTGATATTTAACCAGTAGAAAACCACCAACTATGTCTGTGATTATCCAATATGTGCATATAAATTTGGAATTGTGTAGGTACTAATAAATGCATTGCAGAAAAGAGAATAAAACACATCATTGCAGGTTCCTCATAAACACCTGACTGACACTTACTGTTTCAACCTACGCCATAATTTCACTAAACAAATGTCATTATGAACACATATATATAATATGTATGTCTATATATATATATGATATATATGAGAACATATATGTTAATATATATATATATATACATATATTGATAGACCATATCAATTATAACATGAGGTGTATGCCCAAGGCGTTTGCACAAACTTATAAGGGGTTTCATAACACTCGTGGCATATGAGCACATTGATATTAATGGTCCATCATAAATTTGAAGAATAAATCATGGACTAATCCTAATAATGTTATTTGTCTTGGTAGAAGCATGCTTAGTTTTAATTAACCTGTATCATGGTCCCTACCAAAGTGTTCCATTAAAGGATCCCAAGCATAACTCCAAGTACACTATAAAACTCTACATTGTAGGAGTACATCCAGGGGGTTCCATATATGGAACCCAAGTATCACTCATAGTATAGGATATAGGTAAACAAATCTGAGACTACCAATGATATACCACATAGGGAACCAAGAATAACTTGAGGAATGGTGTAGAAACATTTCCCAATGATTTAGACAAAGGTAATACACTATGGAACCATGTATCACTCATGGGTAAAGTAAAGGCATCAACCTAGTGGGCCCATCCATGATATTATATAAAACAAACCAAGTATCACGTCCGGCATGTTGCATTTCAATTACCATTTTGAGGAGCCCATATATGGTGTCCTTGATTGGGACCCTATAACACCCTCAACTTTGTGTAATGGAATGGACATAGATAGAATTAATCTCATACATTTAAATAATAAATTTTATACTCATTTTCCAATTCATTTAATAAATTTATTTTTAGCTTAAACAATTATAGAAAGGGTCTATACGCATGGTCTACCATATTCATTTGGTTCAATTGAAATACATTACATTCGTATGGGCAATTCAACACACCTAAATTAGTTGTTCAATTTTATTCTGAGGTATGAGGAACATAGTCCTCTATAGAAGGTACACCCCTAGGGGAGTATCACCTCGAGGTTATTATACTCTAATTTTGATTTGTGGGATTCTAACTTTAACAGACATGGAAAAATGATTTAATTTGGTTATTTATACATTTAGTAGGTGTCACCTAAATGTTCCGGCGTATGGCACAATGATTCACCATATAAATCATTGAGAATATAGGGGGAAAAACTATACCACCTACCTTATGTTAATATACAATATCAAATCCATTATTATCTTCAAATTGAATGTATACTAGGATAAATAAAAAATATAAAAATTCATTGAAAATATGGAATATTATCTCACTTGAAAATAACACTTGATATGGTGATACAAAAAAGGGAAATAAATAATAAGAATAAGGATATTACCATTGGATATACAAAACTTTTTTTGAATAAATCAAACACCTAATGAATAACTATCTCAAATAATATGTTAGAGGAAGAGGTATTTATGATGTTGGGGAGAGGATAAACAAGAAATATGAAAAAAAATATGTGTTAAAATGTAAACAAGACAAAGGGAAAAATCAAATTTTTACACATTTTTAATAGGTACATGGTTTTTTTCACGGTTTTCTAAACTATATTCCAAAACCATGTTGAACCATTGATTATCTGTCATTAATCATGCGACCATAGGATAATGGTTTGCGAAAACCATATGATCCCTTCCATCACACCAGAGTACCCTATATGTCCATGAACCCTCTAGTGTATTGTTGAAAATAAATGTGTACCCCTCTGTAGTTCACTGCAACACCTGTATGGTTGAGTCGCATAGTTTTTACTAACCAGTTTCTCAACGTACATCTTAGTATTCCCTTATTAGATCTAGAGATATGAGCTCCAAAAGTGCCCCAGGTACTTCTAAACCACTCCTTAGCCTCTTAATAACCTCATAAGCATAAAACAAGGGGTTTTCAATTGTAGTTTATGTATCCACACATATTTGAAAATATTTGGATGTTACATTGACTCAAAAGTATAAGATAAATTACAAATTCAATGGAACAAGTATGAGGACCTATGAACGCACCTGAATGAATTTATTAATTCATTCTTTGATCGAGTAAATGTGATTGTAAGGGATATTTGTTGACTTATAGAAACCCTTAATGATGTTAATGTCATAATTAATATCATTATAATATTTCCACCTTTATTTAATAAATATGAATTTTTTCTCAATGATAAAGATCCAAAGTAGATTACACTGGATAGACTCACTCAATATGAGATGAGTAACGATGAAAATGAGGATTTTGAAAATGTAAAATATCAATAAGTGAAATTCAAGGAATTTTAGAATATTACACTGTATATTTATCATAAATAAGAACATGTTGATGAATTTATTTTATTAATTTATTAAAACTTAAATATGTAAGTAAAACATAAAAGTTAAACTTCTAAATTCATGATGTCAATGTAGAAGTTTGATAACCTCACAAAAAAGTTTCTAGGTAAGTTTCATGATGATGATGATGATGAAAAGCTACCCATGAACAAATATTCAAATAAAGTGAATGGTAGGAGGATTTTCAAGCAAATCATCTTTAAGAAGAAGAACCTATATTCATAAGAGGATAATGTTTTAGAAGAAATTGTAGTAAAAGAAATTGCGGACTGGAAAGACCTCAAAGAATATATTATTAGGGATTTTGAATATAATTAAAATACAATGGATGGTAGTGATTTGAGTAATGTGATTTTGATGTGATATTTGATCTCTATGTAGACTCAAAGGTGTAACTAGGATAGATGATTTCTTTGATGGAGAAGACAAATAATCCCAATGGAGTTGTTCATGATGCCAAACTCTATATTTTTTAGTAGGAATAAGAGAAGTCTTAGTTGAAGATAGAATTTAAAAATAATAAAATATAAAATCTATAAATCTCATAGGTGGTTTTGGAGTAAAAAAAGATCAAATAGTAGACCAAGATTATTGATTATTTGACTAACATAGTTTAATATCTTGTGAAATGTGTTTAAGTGCTTAATGAGGAAGTTATTATTCTATGGAAAAAAATATAAGTTCAAAAGAGAAACTTAAGTAAGGGTAGGAAACTATGAAACTGGAATGAATATGATACATGTAAGGGTAGAGATAAGAATATATATCAAGAATTATATGTAGATACATCAAAATGAAAATGTTGATACAACATCTAATCACAAGTAGAAGTAACTATTGGCTGAAAACAAGACACAATCACCCACTTCAAAGGTTGATGTTTGATTTGGGTATGGTAAAAATAAAAACACTATATGAACCCAAAAGTTCATTGGTTTTATAGAAATTAAAAACAATTTTGTACCACATATTGGGCATTATTGTTGTGAAAATATGGGTCATTTTCAAAATGGGTGTTCCAAGAATAAGAGGTACTAGAAGGAATAAGGAAAACAATGAAATATAAAAAATTTCAACATTCACAGAATAATTTTAATGCAAATTTCATTTACTGTAGTTGATAAAGTCATATTGATGGGTGTTACTCATCAACAGTGTCTAGGAATGTTCCTATGAAAAACAAATGTGGTCATACATTGAAACTCAAGGAATAATTAATCGATATGAAAACACACAAAAAAATTTATCTTTTGATGATAATTTCAGTACATCATATTCAATGAATGATAAAATATATAAATCATCACCGAATGTGAAGTAAAATTCATGGATAAAAAATAATAGAGTTAGGAATGAAATGTTTGGGGAGATTACTATGAAGGAATCATATCAGTTGGTGTATTGAGCCTTGATAGTAAATGTACATACCATATTTTAGGAAATAGGGATATTTTCATAGGTTTTAAATATGAAAAATAATGTTCTATGATAGTTGTCAACTATGAAGTTCTAGATATTATCGGTTTAAGAAAATCTGAATTTTGGAGAAAATACATGAGATGATAGGATATCATTATTGATGAAGATGTTGGACCCAATAATAAAGGTATAGAATAACTACAAGAGTGCGGTAATTTATAGTCTAGATCCAGAATCAAAATTTTGGTCCCGCTCAATATATTAATTGACCATCTATTATAAACTTCAAAAAATACAATGTAAAAGGAATATAGTGTATACAATATTAGGTTAATCAAAATTTAGTAAATTTTGATTAATATTTGATTAGAAATTTAATTTCAGAGAAAAAATTTAATGGATAAAAAATTAAGAAATTTATAGTATGAACAATATATCAGTAGAATTTATGAAAAAAATTTGTTAAATTAAAGTTGAATTACCTAAAAGGATGTTATTTCATGAAATTAATCCACATTCAAAATACAATGTATAAGGAGGATCAATAGACCCAATATAAGGTATCTATATTCATTTAAATGTAATAAGATGAAATTTACTAGTCTTCATATCATCTAAATCCCTTGATCAATGGGACCCAACTCAGAAATATCAAGTACACTAAGATTTATTGAATTACTTGGTCACAAGAAACATTGTTTCATAAAACTATTATATTATTAGTCAACTAGATTAGAAAAAGAAAAGGATCCATATATAAAAACCATTTCAATCATTCTGAATTATAAAGAATAAAAAACACATAAATAATACATGATAGAAATTGAATGTGAGAGGACTCAAAAGACAATGAGATGGTTTACAAATATATTGTAAATGAAATATAAACCTATTTAGTTTTTATATCTTTAAATAATATTCTCAAAGATCCTTGCATCATATTATTAGATGATATTGTATCAAACTCCAACATTTGGATTCTAATATCTTCAATATGGTTATAACTACATCGAAAGAAGATTTACATAATTCTTTGAAGAAACTTTTATCCTTTGATCATATTCATCTCACCATTAATGCACATAGTAATTTATAGGGAAGAAAGGTAACATCACGATTTTCATTAGAACACAAGTAGTTGTAAATAAAACTACCAAACACAAAATGAAAACAATAAATTCAAGTTAAATCAAATTCATACAGGAGTGTTATATAATTTTCATAACCAGGAATAATATAATTATCTGACCCAAATATATCTCACTTTTTTAAAAACAAAAACATGGATGAAAAATACTCATATTGAAATTTAACTCCATATACCATCTAATGGATATCATAATATCAAAAAGATTTATATTTAGTAAAAATATCAGTTCCCCCCCCCCTATTAGTTAAAAAAATAGACATCTCCCACATTATAAAAAATCTACCAATTGTGAAATTTAATTATATAAAACATTAAAAAACATTAGAACAAACATAAATTAAAAAAACTTCTCCCCATTTTTCATTTTCAAAAATAAAATGGAGAAAAAAAATATTGGAGTAAATATTAAATCATGCATTGATTATAAATTAGAAAATTAAAAATATTCAAATTATTTTCCCAAAACAAAATATGTATTAAATAAATATTTAAATACCTAAATGCATATTATAACCATAGATGAATCCACATTTCAATCCAAAGTGTAAGGAGCACAAATTTACCTATTCCAAAGTATCCAATTTCATAAAACAACTTATTTGAATTAAACTATCAGAAGGAACCAGTCTTCTTATCATCATAGTTCCTCGATCAACCTTATCGAACTCACAAATCTCAAGTATTATTATATTTATTTAATTACACATTCACAAGAAACTTATTTTTTATCCCTATGTTCTCATTGACCAATATAATAAAAAAATTATTATGTTCCACATCATGAATCCTCCTCAATCACACAATATCATAAATAATAAATAAACAAAACAAAATATTAAAAAATAAAAGAAAATAACTGAAATGATAAATGGATGATGCAAAAATAACATTAATAAAAATATACATGGGTGATGTTTTGGGCTCTACATATCTTCTTCTCCCTAAATCCCTGACTCTTATTTATATATTATGTTGTAAAAAACAAAAAAATTTGGATTTATATATCTTTAAGATGGTTGTATCTATATTAGAAGAAACATCGCTTGATAAATTAAAACACTTTAATCTTCTTGTTAGTTTCATATTCCCATTATAGTTCACATTAATTTCCAATGAAATAAGGTTACAAAGCTATGTTAATTCGAACTCAGGTGAATAGGAATTTAATGTACAAAACAAAAAAAACAAAACAACAACTTCATGTTAAATCAAATTCATACATGAGGGTATTGTGATTTCCAAAACCAACGATAAATTGAGTTTTTGACTAAATGGGAAATCTTGGTCCTAATGTGATAATTGTAATCCAATTGTGTGACTTGGTACATATAGTTCATTTATTTCAATAAGTATTGTATTTTCAATGGGATGGATGATACAGTTGTGTTGAAAAGGAGGCAAAACAGGGGGAATATATACTTCATCGGTGGAGAAGAAGATATATGATTTCTATACATGTAAAAAATAGATTATATCATAAAAGTCCTATCACTTGAGCCAAGAATACTTGGAATATATAGTAAAGAATGATATTTCTCTGGTTATCCCAAGAATATAATGTGATATTACACATGCAATGTTTATCAAGAATAAAATGATTATTTAGAAAACATAAAACCTAAAAGACAATAAGTCAACAAAGTATCATGAATTAGTGCATGTTGTTTTTTTTATAATAGAACCTAGATCCATTTATGGGAAGAGATATAATATAATATTAATTTATGATTATCATATGATGGCATGGTTGATGGTCATTACCAAAAGTTATGAGGTATTTATTTTTATTACATAGTATCTGGGGAAGGATAAAAATATTCTTGAGTACAAAAGAATATTTATGGAAGGATGTTATTTTAATAATGTTCATTATTTCCAAAAAAAGAATTATTGTATCTCAGAGATGAAAAGCCTATATTCATGATATAGTATGGAAAGAATAAAAAATTGATATACTTTTAAATAAGCATATATAAGTTCTTTATTCTCAATAAAGATAAATATGTGAAGTTTTCATCTCTTTGAGATAGTTGGATTTTTCATGATTGATCATAAAATATAAAGGCATTCAATTGATTCAACTAAAATATTTGAAATATTATCTAAACGTAAGGTGTCACTATATTTTAAATTAATTAGAATATTTAGAAAAATAGTGTAATGATTTGGGAAGGGTGATGAGTAATTTAGTAGATTAGGGGGGAAGAAGTTCATAATATTGATTCTAAATAAGAAAATGATGATGAATAAAATGATGTAAGAAAAAAATATATACATAAAAATATTTATATCAATATTTGATGTGCAAAATATCATTGACGAAAAGAAAATACTAATGAAAATGAGGTGAATACATTCACTTTTATCTCAATTAAACACAATGTGTTTTTAGAAGCCATAAAATATTGAATAGGATCTATGTGATGCATGAAGATCCTGACCAGACTGAAAAGAATCATACATGGGAGATTATTTTGGGGAAAGTGGATGATAATATCATTCAGAACAAATGTATTTTCTATATTGAACTGAATAAATATATAATAGTCATTTGAATAAATGATTGAATTTTTTTCAAGGGATACACCAATATTAAAGTTATTGATGTTGATAAAACATTTTATATTATGTCTAGGTTAGAAACAATTTGAATATTCACAACCATAACAGTGAAAAAAAGAATCATGGAATACTAAATTTATGTGAAATTCGAATTTATAAATGGATTACATAATGAATAGTTGTATATCAAGCATATGGATGGTTTTGTTATGCAAGAAGATAAGAACAATTTTTTATAGATGTTTATCTAAATGTACAGTAAGCACCTGGAGCATGATATTCTTGAATTGATCAGTACATGAAGAATATTAATTTCAAGTGTGGTAGCATTGATCATAATCTCTATGTGATCATAGAGAGAAATCAAAGAATGATTTGTCTCATATATTCTATTGAAATAATCTTTAGTGGATCGAATAAGGAATGGTGCATGAAAATATTATAATTCATGATCTGAATATTTGAAATTTCAATGTTTAGAGAATTGACCTTTACGATTGGTTCGTAGTTAAAACTAGGAAGTAATCGAACATTTATAACTATATCTAAATATTCCATGTAGGTTTTGAAAAATCAATAATATAAGATTCTAGGTTAATGAAAGAATTTATTTTTTCCTAGAAGAGTTTATCAAGGGTTGGTGATGGAAGAGAGTTCGGTGTCATGAAATATAGGAAGATCATTATGTTTCTTCTATATATAATCATAATAATACTGGATATTTATTTCAACTTGTAGAGATGTAGGTTACCAGTGAACTCCCCTAAAAATATATTTTATAGTGGTGAATAGAATACTATGGTGTATCAAAAGCATAGTGTATTTTGGTTTTCATTACAGTTCAACATCTCAAAAGACTTTATTGGGATATTAAAATGTGTATTGAGCATTTTTAGTAGATGAATTAAATTAAATGTCAAGTATTTTATTATATCTTAGAGGAGTGTGTATTTTTTTAGTTATGAAAGAAAAAATATTTCATCTGACGGAGCACAAAAATTGTTTTATATATTGTGACCAATCAAGCATATATGAAACTATTATGGATAAAACAATAGCTTTTGGATATGGGAATTGAATTAAAGTCTCCCATTTGGATTTTCATTAAAAATTCATGTTATATAAATCGTAGAAAAAATTATATCTTTACATAAGGAATTATAATATTGAAATCAATTATCACTTCATAATTTGGAAAACTGAGTATGGATTTATAGTATTATAGTATATTCCTATATAACTGCACGTCAAATATATGATGAAAAATGAATTACCCAAGGAGACTTTTGAAAATAATTAACTAGATCCAAGATTCAAATCAACCCCATATACCTAAATAGTGTGAATATGGAACCCCCATGTCACGAAATAGCCTGGATACCCTAGTAACCTGATAACAGAGCTGGAACTAATATATCCTGAAGGGAATTCTTGATCCATAAAGGTTGGAGACCAGCATCTGGAATAACACAAGATAAAAGAGGAAATTAATTTTCCACAAAAGAGTGGAAGATATGTGATACATGTCATTATACTCAAAACTCCAAAGGGAGATAGTTCTAGGAAATAAATAGGTATATAAAACACCAAAACAATACATCATCCAAGTACTCAAAATTGGAATGAAAAAATTCAAACATCCTAAGGAAACATCACTCCAAGGAAAATAGATCAAAAACATCCACTGCCACCAAGATGTGATTTCCATTATATCGTACCAGGAATAATACATTATACAAATTCCTAAAAGAAAATGAATGATGTGATCTATAAATCCCTATTGGGTGTCACCAAGTGTCCTATAAATATATGTAATATTAGTAAACAAAATCATGATTTCGATTTAAAAAAATTGAAGTCATGTTGATACAATTACATTTTTAAAACAAAAAAAATTAATGAATTTCTAAATAATGGAACACAATTCAAACATTCCTTAAATAATAAATTTATATAAAGTAGTTTTTATAAATCTATGGGCATGAGGGAAACAGATTCAAAATAAATGGAATATATATCAATATAATCATTATAAGAACCATGGTCATCTACATTGTGGTACAATAGTTCCTAGTTATCGGATAAATACACGCTCATATCAGTGACCATAAAAATACATGTACACGTCCACCTCGGGATTAGGATGAAAGGTACTAATAAATATCCCATCGGGGATAATATTTCCAAACAAATGTGTTTTTTGAGTTTTCATTGTCAATCAATTACTATGGAATAATAATCCTAACACGCTTACCCTAAATAACCCACAAAATACCTAGGCTCGTATGTGATTATAAAGTCATTCGAAAAATATAAAATCATATAATTTAACATTATCATCATTCACAAATCAATTTCAAACTTTTCTTTTTCAAAATGTCAATTCCCAATCAAAACAAAGACAACATTTTTCACCATTTCATACCTTTTCATTATAAAAATAATCATATGCTTTCAAAAATTCAATTTAATCCATTTTTTAGCATCAACACTCAAAAAATTTCTCATATTCCATCATTTTCAAAATACACCCCAAACACTAATTACATTGGAATTATTGATTTTCCCTCAAAATCCATGACAATTTAAATTCTAATTCCAAATCATAAAAATTTGCTTTTTTATAAATCAATTGAAAAAAATTTCAAACAAATCCAAAAAGTCAATGTTTAATTATATATACTGATCTAAAATGGAACCACCATCCTTTAATCAAAGTGTCACAAAAAAATAATCAATAACCACAATGGGGTATTCTAATGAAAAACAATGGAAACAAATATCATGAAACCAATAGTATAATTAATATCCATTTGAATAGATTTTAGATACATTATTTTTTATGATATATAAAATAAATAGGACGAAAAAAGAAGAGATCGGGAGAAACCTGGGATACGAGATTCAAATACCCAGAGGATGTTGCACTTGATCAATCATAAATAAATATTTCAATGAATTGGTTTAGAAGGATCAAAATCATTTCATGAGAGACTTAAAATCTAGGAAATAGAATTAGTTTTCCTGAGGGATAATTTGGGGATTAAACATGGGGTTTGAGAATTTAAAATAAAGTTTTATAATGAAAAATTCTTGAACATACAGTTATCTAGGCATGATCACACAGTTAGACAACCGGTGTTACCTAAATGTGTACCCCTTCACTGGAGGACATGGTGATTACTAGGTGGGAACTTGGTTTTTAAAACCGTGTTCCAATCATACAAACCCCCACTATCCAGGGTTTCATGGTTTTCCCTGGGTGGGTGAAAGTTTTTTGTAACATCATGTGCCAAGAATTCATAGCCCAAGGAGCCTCCAAAAGTGTCCAAATTTCACCCAAATTGACCCTAAACAAGATCAAATAAATCATGATCAAAAGGAGGGTTGAGGAAAAAATAAAAACATGATTCAGGATACTACACACCACTTATTATAGAATGATATATTTTTCCTTGTATGTTGATATTTTTTATTACCTCTGGAATTATTAAAAAAAATCCATTGAAAATGGGAGAGAGAAATTTTTCAATTAAAAGTGAGATATCTTGAATGAAAAATTAGGGTGAGAAAAGATTATGGAGGATAAGTGTAGTTATGGATTTCATGGTTTTCAAAAATCAATTAGAGACTAGGATATAAATGAATTGATTCATTGATATGACTTTAATATTACCCATGATTCTCATATGGAGATTGACTCATGTGGGCTTAGAGTACTTATTGAGCGAGTCCTTGATTTCTAACTAGAGTTACAAAGTGTTAATGGTGTTTGAAGCAAAAAGTTTGAATCATTTTTCAATGATATTTTTAAGGTGTTTGAAGTGTTTTCGACAAACCCCGGGGGTGATATTGTTGGAAAAATTACCTTGCAAATACATTTTGTAGATTTTGTTTTATATTCTTTTGAAAAACCATGTTTCCATGTTTTCAATGAATATAAGACATGTGGTATTAATGAAGTAAATTCTTAAGATAAGTTTATAAATTTTTCTAGAAGTTCTAATTGTGATTTATTAGGGTTGAAGAATTATCGCATAAGTCGTGTCGACTCTTGTGGAATGTTTATGAACTCATGAAATGGAATTTTGTGAGCATTTTGAAAATCATGAATAGATGAAATTCCTTTTCTAATATATTTTTATCATGTAAGGAATATAAAAATATATTCATTATATGGGAGAATTTATGAAACCGATATTTTCATGTATAAAGGGTGTTACATGAACCGTTGTTTTTGTTAATTCATCTTACATATACATCATTTTTTAACAAAATGGGTTCTACCAACATTGGGAAAATTACTTATAAATTTTATACAAAAGTGTAATTCATCATTTTCATGAAATAATAGAATCATGTCACAATAGTTGTAATGTAGAAAAGGTGGATTTAGCACATGTGAGGAATATCTTGAAAGAACAATGAGTACACTTTAGTTGAAAGAGAATTAATTTCTCAAAGGTTGATAGTTCAGTGATCTCTCTAAGTGATTCGATGTAAACCAAAAAATAATTTAATATAAACATTATGTTCATGAAGTGTTCTTAGTGATTATATATGATCATAATGTCACCATTATATTTTCAAGGGATTATCCCAGTGTGGTTGAACCATGAAAAAACAATTTTTATCACTCTTTACTCTCTTTATTGAAATAAAATTTCATCGGGGGAGATAAGTTTTCGTACTTATAGTGGAACAACATCATTATCAAGGGTCGTTTGGATGAATTTGAATATTATATATCAACCCCATGTAATTTAGATTTATTAGGGTCAATATTATTATTACTATGATTTATTGATTAATATAATGACTTTTGTATAACTTCATATAATAAATATGATATGTTTTTATGGAAACATGTTTTTTATTCAAAATAACTCCCACATTGTACATATTTCATTATTATTAACTTAAAAATTAGTAAAAAAATATTTAATACTTATCAAATCAAGTTTATCAACCATTTTGATCTATTTTCGTTTATTATTAATTAAAAAACCTTGTATACTATGTATTGTAGTGAAAAAAAGTTAATTGAATACTTTCATCTTCACTAGTTTAAGCTTTATTAAACCCAATAATACATGATCTCAACAATATACTCATTTTTTTAGAAACCATTGAAACAAAAATGACTCATAAATACACATAGCATTAAACTTCCACATTCTTCACGAAATAATACTAATTAGATAAGAAAAATATTTTTATATTTTAATGATCATAAGATTAAGCATTTATATATATTCAAAAAAAATTATTCGTTTTAATTAGAAAACGATAACTTAAACAAAATCTCCCATTATTATCAAGGAGAATTCAATTGTTCAATTTTAATTCTACACAAGTATACTTAATGTATGAAAAATGAAACCTAAAATAAATTATCAATGTTATACAAAAAAAATAGCTTCACCCACTATACAAACTATAACACCCCATGATCTCATAGTGCGTTATTTCTTCAAAATAATTCAATAACTTTCACTACACGTAACATCGAGTTCAAGCACACCACGACTTACCAAAATAGCCTTCCAAAAGCGGTTAGGAATAGTAATAACCGAATTTTGAACATTATATATTACTTATAATTTTAGAATCCGTATTCTGAGTTTCTTAGACATAATGTAAGATCAAACTCATTTTTTCAGATAAAAGAAGTATTTTTCAAACATGCACTTTTACCAACTTTTAATAATGACCTTTTTTTAATCCAATATTTTAAACTTTAATATAATCAATTTGACTAAATAAATTTATTCTTTATAATGGGGACATCATAAATTTAAAATGTAACACCCCAAGCTTCCACGGTACGCTTCTCTTTGAATAATACAGTAAGCGTGTATTGTATGCAACTTCGAGATTCTAACACACCGCGATCAATCAAAGTAGCCTTTATGAATAGTAAAACCCACTTTTGGAAATTTTATAAATTTTATATTTCAAAATATACTTCATTTTTTTATTCGGAATATCCAAATTATCCTAGGGTGAAATTTTGGTACTTTTTGGATAACTTTTATATTTTGATGAATAGTCAAAATTACAAAATTTTAATTAAAAACAAATTTTTTAATCCAAATAATTAATAGTGAGAAAATATTAATTTGAGTGGTTTAAAGTATATTTAGAATATATTTTTACCATTTAATATAATGTTGGTCATTGGTCATAATTTCACAATTAAACCGAACATAAACATGTGTTAATCTTTTGATACTTATTATATCATAAAAACAAGCTTTTTATTTTGACAGCGGGAATTAATTTTAAATTAATGTATGACACTTATGTGTATTGAATTTGGAAAATTGGATTCCATATTAGGAATCAGGATGTCCAAATTGTGTAAATATTTAACTTTTATTTTAAGACATTTTGAATAATCACTTCGGAAAATATTTTATTTACCATGGTTAAAAGGTAAATCCAGTAAATAAGGGTAAAAAAATAATATTATAATAATAATAAATTACCCTAAAACGTGTCATAACCTTATTGTTGGATACATTTCCGACCATGGGAATCATTGGGTTGATTTTGGGACCCCATGGAGCCACTTGTAGTTGATAGGGACACTTTATATTAATTAAGTTTAAGTAAATACAAAAATGATATAAGCTAATATCATTTAGAAAAAAAATTTACATAATGTTATATATTAGATTATAAATATTAATTATAAATCTAAAAATATTTCCTACATAATTATATTTTATTTATAATTTTTATAAATTCAAAAATTAAAAATATATATGACATAATAATGATGCAGTATTTCCTTTATTAATGAAAGGGTCAAATAATTGGTATTATAAATGTTAAAATAAATATAATTTGAAAGTTTTTATAACATAAACAAATTTTACTGGTTAATATTACATGTTATTATTTCTTAAATGAAATTGGTTCGAATTAATAAAGTTGTTAAGACTTTAACAAAAATCAATTATTGAGCAGTGTCAAAATTGACATAAATGAGTTTTCAAAACAAATATTATATTATTAATTTTTATTCTAGACCTAAAAATCTAATGTTCATCCAAAAGACTTATATAATTATTGGTGTATCATTAATGGACCTCTTTGGGGTCTATTGGATGTATATAGTATGTTTATTAACAATATATTATAAAAATACAAGGTGACATGGTACGTGTTAAACTAATTAACCAAGAGTTAAAACTAAAAGATAAGGTTAATATAATGACCCAACTTGTCTAAAATCTAATGATTGAAAGGATTTTGAACCATAACCACCTTAAACTTTGAATAATTCACTTTGGAGCCATTCTAAACCGAATATGAATTTATTATAAAAAAATACTTTATGTTTTTTCTAAAGAGCCCCTCCTCCCCCTTATAAAAGGGAAAAACTTCTAACCAATTCTTCACACATTCAAAGCCTTTTGTCTCGGCCATCCTCTGCCCAAATATCCTTTGAACTTCCCTCGCGTCAACCTAGAGGCCTTATATTGATCATAAATCCAACCTATGGTGCCCTTTTGATCAAATCAAAAGGAAGAACCCGAAGAATAGGTAATGTTTTCACCACCCTCTTTCAAGTTCCTTTCTTCTTCAACTTCTTCTTTCTTTATTTTTTCTATTCTAAAATAATAACTCCAGTATCTTCTATATAATGTGATATTATTATAAATATAGAACAGAAAAATTCATTATTCTATCCATCCCTTGAATGACATGTCACCATACGTGCGTACATATGGCTTACCGTCTCCACGTTGTGGTGTAATTATTATTCAATATATTATTATTTAGATGGGTATAATAATAAAGAATAATTCATGTAAATAATAAATATGACATGAAAATTATTATGTATATATTATATACCATCCAATTATGTTTTATATTAATATAAAAAAATGATATTTTCGCTCGTGCATACGTACGGATTACCGTCACCACGACGCGATGAGATTCATTTCCAAGTTCACCATTCGTCGACGATTATAAAAATGTATTTTACTAATAAGTATGTAATATATGACATAATAATGATAATAGAGTTATATATATATTTATATATAAAAGTATTTATGTACTTACATATATGTTATTCACTTACTTCCGTTCAATACTATATGAAAACGGAACCAGCGTTTATGCGTACGTACGGACTACCGTCTCCATAAACGGTGTTTTCCATTTCATATATATGTCTATTATAAATTTTTATATTCAAAATATAAATGATAAATAAATCATGTTTTATATTCTGGAAATATTTAAATCAAGATCTTAGTGATACAATCAAGCGTAACAAGTTAAAACACGTACGATAAAGAAAGTGATTATTACCCGAAATATTAATATAACGTGGAAATTATTATTAAATGGGTAGTATAAACTCATAAATGAATAATGTATGATATCATAAATATTAATATGGTTCTGGTCGAATTTAATAACATACTATATTCTAAATATTGGAGGATAATCATATCCTCGACTATAGGAAAGTGCAAGGTAAGGGGTTTTTATCTCACTCCTTATTCCCGTGAGACTCATGACATATTTCCACTATTACCTTTTTTGTGGTGTATGTACTACCCATAATTGTATTCTTTGTGTAATACACTTTAATTTATGTGTATTTACATATTAATTGTATGATACCTCTTTCACGGGTTGTATGTTTCGTAAGTTACCAAATTGGTAAGGGTTAATTTCACAATCTCTTTATTATCCGAGGATGTATTTACGTATGTATATTCTGGGACATATTTATTATCCATGTCCATGTTTTATGAAATAGTTTTTAAATTGATTCTTTTAAGGGACATTTTTTACTAAAAAATCATTTCAAATGTTTTAAATATTTATTATTCTAAATCATTCTCATTAATGTCCATGTCTTCAAAATGGTTTTTATGGATTTATTTATATGAACATGAAGGTTTTTAAAATGATAATTCCTTTCAAATGTATCAATGTGTTATGGGACACTTTGAATCAAAAATATCTTTAAATGAGTTCTTTTATAAATTGTGTGACTTTTAAATGTTTTCATGAAAAAGGTGTAGTTCTCTCAATGAGTTTTACAAATCATTTTCATCTATGTCAAAATTCATTAATGGATCTTAAACTTGTTTTGAAGTTGATTTATCAGGATACAAATATTCCATATTATGTTGAAGGTTTTGTGATATGTTTGACTATGGGTGTGTTATTTTTATACCATTCATGGTTTATGGGTAAAGTATTGACATTTCGTATTCTAGTTTTATATGAATGTTTATGTTATGTTTAGACCTTTTCATATGAGGAATGCATTGGACTTAATAAGTGACAGGTGGAGCCCGTTATAGCTCCTCAATGCATCGGTAGGTCTCATGAGACAAACTAGGGTCTTGGCATGAGGCCTTGACACAATCTTATTTGTAGTCTAGGCACGATGCCCTGACTACGTGGTTATGATAGTCTGGCATTATGCATTCCATCTTTATGAAAGTGGTTATTGATATTGAATGTGATTATTCGATTAGTAGAATATCCATGTGAATAAGTAAATGGAATTATTTCATTTTATTTCTATCATATTTTTCTAAAGTTCATGTTTAAAAGGATTTTGTTTTAGTTTTATACATTTACTTAAATGTTTATGCTTATTTTTGAATGTTTCCACCGTATTGATTACCCTTACTGAGCGTTTGAGCTCAACCCTTTCTATATTTATTTTCCCAGGATTCCAAGAAGTGTATTGTGATTGATATGAAGGGTTAAGCTAAGGTAATATTGGTGTTCATAAAGGATTATTTATGTTGTTTTGTATGTGATAAAGTGCAATGTAACATTCATGTATGTAATCTATTTTCCAAGACTGCTAAACCGATCAGTCCATCGGGACATGATTCCTTTTAATCATTCCAATGATATGTAATAATGCACCGACTCTGGGTAAATGGGGTCGGGGCGTTAAAGTTTGCATCAGAGGAAGTTTAGTACAATCCTTGGAAACTAGATTTAGATAAACACTGATTAGAGCACATCTCCCTAAGATAGACTTTGAGGATTAGTATTATAAGGCCCCATCCTTAAACCGTACTTAATATTTAATTAAATTAATAATTCACATTGAGGATATTTTCAGGTTTAGAGTTTTAAAGATTTAGGACATAACTATTACATCTCAAAAGATTCCAAAGTAGACTCTTCTACTAAGTTTCCATAGAATAAAAACTCTAAAAACATGTCTAGTTCCATGTTTTATATAGCATGACTTTCCCTTGATCCCATCCTTCACCCTATTCCACATTAAGTACTGTGAAAAACTTTTCAAAAAAACTTGGGGTGAGCATAAAAAGCTCAGTAAGGGATACAAAAAGAATAAAAACTGATATTTTATCAAAAAACATGTAAACCATGTATACTTTATCAAAGTAATACATTTCACATCTATGAAGAAGTAAAAACTCATCACTGAAAAAAATAGATCATTACTTACCCTTTTGTAACCAAAAGATTAACATAAAACCCATATAAATATCACATAACATATAAAGGTAACTTTGGACATAAACATACTTAAATGGAATAACTATACAATCGACTTCCAAACATATCACTTAATGGAATAGCCATATGACCGACTTCCATACCCAATGCATTGGATGTTATAATGTAACCACCCGTCCTGGTATTCACAGCACCACTAATCATATGGTTTATCACGTAACCACCCATCAAATGTCCAAGTACCATTATAAAATCATAAGACATAAAACAAATATAATGGAAAGAAAAAATTTCCAAACACTGATCACAATACATCACATAAATATATTGACATAAAAAATCCATTAAAAAAACCATTTTCAATACCAAAATACATAAAAGAGTATATGGTATTTATTTCATTTTAAAATCTTTACGGCTTGTTGAGGAAGCCAAAGACTAAATAATACTCATGGCGGAGGAAAAGGTCATTGTCACCGCATATATTAAAAGAAACATCCCGTTCTTTCATTTAGTAAAATGCTTCGTAGAAAATGATTCCTTTTGTATAAAAGTAAAATTCATAGGGGTTTATACATCGTATAAAAGATTGTTGTGTATAAAACGAAATATGCCTCAATTAAAGGAGATTGAGACGAAGTCCCTTACAAAGATCATTTTTTAAATAAAATAGATCTATTATGTGCATTCACTATATGTACACATTAATAATGTATAAATACAAGATAGGATTTAATAATATCATGACATAATTTTAACGTAGGAGATTAACACAAATAATGGAAATTGGGTTAAGAAGTTCCCTTACCTCAGGTCCGACTTGACTCGATCGTTATTTAACATCCTGAATAATAAACTTGAGTTAATTTCTACTTGCTTAAGAACCTGTTTCAAGTTCATTATTACTTTTATATCACTTATTACCATGTTATAAACATTATGTAATCATTTATGTTAATATTGTTTTTTTGGTAGATATTTGGTCCTTAAGTTGAATGTGGAGTTCTTACAATTACATGTTGTTCGTGTGGTCACAGAATCATTATATCCAGAATGATATATTTGATTTGGATATCATATATATCATATATATCAAGAATATACATGTATTTATAATATTACATAATCATTTAGAGGTAAGAAATTAAATGCACCGTTCATGGAGATGGTAAGCCGTACGTACGCATGGATGCTACTTTCATTTCTATGTCATATTAATGGAATTAAACCTAAATGAGAGGTATGTATATTTTAATTACAGAATTATATTCATCATTTAGATGTAACATAAATCATATATAATAACTTTAAATCCATCCTTTATACATCCCACATATGGCACTAACGAATCAAATCACTTTGAGGGGGCTGTAGTCCGCACTTCCTAAAATGAATATATCGCGTATACGCATAATGGAAGCCATAAAGGTGTGACATAAATGAAAAATACAGAATCAAAAGGAATAAATAAACATATTATATATCATATATAAATATAGTGAAATTTTAATGGCCGCATTTGAAGGTGTTGGAAGAATATTGAACAATCATCGTTTTGTGAGGCAGAAATTCGCCATCAACAGAAACAGAATGTTCGTTAACCATTAGATGTAGGTGTGTGTAAGTGTTTCTCGAATTCTTATTATAAAAAAATCCTAGTATATTTAAGATACTGGAGTTTTTACAAAAGAAATGAATAAAAAGAGTTTGGGGGGGTTGGAGAAGCAAAATAAAACAAAAGAACACAAGAGAAAACACTACCTTTAAAACGGGTAACTCTTTTTGATTTGAGCTCAAAGGCTTCCTTGGAAATACTTATGCCCAAAGAAAGGCCCCAAGGAGTAATATAGGGATGTTTAGAGACAAAATGGGTAGGGTTTGTCTGATACAAAGGCTTTGGAAGTGTGGGTAAGGAGCTAGAGGTGGGGGCCTTTTATAAGAGGAGAGGAGGGGCACTCTTGGAAAGTAAAGAAGTTTTACTTTATTTTAAAATGATTTTCGGATTTAAAAGGTCCAAAATTAATATAATTCGAGGATAAGGTGATAAGTGTTCTAAATATAACCATAAAATTGGTTTTGTACAAGTGCAGGTCTTTGATTGTACTTTATCTTTTCATTTTATTTAAATCGTTAAATGATGAGGTAATCACTGCATCATCATGGTGTCATAAATAATTTAATTTATTTAATGTCTTAAAATTATGAAAAAACTATCATGATGTTGGAAATATTTTTATCTTGCTAATTAATATTTATAGTCAAAAATATGACTTGTATAACCCCATTTAAAAATTGTTTTAGTAAAACAACTCATGTTTGTGACATTTTTTTAACATTAAATAAAAAGATATTAATGTCATTTTCCTACCAAAGTGGCTCCATGGGGTCCCCAAGTTGACCCTTTGACTGTATGGGTCGTCCATGACACATAAAAGGAGGGTAGGACATGTGTCTAGGTGATTTCATATTATTAAAACATTATTTTTACCTTAAACTACACTAATTACCTCTAATTGTGATTAATAAACATAAAAGTTTATATTCACCAAAAAAATATTTTAATCCCATAGAACCACATTTTACTTCTTAATGAAAACCATGTATGTCGGAGTTTTTAAATTCAAAACACGGAAGTGGTAAAATTTCATTTAAACGAAAAATCAGTTTTTATAAGTACCACTTAGTGGTATCACTATTCCTCAAAAATTGATGTTTTTCAGAAAAATACCAAAATATCACCCTAAGATATATTTGATATTCAAAATTCAAAAATTATGAACATTTTACAAAATTCAAAACATATAAGTTACATTAATTAATTTAATAATTAATTCCCATTGTCAGAGCAAATAGCGTATTTTTATGAAACAATAAGTATCAAAAGATTGACACTAGTTTAAGTACAATTTCAAAGTTAAATTAATTACAACAACCACTATTGGATTAAATGGTAAAAATATATTCTAATTTCAATTTAAAACCAATTAAAAATATAATCCAATCATGTAAACAAATTAGATTAAAAATATGTTTTGTATTAAAATACAACATTTTTCACTATCCATTAAAAAATGAACTTTATCTGAAAAATACAAAAAATTTACACAAAGTAAATTTTGATGTCCCAATTATAAAGAAGAATTTTATTTGGTCCAATAGAATGTATAAGGGTGACCAAAAATATATTTATAGATGGTTCGCCATCAAAAGGTGATAAGTCGGCCTTTTGGGAATGTTAGAGTATATATGCCTAAAATTGAATTCTTTTCGTATTTTAAGCCATTATATTTTATTGGATAAATGTAGAAACATTTAAAAAAACATATATAATCATATTTTAGATATTTCTTTTCATTCCCGCCAATATAACTACTACGTGTTAACTACTATAATATTATTTTATTACTAGTGTGCAACGTAAGATATCAAAGAAACTCTTTGTTGCGTATTAGGTAAGCTATCGAACATATCAACCCCTTTAAAGTAAAATTAATATTTAATTCATAAATATTAATAAACATAAAAATGTTTTATTCATTATTTACTTGGGATGTTACATCCTTCTCCCCTTTTGGTAATTTAGTCCTCGCAATTTTATTCACTTATCAAAATAAGTGGGGGTATTTATCCCTCATAGAATTTTCAGATTTCCATGTTTCCTCTTCAACCATATGGTTTTTCCACAAAACCTTTACCTGGTGAATTTCCTTATTTCGCAACAGTTGCTCTTTTCGGTCAAAAATCTAGACTGGTTGTTCTTCATAAGAGATATTCTCATCCAACTAAACTACCTCTAGGCTCATAACATGAGATGGATCTGGCATATACTTCCTCAATATCGAAACATGAAAAACATTTTGTACGTCGAAAGATTGATCCTTCCTCCAGTTATCCGCATAAATCTCCTGCCTACTCTGAGATGTTCTCATGTGTTTCTGAATCAACTGAACTTTTTCTGCCATCTCTTCTACCAATTCTGGTCCCATCAGCTTCCTTTCACCCACTTCATCCCAGAAAGATGGAGTTCGACACCGCTTCCCATATAACGCCTCAAATGGTGCCATCTGTATACTGGAATGAAAACTGTTATTATAATAAAACTCAACCAAAGAATGATATTGGTCCCAAATTCCATGATAATCCATCGAACAAGCTCGTAGCATATCCTCCGAAGTATGAATTGTTCGTTCTGAATTCCCATCTGATTGCGGATGAAAGGCTGTGCTAAAATTAAATTCAGTAACCAAAGAATTCTGAAGGTCTTTCCAAATGTTATAAGTAAACCTGGGATCACGATCAGATACAATGGAGAGGGGAACTCCATGTAACCTGACTATCTCTTTAAGATAAAATCGAGAATGTTGATCTAGAGATAATGTATCTCGAATAGGAAGGAAATGAGCAGACTTAGTCAATCAATCAACAATAACCCAGATTACATTATTACCTCGAGATGTCCTCGGTAATCCCACAACAAAGTCCATAGATATATTTTCCCATTTCCACTCTGGCACTGGTAATGGATGAAGCATCCCTTTCGGTAACTAACGCTCTGCTTTAACCTGCTGACAAGTCAAACACTTCATAGTAAAATCAGCAATATTTATTTTCATTCCATCCCACCAGTAATACTCCTGCAGAACTCTGTACATCTTAGAACTGCCAGGATGAACTGAAAACAAGGAACTATGAGCCTCACATAACAACTCATTCTTCAACTGTGAATCACAAGGGACACATAATCCCTTCCCAAACCTCAAAACACAATCATTATCAATGTTGAATTCAGGAAACTTACCCTTCTGAACCAGCTCTACCTTTTTCTGTAACTCACTGTCTTGCTTATGTACTTGCTTGATTCTGTCTGATAGAGAATATTTCACTGATACCTGAAACAAAATAGAAGAACATCCTGCACCAAAATCTTATATGCCAAATTTCATAAAATCCTTAACCAAAGGATCACGTTACAAATGCAACATTGTTAATGAATCATTACTTTTTCGACTCAAAGCATCAGCCACATTATTTGCTTTTCCCGGATGGTAATAAATTGTACAATCATAATCCTTGATTAATTCAAGCCATATTCAATGTCTCATGTTCAACTCTTTCTAAGTGAATATATACTTTAAACTTTTGTGATCAGTATATATTTCACACTTTACTCCATACAAATGATGCCTCAAAATTTTTAAAGCAAAAACAATAGCATCTAATTCCAAATCAATTGTAGGGTAATTTACCTCATTAATTTTAAACTGGTTTGAAGCATAAGAAATTACCTGATCATTCTGCATAAGGACACAACCAAGTTCATTAAATGAAGCATCACTGTAGATAAAAAACGCACCATTCCTGGAAAGAAGTGCCAAAACTGGAGCATTCACCAATCTTCTTTTAAACTCCTGAAAATAATCATCACATTCTTTTGTCCAGATAAACTTAGCACCCTTCCGAGTTAGCTTAGTCATTGGACTAGATAATCGTGAAAACTTTTCAAAAAACCTTCGGTAGTAACCTGCCAAACCAAGAAAACTACGGATCTCGATTACATTTGTGGGTCTTGGCCATTCTTCAACAACTTTTGTTTTAGAAGGATCAATAGTTATGCCATCTTTTGAAATAATGTGACCCAGGAAAGAAATTTTTAGTAACCAAAACTCACACTTGCTGAACATTCCATACAGTTTCTTTTCTTTTAAGGTTTGCAAGATAATCCTTAAATGACATTCATGCTTCTCTTTACTTTTAGAAAACACCAAAATATCATCAATGAAAACAGCCACAAACTTATCCAAGAACTCATGGAAAATTCTATTCATAAGGTCCATGAATACAGCAGGTGCATTGGTTAACCCAAAAGGCTTAACTACAAATTCATAATGGCCAAATCTAGTACGGAACACAGTCTTCAGAATGTCTGCTTCTTTTACTTTCAACTGATGGTACCCCGATGTCAAGTCAATCTTTGAAAAATAATGTGCTCCCTGGAGCTGATCAAACAAATCATCGATATGAGGCAAAGGATACTTGTTCTTAACAGTAATATTATTCATGGCTCTATAATCAATGCAAAGTCTCATTGATGTATCTTTCTTTTTAACAAACAAGACAAGATCACCCCATGGTGATGTGATAGGTCGAATGAAACCTTTATCTAATAACTCCTGCAATTGCTTCTTTAACTCTAAAAGTTCAACTTGAGCCATTCGATAAGGGGGTTTTGAAATTGGCTTAGAATCAAGAACTAAGTAAATAGTAAATTCAACTTCCTGGTCATGAATAATACCAGGAAACTCATCAGGAAAAACATAAAGATACTCATTTTCCACTGGCACATCACTAATCTGAATAGTTCCTTTATTTTCAACAATATGTGCAAGGTAACAATCATTTCCATCTTTTACTAGTTTCTCAACTTTCTGATATGTTATCAAAATCAAGGGGTTCATTCTTGTACACAAACTAAAGATATTTTTGAAAAGAAACTATTTTAGCTCTGCAGTCAATCTTAGCATGATAAACAGAATCCAATCCATGCCCAAAATAACATAAAACTTTACTAGAGGAAAAACAATAAGGTTAGCTGGTAGATTCTTTCTGCACACAAGGATAGAAAGGTTCTTAGAATTCCTTTTTGTCTCAACGTTCCCTCCAGGTGTTTTTACCAAAAGTTCAGGATTCATATCTTGAGATGGAATTTCCAATTTAATAGAAAACTTCTCAGAAATGAAAGAATGTGTAGATCCTGAATCAAACAACACATTGGCATAATTTGAACAAACAAACAGTGTACCTGATACTACTTCATTCGACGGCCCAACATCTGCTGAAGTAGTTGAAAAGGATTTCACCACGCCTTTATACTTGTAGTTTGGCTACTTTCCCCTAGTTGAGTTCTTCTTTAGACACTCATTTGCATAATGACCCATTTCATTACACTTAAAACATCTTACCGCTGACTTTTCATTGCCTGCTTGATCATCTTCCTTACAGTTACGAGCAATATGACCAGACTTACCACACCGAAATCACTTTCCAAACATGGATAAACATTCTCCAGGATTCATTTTACCACACTTCCCACAGGATGGATATTTGGTTTTCTTACCTCCTTGCTTGTTTGATTAATTCTTCCCCTTTGCCTGCCAACTGGACCTCTTATTCTGCTGTTTTTCAAAGAACACCTAATCATCGGCAAACTCCATTTCCACCTTCTCCGCATATCGAACAAGTTTTTCATATCTTTGGAACTCACGAGAAGCTAAATCCCTTTGATACTTTGGATTTAACCTTGAGTAAAAACGGTTTATTTTACTATCATGATCTCGTATAAAGTTTGGAGCATACCTTTCCAGTCGAGTGGACTTTGCTTCATAAGCAGCCATTGAGTCATCCTCCTGCCTCAATTCTAGGAATTTTTTTTTCAATCCTAAGACAAACCACCTTAGTAAAATATTTCTCAAGAAACATACCTTTGAATTCGTCCCAGTGAATATCATCAATCTCATCACTATCCCTGATATTTTTCACCATCAACCACCATTGATCAGCTTCACCTTCAAAACAGTTAATAGCAAGACTAACCTTTTGATGTTCTGAACACCCCATGACATCAAAAATCTTCTCCAGCGCTTTAATCCACCCTTCAGCTAGCATAGGGTCAGATGATCCTCTGAATGATGGGGGATGTTGCCTCATGAAATGTTCCACCATTGATATGTTTCTTTGTGGTTGATTAGGCTGATCTCGTGCATGGATACCACCACCATTTAAAGCCTGAGTCAACTGTGCCATCACTGCAACAAACTATTCAGTTCCAATTCCGACCATCTCAAGTTGCTGATTTGGAAGGTTGTCTTCCTCCTGATGTCGTCCCAACATAGCTGCTTTGTTTCTTCTGCGGAAAACCATTCCGAACATAGAAATATCCTAGGAGAAGCAACATGGTAATCTTTAAATGCTATATCATTTCAATCATACCATAAATTAACTTATAATTTAACACTTTTCTAACTCCTAAAGTTTTCTAAACAGAACTCTAATACTAACTATAAGGCCCCAGCCTTAAACCTTACTTAATATTGAATTAAATGAATAATTCACATTGAGGATCTTTTCAGGTTTAGAGTTTTAGAGAATTATGACATAACTATTACATCTCAAATGATTACAAAGTAGACTCTTCTACTAAGTTTTCATAGAATAAAAACTCTAAAAAACATGTCTAGTTCCATGTTTTATATAGCATGACTTTCCCTTTATCCCATCCTTGACCCTATTCCACATTAAGTCCTGTGAAAAACATTTCAAAAAAACATAGGGTGAGCATAAAAAGCGCAGTAAGGGATACACAAAGAATGAAAACTGTTAGTTTATCAAAAAAAAAAAAAGTAAACCATGTATACTTTATCAATGTAGTACATTTCACCTCTATGATGAAGTAAAAACTCTTCACGGAAAAAAATATCATTACTTTCACTTTTGTAACCAAAATATTACCATAAAACCCATATAAAGATCACATAACATATAAAGGTATCTTGGGACATAAACATACTTAAATGGAATAACCATACAGTCGACTTCCAAACATATCACTTGATGGAATAGCCATACGGCTGACTTCCATACCCAATGCATTTGAGGTTATAATGTAACCTCCCGTCCTGGTATTCACAGCACCACCCGTCATATGGTTTATCATGTAACCACCCGTCAAATTTCTAAGTACCATTATAAAATCATAAGGCATAAAACAAATATAATGGAAAGAAAACATTTCCACACTTTGATCACAATATATCACGTAAATATATTGACATAACAAATCCATTATAAAAACCATTTTCAATACCAAAATTCATAAAAGAGTATATGGTATTTATTTCATTTTAAAATCATTACGGCTTGTTGAGGATGCCAAAGACCAAATAATACTCGTGGCGGCGGAAAAGGTCGTTGTCACCACGTACGTTAAAAGAAACATTCCTTTTTGTCTTTTAGTAAAATGATTCGTAGAAAAAGATTCCTTTTGTATAAAAGTAAAATTCAAAGGGGTTTATACACCGTATAAAAGATAGTTTTGTATAAAACGAAATATGCCTCAATGAAAGGAGATTGAGACGAAGTCCCTTAAAAATATCATTTTATAAATAAAATAGATCTATTATGTGTATTCACTATATGTACACATAAAGAAAGTATAAATAAAAGATAGGAAATAATAATATCATGACATAATTTAATAGTAGGAGATTAACCCAAAGAATGGAAATTGGGTTAAGAAGTTCCCTTACCTCGGGTCCGACTTGACTCGATCATTCTTTAATGTCCTGAATAATAAACTTGAGTTAATTTATACTTTCTTAAGAACCTTTTTCACGTTCAATATTATTTTTATATCACTTATTACCATGTTATAAACATTATTTAATCATTTAAGTTAATAATGTTTGTTTTGTCGATATTTGGTCCTTAAGTCGAAAGTGGACATCTTACAATTACATGTTGTTCGTGTCGTCAAAGGGTCATTATATACAGAATGATATTAATGATTTGGAAATCATATATATCATATATATCCAGAATATAAATGTATTTATAATATTACTTAATCATTTAGATGTAAGAAATGAAATGCACCGTTCATGGAGACGGTAAGTCGTACGTACTAATGAATGCTACTTTCATTTCTATGTCATATTAATGGAATTAAAACTAAATGAGAGGTATGTATATATTAATTCCATAATTATATTAATCATTTAGATGTAACATACATCATATATAATAACTTTAAATCCATCCTTTATACGTCCCACATATGGCACTAACGAATCAAATCACTTTGAGGGGGCGGTAGTCCGCACTTCCTAAAATGAAGATATCGCGTATACCCATAATGGAAGCCATAAAGGTGTGCAATAAATGAAAAATATAGATGATTAATGAATACATAAACATATTATATATCATATATAAATATAGTGTCATCTTAATGGCCAGCTTTGAAGGTGTTGGAAGAATATTGAACAATCATTGTTTCAAGAGGCCTCAATTCGCCATCCACAGAAACAGTATGTTCTTTAATCATTAGATGTAGGTGTGTAAGTGTTGATCTATTTCATCTTATAACAACATCCTAGAATATTGAAAATATTGTAGTGGTTACAAAAGAAATGAATAAAAATATTTTAGGGGGTTGGAGAAGCAAAATAAAACAAAACAACACAAAAGAAAACACTACCTTTAATACGGGTAACTCTTTTTGATTTGAGATCAAAGGCTTCTTTGGGAAGACTTCTGCCCAATGTGAGGCTTCAAGGAGTAAGACAGGGATGTGGAGAGACAAAATGGGCAGGGTTTGGCCGAGCCAAAGGCTTTGGAAGTGTGGGTAAGGAGGTAGAGGTGATGGCCTTTTATAAGAGGAGAGGAGGGGCACTCTTGGAATGTAAAGAAATGATACTTTATTTTAAAATGAGTTTCGGATTTAAAAGGCCCCACATTGATATAATTTGAGTATAAGGTTATAGGGGTTATAAATATACCCATTCAATAGGTTTTTGACAAGTGTAGATCTTATATTTTACATTATCTTTTCATTTTATTTAAATCGTTAAATGATGAGGTAATCACTACATCATCATGGTGTCATAAATAATTTAATTTTTTTAATGTATAAAAATTATAAAAAAATATCATTTTGTGTGAAATCGTTTTATATTTCTAATGAATATTTATAGTCAAAACTCTGACTTGTATAACCCCATTTAAAAATTGTTTTACTAAAACAACTCATGTTTGTGACATTTTTATTTTAACTTTAAATAAAAAGATATTAATGTCATTTTCCTACCAAAGTGGCTCCATGGGGTCCCCAAGTTGACCCATGGATATTATTGGTCGGAAAAGACACATAAAATGAGGGTAGGACATGTTTCTAGGTCATTTCATATTATTAAAACATTATTTTTACCTTAAACTACACTAATTACCTCTAATCGTGATTAATAAACATAAAAGTTACTATTCACCAAAAAATTATTTTAATCCCATTGAACCACATTTGACTTCTTAATGAAAACCATGTATGTAGGATTTTTGAAATTCAAAACACAGAAGTGGTAAAATTTCATTTAAACGGAAAATCAGTTTTTATAAGTACCACTTCGTGGTTTCACTATTCATCAAAAATTGATGTTTTTCAGAAAAATACCAAAACATCACCCTAAGATAAATTTGATATTCAGAATCCAAAAATGATGTCCATTTTACATAATTCAAAACATATAAGTTACATTAATTTATTTAATAATTAATTCCTGCTGTCAGAGCAAATAGCGTGTTTTTATGAAACAATAAGTATTAAAAGATTGACACTAGTTTAAGTCCAATTTCAAGGTGAAATTAATTCCAATGACCACTATTGAATTAAATGGTAAAAATATATTCTAATTTCACTTTAAAACCAATTCAAAAGATAATCCAATCATGTAAGTATATTAGATTAAAAAGAGGTTTTGAATTAAAATACAACATTTTTCACTATTCATTAAAAAATGAACTTTATCGGAAAAATACAAAACATTTACACAGAGTAAATTTTGACGTCCCAATTCTAAAGAAGAATTTTATTTGGTCCAATAGAATGTATAATAGTGACCAAAACTATATTTATATATGGTTCTCCATCAAAAGGTGATAAGTCGACCTTTTGGGAATGTTAGAGTATATATGCCTAAAATTGAATTTTTTCGTATTTTAAGCCTTTATCTTTTATTGGATAAATGTAGAAACATTTAAAAAAACATATATTATCATATTTTAGTTATTTATATTCATTCCCTCCAATATAATGGCTACGTGTTGACTACCATAATATTATTTAATTACTAGTGTGCAATGTAAGATATCAAATCAACTCTTTGTTGGGTATCGGGTACGCTATCGAACATAGCAACCCCTTTAAAGTAAAATCAATATTTAATTCATAAATATTAATAAATATGAAAAATTTTTATTCATTGTTTACCTGGGATCTTACAAGTATAGAAGAACTTCCTATAATTTTGGTATTGTAGAGATTTTGTGAGTTTTTCAAGCAATACATCCCTGTCTGGAAACAAACAGGTAGAGGTGGCTCTGGCACAGATATACCTAAAGGTAAAACCTGAAAACACTGCATTGATCTAGACTCGAACAGGAACTGGTGCACGAAAACGGTCCTTGCTACACTCTTGGTTACGACACTCTCAAGGGATATGCTTAGGATAATTCTCATTTTCGCTACAAACCATTATAAAGGTCTTATGAGTATATACTTTCTCAAAGAAAACATTTTTATGATTATGGATTTTATCCATAAACTATTTAATTTATGTTATGTTTTTTACAAGTTTGGGATTAGGTATTTCTATTCATAAACTAATCTAGTGTATTCCATTGTTTAGAAGTGGCAACCAGTAAAAGGAATGAGAACTCCAACAATACACATGATCCAATGAGTAAGAAGGATCAAATATTTAATGGTTATATGAAAGAATTTAGAAGGGAAATAGTCTCCCATGTATTATCATCATATAAAGAAATAATATCATGTGTTGATAAGATAAGTAAAAAATTCTCGGAGTCCTGTGGCTTTGAAGGGAAGCCAGAGAAGTAAAGGATGGTATAGAGAAGGATAGATAAAGGGAAGAAGGTAAAGAAGGATTTTTCCCATATGTTATAACTGTGGAATGAATCACCTTGGAAAATGATTGAAGGGAATGGGATTATGTTATAAGTGTGGATAAAGAGGACACCATGTACGTGACTGCAAGTGTAAGAAAAAGGATTCAAATGTACAATGCTTCATCTGCAAGGAGTTTGGAAACTATGTAAACCAATGTACAAATCATCAAACTATGCCGAAAATAATGCTATTGAATAATAATCAAGTAATGATACTACCACAAATGAAGAGGAATGACTAGTGTTCTTATGTTATTATTTTGGAATTATTTAATTTAAGTGTTGTACCAATGATGTTCTGGAAATAAATAAGGATTGTACTGTAGTACTATTTCATTGAGGATTTGATATTTTATAATAATAAGAAAAGTGACTCTACAGTGAGTTAAACCTTTTGAAATTACATGGAAAAAAGGATCTTCATTGTGTTTAAATTCCTAATAAATTTTGGACTGTGAGTTTGGATAGTAGTGTTTTACATATGTCTAAAGGGTGGAATGGATAAAGTTTGAAATATTATTTTTGGATTTTTATAAAAGGACAACACGCAAACTGTGTGACAACCCGTCGCGTTGGACAAAGCTGGGGGAATCGAACCCACACCCATAGTGCGATTGGGATTTATCGCCTACCACTGGACTACATGAAGTCCTTGGATTAAATAATGTAGTTTTTTTGAATGGTCTAGTAGATTAATTATAAATTAATTTTTGGAACCCTATATGAGTAGGGTAAATAGAATATTTTTTATGTTCTATTATCTTCTACAGTGAAAGATAAGTTTGTGGTAGAAATTAGTTAAAGGATGAAACTCTACTTCTCAAGTATATATTTTTCTTCATCTCTTATTCTTTGAGGAAATTAATTCTTATAATTTATTGAAGGGATATTCAAACCAAAAATTTTTTATCCTAATACCTTATGTTTTCTTGAACCGATGGTATTTCAAATCATCATAGATTGATGAATTTAAGGACCTCAATTTTACATTTGTTTGTGAATGATGACCTCAATCACCACCTATAAATATTTACATTTTTCCTCTAATTATATGTCTCTAAATTACCCAATGCATTCCTAATCGAGATCATAATTTGGTGGTGACCCTTTCATTTCTCTTTTCCTCTTATTAAGACTAAATTTTAAACACCCAATTTCTGATGTGGGTTTTCCCACAATGATATATTATATTTTCAACCTTTTATCTTCAAAAAACAATTTCAAATTGCAAGGATGCAATTTATTGAATCAGGGGAGAATGTAACACCCCATGATTTCATAGTGCGTTACTTCTTCAAAATAATTCAATAACTTGCATTACACGTGACATCGAGTTCAAGCGCACCACGACTTACCAAACTAGCCGTCCAAAAGCGGTTATGAATAGTATTAACTGAATTTTGAGCATTATATAATCCTTATAATTTTAGAATCCATATAATTAGTTTCTTAGACATAATTTAAGAACAAATTCATTTTTTTCAGATAAAAGAAGTATTTTTTCAAAAATGCACTTTTACCAACTTTTAATAGTGAAATTTTTTTAAATCCAATATTTTAAACTTTTATATATTCAATTTGAATAAAAAAAGTTATTTTTTATAATGGGTACATAAAAAAATTTCAATGTAGCACCCCATGCTTCCACGGTACGCTTCTCTTTGAATAATAAAGTAAGCGTGTATTGTACGCAACTTCGAGATTCTAACACACCGCGATCAATCAAAGTATTCGTTATGAATAGTAATACCCACTTTTTTAATTTTTATTAATTTTATCTTTCAAAATATAATTAATTTTTGGATTTGTAATATTGAAATTATCCTAGGGTGAAATTTTTTTACTTTTTGGATAAATTTTATATTTTGATGAATAGTGATAATTACTAAATTTTAATTAAAAACAACTTTTTTAATCAAAATAATTAGTAGTGGTAAATTATTAATTTGAGTGGTTTTAAAGTATATTTAGAATATATTTTTACCATTTAATAAAATTTTGGTCATTATTAATAATGTTACAATTAAACCGGACATAAACAAGTGTCAAGCTTTTGATAGTTATTATATCTTGAAAACACGTTTTCTGTTTTGACAGCGGGAATTAATTTTAAATTAATTTAGGTCACTTATATGTTTTCAATTTGGAAAAATGGATTCCATATTTGGAATCAGGATGTCCAAATTGTGTAAATAGGTATATTTTATTTTTAGACATTTTGAATAATTACTTCGGTAAATATTTTATTTACAATGGTTAAAGGGTATATCCGGTAAATAAGGGTAAAAAATAATATTATAATAATAATAAATTACCCTAAAACGTATCATAACCTAAGTGGTGGATACATGTCCGACCATGGTCATCTTTGGGTCGATTATGGGACCCCATGAAGCCACTTGTAGGTGATAGGGACACTTTATATTAATTAAGTTTAAGTAAATACAAAAATGACATAAGCTAATATCTTTTAGAAAAACAATTTTTACATAAGGTTATATATGTTATATTTTAGATTATAAATATTCATTATAAAATATAAAAATATTTCATACATAATTATATTTTATTTACAATTATTAGACATTGAAAAAGTAAAAAATATATATATGACACAATAATGATGCAGTATTTTCCTTGTTAATGAAAGAATCAAATAATTGGTATTATAAATGTTAAAATAAATATAATTTAAAGTTATGATGACATACACGAGTATTATTGGTTAATATAACATTTTATGATTTCTTAAATTAATTTGGTTCGAATTAATAAAGTTGTTAAGATTTTAACAAAAATCAATTATTGAGTAGCGTCAAAATTGACATAAATGAGTTTTTTTAAAAAAATTATATTATTAATTTATATTATGTTCCTAAAAATCTAAAGTTCGGCCAAAATACCTATATAATTATTGTTGTATCATTAATGGACCACTTTGGGGTCGCATGGATGCATATAGTATGTTTATTAACAATATATTATAAAAATACAAAGTGACATGGTAAGTGTTAAACTAATTAACCAAGAGTTAAAACTAAAAGATAAGGTTAATATAATGACCCAAACCTATCTAAAATATATTTTTTTAAAGAATTTAGACCCATACTAACCATATAATTTTAATAATCCACTTTGGAGCCATTCAAAACCGAATATTAATTTATTATAAATAAATACTTTATGTTTTTTCTAAAGAGCCCCTCATCTCCCTTATAAAAGGACACAACTTATAACCAATTCTTCATACCTTCTAAGCCTTTTTTTCTCATCGAACATCTGACTAAATATCCTCCCAACTTCGCCCACTTCATCCTAGAGGCATTATTTTGATCATAAAGCCAACCTAAGGAGCCCTTTTGATCAAATCAAAAGGAAGAACCCGAAGAAGAGGTAATGTTTTCATCACCCTCCTTCAAGTTCCTTTCTTCTTCGACATCTTCTTTCTTTGTTATTTGTATTATAAAATAATAACTCTAGTATCTTATATATACTGTGATTTTATTATAAATATGGAACAAAAAAATTCATTATTCTACCCATCCCTTGAATGACATGTCACCATACATGCGTACGTATGACCTACCGTCTCCACGTTGTGCTGTAATTGTTATTCAATATATTATTATTTAGATGGGTGTAATAATGATGTATAATAATGTAAATAATAAATATAACATGATAAGGATTATTTATATATTATATACCATCCAATTACATATTATATTAATATAAAAAGAATGATGTTTTTGCTCGTGCGTACGTACGGATTACCGTCTCCACAACGCGATGCGATTCATTTCCAAGTCCATCATTCATCGACGATTATAAAAATATATCTTACTAATAAGTATGTAATATATGACATAATAATGATACCGGAGTTATATATATTTATATATATAAGTATTTATGTACTTACATATGTCTTATTCACTTACTTCCGTTCAATAATATATGAAAACAGAAAGAGCGTTTATGCAAACGTACGGACTACCGTCTCCATAAACGGTGTTTTCCATTTCATATATATGTATATTATAAATTTTTATATTCTAAATATATATGATAAATAAATAATTTTTATATTCTGAAATTATTTAAATAATTATCTATGTGATACAATCAAGAGTAACAAGTTGAAACACGTACGATAAAGAACATGATTATTACCCGAAATATTAATATAACATGGAAATTATTATTAAATGGGTATTATAAACTCATAAATGAATAATGTATGATATCATAAATATTAATATGGTACTGGTTTAATTTAATAACATAATATAGTCTTCATACATGAGGCTAAACGTACCATAGACTAAAGGAAAGTGCAAGGTAAGGGGTTTTCATCTCACTCCTTATTCCCGTGAGATTCTTGACATACTGCCACTATTAACTTTTGTGGGGTGTATGTACTGAAAATAATTGTATTATTTGTGTAATACACTTTAATTTATGTGTATTTACATATTCATTGTATGATACCTCTTTCACGGGTTGTATGTTTCGTAAGTTACCAAATTGGTAAGGGTTAATTTCACAATCTTTTTATTATCTGAGGTTGTTTTTACGTAATTATCTTCTAGGACATATTTATTATCCATGTCCATGTTTTATGAAAGAGTTTTCAAAGGGATTATTTTAATGAATTTTTTTTTTACTAAAACATCATTTCATATGTATTAAATATTTATTCTTCTAAATCTTTCTCATTAATGTTCATGTCTTCAAAATGGGTTTTAAGATTTTATTTATATGGACATGACAGTTTTTAAAATGTTAATTCCTTTCAAAAGATTCAAAGTGTTATGGGACAATTTGATTAAAAAATGTCTTTAAATGACTTATTTTTTAAATTTTTCAATTTTTAAATGTTTTCATGAAAAAGTTTTATTTCTCTCAAAGAGTTTTACAAAACATTTTCATCAATGTAATAATTCATTAATGGATCTTAAACTTGTTTTGAAGTTGATTTATCATGATACAAATCTTCCATATTCTGTTGAAGGTTTTGTGATATGTTTGACTATGGATGTGTTATTTTTATACCATTCATGGTTTATGGGTAATGTATTGACATTTTTTATGCTAGTTTTAGTACGAATGTTTATGTTATGTTTAGAACTTTTCACATGAGGAGAGAATTGGACTTAATAAGTGATGGGTGGAGCCTGCTATAGCTCGTCAATGCATCAGTAGGTCTTATGAGACAAAATTGTAGCTTGGAACGAGGCCTTGACAAAATATTATTTGTATTCTTAGCATGAGGCCTTGGCTACATAGTTATGAGAGTCTGGCAATATGCATTCCATCGTTATGAAAGTGGTTATTGATATTGAATGTGATTATTCGATTTGTAGAATATCCATGTGAATAAGTAAATGGAATTATTTCATTTTATTTCTTCCATATTTTTCATATGTTCTTGTTTAAAAGGCTTTTGTTTTAGGTTTGTACATTGCCTTAAATTTTTGTGCTTATTTTTTAATGGTTATGCTTTATTGCATACCCTTACTGAGTGTTTGAGCTCACCCAATTCTATGTTTTATTTTCCCACGATTCCAAGAATTGTATTGTGATTGATATTAAGTATTAATCCAAGGGAATATTGGTGTTCATAAAGGATTATTTATGTTATTTTTTATGTTATAAAGTGTAATGTAACATTCATGTATGTAATCTATTTTCCAAGACTGTTAAACTGATCGGTCCTTCGGGACTTGATTTTTTTGTAATCATGATAATGTTATGTAATAATGCAGAAACTCTGGGTAACTGGGGTTGGGGCGTTAAACCAACCATTTACCAACTAAATTCAATCATTTTTTGTGTAAATTTAATCATTACTAATTTTCATTCGATGAAAATATTCTAATTTAATCATGTAACATCTCTGACATGGTGTGATTAAATGTGTACTAAGATATTTCCTTATATGAACATATTTATGCCTCCCTGTATGGAATAAATCAAGGATATGTAGTGAGGGTTTGACATAATTATTTGGAGAATATTCTTCCAAATCATATGCATAAGTGGTATAATAGAATCTACCAAATCTTTAGAATAATGCATCAATACGAAAAATATAAATCAAACCCATGGAAGAAAAATTCTATAATATAATATTATTATCTCATTTCAAAATATATAAAGTTAAAAAAAATTATATGATATAGCATACATATAGTGAAATAGTTGATGACATATAAATTCATTATATGAAAAAAAAATGTTGAGGTGTTTTATTAATTGGGGTTTTAAAAATCCATTGTAATGTAAAAAAAATTAGGCGCTATCTTGTTCACCTATCATTATTAGAGGAGGTTAAATACATTCACCGTGTAATGAAATATTAGCCTTGGTTATTTAAAAAATTACCACTAATATTTTTTTACTAAGGGTAATTTAAAATCCGAAACTATTTAAACTCTATCATTTTAGCTAAACCACCTCTCCTCTACTTTCCCCAGTCATATTAATAAATTTTTTTTCTACATCCCTTGTTCAATGATACCCATCACACCATCTATTCTCCTCATTACACTCTCCAAGAACCTCCCCTTCCCATTTCCTTATCCTTTTGAACAAAATATTCAATTTCCGAATCTCAAATTCTCTCTATCTCTGTAGTATCTTCTCCTCATCCATAATTGGTTTTCCTTCTCCATCATCTTTCACATGAATCTTTTCCCTTTCTCATTTTTTCATTCATTTAAAAGGTATGTTCAAAGAATATCTACACTACCTTGTATTTATTTTTCATTGATTTCAATGAACGTAATAATATTTACATATGGATTTTAAATTTATGAATATTGAATTTATCATATTGGACTATATATTTTTGGTTCTTTTAGGAATTGGGGATTTATGGATTTATCATTCTTGGATATATATACAATTTTATTTTTTTTAGTTTTATTGATTATATAATATATAGTAAATTTTTAGGTGATTATGTGTGTAAAATTATTTTTATTTGTCTTCTTACTAAATTGTTTTCTTTTGATGGATTCATGAATTATGGTTTTTTTCATTTTTGTAGTTTATTTTTTTATATCCCATAGATTAATAATTACTTTATTATTTTTTAATTATTTATTTATATGTTTTATTATATATTTATAGCATAAAATATTAAATCATAAAATCAATTGATTGTATTTATATTACATTTTATGATTTGTTCTCAACAAAATTTTAAAATTCATATATGTTATTCTGAATTATGTTTTATTTTTAAAATGGTTTTTTATCAATATACCGTATGTTTTTTATATAGAAATTTGTTAATTGGGGACCAATAGAAAAAATTCGGATTACATTACCCCAGAAAACACCTCAACATATTAAGGGGTTGGAAATGTTTTTAGATTTTGTAATTTCCAATTGATATGTAGATAAAATAGTAAGATGTTAATGTTATTATTGTAACTATAGATGAAAGTTGGAAACACATGATGTTTATGAGCACCTGATATTGAAAAAAGTTACTATTGGATGTGTGAGATAGATTTGGCATGGGGAATTGAACATTGTAGAAACATTTATTTGTCTCCTATTTAAAAATGAACAAACTACTACCCCAATAGTAGAGAATGAAATTTTATAATTTATTAATGATGATTTGAATACTATATCACAAAAAAATGATGATTGTAACATTTCAATTAGTTATCTTTCTAACTGTATAGTGATTAAAAAAGGTATAATAGGGTAAGGTATCCAAAAGAGTTCCTTGAATTTGTGGATGATTGAAATCATGAGTTGTATGAATGATGCATAAAATATAAAAAAAATATGATTTATTCTAAACAATTCTATATAACGTCATCATGTGTAATTTTATTAAAATAAATTTCAATGATATTGTAGTTGTTTCATGATGCATATGTTTAGTCAAGGATACCTGAGTCCTTTTGGGAGATGGAAAATTTTGGAAAAAAGCTCATTATCAATAATTCAATGATACTTTCTTGTCCCAATGATTTCATGTGGTGGTTTGGAGTATATTTAGATATATAAGAGTGTAAAATAAGTCATAATTCCATTTTAAATTCCGTGAATCTTGATAAAAGATTATGTGAAAATTCGATGAAAGATAATTTAAATTAAATCAATAAATTTTTTTTCTTCATTTTATATTAAACCATGGATTTTTTAAAAAAATTGGGTCATCTAATATGTTATATAAAATGAAGTATACTTCCATTGGAATAACAATGATAAGATTATAAGAAATAATGAAATTTTACATCCCAAAATTTCATTGATTCTTTATATATATATTTCTATTAAAATCCTAGAAATTTGAATTTTGGATTGGATACTAATGAATTTAAAACATTTAGTAATCTATGTAAAACTTATATAATATGTACATTAATTTAAATTACTTATAATTTACCTCAGTGGATATGTATTAAACAAACTTCTTTAATTATTTCAATGATGATTCCAATAAAAAATATTTAAATTGAAATTGAAATTGATATATACCTTCAACCTATTATAAAATAATTTCATGAGTTATGGGACAATTTTGTTGAAAAATATGATTCATCTATAGCTGAACATTTTACAATGAGTGTTTCCCTAATGTGGAAAATTACTAATTTCCCTGGATTGGGAAACATGTCTAGTTAAAACACTCACATTGAAAAAGCATGTCCAGGTTGTGACATTGAATTTAATTGTATAATAATACCTTGTTGTGTACATTTTTTATATTACCTCAATTATTCTTAGATTAATCTCATAGATATCAATTTAACAAGTCGGGATTCAATGGATGAACTAATTTAAGGACACCAAACAAAATATTATTTGGTTCATAAATAAAGTAAAAATTAAAACTATTTATGTATAGTTGAGAAAAATGGTTTAGATTAACGTTTCTAGTAAAAGAGTTCAAATACCATCAAATATAGTTGGTAAAACTAACAATGAAAAAGGTAATTTTATTTACAATTCATTATTATGGATTTCATTTTTTCATCATAATCTTCACATTAGGAATAGTTTAAAGAATTTGAGTGAATTTTTTTTGAATATAATTAACTAAGTAGGTAAAATCACAAAATCATATTAATAGTCATAATTATTTGTAATAAATGAATTTAAATCATTATTTGTGGGAAATTGATGATTTGAAGTATCAGGTAGTGGTTTTTGCATTGAAAATTCCATAAAAAAGATTTTTTCCCTATAATATTAAGAAATCTGAAAGTACTCTTTGGGTATTTCTCATACCCACATGTGAATGAAATTTTTTATTTTATATTATTTTATATTAATTTATGTTGTCTAATATTTTAATATTTTTGGAGTTTGAAATTTAAAAATTTTAGGGGCACATAGTTAGCCAAAATGCATTGGTAATTAATGCAGAAAAAATGAGTATTGGGTCTATAATATGATAGTATTATTTGGAAGATTCCTTGCACGGTTAATTAAACCATGTAGGGTCTTATTAGTAATTGTGTAAGGAATTTGTTCCTAGGAAATGAGGGAATCATGTTCACTGCATGGTTAGATAAAATGGGCAGGTTTACAGTGAACGATACCCAGTTCTTTATTTTATAAAATTTTATAAATTAATCCCATTATTTTTTTTAAGGTTTTTCTCTCTTTTTCCACCACCCAACCTTGTGAAACAAATTTTTCAAAGCCCACTATATTTATAACACCCTACCATCATTCATTAATACTTTCCCATATAGTTTATTCTTGGTTTATTTATGATTCAAAGTCTTCTCCCATATTTAAGAACTCCTATTCCATTATTCCTCTATTTCAACCACCTTATTCTCCTCCATCTTACCATGTGTGATTGGGATAAACCTTAGGGTTTTAGTTAGATGTTCCCCCTGACTGACTCATTAATTTGTAACCTATAATTTTAGGACATTTTAAATTTATACTTTTGAAACATAATTATAGTAATATAATTTATTTGGTGATTTCTAGTTATAATATAAAATTTTAAAATATTTTCAAAGAAATTAAATAGTATTTATATGTTGGATATTGGTTTAGATATGTAATTATTTAACCAAGCACTCCAACAGTTTACAAAACCCCTAAATTTCCCATAAGGATGTATTTCAAAATTAATTCATATATCAATATTTTTTATTCAATTTCAAAAAATAATTTTCATTTGGACCCAAATCCTATGTTTGGATTATAAAATAGGTTTTTAAAAAATTTAACTGTGGTATTTTTTTATAAGATAAATTTTTTCCATGTGTGTCTCAAGTTTTGAACCTGTTATGCTCTCTTTTATAATTGTACACTTACACATACATATAAATATATTTACATTTTTATTAACATATTTCCACAAGTATGTGTAATTATGTGAATTGGATGAAAGGTATTAATATATATCCAAATTTCAATGTGTATAATAATAATACAATATCAAATAATTTAAATTTTTTATTTTGAAATCAATTATAAAAAAGTATTTTCAATGTGGTCTCAATGAGGAATTTTAGAAAATAAATACTATTTTCAAAATAATAAGGCCCGGTTGGAACCTTCTAAAACATATATAAAATTTGATAAACTCCAAATGGAATCCCATAATATCTTTATATTATTGTGAATGGAAATATATATGATTTTTTATATTCGTGTGTGTCTTAAGGGATTTACATTGGTGGTGTAGAGAAGTGGGTGATGTTTTGTGGTTTCATTATTTTTATCGTAATAGAGATTTTATATTGTTAACATACTTCCCCTTTATATTTTATCATGGGATAACACATGGGAAACACAATTATATTGGTATGATGACTAATTCAAGTATTCTTGTAAAATTTATTCCCTCCCTAACCTTGGGATAACACTACAATACTACCTAAACATCATGTGGCATAGATTTTATTTTCTACAAGGACATTTGAATATCCCTACCTGGTTGAACATGAATGGAAATGATATTTTACTATTCGATAACTGGGAGTATGAGGATCCTAGGATAAGTCCCTAACATTAATTTCTCTTAGTTTTCAGTATTTTACTATCTCTTATATACTTATACTTTGGTATTAATTTATTTGTGATTTCCATTCACTCCCATTTTTTTATTACTATGGTTTTTATCATCATCATAATCAATATATTTATTATTAAAATTTTAACCTATTTTGAAATTTTAATTTTTCTAAAAGAACATGTATACTTTTTTCTAAAAGGGTATTGATTGGTTTGTAATATTTTCAGACATTTTCATAGTAAAATTAAAATGTGTTACCTAGTTTTTCCAAAATTCATTAAAAATGTTACTTTTAATAAAATATATATGTATAACATCCTGTTTTAAAAAACATGGTTTAATAATATAATTTTACATCTGATTTGTTACTAGAATGAGAATGGATATTTTATTAAATGATAATCATGTGGAAAGGGGATGGGGGCGTACTGAGCATGTGTGTGCTCAAATGTATTTTTCATTTTATTTTTAAGGTATTATGTATGTCTTATTAACTCTTATGTGGGAATCTATTGTTTGGGATGGTCACTGCCCAGTAGGTATTTAGGTTAGTTTGAAATTATTTTTATTTACCACATCAGCCATTTATATCTACTATATGATTTTGTAGGATTTATACCATGATTTCCAATTAACTTTAAATAATTTTAGGCCATTTGTGCCCATTAAATGATTTATTTATTGATTTATGTTATTATTATTGGTGGATATGAATTATATTTATATTGGGACTATGGATTATAATATTTTTTGTTTTTATAGTATGTTTTTGTGGTGATAGTAGGGACTGAATTTAATTTAAAATATTTAATTTCATATATCTGAAAAAAATTAAATGGACATTTGATTTATAGATGTGACATTCAAAATTTCTAGTTGAAATCTATTACTTCTGATATTCTGATTTCAGAGATAAATCTTTTCTAACCATTTTTACTTTGATGTATTGGAACTGGTTTCTAGCCCATGTCTATTAGGAACACGCCCTGAGTATGTCATGGTCTATCTCATGCATATAATAAAGGGACAGATCAAGTTTGTTCCTGAAACAACTGTATCATAGCCTAGGTTTTATGGTGGGATCCTGTGATCATGATTATTCCTCTTTATATTTTATATATTTCATAGAACAATGGAGATAGTTTGTTAGAACTCAAGAAGTTTATGTATGGGGGAATATTTTGAGATCTCTTCCATTTAAAGCCTCATGTTTTGCTAGGTAGCTTGGGATTGAGTCATGGAATTTTATTTTTATTTCGATTAGATTGATTTGTTTGATATGAAAATGATATTTTAAATCTAAATTAATTGAAAGTGATTAGGTGGTTAAACTTATCATGGGGTGATGGATGATAAAGATCTAGATCTACATGGATATCTCTCAATAGCTGGTAAACCATACAGAGTCAATGTTGATGGTTATAGAGACTTTTCTAAACATTCATGCAGTTTTATATTCCATTTTGTTCATTTTTATAAGAACTTTTAATTCCCCAATCACTCATGAAGTGGATTCTCACATTATTAATGGGATGTGAAGAGGAGTTTCGTACTATTTGATGTCATTAGAATGAATTTTACGTGGTATTTTATGTTATGTATTAGTTTTGATTGAAAATTTTATATGTTTTTTTGGGTGACAAATTGGGTTTCACAGGTTTATAAGAACTGGTTAGTTTCAATAATACTTGTATCATATTATTTTAATTGATTTTAATTTTTCTTAAAAGGTATTTCATACAGTTATTAATTTCATTTCGGGTTTAAATAAAAAAAATTGAAAGGAAAGTGGGGTTTCATTGAATTATTTAAAATTAATACCTTTAGATAAAAAATTATTTCAAAATGGAAATAAAATTCATTAATGTTTTCATTAAATTTTCAAAGGAAGTGAAAATTATTTCACTAGGGTCGAGTTGGTTTAAAATGGGTTTTTTATTTTTTTTTTCAATTGTATTCCTTAGTGGATTGGTTTTTTAAATGACTTATTAGAGGTGGATGATTTAATAGGGAACGATTTCTTTATATGGGTTGAGATTAGTGTATTTTGTTTTGTAGTCTCCATTAACATATTTTTTACATTATTATAAGACTATTGGGTTTCCATTTTGAGACATGAATTTAATGTGTTCCTGTATCTTTTTTTCATTTTCCCCCTAAAAAGTTAAAGGGAAATAATAGAAGTATTATTCCTTTCGATGACACTTTTAGAGATCTATTTTTCATGTAGAGGAAATTTATTATAAGCTAACTTCTACCTAGAATTTGAATAGTGTACCTAATTTAAATCATTTTTCTATTAAAACCTACCTTATGAACATTGTATTGTGGATATAGAACTGGTTGATATATGGGAATCTATTGGATGGTAGTTTTATTGATTGTGATGGATGTTATCTTCCGTGGTATTCATTATTTTTTGTGTATACCTCTCTTTATTTTTTGTGGTTTTTTGGTTATTATTTGTACCGAGGTTTGGGAGGTTCTTTTTTGTTAAATGTTTCTTTTGGGGTCCCCTTCATAAATTCATTTGGGATTTTGGTATCACTATAGTATTTTTTTGGTTTTTTTATTTCTTTGGGTTTGTTTATGAATTAGGTTTTCTATGATGAATTTTATCAATGGAGGGCATGGGAAGATCCTTGGCTTTCTACTTGGGTGTTTATGGTTTGGATTTCAATAATTCTTGTTGTATTTTGGATGGTATTTGTTTGGTTTTATTGGGGTTTTCATGAGTTTATGTACCCTTGTTTTCACCCCATATATCTCTTCTATGTAGTGACCCAATGTTAAGATATCATGTAATTATTTAGTTTCATCTATGATTATGGTTGTCTTGGTTACTTTATATTGTGGGTTCATAGGTGTTCCTTTGGTTTGTTCCACCTATGGAGTTTATTTGGTCTCAAGTGGATGATTATTTATGGGTTTTTATAGAGATAGTGTTATTTTGGTGGTGTTTATTTATTTCATTATTTATGTCGAATCTAAATGTTGGGAGATCCATGATTGGTCTACCTACTCTTAATATGCTAAAGATTTTATTTATTTTCTGTTGTTCATGGAGACTTCATGTGATGTTAGGAGATCAATTTATTTCTTTTAAAGCAATTGGGAGGAATATTTTTTCTTAAAGAACTTGTTTAATGGTGATATTTAGTCTTAATATCTATTTGGGTTTTTATCCTTCCCACCACATGAATCAAAGATTATATTCCGTTCATGTTCCAATTCCTTTAACATTGAATAATGATTTATTGGGTGAAAAGTGTTATGGTGGGGATAATTTTCACCCCACATGTGACTATAGATTAATTTATTTTTAGTGATGTTTTGATACATTTTTTATTTATAATTTAAAATTTTTCAACATTTTAAAGGTCGCACACAAATCTAGTATGGTTTGATAAACAACACAAAATCCTTGCGTATCAGGAATTAAATGGGATAATTTCATTTGATATATTTATTTCATAGTTAAATAAACTATGTAGGTTCATATTTGTATTCATGTGAGTAATTTATCATAGGAGGTGTGGGCGGCTTGGTTACTTCATTCTCTCAAAAAACATGTGAGTTAACCATTTATAATACCTATTTAAAATTTTAGGAATTTACTATAATTATCCCATTTACATTTTTTAAACCATTTTTTTCCTTTTCCCCTCCCCCTCCCACCCAACACCCTCTATAAGAGCTCCTCTTTGCATGCACCCCCCTAATTTTCAACCTCCTTCCCATGGAGATTTTATATGGTTTTATTGTGATTTGATGTCAACTATCCTATGTGTGAACTCATATTCTCTTCTACTATCATTTCATCCATTTTATTCTCTTCCCTTTTACATTGTGCATTTGGGATGAACCATGGTGTTTTATATTGACCCAATTTTAATTTTTCCATAATTTTATGATGTTTAATCCCTTATTTACATCTCATTTTTCTAGTGTTTTAAGCATTGATCTAACCTTCATCAATTCCAATTGTGTTTTTCCCATGCATGAATATTTATTTTTAGGACCACCAATTTATTGACATTTTTAATTTATATTCCAAATACATAATGAAAGTATTATAATTGTTTTTGAAAATTATTAAGATAATATTAAATCATATCTTACATATTATTGGAATGAATTATTAATTTTATTTTGTATATTTTTTAAAATAAATTTGTTTTTCTTAAGTGACCACTCTAATAGTTTAAAAACAATTAGAATTTCCCATAAGGTGGTATTTAAAAATTAATTGATATATTCTTACTTTTTAATTAAATTTTAAAAAATGTTTACCAGACCAAATGTTTGGCTTTTAAAATAGGATTTCAAACTATTAAGTGTTTGTAATATATTGTAAGCTAAATTTTTTTCATATGTGACCCGTGTTATGAACCTCTTATTCTATATTTAACACTAATGCACTTATACACACACACACACATATATATATATACACATCTATGTATATATTCACTCCAGGATGTGTGAATATATCAATTTGGATTAAAGTATCTTTATATATATCTGTATACATTTCTAAGGATAAAATAAATATTACTGATTTAATATTTATACATTGAATATTGTTTTAAAATAATATTTTCAAAGGGTTCTCTAAGTAGTGTTTTGGAATAATAAATATTATTTTTAAAATAATAAGGCCCAATTGGAACCTTTTAAAACTTATTTAAAATGTGATTCACTCATATTGGGTTATCAAAACATTATGAAACATGTCATACTAGAGATTTATGTTATTTTTTTATTTGTTTGTGTCTAAAGGTAATTATATTTGTATAGGGGGTGATGTTATCTATTTTACTTGTTTTTATTATGATTAAAATTTCATTTTCATACCCCACATACCATTTTTATTTTATCTGGGGATATAACATAAAAAACACTAGGAACTTATGTAGGATGAAAAATAAAAGAATGATAAGAAAAGTTATTCCCTCCCAATCCTTTGGATAACACTAAAATACTAACTACTCATCACGTGACATGGAATTTATTACGGATATGGCTATGGAACCTTCCTCCATAATGGATCATGTATGGGAAAGGTATTTTATGGTCCAATAACCTAGAGTAAGAGGATCCTAGGATGAGGACAAAACCTTAGATCCTGAATTTTTCCCCATTATTCTTACTCTTATATACTTCTTTTTTTATGGTACTTTATTTTTGGTTTACATTCACTATCTTGTTTTTATTATTTTGGTAAGTATCATCATCATCATCACCACCACCATCATCATCATCATGGTTACCATTTTCACCCAATATTAATACTTATTTTTTCTAAAATAACTAGAGGCCTAATTTTCATTAAATTTTATTTATAGGGTAAAAACATTGATTTTACATCTATTTTCATACTTTCAAGATAATGGATATTTAATTAAATCTTTATCATGTGGAAAGGTAGTTTTTAGCCTACTGAGCATGTTTGAGTACATGACTAATTTATATTTATGTTTCATGTTCTTACTCAGTTGTTGTTCTCTCTTGGGAATGCATCCAACATCATATATGGTTAGTGACCAGTGGGGATTTATGACTAGTTTTTATTTATGTTTTTTATCAAAGAGTATATTTGTGATAATTACTTGATTTAGAAGGATGTCAAGCTAGGTGTTTCCTTTACATTCATTGAATGCACATCCACTTGTTCCCTTTAAATGGGTTCTTTAAAAAATTTATTTATGGTTATTAAAACATGTGTATTACATATATTTTGAGACTTTGGATACTTGGTAGTCCCGATTCGGAGGGTACGGTTAGGGGGATGACCTAGGTCGATAACAGAGGCTCCTCTATCCCCCCCTCCCCCTAGAGCTGGGGGATGGTCTTTTTCTCCATTTAGCCCAACCACCTCCTTTCCTTCCCGTCTCTAACCCAAACTACCTTCATTATTTTCCTATTATCCATCTTTGCCCAAATGTTCCAGATTTTTACAATGGATCACCATATCTTTCACTCTCAACATCAGAGTTTTCAGTTTCTTCTGGTCTTCGTCATCTTACTTTAGTGGCTCGATTCAGTCGATGTAGGAACACAGTTGACTCCTTTGACAGGTTCATTTTTTGGATCTTTGGGTTTTTAGGACCATGTGTTCTTGTGTCTCCTAGAAAAACGGCACATAGTGGTTCATGTTTCATCTGAATAATATTTGATCCCTGCCTAGTCCATAGCCCTAAGAGTATGCAATTGGTGGTCCTTTCGTCTCTTCTGCTAGTCGTCCAACCTGTTTATGGAGAGTGATACACCAATGATGGTGTTTTGGTTAAGGTTCCCCAACCATCCACTTACCTTTAAAAATACCTCCATTTTACACATGATAGGGAATATGGAAGGATGATTTTTGTGCTCTGATAGTTGGACTAATGCTCGATTCCACCCGATCTCTCCAAGAATTTGAGTTAAAGTTGATGTTTGAAGACCACATATGGAGTGGGTTTGGATTATTGTCAGGGAAGAAGTTGGATGAAAACTAGAGGGTTTTTTTGAACACTGGACAAAGTTTTTCACAGTTTGTAATCTCTTAGGGAATTCCTGCCAATCTTACTATCGGGGATGTAAGAACCCATGTTTTTCCGGACTGCATTTTTGAGCAGAAAAATGAATTTTTACTACTGGATGCTCATGAGGGTAAAATGGTCATTTTACCCTAACATATGATCTCAGATAATTTTTCTGACAGCTTCGTTGGTCTCGGAATAAGGATTTTACCCTAGGACAAAAGTTTGGAGGAAATCTGAGCTGTTCTAATTTTGTAGGAATATTTAATATTTAATATTATTAAATTAAATATTAAATTATTAGCATAGGTTCATCTGAAAATAACTTTTAAATGGTGTTTTGGATTGAGATTTTTTCTACACATTTGAGTATGTAATGGGGAGTTTAGCCTAGGGAAGGCATAAACTCGTGTCGGGCACTAGGGTCGGCCCGTGCCCCTTTTTCTTCTTTTCCATTTCATTCCTTTTCTTCCTTCTCTTTTTTCCTCCGTCTCCTTGTGCACGTCTCCTACACTGCCCCTTTGGCCATGACCTATGGGAGATATGGATATTGAAATTGATGGAGATTTTGAATCCAAGAGGGGTACCGATTCGAAGCTCTCGACGCGTTGGGTCGGCATGCGGCAACCGTGAGCCGTGAAATCAACCGCAGATTCGGTGGTTTCCTCCCAAAGTTAGGTTTGTTTTTTTCCTCCATAGATATCTTTTAAAAATATTTTTTAAGACTTTAAATCCTTATATTTTTTATAGTGGCCTTTTAAGGCTGGATCTAATGTTTTGGGGGCGAAAATGGGCGTTTCGGGTGTTTTTAGGGATTTCTCATCATAAAACCCAGAATACACGGCATATATTCCAGGGGTACACTCCATGTGTTCTTCCCGTTCGGGGAGGGAAATGTTTTCTTAAGTACACACAGTTTACTTTAAGTACACGCCGTTTAGTGATTGGTCGTGTGGCTGGTCGTGTGGAATAGAACATGGAATATTGGTTTTTTTGGAGTACACACCTTGTACAGTAGAGTACATGTCGTGTAGTGGTACTTGGGCATGTGTTTTAGTAAAAATGCACACAGTGTAACTTTTTTAGAATAGTACATGATGTGTACAGTAATGTACATGTCGTGTACTTTTACACAGGCAGACCCCACGGGTCTGGCCATGTGTTCTGGCCATGTACTACTTCAACTTAGAAATTTAGGGATATCTTATGCTCTGGAAGTCAGAATTGGGTGTGTCAGTAGTCTATTATGAGAATTTTTTCACATATATCTCAATGGTGGAATTATTTTGTCATTTAGAGGCCATATAAATGGGGTTTTGGGGTTTTTTTATCTAAATGGAGTGGTTCTTCCTCCAGTTGTTATGTTCAGTTGACACCAAAGAGTGAGACTAGGCATGGATGATAGGTTGGGTGTTCGGACCAACTTAGTTGAGACCTTTAATAAGAGATGAGCTGTGAGCTATCTCCCGTAACCTATTCTTTAGATGACTTTCCCCTTGTGAGACGTTCCCTTCTGGCCTATGAGTCTATGACACCAGATACTTCCAAGGATCCCATGAGGGATGTCGTTACTTTTCTACTGACCTAGGGAGTCCCTTGTAGGATCTCTCTCATGTTATTCCTTTGATAGGAATCCTGTTATGGAATTCCAATGTTGTCCTTCCTTTAAAGATTTCATGTATTAATCCTCCCTTACTCTTTGCTAAGGATCCTGCGTAGGATGACTTCGCTCGTGTTTACCTGGAGAATCCTGAGTATGATGCTTCCTTAGTGCATGGATTAAGGGACCCAGTGGTTGCTTGTTGTTTGAAAGTCCTTAAGTCCTTATGTTTGGTTTGAGTAGAGATGGTGATCGGGGGTCACCTAGAACTCATTCCAAACTGGTAATCTCTTTGGGCTTCAGATGTATTGTTGGGTTGGGTGTTCGGGCCACCCTCACTATTTGTTTATATCTGACTTGGTTGCTGATGTTGTAGTGTTTACCATAGGTGCTTTCTTGTTGGTGGCTTTAGAGCCTGACGCGGGGAATCTTTATTGTTTGTTGGGATTCTTACTATTCATTGTATTCCTGAGTAGAGGTGGTTTGATTGTTAATGGGGTTATTTACCTTGTTGTGGATGTGTTTTCCCATGTTACTTGATTTTGACTGTATAGTCTAGCTTGCCTGTTTGGGTGCCTTGTTTACATGCCTAGTATTGTTAGGATGGAGTGGTTTTATCTGAAATGCATGATATGTTATAGACTGATTCTCCAAGTAGTTTTGTATGTTTACTTTGGCCATATATCATTACTATGTGTTGACTTACATGGTGCTATGAGAACCTGGTGTAGTAGACTATAAGGGGATAGACAGAGGGAGCTTCCTTAGAGAGTCTTTCGGCATTATAGACTATACATGGATAGACCAAGTGATCATCCTTAGAGAGTATTTGGTCATTATAGACTATACAGGGATATACCAAGTGAGCTTCCTCAGAGAATCTTTGGGCATTACAAACTATATGGGGATAGACCGAGTGAGCTTCCTCAGAGAGTCTTTGCGCAATATAGACTATACAGGGATAGACCGATTGAGATTCTTCAGAGAGTCTTTGGGTATTATAGACTATATGGTGATAGACCAAGTGAGCTTCCTCAGTGATTCCTTGGATACATTAGACTAAAAGGGGAGATACTGTGTGAGCTTCCACAGAGAGTCTGTATTTGACATGAACAACCTGAGTTATAAGGGTAATTGACCAAGTGAGATTCCTCATAGAGTCCTAGACCTTGGGGATATAAGGGGAATTGACATGTGATCTTCCTCAGAAAATACTTTACTACCTTAGACTATTAGGGTAAGGGACTGTGTGACCTTCCTCAGAGATTCTTGCCTTACATTTGACTATAACATATAGACCGTGAGTGCTTCCTAAGAGAGTCTTTATTGATTTCCAATACAGAATCTAAGGGGTTAGACTGAGTGTGCTACCCAGAGGGTTGCTGGTATTTGTTAGGTAGGACTAGAGGGGATGGATGTGAGTACTTCCTAGAGGGTTACCTATTGTTCTATCAACTTTCTCGTGTTTGATTTATTGGAGTAGCGGGTTGCTTGTTTTGTTTAGCTTGTTCATAGGCATATCTACGGTGTTGGCCAAAGAATGTACATGTAGATGTGATTACAAACCCCGAGATCAAGTTATTGATAAACGGATTGAGTGGCATGATTTGCAGCTCAATGACCATCAATAGGATGTCCAGGAGATCAGGATTATGGTCCCAAGGATCGACTGCATATGTTGTTTTTGTTATTTGAATTTATTAATCATGAATATTCATATTTATGTATACGTGTATAGGTATGGGACTATACATGTGTACGTATATAGATATGGACATCCATTGAGGCACTTTCCTAGTTGACTGGGATTACATTCCTTCAGTTCAACTATGGTTGCACGGTTGGTTTACTTCCTTTTATTGTGTTCCAGCTAGGGTGAGAACATTGTTGTTTCATACACTTTTAGCAGCATAGTTATAGGATTCTTATCAGGGGGGCCTACTAAGAATATTTCTCACCCCTTCACATGCACCTATGTGTATGTTTAGACCTTATGTCTATTTTTCAGGTCGAGCACGAGTTGCTTGGTGGATAGGGCTAGGGCCCGATGTTTCATGATCGAGCAGAGCTGCTCGAGTGGTTCTACGAATCGGGCTGCTGTAGTTCGACAGTGTTTGTAGATTGGGTACGTGGATTGGGTTGGAGTTAGCAGTATAGCCATATACTTTTACATTCAGTTTCTTTTGTATGTGTATATGTATTGTCCATCCGGTGGGTGACCATTACTGTATTGTATTCCATAGCTATTTGGGATTTTACAACATTTTACTATTACTGGTTATTTATTTTAGTTGTTTCTTTCTTCCACACTATGTTTACTTTACTCTATGTATGATACTTAGTTATTTCTTCTGTTTTCTTACTTTGATATGAGGGAATAGTCTCCCCACTCTCACACGCCAAGCCCTCGCTACTATTTGGATGCCTCTGGCGTACAGGGAGGCACGCATGAGGCCTTCTGGCGAACCGGTACGGAGCACCGGTTTAGTGGAACCTAGTCAGGATGTTACAAAGTGGTATCAGAGGAGTTTTATTTCCTGGTATTTACTATTTGGGATATGGTAGATAGGAGTATTAGGAATGTGTCAGAACATGTGATGGATATTGGGTTGGTGCGTCGAGAACACTTGTTCTGGTAAGAAGTCCTGATTTCCAGGGTTTGGGATTGCTGTTCTGATTTTGCGATGTTGCAGTTGTATATGATTTTTTCCCTTAGCGACGCACATGTTGTTTGGTGTTTTGATTTAATATGGATCTATGGATCTTGGGTATTGGTAAGATTCTAGGGATAGATTTTGACTCTTGGACACAAAAGTTAAGAGGTGTCTAATGAATCATTTTAGGCACATAGGATTCACACGATAGAGGCCTAATAGTGTGTGTTTTTACTAAAGAATGATACCTTTGGGTATTCTTTCACCTACATTTTACTATGATGGCAGGTTATGTGGATCTATGTTGAGGCATTAGTGTAAGGATGATGACTCAGTCCCTGTGCACAGGTGGTGTAGTGACCCCAGTTGGTCGATATGGCACATGATGCCTCTATGTTTAACCCTTATTGGGTGTTGTTTCTCGAGTATGTTGTTATCTAGTCATATCGTTTAGAATGATGTCGATAGATACCAATGCTTTTCATGTGAAATGGACCTCCTTGTGGTATTTTTGTACATGGATACCAGATGAGTGTAAGTTAAATTTCTCTTCTTCTTCGGTTGTGAACATCAGCGAGTAGTTCATTCTAAGGAAGCTCATAGAGGACTAGGTTCCTTATAGGTTCTGTTTGGTTTTTAATTTTGTTAGTCGTTGTGATATTTACCATCTTATTAGTGGTTTTGGATCCATTGGTCTAAGTGGTTAGACCTTGTGACCCACTTGTGAGACATTTTATGTAGGGATAGGCAAAAGACCTAGAGACCCTTGGTTTTTACTCGAACCCTTATAGATCTATGTCTATTATGTTATAGGGAAACTTGTGTGAGAATGATGGTCAAAATTTTCCAATGACTTTTGGATGTGTTTGTTTTCACAACTAGTTTCAACGAGTAGGCATGTTTGGGTGCCTGGCCTGGTCGACCAGTGTTTCTGATGTTGCTGTTGTAGGTGGCATCATTTGAATCAAGATCGGTGAGTGGCTGGGTTCAAGCTGAGGACCGATGTTTCAAGACTTTTTGTTGACTCGAATCCTAGAATTTGTGTTATAATTTCCTTATGTTGTTGAGGTGACTTTGTGAAATTTCGGGTTACCATGAAATAGTTGACCCATGCTGGAATCCTGGTCAGGTTTTGGTAGAATGTTAGTTTGGCTCAGAGGGAGCTAGACACACATTCGGTGAAATCTTATTGTACTCCAGTAATAGATGATCATGTGATATATTAATTTGTCTTGAGTATGATGAGATACCTTCGACCCTACATCGAGCTCCTTTTTCTTTATTAATGTTCATCCCTATTGAAGATGGAACATGTTTTTTTGTGTTCTCGGAGTGGTGTAAGGAAATCCATATAGTGGGTAGTGAACCATTGTACTTTGAGAGTGGTTTTCCTTGTTTAGGATTAACTTTGCTGTTTTCTAGGAGCTTTTGAGCTCAGAGTTTACTTTTAAAATGATGACAATGGTATTCCTGTGGTGGGGAGTACCAGTTGGTCATATTTGAATATCTTCTATATAGAAGGTGGTTGTTAACACTATAAATATGGTTGTTGGATAGTACAGGTAGCTTGGTTGTGTAGATTCTCTGGTAGGGAGCATGGTTGCTGGTCCTTTACTAGGCTTCTCGGAAAAGGGAAGGTTTATGGTGGGGAGTTTGTACGAACCCTTGTTTTTTCAGACTGTAGTTTTGAGAAGAAATTTGAATTTTCGTTAATGGATGCTCCTGTGGCATAGAATGGTCATCTTCCCCTACCAACTGATGTCAGATAATTTTTCAGATATCTCCATTGGTCCCAGAATAGGGAGTTTAACCTAGGAAAAGAGTTTGGAGGAAATCTGAGCTATTCGAATTTTGGAGGAATACTTAATATTTAATGTTATTAAATTACATATTAAATTATTCACGTAGGTTCGTTTGGTAATAATTTTTAAACATAGATTCGGATTGAGATTCTATCTATGCTGTTGAGTCCTGAATGGGAATTTTAGCCTAGGTAAGTCATAAAATCATGTCAGGAGTCGGGGCCGGCCCGAGCCCCTTTTTCTTCTTTTCCTTTTCTTTCCTTTTCTTCCTTCTCTTCATTCCACCACCTCCTTGGACACGTCTCCTACACCGCCCCTTTTTCCATGACCTATGGGAGATATTGATATTGAAAAAGAGGGAGATTTGAAAGCAAAGAGGGGTACCGATTCGATGCTCTCGATGTGCTAGGTCGGCATGCGGCAACCGTGAGCCGTGAAATCAACCAAAGCTTCGGCGGTTTCCACCCAAAGATAATTCCATTTATGTTTTTTCCATAGATTTCCTTTGAACAAGTTTTTTTAAGTCTTTAAAGCCTTATATTTCTTGCTTGTGTCCACTTGAGGCTTCCTCTAATGTTTTGGGGGCGAAAATGGGTGTTTCACGTGTTTTCAGGGATTTTCTGTAGGAAAACCCAGAATACACAGCGTGTATTCAAGGGGTACACACCATGTGTTCTCTCTATTCGGGGAAGAAGAAGTTTTTTTTAAGTACACGTTGTGTACTTTGAGTACACGTTGTGCAGTGGTTGGCCATGTGGCTGGCCGTGTGGAATAGAACACGGAAGAGTGGTTTTTTGGAGTACACGCCGTGTACAGTAAAGTAAATGTCGTGTAGTGGTACTTTGGAATGTGTTTTAGTGAAAATACACACTGTGTAACTTTTTTTGAATAGTTCACTCCATGTACAATATTTTATAGGCCGTGTACTTTTACACAGGAATACGCCATGGGTCTGGACATGTGTTCTATCCAAGTATTACTTCAACTTAGTAATTTTGGGATATCTTTTGCTTTGGAAGTCAGAATTCGGCGTGTGAGTAGTCGATTCTGAGCATTTTTTCACGTAAATCGCAATGGTGGAATCCTTTGTAAATTTATACGGAATATAAATGGGGTTTGAGTTGTTTTTATCTAAACGGAGGGGTTCTTCCTCCAGTTGTTAAGTTCAGTTGACACCTAAGCGTGTGACTTGGAGTGGATGATAGGTTGGGTGTTCGGAAAAACTTATTTGAGACCATTAATAGGAGACAATTTATAATCTATCTCCCGTAACATTTACTTTATAGGACATTCCCCTTGTGAACATTCCCTTCTGGCCTATAAGTCTATGAGACTGGATACTTCCAAGGATCCCCTGAGGGATGCCTTTACTTGTGTGCCGACCTAGGGAGTCCCTTGTAGGATCTCTCTCATGTTTTTCTTTTGAAAGGACGCATGTTATGGAATTCCTATGTTGTACTTCATTTAAATATTTCATGTATGATTCCTCCCTTACACTTTGATAAGGATCCTGCATAGGATGCCTTCGCTCGTGTTTACCTGGAGAATCCCGAGTATGATGATTCCTCAGTGTTTGACTTAAGGGACCTAGTGGGTGCTTGTTGTTTGAATGACCTTGAGTTGTTATTTCTGGTTTGGGTAGAGATGGTGATTGGGTTTCACCTAGAAACTATGCCAAACTGGTAATCCCTTTGGGATTTGGATGTATTGTTGGGTTGGGCGTTCGGGCCACCCTCACTGTTTGTTTATATCTTACTTGGTTTTCTGATGTCGTATTGTTTACCAGAGGTGATTCCTAGTTGGTGGCTAATTAGCCTGATTCAAGGAATCTTTCTAGTTTTTTGTGATGCCTATAATTCCTTTTGTTCTTGATTAGAGGTGGTATTATTGTAAATGGTGTTATTTACCTTGATGTTGATGGGTTTTCCCATGTTACATGATTTTGACTGTTTGTTCTAGCTTCCCAGTTAGGCTACCTTGTTTCCATGCCTAGTATTGTTAGGATGGAGCGGTTTTATCTAAAATGAGTGATATGATGTAGACTAATTAGATAAGTAGTTCTATAGGTTTAATTAGGCCATATAGAATTACTATGCATTGACTTACACGGGGCCGTGAGAACCTTGTGTAGTGTAATAAAAAGGGATAGACCGAGTGAGCTTCCTAAGAGAGTCTTTGGAAATTATAGACTATACGGGGATAACCCGAGTGAGCCTCCTCAGATAGTATTTGGGCATTATAGACTATATGGGTATAAACCGAGTGAGCTTCCTCATAGAGTCTTTGGGCATTATAAACTATACGGGGATAGACTGAGTGAGATTCCTCAGAGAGTCTTTGGCATTATAGACTATACGGGGATAGACCGAGTGAGCTTCCTTAGAGAGTCTTTGAGAATTATAGACTATACGGTGATTGAACAAGTGAGCATCCTCAGAGATTCTTTGGGCATTATAGACTATATGGGGATAGAATGAATGAGCTTCCTCATAGAGTCCTTGATTGTTTAAGACTGAAACAGGAGAGACTGCGTGAGCTTCCTTAAAGAGTCTGTATTTGACTTGAACGACCTAGGATATAAGGTTAATTGACCGAGTGAGCTTCTTTAGAGGGTCCTAGACCTTGGGGATATAAGGGGAATTAAAATACTAGATTCCTCAAAGAGTCCTTTACTACCATAGACTATGTGGGGAATAGACTGTGTGAGATTCCTTAGAGAGTCTTGCCTTACATTTTACTATATGGGGATAGACCGTGAGCGCTTCCTTAGAGAGTCTTTATTGATTTCTTATACAGAACCAGAGGGGTTAGACCGAGTGTGCTTCTCAAAGGGTTGCTGGTACTTGTTAGGTAGGACGATAGAGGATGGCTATGTGTACTTCCCAGAATGTTACCTGTTTTGTTATCTGCTTGCTTGTGTTTGATTGGTTGAACTAGAGGGTTCATTTTTTGTTTATCTTATTCAGAGGAATATCTACGGTGTTTTCCAATGTTGGTAAATGTCAAAGGGATTACAAAGCTAGAGATCGTCTTATTTTTACACGACTTGAGTGGAATGATGTCCAGCTCAATTCCCTTTAATAGGATTTCTAGGAGATTGGGATTATGGTCCCAAGGATCGACTTCTTATGTTGTTCATGTTATTTTAATCACTTATTCATGAATATTAATAATTAGGTATATGTGTATAGGTATGGGACTATACATGTGTACGTATAAAGATATGGACATCCATGGTGTCACTTACCTAGTTGACAGGGATTAAAAACCCTCAGTTCAACTGTGGTTGCAGGTTTGGTTTAATTCCTTTTGTTGTGTTCTAGATAGGCAGAGCACATTGTTGTTGCATTAACGTTTAGCAGCATAGTAATAGGTTTCTTGTTGTGGGGCCCTGTTGAGATTATTTCTCACACCTGCACATGCACCTCAGTGTACGTATAGACCTTATGTCTGCTTTTTAGGTCAAGCCCGAGTTGCATGGTGGATAGGGCTAAGGCCCAGTGTTTCATGATCAAGAAGAGCAGCTCGAGTGGTTCTACTGACCGGGTTGCTGCAGTTTGATAGTGTTTGGAGATCGGGTACGTGGATTGGTTTGGATATAGTAGTAGAGCCCAATACTTTTACTTTTAGTTTATTTTGTTCTTGTATCTGTATGGTCAGCCTAGTGGGTGACCAGTGTTGAATTGTATTGCATAGCTATTCCGGCTTTTACAACATTTTACGATTACTACTTGTTCTATTTCAGTTTTTTATTGCTTCCGCACTCTGTTTACTTTCCATTGTGTATGATACTTAGTTATTTATGCTGTTTTATTACTATGATATAAGGGAATAGTCTCCCCACTATCACACCCTAGGCCCTCGCTACTAGTCAGTAGCCTCTGGTGTATGGGGAGCCGCGCTTGAGTCCTTGTGGCGAACCAGCACGGAGCACCAGTTTAGTGGATCCAGGTCGGGACGTTATAGGGGACCTTGGAACCAGGATGTTGGACAATATCCAATTCCAAATCCCCCTTGGTGAACCATTTGATTAGCATGGATTCAGTCGATGCTAACATCTAGAATGGATTGATGCTGACCAATCCCAATACTGAGGTGGAAAATATTTTTAAAAGGTGTGAAAATGACTTGTCGGGATGTAAACTGGCTGAACAGGCTGTTCCAGTGTTAGGGGTTTCTGTTAACACTGACTGTCTGCATTCTGAGTCTACGAAGCCATCATATAGAGATGTCGCTCAGATTGGACATGGGACAGAATTAGTGACCAAAAAGGGGATTAATTTTCAGATGTGGGAGCTACCTAGAAAACCAAGGAAGTGGGTGGATGGTGGGGTAAAGGGAAACCATATTTTAACCCTAATTTCGATTGAAATTAATAATTGCTTTGATGGGATGGAATTTTATACTTTTGATCAAGATCCAATCATCTCAGGGTGTTTCTCAGGGCCAGATTAGGGGGTGGAGATAGTGAGGGATAACATTCAGAGTACAGTTCAAAGAGAGGATCCAGCAGAAGGCACCACAACCTAATATGAAATAAGGGATTGAAAGAGAACATAGAATCGGGGAGTAACATTGTGAGAAATTAGAGGAAATACAAATGTCACAAATATTATTCATATATTCCAAGACCTATGTAAAAATGGTCATATAAATAAGTAGTGACCAAAATAAGGGATGATGAATCTACTAAAATGGAATAGATGAATTAGTATAACTTGAAAATTGGGAGTGGGAGTGGCAAAGTTGAAGGATGCTTATCTAATCCAATCCAAGGGGTGAAGGCTGTTATGGCCAATGTTTCTCAACTCTGAGAAGATGTTATGGATCATAATGACCCTATAATAGAGGCTTAGGGGTCAACATAAAATGAGGCTGATATTGGGGAAGCTCAATTAGTTAATATAGATGGATCGTAGCGGGATGCTGATATAAAGTTTATTGAAACCCCATGGGATCTTCTCATGCCCTCTGAGGAAGAATTGTTAGAGAAGATCATTATCATTCAAGAGTCTCAGGAGAATAAGGAGAGGATAAATGGGATATCATTTCATGTAGAGATAACCAAGGAGAAAGACGATTGGATCATAAAGCTACAATTAATCCTGACTAGAGGCTTCAAAGCTCAAAAGATAATAGTGGAAGAGTTCTTGCAGGCATGGGACAAGGTGGCTGATCAACTTGAAGATTCCATCATGGACGATCCAGTTAAACATGTATCATATATTTCCTGAAAATTATATTTGGAGGCATCTGCTCAGTTCAAGTTTTCCTTTAATAACTTTTCATCTATTATTATGTTTGATTCTCTTGGTTGTACTTATAGGTTTCACACTTTATCCATAAAAGTGTTTTATAATAAAAATTTAACATTCAGGTCAGGGATAATGGTTTTGTTTGTTTTTATAGAGGGAGATGGGAGTGAAAGGAGGGATTTAATTTACATTAAATTCCACAGTTGTTTATATCTGATGAATTATTTTTTTTGTGGGAATCCTATTACAAAGGTTTATGTTGTCTGGTAGGAATATTTTGATTATTATTCTCTGATTTAAGAGATAAATCATTCCCAAAAAGTTTTACATTGACTCCATAACACTAGTTTCCATATTTAGGTGATAAAATGCATGCCTCATGCTTATCACATTCTAGTTTAGGAATCCATAGAAAATATTCAAGTAAAATTTCAAGTTGTGTTGCCATAAAAAAAATAACATACATTGGATTAAAATTCATGAATCCCAAATTGTTATGGAGTAATTACAACCTTTGTTGTTGTGTAAATTATTAACTAATTAAATGACTGCTACTTTATTTGAGTTTTACATAAATTTCATATACCTCTTTTAGAATACATTATCCCCCATTAATCTTGAAAAACATCAAGAAATAATTATATCAAATCTTTTAAATTGGGAGATGATATTCCGTCTATTGGTTTTCAATGTGATGGTTCATGAAAAGCAGAATTTGAACCAGAAAGTTAAATTTGGACAACCTATACCTTAATTATGAATATATCGCATGGAAAGTTATTTTCATTTTTCTTTTTATAATTAATACTTTAAAATATTCATACAGAGTAAATATATTTCTTATTTTCTATAATAATTTTTTTAATTAAGTATCTAGTTCATTTAAAGTCTTTTGTTAGAAATAAAATTAATTATACTAATATATTACCAAAGTTTGTATGGACTAAGAGTGTTTCACTTTTTTGAGGTATTTGAATAATATTGAAACATGATTCAAACAATTTGGAGTTGTTGATGATACAGAAATCCTTTGTAGTGTTATAGTAAATTAACAAACTTTATAATTTTTTGTTATCAAGTTGGGAAAATATCATTTGTTTCATTGACACAAATAGAGTTCATATAAGCACATATATATGTTCTACTCAATAGTGATATTTCAAATACATTAATTGAAGAATATATGATTCAAAAAAAGAGATGAATATGGATTTGAACGTAAAATGAGAATATGAAAACAAAATCCATTAACAAATCCATTATTGATTTTTTTCACCTATTTTATGATCACAATAAATTTTATATTTATAGTATACTAATATAATTTTTCTATATGCCTACTAATTTTTAATATTTATACTTGTATTTCATGAATATTAATAATCATGTTGATGTTAATGATGATTTGAAATATTTTGTTCAAGGAATTTTGAGTCATTATAAGAGATTCGATGCTTATAATATTAATAGATTCCACTTTCATATAGATTTTTAATGGGAAATGTTTGAAAACATAAAATAGTGGAATTTTAACAAAATTCACAGAGTTGGAATACTATATAAATTTTATTGACATTATCTTAATAAATTCTCATTGACTATTTAAAGTTGTAATCTTCAAATTCATGTGGGATGATATTTAGAGGGTCATAATGAAATATTTTTTATAATTAACATAGGTAAACTTATCTTGATTAATCGATACTGGTGAGGGTTTGGAATATGATCCATTTATTTTTTCCTCATAAGATTGGATTTTCTATTTTATGGATAATGCCATCGATTAAGGTTAGAGTGTTATAGTTCATGTCAAAAAAATAGACATGTATGATATGGGAGATGAAGTTTGACAAAAAAATAATTAAAACAAGACCCATAAACAATAGAAGATTGATCTATCTTCTATGATGAAATTCCAACATTCAATTTCGAAACGGAGGGTAATGATGATAAAATCATGTTAATGGTTGATGATGATAATAATATGGTTAATGATGAATTTATTGATTATAATATCAGACCTTATTTAACTTATATATTATTTAATAATTTGAATATTTGAATTCAATTAATATATATAAATCAATTTAAAAAAAAATCTGGTTGTTTTATATCATGTATCATGTTCTAACTTTTTTATATTCTTTTTTAATATAAGAACTCAAAAAAAAAAAAACAAATGATTAAATTATACGAGTAGGTATTCAAAATCTAATAGGATTTTGGATGCATCTGATACCCTCCAACCTTCATCATGTACTCCCTTACTTTTTTATGCCACCATTCTATTTTCAATATATAAATCTAATAGATTTAAAAATAATATCAAAACATACCACTCTGTAGTAAGATAACATACCTTACACCCTAAGAAATTATTTTTCAGATTCACATTATCTTATCTATATTTACACAATAATTTTTTACAAACTACACTACATAGTCCCACCATCATCACCTTAATACTAATCCACACTATAAATACACTATTAAGGCTACCCACTCAAAATTTTATCAAATATTTCTAATATAATTTCTCAAATAAATGTTATGAACTTATAGAATATCTCATGTCCTTGTAAAACAATCTATTATATATATTTGTAAAAAATTGTAGCAAAAAAGAATAAATTTAAAAATAGTATTCAACTATAGACCAATGTATTGTAATTTATCATAAAATAGTCTTATATCTACTATTAGTGACTTTTAATTTGTCTTTCTAAATTTATCATCGTGTCAAACTAATATATGGGTACTTTTTAATGTATTCCTCTATATTGATTCCTTCTGGTTTATGGATGTCAAGAGGATCCGATTGAGGTGATGAGGATTAGTCAAAGATTGGGCATATGTTCTTAGAATTTCCAACATGAGGGTAATGAAGGGTGACCATGATTGGTGTGTAATTGGTAATGTGAAAAAACAATATATTATATTTATATTATAATTGTAATATTTGGTTGGTATGGGGTTATTACAGATTATAAAGGAGGCTTGTGGAAGGAGTTGGGGCAATTAACATGTGAGACAATGTACCCATCCATCAAGTAACATGATTGTAGGAACATTATCACCACATGTATTAATTATATTATTGATAATTAAGTAAAATTATGTCAAATTTATTGTTTATATTATTTTACATTCTTATCAAATATAAGTATAATTATTTATCTATAAAAATTTCACGGTATGAAAAGAAGAATTCCTCTAAACATTTCATCCTTAATTTGATTAGAAATAAATCTATTATTTTTAGTTTAATATGTTTATATTATTATGATAACTGTTCAAATTATATTTTTTAAAAACAATATGTAATTAAAACAATTTTTTATGGAAAATTATGTTTAACATAGGCATTATATGCATTGGAGGCTATTAATGGAAAGGGACATCAGGTGTGTGGAATATCTCAGAGAAGATATCCTATCATATAGGGATGTTGTTGACATTGGATCTCTCTATTAATTTTTTATATATTTATTAAAAAAACATAAATTTGTTTCCATTGAATTATTTTACGAAGATAAACATATTTATTTATTTAAATGATGTTTGATATAATGTTTATGATTATTTTATTTTTTTAAATTGATTTATTGTTAAAAGTACTGAATTTTCAATATTGTAGATAAATCTATCTTTAAAATTATATGTATGTGTTTATTCAGATGCCTCATATATACTATTATCTTTTTATGGTGCTTAGCGGTTGTTTAAACAACCAAGAAATAATAAAACATTAATGATTTAGTAGTGGTTTTAACAGTTGTTTCCTACTTCTAAACCACTGTTAAATACTGGTATAACCTATTCAACCATGAAATATTTTTTGTCACTATAAGAAACTATAATATACATAAAATATATATAAATAATCTAACCACCATGTAATATTTTTATGGTGGTCATAATCACCGTTAAATATTATAAACATAAAATAATAAAAACCGTTGTGTTGTTTAAAGTTGTGATTTAGAAAATATCACCAATTACGAATTCACAGTGGTTTTATTAGGCTGCTTATAATTTGTATCTAACATAGTAAACTAAGAATACATGATAAAATTTCAGGAATCAATATATAGTTGTTTAAACCGCCGCGTAATTTAAGAAAAACCCACTTGAATCCTTTTTTATTATAGTGATTATATGCATCATAAAGGAATAAAAAGAATAACCCCTTGGCTGGTACATATGTAGTAATAATAATGATATAAATATATAACTTTTTATAATCCAACTCACTCAAAAAAACTCTTAAATGATCAGTAGAAGATAATACATAGACTAACCCAAGACATAACATGATATCAATGTTGATACTTATACTTTGTTCTCTATATTTGGTTCTACCAAATGATCCATCCTTTGGTCCTTTGAGTTGATTAAGGAAGAGGAAGGTCTAGTAGAAACATAATGCCACCTATTAAAGTATCTAAAATATAATATTCATTTAACACAGTTATGTACCCTAACCTCACACCCTCTGTAACTTCACAGTGTGACTCGTAGGATACACTTCAAAAAGAACACGCAATGAAACAAAAATTTAATAAAATGAAGGAATATAAGAAATTAAGGTGGTTTTGTTGATTTCTAAATACATCAGGAACAGTAACATCACTAGATAGTGAAACAGAATTATTAAAAAATAAGAAGAACTCAAAATTGCATGATGATATGATCTTTAGCTCAAGTAAATCACTCTGATAACACACATGGTACAAGAGACCCTAACCCAAATATATATAGTAGATTTCATTTATTAACCCCAATTATATTTCCAAATATTTTTCATGGAGGTAATACATCATGTCCATGAATTTCACGATCATTGAATCGATTGGTAATGGTTGATAACTACATCAATTAGATCAGCCCAGTAAATAGTTTCATCTTCTACAGAATATATGGAATTTCATTCTGTATCCTCAATATTAGTTCATACCTAATTCATCTTTTAGAATAATGCAGCCCCCAACTTTAGCATTAACATATTCTATTTTATGAACTATAGTCGTTCCCACTGTAATTTAGATACCTCATTTAATGAACTTCCTATTCATCATTTTGTTCAAATAAAAAGTGTCAAAAGTTACACAATTCAAATGACTTTGATAATTAACTACAAAATATTTATTCATAATAATCCTTATAATCTTCCTCTTGAGAATTGTCTTTAGGCTTTTCCACCAAGTCCATCAGGTCACATGCAGAATCTTCCACAAATCTCTACTTGAGCTCACATTTTCTAATCAATCACATGTTTCTAGGTCCTAAGACTTATAATTTATATCTTCCCCACTAAATCACAACAATATTTCATACATTGTTGAGTTATATCATTATTTAGTACACCCATTTAATTCTAGTTCCCTTCATCCTTTCATATCTCCAACACCCCATCCTTCATATGATTATAGTTGAAACCGCATTTTAGTTGAATATGATTTATAGGGGAGTGAAATGTGATATTTTTATCCTAGTGAATTATTTTTTAGCTATCATAGTATATCCCATTTCTCTAATTCCTCCTTATAATTTACTCTCGGATTTCCTTTGACAAAACTAACACATTACCTACAAATTTATCACAACATACTTTGCTTCTACGGGTGATTGTGAAACTATTAGTTTTAACCCTAACATGAAGATCACAACAGTGCCTTTGAAGGTAAACATGAATCCCATGGTTCTATAATTTGAATCAGTATCTCTTGTAAATTCCACATCCCTAAACCCTTGTAAGGGTTCATCCATTAGAAAATAGAGTACATGATCTGTTGAACCCTTGAGATATAAGAATGTTGACTTTGTGGCCTCCTAGTTCACTTTTATTAGATTATCCATGAATTTTATAACCACACCTATAGTTTGAACTATATAAATACTGATACAAACAAAAATGTAGATTAAAATTCTCATTATTGATTAATATGGAACCTTCTTTATATAATATTCCTTTTCACCCATCATAGAAATACTTTTCTTTTCAAATTTTGATGTTCTGGAAAGGGTATACACACATGATTTGTCTAGCTCATATTGAATCCATCTAGTACCTTCCAAACATTAAATGATTGAGAAAGGATCATTTTTCTAATACTCAAGTCTCTTATTATTCATATCATAGATGTCTATTTAATGAGACCAAGGTCTTTCCTTGGGAAACATACAAATAAATCAAACATCAACTCTTCAATCATTTCCATTATAGTTCCTCTAATATTAAGCCATTGACATAGATAATAACTATCAAAAAACGTCAATCACAACACACCTTCATGTAAAAGTAGAAATACTAATTAATATAGACGAAACCTGACTCAATTGTGAAGTTATCAAACTTTTGATTCCATTTCCTTGGTTAATTTTTAATGGTATACAAACTTTTCATGTGCATGCCCATTCGTCCCTAATTTTGTTCCTGTATGAAAACTTGCAGGTTCTCCATTTAAATTCCTTCCTCTAAATCTCGATGAAGGAAAGATATCTTGACGTATAGTTATTCAAGATACAATCCTACCATGAGATTTGGGTATAACACCATCTAAATTTTAATGTGTTTTAAAATAGAAAAAAAAATATCACTAAAATAAACATCTTCATATTATTGGAACCCCTTCACAACAAGTTATGATGTGTAATGGGATCTACCATATACATATTCCTTCAAATGGAAAATCCACTTTTTTATAGTTCTCTCTTTCCTTTTAGAAGATGTGTTAGCTCCCATGTATCAGAAACATGTCAGGAATACAAATATTATTTTATTTTCAACTACCATCTCAATGAGTCACTTGGAATTCTAACCATGACCAAGATGTTGGGTTCCCTATCATTCATGAGAATAATAAAGTAAATTTATGAATAAAACCTCTATAATACCATGTTAAATTAAGTAGATAATATCACATATAAAATTTATGCTCCTTACAGATCTCATACTTCTGAAAATATACCATGATATTTAATTTTCATCATGCACTCTATGACATTAGACCTAGGTGATTCTGAAAAAAAATCCCCTAGTTCTAGAATATGGTTATACCTCTCAGACTCCATCATTTGTGCTACCTGAACAGTCCAATTCCATCCATCCTCAATACTACTAAAAATTTGTCTTAAACTACTAGTTATTTAAAGGAAAGGTCATACTCTATTGGGTTTCAATACTTTAAAAGGATATCCTAATTTAAGGGGAAATTATATAATCAGATAAACATTTTTTAATGGTTTTCCCAAAATTTGAAACCAAATTTTTCATTACCTTACCCTATAAAGAAACATGTTTCAGAATTTACTTCCAACTCATCTGTATACTTGTAATTGATATGATAATACGAGATACAATAAAAAATTTCATGTAAATAAATTCCACCTTATATTCAGACCAGAATTCCTAAAAAATTTTCTATACTAATGGTTCAAAATGAATCCAATTTACAGGGTGAGTTTCACAATTAACCACTTCAGCATAAAATTTATTCAGGTAGATTGAACATACGTTCATGATATTATATCTTTATTTAATGTCCAATTTATCTATTCTCCAACAACATTAATTTCAAGTGTTCCTAGAACAACCTTCTTCATTTGGATTCTTTTTATATGAATGATTATATAGAACTCCCTTCCTCCATATCCACCTCTATTATCAGACCTAAGGTATTTCAAATTCATCTTGGTTCATCTTCCGCCACGGGTCAACATCAAAGGAAACTCTGGAAGAACTCAAAATTCTGTTTGATGAAAAAACCCACACATTCTATGTGTAATTATTGATGAATGTAGTATAGTACAATGAAACCTCATGGAATGAAACCAATATAGATCCCCATGAATCCTTAAAACCATCTCAGCCTTCTAATTATTAATTGTTCTTCAATCATAATTGAACACTACCTTTTACTACTTCCTTTAAAAGAAAAAAATATTATGTATCATACTCCACATCATTAATATATATAAATCTTATCCCAAACATGGTATTTGTACCTTTCTCTCCTATTTGAACAGGATAGTAATTCAATTATATTGAGGATTCATATGAAAATTTTGATGTTATTACTCCAGTATTCCTAATACCATCTGGATCACCAGTCTGGTAGAATGTTCCTTATTTTAAAATATGGTCCACCACCATAGAACACCATTTAATATTCCACACACTATTCTCAAATAGGGTTCAAAACCCCAAGTCATCAATATGATCAATAGAAATAAGTTTTTTTTGTGGTCCTTTAATATTTTGTAGGCCATTTAAATGAAAAAAACTTCCATTTTCCATTCCAATATCATATCTCTATTTTCAAAAAACCTCGAGATCTTATCTATCTACAAGATAAACCTTTTAATGGATTTTGGATACCAAATTTTACCTATATCCACAATAAAAATTTTATTGAAATGAATCTCCATAGTTAAGGATATGTAATGCCAATGAACTTGTGAAACTTTTAACCCCAGTACCATCATCCATTTATTTATGAAATTTATAAACAATACTGAAGAAAAACTTCTAATGTTTTCCCACCACTCATATAAATCCTTCCATAAATATATCTTCTTTCTATAGTTTCAACATGTATATTCACCAGAAAAATTCTAATTCCCATAACTATTATCTCTTATGCATTCTCTCACTTTCTTCAAACTCTAATAAAATTATATCCAACCATCTAATAAATTGAATGAACCTATAGAAATTAATGTGAAATCATTACACTAGTCCTCATAATTGATGATCAGATCATGAATATCCTCAATGAACAAGTCATTATTCCCATTATAGTTACTCACAACAGTCACCCTCATGTCGCACGATTCTGGAACCATAAACAGAAGGATCAATGAACATATGCCTTCATAAAAAACCACAATAATAGACTATAGTTTAATCTAGATCTGGTCTAATTCATTCATTTCCATCATTTACCAAAATTTCTTCTAACATCCTCACTCTAAAAAAACACTTCAATATGATCACTTTGTTCAAATTTGAGGGATTCTCATACATGTTCACATGTTTAGACATCAACACTGTAGATGTTCCAACACCAAAGATGTTTATGTCTATATTTTAGGTGAAAAACAACTAAAAAACTCCACGTACCAACTTAAAAAAATTCTCATTATAAATTTTCAATTACAACTGGCTTCATACCAACCATTAGAAGATCATGGTCCTTCTTAAAAAAGTAGTATTCAACCATCATATTCCAAAATATAATGTTTCTACCATAAAACTTGTCTAGATTCGAATTTCTCTCATCAAAATCCATCCAACAAAGATATAAAATGCCGTCTAAATTTGATGAGAGTTAATATAATGTACCAAATGATTTATGAATTTCACTGTCTGAGCTTCCAAACAAAACATCAAAACAAGATTTGATACCACTTTGTGTGCCTAGCACATTTTTATTCGATGATATAACTTCCTTTCCTCCGATGTGGAATAATGAACCAAAATTTCTAGTAATACACAATGCGGCCTAATATTCCCTCTATAATTAAGAAGTCGTGAAATATTGTAATGCACCTTGATCACAAACACTCTATTAATTTTTAGAGATAGTAACACTAAACACTTCAGGAAGAACATGAAATGAAACCAAACGTTAAGAAAAATTTAAGAGTATAATAAATTATTTTGATTTTTAAAAAGTAATAATCCACAAGAAACAAAAACATCAATATAGAGACAAATAAGAGAGATTAAAATAATGGAAAAACATAACAGAGTGAGTTGATAGGGCTTTAAATCAAGTAAGTCACCATAATTAGACACACAGTACAAGTGACCTCAACACCCACATATATATAATCTATCATATGGTAATCCCAGGTCCACTAAAAAATAGTATTCAAAGAGGTAATGTGTCATGGACACAATGTTTATGGTCATTGAATCACTTTGGTCAAGGCTGATCACCTCCTCAACTTGATCACCAAGTAAATAGTGTCTACTTACGGTGGCTCCACGAAATGCCTTTTCATATTCTCAACATCAGTGCCCAAAAATTATAGCTTCTAGAAGAATACATCCTCCATCTTAGGCATAAACATTTTATTGAAATATAACCACTATCACTATAGTTATGTTCTAGACACATGATTTCTATAATTGTTTCCTATATAATCACTCAAGTAGAAAACATTGTAAATTACACATTTTTTATCACTTTAATTCTTTACTAAGAAGTAGATTCTCACAGAAATCTTAACAGAACCTTCCATGAATCATATTGGATTCATATGTACATTAAAACCCATTTCATGTATATAGTTAAGGATATGTTTAATAACCAATTAGGATTTTCCCACTCACCTTAACTCATTGAGACATATAGATCACGTGGACGCATGTGCTAGTCTATAGAGGGTTTCAATAATCCTACTATGTAAAATAACCTATTATTTTATATGAAATAATCTTACATAAATTCCATCATGGTGAAGAATAATCACACAAACCCAAGACTCATACAATACTACCTAACCCCAGGTTATATCCCACCTACCTCTAGTAGACGAATCATATAAACTAATCAGGCAATGAGGAACACTATATTGTAGCTCCCCAATAAATAGACACAATCATTAATAATGTCATACCCTAAATAAATAATTACACAATTACCATATTCATACTTGAAATATTGGAGTCTCACTACAAGTCATGTATAAAAACTCAAATAATCATGGGGGAAATGATTCTGTTAATAAAAATAATAATGGGTAAATAAATAGGAAAGAACATTAAATGAAAAATGTAAAATAAAAACAAAAACAAAAATATTATCCATAGTTTACTAAAATCAAAAACTAAAAATAAAATAATAATACATTGTTAAAACAAATGGTTAAACAAACATTGTTGTCATATCAAATAAATAGAAATACCATTTTTAATTTTTTTCCTCATTTCATCTCATTGGTCATCTCTGAAGTTATCTGCTAGAATTTCCTTACAACACCTCATGGTAAAACCCATATATCATAAAATTTCATACTGGATGGATCCAAATACATGATCATATAACACTTAAATACAAAAAAATCCAACATATAATACATTAATCATCACAATCCATATCTCATATTTCATGGAAATGGAATTACCATGGTAAGAAAAATGAAAAAAATATGAAATTTTGGTACACTTGCTACAAAAAATTGAATAAACCATATCATACAGGTCCTAATAATTTAACAAACCATGTCTAGTCACCAATATAGACAAGAATAACTTGGGGATCCATTATTATCAATTATGGATATCAGTATTTTTGTTTATGACCTCACAAAAAAATCAACACTCCACTCTATCCAAATCATGATCTCGATGGTCACCTCTAACCTCACATCCTTGTCTAGGTCATATCATTATTTTCAAGGTTTCCATGGAAATTGACTCTTTGTTTGACATCCAAAATTGAACTACACCCATCCTCACAAGCTACATTCCTAGTCGCTCAATGCCACACCAAAAAAAATTCAACACAAGTAGTATGGAAAACATTTTTCTCCTAATTGAAAATATCAATACCAATGATGGATCATAAAAACAGGATAATATATCTCTCATTATGACATAATTCATTAATCCAACCCATACTAGGTCCAACCCATAACTACAAAATCACTACCCATAAAGTTGATATTAAAATACCTCACTATTTCTCAATTCATACTAGGTGTTTAAATACATACAAAAAAAATCCTATGGATAGATTACATCATGTGTGTGATATTCTATAAGTCTCACTAGATTCCCCCCTTTTTTATGAACTATTCTGTGATTCCAAAAGTCCAACATTCTATCATAGCCCCACAGGTACCTCACAAGGCCCCTCTAGTAGATAGTCAATGAGACTTATGAGACATCCAAACCAATTATGACTAATCCATCACCAAATATAATATTTTTTCAAAAATTCATTAAAATAAGAAAAAGAATTTATAAAATTTTATTACTAATTAATATGAATCATCTAAGAATACAATAATTTGAAATGATATCACCCATATGTGTTCCATAAAATAAATATATTCCTAAAAATATTCTCCCTTGGGATATTTCAAATCATAAGTAAGATACCATATTTTATAAACCATTACATATGGGAATAACCTATCAACTTTAAACTCCCAGGGACAATGGAAAAATCTCATGAATATCATATTTAGAAATAATCCATTCTCCCTTTGAATGTTTATTCCAAAACTAACCGTATTGAAACATATTTTTATTTTGATATTCTATTCAAAAAATGATGCATCTTAAAATTTCATTTTAAAGGTTGATCATTTGCTTTTTATTAAAACAGAGTCAAGAATAATCACAAACCTCCATTAAATCCATAAAATTGGCCATCATATCTTGTTATAATAGGATAACAACAAAAAAACCATTCAATATTGTATATAAGAACCATTAGTGACTATTTAGATGACCTCATACTATCTAATTTTACACTGTGAAAAAATGATATGAAATCATTCTAAATATAAAATTAATTATAATCACATGAATAAAAAATAATTACAAGGTAAGCTAAAATAATTTCTGGTATTTAAAAAAAGGCCAATCCTACCAATCGTAAAATCATTCCATACAATAGCAATTATTTTATCCAAATCCAAGCTCATTTCATCCACTACCAATCCTAAAATCATTTATCTAATAAAAAAGGATAATTAATTAAACAAAAAACCATTTAAAATAAATTATATAAATGAATTAAAAATGGTAAAATACACCTGTTGATATAATAACAGTGAAAACATGAGTAATTATGTGACCAAAATCATTATTAACTTGAACAAACTCTGCACAAAGTCCCTCATTATTAGTGTTTAATCAACCAAAATTTATCCAAATTATTTTAAAATACCTATTGTACGTCACCATGTCATGTAACTCATGTGAAACAGTAGTGATAATGTACTTTTATCCATATTTTTTGGAATTTATACATCACAAAACATTCCCCTTATTAAAAAATTATTTATCCATTTTTGTGAAAACATAATCCCAAATGTATAACTAATTATTTACAAAAAAAGGAAATTAGGAGGAAACAAAAGAGAGAATAATGAATTATAATTACTTTTAATTAGATTGATAATTAAAGCCTAAACTAAACCAAATAAAATAAGAGATAAGTGAGGGAGGAGAAATGATAAATAGTATACACACCTTAATTAAATATTACAAGAGGAAAAAAATAATTATTGGGGTTTAAGAACCCCCTCCCCTAAATTACATCATTTCCATCAGAAAATATAGGTATTGGTTAACACCACCAAATTCCCAGTAGAACTGAACTAGAATTATATTGTGCCACTAGGTTTCTAGTGGCATGGGAAATGAGACTATGCCATTGACTAGTCCAACACACTCCTCTTGAATTTCATTAGGATTATAGTGGGCCCTATATCAAACCACAAAATCTTTATTTCCTCCTCCCACAATGAAATCACATTACTAACAATTTTATGGGATTATCCATTTCAAAAACGTTCATATAATCTCTATAAATCACTTAAATGGTCTCCCATTGATCTATTATCAAAATTTAAAAAGAAAAATATCTCTAATTTCATTTGAATTTTTTATTTATTCAAATTCATCGGCACCCCATGAGAAAATACATTACAAAATCCTCCACATAATTCAATTTGTCCCATAAAAACATAAACAATCATTTTCCTATAAATAATATCATATTACATCCACTAATTGATCACTAGCTCGCCACGTTCTATCCCAAAATGATTATCATGTTTCTGTAGAACAACTCACAATAGCCGAGTGAAATATTATATCAATATTCACACTACTTGATCATGAAAATCTAATTAATTCCCTCAAAACTACCATCTAATCAATAGAATCAATTTAATCGATTTTTCAATACACTGTTGTTCAAAAAAAATTCTGACTATCTAAAAATGATTCTCATTTCCATCATTAAACTATCAAGAATTAACATGAATAGACCCAAAAATCAAAAAAATATTCGACAATTTACATCCATTATTATGGTTCTTCTCACCGTAAGGACTAACATCTATGAAAAAAATTGTATAATGGGGCCCCTATCTATAGAATTCACCTTCTAAAAATGAACCCCACATAATCAAAATTATAATATTATAAATTTCATACTCAACATCTTAATCATTACTCTACAAATCCATCCTACGTGATAAAATCACATGTACCTCTCAATTTTTTTATGAAAACATCAGAAGACACCTACTTCCCTAACCCGAGTTACTCTTAGTCCATTATTTAAAATCAATAAAACATGGTTAAACCCACCAGTTTCTTTATGTGAATAATTTTAAATATATATATATATAGACAACAATTTCATTTAGTTTCTACCTAAAACCGTCTTTTAATCCAAGTTCATTCTATCAAAATCATGAATTTTCAAACAAATAGCATTGCTTGTATTTTAGCATAAATCAATTATTATTTAAGAAATCGATTTTGAAATAATAATTTCAGAATTATTTTCATCATTTTGATCAATACTAAAAAACCCAAAATATCATAAACATGTTTTATTTTTTTGAGAACTACTTTAAAACTCATTTTATACCCACTATAAGATCTCAAATAACTAGTTTAAAAATATTTTCTAATAATATTTCTGCCTCGATGTATGTCATAGGCTTCCAATTATAATTAAGGGATAGAAAAATTCATTGGGATACTGTGACCCTAAATGTAATGTTTTATGTCCATTCTAGTATAAACCAAAAATTCCACATGAACCATTCATACATTGGACATAACCAAAACTAGTGGAATCATAATAGAGATCCACAAGTGGTATACCATAGTCTTTTATATAAAAAAAATAAATAGTCGATATGATGAAACATAAATACAATTAAAAATAGCATATATATACATTACATTCATCATAAATTAATAAAAATATTGGCCCCTTATAAAATAAACATGAAAAAATAATAATGATATAATGGCCTCTAGCCCATCTCAGTAGAAAATAACCTACTAGATCACTCAAATCTATGACATATCTCGACAAAATCCACAACTATAGCTCTAATATCATTCCTATAACTTAAATAAAGTATATTTTCTACCCACATACTTTGAAAACCATGTGAGGAAAGAAGGTAAGGGTGAGTCTAGTAATCTGGTCGGATTATCCTACCATGACTCCCTGAGTTAATGAGATCATGATGATGTTTGTGAAAGGATATTGTAAGTGTCAATAATCGCACATAAGAACATAACCCATAAATTCACATAAAATAACCATATATATATATATGAAATTATGGTGAATCATACACACACACAAAATAATTACAAATTAATATCCAAACCATATTCATGTCCTACTTACATGTAATTGAACAATTATTTACCCTCATATCTCAATGAGATATAAAAACCATTCACTCTCATATAATCATACACTATGTACTAGATGTGTCACCCTAATTCCAAAAAGACTCACTGAAAAAATTCTCCCCTATACAACAAGTCTTCTTCCTACTCATCAAGTAATCGAACCTAAAATATCATGGGAAATAAATATCCTTTCATGAAAATTAATAATGAGTAATCAAATCGGGCCCAAACTCTAATAAAAAATGTCAAATGATTTTAAAAAAGAGAAGGCAAATCAAAGAGAACCTGAAGAAATGAATAGTTATATAACTACAATACCATGATAGAATAATTGGAAAATAAAGAATAATTCCCAACCATATGAAAATGTAATCTCATCTCTCAATTCATGTCCCATATCATATCACTAGTCCCCACTAAATCTATCTACAAATATAACCATATAAAATCATAATCTCTAACCAATCTATCACAATTCATTATAGGGGATAGATCCTACTATATGATCATATAGCACAATAAACACACACTAATACGTAGGATTATACATCAAGAATTGTAATTGATATCTTATCATTCATATCTATGATCTTACCATAGTGAATCCATATTGGAAATTTGCCTCTAAGGAAGTTATTATCACTTTCACCAACTAAGTCACCCTTATTTCCTAAATCCTATTATAAAAACATACTATTTCTAGTCTCTAATAAGATTAGAACCACTTACGGAGGTATTATTATCAACTAAGAATGTCATCAACTTTATGTATGATCTCGAAATAAAAATATGTGATCCATTATGGGCTAATAACCGTTCCAATGTTCCTATAAAACATCACCTCCCAATGTGATTTGTATCATAATCACTTTGGTTTTATTAGAAATTCCCTCCATGACTATGATATTTTGTAAAACCAATCCCATTCATACATAATTTGTGTTACATCACTTGATGTCACACTAACAAATTCAACACAACAAAGATGGAAATAATTCTACTCATATTTCATAATTCCAATCACTAACTTGGATTTCCAAAACTAGGGACAATGTACCCATTTATGTAATTTTGTCAATTAAAACCATACTATGTTTAAACCATAACCAGGAAATCACAACCGATGTTGAAGATGTTCTCCTTTTCCAACTCTCAATCAATACCAACTGTCCAACACATTCCCAGTGAAATCTAAAGACCAAATCACATCATTTATGTGATCACATAAAAACCTCACTAAGATTCCTAAAGTTATCATTAGTACTTTCTGTATTCCTGAGTTATGATCTCCTTGATGTTTCTACAATCTCATGTCTAATAATGGTTAAATATTGTTTTAAGGGTTTATAAGGGCCTTGGAAGTCTTCCTGAGGCTTTGGGGCATGACAATCTGGGTTTTAAAGTTATATCTTAGGTGCATGGTTTGTGAATGGTTAGTGATAATCATGGACCCTAACCATGAATCATAAAATTCATAGGAAAATGTATTTTAAATCATGTATTGGGCACTAAGAACCCATGAATATATTTGAAACAAAATTAAAGATTCATTTCACATGTTTGGAACACCGTTTATAAAACATTCATTGTAACCATAAAATAGAACGTTCTAGATAGTTAGGATTGTATGGTTGTCATATTGTTTGTCAAACTGTGTGACTAAACTATATTCCACCATTAAAAAGTGAAAAATATGATTTTTACCCTTATGAATACTAACTCTTTTAGCCTACTTTTTTCTTGTTATATTAGTCAAAAACTCCTCAATCATGTTCAACTTTATCCTCCTTTACTTATTAGTTAATGTTATATATATATGGTCTTTTGAGATCCTTTTACTGTGATAAAGGCCTTGTCACATGACTATGACTCTATATTTCCCCTTTCTCATTTTATTTAACTTTCATATGACTTACTTCATGTTTAGATCATGTTCCAGGTTTTTAATGATTTTTTATAGTACTTCATTTTCTTTCATTTCATCAACAAATGAAGGTTTATACTCAATAAGTGAGATTATTCAAACCTAATATAGTTGTTCCCTGATTATTTCCCTTATTCATGCTATTTTTAAAATGTGTTACCGATATACCTCAATCGAGTTATATTTTTTGACATCAATTTTTGTCAAAATCCTTAAACTAATACATTAGAAATATATACATTCATTGAATCGTTTTTCTTGTTAAAGGAATAAGGTTAATCTACTAGGAACTCTTATTTAGCTTATTCATCTTGTGAAACACCTTTTGAATTTAGAAATTGATTTGGTTAGGGTTTAGTTTAGAAATTGAATGTGGTGTTTGAAAATATAAAACATGGTTTTCCTTTTTTAGATCCTTAAATTATGTTCTATATTTAAAATTTTTAATAGGTTTCAAGAAATTAATTTGGTAATTGGAATTATCATTTTTAGATTAATTTCATTAAGTATTGAATAATGGAATATTTATATTCTTTTAGATAATGAATGTTTGGGTTATTTATATAATGGTAATGTTAGTTGAATCCTTGTAATTTTAATTTTATATTTTTCTATCATGAAAATAATAGAATTTATGTTTATTCTTGGGGTGAATATGAACCATAAATAGATGCTATAATTTATTTCTAAACATAGGATGAATTTGTCCCGTAGGTGGATGTTGTAATTGATGGTTAAACCTTAGGTGAATCAGACCCCTGGATGGATGCTGAAATTATGAGTCAATCATAGGTTTATTCTAGGAATCATGTAAAATTTGGCCCCTCAAGGATTGATATTTTACCCAAGGGTTCTAGTTGGGTAGGAGATGAATATATTACCCCTATTTAGAGTGGTTTAGGTTGGAATGTCCCCTATGAAATTATCAAAGAAATCAAGAACCTGTTGAACCAGACGATGTCATAGGTGCTGATGTAGGTGATGACGTAAGGTAGGGATGCAAGAGAAATATATATATGGTTGAATACCCATTCTATGGCTTTCAGGTAACTAGGAAATTGGGATAATCAACCTAATGGGAAAATGGAGTTGTTCAACCCATAGATTGTGTTTGGGACAGTCATTTTGGGCCTTGGGGTGAATTTTTTGTTTCCATTTATTATATATATATGGAACAATCAAATGGGTTAACTAGTTAAAACTAGATTATTTAGGGATGTTGTTAGTGGTGGCCTATGAGCCATACAAACATCATACATGGGCCTCCTTTTAGTACTAGAGAAAATTTTTTCCATGATGTTTGGGATAAGGTGATGTTTCCCCAAAACAATGTGATGTGTCTCAATAAATATAAAAGAACAAATTTAAATGGATGAAAATCACTAAAAAATTTATACTATAGTCTACTAGTGATTGAGGTTTATCTACTAGAAATAGTGTAAAAAAAGTTAAACTATCTAGGAAAAGGTTAAATGAATAAAATAAAATATTAAATTGGTCAGTTTCTCTCATAGTGATGAAGATACCAAGATAATATAAATCCATGTTAATGTATTTAATTTAAAAGGTGATTTGATTTAATTTATATGTTGTTGAAATTTAATCTAAGATATCATCCTCTTAGAGAATATAATCTTCAATTTATGAATTCTCCTTTACCATCAAATATACTCAGTTTAATTCATAAGTGGGTGTTATAATATTTGATTAAACATAACTATCCACAACTCATTCATTATTTTCACCATGAGAGGGATATATAGGTGGTGTGTTGTATAGAGGAGACCCTCATTCGCTATCATTTTTTTTATGATAATGGAGCTGATATTGAGATGAAAAATAAAAGAAACCCACAACTCATAATAATAATAAATCACTCAATTTTATAAACTAAATTAAATTACCCTTCTTTACCCATTTGTATACAGGAGAGTTACACCATCATTATAGACATCAGGTGATATGAAAATCACAATTACCTACTACAACCAAACATTACATAGTAGCTCCATCAGGTTGACTTCCTTTAGTTGTCTTGTTCTCTATATCCAAAAATAGTCTCCATGCATAGCAGCTTCCCTTCTATTTTATTCTCTATAATAGAATTATCCATATAAATATTTTAAATCTTAATTTTCCTTATCCACTAATCTTATTTTTATATTTACTATATTTCTTAATGTTATAAATGGTCAGAATTGGTGAATCTCATCAGATGAATGGTGGTTAGACAAGATTTCGTGTTTAAAGGGAGTGCTTTCACTCCATAGAAGTTAGGGAATCACCTATGTGTGTTTCTACATAAAATTTCCCAAATTCTTAATTTGTAATCAGGTAAAAATCCCAAAATAATTGGATGTTTGAAAAATATTGTAATTTTCACTCTATGGTGTGGATGGTATTCATGGTGGTACAACCATCCATGGCTATACATAGCCATAATGTAGTGAAATGTTTGATTACTATAACTCGTTTATTTCATTTATTGGATACTACCTATTAATCATCCTGAATGGAATAGTTATGACCTAAAACATTGATTTATCACACATTTTTCTTCAATTTCCATCCACGGAATAGCCAGGTTTCACTATGTTATATCTTATAGTTTTCTTATTCTTCAATTCGAGGAATAATATAGAAGGGTTTTTCTATTACACAACCATAATATTTTTAAAAAAATTATTTCTACCATTTTAGGTATCCCCACATTATATTGGTGGTCCAACATCATATCTAATTTTCTCCTTCGCTGAGCATAGTTATTTACGGTTTAGTGGAAAAAGCCACGATGTAGAAACAATTATTATTTCGGTCTCCCCTGATCACTATGCCGCATATCCATGCATACAGTACAGTGAAGCTTGAATTGAATTTGGTCCATAAGCTCTTTCTTTATCAACCATGGAAGTCCCATTATGCTTCTATAAAATTTCAACAGTGGACTTATCAAGCGTCAAAGGTGATCTATGGTGAGCCCGAGCTACAGAACAGAAATTTGGATGGAGGTCAAGCATCCCTAACGGATAACATGCAATATTAATGCTGTTGGAATGGTATTCAAGTGATGTGGGGGTTACATGTGGAATCTATGGTTTTTCTAATGAAAATAATGATTGAGAATCCCGAGGTGAAACTATTTCAAAATGTGAACAATACCCTAGGCATTCATGAATCCTATATAAAATACTATAGTGGATACCCTCTTTGTTTTAGATAGCATGTTCCCTCTATGTTATGAAAAGGTAAATAGGGGCTGGAGGACCCCATGTTCCTACTTGTACCTCCTAATTTTATTTAGTATATCCTCTTTCTGTTCTCTGGACCTGTGCCCCACATGCCGGTTCTTGCACCCACATTCATATTCCTCCTACACCTATGCCAAACTACGTATGGGATGCCACACTTACTCAAACTTCCTTGTGGGGTTCTTATGTAATGGTCGCTTAGTACTGATACATGGCTTGATCCCTCCACCTCAATGTCTTACAGGTGTTATCATCTTTTTTAGTAGGTCCCTCTTTGAAATTTTAACCTACAAACATTCATAAACAACTAAAAAACATAAAACATGTATTTTTATTTTTTATTATAAAATTTCATTACAAATTAAAAATGTCACAACCCGTCCTCGAGGCTCGTGACGTGACTACCCCAAGCCCGACTTCCATACGCCCGAGGCTAGAAACTAGCACCAAAGGTGAAAATCCTGATAAAAATGGGAAGGCATTTCCTTTATATAAGTAAACATCCCAATATAGTACACAAGTGAAGAAAGCAATAAGTAAAACTGAGTACAAAAGTAAGTGTCGAAAAGTAAATGGTCCAGTATAAAAACACCACTGAAAGTAACGTACACATGAGAAATAAAGTACAACAGTGGTAAAGTAAAGTGGCAACCACTGCGTCATCCTCCGGATATCCCACCTGAAGGGTGGGTACAGACGGTCTCCTTAGCTCCTCAGGTCCGGTCGTCTGCTCCGTGTGCGCCCCGTCTAGTGGTCCACCTCTGGGTACCATCCAGCTCCACAAGCCTCTACCTTGATCAGCGATGTTCGTCGTTTACATCCAACACAACGTAGTTTAGGCATATCCCATGCAGAGGTGAGTATACGATACTTAGTAGGGACCTCGAGACCCCAAAGGTCTCCTAGAATCCATGAAGGATAAACCAAAAAGGAAAGATACAAAAACAACGTATCAATCATCTCTAGTTAGGTATTTGACCATACATATACCTATGTTATCAATCTCAGTTCGGCTCCAACTTCCGAGCCCAAGCACAATCTAGTCCACATAGTAAAGAATTTAATCATACCAATGATAATGATTGAAAGACAAGACTCAGATTACATAGGTATCCTAATCACAAAGAGGGGTGGATATGATTAGATGTAGCCTCTAAATCATCTCCTATATCGAACTCACAAAGGATCCAAGTACAGAAGTCATCGCTGCCGAACCCACATAAGATCCAAGTATAGTAACCATCCCTGCCGAACCCACATAGGATCCAATACAGTCGTCATCACTGCCGAACCCACGGAGGATCCAAGTACATTCTTCCTCACTGCTAAACCCACGTTGGATCCATGTACAATCTTCATCATCTTCAAACACACAAAGGATTCCATCATGGTAGTCGTCGCAGTCGCATCCAGCTCTAGGGCTCCCACACATAGCATACTCGATTCCAGGAGGGTCCTCTCCTCGAGTAAAGGGGGTTCGATACATCAATTGTCACGAAGTTAGAGTTGATGTATCCCAGAGTTCTATCTTGTCAAAAGGAACTCAACGTGACAGAAAGTGCGTCAAACGGACGCCCGGTCTAAGAGATATTGGATTTTCCATTCGAGGGCCCCGATTAGAAATATGCTCATTCCAAACCCGGCCATTTACCAAATTTTCCCAAAACTCCCATAGAGTATCGCAAAATGACCGTCTCGTCGAAAGGATCCCAGTGTCATAGATGTCGCTTCGATTGGACACACGATCATTAAATTATTCACGTTTAAGTGAATAACGGGCCTGACCCGTTAATCCTAGTTTTTTGGTAGGTTGGGTCACCTTGTTTTGGTGGGTCTGACCCGGTTGGGGTGTCGGACCGGCCCGGTGATTTTCATGGCCCGTCCTGAGGGGTGCGGCCCGGCCCAAAGAGAGTGCAGCCCGGTGAGGCCCGACGCGCCCCTGCGCAGCCCAACTGGCTTGGCCTGCTAGCTGAGCGGTCTAAGAGGGTGCGGTCCCCCGGCTGTCCGAACCAGTAGCGCCTTATGGCGCCTCCCTCCCAAACAAGTCGGACTTCTGGCACAAGCGGCCTGCACAGGCGGGCCACGGCTCATCCTGATCGACGCCCTCTTGGCATTGCAGCTTCTCTCCACCTGAATGGCCGACGGGTCGGCCTGTCCTTCTACCGAAGCGGCCAGCAATGCGGGCCCCAGTTCCTGCTGCACAGCCGGCACGACGGTGCCGTCTTCCTCCATTGTGGCATGTGCTGGCCGCGGCTCCACGTCTTTGGCACGGCACGACGGTGCCATGCTTTCTCCACCATGTCCACTTTGGCCGAAACTTTTCTTTGTGTGAGCGACGACGGCCCTTGCACTGTCCGTATCTTCCACGTTCTGCCTCCGATCGTCGATTCCATATAATTAAACAAGATCACATGGAGGGTCATTGGGCTGTGTTTATTCAGCCTTACACCCTCCGCATTTAGATATATCAATAGGCCAAGACAATCAAGTTTATACAAAAACAAACCAAGGCACAATTGTAATCCATTAAAAATGAACATAACCCCTTACTCGATAATTGATTTCATACGTCTGGCATCGCAGAAGACGACATTGCGGGGAATGTATTTATATGCGACATTGAAGTGCGTCCGAGGAGGAAGTGGTGTCTCTTACCTTATCGCGAAGAACAGAAAGGATGGCATGTCGATCATTCTTCATGGAACCAGAGTTCTTCGTCGAAGAAGACACTGTTCTTCGTCGGAGGTTCGACGTTCTTCCCCAAAAGCTCAAGATCTCCCTCCCTTCACACAATGAAAGCTCCTCCAAAATAAAATAATAAGCTACCCTTATTATTTTATTAACACAAACCATTTAAAATTCAAACATTCAAACACTTAATTAATTAAATGAAGAGTTCCATTAATTAATTAAGTTATGTTGGCAAGAGTTAAAGAGTGGGAGAGGTAGAGGAAAGGTCCTCATAAATTAAAGGGGTTGTCATTAATTAATAGAGTGAGGGAGGTGGAGAGTGTGGAAATTTAAGGGGTGTTTCCAATTTAATTAAGGGGGTTTAATAAGTTTAGGGGAAAATGAAAGGTTGGGGCTCGTGTGGGCCCCACCTCTCAAACATCCACAAATGGGTAGTTAGGTTGTTGTGGGTCCCACCCTTAACTCCCCTTTGTAGGATATAACTATCTCAGATATAAATAAAATTGTACACACCTATTTATTTTATTTAAAGCTAATTCCCCAATTATTACCTTTCGACCCACATAAAACGCACATGTGGTGAAGGTCCCCTTAAGCGAATACCGGCACTACGAATTAATCAGTGCCCTCGGATTTCGATTCTGAGCACCCATTCAAAATATAGAAAATTATGCTCGTTCTTTTACTGAACGTACCTGAGTTAAAATTTGGAAATTGATCCCGGGAACACCGGGCCTCAGAATCAGGTGCCGTCAAAAGCCACATACTTTTAAACTTCCAAAGTATTTATAAAAAAGTTTTACATGAAATTTTCGGGTCTTTAAATTACTCCCACCTAAGGTATTTATGTCCTAGTAATGCTACATCATAAACTAGGGAAACAAATGAGGGTACTGAGCATGCATCTTAGCCTCCTACTCCAATGCTTTCTCTTAGAGGTTCTTGTGCTGCCAACGAATGCGCACCATAGGAATCGACATCCACATAATACATGCTCTTGTCGATCCTCAATATCCACCGGGACCTCCGCAAATGTCGCCCCGTCATCGATGTCCAGCTCCCCATTATCAATGATGTGGGTCGGGTCGTGCACGTATCTCCTCAGTTGAGATACATGGAAGATTTTGTGCACCCGGTGCAACTGAGGTGGAAGGGCTAGGTAGTAATCCACCTCTCCTACCCTGATGAGGACCTGGAATGGTCTGATGAAGCATGGAGATAACTTGCCACCCTGGCCAAATCTCTGTAATCCAGGTCGAGGTGAGACCCATAAGAAAACGTGGTCTCCATCCTCGAACTCTAGTGGTCCCCATATTCTTTGAGAATATGACTTCTGTCTACTCTGTGCAATCCTCATCCGGTCCTAGATGATCTGCACCATCTTTGTCATAGCTTGAACCATCTCTAGTCCTACAAGTGCTGACTCCCTAGTGTCAGTTCAGCATAGAGGTGATCTGCATGGTTAGCCGTACAGTGCCTCATATGGTGCCATCCCGATGGTTGAGTGGTAGTTGTTGTCATACGCAAACTCCAACACGAGTAGGTGATCCTCCCAGCTATGACCAAAGTCATGGACACATGCATAGAGCTTGTCCTTGAGTGTCTGAATGGTCATCTCCGTCTGGACATCTGTCTGAGGATAAAAGGCAGCGCTCTGGTGTAGCTGCGTCCCAAATGGCTCCTGAAACCCCTTCCATAGCCGAGATGTAAATCAAGAATCTCGATCAGAGATAATAGACGATGACACACCATGTAATAGTACGATATCTTCAACGTAGAGGAATCCCAAACACTATATTGTTCCATGCTATCTGATCGGAAGGAAGTGGGCCGACTTGGTGAGTCAGTCGGCAATCACGCTGATGGAGTCTTGTCCTCTGGAGGTATGTGGGAGCCCCATCATGAAGCCTATGGATATTCCATCCCACTTCCACTCCGGAACCTCCAAGGGCTATACCAAACCTTCTGGTACCTGGTGCTCCACCTTTACATGCTGGAAAGTGAGGCATATTGAAACGAACTCTGCTACAAAATTCTTCATACCCGGCCACCAGTGCTGTTTTCTGAGGTCTTGGTACATCATCGGCACCTCTGGATGTACCGCATGAGGGTAAGTGTGAAACTCCCTTATCACTTCCTCCTACAGTACAACTGGTACCATGGTACATCCCCTGAAGAGGATGACATGCTCTCATCCTTCATAATATCTATCAGGCACCTGCCCTATGGAAATATGAGCACGTCGCGTCTCACAGTCAACATCCCCATGTTGTGCCTCTATAACCTGATAAAGTAGTGGATGAGTGATTGTGAGGGACTTTAGAAAGGATGTCCCACCCCTATCCATGATGGATATCTGCAAAGCGGATAACTACTTCATCACCTTTTTAAGTAGTTGAATGCCCGATCTCCTGCTGAGATCATCAGCTACTATGTTCCCCTTCACAGGTATATAGACTATCCCAAAGTCATAGTCCTTGTGGAACTCAAGACATCGCTGCTGTCTCAGGTTCAGGTCCTTCTACAAGAAAATAGACATGAGACTCCCGTGGTTAGAGTAGACTATAAAGCGCTCTCCCATCAAATAATTCCACCACGTATTCAGGGTAAAGACCACTACTGCTAACTCCAGGTCTTGGGTAGCGTAGTTCTGCTCATGCTGCCTCAACTGTCGTGAACCATAGGTGATCACTACCCGCTCCTACATCAGGACACACCAGAGTCTGGTCCATGATGCGTCACATTAAACCACATACCCAATTCCCTCCTCCAGTAGCCTCAAGATGGGCGCACTGGTCAATCTCTACCTCAGCTCTTGGAAGCTCTGCTGGCATCTATCTGACCACACGAAGGGTTTCTCATTCTTCTTCAAAGCTAAAAGTGGCGCTACAACACTATAGAAGTCTAGCACAAATCTCTGGTAGTATCTTGCCAGGCCTAGAATACTTTGCACCTCCGTCACACTCCTAGGTGGATCCCAAGAAAGTACTTCTTTGATCTTCATAGAATCCATAGCAACTCCCACCTTCGAGATGAAGTTCCCCAAGAAGTGAACCTCTCTAATACATAAATCTCACTTCGAGAGCTTACCATAAATCTGATTCTCTCAGAGTGTGTCCAATACAACCCACAAGTGGTAGGCGTTATCCTCCTCAGTAGTGGAGTAAATCAGTATGTCGTCGATGAACACAACGACAAAACGATTGAGGTAAGGTTGGAAGATCATTTTCATGAGACTCATGAACCCTGCTGGTGTGTTGGTTATGCCGAAGGGCTAACCAAGAACTCATAGTGGCCATACTGACACCTAAAAGTCGTCTTCTACACATCCTCATCTCAAACATTGAGCTGATGATAGCCTGACCCGAGGTCTAGCTCCGAGAACCATTGTTCCCTCTTAAGCTGATCAAAGAGGTCTTCAATCCTTGGGATTGGGTACTTGTTATTTATGGTCACCTTATTTAGGTGATGGTAGTTGACACAAAGTCGTAATCTCCCATCTTCCTTCTTGGAAAATAAAATCAGAGATGCCCAGGGTGAAACAATGGGTCGGATGAATCCCATTCCCTATAAGTCCTCTAGCTGTACCCGCAGTTCATGAAGCTTGGTGGGAGCCATCCGATATGCTGGAGTGGATATCAGTGTTTTCCTGGGGTACATGTCAATGTAGAAATATACCTCTCTACGAGGATGTAGTCCTGGAGTGTCCTCAGGAAAAACGTCTCCATACTTATCCACCACAATAAGAAAACTTGGACTCTGCACATCAACCTCTCCTAGGAAGATACTAGAAAATTGATGTGAGATCGGTTTCCCCCTCCTTTGCGTAAGCCCATCCTGCACTGCTAAGGCTCCCTTCTCGCCGGTGAAGGTAAACTAGGTCTTATCCGTGCAGACACACCACACTTTGCGCCTAATACAGTTGATCTAGTCATGGACTGTAGATAACCAATCCATACCCAAGATGATGTCGTAAGGCCTCGACGCCGCTTCAAGAAGATCCCAGCCGAATCTCTCACCTCCTAGAGTAAGCTCACACTGCCAGAAACGGTGCGTAATAATCGAGTCTGTTCTCGTAGGAGACTCTATCCGTAAGGATCGTTCCAAAGACTCCATCAGAATCTCCATGCTCCGAACAAGGGCAGTAGCAATATAATAATGACTCGCTCCTGTGTCTATAAGAACTACAACAAGGGTGGATTAGACTCAGATAGTACCTCGAATCATCTCAGGTGCGCCGTGGTCATAGGTCTCGACTACATGGAACTGAGCCTACCCATGTCTGCGAGCTCCCTGTGGTTGGGGTGATCCTCCTGGTGGGGGTGGTGGTAGAGCCTCGAAGCATCATCCACCACCCGCTGCTCGGCCAGCTCCTCTACCTCGTCCGCCTACTCCATGTGGACTGCCATGGTCGAACCTTTTCCTCTTCCTAGGAGGACCCTCTACTGTCTACTGCTCGTCTGCTTGGCGGGTTAGGCAGTCACGAGCCATGTGTCCCTGCCCTCCACATGCATAGCACTATATAACCCTCATATGGATGGCTCTGCTCCATGTTCCCTACATTTCTAAACCAGTGTCCTCTGGTCACTCACCTAATGGCCTAGTCCGCTTGGACCTATGCGATATCTGTCTACTGTTGGCCACAGAAGACTCCACTATGTGTAGCCCTGTGGTGGGTCTTGCTGCTGGCGTAGGATTAGAAAGAAAACTCTCCCCAAGAAGGGATCTCTCCAGTACTCATGTCTGTGTCGGAATGCTGAGGGAGATCATCGAATCCGTGATCTCATGCCTCAGTCCCTGCTCAATGCTCTGGGCCCGGAGGAATGGGTCTTGTACCATGTCCGTGGAGTATCAAAAGAGGTCATTACAACTCATCGAGTACTGGGCTACTGTCATGCTTCCCTGGCACAACTGTAGTAACTCTTGGATGTGAACTGCACGGAGGCTAGCTGGAACAAACTCCGAGAGGAAGAGGCTCTTGAAGTATGTCCAAAGTAGATATGCCTCGTCCTGCCCAATGAGCATCAGGCTCCACCATATTCCTACTGCTGCGTGCAGGAGACTCGCGGAAAGGATCACCGTATGTTCTGCTGGTGTTTCTACCAATCTGAAGACTCTGAAGATAACCTCCATCCAATCCTCAACTGCCTAAGGGTCCATCTCTCTGTGGAACCTGGGCGGCCTCTGTCACTGAAACTTGTGCAATGCACTCAGGCGGCATGCACTATCTACTGCTAGGGCTAGTGGCATCGGTGGCTCAGCGGGTAATGGTACCGCTGGTGCCTCCACTTTAATGGGGCCCTACACCGAGGCCTCGTCGCTTGGTGGACTGCTATCTCGCATGTAGCTCGAAACCCTCACTGGATGACTATGTGGGGCCATCCTGAAATGAACCAGCTACGCCATGGTCAAACAGTATACCTGGTGAGCTGACACAAAGTAATCACAATGAAAAACTTTGAAACACAAATGCAATCAATTTTTTCATGCACTGAGTCAGAAATCAGACGTCAGGGTCCTGGTTTATGGATACATCGGCCACCACACCAACACTATACTCCCTTGACTGATAAACACACTAAATACTCTTAACATTATTTCTTCACGGAGAATAAATTATCAGAGTCATGAGTTCTGCAGTAGAACTGACTCCTATGATACAAATTTGTCACGACCCGTCCTTGGGGCCCATGTCGTGACAACCCCAAGCCCGCCTTCCATAGGCGAGGGGCTGACGACTAGTACCAAAGGCGTAAATCCCGATAAAAAAGGGAAGGCATTGCCTTTATATAAGTAAACATACAGAAAAGAGTACCCAAGTGAAGTAAGAACTACGTAAAAATAAGTACAAAAGTAAGTGTTGAAAAGTAAATGGGCCAGTATACAAATCCAATAAAAAGTACAGTACAACTGATAAAGAAGGTAAAAAAGTAGTAAAGTAAAGCAGCAACCACTGAGTCATCCTCTGGATCTACCAACTGAAGGGTGGGTATAGATGATCTCCTAAGCTCCTCGGGTCTGGTCGTCCGCTTCGTGTACGTCCCGTCTAGTGGTCCACCTCCAGGTACCGTCCAACATCACAAGCCTCCGACTCAATCAGTGATTTTCGTCATCTACATCTAACACAACGTAGTGTGGGCATAACCCAGTTAGGGGTGAGTATACGATACTCAGAAGCGATCCCGAGACCCCAAAATCTCTCCCAGAATCCATGAATGATAAAACACAAAAGAAATATACAAAAATGAGGTATCAACCAACTCTACTTAGGTATATGCCCATAAATATACATAAGTTATCAATCTCAATTTGGCTCCAACTTCCGAGCCAAATCACAATCCTGTCCACATAGGAAAGAAGTCAATATTACCAATGATAATGACTGAAAGACAAGACTCAGGTCAAACAGGTATACTACTCACGAAGAGGTGTGGAGATGATTAGATGTAGCCTCTGAATCATCTCCTCTACCTATCCAACGTAGGATCCACGTATAGAATTCATCGCTGCCAAACCCACGTAGGATCCATGTATAGTAACCATCACTGCCGAACCCACGGAGGATACAAGTACATTCATCCTCGCTGACGAACCCATAGAGGATCCAAGTATAGTCGTCCTCACTGAAGAACCCACGTAGGATCCATGTACAGTCGTCATCATCGTCAAACCCACAGAGGATTCTAGCATGGTAGTCGTCGCAGTCGCAGCCAGCTCTAGGGTTTCCGCACACAACGTACTCGATTCCAGGAGGGTCCACTCCTCGAGTAAATGGGGGTTGATAAGTCAAATTTCACAAAGTCCAGAGTTGATGTATCTTGAAGTTCTGTCTCGTCAAAAGGAACTCAACACGATAGGCGGCGTGACAAACGGACGCCCAGTCTGAGAGATATTGGCTTTTCCATTTGAGGGGCCCGATTTGAAATATGCTCATTCCAAACCCATTCATTTACCAAAGTTTCCGAAAACTCACTTAGAGTATCGTAAATGGACCGCCTCATTGAAAGGATCCTAGTTCCGCAGACAGCGTATCGATCAGACGTGCGGTCTTTATGTTATTCACGTTTAAGTGAATAATGGGCCCGACCCATTAAGCCCAGTGGGCTGGCGGGTCGGGTCACCCAAATTTTACGGGTACGACCCGATAGGGGTGTCGGACTGGCCTAGAGATTCGCACGGCCCACGCTGAGGGGAGCAGCCCGGCCCGAAGAGAGCGTGGACTGGCCCGAAGCGACGCGGCCCAGCCGGGGCGGCCAGCCTGCCGGGGCGGTCCAAGGGGGTGCGGCCCCCCCGGCTGTCTGAACCGGCAGCGCCTTATGGTTCCGCTCTCCCAAACCAGCCATCTAGGTCGGCCGGCCTTCTAGCACAAGTGGCCAGCATGGGCGGGCCACGAATCATACGGCGCGACGCCTTCCTGTCGCTGCGACTTCTCTATGCCGGGTCGGCTGATGGGTCGGCCGGTCCTTCCGCCGAAGCGGCCCACAATGCGTGCTGCGGTTCCGGCTGCATAGCCGGCACGATGGCACCAACTTCCTCCACCGTGGCCTATGCTAGCCGCGGCTCTGCGTCTTCAGCAAGGCGTGACAGCGCCGTGCTTTCTCCATCATGGCCCGCTTGGCGGCGGCATTTCTTTGCATGAACAACGACGACCCTTGCGCAGCCGGTCTCTTACACGTTCCGCCTCCGATCGTCGATTCCATATAATTAAACAAGATCAAACGGAGGGTCATCGAGCCGTGTTCGTTCGGCCCACGCCCTCCGCGTTAAGCGATAACAATAGGCCGAGACAGTGAATGTTATACAACAACAAACCGAGTCACAATTTTAATCCATTAAAAAGAACATAACCCCTACTTCGATAATTGATGTCATACATTTGGTGTCGTGGAAGATGGAATCGCGGGGAAAGGATTCATTGGTGACGTCAGAGTGCGTCTGAAGAGGAAGAGGGGTCTCCCCACTTATCACGGTGAAAATAAAGGATGGCACGTCGATCATTCTTCGAGGAACCAACGTTCTTCATCAAAGAAGACACTGTTCTTCGTCAGAGTGTCAGTGTTCTTCCCCAAGAACTCAAGAGCTCTATCCCTTCATACAACGAAAGCTCCACCAAAATTAAATAATAAGCTACCCTTATTATATTATTAACACAAACCATTTAAAATTCAAACTTTCAAACACTTAATTAATTAAATGAAGAGGTTCCAATCATTAATTAAGGTATGTTGGAAAGATTTAAAGAGAGGGAGAGGGAGAGTAAAGGTCCTCATATATTAAAGGGGTTGTCATGAATTAATGGATTGAGGGAGGTGGAGATTTTGGCAATTTATGGGGTGTTTCCAATTTATTGAAGGGGGTTTAATGAATTTAGGGGAAAATGAAAGGTTGGGAATCGTGTGGGCCCCACCTCTCAAACATCCCCACTTGGGTACTTAGGTGGTTGTGGGTCCCACCCTTAACTCCCCTGTGTAGGATATAACTACCTCATATATAAATAAAATTGTACACGCCAATTTTATTTATTTTAATCTAATTCCCCAATTATTAACATTCGACCCCATAAAACGCAACTGTGGTAAAGGTCCCCTTAAGAGAATACCGGCACTGCGAGTTCATCGATGCCCTTAGATTTCAATTTCGAGCACCGGTTCAAAAGATGTAAAAACCCGCTTGTTCGTTTACTAAACGTACCCAAGCTAAACTTCGGAAATTGATTCTGGGCACACCGTGCCTTGAAATCAGGTGTCGTAAGAAGCCACAGACTCGTAAAATTCCAAAGTATTTATGAAAAAAATTTCCTTGAAATTTATGGGTCTTTACAAAAAAATTCTAAGAAACATTTATTCATTAAAACATTGGTTATTTACACTTAATTTAAAATAGAAATAAGATATTAATATTATAAAATTGTATGAAAAATATGAACTCATAAAACTCCCCTGCACATGAAAAATGATTATCTTCAAGCATAAATCTAAACTATGAATTTAAAAAGAAGCCACCATTAAACTAACATTTTAAATTTTAAATCTATATAATCGAAAAATTATCAATTTCGGAAATAAAATTTCATTTTTTATGTATAGAATGTTATTCTAACTATTTACTAGACATAATGAATTTGAAATTAACAATAAAAAATGGCTCTTCTCATTTCATCACTTCACATCTTTTATTTCAGCATAAAAAAATGTCAATTTGTTATCTACCACACCATTTTGTTTCTTCTCTATTCACTCAAGGTAAAATTAAATCTATGATTTCTTTATACATTGAGTATATGCACTAAACACATGAATTTTAAATTGATTATTTTCTAAACCTATTATAGAAAAATATAACTAAAAATCAAGAGGAATATGAATTATTGTTCATATGATTATGAGCTTATGTGACGGTAGATAATTGATAAAAATATTTAAGCTCAAAAAGGAGTCTAATATCTTTGTTTTAATCATGATAATCAAAGTGAATCCATTTATCTTCTCCTCTTAGATATTATTTCATCCTCACATCACAATCTCATCTAAGCCCATGAATCATGAATGTATTGTGAATCAGTAAACCCTTTAATTTTTTTTAATTTTAAAAATTTCAAGTTCTAAATAATTTAGTTAGGATAAGTCTCACGTCTATCACATAAATCCAAATGATAAAATCATAAGATGAGGGATGGTTACATTTGACCCTCCATAACACAACCCAATTTTTTTCCTTTTTTTATTCTTATTTTTCTAGAGGGGTGACATATAAAATTAATGAATAAAAATGAAAATTCATTACAAAATCTAATAAGATAAATAAGACAACCTTCTCAAATATTCACATCTATTCTTCCATTAAATCTATCTCACCCCACACTTGAACATTAAAAATCATGAAAAACATTATAGTATGTGTAGGAGTGGTTAAATTGGATCAAAATGTGGAAATTATTATCCAATTTCATTCATGGTCTCTAAGGGATAAAAGGTGTATTAATGTTAGGTAGGTCTCAAGGATAACAAATAAATAAAAAAATGAATCAATCATATTTTAATTAAATTTGTATATTTATTATTTTGATAATATAATAATCAAATCCAATAGTGTTATATTTTCAAATTTCTCTCAAGAAAATTACTAATAATTATTTAAAAAAATTTCTTATAAACCTCTTAAGATTATGATCTCGTAATAAAATTAAATCAATCCTAGAATTTTTCATAACAATAAATTGATCGACATGATCTTATGAGACATAAATCATGAAATATGAAATGTAAATTTCATTAATAAGTGACTAAAAATAAAAAAACATGAATTTTTTAATTCATGTATCTATGCTTCACTCTAATCATCTAATATCTCCATTTTACTTATTTTACTCAACCAACTTGAAAACTAAAACCTGTAATCATAGGGATCCTAAAAATTCTCAGAAATATTCAAAAAAAATTAAATCATAGATCAATGTACGGGCATGTATTTTTCTCATTTAAACTATGGAAATATTCTATAAAATAGGGGAGAAAAAATGAGTACTGAAAATTTATTTTACACCCCTTTCATATTGAAGATCTCATCCAGGTTTTTTCTAGTATTTATATAGAATTTCATCGTAACATTAAACATTATTTACCAAAAAATATCATACACATTGTGAATTTTTGAGCCCATGACAATTCAAAAATTAAAAAGGAAATGTACACTTAGTAGTTCCTAAACAAAAATGAAATAGAATCACATGGCATAAAAATTTGGTTTTCCTACCAAAAGCGCTTTGGTTAATATCATTCAACTCAGCCATACCACTTGAAGTAAAGTGACCATTGTCAATAAAGATGTTACCCAATAGAGATCCAAAAAAGATCAAATTAATGATTCTTCCATGTAGATTGGCCCTCTTCCTTTTTCATACACTGAAATTACTTTTACCTTGACGAAAACGATCTCAATTTACATGGTCTCAATCCATTAGTTTTTATACTTCTTTGAATTGTCAAATTTCAACTCACTGCCTACCGAAACAAGGTACCTATCCTTGTTTTCATCTCAGATAGAGGATCCTCCACTCTCTCTAAACTTTTCAATTTGTTTCTCACCTATCCTTTCCCCTTTTTCACTTTTTCATTTCTTTCTATAAAAACATCATCAACACTTCTTCTATGGATATAAATGTCCTCAACATCTAGAAACTCATTTTATTTCTCATAAGGACTTTCTCATCACTTAATGAATGGTTAATTTTACCTATTCTCCAATAACTCTTAAAAATAACAATCTATTTTGGATATAATTTAGTGCTCTTACTATTTCTAGGATGGGTCTTTGAAAAATGATTTTGGTCCTCTCATCATACATGTGTAGAACCATAAAACTTATTGGGAAGTAGAACATGTTTACATTAATAATGACATCCTCATGTAGTCCTTGGGGACATTTCACCATTTTTCTGTCAATAGAATCCCAACATGGGTTGGTTTCATCTCTCATAAAACTTAGATATTGAATTTTCAATACGATACCATGTTTACACTTTCACCTAAATCACATAAACCACCACCAATCACATTATAAAAAAATTCAATAGGGGTAGAAATAATACTTAAATAACTGGTTTTCTATGGTCGGATCCTAGATACCACATCTAAAAAATCCCATATCAATGGGATAGTGACTAATTATCCAACAATTATTTTATTTAGCACAAAATTCTTTATGAACATGGAATATGTAGATATGCTCTCAATCACCTCAAGGAATGGTATGTAATGTGTTGTTTCATGAAAATATCCTGGAACTTCTCCATATTATCATCAATTTTTCTTACCTTAATCACTATAGAAATGGTGGTTTTGGTTGATACAGTGGTGGAGATTATTCTTGAACATTATTCTGAAATTCATTTCCCTTTTCCTTATTCTATTTCATTGATTTTATTACCTTTACAACTTCTTCCTCTTTTTTCGTTTTTCAGACTATAATCAATATTTCTCAACTATTATATAATATTTTTCAAATAACTCCCATGTAATCATCACACTTCTCAAGGTGATTGATATCAGCTCAACATGTTCAAGAACTTCAATATCACCTACAAAACTCCTCTTACACTATCAATAAATTGGTTGTCAATCTATTCATATTGAATATCTATGTTCCTCATGGAATATCATTTATTTATTTAGTATTATCTCAATTCTAGGATATTTTTACCTTGATTACCGAATTATGTTTTCAACTCATTGATTGAATCTATTATTATGGAAGTGAAACTCACCAGGGTCTCTACCAATGAATGTAATTGACTCAAAATCATTGTTCCTTAGTATTAGAGATGAAATCATTATTCCCTTGGTGGAGATCCTTTTCCTAGTGATTGATTCTCCTATTTTTATTATTGTGGTGGATATCTTGGACTCCAAACCTATGAATAATTTTCTCTTTTATAATTGTTGTAATTGAAATCAATTCAATTCATACCATGGGGATGTTCATTATCCATAATTTCACCAAGTTTCCATGAAATATCATTCATTTTCAAGGAAAACTATCTATTTTAAACATTTTGACCTCCTTTTACATCACTACCTTGAATATATTTCCATTCGAAACTACTAAAAATCATTTCTTCCTGAAATTCATAACTCACATTTAGTGACATCCTCAATATGGAACCTTTAGTAACTATGTCAACAATTTATTGATTACACTGCAATAATCTTATATGAATCGGTTTTATAGACACAACATTTCAATTTCATGATGATTTTATCATATTATCATACTTTTAAAAAAACTACCAATAAATATATAATTATTCATCAGTTAATTTATCATTACTCAGAATTCTTACCACTAGATCCATGGAATTTGGTGATGGTAAAAATTGTGTCAATAATTTACTTAAAAAATTATCCCATGTTGTGATCAAATGTGGAGATAGGATCTGAATCCATTATCATACCTTTTATTTTCAATATAATCTAAATAATCATAATTTAAATACACCACTTTTGAGGTTTTTTAATTGAAATGTATCATAAATTTAGAAAAAAAACTACCCAATGTGATAACAGGGGTCTTCAGGTTATAGCTTGAGTAATTGATCTAACTGATTGATTATATGAATTATCTTCATCTTTAAAATAGATTACTTATCAGTGATTGGTGGTACTAAAATACTCATATGGAACCCGACATTCAGGGATCTTCGGTAATTTATTGGAGCTTAAACTTATGGGTTTTTCCTTGATCCCCTTATATTACCACAATTATCACTTATTTTATTAATCCTTGATTACTTCCTTGAAATTATTTTCTAATTCATGGGCCTAACTCCCTACCATCCATGTTATTCTCTTCTTGTTTTTATTTATTTCGTTGTTGTTTTTATTTTCCTTTAGGTCTTAATATAGAAATTATATTCTCATTCTTTCTACTTTCCTCTTATAGAGTATTATTGCACTGGTTTTGATGTTGAAAAAACTGATCAAGAAGAAAAAGTTTAAAAAGATTAATAATAGAAATATCTAAAATGGATTTTTAAAAAAATTCATAATCATTACTAACTATCATTCCTCATAAATGAGTCTAATTTTGACGTCTACTAAAAAGGTTTGTTATTATCTAGGGAAATATTAATGAACACGTTTACATACTCAACTATCACTATGTATTTTAAACGTTATTCTAGTGGTAATTTGGGTCAATCTATTGATAATAGTGTAGAAATGAATTGAAATGTCTAGGAAAAAATTAAATGAATATAATATAGGATATAATTTCTTGTTTTCTCAGATAGTGATGATCATTCTATGATAATGTAAATCCAGGTTCATGTATTTATTTGAACACATGATATGATATAAATCAAATGTTTATTTAATTGAACCCAAGTATGAATTATATTAGAGTAACTACTCTTCACTTTATTAAATATCCTTTCCCCGCTTAGATATTTATATTAATTCATAAGTTGGTGTTAATACTGTGTTTAAACATTATTTTCCCTATTTCATGTATTTTGTGTTCCATGAGATGAATAAATAGGTGGTGTGTTTAACCATGTAGACCCTCCTTCCCTAGAATTAGTTATTCATGAGAAATGAGTGAGATTTAGATGAAAAATAAAATAATTACAAAACTCATCATAAAAAAATTAAACACATTCCTAAACTAAGAATAATTTTTCTTCTTTACATTTCATTGTAAATGAGAGTTTACCCATCATTCTAGTCATGAGGGGATTTGAAAATCATAATTACCAACTAAAACCGTGTGATTCGATAGTATCTCTATTAAGTTAGCATCTTTCACTTGTCTCATAATCTAGATATGAAAGAAGTAATCATTCACAAAAACTTTCCCTTTGTTTTATTCCCCATGAGATAATTCAATCTCTACTTAAAATTTTTAATTCTACACTTCTTCTGCTAGTATTTGTCTCTTTCCTATAGTTATTACAGATTCAATTGGACATTGTTAGTGGGTCTTCTTATATAAATGGTGGTCTGTCATGCTTACTTGTTTTAAGGGAGTTCTTTCACTCCTTGGAAGTTGATGAGGCCCCATTTATGATTCTATTTTTAAATATCCCTAAGGCTCTGGATGTAATCATGTTAAAATCCCAAAAGAATAATTTTTTTGAAATATATAGTAACCCTCACCCTTTAAAATGTCTTGTATTCCTAGGGGCACATCCATACATGGCTATGCATAGACACACTTTAGAACAAAGGACCATGACCACAACTCATTTCATTTATTTATATGCTACTTATTATTTCATATCATCGATGACATTGTGAGTCCTATGATATAAATTTATTATTTGTTTTTTTAGTATTTGGTCATGATTCATCCATTTTTCAATATGATTCTGCTTATGGATATCTTCTTCTTCATTTTGATCCATGGAATTGCGGTGTTTCGCTACTATATAACCATATTATTTTCTAAAAATCATCAATTAGTCCATTTGAGGCATCTAAAAATCTTATTGTAGGTCCAAAACCACCTTTCATTTCCTCCTTCTCATATCATAGTGCTATACGGTTTATTGGAAAAATACATGGGCTTGAAAATTTTCTCATTTCAAAATCACTTTACCACTGTGTTCTATAGTCGTTTTTGGGGGGTAGTAGAGCCTGAATTGGTTGTGGTTTTAGAGATCTTCCTAAAATGGACATGGTAGTCCTTTTCTCCTTCTGTAAAATTTCAATGATGTTCGTCACAAGATTAAGATTTGGTCCCTATAATGGTGTCTTCCATTGGTTGGAATGGTGGTCTTGTGTTTTGGAGGGTGATAGGTTGAATCAACGGTGGGTCTAACAAAGAGGATGTGAATGTTCCCCTATATGAACCTATTTTGGTATGTGCAAAGTATCACAGTTTTTCAAAAAACCCACAAAGAATATTGGTTAAAATTGCAATTTTATTTTAGTTAGTGTGTTCCTTCAATACCCAGACAAGTTGGAAGGGGATCGGAGGACCCCCTGCGCTTCCATGAACCACTTCATATTGTTGAGTTTATCCTCCAACCGTTGTGTGGACCCTTTTCCCACATTCCAGTGCTCTACCGCTCATGCATTTTTCCTATTAACAAATAATAACCCACATAAAGGATGCCTCACCCACTAAGTCATCATAGTTGGTTCATTTTCAATGGTCCCACATGCCCATTGTATGGATTGAGCCCTCCAGGTTGAAGGATTCAAGGTGTTCGCCACCATTTTTTAGTAGGTCCCTCTTGGAAAATATAGCCTGCATAGATTCATAAAAATACTAAGAATCATTAAACATGTATTTTAGTTATTTTTATTTATTTTCATAGAATTACATTCAAATTTACAAAATTCCCAAAAATATATATTATTGATTAAAACATTATACACCCCAATATTTAATGGTATGCGCTTATTAAATAATTTCCATTCATTAGACATCTCACAATTTACATTACAACGAGTCTCTATGAAACAAACACTTTTTTATAACCTGGCCATTAATCATAATTTTTTCACTTTTGTGATTTGAATACCAAAAAATGGAAATACACAGTTATGATTAGTAAGATAATTAGACCCTGAAAAGAACAATTTAATTTTTGGTTAATAGTAATGAACCCTTTTGAATAGTAACATAACCATTATGAATAGTAATATACCCTTATGAACAATAACTTGACTCTTATGGATATACCTGTATGAATAGTAATTTGGACCTTATGCATTGTAATGTACCCTGATGAATAGTGACATGACCCATATGAACATTAATGTACCTATATGAATAATATCCTCACACATGTTATTGTAAATAAAATTTAGGCACCTTGTATATGGGAGTAAATATTTTAAAAATAAATAATTAAGTGTTGGTATTTTTGCGAGAAATAAAAAATTATTTACAATTTTATTAATTATTGATTACTTCAAAAGATAATTCATTTTCATAAGATGTATTCATAAAACCATAATTTTTGGTCCTTTAATTTTGGGATAATTTAATGTGACCTTAGTAAATTTATCATGGCAATATAAAATCTGTTATAAATTTAAAAACACTATTTTCTGAGTAAATGATTTTTTAATTTAAAAATTAAATTAATAATATTTAAAAATGATTTACATAAGATGGATTTAATTTTTTTATTCTACAAATAATAAAATATTTAGGGGTCATTTTTGGTATTATCTCGGAAATACTTGAGTTTTTTGGGAATAGTAAAATATAGAAATTACGGTGTAATTATGTTATAAGATAAATACACTATGTAACCCCTCGAAACTAGTTACCCAGAGTCGGTGCATTATTACATAACAGTGACATGATCACAAAAGATCAAGTCTCAAAAGACCGAATAGTTTAGTATCCTTGGAATCACTAGATACATTCATAAAGTTCACATTACATCATAAAGTGAAAAACTACAACAACATCTTTTCTCCATAGACCACACTCATATCCTCATACTCTCATTGTAGGTCCTTCATAAAATTCTTCTTCACATCCTGCGAAAAGTAAAACATTGAAAGGGGTGAGATCAGATGCTCATTAAGGATAACAATATAGCGGAAACTTTCATAAATAAGCATAAACATTTAAGGCAATGTCTAACTGAAACAAAAGCCTTTTAAACATAAAATGCAACATAATATGAGAAAGATAAAATTAAATAATTCCATTTACTTATTCACATGGAAATTCTACTAGTCTAATAATCACATGCAATATCAATAACCACTTTCATAATAATGGAATGCATAATGTCAGACTATCATAACCAAGTAGTGAAGGCCTTGTGTCAAGACTACAAATTAGATTTTGTCATGGCCTTGTGCCAAGACACTAGTTTGTCTCATGAGACCTACCGATTCATCGAGGAGCTATAGCGGGATAAACCCGTCACTTACTAAGTCCAATGTATTCCTCATATGAAAATTCTGAAACATAACATAAACATTCGTATTAAAACTAGTATACGAAATGTCAATACATTATCCACAAACCATGAATGGTATAAAAATAGCACATCCACAGTCAAACATAACTCATTAGATACAATATGGAAGATTGTATTGGATCAGATTAACCTCAATTGAGAATAATAACGTATATTGACATAGATGGAAATAATCCTCAAAACTATTATAGAGAAATATCCCCCTTTTCATGAAATCATTTAAAAGTCACACTATTTATCAAGAAGCCATTTAAAAATAAATTTTTGAATCAAAGTGTCCCACACCAATTTGAAACTTATAAAAGTAATTTTAATTTTAAAACATTAATGTCCATATAAATAAATCCTTAAAACCATTTTTAAAACGTGGACATTAATGAAAAAGATTTAGAAGAACAAATCATTAAAACATTTAAAAATGATATTTTAGATAGAGTTTCTAACAAAAAGAGAGACACTTGAATACAAATAATTGAGGTAATAAAAACTTTTTAATATCATGAGAATAAATGGATTCATGATATACTATGTCAAAGTACATTATATACACCATATATATGTGTTTTGGTGTATAACAACAAAGAAGTCTCAATGGAATGTAAATTGAGATGAAATCTCTTATAAAGACCGTATACATAGGTTAAGGATATATCAATGACAAAATTATGTGTGATAAATATAAATACACTCAATATGATTGGATATTTAGTGTAATTAAATGAGAGGATATTCACACATATTCTTGTAAAAGCAACACCAATGAATTGGATGCTTAACTCAATAAATGGAGATTGAGTTAAAATTACTCTTATCAAGTTCATATCGATGACTTGAGAATTTATCAATGGAGAGATTATGTGTCTCAGAAGTATATCCACAGAAAGGGGAGTGGAAATTACTACACAAATTGTAAATAGTGATTCCACAAATAATCTTGGAGTAAAATAATCAACAAAGTATGTGTAAATCCGAATGAGTAGAAATTGAAATTTAAAATTCCATTATCGATTTTTTAATGTACGAATCATACACCCATGAAAGAAGGATAATACAATGATGATGTAAAGATCCATAAATTAAATTATATATACACAATGAATACAATCATGGACATTAGACACACCGCATGCAATAAATAAGTGGCGAACAATAGAAATCTCACAGAATTAAAAGTTAGTTAAGAAATCCCTTACTCTGTACTTTTCCTTGGTAGAGGGTAGGTTTACCTCCTGTATAATGGTGAAATAATTGTTATTGAATTATAAAATAATCGTATACATTAATATGATATCATATATTATCTTTTAACATTTATTTGTTAATAATATCTTAGTATAATCGTCGTTTTGGTTGTTCAAGGATTCATTTTCCTTTATATTATTTGTTATGGGAGCCATATTTGATACGGATGGGATGTATCTTATTCATATCCAGAATTATATCATGTCTCTAAACATTATGTTTAATCATCAAATGAAATTTAGTCTTAAATGGATATGATGGGGAATGAATCGCATCACGTTCGTGGAGACGGTAATACGTACGTACGCAAGAGCAACAACATCATTCTTTTAATATTAAAATAATATATAATTTCATGGTATATAATATATACAGAATAATTATCATGTTATATTTATTATTTACATTAATTACACATCATTATTATACCCATCCAAATAATAATATATTGAATAACAATTACACCATGACGTGGAGATGGTAGGCCATACGTACGCACGTATAGTGACATGTCATTCAAAGGATGGATATAATACTGAATATGGTTGTACCATATTTATAATAACATCATAGTATATGTAAGATACTGGATTTATTATTTTAGAATGGAAATAACAAAAAAAGAAGAAGTGGAAGAAGAAAAGAACATGAAAGAGGGTGGGGAAATAATTACCTCTTCTTCGGGTTCTTCCTAATGATTTGATTAAAAATGGATCCTTAAGTTGGATTTCTGACCAAAGTAGGGCCTCTAGGATGGATTGAGGGAATTTTAAATAATATTTGGTCATGGGTTGGCCTAACCAAAAGGCTTTGAGGGTATGAATTTGAGAGAAGGGGGAGTGCCCTTTTATAAGATGGGTGAGGGGCACCTTAGGAAAAGCTAGAAATATTATTTTATAATAAATTAATATTCGGTTTCTAATGGCTCCAAAGTAGATTATTTAACATATAATGTGGGGATAGGTCAAAAAAACTCATCCAAAATGTATAATATAGGTTTTTGTCACTTTATTAACCTTATATTTTTGTTTTAACTCTTAGTTAATTAGTTTGACATTAACCATGTCACTTTGTATTTTTATATTATATGGTTAATAAACATACTATAAACTTCAAAGAGACTTCCAAGTGGTCCATTAATAATATACCTATCATTATATAAGTCTTTTTTCCGAACCGTGGACTTTTAGGAATAGAATATCAATTAATAATATAATATTTGTTTTAAAAACTCATTTATGTCAATTTGGATAGTATTCAATAATTGATTTTTGTTAAAATCTTAATAGCTTTATTAATTTGAAAAAAATTAATTTAAGAAATAATAACATGTCATATTAACCAATAAAATTCGTGCATGTCATCAAAAAATTCAAATTATATTTATTTTAACATTTATAATACCAATTATTTGATTCATTCATTAATAAAGAAAATACTACATCATTATTGTCTCATAAATATATTTAATTATTCAATGTCTAAAAATTATAAATAACATACAATTATTTATGAAATATTTTGATCATTACAATGAATATTTATAGTCGAAAATGTAACATATATAACCCTATGTTAAAATTTGTTTACTAAAAGATATATGCTTATGTCATTTTTGTATTTACTTTATCTTAATTAATATAAAGTGCCATTATCACTTACAAGTGGATCAATGGGGTCCAAAAATTGACCCAAAGATGCCCATGGTTGGAAATGTATCAAACAATAGGGTTAGGACACGTTTTAGAGAAAATTAATATTATTATAATATTATTTTTTTACCCTTATTTACCGGATTTACCCTTTAACCATTGTAATTAATATATTTACCGAAATAATTATTCAAAATGTATAAAAATAAGAGTTACCTATTTACACAATTTGTACATCCTAATTCAAAATATGGAATCCATTTTACCAAATTCAAAACAATGAAGTGGCAGAAATTAATTTACAATCAATTCCCGCTATCAAAACAAAAAACATGTTTTTAAGATATAATAACTATCAAAAAATTGACACTTGTTTATGTCCGGTTTAAATGTCAAATAATGTCCATTGACCAAAATTTTATTAAATGGTAAAAATATATTCTAAATATACTTTAAAACCAATAAAAATCATAAATTATCACTATTAATTCTTTCAATTGAAAAAGTTGTTTTTAATTAAAATTTATTAATTTTCAGTATTCATCAAAATATGAAAGTTATCAGAAAAGTACCAAAAATTCACCCTTAGCAAATTTTGATATTATGAATCCAAAAATGAAGTCCATTTTGAATGATAAAATATATAAAATTTCAAAAGGTGGGTATTACTATTCATAACGGCTAGTTTGATTGGTTTTGGTGTGTGTTAGAACTCGATGTTGCGTACAACACAAGCTACTGTATTATTCAAAGAGAAGCGTACCATGGATTATTGGGGTGTTAAACACTATTCCATGCATCATGTATGATGTAAAAAACCATTTTTTCGAACAATCATGAACTAATTACTAGTTTTATTCACAATAATCAAGACTATTTATAAACTTTTGAAAAAATATGAAACTAATAATTAAAATACGGAAAAAACCCACCTCTGATCTACTATATAAAGTACCCTTAAACCCCACTTCCTCTCACACCATTAAATCATTGATCCTTTCCTAAGATAATCCAAATTATATTCTGAATCCCCTTTCCCACATCCATGAATTTTTGGTCTCACCAAAAGGACAAAAACTATGGCCTTATAGAGGTTCTCAAGGAGGAGTACTAAAGAGGTAAACCCCTCTTCCTTTTTCTTTCAACTTCTTTTACAAGTTCCATTCTTTTGTTTCTCTCTCTTAACCCCCTCATCCAAATGCATTGATATTTCTAGTACCTTAAATGTACTTTAATTTTTTTATTCTAATGTAAAAATTCAGTATCGTCACTCTTTCTGTATCCTCTTATACAAAAAATTAAAACATCATCCAATATGTGTTAATTTATCACATTCAAGGATGACATGTTTTCAATTTCTATTACCATCTTCGATTATATTCATGAAAACATTTTTAAGATTGAACTAGATCATAATATATGTACTATATCCTATTTAATGTTCTATAATCCTTTTTTACAAATGGAATTTAATTATAAAACAATATGAGTTTGTGGTGACCAAAAACCCATCAAAATAATCCAAGTGTTTATCATTATACTTTTATATAATGATTCAGCCTCTCATAAAATATTCAATAGATTTATATGATCATTTAACCTTATGGATGATTGTTTTTAATTGATAACATCAATTTTTTATTTCAATTTCCATTTTACAAGAACTTTCATACTCGTATACAATCGAATCGATCATGAAAACTAATTAATGTGCATTACCACATGATGAAATTGTATCTATTAACCCATCTAAAGGCCATAAATGAAATTAATGAATATATAAAACTTAAATTAAATTCATATATGGTTATTTATATCATAATTAATTAATATAATTTCATTATTAAGGACATTAAGATCATCTGTAGAATACATTCGAACATAAAGTAAGGGGTTTCACATATCACTTTTATTTTCATGTGTTTTCCATTGTTCACCACAAACTTCTTATATGTGGTGTATTTATACTTCCATTCATACATAATATCATATCTAACTTTATATTCATGGTATTACCAGAATGGACCAAAGGCCTACATTTTTATTGATTTTTTTATAACCCTTCTTTCAAGGGATGGGGGGGAACCCTTACAATGCCCGTAGGCTTAGAGATAACCTGGCCCGTAGGCTTAGGAGATTACATCACCCGAAGGTCTTAGAGAATTCAACCAGAATGTCTACAAGGAACTTTCCTCCCCAGAATCTGCATTCTAATAGTAGCTCTCCACCTTTGCATGATCGTCTGGCTAGGATTCCCATGCAAGCAAAGGCTGGTACCGATGGTATAACCATACCCTCTCATTCTGACAATCCATTTGGCTCTGATCTAGTGAGTGCACCTACTCTGAATCCTCTTCTCGAGATGCTCCATTTTTGTAGTGTGTCTTAGGCCTGCATTCATGTGGCTCGGAGGCCTTGGGGTGGCCCTAAGGGCTTAAGGTGGCCTGAAGGCCTTGAGAATATACTAGACTGAAGGCCTTGGGTGGCCTAAAAGCCTTGCAGGACCCGAGGACCAAACCAGTGGCCCGAAGGCCCAGATGGATGATTAGTTCTGATGACTACAGTACCGAACAGTGCCTGCTACAATACTACTGTAGTGCCTATTATAGTACTGCTATAGTAACCCAGTAATATGCCTCCACCCAGATTTTATCTCGTGTCTCTTGGGTGCACCTAGCGAGTCCTCACCAACTGGGATGAGGCTCATGTGCTATATTCATGGTATTCAATGATTCATTTTATGATTATTAATTTATGGTCAAATGATCTGAATTAAATCAATGTGGTACAAGATTTTGTCTCAATTCCCATTTCATTTATAGTTACATGGTATTGTGCACCTAATAATTCATATGTGGTGTATCTACAACCCATTTTCAAAAAAAAAACAATTGAAAATATATTTCTATTAAATATCCAAATTCTTATATAATGGATATGATTAATATCTTAGTAGTATACCAATTTAAATACTGTGTTTATTTTGAATGGTGTTTTAGATATGGAAAAATTGGGGAATTTGTGTCCTCTACTAAATAATGATACATTAAATCTATGTATGAATAATAATTTGGACGTTCAATGACAGGTGAGGCTTTCTCGAGCCACTCAATGCATCGATAGGTCTCATGAGACATAATAATTAGGGAAAACCCCATTTGTGTTTGTCTCAAAATAGAATCAGATGGGTTTCTACCCATAGACATAAGTTGTCTCGATGGCATCATGGTTTATGTTACAAATACCTGACACACACTAGTTAAGAATGTTTTAATTTAGTACTCATTTATTAATTTCCATGATATTTTCACTATGAAAAAATCTACAGATAAATTTTCATTCTCAGTTTAATAATGGAATGTGTTTTTCAGATTATTTTCCTTGTTTTAATATCTATACCTTATTGTCTATACTTATATTTTATATCATTATGTAACCATTACTGAGCAACTAATCTCACCCTTATTATGTTTCCATTCCCCATGTTATGAAGAAGAAAACTATGAATTAGCATTCGAGGATGCAGTTTATTTCATTATATTTTGTATCATGTTGTATTTTCTATCATTCCCCTTATACTTTTGGTGTCATTTATGTAATCTAGTATTCCAAAACTGAGAAAATAATTATTCCCTTGGGATTTTATTTCATTTAATCATTCCAATATAATAAAAAAAATTATCGACTATTTGTATCTAGGTTTGGGGCATTACAGTTGGTATTAGAGGGTGTTTAGTAGCATCCTTAGAAACTAGATTTAGGAAACATAGTTTAGGGGAGATAACCCTAAGATATACTTTCATGATAATAATAGAAGTACATACTAGAATTTTGGTAATATAGATATTATGTGGGTCTTCCGAGAAATAAATCCATTTCTAGATACTATAAGTAGATTTGGTTCTACCATAGATTTACATAGGAGTAACGACACTAATAAGGTGTTCGAGACCTAACCTGGGGTAACCTAGTAGAAGAAAATAGGCCTTACTGCGCACCTGTATTGACACTCTTGGGGGATATGCATTGAATAATTCATTATTTCTTTACAAACATGTATGAAGGGTTTAATAGTAAATATGTCCTCAGTGAAACCATGTTTACATTGATGAGATTAGCTGTGCATAAATTTTCAATTCATGTTATGTATTTTTCATGTCAGAAAATTATACATTATGATTCAAAACCTAATTTAGTGTATGCCATTGTATAGAGAGGGAGTGTAATGAACGAAATATAATCAATATCTACAGACAAATTTGAAATTTCCCCACTGATCCAATCAATATAGTTACTGTTTCAGCAAAAAGATCATGAACATATATGGGTAATATACACAAGATATGAAAAATAACATTAACACACCTTTTTTAGATCATTTCATGTGGTAGAAGGCCCCATATTTTATTGGGACTACTAATATGGTCGTAACTGGGCAGTGGATCAAGTCCCTTGAATATATATTTTTATCCTTGATATGAAATGAGAATGAAATGGTAGTGTTGGTAGTATATTGTCTCAATGGATATGATGATCAGTGGTGGTCATTGATCAAAAATACTATGGAAGATGTTGAAATAGAATACATGGGTTGGAGACATTTTAAAGAAATATTCTTTTAAAAATACTTCCCTCCTGACCAATGGACAAAATTAAATATGAAATTCCTTATCTTAATGAAAATGGAAGAAGAAAGTGTTTCAATGTATGAGGATACCATCACAAGACTAGCTAGGTATTCCATAGATTACATACATGACTTAGAAGGTAATATTCATCATTTCATTCAATTTCATATGTCATGTCTTCTATGTGAACTATCTTCTCAAGCATTTTCACCATACGATGAAATTTTATTAAATTCCATCGAGACAAAGAATGAATATTCTAGATTAAAAAATTTTAAGGTTAATCAAGATAATAATAGGTATTCTGGTAACTGTGGAAGAAGTGATGCACCAATCTAGAATAATTGATTCAATCATTTTTAATTATGTCAGATCTGTGGAAAGAATCATCCTGGGAAATTCTTGAAAGAAATAGGAGTTTTCTATAAGTGTTAAGAAAAGGGTCATTGATCCAATGAATGAATGGGGAAGAAAAAAAATACAATGACGATCAATGTTACAATTTTAGAGAGAAGGGACACTATGAAAATGAGTTTCTTAAGCATCCAGGAAACATTCCTTGGAAAAGGTCAAGGGAGGAATGATATGCTTATGTGATCCCAACTGGTGAGGTTGAAATTCATAATGATGTGGTAGAAAGTACATTAATCGTTTCCTCAAACATAGACAATGCATTATTTGATTCTATAACATCAAATTAGTTTATATCTTCCCAGTTTTCAATAAAAATTATATATTTAAAATTTGATTTGATAAAGATGTTATCAGTTAAAACTCTTAAAAGAAGTATCATTGCAATAAGGATGTGTCAATATATCCTATTTATGACACATAAACGATCTTTATATGCTGACCTTATCACCATACCCATGATTGATTTTGATATAATACATGGTATGGATTGGATTTCAAATTATGATGCCAAAATATATTTCAAGAATAAAGATGTTACAATTTTTGAGAATGATTCTGAATTCTTTATCTTTAGAGTGGAAAACATTCCATCTGATTCTTATTTTGATCCACCCCCAGTAGCACTACTTAATATAATTCTTGGAAAAGATGATATTGAAATATCTATGGGTGATGGATGAAATATTAAAATTGAGTATGTAACAATTTTTTAAGAATACAATTATGTATTTCCAAAGGATTTACCTGGACATCCTCTAGATAAAGATGTTTAGTTATCTATTGATTTAATTCCTAGTGTGAGACCTATATCAGTGAATCCATATTGAATGGCCACTATGTAATTAGTGGAGCTAAAGAAAAAAATTTAGGAATTAAGGGACGAGGTATTTATTCACCCTAATGTTTCTACGAGGGTATCCTTGATTCTCTTTGTCATGAATTAAGATATGTCTATGAGGTTGTGCATTGACTATAGAGAAATCATTGTTATTACAATAAAGAACAAGTATCATCTACCATGCATTGATGATTTATTTGATCAACTTCATAGAGCTCAATATTTTTCAAATATTGACCTTCAATCAGGATATCATCAGTTGTGTGTGAGGAAGGATGATATTTCAAAGAAATAATTTTAAACTATGTATGGGAATTATGAGTTTACATTCATGCATTTTGGACTGACTAATGCACCCTCTATTGTCATGGATCTAATGAACAATTTTTTCACGGAATATCTTGATGATTTTTTATGGTAATTATTGATGTTATATTGATTTATTCCAAAAGCATTGAGGACTATGTAATCAACTTATGGGTTGTTATAGAGACTCTTAGAAGAAAAGAATTATTTGGGAAGTTTAGTAAGTGTAAAATCTAGCTTCAAAAATTTTCATTTCTTTGCCATATTGTCTATAAGAATGGAATCTTAGTTGATCCTATGAAAACAAAGGCAATATAATAATGGCCTACACCGATGAACAAAATTGAGGTAAATTTTTGTATTGCCTTAGCAGGTTACTATGTTCATTTTGTGCATAATTTTTCCCTTTTGGCTAACCCGCTAACCAAGGTCACACGTAAAGGGATTAAGTCCATATGGACAATGTATTATACACAATGTTTAGAAGAATTTAAAATAAGATTGGTCGGTGATCTAATTTTGACTCTTTGATATAGAAATGAGGGATTTTTGATATGTAGTGATGCATCAATGAATGAAATAGGATGCATCCTTATGAAAAATGAAAAATTTATTTCTTATGCATTAAGGAAGTTGAAGACTCCTGAACAAAACTATCTGACTCATGATCTTGAGTTAGCAGCATCAATATTTTCTTTGAAAATATTGATACATTATCTCTATAGTAATAATGTGAGATATATATAGATCATAAGAGTTTGAAATACATTTTTTCATTGAATAAACTCAACATGAGGCAAAATAGATGGATCGAGTTACATAATGATTATGATTTTTCGATACACTACATCCTAGGAAAGACAAATAAGGCATAAGATACATTAAGTAGGAAATATCATGGACTTCAAGCCCAATTGAGGATTTAAAGAGATCCAATATTCATGGATCTAGTTAATATAGATATGGAAATTTTTTTGGAAGAGGGAAAATCATTCCTTTTTCAAATGATTTCTAAATAATACTCAATAGAGAAGATAAAAATCTCTCAATATGATAATGAGAACCATTTAATGAAAATTAAAGCTGTTAAGGATTGAAGATTGGAACACTTCGTGTATGAAGATGGTGTTCTGAAATTTGGAAAGAGGTTATGTGTCCCATCAATAACTGAGCTAAAAAGGTAACTGTTATATGGTGCTCCTAGCTCAAATTTCTCTATACACCCTGGAATTACAAAGATATATAGAGATCTTAAGGATCATTTTTTGTGGGATAATATGAACTGGGAAATTTCTGACTATGTTTTAAGGTGTCTAGTTTTCCAAATAGTGATGGTAGAGATACAACATCCTAGAGTAGTCATGAAACCTCAACCCATTCTTATGTGGAAGTGGGATTACATTACAATGGAATTTGTCATAGGACTACCAAGGTCACCTAGAAGGAATGATGCAATATGTGTAATTATTGATCATCTTACAAAATCAGAACATTTTCTTGCTATAAGAGAGGATTTACCACTTCAACGCCTAGAAAGATTCTACATTAATGAAGTTTTAATACTTCAAGGTGCAACATTATCAATTTTATCTAACCAAGATCCCTTATTTAATTCAAAATTCATGAAGATTAATCATAAGTATCTAGATAATGAGCTTCAAATGAGTACTTCTTATAACCCCCAAACTGATAAGCGGCCTTAAAGGACTATTCAAACACTAGAATACATGTTAAGGTCATGCTCATTTGACTTTCAAGGTTTGTGGGATCAATACTTACCTTTGGAGTAATTTTCCTACAATAATAGTTTCCATTATAGTATTCAAATGAATCCATATAAAGCATTATATGGAAAGATATGTTGAACTCCATATTGTTGGGATGAAGTTAGTGAGAGGAAACTTATAGGTCCAAAACTTATTGATGAGAAAATGACAAAGAAAAAGGCAACTCAAGCCCATATTAAAGTAACCCAATATTGGTAAAAGAGTTATGCTGACAATTGAATAATGAATTTGGAATTCCATGTGGGATATAATGTCTTTCTAGAAGTATCTCTATGGAATGGTGTCTTACATTTTTGTAAGAAAGGTAAAATGATCCCCATATACATCGGACCATTTTAACTTTTAGAAAGAATTAGAGAAGTAGCTTACTGTTTTGCAATGTCACAAAGTATCTTTAAAGCTCATGATGTGTTCCACATGTAGTTGTTAAAGAAATACATGCCAGACCCAATGTATGTACTCACCTATGAAGAAATAGATCTTCAACCTAATTTTTCAGACTATGAGGAGCCTATCGAGATTCTTAACACAAGAGAGATAGTATTAACAAATTGGAAAACTAGTCTAATTATGGTTCCTTGGAGAAGCCATAAAATGATGGAAGTAATGTGGGATCTAGAAGATATTATTAAGAAGAACCAGCCACATATTTTTGGGGAGCTGTATACAAGAAAATTTTCAAAGAAAGACATTCTAATGGGGGGAAGAATATAACAACCCAATACATAATGGTATGTCCTTCATAAATAATTTCAACTCCTTCGATAGCTCATAAGGAACATAACACTAAGTCTCTGTGAAACAAACATTTTTTATAACCAATCCATTATTATTAATTTTGTCACTTCTATGATATGAATTTCAAAAAATAGGCATACATGGTTGTGATCAGTAATATATTTCATGCCGGATAAGATCAAATAATTTTTTTTGGTGAATAGTAACTTCGCTCTTATTAATAGTAATGTACCCTTATGAGTTGTAACTAGACCCTTATGAAAATACCCTTATGAATAGTAACATGACCATTATGAATACGAAATTGATATATATGAATAGTAATGTACCCTAATGAAAATTAACTTCACCAATGAAATTATAAATCAAATTTATGAACCTTTCAAATAAGATGGAATATTTTAAAAATAACTAATTAAGTGTTGTTATTTATGTGAGAAAAAAATAATTAATTACAATTTTATAACTAATAGATTAATTTAAAAGATAATTCTTCTTTATAAAATGTATTCATAAAGCCATATTTTTTCGTATAATTCTGGGAAAATTTAATGAGACCCCAGTTAATTTTTCAAGGAATTGTAAAATTAGTTATAATTTTAAAAACATTATTTTTTTTGTAAATGTTGTTTTTAATTAAAAATTAATTTCATCCTTTTATAAAATTATTTTAATAAAATGGAGATCATTTTCATATTATACACCTCTAAAAATGGTTTGGGTGAATTTTTTGAATTTTTTGGAAATACTTAAATTTTTTCCGAATAACATGATATGATAATTCTGGAATTAATACGTTATATGATAAATACACTATTCCATGCATCACGAATGATGTAAGAAACCATTAGTTCAAACTCACATTCATTAATTACTATTTTTAATTACAAGAATAAATAATATTCATTGTATTTACGGAAAATAATAAACTAATGATTAAAATAATGCAAAAACCCTCCTCGCCTCCACTTTATAAACCACTCCTCACCCCCACTTCCTATCAGACCAATGACGATTAGAAATTTGCATTAGTTTTTCCAAATTCTCATCCCAATCCCCTTCCCCAGGACCATGACCTTATGGTCTCACCAAAAGTCCAAATCCAGTGGCATTAAGGAGGTTCTCAAGGAGGAGTACTCAAGAGGTAAACCACTCCCCTTTTTTCATTCAACTTCTTTTACAAGTTCCATTCTATTGTTTCCATCTACTCAAATACTATAATCCAAGTGCTATGATAATTACAATAGCTTATATTTACTGAAGTTAACTTATTCTAATCGAATATTTTATCATAATATACCTTTCCCTCACCTATAATATTAAGAATGAAAACACCATCCGAGATGTGTTGATTTGTCACATTCAAGGATGACTGGTTTCCCTTTTCTATTAGCTTCTTCAATTCTAGTCATTAATCATTTTTTATTTGAAAACGATCATAATATATTTAATATATACTATTTCATGTTGTGTAATAATTTTTCACCAATGGTATTTAATTATAAAACAAAATGATTTCGTGGTGATTAAAAAACAATCAAAACCATCCAAGTATTTAATATTAAAAAAATTTATAGTGATTCATCCTCTCCCATAATAAACAAAGGATTTATATGATAATTTAACACTATAGATGGTCATTAATAACTCATAACATCAATTATGAATTTCAATTTCCATTTTACACAAACTTGCATAATCTTATACAAGTGAAATGATCATTAAAATTAGAAAATGTGCACTCCCAATTGATGAAATTGAATCTATTAACCCATATAAAAGGAAATAAACGAACTTAATGAAGATATAAAAATATTAAATTAATTGAATATAAGGTTTAGTAATTCATAATTAATGAATCTAATTTGATTATTCAGCACATTAAGATCAAGTGTAGAATACATTCAGACCTAAGGTAAGGGGTTTCTCATTGCACTTTTACTTCTATGAGATTTCAATTGTTTTCCATTTATTTCTTTTATGTGGTGTATTTGTATTTCCATTTGATAGATAATATCATGTTTTTAATTATATTTATGGTATTCAATGATTCATTTTATGATTATTAATTTTTAGTGAAATGATTTGATAGATAACAATGTTGAACGAGACATTGTAACAATTTCCATTTTTTGGGAATTACATGGTACTGTGAACCAAATAATTATTATATGGGGTATCTATTTCCCATTTGATACAAATTTTCATTTTAAATAGTATTTATATTATATATCAATATTCATGTCTCATGGATATGATTATTTTTTTAGTCGTATACCGTTTTATATACAATGTTTCTTTTGAATGTTGTTTAAGCTGGGGAAACGTTGATGAATTTTTATTCTCTAATCAAGAAAGATATATTAAATAAATATATGAATAATTATTTGGACCTGAAATTATGGGAGGGTCCCTCTATATCTCTTCTATGAATCAACATGTCTCGTGAGACCAAATAGTTTGATACAAACCCTTCGTGTTTTTTCCAAAAAGAATCAGATGGGTTTCTCGCCACAAAATTAAACCATATTTGAGGTATACTAGTTCATGTTCCAGATAAATGAAATCCCCTAAATAATTATTTTCATTATTCATTACTCATTTATTACTTTCCATGATTTCTTCCCTATGAAAAAATCTACAGATGCATTTTCATTCTCAGTTTATAAACGACATGCCTTTTTAGATTTTTTTCCTAGACATAATATCTATGACTTATTTACTTCACTTATATTTAATTACTTCATGTAACCCTTACTAAGCATTTTATCTCACTGTTATTATGTTTCCTTTACCCATGTTATGTAAAATAAAAACGTGAATGATCATTCAAGGATGTATTTTATTTTATACTATTTTTTTCATGTAGTGCTTTATATGTTTCCCAATGTACTATTGGTATCATGTATGTAATGTGGTAAAATAAAAAAACTAAACTAATCTGTCTTTTCAGTTTTGATTTCTATTAGTCATGACTATATTATAAAATAATGCATGGACTATAGGTTACTGGGGTTGGGGCATTACAAACGTGGGTGTTTTCGACTTAAATAAAAATGATAAATAGAAATTAAAATATTAAAATTTAGTAAAAAATATGAAATCTTCTCAAGGTATAGAGACAAATAATGGATGTCTGATTTCATGCTAGGATGGATCTAAGGTATTAGTGTCAAGATAGAGATAAATCCACTTTTAAGCCTTGTAGTTTTTGGGTTTTACCTCTTTTGTTCATTTTTTACCTAATGTATATAACTTTGGATGTGTATGACTCTTAACTATCTAGTAGTATCGTCTTTGATATTTCATAGTCTGTGAATATTTACTGACTTATATATTGATGTTGTTTAAGGTATTCTGTGATGTTTGTTTTTTCCATTATATTCCTCTCTTATTTCAAAATGATCAAAGGGTATAGTCTCCTCGATCAATCTTATTGTACCCTCACTACTAGTAGGTATCCATGGGCATATGGGGTGGTATGCTAGAGGTAATTTAGAATTTCATTTGTTTGGGAACAGATCCATTGTCCAAGGTGCTCAGCATTACAAATATGTATCAGAGTTGTCCTTTATTTTTATTTTAATTTTTTTATTTTGGGAATGGAGGACAGGGGACTAGGAATGTTCTAGGTCATGGTAATGATTTTATTTAATCGTAGTAGTTAACCCATGTATGGGGGAATTTACATGTTACAAAGGATGTGATTGCTATTATTGATTTTTGATTTTATAGTTGACTGATTTTCACATTTAGTGGTGAACATTGTTTTCATTGTTATTTTTTATTGAGGTTTTGTCTCTTAGGCCTGTACAGAAAGAGGGCATGTGTGTGTTCATGCATCATGCTAGGCATGTGAGGTTTATCTATCATTTTCACTTTGACTCCAACTAAATGATATACATATATTTGTATACATCTCTCTATAGATAATAGATTTTTTATCATTTGAATTGTTGGTAGCATTTCAAATGGTGTTTTCCTTTATATGGTTATGGTGTAATATTACATAGTTGATCAACTAGATAATACCTAGATATTAAGTCATATAAAATTTGAATAATTAATAATGGTTTGTTAAATAATGCATCGATAAGAAACCAGTAAGGTGTTTTCTCTAATAAATTGTGAGTGTCCCTCTATTTGAACATACCATATAAATTAAATCCTTGAGAAAAACATTGATGAATTATAATGAAAATCTTATGAGTATAATACCTTGATAACAAATGTGTATTTATTTTGGGAAAATTAATTAACCTAAAATTAGTGGTATAGCATGAAAGGATATGTGTTGTTCTTCATATCTCACTATACTTTGATAATTGGTAATTCTATTTACAGACTTGGTTTTGAGGTTATTTATTATGATTTATACCACCTTGAAGGGATGTGGCCCCAATCCCAGATGGGGTGGGTGCTAATTCCCCTCCAGTAGATGGGCCAGAATATTTGATATATCTTGTTCCACCTAAAGATGACTGGATTTATGATACCCTTCTACATGTAGTACAATCCCTGGAGAGGGGTCCTCCTTAGAATACTTTGATTATGTTGGATCTCACTGACACATTCCATCATTTTCACCCTCCACTTTTCATAGGTGAGGGATTCCATTCTACATGTTGCATGGGGGTGGGTCGATGGTGGGATGTTCTTGTCCAGGGGAAGTGGTATGTTTGGATATCCTCGAAGGATTTTCATACTCACTTACTTATATAATTAATTTTAGATACCCTACAGTTAGATAAGGCCTATTATATTATGTGGATGAATCATGTAAATATAATAGTCATGAATTATAACACCTGGTAAACATAGATTTAGTAGTTCACTCAAACCATAGCTGGTGATTAAGATTCCATATCAAGGAATTATGAGGATGGATTGTTCTATGACATCAAATTTATGGTGAAATTTTTTTATTTCACATATTTATTTAAAATCAAGAACCTAGTTTTGATAACAAAGAGAAATATAAATAGTGGTCTTTCTAATGGATGACTACGCTTTTAGAAGCAAGAAGTTGTCTGTATGGATCTTCTAGAATCCAAGAGTGATGATTATATGACTAACTTTAGGGAAGTAGAAGACATTCTTGGTATGTCAATGACTATCCTCTCCCTTAATGATTTAGTTTTCAGATAACTTCATATCCATGTGGGCTCTTGGGACACATGAGATCTCAATGACCACATCAACGTGAAGTGTTTTATATTTTTGGTGAGATGGGATTTCTACATTGTGATTATGGATGAGATTATAATACTATTAGTGGTTGAGGCGAATGACTAACTCAGGGTTTAGGGGTTGGGGGTTGTCACGCTACAACAGTCAGGCATTTGGGTATCTACTGACCGTAGAGCCATCTATGATAGAGCATAATGTTAAGACACTAACTGTTCGGGGTATAATTTTAGTGTAATATACTCAGGCTTCATCAAGATATGATATGGGAGCCTCTCACTCATTATTTTCTCATTCTTTCATTAGAGGATTGGGTTTGGTAGTGGGGTACCTATATGGAAAGGTATTGATTGATACTCAATAGGGAACATTGTCATAGGAGATTAAAATTATGTCAGTTATTCTCTAGCCATCGGAGGTTTTCATTTATTTTAGGACTTCTTCTTGTTGGATTTTGTGGAATTTATGTAATTTTGGGGACGTAATGGATTGTTCATTATTGGAAACATATTGACTGTTATCATTAATGATAATCCTTCACCTCCCCTAGGGGTGAAAACTTTGAGTATGTTGGTGAGCGGGACATGAATGTAGGTTATTCAATACATAACATTAAGTGACCAGGTGGGATCACATGCATAGTTTCTAGCCTCATCATGAATTAGAGGGAGGTGGTTGATCCAATTTTCCCTCCCATGTTTTAATAATACCAGTATTTCATCCTTGGTGAACTTTTTTGAGTACCACCTTTCCATAGAATATATTTTCTGATTGAACTTTTGTTGGGTAACTAGCCTATTTCTATCACTTTTTATAGTATAACACTCGAAGAGATTTGGGGATTAAAATACCATGTATTGGACTTGGAGTATATGGGCTTTATTTGACCAGGAACGTCCCCTTGGGGTTAATCTATTTTTTACCAAGAAGGTTGATAGATCTTTGAAGATATGTGTACACTATCACAGGATTAATCATATCATTGTTAAGAATTGATATTCACTCCACCCATATCTATGACTTGTTTCATATATTAAAAGGGTCCATTTCCTTCTCAATGATAGATCTTTATTCATGGTGCCATTATTTGAGGTTTCGACATTCTTATGTTCGTTTTACAACCCTCAGAAATAGATATGGCCTTTGTGAGTGTTTGGTGACACTATTCAAGCTAAAATATTTTCTATAAATATCCATTTCTCTTATGAATAGATTCATCAAAAAATATCTATAATCCATTGTGGTTATTTATTCATAACATCATAGTGTACTCCAAGCTCATAGAGTATATTTCTAGACATATGGAGATAGACTTCTGCATTCTTCGGGTGTTGGGAATAGAGATATTGATCCAATAACATTTCATTGATTTTTCTTATCATAAATACCAACCATTTTTTCCTAATAAAGTTACAAGATTGGATTTTAGGTTAATATTTATTTAAATAATTATTTTATTTTTCTTATGATTCTAGAATTATTTCATTTGATATTTATTTTTGGGTGAATGTTTATCCAGAAATGTATTCTGGATGTTTTATAGTTTTCATGAATCACTTTTTAGAAATTAATGTTGCAGCAAAATGTTGGAATCCAACCTACATTTGGAACCCTGCATTTAAGCTAAATGTTATATTCAGGAACCAAACATTCTAAAGATAACATGATGTTTGGTATGTAACTAATTTAAGTAACATTACAATGTTGTTATACTCTATATTCTAGAACTCAATGTTTGGTATCAATAGTATGTTGTCAACCATACTTGTGGATTCAAACTCACATAGGTTTATCCCCATGTTGATGTAGTTGTTTTGGGATTTAAATTTTTAATTATTCCATGATTTCTTATTAGATTTCACTGGAGTATATTTCTCAATAAAAAAAATTCAAATACCATTTGAGAAGGCCTTCGATAATCGATGGATTCATTCATATTTCGAAGAAAAGTTTATCTTTTTCATGGTTCTTTAAATTTTACGTTCAGTGTATGTTTTCAAACATAGAATATTGAGTGAATTTTTCAGATCTGTTTTCATGATATTAATTCCAACTTATTATTTATTCTCAACAGATATATCATGATGTAAGGAAAACCTTTTTAACTCTCTGATTCATTAATGTTTTAAAATATGAATCTTCTTCAAATTACATTGATAAATTATGAGAAAATGAATATTTATTATTCATCTAATATATCTATCTACTATTCATCTACTATAGTCCATTTATTCATTTTTAGGACAACACTTTGGATATATACATGTTCTATTATGTTTGTATAGTTTTTTTCTCATTTATTTAAAGATTCAAATAGTTCCCAGAACTTATTTATCTAAAAGTATCCTATATCAATTTAGTAAATTCGTATTAAGGACACTGATTTGATGTTATTTAAATAATCCTATAAATATCTCTTCATCAATTAGCTACAACATTTACATCTGAATGCTTTCAAAGTGCATTTGTCTAACAAATGACATTTTTTGTTGTTTCTATACACTCGGGTGTGACATAATGCATGGATTGATTATAGTCATGTTTATGGACTATAAAATATTTTATAATATGTTTAAATTTCTTCCACGTTGTTTTTTATATACCTTGTAAAAGGAACCTCTAGTAAAATCACATTGATTATAAAGAGAGTGTTTGTCAAGTTAACTAGGAGATATTTATTCACTAAACCACTATAGAAAATATTTTTGTCCGCTATTTTAATATTTTAACTCTTATTATATTTAAGGAAATAAAAATAATTTCACTTTAAAAGTGGAAGGTACAATTAGTTATAAATTTTTCAATTTTATTTAAAAAGACATAATCCCCAATGTGACTTTATATTCCTTCCTGCACAATAAGTGGCACCAGATGAGTGCTCTTATAAAGATTTCTTTTAGCTCTATAAAGATAGAGTTAAATATCTATATAAAAAAAAGTTTGTATATTATATTAAATAATTTATGTCTATGTTCAGAGTTACATATTTGTATGGAAAAAGTTATTCTTTCTGGAAAGCTTGAATAATGTCAAATTTTAAAAATCGTGATTTGAATATTTATTTGAAGGATTTTAGGCCATATGTAATTGCAATGGATGACTGATAGAAATAGGACGCTACAAAAGAAGGTGAATATGATCTGAATTCCTGATTTATGAATGCTGTTATTTATGGAATTAGGCCTAATGAGTTCAATTATGTTTCTCAATGTGCTAATACTTATGAAATGTTGTCAACAATAGATGTTTCCAATGAAGGAACTGATAATGTTATTAAATTGAGGTAAAATAATTCTAAATTAAATTTTGATACGTTTAAAATGTATGAAGGTGAAATTATCACCCAAATTAAAAGAATTTTTATAGATATATTAATGGTTTTTCTATTCTTGAAACAATTTTTCATGATCTATATTATGATTTGAATGTTATTATATTTTCACCATCTAGATAGAATTGTATTTCCACTAAAATCAAAAAATAGTCTCCTATAAATGATTTATATATGAAGTAATTGATTGGAAATCTCATTGTGTTTGATGTTGACTTCTAATATGATACTGAGGATCACATAATGATCAAGAAAGAAAATACAGCTTTTTAGGTTTCTATCCCCAAAGGTTAAAAGAAGTTAAATGAGGATGTTAGATCCTCAAATGATTCATGTTGTTAAAATTTAGGATAGTTGTTTACATAGTTGGATAAAATATTCAATAAGTTATAAAAATGGACGAATGTTTTTATGAAACCGTTTAATGACTATATACAGACTAAAAAATATCATTCTATGATTTCATGTAGTTGAGGCATATAAAATATGATTTTCCACCATAGAAAGAGAGAAGAAAAATAGACAACCAGGAAAGTAATCTTTAGATAGAAGCTAATTATGAGTGAAAAGGTAATAAGGCTATGATGGATATATAGAGTGTATATGAAGATTTAAGATATTCTTAAATCTTGAATTAGACAAAAAACAATAAATGTAGAATGAAAATATGTCATTTGTGGGTAAAAAATATGAGGTACAGTTTTACAATTCTTATTATTCTAATTCCTAAAACTTATCAAATGATAAACTAATTCAATATTTCACTAATTTAGAAGTAAAATATCGAATATTAAAGATAAAAAATATTACAGGAACATTCAAAATTCATTACTAAGTGATAAAGATAATATATTAAAATACCATATAGAATTAACTAGTGGTGGTACACCAATCCTCAACATATTCACTAGATTTCACAATGAAATCCATAATTTATTGAAATAATTCATCCATTTAGCTAGTGTTATATAAAGAACCTATAATACCCCAGAAATTATTTTATGCACATGTGTTTTATGAAATATCTATGTATTTTTTATTTTTTAGTAGCTTGTTTTTTATGTAATCGTGAGTTTATACAAACTGTGAAATGCCCTTAATATAAAGTTTCAGTTATGTTAGAAAGAATAAATATAAATAAATTTTAAAAATATATATGATAAATTTAAATCAATTATATTTCATATTAGTTATCTGAGTTAATGAAATTAATAAGATATGTATGTTGTGAAAATGATATTTTTTATATTCATCAAATAGATATTAAAAGAATGTTTTTCCGCCTTTTAAAGGGAAAACCTTTTTAATTTACGATATAGAGATATTAATGATTTAAATATTACAATGTAAACCCTTTCTTTCAAAAGGAATATAAAAATTTACTTTAGTTAAAATTATGATATTTTTCTGATAAACTTCATGATTTGATGAATAGTAAAAATACGCTAAATTTTAATTAAAAACAACTTTTTACATCAAGATAATTTATATGGTAAAATTATAATATTGAATGGTTTTAAATTATAAATAGAATATATTTTTACCATTTAATAAAATTTATATCATTATCATAAATTTTACTTTGAATTTATAGGTAAAATCATTTCAATCTTTTGTAATATTTTAAACAAAAACCCATTTTAGTTTGACAATACGATTAAATTTAAATTAAATTTTAGAAACTTATGTGTCTGGAATTTGGAAAAATGTATTCCATATTTTGAATCATTAGGTCCAAATTATGTTAATAGGTTACTTTTATTTTTGGGCATTATGAATAGTAACTACGGTAAATTTTATTTACCATAGTTAATTGTAAATCGAGTAATTAAGGGTAAATATAATGTTATAAAATTACCCTAACTATTGTATTAATGTAATTGGATGATTATATTTTTCCCTAAAACATACTATGGTCTAAATATAATCTATTGGAACCCACTTGGATGTGATTAATTCCATTAATTTATTTTATTTAATGGAAAGTGAAATATGTCTCACTAAAACATTAATAATTAATGTATGTTTAATATAAGTCATCACACTTCATTGCTATTATAAATGATTTATCTCTTGATCATCTTTCCAGGATATATGTAAAAGAAGAGGAAAGATTGCATGGAGTACCACTTTCAATTATATCTGATCGGGATTTGAGCTTTACCTCGATGTTCTAGTGAAGTCTTCAGCATACTCTAGATATAGAGTTGAGTTTCAACACTGTTTATCATCCTCAGAAAGATGGTCAGTCTAAAAGGACAATTCAAACTCTAGAAGTCATGTTGAGAACTTTCTCTATGGATTTAAAAGATTATTGGGATCAACACCTACCATTGGTGGGATTTTATTACAATAATAGCTTTCACTCTAGTATTAAGGTGGCTCCTTATGAATCCCTCTATGGAAAGAAGTGTAGAAATCCAACATGTTGCGTTGATTTTGGGGAAAGAAAGCTATTAGGACCAGATCTTTTTGATGAAATGGTGGAAAAGCTCAGATCTATTAATCAACATATAAGAGCATCTCAGAGTCAACAAAAAAATTGTGATGACAACCAAAGAAATGACCTAGAGTCTGAAGTGGGAGATAAGGTGTTCTTATGAATATCTCCCTGGAAGAGAGTAATGCGATTTGGAAACAAGGGAATATTGAGCCCATGGTATATCAGTCATTTTGAAATTCTGGATCGTGTTGGGAAGCTAGCTTACTGATTGGAACTTCCACAGAATCTCTCTCAAGTTCATGATGCATTCCATGTATCCCTCCTAAGAAATTACATTCATGATCCTTCACATGTTCTAAGCTCAGAAGTTTTATCGATGGAGCAATATATTTCCTATTGAGAACAACTAATAGAGATTCTGGATCATAGCAAAAAATTTCTATGAAACAAGACCTCTCGATTGGTTAAAGTTTTTTGGAGGAACCACTAATTAGAAGAAGCTACATGGGAACTTGAGGATATGATGAGGGAGAGGTATCCTCATCTGTTTATTTCTAAGTGACAAATTTCATGGGATAAATTCAGTTTAAGGATGATAGAATGTATTTCCAATGTGTTTTATGAAATATTAAAATAATTTATATTTTTCAGTAGATTTGTTTTCATGAAATCGAGAGTTAAAAAAAACGGTGAGATTCCCTTAATATAAAGATATCATTATAACCTAGAACTTATGATATCAGGAATAAATATAACTAAACATTAAAAAAAAAATTTAAATCAATTATATGTCATATTTGTTATTTGAGTGAATGAAATTAATAAGATATGTATGTTATTTAATTGAGATTTTTGATATTCATCAAATAGATATAAAAAGAATTTTTTTCCACCTTTTAATGGAAAACCATATTTAATTTAAGATTTAGACACATTAATGATTTTAATATTACAATTAAATCCTTTTCTTTGGAAGTGGAATATAAAAATTTACTTTGGTTAATATTCTGATATTTTTTTGATAAACATTATGACTTAATAAATAGTAAAAATACACTAATTTTTAATTAAAAACAATTTTTTCATCGTGATAATTTATATGGTTAATATACAATATTGGATGGTTTTAAATTATAAATTGAATAATTTTTACCTTTTAATATAATTTTTGTAATTATCATTAATTTTACTTTTAATTCATAGGTAAAATCGTTTCAATATTTTGCAATATTGTAAACAAAAACCCGTTTTTGTTCGACAAAGATATTAATTTTAAATTATATTTTTGCAACATATGTGTATTGAATTTGTAAAAATGGATTCCATATTTGGAAGCAATAGTTCCAAATTGTGTTAATAAGATACTTTTATTTTTGGGCATTATAAATAGTAACTACGGTAAATTTTATTTACGGTAGTTAAAGATAAATCATGTAATTAAGGGTAAAAATACTCTTATGAAATTAATTTATCACTTTTCTTAATATAATTGGATGATTATAGTTCGCACAAAAACTTACTTTTGTTGAATTAGAATCTATTGGAACCCACTTGGATGTGATTAAGACCTTTAATTTATTTTATTTAAACGAAATTAAAATATGTCTCACTAAATCTTTAATAATTAAAGTATTTTTAATATAAGGTTATGAAGAATATAAATTCGATTATAAATATTCATTTCAAAGAAAAAATGTTTTTCTGGGTTAGGTTAATTTATTTTTAATTATTATGATATATTAATTATTTTAATACCTTATACATTAATGATGCAGAAATTATTTATTTTGTGAGAAATCAATAATATTGTTTTTATTAAAATAATAATACCCATCAAAAGGCCCTAAAATGGACAAAAACTTATAAGTAATGATTATATAAACTATAATAATGCAATGGTCAAATTGTAGACCATTTTAAGTATTATTAATGTGATTATGACAGTTATATTATAATATTTTAAATGATATCAAAGTTTTCACCTTCATAATTTAATACATATAACAATTTAAATGTTTTTATTTTAATATGATACATTTGAATAAAAGTATTATTATGAAAGATATGAGATTTATCTTTATCATAGTATTTATTTTTTATTTTTATTCCACAAATATGTATATTAAATAATTATACAAAAATGTTGTAATAATTATTTGATTAAGATAAATACAAAAATAAATGGTTTTAAAAATATTAATATAGATATTATCTGACCAAATTAATATGGTCCATGAATTTTTTAGATAAATATGACATGTTATGAATCTATAAAATATTTTGTTCGAATGTATCTTCTCAGTGGATTTTATCTAAAATAAATAATTAAATATTATCAAAATGGACACTATTGATATTTTGTAAAAATAACACATTATTAATTTGTTTAAAAATCCCAAAAATATTTAAAAATTACAATTTGAAAATTATATGGTCTAAAATGTAATAATATGTCTAATTATTGGAAATTCACAACAGATATGTTACTAATTATAACAACTAAAAATTTATAATATTATTACAAAAAATAAAGTTAAATAGATTACATAAGGATAAATCACAATGATAATGTTTAAAATAGATTCAAAACATGTCTAAATTTTATTATTTGATGAGATAACAACCCTATCTAATCTCATCTTCTATGTTGGTTCATTTTGGAGGTTTTTATGTTTTGTTTGATTTTATTATAAATTAATATTTTTTGAGGTTTCCAAAAGTGCCTCTCTACTCCCTTATAAAAGGGAACCTCCTCCCTCTCTACTTCACAACATTTTTGAACATTCATATTCGTCCAAACCCTACCCATTCCCCTTCTCCACTTCTCTAGAAACCTACTAGAGGTCCTAGTCTTCTTCAAAGACCAAATTTAGTGCCCTAAGAGGAGGTTAAAAAGAGGCGCGTCGAATAATAGGCGGTTTAGATACGTACAATGCATATCGGACCTAAGGTAAGGGAAAATCTCACAATCTCATTTTTATCTGATTTTATTTATACTTTATTATTTACTGGGGCATATTTATTATCCACATCTATGTTTCTAGAATATGTAATATTATTTCTATCCACCTAAAATTTTTTAAATCCAATTTTACCTATTGGTGAATTTTTAGTAAAATATATGAAAGGAATATTTTGTAATTTTCAGTACGATAAACTTTTTGACATTTCCGTCCAAAGTATGAGAAGAATGTTTGATAAAATATATGGCATGAAAAAAATTTATGATTTCATATAACATTATTTCCATGAATCTTCTCTAACAATTTTTCATGTTTATTTTCAATTAACATCTTTTATTTTAAAACTTCATTCATGTTGAGAACACATAATGTTTTCGGAGAAGAAAGGAAATTTTCTTCAATAACTAAGTTCAAGTGTTTCATCAAAATTATTATCATATAAGATGGTATAGGGCTATGTTTATACCCCTATTATTACATTTATTTGATTATGTTCTGATGGAATTATTATTATTAATTCCTTCTATTTTATATGGATTATGTTATGATAGAAAGTTATTTAAGGATCTCATTCTATTACATGGGTTATGGTATGATATAGGATTTATGATTTTGTGGAACACATATTAATGGTTTCATTGTGAGATGGGTGGGACCTACATCTCCCTCTAATTCATTGGGTAAATATTTGTATCTCATCATATAGACATGGCTGGAATGGCAAGTAAATCTGGTTTAGTATTACAGGGCTGGAACGTGGAGTGAACATTGTTTAGTAATGGACATTGTTCGCTACGATGGTATTGACGATGAGCCTTGATTGATATTAAATGATTTTCTATTTTTATGTGTTTATTCCACAAAGATTCATGAGTTCTGTTATAATTTTTCGGATTACATTGAAATTCATTGATTTATCCCATGACGTAATATTTTGACCTCTTATGCAGGATAAGATTTTTCAAACATTGTGATCTTAAGAATATGATATTATTGACAATTCATTTCTTACCCTTACTAAGAATTTGAGCTCACCCTTTTGTATGTTTCTTTTCCCCAGGTCAAGAAGAAGGGTATTAAATATGATATGCCAAGAAGAAGTCTAGATATGATTAAATAAATGGGAGACAACATAGATTCTTTATGAACCAGTTTTTTATGTTTCCTTGTTTCTAAAGACACTATACTTATACGGTCCTTTCATAGTTTTTTTATATGTTGTAGTAAATATACATTAATTTTGAATTATTCACAATGTATGTAATTTATGGGTCATTATACATTATACCATAGATGAACCACGCATTCAATATTGATGATTGGATGAAGAACAACTTCATAATTGGTAATGGTACAAAAAAACACCTAGAAACCAAAGGAATTCCAATTATTTGAATGTTTTCATAAGTTGGAATTTAATATTAATAAATTATATATAAAAGAAATCTAAATTTGGTTTAAATTTCTTTACACCATGCTTTTTTTCTCATAACATCAAGTTATTAAAAAACAAATCATATCAATGAACCCTGAAGAAGGATAACTTCCTGATGGGACTGAAAATATAAAACACTAGTCTATATATTAATTAATTTTAATGATACAAAATATTTCATTCTACCCCTTATAAATAACATATTTAATAAATTGATTATAGGTTGTATACTATTGGAAACTGATATCTGGTATAGGGAATCCATAAAAGTATAGGACAGTGCTAGACTAGTTGTTCTTTCCGAAAGATATGTTTACTCAAACAATAATCCAAAAAGAGTGATCCAAAAAAGTTTAAACAAACATATGTAAACTACCCCAATGGTGTGATCTATATGATATTTCAATCAAATTAAGGGGTTGACTCTATACTTCCTTTTATTAAATCTGTATAATAGGTTTCCTCTTGAGTATCCTCTCTTGTGAGTTTTTTGTAATCCCCCCATGTTCTCTATAATACCTTTGATATTAACACCCCCTTATTGAATGAGTCTGTAAAGCATGAATCAATTATCCTAGTGATGATAGCCTTCCTGAAGAAAATCACATGTTAATCTATTCAGAAGTTTCTCAATGTTTCTAAGAACTGCTTTGAGGGGGAGGGGGTTGAAAACCAATAAAATGTTCATAGTTGTGGGAGAGAGAAATCAATTAACTATGTTTATCCTTAATCAGACAGAGAGAAAACAATATTTCCAATTCTATACTCTGTACGTAATCCAATGATTTTTTTTCATAATAATGAATTCTCACTCTCCCATTATATAATAGGGTTCCCAAAATATTAAAATGAAAACTTTTACTATTAAATACAATTATACCCGATATCAACATATATTTACTATAAAAACACTTTAAGAGATAAAAATTCATTTTCTTTAATTGGTACATTATCTAGACTTAGAAGAATAAATATTCACAACAAAATTGAATTTTCTAATGGAATTATCACTAACTTTGAGAAAAATATATATCATCATCAATAAAAGTATGAAAATTCTTGAAATAAATACCTTCCTTTGTAAGAATTAATAATTCCATCATCAAAGCCTTTATAAAGGTTTTTACTAAGTCTATCTTGGGATAAGATGAGAAATCTCAGAGAACGTGGATGCCCCTATCTCAAAACCCTTGTAGATTTAAAAAACCAAAAATTCTCACCATAAGTGAAATGTTGAACCCCGGAGAAGAGAAACACCTGAAGAAAGAGCCAAAACCCCCCTCTAAAAACCATATTTTCTAAGAACATTTAGGAATAAGAAACACTCCATCAGGAACATAAGACATATCCATTAAAATATTGATTATCACATTAGAACATGAATACGTAAAAAATGGAATTTTTGAAATAATAAATAGAAAAATTCATGAAATGGATAGAACTATGTTATTTGAGTATAGTTTACCTACTGGTATTTTGGAAATAATATTTAATATATTCATTCCTATTGTGAATGGATTTTTAATTAGACTACTTTTAAAGAAGATACCTTATGAGTTATGGAATAATAAAAAATCTAAAGTTGGGTACTTAATTGTTTTTGGATACAAGGTGTATATCTTGAATAATAATGAAAACCTTTTTAATTTTGATCTAATATATGATAAAAGAACATTTATTATATATTGTACTTCTTATAGTGCTCATAGAGTGTTTAAACAAATTAAAGGATAGTTGATGAATATTTACATGTGGTATTTGAGGATAGTGATCTCTTTAATCATAATAATATTAAAATAGATGTAGCTATTGATTATTTAAATAACATGATCCATGATTATTTTAATGATATTTTTGTATGTAAATTATAACATGATCATAATCAATGCATTTCTAAAGAAAATGAAACTGAGGAACACAAAAGATTCACACCTACACAAATTAAGAATTTGAATAATCATCCTTTATTGATTTTTATAAGTGACCTAGATGAAAAAGTAGGGACTAAGAGAAATTTTGTAAAACTAGTGAAGTTATCTTATTTTTATCTAAGTTTAAACCCAAATGTAAAGAAGGTTCCACAGATGATGAGAGTAGGGTTCAGGAAATGAAAGAAGAGTTAAATTAGTATAAGATAATATTTTTTGGATTTTTTTCTCATACCATGGAAAATACAATGATAGGATCTAAATGGGTCGTTATTAATAATCAAGATAATCATGGTATAACATTAAAAATACATTTATAAAAATATATTTGTAAATAAATATTTATAAATAAATTTATAAATGTATATTTTTTTATATTTATAGCATTATATATATATATATAATTATAAATATATAGTATTTAAAAAACATATATATGTAATTATAAATAGATCAGTATAAAAATATAATAAATATATTAAAAAATGAATATATTTATTATATTTATAATTATACTCCAAACAGTGTGAACCTTATACATAAAGCCTATGGCCCCAAATATTTATTAATCAAAATAATAAAGAAACTAATACAAGGGTTTCGACAAAATAATGCCACACGCCACAAAAAAAAGCAAAAAACCTAACAATCCAATCCCAAAAAAGTAGACAATAAAGTGATTAATTTTTATTACCTATATTCCATGAATTTCCATGACCACAAGGATGACACCCTCTCCTCTAGTTTGGGGTGACCCATAGACCACCACAGTCGTCCTTTCTAATATCATCTTTAGTGTAGACAAATTCTACTTCAACTATGTTAGAAGATTTTGCTGCAACATCAATGAACTTTGATATGTTAACAGATATATCAAAAACCTCATGTAAAGAATCAACAATCATATATATTCGATCCTTATTTACAGCCATATCTCGTACATTAGTGTCATCACTAGATAGCAAGCCAATTCCCTCTGGATCAACTTTCCTAGATGGCTCTTGGGAGGATGATTTATTACCTCCTTCAACCACCTCAACAATATAAGGGACACCCCGGATCTTCTCAACACATTCTATGTAAAACATACCAAAATCAAGGGTTCTAATAGAATCATGCATGATGAAAAAAATCGGATCACCCTTTGTTGCTTGCTCCACTTCAGCACCCATGTTTCTCTTATAAGTGAAGTCACCCTGTAAATCATCCATCCCAATTTCCAAAATAGCCTCCCTAGAATCCTCTTTCTCAGAACATGAAACATTTTCATGATATGAATGAGCATCATCCCCTATTATTTCTATCCCACTATGAGAAACATGATCAGCCTTCACACCTGAGTAATCCCGGGACATTTTCCCCTCATTTCCTACCTCTTTAAATTTCAGAAAAACTACTTTTCCCTATAGAAGTACCTCCCTTCATGTGATGTAAAAAAGGAAACTCATATAAATCAAGAGACATTACATCTAGAAAGGTATTTATCTTTAATATCATCATCTAGATTACCTCCAACTTCACTATCATGATCACCATCCTCACTGTCTTCACATCGATCACCCAATTTTAGAGAAGTAGTAGTACCATCATATTCCTTCCAAACATCATGGTTAAAAATGGGTATAAGAAATGATGTGAGATGCACGGGGTGGCCCGATCTTCATGGCATAGGGAAATAGATGAAGGATGTGGTTCAGGGATAAGTGGTGGATGATGGGCACGGATAGTGGATGCAAGTATTCACTCCACCATATAAAGAGTTCGACCTACTACTTAGACAACACAATCAATGGATGGATGTGATATCCAATCCACACAACAATGCACGTTGGTTAAGGCACAAAATTGGGGGCTTTGTGGACTAGGATCACCAATCTGACTTTTAGATTGAAAAGGCAATAATTCACAACAACTAGGAGAACTCCAGTACAATCCTCACATAATGGAGAGAAACAAATCACAATCTCTCAATTATGTCTTCAATGAAAATATAGTTCCATATGTTGGATATTTATAGCCAATGGGTGATACAATAGTAAACGGTCTAATACCCTAATTTCATAAGGGTTAAACATACCTTGTCCCATTAGAGTCAAAAAAAAATAATTTCTAACAAAGTCTTTTGGAAACGTTGTACACAAAATTACAACTACAGCCCACAGAATTTGACTTTGAGTTCATAGCCCAACAGATTTGACATTGGTGTCCAAAGATGCCATTTCTAGAATCCATTAGGTGGGAAAGGCATCCAAATCTATGAGACCATGTGGTCCAAACATTAAACATAAATCTTGGGCTTTAATATGTGATATTATAGGCCCATTTTCTCCTCCCAATAAAGTAATGTTCCATTGGGACTTTAATGAAGTGAGATGGGTTCCCATTGTTGAATTGAACCTCTTTAATCTCCAATGTGTCATCGATATTTGAAAATCCAACTCCTCCACTCATTTAATGGCCTCGGTGCTTTCAACATGGTTTACATCATCCTCCACCTCTAAAAAAGGATTCTTCCTCGACTCTTCATCTTATACTCCCAAAAAAGGAGAAATGTTAGAAACATTGAAAGTGGAACTTACACCACACACGCCTGTAAAAGTTATCTTGTAAGAATTGTTGTTATTCTTCTCAAGCACTCAGAATGGTCCATCACCTCGTGGAATGAGTTTTGATTTCCTCTTGTCGAGAAATCCTTCCATCTGCATATGAACCCAGACTAGGTCACTGGGTTCGAACAACATTTGTTTGTGACCCTTGTTTGCACGATCAGTGTATTTCTTCTCATCTACTCGATATTTATCATTGCCTTTTTTTGGATTTTCTTGATGAATTCCGCACACCCTTTGGCATCCATGTTAGCTAATTTCTACAAAGGAAAATAAACTAGATCAATAGGGGAAATGGGTTAAAGTTTTAAACAATTTCAAATTTATAATGTTGAGTAGTGGAATGCCTGGCCCTGTTATATGTGAATTACTCATGTGGCAGACATTCCTCCCAATTCATGAGGTTCTTCTTCACAATGGTTCGTAGAATGGACAATAGTGTACAATACAACACCTCGGGTTGTCCATAGGTTTGCAATTGATAAGTTGTCTAAAATAGTAACTTTGTTCCTAGTTTTCTCCATAATTTCTTCCAAAAGCTGCTAAGGAATTTTGTTTCTCGATCTGACATAATCACCCTTGTTATTCAATGAAGTTTGACAACATATTGAATGAAAAGTGTTGCAATGTTTGTGGAATCATCAGTTTTGCGGCATGGAATAAAATGTGACATTTTTTAAAACTGATCCACCAAAACAAAAATGAATTGTCTCCCCCTATAGGTCTATGGTAACGCCACAATAAAGTCCATTGCTATGTCCTCCCAGGGGGTGTTGGAGATTGGGAGAGGAGGATATAGTTTGTGTGGGTTCAGTTTTGATTTGGCTTTATGGCAGACAATGCACATTCCAACATATTTCTAAACATCTCGAGATATCCATGTCTAGTAAAAATTCTCACTAAGAACACTTAGAGTTTTTGCAACACTAAAATTCCCCATTAACCTACTCAAATTTGACTGATTGAATAAAAGTAAATGGATAGATCAGTTGGGAATGAAAATCTTACCAATATAGAATAAGAATACATCATGTAAATATAACTTTTTCTAACGAACATTATGTTTACAATTTTCATAAGGTTCTCTAAAATCACTATTCGTTTCATATAAATCTATAATTTATTCAAAACCAAGTAGTTTTGAATCCAACAAGGATAAAAGATAATATCTATGTGAAAGTGCATCGGCCATAGTATTTTATTTAACCTTTTTATGCTTGAGGAAATATGGATATGACTAAATGAATTTCATCCTTCTAGCATGTCTTCAATTTTAGTTAATGTTGGCTCCTAAGGTATTTAAGGGCCTCATGATTAGAATGGATCACAAATTCTATAGGCCAAAGATAATGTTCCCAATTTTCTTGAACTCTAAACAATGAATACAACTCTTTATCTTATGTATTATATTTTAGGGTTGGTCAATTTAACTTATCACTAAAGAAATAAATAGGCTTACCTTCTTTCATGAGTACTCCTCCTTTGCCAATTTCTCTTACATCACATTAAATATCAAAGTTATTATCGATATCTGGAATTGAAAGTAGAGGGGCATCGATGAGTCTCTTCTTAAGTTCATGGAAGGCATTCTCTTTAGTTATCCCCCATTTTAAAGGAACATTCTTATTTTTCAACTCGTTCAACGATTCGGCTAGTGTGATGAAGTCCTTCACCAATCTCTTGTAAAAACTAGAAATCCCATGATATCATATTACTTGTCCAACAGAGGTTAGAGTTGTCCATTCTTGTATTGCTTTGATCATCTCAGTGTCGACATAAACACTATTTCCAATCAAAACGAATCCAAGAAAAACAATATTATCGGGGGAAATTCAAAGATATTCATGTTCCCAAATAAGTTTTCATTCCTTAACACCTCTAGGACGTTTTTTAAGTGATCTAAATTTTCATGAAAATTCCTACCATAATCCAAAATGGCATAAACTAAACTACCACAAATTATCCAATATATGCACATAAGACATGATTCATTAACTTCATAACTCTGCTATGCGCATTGGTGAGACCAAAGTTCATGATTAACCATTTGTAAAGTTTATGTTTTTTCTTAAATGATTTTTTACACTCATCTACTTCTTCCATACTAATTTGATTGTATCCACTTCTTAAATAGATTTTTGAGAAAATAGTTTAACCATTTAATTCCTCTAGAATACCATCTATCCTATGGATAGGATGATGATACCTGACTATGATGTTGTTGATGGCTCCACAGTCAATTAAAATTCTACATATTCCATCCTTATTTGGTACATGAATAACCTATATGGCACAAGGATGAAGGATTTCTATGACATTTCCCACATCCAAAAGCTCTTTATCTTTCCTTTGAATTTCTTTTGTCACTACTCGGTTGGTATGATATGCAGATCGGTTCGGTAGTGATGCTCAATGTATGAGGTAAATTTGATTCTCAATACCTCTAATTGGTGGAAAACCTGGTGAAACCTTTTTAGGAAGGACATAATCATACTCCTATAAATAGGACTCAACAATTTTTGGAAAATAGTGTAAGTCGTTAGTATTTAGTAACATCTCTTTATACATGAGTACATGGAGGATCTTCTATGAAAACAAAGCTTCCATAACCCAACTCTTTTTTCCCAACATCACGCTTTTTCACTTCTCTCAAATTCTTTTTCCCACTTGATTTTTCATTGCTCTCCATTTCTTTTCTTCTCTTGTTTTCTATCATTCCATTATTCTCTCCTTTTTCATTTTCACTCTTTTTTTCCTCATCACACATTTTTTTCTTTTATCTCAAAAATTTATCTTCCATAATTTGTTTAGGGGACATGGGGTTGAGGGTTATAGGTTCCCCTCAGAGTAAAAAAAAGTGACGATTCGATAAACCACCATGGGTAACACGCTGATCATACTGTCATTGTATTTCCGAAAACAAATGGAAAGCCTTCATAGGAACAACATCACACAAGACCTCATCATTGAACATCACAATGGTGAACAATACCATAAATTTCGTGGTGACCTTTAACTCCATGAAATCATGAGACCACTAATGGTGATATAAATGTTTATTCTTCATAGTAGGAAGTCCCAACATCTCTACTAACTTAGTGCTCACAACATTACTACAACTTCCTCCATAAATAATAACACTACATACATTCCCATGGATCTTTCACTATGTATGGAAATTTCTCTCCCAGTGCTACTTCATTACAATGGTAATTTGTGCTCTCTGAACAATCCTAGTGACATGAATGTCACCATCTTCTGAAAACTCTCCACGATCAATTTTATGAGGTTACTTCTCCTCCTCTCCCTATCCCTCTCTATCCGTCTCCCATTCTCCATACTTGTTGATGGTCATGGTGTGCCATTTTGGGAACTCACTAGCAATGTGACCCCTATCGTGACATTTGAAACACCGAATATCCTGATTCCTTGTTTGGTTAGCTTCAAAAGTATGTTTCTTAGGTGTAAGAATTACCTTGTCAATTTTTGCGATCAACCACCACTTTTACCTTTGATGGTTATCCAATATCCATCTTGGGATTTATCCTTGGCGTGAAAGGGGTAGTGGCTTTCCTGATGTTTCTCATCCTTTTGATTTGTTGCTCGATCTTGGTGGCATGATGGATCATATCTTTTATTTCCAAATGGTGGTACATGTCCACTTGATCGGCAATATCCCATTTGAGAACATGTAAATATTGTCCAATGGTTGCCTATGGATCCTCCTCAACATTTTCCTAAAACCTATTAATTTTCAACTCCTTGTAGTTGCCTTCTACACTCTTACTCTATTGGGTGTGGTGTTGAGGTTTGTTTTGGAGATCTCTATGGTAATGTGTCAGAAAAAACCATTTCTGCATGGAGAACTACATGTATTCCCATGTGTGGATGGGACGTCCACCATATATAGTCCTCTCATTTTGAACTTGATCCCACCATATTAAGGCATAATCAAAAAATTAAAGGGAAGCAAGATTGACCTTTTTCTACTCAGAATACGCATGGCATGAAAAAACTCGCTCAATATGCATCTCCCACTCCAACTATGCTTCCAAGTCACTTTTTCCTTGAAAAGGGGGGACCTTCACCTTGATCACGCCAAGTAGGTCATCATAATGTTTCCTCCTTGGTCCTCCTCTAGGTTATTGGTACAACCTCTTCCTTTTTTGGAAATCATCAAGATCATCGTCATAGTTCACCATCTCCTCTTCCATGATGTGGGGATGACATGGTTCCAGAGCACATCATGGGTTATCATGGAACATCCTTGGGCTTCGTTTATCCTCTAATTCATCAATCCTATCTTGTAGAACTTCCAACTACCTATAAAGAAGCTTCTCAAAGTGGCTCCCCAAAGCTTGCATTTGTAGTTTTATAGCTTCAAGTGTGGGAGATCTACATCGACTTCCTTCATCACTAACATGAGCAATTATCTTCCCACGATCTTCTTCCATAATATGTTACGCAAACACAAACACATATCGGGGGGACACACACAATGATACAAACTCACTCATACACGCGATACACACACACACACACACACAATATGTACACACTTAGGCACATATGGATACAAACTCATGCACGCATGATATCCACACTCACACACACAAGATGTACCCCCACACACAACAAGATTCACACACTAACACACACAATATATATATATATATATATTCTTATTTCTCCCCACTCTAAAAACTCAATTAAAATTCCATGATCTTATGAAATATAATACCTTGTTTTGAGTGATCACTCTCCACCAATACTTTCACAATCAAGATTCTGTTGGGGGATAGTTTAACACAACCCTCCAGAGTGGTAAAGGGTAAAGGGTGAAAAGATTGTAGAAAAATGGATAAAGGGTGGGTGGAAAAGGTTGTAGAAAGGTATTATTTAGCTTTTTACCTATTTTTATGATAAGAAAAATTAATATCAATATGAGCCAAATATAATATGCGGGTGAAGAAAAATGATTGAGAAAGTGATGTTTGGAAATGGAATGTTCTAATAATGTAATGCATGATGATGAAGTAATTATATACTATTTTTTCGCTTTTTTTCTTCAAATCATCCTAAAAAGCGTTTTTCTTATAGTTTTGAAGCACAAGATGATGAATGGAGTGTAAGAAATTTTTTTGAAATCTCTCGAAGAAAAGGATGTGCTTAATTTTGAGAAGAAAAAAATGATGAGTTGAGAGAATTTGATATTTTTTGTGTTTTTATCTAATAAAAATCACATATAGTGAATTTAAAGTGAATAGAAGATGGATTAACATTTGACTCAATGTGAAAATATTTCAATCCTACACCACAAAGGTCAATTCTAGAGGTTTTCAAATAAAAAGTTTTTTTTGAATGCGTGGATAATAAGAAAGAAGAGAAGGGTAATGGATAAAAGAAATATAAATAAAGGGATAGATTTCTACCATGTCAACTGAAGCTCTGCTTCCAAATGATGTGAGATGCACGGGGTGTCCCAATCATCAGAGCATATGGAGGCTGATGAAGGATGTAGTTCATGGCTAAGTGGTGGATGATGGGTACAGATAGTGGATACATGTAGTCAATCAACACTACAAGGACCGCAACCTACTACTTAGATGACACATTCAAGCGAGGGATGTGATATCAAATCCACACAACAATGCACTTGGGTTGAAACACAGAATTGTGGGATTTGTGATCTTGGATCACTAATATAACTTGTATATTGACAAGGAAAGAATGCACAAGGTCTAGGAGAAAAACTAGGAAAATTCTCATACAATGGAGGCAAACAAAGCATAAGATCTTAATTAAGTCTTGAATGAAAATACAATTCCATGGGGTGGCTATTTATAGCCAAGGGGTGATAGAATAGTCAAGGATCTAATACCCTAATGTCATATAGGATAAACCTACCTTTTCCCCTTAATGTGAAAAAGGTAAAGCCTAATAAAGGCATTTCGAAAAGTAGCCCACAACTTTCCAACTATAGACCACTGAATTTGACTTTGAGTGAAAAGCCTACAAGATTTGAATTTGGTGTCAAATGATTCCATTTATAGAATCATCCATGTTGGAAAGGAATCCAAATTCATTCAACAATGTGGGACAAGAATTAAACATCAATTTTGGGCCTGAATAAGTGATTTTATCGGGCCATTTCCTCCATCCATTCAAGGAAAGATCCTTTGTGCCTTTAATGAAGTGAGATAGGCACCCATTGTTGCATTCAACCTCTTAAATCTCCAACTCGTCATCAGGCCTCAAAAATCCAACTCCTCCACTTGGGTAATCGACTTGGTGATTTCAACATGGTTCGCATCAAGACTAGGAAAACTAGACTTAGAACATAAGACAACCTTGGAAAAGGAGTGTTTAGGTTGAGTAGCTATAAGTGCATCAACTCTTCCCTCCATAAAGATGGGTTTAAGAGGTTTAATAGAAAGACCCAGTCCAAGGGTTAGTAATAAGTCCTGGTCTATCAGTATTCCTAGCAGTCTGAGGAAGCATTCGGTTAGTAACAATAGGCTCTTTATGAAGCCTACACTCCCTATTTCCATATGAAAGACAAGACTCAACTTGCATCCTGAACCTGAAATTCTCAAACTTGTGACCACTCTTTTTATAGTTAACACACTTCAATCAATTAAATAAATCCTACCTAATATGACCTATATAATTAAAATTTGAGTAAGAATTTAGAAAATATTCAAATTCAACAGATAACTCAAACTTCAATTCATCATCAACAAATTCAATGGATTAAATAAGTGGAGAGGAAACATGAATTTCTACAATAACTCTGGTGTAGTGTCCATACGTTACAATCATGGTCTCTTTATCAAATTGAGTCACACATCCAACCATAGAGGCATCATCCAAGAGGATTTAAGGGTGAAGAAAAATTCAATCCCCTTATCTGAATCCACAATTGAATGGTTGTCTTCCGTGTTGTAGCATATTTGAAACAGGGATCTCACCCTTGTAGCTGTAGGATTACTAGATTGAGAGAAATGAGTCCATCACTCCAGGTCCTCAACTTGAAGTCCAACAAAGGAAATATGGGCTGGAAGCATCCCATATCAATGGATATGATATGTGATTCATCAAATCCCCACATCTAGTGTAACTGATTTCTCAGATTTTCCAACATCTAGGTCATGCCCGTGCGTAGAGGCGATGATCACCCAATAATAGAGTGTATTCACTCCCCCAACTATTCCTATAAAAATATAGGGTTTTCCTCAACGAAACCCATAGAACCATCCCTAGTTATTTTCATCTGCAGTTATTCTCCCTCAACACGAGAATCAATAAAACACCTGAAATTTGAAGATCATAAATCAATGGAAGGTAGATTACTCCCCAAAAGGGTCAGATTCATGACTAACACAAACACCCTATTTTCATGAACCTTCTGTCTAGTAGGAGTCATCACCTTAGGAAACAGAGGTCAATCTAAACATTCCACACAACATTCAGCCATCTTTGGAGGGTCAACAAACACCTCTCAAGGATCAAATAAGCATTCCAAATGTGAGACCATTGAATCACCAACTTAAACGCTATAAAAACTAGAGAAAGACTTCTTTAACTCCCTCAACAAAACCATATTTATCAATCTATAATTATATACAAGTTCTTATAAATAGTTTTACAAATATATTTATTTATAACTATAATTATATTTATATTTATAATTATATTTATAAATTCATATTTACAATTCTTTTAATATTTTATAATTATATAAATAATTATTTATATATAATTATAATTATATATATTTATGTTTATTTATAATTATATTTATAAATACATATATGCTATTTTATAAAAAAAATATAATTATATAAATATTTTTTAATAATTATATAAAATTTTATTTATTTATAATTATATTTATTTATTTTTTTAAATACTATTAAATATAATCTTAAATATTAATTAAATATATTTTTATCAGCATTTCTTTAGTGATGATATTGATATGACTTTATCAGTGCTATAAAAATTGCTGACAAAACCCTTCCTAATGTTATTAATTTATCCCAAACTGAACTTAATTCCCCTGCATTGTTCAAGCTCTCACAGAAGTCCACCTCTGTCATCAGTCCCCCTCAACCTTCTCCAATGAATAAATACTCTAAAAACTTAATGTTTGTTTTCATTTCTAGTTCTTTATCTATTATCATTATCTTTATATTATCCTCGATGCGTGTCACCACCCTCATGCATACCTAGTTCTAAAAATCATATCCAACTATGATATCCATTTCTTACAAGTCGTTTAGTAGGGATGATTCCATGAGAAATGAGATGATTTGGAGGGATTAAAATATATTTCCCCTATAAAATTTTTTAAATTTTAATATGGTTAATTTTTTGTTTTCCTCTTCCCTTATCATGTTATATAGAATAAATAAGACACAAATTTCACCATTTAAATATAAATATTTTTATTAAATCATTTTAAAATAATGCACTAATCCACATCAATACCTTCGGATGGTTTCTATAATGAATCAGTCCAATATGGACACCTAATATATGGATATCAGTTATTTTCAATATTTTATTGTGTCCCTTCAATGAAACATGGAATTCCTAAAAGAACTACTAAATGAGATATTTATTTTAATTGGGATATTTATGCTTTTACATCCTTTTAAAAAAATTATACAAATTTCTATAATATTTATCTTCCCTAACACATCACAATATTTCTAAAATATTTTTCGAAACATGTGGTCGTTAAAATTTAAAAGGATTCCCTCCACATGAATTCATCTACTTGGTGTTTTGGCGGTAGTGGGGCATGCAGATTAGAGGTAGGACATGCCAGTGTGGGTGACAGTGACATGGTGTTTCGGAAGTGGTGTGGTGAATTCCTAAGGATAGGGATGAGAGATGTATCAGTCAGATGTTATCGATATAGGGGCTCTGTTGGCAGCGATAGAGGACTCGGTTGGGGTGGTCCAGATCAACGAGCATCAGCGGTATGAGGTGCGGTGAACAACTAATGACATGTCTGTGCCGGGACGATGGTCTAGTGGGATTCATATTTACACTAGGTAAATGTGGTGGTGCACAGTGCAGCGACGATGCGTGTTAGTGATGACATCTCCCATGACGGTGCAACAACAGTAGATACCTGCTAAAAAATGGGTCTCATCCACAGTGCATGTCGATTTTCTTACGGAGCATAGGTTCTATCTTTTTAGGGCTACTAGATCAAATGAATTAGAGGGTTTGACATTTTCCATTGGGATTAGGTATCATGCATCTTTTTACGTGGCATTTCCAGCGATGCACCCATGAAATAGATGGGATATTTATAAAAAAATATATCAATTAACTAGGGGATGATAGTTTTTGGTTTCAATTACTTTTGGTTTTATAGATCATCTACTAAGGCCATGTGCCATCGGGCGTACAGGTCATGTAATAGTTCCACACATACCCCTTAAAAATGGCTATAATAAATAAAATATATCATTCTGGATTAGTGTAATTTTAGATATGTCAATGTGACTAATTTTCTATATGAAAAAATAAATGTTTTTAAAAAAAACATATAGAAGCTATTGATAATAGCGTAATGGGTATCACATAGACTGGTTCCAATTTTACTATTCAGTAAACTCATTAATAGAATAAATTACGATAAGTATTTTTTAAAAAAACTACTCAATGATAAATCAATCATTTTACACCATTTTTCATAGTAGTTAAGACCATAAGAGAAATATCCACCTATTTTCTAGTGGAATGAATTATTTAGGATTGGTTTATATATGACTCAAGAAGCTAATATGCTGATTGCAATCACAGAATCTAAATAGAGAATCATATATTGTACTAAGGTTAAAATAGGTATGTGTTTGGGGAAGATAAATAGTGAGCATAGGGGTTCAAGGATATATTTAGAGCACACACATACACACACAATGAATACTTCTCATTTGGATTCATTAAATAGATAGAGGATTATCATTGTCCCTAGAATAAAATTTTATAGTGAGTTTTTGTTTAATATTTAAAATCACTATTCAAATTTTATAAAATTATTTACATTCTATTTATGACCTATAATTAAAATAATTAAATATTGTAATTCAAAAACATGATCATTATATATTTTTTAAATTATATATAATAATATGTGGGATATATTTATAACATTAGAATGTTGGTATTCATTTTATCCTTGGTTCTAATTAGTATGTGGGTATTTCTGTCCAATGTGTTCTTATTATTTTTACTACTTTTATTCATTCCGACCACCATTGGATTTCATTAATTCATCAATACATTGATCTTTTTTTTCAGTTGACTTTATTGATCCATCCCATTGAGATAAACCCACAATTTTATTTGAACTCTGGTCTCAGTTACATAGACTCCCCGAACCCTATTTAAAACTCCACTCAAACCACCCTAAACTCATTAAATTGGCATTATGAAAAGTATTCAAAACATCCATAACTACATCCATCTTGTTTGAAACCTCTCTCTTAGCTTCCACTCCGACATATTTTATGATTTTATTCTCTATATTGGTTTCATTGTTGTTGCGTTTTTTAACTAATCCCAGGTGGTTGGACTTAGACAATAATCATTAGTTTGTGATTAGTCTTCCTTCAAATCATACTAGGACACTTCTTCAATTTATGATGAATTTTATTGTTTCATCACGTGATTAAACATCATCATCATCAATTCCTAATAACTTTTTCAATGAAACACCACCTGAACCACAATGTATCAAGTGATGAAATGAAAAAACATAAACTCCTCCCTCATGTTGGACTCCCACCTTGCAAGGTTATTGAAAATGCCATATAATTACCATATTTTGGTCTCACAGAACATCAAATCAGGAACATAGACCAGCATTCACATGTTTACTCCAGGTTGTTTCTTTTCATGTCACCCATTTTTAAATGCTATCTTGTTAATAATCATCACCAATAACATTCCAATGTTTGGTTCCCCTTATTATAATTATTTATAACATTCTTATTTTATTATAAATATCTTATGTTTATTTTTTATGAAATTACTATTTCCTGAATCTAATAGGATGGAGATATAAAATGGTTGCATGATAATATCATTTCAGAGAGTATTAATATGGAGTTAAAGTGTTCACCAAGTTTGCAATATGTCTTGATTTTGACCCTTCACAAATTTTTTTCCATGATTATATTGTTTTTTATTTAAGAAAAATTAGTCTCTATAGTTGTAAGAACATTTTATTTGTCACAAAACAGATCATAGTTATAAATATTAGACTAAACATGAGAGAAACTAAATGTACACACTGATTGGGATAATACTGTATTTTATGGATCATATGATATAAATACCAGTGCCAACGATGACAGAGATCTTATGGAAGAAATGAAAAGGGAAATGATTATCACCTTCATGATTCTCAAAAAAAATTTGAGAAGTAAAATAGTTATGCTATGAGGCCATTTTATACCAGTTATTATAACTATAAAATCATGTCAGTTTTATTGATGTTATATAATTTGAAAGCTGGTAGTGGTTGGAGTGACACCAGCTTTACATGAACTAGTCAGTCTCTTAAATTATATGATACTGGAAGAAAATGGTCTCCCTTATTAAATACATGATAATAAAAAATGTTATGTTCATTGGGTATTTTATCGAAAAAAATCATTCATGTACATGTGAATGCATATTGTTTGAGAAGGATCATGAATCACTCATAAAATTCCCTAGGTGTGGCATGAATCTGTACGTGAAAAATGGAGTGAGTACTTTGAAATTTAAATGGTACTTTCCTATCATTAAGTAGTTTAAATGATTATATGTATGTCAAGAAACTGAAAGAAAATTGACATGGCATGGGGATATAATAATTGAATATGGGAAACCACATCATATTGCAAAATCTCATCAGTGTAAAACAATTGATTATGTGTATCCTAAATTTGACAATGAATTTAGAAATATTTTTATTCTGTTATTTATGGATAGAATAATTCATTTTTTTAATATTAGTACTCACATGTATATGGATAGTTACGTTTGTAAATTATAACATTCAACCGTGGTCATGAATGAAGGGGACATATATTATATTTTATATGCTAATATATAGACCAAAATAACCTAGTAATGATATTGATATCTATATGGATACATTGAACAATGATCTGAAATTGATGTGGGATAAAGGTGTTACATTTTATAATGCTCAAAGAAGAAATGAATTTAATTGAGATCCATGTTGTACCGTATAATAAATGAATTTCCTACTTATGTAAATTTTTCAGTATATAGAATTAATAGAATATTGAGGCGTCCCATTTTTAAAGAATGATAAAACTTAGTTTAGTAATGATATTCATTGAAAATTATTTTTTTAAGAAATTATAAATTTTTACTTCAATGACATAAATACCGATCCTAGATAGCATCACTCGATGGGAATACAAAACATGGTAGAACACCAAAACTACTAAAAGATGATAAATTTTTCAAGAATTTAAATCAAATTAACAATTTTTTGTAAAAGATTTTGAAAAAAATCATAATAAACAAAGTATTCAAAAGAGATCAATTTTCATTGAATTAAGATACTATAATGATTTGTGTGGTAGACATTTTATTGATGTCATACATGCGGAAAAATAAATTTATTTTATAGTGTAATTGGAAAATTGATAACATTTTATGAAAAAAACAATGTCTTCAATGCTATAATGGATATGATTTACTTGCGTATATGGTAATATTAGGTGATACTGATGGGTGAAAGGATGAATTTTCTTCCTCCAATAGCAGACACTCTATATAGACCAGATAAATTTCAATTTTTTAATTTTCTTAATGGTATGAAAGTTCCATAGAGGTATTCATAAAATACCAATAAGGTCATTTCAATAACTAATTTGATGTCATAGGGTCTAAAATCACACAATTTATACCTTTTAATAAAATATTTGATGCTTGACACTTTACATTTCATTATATCAAAAAATGTATGACATAAATTATCTAGGATCTCCATTCTCAAATTCATATGTTGTAAATTTATAAATCCAAAGAAGCTTACAATCCTGAAAATGATATTACAATCATATTATATGAATTATTGATCTTCTTCTGGTACAAACGATATCGGGTCGACCCTGAACTGGTCACCTGAGTCGGCCTGTGACCAGGACCAAGAGGTGTTCCCGATCCTCCTGGGCTAGCGACAAGCATCAAGGGAATAATAAGAGGAAACAATGGGAATTATTTCTTCCAATAAAAATATAAATTAACAAAAGAAGTGTAAAAATTAAATCGGTAGACCAAAATGAAAATGTTTCCCAAACATTACATCATTTACATTACAAATTAAAATAAAAGGAACAAAACAACAACTACAAAAGAAAAATCAAACTAAATCTGACAACTCAACATCTCATTGTGACCCTTAAAGTCATCCTTTAATCTATAACAAACTATCTCCCAAGGAGATACATCAAAATCTAGAACCTATAGTAGGAACTAAAAATAAAAAAAGACTATTGGTTTGTGTATTCACACTCAGTAGGTATGCCTGAATAATTGTATTCCCAATTCACATAATTTAAATAGAGAAACACTTATTAACAGGTTAGAAAACATAATGTATAAATATATGTTGTCCACAATTTTTATTTAATGTAAACAAATCACTATCCCAATCCATTTCCCTCATGCTTTAAAATTGGTTCAATTAGAGAAGGGGCCAGGAGAACCAAATAGAAAGTTTTTATTTTTCTAGAAATTAAAGGGGGGAATACAAGTTATTTCAAAACATCTTATTTTAAACATTTTTAATAAACTATAGAATCTAAATTTATCATGAAAATTCAAAATCCAAGCATAAGGATTATTATTCCTCACCACAAGGGAAATGATACTAATGACACTAGTAAGAGAGGAACACTAGAAGTCCTAGAAACTCCAAGGAAAACCAAAAAATACAAATACATCTGACCCCATCCCCATTAGCATTCCACACAGGATGAAATCAAAATGCCAAAATGCCTGGACATTCTAACTAAGGACAGACCGAGGGGCCCAATCCCATACTAATAAATCTGAATATCCACCCACTATGGGACACTTGTTAGTGCTTCAAAACATGTGTATCAATCATTATTATAATTCCTCTATGATATTTTGGGTTCCCATGATATGTTAATAAATGGTTTTTCCACATATCATCATTAAACATGCCATATACACACATGCCATTATACTTATCATAAAAACTGACACCAACCCTACCACCGGATGGGTAGTCCCTTTCCCTAATATCAATTATCACATAAGGGAGGTCCTATAATTATGACACTCATATCTCATATTCAACCAATGAGGCAATTGAAAAAACACTAGGAAGGTTTTATTAATAAAACCATTTACTAAAATTTCAAAATAGGCCTCATCCCATTTCCACACATCAAAAATATTAGAAAAACATTACATAAGACATATTCTATATAAAAGAAACATATATATCCAATTTGGAAACACCAATAAAAAATTTTAATATCACCCTATCATTTATAAAACCAAACAGTACCTTTAAGATTCATATACTAATTTGAAAATCCAACTGGGAAGTTTAATAAACACTTGGTGGGTGAAACCCTTCAAATCCACATTACACATTCAACGAAATTAACAAAAACACTACACTTCACATGGAACAATAATGATAAGCATCAAACATTAATATATAATGATTAAGAGAGGTGTGAAAATAAATAAATCAATGTAATCTTAACTTTAAAGGAGATGTTTAAAGGGATCCTACCTCAAAGGAAGAATAAACTTATGGAAACTAATGTGAAAACCCAATCACACCTCAACCGCACCCAAGGGATGTCATATCCAACCTAAAGGAACAATAAGAGGGAAAACCCCCAAAAAATGACCAACCATAGCCAATAATATTGGACAAGATGACAACTAAGGTTATAATAGAAGTCAAATAATTAATATATATCCAGAAGGGAGGATAAAGAAGACCTAAACTTTTGATTTGGGTGGAGATACCCCATGAAAACCCCTTAGATCCCTCTTTTATGGTCATAAAGGTACCAAAATCCCCCTTGAGAGGCACCTAGGTCAAAGGAGGACAAATGGGGTAAGATATTGGGGTTATGGTATACAAATCAGGGAGATAGAAAAGGATTTTAATGACCTAGATAGGTTGTACAGTTATTCCACATAGTTTTTCAAACCGTGCGGGAGCCGTGCGACCACCTCTACCGAGGAACAATACAACCACACAAGCAACCCGCATGGTATGACTAACCATGTGGTATCAATGCAGTAGGTACTATCTCACCCAAGAACTACCACACAGTTACCTGGGACGAGGCATATGATTTTAGTAATCATGCAACAATCGTGCACCAAGGCCTTTCCACCGAAAAAACACCCATTTTCACCAAAACACAAAGGGAAAACCAATGGGGAAATCTATTTCAAGTAAATAAGGGAATAAAATCACAAAAATTCAAACCCATCACTCCTAGTTCCCGAGAAAAAAATAAAAAGGCTAATCCTGAACCCAGACTAAAGATGAATTTCAAAACCCAGGTATGATAATTCTTCCCAGCATAATGCTTTCCACCCAAGGAAATTCAAACCAAGGATTAATCCGAAAGAAAACCCCACTACGCCTTTACAAATTTATGATATTCCCAATGATTGAAAACCGATGAGATTAAAATAACACTATCATCAAGAAAAATGGTTGAAATATGAACTCAGGAGACCAAAATTGACTTCCCGCTAAGTTCCACCAATCAAAAATGATAAAAACCTTTAATTTATCAATCAAAAAAGACATAGAACATTCAAAAACCTCAATACATCCTTAAAAAACAATCACCTAAAATATAATCAAGTGAAACTCAATCCATCCTTCAAAACAAATGAACAAAATTAAACAGCATTCGACAAACACATCCAAAAATTCTTTTCTCAACAAAACCATTAGGAAACTCTCATTCTAATATTTTCTAAAACAAGGGATACTCAGAATTATTTGGAAATATATGCAAACACCTACCACCAAACCACTAGTAATGAATCTGAGGTTCTAATGTGGGGAGGCCCGAATAGACTCCCCACCATTAGAAACGAACCAACACTCAAGATGAGTCAAGAGACTATTTTTTACTCCCAACCTCTATAGGCCTGAACAGACCCCCACCATAAGAAATAGGCTAACATTGAATTCAACGAGTCCTACGATGTGTCTCCCCACTATAAAATCTATCAAAATTAAATGAGATTGATAAATTTACTACACAAAACCAAAATCCCCACCATGAGGGGACAGAAGGTAAGGGGGCCATCTAATGGACCTTAAAAACCACAACTAACACATCCCAAAAATTTAACACCCTCACAAGAACATAAAATAAAAGTGCACATGATTCACACCAACATCCCACAAAAGGTCCATTAAATAAATAACTATATCTGGTGATACACAACCACCAGTATTTTAAGAATACAATACAATTATACCACCCCATAAATAAGGGAATAATCCTACACACAAATAAGTAATAATTTAAATATGATGTCCCCACATGTATTTTTACCAAATGGATCCAATTTAAATGTAACAACTACATTAGAATCTTGAAATACCTCCCTCACCCATACCGGGAAAAAAACACAGACCAACACCTTTCATAGCACTGGGGTTTTCATGAATATGTTTCATATTTACACCAAGACCTATTGTTGACGCTATGATGATTAAATCATCTCTTTATTTTCTGCCATTCATTAGAAACACCTGAATAAAATTTCTCCTTCTAGTGCCACAAGAAACCACACCACCTCCAAAACAGATCAAACAGAACCTAACACAACCCAAGACTCACTCTGCTTTTACATATAACTTTACTATGATAAGGACTTGGATGATTCACACACATCATCCCTTTCACCTCAAACAACAAACAATGAAATAAAGAGCATGATTCTCTTAAAACATATTCTCTAGAAACACCCCTCAACATCCAACTTTTCCTTTAAAGGAAAACATAATAATTGTAGATTCCATTGTACATGACCACTACAAGTGAAAGAGATATTACAGGGAGAGGGATCTCAACCCAGGTCCCAAACAAACCATGACTCCTATAATTGGCTATAATATCCTCTTACGACCATAATCGCCACATTAGTCATCTAGAAAGACCTCTACTAGGAGAAACGAAAGAAAGGACCAAAGATCCTTTCTGGGATAACATCTAGCACCAATTTCTTCAGACCATGTGCACATACTTCTTAACTATAATTCTACATTCACCACTTTCATATTATATTTTCATACACAATGGTGTTAGACTCCACCCTCAACATCTTGGAAGACTCATGAAACTAAATATTCATTCAACACCTCTTGCATATTCCATACTGTCGTGACATGATCCACTTAACTGAACATGGAAATAAGTAGATTCAAGTTCCAAATCACTTGATGAATATCCTTTCATTGATCAACTGGGGGATTTAACATTTGGGAGGTCACCCACGACTACATTTTGAACATACATTGATTCTTCATGGGGTGCCCTCTAGCCAAGGAGAAGAATCCATAGAACCAACTGAATTGGCCCATTATCCAAAACACACTGCAAAAAAACATCAAACACACAATGGAAACTGCCACTATGACTTCCCAAAACTCTTTACAGAAAAACCATCAATAACAATCCAGACATGAAACACCCTTCAAACGTGAAGGGCTAACAAACTCGAAAATTTCGTAACCAATATATCCACAATACAAAGATAGACTACACAAAACCACTAGTTATAAAAAAATCCACATATTTCCTTTAAGATAATTTTCAAAATTAAGATAGGATTTGTGGGTAACACACTCACCAATGGCATACCATGGAATCTCACACATGCACTTCTTTGTTCTATACCAGGAACACATCCACATTCTCACACTTACCTATGCATGTGGTCACTCATGGAGAGACCAAAGGTAAAAAAAAGCCTCTTCCACTTGTGAAAACAAAGCATTGAACCAAAATTTATATTTCAAAAACTCTCCAAACCTCTTTTCAAATTATTTTATCCCAAAAAATCAAAAACCATTTTGAGTATCACAAAAATTATTAATTAAGACTCCATCCATTCAAATTAGAACTCATTTCCACAACATAAAAATCCCTTCTATAACATTTTACTAATTTTGAAACACTTCCAATTGAACAACAGAACATATTTTATTCATAACTATTTTAATTTGGAACCCAACTCTTCTCATTTGAAACAAATTTTCAAATTACTTTTGATGGTAAATTTACATTCCTCAAAAGTCATGTTTTGGAAAAAATTCATGTTTTGATTAAAAACCCCATTATCATTAAATCAATTTGATAAAAGTAATCTTTTCTAAAACATCATCCAAAACAATTCTGAAAATTCATTCCCCTCACTTTCAAAATCAAACCACATTAAATTCAACCATTCTCAAATCTACAATAAGAGTTTTTAAAAAAAATTATAGATTCGTGATAGACCCCTAACAACTCACATGGGGAAACTAATGTCGAAGGGTTACTCATACACATGGTTGGTGGCTATATCTGAGTCATTCCACTGTCACATAGATTATTATTGGACACTTTCCCTAGATCCACATGGATTTCTAGGCCCTAAGATCCCATGGGGGATACTTCCCAAATCCTTTTTTATTTCCGAACACCAAATAATCAAAAAGAACCAAAGGACACTATCAAAACCCGAACATCACCTGGAAAGCCGAGGTTTCGAATGAGCAAGATTTCATGACGCTATTCCAACACCTACACCTAGAGTCCCGAAAATCATTATACATGTTCCTTGACAACCCCAATAACAATGGCCGCTCTAAAATCTAGGTCCTCTAAAGAACCTATGCTCTAATACCATTTTTTCATGAATTAACCTTGGATGACCCTAAACAGGTCACCCGAGCCAACCCATGACAAGGCCCGAGAGGCAGTATCTATTCTCCTGGGATGGTGACAAGGGCCAAGGGAATCATAAAAGACAACAATGGAAAAAATTTCTCCCAATATAAATTTTATTAAAAAATATAAGTGGAAACATTAAATGAGAAACAAACTAAACATAGTTTCCAAAAATTTCATCAATAACATTAAAAATGGAAATAAAACAAAATGAACAAAAACTACACATGAAAACTAAAACTAAACCTATAAACCCAACATATCAATCTGACCCTGAAGGTCACCATCTGATCCACAACTAACTATCAACTAAGGTGATCGAACCAACTCTAGAACATGATGTAGGAACTATAAACAAGAAAAGACTATAGACGTGAGTATTAAAACTCAGTAGGTAGGCCCGAATAATTGTATTCCCAATGAACTTATTTTTAATAAAGAAACATTGAATAATTGGTTGTAAAATAAAATTTAAAAAGATGTATATTCCAAAATTTTCATTTAATATAATCAAATCACAATCGCAATTCATTTCCCCCATGCTTTAAGACAAGGTTCAAGGGGAGAAGGGGTCCAAGAGAACCAAATAGGAAGTGATCATTTTTCAAGAATGTGAAAAGAGAAAATAAATACTATTTCCTTAAAAAAAATATTATTTGAAATATTTTTAACAAACTACACATTCTCAATTTATCAAGAAAATACCAAATCCAAGCATAAGGATCATGATTCCACACAATGATGGAAATTATAAAAACGACACTAGTAATTGAGGAGAACGTAAAAACCTAGGAACTTAGAGGATAACCATAACAAACACATACATGTGGACCTATCCCAAATATCATCCCCACATGATTAAATCATAATGCCAGATCACCCATCCACCCTAACATGGGACAGACTGAGGGGCCCAATTCCAAAATAATAAATCTTAATATCCACCCACTATGGGACGTTGGTCAGTGCATGAATTACCAATGTAGAAATCATTCTCAAAATACCACTATATTATTCTATGTTCTCGTGCTATATTATTTAATGTGTGTGCCACAAAAAATCCAGAAAAAATCTATAAACACGCTTTCAATTATACTTATATCACAAACTAGCACCACCCTGTCGACCCCATGGGTGGTCCTTTTCACAAAAAAAAATTACACACGAAGGAGTCCCCATAATGAAGAATATTATGTATTATATTCAATAAACATGGAAATTAACTCTCCCCAAGTAGTTCTTTCAAAATAAAACCATTTTCAAAAAATAATAAATGGGACTCATGTCATTTCCACACATAAAACCATTTGGAAACAACTCTACCTATGCCATTTTCTATACCAAATAAGCATATAAATCCGATTTGGAAACACCAAACACAATTTGTAATATCACTCTATCATATTTAAAAATAGATCAACACATTTAGTTATAGAAAATACATATAAATGATAACCATAAAGTTTAACAAAAACTTAGTGTGGAAAACCCTTCAAATCTACATCACACATTTATGAAAAATTTGCCAAATGCAACACTTAATGTGGAAAATTCATAACAAGAATTAAAAATTACTATATAATGATTAATAGAGGTGTTAAAATAAAAATAATCAGTGTAATATTAACTTTAATGGAGAGGTGGAAATAGATCATACCTCAATTGATGAAGAAACTTCTGAAAACCGATGCAAAAAACACAATCCCACCTCAACCCCACCAAAGGGAGGCTAGATCCAATCATAAATAACCCTAAGAGTGACCTCCCCCAATTCGAGCAACCCAACCAAGAAAATTGGACAACATGGCCACTAGGGTTAAGAAAGAAGTTAAGAATTATGAGAAAGTAATGAGGGAGGAGAAAGAAGCCCAAACCTTTCGATCCTGGTGGATAAACACCAATAAAACCCCTAGGAACTATCTTGGAGGGGATTGAAGGTTCCAAAATCCCTATATGAAGGCTCCTAGGTTGGTGGAGGGAAAATGTGGGGAAAAGGAGGGGTTAGGGTATAAAAATTTGGGGGGAATGATTTTATAGACCTGGACTGGTTGCACGGTTAGTTTCCATGGTTTCTCGAACAATACAGAGACAATGTGACTTCCACTACTGAGGAATAGACTAACCACATGGGAAACCATCATGGTACTAATAACCATGTTGTAGCTATGAGGTATATATTTTTTCACACAGGATCTGTCACACAATTACCTAGGAAGTGGTGCATGGTTTTACTAACCATGCGATAATCGTGTGCCAACCGTGTTCTAGGGATTGACCACCACAAAATCACCCATTTTTACCAAACACAAATGTAAATACAAGGAGGAATGTTAGGCACATGAAAGAAGGTAAGAACATCTAAAAAATTCAAACCCATCACACTCGGTTCTCGAGAAAAGTTCCCAAGACCAAACCCAAATCAGGACCAATGATGAGTTTCAAAACTCGATTGTGACATCCACCATCATTAGTTGATACAATGGACCACTCTATGGTTTACATGGTTTGAGAGTTTCAACTTTTGTTTTTATTAAATAATAGATGTATGTAACCCATTTAAAAATATATATCATTATTTTGAATGGTTACATCAAGAATCGATGTTAGACCGAAGGTTGTATTATAGATGGATATATTGTTGATGAAAATATTGAATTCTGTACTAATTACCTATAATAAGTGGATAGAATCAGTCTTCCAAAGTATCATCATAGTGGATGAGTTATGGATAAGGGGATTTTTAAAATAAGTGTTGTTACAATTACAAACAAATGAGAGGGGAAATATCACCTTTACATTTTACATAATTGTGAAAATGTTTCTCTAAATGGTGAAGCCCTCAAAATAATTTTAAGAAATTTGGATCTATCAAGGGTTAATTGATGGATATAAAATAAACATAAAAAATCGCTTAATTTTTTTTAATCATATTTATAAGTATCTATCTAAAAATATGAATTAAATTGTCAAATGACTTCAATTTATATTCGAGGGACTAAATGTAAATGTTATATCGTACATTTTTTTAATTAGTGGTTTTACATTCTATAGAATGTAATAAGATGAACATAGTACAATGAAAAGTAGTAGAATTACACATGTGGAAAAAGAGATAAACATATCTAGTTCCAAGGATAAAAATATAATATTTCTGAATATGTCTCCTTCCTACATCATCAAAAAGATATAAAAGTATGATTCTAAAACATTTCTAGTTCTAACATTCCACTAAAAATGTGTTATCAATAATGTAGTAGTAAAAGTAAATGATTTGGGATTTGTGAAGGTGAATATCTATGTGTAAGGGTATATGGAAGATCCATTCATAAATTGCATCATAAGAAGTGTATTTATTTTATATATTAGATCCAATAAACAAGAATTGATCAGTTTTCTTATTGGTGACTAAAATAGTAATAGGGTCAGACGAAGAATCAATTAAAGAAGGCCCTTTCATTAGGAGATCACAATAATTTCATGCTAGTACCAATGTAGATTATTGCTTTTATGTTAGAGGGAAACCAAAACATGGGATTCATATACTCAACAGAGGATCCAAATCCCTTAAAAATGTAAATAAAAAAAGATATTTCAATTAGGAGGTTAGGTTTTTTTAACAAAAAATGTTTTCTCTCATAATATTATTTTTTTCCTTCTACATTTATGTAATTTAAATTAAATTTTTGACTAATCCAAAGTACAATGACTTCTGAACATGATGATGTCACCAATATTTTGGAAGAACAAATGATAAATGCTAAATAATTGAATTATTATGGGATCAATAAAAATTTTTTAAAAAAAACAAGAATGATGTTGAATCCCTATGTTATATAAAATTATCAAGGCAATGAGAAATTGTATACAATTGTGGCTGGTTAATTAACATGGATATCTTGTTAACCCTAAGAAGTCAATTTTGATTAGTTATGTTGGGGTCATAATGAGAATTCATGTGCCAATTGATATAGATACATAGCACCGTGTTCAACCTGCATTAGAGGAAAACATATGGGATGATATTAAGGTAATGTTATGATATACGTACTCTATTTTACAGAAAAATTATATAATGAAACGTTGATTTTCATCTCATTATCCCTTATAGAGTTTGTACATTTTTGATGATTTCACTAAGAAATATGCCTTAATGGAAGCTGAAAATCTCATAGAGGCTTCCATACACTTATGAAAAAGAATCAACTCAAGGGTGTTGATGGAAAGTAATGACACACCAACTACTTTTTCATTCACATATTATAATGCATGATACATAGAAATATTTGATTATTCATCCCGATGAGAAATTTTTTCAGGTGAAATTTTGTTGATAATGTTTTATTTCAAATTATTAATTATATAAACAATGATTCAGAGTTTTTAATTTATGAAACAAAAAAGGATTTATGGAAATAAAAAATAGGTAGCACAACTAATGTACCCCTACTAAAAATAAAGGATGGGACACACTTCACTTTAAAAGAAAATGGTATATTTTTTAAATATTTTGTAAATTTTTTATGTGATATAAAACAACAGGTGTTCTATTTTTTCAATGAAAATTGATGAATCAAAATCTAAGCCACATCTATCCCATGTCATGTTTTATTGAAGGATGAATCTGAAAATAACGACGAAAAACTAGTTGATGAAAAACACATGAAATATAAGAATCATGTGTAGGTATGGAATAACAGTAATTTTAATGAATTATTACAAATGTAAATAAAAATATATATTTATGTTCCTTTTTTTTACATTTTATACATACTAATCAACATCATATATTATTAAATAAAAACTACTTTTAGCCACTTTGAAGCATCAGAAATAATATGATCATGTTAGAGGCTTAGTACTTCCATTGTCACCTCAAATATATTTCGAGAATACATGGCTATAAGGAGATACAAATGAGATGATTAAATGACTAAATGCGTATATTTATTAATGAAAACATATTAATTTCAATTATGGTATAGTCTACCAATTTATGTGAATAGATCAAAGTGAACCAGTAGTGGAACAAAGATCAATAAATGAAGATCCAAATAGCCGTATTATATTGAGGATAGAAATTATCCTCAACCACCTACCAAACCCTATATAATCAAAATTTTCATTAATATTTATCCTAAATGTAAATCAAACAAATTTCGGAAACATTATATTACAAAAAAAATATAGGGTGAAGTTGTGTGTCATTTATATCTATCAAAACCCTTGAATCACTTGTTGCATGAGGTATGGTAAATAATATTCCAGGAGACATGATACATAACAATCAATTGAAAAAATATCACATGAGAGTGGAGACTGAAGTAGAACACAAGAAAAATATTGATTTTAATATTCTTCAAGATGATCTAGATATTACTACAATCAATGATATTATTAGAAATTTCGTATCATGGTCATCTAATCTAATAAAGATATTTGAGGAGTGTCTTTAACATTTTTTTCTAATAAAAAACATTTAGTTATTGAAGAAACATGGTATGAAATGATTTTTGGTATTATAGAGAGATAAAATAGTGGGGAAATGGAAGGTTAGATTATGGGAATCCAGTAATTCAACCAAGAGATCAAAATAACCTTCCATGAGTACCTTATCCCCATCAGTTCCACTCCCACATATATTTACATTCCAAGTTCATACAGGGAAAATTTTCAAAATTGGAAAATGTGTCCTAAATTCAATATAAGAAACAAATATTTGTAAATAATATTCCTGATGTGGTTGGTCTATGAACTATAAATGATATTATCATGTTTGAATGGTTATGCGTCTAAGTTCTAAATACGTACATGTAGTACATTTTCTTAATCAGTCTATCCAAATGATGATCAACAATTTTTACTAAATTTCATTACTATCATATTTACTACATGAATTTACATTATAACAATATATAGGTGAAACCCTGTAAATCATGATTCAAACTCATTAATCACTATATCATTTCTATTCATGAAATATTTTCGGACATGATATTAATTGATAAGATAAAATATAAACTAAAAGAAGTGTTTGAGAATAAAATAATAGACAAAAAACACTTATTTATTCCTATAATTAAGATGTAAAAATCAAAAAACATATAAAATATATTTTCCATTTTAACATTACATATTAGTTTTTGATTTTATAGGAAGCTCTGGATATAGGTTTTAATCATTTTGGACACCCCAAATGTTTATTTTTTGGATCTAATGCCTGTATTTTGGTCAAAAAGACCATAAAATATGATTAATATGAATTTTTAATACAATAAAATTATCATTTTAGAGATAATTTTCAAAATTATATGTTTTATTTTTTGATTTAAAAAGATTTTTTTGGTAGGGTGATCAAAAAATATAGGATAAATCAAGGTATGTGGTCAATAACAAAACATAAGAAGTCTATTTATTTCTCCAAATTGAATCATATTAAGGTATTTATATTAATATTTAACTGTTAAACCATATTTCAAAACAATTTAATTATTTTGGTCAATTTATATACCATGTCTTGACTAAGATAATGACAATGACTACAGAAATTATGTCTGAAATTTTAGGAAAGATATCACATACCATAAAAAGAATAGAATCCCTAAATATGTGATTTCAAAAGGAAATTAATATTGCATTAAATATATTTCTTAATTTATTTTATATATATTCTCAGTACTACCAATATTGAAAAATATGTATATACTCAAAAGAAAAATTAAATTTGTTTACAAATGACTCGGAAGTGTACATGGGACAAGAATATTTTCTAAAATCAAATTTTGATAATTTCCAATTAATTTTGTGATATAGTATAGAATATGGACTTACTGATTCATTTTGGATGTGAAAAATTAGTATCGTAATGCTTATATATTATTTTTGACATGATTCTCATGGATAAGGATAATGGGGGGTTATGCTCTATGAATTCTAGAAGTCTAGTAACATGTCTGAAGCTTCTCGTTCTAGTGAGTTATTAGAATTTACTGTCTTAATAGAGATAATTGTGATATGTAAATGTGATAATATTTTATATAGACAACATTAATATGTGAATTAATACTACTTATTTAGTTAATTTTCTCATAATATTATCTATAATTTTTAAGTGAATTTCCATATCCTTTTTATCTGATACTTATTTAGTTTTTTAAAAAATGTTATGAGAAGTCGTCATTTTCATTCAACTATCTACAATAATCCATAAAATAGAGAACATGTTCTTTTAAAATGGATGAGTAAACTACATGCTTACTAAAACATGATGTTAATTATAAAGAGAATATAAAAAATCTATTATGACACTAATTTTCTTCAATTCATGTTTGACAGAGACTCTACAGTTCAAATAGATTCACTCATATAAAAAGGTATTTTCTATAGTTTGAGGTAATGTAAGACTTCCCAAAAGATATATTGTGAAAATTTTCAGGAATGATATAGGAATCAACAACACCACAATATGCCATACCTCAATCTGATACATAGTATAATTGGTATGACTTTAAGTGTAAGTTTTTAGTTTATAATTTACATTTTAGTTCAAAACAAACATTGCATACTCAAAACTGGTCAAATGAATTCAGATTAATTTGGTAATTTATAACAATAATCAATATGTAATTTGTGACATATAGAAAAAAATGAACCTCAATCCAACACACGATGTGGCTGGTATGACTCATATTGAATGTTTTCAATATAGAAGTTCCATTTAACTATAAAATTCATGTCATATCGCCAAAACCAAGAAAACAAGCTCATATTTTTTTTCAAAAAATATTATAAAAATTAATTTTTAATTTTTAATGTGTAGTAATAAACAACATTTCAATTCGATACACAATGTCTTCAGTGTAACATATTGAGTTTTTTTAAATAAATACAATGTTTGATAGTGTACATGATACGCCACATCGAGCTTAAATGAACAACTAAATATTTTTACTTAAATGTTAACATTATAAACAAGCTGTTAGAATGGATGGTATGAATAGTATTAACTAAATTATGATCATATTATTTACAAATTTATGTATAAGTTATTCCCAATTATCTATAAATGAAAAAAACCCTCTTTAAAAAAACAAAATGCTTTTATGAAAAACTATATAAATGTGCACATGTGTATTTTATCTAAATAAATAATAAAAATCACATTTATTGGATTATATTAATAATATATATATATATGTATTAAAAATTTTGTTTAACATTAAGGTTATGTTATTTCTAGACATGTTATACGAACAATTCCAATTTTATAAATAAAAGAATTGTTTTTCATAAAAGGAAGTTTTGCGGCCTTTTAATGGTGCACTTATTTTAAATATATATTTTCAAACATTTATAAATTATATTTGACAGAATAAACATCGTATTTATATTATTAAAATCAAAATTTCATTTTTTCTTATTTGTGTTTTTTTTTAAAAGTTTCAGGTTTTGTTGAATAGTTAAAAATATTGCATTTTAATTGAAAACAACATTTTTCGTCTAAATATTATATAGTGATAATTTATATTTTTTTATTGAATTTAAAGTATAATTAGACAAATTATGTATCATTTAATCTAATTTCGATCATTAGAATCACTTTCTAATTTAATTTGGATATAAAAACATTTCAATATTTTGACCATTTCACTTAAAATAATCATTTTCTCATTCCATCAAAGTGATTAATTTCAAACTAATTTTATTCAAAAATTTGTTTTGAATATATATAAAAGGATTAAATATTTGGAATCATAAGATCCAAATCAAGTAAATAGGGCCATTTTATTTTTGTATAATATGAATAACAACATTATAAATTTTTATTACCACAGTTAAGGGTAGATCGTGTAATTATGGGTAAAAATAATGTTATAAATAATAAAAAAACTACCCAAACACTTATAATAATTTTATTTAATGAGATAGTTTTTTCCAAAACCATCGTTGAGATTATTTTATGTGCTCAGGGAGAAACTTCCATTACTTTAATCCCTAAATAGTATTTTATTTTAAAGAAAAGTCAAAGATGTGATACTTGTGTTTTTATAATTATAGCATTTCTAATAAAGGTTTACTTAGAAGATATATTCAACTAAAAAAGTATTTGTAAAGTTAAAATAATTATATTCATCTAAGAAATATTTTTTTAATTTTTTTTAATGAAATAATTACTTTAATGTATTGCATGCTAATGATGCAGTAATTGTTTAATTATTCGAAATTTAAAATAAATAATATTAAAAATATAAAAATAAATATAATTTGGAATAAATAATGTAACACAAGAATTTTATAGATGAAAGTGAAAATTTATTTTTGTTTTAGAATAATCGGTATGAATTTTTCAAGTTGTTATGATATTTAAAAAAATTCAAGTAATGCATAGTGTTAAAATTGACATTACTGATATTGGAAAAGAAATAGTATTTTATTAAATGATATAAAATTCTTAAAAATAAAAAATACTGAAAAAAACATTCTTATATGGTTGAACCTATCATCAATGATCCATTTTCTATTGTTTTTTAATTTTAGTGAAACAATATTAAACCTTATGGAGTAAATCACATGTTTTCACAGTATGAATTAAAGTTGTTAAATAAGGGTTAAAATAAAAACATATGGATTTAAAAATAATCCAAACATATATAATTTTCATGTCATGAATGTATTTACACCCATATTAATCGAATAATTTAAATAAATAGGTTTATATTTCTTTGGAATTGAAAATTAATTTATATTAAGTTAATATTTTGAAAATTTCAAAGACTGCCCCTCACATCTCTTATAAAAGGGAACACCTTCTTCTCTTTTATGAACAGTCCAAAATCTATTTTTTTACCAATATGTACCCAAATACCTTCATCTAATAAGAACTCATATTCTAAAGGACTTATTATAGTAATAATAGACTTTTTTAAATATATTATGGTATTAATCAATGGAGATCGTCCCGAAAAGTGGAATTGTTTTTAATCAAGTATTTACGTTTTATTTCTTCTTATACAAAATAAAAATATTATTAAACCATGATAAAATAATAAATTCATTATAATAAATATACTGAAATTTTATAATGTTAATATAATTTCTAAAATCCATCTCCACTTCCATCAAATAGGAAAATAATTATTGTTCATGTGTACGGTAAACTACCGCCTCACGAACACATATAATTAATTTTCAATAACTGTCTCTCAAGAATTGTTATAATTATGGAATTAGAGTTTATATATGAAATTAATTACATAGTTATTGTTATAAAATAATAATATATCATTCTCATCGTTACTTTTTTATGTATATAAAAATGATATTGTCCTTCATGCATACGTGTGAACTATCACCTTATGATGCGATGTGACTCATTTTTGATCACCACATATATAAGAATATTTGAATTCCTAATACGATATTAATGATATTAATATAATTTTTAAAAAATAAAACAATACTTAGATTATTTCAATAATGATCATTGAATAATAGAAATGTTACTCATGCGTGTGTACGACTTACGGTCTACATAATTATAACATAGTAAATTTTTCATATCCATATGTAATGGATAGATATTAAATTATAATTTGTGTAAAAAATAGAATAATATATCTTTAATAATATTCTATATATTTGTTGATATTGAACCCTTTTAAATTTTTACATCATACCAAATTCATTTTGGACTCAAGAACCTAATATCTTCAAAACGTCATACATAAAAATAAATAGTTAATTAATTGTTATAACATGGTAATAAGTAATATTAAAGGAATAAAAAACATGAAAAATATTCTAAAACAATTAAATAATTAACCTAAATTTGTTATTCTTGATAATAAATACTGTATGTGATGATTTGGACTCATGGTAATGGACTTTCATTTAAATATAACTTTTAATGTTATTCTTTCAACTGTTTTAAAAAACAGAAAATGAATTTTTTTTAATATAGTGTTTAAATATAATTTCACAATTTAATTTATATTTAATTTTTTTATTATTCCATTACAAGATTACAATTTAAGTTTTAAATTATCTGTTTTCATTTGTGAGTGCACAACGTTGTAAAAATGAAATGTGGTTTCCAAATGGAAAAATTAATTTCTTCAAGAATGTATCATTTGTGATTGTTTTATATATTAGGATTATGTTATGGTTCTTGGGTATCGATTATGAGTGTAGGTGGTTATATGATATACCAAGGTTGGGTAACATCTTTATAGAATTCAAATGCATTGAGCAATGTGACAAAGATAACCAGTAGGGTTTATCCTAAGAGATTAAGGTAATTGTAACACACGGACCCCAGTTACCCAGAGTTGGTGCAATATTACAAAACATTGGTATAATACAAGTAATCATGTCCTGAAAGACCGATCAGTATAGTAGCCGTGGAAATACTAGATACATTCATAATTTCTACATTATATTATAAAATGAAAAACTAAAATAACATAGTTTCCATAGGAGACACCCATATCCCTTAGACTATACATGTAGTTTAGTCATGATATACGTCTTCGCTTCCTCGGAAAAATAAAACATAGAAAGGGGTGAGCTCAGATGCTCGTTAAGGATAAAAATATATCAGAAACTTTTACAAATATGCATAAACATTTAAGGAAATGTATAAGTCTAAAACAAAAGCATTTTAAACATAACTGCAACATAATATGGAAATGACAAAATCAAACAATTCCATTTACTTATTTACATGGATATTATACTAGTAGAATAATCACATTTAATATCAATATCCACTTTCATACTGATGGAATGCATAATATCATACTTCCTAACCACATAGCCAAGGACTTGCGCCAAGAGTAAAAAATAAGATTTTTTCATTGCCTTCTGCCAAGAAACTATTTTGTCTCATGAGACCTGATGATGAATCGAGGATCTATAACGGGATCCACCAATCACTTACTAAGTCCAATGCATTGCTCATATGAAAAGGTTAAAAAATAAAAACAAAATTACAATTAAAACCTGCATACAAAATGTAAATACTTTATCCATATACCATGAATGGTGTAAAAATAACACATCCATAGTCAAACATATCAAAAAACCTTCAATACAATATGGAATTTTTGTATCATAATAAATCAACTTCATATAATCTTAAAATCAATCAAAAGATGTTGACATAGATGAAATCAAATCTTTTTTAGGATAAATTTCTCTTTATATTTTTAAATATTTTAAAAGTCATATAATTATAAAAGAAAACATTTTTTTAAAAAAAATTTATTATAAGAATGTAAGGGATGCTTCAACAATGTTATAATGGCAGAAAATAGCTACACCCTCCGTATAAGTTAAAAAAACATTATTACCTTAATTTTTTCAAAAATTTCATAAAGTACTTTTTTTGGAAAATATCGGAATGATTCCTTTATAAACATCCTATAAAAATTCAAATAAGGGTATAAATGACATTAACCCATTTTCTAGTAAATATTAAAAATGTTTTGAAATAAATTTTTAGAAGCATGTGTGTGGATGATAAAGAGGTCCTAGTAGATACTTACGTAAAACAACCTCGGATAATAAAGAGATTGTGAATTTAACCCTTACCTTGTACTTTTCCTTGATTGAGGGTACTTTAACATCCTTTATAATAGTTAAATAAATGTTATTAAATTATAAAAGAACCATATACATAATTATGATATCATATATTATCTTATAATAATTCTTTGTTAATAATATTTTAGTATTATCGTCGTTTCAGGTGTTAACTAATTTGTGTTCCTTTATATTCGTTGTTACATGAGTCATGTTTGTTTTGGATGGGATATATCTTATTCATGTCAATAATGATATCAAGTATTTAAACATTATTTATAATCATCAAATTAAAATTAGTCTTGAATGGTTACGATGGGGAATGAATCAAATCACGTTCGTGGAGACGGTAATCCTTACATATACACGAGTGACAATATCATTCTTTAGATAGTAAAATAGTATATAATTGAATGGTATATCATATATACAAAATCATTATAATGTTATATTTATTATATACATTAGTTATACTCATTATTATACTAATCTAAATGATGAAGTGTTTGAATAACAAACTTCACCACGACGTGGAGACGACAAGCCGTATGTATGCACTTATGGTGAAGTAGTCATTTATAACTAATATTTTTGTGCCATTTTGATAATAAAATAAAATTATATATAAAATTATGGATCTATTATTTTAGAATGGAAACAAAAACAAAAGTGGAAGTGTAAGAAGGAAAAAACTTGAAAGAGGTGATGAAATATTTACATATTCTTAGGGTTCTTCCTTTTGATTTGATCAAAAGGGCTCCGTATGATTTCATTCTGGCTAAAGGAAGGCATCTAGGATAAAGGAAGGATGGATGAGAAGATATTTGGGTAGGGTTTTGCCGAGACAAATAGCTTTGAAGGTGTAAATTTGAGATAAGGGAAAGTTCTCTTTTATAAGAGGGGTAAGGGGTACCTTAGGAAAAGATTGAAATATTATTTTATAATAAATTAATTTTAGGTTTCTAAGGGATCCAAAATAATTTATTTGGTGGATAAGGTGGGTATGGATCTAAAACCACTCAACCAATTGGTATTAGATAGGTTTTGGTCACTATATTAACCTTATCTTTTAGATTTAATTCAAAGTTAAATAGTTTGATATTTAACATGTCTCTTTTTATTTTTATATTATATGGTAAATAAAATTACTATAAACTTCCAAGATAACCTAAAGTGGTTCATTAATGACAAATATAATATTATTTAAGACATTTGGGAAAAATGTAGATTTTTAGAAATAGAATATCAGTTAATAATATAATATTTGTTTTGAAAACTCTTTTATGTCAATTTTGACACTATTTGGTATTTTGTTTTTTTAATTCATAACATCATTATTAATTCGAAAAAAATCACTTAATCAACTCAAAAATTTCATATTAACCTATTAAATTAGTTTAATTCATTTAAAGTATCAAATTAGATTTATTTGGATTTTTATAATAACAATTATTTTAATATTTTATTAAGAAGGTAATTATTGTATCATCATTGTGTCATAAATAAATATAATTATATAATGTCTTAAAAATATAAATAAAATACCAATATGTATTTAATCTTTTTATAATTCTAATTAATATTTATAGTTGAATTTATCGTGTGTATAACCCTATATTAAAAATGGTTTGGTTGTTCAACTTTGATTTTAACTCTTTTAACTCTTCTTTAAATAAAATAATAATAAATGTCCTAATCTAATCCAAGTTGACCAAAGGATCATATTTTATTCCTATGGTTGTTTTTGGTATAATTAACTTTATCCAATAGAATTATGACATGTGTTAGGGTAATAATAATATCATTTTTACCTTTAATTACCCTATTTACTTTTAACCGTGGTAAATAAAAGTAAAACGTTACTATTCATCAAAAATTATTTTAATCTTATTAAACCACATTTTTCATACTAATATCAACTGTGTCTCTCTGATTTTTAAAATTCAACTCATAGAAGCGGTAAAATTATGTTTTATGCAACTTTTCAAATGTTCCTAGGAGGTGGGTAAAAGATGGTAAAAAGTTCAATAAAATTTTATATATATATACTTATTATAAAATGACTCCAATGAATTACATTGAACTTATATAGCTATTATGTATCTATTTTTTCCTAATATAATTTTAAATAAAATAACTGATTATTTAAATAAAAATTTGGTTTTAACCAATAACGCAGTGTTTTTCACAATTCCTCAAAAATTAAATGTTTTCATATAAATACCAAAAATTCACCCTAAGCTAATTTAGATATTATAAATTGAAAAATGAAGTCCATTTTGAAAAATAAAATCTATAAACTTTCAAAAATTGGGTATCACATTTCAAAACTGCTAGTTTGATTGGTCACGGTGTGTTTGAATCTCGAAGATGCATGCAATGAAAGCTATTTAAATATTCAAAGAGAAACGTATTGTGGAAGCTTGGGGGTGTTACATTCTCCCCTCCTTCAAATAATTTTGTCCTCAAAATTTCTAAAATACAACTGCATAAAAATATTCGGTTGTTTCTTCATCATTAGTTCCTTGGGTTCCCACGTTTCCTCTCCTATATTATGATTTCTCCATAGAACATTTACTAGATGAGTCATCCAATTTTTTAACACTTGATCTCTGGTATAAAGAATTCTGATAGGATCTTCACAATAAGACAGATCGAGTTTTAGTTCTATTTCATCGTAACTGAGTACATGTGTTTGGTCACACATGTATTTTCTCAACAATGATATGTGGAACCCATCATGAACTTTGGAGTGACTTGGTGGCATTTCCAACTGATAATATATATCCCCAATTCATTCTAGATTTTCAAAAGGTCTGATGTACCTGGGACTCCATTAAACCTTCTTATTGAAAAGTATAACAGCCTTCCATGGAGATACCTTCAAGAAAACATGATCTCCTACCTGAAATTCCAAATCCTTCCTTCAGTTATCAGCATCAATCTTTTTCTTACTTTGAACTGCTTTGATGTGGGTTTGGAGAACCTTCACATTTTCCATTGTTTTCTCAACAAGTTCTGGGCCAATGATTTTTCTTTCACCAACATCATCCCAACACATTGGTGTAAAACATCTCTTTCTATATAACTCTTCATATGGTTCCATATGAATACTTTAATAGAAGTTATTGTTATAGAAAAATTCTACCAGAGGTAAATATTGATCCCACATAGCTTTAAAGTCATGTGAGCAAGATCTCAACATGTCTTCTATGGTATGAATCGTAATTTCTGATTTTCCATCAGTTTGAGGGGGGTAGATAGTGCTCAAACAAAGTTCAGTATCTATGGATTTTTGAAGACTTTTCCAAAATCGTGATGTAAAATGTGGATCAGGATCAGAAACAGTCGATAGGGGTACCCCATGAAGTCTTACAACATCATTATTATATATTCATGTTTGACGTTCAAGTGGTGAATCTTGTATTTTAGCACAATAATTTGATGACATGGTAAGACGGTCAACAATGACCCATATTGTGTCATTACTTCTTGGATTATTTGGTATCCCCATGAAAAAATCCATTATAATATCATCCCATTTCTAATTAGGTATAGTAAGGGGGTGCATGACTCCTCCAGGATGATGTCATCCATCTTTCATCTGTTGACAAGCCATACATCTTGACACAAAATCAGCAATCTCTCTTTTCATTTTGTCCCACTAATAAGTACCTTCAAATCTCTATACGTCTTAGTGATACCAAGGTGTTTAGAGAAATTTGAGCTATGAGCATCATCTAACAATTCCCGTTTCAAATCAGGTATATTAAGAACAAATAGTCTCTTCCAAAATTTCAAAATCCTGTCGTCATATAGGAATTCACTCAATCTCTTGTCATTCAAAGCTTTAATATGCTTTTGAAACTTCTCATCATCAGCTTGAGAACTGTTTGTCCGTTTTAATAAAGATGGTTTGGAAACCATTTGAGAAAGTATTGATATTTCCCATTCCATGATTATTCCCATATCCATTTTCACAAGATCCATAAAAATAGCATCCCTTTCAACTCTAATCTTGTTCAAAACTCCATGATCCTTTCTAATAAAAGAATCTTCCACCTTATATTCCTTCCACGGGTGGTAGTGTATTTTACAATCATAATCATTAAGTAGTTCAAACCATATCCTTTTCCTCATGCTGAGTTTTTTCTGTGAAAAAATTTACTTCAAAGTCTTGTGATCGGTATGTATCTCAAATGTTTCACCATAGAGATAATTTTACCATATCCTCAAAGAAAAAATTACAGCTTCTAACTCAAGATAATGAGTAGGATAGTTTTCCTCATGAATTTTTAGCTATCATGATGCATAGGAAATAACCTTATCATTCTGTATAAGGACACAACCATGTCCTTTCATTGATGAATCACTATAAATAACAAACACATCATTCCCTGATGGTAAGGTCAAGATAATATCATTGAATAATATTCTCTGGAATTATTCAAAACATTCTTCACACTCTTTTTTCCAAACAAATTTAACCCCTTTACATTTGATTTAGGTTAATGGGTTGGCCAATCTGGAAAAATTCTGGACGAAACACCGATAATAACCTGCTAAACAAATAAAATTTCGTACATCGGTTACACTTGTCAGTTCTGGCCATTCTTAGATTGCCTTTTTCTTATAAGGATAAACATATATTTCAACCTTAGAGACAATATGTCCATGAAATGAAATCACCGGAATCCATAATTTAAACTTGATAAACTTCCTGTATAATTCATTTCTTCTGAGGGTATTCAGAATAGTGTGCAAGTGATTTTCATTATCTTCATAGCTTTTGGAGTATACCCGGATATCATCAATAAATACCACTACAATGTAATCCTTCAAACCATTTTTCATTAGATCCATGAAAACATATTGTGCATTACTCATCCCAAAAGGCATTACTATAAACTCGTAATGCCCGTACTTGGTTCGAAATGCAGTCTTTCGAATGTCTTCCTTCTTCACACACAACTAATGCTATCCTGATCAAAGGTCAATATTTGAAAAATATAGAGCTGCATGAAGTTGGTTGAACAAATCATAAATGTGAGGAAGGGGATACTTGTTCTTTATTGTTATATCATTGATCTCTCTGTAGTTAATGCATAACCTCATAGATCCATATTTTTTCATACCAAAATGAATAGGGGCTCCCCATGGAAAACAATTGGGAAAATAAATCCCTTATTACTCAATTACAATATTTGTTTCTTTAGTTCCATTTATTCCATAGGTCCATTCTATAAGGGTTCTTCGATATGGGCCTTGAACTAGGAATTAAGTCAATATAAAACTCAATTTCTTGTTTTGGAGGATGTCCATGTAAATCCTTTAGAAACACATCAACATGTTCTTGAACAATAGTTACATCCTCTATATGAACATAACATTCCTCACCCATAGTTATTTCATTCTCTTCCTCCCCAATAATTTCATTTAGTTGAGAAATTGGGGTGGATCTAGATAAGAATCAGATGGTGACATTTCTTCTCTAAAGATAAGGTATTCATTATCATCATCATAAAAAATTCTAACCTCCTTCTTATTACAATAAATTTTCCCATCATAGTATGAATGCCAATCCATACTGAGAATTATATCAAATTCAATAATTGGTATGAGGATGAGATCAATAGATAAATATTGTTTATAAGCCTTAATGGGAACTGATTCACAAACATTTATTTCATTGATACTTCTCTTATGAGTTTTTACTAACAACTCCCTTGTTAAATAAAATTGGAAATTTATAATTTTCTTAGCAGACTGGGAAGATATGAAGTAATTTGATGATCCAAAATTAAATAATGAATTGGATAAACTTTAGGAAACCATTAAATTACCTTCCACCATGTCATTCCAAGCTTCAACCTCAACAGTAGTGATCGCATAATATTTTCTTTGATCCCTTGGCCTTTTCTGAGGTACACTTCCCTGGAGATTAGGAAATTCATTTTCATAATTCCCCTTTTCTCTATAATTGTAGCATTAAACATTGACCGCCTTTTTCTTCCCCTAGCAATTACAAGCTTGGGGACCTCTTTCTCTACACTTGTAACAGACTCCCATTCCTTTTAGAAAAGTACTGGGGTGTTTCTTTCCAAATTTAATACAATTTTGATATTAAAATTTTCCCTCCATCCCCTTATTTCCATTTTCAGAGTGGTCGGTAGATCTCTTGTTTTCATGCTTTGCTTTAAAGTCGCAAAACTTAATGATTTCCTTTTCTGTCTTGATAGCACATGAGACAATTTCATCGTACGACGAGAAGGATTATGAGACTAGTGATCGACGGAGAAATGGTCCTAACTCATCAAAGAAACGATCAATCATAATTATTTGGTTACGCATATAATATGCTACATGCCATGCTAACCATGTAAAGTTATCCTCATACTTTGCGACATTCTCATCCACTTTTTGCCTCAGGATCAGAAATTGTCTTTCTATTTCCGCTCGATGGTCATGAGGAAAGAATTTTTCTATGAAACGTTATTTAAACTACCTCCATTCCATACTTGATACATTTCAACCTCTTTTGTGTTTTGAATTTAAGACCACCATTGATCTGCATCTCCTGTGAGGCGATAAACCGCAATGACAAAATTTTCCCTTTCACTACTCCCGAAAGCATGAAAAAACATCTCTTAGGAACTTATCCATTCCCCAGCTACAAATGAATTAGTTGAACCATTGTATATTGGTGGTTGTTTCCTCATGAAGTGGTCTAGCATTGATCCTCTACATTGTGGATCATGGTACTCCATACAGGTAAGGTTATTATTCATAACATGAGCGAGTTATCCCAGTATGGTGATAATCTGATCAGCACCAGTTGCTTTACCAGCTCCACTATAATTATCTTGATTAGAAGGGAAATGCCTAAAAATATTTCATGCATTGATACAGTTTCAATTCCTTCAACTAGGCATCATTTATAAACAATGGCATACACTATATTAGTTTATGAATCACAAAACATTATTCCAAACTTGTAAAATAGTTAACATAAATTGAACAGTTTATTGATATAATCCATAATCATAATAACTATTAATTTGAGGATGTATATACACATAAATCCTTCATAATGGTTTTAATGAAAATGATAATTATCCTAATCATATCCATCATGAGTGTCGTAACCAAGAATGCAGTAAGGCCTGTTGTCGTGCATCAATTCCCATTTGAGTGTAGCATAATGCGGTGTTTTTGGGTTTTACCCCAAGGTATATCTGTGCTAGAGCCGCCTCTACCTACTCATATCCATACAGGTATGTATTTCGTATAAATCTCACAAAATCTCAACGTTAACAAAATTCTAGGAAGTTCTTCTATACAAATCCTCAAAGTCTATCATAGGGTAACATTCTGTAATCAGAGATTTTGTAAATCAAGCTTCCAAGGATTTTACTAAACTTACTCTGATACCAACTATAATGCCTCGAACCCAGTTACCTAGAGTCGGTACATTATTATATGACATTGTCATGATACAAGGAATCATGTCCCAAAAGACAGATCCATTTAATAGCCTTGGAAATACTAGATACATTGATAAGTTTTACACTATATTATAAAATGAAAAACTACAACAATATAGTCTCCATAGGACACACTCATATCCATTAGACTATCCCTACAAGTAATTCGTAATGTACATTTCACATCCTGGAAAAAACAAAACATAAAAATGGGTGAGCTCAGATGCTCAGCAAGGATAACAATATAGTGGAAACTTTCATAAATAATCATAAAAATTTAACACAATGTATAAGACTAAAACAAAATCCTTTTAAACATTAACTTCATCATAATATAGAAAAAAATCAAATAATTCCATTTAATTATTCACTTGGTAATTCTACTAGTCGAACAATCACTTGCAATATAAATAGCCACTTTCATAATGATAGAATGCATAATTCCAGACTTCATACCCACAAAGTCAAGGCCTTGTTTCAAGACTAAAAAAATAAGATTTTGTCATGGCCTAGTGTCAAGACACTAGTTTGTCTCATGATAACTATCGATGCATCAAGGAGGTATTTCGGGCTCCACTCTTCACTTACTATGTCTAATGCATTCCTCATATGAAATGGTTTAAATATAGCATAAACATTTGTATTAAAACTAGAATACTAAATGTAAACACATTATAAATAAGCCATGAATGGTTTAAAAATAACAAATACAGATTCAAACATATCTCAAAACCTTCAATACAATATGTAAGTATTGTATCATAATAAATCAACATCAAATAATCTTAAAACACATCAAAAGATGTTGACATAGATGAAATAAAAACCTTTTTTTAGATATATATCACTTTCTATTTTGAAATAATTTAAATGTTATATAATTATAAAAGAAAATATTTATTTTTAAAATATTATTATAAGATTTTAAGTGAAGCTTCGACGTTGTTAAAATGGTGTAAAATAGCCACACCCGCTGTATAAGTTAACAAAACATTCTTACCTTAATTTTGTCGAAAAGGTCATAAAGTACTTTGCTGGGAAAATGCCGGAAATATTCCATTATAAACATCTTATAAATAGTCAAATAAGGGTTTAAATGATTTTAAACCATTTTTTATTAAATAATAAAAATGATTTTAAATACATTTTTAGAAACATGGATGTAGATGATAAAGAGGTCCTTGAAGATACTTATGTAAAAACAACCTCATAGAATAATGAGATTATGTATTTAACCCTTACCTTTTACTTTTCCTTGGTTGTGGGTATGTTAACCTCCTATATAATTTTTAAATCATTGTTATTAAATAATAAAAGAAGCATATACTTAATTATTATATCATATAGGATCTTCTAATAATGCTTTGTTAATAATATTTTAGTATTATCATCGGTTCGGGTGTTAACTGATTCGTGTTCCTTTATATTTTTGTTACATGAGTCATGTTTTTTATGGATGGGATGTATATTATTCACATACATAATGATATCAAGTCATTAAACATTATTTTTAATCATCAAATGAAAACTAGTCTTGAATGGTTACGATGGAGAATTAATCCAATCGCCTTCATGGAGACGGTAATTCGTACGTACGCACGAGCGAAAATATCATTATTTTGATATTAAAATAATATTTAATTGATTTTTATATAATTATACAGAATCATTTTCATGTTATATTTATTATTTACATCAGTTATACTAATTATTATACCCATCCAAGTGATGAAGTGTTTTAATAACAAACTTCACCATGATGTGGAGACTGTAAGCCCTACGTACGCCTGTATGGTAAAATTGTCATTTATAGGATGGATAGAATAACGAATATTGTTGTGTCGTTTTTATAATAACATCACATATAGATGATACTAGAGTTATTATTTTAGAATGGAAACAACAATGAAAGAGTTAGTGGAAGAAGAAAAGAACTTGAAAGAGGAGATGAAATATTTACTTCTTCTTCGGGTTCTCCCTTTTGATTTGATCAAAAGGGATCCTTATGAAGGATTTATGACTAAAGGAAGGCCTCTAGAATAAAGGTAGGATGGTTGAGAGGATTTTTTGGTAGGTATTGGCCGAGCCAAATGGTTTTTATGGAGTGAATTTGAGAGAAGGGGAAGTTACCTTTTATAAGAGGGGTGAGGGGCACCTTAGGAAATGATTGAAATATTATTTTATAATAAAATAATTTGCAGTTTATAAGGGATCAAAAATGATTTTTTCGAGTCTAAGGTAGGGATGTTTTTAAATCCACCCATCCAATAGGTTCTAAATATTTTTTGGTCACTATATTAACCTTATCTTTTATATTTAACTTTTAGTTAAATAGTTTTACATTTACCCTGTCTCTTTGTATTTTTATATTATATTGTTAGTAAACGTACTATAAACATCCATGAGAATAGAAAGTGGTAAATTAAAGTCATATATAATATTATTGAATTATTTTGGCCAAACCATAGATTTTTAGGAATATAATATCAGTTTTTAATATAAAATTTGTTTTAAAAATTCTTTTATGTCAATTTTGACACTATTTTGTTTTTTGTTTTTTTTTAATTTATAATAGCATTATTACTTCAAAAATAATTCATTTAATCCACCATAAAATGTCATATTGACCTATAAATTAGTGGAATTCATTAAAATCCTCAAATTAGATTTATTTGGATCTTTATAATATCTATTATTTTAATATTTCATTAATAAGGTAATTATTGCATCATCATTGTGTCATAACTAAATTAAATTATTCATTGTCAAAAAATTATAAATAAAATACCATTATGTAGGAAATCCTTTTATATTTCTAATTAATATTTATAGTTGAATTTGTATTATGTATTACCCTATATTAAAAATGGTTTAGTTATGAAACGTTGAATTTAACTCTTTTAACTCTTCTATAAATAAAATAATAATAAATGTCCTACTCTAATAAAAGTGGACCAAAGGATAATATTTTATTCATAATGTTGTTTTCTGGTCGAATTAAATATATCTGATAGAATTAGGACATGTGTTAGGGTAATAATAATATCATTTTTACATTTAATTACCCTATTTACTTTTAACTATGGTAAATAAAAGTAAAAAATTATTATTCGCCAAAAAAATTTTTAATCTTATTGAACCAGATTTTACTTACTGATATCAATTGTGACTCATGGATTTTTGAAATTTAACTCACAGATGCAGTAAAATTATGTTTTATGAATATTTTCAAATGCTCTTAGGAGGTAAGTAAAAGACTATAAAAATTTCAATAAAATTTTATATATATAAACTTATTATATAATGACTCCAACTAATTAAATTGACCATATATAGGTGTTATATAATTAATTTTAACACATATAAATTTAAATAAAATAAAAAAATATTTAAATAAAAATACGGTTTTAACCAATAACGTAGTGTTTTTCTCTATTTATCAAAAATTGAATGTTTTCAAAAAAAATTCCAAATATTCCCACTAAGCTAATTTTGATATTCCTAATTCAAAAAAGAAGTCCATTTTGAAAAATAAAATATATAAACTTTAAAAAAAAATGGGTATTACTATTCATAACATCTTGTTTAATTGGTCGCAGTGTGTTAGAATCTCGAAGTTGCGTACAAAGAAAACTATTTCATTATTCAAATGAAAATGTACCATGGAAGCTTGGGGTGTTACTGGATTATACTATGGTAAGAATTACAAATGTAACCATGAAGGTTTCTCCCTATGTATTCGTGTGAGATATATTATATTTAAGATTGATATGGAAATGATTCTACATGATTTATTTATGATTTATTTTTTCTATGGAGTTTCACTGGAAAATTTTGATATCATGAGACAAAATAAGAGCCTATGTTTTTTTCATGAAAAGTATAGCTTTTTTAAAATGTTTTCATGGGTTTATAAGTACTCATAAATTAATGGTTTCGTTATTTCATTTATTTCCATCACTACTATTTTGTGATCATTCCACGTTTTAAAAAAAATCACTAGATTTAATGGGGAATAGAGATGAGGATGAGATCAAGGGGATAATTGTGATGATTTTTCATAAAGAGAAACCAAGTTTTATTTTAAAATGGTTTCCTATGGTACAAAATCGATTTAGAGTATAAGAGTCCACATGTAATGTATGGGATTACTTTTTAATAGTTTTTCCTAATTATCTAAAACTCTAAACTGAAGAGATCCTATAATGTAAATTCTAGTTCAAAAACAAAAGAATATATAATGTTTTTGGTTGGGTCCTTACAATAATTTTTACAAAAAGTAAGTGTTTTCAATATAAAAGTTTCATTTTAGTTTAAAACACATCACATATCCAAAACTAAGAAAAATAGTACATATTTTTACCATATTTAGGACACTTTTCCATAATACATTTATGATTTGTAGGAATTTACCGTACGTAAATTTAAAAGTTGATGTTTCACGTATGAATAAAAGGGGTTTTGTTACTTTAGAAGTGTCATTTTAGTTTAAAACATGTATCGCATATCCAAAAATGAGAAAATAAGATTTTATTATTTTGAAACATTAGGAAAATGATCAATAATACATTTTTGATGTATATGAATTGACTGTATGTAAATCTGACAAATGATGTGATCGATATGACACAAAGTTGATGTTTTCAGTATAAAAGTTCCATTTTTTTAAAACTTGCATCACATAGCCAAAAAATATCAAAAAAGATTATATTATTTTCTATCTTTTGGATGGTGATCCATAATTCATCTTTGATGTTTAGGAATCGATTACACGTCAATCTGACACACTATGTGGTTGGTTTGATTCAAAGTCCATGTTTTTATATTAAATGGTCATTTTAGTTTAAAAATATTATCACATAACAACCTAATATTTTATGAAAAAATAAAATAATTTTAATTTCTTCGATATTTTGCGCTACAATAAACACTGAGTTCTAACAAACCACAATATATATTTATATTACTATTTAACTTGGTTGTTATCCTATCCATTAAACATGGTGGTATGAATAAAAATAATCCCATTTGAAATATTAATTATAATCGTTTGATATAAATAAATAATAATTATAATAAATTACATAATTTTTTGTAAAGTCTTTATATGTTTCAAAAATACTATTTTCTCAAAAAATGCTTTTATTGGTTTTTATTAAATAATAAAAGTAATTTTTTTATATTTTATAAAATTTAATTTCAAAATTATATTCATTTCTTAAATAATTCTATTAACATTATCTTAATGTAAATTTTTGGTATTTTTATAAAAAGATTAATTTCTCGATGAATGGTGACAAACATTGGTTTTTATTGAAAACTGACTTTTTATTTAAAGAATTAATATGGTTAATTTTTTTTATAAATTTTTTTTAAAATAAAAAATTAGTTAAATTATATTGTAATTAAACCTATATATTCAATTTTTATAAATTTCATATGCATTTGTTTTATAAATTTGTTTTAAAAATTTGAAATATATTTCTTTGAGAATTAGCTTTTTCATCACGTCTGTGGGTTTAATTTTAAATTTAATAATTCCACTTCTGTGAATTGAATTTTAGAAAAATGGATTCCATACCTCTAATTTGTATATGTTATATTATATAATAAGTTTAACTTAATTTTTTTCCATAATTAATAGTTAAAATAGTTAAAATTAATTACCAAAATCAAGGTTAAAATATATTTATCAACGGTTAAACTAAAAATACAAAGGGTGAAATGAACTTGAAACTTTTAAAACACACATTTTATGGACATATATCCACCATATAACCTATTATTTTCAGGAATGACCCATTTTTTCTTTTTTTCATGTGAAAAACGTGGGTACACTTTATTCTTTTCAAAAACTATATGTGTGTCCTCTCCACCACTTATAAAAAGCCACCCCCTATCCTCTACTATTCACACATCCAAAACTATTTAGTTTGGAAAATACCTTTCTAATTCCAATCCTTATTTCCCAAATCTAATTCTATATTCATTAGTTTTATTAGGAAACCCTCATAATAAGTCATTATGAATAAACCTAAAGAGGGTCTCTAAAAAAGAGTTTAAATTATTAAACTTGTGTTTCTGTTTATTTCTTCCTCCACATCCTTAAATTCATATGAAACCAAAATAATATAATAAAATCTGTATGTTAAATGTTTTTATATTTTTATGTCAATTTAATAAACTAAATGTTTCTCCTCATCCCTTAAAAGGGAATCAAAATTGTCGATCATCTGTACAATGGACTACCACCTCACGAACCGATGTTGTTCATTTTTCATCAGTACCTATAAATGTTGGATATAATTATGTAGTTATTGTTAATATTTATTATTTATGATATTATTATTCTTTTCGAATCATTATATCATAGAATATTTTTTACTGAATATATTTGATATATATGTGATAATAATTTCTCTATTGTTGTTATGTATTATTTACCTTCCATTAATTATATCCATCATGAAATTGGAAACAACGTTCATACATACGTACGACTTACCGTCTCCATGAACGGTGAACTCTTTTTCTATATCTAACAATAATGTATTACAATAAATATATACTTAATTAATATATATTATATTTATATCTTTTATAACATATTATATATTATTTAACCATGATAAAATTAAATGTATAAATAATATCCAACAAAAATATACACGAAAAAGGAAGCAGTTTTTACCTGAAGTGTGATTTTAACATGGAATTATTGATAAACGGGTAATAAAACACATAATTAAACCATATATAGTATTATAAATATGATTTTTATTCTTTAATAGATTTATAATAATATTATATTTATTTTATACTAGGTTTTAATGTCTATAAAGGAATTCAAGACATAAGGTAAGGGTTTTTTGTCTTAAATTGTCTTCTTTGACATATACGATATAGTATGCACCTATATTCTTTTATGAGGTTTTTATACTAATCATTGACATGTTATAACATGAATATACTTATTATAATGATAATTAAATTTTTATTTAATGTTAATCATTAATGGTTCTTACAATTCAAAAGATACCAAAGTGGTAAATATTTAATGTTACAATCTCATCGTTTATTAGGATTTTTTATGATTATGTTTCCAATGATGAATCCTTATTATATATATATCAAGAAACTCATTTATTTTAACAAAACTCTTGTTATTTCTTGACAATACCTGTTTTACTCACTTTTTCTTCTTTTAACTACTAAATAGATCAAAAATATGTCTTTTTTCAAAAAATTGATTTTATTTCTCTATTTGGTGGAAAATTATTTCTATTCCATATAGTTATGTTTATAAAAAAATAAATTTTTTTAAAATATCCGAAAATTGATTAAATTTATTTCTATACTTGGTTAAATTTTCACAAAATCGTTAAAAATTAGTCTTATTTTAATTTTTTGAATGAGGTGATTTTAAATTTTATCAAAAATGTGAAAGGAACCACTGTTTTAAAGTTTATGGATTGAATGAAAATATTCACCATATTGAAAATAAATGTTTTAAATATTAAATTCCATTTTAACAAGATTATTTTCAAATAAATATTTTCTTTAATATTTGTTATTTTTTTAGATTTTAAATAATGTATTTAAAAATGGAAAAGAATATTTTCCTCAATAATGGTTAAATGATATATTTTTTGTAATTTCTATTCATTAAAAACAACGACCTATGGTGTTGGTTATGATTTATCCGGGATAGGATCCATGGATTCCATTGTTATAATTTCTCTATAATTGTACGATTATGATGAATACTTGTTTATGAAACCTATTTACTTTCCATAGTTTATTCTATGATGAAATGTATATAAAATCCATTTCTTTTACATTGGTTATACTATGATATCATGCCTATAAAACCCATTTTTTCTTGGTTTATAATATATTGGTTTTTTTATAACATTGTCACACATTGTTTTAGGATTTTAATTATGTGATGATTGGGAACTATATATCCCTCGAATTCATTGGTTAAATATTGATATCTCGTGAGATAAACATGATTGGAATGGGGAGTGATCCCATTTCAGTAAGGGAATTTTTCAACTATGATAGTTTTTGGAGTAAACCTTTACTACTATGAAGGTTTGGGGAGTGAACCCATTACAATATAATAACCTAGGAAAAGAGCCTTGACAACTATGGAATTGAATTTATATTATTATTTGTATTTTTGAACCCCATGTCATATGACTATGCTATGATCTCATGGTTTATTTTCTATGATTCCATTAAGATTAATTCCTTCTGAAATACCAATCGTTATTCCATGAATTGTGATTTTGATATTTGATAAATAGGGTATGGTTTTCATATGTTATGTTGATGTTATCATGCCATTTTTTTCACGTTATGTTTATATATTTCCCTTTTTACCTTTGCTGGGAATTTGAGAACACCCTTTATTATGTTAATTTTTCCAAGGTTATAATGATAGGGATTATGTGAGATATATCTAAGAAGAGTTCTGGTAATGAGGAACTAATTGGGGCATAATGTATAACTCTTATGAACTAGTTTTCTATGATTCCATGTTTCTAAAGGCACTATACCTTTACGATCATCATGCATGTGCATGTGTAATATAATGAATGTTCATATGAAAATATGTAATATATATATGTGAAAATCTTGGGTCATTATATATAACATATCTAAAACCGTGAAAAAGAGAATATATTTTTATCAATCTTTAAGACAATGATCCAGAATTAATTTTTAATGTGTAGGAATCAACAATGAATCAATCTGACAAAAAATGTGTCATGTATGACTCTAAGTGTATGTTTTCAATATATAATTCCATGTAAGTTTAAAATGTGCATCCGTTAGCCAAAACTAAAAAATTGGTCTCGAATTGTTTTTAGTATTTAGTAAAACAATCCATAATTCATTTTTTTACTTGTTGGAATCAACCACACATCAATCAAACACACGATGTGGATGATGTGACTTGAAGTTCATGATTTCAATATAAATGTGTCATTTTATATTAAAATGACCATCACATATAAAAATATATGAAAATTATCATAGATTATTTCCAAAAATAAGTTCGTCGATCCATAATTCATTTGTGACATATAGGAATTGATTATAACTCAATCTAAAACACGATGTGGTTGGTATGAATCAAAGTGTGTCTATTCAATATAAAAGTGTTATTTTAGTTTAAAACATGCATAACATAGCCAAAACTGAGAACATAAGCCTTTATTTTTTAAAACATTAGTACAAAAATCCTTAATTCATTTTTTATCTGTAGATATTTACTAAATGTCAATCTAACACATTATATAGTTGATATTACTCAAAGATTGTGTTTTCAATATAAAAATGTCAATTTTGTTTAAAATATTCTTGATGCTAAAATATACATGTCAAGAGATATCTCACCGAAGGTACAACTAGTTCCGAGGGACTTTTGGCCAAAATGCACCAAAAATCCATCTAAGGGACTTGATTCACAAAAGTCCCCACTTTCTTGAATGGTTGCAGCTCGTGAAAGTTCCAAGAACATAAATGATTGACAGTAACCGCCCCAAAGAATAAGTTCAGATTTTAAGCTATACATTTCATAGACATGCAAAGCATTGATGGTAAACTTCACACAATAGAACTCTAGGTCATGGAACCTCACGTTTCTCTGAAGCTCATAAGGTTTTGAAAATCCCTATATCTTTCACAAAATCTATCCCCGCACCTCCTATGGTCCTATAAATACCCCTATGTCTGAGTTTTTGTGATACGTGACCATTCAAATTTCAATAAATGTTCTTAATTAATGATACTCAGGAACTTCATGGATTAAATAATATATTGACTTCCAAAAGCTTATATCATTCACTAATCCATATTCCATGAATTTTTGAGAACCTTAACCCATGATAGATATTCCATTGATGAAGGTCCACAACCATTATGTAAGTATAATGACATTCAAGGATCTTGTGGTTTTCTGAGATAATTATACTTTGTGAAACAATGCCCATGGGAACTAAGAGTTTACCACAAGATAGGGACACACTTTTTGAGGTAAATACTCATTTTCAATACCCATGAACTCAGTGATACATATGTTCTTAGTGAAGCTACATAAAATCATGAATCCCCAATCTTTTCAAAATTCCTCCTTCAGACCTCTCCATTTTGCCTCTATTTAGTTGATACCATTTCATGAAAGTTGAGTACTCAGGTCCCTTGTAATCATCCAAAACAAGTTCATCAACACCATAAATTTTCTTCCTCCTGATATCACTTGTTGTACATTTTCCTCCTAATAATAGGTATCCCAAGATAATTCCTCCTATGAATAGTTACCCTAACAATGGTCCTTCATGATTTCCACTCCTCGATAGTAGTTCTAACCTCATGCCCTACCCATAGGTGCATGAGCGGTGGACATGTAAGCTCTAGAGGTAGAATCGTTGAGGGAAATTGTGATCCTACCTCGGTGATGACTCCTTATGGTGAATCTTACTATTTCGTTAACATGGATCCCCTCAAGGTTTAAGCCCCATCTACATTTGGGATACATGATATAAAACTCCATTACTCCACTTTCTATCTAAATGATCTTAAATATCATTGTTGATTCTCCTTCTGCATCATAATCATCCGTACCGCATGATATTAAATTGCATAGACCAGTCCTATCACATGACCTTAAAATTTGACATCAAATGATAAGGTTTTTGATCCTTGTCCCTTGAATAGGTTATATAGGACACCTCCCTGAGGTTCAATCCATAAATTATCAAGTGCGGAATTACCCCCCTTGGGGGGCGTACTCCATCCATATAGTGTGAAATTATCCACAGTAGGGGACACACTCCATCCTTATAGTGTAAAATTATCCCCCTATGGGCGAGACACGACATAATTAAATCATGAAATCATCCCTCTTGTGGAAACATTCAACCACCTGATCATCTCCACAATACATAAAACATGTGACATGATCCTCCCCTATAAGGTAATTTTAGCTGTCTCTACAAGATGATAATCTTGTGACATGATCCACCCATATAAGGAAACATGGTGTATCTCCACTAGATGTTAGGCTCATTACATGGTCCATAACACCCACCCAAAGAAATAAATGTGGGATAGACGAGGTAAAAAATCCTAAGAATAATTATGCCCCTAGCATCAACTACTCATGGTCAACATGGGAAGCCTTGGGTTCTGCGTCTATGATTCATCATACAAGATGAATCTTAAAAGGATAAGACATTATAGGTGACCAATATACATAATTTCCAGAAGATCCTAGACATTCCCAACATGACAACTCACCCTAACCAAAGGTTAGTGCCATATCGAGACTGAATCATTGTAATTAATCAAGGTCCACCTGAAGATGGAACTAGAAGAGAGTTTCACAAACATATCATAAATATTTGAGAGAGGCCTAGACATAGTGATGAGCTCCATGTAAGAATCCATGGATGGTGGAACAGACATTTCATCATCCAATGTTGAACAAGGAGTATACATCATCATTGAAATTGATAAAAACCACTTACCTTTGAAAAGATGGAATTCATGGAAACAAACGGCATGTGTGACACACAGTGCCCCAAAGAAAGAATCAGAAATAAAAATATTTAATCCAATGTGAAACTCTTCTCCTAAACAATGGAGATTAGTTGTTTTTTAGGAACTATTATATTTTCATTTCATTAGATCAATATATTCATCTCTAGGTCCCACCATGCGAACGGTGGTCACATCATTAAACTCACTTGTGACATAGGGTGGATAACTTTGGGCATCCTTAGTCTATGACATCGTCACTATGCATACCTCCTCCATTTCAGTAAAAATATAAATTGATGGTTCATTTATAATTTATTTCAATTTATATATAAAGAATTTTGAATCGACATTCCTTACACGACTCAAGCTATAGGAAGTAGACAAACAAGTGCCAATAGACGTTGGGCTTGGGGGGACTTTAACACAAAAATTCTATAGGACTACACCCCCACCATAAATTTCATTACACCTTCAAATATTGGGAACCAATGCTCGACATCACTCTTTGAGACCATCAATAGGATGGTGATCAACACCCTGGTGCATCAGTATAAGAAGAAAGATGTATTTCCCACTAGAGATTTAGCCCTCCGTGACCTTGAGGCATTTGTCCCTCACTGACACTACCACTCCAGAGGGCCATACAGGGGGAAACCGCTGTTAGTTCTAATGGTGAACCACTTCAAGAGACTCTCTCCATAGTTCTCTAAATGATCACTCCCTACACTGAGGAGGTAGGTGTTGTTCATGTAGTACTTGTAGTGGCAACCCCCATGGGAGTTCCATAGGAGGGATCCCACTAAGACGCATTATCTCTAGCATCGACTAGTATATCCAAACAACAAATTAGTTGATTTAATCGATGCTCCACCATCCTTGGTCTAGAACACCTAATTCCAACATCAGGGGTAGACTTAGGATTTTTCCCCATAGGGGGATCTTCTATAGATCATATGGCTCTAACCACTATTGGTGTATCCCACCAGATCCCTACATTGGGTGAATAATGATATTTCTTTACCGGCATGGGATTGAGACCCCAGTCAACTCTTTGGTAAGCTAGGTTAACTCTCTCATTTATCGTCACCATGAACTACCATTACTATCCATCCCATAATGAGGAAAACTAGTTCATTGGTCCTACCCATGATACCATTAACCAATGTGTTGGTCCTTCCCAATACACCATCAACCAGTGTAGTGTCCCTCCACACAACATCATTAACCTGAGTGGAGGTCCTCCCCACACTACTATCATCTACCATAGAGGTCCGCCCCATTCTCCCACTAAGCAACATGTATATCCTCCATGTGTTCCCTACAATAAGAGATAGGTCCTCCCCACTCCATCGACATCCAATATATAGGTCCTCGAGGTTCTCCCATCAACCAAAGTAGTGGTCCACCCCTCCCAATAATCAATCAATTAAAAGGTCAGACTCGCATCGCTATCAACCAGTGGAGAGGCCCTCCCTATGATACCACTAACCAAGACAAAAGTCTTACACAGACCACCATTGATCAACACAAATTTCCTCCTCCTACTATAGACATTCATTTCACCAAATAACCTTCACAGGGTAGGAGGGTGAACACCCGCCATAGAAGGTCGGACCCTTGGAATAATCATTTCCTCATAGACCTCTAAAATTATAATGAAACAAAATACTCAATGATGGAATATTCACCCCAACTTCCAGAGTTTTGGGAAGAAGCATAATAATTGGGGCTTAGGATCCTAGAATCCAAGGTCCATAGGACTCAAGTATCCCAATGCAGACACCATTATGTGGATAAAGTTATGGATCCCTTTCAGGGTCTAGGTTGGCAGCCTCAGATGAAGGTGATCACTCTCCTAAGACAAATATGGGATGTTTCTACCTTTTCACATAATGTATTGGTAAACAATCTACCCTATATGAACATAGTTATAAAGCTTTCTCCACCTCCAATAGATTCTTTATCATTTATTGTCTATTTGATATGTGTGACACTACCACTTCTGGTAGAGCAATAATAAAGTAGGTCTACATTGGTTCCAACACCCTTATCTCAGCTTGTTCCAATCCGGGCTTGGGAAGACAAATAGAAGGACACTTCCTATCAGTTATAAAGCTTATAGGATGTGTTGGCCACTGACCCATTGTAAGTGGTGTTCTAACCACACTCGTCGCCAGAAATTACCATCCTAGTGTCCTTTATAAGGGACCATCCAATGTTTTTCTGACAAATCATATGATTGATATTTCATTACCTCTGTGATCAGTAGAAGAATTACCCAAGTATTCACGATTACAAAAAATTACATCAACTAATAGTGCAGAAATGTTGAGATTGTAGTGCTCCTAGCAGATCAACACCCCAATTAATATGGATATATCAAAACTCATTAAAATACCTATGTTAGGATCATTACTATGATCCATTGGGTAATGGAGGAGGAATATTTTCATATAAAAATATGTTGTTGAGGAATTTATGCACCCCTCCATTGCTTCCATATCTTATAACAGAAACATGATAAACAGTCTGGCCTATCCATAGATGATGAATGTCCGACTTTTTCCATCGTCACCACAAATATGGTCATCAAAGACCCATCATAGGATCATAGGAATAGTGCCTCCAATATAGGGGATGGTAGGGAATACACACCTCAGGGAGTGGCACAATACCAAGTAGACCCTCCAGTAGGTGTCCTCGCTCATCAGTAGAAGAATTCACTTAGCCTCCGGAGTCCCCCCAATGAGATGTGGTTACCTATCTATGGGTATGTTGAGAAAGGTAAGGAACATGTAGAACAATCCAACCCATCCATGGTTGCATAAAAATTATAATTGAAACCCATGTTGTTGTGTTTCTCTAGTTTCTCGATGATTAAAAAAGTATTACCATTGATCTCATCATTGAACGACTCAAAGACCCTAAAAGGAACCAAGGGTCCCCATATCTCCTCCAGTGGATCATTTGGTCCACCTCGGATAGATTAACCAATTCAAACTTGGTGGTCACACACACCTAACCAGTGAAAAATCAAAGGATGTAGAAAATGACCAAGATATGAGTCATCTACCCCACTTAAGCAGTTTGATTATCCACCAAGGGATTAGGGTTGTCCTACTCCTCATATTGATCATCCTACAAATGAATTGATGGCTAAATAATCTCACTAGTATGATGTGATAGCCACTCATTTTTCCTATGTCGATGCACTGATAACAAGATAGGTGGAAATCATTACTGAAGGGAAGCCATACACAACACTGGTGGACAATTTTAGAGAACCTCTAGAGTTTTCAAACCTTATTTTCACTCAATTAATTAAGAAGGGTGAACCACTATACCATATGTCCCACTTCACCTCAATGTGCAAAACGATTTTTGGGACTCCAGAACAGTAGGAGGTTTCCAAACATTGATGAGTCATCCAAACCATAGATGGGCCTATATTTTTTTGGTGTAGTCAGCTCCCCATTGGGTATATTACTGGTTGATAGTATATTATTAGATAGTTACCATAAAATTTAATCTCCATCATAAAAAATATGATCATCTAAAACCAATTCCAATTAAAAAAGAGTCATGATGAGTGATTCACTAACTTTGACTCTTGATAGATGGGACTCACATACTTTCTTGATATTCCACTGTCCAAGGAACGAATGCTTACGATGTGCATAGTAAATTTCAATAATGATATGGTCCCTAACCTCATATCCCTAAACTACCCTACTATATTATGGATGTTCTATGAAAAGGCCCAGTTTCTGGAAGATTTCTTGCAGTAGACTAGAAAATAATCGCACTTGTTTCCCCTTGTAGATCCTGTGAGAAGATCTTCAAAACCAAAGACTGATAATATTGTACATGTGAAGGTTTCTAAGTCTGTAAAAGTAATGAAACCATTCATATGTGTGACTCACTGAGTGCAACCCTACCAAACTTATACTTTCCAAGTAAAACATCACCCAACACAGCCTCACCAAGCAAAACACCCCGACAGAAAAAATTATCTTCAGTTCCCTATCTAGGATAGGTTATCACGATGACTTTCCTAGATATAAGAAAAAGGACTTATTACTTCAGGGATTCATAGGTCTAGGATTACTTTATATCTTCCCAAAATAAGGGAATCCTAATATTTTCAATATTTAAGAGACCCTAGGATGATAGACTCACTAGTTTTTCCGACCATTTCCCATATCAAAGGATCCTCAGAAACACCATCAAATAATAATTTGTCTTCAAATAATGGCTCTAGAACCTGGTGGACCAAGACATATTCAGGTTTGGTGATGTTCCAGTGCAAGTGACTCAAGCCTCCACTAACACCAGTTGTGACAGTGAATACTTTGGTGAATGGAAGAAGGCCCCAAGCTGTGGGAAGTAGAATTCAATTGACTTGTTGGATTGAAATCAAGTCTCTCATTCTCAAGGTATTAGATGTGCCTGATTGAGAAAGGGAAAAACCTTTTTTTCACACCTCCTTCAAGCGTTGCATCTATGTCTACAACATATCCTTCCATGTCCTTAAGTAATATGCACAATGGGGTAAAACAATTAAAGACCCCTACTTATACCAAAGTCATCTCACACTTTTGGGGACTTCATGCCTTCTGAGTTAGGAGATGTGACCGAGGTCAACCAATCACTTGAATATTCATCTAATAATGAGATGGGGTGAACCACCATGAATTACATCAAGCTATAATACTACTGCATAATTCCCAACACATTGGAGCATCATGTTGACCGCTCGAGTGCCTGTAAAATACCTCATCAATGGAATTGTAGAGGACATTCAATCTATCAGAATTCATTTCCTGGGCTTCAAACCAGTCTTTTCATGATACAGAAACCATATAGTATTCCTTACCAAAAACATAGCAATCATTTTCAACCCAATACATTCCATTAGGTAAGCCTTCGTAGCAAACTATTTTAGTTGACTTTGTCGACCATTTGGCACCAAGATATGATCATTTGTGTCATGCCATAGCATGAACTCATGAAATCAATATTAAATGATCCATCACTCAGATAATATCATCTAGTTCATAGTAGAGTATTTATTTTACTATCCATTCCCCGGTAGTTCATCCAGAGGCATCTATTGCATCCCCTACTATGAAATGACCCGCCATTCGAAAACATATTCCACTTACATAGAAATATGATGTGATAAAGCACCTCACTAGCATACCCAAAAGGATTCTGATCCTATAAGACATAAGACTGTCAATGTAAATGTGTTAGTCTCTAGAAAAATTATTGAATTTCCCTTTCTAGTTTCATGATGAACAAGATTTTTCTGAGGCCTTCTATATAGAGGAAGATGAGAAAGAGGAATGCTGAGACATCATCACATTTTCAAGGGATGACAAGGGTGTCCCCATTCAGGGGCACAAACATATGATTTTTATCATAGGATAGATTAATGTTGTATAAATATAGAACAACTTATTGGATACTAGCTCAGGGATCAACATCATCTTAACTCGAATTCTCTATAGGATGGGACTCATGGAATCAGTTTTGACTCCCTTCAACCTGAAAATATGAGGATAAGATAAGAGCGAATAAAATTGATGTTCAATGATTCAGATGAAGTATTAGTTGGATGGCCTTTTATCAAGAACTGAATTCATGGAAGTATCCTGTAATTCCTCCTAAAACATGCTATTGGGAAGAACCAAGCAACATTTTTATGTGGCTATCCCCTCTTCATACCGCCAATACCTCAAATAATTTCTCAATGGTCATATAGGGGTACTCCAAGTTTATGCATCCCCCTTTTACTCATGTGAGGTATGTTACCTAGATGTTATATACTGAAAAAGAGTTGGAAAACAAGTTTATAATGATGAGGCTTAGTGTATCAATTCTCCCAACAATCTAGTGGGAACTACAACTGATTGTTAGGTATACTTGAATGCCGACTTAGTTCTCCAAATTCATCAGTTAGTTCTCACAACACCAGACTCATGAGGCTATTTCATAGTCACCAATAAAAAAGGCTTTAGTTTCTCAATGAAAAATGATCACCCAAATATTACCTCATACTCCTGCTCTGATAGTCGTGACCGGTACTAGAAGAACCCACTCCCATTATGTACTGAGATGTTCTCCCCATATCCACTAATCCATGGCATTCATACATGTTCTACAAGGTTGGGCTGACCCAATGAGGGTCAAATTCTCATAATTTCATTGAAATAAATAGATGAAGTTATTGTTGGAAACTAGATGGAATTGGCTCAGAAGATCTAGTCTCTATAGTCTCCACATAATGGGAACCCCTTATTGATGATTTCGTATCCACTGTGATAGACAAAAGGTCTTCCCCTAGATCAAATTTCCTAAAAGATACAGTTTATCCCTCAAATTCTTCTATCTTAGACATTAAATGGGATTTAAAATATTCCCCTCCCACAATTATATAGGGTGTCTCTACCACCATTAATGAGTTAACCTAGAGGAACCTTGGTACTGAGGAATATTGGAGGCCGAAACTGATTAGTGTAGCCATGTCCCTTGACGAAAAATAGTAGTATATTGTTTTCTTGAAGCATAACTACAATTTCTTTACATGGAGCTATGAACAGACACTAGTACAAGAACCTCAAGTCACCATTAATCACCTCAACTTCTCAATTAGTCATCACAGGTTCAAAATGCCTCCTAGATAGATGCACCCCACTCATGGTGTTATAGTTGAGGCCGAAGTTGACAAGATTATCTAAGACAATGTTGTTAGGTATGTACAATAGCCTAGATAGATATCCAAAATATTCCCATTTAGTAAAAAGAATGTAAAAATTAATTAATATACCATCGCTTTTAACCTCAACTGCTATTGTTTGAACGATTATTTTTCCCTTCTAGTGACAAATGTTTCTATTAATGATACAATAGGGTTCCAAGTTCTCCCATTTATAGATGGATAATCTGGATTAAATCAAACAGGGATACCCTCGAGGATGAGTATTCCACCACCTTCAGGGAACCACAAGGGAATTTCCAATATCACGTGATTCATTTTGACATGAATAATATATGAACCACCAAAAAACAATCCACACACCACATGATGAATCAAATTCTTGGGATATTGTCGAAGTGTTTCATGAATGATCTGGTGGTCAAATCCTTCCTATGTCAAGTCCATCTCAAAGGTCTTTAAAAAGCGTTTTATTCCTCTAATCACATCACATGATGATAAACCCCTTGAATTGTGCATTCGGTGTAACCTATAGTAAATTTATCGTCTTCATAATAAGATATAGAGGCATTAAGATTAACCCATAGATGATAAAGTACATCATTCAAATTCTTCCCCAATGAAATATCCCAGAGTTACGAGGCCTCCAGGGCCACTTATCCTAGTTATTCCAATTTATCATAAATTTGTACAGCAGGTGTAATACCATTTCAAGTCTCATGAATAAAGGCACACTTTACCAGTGGGATGAGGTATGCAAGACCACATTTGAGGATATCAATAAATTAATATTGTAACCTCTAGTTCTGACGCCACCCATTTCACGAAATCCTTTATTCCTTTACATGGTCACTAGGAAATGATACCTCAGTTCCCTTTTATCCTAGAGAAAAAATGAGGGTAAGGAAAATATCTAATACTATCTCAGTTAGATGCTCCTCATCATGGAGAATAGATAATCTCTAAAAAAGTAGAGTTTACTCAGGCATGTTTTTTCAATACATTATTTGAGACCCTATTTTCAACATCACGAGATACGTCTAGTTTCCTAAATGGTGTCACTAAATAATATCCTCAATATCCCATTTTTTATTGGATTATTATCATACTGGGTGGTGATCCAATAGAAATTTGGAATCGTGTTTTTACAACATAATGTTGTCAAAGGAAAGGCATTTTCTGAATTCCGAGACGTACACCCGGAGCCAAATTTACTATACTTGTGTGTTGATTTCCCAGAAGAAACTATTATCTCTGTAGATAAGGTTATACCAAATTTAATGATGAATTTTTATGGTGCCTCCTGGATCACAACAGATAGAAGACTCAAGGAGTCCAAACATAGTAGAGAAATATTTTAGATCATCTTCATCAATCTAGATCTTTCCATCTTACTATACTCACTCTTATTAGTGGAAATCTACACCAAAAATGAGTTAGAGTTTCATTCCCTCATTACTTGTCTTGATAGGTCCCTCAAGATTGATGTCCCACATTTACATGTGAAAGGATACTCAGAATTAGTCATTAAACAGATCAAAGGTGACTATATTATCAGCAATAAAGAGTTAGTTCCCCTACTAGAGTTTACTCATCAATTGATGGCCCACATCCCTTTTAAACTAGAGGTGACTCATGTTACTTTGTCTCAAAGTGGTTGAGATGACACCTTGGTGATTTTAGATTTATCCCATGTAAATCCTGATTAGGATGACTTAGTTATTCTTGTGACAAACTGGAGGGTCATAATCCCTACCACCTTAGATAATGGAAACCAACAATTATTTCAACAGGATTTTGGGTCCTCTCTGTTAGGATCCTCAAATCCACTGATGGTCAAAGAAATTCTTGATTGGAAAAATCACTTCATCGAGTATCTCTAACATTGCGTACTCCCACCAAAACTAGATGAGCGTGATAGAATATATCATCATGTGTAATATTTTACCCTCCAGAGTTGGATTATCCTAGAGAACCCCATCAATAGAAATGGGTTTGATGAAATTATCAATTTTTATATCCATTTAGATGATATAAAATAGTTTATTCAATAATTCCTTGTTGTTTCCATTGGTTTCCACCAAGTATTTTTTATGGATTCCCATCAATTTTTTAGGTTGGGTTACTTATGTTTCACAATGGGCCATGAATTCATTGAGTTCTCCAAGAGGTTTCATGTGTATTTGATCAGTGAAAACTTTGTGGATCAAAAAATCGAGATTCCCTACCCCACCTTTAATCTTGTTCATTTGCATTATGGGGTCTTAATATTGTGGGGCTATACCACAACAGAATCTCAACTGTGAATATTTATCTAGACCGCAACCAACATCTTTTCCAAATGGGAAGAAGTAGTTCCACTTAAGGAAGTCAAAACCTATTCTGTGATCAAGTTTGTGAGATCCTACATCTTCCATAGATTTTGAATTCCTTGCTATATTTTCAAAAACAATGGCACTGATTTCTGGGCTCCCAAGAAGAAGAAATTATATTCCAAGTACAATATCCAGTCCAACCATACTTCGGACCACTATGCATAAAAAATGGATGGATTGAGGTGTTCTATAATACCATCTCCAACAGTTTTCATAAAATTTTGGTCCATAACAAAAAATACATAGCCTGAAAAGATCCCTGATTCCCTCCATTATTATCAGAAGATGACTCAAAACTCTACCTAGGTGACCCCATACTTCCTAGTATATAGAACATAGGTAGTCCTGCCCATCGAGTTCAGTTACCATTATTCAAAAATCCATTTATGACCAAAATACATAAAAAATAATGGAAAATATTCATCTATATGATTTTTAATCTCTTATTTAAAATATTATTCATGCCTTTCACAACCTATAGAGTCTCCGTAACAATATAGTGAGAGCATTCAACAAGAAGGTTCTCCCATGCTCTTTTCTCCAGGGTGATGTGGTACTGGCTCAAAGAACACTAATGATACCTAGAAAAAATCCAAAAAAATGGAGCTCAAGTGGGAGGGCCCAAACATTATCCTTAAGGTCTATTCCAAAGGATAGTACTCTTTGATCACCATGGACAAAGTGAATATCTCACCTTCCACCAATTCCAAATTTCACAAGTAGTATTTCATGTGAAGATAAAACCATGGTCTAGGTAATATGACATTGAGTTTTTTTATAACGGTCTTATCTTTATGAACTTAAATTAATAGTATCCCCATGGTCAAAGCAGTATGACCTTATACTATTTTCAACTAGTCAATGATACATGATGATAAAATATTTCTATCATGGTCCAAACTCTATGAATTTAAATGGGGAGACATGGTCTTAGAATTATGACCTTACCCTATTTCCACCCCCTTAGGATGCATATCCATGACCTTATATTGGTAGTAACAAAAGTCCGAGTTTTAAAACATTAAAATGTAAAACCTAATTTCTCAAACACATAATGTTAAACTTTGATCTTACCCCATAGAAAACTAGGATTCCTCATATGTAAGTATGTCTTGATCAAAAAACAATACCCCATTTAAAATCAGGATTCCTCATATAATGAATATGGGATCATCAAAAAATAGAATCCTCAACGCATGACACTAAACTGTAGCCTTAGCCTATGTTATGCACACATGATACCTCATATGACATGTGTGAGATAACCAAATAGGTGAACATACCTAGCACCAAATATTAAACTGTATACTTACCTTGTATAATAATCATGGGATGCCCCAAGAAAAAAATGAGATGCCTCAATTCCCTCCTCAGATAAGATTTACCTCAACTTCAGTGTCATTAATTTACCACACTACTTTCTATAACTATGTGTGGCTTAATTTCCATTTCAATGGGATACATAGTGGCACCGATACATCCGGTCTCCAGGTCCAGCCACAAATTCATCAACATTTGTCCAATTAGACACATTTATAGTCCAAGAATTATATCCTTAATCTATGTTCAGGTAATCTCAAGGTGACATGTTGTAAACAAGACTCCTTGGTTCTTTTCACATCAAGTATTACCCTTATATCGAACACAAATACCATTATGATGAACATATCCCCAATAGTCCAAGAATATTGAGTTTAAACTATTTTCCATTGTCCAAAACTTATAACCTTAAACTGTTCATAACTAGATTCATCATCACATAGTGTGCGGAATAGCATTGTTGGATCCTTTAATGTAGGCTATAGTGTTTTACTTCTACTTGGACACCCTTAAAGCACTTACCTATGGTTCAAATCTACGATCGTGAACTAACATATCATTTTCTAAGAACTATGAACTAAAATAGGATCTATGTTCTAAAAATTATGACCATAAACTATGTTTATCCAACCTCTCAAGCCCCTCATTCAAATGGGATTATTAATAAATAATTTTTTAGTAAGCCAATTCCACATGTCCTTAACAAAACAATGTGTGGCTTGATTCCCATTTCCATGGTATACATAGTGAGGCCTAGACCTCTTTTCTCCATTCCTAACCATGAAATCACCTCAAAATTTCTCGTTAACAAAAGTGTTATCAACGGAAATTGACCCCATGAGACCCCTTTTATGGTATAATCCCTATTTAAAATCCTTGAGGCCATAGAAATCCAATATTCCCTCGTGACTTGACATGAGAAAGTGATGAATGTGCATCTCAATGTGTAATCCCATCCAACATCCTCAGAACATGATGTTAAACTTTATCCATACCCCATACAAAACCGGTAGTCCCTATACAATAAATATGGGATGATCAAAAAGCCTTAACCCATATAAAATCAGGTTCCCTATATGATAAATATTGAATGAGAAAAAACAATTACTCCATATAAATCCATGATACCCCATATGATAAATATGGAATGATAAAAAAATCTTACCCCCAATGAAACATGCATAACTTGTGTGATAAATATGGTATGATTAAAATACATACCCCATATAAAATATAGATTCCTCATATGATTAGTATGGGATGACCAAAAAATATTACCCTTTACAAAAACAAGATTCCTTATAATATGAGATGTTTTGATATCGTCACCATAGAGGAATTAACCCCTCTGATGTCACTAACTTACTACATCGCATCTCAGAACTATGTGTGGCTTTATTTCCATCCTCATTTGATACAAAGTGACTCTAGGATATTTCATCATGGGATCATCCATACCATCAACTCATTTCATTGTTTTTATTCTCTAAGATAGGCTTGATTATCTCTTATCTGTATGTTCATATAGTAATTTGAGTACATGATTGAAAAGCTCTCATGGAACCAAATATTATATCTGGGACATTCCCCATTTCCAATTTTGAGCTTCATGTTTCATCAGATTCGGGTAATCATAATCATCATGATCTGAACAGCCTCCCTAATAGTAACGATGTTATGCAATATTGACTCACCTTCTGTTATTGGATCATTCCTTTAAGGATATTTCGTAACAAATAGAAGCTTCCATGATTCAAAATTGGTCTATAGTCATTCCTGCATTTGTTTTCCCTGCCTAAAACGACATAGTAGTGGAACCTGAGATTCGAATGCGGTCAATAGTTTTTCCCCACTCGTCAGTTATTCCCCTTTCATTTATTAGGACTTGAAATTCACAATCGCTTACAAAGGATTTTTCATTCACTTTATCCCTCATTTTGTTTTCTACTACATATAACATGAACTCTATATTACTTCTTGTTTCTTACGCAGTGCATGGATCATCCCGGCTTAGGAGTTGGGTGGATGTTCTCTTCAAGAAAGGTTGAGATGCACATGTCCTCTTTTCTTTTGAACTATATGACCACAGAATACTATCTGGTATTCAAAGCATAATGACCCTAAAATATGTGAATGTGGTCTAAAATATGTTTTTTTTTCGAATTAGGTGGCCTCATAGGCCCCTCCTTTCATGTCAAGTAACCTCTATTCAATGTAGCATATGTTTCTTTGTGACCCACAACCATAGATCCAAGCATTATGAAGATGAAATATTTCCAATAATTATAACCTCTAAAACCTTAAATTAGGAGCTTAAGTCCAATATTAATGAATTTAACTTATTTTAACATCATCTTAGGAAGTTTTTATGTGACATAGGCCCTCTTTGGTCCCTAATTCACATCAGGTCACCTCCATTCTAGGTCATGCACAATATTGTATGAAATTATTCCCCATGATACAAGAATTATGGACATTAAACTATTTTACCACATTTTGTATGAACTCTAATACAATATACTATTAGCTTAAGTTTAATAATCATGACTATAAACTTTGTTCAAGTATCCCTATGAATCTGTTGTGTAGTGTCCGACCTTCTTGGCCCTCAATTAACATCGGGTTGTCACTTCATGTCACTATAGATATCCTTTTGGGATTTCCACCCTATGTTCCAACATTCATGACATTAAACTATTATTTACTCTATTAGGATTCTACATTTGGTATATTCCCCATAGGCACACCATTTCCATCGATTCTGAGCACTCCGACATCATAATAATCATTATTGGAGGTGATCCCCTTAATTCGAACTATTACAAATTTATACTATTTGAATCACCATGGTATATGCTCAATGACATTAAACAACGAGTAATGGTAGAATCATTAAAACCCTAAAACATTTTAATCATCTACGTCTGACTTCTATGACATTAAACTACAAAAGAAAATTGTACAAAACCAATAGTGGTCCCACTATGGACCCTAAAAAGAACCCGACAATGATAGTTGAACCCCTAGGATCAATAAAAATTTATATCCATGTCATAAGATCCATTTTCTTGATGATCTAATCTAAGGAGTACCCCCAATGTGTTACCCCCCCCCCCCCCACCACCTGGGATGGGTGGGTGTCAATCACATCATTTAATGCATCCTAGCCAGAGGACATTAAACTGTATGACTTGACATCACCATCACATAAATTTAAGATATTTGATACATGATCCTCACCATATTATGATAAATTATATTTCAATAATCCTCACCATATGATGTTAAACTACATGCCTATCATCTTCATTCCATGACATTGAACTATGAGCTATATTAAGTCTTTTCTTGAGGATCCATTCTCTCATATAAATTTTGGTCACCTATGACATCATTCAGGTTCTATAACCATCGCTCAACATCTGAGATGACTCTCCTCTTGGAATACAAATATGGATTTTTACTCACCAATACGTCTACCCAACATGTGAAAATCCATGGTGGAGTAATCCCGAGGGAGATATCATTTTATTATAATGGATTAGGTATCATTTATTTATATTATTAATGATGGATACTTACTCCCTTGGGTGCTCCTATGATCTCATATAGGGTTTTGGATTTCCTTGGTGGTGATGGTTCCTCTACACCACTCGTCTCAGGTTCTTATTCTCTCTCACTCGCTCTGGAATGCACTCTCTCTCAGCTCTTCTTTCTCTATCACATGACTCTCCCTAATTTGTGATTTCACTCCATTTTTATCTTCTTATATATCTTTGTGCTCAAGTAATTCATTCCAAAGATCCCATCCTAGTTGGATTTGTAGCATGGGATATGATGAGGTTTTGTGAAAGTGGTTTGGGGGTCAATATATTTCTAGGTGTTACTAGAGTTTCTCCTTCTTCCTAGGGTTTAAATCCCAAGATACTTTTAGGGTTTGCTCCCACTTTCAATTTTTCTTGTTCATGTTTTTTCTTCTAATTTCGAATCTGCTTCTTTCTTCATTTTAGAGATTCAATCCCATTCTCCTCATCCTTGTTCCATTGTGGTTGTAGGGTGTGATTAATTTTATATCAAGGGGTTTAGCAGGAGTTTTAGTTTCTGTATTGCGGTTAAAAGTTAGTTGAATTTTGTATATGGTGATTTAGATTGTGTTTTCTTGTTCATGGATCCGTATGGAAGCCTTGGATGATCATACTCCTCTTCGGCCTCTAGATCCACTGCTCCATTCTAGTTTGGTAGGGTACAATGGTTTCTAATAGTGTTTGGGCTATTTTGTTCATTTTGGTCGGGGGTTCTAGGTACCTCGTCCAGTGTTCAGGCAATGGAGGGATCCCAGTTTGGTTGGGAGATGTTTGAATGGAAACAACAATGGTGGTGGTGGATGGGTGTTTGTGAATGTTATGATGAGGTAGGTCCTATGAAACAGTGGATATGGTGTTTGGTGTAGCTGTTGGATGTTAAATAAGAGGCTTGAAGTGAATATCTTATGATTTCAAATGAGGATGATGAAAGTGGTGTTGATAATGGCATGATGTTACATGATTCAAGTATGGAGGTGGTGATGAATCATTTTCCTCAGCAATGGTGGATTCCAGTGGTGATTTCTGGTGATTTGGTTTAGTATAGACTAAGCAGTTGTCGCATTCATTGTGTGACTCGAGGAAGGGTTCAAGACTCGAGGTGACCTGTGGATCGAGATGACTGGATTGTGATTCCTTGGTTTTTGATTCTTTATTTTTTGGATTTTTTGATGGCTATAGTGGTGGGTGGGGTTTTTAATTCATAATTTTGTATATTGTTTGTTAATCATCATGTGGGGTATGTGCATGTGATTTGGGATGGCTTTTCTATAGTTCCTAATTTACCATAATGTGGCTTCTTAATCAATATGAAAAAAATGAATTGGGGTCAATCCTGAGAGTGTTTGAATCCATTAAGAAAATCAACCACTTAATCTGCATGCCTTGCATCTCCCTTGTATTGGATCCACATCATCCTTCACATCTGAATGGGCCCCTTGATAACATTATATCATGAAATTTTGGTTCACCTTCCTTCCTGGGAACATGAGCCGAAGGACATCAGATGAAATTTTGAGATAAGTTCATTGTTTTGAACATGTTCAGCATTATAACCTCATTTATTTATAACAATATTAAAAAACATTAATTAATTATACGTTTCAAACATGGTCATGTGTTATAATCTGTTTCCATACCACTCCCATTTATATTCTCGATCTTAGGCATCTCGACTCAAATCCTTGATTCCCATTTTTTCCAATATAATTCAACGCCCCTAGTGTTACCCCATTCATTCACTAGAACACATTGATAAATAAAATTTTATACCTAAATAACCTTGTTCTATAGCCATAGTATTCCTCTTCCAAGACACTCCCAGTGGTCCGTAAAGAAGTTGAGGCCTTGAGTGTCCAACCCATTTCTAGTACTCTCACATAAATGATAAATCCTCCATTTATCCCTTATTTCCAACATCGAGCATGACTCCTGTAGGATTAAGGATTATTTGATGGTTTTTTTCTTAATTTGATTTGGATTCATAAATAAAAAGAACTTTTAAAAGTATAATGTAAATTAATACAAATCCTCTAAATTCTAGGTAGTTCATCCACATGCTGGAGTCTCTCCATTATTTTGGGATAAAATAAATCTCCCTATGGATCTACGCTAGAAATCAAGCGCTCCATATCATTAAACCTCTGTTGATTATCCTACATATTCTATTGCCACTCCATGAGATTAATTGTCTCTTCCTAATCTTTAGAAGGAACTTCTTTGGCCCTGATCTGCATCTGGTCCTACTTGGCCTTGAACTCGGCCACCAGAGATTCCTCCTCTACTTCCTTAGCCTCAGCAGCTGCCAACTGAGACCTCAATTGGCAGAAGAGCTAAACATGGGTAGTGATTATAGCCACATACTCCTACACCTTCCCCTCTAAATAATAAATCCCTTCCTCATCTTCCTAAAGCAGCATTATGGCCACAACCTTATGTTTGTTCTAGGAAACATCAAACACTTTCTGCTCGGCACTCTCTCGCTCAATGAGGATGTCCCAAACCAATGTGTGGATTCTACTAGAGTCCACCTAACTTGTCCCTAGTCTAACTAACCAATGGTAGAGAGATCCTTAAAATTTTGGTAGGTCAACCAGTGATGTGTGGATGATGAATTTACCCATGTACCTCAATTCCTTGTGATGAAAGACTCAGTTCTCCTCAGCAGAATCCGATATTGAGTCCATGAATTCCATGGGAGACATGAGATCATATATAGGAAACAAAATTAATAATTTTTTGTCTGGATCATCTACAAACATGATTTTGGGTGGGATGAAATCCATTTATAGGGGAAATGGATCCTCTCTAGTTCCTTCTTCTATAGTGGGATCCTCTGCTGCCTCATATGGAACCTCTAAGGTTGACACAACCATCCTAGACACCTCGACCACCTATGTTGGTGGAATAATATTAGTCACCTTTATTGAGGCCTTAGCAGTGATAGCATCAACTAACATCACTTCTAGAACTCACGCATCTATTACAACCTCTTCAATCATATATGATGTGGGTGGGATTTATACTTCCTTCGTTGAGGCTTTGGTTCCAACGGTATCCTTCGGTGGTTCTTCTATTCTAGTTTTATCCACCATATCCGCCTTGGATAGCCCTAGGTTCGACCTCATCTTGAACCCTTACATAGAGACCATGGTCTCTATAGCCCCTACACATGACACCTCTGTAACACCATGAGATTTTATGAAAAATAATTTTTTTTAATTTCATTAATGTCTTGTGTTGTACGCTACACCAAAAAGAGCTTGAAAAACACGCATCCCTGACTTGGCTTGCATTACATGCAATCACAACCTTCCACAATAGCATGTGTTGTACGCAATACTGAGTTTCGCTGAACATTGATATGTTATATAAACTAAGCATTATGAATAGTAATACCCAATTTTTGAAATTTTATAAATTTTATCTTTCAAAATGGACTTCATTTTTGGATTCAAAATATCAAAATTAGCCTAGGGTGAAATTTTGGTATTTTTCAGAAAACATTCAATTTTTGATGAATAGTGAAAACACTAGGTTACTATTCAAAAACTGACTTTTTATTTACATAATTATTCATTTTATTTAAATTTATTTTAGGTCAAAATTGATACATAATACCTATATAAGTTCAATTTAATTCATTGGATTCATTTTATAATAATTTTAGATATATAAAAATTTTATTGGACTTTTCACGGTCTTTTACCCACCTCCTAAAAGAATTTGCAAATTCACATAAAACATAATTTAACCGCTTCTCTGAGTGGAATTTCGAAAATCCGAGAGACACGATTAATATCAAGGACTAAAATGTGGTTCAATTAGATGAAAATAATTTTTGGTGAATAGTAACTTTTTACTTTTTTTACCATGGTTAAAAGTAAATAGGGTAATTAAGGGTAAAAATGATATTACTATTACCCTAACACATGTCCTAATTCTATTGGATAAGTTTACTTCGACCAAAAACAACCTTAGGAATAAAATATGACCATTTATGCCCACATTGATTAGATTAGGACATTTATTATTAATTTATTTAAAGAATGGTTGAAATAGTTAAAATCAAAGTTTGAAAACTAAATAATCTATAATATGGGGTTATACATAAGATAAATTCGACTATAAATATTCGTAGAAATCTAAAAATATTTACTACATAATGGTATTTTATTTTTAATTTTTAGACATTAAATAATTTAATTTATTCTTGACACAATGATGATATAGTAATTATCTTATTAATGAAATATTGACATAATTGATGTTATAAATGCCCATATAAATGTAATTTTAGACTTTTTATGAATTCCAATAATTTTATAGGTTAATATTACATATAAGTACTGATTTAATTATCTTTATTCTAACTAATCTTTCTATTATGATTTTCACAAAAATCAATTACCAAATTGTATCAAAATTGACATAAAAAGTTTTAAAAACAAATATTATATTATTAATTGTTATTTTTTCCTAAATATCTATGGTTTCGACCAAATGACTTATATAAGGTTATATATATTAATAATAAACAACTTGGTGTTCGTTTGGCTTGTTATAGTAAGTTTATTAACCTTATAGTGTAAGAAAACAAGGAGACATGATAAAAGTTAAATTATCTAACTTAAAGTTAAATCTAAATGATAAGGATACAATAGAAACCTAAACTTGACTAAAATATATTGGATGAGAGTTTTTAGACCCATCACCTCCTTAGCTTCGAAATAAAACAATTTGGAGCTATTAATAACTGAATATTACTTTATAATATAATAATATTTTTAGTTTTTCCTAAGGTTCCCCTCTCCTCCCTTATAAAAGGGAACCCCATCCCTCTCCTCCTCACACCACTTTGAGACTTTATGCTCAGCCAAACCCTGCAAAATTATCTTTTACACTTTCATAGAAACATCCTAGAGTTCCTGGTCTTCTTCAAAGACCAATTTCAGTTCCCTGAAAGGAGGTCTCAAAGAGGCGCTTCAAAGAAGAGGTAATGTCTGTTACCGATTATTTCAACTTTATTTCTTCTTCCACTTCTTCTTCTTTAGTTGTTTCATTATGAAATAATAACATCAGTATAACTCATATACGGATACGTTATTATAAGTATGAAACAACCCTATTTCACCATCTATCCATCCTATAGAAACAGAAATCACCGCGCGTGCGTACGTATCGAATACTGTCTCCACACCGTGGTGTAATCTATTTTCCACCACCACATTACTTGGATGGGTATAATGGTGTAAAGAATAACTATATATGATTATTTTAACGTGCTATTAATTCTGAAATATTATACATACACTTCAATTCAATTCCAAGATCATGGGAATGATATCATCGCTCGTGCGTACGTACTGACTATCGTCTCCACGACGCGATGAGATTCATTCTCCATGTTAACCATTCATGAATGATTATAAAGTATATAGAGTAAGTAAACATGAAATATATGACATAATAATGATACTAGATTTATGTGTATATATATGTATGTCATCTACTTAATTTATTTCAGTTCAATAAGGAAACGAAAACAGCGTTCATTCGTACGTACGGCCTACCGTCTCCATGAACGGTGTATTTCATTCCATTTAATCGATATATCATATATATTTGTATATACTGAATATATATTACATATAAATAATTTTTTTACATTCTGGAATTAATTAAATCGGGATATAAGTAATAATATCAAGAACAACAATTCCAAACATGTACGATAAATAAAAAGATTTAACCCAAAACGCTGCTTTAACATGGAACATACAAAAGAATGGGTAATATAAAGTCATAAGTGAACCATATATGATATCATAACAGTGAATATGATTCTGTAATAAGTCAATGAAATTATATAAATCATTATATATGAGTTTCAGAAAAATACAATGTATATCGGACCTAAGGTAGGGGATAATTTTGCAAATCTCATTTTTATCCGAGATTGCTTATTCGTAAGTATTTACTGGGGTTATTGCTATCATTCATGTCCATGTTTTATAAAAGTGTTTTCATGTATTTTAAAAGTCTTTTTTAACCATTTTTTACTTTTACTACATGGTATGTATGTAATCTTTCTTTTTTTACCATACGAGGTACTTTTTTACTTTTCTGACAAAAGTACGAGGAGAATGTTATTTTTGACTTATACGACGTGAACGGATTTTTACAGTTTCCTAAATACACATTTTCATGAAGCATATTATAGAATATTTTATGATTATTTTTAACAAAACCCTTTTCTTTTAAAATTGCACGGTATTTTGTGAAAAGAAATTGATTTTGAATAAGAATGGATATTTTCCCTAAGATTTTATTTCAAGTGTTTTATCAAAAATATTTTCCATCTAAAATGACATTATTTAATATGTTTATGTTTCAATTATAATGTCTCAATTATTTACATGGTTTGATTCTTCTTATAATGAAATAATATCCATTTTTTATCGATTATGGTAAGATGGAATGATGTTTAAGAATCCCATTCTATTACATGGGTTATGCTATGATGTATGATTTATGATTTTGTGGCGCACGAAAGAATGATTTCATTATGAGATGGGTGGGACCTATATCTCCCTCCAATGTATTGGGTAAAGATTTATGTCTCCTGAGATAGACATGGATGGAAGGATAAGTTAATCTGGTTCAGTGTTACAGGACTGAAACGAGGAGTGAACTCAATTCAGAAAGGGACCTTGTCCACTAAGATGGTCTTGGCAGCAATGCCTTGGCTACTCTGGAAATCATAACATGTTCTTAATGGTTGCCACAATTAAATGTTTTATTTCCATGATATTTTATAATGATTGATGTTCCCTTATGATATATGCCTTACGTACTTCCAAGATTCATGTCTTTGCTCAAGATTTTTATGTTTAGATTTTATGTTCATGTTTTTGCATTCAAATGTTTATGGATTGTTTTATGTTCTCTATGTTTACCCTTACTGGGCATTTGATCTCACCCCTTTTATGTTTTCTTTTCCCCAGGATATAAAGAAAGGATTTAGGTAAGAAAAAAAAGGGGAAGATATTTATGGGATATGTTGATGATCTTTCACCATGATTAGAAGATTATATTCCGAGTTTCTAAAGACACTAAACTATTATAGTCCTTGTGTGTGTGTTTTTGTTATGTACTAAGTATTACGAAAATGTAATGTAATGTCCATGTACATCAAGCTTTGGGTTTCTACAGTTGGTATCAAAGGAAAGGTTTAGTAAACCTTTGGAAACTAGGATGCGAGAACTTTAGTGAGATCCCTTGAGGTATTTCTAAGGTATATCTAGGGATGTCCCTAAGGTTAAGTATATGTATAGGTTATAGTCCTAGAATTATGGTAACAATCTTATAATTAAACCTGAGATTTTAGATATTGAAGGTACTCCCCCTTTATTATGTGGTTTTCCCTAGCATGATTTTTGCCTCTCACACTATTCTTTTTGGGTTTTAGACAATGGCTGGAACCCGAAAGAACTGTGTTGATCAATGTATTGGACAATGAAAAGATTTTCCTCCTGTACAAACAAATTTTATGGGAGATGGAGTGAAAAATCTTATTTCTATACTTACACAAGCTATGAATCATTTTGGACTTCCAAATGAGAATAGAAGGGAATAGTATTATATTGATTCCTTCATGAGGCAACGTCCACCTTATTTCAGTGGGTCTTCTAATCCACTTGTTGTTGAACAATGGATCAGTACCACTGAAAAGATATTTTCAATTCATCAATGTTCTGAACAAGATAAATTCATCTTAGCAGTATATAGTTTGGAAGGTGAAGCTAATCAATGGTGTAATCTTATCAAGAATACTAGGCCAAGAGATGAAATTGAGTCCATGTAATGGGACGAGTTCAAGAACTTATTTTTCAATAAGTACTTCCCTCGTATTCTTCGAACAGAGATGGAGAAGGATTTTCTTGAACTAAAGAAAAAGGATGATGAATCTGTTGGTATATACGAAGTGAATTTTAAAAGGCTTGCAAGGTATGCATCTGGCTTTATTATCCAACCTGAAAGTAAAGTTGATCGATTCTTCAGTGGCTTAAAACCAAATCATCGAAGGGAATTATCTATAAGAGACTTCAATAGCTATGATGAAATTATGTGTTGTTCTATCAAGGTATAAATGGAATTTGGTGTAACATATCCATATCATGGTTTTGACAAGAAACAAAAGATGGAGTTAAAGGAGAAATCTCAGAATAATGGTGAAAAGAAGATGAATGTTTCCATATGCTCAAAGTGTGGAAAGAAGCATGGTGGAGATTGTCTTAAAGGGACTAGAAAACGTTTTAAGTGTGGAAAAGAAGTTCATCGAGCAGCTGAGTGTCGAAGTAATGGAAAAAGGGTTTCTAATGATGTGAATAACGAAAATACTGCGGAGAACACACCACCAACACTTCAATGCTTCAAGTGTAATGAAATTGGGAATTATGCTAATCAATGCCCTAATCCATGGGTAAATGATGATCGACATGAGAAACCACTTAAGGAAAAGGACAGAGGAAAGTCACATGCGATCACTATTGACGATGTTGAATATGACAACGATGTGGTGGAATGATTAAGTGTTTATTTAATGGGATTCCAAAATAATGTTGTATATAGTATCGTGGAATATTGGAATATTTATGAATTTGTCTATTGTGGTTTTCAATAATTTTATGGTACTGGTAACCAGGGAAAGTTATTGATATATTTTTGGAAAGAAGATGATATGCGCATAATGAATGGATAAAGAGAAAATGAAATGTTTGACAGTATTCATGAGCTCATGACTGATATACGGAAATAGTTATATCATGGATTGAGTATATATAATTTTGGGGTTTTGATATGTGGAAAGAGTTATCTTTTGACAGCACTCATGTTTTCACTAAGATTCAATGGGTATTCATTTTTCAAGAGAATACAGGATTAAGGCCTTCGAATGTTTCGAATGTGACCAACAAGACATATCTTATGATATATGGAGATCAACGATGGTATTAAAATGCTTATTATATGAAATCTCGGGTAATCATTTTCACTATAATATGAGAATGGACTACAATATTATGGATAAGCCTAATGATTGGAATAGATTATGTAGGACATAAGTTAGTATTGTATTTTTAGAAAAAAAGGACAACCTGTAGAACGAGCGACAACCCATCACGTCAGACAAGGCTGTGGGAATCGAACCCACAAACGAAGTGCGACAGGCCTTTATTTCCTACCACTGGCCTACAGGAAGTACCTGGTTAGTAGAAACTAGTTTTATTTTATTATACAGGATGATAGATGAAGTATAAGTCCATTTTAGAACCATATATGATTAATCTCATCATAAATGGAATTATGTATATAACTTTTGCTAACTTTTGATTGAGACAGATGGAATGACCTATCATTCTATCAAATGATCTACTAAAACATCACGAAAGACACATTCAACTTCATTTCTTAAAGATATGAAGTGGAAATTGTTCAAGGCACGAACAACGGTGATATTATAGCAAAATAAAGTAAGTATTTATTCTAATTAAAATTCTTCAACTTTAGGGAAGTGATCTTGAAAACCGAAAATGTTGTCCTAGTGCCCTTATATCTGATAAATCAGATGGTACCCTAGATCATCACAAATTTATGGCTTTGTGATTTTTGGATTTTTCATAGCCATGTTCTCTACCGCTCTCCATCAGAACATGACGGTTATATTTCTCTTCCATATCCATATTTTCACCAATGTTATCCTATGTGGAAACCCATTGATTAGTTAATTTGGGTAACCATTACGTTTCATACTTTTGTTTTTAAAAGCCAAGTTTTGGAAATCCTTTTTACGATGTGGGTTTCTATTAAAGAAACTTTCGAGTAGTAAACCATTTATAACCCCGACGAATTTTGAGGGCGAAATTCATTTTAAGGGGGGTAGAATGTAACACCCGGAGATTTTATGAAAAATATTCTTTTTAATTTCATTAATGTCTTGTGGTGTACGCTACACCAAAAATAGATTTCAAAACATGCATCCCTGTCATGGATTGCATTACATGCAATCACGACCGTCCACGATAGCGTGTGTTGTACGCAATACCGAGTTTCGCTAAACAACGATATGTTATATAAACTACCCATTATGAATAGTAATACCCACTATTTGAAATTTTATAAATTTTATCTTTCAAAATGGACTTCATTTTTGGATTCAGAATATTTAAATTATCCTAGGGTGAATTTTTGGTATTTTTCTGAAAACATTAAATTTTTGATGAATATTGAAAACACTGGGTTACTATTCAAAAACTGACTTTTTATTTAAATAATTACCTATTTTATTTAAATTTATTTTAGGTCAAAATTGATACATAATACCTATATAAGTTCAATTTAAGTCATTTAGTCATTTTATAATGATTTTAGATATATAAAAATTTTATTGAACTTTTCACCGTCTTTTACCCAACTACTAGGAGAATTTCCAAAATCACATAAAACATAATTTTACCAATTATGTGAGTGGAATTTCAAAAATATAAGAGACATGGTTAATATCAAGGGCTAAAATGTGGTTTAATGAGATGAAAATAATTTTTGGTGAATAGTAACTTTTTACTTTTTTTCACGGTTAAAAGTAAATAGGGTAATTAAGGGTAAAAATGATATTGTTATTACCCAAAACATGTCCTAATTCTATTGGATAAGTTTAATTCGACCAAAAACAACCTTAGGAATAAAATATGACCATTTAGGCCCACATGGATTAGATTATGACATTTATTATTAATTTATTTAAAGAAGGGTTAAAATAGTCAAAATCAAAGTTTAATAACTAAATCATTTTTAATATAGAGTTATACATAATATAAATTCAACTATAAATATTCATTAGAAATATAAAAATATTTCCTACATAATGGTATTTTATTTGTAATTTTTAGACATTAAATAATTTAATTTATTTATGACACAATGATGATGCAGTAATTATCTTATTAATGAAATATTGACATAATTGATGTTATAAATACCCAAATAAATGTAATTTGAGACGTTTTGTGAATTAAAATAATTTTCTAGGTTAATATTACAGATAATTATGGATTTAATTAACTTTTTTCTATCTAATATTTCTATTATTATTTTCACGAAAATCAATTACCAAATTGTGTCAAAATTGACATAAAATTGTTTTTAAAACAAATATTATATTATTAGTTGTTATTTTATTCCAAAAAATATATGTTTCGACCAAATGAATTAAATAAGGTTATATATATTAATAATAAACAACTTTGTGTTCGTTTGTCTTGTTATATTAACTTCATTAACCTTATAGTGCAAAAAAACAAGAAGACACGTTAATAGTTAAATTATATAACTTAAAGTTAAATTTAAATGATAAAGTTAAAATAGAAACCTAAACTTGTCTAAATTCTATTGCATGAGAGTTTTTCGACCCATCCCCACCTTAGCTTCAAAATAAATCAATTTGGAGCTATTAAAAACTGAATATCGTTTTATAATAAAATAATATTTTTAGTTTTTCCAAAGGTGCCCCTCTCCTCCCTTATAAAAGGGAACCCCATCCCTCTCCTCCTCACACAAATTTGAGCCTTCATGCTCCGCCAAACCCTGAAAAATTATCTTCTACACTTACCTAGAAACATCCTATAGGTCCTGGTCTTCTCCGAAGACCAATTTTAGTGCCCTAAAAGGAGGTCTCAAAGAGGCGCTTCGAAGAGGAGGTAATGTCCGTTACCGATTCATTCAATTTTATTTCTTCTTCCACTTGTTGTTCGTTAGTTATTTCATTATTAAATAATAACATCAGTATCACTCATATACTGATATGTTATTATATTTATGAAACAACCCTATTTTACCATCTATTCATCCTACGGAAAATGAAATCACCGCGCGTGCGTACGTACGGAATACTGTCTCCACATCGTGGTGTAATCTATTTTCCACCACCACCTTACTTGGATGGGTATAATGGTGTAAAGAATAACTATATATAATTATTGTAAAGTGACATTGATTCTGAAATATTATACATACACATCAATGCAATTCCATGATCATGGGAATGATATCATCGCTCGTGCGTACGTACTGACTACCGTCTCCACGACGCGATGAGATTCATTCTCCATGTTAACCATTAATGAATGATTAGAAAGTATATATAGTAAGTAATCATTAAATATATTACATAATAATGATACTAGATTTATGTGTATATATATGTATGTCATCTAATTAATTTCATTCAATTCAATAAGAAAACTAAAACAGCGTTCATGTGTACGTACGGACTACCCTCTGCATGAACGGTGTATTTCATTCCATTTAATCGATCTTTCATATATATATATATATATGTATATACTGAATATATATTATATATAAATAATTTTTTAAATTATGAGAAATAATTAAATTATTATATAAGTAATAATATCAAGAACAACAAGTCCAAACACGTACGATAAATAAAACGATTTAGCCCAAAACGCTGCTTTAACATGGAACTTACAAAAGAATAGGTAATATAAAGTCATAAGTGAACCATATATGATATCATAACAATGAATATGATTATGTAATAATTCAATGACATTATTTAAATCATTATACAGGAGGTTCGGAAACATACAAAGCATATCGGACCTAATGTAAGGGATAATTTTGAAGATCTCATTTTTATCCGAGATTGCTTATTCGTAAGTATTTACTGGGGTTATTGCTATCATTCATGTCCATGTTTTATAAAAGTGTCTTCATGTATGTTTAAATTCTTTTTTAACCATTTTTGACTTTTAATACATGTTATATAAGGAATCTTTCTTTTTTTACCATACGAGGTACTTTTTGACTTTTCCGACAAAAGTATGAGGAGAATGTTATTTTTAACTTATACGGTGTGAATGGATTTTTACGGTTTCATAACGCCTCATTTTTATGAAGCTTCTTATACATGATTTTAGGATTATTTTCAACAAAACCCTTTCTTTTAAAATTGCATGTCATTTTGTGAAAAGAAAATGATTTTGAAGAAGAAAGGATATTTTCCCTAAGATTTTATTTCAAGTGTTTTATCAAAAATATTTTACATCTAAAATGACATTATTTAATATGTTTATGTTTCAAGTATAATGTCCCCATTATTTAAATGGTATTATTATTCTAATGATGAAATGATATCCATTTTTTAATGGATTATATTATGATGGCATGATGTTTAAGAATCCCATTCTATTACATAGGTTATGCTATGATGTATGATTTATGATTTTCTGGCACACGTAGGAATGATTTCATTATGAGATGGGTGGGACCTATATCTCCCTCCAATGCATTGGGTAAAGATTTATATCTCATGAGATAGATGTGGCTGGAATGGTATGTTAATCTGGTTCAGTTTTATAGGACTAAAATGAGGAGTGAAATCGATTCAGAAAGGGACTTTGTCCACTAAGATGGTCTTGGCAGCAATGCCTTGGCTACTCTGGAAATCATAACATGTGCTTAATGGTTGCCACAATTAAATTTTTTATTCCCATGCTATTTAATCATGATTGATGTTCCCTTATGATATATTCCTTACGTACTTCCAAGATTCATGTCTTTGCTCAAGATTTTGATGTTTAGATTTTATGTTCATGTTTTTGCATTCAAATGTTTATGGATTGTTTTATGTTCTCTATGTTTACCCTTACTGGGCATTTCAGCTCACCCATTTTATGTTTTCTTTTCCCCAGGATATAAAGAAATTTTTTAGGGAAGAAAAAAAGGGGAAGATTTTATGCGAGATGTTGAAGATCTTTCACCACGGTTAGAAGATTATATTCCAGGTTTCCAAAGACACTAAACTATTACGGTCCTTGTGTGTCTGTTTTTTTATGTACTAAGTATTCCAAAAAAGTAATGTAATTTCCATGTACATCATGCTTTGGGTCTCTACAACCTCCACATTTGGTTCGACCATCAAAGCTCCCTAAACATCACATCCAAGAGGGAGGTTCCCACTGTCACTTCCTCAACTTCAGGAACCACTATCATGGATGCTGAAACTGATGGTTAATCCTAGAACATGGTTTGAATATCCATTTAAGTATGATTCATCCAGATATAGGGAGGTAAAGTAGGAATGGAGAATGGTAAAAGGGGGTATTGTATAAATAATACACCCTAGTGAGAATCCCAGAGAAGTTTGTGGCTAATCCCCCTAGCGAGGATATTCCATCCGTGATCTCTACCTCATTCAGAGCTACCACTTTAAATGACGGTTGGTAACCCATGTGCAAGACATCAATGTGGGGCCCCACACTCACCCCTAAATTGGTTGAGACTCCCTCAATCACTGTATGGGGTTTATCATGAGCCTCCCCCTCCCATTCACTTTATGATTCCTACATATGTGGAAAAGGATGTTGGGAACCAATTCTAAAATAATTGGTTATTTCCCAGGAACACATGATCAAAAGCTTTTTTTAGTTAATAGTTGGGACCCCTTCCCTGGGAGAGTCCCAATAGGCAAAACCTCCTTGTGATTCCTCAAACAACCCCTCTGGAAGAGGCATGCACGTAGCTAACTCACCTCTTGAACGATTTGGTAGAGATGGTGTTCCTAAAACCACCTTTACCCGGATGGCTAGAGGATAAAAAATGACGTGAGAGTAGATCAAGTCCTCCAGCTATACCATATATTGCATCACCTTAGTTTTTGGGATGAGGAAGACTCTATTTGTATGACCCAGCCTAGTGAGGAATATCCCATTAGTGTTGATATACTACCATACCCCTAGAGGAGTGGTGATATGATTGTGGTGTCCTCGAATCTCTAATTCATTGGGAAATACAATGTCATTTAGAACATATAGATTATGTATCCACTTAGCTAGGCCTTGAACATGAACACTCTAGATTTCCAGATAGAGTTTCCTTCCTCTTGTGACCCTTTTCCAAGGAGGGAAGAGCCTCTTTCTACTCCTATTCATATGGATCATTCTTGTTTGGTACTAGGAGTTTTCAGCTCTATAATTTCCACAACCCTAACCACTATACAAGCTCTGCGTCCATTACACACCCCAACTATCTTTCTCCCTCAACCTTATGGTTGTGGGTCCCATCCTTTTTTGGCTTCAGTGGTGTAATGCCTCAAAATTTCCATAGGATATGTGCTCTCCCAACTTTGTGCATAGTCATGGGTGATCCCATAAGTATATGTAGGTAATAGAAAATCAATACTCCCATTTCCATATCCATGCATGAACATACAGTAGATATATCTGAGAATAAAATGTTGGAGCTTGTAGAAAACCTTCATGTACACTATTGGGGTCAACCTCTTGAGGAATCATAACTACCCCCAGAACTCGTGTGGGTTTTATAGATCACATATCACAATTTATTTGTCACAATCCAAAAATAATCTACATAGGAAGGATAATAGGTATGAATTTTTCTCTGTTTTCCTCATTCCATCATCAGTAACTATTCACATTTTAAGAGGGAACGAGTGTAATATGAAGAAATCCATTGAAAAAATCCTTGCCAGAGTGTCCACTGATCTTGAGTAAAGAAGGTGGAACTCAGAAATGTTCATGATCGATGGCTGGAAGGCCATGCTCGGAGGAGAAATAGGGTTCATATATTCATATCCCCCAATGTGTGAGGAAACCCAACCATACAAGAAGTGGAAGGACCTACACACATAAAGAAGATTCTTCCCTTCTCTGATGTGGTGGAGCACCTTTTACATCTTTTATAACACTGGGACATCTAAGTTGATGTACTCCCCCTTCACCAACATCATTTCTATGATGACGGTTTTTGGTTTCATCCCCATGTGTGCATCCCTCACTTGGAGAATTCATTTTTAGATTAGTGTGGTGATAAAATTCCCAATCCTTCCAATGTGATCCTTGGGATTCACATTGTATACCAACAATTTTCACTAGATCACCTGTATATTCATACAGTAAGAGTGCTCTTTACCTCGCTATAATTTTCCAAGTCATTGATGAAGCCTCTTGGATAGCATATGCACTAGATTATTCAAAAAGTATCTAACCTATTCATTGAATGGGATTTCCTTCATCCACCTATTATTCTTTTATATCACCAACCCCAAAAAATAGTAAATCCCTTACTATGAAAAGAATCTACTCATTGTCCTTCCAAACATTCTCTTTGGGGAATAATTCATTATACATTACTCTTTAAATTGAGATCATATTTATAAAAAATCTAACTCCAATTACTCAGAGTCAGTGGTTACATCATTACATTGATATTAAATACTAGTAATCACATCCAAATGACCAAATAGATTATCAATTTTTGATAACAGGATATATAAAAGGAACCCTTATTACATTGGTAATTAAACATTGAACATAAAAAAGTATGGTAAATTCCATCCTAGGGATTATTAAAACATTTCTTCTTCATATCCTTGGGAAACAAGTGGAAAGAAAATGTGAACAAATATTATTATTAAGAGTTAAATACATCAAAATCTATTTAGAAATAAATAATTGATAATCAATATGAGAAGGTAAAATAATTGAACACACATTCTATTTAATCAATAACATTTTCAAAATATGAATCCATGCATAATATCATAGTGAAAATATCATGGATAAAAATAAATGAAAACATAATGGAGGAAATAGATAATTATTGGACATCATGTTTCCCAATAACATAATACATTTACCTTCATGACCTTCATAAGATGGACTAATAATTATGGGTAAAAACACAATTTAATTTGTCCCTTATTGTCATCCCATTGGACTACCAATGCAGCGAGGGGATTTATATATATAGAACCCACCCATTCATGAATTTAAAATGAATTATTCATATATAAAAATGATAAATTTAATTCATTAATCAATAAAACATATCAACAAGTATCTGTATTGAGTAAAAGATATGCATTTAACATTATTTCTCCTATAATTCAAATAAAATTCAAGTTAATAGTTGAATGTAAAAATGGAAAACCTATTAAGAAAGAATAATATCCATGACACAATAAATATTGATATAAAATGATCACAAAGTATTATGTCATAAATTAAAAAATTGGGTTGTATATACACCATATATAAAAATTTGGTGCACAATATACCTCAATGACGTGAAATTGAGATGAAGTCTCTTACCTCACACTTCCTTTTGGTTGTACATGCCATAACCTCTAGTATAATTGTTTAAATAATGTTATTAATTTATAATAGAATAATTTTCTGATTTATGATATCTTATATTATCCTATTATATCATTTTATCATTCTCTTGTTAATATTGTTATATTATTACATTTGTTTTGGGTGTTAACGGCTTTATTTTCCAATGCATGTTTTCTCATGTAAATCCCAGTTCTTATGAATATGATATAGTTCTATCATCTACAAACTAATATTAATGTTATAAAAATCATATTTAATCATTAAATATAGTTTTATAATCATTCTTAATGTTGATAATGGAAAATTAATCGCATCTCATTGTGGAGAGTGTGGGTCGTACATACGCACGAGTGATGGTAACATTTTCTTATTGGTGATTGGGTAAGGGATTGTATGGTATATTAATTATATAGAATAAATATAATTTAAAAATTACCATATATATATCGATCATATCAATCATTTTATCCATCCAAGTAAATTTTTCGTGAAAAAAATAATACACCACGACGTGGAGACGGTAAGACATACGAACGCACACACGATGCTTTCATTTTTCGCAGTACAGATAAATCATGGAATATGGATTAACCATAAAAATAATAACATCTAAAAATATGTATGATAATATAATTTTTAATTTATCATGAGAACAGCACATGAAGAGTATGTATAAGAAGATATATTTTTGGAAGAGTCGGTAAAGACGATTACCATTTCTATGAAAGAGCTCCTTTATAACTTCTCTTAAGGGACCTGGGGTAAGAATTGTTAAAATATAAAGACCTAAAAATTGAGTCTAATGATGTTGGGAAGATAAATTGGAAGGACATTGTCGAGATAGAAGTATCAATGTGGTGTTAATAAGTGATGGAGGATGTGCCAATTCATAATTGAGGTGAGGGGAAATTTTGGAAATTGAAAAATATTAAATTAATATAAATTATTTTATAAATAAAAATGGATCCAATGTGAATAATTTAAAATTTAATATGTGTATGGGTCTAAATAATCTCATGCAATAATATTTATACATGTTTAGGTTTAATTTTTATGCTTTTAATTTGGATTTAACCCTTATTTAAACCTTTTAACTCTTAGTTTGAAATCATGTGTTTTTACTCTTTGATAGCTAATATAGTTTCTATGAAATATAAATATTTTCATTAATGAGCCATGGATAAAATTTCAAACATTATATAAATTATTTGGATGAATTTTTTATTTTTATTAATTATATTTCATTTAGTAAAAAATTATTTATTTTAAAATATCATTAATGTCAATTTTGACACTATTCAATACATGACTTTTTAAAATTATCATAACAACAAGATATCTTAGAAAAAACTTTTTTAAAATATAAAAAATATGTAAAATTAATGAATTAAATTCATGTATTCCACTAAGTATCTACAATTTTATTTTTTATAATATTTTTAATATCACTTATTTGATATTTTCATTAATTGAAATAATATTGTATCATCATTGTGTCTGCCTTTAAATAAATTATTTTTTTCCAAAAAATTAAAAAAATTAACTTGATGAATATATAAATTTAATTTTTTAAATTAATATTTATTTTTGAATATATCTTCTGAATGACCACACATAAAAAATTGAAACTTATTAAAAACATGAGTATGACATATTTGACTTTCCTTGAAATAAGATTCTATAAAAGGCATAAGGTCATCCATGTGGATCCAAGGGGATATAAAATCGGCCCAAGGATTATTTTTACCTACATTAAATAATCCAAAAAAAATATTAAAAGAGTTATGGTAATTTTATAATATTTATAATATTATTGTTACCCATAATTACTCAATTTACCCTTATTCGTGGTAATAAAAAAAATACCAAAATTACAATTCATATTGTCCAAAAATTAATTCGAATTATTTACTCAATTTTATACTTATGATTAAAAATATACATTCCATTTTAAACAATTCAAAACACATTATTGTATAAAATTAATTTCAAATTAATCAAGTTGATGGAACGATAAAATGAGTTCTTAATGTGAAAATGCTCAAAAGATTGAAATGTTTTTATATCCAAATGCACTGTGAAATTGATTCTAAAAACCCTAAATTGGATTAAATGGTATATAATTTAATTAATTATACTTTAAAACCAATAAAAATATTCATTTTAACACAATAAATTATTTAGATGATTTTTAATCAATTAAAATTCCATATTTTTTAAAATTAATCAAAGCAAGAAACTTATTAGAAAATGTCAAAAATGTTCCAAAAGTAATTTTTTATATAAAAATTACAAATAATAAGTTCATTATGTCCAAAATATTTTTTAAATGTTTCAAAAACTATCTTTAAAATGAAATCACCATCGAAAGCTAGAAAAACTACCTTTTTAGAAAAATATAGAATTTATGATTAAAATTGGTTTTATTATTTTCTTATGCCGATAAAATACAAAAGATTAATGTAAAAACATTTGAATATTTATAAATTTAATAATACGGTTAATAATATTCATTCCCACTAATTTAAGAACTCTGTTATATTAATATTTTATTGTGAGGATAAACTGGGTAATGCATACAATGTATGCTATTGAAGAAACTGAATTTATTTAAGATACATACAGTAAAATATGAGGGTGTTTTATTATTCTCTCCTTTGAAAAAATTCTTCCTCAAACATTCCATGAATATTACCTTAAAAATAGATAAAGGTGGTTCTTGTTCATTAAATTCTCAGGTTACCATGTTGGTTCTCCCATTTTATTGTTTCTCCAAAGAACATTTACATGTTGATTCATCTGATTCCACAACACTTACTCTCTTGTGTGATGAATTTCTCTAGTCTCTTCATAGTAAAATAGATCATGTTATAGTTCTAATTATATTTCTTCATATTTCAGTACATTCGTTGGGTCTGGAATGTACTTAATAATTATATGTGGAACAAATAATAATCTTTTGAGAGACTTGGTGGAATTGCTAATTGGTATGTTACATCTCCATTTATTTTAAGAATTATGAATGGTCTGATGTACCTGGGGATTAGTTTTTTTTCTTACCAAAACTTTTGACACCCTTACATTTAGATACTTTCATAAATATATTATCTACCATTTGGAATTCCAAATCCTTTCTCCAGTGGTCACTATAACTCTTTTTCTAAATTTTATCAGCAGTAGTATGACCCTAAATAGTCTTCATCATTTTCAATTTCTCTTGAATAAGTTTTGGACAAATATGTTTCCTTTGACCAAATTCATTGCAACAATTTGTAGTATAAAATCACTTTCCATATAGTGCTTCATACGTCACCATTTGTATACTTGAATGTAAAATATTATTGTTGGAAAACATCACCTTTGGTAAATACAGATCCCACATTCCTTAAATTTCAAATGATAAGGATCTAAAAATGTTATTTATATGTTTGAAAAATTATTTAAGACTATCCATCAATTTGAGGATGGCATGGGGTGCTCAAATAATGTTCAATATATAGAGCTTTCTGAAGACTCTTCTAGGATTTTGATGTTAAATGGGGACCTCAATCAGAAACAATTGATACAGGTGAACCATGAAGTCTTAAAACTTCATTAATATAGTGTCTTTTTAGGTGTTCAAAAGGTAAATATTCTATTAAATCGAAAAAAAAATTTGATTTGGTAAGGCGTTTAAAAATAACCCATATCTCACCATTCCTTATAGGATTTCTTGGTAGTCTCATAATAATGTCAGTTTTAATGTCATCCCACATCCACATAGTTATATAAATAGGTTGAATGACTCATATAGGATGTTGTCTATCAACACTCAATTATTTAAAAAAAATACATCTTAACACATAGTTATAAATTACCTACATCATATTATCCCACCAAAAATGATCCTTTAGACCCCAATACATCTTGGTACTACCATGTTGTATCAATAAATTTGAACTATTAGAATCATCCAATAGTTCCCTTTTTAGCTCATGTATTTATATAACACATAACCTCTTTCAAAATTTCAGAACACCATCATCAAAAAAAAATCCTTCCAATTTTCCATCATTCACATCATTAATTTAATTATGTAAATTCCCATAATCCAATTGATATCTTTCTATCTATTCCAATAATGATGGTTATGTAATCATTTGAAAAAATGAGTGGTTTCTCCCCTACTATAGTAATTACTATATCCATATTTACTAAATCAATTAATATAGGATCATTTGTAATCGTCATTTGGTCCACAACTCTATGGTTTTTTCTACTTAATGCATTTGATTCCTTATTTTCTTTTTCTATGTGTTAATGTATCGATCAATCATAATCCTTGAGTAACTCAATCCATATTCTTTTCCTCTTGTATAGATATTTCTTTGAGAAGATGTATTTAAAACACTTGTGGTTCATATATAACACAAATCTATCACAATATAGATTATGTCTCTATATCTTAATGGAAATTATTATTGATGCAAAATCAAGATCATTAGTTGGAAAATTTTGATCATGAGTGTTCAGTTGTCTTGATTCATATTCTATATATTTATCATTTTACATAAGTATGAAACCTAGTCCTTTCTTTGATGTATCATTGTATATCACAAACCCATAATTTCTTTATGGAAGAGTCAAAATTTTAGAATTGAACAATATTCTCTTCAATTCATAAAAAAAATTTCACATTCCTTTATCTATACAAACATAACCCCATTATATGTTAGCTTCGTCAATTGGTTATCTAGTCAAGAAAAATTATGAATGATTTACCAATATTAACCTTCCAATCCAATGAAACTATGTGTTTTAGTTATATTCGTTGGTGTAGGAAATTCATGGAGTACATTTGTATTTGTAAAATCAACTATTATTTCATCCTTAGAGAAAATATTTCCATGAAAAGAAATTTATTGAAGCAATAATTCACACTTGCTAAATTTACTATATAACTCTTTTATTCTTGGAGTATCATGAATTATTTTCAAAAGATTCTCAGAGTCCTCATAAATTTTAGAATAAACCAAGATATCATTAATAAATAACACAAATAAATTATCAAGATCATTCTTTGAAAACTCTATTCATTAGATACAATAAAATAGAGGGTGCATTAGTGAGTCCATATGACATTATTTTAAACTCATAATTTACATACCTTATTAGAAAAGGAATCTTTGGAGTGTATTCCTTCTTTACATTTAATTTATGATACAAGAAAACGAAGGTGAATCTTTGAAATATATTGTTCTCCATGAATATGATCAAATAAATCATCAATGAAAGGAATAAGATACTTGTTCTTTATTTTAATATAATTGATTTCTATATAATCAACTCACAACATCATGGATCCATATTTCTTTTTAACAAATAGAATTGGGGCTCCCCATGGTGATGAACTAGGGTGAATAAATACCTTATTTCTCAACACCTCTATTTTTTTCTTCATATCCACTAATTAAATAGTGTGAATCATGTAGGGAGTCTTTGATATTAGCCATTTATCATGTATTAAATCAATCGAAAACTCAAATTCATGCTCTAGGCTATGTCCACGTAATGCCTCAGGAAATAAATCAATGCATACATATACAACACATACGTCCTCTATTTGATCATTGTCTTCATCATCCATAGATTTTGTTTTCTCTTAATAACCAATAATATCATTAATATAACTATTAGGGTGAATCTAGAAAATAATCATACTATGTAGGTTCTTCTCTAATGATAATGAATTCTACATCTTCCTCAAAAATCATAATTTCTTTCTTTTGAAATTATATTTTTCAGAATATTTTGAAATCCAATCCATTCCAAGGATTATATCAAATTCTACCATATGTATTATGATAAGGTAAGAAAATAAAGCATGTTTATGTGAGATAATGGGGATTACATGACACATATTTATAGTAAGGGTACATCCATTATGAGTTTTTACTTATAACTCCATCTATAAATCAAAAGGAAAATGTATATTTATCTTCGAAAACTATGTTAAAATAAAATAGTGTGACGATATTTAATTAAATAAATCATTGGATTAATTTTATTATAGTATTAATGTACCTACCACTACATCATTGGGTACTTCTACTTCAACTATAGTAATCCCATAATCCTAGACATCTCCCCTTGGCCTCTTTTATGGTAGATTCCCTTGATTCTTGTGACATTGATTTGAATAATGACCCATTTATCTGTAGACATTGTACTGAATATAATTGTTTTGTTTCTTCCCCTTTCATTAATGATATAGATGACCCTTTTCTTCACAATTTTAACGCACTGATGTAAAATATTTTCATTTACCAGGATGTTTATTCCCACAATTTTCACAAGATTGAAATTTATTTATTCCATTATTATTATTTGGTACTCTCACTTTATAATAGTTCTCACCCAACTTCTTCTTATCTTGAATTCTAGTGAATATGTAGGATATTTTGAATTTCTTCTCTGTTTTGATGGAATATAACACTATTTAATCATATGATGAAAATGTTTGTGATGTTAAAGAACTTCGCATATTTGTATTAATACCTTTAAATAAATTATCCATATTACTTTTTAAATTATTTATGTAATATATAGAATACCTGTAATGTTTTTTAAAGGTATCCTCATACCCTGAAACACCTTATTCTTCCTTTTTATTTAATATAGAATTTTCTCTTCATTTCAATGAATTTAGCATGAGGAAAATTTTTGTTGAAAAATGTTTTCTTAAAAACTCTAAATTCTATGTGTTCTATTTCATCCCCCTACCTAGTATTATTGATCAACAACCACAATTGATTATATCTCCCTTGAGAAAATATACCCAAAATACTACCATTTCATTTTCATTACATCGTAGTGCTAGAAATATATTTTCAAGGGACTTGATCTATTTCTCATCTAGAACTAGATTAGTAGTCCCACTAAAAACGGGTGATTATTTCACATGAAATGATCCAACATTGGTATCATATGGTTATTCATCATATATTAAGTAATTTTCACTAATATCATCAACATATACTCAGTTACAACACCAATTGTGTTGGTTTCTCAGTGGGGAAATCCTTACATTGTGTGCGGGTATTGATTCCCTTCCTTCCATTAGGCGTCATCACAAAATAATTGAACACGCTAAGTTAGCCCATAATCATCAAGAGTACTAAGCCATAAGATAAACATTCCTCTAATTGTAGAAGTTTTTAAATAATATAATAAATTTTCATAATTATCAACTTGGTTATATTTATTTTAAAATATAGTTCCCAAAGTTTCCACAAAACATTCTTCGATACCAACTGTAATGACCCAAAATCTTAGAACCCAGATTTGGTGGTTACATCATTACATTGGTATTAAAATGTATGGTATCATAAATAAATAAAAATACCTCAAGGGAACATTGTATCTATAGTAAAACCCATTATTTCGTGTCCAAATAATTTATAATATATCCAAAATTATCAATTTAATTCATTAATCAATAATCCTTATAAACAAGTATCTGTATTGAGTAAAAAATACAGATTTAACATTATTTCCCCTATAATTCAAATAACTTTCAATATAATTACCATAAGTAAAAAAAGGAATAGGACAATGAAAATAATCATATACATGATACAAGAAATATGGAAATAAAATTATTAAAATGTATGGAACCATAAAGAAATAAAAATGGGTATTATATACACCATAGAGAAGATATTAGGTGCACAATATGCCTCAATGAAGTGATATTAAAATGAAGTCCCTTACCTCACACTACCTTTTAGTTATACACAAATTAACTTCCTCTATAAATGTTTAAAGAGTGTTATTAATTTATAGATTATTTATTTTTAAATTTAAGTTATCTTATATTATCCTCTTATATCATTTTATCACCCGCTTATTAATAATATTTCCTTATTACCTTTGTTTCGGGAGTTAACAGCTTCTTTTTCCTATGCATGTTTCATCATGTAAATACAAGTTCTATTGAATGGGATATAGTTATATAAGATATATAATAATATTAAGGTTATTAATATCTTATTTAATCATTAATTACATTTTTATAATCATTCTTTAATGTTAAACCTGAAAAATGTATCACATCATGTTTTGGAGACGGTAGGTCATACGTACGCACGAGGAATGATCTGATTTCTTTATTTGTGAAAGGGAAAAGGATTGGATGGTATATTAACTATAAATAATTAATATAATTCAATAATTACCATATATATCAATTATTTCAATCAATATATCCATCAATTTAATGTGGTGATGAAAAACATTTTACACCATGGTGTAGAGATGGTAAGTCGTACGTACGCACATGCGATGCTTCTGTTTTTTAATAGGATGGATAAAACATGGAATATGGTTGTAACATAAGTATAATAAAATCTCAAAATATATATTATTTTGGATTTATTACTTTATCAGGGAAACAACTCATGATGAGGATATAAAAGAACAAATATTTTTGGAAGAGAAGGTAAAGAGGACTACCTCTTCTGTGAAGAATCTCCTTCATAACTTCTCATCAGAGACCTAGGGTACCTTTATTTGAAATATAATGACCTCAAGAGATTTTTTTTGAAGATAAATGGGTAGTAATTATTTGATATTGAAGGCCCAGTATTGTGTGAATAAGTGAGGAAGGATCTTTCCTTTTATAATTTAGGTGAGTGGCACTTTTAGAAACTCTCAAAATATTAAATTATTATAAATTAAATTTCATTTCCAAATTGATACTAATGGAATCATTCTGAATCTTAAATTAGGATTTGTCGTGATAATTTCATCAAATTATTTTTTGATAATTTTAGGTCTCATACTTACCTGTATCTTTTTGTTGTCCCCCATATTTAAACCTTTTAACTTTTACAATGAAAACAAGTGTTTTAACTCTTTGAAGGTTAATATAGCTAATATAAAATTCCAAAAAATATATATATGAGTCAGGGATAAAATTTTAATCTTTATCAAAATTATTTGAAAAATATATAGATTTTTATGAATTTTATATCATTCAATAAAACATTATTTATTTTAATTAATCATTAATGTCAATTTTGACACTATTCATTACTTGGATTTTTAAATATATAATAACAACAATATATCTTCAAAAAGCTCTTTTAAATTGTAACCAATATGTAAATGTCATCTATAATTTTTTATGACACTAATTATTTGAAATTATATTTATTATAATATTTATTTTATCATTGATTTTATATTTTAATTCATTAAATAACTACTAAAACATCAACATTTTAGACTTTAAGGTAATTATTTATTTCATAAAAATTAAAACTAAATAATCATGATAAATATAAACATTTTATATTTCATGTTACCGTTTATAATCAATGAAATATTCTGAATAACTACATATAAAAAAAGGTAATACTTACTAAAAACATGAGTTTGACATATTTGACATTCCTTAGAATAAAATACTATAAAAGATTTAAATTCATCCATGTGCATTAAAGAGGCCATAAAATCTTCCTATGAATGTTTTTATTCAATATTAACTCATCCAATAAAATTTATCACACATTTAGTAGTAATTTGTAATATTTATAATATTATTTTTACCCTTAGTTACCTGATTTACCGTTAGCCATGGCAATAAAAATTACCAAACTTTATTTTTATACTGTCCAAAAATAAAATGTGACTATTTAATAAATTTCTACCTTATTATTCGAAATATGTAATCAATTTATTAAAATTTAAAAAACATAATTGGCTAAAATTCATTTAAAATTAATCTCATTGATGAAATGAGAAAATATGTTATTAAAGTGAAAACATTAAAATGTTTGATATGTTTTTATATCCATATTCACTTCGAAATTGATTTCAATGAACTTAATTGGATTTAATGATATATAATGGACTTAATTATACATTAAAACCAATCAAAAATAAAATTTAATAGTATAAATTATTTATACGAAAAAACTATTTTCAATTAAAATCATGTATTTTTCACTATTCATCAAAATATGAAAATTAGCAGAAAAATAAGAAAAATTAAACAAAAGTAAATTTTGATATTACTTTTTCAAAAAAGTTGTTTTTTTCATATATAATTTATAAACATGTAAAAATTTAGTTTTAAAACAAGTGTGACATTAAAAGCTGATAAAACGACCTTTAGAAAAATATTTCCTTTTATGTGTAAAATTGGATTTATTATTATCTTATACCTATAAAATCTCTAAGATAAATTTCAAAAAAATTAAATATATATATATTTATTAATGTGTATAATAATTTTTATTCTCTCTAATTTAACGTCAAGATTATATTAACATTTTATTGTGTGTTTACGTTGGGTGTTGTGTGCAATGTAAGATATCGATGAAATGGAATTTATTTAAGAGGAGACATACCGTAAAAGCTTGGGGGTGTTATACATAAAATTTGTTAAATATCCCTTGAGCTGGTCCTGACCTCCCCATCATGGAGATAGAATGTGTTTTTCCAAAGTGACCACCTGCTCAGCAACTCAGACGTAATGTCTAGGTGGTAGTATACATGGAATTTTGGGGACCACGCAACCGTATAAATCCCTACCCACTTAAATTATACCTCAAACTCATGGAATGACTTGTGTTTCCAATATGCCCAGATCCACTCATCTATGATGTTTCCACCATAACATTGGTCCTTACTATTTTCCACCCCTTGAGCGAGCCCCCGAAGCTCACCTTGAGAATTGTATCTTATCGGGGGTGCCTCCTGATTCAAATACTCCCCATTGATGTTATTTTGATGGTTGAAAAGAGTTTTCAACATGAAAAATGAATTATCCATTAGGATGTGTCCTCCAGTATCTAGGTGCCACTATATATTCTAGCTGATCTCCAAAACTATTAGGTGAGCTAATCTTTATCGTCATCAATGACGAACACATTGTCCCTCATCCAAAATCCATATAACAGAAACCACTGGTATATTGGGTATTCCTACTGAGTCTCCATTACAATTTTACTATTTGTATCAAATTATGATTTACTCTAGATTCTCTCCCCTATCATTAGGTTCCCATTCATATCGTCTTAATGAGTAGCAACAAAAGTTTCATCTTCAGTGCCCATTTTGTCCATGACATAGAAGTTTTTTTAGATAGGATCATAATAGTATTCTCATAAATGTTGGGCTCATAGAATTAGTTTCATGGAAGTTGGTTTGTGGAAGTCTATTCACATATACAAGATCAAATAAGGGTTCATTTTCATGAGTGTCAAGGATCAATATTTAAAAATTAGCATGATATTATTGAGTTCCAAAAAAAAGAGATCATGTTCCTACCTTTCATGAAAATCTTGTGGTCTTCCATGGGGACCCTACCCTTATTTATAGGCATATGGTAAACCATGTATTCAATGGAGTTTCCCAAATGAGAGTTTCCAACATCCAATTTTTATCGGTTTTCCTTCAAAATTCGACCCTCCATTCCCTATCGACTCCAATTTTGAGGGGGGACATCTTTTGACACCTAAATACACATTTTAGTGGAGAGGATGAAGAAGGAACAGTTAGTAAGGAGTGAATTCAGTCTAAAATAGCCCAAAAATTCATTTAAGGGACAGGATTTTTGCAATTCCCAACATTCAAAAATGGTTGTGGCTCCAGAAATTGCTAAATGGGTAGAGGTTTTATGGTAACCTCTGCATATCATATGTTTTTACTCATGAAGCTCACTTTTGTGGACACGTGAATCTTTGGTAGTAACCTTCATGTTCCAGAGCTCTAGTTTGTAGAACCATGCCTGTTCTTGAAGCTCATAAGGATTCATGAAGGCCTCTATCTTTTATAAAACCAATTACCTCACATCTGCTGGGATTATAAATACCCCCTATTTCTAAATTTCAATGGGACACGACCTTTTTGCTTATGAGAAAACCTATGAACTCGTGATACTTAGGAATATCATGAATGAAAGAAGCGATCATCCTAAAAAGGTATCCATCTTTTGAAAAAATTTCTCCCATGGGTTTTTTAGAATCTCATCCCACAGTAGAGATGTCTTTAGTGAAGGTCCATGGCATTTATGTAAGAATAATCTCCTTCAAGGATTTTGGGGTTTTGCGAGACAACTATCCTTCAAGAAACCAGCCTCATAGGATACAAGAAATTACTCATAGGTATGGTAACTGTATTTTGTGATATATACTCATTCACTAACCCCTGGCCTCTATGAGACCCATGTCCTTCGCAAAGCTCCAAAATATCGTGAATCCCCAACCATCGTGAAAAATACCTTTAGGCCTCCCCATGGTGCATCATTTTAGCTGATCCCCTTTAACAACAGTTGAGTGTTTGGGTCCCCTATAATCATCTAAAACTTATTCAACCACACCTCTAACCTTTTTGTGCATGATTCCATTGGATCTTTATTTTTATCCTGAGTATAGGTACTTTGATTCCTATTTCCCTTAAGCATAGGTATCGTAACATTGGACCTCCTAGTTTACACTCATCCATGGAAGTTCTAACACCTTTCCCCACATAGAGGTGTATGAGCAGTTGACATGTAATCCCTAGTGGTGGCATATTAATAGAAAACATTACACCATTCTCGTCGAGGATTCCTTACGATGAATATTCTTTTCACCTTGACACGACCCTCCGAGAGGTGTAAGCTGGATATATGTCTGGCCTTCAAGATGTAAAAATCACTAGCTCTATTTCCTAACCATAAATGGTTAAAATTCATTAAAATATCCTCCACACATGATGTAAAATTATAGCCTTTCCCTGTATGGTGAAAACAAGATTCCCCATGTGTGATTGACATGGAATGACATGAAACCTTTAATCCTCTGCAACAAACATTGGATTCCGCTTATATTATTCACATTAGATGAAACCCCCATAGTTGGGTAGCATCCACATATAATCCCAAACCACATCAATGTTGCTCAATAGTGGAACTCGTGTAGCTTCAACATGAAATCCTTACACCATCCCTCATTTACCCTTCTTCCATGACATGAGCGTCCTAATAGGATGATGTTAAACTACATGGACCATTCATGTAACATGACCAAAAATTGAGGCATCGATATATGTTGTATTTGACCCCTATCTCTTGAATAGGGTATGTGGGGAACCTACCTGAGGCTCAATACCAACATTATTAAGTGTGTAATTATACCCCTTGGGGGACACTCTCCATCCTTCTAGTGTGAAATTTTCCCCCGTGAGGGGATACACTCCATCCTAATTGGGTGAAATTATCATCCTTAGTGGGACACACTCCATCATTCATGTGTAAACTCTTCTCTATTTAGAACACACTTGACCTATTATCCATTGCACACGAAATTAAATTTGTGACCTAATCTTCCCCTATAAGGAATCCCAATCAGTCTCCAAAAAACGTTAATCTGTTGACCTGATCCACCCCTACAAGGCATCCTTATCGATATCAACAAGGCGTTAATTATTTGAACTAGTCTATAAAACCTACCCCATAAAATAAATGTGGCTTTCCCAAGGTAAAAACCATGGAAGACTTATTCCGTAGAATCAACTACCTCATGGTGGACACGAGATGCCTTGGTTTCCGCACCTAACATGGCTCGTATGAGATGCCTACTAAAAGGAGAAGAAAATATTTGATATCAATATACCGAATGTACATAAATTTGAGGACATTCCCAATGTTACTACTCACATCAATTTATTTTTTTCCTCTATTTATGATGAAGAAATGTACCTAATTGGTTTCCACATCAATATGGTGTCGGGAGTGTGTTTCATGAACAAGACATAAATCTTTCAGGGAGACTCAGACTAGGCAGTGAGATCCAAGGAGGAATCCATGGAAGGAAGAATCAATATTCGTTCATACCATTTCAATTAATGATCATACATAACCATTTATAGTGATGAATGTAACCCACCTTAGAAAAGTGGGAATGTAAAGCAACAGACGATGTGCATGATGTGTTGTGCCCCAGTGAAAGCATAAAAAACAAATGTGTATAAAAAAGACATAAGCATTACAATGATATTGGATTATTTAAAAACACTTGTAAAAAAATATTTCATTTTTGACCTACAAGAATCATCTTAATGTCAATCATTCACACGATGTGGTCATTATGACTCAAAGTGCATGTTTTAAATATAAAAGTGTCATTTTAGTTAAAAACATTCATCACAGATCAAAAACCAATCAAATGAAAATAGATTATTCTAACCCATTATTAAAAAGATCCATAAATCCTTTTTTATGTTTAGGAATTGACTTCATGTCAATATGACACACAATGTGGCCGGTATTACTCTAACTGTATGTTTTCAATATTAAAGTGTCAATTTAGTTTCAAACATGCATCACATAGCCAAAAATGAGAAAATGAGTATAGATTATTTTCAAATATTATAAAATAAATTCATTATTTATTTGTGACATGTATTAATTCCCCACATGTCAATTTGACACACGATGTGTTTGTTATGACTTGAAGTGCATGTTTTTCATATAAAGGTGTAATTTTTGTTTAAAACACATATCACATATCCAAAACAGAGAAAATGATATTGGATTATTTTGAAACATTAGGAAATTTATCCATAATTTATTTTTGATTTGTAATAATTTACAGTACATCAATCCATCCAACTATTTGGAAGGTATGACTCAAAGTGGGTGTTTTCAATATAAAAGTGTCATTTTAATTTAAAACGTGTGTAGCATAGCTAAAACTAAGAAAATGAGTGAGGATTGTTTGAAAAATATAAAAACCAATTCAAAATTCATTTATTATTTATTATAATCATCCAAACATCAATATGTTACATGATGTAGTTGGTTTGACTAGAAGTGTGTGTTTTCAGTTTAAAAGGGTCATTTTAGTTTAAAATGTGAATCACATAGCCAAAACTATGAAAATGACATCAGATTATTTTGAGGCACTATGAGAGTAATCTATAATTAAATTTTGACATTTATGTGTTCACTGAACATTAATTTGATACATGATATGATCGGTATGACTCATAGTATGTATTTTAATATAAAAGTGTCATTTTAGTTTAAAATGGTTATCACATATACAAAACTCAAAAAATGAGCTCATATTTATTTTAGTATTTAGTAACATAATACATAATTCATTTCTGAAATATAGGAATTGACCAAGCATAAATGTTATAGAAAATATATAATTTATGACTCGAAGTATGTTTTTTCAATATAGAAGTGTCATTTTAGTTTAAAATGCACATCACGTAGACAAAAATGTTAAAATGAGATCATATTGTTTTCATAATTTAGTAAAATGATAGTTAATTCATTTTTATGTCTCATAATCAACCATATTTCAATACAATTCATGATGTAGTTGATATTACTCAATGTTCATGATTTCAATATAAAAGTGTCATTTTTGTTAAAAACATGAATCACGTAGCAAAAACTGACCAAATGAACATAGATTATTTTGAAACATTAGGAAAAGAATCCATAATTCATTTTTTTGTATAAGTGTCTAAATCACATTAATATGACACAATATGTGGTTGGTATTACTTGAAGTGCATGTTTTCAATATAAAAGTGTCTTTTTAGTTTAAAATGTGCTTCACATTGACAAAAAATGAAAAACATGTTTAGATTATTTTAAGACATTATTAAATCAGCTCCAAATTAATATTTTATGTGTATGAATCAGATGTACAACAATCTGGAACATGATGTGGTCAATATGGCTCAATGGGTGTGTTTTCAAAATAAAAGAGTTATTTAGTTTAAAACATAAATCACATAGCCAAAAACAAGAAAACAATCTCAAATTGTTTCCAAACATGTGTAAAATGATTAATATTTCATTTGTGACATTTAGTAATCGATCACATATCAATATAATTCATGTTATGGCTTTTATGATTTAAATTGCAAGTTTAAAATACAAAAGTGTCATTTTATATTAAAATGTGTATCACATATCCAAATCTATGCGAACTAGATCAGATCATTTTCAATATTTATGAAATCAATCCATAAATAATTTTTGATGTGTTGGAATTTACAACACATTAATCTAATGAATTATTATTTGATAATATCATTTATTTATATATACATTATTTAATAATATAATTTTTCATATGTATATTATAAAATAGTAAAAATATAATTGGTTTAGTTTTTTTCTATTACTCAAATAAACTTTTTTTATTGTAAGGAAAAAATTTTGTACGGAGGTTGACCATTGGGTAAAGCATGTTATAAGACTTACAATAGTTTATATTGGTTGTAATTTTTAGGATTAATAGTAAATATCACATCAATATAAATTTTTTATGTAAATTTTCTATTGAAATGATAGTGACATGTTACCATTTTTAATTTAATAAAATATTCTATCTATTTATATTTTGGTCTATTTTTATTATTATTAGGTTTTTTATTAAAGGGTTGTTGATGGGATACTATATCCTTGCAATAGCTACATAGCCTTTATCAATAATACTAAGAGCACTGATAAAGACTCCATTAAAAAATTCTACCCAAAATCCTATTAAAGGCACCATTTTTCATCACTAATAGAAATAACTAATAAAGGACCAATTTATCAACACGCACTTATTGAACTGATAGTGGGGGCCTTTATTAGTGCTTTTACTAGCACTGATAAAGCCTATACGCTTTTAATAGAACTTACATTGTTAGCACTTTTTACGATGAAAAAGACCTTTTCTGGTGATATTAAAGGCCATACATGTAGTAGTGGTTAAAAAATCATTAGTAAAGGGTATATTTATAAGTTATTTCCCTAATAACTACAAAAAAGAACAACTTTATCATTTATTACCACATAAATGCTTTTTTGTTGCTGATAATGCCCATTTTGAGCACTGATAAAGGGAATTCTATTTAGTATTGTATGTTTTTTATATTACCCTTTTAGCTTTGAATGGTTTTTGATTACATCATCCATAAATGGTATTTTTTATTATAATTTTTATTTTTTTGCGTGAAGTTGTTGACTTATGTATTGTTGTAGCTATAGACCTCCAGTTCCAAACATGTTGGACTACGTGAGAGACAAGTGTTATGTTGATGATATAATTTTTTCATAAATTATTAAACTCGTGGTTAGGGTTTGGCCTTCTAAATTATAGATTCTTATTACATTACAACTCATGTAATGAAATAAAATTCTTGATTGATGTTTATTCATATGAAAGGGGTGTATAAAATTGACAATAACTTCAAAATATTCATTATTGGTTTAATTTAAAAAAGAAAATTTTTAATTCCATTTAATAGATTATATTATGGTTCTTTATTTTATTTCACTTTGTGTGGGAACAAAATTATTTTGAGACCATTTGCACTATGTTTATTTCACTCTAATAAATAATATTTCTCTCTATTTTTTTCATCCTTTTAGTGAGAAATATATTTTCATGAGCACAATAAACAATAATTAGTATAATTATGAACTTTTATATGTATTTAGAAATAATTTTTCATGAAAAACAGTGAAAAAAATTATTTTTTGTATCATTTTTAAAGAATTATGTAATTAGAAACCATTTTTGAAAAGTCCCTTAGAAAAAATTTGGCATGTAGGTCATCTTTATGGTGGTATTGTTGGTGCTAAGCTAGGGAGTTTCCTTACCTCTTACACTATTTAGACTATGGGAATAATGAAGACATCCCCCATAGGATTGTGGCCCAATTGATTGATTTGGTTGTGAATATACACCCAACTAATCCATTGAACTCTATGTGTGTGTGGACCCTATTTGATCATGATATATCATGATACTTGGTAGAATTTTTCTCATCATGCATGTCATCAACTTGGGGATAGTGAACAACATGTTAGTTCTAGTAGTTTTTTGTCAATGTGGTAATTTTTCAATAACATTGTTCTTTTTAAACATGAAATCCAATGTTGGGGAATGGAATATGGGACTAAATTACATTGGGATTTTGTGGGTTCTTTCTAAATTCATCATAAGTGAACATGTATGTTTTTATGTCTTAATTTTTGGTGATTTATCAAAATAAACTATTTAAAATAGTGCTTGCAATAGTTCTTAATTTAGATGGTCGTTTTTACATTGGATTGATTGTTTCATTTAATATAATATTTTTATTATTATATAATAATTATAATATCTTTTTATAGATAATTATATTAAAATATATAATATAAATCCGTTTGAAGTTCCATTCAAAACAATTTTTTAACTATAATATAATAATTATAACAGATATGTTATATATAATTATATTGGTACATATAATAAAAAGTTACATCAATAGATGTAGTAATACAACCACACATATTTTTTTATTTAGAAAAAATGAGTATTAAAAATAATTTATGGTATTTATAGTGACATATAAATTGATATCTTTAAAAATATTTATGATGGAAATATAATTGATGGAAATACTATTATTATCAAAAATATTTTTTTCTTAACACTTTGATAAAAAAATATCATTACAAAAGGTGATGTCTTTAAAAATGATAGAAAATGGATTTCTCTGTGAAAGAAACTGATGACAACATAAGCTCTATTAAATGTGCATGTCATTAATTAGTACTTTCAATGGAACTGATAAAGGACACCTTTATCACTACTTTCGGGTGCACTGATAAAGGCCATACAGCTCTTGAAAGTCTGCAGTATCCCTACAACAACCTTATAACAACAAACTGAATCTGTATACAAATATACATAAGTAAACATAGATATAAAATTATAAAAAATACAAATATAACATTTCACTATCATTTCAATTCATAATTTCACAAAAAAATATTTACATTAATGAGATATTTACTATTAATCCAAAAAATACAACAAATATACAGCATTGTAACTCTTTTAGAAGTCTTCCTCCAAATATCAACCTTAACAAATGTTTTCTTATACCATAAACCCTTTTTTATTTTACTGATATTAAATAAAAAATAAATAAATTTTCATTTTCATTTTCATTTTAAATAATATGCTTATGATAAATTATTTTGTTAATTAATGTATATATATTGATGATATTATTAGTAAATCATGAATTAGATTGGCATGTGGTGAATTCCTACACATCACAAATGATTTATGGATAATTTTCCCAAATTTTTAAAATAATCTGAGATCATATTATTAGATTTGGCTACATGACACATGTTTTAAACTAATATGACACTTTTTTATTGAAAACTCATAATTAGAATCATATCATCCACAATGTGCATCTAATTGATTTGAGGTTGATTTCTACATGTAAAAAATGAATTATGGAGTGTTGTTCTAAAATTTAAAAACAATATGACCATTTTTTCTTAGTTTTTCCTATGTGACGTGTGTCTTAGACTAAAATGGCATTCGATATTGAAAACATGCACTATGAGTTATACCTGTAACATCATTTGAAATATTGATGTATGATTGATTAATACACATCAATAATAAATTATATTTAATTTAATTAAAGTTTTATAAATAATTCGAGCATGTTTTCTAATAATTGGCTATGTGATACACATTTAAAACTAAAATTACAATTTTATACTGAAAACATGCACTTCAAGTCATACCAACCCCATCATCTATCAGATTGATGTGAATTCAATTTGTATATGTTACAAATGAATTATGGATCATTGTTATAATGTTTTAAATTAATCTAATCTTGTTTTCTTGGGATTCACTATGTGATGCACATTTTAAGATATAATGAAACATTCATATTAAAAATATTCACTTTGAGTCTTACCATCCACATTGTGTGTCATTTTGATGTGCAGTCCATTCATTCACATCAGAAAGGAATTATGGATCTTTTTCCTAATGTATAAAAATAATCAGATCTCTTTTTATTGGTTTAGCTATGTGACATGTGTTTTAAAATGAAATTAAACTTTTATATTAAAAAAACACACTTCAAGTCATACCTGCCACATTGTATATCACGTTGATGTGTGGTTTATTTATACACATCAAAAATAAATTATGTATCATTTTCATAAAGTTTAAAAATAGTCATGGTTTATTTTATCATTTTTTTTCTATGTGATATGAATTTTAAACTAAAATTAATCTTTTATATTGAAAACACACTCAATGAGTCATATCGACCACATATTGCATCTAATTGATGTGTGATCGATTCGTACATGTCATAAATTATTTATGGATCATGTTACTAATGTTTGAAAACACTTTATTTTTTTTATCATTTTTTATTATGTGATGGGAGATTCAAACTAAAATGAAAACACTATTTTCAAAACATTCACTTTGAGTTATACCACAGACACCGTGTGTGGAATAGACATACAATCGATTCCAATACATAAAAATTTAATTATGGATTATTTTCCTAATGATTGAAAATAATTAGATATTTTTTATTTGGTTTTGGATACATGACATGCATTTTAAACTAAAATGGAACTTATATATTAAAAACATGCACTTCATGTCCTACATTCCACATCGTTTATTGGATTGATATACGGTCAATTTTTATACATCAAAAATCAATTATGAATCATATAAATAAAATATGGAAACAATTTGAGAAATTGTACATTGTTTTGGATATGTGATTCATGTTTCAAACTAAAATCACACTTATATTAAAATGAAACACATCGAGTCATACAGACCACATCATTTTTCGAATTTATGTGTGGTAAATTCCTACATATCACGAATGAATTGTGAATTTATTTCCTAATGTTTAAAAATAAAATGTCATTGTTTTCCCTTTTTTGTCTATCTGATATATGTTTTAAATTGAAATGAAAATGTTACATTGAAAACACACATTTCAAGTCATACCAACCACATCTTGTGTCTAATTGATGTTTTTTTGATTCATATAAATCAAAAATTAATTATGGATCATTATATTAAATGTTAAAAATAATAAATGTTCATTATCTTGGTTTTTTATATGTGACTCATGTTTTAAAGTAAAATGGAACTTCTATATTAAAAAACATTCACATTAAGTCATAACATCTACATCGTCTATCAGATTGATGTACGGCTGATTCTTAATTTTAAAAAATGAATTATAAATTAATGTACTAAACTTTGAAAACAATATAAGATCCCTTTATTGGTTTTAACTATGTGATGCGCCTTTTAAACTAATATGGATCTTTTATATTGAAAAAATGCACTTCACATCATACCAACCACATTGTGTATCATATTGATGTTTAGTTGATTCCTACACATCACAAAAGAATTATGAATTGTTGTCCAAAAATTTTAAAACAATCAGAACAATTTTCCTTCGTATTGGATATGTGATGCACCTTTTAAACTTAAATGGAACTTCTATATTAAAAAAATCTATACAATTCATATCCAGCACATTGTGTGTTAGATTTATGTGTGATAAAATACAACATGTCAAAAATGGCTTATAACATGTTTCCTGATTGTATCAAAAAAATCATAACGTGTTTTCTCAGTTTTGATAATTTCCCATGTGTTTTGAAATAAAATGTCAATTTTAAACTAAAAACATACACATCGAGTCATTCCAGGAACACCGCTTATCAGATTAAGGTAAAATTGATTCCTAATCATCATAAATGTGTTATGGGTTATTGTTATAAAGTATCAAAATAATATGAATGTTTTTTATTGGTTTTGAGTATGTGGAGTTTGTTTTTAAATAAAGTACTAATTTTAAATTGAAAACATGCACTCTGACTCATACCGAACACGTAATGTATCATATTGAGGTTTGGTTGATTCCTATTTATTAGAAATTACTAATGGATTATTTTCCTCGTGTATCAATCAATATAAATTCTTTTTCTTGACTTTGAGTATGTGATGTATGATTTGAACTAAAATGTAAATTATAAACTAAATACATACAAAATGAGTCATACTGAGAACACTATGTATTGGATTGAGGCATGGATGATTAAGATATGGATTATTCCTATACTGTTAAATATAATATTCATGACATATCTATTATGAATTCATACTTTTCCTTCAATTTGAAAAAAATACCTTAGTAGATGACAGATTCATTTTGAACAAGAGTCTATTTAAAAAATGAATTGAACAAAATTAGTGTGACCATATATTTTGTAGATGCATCCTTTTGACTTAATTAATATTTTTTGATTTATGTGGTTACCTTTTCCATACAAAAGGAACAAATTCTGTTTTTTCTGGTTTGATGCATATAATTGAAAGAAAAATATGACTTTCCAAAATATCTATGAAAAAACTAAATAATTATCATATAAAAATGATAAGTAAATTATCTCTAAAAAGAGATAAAATGATGAGAATATTAACTAAATAAATATTACAAACTCAAATTTTCATAATTTATGTATACATTCTTGACCCATTTTCTTTATTGCCATTATCTACTTCATACATGTTACTATCTCTGATAACATCCCTAGAGCTGACCCTCCATTATAATTATCCTTTATAAACAAGTCAAAAAGTAAATATAATCATTATGACACTAATTATTCACATCCGAAGTGTATCTATAAGGACATATAACATACTATATCACAAACATAATCAGTAATCAGCTAAATTAGATGTCAAAAACCATTTTGACACCATGTACCCTTCCCACTCATCTCAAAAAAAAATTACCTCTTCTTTTGAGTATGTATATTATTGGTAGTCATGGTATTACTGAGAAAACATAGATAAGAAATGTTAACCAATATTTTTAATGAAATTATAATTAACTCCATAAATTACCTATTTGAGGATTCTATCCCTTTGATGTTATTTGAAATGTTTAATAAATTTTCAAATTCAATATCCCCAATTATTTTCATTATCTTTATTAATAAACTATATAAATATTTACCAATATAAATTAATTGTTTTGAAATATGTTTTTATAGTTAAATATTACTATATATACCTTAATCTATTTCTATTTAAATAAATAAATATGCTTCTTATATTTTGTCGCTGACCACATACCATGATTTGGCCTATATTTATACATCTCTCTATCATAACAAAATTCTCGTTAAAACAAAAATAGAAACATATAATTTGATGTTAATCTATAAAACTTTTGTTGTAGTGTATTAAAAATTCATAATTGTCATCATGTGTGGTCGTTTTGATGGAAATTCATGCATTAGATCCAAAAAATAAACCTTTGGGTTATCCAAATATATTGTGATTAGTATCTATTTCTTCCTAAAAAAACAAAAAACAAATTAGTAAAGAAAAAAATAACAATATATTTTATATGATTATATTGAATACTTTTTCCCATGTATTGTAGGCATAAAAAATTCTATATTTTCTTTTATTTTCTTCTCAAACAACTCACTTAGTTTACCTTTTCTCATATCTATTTCTTTCAACTCGAATTAAATTTCTTGAATAGAAATAATTCATGTATTAGTGATTCCAAATCGTGATTTGTGTGGTTTTTTTCTTTATATAGTAGTAACATAAACGCTTGCAGAAAACGTGAATAGTTAACATTAATGAATGTAGTATATCATTTTTTGGATAGACATATTATTAAAATTTACCTCATGTATGTCTTCACAACTGAGTCTTCCATTCATTCAAACGTTATAATCACATTTATACTCTCTAAATCAACCTCATATATTATGAAATTTTGAAATATTTATTCTTTATATTTAATGTAGAACATATCTCCATTTATAAATATTATGTCTGTATGAACTTTTAATGTTTATATATGTGGCAGTGGAACTATAGGGGAGAAGTTACTTCCAAACAACCCTAATTACATCTTGTTTTATTTACTAGATTCTATTGATTCCACCTTTTGTTTCCCCATAAATTTATCCATAAGTAATGCCATACTTAAATTTTGACCATGCTTCATCTACATTTAAAGTTTTTAAATTTGAAAAAAATGTTAAGCACATATATAATGTATCTTTATAATATTAGATTTTCATACTTTGAAATTTCCAATAGCATCATTGAACATGGTAATATCTATATTATCATGAAAAACATGTAAACCAATGATCGTCTCATGATCTAATTGAATCTCAAATCTCATATAACATATTTGGGAGTTAATTGTTATGTGAATTATTTCCTAGAATATTATAAACCATGTCCCGTTTAAGAAGGTTATGAATGGGTGTTTAAAGATATAAATAACATAAAACAACACCCTATAAAATTTAATTAATATAAAGTTATCTAAACATGTTTTATTATCATATAGGAGAAAGAGTATCGAACAAATTGATTACGACAAGTAAGGTAAATGGTTGAGAATAATTCATAACCTCCAATATAGTGGGTGATTTGGATATTTGTGTATTGTTCTTTTCTCCACATCTAGTTAGATTTGATCCCTTTTCATATATTGTCCCACCAAACCAAACTGAACAATAATATATTTGAAATCATTTATTATTAATTTCAATGCTTTTATCATATCATATTTATATCCTTATATCTTTTTCATCATAAAAATGTTTGAGGTGACACTCTAAAATATAAACCTCTAACACAACAATATTATTCCAGAAACTTTAAAGATACTAAAATTAGTTTTTCATTGGGTATATAAAATGATTATTCCAGTGTCTAAACCATATGAAAAACATATGAACATAAATAGAAATTCTTATGTAATACTATTATACAAAATAATGAATTAATTTTATTTCTTACAGTCTTACCATACTTCTTATGTGTTTTCATCTACTATTTGACCATCCTTATTTACATGGCCCTATTTCCATATCAAATGATGTGTGATGAAAGTGGATACATATTTTTATTCATCAAAAAAAATTTAAAAAGGAACATATGTTGTTTTAGATGACATAATTTTTTTATATATTAAAAAAAATACTATTTTCTTTTTAGGTGATTCATAACCCATGTTTTCTTTTAAGTAGGGGTACATTGATTTTGTTGCGTGTTGTTTATTTTCTTCACTCTTTTTTTGTTTCATACATTAACAATTTTATATAAAAACTTATAAAATAAATAATGTAAAATAAAATTGTATCATCTATAGTTCACCTAAAATTATTTCTCATTACAATGACTAATGAATGATTTCCATATATATTTTTTATAATGTGTTCATGTGTAACTAGTGGGTGCTGCTTGACTTTCCCCTTAGTATCCTTGAGATGATTCTTTGTAAAAAAAAATTGGAATCCTCTATGAGCTTTTCCAGTGTCTATTAAGAATAATTTCTGACAAAAATCATCTTAAATAAACAAAATATAAAAGGTATGATGAAAATTATATCATTGTAACATTATATAATTTTTCCGTAAACTGGAAAAAGTATATAATAACATTAATTTAATATATTCCCAAAGTTATTCCTTCAATACATGAAGGATATTCTCTAATGTATCTATAATAATTGGAACATGGATTCTAATTATGACCCCAACATAACTAATGAACATTAACTAATGATCCTTGACATATTATGGTTAATATGTTAGTCATGATGATTCTATCTAACCTCAAATTTTATACCTTTTCTTATCACCATGATAATAATATTTAATACAATGATGATACATACTTCTTATTTATTTCATAAACATTTTGTTGATCCCATAATAATTATTTAGTTTCAACATCAACCATATGTTCTTTCTCGGTACTAGTGACATTATCATGTTTATAAGTTATTATTTTTTATTATTAAAACATCAATTTAGAATACATAAACGTAGTGGAGAACATATAATATTATGAGGGAAATCATGGTATATTAAAAAACACTTTAACCATCTCATTTTACTCTCTTTTTTTATTTAAATGATGAAGTGATTTGGATCCTCTATTGAGTATCCAAATCCCCTCTTTGTTGTCCCATCTGAAATAAAAATCATTATATATATTGGAACCACCATGAAATGTTTGTGATCTCCCAATTAAAGGGAATCCTCAACTAAATCATCATCTGACCATATAAATATTTTAGTCTCCAATAAGAAAATGTAAAAATTATTATTTGTTTGATCAATGTTATAAAATATCATTATTGATTGTGAAGGAATTATGAATGCCTCATCCTTATACACTTACACTGAAATGCATCTTCACAAAGCATGATTCATCAACTTTCACTACACTCCTATTGTCAATCTATTTGCAATGAAAAATCAGCACTTGAAATTTTTTACAATCCAACTCGTATATATGTTCGAAGATACCAAAATATGACATATTCACATCAATTTCAATTTAGTACTTGGAAATGGATATGTGAATTGCTTCCACCATAAGCATAACTCCACTATTTTTCATTTCACCGTGTTCATTTTATTCCTTTGTACATAACATATAATCATTTGTTAAAAATCCATTGTATGACATAACATTTACATTTGGTCACCTGGAATACCATTGAATTCATTCATCAATTGAATTCAAATTTCCATAAAACTCTGTAATAATATGATCTTGGATCTATCCTATAAACTATTAATTATTTATATTTTTCATCCATCCTTTAGCCCTTAATGGATTAAAATTTCTATGATTTACATTGTGGTATTAAAAATGCATAGAAACCTCTTCACAATTATGTAAAATGTAATGGTGACATTTCTCCCTCTCGTTGATGGTAATTATAACAAAATACCTTTCATAAATCCTTTTTCCTATAAGGAATCTGATATGAAGGTACTTTGGGAGACCAATGTTATCAACATCTTATAGGTAATCGGTAAATAATTAAACATCTTCTTCAACAACATATTCATCTACAATACAACCTTATAGACTACTTTGATTCTTAATGTAATCTTTAAAAATATTCATATAAAGTTTAATGGGGTAAATCTATATGTAATGAATATAAATACATATTTGAATATTCTTAACCAAGTAAACTTTCAGTTGAACAATAATATCAATCAATAATGGGTGGAATAAAATATCTAATTCACATAATATGACATAAATATCATTATTAATGATTGGAAACATCATTGGGTCTATAAATATACTGTATATGGATTTGAAAAAGAAGAATATTCGGGTTAATTTATTTCATACATATTTAATAAGAAATAAATGTAAAGAGATTGGAATCAAATCTTGTATCAAAACATGTAATTAATGTGATTTTAGACTTTGTAACGTCAAATTAGTCCTTGAAAAAAAATTCTATATTTTTTATGAATAACTCTATAGACATTTTACAAAATTATGGAAATTGAAAATTCCAAACTTTTTATTCTTTGGATAAAGTGTATGCTACTGGAAGAAGACAATCCAACCTTCCACCCATCACTTGTACTAACTATTCCCATATCACCATGTTAATCATGTCCAACCTAGCCTTGAGGCCATATTTTTTGTTAATAACATTTAGTAACATCCCAATACAACTATAAAATATCTTTTTTCTATATACATTACATCAAGAAAATGCCTGACATACAAAAAATTACAATATGATAATTCAAAGAAAAAGGATCAATTTTTCCCACCATATTTTACACGGTTTTTTAAAAATGGTTTACCAAAAACAATGTCAACAACTTTTAAATTCGTGAAAAATTAATCACTAATTAGTAGAGAATATGTTATAACTTCATTATGTTCCCATTAAATGTTGTCATCCTAGATTGGTATTTATTTCATCATGTTAAAAAATTATGACATCCTAAAATCATAGTCTTCAAGGAATGTTTCTACCAAACATAGTGTGTGCATTCTTCATAAATGGGATACCACAACATTCTTTTTACTGCTATAGCCTTACAAATATCCATTACAAGGAAATCCATTTAACGTCTCATACAACATGGATCTCAATGTGAATTATTCACTTCTATGAGCATCATATAAATGTAACATTTGTATCCTACATCAATTTGAGATCTTCAAAAATATATCCATATAAATACCAATATCATGAATAGGTTGTTTTGGTCTAGATATAAGTAGATAAAACATAATGAATTTGTGCTTCATGCATAACCTGATGGAATGTTATAATTTACAAACAAAATTTCCCATGTACTATGAGTACTTATATATATAGAAAAATGATTTATTCCAGTTGTAGATAACATGAGACGAAGGTTTCTCAGTGCATTTCCAAATTTAGGATACTCATAGAAAAAAATTTCTACTGAGGCGAGTCTATTAGATGACGATGTTTCCCATATTAAATTCAGGTATTTACATGCCATGTTAATTGTCTCGCGATTTATTGACATCCATATAGTCATCAAAACTATGGGATGATACGAAGTACCATATATCTATTTAAGGACTCGATTCATCCTTCTTGTATGGATTAATTCCACACATAGATTATTTATTGAGTGATGTGTGGTCTTTAAGATTCAATATGGAATAATTTGGAAAAGGCATGTATTTATTAAATATCATTCACATTGAACATATAATTTTTTAGTATCTTATGTTTGAAAAGATCAATTATTTTTTTTGTGGTATCATATTATTCAGTAGGACAAGTATTTCTGTAAAGATGGCGTCACTCCATCTACTGCCAACTTTCAAATTATATAACTTCAATATAGCTGACAATGTTGCATATTCAGTACAACCGGTATACAATGTTTTCTTAGCATAGATATTTAACTTATCTGTAATCTTTGTATAATCATGAATATCATCTTCAATTTCCATTTTTATTTCTTTCATACGATCTCCATCATCATTTACACCAATATTCATATCAAATGATCCATAAAATGAAGTATTATCCATATCGGTGTGTAAATTTTGTTTCTCCCCATGTCTAGTCCAACATTTAATGCTCCAATCTATTCTGTCAAAAATCAAATGTTCTTCCAAATATTCTAGACTGATTTTTCATTAATAACAACTACATAAAACTGGAAAAAGGATTTGAGAAGGGTCATATGCCTGCTCTATTACAAACTAGATGAACTCTTAAACTTTATCTCCATACTGTTTATTAATATGATTACTGTGAATCCATTTTTTATTCATATAAATCCAATTCTATTCATGAAATATTCATTTTGAAAAAACAAATAAATATACATAAGATATTTATAATCAAAGGATAAAGCTATAGATAGCTATATTAAGGGGAACCAATATTTGAATGTTATTGGTGACAATTCATGAGAAGTTATCATTTTACACTATAGTGATATTAAAAAGAAACAAATTGGGGTAAACATTTGGTTTTCTCTAAATTTATTCATTTTTATATTTTGTTTGAAAAGGTGGTAATTCTTGGAAGGATTATTTAACATTTCTAGGTGGGAGTCCAACAAGAGGTAGGAGATAATGTTTTTTCATTTCTTCACTTAGTACATGGTGTTTCAAGAGGTGTTTTGTTGACATTGTTCATTGGAACTGATGTTGAAAATCATTTATCACATGATGAAACCATAAAATTTAACATGAGTTAAATAAGTGTCACAATAGGATCCGTAGAAATCCTCATCTTAAAATAATTATTGATGTATAATCCTAACAGCCTAAGATCACTTGAAAAAAAGTCAACCTCAATGAAACTAAAAGAGAGAATCAACTCTGGAAAAATTTTGGAGTAGAAATTGGGAGAGAGGTTTCAAAAATATGTAAGTAGATATGGATGTTTTTAATTTTGGTTATAATACCAATTTGGAGAGTTAAGGGCGGTGTTAGTGGAGCTTTAAATTGAGTTATGGGAGTCCCCATAACTGGGACAAGGGTTTGAATAATATTTCGATCTATCTCAATGGGATTGAATGATAAAGTCAAATGGAAAATTGAACAAAATATTGCTGACTTAAATAAATGAAATGGTGTTTGGAATGAATGAAAATGGGGTATAATCCAATGCTCAATGAAAATAAAGATCCACTTACTAATTGGAACCGAGGAGGAAATGAAGGAAAAAATTTGAATGTTATAAATATATTGATTGTATAACTATATATAATAGATATAACACTTAATGATTCTGTTTTTGAATTGAAATATTTCATTATTTTTATTAAAGGTCATAAATATAGCGTAAATAATTTTTTTTAAAATTTATAGTGATTTGAATTTCAAAACAAATAATCACTATAAAATTTTATTTTAGGGAAAATGATAATCCTCAATGTATTTAATGAATCTAAATGATAAGTACTCATTAAGTGGCAGGGTGTGCACTGAATATAACATTGAACCATATGTTTATTATTTAACTTCCCTAAATACATATCTATGTTATCATTAGTAAACATTCTGATTTCTCTCTTGATATTTTTTGATTACAATCACCGTATCATCTTCATGGATAATCTATAAAACTATCCCAAAAAATTCATTCCACTAAAATAATGTATATTTCCATTATTGTAATAACTACTATGAAAAATGTGGTACAATGAATGATTTATCATTTATTGGTCATTTGTAATATTCCATATCATAATTTTATGTATTAATGAATTTAGTGAATAGGAAAATTTTACCCAATCTATGTGAATCCCATTTCCCAATTATCAAGAGTTTTTATACATTTTAAAAAAAACATATCGTTTTTCTTATGAAAATTACTCACATTGACATGTCTAAAATTAATGTAACGAATTGCATGATTTTAGAAGAGTAAATGGATTCATTTTGAGGGGATACTTTTAGATGTTAATGTCAACATGTATCAGACAATATTTTAGAAATATTGATTAGATTTAGGGAAGATTAATCATATATGTACCTATATAGAAAATTAAATAAATGTAAAAGCATAAATATCCTAATTAAAATAAATAAATTATTTAAATATTATTATATAGATTTTTTGTTTCATTGAAGGGAGACACTAATACAGTGAAAGTAAATGATATCTATATTTTAAGCATCCATATTGGACTGATGCATTATTGAAACCATATCAATGTATTAAGGATGAGTGTTTTGTTATTTTAAATCAATTTTATAAAAATATTTATATATATTTGGCATTGTTTGTGTCTTATTTATGCTATAGAACTAGATAAGGGAAGACGAAAACAGAAACCGCACCATCATTAAAAGTATACAATTTGATAGGGGAATTAGGATTCAATCGCTCCAAATCATCTCATTTCCCACAGAATCATCCCTTTAAAATGACATGTTAGAAAGGGATACCGCAAGTGGCTCTGCGCGGTGTTGTTGGGTATGTCTGAGGAAGGTGACGTGCTATAAGGATAGTATAATGACACCCATAAACAAGAGAGGAGTAGAAATAATAATATAAATTAGGTTTTGAGAGTCTTGATTCATTTGAGAATGTCGAGGAAGAGAAAGGACAGAGGTGGAATTCTGCGAGAGCTTGAACGGTGAAAAAGAAATATGTTTAGCTATGGCTAAATTTATAACATCAAGAAGGGTTTTATAAGCGTTGATAAATAAGGGTTTTATCAGCACTTAAATAACGAGGATTGTTAAAACCACTCTTTCTCAGCGCTATAATATTATAACTAATAATGATGGCTATTATCATCTCTTTTTATAGCGTTATTAAAGACCCATCATTATCACCGTTAAAAAAATGATAAAAAGGTATATAATATATTTTTTAATATAATTCAAATTTTAATTTATATAATTATAAATATGAATATATAAATATAATTATGGATATATATATATATTTATAATTATAAATTAATATATTTATAAGTATATTTGGCTCATGACTCGACCTTTTTCATAAATACATTTATATATTTATATATTTATTATTATGTAAATAAATATAATTATGAATATAAAAAATATATTATTTATTTAAACAGATTTATTATAATTTAATAATTATATATTTAAATTTATATAATTTTTTGGAAAAGAAACATTTATTTATTTATAAATATAAAAATATAATTTTATAAATATAGTAAATATAGATATATAAATATAAATGTATTTTTTTATAAATTTTTACTTACAAATATAATTTTAACATTATTAATGAATTTATAATCTAAAATGAAGGAATGTAAAAAAATGAGTGAAAAAATATAAATAAAAATGAATAGAAATTCAAAATATTAAAAATAAGGATAAGTTTTATTAATTATAAAAAATATAAAAAAAAATAAGTATAAATTAAAATGAAGACGAACACATATTAAAAATATTAAAACAAAGTAAATATATATATACATATTACCAAATGATTAAATTCCAAAAAAATATAAAAATTAATATATATTAAATATGTATAAATAATATTAACAGAAATAATATACAAAAGGAAGAAATAAATTTTACTAATTAATAACATAATATATTAAATATATTATGTTTCTAAATGAAATTCTAAAATGAATATTAAAATTTAAATAACTTACAAAAATATTATGTGTGTGTTTCTATATAAGATTGCATTAATTAAGTAAATGTGTCTTTAAAATTACTTTGTGTGTGTGTCTATACATCACAAGTTTGATATTTTTTAAATTAAACAATGACATTAGATACTATGTAGCATCTTATTATTGATATATATAATAATAATAAGTATGAAAATTTAAAAAATGAATAATAATTATTAATTGTATATATTATTTTAAAAAATAAAAATGAATATGTGTTAATGTTATTGAATATATATTAATTATATAAACTACTATCATATTAAAAATATTAAATGTTAATAACTAAACATGTTTGAATAGATAACAAAAATTGGAAAAAAATAAAAACATATATTAAACAAACAAAAATTGAAAATGAATAAATTAAAAATATTGAAAATGATTATGATTGTTAATTGATAAATGATACTAAAAATAATGAAATGTGAAAAAAAATATTACAAAGTAGAAAAAAAGTATATGTTTGTGTGTGTCAAACTAACGTAACACAAGTTTGATATATGTAAATTAAAATTATTTTAAAAACATCTTAAATGTAAAAAAATAAATATAAATAAATATTAAAAATGAAAAAAGATAAAATAAAATCAAAAATCAAAATTTATAATCAAATATATTTAATATATATATATATATCAATTAAAAATAAATAGATAAATTAAAAAAAGTATAAAAATAAATAATTAAAATCTATAAATTATAAGAAGAGATTACAACCACTTAAAATTATTAATTAATAAATAATATTAAATTAATGCATTTAAAAATGATTTAAATTTCATTAAAAGATGAATTGATTGAAAAAATATTTAAAAAATGGATAAGTTATTAAATATTTAAATTTTTAAAAAATAAATATGATTATTTGTTTAAATGAAAATGAATATATATTAATTATATAAATTTCAACTTTATTGAAATCAATAAATGTTAATCAGTAATTATATATACTTGTTAAAAAAATAAAAAAACACTAAAATAATAAAAATAAAGAATGCTTAAATTAAATAATGGTAACAAATTTATTAATGAAATAATTATTAATAAAAACAACTAAATTATATATATATATATATATATTAAGTAGTAATAAATAGAATATATAAAATATAAATATAAAAAATGTCAAATATGTAATAATTAAAGAGATTATATTAAATATTAACTATTAAATATTAAATATTAAATATTAAATATTAAATATTAAATATGAAATATTAAAAATAAAATATTAATAAATAAACATATAAAACGATAATATTGACAATTTATATTATTTGATTATGTTTGTCCCAATAAAAAAAATTAATTACATATATATATATATATATACAAGTTAAATTATTCTATAACATATTAAGTGTTACAGATTTAGTTAGAGTGGAGTCATTGGGTGCTGTGTGTGAAGATGTAAGAAGGTGTCGACCTCCGCAACCACGGTACATTGTGGAAGATGAATTCATAGGCTTATAAAGGGTACCCTAGAAAAATGAGAATTATGAGGTGGTATGAAGTCGCACGGTACTACCTTTTATCACTACTAAATAAAAGTGATGATAATGGTTTCTCTTTATCCAGCATAAAAAAGAGTCGATAAAGGGTGTACTTTATCAGTGCTTAAAAAATATTTGTGCAAAATAGATACCATTATGAGCACTTAAAAATCACTGATAAAGGTGACCTTTTACCACCGCTTTTGTTTATAGCTAAAAAACAACTCTTTAACACATTTTATTATCGTTGATAAATACTACCATTGTATATTGAGTTTTTTGTTGTATTTTAGTATTTTATATTGGTATTATTATAAGTGTAAGATCTATTTTTTATTGTCACATTAACTTTCAGATACATAGTTTTTAAAAATAATTTAGTGGCAAAGAAATATATGTTGAGAAAATATTTTACCGACATAAAATGTATTATTACCAACATATACCCATATTATAAAAAGTTAAATATTTTATTGTGAAATAATAATCATTGAAAAAAACATGACCATGGGACGACGATGATTCTTAGTGAATAAATTATTGATAGATATTCCTTAAAGACAATGAATAATTAAATCTAGGGGGTCTGACAAATTCACATTTACCGTAATTTTTTCTGTTAATTCCTTTGTAATTAAATAATGTTTTATATAAAATATATGAAAATATAATTGTTTTAGTATTATTGAATAAAAATGGTGCCTAAAAGGGAAAAAATTTGAAATTTTGATTCTCAAAAATAATTTTTTTATGTTTAAATAGTTACATTGCCAACATTTTAAATATTTATTTAATGTCTTGTAGCTTTTTATAAATAATTGTTAAATTGGGCTGAATATGGATTAAAATATTTAAGCACGGGGAGGGGGAAATAAAATTTTAAAATAGTTTAAAGATGTTCCCAGGTGTTGTCGTCCCACTAGAGCGCACAGTCTATAACTCAAAACCTCCACACCCAAGCTCATGTTTGATGCTGCACAATTTAAAAGGATTATTCTACTCGACAATGAAACTCGAACTCTGTACTAGCGAGCTCGCTTGTAAAGTGCACTAGTCGTATGTGAAAATCTGTGAATTCTCTTTCACCACCCTATCAACTCGTTCTTCATGGTATTATTTCATTTATTACTAATATATATATATATATATTTATATATATATATTAGGTTTTTGGGGGTAAAATGAAATTAATCAAAGGTACTTCATACACAGGTCAGAAAGGCATGCATATACCCCCAAGGGATAACCCACCCATCAAATCTTATTTATTCAATACATGGCCCGAAGTCTCAGTTTCATACATTATCTCTTCTTCATCACCCTACATGTGTTATCTTTCATCATTGACTTACTGTGTCACCATAAATAAATCCCCAAAGAGGATTTTAGGAATTGAACCCTGATATTTTTGTGTTTGGAAGCCACAATGAGAATCACTCAACCGTGGCTTAGGCCAATCAATGAGATATATATAGATACATTAAAAATTAGTGACACATTAAATTAAATTAATTTCATCATAGATAATTATAAAAAGGGATGTGATACCTCTTATTTTCATCATCTATTTGTATTCATGCTTCTCCAAACATTATTCCTTCTCAAAGCTTATTCATCACCCTTGGAAAAGATTCTACCACTTAATCAAGTTTATGGAGGTCCTTCCATTGAGATCGGGATCTAGCAGGTGTTATTTCCCCACCATAGAAAAAATATCTTTATCTGCATTTTTATTAATCATTATCTTGTGTATTCCCCATATCTTGGATGAAGAAATACTATTAAAATAATAACTAAGTGTACTCTTTCTTTAGGTATTTTTATTTACAATGAATGTAAATTCTATTTAAGGATAGTTCATTCTTGTTTGAGAATTCTTTTGATACATAAGTATCATGTGATGGTCATAATAATCCTAAAATTGGTATCAGAGTGAGCTTCCTCATTAGATCAATATGAATTTTTCTCTATTGAGTAAAAACATGACATAAGCTATGTTACTGTTTCAACTTTGGTAAATATTTTGTTATATGATAACAATTTGAAATAAATGATTTAATTCATATAAATGACCTAGTTAATATATTATATTGATTTTAATAAAATCTTTCTTGATGTTTTGATCATGTTTCAATCATTTATTTTTAAAAATGTCAATCGGTTTAATGAAATTTTTTCCCTGTTGTCATATTTTCACATAAATGTAATCATAGATTTACTAACACTCAAGTGGTCCACATAAAGGTAAAATCCATTTAACATCACACAAAGTGTTTTTGTAAGGGTCAGTGGTGATTTACCTTATGTAATGTTTTTTGTGTAAGGGTAATGGTAGATTAATGTTACACAGAATAGAGATTCTATAAAAGGGTACATAAAAAATTTCCTTTTTAATGTTTTGAAAATTTTGATTATGATTTATAAAATGTTTATAATTCATAGAAAATTTTACTTTGGAATATTTTAATTTTTAAAAGTTCTATAAATTAATTAATTATGAAATTGTTTATAATTAATTATATAAATGTTTATGAAACATCTATCAACAAAATATTCCAAATATTAAATGTTAAACTTTTGAAATAATGTTCAACAAATTATTTATTATGCCTCAAGACCTAGAAATAAAATGATTATTTATAAATCATAAGAGGTAATTTATAAAAGGTTATAAATTATAAAATATATCCAAAATATAAAAAAATTGTATTTAAAATTATGAATTGTTCATAAATAATCAACATGGGTTTGTTCGAATTAAAAGGGTCCTTATTTTTAGTAATTATCAAATAATGTTTTTGTAGAAAAATAAAATATTTATTTATAGAGAAAAAACAATTAATAGTTGAATTAAATTTTTTATAAATTTTTTATAAATAATGAAATGGTTTTTTGGAATCATTGTGAAATTTATAAAAGGATGTTTTATAAATTAATTAACTATAAAATGTTTATGATTAATGGATTATATGTGTTTCACACATTTATTGATAAAATTACTTTAATATTAATGGGTTAATGTTGAGAATATTTTATTCTCATTAATATGATTTATAATTGTTATAAATCACAATAAAGGGTAAAGAAATCTTTTTACCTAAAATTATATAGAATCATTGAAATCTTTAAATGAAGTGTTTATTTAAATATTATAAAAATTATTTATAAAAGTGTTTTTAAATATCTTAATTAAAGGAAAAATTATAAATGGTGTTTACATTTATAATTAATGATTTTTCATAATTAATTAATTTGAAACTGTTCAAATTAATAGGTGACCTTATTTAGGAAATTATTTAAACTACATGACAAAGGTTTTGACTATTGAATTTATCAATGGTTTAAATAATAAATCGAAATGACATATAATAAATTACATGAAAGTATAAAAGAGTTTATATTCAACATTATGGAATTTCCAGAATGTTAGCTAACTCATAAAAGGGTTTATAGTCAACTTTTATTTATTAATTATTAATAAATGGTTATCGCATAGTTAAATATTTGAATTGTTAATTTATTTAATGTTCATTCCCTACTTATTTGATAATTATAAACTGTTTAAATTATGAAAATGTATTCTTTATTTTAACATTTATACATTTCCAGGAGATATATCCAAGAATTACCTCATGGTACAACTCCATACAGTTTATCTTTTATCTACCTTGACCTAAATTTTTAATTAAATTTATTAGTTTGAATATGGTTGTTAGGTATAGTTTTTAAATATTCGGTCATAGAGATATCATAAATTGAATTCTCTATTGAGTAAATTCTCCTTGGTTAGAGAGACTTGGGGTTAGACCACCTTTCATCCTGAAGGATTATGCGTTGTTCTAGAATGGTGAATTAGGTTAGTTATATGTCGTTATGGGCTTACTCATTTGGAGATTATCAATATTATATAGCTCTATTCATTTAAATGAAGTGTTTATGTATCTTATGCATATGATGCATTCATATATGTATGGATATTTTTTACTTTTATTTTTTGGAGATTAAGAAATATTGTTTATTTTGTAAAAGGTTAGACATTAATGTGGTTTGAACACATTAATTTGGTTGTTGTAATAGAGATTATAAAACTAAATTGTTAGAAGTATGAATGCATAAAATGGAATAAAAAATAAAAAGATAATGATTTCATGGATATAATAATTATAAATTTAATATGAATATGATTTATATTAAATTGGTGAAGCATGATAAAAAAACACCTCAAATACCAAGTGTGAGATTCCTTCAAAAGAATCAATTTACAAGACCTCAATCATCTAACCAGGATGTTTCATGTCAAAGATTGGTGCTCATGGATTATTTTTTGTATGGTATGAAATTAATAATTAACTTTGTATTGTCTTCATAGGTTGATTAATTATAAATCTAGGTGGCCCTAAAATGTCCTTGATTCCCTTATTTTTTGAGTTTTCATTGGGTTAAACTAGCTTGGAATCCCTAATGGCTATGATACTAGAAATTTTTTTTGAGAAGATCTATATGAAGGATTTTGATAAAGGGTTATTCAATCAACTGTCCAAAATCAAAAATATTATGCTTAGAAAAAATAGATACCAAAAAAACTATGTAGTGATATAAATTCCCATGAAAGCTCAATAATTAGTGAAATATGGATATTGATTCACTAAATTGATATAATGTACTAGGGAATTGATTTTAGTGGGATCATTATCATTAAAAGTCCTTAAAGAAAATATATATTACATGATAATACTCTAATAAAACTTTTTTATAGACAATAACACCATCATAATAAAACTAAACTTTTAAATTAATCATTAAAATGAGAATCCTAAATTAATAAAATCTTCAACATGAGATCATAATAAAAAGTTCCTAAGAAAGAGAAACATTGTATGTATTAATAATTCATTCCTGAGTGACAAATTATTGATGTTCTCAAATAAAAAATCAATATTCTTATTGAAGAATTGAATGATTCATTTAAGGTTTCTAAGGCACTATAAACTAAATGGCCTAAATAATTCTAGTCTTATATACTCAATATAATTGGGTATGTCAATAATAATCAATATGATTAAAAATTCTTAGATAGACTAAATAATTTCTATAAGGATTATTTTATTTCATGATATCATCATATTTTCTTTGATCGAAATAACATGACAATATTATTGAGTTCAAGAAAATGTTAACCACAAAAGCCCATAAATGTGTCTATATATTTACATGAATTAAACTAAATATTGCATCAAAAGAAAAAACCAATATCATTTAGGTTTATAGTTTTAGAGAGTTAGAACAAAACATTATCTAACAAAACCCACTTATATTTAAACTAACCAATATTTTCCCACTATATATGAAATTTCTTAATAAATAATAAGTCTTCAACATTTTCAATAAATTTTCTACAAAATATAATCTTCTAGTTATACCACATGTATTACATTACCTCATTACCTAGGGAAAATGAAACATATGAAGTGGGGATCTCAAATTCTCATTAAAGGGATGCATAAGCAATAAAAATATAATATCAAGAGTGTGAATAAGATAAATATATGAGTATGAAAATATAAATATGTAACATGAACATAAAATATTGAATTCACTCCCAATAAACCAAAGAGGATGATCATAATCATGGAAACATGAAATAACTGAATGATATCATAAGACCATGGAATCATGGAATATGTGTTATAGACATAATACATATCAGAAAATGTATAATTCAAGGATCACTACCAAGACAATCATAGTAGATAGAGTCACATTATAGATTGGGTTCTCTCTATATACCCATAAATATAGCAGACAAAGTTCTATGATAGATTGAGTTCACTTCCTGTTCCCATAAACATAGTTGAAAATGTCCCATATTGGATTATGTTTACATCTTAATCCCAAACATAACATATTATGAGATATAAATCTTTACCCAATGCATTGGTGGGATATATAATTCCAGGCCCACTCATTACATAACATAGTCTGCTTAGGATAACAAGTCATTCACCATACATGGTATCTCATGATTTTTTAACATTAACCAATTAATTGGATGTCTGTATAATTTCATACCCACCAATCACACAATTAAATTCATAATACATATATACATATGTGTTTCAAAGGTGGAAAGGAAACCATGCATGCTATATAAGAATTATAAAATTCATGAAAAATATGGGAGTTTCATAATCTTTTCTCAATGCATAGCCAAAGAATATATCATAAAGAATCCCAAAATAATATGTATTTAAATCAGTTTGAATGATAATATTTTAATAAAGAAACATAGTTTGTGAAAATTTAGATTCAATGTATTAAAAATTATGAGATGTTTTAAGTATATGTAAGAATAATAAAATGAATAACATAGGTCATCTTTTTCAAAATGACCATAAGATCTTTCAAGGAATGAAACATTTTATTATTTCCATTTTCACCAGAATTGAACTAGGATGGTTTTACATTAAATAAAGAGGGTTTTAAAAATTTATTAACAGTTAAAACATTTTATTGGTGTGGTACATGACATGAAAAAATAAATTAGAAAGATCCCTTTTATGTTTAAAAAACGCCTTTGTTGAAATCCCGCATCATAAAAAGGAAAAAAATTAATTTGAAAAGTGTAAAATGGAAATATGAAGTTCACATGAGATAATACATATTTAGGTTTCAAATTAAAAAGGATAAGATTTTAGTGAAGGTAAATTATTTAAAAGGATGGGAAACTATCATTATGGAGGATGAGAATTATTCACAATGGTGATATACATTAGGAGAAATAAATTCCACATGGTAGTGATTCTAATTACAAAGGTCACTTTACATAGATAGGGGAATTATAATATAATCCTATAATAGAACAAATATATCTTTTAAAACCATAGTAAAAAATTAATTATTATGAATCGAAAAATATATTCAGTTAAGAAAAACCATTAAAACTAATGAATTTTTTTATTCAAAATCCTATGCGAGAAGAAAATATTAATAGAAAATTTAATATCATGAAATATAATAAAATAATGATTAAAAAAATACTATAGGGTAGTATTTAAAACATTCCAGATAATTAATGGGGTATAATAATAAATATGTATCAATGAGTGAAAATTAAGATAATAAACTCATACCTTGTTCCTGATTCATTTGGTGCTTGTGTCAAACATGCCGATTAATCAAAATAATTTTATTATATACCTTATTAGTAACCTTATTCTTTTTATATTTAATTTAATATGGACCATTTATTTTCAAATTCTATTTTCTTTAATATATTGTTTTTTCTAATTTTTTTAATGAAAATTGAATCGATGTCAACTTATTTAGGCAATTTTAGTGATTAGAGATTATATTATAACAATAAGTTAAATACATTATATAAATATTATAGAACCAAAAACCATAAATTATTTTATTATTAAAATATAATAATATTATTATTTATGTTCACATATGTAACCATGAAAGATTTTTATAACATTATTCAATTAGGTGGTTAAACCAACCCATAGACGAACACGCTATATCTCGATGGGTGGGTATGGATAAGGAAGTATATAATATAATTAAAATAGATGAATAGTGATATTATTTATATGTTTTTAATTTTTTGGAACATATTTTAATTTTTTTGGATTAATAATTAAAGTCATGATAAAAAATGAGAAACTATACATCGTATAGGTGGTAATCTGTAGAAAACAAGGTAACGTTGTTTTTATTTTTTCTAAGTGGGTGGTAAATAATAAATAAGAGTTTTTCAATTAGTATAATAATAGAAAATTATTCCAATGATTCCAAGGTAATTATATTAAAATGGTAAGGGTAGGTTTGGATGATAAATATTAATAAGAAAAGGTAACGAGGAACTAATGCTCACTTGGTATGTTGAACATTCTCTTAAAATATCCATGGAACTGAAGGTATTAGAAAAAATAATTGTGACAAGATACTTGTAAAAATTATATAATATTATTGGAAGAGAATAATTATAGATCCTTAAGATGTAATTTTGATTAATGTTTGTGACATGAAGTGGTGGAAGTGTCCCCTTTTATAATTGAATAAAAGGGATATTTTGTGAGTAACCTTTACTTTTCAATGATATAATTACAGTATTAAAGGTTAAAGGAATTAAAAACATAAAAAATGGAGTTTAGAGTGAAATTTGGTCTTTAAATCCCCAAAAAATTATTTACAAAAATTTTATAAACATTTTGGAAGTCATTGGTCTTATATTTTTACATTTACCATTAATTTGTTTTTACCAGGGTAACTAGTTTTTACCCAAGATACGTATATTTTAATAAAAATATAATATAAAACCTTTTAAAAAATATAGGTGTTATAAAAATAAATTTATTCCACATTTAATATAATTTAATTTATAGTTAATATAAAATTTAATTTTAAATTAAAACATTTTATATATTCAAAAACTATTTTGTAGAAAAATAATATTTTCACCATTAAAAGTTCTCAATATTACATAGTATTTATTACCAATTGAAAGAGAAATATTTTATTAAAATATAGGCTTTATATTTTCATTAAATTGAAGTTGAGAAAATATTAATTTATTTTATTAGATAAAAATTACACAATATCAGTAAAACAATTATTTTAAAATAATAGTTTTACCATTACCATGGTCATTGACATTAATATTAGTAATCATAATTCGATCACCAAAAAGGATATTTAATTTATTAAATAATATGATCATGTTGATATAAAATTATAATTAAATTTTATTATTTAATTTCTACATGTTATGAAAACTATTTTTCTAATATAAGAGAATAAATACTTTTTTGGAGTAAAATAGTAAATATGTTTCCAAAACAAAATACATGGGTTATATAAATACAAGATTGTATTTTTGAATGATTTATTTTACTTATAAATATATATCAATTATATAAATAAGATTTAATAACACTTAATTTTTTGTATTATGATAAGATCCTAAAATTGACCGTTAGTAGTATCGATATTCTTCCACTATTCATGTAGAAATAGATATTTCAAAAAAATCCCAAAAATTCATATTAAGATGATTTTAAAGTTATAAATATAAAAAAGGTTTTATAAATAATTAATATTTTAAAATTTATAAATAAAATTTTTTAAATACATAATTTCAAAAAAATAATTTTATATAAAAACAAACTCCATTCACTCATTTAAAATCCAAAATGAAAAAAAGTGTAAAATACAAGTGATAAATAAATTATTACTTAAAAAAATAACTTAATATATAATATTAATTTACTATTACATATATCGTCAAGACATCCATGTGAGATCTATGTATAAGGAATACTATACGGGTAGTCAGGATGGTGATTCTGCTAGCGTAGATCTCATATAAATTTCCATGAGATTGAATTTCTCTCATGTATGATTTCATTAATATTGTAATTGTTCGAGTTAATCATGGGATTGGTATAGAGAAAACCCTAGTGAAGCTACCTCCATTCCAATATCATATAAATGATCATCATAAGGTAGTATTATATTGCTTGATCCCATTTCTTTCCATCATGTGTTTCATAATATGGTCACTTCCTTTTATACCCACTAATTTAACAATTGTGTTATAAGGGTCAAATTTTATTTTAATGAATCACATTTTTTTTGGTTTGACATTTTATATAGAAAGAGCTATTAAAATATTATTTATATAAGGAAAATTATATTTTGAAATTTTGGGATGTTACATTACACAGTCTTCTCTAGTCTTCAGAAAAGATAAACTAGGAATATGATGTCCAAGTGGTAGTGTTGTACAGAATGTAAAAGAATGTAAATGTTCAAAATGGAATTAGAAAGTTAGTTATAATTTTCAATAATATATCATCAAGTATCTACCTATGTTTCTTGAAACCTCGGTTTGTTAGGATATATGAGTAATAATTCCATAAGATGGGATTATACAAAATACTAGAAAGAGTTTCAGGAAACATCATGGACTGTCAATTCTATGTATTAGTGTTCTATAAGTTGATTCTTCAATTTTTAAGAGTATGTAATATTATATGTATAATTGTTTTAAATATATAGGGTTTCAAAATCAAGGGAATAATTTAAAGATATTTCAATTTACATCCAAGTGATCAATATGAAGTTGTTACATCAAGGATTTGAATGTAAAGTAATGTGTCAAGCTTGGATGAATCTATGTATTGTATGTGTGTCTCAATTTCATTAATGTTATATGATAAGACATGTTCTTAATTAACAGAGTTTTTATGAAAAAATGAGATGATTAATTTAATACCCATGGTTTATGAGATATTGGATTCTATAAAATTTTTCAAGAAGAATATATGGTAAAAATGTTTCATCTAGGATAAAGAGATTATCCCATTTGTTGAAATATTAGGGAATGCATTCAATCCACCAATCAGTGATATATTTTAATATATACTTCTTTAAAAATTTAATAAAATTACCCAAACACATATAATACCAAATGTGATATGGATATGATAGTTTATTTTTTCAATATTCCTACTAATATGAAATTAGTGTTATTTCCTAAAAATAAATTTGTTTTTGTTTCGTAATAGAATAGTTTTTAAGAGACTAGTGGGGTATGTTTTTACTCATATAAGTTTAATGTTAACAAAAAATATATTATGAGATTTCTCAATACACTCTCTCTTGTTAAGCATACTAAAAATTATTTTCAATACGCCATCTTTTTATTTTTATTTGAATAAAAATCCAAATTACAAATTTTATAAAACATTTAGAATGGGAATAAAAATCAAGATATAAACATGGAAGGCCATTTCCCAAACCCCTTGAAAATCCATTTCAGAAGGTGCCCATTTTCCATTTGAAATATTAATTTAAAACAATCCAATTTAAAATAATATTTTTTTAAAATTAAATTTCAAAATACAACAACCATTAAATTTGATTTTAAAGGTCGCCCATGTACTTTATATTTTTGAAAATTGAGATGATAACTAAATTAAAACCCCATAAAATCTATATGATTGTCCAGAAAACTCCCATTCAATTAGGGCACCATAAGAAAACCATTTATCCAATTAAATGAAATACTTTTGTGCCTATTTATCTTAACTGAGACATATCCATTTTTTAGAGTTAAAAAATGTCACAAAATATTATTAGTTATAACAAAAATTTTAATTTCAAAAATATAAAATAACCAATTAACAATCCAACACTATCCATTGTGATTTAAATATTTAATTTAAAAACTCTACCTACCTTGATAAATCTATCCAATTACTCATCTAATCTCATACTAACTAACATTATAACAATAAGAACATATGTTATCAATAAAATCCAATTAATTTAATATTAAAACATTTAAAATAAAATTTTATTAAAAGACTAATGAGGTTAAAACTCACAAAATAGTGTAATGATTCAAAATCTATGATCAATGAGGTATAAAGTACCCCCTCCATGAATTTAATCCTACTATACACAAAATAAAATGTTAATAGAAAAAAATGTTCATTCATATTACTAAATTCTACTAAAATCCTTAAATAAACTGACTAGGTTTTTCTAAAGAGAAATAGAGTTTCGAGGCATGTAGTCATCTATCCTCAATGTATTATATATACCACATGAAAAAGGACCATGAATATAAATCTAACTACAGCAACCCCGGATCATGGATAAACCAGGAGAGGAAGAGAAAACGGAAAAATGGGCTACCCCATTCGTTCTTAATAACTAAAAAGGAATAATCTAATAGGGGTGGTAGGTTTAAGAACCCCGATAAAAATATTGTATAGTCCCTGCTTAATGTGTTTATTTAGAAACACCACTAGACACTAATTAGATAACCACTAGTAGTTTGGTGGGATATCTATGTCCCTATGTCTTAACACCATGTTTTCATTGGTAGGTGTAGTGGGACCATCCCACTACTAAACTCAACAAACACTCGATGGGCTTATATTGAGATTTCAATGGGGCCTATAACCACCCACTGAATCTCAGTTTCTTTTTCTTGTAATGGAAACCATTTTTTATACATTTTATCAAGATTTAAAAAATATAATAAATTTAATCTCTCGAAATAAACCTATATAGTGTCTCCCTTATTTTGTCCTAAAAATATTAAATTTACAACAGCTTTATTTATACCATAGACTGACCTATCTTTAAATTCACTGACACACAACAAAACTTGTCATTTTAAAATATAGTATTATCAATTTTTTTGAGAACTCACCATGAAAAATTGTTCAATAGATTTACTAAACACTTCTTTAATAAAAAAATAAAAATAATTCACCTTTACTAGCACATATATTGAACTCAGATTCATACATACACAAACTTTTATGTAGAATAAACACATGTCAGACTCAAAAATTTACACAAAAGTTTTTTACATGTTGAATTCATATCATTCATGTTAAAATTATCCTAATAAACATATTATATCCTTTTATTGAAAAGTATATAACACTAGATTCATTTTATTATCTTCTTTTACAATCCATGTCATTATAGTTTATAAAATTCATTGGAAATATAAATTTTTTATACATTTAGGGTTAGTCCAAATAATTTAGATTCAGATTAGAGTTATTAGAGTTGTATCCCCTTTTGGTATGTATTTTTTATGTGGTTTGATTTCCAGGAGGTATCTTGGGAGCTTGAGAGAATATCAGGAGCTTTATGTGTGAGTTGAAGTTTATGGACTACTTTTGGCTTGACACATGTTTTAGTGTGAATTACATAGTGAAAAATGTATGGCCATATATGGCTCAGGGATTTTTCAATTAATTTTATTCCATTATATTTTTGTTGTCATGTTTTTCATATTGTTAAGTTCAGATCATGTGTATTCTAGAACAAATTATGTAGTGTGAGTATCTTTTAGGTCCATGGATCACAACTTGTATAAGGTTACAAAAGCACCATGAGATAACTATATGAGGTGTTGAGATAGGGGTTTACTGTTGTTTTTCATTGTTGGTGAATGGTTAGTAAATAGTATGGCTAAACACTTCAAAGGATGTTGTTTTTATGGTGGTTTTTCACAATTTGTGCATGGTTTGGTAAAATATGTGGCCAAATCGTGAAACATACCTTTTTACTTATAAAATGATATTTTACCTATTCGTTATTAGTATTTCCCCCTCCCCTCTCAGTTCTCTATCACATGAGTCAAAACTAGGGGAACCATTTCCCTTTTTTACTCTTACAATATCCTTTATCTAGTGTCATTTTCATGGGAATTATTTTGAATTACTATGTTCAGTCCTTCCAATCCCCTAACCCTTCACCGTCTTCATTAGTTATGATTTATTTTGGTCCCTATCACTTTTGGTTTTGGTTTTGATTCCAAAAAATCATGTTGGAATCAGTTGAGGTTGATGGGTATTTGGCATAGATTGGTGATATATCATCTCAAGATAGTTTTTTCATTTTCTCTCTTATCGTTTATATTTAAGTATTATGGATTGTGGTTTTTTATCGGGATTAAATTAATTTGAATGAAATTTCAATAGAATTTGGCATCATGTTTTATGGATTGTTCACTGCTTATTATTGAAGGTGCATTAGCATAATTCAATATTTGGTTAGTTGTTGTTCTAGAGAGAAGATGCAGCTCAGTTATTTTTTATGCTCTATGCCACTTTTAATTTACCTAATTAATTTGTTATTAATTATTTTATTTTATTTTATTTCACTATATGGTGTGAGTTAGCTACTTCAGTTGTGGGGGAGCATTGTTTTGGGAATAATGATATATCAATTAATTTAATTTCACTATATGTGTATTTGGAATGGATTGGTGAGAGATCATATCAAGATAGTTTTTTCATTTCATCTCTTGTCATTTATATTGAAGTATAATGGATGGTGGTTTTTTATCAGGTTTCAATTAATTTGAATGAAATTTCAATGGAATTAGGCATCATGTTTTACGGATTTTTCACTGTTTATTATTGAAGGTGCATTAGCGTAATTCAATATTTGGTTAGCTGTTGTTCTAGAGAGAAGATGCACCTCGGTTATTTTTTATGGTCTATGCCTCTTTAAATTTACCTAATTAATTCATTATTAATTATTTTAATTAATTTAATTTCATTATATGTTGTGAGTTAGCTACTTCAGTTGTGGGGGAGAATTGTATTGGGAATAATAATATATAAATTATCCCCTTGAGGTAGTTTATAGTATTTTTTGTCCCATTTCCCAAATTTAGAATTATTTAATAATTTTTAAATGATTTTTGTGATATTGAGATCCCCATGAGGGATTTTTGTTGTTGTTGGTAAAGGATTGGTTTTTGAGTTCCTAGTTGAGGGGTACTTTTCAACCCCCCCCCCCCCCACCTCTTTCATAGATTGCCTTTTAAGAACTCACCTATTATGTGTGGTGGTTATCTATAAATTTTGGGAAGGGGATGCTCTTATATTGCGTCCTCATCTTGGAACTGTGAGAGGGAATGGTTATAGTCTATGTAATGATTCACATCCTAAATGGGATGTGATAGTGACGATTATAGACACATAGAGTCTAAAATGTTGTTATTTATGTTGATTAAGGTTGGATAGTTGGTTCCCCTCAGTGTTTTCGAATTATAATCCTAAAGGTGAGGTTCGTTTTATCAATGGATGTCTTGAATTAGGGTTCCAATAGGTTTTCCTTAAGACCTCTCCTAGGGGAGATACTGTTATATCCCAGTTTTGAGTCATGGGTTTTTTAGATAACATAGAATTTGAGGCCCAATGGGGATCCATTTAGGTTATTTGGATTGTTCCTAGTAGTTGGGATTGAATGGTGACATGGCTTGGTAATACTAATGGGGTGTGTGTATTGACATTCAATGGGATGGTCGTTGAGAAATAGGACTAGTTCCTTGGGCCTTTAGTAGTTAACGTTTAGACTAGGATCCTTGGGTTTTAGTTTTATTTGAGAATTTAGGATAGGTTGACACCATGATGTGTTAGGTGTAATAGGGTGTCATTGATCTATGGGCTGAGATTTTTTTGAGGGACTATCGTGGATTCCCTTCTAGAAAGCTTTCTAATAAGTAATCAATTGGGTGTCTTTATTAGGTATTGTTGGTTTCCCCATTATGGATGTGGTTATTCTTATATATTCCTTTTTGGGTGAGTTGATAGATATTGATGGGTCATGGAATGAGTCACCATTTGAGAATGTTCTTATTCCATGCATGGACCATGTTTTGAGAAGGATGTTATATAGGGGGTCTTTGGAGCCCCATGATTTTGGTTGAACCAATTAGGGGTTAGCTATTTCTCTATGTTGGAGGCATCAAGTGTCCCCTTATAAACCAAATAATGGCGTTCAGATACTTGTGGTTGTCTTCACATTGTTGGGTTTGATAGTTGATTATCATGTGCTTTGTTGGCCTTTGACTTGGATGTTTGAGGTAATTCATCTTCAAGATTTTATTATAGGATGAAACCCCTTATAAATCCTTGAACTAATTGGCCTTGATATTTATCTAGTTCTATCCTCTATTGGGTGGTTTTCGATAGATAGTCATAGTGAGTTTGTGGATGATCTAGTAGAGCAAAGCACCCCTAGGATATTAAATACACACCTGACTAGGAGTTTGGTGTTCGTAGTCCCAAAAGTTCTCATGGACCTTTGTTACAGGTTATTCAATTCCCCAAATTATATTTTTATAGATATGGTTAATTATATTGGTCTATCATGGTTTAGAAAGGTTCTATAAATGTTATTATTGTTTCTATCGCTAGTTCGGTTTAGGCCATTTAAGTGTTAGTTCCGGATAGAGACATTTGTTTTCATGTGGATTCCTACGGTTATGCTCTAGAATTTGACACTCATTCCAATTATGTTGTTAGTAATTTTATGTTCTTGTATAAATTTGGTATACACTTCCAATATTATGTGTTTGTTTAGAGTCAAATGTTATAAATCCTTCGACATGGGGTTAGAGTTGGGATAGATTTACCTTAGGTGTCACCTTAGATCTCAGTGTTCGTTTTTTTATATTTATCCTTTTCTTATATAATTTATTCGATTAGTTGTTTTTACTCAAATAGTATAGTAATATCACAATGAAACACACAAATTTCATTCATATTTTTAAGTATATTTCAGTGTATAAATATGTATTTTTGATCTTAATAACCATATATTCAAATGATTTATCATATTGTGGTAAAATTTAAATATTGTATTACAATTATTTAAAATTAATAAATTAGTAAAAGAAGTTGAATATTGGGTTTTCAGTGGTTTAAAATTTATTTTAAGAATGTTGGATAACGATTTCAAGTGTTATGAAATTTAAATTAATATATTTTCAAATTACTTTATTATCAATTTTTTCTAAAAATTAATGTCCATCAAAGAAATCCATCAACCAATGTGTTATCCCACCATATAACTATCCAACACGGGCAGGTTGGCCATACCACCACCTAGGAGATCTCAATAGAGACCTCATAGGTAGATAAAAGGTGATTTAATCCCATACATCGGTGTCCAATGGGTAGTTAAGATCACGATAGAGCACAGTGGGCCCATAGACCCACATGGGCCACGTATGTGTGTAGCCTGCATGTGGTGTGTGTGAGTGGTTATAGGAGCTCATCCCCAATGCAAGCAATTTAGGACTATCATCCTACACCTTGATTGTTATATTGTAACACCTCCAATGTTGTGTTTTATTTTGGTATGACTAAAATAAATGTACATTGCATTTTTAATTTAAACACCATAGTCCCACCTCACCCACACCTTACCCTCACTCAAATAGAATCTATCACTGATCTCGGAAATATTCCGCCTTCAATGATCACCTACCACCATTGAAAGTACTAGGAACAACCATTTTCACACTTAATAGCTCAGTTCCATGCTATACCCCCACCATGGATCACATCCAAACCCATGAACGAACCATAGGAATCTCAATTCGATCTCCCTCTAGCCACTTCGAAGGATAGAGGGGTTAAGGAAAAAGATGAGTCGATGATCTCATGGTTGCACCATTTTCTGCATGCATGAAGCTGATTCCACATCTACCATGTCAAACCACCATATGAAGAAGTCACATCCCATTCCATGCAAGAATAATGAAGCCCCACTAGATCTTTTCCACACTGTAAACCAAGATAACATGTGATCTTCTACGGATCAAATATGAAATATTAAAATTTAATTATTTAAAATAAAACCCAAAATTTTGAAATATATAGATCCCACTTGACTATAGGTTAAGGATGAGGATCTTTCATGCCTCTATAAAAGAAGGCATGGGTAGCCACTTCTAGTTACAATGAACAATGTGAGGAGGAGGATATTGAGGCTGAATATATAGTCCATTTCCCCCTTTGATTTCTTTTATGTTATTTTCTTGTTCTAATTTTATTTTAAATGTTATTTTAATTTATATTTCTTTTATAAATTAATTCAAGAATGTTAATTAAAAACATTATTACCCCCAGACATTTTTTCTCCATATTCTTTCTTCTCCTTCTTCTTCATCTTATTCTTATACTTATTTTTGAGTTTTATTATACCCTATTTTTTTATAATAAATTATTTTATTTTATTTTATTCTTTTTTTTATATGACACACTCTCTATCACCTATATTATTAAGATTATTTTATTTCATTGTATTACACGCTTATTTATCATATTACCACCATTTCCTCTTTACCTAAAAAAATGAGTGTCAAACCTGAGACATCAATCGAGGGAGGTAATTGGTGATTTACATTCATTCTTAACTTAAGTTCTCATGTTTTAATACGTTTTGTCGAGTAAGAGTGAAGCGCGTGAGTGTAGTGATTTTCCAGTACACCACTAAACCACTTAACTCAAAATCAATTTATACTTTTATTAAAAAAAATCCTCCCTTACACTAAACATAATATCTTCTTGTGGCGAAGTTGAGTTATTTAGTATATGAAATAACATACGATGAAGTTAGGTCCGAGAAGGTGTCACACTCTCGATTGAGGTGTTCCATCAACCTTTATTATATAATCTAGTGAAATTGATATTTCTAAAAGAATTTATTATTTCACAACAATAAATAACTGAATAGAATTTTAAGAGTTATATTTCATGACTAAACTCTCAAAATAAATTTAAAAACCAACATGGAGAAAAAAGGAACCCAGAAAATAAACCACAATGTCCATGTTTATTCTTTACTAAGATAATTTTAATTGCATGTTAGTTTACTTTCTATCATTTCATCTATCATTTAAAAATTAATAGTTTTCATAAAATAATACAAACAACCAAAAAAGAAGTAGTTTAGGTTAATTAGAATAACTGAAAAAATAAGATTTCTCAGTAAGTGAGAGATCATTTTTCAGTCTCTATGTTGTATTAGGAAATTAAGTTTTTCCCATTCCCTACGACAAGCGTGTGTAAAAACTGTCAACATTGGTGGTAATCCATTCAGATTTTTCTTATCTTTTACTATTTTCATACAAGATATTTTTAATTAATTAAAAAAATACATAAAAAATTTCTTTTATCATGAGGTTTTCAAATGATTAATACTTTAATTCATGGAATAATTACTCATAGATGTAAGAAGAAGAAAAAGATTATACTAAAGAGGTTCTTCAGTGAATATATAATTCTCTTATGATAATGGTAAAGAAGAAGAAAATATGAATAGATATATGTCGATAATCTCAATATTTGAATGGAATGTTTGATAAACTCTGAGCTGACTCACAGATATTCAAGGCGAAGAAGGAAGTTCCATTAGAGCCGCCCAATTTTACTAGAGACATCAAAGATGTTGAGGGACAATTGAAGGAATATCAATAACCCATCCATTTTAAAGGTAAACATTACGAGTACCATGAGGATCTAGAGAGTAAAGACGAAGACTCATGTGATGATAGAAATGTGAGAAAATAGTCAGTGATGTTTTGGAGTAAATGGGAAGAAGATGAAATGCATTGAGATATTCCCATCTACAAGATTGAAGAATCAGCACATGACAACCTATAACTATTCATAGAAGAGGAATACACCACCCAAGTGGTGGAATATGAATAAAATATGGAGAAACCAAACTAATTTAATCCATAAACTAAAAAACAACATAAAAAGGCACTCACCACTAATTTTTTTTGAAACTAACCTAATTTATGGAGTTGATATTATCTCAAAATCCATTTAATTTCCTGTTATTCAATATAAATTGATTATTAATTCCCACTTTTATGAATTCTTAGATTCAGACAATATTTTATATGACTTATAGAATGATTAAAATGAATAACATGACCCTTTTGCAGAACACATGGAGCTCCCTATCTTTATTGAACATGAATTTAAGGAATCCCATAAAGAAATATAATTAGCTAAGCCTAAGGAAATCAAGACTCAGGAAACTCATTATAAAATGTAGAAATTTCATATTAAAAACTAATATTCATATTTTATTCAAGTAAAAATACCTATTTAAAATCCCTTTGAATATTAAATTCATACATCAGTTGTTGATCAAACACTGGAAATGAAGGAGGAGGTTACAAAAGTAGAAACCAAAAAGGAGGATGATTCATACATTATCCTACCCCAACCAAGAAATCTATACATAATTGTGAAGGTGGAAGATCTAGTATACCCTATCCATATATTATTCCTCATAAAAAGGAATAAGTGCAAGCTGGGAAAATTTACATGTGGTGGTTCAAGTATAAGAATATCAACCCACTATCGAATTATGGATAATATCTGGTATTGTGCTTTGGAGATAGTAAAAATTTAGGGCCCACCTGGGGGAATATACCCAGACTTACCCTTTATTTTTATCTAGGAAATTATATTTCAATTTCATTTTAGGATTAGTCCAGCAAGCATTTCACACCCTAATATCTTTTCGATATTTAATGACATGATCCTTATACTTAATTAATTAATTGTATTTTGTAAGACCATGATGGAAAAAAGGAATCCCCAAGAAAAATTGAAGTTGAATGATTAATGGATCCTAAAAATTTATTTTCCTTTTATTAATAACTTTTAAATTTTCTATATTTTACCGTGATTCTCATTTTATATTTAAACTTGAAAATTGCATGCTCACATTCGAATTTATGATTTAATTGAATTATCTATGAGACATGAGTTTCTTATGAATCATGTGATTCAATGTTTTATATTTTAATTTTAATGAATGTGAATGAGTAAAATTGATAATTAAATGATTAAATTTAATCATGGATATTAAATTGGGGACTCATGATTTGTGGGAATTAGTTGATTCATGTAAATGAAATATCCCAAACATTATGCTTTCAACATCTGAAACTCATGTGAATTGATTTTCTATATTTATCCATTGCTGAGTCACATTCCAATATCATAATCCCATTAACTAGAGGATGTATAGAACAATAATTTCCTATTTTATTCTGGAGAAAATTTGATGACTGATATCGGGACATGCCACATGCTAGAACATTCATTTGAACTTTTCAAAGCTATGACTATGAAAAAAAATTATTGAGGCATCTTTAAAAAAATCCCTTATCCTTACCTTTACATATATCTTTTTTAACCCATAAAGGCCATTAATGGCCATGATATTAATTATCCATGCTTCAATCAGTATTTATCTATTCCTTTCATATTATTTTCATGATATTTTAATGTTAAAGTGTTGGTGTGATGGGGGTCTTGAAGAAAGTGATGAAATAAATTTTATGGAAAAAATGTTTGGGGTGATAGATAAGGGGATTAAGAAAAAATGGTTTTGATTCATACATTATACTATTTATTATTTTTAAACTCTAGAAAAAAATAAAGAATATGAAAAAAAGAAGCAAAAAATATAATGAATGGGTTACGACATAAAAGAATCAAAAATCGCCATCACAGGACCAAGGATTTATATCATATGTGGTTATGTTGTGGATTTCAGGTCTACTCTAAGAATAAATTTTGAAAAATAAAAAAATGGTAAAAGTACATTCAAATGGAATAAATCATAAAATTAGAGAAAAATTCATGAGGGTGCATAATTAATTCATTATGATTTCATTAACACGACCTTATATTGAGTTTCAAAAAATTTGTATTTGTTCCAATATGAAGGGGGGATTTGATTGAGATTTTACATTTTATATCATGACTTCTGCTTTAATTGATAACCATCATTCTTAAGCCTTAATTTTTAAACATCAATTCCTACCCACCTTAAACCTCATAGAATTTTGAACCTTCATTAAAAGCCCTCAATATTTTATGATCCATATTAATTCACAAATTAGAAGATGAGGTTTTTTATATGCCTATTTACAAGAAACATGTTCTCATGATATAAGAATAAATCTACTTGAATTATATCATGAGTTATGAGAGAAAAGATTTAGGTGAGGTAAATCATTTTTTGGAATGTTTAATAATAATGAATTAAGAAACTAGAATGAGTGAAAGAAGTAGTTACACCATTTTTTAAAGGGAGAAAGTAAAATTCTAGGATTAATTTATTTCTTTGAAAGCTAATATATTTAATTGATATTCTATTTTTATTTTTGGAAAAATATTTTACAATGTTTTTTTATTACATTGATATTTCAATAATGTTAACATTGGTGCCCTCTAAATTCGATGTAGTGATTTTAATCATGTGCATAAAAAGGTTTTAAGTGTGGGCGTATTTCTCACACTCACGTTTCATGCATATTTTAAAATTGTTTTAATTTTTATAAAGGTATTTTTGATTTTAATAACCATGAATGACAATGTTTTATCAAATTTTGTGAAAATATTGATATGGTATTAAAATGGATTAAAAGGAATAAATTCTGGAAAGAAGTTGAAAATTTGGATTTAAATTATTTAAAATTTATTGTAAGAAATTTTGAAAATGGTTTCAATTATTATGAAAATTAAATTAATATTTGTTCATATTACAATCTTATTAATTTTAGGTGGAAATTTAAGGGACATCTAAGAAAGGCCTCATCCAAAGTGACAGTCCACCATATAGCCATCCAATAAAGGATGACCGGCCAAAAACATACCAAGGAGTTCTTGTTGGAGACCTCAATGTTAGATCACAGGGGATAAAATCTCTTGAAGAGGTGGCCCATGGGGGGTTAAGCTCACATGGGTGCATAGTAGTCCCATATGCCTACACGGTTTGTGTGTGTTTGTGGCCCATAAGTAGTGCTTGGGAGTGGTTGATGGAGCCCATCCCCACAACGAGCAATTTTGGACTATCATCCCACACCATTATTGATATACAGACACAGCTCATATTTTTCATTTTGATATGGGATGATGGAAATATAGGTACTTTTCAATTTTAAATGAATCAGCGTTGTCCCGCCTCACCTATGTCACGTCCTTGCTTGGATTGAAGTCACTACCACTCTCTGCCGCATGTCTCCCCCAACGATCACATTTTTCCACTGAAACTTCTATGAATCATCATTTTCATGATGGAGAGATCTAGACTGAGCTGTACTTCCACCATTATCTCATCTGAATCCATGATCGAACTTTAGGAATCTCATTTCGAGCTACCTTTTCAAAACATCAATACCTGGAGGGGTTGAGGAAAAAGAGGATCCACTAATACCGTAGTGGAACCATTTTCCATATGTATGAAGCCACTACCTCTCATGCCACCATGTTAAGCCCCAGCATCCCATGCCATTATGGAGAACAAAGCGCCTCTGGATCTATTCCACACTACAATCTAAGATAACTTGAGATATTTGGTGGATCAAATCTGAGATATTAAAATCTTATTATTCAAATGAAAATTTAATTATTAGAAGGATAGAGATCCACCTTGACGAGATGAGGAGGTTATGGTTGATCATTGCCTCTATAAAAGGAGGAATATCTCACCCTTGTGAGGGAGTCACAACAACCTGAGGAGGAGGCCACTGAGGTTGAAGATGCTATCCATTTTCCCCCATTGTTATAGTTTTATTCTAAATATAATTTTAATTTATATTTTTTAAAAAAATTAAATCATACATGTTAATTTAAAAATGTGTTTCCCCCATCCATTTTTCTTCACCTTCTCCATATCTCTTATTTTTCTTTGTTTAATTTAATTGTTAACCATTTTATTTTCTTAATTTAAATTATTTTATTTTCTAATTTTTTTATTTTATTCTTCCTTATCCCTCTTATACATCTATTTTTATTTTATTATATCATGTGTTTACATTTTTCTTTTCTTATTCTCTTTTATATTTTCATTGAATTCTCTACAACTTCTTTATCTCTCTCTCCCCCCCTCTCTTATTCTTTTTATATCCTTCATTTAACTTCTTCCATTCTTCCTCATCTTCCCATTATGACTACTTTCCCTAAAAAATGTGGTACTAAACCATGTCTTTGACCTATAGCGGTAAGTGGTGTTTTCTATTCATTCTACGCTTAAATTCTTATATTTTATTAATTTTGTGATGAGAGTGAGTGAAGTGCATGAGTGTGGAAATTTTCCACTATGACACTAAACTCAAACTAATATCTAAACTTTTAATAAAAAAAATTATATTTCTTCCTCTAATAATAAGCTCTTAATGTAATGTAGTTAAGAAATTTAGCCGAAGAAATGACTTACAATATAGTCGGATCCTAGAAAGTTCCATGCTCTCGATTGAGGTATGCAATTAATCTTTATTAAAGGAGGTGGTGGAACTGTGATTTCTTACAAAATGTAATATTTTACACCGCCAAATAAAATAATAGTAGTTTAAGAGTAATATTACATGATTAAACTGTCAAACTAAATTTAAATGACAACTAGTAGAATGATGGAACCCATTAACCAAACCAAAAATTTGAAATTCATTCTTTACTAATGACATTATTTAATTGCATTTTAGTTTACTTTTATGCATTTCATCCATATTTTCCAAAATAATAGATTTCATAAAATTATAAAAAACCACAAACAAGTAGTTTAGGTAATTTATATTATGAGAAATACTAGGAAATATTCTCATGTGAGACAACCCCCATCTTCCTCTATTTGTTTCATTGGGTAAATAAGTTTGATTTTTACAGGCCCTATGACAGGCGCACATCACACAGGTTTCATACACTTATCATGATAGAAGATTATAGGATCCCAATTTGGGGTGGCCTACTAAGATTCATTTCTCACCCAATGTACATAAACATCAGTGTGCATGTGAACCCTTAGGTATACTTTTGTATTGATTTCATGTTGCAATGGATGGGGATGAGGCCAAATATAGCATGACTAAGAATGACGTCATGTGTGGAGTCTCGAGAATGGGTTTTTATAGCTTGACGTTTGTATAGAAAACATGTTTGAGGTTCTTCATAGGGATGAATATTAATCCTTTCTATTTTTCACTCTTTTACCATACATGTATATCTGATCTGCCTAGTGGGAAATCACATTTTGTATGTTTTAGCATGATTTTGATTTCTATGAATGTATGTATCATTTAATTTGATATAACATGGTGCTTCATTGTTTATTTATTGTAGTGTACTATGAAGTTTTTGTGGACAAAGATATGTTGGGTTATTTTTAAATAGTTATTGAACTCTAACTGAGGGTATAGTATCCCCACTGTATCTTTTTATAACCCCACATTTAGTCGGTGGCCTTTGGCATACAATGACACATGATTGAGTCCTTATGGTGAGCCGAAATAGGTGATATGTTAGGTTAACATGGTTCGGTTCATTAAAAAATGTTATTAGAGCATTTCTTGATTTCTTTATTTTGGGAGTTGGTAGATAGTTGTTTTAGGGATGTTTTAGGGACTATGATGGAACTTAAATAGGTGTGTCATGAAAACCTTTTCTGATTGAATGTATAGGTTACTTGGGTAATGGTATTTTTTCTCATGGTTTCTCCTTTTATAATTTAATGAATTCACATAGTGTGATGCACATGTGTTTTTAGATTTATATATTTATGGGTTTTGAGTATTTTCTTGTTTGAAAGTGGAAAATATACATTCATCATTATTGGCATGTAGGATTATCATGACATATACCTATCTGTTTTTGATTTCAAAAATTATGGAGGTTCAGTTGTTTATAATATCTACAAAGAGTGTCATCACGTATACCACCCTCGTGGAATTCTACTCAACTGAACCACATTTATATATTTTCATCTGATGGAATTCCATAAATATATTTCTATAAGGAATTCACAGATGATGGAAGTATAGTACCTTCTTTAAGTGTTGTTTGAAGACCCTGGAGGGTTGGTCTGGGCTTTGGGAACCATGGTTATGGATTGATGAGGGCCTATGATTCAATAGATAAGTTTGGTTGGGATCGAGATTCCCTGGGTTTGAGGTTGAGCTCTAGTTGTGCTCATGGTTTTGATATTTCTTGAGAGGGTGAGTTTGGTAGTATTATTAGACATTCTCATTTATATTTTTTCTTTAAGTGATGTGGTGGGAATTTATTTAGGTGCCATAGTTTGAGCGATGGCATGGTGGTTGGTGGTTTTGTGATTAGCCTTGTCAAGAGTGTGAGGTGCCTTGTTTTTAGTTGAAGAGAACCAAGGAAGGGATAGTTTATTAATGATAACCAATATGAGGAGTGTGGTGAGTGGTTTCAGAATAACATCCTAATCTCGTTAATAGCTGTATTGTGTGATTGGGAGTCTGGTTAATGATCATATTGAATAAAAATACACAAACATTGTGCTCAAGTTAGTCCAAGTTGTTTTTTATGGGAAGCACATCTGTGATGGTTTTGTATGGGTCCATTAAGAATTATTCAAGTCTCATGAAACATATGTGGAATTTTTGTGGTGTAATAGTTGATTGTTTCCCTCAAGGAGATGATTAAGGGAAAAATATGGTGGGGATCCCACCATAGGACTTTGGACGACATCATTCTTGGTGAGATAAGAACAGTAAGTTGTTTTTTGTCATGTTTACACTTGATTAAGAGATTCTTGGAATATCCCAACCATTGTGTCCAATTTTGGATATATAATTACTAGGGAGATTTTTGTTTTATTTTGAGGTAAATATGAGGGTACATTTATAGTGGGGAGCACCATCTCAGCTGTATGTTGACCATTGTGCCTTCAGAGTCCCAATGTGTAGTTGGATCCAGATAGATCTAGTTCCATGGGAAATACTATATTTAATTTAAAATATGTAATTGGATGGATCCCATATATTGAATTAGGGTTGGGGTAGTGTTGGTGTGACACTCATGTTGAAAAGGGTTAGTTTTGCCACGATAGATGAGGTTGAGCATAATGGGAGGATTTTTCCTAAAGGGGTATGAATGGTGTTTTTGTGTAGCTTTGGATATGTAATGTTAGAAATAGAATAAAAATCATCATTCAAGACATATACTATGTGTTTTAGGGTTTGAACTAATGATTTTTTTGATAAATTCTAGTTTATATGATCTTAGAAGTTTGAACGACGCGGTGAAATCATGTTTCGAGTTTCGATTTAGAACATGGTTTCTCATTGATTAAGTAGTTATTGAGGCTGTTTGGGATGTTTAATTTTCAAACCATTTAGTATTATCAAGGGTGTGATATATTTACGATTTTGATTTTTTAATGATCCAAACAACTATAGGTCGTAGAATTCATTAAAAATTTTAATTTTTGAATAATTCAGGGTTTTTTCTATGTATTCTGATTTGGATTTGATTTCCATGAGTTGGATCCAACATTTGAAGTTTTTTGGGTGTGGTTTGAGGCTCAAGAGGTAGGTTGGGTTCTCAGGTGAAGCTCTGGAGCATCAGGTGTGATATGGAGTTTTTTATCTCCTTTTGTCCTGATGTAGGTTTGGTGTGTATACCATAATTAAAACTATTCATCCCTTAATGGATTATATCATTTTTTTATTCTTACCTGGTTTGGTAAGCATGACTTGAACATGGTTTAGGTGGAACTTATAGGATTTCAAATAAAACTATTTTGGGTGAGTAGATTTTAGTTCTAGGGAACACAACATACACATGGTTGAAAAAGAACTTCCTGACAACCGTGTGAGTTGTTATGATGAGTTCTTGTGTTTTTTTGAATTTTTAGTTCACATTTAGTCAACCACGTTTTCAAAATATGTGTGGAGTGTTATATTTGGTAGTAGAGGGTGCTCAGTTTGGTAAACCATTAATCCTACCTATTTTTTGTAAAAATGGTATTTATCTATTTTCCCCTTATAATTTTATCACAATACCCTCTCATTTCTCCCTCATGCATGGATGAACTGGGGGAACCATTTTACCTTGGTTACACCATTAACCATATTAATTTGTGTGTGTTTTCTTTTGATTTATTCTGTTTTTTAATGTTAGATTATTCCTCTCATCCCCCCTTATTCTTCCATCCATGTTATTTAATTTTATGTATTGTACTTAGGGATTCAACTTGGATCCGATAAGAGAATGGTTGATCCAGTTTAGGATAATTGGGATTTGGCATTGATTAGTGAGAGGGAATCTGAAGATAACTTTTGTATGATTTATCTCATAATTTTTTTGGATGTATGATTCTAAATGGATTTTTCATTAGTTTTAAATTAAATTTAAATAAATTTCCATGTAGTTGGGAATTGCATGCTAAGTATTTTACTTCATTTAGTATCGAAGGTGCGTTTTAGGCCTTCTATATATTATTGGATGTAGTTTGAGAGAGAGGATTTGAATCATTGAATTTTAAGGTATATGACATTTTTAACATAATTAATCAATCAGTTATAAATTTATTTATTTAATTTAATTGAATTGAATGGAATGATTTAGTTCCTTCAGTTGTTTGTGGGACGTAGGCTTATTCCTGTAGCAATAGAATTTACACCTTGAGGAAGGATAGGGGTTTGTGTTGGTTTTGTATGACTAATTTATAATCATTTAATTTTTTAAAATTATTGTTGGCCTATCAAGATCAAATATAGGGTCACTATGTTTAGTTTTAGGGAAAGGCATGGGTTTTGGGTTCCTCATAGAGGTGTTTTGTTCAGAACCACCCCACTTTCTTAGCATGTATTTTGAGAACACACCTACGGTGTTTAGTGGCGATGAATATAAGAGGATAATAATAGGATCTTGTATGTCCTCATCATTTTGGAACCATTATGTGGATTGGTTATAATCCATCTCAAGATTCTACTCCCATGTGGGAAATTACATTGAGGCTTGAAGGCTCTTAGGGGATGTTGAGTGGTTCATTGGGTTGATAGAGGTTGGAAAATAGGTTCTCCTTGAGATTTTGCAATTATAATCATATAGGTGATGGTCATGTTCTCAAAAACTATCTTGTATTAGGGTTTCCAGACATTTACCCTGAGATCACTCCTAGGGGATATGTTGTTGCGACTTAGTGAGGGCCACGGGTCATTTGAATGAATTTTCATAGGTTGTTCCAAGGGTATTTGTTGACGTAATTTGGACGGTTCAGGAAATTCAGGATTGAATGATGACTAGGATTAAGAATTGGAAAGGGGTGTTTAGATCAATGTTAGTTAGTATGGTCCTTGGGCAATATGACCAGTCTAGGTCTGTGATAAGTTGAGTTTTTGATAGGGTTTCATGGGTTCATGTTCAGTTAGAGCCTTTGGGATTGGTTAACACCGCGGTGTGTCAAGTGCAACAAGGTGTCATTGAGTTATGGATTGAGATAGGTCTAAGGGACCCTTGAGGAAAACCTTCTTGGTGGATCACTAATAACTGATCAGTTGGAATTAAATGATGAATGATGGTGGTTTCCCACTTACAAGCATGGTGACTCTTATGGATGCCTTTGTGGTGAGTTGTTCTCTATAGATGGGTTGAGTGATGAGTTTCCTATTGATAATTTTCATGTTTTGGGAATGGATAATGTTTTGATAAGTATTTGATCCAAGGGGGCTATGGGAGACCCATTATATTGGTTAACCTAACAAGAGGTTTAATCCTTCTCATATTCAGTAATATAGGGTTTCTTGTTATAACTCAAGGACTGATGTCGAGCTCATTGTGGCTATGTTTGTTTTTTTGGGTTTGATAGTTGATGAACCCATTCTTTTTTGGAATTTGGTTGTAATGTTTGACATAGTTCTTCATCAAGATTTTGTTTTAGGATGATACCTTTGGGATATCTTTGGAATGGGTATTGGTCCTAAGATTTATTTAGTTTTATCCTTCATTGTCTTATTGTGCTAAGATTGGCATAAGGATTTAATAGAAAATTTGGATGACTGCATCCCTCCTCAAAGTAAATAGACACATACCCAAATAAGGGTTCTATTTCCATGGTCCCATACATTTTTATGGACCTGGGTTGTGGCTATTCCTTTTATAAACATTGTATTATTTTGGATCCAGTTAGTTATGTATGACTATCATTCTTTTGATAGGTTCTCTATGTGTATGTAGAGTTATGATGATTAGTTATAATTGTTTCATTTGATTCATAGAGCCTAGTAGCGAAGTGTGTTGTCTTATATATACCTATGCATATGCCCTGGGGTTTATCACTCATTCCTACTACATTGATAGTCATTTGGAGATCTTGTGTATATTTTCATGTACACCCAATGTTATGTGGCTAGGTATATCTACTTTCATTAAATCATTTAATAATAAGATGGATCGATGGTATATTTACCTTAGGTGTTACCTTACATCCTAGGTTTTAATCTTTTTTTATCCCATGCCTATTTTTTTTATACAGTTAGTGGTTTTTTACTTAGCTTGGCTAGGAATATCATGTGTTGTATACAATTTTTATGACAATGTATTATATATTGATTATTGGGGGTGGATTTTTGAGATTTATTTCTCTCCCATATATGTCAAACTTAGTGTGCATGTGTATCCTTTTGTTTTCTTTTAGGTTGGTTAATAGTTGTGGTGGATGGGGATGAGGCCCAGTATTTCATGACTGATCAGGACCTCTATTGTGGATTATCGTGATTAGGTTGTTATAGATCAAATTATTTCCAAATATAAGGTATATGAACTGGCTCAGATTTGGCAGTAGAGCCTTTGCATTTTTTTCATTTATCCCTCCTTTATATGTAATCATCCAAGTGGGAGAGTAGTTGTTGTTTGTTTTAGAATTATTTTTTTTTCGATATGACTATATGTCACATATCATTTGGCATAACATATTCTCGCATTGATTATTTATTATGGAATAATCTGATACTATTTTGGATGTGGATGTGTTTGGTTATTTTTCTATTTTTATTCTCTAATCAAGGGTTTACTCTCCCCTACATATCTTTTTAGAGCCATTTCACTTTTCTATAGAATCTAGTATATAAATACTAACATTTAATGCCTTTTTTATACAAATTGAGGGATGTGTTAGTTTATCCTAAGTCAGTTCACTACATTTCCACTTTTATAATAATAATACAATGAAAAAGAGATAATCAGATAGACTTTATATCTCAACCTTGTGAGACATGTGGTTGAACTCTCACCATCTATCACAATATTTGAAAAATGTATTTAGGAAACATTTTAGTAAACACATCCACCACATGTTATTTTATAAGGAAAAACTCCACCCTCAAGATTCCTATATCAACCATTACATAGAAAAGGTGTCACATGGTATTAATAAGCTTTAATTAAGAGTGTTGAACATAATTCATGGATGGTTTAATTTTCATAGAATTTCCAATTACAAAAAACAATGAAAACTCACCTTTCACCATGAGGTCATTTAATTGAGTTCTAATCCACATCAATGACATCATCTATTGAGTCATAGACATATTATCTAATTCCATTATAATTATAGTTACTTAATTTAATTTCTTTGTATGATAAGAATCACACTTTTATCTTAAGAATTACAATCAACCTAACATTGATCTCCAATAATCAACACTCACAATCCAATCAACAGAAAAAAATCAAGAAAACAATATTTATTATACTAAAATATATAAACCCAAAATCAATAGTACCTTCAACATACCCTAGGATTAAATTCACAATAATTATTCGATATTCTTTTAGTGTACTTTGATATCAATCACACAATGACACAACATAGATTATGCTCAGAAATGAAGCATTTAAAATCTGAAATTTTCGAATGGGTTTTTAAAACCAATTTTATTGACTTATTTAACATCATTATGCTTAGATAGTTTTGTTCCTATTACCATTGGAGTGGAAATACCATTTAATATTCTGTAATAAATTAACTTAATATTTTTTTATCATACCTCTCTTAAGAATGAAAAATAAGATCGTTTCCATGAGTGATTTTTAATCCCAGGTAAAATCTTTTCCATATAAAACAATCCAACACAAATTTTTCACCTTCTAGTAAACAAACCTTGTAAAATCATTCACCATTTATAGTAAAAGTTATGTTGTAAACGTAATGAATGATGATGAACTATTTCATTGAGTAATTATATATGTAATGGTTTAAATCAACTCATCATTTAATAAATTCCAAATACTTTAAATCTACATCAAAATTTGAGTTCTGGATCTTGCGGATGGATTAAAACTATACTTATAAATGTTTAACTTATATATATGTCCAATATCATTATAAATTAAAACTCCATCAAGGTGATTAATATAGATTTCTTTTGAACTATATATTTAGAAATGAACACTTAACATCGATTTGAAATATATTTTATCTCAATTAAATTGATATATAAATAAAAATTCTAATTGTTTTTAAATATTTTATAGGATAAAATGTCTCATTATAGTATACTCCTTCAACCTGAGAGTATATATTACAAATAATTTTGGCCTTGTGGCTTTCAAATCTACATCTTTAACCTTGTTTTAGTAACATTATTTGCACTTTCCCTCAAAACCAAAACTTGAGTTCCCTTTTTTTACAATTTGGTCAAATTATTCATTCATCACTTATATCCACTCATGGGGCCATAATATTTTATTTATATCCATTACTTCATCATGAGAAATAATATATATATATATATGTGGGGTGGATTTGGTCTTCAAAGATATCACTGGTTGTACCCCTAGAATTTTATTTTGAAAGATTGATAGGAATCCAATTAATTTATAAAAATTAGATGAATTGAAGGAAATTGCTCCTCAACACTTTAAATATATGATTAATCTTATTCAAAATTATATTAACTATAAATACTTAAAAATTTTAAATTTCTAGTGTTCTATGTAGTAAAATCAGTACAATAGTATTCATTTTCAAATGGTTTATTTTTCTTTCCATACCTATCAAAATATTTTTCTAATAAATTTATATTGAGTCTATTTATAATATTTCATGATTACTTTTTATAAAAAAAATAATCAATTCTATTAAATAAATATCCCTCAAATATTCCATCAAATTCACACTAATCAAATTTCCTCATGGTTACTCCTTTAACCTTGATTATTATTGTTGAAGTTCATTTTTTTAGTTAATATGAACTAGGAAATGATGTACGACATCTAATATTACAAAAACAACTCTTGTTTATTGATGTATATGGATTTCATGTCTAGTTCACCATTTTGTTTCTTACAGACATCAATCTGTTGGGTTTATGTTACTCGAAATGTGATGCATGAAACCTGATATCACTCAATCGTTTATGGCTATAGGATTCCATGTCAACCATCTTTCCTCTGATGCAAAATGTTTCTATGTTTGTTTTGAGTTTATGCAAACCTTATTTCCAAAGGATGTTGGTCGATGTAACATTACCTGTTATTCTTGGGTCATTCATTGGTTGAGAAGATGTGAGGTCAATCTCATCTCACTCTTTAGGGGGGAATTATTTTCTACTCTAGGAATCTCTTATATATGTAAGATATTTTCCTGACGATTTTCCAAATCCCATTATTTTACGTTTTATCTTTATGTTACTGTTTTTTTAAAAAAAAAATTCAAACTAAACCTATATATATAAGAGTATCTTAATCATTCTCATTTTAGTTAGTGATGTTGTAGATCAAATCCTCACAATTGGGTACTATATAATTTATCATGATCTAAGGAAGGGGTAGGTGTTGAAGAGTTTTTATCAAGTATATGAAATGGTATTACTATATATACCTATTATGGGAATACATACCCACATTGTTCAGCACATATTAATAGAAAACATAATACATTTTATGTTTATGTTACAATCACCAATGTGGCACCTTTTATGATCATGAAACTATAACCAAGTGATACTAATTTTCCATTTAGGCATCCATAACCTATAGGGTATTAGAATTGAACCTTAGAGAGGTGTTTTATATATCTTGGATTATAGGAATCACAACCCACATAGTTTTTGTTACACAATTTAAGGTCATATGATAGTATTATAATATGTAGTTTAATATCAGAGGTTATGGATTTCCACCAAGTGATATGGTTTTGAAAAAGGTTACACTATGAATTATAAATGGATAAACCTCTATGATTAAACCAATTCATTAGAAGTGAAACTAAATAATTAATGGCTTATCAGAGGTAATATGGACCTTTGAGGGATGCTTACTCGTAAAGAAAATATAGACCTTGAAAGAAGATAAATCATGGAGAATATGGCCCCTTAAAAAAGATACGGCATAGGGAATATGGACCTTTGAGGATGATAATTCATGGGTAATATGTCCTTTTGAAGAAGCTATCTCATAGGGAATATGAACATTTGAGAAGGATATCTCCTTCGGAATATAGTCCTTTAAGAAGTATAGATCCAAGGGAATATGGCCTTTTAAATATGGTATCATTCTGGTAATATGGACCTTTTGATGTTGGTATGTTGTAGGGGATATAACCCATTAAGAAGGATATCTTGTATGGAATATGGACCTTTTAGAATGGCTCAATAGGGAATATGGACTCATGGGAATGATATGGGGCCTAAATTCAGGTGACTCATATATAAATTGAATTGAACTAATACCATGTATGCTACACACATATACATCCACTTCGCATCGATTGCTGGTGGGTTAGGGAATGCTGAATGGACACATTGTGGATATTACCCCATGAGGAAGTGGTCTTGAACATGGGTATCCCATGTGCTACATAAGAATTAGAAAGGATTTTTGTGGGGATTATGAATATACATACATAAGGATTCACTCATTGTTTGTTGGTAATGTGATCAATAAGTACCACTGGACTTGTGTGGAATAATCCATAGTAATAAGAGATATGGGAAATGTAGATATTTTACCTAGCCTGATCATCATAGAAAGAACAAAAAAGGATGCATCATGTTCCATATCTCTCCCCCTAGATAATTTATTAGACGATATGGGTGGAAAACTTGACACATGGAAGCCAATAAGAGCAGCATGAGATGGGTGGGGTGTCACCGATGTTCTAATGATAAAGACCCCCATTATAATAGAGATACATGAATGTAAACACCCTAAGGGCCCTTTTATTAATGGTGGTAATTAGGAAAATCCTTTTATTTAGGGAATAAATGATCTACAAGGATCGAATCGGTATACCCACCATATTTTTTCAATTTATGGGGTTGTAGAGGAAGCATCAGTGAATTGGATCCTAGAAAGGACCTGAGTGAAGCTATCACACATATATATATAGTCGGAGTAAGGGATGCACCTATGTATAATACGTATGCATAAGGAATTACCATCATTGAGTAGTTGGTATAAAGTTTGCCTAGTTGGGTACCTAAGTGAAGGATCATTATAGTAGGGTACTCATGTAATGGTTCTTCTTAGTGGGGTACTCAGGTGAGGGTTCACCATATTAAGAGGTAGTGAAAAGTGGTCTCCCTAGTATGGGATTGGGAGATGTGGTCACCGTGGTATGAAGTTATGGGTGATGTATCACTCTAGTAATGTGTTAGAGTGAATGTGGTTCTCTAATAGTAGTCATAGGAAAGAGTTATTCCTAATATAAGTACCTAGTTGAGTGATTTCCTTAGTGATACTAGTTAGGGAGAATACATAACCTTATTATGGTTAGGGTGAAACGGTTTCACTATTAGTGATGTGGGATGCAGCAGTCATATTAATTGATAACTAGGAAAATCAGTCCCCCTAGTAAAAGAAATTTGGTGATGTATTTTTCTAGTTAAGGGTCTTCAAGTCAAGTTTCATCACCCGAGTCCTTATGGTTCTTATGGATGTGGTCTTTTGTGAAGGTTTCAATTTTATAAAACTTTGGGTAACTCAATTACCTTAACATTCAATTACTTCACTTAGAGTTTAATATTATTTAATCTACGTAAAGGGGGTTTAAAACTATCATGTATATAACTATTTTGGGATCTCTTCATCTTTTTAGGTTCATGTTCACATAATCCGCTATAATTAGTGTTCGGAATTGTGACCAATGGGGACTATTTATAAGAAAAAATGGATATTAGGATGCTTTATGGTTGGGATTAGATGGAGGTTCATGCAATAACTTTAGAATAAATCACGGGCTTGTAGATACTATCATGAACATCTTTACATGTAGGTGAGCTATGTAAATGAGGAAGATATGATGATTCACTTGTGCATGTAGGATAGGGAGTGTCTACTGGCTTGGAAAATGTTACCCTAGGTGAAGATATGGGGACCTAGGAAAACTGACCGTGGTGAATTTCTAGGATCTTGAGTAAAATGATGGTCCACTTCTCAGGGACTTTTCTTACACTACATCAAGGTTTCCTTTTCCAAAAAAGGAGCCCCGCCAAATTCCCCCTAGTAATTCGACCCAATTAAAACACTGATTTTGTAAATTTTAGGAAAATGTCACTATGGAAATAAAATTACTTTGAAGGGGAAATATTGCTGGTTATGTGGGATTAGGCCGTGGTCTGGACACACTCTTCCTCACCCATATTTTTTGTATATTGTTATTCATATGTTTTATGGTGTTAAATTCATGTTGACACCCGATCGAATGATGCACTATCACATGATCAAATAACATAGCTCCAAATATAAATAATGATCCCCAATATTTCCATGCGCTATTATAACTTATTGAAACCCAAAATATTCGATCTATCTATTCTTTTATGTTAGTCATGAAACTCATGGTAACCTCTTATCCTACATACATTTCTCTATCATGATCATGATGGTGATGGAAGAATGAAAAATTCACACAAAAATATTAATTGGTTGAAGTGATCTAATAAAAAAGTTCTCGGTGAAGCCACCAGCATGAAGTCTCTTGAGTGATGATTCCTTGGGTGAGGCAGTCATGATGAAGAAACCGGGGTGGAATGACTTATGCAAACATATTTACATTGTTATTTTTTCCCGATTGTTTTTGTCCTCATATTCTCTTTTCCTTTTGGTATTTTCATAATCTCAATTAATATAACTAATTAACTATTAAACTACCTTATAAGAACAATATGAACCATACCACAATCATGGTTTTAAATTTTAAATCCACTTCTCGTATCAAAGGTATGGTTAAGGATATTGATTCCATTTCATGGAATTTTATTATTCCAATTCATCAGGCCCTTGAAAGTATTCTTAAACCAGACTTACTCAACTAGCCTCTATAAAATAGGGTTCCATTATAAGGATTTAACCTTTAGATTTATGCACCATTCTAGAACAAAACCTTCAGATTCTCAACATATAAACCTTATCCCCATAATATGCCTCCCATTCCAATATTTCCTGCGATGGATAGATTATTTACAAGGATAAAATAAGGGGATTTATTATCTGACACATTATATGGAGGCAATGAATGATGATCCATGAGTATACACTACCATTCGAAAATTAATCCTCATAGAATCAATAGTGTGGTGAAGAATTTAGTGGGACATATTCCCCATAGGGAACCTCTATAATGGGTTGTCATTGAACAACTAAGTGAACATGATGCATACTAAATTAGAGCACCACATTAGGGATGTTGGAATTTATGAGGCCACCTGGGCCACACAATGTTTTGTTTACCTCCATCATAATATAATTCCTAATATGATCATCCAGTGGTATACTGAGACCAACAACATTCATTTTCTACAGGGAGGTCAGTTTCAACCTTTAGATCATTTATAATATCAAAGGAGTCTCTATTTTCAGTTTCATGTATAATGAGTTCCTCCCACCTCGCAACACCTTGGACGAAAAAGGGGAAACCCTATTTTTTAGAGGGACCTATTGTCATTGGTTGAGTACGATATAAAGAAATAATCCAAAACATATCTCAATCTATATTTAAATAAATGGATTCAAATATTTTTAATCCCCCATGTATAAATTATGAGAGAGAAAAGTCTAAGGAATATACCAACCTATTATGAAAATGGTTCTGAGAACACATAAAAATTTATTCTATATATTGTTTGGTACATAAATTGGAGTTTTTAAGTTATGTCAGAGTTGAGTCAAGAATTCTATTAGCAATACTTTTGGACATGTTCCTCACCATGTGGTTTTTGTCTTCTTGACATTCATACTGGGAGGTGAGGGGAAGTACCTTTTTGATGGTCGCAAAACTAGGGTTACAGTCACTTGTGAATCTTTTTGTTCCAACCATGGGAAGGATGTATTCGGTACTTTGAAAAGATCAGCATGGTGAGACCCCTCACCAGGCCTAAAACCCTATAAAATATGTACATAGCTAGATAAAAAAACACCTTAGTGGTTTTGATTTTAGGAACATGGTTTTGGATCCTTAATTCACCCACCAACCCTCACTTATGAATATTATAGGCATATGACGATTAAGAATGGATAACCAAAATATAGAATACCTTATAAATTTCATTTGAGGATAGATTCATTGTAGTTATAGTTTATGGGAAACCTATATATGAACCCTTTATGATGCATACGTTAAAACAAATTGGTAGTGTATAATATTATATTCAACTAATTATGATGAATTTCAAGAGTATAAACACCCAAATCTATTGTGAAAATGTTTTCTGAGGTTTATGTGTATAGAAAAAATCCCCACCAATATTTATTAGTCCAATGAATTAATTGGATTGACTCTTAGGAAATATCTTTCATAGGATGATTTTTATCCTAACATTATATTGAGATGAACCACATTATAGATGCATGAATGTATTTTTAAAATTTTCAAATGAAACCCATAGATAATACTAGTGGAAAGATAATTTTCCATGATTTATTCCTCAACCGATGGAGAAGATAAAACTATAGTCGAACACATAATTTTCACTATAGGGTTTTAAAACAAGGTACCACATAATATTTATAGATTTATTAGTTACCTAATATATTCACAATGTCTTTGTTGGCCTGACCTTCATGGAGCATTCCCCTCTCAACACAGGGGCGCTAAACTTTAACACAATTTCATCTTCATTAGTTTCACAAATATGTCTCTCAAGAAACCTTATCCTATAATATATGCTAATTTTAGAGGACGAACCAAAAATTAGAACATATGTTTCCACAATGAAACAATTAATTCATGAGAGGTTATGGAATAATATTCATTCTTTGATCACCCAAACCCCACATGTTGAGATGTGGTGTAAAGCATGTTGACCCCTTGGAGTCGAAAGCGCACATTAGTGATGGCCAATGAAAGTTTATAGATGACTCAAAATCATTAGAAATAAATTATACTGATAGTAGAAAGGATATTCAATAAGGTTTTTATCACTATAAAATATACACCACTATGCACTAAACATGTCATTGGGTTTGATGTTTGTATCATGAAACCATGTGATCATGTATATAGGAGAAGGATAGTAGTTCTATATTAAATTTATCATAGACTAATGGGTCCATCAAGAATATATTTTCATTTTCAAGGGCCATATGGTGGGTCTTCTATTATTTTTTCCTTCTTATATTTGCAATATAAATTTTCCTAAGTCACTAAATGGGCAATTTAGAGAGGGGAGAATTTACTTTTACTAATACCACCTTTTTTGGGAATTTTTTCCTAAAATGTATTATGTCTTTTTCATTTTTATTTTTTACAGTATTAAAATTTCAACCATTTGGGGAGGGAGTTTAGGGTCATTTGGATTTAACTAAAACGTTTTTGGGTTTTAAGGACATACAATATTAATAAAAAGTGAGATAGTCTAACAAACTTGGGTACAAAAAAACCCAGCGTGAATTAGATTCATAGTGCAGGTATATACCATCTAAAAAGTGTATGAAAACAATTTTAGGTTATAGTGCTTGGAACGTCAAAATTAAACAACCTATGTAACTTTGTTAATGGAAAAAAATGTGATCAAAGAGGCCACTGCTACTATAGACCATCTCAAAGAGAGGATTCACACCATTTAAGGTTATGGTTCATAGACAAGAAAAGTGTGATAGTATATGCAACAAGGGAAAAGTAAAACCTGAAATGAATGGAGAAGACCCAATGACACTATAGATTATCTAAAATGGGGGGGGGGTTTACATATATATTATGTTCATAGAGTTTCAATCAGAGGTAAGGGTTGTGATAAGACAACCCAAATGGTTCTTCAGATCTAAGAGAATCACAAAACCTTTCAATAGGGAATGAAGATGATGTAAATCATGGCCTGAGGCATGTGGATCAGGTAGATTAAATTGATCAATTTTTCTCAGGATAACCACTAAAAAATTTGAATGATGAGTTACATGAAAATTTTTCCACATGTGTAAAAATATTAGAATACATTCTCCTTAGAAAAAAGATACCTCTAATTGGAGGCGCCAAATATAATGTTACTTACATTACAAAGAAGACATGTCCCTAGGATCCAAATAAACTTATTACTGTTATCCATGAATTTTTTATATTCATTCAAAATGATTGGGGCAGGAAGTGTAGCATATGGTGGGAAAATTTAAAGCGGTAGTTAAAATGTTCTAGTCCAAAACTAACCATGATTTGGTTGTTTGGGATGAAGAGAATAATGATAGTTGATGTTTTTTAGATTCGTTTAAAATATATGATTCAAACATCACTATATATCATAAAATAATATTAACCATGCAACATAATGTTCTTATATTAGATATATCACACATGTATTGAGTTAGATATGAAAATACACAACACAAATGAGTAAATAATACACTGGGATGGGTTTGATGATGAAGGAAGTTGGGAATATAAGGGTCCAACACTAGGAACACAATCTTGAATGTAGGGAACCCTTGTCATATTGGAATCATTATATGAATAAATAACATATACTTAGGGTTATTATGTATATTTTGTTTGTATTTAAGATTAATATAGTTTTTTAAGAATGGACCAACCTAATAAATTTCATTTCTTATAGGATGAACCACATGTAATGAAATTTGACATCATGGGAAAATGACGTAGATTTTCTTTAGTTTAAGGTCATGCGATGGGGAACCTTATGTAGGAAGTTTTATATTAATCATGATCATGAAAAAAATATGATAACCTATTCTTAGTGTGAAGAATGTAGAGAAAACTTGATGTGAATGAACGAGGGCTCTGAAATAGATAAAAAGTGGGGTTCATAATTGGAATTAAACATGTATTTGGGTTTAGTTGTATGGAAATCACCACATATCCTGTAATAATATCAATCAAGCCACTTATAGTTCATTTATGGTGAAGGATTTTTACCTTTTTCTAGATTGATAAATTAAGGAAGTAAACATGCAATGAGAATTCCCAATATAGTTTTGACTCTCTTGTAAGGATAATGTGTCTAAAAACAACTCTATTAATCAATTTGAAAGGTCATGTAGATTAAGATCATGCGACGAGGACTCAGAGTGATTCTTTTATTATAATTATGTATCTAAGATGATATATTCCACTATATGAAATAATATATCTAGGATTTTCATGTTATGAAATTTATAGTTGTACTACCAGGACTTTTTTGAACCCATCATGAAATTATGCAATGTATTTCATAAGATACATTTCATTGGTGCCTAAAATGATATGTTCTCTATCAGTTACGATAAATGAATAAGATCTATTATAGTTGATATTATGTGTACAATAAGGACCCTACCATTCTGATTCCTCATTTAGAGACTTCTTATCAGTTATCACATGATTTATCAATGTTATCACAACTCTCTTTATATAAATGAGTGAATTTGAACCTTCTTGTCAAATGATAATATGACCTGGTTCAATTGGATTTCAAGGTTACAAAGTTTATGTGACCTTTTATCATCGATCCAATCTAACACATCTATTAATATTTGATACTTCTCAACCTATGATAGCAGGTTTTATATAGAAATGTAGAGTAAGGGAATTTGCACCTCAATTATAAATTATTCCTATGTATTGTAAACAAGTGAATATGTGGATTCCTATGTTGTAGTATAGATTTTTGTGTGATAAAATAAAATATCACATAGATGTTTTTTCTAACAATAGTTCTTGTCCTTTTCCTCTATATTTTAAAGGATATTAGATAAGGTTTTGATGAAAGGATTTCTCTATAAAATCAATACTGAATTGTAGTGGGATGAGTGATTATATTGGATATTGTATTCATAGTACAAATTTTTTAATTTGAAAGAGCATAAATTGTGGTTATTTTCCATCGTTATTGTATGTGGGATAGAAAATATAATAATATGATTATTCTACATGAAATTGATATAACATTTTCTTCTAAAGTCTAAAAATGATATAGCCTCATCCTAATTGGAGAATAAATCAATGGTATTAACAATGTCCTTAAAATTTCCAGCACTAATTGGGTGGATATGTCCCCATGAAATTGATTGTGTATATGAAAAATGACCAAGAGAATTTCTTAGTGTGTAATAGTTCTGGGGGTTAGTATGTGAAATTGGAAAGTATCTAAGAAGCATGGAATTTATTCATGAATAATATGAAATCATGAATTTCTAATTCCCAAAAGTATCCAAGTCTCTTAATTCCATGGAAGATATTTTCTCATAACTACTAAGAGTGCATGTGGCTATATAGAATATCTACATTACAATATAGTGAAGTTCCTAGGATCATATAAGTCCATTGATATTGGTGGGGGATGAATAAATGGGGACAAATTTTTAAAAGTTATTGTAAATTAAATTTACCATTTCAACCTATTAAAATTCAATACACTCAAATATAAATTTTAAACTTCACTAATGTGGTCAGAAAATGAAGGAATTATGAACATGAATATTCTAACAGGATTTGGTCCCTTCACATGAAGCCTTATATTTACCACGGTTGGTTAGTCTCTTTATTGTATGCTGATTCAACTACGGAACATATCATGATATTGATGCAATTTTGGTCCTCTCCTATAGTGGGTTTTCCCATGAATTTGTCATGGCCCCTCAAATATCTGTTGTTCCCTACATTCCAACTTTACAATGGTAGTTGGCCTCTACCATCGTGGTTGATAATTTTGGGATCTATGATTGGAATGGGATAATGGGATGTGAAATCCTCCTTCTATGGTTTCCTCTACGGAGTCTGTTTCCTTGTCTCAGTCTCTCATATATTTGACACATGTTTATTGATGTCATTACCAAAGCCATCTTAAAGTGGACACTTGTTAATTATGATTCTCTTTATCATGACAATGCATCTACCAATGTTCAAATATATTGATGATGTTGGGTATTTACCACATATTGAATATGTCCTAAATGTGGGGAATCAGTAATGTATTACACTTTTTGAATTGTGGGAACATCATATGTGAGGAAATTTTGGTATATGGAACAAGGACTCACATTTCTATTATGGGGAAACTTATACGAGATAACTAATGCATCAGAGGATTATTTCATTGATCATATCATTCTTTTCATATGAGGTAGAGATCCTGATATGTCACATAGGTTCATAGATTTAAAGAATCATAGGGACATTGGCCGCAAGATTAGAGACTTGTGGGGATGTGCATCAAAAGTATAAAGTATTGTTGGGATTTGGGTCACATGTTTAATGTTTTATAGGTATGTTTTCCATGTACACTCATTATGAGCTGGTCCAAGTAGGTTATCACCACATGTAAGAATCAAAGTCTAGTGGTGACCTCAGATTTGGATGTTAATAAGTTGAGTGTATTCCTAGGGGGATAGTCACACTCACAGGTTGCAGTATTCTATGGGATTTTATGATGGATGTTAGGATTGGACCTCATAGAGGTGTCTTACATACCCTAATAGGAGACAGGGGTAAAAAATCATGTAGTTTGATGTAGTATTTTAATATAATATGATTGTACTAGTCTATTCATTTTAACATCATGCAATAAATATGCTTGTGTCATGAAATAATTGATAAAAAGGGATGGTGTGGGGATTATGCATGGAATCTTCATATATGGTGAGTATAATCTCATGATTAATACATGAGTCGTCCTATTATTTTCATAACGGGAGAGGCTATAATTTAATTTCATGACTTCAGTATGTTGTCATGTATTTTAACATCATGTGACTTTGACATTGGGATTTTTAGTTTAAATTCTTATTACTCAAATTTCATTTGGACTTACACACATAGAATCATGTTACTAGTTAGGGGAGTAGGAGAGAATGTTATAACATTATCCCTAGTCGAAGGGATAATAAAGTGATTTCCATTGATGATTCAAACATTAGGGATGCATGTGAGGGTTCTATGTTTAGAAACATCATTCTTAGGAGAAAGAGATGACAAGATTTTAATGTCCATTCTTGTAGAAAAGGTATCAGAAAAGAGGTTGATGATATTGGCCTTGTATATGACTGAGGAATGAATAAACTAGGTTTGGAAAGGCATAAGACCCATAAACACTCAATATTCAGAAATTTATGTCTACTGAAAGGAGGAATTGTGTAGGGACCTATAAAGTTTGTTTTGTTATGGTATGAGGGATTGTAATTTTCATGGGTTTCATAAGAATGACGTATTTCTGAAACATATATTCCATGCTCGGGGATGATTTCTTCATTCTCAAGGGGATGTATTATTGAAAGGTGGTAGCATCATAGAAACACAAGAGATTCATGGGATTTTCTTCTCTCACAAAGAGTGTGATCATTCATTTAGTTCATATCCATATGGTATTAGGTCTCAAGTACTCATAGGAGGCTACTTTCAGAAGATGGATTCATGTAGATATCAATATCCAATATGGATTGTGAGGGATGATGTTTTTAGAATTCAATGATTTTTGTGGAATTCCAAAGGTTGTGACCTCCTTGAATGAAGGGAGAACAGAATATTTATATAAACCATAAATCTTGGGATATATTTTTTTGGATGTATTATAATATTCTTGTAATATAATATTTCACAATGCTCTGATATCCTTCGTAAAGCCCTTACCTTTTGGGATGGATTTATACTTTGCGAAACCAACTCCTTTGTGGTATTTTGATCATGTTTTAGACTATATTCAGATCAAATTATTTTTCACTCCTCAATGTATTCTATAATATGTGTTTTTCAACATCAAAAAAATTCACCCCATTAGGATGGGAGCCATTGTGGGAAAGGATGATATAATTATGAGATGGAAAAATTAAAAATTTGTGATCTGGGTGCCTTGTTTGTGAAATTCAACCCTGATATTAGACTAAAATAGGGAAAGGGACATATAGGGGACCTAGATATTCTCTCATAATATTGGATGATCCTCTATATTTGGAAAACCAGCGACCTCCATGAGAATTCTGTTACTAAAATCCTTAGCAGTCATAGAGCATTTAATCTTCATGAAAGAATGTTCAACGAGACATTAAGAAAAGAAAACAGTTGATGACATAAATCTTCTGTGAAATCACAAACAACATGAATGATATTTCATAAAAAAACCATTAAAATTATTCAATGAATTTGAGATGGTATTAAAAGGTATTAAAACTTTTTCTTCCCAATGGAGGGAGATGGATGTAAACATCTTCATCGAGTAAAGCTTCTAAAATGTGTTGAATCACACTACTCTGTGAGTTTCTATAGAAGACTGTAAGGAACATCCAATCATATAGAGGATTAATTTTAATGGATTTAGATTATAAGATAACATGGAAATCCCTAGTTCCAACTGAGACACCCCCACATACTAAAACAAGAGTTCTCAAAGGTTGTACAGGTGGAATAGGGGTCCAACTTGTCATTGTGTTAAAGACCATGAATCAATTATAACTGAATATTTATGGATACCCTTTAATGCCATCAATGAGGAGGATTTTTATGTAGATACATATCCTCCTTTAAATGGTATCATCTTTGTAGAAAGCCTTATGTACCACATAAAATGTTTGATAAAGGATTTGGACTTGCGTCATGGTGGAATGTTCAAAAATGAATGGGCTTGGTCATACTGAGTATGCTATTAATTCAAGGGAAACAGAAGAGATTTTGGTTGTATGAGGAAGTGTGGACTTCCTTGTTCTACATATAATTCAACCTAGATATAATTCTTGAACTATTTATAAGGTGGTCGCGAGGGAAGAATAATTTTTATATGCATCATCGGGAGGTCAAAATTAGTCTATGGGACCTCTACCATATCACCAAGATCCCTATCGATGGAGAGATGAATGATGAGTTCCTCACTACAAATAAAAATTAACAGGACCAAGAAAAATTGTCAGTATTATAAAGGGTTTTTCGGAGAATCATAATGGGGAAAATGGCACAATATAGGGATGAAAAAAATCTCATTCAAGGGATAGTTTAACTATCCCTTGAATTAACCTATAGGGAGTCTTCTAGGGAGACTTTGTCAATGTTCAAGTGAATCACAATACAAGAAGGTTCATTCCTACTAGGTGATCCAAGAGGTGATTTAGTTTTTTCATATAGGGATACAATGTGATTGATCTCACCCCTGAGGTTAGGTTGGTAGGATTCATTGCACCACTTCATTGTGGATAGATGATCCCAGTTTGTGATGCACACATGGGGGTGCATATGAGAATTTTCATCATGGAGGAGGTGATGGAAATGGGAAAAAAACATAAAGTTGGGAGTCATTGTATAGGAAAAGTTATACACGGTGATAATATGAATCAGTAATAGGAATAACCCCTCCATGTGTGAGGTCCATTTCATTTCTTGTATATCTCAGTGGCTGCACACATAGGATGATATGAGTACCTGAACCCTATCAGTCCCCTATGCACCAACGTTCGACCATCGATGCTAAAATTTTCAAGGAGTATGACTCTTTAGTTAGAGTATATTGGTGTGATCATAAGGATAGGTTTGTCAAACTACTTCACATTTCATCCATTCACCCTCTTGTTGGGTTCTATTGTGGATGACAGCGCAAGGAACACAAAGGATCAATCTCACCTCATGGTCTTATAAGGAGAAGTGTATGTTGTGATGGTAGATTGAAAAGTGATTTACAAACCGTATACCCTATACGAGTTCACCTATTAATTCTAGTGTCCGTAGAGTTTGACCACCTTGATATACATTTTAGTACAAATTGAGAATCACCCCATTGTCCTCCACCAAATATGGAGTATGTTTACATTGGAAGGTAGATGGGGAGGATAGAGTTAACTTCATCTTATGATCCCTATGTGATGTTCCACAAATATGTGAAAAGATGGGAGAGAATGCACCCCAATGACGTATTGAGGTAGATATCCATCCGAGTGGACTCCACAAAAGGGGTCCCACAACCACACAAGTAGGGGGTTTTAGAGGATAGGGATAATTATAGAGCAGAATATATTGAGTAGTGGGATGAGTGGCTGCAATAGATCATAGTGCTCCTACCTCTGCAATGGGTTCAACTCTAGATGGGGGGAAATGGTGGATACAAGGAATCTTAGAAAATGTCCTAGGAAGTATAGTGAACCTATTGAGGAAGTTCTAAGGATGCATGTTGTGGCTCCAAGGAAACTTTTTTCAGATGAAGGTTTCTATAAATGCGGTCTCTCATAATCCCATGAGGGATTGGGAGGTCTTTTGGAAGTTAAACTTTTTCTGGGATATGTGGATAAATTTTTAGGGTGATAGAATTTACATTTTTAGGATGGGTTATGTAATGGATGGAATCCACCATACATGGTCCCAGTTGATGTAGTATCTAAGGGAGTTTGAGGATATGGTGTTGACATGTGGCATGAAAGGGCCCCTAACTGACATAGTGAGGATGTTTATATATTTTCCTTCCCCAAGTGACCTCCCTAATAGAGGATTATCCTGAGGAATTTCTAGATATGAGGTATCAATTTAAGATTTTTTGGGATTTTATGTTTTACTAGAATCCTATGAGGAATAAAGTTCTATTGATGATGATGTAAGTCTTTAGATTTTATGTATTTTTTCGAATTGTTAACCCTTTAGAACTTCGGAATTAACCCGTCATGAGTTTTTTAGGGATTAAACAAGAAGAAATGAGTGGGGTATTAATGATGAGTCTACGAGGAAGGACTATAAGTCCTCAACCCTAGAAGGGGGGGGGTGTAGTACCTCCCTATAAATTTGTGTTCACAAACATACAATCTTTAATCATCTACACACTACAAACAATTTATGTGTACATTTAGCAATCTCATTATATAGATGGTAACCTCCCACCCTCTCCCTCCATATTCATTGGTATTCACATTTATACTTTTGTAATAAATTTATTATTTACTTTAAGTAGAGAAAACACGTCTGCTTATGAGAAAAACACTCATAGCTAAGGAATTAGTTATTACAAGAGTGTCGCCAGTGGTAAACTGGACCTCTTGGATGACTTTTCAGCCTCTATGCAAATATAATTCTTTTCCCTCTAGATAATTTCATGTTTTAACTATATGTAATGCTTTACTATATGTTCATTCAGATATTAGTATTAACCATGTTGGAGACACATACATCAATGGAGATTCTAGAGTCAAAAGATCCCTCGATTGAGATGGAGATGACCAGTGTCGGGACCTTATCACATCGTGATTCATTGTTACATTTCCACCCTTATAACATTATATTAAATTGATTATTTCTTATAAATTACAAATATAATAAAAAATCACTTTAAAATTGGTTCAATAATTTAATTTTTATCACTACTAAAAAGGGACACATTACTTTCTTTAATGATTACATTTCTGGAGAATGTGATTTGGAGAGCCCATGATAAAAGCCAATAAAAATAGTCCAAACTGCATAAGATCATTAGAAATAATGTGGAATAAATACATAATTTGGATAATATGTGCATCCAATAAGGTAGAACCTTGGTACAATAATGAACAACCATTTGGGGTACATTTTTCTTGAATACCACTATTCCCAATTCATCCATTTGGAGGCCCAAAATGTTCCATCATTGAATAGATTCTTCATGGTTCATAGTCCCACGGTCACTTCTATAATTCGGCCATATCTCACACTCTATAGCTCCAAATAATTCCAAATTGTCAATGGAGATGTTAAAGTGGTGGGGAAATAAATTTTTATTTTTTCCTATCTGAGATAAGATAGCCTGGTCACTCAAAACTATGATCTAATTTGTATCTTGAAATCTGGGTTCCTGAAACCACCTTCCACTATTCCTATAAATTAGAATGTAGGGAATCCCATTTCTATGTTAAACCAAGGGAAATTTTCTTCCATTTTGGAGTCCCAAATGAGTCATCTAACCCAATTTGAGGTCATGGTTCCCAATATACTCATGGAGAGATCAAGGATGAAGGCTATGTTTTACACGAGCATCATCCTTCTCTCAATGGTGCAATAAACAATGGATGATCATTAGAAGGGAGGAACACACTTAAAGAGGGAGTCATGAACCCTAATTATGTATTAGTTTGTGTATATTATTGTTTCAAATTGTTCTTTTATAACTATCTTAACCTGTTTCATTGTATTTAATGGGTTTTTAATTTCATAACTAATCATTGTGTAATTGTTACTGTGTGGCTTATGTTGTTCTGAATAGAGGACATATGAATCCCATTCCATCCCAAAAATCTGATATTTAGGTGTTCCATTACATACCTTAAAACATTCTAATAGTCTATAACTTGGAAACATGATTCGTATGTCAATTTCAAGTTCAATGTGAAATTTTTTAGAGGCTTTATAGATATCCTAGATCTTGGTTAACCATCAACTATAAGATGTCACGAAAACAAAATAAACAATTAAGAACAAGGAACTTTTCAAGTGGCATAAAAAATTTTAAATGATCACATAATTATCATATATTTTTTAAAATCCACTTTCATTGTAAACTATTAGACTCTTTAAATTAATTCATTTTATTTTTAAAATATTTAACCCCCACCACATATTTTCATTTTTCTTTTGAAAAATGTATTGAAAACACAGACTCTAAAATCATCAGCACTCCTTTATAGATGACCTATGGTATTCCCTATATAATAAAATAACATGAAAAATGTAATCAATTTTACATATCATGATAACCTGGTCAAACTTGGCATAATTTATGGCGAGCGCTTTGGGTTTTTATGAATTTTTTTTTGCGAACATTGTGTATTTTTAAAATATTTGTGTGATTATTTTCTTCCTTCACCTTTTTTGGTTATTTTATAAAAAATTCCATTTCAGGACATATTCATGATTTGATATTCATAATATGAACTACTTCCTTTTGAACATGTACCGGAAAGGATATGGCATCATCAACATCATGAAACGTCGAACGATCATTTGAAGGATGACACAAAAACATAAAAACTCTTCTAGATCATTATTATTATTCTAAAAAACATCAATACTAAATTAAACTTTAATTATATGCCTAAATATTACTAGACCTTAAAATAACTAGCATCACTTGATATATAGATCTAACCTGTATATATTCAAATACACGGTGAAGCACATAATTTTGAATTACAATATGGATTCATTCACTTATTACCAAAATTTAATTAACTAGTTGGAGAAGTCCCACATAAGAACATAAAGTAATTTTATATTATGAGTTTAACATTAAAACCATTTAATGTGGATGAATAATTTCTCAAGATTAAGGAATTCCCATTATAATTAGAATAAATGAAAAAATAATGATTATACTATGTTAACTCTCCAATTAGAGTTTGGGAAGACATGACATGCCATTTTCTTGAAAAATACGTCCCAGACACTCGAACTATAATAATATAGAAACAAATTTTTGAAATAAGACAATATAATGATAAAAATCTTCATAAATATTGGGAAAATTTTAAATGGTTTTGTTCATGTTTTCACACTATAAAATAAGAATGAAACTTTTAATACAATACATTAATAAAGGATTATTTACAGTCAATTGTAACATGATTGATGATGTTGTAGGTGGTTCCCTAGTGGATAAGACCCTAATTACTGCAAGAATCTCATAAAAACATGGCACAAAACCCTCAATTGTTTGGTATAAGGTCCAATGTACCCATTTGAGGTTTCCATGTTCTGAAAAGTGTTGAATTCCAGAACAATTTAGAAATAAAATTTAAAGTGGTATGTACACTAATTCAACAACATACTCATTCCCATGAAAAATACAAAATGCGGCATCTAATTAATTATGGTATATATGTTTCCAATACCCATTATTCAGACCAATGTCCTCAATTGACATACCCTTTCGAGAGTTATAAGGTAATCATACTAGTTCATCTCTACAATCAACCCATTTAGAGATAACCATAATATCCATACAACTCTGGGTGGAAATATCACCAAGCCTATCAGAATGGTGCGATGGTGGGTCTATTCAAACCAACCTCAACAATCCTGGAACTAGACAGGGTAGAGTAGTCATTCCCCACGACCACACAGAAATCATCAACCACCCAAAAAACCTTTCCAACAAACCCCTCAAAAACCCAACTCCATCCATGAAGAAACAATGAAACAAATATATTCATGTAATATCCAATTCCAAAAAACTGCCCAGGAATCCATACAAGTCCTAAAAACTAAATTAGGAAAACTCACCAACTCGATATGTGAAATCCAAATTCAAGGGTATAGAAAACTACTATCCCAACCTATTTCTAATCCAAAGTACAACAGTAATGTATATTCTTTCACACTTAGTAGTGGTAAATAACATTCTCCTTACTATGATTTAACACATCAGGTATGTCCTCCCCTTGAAAACTCTCTTTCTTGACCCTAAAAATATTTAAGTGAAGAAAAATAAAAAAAAATAGGAAAAAAAGTTATCAATGAGAATTATCCTTAACAATATGATATTATTTCCTTTCCCCAAATATCCTCTCAATCCAAAAAAATTATGATAATGAAATTGAAAATGAGATCATGGATGAATTTTAAATGGTACCAGTACGCATTTTTCTCTTAGATGTAGTTAAAAAAATTCCTCACTATGCCAAATTTTTTATAGAACATTTCACCTATTGATGATTAATGAAGGGTAATGAGGGATTAATCTTTGGATAGAATGTGTTTTCCTTGATACAAATAGTGATTCCAACAAAATTCATTGATCAAATAACTTTTTTGATACCTTTCACCAAAGGGGTGTCTTTATTTTCGGATTCAATTCTTTATTTATATGTTTTAATTAATGTGACGCCTCACGCTATGTATACCTCTACATACGTTATAGATATTCAACCAACATGAATAATCACTCAAACTTCCAATAAAAGCACAACATACGCAACATGATTGATTGATGACATCCTCGTGTGAATAAATAATCTCATTTTCCCTTTCGACATTTATGTTCTTGAGATTAAAGATACCTAATAACATGAATATAATCCTCTCATATTTGGATAACCATTCCTTAAAATAGAAAAGAAAACCATCAGCATTTTTAATGATACATTTTTCATGATGTTTGTGGTAGAAAAGGTATGTTTCAATATATATGATTCTATGAAACATCCAGTTGAAAAGCACTCCACTCTTCCATCTATTTGATATATAACTCTCCAACGACACACAAAAAAACATTATTTCTGCAACCCATACTCCGATTCATTATCCTCTTATTCAATAATTGATTATTTGGATTTTGATTCATCTTTAGAGTGTTGGGTGGGTTTTTAAAAGTGTAAATTGTGTGTATTAATTGATGGGTGTGTTCATTTTGAGGTACCCATGTCTGTTGATGATTATGAAAATATCATTTTCATTGATTCCATATCTATATAGAATAAACATGAGACGATAGCTAGTTTCATGGATCTCACTCCACTTAAATCCCTTCCCCCAATCCAAACATCATTTTTATTGTAATTAAAACCACTCCCATATAATTTAAAATATACCTATCTTGAGGGTATTAGTCAATTGAACATCATTATTTTCAACAAACTCTCTCTAGATCCTGAATATAAAATGATTGACCTTTTGAGAGAGTGTAAAATGGTGATATGATGGACATTTGATTATATTCTAGTGAATTTACAATCTAGTTTCATGCACCATACACTTTTAGTTAATGAGGCTAAACTCATAAGGAATTCTAAACGCCGAATAAGTCCTACAATCCATGTAGTGGTAAAATTTAAAGTTAGTAAATTAAAAACTAATGGGATCATCTATACCTTATTTGATAGTAAATGGGTTATCCTAGTAAAACTTTTGTCTATTAAATCTTGAATAACGACAATATCAAATGAAGATATTGTATTGGTTTCACCACATGTACAAAATAGTTGGTGATTCAGTATTAATGAACATTTACTAAATCAATCCATAGGAAAGGACCACTTTCCTCTACATTTCATATACCAAATGTTAGAAATATTATCCAATAAGTCCAATTATATTTTCCTTGATGGATATTATGGTTATTTTCAAATCCATATATCCCATTAGAATCTATAAAAGATAAAATTTAATTTTCTATTTGTCACATTTTCATACAAGGGGATTCCATTTTGTCTATGTAATGTTCTATGTACTTTTCATCATTGTATGTTGAGTATATTTAATGAGTACCTTGATAAATATTTGGATGTTTTTATTGATTATTTCTCAGTTTATGGATATTCTTTTAATGTTTTTTAGCACACATTGTTTCTACCCTCCAATATTTCATTCGAAAATATTTCATATTAAATTAAGTGAAATGAAATTTTATGGTAGGGTGAGGGGTAATTCTTGCGAATGTTATTTAAATTAAGAGAATGTCGCTGGATAAATCACAAATTGAATCAATTTCTTCTGATTTCCAAAATGTGTTTAGGAGGTGTGATCTTTCTTGGATCATGATTGTTTTTGACATTGATTCATTATAGAATTTAGTATAATTTTAATTCCCTTATCATGATTGTCACAAAAATATTGTGATTATGTTTTTAATATAAATTGGGATAATGGATTTAATTCACTAAAACAGAGGATCACATCACCTCCCATCATCCAACCACCAATGTGTGATCTCCCCGTAATAATTTTTTGTGATGCCTCTAAATATTTAGTTGGGGAAGTTTTATCACAATGGTTTGAGATTCCTTCTCAGTTCATTTCTTATGCCTCACATACCCTTGAACAAACCTTAGGAAACTACACTACCATTGAAAAAGAACTTATTTTTTTCTTGAAATTCATGCACAAGATGTCTATTCAGAGGGAATATTTATATGTGGAATGGAATTACACAAAAACCCATGTTATTTTGTGAGATATTTGATTCATTAGGGATTGAATTCCATGGGATTTTTAAAATTCATTTGGCTTTGAAAACATATTTTTGCCTATTTACATTGTCTATAAAAGGGTTGAAGAAAAGATTAAAATAATCTATGACTCTCAAGTGGTTTTAAATTTTGTGAGATCTCATATTTTCAGTAGGTTTGGTTGGTAATGTTCATAATTAGCGATTAAGTTTTACATATTTGTAATCAAAACATTAAAAATATTCTCCATAAGAATGGGTTTATACATAAAGTCTCGACTACATATCACCCCCAAACCAAAGGACATGTGTAAATTAAAAACTTATAAGTTAATTGAATCTTGGAAAAAATAATACAACCCTAATTGGTAAGATTGAATTTTATTCTTGGATGATGAACTTTGGGTGTACTGTAAAACTTTTAAAACCCGAATCAGAGTATCACCACATTGAATAATGATTTAAATGTCTAGCCACCAACTTGTGGAGGTAGAGAACCATACATATTGGGTTGTTAGTCAATGTAATATGAACCTATTATATTCATGTGAGAATTAAAAGATATAGATTTAAGAGTTGGAGTAAATTCAAAGTGACTCATATGAGAACTCCTGGAACTATAAGGAGAGAATGAAGTCTACCCATGTCTACCTAATCCTTCACCATCAATTCCACATTGGGCATAAGGTCCTCCTTTTCAATAAAAGGTTTCCTTTTCACCCATGTAGGATTCATTCCTACAGGTTCAACTCATACATTGTAACAAAAATCTATCCATTTGGTTTTATACAAGTTCAAAATGAAAAAAATATACAAACATTCACTTTAAATGGGACGTGGTTGAAGCACTTTCAAAAACCCATTTTTTAGTCCCAAGTGGATGAAATCAACCTTCAATGAAGAAACTTACGAGTGACACCCACCTGGTTTTATCATTATTTCCAACATTGTCTTTATTTATAGTTAGGATAATATGCTCTCCAGTTGTGGGGGTGGGTACATTACAAGGTTAGTTATGATTGTCATCATCTATATTCTTTCTATATTTTTGGCTTTTTTCATGGTATTTTCACATCCCCCCTTTTTTTCACTTTTGTATTGGGATAATCATTCTTGATTCCAACAGAATCATGAAAACTATTGACATTCATAATGAATTTTACAATTTCATGTTCTTTTAACATTTATAATAAAGTATTTCACTGATGGAATATGAGTTGATGCATGAATTTAACATTGTGGTGTTATTTTTTTCAAGTATTTTTTTATGATATATGGTTGTATCCATATAAATCCTTTGATGTGGTTTATACTCTCTGTGTGGTAAGTTTATTACAAATTTGTGTCACTTAACATCTCTATACATATTTTCACCCAACCATGATGTGTGAATATTTATTACTTAATATAAAGTAAATATATTTTATTTATCATATTTGAAAATTTATTTTTACTTACATTGTTTCCATACCCAATCTATTTTATTAGTATACAAGATTGAAATTTGCATGTGTACCTATTTTCTGACTATTTTACACACCAAAAAACACAAAAAAACAGAAATAAATAATGAGGGGAGTGATTAATTGTAAATCATATGGGGATATATAGGTTGGGAGTTTATGTTTTGACCTGCAAGAATGATTAAGTGAGCGGTTCATAAAATTTTATTATAAAGGATGTAGGGAAGGTTTGATGGAAAGATTTAGGTAAGCATAATTTTTTTAAAATAACATATATTTACTGAATATAAAGAGAAAATAATATAATGAAAATATTTTGACACAAACATGTGTATAATTAGTGACATTGATTAATTTTCAATTCATTTCTCATACTTGTATCATTAATATATTTGAATTATATTCTATTACAATTTATTATACATATTTCTCAAGGATCATTGAGAATAACTCCTTTGTGTGATTTTTTATCACATGTCTATCTTGAATTATGTTTCCATTGAATGTTACATATTTATGAAGATGGTAACATCTCTATGAATAATTTTGGGAGAAATTACTTTTTCTTTGATTGAAAATGTTTAGTTATTGGGGTCTGATAACACCATGGTTCACTATTTCATTTCCACGCTTATACCAATTTTTACACTGATTTGGTATTGTAAATTCCAAAAAAAAATTGAAAATAACATTTAGTTTAATTATTTAAAATTTTCACCATTAAAAGTTAAACTTTAATTGTTTTTGTTATAACATTGAAGTATGAGGTTATTTTGAGATCCCATGATGAAATTCATACAAAATGGGCAAAACTGCACAAGATTCTGAGAACATATGTGGACTAAAATGAATAATACGGAGAATATGTGCATCCAATTTCAATAAAAATTGGTATAATAATTACCATTTTTTTAATTTCTATAGAATAACAGAAAGCCCAATTAGTCCATTTAGAGGTCCCAAATGTTGCAACATTGAAGAGAATCTTCATTGTTCATAGTCTCATGATCACTTATGTAATTAAAGAATATCTTAGAATGTAGGCCTCCAAATGAATAAAAATATTAATTCAATATATTCATGGGGTGGGGAAAAATATTTTTTTACAGAGGAAGATAGGACTTTTTGGTCACCCAAAACAATGATCCAATTGGTATCTCAAAATATAGGGGCCCAAAACCACCTCCCACATTTCATATAAAATGGAACCCAGGGCACCCCATTTGTAAATACGACCAGGTGGAAAATATTTACTATTTTTTAGTCCCATGGGATTCCTTTAATCTATTTCGAGGTTATGGAGGCCCCTGTACTCAAGGATAGAACAAGTATGATGGCTATGTTCCACACGAGCTTCCTCCTCTTCACGATGGTGGGTTAAATGATGGGTGATCATTTCAAGGGAGCTACACACATGAAGGGGGAATTTTGGAACATAATTATCTACTCTTTGGGTGTATATTTTGGTATTAAATAGTTTTTTAATATTTGTCATAACTTGTTTTGATTAATTTAATAGAAACACTTTTTATTTCCTAACTGATCACTGTGTAATTTTTATTTTGTAATTTGTGTGTTGTTCTAATTGGAAAAACTATGAATCCCATTACTTCAAGAAAAGTTTAGATTTCAGTGTTCCTTGACATAAGGTAAAGAATGATAATAGGTTGGAACATGGATAGATGATTTTTATGTCATGGTTTAATCATATGTGCATCATTTTAGAGGATTTTTTGGTAACCAATATATTAGTTAAACCTCAATTAAAGGATTGAACCAAACACTAATAGTTAGTTAAGAACATGGAACATTTCAAGTGGTGTAGTAAATCCTAAATGATAACATGCAGATCACATATGTTTTAAAATCCACATGCATTTTCAAATATTAAACACCTTAAATAAAGTCATTTTATTTTAAATCTATTTTTTAAAACCCCTTATTTTCATTTTTATTTTGAAAGAAATATTGGAAATAAGTTCTCTAAACTAATCAAAACTCATTAATAGATGAACTAGGGTCTTCCCTATAGTGTAAAACAACATTAAAAAGTTAATAAATTTGATGTTTCATGAAAACATGGTCAATATATTAATTGGTTTATATAAGGAGGTTGTATTAATAAATCTTTCCCTTATGGTAATGCATAACAAAGAGGTCATTGACGAACCTAGTAAAAGAATAGATGATCTCATAATGTACATGGAGAAAAAACCATCTAAGAGGATTCCCACTAAAAACCAGGTTGTTGACATGCTTTATGCCTTCCCGAGTACAAGCCCACAACCCCTAAATATCATGATGATTCTGACAGCAACATGGATATGGAGAACTGGATAATTCGTCATAAGGAATGGTGGAGGCTACACAAAATAATTGTTTTCACACCATGGGTAGACTTGATAGGATAGATTATGGAAATATACCACTATCATGTGAGTTTGGGGACTGGTAGAGTAGACTAATGTGCCCTGCATGATCTAGCTCAGACATTCTTTCTGAGAGGGTGTGTATAGAGTGGTAGAAGTTTGACATGCCATGGTGTATGAAAAACTGGAAAAGTACCATGGAAATCCAGGTGTCAGAATACGATATCACATAGCTATAGGGGAAGGCACAATAGTATAAGGTTTTCATTCCTATTAGGGGATAAAAAATCAACCATATGAGGGCACATATGGTGGAGTCTAAGGATGAAGTAGTGGGGAGACATCCTTGGAAGTAGATTTCATGGATGAAGAAGGATGCGTGAAAACAAAGAAAACGAGGTTTGACTTGTAGCTAAGGAGGAGGTTATAGAGACGGTGAGGAAAAAATAGACCCTTAAGTCCACTAGGGGATGGTTGGACACATAACACCCCATACTTCCATGTTACGTCTCTATTTGAATAATGTAATAGCTTGCATTGTATGCAACATGGAGTTTTAACACACCAAGACCAATCAATCTAGCCGTTATGAATAGTAATACCCACTTTTTGAAATTTTATAAATTTAATCATTCTATATGGACTTAATTTTTTGGATTTGGAATATTGAAATTAGCATAGGGTGAATTTTTGTATTTTTCTGAAAACCATCAATTTTGGATTAATAGTGAAAAACACAACATTATTTGTTAAAATAGATATTTTATTTAAATAATTAGGTATTTTATTTAAACATATATTAGCTAAATATATATATATAACATTTATATAAGTTCAATATAATTCATTAGTGTCAATTTATAATATGTTTAGTTATATAAAATATTATTGAACTTTTTACCATCTTTTACCCACCTCCTAGGAGCATTTGCAAATTTTCAGAACACATAATTTTACAACTTCTACGAATTGAATTTCATAAAAATAAGAGACATGGTCGATATCAAAAAGTAAAATGTGGTTCAATAAGATAAATATAATTTTTATGAATAGTAACATTTTACTTTTATTTACCACAGTTAAAGGTAAATACGGTAATTAAGGGTAAAAGTGATATTATTATTACCCTAACACATGTAATAATTCTATTGGATATGTGAATTTTGACCAAAAAAAATTTAGGAATAAAATATGATCCTTTAGGTCCACTTGGATTAGATTAGGACATTTATTATTATTTTATTTAAAGAAGAGTTAAAAGTGTTAAAATTCAATGTTTAATAACCAAACCATTTTTAATATAGGTTTGCACATAAGATAAATTGGACTATAAATATTCATTAGAAATATGAAAACATTTTCTACATAATAAAATTTTATTTATAATTTTTAGACTACAAATAATTTAATTTATTTTCGACACAATGATGATGTAGTAATTTCCTTATTAATGAAATATTAAAATAAATGATATTATAAATACCCAAATAATTGTAAATTTATACTTTTGATGAATTAAGAAAATTCTATAGGTTAATATGAGATAATAGGGTTGATTAAATGAATTTAGTTCGATGTAATAAAGTTGTTAAGACTTAACATAAATCAATTACTAAATAGTGTCAAAATTGACATAAATGAGTTTTTAAAACCAATATTATATTATTAATTGTTATAATATTCCTAAAAATATACGGCTCGGAAAAATGACCTATATAAAGATATATATATTAATAATTAAAAACATGTCATTCTCTTGTCAGTTTATAGTATGTTTATTAACCATATAATATAAAAATACAAAGAGACAAGGTAAATGTCAAACTATTTGACTAAATGTTAAATCTAAATGATAAGGTTAATACAGTGACCTAAACTAGTATAAAACCTATTGGATGAGAGTATTTAGACCCATACCCACCTTATACTCTAAATAAGTCATTTTGGAGACATTATTAACCGAATATAAATTTATTATAGAATAATATTTCAGTCTTTTCATATCATGCCCCTCACCCCTCTTATAAAAAGGCACTCCCCCTTATCCAAAGTTCACACCTCCAAATCCATTTGGTTCAGCCAACCCCAGACCAAATATCCTCTCAAATATCCTAACTTTACCATATAGTTTTTACTTTGGTTATAAAGCCAACCTAATGAGCCCTTTTGATCAAATTAAAAGGAAGAACCTGAAGAAGAGGTTAATATTTCATCACCTCTTTCAAGTTCATTTCCTCTTCCACTTCTTTTTTCATTGTTGTTTCCATCCTAAAATAATAACTATAATATCTTCTATATACATTGATGTTATAATAAAAATGGTACCACCATATTCTTTATTCTATCCACCATATGAAATACAAAGTCACCATACGTACGTACGTACGACTTACCGTCTCCACGTCGTGGTGTAGTTTTTCATTCAACACTTCACTATTTGGATGGGTATAATAATGAGTATAATTGATTTAAATAATAAATATAACATGTTAATGATTTTTTATATATGATATACCATCTATTTACAAACAATCTCACCATCAATATAATTATATTATCACTCGTGTGTACTTACAGATTACCGTCTCCACGAATGCGATTAGATTCATTCCCTATCATAATCATTCATGAATAATTTTCATTTTATGATTAAAAGTAATGTTTAAGAACTTAATATAATTCTGGATATGGATCAAATACATCATATACATAAAAAACATGGATTATATAACAAATCATATAAAAGAATACAAATCAGTTAACACATGAAATGATGATAACAATAAAATATTATTAACAAAGATATATTAGAAGATCATATATGATATCATATTTATGTATTTGGTTTTTTAAAAATTTAATAAAAATGATTTAACTATTATAATGGATGTTAATGTACCCTTTACTAAATAAAAGTACATGGGTAGGGTGAAATTCACAATCTCTTTATTATCGGATGTTGTTTTTACTTAAGTACCTATTGGGACCTCTTTATCATCCACATCTGTGATTCTAAAAAATGTATTTCAAGACATTTTTACTATTTACTAGAAAATGGGTTAAAGTAATTTATACGCTTCCATGACCATATATGTTTTGAAAGGAATCTTTCCATTGTTTTCCAAACAAGGTACATTATGACCTTTTCGACAAAATTATGGTAGGAATGCGTTTTTTTAACTTATACGGTGGGTGCGGTTATTCTCTTCCGTTATTACACCTTTGAATCATACCTTAAATTATTATAAGAATATTTCCAAAATAAATGTTTTCTTTTATAATTATGTGACTATTAATTGGTTTCAAAATAGAAAGAGTTATTTCTTTCAAATATTTTTCATTTCATCAATGTCAACATATTTTGATTGATTTTAAACTTGTTCGAAGTTGATATATTATGATAGAAATATTCCATATTGTATTAAATGTTTTGTGATATGTTTGACTGTGGATGTGTTATTTTTATATCATTCATGGTTTATGGATATAGTATTGACATTTCATATTCTAGTATTAATACCAATGTTTGTGCTATGTTTAATCCTTTTCATATGAGGAAAGCATTGCACTTATTAAGTGACGGGTGGAGACCGCTACAGCTCCTCGATGCATCGGTAGGTATCATGAGACAAACTAGTCTCTTGGAACCTGGACTTTACAAAATCATATTTGTATTCTCATAACAATGCCTTGACTATGTGGTTATGAAGTATGGTATTATGCATTCCATCATTATGAAATTGGCTATTGTTATTTCTTGTGATTATTCAACTAGCAGAATATCCATGTGAATAAGTAAATGGAATTATTGAGATTTATATTTTTCATATTACGATGATGTTTATGTTCAAAAGGCTTTTGTTTTAGTATTATACATTTCCTCCAATTTTTATGTTTATTTATGAATGTTTTCGCTATATTGCTATCCTTATAGAGCATCTGAGCTCACCCCTTTCTAGGTTTAGTTTTTTTCAAGATGCAAAGAGGTATATTATGACTAACCTACAGGGATATTCTATGGATATTAATGTTGTAAATGGAGACAATTTTGTTGTTGTTTTTCATTTTATAATGCAATGTAAAAATTATGAATGTATCTAGTACTTCCAAGGCTACTAAACTGATTCGTTTTTCAGGGCATGATTTCCTTGTATCATGAAAATGATATGTAATAATGCACTGAGTCTAGGTAACTAGTGTCAGGGAATTATAGTTGGAATCATAGGAAGTTTAGTAAAAACCATAGAAACTAGATTTAGAAATACTCTATTTAGTGAACATTACCCTGAGATATCCTTTGATAATTAGTATAGAAGAACATCCTATAATTTTTGTAATGTAGAGATTTTGTGAGTTTTCCAAGAAATATATCCATGTCTGGATATGAGCAGGTAAAGGCAACTCTAGAACAGTTGTACGTAGGGTTAAACCCTAAAAACACCGCTTTAAGCTTGACTCAAACTGGAATCGGGGCAGGACAACGGGCCCTACTGCACTCTTGGTTACGACACTCCCAGGGGATATTCTTTGGATAATTCTAATTTTCTTTAAAACCCATTATGAATGATTTATGAGTATATATCTACTCAAATAAAACATTTTTATAATTATGGATTATATCCATAATCTTTTCAATTTATGTTAAGTTTTTTATAAATTTGGGATTTTGTATTGAGATTCATAAACTAATCTAGTGTATTTCATTGTTTAGAAATGGATCCTAGTAGAAGGAACGGAAACCATATGAATGCATGTAATCCATTTAGTTAGTTCCCTCATATTCAAGATAATTATAGTAGAGCTATTGATGAATCTGGTGCTGATTAGCTTATCACCATACTGGAACAATTCACTCATGTTATGAATAATAACCTTACCCATATAGAGCACCCTGATCCACAACATGGAGGATCAATTTTAGAATGCTTCATGAGGCAACAACCACAAAAATTTAATGGGACTAAGAATCAATTTGTAATTATGAAATGGATATGTTCCATAGAGAAAATATTCCATGCTTTGGGGAGTATCGAAATGGAAAATTTTTTCATGGAAGTTTATCGCCTCACAGGAGATGTAGATCAATGGTGGTCATTAATTAAAAACACAATGGAAGATGAATAAGTATCAAATATGTAATGGAGGGAGTTTAAAAAACTTTTCTTAGAAAAATACATTCCTCATGACCATCGAGCAGATATAAAAAGGAAATTTCTGAGACTGAGGAAAAAGGAGGATGACAATGTCACAAAGTATGAAGCTAACTTTACAAGGATAGAAAGGCATGCTGCAGAATATATACTTAACCCAAGGAGTAAGATTGATCGATTCATTGATGGGTTAAATCCATTTCTTTTTTGAGTATTAGTCTCACAATACCTAATATTGTATGAAGATATTGTCTCGTGTGCTATCAAAATAGAAAAGGAATTTTCTAAGTCTTATGACATTAAAGCAAAGAAAGAGAAAAAGATATCTAATGAAAAATCTAGAAATGGAAATAAGGGGAAGGAGGGAAAATTTGAATATGCCTCCTACTATAAATGTGGTAAGAAACATCCTAGTACTTTCATGAAGGGAATGTGAGTCTATTACAAGTGAGGTGAAAAAGGTTACCAAGCTCGTGATTGAATGGGGAAGAAACAAGATGTTAATGTTGAATGCTAAAATTTTAGATAAAGGGGGTATTATGAAAATGAATTTCCTAAGAGAAAAAAAACATACCTCATAAAAGTCCAAGGGAGAAATTCCAAGCTTATGTGATCAGTAATGCTGAGGTTGAATCTCCGAAAGATGTGGGGGAAGGTAATTTAATGGTCTCCTCATGTTTAGACAATACTTTATTTGATTATGGATCATAACACTGTTTCATAACATCCTAGTTTGGTAAAGAAATTTGATGTTTCCAATTTGATTTAACATGGGAGTTTTCAATCAAAACTCAAAAGTGATGTATCATTGCAAAATGTCTTGTGAATCAGTTCACATTAAAGCATATAAATGTTATTTAGCTACAGATCTCATCGTCATACCAATGATTTTATTTGATAAAATACTCAGTATGGGTTGGATTTCAAACCATGATGCAAAAATATATTGTAAGAAGGAGGTTACAATTTTTTATGATGATAAGGAGTACCTTATCTTTAGAGCAGAAACTTCAGCATTCGATTCTTATCTAGATCCACCCAAGTAGGTCTACTAAATTAAATTATCAGGGAGGAATAGAATGAAATAAATATGTGAGAGGAAAGTAATGTTTGAATAGAGGATGTACTTATTGTACATGAATATGTTGATGTGTTTCTAGAGGATTTACCTGGGAATCCTCCAGAATAAGAAATTATGTTTTCTATTTATTTAATTCTTGGTTCAAAGCCCATATCGAAGACCCCTTATAGAATGGCCACTATGGAATTAGTGGAACTAAAGAAAAAACTATAGGAAGTGATTAATAAGGGATTTATTCTCCCTAGTGTTTCTTCATGGGGAGCCCCTGCTCTTTTTTGTTAAGAAGAAAGATGGATCTATGAGGTTGTGAATTGACTACAGGGAGATCAATGCTATAACAATAAAGAACAAGTATCCCCTACCATGCATTGATGATTTATCTGATTAACTTCAGGGATCTCAATATTTTTCAATGATTGACCTTCGATCGGGATATCATCAGTTGTGTGTAAAGAAGGAAGACATTCCAAAGATGTCTTTTCGAACTAGGTACGGGCATTACGCGTTTACAGTAATTCCTTTTGGACTGACTAATACACCCTATGTTTTCATGGATATAATGAATAGAGTTTTCAAGGAATATTTTGATGACTTTGTAGTTTTATTTATTGATGTTATAATGGTATACTCGAAAAGCTACCAATATAATGAAAATCACTTGTGCACAATTTTGGAAACCCTTATATGAAATAAATTATACATGATGTTTAGAAAATGTGAATTTTGGCTCCAAGAGATTTTTTTTCTGGGCCACATTTTCTTGGATGGAATATCTGTTGATTCTTCAAACACAAAGGCCATCCATGAATGGTCGACACCGACCAATATAGCTGAGGTACACATTTTTTTGATTTATCAGGTTATTATCAGTATTTTGTCCAGAATATATCCAGATTGGCTAACCCATTAACTAAGCTCACATGTAAAGGGGTTAAATTTTTTTGGAAAAAAGAGTGTAAAGAATGTTTTGAAGAACTAAATATGAGATTATTCGCTACTCATATCTTGAATCTACCATCGGGGAATGATGAGTTTTTTATTTATAATGATTCTTCAAAGAAAGGAATTGGTTGTGTCTTTTTGAAGAATGATAGGGTTATTTCCTATGCATCACGATAGCTAAAAATTAATGAGAAAAATAATCCCACTCATGATCTGGATTTATCAGGTGTAATATTTGCATTGAAAATATGGAGACACTATCTATATGGTAAAAAATGTGAGATATATAGAAATAACAAGAGTTTGATGTATATTTTCTCACCGAAAGAACTCAACATGAGGCAAAGGCGAGGGATTGAAATACTCATGGATTATGGTTTAACTATACACTACCACCTGGGGAAGGACAATAAGGTGGCAGATGACTTGGGCATAAAGGATCATGGAGTTTTGAACAATATTAGAGTTGAAAAGGATCCTATATATATGGATCTAGTAAATATGGATACGAGAATAACCATGTAAGATTAAACATCAATGATTTTCTAAATGGTTTCCAAACCATATTTACTAGAAAGGATAAAATGTTCTCCGATTGATGATAAGGAATTTCAAAAGAAAATTAATGTTGTGAACGATGGGAGATTGGTCAAATTCATATATAAAGATGGGATTTTGAAATTTGGGAAGAGACTTTGTGTTCCCGATATGTCTGATCTAAAAAGGGAATTGCTAGATGATGCTCATAGCTCCAATTTCTATATACACCCTAGTAGCACTAAGATGTATAGATATTTCAAAGAAAGATTTTGGTGGGACAACATGAAGAGAGAGATTAAATATTCTATGTCAATATGGATGGTTTTACAACAAGTAAAAGAAGCAAGACAACATCCAAGAGGAGTCATGCATCCTCTTCCCATACCTATGTGGAAATGGGATGACATTACGATGGTCTTTTTCATGAGGCTACCAAAGACTCCTAAAAAAATGATGTAATATGGGTAATTGTTGATCAACTTACCAAGTCAACACATTTTATTTCTATAAGATAATATTTACAACTTGAACGTGTAGAAAGACTATATATTAATGAAGTTTTAAGACTTTATGGAGTACCCTTATCGATTGTTTTTTATCGTGATCCCCATTTTACATCAAGATTCTAGAAATGTCATCAGAAGGACTTGGATATTGAACTTCGTTTGAGCATTTCCTGCCATCCTCAAACTGATGGAAAATCATAATAGACTATTAAAACCACAGAAGAAATTTTGAGATATTTCTCAATTGACATTCAAGGTATGTGGGATTAATATTTACCTCTAGTATAATTTTCTTATAACAATATCATCCATTCAAGTATTCTGATTGCACTATATAATGTGTTATATGGAAAGAGATGTTGCACACCAAGTTTTTGGGATGATTTTGGTGAAAGAAAATTTGTAGGCCTAGAACTTGTTGAGGAAACGATGGAAAAGGTGATGTATATCCAAACACACATCAATGTAGCTCAATGTAGGAAAAAGAGATATGCCAACAACTGAAGGAAGTATTTGGAATTTCAAGTAGGAGATCATGTTTTCGTGAAGGTATCTCTATGGAAAGGTGTTATACATTTCGCTAAGAAGGTTAAATTGGGTCCCAGTTACATCGGAGATTTCTAAATTATAGAACGAGGTGGGGTTGTAGCTTATCATTTGGATATGCCACTAATTCTCTCCAATGTTCATGTTGTGTTCCACAATCACTATTGAGAAAATATAAGCCTGACACAACGCATGTACTCACCTATGATGAAATAGAATTGGAACCTGATTTGTCATATTGTGAAAAACATGTCAATATTATTGATACCATAGAACAAGTGTTCAGAAACCTGACGACCCATCTAGTAAAATTTCATTGGAGAAACCATAAAATTGAAGAGGCAACGTGGGAACCCGAGAAACTTATGATAGAGAACCACCTAAATCATTTTGAGTAGTAGTATTCTATAAATTTCAAGGACGAAATTATTTGAAGGAGGGAAGAATGTAACACCCCAAGCTTCCACAGTACATTTCCATTTGAATAATGTAATAGCTTTTGTTGTACGCATATTAGATTTTTAACACACCACGACCAATCAAACTAGCTGTAATGAATAGTAATACACACTTTTGGAAATTTTATAAATTTTATCATTCAAAATGGACTTCATTTTTAGATTCGGAATATCCAAATTAGCTTAGGTTGAATTTTTGGTATTTTTCTGAAATCATTCTATTTTTGATAAATAGTGAAAAACACTGCATTATTGGTTAAAATCGACATTTAATATAAATAATTATTTATTTTATTTAGAATTTTATTAGTTAAAAATAAATCCATAATACCTATATAAGTTAAATTTAATTCATTGGAGTAATTTTATAATAAGTTTGTATATATAAAATTTTATTGAACTTTTTACTGTCTTTTACCCTCCACCTAGGAGAATTTGCAAATTTTCAAAAAACATAATTTTACAACTTTTGGGAATTGAATATCAAAAATCTGAGCGACATTGTTGATATCAGTAAGTAAAATTTGGTTCATTAAGATAAAAATAATTTTTGGTGAATAGTAACTTTTTACTTTTATTTACCACGGTTAAAAGTAAATAGGGTAATTAAAGATAAAAATGATATAATTAATACCCTAACACATGTAATAATTCTATTGGATAAGGGAATTTCAACCAAAAAAATCATTTGGACAAAATATGATCCTTTAGGTCCACTTGGATTAAATTAGGACATTTATTTTTATTTTATTTAATGAAGAGTTTTAGTGTAAAAATTCAAAGTTTAATAACTAATCCATTTTTTATATAGGGGTAAAGATAAGATAAATTCTCCTATAAATATTAATTATAAAGTTAAAAATATTTCCTACATAATGAAATTTTATTTATAATTTTTTGACATTATATAATTTAATTTATTTATGACACAATGATGATGCAGTAATTTATTTATTAATGAAGAATTAAACTAATTGATATTATAAATACCCAAATAAATGTAAATTTTGACTTTTTCTCAATTACAAGAATTTTATAGGTTAATATTACATGTTAGGGTCAATTTAATGAATTTTTTTAGTAGTAATAAAGTTTTTAGGACAATAAAAAAATCAATTACTAAATAGTGTCAAAATTTCCATAAATGAGTTTTTAAAACCAATACTATATTATTAATTGATATAATATTCCTAAAAATCGAAGGATCAGACAAATGACTTAAATAAGGCTAGATAAATAAATAATTAACTACTTGGGGTTCTCTTGGTAGTTTATTGTATGTTTATAAACCATATAATATAAAAATACAAAGAGACATGGTAAATGTCAATCTATTTAACTAAAAATAAAATTTAATGATAAGGTTATTATGGTGACCTAAACCTGCATAAAACCTATTGGTTGAGATTATTTCGACCTGTACCCACCTTATCCATGAAATAAATTATTTTTTAGCCATTATAAACCTAATATGAATTTATTATAAAATAATATTTAAGTGTTTTCCTAAGGTGCACCTCAACCCTCTTAAAAAAGGGCACTCCCCCAACTCTCAAATTCACACCACCAAAACAATTTTCCTTAGAAAACCACTTGAAAAATATTTTCCCAACTATACTCACTTAATCCTAGAGGCCTTAAATTTATCATAAAGACAACTTAATGAGCATTTTTGATCAAATCAAAAGGAAGAACCCAAAGAAGAGTTACATACTTCATCACCTTTTTCAAGTTCTTTTCATCTTCCACTTCCTCATTGATTTTTGATTCCATTAAAAAATAATAACTACAGTATCTTCTATATATTATCATGTTATTATTAAGTGGTACAACCATATTCATTATCTTATCCATCATATTAATGAAAAAGTCACTATACGTGCATGCGTACGGCTTACTGTCTCCACATCATGGTGTGGTTTGTCATTCAACACTTCACTATTTGGATAGGTATAATAATGAGTATAATTGATGTAAATAATAAATATAACTTTTTAATTATTCTGTATATATGATATACCAACCAATTACATATGATCTCACCATCAATATAATGATATTGATGCTCGTGTGTACGTACGGATTATTGTCTCAACGGACGCGATGAGATTCATTCCCCATCATAATCATTCAAAAATAATTCTCATTTGATAATTAAAAATAATGTTTAAGAACTTAATATAATTCTGTATATTAATCAAATAAATACTATCCATAAAAAACACGTCTACTGTAACAAAACATAAATCAAAAAACTAATCAGTTAACACCCAAAACGACGATAATACAAAAATATTATTAACAAAGTAATATTAGAAGATCAAATATGATATCATATTTGTGTTTATGTATCTTTAATAATTTAATAACAATTATTTAACTTTTATACCAGAGGTTAACGTACCCTCGACCAAGGAAAAGTACAAGGTAAGGATTAAATTCCCAATCTCTTTATTATCCGACGTTGATTTTACGTAAATATCTTTTGGGACCTCTTTATCATCCACATCCGTGTTTCTTAAAAATGTATTTCAAAATGTTTTTACTATTTACTAGAAAATGGGTTAAATTAATTTATACCCATACTTGACCTTATAATTTTTGAAATGAATCTTTCCGTCTTTTTCCTAACAACGTACTTTTGACCTTTTCGACAAAATTAAGGAAAGAATTTCTTTTTTTAACTATATGATGGGTAGAGGTATTCTCTATGGTTATTACACCTTTGAAGCTTCCCTTACAATATTATAAGAATATTTCCAAAATAAATGTTATCTTTTATAATTATGTGACTTTTAAATGGTTTCAAAATAGAAAGAGTTATTTCTTTCAAATAGTTTTCATTTCATCTATGTCAACATACTTTGATGGATTTTAAACTTGTTGGAAGTTGATTTATTATGATACAAATCGTCCATATGGTATTGAAGGTTTTGTGATACGTTTTACTATGGATGTCTTATTTTTATACCATTCATGTTTTAGGGATAATGTATTGACATTTTTTATGCTAGTTCTAATATGAATGTTTGTGTTATGTTTAAACCTTTTAATATTAGGAATTTATTGGACTTAGTAAGTGATGGGTGGAGCCCTCTATAGCTTCTCTATGCATCAATAGGTCTCATGAGAAAAACTAGTGTCTTGGTACAAGGCCATGACAAAATCTTTTTTGTATTCTTGGAATAAGGCCTTGACTATGTGGTTATGATGTCTGACATTATGCATTACATCATTATAAAATTAGATTTTGATATTGCATGTGATTATTTGACTAGTAGAATATCAATGTGAATAAGTAAATAACATTATATCAATTTATATTTTCTATATTACGATGAAGTTTAAGTTCAAAAGGATTTTTTTAGTCTTATACTTTTCCTTAAATATTTATTCTTATTTATGAACGTTTCTGGTATATTGTTATCATTACTGAGCATCTCAGCTCACCCCATTCTATGATTAATTTTTCCCATGATGCGAAGAGTTATATTATGACTGACCTATAGGGATAGTCTATGGGATATGAATGTGGTCAATGGAGACAATGTTGTTGTTGTTTTTCATTTTATAATGTAATGTAAAAATTATGAATGTATCTATTACTTCTAAGGCTACTAAAATGATCAGTCTTTCAAGACATGATTTCCTTGTATCATGAAAATGTTTTCTAATAATTCACTGACATTCGGTAACTAGGGTCAGGGTGTTACATGACAAGTTATGTAGTTCCCTAACCTAGGTTTATCCATAGGGGGCATCATTCCCTTTTACTTTTGTGGTAACAAAGGAGATGCTCTAAGTTGTGGATGAACCTCCTTATTGCTTTATTTTATTAATGTAATAAAATAGTTGTGTTGCCTCAATTTCCTATGTCCTCTCGCTATTAAATCATGATAAAATTAATAGGATAATGAACAATACATATCTAATCCCACATGAGTCATTATTAATGTGATGAAAAAGATATAAATAAGAGACCACTTATCTATATGATATAGTTAGCTATAGAATGAAAGACCAAGGTCTAAATGATCTATCAGTCAGTAGAAATGTATCTACTATAAAGGTGTTGGTTAGAGAGAGTGACTTGTTATAGAAAAATTTATTTCCTAATAAGCATGAGTGCATGAGTTGGGTAATACTAGGGGAATTGGATTCTACCTGGATAAATAGGAAAATGGAGATAATGAATCAATAATTGAAGGATTTGGATCCAAAATTGGAATGATTGGATGATTAAGGATGACTGCTTACTATACATGAAACATTTGGTCCGCTATTGCAGTTCCATAGGCAGGCAACATACAAATGTGGAACAACTACTGACATTGTTCAAAACATGTGATCCATCAAAATATAATCAAAAGTGCTTTGAAATATGTGCTTAGGAGGATATGAAAGATTGTTTGGATAGTAAAAATCGCCATTAGGGGAGATTATTCAGACATGGAGGTTAGGGGGTATTCAAATCACAGAATTCAATAAGAATGGGAATAAATGAGGGATTTTTCAAGTAGACCACAATAGTATATATTCTACACCACTGCACACTCAAGAACACCAATGGGATGTATCAAAAAGTGAGGTTCAAAATAATTTTCGAGGATGGGGGTTATGAAATGGATCAGTGAAAAGGATGGACTTAGAATTCATGACCCTAGTGTATCTATGTATTCTATTAGATATGTGAATCAATCCATACCTAGATCTATATAATGACATGGTAGGAGAACAACACTGGATGTGAGGGGTCATCCTCTTAGGAAATTACAATGATATAAATTTGTAGTTTATAACATCATATAGTGATACATCAGCTATACAGTTTAAATTCATACCATTATGACCAAAATGTTACTACTAGTTTAAATTCATAGAGCACAGGCTATGGGGGTGTACGTCCTGAGGATGTTTACTTAAAATAAAATAATTATAACCCAAAGTGAATGAGAGGATCAAGGAGGCCTTGTACCATTTAAAATATATCCAAGACTTGTTTCCCACATTTTAACTTCATGATTCTTGTACTGGGGGTTTCCACCAATTTAATTTTATTGAGATAATACAAAAGGGGATGAACTTGCATATGAGATAAGGTATTATAAACTTGAAATTAAAAGAGGGAATGAAGGCCCCATTACTCAACAAATTATCAAATAGTTTAATGTAACAATTATTTTACCACAACAGGAAACATTCTGATTTTTAATTCTTATGGGCCTCAACCATGTTAGGTAATGTCCTACCTTAACTCCTAAGACCATGTGATCCATGCTCGATGTGAGAAATAAGGATTGGTGAGGAGTTCCCTTTGTTATATGAGAGAACATGGAAAGGTTAAAGGAATCCATATTTATATGGTTCCAATAACACTTATTTTCACTCCAACCACATATGAGTGTATGGAGAAATAACATCGAGGGTTTCAAGATACACTAGAATAAAGGAAGGCATAAATGAGTTAATCGTGACTTTATGAATCTAGACCTAAAAAGGAGAGTGACCAACAGGAAAAGAACAACTATTTACTGCATAAAAATTTTAGGTTTCATAACTACGCTAGCCAAGGATGGTGAAATTAAATGTTGTATCGACCGTTGACCATCTTTGAGATATGGTAACCATTATCTATCATAAGAGACCCTTCAAGGAATATACCCATGATGGGAGGTGGGCCAGTTTGTCTAGAAACCATTTTCATTTGGGTGAAATTTTGGATTTAGAGGAATAAGAGGATAAGGATTGTGGTAGAATCAAGGTGTGAATGCGATTTGATTTTTTTTTTGGGTAGTGTTAGAAAACTATAGTAGAAACCCCACCATGTGCTCAAAAGCATTGAATGGGAATATCAGTGAGTGGGAGTTGAACATGATATCAAGGTGAATATTCTTGAAATATGTTATTGACTTGAATAGGCCTAGGTTATGATGATCATACATTCCTAAATATCCCATGAAACTCCGTATTTGACCACACGATGTTCAAGAACACAATGTGTTCGGTGACCGGCGCCGAAAATGGAGGCACCATCTCATGTGAGGGTTAATTGTATTATATATTTTTAAATCATGTGATTGGGAAATTAACCATGTAGTTTAATATCATATAGATGTGATTTTGGAGTCATAGTTTAGCATAATATGGTAAGGATGTGGATAATGATGTTTAATGTAGAATAATTTTGAACATGGTGTCATCGAGTTTGGCATTATATGACAAGGACATTGTCCAATTGTTTAACATCATGCGACTGAGGATATATCATACAGTTTTATGTCATGTGACTATGATAAGGTATTATACAGTTTTAAATCATGTGAAAAGGATTTATCATGCAGTTTTATGGCATTCGACTAGGGATATGCACTTTTAAGAGTCATTAAATGTACCGTTTATGGAACCTGGGTTTTTGGGAGGAGTTATGAATTCACTATCTATGGTAATCAATGAGTATGAACCATTAAAGTTAACCATAATAATTATGTATGGTACTTCCAGTTTTTATTAGAACATCAATGGAATATTCACAAGTATCTTTAGTGCCCTTAGATCCCATACCATATCACCTATATGAAAGAGGGGAGGTAAATTTCTTGTTGAATATCTTTGATACACGGTTCTGATACCTTTCTAGGTTATGAAACACTTGTATTATATATTATTTTATGGATTCAAATTTTTCAAGTAAAACATCAATTCTCTTATCTAGCATTTATTGGTTAATGATGTCCATCCAAAGTGATAGTATCTGAACCATTATAGGTAATGTTTTCTTTTTCCCATACTCTAGGGAGTATAGACATTCTTGGGTTGAATTTAAGGTTGTTTTCTGATAATCCCATTGGCCATTGGAGATCCTTTAGGGTTCAAATACTCTTTTTATGGCCCAAAATAATCTATAGGATGTTATAGAGGTGATTATTTAATGCCTCGATCATCCCTTTTTCTATATGTGATTGCGAGAGGTATGGTTAGAATTAATGTTGTAAATTTTGTACAATTTATTTAGCTTAGTGATTCAAAATCCACTGTTTTACTCCATGAAAATGGTGTGAGGAATCCAAAATAGATGGATTATATGTGTCTTTACATACACATTCATGGGTTATGTATTGACTTATTTCAAGGGGATTGTTTCTTCCTACTTTGAGAAGAAATCAGTCGTAGTCATAATAAATATACAATGTTGAGCAAGTTCTAGTGGGTTGGGGCCCATGATGTCAAGTCCCCATAAAAAATGGTCAATGAGTACTTAGTGGAATATAGAGTTTTTTGTGATATATTCATGATGTTGGAATGGATATGTCACTAATAAAACATCATGGGGAACCTAATGCACTTATGAACCACGGTGGGCCAAATGTACCACAATATCCATATCTAGTGGGAGATATTGAATTTTCTTAATGTGTCTCATATATAATGATAAGGATTTATTGATAGAAATAGGGAAACTCTTTCCCATGGACACAATGGAGATGGATCCATCAAAACCTCACCAATAGAGGGTTTTCTCTAGATCATAGGAATACAAAAGGGTATACTTCACCGTTTGCCAACAGATTCACTCATTCTCAGCTCATTCTAGTGGTAAAGTCTTGTTTCAGATATACTCAATGATGGGAGTCATTTAATCATGAGATTATTTGGTTACCAAGGTGTTTAAATACACTATCACAGTAGTCTCAGTGGATATATGGTTTACATGTCGTCTTTCTTTGTCACAAGTGATTTGGGAAATGACCCTTTGATGCACCACATAAATGAATAAGTCATCCTAGTTGGACATTGTGAGGGCTGCATCATGACTTTCCAATTCACCGGCTTAGTGTTCCTAGGACTAGGGACATGAGTCACAATTGGATTAGAAGGTAATTGTGGCATCAACTTATGAGTTCACCCTATAAAGGGGAATAGTTCTAGATTCCAAATTACATAGTCACCATTGTTCTATTTTATGACTAGTTCTGATTCACCCTTCATATGATGCTAGGGTAATTCAATAATGAGATCAAAATCATGTCCAGTGATAATATCATGATACCTATACTCATTATTAGTGCAATATTATTTTAATAAAAAAATTATATGGTAAGAAAACCAATTTGGGAGTGATGAGTACATTCCAAAGGATACCTTGTCATGTTTGGGGTTACAGATCTTTCTCTCAGTTGGTCTCTAGGATGAATAATCATAGTGAATATACCAATATGGTGTGGCATGATCAAAAAAGAGGATGGAAACATCTGGGAAGTATTCTTCTAGAGGAAATTCTTTAGGTACTGGGTGTATAGCTAATAAATCTTATAGTGCATATCCGATAAAAAAATTTTGGGGGATAAATATGATGTTGAGTTGTTGTAGAATTTCTTCCAGCCATGGAAACTTCCATGTTAGTATGGGTTGATAGATAATTTATTTCAACGTATTTAATCAGGATAATAGGTGTATCTCATAATTCTATAAATATTGCAATAATATTTTAACCCCTAATACCAAAGTGAGGCATTTCTTCTCGATGGGAGAATATTGGGACTTCATGTCAAGTAACAGGTAGCTGAGGTAGTACAATCTATTTTCCCATCCCGTGTTGTTCTTTTATTCCATGAGGTCACTGATATATCATTTATGAGTGGTCATATAAATAAAAAAATGCTTTCATTGGATGGGTGAAATCAAAACCAGAGGATGTAATAGATACTGCTTGATGTCCGAAAAAGTATAATGGTAGTCTTCATACCATTAGTAAGTGGTAAAATTAATAATAAGCCATTAAAAGGGAATACATTTATCATCTAGGTTTGAGATAAATCACTATATGTGGGATACATGGTCCTACTGGTCTCTCAACTGCCAGAGGTTTTGAGGAGGAGGCATTTGTTTGATGACCTTGATCTTATTTGGTTCAATTTTTAGTCCTTAGTACATGATGATTTATACAAGGAAATTTCTAGAGGTGATCACTAATATACACTTCAAGGGGTTCATCCTTTGGTTGTTGGAATGGATGAAGTCAAATTATTTATCAAGATCCTCATGGTTTTCATGACATTGGAATGATTTGACCACCAAATTATCGACATAGTACTCCACGAGTGTCCATAGTAATAGATTAATGATATGTTGCAAGGAATGCCTATAGGATGTCCCCAAATTCATAAAATTTAATGTCATCACTTGGTAGAAAAAATTTCCCTGAGGTTCTCTAAATGTAGTGGCTTCTTCATCCTCAGGGGCCACCCAGATATTATTTTAACTGAAGTAACCATCAATAAGCTAAAAATACTAGAAATTGGGTTTTGTGTCATTCAATAACTCTATCATTGGGAAGAGAAAATATTCTTTTCTGAATTTGTGGTTGTGGTATTAGATGTTGATGTAGACATAGATCAATTTTTTCTTCTTATTGACTAGGATAATGTTGTCCATATACTTGTGGTACTACAATTCCCCGATGATGTTATATTGGAAAAGATTTTCAATTTCTACCCCAACCATAGCACTGTGGGAAGGGTGAATCTTCTTGTTTGGTTGTTTGAACACATAGTTTCCTTTTTTTTTTGCAATGATATGAAAACCCACTTGGGGGTTAGGCCCCAACATTTCCTTTTATATTCACATGAATACATCATAGTTATACTTCAAGAAATCGATTTATTTTTACTTCCCCTTGGGGGATATGAATGTGATAATTAGTATCAAACTCAAATCTTCTTTCGTTCCAAGATTAACCTTTGTCAAATCATTTAAATTGGATGATATAACTTCCTAAAATATGGAATGGTAATCTTCCAAATCATCCTCATTGTCTGAAATATGAGGGTCATAGGAAGGGGAGTCCATAAAAGCTGGATACTATAGAGAGATACTATTATCTACATAAATAGGGGTGGAATCCTAAGTGAGTGGTTATTTCTCCATGAAGACAACAACAAAAAGTTTTTATAATCCCATTCCATTTGGTTTCTAATGTATACATCCATCTCTGATGTAGAATTAATAAAGGAGGGTCGACCTCCATTAAGCCAACCCAACATTATAGAACATGTGAAACTATCACGAGTCAGTGGCAATGATAAAAACCTCCCAATATACAACATGAATATGTATTTCTAGATTTAAACTTTTCTAAACTATATAATATTATGAGGTTATATATTAGAATTCCTACCTTTAGGGTACTATGAAATGGATCTAGAGATATGGGGTCGTTGGCTACAACTGATGGATGAGATGGATGAAGCTATCTTTCTAATTTTCCCAAAGATTTATTAAGGTGGAAACTAGATTAATGGTAGTGTTGACCAATTTAACCCCATTGTTCTGAAGATGTTTCCCCTCCCTCTTTTATCACCTAGCATCCATGTATCATCCTTCATAGGAGTTAAAGGGAGAGACATCACTAGGTACTAGCCCTACCTGACCATTTAGGGAGTATTTTAAGTACTTATGATATGAAGAGGTGAATAATGTATTAATATGGACTGATAACCTTCCCAATAAGGATTTTTAGGTAGTATCTTATGTGAAACACCTAAATTAAGTGATTTTCTCCATGTAATTTAACCAGGTCCCCAGTAAAATATTGCTGCATATATTCTGCTCACTTTTTTTATACCCCTGAATTTTCAAGTTGGAGGGGGTCAGATCAGATTCAGTGAGACCATACTATGGAGTGTTTGAGTCAAGATAATATTAATCCCATAGACAACATAAACTAGGAAATTATCTATTTCCATTTAACTAAACTGATATGTAACATAAAATATGAGTATGTTCCCCTAAATAATGGTACCCACATCCACATTCAAGGAGATAATGGATTTACCGTCTTCATAATCAGATTCCTCTACATGATACGCCTTAGTAGAAGCTACCTTAGTTTTGACCATGAGAGGTATATTTAGGGCATCAATGAGAGCCTCATTCAAGTCATTTGATAGACAAAGTGCATTAAGGATAGAGAGGCATGGTAGTATTATAGAGAGCTACTTCATCACATAATACTTATGGGTAAGGGGAATACTCTTACCTACCAAGGGTATCTATTTGTAAGAGATCAGTGTGATCATTATTAGAAGAGTTTCTAGGGATTGTTTGGTGTTTTTTTGTTCAACTGTGGATTGGAAGGTTTTGGATGAAACCTTGACGTATAACCTCAAGCCTTGGTTGGATAAAAATGGGTTATTGTTTACTATGTATAGGCCACACGATCCACCAATATGATCAGTTGCAGAGGTATACATAGTGAGTAATCTTGTGATAAATGTTCCAATTGATCTCTAAGAGAATTTTGATGCCTAATTTTAGTGGATTGAACTGTCCATTATAAGGAATTATCCTGATCAGTTTTCTCAGATGTATGATGATTACCCCTCCCTTAATGACATCAGCTAGAGGTTCCTAAAGGGGCTATGAGAAATTCCCCATCATCAGTTACTATCAAATGATCTACTTGTATGAATAAATTGATGGAAAAATACTCTTATTCTTCATTGGCGGATTATTCTAGGATGGGATGGATTCTTAGGGATTCTACAAACTCAGTGGGGAATAATTTCACAAAGAGTGAAAAGGATTTTTGGCACTAGTGAGGGAATATGATTACCCTATTAGCACTAGAACCTATTATTATGAGGCATGGAAGGTTGTGATGTCGATGAGCTGGCCAGATTGGGTGTGGTAACTACAAGGGTTTTTGGGTTTCTCAAGCATGAAGCAATAATTTCAGGGAAATGAGTGACCATATTAGGGGCCAACCAATCATTGTAATTCAAAATACATTTCTTGGGAACCTACATCCATTCACTAGAGTCCATTCCATCATAATTGGGGTCAGAAAGAAATGTTTCACCTATTATGGGGTATTACCCAAATCAAAAAGGACATTGTATACATGGTATTTGATCCAATATTCTAATATCAGACACTTCTTGATGGTGTTCCAAAAGACATTATGTCGTGGAATTTAGTTGGAACGATCCATTGGATTATCCTTCTAGGGTCACATGTATTCAGATTACTTCTGGATATTCTTCTCTAGTGTATAGATGATGTATCCTAGTACCTATAAATAATTAAAGGACAATAAATTTTTCCCTTATCTAGTTAAGGGATTCTTGGATGCCTATCCCAAATGTGGATATTAGGCCGAATACTCATGGATAGGTTTCACTTGGAGAGGCCTATCATGTAGAGGTTCCTGAAGGAGAACTAGATGTGGGGCCTGATTTTGTATAGTGGTGGATGTTTTGACCTTCAAATGTTTTTTGCAATGGAGCTGGAAGAGTTAATGGGTGTGAACACTAATTGTTAAACTACAAGGCTTCTGTTAATCACTAATTTACTTTAGTTAATTCTTGGAATCATCCCAGATATCACAAGGAGATGAGGGTGGGGGCTAACTCATCTTAGATATTCTCTATGCACATCCGCAATAGCTATTCCTAGGAAAGATTATCTTTGAGTGAGAATGTGATCCCCTTCCACTGGGTAACAAAATCAGTGAATCACTCATCATACCTGTGTTTTCACATAGAGAGCTCACTAATACTGGTCTTGCGCGTGGTGGATATGGACTACCAGAGGAATTACCTATATAGATCTTCCCATATAGAAATAGATCCAAACACATGTTGGCGATTCCAAATGAAATAATGTCCTTCTATTGTCGATATAATGAATAAAATCTTGGTAGTATCTTGTTACAATGGAGTTCCTATCATCAGGACACACCATAAGTAAATGTGATTTAGATGCTACAGTTGATCTCATGTTTCGTTAAACTAGTTAAAGATCAGATTTTTGAACTCTACAGGTGGGTGAAAGTGATCCATCCATGCTGGATACATATTCACCTCTAGATGAATTTAATCTTATTGTGTCTATAAATTCTTATTACAGGAAATGAGAGTAGAAATCGTGTCATTAGAGTATGGGTTGGTTGTTTTCAATGCTTTTACCAACCTGTTGGTTCATAAAGAAAAAAATCTCATGGTATAGAAGTGGATAGTCACATTACATAGGATAGGTAGGTGGGTTGTATCTCAATATTTTTACATGTAAACTATCATCTAGCCTTATCGGATGTGTATGCCTACCGCAACTCTGTGTGTCTAGCCATGAGGAACTGGCTATTTGGACAAATGACATCTTCAAACACTTCCTTGCTCTATGAATTACTCTCTTAGGAGTTATGGGTGGGCCTAGAATAGACATAAAACTCTTAAATAAAATTGACCATTGTAGAATCTATCTCATTTTCTGGTGCAACCTCAAATGTGCAGACATTCTTAGAAATTTCCTTTCCCTTATAGAGATGTAGATGAGTTAGATGTAGAAAGTCCTCAGTGAGACTTATGAGGCCTAGTGTCTATCATTAATGACAAGTGTTGGAACCTATCTAAGGGTCCACCCAATGTTTCATCCCCCCTCTAGGTGGTTTCCCTTCATCATGACTTGTTTCATTAGCATGATTACACTAGTCATCGAGAGGATTGGTCAAGATGGAATTCATGATAGTGGTGGTTAACTCTCTCCATAAATGGGTGGGTTAGCATAATGGTTCCACTTTTATCATGAAACGAGACTGAATTAAAGGTAATAGAATTTCCCCAACACCTAATTTTCACATGTGTAGAACCTAAATACATGATTCACTGGATCATAGTGAGGCTACTAATGTAGTTAAACAAGAAAGTTTTTCGTTATACATATGAATTAGTAAATTGAGTAACCACAAGTAAACAAATATCAACATTACAGAACTACCAATATATATCCTCAATATTTTTATATCACCTAGGATAGGTCATATATTGGTCCTATAAGTACATTAATATCTACTTAATATTTTGGTAGAGGCAGGTTGCATGATCCTTATTAAGGAACTCCAATATGGTGAAGTGTGAAGTTGTAGGTGGCCCAAACATGACTAATAGCTGATCGGTGTCTAGGAAATCGCATAATCTTTCCTCCTCCATATGATTATATGAACGGTTATCATATTCCAAATCACCCAAGGATCCAATAAGTGATGACCATGAAAGCAGGTGAAGAAATGATGTCGAACTACCTTTCTACTAATTTTCTAGTAGAGGAGGAATCCCTTGAGATAATAATCCATGATGTTATGGAGTGACTTTTGGAGGTGGGGATAGATTTATTACCATTTTCATATAGGATGGGGTATCTATGGTCTCATGTTGATCCAAAAGATAATAATTCCCATGTGACATAGCAGAGTGATCACATTTGATTGGGGATTCCAATTTATACACCAATATATCCCCTACTTCCATGGTGTATGTGGAGAAGAGGGATGATGATAGTGGTCAGTTTGGATGAATGGAGATCCCTTATAAGGAATTCTAGATATTTTACATGTGTAGGTACTTACAAAGGAATCCAAGGACCTTTTGGATATTATCCTTAGGGAATTTTAATATCAACTGATGGTCTCCTTCCCCCGACATTGGTTGTAGAGGAAGAGGCGTCCCCTCAATCTTTCCATCATCTTAGACTATGAGAGATCTATTGTGATATGAAATTTACCCTTGGTCCTATATTTTATAATGTAGGTTTTCCTTGAGTGTGATTCCCTGAAGGTCATGCAAATTTCTTGCATGTATGTCACAACCGGCATTGGGGGTAGGGCCCCCATGGTGATTACTACTCGTCCAACACTGTGACATGTGTTTAGGGTGATAAAAGTATTTAGAATCAAGAGTACCTCCATGTAGGATAATTTAATTGTAGGTGTATTCCTATGTGGTGGATTTATTCACCATAGGATAACACATGATGGTTTTGGGTTGGGCCCGTGATAGAGAGATTTAACCTAACCAAGATGGTGGGTGGTTGGGGTATCAATCTCAATCAGGTGAACATTTTCCCCCCACATAGTGGTTATGGGGGTAGTATGTACATTGAAATTGGAAGGGGACATTGTAGTTATTGCAAAGGCATCGCATTAATAAGAACTAGCAGCCTACCCATGACCTCAGAGCTGGGTATTCTAAATTGGGGATGCAGGAGCGGGGATATAATCAACATATTCATCATCATGTGGGGACAGTCGTTGTTTTTAGTGAAGGTTAGTGGTGGGATAACTCCTATGTGACTGTAAAATGATAGTTGTAGCAGGTGTAACCCATATTTTTCCCACCTTCTCAACATAGGTGAGTGAGATATCATAGTGTTCAAGGGAGAGGATCCTGAAATATTTTTTTGTGGTAATTGGGGGTGGGGGGATTCCCCATGTGTGGTACCTACAAGTGGAAATGATGGCATGACACCACATCTTCTAGATAATTCAGGCTATATACTCAATTGGGATGACACCCTCTTGCTCATAATGGTGAATAAAGGGATTGACCACCCACCATTGAATGAGTTAAAGGGGGGGTGAGGTGACAAATCCTATGATCAATGGGAGTAGTAAACACTATATCTTGAGGGTAGTTGAATGGGATTTTCACACCATCATTACTCCTACCCCATGTTTAAATGTGTTGGGTGACCGATCATTACCAAAAAATTGTATACTATGTGAAATTATGAGCATCACCATCATTACATTTCCTATGAAGGTAATTACCAATGTTCCCAACAAGATTCACCCTTACCTTGTGAAAAGGGAAGGGGTCCACAATGATAATTTATTGGGCTTGTGATTCCCAATGATCATCACATACACCCAATTTTAGGATAAGATTTTCATGTTGTGTTGTCCATTGTTTCTGATGCTTCTATTAAGGATCAAATTCAGGGATTGATGAGCTTCTAGGAATTCTATGGAGTGGTATGTGCCCTTAAACCGTTCAGGGTCCCAAGTGTCGGTTGTGCCTCACATTATTGATTTTCAAAGGTGGGTGTCCTCTACAATCATGGTCGATGATGTTGGTATCCTTGGTCAAAATGGGAAGATGGGATATTGGTTCATCTTTCAATTGATTCCTCCTTGTATATTTTTCCTAGTAAGAGTGACTCTCATATAATTTAAACATGTTTTTTAATATCATTCCTCACACCATCTTGATTTTGATACTGATTAGTTACACTACTCACTTTCACAACAAGGCTTCTACAAATGGTTGAAAATGATGATGATTTTGGAGATCATGGACATCTTGAACATGTCATACATATTTGGAATCTATAAAGTATTCCTATTTTTCTATTGAGGGAATCTCAAATATGAGTGATCTTATGTATATATACAATGTCATACCAAGAAAGTTAGGAGGAAATTTACACGAGATAAATAAGGTAACCAAGGATTATTTTCATGGGCATCTCATTCTTGTCACATGAGGTATAAATCCAAATATATTAGGTAGTATCATAGGATTATGGTCTTATGGAGACATTGGTCAGGTGTTTAGATTCTTATGGGGATATAGGTCACTCATTTAAAGTCATGTCAGGATGTAGTTCATACATTTAAGGTCTTTTGTGGATGTTTTCCATATATTCTCACCACACACTAGCCTAGGTAGGTTAGTGACACATAGAGATGTCTAATTCCATTGGGGACCATAGATTTGGATGGTAAGAGGTTGAGTGTATTCTTGAAGGAATATTCACACCTAGGAGTGTTAGTAATCTAGGGGAATTTGATATGGATGATGGGATTGAACCTCATGGAGGAATCCCACATACCCTATAAGTAGACAGGCATCAAAACCCCTGTATTTTGATGCTACAGTTTAAGATATTGTAACAATACCAGTCTATACTATTTAATAACATGTGGAAGGATGCTTATGTCATGAAATTAATGAAAATAAGGGATGGTGTGGGGATATTGTGTGGAATATTCCTAAAAGGTGGTATTATCTCATTATTATTACATGAGAATTCTATTATAGTCATAAAGGGTTTGGTCTTGGTATAAAATCATGAGTTGAGGAAAATTTTAGTTCAATTTTATGTCGGGTGACTATGACATTAATCTATATAGTTTATAGTCTTTCATAATATGCATTGTTGAGACTTACACAAGGAGAAACCCTTTCCTGGATAAGGGATGTAGAGAAAATGTTACCATAATATCCCTCATAAAGGGGAAAAAGAAAGTTGATTCCCTTGATTATGATACTATTGGGGCCACACATGGGGGTTATACGGTTAGGGAGACTATGATTAGGATAACAAGGTGACAAGATTTATTAGGCCTTTCTTGGAGCATAGGGCTTGGACATGAGGGTTGATCATATCGGTCATGCATTTGATTGAGGTACAGATGAACCCAACATAGAAAGGAACAAAACCCATGAACACTCAACATTCATGACGGTATGAATATTTAAAGGAGGAATTGTGTAGTGTATTTTGTAGTAAGTGTTGTGAAGGTTCTTGGGTTCAAGATGTTAAGGGGTGGAAGGGTGAGTCTTTTTCAAAACATATATTCTATCCTTGAGGATGAATTCTAGGTTCCCATGGGGGTATTTTTGAACAATGGGGGCCTTGTAGAACCCCAAGAGGCATGTGATATTTTCCCCTAGCATAAATGGTGTTATACTTCATGAACGTCATCTCCACCATGGTATTAGTGTATAATGTGTACATGGGAAGTTGTTCAAGTAATATGGAAACCCGTAAGAATCGATCTCTTCTATGGATCATGAAGGATGATGTTTAAAAAATTATATATTCTGGTGGATGTCCAAAGTTAACTATCCCCCTTAAATTAACGGTGAGTGGATTATTTATAGGTTCCATAGAGGTTAGAACCTATGTTACATGAAATACTACTGTCTTCAAATAAAATAATCTTTCACGGTGCTCCAACATCGTTCATGATGCCCTTGTATTTACAGAAAGATTAATATTTCATGAATCTGACTCCTTTAGGTGGATTTTGACCCTGTTTCAAATCAGTTCAACTCCATCCGTCGATGCACTCCTCGATGTCTCCCTTAACATTTGTTTTTTCAGTTCCAACACTCCCCAACCATAGATTCTTTATTATAATCACAACGATCTATATGCTTACTATATCTTCATAGAGTTTCACTATTCTTGTAAAAATTTACTTAAGAATGAGATGTTTTCCACTACATCGATAAAAAATTGAAACCAGATTTATAAATATCTCTTTATAGGTTTGGTTGTATCAGTAACAATAGATATGATATACCTTAAAATGACTTGATATTTCAGACCCTTTAAATTAAAACCATCATCAATGGATTTTTTCACATTCCACACCAAAATAACATAAAAACCAACTAAAAAGAAGAAATAAATATTAAAAAATAAATATATAATATAATCATTAGTAGATAAAAAATTTATAACCAATAAAAATAATTTTATTTTATTATTTTCATTGATTAATATTTTATGAAGGATTCCTTCCAAAAACCGTTAAAAAATGAGGGGTATTTCTTGTTACCATAATACATTTTTGTCTTTATAATAGGTAATATATATATATATATATATTTATTTATTTATACACTAAACTATAAATATTCAATTATTAATAAATTAGTATTAAATAAGATAAAAAACACATGATGTTTAGAAATATAATTTTTATTTAAAATGATTTTTTTATTAGATATTTAATTTTCATTTAATTTTTAATTTTTAAATTTTACATTATAATTTTATAAAATTAAATTCATTTTTGGAATAAAAATTTAAATTTTATTTTAGGATTAATATTTAGGATTTTTCTAAAATGATTTATTTTTTGGTGAATCGTGGAAAAATAATGTTTTTATAAATTAAATAAATTTAATGACATTATTAGTATATAAGTATGAATTTTATATTAAATAATAATTTTTATAAGACCAACTATATATTACCTTAGTGGAAATTTTTTTTTGGAAATTTTTGTTTTATTTTACAAACCCATATTTTAAAATTATGATCTTATTTTATATTATTTAAAAATTTATTTTCAATACTTTATACATTTATTATTTTAAAATTAATTTTTATCACTATAAAAACATTAATATTATTAAATTAATTTAAAATTTATTATCAGTAGGTCTAAATTATGTAAAAATTACATCTTTATTTTTATTCATAAATTTTAAGTTACCTTATGTAAAAACTATTTAGCATAGTAAGAGTTAAAATGGTAAAAGTAAAAAATCTAAGAGTAACATACGTCAAACATATTAAAAAATATGTTAGATTTTTGGTTGAGGAATTTATTGAACTTATGAATTCTCATACACATTATTTATTAATTTTAGAGAAACTTTCCTTGATATTTACTTCCCATTATTGAAAATATTTTCTAAATTAAAAAAATATCATCCCATTTCACATATAAAATGGGTACTCCTCTCCACACTTCCGTTGACAGGAAACCACTTATTTAAGCCCAAACACTATACAAAAATCTCCTTGATACTATTACCCACCTTCAATAGGTTCTTATCTTCTCAAAATACCAACACTATATGGAATAACTCTATTTTCAAAGGAGATAATTCATGTAATGATGTGGTTATAATGTGATCAACTAAGAAGAGATTCAAAGTAATAGGTTCTTTTCTCATTTTCAAATCCATGAAGCATGTCTGATATTGTACACCATATTTTATTTTTTATTTTTTTTAGTTCCAAATTTACTTCACGTATAATGAATATATCTTATTTTATTATAGTTGAATTTCAATTTCATGGTAACACTATATTTTTATATTACCATTATCATAAGTGTTTTTTGAAACTGAATTCTCATTCATTGAGTCATGATTATTCATCTTGAAAATAATTCTTATAATTTGGGTATATTATAACAATTTATTGTATTATGTTTTAATTTATTGTTTTTATATGATTTATATCTCTACCAAATAACCCATTTCTAAATGTCGCTTTCTTTATGAATTTTGACACATGTAAGTGATTTCGACAACTCAAATTTCCTCTCTCTGATTGAAAATTTAAATCCTTGAGTGTCGTTATTATTTTCTGGGTAAATCATTATATTTTATATTTACTATTAATGATTGGATTCCATCCATTTCTATGTTCAATATTCAAAAAACAGCTTTTCATTTTTTATTTTGAAACCCAAATATGTGTTTTCTCATGTGACCTTTTTATTTCATTTCAATTCTTTTAAAATGGATGTTTTATTATATATTTCATGTCGTGGGTTTTTAACAATAGAATTCCAAAATATTCAAAATATTTTATATTCTTTTAAAATAAAATGTTTTATCTTATCTTCCAAATTTCATAAATAACCATTTTGGATTTGAAATGATTTTTTATTTTTATAAATTCATAATTTGAGTTTTAAAAGACTTATCGTTCCTTTAAATTTTTTAAATTTAATTTAAATTCAATGATTTATTAGTTAGTAAATTTTTTGTTATTTTCAATTCAATTAACCCTCGAATGATTATCATTCATGAGGTGATGTTTTCATCACCCCTTATATGTTATTATTATATGATTACTTTTCAAAGAATTAGATTTTTGATATCTTTTGTTTTCTTCTGTTCAATCCATGTGATGTTTTTAAATGTTTTAAAAAACATGTTCTTTTTTATATGTTATCTATGTGTTAGGACAAATAGGGTCCTATATACCCTAATAGGGGGGGTGAATCAGGGTATGGGTATTCTTTTTCAAAATTCTTCTTGCCCCACTGGATATTGACCTCTTTGTTACAAGGGTCACTTTGTTTGAACTTGTGTGTTTGTTATGATCACTTACTTTGTTCTTTATCTGATGATGATGTTTTAAATGCAATGCATGCAAATGAGCAGGCAGACACAGAGATTTTTACTTGGTTCAACCTCACTGGGCTACGTCCAAGGAGCATACGCCGACAAGTTGCCAGTCGTACCAAATTCCACTAATCTTCACTAGATGTGGATACAATGTTCGGGCTAGATCACTTCTGTGCCCAGGCTCACTGCCTTTACAATGTTTAGGGTCAGCTCACTGCTTTTCCAAGGGTCACTCCCTATTTCTCTCTCTCTCTGGCTCACTACCGGTGGAGAAAATCACCTTCTTTCTCTTCCTTTGCTCACTGCTCTTGGAAGGAATCCACTCACAGTTTATAGACATGTAGGTCTCTTCATTTTCATGAAGGAATGCATCTTCCTCTGTAAGTAGATGCTTTGTTGAAGCCCAATTTTCACCCGTAGATGAATATCTTTTTGCACCGAAGGTATCAGGAAAACTTCCAGCTTCCACGCAGCCCGAAAATCACTGCTGGAAATGAATCTTACTTGGAGCGCAAGTCAATCTCAGCGCACAAGTATCGGCGCGCAAGTCACAACTGGCGCGCAAGTCCTCCTCAGACACTTGCGTGACTCAAGCTTCCTCAACTCCAAACCTGTGCAACTCACTTCATTTTATGCCCAATCCAATATTGGCGCGTAACTCCACACTGGTGCGCAGCTTCAAACACTGGTGCCCAACTGTCACCCTGGCGCGCACGTCCCACCTGCGTGACCACACACACAACTTGCGCGACCACCACACCTGCACGACGGGAGCTTTGATTTCTCAAAGTGCTGAACTCCGGTGAAGAATGAAGAGGGCTAGTCTAGTATTTATAGGCAAATTGACCACCCTACGCGACGGCAAGCAAGTCACCTGCGTGACCCAGTCTCGGCGCGTAAGTCTTCTGTCCTTTTAGACACTTGCGCGACCAACACCCAAACTTGTGCGAACCTATTTCTTTAGCCATATTTTGATCTTCTGATCTTGAAAAACATATGGAACGCAAGTTTCCTATACTCCAATTCCTCGGCGTGCAAGTCCCTTTTCCAAAAACACTATTCTTCATTTGTCGATTTTTAGACCCAAAAATTTGGAAAACACTAGAAAACGGAGCCACCTTGTATCTGTTCTTTTGTACCGCCTCCAGATCATTCATTCCTTTTTTCGACGTTCTTGAATTAAACATAGATCGTTGAGCTTAGTTCTTGAACTCGACATTCCATCATGAAATCCTCTTTGTCAACAAATTTGTATGTCATTGTTTTGCTTTGTCAACAATCACTACTCAGATGTCCACTTTTTCAACAAACACAATCACCTCAAAAATGCTTCAATAATACCTTGAGGGATTTTTTCCCAACAATCTCCCCCTTTGGGTCTGTTGACAACTCTTCAATAAAAATATACATCATTGATTCTTCAGCCACCATTCGCCTTTTGCGATTCTGATAGCGATCATGGATTTACTCAACACATACCCTAAGCCCACATGAGCAATTCTCGGCATGAGAAACAATAGTAAATGAAAAGTTCATCAATGAATCACTTCATCTCTGACATCCACTGTGGACACCAAACTGATACCAATTTGTACTAAACTGATAGAAATTGTTGATGGACTTGTTTGAAGGCCAATGTTTGGTTTAGAAATATTCTCACCACTCTCCAACACCACTCTTCTGCAGTTATCACGATCCTCAGCTGTCGTGATGTTTATTCTTTGATTGATCACTTCTAGCATCATTAGATTTAATACTCTCCCCCTTTCTACTCGCAGCTTCAACACCTATTTATCCCTATTTCCTGTGTTGTCCAAGCTAAGCTCTAGCTAAGCACGTTCAACTAGTTTCAACTCCCCCTATCTAGCTGCTCCACTTTTCAGCTTCTCCCTATATCATTAATGATTTATCAAATCTCCACACTGTCTCCCCCTTGAAAAATCACTATTTTCTCCCCCTTTGTCCATGAACCCAATGGTCACTTCTTTGTAGTCTATAACATAGCAGAGAACACATATCAGCACATTAGGGAAAAACACATCATACCTCGGGGAGAGGGGGGCTTCCACATCCACACTATCTCAAGTGCGGGGAATCGACTGAACTCCTTGAGCCAGTCGATTCCTTTCGAATGATTTCTTGGGTAAGGCCTTTGTCAGAATATCTGCAACCTACAACTCTGTAGGAATATACTCCATCTTCACAAGCCCATATTCCATCATCTCCTTGATGAAATGATACTTAATCTCAATGTGCTTTGTCCTTCAATGATGGACGGGATTTTTTCTATGATTTATAGCACTTGAGTTGTCGCACTGGATTCCGATCGGAGACTTCACTTCAACTCCCATATCTTCAATTTGTTGCTTCATCCTCAATAATTGTGTGCATGCTTGAGTGTCTGCAATATATTTAGCTTTTGTGGTTCTCAACGAAATACAATCCTGCACCTCTTGATGTTGATTTTCTGTCATCTGCTGATCCAGCCCAGTCTGCATCAGTATATCCCAATAACTCTGTCTGAGATTTGTCAGTATATGTCAAGCTGAAATCCACTGTGCCCGGGATATACCGAAGTATTCTTTTCACTGCAAGCATGTGGCTTTCTTTAGGATTACTCTGATATCACGCTGCTTGGCATGTGGCGAAAACAATATCAGGCCTTGTTGTGGTTATGTACAATAGACTTCCAATAATTTTCCTGTATTCTGTGATATTAACTGCCCTGCCATCCTCATCTTTTGATAATTTCATCCGGGTAGCAACCAGAGTTTTCATCTCCTTGGAATTTTCAATTCCAAATCTCATTAGAACCTTCTTTTCATATTTCTGAAAACCAACTTCACTATGATTCATTTGAATCATAGATTCTGCAAATATTGATTCATCATTGAATACCATTCTGTATGTGCTTGTTTCAACCCATATAAATCCTTCTTCAGCCGACAAACCTTGTTCACATCCACCTGAATGAGAAAACCATTCGGCTGCTCGATACACACTTCTTCCTCCAGAACTCCATTAAAGAGTGCATATTTGATATCCATCTGAAGCACTTTGAACTTTCTTTGCACTGTTATGGCAAAAAATATTCTGATTGTCTTCAACCTTGAAACCGGTGAAAATGTCTCATCAAAATCTATTTTGTCTATCTGGGAGTATCCCTTGAACACTAGTCGTGATTTTTTTTCGAATCATTGTGCCATAATCATTCATCTTGTTTCGAAAGGCCCATTTAATCCAAATAACATTCTTATCTACTGGCCTCGAAACAATCTCCCACATCTGATTCTTTTTAGTCTGATTTAGCTCTTCATTCATGGTCTGAACCTAGTTTTCATCTTCATCTACATCATCAATGCATTTCAACTCAACCTAAGATAAGAAAGATGTCTGCTACAGTGACTTCATTATTCTTGTTTGAAAAGGAGCTTCCTGATCACCAATGATATTCTGTCTATCAATTTCATCTCAGCTCTTTGGCTTCCTTGTAGGCACAGACTAGACACTTTCTTGTTCATCATCGGTGTCTTCTTCTAGATCAGTATAAGCCACTTCTTCCCCCCTGTGTTTATTTCTTACTCAACACTTTCACGAGGAAATTTTTCACTGACTCATTTTTCAGTGGCTTCATTTATTTCAGCTGCTTTTCTCTGTGTCATTGTTCAATGAAGTCATTTCTTTGAACATCTTCTCTCAGATTTTTATTGGAACACCTTTTATTTTCTCTCACAGCTTCTTGGTATCCTGAAAGCAGTTAGCTGATACCAAATTGTTAGAAAAAAATAGATAATCTTGAAAACCTATGTGTTGCTGCATTTCCACCAATCATTCTTAATGAGCATAAACATTCATCCTTCATATCGCATTGTGATCTTGCATCTGATTTGGATATAGAATGATCCCCCTGTGTTATGAAACTCTTCCATCTGTTAGGCCTAAATGTATAGACCCATAACCATTATTTTCCTCATGCATCATTTATTCACTTATTCCAATCGGAATTGATCCATTAACAAAATCACTAAGCCAACTGAGTTGGAACTCGGTGTAGGAAACAAGAGACAAAGTCAATAACACAATCACTTCCTGTAGTGCTCTATTTCTCCCTTTCATCATCAACTTTGATACCTAATTTGTGTCAATCAAAACACTGAAGCAAATCACATCCCCACATTGCATCTTTAGATGCCACTTCCCCTTGGATCATTTATCCCTAAATCCCGAAACACATGAATCATCAGTTAATAGAATTTATATACATAGGTAGAGGGGATTCTTCCGGAATCCTCAAGATGAGTATTGCGGTTGATCCTGATGAGTCAACCCTTTGAGTCTTTCCTGAAGAGAATCACACTATTTCCTTGCTTCTTCTAGATGCCTACCCAACTTTAACTACTCTGGCCATATGACTAAGCATTCATTACCCACATGCTGAGCCTTTTCTAATATGTAGATTTTGCAAGTTTTTCCTTTCTAACCATTTGGGGTTTAAACCCACTAGTACACATTTCCCTCTTTGATGTTCCACCAAAATACCTTTTTCCTTGATTATTTCTCTGATTAGGAATCTCTTTTCTTTCCATCTTCCCTTGCTTCTTCCACCATTTCAAGGATCTTGCACCTTCTTCCACTTTTCTCTGTGAAACATGACATGTGAATTTTTCAATACGTTCTTGGTTCATCTTTCTTTTATCAGATGTCTGATTCACCACCCTATTTTGCATTGGTGGTGGGTCCTCCACTGAACGTCCATTCTTCTTACTCATAGTTGTAGTGTTTCCTCCCTTTTGCTTCCAGATTCGTTCATGTTCTTTCTTAGGGGGCGGTTGTGAGTGTGACAGAGGAGGTGACTGATACACCTTTCGTTCACCTCTATATGATTCCCCTGAGGCTCTAAGCCTATTCTAAAACTAACCACATTGTCTCCTAGTGTAGAATTTCTCATTATGCATCACTGGGTATGAGAGTCTCCTTTCGAGTCTCTTTTCATTTCTTGCTTTCTTCTTGCTGCAATGTCTTGCCAAATGCCCAAAATTAGAACATATAAAACAATTTCCATCAAAATCATACCTCATTTCACCGTCTCTTAGCCAATATGTTGATGAAGCTTGAGTTCTTCCTCTAACATTGAGCTCTTGAGCTTCCTGACACATATTCATGGTGTGTCCCATTCTTCCACAGTAATGGCATCTTATGAATGTTTTCCTATGAGAGAATTTTCTCTCTGATTTCTCATGATGCTTCTTCTTATCCTCATATTTATCAAAGTTTATATTTTCATAGCCTGAAATGTATTCTAGAGCATCTAGACAGAAGCTTGATGTGTGGCTGTCAATCCCGCAGAAATAGCACATGCTATCATTTCTTCCTGTAAAAGCCCTTTTAGGTCTATCTCCAGCACCTGAAAGGTTTTCTCTACTTCTAGAACTATTCACTGCTCTCTTTCTGTCATGCATGGGAGGTGATTCATCAAATCCAATACCAGTTTTCCCCAAACTATATGATCTCTGAGATGAGAAAATATATCATTGTTTCTCTTCAGATATAGCATATATGTTCTTCATTTTATCATCACTTGTTGAAGGATAATCAAATAGTAAGTGCAATGAATCCTTCATTTTAGAGTTTCCTTTGGTATTGGATTTCTCCAATTTCGTCTTTACTGATTCAATCTCATTCTCCAACTTTTTAATCTTCGTATCCCTTGATTCAAGTTAGACATCAAGTTTTCCCTTGAGAAGATTCCCTCTACTCATCTAATCTTCCAACTCACGTGTCAGCTTATCCACCATATCACTCTGCTCCTTTAGTTTCTATTTTTCTTGAGAAACAAAATCAGAACAACATGCATTTTCTTGTTGTAGCCTTTGATTCGCCTAAACTAGCTCAGATAGCTGTGTAGCAAGATCAACATTTCTGGCTTTCAGATTCTGAACTTCATCTGACTTTTGACTATCTTCATAATCACTAGCCATTTGTTTTCCTTTTATTTTAGCCATCTTTGGTACTTCCTCACCCTGAGAATCATTCTTCTCCTTTAGGTCAGTTGCCACATCAATAAGACATTGATTTAAGCCTCTTAGCTTGTTGACCTCAATTTCCAGTGCTTGGATCCGAATGTCTTTAGACTTAATTTCATCGGTGTTTCCAATGTAACTTGGAATATCATGTTCTTCGAAGCACTTGACTTGATCTTTGAATTTTCTAATCAAGCCATCGATATCCCTTTTCTGTTCTTCAATATTAAGCTTATACTCACCAACTGATTCTGAGTTCTCTGGTGCTGATAACATGAGTTTCTCAATTTTATCCATCAACTCAGACTTCTCTTCTTCCTACTGTTGCATATAGAGTTTGGCATCGCGAACAACTTTGTTAGCTTTCTTGGTTTTGGCTCTCCAAACATCTCTCTCTTCAAGAGAAGCCTCTAACTCAGATTTCATATCTATTCATGCTTCAATTATTTCTTCTTCATCATCACTTGTTTCAATATCTCTTTGAAGTTCATGTACCTAACTCATTCCTCCATCATGCTTGAGTGAATCAGTCTTTTCCCTATCAGATTAATCCAGACCTTCCTTCAGTAAGCTGTTTGATTATTTTAATTGAATCACACTTTTTCCATACACACTTCCACACTGAGGAATACAACCTAACTTCTACTTCTTCTTTGATGTTTTTCCCTTTTCCATGGCACACTGAGATAAGAGCAGACTGATTCGTTGACCACACAGATCGACTATACCAAGTCGGAGCAAACAAATCTGATAACAAAAACCTCGCTCTGATACCAATTGTTAGGACCAATAGGGGCCTATATACCCTGAGAGGGGGGTGAATCAGGGTATGGAAATTCTTTTTCAAAATTCTTCCTGCCCCACTGGATCTTGACCTCTTTGTTACAAGGGTCACTTTGTTTGCACTTGTGTGTTTGTTATGATCACATACATTGTTCTTTATCTGATGATGATGCTTTAAATGCAATGCAGGCAAATAAACAGGCAGACGTAGATATTTTTACTTGGTTCACCCTCACTGGGCTATGTTCAAGGATCATACGCCGACAAGTTGCCGGTCGTACCAAATTCCACTAATATTCACTAGATGTGGATACAATGTTCGGGCTAGATCACTTCTATGCCCAGGATCACTGCCTTTACAATGTGTAGGGTCAGATCACTGCTTTTCCAAGGGTCACTCCCTATTTCTCTCTCTCTCCTGCTCACTGCTGGTGGAGAGGATCACCTTCTTTATCTTCCTTTGCTCACTGCTCTTGGAAGGAATCCACTCACAGTTTATAGACTTGCATGTCTCTTCATTTTCATGAAGGAATGCATCTTCTTCTGTAAGTTGATGCTCTATTGAAGCCCAATTTTCACCCGTAGATGAATATCTCTTTTCACCGAAGGTATCGGGAAAACTTCCAACTTCCACGCAGCCCGAAAATTACTACTAGAAATGAACCTTACTTGGCGTGCAAGTCAATCTCAGCGCGCAAGTATCGGCACACAAGTCACAACTGGCGCACAAGTCCTCCTCAGACACTTGCACGACTCAAGCTTCTTCAACTCCAAACCTGTGCGACTCACTTCCTTTTACGCCCAATCCAATATTGGCGCGTAACTCCACACTAGCGCGCAGCTTAAAACACTGGCACCCAACTATCACCCTGGCGCGCACGTCCCACCTGCGCGACCACACACACCACTTGCGCGACCACCAAACATGCGCGACGGGAGCTCTGATTTCTCAAAGTGTTGAACTCAGGTGAAGAATGAAGAGGGGTGGTCCAGTATTTATAGGCAAATTGACAACCCTGTGCGGCGGCATGCAAGTCACCTATGCGACCCAGTCTCTGCATGTAAGTCTTCTATCCTTTTAGACACTTGCGTGACCAACACCCAAACTTGTGAAAACCTGTTTCCTTAGCAATATTTTGATCTTCAGATCTTGAAAAACATATGGCGTGCAAGTTTCCTATACTCCAAGTCCTCGGTGTGAAAGTCCCTTTTCCAAAAACACTTTTCTTCATTTGTCGATTTTCAGGCCCAAAAATTTGGAAAACACTGGAAAACGGCGCCACCTTGTATCTGTTCTTTTGTACCGCCTCCAGATCATTCATTCCTTTTGTCGACGTTCTTGAATTAAACATGGATCATTGACCTCAGTTCTTGAACTCGACATTCCATAATGAAATCCTCTTTGTCAAAAAATTTGTATGTCATTGTTTTGCTTTTTCAACAATCACTACTCAGATGTCCATTTTTTCAACAAACACAATCACCTCAAAAATGATTCTATAATACCTTGAGGGATTTTTTCCAACAATCTCCCCCTTTGGGTTTGTTGACACCTCTTCCATAAAAATATACATTGTTGATTCTTCAGCCACCATTCGCCTTTTGCGATTCTGATAGTGATCAAGGATTTACTCAACACATACTCTAAGCCCACATGAGCAATGCTCGGCGTGAGAAACAAGAGTAAATGAAAAGTTCATCAATGAATCACTTCATCTCTGACATCCACTGTGGACACCAAACCGATACCAATTTGTACTAAACTGATACCAATTGTTGATGGACTTGTTGGAAGGCCAATGTTTGGTTTGGAAATATTCTCACCACTCTCAAACACCAATCTTCTGCAGTTATCACGATCCTCAGTTGTCGTGATGTCTATTATTTGATTGATCACATCTAGCATCGTCAGATTTAATACTCTCCCCATTTCTTCTCGCAGCTTCAACACCTCTTTAGCCCTATTTACTATGTTGTCCAAGCTAAACTCTGGCTAAGCACGTTCAACTAGCTTCAAATCCCCCTATCTGGCTGCTCCAATTTTCAGCTTCTCCCCATATCATTAATGATTTATCAAATCTTTACACTGTCTCCTCCTTGAACAATCACTATTTTCTCCCCCTTTGTCAATGAACCCAAAGGTCACTCCTTTGTAGTCTGTAACATAGCATAGAACACATATCAGCACATTAGGGAAAAACACATCACACCTCGGGGAGAGGGGGGGTTCCACATCCACACTATGTCAAGTGATGGGAATCAAATGAACTCCCAGAGCAAGTCGATGCCTTTCGAATGATTTATTGGGTAAGTCCTTTGTCAGAATATCTGCAACCTGTAACTCTGTAGGCATATACTCCATCTTCACAAGCCGATATTCCATCATCTCCTTGATGAAATGATACTTAATCTCAATGTGCTTTGTCCTGGAATGATGGATGGGATTTTTGCTGAGATTTATAGCACTTGAGTTGTCGCACTGTATTTCGATCGGAGACTTCACTTCAACTCCAATATCTTCAAGTTATTGCTTCATCCACCATAATTGTGTGCATGCTTGAGTGGATGAAATATATTCAGCTTCTGTAGTGCTCAACGAAATACAATCCTTCACCTCTTAACGTTGATTTTCTGTCATCTGATGATCCGGCCCAGTCTGCATCAATATATCCCAATAACTCTGTCTGATATTTGTCAGTATTTTTCAAGCCGAAATCCACTGTGCCCTGGATATACCGAAGTATTCTTTTCACTGCAAGCATGTGGCTTTCCTTGGAATTACTCTGATATCTCTATGCTTGGCATGTGGCGAAAACAATATCAGGACTTTTTGCGGTTAAGTACAATAGGCTTCCAATAATTTTCCTATATTCTGTTATATTAACTGCTTTTCCATCCTCATCTTTTGATAATTTCATCCAGGAAGCAACCGTAGTCTTCATCTCCTTTGAATTTTCAATTCCAAATCTCATTAGAACCTTCTTTTCATATTTCTGAAAACCAAATTCACTATGATTCATTTGAATCAGAGATTCTGCAAATATTGAATCATCATTGAATACCATTCTGTCTATGCTTGTTTCAACCCATAGAAATCCTTCTTCAGCCGACAAACCTTGTTCTCATCCACCTGAATGAGAAAACCATTCGGCTGCTCGATACACACTTCTTTCTTCAGAACTCCATTAAAGAGTGCAGATTTTACATCCATCTAGAGCACTTTGAACTTTCTTTGCACTACTATGGCCAAAAATATTCTGATTGTCTTTAGCCTTGCAACTGGTGAAAATGTCTCATCAACATCTATTCCCTCTATCTGGGAGTATCCCTGGAACACTAGTCATGATTTTTTTTCTCAAATCATTGTGCCATAATCATTCATCTTGTTGCGAAAGGCCCATTTAATCCAAATAACATTCTTATCTAATGGCCTCGAAACAATCTCCCACATCTGATTCTTTTCAGTCTGATTTAGCTCTTCATTCATGGTCTGAAACTAGTTTTCATCTTCATCTACATCAGCAATGCATTTCAACTCAACCTAAGATAGGAAATATGTCTGCTGTAGTGACTTCATTATTCTTGTTTGAATAGGAGCTTCCTGATCACCAATGATATTCTCTCTATCAATTTCAGCTCAGCTCTTTGGCTTCCTTGTAGGCACAGACTAGACACTTTCTTGTTCCTCATCGGTGTCTTCTTCTAGATCAGCATAAACCACTTCTTCTCCCCCTGTGTTTCTTTCTTACTCAACACTTTCATGAGGAAATTGTTCACTGACTCATTTTTCAGTGGCTTCATTTCTTTCAGCTACTTTTCTCTGTGTCATTGTTCAATGATGTCATTTCTTTGAACATCTTCTCTCAGATTTTTATTGGCACACCATTGATTTTCTCTCGCAGCTTCTTGGTATCCTCAAAGCAGTTAGCTGATACCACATTGTTTGAACAAAATAGATAATCATGAAAACCTATGTGTTTCTGCATTTCCACCAATCATTCTTCATGAGCATAAACATTCATCCTTCATATCGCATTATGATATTGCATCTGATTAGGATATAGAATGGTCCCCCTATGTTATGAAACTCTTCCATCTGTTAGGACCAACTTTATAGACCCATAACCATTATTTTCCTCATGCAACATTTATTCACATATTCCAATCGTAATTGAGCCATTAACAAAATCTCTAGGCCTATTGAGTTGGAACTCGGTGTAGGAAACAAGAGACAAAGTCAATAACACAATCACTTCCTATAGTGCTCTATTTCTCCCTTTCATCATCAACTTTGATACCTGATTTGTGTCAATCAAAACACTGAAGCAAATCACATCCCCACATTGAATCTTTAGATGCCACTTCCCCTTGGATCGTATCTCCCTAAATCTTGAAACACATCAATCGTTAGTTAATAGAATTTATATACATAGGGAGAGGGGATTCTTCCGGACTCCTCAAGATGAGGATTGTGGTTGATCCTGATGGGTCAACCCTTTGAGTCTTTCCTAAATTTCATCACACTCTTTCCTTGCTTCTTCTAGCTGCCTAGCCAACTTTAACTGCCCTGGCCATATGACTAAGCATTCATTACCCACATGCTGATCCTTTTTCTGATATGTAGATTCTCCATTCTTGTCCTTTCTCACCATTTGGGGTTTAAACCCACTAGTACACATTTCCCTCTTTGATGTTCCACCAAAATTCCATTTTCATTGATTATTTATCTGAATAGGAATCTCTTTTCATTCCATATTCCCTTGATTCTTCCGCCATTGCAAGGATCTTGCACCTTCCTCCACTTTTCTCTGTGAAACACGACATGCGAATTTTTCAATATGTTCTTTGTTCATCATTCTTTTATCAGATGTCTGAGTCACCACCCTATTTTTCGTTGGTGGTGTGTCCTCCACTGAAAGTCCATTCTTCTTACTCACAGCTGTAGCGTTTCCTCCCTTTTTCAACCAGATTCGTTCATGTTCTTTCTTAGGGGGCGGTTGTGAGTGTGACAGAGGAGGTGACTAATACACCTTTAGTTCACCTCTATATGATTCCCCTGAGGCTCTAAGCCTATTCTCAAACTCCCCACATTGTATCCCAGTGTAGAATTTCTCATTATGCATCACTGGGGATGAGAATATCCTTTCGAGTCTCTTTTCATTTCTTGATTTCTTCTTGCTGCAATGTCTTGCCAAATGCCCAAAAGTAGAACATATAAACCAATTTATATCAAAGGAATACCTCATTTCATCATCTCTTAGCCAAGATGTTGATGCAGATTGAGTTCTTCCTATGACATTGAGCTCTTGAGCTTCCTGACACATATTCATGGTGTGTCCCATTCTTCCACAGTAATAGAATCTTATGAATGCTTTCCTATGAGAGAATTTTCTCTCTGATTTCTCATGATGCTTCTTCTTATCCTCAGATTTATAAAAGTTTATAATTTCATAGCATGAAATGTATTCCAGAGCATCTGGATAGAAGTTTGATGTGTGGTCGTGAATCCCACAGAAATAGCACATGATATCATTTCTTCCTGTAAAAGCCCTTTTAGGTCTATCTCCAACACCTCCAAGGTTTTCTCTACTTATAGAACTATTCACTGCTATCTTTCTGTCATGCATGGGAGGTGATTCATCAAATCCAATACCAGTTTTCCCCAAACTATATGGTCTCTGAGTTGAGAAAATATGTTGTTGTTTCTCTTCAGAGGTAGCATATCTGTTCTTCATTTTATCATCACTTGTTGAAGGATAATAAAATAGTAAGTGAAATGCATCCTCCATTTTAGACTTTCCTTTGGTATTGGATTTTCCCAATTTCGTCTTTACTGATTCTAGATCTTTCTCCAACTTTTGAATCTTCATATCCCTTGATTCATGTTGGACATAATGTTCTCCCTTGAGAAGCTTTCCTCTACTCATCTCATCTTCCAACTCACGTGTCAGCTTATCCACCATGTCACTCTGCTCCTTTACGTTCAATTTTTCTTGAGAAACAGAATCATAACAACATGCATTGTCATGTTGTAGCCTTTGATTCGTCTGAACTAGATCAGATAGTTGTGTAGCAAGATCAACATTTCTGGCTTTCAAATTCTGAACTTCATCTGACTTTTGACTCTCTTCATAATCACCAGCCATTTGTTTTCCTTTTATTTTAGCCATCTTCTGTACTTCCTCTCCCTAAGAATCATTCTTCTCCTTTAGGTCAGTTTCCACATCAATAAGCCTTTGATTTAAGCCTCTTAGCTTGTTGACCTCAATTTCCAGTGCTTGGATTCGAATGTCTTTAGACTTAATTTCATCGGTGTTTCCAACGTAACTTGGAAAATCAGGTTCTTCGATGCACTTGACTTGATCTTTCACTTTTATATTCAATCCATCGATCTCCCTTTTCTGTTCTTAAATATCAAGCTTATACTCACCAACTGATTCTATGTTCTCTGGTGCTGATAACATGAGTTTCTCAATTTTATCCATCAACTAAGACTTCTCTTCTTCCTGCTGCTGCATATAGAGTTTGGCATCGCGAACAACTATGTTAGATTTCTTGGTTTTGGCTCTCCAAACATCTATATCTTCAAGAGCAGCCTCTAACTCATCTTTCATATCTATTCTTACTTCAATTATTTCTTCTTCTTCATCACTTGTTTCAATATCTCTTTGAAGTTCATGTACCTCACTCATTCCAGCATCATGCTTGAGTGAATCGATCTTTTCCCTATCAGATTCATCCAGACCTTCCTTCAGTAAGATGTTTGATTATTTTAATTGTATCACACTTTTTCCATACACACTTACACACTGAGGAATACCACCTGACCTCTGTTTCTTATTTGATTTTTTCACTTTTCCATGGCACACCGCGATAAGAGCAGACTGATTCTTTGACCACACAGATTGACTATACCAAGTCGGAGCAAAAAAAATTGATAACAACAACCTCTCTTTGATACCAATTGTTTGGACCAATAGGGGCCTATATACCCTGAGAGGGGGGTGAATCAGGGTGTGGATATTCTTTTTCAAAATTCTTCCTGCCCCACTGGATATTGACCTCTTTGTTACAAGGGTCACATTATTTTAACTTGTGTGTTTGTTATGATCACTTACTTGTTCTTTATCTGATGATGATTCTATAAATGCAATGCAGGAAAATAAGCAGGCAGACATAGAGATTTTTACTTGGTTCACCCTCACAAGGCTACGTCCAAGGAGCATACGCCGACAAGTTGCTGGCCGTACCAAATTCCACTAATCTTCACTAGATGTGGATACAATGTTCGGGCTAGATCACTTCTATGCCCAGGCTCACTGCCTTTACAATGTTTAGGGTCAGCTCACTGCTTTTCCAAGGGTCACTCCCTGTTTCTCTCTCTCTGACTCACTGCCGGTGGAGAGGATCACCTTCTTTCTCTTCCTTTACTCACTGCTCTTGGAAGGAATCCACTCACAGTTTGTAGACCTGTAGGTCTCTTCATTTGCATGAAGGAATGCATCTTCCTTAGTAAGTAGATGCTCTGTTGAAGCCCAATTTTCACCCGTAGATGAATATCTCTTTGCACCGAAGGTATCGGGAAACCTTCCAGCTTCTACGCAGCCCGAAAATCACTCCTGGAAATGAACCTTACTTGGTGCGCAAGTCAATCTCAGCGCGCAAGTATCAGCGCGCAAGTCACAATTGGCACGCAAGTCCTCCTCATACACTTGTGTGAGTCAAGCTTCCTCAACTCCAAAACTGCGCGACTCACTTCCTTTTACGCCCAATCCAATATTGGAGCATAACTCCACACAGGTGCGCAGCTTCAAACACTGGCGCCCAACTGTCACCCTGGCGCGCAAGTCCCACCTACGCGACCACACACACCACTTGCACGACCACCACACCTGCGCGACGGGAGCTCTAATTTCTCAAAGTGTTTAACTATAGTGAAGAATGAAGAGGGGTGGTCCAGTATTTATAGGAATATTGGCCACCCTACGCGACGGCAAGCAAGTCACCTGCGCGACCCAGTCTCGGCGTGTAAGTCTTCTGTCCTTTTAGACACTTGCGCGACCAACACCCAAACTTCTGTGAACCTGTTTCTTTAGCCATATTTTGATCTTCTGATCTTGAAAAACATATGGCGCGCAAGTTTCTTATACTCCAAGTCCTCGGCGTGAAAGTCCCTTTTCCAAAAACACTTTTCTTCATTTGTCGATTTTCAGGCCCAAAAATTTGGAAAACACTAGAAAACGGTGCCACCTTGTATCTGTTCTTTTGTACCACCTCCAGATCATTCATTCCTTTTGTCGACGTTCTTGAATTAAATATGGATCGTTGACCTCAGTTTTTGAACTCGACATTCCATCATGAAATCCTCTTTGTCAACAAATTTGTATGTCATTGTTTTTCTTTGCCAACAATCACTACTCAGATGTCCACTTTTTCAACAAACACAATCACCTCAAAAATGCTTCAATAATACCTTGAGGGATTTTTCCCAACACTATGATATTATGAATGTTTGTTTTCAAGTGTCACATAAATGAATGGATTATTTATGGTTTTTGTTCAATATATCCCTTAAATTTATTAGTTATGTATATATATCTAATGAGATGAAGATGTTAATCATGGAAGTATTTACCTTTCATAATATGATTCATGAACATTTTTTTTCATAATATGAATCGTATACATTTTGTTTGTTCAAAACATAAATTGTGAGCATTTTGTTTCTTCATAACATGAAGCATGTGAATTTATTTTGTTCATAAGATGAGGGGTGGGAATTTTTTTATCAAAATATGAATCACAACAATTTATCATACTTCACAATTTTATAATTTTCCTATTCTTATGTTTGTTACAACGATCTTTTTTATTCAACATTTTTGGGCCATATTATCTTTCCAAGCCATACGCATATGATTATACTCTAAAAGATCATGTTTATCAAATAATGTTTCCATACTATTTTCATTCAAGTGTTATGATATTTCAGGAATTATGCAATGATTTTTTGGTAATAGGTTTTAAATGTATCTTTATTTTACCCATATTCTCATCTTATGGTCACATATGATATTTTACTGATAATTCTTATGTATTCCCAAATTGGTCATCTAATATCACCCCTTTCTTGTGTTTCCATACACTATTTTATGAACATAATAAAATTATGAAATATCTATAAGATTTTATTATGTTGATAATTTTTTAGAGATTATAATGAATCCTTATGGATTAAGTATTTTGACTCATTTTCAAAAAAATTTCCATTAGAAAAAAGGGTATGAGTTTTTTTAGTTAATGAGTTTTCCAAATTCTATAAAACTGTAAAACTAATAGGTATTAGAAATATATTTTATGTAAATATTTACATTAATTCATGTAATTCAGATAGTCACATTTGTAGGATATTATATTTGACATTTCGGACGGTTTTAGATAACTTTAGATATTAGGATATAATCATTTGAGGATAATTTCACAGTTAGAACATTTAAAAAATATTGATAAGTTTTGGTAGATAATAATTTTGAAGGTATATATAACCACTTACCTTCATTAAAGTAATTTTGAATATTTTTTGGATTTGGATAGGATATCATTAGTGAAAAAACATAGGATAAGTCTGAGGTATAAGTATAAATATAGGAGTACATGCCAAAGTTTTGTTAAAGTAGATATTGTGTTGTTCTCCTAGAAATTAAATCTCTATCTGGATACTAAAAATTGATGTGGTTGTGGCACAGATGAATATAGGGGTAATAACCCCAAAAAGGATGATTGAGGATTAACTCAGTCTTTAATCTAGTACCAGATATGTGTACTTAAGACAACAAACCAATACTGACACGCCTAGGGGATATGATTTATTCTATCAGGTTATCTTTATAAACCATTCAGAATGATTTATTTCATAATTAGATTACAATATTTTCGTATGAAGTGCAAGGGAAATTAACATAATGAAAATTAGGTTGAACTGAAATTATCAAAGGATGGAATTAAGGTTTAATTATAGAATAAATATTAGGATTTAGTTTTCATTTTCAAATGGCCATTTAATATTATATTATTAATAACCATTCTTGGGGTTTAGTATTTGGTTAAAGCATAATCATAATAATGATGCTGAAAAGGGTACATATCTTGAAATCACTATGTCTAATAACTGAATGAGTGAAAATACTTAAATGGTCGAGAATATTGGTATATGTCTGTTATGATAGAAAAGGTTAGATTCCTATTCCTACCTAAGGTAGTGAGGATGAAATATTAATAGAAATTAAATCATTAAACTCTTATCCATCTTCACTAGTGATTTATATTTATTGATGATATTATGGTATATTTTAAAAGATATGAGGATTATTCAAAATATATAAGTATTTTTATTCAACTGTTTTTCTTTAATGGTTTTGAATCATATATTAAATGGCATCACAGACATTGTAGAGTGATTTTATGACAGTCTATATTTTTAAGGATATGTGTTGAAGAATACATGATTTAGGTATGGATAACTATTATGTTTAATATATTCCTGATTTTGAGTTAATAAATGGTCGGTTAATTTTGATAAAAGTGGGTTATAAATTAATGATAGCCTCAAAAGTGATTATTGATTTAATAAAAAATACATCAATGATATTTTTTGTGACCTTTATCACATTTTTGGTATTATGATATATATTGACTTGTGTGTGACTTCATATACTAGTGGTTAAAAAAATTGAGGGTTAGAATAGAGATAGTTTTTTTAGGAATATATGATTTCCATGTGGTTTAATATCTAAGAGATTCAATTTTTTTTTTGGAAAGGTATGCAATAGATAATACATTATTAAGGTATATATATATTGGGGTACATTATTGTATGAATGATTAATGTTTTTGTGAGGAAACAAAAGTAACATTGTATATCCTATGAGAGTATGGTAGATTCTATATTAGAAGTTATATCTTAGATGATTGATATTTTATGATTACTATCACCTAATTTCATGGGTGATTAATAATTAATATTGCAAGGACATATTTTATTTACGGTCCAGAATGTAATAACCCAATAATCAAGACCATTTAAATCAAGACTATATTCAATAGCATGTGTCACAGGCAACCCTAAAATAACACAACACTCAACTAAAAAAACTATGACATATTAAAACCTACATGAATAATATAAAAATTAGTAGATTAAAATATAATAATCAATAAAAATAATTATATATTATTATTTATTTAATTGATATTTTAAAAACGATGCCTTCAAAAAACAATTTAAAATTTTGGGGGGATTATTATATGTTATCTTAATACACTAAATTCATTATAATTTTTACTATTTATTTTTATAAACTAAAATATCAATATTAAATTATTTATACATTTATATGATATAATATTTTAAACATTTTAAGTTTATAAAAGTCATTTTTTATATAAAATATGTTTTTCATTTAATATATCATTTTAATTTAAAATATAATATATTTATATTCTAACATTAATTTGAAAAAATAACGTCACTTTGGTATTAAACATTTCAATATTAGATTTGGATGTGATTTTGGGATTTTTCTTAAAAATTTATTTTTAATTGAATAATAAAGTGTAACTTTATTACAAATAACAAGAATTTTAAGAAATTAATAGTAAATGAGTATGAATTAGAAACCATTGAAACCTTTTTATAATACTAAATTTGTAATTTATAAATTTTCTAATTATTTTAAAAATGTTAATTTTAATTTGCAAACCCATAGTTTACATTTTAGAATATAAGTTACATTTTTTCAAAAAAATTAATACATTATACATTTATTATTTTAAAATTATTTTTTATCACATTTATAAATTTAATATTACAAAAATAATTTTATATTTTGAATAATTAGGCCAAAATTATGTAAATATAAATATTTTATTATTTTTGGTCTTAAAGGATAAGTCATATTAGGTAAAAACTAGTTACCATAGTAATATCTAAAATTGTAAATGTAAAAAATCAAAGTGTAAAAGACCGAAAACATGTTTAAAACATGTGTTGTAATGTGTATTTTATGCATTTATTAACCTTATCACTTCTCCAATCCATTATTTGTTAATTTTTTCCACTTTACTTGATATTGATTTCCCAATAATGAATGGATTTTGTTATTTACAAAAATTTCTTCCTATTTAATTTTAAATGCCTAACTTTTCTCCTCACATATCCCAACACCATAACCCACATAGTTCTTCCAAAAATATAAACAACCCTTTCCTCAAAATTCTAAGACACCTTAAATAGTTAGTGTTATTATAAAAATATCATCCTTAAAAATATTAAACCCCTTATTAAAGGAGATAATTGAATTAGGGGGATGTTAAAGTGTTCTCAACTATGTGATAAATCAAGGTAATGGTTTCCTTATATCATTTTTAAATCCATGAGACATGATTGATAATTAACAGCATAATTTATTTTATATGGTGTATTAACGACCCTATTGACTTCATATATAATGAATATATCTCATTTCATGATACTAGAATTTCAATTTAATGGTAACACTCTTATTCTTACGCTACCATTATCCTAAGTGTTTTTTGGAAAATAAATTTTATTTAATATAATATAGTTAAATTCAACCCTTTTGTTGTATTTTGTGGTAATTCATCTTTTTGTGGGGATTTACAGTTATACCACATAACGCTTTTCTAAATTTATCTTTATTAATGAATTAGGACATATAAAAGGGATTTAGTTAACTAAAATGTTCTTTATTTGAGTTAAAATGTTTCTTCATGAGTGTCATTATTTTATATTTGATAAATACTTCTATTTCATATTTCATAAGATATTTCCTCTTTTTTTTCTAGGTAATATTATTTTTTAACTAATATATTATTTAATGATTAATTTCATTCTCATAAATTCACAATTTTTTTATGAAAAAAAATATGAATACATTTCAAGATGGATTTCCTCTATTTTAATGTTCAGTATTCCTAGTTTTTTTTCTATTATTATATTTAATCCAAAATATGTGTTTACCAATGCGACCACTATATTTCCCTTATCTTATTTTAAAATATTTTTTTCACAAAACCTATTACATTGTGGGTTTTTATCAGACATTTCAAAATATTGAAAATGGTTTCCATTCATTGAAAATAAATTTCTTTATCTTCCATAATTTTTTTTTGATACACATTAAGTCCTTTCAATAATATTTTTTGGATCTATTTAAAAAACTATAGCATCCTGTCCTTTTCTAACATTACTATTACATCATTTCAAAGATAAACAACATAATAGTATTACACATGGAGGATCCAGAGGTTTAGTGTCTTGGGAAAACTAGGACCACACATAACAAATACAACATCAAGCATTAACATTTATTTAATTTTTTCTTCACTACCTTCTTATTACCACTTGTCATATCCTTAGTACATTTAGCCACCTAAGGATATACATCAAATTGTGTGATCTAGAAGCTTAGTAAGAGGATAGGTAAGAACGATATAGCATGGGGTGAGCATAATCATAACATAGGCAAAAGATCATGAACATGAGAGGATCATAAATCATAGACTTGAAATGTGGCAAAGCATAAGAATGAAACATCATGTCTTAGTGGTTAACTACCACACATATTTTTGAACCAAGCTATCATCTTTTTCACACATCATTTCAAATTTACTCAAGAGATACATCACTTTACCCAATGAATTGGAGCGCTATATAATTCCGGGCACACCCGTCACATTTAAACATTCTTATTGCGCTATATAATTCTGGGCGCACCCGTCACATCATAACAGTATCATTATCATGATTTCCACATAGAACACATTTCAAACATGTACATAAATAACACATGGAATGGAATGGGTTTCATCTCATAATAACATATTCATAAGCTTTGGGTTCCCAAAAGAAAGAGGGAATAACAAACATGTTACAAGAACCATCCACTTTGAATGAGAAGTAAATGGGGTGTTCTTAAAAGAAGAGTTCTTTTGGAAAACATTTTGTTGGACATAAAAACCAGTGAAAAACATTTATATCCCATAAAAGTAAAGTAAGTGATGAAAAAATGATCTTTGAGGAGTAACCACATCAAGAATGGAGTGAAAGAGGGAGAACCCGAAGGAAGAAAATTGGGTTCGAGATTTCCCCTTACCTTGTACCCGAATGCTTCCTTCTCTTTAATGTCTTGTATAATGGAATTATATTAATTAATTAGAAATCTAGAACCATGTGTACATTAATAGGGTTCATTTTAGTTTCATTATGTCATATTATGTTCCTTTGGATGACTTATAGAGTTTAAAAACATTGTTCGGGGACGTTTGTTTTTATGGTTTTTCTTGGGTAGTTCACTTGTATTCTTAAATTGATGTTTGGGTAGAACATGTGTAAACATACAGAACTGATATTACATGTTATTAATGATATTACAGTAGATTTAATAATTTCATAATGAATTATATTAGATCCAAGTGGACAAATCATTAGATAAGAATTTAATTATGGTTATTTGGGTTAACTTGAGTGGTTTTTGGATCACAACGAACTTGTTTTAACTTTTAACTTAGTAATTTGGCCAAAGGTTTTTTTCCAGAACTTAAAATAGAACATAATACATATAAAATATTCTAGTTCAACCATAAAAATGGTTTTATGACCAGATCTGAAGGTAGAAATGGAAGAAGGGAGCATGTCGTTTTTGAAGGTGATAAATTAACACCTCCTGAACAACGTTCTCTTTAATAAAATAAAAGGAAGAGGGAAAGGGTGTGGGGTGATATTAGAATCATAAAAATTACAGTATATGTATAATAATGGAGTTAAAAAACAATGTGGATGAATATAGGTGGGGAGAGATTAAAAAAGGAACTTGAACTTGAAAGGAAATTAAAGGAGAAGAGGGAGAGAAATTACCTCTAGAATCTTCCTCTTGAGATCCTCCTTAAAGAAGCTAGGCATGGTCTTTCGATGAGACCAGCAGCTTTTGGACGTGGGGGAGGGGCTATGAAAGGTTTTTGGGCAGAGCTTAGTGGAGTCTTGGAGCTTGAGAGGTGTGAGGAAAAGAGGGAGTGAAGGGTGGCTTTTATTGTGGAGGGGGGAGGGGTTTCCTTAAAATAAAATTCATTAGTATATTAATTTCCCCTATGAAAAGGAATAGTGAGTCTTGGATGACCAATAATAGTAATTTTATAATTTAGTCCCAAACCAAGTGGGCTTAAATCAGTAGAAAATCATCGATGACTCAAATAAAACATTATTTAGCATTTATTGTGAATTATCAGATTCTACTACTCATAAAAAAATTAAGTATCTCAGAAAAATACCAAAAATTTACCCCATCCATTTTTCGAAGTGTAGAATCATAAAATGCAATCCATTTTTCAAAACTAATTTTCTAAATATTATTAATTTAGTATTTAATTAAAATCATAATTTACTTAAAAGACTGTTTTTAAGATTAAAACTGATTTTATAGTTCTTTCAGAAATTATGTAGGGTCTTATAAAATTATCTAAAAACTAGTAGGCATGGATTCAATAATTTATGAATAAATTTCCTGGAAATAAATATTATTTAAAATTAATTAATTATAATTAATTATTTATGACTTATAAAATACCAAAAATGTTTACTAAGGTCAAATTGTCAGTTTCTAAGATGTCTAAATTTTATTTTATTTTTCTTAGGTAATGTTACTATTATGCTGGATGATTTACTATTCATAAGGGTCATATTATTATTCATAAGGGTATGTTACTATTCATAAGGGTTGGTCACTATTCACCAGAAATTATTTTTGTTTCATTAGACTCCAAAAATCATCTTGAACACAACTGTGTATGTCAGATTTTCAAAATTCCAATCATCGAAGTGACAAACATATGTTTAAAGATCACTTATCACTTAGTAGTTCATTATTTTTTATTTTCATGTTATTTTATGACATAAATATAAGAAGTTAATTTCCATTGAAAAACTTTGGGTCGCTACATTCTTCCCCCCTTAAGAAATTTCGCCCCCGAAATTTCTCTTTACAAAAACAGGTGAGGGTACTTCTCCTTCATTGCCTCTTCTGGTTCCCAAGTTGCTTCCTCAAACTTATGGTTCCTCCACAAAACTTTGACAAGGCAGGTTGTCTTGTTGCATAGAACCTTATCACTTCGGTCCATAATTTTTACCGGCTGCTCCTCATAGGAGAGATCATCTTCCAGCCACACCACCTCTGAGTTTAGTACATGTGATGGGTCTGGTATGTACATCCTTTGTAGTGATACATGAAACACATCATAAACCTGAGCCATATTTGGTGGAAGTGAAAGACGATAGGCCATGGCTCCTATGCGGTCAAGGATTTCAAATGGTCCATTGTACCTTGGGATTACCTTCCCTTTCTTCCCAAATCACATGACTCTCATCCATGGAGATATTCGAAGGAAGACTTTATCTCCAACGTCGAACTCCAAGTCCCTTCGACCATTGTCAGCATAGCTCTTTTGCCAACTTTGAGCAGCATTGATGTTTTTCTGGATGACTTGAACCTTCTCTGTCATCTCCTGAACAAGATCAGGTCCAAGTATCTTTTTTTCTCCAACTTCATCCCAACAGGTTGGAGTTCTACATCGCTTCCCATAAATATCTTCATACGGAGCCATCTGAATACTCGAGTGGAAGCTACTGTTGTCTGAGAAATCAACCAATGGGAGATGCTGATCCCATCCACCATTGAGTTCTAGAGAGAAGGCTCTTCGCATATCTTCAAGCGTCTGGATAGTCCTTTCATACTGGCAATCAGTTTGGGGGTGATAGGTCATGCTAAAATTCAATTCAGTACTCAAAGCATGGTGAAGGATCCTCCAGAACTTAGATGTGAACCTTGGATCACGGTCAGAGACAATTGAGAGTGGAACACCGTGCAGTCTCACCACTTCCTTCACATATATCCTTGCATGTTGTTCAAGCGATAAGTCTTCCCGAATAGCGATAAAATGGGCAGTCTTGGTGAGTCGGTCAACCACAACCCATATCGCATTATTCCCGTTTGAAGTCTTCGGGAGACCCGTGACAAAGTCCATAGTAACATTTTCCCATTTCCATTTGGGTATAGGCAATGGCAGCATCATACCTTTAGACTTTTTCCGCTCATCTTTAACTTGCTGACATACCAAGAACGTTGATATATATTTCGCAATCTCCTTCTTCATGTTATCCCACCAGAAGTGTTCTCGGAGATCACGGTATATCATGGTACTCCTATGATGGATAGAGAAAGTTGAGCTATGTGCATTATCCAATAACTCCTTCTTTATCCTGGGTGATGAAGTCACACAAAACCACGTTCCAAACCGAATCACACCATCATCGTCGATATGGAACTCTTGCAGTTTCCCTTCTTTTACTGGATTCACCCTCTTTTGTATCTCCACATCATCCCTTTGTTCTTCCTTGATCTTCTCTTGAATGGATGGTTGCACAATAATTTGGGCACGGTGGGATGTATCCCCTACCCTTATGATTTCCAAATCCATCCTTTTCATATCCAAGAAGATTGGGTCTTTCTCAATCCGCAACATGGATAGAGTAGCGGGTTCTTTTCTGCTTAGATCATCAGCTACCTTGTTCGCCTTTCCAGGATGATAGTGAATAGAGAAATCATAATCCTTGATTAGCTCTAACAATCTCCTTTGACGCATGGTGATCTCCTTTTGTGTGAATATATTCTTTAGTCTCTTGTGGTCGGTGTATATGTCACACTTCTCGCCATAAAGGTAGTGCCGCCAGACTTTCAAGGCAATAATCATGGCTGCCAGCTCTAGATCATGTGTCGGGTAGTTCTGCTCATGGATCTTCAACTGTCGTGAGGCATAGGCTATCACATTATCATTTTTCATGAGTACACAACCCAAGCCTTTCTTTGAAGCATCACTGTATATCACAAAACGTTCTCTACTTTTCGGTAGTGTGAGTACAGGTGTAGTGATCAGACTTCTCTTTAGCTCCTTAAATCTTTCCTCACATTCATCCGTCCAGACATACTTTACCCCCTTCCTTGTTAACTTAGTTAGTGGGATTGAAAATCATGAGAAGTTTCTCACAAAACGTCGGTAGTACCCAGCTAATCCAAGAAAACTACGGATATATGTGACACTAGAGGTCCTGGGCCATTTCTCAATCGCCTTTGTCTTTGATGGATCCACTAAAATTCCCTCACTTGTGATCATATGTCCCAATAACGTGACTTGATTCATCCAAAAGTCACACTTGCTGAACTTGGCGTACAACTTCTCCTTTCTCAATGTCGCCAACACAAGTCTTAGATGTTCTTCATGTTCCTCCTTGCTCTTGGAGCAGATGATAATATCGTCAATAAACACTACCAAAAATTTGTCGAGGTAATGTATAAAGACTCTATTCATCAAATCCATGAAGATTTCAGGGACATTAGTAAGTCCAGAAGGCATCACCAAAAACTCATAGTGCCCATACCTTGTTCGGAAGGCAGTCTTCTGAATATCTTCATTCTTCACCTTTACTTGATGATATCCAGAATGAAGATCCACCTTTGAGAAGTATTGAGCTCCTCTTAACTGATAAAAAAAGTCATGAATCCTTGGGAGAGGATACTTGTTCTTTATGGTGATCTTGTTGAGTTCCCAATAATCGATACACAGCCACAAGGTTCCATCCTTCTTCTTCACAAAGAGCACTCGAGCACCCCAAGGTGATGCACTATGGTGTATAAACCCTTTGTCCAGATGCTTTTGCAGCTAATTTTTTAACTCCTCTAGTTCGATAGGAGCCATCCTATAGGGGCACATCGAGATAGGAGTAGCTCTTGGTATAAGTTCAATTGAGAACTCTACCTCACGATCCGGGGGAATTCCAAGTAACTTTTTGGGAAATACATCGTCGTATTCCCTCACGATGGGAATTTCATCAAGGTTGGAACTTTCCTTCGAATTAACCATTTGGTCGAGGTATGCTTCTTCATAGGGAATCAACACCCACACCATTGAAGGATTTTTCAAAGGAGATTCATGATCTTCCTTGAATTTGTAGAGGAGCATGGGATGGTTCGGAATATGAAAATATATTTCCTTTTCCCGATAGTTGATATGTGCTCTATATAAAGAGAGCCAATCCATTCCCATTATAGCGTTGAATTCCACAAAGGGAAGTATTATGAGATTTTCCGGAAGAATCTTCCCACATAAGTCAATAGGAGAAGAGTCAAACACTTGGGATGTAATGATTGCACCACTTGGTGTTTTTACAGATTTCTCTACTTCATGGTTTCGGGGCTTCGATTCTATAGTTATAGAAAACATTCAAGATATAAAGGAATGTGTAGAACCAGAATCAAATAAGACTTTTGCAATTCTTGAGTGAATAGGAAGTGTACCTTGAACGACTTCATTATCATGCTCCACCTCCGCAGTAGTGATGGCATAAGCCTTCCCTTGTTCCATTGGCTTTGGTGGTTGTTGGCGTTGATTACCCTCGAGAGCTCGAGGTTTAGTGCACTAGTTTGAATAGTGCCCTAGTTCCCTACATTTGTAGCATTGAACCACGAGTGGTTCTCTCCTTTCATCGGCTACATTATCCTTCCTTTTCATGTATTTTCGACACTCTTGAGCATGGTGTCCTTCTTTCCCAAACATGAAGCATTTCCATGTCCCTTTGAGCCAGTTCCCATTGTGCAACTTCCCACATTTTTGGCATGTGGGTCGTTGTGTTTTCATTCCCAACTTTGTCATTAGATCCACCAGCTTGAAACTCCATATTTCATTTCTTATCCCCAGAGCCATGGGACTATTCTCCAAACACCATATCCTCTTTGAGAGCACACCAAACAACTTCTTCATAACTCCCAAAGTCTCGAATTTCAATAGCCTTTCGAAGGTGTGGTTTTAATCCACTAAATAATCTATCAATTTTTCTATCATTGTTGATACTAAAACCCAAATCATACCATTCAAGCCTTGTGAAATTCGCTTCATAGGTTGTGACAGATTCTCCTTCTTTTTTCTTGAGCTCTATGAATTCTCTCTCCATCTTCGTGGGAAGAATTCATGGGAAATACTTATTAAGAAACATTTTCTTAATGTCTTCCCATTAAATATCTAAAATTTCCTCCCTTGGTTTGGTGTTCTTAATGAAATCCCACCATTCATCGGCTTCTCCATCTAGACGATAAATGGATAGAGTCACCTTCTCCGTCTCGGAAAAGTGAAGCACAGAAAAGATCTTCTCCATGGATTTGACCCACTGTTCCACAACTAGTGGATCGGAAGATCCAAAAAATGTCGCTGGTCGTTGCCGTATAAAACATTCGATAGCCAGTTGCTCCCTCTTTGGTGAAGGAGGACGTTCCCCATTATTATGGTTATTGTTCATAACCTGAGATAATTGGGTAAGCATTTCCATGAAGTTTTGAACTCCACCTCCCAAATCATTGGGGATGTCATTCGGGCAATTGTTGCATTGGCCCTCGCATGAGTTGTTTGCCTGATTTCTCCTGGTTCCCACCATTTTCTAAAATACAAAAGGGTAGAACAAAACATAAATAAACAAGTCATGAATAACTTATTCATTTAAACAATTATACCAAAAACATAATATATGGGATCCCTAGGTAAATATCCTTGTGTGCTAATTTGTACTTAGTATCATGCTAGAGGTTTTCTTTAGGGTTCACTAATCCTAATTCCAAAATTAACTAAACCTTTCCTATGATACCAAATATAGCATCCCGGCCTTTTCATACATTACTATTACATAATTTCAAAGATAAACAACATAATAGTATTACACATGGTGGATCCAGAGGTTTAGTTTCTTGGGAAAACTAGGACCACACATAACAAATACAACATCAAGAATAAACATTTATTTAATTTCTTCTTCACTAGCTTCTTATTAGCACTTTTCCTCTCCTTAGTACATGTAGCCACATGAGGATATACATCAAAAGGGGTGATCTAGAATTCCAGTAAGAGGATATGTAAGAACGATATAGCATGGGGTGAGCATAATCATAACATAGGAAAAATATCATGAACATGAGAGGAGCATAAATCATAGACTTGAAATGTGGCAAAGCATAAGAATGAAACATCATGTATTGGTGGTTAACTACCACACATATTTGTGAAAAAGTCTATCATCTTGTTCACACATCATTTCAAATTTACCCATGATATTCATCACTTTACCCAATTCATTGGAGCTCTATATAATTCTGGGCGCACCCGTCACATTTAAACATTCATATTGCAGTATATAATTCCGGGCGCACCCATCACATCATAACATTATCATTATCATTCTTGCCACATAGAACACATATCAAACATGTACGTAAATAACCCATGGAATGTAATGGGTTTCATCTCATAATAACATATTCATAATCATTGGGTTCCCAAAAGAAAGAGGGAATAACAAACATGTTACAAGAACCGTCCACTTTGAGTGAGAAGTAAATGGAGTGTTCTAAAAAGAAGAGTTCTTTTGGAAAACATTTTTTTGGACATAAAAACCAGTGACAAAAGTGAATATCCCAGAAAAGTGAAGGCAGTGATGAACAAGTGATCTTTGAGGAGTAACCATATCACGAATGGAGTGAAAGGGGGAGAACCCAAATGATGAAAATTGGGTTCGAGATTTCCCCTTACCTTGTACCCGAATGCTTCCTTCTGTTTAATTTCCTGTATAATGAAATTATATTCATTAATTAGAAATCCAGAACCATGTGTACATTAATAGGGTTCATTATAGTTTCATTATGTCATATTATGTTCCTTTGGATGACTTATATAGTTTAGAAACATTGTTCAGGGATGTTTGTTTTTATGGTTTTTCTTGGGTAGTTCACTTGTATTCTTAAATAGATGTTTGGGTAGAACATGGGTAAACATCCAGAACTGATATTACATGTTATTAATGATATTACAGTAGATTTAATAATTTTATAATGAACTATATTAGATCCAATTGGATGAATCATTACATAAGAATTTAATGATGGTTATTTGGGTTATCTTGAGCGGTTTTTGGATCACAATGAACTTTTTTTCACTTTTAACTTAGTAATTTAGCCATAGGTTATTTCCAAAACTTAAAATAGAACATAATACATATAAAATATTCTGTTTCAACCATAAAATTGGTTTCACGACCAGATATGAAGGTAGAAATGGAAGAAGGGAGCATGTCATTTTTGAAGGTGATAAATTAACACCTCGTGAACAACGTTCTCGTTAATAAAATAAAAGGAAGAGGGATAAAGTGTGGGGTGATATTAGAATCATAAAAATTACAGTATATGTATAATACTGGAGTTACAAAAAAAAAATTGGATGTATATAAGTGGGGAGATATCAAGAAAGGAACATGAACTTGAAAGGAAGTTAAAGGAGAAGAGGGGGAGAAATTACCTCTAGAATCTTCCTCTTGAGATCCTCCTTAAGGAAGCTAGGATTGGTCTTTTGATGAGACCATAAGATTTTGGACGTGGGTTAGGGGCTAGGGAAGATTTTTTGGAAGAGTTTAGAGGAGGCTTGGAGCTTGAGAGGTGTGAGGAATAGAGGGAGTGAAGGGTGGCTTTTATAGTGGAGGGGAGAGGGGTTTCCTTAATATAAAATTCATTAGTTTATTAATTTCCCCTATGAAAAGGGATATTGAGTCTTGAATGACAGATAATAGTAATTTTATAATGTAATACCGAACCATGTGGGCTTACATCAGCAGAATATCATCGATGACTCAAATAATACATTATTTAGCATTTATTGTGACTTATCGGATTCTACTATTCATAAAAAAATCAAGTATCTCAGAAAAATGCCAAAAATTTACCCCAACCATTTTTCTACATGTAGAATCCAAAAATGAAGTAAATTTTTCAAAAATAATTTTCTAAATATTATTAATTTAATATTTGAATGAAATCATAATTTACTTAAAAAACTGTTTTTAAGATTAAAACTGATTTTATAGTTCTTTCAGAAATTATGTAGGGTCTTATAAAATTATCTAAAACCTATTAGGAATTCATTAAATAATTTATGAATAAATTTCAGGGAAATAAATATTATTTAATATTAATTAATTATAATTAATTATTTATGACAAATAAAATACCAAAAACGCTTACTAAGGTTAAATTGTCACTTTCTAAGATGTCTAAATTTTATTTTATTATTCTTAGGTAATGTTACTATTATGTTGGATGATTTACTATTCATAAGGGTCACATTACTATTCATAATGTTATGTTACTATTCATAATGGTAGTTCACTACTCACCAAAAAAAAGTTGTTTCATTAGACTCCAAAAATCATCTTGAACACAACCGTGTATGTCATATTTTCAAAATTCCAAACATAGGAGTGACAAACATATGTTTAAAGGTCACTTATCACTTAGTAGTTAATTATTTTCTGTTTTCATGTTATTTTACGACATAAATATAAGAATGGGATTTCCATTGAAAAACATTGGGTCGTTACAAAAACTATTTCCAAAAATATTCTCATTCCATTCATAAAAACTATTTTTAAATAAATTTATACATCAATGTTATAAAAGGTTCTGCAAAATCTTTTTTATTTTCACTTCTATTTACCCTCTAAGGTTTATCCTTCATGAAGTGATGTTTTTATAAATCTCTATTTGTTATTATGATATTATTCCTTTTGAAAAATTATTTTTTTGATATCTCATTATTTCTTACGTTCATGTTATGTGATGTTTTTTAAAGGTTTAAGAAATCCATTATCATTCCATTAGTTCTTTATAATATGATGAATATTTTTTTTCAAGTGTAACCCATATGTAAAGATGATTAAAGGGTGGGGTAATATACTTTCCTCAAATTAATTGGTTATGGATTTATATCTAATGAGAAAAGATTGTTAATCATTTGAATTTTTTTGTTCAAAACATCACGCAAGAACATTTTTTTATTCCCAATACAAAGAGTGAATTTTTTTTAAAACAGGAAGCATGTGTATTTTGATTGATCACAATATAAATAAAGAGAATATGTTTGTTCAAAAAATAAAACATGGGATTTTTTTATTCACATCATGAAGCATGGGAATTTTTCATGTTCACAACATGAAACATGAAAATTTTGTTGGTTCACAATGTTATAATTTCTTTATACTAGTTTTTGTTCCAATTTTTTTTATGTCAGGTTTGAAGGGATTGTTACATTTTTGAGAAATATGCATATGATTATGATCTTATAGATCATGTTATTGAATCATGTTTCCACACTCTTTTGATTCATGTATTATCATATAGAAATCCTTATTCAATTTTTTATGATCCATTATTTCTTGGGAATAACTTTCTTATTTTTCTTGATTGTACCCATATGCTCATATTTTGATCACTTATGATATTTGATTTATAACATTTATGTTTACCCATACTGAGCATCCAAGATTTCACCTTTGTTATGTTTCTGTACACTAGGTTATAAAGATAAAAAAACGTATTAATACCTAGAAGAATTTATTATATTGAAAATTTTAATGATTTGATGAAGACTCGTTATATATTAAGTAGTTTTTCTCAAAGTATAAAGAATGTCCATTAGTTAAAAGGGTGTTATTTTTATTATGGAATATTTTACCCTAATTCTATAATATCTATACCTAAAGGTGTTGGCAATTTATTATAATTAAATATTTTATTTATGGCATACAATTTTGATGGTCACATATGTAAGATGTCGTATCCATTCACGAGTGTCAAATATATTTAAGAACATCTTTCTCACTTAGTGCAGAATTATATTTCCGTCTTCTCTTAGATACTCAAATGTAGATTTAAATCATTTGGATACTATATCTCAATCGACATGTAGATGATGGATTATGAACATCATGCTCCATGTTCTCCGATATTTTTATCTTAATATTTTAATTCCATTTTTTACAAACTCAAATATTAATTATTTGTCTTTGAAATCTAGAAATGGTTGAAACAAAAATCCCCCAGAATTGAAATAATTTAGGAAATAAAATTTCTAGCTTGGCATTATCAAAACATTAGTACACTAAATTGTGCACCATAACTTAATTTCTTTCTGTATTCATTTAAAATCATTTTCATGACCATGATCTCATGAATATTGTCTAGTTTAATTAAATAAATGTTTATAACAAAATAAAAATTCTACCTTATTTCTTTTTTGGTTACTCACCACAAATCATTTTAGAACCTTCTTCACATTTCAAAAATACCAAGGTAACCTATATGACATGTTCTAGAAATGTTTTCTCAAAGGTACATATCGTTCCTAAAAACTCTTGTTACCATGGTATAAAATGTCATCATTTCTAATAGGTGAACCATTAATATAAAACCAAAAATGATATGTCCAGATCAATGTTCTCTTTCCCATTGTTTTCTTCATTCTCCATAGTGATCAAAATACCCACTAATAAAACACAATTTTGTTGATTTATCTTCATTTCAAATCTCACTACATGTTAGTGGAATTCAACGTAAAATACATAAAATGTTTGTTTCATCATCTCAAGTTGAATCATGATCCATGTGTGACCATGAATTTTGATATATGAGGATCCAATTAAAACCATCTTATGATTAAAATTCTTCAAGAATATTATAATTCTAGAAAAAAAAAATTTAAAAATAAGAAATATTGTATGGTACCTAAATTTCATATAGGATAATACTTTTCTAGATTTTGAAAAACTAAAATATCTTATGTAATAAGAAATATCATACATGGATTTGAATTCATTTACAAGATAAAAATGTCCTTTAAATAGCTCAATTCACTTATGCAAGTCTTAATTCTCTTATTCATGTCTCAAATCACCTACACTGGTCTCAAATATCCTATATAGGTCCGAATTCACCTAAAAAGTCTGAAATCACCTATGTAGGTTCCATATATATATTAAAAAAGTACAAATTAAACTAAATGGGAACTTGAGTGTCTTTAGTGAGGCACATAATAAATTTTACTTATCTAAAAAACAACATCCAACATAGGAATTCTATAATAAGGTAGGATCTCACTGATTTTATTCAAAGCCATTAAAATTACCACTAATAATCTCAGAAAAACAAAAAACATCATCAAAAACTACAAAAAATTTTTGATGACTCTAAATGATAAATGAAAACAAATAAAAAAATCACCAACCCCAAGGGTACTACAATGAGACTCTCCTCCTTAAATTCATATAAGTAAAATTTTCTTAAAGAATAATTTATACAGTACTTTTATGAATTTAGGCCATCATAAATGATGAAATTTACATAACTCAACTTGAGATTTTCTATCATAGATCAATTTTATTGGATATTTCCACTTTGGATGTAGTTTACTATAGGAGACATCCATCCACCCATGGAACCAGCTCGGAAGGTTATGGGATCACCCCTCCCATGGGTGGTAATAACATTATTTATCTCTTCAATATCATTTACAATTAATGTAAATACCACTCTATATTATGTGATGCCAATGACTATCGTTCCCTGGTCTAGATCTACCTTGCTTGTGGTCCCATTGGCTGACACATTGGATTGGATACTATTTGAGTGTGGGATGTGATACATTATTAACTGACAGTTGAATTCATACATTATTCTTCATACATAATCTGGTATGGTTATAAATTCCTCATTCATAATATAATATTCACCATTGATATACATGATTACCAAATTTTAATCACACTTGATGATCAAGAGGTCCAACAATATCTTCAAGGCTAATTGCTTGGCTATAATGTGGACTTTGTATTCTTCCTCATTGTTGGTGTATCCTTTTGATATATTAAATGAGTATGGAAGAATTTGTTAGGCTATGGAGATGAGTATAATCTCAAATGAAACCTAGTTATTATTTTGGTACACCATATTTATTCTTATTAGGATTTTGAATAAAACATCAAAGTATATCTCCTACGCCTGGGGAGTTTAATGGGTAAAATAGTTCATCATTAGGTAATTTTGTATTCAGTAGTGGATTCTCTAGGCTAGGGTGTTCTGTGAGGAAATCATCAAATACCATCCCCTATGTAACATTATAAGACATGAACCAGATATCTAACTACTACTAAATGCCCACCCATTATTACAGAAACCTATTAAACATTGGGAGACTAAGGATATATTTGAGTTGGTCTATGCAAGAAACAAGATGATCCTTATGATGCCTCAAATAATGTAGCATATTTTACATTTAAAAAATCAATTCCAAATAGTTTCTTCTTGATATCATAGTATTGGATCACAATATATATAATGGTTATTCTCTTATAATAGAGGTTATTAATCTTCCCTACAATATTCTTCTAATAATTGATAGCATCAAACAATCATTAATGGGTTTCAACAAAGAAGATGAGATGATTTCCTTATAAAGGTATCATCAACACTACTAGTAACATGATATACTACATGAGATCATCAAAATATTTCTAACAATATTCACCCAAATGATTGGTAACTCCCTTCTTTATCAACTACATGAAGAGTAGGAATTTGATAGAAAAATTGTCTATGAAATGTATGATATAAGATATATTCCCCTAGAGTCTCATCAAATATTTGATATTTGGAAGAGGAATCAAATTAAGGATTTCTTGGTATTTGGGGGTTAAATTCAATACCATGATGGTGTATTACAACATTGACAAACATTCTTGATGTTACCCTAAAATTACATTTCTAGAGATTCATATTCAAGCTATGTTGATTTGGTTTGTTGAAATATTCGTCATGGGCAATAATATGATCATATATTAGTTGACACTTGAACAATTAATAATCAACATAACATTCTATAATCATTCAATGGAGGGTATTAAATATATCTTTCATGGAATATTGATTTGTAGAACTAGAATTCATTAATTCAAAGACCTTACTTAAAAGAAATATACCCCATGGGGTTCATTGAAATCGCTATCCTCTTTGTCATCGAGGACCGTACAATATAGTTATATCCTGCATACCCATCCAAAAATTTGAGGGACTTGAATCCATCAGTTACATTGATTTGGAATTCTACGATAAAGACTAAGAAATCAACCAATGTGCAGTATCAATTGAGATCCTTGAATCCAACACATACATGAATTTTCCCATTTTTTTCTTTAATGGGATAATAATGGTGAGCCATTTGGAGTGTTGAACTTCTCATATGATGTTATATTGAATTATATTTTCAACTCTATCTTCTACATTGTAAATATGGGTTATATGCATTCTCCTGGATGCCAATTTGAAACCATGATGGTCATATGGATAATCCAAATGATGGTTAGCCACATCCGGATAAAATTAGTTGATTTCAATGTAATTCAAGTAAAGGAAATAAAAATTATATTTGAGGAAGTAGATATATGTATTCTTATCTTCATTGGAATGGAGTTTCTAATCAACATAGGTAAAATATCATCATTAGTGGATAAATTCACCTATCATAGACCATAAAAAGGTGATAGAGACACCTTCATCAAATATTAGAGGGTAATATCAGAGGTGTTATTTTTATTCCTCATACGATTCTATATTTTCTTAATCATATGATAAATAGGAAATGTGGGACCTAGTGGATGATATGGTGGTGTATTTATATCATGAAGATAATGGAGGGGAAAACTAGATAATTTCCCCTTTCTTTACAATATTAACTAGGGTAGACGATTCACTAATATCTTGAGCCTAAAGATATTATGTTGGGATGTTATCATAATTGGAATTATTATATTTTCCAATATCAAATTTCCCTTCTATGAGGAAATTTCAAGGTGACACAACTAATATCATATATAAGGTAAAATTTTCCCAAACCTCATACTTCCATTCTTATCCTATTATTCATATATACTTGGTCAAAGAGTCTTGACTATGTTGGTTGAAATTGATGTTTGGTCAAACCTACTTGGTGGTAAATATATTCTAAAGACAAGATTATGTGTATGGATGTAAAAACAGTCTTTTCTATCCATAGAAGTGTTTTCTCCATGTGGGAATTTTTTTGAATATAATATAATTGGAATGTGGTTTAATTAAACGGATTATCATTAAATGGAACTCAAATTCCTCAATAAAATCCCAAATTAATAGTTTTTTCAACAATTTAGTTGATAGAAAACATGTAGTATTTATTTATTTCATTCCATGGATTGGTAAGGATGACCTCTAAGCCAGCGGTGGAATTTATCATCATTGAATTATCTATCAATAGTTGTTTTCCCACCCTTTTTTAGAACCCTTTATATATATATTGGGATTCAGAGGACATGAAGGTGTAATTATCACCATATTAAACCCTAATATATATATATATATATATTAATAGAGTATTTGAGGAATTGATGTTAAGGAGATGATATCATCATATACATGTGGATGTTAGGTCTTACTAGAAATACATTAAAGGATGTGTCCTAATGAACCAACATAAATTCATAGTTGGATATAAGATCATTTAATGGGGATGTGAGTTTGATTTTACAAAGATATTTTTTCTTACTCTTATCATATCATTTATTTATTAGGTCATAGAGAGTTAATTTCACTTCACTATAACCTTGGTGCTGGTATATCCAAATTGATATGAGATTAATCACGGAACCATTATTAATTAATCCAAAATGGATGTTAATATCGTTCATCTTTCCATATATTTACAAGGTCAGAATGTTATCATATATGGATTCTTCCTAGTATGTATCCAAAAATTAAATAAATATATGATATTTAGTGGATCCATTCACCATGTGATTTGCGTCATTTATAATGGCTTTTGATTCAGACACTTGAGGGTATAAGAGGTCCTTGATGGGGGGTTATCTAGTATTTGATGTTATTTAAAGGGAATATAGTATAGTGAGATCAGCTACAATGATGAAAATTTGTTTTTAGGATATCATATTTCTCGTATAATGGATTATGCTTCCTATTTCAGTGTTTTCCCCCATCTTTAGGTTTTGATGTCACCCTGACCATGTTGATGATTCCCTTCCATGACTAGATTTTAGAGGAATATTTTTATATATGTGTTGGGATGAGTTTTAAATCCCATCTATTGATATTTACCAGATAATTTTATATTTTTAAATATATATTGTAATATAATTGGGCCGAAATAATCCCTAAATAACTCAATATTGGATTGATTCTTTTATTAGGCTCATTGGTGTGCGTGTTTTTAGAATTTATATATATATATATTTGTCCCAACAATAATGGTATTGGAATGTCAATGTTAATTTCTAATTAATGTCTCTTGACCTCCATAGTATCTATAACATCATCATTTATTTTGGATAAAAAGTGAAATTTCATAAAATTCCTCATCTTCTTCATCAAAGGGGTCCATTAAGTAGGAAAATTTAATCGATCCATTTTTCGATTGATAATTTTGGGAAGTCTCCATTTGGATGGATGGTAATTGTTGTATCATTTGGTGATTTGGTGATCATCCGTCTATTTATGGGTGTAAAAAGTATGAAAGAGTCTTTATTCGATTGATTTCTAGTGTATGTACTACCTCGTGCACCTATTTTAGCAATGATAGTTGCATTGACGTTTAGAAGTCTGAGATAGTGAAGATGATATTATAGAGGGAGATGGGGTTAAAACTTTATGGTTCAATTACTCCCTAAGTATGAAATGTGCTTGGTTAACCAATTTTCTATTCATCTAGTTCTCTAATTTCAATGACCATGTATTTATGATTTAATCGCATTCCCCTTCTTCCTCTAATGGAGTGATTGAAATATGGATCACCTATGTTATGGGTTTTCCCAACATTAATTTTCTAGAAAAAACCATATTCATGCGTATATCCGAAAAATGAATCAATCATGGATATTGTCCCCCCATAATATGATGAAAGGGTCCAATGTAAAGTTTTTCATTCCAACCTATTTCATCATGCATATTGAACTCTAAAAATTTGAGTAGGATATTCTCTATGAAAGATATAAATTACCTTGAAATCTAAAACAATCAAAATTTATAGGTTTTATTCCTCCAATCCTCTTACGTTTTTTGAGATTGATCTATTCTCCTATATTAAAGAGTTAATTACTCTTAATTATAACTTTCATAGTGTGCCACCATGTTATATTTCATGAGATTGGATATCAGAGATGGTTTTGGTTTAATATTGAGCATGATTGTTGTGATCTCCTCTAAACCTAACTACTTCCTTTGATTCATTGATTACAACTTATACATTCTCTTACTTCATCAAATTTCCTCTTATATGTGTTTTTAAATTACTATGAACACTAGGAAACCACCAAGGTTATTCAAGGGAATCAACGATGTCTCTAATTCATCATTAATATTCCCTTTGAAAATCTCTAGTAGATACTCCAGAGAAAGATTCATATTTAAGGAGTAGGTCAGTCCCTTCCACCTATCAATGAAATATTCCATCCTATATTTTTCATGCTCTATAAAATTTGAGAGGTGGAGGATAGTTTTCCTTCTTTGTGTGGAGGTAAATTGGTAACAAAAATATCTCCAAATTTTTATAAATTAGTAACTTACCCTGATGAAAATTTTCTATACAAAAAAATGATAGTTCTTCTAGGTTCTAGATAAAGCATTTGAGTTTTACCACCTCCTTTTATTCTAACATCCCCATCATGGGTCCATGTCAAGACATAAAGTGTTTCGGGTACTAATCTAGGTCTCCCATGATTTAAAATATAGGAAGGGTGAGATTATCCAAATTGGGAAAACAAGTAGTAGTATCAACCTAATCAAGATAAAAATTTATCTATACTACTACTGCAACACGTCTCCCCTATATAAGTTCTATTTAATAATCAATGAATTTGATGGAGTCAAGGAGTTCTGCAGGTAATGTCTCCTAGTATGGTTCCTTAATGAGAGTTGTGGGTAGAGACTGATTTGATTTTATCACCTCCTCAGGCTATTAAAATCAAGTTTGAGACAGCTTGATGTAACTCTCTTAAAATGAAATTAACTACCCTAATGGAGGAAAATCCTAGTACTCTTTAGGAATTGTTTTCATATAAACATATGGTCCAGACCAAGACTCATTCTAGTGGTGGGACTCTACACTTTCATATTGAGTAGTTTATTCTAGTTATATTTTTACTAGATTAGAGAAATTTTTATATTCATAAATATTTTACTCAATAAGAATATTTCCTCTAAATTATTTGAAAATAAGACATTTTAGTTAATCTATATTGGTTTCATACCGGGTTAACCATTCCTTGACAGAAATATGATCACATTCCATGGATATGGGGTGTGTTGTGGATATGGCCACACCTTTCTATTTTTTTCATTAGATAAAGCACACTTTGTAGGTGATATTTGAGTACTTTTTGGAAATCCCTGGTTCTAGGTCTACATCTAGTTTCATATTTACACACCTTCATCGTGTATTTTGGTGATGGTTGAATCATGAATAGAGGATTCCACAACACATCTCTCTATTAGTATCATATTCTGTGTTGTCCATAAAACCGATTCCAATAACAATCACTACCACATAACACATAGTAGGAATCAGCTCTATATCCTCCTCATAGTAGTAAGGGGATTCTTTTCCCACAAAATATCTATCAAGGGGTAGATTATTATCCTACATGATAATTTTCTCCTTCCAGAAATATTTTGGTTTAAGACCCCTTTGATGATTCACCATCCATCCTTGTTGTATGGTGACATTGAGGGATTCTCCTATGTCTTTCACCGAGCATGATCCTAACAAGTAGTATGGATCACAATGGGGAGTAATTGTGAGGGTGTTTCCCATATAGATTCCCCCAACATGAAGGGTACCAATTTCATTAGTAGAGGAGAAAGAAGAAATATAAATTCCCTTATCCTTATGGGATGAGTTTGAATTTGGAATGACACCGTCACATCATAGATTCACTATGCATTTAATGATTCAAGAGTTTGTGGTAGTAGTAAAAATTCCCCTAACCCTGTAGACTAGGGTTGCTCCTCTAACACTATTAGGGTAGTTATTACCATGGATCTCCTAATATTTTGGGACTCTAATTAATAATTTTCCTAATTCATTTTGTTTGTGGGGTAAAATATATTTTTTATTGAGTTATACTACATTGTTTTGGGAATATATTTCTTCAATCAGGATTTATTCTTGAATTTATTATCAGATTGATACAGGAGTCAGTTGATAGCATGATCCTTATAAGTAAAGTTATTATGCTCTTTGTAAATAGTGGTATTTTATTTGAAAAAAACGAATATGTGGAGCATAGGCCTAATTTAATTACATTTCATGTTGCACCTCCTGATGGGATAGGTTTTCTAGAGAGTGAGTTGAAGTGTAGATCCTTATACTCTCTTCATCCCCTAATGCGCATGTCAGATGGAACATTCATTATTATTTTATAAATCATTTTTAAGCTCTTGAGGAAATCCTTTTTTTTATATATCATTTCTTTTCCACCTTATGGTTTTAGGTCACTAAGAAGTTGGAGAAATAAACATGGTGTTAGAGCTCAGATATTACCTCATTGAGGTTATCATATTCCCCATAAGATAGATGCTATTATGTGATATGGTAGGAGTATCTAATAGGTTATAGAATAAATTTGGTATACATTACACTTTTAATGAATCATGAATCTCATAAAGATAAGTGGTCATGGGAATGAAAATGACTGGTATGTTTTCCTTGGTCCGGTTCTTCACATAACCATGTAATTCTCCACATCATTATAGAGGGATTCATCTACATTATCTAATTATAGTGGTTGTTTCTTAGAAAATTTCATTCAAAAAATCATTGATTTCATTTGAGATTAAATGACTTTGGGGAGGAACAAATGATGATCATCACTAGAAAATATCTTCTTTCTTGGATAATATGTCACTAGCTGGTGATGTTGTTTATGATATAGTCATCCTTGAGCTCTAGATTGACTACTGATATTAGGGAAATATTAGAGTGGTTGAAACATGGGGAGGAGCTTTGTGAGAATGAGATATTCCATTACATGGAGTAAATTCTCAATAAGAACCATATGGAGGACCCACATGGTCATTAACTTGGATTGCACAAGGAGTAATTTTTATGTTGTTAAATATTAATGGATTGGAAAAGGGAGGACCTTAGTGGTTATTAATTATTAATAAATATGTATGGGGAGGTATTCCATGCCTAAAAACCTTATATTGTATGGGAGAACTTCGTAACATGCACCATAGTTAGGAATTTTATGGTTTGTATTTAAATAGATATAAGGAGGACCCTTATGGCTGGTACTCTGGAAAGAACCTCCAGCATTTCAGATAACTATAACATTTAGAGGACCTTCATGACCTTTTATACCTTTACCTATTGATGGGGATTCAACATAATCTAAGGTTTCTATTTAACTACACTTAAGGTACTTATGACTATTTATGTTTATTAGCGTAAGATTATGATCCCACTCCTATTTCATATGATTCCCATGATGAGACCTCCTAGATCATTATAGATGGAAAATTATGGTTGAATCCTCAATCATGATTTGATTCTATAATGCAAGAAACAATGTTTATTCATAGGAACCCTCTTATATGACATCCTTCCAGTCATTGGAATATGGTGACAAATCTATTTGGTGACTGCATAAATACTCTAACATTCCTTTCTTTTATTGTAAGGAATAGGTATATGATCCAACTTTAGGTCTTCAATCACTATTAAAATATTTCATCAAGCTTACATGGTGAGTAAAAAGATATGATAATGTTCCCTAATGAGTTCCACCAGAATATTCTGGTGGTCCTAATACACATGGGAAAGAAAAAAAATCCAAATCTTATGTTGTCTCAAATACATTTTTTTGATCTCTTGAGGTTTTTGTATTAATATGGGATATTTCCTTAGTAACTGATAGAATATGCTGATGAACACTTTTTATTGGATTAGAGATACAACAATACATCAAGGTGACTATCAAGATATGTTGATTATATCTTATAGTAGTGGCATGGATACAAGACTACCCTAGAATGAATTTTGAGATATACTAATGAACACCACTAGGGGTGGGATTATAGTAACATCCTTGATCTCTACTCTTCAATGGGTCTTGTTAATTATCCTTCTGATTGGGATCCACTATATGGGCCTTTTCCTAAGTATGTTTTGGGATATATTGATGATATCCCCTTTCATTGGTATGAATAACAATATTTTCCTATCCCTTTTGATCACCAGAATATTTTATTTTAAATATACCATAATTTTCTAATAGGATTGGGAGGTCTGATTAGGGATATATGACTCCTTTTTTTATTTGCACCAGAATATATTGAATAGATTCATATATGGGAGAATGGATTTGTTATTTATCCCAAATTTATACTATAATGTGCTAACATAATATTCTTAATGCTTCCAGTGTATACTAGCTAGATTTTGTGGGTGAGTAGGAATATGATCCTCCTCTTTAGTTGTATCCATAATAAACTGACATGATTATTTAGAGGTAATGAGGATGTAATCCAATTAACTTCCATTCATGGTCTTCTTTCCTAGGAGATACCTCCTCTTAGGCACCTTGGTCTGAGTTACCAGGGTTACTTCTTCTTAGGTGGCTTCTTTAGTGGGTTCTTGAGGGGATAAATTTGTGCAGTGTTGGTAGTGCTGTGAAATAATAACTATATCCCTCCTAAGTGGATCCTTAATAATAGTTTATAATTTTCATACATCCTCTTATACCTCCATAATACATGGGAGATAATTATTTTCTTTCTTCTGTGAGAGTGTCCTAATGTGGTTAGATGTATTTAAGGGTTCCAATGACATTATTTTGATCCTTCGTTGGTAGGACCATCAATTGGGATTCACCTTTTTGAGGGTCATGTGAGATACCTATAATGTTTGTATATATTTAATAAGATGGTGCTCCCAAAAAAACTCATTTGTTACATAGTGTTGGATACATCAATTTGGTGATAATTTCCTCCTATATAGTGAATCCATAATTCTTATCATTACCGAGAAATATATCGGGTGTCTTAGCTTGTGGGTAGTATTTTCATAAGGTGATCGATGGTGGAAATCAGTTCATGTGTTTAGACTAACAAAAGATGTGACATGGATATATGTTTATATTTAGATTGAGGATAACTCTTTTGGATTTTCTAAAGGTTCTAAAATTCCTACAGGTCTTAAAAGAATTAAATAACACAAATAAGAACCTTCTTTGCTTATATATTATAATGTAACTATGTTTTATTTGAATCATCACAAATCTTCATTGAAATGGTTGGTGGTCAATGGGAATCTACTAGTGATACCTTGGTTGTGCATTGGTTTAAAGGGTGAGAGGTCGGTCTCATTTCACCCATTAGGGGGGAGTTATTTCCTATTCTGAGATAATGTTATACGTTTTTGTTGTTTTAATTAGTATTTCCCATATCCTAGAATGAGATTGGTTTCCAATGTTCAACTATTTTGATTGATACCATGTTTTTATATGAACATCTACATATATCATTGGTTCTCTGTCTTACTCATATTAGTTATTAATTATATTGATCAAATCCATAGAGTTGGGTACAATAGAATTTATTTCATCTAGGGAGGTGACAGCTATTGTAGAGCTGGGATCAATATCATGAAAGGGGCTTCCTATATATCCCTATGATGGAAATAATTTCCCACATAGTTTATATTTCAATAATGGGACACATCGTATGTTCTAAGGTTATGTGATGAGAAACAATGTGGTGATTTTATGTTCATCTATCCTATGTATTGTAGTTTATATGAATTAAATCACTAATAGTGTGAGTTGTATAGTATATGTTCATTTGATAAAACCATACTATGCATTTTAATGTCATTAAATAAAGACTTTTATAAAGTGAGAGGTTCCTAGAAAGATAATTGTGGATATTAAATATGGAAGAACATATCTGATTCAACTAGTTATTTATTAATGGAATTGAATAATGAATGAATACTTGTCGAGAGTTTGGACCATTGATGGTTGAATATGTATTTGAGGCTCTTTTGGTCAATTAAGATAAAAAAACTATGTCCTAATAAATAGTGTCACTAGTAGCTTAAGTCATAAACAATAAAAAAGATCTTGAGGTCATGCATTAGATAATTCTGCTCAGGACACCACAACAAACGATAACCATAAGAAATGAATCGATCATCCTAAATAAGAACAGATCCAAGACCAATACCAGATGCACCACAATAATCTGTATAAGCCCTTCCTAGTTCTGGTATTATCAATATCAGCACTGAAGCAACTCTTCCCTTAAACTATAGAAAGGATGATTCACAAGATTTTGACCATTTGAATTTCAATCCCTTCTTCTTAAAACCTATAGGCGGTGCAGCAAGGCATGAAAAATCTTGAATGAAATCTATGCAGTATTCAGCAATCCCAGAGAAACTATAGATATTAATAAATTATTAGGATGTTTCAAAGAAACCACAACCCTCACTTTCTCTAAGTCAACAAAAACTCCTGACTCTGAGATGATATGACCCATGAAATAGACTTTATTGATCCAGAAGTGGAATTTACTGAGCATAACATAGAGATGAAACTCTCTCAGTGTATTTAGAAAAATATCAAGAAGGGTTGCATGGTCATTTCTCGAGTAAGAATACACCAAGATATATTTCATGAATACAACCAAAAATGAATCCAGATATGGTTGGAAGACCCGATACATAAGACCCATAAAGACAATACCATCATTTGTGAGTCCGAAATGCATAATCAGGTACTCATAAATATCATACCTACTCCTAAAACCTATAATAGGTATGTCTAATGTCTTGACAAGCACATATGATGATATCCAGACCTCAGATATATATATATATATATATATAAACCTTCTCTCCTTGAAGTTTATAAAACAGATCATCTATTCTTGGAAAAGGTTACTATTTTTGGATTTCTAGTTGATTCAACTGATAGTAATCAAAGAAGATTCTAAGGGTACCATCCGCCTTCATAGAAAATAGAACAGGTGAACCCCAAGGATAAGTGATGGGTCACATAAAACCCATTTCCTCCAAATACTCCAACTGATTTTTGAGTTCTAGGAGCTCCTTAGAGGCCATCCTATATGGAAGAATAGCCACAGGTGCTCCTTCTAGTACAATTTCAATAGTAAAAACTACCTATCACACTAGAGGTAGACAAGAGAAGTCATTAGAAAAAATGTCTCTAATGAACTCCATTACAAGAGGAAAAATAATGGGTTCCTGCCTTTGATAATCGACATAAAGGATGAAATCATTTTCCATAACACTACCAAGCCTTTGTTGCATGATTCCTACTCATGTTTCAAAAAAATCACATTCACCATTATTCACATTCATAACACCCTCTGGTGATGTAAACGTAACCATCCGATGATAGAAGAAAATATGGGGTCTATAGGGAACTAACCAGTACATCATGAGGATTATATGAAACCCATCATATCGAGGACTTTGATGTTCCATTCAAAAAGTTATTTGGCTATCTCAAGGGGAAAGTTATGAAAATGGTGATTTTCTTCTGAATGGATACCAAAGGGGGTGTCTAGCATCATAAATATCTGCTAGTACACAACTTCGAGACCCAGACTCTCAGTGATTTCCTCGGACATCATTGAATAATAAGAGCATGTGTCTACCAAAGTAGATACTAAAGTGAAGGCTACTGGAATAGTACCTCATATAGTAGATGGTTTGGTGCTCTGCTTATGCAGCATAGGCTGGACGACATGTAACTCACTTGTACCATGACCCTGAGTCATCGTATGACTACCCTAAGCATATCTGCTCTTCCGGCACTGATAATCATAAGACTAGTTGCATTTTCCCCAACAACCACCATGGCATGATAGAATGGTGGTATTCTAGCTACCTGAGTATTGTGATCCAAATGGTCTTACTCCTAACTAAGGAGTATGTGTACATATTTTCTCACTAGGAACTGGGGGAGAAAATATGCAAAAATGGTGTAGGTGACCCATTCTACCATAGGCTCTTCACATCATTGGATTTCATGTACATTTCCTCTTAAAATGTCATGGAACTCTACACTAGTGAAAAATAAGATAACTACTAGTGGAAGGAGCTTGACCACCACCATTCCCATTAAATTCATCAAAAAATTTCTTTTTCCTAGAATATGACTCACTAGAATCACTCGTTTCCAAACCACCCTAGCATTCACCCTCACCATCTCTTAGATTATTTTATTTAATTATAGATTGGTTGAAGATTATTGAAATGGACTTCATCCTGAGAAACATTGACCTATGACTAGATGTAATAACATAGCCCTTACACAAATCACCTAGTATCTATAAGGTTTTTGACATCTAGAGAAGGAGAGAAACATTACAACTCTATGAAATGGGATGAATAATCCATAACTGGCCAGGTCTCCTGTAATTGGTTCATGAAATATCTAGCTCTGTCATCCATCATAGTATGGGGATATCAGTAGTCATAGAACAAAGTCTGGAAGTCATCCCAAACCATCACCCTATGCTGGCCTGCATGGGTGATGTCATCCCACCACCTCTTGGCAGAGTCGCATAGCATGTAAGCTGGTATCTTGACCCTACAATCTGGAGGCGTCTCAAGGTTCTTAAAGATAGATAATATTTCTTTATTCAAAGAATCTATAGTGAATCAATTTCCATCCCCTAAGAAGGTAAGAGGATGTTTCTTTTAAAACTCGTAGGAAAACTCTACCACACTCGGGGCAGGACACACACCGCCTTGCATATTGTTCATCATACACAATAATCACTCTATAAACTAGTTATCATCCCCCAATTCATGTATATGAGGAGGAACCACATGTGGATCATCTATGCATTCCACCTCATGAACTGGATCATCGCCCCCTACATGGCTCCCAAATAAAGGTCATTGTTGCAGCATAACCTTACAATTCCAAATGAACATCTCCTAAGAGATTTAAGAAACATAGGGGATTTCATTTACAAAGCTAGGATAGGTAAGAAAGCCATCATATAAGAACAAACATGACACTAAGACTTCTTTTAAAACCATGGAGAGATACTAAAACAGACCTTAACAAGCCTTAATAATGAAGAACACCCCTACCCAATATTAAGGTTGGGTTGGGTTCGGGTCAAGCTTCTAAGTTAGGCATGTGTAAAAAGGATTTTCTCAGGTTATAAGTGATTTTAAACAGTTGAATCCAATGATATGTCATTTTCCAGCCAAAAAGGTCCCATACACCTTACGAGTTAGAAGATGACACTCAATTGAATTTCATTTTGATTATAAATCATGCCTATACCTACGATTAAACCATTTCCTAGATGGTTGAGCTATTTGGATTGTCATTTTCTAATCCATAAGGGCCCATATTGCTTATGATAAAAGAATGGGACCCACTTAACTCACACCACAACATTATCTAAATCCTTCAGAAAAATGTTAGGAGAATTGTATATATATATAACAATTAAATATAATATGCACCATGAAATGCTCACTAAGAATTCAAATGTGACAAGGAATGATGCATGGATTATCCATATTGTTCCTATTTTGATGCATGTTCCACACACAACCCTCATCTCATCAGGTCGAACAGTGAAATAAAAATGTCCAATATCATCAACACCAATAACATCACAAATCATGTGAAAAACCTAATGGTGAAAATATATCAATAGTCATAATATAATCAATATAAGTAAGGAAACATGGTATTTACTACATAAATGGGTTCACGATTCCTAGGCATGGACCATGACAAAGTCATTAAGTATTCCAAATATCTATTTTATTATATCAAAATAGTAAGGCAAGAAAGAAACTCCTCTACTACCACTTTGTGACATCCCAGACCTGCCTTCCACGTAACATGTTCCCCATGCCTGGTTGGCCACATGAACCCTAGTATATCTACCAATAAGATAGGGGATAACAACTAGAAGTGGGGTTGAATATAGTAAGGTGTGGTGACATTACCCACATTTTAGATTAATATAGCTGATGTAACAACAACACACAATAGTAGAAGAAAAATCACCAAAAAAATAAATTAAATAGAGAAATACTAAATAATATAAACAAGGCCTTATAGGAATTGTATGATACAAAGATTCATGCATGTCATGCTAATAAAAAATGGTAACATGGATAAGAAACAAAAATAAAAGTAATGTACTACAAAAGTAATCAAGATCCAAAATTAGCTCTATACAATATCGAGCCTAAGACCGATCCACTTCTCCCAAGCACAGACTAATAGTGGAAATCAATAGCCAGAATTGGGGTGATTTCCACTATCCATAACTGCAGAAAAACAGTCTGCTTGGGAGCCAAAGGTGGCCCGAATAGGGTGTGAGATTAATCTATGTAGGACACCACCAATGGTGTCTATATGTATACTGAGTGGTTTTTGTACTTAATTAGTGTGTAGCTAATAGCAAGAAAGTAAATCAAGAAATATTTAAACAATTTCCCCCACGCTCTGTTTCCTAAAAGACACATGGAAGGTCTACCAGCTTCATCTCAATGATGGTTTTTCTGATCAAGACACTATACATAAACATATACATATATATATATATATATATTAGTGTATTGGCCCGAAGATCAGTTTGAATTCAACCATATAGATAGATATGTAATTTTCACTATGTTTATCATGGATCACACCCTTAGATAACTGGCACATAGTTCAACATGCCTCATGCCCATAGAGATATGTAGATAACTTGCACGAAGTTCAACATGCTTCACGCCCATAGAGATATGTAGATAACTGGAATGATGTTCAGAATTCCACATGCCCATATAGATATATAGATAACTGGCAGAGATTTTAGCATGCCTCATGCACATATAGATATATAGAACCATCTCATATCATTTCAAGTTTGATAACCAAAACCAAATACAATGCATTTATAAGGAAACACAAAGCTTGGACATGGTCATGCCACCACTCTAATAAATTTTTTTAATGGAATATCATTTTAAAAAATCAATTTATCTCTTCCTAGACACCCATTCTTGCTAACCATAAAATTTTATAACATGTAAATTTCATCTATAAGGGAACGTGTCAAAGTAAAAGGCCATATCAAGAGAAAGACATAGGGTATAATTGGCCATACCAATCCTAAGAGGTCCAAACACCCATGCAGTGTCTTGGTTTGGATAGACCACACATGGCCCCAAGGTCAATTCATTTAAGTCCCATTCTAGATACCATAATTCATAATTCCCAAATTTCAAGAAATTAGCCTAAATTGTCCAATTTAAATGGAGCACCCCTTGGGAGTCCATATAGTAAAAGGGTGATCCCTAATCCCATAAACTAGAGTAAATTAACCTAATTCATCAGACTATGGTCAACTAGACATGAAAAAATAAACATGAACGAGGAGACCAGAAAAGGCTAGTTCGTGGCCCAATTTGTGTAAGAATGAAATGAACAAAACTTAAATGAAAATCAATGTGACCTCCTACCTTAGGGTAATAGACGATGGCTCACTAAGTATCAACCTCAGATTAAGAGTAGGTTGGAGTATATCTGAGTTTCCATCCAATGTCTTTAAAATAAGTAAAATGACCCAACACCAAAATAGCACAACAGATGAAAAGATTTAGTGAGGAGAAGGGGTACAAGAGGATATCCTTACCGTGGGGGATCCAATGCCTCCAACGGATTGACGATTGAACACTGGAAGGTGGAGAAACATATGATTAGAGTAGGATAACACTTGGAAGCTCAATGAGAAAAGAGGGACTACTATATGAAAAATGTAGGAGAGAGAGGAAATTAGAACATAATATGAATTAACGGAAAGTGGTAAATTTTCCCCAAAATCTGGCCCACACAATTTTTTTGCATGGTTTGGGAAACCATGTTGAAACTGTTCACATGGTTTAGTCCCCTTACCACAAACCTGCATGGTCTTTGTGCACAATTTCTCAGACCATGTGCAAACCACGAGAAATGGTTCTGAAACTTTTGCAACTTTCTATAGCAAGTCGCATTGTTGTACACCTAGGCCTGCACAGATTCTCCTAATAATTTGTTCCAGCCTTCTTTCCACTTTTTAAGAGCTCCAGGCATTGGAAGTTCCCTAAATGCTTTCGTGACCACCTTAACATGATTATAATACTTATTTAGGTCCATTTAAGACATTCAAAAAGATAAACTAATGATCATTACGGTATCAGAAGTGCCGCTTCGTTATAGTGGCGGGTCCCACCATGTCTAATATACCTACTCAACTTAATATGGAAGATTATTGAATACACTTTTGTGTGTGACCCTCTAGGCCCTTATCTAGATAGCAGTGAATAGTATTCATAGACCAAGATTGGGATCTAGAAACTCATTATGGCCTCTAAAGAGATAAGGGTTTTCACATCAATGACAACCAACCTAAGAACATGTATTGTGTAATATAATATATTTGTATTTACATATCTCATAAAGTTGGATGCACACTCGTGTCATCAACCTTTTATTGCTTTATCATTTGTTGTTCTAACTGGACAGATTTACCCTTGACTACTATGGTCGTAGTTTTATGAAGGAACTACCATCCTAATCAACATGTAATGAGATATATTACTTCCATAAAATGAAAAATACAAATCCATTCTGGTTCCTTTAACCAATGTCATGCCACCAATGACGCACCCAACACAAACTACCTCACCATGATTTCAATATATTTTCTTTCATCTTGAATCAAAGTTCATGGTTAAATGAGATACATTATAAATGATATCAAATTAGGAGACCATTACATATGATCGTAGATAGTAACATCCAATGACACACAAAACATGTCTTGTTCCTATTGGATGGTCATTCCTCCTGATCTCACTACTGAAGATCAGTAAGTGATAACTTCATGAGAAGAAGTCTAAATGTTTATGAGCCCCCAGCAACTGATAGTCAGATATCTACTATGTCCAACAAGTAATAGGTATCTAGAAAATAAGACATTTTTTAAAGATTAATTTCATATTATCTTGAGGCTCTCATTATAGTTTGGGATCTGTTTTAACATTTTGATACGATAATTAATCTATAGACGTTACCATTCCAATATTGGACGCTAGAAAGTAAAAACTATAATGGTATGAAAAAATAATGTAAATCTAACTATATACAAGATATGTTAATCAAAATTAATGAATATATGGGTCTAGGGAACCCACTATTTTAACAGATTCCCCACACAAAAAAGTATGTCGTGAATATGACATTTATCTCATAGATGTAAAAGTGATATGAAATCCATTACTATATTGTAATCATTTATTTAAAATTATTTTCATTTATAAAATTGATATTTTATTTGAAAATAAAATTTTAAACATGTAAAGTAAGCTTCAAAACATTAGGGTTTCATGATGATGTTAAATTCCATTCCTGCTATATAATTTCAAAAAACATTCCTTTTACTTTTGTATGAAATGTTCATTGTATTGAAAATGATAGAAATATTCCATTGAAAGTATTTTGTAAAAAGTAAAAAAGGGGTAAAAATTAATTTAAAAAATAATTGGATAATTGTAGAATACTATTTGAAAACAAATTTATAAAACACTACCATGGAAGAGAAATATTCCCTAGTGGATACTCATACATGAACATTCTCAAATAAGAATGAGATTGTGAAATAACATCGTTCTACATTATAATCACTAGAATCATATTACCCATGATAGAATTAAAATTATATGTATATGAGAATAAAATTATTTTTAAAATAAGACTCATAAAATACATTCATGGGTAGTATATACACCACATAGGATAAAAAATTAGTGTATAAGGCGTGCATCCCACGAAAATAAAAGTGAGGCAAAAATCCATTACCTTGTGTATTGACTGTCATTGTACTAATTCAAACCTCCTGAATAATAAATAAAGTGGTATTATAAATCTGTTATATACCCATATTCATATCTATATTACTTTATGTTATTTACTGATGACTTTATATTACCCATTTATTATAGATTATTCATTATTCTCACTATTTCAGGTGTTAATTTCCTAGTCTTTCGAGTATGTTTTTACATGTTACATGTTGATCCCATGAATTAGATAATTATTTCATCATATAAATAATTTTAACCATGATTTAATTAATATATATATTCATTATATGTTTATTTAGAATAATCCATAATATTTTGAGATAAAAATGGAAATGAGCAATTCATGGAGACGATAGGTCGTACGTACGCATGAACGCTACTTCAATTTCATTATCAAATTAAAAATTTAAAATGTAATGATGTATATAAAAATTATAGTATCATATTTATTTTATATATTTCAAATATTTTTATTAAAATAATTCTTAATACATTCAATGTATATTGTTATTGAATCACATTGTTTTGAAGATGAGGTAGTCCACACATCGACAAACAGTGTTATCATATTTACACTAAATAGAAAGCATGAAGATGTATGTTATAAAATAATTACAGAAAAATTAAAAAAATAAATATTATATATATATATATATCTTATAAAAATATTTTTTCCATCATAATTCCAAACCATGAGATACGGTAAAGGAAAAAAACGACATTGTTTCGTGAGATGGTAGTTTGCTAAACACAAGAACGGTAAGTTCATTACCCATTAGATGGAAGTGTTTGTAATTTTAGGTAGAACCCATCGAATAATAACTTATCAATATATTTAGGATACTTATGTTAATCAATAATTATTAAATAAAAATAATTGCTGGTTATTAAGGAGTAAATAAAACAAAAATGTTCGTTGACGAGCGTTACCTCTTCTCTAGGTATGTTCAATTGATTTGCCCAAAAAGACATCATTGGTTGGATTTCATCCCAAATTAAGTCATCTAGTATTAGGGGAGGGATGTTGGGAGGACATTTGGAATGATTTATTCCAAGCCAAATAGGTTTTCAATTGTGAATAAAATGGAAGAATGGGTTCCCATTTATATGAGAGGGGAGGGGCACTCTTGGAAATTCGGAAAATATTAAATTAATATAAATTAATTTTATAATCACAATTAATTACAACATATAATTTTCAAATCTCAGATTATTTTGGGTTGAAATAAATTCTTAAAATAAAAATTAGATAATTTGGACTTTTTTTAATCCTTATCTTTTTTATTTAACACTTATTTAACCTTTTAATTATTACAGTGATATAATGTAATTTACACTTTGAGTGTTAATATAATTAATATAAAGTAAAAAACGAACATTAAATGAGTAATTGATGTAATTTTATTACTTATACCAATAATTTTGTTTAATTTTATTTTTTTAATGAATTTTATATCATTTAAATAAATATTTTTTATTTTAACATATCATTAATGTCAATTTTGACACTATTCAAAATGTGTCTTTTTAAAAATATCATAACAACGTGATATATTCAATAAAACTATTTTAAATTATCACTAACATGTCAAAATAATCATGAAAATTCGGGTATGACATTAATTATATCAAATTATATTTATTTTAATATTTTTAATAACATTTTTTTGATTATTCTTTTATTCAACAATTAATTCATTATAATTGTGTCACTACTTAAGGTTATTATTCTATAAGTAAAAATTAACAATAAATTACCATGATGTATATAAAAATTTTATATTTCTAAATATTATTTATAGTCAAACATATCCACTATATAACCTCATATTGAAAATATTTAACTTGTTAAAAACAAAAGTATTAAAAAATTGACTTTTCATTGAATAAAATATTATAAATAGATTAAATTTATCAAAATGGATCTAATAGGTCATTAAATCATCGAAATAATTATTGTGGTCGATAATATCTAAACCAATTAAATTATAAAAGTCTTAGGATAATTTTATAATGTTATGTTTACCCTTAATTACATGATTAACCCTTACGGTAATGATAAAATTTATGAGAGTTTAAAATTAATATTTTTTCAAAAAAAATGGGTACTATTTACATAATTTGGAACTATTGATTAAAATTATGGAATCAATTTTTTAATGTTCATGACATATAATTTATATAAATTAATTTTAAATTTATATCATTGATAGAATGAAAAACCAGGTTTTTAAAGTGAAAGGATTCAAAAGAATGAAACATTTTATATCCAAATTCCATTTGAAATTAATTCCAATGAAATAAATTATTTTAAATAATAAAAAATTATCTAATTATAAATTAAAACTAATCACAAATATAAGTTAAAACTGTAAATTATTTAAATTAAAAATCTATTTTCAATTAAAATACAATATTTTATCACTATTAATCAAATTATGAAACTTTTCAGAAAAATGAAAACATTTCAACCAAATTCACTTTTTGTATAAAATTTTAAAATTAGAATTTTATTTTTTCAAATAAACTATTTAAATTCTTCTAATATTGGATTTAAAATTGGTTCTCCATTAAAAGATGATTAAAATGTCTTTAGAAAAATATTGATTTTTATGTGCAATATTGAGTTTTTCACATATTATGCCTATAAAATATATCGGATTAATGTAAAAAAATATTTTACTGACTATAATATATATATATATTACATTAATATCATTCAATAATTGTAATTAATTTAATTTATTAGGATAAAATGACTTTGTGAGCATAAAAATGGTTTTTTCTAAAAAAATTCTGATATATTTAGTTGGTTCCTATATTCAATTATAATTAATTTTGAAATAATAAATTAAACCATATATTTTCATAATTTAGTTAATATTATTCATTACTAAAAACTTAGTGTCTACGTTAAATAATAATATTTTAAATAATAATATTTTAATAATATATTATTGTTTAGTAAAACTCGGTCTTGCGTCTAATGTCAGCCAACTCATTATTGTGTGTAGCGTAAGATTAATATGATGTTGTGTATAAATCATGCAATAAAAAAAATAAATTTAATCCAAAATGAAACTATTATGATGTATTGGGCTTTTACATTCACCCACCTTAATTAAATTGGGTTCTCACAATTTAAACTTGGTATCGGTAGACTAGGGTTTGAAATTTGAAAATAAATAGTTGTTGAAAATCCCACATCAAAAATAGGGTTATTAACACATCTTCTTAATAATAGGGAAAATAAAATGTGAAGTTTACCAAAAAAACTAGTCTTTCAAATAGGATACAATTAGTGAAAACATGGACATGGATGAAATATATAACCATCAAGTTCTGATGGAGTGCGATAAAGAACATTTTCAACTGAAAGTTGATGACCACAATGACTACAAACTCAGTTATGAAAATGGTCATTGATAAAATAAAAAATGATGATAATAGGACAATATTTTTTCAATATTGTTTTTCCTAGATTTGATAAATTATTTATTTATAAGGATAAAAGTAGACATACATACTTGATATGTTTTTATAAGAAGAATATCATCATTGTTCCTTGAACTATTTATAATTATTTTATTATAATAGGTTTCGTCACATGGTGAATTAATAGATTAATCTATAAAACATCATCCAAAGTTAAATTTATACCATTTCATAAATGGTATCCATATATCCCTTCTGAGTATTATTATCCAAAACATTAGAATCAATTCCAAGGAAGTTATTAGTATCAAATTTATTTTACCCATGTCAATCATCTCCTTATCTAAAAATCATTATATCAGAAGAATAGTAAGTATTGTATTTCTATCAATATTATGTTTTCCAAAAATAAATACTGTATAAAAAATAACTTTTCCTAGTACCATTCATCAGATGATCTCAAATCCTTAATGAAAAAGTAATATAATACAATCCTCATATATTTCATAATTCTTATAGCCATTATATCATCGATAAAATACTCAAATTCCATAATTCGTGAATCCAAATATAATAACATTAATCATCCCTCTTCATTTGTGGTAGTCTCATAATCTTGACCACGATCCATTAGCCTATTTTGGTTTATATTATTTTGACATATGAGACATTGATTTACAAAGTGTCCCATCTCCTTGTAGTGGAAGCATTACACACTCAAATTTTCATTCTTTCCCTTGAAATCGTGAATTGGGTAGACTTTTTCTCCACAATTAAAACAAACTCCCATTCCCTTTACGAAATTATTGGAGTGTTTTTTTCCACAATTATCAGATTTGGGACACTATTTCTTTCCCTTTTTCCCTTTATACTTATTTTGACCTCTTATCCTATTCTTTTTTTCATTCCTTCAAATCGATAAAACATGGTAATTTATTCACCTTGTTTTTATAATATGGTACTATGTACACATATGATTATAATTATTTGGAGTCTTTTTACCTATGAAATATTGTCCTAAGACCATAAAATATTTGATCCTTCTTAGTCTTTGGATCATGATCATTGGTGAGGTTCATATTCCTTCTTCTTGGTGCCATTTCTAAATGATGGCATACAATAAATTTTTTTATATCGTTATAAAATATAATAAATAAACCCAAAACTAGTAAAATACATAAAATTAATTTAAAAATGTATGAATTGATGATCTCATAATCATAAACATGGTTTCATTAGGGATATGTTTACTTCCAAATCCATCTTGAATTTAATGAAACTATGAATAATCCTAAGTGTTTCCCTTGAGAGTGTCAAAATAAATGTTTAGTAAGGTATATTGTTATGTACTAGGTTATGCCATGTCAGGACCAATTCACCTTGCCAGATTTGTTACCCACAAGTCCATTTTTTATAGAACCATGTCCACTTGTAGTATCCAGACACTGATGTATCACTTGTAAGACCCACATAATCTCTACATTACAAAAATTCTAGGATGTTATTATATAATTTTCCTCAGATTATATCTTAGGGATATGTACCATAATCTTTTTTTTTTCTAAATCTTGTTTCCAAGGATTATTCTAAACTTAACTTGATACAAACCATAATTCTCCATCCCAGAAGCTCAGAGCTGGTGAATTATTATTTTTTACTTTGGTACGATTATAAGGAATCAAATCCCAAATGACTGATCAGTTTAGAAATCATGGAAAGGAAGATCTCATACATGATACATTTAATACATTAAAAAATATAAAGTAGAAACATTATAAATAATAAAATAAAATAAATATCATCCTTTTAAATCATTCAATTTATTCCTCTTCATAACATGGATAAAGAAAACACAATAAGGGTGAGATGAAATGCTCAGTAAGGGTAAATAAAAAGGAATAAATAAAGAATCAATGTGAATAAGTCAACATGGTAAGGTAAATAACTAACAACACATTCTATTAAAATATCTATATGAGGTATAATCAATATTTCATGGTAATATATTGAAACACATACCATTTTATCAATAAACTGATAATGAAATGCATCTATAGATATGTCGATGAAAAATCACTTGGATAAATAACAACTAAGTCTAAATGAGAGAAATTCATAATTATTGTATTTAATTTTTGAGGCACATGAAAACCTATACCATCAATACCATTCATAATATTTTTTAAAACTACTGGTAGAAACCCATTTAATTTGGCGAGTTTTTGTGTCTCATGAGAACATGCCCTTACATCGTGGGGCTATATAAAGTAAGGGCCTCATACATTATTTCCAATAGAAAAAATTAATCATATATAATAATAAAAATAAATAATATGTCCTATCAAATATCAATATTGATTACGAGATATTGATTTATCAATACTTCCCTTGTTAATCAAATAACTGTCAAAGTGAACACTATGTGTAACATGGTATATGGTTTAAGAAATAATAATAATATCAGTCACATGATAATAATGATAATTAAGAAAATTTTAATTTACCATTAAAATTATAATAATTAATTTGTTATTCAATATAAAGTTAACAATCACAAAAGAATGTGAGATTGCAAAGGTTATAATTTAACATATTCTAAAGGAAAATAATATATAAACATTCGAAAGTGTCCCATACCACTTTGAAATATTTGAATCATAAACCCCGTGAAAAAATAACATTAAATGAAGTTTTTTAATACCATTAATATAAAATGATTGATGTTATAATATGCCAAAAGGGTAAGTAGTTACAATACACAAAATAATTAAGTGGTGAAGATGACATTTATCTCAAAAATGTAGAAAAACAATATGGAAATCCCTTACCACTTTGTAATAACTTATTTACAAGGTAATTCATTAATAAAAGAAAATATTTTCTTTGAAATGAACCCTGTAACATTTTAGATGAATCTTCAAAACATTATGGCTTCATGACTATGGGAATATCCATTCATGCTTTATAAGATAAAAAAATAATCATTTTACTTTTGTAATGAAATACCATGATTTGGAAAATGAGAGAAAGATTCCTTTTATGAATTTTTTAAAAAGTCAAAATGGAGTGAAAATGATATTAAAAAACATTGTAGAATATTAAAAAAAATTAAAAAAACTATATAAAACAATAACATGGAATACAAATATTCCATGTCGGAGACTTAAACAAAAATAATCCTAAATAACGATGAGACTATTAAATAACCCCATAAAAAATTATAATCAGTATAATAATATTCATCTTGAAATAAATATTTTTATATTGATATTAAAATATCATAATATTCAGAATAAGACTCATAAAAGTCATCCATGGGCAGTATATACACCACAGAGAAGAAATAAGTAGTGTATAAGGCATGTGTCACACAAAAATAAAAGCAAGACAAAAATCTCTTACCTTATGTTCTGACTCTAATTTTACACATTAAAACCTCATTTATAATAAATATAGGTTTATTATAAATCCAATTATGAACCATATTAATTTACAAAATACCATATATTATTTACTTATGACTTTATTTAACACTTTTATTAACGATTTTCATTATTTTCATTTTATCAGGTGTTTATTGACTATTTTCCGAGCATGTTTTAGAATGTTACTTGTTGATTACATTAATTAGATCATGATTTAATTATATAAAAAATTTAAACCTTGATTTAATTATTATAAATATGAAGTATATATATTTATAATAATCAATAATATTTGGAGATAAGAAATGAAATGCATCGTCCATGTAGATGGTAGGTCATACGTACGCATGAACACTAATTTTATTTCTTTATTGTATTAAAAGAATTAATATTTAATTATGTATATTATAATTAAAGATTCATATTTATTCCATATAAGTAATATATTTTTAATAAAATAATCATTAATACATCTCATGTAACGTGTGATCGAATCACATCATTTTGAGGAGGTGGTAATCCATATGTCCACAAATGAAGCTATTGTATTTACACAAAATGGAAATAATGAAGGTGTGTCTAATATAATAATTAATAAAGAATAAAATCATAAATATCATGTAACATCATGGTTTTGAAAGCCGCCTAGAGGCGCCCCGTACTCGGTAGGTCACACGGCCTCAAGCACATTTCCCCGAACGCCAGAGGCTGCCGACTAGCAACGAGAGCCTTGGGTGTGATAGTGGGGAAATTATGCCCTCATTGGTAGAGTAACACAGTGGAAGTAAAATAGATAGAAATAGCGGAAGTAGTATAATAATTCCACACAATAGTAAACAATGGATGGCTGAAGACATAAATTACTGAAGCACATATATTTAAATTATGCATGATAAGTATATCTAGGAAAGTATCCAACCATGTCACAATGCTGGAATACAAAAATAGCCAATGTACACAAGAAAATAGATAAACACCTTAGAATCGCAAGCCTCAGCTTGGTCCCATGCTGTCCAGCTCCAAGCAGTCAGGTACCTGATGTAGAAGGACACTTGCCCTTATCTATACCTGAAGCAATATAATCTATTTGGGCCCAAAAGAATGACCCAAACATGGTGTCAGACTAATCCAAGTAGGAAACCACCCAATGATATGTGCCTAACATTTAGTGAATATATATGGTAGGAAAAAAGTAAAAAGAAGCAGTAACCAAGGATATTCTCTATAGCAAACATTCCAATAGTTCAATTGCATTCAATTTCATATCTCGAGTAAGCAGCTAAACAAAGAAGGTAACCCTCTAGTATTACTCATAGTCTAACCCCTATGGTTCAACCAAACAAGTAAAAGTAACCCTCTAGGAAGTACACACAGTCTATCCCCTCAGGTTAAGCTTAAGCATAGACTCTCTAAGGAAGAACAGGCACTCAATTCCTCCTATAGTCTCGTATCGGTAACTAAAAGGCACTCTTGGGAAGCACTTAAATCTCATTCCTCCTATGGCCAGCATCAAGAAACTATAGACACTCTGAGGAAGAACTTACATCAATTCCCCCTATGGTCTCGCATCATAACAGTAAAAACAGACCCTCTAAGAATCCCATACGTCTTTTATCCCTATGGTCTACTACACTAGGTTCCCACAGTCCTGTGTAAGTCAATCGAACATATAAATTCATATCGGCCAATTTAAACGTCAAGAACTAGTTGGCTAATAGTCTACAACATAACATCATGTCAGATAATAAACACTCCATCCTACAAAAGCAGGCATGGTGAGCATAACATCCTAACAGGATATGCAAGACCAAATGGTCATAAAAAATCATGGTTTTTAAACACTTCTAAAGCATAGAAATTAATCCTATTGACATTCAATTAACCTCTACTCAAGCATACAAACATAGTAAGAAATTAAAAGGGATAAATATGTAAACACACAATACCCTATTTAGGGTATTGGACATTTTTTCACTTATAACTCAAAGATTATATATGGAAAGTCACAAACCACCTACCTCAGTGTTGTAGGGTCATTATATGTGAACCTCAAGACTTGAATCTCCTATGAACCCCGTAGATCTACAAAAACGCTAAAAATTCTCAACCGAGGATAACTCTAGAAAGGGGAGGAATCAAGAAACGAAGCTCTAGAAGAAGGAAGAACTTACTATGGTGATTCCAATGAAATCGATGATGGTCAATTCGGAGAACAGATGTTTGATTGGGTGCTCAGGCAGTGATCGCGGCTGTACAGATGCTCTCGGGCGAACTAGGTCGAGAAGAATGGTGTTCTGTCCATCAGATGCGACCCTGGTACGTTTAACGAAAAAAATAAAGTACATGGTGTGTACTTTATAAGTACACGGTGTGTACATTTTCTCACTGACCCCCACATTAGGTAGTCTCCAGGTCACCACACACGTCTGTGTGCACGGCCGTTACACGGCCAGCACCTAGCATCCAACGGTAACCAAGTAAACGGTGTGTACATAGGAACTTTCCATAAACTCTTCTTTTCCTCAAAAACAATATAAAAAGGAAATAATACCTGAAAAAAAGATCTGGGATCTTACAAAATTCCCCCCATACATATATTTTCCCCCAAATTTCCTTAGAAAGACAGCGTAGAAGAATAATCCACGAAAATCTCTAGACATCGTGATCATACATCGGCCTCCCTATACTAGGTCTCGTCTGGTACTCGCCCGTGCTTCCATAGCACTCGTACCAGAAGAACATACCAGCCATAGAGAACCTTTGTACTTCGGTCAACAATCCGGAGAGGATGCTCCTTGAATGAGGCATCCACCTCCAACTCAACCTCATCAGGTAGAAAAACATGAGATGGTTCGAATAAGTAACGTCGAAGCTGGGAAATATGGAAGAAATCATGCATAAACTAGTACCTCTCAGGTAACTGCAACCAATCAGAAATCGGCCCAACTCTCTCCAACACCTCAAACGGCCCGACATACCTCGGTGAAAGATTTCCCTACCTCCTAATTCTCTTGTGTCCCAACCATAGTGTAACACGTTGGAAACCCTGATCTCTGACCTTGAACTCCAAAGGTCATCTCAGTCGATCATCATAAGACTTATATTGAGACTGTGCAGTATCCATCCTCGTTCGAATCAACTCTATCTGCTCTGCGATCTCCTGAACAAGACGAGTTCCTATCATAGATGCCTCTTCTGCCTCCATCCAACATAAGGGTGATCAGCATGGCCTATCGTACAAAGCCTCATATGGTTCCATCTAAATAGTTTCATAAAAACTATTATTGTAGGAATACTCCATAGGGGGTATATGTTTCTCCCAATAACTTCCAAAATCCAAGATGCCTGCTCGAAGCATGTCCTAAATCACCTGAATTGTATGCTCCGACTGGCCATCTGTCTGGGGATGGTAAGTTGTACTCAAATATACCTATTTACCCAAAGTATTCTTTATACCCTGCAAGACCCAAAAAGTAAAACGTGAAACCTGAACTGAAACAATGGAGTGTGTAACCCCATATAAATGTACAATCTCTCATATGTACAACCTTTCCATCTCATCAACATTGAAGGTCTCCTTGATTGGAAAAAAGTGAGCAACCTTCGTGTGTTTGTCAATGAAAACCCAAACCGCATCATTCCCTCGAGGAAACCTAAGAAAATAAATCATAAAATCCATCACGACATCATTCCACTTCCACTCAGAAATGGGTAACTGCAACAAAATCCATATTGGTTGCTAATGTTCCTCCATCACCTTCTGACAGGTGGAACACCTCATGATGAAACCATCATCCTCTCTCTTCATACCTGGCCACCAATAATAATAGTGTAGATCATGATACATCCTAGTGAAACTAGGATGAACTGCCTAAACTGATGAATGAAAGTACCACATTAGCTCCTTTTGTATGTCTATCGACTCCCATATGCGCCCATGAAAATGCAAGATCTCATCCTCACCTATGGTCCTTCCAGGAATATGGTATTTTCCTTACATGCTATCCTGTAGGAATAGGCCTTCAGAATATGATATCTTCCTCATTCACACTCAATCCAAAAAATTATAGGTAATAGCTACAGAATATAGGAACGTCTCCCCTGTTTGTCATGAAACTCCAAATTCATATCAGAGAACAGATCCATAAGCTTCCACTCACTGTTGGCCTCCTGAACTGCTTGTATCTGGGTCTCCATTCTCAATGCATCAGCCACTGTGTTGCCTTTCCCGGGCATCTAGAAAAGCTTAAATGTCAAATACTGAAGGTACTCTACCAACCTTCACTGTCTCAAATTTATATCACACTGAGTGAAGATATACTTCAGACTTTTATTATCATTGAAAACCACAAAATTCCCTCCTAGAAGATAGTTTCTCCAACAACATAAGTTTTGAACGATTGTTGCCAACTTGAGATCGTGTGTCGGGAAATTACTCAGATGTGGCCTCAACTGCCAAGACTCGTATGCAAAGTCTCCTTCTCCGTGCATAAGCACAGCTCCCAACCCGATACCTGATGCATCACAGAAAACAGTGTAGCTCTTTCCCGGATCTGGAAATACTAGTATAGGTGTTGAATTCAACCTCACATTCATCTCCTGAAAGGCCGACTCATAATAATCTAACCATAAGAACTTTTCACCCTTCTTAGTCAAGCCCTTTATTGGTGCTTCTAAGATTGAAAATTATTGTATGAAACATCTGTAATATCCAACTAGCCCTATAAAAATCCACACCACAAAGGAATTCTTCAGCTGCTCCCAAGAAACTACTGCTCTCACTTTCTCTTGGTCAACAAATACTCTTATCTCTGAGATAACATGGCCCAAGAAGTGAATCTGGTCCATCCAAAAGTGGCATTTTGAGAGTTTAGCATATAACTGATGCTCTCTCAGTGTACTCAAAACGATCTCAATATGGGTAGCATGATCATTTCAAGTGTGAGAGTACACCAAGATATCATCCAAAAAGACTACCACCAAAGAATCCAAGTATGGATGAAACACTCGGTTCATCTGTTCCATGAAGACTATCGGCATGTTAATGAGATTGAACGGAATAACCACATACTCGTATATAATATACCTACTCCGAAAGGTTGTAAGAGGTATATCATATGTCCTATCTCGAAAATGATGGTAACTGGACCTCATGTAAATCTTTGAGAACACTCGGGCTCCTCGAAGCTAATCGAAGAGATCATCAATCCTCGATAAGGGATATCGGTTGTTGATAGTCAACTGGTTCAAATTCTGATAATCCACACAAATTATGATGGTATTGTCCACCTTATTTTCAAATAAGACAGGAGAACCCCGTGGAGAAGTATTGGTTCGGATGAAACCCTTTGTCTACAACTCCTCCAACTGCTTCTTGATATCCTGAATCTCTGGTGTATCAATCCTATAAGGAGGAATGGACACCAATGGCGCTCGTGGAACAAGATCAATATAAAAGTCCACCTCTCGCTCGGGAGTAAATATTCAAAAGTCCTCTGGAAAGACATCCCTGAAATGATCCACCACTAGTGGAATGTCTATCTGTGATTTCCCCTAGTCATCCTGATATAGACTAGCGATCTGGGCTATAAATCTTCCCAACCCATGATGCTTGAGTCCTGCACTACTCGCCTGGACATCCAATTCACCCTACTGGTGAAATGACCTACCCTCTGGTGATGTGAAACTCACACTATGATGATTTAAATCAATAACTTCTTGGAAGGTAACTAACTATTACATTCTGAGAACGGCAGCAGAGCCTATCATCTCTAAGACATAGAGGTCCCACAAGAAGTTACTCCCACCAACCTCAAATGGGGAACTCCTTTCACTAACGTACACTAGTCATTCTTGTCCCCAATAGAGTTTCTAGAATCAATATATCAGTAGAAGAAAAGATACAGAGCCCAAGTCTCTCCACAACCAAAACATATATAATGAATTGGAAATCCCCTATATCAAAAAGAGTAGAAGCTAAAACTGTGGCAACTAGGATCGTACCTCAAACTGTAGAGGGTCTGTGATCTTGCTCTTGTTGGGTCTTCTCCACCATAATGGTCTGGCATGTAACACGGCCCTGTGAACCTCCCTGACCACTCTTAGCTGATCCAACCTGATTTCACTGAAATATCGGTGACTGGATACCAGGACCATGACCTCCACCTCAGCCTGAACGGTTAGAAGAACTCCAGTTCCCAAACTAGTGAGAAACTGTTGGTGCTTCTCCCAAATGACGAGTCATAGAAGAACCCTTGTCACCAGCTAATTTTGAGAATATATGACAGAAGCGCTGTTTATAACCCATATTTCAGTATGATCGGCACTCCACTAGGTCTCTCGAGCATTGTGGCCTCGTGTGCCCACTCTTCCCACACTTGTAGCACACCACCTGACTTCCTAAAGATGTCTCTCACCTCCTCAGATCTCTTCATGAAGACTCCCTCTGGCGCTTTATGATGTCATTAAGAGGGATACCAATGCCGGATGTTGAGCCTGCATGGATCAAAACTCTATAATCCCTCAGATTTCATTCTATGATCAGCGCCTGGTTGACTTTAGATGTGATAGAAGTCAACCTAAATATGTTCACCTGAGATCAGATGTCGTGACCCAGACAATCCCCATACTTCCTTACCAGGAATAACTCATCACCTCCAGGGATAGGCGTATCAGTAAAGAAATATGAATACTCCATTACAAAAAGATTAACCTGATCCAGACTCATGAACTCTCACGCTCGATCGTCTCTCAAAGTCTCTGGATAAAAGTAGTCATAGAAGGAATTTTGGAACTCATCCCATGCCATAACCTGTTAGCATCTAGCTTGTGAGATCACATCCCACCATCTCTTGGCAGAATCCTGAAGCATGTACATAGCGAGATTCACCCTCTTATCTGGAGGCGTCTCTAGACGCTTGAAGATCGAAGGCATGGATTCTAACCATGACTTTGTACCCTGAGGTCCTCCTTCCCCTATGAAGGTGGGAGGATGTTTCTGCTAGAAAACCCACGTCAACTCTTCCATAGAAGGTGTAGGATGAGTTACTCTTAGGAAGGTCTGAATAAACCTCACAAATCCTTCTCGGAACTATGCGTCATCACCTATGTCTGGAAAGACTGCTGGTTCCAAGACTGGAACAACTAGAGGATCTGTTGGTAGTCCCTGATCGGCCATATCCAGTCTTTGATCATTGCCCTGTATCTGGAGGACAACTGGAGGACGTCTCGGGGGCATTACTCTGTAGGGTCAAGCACACACCTTAGATCATGATTACCAAGGACTGAAAACTAGAAGGGTTAGAATAGAAAAGGATAAATAAATCATTCATATTTTCCAAAACATGACTACAATTCGTGTAAAATGACTACACGACATGTTCCCTTAAGCATTTACATGGGCGTGTACTTCTTCCCAAACTGTTTTTGTTACACCCCAAACACACGGTGTGTTGTCCTAACACACGGCGTGTACCTGAATCCTCTTTCCCTTCCCGAGTTCCCTTATATGGCTAACCCACACGGTTCTCCTGAGACAATACAACACTGTGTGTTCATCCCAGACACGGTGTTTACTAGATAAGTTTCACCGACCCGTGTTGTTAATGACATGTCTGGATACATTGATCACACTACACGGTGTATTCCATATAGACACAACGTGTACTGCTTAGGGTTCAACTTCCCATGTTGTTAGTTACACGATGGACACATGGATGAAACTACATGGTCTGTTTCTGCCAGAAACGACCTGTACTAAAAAGATTTAACATACCCGTGTTGCTCGTTACACAGCCAGAGAATTGTTTTACACTATACAGTGTGTTCCAAATGGACATAACATGTATATGAAAAGTCTCCACTGACCTGTGTTGTTAGTCACACAGTTGATTACACGGTTCTACAACACGGCGTGTACAACCGATACATGTTGTGTCCTACCAGAGTTTTCCCAACCCCGTGTCTCTTCCCACAGGGTCTGAGACACAGTTTGGGACCACATGGCATGTACATAGAGTACACGACATTTACTTAAGAAAAACTATTTCTTCCCGAACAAAAGAACACAAGGTGTGTATTCTATAATACACACCGTGTATTCATGGTTTTTCTGGAAAATAAGCTCATAAACTACTCCATAAGCCCATAAAACACTGAAACAAACATCAATGATCCAAATTCCGGTCTGTGAGGGCCCATACTCCCCGCGAATCAAATATTGTAATCTTGCCATAAACAACCATAAAAGGGAAATGATCTACCATATTCCAGTGCATGAGGGCCCATAACACCTCAAGAACTAATGTTTGGTGTTCATTCAAACAAAACCATACACAATCAAATACCTTATCAAATAGTAGGTATTCTATCAAAGAATCTATCACAAAATCATGCATTTCAAACACAAAATCTATCACAACAACATGAAATCCCAAATGCACCCAAAATGGAATGGCAAGAATGAATGACATGTGATTTCTAGAATGTTCCTATATGATGAATGAGATGGAATACCCTCATCTCCTTGGGTTGAAACGGAATTAGAACATCAATATTATCAATGATAATAGCACAATACGTCTGAGTCACCCAACGATGAAAATCAAATCAACTATAAAATTTCAAAACCATAAAAATTTCAATAATAATGTAGATTAGATTTTTCATATAAACAAGTTAGCTACTCCCAGGCACAGATTATTAACATGTACCTGTCCCATTAAATCCATAGATATAGGCTCTAAATAGTCACTCAAGAAGAAAATAATTCCTCTGATACAACTTTTTAACGTCCTTGTTCTAGAAGCCACATAGAGGCGCCCAATACTCGGTTGGTCACATGGCCTCAAGCGCATTTCCCGAAAAGCCAAAGGCTACTGACTAGTAGTGAGAGCCTTGGGTGTGATAGTGGGGAAACTATTCCCTCATTAGAAGATTAAAACAGTGTAAGTAAATTAGATTTCATTAGCGGAATTAGTATAACAATACCACACAACGGTAAACAATGTAAGACTAGAGAAACAAACGACTGGTGAACATATATAAAAATGATGCATGATAAATATTTCTAGGAAAGCATCCAAAAATATCACAATGATGGAATACAGAAATAGCCAAATTACAAAATAAAAATAGATAAACACATTAGCATCACAAGCCTCCGCATTGTCCCATGCTCTCCAACTTCAAGTAGTCATTTACTTGAAGTAGAAGGGCGCTTACCTTTATCTATACCTAAAGCAATATAATCAGTTTGGTCCCAAAATCAGGACCCAGACATGGTGTGAGACTACTCCCAGTAGGCAACAACCCAATGATCTGTGCCTAATAGTCAGTGAATATATATGACAGCCAAAAAGTAATGAGAATCAGTAAACAAGGAAGTACTCAGCAGGAAACATTCCTACAGTTCAATTGCGTTCAATTTCATATCTCAAGTAAGCAGCTCAAAAAAGTAGGTAACCCTCTTGGATTACTCACAGCCTAACCCGTCTTGTTCAACCAAACAAGTACATGCAACCCTATGGGAAGTACACACAGTCTATCCCCTCTTGTTCAGTATATGAACGGTCACGCTCAGGAAGCACTCGCCATCAATTCCCCCTGTAGTCTCGTATCGGTAATTAAAAGGCGTTTTGGGGAAGAAAATATGTCTAATTCCCACTGTGGCCCATGTCTTGTAACTAAAGACACTCTGAAAAAACACTTATGTCAATTCCCCCTATGGTCTTGCATCGTAACAGTAAAAACAGACCCTCTGGAGAATCCCTTACGTCTATTCTCCCTATGATCTACTACACTAAGTTCCCACAGCCCTGTGTAAGTCAATCGAGTAAATAAATTTACAACTGCCAAAGTAAACCTCAATAAATACTTGGCTAACAGTCTACAACATATCATCTAGGTAGATAATAAACACTCCATCCTACAAAACTAGGCATGGGATGCACAACAACCTAACAGGCTAAGCAAGACCAAACGGTCATAAAAATATCGTGAATTTCCAAACACTTCCAAAGCTTCTCAATTAACCCTATTCAAATTCAATTAACATCTAATCAAGAATACAAGCATATTAGGCAATTAATAGGGATAAATCTGTGAACACGCAATACGTTGTTCAGGGTATTGGGCACGTTTTCACATATTACTCAAAGACTATCTATGGAAACGCACAATCCAGCTACCTCGGGGTTGTAGGATCACTATACCTGAACCTCAAGCCTTGAATCACCCAATAACACCTTATATCTACAAAAAATCTAAAAAATTATCAACTGAGGATAACTCTTGAAAGACGTGGAATCAAGAAACGAATCTCTAGAAGAATGAAGATCATACTATGTCGATCCCAACGCAATCGATGGAAGACGATTTGGAGGATGGAAGCTCGATCGGGGGCTTGGGGAAATATCATGGCCGTACAGATGCTCCTGGATGAACTAGGTCAAGAACAAAGGTGTTTTTTCCATTAAACATGTCCTCGGTACGTTTAATGAAAAAAATGAAAGTACACTGTGTGTACATTAAAATTACATTGTGTGTACTTTCCCTTACCGACCCCCGCATTAGGCGGTCTCTAGGATGCCACACGCGGCCGTGTGCACGGCCGTTACATGACCATCACCTGGCTACCCGTAGTAACCGAGTACATGGCGAGTACTCATAATGTACACCGTGAGTACATAAGAAATTTCCAGAAACTCCTTTATTTATCAAAAATTCCAGAAAAAGGAAAATATTCCTGAAAAGAAGATCAGGGTTCTTACAAACACCCCCCTTAAATAAATTCTTCTCCTAATTTTCCGAGCAATGAGGCATAGAAGAAGAATCCAGGAAAATCTATGACCACTGTGATCGTACATCGGCCTCTCTCTCCCAAAGTCTTGTCCAGTACTCACCCGTGATTCCATAGCACTCATACCAGAGGAACAAACCGGCCATGGCGAACCTTCGTACTATAGTAAAAAATTCGTATAGGATGCTCTGCGAATGAGTTTTCCAACTCTAACTCAACCTCCTCAGGTTGAAAAACATGAGATGGGTCTTAGAAGTAATGTAAAAGCTGAGAAATGTGGAAGACATTGTGCATATCCCAGTACCTATGAGGTAACTGCAACTGATAGGCAACTGGTCCAACTCTATCCAACACCTCAAATGACCCGACATACCTTAGAGAATGATTTCCATGCTTCCTAATCCTCCTGTGTCCCATCCTCGGTGTGACATGTAAGAAAACCTTATCTCCGGCCTCGAACTCCATAAGTCGTCTCCATTAATCACTATAAGACTTTGGTCGAGACTGTACAGTAGCCATCCTCTTCCGAATCAACTCTATCTGCTCTGCGGTCTCCTGAACCAGATGAGGACCCAGCATAGCCGCCTCGCCTGCCTTTAGCCAACATAAGGGTGACCGACAAGGACTACCATACAAAGCCTCATAAGTTTCCATCTGAATAGTTTCTTGAAAACTATTATTGTAGGAAAACTCCACAAGGGGTATATGTTTCTCCCAAAAACCTCCAAAATCTTGGATGCCTACTCGAATCATATCCTCAATCTCCTAATTCATATGCTTTGACTGGCCATCAGTTTTGGGATGTTAATCTATACATGAAAGTACCTTTGTGCCCAAAGCCTTCTTTAGCCCCGGCAAGACCCGAGAAGTAAAACACGCATCCTTGCCTAAAACAATGGATTGTGGAACCCCATTTAATTGTACAATCTCTCATATGTAAAACCTTTCCAACTCATCAGCACTAAAGTTCTCATTGATCGACAAGAAGTGAGAAATCATTGTGAGTCTATTAATGAAAACAAAACCCTATTTATTCCCTTGAGGTGATCTCGGCAAACCTATCAAGAAATCCATCATGACATCATTCCACTTCCACTCAGGAGTGGGTAACTACTGAAAAAACACTTCTGGTCATTGATGTTCCGCCATCACCTGCTGGCAGGTGGAACACCTCATGAAGAAACCAACAACATCTCTCTTCTTACATGGACACCAATACTGACAGTGTAGATCATGAAACAACTTGATGATACCAGGATGAACTGCCCAAAACTAAGGAATGAGAGTCCCACATCAGCTCCTCGCATATGTCGGCTGACACCCATATGTGACCATGAAAATTAAAGATCTCATCCTAACCTATGGTCCATCCAGGAATAGAGTCCTATCCTGACAGGCTCTCTCCTAGGACTAGGTCTTTAGAATCAGATAGTTTCCTCATTCTCACTCGATAAGGAAGAGTAGATGTAATAGCTACAGAAAATAGGAACATCTACCCCTGTCTATCATGCACATCCAAATGCATCTCAGATAACAGATCCATAATCTACCACTCACTACTAGTATCTTTAACTACCTATATATGGGTCTTCCTTCTCAACGCATAAGCCAATGCATTACCTTTCCCATGCCTGTAGTCATGCTCAAAGTCAAAAGACTGAAGGTACTGTACCCACCATCGTCGTCCCAAATTTAGATCATGTTATGTGAAGATATAATTGAGACTTTTGTTGTCGGTGAAAACCACAAAATTCTCTCCTAGAATAAAATGTCTCTAAAAGCATATGGCATGAACAACTACTGCCAACTCAAGATCGTGTGTCAGGTAATTCCACTCATGTTGTCTCAACTGCCGAGACCTGTACACATTGACTCATTCTCCCTGCATAAGCACAGCTCCCATACCGATACCTGAAGCATCACAGTAAAAGTGTAGCTCTTTCCTAGCTCTGGAAATACTATTATAGGTGCTGATTTCAACCTCCATTTCATCTCTTGAAAGGCTGACTCACAAGAATATGACCATAAGAACTTTTCACCCTTCTTAGTCAGGCCCGTTAGTGGTGCTGCAAATCATGAAAAGTTCTGTGTGAAACATCTGTAGTATCCAGCCAACCCTATAAAACTCCATACCTCAAAGACATTCCTCGGTTTCTCCTAGGAAACTACTGGTCTCACTTTCGTTAGTTCAATAGATACTTCTGTCTCTGAGATTACATGACCCAAGAAGTGACTCGGGTCCATCCAAAAGTGGCATTTGGAGAGCTTAGCATATAACTGATTCTTTCTCACTGTACTCAAAATGATTTCAATATGGGTAGCATGGTCATGTCGAGTGTGAGATTACACCAAGATATCTTCCATGAAGACTACCACAGAAGAATCCATGTATAGATGAAACCCTTGGTTCATCAGTTCCATAAAGATTGTAGGCACGTTCGTGAGACCAAACGACATAACCACAAACTTTTATAGACCATACCTACACCAGAAGGCTGTAAGAGGTATATCAGATTGTCTAACTCAAAAATGATGGTAATCGGACCTCAAGTAAATCTTTGAGAACACCTGGTCTCCCCGAAGATAATCAAATAGATCATCAATCCTCGGTAAGGGATGTCGGTTCTTAACCGTAAACTGCTTCAACTTCTGATTATCCACACAAAGTATGAGGGTACCGTCCACCTTCATCAGAAATAAGATAGGAGAACCCAATAGAGAGTACCGGTTTTGATGAAACCCTTTGTCTACAACTCCTCTAATTTCTTCATGAGAACTTGAAACTCTGGTGTAGCCATCCAATAAGGAGGAATAGACACTGGTGCCGCTCCAAGCACAAGATCAATAGAAAAGTCCACCTCTCGCTCCGGATGAAAACCTGAATATTCCTCTTGAAAGACATCCCTGAAAATATCAAACACTAGAGAAAAGTCCATCTGTGAAGTCCCATGGTCATCCAGATATAGACTAGAGATCTGGGCTGTAACTCTTCTCAACCCATGATGCTTAAGTCTTTCTTTGCTCGCCTGGACATCCCATTCACTCTTCGGAAGAAACGATCTTCCCTATGGTGACATGAAACTCACCCAACGGTGATAGAAATCGATATCTTCCTAGAATGGAACTAAATATTCCATTCTGAGAATGACATCATAGACTATCATCTCTAAGACAAAGATGTACCACAAGAAGTGACACCAACCAACCTCTAGAAGGCACTCCTTGAACTGGAATACAATAGCCATTCTTGTCCCCAACGGAGTGTCTAGCATCAAGATATCATTAAAATAAAAGATACAGAGCCCACACTCTCCATAACTGCAAATATATAAATCTATGGGAATCCCCTATATCAAAAAGGGAAGAAGCTAAAACTGAGGCAACTAGGATCATACCTAGAACTGTAGAGTGTCTAAGATCCTAGTCCTGCTGGGTCAGCTACACCACAAAGATCTGGCCTGTACTGTGGCCCAATGACCATGCCTAACCACTCTGAGTTGATCCACCCTGCTATCTCTAAAATCCCGATGACTGGCTACCACGACCACGACCTCCACCTTGGCCTGAATGGTCTGAAGAACTCCAGTTCCCAGACAAGTGAGAAACTGGTGGTGCTACTTCTGAACGAGGAGTCATAAAAGAAACCATTTCACCAGTAGCTGGTGAGAATATCTGATAGAATCACTGAAGATGACACATCTTTTCGCAATATCGGCACTCCAGTGGGTCCCTCTAGCAATGTGACCTCATATGCCAGCAATTCTAGCACTTGTAGCACACCACCTAGCTACCTAAAGATGTCTCTTGCCTCCTCAGATCTCCATGCGAAGTCTCCCTATGGTGATTTCTACTATCAGTAGGAGGGATACCAACCCCAGATGTCAAGCCATCCTGGAAAAAAACTTCGGAATCCCTGAGATTGCGCTCCATGATTATTGCCTGGTTGACTATAGAAGTGATGGAATTCAACATAAAGATATTCACCTGAGATCAGAAATCGGCCCTTAGACCATCCCATACTTCCTTGCAAGGAATAACTCATCACCTCTTGGGATTGGTGTGAAGTGATACAGATATATAAAGAGAGATGAATACTCCATAACAGAAAGAGTACCCTTATCCAGACTCATGAACTCTCAGGCTCGATCGACCCTCAAAGGCTCTGGACAAAAGTAGTCATAGAAGGAACACTGGAAATAATCCCACAACAAAACATGCTATCATCCAGCCTGTGTGATCCCATCCCACTTTATCTTAGCAGAATCTTGAGGCATGTACGTAGTGAGATTCACGCTCCTCTCTGGAGACGTCTCTAGATGCTCGATGATCGAAGGCATGGCTTCTTACAATGATTTTGCAGCCTGAGGTCCTCTTTCCCCTATGAAGGTGGGATGATGTTGCTTCTGAAAAACCAGCGTTAACACTGCCATATAAGGTGTAGGATTCAGTACTCCTTGTAAGGTCTTCATGAACCTCGTAAAGCCTTCTCAGAACTGTGAATTAGCTACTATTCCTAGAATGATGGCTGGTTACAAGACTGGCACAACTGGAGGATCCTCTAGTAGTCCTTGATTGACCATATTTGTTGTCTGATCGTTGCCCTATATCTGGAGGAAAACCGGAGGATGTCTCGATGGCATGACTCGTCAAGTTCAAGTGCATACCTTAGATCAATATTATCAAGGACATAAAACTATATGTGTAATAAGGGAACATGAGAAATAAATAATTCAAGTTTTCCAAAAATATGACTACATGACGTGTAAAATAAATACACTGTGTGTTCCCTTATACCTTTACCTGGGTGTGTACTTCAGCCAAAACTGGTCTTGTAACACCCCAAATACACAGCGTGTTGTCCTAAAACACGACGTGTACCTCAATCCTCTTACCCTGCCCAAGTTCCCTTACACTCCTAACCCATGTGTTTCTCCTAAGACAAGACTACACGGCGTGTTCGTGAAAGATACGACGTGTACTAGATGAGCTTCACCGACCCGTGTCGTTAGTGACACGACCAGATACACAGCTCATACTACACAGCATGTTCCAGATGGAAATGGTGTGTACTGCTTAAGTTTTAGCTGCCCATGTTTTTAGTTACATGGTGGACACACGGCTGATCCTACACGGTGTGTTTGTGCTAGACACGGCATGTACTAAAAAGATTTAACTGAACTGTGTTTCTTGTTACACGGTCGGATACTTGGTTTACACTATACAACGTGTTCCAAAAGGACACGATGTGTGTATGAAAAGGCTCAACCAACCTTTGTTGTTAGTCACACGACCGGTGACACGGTTCTACAACACTACGTGTACATTTGGTACACGGCGTGTCCTACCAGAGATTTCCCAACCCCTTGTCACTTCCCACACGATCCGAGACAAGGTTAGGGACTACACGGTGTGTACATAGAGTACAAGGCAAGTACCTATGAAAAATAGTTTCTTCCCGACCAGAAGAACACATGGTGTGTATTCATCAATACACGCTGTGTATTGTGGATTGTTTTGGATAGTATGCCTCAGAAACTACTCTTGAAGCCCAGAAAACAATGAAACGAACATCGAATTTCCAAATTCTGATCTGTGAGGGCCCATACTATCTGAAAATCAATTCTTAGCATCCTATACATGTCATAAACAATCATAATAGGGAAATGATCCACCAAATTCCGGTTTAAGAGGGAATATAACACCTCAAGAACCAATGTTTGGAATTCATTCAAACAAAACATTACACAATTCAATACCTTATCAGATATAAGTTATTCTATCAATGCATCTATCACAAAAACATGCATATCTAACACAATAACTATCACAACAACATGAAATCATTAATGCACCCTAAATGGCATGGCAATAATGCATGAAATGTGATTTTATCAAGTTCCTATATGATGCATGAGATGGCATACCCTCATCTTATTGGGTTGAAACAGAATTAGAACCTCAATAACATCAATGATAACAACACAACACATGTCCATAACCCAACGGTGAAAATCGAATCAACTATAAAATTTCAAAACCATAAAAATTGAAATAATGAGGTAGATTGGTTTTTCCCTGCACAAGGGTTACTTACTCCCAAGAACAACTTATTACCATGTACCTATCTCGCCCTATCCATGGATATAGGATCAAAACATTATCTAAAGAAGAAAACAATTCATCTGATACCACTTTGTAACATACTAGTTTCGGAAGCTGCCTAGAGGCGCCCCATACCCGGTTGGTCACATGGCCTCAAGCGCATTTCCACAAATACCAGAGGCTGCTGAATAGCAACGAGATTTGTGGGTGTGATAGTGGGGGAAACTATTCCCTCATTGGAAGAGTAACATAGTGGAAGTAAAATATATAGAAATAAATTAAGTAGTATAATAATACCACACAATAGAAAATAGTGGAATACTGGAGAACGAAACAACTGAATCACATTTATATAAAGGTTTCATGTTACATATGTCTAGGAAAGAAGCCAAACATGTCACAATGTTGGAATAAATAAATAGCCAAAGTAAAAATGAAAATAGATAAAATCCTAAGCATCGTAATCCTCAGCTAGGTCCCATGCTCTCCAGCTCAAAGCAGTCAAGTACTTGAAGTAGAAGGGTGCTTGACCTTATCTATACCTATAGAAATATAATATTTTTGGGCCCAAAACCATGGCCCAAAAAATTTGTTAGACTAATCCTAGTAGGCAACCACCCAATGATCTGTGACTAACAGTAATTGAATATATATGCCTGAAAAAAAGTATATAGATGTAGTAAACAAGGAAGTACTCAGCAGCAAATACTCCTACAGTTCAATTGAATTCAATTTCATATCTCAAGTAAGAAGCTAATCAAAGAAGGTAACCCTCTGAAAGAACTCACATCCTAACCCCTCTCATTCAACCAAAAAAGTACAGGCAACCCTCTGAGAAGTACACATAGTTTATCCCCTCTAGTTTAGCTTAAGCATGGACTCTCTGAGGAAGCAGTCGCTGTCAATTCCCCCAATAGGCTCATATCGGTAACTAAAAGGCGCTCTCGAGAAGCACTTATAGCTTATTCCCCCTATGGCCAGCGTCGAGGAACTACATACACTCTAAGGAATCACTTACATCAATTCCCCATATGGTCTCACATCGTAACAGTATAAATAGTCTTTTTGGAGAAGCCCTTACATCTATTCTCACTACGGTCTACTACAATAGGTTCTCATAACCCTGTGTATGTCAATCGAGCAAATAAATGCATAGTGACCAATTTAAACCTCAAGAACTACTTGTCTAACAATCTATAGCATAACAGCATGTCAGATAATAAACACTCAATCCTACAAAACTAGGCATGGGAAGCACAACAGACTAACATGCTAACCATGACCAAATAGTTATAAACAAATCATGTATAGGAAAACACTACTAAAGTATAGCAATTAACCCTATTCACAATAAATTAACCTCTCTTCAACCATACAATCATAGAAGGAAATTAAGAGGGCTAAATTTGTAAACACGCAATACCCCGTTCAGGTTATTGGGAACTTTTTCATTTATAACTCAAAGACTATCTACGGAAAGGCACAAACCACCTACCATGGTGTTGTAGGATCTTTATATGTGAACCTGGAGCCTTGATTCTCCCAACAAAAACATAGATCTACAAAAATGATAAAAACTCTCAATTGAGGATAATTATTTAAAGAGGAGGAATCTGAAACGAAGCACTAGAAGAAATAAGATCTTACCCTGGCGATCCCAACATAATCGAAAGTGGTCGATTTGGAGAACGGATACTCGATCAGGGGCTTGGGGAATGATCACTTCTATACGGATGCTCCCAAATGAACTAGGTCGAGAAGAAGGGTGTTATGTCTGTCAGATTCGAAGACGGTACATTTAATGAAAAAATTAAAAGTACATGGCGTGTACTTTAGAAATACGCTTCATGTACTTTCCCTTACCATCCCTCACATTAGGCGGTCTCCAGGCCACCACACGCGGCCGTGTGCATGGCCGTTACACGGCCAGCACCTGGCTACCCACAGTAACCGAGTACATGGCGTGTACTCATATATTACATGGTGTGTACATAAGAAATTTCCATAAATGCCCATTTTTCTCAGAAACACTAGAAAAATGAAAAAATACAAGAAATAAGATCCATGTTCTTAAAAAATTCCCCCCGTAAATAAATTTGTCCCTAAATTTCCTTAGAAAGGTGGCCTAAAAGAAAAATCCCCGAAAATCTCTTTCCACTGTGATCGTACATAAGCCTCTCTCTCCCAGGTCTCGTCTTGTTCTCACCCGTGATGCCATAGCACTCGTACAAGAGGAAAAGACTGACCACATAGAACCTTCGTACTTCAGTCAACAATCTGGATATAATTCTCGTCGAGCGAGGCTTCCACCTCTAACTCAACCTCAGCATGTTGAAAAACAGAAGACAGGTATGAGAAGTAACGTTGAAGCTGAGAAACGTGGAAGACATCATTCATAGCCCAGTACATTGGAGGTAACTGCAACCGATAGGCAACTATCCAACTCTCTATAACCCCTAAAACAGCATGACATACCTTAGTGAAAACTTTCCCTACCTCCTAATTCTCATGTGTCCCAACCTCGGTGTGACACATAGGAAACCATAATCTTTGACCTCAAACTCCAGAGGCCATCTCCTTCAATAAGCATATGACTTCTGTCCAAATTGTGCAGTAGCCATCCTCTTCCGAATCAACTATCTCTACTCTACGGTCTCTTGAACAAGAGAAGCTCCCAACATAACTGCCTCTCCTTCCTCCAGCCAACATAAGGTTGATCGGCATGGCCTACCGTATAGATCCTCATAAGGTGCCATCTTAATAGTTGCTTGAAAAATATTATTTGAGGCAAAATCCACAAGGGATGTGTGTTTTTTCCAAGAACATCCAAAATCTAGGATGTATGCTCGAAGCATGTCCTCGAGAACCAAAATCGTATGCTCATTCTGGCCATCTGTCTGGGGATGGTAAGCTGTACTCAAAATTACATGTGTACCCAAAGTTTTATGTAGCCCCAGATACACCCGATAATTAAAACGCGCATCCCTGTCTGAAATAGTGTAGTGTGGAACCCCATGTAAACATACAATCTCTCAGATGTACAACCTTTCCAGCTCATCAACACTGATGGTCTCCTTGATCAGAAAGAAATGAGAAACTGTTGTGATTCTGTTAATGACAACCCAAACCGTATCATTCCCTCAAGGTGACCTTGGGAAACCTGTCACGAAATTCATCATGACATCATTACACTTCCACCAAGGAATGGGTAACGACTGCAAAAGCCCCACTGGCCGCTGATGTTCCGCCTTCACCTACTGACAGGTTGAACACCTCATGACGAAACCAGAAATATCTCTCTTCATACCTGTCCACCAATACTGCAAGTGTAGATCAAGACACATCTTGGTTACAACAGGATGAACTAGCCAAACTAAGGAAGGAATGTCCCACATTAACTCCTTGGGTATGTCTACTGACACCCATATGTGCCCATAAAAATGCAAGATCTCATCCTCACCTTTGGTTCATCCAGGATTAGGGTCTTCTCCTGACATGCTCTCTCGTAGGACTATCCCTTTAGAATCTGATAGCTATCTAATTCATACATGATTAAGAAGAGTATAGGTAACAGCTAAATTAGATAATAACGTCTTCCCCTGTCTATCATGCACCTCCAAATGCATCTCAGAGAACAGAGCCATATGCTGCCACTCACTACTGGCCTCATGAACTGCCTATATTTGGGTCCTCCTCCTCAACGAATCAGCCACTACATTGCCTTTCCCATGAATGTAGGCAATCTCAAAGTCAAAATACTGAAGGTACTCTACCCAACTTCACTATCTCAAATTTAGATCACACTGAGTGAATATATATATATGATACTTTTGTGGTCACTGATAACCACACAATTCTATTTCAGAAGATAGTGTATCCAATAGCATAAGGCCTGAACAACTTCTTCAAACTCGAGATCATGCATCGGGAAATTCCTCTTGTGTGACCTCAACTACCAGGACCCGTACGCAATAACACCTTCTCCCTGCATAAGCACAGCTTCCAGCCCGATACTTGAAGCATCACAGTAAATATTGTATCTCTTTCCTGGCTCTGTAAATACTAGTATAGGTGATGAAGTCAACCTTCTTTTTAGCTCCTAAAAGGCTGACTAACAAGAATCTGACCACAATAACCTTCCACCATTCTTAGTCAGGCCCGTAAGTGGTACTTCTAAGAGTGAAAAATATTGTATGAAACGTCTGTAGTATTCATACATCCCTAGAAAACTCTGTACCTAAAAAAATTCTTCGGATGCTCCGTGGAAACTACTGCTCTCACTTTCTCTCGGTCAAATGATACTCCTATATATGAGATAACATGACCCAAGAAGTTAATATGGTACATCCAAATGTGGAATTTTGAGAGCATAACATATAACTGATGTTGTCTCAGTGTACTCAAAATGATCTAAAGATGGGTAGCATGGTTGTGTTGAGTGTGAGATTACACCAATATATTTCCCATGAAGACTACCACAAAAATAATCCAAGTATGGATGAGAGACTCGGTTTATCAGTTCCATTAAGACTACATGTGTGTTCATGAGACCGGATGGAATAACAACAAATTTTTATCGAACATACCTTCTCCAGAAGGTTGTAAGAGGTATATTAGATGGTCTAACTCGCAACTGATTATAACCGGACCACATGTCAATCATAGAGAACACCCAGGCTCCTCAAAGTTGAATAAAGAGATCATCAATCTTCTTCAAGGGATATAGGTTCTTGACTGTCAACTAGTTCAGCTGTTGATAATCCACACAAATTCGGAGGGTATCATCATCCTTCTTCGCAAACAGGACAGGAAAATCCCATGGAGAAGTACTGGGTAGGATGAAACCCTTTGTCTGAAAATCCTACAACTGCTTCTTGAGCTCCTACAACTCTGGTGTAGAAATTCTATAAGGAGGAATGGACACCAGTTCCGGTCCTAGAACAAGATCAATAGAAAATTACACCTCTCGCTCAAGAGGAAAACCTAGAAAGTCCTATGGAAAGACGTCGCTGAAATGATCCACCACTGGAGGAAAGGCCATCTGTGATGTCCCCTGGTCATCCAGATATAGACTAGTAATCTGGGCTATAACTCCTCCCATCCCATGATGCTTGGGTCCTACTTTTCTCGCCTGTACATCCCATTCAACCATATGAAGAAACAATCCACCCTCTGGTGATGTGAAACTCACCCTACGATGATAGCAATCGAAAAATTACTAGAAGGGAACTAACCAGTCTATTCCAACAGTGACATAATATCTTGTCATCTCTAATACACAGAGGTCACACAATAAGTGACACTCGCCAACCTTAAGAGGGGTCTCCTTGCACTAACATACACTATCTGATCATGTCCACAACGGAGTGTCTAGGATCCAGATATCAGCAGATGAAAAGATACAGAGACCAAGGATCATAATAAAAGAAACAAATATAAAGCTATGGGAGGCCCCCTATATCGAAAAGAGTAGAAGATAAAACTGGGGAAACTAGGATCGTACCTCAAACTATAGAGGGTCTGTGATCCTACTCCTAATAGGTCTGCTCAACCACAATGGTCTTTCCAATACCGCAGCCCTGTGACCCTACCTGAACACTCTATGCTGATCCACCCTGCTGTCACAGAAATCTCGGCAACTGGATACCACGGCCATGACCTCCACCTTGACCTGAATGGATAGAAGAACTCCAGTTCCCATACTGGTGAGAAATTGGTGGTGCTACTCCGGAATGAGGAGTCATAGGAGATTCTCTATCACTAGTTCTTGGTGAGAAGATCTGACAAAAGCGTGGAAGATGACCCATCTTGATACAAGATCGACACTCCAATGGGTCTCTCGGGCAATTTCCTCTTGTATGCCCACTCTTCCCACACTGGTAGCACCACACATGGCTACCTTAAGATCTCTCTCTACTCCTCGAATCTCCATGAAAAGAATCATTGCGGCACTTTCTGCTGTCAGTAAGAGGAATACCAACCCCAGATGTCGATCCTCCCTGGATCACTACTCCAAAATAACTCAAATTTAACTCTGTGATTAGCACCTAACTGACTATAGAAGTGATGGAAGTCAACATGCCGATATTTACCTAAGATCGGATGTTGTTCCAAAGTCCATCCTCAATCTTCCATACCAAGAATAACTCATCACCTCTTGTGATAAGAGTGAAGCACTGCAGATCTGTAAAGTGAAATGATTACTCCATAACAAAAAGAGTAACATGCTCTAGACTCATGAACTCTCTGGCTCAATCAGCCCACAAAGTCTCCGGATAAAAGTAGTCATAGAAGGCATGCTGGAACTCATCCCACACCACAACCTACTGGTGTCTAGCCTATGTGATCACATCCCACCATATCTAGGTGGAATCACAAAGCATGTACGTAATGAGCTTCACCCTCCTCTCTGGAGGCATCTCTAGATGCTCGACGATCAAAATCATGACTTATAACCATGACTTTGTAGCTTGAGGTCCTCCTTTCCCTATGAAAATGGGATGATGTTGCTACAAGAATACCCACATCAACTCTTCTATATATTGTGCAGGATGCGGTACTCCTCGGAAGGTCTGCATGAACCTCATAAAGCCATCTCGGAACAATGTGTCGGCTTATGTGTCCAGCAATGATGACTAATGCCAAGACTGGCACAACTAGAAGATCTGCTGGTAGTCCCTAATCATCCATATCCAGTGTCTAGTCATTTCCCTGTATCTGGAAGACGACTAGAGGAATTCTCGGTGGAATGAATATGCAAGTTCAAGGGCACACCTTAGATCAAGATTATCAGGGACTAAATACTAGAAGTGTAAGAAGGGAATTGGAGAAAGAAGAAATTCATGTTTTCCAAAACATGACTACACAGTGTGTAAAGTGACTACATGATGTGTTCCCTTAAGCCTTTACATGGGCGTTTACTTCTACCAAAACTAGTCATGTAACCCCCCAAACACACTATGTGTTGTACTAACACACGACGTGTACTTGAATACTCATCCTTTTCCCAAGTTCCCTTACACAGCTAACCCACATGATTCTCCTAAGACAAGACTACATGACGTTTTTGTGCCAGACACAACGTGTACTAGACGTGCTTCACCGACACGTGATGTGATTGACAGAACCAGATACACATCTCACACTACACGACTTGTTCCAGATGGACATGGCATGTACTTCTTAGGTTTCAACTGCCCGTGTTGTTAGTTACAAGGTGGACACATGGCTGAACCTAGACGGTGTGTTTGTGTGAGACACGACATGTACTAATAAGATTTAACTGACCTGTGTTTCTTATTACATAGATGGATACTTGGTTTACACTATACTACGTGTTACAAACAGACACGATGTTTATATGAAAAGGCTCAACTAACCTGTGTTTTTAGTCACACATCCAGTTACACAGTTCAACATCACGGAGTGTACATCTGGTACACGGTGTGTCCTATCAGAGATTTCCCCACCCCATTTCTTTTACCACATGGTCTGAGACATGGTTAGGGACTAAACTGTGTGTACATATATTACATGGAGTGTACTTAAGAAAAATAGTTTCTGCCCGAATAGAAGAACACGTGGCGTGTATTCATCAATACAGAACATGTATTCTGGGTTTTCAAGACAGTATGCCTCAAAAACTAATATGGAAGCCCATTAAACACCAAAATGAACATCAAAGTGCCAAATTCTCATCTGTGAGGGCCCATACTCTTCGCAAATCAAGGTTTGAAATCTTCTACATGTCATAAACAATCATAACAGGGTAATGATCCCCCAAATTCCGGTCCATTAGGGCACATAACACCTCAAGAACCAATTTTTGGAATTCATTCAAACAAAACATTACACAATCTGATACATTATAAAATAGAAGGTATTCTATAAAGGCATCTATCGAAATAGCATGCATATATAACACAACATCTATCACAATAACATGCAATCGCTAATGCACCTGAAATGGCATGGTAATAATGCATTAAATGTGATTTCTAGAAATTTCATATATGATGCATGAGATGGAATACCCTCATCTCATTGGGTTTCACCAGAATTCTAACCTCAATAACATCAATGATAATAACAAAATACATGTGAGTCACCCAACCATGAAAATCCAATCAACTATAAAATTTCAAAACCAGAAAAACTGAAATAATGAGGTAGATTGGATTTTCCCTGTACACGGGTTAGCTACTCCCAAGCACAGCTTATTACCAAGTACCTATCTTGTCCTATTCATGGGTATAGGCTGTAAACAGTAACACAAGAAGAAAATAATTCCTCTGATACCGCATTGTAACGTTCTGGTTCCGGAAGCCGCCTAGAGGAGCCCCATACCCAGTTGGTCACATGGCCTCAAACTCATTTCCCCGAACTCAAGAGGCTTCTGACTTGCAACGAGACCCTTGGGTGTGATATTGGGGAAACTATTCCCTCATTGTAGTAGTAAAATAGTGGATGTAAAATAGTTAGAAATAGTAGATGCAGTATAATAATACCACACAAAAGTAAACAACGGAAGATTGGTGAAACAAACAACTAGAGAACATATATATAAATTATGCATGATACATATGTCTAGGAATGTATCCAAACATGTCATAATTCTAGAATACAGAAATATACAATGTTCAAAAGAAAACAGATAAACTCCTTAGTATCGCAAGCCTCAGCTTATTCCCATGCTCTCCAGCTCCAAGAAATCAAGTACCTAAAGTAGAAGAGAGCTTTCCCTTATCTATAACTGCAACAATATAATCTGTTTGGGCCCAAAATCATGACCCAAACAAGGTGTGAGACTAATCCCCGTAGGAAACCACTCAATGATCTGTTCTAAATAGTCAGTGAATATATATGGCAGACCAAATGTAAAGAGAAGTAGTAAAAAAGGAAGTACTAAGTAGTAAACATTACTATAGTTAAATTGCATTCAATTTCAAATTTCATGTAAGGAGCTAAACAAAACATGTAACCATCTATGATTACTCACAACCTCACCCCTATGGTTTAACCAATCAATTACATGCAACCCTCTGGGATGTACACACTATCTAACCCATCTGGTTCAGCTTAAGCATAGAATCTCTATGTAAGAACTCGTCGTCAATTCCCCCTATAGTCTCGTATCGGTAACTAAAAGGCACTCTGGGGAAGCACTTATGGCTCATTCCCCATGTTTCCATCATCAAGGAAATACATACACTCCGAGGAAGCACTTACGTCAATTCCCCCTATGGTTTCGCATAGTAATAGTAAAAACAGACCCTCTGGAGAATCCCTTATATCTATTCTCACTATGGTCTACTAAAGTAGGTTCCCACAGCCCTTTGTAAGTCAATCGAGAAAAGAAATGAATAGAAACCAATGTAAACCTGAAGAACTACTTGGATAACAATGTAAAACATAACATCATATCAGATAATAAACAGTCCATCCAATAAAACTAAGCATGGGACCCACAATAGCCTAACCTGATAAGAAAGACCAAACGTTCATAAACAAATCATGCATGGGAAAACACTTCCATATAATAGAAATTAACCCCATTCCCATTTAATTAACCTCTACTCAAGAATACAAGAATATCAAGCAATTAACAGGGCTAAATCTGTAAACACGCAATACCCCATTCAGGGTATTTTGCACTTTTGCAGATATAACTCAAAGACTATCTACGGAAAGGCACAAACCACATACCTTGGTGTTATAGGATTGTTATACTTGAACCTCAAGCCTTGAATCTCTCAAGAACACCATAGATCTTCAAAAATGATAAAAACGATCAATTTAGGATAACTCTTGAAAGAGAAGGAATCTGGAAACGAAGTACTAGAAGAAGGAAGAGCTTACTATGGTGACCCCAACGCAATCGACGGTGGTAGATTAAAAGAATGGATGCTTGATCAGGGTATTTAGTAAATATCACTACCGTACGGACGCTGTCGGACAAACTAGGTCAAGAAGAAGGGTGTTCTGTCCGTCAGACGCAACCCCATTACATTTAATGAAAAAAGAAAGTACATGTCGTGTACATGCCCTTGCAAGCCCCTACATTAAGTGGTTTCTTGGTCACCACACACGGTCATGTTCATGACCATTACAAGGCCAACACCTGGCTACACGCGATCACCGAGTACAGGGTGTGTACTCATAAAGTACCTGATGTGTACTTACGAAATTTCCAGAAACACTTCTTTTTCTCAAAAACACCAGAAAAAGTAAAACATACCTAAAAATAAGATCTGGGTTATTACATATCACATATATATATATCATATAAAAATAATTTTTCCATCATAATTCCCAAGTATTATAGAGGTTAAATAAAAAAATTTAATAACATTATTACGCATGGTGGTAATTCGCCATACATAATAATGGTAACTTTGTTACCCATTAGATGGAAGTGTGTAAAAGTGTAGGTAGAACCCTTAAAATAATAAAATATAATTATTTTTAAGATATTTTTATTATTTTATAATTATGAAATAAAATTTTTTTAATGGTATTAAGGATTAAATAAAACAAAGATGATGGTGGATAAATGTTACCTCTTTTTGGGGTATCACATTTTGATTTGGACAAAAGGACTTCATTGGTTGGATTTATACCAAAAGTAAGGATTCTATAATGAGGGGAGGGATATTGGGAGAATATTTTGAAATCTTTTTTCCAAATAAAATGGGTTCTTAATTGTTAATAAAAGTGAATAATATGTTCTCTTTTATAGAAGAGGAGAGGGGAACTCTTGGAAATCCTAAAAATGTTAAATTAATGTAAATTAATTTTATATTCCAAATGGCTAAAAACTTATTAATTTCAAATACATGAATGTTTTGGGTCGAAATACATTAATATATTAAAATTATATGATCTTTTTATATTTTTTGTAGACATATGTTTACTTTATCCCTTATTTATCATTTATAATTCTTACTGTGATATCATGTAATTTACACTCTAAGGGTTAATATAATTACAATAAAATGCCAAAAGACCATTAAATTAGTCATTGATGAAATTTTAATTCATATAAAAGTAATCTAGTCTAATTTTATATTTTTATGAATTTTATATCAGATGATAAAATATTATTTATTTTAACATATCATTAATGTCAATTTTGAAACTATTCTTCACTTGAATTTTTTAAAATATCATAAAAAATTAATTCTTTAAAAAAACACTTTTAACTTATCCCTTACTTTTCAATGTAATCAATAATGTTCTCGTATGAAGTTAATTATAATAAAATATATTTATTTTAATATTTTTTATATCATTTATTTGATATTCCATTAATTAAGCAATTAGTGAATCATCATTATGTCACCAATAAATATAATTATTTTTCCACTAATATTTTTAAATAAATTAAAATGATTTAGATAAAAAAATTATATTTTTAAATTCTATTTTTGTTAGAAAATATCCTCTTTATAATCCCATAATATAAATATTTATCTTTTTAAAATAAAAGTATGATAAATTGACTTTTATATGAATAAAATACTCTAAAGGGATTAATGTCATCCAAGTGGCTTAAAGTGGACATACAATTAGCCCATAGAAGATTATGTTTGGAAATATCTCATCAAATAAAATTAGGATAATTTTTAGTGTAATTTTATAATATTATTGTTACCCTTATTTACCCGATTTACACTTAACTGTGGTAATAAAATTTACCCTAGTTTACTATTCATATTTTCTCTTGAAATAAAAGGTTCCTATTTGCATAATTTTGAAAAACAGATTCCAAATATGGAATCTCTTTTTTAAAATTCAAAATACTGATGTTTCAGTCATTAATTTAAAATTAATCTTGTTGATGGAACGATAAAACATGTTTTTAAAGAGAAAACATTCAATAGATTGAAAAAAATTTATATCCAAATTGAATTTGAAATTTGATTAAAATGACTTAAATAATATTAAATAATAAAAAATTATATAATTATACTTTAAATCTAATCAAAAATATAATTTAACACTATAAATTATCTTGAAAAAAAATTCTCAATTAAAATGCAATATTTTATCACTATTCATGAAAACATGAAACTTATCAAAATAAACCAAAATTTACACCAAAGTAATTTTTAATATTACTATTTAAATTAACAATGTTATTTTTGTCAATAATATATATAAATTTGTCAAAAATTGAAATTAAAATTTGTTCTCCATTAAAAGTAAGTAAAACTGCCTTTAGAAAAATATTGATTTTTTTGTGTACTATTGTGTTTGTTCATGATTTATATTTGTACAATATATTGGATGAATGTAAACATATATTTTATTTAATATATCATATATATATATATAATTAATATCATTAAATAATTTTAATTAATTTAATTTATTTGGATAAAAAGACTTTATGAGCTTAAAAATAGTTCTTTATAAAAAACATTTCCTATATATTCAGTTGGTTACTATATTAACATCTAATAAATTTTTAACCAATGAATTAAGAAATATATTTTCATAATTTAGTTAATAATATTCATAACTACCAACTTAACGTTTAGTTTATATCATATTATATTAAATAATAATATTTTAATAATACATTTGGTGGTAAAACTTGCCCTTGTGTGTAACGTCAGGAAACTCACTGTTGTTCATCCCAAAAGTTTAACTTGATGACACCTATAAAGAAATCTAGAAAAAATTAATTTTATTCAAAAATGAAAATATTTTAAGTTCATAAGGTGTTACAAACTCATGATATTAATTCAAAACTCTTCCACATTCAATAAAAATGTTATGCACTTACATCAGTTCTATCCTTATTAATAAGTGTATTTCAATTAGTAAATTTTATGCCTATATGAATGAAATTAGTGTATAAAATAAGAATGACCTTATGATACTATCAATGTTCTCTATAACCAATAACTCAATTAACTCAAGTTACCATCTTCAATACGAATTGAAAATTAATATACTAATTGATTTGAATCAGTTTTTATAATAATTGATTCATTTCAAATCACCTTCGTACCAAAATATTCCCTTTAAAAAACTTATTTTTTTAAACATCCCTTGAAAATGATTTTAGGAATTTTCTTATGCACATACTCAATAAAAACATAAATACAGTTCATCTTTACCTACACAAAAACACTAACCTCATAACATCACACACATAATTTCTACAAAAAACATATATACACTAAACTCAAAACTTTTGTAACCCAGAATCGAATCATCGAGTTTGAGATAGAGTGCCACATAACCTCAGTCAAGCCTCCCTATATGTAAAATTCTTCCAACTAGTAACAATGATCTATGGAAATTCATGGGGAGACTATACCCTCCATAAAAGTGGAATAGAATAAATAAATAACTAATCATGTAAAAATATAAAAACAAATTATATGGGAAAAATAACGTGAAATTGATATAAATGAGATTAAATGGAATATAGAATCAAAATACAAATATAAAAGTAGATCACCCACTAGGCTGATCACATAAACAAATTAAGAGTATTACAAAAGTACATGGAGGATCTAAAACTCCAAATTCTCACATCCTCTTGATACTAAACATTGTAGTAAGAGACACCACTTGATGACCAACCTTGATCCTCATACCAACCCATACCTATAATAAGTGAGGAATTCTTGGTACCCAAGTACCCTGGATACCTGAGTAGGGCATGAGTACAAATCAGTAGGACACCACCGATATGGTTCTATTCATGTCCAGTAATTGCAGTGTCTGTGCATGTTATGAGCATAACTAAGAAGAAATAAAATTATCAATACATAACTACACAAACATATAATATAATGACAAATGCACAAGTACTAAATTGCATTCATGTGTTGTGAAGATGAGTACTCACCAAGATCCTACAAACCCTGACCTTACCATCTTCAACTCCATGAAAAAATTAAATTCAATCACCCACCTAACACATCCCCCTCAATAGGATAGTTCAAAAACATGACTAAAATATACCTCTTTAAGGGATGTCCCAAATAATTCTAAATTGAAATATAACACACCCCCCTCTGGGGAATATTCTATGTCGCTCAACCTGTATGCTTAACAATAATATAGAAGAAAAAACTATATGATAAAAATACAAATGATTGATAAAACATCTCCTAAAATAAACAATCATCCTATCAAAAAACTACATGAATGAAAATAAATCATATGTCAAGGGTTACACATGAACACCATGTGATCATGCATCAAACTTAGGTCTAGAAAAAGAAGTAGATGAATATAGCCTAACCATTAGTACCTTGTCTATTGGTGACAAGGAAACAATCCAACACACATATTCCAACATGTCCCTTGTAAACTTATCAGCTTATTAGGAATATTCATTTAACTAGTTAATAATTTCAATTCATAAACTAATTAAGCATGGAACTTTGTCTATCATTTTAAATGATTAATATAACCAGTTAAAATATATTATGTTTCATTCATATCACAGTTATGAACTAAGGTTTTTTCTAACAAGGTTGTAAACCTCACATCACATGCCAATAAATGATATATAATATCATAGGGGTATGTATATAGAACCATATACCTCAAACAGAGCCAACTCTTATTCAAGAAAATCTCATTGCTTTTCCCAAGCAGTCAAAGTCTATTCTGCCATCACCAACACCATGAGGTTATACTCTTCCCAAAAATTCCAAATTAATTAATTATAATAAAATAATTATTAATTAAACGAATATATGAAACTTAAACCCAAAGGATATAATCATACATGTTTATGTATTTTTTGGATGTCACTACCTAGCTAGAACCACAACCAACCACCCATGGAAGGTCTGGGACATTTGTCTAATGTCATTGTAGGAAAAATCCCTATCAATTGGGAATGAGAAGTAGTAAAATTTTATATAATTAATTTGGAACCCTGTATAAGAATCAAACCAATAAACTTACCATAGATGCAACATCATCTGATAGAGTTTGAGCCACTCTCTACACAATCTCGATTCTATGATGAGAAAACCCCCAAAGAAATTCAATTATTCAATGATAAATTCTACTAAATTGAATGAAAACATACAATAGATCACCATGGGATATAACTTAATGAAAATTATCATCAATAACATTGGTTAATCATCTCATTACATCCACTATCCATGTAGATTCAAATCCCCATTGTTATTGCACAATTCAATCAAGATCCAGTCGAATTTCCATCAGGGTTCTCAATTTAGAAACAAGACACACTCAATAGTAATTCTATGAGAAAAGTCTCATAAATGGATGTTAAGTGATAATAATCAACAGTAGGGATATATCATAATAAATGAATATTTTATTGGTGAATTATGAGATCAATGGAGCTCATGGTGTCTAAAACCCTCCATTTCCATAAAAACTCTCATAAGGAATTTAGGAGAATGAAGTATGAGGGTTCTAGATAAATCCATTAAGTTTTAAAAACACAAAAATTTCCCAAGATATGCTAACAACATGGAACCATGATAATGTCATGTTATTTCTAGAACAAAAACATCTCTTTATCTTTTCCAACATATGTTAGGGTGCGATGGTATATTTTATGTTGTGATTTCTCAGGATCCACCTACCAACCCCTGTTTCACATCACAAATCCCATAAGTCCACCCCATTAACTCACATCACCTTTTGAATACACTATACACTATGTGAGTAGGCTTCTGTTATACATTTCAAATGTCCTTGTCCCCTGAACACTCCCTTAGTGGCCTCTTAGACCCCCCAGACATCACCCAAGCCTTGAAACTCATCTCAAAACACAGTTTTGGAATGTTCAAACTCACATAATCTCATTCCTTTTTCCCAGTTCTCAAAATGTTCCATAAAAAAACGTAAAAATAATAATATTAATCTAAATTTAAAAACCATAACATCATAGTCTATTAAAATCTCTCTGCCATGGCATTTCTCATCCTCGATAAGTTGAGGTTTCACATGAAACATGTATTCCAATATTTGATGATCGTCATACACTGGGATTTATCCTTGTTCCATCACTAAACTCAAATCTATACCTAAAGGATAAGGTCACACATCAATACCCATCATGATATCATTGCATGACTCCTAGGATGAACACTAGAAGCTGATCAAAACCTTGCTTTCCTCCAACATTGAGACAATATTTACCACATCTGTTAAAATAGAAACACGAAATATCATCCAATGATTCCTCTAAAGCATAAGGGTGACCCCAGAATAGGAATATCCATATAGAACATAATTTCAAAATTCCAATAGTATGCCAAGTTTAGTTCAAATCCAGTGAACTTGATCAACATAAATACAAAAGTTAAAAGTATGCATCAACACTACATTCCGAATTGCAAACCAAGCAATGAGCCTCCATAAATATAATAAAATGAATGTAAACCAACCTTATCAAAATGACCCAGGTTGTTTATAAACACCAAGTTCATACCCGATATGATAAGATTGATATGGTTCCAACCCACCACATTCTGGTTCAAATGAAAACACCAGTCATTACATCCCAACCCTCTACCTACAGTGGTCTGTGATCTATGAAACTGACACTCCAAGAACCCACTGATCATAATTACTTAAGCCTCATATGAATAAATAAATTAATAAAAAATCCTAAAAAAATGGTGTACCTACATTGATGGAGTTTCCCCAGTTGGTCTTCCAATCTCTTTCTCCAGCCACAAGGATCTCAACCATGAGTTAATTCCCCCATGATCCAACTCTATATCAGCTTGGAGAATTATTCTCCCAAGTGAAAATACTATATATATTAATAATCTATTTCTATATCCAAATCAAAAATATAAAATTCAATATGGAACAAAATACTCTAGGGTCCACTACAAATCGGTCACCATAGTCACCACGATCTATCGGTATTGCATAGGCCACCAACATTCTATAAGATATACCATTTACATGTTACCGAGTTGATGTTACCCACCATAAAATTATCCTTTGTCAAATTTTAATGCACACATCAGTCTAATCAAACACCAAATATCCCATCGAATAATGAAATTACAAAACATGATCTCCCACTCAACTAATTTAAAATTAAATCACCATGTACTACAAAAAACTGGATTTCTCAGAACGCATTCATCTATATTCAATGATCCATTATTGGTGTGTAGAAAATTATAAATCATCCTAAACATAAGTTACAACCTCTATTCAAATAATATCATCCCCTCACACAAGCTGCTACACTGAACCATAAAATTTCAACAAATGACAAACTCATTTTTACCACACAATGATACCTTGATCCATTGTCTATTCCATATTCTGACATAGAGACAAATCCACTCATAATAAAAAATAGGATGTCTAACCCTATGAGTTTCACACCAAATGAGGTAGTTGTTAACATAAAGGGTGACCTTTAACTGAAAACATCTTTGACCTAGAACCACTATCTCTTTTAGGTTTATCAAAAAAACATAAGAATTATCAATTATATACTCACCACCCCACTTCTAATGGTTCAATTAAATTAATACACAACAATTTGAATGAATTATCTAGCACCAAGTGTCTCAGAAAAGGTAAGACCAGATCACTCATTACTCCAAAATGAGTGATTTTGCAATGAGTCACCACCCTTAAAGCCAGACTCAGTCACCTTTCCATATATTTGTGCACTTCATGGAACCAAATCAACCAAACCTATACCCCATCATCACTCCTTTTAATCGAAGGAAACATAAGTTTATCGGGATTAACAGCACACCATCCATCAGATGGGTTTTAGTTCAAACCACTAAGAATCCACCCACATTGAAACCCTTCTTGGTTTGACCACCTAGGATCTTAATTTGATAACCAATGAGGGTTTCAGTATGAACTAACAGTCCAAGAAACCCATTGTTCAATCCTTTATGAAAAAAATTATCCAATGACTCCTTAACCCTCCATTTTATAACGAGTACTAACATTATAAGTCCTCTATACTCTACGGTTATAAGAAAACTTGCAGGACCTTCCTTTAAGACTTTCAGAGGTTGATTACATGCATAGGTCATTCTCATCTACGTAAACTAACCATCATGAATTAAACATAAACATCACCTTACATGTGACATCCTTACCCAGGTTACTCTCATGTAGCACAAAACACTGACTTGTTGATAACTAGGGTAAAATTTTCAAGGCGACAAGGTCATATAAAAAACACACACAATTTTTCCCTAGGGGGTAAGAACCTATGAAATATCATAAAAAAACATCCCCATAGATTTTACATGATGTATTTATCCTTAGACTAACCGTGTCATGGTTTAGATATTCCTAGTTTGGTTTAATAATATTCCACTTTTTCTAGAAGGAAAAATGAACATATAATATAGTTAGATCCTTAATCAACCATACTTATCCACAAGATTCCTTCACTATGTTCTTAACAATTCATTTAATACCCAATAATGACAAAATAATGTATTATGCATGACCTATAAAAAGAAGTATTGTTTCCTCATCGTTGTCATCATCACTATCATTATCACCGTCATCACCCAAGTGCACCACATGATAGTCTAACATGACCAGCTATGAAAAGTACACATTAACTAGAGTCTAAAAAAATAATTTCACTATGAAATCATATTTAAAATCATACTACATGTTTTTGACACTATGAATTTGAAACATCCACCATTAGTACGATAAAATATGATAAGAATATATTTTATATTAAACATATGTTCCTAATATGATATATGTGGTTCTTCCTTTAGATACATTAAAGATTATAATCAAAATGAAATCCAAAATTGAAAAAATACATGTGAGTCACACAATGTGAAATCATATACAACCATAATAATCTTATCTAAAAACATCAATCGCATTCCCTGGTAACCTAGAAAACACTCATAAATAGAGTTTGTGATGCACCAATTTGAGTTTCATCACAAGATTACACATATTCCTATTTCACATATTTTCCAACTCCCCAAAGAAGCCAAAAATAAGAAATCCTCATCTGAAACAATTTTTTAGCACCCAGAATTGAATCACTAGGTCCACACTAGAGTTCCATATTACCTCAAGCATGTATCTCTATATTCTAGAGGCTACCAACTAGTAACGATGGTCTAAGTAAAGAAATGGGGAGACTATACCATCCATCTTAGTGCTTAATAATATATAAATAATCAATCGTGTAACAAAATAAAATTTACAATGTGGAAATAATAACATAACCTATATATAAATGATATGAAATAGATTACAGACTCAACTTTCATAAAAATATAACTATCAATCGCCCACTGGGACAATCAAAATCACAAATAAAAAATGTTAAAAAATTAAAAGGAGGACCTACAAATCTAAACCTCAACTCCTAAAAATCTCTAGATATGTGTCCCACTAAATGATCAACCTCATGGATTGGCCCAAACTGTACTTGTAATAAGTGAGGGTTTCTTATGTACAAAAGTTCCATGGATGCCTGATCAGGGTGTGAGTATAACTCTATAAGAACCTAAAAACATTGTTATATACATGAATTGTAAATTCAGTGTATGTGCATGGGATTAGTATAACCAAGAATAATTTAAGTATATAATGCATAAATTAAAAGACATAGTATATAATCACCAATACATAGGCAATTACTAACACCAATGTGTCAAGCGGCGTGTACTCAACAAGATACTATGAAACCTGATCATACCTAATTCGACCCCTTATTGAAAAGAAATTAAATCAAGTACATGGAACACCCCCTATATGGGATGGTCCAAAAACATGATTAACAAATGAATCTTGAAGGAATATCCCAAAACATCCTGACTGGGAGTCTGAAATATCCCCCTTAAGGGAATATTCCATAGAACATTACAAACAAGCTAAAATTCAACATAGAAGAAAATCATAATAAGATTCAAAATAAAAAATGATATATAAAACATCACATCATAAAAAACTATACACATTCTAGAAACATAACCATTGGTCAGGGGACACACACACACACTATGTGATGAACTATTAAACATAGGTCTTGTAGAATAAGTTAATGGGAAGAACATAACCAGTCAAACCTTGGAGATTGGTGCCTCGGTAAAAATTCATCACACAAGGTCCTACATGTCCCTTGGAACCATGATATTTTATTATGAACGTTTTTTAATTATTTATTATAGGCCATTCATTATCTAATTAAGTGTTGAACTGGGCATCTCATTTAAATCAATTTGTCCAATCAATTAAAATATAATATCTTTCATTTATATCATAGTTATGAACTAATGTTCATTATACCAAGGTGTTGATTCTTATATCAAAATAAAATAAATTATACATAATACCATAGGTTCATGTACATAGAACTACCATCCTCAAACTGATCCAACTCCCATTCAAGAAAAACTAATTTCTTTATCCATGCCATCTAAGTCCATTTGAACTTCAACAACACCATGAGGTTATAATATTTCCAAGAATTTGAAATTAAATAATTATAACTATCTCATAAGTAATTAACATAATTCACTCAACTTATTAACAAAGCATATGAGCATATATATTGAAGACTTAACAGATTTCAGTGACTAGCTAAAACCATAATCAACTACCCATGGAAGGTATGGAACATTAATCTAATATCATTTTGGGTAAAATCCCTACCATGTGACAATAAAACAAATTAAAATGTAATAAAACTAAATTCTAACCCTTTATAAGAAACCAAAAATGTGACATACCTTTGACACAATGTCATCTAATGAAGTTCAATCCACTCTCGATACATTCATGGTTTTAAGATGAGAAAAATCCACAAATCAATTCTATGGTTCAATGTGAAATTCAACTAAATTGGAAAAATTTATAGAAGATATTACCATGAGAATTAAATTTATGATTATTCTCATCAAAATAATGTGTTAATCATCATGGGATATCCTCTAGAAATTATGATCCAAATCCCCATCATTCTTGGAAAATTCCCACAATATCTGGTAATATTTCCATATTTTTTCTATAATTAGAAACTAGAAGTGTTCATTAAGAAATAAAATAGAAAATGGAAATCAAGTTATTTCATTGAATAAGTCCTACCAAGAAGGATTTGTCCCAAAATGTAGATCTTTTATTAGTGAAATAACAAGATCTTTGGAGATCCTGATGAACAAAACCATCCATTCATGTCCAAACTCTCATATGAAATTTAGTGTAATTAATTATGAGGGTTCCAAAGAAATCAGGTCACCTTTGAACACCCATAAAATGACCCATGATCATATTATGATGTTAAACCTTGTTTCATGTCATGATCATTTGGGATAAAACCTTCTTTGGATCCTAGTCCAACTTTCCTACAATGTGATGGTATATGTGACACCATGATTTCTTAGGATCCACATCCCAATCCTTTTTTCAAAATTTAAAAATCCATTAAGATCCCCCATGTACCCACCTCACATCATTAATACCCTATTCATGATGTGAAAAGAATTCATCTACAACTTTTAGTAGTCTTAGTCCCTCTTCCATTCCTACTACATCCTCCTAGACCCTCGAGTCATCACCTAAGCCTTAGAACCCATCCCAAAACACTAAATTTGAATGCTCAAACAACAGAAACTTCATTATTACTCACTAGTTTTAAGTACATACCCTCCATGTAAATAAAAAAAATATAATTACTCTAAATTTTAAAACCATAAAAGTGTGTTCTATTACAGCTTCACTCACCCTCACACACACTTTTCAAAATATATTCAAATCATTACCTTTAAAATTAACCCTTAAAATATATCCCCTTTTATGGGAAAAAATATTGTTCTATATTCATGTTTTTATCTCCCCCTTTAATAACTTCAATTCAAATAATAGGAGAGAAGGAGATAGAATATATACCCAAATGTGATATATTATGTTGAAACCCATCATCAACCACAATTTCTAAAAATCGTATTTAATAATTTTTTTGGTAAACACACCTACCACTTTCTCCTATATAAGAAAAATATCCAAATTTAAGTTACTAATCTACATTTATTTTTTGAATGAAAATATGATTTAATGAATATTACAAAATTTTATTTTTTATCTTTGAAAATTTACTTTGATTATAATAACCTACTAATAATGAAAATTTTACGTCCATTATGATGTATTATAACTAAGTCCTAATCTACCAAGACTAAGTCATCATTTTAGTAACATAGACAAACTCTATATAAACATTCAGTAACTTTAGTCTATTTATTTCTAAATATTAAACACTATTCTCTTAAGAATAATAATCCACCCAACATGGAATTATGATTATTACCACTTTTATTCAAATTAATATTTGTAATTTTAAAATATCTTGATTTTTTTATAATAATTCTATTTGAAATACATAGTTCCTCTTACATACTACAGAATTAATAATTCTATAATGATGTAATATTATTTCAATGTACTTTAATATAAAAAAAATGAAACAACATAAATGATGGTGGGATGAAAATTAGTCAAAAAGGGATAACGTATACTATGTTTTCTAAACACTATTTCATTGACTTGTTTTCCTTAGCACTTTTTAGAAATTTTTATTCCAATTTCCATTTATGTATAAAGATCCTTTATATACCATATTTTTAATTTATTTAATTGAATATGAGTATATATGTCATGTGAATGGAAAATACATTCTTTTCAGTAGTGATTTATAAACCAAATAAATATATTATCTCTATAAGAATCAAAATCTTTAATATATTAATTATCATAGAGGGAACTCCTTGTAAACTCAATCATCATTTCTATTAATATTTATATCTTTCACATAAATAGAAGGAGTTACTAGATAATTTCTTGTTTATAGATGAATTTGATCATTATAGTTTCACTACTTCTACTTTAGGGGTTGTTTATAGTGACCAAGTTTTATAAGATTTTACATGTATAGAAGGATATGATATATTTAGAAGATATAATATAGTGTAAATCTATTCCATCCAAAATTCTAACTCTTTATTTGGAAAATTAAAAATCGGGACCTTTCTAATGATGATGATGTGAGGGGAAAGACACTCTGTTAGCTTCGAAATTCACATGTTGCACCCAGAGAATAGGTGAGTGAAACCACAATCTATTCTTAGAGGGAGTGTGGGCATGCATAATTTGATAGATTCTTGGTAACATCATTTGGACATAGGTTAAAGCTATCTCCATGGAATATTTTTTTCATTGGTTTGAGGACCTAAGAATCTCAATTTTAGAGATCCAACAATGCAAAATGATGATTACTACAGGATGTGGGTCATCAAGGAGGCCTATAATGATTCTATATGATTTTTTCAATAAAAGTAAATAATATAAATGTGAAGGTTTGATAGATCATTATAAATATCATCTTCTTTTTTATGAAGAGGATTCTTTATCATACTCTTAGAAAGATTTATATACCTCTGATTAGAGAGAATAATATCTGATCTACTCATAGATATTGGGTGTGCAAGAACACTCCCTCCTATGGGATTAAATTTAAAACATATAGTGAATGTGTGTTGAATTTGATTGGCACTCTAAATCCACATCTTGCATGTGATGGATGGATATTTAATTTTCCGTGGAATATTTATCTTTGTTTATGATGACATGGGTGGTATACATCTCCCACATAAGTTATTATTTATGAAAACTATTTCATATTATAAAACATTTTAATAGATTTTAATTTATTTATTTTATATATGAACTTTTCATATCATTTAATCATGGGTTAAATCACATGGTTAAATGCTACAACACCCAAGGAGCATACTTGGGTGTTATATAAATCCACTTCTATGTGATGATGGTAGTGTGTGGATGTTCATGTGAATGATTAGCCAAATATCTACAAAAATTATTTAAATCTTCTTCTCCATCCATTTCATGCCAATTTTCTAAAACACCATGGGTGGGGGAGAGTCCCTCTCATACTACAAGAGATTTATCTAATCTTGGGGATATCTCTACAGGTTGGATTCCCTTCATTTATCACTCTTATGCTCATCATCAGACAAATTACATAATGATAGGTTGTATATTCATATTCGGTTAATGGTACATGTGTTTTATAGTTTATTTATTTCTAGTTTTCCATGTGGGTTTATATTTATTCAATGGTGATCCTAAATTTTTTGGTTTCTTTTACCTCTGCTATAATGAGTAAGTGTTAATCAGTCCCTTAGAAGTAGAACAATTATATTAAATTGAACAAAGATCATAGTTTCTGAAATAAAATTTGATAAATAGAGAATGTGGAAGAATAAAAAATTTCATCTGATGCCAAAATATCTTGACCAGACCATCACCATGATAAAGATATAGTCGTGACACATGAAAAATAGTTACTATCTATTAATTAGGGTGTAGTGAGGAAATTATTTCGGTTCATACATTATGTGTTAATTCATTCAAAATAGATATAATTTTTTTCACTAGGGTATGGTGTGGATTTAACTTTTCATAGGTGAAATGATTCTTCAAAATGGATTCCAAAAGTACACCATGGCATAATAAAATTTGTGGTTCTATAAAAAAAAATCAAATAGTACACCATAGTGTAGTGAAAATGCTACTTCTAATGAAAAAAATTCCAAATTTTTTAATTTTTAAATGAACTAATTATTTTTAAATTCATTATAAATTCATATAAAGGGTATTTTTTGTGATATTAATAAATTAATTAATTAATTATAAAGAGTTTATAATTAAATTATAAATATTTTAAAAAACATTATCATTAAATATTCCTTAAAATATTAAATGTTAATATTTGAAATTATTTTTATTTATTTGGATTGTTTTATGGATTATAAATAAAATTGATTATATTATAATCATAAAATGGTCATTTGTAAAATGTTTATAAATTTCATAAATGAGGTTAAAATATATAAGTATTTATATTTTAAATTATTAATAGTTCCTAATAATATTAAACTATTTAAAATTAATTAAGCCTTATTTTAAATGATATGTATATGATCTTATATTATGTAACATATTTACATAATATAAATTGGATTATAAATTATTTATAAATCATAAAATTCATATGATTAAAATAAAATTCCATAGAATAAAAAAATATTAAAGAGTTAATATTGTAATTTATATTCAATGTAATGGAATTCCAGTAATGTTACAACTTAAAATATTAATGTTTTTATAATTTGATTTTATCAATGAATTGATCATAAATAATTCTATATGAATGGCCTGAAGGCCTTCATATTTTTATTTATATTTAAATAATCTCTATATAATGTCAGTTAAGAGGGAACCCTTACATAACCTATAGGCCAGGATACACAATGTCCATTACATGACCTGAATGTCTAATGACCCGACTACACTTGGAACTACACCTCCCCAACATCTACATCATTGATGGTGCATATCTCTCTGTTTTTCATGGATGATCAACTAGAATATCCCCACATATAGCTACATGGTTGTAAGAACCCCGATCTTCAATTCAGGTATGGATCATTATTTTCAGTTTTCTTAGGAAAAGGAATAAATTGGGTTTTTCTAAGTACATGTAGTATACTTATGAAGACACGTCATGTACCCATTTTCTGTATAAATCCATTTATTGGCCATGTAATGACAGAGTACAAGGCCATGTGATGACGTGAGAAACCGCTTAAGTCGGGCCCCAGTTAGTGCTACTATGCGGCATGTATATTTAATGAACACACCCTTTAGTTTTCTTTTTATTTTATATATCATAGCAAGGTTGCGTCTAGTGTCCAAAACCAACTTATTATTCCTCTGTTTCGTACAACAGTGCTCGGGAATGACAAACGAATATTGAAACCCCAATTCCTTGTCTAACCTCTAATTGAGACATCGTTAGGTGCATTGGAATCCCACCTGTATATTTCATTTGAGGCTGATTCACGAGTCTACATTCAATTATATCGATAAAGAGACATCGAGGTAGGTGGCATGTGCCATTTGTTTTCCATCTAGGAATTATATATGCTAAAAGTGTCGTATAACCATGTTTGGGGTATTGTGTCTTTGGAAATTTATCCCAGTTTACTACCTATTATAGTTTGGTTGATTGATATAGGGTAGTTCCATATGTTCTAGGTTAAATACCTTAGTTATGGGACACCCTATGGGTGTGTTTCCCTTGATTAACTGTTTATCGCCATTTGGTCTAGGTTTCCTATTAGTATCTTCTTATTTTCCATGCGTACTTTTTTAGGATGGATTTTTTGATTATATGAGATGCATGTGATATGCATTAAGGATGTTTGACCAACGGTAATTTGCCCATGAGAGCTTCATGAGTTAGGGTCAATTATATATGTTTTACTATTATGTTGTCCCTGGGGTATTGACTGTGAGAGCTGCTAGGTGGTAATTAACACAAGGGTTTAGACCATGGGAACTACTCAGGTGGTCATTTTTTATTTATTTATGCTATGCTGACCAATGGGTATTGACCATGAGAGTTTCCCCAGTGGGAATTTGTAAATGATTAGTGCCATGTTAGACCAAATGGGTTAGACCATGAGAGCTTCCCAGAGGGTCATTTTTTAAAATGAATTATTGTTATGTTATACTAGGGGGATTATACTATGAGAACATCCCAAAGGGACATTATTGAATAATTGAATTATTGTGATGAGTTTGCAAAGACAAAGCACAAAATTAGACTCGGTCTTACTTGATTTATTTAGATGGTATTCTGAGACATATGTTTTTTTTACTATTACACATGGGGATATAGAGCATAGGATAGATCTTGAGGATACATGATTCAATGGATTGAATAATTGATAAATGTAAACTAATGTAATTGAAAACTATAGGAATTTTTACTTTTGAGTACTTCTGAGTTCATTGCTTCATTTCTGCATATTACCTACTATATATATTCACAGATAGTTTGGCATAGATCTTTTGGTGGTTTCCTACTGGAATTATTCTCACACCCTCTTTGGGTCATGATTTGGACCCAAACAGATTATATGGTTGCATGTATAGATAAGGGAAATCACCCTTCTTCATCAGGTACTAGATTGATGTTGGATCTAGAGAGCATGGGACCAAGATGAGGATTGCGATGCTACTGGAGATTACTTGTTTCTTTTGTACTCTGGTTTATGTATTTCTTTCCATAATTGTGACTTGTTTGTATGTTTTCATGGATATATATTCAATGAATCATAAATATATTGTGGGTTCTGCTGGTTACTTTCAGTCTTCCACTGTTTACTTTTGTGGTATTACTGCTTCCTCTATTGTTTCTATTTTTTTCTATTGGGTTTACTCTGCCAAAGAGGGCATAGTTTCTTCATTATCACACCTTATCCCTCACTGCTAGTCGATAGCATCTAGAATTTGGGGAAATGTGATTGATTTTATATGACAAACTGGGCTCAGGGCACCTTTCAGTGACACCTGGATCTGGGACATTACAAAGTGGTATCAAAGGAACATATATTCTACTTTTCCTTACTATTTGGAGACTATAGACTGGGATATGAAGGAATAGGTAGTTTTTAATAATCTTTGAGAGGTAGTAGTCACCCCGTGTACAGGAAAAATCCACTTAACCACGAATATTTCAATTTTCTGGTTTTCCAATTGTTATAGTTAATTTGATTTCACCATTAGCTAACACAATTGTTTTGTGCTATTATTATTGATATCATTGTGGTCCTATTTTATTTCTACCCGATTAGATGAGGGTATTCCATCTCATGAATCATATATTAACTTTCTAGAGATCACATGTAATTCATTCTTGTCATGCCATTTAGGTTACATTACTAATTTCATATTATTGTGATAGAAGTTGTGCTAGATATGAATGATGTTTTGATAGATGTAAGGATAAAAATACCTCCTATTTTGATAGGGTATTGGTATAAGTAAGGTTTCATTTGAATGGACTCCCTAATTTTTTCCTTGAGGTTTTATGGGGCCTCATGGATCGGAATTTGGTGGATCATGTTTTATCTTTAATTGAATTATGTTAAATGATATGAATAAGGATTCCAATCTCTGATTTTCATGGGTATGGGCTCCCATAGATCAGAACATGGAACGCCTTGGTAAAAAAAATTAGGGGTTTTAGAGATGTTTTAGAGGCTTACTATATGGAAACCCAAACAACATAGCGTGTGATATTATGAACACATTCCATGTGTTCTTATGTTATGGACGAACTAATTTTTCTTAAGTACATGTCATCTATCATATGTACACAACATATAGTTATCATCCATTTGATTGATTGTGTGAGTAGAGACATGGGGTTGATAAACGTTTGGTAGAACACGTCATGTACTGGGAGTACACACCCTGCTATAGAAGACCATGTATCCGGTTGTGTGGCTAACAACACAGGTGGATGAAACATGGGTTGTACACACCGTGTTTATCTTATACACACTATGTACTATTCGACCATGTATCTGACCATATGAATAATGACATGGGTGGATGGAACTTAGGTTGTACAGGTCGTGTCTAGGGTAAACAAATTTTTTACTGTTACACCAGTAGAGAACCATGTAGTTCTAGCCATGTAAAAAAATTTGGGTAAGAGGGAATATTCATGTACACTCCAGGTATAAAAAGGAACACGCCATGTGTATGGGGTGTTACACAACCAGGTTGATAGAGGTGCATGCCCATGTTAAGGCTTAACGGAACATGCCATGTAGTCTTTCTACATGCTGTGTAACCCTCTTTTGTAAAACATGAATTCTTTCTTTCACTTATTCCATTCCTAAACATCAAATTTGATATCCTTAATAATTTTGAACCATGGTGTGCGCTTTACCATGCAGATTCATGCCACCAAGATGTCCTCTGATTGTACTCTATGTACACGGTGGTGACTAGAAACTGAAAATGGTAGATAAGGGACTACTAGCATATCCTCATGTTGTTCCCATGTTGGAACCAGTTGTTATGCTAGACACAAGTGTTGATGCATAGTTCTGTGAAGGATTTATGAGGATGACGTAGACTTTTCAGGGAGCACCACATCCTACCCCAACTATGGAAGAGTTGATGATGGTGTTTGAGAAGTATCATCCTCTAACATTTTCAGGGGATGGAGGACCACAGTCAATAGAGTCATGGTTGGAGGACATGCTTTCTATCTTCGAGAAACTGGAGATGCCTCTAGAGAGGAGGGTGAATCTTGAGACTTACATGCTGTGTGATTCTTCCAAAAGATGGTGGGATGTTATCTTACAGGTGGTATGTCATCGGGATATTATTTTGGAAGAGTTTCAGAGGAAATTATATAATTAATTCTACCCCAAGATGTTGAGGGTCTATCGAGACTGGGAGTTCATGCATTTGAAGTAGATAAATCTTTTAGTGATGGATTACGCTTATCATTTTACAGAGATTCAACACTTCATACATGTTCTGGGTGGTGACAGGTTATCACAATCTAGGAGGTTTGAGGATAGTCTTAGGTACGACATCTGATCATAGGTGAATTTCTTCAAGATGACTTCGATGACTGCTATAGTAAGTCACGCACTGATTACTAAGCATAATATGAGGGATTTAGTTATGATCCAGGGTGGTTCAGCATCCAGGGTTGGTACCCTTTCGACCGATAGTAGGATGCCTAGAAAGGAGAATTCAAAAGAATTTTCTTCAGGTATCCAAGTGGTGTGCTAGAAGAGTGGGAAGAGTGGGAATACGAGAACTTATTTCCCAAAGTACCCATTTGAGTGTCGAATTTGTTGAATTATGGGACACATTCAGCATTTTTATAGGAAGTTTTCACCAATAGTTAGTGAGAGAGGATCTGTTGTGACTCACAATTTGGAGAAGCATCACCAGTTTCTCATGAGTTAGGGAATTCGGGTTCATCAGGCTAAGGAGGTGGTCACGGATGTGGTGTCCAGACGATAGGTTCTTAGTGATAGCAGGCTTGGTCAGCTCAGTGTTTTTAGATAGGGTCATAGGGCCACAATACTGGTCAAACATTTGCGATGGAACAGACCCAGTAAGATTAGGATCCCAAACCCTCTACGATTAGAGTTAGGACACTAATTGCCTCATGTTTATCTTATTATCTTTTTGATATATGGGTATCCCATATTGTTATTTTTTTCATTATAAAGATACTTGGGAATTGTATCATTACTTATGATGATGTTATGATGCTTGAAATTTTGTTGGGGATTAGGAAGTCTAGTGTACATCTGTGCAAGGAGTTCCATATTGAGGTTGGTGGGTGTCATTTCTTATGTGATCTCTATGTCTTGGTGATGACAGACTTCGATGGAATTCTTATAATGGACTTTTTAGTATCCTTTTAGGCATTTTTTGACTTGTATCATTGCAGTGTGATTTTCACGTCACTAGAGGGTGGGTCTTTTATACACAATGGAAAATGGTATGTCCATGCAAGAAGATCTAGACACGAGCATCAAGGGTTGAGAGAAATTATAGCCCATATTTATAGTTTAGATCTAGATGACCAGAGGACTTCACAGATAGACTTTCCTCCAGTGGTGGATCATTACTTATATGTATTTCTAGATGAATTTTTAGTTTTACCTCAATATAGATAGGTGTATTTCTCTATTGAACTTGTTCTAGGAGAGGCACATGTGTCCATTCCTCCTTATAGGATGGCTTCAACAGAGTTACGGGAGCTCAGGAAATAGTTAGAGGATTTTCTATCGAAGGGTTTCATCCGACCCAATACTTATCCTTGGGGTTCACCTATCCTTTTTTCTATAAAGGAAGACAATACCCTCGTACATTGTGTGGATTATCGGAAGCCGAACCAGTAGACGGTCAAGAATCCATACCTCTTACCGAGGATTGAATAAATATTTGATCACCCTTAAGGAACTCGGGTGATCTCAAAGACTGAAATGAGATCTGTTTATCATTAGTTTCACATTAGACGATAAGATATACCTCTTACAACATTTCGGAGAAATTATGGTCTATACGAGTATTTGGTTATACAGTTTGGTCTCATGAACGTGCTGACTGTTTTCATGGAACTGATGAACTGAGTTTTCCATCATTACGTGGATTCTTTTGTGGTAGTATTCATGGATGGTATATTAGTGTACTGTCACACTCGACATTACCATTCCAACCATCTTGAGATCATATTATGTACACTAAGGGAGCGTCAGTTATATTCTAAGCTCTCAAAATGCCACTTTTGGATGAACCAGATTCACTTCTTGGGTCATGTTATATCATACAGAAAAGTATTATTAGACCCATAAGTGGTGATATAGATATTTTTCTAGGAGAATACAAAGAAAATAATTGAGGTACAATGTTTTCCGGTGATGTATAGTTACTACATGCCCTTTATTCAGGACTTTTCATGCTTAGAAGTTCCACTGACGGGCCTGTAAGAAGTGTGTGACGTACTTGTGGACATATTCCTTTGATATAACCTTTCAATAGATGAAATGGAGACAAACATCAGCACCAATACTTATTTTTCCAGAATTGGGCAAGAGTTACACCGTTTACTTCGATTCATCAGGTATCAGGCTGGGAGAAGTGCTTTTGCAGGGGGAAGGAATCATTGCATATGGGTATCTGTAGTTGGTGATACATGAGAGGGATTACTAGACACATGATCTCGAGTTGGGTGTAGTTGTGCATGCTTTACACTTTTGGAGATATTATCTTTTGGAAGATCATTTTGTGGTATACATTAACCACAAAAGAATCAAGTATATCTTTACTCAGTGTGATATGGATTTGAGATATCCAAGGTGGGTTGAGTACCTTTATTCTTTTGGCTTTGAGCTTTCCTACAAGCCTCTGAAAGAAAACAAAATAGCTGATGTGTTGAGTTGGAGAACACAGATACATGTAGTTCAAAAAGCCAACAATGAGTGGCAGTGTATGGATCCATTATCTGAGATGCATTTGGAGGTGCAAGAAAAATAGTGGAAGACATTTATTTCTTCTATAGATATTACCTTTACACTATTGGATCGAGTGAAAATGAGGCAGCTATAATATTCCAAAGGCCAATTACTAAGGGAGAGTGTGTCATGTGAGGACCATACTCCTAGATGGACTATAGGAAAGGATGTGGTTTTTCTTTTTAATGGATACATATGGGTGTAAGTAGACATACATGAGGAGATTTTGTGATATTTTCATACCTTCATATGGGTAGTTCATCCTGGTGTCACCAAGATGTATCAAGATTTACATCGTTAGCATTAGTGGATAGGTAGGGAGAGGGATGTTGATGGTATTGTTATGAGATGTTCCACCTATCAACAGGTGAATGAGGAGAATTTTTGATTGGAAGGGCATTTACATAAGTTACCTATTCCCGAGTGGAAGTGGAATGATGCTGCGATGGATTTTTTTGATAGCTTTACTGAGGTCTCCTCAAGGGAATGATGCAGTTTGTGTTGTTATCAATAGGTTCACGAAGGATTCACATTTCCTACTGATTAAGGAAACCTTTGGTGTTAATGATCTTGGAAAGTTGTGCATCCAAGTGATAGAATATTTTCATGGGGTTCTGCACTCTATAATTTGAAACAGCTATTCCTGGTTTACGTCTCGTGTCTGGTCGGGACTATAGATTTTGGGCAATTATTTAGATGGAACCTTATGAGGGTTTGTACGGTAGGACATTCTGATCACCCAAATGTCGGATAAAGGCAGGAGGGGTAGCTGTTTTGGGACCTCATCTTGTCTAGGAGATTACTGATCTAGTTGAGTTGATTTAGAAGATGATGGATACTACACAATATCAGTAGAAATATTGTGTTTATCAATGGATATGTCCTATGGAGTTCTAGGTCAGAGATCAGGATTTCATACATGTCAGACTGAGGTTGGGACCCAAGAGGATTAGGAGACAAGGGAAGCTTTCACTAAGATATGTCAGTCCATTTTAAGTTTTGGAGTGAGTCGGGATAGTTGTGTATTAGTTGCAATTACTTTAGAGGTACCATGCAATGCAATATTTCTTTTATGTTTCTCATATACAGTGTTACTTTTCATAACTGACTCATGTTTTTCAACCCGAGGAGGTTGATTTGGAGGTTGATGCATCTTTTGAGGAGCACCCAATTCAGGTCATGGATCACAACACCAAGGTTCTCTATGCCCCATCTATTCCTTTGGTACATGAGCTACAGAAGCACGGGCGAGTGTAGGACAAGACTTGGGAGAGGTAGGATGACGTACGATCATAGTGTCTGGAGTTTCTTGCAGTTTCTTCTTCACCACCCCTGAAAGAGAAATTTGGGGATGCAATTCTTTAAGATAGGATGTTTTAAGAACACTGATCTTCATTACATGTATGGATCATTATTTTGGGTTATTTTGAGGAAAAGTAAGAAATGATGTTTTTCTAAGAACATATCGTGTAACAACCGAGTACATAGCAGTGTGATGACCTGGAAGACCTCTTATGTCGGGGGGGGGGGGGGGGGGTCGGTTATGACTACAACACGATGTGTATATTTAATGAAAATTCTATGTAGTTTTATATTTATTTGATATATTGGCGTGGGGTCACGTATTATTTCTAGAACTGTCATCTTCATCTCATTCCTCTTATAGGAGTTCTTGGGAACAATGAACAAAGATCGAACCCCAGATTCTACATCCAAACTCTGATTGAGATGTCATCAGATGCATTGGAATGCCACCAATCTATATCATTTTTGGCCGATTCAAGGGATGACATTCAAGTATATCGATCTCCATACATCGAGGTAGTTGTTTTGTGCCTTTAGTTATTTGTTTTAGGATTATATATGCTAAAAGTTTCATATACCCTTGTTTGGGGTATTGCATGTTTTGAAATTTAATAATTTTTATTACTTGTTATGATTCTGTTGATTGATAAAGGGTATTTTCATATGCTTAAGGTTAAATACCTTGGTTATAGGACACACTATGGGTGCGTTTCTATTGATTGACTATTTATGGCCATTTGGCTAGGTTTTCTATTAGGCTTACCTTTTTTCCATTCCTTGTTTTTTTAGGATGGAGTTACTAATTATATGATATGCATGTGATAGGAATTGTGGAAGTTTGACCAAGGAGAATTTTACTGTGAGACATTCCTATGGTAGGGTCATTTATGTATGATTTACTTTTATGTTGAGCTTGGTTTATTGATTGTGAGAGATGCTAGGTGGTCATCGACCAAAGGTTTTACACCGTGAGAGCTACCCAGATGGTCATTTAAAATTTATTGATGCTATGTTGACAAAGGGGTATTGACTGTGACAGATTCCCAGGTGGTCATTTGTAAATAATTAGTTCTACATTAGAACAAAGGGGAAAGACTGTGAGAGCTTCTTAGAGGGTCATTTTTTAAAATTAATTGATGGTATGTTAGAAATGGGGGATTACACAGTGAGAACTTTTCCAAATGGTCATTACTAAATAATTGAATGATTGTGATGAGTCTGCCAAGCCAAAGCACAAACTTGGAATTGGTCTTACTTGAATTGTTTAGATGGTCTTCTGAGACATCTGTTTTTTTACTATTACACATGGGGATATAGAGCATAGGATATTTCCCGAGGTTACATGATTCAAAAAATTTAATAATTGATAAATGTAAATTAATGTAATTGAAAACTATATAATTGTTTACTTTTGTGTACTTCCTTGTTTATTGATTCATTTATACATATTACCTACTATATATATTCACATACTGTTAGGAAAATATATATTATTGGTTGCCTATTGGGATTCATCTCACACCATTTTTGGGTCATGCTTTGGACCCAAACAGATTATATTATTTCAAGTATAGAAAAGGAAAGTTCCCTTCTTCATCAGGCACTTGATTGCTGTTGGAGCTAGAGAGCATGAGACCAAGCTGAGGCTTGCGATGCTACTGGAGTTTACTTCTTTCATTTGTACATTGGTTTCTGTATTGATTTCCAGGATTGTAAATTATTTGGATTATTTCTTAGATACATATTCCATGAATCATATATATATTTTGACTTATGTTGGTTTCTTCCAGTCTTATTCTATTTACTTTTGTGGTATCAATACTATTGCTATTGTTTCTATTTTATTTCCACAGTGTTTAGTCTGTAAATGAGGGCATATTTTCCCCATTTTCACACGTTTTCCGTCACTTATAGTGGGAATTCTCTAGAATTTGGGTAAATTTTCTTGATGTTATGTTACTTACCATGTTCAGGGCACGTTTTGGGGACACCCGAATCTAGGATGTTACAATATTGGATGCTTCTGATGGAATTTTTCATACCCTCTCATTATTTTACAATCTGGTTAGCTCTACTAATGGTTGACACATTCTATGATTCTTCTTATAGGGCCCATTCATATGAGGTATAACTACATTTTTTATGGATCAAAAGCCTTGTGGCCCAGAATCCGGTGGACCCGAAACCTGAGCTATCCCAGAGCCCATATGGCTAGAATTCTTAAGGTAGACTAAAGGCCATATGGCCAGAAGTCCCTATAGTCGTAGGGCCTGAATTCCCATAGTCCCAAACCAATTTCCCAAGGCCCCAAATAAGATTAATAGTTCTACTACTACGTTACTTCTCAAGTAAATACTGCAGTACTTCTACAACACTATTATAGTAACCCAAATAATTCATCCACCCATATTTGATCATGGGTTTCATGAAAGATTATGCGAAGTGTTAACTACTCGACTAACATCCCAACTGCAATTCTTCATAAATAGTTATATCTTGTTTAATGACTTGATTTTTTAGTTTACTTAAAGGTTAATCCCTAATTTTTTCATAGTTATAAATTTTTTATATAATGAATTGTTTATTCTCTAATTTAAATGGTAAAATCCATCTAAAGGATATAGCCTTATATTACATGCTAGGAATGAATCTATAATGAATTTAGTTTTTCATCAACATTGAATTTAGTATGTAATTGATGTTATAAGTTTGAATTTGGTTATTGAGTATAGTTTTTTAATATTAGGTTTTATAGTTTTTTTGAATATAATTATTTATAGTTTATAGTATCCCATAATAGCAGTAATTTTGTTCAAACTTCTTACCAACTAGGAGGCCTTTAATTTTTCTAGGATGGTGACTGGGGTTCACTGAATATCACTTAATTATTACTCTTGTGGATATTGTCAATTTCATATATCAATAAACCATTAAGTGAAGTATTATTATACCTTATGAATATTATTCATTTTGATATAAACAGATATACTTAACATCTATTTTTGGGTGAGTAACAAAAACATTTAGGTTGTGTCAAGAGTTACACATCATTTTGGTTTGAACATATTGATTTATTAGAAGAAATATGATTCAAAACATAATTACTAGAATAATTCATGAATAAAGGTATTAACATTAGATAAGATGGTGATATTAAATCCATATAAAAACACTAACTATTAGATCCCTTCCAAAGTTAGAATTTTTAAGATGTCTATCCCCCAACTTTGTATTGTCAAGATTAGTAAAATTACCATGTATTATCATGTATAAGGAATGAAATCTATAAGTTACTTTAAATTATCTTATAGGGTATTGTTTTGAATAGCACGATTACCCCTTGATTATTCATTATTATTTTATTTATTGTGTTATATTTTGGTACACTATCCAATAAACCCTATTGATTATGATATAACATCAATGACGTTGTTTTTATCCATATAATGAATTGGTAAAATGGTTATCCACTCAAAAATTCAAGAATCATAACTATCTGAATTGGGAAATTTGTTTACCTATATAATCATTTATTATTTATGTGAATAGAAAGATGAAATTCATGGTGAAATATAGATCTTATCCCATTAATAGATATTTTGTTTTAAAAGGGGTCATAATTTTTAATGGCAACACTTTTATTTACAATTTTTAATGAAAAGTTATATTACATTATATTTATCTCATAAAAAAAAATTTTAGATAAATAGAATCATCATCAAACATGTCCTTAAGATAAATCATTGACAAAGAGAGACTAAATTGTTAGTATCAGAATTTGATAATTGTTCACAAAAAGGAACAAACTTTTATATATTGGAGCAAGCACTTCCAAAACAAATCTGTAGAGAATATATTGAAAAAACGAATATGTATACCTATAATAAACATCTAAAAGATACAATAGAAGTCTTCACACTTATTATAATTGACTAGAGGTAAAAATGAAAAAAAATGTGACATTGGATGCCTTTAAAATAAAGATAACCTGATAAGGCTCTATCAAGAGAAATAATATCATGCATGTTAGGAAGTGTATAAAATAATTTTCCTTGTATGCTGATTAAAGTAACCTTATTATCTACTATAATACTCAAAAATATTTGATACATCAACATATTGGAGAGTATAGGTTCACATATAAATCATTAGATGACAATATATTTCATTTTACATTCACTAAGAGAATGGTTCCAAAAAAACTTATATTATAATATAAATAAACTATAAAAAACATTACCTAATATACTCAAAATGTTGAGGTTTGGAGAGAAAGACTTGGGTGGTCTTGGATTAGGTTTCATGATGATCATACGAAATGGTAATGGAACAACCATATAGAGAGGAAATGGAGTGACCATAACACTATCTAAACAAGTAATGAAAACGGATGGGAAATGATACCATTGTGGAAAACCTATCCATTGGAGAAGAAATTATATGAAAACATAAATGGATGAAAGAATATTTATAGATAATCAACTTCATCTATAAGTGTTATATAATTTATATCATTTCTCTAATTGGTATGTGATACCAACTATATATTTACCATGTGTTGAAAATTTATAGGAAATTATAAGAAAAAAATCGATGAATGTTCAATTTTAATGTTTCAATCTAGGAAATACAGGAATAGAGTTTCTATATTGGAGGCTTGGATACATCAAGGCATATATAAGTTATTCAAATCATGTGTCTCTTTATATAATCTTTTATCTCATGATGTACAATTATAAAATGTTTATTTCATGAAACGAGATGAGTGATTTTGATACAGAATTGTGTTTTTTAATTCTATAACTTACTTAATGGATAATAAAATTAAAATTTTTAATTTGGAAATATATTCTATTATTATTCATGAAAAAGTTTCTTAAAATATGATTTATTTCAAGTAATTTTTACCTATATTCTCAAAGTGTTGAGAATATATATGAAATATGAATATTATTTATAAATTTTAAAGTATTTTATAGACATTACTAGTGAGATAAAGTTAAAATCCTAAGTAGAAATGATGGTTGAAGTGTTCAGTGATGTTTCATGAATATTGTATTAAGGGTTATTAAATCATAGGGTTATAAGAGGGAAAATAATTCGATATAATGTTATTATATTGAATACCTTATGATATTTAGGAAACTCCACAGAATATCCTTATCATGTATTGATATTATATACATTTTCCAATTTTGAAAGGTATGTGATATAAAATGTATTTTATTGAAATGTTTGGTAAATTTATTTTAGTTCAAAAGGAAATAAATAATTTAATGAGGTTGTGTTTCATATCATGAATAAAATGGTTTCTATATCAATGTAAAGGTATATTACATGCTTAGATTAATCTATGTAAAGGATGTGTATCTTGATTGTTTCTCTTATTGGAGAATAGAAGTTGTTAGCTGAAATAGATTTGTCATGAATGAAATTAGATGATTAAATGTATACACATTTTTTAAGATTCATCAAATTATATAACATAATATTGAAAAGGATACAAGGATAAAACAAATATCCAAGATAATGTGTTTATCTATATTTATGTTAAAATATGAGGAAATGTGTTTCTACTAATCATAAGTGTTATATTTTCATAATGAATTATTTTTAATGTAAAAGTTACCCAAACACATATAATATCATATTGTTTCAATAATATATTTTATAAATATTCATACTAAAAGGATACAAATTTCTTAACATGGTATTTTAAAAAAGAATATAGTTATGGAGAATATAGTGGGAGTATCTTTAAAATTAAGGAAGTTAAAAGTAAATAAATAAATAATTTTACTTATCTAAGATTAATTTAAATATCCATATCCTAAAATAGCATAGGGTATGTCAGTAAAGTGAAATGTAAATAGTTTCATTGGTCATTATAACATAGTAAATATCTATTTATTCTAAAATATTTTACGATGTGATGGTAAACAATAGCACAAGTAGTTACATTATTTCAAGGGATAATTTTTATGGAAAAGGTTTACAAGTAAAATGATGATACTCATAGAAAGATTTATAAGTATAAAATATAAGTTAACATAGTAATATTTGATGTTATTATGTTAATAAGTTTTAATATTTTTAAATATTTTATCAAGTTAGGAATATCTTTCATAAATATCAACATTATTTGAACTGTCTTACTTCAAATATGTATATAATTAACGAGTTAGTGGGAGGGTTTTATTATATGGTCGCGTAAAGATTTTTCAGGAATTTCATATAATGTAAGGAGTTAACAAAACCCAAAAGGTGTAGTAAACATAAGGTTTCACTGTAGTTTTTTTATATATAATATGATTGATAATAACATATAATGAGTTTATTGAATATTATTAAAATTGTTTTAAGGATATGTAAATATATCATGATAAAAGGAAAATTCCACTTTATCATAATTTTGTTGCTATAGATGTATATAATGATATACATTTCATGAAGTGTAATTATAAATGAACTCTAAAATTATTGCATTAATTTTATCACTAATCAATATCCATCATAGTTTATTATTGGTTATGTTGAAGTTTTATGTTTATCTTGAGTAATATTATTATATATAGAGGTAATCATGGAAGATTTATATATGATACAATATAAGGTGAATTGTAATAATGTCTGTTATGATTTAGTTCATGTTGGAGATTAAAGGGGATGGATGATCTAAAGCTACAAATTTTATGTGATAAATGACTATTTCATTTTTCATTTCACATTTTCGATGGATCATGATGAAATAGATGATATATGTCTCTTAATTAGTTTATCATTTATGAAAACAATTTTATGTGATGAAATGTTTGGAATGATTTGTGTTTATGTATTTTACATATGAACCGGTCATAGAATATTCTCATGTGTTACATCAAATGAGTAAATGTTATTTCCCCCAAAGAGAATATGTGCATGTTATATAAATTCACTACCATGTTATGGATTTAATGTGTTATTGTTCATTTTTATTCTTGAATGAACCAATCTGAACCCATTTCTCTATTCTTCTGTATCTTTATCATGCCCAGGTTTTAGAAAACTTTGCGTAGTTGAGAGTACCTCTCATATGATGATAGATTTATATTAACCAGTAGATACCTCCATAGGTGGTATTCCATTCAACTACCAATATTATTATCATTATAAAATACACAAGGTAATGATATTTTTTTTGGATTCTGAAGTGAATAGTACACACGTTTTATTGGGTTTTCATTTCTAATTTTCAAATGTTTTTAAATTTCATCCATGGTGATATTTTATTTTGTGGTTTTTTTAATTCCATTATGTTGATTATTTTTTAATCAATCCCATAGAAACCTAACATGTAAAAGGTACCATGAATTCTATAAATATCATCAATGAATCAAAGGGCTTTGTAGTCTTGGCCTTCAGTGCATTTTCTATCCATATAAATTCCTTAAAAGACGACACAAATTACATACTCAATGTGCTTTATCTTTTCTACCAACTAAAAATAAATTCACCCATGGTGGAGAAAAACTATTCTTCAGAGAAAAAAATTCTTAACGGTCCTAAAAATATCCCCGGGTCTATTTCTTATGAAATTAGAGCATATATGTTCATATTAGTCAAGACCTGATTATTAGCCACACTTGGAGAGAGGGTAACATGGATGAAGAAAATGTGGATTCAAAATCCAAGCATGAAGACACCATAATCATCTATAAATTCATTTGTTCTCTTCTATCGGACTACATGGACATTATTAGAGTATATTACCTTAGGATCTACCACTATACCCCCCTTTAATTCTTGGATAACTTTTCACATGAACTTTAACATGTTTTTTACAGTAAAAATAATAATTTTTAGTCTATATGGATTTAGATAGATATTTATAAAAATTCATATAAAAAATTATTATATTAACTTCACCTTTCATTAATTCTAATTACATCAATGATATATACAATTTATTCTACCTAGCTCTCTGGGATAACTATTAATCATTAAAAGACTCTATCCACTTAAATATTTGTACAACACCATCGCCAAGTTGAAATTTAACTGGTTGGTTGCTATAGACATATTTTTCAAGTTATAAATTCATATTTTCAAATTAGATATCCATTTAAAATATCATTAGGCTCTAACACATCACCTATTTCATTAATATTGTTTCATAATACCCATGGTTTTCAAATAACATTCTTATATATGGGCCATGAATCCAACACACATGTGTGATTTTTTAATATTCATTCCAATTAATCATTCACCACTTCAACTTACTCAATATGATTCAATGATTCATTCAAATAGTTTTTTTTATCTTGAAAAATAGAATACGTTGTGAGGGGTTTTTCAAGGATCTTCTTGTCGTAATCTTTCAATTTTTATTTTCAATTATATTTTAATACACTAAAAATTTTCTACAGATTTTCTGAATTTATTCAAATCACTCCAAATCACATGGAACATATCAATCATCCTATTTAAATTTATTTTCATTTGAAGTTCTAATTTTTTTGAATATCTTTCTTTCAATTGAACAAAATTAGCATCATTCTATTATTCTTCCACCGATATCCTTCTCTTCACATACTCAAAAAAATGTGATAAAAAATAAGCATATTAATGGTTCGAAATTTTTTTTGGTTCATTATTGTAATAGATATAACCTCTTCTATTTGATTAATTTGCAAACAATATTTCATCAACTCCAGATTGATCAAATTTTCTTATGTTTTGGATTATCACTTTTATTATATAAGGAAAACTAAATAACTTATATTAGATAAAACTAGGGGTATTCTTATAAATTTATTCATAATAAAACATGATTAAATTTGGATGAAAAAAACCTTGATTTTGAATGTGGATTCCTAGTCTAACTATCCTCCATATAAAATAATTGCACATTTCGGGTTCGACCATCATAGTTTGATCCATATATACTAATATTCAATTATTTATTTTATAAAAATTACTTATTCATAGGTTGTATGATATACTATGCTTCATAAAATTTTATTTGATCATTCTACTTGTATAATGTACCCCATTATATGATGTGAACTTATACATTAAATAATCACTTTCCTTCTTAATATACATTCTAAAATTATTAAAGCTCTTCCCATCATAAAAATTAAATGGCATAAACATAATAAATTTAATTTCAGTGTAACTCTAAATAAATGATATAAAATTATTATATCTATGCATTTTAAATTCTTAAGTGAACAAATAAATAATATTGGAGTGGTGGGTGACTCAATATTACTATCTTTTTAAAATATATTTTTGAAATAAAAAACTATGACTATTTAAAGTTGAAATCCCATCAATAATTAAAAATATACCTTACCTATATACTGATAATAAAAATCAAAAGATGGAATAAAATATACTTATAAGGTTCTCCCACAATGTGGGTGATAAATCCTTACTTTTTTTGGGAGAGTTCAAGATATATATTTATCACTAATATCATGAAGTGATCATAATTAGGGAAGGAATCATCATTAAACCAAATAGTCTCTTCCCAATATACAATTCTCTAGAATGTTCTTTATATTGGATCCTTCTGATTGAAAAAGGTTTCCAAAATAAAAATAAAAATAAATTCATTTAACTTTAGGAATATTCATCACAAATGGAATGATATTCTCTCATGCCTTAAAAAACATATACAAAAAATTAATGCTCCCTCCTTCATTTAGAACATTGAAGTCTATACATTTTAGTAAAAAATACCAGATCACAGATCTTCCTCACTAAATGAAAATATCATTAGATTCATTCCTAGATTCATCATTTATAACATGGGAAATTTATATATTTGAAAATAAAATACTTACACTATCTTCACTCTTTAAAACTTCATATAGTAATTTTTAAAGAATGATTTTGAAATAAATTAATAGTTCTAATGTGTAAAATATATAACAACTCATCACATTTAAATCTCTATAAAACTCAAAAAAGATATCTCATAATTTTCTTAATTTATATCCCTCACTTAAATCCCCATAAAATCATCCTTGAATTTAACTTAGGATTCAAATTATTTCAAAAAAATCATGAAACAATAGTTTTATCTTTTGTGATAGAATTTTACTCTTATATAACATTTCAACATACAAATTTCTTCTTACCTAACACTTGGAATTCTCAATATCTTGAATAGTGATCACCATGAGTCTTCATGTTTTTTAGACAATAAATAATAGCATATCAATGTTAGATTTAAATCTTACTTCACTTGAGAAAATAAATACAATATTGTATGACCACTTTTAGGAATCATATGTATCTTCAAAAACCTCAGGGTACTCTTATGTATATTCAATGTCATACTTATTTAATCAATGAAAGGATGATGTTAATATTATTTATCACTATATTATTCATAGGTATTCTCTTATTCAATCTAATCCATTCTCTATGAGACATTATGCATCCTCTATAAATCCACGACTATTACCACATATGAGTACGTTACTCTTATGAATCTCAATAGTTTAACAAATGAATTCCAATATTATAATTTCAAAACATTTCTCAGTCCTTATCTAATCATATAATAACAATTTGAGCAACCTCAATTCCACTCAAAAACATAAATTCTTCTCAAACGATATTGACAAACAAATAATCCTTCATGAAAATCCTTCTATTCTTAAATAATCCCTTTTGTTTTTTTATAAAATCCATAACTCAAACTGAATCTCAACCTTTTTTCAAAGTTAGATATCTTCACACCACACTACTAGATTTTGGAGACCTGTTTTTATGCCTTTTAATACTTCGAAATATATCTACATATATTTTTGAATCTAAGAATTGAGACGGCATGTGATTCCAAGGCCTGATGTGCTTAGAATTAATTTTATAAAAAAAATTATTTTATATTGTGTCTGCATGATACCTCAAGGAAAACAGGATAAATCATAGAAATTTTATAGTATTGGAAATTTAATACCACACTTGTGTCCAAAATGTGATGTTTACCCTAATCGTAACATAAATTGAGACGGTGTGGGAAGTTCAGACTCCTCATTCATTGGTAGTACATTTATGTGGATTAATTAATTAATACATTATTTACATAAATTAATTTAACTTAAACTGAAACGATTATAGGTTCATTTTTGTGAAATTTATATTAGGGTTGGATCATAATTTTTGGAATCCTTTGGAAAGAGATCCGCCCTCCTCCATTTGGAAAACGATGAAGAGTTCCTAAATCAACATGAATTAAACATAGTGAAGGAAACTGATCTCCCCTCCATGATGGCAGATGCTTTGTTTATCAATGAGTGATCCAATCCAAGGTATCACTCATCAATTGGTGATTTTATTGCTTTTTTGATTAAACAATTCTACAGATCCATCTTCTTTCATGGATCTGTACCAATTTCGTGACCTTTTTTTAGCGAGCATAATAAAATTTAATCTATTTTCTTTTTTAATCTAACCATTATTTCTTATTTTTGATCGCCGAAAAAGAATACTTGGTCGATAATGTTTAAAACTTTTTTTGGCGATTTTACCCCTAAATTCGTTGTGTTCTTCTTTGGATGGACCCTTGCATTCCTGACTCGGCCTTTCCTAGAGGCACTAAGCTTGATCAAACCCCTAAATATAAGGAAGATCGATGAAAAAGGAATGGTTTGGATATAAAAACATAGATCATGATTATTTGTGATATAGGGTTGTTTGATTCCATGATATCATGCTAGATTTTCAAGTGTTGGAGATTTGGGTGTGTGTAGAACATGTGAAAAAACCTCATTTATTAATGGAGTTTATTTATAATGAACAACGGCTATAAATCAAAATATTTGGATAGATCTGAAGATTTAAGGAGGAATCTAGAAAAATCAATAGTGTTTGGAGAGTATATTATGTGAGGATACCATATTTACAAATCTAGAGTTTCTACAAAAAACCCAACTACACACCATGTTCCTGGATGAAAACATAGCATGTAGGCTTCCTCAGCAGTGGCTCTAGGGTTATCAAAATCTTAAAGAGTACATGGTGTTTAGTATCCCCATAAATTTTCTATACCCTTCTTTGGGTTGATATATCATGTGGCCGACCATACAATCATAATTCCCAGTGCACTAACATGGGGTAAGGTGTATATACACGACCATAAATACATCACCCAGACCCTGGACAGGTGGGACACACCATGTAGTCCACCTACACGGTGTGTTCTCTTACATAGTTAGGATCCATGTGTCGGCCAGAGACATGGGTGAGCTGTGAAGCTAGACCACACATAGTGTGGGTCCCCTCACACATCATGTACCCCTTGATCTCTTTCAAGGAAGCATCCTTCATTTGTATCTCCTTCGATTGAACTCATATTTTAGACTAAGAGCATCCTATCCGGAGTTTTTTTCTGTGTAGAATATGATGTTTCCTTTGGTAGTTGCTTTTCAAATACGATGTGAATTTTTCAAGTTTTGGAACATGTTGAGGTGAAAGATGATGATGGAAGTGATTATGCAGGATAACCATAACATTCTGGGAATTACTCTCTAGTAGAGCTGTGAAGTGGAGTTCCCTAATGACCATTTTCTAGGTGTTACCCTCTAGAAGGACTGGTCAGTGGAGTTACCTGAAAGCTTCTATTAGGAATTACCCTCCAGCAGGGATGGGAATTGGAATACCTCCAAGGATTCTTCTGGGTGTTACCCTCCAGTACGGTTGGTAAGTGGAGTTCCCCGATAGCTTATTCTAGGTGCTACCCTCTAGTAGGACTGGTCAATGGAGTTTCCCAAATACCATACCAAGAATTTCACTCCAATCAGGCTCAGAAGTGGAGTTCACTGATGATATTCCTAAGAGTTACCTCAAAAAGGGATGGGTAGTGGAGTTGATTAGTGTTTATTGGAATAGGACCCTCCTATCTTACCAGGGAATGGGATGCTTACCTGGATTTTGACACCCTCTAATGTGCGGCATAATGACGAGGAGTGGTTATATATAACATTGAACTGAAAAGGAAAAGGGGTGCTTTCCCCATCAAGATGCATTTTTCTTAGATGACCTCAAACAATGGGGGTGAGTTAGTTCTACCCAAATAGGAAGGTGTGGTGAATGAGATCCTTAGACTTGTGTATTCGGGACATACATGTGGGATTATTGGAACCTCTAATGAACTTAATTTTGAAAATTTTGTATACTTATGTTCTTGGGATGAGCTGTGAGATGGATATCCACTTACTCTCTCTTGTTTGGGATTCTTTGACTACAAATATATATATATATACCTATATATATACCCTTCTTCTATACCACCTCCTTAGGTTGGTGACTCTCCTTTTGTGAGAGGCGATAATGCACGAGGAATGCCACATTCCTTCTTTGTCTAGCTTCTCATGGTTATATTATTCTACTCTCATGATATCTATGGCGAAATATCGATGGATAAATCATATACTCACCATGTTTATCCCTCTATTCTTGGACGAGCATACATTCACTCATTGTCGATTTGAGGTGTACTTCCTTCACTATACATTCTGTATATACTATTTTCCTTTTTTATTGTATCTATTGATGATCCCCTTTATCCCTTAGGGGTGTTCTACAGGGTATGTATATACTCACCCCTGAATTGAAATTTACACACGTTCTGTGTCTTTTGTAGACTACTGGAAGGTTGACTATGACTTTAGAAGAGCTTAGGGATACAAGGTTCTTCGACCATTTATGCTGGTAGTAGCTTGGGATTCAGAAGCTCATCTCTCTTAGCATTTTATTTTCTTGTTTCTTCTGGTTGGGACATATTTATGGCTGGATGTGTATTATTCCCCTATTCTTTCATTTTACACTATTGCAGCTTTTTGTATTTTCTAGAGGTTCATGCATGTTTTTTTTCTTTATAGTAGTGTTGAAACTTTTACTTTTTCCTTGTGAAATTTTTCATTGAGTTGGTTGTGTGCATGTGTATATTTTCTTAGGGAAATGAATCCTCGAGTTATTTCTACCTTTAGCACTTAATGGAACCCCTTGGACTATGGAGGTGGGATTGGGGTAGTTGTGACTCGAGTACTGGGGTGGGGCGGGTTGTGACAAATTGCTATCAGAGAAAGTTCAATTCAAGGGATGATGTTAAAATGTTTCTCCTTAAATATAATTTGGTTGTGTTTTGGGCATCAGGGTCCTAGTTTCCTTGAGTGAATCTCTCATTATAGGGACTCGTGTAATGGTATGGGAGGCTTATGTATCCTTTCACTATGACCATGCTTATCGACTCAATAGGACAAGAAATTTATTTAAGGGATCAATGGTTCATGTATCATATTGGATTGAGTCTCTAACTGTCCCTTTTGATTCAGTTATCCATTTATGTTGATATCTATATATATATGTTCATCTGATTGTGGTACTCCTTGATAAATTTCAACATGCATCCATGATCATTTCCAACCAGGATACCAGCTACATTTTGTGATGATGATCCTATGAGTGAAGAGCATTTATTTCAGGGTCCATCTCGTGATCCCCTTCCTCTAGGTGGGATGGAAGAATAAAATCCATTTTTTAGTCTAAGATCATCCTAGTAGAGTAGGCTTGGTACTTGTGTAGGCTGAGTGCACTCCACGAGTTCCAGCGTCAAAGATATTTGAGGTTCCATAGTGAAACTAATCCTCAGTTAGCGTAGTATTGGATGGATTTGGTGGTAAAAATATTAATGATTATCTAGACACCAATGGATCAGGTTGTGGAACTATAATCCAACCTTTTCCACTGAGCATCTGGGCGTTGTCGTAGCCTCGTTACAAAGATACACAATGTGTCAATTCTCTTGTGGGATGACATCCAGCTACTATTCCATGAGGAATATTACCCCTCCTACATACACTCAGTATAGATCTAGGAGCTTCTTGAGTTGTATTAGGGAGGGATGATGGTGTATGAGTACACAGTGAGGTCACATGGCATAGGACTTCTCGACCAAACGTGCTGAGAAACCTAGGCAGATAGTCAATGGACGAGCATGGCAGAGGCAACACTGTGATTAGAGATCTCCTAGGCAAGGACATGGGGGTCCCTAGAGTGTCTAAGATTGATAAGGAGTAGGAGGGGCTATAGGTGGAGTACTAAATTATGATATCCTTCCACCACCCCCTCTAGGATGCCTGCGTCAGGCATATAGAGGTGGTGATTGGGGATGTGGGAAGCAGCAGGCTTTGGATGTCTACGATCCTGTATCATATGATATGATACGAGGTATAATATTTGCATTTTACACTATTTCCTCAATACTAATAGACACATTCTCCACCCGTTCCTTTGTCTTGATAATGCTGGTGTGAGAGATAGAGCTCCAAGTAGAGGTGATAGCGCAACAACTTTGACTTGGGGTTCATACATGGAACACTTAATTTTCATCTTTCATCTATCGGTAGTGTGAAAATTTTATTAATGGAGATAGTTCACATAGGAAGTTTTTTTCATCACGATGGAACCCTATAAAATCATATTGTGTATTTATTTGATTTTTATGGTCTGATCCCAGATTTATTTTCACCGTAGATAAGACATATACCTATGCTCTGATGGGATGCGATTATCCTTTTCTAGAGAGTGAGGTATCATAACAGAGAATGTGGGTTTAGCAATCATGAATTTTTATCCCATCACCCATCCGATATCGAGTGAATCCCACATTATAGTATGCTCTTTAGGCATCTAGGTTCCTTGAGTTTTGGTGGATTATATTCATGTCTTCCCCAAAGACGTCCTAGGACTACCTTCCTAGTAGGATATGGAGTTTTTCAATGAATTTCATCCAATAAAAACTCTGATATATTCTACATCATATCGGATGAAACCTACATAGATCTGGCATCTATGGTTGAAGTTGGAGGACCTTCGAGAGAAAGGTTTCATCAAACCCAATATGTCCCCCTGGGAAGCACTAGTGTTTTACATGAAAAAGTTAGACATGATCTTGTGGATTTTTGGGGATTATCAGCGCCTGAACCAAGAAAGTATAATGAACAAGTTCCCCTTAACAAGGATTGAAGACCTCCTTGACCAATTGAGAAGTGAAAAATGGATCTCCAATGTTTATCTCAGACCTGTCTACCACCATTTGAGGGTTCTCAAGGATGATATTCTAATTATGAACATCTGATGTCACTATAGACACTATGAGTTTCTAGTGGTTCCCTTTGGTTTGAAGAATTCCCCCGCAATGTTTACAGATTTCATGAACTGGGTCTTCTATCCATAATTGGAACTTCTTTTTGTTATCTTTATCAACATCACCCTTTTCTATTCTGTAAAAAAGGAAGATCATATAGATCATTTGAAGACGGTTCTTTATTTTCTTCCACAACACCAGCTATATGGAAATCTCTTGAAGTTCCTGTTCTTGATTAATGAGGTTCAGTTTCTGGGGAATGTAATTTTGGAACAAGTTGTAGCTATGGATTCAATGAAGATCAAAGAAGTTATTTCTTGAGAGATACCCAATAATGTTTCATAGGTTCATATATTTCTTTTCTTGGTGTGGTACTACAAGATATGTGTGAAATAGTTCTACAAGATCACAATCCCTTTGACCACCATGACATGGAAATAATAGTTGCTTACCTATTGTGGGCAGTGCTAGTGCGACTTTGAGGAGTTGAGGAAGAGGTTGAAGATTTCTCCATTATTGATACTTCCATAAGAAGGCATGGAGTTCATAGTGTATTGTGATGACTTGAGGTCTGGGCTCAATTTCATATTGATGCAGTAGCATGAATTTATCATATACGGGTTAAGGCAGTTGATACCCCTTGAGAAGAAATACACCACCCACAACCTTGAGATGGTGGTGGTAGTAATTTCCCTGAGGATGTGGAGATTCTACCTACCGGTGGATCCCATTATGGTTTAATCAGACCACCAGAGTCTCAAGTATGTCTTCACTTAGAGAGACCTGAATCTGAGGTAGAGATGTCAATTGGAGTTCATGAAGGACTATGACTTCAAGATAGTCTGTTCTCCAAGAAGGGGAAATGTTTTAGCAGATTTCCTTAGTAATCAGTGTCACTATCTCTTAGTGTAGGAAGATTTATAGCATTTATATTCCTGATATGTGAAACTTTTGGAGAATGAGGGTACATTTTCTATTTAGGCAATAGGGATAAATCCTTTTCTTCATGAGCATGTGAGAGAGTCCCATATGGGAGACATTGACTGTGAGGTTTTCTATGACAAAATATCCACATGTTACTCACCATATAGATATTATGAAAGATGGAATCACATCCTCTTGTTCTAGGGGAGAACAATGGTTCTAGTCCCGATGCAGGAGGAGGTGATATGAGAGTTCCACACTTCTCCCCTGGCCATAAATCTCATTGTGGGGAATATTTATAGAGACCTTCAATGGTAGTTTTGGTGTTTTGAAATGAGATGAAGTATCAATGAGTTCATCTCTCGGTCCATCATTTTTCATGAAGAGATGGCTGAGCACCACGTTCCGACAGGTATGTTGCATCCCCTTGAGATCCTAGACTGAATGTGGGAAAACATATCCATGGATATTTTCATACGGATTACCCACATATTAAAGATACATGATGCACTCTGGTGATATTTGACCAAATAAAAAATTCCTACCACTTCCATGCTAGCATGTAATGGATTTTTCTAGAGAGTGTGGGGTAGTTGTATATATATGATATCGTTCACCTTCACAGGGTACCCTCAACGATAGTCTATGATCATGATGCATGGTTTACGTCTCAAATGTGGAGAGTCCCATAGGAGGAATTCAGGACCCAGATACATATGTGTACTTCCTTTTACCCCTATAATGTTGGGAAGACTGAGCACACTATCTAGGTGCTAGAGGATATGCTAAGGGATTATGTGTCAGACTTCATCTGAAGATGGGAATATCACATGACCTCGGCAGAGTTTTCATAAAATAATAGTTATCACACTATCATCAACATGAAACCTGTTTAGGCCTTGTACGGGAGACCCTATAGGTCACCCTTATGTTGGAAAGTGATTGGTGAGTCATATATTATCGTCCTAGAGTTTGTGTAGGAAACAAAAGAGAAAGTCCAGGAAATCTGAGAGAGGAGGAGGATGGCCTAGGGTATAAAAAATACTACACAGATCTCTATAATATTCCCTTGTAGTTCAATAAGGGAGACCATGTTTTCCTCATATTCTACCCATGATGAAGAATATAGTGGTTTGTGGGGGAGTAAAGTTATCCAAAAGGTTCATTGGGTCATTCAAGATCGTATGGTGGGTTGGTGAGGTTTCTTACAACCCCACCCTTCCTCTAAAGGTGGAGAGAGTGAAAGACATCTTCCACATGTCACTGTTGAAGAGACATGTGAACGACTCTATGGAAATCATTAACTAGGGTGGGATAGACATTGAGGATGTTTCCACATTCATGGAGAACTCAGTGGTGATTAGGGATTGGCAGGAGAAGACACTTCATGGAGGGACCATCCCTTTGGTTCTCACACTATGGATACACATAAACATGCAGGAGAGTTCATGGGATCATGAGAGCCAAGTGTGAGCTTAATATCCAAAGTTTTTTATTGTTTTTTCATTTCAAGGAAAAAAATATTGATGGAGAGGATGATGTAGAGACCTATTTTTTCCTTGTAATACTTTGAAATATCATTTTATATATTTCCAGAGCTATTCATTGAGACAATGTGGGATTCTAAGGCTTGATGGGCCCAAAACTATTTTTTAAAACATATTAATTATATTTTACAATTTATGAACATGATACCTAAAATAAAACAAGATAACTCTAAAATGGTTGATAGCATTCAAAGTATGATACCACAATTGATTCCATAATGTGGTTTTTACCCTAGGCACGACATAAAGTGAGTTGGTGTAGGACGTTCATACCCCTCACTCATTAGTGGTCAGTTTAAGTTGATTAGTTAATTAATAAATTCATTACATAAATTCATTTCACCTAAACCAAAATTTCTATTTTTTCAACATTATGTAATTTTTTCTAGGGTAGGCTCATAATTTTGAGAATCTTCTAGAGAGATCTCCTCCCTCCTCCCTTTGGAATACGGTGATGAATCCTTGGATCAATGTGAATCTAAGAACCACATACATAATATATATTCTTTCTATGTTTATAGATGAATTATTCATTAGAGAGAGATCCAAACCAATGTAGGACTTATCAATTGTTGATGTTATGCCCTTTTAATTAAATTATTGAAAATATAAATCTTCTTTAATGGATCTACACCAGCTGAAAGAACTTGCATGAGCAACATACTAAAATTTAATTTATTTTTTTTGTTCATCTAACCCAGGTTCCCTATTCTTGATCACCATCCAAGAATTATTGGATGATGGTTTTTAAAACATTGTTTTGGATATTTTCTACCTTAATTATTCATGTTATTCACTGGTTAGACCCCTATGGTCCCAAGTCGACCTATAGGGAGATGCCGAGTTTGATCATACCCTTGAATATGCAGCAGATCGATTAAACGAGAACGTTTTGGTGAGAAAATCATAGATCCCGAATTGTTGTAATATAGGGATGTTTGGTTTGACGATTTGAGGCATGATATTCAAGATTATAAGCTTATAGTGCATGTAAAATGTGTGAAGAAACCCTCATTGATGAACATAGATGATTTACGATGAATGGAAGACGGAAAGGATGACATCTGGTTAGATACAAAGATTTATGTAGGAATTGAAATAAAATCTATAGTGGTTGGAACATATTTTAAGTGAGGAAACTAGATTTGAAGATCTAGATTTCTTTTGAGAACCTAATTACACACCGTGTTCCAGTAAGAACACACAGTGTGCAGCCTCCCTCAATAGAGGTTCTAGGGTTTTGGAAATCTTAAAGGGGATAGGGTGTGTAGTTTCCTCATACATGTAGTGTACCCTTCCCTTAGTGGATAGAATATGTGACCAACCTCCATGGCATGGTGTCCAGTGAATGAAATGGGGTTCCGGTACATGGACACAACCAGCGATACACGGACAAAATATCAGATAGGTGGGACACACAATGATTCCACCTACATGGCTTGTTCTCTTAAACGGTCGAGAGCCACGTTCCGGCCAGAGACACGGGCCTGTGGTGAAGAGGGACCAGATGCAATGTGGATCCCCTCACACACTGTGTACCCCATGAGATCTTTCAAGAAATATTCCTTCATCTTCATCTCCATTGTTTAAACTTGGATCTTGGCCTCTGAGTATCTCATCCTGAGTTTTTTTCCACGTAGAATGTGATGGCTCCCTCAATATTGTCATTTGAGATATGAGGTAAACTTTTATGGGTTTGGAATGTACTGAGGTGATGCCTAATGAAGAAAATGATCATGTAGGATCAGCACAGCTTTCCAGGAATTACCCTCTAGTAGGGATGGGTAGTGGATTTTTCCCAACATCTTTTTACAAACATTACCCTCCAACAGGGATGGGAAGTGGAGTTCCCCAATAGCTTCTTCTGAGAATTACCCTCTATTAAGGTTGGGTAGTGAGTTCTCTAACGACTTCTTTTGGGCATTACCCACCAACAGTATTGGGTAGTGGAGTTTTTTAATAGCTTTTTTCAGGCATTACCCTCTAGTAGGGCTGGGTATGGGAGTTCCTCGACAACGACTCTGAGAATTACCCTCCAACCAAACGTGGAACAGGTGTTCATCAATGAAATTCTGAAGTGTTACCCTCTAGCAGGGTTGGAATATGGAGTTTCTCAGTGACTACTGAAATAGGGAACTCCTGTCATACCAGAGAACGAGATCCTTAATTGTAGTTTGATCCCCTCTACAATACGGAAATGTGACAATTCATGGTTTGGTGTGGATTTAAACTCACAAGGAAATCGATGCTTTCCCCCTCGAGTCACATTTTTGTATGACCTAAAACCGTGTGGGTGACTTAGTTCCTCCCTATGTGGATAATATAAATGAGAGGTGAATGAGATCATTAGACTTGTGTATTTTGGGTAGATGTGTGGGATGTTAGGCACAACTAATAGACTAACATTTTCTAATGGTTGGCTAATCTTATTCTTGGGCTATATTGTAAGATGTAAATCCACTTACACTCCCATTTGGGATTCTTTGGTTGAGAATATATATATATATATATATCCTTCTTTTATACACACTTCATAGGTCTGTTACTCTCTTTTCAGGAGAGGTGATGATGCATAGGGTATGCCACGTACTTTCCATGTCTCCCTTCTTAAGGTTGGATGAGTATACTCTCCTGTTATATGTGGTGTAGGCTTGATGGGTAGTTCATCTACTCACCGTGTTTGGACCCTTGTTCTTGGAAGAGCTTACTTTCACTATTTTTTGGGTTGACCTATACTCGTTTTACTATAACGTGTATATGTACTATCTTCCTCATCTATTGTATCTCTTACTACTCCCCATTCACCCATTTCATGGAATTTTACTAGGTTTGTATATACTCATTCCTGGATGGGTTTTTCCCACACATGTCATGTCTTTGGAAGACAACAGACATGTCGATTGTGAATTTAGAGGAGCTTAAGTATACTGGGTGTTTGGAATGTATATGATGCTCGTATCTTTGGATTCAAGAGCTAAGATATCTCAGTATTGACTTTTCCCATTTTTTAAGGTTGGGACATATTTCTAGATGGGAGTGTGTTTTTTTTCCTTTACTTTCAGTTTACACTATTATACTTTTTTGAATTTTCTACAGGCTCATGCATTTTTGGTTTACTTTATAGAAGTTTTTCATCTTCTAATTTATCCATTTACACTTTATCATTGATTTGGTTTTGTGCATGTGTACATGTTCTTAAGATAATGATTCCTTGAGTTAGTTATTCCTTTAGTGCCTATCTCTACCCAAGGCCTATAGAGGCTGGCTTGGGGTAGTTGCAGCTCGGGCCCCGGAATGTGTAATGGCCCAGACCCACCTGGTCCATTACTTTTCCAAAACACGGCTCCACTGAAATGGTGGCACCGGTCTCGGTGGCACCGTGACAGACGCACACCATTCATAGTGGCACCTTGACGGTGGCACCGGTCACGGTGGCATCATGAAAGTCGCACACCAGTCACGGTGGCACCGTCATGGTGGCACTGTGTCCTCACCGAGCGGTCTTCGCTCTTTTTCCAGTTTCCGACTTTTTCTGCTCCCCCAACTTAACTTTTAGCATAAAGATGATTTAATGCCCCCTTTCAAAGCCATTTAAAGCCCATAAATAATATCTAAAATCCATCAAAAGTCAGGCAAACATTAAACTTACCAAAACATGTGGTTTTTCTTCAATTTCAAACCCTTTCCTCGTAACTTCCAGTTCCGCCCCCGTAGCGCGTTTTCCTCCATTTAAAAGAAACAGTTTAACACATAACCATTATTCCACCACCCCGATGGGAATAATTAAATAAGAATTAATCCCATCGTTTGTATCCTCCCAACCGTATAGGGAACCATGATTCGACATTAAAGATATTCAAAATTCCTTATCCCGTAGCAATAAGATCTCATATTTATATCACGCTATAGTTTCTTCCTTCACCTTCTTGGCCGGATTTCTTCCTTCTCCCTACTGCGCTTGGAGTACCCCCTTCCTGAGGCTTGTGGTGCGCCTGTTCTGGAGTTGTTCTGATGTTCCATGTAGTCTCCATAGTTCCTCCACTACAAGTCGCACATCCCCAGTTCTTGGTGCGTGGAGAAGAACTTCGATCCTTGATCAACCAAGTAGGGATATTTTTTCCTTCATCTCTCCTTACTATGTATCATGCGGGGTTGGTATGATACTATTTATATGTGAATGGATGAAACTAAACCTTAACAAAGATAATAAATAGACTATTAAAAATGATGGGGTGTGTTTGACAATTCTTCTGTACTCTTTTATAATTTCTATATGTTGTGAACTGTTTGGGCTTATGATTACTGAAAATCATGGTTGTTGGTGGTCTATCCTTGCGCACTAATTAACCCTTGTCTTCTGTGATGATATAATGAATCCAACATGGGAATTTGGTTAATCACGTAAACATGGCTGATTAAATTAATGTCCAGTGAACGAAAATCCTTGTGTGATCACCCCAGTTAACCAAATAGAAAGAGAAAACTTAGTGAATGATGTACTTGAGTCTGGAAACTTCCTTGCACTATCTTGCTTGCATGACTCTTTGTTCTGATCGATTCATGTGGGGTGACATGGATGAATATGGAATTCTCTATTGTGGCATGGTTTTTGGTTGTGAATATGAAGATGTGTGGGGCTGTATCTCGAGGAATGGTTTGATTGTAGTACTTTTAGGGATCTCACTGATCCCTTTGTTGTTCTGACTTTACAAGAGAACCAGGCGTGAATGCTTAAATTTCTATTTGGTTGTTTCTATTTCTCTGGCTTGTGGTTGTGCCAGTTAGTTTCCCAGTAGTATAGAATTCACCTAAATGGGATCACTTGAACATGAAAACACGAATTGATAAAATGGGGAATTGGTTTGTGGAATGAGTTATACTTGTCCGTGAGTGATGTGTCTTCTTTTATGAATCAATGGTAATAATGGTGTTGTGCTTAGGATCGATTTGGAAACCCCAGGTTTGGATGAGTTCTTGTTACCTTTAAATATATTTTTAGTTTTTATGTTTCTTATTCACGCCCCACCCGAGTTGAGCACTTAGTGCCGAACACCCCCATTTTATGGGGGAGGGTGTTTTTTCCAACACTCCTATGAGTGTCTGGTTATTAGATCCTTTTATGCTCCCTTTCCCAAATAGCCCAAGACTCTTAAGGCAGGATGTGACGGTCTGAGGTCCATTACAGCCTAAGATTCTTCGGGCAGGTTAGTTTTGCGGGTTGTCCCAGGTGTGTGTGTGCAGGTTGTTTCCCAAGAATCATCAGGATGAGGCACAGGTGTCTTCGGGCATGGCAGTAGTTGTTCTGGCCCAGTTGTTTGTGGGAATGGTTACGTATAGTTATTGGGGCCCAGGTGTTTGCAGGCAGGATGTGTCGTTGTGGACTAGTGTTTGCGGGCGGGATGTGTGGTTGTGTCTCAGGTGTGTGTGGGTGGGGAGTGGTAGTGGGACTGTGGTGAGAATGGTGGGATTGGTTCGATGCGTAGTATTTATTTAATAACTACTGGGAAAGTGGCACGGGGTACCCAAATATCAATGTGCTATTACAATACATTACTCGACTTGCGTTATTTGGGGAGTTTTCCTTGGTGAGGCTTGGGTGGATAGTTTTCCTTTCTAGGTGCATAGGTTATCTCTTTTTCCGCGGGGCATTATAATACCTCCCCACTTGTGCACAAGAGTCTTTGGTTTTCCCTACTGAGTAAACATGTATGATTAACCTTTGTATATAAAACTGATTTTAGGATTCCAAGAGGACTTTAGGGATCGTGCGAGGCCATAATAGCTCAAATGTTGGGACAGTTGCTGTTGCTATTTTTTTTTTCTTTTCATTGGTACTTTACCTTTGTAGTCTCCTTGTACTTTGTGGTATTTACTTTTGTAACATTCATATGAGAATGATTTTCTTTTAGATTTACTCTAACCCCTAGTTTTGGTGTTGTTGGGGTTTACTATGTTATCTCCCGATCCTAATAAAGAAAAAGGGTAATGCCTTCCATCTTCTGTGTGATTCTATACCATTAGTGCTAGTCGCCACTCTGAGGCCTATTGAAGGTGGGTCTCAGGGTCCATTATCTCTCCTTCAACTTGAATAAGTAAGGGTCTGGAAATCTAATGTCCCTTCCCTCATCTTGGTGAAGGCGGGTTGTGATAGAATGGTATCAGAGGGTAGAGGTTGAGAGATATGATGGAGTCTGGGGTTAGGCATAATGAGGATTGAATTAGATGGTCGGTTAATAGTGTTGGGTGATCTTGCTGCATGAAATAGGCTAGGGATGACTGGCTATGACATGGGATTTTATGGCCCACCGTGATCTGATGCAAGGACTCTGGGCTTACCAAACGACCATGTATGACTACAATGATTACAGGGTAGAAACCCTAGGGAAGGTACATGTATCATAATAACTTGTTTTCTTGTGCATCATGGGTGTTTGGGGATTTAAAATGGATAAGGAGTCTACGAAAATTTATGAACAATATTCTACACTATTCGGGTGTTGGTATTCATTGTTTACCTTGCAACTATGGCACCTGGGAGACGACCACGAGTAGTGCGGGCAATCAAGGCCCAGGATAATGACTTGTCTAATCAGAAGAGCGCTGACCGAGAGGAGGAGGATGATCAGTGGAAGTGGACGATTCATGCCTTTCAGCGGTAGACCCTCATAAAGTATGAGAGTAGCATCTCAGACATAGAGATAGAGAGCTATCTAGAGGAGCTGGTGATTGCTTTCAGCTTGATCTAGGCTCTGACAAAGTACTGGGTTCCTCTGGCTGTAAGCCAGATGCGTGGAGCAGTGTGTCAGTGGTGGATGCTTTATCTTGGGGAGAAGAGGGAGGCTGAGGTTACATGGGCTGACTTCGAGAAGGATTTTCGGGCAGAATTCCTCTCTTCCATGATGATGGCTGAGAATAGGTAGGAATTACTCTCCCTCTAGCAGGGGAGTATGTTAGTGAGAGAGTTCAGGATCAAGTTTAAAGATCTCCTTCGCTTTTCTCATGACCTCTTCCCGGATGAGGAGTCTCGAGCGAGACATTTGGAGGAGGAACATTGACCTTCTCTCCAGTATGTTGTTACTCCCTTCACCCTACCGATGTACTTGGAGGTCCAGAAGAAGGATGAAGTGGTTGAAAGGATGCACACGTTGGGAGGTGTATCGCAAGAGGGAATCTAGTTGGGCTCATCAAAGGGTAAAGATATCATTAGTAGGCCTCCAGCGTCAGGGCCCTCTAGGTTTCAATCAGCAGGAAGCAGGCCTTAGCAGTTCCAGTTCCGATCTCTGGGCCCATGGCCTTTCCTTTGAGACCTAGGGATGAGATGCTTCATCTTTGGAAGCCATGGGAACCTTTGGAATCAGTGCCTGAATAGTTTACAGTACAAAGAGGGTGGGCAGGTTCAACACCCAGCTCATCAGCAGCAGTTCCCAACAAGGCCCTTTTATCAGCAGCAGGAGGGGCAACAAGCTCCCGCTCCTCCGAGGACAAGCGTTGCAGGAGCAGGCCGACCTCAGGATGCTCCTCAGGGACCTCAACCAGGGCATGGTCAGGGAGGTGGCTGATAGCCAAGAGGCAGAGGAACTGGGTGTGGGCTGTTGCATGCCACAGAGACAATAGTCCCAGCAGGGCCAGAAGTCGTCCAAGGTATGATCAGCTTATTTAGTACTCTTGTCTATGCCTTGTTCGATACAGGAGATTCAAACTCCTTTTTTCACAATGTCTTTCCCGTGATCAATGTTTAAACGCTGAGAGACATCCAGTGCCCCTGGTGCTAAGAAAACCAGTGAGAGGTCAGACCGACTTGCCTTATGTTTTCTGAGGGTGTAAACTGATGATATGGCCACATCAGTCTATCAGGGATCTTCTACTGTTGCAGATGCATCCATATGATGTAATCCTAGTCATTGACTAATTGTTCTCTGTATGGGTAGTCATTGACTGCTTCTGAGGAAGGGTCATGTATTTAGATTTGGACGACTGACGTGTAACTTTCATCGGTGAGTGGGGTTTCCAGAAAAGTAGTAGGCGAGAGGATCCCCTCCTTTCCTTGCCAGATGAACTATCAGTGCAGTCGGTGGATGCATAAATGTTTTAAGTCTTAGGGATCGTCAGTGAGTTTATAGACGTCTTCCCTGAGGATGTGATGACTCTACCCCCTCAACATGATGTTGAGTTTGGGATAGAATTGCAACCTGGTACCCATCCGATTTCGATGGCTCCCAACCAGATGGCACCTGACGAGTTGTGGGAGTTGCGAATTCAGAATTATGATCTGATGAAGAAGGGTTTTGTTCGACCAAGTGCATCACCATGGGGTGTGCCAGTCTTATTCGCTAAGAAAGAATATGGTGGTCTTAGATTGTACATAGACTACCAAACACTGAACCAGGTAACGATCAAGAAATTTTACGCTCTCCCGAGGATAGACGACCTTTTTGACCAGTTAAAATGGGCAGGGTGGTTCTCCAAGATTGACCTGCGGTTAGGATATCACCAGCTAAGGGTGAAAGAGGGTGACATCTTGAAGTATGCCTTTAGGTGCAGATATGGGCACTTTGAGTTTGTGGTCATGTTTTTTGGTGTTATGAACACTCCAGGTGTGTTCATGGGGCTCATGAACTCTATCTTCTGGAAATACCTGTATCGGTTCATAGTCATGTTTATTGAAGACATTCGGATCTACTCAATATTAGAGGAGGATCACGCTGAGCACCTGAGAATGGTTTTAGAGGTCCTACGACAGCACCAACCCTATTGGAAGTTGTCCAAGTGTAGGTTATGGACGTGAGACGTGCACATCCATGGGCATGTGGTGTCCGAGCAGGGAATAGCGGTGGACCCATCGAAGGTCGAGGCGGTCGTTTCTTGGGCATCACCGAAGAACATGGAAGAGGTTCGTAGTTTCCTTGGACTGGTAGGTTACTACTGAAGGTTTGTACCCAAATTCTCCTGATTTGCAGCACCTTTGAGAGCTATGACCAAGAAGGAACAGGCCTTCGGGTGGAATGGGCAGTGCCAGGAAGCCTTTAGCTATCTGTAGGAGAAGTTGGTAGGTGCCCTAGTGTTGAGGTTTCCAAAAGAAGGGGCAGCGTATGAGGTGTTATGTGATTCTTCAGAACAAGGCCTCGGGTGTGTGCTGATGCAATGACAAGGGGTTATCTCTTATGGGTCAAGAAAGTTCCATCCCCAAGAGTGTAATTATTCCACCCACGATCTGGAGCTTATGGCGGTCGTGTTCACACTAATGTTGTGGAGACATTACCTCATCGGGGAGCGCTTCGTGGTCTTCACAGATCACAAAATTGTGAAATATATCTTCTCCCAGTGGGACATGAACTCACGGTAGTGAAGGTGGATGGAGTTACTTTCGGAATACGACGTTGACATTTCCTACACCTTAGGAAATGGGAATGTGGTGCCTGATTCCTTGAGCAAGAAGTCACAGAAGGATGTGGTTCGAGATTCAGTAGATGCTTGGAAGGCGATGGAGGAGTTGGCTGCCCGGCACCTGGATCCGAGGATGGATGGTGGTAGAGGTTTCCTGTATCAGATGACAGTGCAGTCTTCTCTACTGCGGTAGGTGGAGGAGTCTCAGTGGGGAGACATAGAGGGTGAAGTGATCTGTGACCGGGTTAACTAAGGCGATGCTCCGGAAGGCTGGAAGGATGATGTTCAGAATCAGATGCTTTTCAGAGGGAAGTTGTTTGTTCCAGAGGCGATCCACGAGAGGGTTCTTGGTGAGTTCCACAACTCAACCCTAGTAGTGCACCCGAGAGTTTCCAAATTGTACCGGGGCTTGAGGGGTCAGTTCTGGTGGCCCGGGGTAAAGAGAGTGGTGACAATGTTTGTGGGTAGGTTCTTAGTGTGTTAGTAGGTGAAGGTTGAACACCATGTTCCAGGAAACTTGTTGTAGCCTTTTGACATCCCCGAGTGGAAGTGGGATGACATCTCGATGGATTTCATCCCAGGGCTACCCAATGATCAAGGAGGCTGCGACACTATCTGGGTAGTGATGGACCGGTTGACAAAATCGGCTCACTTTATAGAGATCAAGGAGTCGGGAGTAGTGGATTCCTTATAATGGAGGTATGTGGATGAGGTGGTGTGGTTGCATGGAGTTCTGAGGTCCATAGTCTCAGATAGGGATGCACGGTTTACCTCATGAATCTGGAGGGGATAACATTATGCTTTTGGCTCCTAGCTACGTCTTAGCACTACCTTCCATCCCCAGATAGATGGATAGACAGAGTGCACCATCCAGACGTTGGAGGACATGCTACGACCATGTATTCTAGATTTTGGGGGATTGTGGGTTCGACACGTGCCTATGGTAGAGTTTTCCTACAATAATATCTATCACTCTACCATTGTCATGGCTTCGTTCGATGCCTTGTATGGATGGCCATGTCTCTCACCCGTGTGCTGGACCGAGGTTGGGAAAACTTGTGTTCTTGGCCCGAAGGTGGTGCAGAGCACAACAGAGAATATTCATCTTCTACGGGAGAGGATGAAGGCGGCTCAGGGCTGGCAGAAGTCGTATACCGAGAATAAGAGGTGACCCTTGGATTTTGAGGTCGGGGACCACATATTCTTAAAGGTCTCCCCTCGGTGTTGACAACAGAGGTTCAGCAGGGGGAGTAAGCTTTCTCCAAGGTTTATCGGACCCTTCTAAGTGTTGCGGCGGGTTGGAGAAGTGTCTTATCTGCTAGCGCTACCACAGCCGCTACTGAGAAAACATGACGCCTTCCATGTGTCACAACTCCGACGGTATCTACACGATGATTCACAGGTCCTCAACTGGGGAAATATGGACATCGAGGCCGACGTGACATTTTCAGAAATGCCTATGAGAATCAAGGATTATGAGGAGAAGGTGTTCCGTGGATGGACCATTCCTTTGGTTCGTGTTTTTTTGGAGGCATGGAGAGCTCGAGGAAAGTACCTGGGAATGGGAGACGTAGATGCACTCCCAGTACCCTGAGCTGTTTTGAGTTTTGTTCTCTTTTTTTTTGTACATGTTTGTGATGGAACACTTTACTTTGATAAATATGGAACGTTCGGTTTTCCTTATTCTGTGGATGTGTGTGAAGAGTCCTGACTATGGGGAGGGGAGAACCTGATCCCTAATCAAGATGCATTATGGTGGATGCGATTAAAGCTGTGTGGGAAAGTCAATGCCACCCAAAGAAGATAATATCTTGACATGGAGGAAGAAACTCCCTAACCCATATGACTGGACAGTTTGACCTTCGAATATTGCCTAGTTACTTGAGGGAGAGGTGTTCCTAGATGTCAATAAGTTTAACTCTTGAGAGGTATCTATCGAGGTTGTTGTTCGGAAACCCTCTTTTCTTCAGGTCTATTTTTGATTCTCGTATAAGAGAATAGTTTGAGAGGTATCTGATGTAATGGCCCAGACCCACCTGGTCCATTACTTTGCCAAAACACGGCTCCACCGAAATGGTGGCACCGGTCTCGGGGGAACCAGTTACGATGGCACCATGATAGTGGCACCGGTCACAGTGGCACAGTGACGGTTGCACACTGGTGATGGTGGCACCAGTTATGGTGGTACCATAAGGGTGGCACCGTGAGGGTGTCACCCTAACGATGGTATCATGTCCTCACCGAGCGGTCTTCGTTCTTTTTCTAGTTTCCGACTTTTTTTTCTCCCACAACTTCTCTTTTACCGTAAAGATGATTTAATTCCCCCTTTCAAAGCTATTTAATTCCCATAAATAATATCTAAAATCCCCCAAAAGTTGGGAAAACCTTAAACTTACCAAAACATGCGGTTTTTCCTAGGTATCTCACCCTTTCCCCGCACCTTCCAGTTCCACCCCCGTTGCGCGGTTTCCTCCATTTAAAAGAAATGATTTTACGCATAGTCGTTATGACACCACCCCAATGGGAACAATTAAATAAGAATTAATACCATCTTGTGTAACATTACAACTGCATAGGAAACCATGATCCAACATTAAAGTGGTTCAAAATTCCTTATCCGTAACAACAGGATCTCATATTTATATCACACTAGAGTTTCTTCCTTCCCCTTCTTGGATATATTTCTTCCTTCTCCCCGGTGCGCTTGGAGTCCCTCCTTCCCGAGGCTTTTGGTGCACCTATGCTAGAGTTTTTTTGGTCATCCTTGGAGTCCCCAGATTTCCTCCCCTGCAAGTCGCGCATCCCCAGTTCTTGGAACATGGAGAAGAACTTCGATCCTTGATCAACTAAGTGGGGATATTTTTTCCTTCATCTCTCCTTTCTGTGTATCATGCGGGGTGGTTATGCTACAATTTCTAAGGGAATGGATGAAACCAAACCTTAAAAAAGATAAAAAACAGACTGTTAAAAATGATGGGGTGTGTTTGAAAACTCTATGTAATCTTTTATAATTTCTATATGTTATGAACTGTATGGGATTATGCTCACTGAAAATCATGGTCATTGGTGGTCTTTCCTTGCGTACTAATGAACCCATGTCTTCTGTGATGATTGAATGGCTCCAACATGGGAATTTGGTTAATCACGTAAAGTCAGCCAATTAAATTAATGTCTAGTGAACAAAAATCCTTGTGTGATCACCCCGGTTAACCAAACAGAATGAAGCAAATTTATTGAAGGATGTACTTGAGTTTGGAAACATTCTTGCTCTGTCTTGGTGGCAAGACTGTTTGTTCTGATCGATGCTTTTGGGGTGACGTTGATGAGGATGGGATTCACTGTTGTGGCATGATTGTTGGTTGTGAATATGAAGTTGTGTGGGGCTGTATCTCGAGGCTTGTTTTGGTTCCATTACATTGAGGGATCTCACTGATCCCTTTATTGTTGTGACATCACAAGAGAACCGGGTGTGAACGCTTAAATTTTTGTTTGGATGTTTCTCTTTATCTAGATTGTGGTTGGTCCAGTTAGTTTCCTAGTAGTGTAGAATTCACCTAAATGGGATCACTTGAACATGAAAACAAGAATGGTATAAAGAGGGAATTGGTTTTGGGAATGAGTTGTGACTTGGCCATGAGTGTTGTGTCTTCTTTTATGAATGAATAGTAACAAGGGTGTTGTGCTTAGGTTGGATTTGGAAGCTCTAGGTTGGGATGATTGCTTGTTACCTGTACATATATATTTAGTTTTTATGTTTCTTATTCACGCCCCTACCAAGTTGAGCACTTAGTGCCAAACACCCCCATTTCTTGGGGGAGGGTGTTTTTTCCAACAATCCTATGAGTGGATAGTAATTATCTCCTTTTCTACTCCCTTTCTCGAATATCCCAAGACTCTTCAGGCAGGTTGTGATGGCCTGAGGTCTATTATAGCCCAAGATTCTTCTGGCAGGGTATTTTTGGTGGTTGGCCCAGGTGTGTGTGGGTAGGTTGTTTCCCAAGAATCTTCGGGATGAGGCCCAGGAGTCTTCGGGTATGGCAGTAGTTGTTCTAGACCAGGTGTTTGTGGGCGTGGTTACATATAGTGATTTTGGCCTAGGTGTTTGTGGGCAGGATGTGTGGTTGTGACCTAGGGGTTTACGAGCGGGATGTGGTGTTGTGGCCCAGGTGTGTGCGTGCGGGGAGTGGCAGTGGGAATACGGTGAGAATGGCAGGATTGGTTCGCTGTGTGGGACGTCTTCAATAACCAGTGGGAAAGTGGTGTGGGGTACCCAAATCTCGATGTGTTATTACTATACATTATTTGACTTGCATTATTTGGGGAGTGTTCCTTGGAGAGGCTTGGGTGGATAGTTTTCCTTGCTAGGTGCTTTGGTTATCTCTTTTTCCACGGGGCATTAGAATGCCTCCCCACTTGTGCACGGGAGTCTTTGGTTTTCCCTAATGAGTATACTTTTATGCTCACCCTACATATATAAAACTACATTAAGGTTTCCATGAGGACATCAGGGATCATGCGGGGCCCTACTATCTCAGACGTTGGGACCGTTGCAGTTGCGGTTTTTTTCTTTTCTTTGGTACTTTACATTTTTAGTCTCCTTGTACTTTGTGGTATTTAATTTTGTAACATGCATATGGGAATGGTTTTCTTTTATCTTTACTCTTACCCCTAGTTTTGGTGTTTTGGGGTTTACTATCTTATCTCCCGATCCTAATAAAGAAAATGGGTAATTCCTTCCATATTTTGTGTAATTCTATACACTTGGTGCTAGTCGCCACTCTGGAGCCTATTGAAGGCAAGTCTCAAGTGTCATTATCTCTCCTTCAACTTGAAGATGGAAGGGTCCGGCAATCTGTTTTCCCTTCCCTCATCATGGAGAATACAGGTCATGACATAATGGGTCCGACCGTAACAATATAAAGAAACATTTTTTAAGATAAATATTTCCCTCACTCATATGGAATACAGTGACCCAAAATTTAATCTGTTGAGACGTAGCTCAAATTTGATTTTATCGAGTTTTGAGCCCTTCCTATGGGTTAAACCATTAATTTACCATAGCACTTGTCCATCTAAAAGTTGTGTGATTTTTTTTTTCTGATCTCAGGTATTGGTTTTTACCCCCATGTTGATATTCGAGGGTTTTTCAAGTATTTTATGTTTTCGGGATATTTTATATTAGTTTTTTTAAAAAATAATCATCCAAAGAGATAAATAGTGGTACGACTGCCCAAATTCTCAATGATTAAATATTAGAGATATTTATATGATGCATTTAGAGATAAATCACTGACTCTAAATAGAGTCGAAATCATTACTAAGACTCAATAATGCTATAATAAATATCTTATATTATTTCTAATTTACACATACATAATTTTATTAAAATTATTATATATATTTATCAAGTTCTCATATATGAAAACGGATACCACAGTTATGTCCAGAATGTAGGATTAACCCTAGTAATAATTTACTTCCCATAGGCATTGGGTCTCTTGATAGTTCTCAATAGTAGGTGTACTTCAAAGAATAAAATAAATAGTTAATTAATTCTTTAATAAATTATATCACCTAATATTATTCTATTTAAAACCCATTTTGGACTCCCTCAATGGTTAGTAAAATCACATGGGGAAAACCTATATAGATAAGAAGGGATAGGAGTTTTTATGTTGGTGACTATGACATTGAATTGAATAATGGGATTAGATTGTGAAATGATGATGAATTTTATTTTTAAATTTTCTATGGATGTGAGAATTATTTACTAATAATTGAACCATGTTTGAGGAAAGTATTTTTTATTTTATGTTTCACTATTCTACATTATACCATGCTATATTTTTGAATAATTGTTTCCTTTGTGTTTAATGTGGGATTATTTATTTATTGTAATAATTCTCCACTAATATTTACTCTAACCATGAGAACATTCATTCTTGAGTTCTATACTAGAACAAAACGAAATATCATATATAGTCTTGTTCAATCCTAATTCTTTTCCTTGTCCATTTAAGGGAACAATGAAGAATGGGTGGTTCGTGATTGTAGATTCCATATTATTCCCTTGTCTCACATATATTATTTTTTTCTCCCCTCTCTCTCTCTTTGATTATCACACTACGATTTGGAGACCATCAGCTTGGGGTAGGCCAACATTGATTATGTGAAGTGACCGTAGTGCAGAGTGAGAGGGGACCATAACTTAGTGAGATTTGGAGATGAAATTTTGTGTAAGAGGAGGTTATGTGTGTGGTGGTCTTCATGAGGACATGTAGTCAACCTATATGGGGAGCCTAGTGTAGTTCATCAGAGGTAGAGACAGTTGGAAGATGAACAGCCTGATAGTGTGTAGAGAAGTCATTGGATAACAGGAGATTCCTGATTAGTGGGGTGTGATATTTGGGAGGAGTACGTAAGTTAGGATTTTAAGAGGTAAAATAATAGTAATGAATTAATCAATTAAAATCAAAATAATATTAAGTCATATGATTTGACATAGGAGGTGAGGGAACACAATGGACATCAAATGTAAGGGAGGGTGTACCGATAGTCTGAAGAGGGAATAAAATCCACAACAACACTTTGATATATATTAAAATATATTTAATAAACATATACATATATATAATATATAATTTTTTTAATAATAATATAAAATTAATGATAGGTGTGGAACGAGTGTTGTGTGTGTCATTTGATAGAATGGGGAGGGGTGATCCTTGATTGTAAACTCCTTTCACACTAATGTATTTTATATTGTGACTGTATGGTTGTGCGGATAAGGTATCAGATTAACAAACCATATATAGAATCATGACCCTGACATTGTGATATAAAATTAAAAACCAATATTTAATACTTAAATCTAACTCATGGCTTGGGAATGAGGCTCTTCCATGAAGAGATATTCATTTGTGATACAAACAAAACTCCCTTTTTATTAGGAATCCATTTTGGGAAATTAAATATCCAATATTGATTATTTTTAAAATAGATCATAATTTAACTAATTGTTTTTTAAAATTTTAGGTCATCTATGAGGTGAAATAAAAATATTTTAGTTTTAGACCTATTGGATCTTCAATAAGCATCGGGTGTGTTTGTTGAGAATTTACAGTATTCCGACATATGCATCTGATTAGTATATTCTATGTGTTTTACCATGTATATAATTATTATAACATTACTTTTTGAGACATTTATATAGTTTTTGGTGATTCTCTATTGATCAACAACACAAATAATTCAAATATCAGGCATTGAATCATATATATTTAGTGATAGGAAACCGTCCTTGAAAACAATTTTATGTTAGGGGAAAATCTACTCTTAACATCCCTAGGTAGGGTTAGAAATTCCCTTTAAGATATTAGGCAATGATATCATATACCTATCGATTACAAAGGGTTAGTATTTCTCCCACTATTATGGGGTTCAAGTTCATATATCTATGGAGTCAGTATTGCCTTGTCTAAAATCTCTGGAGAGGTTCGAGATGCTCCACCAGAGTTAGAATTCCCCCTACACTACAATTATAGAGGTATCCACACATAAAATATAGAGATTTTATAGAAGTTAAAAGTTTAGAGACATTGGAAGGCTTACATAATTAATTTGACAACTATCAGGACTAAGACCTCTTTATGAGACTTGGTTCATTTTGATGATTATACTTTAGTGACGAGTGGGATCCTATTAATGGATTATTATAGAATCATAATTGATGGAAGTATGAGTAGTATAGACTTATGTTGGAATTTTTATTCGTTAAGTACCCTTAGCTCACTTTAGGGATGTGGTGTATGGATGGATATAGGCATCAGGCTTTGTTATTCTCCTCAGTATCCCAAACATCCTTTTTATCTTGGGTGGTATGACTATATAGGATTAGAGTTGAGATGATTAGTTTCTCCCTTATTTCCATAAAAATTATTATTTTATATCAAACTAGTTTTTTACTTATTTTCTTTTTATCCAGTTTCTCCCTAGTACTAAGGATATTGATTGGAATTATTATTCTGGTTTTCTCCTTCTTTCCTATCATTGGTCATCTATTAAACCATGAGTTAATTTGACTTTTTATTTATGTTTCATTTGTTATTTTTATGGTATCCTACTTTGTTATGTTTACACTCACCCATGCATGGGGAATGGACCCACACATCTTGTGTCAATGTAGATGATGAATAGGTTGGTAAATGTGATGGATAACTATGGAGATTGTGTGGTTTGTTTTAGGCTAATTCGTAGTGACAAATGGTTGTGCATTACAGAGCATGGTGATTCATGATAGTGGTTGTGATGATATTTTGGTCAGATTAGGACCCTTGATCTCATTTTTTTGGAAAGGAAATTATTAGTACCTTGTGTTTCATAGGTTTTTAGACACATAATTTCCCTTTTTTTACCCTGTGGGATATATGTTTATTCATTTTCTCATGCATGCACGGTATACTATTCAGTTGATTATATATATTATACTAGTATTTTGGTTTACCTTGTGTATTGGAGATGTATTTCATATAGGTTTTTATAGGAAAAGGCCTCCCATACTATGAGATATGCCTACTCAAATATAATCACCCACTAAAAGCCTATTGAAGGTACACCTATGGTGTAAATATCAACCTTCCTCTATTCTAGGATGCCCATAGTGGGTAAGGTCGTGTCCAGAAAATTATGTCCAATGAGTGTTATTTACACCTCCTCAATTCACTCAACAATTTCTTATCATTTGAATAATAAAAATGGATTTAGAATCCTCAAAACTAATATCACACATGTCATACATCTTTCTACAGATTTTATTATAGAATATAAAAGATTATGGGGCACATAAAAAACACCATGTAATAAAGAAAGAAAAAAACATGAATTTTCATACTTAACATTCAAATTTATTCCATGAAATTTCTTTCATAAATATTTTTTCAATTTTATTTATCATGGAAATAAATTAAAATATATTATTAATTTTTATAAATTTCTCCTCGATTAAGGGATATTTAATATATATTTGTTTAGATCTGTAATTTTTCATAGGAGGTTTTAACAAATCCACAACACTTTGATTATAATTGCCTATTCTCATTGGCCATTTAACCTTTAGTTTTAAATATTCCAGATACTCTCTCATTAATATAATTTTTGTTCATCCTAGTGTATCATCCACATACACAACTTCAATAATAGTATGTGTAATAGAAATTTCATTCTTATGGTACCAACTCACACAACTATATTCTAAAAATAAAGTAAAACATGATATTGATTTCTTATCATCCACCATTTCAACACAATCAGTACTAGTATAGCTAAATATATTCATCTTCTCAATTATTTAAAAAAAAATATTCATAGTTAATTTTATGTATAATATAATTATTCATGCATCCTTTATGCGTAATTCTTTTGGATCACCGTGAAACGTTGCAAACAGGGTCACTGTATATACTGTATCTTGTATGTATATTATTTGAAATAAAAAACTTCCAATAATCATTCAAATAACGCTTTTTAAACATTTCCCTTAAAATCCTTGTTTAATTTTTCTAAAATTGTTATAGATAAAGATACTAGTTTAATGAATTTTGTTCCAAATTTATTTAATAGTTCCTTGGTATATTTCTCTAGTGATAGGAAAACAAAATTCACTTTTTTCATAACATGTAATCATAAAAAACAATACCATTTCTCTAACAATAGACACATCAAATTTATCTTTCATTTGACATTAAAATTCCTCACAAGAATACTCCTTAACACACATAAAAATATTTTTCATCAATGTATATAATAATAATGGGAGTACTAATGTTTATCTCATTCCCATATTGTTGTTGTCAACCATTCCTTAGATGTAGTTAAAATCATTGAAGAATATTTATAGTTTGGAATAATAGGATCTAGAAGCCTTTATTAATCCAAAAATAGTTTCTTATAACCTATAAACCTTTATTCCATTATTTTAAATTAGAAATTATTGAGGATACCAATAAATAATTATTCTTCAAGATCTCCATTCTAAAAATCATATTTCACATAAAATTTATAAAATTTATAATAAATGTATGATCTAAAATATAATAGAATCCTTATTTCCTCATTTTATTTATATAGGTGAAAAATTTTCTTCACCGTAAACACCTTTAAATAGAGAGTATATTTTTCATTCTAATCAAGACGTGTTTCTTGAAATTTCAAATTATTCAATAAGATTGTTTCTAAAAGCTCACTTAGTTTTAATGATATTATTTCCTTCAAGTGTTAGGAAAATATTGTATGTAATTTTTTTCAATTTAAACATTATTTATATTAATTTATATTATCCACTATTTATATATAATATCTTCAACAACTTAATGTGGGTAAAGTTGAGAAGTTAGAGTTGTTTGGTTATTTCATATCTGTATTTTTCTATTTTTCATTGATGTTTCCTTATTTACAATGATATTCTCAGTTTTAACATGTTTTTATATCATGATATTTTTATATTTATCATTTAAAATAATAAAATAATTAGTGATGATATAATATAAATTTTCATCAACATAGTTTGATCCATTTCCAGCTTTTTCATCACTCACTTTTCTAAAAATCTACATGTTTTCTTCATCATAATTTTTAGTAGTTTCATTATGAATCTCAATAATATTGGGTTTATTTTGTAAAATAATTATATCATGAAAGTGTACTAGCTAGTTTAGTACCCCATTATAGTATTTTTACCCTATTTAATTAGATTAATAACACATAAAAACATTCTTTATCTCTTTCATCAATCAATCCCTTATCTAAATTTTTGAATTTCATCATTTATGAATTTTCACAAAATTTAATGTACATAATAGATGTATTGTCTTTGAAGAACATATTATTGGAAGTCATATTTTATCAAGGAATCATAAATAATATATTATGGATATGTATAGTTGTTTTAATATATTCTCACAAAAATAAATCTGAGAGTATAAATTTACCCAATAGTATTTTACCCAATTAAATATGGATTATATTTTTTATCACTATAAATCCATTTCATTGTGTTGTGTAAGGAGTGGTGAAATCATGTTAAAATACATGTTTAGAGGAATACCAATTAAAATAATTGATATTACAATCTTTCCAATTATCGTTTATAACTGTTATATTAAGCACTCCCATCTCCTTCCCAATATATCTTCTAAAAATTTTAAACATCTTTATAGCCTCATATTTAGATTCCAAAAACATAACATTTTTTACCCTAATTAAATAATAAATGAATGAAATGAAATAAATATTAATTTTTTTTAATGGCGTCCCATTGTAAGATTATAATTAGAACGAATTAATTTAGGTGTCTTAGTTGATTGAATCTCACCTTTATTATGAATTCATTAAATCATTTTACCCCTTTAACAGGTCTAAAAAATAGTATATATTTATCTTTTCACATTGTGTAGATGTATTATAGATTAATATTTTCATATCATAATCATACAAATTTGTCCAAGATGACCAAGACATCAAGTCTATATCTTGTTTTCATTTTCTATACTAAAAAAACATGAACCCTTTTTCTTGTCAATATAAAATAGATCAACATTAGTTCTTCTAGCCTTAGTGGTGATTCATGAAATCCTCTTATTATTGATGATTTAATTTCTTCTTCTTGAAATAACATAATTACTATAATAAAATATTTTGTTATCACTCCTAATATTTTGTTGGAGGACATTAATAAATAAAACGTCTATTGAATTCAATTTCTATGAAATATTCTCTATTATACCAATTTTGATAATTTTCAAGGATCTTTAATTTACAAAAGTATCTAAAACTCTATCATAACCTTTTATGTTCATAATTATTTTCGTTTATCATATCATGTGGGATGAATAACCATAATCAAGTATCCAATAATTTCTTTATTTGATATCTTTTAGAACCATTACAATGAAAAGTGATATCTCTATATTTTATTTTATTTCATAAGGTTTTAAACTCCAATAGCTTGAGGTGATTATCATATAAGATTATTAATTAATTATTTATAAAATTCCTTTTTGGTCTCATAATAAAAAAAATTCCCATATAATCAAATCTATTTGAGTTTACATATTTATTGAATTTCTGCACATAACTTACCTTCGATTAGTATTACTCCTAACACTAATAGGACACCCACCCTTAATTAATTCCTTCATTGATTCTTGGGAAAATAAATTTTATAATCATATATATAGAATTTATTACCATAGGTTCCAAACCACTAGAAAAGGTTTTTAAATCCTAATGTTCAATAATAATATTAATTGTATTTTGGTAAATTCTGATGTTGTTCAAGTACATTTAAATTTATTTTGGAATCTATATTAAAGAAGATCTTATTATAAATTTCTATTTACTCCTTTAGATAAATGGGTATATCATTAATTTTTTTTATCAACCCAAACATGACCAATTATGACTATAGAATCTATACTGTTAGTTAAAACTAATGTAACAACATTAGTATTTACATGAAGAAATTTTACCCTATTATTTGAGATAACAAACCCATCATATTTAGATGTTTCAATTTGTAATTCAACAGAATTATTATATTTTTATCCCATATTATTTTGATTATTTTTAGAATCAATAAATATATAATATATCTGGTTTATATCATTTTACATTACAAAATATTTATCATTAGATTCTTAAAACATATTTCCATGTTATTCAATTCTCACCTTAACATGCCTATGTAAATCTATAAAATAAGTTTATTTATTGAGATCCTCATTATCACATTCATTTTTCATCTATTAAAACTTCATTAACAACCTAATTTATTTCTTTATCCTTGTATTTTTTCAAGAAAATTCTAAAGCTGTGATTTCATAATTTTCTCAGTATAATTTTATTTATCCTCATTAACACTACTTGAAGATGCTTTTTGATTTTTAACATGATACATGAATGTTTTTTTTATTTCTAGTGATTTTTTATCTATTTATCACTTATTTTGGAATTTCATTCGTATTCTTAGTTACTCATTATATTTTTTCTCTTTTTTCTCGAAAGCATCTTCATAAATTCGACAATCCTTTTTACTTTATTCCATTTTTTCGAAGCAAAATTTTATTTCTCATTATCTGAAGTATAAAAATTTTAATTCTATGTAAAAATAACTATAAAATTTAAAATTTCACCATAATTATAACATTTTAAGATATTTTTAGCTTTGAATTTGTCTCTTTAGTTATTTATATTCTATAAGATTTGTGGAAAAATCTTTTCATATCCCCAATAGTGTTCTTTTTTATCATGAAAATCATACTAAAACTCCTCCATTTTCTTTTTTATTTTAATTTTCTTCATGTATTTTAATAACATCTTCTCCTCATACATATTATTATTTTTTAAAATAAGATCCATTCTCACTCCATAAGTGAAAAGAGATTTTTCCAACTCATCAAGAGAGAACTAATTCTAGTCTCTTTATTCTATGTTTATTATTTTTCATTGAATATATTAGGATAAATTCTCAATAACTATTCAAAATGATATGATCTTTCAATGTCTCTCAAAAACCCTTGATATTGATAGAAAACCCTTTAATAATTAAGAAAAAGGTATCCATAGTTTCATTATTAGTAGTCCTTACATCTTTAAATCTAACTCTTTATATCGACATCTTTGATTCCATTACCATAAATTCTACTTCAAAAATATTTACATCTTTATCCAAAATTTCAATATCATTTTTGAGTCTAGTAACCTTAGCGTTACCATTTGTAATTAGGGAAATTAAGAGAAAATTACACTATTAGAAAAATGATCTATGGCCACAGACCTATAGCCATGTTTTTATAATTCCATGAATATAGCATAATTTATATCCACAACTTAATTAATATCATGGAAATATGTATATTTGAATCCATAGTTTTATAAAAACCATGGAAATAGGGTTTATTTGTTTTATTTAAACATGTATAGATCTCCAAATACATGTGGGGCTCGTCTCCTATACCCTCTTGTGAATCTCCTCCTCACAACCCTCTTACCATTTTTTTCATGCCCTTGTGAGACCTATTCACCTGGAGATGCTGATATGATGTGTCCACCCCACTTCCCCACATACACTAATCCAAGGTGGCCTCCCCACCTCATCCTCTAGCATGATTTGATGTGGTCACCCCACCTCCATGTGGACACTTTTCTAAGGAGGCCTTCCCCCCTTCTCCTCCAACACAGCTCTAAAGAAACCACCCTAGCTATTGATGGTCATATTCCACTTCATGGATCTTGGTCAATCACACCTCTTAAGTATGCTTTCCCACGAAATAAACTTAGGGTTTTCCATTTTCAACTTGATGAAATTAATTCTTACTCTCCTTCACTACACTGCTTCTCCCCAATCTCAAACCTAGGATTTGATCATGGATTTCTTCTAGAGGGTAAATTTCATTAAATTCATATGATATATTTTATTTTAATATCCCCTCCTATATTATTACATTTTTAACCGGATTTCTTCATCTTTTTCAATAGTGACTATGCAAATTGTTTTCCCTCAAATATATTTCTATTTGTGGGTGAATTTCATTACAATGTTATAATTTTTTGTGGTATGGTGGAGCAAGTCCTTTTCAATATTAATCAAAGTTTCATATTCTTTTTTTTATTAAATCTATACATGCCTCTATAAATTATTATATTAATTTCTGTGGGTAATTTTCTAGTTGAATGTGGCTTGTATATTTTTATAAAAATTTAATTGTTGGTTACTTAAAAGATATAGTTTAATGTGACGTGTATTTTTTTAGTTTCATGTGACATTTATTTGTTTTTAATATTTATGAAATTATTTATATAAAACTTATTCCCCATATTAACAAGATCAAGTATCATTGATCGACTTTACCTAACTTTGAAAATTTGTATAACCAATTAATCAATAGTCCAAAAAAATACTAGAAGGATCTATAATAAATAATTAACCAATTAATTAGATCATTAATTATAATAGATAAATATTAACTGATCAAAAATTTATTTTGATAAATCGCATTATAAATAATAAATTTAAATTTAAATTTATTTTCATGACACTTCTTCAACATATCACCATTGTGATTCATCTTTTTTCTCAGTTCTTTTTTAAAGGGTACACTTTTGTTCATGATATAGTCTGTACTTTTATCATAATTTTTAATGGATTATTGATTACTATAAATTTTTTTGGTTTTATGGAGTGAACAATGATCTCACCCCATTTTGAGGACCTACCAAGTTAGGTGATAACATTCAAACTTACTATTTGGAGATAATAATGAATAAGTCTTGCGGTAAAATATTTCAATATATTTTCTTCTATATATGATAATTTATAGGGAATTAGGGATATGATAACATAAACCCATTGATAATATCTTATATCATGTATCATTTTTTATTTGTGAAATTATTTACTCTTGGTTGGGTACATGTTAACTTTCATTGTTATACTGTCTAATATTTATGAATTTAGTTTTTAATGTATCAGTTTTCTACAAATTAAATTTATGAGGAACTTTTGATGAACATATAAAACCTTCAGATCGCACGACACATAAATATTTCCTCCAATATAAATCTTTGTTATATAACGGTTATCAAACTATAAAAAATATTATTTATTTTAAAAACCATAGCCTATTTGAGATAAAAAGATAATGATTTATGAGTATTGATTAAGAATGTGTAAGTTTGATTTTCTTCTTTAATTGTTTTGGTAAGTTATATTTTTCATATCATTACATGCAGATTATGCAGTAAGGTTGAAAAACTGAGACATTGATAACATTCCCTAAATAAACGGGGAATAATCTTCTGAAATATTATAAAATGGTTCAACTCAACATTTTATAATTTTTAAAATTCCTTATAATGTTTCATCTTTTCCTTATAATACTAAGTCTTCCTTAGCATCAAAATTATTATTTCTCTTATATTTTCAACTGAACAAGGAAGTGATTTCATATTCATTGATTTCATTTTAAAATAGAATATATAAATAACGATATGCCTCCTAAGGTATGTTTTTTTCTAATCACTGTTTATATTAATACCTCAACAAAAAATTATGAAATATATTCCTTCAATACAATATTGTATTTTATATATTATATGTATTAATTTATTTATCATTTTATATATACACTATACATTTGTTTATTTTATTGTTAGAAATGTTAATTTTCATTTCATGAGATACACATTTAAGTGGATGTTATTGGACATGTTTAAAAAAATTAAGATATTCTTCCATGTGTTTCTCAATGTTCAGAGAATTGTTTTATAAATATTTGTTTCTAAAATCAATTTTTTTCAATGTTTTTCTACAATGTGATTCAATTATTTTAGAGGTTCATATTTTAGAATAATTTATAACACAATCAGTGTTAATAATTCAATTATTTATTTTCATAGACCCCATATAAAAAATTATAAATTCCATTCATTGATTTAAAAACTCTTATGAAATGGTTTCACACTACTTCATAAAATTCATAAAAATCCTTAATATGTATCAAATATTCATTAAAATATTGGTTCTTCCTATAAATCATAGGTATGATTTATGTCATTCCATTATTTACCTCCTAGTTGAAAAAATTATCTCTCCATGGCATGTCTTTGAATTCCAATCAGTTCCCTATTTGTGAACCTCCACTTGATTCTCAGTCTTCTATCAACATTCTAAATCCCAAAGTGTTTTCAACTAGAACTTATGGAAATTACATGTTAAGTGATTCCATTTAACAACTAAATCTCTATAGCGTGATAGGTTTACTGTTTGAAGTATTATTCTAATCACTATACATATGAATATTGTAATGAAGACATTATTAAATGTTTTCTTTCACAATAATTTTGGATTTCATATATTATATTTCTTAGTTTATTTTTCATTTCACATTTATAGTTTTCCATCCAGACCATAATTTGCAGTATTGTAATAAATAAACCATACATTTTATTATTTTATAGTTATAATTTTCAATTTCCTTTTCATGAGATACACAATTCAGAAATATGTTATTAGACATGTTTAGAAACATTAAGATAACCTGTCATGTGTTTCTCATTGTTCAAATAGCTGATTATTATTTACCTATTTCTCAATTCAGTGTATAATCATATTTTTTTCTATTACATAATATTTTGAGTTTTGAGGTTTATATTTTATAATTATTTATACCAAAACAAAATATAAAAATGTTATTGAAATATTTACTTTCAAAAACCCCATCTCATAAACACAATACAAAATCTTTTTTGATGATTAACATGTTCTTTTGGTAGGAATTGAACACAACTAATCAGTAAAAAATTTAATTTTCTATCCTTAATATCTAAATCCATATTCACTACTTTTATTTTTGTTATTTATTAAAACAAATAGAAAATTCTTTTTTGGTCATGTTCTAAGAGTTTTTCCTGAAACAAACATACATTCGAAGTTAAATTCAACTGTTAATACTAGTGTTACACTTGATTTATTATTTTCTAATTTTATAATATATTATCTATTTATATTGTTGTATATAATAATAAAATTTATATATTTTTGTTTCATATATTTATTCATTTACAATTTTCTTAATGCAATCCTCATAATGGATTTCATTTCTTTCTACATCCCCTACATATTGCAGAGTTAAATTTTTAATGGCATAATTCTAAGGTTAAATTCCATTATACAGACAACATAAACCTTCTAAATCTAGTCATGTATCTTATAAATTCACTCAATTTTAGTCTTTACATTTGATATTTATTTTCATTTCATTTCCTGTTACATGATGTCTTAATCACACTAAGTTGTTGTTGACTCCCCAAACATCCAAACATCATAAAATTATTTAGAAACACATAATATTTATATGATTTCTATGATTATTGTAAATATTTGTTAGCGTTCATAATAAATAATTTTCTCTAAGTAGTGATATAATTTTCAAAAATTTATCATTTAATGTCTTTTTTGTTTATATATTTTTTATTAGTTATTTTTCTATTTCCCCCTAATCCTTTTTATTTTTTTCATGGTTGTATGTTTCGTATTTTTTATAATTATATTATCAACTATCATCAATATTATAAAAATTTAGTTGTATTCCAATATGTTTCTTGGATGATTGATCTTAAAAACTTATTAATCATTTAACCATTTTTTTCATTTTTTATGTGTATCTCTAAATAATTTCTCCAATTTATAGATCTCAGGAGGAAACACATCACAAAAATATTCACTCTGTATAAAAAAATGAAGACTATCTTGCATTTATAAGTGCAGTACATTGTTAAAATATCCTTTCCAAATTCATAGTTAATCTCATAACTTGATATATAGATATATGCCTATTTCAAACTCCATGAAAATAAATTGCCTTTCAGGTAACATAATCAATCATTCCTAATAATGGTTATGTGTCAGATTCATCAATAAGATTCGTGAATATGATTATACAAGCCATAAGATCAAAAGAAACATCCACAACATCTATACCTTCATTATTCAGGATAAAACATTGTCTTTGATGTGATATTTACTAATATAGGTTATGTGTCAGATACATACAGAATCTCCTTGAATATGATTATAAAATACAGAACATCCAAAGAAACATCTCCAACATAAATAATTACAATTTTTAGAAATTCTTTTCAATCACATTATCGCCGCATATGAAGACAACATTATTTTATTCTTATAAGTAATCTCTTATGTCGACATATTATTTTTTATGGATTTCCTAGATTTATTAAAAAAATATATGATATTAATATAATGGTGTATTTTCAACTAATTTTTCCAATATTAAGCTTCTATAAAAAAATTATAGATTGAATTATATTCATCAGTGTCATGATTTCAAAATTATTGCTATTATTATAATGAATTTAAAATCACCTGTTTGATTTAATAATGATTAATTGAATCACAATAAACTATTATATTTAATAATGATTAACTGAATCACATAATTAATAAATGCATGTATAACTATTTATAATAGGATTACTGAATTCATAACTGATTTATTAACATGAATGTGGAAAACCGAGTTATAGAATACATAAATAAGTTGTTGAATTTATAACTAAATACACAAAATAGATAATTTATTACTACAATTAGCATAACATAGTAATAGAATACATTACACTTTTTCTAATAATATGGATCATATAATATTAATTACTATAATTAAATGTATCATAGGTAATTATAATGAATCTATTTAGTATTAAATTATTTTGTGTATTAGTGAATATAGATTATCTCATAATTTTCATCATGTACTATTTTATATAATACTTCTTTGATTATAAAATTATATTGAGTATTAAATTATGTTGAGTGTTATGGTATATATATTCTTTAATAATATAAATATTTATTATGGGAATTTGTATCATTCAATATTTTAATATACATCTTCTCAAACAATGTGTATTAATTAGTTCTACCAACTAATACTGTATACAGTTTCTCTAAAAACCAATATTAATATATATATTTTCATTATAGATGTTTATTAATGTATATAGTCACTCTGATATTCTATAATCAAAAATTCATTTTAGTAGGTTTTTACAGTTCCCCTATGTAATAGCAGTTCAATTTCAATTCACATCATCATCCTTGGCATTTTAAATTTAGATTTCTTATGTTCTAGGATATTCCATGGTTACTATTGCAAACGGTTATTGCATTAATTATTAGTCTGGACTACAGTGAATCTAGAAAATGAACACAAACTTTCCAACTTCAATATTAGTACGTAATGGTGTTCTACCATCTTCATAGCTTTATATGTATTTTTAGTTAAAATTTTTGGTATGTGATTTTTAGTTATGATTGTTTTATGAAAAATATAGTGTAGTGTCGTGTAAAATCATAGGTGAAGTACTACCTCAGATATATTTTACATACGGTCTTTATTCGGATGAAGCATTCATCATTTAAAAACATGATGATTTTACTGTTACACATGTTGGGTTTCAAATGAATTTTTCTTACATAGTTTCATAGGAATGATGATTATCTTACACAACATCTGAATAACGATCTAATATTATATAACTCATATTTACACTAGGTTAATCTCACCTAACTCAAAAAATTCATTTTTAATATCACATAGACAATAAATTACCTGAGTTAGTCATAAATAAACCTTGGAGAAGGAGGATCACAGTGAAGTGGGGTGGTCGTATTAGAGGCACATCAGAGGAGGAATCCTTACATTTGATTTATGTATATTTAGAGGTAGCGACTTTCATCATGTAGTTTCCAATTCTTATATAAATTTAATATTCATCATTTATTTTTCCTTCCATTGGTTATATAGTTCAGTTTTATATAATATTTTCTATACTATTTATCAGATGTGGTTACTAGAGAATGAGAAAATGTTAATACCCATTATTGAATACATAACCAGTTACTATACTGTAATTTCCAAATAATTATTGATATATTCTATTTTTGTCACTTAAAACATGATGTTTTTATAATTTTAATTTAAAATATTGTAATATAAATGAAAAAAATTCCATTTTTTTGTATATATGCCATGGTTCTTTCATTTTATGAAAATCAACGTCTCAGATGTCTAGGTTATGAATGACTTGAAGCTTATCATTATTGTTAAAAACTATTTTCATATCATTTTTTTCTTTATCTAATATTTTATCTTAGTGTAGATAATAGGTAATATTAATCTAAACCCACAAGTCTTTTATATTTTATAATGGTATATGAATGTCATTCCCTTAACAAAAAATCATTCAAATATAAAAATATTAATACAACATCACTTTTTAAACTGGATCATTTGGAATCCCTAAAATCCAGGTTATTTCTTGTCTTTCATTAGATCCTCACTTTATTTATATTTAAACATATTGACTATGTCAGGTTTCTATGTGAAAATATTTGTCCAATATAAAAAGTTATTCAAATTTTTCAATAATGGAAAACCCAATTTTCATTTGAAAATAAATTTTCCTTGGCTTATGTATGTCAATTTTACCTATATAAATTATCATGAATTATTTATTTTACTATTTTTTATGTTTTAAAAACACCATTTTCTCTAATAATGTTTTTATTTAATGTTTTATATAATTTATCTATCCTACATCTATTTAATGTATCATTTCTCTAGTTATTTCACTTTTTTTATACATGTATCATATCCAAATTTTCCTCGCATTTTCATCCATAAAACTGTCTAAAATTTATGAATAAACACAACTGGCTATAACCATTTGCAATTATGTGTATAAAATAATTGATGTTTCCTTTAAATGAAAGTTTTGTTCTATATTGTATATTGCCTCAAAAAATTTCTATTGTATTATTTTTAGGGATATCTACAACATGTTTCTTATAAATAATGTACTTCAGAAATATATGATGGAATTTCATATTTCAAACAAGAAACTTCAACATTAATATGAGACATAGAAATATTTCACCTTAAAAACTCATGAAAAATAGTTGGAAATATATGAGTGAATAGTATTTAATGTCTTCGCGAGGTTCTTTACCCAGTTTTTTCTTATTTACTAGGAAACTCTTCTTCAATTAACTTAATCTCAATTTATTTACTTAATTATGTTTGCATAATTATGCATGTGTTATTTTCTATTTATATAAATTATTTTCCATGATAAAATAATTTATTTTTTTATTTAGTCACTTTGAATGCAATGAAGGAACATAGGATCTAATTCATACTTTTAAATGAAAATACTACACGTGACATGTCATATTACATTTTTTTTAAAATATTATAATCCATTTTCATATATTAATTCCACCCCATGTATTATCAAAATAACTAGATTAGTGACCAATAATTTTTGGTCCCTTGAGACCACTCTACATGTCTTTTCATCATTCTTTAATCTGATCCCATTGTAATTTTCTTGTTGCATGAAATTATTTTTTTTTATGAAATTAAAAATTTTAAGTTTAGATTGGTCCATGAAATTTTTTTTGAAATAAGTGTGCTATTAAATTTTATTCCTTACTAGGGAAGACTATTTGACTTTTTGTTCCTCTCATTTTACTACCACTTCATTTTTCTTTAAGTGTTATAATATTATGTGTTATTATTTTATTGATATTTCTATTAATATTCTTTCTGTTCATAACTTGAATTAATTTTGAATATGGTGTAGAAGGTATAAATAAATTAAATCATTAAATCATTTTTCAACTATTTCCACTTTGTTTCCATATAGGAGGTTTGCTCAGACGAAAATTCCATGTTATGTGGCATCATCAACTTGGGTTATTTCCTTTTTAAATATATTATTTTCCTTAAAAAATAATTTATTTTCTTTTTTAGGAACATTCAAAACAATTAAGCACATTGGATGTGAGTCAGTCTTTTGAATGAAAATTCTACATGTGATATGTCATATTACCTTTATCGAGAATATTACAATCCATTTTTATATCATTAAAACACCACCTGTAATATCTAAATATTTATCTCAATAGCCAATGGAGTTTGGTAATTTGATAACACTCTATAGGTTTGTTATGATTTCCTGAATCACATCCCATTAATTTTTTTAAGATATATGAAATTCATTTTTTTTAATGAAATTAAAATTTTTTATGTTAGAGTGGTCCATGAAAAATATTGTAAATGAGCGTGTGGTGAAATTTTTGTTCTTACTAGGGAAAGCTACCAAATGTTTACATATTGTCACTTTCTTGTAACTTTCATTCCACTTCCCTTTCTCTATAGGTGTGCTAATACAATGCTTTACTATATTATTGATATTTCAATTTACATGATTTCTATTCATAAATAGAATTAATTTTGAATACAGTATAGAAGGTATTAATTAAATAAATAATAAAATCATTTTTCTCACTCTTTAGCCTTTGTTTGCAAATATGTAGTTTGTTTAGATGCAAATTCCAGGTCAATTGACTTCATAAATATATCATTATTGTTATTTTATTCAATGATACACATCTATGTTCTCTATTACATTACTATCCTTTGTATTACATACATAATTCTTGAATTATCATTTAATATTATTTTCCATAAAATAATGGGTAAAAATATATCATCACTCAATTTTTTATATTCTTTTCTCTTACAAAATAGTAACATTGTTTAAAATTATATATACCTACCATGAATATCTTTATTATTATTTAATTCTATAGAATATTAATTAATTAATACAATATATCTATAGAAAGTCAGAGGAAAAAATCTATACAAGTTTGTAGAGTGTGTAGGATCACTTCATGGGTTGGAGCTGAAGAAGATTTCAGTATATGTGCTATTGAATTTTTAGAATAATAAGGTATCATAATAGAATAACATGAATGATTTTCCCAGGCAGTGATACTTATTCATGTGAGTTGTGGTTTCTCATAAAAAAGATGGAAATGGTTGGAAAATCTTCTTAGAAATAGACATGGGATAATAATTTATTCAATCATGTTAGGATGTTCCTTCTCATGGACATGGTAAAAATTCATATAAAAATGAAAAAAACCTCAAACATAGGACAATCTATGTTAGTGGTTCTTAAGGAAACTTTTGTACCCACCATTTAGTATCTGGTCTTCATAAACTCTCACATCATTCCTAATTATTGTTCATTAGAGACCTCATACATATTCAAGTATTAATTAGTGTGTGGAAGGATAAATTATTTTGAATTCATGTCTACCAGAGTATTTTGTATTCAAATTCAATATAATAATAAATATTTTTAGATAGATATTATTTTTGGTACCTCTATGCAAATCATAAATTGAAATTTCTCATACAATTAAAACACGTATTCTTACTCACACACATTCGATCACTTTAATAAATCTCATCTATAGCCACATTTTTATGAGATAAGGTTGTATAAATAATTTATACTTTCATAATCACATAAAAAAAGCATATAAGGTATGTGAACTAACCCAGATTTATAAATATTAGGGAATAAGTCCCTCTAAAAAATGTTCTCCCCTCGTATCATCATCAATAATAAAACCTTATAAATATCATAGTATGTTCATGAACCGGTATCCAAATTCATACATGCTTGGACATCCCTATATAATAATAAATATGTTATGTTTTTATTATAATGTAAGAATTTATACAATAAACACTTTCAAAAAGATAATTCAAAATTGTCCACATGACCGCTTAGACATATCTCAATCTCCATATAAAGAATTATAAATTTAATAGAAAGTCTACATTAAAAAATATCCACTATTGGTATCCAATGTTCACAGTCTACCAAATTAAACTATAAAGAAATGTCTACCTATTTAATCCTATTCTTGGTTTACCAATTATAAATAGATCTCTAATATCTCAGTAAGATCTACTATTGAAACTCTTTTAATGAATCACTCTATGTATCTTCTGATATATGTATAATCATTTGGGGAACTGTCACGACCCGCCTTCACCAATGGGAGGGAAGGGTCAGTAGATTTCCAGGCCCTTCCTTCTCTAAGTTGAAGGAGAGATAATGACCCCCAAAAACCCGCCTTCAATAGGTCCCGGAGTGGCGACTAGCACCAAGGGTATAGAAATTTCTCACAAATGGAAGGCATTACCCTTTTTATTTTATAGGACCGAGAGATAAGGAGAAGAAAACCCCACAACACCAAGGTAAAAGACAAATAAGGACAAAAATAAACCACTCCCACATGCATGTTCCAAAAGTAAATCCACAAGTATAAAAGGTGACTACAAGGTAAGTACCAAAGAGGAAAAGAAAAACAACAACTGCAACTGCTCCAAAGGTCCGAGCTAGTAAGGTCCTGCGCGATCCCCGAAGTCCTCCTGGAAACCTGAAAGCAGTTTTATATACGCAGGGTGAGAATACAAGTACACTCAGTAGGGAAAACCAAAGATTCTCGTGCACAAGTGGGAGAACGTACTAAATTCCCGTGAGAAAAAGAGTAAACCAAACACCTTACAAGGAAAACTATCCACCCCAGGCCTCACCAAGGCACACTCCCCAAATAACGCAAGTCAAGTAATATATATAATAAGATCACATCGATGTTTGGGTACCCCACACCACTTTCCCAATGGTTATTGAGACATCCTACGCATCAGACCAATCCCGCCATTCTCACCGCAGTCCCACTGCCACACCCACCCACAGACACCTGGGCCACAACTACAAGCAGTCCCATTGCCGAAATCCCACCCACACACACCTGGGCCTCAATCGCACGTAGTCCCACTGCTGAATCCCGCCCGCACACACCTGAGCCAGAACTGTCACATGTAACCATGCCTGCAAACACCTAGGCTAGAACAACCACCACCACGCCTGAAGACACCTGGGCTAAAGGATCCACTACCACGCCCGAAGACACCTGGGCCTCATCCCGAAGACACTTGGGAAACCACCTGCTGCACACACATGGCCAACCACCACACTACCCCTCCCGAAGGTTCTTGGGCTAATAATAGACCTCAGGCTATCACAGCCTGCCCGAAGATACTTGGGCTATCCCGGAAAGGGAGAAGAAACGGAGCTAATAACCAGCCACTATGAAGAGTGTCGGGAAAAACACCCTCCCCCATGAAATGGGGGTGTTCGGCACTAACTGCTCAACGTGGGTGGGGCGCGAATAAGAAACACAAAGCTACAATTATATATATATATAGGTTACAAGAACTCACCCAAGCTAGGTTTTTCTTCAGACAGCCTATAGATCACAACATCACTCAAGTCCGAGTCACGACTCATGCTAACAACCCATGTGTCCCCTTTCTTATTTCATGTTCAGTAATAATGTTTATGTTTAAGCACTACTGGGAAACTAGTAGGCATAGGCATAAGTCCCGGAATGTAAACAGTCAAACATCAACCAAAACGCCCACACCTGTTTCTCAACAACAGAGGATTCCACCCCAATTCGTGATATAAACAAGTAACCACCTGGATTTAAAACTCACAACCACCGAATCCATACCAACAGTAGATCCCATCCCCCAAATTCACACAACCACCAAGAGTATAAAAGAACATGGGATCCCATCCCCTCCCACATCTCCAGCAATCGGCCCGAAAGGAAAACAACCAACTACCACCATCAACACAAGCAGGTCATTGCCGGTATTTTCAAATTTAAATGACTTAACACAAACCATGATTCAAATTCCGTGTGATCTAACTGGGAGTTATCATAGAAGGTTTGATCCTGGTGCATTCAATTATTCAGCCAGATATACATGATTAACCGATTCACTTTTCACGGCAGGAGTTTACAACCATAAACAAGCCGTTTAAAACATCATAAGGGTTCATTAGTGCACATACAACGACCACCAATGGCCTCGATTTTCAGGAGGCATAAGCCAGCACAACTCAACAAGATGGTCATAGAAGAAAAAACATCAAAATATAAGATAGCATCAACAAACACAGCCCCCCCTTCTTTATTTATGGAGTTCATTCGTAATCTTTATTATGTTCGATCCAACTAGTTCTATAGAAACAAAAGCACGCCCACCCCGCATGATACACAAAAGTGAGAGGCGAAGGAGAAATTCCTTACTTGTTGATAGATAATCGACGTTTAGGCTGGGGGCGTGGAACTTTACGGATAACGATGTTCCCGATGTACCAGAAGCTATTTGTGAAAAGCCACAATCGAGGAAAAGAGAAACCACGACTAACCCTTAGTTTATAAGAGCAGAGGACGGTTGAGGTGAAAACACGAAACCACGTAAGGAGCGGGGGTTGTGGGTTGACCACGCGGCTCCACTAGTACAAAAAGGGGTCGGTGGTTAAAGCTGACTCATGAATTGATTAAGTATTTAATTAAAGCTCTTATGCGCGTTACGGGTCTTAAAAACATGCTTATACGAGTCAGAATAGGGTTTAAAACCCCATTTGTGGAAAAGAGCACTACTGACGCCGATCGGTCTCACCGAGACTCGACTCAGATTTTGGAAAAGGGAAGGACCAAGAGAGTCTGGGTCATCACATCGGATACCTATCAAACTATTGTCGTCCCCGAGAATTTAAACAACCCAGAAGGAAAGGGTGGGTCCGAACAACCACCCCAAAAGATACCTCTCAAGAGGGAACCTCATCGTTAACTAAGAACACCTTCCGGTCACGAACCAAGCAACATACCATGCCAAACTACCTGGGCATGTGAGTTGGGGAGTCTCCTCCCCCATTTCAAGATATTATCCTCTTTGGGAGGCACTGACATGCCCGCACGTGTTTAATCACATCCACCTTAATGCGTCTTGATTAGGGGTTGGGTTCTCTCCTTCCCCATAGCCGGGGCTTTTCACACACAAGCAGAGGAAGAAAACCAGTACATTTCATATCCAAAAGACAAAACATTCTATCACAACAGGTACAACAAGGATCGAAACTTAAAATAACTCGGGGTACTGGGTACGCATCTGTGCTTCCCTCTCCCACGTACTCTCCTCAAGCCCACCGTGTGTCCACAACACGTGAACCAAGGGAATGGTTCGCCCGCGATCACCTTTTCTTTGCGATCCTCGATCTCCATTGGTCTCTCCACAAAGGTCACATCGTCCTTGATGTCCAGCTCACCCCAATCAAGGATGTGTTAACCGTCATGCAGATACCGATGGAGCTGGGACACATGAATGACATCATGTATCCTTAGTAGCGGCGGTGGAAACGCTAGCTGGTAAGCCACTTCGCCGACCCGCTGCAACACTTGGAAGGGTCCGATTAATCTGGGAGAAAGCTTACTCCCTTTGTCGAACCTCTGCTGCCCACGCCAAGGGGAGACCTTTAAGAACATGTGGTCCCCAACCTCAAACTCCAAGGGCCTCCTCCTGGTATCAGCATACGACTTCTGTCGGTCCTGGGCCGCCTTCATCCTTTCCCGTATGAGCTGAAACTTCTCTGTCGTGTTCTGTACCACCTCCGGACCAAGGATGCCTACCTCTCCTACTTCGGTCCAACACACAGGAGAACGTCATGGCCTCCCGTACAAAGCTTCAAACGGGACCATGCCAATGGTAAACTGGTAGCTATTGTTGTAGGAAAACTCTACTAGAGGCAAGTATTTCACCCATGCTCCTCCTGAGTCCAGAACACATGCTCGCAGCATATCCTCCAAGGTCTGGATGGTGCGCTCTGTTTGTCCATCCGTCTGGGGATGGAAAGCAGTGCTAAGGCGTAATTGGGTGCCAAACGCATGATGAAATCCTCTCCAGACTCGCGAGGTAAACCGTGAATCCCTATCCGAGACTATAGACCTCAGAACTCCATGCAACCACACCACCTCATCCACGTACTTTCGTTCCAAAGCATCCACATCCCTTGACTCCCTGATCGCCAGAAATTGAGCCGATTTCGTCAACCTGTCCACTACCACCCAGATGGCATCGTACCCTCCTTGGGCCTTGGGTAGTCCCGTGATGAAATCCATTGAGATGTCATCCCACTTCCACTCGGGGACATATACGGGCTGTAGTAGGCCGCCTGGAACTCGTTGTTCAGCCTTCACTTTCTGACACACTAGGCACTTGGCCACAAACTCTCCCACCGCTCGATTAACTCCGGGCCACCAAAACTAGCTCTTCAATACCTGGTGCATCTTGGAAACTCCTGGGCGTACCGCCAGGGGTGAGTTGTGGAACTCACTGAGAACCTTGGCGTGCATCGCCTCCGGGACAAACAACCTTTCCTAGAAAAGCATCCGGTTCTGACCATCCTATGTCCATCCTTCTTGAGCATTACCCTGGTCAACTTGGTCATGCATCACTTCACACTCTAGGTCTCCCCACTGAGACTCCTCCACCTGCTGAAACAAGGATGACTGCACTGTCATCTGATATAGGCATCCTCTACCGCTATCCGTCTTCGCATCCAGGTGTAAGGCAGCCAACTCTTCCATTTCCTTCCAGGCGTTCGACGACTCTCGAAACACATCCTTCTGCGTCCTCCTGCTCAAGGCATTGGCCACCACATTACCCTTTACCTCAGTATAAGAGATCTAGAAGTCTTAATCCTAGAGGAACTCCACCCATCTCCATTGTCACAAGTTTAAGTCCCACTGGGAGAAGATATACCTCAAGCTTTTGTGATCCGTGAAGACCACAAAGCGTTCCCCGTTGAGGTAGTGCCGCCATAACTTTAGCGCAAAAACGACCGTTGAAAGCTCTAGGTCGTGGGTGGCGTAATTACGCTCATGGGAACGCAGCTGCCTGGACCCATAAGAGATCACCCCTTGTCGCTGCATCAACACGCATCCCAGGCCCTGTCCCGAAGCATCACAGAATACCTCATAGGTCACCCCTTCTTCTGGTAATCTCAATACTGGGGCACTAACCAACTTCTCCTTCAGATAGCTGAAGGCTGACTGGAACTGCTCACTCCATACGAGGTCCTGGTCCTTCTTGGTCAGAGCCGTCAAAGGGGCTGCTACCCGGGAGAAGTTGGGTACGAATCTCCGGTAGTAACCCGCCAGCCCGAGGAAACTTCGGACTTCTGCCACATTCTTGGGTGTTGCCCAAGAAAGACTGCCTCAACCTTTGATGGGTCGACCGCTACCCCCTTCTCAGACACTACGTGCCCGAGGAAGTGCACTTCTTGTGTCCAGAACTTGCATTTTGACAACTTCCCATAGAGCTGGTGCTATCAGAGGACCTCCAAAACTGTCCTCAGGTGCTCTGTATAGTCCCCCTCTGATCTAGAGTAGACCAGGATGTCTTCGATGAAAACAACCACGAACCGATCCAGGTACTCCCGGAAGATGGAGCTCCTAAGCCCCATGAACACAGTCGGGGCGTTCGTAACACCGAAAGGAATGACTACGAACTCAAAGTGTCCATACCTGCACCTGAACGCTGTCTTCGGGATGTCGCTCTCTTTCACCCTCAGTTGGTGGTATCCAGACTGTAGTTCGATCTTCGAGAACCATCCTGCCCCTTTCAGCTGGTCAAAAAGATCATCTATCCTTGGGAGAGGGTAGAGATTCTTGATTATCCCCTGATTCAGCCTCCTGTAGTCTATGCACAACTTAAGACCACCATCTGCCTTCTTTGAAAACAAGACCGGAGCACCCCACGGTGACGCACTCGGACGAAGATAACCCCTATTCATCAGATCGTCAATCTGTATCCGAAACTCCCGTAGCTCCAAACGTGTCATCCGGTAAGGAGTCATCGAGATTGGATGAGCACCGGGCTGCAGGTCTATCCCGAACACGATATCAGGTCGAGGGGGTAGAGTCGTCACCTCCTCAGGAAAGATGTCCATAAACTCACGGACGATCTCTGGCACTTCCATCATTTCAGCATCTACTGATTCCACTGTCAGCTCAGTCAACAAGGAGAGGAGAGGTTCCTCTCTCCTGTTTCCCTTCGGACTGCTCTGCTCACCGGTGAAGGTAACACACCGGTTGTCCAAGTCTGAGAACACCACCCTGCTTCAAAAACAGTCGATGATGGTGCACAAAGAAAATAGCCATTTGATGCCTAGGATGACATCGTATGGATGAATCTGTAGCAGAAGAAGATCCCTAACCGACCGATGTGGCCCTAACATCAGTCTGCATCCCCGAAAAACGAACAACAAGTCGGTCTGACCTCCATCTGGTGTGCTCAACACCAGGGGCACTGGAAGTCTCTCGGAATCTAGACCCAAGGCACGGGCTAGAATGGGTGCAACGAAGGAGTGCGAAGCTCCGGTATCGAACAAAGCATAAGCAAGAGTGCTAAACAGACTGATCGTACCTCGAACAACCTCTGGCCCTACTAGAACTGCTACCTCTGCAGCGTGCAACTGTCCACACCCAGCTCCCCTACCCCTCGGCTGTCAGCCACCTCCCCGACCACTCCCTGGTCGAGGTCCCTGTGGAGCGCCCTGAGGTCGGCCTCCTCCTCCTACGTCTGCCCTCGGAGGAGCGGGAGCTCGCTGTCCCTGCTGCTACTGCAGGAAAGGTCTGGCTGGAAGCTGCTGCTGAGGCGGGTGCTGGGGATGACTGCCACTGCTGTGCTGCACCCGAGCGGGGCACTGACTCCGGAGATGCCCAGGGCTCCCACAGATGAAGCACCATGGCCCCGGGCCCATAGGAAAATGGTGAGGGCCGAGGGATCGAAATTGAAACTATTGCGGCCTGCTCCCTACAGGTCGGAACCTAGAGGGTCCTGACACTGGAGGCCTGGTGCTAACGGCCTTCCCCTTCGATGGTCCCAGCTGGATCCCCTCTCGCAACACTCCCCCTAGAGCATCCATCTTCTCCACCACCTCGGCCTTCTTCTGGACCTCCAAGTACATCAGCAGGGTAAAGGGGGTAACAACACACTAGAGGTAGGGTCGGAGTGCCTCCTCGAAACGTCTTGCCCGAGCCTCCTCGTCGGGAAAGAGGTCTGGAGAAAAATGTAGGAGGTCCTTGAACTTGATCCCTAGCTCCCTCACAGACATACTCCCCTACTGGAGGGAGAGTAGTTCCTACCTATTTTCTGCCTTCATCATCGAGGAGAGGAATTCCACCCAGAACTCCCTCTTGAAATCCACCCAAGCCACCTCAGACTCTCTCCTCTCCCCAAGTTAAAGCATCCACCACTAACGTGCCGCTCCCCACATCTGGCTAACGGCCAGAGGAACACAGTACTCGGTCGGGGCCCGAATCAGGCCGAAGGATATAACTAGCTCCTCTAGCCAGCCTTCCTTCTTCATATCAGAGGTTCTCCCCTCATACTTTTCGAGGGCCTGTCGCTGGAAGGCTCGAAGATTCTTCTTCCACTGGTCGTCCTCTTCCTCTCGATCAGCTCTCTGCCGATTGGCCAAAGTAGTCTCTGGGGCCTCGATCGCCTGTACCACATGTGGTCGCCTTCCAGGTGCCATAGCTACAAGGTAAACAAGGAATGCCTAAGCCCAAGTAGTGCAGAATATCGTTCATAAAACTTCTTAAAATTTTATTTATTCTTAATTCCCAAGACTTCCCAGAAACACAAGAACACAAGTCATTATGATGCATTTACCTTTCCTAGGGTCTCTTCCCTGCAATCAGTGTGGCCTCACTTGGTCGTTTGGTAGGTCCAGAGTCCTTGCATCAGATCACGGGGGGCCCTAAAATCCCATGTCCTAGCCGGTCTTCCTTGGCCTAATTCATGCGCCAAGGTCACCCAACACTGTTGCCTTACCATCCCATGCAATCCTCACCGTGCCTAACTCCAAACCCCATCCTATCATATCTCGACCATCACATCTGATAACATTCTGTCACAACCCGCCTTCACCAAAGGGAGGGAAGGGTCAGTATATTTCCAGGCCCTTCCTTCTCTAAGTTGAAGGAGAGATAATGACCCTCGAAACCCGCCTTCAATAGGTCCCGGAGTGGTGACTAGCACCAAGGGTATAGAAATTTATCACAAATGGAAGGCATTACCATTTCTATTTTATAGGATCATGAGATAAGGAGAAGAAAACCTCACAACACCAAGGTAAAATAAAAATAAGGCCAAAAATAAACCACTCCCACATGAATGTTCCAAAAGTAAAGCCACAAGTACAAAAGGTGACTACAAGGTAAGTACCAAAGAGGAAAAGAAAAACAACAACTGCAACTGCTCCAAAGGTCCGAGCTAGTATGGTCCTACGCGATCCCTAAAGTCCTCCTGGAAACCTGAAAGCAGTTTTATATACGTAGGGTGAGCATACAAGTACACTCAGTATGGAAAACCATAGACTCTCGTTCACAAGTGGGGGAACGTACTAAAGTCTCGTGAGAACAAGAGTAAACCAAACACCTAACAAGGAAAACTATCCACCCCAGGCCTTACCAAGGCACACTCCCAAAATAACGCAAGTCAAGTAATATATATAATAAGAGCACATCGATGTTTGGGTACCCCGCGCCACTTTCCCACTGGTTATTGAGACATCCTACCCATCGGACCAATCCCGCCATTCTCACCGCAGTCCCACCACCACACCCGCCCGTAGATACCTGGGCCACAACTACACGTAGTCCCACTGCCGAAATCCCGCTCACACACACCTGGGCCTCAACCGCACACAGTCCCACTCTTGAATCCCTCCCGCACACACCCGGGCCACAACTGTCAGATGTAACCATGCCTGCAAACACCTAGGCCAAAACAACCACCACCACGCCTGAAGACACCTAGGCTAAAGGATCCACTGCCACGCCCGAAAACACCTGGGCCTCATCCCGAAGACACTTGGGAAACCACCTGCCGTACACACCTGGCCAACCACCACACTACCCCGCCCGAAGGTTCTTGGGCTAATAATGGACCTCAGGCTATCACATCCTTCCCGAAGATACTTGGGCTATCCGGGAAAGGGAGCATAAAATGGGCTAATAACCAGCCACTATGAATAGTGTTGGGAAAAACACCCTCCCCCATGAAATGGGGGTGTTCGGCACTAAGTGCTCAACTTGGGTGGGGCGCAAATAAGAAACACAAAGCTAAAATTATATATATACAGGTAACAAGCACTCACCCAAGATAGGTTTTTCTTCAGACAGCCTACAGATCACAACAGCACTCAAGTCCGAGTCACGACTCACGCTTACAACCCATGTGTCCCCTTTCTTATTTCACGTTTAGTAATAATGTTTATGTTTAAGCACTACTGGGCAACTAATAGGAATAGGCATAAGTACAGGAAAGTAAAAAGTCAAACATCAACCAAAACTTCCACACCTGTTTCTCAACAATAGAGGATTCCACCCCAATACGGGATATAAACAAGTAACCACCTGGATTTAAAACTCACAACCACCGAATCCATACCAACAGGAGATCCCATCCCCCAAATTCACACAACCACCAAGAGTATAAAAGAACAGGGGATCCCATCCCCTCCCACATCTCTTGCAATCGGCCCGAATGGAAAACAACCAACTACCCTCATCAACACAAGCAGGGCCTTGCCGGTATTTTCAAATTTAAACGACTTAACACACTCCATGATTCAAATTTCGTGTGTTCTAACTGGGAGTTATCATATAAGGGTTGATCCTGGTGCTTTCAATTATTCATCTGGATATACGTGATTAACCGATTCACTTTTCATAGTAGAAGTTTACAACCACAAACAAGCCATTTAAAACATTAGCAGGGTTCAATAGTGCACAAACAATGACCACCAATGGCCTCGATTTTCAGGTGGCATAAGCCAGCACAACACAACAAGATGGTCATAGAAGAAACAACATCAAAATATAAGACAACATCAACAAACACAGCCCCCCCCTTTTTCTTTATGGAGTTCGTTCAGTTTCTTTATTAAGTTCGATCCAACTAGTTCTACAGAAACAACAGCACGCCCACCCCGCATGATACACAAAAGAGAGAGGCGAAGGACAAATTCCCTACTTGTTGATAGATAATCGACGTTTAGGCCAGGGGTGTGGAACATTATGGATAACGATGCGCCCGATACACCAGAAGCTGTTTGTGAAAATCCACGATCGAGGAAAAGAGAAACCACGGCTAACCCTTAGTTTATAAGAGTCGAGGACGGTTGAGGTGAAAACGCGAAACCTCGTAAGGAGCGGGGGTTGTGGGTTGACCACATGGGTCCACTTGTCACAAAAAGGGGTCGGGTGGTTAAATCCGACTCATGAATTGATTAAGTATTTAATTAAATCTCTTATGCGTGCTACGGGTCTTAAAAACACGCTTAAACGAGTCAGAATAGGGTTTAAAACCCAATTTGCGCAAAGGAGCGCTACTGACGCCAATCGGTATCACCGATCGGTCTCACCGTTCGGTCTCACCGATCAGTCTCACCGAGACGCGACCCGGATTTTGGCAAAGGGAAGGACCAAGAGAGTCTGGGTCATCATAGGAACCACATTAGAACCTTGTTTTTTATCCTCTATCTGGATCACATGATGATGTTATGAAAATTATATAACTATATTTAGGTAATAATATACCATATACCAAATATATGGAATGTTTTATCTTTTCCACAAAATCCACCATTGAAATCATTCAAAAATAAATTTAACATGTATAATAATCAAGTACTAGTACTACATTATTAATGTACACCATAACACAATACCCTAAAATTACTAATCCATTCAAAAATAATAACAATTTGAGAACTAGGTCCGTGGAACTAAAATACTTCCACTGTCACACTCTTTACTGGGCCCCATGGTCTATATAATTTCCTGTGATTAGACATACCACTATCTTACTAAGTCAATTAAATCCATAGGTTACTAATACACAACTAATACTAAACCTCACCCTAATATTATTCATTCATGTCCCAACCCTTAAAAAACTCTTGGTGAGACACTAACCTAAATTTTATCTTTTGGATCCTTGTTTTGGTAAATCATAATACACTTAACATATTACATTGTTTAACTATGTGTTTTTTATTCTTTTCTCTTCTAGAATCCATTCATAAAAATTTTATTCCTTATTAATCTATTCATTAAATACACTAATCATTTATAATATTATCCATTTTTGATTACCATGGTGTCACATGAACCATAAACCAATTAAATAATGTTTATGACATACATATGAAGCCTTTTGAGTGTAATCTATAATCTCAAAGATCCCACAAAATTTGTTGCAACTGATTATTATAAATAAAGCTTTGGGTATTAAGGAAAAAGTGTTGTCAGTATTATAATTGGTCATGAAATATATAATTAATAGATATTTTTCTTTTCATTGTTTTTTTTGGTCAATCTATACTTCTATTTTCTGTTCTTGAGAGGTTTAATTATAAAATACATAAGTATTTCCCTTTGTAATCCTTTTCCTTCTAATTTTTTATGATCAAAGAAGTTCTAAAGAGAGGAAATTTTGTTACTGATATTTTTATTATATATTAAATTTTGTAAGGACTATATATCTATAAAAGTTTATATTTAATAGGATTCACATAAAAACATTTTACTATGAGGTTAGAGATTGATCCTCCCAATAATTTTGGTCAAAAGAAAATAGTTCTGGGAATATGAAACATGATGTACTTCATTAATTTAATTTTTTAAGACTTTACATTTTTCTTTCTTAAATTTCATTACATTTTTTAGTTTTAATCGCATTACATTATAGAATTATATTAATATATTAATTACTTTAATTAAATGTGTGCATGTACCTTCTAAATTATTCATTTTTCCATTATACTATAAAAGATAGTTATCTGTTTAATTCTGAATGTTATTTATCCTCTGAATTGTTTACTATTTCTATTTTAATTTTTCTCAGTCAAAAATTGGGACTTTTTTAGTCCCTATGAATAATAACCTATTTAATAAGGATGTTTTTTTAAATCCCACCACCACCTCAAAGCTATCTAATAGGGAAAATAGACTTTTAGTCATCAATGAGAATGGGAATGACCATTAAAGTCCACCTATAATGGGAAACAAGGTATAAATAAAGGTATAACATGAAAAAAATCATTTTTTTAGGATTTTAGTAAGGTTTATGGGGTTGAGTGTAGGTTGAATTAGGTGCATCATACCTACTATTTTTTGAGACTAGAATATGTATCCATGGTTTTAAATCATTGGAGTAGACCTGGTGTTTTTTTGGAAATTAGAGGTTCTATCCACAGTTTAAAACTATGGAGTTAGAATAATTTACATGGTTTTAATCATGGCTATTATCCTATTTCAATAGATAAAGCCCATGGAAATAAATATACATAGAAATGAATAATTCCACGGTTTTTAACTTAGGTAGTAGACATTTTTCTAGGGTTTGAACCATTGCAATATCCCTATTCCCATGGTTTGAACTATTTAAAAAGGCATATTTCCACTGTTCAAAACCATGGCTATATGTGTGGCCCTATTTCTATGGTAAAAGGAGCCACGACCCATCAAATGGTGGCTATTACCTATAAACTCGGTTTCATAACTTATAGCCTTTTTTATAAACTATGGTTATGTCCAAAATTTCTATTAGTGCTCCAACAATTTACCTCAACATCCAAATTTCTTTTATCAACTTGTTTTAAATAAACATCTATCGTAATAATTGTAAAACCAATGATGGCAGGATCAATAACATATTTTCCAAGTGAATGGATATAAGGAATCATATTTTTCTCCCATCTAAAATTTACTATAAAAAGTTGGTGTGCCTTTACTGTTGAATGAATACCGATTCTTCATTAAATATTTATCCAATATAAGATTTTTTAGTGGAATCCTATACTTATCTTATATTAATAATAATACCCAGGATATTAGATCAGTAGTATGGGTGGGGGTCAATAAATATTATAAAATTTTAATAATATACTTTTTAAATGAATATTTATGACTAAATTATCTCCAAATACACTTAATACTTAAAACACTCACTCCCCCTTATATAGAAAAAATACACACATGGGGAACATAAGAGTTTTACAAGGATCGGACTCAATGTTTGTTACTATATCATTGTTGTGTTCATATTTAGTATAAGATACAAATGTATCACAAATAAATATTCATAATCATGAATATTAGTAACACATAAAAGTGATATATTATTAAAAAGACATGTTCTATCATATATCCCATGAAAAAAAAATTCCTCACTATTTTACCTTAGATCTAATGAGAAAGCGTCTATCAAGTGAAAAAATACATTAAAACGTTTTAAAAAATCATTTTAATGGGAGAAAGTTGAATTTGAAAACTAAAATTTTTAAATGAAGGATCAAGAATGGAATATTGAAAATAAATAATAGTAAAGAGAATAAATATAGATTGTAAAATAAATTAAAAATATATGTAAATATTACTAAATAAGTTTTAGTATTTTTAAATGTTTTTAGAGAAACTCAAATCAATAAAAAAACCTAACATTTCATTTTGGATATAGATAATGTAACATATTAATTTTTTCCAAATAGAATAAATATTTATCATTCAAAATATGAAAATAAAACATTTATGGTAGGAAATAACATGATTGGAAAATTTAACTTACCCTATATAAAAATATAAAATACCATTTGATAAATATAATGGTTGAATATATCAATCATAGTAGAACGTGGTCAAAGAGTAATGTTTATCACTCAATGAAAAAGATATTGAGTTACAGAACACACCTATGAATTTTTTTCTTATGGACAAAAATACAATAAATAATATAACTTGAAATGAAATTATAAATATATAAATCATATAAAAATTATGATAAGAGATGTCAATAGACTAGTAATTACACAATGTAAATGTGAGTTGGTGTAAAATATAAAACATGACTCAAGGATTGAGATTTGAGGCAATAACACCAATAAGAATTATGAGAAAGAAATGGAAATCCCTAGAAAATAAAGTGGAATATAATACAATATTAGGGTGGTGTAATCCAGTCTTATGAGTATATATTCACAGATGATGGTACACGACTCAATGAAATGTAATTAAGTCAAATGAAAAACATTACAAACTACATGGTGTGGGAACTATAAATCCATAGGAGAATAAAAGAGACCACCGATTCCTAATAAATTAATGTGAAGTACCATTTTCATTTGTACTTATTTTATAAGAGAAAATAAGAAAAAAATGACTAATATATGAAAATAATGGTGATCTAGAAAGGATAAACTAAAAATTAGGAGAACCATGATCACATGTTCTCTTAAATATAAATTTAAGCTTTTTCTAAAAAATTCTTGAACATAAATAATCATCAAGATGAGTACATCTTGATAGGGGCATCATATCAGATATTTATTTCATTATGAACATTAATTGATATGTTAATACTTGAAAAATTATCATTTCAAACATAAATATTTCTTAAAACATGTATATACCATAATAAGACTCATACGTGGGAATTTGTTTATAATAGTATACCTTAGTGGTTGAGTGACTATTCCACGCAAGACTTCACAGATTTATCATTATTTTACTTGAATTTGATTAATTATTTATCATCGAGATAGATATTATTAGAAAATAAACGTTATTCATTTCTTTCCATTCAATAAGTATAATTTGATCCTTTAGTTGTGTGTTTGGATCAATTTTTACCTTTGTTTTATCTTATATTCTAAATGATGAATAACTAAGATGGATATTTTTTTTTTGATTCAACAAAATTAACTCTTAATAAATCTTTATATCTACTATTGTATAGTTTTACTCATTGTAATAATTATTTTATGAAATTTCAGTCCCTGTGTTTATATCAAATTATTGAAAATAAAAACGGTTATCATGAGTATAGATAATAAAAAATTACTTATGAATAATCCATAATATAAAGAAGTAATAAATAAATGTATAGAATCAAAAATATAAACAATAACATCTGATGTTCAACATAAATCATTCCATATAAATCTAAACCATAAATATATTCAAAATTTTATTGACCTAATTAAAATTCCATAAATAATTAAATCATGATCGCATATTATTGTAAAATTAACATAAGTTTTATCCCCAAACAACAAAAATCACTCATAATGTAATATACTGAACCATAATATTCACAAATGATATATTCTCTAAAAATATACTTACCCTTTCCCAAAAAAATCATTAACCGATGTGTCAAAAAACCTTAAAAAAATAACATAATATTTTTTCCTCATTTAATAAAATATGAACCAACAAATAATTTTCAATATAAACTATAATGACATAATATTCCCAAAAATAAATTGATATTAATCCAAGAAAACTACAATTTCCATAACACCAAATAACTTTTAATTCCAAAAAGTTATCTATATTAATCAACATATATTCCCAGAGTCTAATAACCATTATCTAAAATAACCATAATTACCAAAATATTTAATTGTATACCAACCCTAATGGTATTATACCTTTCAGAATATCCCTATAAAAATATAGTATTATTCTTCCTAAATATCCTTTACATTAAAGGAAAAAATTATACCCAATGTTCATATATACCTCAATCATGTATTCCTCGTTTAACACAATAAATTTCTCCAAAAATATCATTTATCTACTTAAATCAAGTAACATAAAAACATAAAAGGGTATCTAAAATCACATAAAACATATTATTCCATGATGGTATCTGTAAGCCTTAAATTATCCTTAATTAATAACATCATAACCTCTAAAATAATATAAACCTTGCTTTGGTACCAATTGTAGCATCCCAAACATAACCATTCAACAATGACCTTATTTATAGAAAATATTACATCACTTATATACCTAAAAACGTTTTGGTTTTGAGTATTATAGAATTATTAAAATATATAACATTAAAAACCCTTATTAAATCAAAATTCACATTTTTTAAAAAAACCAAATTATCCAAATAAAACAACTCCATTATTAATGTATAATCAATTCTCGTGTACCCTTCAAATAATTCATCTCACTCTTCTTGGTACCTTAGGGAAAACAATAAAAAGTATAACGTAGGGTGCTTAAATTCCCATTAAGGGGTAACATATAAAAAAATATATCACGGATTAAACAGGGATGAATGATGTGGAGATTAAAAATAACAATCCTATAATTACATAAAAAAATAAAATGAGAAAAAAAATATCCAGGGATAAAATGACAACATAAATAATCACATTGAAAACAACAACATATTTTATAGTAATACAATGAATAATTACATATATATAATTCAAACTATTAAGTAATTATTCCAAGACATTATAAATTATTCAAAATATCAATGACTCAATATATATCATTATAGATTTTTTAAACCATTAAGACCTCATTCTATGTCATCATACTTAAATGGGTAAGGCTTATATTTAATTAAAAAACTAGTTTGTTTCATGAGACCTATGAATCCATCAATTTTCTATATAATTATATTCCCCACTAATTACTAACAAAATTCATTTCATTCATTGAGTGAATTTAATGAATAAACAATAAAATACAAAACTAACATGACGGGGTAATCAATTAGTATATGTATTGATATAACAAATATATAAAATTTAAATATTTTCCAAGTATATAATTTGAATAACATTCTGGGATTACCCATCTAATATTTAATTTCAAAGAACAATACCTATTTTTGTCACATGATAATGAAAATTTTTTAAATCAGGATGTAATTAACCATTGATATATTAAAAGGTTTCAAGTAAACGTCCACAAAACAAAAACATAATGCATATAGAGAAACAATGTGGATGGTATAACTAGATATTTTCCCCATTGAATAATATGAACACTAAAGGATTATGGAATATATGAAAATAACTTATATAAGAATATTAAAAAATCCGATTGAATGATAATGAGAATTATCCTTTACTTTCAATAATATTATTTAATGGTGTATATTTTTTTAAAACATGTGGATGAAGAATTACTTTTTTAAATCCATAAAAAAATAAATGAAAGATTCACTATGAAAAATAGATATAATAGTATAAAATTAAATATGGTACATTGTATTAAAAATAACATCCCTTTCATACAATTTCAAAGAATGTAAAAAATGACCTATATAAAAAATGTTAAAAATGATCAATTTAGACATTAAAAAAGATGGTAAAAATGTATTATAAAATGACCTTAAGAAGTTATTTAAGTATATAAAACTACATATATAAAACATTATAAATAATATATACATGTACAAGTAAGATTCCCAACCAAACAAATGAGATAACATTGGATCCACTAATTGGAAACCTTTAGGTTGAGTTGTTAAGAAAAGGGAAATTTAAATTATAATAAGACATTTAAAACATATAAATAACCATAAGAGAAGAACAAAGATGGGGTTTTAGATACAATTTAAGTAAAATATCCCCCATATAAGTTTAATATAAAAAACATAGATTTCAATGTGATATTGGAATATAAACCCTTATAAGGATTGTTACATTTGATATATGAATTAATCAAGGAACATATTTTATAATATAAATATAAATCAACATAAATTAATTTGAAATATAACATAAAACAATTAGAAGTTATAATGAACATAATATTATAATAACATAGACCATGAAGAAATAATGTTACTCAATGAAATTAAATTGAGTTATAAATCACCTTACCTTAAGATCCAACCCACCCTGTACGTCTTCTAACCATATTAATAATAAAAAAAATTATTAAATTAATTCATAAAATATATCATTTTAATTTACATATTGTTATTAATTGTAATTAATTTATAACTAGGATTCATTAATTTACTTACTTAATATATTTTATGTTGAACATTTTGAGGTCGTTTGATTCATAATATCGAAAACTGTCACATTATAATTGTAATTTTTAAATTTTATTTTCCAAAGGATCTTTTATATTCATATTTTTTAGGTATATAATCTAAATAATTCTATAATCATGTACATTCAATAGGTTATCAAATAGTTACAATTTATAGGATCATCCTCGATAATCCTCTTTTTGTCAAATAAATAAACTATGCTTATTTACTTTTTAATGCATTTTTATGTAGGATACATTAAATTTAAAAATCATAATTATGAGATTAAATGTATAAATGTTGAAAGGGATTTGTAAGGTGGTATTTTGAAAGAATATATAGATCAAATTAATCTTTGGTTTGTTTTGAAAATGGTAGATTGTGTCTCCTTTTATATGAAAAAATCAATAGAATTATCACAAATATTAAGTCTTAAAGTTTCAAGAATGAACTTTTAAAATGGAAAATGGATCATCAATGGAAAATGAATGATATGATCGACCATTTTAAATTTCCAATTTATTCAAGATAATGTTAATTTGTTTATAAATTTATTAATCATTTTTAATATTAAATACTCTTTAAATACATTTTCAAGTTTATTTTCATAATTTGACTCTAAAAATATCGAGATAACAGTTGAATGAAAATTTAAACATTTAAATCATTTATTACCTATAATTATTATCCCAAAAAATAATGAAAAACCATAATTCATCCCAATATTATAATTTTAAATATTTTTTAAACCATTTACTTTGATTTTTATCTTTCTTGCACAAGTGTCGTATCGACACTGCATAAACATTTCAGATAAATATCCTATCACATAATCATAAAAAATACAGACATAATTATAGTTTATTAGTCATTAAAACTATCATATTTAACCATTAATAGTGTATATTTGTTCTCATACTTATCATAAGAATACATTTATGTTATTATGTTGAAATTTCTTACCTTTCACAAGCATTGTGTATTCATTTGGATAATTATCTTTTTTATATAATTTTATAATACATGAATATATATATATATATATATCATTTATTTTTAATGATTTTTATCTCTTATGACATATTAGAGACTTATACCTTCATATATACTATCATAAAGACATCAGTATGACTTTTCCAATGATGTGTAGACATGGTGTCAAAACCAATAATGGTTTTCAAATTTATCATGACATAACTAGTAGATCATATTAATTTTGTAATATTAATATTTTTTTGAATATATTTTAATGAATCAGGTTTTAAATAAGTTACCCAATTATTTATTCCATATTTATATCATAATCATTCTATAAAAGATTTGAAGTTTGAAAAAATTATATTTTAAAATTTTCACCAAAAAATCAACATATATACAAACATCTGAGATAGTTCACCAAAAGATAATTTAAAATTTATGACCCCAAAAATAAATTAAATTTTATCAAATTCAAATAAATAAATTGAACTTTTAAATAAAATCATATAATACATCGAGAAACAACTTATTTAGAATAAGAATTGATTCTTTATCAAATGAAAAACCATATTCTTGTTTCATACATTAATGAAATTATTTATAATAAATATCAGTATAAATACATTTGACTAATCTAAAAAATGATTTATAAAACATCCATAAAATATATAATTTTTTAAATAGATCACACTAATATATAATATTAATAAAAAATACTTAACATTTAAATAAAACTTATTTTCAATCACAAAGTAAATATAATAATTATAAATATATAATTGGTATCTAATTGATTATAAGATATCCTTTGAGACATGATATAAAAATATATAAAATTTTAAAATTTACAAATTCATAAACATGAATGTTAATAAACCATAATAGTGATATATTATAAAAAATATACATGTAGTCGCATTATTCCCCACTATAGAAATTATGTCCTCACAATTTGAACTCAATTATGTTAAGTACAAAAATTAGATTTAAAGATTATAAAAAACCAATTATAGAGGTTAAATAGGACTTATAAAAATATAATATTTAAATAAATCCTCAATAATGGAAGCTTTAATGGAAATAAAGTTAAGGAAAAGAAATATGGATTGAAAGATAAAAGAATAATATGTAGAAGATTCAAGAAATTATTCTTAGTTTTCTAAAATGGTTTTAGGGAAACATAAATCAGTAAAATAAATATACAATTTCCCATTTAATAGATATAATAGGACATATGATGTTTTTAGAAGAGAATACATATTTATCTTCCAAAATAAGAAATGAAAACATTCTTCATAAGAAATAATATGAAATGAAAATGTAATATACCCCAGATAAATAGATATAATACAATTTAAGAAAGATATTGGTAGGAAATATTAACCATAGAAGACTTGGACCATCGATAATGGTTATGACATAATCAAAAAAGATTGAGTTATGAAAAAACCCTATGACTTTGATATTTTATGAATCAAAATATGATGAATAAGATGGCCTAAAATGGAATTATAAATACCTTGAATCATATGTAAATTAAAGTAAGATATTTTAATAGATTAGTAATTAAACCATTTAAAATTTAATTATTTCATAATATGAAACATGACCAAGGAATTATAGGTGAGACAAAGAAACCCTTATTAATTATAAGAAAGAAATGTAAATCCCCAAAAAATAAATATGAATATAATATAATTTTTTTTTGGTGTAAAAAAATATTATAAAAAAAATCAAAGAAGATTGCATATAATTAAATTAAATGAATCTTATTCGACAAAAAATTATTACAATAAACATGTTCTATAAACTACAAATCCATAAAGAGATGAAATCTGGACATCAATTCCTCATAAATTAATATAGTGTATCTTTTGAATTTCCAAACCTTTTAGAGGATTGAATATGAAAAAGACATATTTTATATCAAAAGAATATTTTTTTAAAGGAGTCTCCAGAAATCATGAAAACCATTATCACATATTCTTTTAAAAATAAATTTAATCATTTTATTGAAAATTTTTAAAACTTCACTAATCATAAAAATTAGTGTATTTTGATATAAGAATGATATATGATGTATATATTATCAATAAAATTAATTTATAGGATAATAATAAGTAATTTATCGTTAATTTTATAAATATTTCTTAAATAGTGTATGTGTCATTATAAGAATCATTTCTGTGAAATAGTTTCAAAATATATACCTTGATAGTGGAGTGCTTTTTTTCATACAATTATAAATACATTAATCTTCGTTTTACTTCAGTTTGAGGAATTATTTACAATAAATATTATGATTAAGAGAAAATATACTTATTTAATTTCTATCTATTCAATAACTAAAATGTGATTCTTTGGTTGGGTTTTTGGATCAGTTTCCACCTATATTTTATCTAAATTTTTAAACTATGAATAGTAGAGAAGAATATTTCACTCTATAAGAAAATAATAACTCTTAATGGATCATGTGTTCAAACAAAGTATCATGTCCTTCATTGTATAATTAATTTTATAACAAGTTATTCATTCTGTTTCTAACAAATTACCATAATCCAAAATTGTTATCATGAGTAAAGATAATGACCCAAAAAACATGAATAAATAATTATATGAAGATTTAATGATTTAATATATAGAATCCTAAATATAAATAATAAAATTATATGATAAAATTAATTAAATACATAAATATCTAAACACTAAAAGTCATCAAAATATGATTGAAAAAATTAAAAACCCAGAAATTAGAATGTATTAACAACATTTTTTTGAAAATAAAATATATGTTTTATCCCTAAACAACATTAATCACTCATAATGTAACATACCATCAATGAATTGAAAAAAACTAATCATTATTAATGCATTTTTTATTTTATGTTTCCTCTAATGTCTAATTATTTTATTGGTTTATATGTTTTGAATTTGGCTATGAGATTCTGAGAGACTTTGTAAATTTTTTCAGGGTCAGAATCACCAGAATGTAGAAAATGGGGGTTACAAACTAGGGATCATAGTTAGGGAATTACTATTACTAACAGTTCACCCCAACTATGTAGGTAAGATTGTTCACTGTAGAGTTTTTCTAGACCATTTAAATTCCTAGTGCAAAATATTTGAAAGCTATAGAAAATTATAGTGGAACTTCTCATAGTTAGGACGCTTTTTTTTTGAAATATACATCCTAGTCATGTGACATATGGTATGATGGAAATTGAGTATTTAATAGTCGGTTCATGATTAGGAAACATTGAATCCAAACTGTGCGACCTATTTAAAGGCTTAAAATTTTGAAAATTAAAATTATTCTTTAATGAAATAAATAACCTAAAACTTTCATTAGTATCTATCATTGAACTAGCAGGAACACATTCTCCCTCTCTCTTTTTCCATATTCTTGGTTGTGATTTTATGATTCAATTATTTCTTGTTTGAAGTGTCATTCCTCCCTACATTGAGCTACTGGTAATCCAAAACTGATTAATTTGACTAAGTTGTTAAAGTGTGTCTCTTGAGTGTTGGTTCCTAGTATGTTATCCTTAAATAAGTATTTGTAATAAGTTTGAAAATTATTTTAATTAAATTTAATAAGGTTATAAATGGGTAGAATATGGTTTTGATAATGAATTGGATATTGGATTTCAACATTGATCCATTTTTTCATTTTATAGTTAGATAACCTAGGATTACGAATTAGGGGTTGTAAATGACATCAGAGTTCATGGATCACCTAGTATTACATTCTATGTGTCGGTGTTGATGTCCGATTATTATGGGCCACCTAAGATCATATTATTAAGGGTTGGATATTACTCATTATCATTACAAACCAACATAGATCGCCTCTTAGGGGTCAAAAAGGATTATTGGTTATTTTTTACCACCTAGGGGTACCTCATAAGGGTTGGAACTTGTGCATTATGATATACAATAATTAGATACATCCCACACTAGTTGTTGAAGGTGCAGCCAATCCAAGGTGTCACCATATAACCTGAGGATTGAAAATGGTTTTATTCTTTTATGTTATTCCTTAATTTTATTTTTAACATTAGTATACACTACATACTCAAATAATATGTGTTTTTTATTCTATTGGTGGTATCCTACTAAGTCATAATCACACCATTATTAGGACATAATTTGATACCTAATCAGTATTACTGGTTGTAAAACATGAAAAGGTAAATCAATATATAATATATTCTTTTTTTGAACTACTATAATAAGGTATAGGATATGGGGGAGATAAGAATTGGGAAAACTTTTGAAGGTGTTTTCTAATTTTTACCTTTTGTTCCTTTTTTTGTGGTGGTTGTGAGTTTCTCTAGTTTCATTACATGATGAAATTGTATTTCCATAATTTTATTTATATAATGTTTTATGTTTACTTATTGTAATTTTTTGTCATGTTTTTACTGTTTTGTCTAGATTTTTATGATTCTTATTTTTTAGAATGTTATTTCATTTTGATATGAGGGTATTGTCACCAAAACATCCCAACATAGTCTCTTACTACTATATTTATTCCTTCACTATACATGTAGGTGTTCTTGAGGTCAATTGATGACTCACAAAAGATATTGATCATTTTTTTATAGTAAGGGGATCCCACAACATGGTATCAGATATTTTATGTGACTGATATAAAAAAATTGCATCAATGATCATTATTTTTTTAAGTAATTGGGTAATATAGATAGAATACAGGGTATTGTTGAAACATGGAATGGAACTCATTCATAGGAATATTAACCCACATACATGAAAATAAAACCTTTCAAAGGATGGTATTTGTATTTTGGTTTCTATTTTTACTATTTAGCTAGTTCCTACAATTAATGCACATGATTTTTGAATTTATAGTTTATGTGATTTTTTTTCCAGAATAGAAATAGGGCATGTGTTCAAGAATCATTATAAGCACATTTGATTCACATGTAATTTTCATGATTTATTGTAATTGTTTAATTATATATGGTATTATGGTTGGTTATTTAATGTGTCAGTAGTAATTTTTATGTTGATTTAAAATATTATTTTTCGGTCGCATCTAATTTAACCAATCATATAAATGGTTAAAAGTGCATTATATAATTTATTCTACTAATTATTATATGGAAATATGAAAATAAAATTGAAATTACAAGTTATAAATTCTTATCCTATATAATTTTTAATTTTAGTTTTCATTTTACAGAGCATCAATTATTCAAATTCTAGTTAAAGAAAAAGGAGGAAAGTGTAGTGAGATAGACCCTATGTATACAGTGTGGATTTCATGTGTATATGTGCTTGAACTTAGGTATGGGTAGATGATAAAAGAGATAATTCTTCAGTTATATGATTTATGTTATAAGATCGAGAGAATATAAAAGTTTTATTCATGACAACACATTTACATAAAATGTTATTTATTTGTGGTCCTAGAAGTTACATGGAGAGGAAAAAAATACACACACCTCTAGGATCATAAGTATAGGCCCAAACCCTTATAAGGGTTGAAACTATATATAAAAATATCATTAAATTGATTGGTCTAATGTCCTGATGGCCTGAATGCAATGTGGCTTGATGTCCTGCTAGCCCATAGGACATTACATGGGTCTACACCCCTTTCATCATCACTCCTATGTCATCTCTTTTTCAATAAATCCCCCCATGTGAGCTATAGAGAGTTGAAACCCAGTCTCTTGGATGTGGATTCTAGTAGTCAGTACCAATTGACCATATTTAAGGCCACAAAATAGACTATGATATCAAGAACAATTAAATTAAGGTGTTTTGAGGCATGTGTTTAGAATTGTAGACAAATGAACCAAATAAATACTCTGGTAGAGCTCATGGAGGGTGGGGACGATCATGACCCATAATTTTTTGGTATATATCCTCCTATAGCATAAAATTTATCAATAGATGTTTGAATATAGGAGATATTACTATGAGTGTTGTATTTGATGGAGAAAAACACTTTGCGAGCTGTAAAGATGATTTCAAAGATTATTATAGACTTTCGTCTATAGCACCCACCATTATTTGATAGGTAGGGTGGTCTCTAGGTAGATACATTTTGCGTTGAGTCTGTAAAAAATGTTTCTTCCACCAAGATATGCCTTAGTAAAGGAGGGTGAAGTTGATGTTTTTTATACGTTAAGGGTCAGAAAAGTGATGGTGGGGGTGTTCTAGTCTAGGTAGATCAAATTGTGGGTTTTTCTTTAAAGGACATTGAGATCAATTTATTTGATTATTTAAATCTAGAGACTCCAAGTGCTGATATTTATAGGGAGTTCACACACCTTATATATGAAAATATATTGGTCTTAAACTATACTAACTATTTAAAGGAGATTTAGTACTTCCCCCATACTTGATAATCCCGAGATGGCTATGTAATGTGTTTTTTGGATGGTATAAGTTGTGGAACTCTATTATAGGGGAAAAAATTCCATCTTACATATTTTCCTAATGTTTTGGACCAAAAAATTATTATGTATAAGAACTTTAGTGATGTTAAATGCTCAAGATAGGTGTATTCTGTTAGGTGGACCAATGGTTCAGCTTTAAAAAGTAAGAAGCATTATTTTTTCAGTTCATTATAGAGTTGTTGAAGGTAGATTAGTTAGGGTTATAGATTATCTTTTTCTCCTCATGGTGGCACTTCAGTTCAGAGTCATCGTTCTGGCTAGCCTAGCCACATTTAGAATCATTGTGATTAAATTACTAATGAGAATTGTACATGTGGTGGGATAGGGAACTTATAGAGATTTTGAAGATATATATTGTGGATTTTTAGTGATAGAAAATCTGTTTAGGTTTAGGGTTAATGGGATGGACCTAGTGCGCCACGCCAGGTGGGTAGTTAGAGTTTGACCGTCCGTTCCGACTGAGGTGGAGGGTGCAATGCTTGGGGGTAGGGGAAGTGGTTCTTGTAGGGTAGTGTATCTCAACTCTAGTATAATATGAAGGGACTCAGGGTCATGGTGCATTCCATCTATATACTATAATCTATACCCCATTAATATAGGATTTGGATCCTTTTAGGGTCTGAGGTATGATCTTGGTAGCTTCTAGTTTTGAATGTGCTTTGTTTGATATAGGGTCTACACATTCTTTTGCATACTCTTAGTTAACAGATAGTCTAGGGATGACTATAGAGTATCTTTATGGGATGATGTATATTAAAACACTATTAGGAGTGTTCTTACAGGAAATTTTCTATTGTAGTGAGTTAACCCTTAATATTGGGGTCATTATTTTATATGGGATATCATTATATTAGAAATGATTAATTTTTATCTAATTCAGGGGATAGACTAATCAGTATGATATTAGGTATATATTGATTGTTGTTATTGAATGGTTTCTTTTATGTCCCCTATGTTTGGTAGTTATGTCGATATATATGAGTGGGATATTAAGGTGGGTCATGAAGGGCCAGTTCATCAATAGTTGGGTAGGATTTCAACCCAAGCTTATATCCTTTTTTTGGATGATAGAGGAATGCAACAAGATGTATTTCCACCCATTTTTATCATATTTTAGATGTTTGAACAAGTTACATCTTAGTACTTCCACTCAAATGGGATATTGAATTTACCATTGATCTCATTCCATGTGAAGAGATTATTTTTATTCCACCATGTTGGATGACTCATTTGGAGCTATGGGAGTTAGAGGTTCAGTTGGTCGTTTTGTAGGCCAAAGGAATTATTCATTTGAGAACATATTCTTGGGGTTATCTAGTCCTTTTTCCAATAAGGTATATCGATTCTTATGGTTATGTGTAAACCGTCTAAATATGAAACAAATGATGGTAAAAAATTGATATCTAGTTCCCTATATTACTGACTTGTTTTATTATATTTGCGTAGATCAAGTATTCTCTTAAATAAATTTGACATTAGGTTATCACTAGTTTAGGGTGAGACAGTTAGACATACCTCATACGGATTTAAAGGGCAGGTATGGATTAAACACGTAACTTGTGATGTCGTACAACATAATGAATGAACTAACAGTATTTATAGACTTCATGAATATGGTATTCTACCAATATCTGGATGCTTTTACGGATATTATTAATGATGAAATCCTCATGTACTCCATGCCAATGGAGTAAAATTCCAAATATCTAGATATCATTTTGGGAACACATAGGGATTATTTGATTTAATAAAATATCTCAATATGTTACATTTGGATCGGCCATTTCACTTTTTATGGCATGATTTATCTGAGACTGTTGTATCTGTCAACCCTAAAAAAGTTAGGGAAATAGTGTCTTAGGAGTGACCGAAGAACATTTTTGATGTATGCTTATTTTTTGGATTACCTAGTTAAAACCAAATATTTATCTAGGACTCATCCTATTTAGAATCACTAATGATATGGATAACAAAAAGGGGTGAGGTTAATTTAACATGACACCTATGAGAGAACATTTTTAAAGTTGATGGGATGATTGAGTATAGTATTGATATTGGCCATACCTATGACAAGTAGGCTTTATACAATACATTGTAACACATTAGAGGTTGGGATAGAATCATTCTATTCAATGGATAGTCGTGTGGTCATTTATCGGTCTAGATTATTAAGACCACTTAAGATTAATTACCCCACACACAACATTGAGTTAGAAGTAGTAGTATATTTCTTGAGACCTTAGAGGCATTATGTATTATTTGAGAAATTTTTGGTCTATAACAAACACAAGATCCTAAAGTAAATATTTTCATAGTGAAATATAAACCTTTAGTGGTGAGGTATGTTGATTATATCTAGTCCTTTGATTTTGATATATTATATATCCATAGAAAGGAGAACATAGTAGCCAATGCATTGGGAAAAAGACATAGACTCAGGTGGTCTGGGAGTCTACCAAAGAGTGTCAGTTTATGGATCTACTTATTGAGATAAATTTGGTTGTTCAATATTACCAGGGTTGAGAAAACCTTGCATCCTTATCAATTTATCCTTCACTTTATAGTAAGGTAAGGCGGATGAAATTATCAGATCTAAATATTTTATCTTTGATGGAGTGTACATATGGTAGGGAACCCCTTCTAGAATATACCATTGATGATGAGGATATTAATTATGTTCATATTCATGTATTTATTCCCATAATCATTTTTGAGGAGCTTTTGTGATAATATCACACCTTGAAGTGGGTGGTACACCCATATCTCACTAAAATGCACCGTATCATGCACTGATAGTACTCGTGTATGTGAATGAAAAGGCATATAATGTGTTACTATACTTAGTGATCTACCTGTTATTAGATAAAGGTTGAGTAGTAGTTACCAATGGTCTCCTATATAAATTACGCATTCCTATTTAAGAGTGAGATTACATCATCATGGCCTTCATGATGTGGTTGTTGAGGATGACCCTAGATAGTGATGAAGTATTTTTAAAAACGGATTATCTAAAGAAATTGGATTATTGACTACCATTCTTGGAAACAATTTCATTGGATCAGCTAACTATGTTATATGTTTAATAATTAGAACACTGATATGTGATTCGTATGATTAATGTATTAGATAAGGATACTCACTTTACATCATGTTTTTTTGGAAAGGGTTATAGAAAGCACATGGAATATGGGATTATTTGAGAAGTACCTATCATATGTAGACTAATGGATAGTTAAATCAAAGAATTGTAGTCTTAGAGGACATATAGAGATTATGCATACTGAATTTCAGTTATTTATGGGATAACAAAATTATTCTAGTGGCTTTAATATACAATAACTTTTATTATTCATTGATATATATGGTACCTTATCAAGACTTTTATGATATACTATGTCATTATACCTTATGTTGTTTAGAGTATAGTGAGTCATTTATGATCCGGTCAAGTCACATATGTGAGAATTTAGAGAGTATATAGTTGATTTGAAAGTATATTGAGACTTCTCTGATCAAGAAGAGGTCATACGCAAACTAAAAACTCCCTACTCTTGAGTTTGTGTCCAGTGATTGAGTATTCTTATGGGTGTCACCATGATAGGGACATTATCATGGTCATAGGTACGGAATGTTGGCACCTAGATATAGGGTTCATTCGATCTAGTGGATAGGGTTTTCCCAATGTCAAACTAGTTAGTTCACTAAAAATATTTTGGTTTTATTCATGATATATTTCATGTATTGTATAGTCAATGATACTATACTGATAAATCCAACATTATCTACATTAATGATGTTAAGATTGAACATAATATGTCCTTTGAATAAATTCCAATTTACATAGATGATCATAGTGAAAATGATCTTCATAGAAACACATTTCCCCAGGTATGTGAATAATGGAAATAGAGAAATCTTCTAGAGGATTCATGGGAGTGGTATTTATATATAATGGCTCTATGGATAGAGTATTTCGTTGAATAATTGGGTAATTTTTGGGTGTAGAGCTTGAGTATAAGCTTGTATATGGTGGAGATGTTATAATAACCTAGTCATCTTTAGGAAAATTTCTTTTTATATTTTACCCTAAGATCATTTATTTTCTTGGTTTTTCTGTTTTTAATGTGGGTATGTGAATGAGAGAGGATCTAAGAATGTTCTGATGGTCATAAGAATAATAATATAGAAAATGGTGGTTATAGAGTAGGGCATATAGTTTACACAAGATAATTGATAAATGTAAACCCCAACCATGTGGGAAAGATATCCCACCACATGGTTTAATAATTGGAAAAACCCCCAATGAATATTATACAAAACCTATATAAAACTATAGTGGCCCTTCGCCTGGTTGGCACACTATGTATCATACCATGATGTACAATAGTGCAAATATTGGAGTGTGGGATAGTGAGGACCACATGGTTAGGGCACAATTTGTCCAACCATGGGTCCAAACTATATGTCCTATTTATAGGTTTAAAATTTGGAAAATTATAATTATTTTCCTGGAGAAATAAATCACCTAAACCCCTTATTCTTCATATTGTTCAACTACCAGAGTGAATGATCCCTCTCTTAATCCTCCACTTATTGGGTGTGATTTTATCCTTCAATTCATAGATGTTTCATGAGTCATTCACCCCTAATATAAGCTAGTGGTAATCATAGCCTTTTAAACTCATCCATTATTTTTTTATTTCACTATCTTGTGGACTGATGCCATTAATCTCTATTTAATGATCTTTCTTATAAATTTTTATTTGTGGTTGTTTTATCCCGATCCAATGGTTGGTTTTAGAAATGTGGAAATTAATGATCATAAGAAAGGTTGTATTAAAGATATCTTTAAAAGTGTCATGGTTTTAGTTATGTATATGATGTGAGGTGGCACCAACCTATTGTGTGTGTAAACTAAATTAAAAATTAAATGTTTCATAGCCTTGAATCATGATATCAAACCCCACCACATGTCATGAGTGGTTCATTAGTGATTAACCGGAATTTTACAGGCCACTTTTGATGTCTGATACCCTATAAAAGAAATGGTAAATTTAAGGGGGTGAGCCTAGTGGTACCTTGGACTTAAAAAATGACTGTGTTTTTTATTTTTGTGTTCTTTTGATATACTCTACGATATACTGAACGTTTTTATTTCACATCCATGTAAATGATTAATTTGACTAAGTTGGTAAGGTGAGTTTTATAGGGTGTTAGTTCATAGTCTGAAATCCCTAAATGAGTAGTTTTCACTAGTTATTAAAGTATTATTAATTAATTTCCCAGGGTGATAAATGGGCGGCCTATGTTTTTGAGATCTCATTGGATATTCCCTTGTATTTTGAGTTTGATCCCTTTTTACATATTATATTCATATTTCTTATGATTTCCTCATAGGGGTCAATGATAATACCGAGGTTATTAAAACACCAACGATTAAATATTAGGGGACATTGATGATTCATGAGTTCTTTGAAAACATAATATTACCTATTAGGAGTTAGCGGTGATGCATATTTGTTATGGACTAAGTTGGATCATTCCCTAAGGTTTTCTGATTAGCATTATTATTATTGTCTTCCTTGGATCACCTAAAAGGGATCTAATATTATTCTTGATTACTATTGACTATATAGGGGTTCCTCCCAGGGGTTAGAAATTTTGCATCTTGAAACAGAGTAATTAGAGAAATATGACACTACAAAAAGAGGGTATGGAGAATCATAGGTGTCACCATGTGACAAGAGGATTAATGATATTGTTATTTAATTATACCATGCCTTTATTTTAGTATGTGCATAATAATTCACAACATACCTGGACTAGGTTTTCTTTAGACATTGTTTGTGGTGGTATATGGATTTTTACTCATACCCTTCTCAAGTCATCATTTGGTACTCGATTAGAATTCATGGTTGCAACATAAAACATTGGTAAGAACCCTATGACTAATTCTTGATTTAGGAAGATTAGATAGAGAATGGTAAATGGGGTTTGGCTAGTATCTATATCCATTTTTGGGGGTGTTTCCATGTTTTTACCTTTTGATCCTTTTGGTTTTATGGAATATATGATCTTCTTTTGTTTTATGACTTTACAACATCATATAGTCATCTTTTTCGATATATAATGGGATATGTTCATTTATTATCATTTTTCATGATATATGTTTACTAATTAATCTATATGTTTATGATTTATATTATTTCTGTTGTTATTGAACTCTGATATGAGAATATATTCTTCTCACTGAACCACCTTATACCCTCACTACTAGTCGAAAAGATCTACCTTATGGGACACATTCCCGATGTCACATGATATAATGTGACCCAAGATAAAGATAACATAAATAATACATTAATTTAATGACTTAAAATAAAAAAATATCACAAAAATTCACACAACCCAAGGACCTAAATGTTTAGTGTATTAGAGATTAGATATATAAACATATTAACATGCAAACATTTCTCTTTTATCACACTCCTATATAACCTTTTATATAAATATCACATGTTATAATCATATTTATAACGTAGGAAAAAGGAAACATAATAAAGGGGTGATCTTAGATGACCGACAATGTAAAAAAATTCATAACACATTAGATCATATACATAAAAGATAATATGAGGATATGAAAAATAACTTACTAAACGATCATGAGACCATATATGATAATCATAGAACCTGGTGCAACATCATAAGATCATAAAAATGTCATTAAGGAAGCATAAAGTTTTTGACATGGATCGAAATACAACTCAATAAATTTAAAACAAGAGATCATGTCATAAGAGTGAAGAATATTTTAAAAATAAAGAAAAAGATAAAAATATGGAATATATTGAAAATAAATATCATCTAGAAAATTTAGCACAACTTAATAAAAAAACATTTAAATGTAGAACAACCATATAAATAGGAAATCATTTTTGAGAAAACTCATTATGCCCATTCCTATGTGAACAAACTCATTAAGTATGTGCTTGGAAATGTGATAAAACACCTTATTCCCATGTCCATGTGAAAAACTCATTATATCCATACAAGAAAATATCATGAGATAAAAACTTAAACCAATTCATTAGTGAATGGTATAGGACCCACCTGTCATTATCCATATATGTTTATGCCAGTTAATATCAATCATCATCATATCTTAAATAACTAATGGAAATCGAATGGGTTTCTTAAAATTATCTTATAATATGAACTTCTGACATCATAGGATATCATAACCTAATACTTCTAAAATTAATCATATCATAATAAAATACATTGGGTCATAAAATATTACATCCTGAGATATAAACCTCATAGGAAAAATAAAAGTGAAGATACCAAAGTTTTCACAAAACCTTTTAAATATTATTATAAAAGATGAATTGAAAATTAATCTAAAAAATAAACATAAGACAATTGAAAAAAATTATTATAATGTGTTTGAAATAAATTATCCTTGACTAGAAAAAACTAATGTTAATAAATCTAAAGTAGAATGTAATGAAAATAAATTCCTTTTTTATTATTTTTATGTGGTTTTAAAGAAGAAACCACATTAGAGAAATGTTGAAACAATATAATTTCGTAAAAGAAGTAATTGAAAATATGAGGAATATTTTAGAAAAAAAACGTATTTATATTTCTATAATAAAACACATTTTATAGTAAAATCATTTAAAAGTATGAAAAGATCCATTTGTAAGAATGAAGACTGTTTTTAAAAATTTTACTTTTACATAAAAAAATATTAAATAAGTTGTTTTTATTGATGATAATTAATTTACATATAGAAAAGGAGGAAATAACATATTAAATAGGTGACTATTTGGACCAAATTAATATTGAAAAAGTATATCCATGTAAGAAATGCTATGACCCAATGAATCATAAATTTTGTTGATGAAACCCATTACCTTGAATTACTACTAAATTTAACACACTCAAACCTATTTAATAACAAAAATAACAATATTATTATCCTATTTTAGAATATTATTCATGCTTTTATCATATTTTAAACTTCATTCAAAGTTATTATCTACATTTATATTAGTTATTTTTATCTATTTTCAATATTGTGTGTGAGTAATCATGATTGTTTTGAACTAGTTCTATAATAGTGGTGTATTCCTTCTTTCTTATCTAAAATTTCAACATTACCATATTATACAAGGTAATGGAATTTATATTTTATGACAGTTTATAAATATATAATTTAATTCATTGAGATTTTTAGTTATGATTAATTTAGATAATATTGGAGACAAGAATGATGTAGTAATTTTTAACAAATGAATTGTGGTATCATAATTGATGGGTTTAATATTAATGTTACCATTATATAAAAATAATTATTTAATTATTTATATCATATATCATAATTTATTTATTTCTCCTAGTCATCCATTATATTATTTTATAGAATTATCCAGGTAGGTGGTTAGATCGACACAAACATGAACATACCATAATTAATGGATGAGTATGGTTATGAAAGTGGTCAATTTTGAGAATAATACAATTATTATAGAATAATAATTAAATTAAATAGATAATTTTAATGTTTTGAATCTTATTTTAATATATTTTAATCAATAATAAATAAACCATATGAAAACTGAGACAATTTAATTTGTGGAGGTGATCGTCTGCACAATGCACATTTAACATTTTCATTCCGAAATAATGAGAGGGGGTAAAGGTGGATTATAATTTGTCCTCAAATAGTCAAAAATATATTATATATATCACATTTTTTACTTAAATTACAACCTTATAACCAGTTAAAAGAGTTGGTGGTGAAAAATTGAAGACATCTCTACGTGGAGGCGGTAGCCTGTACAAACGCACGATCATTGTTCTATTGTTTTTCTATGTGGATAAAAATGAATAAATAAGAGTTGATCCCATAATATAATAAAAAATAAATATAATAAATATATTTATTTTATTTTATTATTATACCGAGGGTAGGTATTTAAAAAATGGATTATGAATTAAAGGATAAGGATTAAGTAATACTCACTTTGGGACCTTTAAGCTTCTATTGAATGTCTCCTTGTAAATAAAAGTATTAGGAACAATTATAGTAGCCAAGGGATTTTGGTAGCATAATAGACTTATATGAGTTGAAAATTGTGTAGGTTTTTAATGATATTTCTAAGGGGATGTGTAACTTTGAGAGGGTGTAAGTGATCCCCTTTATAAGTGAGAAATACTCACTCTTGTGAACACCCATTATTTCTCCAAAATGGAATGAAACTATTCAATGTTAAATAGTTAAAAAAGTGATAAATAATGGATTATGGGGTAGTATAGGACAATAAATCCTTGACCATAAATTTATAAACATATTTTAAACATTTTTCATGTAATTTACCATTTTTTTACATTTTTCCACTTTAATTTTTTACCTTAGTAAATAGTTTTTAGAAAATTAATTTATATTTTATTATAAATAAAAGGTAATTCCAATTACCAAATTTAGGTTTGATGAAACTAAATTTAATCTCCTATTAATATAATTCAATTTCTAATTATTATGAAAATACATTTTAAAATAAAACATTATATATATATAGAAATTTTTTTTATAAATATGATGTTTTCAACATTATATGTTATTAAACTTATTTAGAATTGGTTAGAAATTTAATGTGGGTTAATATAATTATATATTATTTTAATAAAAATATTACAGTAATTATTAAAAATATTTTAATATAATTTATTTAATAAAAGTGACACACTATTAAAAAATCATTGAAAATAATAGTGTCACCATAATCATTATAATTAACATTAATCGTAGTGATCTTGTTCCCTAAAAATAAAATTATTATTTTTACATAATTTAGATCTATTTATTCCGAATATGTAATCAATTTTACTAAATGAAATTTCAAATGGAGGAAAATTTAATTATCATATTAGCGCACTTAATATGTAAAAAGTGTTTTTAGAAAAAGTGTATCTGCAAGCACAAAATGGCCATTGTTTTATTATAACTTATGATTTAGTTTTTAAAAGGTGGTTACTTTTATTAATGCCTACAAATTTAATGGTTATAATATAATGGTAATATTTAAAAACATTATTAAGGTAACATGGTTTTCATTTTAGTTCAATATTTCATGTTGGGAAAGCTACTTATAGGGTATTTAATTAAGGGAATGTATTTACTAAAATTGTATGTCATTTCATCCCACACACTTAAAATATTTTCATCCTTGAAATTTTATTATCAGAAGGAAAAAAATAAAGGGTGGTTGTCTCTCATCACAAACCCAGGTTTCTCTGTAGCCTCCTCAAAATTATGATTCGATCACGTAACTTTGACTATAAGGGTGTTCCTTTTCCTTAGAACGTTGTCCCTTAGATTCAATATTTCAATTGGTTATTCGTCATTTGAAAAGCCATGTTTTTATTTTATAAATTTCTAGATAAGTACATGTGATGTATCTTGTGTATACTTCCTCAAAAGTGATATGAATAACACATATTGGACTTGATTGATTTGTGGAGGGAGCTCTAATCGATAGGCTTTGGTTATGAAAATATTATGGATCTTGAAGGGACCGATGTATCTTTGGACCAAATGATATTCCTTTTAAATATCATAACCTGATTCCATGGATATATTTAAATGACCACCATATCACTTACTAAAAAATCTAGATCTTATCAATTATTATCTTTATAACTCTTATATAATTTTTTTTCCAATTTCATATGGAATTGAATGTTTTGACCTTTATTTGGAATTTCTATGAAATGTTCAAGACCTGTTATCTTCCTCTCTTCTACTTCATCCAAAAATGTTGGAGTCTTACATCTCTACCTATAAAGAGCCTCATATGGTATCATTTGAATGGTATAATGGAAACTATTATTATATGTTAACTCTACCATGAGGAGGTGTTTATCCCAAAAACCTTAAAAATACATAGAACAATATCTCATTACATCCTGTAGAGTTTGAATAGTCTTCTCCGACTGACCATCTAGACGAGGATGATAATCTATATTGAAACTCAGCTATATCTCAAATACTTTATGAAAATTCTCCAAAAACTCATGGTAATCCTCATATCCTGGTAGGATAAAATGGTGAGTGGTAATACTTGAAGCCATAAAACTTTCCTTATGTATATCATGGTTAGTTGGTAAATATATAAAGGTTCTTTGAAGGTAATAAAATTCACTAAATTCATGAGGAAACTGACTACAACCAAAATACGATTATGACCATTAAACATTTTCTAGAGTCCAATTAACAAATACATGGTGTTGTTTTCCAATTTCTATATTAGTATGGGTAACAGTTGGATCATATCCTTAGACACTTATCATTTTGACTTAACTTGATAGCATGCCATGATTCAAGATATGTATTTTTAAATTATTCTTTTTATTATATCCCACCTGAAGTTTTTTGAGAACTTTATAAATCATTGTACTTACTAGATGAATATATAAGTATTATTTATGTGAATCATCTAAAATATTCTTCTTAAACTCATGTTTGGATGATACATATATTTGGGTTCCAAACCATATATATCTATCTTTATCAAAGTTTATGTTTAGAATATTTGTCACTTTTTTATGTATCTTTACATCAACTTTCAAGGATTATTTTATCTTCATGTATATTGAACATTTATTATTCAATTTGAAAAGATAATAGTTGTATCGACCCGGTTTTTGCTTCAATAAATTTGAAATATATTAAGAAATTTTTTCAGAGCAAAGTTCTATGGAGACATGAGATTTTAAGTCCTAGTGAGCTTGGAATTTATATTTTAAAAATATTAAATATATTAATATCATTCATGTGTAGTTTTTAAAAAATATTCAATTATACCCCCAATGGAATATCAGATAACAAATCTAATACAATGGTTAAATTTGGAACATGGGGTTTACCTTGGGCACATTCTAAAGATGGTTGGTGTCATATGTTCATATGCGGCTACTTTTGGAAGGTACGTAAAGTGGATTAATTAATTAAATTATTAAATTAATTCATTTATTAACCAAACATAAATTTCCTCTATAAACTTTTTGATATGGAAATTTTACGTGGTTAGCTGCATAACCCATAGAGCATTGAGAGGAAATTTAGAGTGTTATTAATTGGAAAATATGAATATGGTGACATACAATGACCAGGTCAAGGTGGTTCAATAGTTAGAAAATTGAGTGGGATCCCTACATCACCTGCAAACATTTTCTTCACTAATGATCAAGCTAAAAAATCAATGTAGTGATATTAAATTGTGGATTTATTTAATTTTTACTAAAACTATTGAGAAGTGATTTAATATCTACATTTGATTTTATGACCACGTGTTCTTCGTCAGATCCCCATAGGTGTGTTAAATTATTTAATTTGTTTTACTATTGAAATATTCCTTGATATCACATTGGGTTTCCCCAATCTATGACCATTGTCAAAGAACACTTTTTCAATGAAATTTATACCTTAGTAGTCATTACATTAAACTATTTTTTCTTCATGTTTCTCAGCATTGGCCCATGGGGCCACTGTTACAAATTTTTGGGGTGGGTTCAAGCATGATTAAACCCCTATATTCTTGGAAGTTCGGATTAAAATGAGCAGATCAATGTTTTTTGTGTGGATAGAGATGAATTGTGCATGATAAATCATATATTTGGGATCTAAATTAAGCAACGAGTGACATATCATGAATAGGATGTGAAAGTCTTTCATATGGATCATTGGATTCTATTTTTCGGCCATGGGAAGTCGAGAAATGATGGATTGAGTTGATTCTCATCATTTCAAGTGGTTAAATGGTGGGGATTAAAGAATCAAATATGTATCTAGAGTCGTGAGAGAAACACATGGGGACTTATTAAATTTTTGTGAAAAAAAAGACTACATGGAATATAGTTTAAGAATACATGTCGTGTATCACCACCCAGCTATGACAGCTAGGGTTTAGGGAAAGTTAAGGATCACATGCCATGTGACCCTCCTCGGTAATCCATGTCATGTTCCAGTAGCACATGACCATGAACCCGTATAGGAGAACACATCATGTACTCTGGGATTTCATGGGCATGGTCTAGTACATGGGCATGGCCTGGTACATGGGAAACTACACAGACATGGACCGATAAACATGGGCATGGCCAAGAGCACACATGTAGGCCCTAGGTGGATGATACACTCCATGTAAGTCCTCTTATACACCTTGTACAATTTCATTGCCTCTGATATGTGTCTAGAGAAGAACACATCCAGGCAGAAAACTGGGGCCACATTCCTTGTGGGTCTCATATGAATTGTGTTTCCACTTTTTGATAAGATTCCAACATCCATATACCCTTTATATGGAATATTACTTTTGACTGTAATTGTCCTATCATGGGCAGTTTTCCTCATTTAGTATGATGGCATTCATCGTATTGGATTTCAAGATACAATATAGAATGTTCCATGAATGTTACTTATTGAGGAGACTCTTGACCATAACAGTGATCATGCAGGACCATCAGAGAGAGACCGGGGATGAAAACACCATGTTGAATTAGATTGTGGGTACCCCATACTCTTTTCCCTTGTTTGAGTGGAATCCCCCTATGGAACTATGTCATGGGTCCTCTAACTACTGAGTGGAACCCCCCTAGTCACTAGGGTGTGGGTCCTCTATGTATAGAGTGGAATCCCCCTAACATACTAGTGAACATGTCCTTTATTTAGACTTATTGAGTGGAACCCCTCTATGGTACTAGGGTACGGGTCCTCTATCAATTTAGTGGAACACATGACACAAAAGGGCATGATTTCTCTTCCAATACCTACAGAGTGGAACCCCCTATCATTATTTGGAATGGGTCCTCCATATTTTGAGTGGTATCCCCCTGTCATACCAGAGAATGATTCCACTATCCTTCCTCTCATTGGAATCCCCCTATAGTACTCGGTTATCAGTCCTCTTTCTATTAGAGGTTAATCCTCCTTGGGTTGTGGATTAGTGGCGAGGTGTGAGGTCTCCCCATGATTTCGTAGGATAGACACATGGGATTGGGGTCATTGATGATGGAAAGTCGGAGTTGTAGTTAGAATCATCATCCTTGGATGAGATGTGAGATGGAGATCCACTTAATATCTCATCTCTGTTACTTTTATGATCATATAACTTTGTGGTTGTCTTTCGATTCCCTCCTACATTGGTTTGACCTGACTACTTTTATCATGTCTTCTATTTATCCCTCATCAATTTTTAAGGCATCCTTCTGGGTATGTATATACTCATCCATGAATGGTGTTTGACCTCACATGTCATATCTTATGAAGAAAAAAGATATATTAGTGATGAATTCATAGGAACATAGATATAGTCGGGTGTATAGAACACATATCATGGTTAGGCTTAGAGATCTAGAGTTGAGTTCTCTCACATATTTTTTATTCCTATATTAATTTGGATGACACATCTTTTCTTGTTGGGAATTTATTTTTAAACTTTACATTTTGGTTCGTTTTCTATCATACTCTATTTGTATTTCTTATATTTTTATACATTCGTGGTTTTACTCTAGAGTTCACAGTCCTTATTTTTATCCCTGTGCACTATTTCATAGAGATGGTTGGATGCATGCCTATATGTATATTAGAAAAAATTCCTACAATTTAGTTTTGTTATATCGAAACATTTCCCTATGCCTTTTCCTATAGAGGTGGGATTGGGGTTCGGTGGCCCAGTCTTCTGTCATCCAAGAGGTCCCTTATGGGACAAGTCATTACAGAGTTGTATCAGAGGTTTTTCAACCTCAGGATGATGTTTTTGTTTCTGTGCCATTATGAGTTTTTGTTAGGAACTTAGGAAAAAAGAGTCAGAGTGTCTCAAATGTGGATTTCAGGCTAGTAAACCCAGTGTTGGTGTGGTAGATTATGTATCCATAAACTGAGACTCTAACTACTTAATTGATGACTTGGCATACTGATACATTGGTTTTAAGGATCTCTAGTACATGAATCATATAATATTGATTCTTTTGACTATCCTAATTGATTAATATTCCCATATATATATATTCATTTAACTGTGGTGCATATTGATTACTTTCAAGATCCATCTTAGAGAAAATACATCTTGGTTACTGATTCATGATCATGATGACGACCGGGTGAGTGATGAGGCCTCAGTTCAGAGGTCATCTTGTGAGATGTTTCCCACAAGAAGGTAGGTAGAAACACCCCCACCAATCAAGTAGAAAAATGTATTAGTAGTGTAGGCTTATGTTGTACAAAGGATTAACCCAATATCTGAGTTCTAGTTCCATAGGCCATGAGGTTCCATGATGATTCAGATCCCAAGGATGTGGAGGATTGGTTAGAGTTAGTGGTCTGATTCTTTAGTCTTCTGTGGAACCCAAATGGTCATATTCTTAGGCTATAATCCATTATTTTCCTTGGATTATCATTTAATCGGATTATCCTTGTAACATAGATTCATGATGAGTGGGAACTCTCATGGTTAAACATCAAGTATCTTTTTCATGAGGAGTACCAACCCTTGTTATTTCTCCCAGTTTGGATTCAAAAGGTTCTAGAGCTAAAATAGGGTAGTAGGTTGGTCGATGAGTATTCTACAAGGTTTAATGACCTTATATTATACATACTTGATATAATTTGGGATGGTTACTTTTATAAACAGAATTTTGGATAAGGTCTCCATAGAGACATTTTTGTAAGTGTGGTAACCATTTTTATTCTCACATAGGACGGAGTTCAATAATAGATGTTGCTGATGAAGATATCCCAATTTTAGGAATTCCATGAAGTTGTATCTGACAGTGGAAACCATGGGGCTGATTCATCTGTAGTGGCTAGAAGGTTCCATTCAATAAGATATCGCCATATAAGACCTCCTCATTACCGATCTCAGTCACATGGACATGTGGCGCAATGTTTGTGCAGAGGACTAGGTCAACCCATATAGGTGTGAATCTATGTATTTTATATTTGTGGTTACATGGAACATGATTTCCTTATTCTATATGTTAATGAGGGTAGGAAGATATTGGATGGACCACAATGATAGAGGATGCACCATGATTAGGGTTTTCCTATGCGTGACCAAGGTGGCCCCCAGGGAGGTATAGCTAATAGTGGAGAAGGTGGGGCTCTAGGAGGAGGAGATGCTGGTGGATGGATATGTTATGAGAAACTTCTAACACCCCAACAACATTTCCCACACCAAGAATAAGGAGATGTTCATTAGGGAAATATACAACTGTAGGCTATGGAGGCTTATGGCTTAACAGCAAATGAGATGATACAAGGTGTGATATTTGTCTATTATACATGTTATATAGTAACTTTAGAAATAGGTTAAAGTATACCCTTAATTTCCATATCCCTTTTTAAAGATATAGATCTTCTCATTAAGACATTATCACAACAAATTTTTCTAGAGGTTCCAAATTGGTGTAATTCTTTGGAGTCAGTTATCTGCCAATAGTGGGAGCTATCCCTTGGTGGAGAGAGTCTCTCATTGGGCCTCTTGGAAATAATGATAAAACATTATGATGTAATCTTCGGTATGGAATGGTTTTCCATTTTTTTATCCCATATTTATTGTCATCATAGATTTGTTAGTTATCTATGGATGGATGGGACACGATTCTCTTTTATGGGTGAGAGAGTTCTCATTTCTAAGAAAGTGGGTCTTTCCAGAAGGGGGTTGTATCCCATCACGCGTAATTTGGTGATTTAATCCCTTATTATAGAGGTATATTTAGGCATCTTGTATTTTTCTCTGGTGGAATAATATAAATACATCTTCCCCAAGGATGTATTGGGACTACCACAGAAGTAGGGTATGGGTTTTTCCATTGACTTTCTCTCTAATTCTGCATTAATATCTTCCACGGAATATCGGATGACCCTAACTAGATACATGATCTAAGGGTTTATTTGGAGGACCTTAAAGAGAAGGATTTTATTAGGACAAGTGTGTTCGCTCGAGAAGTTCATATTTTGGTCATAAAAAAGAAACTGGGAGCTTAGAGTTGTCTATTGATTATCGTCACCTGAACCAGTCCATGACAAAGAAAAAGTACCCCATTCCTAGTATTGAAGAACACATTGATCAATTTTAGGAAACACAATGGTTCTCAATGGTCTATTTCAGAGTTAGTTACCACTAGTTGTGGGTTTCTAGTGTTAGTATTTCAAATCTGACATTCTGATGTCACTACAAACACTATGATTTATTACTGATAACATTTGGTGTGATGAATGCCCCCATTGTGTTTGTGGATTTGATGAAGCAGATCTTATATCCATATTTTGACTAATTATTGGTTATCTTCATTGATGTCATGATCATCTACTCTACATTAGAGGAGGTGAATACAATGAACTTATGGATGGTCATTGATGTGCATGGGGAGCACCAACATTATGGTAATCTCTCAAAGTGTCTGTTCTAGATCTGTAAGGTACACTTTTTGGGGAATGTCATTTTTTCATATAGAATAGTTGTGAACCTGGTGAATATTTATGAAGTGTTTTCTTTGGATCCACCCAAGACCATGTTGAAGGTGCAATGTTTTCATGGTTTAGAAGGATACAACAAGAGGTTCAATGGAGACTTCTATAGGATTATATCCCATTTTACTAGCCTAACATGGAATGGTCAACAATTTACTTAGATCTAGGATTTTCATAGAACCATTTAGGAGTTGAGGCTGAGGATGACTAGTTATCCTATTTTGAGAATACTAGAGGTGTTCATGGAGAACATAGTGTATTGAGATGTCTTTGAATATGGGCCCAGTTTCTTGTTGACACAGTGGAAAGAAATGATCACATAAGGGTAAAGGTAGTTGATACCCCATGAGAATTATTATGTAACTCATGATCTGGATTTGGAAGTGGTAGTATTATATTTGAGGATGTGGAGGAAAAATGTTCTGGGAGAGAACATTATTTTACTCATACCATCATAGTATCATTTTATCTTAACATAGAGAGATTTTAACTTGAGACAAAGGCTATCTTTGGCATTACTGCAAGACTATGACTGAGATAATATATACTTATGGGAATGGAAAATGTTTGATTATTCCCTTATTAGGAAGTCCGATTCTTGTTTGTTATAGGAGGCTTTTATGAAGTTGTATGTATTAGAGTCATCCCTAGTGGATGAGATGGCTGCAAATTATCTCTGGTCAATGGTTTTTAGTCCGTCGCCTCTCCAGTATGTGAGGTATACTCAGTTGAGATAAATATAATATGAGGTTCTCTATGAACAAATATCTTTAGGAGAGTAAACAGAATGATTTTCTAAATGAGGGGAACACATCATCCTTTTCAGGAGAGAAAAGTGGTTCTATTCATGATGTAAGAAGAGGTGATGAGGGTTTTTCAAACGAGTCATTTGGATATAAATCCTAGTGTATGGTATATGTATAGATACATTCAAGGGTAGATTGGTTGGGATGGAATGAGATAAAGAATGGCTGAGTGCATCTCTCGTTGAATCAAATTCCAGTAGGTAAAGGATGAGCACCAGGTTATGGAATTTTTGAAATAATCTATTTGGATCCCAAAGATGAAATGGGATGACATATCCCTTGAATTTTTTGTATGTATTTCACATAAATTTTGAGGTCACAATTCCATCTAGGTGATTGTGGAATAACTCACAAATTAAACATACTTATTTTATATTAGGTAGAAAAGATCAGTGTTGAGTTTGGTTCAGTTGAACATGTGAAATATCAATTGACTCCATGGGTTACCCTTAGTTATTCCATCTAACGATGATTTATAGTTTTTCCATGATTGTCAAGAGGCCTATAGGAGGAATTCAGTTCCAAGTTACGGATGAGTGTGGAATTTCATCTTCAAATGGATGGGAAGACTATGAACACTATCCTAGTGATGGGGGATATATTGATGTATTTTTTTTGAATTTGGGTGGAAAAAGTAGGATCAATTACCATTGGTAAAATTTTATAATAACAATATCTATCACCCTATGATCAACGTTGATCCTTGTGAGGCCTTGTATGGGAAACCCTGCAGGTCACCATTATATTGGACTGAGAATCGAGAGGCATATCTTGTCAGGCCAGATATGGTACATGGGATAATAGATAATGTTATAGTGATCCATGAGCATATGTGGGAATACCGTAGATAATAGAAATATAACAAAGATCAATGTCATATCCCCTTTTAGGTTGAGCAGGGAGACCATTTTTTCCTAATTGTATTCCCACTGTGAGGATTATGGTTGTCCTTCTAGGGAGGAAAGATATCCTCGATGTTCAATGGGTTGTTATAGATCCTATAGTGTGTTGGGGAGTTTTATTACCACCTAAAATTACCCCCACATTTGGACTAGGTTCATGAAGTATTTCATGCATTATAATTGAGAAGATACACACATGATCTAATTGACTTCATTGATTGGGATGAGTTGGGAATCGATGATAGAACCACCTTCACGGAGTACCAAATGGTGATCAAGGATGTATGAGAGAGTATCCTAAAAGGATATACCATTATCTTGTTTCATGTGTTGTGGAAGTATGGGAGCATGTAGAAAAGCTCTTGGGAGCGGGAGAACCAGATTTAGGCTCAATATCTCCACCTTTTATTCAATTATTCTTTTCAAGGATGAAAATACTTGAAGTGGGGAATAATATAGTGTCCCTTTTTATTATAATACATTCAAATATATAATTAAATGTTTTTTATCTAGGAGATGATATGGAGTGAGACTTCAAGGCTCTACGAGCCCGAAATTGACATTATAAAAATATTAAATATTTTAATAAAATATGCACATAGTATTTCTGAAATAACAGATTATCTCTCAATAGAGATTTATTTTAGGAATATAAAATCATGGTTGAATCAAGAACATATGTTTTACCATAGGCATAACCTAAATATGGTTGACACTGGATGTTCAGATGAGGCAACCCATGGTGGGTATGTTAAGTGAATCAATTAATTAAAATATTCAATTAATTAATTTAATACCCAGATATAAATATCATCAATATTATTTCTTCTTTGAAAATTCATTAGGTTTATCTACATAAACCTCGAATATTTAAGTGGAGATTTAGAGAATTATTTTTCAGAGAATCAGAATTTAATGATGAATCATGATTAAATTGAGGTGGATCGGAAAATAGTGAAAACTAAATTCTTCCAAGCATGTATTAGAGAGAAAATGTACTTGATTAAACCCAATATTATTCTTAAGGATAAAACATTCTCAGAAGATAGAGATACAGTTGGGAGTATGGAATACTCATTCTTCAAGGATCCTCTTGGAGGTCCTAACCTGAGGATGGCCACTATGTATCCAGGAGAAAATATAGAGTTCTGGGAAGCAATGCCCACCCTTGTGTCTAACTAGGATAGTGAGTGTTTATAAGAGATCATGAATGATGTTTAAATACATAATTCCATGATGAATCTCAACTCTGAGAGTACACTCTACCCCGATAGTTTCCCAGGATTGTATTATAGGGGTGCTCAGGACGTGATCAAGGGAGATATCCCTAAAGTTATCCAAGACTTTTGTATGAAAAGAAGACTTTTGTGGGTGTGTTGTGCTATGATAGTAGTTATCATCCCTAATATCAATGACCCCACATCCCTCACTTATTTCTTACTATTGAGTAAGTGTATCAGTACCTATATGATCCTAGTGCACATCATTAATTTGAGGTTCTCCATGAATATCCCCTGCTGGGTCTCCATTGAGAAGCATATATTCGTGAGAGGATGACCCATCCAAGGGGCGATAACCCTATCACAAGAAATCTTGAGTCACATCAACATTAAGTCTCATGGGTCTATCTAGGAAATTAAATTGGATATGAACAAGGCTTATAATAGGATTGAATAGGGATCCATCAATAGATTGCTTTCAGCTATGGGGTTCTCTCCTAGAGTGATGGACCTCTTCTTCAGGTTCTTTAGTTCATTGTGGTTGGTAGTTTTTTTCATGGGGATGACTCATGGGTTCTTCAAGGAAACTCAAGGGGATCAGTAGGGGGACCCAATCTATCCAATAATCTTCATCCTCATACTGTATATTCTTAGTTAACCCATCAATAGAGGCTCGTCTAATGTAGAAATGTTACCCTATTGTAGGAAAATGAAATTAACCCATGTTTCCCAACTTATTCTAATGGGTAACCCCATTGTCTTCATTAATGGTGGTAGGAGATCGGTTCATGGTTTCAAGAATATACTTGTGGATTATTGTTAATGGAGTGGATATGTGACCAATAATTCTAATAGAAACCTTTATATCTCTAAAACGTTTGCTTATATTCGGGCCGCTTCTCTATGAAATAGGATTGAAATGATGTGAGGATCCTTCCCTATGTAGTACCTCGGTGCACTAATATCCTCAATAATACTTCACATCCATGAATTTGATCATATCATTAGCAAGACTACATTCCACGTTCATATCTGGAAGAAACATTACTTATCGTTCAGGTTCCGGATTTCCTTGGTCAATAGCGTCCTATCGATTATTATCATCCATGTTCTGGATTCCATCAACATGTTGAAAGGGGTCATCAACACCATTGATAGTATCCTATCCTTGTTCATTTGGGAGGCTCTCTTTGAAAGTAAGAGGAATTGGGTATCAATGAATATGATAGAAATATCAATCCATGATGGGGGTATAAACTTGATGAGTTGCAACAACACACTTCACTACATACATGAAAATCTCACGTGGGAAATTGTTGAATAATGTAAGCTCTTGGGAAAGATCATGTCTCACAAATGGGAGGGTACGAAATATGGTAGCATTCATGGCTCTAAATTCCTACACAGGATTTATCCACTTATTCCTTCTATCCAACATAACTCTTTTTTTATTATTGGATAAGGGGATATCCTCTTCTGGAATCACAATTGGGCAGGTGCTATTATTGGATTCTTGGGATTCACTTCTCCTGTAATCACATTCAAGGAATCGATCCTTCATCCTATGTTTATAAAGGCAATCTTAGATTAGGAACATTAGGCCATCTTCAAGTCAATTGAAATAAATTCAGAACCAGATAAGTGTGTGTTCTATCCTTCTACTTCATGGATCTTTATGACTAGGGATTACCATAGGTTTTCATCCCCACATGATCATCAGGAAAGTTGTAATGACATGGTATGGTATAATAGAATACCTTTAAAGTGTAACTTTTTTACATGGAGAATAAGAATTAATGAACTTCCTATGGATGTTAATATAAATAAGGTGGGTATTATCATAGCAGCTAAATTCCTTTATTATAGTAGCCAATGGGTGGAAAGCACGAATCACCCTTTCTTTGAAGAAGAATGTGATCTCACTGTTTGGTATTTCTTAGAGGACCTTACTACTCTCTCATCCCATGAACATGATGATGCTTTGTTTCTTGAGAGATGGTTCCATGGGATACATGATTAAGGTTTGGAAAGGATAGAGAGGTCTATTATTATTAGTTTTGAGTTTTGGTGTCTATAGAATTGTAGAAATTGGGATATGTATGAAGGATCCCTCCTCACATCAAGTTCCGTCATTGTTAAAATAAAGAACATCCTGGCAGACATGGTCACGTTGATTGATAACTGGCGGGATGCTCCTTCCTTGTGAATGTTGTATGTTAGCACCTCTTCGGTCCAGCCCTCCAACAACATGCCATAATGACAATGGGTTTGCTGGCATCCTTCTAACATAGGTTTTAAGCTCATCACAGAAAAGTACTACATTTTGGGTGACATGCAAGGAGGGTAGTAGTGCAGGACACCTGAGGGTGTTGTTCTAGACTTCACAAAGTTCTATGATAATGGAACCTCCCTACAGGTCGAGCCCCAAGCTATGCTCTCCAGGTTAACCTTTTGAAACTGGGAAAATCTTGATATCACTCATGTTTATACTAATTTTTTAATCATACATGACTCCTTTCATGGCCAAGGCTCTATCCATTGGTCGATTTATTATACGTTCAATAGATGTATATCCCTCCTAAACAATAATATCCAAAAGATTCACACATGGTAAAAGGGTAACAAGGCTGCTGGCCTCCCTGATTCCATGGAATATCAAAGCTCAAACATCACACGTCTACATAATATCACATAATTGATGCTTAAGGGAGTTAATTTTATTAGAGGGGATGCCCTCATCCAGCACTAGATTAGGACACCTTAATCCATAGTGGACCATGTTTCTTAGTCAGTTTGTTCTTTATACCTCTTTTCATGGAATAAAAATATCATGTTGGATGGATGGAGAAAATGTTCTTCACCAATGATCTATCCAAAAATCAAGGCATGAATCATTAATGGTGTATTTTCTACCTTTGGATTAAAATTATTAAGATTTGATTTAATATAACTATTTATTATGTGATCACATGTTATTCTCAAAATCCCCATATGCAACATAAACTATTTAATTCATTTTACTATGGAATTATTCATTATCTCACCTTGGGATTCCTTGATCTATGATCATTGGACAATACTGAATGTCTAATGATGTTTATATCTTTTTTCTCATGCCTTTCCCCCACCCATTCATTATGTTCTATTATTTTTGGACCACAAGGTCAGGGTTCAACATTATCGGGGTAGGTTCAATAGAAATTAATCCCCCCGGATTCATTCCAATTTGGAGAATGATGAAAATATTGGTGTCTTATTGGAAGTTTGAGATGTATTTTAGGTGATACATCATAGATCAAGGATTCATGAACAGTTATGGGTCACATATCATACACGATATGAGTGATGGATTTAGATAGATTATTGGATTGCCTTTTCCAAACACCAGAGTCTTTGAAACAACAATTAGAGGATATTTCCTTTGTTTCGGGTTCTCAGATGGAAAGAATCATGGAATTGGAAGCGAATCATAAGTCATGGGTGAAATCAGGGAGTCTATATTCAATTTTGGTTAAAAAACAGACTTCATGCGATGTATTCTAAGAAAACATTCCTTGTACCCCACTTAGTTGTGGTGGATGGGGTTTGAAGAAAGTTATGGATCACACACCATGGGGTTGGGCCACACACTACGTGACCCTCCTGAGTAGCTAGGACATTTTCTAACAGAACATACCCAGGACCCTATGTAGTAGGAAACATCATGTACTTCGGGAGAATATAGGCAAGGGCTGGTACCTGGGCATGACCCGCTACATGGCCAGTTATACATACCTGGCTTGATGAACGAAAACACCCCTAGGAGCACTTGGGTTGGCCTTAGGTTGAAATGACATGTCATGTGGCCACCCTTACATTCCATGTATGATCACATGTCCTTTGAGCCATGTGCGAAAGAGAACATGGCCCGGAAGCAGAGTAGGACCTCACACCATGTGGGTCACATACACGTCATGTACCCACTTTTTGATAAATTTCTATATTTCTTATACTCTTTTTTTAGAATTTGGTTTTATACCAATAGTATCATGTGCTAAGATGTTTTCCACATATAACTTGATGGTTTCAATCATAGTGTATTTTGAGATATGATGTTGAATGTTCCATGCAAGACACTTATTCAGGTTACACATGACGATGCATGTGACCATGAAGGATAATGAGAGAGAGGATGGGTTTGCAACCCCCCCCCCATTGTATCAAGGCTTGGGCCCCCCATACTCATGACACTAGTTTTATTGGAATCTTTTAAGGTAATTAGGTGATTGAACTCTATCCACTAATTTAAACCCCCCTATGACACTAGGGTTTGGGTCTCCAATGTATCACGTGTCAAATCCCAACCATACAAGGGACCATGTCCTCTCTTTATACTTTCTAAGTGGAACAACCCAATGGTACTAGTGTGAGGTTCCTCTTTCCATTGAGTTTCACTACCATAATGCGTGTGGGAAAAGGTCGTCTAATAATACCTATAGAGTGGAACCCCCTATCGTGCTAGGGTGTGGGTCCATAAACTGTTGAGTGGCATCCCCCAATCGTACAAATGTGTGCATAATATATCCTTCCATTTATTGTAATACCCATAATGTACTAGGTTTCGAGTCCAATTTTTATTTTATATTTCACTCCCTAGGGCTATGGAGTAGTGGTGATGTGCAGGTCATCCTCATGACTTCTTAAGATAGACATGTGAGATGTTGGGAATCAATGATGGACCTTTGGAGCTGCGAGAATACTCATTATTTTGTGATGTTCTGTGACATGGAGAACCCCTTTTTCAATTATCTAGGTTTAAATTATAAGAATATATATTTTTTCAGGATTCTATTCTCTATTTCTTTGGGTTTAGATAACTAATTTTATTATGCCTTTTATTTTCCCCTCTTATGTTTTTGGGGTGTCTTACTCGGTACATATATACTCACCCCTTCATTGGCCTTTCACACACATGGCGTGTCTTATGGAGATGATCGAAATATTAGAGGTTATTTTAGAGGAGTATAGGGAAACACTAGTGTATAAACCATGCACGGTCGGCAATCTTAGAGATCAGAATACAGATTCTCTCGACTATATTCTATTAAAGTTTTTGTTAGGAATGGACATATTTGTCCATTGGTCATGTATTTGTTCCCTTTACATTTTGGTCGTTTTCTTTCATAATCTAATTGTATTCCCCAAAGATTTTATATTCATCTTTTAGTCTAGATTCTACTCTGATTTTATTATTCATACGAACATTTCCATAGAGGTGATTGGGTGTGTGTGTGTGTGTCTGTGTGTGGGTACATTAGACATAGGCCCCATATTTAGTTATGCCTTTATGGTGATTTTTTCCACCCCCTAGCCTATAGAGGTGGGAATGGAGTTGTGGTAGCTTGGCATTCCAAAATCCAAGAAGGCCTCAGAGGGTAAGGTAATTATATGATTTCTATCCTCCCATTAATGATTCAAGATTCATCCTTGTCATATCAATAAGTATTGGGTCTTTGTAAATCCTCATCATGGATAGAGTTGCCTGGTATTTCCTATTCAGAGCATATGTTTCGTTATTTTCCTTCTTCGGATGATAATGTATTGATAGGTCATAATATTTTATAAATTAAATCCTTCTCTTTTTTCATGTATTAAACTTCTATTGTGTGAATATAAATTTTAAGAACTTTTTATCAGTATATATATTAAACCATTCTATATAGAGATAATGCAACAAAAAATTAATAAAAATATGATTACTACCACTCTAAATCATGTGTTGGGTAATTTTGTTATCGAGTATTTAATTTTCATGAGGAATAGGAAATTACCTTATCATTTTGGATGATAAATCTACACAAACCCATTTTGAATCATCAATGTATATTAAAAACCCATCCCCATTATAGGGTAATATATGTACATGAAAAGTGACCAACCTCTTTTTTAGTTCCTTGAAATATTCTTCATATTACTCTATCGAATGGAAATTTACTCCCATGCATGTTAATATGGTTATTATACATTATAGACATTATAAATTACCCACAATGTATTTATAGTATCTATATTACCTAAGAAAACTACATATCTCGGTTACTATAGTCATTATGGTTCTTTTTTCAACAGCATATAACTTTGGTGGATCTACTAATATGTCCTTGATTGTGATTAAATGACCCTAAAATGAAACATTATATATCCATAATTCACACTTGATAAACTTGTCATATTCTTTCTCCTTTATTATGGTCTCTAAAAAAATCTACACATGAAATTTATACTATTATTTCTCTTTGAATATACAAGAAGATCTCCTATAATGAAAACCAAAAATTGATCAAGGTAGTATCTAAGGACTCTTTTCTATAAATTCATGAAATATAATAGGAGAATTCATATTTACAAATCAAATAAATATAAATTCATAAATTATATACCTCATACAGAAAATGTTTGTAAAAATATCTTCCATTTTAACCCTTAACTGATGATATCATGATTAAAGTTCAATCTTCAAGATGTACCAAGATTCTTTGAATTGATCAAATAGATCATTGATACGAGGTAGATGATGTTGGAGTTTATTCCCTATAACTAACTTCTAAGAAAATTATGATTAAATGTAGTCATTATTTTGAATATTAAGAGTTTCTTATCACATCATGATCATTCCTGTAGAGACCCCAAACATGACGTACATAGACATTACATTACTTCTGCGGAATACTTAATACATAACAAAAACAGACAGTGAAGGACCGTAATAGATTAGTGTCTTTGGAATCCTGGAACACAATCTTCTAATCATGGTGAAAGATCATCAACATCTCCCATAAAGATCTTCCCCTTTTTTTCTTACCAAAAAAATTTCTTTATATCCTGGGGAAAAGAAAACATATAAAGGGTGACCTCAAATGCTTCGTAAGGTTTATCATGGGGAAAATAAAACAAACCATATACATTTGAACTTAAAAACATGAACATAATGTTTAAACATAAAAAACTTGAGCAATGACATAAAACATGGCAGTACGTAAGGCATATATCATAATGGAACATCAATAATGATAAAATAGCATGGGAATAAAACATTTAATTGTGGAAAAACATTAAGCACATGATATGATTTCCATAGTAGCAAAGGCATTGCTTCCAAGACTATCATAATAGACAAAGTCCCTTTCTGAATCGAGTTCACCCCTCGTTCCAGTCCTGTATCACTGAATCTAATGAGATATAAATCTTTACCCTTTTCATTGGAGGGAGATATAGGTCCCAACCATCTCATAATGAAATCATTCTTAATTTTTGCACAAAATAAACATAAATCATTCATCATAACCCAAAGAATAAAATGGCTTTCATAAACATCATCCCATCATAAAATAATCCATATAAAACAAATGGATATCATTTCATCATAAGAATAATAAAACCTTGTAAATAGTAGAAACATTATAATTGAAACATAAACATACTTAATAATGTCATCTTAGATGGAAAATAGTTGTGATAAAACACTTGAAATGAATTCTTGAAGAAAATACCCTTTCTTCTTCAAAATCATTTTATTTTCACAAAATTCCATGAAATTTTAAAATAAAAGGATTTTGTTGAAAATAGTCATGAAATCTTGTAAATTAAGCTTCATGAAAATAAGTTGTTATGAAACCATAAAAATAAGTTCATGCCGTATAATTTAAAAAAACATTTTTCTCATACTTTTGTCGGAAAAGTCAAAAAAGTACCTCGTAACGTATACAAAAGAAAGAATCCTTACATACCATGTAGTAAAAGTCAAAAATGTGTAAAAAGGACATTAAACATACATTATAGAATATTAAACACATTATAAAAAACATTTTTATGGACATGGATGAAAAATATAACCCCAGTAAATACTTACAAATAAATAATCTCGGATAAAAATGAGATTGGAAAGGTTATCTCTTATCTTATGCCTGATATGCTTCGTATGTATCTGAACCTCCTGTATAATGATTTAAATGATGTCATTGACTTATTAAAGAATCCTATTAATTGTTATGATATCTTATATGGTTCACTTATGACTTTATATTACCAGTTATTTTGTAAATTCCATGTTAAATTAGTGTTTCGGGTAAAATCGTTTCATTTATTGTACGAGTTTCGATTTTTTGTTCTTGATATTATTACTCATATCCGGATCTAATTAATTCAAAAATGTAAAACATGATTTATATATAATATATTTTCAGTATATAAATATATATATGATAGTTCGATAAATGGAATGAAATACACCGTTCATGGAGACGGTAGGCCATACATACACATGAACAATGTTTTTGTTTCCTTATTGAATTGAATGGAATTATGTAAATGAAACATATAAGTACATAAATCAAGTACCATTATTATATAATATAATTCATGATTATTTATTAGAAATACTTTATAATCATACTTTAATGGTTAATCATGGAAAATTAATCTCATCGAGTTCGTGGAGATGGTAGTCCGCACGTATGCACGAGCGATGATATCATTCCCATAAATATTGAATTAAATTGGAGTGGATGAAATAATATCTCAGAATCAGTATTATGTTATAATAACTATATATAGTTATTCTTTTCACCATTATACCCATCCTATTAGGGTGGTGGTGGAAAAACAAATTACACCACGGCGTGGAGATGGTATTCCGTACGTACGCACGCTCGGTGATTTCATTTTCCGTAGGATGGATAGAAGGAGAAATTGGGTTGTTTAATATTTATAATAAAATATAAGTATATTATTGAAACTGATGTTATTACTTTATAATGAAACAACTAATGAGTAAGAAGTTTAAGAAGAAAGAAACTTCAAATAATCGGAAGAAGTGATTACCTCTTCTTCATCGTACCTCTTTTAAGCTTCCTCTTACGGAAGTAGAATTGGTCTTTTGAAGAGATAAGAACCTCTATAATGTTTATAGTGAAGTTGATAAGGGAAATGGGAAGGGTATGTCCGAGAATGAAAGCTCAAAATTTTGTAAAGAGAAGAGGGAGGAGGTTCCCTTTTATAAGGGAGGAGAGGGGCACCTTCAAAAAAACATAAAATATTATTTTATAATAAAGTCATATTCGGTTTATAATAGCTAAAAATTGATTTATTTCAAATCTAAAGGGGGGATGTGTCGAAATCCTCTCAACCAATCGGTTTTAGACAAGTTTATCTTATTATTTTATCCTTATCATTTAGATTTAACTCTAAGTTAAATAATTTAACTTTTACTGTGTCTTCTTGTTTTCTTACACTATATGGTTAATAAACTTACTATAAAAATCCAAACAAACCCAAAGTGGTTCATTATTAATATATATAACCCTATCTATGTCATTTGGCTGAAACATAGATTTTTAGGAATAGAATAACAATTAATAATATAATATTTGTTTTAAAAACTATTTTTTGTCCATTTTGACACTATTTGGAAATTTATTTTTGTGAAAATCATAAAAGCATGATTAGTTCGAAACGTGTTAATTGAATAAATAATAACATTTCATATTAACCTATTTTTTTTTTTAATTTATAAAAAGTCTCAAATTACATTTATTTGGGTATTTATAACATCAATTATGTTAATATTTCATTAATAATGTAATCACTGCATCATCATTGTGTCATAAATAAATTATATATTATAATGTCTAAAAATAATAAATAAAATACCATAATGTAGGAAATATTTTTATATTTCTAATTAAAATTTATAGTCGAATTTATCTTATGTATAACCCTATATTAAAAATGTTTTATTTATTAAAATTGGATTTTAACTATTTTAACTGTTCTTTAAATAAAATAATAATAAATGTCCTAATCTATTCCAAGTCGACCTAAAGGGTAATATTTTATTCCTAAGGTTGTTTTTGGTCGAATTAAACTTACCCAATAGAATTAGGACATGTGTTAAGGTAATAATAATATCATTTTTACCCTTAATTACCCTATTTACTTTTAACTGTGCTAAATAAAATTAAAAAGTTACTATTCACCAAAAATTAGTTTTTTTCTTATTAAACCACATTTTACTCCTTTATATTAACCGTGTCTCTTGGATTTTTGAAATTCAACTCACAGAAGCGGTAAAACTATGTTTTATGTACAATTGCAAATGCTCCTAGGAGGTGGGTAAAAACGGTAAAATGTTCCATAAAACTTTTATGTATCTATAATATTATAAAATTACTCAAATGGATTAATTTGTACTTATATAGGTATTATGTATCTATTTTGATGTAAAATAAATGATTATTTAAATAAAAAGTCAGTTTTTAAATAGTAATCCATTTTTTTCACTATTCATCATAAATTGAATGTTGTCAGAAAAAATACAAAAAATTCACCCTAGGATAATTTCGATATTCAGAATTCAAAAATGAAGTCCATTTTGGAAGATAAAATTTATAAAATTCTAAAAAGTTTGTATTACTATTCATAACGGCTAGTTCATAAAAATATTATAATAATATCTCGTTTAGTGAAACTCGGTGTTGCGTACAACACACGCTATCGAGGAAGGTTGTTCTGGCTTGCAACACAAGCCTAGAATATTGTTTGCGTATATTGTAAGCTAATACAGTGTTGCGTATAGCGCAGGCTAATATTGGTGTAGCGTACAACACAAGACATCAAAGTAATTAAAAATGATATTTCTCATAAAATCTCTGGGTGTTACATTCTACCTCCCTTAAAATGAATTTTTCCCTCGAAATTCATCGGGGTTATAAATGGTTTACTGCTTGAAAGTTTCCATCATAGAATCCCACATCGTAAAAAGGAATAATAAAAAATCATTTTAAAAAGGAATGTTATAATCATAATGGTCACCCAATGTAACTCAGTACTGGGTTTCCACATAGGACAACATAGGTGAAAATATGGATATGGAAGAGAAATCCAACCATCATGTTTAGATGAAGATTGGTAGAGAACATGTCTATGAAAAATCCAACAATCATAAAGCCATAAATTTGTGATGATCTAAGGTACTATCTGATTCATTAGATATGAGGGCACTGGGAAAACACTTTTGGTTTTCAAGATCATTTCCCTAATGTTGAAGAATTTTTGAATTAAAATAAATACTTACTTGATTTTGGTACAATATTACTATTTTTTGTGCCTTGAACAATTTCCACTTCATCTCTTAAAGAAATGAAGTTGATTTTTCTTCCGTGAAGAATTAGTCGATCATGCGATAAAATGATAGGTCATTCCAACTATCTCAAACATAAGGTTAGAAAAAGTTATAAGTCCATCTTTTGGTGAGATTAATCCTATATGTTTCCAAAATGGACTTATACTTCATCTATCATAGCGCTTAATAAAATAAAACTAGTTTCTACTAACAAGGGACTTCCTGTAGGCCAGTGGTATGCGATAAAGGCCTATCGCACTTCAGATGTGGGTTCGATTCCCGCATCCTTGTCCGACACAACGGGTGGTCGCTCGTCCTGCAGGTTATCCTATTTCAAAAACTACATCATTATAACATTCCATCAATAATTTCAGAAAAAGTTCTAGCTTGAAACAATACTAACTTATGTCCAAGATAATCCATTTAAAATCTTTAGACTTATCCAAAATACTTCTGTCCAAGATAATATTATAAAGAAAACAATTACTAGAAATGTCATCTATCGAGCATGGGAATACCATTATTTATCCTCGATATATCTTGTTGGTCACATTCCAATCATGTGAATACCTTAATCATGTATTATCTTGAAAATGAATACCCATTGAACCTTAGTGAAAACATGAGTGCTGTCAAAAGTTAATTCTTTCCAGATACCAAAATCCCAAAATTTCTATATACTCAAACCATGATATCACTTTGTCCTTATATCAGTAATGAGCCCATGAATACTATCAAAAATTATATTTTCTCTATATCCCTTCATTGTGCGCATATCACTTACTTTCCAAATATATTTCAATCACTTTTCATGGTTTCTGGTACCATATTATTATTGAAAACCAATACATAGATATTCCAAAATTCCAAGATACCATAAATGAGATTCCATGATACTATTTTGAAATCTCATTATGTAAACACTTAATCATTACACAACATCATTTTCATACTCAACATCACAAATTGTGATCGCATGTGACTTCCATTTATCCTTTGCCTTAATAGGTTTCTCACGTTGAACATTATTAACCCTTGGATTAGGGCATTGATTAGCATAATGCCCCATTTCCATGCACTTGAAGCATTGATGTGTTGGTGGAGCGTTCTTTGTAGTCTTTTCTCTATTCACATCATTAGCTACCTTTTTCCCATTAAATCGACACTCAAATACTCGATGACCTTCTTTTCCACACTTAATAACATTTTATAGTACCTTTTAGTCAATCTCCACCATTTTTCATTCCACACTTTGATCATAAAGAAACATTCATCTTCTTTTCACCATTGTTCTGAGATTTCTCCTTGAACTCCATCTTTCATTTTTTTGTCAAAACCATGAGATGGATATGTAACACAAACTTCCAGTTCTACCTTGATAGCACAATGCACAATTTCTTCATATCTACTGAAGTCTCTTATAGCTAATGCCCTTTGAAGGCTTGGTTTTAATCCACTGAAGAATCGATCAACTTTACTTTCAGGTTGGATGATAAAGCCAAACGCATACCTTGAAAGCCTTGTAAAATTCGCTTCGTATAAACCAACAGATTCATCATCCTTTTTCTTAAGCTCAAGGAACTCATTTTCCATCTTTGTTCGAAGAATATGAGGGAATTAATTATTGAAAAATTAGTTCTTGAACTCATCCCATTCCATTTATTCAATATCATCTTGGGACATTGTATTCTTAATTAGAGTCCACCACTGGTCTGCTTTACCATCTAAACATTAAACAACTAGAAAGACTTTTTCATGTTCTAAACAACGATGTATGGAAAATATATTTTCAATGGTGCTGATCCATTATTCAACAACAAGTGGATTAGAAGACCCACTAAAAGAAGGTGGGTGTTGCCTCATGAAGGACTCAATAGAATATGGTTCCCTACTCTACTAATTTGGATGTCCAGAATGATTCATATCTTTTGTAAGTATAGAAATAAGATTTTTCACTCCATCTCCCATAACATTGGTTTGTTCAGGAGGAAAATCATTTCATTTTCCATTACATTGATCAACACGGTTCCTTCAAGTTCTAGCCATCGTCTAAAACCAAAAAAAGAATAGTGTGAGAGGAAAAAATCATACTATGAAAACAACATAATAAAGGAGGAGTGCCTTCAATATATAACATATTAGGTTTAATTCTAAGATCATTACAGTAATTCTAGGACCATAACATATACTTATACTTAACCTTAGGGACATCCCTAGACATACTTTAGAAATATCTCTAGGGATATCACTAATGTTTTTTGGATCCTAGTTTCCAAAGGATAACTAAAACATTCCTCTAATACCAACTATAGATACCCAATACTTGATGTACATAGACATTACATTACTTTTTCAGAATACTTAATACATAACAAAATCAGAAAACCAAGGACCGTAATAGTTTAGTGTCATTGGAAACATGGAACACAATCTTCAAATCATGGTGAAAGATCTTCAACATCTCCCATAATGATATTCCCCTTTTTTCATACCTTAAACTTTTATTTATATCCTGGGGAAAAGAAAACATATAAAGGTTGAGCTCAGATGCTCAGTAAGGGTAAGAATGGATAATATAAAACAAACCATATACATTTGAACTTAAATACATGAACATAATGTTTAAACATAAAAATATTGAGTAATGACTTAAAACATGGAAGTACGTAAGGCATAGATCATAATGGAACATCAATCATGATAAAATAGCATGGGAATAAAACATCTAATTGTGGAAAAACCTAAAGCACATGATATGATTTCCATAGTAGCCTAGGCATTGCTGCCAAGGCCATCATAGTGGACAAAGTCCCTTTCTGAATCAAGTTCACTCCTCGTCCCAGTCCTGTATCACGGAATCTCATGAGATATAATTCTTTACCCAATTCATTGGAAGGAGATATAGGTCCCACCCATCTCATAATGAAATCATTCTTTCTTTTTCCACAAAATAAACACAAATCATTCATCATAACCCAAAGAATAAAATGGGTTTCATAAACATCATCCCATCATAACATAATCCATATAAAACAAATGGATATCATTTTATCATTAGAATAATCAAACCATGTAAATAATAGAGACATTATACTTGAAACATAAACATACTTAATAATTTCATCTTAGATGGAAAATAGTTTTGATAAAACACTTGAAATGAATTCTTGGGGAAAATATCCTTTCTTCTTCAAAATAATTTTCTTTTCACAAAATGCAATGCAATTTTAGAAGAAAAGGATTTTGTTAAAAATAGTTAGGAAATCTTGTAGACTAAGCTTCATGAAAATAAGGTGTTATGAAACCGTTAAAATACGTTCATGCCGTATAATTTAAAAAACATTCTTCTCATACTTTTGCTGGAAAAGTCAAAAAAGTACATTGTAAAGTAAACAAAAGAAAGATTCCTTACATACCATGCAGTAAAGGTCAAAAATGGGTAAAAGGACTTTAGAAATACATGAAATAATATTAAACACTTTATGAAAAACATTTTTATGGACATTGATGAAAAATATAACCCCGTTAAATACTTATGAATAAACAATCACGGATAAAAACGGGATTGGAAAGGTTATCCCTTACCTTATGCCCTATATGCTTCATATGTATCTAAACATCCTGTATAATGATTTAAATGATGTCATTTACTTATTACAAAATCATATTAATTGTTATGATATCTTATATGGTTCACTTATGACTTTATATTACCCGTTCTTTTGTAAATTCCATGTTAAAGCAGTGTTTTGGGTAAAATCGTTTCATTTATCGTACGTGTTTTGATTTGTTGTTCTTGATATTATTACTCATATCCTGATTTAAATAAATCCAGAATGTAAAACATGATTTATATATAATATATATTCATAATATAAATATATATGATATTTTGATAAATGGAATGAAATTCACCGTTCATGGAGACTGTAGGTTGTACGTACGCATGAACGCGGTTTTTGTTTCCTTATTGAATTGAATGGAATTAAGTAAATGAAACATATATGTACAAATATCCAGAATAATTATTATGTAATATATTTCATGATTATTTATTACATGAATTTATAATCAAACATTAATGGTTAATCATGGAAAATGAATCTCATCGCGTTCGTGGAGACGGTAATCTGTACGTACGCACGAGCGACGATATCGTTCCCATAATTGTTGAACTGAATTGGAGTGGATGAAATAATTTCTCAGAATCAGTATGATGTTATAATAACTATATATAGTTATTCTTTACAATATTATACCAATCCATTTAAGGTTGTGGTGGAAAAACAGATTACACCACGGCGTGGAGATGGTATTTCGTACGTACGCACGTGCGGTGATTTCATTTTCCGTAGGATTAATAGAAGGTGAAATGGAGTTGTTTCATATTTATAATAATATATCAGTATATTAGTGACACTGATGTTATTACTTTATAATGAAAAAAATAAATAAGAAGAAGTTGAAGAAGAAAGAAATTTGAAAGAATCGGTAGAAGAGATTACCACTTCTTCGCCGCACCACTTTTAAGCTATCTCTTAAGGCACTAGAGTTGGACTTTTGAGGAGACCAGAACCTCTATAATATTTCTAGGGAAGTTGATAAGGTAAATGGGTAGGGTTTGGCCGATCTTGAAAGCTCAAAATTGTGTAAAGAGAAGAGGGTGTATGTGCCCTTTTATAAGGGAGGAGAGGGGCACCTTAGGAAAAACATAAAATATTATTTTATAATAAAGTCATATTCGGTTTATAATAGCTCAAAATTTATTTATTTAGAAGATAATGTTTGGATGGGTAGAAATCCTCTCAACCAATAGGTTTTAGATAAGTTTAGGTTATTATTTTATCCTTATCATTTATATTTAACTCTAAGTTAAATAATTTAACTTTTACCGTGTCTTCTTGTTTTCTTACACTATATGGTTAATAAACATACTATAACAAGAAAAAAGAACCCCAAGTGGTTAATTATGAATATATATAACCTTTTCTATGTCATTTGGAAGAAAATCAGTTTTTAGGAATAAAATAACAATTAATAATATAATATTTCTTTTAAAAACTATTTTATGTCAATTTTGACACTATTTGGAAATTGAATTTTTTAAAATAATAACTGCATGATCAGTTCGCAAAAATTTAATTGAATAAATACTAACATGTCATATTAACCAAAACATTTAGTGGAATTTATAAAAAGTCTCAAATTACATTTATTTTTGTATTTATAACATCAATTATGTTAATATTTCATTAAAAAGGTAATCACTGCATCATCATTGTGTCATAAATAAATTAAATTATTTAGTGTCTACAAATAATAAATAAAATAACATTATGTAAGAAATATTTTTATATTTATAATTAATATTTATAGTCTAATTTATCTTATTTATAACCCTATATTAAATATGTTTAAGTTATTAAACATTGATTTTAACTATTTTAACTCTTCTTTAAATAAAATAATAATAAATGTCCTAATCTAATCAAAGTGGACCTAAAGGGTAATATTTTATTCCTAAGGTTGTTTTTGGTCGAATTAAACTTATCCAATAGAATTAGTACATATGTTAGGATAATAATATTATCATTTCTACCCTTAATTACCCTACTTACTTTTAACCGTGGTAAATAAAAGTAAAAAGTGACAATTCACCAAAAATTATTTTTATCTTATTGAACCACATTTTACTCCTTGATATTAACCGTGTCTCTCAGATTTTTGAAATTCAACTCACAGAAGTGGTAAAATTATGTTTTATGTATAATTGTAAATGATCCAAGGAGGTGGGTAAAAGGCGGTAAAAAGTTCAATAAAATTTTTATGAATCTATAATATTATAAAATTACTCCAATGGATTACTTTCTACTTATATAGGTATTATGTATCTATTTTGACATAAAATAAATTTAAATAAAATAAATGATTATTTAAATAAATATTCGGTTTTTAAATAGTAACCCAGTGTTGTCACTATTCATCAAAAATTGCAAGTTTTCAGAAAAAATACCAAAAATTTACCCTAGGATAATTTTGATATTTCGAATTCAAAAATGAAGTCCATTTTGAAAGATAAAATTTATAAAATTTCAAAAAGTGGGTATTACTATTCATAACGGCTAGTTCATAATAATATTATAATAATATCTCGTTTAGTGAAACTCGATATTTCGTACAACACACGCTATCGAGAAAGGTTTCTCTGGCATGCAACACAAGCCCAGAATAGTGTTTCGTATATTGTATGCTAATACGGTGTTTCATATAGTGAATGATAATATTGGTGTAATATTAAACACAAGACATCAAAGTAAATAAAAATGATATTTCTCATAAAATATTGGGGTGTTAAAATTCCATTACATGATATAGTATCTGATAATGCCATATGAATAACAACTATTTCGAAAGTACATAGAAATTCCCTATTATGATGAAATAGATTATATTCTATGAAAGGATTAATTAAAACCATGTTATATGGATGGATAATATTTTCTAACATGACATAGTTGATACAAACCATCAGGGGTAGAAGGATCGTAAGACAATGACACAACATCTCATGGTGTTCTACCTTGGTAATATCTAAGAAGGGAGGTTATGAGAATAGACCCACCAAGAGGAAATAGACATTTTCTGTTCATTGGATGTTTTTATCTACGAACATGTGTATTAATCCTCATACTTTAATATTATCATTAATGAAGATCATTAGTAGCTTACTTTGATGTATTGATGAAAACCGTTATAACATATGATCATGTAAAGGTTAGATACATTCAGTGTCTCATGAGTAATATTGAATTAATGGATAATGTGAGAAAGTATTTACCACTTCTATCCATTCATGGAAGTTACATCTCTGGCCCTTTTATGGTAATGGAACTTCCTGGATAAATCCTTGGTCATAGTATTCTGTGGGAATGTTCATTTCAGAAATTCAAAAAAGGGACATCAAACAAATAATTTGATGATACAAATATGCTACCAGTTTTACTAGAGATATAACATTGAAGGGATTTTATTACACAATAAGTGTTTGTAGAAGGTTTTATGTCACTAATAAATTATCTTCTCTCTTTATGCATGACTTGGTGTGTTGTTAGGCACTAACCTTGGACATGATGTGTCTTCACCTTTTTCCATAGAGAAAGAGGGATATAGGGTCATGCAATAAGTGTGTATGTAATCTATTTTAAATTATATGTTTAGTTTAACAAGTTATAATAAATATTATTTATTCTTTGTGGTTTAATAAGTATTCAGGTTTGGTTGATCTCTCATATGTAATCATAAGTTATTCGAAATAATAAGTGAGTTAAATAATAATAATAAATATTTATTTTCATGGATTGAAAAATATAATATTTATTTTATTTAAAAATTAAAAATTAAGTGATAATTATTTACTAAATAAATATTCATTATTTTAGGTTCAATAAATTCCATGGAGGATAATCAGATCGAGCATAATGGTCTATTTTGAAAAAATATACATGATATTTACTTATTTTTAGGCGATGTACATGTAATGTGAAAAATAATTATATTATTATTAGAAACTAGGTCAACATAGAATTATGGAATGAAAAGTGTCTTGTGTGAGAGTATTCAAACCTAAACCTAACACAACAAATTTATAATTATATCACTTTCCATAAACACACTTATTGTTGACAATGGATAGAGAGAAGCACACTAAAGCCAAAAAGATAGTTTTAAAGATCTAAAATGTGTTCTCTCTCATCCTATTCTCTAAATCCATAGAGTGAACATAATGATTTATCTACGAGAGTTCTTTTGTGATCAACCATGAATGACACATGTGATTGGGATCGTATGTACTATCATTTAGAGATTCTATGGTAACGTTCAATGATTTTGGTGCACATGCATATCATTTCTTGTGGAATTGTACACTTGGATACTAAAATGAAATGATAGTTCAATGAGATTGATTTAACTAGAACATCAATGAAAAAATAATTAAATGTTTAGTTAATTTTATAGGTTCTCATAAATTAGTTATAAATTACTGTAAAAGAACCTCCTCTTCTAGTTCCATCATTTATTCAAGTCATGTAATATATATATTTCATTGTTCATGAAATTATTCATCAAGTAAAAAACCCATTTTTCATAAATTAAGACTAAAAATACAAGTTGATTATGTCATAAGGGATCATTCACTATGACCATATCCCTAAAAATTCATCAGTACAGTTATATGGTTAAGTTATAATTATTTATTTATATTTTATTGAATAGAAAATGTTGAAAAACCTATCTTAATTTAGATCATTTTGTTCTTGAAATTTGAACATAATTTTCTTTTCACATTCATTATTCTCACTTGAATAACCAATAAATGAGTTAATTATAAATGAAGATACATCTGAAAAAATCATATAAAGATGAAAAATGTTCTTTCTTGGTAAAACAAGAATACACGACATGTACCCCATATCAAAAACTATTGTACCAATTTTTCTTCATCTATCTAATGATAATATTTGATTATACCAATGAATTTAGATCAGTGAACTAATAAAATGTAATTAATGCATAGATTCATGTATATGAAAATAGAGTTTGGGGAACCACACAATGTGTAACCATCATACATCATCTATAGTCATTAATGTCTTGTTTTTCCCCAGCTGGTTAATTTTCCAGTTTTTGTGTCAGAGGTGCTTGGATGAGGCCTAGAGTGGCCCGAGAGGTGTTGGTTGTCAAATACTATAAGAATGGTGAATATAAAATAATGAATGTATAGAATAAATGTATATGTGGTTCATTTATTGTGAATTTAGGTTCACAGGGTGTCACGAAACATGTAGATTTCTAATCTCAAATAAAAAAAGGTGATGTGTTTTTTGGTGTAAACTGAAACCCCTAAAATTACATGATGTGTTAAAGGATTACGCACCATTTAATTCCCCTTTACATGGAATTTTATAGTTTTTAGCGCTTATGTTTATCTGAAAACCTATGTCATATCTTCATTAATCTCATTCTACGTAACACCCCAAGCTTCCATGGTACGCTTCTCTTTGAATAATACAGTAGCGTGTGTTGTACGCAACTTCGAGTTCTAACACACACCACAACCAATCAAACTAGCCGTTACAAATAGTAATACCCAATTTTTGAAATTTTATACAGTTTATCTTTCAAAATGGAATTCATTTTTGGATTCGGAATATAAAAATTAGCTTAGGATGAATTTTTGGTACTTTTCAGATAACTTTCATATTTTGATGAATAGTGAAAATTACTAAATTTTAATTAAAAATAACTTTTTTAATCCAAATAATTAATAGTGATAAATTATAAATTTAAGTGGTTTTAAATTATATTTATAATATAATTTTACTATTTAATACAATGTTGGATATTGGACATAATTTCACATTTAAACCGGACATTAATAAGTGTCAATCTTTTGATAGTTATTGTTTCTTAAAAACACGCTTTTTGTTTTAACAGCGGGAATTAATTTTAAATTAATTCCTGCCACTTCTGTGTTTTGAATTAGGAAAAATGGATTCCATATTTAGAATTATTAGGTAAAAATTGTGTAAATAGGTAACTTTTATTTTTAGACATTTTGAATAATTTCTTCGGTAAATATTTTATTTACCATGGTTAAAGGGTAAATCCGGTAAATAAGGGTAAAAAATAATATTATAATAATATAAAATTACCCTAAAACGTTTCCTAACCTTATTGGTTGATACATGTCCGACCATGGGCATATTTGGGTCGATTTATGGACCCCATGGATCCACTTGTAAGTGATAATGTCACTTTATATTAATTAAGTTAAAGTAAATACAAAAATGACATAAGCATATATCTTTTAGAAATAGAATTTTTACATAGGGCTATATGTGTTATATTTTCGACTATAAATATTAATTAGATAGATACAATAATTTCCTACATAATGGTATTTTATTTATAATTTTTAGACATTTAATAATTAAATATATTTATGACACAATAATGATGCAGTATTTTTCTCATTAATGAAAGAATCAAATAATAGGTATTATAAATGTTAAAATAAATGTAATTTGAATGTTTTGATGAAATAAACGAATTTTATTTGTTAATATGACATGGTAGGATTGCTTACATGAATTTGGTTTGAATTAATAAAGTTTATATGACTTTAACAAAAATCAATTTTTGAATAGTGTCAAAATTAACATAAAAGAGTTTTTAAAACAAATATTATATTATTATTTGATATTATATTCTTAAAATTATAATGTTCGGTCAAAAAACTTATATCATGATAGGTGTATCATTAATGGACCACTTGGGGGGTCTATTTGATGTATATAGTATTTTTATTAACTATATAATATAAAAATACAAAGAGACAAGGTAAATGTCAAACTATTTAACTAAGAGTTAAATATAAATGATAAGGTTAATCTAGTGACCCAAACCTGTCTAAAATCTTTTGGTTGAAAGTATTTCGACCCATACCCACCTTAACCTTTATATTATCCACTTTTGAGCCATTATAAACTGAATCTGAATTTATTGTAAAATAATATTTCTAGCTTTTCCAAAGGTGCCCCTCACCCCTCTTATAAAAGGGCTCTCCCCCTTCTCACTAATTCACACATTCAAAGCCTTTTGGCTCATCCAACCTCTGCCCAAACACCCTCTAAACTTGCATCACTTCAACCAAGAGGCATTAGTTTGATCAGAAAGCCAACTTAAGGAGTCTTTTTGATCAAATCATAAAGAAGAACACGAAGAAGAGGTAATGTTTTCACCAACCACTTTCAAGTTTCTTTCTTCTTCAACTTCTTATTTATCTGTTATTTCCATTCTAAAATAATAAATCCAGTATATTCTATATACTTTTATGTTATTATAATTATGGTATAACCATATTCAGTATTCTATCCATCCTTTGAATGACATGTCACCATACGTGCGTACGTACGGCTTACCGTCTCCACGTTGTGGTGTAATTATTATTCAAAACATTATTATTTGGATGGTTATGATAATGATGTGTAATTGATGTAAATAATAAATATAAAATGATAATGATTCTGTATATATGATATACGATCCAATTATATATTATTTTAATATCAAAAGAATGATATCGTCGCTTGTGCGCACGTACGGACTACTATCTCCATGAACGTGATGAGATTCATTCTCCATCATATCCATCCAAGTCTAATTATCATTTAATGATTAAAAATAGTATTTAATGACATGATATACTCCGGGATATGAATAAGATACAACCTATCCATAAAAAACACAGATTATGTAACAAAACATATAAAAGAAAATGAGTAAGTTATCACCCGAAAACGACGATAATACTAACAAAGAAATGTTAAAAGATCATATATGATATCATATTAATGTATATGATTCTTGTATAATTTAAAAACACGTATTTCACCATTATACAGGAGGTTAACTTACCCTTAACCAATGAAAATTACAAGGTAAGGGTTTATTTCACAATCTCTTCATTATCTGAGATTGTTTATACGTAATTATCTATTGGGACCTCTTTATCATCCACATAAATGTTTCTTAAAAATGTATTTCAAAACATTCTTACTATTTTTTAGAATATGGGTTAATGTCATTTATACCCTTGTTTACTTTTTATAAGATGTTTATAAAGGAATCATTTCATCGTTTTCCAAACAAGGTCCTTTTTAACCTTTTGGACAAAATTAAGGTAAGAATGTATGTTTAACTTATACGGTGGGTGCGGCTATTTTCTATCGTTATAAACTCGTCAAAGATTCCCTTACAATCATATATGAATATTTTCAAGGTAAATGTTTTATTTTATAAATTATGTGACTCTTAAAGAGATATTTTTCTAAAAATACTTCGATTTCATCTATGTCAACATCCTTTGATGGATTTTAAGTTTATTTGAAGTTGATTTACTATGATAAAACTTCCATATTGTATTGAAGGTTTTGTGATATGTTTGAATGTGGATGTGATATTTTTATACCATTCATGATTTAAGGATAATGTATTGAAATTTCGTATGCTAGTTTTAATACAAATGTTTATGACATGTTTAAACCTTTTCATATGAGGATTGTATTGGACTTAGTAAGTGACGGGTGGAGCTCGCTATAGCTCCTCTATGCATCGGTAGGTCTCATGAGACAACTAGAAGTGGAATTGGTTGAGTCCCTTTCCCAATTTTATTTATGGTTTTTCCCGAGGCCTTAATCATTTTTTAGACGTCTTGAAAAGGCCTTGAAAAATTTTTTCAGAATGTCCGGCATTATACTTTCCTTCATTATGGAAATAATATTGATAGTTTGTGTAGTCATTAGACTAGTAGAATACCCATTATTATGTTTTATTATAGCATTATTTACTCAGATCATATTCTTTCCATAAAATTATTCATGTTTATTTTTGTTAAAGGCATTTGGTTTCAATTATCTACCATTCTTAATATTCGTGTCATTTTCTACTGTATTACTTACCCTTACTGACCGTTTGAGCTTACCCCTTTTCTTATGTTTCATCTACCCAGGATATGAAGAAGTTAGTTATGAGTGACCTGCAGGCATAATCTAGGAGGCTTGGATGTTTCTAATGAAATATATATTTTTTGTATTTCTCTTCAAGCTGTAAAGTTGAACTTATGTATGAATCTTGTTTCCAATAATACTAAACTGATCAGTCTTTCGAGACATGATTTCCTTGTGATCATGCCAATGTTATGTAATAATGAACTGACTCTAGTTAATTAGGGTCAGGGCATTACAGTTGGTATCAGAGTAAGTTTAGTACAAACCTTGTAAACTTGATTTAGATAAACTCTTATTAGAGCACATAGACATAAGATAGACTTTGAGGATTAATATAGAAGAACATCCTAGAATTTAGGTATTGTAGAGATTTTGTGTGTTTTCCAAGAAATACATCCATGTCTGGATACGAGCAGGTAGAGGCATCTCTGGCACATATGTACCTAGGGGTAAAACCCAAAAATACCACTTTGAGCTAGACTCGAACGGGAACTGGTGCACGAAAACGAGACTTGTTGTACTCTTGGTTACGACACTCCCGGGGGATATGCTTAAGATAATTTTCATTTTATTTACAAACCATTATGAAGGGTCTATGACATATATACTTCCTCAAATAAAATATTTTTTTATTATTATAGATTATATCCATAAACTATTGAATTTATGTTAAGTGTTTTATAAGTTTGGAAATATATATTTCGATTCATAAACTAATCTAGTTTATGCCATTATTTAGAAATGGTTCCTAGTGGAAGGAATGGAAACCCTATCAATGCACACACTCTATGTAGGGATTACCCTCCTGCTCAAGATAGTTATAGTAGAGCTAGTGATGAAACTGGTGCTGATCAGCTAATCACCATACTGGGACAACTCACACAGGTTATTAATAATAACCTTACCCGTATGAAGCACCTAGATCCACAGCGTGGAGGATCAATGTAAGATCGCTTCATGAGGAAACAACCACCAACATTCAATGTGAGTACAAATCCATTAGTGGATAAGCAATGGATAAATTCCTTAGAGAAAATATTCCATGCCTTGGGGAGTAGTGAAAGGGGAAAAGTTATCTTGGAAGTTTACCGCCTCAATAGAGATGTTGATCAATGGTGGTCATTGATTCAAAACACAAAGGAATATTATGAAGTATCAAATATTGAATGGAGGGAGTTCAAATAGCTTTTCTTAGAAAAATACTTTCCTCGTGACCATCGAGCAGATATGGAAATGCAATTTCTGAGTCTGAGGCAAAAAGAGGATGGGAATTTCGCAAAGTATGAGGCTAACTTTACAAGGTTAGCGAGGCATGCTGCAGATTATATATGTAACCAAGAAGTAAGATTGATCATTTATTTTATGGGTTAATACCATTTCTCCATCGAGAATTAGTATCACAATCCTTCTCATCTTATGAAGATATTGTCTTTTGTGCTATTAAGACAGAAAAGGAATTCTCTATGTCTTATGGCTTTAAATCAAAGCAAGAGACGAAGTGATATACTTAACACTTTAGGGAAGGAAATAAGGAATCATGGAAGAAGGGAAAAATTGAATTTCCACCCTGTGATAATTACGGAAGGAATCACCCTGGTGCCTATCTAAAAGGAAAAGGAGTATGCTAAAAATATGGACATAAAGGTTATCTAGCTGGTGGTTGTAAAGGAAAGAAATACACTAACAATGTTCAATGCTACAACTGTAGGGAAATGGGACATTATGAAAATTAATTTCCTAAGCGTCAGGGAAACTTACCTCAAAAAAGGCCAAGGGACCAAGGACAAGCTTATGCAATCACTACTGCTGAGGTTGAAGCCCTAAAAGACATGGTGGGAAGTAATTTAATGGTTTCCTCAAGTTTAGAAAATGTTTTATTTGATTTGGGATCATCTCATTGTTTAATATCTTCCCATTTTTCTAAGAAAATTAGATATTTCAAATTTTATTTAACAAAGGAGTTGTCAGTTAAAACTCCTCAGGGAAGTATCATTGCTACAAAGTTCTGTGGATATGTTCCCATTCGGGCATATAAATGTTCTTTATCTACTGATCTCATCATCATACCCATGACTAAATTTGATACAATCCTTGGTATGGATTGGGTTTCAGACCATGATGATAAAATTTATTGTAATAAGAAGGAAGTTATGATTTTTTATGATGATGATAAAGAACACCCTATCATTAGAGGAAAATCGTCACCACCCGATTTTTATCTTGATCCACCCCTAGTAGCTCAACTAAACTTAATTATTAGGGAGGAATAGAATGAAATAATTGTGGTTGAGGAATGGAATGTTCAAATAGAGGATGTACCTATTGTGAGAGAATACATTGATGTGTTTCCATAAGATTTACCTAGACATCCTCTAGAACGAGAAATTGAGTTTTCCATTGATTTAATTCCTGGTTCAAGGACTATATCAAAGACCCCTTATAGAATGGCCACTGTCGAATTACATGAACTAAAGAAACAACTAGAGTAATTGAGTAATAAGGGATTTATTCACCCTAGTGTTTCTCCATGGGGATCCCCTGTCCTTTTTGTTAAGAAGAAAGAAGGATCTATGAGGATATGTATCGACTACAGGGAGATCAATTCTATAATAATAAAGAACAAGTATCCCCTACCACGCATTGATGATTTATTTGACCAACATCATGGACCTCAATACTTTTCAAAGATTGACCTTTGATCTGGATACCATCAGTTGTGTGTGAAGAAGGAAGACATTCTGAAGACCGCATTTCAGACCAGGTACGGGCATTACAAGTTTATAGTAATTTCTTTTGGATTGACTAATGCACCCTCTGTATTCATGGATCTAATGAATAATGTTATCATGGAATATCTCAACGATTTTGTGGTGGTATTCATTGATGATATCTTGGTATACTCCAAAATCAATGAAGATCATGAAAATCACTTGCGCATTATCCTAAAGACTCTTAGAAGACATTAATTATATGGGAAGTTTAGAAAGTGTGAATTCTGGATTTAGGAGATTTCTTTTCTTGGACATATTGTCTCTATGGATGGAATCTCTGTTAATCCTTCTAAGACCAAGGCAATCCAAGAATGGACATCACCGATGAGTATAACTGTGGTAAGCAGTTTTATTGGTTTTGCAGGTTATTATCGGCATTTCATCCAGAATTTTGCTCGGTTGGCTAACCCATTACCCAAGCTCACATGTAAAGGGGTTAAATTTTTTTGGACAAAAGAGTGTGAAGAATGTTTTGAAGAACTGAAGAAAAGATTAGTCCATGCTTCTATATTGAATCTACCATCGGGTAATGATGAGTCTGTTATTTATAGTGATGCATCGAAGAAAGGACTTGGTTGTTTCCTTATGAAGAATGATAGAGTTATTGTAGAGACCCGAAGCTTGACGTACATGAACATTTCATTACTTTTGCGGAATACTTAGAACATTACAAAAACACACACACAAGGACCGTAATAGTTTAGTGTCTTTGGAAACTCGGAATAAAATCTTCTAATCGTGGTGAAAGATCTTCAACATCTCCCATAAAGATCTTCCTTTTTTTACCTAAAACCTTTATTTATATCCTGGGGAAAAGAAAACATAAAAGGGTGAGCTCAAATGCTCAGTAAGGGTAAATAAAAGAAATTTCAATCACATCATATTCATAAGAACATAACTTTTGGAAATCATAACCTGCAAAAAAGATCATAATTTCATAACATGGGGTAAATCATGGCAGTGAAATGTAATCATAATAATAATAACATAAAACATGAAACTTTGTGGAATTCACACATAATCATAGAGAATCATTTCTTGTTAGTCAAGACTCATTGCCAAGACTATCTTAGTGGACAAAGCCCCTTTCTGAATCGAGTAACCCTCATTTCAGTCCTGTTTCACTGAACCGGTATAACCTACCATTCCAGCCATGTCTATCTCATGAGATATAAAATCTTTACCCAATGAATTGGAGGGAGATATAGGTCCCACCCATCTCATAATGATACCATTCTTATGTGTGCCACAAAATCATAAATCATACATCATTGCATAACCCATGTAATAAAAATGTGATTCTTAAACAACATGACATCATAAAACCATTCATATAAGATAAAGGAATTCATAAACATAATTCCATCACAACATAGTAAAATCAATATAAAAATATGAATAGAAATAGAACCCTTTATTATCTTAGATGGAAAATAATTTTGATAAAACACTTGAATTGAATTCTTGAGGAAAATATCCTTTCTTCTTCAAAATCAATTTCTTTTCTCAAAACAGCATGCAATTTTAAAAGAAAGAGATTTTATTGAAAATAGTCATGAAATATTTTGGAGGAAGGTTCATGAAAATAAGGCTTTATAAAACCGTAAAAATCTGTTCGTGCCGTATAAGTTAAAAAAAACATTCTTCTCGTACTTTTGTCGGAAAAGTCAAAAAGTACCTCTTATGAAAAAAACGAAAAAATATTCCTTTCATATCCTTTACTAAAAACTCACCGAAGGGTAAAATTGTATTTAAACAATTGTAGGTGGATGGAAATAATATTACATATTGAGGAAACATGGATGTGGATGATAAAATACACCCCAGTAAATACTAATGTATAAACAATCTCGGATAAAAATGAGATTGTGATATTTCCATTACCTTAAGTCCGATTTGCTTCGTAAGTGTCCGAACCTCCTGTATAATGATTTAAATAATGTCATTAACTTATTACAGAATCATATTAATTGGTATTATATCATATATGGTTCACTTATGACTTTATATTACCTGTTCTTTTGTAAATTCTATGTTAAAGAAGTGTTTTGGGTAAAATCGTTTCATTTATCGTAGGTGTTTGGACTTGTTGTTCTTGACATTATTATTACTTATATCATGATTTACTTACTTCCAGAATATAAAACTTGATTTATATATCATATATATTCAGTATATATATATAATAGATAGACAAATGAAATGAAACACACCGTTCATGGAGACGGTAGTCCGTACGTACGCATTAACGTTGTTTTCGTTTCCTTATTGAGTTGAACAGAATTAAGTAGATGACATTCATATATATACACATAAATACAGTATCATTATTTTGTAATATATTTAATTATTACTTATTATATATACTTTATAATCATTCATGAATGGTTTAAAGTGGAGAATGAATCTCATCGCGTCGTGGAGACGGTAGTCCGTACGTACGCACGAGCGATGATATCGTTCTCATGATCGTGAACTTGTGTTGAAGTGTATGTATAATATTTCAGTATCAATATCAATTTATAATAATCATATATATTTACTCATTACACCATTATACCCATCCTTGTAAGGTGATGGTGGAAAATAGATTACACCACGGCGTGGAGACGGTATTTCGTACGTACGCACGCGCGGTGATTTCATTTTTCTGTAGGATGGATAGTAGGTGAATTAGGGTTGTTTCATATTTATAATAACATATCAGTATGTATGTAATACTGATGTTATTACTTTATCATGAAAAAAATAAAGAAGAAGAAGTTGAAGAAGAATGAAATTCAAAAAGATCGGTAATGGATATTACCTCTTTTTGACGCGCCTTTTCTTAACCTCCACTTAAAGAACTAAGGATGGTCTTTGAAGAAGAACAGGACCTCTAGGATGATACTAGGGAAGTGGAGAAGAGATTTTGGCAGGGGTTGGCCGAGATTGAAGGCTCAAAGTTGTGTGAGGAAGAGAGGGAGGAGGTGCCCTTTTATAAGGGAGGAGAGGGGCACCTTAGGAATATCTCAAAATATTATTTTATATTAAAGTCAAAATCGGTTTATAATGGTTCCAAAGGGTCTTATTTCGAAGCTAAAGTGGGGATGGGTCGAAATCCGATCAACCAATAGGATTTAGACAAGTTTAGGTTATTATTTTAACCTTATCAATTAGATTTAACTCTAAGTTAAATAATTTAACTTTTACCGTGTCTTTTTGTTTTCTTACACTATATGGTTAATAAACTTACTATAACATGCCAAACGAACCCCAAATTGTTTATTATTAATATATATATCCTTAGATAAGTCATTTGGCCTAGCCTTAGATTTTTAGGAATAAAATAACAATTAATAATATAATATTTGATTTAAACACTATTTTGTGTCAATTTTGACACTATTTGATATATGATTTTTGTGAAAGTCATAACAGAATTATATGTTCTAACCAAGTTGATTAAATCAACACTAATATATCATAGTAACCTGGAAAATTAGTTTAATTCATAAAAAGTCTCAAATTACATTTATTTTGGTGTTTATAACATCAATTATGTCAATATTTCATTAATAAGATAATTACTGCATCATCATTGTGTCATAAATAAATTAAATTATTTAATGTCTAAAAATTACAAATAAAATACCATTATGTAGGAAATATTTTTATCTTTCTAATTAATATTTATAGTCGAATTTATATTATGTATAACCCCATATTAAAAATTTGTTAGTAAATAAACATTGATTTTAACTCTTTTAACCCTTCTTTAAATAAATTAATAATAAATGTCCTAATCTAATCCAAGTGGTCCTAAATGGTCATATTTTATTCCTAAGTTTGTTTTTGGTCGAATTAAACTTGTCCAATAGAATTAGGACATGTGTTAGGGTAATAGTAATATCATATTTACCCTTGGTTACCCTATTTACTATTAACCGTGGTAAAAAAAAGTTAAAAGTTACTATTCACCAAAAATTATTTTCATCTCATTGAACCACATTTTAGTCCTTGATATTAACCATGTCTGTCGGATTTTTGAAATTTCATTCACAGAAGCGGTAAAATTAAGTTTTATGCAAAATTCAGTTTTTTAACCTACCACTTAGTGGTTTCACTATTCATCAAAAATTGAAAATTTTCAGAAAAGTACCAAAATTTTACCCTAGGATATAATTGATATTCCAAATTAAAAAATGATTTCTATTTTACAAAATTCCAAACATATAACTTGAATTAATTAATTTTATAATTAATTTCTGCTGTCACAACAAATAGCGTGCTTTTAAGAGATAATAACTATCAATAGATTGACACTTGTTTATAAATGGTTTAAATGTGAAATTACATCCAATGTCCAACATTGTATTAAATTGTAAAAATATATTCTAAATATACTTTAAAACCACTCAAATTAATAATTTATCACTATTAATTATTTCGATTAAAAAAGTTGTTTTTAATTAAAATTTAGTAATTTCAACTATTCATCAAAATATGAAAGTTATCCGAAAATCACCAAAGTTTCACCCTAAGCTAATTTCGATATTACGAATCCAAAAATGAATTCCATAAAATTACAAAATTTCAAAAAGTGGTTATTACTATTCATAACGGCTAGTTTTAATAGCATATTGTTGTTTAGTGAAACTCGTTATTGCGTACTACACACGCTATCGAGGAAGGTCGTGATTGCGTGTAATTCAAGCCAGGTCAGAGATGTGTGTTGTGAAAGCTCCTTTTGGTGTAGCGTATAACACAAGGAATTAATGAAATTAAAAAGAATATTTTTCATAAAATCTCAGGGTGTTACATTCTACCCCCCTTAAAATGAATTTCGCCCTCGAAATTCATCGGGGTTATAAATGGTTTACTATTAGAAAGTTTCTTTAATCGAAACCCACATCGTAAAAAGGAATACCAAAACCAATCTTTAAAAACAAAATTATGAAACGTAACGGTTACCCAGATAAACTAATCACTGGGTTTCCACATAGGTGAAAATATGGATATGGAAGAGAAATCTAACCATCATGTTCTGATGGAGAGTGGTAGAGAACATGGCTATGGAAAAGCTAGCAATCACAAAGCAATAAATTTGCGACGATCTAAGGTACCATCTGATTCATCAGATATAAGAGCACTAAGACAACATTTTTGGTTTTCAAGATCATTTCCCTAAAGTTGAAGAATTTGAATTAGAATAAATACTTACTTTATTTTGGTACAATCTCACTGTTGTTCGTGCCTTGAACAATTTCCACTTCATCTCTTAAGTAAATGATGTTGAATTTTTTATTCGTGAAGTGTTAGCAGATCATGTGATAGAATGACGGGTCATTCCATCTGTCTCAAACAAAAGGTTAGCAAAAGTTATTAAATATACATAAGTCATTCTATAGTGAGATTAATCATATATGGTTCCTAAAATGGACTTACACTTCATATATCATACTGCTTAATATAATAAAACTAGTTTCTACTAAACAGGGACTTCCTGTAGGCCAGTGGTAGGCGATAAAGGCCAGTCACACTTCGGTTGTGGGTTCGATTCCCACAGCCTTGTCCGAAGCGATGGGATGTCGCCCGTCCTGCAGGTTTTCCTTTTTCTAAAACTACATTAAAATAACATCACATAAATAATATCAAAAAAAAAGTTCTATACTTAAACAATACTAACTTATGGTTAACATAATCCATTACAATCTTTAGGCTTATCTAAAATACTTCTGTCCAAGATCATAGTATAAAGAAAATGATTACTTGAAATGTTGTCAACCAAGCATGTGAATACCATCATTTATCCCCCATATATCTTGTTGGTCACATTCCAATCATGTGAATACCTTAATGATGTATTCTCTTGAAAAAAAATGAATACCCATTAAACCTTAGTGAAAACATGAATACTGTCAAAAGTTAACTCTTTCCACATACCAAAATCCAAAAATTCTATATACTCAAACCATGATATAACCTTCTCCTTATATCAGTCATGAGCTCATGAATACTATCAAACATTTAATTTTCTCCTTATCCCTTCATTATGCGCATATCATCTACATTCCAAAAATATCTGAATAACATTTCATGGTTACTAGTACCATTAATCATACACTTTAAAAACATAGGAAAGAAAATAGTGTAACAATCCATAGATGTCTCTTTATTCCATAGTACCATGAGATTACTTATACAACATTACACTTGATAAACATGTAATCATTCCACTACCTTCTTAAACCATTGACCGAGCTTCATCAATTCTTTCATCTCACATATAATTTGTAGTCTCTTCATCATAATCAACATAAATACTTCTCATATGACCATACTGATTCTCTTCATGAGACTTTCCCTTAGGGCATTGGTTTGCATAATGCTCGTACATTCCACATTTAAAACATTTAACCATTGTTGATGTCGTAGCAATACCATTATCCTCATCCATGGTGTTAACTGAACCTTTTCCTTTGCACTTACTTGCTTTGTGTCCTTCTTTTCCACACCCAAAGCATCTTCCAGTTCCTTTGAAACATTCTCCTTGATTCCTCTTCCCACATGATTTACATAGGGGAAATTGAACTTTCTTTCCTCTATGCTCATCATGAAACTCCATCTTTCTCTTATTAGTCGAGTCAGGAAACTTACCAAATTTTACTTTATTGATAATATTATGAGATTGCTGATTCGGCATAATAATGATGTTTGGACTTCCAAATCCCATTTCATTATGAAGAATATCATTCCATTGTCCATCATATTCTCCATTATCGTGAATCATCTTGTTTCCAGCCATTTTCTAAAACCCAAAAAGAATAGTGTGAGAGGCAAAAATCATGCTAGGGAAAACAACATAATAAAGGGGGAGTACCTTCAATATCTAACATCTTAGGTTTAATTCTATGATCGTTAGCATAATTCTAGTACTATAACCTATACGTATACTTAACCTTAGAGACATCCCTAGACACACCTTAGAAATATCTTTAGGGATCTCACTAAAGTTCTCGCATCCTAGTTTCCAAAGGTTGACTAAACCTTTCCTCTGATACCAACTGTAGAGACCCGAATATTGACATACATGAACATTTCATTACTTTTGCGGAATACTTAGTACATTACAAAAACACACACACAAGGACCGTAATAGTTTAGTGTCTTTGGAAACTCGGAATAAAATCTTCTAATCGTGGTGAAAGATCTTCAACATCTCCCATAAAGATCTTCCTTTTTTTTACCTAAAACATTTCTTTATATCCTGGGGAAAAGAAAACATAAAAGGGTGAGCTCAAATGCTCAGTAAGGGTAAACAAAAGAAATATCAATCACATCATATTCATAAGAACATAACTTTTGGAAATCTTAACCTGCAAAAAAGATCATAATTTCATAACATGGGGTAAATCATGGCAGTGAAATGTAATCACAATAATAATAACTTAAAACAGGAAACTTTGTGGCATTCGCACATATTCATAGAGAATCATTTCTTGTTAGTCAAGACTCATTGCCAAGACTATCTTAGTGGACAAAGTCCCTTTCTGAATCGAGTAACCCTCGTTTCAGTCCTGTTTCACTGAACCGGTATAACCTACCATTCCAGCCATGTCTATCTCATGAGATATAAAATCTTTACCCAATTCATTGGAGGGAGATATAGGTCCCACCCATCTCATAATGATATCATTCTTATGTGTTCCACAAAATCATAAATCATACATCATTGCATAACCCATTTAATAAAAATGGGATTCTTAAACAACATGACATCATAAAACCATTCATATAAGATAAAGGAATTCATAAACATAATTCCATCACAACATAGTCAAATCAATGTAAAAATATGAATAGAAACAGAACCCTTTATTATCTTAGATGGAAAATAATTTTGATAAGACACTTGAATTGAATTCTTGAGGAAAATATCCTTTCTTCTTCAAAATCAATATCTTTTCACAAAACAGCATGCAATTTTAAAAGAAAGAGATTTTATTGAAAATAGTCATGAAATATTTTGGAGGTAGGTTCATGAAAATAAGGCTTTATAAAACCGTAAAAATCCGTTCGTGCCGTATATGTTAAAAAAAACATTCTTCTCGTACTTTTGTCAGAAAAGTCAAAAAGTACCTCGTATGAAAAAAACGAAAAAAGATTCCTTTCATATCCTTTACTAAAAACTCACCGAAGGGTAAAATTGTATTTAAACAATTGTAGGTGGATGGAAATAATATTACATATTTAGGAAACATGGATGTGGATGATAAAATACACCCCAGTAAATACTAATGTATAAACAATCTCGGATAAAAATGAGATTGTGATATTTCCCTTACCTTAAGTCCGATTTGCTTCGTAAGTGTCCGAACCTCCTGTATAATGATTTAAATAATGTCATTAACTTATTATAGAATCATATTCATTGTTATTATATCATATATGGTTCACTTATGACTTTATATTACCTATTCTTTTGTAAATTCCATGTTAAAGAAGTGTTTTGGGTAAAATCGTTTCATTTATCGTAGGTGTTTGGACTTGTTGTTCTTGAAATTATTATTACTTATATTGTCACGACCCGTCCTCAGGGCCCGTGCCATGACTACCCCATGCCCGCCTTCCATAGGCCAGGAGCTGGCGACTAGCACCAAGGCGTAAATCCCAACAAAAAGAGAAGGCATTGTGTTTGAAAAGTAAACAAGCACCACAGAGTAAGCAAGCGGAAAAGTAAACACTAAGTAAAAACTGTACAAGCTGTGCTGAAAGTAAAAGGGGCCGGAAATACAAGCCCAACTGTAAAGTACAACTGAAAGGAAAAACAGAAACTGAAAGGAACAACTGCAGTGTCGAGCCGTCCACTGGAAGTCCCACCTGAAGGGTGGGTACATATAGCCTCCACTACTCCTCGGGTCCACCTAACCTCTCCGAGTACGTCCCTCCCAGTGGTCCACCTCCAGGTACTGTCCTGCTCCGCACGCCTCCTCCACGATCAGCGTTGTCCGTCGTCTGCAACCAACACCACGAAGTGCGGGCATAGCCCGTGTAGGGGTGAGTATAAGCTACTCAGAAGGGACCCCGAGACCCCCGAAGGTCTCCCGAAATCCACAAAGGAAAATTACAATCACGAAGTAACATCTGACACGGATTAGGTATATGCCCATACATATACCTAAGTCTGCAATTCCCCGTTCGGCTCCAACGTCCGAGCCCAAGCACAACCCAGTCCACACAGGAAAGCAAAACGCATACCCACGCAGGATAGAACAACACAATCCACAAAGGAGAGTAAACAGTAAATCCACACAGGAAAGCTCAACACAATCCACAAAGAAGAGAAACACAAGATTCAGCTCACACAGGTATACTTCTTCGGATGACGATAAAGATGATCATTGAATCATCTAAGTCGTCGGACCCACGAAGGATCGATAGGTACTAACCTTGCAGTGACCCACACAGGATCGGGCCCACGCAGGACCTGTAGGAGTTGGCTCACACAGAACTGCTGAGAGATGACCCACACAGGATCAGAGCCACACAGGATCAGGCCCACACAGGACCGAGCCCACGCAGGACCTGTAGGCGCTAGCTCACACAGAACCGCTGAGCGCTGACCCACGCAGGATCGGACCCACACAGGATCGGGCCCACACAGGACCGGGCCCACGCAGGACCTGAAGCACTGATCCACGTAGGATCGCTGAGTGCAGTAGTCGTCGCAGCCCGCTGAGGATCTCTGCACAGTCGTCGCCGCAGTCCACTGAGGATCTCTGCACGGTCGTCGCTGTCGAAGTAGCAGTCGCAGCCAGCCTAGGGTTCCCGCACACAGTAAGCTCGTTCGGGAGGGTCCGCTCCACGAGCCGAGAGGCTGATACATCAACTGACACAAAGTCCGAAGTTGATGTATCCAAAACTTCCGTATTGTCAACAGGAACTCAACGTCGCAGACGGCGCGTCAATCGGACGCCCGGTCTGAGAGATATTGGCATTTTCGTCCCAGGGGCCCGGTTGGTTTTTAAGGCAATACCAACCCGACCGCACTCCACCTGCGTCCAAAACTCGGGCGGAGTATGCCAAATGATCCGTCTCACTTATAGGAAAACAACAAAGCTGACGGCACGTCAATCGGACGTCCGTAGCTCAAGATATTAGTGTTTCCGCTCCGAGGGCCCGGTTGGTCTCGTGTACGAACCAACCCGGCCGAACTCAAAGTATTCCGAAACCTTGAGTGCGATATACCGAAACGACCGTCTCGATCCGAGGATCGCGTTTCCGCTAACGGAGAGTCATTTGGAGGCACAAAGCACAATTTACGGGCGTTTGAACGAAAACGTCTGAAGATGGGGGGTACGGGCCCGGGCCGACCCGGGTCCGACCCGGCTGGCCCGGCCCGGCCCAGCCAGGGCCGGTCCGGCTCAGCCGCGCGGCGCGGGTGGAAGCCGCGAGCGCTGACCCGCGGCCTGAGGAAGACTGCGGCCCGCGTGTGGGCCGCGCTGGTGAACCGCGGACGCGGCTCTGCCGCGTCCCGCCTGGACGAACCGGACCCGCGCGGCCGCGGGTCCGTCGGCCGCAGCCGCCGCGACGCCGGCGTCGCTCCGGTGGCCCGTTTTCCTTCCCGTATACGCCGTTCCTCCTCCCGGGATCCATCCTTTACTGTGGGATCGTCAAACTTCCGCTGCGGCACGTTCCGTCGTCGACCGTCAAACCACACAAAACGAAGAACGGCGGAGGGTCGTCAGGCCGTGTTCGTTTGGCCCGAACCCTCCGCGTTAGAGATAAACAACCGGGAGAAAATTAATAGAACGTTCAACACATGAACCAACAATTTTAATAAAATTAAATTGTTTTTTTGATTCTGGTTCTTTAATTAATTTTTAAAGAATGCTCACGGGAATAACAAAGAGGGGTATTCCAAAATTATAAAATCCCTACCTCGTCGATCGTCGCGCGCAGGCGTTCTTCGCGGAAAAGATCGTCGCGGAAGAGAGGGATCGTTGCGTCGTCGCGGGGAGGCGTCGCGTCGTCGCGGAATCCGGCGTTGAGTCGGCGAGCTCAACGAACCAAGAACAACAGATTTAAATTATAATTAATTAAATCTGTGTTTAAACCCAAAGAAAAGAACCTTGAGCGGAAATCCGAAATCACTCACCTCAAATGGTCGGTGATCGGAGATCGGAGATCGGAAGAACGTCTCGGACGAAGGCATCGTCGATTTATGGGTTCGGCGTTCTTTGCGTTCTTCGCGTTCTTCGCGTTCTTCGCGTTCTTCGTGAGGGAGAAGAAGTTACGAGGGTTCTCTCAAATCTTCTCAAGCGCAAATAACCAGAGGTTGAGCGTTGGCCTTATTTTATTATTACGCCAACGAATTTGAAAAACTGGTTAAGAAACGATCCATCAATTCGTTGAATTAATTCAACGAAAGAAACGACCCATTTAATTCACGAAAGAAAAAGCCCATTTAATTCACGAAATAAACCACCCAATTAAATGGTTTGTTAAGAATTTAGAAAACGCGTCAGTTGACTTTCATTAAGACGGGTTTTCACGGGTGCGTTTCTTAGCGGAAAGAAACGGCGGGGCTCGTGCGGGCCCCACCTCACAAATATCCTACCAAGGGGGTAGGATATTTCTGGATAGCATCCTATCCAGTTCAACTCAGTTCAAGCCACCTTTAAGTGGCATCAAGTGGCTTCCAAGTGGCTTAAGTGAAATAAAATAAAGTTGTCGCAAAATTATTTTATTTCTTAACTTTATGCCCGAAAATTAAAAACCACACCCGAGAAAACGCAACTCCGGAAGAGGAGTTTCCAAGTGAATACCGGCGCTGCGATTTCATCGGTGCCCTCAGAATTCGATTCCGGGCACCAGTTGAAAAGTTAGAAAAACCCGCTCGTCCGTTTACTGAACGTACCCGAGCCAAACTTCGGAAATTGATTCCGGGCACACCGGGCCTCGGAATCAGGTGCCGTCAGAAACTGCGCTCTTGTAAAATTCCAAAGAAAATTAAAAAAAATATTTCCTTGAAATTTACGGTTCTTTACATATATCATGATTTAATTACTTCCAGAATATAAAACATGGTTTATATATCATATATATTCAGTATATATATATAATAGATAGATAAATGAAATGAAACACACCGTTCATGGAGATGGTAGTCCGTACGTACGCATGAACGTTGTTTTCGTTTCCTTATTGAGATGAACGGAATTAAGTAGATGACATTCATATATATACACATAAATCCAGTATCATTGTTATGTAATATATTTAATTATTACTTATTATATATACTTTATAATCATTCATGAATGGTTTAAAGTGGAGAATGAATCTCATCGCGTCGTGGAGACGGTAGTCCGTACGTACGCACGAGCGATGATAACGATCTCATGATCTTGAACTTGTGTTGAAGTGTATGTATAATATTTCAGTATCAATATCAATTTATAATAATCATATATAGTTACTCATTACACCATTATACCCATCCTTGTAAGGTGGTGGTGGAAAATATATTACACCACGGCGTGGAGACGGTATTCCTTACGTACGCACGCGTGGTGATTTCATTTTTCCGTAGGATGGATAGTAGGTGAATTAGGGTTGTTTCATATTTATAATAACATATCAGTATGTAAGTAATACTGATGTTATTACTTTATCATGAAAAAAATAAATAAGAAGAAGTTGAAGAAGAATGAAATTGAAAAAGATCGGTAATGGATATTACCTCTTTTTGACGCGCCTTTTCTTAACCTCCACTTAAAGAACTAAGGATGGTCTTTGAAGAAGACCAGGACCTCTAGGATGATACTAGGGAAGTGGAGAAGAGATTTTGTCAGGGGTTGGACGATCTTGAAGGCTCAAAGTTGTGTGAGGAAGAGAGGGAGGAGGTGCCCTTTTATAAGGGAGGAGAGGGGCACCTTAGAAATATCTCAAAATATTATTTTATATTAAAGTAAAAATCGGGTTATAATGGTTCCAAAGGGTATTATTTCGAAGCTAAAGTGGGGAAGGGTCTAAATCCTATCAACCAGTAGGATTTAGACAAGTTTAGGTTATTATTTTAACCTTATCAATTTGATTTAACTCTAAGTTAAATAATTTAACTTTTACCGTGTCTTTTTGTTTTCTTACACTATATGGTTAATACACTTACTATAACATGCCAAACGAACCCCAAATTGTTTATTATTAATATATATATCCTTATCTAAGTCATTTGGCCGAACCTTAGATTTTTAGGAATAAAATAACAATTAATAATATAAAATTTTATTTAAAAACTATTTTGTGTCAATTTTGACACTATTTGATATATGATTTTTGAGAAAGTCATAACAGAATTATATGTTCGAACCAAGTTGATTAAATCAACAATAATATATCATAGTAACCTAGAAAATTAGTGGAATTCATAAAAAGTCTCAAATTACATTTATTTTGGTGTTTATAACATCAATTATGTCAATATTTCATTAATAAGATAATTAATGCATCATCATTGTGTCATAAATAAATTAAATTATTTAATGTATAAAAATTACAAATAAAATACCATTATGTAGGAAATTTTTTTATCTTTATAATGAATATTTATAGTCGAATTTATCTTATGTATAACCCCATATTAAAAATGTTTTAGTAAATAAACTTTGATTTTAACTCTTTTAACCCTTCTTTAAATAAATTAATAATAAATGTCCTAATCTAATCCATGTGGGCCTAAATGGTCATATTTTATTCCTAAGTTTGTTTTTGGTCGAATTACACTTGTCCAATAGAATTAGGACATGTGTTAGGGTAATAGTAATATCATATTTACCCTTGGTTACCCTATTTACTATTAACCGTGGTAAAAAAAAGTAAAAAGTTACTATTCACCAAAAATTATTTTCATCTCATTGAACCAAATTTTAGTCCTTGATATTAACCGTGTCTGTCGGATTTTCGAAATTCCATTCACAGAAGCGGTAAAATTAAGTTTTATGCAAAATTCAGTTTTTTAACCTACCACTTAGTGGTTTCACTATTCATCAAAAATTGAAAATTTTCAGAAAAGTACCAAAATTTCACCCTAGGATATAATTGATATTCCGAATTCAAAAATGATTTCTATTTTACAAAATTCCAAACATATAAGTTTTATTAATTAATTTTATAATTAATTTCTGCTGTCACAATAAATAGCGTGTTTTTAAGAGATAATAACTATCAAAAGATTGACACTTGTTTATAAATGGTTTAAATGTGAAATTACATCCAATGCCCAACATTGTATTAAATTGTAAAAATATATTCTAAATATACTTTAAAACCACTCAAATTAATAATTTATCACTATTAATTATTTCGATTAAAAAAGTTGTTTTTAATTAAAATTTAGTAATTTCAACTATTCATCAAAATATGAAAGTTATCCGAAAATCACCAAAGTTTCACCCTAAGCTAATTTCGATATTACGAATCCAAAAATGAATTCAATAAAATTACAAAATTTCAAAAAGTGGTTATTACTATTCATAACGGCTAGTTTTAATAGCATATTGCTGTTTAGTGAAACTCGTTATTGCGTAGTACACACGCTATCGAGGAAGGTCGTGATTGCGTGTAATTCAAGCCAGGTCAGAGATGTGTGTTGTGAAAGCTCCTTTTGGTGTAGCGTATAACACAAGGCATTAATGAAATTAAAAAGAATATTTTTCATAAAATCTCAGGGTGTTACAGTTATTGCCTATGCATCACGACAGTTGAAGATTCATGAGCAAAACTATCCCACTCATGATCTTGAGTTAGCTGCTGTAATCTTTTTTTTGAAGATATGGAAATATTTTCTCTATGGTGAAAAGTGTGAGATTTATACTGATCACAAGAGTTTAAAGTATGTTTTCTCATAGAAAGAACTCAACATGAGGAAAAATCGATGGCTTGAACTACTCAAGGATTATGATTTCACGATACACTATCACCCGGGGAAGGAAAATAAGGTGGCATATTCTTTGAGGAAAAAGGATCATGGATTTTTGAACAAGATGAAAATTGAAAGGGATCCTATTTTCATGGATCTAATGAAGATGGACATGGGAATAACCATGGAAGTTGAAACATCAATCCTTTTTCAAATGGTTGCCAAACCATATTACTAGAAAGGATTAAGAGTTATCAGACCGATGATGAAGAATTTAAAAAGAAGATTAAAGCATTGAATGATGGGAGATTGAGTGACTTTGTGTATGAAGATGGAATTTTGAAATTTGGGAAGAGCTGTTGTGTTCCCAAAATACATGATCTAAAAAGGAAATTATTGGACGATGCTCATAATTCTAATTTCTCTATACACCATGGGAGCACCAAAATGTATAGAGATTTGAAGGAACATTTTTAGTGGGACAATATGAAGAGGGAGATTTCTGATTTTGTGTCAAGATGTATGGTTTGTCAACAAGTGAAAGCTGGAAGGAAACATCCTGGTGGAGTATTGCAACCTATTCCCATACCAGAGTGGAAATGGGATAATATCACGATGGAATTTATCATGAGACTACAAAATACTCCTAGAAGGAACGATTCAATATGGGTCATTGTTGATCGTCTTACCAAGTCAGCACATTTTCTTGCTATAAGGGATGATTTACCACTTGAATGTCTAGAAATAATATATATTAATGAAGTTGTGAGACTCCATGTAGTAACCCTATGTCACGAACCGACCTTACCCTGGATCGAGACGCAACTACCCCAAGCCCGCCTCCATAGGCCAGGGGTTGGCAACCAGCGCTGAAGGCACAACAACTCAGGGAGGCCTTTGCCTAAGTACCTGTACACACACACGCATCACACTCAATGCAACAATGCAGAGTAAAAGAAAATACAAGCAAAGAAAAGGAGAAACTTCTATATAAATACCACAAATTTGCATCGACCTCTAAATAGTACAAGTAAAGTGCTGAAAATGAAAAAGGGGGAAAACACGCGCCCAACCAGAAAAGTGCCACAAACTGGAAATAGGTAAATGAAACAAACAGCAGACGGATCTCCCACCTGGATCCCAGCTACGACCACCACACGCGGTCCAAGCTCCTAAACTCCTATGCTCCACTGAAGTCACGACCAACCTGTCTGTCGTCTGCAAGGTCACACCAAGTGCAGGAAAAGCCCAAGCAGGGGTGAGTATAAAAATACTCAGTAGGATACCCAGAAGGCTCGAGGGAGCAACAAAGGAGGTACTGAAGGGTGAGCATTAGATCAAACTGGGAATAGTAGAGGAGTACAACTGAAAGTGCAATAAAGAGTCAATCTCAACCCAACAAGAAGGAAGGATATAGACTTTTCTAGATACAAGGAGTTGGAAATGGTGAGAAGATGGACTTCTCATCGATTCTTCACTACCTATAGTAGGAGATTAGACTTGTCTAACCACGAGAAACTAGACACGGAAAGCACGTGGCATACCCCGCGCGTCTTCGCCTCTCCTGGAAGAAGAGTAGCCAAAACCCAAGGAGTGGGTACTGGAACAAGGTATATACATATCTTTATGCTCAGCAAGAAGCCCAAACAACGTCGTAAGGGGATCTTCATCCTGTAGCTCAGCTCAAGAAAACGAGTCGCCTACAGTCCCAGAAGTAAACACCATCGATGCCCAGCATCCCGCACGTCTACCCCGAACCGCAAGCTAAGGGGGCTCAATCTCCACACCTCGACACTATCCACTTTGGGCGGAATAGACTCGCCCGCACAGTTTTAGATCGCGTCACAAGAACACGTCTCAGTGGGGAAAGTGCCCCTCATACTTGAGAGTTCTAGGGAAAGTTAAACCGCACCTCGTCACTGCCCTGTATTCAAGAGGTCTCCTCAAAGTCAAAGTAATTCTATTACTGACCCGTACAACCAAGGGTCCCGCTCCGGTGGTCACGGAGGAAATCCACAGACTAGCCTAGTAGAAAGGACTGAGTCTGGAATTCCAACAGGTGTCCCACTGCCCAGCCCTGCTGGAGGGTAATTCATAATAAGATATCGAGTGACCCACTGCCCAGCCCTGCTGGAGGGTAAACCATAACCAGATATCGGGTGACCCACTTGCAGCCCTGTTGGAGGGTAAACCATAATACATCATCAGGCGACCCACTGCCCAGCCCTGCTAGAGGGTAGACCTAGAATAAGTCGACAGGCGACCCACTGCCCAGCCTTGCTAGATGGTATACTTGGAATAAGTTGATAGGCGACCCACTGCCCAGCCTTGCTGGAGGGTAGACCTGGAACTAGACAACGGGCGACCCACTGCCTAGCCCTACTGGAGGGAAAACCCTAGGTGGTCATCGGGTGACCCACTGCCCAGTCTCTGCTGGAGGGTAGACCCTAAGTGCGTCAGGTGACCCACTGCCCAGTCTCTGCTGGAGGGTAAACCCTAAGAGTGTCGGGTGACCCACTGCCCAGTCTCTGCTGGAGGGTAGACCCTAAAAGTCTATGAGTAACCCACTGCCCAGCCCCGCTGGAGGGTAAAACTCAGAACTGCTCTAGCCATCTCCATTGGAGGGTACAACACTGGCCAACCGAACATGGAGTGGGTATAATGCAACCACCCAACTCCAAAACAACTCACCCAAAAGAGGTGCAGCGTCTGCTCCATCACTGGGTGTCACTAACACCACTACTGGCCAAACCATCGAGAACAATATCAGGGGGAGACCACTCAACCCTGCTGGTCAAATAAACGAGCACAGAGCCAAGGGAAAAACTCCACCCTGCTGGTCGTGCAAACGAGCACTGAGGGACCCCCTACGTCGTGAGAGGTCAAAGTACGCAATGCAGAACACGACACGCGCATGGGGCCCACACAACGTGTGGCCCCACGTCAACACCAACTGAGCGCACAAACGTTCTCAGGTACAAACCACACGTACCTACAAGTGCTCCCGTATACTCCCAGAGTATACCTCGTTCTAGCCCAAAGGCTATCGTGCAAACGGCACCCAGCGTCAATGCGAAGGCGTGATGTAACAACTCCACCTCAAAGGCCCAAGCACGACCAACCACATCTTGTGAATCATTTATATCACTCTCCCAAGAGTGTGCGATCACACGCCAAGGGTCCCCTACAAACAAGGTAGGTTGAACCACCACTATAGCACCTTCCATGCTTCCACATTTAATAAGATCGCACAAGAGGCTCTACACCACCAAACAGATCGCACCGTTTTAATCCTCGCAGAAAAACACGTGAGTTAGACTACTTACTCGCCTCAAACGGATATCCGACGGAAAAGTCACCAACACCGCCTCACCCCCGAATGGCGTCCCGTGATCCCGAGCCTCGGCCCTGAAAACAGTCGGGCACATCTTACCATTGCGATCCCCTCGGGAAAACAAGTCAAAATCACTACTCACTTGTGTGCAACGGATATCCGGAGAAAAAGATACGTTCTGGCACCCCAAGCACAAGCAGTACCACACGGGACCCGCACCCCGGTCCTGAAACTCAACGAACAGATCACACCGTTGATATTCTCTCGAAAAAGTACACGAAATGGACTATTCACTTGTCCAAAACGGACACCTGGTGATAAGGATGGAAATCACCGTCAACTACCAAAATGGTCCTCACAGGGCCCGCACCATCGTGCGGAATTAATGCGGGCGGACTGCGCCAGTGCGATTTCCTCGGAAAAACACCCCACATCGACTGCTCGCACGCCCCAAACGGACGTACGATGAAAAAGTCGTGAAATGCTGCACACAGCTCAAAAGACGGGTCGTGGGGCCCGTGCCTCAAATCCAGTATCAACGCCCGAAACCACCCTGGAAATCCCCACCTCAGTGCCAGGGTCCTAACGCCACTGACGGCGCTCAAAATAGACGTCGGACGCGTCCGCGCCGTCCAAAACAATAATCTCGGGAAAAACGCTCATCCACTTAAAGACGTGTCGTGTCTCCAAGGGCCCTCGTTTCGGGAATTAAAAATTCCCGAAAACATTTCAAAATGTTTCCCTCGATGCAAGGTCCGCACTTCCATTGACGGCGTGCAAAACGGACATCCGGTCACGAGCCACACCCGTCGCAACCTTAATAATTAATTAATATCATTAAATTAAAACTCTCGGGTCACCCGCCTTCGGGTGCATATCCAAAAGAAACCCTTAGACCCACCTTAAAGAGACTACCTCATTGACACGGTCGCACATCCGTAGACGACGCGTTAATCGGACACGCTGTTTAAGAGTTACGGTCCCCCCGAATGCAAGGGGGCCTATCCGGGCCGGTCCACCCCGGCCGGACAGTCTGAGCCGCCGACCCGCTGGCCTCGGCCTGCCTCAAACCGCCGAACACGAGCGGGTCCAGCCATCCTCAACCGACCGGCCAAATGGCCGGTCTCCTGTTGCAATGCAGGAACCGCCTCATGCGGGTCCTTGCCTTCTCCGAGACAGACCGGCCAAATCCGGTCCCCGTTGACCCCAGGAAGACCCGCGCGGTGCGGGTCCTTCCTCCTCCGCCGAACGCGACCGGCGCGCCGGCCTCCTCCGCGTCACCCCGGTGCTCCCCTCGCGTGCAGACGCTCACCATCACCCCCAGCACCTGCGCTCGCCCAGTCCTCCGCCGAACCCACGCGCCGCCGACCACAGGAGCCACCTGCGTGTCGCCGCCTCCGCCGAGCCGCACCGCTGCTCGAACCTGCCGAAACCCGAAAACCTGCAAACTTCATCGGATGATTACGGACGACATGGAGCTCGGAATTCAGTTCCGAAAGAAGAGAAAGAAAGAAAAAATTGTCTACTACGCGTCCATGGTATTTGTTCGAAGGTTTAACAGAAAATTGTCAGATAAAATTGAACTCAAAGTTGGTGCGGGGATAGAAATTGAAACTGCGACAATCCTACCTCGTGGGCGTTGCCCGGAGCTTCGTCGCCGAACCGCCACCTTTCCGGAGATGCCTTGCCGGTGCCGCCTTGCCAGAGGTGGAGGAGGAGAGGGAGAGGAGGGGCTGCCAGGGGGAAGGGGAAGGAGAGGGGTGGGGTTAGGGTTTAAAAAGGAAAATTAAATTAATTAAATTTTAATTACTGTAATCCTGAATTTTGACCCGCACCCGAAACACCCGATAGGGTCAAGGTTAAGCCTCCCCTAGGGTACACACCACCTCCCAAGCACAACGGTGGTCTCCGAATTTTATTCCGAGCTTTTTTTAATGTTATAAAGCTGGACGTCCAAATCCTCCAAATTACGAAAACACCCCTGGAGCCATTTTTCACAAACGGCCCGCGCCCGTGAAACTTATACCCCTCCTAGGGTAAAAAACACACTCCGAACTCAATGATTCTCTTGGTTTTCCAATATGATCCACCGTTTATGATATACTAGCACTTCGCCATTAAATGAATTAATTAATTAATTAATTTATCCATTTAACCTTCTGAAAGCGAGAGAGGGGTCCAAACATCCTACGCCGACATGTTTTATGTCATTCCTAGGGTAAAAACCTCAATGTGGATCCATCCGTACACTCGGATCTCTGATCTGGGTCACCGTTTAGGAGTTATTGCATTTATTTGGCGTTTCCAGTGTGAATGCACTGAAAATTTAATTCCAGCCACTCCGGGGCTCGGAATCACACGCTGTCTGAAGGCGCTGCTCTGGAATATCATCAAGAATATTCCAAAGTCTTTCATAGAAAAAATGAGGTTCTTACATCATTACCTCCTTCAAGATTTTCGTCCTCGAAAAGCAAAACTAGGGAGCAACACAGGGTACCAAGCCCACACCTAACATTCCCATACCCAGAAGAACCCACGCACAGCTCTGCGTCGCCGCACACAGACCAAAGGATTGATTCATTCATGCGAGGTCGGACCTTGCCGATGTCGTGCACCCACTCCAGACTTTGGGGTTAGGGCAAGGTGGTAGGGTACCTCGCCATCCCTTTGCACGGTCTCAAATTGCCCGAAGGCCCTCAGTGGTAGCTCAATTTTCCAGTCGAAACACTGCGTCACACGCCGCGACTGGAATCACCTCCCACACCTGAAACAAGGCCTGGTGATTCCCTCCTTTAGAATATCTATATGGTGGAACACCCAAGGATATCTGGTCACGCAAGATTCCATAACTGATGTCCCATAATCAAGACTCTCTTACATGCTCGGATAGCGAAGGAGCCGACACCGTCGACTGGAGGAAAAGGTGTCGCACCTTTTCACCTTACCAACACAGGGTTACACTCGACGCCATGTGTTACCCTCGTAACACCTCAAGAAAGGAGAAGGGAGGAAATAATTTCACACAAAGAGTCTACCAACTCTACTGCAAAAAGTAGGAGAGCTGTAGCGTACCTCTTACCACCTCCTACTTCACAGGATCGTAGACACCCAAAGCTCACGGCTGTCCGTGGTCCCAACCGTCAGCTCTCGGAGCCTGATGTGGACCGCCTAGTGGTGATGGGAAGACCTCGTAATGTCGTCCCCCACTACCAGCTCCTCCCGCTCCTCTGCTAGCACAACCTCTCTAGGTACTACTCCGTTCACGGCGCTGCCTCTACCGTGGTGGTGCACATGCTGCCTGCCCGAAGCTCTCTGCAAGTCGGGTCAGCCAGTCTCATGCCAAGTGACCTCGCCCGTCACATGTGTAGCACCGACTCTCTTTGGGTTGTACTGGTTCCCTCCAGCACCATCGTGGTGTACAACCACGCCCCCCGAGTCCGGTTGTCATAAAGCCACATGCGTCGAAGTCCTGCTTGTCGACACCCGCTGGATGTGGCAGACATCTCGGCTCTGACGTGCCTGCTGCCACCACCAACACTAGAACGTGACAGGAAGACCTCTGTCACCAGTGCCTGCTCTAGCACCCCGGTATATGTGGAAATGCCCAAGGGTACTATGACAGCACAAATATCTTGGCGGAGACCCTGCTCAAACTTCTGCCCTCGGATGTTGTCATCACGGACCAAGTCTAGGTAAAAGCATGCACGGTCTGCAAAACTAGCCGCGTACTCGGCCAACGTCATCCCTCCCTGCTGAAACTGTAGGAGCTCCTGAGAATGGAGCACAAGCAGGAGGGGAAAAATCCTCACGGAACAACACTGAAAGTCTCCTCAGGGAAGCGACGACTCGTCAAGAAGGTGAGTCACCAGATTACACCAACGCCAAGCTGCTCCACAATAAAGGGTGGCTGCCAATGCCACTCTCTGATCCATCGGAGTATACACAATCCTGAAAAGTCAAACCACCGCCTCGATCAAAACCTCTGCTGGTTGAGGGCCTGGCTCACCACTGAACCTCAGCGGTCTCTACCGTTGGAACTCACAGAGCGCGCTCAACCTGCGCTCAAGCTCAGCCTGCTCTGCTGAAGCTGTCTGCTGCTCAACTGGTGGGGGTGCTATTATCGGCCCACCTAGAGAAAGGGGCTCACATGATGGGTCCTAGACTGTGGCCTTGTAGCTCACAGGGTCGTCGTCACGAACGAAAGCTGGTATTTGGGATGACTGTCTTTATAGAGACATCCTAAATATTATCAAGGTGTGTCGCGGTCAGATGATCATATATGTATATACCAATAACAACAACGATGGGGAGATGACTAAAGAAGGACAGTTAAGACTCATTCCTATGTGATGCCCAAACCAATTTTCCCTGCAACAATTGTCTCCACATGCCGAGTTGACAAGCGGGTTATCAAGGTCCTGGTGAATGGATATGTCGGCTGCCGCACCATCACTGGACTCCCTAGCCTGAGAGTCGCTCTCGAGACACATTAACACTGTTTCCCTAAATTCCAACCAATTCCTCTTTTAGGGACGTCCGCACAACGCCCCAAAGAACGAGCCACCTCTGATACCACTTTGTCACAACCCGACCCTACCCAGGCTTGAGCCGCAAATACCCCAAGCCCGCCTCCATAGGCCAGGGGCTGGAGACCAGCGCCGAAGGCACAACAACTCGAGGGGGCCTTTGCCTAAGTACCTATACACACACACACAACACACTCAATGCAATAGTGCAGAGTAAAAGAAAAGACAAGCAAAGAAAAGGAGCAACTTCTATATAAATACCACAAATGTGCATCGACCACTAAACAGTACAAGTAAAGTGCTGAAAAGAAAAAAGGGGAAAAACACGTGCCCAACTAGAAAAGTGCCACAACCCGGCAATAGGTAAACAAAACAAACAGCTGACGGGTCTCCCACCTGGAACCCGACTACGACCACCGCACGTCGTCCAAGCTCATGTACTCCTATGCTCCACTGAAGTCACGACCAACTTGTCCATCGTCTGCAAGGGCACACCAAGTGCGGGAAAAGCACAAGCAGGGGTGAGTATAAAAATACTCAGTAGAATACCCCGAAGGCTCGAGGGAGAAAGAAAGGAGGTACTAGAGGGTGAGCAGTAGAGCGAACCGGGAATAGTAGAGGAGTACAACTGAACGTGCAGTAAAGAGTCCAGCTCAACCCAACAAGAAGGAAGGAGATAGACTCATCCAGACACAAGGGGTTAGAAATGGTGAGAATATAGACTTCTCGTCGAGTCTTCGCTACCTATATCCAGAGACTAGACTCGTCCAACCATGAGAAACTAGACACGGAAAGCACGTGACATACCCCGCGTGTCTTCGCCTCTCCTGGAAGGAGAGTAACCAAAACCCAAGGAGTGGGTACTGGAACAAGTTATATACATATCTTTATACTCAGCAAGAAGCCCGAACAACATCGTAAGGGGATCTCCGTCCCGTAGCTCCGCCCAAGAAAACGAGTCACCTACAGTCCCAGAAGTAAACACCATCGATGCCCATCATCCTGCACGTCTACCCCGAACCGCAAGCCAAGGGGGCTCAATCACCACATCTCGACACTATCCGATTTGGGCGGAACTGACTAACCCACATGGTTTTAGATCACGTCATAAGAACGTGTCTAGGTGGGGAAAGTGCCCCTTGTACGTGAGAGTTCTAGGGAAAGTTAAACCACACCTCGTCACTGCTCGGAAGTCGAGAGATCTCCTCAAAGTCAAAGTCATTCTAATACTGACCCGTACAACCAAGGGTCCCACTCCGGTGATCACGGAGGAAAGCCACAGACTATCCTAGTATAAAGGACTGAGTCTGGAATGCCAACAGGTGTCCCACTGCCCAGCCTTACTGGAGGGTAAATCATAATAAGATATCGGGTGACCCACTGCCCAGCCCTGCTGGAGGGTAAACCATAACCAGATATCAGGTGACCCACTACCCAACCCTGCTAGAGGGTAAACCATAACTAGATATCGGGTGACCCACTACCCAGCCCTGCTGGAGGGTAAACCCTAATACATCATCAGGAGACCCACTGCCCAGCCCCGCTGGAGGGTAGTCCTGGAATAAGTCGACATGCGACCCACTGCCCAGACTTGCTGGAGGGTAGACCTGGAATAAGTCGACAGGAGACCCACTCCCCAGCCATGCAGGAGGGTAGACCTGGAACTCGATGACAGGCGACCCACTGCCCAGCCCTACTGGAGGGTAACCCCTTTGAGGTCGTCGGGTGACCCATTGCCCAGTCTCTGCTGGAGGGTAGACCCTAAGTGCGTCGGGTGACCCACTGCCCAGTCTCTGCTGGAGGGTAAACCCTAAGAGTGTTGGGTGACCCACTACCCAGTCTCTGCTGGAGGGTAGACCCTAAAAGCTGATGAGTAACCCACTGCCCAGCCCCGCTGGAGGGTAAAACTCAGAACTGCTCTAGCCATCTCCACTGGAGGGTACGACACTGGCCAACCGAACATGGAGTGGGTATCGCGCAACCACCCAACTCTAGAACAACTCACCCAAAAGAGGTGCAGCGTCTTCTTCGTCACTGGGTGTCACTGACACCGCTACCGGCCAAACCATTGAGAACAATACCAGGGGGAGACCACTCAACCCTGCTATTCAAATAAATGAGCACAGATCCAGGGGAAAAACTCCACCGTGCTGGTCGAGCAAACGAGCACTGAGGGACCCTCAACGTCACGAGAGGTCAAAGTACGCAAAGCTAGACACGACACACGCATGGGGCCCATACAACGTGTGGCCCCACGTCAACCCCAACTGAGCGCACAAACGTTCTCAGGTACAAACCACACGTAGCTCCAAGAGCTCCTGTATACACCCAGAGTATACCTCGTTCTAGCCCAAAGGCTATCGTGCACACGACACCCAGCGTCAACGCGAAGGCGTGATGTAACAACTCCACCTCAAAGGCCTAGGCACGGCCAACCACATCTTGTGAATCATTTATATCACTCTCCCAAGAGTGCGCGATCACATGCCAAGGGTCCGCTACAAACAAGGTAGGGCAAACCACCACTGGAGCACCTTCCATGCTTCCACATTTAATAAGATCGCGCAAGAGGCTCTGCACCGCCAAATAGATCACACTGTTGGAATCCTCACGAAAAAACATGCGAGTTAGACTACTTAGTCGCCTCAAACGGATATCCGACGGAAAAGTCACCAACACCGCCTCACCCCCGAACGGCGTCCCGTGATCCCGAGCCTCGGCCCCAAAAATAGTTGGGTGCATCGTACCATTGCGATCCCCTCGTGAAAACATGTCAAAAGCACTACTCACTTGTGTGCAACGGATATCCGGAGAAAAAGATACATTCCGGCGCCCCACGCACAAGCGGTACCATGTGGGACCCGCACCCCGGTCCCGAAACTCAATGAACGGATCACACCGTTGCGATCCTCTCGAAAAAGTACACGAAATGGACTATTCAATTGTCCAAAACAGACACCCGGTGAAAAGGCTGGAAATCACTGTCAACTCCCGAAACGTCCCTCGCGTGGCCCACACCATCGTGCGGAATTAATGCGGGAAGACTGCGCTAGTGCGATGCCCTCGAAAAAACAGCCCACATCGACTGCTTGCATGCCCCGAAAGGACGTCCAATCAAAAAGTCGTGAAACGCTGCACACCGCTCAAAAGACGGGTCGTGGGGCCTGTGCCTCAAATCTAGTCTCAACGCCCGAAACTGCCCTGGAAACCCCCGCCTCAGTGCTAGGGTCGTAACGCCACTGACGGTGCTCAAAACAGACGTCGGACGTGTCCGCGCCGTCCAAATCAAGAATCTCGGAAAAAACGCTCGTCCACTTAAAGACGCGTCGCGCCTCCAAGACCCCTTATTTCGGGAATTAAAAATTTCCAAAACCATTTCAAAATGTTCCCCTCGACACAAGGTCCACGCTACTGTTGACGGCGCGCAAAACGGACGTCTGGCTCACGAGCCACGTCCGTCACAACCTTAATAATAAATTAATATCATTAAATTAAAGCTCTCGGGTCACCCGCCTTCGGGTGCATATCAAAAAAACCCCTAGAACCACCTTAAAGGGACCACCTCGTCAACACGGTCACACATCCGCAGAAGGCGTGTCAATCGGACACGCCGTTTAAGAGTTACGGCCCCCCGAATGCAAGGGGGGCTATCCGAGCCGGTCCCCCACAGCCGGCCCGGTCCGAGCCACCAGCACGCTGGCCGCGGCCTACCTCAAACTGCCGGACCCGAGCGGGTCCGGCCCTCCTCAACCGACCGGCCAAATGGCCGGTCTCCTGTTGCAATGCAGGACCCGCCTCATGCGGGTCCTTGCCTTCTCTGAGACAGACCGGCCGAAGCCGGTCCTCGTTGACCCAAGGAAGACCCGCGCGACGCGGGTCCTTCCTCCTCCGCCAAACGCGACCGGCGCACCGGCCTCCTCCGCGGAACCCCGGCGCTCCCCTCAAGCGCGGCTACTCACCGTCACCCCCAGCACCTGCGCTCTCCCGGTCCTCCACCGAACCCCCGCGCTGCCGACCACTGGAGCCACATGCGCGTCGCCGCCTCCACCGAGCCGCACCGCCGCTCGAACCCGCCGGAACCCGAAAACCCACCAACATCGGCGGATGATTGCGGACGCCACGAAGCTTGGAATTCGGTTCCGAAATAAGTGACGGAAAGAAAAAAAATTCTAATAAGAGTCCATGGTATTTTTTCAAAGGTTTAACAGCAAATCGACACATAAAATTGAACTCAAAGTAGGTGCGGAAATAGAAATTGAAACTGCGACAATCCTACCTCGTGGGCGTTGCCTGGAGCTTCGCCGCCAAACCGCCACCTTGTCGGAGATGCCTTGCCGGAGCCGCCTTACCGGAGGTGGAGGAGGAGAGGGAGAGTAGGGGCTGCCAGGGGGAAGGGGAAGGAGAGGGGTGGGGTTAGGGTTTAAAAAGAAAAATTAAATTAATTAAATTTTAATTAATTTAATCCTCAATTATGACCCGCACCCGAAACTCCCAACGGGGTCAAGGTTAAGCCTCCCCTAGGGTAAAAACCACCTCCCTAGCACAACGGTGGTCTCAGAATTTGATTCTGATCTTCCGTTTTAATGTTATAAAGCTGGACGTCCAAAGCCGCCAAATTACGAAAACACCCCTGGAGCCATTTTTCACAAACGGCCCGCGCCCGCGAAACTTATACCCCTCCTAGGTTAAACGGAATGCTCCGAACTCAATGGTGCCCTCATTTTTTCAATCTGAGCCATCATTTAAGTGATACTAGTGTTTCACCATTAAACGAATAAATTAATTAATTAATTTATCCGTTTAACCTTCTGAAAGCGAGCGAGGGGTCCAAACATCCCGCGCTGACATGTTTTATGTCGTTCCTAGGGTAAAAACCTCATTCCGGACCCATCCGTACACTCAGATATCTGATCTGGGTCACCGTTTAGGAGTTATCACATTTATTTGGCATTTCCAGGGTGAATGCACTGAAAATTTAATTCCGGCCACTCAGGGGCTCAGAATCACACACCGTCTGAAGGGGATGCTCTGGAATATCATCAGGAATATTCCAAAGTCTTCCACAGACAAAACTGGGTTCTTACAGAATTCCCTCCTTCAAGATTTTTGTCCTCGAAAAGCAAAACAATGGAGAAACACAGGGTACCAAGCCCACACCTGACTTTCCCATACCCAGAAGAACCCACACACAGCTCTGCGTCGCCGCACACAGACCAAAGGATTGATCCGTTCATGCGAGGTCGACCCTTGCCGATGTCGTGCACCCACTCCAGACTTTGGGGTTAGGGCAAGGCGGTAGGGTGTCTCGCCATCCCTTTGCACGGTCTCAAACGGCCCGAAGGCCCTCGGGGGTAGCTCACTTCCCCGGTCGAACCACTGCGTCACACACCGCGACTGGAATCACCACCCACACCTGAAACAAGGCCCGGTGATTCCCTCCTTAAGAATATCCATCGGGTGTAACACCCAAGGATATCTGGTCACGCAAGATTCCACAACTGATGTCCCACAATCCAGACTCTCTTACATGCTCAGAAAGCGAAGGAGTCGACACCGTCGAATGGAGGAAAATGTGTCACGCCTTTTTACCTTACCAGCACAGGGTTACACCCGACGCCATGCGTCACCCTGGTAACACTACAAGCAAGTATCAGGGAGGAAATCATTTCACACACTGCGTCTACCAACTCTTCTGCAAAAAGTAGGAGAGCTGTAGCGTACCTCTTACCACCTCCTGCTCCGCAGGATCGTAGACACCCAAAGCTCACGGCTGTCCGTGGTCCCAACCATCAGCTCTCGGAGCCTATCGTGGACCGCCTAGTGGTGATGGGAAGACCTCGTAACGTCGTCCCCCACTAACATCTCCTCCCGCTCATCTGCTAGCACCAGCTTTCTAGGTACTACTCCGTTCACGGCGCTGCCTCTGTCGTGGTGGTGCACCTGCTACCTGCCCGAAGCTCTCTGCAACTCAGGTCGGGCAGTCTTGTGCCAAGTGACCTCACCCGTCACAGGTATAGCACTGACTTTCTTTGGGATGTACTGATGCCCTCCAACACCACCGTGGTGTACGACCACGCCCCTGAGTCCAGTTTTCAGAAAGCCACCTGCATCGAGGTCCTGCTTGTCGAAGCCTGCTAGCTGTGGCAGACGTCTCAGCTCTGACGTGCCTGATGCCACCACCAACACTAGAACATGAAAGGAAGCCCTCTGTCACCAGCGCCTTCTCTAGCACCCTGGCATATGTGGAAATGCACAAGGGTACTATGACAGCATGAATCTCTCAACGGAGACCCTACTCAAACTTCCGCACTCGGATTTTGTCGTCATGGACCAAGTCTAGGTAAAAGCGTGCACAGTCTGCAAAACTAGCCGCGTACTCGGCCACTGTCATCCCTCCCTGCTGAAACTGTAGGAGCTCTTGAAAACGGAGCGCAAGTAGGAGGGGAAAAACTCCTCACGGAACAACATTGAAAGTCGCCCCACGGAAGCGACGACTCGTCAAGAAGCTGAGTCACCAGACTCCACCACGCCAAGATGCTCCATGAAAAAGGGTGGCTGCCAAAGACACTCTCTGATCCATCGGCATCTACACAATCCTGAAAAGTCGAACCACCGCCTCGAGCCAAAAAATTACTGCCTGAGGGCCTGGCTCACCACTGAACCTCAATGGTCTCTGCCGCTGGAACTCACAGAGCGTGCTCAACCTGCGCTCAGGCTCAGTCTGCTCTGCTGAAGCTGTCTGTTGCTCAAAGGTGGGGGTGCTGCTACCGGCCCACTCGGAGAAAGGGGCTCGCATGATGGGTCCTGCACTGTGGCCTCGTAGCTCACAGGGTCTTCGTCACGAACCAAAGATGGTATCCTGGATGGATGTCTTTGCGGAGAGATCCTGAATATTATCAAGGAGTGTCGCGGTCAGATGAGTATATATGTATATACCAATAACAAAAACGATGGAGAGCTGACTCAAGAAGGACAGCCAAGACTCATTCCTATGTGATGAAAAAACCAATTTTCCCTGCAACAAGTGTCTCAGCATGCTGAGTCGAAAAGTGGGTTATCAAGGTCCTGGTGAATGGATACGTCAACCACCGCACCATCACTGGACTCCCTGGCCTGAGAGCCGATCTCGAGACACATTAACACTGTTTCCCTAAATCCCAACCAATTCCTCTTTTAGAGATGTCCGCACAATGCCCCAAGGAATGAACCACCTCTGATACCACTTTGTCACGACCCGACCCAACCCGCGCTCGAGCCGCAACTACCCCAAGCTCACCTCTATAGGACAGGGGCTGATGACCAGCACCGAAGGCACAACAAATCGGGGAGGCCTTTGCCTAAGTAGCTGTACACACACACACAACACACTTAATGCAACCGTGCAGAGTAAAAGAAAATACAAGCAAAGTAATGGAGCAACTGCTATATAAATACCAGAAATGTGCATCGACCTCTAAACAGTACAAGTAAAGTGCTGAAAAGGAAAAAGGGGAAAAACATGCACCCAACCAAAAAAGTGCCACAACCCGGCAACAGGTAAACAAAACAAATAGCTGACGGGTTTCCCACCTGGAACCCAGCTACGACCACCGCACGCAGTCCAAGCTCCCGAACTCTTATGCTCCACTGAAGTCACAACCAACCTGTCCATCGTCTGCAAGGGCACACCAAGTGCGGGAAAATCCCAAGCAGGGGTGAGTATAAAAATACTCAGTAGGATACCCTGAAGTCTCGAGGGAGCAACAAAGGAGGTACTGAAGGGTGAGCAGTAGATAGAACAGGGAATAGTAGAGGAGTACAACTGAAAGTGCAGTAAAGAGTCCAGCTCAACCCAACAAGAAGGAAGGAGATAGACTCGTCTAGACACAAGGGGTCGGAAACAGTGAGAATATAGACTTCTCGTCGAGTCTTAACTACCTATAGCAGGAGAGTAGACTCATCCAACCATGAGAAACTAGACATGGAAAGCACGTGACATACCCCGCGCGTCATTGCCTCTCCTGGAAGGAGAGTAGCCAAAACCCAAGGAGTGGGTACTGGAAAAAGGTATATACATATCTTTATGCTCAGAAAGAAGCCCGAACAATGTCGTAAGGGGGTCTCCGTCCCGTACCTCAGCCCAAGAAAATAAGTCGCCTACAGTCCCAGAAGTAAACACCATCGATGCCCAACATCCCGCATGTCTACCCGGAACCGCAAGCCAAGGGGGATCAATCACCACACCGTGACACTATACACTTTGGGCGGCACTGACTCGCCCACACGATTTTAGATCGCGTCAAAAGAGCGCGTCTTCGTGGGGAAAGTGACCCTCGTACTTGAGAGTTATAGGGAATGTTAAACTGCACCTCATCACTGCCCTGGAGTCGAGAGGTATCCTCAAAGTAAAAGTCGTTCTATTTCTGACCCATACAACCAAGGGTCCCGCTCTGGTGATCACGGAGGAAAGCCACAGACTAGCCTAATAGAAAGGACTGAGTCTAGAATGCCAACAGGTGTCCCACTGCCCAGCCCTACTGGAGGGTAATTCATAATAAGATATCGGGTGGCCCACTGCCCAGCCCTGCTGGAGGGTAAACCATAACCAGATATCGGGTGACCCACTGCCCAGCCCTGCTAGAGGGTAAACCCTAATACATCATCAGGCGACCCATTGCCCAGCCCCGCTAGAGGGTAGACCTGAAATAAGTCGACAAGCGACCCACTGCCCAACCCTGGTGGAGGGTAGACCTCGAATAAGTCAACAGGCGACCCACTGCCCAGCCTTGCTGGAGGGTAGACCTGGAACTAGACGGCGGGTGACCCACTACCCAGCCCTAATGGAGGGTAAACCCTAAGAGGTCGTCAGGTGACCCACTTCCCAGTCTCTGCTGGAGGGTAGACCCTAAGTGCGTCGGGTCACCCACTGCCCAGTCTTTGCTGGAGGGTAAACCCTAAGAGTGTCGGGTGACCCACTGCCCAGTCTGTGCTGGAGGGTAAACCCTAAAAGCCAATGAGTAACCTGCTGCCCAGCCCCACTGGAGGGTAAAACTCAGAACTTCTCTAGCTATCTCTACTGGAGGGTACAACACTGGCCAACCGAACATGGAGTGGGTATCGCGCAACCACCCAACTCCAGAACAACTCACCCAAAAGAAGTGCAGCGTCTGCTCCATCACTGGGTGTCACTAACACCGCTACCGGACAAACCATTGAGAATAATACCAGGGGGAGACCACTCAACCCTCCTGGTCAAATAAACCAGCACAGAGCCAGGGGAAAACTCCACCCTGCTGGTCGAGCAAATGAGCAATGAGGGACCCTCTACATCGCGAGTGGTCAAAGTACGCAAAGTAAAACACGACACACGCATGGGGCCCACACAATGTGTGGCCCCACGTCAACCCCAACTAAGCGAACAAACATTCTCAGGTACAAACCACACCTACCTCCAAGCGCTCCCGTATACTCCCAGAGTATACCTCGTTCTAGCCCAAAGGCTATCATGCACACGACACCCAGCGTCAACGCGAAGGCGTGACGTAACAAATCCACCTCAAAGGCCTAGGCACATCCAACCACATCTTTTGAATCATTTATATCACTCTCCCAAGAGTGCGCGATCACACGCCAAGGGTCCGCTACAAACAAGGTTGGGCGAACCACCACTAGAGCACCTTCCATGCTTCCACATTTAATAAGATCGTGCAAGAGGCTCTGCACCGCCAAACGGATCACACCGTTGTAATCCTCGTGAAAAAACACATGAGTTATACTACTTACTTGCCTCAAATGAATATCCGATGGAAAAGTCACCAACACCGCCTCACCCCAAACGACGTCCCGTGATCCCGAGCCTCGGCCCTACAAATAGTCGGGCGCATTGTACCATTGTGATCCCCTCGGGAAAACACGTCAAAAGCACTAATCACTAGTGTGAAATGGATATCCGGTGAAAAAGATACGTTCCGGCGCCCCGCGCACAAGCGGTACCACGCGGGACCTGCACCCCAGTCCCGAAACTCAACGAACGGATCGCACCATTGCGATCCTCTCGAAAAAGTACACGAAATGGACTATTCACTTGTCCAAAACGGACACCCGGTGATAAGGCTGGAAATGACCATCAACTCCCGAAACGGCCCTCACGGGGCCCGCACCATCATGCGGAATTAATGCGGGTGGACTGCGCCAGTGCGATGCCCTCGGAAAAACACCCCACATCGACTGCTCGTACGCCCCGAACGGGCGTCCGATGAAAAAGTCGTGAAACACTGCACGCAGCTCAAAAGACGGGCCGTGGGGCCCCCACCTCAAATCCAGTATCAATGCTCGAAACCACCTTGGAAACCCCCGCCTCAGTGCCAGGGTCGCAACACCATTGACAGTGCTCAAAACAGACGTCAGACGCGTCCGCGCCGTCCAAAAGAAGAATCTCGGAAAAAATGCTCATCCACTAAAAGATGCGTCGCAGCTCCGAGGCACCACATTTCGGGAATTAAAAATTCCTTAAACCATTTCAACATGTTCCCCTCAACGAAAGGTCCGCGATTCCGTTGATGGCGTGCAAAACGGACGTCCGGCTCACGAGCCACGTCCCTTGCAACCTTAATAATAAATTAGTATCATTAAATTAAAATTCTCGGGTCACCCGCCTTCGGGTGCATATAAAAAAACCCCTAGACCCACCTCAAAAGGCCCGCCTCGTCAACACGGTCGCACAGCCGCAGACGGTGTGTCAATATGATGCGTCGTTTAAGAGTTACGACCCCCCGAATGCAAGGGGGCCTATCCGGGCTGGTCCCCCCCCCCCGGCCGGCCCGGTCCGAGCCGCCGGCCCGCTGGCCGCGGCTGGCCTCAAACCGCCGAACCCGAGCGGGTCCGGCCCTCCTCAACCTACCGGCCAAATGGACGGTCTCCTGTTGCAATGCAGGACCCGCCTTATGCGGGTCCTTTCCTTCTCCGAGACATACCGCCCGAAGCCGGTCCTCGTTGACCCCAGGAAGACCCGCACGGCGCGGGCCCTTCCTCCTCCGCCGAACGCGACTGGCGCGCCGGCCTCCTCCGCGGCACCCCGGAGCTCCCCTCGCGCGCGGCCGCTCACCGTCACCCCCAGCACCTGCGCTCGCCCGGTCCTCCGCCGAACCCCCGTGCCGCCGACCACTGGAGCCACTTGCGCGCTGCCGCCTCCGCCGAGCCGCACCGCTGCTCGAACTCGCCGGAACTCGAAAACCCGCGAACTTCGGCGGATGATTGCGGACGCCGTGGAGCTCGGAATTCGGTTCTGAAAGAAGAAACGGAAAGAACAAATTGTCTACTATGCATCCATGAGATGTTTTTGAAGGTTTAACAGAAAATCAACAAATAAAATTGAACTCAAAGTAGGTGCGGGAATAGAAATTGAAACCATGACAATCCTACCTCGTGGGCATTTTCCGGAGCTTCACCGTCGAACCGCCGCCTTGCCGGAGCTTCCTTGCCGGAGCCACCTTGCCGGAGGAGGAGGAGGAGAGGGAGAGGAGGGGCTTCCAGGGGGAATGGGAAGGAGAGGGGTGGGGTTAGGGTTTAAAAAGAAAAATTAAATTAATTAAATTTTAATTAATTTAATCCTCAATTTTGACCTGCACCCGAAACGCCCGACAGGGTCGAGGTTAAGCCTCCCATAGGGTAATAACCACCTCCCGAGCACTACGGTGGTCTCAGAATTTGATTCTGAGCATCCTTTTTAAAGTTATAAATCTGGACATCCAAAACCGCTAAATTATGAAAATGCCCCTGGAGCCATTTTTCACAAACGACCCGCGCCCGCGAAACTTATACCCCTTCTAGGGTAAATGGCACGCTACGAACTCAACGGTGCCATCAGTTTTCCAATCCGAGCCACCGTTTAAGAGATACTAGAGTTTCTCCATTAAAAGAATTAATTAATTAATTAATTAATCTGTTTAACCTTCGGAAAGCGAGTGAGGGGTCCAAACATCATGCGCCGACATGTTTTATGTCGTTATTAGGGTAAACACCTCATTCTGGACCCATCCATACACTCGGATCTCTGATATGGGTCACCGTTTAGGAGTTATCGCATTTATTTGGAATTTCCAGTGTGAACACACTGAAAATTTAATTCCGGCCACTCCGGGGCTTGGAATCGCATGTCGTCTGAAGGCGCTGCTATGAAATATCATCAAGAATATTCCAAAGTCTTTCACATCAAAAACCAGGTTCTTACACCCTATCAATTTTTTCTAATCGTGATTCCTCTTTTACTTCATGATTCTGGAAAAGTCTTCAAATGCCTTGGATACTGAACTTTGTTTGAGCACTGCCTACCACCTTCAAGCTTATGGACAATAATAGCAGACAATTAAAACCTTATAAGACATGTTGAGATCATGCTCAGTTGACTTTAAAGGTATGTGGGATCAATATTTACCTCTGGTAGAATTTTCCTATAACAATAGCTTCCATTCAAGTATTCGGATGGCACCATATGAAGAGTTATACGGAAAGAGATTTCACACACCAACCTGTTGGGATGACGATGGTGAGAGAAAACTCATAGGCCCAGAATTGGTGGAGGAAATGATGGAAAATGGGAAAGTAATCCAAAACCACATCAAATCAGCTCAAAGCTGGTAGAAGATCTATGCCGACAATCGAAGGAAGGATTTGGAATTTCAGGTAGGAGATCATGTTTTCTTGAAGGTATCCCCATGGAAGCATGTTATATGTTTCGGTAGGAAGGGAAAATTGAGTCCCATGTACATAGGACCATTCTAAATTCTAGAACGAATTAGGGCTGTAGCTTAACGATTTGCAATTCCACCAAGTCTCTCCGAAGTTCACGATGTGTTCCACGTATCACTGTTGAGAAAATACATGCCTGACCAAACGCATGTACTCACCTATGAGGAATTAGAACTAGAACCTGATTTGTCTTATTTCAAATATCCTTTCAAGATTCTTGATATGAGAGAACAAGTGCTGAGAAACCAGATGACTCATCTGGTAAATTTCTATGGAGAAACCATAAGATGGAAGAGGCAACGTGGGAAAACGATGTACTTATGATGAAGAACCACCCGAGTCTTTTTATACAGTAATTTTATAGAAATTTTGAGGAAGAAATTATTTGAAGGAGGGGATAATGTAACATCCCATGCTTCCACATTACTATTCTCTTTGAATAATACAGTAACGTGTGTTGTACGCAACTTCGAGTTCTAACACACACCACAACCAATAAAACTAAAATTTATGAATAGCAATACCCACTTTTTGAAATTTTATACCTTTTATCTTTCAAAATGGACTTCATTTTTGGATTCATAATATCAAAATTATCTTAGGGTGAATTTTTGGTACTTTTCAGATAACTTGTATATTTTGATGAATCGTGAAAATTACTAAATTTTAATTTAAAACAAATTTTTTAATAAAAATAATTAATAGTTATAAATTATGAATTTGAGTGGTTTTAAAGTATATATAGAATTTATTTTTACCATTTAATACAATTTTGGTCATTGGATGTAATTTCACATTTAAACCAGACATAAATAAGTGTTAATCTTTTGATAGTTATTATTTCTTAAAAACAGGCTTTTTGTTTTGACAGCAGGAATTAATGTTAAATTAATTTCTATCCCTTATGTGTTTTGAATTTGGAAAAATGGATTCCATATTTAGAATCAGGATGTTCAAATTGTTTAAAAAGGTAACTTTTACTTTCATACATTTTGAATAATTACTTCGGTAAATATGTTATTTACCATGGATAAAGGGTAAATCCGGTAAATAAGGGTACAAAATAATATTATAATAATAGTAAATTACCCTAAAATGTGTCCTAATGCTATTGGTTGATATATGTCCAACCATGGGAATCTTTCAGTCGACTTTGGGACCCCATGGATCCACATGTAAGTGATAACGACACTTTGTATTAATTAAGTTAAAGTAAATACAAAAATGACATAAGCATATATCTTTTAGCAAAACAATTTTTGCATAGGGTTATATATGTTATATTTTCAACTATAAATATTAATTATTAAGATAAAAATATTTCATACATAAAGGTATTTTATTTATACTTTTATACTTTTAATAAATAAATATATTTATGACACAATAATGATGTAGTATTTTCCTTATTAATGAAAGAATCAAATAATTGGTATTTTAAATGTTAAAATAAATATAATTTGAAAGTTTTGATGACATAAAAAAATTTTATTTGTTAATATGACATTTTAGTATTTTTTTAATGAATTTGGTTCGAATTAAGAAAGTTGTTAAGACTTTAACAAAAATCAATTATTGAATAGTGGAAAAATTGACATAAACTAGTTTTTAAAACAAATATTATATTATTTATTAATATTCTATTCCTAAAAATATAAGGTTCATCCAAAGGACTTATATCATGATAGGTGTATCATTAATGGAAGACGTGGGGGTTGATTGGAAGTATATAGTAAGTATATTTACTATATAATATAAAAATACAAAGAGACAAGGTAAATGTCAAACTATTTTACTAAGAGTTAAATATAAATGATAAGGTTTATATAGTGACCCAAACATTTCTAAAGTCTATTGGTTGAAAAGATTTCGTTCCATCACCACCTTAACCGTTAAATAATCCACTTTGGAGCCATTAGAAAATGAATATTAATTTATTATAAAATAATATTTCTAGCTTTTCCAAAGGTTCCCCTCACCCCTGTTATAAAAGGGAACTCCCCCTTCTCACTAATTCACACATTCAGAGCCTTTTGGATCATAAAACCCCTACCCAAATACACTAACTTCAACCTAGAGGCCTTAGTTTTATCAGAAATCCATCCTATGGAGTCCTTTTGATCAAATCAAAAGGAAGAACCCGAAGAAGATGTAATGTTTTCACCACCCTCTTTCAAGTTCCTTTCTTATTCAACTTCTTCTTTCTTTGTTATTTACATTATAAAATAATAACTCTAGTATATTATATATAAATTGATGTTATTATAAATATGTTACAACCATATTCAGTATTCTATCCATCCTTTGAATGACATGTCACCATACGTGTGTACGTACGGCTTACCGTCTCCACGTTGTGGTGTAATTGTTATTCAAAACATTATTATTTAGATGGGTATGATAATTATGTTTAATTTATTTAAATAATAAATATAACATGATAATTATTCTGTATATATGATATACCATCCAATTATATATTATGTTAATATCAAAAAATGATATTGTCGCTCGTGCGTACGTACGGACTGCCGTCTCCACGAACACGATGAGATTCATTCCCCATCGTATCGATTCATGTGTAATTCTCATTTGATGATTAAAAATAATATTTAAGGACTTGACATCATTCTGGATATGAATAAGATACAACCTATCCATAACAAACATGGCTTATGTAACAAAACGTACAAAAGAAAATGAGTAAGTTATCACCGAAAACGACGATAATACTAACAAAGCAATGTAAAAAGATCATATATGATATAATATTAATGTATATGATTCTTGTATATTATAATAACAATTATTTAACCATTATACAGGAGTTTAACCTACCCTAAACCAAGGAAAAGTACAATGTAAGGGTTTATTTCACAATATCTTCATTATCTGAGGATGTTTATACGTAATTATCTACTTGAACTTCTTTATCATCCACATCCATGTTTCTTAAAAATGAATTTCAAAACATTCTTACTATTTTTTAGAATATGGGTTTAATTCATTTATACCCTTGTTTACTTTTTATAATATGTTTATAAAGAAATCTTTCCGTCATTTTCCAAATAAGGTCCTTTTTAACCTTTTCGACAAAATTAAGGTAAGAATGTATGTTTAACTTTTACGGCGGGTGCAGCTATTTTCTACCATTATAAACTCTTTGAAGCTTCCCTTTCAATATTATAAGAATATTTTAAAGGTAAATGTTTTATTTTATAAATTATGTGACTCTTAAAGATATATTTTTCTAAAAGGATTTGATTTTATCTATGTCAACATCATTTGATGGATTTTAAGTTTATTTGAAGTTGATTTACTATGATACAAAACTTCCATATTGTATTGAAGGTTTTGTGATATGTTTGAATGTGGATGTGCTATTTTTATACCATTCATGATTTAAGGTTAATGTATTGACACTTCGTATGCTAGTTTTGATACGAATGTTTATGATATGTTTAAACCTTTTAATATGAGGAATGTATTGGACTTAGTAAGTGACAGGTGGAGCCCGTTATAGATCCTCGATGTATCGGTAGGTCTCATGAGACAACTAGACGTGGAATTGGTCAAGGCCCTTTCCCAATTTTATTTTTGGTTTTGGCCGAGGCCTTAATCATTTTTAGACATCTTGGCTGAGGCCTTGACAAAATGTTTCAGAATGTCCGGCATTATACATTCCTTCATTATGGAAATAATATTGATGGTTCATGTGGTCATTGTACTAGTAGAATACCCATGATTATGTTTTATTATGGCATTATTTACTCAGCTCATATTCTTTCCATAAAAGTATTCATGTTTATTTTTGTTAAAGGCATGTGATTTCAATTATCTACCATGCTTAATATTCATGTCATTTTCCGCTGTATTACTTACCCTTACTGACAGTTTGTGATTACCCCTTTTCTTATGTTTCATTTTCCCAGGATATGAAGAAGTTAGTTATGAGTGACCTGCAGGAATAATCTCGGAGGCTTGGATGTTTCTAATGAAATATATTTGTGTTGTATTTCTCTTCAAACAGTAAAGTTGAACTTATGTATGAATCTTGTTTCCTATAATTCTAAACTGATCGGTCTTTCAAGACATGATTTCCTTATTCTCAGTCCAATGTTATGTAATAAGGCACCGACTCTAGGTAACTAGGGTTGGGGTGTTACGTTCTAGATGAGTTTCAGGCACCCCAAGAGGACATTCAGCCCTCCTCTCATGTAACACCATGAGATTTTTTAAATATTTTTTTCAAATTAATTTAATATTTTTGATATTTTTCATTTCACACAATATAGAAAATAGTCTTTTATATTAAATAGCCTTGACTGGATTTAATTATATGAAACACCAATCTAATCATGCACTACACTAAACATAAACTTTAGTTTTCTCTACAATTAAAACTGAGGTTATCTAACATTACACGTAAGACCAAGTGTTACCGGATAGTAATATATTATTAAAAATATTATTATTTAATATAATAAGATATAAACTACCCTTTAAATTTATGATTATAAGAATAAATAACTTATTTAAATATATATCTAAATTCATTTTTTACCTATTAATTAGAATTGAATATATAAACCCAATGAATATAAAGGGAATGATTTTATAAAAGACTATTTTTATATAAAAAGGAGAGTTATCTTAATAAGTTAAATTAGTTTCTATTAACTAATTATATTAATTAATATTATATGTTTTATATTCAATAAAATATTTTTTATATTCATCCAATTTATTTTATAGGCAAAATATGATAATTGACCCAATATGACACAAAGAAACCTATATTTTGAAAAATGTAGTTTTACTGAATTTTAATGGTGAACCTATTTTAAATCTAAATATTGGAAGTTTAATAAATTTTATATGTCAATATATACATTTTTTTAAAATTTGAGGTTAGAATTTTGGGTAGGGTGAGTTTTTGGTATTTTACTTTGAAGTTTTGTTTTTTAATAAATACTGAAAAATAATGATTTTCAATTCAAAGTTGTTCTTTCCTATAATTTATTTATAAGGTTAAATTACCTTTTTTAAATGGTTTTAAATTTTAATTTTATTAATTTTTTATCAATTAATCCTATTTCAATCATTAGAATCAATTTCACGTCGAAATTGAATATAAAAACATAGCAAACATTTGAACATTTTTTACTTTAAAACCCTCCATTGTCGCCCCATATGTAGGATTAAATTAAAGTTAATTTAAAAAATATATGTGATTAGAATTTTTAAAAATGTATTAAATATTTTGAATAATAATAATTTCTAATTTCTAATATGTTAAACATTGTTTTTGACGAAAAATATTTGTGAATGTTATTGGAATTAATTACATCGATTAAGGTAAAATGAAGCTTAACATGGGACTAAACATTAATCATAAGGGTTAAATGACTAATAAACTATTAAAAAACTAATTTAATAGCCATATTTATAACAAATAAGAATTTAAGGTTCCATAATGGTCCACTTGGACACTTGGGAACAATTAATACTTAAGGAACACACAATTCTTTACAAAAATACCAAGTGTGTCCTTTCCCTCAACTATAAAAAGGCACTCACCCCTCCCACTTCCTCACACCTATCAATACACATTGACTAGAAATTTATCTAAAAAAATATATTAAACATCCCTCCCCTAAAACTAGAATCCAAACCATGGGAATAAATCTATCCAAGGAATCCCTTTGGTTCAAACCAAAAGGAGTTACCTGAATAAGAGGTAACATACTCCCTCAAGATGTTTTGTTTTATTTTCATTATAAACCACCTCAAATATTCTTATAAAATGATTATATAATAACACTAGTATCCTAAATTTAATTTTATTTTTCTATAATATCGGTTTTATGTTCAATTACACACACTTCTATCTAATTGGTACTGAACTTACCATTCTTGTGTATGGCGAACTATCGCCTCATGAAACCATGTTGTTTATTTTTCCTTCACTACAAATAATGGTTGGGGATTATTATGGGAAAAATATTATATATTATACATTTGATATTTATAATTTATTTATTCTTATTTAATTATTATATATAACATACCCTTATGCATTCCATTTTGTGTTACTACGATTACTTCGTTTGTAGAAGTGAGGAATACTACCTCCTCAAAGAGATCCGATTCATTCACACTTTTCATGGGATGTATTAAGGATGTGTTTAGTAAACATATATGATATATATTAAATAATAATTCTACTATAATGATATTTTATATTTAAATATATTTAATTTACTTTCTTTCTATCAATACGATAATAAAATGGAAGAAGTAGTCATGCGTAGGTACAACCTAACTTCTCCATGAACAGTGTATTTCTTTAATACTTATGTCATATATATATTTTTATAAATAAATATATAATTAATTTATGAGATATTTATACCATTATTTACACTATATAATAAAGTTAATCATGATCTATGTATGAGGATCAAGATTAACTAGTCAAGAGTTATATGAAAAATAATGATGATATTACCTTAAACGTAACATTAACATGGAGTTGTTAATAAACTGGTAATATAAAGTCAGAAAAAATTAATATAATTTATTATATATAATAATATTTTTACATATTATATCTATAAAAACTTTTATTTTTTATAAATGTGGTTTAAACATGTACGAAGAAAGTCAAGACTTAAGGTAAGGGAATTTCATCTCACTTTTTTTTCATGAGATACTTGTCATACTCACCATTAGATTTTATTTTTGGTTTATATACTTCCCTATCACATGTATATCATTAATTTATTTTATTTAATGATATTAAATTCTTTAAATTTATGTTTTTATTTCATGGGAATCATGATTCTAAATATACTCAAGTATTAAGGGTTTTCTCATCTAACATTTATTTTATGTGAGACACAAGACATGATCGCCACATATTTCTTATATGTGGGGTGTATAAAGACCATAGATTTATTGTATTATTCAAATAATTAAATTTTTGGGTATTTAATAATCCATTTTATGACATTTGTTTCATGGGTATTAGGTTTCTAACATTTCTAAATTACTAATGTAATTTTGTCTCAATTTGTCTACTTTAAGATACATGTCATGTTATGAACCTATATTTTTATATGAGTTGTATATATAACCATTGGCATGATAAATAAATAATATAATTATTTTAATGATTTTTTAAGCTTCATGAATTTTCATTTTCATACACTGGGAGTATAATTCAAATTTACCAAGTTGTAAGAGTTTATTGAAACAACATCACCGTTTATCAAGGTTGTTTTTGATTATGCTAACATTGATGAAATATTATGATATATAACACAAGAGAACTCATGATTTTTATTTTACTTTTTATATTCATGATATCTTCAGGTATGGGTACCATTTTTCCACTCTTTTTTATTTAAGATTATTAGGAAATTGTATTTAAAAAAGTCCAACATTACCTCTCTCCTTGGTCAGAAATATGTGTTCATTCATAAAAATGTTTTCTAGAAATGGTTTCAAAATGTTTTCAAGAATTATTTATAATTCTTCAAAGTATTTTCAAATAAATTGTTTTCCAAACATTTTCAATTTCTGTTTATAATTATTCAAATTTGTTTCAAAGAAAAAGGTTTTTAAAATGTTTTGAAGATTATTTTATACGTTTTCAAGGAAAACGGTTTTCAAATTGTTTTCAATATTAAATTATATGTTTTCACAGAAAAGTTTTTTAAAATGTTTTTAATACATCTTTCTATTTTTTTAATGTATTTTCAATGAAAATGGTTTTGAAATGGTTCTTTTTTTTAAAAACCCTTTTTCATAGAAGAAAGGATATTTACTACTGGAAATGTTTTCTAAAGATATTTAAAAATTATTTTATATATAAGATGAAAGTTTTTTATGTTAGTCATGTATTTATGGATAATGGTAAAAATTATAAATTCATATTATTTCTTTTAATGTTTTATGTTTTGATGGCATGATGTTTATGTAACTCGTTTCTCTTTCACGCGTTATATGTTTATGAAACGTGTTCCTATTTTATAAGTTATATGCATACGAAACCTGATTATTTTCACAGGTTATGATTTTATGAAATGATCATGAAACCTATATTTTTTCCCCGATTAAGATATGATATGAGACCCATTTCATTACATGGGTTATGATATGATATTTATAAATCCCATATCTTTCTATGAGTCATGACATGATAAATTTTTTTGTTATATTGTGGAACATGTATGAATCATTTTATCATGAGATGGGTGGGGCCTATATCTCCCTATAATTCATTGGGTAGAAATTTATATCTCATGAGATAATGGTGGGAATCAAGTCAAAGGGATTTATTCATTATGGGAAGATTGGGAAACTGGATCTACTATGGGAATATGGGAAAACCAGATCCACTATGATAATATGGGGATACCCGATCTCTTATAATGAAAAGACTATGAATGGGGATGATATTGTGTCCCACCCAGTTGGTTTAGTCTCCATGAAGTTCCCTGATATGTTCTTGCAATGCGTTTTGACTTATAGGGAATGATATTTCATGTTTATGTGTATGACACAATTCCATGCCCTATTCAAAGATTTTTCTTAAATGGATCATGTTCTTGATTATCTTAGGATTTATGACTTGTAGACTACTAATATTTATTCCATGATTCATGTTTACAATATATGATATGAGGGTTATTTTCATCTAACAATATGTTCATGTTTTCTTGCACTTATGTTCATGTTATGCTTACATAATTCCTTTATTTTCTCATACTGAGCATCCAATCTCACCCCTTTATTATGTTTCCTTTACCTAGGTTATAAATAATGATTTTATGTAGGATTAATATAGGGTAATATCTTTGAATAATATGTTAAAGATATTTTACCATACTAGATGAATATGTGCCATGTTTCCAAAGACAATAAACTATTATGGTCCTCAGGAATGTATTTTTGTAATGTGGTGAATTTTTATCTAAAATGATGTAATATTAATGTATTTTAATCTTGGGTATCTATATATACCTTTTTATTGATCTTTTGGTTCCAATTGATCCCCGTTGGAAATATGTGGTTGATATGTGGTAGGTTCTTGACTTTTATTGGTGGATTTCTTTCAATGTTCTCTCAGGGATTTGCTGTAGGAATGTTGTTTTGGATAGGGGTGTTTGTTGGTATGAATTTTATTATCATTATATGAGGTTTAGGTTGATCTTTGGTTTCTCATTCCGTGGTTGTGGCTTATGGGCATTTATTCTTCACACTATAGTGTGCAGCGAGCTGGAAAAGCTCCTTTGAGGCAGGGAATACTTTGTTTCTCATTATTATGTATCATCTAGGAAGGGTCTTATTTTGTTTATCTATTTTTTATGGTTGTTATGGATTAATAAAAACTAATTACTTGTTTAAATTTAAATTTAATGGGTAATGGTGGTTGATTTACATGATTTTACAACTTTGATATTTCTTGATATTGTGGATTGTACATGCTTGATCCCCCACTAAAAATTATGGTTGTTAAGGGATTTATTTTTATTGGGTATTATGTTCTATGAATTTTTTGATTGTTATGATTGTGGTGATATTTCCCTAAAATGAAAATTTATAAACTATATCTAGAAAAAGAAATAGTTTTCGAAAGATTATGTTTTTGGTGATAACTCCCCAAAAATAAATTGGAATGTGATTAAATACCATTTGTAAATATATGAAATGGTCTTGACGAGTAACTAGGGTTGTGGGGGAGTGATATGTGGTAGTGCTATGTGGGGATGATGGTTTGTTTGATTTAATTTTAGTGTGGTGAAGTGGTTTTCTGGTCATTCCGGTGGGGTGGTGAGTTGTTTTTTTCCATGGTTTAGGGGTGGCGAAGTGGGGGTTTCGTTGTTCTAAATTCCTAATTAGTGCTGGAATAAATGATTAATAATGATTGAAATGACATGGGTTATTTTGGTTAATCGGTGGGAAATTTATAATGAATAATTAAACTATGGTTAGTGTGGTTAAATGTGGTTGATGATAAATAATTAAATGAATTGGATGATTAAATGAAATTGGTAGGAATTGTGAAATGGGGTTTGTGGCTTTCTGTGTGGTGTTATCAATTTATATGTGGTATAAAAACTAACAGTTTTGTGATTTGGATAGATATTTTTTTTGAACCCATAAGTTGGTATTGATTGTTTAATATTATATATATAATTTTTTTCCTTGTTATTTCTATACGCACCCAACCCATATCAAGAACTATATTTCAAAACATGCATAGTCACACAAGGGTGTTTTTATCAATATATAGTGTGGTGGATGGATGGATGGGTTCAAAATCATTCACATTATATCTTCTTGGTGAGGTAGGTATTGCATAAGATAATAGGTATGGTGTTATATTAGTCTTTTAGATGGTGGTTTTGATATCTGTGGTGTTTTCAAGTGAGATGTAACTATGCTTGTGGGGTGGTTCCCTAGGTGTTTCAGAGTAAGATGTGATATTACCATTCGTGTGGGAATGTTTCTTGTCTGGGTTATGAATGGTAGGAGGAGGGAACGATGTTGATTTCCTACATGTTCACAATAACTTACTAATCTATTTTTGGAATTGGTTTTGTTGTGGCCCAGATGTTTTCAGGTGATATGTGATGTAGACGTGATTGTGGGGTTGTGAGCCCATGTATTTTTAGGTGGGATGTGTTGTTCTCGTACTTGTGGAATGGTGTGTTATATAGATGATATGAGAGTGCTAGAACATACGACATTGGGGTGTGAGAGAAGAATACCAGTGGGAAAGTGGTGTGGGGTATCCTTAACGATGTGATTCATGTAATATTGTATTACATGTCTTGCGTTATTTTGTTAGTGTTCCTTGGTGGGTTTTGGTTTGGTTTGTATACCTTTATAGGAGATTTTTGGTTTTGTAATTTTCTCAGGGGTGCATTAGTATCTTCATTCACCTGGGCACGAGAGACTTTTTTTCCTACTGAGTATACTTGTATGCTCACATTGAGTATATAAAATATTTCCAGGTTTATTAGAGGATTACATTGACCGTGATGGACATTACTAGATCAGAACATTTTATAGATACTATGTCATTTCTATATCTTTACTATTGGGTATTTATTTTGGAGAATTTTATCTATATGAATTCAATTTATACATGCAGTATGGGATGATTTTGAGTTATTTTTATATGATGTCTTGGAGTTGTTTTTGGACCATTCATCTTATCTCCCGATCCGATATTACTAAAGAGGGTAATGCCTCCCATTTCTTAAGATTTTGATACCCTCGGTGAAATTCGCTAATCCGGGTCCTACTAGAGGTGGGACTCAGGGGGTCGTTATCTCTCTCTCCCCTCATTGTGGTATATTTGGGGGAGGGGTTTGTGACATAGTACTCATGTATTCATATTAGAGAATAAGGGGTACAATCAGGACGTGTCTCTATTACATGACATGAGTAATGACAAACCATGAAGCTCTAAGTCCACACACCATGTGACAATCCTTCACATCATGTACCTCATATACATCTATAGCTAGAAGCACACTTATTCCCTCTACATGTGTCAGAAGAATAAGAAAAATACAGTACAAGCAGTGTAACTGAGTAAACATAATATATTATGCTACATATAGTGTTATTAAGTTAACATAAAGAGAAGAATTAATTATATATTTATACCTATTAACATCTGTTACATGTGTCATTTATTTGACAGTTCATTCTATGTCATGGGCTAATTCATTATATAGTGAATTAATCTTTATGTTAAATTCTAACACTACAAGTTCTATGTGATCTTTTCATATAGTTCATTTTGTTCGCATCATGAGAATCACTTTCAGTTTAATTTAAATGTGTTTTTTGTGTCATTTGTTTCACAATACATTTCATGTAATTACCTATCATGGATTTTGTGTTAGATACTAAGGAAATACTCATGCATAATGATTATGCACAGTAGTTAGGGTGAGTACATATTGAAGCCACCAAGTACATTTGTGTACTCTATTAATTTTAAATAAAATTTATTTATTTTATTTGTTTAAAATTGTGAATGATGGAATTTTAAGGATTCTCATTTGGTATTAAGATTAATTAAAATAATTGAATTAATTCTTAGAACCTTATCTTAATTAAATATGAATTGCTGTAATTGAAAGATAAATTGAAAATGTGTGTTTGTTCCATGCTATGTGGATGATCATGAAATTAGACAATAATTCTATATGTGATTGGTTTTCATTTAATTTATTAATATTAAATTAAAATTATGGGTTGTGTTTCATCCCCGCTTCCTTATTTTTTATGGTCTTGTGTTCCCATATATTATTTTATGTAATCCCTGTTATCTTATCCATTGGATCCCCTCACATACTTTTGAGTAAAATATTATAGAAGGATGGATCTCCCCAGAAAGTGGAGGCAATCCATGTCCGGAAGATGAGGTGAAACCAATCATGGTGATACATAAAAGCCTAGGTGGAATGGTGCATCCCAAACAAAGATACAGTTCAAGTTGTTTTCTACTAGGTTTCCGGGTATTTTATCATCCTATATACAAACTAACGATTAGAGAATCTCAAGACAATGCCACTTATTGTTTTTCTATTGAATGGTTTATTATTTATGTTCTTAGATACTAAATGATCACTTAATAAATAAATCAATAAGCAGGAAGGACATACTACAATAAAATCAGATTACATATAAATTTTATCACACATGGTTAATTATTTATATAAAATCCACTTTATTTTAAAAAGACATGTGTTAAGATAAAATGGTATTTTATGAAAATGGATAAAAATACCTTAACTAAAATATTGAGTTAGTATATAATTCCATTACTTAAGTTAGAATCGAACCCATAGTTCAATGTTCTTGATGGACCATTGTTGGGGCACTTTCAATTGTTGGCCAACTTTTTACTTAATTTTTGGGTTAACTTAACTTGGTTCACATCATGGGTTGACTACCCAAGCAAGACATAGTGTAATTGAGAGTAAAGACTTGATGGAATCTTTATCTGTGATTTTAGGAATGGGGAATACATTAAATATATTAAGGAACTATGAGTTAAGGTAGTTGTTGAGTTAGGACTACCTAAAACCCTTCAATTAATTTGTTTAGACTAATTACAGGTTTTCATAAGGGAATATGGTCCCTTGACATAAGAATATATATGATTTTGGATATTCTATAACTAATGGTGAGGGATTCTACATTCAAAAAAATGGTGGAATAATGTTTAATAAAATTTAAATTTATTAATATTATTTGGTAAAAAATGGTGTACTAATTATCTAATCCTAGTTTTTTGTTGAAATGGAAAACCACATGGTTTGGAAAATACCACTATGATCCATAATTGAGTAGGATAACCATATAAATAGTGTGAATTTCTAGGATGGTTATATGATGTTACAAATTTTACTATGCAATGAATGGAAATTATGCATGAGAGAAACCCCACTTAATGAGCCTCTTGCAAAAGATGCTATTAAGGTAGAAGTATCTCTTGACCAGAAACCTATATACAATGGAATGGTTGTTAAATATTTCATGTTATTATATATTCTAGTGATATTTTGATGAAATATGAATATATTTTTGAATATATCATCATTTTTTACCTTTTTTCTCTATCATAGGAAGTCGAGACAAGAAAGGTTTGAGAACTCCAATGCACCATTCACACAAAATCTTGGAGAGTCCGAGAGAACATGGCCTCATATAGTCAAGATGATTGGGTACATATAATTATTAAACATCTTGGTTTATAATAACCATGATGTGTTTTACATATATCTCCTTATATTATCAATTCCTAAAATCAAATCTAGTTTCATTATGAATTATAAGTGATAAGTAGTGAGAAAAGTCTTTCATAAATTTTTACTCTAATTATCCATGTTGAGGGAAGATTATACATCCCATTTCATTCCTTTGGAATTTATTTTATTATGCCTTATGATTGATTTAATTTTTTTCAGACATAATCTTAAACATGTTATTATAGATGCACCTAGATAACATTATAATTTATTGGGTAATGTTTTTTTTCTCATTATATGTTATGTTTGGGATTTTGGAGTTAACCTAATCAATTATGGGAATCTGGCCACCAATTGACGTTGTCTTGGTAGTGAGCCCTGACTTATTATTATGTCATATTTTTTTGTTACAGCCAAATTTCCAATGGAGGCAAGATTTTATGATACAGTTCTCATAATGTTATACTCCCATGTGATTACTCATGAGTCTTATCTTTTTTGATATCATATTAAACCGTTGGCTCACACATTATGCTTCCCTACCATGTTTATTCTCTTAATGGGATTTTTAAATCACCCCTTATATCAATGTATTCCCCATTTTGTGTGACACAAAATTAATGTTATACACCCATGTGATTACCATATGAAGTGCTAACATTTGTTTCCAAATATAAGAACCACGTAGATTTTAGACAGTTTTAAGAGGTGTAGTGTATCTAAAGGCTTCCAATGTAGCAAGGATAGATACTCAATCTATTGGTTAATACCAACTAAGATTTCCTACAAGATTGATTTTGTTTTTAAATAACCATTATTATGTTCCTAGTGTTACCAAGAATATCATTTCAATTTAATTTTTAGACATGGATGGATTTATTTTCATCTTTTAAAATATAATTTTGAAATTATATAATGATTGAATATGTTATGGTATTATATAACTGAATAATAATATTTTTTTTATTAAATTATGAAACCACTTATTAGAAATTGATAACCCATCAAATTAATAGGACTCATTTCACACCAAGCTTTGGCATCACCTCCTTGGTCATATAAAAGAGAATCATTTGAAAAATATTTATCAAGATGGTTTCTTTGACTGTTTCAGGTTTAAAACACTTAAAATATTTCATGAAAATTTACAGTGAAATATGATCAAACCACCATTTGCTGCAAAAGGTGAAAGGGTTATAGAGATTCAAGAATTAGTACACATTGATGTGTGAAATACTTTTCTTGTAAAATGTAGAGTTGTATTCCCAAACATTATTACTTTTATTGATGAATTCACTAGGTATGGTTATATATACTTAATGAGGCATAAGATTTAATCTTTTATAAGTACAAGGATTTCAGGAATGAAGCTATGAATTGGATCATTAAGTAAATAAAGAAACATTGATTGGATCTAGGTGGTGAATATATTTTCCATGGGTTTATCGAATTTCTATGAGAGTATTTTATTTTATCTCAAATCTCTACTACATATACACCATAGTGTAATAGTGTATATCATTGACAATAAGTCACACAATGCTTCCACTATCCTTTTGGGTATAATCAATATACTCCGAAAAATACATACTTAATCAAGTACCAACTAAAAATGAAATGATTACATTTGATTTAAAGAGTGTAAATAAACTTGGTTTTGACATTTTCATGCATGGGGGATTGAGTTATTTTTTAAGGTGAGATAGATTAAAAAACTGTCACCCTGAGGTATGAAGTGTATCTTTATATGTTTCCCCAAGGAAATAAGGGGATACTACATATATGATCCCTCTGATATGAAGGTTATAATTGCTAATAAAGTAGTATTCCTTAAGACAGAACACATCCTTAAGGATGATAGTGGGAGAAGTACTAAAATTTTGAAAGTTTATTCACAAGATATATAATATATGGTATAATAATAAATTACATAGGTCCTCCTGGAATAATTTATTCCTAAAATACAAGTACCGTGTATGATCACTAAAGTGGTTAAAGAACCGGAAAGATATGGGTTTCTAGTCATTATTGATAGTGTCTCGTTATGGGTCAAAAATAATGATTCTCTCTCCTATAACGAGGAAGTATATAGATTAAAAGCATCAATAGGGAAAGAATCCAGGAATTATGAGATGGATTTCATGTATCAGAACCAATATTGGGCCCAAATCAATTCGCTAATTGATTTATACCTTATTGGGTGAAAGTGGGTGTTCAAGTTAAATCTGGTCAGGAATGTTCATATTAGTATTTATAAAGTATGACTACTGGATGAATATTTTAAATATCATTAATGCATTGAGTACAATAAATCATATTCTCTATTTTCAATGTTTAAATCCATCATAATTTTACTTTCCATAGAATGTTTTCATGACTCTAATATTTTTAAAATGAATGTCAAAACTACTTTACATAATGGTAACCTTTATGAAGATATGTATATGATAAAACCAAATAGTTCTGTGACTCTGGGTAATTACAAAAATTTATATAAGTTTCATAGATCCACTTATAGAATAAATAAAGCATCTTCATCATGAAAATTTTTGTTTGATGAAGTTATAATGGAATTTGGTTTCATTAAGAATGAATGTGAGCCTTGTGTTTACAAAATGTTTAGTGGCAGTACAATTGTTTTCATAGAAATATTTCTTAATCATATATTACTAATTATAAAAGAGATACCAACCTTATAAGAGGTAAGTCATGGTTGATAAAGTGTTTATCCAAGATTGAATTAGGTGTAGTGGCCGACATTTTTGGGATTAAGATCACGCAAGACAGATCAAAGAGGCTTTTTAGACTAAATCAAAGTACATACATTGACTATATACTAATGGGTTTTATATATATAAAAATACAAGAGGGTATTTGTTATAGTGTCACATGGTATATATATTTCCAAGAAAATATGTCCCCAGACACAATAACAAAGAGAGATAATGAGTAAAATCACATTCCCTTATGATATGGCCTAGCATGTCTTCCATGTTATATATGAGACCTGATGTTGCTTAGATTTCAACCATGGTTGGAAGATATCAAGACAATCAAGGTGAATGACATCATACTACAATTAAGTCTATCCCTATGTATCTGATATAAATAAAAGTATAATTTAATGGTGTATAAAGGAGATAAAGAGCTAGTCATCTAGGGTTATACCGATTCTAGATTTTAGATATATCATAATGATTTCAAGTTATAGTCATGATATGTATTTTGTCTCAACAGAGAGGATATGATCTAGAAGAGTTCAATACATCCATTTTTTCCAGATTCTTAAACATATATCACGTATATTGGGGTTTCTGATGTAGTTATGGAAGTGGTTTGGATTCATAACATTTTCTAAGATCATGATGTGGTTCCTTGTAGTCAAGACCCTATTAATGTATTTTGTGATAACACTTCATGAGTAGATCTATCTAAAAAACCAATTTCACATAAAATAATAATGCATATACTATGGATGTTTATCTATTGATGTAATTTTCTTTTAGTGGAGATGTTTTGGCGAGTAAAATATCTCCAAAGGAAAATGTGGTAGACCCCTTGATGAATTCCATATCTCAGTACAATAATGAGTATCATGAAAGATATAGTAGACTGAAGGTTGTTAACAGTAGGATATATTGAAAGTGGGAGTTTGTTGTATTTGGTTCCCTATAACCAACTTTAAAGTTATTTATGATTACATGTATTCATTATTATGAATGTTAATAAATTATTTTATCACATCATGATTGTTCCTCTCATGAAATTCTATGTTATAATTTTTTATGGATAAGTATTTCATCAAAAGTACATAACAGTTCCCCACTATGATAATATACTTTATATGTTTTGAGAGTATTCCTTAAACTCATTCTCTATATAAGGATGACATTATTTAATCGAATACATAAGAAACGGTCCATCAGGGGAAGGAGTCTCATAATACATCAAGACACCTTTTAATGGTTTTCCCTTTGTAATATCCAAGAAGAGAGGTTATGAGAAGGGACCCACCAGTGGGAAATCCATATTTTATGTTTCATAGGATGTTCCTATCAGTAAACATGTGTCTTGATCCTTAAAATTTAAGATTATAATTAATTAATATCATGAGTTACACACTTTGATGTATTGATGATAACTGTGATGGCATTCTCTCACAGAAAGGTAGGACATGTTGTGTGCATCATAAGTGATATTTCAATAATGGATAATGAGATAAAGGATTTACCCCTTATGTCCCTTGATTGAATTTTATATCTCAAACCCTTTAATGGTAATCAAACTACTGGGATAAATCCATATCGATGGTGTTTTATGGGAAAGTTAATTTTTTAAAATTCAATGAAAGTGGAATCAATAAAATTTGTTGATGGAACCCATATTCTACCTATTTTATTAGAGATATCATGGTAAAGGGATTGTAATACACAATAAGAATTAGTATGAGGTTTATATTTCATTATCTAATTATCTTATTTTTCTATGGGTTTCTTAGTTTGTTTCTAGATGCAAGCCTTGAAATTTAGGTGTCTTATCCTATTGCCACTATGAAAGATGACTTGAGGGTCACACAAAATGTGTGTCAGAAATATCAGTTAAATTTAATTTTAAATTTAACAATTTATAATAAATATAATTCCCGATTAATTGATTAATAATTATTCAGGTTTGGTTGATCACCAGTATTTAAGCACAAGTTATTTAAATGATTATGTGATTTAAATAATAATAATCAATATATATTTTCATGGTTTGTGGAATAAAATATTTTTTATATTTATCAATAAATAATAAAGTGATATTTATTTATCAAATAAATAGTTATTATTCATGGTTTAGTAAATTCCATGGAGGATAAGTACAGCGTGCTTAAAGTTATGATTGGAAATAATTTAAATGATATTTATTTATTCTTATGTGATACGAATTTAAAGTGGATAATAATTATGTTTTTATTATACATGGGTACAACTGTTAATTAATGAATTGGAAGGGGGAGGTGGAGGATGGGAGACATGGGGGAGGAAAGAATGGGGCTAGAGGAGGAGGGGATTCCGTATAGGGGAGAAAGGTGTGAGGGGGTGGCACAATCATAACAAGTCTATGATCAGGCCTACAGTTAGCTGTCGGAATAACCACCATAGGAACATTAGAAAATGGGAATGAGTTGGCCACATGCCTCACTGGATTCCTGGAAACGGAAGAGGAGTGATTCTTGGATTTCCTACACACCATATAGAAGTGTCCATGATGATGGAACCTATCACAGAACCAGATCTGAGATGAGTGTACATATAATTCAACCATAAAAATTCATCACCTAACCTGATATGAAACTGGCCAGTTAGGGGGGAAGATAGATCCACCTCCACAAAAATTCTATACCTAGATACATATGTAAACTGAATTTTCCTAGAATCATCAAACACAAAAGAAACCACTACATCCCCTATCACCCGAAAGAAGTAGGGGATACCAAAGGGGAATAGTAGACCTAGGAGGTTTAGCCACACTAGCGCCATGGAAGAGTCTATCCCCAAGTAAACCCCTAAGATCCACCTTAATAAAGAGAAACACTAGGACCCGAAAGAGCTTTGAAAAAACCCCAGGTGGTGAAGAAATCATCTCTAGACACCAAAACGATGCAATAAGACCTATAGTTTTGAGGGGAGATCTAAGCCAGGGCCTTTAAATCGAAGGATTCAATTAACCACTTGAACCATGGAAGAGGAAGGAGATCTAGTGAAATCGAGCCACCAGTGTCCACTAGAGCTGATACAAAGACTCAAAGAAAGCTGCATTTGGGAAGGCGAGCTCATGACACCTATCCAACCGTCCATGTGAAAATATGTTCAGTGATATTTCTGGTAGGGGGAGGGGGATTGGGAACTGTAGAGTGTTGGTGGATTAGGACCACTCTAAGAGAGGCGTACGAGGGAGCGTCAATAGTAAGACTCCCCGGAGAGGGCCAAGCCATTGAGGGCGAGGGGGGATGGTCACTTAGCAGCAGTGGTGCCGACTACATGGAGGACTAGGAAGCTCCCCAATGGGAATAAGGATTTGAAAACATGGAGGAATGTTGATAATTTTCATTTGATAAATATTTGTGTATTTTCATTATTTATGTAATATCTTTAGAATAGTCCTCAGATGGTCCTCATACTCCCCCTTGATTTTCTAGGATATTAGAATATCATGTATAAAGACTGCCAAAATAAATATTTTTAATCTTTAATGAATCAATTCATAATGTGAATAATGATTTCAGGATCATTTTTTTTCTTAATGGAATTACTATGAACTCATAGTGCACGTACTTTGTATAGAAAGTAATCTTGCGGATATCCTCTTTCACCCTTATATTATAATAACCAGACCGAAGATCTACCTTGGGGATGTATTGGGATCTATATAGCATATTAAACAAGTCATCAATCTGTGGAAGAGTGTACTTATTCTTAATCATGATCTTGTTAAGCTCATGATAATCAATTAAAAGGTGCATCGACCCATCATTATTCTCAAAGAAGAGGACTAGGGATCCCCATGGTGAAGCACTAGGGCATATGATCCCTCTATTGAGTTTATCCTATATTTGTTTCTTTATCTCATCGAGTTCTATAACAACCAATATTTATAGAGTTTTAGATATGGAAAAACCCCGAGGTTTAAGATTGATTGAAAATTGAACCTCTCATCTTGGATTAAGACCAAGAAATTCTTGGAGAAACACATTACTATATTACCTCACACTGAGAATGTATTAAAGGATGATATTTTCCTTAAATTCAACCATTTTTTCTAGATATACATGTTCATTGGGAAATAATATCCTTGTTTATGATATTGGTGATAAATATGATTCATTTTCTTCCTCGCACTTATACATATTCATAAAAATATTCGTGATATGGGCGTTGATTTCTTTCTCACAATAATTTGTGTTTTCTCTATGTAAGGAATGCCAATCCATACCTATAATTTCATTCATAGGGTTCTATATGAATTTTAACACCAAAAGTTTTATAAGGGATGAGTTTCATACTTAAGATTTAATAATTTTTTGATTTTCCATTTTCATGGATAGCTCTACATTCTTGATTTGTGGTTATGGTTGAATAGTTCTACAAAAATAGTTTTATATGGAAGAATTGAAAGAAAAAAATCATAATTTGAATTCCCTATCCGTCAATAAATAACTAGCATAAATGTCACCACTTCATTGTTAGGATCCACCTCATCGGTTGTGATGGAATATTCTAACCCTTGATGCCTTATAGGATATTGGTGTTGATTGTCTCTAACAACCCTCTACATGGGGTAGACGTTTTCATAGTTTCCATGTTCTTTATAGTTTACACATTTTAAATTAATATAAGGGTTTTATATATCATTCCTTATATCCATTAAATTGGTGGGTTTCCCTAGTCGTAAATAACTAGATAAGTGAAATTCCTTTCCACACCTAAACCATTTCCTTGTCCCCATCAGACAATTTTCAATGTGATTCCTTCCGAAATTTTGACAAGTGGATTGTTGAAATTTATTACCACTCTATGATTTCTCTATAACACCACTAGAATTAAACTATATTTTCCATTTCTTATCCCCATGAGACCCTTGATATTTTCAGATCACTATTTTTAATTTGAGGTAACATCATACATTTTCTTCATAGTTCTCAAAGTCCCAAATCACTAGGGATTTTTATAGACTCATTTTTATCCCACTAATGAATCTGTCAACTTTTCATTCGGGGTTAATGAAAAAGGCTAAATCATCTTATGAAGGCATTGTGATGTTTTCTATATATTTCCTAATAGATTTATCATCATTTTCTTTGATGGAAAGGTAAACACATTCCATTTTAAGTCAGATAGTACGAGAAAAATGTTTTTCAAAAAACATTATCTATAATTCCATCCACCCAATTCCTTTGATAACGTCCTCATGATTCATATTCTTGATCAATGTACACCACTGACCAGATTCTACCTCCATACGATTAATATCTAGTATAACCTTATCATGCTTATAAAATGTAAGGATGTAGAATATATTTTAAATGGATTTAATCCATTGTTCTACAATTAGGCGATTAGATGATCCATTAAAAGTCAGAGGCCTTCGTCGCATAAAGGTCTAAATAGTATCTTTTTCTTTATTTGTGTGATTTGTACATTCCACCTGATTTGGGTTTCTATATATAATGTGAGTCAATTGAGACTGTATCATCACAAATTTCTTGATTCTTGGTCCCATCGGTTTGGGAATGTTGTTTGGTAAGTCATCACATTTACCTTCAAATTAGTTTATTACTCATTTTCTCATATTTCAGGTCAATGGATAGAATAAATGAAAAATTAGGGATCAATTATTTTAAACTATTAAATATATAAATGGTAATCCATTAGGATTGAAGGTTTAATTTTCATATCTTATGCATTTCCTTAACATATGAATTTATTGGATTATATCTATATTATCCATGATCTATTTACTAACATCGAATCTTATGGGAATTTTTATTCTATTAATAATGGTTCATATTGAGCATATTAATTTACCAAATAATAACTTCTGGGAGTTTCAAATCAGGTGTGCAGCAAGACCCATTGTCATGCACCAGTTCCTAATCGATTCTAGTACAATATGGTGTATTTGGGTCTTACCACTTGGTTCATCAGTTCCTAGTCTACATCCACACGTAGTATCCAGATGGGGATGTATTTTTTTGAAAAACACTTACTCAATAATTTACTAAAATTTAAGGATGTATTCTTATGTTTAGTTTTATCCCTAAATATTTTTCTAGAGTATCTTATCCTAATCCAAAAAATAACTATACATTCCTTTGATACCAACTATGACAACCCTTGTCTTTATTATACATATATTTATGATTTATTACATGAGAATTCACATAATAACACCTAAAAGATTTTTAATTATAGTTTATTTGGTTAATAGGTACATTACATAACAAATTAAAATAGGGGGTATATCAACATTAATGAAAACATCCTTAACATTGTCATAATATTCCATCATTCTTAAAACTGCACGAGATATCCTGGGGACATATATAAAAAAGGGTTGATCTGTAAAGCCCAAAAGTGGAATAAAAACTCATAACATAAGGAAGGTATTACATGTTAGACATTATAAATTTCAATGGGACATAAAAGGGTTTAGAATCATAAACATAAATAATGATACATGATATAGCATTAAAAAAATAAAGGCAACAAGGGAATGTGGAAACAACTTTAAACATGACATTAAAATCATAATTCAGGGTTATAAAAAATTCATCATAAACTAATGTTATTATTATATCCTCCCATGAACCATAAAATGGAATAATTGTGACTATAACATTACCCAATGCATTGTAGTTCTATCTGGGCGCACCCATCATAATCATATCATATACATGCATAAGTGTTTCACATATATCATATAAAATAAGAACAGATTTCATAAAATTTAATACCAATATTAAGGATTATGGGTTAAATAAATGTGATTCACTAATCAATGAATTATAGTTACAACTAGGTTAATAAACATCAGTGTAAATGGATATGTGTATACACCATACAAATGTTTAGCATGGAAAATCGTAATGACATTTAGGCAACACAACAACCATACATAAAGATTTATAAAATGATTTAATGAGAGATAAAAGGGATTATAATCATTTGAGAATAAAATAGATAATAACAGGTATGTTTAAAAACATATCAAAGCCTTTATAATTTAATGTATAAGTCATAAAATAAAAAAGACACTTGAATGAATAGGGTAAAGAGAGGATCCCATACCATGATAGGGTGGTCCCAAAAGCTTGGGAGGAGCTTCTTGAGTGTTTGGGGGAACCTAGGTAGGACTCTAGAGATGGGAAGGTAGATTAAGGATGTTATTTAAGATATTTTAGTGAAGATTGAGAGGAGAAAGGGAGGGTTTATATTATCACAAATAGGGGAGTTCTTTATTATTTCACAAACATAGGTTTTGCACTTGATATAATAAAGTAATCAAAACCAAAAACATTACCATAGTTTTTCCCATGGATTATACTAAATGGGAGTGGATTTAAATATTTTATAAGTTAAAGGGATAAAATTATTAAAATATTACCCTTGATGATTTGGAAGTGAGTCATGTACTTAAAAAATGATTTTATAACAAAAAAATATAATATAGGTGTTGGAGGACTCATAACGGATTTATAATATTTATCAAATAACCTCAAAAACACATTATTCTAAATTGGAAACATATATGTAGTCATGAATAGACTTCATAACATTTATTACATCAAGTATCTGTAATTATTATTTCATAATACAGAATTTATATTTATATCGTATTTAATTTTTACCCAAAAATAATATTGTCTTCTAAAATTATGAGAAATCTACTATTGGATAATTTCAACATTCAATTTCCAAAGATAATATTTATTTTATAAATCTAATTTTCTATATATTTAAATTTTTAATTTTAATAAAAGATTCTACATTTATTTAAAAATGATGGTTTTTTCGACAATAACATTTTTTGAACCCATATAAAAATTATATTTGACATCAGAAACATTATATTATAATTTATATTTATTAAAAACTATTTTATAATTAAATTTCATTAAAATTTAATTTATTTTAAAAATCTATTAATTCATTAAAATGAATGTATTCATTGAAATATTATATTACCCAAAAATAAAATTTGTGTTTTATTATATCAAAATCAGAATCATTTATAAAGTAACAACAATAAGAAGTAAATTTAACCATTATTCTATTGAAAATAAAATATATTATTCGGGTCTTTACACATATCCCTTATTTATACTGAGAAACACCATAAGGGTAAGGTCTGTGTTGGTGAGATTTTCATGGGGTGGTTAGGTATACTTGGTTTGGGCTGGAATCATGATGACCATGAACTTATTCAATCCATATTTACTCTAATCCTTTAATTGATTGATATCGCCTTGGGATAAGTGAATAGAAAATATCAATGATGCTATATCAATTAGAATCATTGATAAACAGAATTATTACTATATGATCATGCAGGTTGAGGCCATTTATTATTTTTTCTATTTCAATTGGTTTTATCATAACCCTAGATTTATAATAATCATATGATCATTGTTCAATGGATATTTTATCAATGGTAAAGAAGCATACCAATATTTTATATTTGATAATATATAATTAAACAAAATATATGTGTGTGTTTTTTATAACCAAAATATATAATTTAGCTCAATCAAAAAGTGATTTTTATTTATAAAATTTTAATTCATTATATATCGGTAGTCTTGGGGACAAATAATAAACTAATTAATATAATATTAAAAACTCCTCTCTCTCCACCCCTTATAAATATCACCCCTCAACACCCCTTCTCCTGAAAACTTATATGTTTTGGAGCATGCCAAATATATTTCCAAATCAATTCACAATCTTATCCCCCACCTCCTAGTGTATATTTTCCATTCTAAATGCTATTTCAAGTATCCTTAAGGGGTAACCTATGAAGAGACAACCAAATCAAGAGGTAAAATTCTCGACTAACCTCTTTTAATTTGATTATTCTTCTACCACCACTTACATTTTAGATAAATATAGAAATAGTAACATTTGTATCCTAAATATATTGATATTTTATTATTATGGTTTAACATCCATCTTATACTCTCCCAAATTTATATTATAAAATGAAAATTCTGTTTATAATATGGTTGGTTCACCACCTCTATGAATAACATACCTCATTTTTTTACCCCACCTTCAAAGAAGGTCACAAAAATATTATTATCATCAAATAAGAATATAATATGTATATTATAACATATTTCATGCTATATAATGAATATATACTCATAATATTAAATAAAACAATACATGTTTTTGATGGTCAGTAAAACTGGCTAAACAAACTAATTGTATAACATTAATGTTTTTAGTAATGAATCATCCCAATTTCAGAGAAGAAATAGATATTTGGTACCATTTAAATTAATAGAAGGATTTGAATACCATTTAATTTTACTATTTTAGTTGTTGTCCTATTTTTGAAGAACATATATTATTATCCACAAGTGATCCAACCTTAAAACCATGAAATTAATGCCCTCAAAAAAATGAAATTAAACATTATACCTCATAGAAATGGTTATAAGTGATCACAATAAAATTATATTGAATTAAATATAGAACTAAAAGGTACTTAATTAATTAATTAACTAATCTAAATTGATTATCTTGGATGTTATGTGCAATTGAGGAACAATTTTCAAACCTAAGGTATGAGATCTCTCTAAAAACCCTTTTTTTGGGTTATGACATTTCTCTCTCTCTCTAAGTCACTTTCTCTCTTTCTCTTTTATGTTATGGGATTTTTTTAAATTAAGTATATATTTTTCTTAAATATATTCCTATATTATTATTTATTCCTTTCAATGGGTAATACATACCTTAATTTCATTTTGTAAATGTATTATTAAAAATAAAACATGATGAAGTGTAACGTTTCTATCCCTTAATACTTTTAAATAAATATCATTTAAAGTCTATATTCCAATCCATTTTTTTTAAATAAAGGAATATTTTCGTACAAATATTATACATTACCATGAGTTTTTAAATAAATGTCCACATTTATTATTTTTCCAAAATTCTTTAACTAGTTTCTTAAAACACTATTTTGATAGTTACTTTCTATACAAAATTATCTAACATTTATCATGGAATGTTTTCTAAATGAACACCATATTTTTTGCGACCTAGGATTATGTACTCAGATATGAACATCCAAAATATTTAATTACATTATATATTTTAAATATTAATGAAATATCATTTGATTATGATATGATTTAAGATTATGAAACCCATCTCTTTCCAAGGGTAATTCTTATGTTTATTCCTTATTATTGATTTTTTTGTGGAAAACATAATCATGTACATGTTATAATGATTCTGCCCAAATCGTGATCCAATGTATGTGGAAATGTTTTTAACTCATGATATGATATGTATGTGATTAGGGAGTAAACCTAATCCATGATGGGATTCTGTCTACCATTTGATGTTTTCTTAGCAGTTAGACTTAACATAAGTTAATGTCATGTTATATATGGATTCCAATTCCCTATTTTTTCATGATCTTATGATTCTAAATTATTTATTCTATACTCATATATGATTATTCATGAGACTTTTTTTAATATATCATTTTATTCCTTTTTACTCACAAACAATGCTCCATTATCTTGTTTATTCCCTTACTAACATTTTTATCTCACCCCTTTTTTATGTATTCCCCAGGTCATCAAATGCTATTTTAGTATTCCAAATGGGTTTAGGAGCTCATTGTGTTGTTTAATATGAAGATGTTTTATTTTAGTTTCATGTTGACTCTTTATGTACTTATTCTTCCAAGGACACTAGTCCTTATGATCCTTGGTTTGAATTCATTGGATATTTTTGCTAAAAAACATGTAACATCATGTGTAAATAGAGAGGGTCACTATAGTTAGTATTATAGGATGGTCTGGTTATTTTTAGGTATTGGGACTATAATAATTTAGTGAAAACCCAAGGGATAAGTCTAATCATTGGAAAAAATTTAATATTGGTGAAATAAAGAGAGAGTGATTTCTATGAAATTACATCCCCATTTGGATACAACAAGATAATTTAGATCAAGAACCTTTTTACCTATGGTAAATGAACTCAAAAAATTACATTGGGTATTAACTTGATTGTAACCTAGTTCTCGATAATGAGGCCTTGTTTCAAATTTAGTTTTTCACTAGCAGGGGATATGCTTTAGAAAATTCATAAACTCTTTACAAACCATTATGAAGGATTTTAATAAATTGTTAGGTTAGTAAAACTAACAGAAAATCACCATATCTAAACTATATTTAAACCTAGTGACTCATAAATTTTTATATACTTTTCATGTATATGTTTTTCAATATATTTTCACATATTGGCTTTTTATATAATTTTATGTTTGATTACTCTCATCAGTATTTTTATTTTAGTTAATAGTGGGAAATAGGAGAAACTATACTGACAACCAACATGATAATAAATGTGATTATTTCCCTTATTATATGCCTAAATTTATAAGAGTGTGAGATGAGAACTTCATGTAACTACTATCTCTGATAATACATATTATGAATAGTAACTTGAATTATGTGGAATTCTATACTTCTCCTAAGAAAGAGAATGTTTTGGTTGAGAAAATTATATGAAAAAGGCCTCCTACCTTTAGTGGATCTTTGGATCCCCTCATTATTGAATAATGTATTAAATAAATTGAAAAAAATATTATTTTCCCTCTAATTCTTATAAAAAGTGAATGTTTTTCTGGATGTTTATCGAAGTTTATCAATGTTCGACACTGATCACAAACATGAAGTCCAAAGATGAAATTGAATCCATAGAATTGGAAGTATTCAAGAAAATAATTTTCAATAAATATTTTCCCTAAACTCTTGATCTGGAAATTGAAAATTTACTTATACTTAAGAAAAAAAATAATTGGATTCCATCAAAGCACACGATAAAAAAATCATAAGGCTTTGAAGTATGCCAGTAGCTTTGTAAGAAAAAATAAATGTAAGGTCATACTCTTGTTTAGTTTATTAAAGTTTATTATATATAAATATTTGTTTATTCAATACTTTTAAATCTATGAAGTGGTTTTCCATTGTGTCCTTATAGTAAAGATAGAGGTTAGTGAATTTTAGTGATCTCATGTGGCTAGATATAAAATGTTTAAAATGTAATTTAATTCAGAAAGATAAATGTGTAAATACCATGGAGGAAAGAAACCCCAACTTCTAGCATTTAAAAAATGTGGGAATAAGTATCCCAAAAAATACCTCAAGGGAACTGGGAGAAGTTTTAAAAGTGGAAAAGAGGGGCATTATGCTAATCAATGCTGAATAGAGATGAAGAAATCCACTAATGTGATTGAATAAAAAAAATGTTTAGATCATTACTCATCATATGGTATAGTGTTTCAACTTCATGGATGTAACACCCTATGATTTTAAAAGAAGTACCTAATGTTTGACAGTATATACGACACGCAACTCCAAATCTAAATGAATTGTAATATGGTATATTGTAGAACATAGCTATTAAAATAGAGGTTATTAATAATTATAACTAAATTATGAAAATTACATGGTTTAAAAATGTACAAAATAAATTGATCGGTTATCAATTAATTAAAAATTAAATTTAAAAACTTTTGAAAGAAAAAAAGAAATGATTTTTACAAAAATGTATTTTTCTAAAAAGTGGTTTTAATGGGTTTTTCATAATTAATATAAAATTGGTTTTAAATTTTTTTAGAAATTATATTTTATAAATTAACCTAATTTTTTAATCAACGTGGATAAAGTATATTATAGTGAATTTTTTAGAATTTTTCTGGGATGATTATTTTTTTGAAGAATAGTGAAAAATACAATGTTTCTATTGAGAACTATCCTTCCATTAAAATAATTTACACGGTAAATTTTATAAAAACTTTGTTTTAAAGTTAAAATTCTTTAAATTATATTATTATTAATCCAATATATTTTATTTTAAACATTTTTATTTTGAATTTTGATATTAACACTTTTTATACTTTAGAATCCTTTTCTTTTGAAAACCATTTTTTCAATGCGTTTGTGGGTTTAAGTTTTAAATTAAATTATACCACTTATTGAAATTTAATATATAGAATTGGATTCCATATTTATAATCATTATAGTTAATATTAGTTAATAATTTAAATATAAGTTTGGGTTATAATGAGTAGTAAAAATATTAAAAATATGTTAATCTAATTAAGATAAATTTGTTTTACAGGGGGTTAAATAAAAAAATAAGGGTAATTTTAGAGATTAAACTTTTAAAAATCCAATTTTATGCCTATATTGTCACCTTATACTCTCATCCCTTTGAAAATATGATCATTTGGAAGCATTTTCCTTTGGAATGCCTTTATCATTTTGTATTATATTGGGAAATTTCCAAGCAAGATGGTCCCCTCCCCTACTTATAAAAGGACACCCCTTATCCTCTACTATCCACATATAAATATCCATTTGGTTTGGAAAATAAATTAAAAAAATAAATTTCCTAAATCCCTCCCCATAAAATAGATACATGTTCTATCATAAAACAAATCAAGGAAATCTTTAAGTATAAACCAAAAGAGGTTATCCGAAGAAGAGGTATAATTATAAACCATGCATTTTCATTTTGTTTCTTCTTTTAACTCATTAAAATATTCATAAAATATTATAAAATAATAAACCAATTACCCTTAATATAATTAGTTTTTTTTATGTTAATGAAATATCCTATATCCATCGCAACTTCTATCAAATGGGAAACAAAACTGTCGATCGTGTGTATGGCGGACTACAGCCTCGTAAACCGATGTAATTTATTTTGCATCACCACATATAATAGATTAATATAAGAACATATTTAATTTATATATATTATATTTATGAAATAAATAAACATAAATAATTATAATATAATATCTAACTTATTACCTTCCAATGTCATGGAAAATGACAACGTCGCTCGTGCATACATTTGGGCTACCGCCTCCACGAAGTTATGTGAAATGTTTTTCATTTTCATTTAAACGTATAATAATAAGGACATATTTACTGAATATATATTGTATATATGATATATATTATATAATAATTATTCTTTTAAGCTTAATTTTTTTACCTTTATTGTGTTCCTTCTGTAAAAAATGAAAACTGCATTCATTCAAATGTACGATAAACCATTTCAATGAATAGTGTAACTCAATTTTCAATATATAACTTTTATGAAATATTATAAGATATTATTTAATGAATAAATATGATATTTATATCATGTTTGACATTCAAGGTTTAATTTAACTTTGATAAAATTACAAGGATCAAAACTACCAAACTAAAACATACAAGAACAATGAGGCAGTTAGCACCCCGACTATTCTTTTTAATATAGAATTTTTAATAAATATGTAATTTAAAGTTATAATAAAATAATATGTGAAATATATATATTATTATAGTTCTAAAATAGATGAATGAAAAATATATATCTATTATACTTTATGATTGAACATGTGTGAATGAAATTGAACCTGAGATAAGGGTTTCTCATCTCACTTTTACTTATGTGAGATATATTCCATATTCCCAATTATTTGTTTTATGTGGTGTATATAATTAAATTTTGATATTATATATCCTATATCTCTTTATATTTGTGTTATTTAATTTTTCAATTGATGTGATTTATTTCATGGGGTTTTTGCTTAGAAATTTACTAAAGTTGTAAGGAGTTATTTCACAATCTCATTATTATTCAGGATTGATTTTATTTAAGACTACATTAGTAGAATAGTTTAATGTTTATATATTAAAAAATATAAATTTTTTATCTTATATGTATTCATGATATTTTATAGTAATAGTATCATTTTTCTCTCTTTGGTACATAAAATTTTTTATAATTTTTTTGAGAAAATATGACATTATTTCCTTCTTTAGTCCAAAATAATTTTTATTCCAAATCCATTTTTTCTAAAAATGTTTTAAAAAAATGTTTCTAAAAAATAATTTTTTAATCATCAAAATGACTTATCAAATATATTTTTACCAATGTTTTAATTTTTACAAAATGTTTTGAAATTAATCTTTTTTCATTTTGCGAATGAGGTACTTTTTAACATTTTTACAATAGTGTGAAATGAATGTTTTTATGGCATGTAAATAATTAAACACGTTCATGAACACTCATTGTTTTGATGAATCATTTAAAATTATACAAGGTAATTTTAAAAAATAAATATTTTTCCTAATATTCTGAAAATTTTTATCTTTTGAAAGTGACTTTCAAAGTGAAAAGTATATTTTCTCCAAGAATTATTTTAATTGAATTTTTCTGGAATTTATATTTATAAATGATAATTAAAATAATTTTACATTATGATACAATGGGAATATGTTGTAATGATTCCATCCTTATTATTTCTATAGATGTTTTATGATTGGTTTTTCTGGGATGTACAATTTCTATACCATTAACCATAATACTTTGGATGGTTTATGATTATGTTTATTGATCGGGGAAAGTATTAGCATTTGTATGTCATATTTTCAATAAGAATGTTTCTATTGATTATGTTAATTGGTTGGGTAAATTATTAACATTTCTTATTCTAGTTTTTCAATATTAATTTTCACATTAATTATTATTCTCATCTTTTATATAAGGAATGCATTGGAATTAATAAGTGCCTGATGGGGCCCGCAATAGCCCCTTAATGAATTGGTAGGTCGCCAAAGATAAACTAGTTTTGGTATTGGGATGAGGCCTTACCCATTTTTGTAAGATGTCTTGAAACATTTCCTTGATGATATGGTGATTATTTCCTACATTATGGATTTCCTCATTTTGAGATTAGTTATTGATGTCCATGTAATTATTTGATTAGTAAGAATATCCTTGAATAATTTTCAAGATCCTATGAATATTTATATTATAATATTTAGTTCATCATTTTTTCCAACCATATTATTCTTTAGGTCTTATTTATTGATTAAATGACAAGTGTTTCAATTATTTACCTTTCCATATTGATTTTTTCTTTATTTATTCCTGATATCTTCTCTTATATGCATACCATTACTAAGCATTATAGATCACTACTCTCTTATATTTACTTTCCCTAGGATGCCAATAAAATTGTTACTATTGATATATATGGATGTGGTAAAGGGAATATTGGTGTTATAAAATAAAACACTATGTATTATTTTATGTTTTCAAATGTAATTTGAGTTTCAAGTATTTATGTAGATTGCCTAGAAAAAAACATTTCATTTCTTTGGGATGACATCACTTGTATATTTCACTAATTTAAAATTTAACCATCCACTATAGGTGACTGGGTCATAGTCATTACAATTGGTATCAGATGAATATTAGTAGAAACCTTTGGAACTAATATTAGTAACATAAATATTTAATAACATAACCCTATTATTAAATTAGAGGATAAGTCTAATACTGGATAACATCCTAAAGTTTTGATAAGGTAGGGATTATGTGGTTTTATTTAAAATACATCCATGTATGAATACTGGAAGTGGTTGTGTCTCTAGAATAGTTATACGTAGGGGTAATAACTCTGAAAAGAGTGAATTAGGATTTGAAAAGATCTCCACCTAGTTCATGAAAAAGGGCCTTACAACACACCTATTTTGACACTATCAATGTATATTATAGGGTTAATTCACATTTTATTTATTAACCATAATGAAGGAATTCAATATATGATTATCATGGATAAATTATATTAACGATAAGGTTTCATATATTGAAAGTAAGGTTTTATTATTTAGACATCTTATAAATGATTTCTCACTATTATGATTATTGTGGTTCACACCAAAATTGTTGGTTTCAGTCAATGGATGGAACTAGGACAAATGATTTTAATGCGTAGTGTGATGGAATATAATGATATTCTGAGAAACCAAATAGAATGGTGACAAAATTAAAATATATTGTTATTATTTTTAATTAATTATCCCAATATATGATTAAAAATTTATATTTTAAACAACTCATGGGCTCAAAAATGAATAGAAGAATTGAGTTATCTCAGAGTTTGAGTGGTGTAGACGATAGAGTAAAGAAGGATCAATTTCATTCATGCTGGAAATGTGGGAAGAAACACCCATGAGAATGCCTCAATGGAATATAAAAACGTTTTATGTGTGGAAAATAAGGACATGGAGAAATGAATCATTGAGTAAAATTTCAATAGATAAAAATAAATTTCATCCTATATATCCATTTATTGTTTTTTTCGTAAATTTGGAGAACCTAGTTGTTATCCTTATCAGTACCCTCAAATAAAGGTTAAATCCTAGACCCAGGACCTATGTTATACCACACATTAATTAAAAGGGTTGAATTATTTATGTATTGGGATCAAGTATTTAGGTTTTATAAGTATCTTTACCAATGATATTTTCGATATAATAATCAATAAACATCAAAGGATTGTGATAATTTTTGGAAGAATATATATCTCCATAAGAGATTAACTTATGATTTATGTATATCATCATAGGTTTATGAGTTTAATATTTATTATAAGTTTAATGTTTTATACACCACTTTTTATGTTTTAAGGGACGAAAGAACAAGAAGACTAGGATTAATTTAGGAGACACTTATTGTAATATAACCCTTTTGATTAGTGTGTGTTATATTAAAATGTAATTTGAGGAAGGATTCATTCACATTATTTGGAAAAAAATTAAAGGTATTGATAACAATTAGGGTTAATATGATCATTAATGATAGGATAATAATATTCAAGTTTTATTGTCTTATTAATTGAAAAAACAATTGTATAGAAAATCATTGTGGTTAAAAAGTGATTTGATGAGAAATGTTATTTGTAAGAATTTTTATCATATTTGTGATGATGTTATAGAAATTATATTAATACAGTTTTGGAAAAAGGATAACCTGAATATTGGGTGAAAACCCATATAATTTGGAAATTCTTCAGGGATTTGACCAATAGAAGAAGAACAATAAGGGTGTATTGCCTACAACTATCATACATGATGCACTTATTAATATGACATTGTTTTCAGTTGAACATCTTCATGAATAAATTCTAATTTGATCACATATTTTTTATTTTTTATGATTTTGAGGTGATTAATGAAATTTATGAATATGTTTTATTGGGTTGACATAAACATATAGATATTCGGTTTAATATAAATTATTATTTGGAAAAAAGTGTATTACATTTTTCAGATGTAAAAAAGAAGGGTTTTAGGGATAAATACTTATGTAATTGATTAAGTTAAACTTTGGGTGTTATTGTTGAGGTTTAGTGATTAATGTATTATATTGTATAACTTGTGAAATTTTTTTTTGGTTTTAGTAAATATTTATAGACATGAGGAAATGGTTATTTACTCTTTAATGGATATTATGATCTTCTAAAAGATAATTTTAGTTCATCAGGTGTAAAAAAATCACTTGGATATTTATTTCTTGGAGTAAAAAATGAAGAAGAAATTGATGAGACCACAACCAATATGTGAAATTATTCTATAGAAATAAAAATATATCATGTAAGTATATTTCATGGTGTTCTCTATAATGATAGTAAAATAATCCCTCAAATTCAAGATAATGATCTTGTAATAATAATGTTATCCATTTTCCATTATTTCTCATCCATCAAATTGTCTTTTTCATGCCTCATTGGTTTATGGTTTTTTGGTTGTTAGATTTTTATTGATCATTCACTTTAATTTGAAAAATAATCTCTATCACTACCCATAATTATTTAGGCTTTCAATCCATGTACCACTAATTTTCCCTATTAGGAAACATAGTTATGTGTTATTCAAAATGACCTTTTTATTTCCTTTTCCCTCTATTTATGTTGATGTTTTACTAATCATTTTTATGATGCGGTATTTCAAAAAGTGTATTTTAAAATATAAAACCATTTATTTTCAAAGATAAAGTTAAAATTTAAAATATGAAATTTAATTAAGTTGGGTATAATGAAATTCCCTGATATTTTAAAAGAATAAAATGGTGTTCAATAGCGTACATGAAATGCAACCTCAAGACTAAAAGCATCATAATATGGTATATCATTATAATCTAGAAATTAATTTGTAAGGTATGAATAATATTAACTAAATTATGAAATTTATGTGGTTTAAACATTTATAAAATTATTTTTTTGGTCATAAATTAAGTATCAATGAAAATAAATATCTTTTTAATGAAAAAAAAACGGGTTTTCTCAAAAACTATATTTTTCTAAAAGTGGTTTCATAATGTTTTGCATACTTAATATAAAATTAATAATTAATAATTTTAGAAAATTAATTTCAAAAAATAAAATTTATTTTTTAAATCATCTTGTCAAAATCAGTTTTGGGTTATTTTCTTTGAATTTTCTTGATAATATTAATTTTTCAATGAATACTGAAACATACTAAGTTTTAATCTCAAAATCCATTTTTCATTAAATAATTTACAAGTAATTTTTTTTAATAATTATTTTAAAATTAAAATTAGCTCAATTATATTTTCATTATTCCAATTTAGGTAATTGGTACCAATTTTGTGCTAAATTTTGATATAAATACTTTAAGTACATATGAAAACGTTTCTCTTGAAAAAAACTTTTAAAGATGATTTTTTGAGTTTAAATTTAAATTAAATTATTCCACATATGTAAATTAAATATGGAAAATTGGATTCCATATTTGGAATCAAAATAATCGATATTATTTTATAAGTTAATATTAATTTTTTTCACAATGTGTAGTAAAAACAATAAAATGCTTTCACTATGGTTAAGTGTAAAACAAGTTTACTGGGGGTTAAAAAATGAAAATGCTACATTTTACAATAAAAAATGTAGAAATTCTATTTTATGGACATATTAAAACCTTATACTATCCCAAATATGAATATAATATTATTTGAATCATTTTTCATGGTAATTAATTTATCACTTCTTATTATTATGGTGATTTTCTAGGTGATTTCCAAGAATCCCCCCTCCCCCTCTTATAAAATTACACCCAATATCCTCTTATATCCACACTTCAATAGACCTTTGGTTGGGAAAATATTTCAAAAATACATTCCATACATCCCTCCACACTACCTATATAACTTGAATTAATTAGGCAACCAATATAGTAAGGCATTAGGTATAAACCCAAAGATGTTGTTTGAGGAAGAGGTATAATTATTTATCATGAATTTTCATTTCTTTTCTTCCCTTAACTAATCCAAATGTACCTAAAATTTGATAAAATAATAAAACCAGTATATCTAATGTACTTTCATGTTAATATATTAATTTAATAACCTATATCCATTTCATCTTCCATCATATGGGAAACAAAACCGTGGACTGTATGTACGTTAGACATCCGCCTCGCGAATAGATGTAATTTATTTCCATAACCACCACTCATATATGTATGTAATGATTGATTTAATTTATATATATTTTATTTATGACTTAAATACACTTCTTTAATTATAATATCATTTTATCCTTCGTACCTTCTAATCTGTTTCAAAATGATAACTCTGCTCATGCGTAAGTGGGGACTACTACCTCCACAAAGCGATGTGAAATGTTTTTCATTTAATTTTGAAAATGACAGTAATAATTATTGATTAAATGAATATATATGATATATATGATATAATAATTATTCTGGAAAATTGAAATATTATTTACCTTTCTTTTGTTCAATATGTTAAAAAATTGTAAACATCATTCATGTGCACATACGACCTACTGTCTCTATGAACGATGTGACTCATTTTTCTATTTATATATTTTATAGAATTTTATAAGTACTTATATAATAAATAAATATGATATTGATATCATTTTTGACATTATATATATGATATAAAAATTATTAATATACAATGAATGGAACTACCAATCAAAAAAATACACAAAAAATAAAAATGTTATCACCCAAAATAGTGTTTTTAATAATTTCTAATAAAATTGTAATAAAACGTTATAATAAAATCATATGTGGTATGATACCTATATTATACTGGTCCTTTAACATATTTATAATAAATCTATATCTGTTAAATTTGAGGTTTTAACATGTATGATGGAAATTATACCTGGGGTCAGGGTTTATTGTATCACATTTACATCCAGAGACATATGCCATATTAACCACTTATTCATTTTGTGTGGAATATATAATTCCCCTTTGATATGTTATATCATGAATCCCTTTATATTTATGGTATTTAATGTTTCAATTGATGTTATTCATTTCAAGGGGATTATGATTCAAAAGTTAACAAAGTAGTAAGGGTTTATTTCACAATCTCATCATTATTTGAGAAGGTTTATGTTTAAGTATCCCTTGGGGGAATAATTTGATATTTATTTTTTAAAACCAATATATCTTCTTCCCTTGTGGTTATTCATGATATTTTAACGTAAAATGACCATTTTCCTCTCTTTGGTACATAAAATTCTTGAGAAAATGTTTGTAAGAAAATATGACTTTATTTCTCTCTTTAGTTGAAAATAATTTTTCTTCCATATCCATGTATTCTAAAAATACATTCAAAATGTTTTTAACATTATCCAAATGATTTATTGGAGTAATTTTTACCATTTTTTGACCTTTTTTTAAAGAACGATATTTTCAATTTCTGAACGAGGTTCTTTTAAACATTTTTACAACAGTGGGAAAGGAGTGATTTCCTACAACATGTACAAATTTACAAACAATCATGAATACTCATTATTTGGAAGAATCTTTTACATGTTTATAAGGTTATTTTTTTTAAAAAAAAATTATATTTTGTTAATTTTTAGTTTTTGAATGTGATTTTCAAAGTGAAGAGGATAATTTTCTCAATAATTATTTTAATGGAATTTTTATGGTATTTCAATTCATCAATGAAAAAAACTCTCATTTAATGTGATGGTTCATTGTGAATATATTATAATGATACCATCCATATTATTTATTTGGATTTTTTATGAACAATTTTACTAGGATATACTATTTTTATATCATTCTCTATAGTACTGTAGATGGTTTATGACTACATTTATTGATTTGGGAATGTATTAAAAATTTTACGATAGTTTTGAAATATTAATATTTATATTGATTTTATTTATTTATTGGAGAAATTAATAAAAAATTTATACAGATTTTTAATATGAATTTTTACATTTATTATATTCTCCCCTTTCATTTGTGAAATGGGAGGACTTGTTGGGAATGAGCCCGTAAGGGGCACTTCCTGCTAGGGTTTTTCTCTGCCACTGCTTCCCTCCTTCTACCTCGGGTCGATGATTATCCACTTCAACATGTGATCGGCCTGACTGTGGTAGTGGTTCTCTTTTACGACTGCGTCACGTGACCACGTGGGTTCCTCTGGCTTGACTTTTCTCATCGCTTCTATCCTACTCCCACCTCACTCTATCCTTTATGGATGGGGCTTATCCTGGTGGCATGATGATTCTCAAACAGTCGAGAGCCAACTCTAATGACTGAGGGTTGAATTTCATCTTCATGGTGTGTGTTGGGTGGTATATTATGGTCCCTAAGGGTATTTTGGATGGCGAAGACGGGACTAGGATATAGTTTTAGCGCTTGGGTGGCTATCAACTTGGTGATTTTTTCTTGATCTTTTCTTATTGCCTTCCTTTTTGGATATTGGATTGTGGTTGGTACTTCTTGTGTGGTGGATTTGGGTGTTTATATGTTGTTTTATGTTGTTCATGTTTTGGATTTTGGGTTTATGTGGTGCGAACCTGAGATTTGATTGCAAGAGTGAATACTTCTTCGTGGAGGAGCTCTCAGATTGTTGTTTTTCTGCATCTTTGCTATCTATTTTTCTATTACTCGTGATGTTTGGTGATGGAGTGGTTGTTTTGTGAATTTTTGGGGGAGACTGTGATGTTTTTTTAGTTTTTAGGTTTTGATATAACCGTATTTTGGTGTGAAATATTCGGTTTTTTGGATTTTTTTTTCTTTGGTTCTCTACTATTCGGTTCTGCTTTGACATCGGTGGAGGAGAATATGAGGTGATTCTGTTGGTGTTGGTTTGGAATCTACTACTGGTTTTGGATGATCTTTTTTGGATGTTCCTCTATTTTTGGTTGATTTTCGATATCCGTTGTGAATTGTTGGTGTGTTTGCAACCAAATCACTACTTGGATCCACATCAAATGATCTTCATAGAAAGAATGTTTCACCTTCGCATGTCATTTAGATTTGGAAGTTCGAGAGGGTATGGATTTTCAATCGGTTATGTGCAGTGAAATCCTTCATGGGATAGATATCCAAGAGGGAATGTGATGTTGAAGGCTTTTCAGCATGATGTTGTCACTAAGAGGGGTAGATCCTGTAGACTTGATTTGGGTTTTACACTTTAATGATGTTTATTGGTTATAACGTTGGATTTTGTGGATTCTCACATGTCCCCTCAAAATTGTTTTGATAATAAAAAATTTAGGTTTCAGTCATTTGTGAAATGCATTGGACTTATTAAGTGATGGTTGAGGCCTGCTATATCCCCTTGATACATTAGTATTTCTAAAGATATAAACTTGTTTGGGTATTTTTATGAGGTATTACCCATTTATGTAATATTTATTTTCATAAGGCCTTGATGATATTGTGGTGATGTATGAAATTATGAATTTTATCATTATGAGATTATTTATTGATGTCCATGTGATTAATTGTTTAGTTATAATATTAATGGATAAATTTCAAACTCATGTGATTATTTATATGGAATTATTTTGTTCAGTAGTTATTCCTGCCATATTATTCTTCTTGTTCAATTTATTGATAAAATGGAATTTTTGTAGTTATTTAACTTGAAATATTTATTATGACTTATTTTTTCATGATATATTCCATTGTATTCATAGATTTACTGGGAATAATAACATACCATGTTCTTATGTTTTCATTCCTCAAGATGCGAAGAAATGTTTTTTGATTGATATTCAAGGATACGTTAAAGGGAATAGTGGTGTTCTCCGAAGAAATAGTATGTTGTGTTTTAATTATTCAAATGTAATGTGAGTTTTGAGTATCTATCAAGTTTACCAAGACTACTATACTATTTAGTCCTTTGGGATGCGATCTATTGTACATTGAAAAATATAATAATGTAACCACTGACTCTAGGCTACTAGGTTTGATGTCTTTATAAAGGATCATGGTCATTAGGTGAGATAATTATCTAAGAAAAGTGTTTTCCAATAATATCAAGGACAACAACCACCGAGGCCTAGAGAGAAAGGAAGGTAGTATTCTATCACTTCTGCTAAGATGGGTCATAAAAACAATGTGGTGGAATTTACAATAGTTATTCTTTCAAGACTAGATACCATGTTTTTTTATTCTGGTTCTATAAATTCTTTCATATCATGCTAGTTTAGTATAATCATTCAAACACGACATCAAAACACGGGGGTTGAGATTTCTATGAGAACTAGAATAAGAGAAATTATTTCATCTCAATTATATAACTCATATCCAGTCAATGTATATGGGATGAACCTACTAAGAAATCTTTTCACACTTCCTATAGTGTAATTTTATTCTATATTATTAATGAATTTAATGTCCTTATATAATGCCAGCATTAACGATCAGGAGAGTGGTCACTATTCATATCCCAAGTTATCCTTCACTTTTTTACAATGGTAATGAGGATGATGAAAAACCTTTTGAATCATCTTATCAAGGTTTGATATTATTTTCATATGAGAAAGCATATCTAGATCAAATGTTTGAGACCAAGGAGATAATAATTATTAACAATTTCTTATAGTGATGTATTATAATGATGTATTCCCTAACGAGATTTTAGGTATTCCTCCTGACTGAGAGGTTTATTTCTCAATGGAACTTATACCAAGATATATTACCATATCCAAGACTCCTTATAGAATTTCAATCATTGAGTTAAATGGATAAAATATGTATTTATAAGATAATCTTGAAAATGGTTTTATATTTCTTGAGTGCATCACTCTATAGTTCACCAATCCTCTTCGATAAGAATATGGGTGGGTCAATGCACCTCTAAATTGATTATTGTGAACTCAAAAAAATCTCGATAAAGATAAAGTCTCTTATATAATAGTTTTTTTGACTTGATTGATCAACTACATGGGGACAATTTATTCCATAATGTGGACCTTTGGTCAGGATATAAATAATTAATGATGAAGAATGACGATATACCCAGGACTACCTTTTGAAAAAGGTATGGACTCTAAGAGTTCATAGTGATTCCCTTTTAAGACTCAATAATTCTCCAGAAATCATTATGGACTAATTGTATAGTGTGTTTAAATATTACCACAAAACATTTGTGGTAGTATTTATAGATTAAATTATGATATACACCAAAAGCAATGAGGGGAATAATGAGAATTTTAAAACATTTCTACAGACTTTGTAAAAGGTGAATATATAATCTAGGTAAAGTAAATATGAGTTTTGGATGGAGGAAGTATTATTTTTTAGGCATGTTATCACCTGAAAAGGGTTATCTATATAACCTTTTACGATTAATGTAATTTAGGAGTAACCCAAACCAGTATTTGTAATAGAGATCCACAGTTTCCTTGGACTAGATGGGTATTACCAATGATTTGTGAGAAACATCTCAATATTGTCAAACCTTGTATCCAAGATGACTCAAAAGGGGGTAAATTTTGTCTAGACCAATGAATTTGAAGATAGATTCAAGTAATTGAAAATGACCCTTATCACTCAATAATTCCTCAAAGATACCTCAATTGGGGATATTTTATGGTATATAACGATGCTTAAAGTAAGGTCTTGTGTTTTATACTAATTTAGATTGATAAATTGATAGTATACACCATAAAAAAGGTAAAATTTTTTGAAAAGAACTACCCAATGCATGATCTAGAGTTTTCTACAGTAATATTCTCATTAAATATTTGACAGAATTATCTCTGTGGGTATAAGTTTGAAATATATATAGACTAATATATCCATAAATATACATTCACATAGATGGGGAATAATGTGAACCAGTCAATATGGTTAGAGCTAGTCAAAAACTCTGACTCCTCAATTCACTATCATCTGTGGAAAGTAAATAAAGAAGAACAAGATCTAAGTAGAAAGGATCTTATAACCTAATAGATGATGAAAATTGAGAATGATCTAATCTTCTTAGACTTGTAAAATATGGAAATTTGGATCATAAAAGAAGGAATATCATTATTACATTATAAAATAATTGCTCAACCATCCCTTTTAAAAAGGATAAAGGATGATCAAAGATATTATGCTGAAATTCAAAAGAAGGTAGAAGACATAAGAAAAGGGAAATCCATAGTTTTGAAAATTGATGAAAATGGAGTTTTATGATTTGGATTATGAATATGTGTACCATAAAATCGAGATATAAAGAATGAGTAGTTTAATTATGAACATTAATAAACCTAATATATCCACCTAGGGAGAAAAAAGATGCATCCTGATCTCTAAGAGCACAATTGGTGGGATTATATAAAACATAAGTCAAAGTTTCTAGTATTTTATCAAGTGAAAGATTATACGAAAAATTAAAAGGGTATGATGCAGTAATTGACCATACATATGTAAAAATGGGAAAACATAACCATGTAATTTTCACTAGTCTTTTAAAGGCATCAATATAAAATAATTACATATGGGTTTTGGAGAATGATCTTACACAGACCAATAACATCATTATAATTTGAGAGGCCCTCTAACTTGATGAACTTATAAGTATATACATCAGAGAAGTAGCAAGATTTTATGGAACACCATTATCATTTATATCTTATAGAGATAAAATATTTACTTATATGTTATAGAAAATATCCAAAATTATATAAACACTGAATCGAAATTTAGTGTGTCTTATCTCTCCCAAAATGATGGACAATATGAGAGGACTACCCAAACAATTTAAAAAAAATTTAGATCATTATTGATAGACTTAAATCAAGGATATGAAAAGTATCTTCCTTGGGTTGAGTTCCTATATAATAATAGTTTTTACTAAATAACCTAAATGGTTATATATGATGACATTTATGGTAATAGATATAAAAAACAAGTGTGTTATGATGAAGTTGGTGAACACAAGATGTTGGGACGTGAAATGGTTAAGGAAATAGTAGAAATTATCAATGTCATTTGGCAGCACATAGGTTCTTCTCAGAGTTGATAGAATATATATGATGATAATCATCAATGAGACATGGAGAATTAGGTTTGAGATAAAGTGTTCCTATGAATATCCCAACTGAATATAGTTAAGATATTTAGGAATAAGGGAAAGCTAAGACTCTGGTATATCAGCCCCTTTGAGATTATTGATCGCATCTTAGTCGTGGATTATTAAATACCACTCCCACTAACCTAGACTCAAGTACACGTAATATTCTACATATCCATTTTGAGAAAGTAAAAACTAGATCCCACAAATGTATTGAATTTAGAGGTGGTGTAGCGGGAAAACGATCTCTCATATGAGGAGAGATAATGGAAGATCATAAACCATAAAGATAATATTCTATGCGATAATATTACTCACCTAAGAAAAGTACTATGATGAAATCATAAGAAAAAGGGGGAAACAAAGTAACCGGTAGAAGCCATGATAAAAAATAGTCTCAATTTTTTCACCATAGTTTGTAAACTAAAATTATGATGGTTAAAATTATTAGGGGGAATAATGTAATGAGCCCACAATTTTATCAACAGAATTTACCATATGAATATATAATAGTGTCATATTTCGTAATATAATATTATATATTTCACATGCACCTCATGATTATACCAACTATAATTTTATATATTAATTTAAAAATAATCTTTATAGAATAAATATTTCTATAAGAATTAAAATATTTAAAATGGGATAGAAAATAAAAAAACAATATAACAATAAAAGGAAAATATTTATATACTCGATCCCCTATAATAATCACAGTAAAGATAAACACTGTTGGAATGAAGCTGAATATTATTAGTGCAATAGGAATTTTGGAAATATAAAAATATAAGTAAATTTGATATAAAATATTAGTTAATTAATAATGAATGAAATATGTAGAATTTATCAGAAGTATGGAACCCATATAACCACTATAAATCTGATCGTTAAAATAGTAATCTGAATACTAGGAATATTAATCTTTTCATTAAGAATGTTAACCTCACTTATAGGACTGAAATATAGTATTTAGGTATATTATAAAATGTAAATATAATTTTTTTTATCATGGTACATGTAAATAAATGTTTTAAAAATGCTAAATAATGTTTTTGTATTATTTTAAGAGATAAATGTTTTAATTTCACATTAATAGGAAATATATATAATTTAAAAGAAATTTTATTTTCATAAAAAATATTTAAAATTAATATATTTTTTATTATAATGATAATATAATTTTATGAGACCTTAAGTAATTTTTCAAAGGGTTGGAATATTAGTTGTAATATTAAAATTGGTATTTTAAAATCAATAACGATTTAATTTTTAAAATAAACTGAGCATGTTAATAAAATTATTTTAATAAAATATATTTCATTTTTTTAATCTATATGAACATTTTGTTAGATTAAATATTTCTATATTTTTCTAAAATTGATGAATTTTTAGTGAATAGTGAAATACAACAAAATACGATATTTAATGTTATAAGCTAAATTCATTAATTTTTTATTCATTGATGATATAAGAACCTATTATTTTGGTATAAAATAAAAACATTACTTTATATACTCACAATAATCTATAATATTACTATCCTTGAGCTAAAATAATAAACTAATGAATATAACATTCAAAAACACCCTTCTCCTTCCCTAAAAAATACTACCACATCCCATCAAAAATTATAGGCCTTTAATATTTCCAAATATCTGCCAATATCTCTTCAAAATATTCTCCCATAAGTCCAAGTTCTTTTTTTCTCATCCAAGTACTATTTCAAGGAGCCTTAAGTGGTATCCTAATAAGAGACAACCAATGGAAGAGGTAAAATTATTGACTAACCTCTTCAAATTTTATTCTTCTTCTACCACCACCTTGTGCTTTCCATCCACTGAGAAATAGTAACATAAATATCATAAATATATCTATATGTTATTATTAATGTTGAATATCTATATTATAACCTCCCTTATTTAGATTTTAAAATGAAAACATTGTTTAGAATATGGTCGATTCCCCACCTATGTGAACAATATACTTCATTTTTCTCCACCGCCTTCAAGGATTGTTAAAAAAATATTATTATAGATAAATAAGATGATAATAAGTATATTATAACTTATTTGATATTATTTAATAGTTATGTAGAAATAATATTAAATAAATCATATCTAGTTCATCATGGTCGGTAAAACCACCTAAATTAACTAATCTTATAACGTTAACATTTTTACTAAATGAATCACCCCAATGTCAGACCAAAAAAAGAATATTTGGGAATATTTAAATTACTGGAAGGAAATTAATAAAAGTTTCTTTCACTTCTGGAGTTTTAGTTCCATTTGATAAGAATATGATTAATAATCCTCAAGTGATCTGACATTGGAACCTTGAAATGGACGTCCTCTTGTAAATGACATAGAGGATGAGGGTCGGTATAGTAGGTACCCAAGCCTAGGGAGAAGTAAGAGTAGGAGAGGTAGACGCATATTAAGAAAGGATTTTTTATATTTACCTCTTCCAATGGAGACCAGATCTATGAAGAAGTCAAAGGCCAAGTAGATGGTTTTGTATAACCACATCTCCATGTCGGCTTTCCAGTGGGTCTATGATGCTATACTCGATCATTATTTAGAATTTCTAATGAGTTCAAAAGAGCTAGTTGTTGAAAATATTTTGAAAATTAATTCTCATGATGAAGAGGTTGAAAAAATGATACCCATGGTTCTTAGGGTGACTTCTAATGAGGAGAAGAGCACCTAGACTGATAAACATGACTGGATTTTTATAAGGGAATTCAATCAGGGAAAGCTCATCATTGAGGAGTACATCCAATAATGGGACAAGTTGGTGTCAAGGATTGAAGATAATATGAGGGAGGAACCCTACACTCAGGTAAACAACGTCTCATGGAAAATTTTTAGGGTTCCTAAAACTAATATGCTGAATTTTTTCTATAATGAAAAGGATATTTCCTTTTGTGCATGAACTATGGTTTATCACTATTCATTAAAAGTTTTTGATAATAAATAATTAAATTTTGATTGATGAAATAAACATACTCAGAAGAATGAAATTAAATAGTATATATCATTGAAATTGTTATAAATAAACATGAAAAATAATAATAATTAAAATATATAATGAAAATATACTTAATTATGTAATTAAATTATTTAATTTTATTATCCATGATATTATTTGCAAGTAAAGAACAATTCTGGAACCAGTGATAGGGGATATCTCTGAACCACCATTTTTCTATGGTTAAATTTTTTTATATCTAACTCACAATCCAAATCTCTACATTATGTTATGTATTTATTTTAAATTATATATATATGTCTCTTAAATTCATACATATCTTATTCTACATTAATTTGACCTGGTAATACATGTATGAATTTCATTTCTCAAATTCCTTCTTTAAAACCAAAATTTATTAAGGGATAATTTTATATCACTTAATTATTTTATATAACACACATTTAAAGTATTTATTATCATTCAAAATTTTATTAAATAATGTAATATTTTATTTATAACCATTCTAGTTTACCAATTATTTTGAAATAAAATTCCATACTTATTCACTCTCCAAAAGACTTTAACGTTTTTCCTAGAATAGTATTTTGAATATTCATTTCTATATCCAATTCTATACCATTTATAATGAATTTTTTTAACAAATGAACACCATATTTGGAAACCTATTACTATGTACTTAGATATGAACATAAAAAATATTTAATTCCTTTTTCTCTTTAGAATCATTATGGAATCTCCTTTAATTATGAAATGAAGAAAGATTATACAACCCATTTCTTTCCATGGGTAATTATTATGTATATAAGTTATGATTGATTTACTTTTGTGGAACACATAATCATGTACATGTTATGATGGGTGCACTTAGATAGTGATCTAATGTGTCCTGTAACATTTTTTTCTCATGAGATGATATTTATGGGATTATAGCGTATAACTAATCTATGATGGGTCTCTGTCTACCATGTGATGCTGTATTCATAGTTATCATTGAATTTTACTAATGAAATGTTATATGTTTCTTCCACTTTCCTATCTTTTAAATATATTATTATTACATGTTCTTTATTTTGTTCTCCCATATTATTATTCATGATCCTTTAATTTTATGATATCATGCTTTTCCTTTTGAGTCACATATAATGCTTTGTTATCATATATATCCCCTTACATTGTTTTTTATCTCACCCTTTTTGTTTATATATTCCACATGTTATCCTATGAAATTTTTGAAGATCAAATGAATTTACTATCTCTTTATTTAGTTTAAAATAATTTTTGTATGTTAGTTTCATATTAATGTTTAAGGTACTCTATCTTCCAAAGACACTAGGCCTTTTGATCCATGGTTTGTATTTGTTAGATTTTTATATTAAAAATCATTTAAGAATATGTGTCAAAGGATTTAATTGTTATAATTATGAAATTGGAAAGATTTATTTAGTGAGTTGTTTTGATATAATATAGTGAGAAAAATGAAACTGAGATGTTTTTGGAAAGAGTGTTAACAGTATCCCTTTATAGGAAAAATTCTAGGATGTTTTTGCAAATATTAAGTCATTGAGGGCCTAGAATGAAATTTTAAAATTGTGAGTGGCTCATAAATGAATATTTTATTATATTATAGAACATTATCCATTTAAAAATTATTCATAATATTTTTAAATTATTTTTTATTAATTAATAAATTACTTTTATCATTAAATACAATTTAAAGTAATTTTTAGGGTTATTTTCTATCATTAAATTTGAAAATATATATATGATTATAGAATTAAAATTTAAAATTTTAAATAATTTATTAAATAAATTTTTTTTTCTAAAGATAATGAAATGAAATAATTTGTCCAAATATTATTATTTTAAATATTTTTAATCCATTTAATTTTACTTTTCTTCTACTCGCACAAGCACTGCATCGATGCTGCGTAAATATTTCAGTTAATTATCATATCACTTAATAATAATAATAAATTACTAACATAACTATAGTTTATTTTTTATTAATATTATCATATATAACCATTAAAATTGAATTTTTTATTCTCATCCTTATCATAACAATATATTGAAGTTTTTATTTTGACGTTTCTTACCTTGCACAAGCACTGGGTAAGCATATGGATAATTATCATGTTATATATTTTTTAAATCCATGAATATATGAAATACTTTTATTAAAAGTCGTTTATATCACATATTATTGAAAAATCTACTCTAAGATAACATCTTATGGACATTAATTTGACTTTTATAATGATGTGCATGAACTACTTTAACACCAATATTTATTTTCATATTTATCTTGATATAAAAACTATTTTATATTAATTGAATAATATTAATATTATATTCTGGGAATAGTATCATATAAGATGTGTTTTATTATATACAAATAAATTATATCATATTTATATCATGATGATATCATAAAAAATATGATATTCATAAAATGTTTTTTTAATTCACTAAAAAATTAACTTGTACAGAAAATTGTCAAACATTGACCCTAAGATAATTTCGACAGCTAATACAAAAAAAGTCCATTTTATCAAATTAAGATTCTAAAACTTATAAAATTCACTTTTAAATAAAATCATATAATATAGGGATAAAAAATTTATTTTGGATAAAAACTATTCCTTCTTGAAAAAAACCATATTCCAACTTCATACCTTAATGAAATTAATTATAAAAAATTAAATATAAATTCATAAAATTAACAGAAAATATTATTTATAAAATATTCAATTACTAAATAATTCTTTAAATAGATCTAAATGAGAAATTAATTTATGAAAATATATATAATATTTAAAAAAGGAATTTTTTCGCAAAGTAAACATAAATATTTTAAATATAAAATTGTACTATGATTGATTATATGAAATCCTTTGAGACATGATATAAATATATATAATGTTAAAATAGTTCAATTCATAATCATAAATATTAATAAACCATTATAGTGATAAATTATTAAGAATACCTAGGATGTAACATTCACTTACCAAACATGAATGACTATATTTGTAGAATGATTTAGAAACACCCATGGTCACATGATCCACTTATCAAACCTATTCAATTAAATAAAGAATACTATGATCTAGTAATAGATTCAAATGAATCCTCATAACTTATTATGTTCTCCAATATATTTAAATTGATACCATGACTTCAATCTCATATAAAAATTCTCATGAAATATCTTCTTCTCACATAAAATTATACCTTTTAAATAAGTCTTAACTTATTCAAATATCAACTCTAAGGGAACCTGATATTGATCCCAAATAAAAATAAATTTTTCAGAATATTTTTTCAATACCTAATTAAGAATATCCCTTCATTAAATTAGAAACTCAAAAATAATTCTAAAGGTATAGTCCTTTAATAACTAATAATATAATACATTATCAATTAAAAATATTCTCACATATCAGTTTCCCATTTAGGATAAAGATATCCTCTTGTGAGTCTCATATAATAACTGAGCTACTTATCTACCTACTTCTATCACATTGAATATTTTGAAAATGTATAATATATATAGATATTTGGAAATAGAATGAAGTTTATTCAAAAATACAATGTGACTCTATTACCTTCCAATACCTAAAATAATGATATAATAAATCCTAACTCACTTTCAAAAATAATACACTATATTAAATATAAATATGTAATGTTTTATTAATACACTTAAATATTCCTTACAATCCATGGTATAATGGATTTTGAGATTCCTCTTACCCATACACAAGGGTCTGGAATTAAAAAAATATTATTTACATTATACCTTTTATGCGAACTAAATCCACCCAAGTTAACCATCCAAAATTACAATATCAATAAAATATTTTTAAGCCACATGCGAACCAAAGACCTTTTACGTTTACTATTTTTGAGAATTAGGGAAAACATCTAAATAACAAAACAATACCAATCACATCCAATATGAATTTTTCATATTACATGAATAATTTCTTATTTCACAATAATTCTTCAACAAGTCCCACAAAAATAATCATACATGATACCCTTCAAGATAGATTATAAATTATAATTTTATCCATAAATCAAGGTAACAGAATCATAAGAAAATAGTGAGCTCAGATTCCCAATAAGGATAAACGTGGGAGATATAAATGAAATATAATAAGTGCGAATAAGATGAGAATGTGGGTATGAAAAAATAATTAGTTTGTATTGTCTTGAGATAATCATGACCATTAGTGCATAAATTATAAATTATAAATCATGGAAAAAATAAATTGGAAAAAATTTGAGTCATAATTCAATAATCTTGATCAACATGTGAAATAAAATAGATATTTGGAAGAAATATAATAAAATTAAATAATAACATTTTACAAATTTCATAACCACAAACAGGTACACACATAAGGTTGTGAACATAAAATCAGGTCCATGCATTGCAACATTATGGGCATGGATAACCACAAATAGATAAACACACAACATCATCATTAACCCAAGAGATATAAAATCTTTACCCATGAATTATAGGTCTATAATGGCCCAACACATCACACAATGAAAAACCATACATATGTATTCTATAAGATCATTAGATAATTCATAATTTTCTCATATCTCAATTAACCCATGGAGTAGAAACTATTTTCCTGAAAATTTTCTAAAAACATAATCATAAGTCTTCAAGAGAAATAATTTAGAGAGTATCATTAGTGAATATCTGTCATGACCCATCCTAGTGGGGCCCACGTTGCGACTCCCCAAGCCCACCTCCAATAGGCCAGGGGCTGGTGACTAGCACGGAGTAGGCATATTACTAACATGGGAGGCATTGCCTATGTACCTTTACAAAGGAACACATCTCCAATCCTGCAATTGTTGAAATGTTAAAAAACACTAACGAACAAAATTCATGCATACAACTAATCCCAACCAAAAGAGTACAATGAATGTAGAGTGAGGAATGTAAACTGGTCCAGAATACAAACCCACTAAAAACAAGAGATTCTTCAAACTACAAAGTCCAACTGGTAAGTACAAAGATGTATCGGGACTACTGCTCATAGTCGTAGGAACACCTCAGCCTGCAGGGATCTCAGAAATCTCAAACCAATCCTGGTCTTCCCCAGACTATGTCAAAATTCCGCTTGTCTACCCAAGACACAACACGTGAAGGGAAATACCATATAGGGGTAAGTATAACAATTCTCAGTAGGGGACCCAAAAAACTATAATGAAATACACGAAGGAATGGTATAATCAACTCCACACAATGTATGTCTACTAAAAATATAATAGGATGAGCACAATACAGATATATTCAAAACTGAAACCCATAGTTTAGAGACAAGTAACCAAAGTACATACACCCACTAGGGATTCAGGTCAAAGGTCTCATGAAAACACTCATCTAGGAGAAGTAACTCCCTAAGTCTAATAAATCTGATAACTTCCACGCTATAAATACTGTTCATTGGGAAAAACCATGATATTTAGATACACTCATTCTTGGAGACCACACTCTTGAGTGGGAAAATATCATGATACACATATGAGGATCCCTGCCAGGGCCTTGGCGGATACCACGACACATCTAGATTCACCTGAAAAGTAGAGGATCAATGTTCTGTAAGAGTAGTAACTTCAACACCTGACTCTAACTGGGGTCAAAAATGGATATAGGACCTCTCTATGGCCCTCTCGGAGGTATAAATGACTCTTTTTTGAAAGTCCTACTGAAGGGATCATACTATTGCGGGTTGAAATGATACCTGATCTTTAGGAGAATGAGAAAATTGGGAACTTAACCAAACAAATATTATCTTAGGAATGGTGGAAAATAGGATCATACCATGTTCTAGGATATACCTGGCATGTAGAAGGGTCACACGCTGTGTCTCTCATCTCTGGGTACTACCCATGTAAAATATCCCAAGTCAAAAGAACATGTCGGGTAGAAAAGTGAGTACACTGCATGTAGTACGGACCACATTCGGTGTCCGAGTAATTGGGGTTCACTTCGTGCACCTAGTCGTGTGCCCATACACAGTTGGAACTCATGTATCATCTCATGTAACTCATACATGGGGTGACCCGTGTAACTGGCCTAGTCTGGTCATGTGGTGGATTACACGATCGTGTACTGCACCCCATGTCTGTGTGTCACCTAAGACACACGTCGAGTCCCATTTAAGGACTCACATGTCATGCTCTTTATAGAACACGTCATTTAATCACCTCAAGAACCGTGGAACCCTAGCCACCACTTAGTCGGACCCACGTGGCTTGTTCTTCAGGATAAAAGTCGTGTGTTTTGAAAATTTCTCGAATCTCAGGTTCTCCATCTCGCAGCTCTAATGATGCCCAATCATTTATCCTTCCACCTGATCATATGAAAGTCCATGTTTGAGGTTTCCCCAACACCACAAGTTTGTTTAAATTGGTTTAGAGCCTCTGATCCGGTCTAAAAACACTTACCAATTTACCAGCATGAAGAACACTCGAAGAAGGAGAACTCATGAACCCTGTTGATTCGTCTGCCACTATCATCGTCACACCTATGTTGGGTCATCATGATGTTGTATATTCATTTTTGGATCATTGTTCCAAGAAAAAGGAATGTAAATATTCCTCATTCCTATCCCCGCAATGAATAAGAAGAATGCGCAGAAGAGGGATGAAGAAAACAAACCAAAAAAGGAGGAATGAACCTCTGTTGTCATTCATCATAGCATTAATATGCTCCTGTAAGAATGTTTGAATGGGGAAAATAAAAACAATTAACAAGAAAAAATAAATCCCATGAATTAACCCAAAAAAGAAAATCCCTCCCACTAGAATGACGATGCGTGGGTCAACCGGTTCGGGTATTGATCCCCAATCATCATTTAGTTAGAGATCATGTAAGAAACAATCTAAAACTCCACCCCTACCTTGATAATGGATTGATTGCTAACGATGGAAATCTACTTTCGTTGACGTTGATATCCTCCAACTCTGTTGGTGCAACAGTTCACACTTTTGATCGATGTTGTTCGTCACTGAGAGGACATTCCAAAGCTCCAAGAAGTTCCATAATTTTATCCCCACGTCTAACATTCAATTATCCCAATTAAAGGACGGACCATTTTTCAGCATTATGTGACATTGTGAAATTACCGAGTTAGCATTGCTATTTCAGAGTCATTATGTCATGGAATTAATTACCGAAACAGCTTCCCCATCATTTCCCTCCAACGAATGTTTCCAAATAAAATAAAATAAAATAACCTTTTCAAATTATTTTATTTTATCTTATTTTATTTTACTAAAGACATCAAAAAATAAACTTTTTCCCTCCACTCGATTTGGTCAAGGTTAGGCCCGTTCTTAGCTAATGTCGTCATCCCGGATGTAACAGTGCCCTCAAATTTTTAATCCAGGAATCTATTTGGAAACAACCACAACCGCACACACACACCGGCTCAGTCAACATAATAAGATTTAAACCAAAATTCTGGGCTCATCGGGACTCATAATGACATGTCATCTCCATGCATGTTCTTGTAATATTTCTATATAATATTAAAAAATAATACACCGAAAATCTAAGACATTTCATTCTCCCAGCCGTAGGGTTTTATGTCCCGAAAAGCCAAAAAAAGGCTACTCAAAAGGCTGTGGGTACTAGGCATGGATCTGAGCCTCCCACTCCCACATGCTCTCCTGAAGATTCTCGTGCTTCCACTGGATGCACACTAAGGGAATCAATCTCCAACAAAGTATCCTCTCCTTCTGATCCTCAATATCCCCAAAGTACTCAGAAAGTTTTCTCCATCCTCGATGTCCATCTCTCCCTAGTCGATGATGTGTGATGGGTTATGAACGTACGTCCTCAGCTACGACATGTATAAGACATCATGTTCCTGGTGCAACTGTGGTGGTAGATCTAGGTAGCACACCACCACACCATCTATACGCAGTATCTGAAAAGGGATGATGATCCTCGGAGACAATTTTCCACCCTTGAAAAATCTCTTCAACCCTCATCGAGGTGAGACCCTATGTACGACATGGTCCCCCTAATCAAACTCCAGAGGTCTCTATCATCTATCAGCATTATATTTCTACACGTTATGTGTAGTCTTCATCAACTCCCAGATGATCAGCACCTTCTCGTTGGTAGCTCGCTCCATCCATGGACCCATAAGTGAAAACACTCTTGGGTCGGTCCAGAAAATCAGTGACTGGATGGGTCTCCCATATAAAGCCTCGAATGATTCCATACCAATGGTATAGTGGTAGTTGTTGTTGTATAAAAACTCCACCAGTGGTAGGTGGTACTGCCAACTATTACTAAAGTCCAAGATATAGGCCCACAACATATCCTCCCGAACCTGAATGGTTCTCTCTATATGAAAATCTATTTGGGGATTTAATGATGTTCTCAAGTGTATATTAGTCCTGAAATCCTCCGACAATCCCTTCCACAACCGATATGTGAATCATGCATCTCGATTTGAGACTACTGTCGAAAGGACACTGTGAAGACGAACTATCCCCTGCATGTAGAGTGTCCCAAGCTTTCTACCGAACTATGCTCCCCGATATCTAGGAAGTGGGAAGACTTGGTGGGTTGGTCAACTATCACCCAGATAGAATCAGTCCCCTTGAATGTTTGTGGTAATCATGTCACAAATTCCATTGACATTCTATACCACTTTTATTCTTTCACTTCCAGGGGAGGAGATAACCCTTCTAGAACCTGGTGCTCTGCCTTCACCTACTGGCACGTAAGCCATCGCGAAATGAACACTGCTACTGCCATCTTCATGCCTGACCACCAGAAATGTCGTCGAAGATCCTAGTACATGTTCACCACTTCATGATGTACTGTTATGTGGGATGTATGAAACTCACTCAGGACCTCCCCCCGTAATTCCACTAGTACAATGGTGCATCCTAAGAAAATAACTACGTGCTCTCCACCATCAGAATATCCATAAGGGGAATACCCCGAGGATAATTGAGCACGTAAAGCCTCAGAGTCAACATCCCCAAGTTGTGCCTCCCTAACATGTTGTAAGAGATGAGGGGTGACAACTAATGACTAAATTTAAGTTGTATCCTCTCTGTCTACGAAGGATAACTATATCGAGGACAACTGTTTTTTCACCTCACTCAATAGCTGCATGCTCGGTCTCTTGTCAAGAAAATGTTCCACATTATTCCCCTTCCCATGAGTATAGATGACATCAAAATCATAGTAATGGAGGAACTCTATCCAATGCATGTGTCTCGAATTCATATCCTTCTGCGAGAAGATTGAATTGAGGATCCTTTTGTTAGATTAGAAGATAAATCGCTCATCCATAAGGTAGTGTTTTCACATATTCAATTCAAAGACTAACACAACCAAGTCGAGATCATGGGTCGGTTAGATTTTCTCATGTGGCCTAAGCTAGCACGAACCATAAGCAATCACTGTCTGGGTCTGCATTAGGACACAACCAAGCCCAGTATCTTATGTGTCGTAGAAAACTACATACTTGATACCCTCATCTAGAAATATCAAGATCAGGGCACTCATTAAACTCTGACTCAACTGATTGAAATCCTACTAGTGCTTCTCCATCGACATGAATGGATTCCACTTCCTGGTCAAGGATGTCATCAGTGATGATATTTGGGACAAATCAAGAATGAATCTTCAGCAATATCCTACCAACCCAAGAAAGGTTTTCACCTCTATCACGCCCCGAGGTGGCTCCCATGCTAACACTTATTCCACTATGGCCAGGTCTACAACTACTCCATATACTGAAATGATGTGTACCTGAAAGTGGAACTCTTGAATCAATAATAGGAACTTCGAAAGATTCCCAAAAATTTAGAACTCTCATAGTATGTTAAGAAACATTTTTAGGTCTCTCGCGTGCTCCTTTTATGACACCGAGTACACAAGGATGTCATCGATGAAGACCAATACGAACCGGTCCATGTATGTCTGGAAGAGATGGTTCATAAATCCCATGAACACTATAGGGGGACTTCGTCTCACTGAAAGACATTACCATGTACTCATAGTCACTATAGTGGCATCTAAAAGCTTTCTTTGGTATATCCTTGTACCGTACATGTAATTGGTGGTAACCTGATCGATGGTCAACCATTGAGAACCATTTTTCCACCATTAGATGATCAAAGAGGTAATCGATCCTCATTAGTTGATACATGTTCTTCCCCATCACCTGGATCAGGTTCTAGTAATCCATGCACAACCTCAAACTCCCATTTTCCTTCTTGGAAAACAAAACTGGGTCCGCAAAGGGGGAAGCACTAGGTCTTACAAAACCCTACCTCTACAGATCATCCAACTTCACCCTCAGCACGTGAAGCTATGTGGGATCCATTCGATATGCAGGCGAGGAGGTCGGTTTCTTCCGAAGGTGTAAGTCAATGCAGAATTCAATCTCTTGGTGGGAAGGTAGTCCTTGAACATCTATGGGAAAGACGTCTTCGTACTCTTCCAATACTTCTAAGAAGTAGAATATCACAAAATCTAATGCTCTGAGGGAAATTATAGACTAATCATGATTGATCAGCTGCACCCTCCTATGCATGATCCCATTATGTGATTCCCATGTCTCCTTTTTACTGAAAAAGGAAAACCTCATCCCATAATTGCGGATACTCCACACTCTTCTCCTAATGTAGTCAATCTGGTCACGTACCGAAGATAACCAATTCATATTGATAATGACATTGTAAGTCCTCAACGCTTCCACCAAGTTGTACTAGCCGAAACTCTCACATCCAATGGTAAGATCACACTATCTATAAAGTTGTGTGATTATTGAGTCTCCTCCTGTAGGTGCCTCCAAGCGTAAGGGTGGAGTCAACATCTCTACAGGAATATCAAGTATTTTCACAAGACATGTGGTGATGAAGGAATGAATAGAACCTATTTCTATAATTAAAGTGGCTAATGTTGAAAAAATACAGATTGTAACTTGGATCATCCATGAAGCCCCTAGGTCTTATGATTCAACCACATGTAGTTTCCACCATCCCTGTCCCCCAGCTCCCTGAGTCTAGTGTGGACCTCCTGGGGGTGGTGGTGGGAGTAGATTGAAGAATCATCCACCACCTATAGCTCTCCCTGCTCCTCTTCCACGTCAGCATCCTAGAGAGTATGTCTACTCCAATATCTACCTCTGCCTTGGTGGTCCATCCACCGCTTCCCTGTTAGTAGATCGGTGGGTTGGACAGTCTCTAGTGAGATGTCCTCTACCATCCCACAAGTATAATTTCCTTTCCCTAGGCTGACTGGATCCATCTTGAAATCTCTGGACTGTCAATCCCATTTCCTGGGTCCTCCTGTGACGTATCCCACATCCTGATCCCTATGCCTGATGTTGAATCCCTACTACTGAGGTCTCTGCACCTGTCTGTTTGCTGCTAACTGTCGTCAGCGGTCTCTACTCTGCCAAAAATCACTCAATCACCAAGTCTCTCTCAAGCACTCTAGCATAACTTGAAACTCATAGTGGCGTGAAACTAGCTCTATTGTCTTTTTTTAGACCTCTCTCGATGGTCCAAACTCTAAATTATTGATCCCTGACATATCCATTGTGTACCTGGAGAGGTTGGTGAACCTTAATGAAGAGTCATCCACCCTCAAAATGCCCTAGTAGAGCTGAAGAATCTCTTGGATATGCACCTCTCTCAGCATAACATGATATAATTCCTCCCTAAAGTGTCTCTAAAATATCATCCCTGAAAATGTCTCCTTGTCGTGAGACTGTGTGGTCAGACCCAAGCATCATTCTGCTGAACCTTGAAAAGGGTCGCTCCTAGGATCACCATATAGTCAGCCAGTGTCCTCACTAGATGGAAAATTTTGGTCACTACCTCAAACCGTTCCTCAGCTGCCTGAGGGTCGGGCTCAACACAAAACCTAAGGGGTCTCTTTCTCTAGAACTCATGAAGTGCGATCACCATGCACCCCTCATCTATATATACTACAGGTACCACGGGCTGCTCCGTTGGTGGAGGTATAGTAGTTGCACCACCCGGAGGTAACGCATGGGGAACTGGTCCCCATATCAAATCCTCATCACTAAGGTGGTCATCCTTGTTAACTTTCTCATGAATCCTAGCAGGTATGCATCGTGGAGCCATCCTGTAAGCAAACAAGATGTACCATTGTTAACGACTATATCTGGATAACTAATAAAAAGGACATAAAAAACATAACTCATTCCTATATGATGCATGTAACATTCTCTCATTTCCCTAAAACTATTCATTTAATGTACTGAGTCCAAAAGAAGGTTATCAGAGTCCCGGTGTATGGATACGTCGGCCTCCTGCACCAACACTAGAGTCTCTAGCCTGAAATTCGAGCCTGAAACACTTAATATTTTTTCCAGAAACCAATCACAAATACTCTTGGTCCTAAGGTAGAACCTACCACCTCTGAAACCACTCTGTCACGACTCTCCCTAGTGGGGCCCGCGCCATGACTCCCCAAGCCCACCTCCAATAGGCTAGGGGCTTCTGACTAGCACCGAGTAGGCATATTACTAACACAGGAGGCATTGGCACCGTACCTGTACACACACACACATCTCCAAGCCTGGAAATGATGAAATGTAAGAAACACTAAGGAACAAAATTCACGCATACAACTAAACCTAACCAACAGTGTACAATGAATGTAGAGTGCATAAAGTAAACTAGGGAACAATACAAGCCCACCAAAAACAAGAGAGTCTGCAAACTACCAAGTCCAACCTGTAATCACAAAGAGGTACCATGAAAACTTCTCAAAGCCATAGGAACACTTTGGACTCGAGGGAACTAAGAAATCTCAACTCAGTTCTAGTCCGCCCTGGACTCTATGAAAAGGATGCTTGTCTACACAAGACACAACATGTGCGGGCAAAGCTAGTGCATGGGTGAGTATAACAGTACTGAGTTGGGTTCCCTGAAAACCACAAAGCAATACACAAAGGAAAGGTATAGTCAACTCTAGAAAGTATATGTCTACTAAACAGATAATAGTAGAAACACAATCTAGATATACTCAAAATCCAAACTCGTAGTTTAGAGACAAGTCACACAACTGCATACCCCTACTTGGGATTTAGTTTAAAGGTTTCATGAAGCACTCATCTAGGAGAACTCACTCAACGAGTCTAATAACTCTGATAACATTCGTCTGAGAAATAATGTTCGTTGGTAAAATCTATGAGAGGTAGATATAGTTATTCAGGAAGAAAACACTCCTGAGTGGGAAAAAGAACACAATACACAGATTATGATCACTACCAGGGCCATGGCAGATACCAAGACTTATCTAGATTCACCTACAAAGTAGTGTATCAGTGTCCTGTAAGAGTTTTCATGTCGATAACATACTATGCCTATGGTCAAGAATGGATATAGGATCTCACTTCGGGCCTCTCGAATGGATATCTAACTCTATTTTGGAAAGTCCTACTGAAGGGATCATAATCCTATAGGTGGAAACGACACCTGACCTTCAGGGTAATGACGAAAAGGAGAACTAACCCAAACAAAACATGTCCGAAGAATTGTGGACAAGAGGATAAAACCATGTTTCATGATATTACTGACATGTAAAAGGGTTAGACACTCTTTATCTTGAATCTGGGTACTACCTACGTAAAATAACCAAAGTCATAAGAACATGGCATGATGAAAAGTAAGTACATGACGTGTAGAATGGACCACGTTCCATGTCCGAGTAACTGGGGTTCCCTTCATGTAGGTGGTGGTGTTCCCATAAAAAGTTTCAACCCGCGTGTCATCCCATGTAACCAGTACATGGTGAGACCCATGTAACTAGACTAGTCTGGTCGTGTGGTGGAGTACAAGGTTATGTACTCCACCTCGTGTTCGTGTATCGCTTAGGAGACACATCGAGTCCCACATAAGGACTCATATGGTGTGTTCTTTGGAGAACACACCATGTTCTTACCTCAAGCACTGTGGAACCCTAGCCACCACTTAGTCATATCCACAAAGCATGTTCTTCGGGATACATGCCATGTGTTCTAGAAATTTCCAGAATCGCAGGTTCTTCGCCATCGCGCCTTCGGTGATACCCAATCTTCAATCCGGCCATCCGATCATCGTGAAACTGCAATTTTGAAGTCGCGCTAACACCTCAAGGCCGTTTCCATGAGTTTAGAGCCTATGATCATCCCCCAAAAAGAAGAAACAATTTACCCGCATGAAGAATGCTCGAAGTCTGAGAACTCCCGAACCATGTCGATTCATCTGCCACTATTGTCATCGCACCTCCATTGGGTCATCACAATGTCAGATCATTGTTTTTGGATTGTTTCACCATAAAACGGGTGCAAAGAGATTCCTCTTTCAAATCACCACGAAGAACGCGAAGAATGTGGGGAAGAGGGGGGATGAAAACAAAACAACAAAAGAGGAATAAACCTCCACCATAATTTTTCATGGAATTAATCTGCTCCTATTAGAAATTTTGAATGGGGAAAATTAAAACATTACACATGGAAAAATAAATCCCATGATGTAACCCAAAAAAAAAACCTTCCCACTAGAACGACGATTCATAGGTCAATTGGATCATGAGTTGATCTGCGTTCGTTTTTTAATTAATGAATGGGGAAGAAACAATCTAAAACAACACCCCTACCTTGAAAATGTACCGATCACTGACGATGGAAATCTACTGTCATCATCATAGAGATCTTCCAACTCCGTTGAAGTAATGATTCACACTTCTGATCGATGTTGTTCTTCACTGAGAGTACTTTCCAAAGCTCCAAGAAGTTCTATCAATTTTTCTCCACGTCTAACCTTTGATTAACCCATTAAAATAAGGGAACACGTTCCAGCGTTCCATCCCGATGCAACATTAACGAGTCAGCATTGCTATTTCAGAGTGATTTTGGCATGGAATTAATTATCGAAACAGGTGCCATGTCATTGCACTGCAACAAATAATTGAAAATAAAACAAAATAAACTTTTCAAATTGTTTTATTTTATTTTACAAAAAACATCTGAAAATCAACTTTTTCCCCGACCCACGTCGGTTGAGGTTAGGCTAGCTCTAAGGTAAAGTTGTCATCCTGGACGAAACAGTGCCCTAATATTTTTAATCTAGGCATCCATTTGGAAACTGCCACAACAACCCAAACACACTGACTCACATAACTTAAAAAATTTCAAACCACCATTCCAGGCTCACCAGTCCTCGGAATGACATGTCGTCTCCATGGTTGGTCTCGTAAAAATTAAATATTTAATATTTAAAAATAATACATGAAAAATAAGAGACATTATAATATCTCTAATGAAGCATAAAAATCATCAAATGATTTGGAATTAGATAAGGAATATCTTTATAAAATCATTAGAAATATGCTTTATAATATAATAAATTCATGTTTATTTTGATAACTTTATAAAAATGATAAATTAAAAGAATAATCATAATAATAATTTTTTTAAAAACCACATTAAATTATAAATTAATAACTATAATGAAGAAAAATCCATACAGAAATAAATGGACATCGATCGATAAATGTTAAAAAATTTTCTTCACACATTTATAAGAAAGTAAAAAATAACCCATACAGAGAACAATAAAAGGACTCATTTTTAAACCACTATAAAAATGTTAAATATAGTTGAAAAATACATTAAAAATAATTATAGTATATAAAATAATGTTCATGAAAAAAATGAGTGCTAATATGTAATTGAATATTTGTGTATAAGACGCCAATACTTTTAAATCCATGATTTTAAAAAAAACCCACATATGACTTTTAAAATGAAAATCTCCATGAAAGAGGTATCCTAAAATGGAAAATTGAAAAAACATGACTAAAAATAGGTAAATTATATAATATTTCATGTTGGTGGTATATACACTATATAAATTATACTAGGTCTGTAATATGAAGCATGTCTCAACAAAGTAAAATTGAGGTGAAAATTCCTTATAATATTTGTAACATTTGAAGTACATATCAAACAATGAATTGATTAAGTAAAAAAATTAAATCCATGTAGAAAAAGTTGAGATATAACACAAAATAATAAAATGTAGTAAAACACATAATATTAAAATACCATTGTCTTTAAAGTGGTGATATAACACAATGAAATATAATTGAGTTAAGAATCCCCTTACCATAGAATTTCCCTTAGTGGAACAAATTATAAACTCCAATATAAAAAATGTATACTTATTATATATATATATATAAAGAATATTTACATTTATCTTACTATATTTCATTCACTTGTAATTTCCTTTTACCCATTTACTAATGATTCTTTGTTAAAAATCAATATTTATTTGTTATATATCGTGTTTCTCATACATCTTTCAATTTGGTGGTTTTGGTCTATGCACCTTGGTCATCATTTCATCACTTGAAAAATTTTATTAATTATTTTATATGTTTATTTAATATTATTTTGTAGTTACATGGATATTTCATGGAACAAATGGTGACAATTAACACGGAAAATTTAAATTTTGAATTTATTAGAATTTTTAATTTCATTGAAATAATCGATATATATATATATATGGAACCATTAAATTTTTCTATAACATCATAAATTCATAACTAATACATAATATCACTAGTACAGAACAATACTTTATCAGTCGTGACATAATTATAATAATGTTAATGTTCGTGATAAATTTAACCAAATTTAAAACTTATTATAATGGTTGAATGAGTAAGAACATGTTATTATATAATGATAATATAACTCATAAAAAAGCTTAACCATTTTATAGATATAATATTTATCCATTTAATTGTTTTTATAACTATTCTTGTAAGGTGGTAATGGAAAATGAAATAAGTCCTTCATTGATGCGGTAGTCTGTACATATACAAGAGAAACATTTCCATTTTCTATTGAATGATTGAGAAGGAATGTAAAGACAATATTATATTTACATCATCCTAATTACATCATAAATATCATATTTATTCATTAAATATATCTTTTATAACTATCCTTGTAAGGTGGTAATGGAAAATAAAATATCTTGCATCATGGAGGTGTTTGTCTGTAATTATACAAGTGGGGCATTTTCATTTATTAATGAATTGAAAAGAGTTAGTTGAGGTTTGTTACATAAAAATATTAAAATTTAAAAATACTAATTATATAGATGTAATTATTTTGTTTTGGTTAAATATTATTTGGATTAGTTTAATGAAGAAAGAAACTTAAAATAATTCAGTGGTGTTAATTATCACTTCTTTGGGTATCTACTATTAAATCTATCCTTATCCTTCTTGGGCTGGTATTTTGGTGAGAGGATGGGCCCTTTTATAAGTGAGGGGAGTGGAACTCTCATTACTATATTTATCTTTTAAAATAAAATAAATTATTTTCAAGGTTAAATTACACCAAATAATAAAAATTCAAAATAAAATATCATGTAGAAATAAATTCACTCATCCAAACAAATTAAATTCAATGTTTTTTGAGATTTTTGGCCCTTTCTCTTCATTTTAAGCCCTTTAAACCCCTTTAAACCATTATAATAGTACCAAAAATCTACCATGGTATCTCATTTTAATGATAAAAAATTATATTTAACTTATTATGTAACTTTTTGAATTCATAATGCTATGTAATTTTGAGCCTTGGGGTGGTCAAATTCAGTTTTGGGGTATTTTAGAGGTTTCATAGTGGCTTAAACAGGGTTTTGGGCATTTTTAGGTTCACCATAGGCAGTACCACTCTATTGTGTATGAAATTTTATTCCTGGAACCCACCTATTTGATAGGGGTAGTATCAACACACCATAGTGGGATGTGGTATTGGGTGTGTAGCACTGTGATTCCTCAAATTCTAGAGCTGGAAAGACCTCACCACTTCATAGTGGAAGGTATGTTGAGCCCAAAAACATAAATGTTTCAACACCATTCCATGGGGGTCTCCAAATTGGATTACCTAAGATTGGTGTGATATATTAAACCATACAAATGGTGGGAATAACCACACCATGTTTAGGGTTGTTTCAGAAATTTAAACAGTTAATCTGACCACTGATCTTTCAGGGGGAGTTATGACTATTGATGATAACACATTCTATCAATTAGAGGGGATGTATAATTTGTATTCATGTGTTATTAACATGATTAAATAATTCTTCCTAAATAGCTTTATAGGGTATCATATCTACTTTATTCTTTGAAGAGTTTTTGGTGTTCCTCCTTCATCGAACAATAGCCTAGGGTGTTTCCTTCATACATCTCTCTCTTAAAAACATGAGTATAGATCAAACTATCAGCTTTCAATAGATAAAAAAGGATCTAGAGGACTGGAATCTTTCCATTTTAATATATCAACATCTATTATTGATGGTGGTTTTTATTGGTTAAATTTATTTTATTCTAAGACTATTTCACCATATACTTCTTGAATATTGTTTTAGAATCCCCTTTGTAATGAATTGGGATTGGTTCTAGGGAAACTTGTAATTCATGTTTTATTAGGTTGGTGTGTAGTCATATTTTGGGTATCAGATTGTGAAAAATATTATACATTATCATCAACAGACTTGAGTTAGTAACTGTCTTACTATATAGATCCATTTTATAATGGTTTACCCTATATATTAATGATATTTGTTTGAATATGTAGCCTATGCGACCAATTTTTGATATTGATCACATGTGTGTGTTTGTAGAGCTCATGACACCCATGTTTCATATGGATCACATGTGTGTGTTTGTGTATGGTTGTTGAGATTCATGTGTGTTATTATATTTTTGTGCTTATACGTTCAATGAACATTTTTGTGTGAATATATAGACTTTGGAGGATTTTATTCTAGTATCAAGTGTTGGGTGGACGATCATGGATTGGTTAGACCGTATGGTGGGAGAATTTTCAACATGTGATGATGAAGATGATGGACTGATACACAGGGCATGGGTGTGATGTCCTTGAGGTCTGACCCATTTAAATAGAAGAATATGATGACCATGTGGCCCAAACCAAATTAGAGATGAGGTATGATATTCTAGGCCTGACCCATGATTGTGAAAAGGTTCAATAACCTTGTATCCCAAAAAAAATTAGATAGGGATAAACAGGCTTGCAGTCTGACCTGAAACTTATTATCCATGTGGCTACTCAGGGATATATGTTTTCAACTTGTGGTTTACCCATGATCCCAAAATCTGCAATGAATATTATTTTTCAGTAGATATTAATTAGATACACTTGATGTTTGTGGTTTTTTTGTTATCATATTAATGGTCAACACATGACTGATTGTATTTTCTTACACATTTACATATTTTTATGGAATACAACTCTTATGAGTGTATACTTATGTTAAATATAAATAGGTGGTGTCCTGCTGTTTTTAAACTCACACTATGCATGAAAATATCTTTGCACATGAAGAATTCATGATTAGGGATTTGGGAAAGGGAAAGGACCCAGTGATATAGATCTAAGGGGGTGGAACTTGGTGTTCATAGGTCGTACCAAGACGGACACTGAAGTGATGTCATTATGTATTTATTTTTTATTATATTACTTTTCTTATACTCGGGGTTGACCGACCACATTAGGGGTCCTTGTTTATTATATTGTGTGGCTCTAATATACCTCACACGTAACCTACTATATCATTATTATTTTTAGTTTCATTATACACTTTTATGATATTTTTATTTTCTATATATTATTCTGATGTATGGATTATTTGACCACTTTTTAATACCCCATCCTAAATCTGGTGGGAAGATATGAGGGTCTTATATTGGAGACCTCTGTACATCTTTTACTTTAAGATTTATTTCAAAACATATTGAAGTTGGATCATGCTTAAGTGTTTTTGGAGCTTCAGTATGGACAAATGTCAGTTTCTGATCACTCAAATGATTTCACATAAATGAATAAATTTTATCCTATATTATCAACTAATGAGGTATAAAAGGCCCCAAAATTTGATATTACCATCCAACTAGAGTTGAGGATTCATTTTAGGAGTTTTTACCTGACGAAATATCTAAATATTCTTTATAAGGTGTTAATGGTCGAGAATGGTATGGTAGAGGATAAATAAATATTAATTATTTCATCACATAGTAGATCATCTACTGCACATCATAGTATTGTACTATACATATCTTTTGGTGTCAAGATGACAAAGTATGAGGAGTTATAGTAGAGTGAAAGGTCAGGGAATATATTCCTCTTCCATTCCTCTTATATTAGACCAATATGAGGATGTATTCCTTGATAAATTATCTAGGCTACCTCTTAATTGGAGAGTATAGTTTGAAATTGATCTCATGTCAGGGGTGAAACATATATCAATTCCTCCATATCATATGGATCTAATTGTGTTAAATATAATTTCATGGCCTTAAATATTACATATTCTAGTAAATTCTTTTATAATTCACTTACTAACATTACCAAATATCTTTTTAGTTTTGAGTTTTAAATAATTATGACATAATTCATACATATCAACCTAGAAGCATAAAAAGTGGGTAATAATAAAATAGTATCCACTTCTTCCACAAGACCAATGTTTTTAATAAAACATGAAATATTTACACGAAAATACTTAAAACATTCAAATTGGATTCTTCTTTTCTTATTCCCATCCTTAAACCTAGTGAAAAACATTTTAATACTTAAAATGAACACAAAAACCTTAGTAAGGGACATAAAAAGGAAGGAAATCCATAGTTAGTTAATACTTAAAAACATATGAAATTATTTTCACAAATACATACTTATCACCCATAAATATAATATACATATTTTGTGAAAACAAGATATTTCTATAAAACAATAAACAAATAAATAAAGCCATAATGTAAACATAGTTCATTACTTACATAAGACTATAAACTTTAGGGATACTATATGATTTGTAACCCTCATGGGTACCTTACAATGTAACCCTCACATATACCTTATTATGTAGCCCTCATAGATACCTAATGGTGTAACTATCATACTTACACTTGGAATAACCATTACGGTCAACTTAAAAAATAAAAATACCCAATTAATTATAGGGAGATATATATCCCACCCTTCATCATAAAAAATTCCCAATAACCAGAGCATAATAATAAAACATGAACACTTTCATCATAAATACATTTCTTGATGAAAATAACTTATTATCAAAGAATACTTTGCAAATAGAACAAAAATCCATTTATCTATAAATAAAAATTTAATAGTGAAAAGAATACATCAAAATATTAAGGCATCATGAAAATGATATAATACTCTCATGCAATATAAGTATAGAAGAAACATTATTTTTTGAATTTTTTAAAAAGAGATATTAAAGAGGAATTTTAAAAGGAAAGTCCCTTATGTTGGGTTTTAATTCCTTTAAACATGTTCAAACCTATTTTATAATGGTTTAAAGAGTGTTATTAATTTATTAAAGAACAATATTCATATTTATAATACCTTATATGATCTTTTTTAGAAATCTTTCCACCCATTTATTTATAATATTTGTTTATTTTATTGTTTCGGGTGTGTTTATCTCATGGCTTCCATAGTTGGATCATTATGGGTTTTGTTGTCAAATGGAAGAAAAAAATAATTGGAAAGAAATGATATTAATATATTTAAATATTTTTAAATGATACCATATATCATTTTTTGGATATGAGGATGATTCATTTGATAAAACATTAATGAAAATTAGTTAATTTATTTGGTGATTTTTAGGACCATCATGAACTTATATAATAGTATTTAAAATCATGTTCATATATTGGTTACATAACATTATATAAATTATATTATGTATAATATAATCATATTTAACCATAATAATGGTTTTATTACCATACTTGAAGGTGGTAAAATAAAATGAAAACACATCATCCCTGATGGCGGTAAGTCGACACAGCACGACCAATGTTATCATTTTTTAGAACAAGAGGAGAAGTCGATAGGTTTGATTATGGATATTCCATTAAAAAATATAAAATTCCAGTATATGTATGATACTATATTTATCATGTTACTTGGATGATTGGGGTAATTAGAGAATAAGAAATGAAAAAAAATTAAATTTAAAAGAAAACAAAAGATGATTTTACCTCTTAAACTTATTCTCCTTCAGAACCTCCTTAAAAAATGTGGTTATGGAATTTTGGTGTGACCAGGTAGTATTGGATGTGGGTAAGAGTCTTGGGAAGGGAATTGGGAAGAAATTAAACAATCCAAAATGCTTCTTAGGTGTGAGGAGAAGAGGTGGTGAGGGGCAGAATTTATAGTGAATGAGTGGGGTGTTTTTTAATTATTTTATTCATTAATTTATTATTATTTTTTCAAGACTATAAATAGTTTGAAACTTATAAATATGTATATAAAAATAATATAGAATTTGAGATTTTTTTCATACATCATCCATACATCAGCTATGACTCAATAATTATGAATTTTATAAATACTGTAAATTACCAAATTTTACTATTCATGAAAAAAAATCATCTTTTGTATATTAGTGCAAAAAATACAACCTTATCATTTTTTGTTTTGTAGAAATAAAAAATGAACTCCATTTTATGAAAATAATTTTTAAAATATAAAAAAATTAAATTTTAATTGTAATTTTCATTTATTCAAAAACGACTGAATTTAAATTTATAATTGATTTTATGACACATTGAAAAACTAATTAAGGTCTCATAAAATTATCTTATAATGATAAGAGAAAAAAATTTATGAATCTAATTTTTAATGATAAAAATACCGTTTAAGTCATTATATTAATTATAAAATTGTACATAAAAATTTTTGATTTAAAAAAATACAAACACTTAATTTATCATTTTCAAAAAAATTACTTATTTATTCCATGATATAAATATTATATATTTTCCTTAATAAGATTCCTAAATTTTATTTTTACATTCAAAGGTGAGGTTACTATTATATTTTTATAGATTTCTTTGTTTATGTAATTACAATTTATTTCATTATACATTTATAATGAAATTAATTATTTAATTCCAAAATGAAAAAAAAATATTTTATAATTACATGGGTTGTTATATTATCACCTCCTATTATATAAATTATGTCCTCAAAATTTTTATTAACATATTAAAAAAGTTAGGATACCTTTCCCTCAAATAATTTTTATATTACTATGTTTCCTCTTCAACCATGTGGTTTCTCCAAAAAAACCCTAACCTAGTGAATTTCCTTATTCTAAAATACTTCCCATCTATGATCAATGACCTAAAAAATATTTTCCTCATAAGAATGTTTGTCTTCTTTTTGAACTACTTTTGGGATAAAAACATGAGATTATTCTGGAACCTATATTCTAAACATCAAAACATAGAAAACATTATGTACCTAGGATAAACATGGAGGCAAATTGACTTGGTATGCATCTGGTGAAAATTTATCCAGGATTTTATAAGGTCAAATGAACCATGGATTTAGATTTACATTATTACCAAAACATGTAACACTTTTCAAAGAAGATATTTCATGAAAATATGATCACAAACCCTGAATGAAAAGTCTTTCCTCCTTTTATCTACATAACTTTTCTACCTTCTTTGAGATGTCCTCATGTGTTGTTAGATGATCTTAACTTTCTCATCCTCTTCCACTACTAATTCTAGTCCCATCATCTTCCATTACCTAACTTCATCCCAAAAATCTAGAGTTCAAAACTAATTTACATATAATGCCTCAAAAGGTCCGATCTGTATACTGGATTGTAAAATATTATTATAATAAAACTCAACTAAAGAAATATATGGATCCAAAATTCCTTATTAATCCATTGAAAAAGAATGTAATATGTCTTCCAAGGTAAGAATTGTTAGCTCGGTCTCTCCATCATATTGAGGGTGAAATGTTGTGCTCGAATTTAATTCAGTACCCAATGACATTTGAGGGCCTTTCCAAAATTTAGAGGTGAATCTGGGATCACAGTTAGATATAATGGAGAGAGGAACTCCATGTAACTTGATAATATCTTTGAGGTATAGTTTAGAAAGCTGATCTAGAGAAAGAGTTTTTAGAATAGGATGTAAATGTGATGATTTAGTTATCCAATCAATAATAACCCAAATCGCATTGTTACTTCTATAAGTCTCTGTAAGTCCCACAAAAAAATACATAAATATATTTTTCCATTTGTACTATGGCACTGGAAAAGGATAAAGTATCCCCTTTGGAAGTTTTTTCTATACTTTAACCTATTGGAATGTCAAAAAAATCAATGTAGAATCATCAATATATCATTTCATTATATCCCACTAGTAATACATCCATAGGTCTTTGTATATCATAGTTCTACCATGATGAACTAAAAATAGAGAACTATGAGTTTCAATTAATAATTATTTCTTCATCTAGGAATCACAAGCCCAACATAATATCTTTAAAAATATAAAGATACCATCATTATCAACATTAAATTCCGGAAACTTACCTTCCTTAACCAATTTTACCTTTTTTTGTAACTCACAATCTTCCTTCTATGCCTGCTTAATTCTTTATGAGAGATATGACAATACTGACACCTGAAACAAAAGAGCGGAATTTTTGGCACCAACAGCTTCCAAACCAAAATTCATCAAATCATAATACAATAGGTCATTTTATAAAGATAACATAATTAATGATGTATTGTGTTTTGAACTCAAGTTATTCTCCACTTTTTTTCTTGGATGGTAATTGATTGTGAAATAATAAGCATTTATCAGCTCCATCCATCTTATCTAACTCATGTTAAATTTCTTGTGAGTAAATATATTCTTCAAACTTTTATGGTCAGTATATATTTCACATTTACATCCATAAAATTATGTATCCAATTTTTTAAAGTGAAAAGCACAACTATTAATTCCAGATCATCTGTGGGAGAATTTTACTAAATAGGTTTTAGTTTTCTTGAAGAATAAGAAATTAACTGATCATTATTCATCAAAACAAAATCAATTCCTTTCAATGAAGAAACACTTTAGATGAAAAACTCTTCATTTCTATAATTCCAAGCCAAAACTAGAGTATTCACCAAACTTCTTTTCAGTTCATGAAAATAACCATCATTGTATTCTATCTAGATAAATTTAAAACCATTTTTTGTTAACTTAGTTTGTGGGCTAGATAACTATGCAATATTTTTATCAACATGTCACTAATAAGCTATTAATACAAGAAAACTATGAATCTATGTAACATTTTTAGGTCTTGGCCATTCATCAACCACTTTTTTGGCCGGATCAATTTTTATGTCCCTATTTATAATTCTATCAAGAAAATAAATATATTGAAACTAAAAATCCCATTTTCTAAATTTCTCATTAAACTTATTTTTTGTGAGTTTTTTTATAAAAATCTTTATATTTTTTCTTAATCTGCATACATTTTTGAATAAATAAAAATAAAATCAAGAAAAAAAATAAAAAATATCTAAATATTCACATAAGAATCAATTTATAAGATTCATAATTACAGTAGGGTAATTTTTTATGCCAAAGGGCATAACAACAAACTCATAATTACCATATCTAGTTTTGAATGATTTTTTTTCAGAATTTCAACCACCTTCAACATTAGTTGATGGTTCCCGGATCTCAAGTCAATCTTGGAAAAATACTTACCAAGAATTTTATTTACAGCTCTATAATCATTGAAAATTCTCATGGAACCGTCATCATTTTTAATGAATAAATAGGATCACCCAATGGTGAAGTGATTGGATGAATGAAGCCTTTATTATGAAAATCCATCAAATTCCAAATCAATTCAAGATATTACACTTGATCCATTCAATAATTTGGTTTCAAAATTGACATAGAAACAAAAACTATGTCAATGGTAATTCAAAATTTCGATCAGATATGAATCCATGAAACACATCATGAAAAAAAAATCTGGTGTTTATTTATGACCATCACATCATTAATCTGAGTAGTTCCCTCTTTTCAATAATATGTGCAAGATAGCATTGATTTCCATAATTTAACAGTTTCCTAGCTTCATAATATGTTATCAATGGTATGGGTTCATTCTTATATACAATATGATACTCCTTCTTAAAAAACATTTTTAGCACCACAATTAATCTTATCGGGATAAACATAAATTCAATCCATACCCAGAATAACATAAAACTATAATAGGTGGAAATAAAAAGGTTTTCATGTATTTTAATTCAATATAAAACAATAAGAATATTCTTATAATTCCTTTTTTACTTTAATATTTCCCCCTAGTGTTTTAACCATATGTTTTGGTTTCATTTCTTGAGGCGAAATTTCCAATTTACAAGAAAATTTCTCAAAAATAAAGGAATGTGTATACCCTGTAACAAACAAGACATTAGAAAAATTTGAGTAAAAAATAATTTACCTTATACCACTTTATTGGATAGACCAACATCTACTAACGTAGTCGTAAAATATTTCACAATACCTTTCAACTAATAATATGGTTACTTTCCATCATTCAGATCTTTCTTTGGGTAGGTTTTTTTCATAATGCCTCTTCTCACCACATTTAAAACACTTTACTGTATCCTTATCAAAATTAAACTTCAGATAATTTTCATTGAAATATCGATCCATATGTCCAAAATTAACAAATAAAAATACTTCCCGAGTTTGTTAGGGCATTTCTACAGGTTCTTTTTACCAAACTTCCAAAAAAATAGAAATTATATTTTCTTTTCATCATATTTATTTCGTTGATTATTAATCATTTCCTTCCATCTGTAACTTTTCTTATTATTATAAAAAAACATGTGATCATCAGAAAAATCAATTTCTACCCTCTTGGGATAATGGAAATGTAACATCGAACTTTTAAATTCATGGGATTATAATGCCATTACATATCTTGTCTTCAATCCAAAATAAAAATGTTTGATTTTACTATGAGGATCCTGAATAAAATATTGAGTGTACTTGGACAGGTCAGTGAATATTTATTCATATATGCCCATTGAATCTTCATATTTTTGTTACAATTCTAAGAATTTATATTCCAGCATAAGTCAAACCACCTTAGTAAAATATGTTTTCATGTACAAATTCTTAAATTCACCCCATTCTAAGGAATCAATCTCCTATATATCCTTGATATTCTTGACCATTGAACACCACTGGTCATAATAACCATCAAAATTATAAATATAAAGACTAAAATTTTGATTATTTTATCTCACCATGAAATAAAATATCATTTTAATGGCTTTAATCTACCCATCAGCTACCACTGGGGAAGAAGATACACTGAATGAAGGAGGGTGTTAACTCCTAAAATGTTCAACTACCATCATGTTCCTTTGTGGTAGATATGGTTGTTATCTTGAATGGATTACACAAAAATATATCACCGATTTCAACTAATCCATTAATATCACAAACTACTCAATTATATTTCCCACTATTCTATGATATGGATTTGGAAAGATATCATTCTCTCAGTTCCTTCTTTCTACAACTTCCCTATTTATTCTGCAGAAAACCATTCTTATAAAACATATCTCAGAAGAATAAACATGGTAATCACTAAATACTATATCTTTTCAAATTAACAAGACGGTAAAAATAATTTTTGGTATTATATTTATATCATACTAACCCCATATGTTTTCTAAAATATGCTCAGATACCAACTATAAGGTCTCGACCTTAAACATTGCATAATCTAGTAAATACATTTAAAATTAACTTTCTTACATTTCTAAAGATCATTTAAGTATATTGTTTTATATAATTAAAAAATAATTCATATATATCAACCAAAAAATCATATAAAGTGGGTACTACTAAAACATAATCCATTTTTTCCATAATACAAATGTTTTTGATAAAATAAAAAAATTATTTTTTGAAAAAACATCACAACATTTATCTTGACTTCTTTGTTTCTATTACCAATCCTTAAAACCTGTGAAAAACATTTCAAAAATTGTGGTGAGAAAAAAAATCTTAGTAAGAGACATAATAATAAGAAATGAAACTAGTAGTTCATTAATAATTATAAACATATGAAATCCTTTTCACAAATACATACTTCTCATCCATTTAGTATCATATATTTTCATTGTGAAAACAAGAGATTTCCATAAAACATAGAAAAAATAAATAAAAAATAAAGGTAACTTGGGGAATAACATAATTAATATTATAACCCTTGCATCTACTATATGATTTGTAACCCTCATGGCTACCTTACAATATAACCCTCACGACTGCCTTATAATGTAACTGTCACAGCTACCTTTTTGTGTAACCATCACGGTTACATTTCAAATAATCATCACGGTAAACATAAAACATAAAAATACTCAATACATTGGTGGGAGATATTGGTACCACCCTTCATCATAAATAATTCCATATAACCATAACATAATCATAAAACATGAACACTTGCATCATAAAAACCTTTCTTGAGGATAATCAATTATTTTAAAATAATGCCTTTAAAATTCAAAGGAAATACTTTTATATATAAATAAACATGTAATTTTATAAATAAAAAATCAAAAAATTTATTCATCATAAATAATAGATATTTTTTTGTTGCTATATATTTTAATAGGAAACTTTTTTTTGAAATTTGTAAAAAGAGACATTTAAAAGGATTTTTAAAAGGAAAGACCTTTACTTTGGGTTTTACTTACGTAAAATATTTTAAAAAATCATATATAATGGTTTAAAGAGTGTTATTAATTTATTAAAAAAATATTCATATTTATAATACCTTATATGATCTTTTTATTACAAATTTCCACTCATTTATTTTTAATATTTTGTGATTTTATTGTTTCGGGTGCTTTTATTTCATGGTTTCCATGGTTAGTTCAATATAGGTTTTCTTTTTGAATGGAATAAAAAAGTAGAATTGGAATGAAATGGTATTAATTTGTTTCCAAAATTTTAAATGATACCATATATCATTTTTTCTATATATGAGGATATTTATATGATAAAACATTAATGAAAATTATTTTATTTATTTTGGCAGTTTTTACGACCATCACAAACTTATATCATCTTATTTAATATCATGAATATCTATTGGTTCCAAAACATTATATGGCTTATAATATATATAATTAAATCTTATATAATAGTAATAATGGTTTTATGGACATCCTTGAAGGTGGTAAAATAAAATGAAAACACATCATCCATGGTGATGGTAAACTAACTCATCCCAGACACTATTTTCATTTATTAGAATAAGAGGAGAATAAGAGAGGTTTGATGATGGATATTCCATTAAAACAATAAAAGTGTATTATATTTATTATACTATATTTATAATTTCACTTTAATGAGGTTATGTGGGGATAGAATAAGAATATAATCAAAATTTAAAAGAAATTTAAATTTAAAAAAAAAGAGGATTTTTCCTCTTCAACTCCTTCTCCCTGAGAACCTGCTTAAGGGACATGGTTTTGGTCATTTGGTGAAAAAATTAGGTCATAGAAGTGCAGAAGAGGATTTGGAATGGAATTGGGATGAAATTAAAATTTTAACAATGATTTTGAGGTGCAAGGAGAAGAGGTGGTGAGGGGTGGTATTTATAGTGTAGGAGAGGAGTGTTTTTTAATTATTTTATTCATTTGTATATTATTTTCACTCAAGACTATGAATAGTATGAAAAATATCACTAAATATATTATAATAATTAAGTAGATTTTGATATTTTGGGCTTAATTCATCCATAAATCATCTATGACTAAGCAATTCATGAATTTGTTAAATACCGTAAATTACTATATTTTACTATTAAACAAAATTTCAACTATTTTAAAAAAATTCAAGAAATTCACCCTAATATTTTTTTGATGTGTAGAATTCAAAAATTAAATCCATTTTTTAAAAATATTTTTTAAAATATAACAATTTCCATTTTTATATAAAAACATAATTTATTCAAAAAATACAGATTTTAAAATTAAAACTAATTTTACAACACATTGAAAAATTAATTGAGGTGTCATAAAATTATATTATAATAATAAGACGTAAAAATATTAATTTATGAATCTATTTTATGAATAAAAATATTCATTTAAATCTTTATATTAATTATAAAATTTTAAAAAGAAATTACGTATCAAAAAATTCCAACACTTAAATTGTCATTTTCAAAACATTTATTTACATATTCCTTTATATAAATATATCATATTTTCTTTCATCAGATACCTAGATATTATTTATACTATCATAGGAAAGGTTACTATTCAATTTGTGTAGATTTTTTTTTTAAAAAAGTACCTCTTATTTCATTATACATTAATAATGAATTTGAAAATTTAATTACACAATGATAAAAAAATAATTTTTTAAGTATCTAGGTTGTAACAATGAAAGAAATAAAGTTGAAAATTTTGGATTTATAGGTGAAATTATTTATCCTACCAAGTACATTTCTCTGGGGTGCTCCTCTATTATTTGAAAATAAGGCGAATGGTAGCCATTGAATATGTTTGGAATTTAACAAGATGAACCAAGTACTATAACGAATAGATAATTGTTGTCAAGGATCTATGAAATGTTCGACCACTTGTGGGGAGCTCGTTGGTTCTCGAATATTGACCTACAATCGGTCTACCACCATCTATGAGTTAAAGAGGAGTATATTTATTTGACAGACTATAGGAGTAGATACATATAATATGAGTATATTTACATGCCTTTAGGATTTAAAAAATCACTTTCAATGATCATGTATCCCATGAATAGGATCTTTCATCCATATATCAACTCCATGTGTGTTGTTTTTGTTGATTTTATCCTAATATATTCACAGACATTATAGATGCATTCTAGACTCTTATAGATTGAGTTGATTACACTATGGGTACATTATCTCAATGTTAATCTCTTAAAGAGTCATGTATTGATCAAGGGCGTATTTGTTTTGGGTATGTGATCTCTGAGATGGAAATTTTTGTGGACCTATAAAAGTTATAATTTTCTTATTGTGGGATTTCCATAGAAATTTGTCTAAGATCATAAGTTTATTTAGGTTTGTATGATACTACTGATGGTTCATTGAGGACTTATACCATTTAAAAGATCCAATGTATGGAATTATAATGAATTTGTTGAATTTTTAACAGACTGAATAGTTTGAAAATCCGTCTTAGAGGTGAATAGGAGATTGATGATATCCCCAATATTGATATTTCTAGAGTGAGAGATTGGGTATGTGGTTTACTGTGATTCCTTGGGTGTGGTCTTAGGAGATTCACTGGTCGAGAGGGTGTGAGTAGTATCTTATGGGTCACTTTAAATTTGAACCCATGATTCTTATGTGCTCTACACATGACATAGAGTTGGTAGTTGTGGTTCATGCTCTTAATTGATTGTGTCATTGTCACTTTAGTGAGAGAGTTTTAATGTACTCATAATAAAATATCTTGTGTTACAAATTCTCTTAGTTGGAGTTGAATCTTCGATAGAGGCATTGGTTAGATTATCTATAGTCATTTTATTTTGATATGTTTTATGATCCCTGAGAAAGGTAATGTAATTATACACTTTATCAGTAAAAAAACATAGGATCTTAGAGAGAGGCCATTGGTGGAGGAATGGTGGTTGATAGTCTATTTGGATGAATTGTTCATGGATATATCTGAGGATTGAGGGGGTGTAATTTCCTCCCTTGGTTATCAAATCGATATTGATAGATCGATAAAAAACAATCCAAGAGCTAGATCTCAAATACTTAGTGATGTATGAATGACTGATGGGAAATGAACAAGTTCAAGGATGCTTATTGGGTAGTGATGATGTTATCTGTATTCATAGGAGAGTGGTAGTTCTGTTTTCCATAAGGGGAGAAATGATGAAGGACTCCCATTCCTCTTGGTGGGAAGTGTACCAATTTTTTAGGAATGTGTATTTGGATATCAAAAAATATTATATATTATTAGGAATAAATATGGATATCAGTAGCTTCATCTATTGTTATCTAATTTGAAAAAAGGATAAAGGTGGAGCATCAAAAACCATGAGTGTAACTCAAGACACGTCTCATGTCTATGTGGAAGTGGGACTAGGTGATGATGGAATTTTTTATGGGGTTTCCTAGGACCATTAAAATTCAAGATGAATTTTGGGTGAAAGATTGTTGGTTAATGAATGTAGAAAACTTCCTTTTGATCTGAGAAACTCATTAGTTAGATGAGTTTAGAAAAATTTACATCTGAGTGATTGTATGAATACATGGAGTTCTTTATAGCATAGTATCAGAAAGGGACACACATTTAAAATCATGTTTTTTGATGGGATTGTATAAGGAATTGAGGACATGGATAAATCTGAGTATATCATATCATTTCTTGAGGAGTTTCCTATAATTCGGCCCTCAGAAAAAATAGTTTTTGAACCTAAAATAATATAATAATAGTATACATGTGTTTTCTCTCACAGAGGATAGTGATATGGGTGTGTTATTATTTTTTAGTGGGATTAATTTGTGAAATAAGTAATGGAATCAAACTAGTTTTGAATTTATCTATTCAAAACTAGTGGTTTAATGGTATTAGTTCTTTACATAAGAATTGGAGATGGTGGAATAACCTTAGAGTGTACCCCCACCTCACCTATAAAATCATAAATCTATTTTAAGCCTCTAATATTTTCCATCCAACTGAGTGAAACATCACTTAGATTACCTTATCCTATATGTCTTTTCTAGAGTAGGGTTATAATGATCACTGTAAACCCAACTCTCACTTATACTAGTGAGTTGATATCTCTAATCTCCCTCCATTTACCCACTATATGCTATCCCAAGTAGTAGAGTGAATTTAAGTGGCCAATTTATGTAATAAAGAGACAGTGGAAATAAAAAAATAAAGTGAATAAGTATATTTAGATCTCATAAAACCTAAAAACATTCAAATACATCCATAGAGTAAAATATAAAAGAAAATAGATTATTACATTGACTTAATTTAAATGGAATTAAGGACACTATCCTCAACATATCCATGAATGGATTAAAGGTCAATCACACAAGGATTAAATATAGAGAAAAATTAAATGAAACAATAAAATAAGTTGTGTCAGCAGCTCTGTTTGATGATCATGGTAGTCGACACTCTCTCTAGTGAAAAGTTTGTATTTTATAGAGAAATGATCTAATTTCATCAATCTTCCATTTTTGTCCACATGATTAGAATGATCTTCTATTCCAATAAACCCAATAAGTCTGAATTATTTCTCAAATTTGGATCCTTATTCTATCTCTTTAGATTGTTTCCATGTGCACACCTCGGTGGTTGGGATTTCTCTAATTCAGCATACATGAATATTTTATTTAAAATATACTTCCCCTTTGATCAAACTATGTAATCATTCATGAAATATTGAAGAGAAATGATTTTTTCATTCATGGATTCAATGGATGGAAATGATTTCTTAGGGGAATGTGATGATACACGTAATGGATAGGGCTTTGGATTTTATGTGGAATTTCAATGGTGCTACAAATAGGGCATTTGTGATTATATGATTGAGCCTCGGATGTCACTAAATTTGGTCCTTAAAATCAAATAAGTTTTTCTAAATAGTCTTGGACTTCAATTATGGTCTCTTCTTGCTGATCAAGTTCATTTTCATCTAATCTTAGGTCATCCTCTTGTTTGAATATGCTCATAAATGACCCATCTTCTTCTTCCACTTATATACACTATTCCTCACTACAACCGGTGGATTGGAATAAATATAATGGCCCCCTATCTCCTAAATTTGGAACTTGTAATTAGAGATAAGAATAACTTGAGATCATCACTTATTCTACAGCTCCTTCAACATTCAAATTTTATTCCTCAATAATGATTTGGGGTGTTTCATAGGATTTATTCAACTATATTTACACTTTGGTTCATCATAATTTACCATTATTTTTAATGAAACTTCATTGAATTGTAAAAATGCAGCAACATCGGGTGGCTTTTCCTCTTTATGAATTCAATTTTTCAAAAAATACCAAAGATTTGGATTTGTCCAGTGTTACCCATTATTAGCGGAAACAAATCACCATTAAAGGGGGACTTTTATTAGTGCTTGAAATGCTTCAAATGGGGCTTTTATCTGCCCTAAAATAAGCGCTTCTAAAATTAACAATATATTAGTGATTTTTCAGAGCTAATAAAAGTACCCACTTTATCAGTGCTTTTTTAGTGCTGATAAAGGGTAGTTTTATCAATTCTAGAATTATTTTTTCTTCCACTAATAATAGTTATATTTCAAAAAATAGTTATATATTATTAAAAATATATATTAATATATAAATATATTTATATTGATAAAAATATAATATATTTTATAAAATATGATTTATGTTATAGAAAATATGTTATCATAATTAATATATAATATATTTACTAGAAATTGGTTTATAAAATAATTAAAAAATAATATTAATTTAAAAAATTTACAATATTATTTAGTAATAGTCATTTAATAACAATTTGAAGATCAAAAAATTCAAAAAATTAGTTAATATTCTAAAATAAGTTAAAATCATGGCAACAACTTCAAATAACATTACTTTTGATCCGGGTGTCTGTTTAAGCTCTAAAACATATCAAATCAATGCTTGTGAAAATTATATGACATGGTGACAAGAGAAATCATAGTAATCATATTTTAGGGTCAAAAGGCCTAAGGCATCCATAACTATGTTTTTTATCGGGATACCCCCATTTTTTAACATTTGATGGAATTTCATCCTCATTTAAGGGAGTATTATTATACTTTTATTAGAAGATACTCAATTTTTTCTCAAGACTACCATCATATGGATATTATGAAGTTCAAATTTTATCATTTTTCATATTTTACTTTTATTTATAATTAAATATAAAAAAATATACATATTTGTATATATTCAAACAACAATTGAATTTTATAAATAAATATGCAAACATATTTACATATAAAAAATATTTCTATATATATAAACAATATCAAAAAAACAATATCCATTTTATTTAATGAAATTGTATTAATATTTATATACGTATACAATAATGTATATATAATGTTTTTATATATATATAAATATATTTGTGTGTGTGTTGACAAAAAGATATATATTAATCTATATATTCTAATGTATGTATACACATAATAATATATAATATATTTAAATAAATATAAATAAGTATAATAATATTTATAGAAAAATAATATATATAAATACATATATATATATGTGTGTGTGTGTATTTATAAACACACACACAAAACATATTTTACATAATTATTTAAAATTAATTATATATATGTGGACAAAAATTTAATTAAATATATATAAATATATATATATATCATTAAATAAAGAACAAAAAAAGAAGGCAAAGATCCCTGATGGGGAGGTCCAAGGTTTGAAACCAACTGAAGGAATGTGCACTAGGGCATGTGAAGAATGTTCTCTAGAACTATTAAATTGGGGGAGTAGAGTGTCGATAAGGGGTGGGAGGATACACGAGAAATTTTAAAATGAGGGGAAGGAGCATTGAGCATTGATAAAATGTGGGGTGGGGTTCTCTACCTCTGAATTTTTAATTTTTTGAAAAAGTTGTCTTTTGAATTTTTTTTGAATTTTATCATTGATTTTTATAGTGCTAAAAAATGGGTATTTTATCAGTGCTAAAAAGAAATAGATAAAATACCCCTAATATCCGTGATTTTTTTAGCAGTGATAAAATGGGCATTTATCAATTTTATTTAGAACTAATAAAAGTGACCCCCTTTTAATGGATCATAGATTATCAATGCTTTTTCTTCACTAATAAATGATATTTATAGCACCGGTAAAAGGGGGATTTTTGGTTGTGAAATCGGTCATACATTCAACGGAACACGAATTTTTCATCAATTTTCTTATCTTTACCTTTGATTTGAAATAAATCCTGGTTTTAGGTCCAAAATTCATTGATGAAAATAATTGAACCCTTTTTATTCATATTATCACATACTCCCAACTATAAAAATTTGGATTTATGATTGACCCAATAATTATATCGATCCTATGCAAAACCCAGTGAACATGAATCTATACACTATATCTCAGTTCTTCCCTAGAATTGGATTTTCACAAGTATTTAAATAAATACTTTTGCTATTGTAATTCCTAAAGATTTTCATGCTTCAAAATTGTTATCATTTAGTGGAATATGAATTGATTCTTCGCATTGAATGTTGATTTTAGGGAATTGACTCGATTATTAATGTGAGTTCACCAACAGGTTCATTGATATTGGATTGAAATGGAACCCATTTTCATTTCATTTTCAATGGTGGAAATGAGCCTTGTATATCCTCCCTTGCTTGTATCATCTTTATCAGTAACAGGTTCAACAGAAGTTTTGGTTCATTGTGAGCTGATTTGTCTTGGTCTTCAAAAACAGGGAAACACATCTCGATATCAATCTCAATAACATGAAATCGGTGATATATAATTCATCAATTTGTGCTCAATAAAATGTTTTTAGCAATTACACATTCATTTAGATTTAAATGTTTCTTCAGTTTGGTACTAATTTTCAATAAGGATTGTCAAAATATCATCTTTGATCATAGCTAACTCATCTCTACCTTCAGTAAGACATTGGGATCTTCATGAATTTTCTTCATCTGTATTCTTCAGTCACAATCTGTTTTTTGAAATAAATGGGTGTCATTATAGTTGATCTTTGAATGAAATGTAATGATTGTGGGATGATTGTGGGATCTTGATATAGAAGACATGAAATATTAGTTGATAAACCATGCAGTGAAGGGTTTCTCAACCATATGATGATATAAGGGAAGGCACGATCAATTGGACATGAGGCACGATAAGAGGTCATAGTCAATTCAATTGATGTGGTCGACCATAAAGAGGGTTTTTCATGTGTTTGATCACATTGTAGTAGATGTTCATGCACATTTTAATGTACATTATAAATCCTTGACTTTATGTTTTTTATTTTTCATTTTCACTATCTATTGGATATTTCCTCTCATAGTTGATTGACACATATTCATGGTTTCATTAGTAATTTACTAAATTTTTAAGCACAGACACTCCATATTCATCATGCAATAACTTTATGAGTTTTCCATTTTATTTATTCACTCACAGTAGATTGTAATTACCAATCTGTGAAAACATCAGGACATTTCCAATTTTTTAGTGAACAGTCATGGTTGCTCCATGTCGTTGAAAAATTTGGGTCAAACCTACACATCGCACATACATATTTTTTAGTGCATGAGATTACTCATTTAAAATCCTCAAAATTTAAATTTTAAATAAAATTCCAAATTTAAAATTTCAATTAATTTCAATCAATTTAAAATAAAAGTATCCAAAAGACAACTAATTTCTTGTGTATCCTTTTTGAAATACATATAAAAATCTATGTTGACATTTTACAACTCATTTAAAATCAAATTTCAGATTATGGATTTAATTAAATTAAAAAATGAATAAATTAATTGAAACTCATCATTAAATCCATTTATCAAATTAATTTTAAAAAAAATTAATAATAAAATTTTATTTTATAAAAAATATGTTATATACATTTGTTTCTAAAAATTATAAATTGATTAAAAGTAATTTTTTAATCAATTTAACATTAACATCTAGTTTTCATAAAGTTATCAAAAAGGAATTATCACATGGGATTTTAAGGTAAAATTAGGGGTATTTTTAATAAATAACATTCAATTTTTTTAAAAAACAATATCTCACTTAACTCTCCCACGCATAAATTATTTCATAGCTAGAAAATTCATTGAATTCCATTTCATTAAAATGATGATTGTTTTACCTAGAACTAAATATACAATCTATAAAATATTATATTCACATATCCATATTTGTTTTGGAATTGTGAATCCTATTTTTGGTTTTCAATTGATTCATCAAATAATTTCAATAAATATTCCATGTCTAGGAGTGGAACAAATTAGATTTAAGTGGAATAAAATTATTAATAAGGAGCACTTCTATTTATCCATTGCTCTTATTTTTCTTAAATAAAAATTCTATTTTCACTTCATTGATAAAAAATAAATTAATTTTTCATAAGTTGGTTCCCCCTAATTCATATAGGTTTAATATCACCCTTAACTAAATGAATTCATTTTTTACTATTAATCACTAAATTGATTTTATCTATTTTTATTTTTTTTCTAGAGATTTATATGAAAATAACTTTTCCATGGTACTTTTTGGATATGTAAAAATGAATTACTCACCCACCTGGTGACTATTGTCTTAGAGATATGACATGGGATCCCAATTACCCATTTTACTATTGTTTAAAAGTATTAAAATAAATTTCTTTTGAGTTGGATCCCTAAGGAGTTTAATTTCACAAGGGCCAAATTACCATGGATTAATTTCTAAATTTCAGTGTCCTCATGTTTCAATTTTGATTCCATATAACTATTTTCACTCACACACCCTTCCCTAGTTATAATAAAGAATTATCTATGAAGGAAGTAAAAATTTAACTCAACTTTCATCCAGATATTACAAATTTTGAACTAGTATAATTTCCTCCACTCTAGTATGGTTTTTAAATTAAGAAACACAAAATTAATTTCAAGTAATGTTTCAAAAAACATAATATATTTGTACAAAATTTACAAGAAGATATTTTTTTTGTGTTTTTTAAATATTCTTATTTTATTTTCTACATTTTTTAATCTTAATATAGAGTAAATAAAAAAATAGAATATGGGTATTTACATACTATACTAAATTGTCTTCTCTCCCCCACACTTATTTCAGACACACTAACATTAAATATTCATCATTAATTTTTTCAGTCAAAATATATTTAAAGATAAAAGAATCTAAACAAGTGTGAAGGAAATAGAAAAAACAGGGTTCTTTATTCAATGGAATCATGGATTATTTTAGACTTCTCGTTTATCTATTTCAAAAAATCTCCATGGTAATGCTTCACATTCCATCCAATTACTTTTTAGGGGCTCTTTGATTCATCTCCCTTGATATGAACTTCACAAAATGGAGATTAGTTAGTTACTATGTATGATCTTGTCCATTTGGAATGATGTCTACCTAGCATGAGTTCTACCTGTGAGGAGAAAAATAATACTTTATATCTAAATTCAAAATCCATTTTCTAGATGAGTTTATAATGGAATGATATGTATTTATCAATGTATAATAAAAAATTATCATAACATTCTATTCTTATCTCCTCAAGATCCATCATCAATAGCTACTCATGCTCTCCATCTTTCCCAAACTCTATTTTTACTCCCTTAATAGCCCATTGGGAATTATACAAAAACAAAAAATTCAAGTGATATTGTTTTCCATAAACAATTATTTAAGGGGTCAGACCTAAGTGTATTTTTTTCGGCATTCTTATATGCCAACCGTGTATCATTTAGATTTTTACTCAATTCCATATGGTTGGGTTTCACATTCTTCTCAAGAAACCTTTTTATATATCTATTATAATCCTTGAATATACGAATGGTATATAGGTGGTAGGTAGTGCATGTATTGTGAAGTAATCCATAATTCAACATCATGGTCTCATTTTATTTTGAATAAATTTTTTCATTGTTTATTTTTTTCTCAAAGAACTCTAAACATATAAAAAATGATTAAATTTAAAACCTCAAGCGTAGCTTTGGAATCATCGGTTCATGTAGATTTTTCTTCCATCAACTTAGAAACATAATCCACTACTAAAAAAATATAAGAGAAACCTACTGAAATAGGAAATAGTCCCATGATATCAAATCCCCATACATAAAAAATTTCCCAAAAATGCAATGTTTTTTTAGGTAATTTCATGTTTTTTGGAAATCCCACCCTTAAACTGGTGGTTTGGTCATTTTTTAAAAATTCATTCCAATCCTTGAATATTTATGGATAATATAATCCCAAATATAAAAAATATATAATATTTATTTGATGTCTATAATGGCCTTTACATACATGTGTATAGAAAAATGTAAGTATATGCTTAATCAATTCTTTGGGGATACATCACCTTATAACTTGATCACTACAGATTTTTAAAAAATAGGGATCTTCAAAAACATAAAATTTTATTTAGATTTTATGTTAAATGATTTACATTTTTAAAATATGGGAGTTAGGTATTACGTGACTAGTTAATTCCCCAAATCAGAATACCATGGAACTTTAGTGACTTTATATAGCTACTCACCGATAAAAGAGTCGTTTAAGTCTGATATAGTTAATGGTTCTACCATATAAGTGTGGGGAAATCTACTCATGTTGTCGAAAACCAAATTCTCATAACCATTGTTTTCATTAATCTCTAAGTTATATTCTTATAGTAACAATATCAAAATCACTAGCCATGGCATTACATCAACCTTCTCAATCAGGTGCCTTAGTTCTACATGATTAGAGAAAATTGTTATATGAATTCCTTAAAAGTAAGATATAAATTTATCCAAAGAAACAAAAATAGAAAAAATATCCTTCTAGATTTTTTTTTATTTCTCTGAGTTGTATCTAGGGTTTTAGAAGTATAGGCTATCACTTGTGAGTGTCCATATATCATCTAGGAATGTGTAGCTCCAAAAAATATATTCGAATCATCTCATAGTATCTAAAATGGGTGTTCTCAGTTTTGTGTTAAGATTATCAGGGTGGTGGTAAAGATTTATTTTATCTATTCAGAAACTATCCTATATGAATCATAAATAAATGTTTCTTTCTTATATATACTAGTCATCGTTAAAAAAATATTTTAAAATCTCTAATAAATATTTTATAAAATCAAGCATCACCTCAGAATAATCTATTGTTTCTCATAGTTGTGGTGTAAGGATGTTTAGAGATAACATCGATTTTATCCTTATCCAATTCAATTCCATCCTTGAAATTAGCCCAAAAAAATACATTTTTCTACCATAAAATGGAAATTTTTAAAATTTAAGATCAATATTTTCTCTATACATATTTTTAAAACCATTTATTGATTTTCTAGAATACATTGAAAATTAGTTCCATAGATATTAAACTCATTAAATATTAAATTCAAGAAGATATCAATCAGGTCTAATAGGATACTTACCATGCAGTTCTTAAAGGTTCAGGGGGTATTGACAAGACATAAATACATCCATTGGTAGGAAGATGTAATAAAGGTACATGTGATTGTGGTATTTTATTGGTCCTCTTTATCAATTGAAGCCTGAAAGTTCCCAAAAAATCCAAATAAGAAATAACAATGTCTTTTCCTAGATATCCTCTCTATCATTTGACCTACATAGGGTATGAGGAAGTTTTATTTACGAATCATATGGTTCAATATCATGTTTCCAATGAAAACTCTCTATCTATTCTAGATTTTTGTGGGAATTAGTTCATTGTTTTCAATTTGTACAATCATGTATCCTATTTTCTTTGGTAAAATTTAAATGCGACCCACCTATTGGTATTTCGATATTGGGTAAATTATTCAACCTTTTAAAATTATTTCTACTTCATTTTTAATGACTTCCATAAGGGTTTGGTTAATTATTATTAATGGTTGTCTGACAGGTTTGGGATCACTTTCTAACAAAATTCTAAACTTTTAAGAGGTATGGATAATCACTAGAATTTCTCCTAGTGTCTAACCTATTTCCCAAACATTTTATTTCCAAATTTCTTTAAGTTGCTACTATTTTTGGGTTTAAAATTTATTTCAAATGATTAATTAATTTTTCTTGTTTTCCATTAAATAAAAATATTTCAAATTTGATGGTAGTATCTTCAATTCCATATCAGGGGGTTTTCTAATTATGTTTCTTGCTTAGGGTTCTCCATGATGAAATAATAAACATTCAAGGTAGAAGTATTAGTAGAATATTTGAGTAACTCATAAAAATAACATTAATTATATCGTTAACGTTTTTTAACACTAAAAAATATATCAAGATTAATCTTATTTTTTAAAACATATTTTTCAAGTAGAACATGGGTCTCCAAATATTCCTCTAATCTAATTATTTCATCAAACATTTCAATTTTATGGACGCAAGAACATGGTAATTGAAAAAAATTAATGTAAAAACATATTTATCCTTGTGTGAATAATTTATTTAGTCAAGGAGGTTGAAATTCCCTTTTTTCACAGAAATTCATTAAATGTTCTCCCTCATTAACAATTGTTATGGTTTTATAAGTCCTTATGAATTACCTACCTAAAATTATGTGAGATTGGTATTTATCATTCCCTTCCTCCATGTTCAAAATAAAAAATTAATTATGGAACATAAAACCTTGTAATCATACCAAAACATCTTCTATAACACATAATTGGTAGACAATGGTTTTATTGGCATGCTACACAACTACTTGTGTGGGTTTGTGTTCTCCAATATACAAAGATGAATAAAATGAATCAATAATTACATTAATTGATACTTCTAAATCTCTAAAATTAATTGTAAAAATTAATCTCATTGATAGTTCATGGGATAGAGAAGTTACATAGGTCATGGAATTTTTAGAGGATTTAAGGGGTTATGAGTATAGAAACATTTTTAACTAAAATTATCTTTTCGTTACCTTGAAATATTATCCTCCCAATGAACAATTATTTATTGAATTTATCATACCATGGAATTTTCTGAATGGATTCCAATAAAGGGACATCGATCACCACCTTCATGAATATCTATAAAATAACCTAGTATATCATGTATTCACTAGTTATCTTGGGTGGTTTAGTTGTTTTTATGAATGGTGGTTGGGGATAGTTTGAATCCTCAGTTTTATATTTCCATTTTTATTTATTCTTAGGGGGTGTCTACAGATGCCTCAACTTCTTTTTACTTGGTAGATTAATGGGGTTCTATGGGATATCCACTTCCAATTCCCTCTTGAGAATTTTCTTCTTCAGTAATTTCCAACTCCTTTTTACTCCATAATAAAATAGAAATAAAACTTAAATTGGGGATAATAAATGATTGGGGATAAATATTACTTGTTAATTAATTATTCAAGTAATTTTTTGCAGTCATAATCTAGTTTTACAATCATTGAAGCTTTTTTAGTGTCGATCTGTGAGTTTTGAGGGTGGTTTGTTGAGTGGAGTGAGATTCCACGAGTTGTTTTAGAAACTCCTTCATGAAAGGATCTTGATTTCTCTATTATTGGTATCTTGTATAGGGATAAGATATTCCTCTTCCGAAGGATAAAGGTAAGGAGAATTTTTGAAAACATCATTGAAAAGGGGCTATTTGTTTTTGTTTATTACTAGATATAAACTGAGGATTCTAATACTTCTTATAATTATGATTTTTTTTATGGTTGATGTTGGAAATACCTATGGTACATGGAATAACATAAATGTATTCATTATACTTTAGGTCATCCATTGGTGTATTAGTCTTGAGAATAGAAAAGTCGGCAGACCCCAGGAGGTTTGGAATGTGATGTTTTATGTACATTGTCCAGAGAATAATTTATCACAAGAGAGGTTAATTATTCAATTTTATTTTCAGTTAAAGGGTATGACAAAGTTTTATACTCATTCACTCATCTTGTTGTGGATCTTGTACCACCGTTTTGAAATTTTGGGGAGACATTTTCAGTTAGATATCTAACTTAAGTGGGGGGTTCTATTAATCTTATTATAGATAATGTATCTATTATAATTTAGTTTCTGTCCATCAAACATTGGTAAAATAATACCATAAAGTGATGATAATTTAATGGATATTATGGGAAATATGATTCCAAATTCAGGAATATTTACAAAAAATCCTAAAGAGTTTCTCCAATTTATTTCTTGATCTTATTGATCTATTTTGTATCTAAGTGCTACTTGATGAATAGAAGTACTTATAAAGGAATGCAATATATATCCCATCCCATGTATTGGTTTTCATGAGTTGGTGGTTATAGATCCATTCTTTGGATACTAATTCAAGAGATAAGGGTAAACCCAACCAAATAACGTGATCTTATGAGACTCCTCTAGGATTGAAATTAGTAAAAACATTAGCAGATTCTCTATGATGTTGGTCAAGTTATAGTCCTATCAACCCCTAATAATTTTTTTGGAGTCGAATCATACTTTTTCTTAGATAAAATTTATGATTATTATTAAGTGCTTGATGTTGATTTTCATTATTAATATTAGTTCTATAAATTTCTCCCAAAGTATTTTTAAATTATTCTATGTTGTTTACCCTGATTTCAGTCACTAAATTCAATATAGTGGTGGAAGATATTTAGGATTGGGAACTTGTCAATGGAACTATGAAAAGTTCCCTCTCCTCTTTTTTAGTGATTATTCAAGTTCTCAGTCTCTCCAGAACAATTCTTTCAACCTCTAGATCAAAAAATGAGGTTATATAAACTGGATCTAGTCATTTGTTAATGTCAATTTAAAAAATAATTAAAACACAATAATTGGGCTCTTTGGGAATGAATTTGGGTTTGATGAGTGGCCTATTCGAGGTCCCTAGGGAAAAAATTGAGCCCAAAATAATGTATTAATAGTAGACACTAGTTGTCTATAAAATACTACATTGTTATGGGTGTGTTTCTATTTTTTTTAGTTGGTTCAATGTGTGGGAGATGTAATTGAATTGAACTGGTAATGAATTTCACTATTAAAAACATGTGGTCAAATTGGATTGGTTCTTAAATTTATATTTGAAGATAGTGGATTAACCTCAAGTCATCCCCTTAACTCATCTATAAAATCATAATTCTATTTTAATTCTCTCATATTCACTCTATAACTGATTGATACCTCAGATAAATTACCTTCTCATAGAGGAATAATCTTGAGTAAATATGTATAATGATCACTATAATCATAACTATCACCTATCATGGTGATTGGATATCTCTATTCACCCTCCTCTTCACCCACTACTCTCTATTACATGTGGTTTAGCAGATATGAGTGGCATATGCATTTAGTCCAGAGATAGAAGGAAGGAAAATTTTAATTTCCAAAGTAGTAGGAAATATTTTAGAAACTAAAAATGTTAAAATAAATCCAAATATATTAATATTAGAGAAAATCTATTAGAACATTGAGTTTATTTAAAGTTAATTAATTAGAATATTTGTGGCTTAGCCACTAATACCTTAGTGTTCCATCACTATGGATTTACAACCAAAGAAAAATGAATAGAAATAAGAAAGGAATATATAGCAGAAACCTTTGTTTGATGATCATGGAAGAGGCCTCTCTCTCTAGTGAAAAGTAAATATTTTTAGAGATATAATCATAGTTAATAAATCATACACATATATCCATGTGAGTAGAATGATCTTCTATTCAAATGAACCTATAATATCTGGGCTATTCATCAAATTCTGAACCCAATTCTTTCACTTTAGATTATCACCAAGTGCACAACTCAATGGTTTTTATTTATCCAATTTATCATACTTGAATATTTTCCATTAGAACATTATTCTATCATGATAAAACTCTATAATATTTCGTGAATAATTAATGAGAAATGATTTTATACTCTTTGTATTCACTGTACATTAATGTTTTCTTTGGGGAAGGAGATGATATACATGTTTTCTAGGGATTTTTATTTTAATTGTAATTGGTATAGACCAGCATAATGGACTTAACTAATGTAACATCCCAAGTAAGTAATGAATAATAGATATTTTTATCTATGTCTATTAATGATTAAGATAGTGTTATAGAGGCTTAAAATGAAAATAAATACAATCTTATGCATGAAATACACTAATATTCTTAAAAGATTATTTTACTGCCTTTTGATGGCAAACCATTTTTGAATCTATATTTTGACAATTTTATAAACTATGTTTGTCAAAATAAACTTATTCTTTATGATTGGGACATCAAAATTTACCTTGTGTGAATTTTTGGTATTTTTCTGACAATGTACATTTTTTAATGAATAGTGAAAAATACTGCATTTTACATCAAAACTGCTTTTTAATCTAATTTATTTATATGATTAGATTATGTTTTGAATTGGTTTGGAAGTGAAATTAGAATATATTTTTAACATTTTATCCAATGGTGGTCATTGGAATCAATTTCACTTTGAAATTAGACTTAAACTGGTGTCAATCTTTTGATACTTATTGTTTTGTAAAAACACGCTATTTGCTCTGGCAGCGGGAATTAATTATTAAATTAATTAATTTGACTTATATGTATTGAATTTTGTAAAATAGACTTCATTTTTGAATTCGGAATATCAAATATAGATCAGGGTGAATTTTTGGTAATTTTCTGAAAAACATCAATTTTTGATGAATAGTGAAACCACTAAGTGGTAATCAAGCAAACTGATTTTTCAGTTAAATGAAAGTTTGCCACTAATGTGTATTGAATTTTGAAAATCCGATATACATGGTTGTCATTAATAAGTAAAATGTGGTTGAATGAGATTATAATAATTTTTTGGTGAATTGTAACTTATTAAGTTCTTAATCGCGATTAGTGGTAATTAGGGTAGTTTAAGGTATAAATAATGCTTTAATAATAGGAAATGACCTAGAAACATGTACCAACCTTATTGGTTGTTTCATGGCCGACCAAGACAAGCCATGGGTCAACTTGGGGACCCCATGGAGACACTTTGGTTTGTAAATGACATAAATAACTTTTTATTAAATGTTAAAAGTAAAAATGACACAAACATAATATGTTTCACGAAAACAATTTTTACATGGGGTTATAAAGATCATAGTTTTGATTATAAATAGTCATTGGGAAGCTAAAAAGATTTCCTACATCATAGTATTTTTTTTATAATTTTTAGACATTAAATAAATTAAATTATTTATTACATAATAATGATTCAGCGATGACTTCATTATTTGACGATTTAAATAAAATGGAAAGACAATGTAAAATCTATGAACTACACATGTCCAAAACCAATTGGATGAGTTGATTTCGAACCCTTATCACCTTATCCACGAATTATATCAATGTGGGACCTTTTAAAACCGAAACACATTTTCAAATAAAGTAATATTTCTTTACTTTCCAAAAGTGCCCCTCCTCTCCTCTTATAAAAGGCCCCCACCTCTACCTCATTTCACACACTCCTCAAGCCTTTGTCTCGGCCAACCCCTGCCCATTTACTCTCTCCTCATCCCTCTCCTCATCCTAGAGGATTCCCTTTGGGCAGAATCCTTTTAAAGGAAGCCTTTAAGCTCAAATCAAATGGAGTTACACTTTTAAAGGTAATTCATTCTCTCATGTTCATTTGTTTTATTTTGCTTATCCAACCCCCTAAACTCTTTTTATTTACTTCTTTTGTAACAACACCAGTATCTTAAATATACTAGGATGTTTTTATAAGATATATTTGAGCTACACTCTCACACAACTACATCAAATGGTTAAAGAACATACGGTTTCCGTGGATGGCGAAATTCCGCCTCCTGAAACGATGATTGTTCAATACTCATTTAACACCTTCAAAGGTGGCCATTATGATGTCACTATTTTTATATATGATATATAATATGTTTATGTTTTCCTTAGGCTTCTGTTTTTTTCATTTTTGGAATACCTTTATGGTTTCCATTATGGGTAAACACGATATCTTCATTTTAGGAAGTGCGGACTACCGCCCCCTGAAAGTGATTTGATTCGTTAATACCATATGTGGGATGTGTAAAGGATAAAGTTAATGATATTATATATGTTATTATACTGGAATTATAATATACTCTTATATCATTATGATTCCATTCCATAAAATATGAAGTAGAAATGGAAGTAGCGTTCATGCGTACGTACGGCTTACCGTCTCCATGAACGGTGCATTTCATTTCTTACCTCTAAATGATTATGTAATATTATAAATGAATGTATGTACTGGATATATATGACATATATGATATCTAAATAATGAATACCATTCTGGATATAATGAACCATTGACCAAATTAACAACATGTAAGTGTAAGAAGTCTATTTTTGACTTAAGAACCAAATACCGACAAAATGAACATTATTAACTTAAATGATTACATGATGTTCATAACATGGTATAAAATGAATAATGAACATGAAAAAGATTCATAAGCAAGTATAGATTAACTCAAGTTTATTATTCAGGAGATTAAAGAACGGTCGGGTCAAGTCGGATACGAGGTATGGGACTTCGTCTCAATCTCCTTTCGTTGAGGCATATTTTATTTTATACACAACTTTCTTTTATACGGTGTATAAACCCCTTTGACTTTTACGTTTATTCAAAAGTAATATTTTTTATACGAAGCATTTACTAAATGAAAAAAGGGAATGTTTTTGTCGTACGTATGCGGCGACAACGACTTCTCCGCCGTCGTGACCGTTATTTGAGTTTCGGCTTCCTCTACAAGCCATACCTTTTTTTTAAAAGAAAAATAAATACCATGTTTTACTTTTCTTTTATTTTAGTATTGAAAATGGTTTTCATAATGTTTTTATATCAATGTGTTGTATTGATATCACGTGATTGAAATGTGGAAATTTTATGTTTCCTTTATACATGTTTTATGTGATATGATTATGTTATGGTTCTTGGGCATTATTATGAATACGGGTGGTTCTGTGATAAACTAAGGGCGGGTGAGCCCGTTATAGCTCTCCAATGCATTGGGTAACGTGAAGGAGTGAAACGTTAAGGTTTCTCCGAAGATATTTTAGGGGATATACTGTGATGGGTATTCCAAATGTAACCAAGAGGGTTACTCCCTACGTAAGAATGTTATGAATGCCTCAAGTTACCATTATGTCTTATAATTTCTATGATTTATTCATGATTTTATGAGGTATGTTAAAGTGCCTATGTTTTATGGGTAAAGTATGATTTCATTCTTATGTATATATGAACTCATGTATCCTTTCCATGTTTTTTTTATATAACCCATACTGAGTTTTTATGCTCATCCCATGTTTTTGAAATGTTTTTCACAGGTCAAGGGAAAGGTACATGATAAGATGATAGAGTCAAGGATGTGTCAAGAAATAATCCATGTTTTATTTTAAATGTGTTTCCATTGATGGGAATGAAGAATACTATCTTTCTGTAACCACTTTGTTTATATGTGGAATGTAATGAAAGTTTTATGATCTAATTCTCTAAAACACTAAACCCGAAAAGATCCTCAATGTGTAATCTTGTAATAACTCAAGATTAAGTAAGGTTTAAGGCTGGGGCCTTATAACTAAGGCTAGGCTTGGGCTTAGTATATCACTATAGTTGGGATTCAATATATCATAAGTTGTTCTAGATAGTCTTGGAATTCAATTTTTGTCTCATTCATCTCATTGGTTCTATCTTTATCCAAGTTCATATTGTTCTTTTCATTGAATGTTCTTAGATGTGAATCATTATATTATTCCACTTGTGTGTGCTATTCCTCACTACAGCTTGTGGATTGGTAAAAATAGAGGTATTGTCCATGTTAAATTTGGGACTTGTAATTAGATATAATAACAACCAGATATCTTCACATCCTCTACATCTCTATCATTATTCGAAATTGATTGCATAAAAAACTGAAGTGAATTATATAATTTGTTTAACTATAATCAAACATTGGTTAATCATAATTTTTCATTAGTTTCAGATTAATCATCATCTATAGATTCAAATATAACTATCATAGGAGACTTTGGTTCTTTATCAATTGAGTTTATCAACTCATTCATATAGTTTTTTATTCACTAATGTTTCTTCAATCGGCTTATGTTTTGCGTTGATTGGAAAAAAATCCATGTTTCGGGCCATAACATGTAAGATCATAACTTTTTGATGAGGTTCATTTAATTGAATTTCAATAAAGTTCCTTTTAAATTGTAAATGAACAGATTCATAGGAGTATGGAAGGTCTGAAGATTGTCTTATGGGTTTGAGACATTAAAAAAAGAAAAAATGGGGCAATCTAGTGCATGGCATGTAGTTTGTACTAACTATGACCTAGAACTTTCCTCCTTGAAGAAGGGGAGTTCATTTTTTGTAAACTATGCAAGGGGAGACTGGAAAACTTTCATCCTTGTACTAAATTAACCACACATACATGGAACAGTTTTTCAAACATTGTGATCTCTATATAAAACCATGTGACCCATGCCTCTCTTGGACATAGGAGGATGCACTATTGGAAATCAGTTTTGAAAACCCTATAGCCAAACTGAGTTCCTCATTAAAATTGAAAAAATGACCATATTTATCTCCTAATATTTATATAATTTTCATTCAATTTGTACTCCATTTTCTTCCCCAAAACCAATTCTATAAACCAAGATCCCTCCACTTTTACAAATATAAACCTCCATTGATTCATGGAAATTTGGAGTGTCGTTGAGTATTAATTTCATCCCCGGGTATGTCTCCAATTTAGTTTCCTTTTATTTTCAAGGTAAGTCATTATGGTTTATTTTTTCTTATTTGGATGCATATAAACCCAATTTCCAAGGACTTTTCACCTTACAATTTGAGGGTGTTTTAGTTCAAATCAATGGATATTGTTGGATGGGTGGTTATCTACGAGCTTGAGGTTGGTGGTCTATAATATTTATCACATAGTCATGATGTTATTCTTGTGTATGTAGTTGTTTCACTGTGTTTATAATCTTGGTTTTTGTGATCCTTACTAAGAAAAGTAAATTGGGATTTAAATTGATGTGTGAGACCCTTCACAAACCTTTTCAAGTCAGTTGATGATTTGGATACTGGGCCTATAGCCACCCATGTGGTGTTACAATCACATGAAAATTGTGAAATGATTTCTTAAATGAGGAATTAGTGGGTTTGTGAGATTAAAAAACTTTTAATTTTAATTTCCATGTTAGCATATTGTAAGGGGTTGTTTGAGTTAATTTTTCAAAGGTTAAATGGGTTATGATATTATTAAGGGTAATTTAATAAATGGTTAATGGGGGCATGTATGTGTTTTTAAATGGTTTGAAATAATGTTTAATGTATATGGTTATGGATAAATGGAAAAATGTATATTCATGTAAATGATTTATGGTGTGAAATTAAATGAATAATATGAATATTGATAAAGTTAATAGTGTACCCTTATTGGTTTTGTTTGATGAAAGGCAAATATGATCAACCCTAGGTAAACGTAATTGATGATATGGTCTGGATATTAGACTGAGGCTCCTCATCTTTGGGTTGGAATAGACTAATTATCTAGTCCCCATTGATGTGATACATGATATGGATAGCCAGACTAATGATCCAAGATCTAATAGTTGGATATGTTTGGATGGTGGACTGATTTTATAAACTCCTATTATTAGACATGGTTTGGGTACCTCGAATGAGGATCCAAGGTACAATGATTTATATAAACTTTTTAAATTAATTCCCATGTGACTTAAAGTGTTAAACTCCTCATGCTATTTAGTTAAGATGTTCGACATTGGTTGAAGAAGGATTAGTGAGTCAAGTGTTATTAGGCAACCCGAGAGACCATTGGTCTAATTGATAATTGATTAATTATGAAACCTATTTAATTTACTAATTATATATTATTATTTTATACTCACTAATACACTATTATTAGACTGAATATTTTTTATTCACCACTATTGGTGGCCTAAAAAAATGTACTCATAAATTACGCATGTTGTCTATGGTACTTGAGCAGATATCATGGTTATAGGCCTAGATAGGGAAAAAACTCCCTATGTCATATGATTAAATTGGGATGGATCATGGATGATGGGTATTTACATGATGTCAGAACCAAATATGGGATATTAACACGATGTCCCTAAATTGGTTTTCTTTTGACATTGTAGACTATCATCACATGACATATGTTTATTGCTCTGGTTTGTGGGAAATTACCATTTTTTGGGAGTTGATTACAAGATGCTTTGATTTTTTTTATCACTGATTAGGTTTTAGTTAATTTTATTTACACTATCATGATACAAAGATAAATAGTATATAGTCTCCCCGTGTTCTTTATTAGACCATCACCACTAGTCTCCATCCACTTCTATACAAGGAGGAATGCATGCGATCATGTAGCAAGTCTACTCGGGGAACTGGTTTACTATCACCAGGGACAAGACATTACAAAGTGGTATCAAATTGGTTTTTTAATATATATTTTCTGTTTGGGAAAGGTAGACTTGTGGTTAGTATGTTTTTATTCCTGTAAATGTTCTCTTTCCTGAAAGTAGTTAACCCATGTGTGGAGGGGAAACCCAACTTCGCAGGGTGGCATTGTTGTTCTTGATATTCATTTGGTATGATTGGATTTTATTTCACCTTAGGTGATACACTTACAATGTGGGGTTTTTGTTTTCGACGATTTTACACATAGGTCAACATGGAATGAGATTGTGTATGCACGAATAACTCTAGGAAATCAAGGAGTTATATGGCATGAATCATGTTAGGAACACATCAAAGAGAATGTGGGTTATGGAACATACAATGTTTCCTTATTTATATTGTGATTTAAAATAAGTGGTGCACAATAAAGAAGGTGAAATTGTTTAAATTTAAAAGATATCAAATTTAAATGATCAAAATAATACCCAATAGGTAGGTCAAAACTATTAGAAATTTTAATATGTTGAAATGGTATCAAATGTGATGTTTAAAAGCTGAATGTTTGATTTACCCTATATTAGTCATGCACCTCGATAAGAATGTTTTGGGGTAGTGATTGTGATGTGGTTATAGTCATTAGGTTAGTGTTTATGGAATCTATTTCTATAGATCATTGTGACCCCTATTTTTTATAGCTATGAAATAAATTGAGATGTTCCCTGAAATGTATTTTTTTAATTGTATAGAGATTCCATCATGATGACATTTACTGATAGGGTGATATGAGAGAATCGCTGAGAATGCACCTCCAGTAGTTTTACAAGAATCCCTACTGGTTCTTGGTAATAGAAGAATTGAATTTTCATAGAAATTCACACTCAATTTATGCATTATATAGAGACATACCCCCCAAAAGTTGAAACTGAGTATGTTTGATTTAATAATAGAGTTCTAACTACAATAGTCTCTAAAATTCACCAGAGACGGTGGACCTAATGCAAGAATGATCTAGATTGAGTCTATAAAGATGATATTGGATCACTTAGACACTCTTATAGAGAAATGTTTCAATATGGAATCATATATGTTACGGGACCAATGAATTCCTACTGGGATATTTATTTATAGGTTGATAATACAGAGGGTACGGTATAGAACGTTTCCAAGAAAAGTTCTTGAATTATTTCTACCCAGATACTCTATGTCAGCACAGAGCTACTAAGTTTATGTGATTGACCTAGGGGAGTTTGTTAGTGTTGGATTATGATGGATAATTCACTGATATAAATCATTTTTTTAAATAATATTAGAGTATGGGGAAGAAATGGATAGATGTTTTCAATATGTTCTTAGAAGTTAGTTCATGTCTGAGGTGAATATCTTCCTTTTGAAAAATTTTATTGGGGTGGTGAATCAAGATCTCATTTCAAAGGGGAACCTGAAGGAGGAAGCTATTGATGGATAGGTAGGGTCGGAGAAGATATATCTTGGTATGTATTATAATAGTGGGAAGAACTATTATGAGAACATTAACTGTGGAAGAAATTGGTATAGTAGCCACGGAATAGGATCGGCCTCTTGTGGTAGTGATCGAGTGTTCTGGTAATAGTGTAATAGACTGGATCCATTGCATCTTCGGTGTCCCTTACTACTTTTGGAGTTCTGATATTGTGGTGGGATGGGTCATGTATAGAGTTTTTCTAGGATCCCTCGGTAGATGGGTGGTGATGGAGAACCTAGACCAATATAGAGCACTAGTAGGGGATGTTCTACACATATTACTCTAACTGTTTGACTTCCTCCGTTAGTATTTGTTGTGGTGGAGGAAATGTTTCTTTTAAAAAAACACATCAATATTAGGTGGGTAGTTCGATGCAAAATAATCATATTGGAACTTATATAAGAGGTATAGGTTTACGATATGCAGTTCATCTTACACCTGTTAGTAGTGAGGCTATGTCATTAACTATTAGAGGTATGATTCTTATAGATTATATTCATTATATTATTTTATTTAATAAAATAGCTTCACATTACTTTATATACTCTCTTTTATTATATTCTTTGAGCCTAACTGTGGATTTTATGTATTGGTTTATGTTGATTGACAAGATATTAGGGGTGAAATTGGAGAGTATCCTACATTACAAGGTGTTTTCACTCGAGGTTGGTGGGTTCCATCTCCTTTGGGACTTGTTTATGCTAGATATTTTAGTTATAAACATGATAATAGGAATTGAATGGCTATTTACATAACAATATCACATAAATAGTTAATATAGGAGGGTAACCTTCATGTCTCCTGAGGGTGACATTTCTGTTCACTATGGAGAGTGAGATACTCAAGCTGGTAGTGCAGGGAAAATTTTTCAGATGATGGGTGAGCTCAAATATATGGAATACAGTATTATTCTTAATGATGGGGGATTATAACATGATGTATTCCCTCATATTGTTGATCAATTTTAGTATATGTTTCTGGAGGCGTTTTCATGGTTTTCACTTGAGAGAGAGGTTGAGTTTACAATTTAATAAATGCTTGGAATTGATATAGTCTCCATTCCATATTATATAATGGAACAAACCAAGATCCAGGAGCTTAAGAATCGGTTGGAGGAGTTATAGGATAACAATTTTATCTAACTAAGAACATCGCTTTTGGTATCTCTAGTATTATTTTCCAATAATGCTGAAATAACATTGCATTTTTGTGTTGGTTGTCAGAAATTGAATAGGATGATATTTAATTATTGGTTTATCCACATCCACATATCGATGACATTTTTTTTCCAGATAAATTGTTCCAGTATATTCCATATGATCAATTTGAGATCAGGGTGTGATCAGTTGATGGGGAGACCCTATGATATAAAAAAGACTAGTTTAATAAGTATGTATATCTTATATGAGTTCAGGGTGATGTTTTTATGGATAACAAACACTCTTACTATGTTCATTCTTTTATGAAACAAATGATTCACCCATACTTGGACTAGTTTTCATTTTTCTTCATTAATGACATCATGGTGTACTCTCGTACTAGTGATGATCATCCCAAACATCGTGACATCATTCTAGGTATATTGAGAGTGACTTTTAAATACACCAAGCTATTTATGTGCCATTTATGGATTGAAAAATTACATTTCATGGGTAACATCTTATCAGTAGAGGGTGTATCAATGAACCCTAATAATGTTTTAGCATTCATTTTCTAGGATTAGGCCACGAAGTTTTTTGATATCTGAATATTTTTGGATTTAGTATGTTATTAATGAAGGTTCATAAATTAATTTTATAAATTAGAAGAAACACTCTCATTACTAAAAATGTTGGGTGTTAAGTTTGAGTGTTTTTATACATATGATAATTCTTTCTAGGAGTTAAAGAGGCATTTGACCACAACATCGATTCAGATCTTAGCTCACTCAGGTGGAGAGTATACCATGTTTTATGGTGAGACTATAGTCAAGATTATAGTAGTGTTGAAATAGGGAGATTGATTCATAGCATATGAATGATGAAAATTTAATACTAATGAATGAATCTACCATGAACATGATCTCATGTTATCTATAGTGGTTTTTACCTTGATGTGTTGGTGGAATTATCTTCTGGGTGAGAGGTTTCTTATTTACAATGACTATAAGAGCCTAAAATATATCTTTTCATAGTTTGATTTAAATCCCCAATAGTAGATATTGGTTGAGTATGTGAAATTTTGTTATTTTTAGATATATTTTATGCTCAGAAAGTGGGATATTAATAATGATTTTTTCAGACAAAAAACACACACTAAAGCATCTTGGGAGTCTTCTTCTGAGTAAAAGATGATGTCCATGTTTTCCAAGATGAATATATGTGTGCTAGAGATGTGGTAAAATATGACTCTCATGTATTTATTGGTTTTTCCATCAACTCCGGATGGGGTAAACCGGAGGTAGTATGGGGATTCAGAAGGAATTACATTTAGGGAAAACATTGATGGTGGTGAGATGCCACTAGATTGGACCATCTATGATGATGAGACCATCCATGTTAATAGTCATGTTATTGTGCCCACATTTATGTGTGAGGAGATGATGTATGAGTTTCATGCCCCAAGGTGGTAGATGCATCCTTGATTCACCAAAAATATTGTTTCCTTCATAGATAGTATTGTTCTCTAGTAATGAAGAAGTAGATAACAAGTTTCATGATGTGATGTTGCACCTTTTAGTAGGTGATGGCTGAGAATCACTGACATGTTGGTCCTTTATAGCCATTTCCTATTCCAAAATGGATGTGGGACAATGTTACCATGAATTTTATGGTTGTTATTCTGAGGAATCCATAAAATAATGATGTTATATGGGTAATTGTGGATCAGTTGAAAAATGTAGCATAATTATTACTGATCACAGAGACGTTCACTATGGATCAATTATGTGACATGTATGTTTGGTAGATAATGTGTTTTCATGGGGTGCCTCAGAGTATAATTTTAGATAGAGTCCCTCATTTTACTTCATGCTTTTAGAAATTATTGCATAATGTGGTGGGTACTCCAGTGTTATTTAGTGCATATTTTCACCTACATAAGGGTGGAGAATCAAAAAAACTATCAAAGTGATAGGGGACATGTGGATATCATGATTCTTAGATTTTGGTTGGACTTTGGAGAATCACTGAGCACTTCTTGAGTTCACCTGTAAAAATACATACTAGGTTACTATTCAGATGGTTCCATAAGAGGAATTCTATGTTAGGCATTGTATATCATTATTGTGTTGGATTGTTGTGGGAGAATCAAGGTTTTTGGGATCGAGTCTTGTGTGGGAGATGTTAGAGTAGGTTCAGTTGATCTATAATCATATAGATATGACTCAATGTAGATAGAATTCATACAATAATTGACCACATTATCCTAATGAATTTATATTGGGATACAATGTGTTTATTTAGGGGTCTCCAAGATTTGGTCACCATCAGATTCAGAAATATGTAAAGTTGGTTCCTTAGGATGTGGGATCATTTGAGATCATATAAAGGATTGTACTAATATCATATTGGTTGGATCTTCAATAGTCGTATAGTTTTATGTATGATGTTTTTCATGTGTCACAACATTTGTAGTATCACCCTAACCCTTATCATGTGATTGATGTGGATGTTGTTGAGATTTTAGCTAATGTGTCCTTTGTGGAGCATCTGATTCCTATTGTGGATTGTACTGAGAAGACTCTTCAAAGTAAGACCATATTGTTGGTATGATTGTTTTGGAATCAAAAACATTTTTAAAATAAAACATGGGGGAGGGAAGCTGATATATATGTCTAGTGGTATGATATCTTTACATTAGATGCTTAGAGATGATGATAAGTGTAGCATTAGGATGAGCTATTATAAAGTGGGGAGGTTGTATGATCCTGACATTTTAACAAGGTGCATGTCTTTTATTTTTTTTAAAATTCAATTATAAATAGTTGATGAATTAATTACTAAAATTACGAAAGGAATTAAGAAATTCCAAGGGGTTTGAGACATAAAAGGAAGGAAAATCAGGTCATCTAATGCATGGTGTATGGTTGGTGCACGATTAGTACTAATCATGTGCCAAAACTATGGACCTTGGATAAGGGGGTTCAAATTTTATTAAATAATGAGGGGGATAATAAAAAATAGGCAGCCTTGGATAGAACAAAATGAACGGGATACACATGGTTTTCCAAACCATGAGGGATCCCTAGTAAACCATGTGACTTATGCCTCTATTGGATAGAGGAGGACACATTGATTGCACATGTTTTGGAAAACTATGTGACCAAACCATGCACCTCATTAAAAGTGAAAAAATAACCATTTCACCATCTCAATATTTATATTATTTTAACTTTATTTTCAACCAATTATATTCCCCAGTAATCTAGGGTGTAATCAAGGAGATCTCCCCTATTCTTAGGATCAAACTCCTTCAATTCTTAAGTTATTTGAGTTTCATTTTGTGTAAATCAAAGCTCTAGGTTAGTCTCGAACTCCATTTCATTCTATTACTTGGGATAATCATTGTGGGTTATTTTATCTTCATCTAGAGATTATAAACCCTATTTTTAGAGAGTTATTTTATTTTTAATATGAGTCAGTTTTATTTCAAATAAAGGGTTGTTGTTGGATTGGTAGTTTTCTATGGGATTGAGATAGGTGGTCTACATGTTTCTCCCATAGTAATGATGTTATTCTTGTAAATGTGGTTATTTCATTGTACTATCATGATTTTGTTTTGTGTCACTGAATAATAAAGGTATATTATGATTTAAATTGATGTGTGAGACTCTTCATAGACCCCTTCATACTCATTGATGATTTTGAGACCAGACCTACAGCCACCCATGGGGTGTTCCAATCGCTTGAAAATAGTGAAATGATTTTTTAAGTGATCAAGTAGTGGGTTTATGGTATTAAACCAAATTTAATTGTATTTGGAATGCTATCATTGTGTTAGGGGTTGTTTGGATTAATTTTGGAAAGGTTAAATGGGTTATGATATTATTAAGGGTAATGTAATAAATGGTTAGTGGGGGAATTTCCATGATGTTAAATGGTTTGAAAAAATGTTTAATGGTCATGTTTATAGATAAATAGTGAAATTGACCAGTTATAGAAATGAATTACGATGTTAAATTCATTGAGAAAAATCAATATAGATTAATGTAATGGTGTACGCTTGTTGATTTTGTTTGGTAAAATGTCACTACTATTGAACCCTAGATAGATGTAATTAATGGTATGGTTTGGATGTTGGACTGAGGATCCTAATATTTGTGTTGGGGTAGATTGATTATCTAGTCCTCATAGATGTGATAAATGATATGGATTTTTGGGATGATTATCCATGTGAAAATGGTTAGACATGTTTGGATGTTGGACTGATGCTCTAAGATCCTATTTCTAAACATAGTTTTGGTACCTGGATTGAGGCTCCAAGGTAAAATTATTTATCTGAAATTGATAAATGAATTACCATGTGGCTTAAAGTGTTAAAGACCTTATGGTATATGGTTCTCACTATAAGATTGGGATGAAGTAGGTTTAATGATTTAGATGTTATTGTGCAACTCAAGATCCCATGGGGATAACTGAATAGTATTTAATTATGAAACCTATTTTATTTAATAATTATATATTATTCATTTATACTCTGGTGTAAATATATATTTGACTATATATTTTGTAGACATTGTTGGTGGTGGACTAATATTTTCTAATCACACCTTTCTCGGGCTGCTTGTGGTACCCTATAAAATCTCATGGTTATAGGTACAGATATGTGAAAAGGCCCTATGTTAGATAGTTGACTTAGGATGGAGCATAGTTGATGGAACCAACCATGATGTTTGGACCATAATTTGGATATTTTCAGTGTTTCTATATTTTTGATTTCCATTGACATTATAGACTATCATGACCTAATTCATTTTTATTATTTTGTTTTATGGGAATTTACATAGTTTTGGGTGTTGATTACATAATTCTTGGATATTTGTTATTACTAGTTTTATTATATTTCATTTTATTTCCATTGATATTATACTCTAATAAAAATGGTATAGTTTCGCTATGTGTCTTATTAGACCCTCACCGCTATTCGGTATGCTCTACCATATGGGGAGGTGCAATTGAGGTCATGTAGCATACTAGATTGGGGCACTAGTTTAGTGGAACCTAGGTAGGGATCTTATATATATTATTTTAAGAATACTGTTAAACAAATTTTGTATATTTCATATCATACTCCCAACTACAACAATCGGGTGTTACAAATGCCTTATTCATCTTCTCAATCCTACACAAAACGTAGTGAACATGAATCCATACTCCAGATCATGGTTCTTAACTCTCTTTATCATTCCATGAATCTTCAACTAATGACTTCCTTTTTTGTGATTCTAAATGATTTTCAAGATTCAATCTTCTTTAACATTAGTGTAACTCTACTCGATCCTCATTATTGATATTTTATTTTAATAAATCACCATAATTCATCATATGTGTTCACCAACTAGTTCATAGATATTTTCTTTCAATGGAACCTAGATCTAGTTAATCTTCAATGGTAGAAATGAGCCTCATCCAACCAACCTTTTTTGGATCACTTTCATCATTAATGGGTTTATCAGATTATACAGTTAGTGGCAAGCTCAGTGATATTGTCCATTCAAAAAAGGTTGGAACAACTCCATCTTGGTCTCAAAAGGCGGTATTAGTGATATCTTATTCCTCAATTTGATCATAACCATATGTTTTGGGCCACTTCGCATTTTTTTGTCTTCAAAAGGTTTTTATGTTCCAAACTCATTCTCAAGAAGGTTCACTCAAAATTTTTCTTTTATCAAAACTAACTCATATTCAACTTCACCATGGAACCATGTTCGTCATGCATCTGCTTCGCCTATACATCTCTTCCATCATTGTTTTTTTTGGATGGAACAGCTATGGTTATAGTGGATCATTGAATAGAAGTTAATGCTTTATGGATGGTCTCAGTAGCTTGAGTTGGAAGGAAAGGTAGATTAGTTGGTTAGCCATGAAATAAAGGGATGATGGACAATAAGAAGAGATGAATTAAGGTATGGTTGATTAGAGATGTTTCATAATATGAGGGAACAATCGATTCAATTAATGTGGTCTACCATTGAAAGGATTCTGTGGGTGTTTGGTTGGTTGGGAGATGAAGGGCTCATTCGCTTGAACAACTATGGTCAATCCTAGATTTTTTATTTTTAGTTTCCATTTTAACTATGTACTGAACATTTCCTCTCTTGGTTGACTAAATCATCTTTATGGAATATTTGATACATTACCAAATGTTTACAGATGGTCACTCCAATTTCATCACATAGCATGTTCACGTGTTTTTTTTAAAAAATCATTCACTCCTGGTCGCTAGAAATTCTCAACATGTAGAAACGTTGGGACTTTTATAGTTTTCTAGTGAACTGGCAGGCCACACCATGCCTTTTAAAATAATGGTACTAACCAACACAATACACACAAAAAATTCATGCATTTTCAGATTTAATATTCCAAAAATGTTAAATTAAAAAATTTATTCATAATTTCCAAATTCATTTAAATTCAATACAAATAAAATAAATTTTTACAAAACATAACCAATTTCTAGTGAATAAATTTAAAAAACATTTAAAAATCATGGCAGAAAATTTATAATTATTAAAAAAATCAATTTATGGATTTCATTAAATTCAAAAAAATAATAATTGAAATGCCAAATTAAATCCATTTAGTATATTAATTCAAGATCAACTCAAAAAATAACATTCAAGTTCTAAAAATATATGGATATAAATAATTTCCAAAAAAATCAATCCATTTAGTATTAAATTCCATATTTCATAGATCTATAAAAAATGAATGATTACCTAGGATTTAGGGTAAATTGAGTAGTATTTTCTATGGATAGCAGTAAATATTTTTGAGAATTTCATCTCACATCATTTATAGAATAATGAATAGTCATAAAATATGGTCCATATCCTAGAGGATATGTTTCGGACATGAATCTTAGTGCTTTATGAGGTGATTTTTGGTCAGTTGTGTCACTCACCATTGCGTTGTTATAAGGAGTGTGAGAATGATATCGTTGGGTCGATTATGGTGTAGAAGAGATCTAAGAGAGTGCATTTTTTTGGAAGCATTTGGTTATCCCATATAGTAGACAATGATTGTATATCATTTAGAGGATACGGCCTTTTGATTTCTATGGGGGAAACCATGTTTTCTTACATGTGTCACCTCAATTGGAGAATCATAATTTTCCTTGGAAAGAGAATTTGGAACCATGTTTTTTAATATAATTTAAGATCATTAGATGTATCATAATAGTGGGTTACTGATTAGATCTTACTCCACGATATTAAGGTATTCTTAAAGTGTTTCATGTGTATAATATTCAGAAGTATGAGCCCAATCCTATGCATTTGATCAACTACAAGGAAATTTAGTTTGAACCATATATTTCATTTTTGGACCAAATGATATATTTTAGAGATAGAGGTAATAAAGTGTTCAGGGGAATTAAGTTACCATTTTTTTGAGTTATGTGGCAACAAGGATGAATTAAATACGAGACATTGGATCAAGATATAGATTTTAGAGCTCAGTGGCATGAGTTGTTCAGGTATACCTCTAGAGAAACTTATAAAGCACATGAACTCATTAGAGGGGGATATTTATAATGTCCCCAATTCATAAATGTATGAAGTTTTCACCATTATGGTGGTTAAATACATGTTTGGGGAGTTTGGGATGTTTCTGGATTAAATAGGGTTTTTGGAATTTTTAGGTGTACCATGGGAAGGACCACAATATTTTATATGTCATTTTATTCCTGGAACTCACCAATGTGACATTGGAAAGACAAACAGGCCCATAGTGGAATGTGGTCTTGGGCATGTAGCATTGTGAGTCCTTCTATGATCCATGAAAAGAAAGACCTAACCACACCAGGATGGAAGATTTGGTGCCTCAAAAATGGGAATGGCTTCAACATCAAATCATACAGGGGTTTCTATATCGATTTTCCTGAGTTTTGGTGTGATCAAGGACACAACATTTGTGGTGGGAATCACCACATCATGGTAACAATTGTTTCATAAATTCATACGGTCAATGGGAAGTCACAACTCTCAATGCGAACACATGAAATCATCAAAAGGGGGTGTTTAATGAGTTATTTACTCATTTTTCTCCTGACAAAACTATTTTTAAATCCTTTCAATTCTTAAAGGGTTATGGGTGTTCTTTCTTCATCGAGAAACTACATGGGTTATTTTTTCCCTCTCCTATCTTTGGAACAAGAGTCTAGATCAACTTTTTGACATCCTTAAGATCGATACCAGATCTAAAGTAGTATAAAAGTTCTTTTTAAATGGATATAGATATTCTATTGATGGTAGTATTTATGGGGTAAGTTTATTTGATTATCATAATATGTCATCATCCCCTTCTTGATTTTTGTTCTAGAATCACATTTTTGATGACTTAGGATACCTTTTAGGGAAACTTAGAGTATGGGGTTGATATAGTTGCTTCATGAGTTTATTTTTTGTATCATAACATGATAAATATTAGACATTGGAATCAACACACTTGAGGAAGGAAGTTTTTTACCATGTACATTCCTATAATAAGTATTTTCATGATATTTATTGAATGTGTTTATGTGTTTAACCCATGAAACCCATGTATAATATTGATCACATGTGTGGTGTGTGTCCTATGAGATCAATGTTTGATATTGATCATGTCTGTTTGTGTGTGTGTGTGTGTGTGTGTGTTTGGTTGCTGAGAATCATTATAGATATGCTATGTTTGTGCATATACCTGTTATTCTCTGTTGTGTGTGAATGTATCTCCTATAGATATTTTTCTTCTAGTAGAAAGTGATAGGTGGACCATCATGGGTTTTTTATCCATTAGAGGGGAGTATGTGTGGCATGCAATGATGATGATGATGGACTGAGACGCGAGGTATGGGTTCTATGGCCTTGAGGCTTGACCCATGGAATGACGAGATATGAAGTCCTTATGGCCTGAACTGGGGAATAAACAAGATACAATCACCATAAATCCTAACTTGGGATAGATATGGGGATCAAATTCCTTGTGTACTAACCTAATATGTTTTTCCAAATGGATACTAATGGATATATGAGGTTACCTTGTTGGTGACCCATGTTATAACTATTCTTCCATCATTGAGCTAAAGCAGCTATGATCGAGGATTATGGTGGCTTGATTAGTGCACGACCACTCGACACATGATTGATCATTGTTTTTTACTCATTTACTCATGGTCATATCATACGAATCTTATGAATGTGATCTTATGTTAAGGATTAATTGGTTGTTTCATACTAAGTTTGTACTCAATCCAATCGCATGAATCCTGATGTGTGTGGTAACTTCATGCTCACGGATCTGGGAAAGGACAAAGGCCCAATGATAGTGATTTGAGGAGGTAGATCCCTGGATTTGGAGGAGATACTGGGACCAAATACTAAGTGAAAATGTAATGTCTATTTTTTTATTTCTCTTATTATACTCTAGTTTGACCTTCTACATTGGGGGTCCTTTGTTATTACATTGTGTGACTCTAACACACCTACCACGTCATTTGTTATAGTATTGTTATTATGATATTTTGGATATACAATTTTATGTTATTATTTTATTCTTGATATGGTTATGATATATGGATTATGATATAGATGGTATAGACTCCTCACTTTAATTTTCTGGCTCTCACTGCTACTCGACAACCACTTTTGTATGGGGAAGCTTGCATAAGGTCATGTGGCACTTCAGCCCAAACTGGCCTATTCAATTAAAGAAATTATATATAATTAAATTTAGATATTATTATTATAAATATGGATTCTATTTTATAGGATTATATTTTTAGAGGTTCTAAAAATTAATTTTAATATAAGTATACAAATTGTGGTGAAAAAAGTTTTTAGGAAAAATGTATATATAATCATAAAAATGATTCACACCAAAATCATGTGTAGTATTGATTATCTTGGAACTTATTAGTTTATTATTAAACAACATAGAATTATCTTCCTTTAAAATTTATCCAAAACTAAATGTAACCTTCTAAATACTTCATTAAATAAATGGATCAAAATAGATCTTTTATTAGGATAAAACATTACATGATCTCTAAAAAGTCAATTACTGGTTTCTAAATTCATTTTAATCCATTTAAATGTTTCATTTTACCTTGTAAATATATATTTGTACTAAAAAAAGTTTTCATAAACTTTTAAGCCATTTTTATATCATGATGATGTCATAAAAGTGATAGTATTTGTAAAATCGGTATTTTTGACGATTCACCCAAAATTCATCCATTTTTTAAAAATAAATATAAATCACATTAATATAATTTCAACATGATAAATAAAAAAATTAATTATTTCTTAAAATGAAAAAATATGAAATGAAAAAATTTATCTTTTATAATAAAATAAAAAATATAAATAAAAACTGATTTATAGAGAAAATAATAATTTTAACATTATGTGGTTTTAATCATTTTTAAAATAAATTTTTAATATATTATTTCACTTATAGAAATATTATATATTATTATAATTATATTTTGAAATTTATCAATTCAATTTATTGGGATTAAATAAACAACACATAAAAACCATTCTTTAAAAAACAACCCTTTTAACATTAAATAACATTGATTATTTATCCTCTAAATGTATGAACTTTTAATTGAATGATATCATTTTAATTAATATTGGTTATATTTATCTTATAATTTTCCTAATTATATTTCACATTTGATTTATAATAATTTCTTAAAAATAAATCAAAATATATCACGGTTCGTTTTATCTCGGTGTTGTTTGTGATACAAACAATTCAACATAGTATTTATTTAATTAAAATTACATTCTAGAATATTTGATTTTTAAATTTTCCACCTTAAATAAATTACATTATTATAATTTAAATTTATTTTTACCAAAATGAGTGTATCATGATATAGTAATAAAATCAGGTGTAGATTTTATCAATGTAATTTTTTAGTCTATAATAAGAAGCCTTCTATTTCATAATTAGATATTTCTAAATCCATATATATCTCATTATAATAAATATACTTATGAATGAGATTCCATAAAATACCTTTATACATGAGTGTTAATATTGATTTATCTTCCATTTTCTTTATGACTACTTTTACAATCGATATAGAGAATATGAGTAAATATACTTGATTTTTTTCCACATCCTATATAAAATTTGATCCTTAGAATTTTTATTTTGATTGAGTTTCAACCTCTATTTCATATCACATTATAAATGATTAGTTTCCAAGATAAAATTTCCATTTTTTGGAATCCCAAAAATAAATTCTTAATGGATCATGAGAACCACAAAAGGATGAAAAATTAATACTCTTATTTCCAGCCATTTACTAAAAAAATGTTAAAACAAGTTAAGATATGAAATAATATGAATAAAACTTCATATAAAGAAATAATACATTAATCTCTAATATATAAATAATAACCTCAATGTTCAACATAAATTATTCCATATATAACTAAACCCTGAAACTCTTTAAAATATGACTGGCCAAATTCAAAACCCAAAAGAAGAAATGATTGAACATATATTATTCCAAAATCAACGTATTAATTATCAACAAACAATATTAGTCACTCAAAAAATCACATCCGAAAATTGTATATTCCCGAAATCATATATTCTCCAAAATATACTAATTGTTACTCAAAATAACCTGAATCGCCTATACAAAAAACAATAAAAAATCATATATTCTTCCAAAATTTAACTCAAACTTTATTCATCAAATAATATCGTCCACTTTGTCATAAAATATCATTAATGAAAAATAAATTCCATTAATCTGAATCTTATATTGTTCCTATAAATATTATAACACTTTAAAACTTAATCCATCATTACTTCAACATCAAAGAATTTATTATCCCAAAAGGTTATCAATACCATTCAACTTATTTCCCAAAAAGTATAAAAAATTTATTCTCCAAAAACCATTATACTAAATCATAAGTTAATTATAAGTTTTATATATTCCTAAATCATCTATTAATACCCAATAAAAATATCCCAAAATATCATTAATCACTTTAAACTACATTCACACAAAACCTCAAAATGGTTTCTATCCCTATAAGCTTACGAATAAACCTAAAATTATTATCCCATGACAGTATCCAAAATTATTAAAATATCCTCACCTAATAGAATCCCAACCTCTAAAGTCATATTTACTGAGTTATGATATCAACAGATATTCCACATAATCGTACACCTAAATTCGGTGCTGAAAATATATTATTTAAATTTCGATTTTGAATCAACTCATGTGAACCAAGTTAACCATCCATAATTATAATATAAAAAATAAATTTTTTTAGTCACTTATATACCCAAAAACATTTTTTTAGTGTAACAAACCTCTACCTCCAAATATTCCACAATGAAGGAAGAGATATAATTATATCTAAGTCCCACCTCTAGTAGACCCTAGGTTGGTGAGTAGCATCAAAGGTATAAAAGCTCACTGTTTGGGTGAAATTACCCTATATAATTGATACATAATCAAAAGACCGGATAAACAACCACAAAAAAACTCCAAAAGATAAAATAATGTTGAAACAAAAACCGTCCAACAATTCGTGAACAAGTATTAAAATAATACAAATAAAAGAATCCAAAGCACAACAAAAATCTTGTCTAAGACAATGACTCAACAGAATCTCCAAAACCATGCTATAAATGCCTAACTCGGTCTCCAAATCCCAAATAGAAACCTAAAAAATAGTTTTATATACATAAGCGGAGAAAAAATGTATATCTATTAGAGAATAAACAATGTCTCAAGTAAACATGTTAAAAGAGCATGCTAATGCACCAGTGATCAAATAGTAGAACAAACATGCACCTAAATAGGTCATCTAACAATCCCAACCTCACCATAGATCACTCACCACATCATTGAACCAATATAATAATATATCATCGATATCATAACAATGAAATTCTCCCCATTACCTCTTCCCTACTGATTTTTTGCTATCACACCCCAACGGTGAATGTCCCGTACTACCATACCTTCCATACAAATCACATCACACCTAAATAAACTAGGTCCATATCTGATGTGGTTCAGGATGCATTCGTACCAACCCCACCCTCATAATATATATCATATCATGCTAGCATTAGGCATCACCACACTACGTATTTCTCAATGAAACCTAGTCCATCACATCTCATATCATTATGTCAATTAGAGTAGTAGGGTACCATGAATGTGGTGGACATTAGCCTTATGCCCCCTCCTACCATTCATGACCCCCACCACACATCACATCACATCATTGACTCATCACATCACTTCTCAACCGAATCCACCAAGTCTAAAACTATTGTGTAATCTCCAATACCAAGTTGTGTCGTCACTACTGTTGAATGAAGAGAAGAATACAAGGGTATCCATCCATCTGTATCACCACCATCCTAGATATTTGGAAAATCACCTAAAACCCAGAAACTCTGAGAGTTGGTAATGTTATCCTTCTTTTGTGGGGGAATGTAAAGAAATAACATTTTGATATATGATATATAAAGAGAAATTACCCAACCTATGGGTTCTTAAATCCACACTAGTGCATACCACATCACCACCACCATACCATACAACAATTTTCACAAACACTACTACTATTATATGAAACAAATCACAAAACTACCACATAGGCCCAAGATTCCACTTTCAATTACTAATCCACTTCATTCACATTTAAACCCATTAATTTATTATTTAATTAATTTAATATATTTTTATCAAAAATCTATTTCTATCCCATATCATTTATTTAGAATACTATTTCCTTTTGTTATATCATATCAATTTATTCCATGGACAACTAGAAAACTAACAAAACCACCATATAATAACTCATCAAACTCATAACAACCATCGCCACAATACCACAACTGTAATCATTGCTCTTCCACATCAACGAATCCATATTTCCCAAAAAACCACACAACCACAACCACTGAACACCAATACTACTGCTCACCACATCACATACAATAACCACACATCATATCCACTATGCTCCAAAACCACATCACACCACATCCTCTGCACACCACATCACACAACTTCACATGTCACATCCATTCCAACAAATAAAATCACATCACAACCCTACGCATCACACAACCCATCTGGTTGACCCTATTACCACAAAATATCCCAAACCACACAGGTAAACACCAAAAAAACAATCACACATCACAAAAACACATATCATCTTCCATAATTTATTCATGGTCTTTTATCACATTACTTATTTATTTAGCATGAGTATTATCATGAAAACTAGGTTTCCAAGGGAAAAAAATTTATTAACCATATATAAATTCATTAGTCTATAATTTTTGGTGTGATAACAAAAAAACATTTCAAGTGTCTCAACATATATCATCTATAGATCAAACAAGGCTTCCAATAGTTGTTATTTTCAGTATTGGCAACAAGCATGCACAATATCATCAAAAACATATATCAAATAAGTATATGATGAAATATATACCTATACCAGTAAATTTTAATTATATAAATTCATTATCTTATTTAATACAACCCTTATTATCCATCCAGTAGAAATACATATCATGAAATCCACACATAGGGAACATGAAAAGGAGAGAATGAGGGTCACCTACGTTAAGGAATCTTTCTGATCTCACTTTGCACTACATGGAGAAGAATAAATTGGCCTCAAGCCACAACAACATAAGGAAAAAATAAATCAACTTAAACCACGTCAATATTTCATAAAAAAAACAACCCAAAAAATATCCCTAACCGAAACAAAAATTCATAAATGTATCATAGAGATAAGAATGATTGAAAACAACCAATAAAGGGAGAATGTTTTTCCACCGATTTTTGAAACACCACCAATAGAACCCTAAGATGAAAGACATGTAAGAATGTTTATAAATTCTACGATAATATCTTAGGGTTCATTACAAAATGAGAGGGATAGGTGACGACTTAATGGATAGAGAATCAGAAAAAAGAAATTAGAACATGGAAAATACCCCTTACACATCCTAAATTCCATAATCATGACATGGATTGCATATCCCCCATGGATTACAATCCATGAACCCAATACAATGTGTGAAACCTTTATATACTTGGTTTCCACTGAAAATTAAGTAACCTAAACTCAAATTAATTACAAATCATGAATTATACTTTCACGACGTTAATTCATTCCATGCTTCACACCTCTTCGAAACATAATCTGTGAATCTTCTAGCCTCAAATTTTGTTAATCACCAACTCACAGTGTGAATCTGGTTCACATTGTGAACCAATGGTTGCATTACTCCTACAGTACCAAATCCATTGGATTCTCCTCCACCCTCCTATGAGATATGTACAACACCTAATATGGAAACATAATGAGACTTTAAGGAAAACACCATTATATTAGATACATCTCAAAAAATTATCATCCTCAAGAATAAAAAATGAACCCAAAGAAAGAAAGGGGTCTGGACAACCACCCCTTGAGATAAATCTCATATATCTCATCGTACATAAAATTCAACCACAAGCCAATTAAAAAAATAAAAACACCCACAAAACACACCACACAACTATATCAACCTCCACATAGTCCAATCAAACAACTGGAATAATTAACACATAACCCTTCACTGACCAAGATCATAAATCAGAGAATCCAATCTTTCATATTAAGATATTATCTTCTTTAAGGGAAACTGACTCACCCAAAAAAAATAATCAAGGCGGAGTCTAATATGTCTTGATTAGAATTCAGGTCCACCCCTTTTCAAATTTTAGAATCATTATTAAACACCACACATCACACAATAATAAGGAACAATAAAACTCATAAAACAACTAGACCCATCCTCACATCATGGAGGTAAAAACAAACAAGGAATATAAAAATCAAATTAGATATGGTTACTAGGAACACATATTCTCCTCTCACTCCCATGTAATCTCCTTCTAGACACCATGCCCCCAAAACATGAAAAAAAAGGTAATGTTCTAGAATTTAAAAACATTCTAAGGATGTTCATAGATCTCAATTGTTCACTCCAAACATGTTTTGTCATCCTCAATATTCAAATCTCCCTAGTCAATGGTGTGGGAGTCATCTGGAAGCTACTTATGAAGCTGAGATGTGTGAAAGGCGTTATAGATCCTATCTAACCATGGTGGAACTGAAAACCAAAACTCCACCTCAACAACATTCCCCAACACCTCAAAAAGACTAATAAAACGGGGATACATCTTAATCCCCGAACCAATGTTCTAATGTACACATTGAGAGGAGACACTCAAGAACACATGATCTCAAACCTTGAACTCTTAGGGACTCCTCTTATGGTCAACATAGAAATTATAATGGTCATGAATCGTCCCCATCCTCTCTTGAACCAACTTTAAATTCTCAGTCATTATCTATACCTCATTAGGACCAAGATCTACCGATTCTCCTACCACCATCCAACACAATAGAGAAAAACATGTTCATCCAAAGAATTCATAAAAAGGAACCATGCCTATAGAAGAGTGATAATTAATATAGTATAAAAACTTGACCAAGTAAGGTTCCTTACCCATGATCCACCAAAATCTAAGATGAAAGCTTGTATCATATCCACATACTTTCATTCCAAGACATCCATGGTGCTTGAATTGTAGGTTTTGAAAAAATTATCCAACTTAATTAGTCGGTTTTCTATCACCCAAACTGCATCATAGTCTCCCTGAGTTTAGGGTAACCCTATGATGAATTTTATTGATATTTACTCCCATTTCAACTCAGAAACTTTTTAAGGACTTCCATAAAACTTCATGAACATTGTATTCTAGATTCACTTGCTTAAAAAGCAATCACATTGCGACAAAATCTACCACTGAATATTTCATCCCCATCCACCGAAGATGTGTCATCAAACCATGATACATATTTGTCACACTGGGATGAAATGAAAAAGTATAGTTGTAAATCTCGTGGAGAAATCTATTATTCACTCCCAAGTAAACACACAACCTACCCTAGAAAAAAATCTAATTCTAATCGTCTACTGATCATCCCATATAAGCATCACCATAGCCAACACGATCACACATCGGTTCCATATTTGAGTCTCCCCCAATTAGAATCTTCTACATTTCACATCAAATAAGAATCCATAGTCATATGATAGATACAAACATGTAAAACTCTCTCCCCAACATCAGGATGAATTACTAAAAGTTCCTCCATCCATTTCCAAACAATTACATACTCCAAAACAACATCTCCTCATAACTTCTTAATATGAGCATTTGAAACCTCATTCCCATTTACCAAGGTGTTATAGGTCTCAAAATTTTAATACTAATGAAGCTATATACACCACTACTAAAATAGATTCATATATCACTTAGAGAAAATATATTTTAGGATCATGTGGTATGTGAAAACCAAAAATCACTCACCAATGAGTTAATACCCCCACAAATTTATTGAAAATACAACTAACGATAACTATAGATCATGGATAGAATAGTTATTCTCATGGGGAAGTAACATCCAAGACCCATAAGATATCAACTCTCTATCATGCATCAACATGAATCCTAAAACCAGGAAGGATGTGACACATAAAATTTCAAATAATACATCCTCCATTGGAAACCGAACCAATAGATCACTGAGTAACTTCTCCTTTTGGTAAGTAAATGTTTACTGGCACTGATCACTCCACAGAAAAGCATTGTCCTTCCAGGTAAATGTTATCAGTTGGGATGAAACTCTAGATAATTGGTTGCAAACCTATTATAATAGCCTACAAGGCCATGGAAACTAAGAACTTCTACAACATTCTTGGGTGATTACCAATAAACAAATACCTTGATCTTTGATAAGTCTAATGCAACACCCTGCTAGGATACCACATGTCTGAGGAAATTAACCTCTCCTATCATGAAATTATATATGAGCAACATTCCATAGATCTAGTGGTGTCGAAGTACCTATTAAAAAACTATGAGATTATTAGCGTGCTTCACCTATGACCTAGAGTAGACCAAGAAATCATTGTTGAATATAATTACAACCCAGTACAAGAAATTATAAAACATGGAGTTCATCAACCCAATGAACATGAATTGTGTGTTCATAACACCAAATAGAATGACCACAAATTCAAAGTTCCCAAACCATGACATAAAGGTAGTCTTTGGAATATCCTCATCTCACACCATAAAATGTTAATATCTAGACCATAGATCAATCTTCAAAAACCAATTAACACTCCTTAGCTAGTAAAAAGTATCATCTAACCTCATAAAATAGTAACAGTTATTGATCATCATCTAATGCAACCTCTGGTAGTCTATACAAAACCTTATACTTCCATCCACCTTCTTGGAGAACAATATTAGAGAATCCCATGATGACACATTGGGTTGGATAAAACCCATTTTCATCAAATCATCCACCTACAACATCAACATGTGAAACACCATAGACACCATATAATAGAGAGCCGACAAAATTGGAGATTCACCCTTCTGAACCACTATCCTAAACTCAACATCGTTTCAAGGGGGTAGTATCATAACCTCATATGGGAAACATTTAATGAGTCCTCCATAACCCTGGTAAAATATCCATCCTAAACATCCACTAAAAACTCCACCAAATTCGATAAAATATACTCCACTTTCCTATCAACCATTTGATTACCTCACTCACCAACGAATTCCACTCACTGGACCTCTACATAAGAAAATTAAATAATCCTATGAAATTATTGGATGAATGAAGATCCATAATAAAACCAATATATGTTTAGGATAATATAAAATGGTTGTATCTATATCATGAAGAATTCCCCCACAAACTGGGGTTGCCTCATCACCTGTCTACATCCATATCACACATCAAACAACAAATCCTATCCTCTAACTAGCATGGATAACACTAGGGAAATAGGAATCCTTCCAATGTATTGTCCCAAAGAATTTACTAAATCACAGGAAACAATGGAGTGTGATACTCAAGAATCGAACAAAGCACACACAAGGGTAGGGTATAATCAAATCTTACCTTGAACAACTCTTAGCATTGTTGGAATTATTGCCTCTTACACATACATCTTACCACTCAAAACTCCTATTCATATTTTGTTTTTACCACTTAATCCATGATCATTCATGGGTCCCTATATGTGGGGACAATCACAAAGATTCCTTTTACCAACACCACCTACTATCGACTGTTGGACAAATTTTGAGGGTCCATGCTACAAAAACTACATTGGAGGAAAATGATACTTCTTCTAAAAAGGGGTCTAACCACCCATCTAATATTGGCCTCCCTAAGAATATTTACAATGATAATATATGTTCCCATTTCCCTCAAAGACATAAAAAAATGGAAATCTTCCTATAACATCTTTAAAACCACCTATCCTAGAAGAACTGGAAAATATCTAATGTGGTCATCTACCCATTGGCTAGAACCCTAACTTCTTGAACACCCATGACCCACTTCCTAAAGATCTACTCCTAAAAAATCTAATCTAGACACCCTCTCATGGCTCAACTCCCAAATAAATCATCTTCTTGATAACCCTATCCTTTTTTTGAACCTCAAGATACACCAAGAGAGTAAATAGAGTGGCATCCTACATGATCACTAGGAACAAAGACTCTATAAGGCGATGTGCTCTACAATTCCTTGTTGATGATGCATTGATTCATTTTTTTTGTTAATTTCTATTTGATTTATATTTTCACAATCACCAACATTTATTTTTCTAATAAATATAATTTAAGTGGGTTTTAGTAAAATAATTACTATAATAATTATTTTCATTCTAGAATTATATCAAGACTTTAACTCATGGGATGTTATTTTATTTCTCAATGTATAATTATTTTGGATGTGTAATATAATTTGTGTTGAGAAATTATTAATACCCTACATTTTAATCATAGAATTTGGTTCTCAAACCCTATATTTGAAATAAATGTATTGATCAGAAACCCAGCTTTTGGAAGCAACCCTACATTTGAAAAATAAACACATGGTTCATCATCCTAGATTTTTTAATCAATTGTACCCTGTAAAACATACATTTGGATTATATTTCTATGAAAACAAAACCTATATTTAAATTGGTCAATTGTGGAGTTTTAAATTATAGATTATTTTTATTCTTTCTGAATTGGTATTTCCTGAATTAAGTATCACCTTAGATCTTTTTGAAGATGGAATCAAAGGATATTATAAAATATATTAAATAGTTCCTATTTATAAGGTATGATAATATATTATTTGAACATTTTGAATTCAAATATTCATGTTTTATCATGTAATATTTTTGGAGCTACTTGAACTGAAGGAAATCAATTGTCGTGATAATTAATGTGATGTTATTATTTTGAAGATAGAGATGTGAATTTAAAAATATCATTACATCATCACCACTATAGATATGCTTTGTATACATAAATATTTTGATTCTTATCTACTTTATAGACCTTGTTGTTGTATTTCATTGTTAATATTTTTCAACAGTACAAAAAATTACTTATCCAATATAAAATTTGGAGACATGCATATTTGATAATGTTCATGCTGTTTTCTCTACTATAGTTTAAATAAATCCAATTTTTCATTTAATAATAATCTAATACTATTTTATATTGATGATAATTTCATTTTTCAGTTGCTATTACAGATGTGAGATGAACCAATATTCAACCACTTTATAATAATCTATTGTTAAAGTGTCAACTGCTCGTACTCATTCATTGATGGAGTGTCAACATATTGTACTAATATTTTTATATTTTGGTTCCCTATAAATGAACTACAAGTCCCTCTAAAATACTTAATTTTAAGGTTTCAACTTTCTGCAGTGGGTCATAGAGGTTCATGGAAAAAGTACATGCTAGTGAAAATCACCAAGATCATGGAGAGAGTGTTGGTGGTGTGGACTAAGGGATATTTATTCCATGAAACACTATACATCACCATGTTATTTCATTTATTTATTTCCAATTCTTACAAATATTTAGGAGATAATGAAATAATATCATTTATCTTTAGATGTATGTATTGGTTTTATAATGTTTATAAAATAACACAAATCACCCCCACTCTTGTGTCTTTATATTTTCTATTCTGACCAAATAATTAGTATCATAGGATGTTCTATATTTGTGTATTTTTATTTCTATAAATCCTTGTTGTTTCTTCCTGATAACAATAACTATCTTTATAGGAAAACATCTTTTGGTTATATTTCTTTGAAAACCTTGATGATACTACTGATTTTATCAAATACCAACAATTAATATCATAAATTTTGACTCAAGTATTTATATTTATTTTGAATCCAATGAGACATAGTTAATCTTCAAGAAAAAGATAATTCTCAATGGATGATCTTAGATAAGGTATGGAAATGATCCATGTACCTTATTTTAATAGTGATAATTATGGATGCTAGAAAGCACACAAGATTATTTATTTAAAAAATAATTTAATAAGAGTTCATTTTATGTTATTCAAGTCATATGAGATTATTGAATATGACCAAGAAAAATATAATGAAGATCAAGGGAAAGGATGTGATCGTAATTTTAGAGCAATGAATGCGATTTTATGTAGATTAGGAACTGATAACCTTAATTGAGTCTCTCAGTGGGTTATGTTATATGAGATTTGGAAAACCATTTTTTGTTTCTTACAAAGGAAATTATAATGTTATAAAACTAGGGTACAATATTGAAAAATTGAAATTTTTTAAATTTAGGATGTATAAATATGAGTGTATCTCTCATATGAATCGAATATTTATAGGGGTTTTCAAATATATTACTACCTTTAGAGAATCAATTAAACAATCAGATTAATAAATAAAAACTCTCAATGTTTTACCCTCTAAATGGAATGGAATATTTTTTGTTATTAATTAATCTACACTAGTTAAAGAATTGTAAAGGAAAATTTTGATGGGCACTATGTTGATGTATGTAGCTGAGAGGTAAGCTAAAGTTTAAAATCATATTTGTATCAGAAATTAAGATGTTGTACATAAATCAACTATAGAATAATTGTCTAAGTCAAGTTATCCTGATTCAAGAAAAGATTTGTCAGATATTTTTAAAAGATTTGTAAAATTGTACAAAAAGAGAAAGAAAATCGATAAATAATATAGATTTTATGAATTTATGTATAAATTTCACATAAAGCCTAATTTTCCTATAATTAAATATCAAAGGAAATATAATTTTAAAATAAAAGGTTATAAATTCATGAATAATAACCAGATTTGTACTTCTGATTCAACTAAAAAATAAATTACAAACGCTAAATCTAATCATTAAAATAAAATTGTAAATCAATGTCTTATGGCTCATTTTTATCAGGTACACACTTATAAACCAAAAAATTATGATTCATAAATTTTTGCATATGAAGAACGTAATAAATATTGTATTATTTTTTAAGAAAATTTTAAATAAATAAACAAATATAATTGAAAACTTATAAAATATTATGATTCAATTTAAAATGATAAAGAGAGTTTTTAAAATAATATTGCAGATTTATGATCAAATTCTTCTAAAATTTCTTGTGATCTATATGAAACAAAAATTGAAGAATTATTGGATGAATTTGATATTTTAAAACAAGCCTCTAATGTGATTATTAAAATAGAAAACTATTCAAATAAAATTATTTGTAAAAATAAAGATAAAAATCGGAATCTTGGGATTGGTAGTAATGGTGAAAAACCCAAGTTATAAAGAAATTATTTTGTTCCAGATTCAGAAAGAAAGAGTATATCTACTATTAAATGTTTTCACTACATAATAAATGGACATTATAAAAATGACTACTATTTTAGAAAACGACAATTGTGTGGTATCAAGCATGTCTATTATTCTAAAGAGTTATCTAACATTAATTATGGATTCTATACTCAAGGTAAATAGATTTGGTTACCTATGTATTTATTTTCTAACACTACTGGAACCAAAAGAATAAAGCTATCAAAAGTAACTTGAATTTGATATGTTTCTAGTGGGAACCACTACACTTCATTGTTTTATCATTAAGTGGCTAATTGAAAATTATGTGAATTTCTTGTATTTATATTTCTTAACGAAAATTAATTAAATATGGAATTATTAATCTAGTGAGTCTTTCATTTCCATATTAATATTCAATTTAAATTAATTAAATATTTTTTTAGGGGGGGGTTATTATATTTATGTTTAAACTATTAAAAAACATCTCACTCAGTTATTTTATGTGATGAATCGATTTGTTAAATTTTTTATTACATCATATATACTACTTAGAGATTATTTAATTTCAGGTTAAGATATGGAACAAAATTTTTAGGGTATTTAAATATCAATACACTTTGTTTTATATATAATTAAAAAAAATCTCATGGAGAGTGATAGTTCATAGGGACCACATATTACTTTATTATATAAATTTAAAATCATATAAAGAAACATAGGTTAATTTTAATAATAAAAAATTATTAATTTAATATTTCTTCATTTAAAATATTGTTTTGAAATTTATATTTCTCATAAATGAAACTAAATTATGTATTATATTCATTCAAAATAGTTTTCCTGCATTAAAATATCTTTTCAAAAATAAAATACGAAATGATTAATCTATTATTCGACTTGAGTATCTATAATATCATTTGAAAATGTTAGAATGAAACTCTTCTATTTACTCTTTAAAACCATAAAATCTTCTTCTCAAACTCTCTTAAACAATTTTTCATCCATCTATGAAATTCCAAACTCAAATAATTCAGAAGAATCCAGTCTGTGTTGCATGAAAATACCTAGAACTTATGCTTTGAGAAATTGTATTCTCAAAAGATAAATCACGGTAATTTTTTTCCATATTCTATAATTGATATGATTAGAGAATAGTCAATTTCCATTTCCATGTATTCCTTATAATTTTTATCCTAGATATAGAAATCCTTGGTTTTGAAGAACCAAAAGTTCAATATTATCAAATAGTTAAATATGGAATTATTTTAAAATATTTTTCTTCCAAGATTAATCTTTTGATAAATAATTAAGGAAGATTCATGAGGATCTAAAAAGTTCTAGAAACCCATAAGAAGTGATGGAAAATATTCTATTTAAAAAATAGTTTTTGATATTGTTCAATGTATGTATAAAGATATAAGGGGAAACTCAATTTATAATGAAGCATTTGATGTGGTTAAATTTGAAATGATTAGTCAAATGAAGGAAATCTGAGGAATTTTTTTATTAAGTTGGATATTAATAAGCTAAAATAGTTTTTATTTAAACAGTTCTCATCTTCTTCAACAGATCAAAGATATATAGATCTTTAAATGAGAATAGAACTACTAGTAAGATTTATAACTACTATGAGTAAAGGATTTGAAATTTTATAGAGTGTAGATGTACCATTTAACCCTTCCAAAAATTTTGATTCTTATTCATCATAGTAGGTTATCTAAAGTAAAATATATTTTTTTTTGTAAATTTTGATTTTTTTCCAGTATCTCATAGTTTATGTATCATTTTTTAATATATATATTTTACCTACATAAAATGTACATTACACTATTTCTTAATTTATTTTTGATGTCACAAAAATGGGTGAAATTTGAAGATAAATTTGCAGATAAATTTATGGTGAAAGGTAAAAAAATGGAAAATTTTGAGGAATAAATGTGATAAATATATGGAAATAACTATGTTAAAAAATGTAAAATATATATTGTTGAAATTTGCATCTAAAAATATTTTTCTTTATAATTGATAATTTTTCATGAAATATATTTATCCTCATATATGTAGAATTTCATTTATACATTATTTTAATATTAATATTTATTTTATAGATTTTTTGATCATAAAAAAGGAGGATATTTTTGAGAATGTATTGATTTAATAATTTCATTAAATTCTTTTTGACATCGATACTCACAAATACCCAAAATTATGTTGCTATAGAATTTACATTAAGTAAGTTTTAGGATAATAATTACTGGGATTGTTATTTTTATTTAGAAAGAACATTTAGTAATAAACTCAAGTGAAGTTATTTGATTTCTCAAAGTATAATTATTCATGATGTTTTTTATAATTATTCTGGAAACATTGTCTATGCACTATCTTTTAAGCAGAACATGTGGTTTTGAAGACCTATGTTTGGAATAAAAGTGTGGATTATAAACCCTACTTTTCTATGCAACCCTATGTTTGGAGAATCATCATATGGTTCATTATCCCTACCTTTGTAAACAATTATACTCTTTCAACCATACTTTTGGAGTTTATCTATACATAGAAAAACCCTAAATTTAACATAAGAAATTACATAGTTTTTGAATTACGTATTTTTTCATGTTTTCTACAATTGTCTCGTTAGAATTAAATATCATTTTAAAGTTGTTTAAAGTCGTATTTAAAGGATGATATTCAAACGATTAAATAATTCATATTTATAAAGTAAGTTACAACTTTTTTGACTTTTTTTGAATTCAAATATTCACATTTTATCATGTGATATTTTTTTATCTGTTTGAATGGAAGGAATTTGACCATCATGATAAATATCGGGATGTTATTATTTTTAAGATAGAGAAGTGCATTCAAAAATAAGAATCTATCATCAATATATGAGTTATGCTTTTTATACATGAATGTTTTGTTTCTTATCTATTTAATCAGCTATATCTGCTGTTGTATTTCCTTTTTAATATTTTTTCAGTTATATAAAGAACATATCAAAAGAATACATTAGAGACATACATGTTTGATCATCTGTATGGTGTTATATCTTCTATTATTTAATTAAATCCTATTTGATGTCGAAAAATAATTTTCTGCTATGTTTTATTGGAGATTATTTAAATCGTCAATTTCTACTACAACTATGATCTGAACAAGTATTCAACATATTTATCACAATGTAATTATTATTGAAGTGTTGAATACTCATACATAGTTTTTGGGGGAGTTTACGATTCTTATACTAAGATTTATAAATTTTGGTTCTCTATAAATGAACTATAATCCCATGTAAATTCCTTGATTGGATGATGTCAAATACCTATACTATACACTCATTTTTAGTGGTTCCTTGAAAATGGGTCTTCTAATGAAAATCACTAAGCTCGTAGAGAAAGTTTTGGTGGAGAGGAATAATGGATCATTGTTCCCTGAACCACTATACATCATTGTGCTCTTTACTTTATTAATTTTCTTTTTCTTACTCATCTTTAATAGAGAAGGAAATAATCTCTTTTATCTCAAGAGGGAAGTATTGTTTATATAATGATTTTAAACGAACAAAATTCACCCCCCTCCCATTTGTCTTTGTCATTTCTATTCATACATAACATCCTCATCTAGGAAAATATTTGGAGAAAAGTAAAGGAGGTAGTTGAACCTAATCCTCAACTTTTGCATGATCAAGCTCCACTAATGAAGAGAGTGAAACTCCTACCACTTGGATTCCCATGTCATCGACGAAAGAATATCCCCCAAAACTCCCCCTATATGTTCATCTATAACACATCTACCACCTTGCAGTCACCATGAAACAACATACACCACTGACATATAAACCCTTCATATATAAATGACTACCAATGGAACATAGAACTCAAATCATGATCAGATTATACTGAAAGCAATCTCCAAGTCCTCCAACCAATGCTCAGTCTACAAAATAGAGACTCTCCCCTCATACATTCCCAAACTCTACCACATAATGGCATGTAAAAACAACTTATATGACTCGCCATCTTCTATCAGTTCAACCCTCTAATGATCAATTGGATTTTACTACTAAACCCCACCATATTGAGTTACTCATAGAAGAAAAACAAGATCCATTTATTAAAGACAGTATAACAACCTATGCCCAGTAGCATGGAATTTTATAAAATCTTATTTAATTAATTCAATTTATTTTCCCATGTTCACCCAAATCAAACATGAATAGAAGTCATCCTGATACATGTGCCTATCCTATGTATCATCCCTTCAAACAGATTCTCCCCAATTGGTTATTCAATAAGCTCTGATTCCATGCAATATATCATGATGGTCCCTAAAATCCTATGTCCTAGCAAGTCTTTCTAGCCTATATCATTCACCAAGAACAACTAGGATTATTTAACAACCAACCCATTAAATCCTCAAAGTTCCTAACTCCAAACTCCATTATATCTATTGAACATCATCCTTGTATACCACTCTATCATGACCCCATCCCTCCAAATATACCGTAATTAAGGAAGAGAGAGAATGAACACTGATTCCTTCCTCCATTAATCCGAGGGATGGAAATTAATACTGAGGTATATAAATATCACTATACGGGAAGAATTAACCTATATAAATTAAAAAATTTCAGGATATAGGATAAACAATCATAAAAAATTTAACAATTAATATAAAGGTAAACCAAAAAATATTCCATAATGCATGAAAAAATAATAAACTATTAGAAATAAAACTCTCCAATGTATACCAAAATAGAAGTCTATGGAAGTTACTCAACAACATCTCCATAAAAAAGATATAAATGGTCATCCTAGTTCCCAAAGTCCTCCTGGAATCCTAAAAAAGTTTTATATACGTAGGGTGACCATACATGTATACTCAGTAGGTATATAACCAACGCCTCACATGCATATGTGATAAGATCATGTTAATGTGCTACTAAAAAAACATTAGAACCAACAAGCCCATTGACTGGTAAAATAACCATCCCAACATCACCATTTCTTACTTACAAAATATTGTATCCAATATAGTAATATATCATTGAGATCATAACAAATCAAGGCACCCCAATGCTGATTCACCACTGATTTTTCTCTCTAATGCCTCAACATTGAACATATTGTGATCACATCCCTTTCATACATATCACATCACAACACATCACATCTTTCATGAATACACATTGTCTATCTCTAATATGGGCCAGGATGAATCCCTACCCACCCCACCATCGCAAGGTCTAGCATCATGTTCTAGCATCAGGCCTCACCACACCACATCTTTCCCAAAGACACCTAGGTCATCATATATCATGTCACCATATAACCAGAGGAGTATGATATCATGAATGTGAAAAAAAATCAACCTCATTCCATCTTGCTACAATGCATGACTCCCAACACAAATAAAATTACATCATCGCCCCATCACAACACTGTTATGTAATCTCTATCACCAACTTGTATCATCATTACTACTGAAGGAAGAGTGAGTAAGAGGGGGTATTCATCCATCAATATCACCACTATATTGGATTTTGGAGAAAAAGCCTGAAACCCTAAACATATGAGCGTTATTAAGGTTATCGAACTCGAGTTGGTGCATATAGACATAACATAAATATAAATGATATAGATAGAACACAATTCCTAACCTATAGGTTCAAAACAACTATAAGAGTGAACAATACATCATAACCACTGTACCACAAAAAAAATCACAACTACTACCACCACTATATGTAACACATCACACAACCTCTATACAAGACACATGATTCCACTATCAATTACTATGCCACTTCATTCACAATTACGCTAACCATTCATTTACTATTCAATTAATTTAAGTTATTTTTACTACAAGCCCATTTCCATACCATATCATTTATTTACTATCCCATTTCATTTTGTTTTATCATTTCTATTTATTCCATGGATAACTTGGAAACTAACACAACCATTGCACAACAACTTTCATAACTCACAACAACCATCGCCACAACACCACAACCACCATCATCACCACACCACATCAACCAAGCCATATTTACACAAAAATCACACATCACAACGAACACACAACCATAGACACCATGTACCTATAACACTACACACCACATCGCATACCACAACCGCACATCATCGCCAGTGTTCACCACGACCACTATGCACCACATCCTTTGTGAACAACATTTCACAACTTCCCATTCCATATCTATGGTGACCATCCACATCACATCCTATCCCCACACATTACACAGTCCATTCGGTCACCCCATTACTTTATAACATCCCAAACCATGTAGTGAAACCCAAAACTCACATTCACACATCACTCAAACACATGTTGGTTTCCAGAATTTATTAAAGGGCTTGCATCTTTTTATGTATTTATATATCATGGGTATTATCACACAAACCAAGATTCCATGGGAAACCAATTAATTATCCTGATATACATTCATTAACATTTTATTCAAGGTTATATCACTAAACAACACAACAAGGGTATCAACATATATTATCTACAATAAAAACAAGGTTTCCAATAACCATTATTTTTAGTATTGAAAACAAAGATTCACAATATTGTCAAAAACATATATAAAAGTAGTAATTCATATGATATCTCCTCATACCCATTAATTTCAATTATAAAAATTCATTATATTATTTAATACAAACCTTAATATCCACTAAATGAAAATAAAAATCATGAAATACCCACACATAGCATGTAAAAAGGAGAGAACGAGGATACCCTACCTCATAGAAGCTTTCTGATCTTACTACACACCATGTGGCAGAGAAGAAATGGCATGAAAACCCCAAGTACACAAGTAAACGATGGATAAACCTACATCACATTAGGAGATCCTCAAAACAAATCCCAAAACACACCAAGAAGCCAAAACAAAATCGCAAAGTGATTCTATGAAATACAAATGAGAAAAAATAACCAAGAAATAGAGAAGGGAATACTATAAATTTTTAAAACACCACCACTGAAACCTAAAGATTTTTTAGAGGTGATATGGGATAAAAATTCCCCCAAAATCACCTAGGGGTTTTCATAAAATAATAGGAAGAGGAAACAAGTAAATTTCTATAGTACTGGATGAACAAATCCTATTTATAACCTAGAAAACACCCCTTCCATGTAGTGAATTCCATATTCACAAATTGAATTCCAGTAGACTTGTATATTACATTCCATGAAGCTTATATATGGTGTTAAACCTCTGTATCATTGGATTATTCTAAAATTTATGTCACCTCGGCTTAAATTAATTACATATCATGGATTACCCTTTCAAGATGTGATTTTTTATACACTCTACACCTCAATAAATGAAAATTTGAGAATCCATGAGCATCACATGTCATGAATCACCAACACATGAGATGGATCTGGTTCATGTCATGAACCACCAAATGTAGTACTCCAATAGGCCAAACTCCATATGATTCTCCTCAAAAACCCTTTGAAACACCACCAACACCCTAGCTAGAAATGTAACTGGTCTAGAACGAATGGATAGTTACATTTATAGATTTATAAAACTAAGAAAACCAATTAAATAAAAAATATTACCTTTTTCATCCAATGAAAATTTCTACTAATATACCTAAAAATTATTATTTTATGATACGTCTTCAACATATCTCAAAAAAGTATCCACACATGATTCCCTTATAGACATATCATGCATAATATTTTTGTTCATAATCTAGCATAATATAAACATAAGAAAGTGGTGATCACAAATTCTGAGTAATGGTTGAAATGGGAGATATAAATTGAACATCACAAGTGAGTATAAGATGAGAATTTATAAAATAAAACATAATTAGAGTGAATTAACATGAGAAAATATTACCCATTAGTGCATTAATCATAAATTATAAATCACGGTAGAAAGATCTTGGTAAAACATATGATTCATATGTCAATAATCTGGATCCATGAGAAAATATGTGGCATAACATAGAGTTTTGGATTAATTATAAGGATAGTAAATCATAACATTATGGAAATTACATAACTATAAATAGGTCAACATAAAAAAATGAAGATGAAATATGGTTCTTGATTGTTACCATTGTGTATATAGTTAATCACAAATCAGTCCATGAATAAAATCATCATCATCTGCTGAGATATAAAACATTTCCCAGTGAATTATAGGGTTATAACATACCCAACCACCACATAATGATTAACCATATATATAATTCTGTAATATCAATAGCAGTCATCATTATTTCATAGATTAATTAACCCATGAAACAAAAATGGGATTCATGATATTTTCCTTAAAACATAATCATAATTCATTTATTGGAAGAATGTGGATAATATAATTAATGAATATCCCTAGGGAAGAATACCAATAATCAAAGTATTTTTATTTAGATGAAAAATAATTTAAAAATGAATTAGAAATATGCTATGAAAAATGAGAATAAATACCCTCTCATCTTGGTAAAATTTAAAAAATGAAAAATTAATAGAACAATGTGAATATGGTTTTCATGTAAAACCTCGGGAAACATGTGATGGAAGAATTATAAAAAACAATGGACATGATTATAGGAAATAAAAATCCGGTAGTAAATAAAAAAACATTCTTTTCACACCTTTATAATAAAGTCAAGAATAACTGGTGTGAAAATCTTAAAAAGATAATTCTTAAAACATTATAAAGGAAGTAAAATATTGTTGAAAATGAAATTAAAAATTTATTTGAGTATAGAGAATAATATTCTTGAAAAAAATAAAAAATGATTATCTTTATGAGAAAGAGTTTGTTATAAGACTTAAGAACATCTAAAATAATTATTTTATATGAACCCCTTATCCCATTAAAAATAAAAATCCCTATGAATGATAGAACATAAAATGGAACCTTAAAATACAATGAGTATAAATAAATTAATTATATAATATATCAATATGCAGTATACAAATGATATAAATAAAAATAGGTGCATAATATTAAACATTCTCAATGAATTGAAATTGAGATGAAATACTATAATAGTGTTTATAATATTTGATGTTGGAATAAATAAATGAAAAGATTATATGAAACAAATTTAAATAACCAAAATAAACAAGTGTAAATTCAATATAAGATAATAATAGTTATTAACAGACATAATATTTTCATAACATTGTCAATGAAGAAGTTATATAACCTAATGAAAGGAAATTCAGTTTAAAATCCACTTACCTCATGATTCTTCTTGGATGAACATGTTAAAACATCATGTATAATAAATTTAGAATTATTAAACAACTATATCAAAATAATATTTATATTTATATTACTATATACCATCACTATTAATTTCTTATTACCCATTTGTTGATAATTGTTTGCTAAAATTCAATATTTATGTGTTAACTCTCTGATTTCTCAAGCATGATCTGATTTGGTAGTTTTTTTATTAAAAAACAGTCATAGTTAAATCACCTAAAGAATTATAATGAATATTTTATATATTTATTTGATATTATTATTGAGTTATATTGATATTTCATGGATCTTTGGGCGATAAATTTCTTAGAAAGCTTAAAAATTCTATTTTTAGATGTTTTGACTTCGTAGAACGAATTAGTTTTTTACAATATATATATATATATATATATATATTACAAATAAATAATTTTAAAAATATTATAAATTCATTATTATTACATTATATAAATATTACATAAAATTCTATGAACTTTCATTACATAAACATTATAACATTGTTTATGTAGGTGGTAAATTGATAAACAGAATAACGCGTTATAATAGATGAATGAGTAAGAAAATGTTATTTTAAAATGATAATATAACTCATAATGTATAAAATATAAGTTATAAATATCATATTTATTTATAAATTTCATTTTTTGAACGATCAGTGTAATGTAGTAATAGAAAATTAAATATGTCATTCATGGAGGTGATAGTCCGCACGTACTCAGGAGCGACATTTTCATTTTCTAATGAATGGGATGGAAATAATGTAGGTATTGTTTTATCATTATAGAATTGTAATTATGTAAAATATATCACATTTTTTCATTAAATATATCTTTTATAACTATCCTTGTATGGTGTTAATGAAAAATGAAATACAAAGCTTCATGGAGGCGGTAGACTATATATACAAAGGAGTGACGTTTTAATTTTCCAACGGATGGAAATGTGGTATATTATGATTTATCCATCAATATAATAAATATTTTGTATTCTAATTACAATAATTTCATTATATTAGGATGGTTATTGAATATTTGTAGGATGTTAAGGGAGAAAGAAACATGAAATAATTATCTGAAGCTAATTACATCTTCTTTGGGTTCCCTTCTTTAAATCTCTCCATAATACATATTCAGTTATTTTTGGTGAGAAAAAATACATATCTCATGGATAATGGTGTTAGAAAGTGATTTTGGTATATTTTTATAGATATAATGTGCTCAAAGTTTCTAGAGAAGTGAGGAGAGGGGGTCCTTTTATAAGTGAGGGGAGTGATGCTCTTGTAAATATCCTTAAATTTTAAAATAAAATAAAGATATTTTTTCAATAAAGTGGAGAAAAATAATCCCATTTTATAATATAAGATTATTTTTATCTAAATAAACTCATATTTGGAAATTAAACGTAAGGTTTTGTGAGATTTTTGTCCTTATATCTTTGTTTTAACACCTTTTAACCTATATTTTGTTAACAAACTTTAACCATGGTAACTCATTTTTATGAACAAAAATGAAATAAAAATTATAATATAATTTCAATGTGGTGATTAAAATTTTCAAATAAATTTTATATGATTTAATTTATAGAGGTGGTAATAATTATTTTTAACATAAGATTGAAAAATGTGAGGAAAATAGTTTCTTGTAAAATACCATTTTAGGAATAAAATTGATTTACATAAAAATCATGTGTAGTTTTGATTATAATGACATTTATTGGTTTATTGATCAAAAATTATAATTATATAAATTTTAAACAAATAAAATACTTAATTATAAATTTTAAATACTTAATTAAATAAAAGGAACCCAAATAATTATTTAACTAGAATAAGACATTACATAGTTTCTAAAATTTCATACATTGGTTTCCAGATTCAACATATAACTTTTAAATACACTATTTTAATTATTAATTATATATTAAGTTTTAAAAGGTTTTTATAAACCTGAAAATTTCCCATATCAAGATGATGTCATAAAATAAATAGTCTTTTTAAAAACTGTATTTTTTACTATTCACATATACATAAAATATTTCAACAAAATCCCAAAAATTCACCTATGATAATTTTAATATAATGAATCTAAAAAATAAATTAATTTATTAAAAATTATGATTCTAAAATTCATAAATTTATGTTTTAAATGAAAGTAATATAAATAAATAGAAATGGATTTATAGAAAATATGCCTTTTACACATTAAGTGTTCTTAATCATATTTCATATCAGCTATACATATATTATTTCATATATTTTAATATTACATATTATCAAAACCATTTCTAAAAGTGATTAATTAAATTTATTATGATTAAATACACGGAGCTTAAAAAATATTTCTTTGAAAGACAATCCTTTTTAATATTAAATCATATTTATTATTGATCATTTAAATGTAATCGTTTTTAATTGATTTCTATCATTTTAATTACTAGATGTTTTATTCTTATTATAATTTTTTTAAAAAAATTTCGCATTGTATTATCATAATTTAATAAAAACAAATAAATAAAAATCAAAATTCATTTAGTTCGGTGTTACGTGTGATACAAGTTATTCAACATAGTATTTGTTTAAATAAAATTACATGATGAAATATTATTGTGTTATAGATTTCACATTTCATATATTTAAAATCAATTCCTCAACAGGTAATAAAGGAATGATGTTTTACCAAAGTGTCAACTCACTCTAATTTGAAACAAAAAAATCAAAAACATGTCTTAATGTCATCGTGATGTTAACTCGAGACACCTCATTGAAAAACATGATGTGTAGTTTTGATGTGTTTTCATTATCATGTTGACCTATATAATATAATTGCCTCTAGTCATCAAAAACTTTATTGAAATGTATTTAAAAACATAGGCATTGAAATACTGAAACAATAGATCAGGGGGCCAATAATGGGAAATTTTAAAGCATCATTACATGCAATTTTTTTATAATCTATAAGGAGGGAGTAAAGAGAAAAAATATAGTGAGAGGGAATGATCCAACACTTTTATCTAATAAATATTTCACTACCCTACTCCACTCCCAATAAGTGTAAATGATGGTAACCACATGGTTGATCATGATTTTTTATTCATGATATATAACTAACTAATGGGTTGTTTAGAGGCCATGAATGTACCTAATGACCAAAACAGATTCATATTCAAACTCTGAAGGAGAAATCCTATACTTTTTTTCTAGATAGTAAGGTATGCATCACCTAAAAGTGATATTCCCTAAACCCATGTATGTATACATATATATATGATATATATGTAGTTTTTTATTTAATGTAAATTATGATTTGAATGCACAATATATTGGTCCATGAATCATCTAAGAAAAAAGATAAACTGTAATCATTTATTAATATCCCATATTAGATATCATTTATTATACCATTTTATATTTTGAAATATTTAGGAGGAATTTCATTCATGTATATAATACATACACAATCCATGATTTTTATTCTGTGTTTCGTGACATAAATAAATGAGAGGAAAATCAAGGAGTGTCATTGATTTCCTATTTAACCTATGCCATGAGATGGAAGTGGTGTGTGAATTTCATTATTCTTAGCCAAACCTCCCTTAACCCATTTCTCCCTTTCTTCTTCTTCCTTTTCATGTTTATATATTAGCACATCATTGGAGAAATGATAATACTACATGTATAACTTGTGATTCATTCAACCCATGTAAATCTAAAAATGGTATAAGAGGAATCCATGCTTATGGTTTATGAAACTTGTGAAGAAATGAAAAAGAAAAACGAGAAAGAGAGTTGTGTTTTAATTTTATGGAATTTAATTTTTGAAAATGGATTACCCATACACTACTAGGCTACATAAAGGTAGCTGAGGTGTTAGATTTATGTAGATGACCTACATAAAGGTAACTAGGTCATTTCCCTTGCATAGATCAATTGTGTAAGGGGAATAGAGAATCACCTATTCTATAAGTGGTTCATGTAATGTTCATCTTGCCTTACCCTTAAATATATTGGTCACTATAAGGTTCATTGTAGATTACCCTTACACGTAAAGGTATCTACAACCTACCTTTATACATATGAGATTTATTTAATGGTCACATATAGTTACCCTTACATAGTGTTTCCGATATAAGGGTTATCCCGTCTTTACCCACTCTCTAAATAAGTGTTATTTGTTACCATACCCTTATGTAAAATTGTTACGTAAATGTAATGTTGTGCTTTATAATATTTATGTAAACATATATTTTTTCTTACCCTGATATGAAGTGTTCATGTAACGTTAATACATTCTATACCCCTAGGCAAAGTATGATATATAAGGGGAATGTATATCTACCCTTAAGCAAGGTCTCAAGAATCAGATTACCCTTACAAAAAGTTGTTGTGTTAAGGTTAGGTGAGTATATTCTCACAAAAGAATGAGTTCCCACATAGGGGTAAATGGAATCATTTTAAAAATGTTGAAATAAATTTTTTAGAATTTAAAACCATTGAGATGATTTATAAAATAATTATAAACCATTATAAAAGGTATTTTTGGAATATTTAAATTATAAGAAATTTATAAATTAATTAAATATTTTTAAATGGTTTATAAGTAAATTAAATATTTTTTTATGAAATATTTATATTCCCAAATATTAAATGTTAATTTCTAAAATACATTTTTACCAAATCATATGGAATAAATTATGATCTTTAAATAATGTGTTTCAAAAATCATAAGTAATAATTTATAAATGGTTTTAAATTATTAAATGATACCAAAAAAAAATATTTAAATTAAGCATTGTTCATAATTAATTATTTTAAATTATTAAAAAAGGGGGGGATTTATGGATACTATTTAAGCCACATAAAAAAATTGTTTGTATGTGTTAGGTCCACAAGGCTGAATACCCTGAGAGGGGGGGTGAATTAGGGTATGACTAATTTAAAATATACGCCCATTCTGATCTTGTTTCGTTGTTAGGAAAAACACTCTTCTCTCTCTTTCCTGTTACACAATGTAAACAAAAATTAAAGCATTGATAGGACACAACGATTTTTACTTGGTTCACCCGCACTGGGCTACGTCCAAGAAGCATATGCCGACAAGTTTTCGGTCATACCAAATTCCACTAAACTTCACTAGTTGTGTATTACAAGGTTTGGGTACAGTCACTCTTCCCCAGGCTCACTGCCTTTACAAGATTTAGGGTCAGCTCACTACTTTCCCAAGGGTTACTCCCTATTTCTCTCTCTCTGGCTCACTGTCGGTGGAGAGGATCACCTTCTTCCTCTTCTTTTTCTCACTGCATTGGAAAGGATCCACTCACAGTTTATACACCAGTAGGGCTCTTCATTTTCATGAAATAATGCATCTTCCTCTATAAGTAGATGCTCTGTTGAAGCCCAACTTTCACCCATAGTTGAATCTCTCTTTGCACCGAATGTATCGGGAAAACTTCCAGTTTCCACACAGCCCGAAAATCACTGCCGGAAGTAAACCTTACTTGGAGTGCAAGTCTATCTTGGCGCACATGTATCGGCACGCAAGTCACAACTGGCGTGCAAGTCCACCTCACACACTTGCGCGACACAAGTTTCTTCAACCTCAAACTTGCGTGACTCACTTCCTTTTACGCCCAATCCAATATTGGCGCGCAACTTCCAACAATAGCCCTTATTCAAATCTGGCATGCAAGTCCCACTTGCGCGACACACCAGCACTTGCGCGACTACCACACCTGTGCGACGGGAGCTCTGATCTCTCAAATTGTTTAACTCTGGTGAAGATTGAAGAGGGGTGGTCCAGTATTTATAGGCATTTGGTCACCCCTGTGCGACGACATGCAAGTCTCTCCTCGGCGCACAAGTCTCAGCGCGTAGGTTTCTTCTCCTGCAAGTCATTTGTGAGACCTAATTCCAAACTGGCACAAACCTCTTTACTTTTACATTATTTGATCTTCTGATCTTGAAAAACTACAGGCGCGCAAGTTCTCAAGATTCTAAGGTATTGGTGTGCAAGTCTCTATCACGGCGCGCAAGTCACTTGCACGTCACTGCCAATACTTGCGCGACACTTGTCCCTTTTTCCACATTTTGATGATATGATCTTGAAAAACATATGGCGCACAAGTTTCCAAGCCTTCAAGTACATGGCACTCAAGTCACTTTTCCAAAAACCACTTTTCATCATTTGACAATATTCAGGCCCAAAAATTTGGCAAACACTGGAAAATGGCACCACCTTGTATATGTTCTTTTGTACCGCCTCCGTATCATCCATTCCTTTTGTCTAAGTTCTTGAATAAAACATGGATCTTTGACATTATCTCTTGAACTCGACATTCCACCATGAAATCCTCTTTGTCAACAAATTTGTATGTCATTGTTTTTCTTTGTCAACAATCACCACTCAGATGTCCACTTTGTCAACAAACAAAATCACCTAAAAATGATTTAATGATACCTTGAGGGATTTTTTCCCAAAAATCTCCCCCTTTGGGTTTGTTGACAACTCTTCCTTAAAAAGATACGCCATTGATTCTTCATCCACCATTCGACTCATTGTGATTCTGATAGCAATCAAATATTTACACAACACATACTCTATGCCCACATGAGCAATGCTCGATGTGAGAAACAAGAGTAAATAAAAAGTTCATCAATGAATCACTTCAACTCTGACACCCTCTGTTGACACCTAACTGAAATCAATTGTTGCCAAACTGATACCAATTTTTGATACTTCACTGATACCAATTTTTGGAAATATTCATACCACATTCCAACACCACTCTTCTCTTCTGCTTTTATCACAATCCTCAGCTGTTGTGAACCTATGCTTTGATCGATCACTTCTAACATCATCAGATTTAAAAATATCCCCCTTTCTCATTTCTCCCCCTATCTGGTTGCTCCACTGGTCAACTTCTCCCTATATCTATCATGATTTCTCTAATAGCCACACTGTCTCCCCCTTGAACAATCAATATTTTCTCCCTCTTTGTCAATGAACCCAAAGGTAACTCCTATGTAGTCTGTAATATAGTACAGAAAATATATCAGCACATTAGGGAAAAACACATCATACCTTGGGGAGAGGGGGGTTTCACATCCACATGCTTTTAAGTGTGAGGAATTGACTGAACTCCCAGAGCCAGTTGATGCCTTTCGAATGCTTCCTTGGGTAAGGCCTTTGTCAAAATGTCTGTAACCTGTAACTCTATAGGCACATACTCCAACTTCACAAGCCCTTGCTCCACTTTCTCCTTGATAAAATGATATTTGATCTCAATGTGCTTTTTACTTGAGTGGTGAATTGGATTTTTTCTAAGATTGATAGCATTTGAGTTATCACACTGGATTCTGATCGGAGACTTCACTGCAACTCCCATATCATCAATCTGCTTCTTCATCTATAATAACTGTGTGAATGCTTGAGTGGCTGCAATATACTCAGCTTATGCAGTGCTTAATGAAATACAATCCTGTTTCTTGCTTAACCAAGCAATACATAGTCCGCCATGATAGAATGCACCTCAAGATGTTGATTTCCTATCATCTGCTGAACCGTCCAAGTCTGCATCATTATATCCCAATAACTCTATATGAGATTTGTCATTATATGTCTAGCCAAAGTCCACTATTCCCTTGATATACCGAAGTATTCTTTTCACTGCGAGCATGTGACTTTCCTTGGGATTACTCTGATATCTCACTACATGGCATGTGGCGAAAACAATATAAGGCCTTGTCGCGGTCAAGTACAAAAAACATCCAATAATTTTCCTGTATTCTGTGATATTAACTGTCTTTCCATTATCATCTTTTGATAATTTCATCCGGGTAGCAACCAGAGTTTTCAACTCCTTGGAATTTTCCATTCCAATCGTTCTTAACACATCCTTGGCATATTTGTATTGAGAAATGAATGTTCCATTCCTTCCTTGTGTCACTTGTAGACCAAGAAAAAATGTTAGATCTCCAATCATTGACATTTCAAACTCATTTTTCATTAATTCAGAAAATATTCTGCACTGAGCTTCATCAGATCCACCAAATATTATATCATCGACATAGACTAGCACCGTCAGCCTTTGATTAATATTTTTGTTGAAATAGAGATTGTAACCAATTCCACCACACTGGAAACCAATCTTCTTCATGTACTGATCAATCCTTGAGTACCATGCTCTTGGTTCTTGTTTTAGCCCATACAATGCCTTCTTCAGCCTACAAACTATATTCTCATCCTCATGAATCAGAAAAACATTTGGCTGCTCAATGTACACCTCTTCTTCCAAAACCCCATTTACAAATGCAGATTTTATTTCCATATGGAACACATTGAAATTTATTTGCACTGCTATGGAAAAAAATAATCTGATTGTGTCTAGCCTTGCAACCGGGGAAAATGTCTCATCTACATTTATTCCCTCTATCTGGGAGTATCCCTTGCACACTAGCCATTATTTGTTTTGAATCAGAGTTCCATATTCATTAATCTTGTTGTGATAGACCCATTTAGTCCCGATGACATTCTTGTCTTCTGGCCTCGAAACAATCTCCCATGTCTGGTTCTTCTCGATTTGATCAAGCTCTTTATTCATAGCCTGAACTCAGTTTTCATCTTCAGCTGCATCAGAAAAACATTTTGGCTCCACATGAGATAAAAACGATGTTTGCTATAATGACTTCATTATTCGAGTTTGAACTGGAGCTGTCTGATCACCAATGATATTCTACCTATCAATTTCAGCTTGACTTTTCGGCTTCCTTGCAGACACATACTTGACACTTTCTTGTTCATCATCAGTATCTTCTTCTGAGTTATCCTTTGCCACTTCTACTCCCCCTGTTATGCTTACCTCATCATCACCTTCATCCAGAAACTGTTCACTAGGTCGTTGAGTATTCTGTTCATTTTTGACTATAGTGACATCATTTCTCTCAACAATTTTTCATAGCCTCTTGTTGAATCATTTATATGCTTTGCTTTTCCCGGAGTAACCAAGGAATATCCCTTTATCTCCTCGTGCCTGAAACTTCATGTGATTTTCTTTTTTGAGAATGAAACACTTACTTCCAAAGATTCGAAAGTATTTCAACGTTGGCTTCTTTACATACCACAGTTCATACGGAGTCTTCCCTTGCTTTGGACACAACAGAGACTTGTTCCAAACATAGGCCGATGTTAAAACTACTTCCTTCCAAAATTTCTCTGGTAGGTCTTTATCAATAAGCATCGTTCTGTCCATGTTGTTGATGATTTGATTTCTCCATTCAACCACTCCATTCTATTGGGGAGTTCTTACTGTTGAAACTTGATGTCTTGTCCCATGTTTCTCAAGATAGTTTTTAACTTGACTGTTTGTGAATTCTGTACCATTATCAGAACGTAACTTCAGAATTTTCTTCCCAAGCATCATTTCTGATTCCCTCCTATACTGCATTATGCAACTAAATACCTCTGCCTTATGGGTAATGATGAATACCCAGGCCATTGTGTTATATTAATCAACAAAAAGGACATAATACCTTTTCCCATTTATATCTCGTGGTGAAATAGGTCCACATACATCGGCATGTATCAATTCGAGCACTCTGGATGATTTCTGTTCCTTTGGCATGTATGTTTTTCTGATGATATTCCCTTATTGACAAGCATCACATGTATGAGTACGATCACATGATAGTTTGGGAAGGTCTCTAGCAGCATCACACTTTACCAGATCTTCCATAGATGGTTGGAATAGATGACCAAGTCACTTATGCCACAGCTGGTTTTCTTCCTCTCTTGATAAAAAACATATATCTTCTTCCCCACTTATAAGGTAAAGATTTCCCTTTGTCCTTTTTCTTTGCAGAATAACTGCCCCATCTTTTCCCGTGATAGTATAGGTCTTCTTGGTAAACTGTATATACTTTTCTGAGTCACACAATTGACTTACACTGACCAAATTGTGACTGAGACCTTCTATAACCAAGACATCAGCACATCTGATTTCTTTGCCCGCAATCCTAGCCATTCCTAATCCAATTATCTTTAGGCCTTCATCATTTCCAAAATGTAAAACTCCTTCTTTTTCATATTTTATGCCTGTAACAAGATCCTTGTTGCCGGTCATGTGAGACGTACAACCACTATCAATAATCTACACACCAGAACGATCTGATGCTTTAAGGGAAATTTCAGTAACTACTGCCTTCTCTGCTCTCTTCTTCATGGTCCATATTTTTGTCTCCATACTCAGTATAGATTGAGACTCATTATCATTTTCAGAGTATGATGGACCAGCTTCATCTTGTAGAGCTGCAAATCTGTTCTGACCTTTTAACTCACTTTTCGGTTTATTGATCTACTGCTTGCGAACATTTTGATTCTGCTTCTGCACATTTCTCTGAATGGTTGAAGTGCAGTACCTAGCCATGTGCCCAAATCCTCCACACCAAAAACAGTGTCCTTCAAAATATGTTCTGGAAAACCTCTCTCTATTTGGCTGCCACCTCTGTTCTTGTTCCCTTCGGTATCGTTTGGCTATGGAACACACATACTGTGAATGTCCCACCTTACCACAATAGTAACACCTGATATAAGGTGCATTACTTCATGATACTTCAGAACTATGAGTTTCCCCTCGGGATCTATGAATATTTTGATTCTAATTTGTTCCCAAATCATCTTTCAATCTCGGGATGGGTGCCTGCAGTCGGACTTCAACTACTACATATTTTTGCTTCGGATCAAGCCCTGAATCAGCTTTAATGTTCGAGTTCAATTACTGCTTCTTTCCTACTAAACTACTAGGCTCCACATTCATCTTTTCAGTCTTCATAATGACCTTCTTTCCCAATAATGTATTGGGAATAAAGGGTTTTTTCTGGTCTTCATCTTTTCTCCACAGATCGACAACTTCTTCTTCAAGCTCTTCGATACGCTTGACACGATCTTTCACTTTTTTGTTCAAGCCTTCGATCTCCATTTTCTATTCTTCAGTCTTGAGCTTATACTCACTAACTGATTTTGAGTTATCTGGTGTTGATAACTTGAGCTTTTCAATTTCTTCCATCCACTCAGACTTCTCTTCTTCTTGTTGTTTCATGTAGAGTTTGGCATCATGCACCACCTTGTTGGCTTTCTTTGTTTTTGCTCTCCAAACATCTATCTCTTCAAGAGATGCTTCTAATTCAGCTTCCATGTCAACTCTCCATTCAATTTCTTCTTCTTCTTCAGCATCATCTTCTTCCTTTTTCTGAGAACTACCAACAATCCCCACCAAGGAATTTACCCCATGATCTTTGCAATTTTTTATCTCCTCAGCCTCTTCATCCTCAAACTCATCTGAACATTCAAATTCTTGTGAAAAAATATTATTCTTCTTGATGAAATTTATCTTGAATTGTTTCTTCCCTTTCACAAACGCTTAAGTCTTCTTCTTGGGAATTTCAACTTCATCATCATCATTATCGTTATCTTGAAACTTCTTGGGGAATCTTTCCACAAGATGACCAACCTTTCCACATCGAAAGCATGCTAGTGGAAGTTTCCCTTTAAACATTCCTCTTCCTCTTTGCATATTTGAAGAAAGGAATGACATCACCTCATCTGTCTCTTATTCTTCTTGAGAATCTTCAATGGTGAGCTTCTTCATGGCCTTGAATGCCACTTCTTTGGATTTCCCCTTTTCCACAGCATCGTTATCATCATTTCTCATTTCATATGAAACAAGAGTGTTGTGATGGTTATCCAATGTGAGTTATTTTGGGTATTTATCTTCCAAAACAGAAACATACTGATTGAACTGAGGTGGATGTTTTCTCAATATGCGCTTCACAATTTTTATATCTTCGATAATTTCTCCAAGACGTCACATGTCTTCTACCAAAAAATTTACCCTTTCAAAGAATGCATCAATAGACTCATTCGGGTTCATTCTCAGATCTTCATACTTGTTCCACAACACTTGTAGCTTTTCCACTCTCACATTTGTATCTCATTCATATATATTCAATAGTTTTTCCCACATGGAATGTGACATTTTTTAAGACATCACCTTTGTATATATAGGATTGGATAGGGCTCCCCCTAAGGCATTGATTGCTTTGACATCAGCATCCATCTCTCTACGCTCAGCTTCTGATAATGCACCACTGTTGACATCAGATGTTATACCATGCATTGCTGCTGTGAAAACATCCATTCCTAACTATATGAAGTAGTGTTGCATCCGATTCTTCCATATCTTAAAATTTTTTCCATCGAAGATCGGAAGCCTTTTATGATTAGTGACCTCTATTGAGAGAAGAACTACTGTCAACCTCCCTCTAATACCAATTTTTAGGTCCACAAGGCTGAATACCCTGAGAGGGGGGGTGAATCAAGGTATGACTAATTTAAAATTAACGCCTGTTCTGATCTTGTTTCATTGTTAATCAAAACTCTCTTCTCTATCGTTCCTACTGCACAATGTAAATAGAAAGTAAATCATGCACAAGACACAACGATTTTTACTTGGTTCACTTGCACTAGGCTACGTCCATGGAGCATATGCCGACAAGTTGTCGGTCGTACCAAATTCCACTAAACTTCACTAGCTGCAGATTACAAGGTTTGGGTACAGTCAATCTATCCCAGGCTCACTGCCTTTACAAGATTCAGGGTCATCTCATTGCTTTCCAAAGGGTCACTCCATGTTTCTCTCTCTTTGGCTCACTATCGGTGCAGAGGATCACCTTCGTCCTCTTCCTTTGCTCACTACGTTGGAAAGGATCCACTCATAGATTATAGACCTGTAGGTCTCTTCATTTGAATGAAAGAATGCATCTTCCTCTGTAATTAGATGCTCTATTGAATCCCAACTTTCACCCGTAGATGAATCTCTCTTTGCACCAAAGGTATCGGGCAAACTTCCAGTTTCCATGCTGCCCGAAAATCACAGCTGGAAATAAACCGTACTTGGCGCGCAAGTCTATCTCGGCATGCAAGTATCAGCGCACAAGTCACAACTGGCACGCAAGTCCACCTCACACACTTGTGCGACACAGGCTTCTTCAACTCCAAACTTGTGAGACTCACTTCCTTTTACGCCCAATCCAATATTGGCGCGCAACATCCATCAATCGCCCTTCTTCAAATCCGGCACGCAAGTCCCACTTACATGACACACCACCACTTGCGTGACCACCACACCTGTGTGACGAGAGATCTGATTTCTCAAAGTGTTGAACTCTGGTAAAGAATGAAGAGGGGTGGTCTACTATTTATAGGCATTTGGTCACCCCTGCGTGACGGCGCGCAAGTCTCTCCTCGGGGCGCAATTCTCGACGCGCAGGTTTCTTCTCCTACAAGTCACATGAGCAACCTAATTGTAAACATGCGCAAACCTCTTTCCTTTTTCATATTTTGATCTTTTGATCATGAAAAACCATAGGCACACAATTTCTCAAGCTTCCAAGGCATCGGCACACAAGTCTCTTTCACAGCGCACAAGTCACTTGCGTGACACCACCAATACTTGCGCGACCCTTGTCCCTTTTCCATATTTTGATGATCTGATCTTGAAAAACATATTGCGCACAAGTTTCCAAGCCTTCAAGTACATAGCACGCAAGTCCCTTTGCCAAAAACCACTTTTCTTCATTTGAAGATTTTCAGGCCCAAAAATTTGGCAAACACTAGAAAACGGCGCCACCTTCTATATGTTCTTTTGTACCACCTCCAGATCATCCATTCCTTTTGTCGATGTTCTTGAATCAAACAAGGATCGTTGATCTCAGCTCTTGAACTCGACATTCCACCATGAAATCATATTTTTCAACAAATTTTTATGTCATCATTTTGCTTTGTCAACAATCACCACTCAGATGTCCACTCTGTCAACAAACACAATCACCTCAAAAAATGCTTCAATTATACCTTGAGGGATTTTTTCCCAACAGTATGATTGATATGCTCAATTTTGTAAATAATAATTAATTATACGAAATTTATATTATGTAAATTATTTACATAATAGAAATTGAATTATATATTGTTTATAATTTAGGTAAAATCATTTATTTAAAATGGAAATTCCATATAATGATAAATATTAATGAGTTTATATTAGAATGAATATATAATGTTTATATTCATAATTATGGAATTCAGATTATATTAAACCTAAAATTATAAATTTTTTATAAATAGATTTTATTTATGGATTGTTTCAAAATGTTTATCTCATATTTAAATATATAAATTATTCATTTATTTAAGGGTTATTACCCTCTACATTTTTTTTAAAAAATTTGTATAAGAAATTTGAAAATTGTGTATATTTTAGTTTAAAATGGTTAAATGATTCTAGGATAGAGTCTTGAACTACATTCTAGGGGTGACTCTATAATGATTTTTTTCATCCACCTTGACATTGGTTTGTAATTGTAGTTATTAGCTTGAATTTTTTTGTCAAATATTGTTTGTGCATATTAGGTGTTAGAGTTATTATAAATTGGATTCTCTCATTAGTAAAGTTTTCTCATGTAGAGGAATGTGGGGTTTGAATACTGACCTACCATGAGACTTATTCCTTTAAAAGGATGGTGAATGAGCTTGGATATCTATTTTCTAAGCTTACTCATACAGATATATTAAATATCATATAATTCTAAACCATTACATGAAGTGTTTATGTACCTTATAGTTATGATGCATCTGGATAGGTATGAAAATGTTTGACCTCTATTTTTTTCCATGTAACACAAACATGTGGGTTGTGTAAAGAGATATAGATCAATATGTTTTGAAAATATTGATTAGGCAGAGATAACATGATTTAAAACTATGTTACAAACAATATTCATACATAAAATGAAATAACATTAGATAAGAAGGTGAGATTAAAATACCCTTAAATTGCTAAGTGTTACATTACTTTTAAATTGGAACATGTCAAGACATTGATCATCCAAACAGGTAGGTCATTCTAAATTTGGGTTCCCCTGGATAATATTGTGTAACGAAAGTAAGGAACAGTGACACTAGAACTTCCATGGGAATGTCCTGATAAGGATAGGTTCCCTTAGATTATCATGAACCATCCCGGGTCAACCCTGAACTGGTCACCCAAACCAGAACGCAGTATTCCCAAAAAGGGCGTTCCCAACCCCCATAGGCTAAAAACAAGTGTTGGGAATCAAAACATACAATTGGGAATGATTTAATACTGAAATAAACAACTAGGACCACATAAATAAAATAAAGAAACTGAAAATGCAGCAAAGATAAAAAACTAAATCTCAGATAAATAAACTAATTAATTTACAAGATACAAATGAATAGACTAAAAACTAGATCAAGAAAACTAATATTATACCACGATCTCCATGTGACCACTTGGTCACCTCCCACTACAAGAGCAACCATGATTCATCATTGAACAGCTGAACCACGAACCTAAACAAATTCTTGACCTGCAACTGAAAATATAGGATAGGAATAAGACCCGAAATTCTCTATAGGGATGCTAAAGATAACCACTGAATCCAAGAGTTTTCGTTCCCAAAACAAACCATTTACACAATTTTGAAATATTTTTACAAAAGTTGAGTTTTGACCTTTTTATGTAAAAAATGTCATTTTTCCCATTTTATAATCCAACACACGCTACACATCATTTCCAAAAACAAATTTCCATTTTCTAAACAAAAACCAAGTCAAGAAAGTCCATGGTTGTACTAAAAACGAAATAGATAAATAGTAAAAGATGGAAACAATATAGTAAAATAGGAAGTAAATAAGAAATATAAGTAATAACAATAGGAAATCCTAAACATACCTATAAGGCCCTAGATGTACTAATTTCGAAACCTCCTGTCAGTGTATGGTGAAGCCCCTAAGTCCATAACCAACTAGCTTCCCAAACCTAGCCCCACTAGTGGAACATCCCACCTGGCCTGTCTACAACTCCAAGTGGGTACTAACCAGTCTAATTATGAATAAAAACTAACCATCACTCGATTATCTATTAGATTACTAGGAACCCATGGTGGTAATAATTATACTATGTATGTAAGAGGCCAATGCACACATGACTCAACTTAGTTGTCATCACTCCACTTGCCTACCCAAAACACAGACACCAATATATGATAACCCATAAAGGGAAATCCCTCCTTTAAAGGTACCCCATATGTATATATATACATTTCACAACACACAAGGTGCCAACTAGGACTCCTTGACATATATGCATTGAAATAATTTCAAGAAACATTTCAGGTTACCCACTGGTCACTCACTTTTTCCACACCACAATCCTTTCCATGTTCCACACAGAATATCACTATTCGGTTGGAATTGTCAAATGGGCCTTTACCCCTTTTAAACTAACACCAAAACATGTTTCAAGGCCAAATATACCAAACCATGAGAAAAAAATTTAAATCCATGTTTTCCAAAACCCAATGAAGTAAAATTTTACCATTTTAAATTAGATAAGACCATTTCAAGAAAAATGGAGAAAGAAAGATTAATTTAGAAACCAAGGTTTGGAGAAAATACTAATTCAAATTACCATCTTCATTTGAGGGATCATAAATGTGTGAAAATAGTTCACCCATGGAGGTTCCAACATCCAATGGCACACCAAAAAATAAAGGAACCATTTGAAAAACATTTCCAAAAATTCATCACTTTCTATTAAAAAAATCAAAACATTCATATCATTTATAAATCATAATCAACACCATTGAAACAAAAAAAACCCTTTACAAAGAATTATATGATAATGCCAAGATATGACATTACCAAACCAAACATTCCAAACCAATTTCAAATATAAATAAATACCATTACAGTCATAATTAATGCTAATCATTTCTTAGGAACCCACAATTTTACTTTAATAGAATGAAGACATTTAAAATAAGCATCTTATGTTCCTTAAACTTAGAAGTTTCACAAAAATAACTTTTGAAAACCATTTTTAATATGTTAAATCAACATAATATTATCATTTTCATCTATATATATGTATATTGGAGTTTAAAATAACATTTAAAATTCAATTGAAAACATGAAAGTGTCAATGGATTATTCTGGAATGGAAAAGTTGGAAACACCTACCTCAAATCAAGTGAGGATGGAACATAACATCAATAGGGGAAGATATAATCCCCATGAACGATCCACACACCCTATACATAAGAAATTACCACCCACAAACAAACCCTAGTATTAGGGTGTGGTTAACGGCAGAAAACCCCAAATAAAAACCAAGAAATTAAAAGAGGAAGAGAAATAGGAGGGAAAACCACAAAGAACCCTAAACACTCACCATGAATCTGATGAAGAAGAAACCATAGAGGATTTGATGAAATGGGAGAGGATTTGAGAGTACCCCCTGGTGTTTCAAAATGAGAGGGACTAGAGGATGCCCAAAAATTGGTAAAAAGGAGGAGAGAGGGAAACCAAAATTTTAATGACCTGGCACATCCGCATGGTCTAGACATATGGTTTTCCAAACCTAGTGATAACAGTGCAGACTATTCTTTCCATGAAAAGATAAATTCATGGTTACCTAGGACTTACCACAAAACCATGCACTGTCCATGCGATTGGTTTTTTCCAACCTACACCAACCGCACGATTGGGCCGCATAGTTACTACTAACCGTGTAGTACCTGGAGAAAATCCTAAAACTTCATTATAAAAATTAAACAGAGTATCAAACCCAAAACTCAACCCAGAGACACAAGAATAACAAAAGGATAAAAAAACAGAGTATCTGAGGTCGCGGTGTGACATATATTGCCTTTTATTAACCTATTTTGGCAGCTTTTTTGGGTTACACTAGTCAAGAGACCATAATAGGATTAAGTTAACAGAGAAAGATAGTTGATATTATATATATGATGGATTGGAAAAATATATAATCAACTATACAAGAGTCAAATATGATATGATTAGGATTAATCCCTATTTAAATATTCATTTAATGGGATAAATGCTAATGAGACTCGTAGATTAATGAAATAGGGATCTTTTCTCACTAATGTATGTGATAGAAATTTTCTGGGGGTCATCTTTTTATTAAGATCTCATTTAATAAAATTCTTTATTAAATGGTCAATAATTCATGATACTCATCTCATAAAATCTTTTTTGTAGCTAAATATCACCATCATTGTCTAGCTAAACATTGAGATCAACCCTTTAAAAGAGAATCTTAATGTAACCTACTCTAAAGACTAGTAATATAAGAATAGTTCTTAAGAAATATTGGTAATTTTGGATAATTTATTAAGGAAACATTATATATCAAAATAGTAATAATTGAATATTATTGGATTATCCATGATTTACCTTTTTTTTTGAAACTCCATGAAATTTTTATGTCAGTTATGGATGTTATAGAAATTAATTTTTTGATTTTCAAGGTATGTGATACTTTACAAAGTGTTTTAAATATATATGAGTTGAAAATAAAAGGAATATTTATTGATCTTGTAGTTTATATTAATGATATATAGTAAATAGTTACTAATTTAGGATTTTAATGTAAAAGGTTTTATGAAGATCAAATGAATATATCAAAAATATTTGTATCTTCATCTCAATTTTCATATGTGATAAGGAAGTTGTTCTATTACAAATAGTTATTTTGAAAAAGTATGAGATAACTTGTATTGAGAATAATATTTTTATAAAAGTGATTATTAATGATAAGAATTTTATCCAAATGTTTATTAAAATATGAGCGAATGTGTTACCACCATGTATCGGTTGTATTATTTAATAAAATCTTTTTTGAAATGAAAAATATTCCTAACATATATAATAACATATATGATATAGAAATAATAGTTATTTGTTAAATATTCCTACTAAAATGAAATTAATGTTATTTCCTATCATAAAAGGGTTTGTTTATTAGAATGATATTCTAAAAATCATATAGTTTTTAAGAGGAGACTGGGAGAGTGTTTGGACTTAGAGAAGTTCAAAATTAACAAATAAAAGATAATGCTAATCATAAGATAAAATGTTTCTCCCTTAATATCCTAAAATGTTTAGGATGTATGATAGTAAATAAATATGCAAAGTGTTACATTTAGTTACCATTTAGAAAGTGGATTTCACTTTTTAAAAAAGGAATATATTAATCTTAAATTAAAATTGGACTCAATAAGAGAAACAAATTGGATATGTGATAATAATGAAAAATGTAAAGAGTTGTATTTAGTTATTGTGAAAAATTAAAGGCACTATTTCATGAAGAATTATACTAGTAAAAATAAAAAATTGAATTTCACTTGATATCCTAAAAGAGTATAGGGTATGGTGATAAATAGAAATTTATAGAGTCTGATTAGTTACCATAAAAATGTTTATCACTTTATCCTAAAAGAGTTTAGGATATAGTGGAATGGATAAATCTATGTGTTATATTTAGTTACCATATTAAAGTAATTTTCACTTTATCTCAATAGGTTTTAGGAGGATTTGTAAACAATAATGTAATTAGTTACATTATTTCAAGGAAAATGTTTGATGGAATAAGTTTCTAAATATGATGATAAACATAGAAATACTTCTAAGTAGAAAAAAAAAGTTAACATCACAACATTTTATGTTGCGAAGTAAATAATTTTGAATATGTTTACGAAGTTAAATATTTTAGAATATGATTCCAAAATCTCACAATTATTCAAACTGGCTATCTTTATAGATGTTTCTCACTAAATAGTTTTTTGTAGTGTTTTACCATATTATAATGTAATGATATAATAGGGATTACATATAATGTAATGTTTTGAAAAAATCATGAAAGTATAACAGAAAGAAGGCTAGTAAGGTAGTTTATTATATATGTTATGTTAAACTGGTTCTTTGCATGGGTTTGTGAAATATTCATTGAGATTTTATGAATATTAAAATGTATCAAATTTTAATTCAACCTCTATTTTATCATTCTTTCAAATTTTCTACATATATACTAAGATAGATATATATTTCATGAGGTGCAATGATAGTTGACCTTTTAATGTTTAACATTGAGTTTATCCCTAATCAATGATCATCATAGAGTATTATAGGTTATGATAAAATGTTAAAATTAGTGTGAGCTGTATTATTGTATAGATATATAGAATATTCTCATGAGGCACAAGGCAATGAATATGATTCTTTTTGTGCACTGGTTGACCCACTAACTATACCACATGGAGTATCATACAAATGTATTTGGTATAATATGGGTGCATGGATCATATTTGACTCCTCACTACCTGAGGTTGGAGATATAAAAATCATGAGAACTGTAATAAATGGATACCCTACTTTTGTAAGTCTACATACTAACTTAGAAAATATAGGGGTGGTTGGGATTTTTCTTGATCATGTCGTCGATTGGAGATTTTATAATATGGGATTTTTTCTGTCATATTATGAGTATGATATATGGGAACTTGATTGAAATTGATTGTACGAGTGTACGGTCACATCATAATATTGTATATCTTTCCAGATAAGGCACGTGTGATGTGGAAATCCATAATAATTACTGACATTTGATGTATTCATCAATAAAATTAGTCATTACTCAGAGAATGGAGAACATATGATTTGTAGATATGGGGTTGACATACTCTGTGTCTCATGGCCACTCGATGTCTTAGAAAAATGGAAATATGTGATTTCACATTTTCATAGGATGCAGATTGGTGGACACGAGTATAGAGATGCAAGTGTTTAATAGAGATAATTCTAGATCCATTTATAGATTTATTAAAATTGAAGCTTTTATAGATGCCACACCTTTCATACATATGTGGATCTAATTATTCATATTAGTTTTCAATGTTGTAAAGGATTGTGGTCTCACACTTTTTGGATGACTAAATAGTGATTATGTTTTAACATAGATAGATACTCTAAAAATATTTTAGAGATAATCTCAATTTTTTTAGGATGGGTAATCAAAAGGTATTTCATATGATTTTATATAAGGTGAAGTCAATTATATCATTCCAAAATTGAATTAGAAGATATCCAAGAATATTTTTGCATATGGTTTCACAAGTTATTATATATGAAAAAATATAAGGTGAAATGACACAAAGTAAATTAGGCTGAAGTGAAAGTGGTAGATATAAAGTGATATCACCTAAATTCTTATATATATAAGATATATAATTATTTTTTTATTTCACACAAATTATTATTTGAATGCATGCTATATCAGTCCATGAAGCATGAAAAAATGGTAAACTATTATCATTTATTTTTTTCCCATATTAGCTATCATTTATTATACCATTTCATGAGATGAAACACTTGAGAATACTTTCATTCATGTATATGAAACATGTACCAACTATAGTATTTATTAATGTGTTTCCACACATGAATAAATGATGGGATAAACAAGGATAATCCTTTATTACCTATTTAACTCTTTCATGTGATGGAATTAGAGTGTGAATTCCATTATGCGTGTCCAAAACTCCCTGAACATGTTTCTATCATTATTCTTCTTCCTTTTATACAGATATGCTAGAAAATCATTTTTGAAGGGATAATCCTTCATGTACGACAATTGATTCATTCAACTCATGGATACACCAAGAGGGGGGGTTCTTTTTTGACATAAAGATCTTTATCAGACCCATGCGATGGAGTTTGATGATATTGTAGATTCTCTTCGGTGTATGTATTCTTATTTACATATGTTCCTCATTTATGTTTTTTACATAGTTTCATATTAACTTTCATGAATATCTTCATATTTAGTATATAATCACTTTCTCTATGTCTAATAAGTGTTATTAAATTCATAAGAAACATAATAGTACCCATGTTTCCCCTATAACTATTGAAAATATGGCCTTTAAAAGTGAAAAAAGTGCATTAACAGAGCTAAAACCAATGTTAATATCAACAAAGATAAAGGGGGTCCCTTTTATCAGTGCTAAAAAAATCACAGATAAAAGGGTCATTTATCAGCTCATTTTTAGTGCTGATAAAAGTCAAAAAATAATAATAATAATCATTAAATCAAAACCACATTTTAATAGTTCTTGTGCCCCCCATTAAAAGTGTTATCCCCCACCCGCACACACCCTCGTCCTAGGAACCTCATTTAAAAATGCTAGCCCCCCACCCTAAACCTGACTGCACTCCTCTACCTCCCCCAGGATTTGAACTCGACATGTCACTCTTGTGCGGCTGCACCCTTTACCACTCCCCCATGTTACTTTGTTCTTCATTTAATGATATATATATTTATTTACATATATATTTACTTATATTTATTCATATATTAATTTAGATTTAAATTAATATATATATATAGTTATATTAATATATATTTATATTTATTCTTATATTAATATATATTTATAAGATTAGATTTAAATAAATTTATAATATATATATTTTTGTGTGTTTATAAATAAATAAATACATACATACATACAATATACATACACTTATATATATTTTATATGTGCGTGTGAATATGTAATTATAGTTATACATATTTATATATATTTTCATATATTATATATTCATATATATATATTCATATGTTATAATATATAAATAAAATATATCAGTTTGTTAATACAAACAAACAATAATATATAGATAAACACACGCACAAACACACACACACTACATAGGTATATAAATACACATATATTTGTACATAAAATAAATGGATATTATAAGGCTTATATATTTAGAAATATATTTTATATGTAAAAATTTATAATTATTTATTCATAAAATAAAATTTCAATGTGTGAATATATAAAAAAATAGGTATTTATTGTTATATATTTGATTATAAATAACATTAAATTTTGAAAAATGACAAAATTTAAAGGATATAATATCAATATTAATGTAATCCCTTAGAATAGAATTAGTCCACAAAGAAAAAGGGAAAAAATACCCCCAAGAGATGATTCTAAAATTCCATCGAATGTTTAAAAAATGGGTTTCCCGACTAAAAACTCGGTTTTGAAGGTATTTTGGGCCTTTGTTGCCTCAAAAAAAATAAGTCAAAAGGTTCCCTTTTGTCGCCGATGCATATAACTCATCAAAATCATTGATTTGATATGTTATAGAGGTCAAACAGACACCCAGATCAAAAGTTTTGGTCATTTTAAGTTTGAGTTACGTTTTCAACTTATTTTAGATCTTTTAATAATTTTTTGATTTTTTGTGTCTTAAAATTGTTATCAAATGATTATTAGTTGATGATAATTAGAAAATTATTAATTAATAATATTTTTAAAATATTTTTTATCAAATTTCATTAAATTTCATATATATTAAATGTTAATGTCTATTTATACTTATCTAAAACAAATTTAAAATATATATATTATATTTAAATAAATATAAATATATTTTTATATTTGTGTATTTATATATTACTATATTATTTTTCATGATTTTTTTGAAATATACCCTTTAATAGTAGTAGTAAAAAACAATGATAAAGAACCTCATTTATCAGCGCTAATAAAAAATCGCTGATAATTGTGACCCCTTTAACAGTGCTAAAGAAGTGATGATTAAGGTATAACTTTACAAGTGCTAAAACCCACTGATAAAGGGGTACTTTTAACAGTGATTTTTTTAGCACTGTTAAAAGTACCCTTGATCACTGCTTTTTTAGCGATAATAAAGGTACCCCCTTTATCAGTGTTTTTTTAGTGCTGTTAAAGGGTGGCGCTGTGGAATCCTAGTTTTTTGGTAGTGTATAATAGGTTATCCCTAACCATATAATGCACTGAATTCCAGGATAACCACTCTGACTATGTCAAAAACCCAACCCCTTCCTCTCATGGAGCAGTTAGAAAATACATAGTCATTGTTTAGAATGAAACCCAGATGTAACACCTCTGAATGATAAAAGAGTTAAATGAATAAATGATATGACTCATGTCAACAAGGCACACCTTCTATTTTGGCAGCCTGTTTGATTATAACTCCAAAGTTAAGTGTACTTGTCCTAGAGTAGTGATCATGATGGGTGACCTTTTGGGAAGTTTTTGGGGATGTCTGTGAGAGAGGAAAAACCACACAGTAAAGGATATATGTTGGCCAATGGGGACAATAATTAGTCATATGAACCATTTGGGAATGTGGGTGGGCCCTATGGTGGGGACCGCGTGTCTGCGGGGAAACAGGTGGTACCTGGAGGACCAGGGCTCGACATCCATGCAAAGGCAGGGTGTCTATGTTGTCATCAGGACCCATTTGTTACATTTGGTATCAGAGGTGGTACCTAGCCTCAAGTACAGTGCACTGCATGGGTTGAGATGTAGGGCCCACAATGAGGACGTTGTGTTCTAAAGGGGGGTTAATATAACACCCCCAAATGATAAAAGGGTTAAATAATTAAATGATATGACTCATTTCAACAACATTAACCTTACTTTTCGGGAGCCTTCCCGATTAGAACTCCACAATTTAGTGTTCTTGGCCTGGAGAAGTGATCAGGATTGTTGACCTTCTAGAACGTTTCTTAGGATGTGTGTGAGTGAGGACAAAGCACACTGTAAAGTACATGTGTTGGTCTATGGTGACAGTTATTATTTAGATGACATTCTTGGGCACATGGGTGGGCCCCAGGGTGGGGACCACATGTCTGTGGAGCAACTGGTGCTACCTGGCAGACTAGGGCCTGACAGCCATGCTAAGGCGGGGTGTTTGTGCAGTCATTGGGACCCAATTGTTACACTGGAATTGGTTAAATCCATTGAACCCATTGGCCCAACCCCCTTCTGATCACATTTTGTAATTAATATTCAATATACAAATTAGGTAAGGTAGATGGGGGAATATATACCTGTATGGGATATGATATGTTATAAAATTCAAAAAGTATGTTAATATATTGGTGATGTAGTCAAGTATGTGCAACACCATGTTTGGATTCATTTTTACTATACTAAATCATCCGATATCTAGTATAAATTGAAATCAAATGAGAATGATGTGTCCTATAAGATGAGATCGTGTTTTATAACTAACCAGATAAAAATAAATTTAATGAGATATGGTTAATAGAGGTTTCTAACCCCCTTACTTGTCACATCTTGTCGTTAAGATTCAACATGAAGGTTATGTAAGGTTGGTGGGGGGTTATATCCTTGTATGAGATGTGATATGTCATAAATAACTAATTTTATGTTAATATCTTGGTGATGTATTCAAGGATGTGAAACATCGTGTTTGTATTCATTTTTACAAAACTAAATCATTCGACGTCTAGTATAAATTGCAATAAGGCGGAATGTCTGATCAAATCTTGTCGTTAAGATTCAACATGATGGTTATGTAAGGTAGATGGGGGATTATATTCCTATTTGAGATATGATATATAATAAATTCAAAATAGTATGTCAATATCTTGGTGATGTAGTCAAGGATGTGCAACATTGTGTTTGGATTCATTTTTACTAAATTAAATCATCCAACCTCTAGTATAAATTGCAATAAAATGAGAAAGGATACACCTAGAAGATGATATCGTGTTGTATAACTAACCATATAAAAATAAATTGAATGAGATATGGTCGATAGAGCTTCCTAACCACCTACTGATCACATCATGTCGTTAAGATTCAACATGCAGGTTGAGTATGGTAGATGGGGGATTATATCCCTCTATGAGATGAGATATGCCATAAATTACAAATAGTATGTTAATATCTTGGTGATGTATTCAAGTATGTGCAACATCATATTTGGATTCATTTTTACTAAACTAAATCATTCGACATCTAGTATAAATTTCATTAAATTGAAAAAATATTGGACCTAGAAGATGAGATCATGTTGTATAACTAACCAGATAAAAATAAATTGAATGAGATATGGTTGATAGAGGTTCATAGCCACTCCCCAAGGGAATTATATATGTAGAATTCCTAGTTTCTTTCTAAAAAAAATGGTCCTCCAACTCCACTTGGGAATAAATAAAACAAAATAATTTCAAATCCAATTGAAATCCATTCTATTGGATAATGTTTTTTATAGGAGTCATATTTTACTACACACTCAAAAATAGAACCATAAGTTTGTAGGGGATGTATTTATTATATTTTTTATAATCGCATTCATATTGATCATGTGAACATGAGTGAGATTGTGGTAATATTTCTAGTCGAGTATCCCAAAATGATTTAGGGTAAAAAGTAGTGATCTGATATTTCTATAATCAGTATGTTGTTCAAGATATAATCATATGTATTGTTGTGGTTCACATGGGTTATCTTGGGGAACTCCCTAACCTACTTAATGGTCAAATCCAATTCCAGGATGTAAGGTAAGTAGAGGATATTACTTAATTTTTTTTTCAAAAATAACAGCTCCCTTTTCCCAATAATCTGGTGATAGTTCTCTAGCCGGACATAGAGCAGCACTTGGAGGTTCTTCCATAAAAAAATCCATAAAGATTATATTAATAATTATATTTAAATCTTTAACATATTTATTTCTAATTACTTTCACCCATAATAAAATCCCTTCAATGATATTGAAGGAAAGCTTAGCCTGTATGTATTTTTCAAGCATTTTCAGACTGATTGCCTCATTATCAAAGCGTTTCACATATAAATTATAGCTCGCCCGGTGATATATTTATTCCAAATGAGAATCCCAAATGAAAGAGTTAATATTATTTTTATAACCATTGGGATTTGTTTTCTAAAAAAAGTTTCATAATTATTGAAAACTAACTTTTCTTAATCATCTATTTGTTAAACATGTCACATAATTTTTATTTGAAACTTTGTTAAGAAAGTTTGGTGAGAAATATGCTAGAATATTATTGATAAAGTATTATTATAAAGATGTTGGAGAATAAGAGTCTAAATGATAGAAAGTTTTATTAACATTTCAAAATAAATATCTAAAAATGTTATACAATGCTTTGATGATCTCAAATTCCCTAACATCATGAAAATATCCTGATCCATGTTGGTGTGTACAAAATTTTTACAAAGTGTGTGAATAAAAAGGAAGAGATCGACTCTGGTACTAGACATAGAATCTTTGGACAAACTGTTTTAGATGAACCCTTCTAGACAAACCATTCCAAACACAAACTTGTGGATAAATTTAATGATGTGTTATCAAACTAGAATGTTGCTAAAATCAACTATATAAATTTAAAAAGTTATTACAATTGAAAATGTAATTTCAAAGTTGATGATCAGAAATACCAAATTAGAAAAACCTTGCTTAAGGATTTTGTTCATATTGACCATAAGATGAAAAAAATGTAGATGTTATCATAGATGAGTCATTATTAAAATTTTATATGAACTTTTAACATTAATGTCATATGTGAAAAATTCAGATCATCAGAAAAATAATTTTTTGGGAAGTTAGAATTTTTTCGTATTGAGATTCAAGAAAATGTTGTTTTTTTCATTCACTAAAGTATTACATAAATTTGACGGGACAGAAAAAAAAATGCAAGTTACCGATAAGAACTGTTGAATGTATTTATCCTAAGAAGAGTCTATGAAATTGTTTATTTTACAAAGTTTTTACAATGGGGAAATTAGTTAAATGGATCATCGAATATACTACATGATAAACACTGTATACATGAAATAATTCAGATTTTTGATTAGTGAGTCTTTGAAAATTGAAAATAATGTGAACGAAATGTAAAGTGGCATAAATAATCATATTTTAATATCTATGAAAAAACAGATAATAATTTGAAGTAGTTGAATATAGAAATTTTATTTGAAGAAATTATCTAATGAATGAAGTCTTTATAAGTTGCAACAATTTAATAAACCATTTAAGTAAATCAAGAATAAAGGACAAAGGCAAACATAGTTGTTTTTTAAAAGTGTTCAGATCAAGATACAATGGAATAAAGAAACTAGATAGAAATGTTGATTGATGTTCAAATATTGTGCTGTTTGATAAGTTCTTATAAAACGAATTTAGTGGATTGAGTCCATCAAGAAAAGATCAATAAGATAGAAAATTGGAAAAACATTCACGATGTTACGAGGAAATTTTTTTTTTAGAAACTCATGTATAAATTTTGAGGTATTGTAATGTTATCGAATAAATAAATATTGATCAGACATATATTATTTTGTTAGAAAATTTTTTTGTTAATGTAAAACTGATGAATGATGATCATAAAGAATAAATCAGGTGAAGAAAATTAAAGAAGCATTGTATTTTCAATGGACAAAGATCTGTTGACAAGCATTTCTAGAAAAAGTTTTTATAATAGGCTTTGTATAGTTTGAAAATGTGACGATGTTGGTTGTGTTATTTCATTTTGTTTTTCCTCTAGCTAAAAAATGAGTATGTTAGATGATTTTCGTTACATGTGTTGTTAATGAAGTTTGAGTAAGATTGTAAGTCCTAGAGAATTCATGATGATTTAAGAAAATTCTAGAGGAGTTGAGAAGGATCCCTAAAAAAACAAATGTGTGAGAAATTTAGAATTGTAAATTTTAGTGAGTGGGAAAACAAAAATGGTTTTCATCTTTTCCACTTTGGGGGCACCAATATAAAGGGTTGAAAAGTAAAATGTAATAACAATTATTCACTAACAAAAAAAAAGTTGAAGCACTGATGGATTTCTGTCAAATATCAGTATCCAACCAAAGTTTGTTTTTAGTGTTAAGTAATTTTTTTGGATAGATATTTTGATTAGATAATTAGAGAGAGCCTTCATTACAGATTTTCTATATAGTGAGAAACAAATATAATTCATCGGGTAGTATTTCTGTGCAAAAGTATGGGGTTTAATGTTCTCAAAATCACATAGAATTTGGTTTTGTATCAGGTATAGTTTTAGTGAGGATGAATGGACGGACATTCACCACATGTAAAAAAGGGAACATCGGATGGACATTACAGGATAGAAGAATTAGATGGACTTTCCAGATGAATTTTTTCTGAGAGTTGTTTTGTAACGTTTTATATACTTTTTGTGGTTTAAGTTTTCTATTACAAACTTATAAACTGATGAGTGTCAATATAATCATACACATGAGGTGATATAAGGTGTATATACTGAGTTACATCTAATTTTTTATTCACTTATTACTAATAGTGAATTTCTATATACCCACAAAAATAGCCATGACAAGGATGTTGGTTCTCACACTGATTTTGAACTGATTAAATCTTGTGTTCCTCATTTACTTCCCCATATTTTCATGCCTGTGTGATTAATTTAATATTTACAAGTAAAGTATATATAACAAGTTTCATGGGTTAAATTTCATAAAGTTTGACATTTGGAAAATTTCAACCACTAATTCAACCTCTCCTTCATAGTGGTTCAGCGATTCATAGGAACTTCAATTGGTTTCATAGGAGGTTCCCCAATTGCATCCTGATCATAGAAAATATCAATTTAGTAAAAAATTGAGTTATTCCTACCTCCAATAGAAAAATTATCATTGATAGAAAAAATAATGATACTCTATCTTGTGTCTCTTGGATTACAGGATTTTGATTTAGAAATTATTGGGTTTCCACCCATTGTGAAAAATTATCCCACAACTTTTTGTGATTAAAGGATCATTGAGGTTGATGGGAAAGTTATAAATTCTATTCTTATGTAATTTTCATCAAATATTATTATGAATTTGATGGGTCTTATAACACATTAAGAAACATGGGACAAATATGAAAGTATCTTTGAGGGAAACGCCAAAGTGGAAAATGAAATGTTACAAATTCGGAAAAATAAGTTTGAAGATATCATAATGAGAGATGAATAAACTATTGATGAATAATTCAAGGGAGTTAAGAAAGGCATGTGTAGCATTAGAGGATTCAGATATATATTGGAAGATTCTACAATTGTAATGAAAATCATAAGAAACGTCTCTCACATGTATGATTCTATAATTTATACCTTATAAGATAAAGATGATTGATCTCTTGATGAATTGCATAACATTCTTGTTAATTAAGAAAAGAGTAAATCACCTACATTCAAAAAGAAGATCAAGGATGAAATGAGTTTTTAATATATAATAAAGTTAAAGATTCAAGATATTGATAATGTCAAACTTAGTGATTTAGAATATATATAAGATAAATAAATGAATGAAAAAAAATCACATCTCTTATCTCCCAAAACTATCAGAGTTGTAGAGGAATGTATGGAAGAAAGCTACCAATCAAATTTTGTTAGGGTAGTAGAATTAAGAATTTTTCTATGAAATTACCTAAGTATAAAGCTTGAGTGTATTAAGATCATTTTGAAGAAACACATCAGGGGAAGAAGTTTAATAAATATTCAAAGGTAGATAAGAAATATACCAGTGGTAAGAAAAATTTACTAGAAATAGAAGAAGAATGTTTAGTGTGAAATTTGAATCTGACTATACATACAAAAATTATTTAGAGGATAAAATTTAAAGAAATTTCAGAAGATTATTTGAAAATCATTAGATAATGAAGGATTCCTCAAACAATGTAGAATATTTAAGAGGTGAATAAATCTACAGACACTATCATCAGATATTAGAACTTGTTTATTGTCTTGATAAAAACACACCACTAAAGAAAGAGGTTATTATTTTGATGAAAAAAAGTGGAAACAACAATCATGAAAGGATATAAGTCCCTAAATAGTAATATTAATTTATTTTTGAGGTTTTAGACCTCAAACTAAGAGTTTTTGTACAAGGAAATATGGTGGAAAACCTTAGTAATAAACTGGATGCTAAGGAAGATGATGTTTGTAAAACACAATAAAAACTTCTTAATTCCAGAATTACCATAAGAATTATGAATGATAGTTTCAATAAATCATCATAAATAAAAACAAAAAAATCTCAAATTATGGATAAAGACCATTCTAATAATTGGGTGACATCCTCACCCACTAAATGTTAATGTTCATTTGATTTTACTAACCATCTAGGTGTTAAAAAATGTTTGTAAATCTTGGTTTGAGAAAGGATATTTGAAATATATTACTTCAAAAAAAGTTTAAAATATCTCCCATAATAATTTTCCCCACAATAGAGAGAAATAAAAAACATAAAGATATTATGAGCCTTAGAAAACCCTCTATAAAGAAAGATCCTACTTTTATATGAAACCAAGATTCGATTGTTTTAGTAGACTTGTGTAATTTATGGGCACAAATTTTATAACTATTTTCACAACTTATATTTTCGCAAAAATATGCATCAACATATGGGGGACAATAGTGGAAGAAAAATGAGTAACTTTCTTAATCTATAGAAAGTTGGAAAGATAAAATCTCATGATGTTAGAAATTTTACAACAAAATATTCTTTTGACTGACTAGAGGATGTTTTTGGGAAATGTTACCAACCAGGTAACATTTCTAAACATTGTATGACTACTTTTCTAAGAAAAAGTTATTATGATATAATTTAAAATGATGTTGTAAAAATTAAAGTTAAAGATAGAGAATCTATTAATGATATGGAACTGAATGCAAGAAAAAGGAACAAACTATGGATTCATGATAGTGGTTTCTCCTCACGCATGTCAGGAAATATAAAAAACCTGAAATATGTTGAAAATTGGGATGTATTATCAGTTACATTTGTAAATGATAGTTCATTAAAAATTAAAGGAATAGGAACTATAGATATTGAAGATGAAAAAATAAATTCTAATGATGTTTTATATGTTGTTGGGTTCAAGAATGACTTACTTAGGGTCAGCTAACATTGTGATAATGAAAAGAAAGTTATTTTCGTAAAACACCCATGCATAATTAGAAGAGTTGAAGATGGTAAAGTGGGTTGCATGGGAGAAAGAACTAGTAGAAATATCTTTTAAATTGTAGAACTTAATAACTCACTATATTTGAGTATTGAATATGTTAACAGGTATTGGAATTATAGGATTGTAAAACATGTGCAAAAAATTATGAACAAACTCTCTAAAGTATGTTTTGTAAGAAACATTCCAACATTAAAGATAAGAGAATATGGTGTTATAACAATATATAAAACATTTAAAATGATTGGTAGAATTCATTATAAAGTTGAAATTCATTCTACAAGACCTCTTGAGATTATTCACTGTGATTTATGTGGTCCAATGAGACATGAACCAGTAAAATGTTATTTTTAGTAAATTTATTGAAGATTTCACTCATATGACCAAAATTATGTTTATGAAGTAGAAATCAATGTCTTTGGAAATGTATTGATTTTACAGAATATAATGGATTGAAATTTGGGAGTTTGTTTCTGATGCTTTCCTCTAGGGCACACCCACCGCGCTTGTTCATTGCACCCTTGGCGTCCCATTTGTTTCCCCGCATTTTCTCTTTCCAAATGTGGGAATCATTCAACAATTTTTCAGATATGTTTTCCCATTGATCAAAACCAGATTATGGGATATCAGCCCCTCCTTTTTTGTATTCTTCCTTGGAATTCTTCGCATAGTGTGGGACTCCCTTATAGATTAAAACGTTGTTCATGAAACCCATTCCCAATTCCATGTCTTTGTGTAAATACGTTAATTATGATACTTTTGTTAGGACATTCTAAGGGGTCAAGTTAGGGAAGTGGCTTCGGTCGGGAGAGCAGTCACTCTGAGCATCGATGGAAGGTTTGGACGTTGAAACATTTAAACACATGTATTCTTCCACATCGAAGGGCTTCTCAAGGGCGCATAAAAATGAGTCTTACCACATCAATCATAGGGTATCTTCTAGAAGAATAATTTATCTAAGCTTTTACTCAACATCCCCTGTTTAACACATAGTATATGACGATTTTAGCATCTAGTGGTGATAGATCAGACGTATCGGAACACTTGTGAAGGTGGATCATATATGCACATCCCTAGAATGGAGAACCTGTAAGGTTTACTGGATGGTTGGATTAGAACACCCAATGAGGATGGACCTAAGAGTGGATTATCACATAAAGGTAAGGTTTCACACCATGAAGGCCGATATGGGAACCGCTGAGGTTGGATCAATGAAGGTGGGCCCCAATGAAGGGGACACCAAGGTTTTCCTTTGGTTGGGATTAATCATCAAGGGGGATTCCTAAATAACATGTGTATAATATGGAGATCAAAACCCATGTATTTTGAGATGGCATGGTTTGGGGCTTACACATAGATAGAAACCCATCGAAAGAGAAGCACTCTTGATTGAATTAATTTTGATTGTGTGGGTCTTAAACATGGTTAGCATCCTCGGTGCTACAAGGATCATTAATGGGATGAATGCATCTTATATGTTGAGATGGCCCATGTGGATGATGTGACCCTATAGAGATAAGGATTAGGTGATGGAGTATATGCTTGGGGTTTTTTCATGTTTAGATACCCTAATGAATGGCGTGATCCCACTAGGATATGGTGTCCTAGGTATGAATCGGAATGGATGATGGAGGATTGGATTAAATGGATGGAATGAGTGATATGAAACCGACGTACAGATGATGGTGTTGGGCTTGAACCTTGGGGAGGATTCCTATGTATCCCAGTAGGTTGGGAATCAAAGTCCATGCAGTTTTGAGGGGGGAATTGGGGATTACGGATGGTTATCCACCCATGAAAAATTGTAAATATGATTGGGGGTTGCACATGGTTAGCCTCCCATTCAAAATGAGACATTTTGTTGGGGATTATGCATGGTTAGCCGCCTAGGTGGACCCGAAGGAGATGTGACCTCAGGGTGGGGAAAGATCCTCTCGAGATATAGTGGATCAAGAGAAAGATTGGGATGGGAATGTACAATAGTGGATTTTGATATACATGAGGTTCAACCATAGGAATAGGGAACCAGGGTTTACCGGTTACTAGGATTGGACCTCAAGGAGGCTTCATATTGAACATGTTTAGAAGAAAATGATCAAAACCCACATAGTCAATTGGTTTGGAACATACACATGGCTAACATCCCATGAAGATAGAAGCTAGGGCTTACTCTATGATGGATGCCTAGAAGAAGGGTGTCACAGTCCAAAATAACCATAACCCCACGTGAGTCATGCTCAGTGTGAGAAATAAGACAAAGTAGTAGACCAGACGGTCACATTTTGAAAGATGCATTAGTGAGGAATGTTGTGGGGGTTATGCACGGTTAGAAGCCCATGGAGATAGAAATTGGGGGAAGGAAGAGTAAGGTTGATACCTCATAAAATAAATTATAGGGGCTTACACCTGCATGGTTTCCCTTCCCCATAGGAAAATGTATCTTTATAAAAGGAGAGTCTCATTACATGTTATGAAGTTCTCACTCCCATGGAGGATAATTGGTGTGTAAAATGTCTGAAGTGGTGCACCCCATGTGCATTTCATGGGTCGAGGATACAGTTTAATTTCATGCAATAAGGATGATGGTTCTTGGAAGATTGACATCCTGTAGCTCAGATGAAGGGGACTCGCTTATCACCCCTTGGACATACATAAATGGTGGTCTTTGACCCTTGGTGAAGGGAAGACACCAGCAATGTTTTGATACAACGAGGTAAAGGAGTGGTCAGTTGAGGGTTCCATGTTAGCATTTCTAAGCGAAGAATTAATAGGTATTAGCATACCTATGTGGATAATCATTAGGTAAAGAAAAACAACATGAGACATCACATGAGGAAACAAGAAATGGCTACGCTCAAACCTATAGGGATGTATGGAGGAGGTGTGTGCAAGATATGGGATTTGTGAGAAAGAGGGTATAAAACATAGTTTTTTGGGTTAAAGATAACCCATGGAGCCAATTGGAATGGGTGAGTGCAAGATTGGAGACTTTCACAGAAAATGAATGGGGTTGAGCGCAATATGAAATGTATAATGGAAAATTGTGTATGCAAGATGGATCTTTTATGCACACATGCCTTGAGAAAAATGGAAATATGATATGGTAAATCCCTTGTGGGCCCACCCAAAGGTGAACCCTTGGGGGACCTATCATACAAGATCTTATACCGTGATGTCATGAATTGTGCACGGTCGAGGAAGGGGTCATCGTGCACACACAAGAGCGACAGTTCGACTTCCAGAGCATTACCATAAAAAGGGAGGGGTTCCCTTATTTTTATAAGTGAAATTATTGGTGGCAGTGCATAAGAAGGTTGTTGTGGAAGTTTTAAGTTGACATCGCATTGGTTGTGTAAAATATTTACACCCAAGCCATCCTTTTATGCACGATCCTATATTTTTTCTCACATCTTCCATGGTTGTTTTTAGTAGTTTGAGATGAAATAATGCCTTTAATGTCGCATTGGGCATGTAAGGACCTTGAGTATGGATTTCTTTCTCGCACACAAGCATCCAAACTTACACACGACTCCCTTAGGGTTCTCAGAATTGTGTGCTGAGTCAAATTGTGGATTTAGGTTACTCAAATATGCATATACGTGGCCTCAAGAAGAATTCAGTTCCAACAAATTTTATATACTAAAACATAGGACATTTAAAAAAGGAGTAAAAAATGAATTCTATTTAAATAATATCTAAAAAACATGAAATTAAATATCTGTAAAGTCCTCCATACACCCGTGAATAAAATGGAGTGGCAGCAAGGGAAAATTGAAGTTTTCGTGGAAATTGGAAGAATTATATTGGATGAGTATAAAATTCTAATGTTCTTAGAGAAGCTATTAATACTATTTTACATGTAGAAAACCGATTTTTGTTAAGTTATGAATACGAAATAATTTATGACAAAATGTGATATAATAAATAACATTAAATGAAATATTTCAGGGTTTTTGAATGACCCTGTTTACTAAAGATAAAAAATATTGATCTTCAATAATTTGATGAAAAAGATGATGATGGGATATTCCTGGAATGTAAGAAGTTATATATGTTTGGATAGATTATTAAAATAGTTAGTGGATTCCTATGTTGTGAAAGTTGTTAAAAATCCAACATCTTTAGCAAAAGGTTGTTGGGAAAGTTTTGGAATCGTGTGGTGAGTAAAATGAAGAGGGAAGAAAATATCTAAAATTTTACACCCTATAGAAATAGGTAGAATCTGGAAACATCATTGGAAATATAAAATCACTAGTTTGGACTAGAAGAAATTTGATATTAGAAAATTAGACATCACTTATCTCACAGGATAAATCAGAATCTATTTTAACAGCTTTTGAGAACTAATAATGAGTACAAGACTTGAATGAAGAGTTAGATCAAATTGAAAAAAATGAAACATGTTAACTTCATCAATGTCAAGTAGGAAATAACAATGTTGAGAAAAAAATGGTTTTATAGAAATAAGCTAAATTAACATGGGTATTTTTTCAAGATATAATGAATTCCATGTTTGTAAAGGCTACTCATATGTGGGAGGTGTGGATTTAAATTAAACATTTCCCATTTTGTCATAATAGAATCTATCATAATGTTCTTAGATATGGTTTCACATAATTGTTATAAAGTTTATCAGAAGGATGAAAAGTCATAAATCATAAATGGATAGATTGAGTAATAAGTTTACATTGAGAAACAATGTGGGTTCTTACATGGAAATGATAAAAGAAAGTTTTATCAGCTGAATAATGCCTTGTATGAGTTGAAACAGGCTCCACGATCTTTGTACTCAAAACATGATATTTTCTTAAAAAAATTGAGTTTTTCTAAAGGAAAAGTTGACAATAACTTATATTTGAAGGATATGAACTCAAGTACCCTTTTTGTTATTGTTTATTTTGATGAAATAATTTTTATAGGGGATAGAGGAAATGATAATAAATATTTTTTAGAAGAAATGAAGAATAACTATGTAATGATAATTCTTGGAGAATTAATTTTCATCCAGGGATTAAAAGTTAAAATAAAGGAGAGATACATTTTTCAATCTCAAGAAAAGTACACCAGGGAATTGTTACAAAATTTTGGCATGAAAGATTCTAAATAAGTTTTTACACCTATCTCTATTGGTGTAAAGTTCATTAAGGATGAAGTTGGGAAGAGTGTAAATAAAAAATATTTATCAAATTTTATAGGATGTTTTCTCTATCTTACAGCCTCAAATCCCAACATTGTGTATGATGTTACTTTTTGTGCCATATATCATATTTATCTAAAGGAATCAAATATGTTGGTAGTAAAAAAAATTATGAAGTATGTTAAAGGAACTTCTTCCTATGATATTGTTTTATAAAAGATGTTTTGATATTAATTTTCTATGATATATTGATTCTGATTGGATTGGAGATCATCATGATAGAAAATAAACATCAGGAGGAACATTTTTCTTGGGAGAATATTGTGTGAGATTTAATAGTAAGAAACATAGATCAATAAATTTGAGTACAATAGAAGTAGAATATGTTTTTTCCACCCTTGCTTGTACAGAAATGATTTGGAATAAAGTACAACTGGAAGATTTGAATGTAAAATATTCTACACTATTAAATATACTTTTTAATAATCCTAGTGTTGTTTATAATTCCCAAAATCATATACAACATTCAAGATCAAGCCACATTGACATTGAGTATCATTTCGTCAAAGATAAAGTTGAAGGTGAATAAATCATACTTGAGACCATTTTTACAAATTATCAAATTTCTAATGTTTTCTCCAAAGCTATGAAAAAAGAAAAATTTGAGGAATTGAGGATGAAACTTCACATTCATATATGGGAGATTTTATCTTAACATGGTCATAAATTTTCTTATCATAGATGGGTGAAATTCCTTCAAAAACATTAGTTTATCCAGTAGTGTGGTGCTAAAAACTTTTCCATGAGAAAGATAATGTTTTGATAATAGTTGATAAATTTGAGATGTAAAAAAATCATAGTTATGAAAATTTATTAGTGTTCAATGTTTTTAACGAAAGTTTTTAATAAATCCAAAGGGGGAGATTAAAGATTTTTTTGATGTTTATGCAAAAAAAATTTATCATTTGACCACTATATTTTTATGAATTTTTTTTAATCATATCATTGACAACTTTTTAAGAAACTTTGTTAAAATAATTTGGTGATAAATATAATGGAAATTTGTTAATAAAGCCTTGTTATAAATTTTCTTGAGAAAAAGAAAGTCTAAAAGTTGAAAAAATTCTTTAACATTGTTAATCAACTTTCTACAAAATTCTGACAATTCATTGCAGACCTAAAAGTTCATAACATCATGAAAATCTCATGATTCAAGCTGGTGTTTACATAAGTTTAACAAAGTGTGTATAGATAAATAAGTAGGTCCACTCTAGTTCCATAAAAAATCTCTAGAAAAACTGTTCCAGGTGAACCCTTTCAAACAAACCTTTCTCGAAATACTCGTATGAAGAAATTTAAAGAATTTTTATTGAACTAGATTGTTACTGAAAGTTTACTATAAAAGTTACTACATTTTTTGTAAGATAAACTAGTGTTGTAAAGTTGATGATTGGGAACACCACATAGGACAAACCTTACTTATATAAGTTTTTACAATGTCCATCAAATGAACTATATTAACCATCAATTGAATTTTTCCTCAAAAGTTTGAAAATTAATGTCTATTGTAAAAAATTAAAATCATCTAAAAATGGATTTGTTAGAAAGTTTGAAGTGTTTTTTGATCAGTTTTAAAACAAAGGAAGTTGTTTAGTTTTCATTCATTAAAGTCTTGTACAATGTTTTCCAGTTGTACAAAATGAATGTTACTGAAAAAACCATTTAGACAGAGTTCTTGTAAGAAGTGTTTTTTAATGTGCAGGTTTTACAACGTTTGAATAAAGGGGAAAGTAGTGTAATGGATCATCAGATGTACTTCATGATGAACACTATACAATCAAAATAAATTGATTTTTTTGTTTCTAGGTTTTTGAATATTCACAAAAAATGTGAAATAAATTCAAATTAGAATATATAATTGAATTTGAATATCTCTGAAAATATAAAGGGGGATAATTTAATGAAGTTGAAGATATAATTCTGAGCCAAAGAAATCTGTGTGTGACTAAATTCATTATATTTTTTCAAAATGTAATCAACCGTCTTCAATAAATCAACAGGAACAAAAAAAGGTAGATGTAGTTGTCTTTCAATATTGTCAGGAGAAAAAAATTGATGAAGATGAAGAAACATGGCATACAGTTTGAATGATGTTCGGAGCATAGGATGTTTATAAAGTAACAATAAAGTAATGTTAGTGGATCGAGTCAATTAGAAAAATATCCATCATATGGAACAACATAGAAAAATTCATGATGTTACATGATGAATATTTTTTGAGAAAATAATGTATAATGATTGAGATTAGCTAAAGTGACTGAATAGAGAAATGATGATCAGATAGAAAGACTTTTTTATGAAGAATATTAATCGAAGTAAAAAATAAAGAATGATGATCAGACAGAATCATCTGGATGAAGAAAATTAGATAAGTAATGTATTTTCATAGGACAATTATTTCCAGACAAGAATTTTATGGATGATGTTTTTATAAGAATCATTATAGAGTTCCAAAGTGTGATGATTCTGGTTATGTTTTTTTGAATGTTCCGGAGAATTCATGGAGATTCAGGAAAATTATAGAATAGTTGATAAGTGTCCAAGAAAAATTTCAATGTGTGGGAAATTCAAAATTGTGAATTTCAGTGAACGTGAAAATGAAAAGGGTTTCCCGCCTTCTCCATTCTAGGTAAACGTATATAAATGTTTAAAAAGTACAACACACTAACAACTGTTCACTAACTAAAAAGATGAATAGATAAAGGAGTTGTGTTAGAGGTGTGTTTCCAATCAATGTTTTGTTCTTCAAGTTGATGAATATTTCATGATAGGGATTTTGATCGAAGAATCTGATAGAGCCTTTAGTACATATATTTTGGACAGAATGAAAAAGATAGAATTTATTTGGTAGAGTGTCTATGCATAAGTTTGAGTTGTTAAATATTGTTAATAGGACAAAAAATGGTTTTGTATCGGGCAGAATTTTAGTGAGGATGAATGGACTGACAATCATCAGATTTAGAAAATGTCTCACCGAACATACAGAACCAGATAGAGGAATTAGACTGACTTTTCAGATGAATTTTTCTTGTATTTTTTGAAAATCTTCATATAATTTTATTGCCGCTTTTTTTTTAATCCAAACATGTAAACTGAAGGGAGTCAGTATAATCATACCTATCATGAGATAGAAGGAGTCTGATGGGAGTTAGTTTGAGAGTTGTATTCAGTTATAACTAATAGTGAATTTCCATGGATCTACAAGAGTGATCATGAAAAAGATTTAGGTTCTCACACTGAGGCAGAACATTGTAAATCTTGCATTCCTTGTTTAAATTCTCATATTTTCAGGCATGAGAGATTGATATAAAATTAATAATGAAAGTAAATCTAACAGGTTTCAAGGGTTATATTTCATAATGTTGGAAATTTTCCAAAAGGAAACATCTAATTCAACCCCCCCCCCCCCCACAATGGTTCAATGATCATTAGGAACTTTAGTATTTATTATACTCTTGACGATGTCATTGGGTACTCTAATAATCGATAAAATGTGTATGATAATATATTATAAAATGTCATCCATGAGAGTAAATCTACCCTCACATGATAGAAGTTTGATTTTCCAATTGTAAATGTAGAATGTGATTCTACTAACCAGGTTGAAAAAACTTCATTACCTAATACTACAATTCAAAAATGGAGCTCCAAGGTAATTCAGGGGGAAACTGCCCTTAAAATGATAATATAGTACTTAATTTTCTTGGATCTTCTACTCAAGATACTATTGGAACTGAATGCACTAATTTTCATCATGTTAACCTACTGCCCACTACACATACAATATCTATTAAAATATCTTTGAAACCCTTGTTAGAACTGCGCCTACTATTAATACAAAAATAGCATGTCAAAAAAAGATAGGAGACCCTTGAAAATTTATACCTACCTTTCAGAGGGATGATGCAGTTAATGGAGATTTCTTGATGGATGTTCTTACCGTGGAAGCCTTGTAAAAGAAAAAATAATGTTGGAGAGAGAGAGTCGGTTTGGAGAAGTTGAAAAAATCCAAACCTCTTTCCCATCAGTGATACAAAGAACCAAGGAGAATAATAGCAGTAAAAATAAAGGCCACTAAACCACTCTGAGAAACCATATTCATGCATAAACTTGACAACAAATCTCCATTAAAGTATATCATGTGCTTTCTCCATACCAAATTTTGACAAGATATTAGAACCCACAACATTCATATTGTGGTTTTTCACCATCTCTTGGGCTACACTAATGAAACTATGGATGCTTCTGTTCTTGATAAATCCATGTGCCTTCTAATCTACTAGGTTATAAAGGACGAGAGTAATTTTTCATTAATAATGTTTTCCAATGTTTTGTATGTAATGTTACAAATACAGCTAGGTAGGAACTGGTTAAAGTATCTATGGTGCTTAACATTAATAATTTGAACCATGGTAGTAACACTCCTGGCTATGTGTACTTTTCCTTGTTTAAAATAATTTTATATATCTTCAATGAAATCCCTATGAATAATTTTCCATGAAACATTGAAGAATGCTCCTAGAAAATTATTCAGGTTAGAAGTTATATTTGGATACATAATTTTGAAAATTTCATGAAATTACTCCTCATTGTGAGCTACTTCCCTGTGATAATTTGCATGGGCATTGATCGCATAGGGATAGTGTTAAAAAATTCATTGTCCTCCTTGGTATCATCATCCTCTCTCATGTAATTCCAAGATATGTTGAGAATCTTTGAAAAGTGATCCACCATGATAGGGTTATGTAATGTTGATGTTGTTGGAGAGAGATGTCTTTAATTGAAGGTTGAATTACCCTATAATTTTTTCCCTTAACGAATGGATAGTAAAATCTATGTTTTTATCCCCTTGAGAAACTATTTTCCAAACTTTTATTAATCATATATTTCTTCTTTTAGAATCATATCTGATAGCTCTCTATGTTTATCCATAAGGGTTACATTGATATCATCATTTCAGGCTCCTTGCATCCTTTCTTCAGGAATTCTGGTAGTGTTCTAACAAAATTCTCTTGGGAAGATTAATATCACATTGGCTCACCCTATGATGAAGGTCACACCTCAACCACCTAGGTTTCTTATAAAGTATATCCCTCTGGTTTCCTTACACTAGATGCTACTAAGAGTTTCAAACCACTTTCAAGAATTCTTCAGATTGAATCAAGATATTAGAGAATTACAACTAATGAAGAATAGGACCTACCATTTTGAGCTTATATAGAAGTGTTGAGTGGTCTGACATGGATCTCTTCAAGTGGGAGACAAAATAGTTTAAAATTCTTGTGATCCTCTAATGGTTGGTGATCCATCTATCCAAGTGCCTCTTTGATATTATATATAGGGGGTGATTTTTCCAATAGGGATCTTGTCAGTTTGGTGAAAAATGAGTTTGAAAAGTTATTTATCCCCTGAAGGTTAGCAAGAAATCTGTCTAAGTGGTGAAAATCCGTTGATTACCCTACTTGTTAATGCACAATGTACACTAATCTCCCTTATATCTAATGTCTATGGGTTTATTTCTTAAGATAAAAGATATAAAGTCTTGCATGGTTTTTCTAGAATAACTGAAACCTCATTTGTTCTGATTCATTTTTAGTATTGTGTTGAAATAACCTCCAATGAACCAACCGTTGGATCCCTGATCAAAGGAGTAAAGGGTCTTACAAATAACTTTTCTTCCCACCACCTCACATTTTAAATTAATAAAAGAAATAGATAAGGGACAATAATTAAGGGATACCTAAATGGTAATATGATGATTTTAGGAGTTTAAAAGATCCACATTAGACGATTTGAATTTATAAAAAATAAACTCATATTACGTGGGGATGAGAATAGAGAACATGATTACTTCAGACTGGTCCCAGAGGCCCATGGGGTTCACTCTCCTCTAAGAGATCATAAAACACCTATTTGGGTAGGTCTAGGAAAGGGATTGGAAGAGGAGACCAGAGAAGGATGAACTAGGGGATGCTTCCCCTTATCCGTTATAAGTTTACCAGCATCATATAAGAGATATTATTAACAAGATCATCTACAAACATTCAATGAGATACCTTGAAAATGGAATAAAGAGAAGAAACTAATTTCATTGAAGAAGGGAAGATCCTACAATAAGGAAACATAACTGACCTAAAGAAAGATATGTCAGGGAAAGGGGGTGGAGAGATCCATCTCTACATAGATTATAGCCTCTATTATTCTTTACAATGTCAATGTGGCCATAAACATACATTGAAAGAATATGAAGGACTTCCAAATGCTCTTTTAGATAACAGGGTTGAAAAGGGGAAGAGGGGGACCTAGGAGGGAAACCCGAATCGCTGTGATGGTTAGGTCACACCCAGCATGAACCTCTATGGACCAGCGAAAAAAGAGAAAATGCATGTTCTCGTAGATCCATGCTTCTCTGGAAAAGGCTATCACATAGTCCACTTTGAAAAATAGATTGGCATTGAAGGATCTCTGGTTGAGTACAAAGATCACCGTCGGTCCTTCTTAGATCCAAGGGGCATTGAAGTGCATGAAGGCGATGAGGGGAGTTTGGTCAATGCCAAACATAGAAATCAGGGTGTACTGGTAGAATTCCACATCTTAGGATAATTCATCCATAGGTAGAGATAGGTCAGGGCAGCCATTGAGAACCTTCAGATACTTTCTAGAGACAGATACAAACTGGATATTGAGGAGAGGTTCCACTCAAGAGGGAATAGACTCCTCCACCAAGGAGTGCATCTTAGGGAAACTCCAACCCATTACTTCATTTTGGAGTAAGGTTACTCTAAATTGGAGTATGAACAATGAAATTAACTCCAACCCATTCACTTAATTTCCCACACTAAAAACAATATTCTTTTAATATACCTCATTTTTATATAGTAAAACAAATATAAATCATTGAATATGTTGATAAAATGACCAGAAAGTAAAAAAAAGGATAGCACATGAACAGTGCAGCACCAAATATGGTGTTGTGTTATAGTAATTCTTCAATTTAATGTAACTAATAGTGCTGGGTTGGAGGAGTTTTTTAAACTAAAATATCATTTATACCATTGTGTTGGAGATGGTCTTAGCAGGACGAGAATTCCTAGATCCCAAAACTAGATTTGGGAGGGTAGAGAGAGGGAGGGTCAGTGTGTGAACAAATTTTTCCAACCAAATTCTAGTTCTCTGAACATGTTGAGACATGGTCTAAACGTTTTTCCAATAATTTTATCAATTATTTTTAATTTATATCTCATTTTGATCTTCATTATTTATTTTTTCAGTACAATAACGGCCCACCCACAATGACATCATAAGGCCAATGATGTAGTGATATCTTTAGTTCATTTCATTTTTGATGTTTTGGACCCACAATGGATCTATCTGGACTCAAATGGAAAATGAAATTGTGTTCAACTACTAGGTTCTATGAAGTAACAGAAATGTATTATAAAATTTATTATATATTTATGATAAAATTCTTTTAGGGTGTTTATTGGTTTGATGAAAGGAAGGTAGTTAGGTGGTGGAGGTTTAGATGGCTAATGAAAGGTATTCATCTTATATCTTGTGTGTGGTTGTACACACATGCTGATATTTCATTGGAATATTGAATGGGTTGTGTGAGGATGTGTTCACATGGTAGATTATTGCGGTTTTATGGAAGCATGAATAGAGATTTGTCTAGGTGGAAAATTATGTTAGGGAAGATTTTTCATGTGATAATTGTTCGAATTGTGAATCTTATTCAAGTCAATATAATTTCACTCACATAATGTTTAGACTTCAGTAGTTTTCATCTGTCTTCCCAAAGTAAAGACAATAAGGACTTTCAACATACAGGTCAGACAACCAGATGTTCAATAAACATCTGATGGATTTTTAGACTAGTCTTTTGGTGTAAGGAACAATGTATCAACTGTGAGGGTTGAGTCAATGGAGACCATAGTTGGACGGTGAATTCAATATATTGATGACTCCAAATGTCAGATGGTAGTGTAAAAAATTTTAACGGTAAATTATCACTATTAAAAGACGGTGGGTCTTATTGCTATTTAGATTTATGTATTTTACAATTAAAAGTGTAGCATTGGCTTAATGATCTACAATGTTTGTAATTCTTGTACTACTAGTAATGAAAAGAGTTTTTAATGTTCTCTCGGGGATGTAGGATGAAATTCTAAACCACATACAACTTATGTGTCCATTTTTTTTTCTGTTGTTTCCCCCCTTTAACTTTGATTTTGAGTGTGTGTGTTTGTGGTTCCTTTGAAGTGGTGATTTGGGTGAAACAATTCTTCCTATGTCCAGCACATTCAGACAAAAGGTAAGAACCAATAGTTGGTTTTATGCATTGTTTAACTACCAGTGGATAAAAATTTCTGATGAACTCAAGATTTAATTTTCTAATGTTTGTATCCATTGTTCAAATATTATTCCCATCATGTGTCTTTAAAGTGTGTTCAATTTAGACACACTCATCAACTCAAGAAATATTCTCACTTACTTTAGAGTCATATTGTTGTTTATTTGGTCATACTGTCATTTAGCTATATGGAAACTGATGAGGTAATGATCAAATCAGTCAATTCATGATGTCGACTTTGGTTTCCAAAGGTTGAAGACAGAGGAATATCTCATCCAAAAATTACCTTGAACTACCATTAGGTGAGAAACATGAGAATATGGAGAAAGGTGAATAGGAAAAGTTAGATAGAAAAGTTCCTGGTTTAGTGAGGATTGTGTGGGAACAAAATGTGGCCTTCAACATTTGGGAGTAGAAGACCACAATTTCCCTTATGGAATCCTTAAAGAAGATGTATGAAAAACTTATAGCCTTAAACAAAGTGTTCATGATGAGACATTTGTTTATCTTGAGGCTATTAGAAGGTCGATCAGTGGAAGATCAATTGAAGGATTTCAATATGATTAAAAGTGAGCTCAAGAAAGAGAAAATGACTTTCACAAATGATGTTCAGGCTATTCTACCACTTTATTATTTATCTTAATCTCAGGACTACATGGTTAGAGTGGTATGTAATTCATGTGTTAGGACTGATCTTGTGTTTTAGGATGTTTTGAATTTGATCCTCGATAAGGATCTTTGAATAAGGGATGCCTGGTTACATTCTTATAGTGCGTTGAATACCAATTGAAGGGGATTCTCACCTCATCTAAATAATTACCGATAGTCGGAGGAAAAATATAGGGAGAAGAGTTGTGGAATGTCAACCGGTCTAGGCCTTATCTGCTAACAATGGTCTATGTGGGGACATCTTCTGTGAAATTTCATGAACCACATAGAAGGAACTAGATGAATGACTAAATTACGTTCAAAATATGTTAACTCAATAGAATATAGTAGCGATCTACTACTCAATTGTAACAGTTCATTCCTTCTAGCCTGTTACATTGATATTTTGGGTTTTGGAGTTGTTTTAGAGTAGTTATGAGGAGAATCTATGGAGGTTGAATCCACATAAAAGTTACAGCATGAGATTCTCATCTTTAATGGTGTATTCATGACCTTAGTTGGAAATTCACAACATGTGTAGTTGGTGGGTTCATGGATTTTGTGAGGTGGTGGATGGGACAATGAAAAATATTCATGTCGTGAAAGGGTAATTCATGATATGTAATTAAATCGAGCTGAGGTGAAATAAATTTCCGAAAAAACCAAAGATATAAAAGATTCATGACCTAATCCCAATTCATAGCTAGTAATCCATGAGCCGTGTGGAATTCACATCATGAATCTGTTATTCTTGACAGGAAAGGGGGAAATTCTAGGTTTTTTATATCCCTTACTTGGCAGAATTTATCCTCATTCAGTTAATATTTCTCTTGGTTGTCAATAGAACTCTAGGAGTTTTGGGAGATCTTTTCACCCTTCTTTCCTTGCATCGATTCTTGAGTTCTGGTGGTCGGTCATTGACCATCAGTGGTGATTCCTCCTCCCTGTTCATTTTTCCATCATTCTTCTTTTAGTAATATGCTATGGAGATATTGGTTTGGTTTGAAGTATGTGTGGGCCTTGTTTTAATTATCCGTAGATGTGTCTTAGGTTAATCAGGGGTTTTCTTGTGCAGTTTTGGGTTGTGGGATTTTTCTTCTTCGTCCTGTTGTGTGTAGAGAGATTAGAAAGCTTCCTCAAGGTAATGGATCCTCATTATCACCCATTAACATGTTATGTGTTAGATTTTCATTCTTTTTATTTCATTTGGATGGATAGTAAGGGTTGGAATAAAAAATATAATTAATTTGCATAATTGAAATTGTTTGGAATTGGGAGATATTGAATGCTTTACTACTTTAATTTTTGTTATAAATAATATTATTCATAATTTTTTCCAATAAAAAAATAAAAGCTGATGGTAGCCTTGTTTGTACGATAGATGATATATGTTTAGACTGTTGCTCTGTTGTTGTCTGATTGCACCTTGAATAAAAGTATACAGAATGTATATCTGGATAATAAAATGGTTTTCCATGGAAACCATGTTTCTTTATAATACTAATGAATAATAAATTGTAAATGTGATAAAATACCCTAAATAGAGGAAGTAAGTGTGTATTGTTGTTTTGAGATCTTCTTATTGTTTTGTTGCCCAATGTGGTTTGGGTGAGTTGTTGTATCGAGTTGGAGGTGACTGATTGGGATCTATGATGTGTGCCGATGTGATGTGACGCAACAGTTGGTTGGCATGGAGGTGTTGTGGGTAGTTGTGTTGTGGTTGTAGTGCACAGAATTTATGGTGTGTAGTGATTATAATGTGCATAGACAGTGGTGAGTGGTGGCGATGATGTGAGGTGTAGTGTGGGGTGGTGATGTGTTATTGTTGTGTGATGTGGTTGTGTTGCGAGATGCCCAATTAGTCGATAATGTGGCGAGATGTCTTGGTTTGTGTGGCATGGTGATGATAGTTTAAGTGAGGTGTTGTGGTGATAGTTGATGTGATTTGGGCCAGTTGTGGTGAGGTGTGGTTGTGTTAGTTACCTGATTAGCTATGGAATAATTATAATGTAGGAATTAAATATTAATGGGTTGGAATTGTTATTCAGTAAATGGATTAAATGAAATGAATAAATAAATGAACTGTGTAAATATGGATGATGTGGATTAGATAATAAAATATAGTATTATTTTTTATATCTAGAAAGTGGTGACACTTATAATTGAAAGTGGGAATTGATGTGCTGTTGTGGTGTGGTGTGTTTCATGTAGTGGTGGAAGTATTTGTGACGGTTTATGTGTGGTATGGTGTTGGTAACATGGTGTACTCTAGTGCACTAGATGTGAACCCATAGGTTGGGTATTGTGTGTTATCTATATATCATTTATTTTATGTTATTTCTATGTTTCCTCCACCAAAGTGGAATAAATATACCAATGCTCATACGTTCTGGGTTTCGGGATTTTTCCCCAATATCCAAGATGGTGTTGATATGGATGGATGTCTACCCCCTCTTCCCCACTCCTTCTTCAGTAGTGATGACCTAGGTGTATTCAGGCAAGATGTGGTGTGGTGGCCCAGGTGTTTTTGGGTGGGGTAAGATGGGATAAGGTAGTGATGTGACGTGATATGTGGTGGGGGTCATGTATGGTGGGATAAGGGAATGATATTTACGTCTTTCACATTCATGATACCCTACGTCCATGGTTATATGATTAGATGGGATTTGATGTCCAGGTGTCTTCGGGTGAGATGTGATGTGATGATACCTGATGCTAGCACCAGATGCTAGACCTTACGAGGGTGGGGTAGGTAGGGATACATCTTGAACCACATTAGTGGTGGGCTAAGTTTCATCGATCGAAATGTGATCTAATTTGGTTTTTATATGACATGAATGGAGGGGATGGGAGCACAAGAGGTTCGACAATGGAGCATGAGAGTGAAAAATCAGTGGGGAACTGACAGCGGGGTTCCTTTCATTGTTAAGATCTTGATGCTATATTAATATATTGGATGCATGATTTATTGATCGATCCATTTTGAGGCTTGGAATTGATTAGATGACCACTTTTGGTTTTGTTTAGTCAGGATATTTGTTCATTGGCGCATTAGAATGCTCTTTTCACGTGTCCACTTGGGATCTGGGTTTTTCCCTACTCTTTATACATGTAATGATCACCATATGTATATAAATTGTTTTTTGGATATCTAGGGGGACATTGGGTACTGATCTAGACATTACTAGCTGTATTAGAGCCATTGTTGAGTCATTTTTTGTAGAATTTTCATTTGGTATATATTAAAGACACTCATATGTATCAATTTTACATTATTTATGCATTATGGTTGTGATTTTGGTTTATTTTATATTAGATTCTCGAGTTTTTTGGTGGTTGATTATGCTATCACCTAATCATTTATTATATTATAGAGGGAAATGCCTCCCAATTGTGAGATTATCATACCCTCGTTGGTATTATCTAACTCGAGGCCTACTAGAGGTGGTATTTGGGGGTTATTATGTCTCTCCCTTTATTGCGGAATCTTTGGTGGGAGGGGGTCATGAAAGAGTGGGAAGAGAGGTTTTGGTTGAGAGATAGGATTGATTTTGGAGTTAGGAACTATGACGTTTTCATGGGTTTGTAGGTTAGTAGTGCTAGTTGATCTTGGTGCATGACATAGTCCATGGAGACTTACAAGGACACCCGATTTTGGAGACCCTACTCATCCAGTGCATGAACTCTGAGCTTATCGAGTGACCAGGTGAGGTGGAACAGTTCACAGAGTAGAGACCCGAGAGTGGTACATTCACTATTATTGATTGCATTCATGTATGAATTGGGTTATTGTGGGATGATATAATGAATTAAATAAATATGTTTTTTTAAATTACATTCTTTTGGGCTTAGGATGTTCTTTTTTACTTTTCAATAATGCCTCATGTTCATTGTTCAAGAATGGATTGGGTAGTTGAGATTCAACATTCTAATCTAGTAGATCATCAGACAGTTGATCTAAAAGAGGAAGATGAGGTTTGACAAAGGATTTTATGTTCCTTTTAGATGAAGTGTTTGGGGAAATATGAGTAGAGAATATTAAATTTGGAGACAAATCACTTACTGGAGGAGACAAAGAATGCCTTTGATCTAATCCAAGAATGGGCTGAGTTCTGGGTGTCATTGGTTGTGGTAAAGATATCGAGTGTTGTATGTTATTAGTGGATGATTTTTTTTTTGATGACCACAAGTTGACATATTTTTTGTGACCGAATATCATAGGGATTTATAGGTAGAGTTCCTATCATCAATAATGATGGAAATAGATATTCATGAGATAATCTACCTTTAGTAGGGTTGTTTAAGTGTGTGGTAGCTTCAGATCAGGTTCAAGGGCCTAATGCGCTTTTCTCCTGATGTTTTCCTAGATGAGGAGTCCAAAGCGCATTGTCAAAAGGATGCTTTGTGCTCAATGATTAGGTATATGGTAACATCATTTACCCTACCAACATATCTGGAGGTGAAAAAAAAGGATGAGGTTATTGATAAGTGGATTTACTTGGGATTTTATCCTCGAGAGAGTATTAAGAAGGGCTCCTTGAAAATTTGAGTTTCATGAATTCATAAGTCGGAATTTTGAAATTCAGGGTTTCAGCTAGTGGGAAACCGATTATAGTAGATATACTTCTGTTATTCTGGGGAAGGTGGATCCAAAGCATATGTTGGAGGTCTCCCATTTTTGTGTTATGTATGTTGATGAAATGTGAAACAACAATCTCAATGTCTGACTGCATAGGGAGTCTAGTATCATGTGGGTGTTCATTCCCATTTTTGTAACTTACAGAAGTTTCAGCTACAGGGAATAGCAATGTCTCTTTAGTAGACTAAAACAGATGGTATTAGTAGAGGGAATCCTCATAACAGTCCCCATCCATGGGTACCTAGTCTTGTTCATTGTTATAGAGACCAACGGTAGAGATACTGATGGGCTGGGCATAGTCAGATGCATGCGTTAGAGGTTGAAGTACCAACATAATGAAGGGTTGTTCGAGGTACGATAAGTTTATTCTCCACCATTGTGTTTGTTTTGTTTGATTTAGGATCATTTCACTCCATTGTTTCTCCTACATTGGTCTAAATGTTGGGACTATATGAGGGATACATCAGGTTCAACTGGTATTATCTACACCAATTTGAGTCTAGAAATTTTTATTTGATGTATACCAAGCATGTAGACTGGTGATGGGGAAAAACCAGTTAGTGGGATAGATTATCTTGTAGAAGATACAACCATATGATGTTATCCTTAGCATTAATTGTTTGTATTCCAGTCATTCCATCATCAACTATTTCTAGAAAAGTGTTTTTTTATGATCAAGTCCAACAAGTGGAGCTCATTAGTGATTGAGGTTATCATATGGTTCACAGGCTTGTGAAATATCTCTTTTCTCAGTCGGTGGAGTCGTTAGTGGAAAATTTGTCATAGGTTGTTCCTAAGGCAATGTACAATTATATATATATATTTATGGATATGGTTATGGAACTCCCCACTTGACATGAGGAAATGTTTGGGATTGAGTTACAGTCGGTGCATCTATGATTTCAATGTCTCCCTATCAACTAACACCTACAAAGCTATGTGGTTTGAGGATACATGTGGATGATCTAATGAAAAGGAGTTTCATCTGACCCAGTGTGTCTCTATAGGTTCCTATTGTGTTTTTTACCATGAAGAGAGATGGTAGACTGAGGTTGTGTATATACTAGAGGAGGTTGAATCGGGAAACTATCAGGATCCATTATAATCTTTCGAGAATTGATGATATGCTCAACTAGTTTAGTGGGGGTAGTTTATTTTCTAATGAAATTCATTGGTCTAGATATCAACAGTTGAGGGTGAAGGATGAGGATAACTTGAAGACTTCCTTCATATGTAGGTATAATCAATTTTATTTTTTAGTCAGGTCATTTGATGTCACCAACGCACTGACCATGTTAACAGGCCTTATGAACTCCATGTTTTGTGATTTCCTAGATCAGGTTGCCATTGTATTCATCAATGATATCTTAGTTTACTCAAAGTAATTGGTGGAGCATGTCAAGCATATAAGATCTATTTTTCAGGCCCTTCAACACCACCAAATTTATGAAAATATATCCAATTGTGTGTTATGGACATGGTAGATTCATTTCCTTGGACATTTGATATCACAGTAGGGTGTGGTAGTGTATCTATAAAATATCAAGGATGTAATTTCTTGGACAACACCGACGAACGTGTCCTAGGCTCATATATTATTTTGTCTCGTATGTTATAATCAAAAGTTTTTTCCTGATTTCTCTAGAGTTACGTCCACACTAACCGCATTAACTTGAAAGAATCAGGATTTTGTGTGGATTTATCTGTTCTAGACACCATCCAATTACCTAAAGGGGATGTTGGTAAGTGCTCCATTGATTCAGTTTACATAGGTGTGTTTTGTTTCAGGTTTCTGTGACTCATCATATTTTGTGTTGGGATGCATTTTGATACAAAAGAGAGAAATAATCTCATATGGTTCTTGAAAGTTAAAACACCATTAGTGTAACTATTCCATACATGGCCTGGAGTATGTGATAGTTGTGTTTGTGCTTATGGTTTATTGAAACTATCTTATCATCGAGCAGTTTTTTGTTTTTATAGAGAAAAATAGCCTAAAATATGCTATCTCTAAATAGGGTCTAAATATACTCCAAATTTGGTGGATGTAGTTTCTCTTGGATTATGTATTTGATATATCTTACACCTCATGAAAGGGTAATGTGGTTGTAGATGAATTGAGTCATAAGACCAATGAAATGTGACTCGGGAGTCTACATATGTTTGGAAAGGAATGGAGGATTTTATAGTGACCATTCTTGATGTTAGAGAGATTAGTGTCATAGGTTGTATTTATCATATTATTATGCTGTAGTATTTGATTAAATAGTTTAAAGAGTCTTATTTGGTGGACTTAGAGGATGAGGTGATATAAGATCATGTTGTCCATGGTGACACTCCTGATAGACTATTAGAGGATGGACAGAACTAGGTATTATTCCAAGGGAGGTTATTTATTCAATAGGTGATGTATAATGGAGTTCTCTATGATTTTAAAATATCACCCTTATTGTTATATCCCGATGTGATGAAGATGTATCATGGATTAAAGAGGTAACTTTTGTGTCCATGTATGAAACAAACAGTGGCAGATTTTGTGGAGAGGTTTCTGGTTTTTCAGTAGCTAAAAGAAGCACACCATGTTCCTGGAGGTTTGTTGCAGTCCTTGGATGTTCCAAAGTGTAAAAAGGATGATATATTTATGGATTTTTTTATAGGGTTACCATTCTCGTGTTGGATGTGATGCAATTTGGGTGATGTGGACCTACTGGTGAGGTCTTCTCATTTACTGGTGATTCGATAGTTGATTGTAGTGGATATTTTAGTGAGGTAGTATATAGATTATATTGTTAGGCTTCACGTGGTAATGAGGATCAGCATCTTTGATCATGATCCTTGTTTTACCTCATGATTTTGGAGGAGATTAAAATATAATTCCAGCACCTATTTTCACTTTAATTTTTCGTTCAACCCCCATAATGATGGGGAGATGGAGATGACCATCAATATGCTAGAGAATATGTTGTGATCATGCATCCTAAACTTTAGTGGATCCTTGGAAAGTAACTTTTCATTTATTATGATTGCTTAGAATAAAAACTATCACTCATCCATTGGCATGGCTTCATTTGAGGCGTTTTATGGGCAGCCATGTCATTTCTATTATGTTGGATGAAGGTTTGAGATTCAATAGTTCTGGGTCCTAATGTGTTGTTGAGAATGATAGTGAAGATCAAGTTGGTATAGTAGAAGATGAGGGTGGTTTAGGACTATCAAAATTCTTATGTTGATCATAGCTAGAGTCCCTTAGCATTTAAGGTTATAGACCATGTGTTCTTGAGAGTCTCTCATCGAAATGTGTAGCAGCGGTTTGGTAGGGAATACAATATTTCACCATGATTTGTTTGGCCATTTGAGGTGTTGGGGAGAGTTATCAAGGTAAAATATTGGTTGTAATTTCCACCACGTTTGGAGAGGATCCAAAATGTCTTCCACATGAATCAGTTTTTTATATCTTCATGATTCCAACAACATCATTCATTGGGGATAATTGTATATCAAATATCATGTGGCATGTGTGGAGTGACTAGTAGAGATCTGGGATCGATGAGAGAATCTATTGCATGGATAAACCATTTCCTTGGTTCGTGTGTTGTGGAGGCATGGAGAACTATAAGAGGTTAGTTGAGAGTGATAGCTAGAGAAGTGTGATTGTACACAAATCTATTTTTTGATTTTCTTGTTATGTTTTTCTTTTTGATGTGGGGTTTAGATCTTTCAATTTTATGAGATATGTCATTTACGTTTTGTTGTGATGTGGGATAATGATTCTAACCTATGAAAAGGGGAAGACCTGATTCCTAATCAAGACACATTATACCCCAAAGTGATTAAAACCATGAGGGTGAGTTAGTGCAACACAAAGTGGACAATATCATGACATGGATGATGGAATTCATTGATTTTTGTGCTCAAGGCAGTGTTGTTTGTTGGTTTTGGTAGTTGTTAGTTTTGTATGTGTGTAGGTTGATATGTTTATGCAGATGACAGTGTGGAGAGTAGGAAATTGTGGATAGCACTAGATGTGTGTAATTATTACTGGTGATGGGTTTTTATGTTGTTTTGTAGTGATGTGGTTATGTGGGATGTTTTTTTGGGAGTTTTAGATTAGATTGTTTGGATGGTTCTACTGTTGAGGTGTAATGAGAACATTGAGAGGTATATCACGACGTGGTTTTTTAGACCCCATTACTTTCATCAGGTTTGTTTTTTCATTCTTGAGGGTGAGAATTGTTTGATAGGTATCTAATGTAACTGTTCATTCCTTTATTAAGAATTGCTTTGTTTTTTGGGTTTCAGAGGTGTTTTCGAGGGAATATAAGGAGGTTCTATAAAGGTTAGAGATACAATGGGATATTTACAATGTGAACGGATGATTAAAGATGTGAGATGGCATTTCATGACTTGTGTAGTTGGTGGGTCCATGAATTGTGTGAAGTGGTGGTAGAGTCCATGAAATGGATCCACATCATGAAAGGGAAAACCGTGACATGTAATTAAATTGATTCAAGGTGACTTAAATTTCAGAAAAAACCATAGACAAATGGGATTCACGACCAAAACCCAGTTCACAGCTTCTAATCTATGAGACCCATGGAATCATCTTCATGAATATGTAATTCACCCCATTAAGGGGTGAATTATTGGTCGTTTATAACACTTTTATGGATGAATTTATCCTCATTCAATCGATATTTCACTCAGTTGTGGGCACAAACCTAGGTGTTTTGGGGGAGATCATCCAACCCTTCTTCCCTTTCGTCAATCCTCGGGATCTAGTAGTTAATCATTAGTAATCAATGGTATGTTCTTATCAATATTCATTTCTTTTCCCTCAATATTCTATTGGGAATTTGTTGTAGAGATGTTGGTTTGGAGTGAGGAATGTGTGGGGTGCATTATGATGATCCCTTGAGATGGTTTAGGTTAATCCAAGGGATTCTTGTGTGGCTATGGGTTGCAGGGTGTTTCTTCTTTGACTTATGGTGCACAGTGAGATCAAAAATCTTCCTTGATGTAGGGGATCCTCATTGTCACATATTTACATGCTATATGCGGGATTTGCATACATTTTATTTCCTTTTGGTGGATTGTAAGGGTTAGAATAATAATGATAACTAATTGGAATAATTTAAATTGATGGGTACAAGGAGATATCACATGCTTTACTACTTTTATATATTTTGTAGATGATATTGTGCATTCATGTTTCCAGTACTGAAAATAACAATTGTTGGAAGTCTTGTTTGTGCTTTAAATTAAATATACTAAAACCCTTATTATGTGGTTGTGTGATCTCACCTTGTATAGAAGGATAAATAATGAATATACAACTAATAAATTGGTTTCCCATGGAAACTTGGTTTCTGTGTTAATAACCATTCTAAATAAAGAGGTAATGTGATAAAAGACACTGAATAATTTTGTAAGCCTGTGTGAGTTGTGGTGGTTCATGGTTTTGTTTTTTTGTGTTTCCCTACGTGGTCTGGGTAATTTATTCTATGAAGATGGAGGTATCTGACTGGGCTATGTGATGAGTGGGGATGTGATGTGATATGATGGTTAGTTATCATGGATTTGATGTGTTATTTATTGTGTGTTTGTAGTGTGCATCAGTTTTGGTGCATAGTTGTTGTAGTGTGAAAAGGGTGTGGTGCATGGTGGATATGATGTGTGGTTGTGATGTATAGGGGATATGTGTTATTTTTGTGTGTGTTAGTTGTGTTTTGAGATGTGATTGAGATGTTTGATGTGCGGCTGCTATGGTGAGATAGATTGGTTGGTGTGGTGCTGCGATGATGGGGGATGTGTGGTGTTGTGGCAATGATTGATGTGAGTTGGGCCAGTTGAGGTGAGGAATGGTTGTGTTGTATACTCATCTAGCCATGGAGTAATTATAATATGGACATTTAACATGAATCCATTGGAATTGATATGTGGAAAAGATATTAAATGAAGAGAATTAATAAAAGAGCCGTGTAATTGTGGATGAAGTGTCTTAGTAAATGAAAGATATTGGAATATATTATATTAGTAATTTTGTGAAACCTATCATTTAATGTGGGAAATGTTGTTTGGATTGTGTGGTAGTGGTGTGGCATGTTGCATATAGTGGTGAAATCAATTGTGACAGTTGATGTGTGGTATAGTTTTAATGATATGGTGTTCACTAGTGTGATTGAGTGAAACCATAGGTTGGGTATTATGTGCTATCTACAAGCCATTCATTTTATGCTTTTAAATATGCTCAGCACCCGAGTTGGATAACCATACCAATACTAAGAGGTTCTGGGATTCATTTTTTCCCCAAAATCTGGGATGGTTGTGATACAGATGGCTAATTGTCCCATCTTCCTCCCTATTCCTTTAGTAGTGATGGCCCAAGTGTATTCAGTTGAGATATTGTGTGATGACCAATGATGATATGGGATGAGGTGGTGATGTGATGTGATATGTGGTTGGGGTCATGTGTAGAAGGAGGAGGGAATGAGGTTAATTTCATTCATATTAATTATACCCAAATGCCCTAGTTATATTATGAGATGAGTTGTTATAGCCCAGGTATCTTCAGGCACGACATGATGTGATGATACCTTCTTCATTCACTAGATGTTAGTCCTTGAGAGGTTAGGGTATATAGGTATGCATCCCAAACAACAACATATATATACCAAGTGTCTTAAGATGAGATGTGATGTGATGTAGTTGTGATGTGACATGTTTGGAAGGTATGGGAGCCCAGAACATTCAATGTTGGGGAATGAGAGTGGATAATCAGTGGGTAAATGGCATTGAGTCACCTTTCATTGTTATTATCTCTATGCTATATTTTTATATTGGGTGTGTGATTTTGTGAGCGAGCCATTGTGACTCTCGTTATTGGTTAGATGACCTATTTAGGAGATTTTTAATTCATTTGTTTTTTCACCAGTGCATTAGCATGATCATTTTACATGTAAATTTTAGACCTTGGTTATGTCCCTACTGTGTATACAAGTTATGATCACCCATTGTATATAAAATGTTTTTTAGGTATCCTGGATGATGTTGTGGACTGAGAATTACATTACTAACTTGGTTGGAGCTTTTTTCAACTAAATTATATAGACATGTCTTTTCGTATATATTTAAGACTCTTATATGTACCAATTTTATTTTACTCATGCATTGTGGGATAGATTTAGGTTTATTTTATATTATCTTTTGCAGTTGTTTAGTGGTTAAATATCCTATCTCTCAATCTAGTTTTATATTATAGAGGGTAATGCGTCTCATTTTTTGGGATTTCTAAATCATCAATGCTATTCCCTAACCCATGAACCACTAGAGGCAGGACTTAGGGGTTATTATTATTATCCCTTCATTATGACATCTTTCGTGTGAAGGGTTCATGACATCATGATTCATAATTTGGTGGATTCATGGGTAGTTGAATTGGGTGAATCCTTCCACTCAATGTCTGATCGCGGATGCATGATAAGATATGTATCTAAAATATTGGGAATGTTAATTTTATAAACGATGAAGCTTTGGAACTTGTTGGAAATGAGGTTTTCAATATATGGATACAAAATGGGAGTATTTTTTGGTTGAATGGAGTGATATAAAAACTAGGTTTTATGAGGAACTTCATTGTTTTTAGACAGTTAAATTATGAAGGATGAAGTACTACATTAAAAAATTGACTCATGAAAGTGACGAGTAAAAAATACCTTTATCTGATTAGAAGTTCGTATGTGAGTGAAATGACCAAAATTTCAGCCTTTGAAAATTCGATGGTCTGGCATGGCATACATGGTCACTTTTGTGAGAAGAACATGAAATTCTAGTGGGGAAGGGAATTCTAAATCTCGATCATACAATTATTGGAAGTTGTGAGAGTTGTGTGTTTTAAACAAAAATTATTCTTTCATTCAACATTATTTGACAAAATACTGGAGCTCAAAATCTAGAGCTAGTTCGCATAGATGTTTGGGGAATTTCCTTAGTCCAAACTCATAGAGGATCAAGATACTTCGTCACATTGATTGAAAATTCCATGAGGAATATATCTCCCCAAAACTATTCATATAGTAATTACATGATTTAAAGAATATATTTCATTACAACACATTCCCAATACCTTTTAGGTTTAGAGTTTTAGATAATCAGGACAGACATTAACTAGTAAAACTTATGTATTTTTCAATTAATGGAAATATTTTCCACTATATAAATAACTACTTAATATATAATAATTATTCACATATCCCATAAATTCTTCACTTAAGATACCCTTCTAGAAACATTTTACAAATTAATTCTCTTCATAACCTTGGTAAATTGAAACATAAGAAAGGGGTGAGCTCAAATGTTTAGTATTGGTAAAGAAAAGTGATAATTATCAAAGATAATAAGGGAGAATAATATGATTATATGTGTATAATCAAGATATATAATAAAATCATACCAAAAAAAGATAAGTTCAAAAATAAAGTCATGTATCTTAATATAAAATCATACAAGAATCTAAAATTTGAGTCCGTAAACAAGATCCATGAGAGCATAAAATAGTCTTGAGAATAATCATAAAACTATGAAACATATTTCTGATATGGAACATATATTAATATGAGGAACATAACATTCTAGATCTACATAATCAGTTATAATGATAATGAACAACTAAAACATATACACGAATACCTATCCCAGGAGATATAAATTCATATCTAGTGCATTGGAGGGAGATTTTGGACCCCACCCATCATCATATGTACTTAAGATTGCAACTTGAAAATCATTCACTAATCACATCATAAAGAACCCATGGAAGGAAAATTGGATTAATAAAACATTATAAATGAAAATATTTCAGTTTTTAGCATAAATAACACATACAGAGAAATGGATTCATTCAAAAAATCTTAAATAACCCATGAAAATAAAAATGGTTTCAATGAAATTGAGTAACTTTCTATGTAAATACTATTCAATCATTATAATAAAGAATATAATATTTAAACCAAATAGATAAAATATATACAATTAATATAATAATTATCAATAATAAATTTTTTCCCATCTATTTGAACACCCTTTAATCAAAATAATCAAGAATAGGATGTTCATAGAGGAATGACATTAGAAGAAAATTATGGTTATACAATGAAAACGATTAGTCAATACAAGGCAGCGATGAATCATTTCTACAAAAGGGAAGGTAATTACATATTTCATCTAGAGAAATAAGGTTAATGATTGTAAAAGAACATATCTATAGTGAAACAAAGTAAACATAAGAATGTGTTGACATAAATACAAAAACCCTCATTACAATAATGTTTCAAAAAGTATCATAAAAGAAGGGATCAACAATTGAATTGTTTGATACCAAAAGTTTAATTACCCAAATGATAATATATCTATATATATATTTATATATATATAAGAGGATAAATCATCAAACATAAACCCAATTAGGGTAAATAGTTTTTGAAATAATAGGGGAAGTGGAAGAGAAAACATAAAAAGATCTTTTAGAAGACATTTTTAACAGTGATGTAAAATATAATTTTACATGTCACTTTTAGAGATAAATTTTCAAAAGATTTTGTAAAATAATTTTAAAAAAATAATTTTAGAATGAATATAAATTAATAGAGATTTGAAAATTCATAATTATTATCTTTTATAAATGAGGAGAGGAAGAAAAACCCTGTGAAAGTGAAAGGGAAAACCCTTTTTATAATTTTCAAATCAACTTTGATTAAAACTGACAATATAAGTAGAGTAATAAAACATAAATTTGTATTAAAACATAATTTTCTAAAAGTGGACTATAAAATACCATATAATATAATATTTTGGGTGTGATAACCTAATAATGGAATAATATGATTTAGTATAAAAAATTATAACTGTAAGAAAAAAGATTTGAGTTATCAACATCCCTTGTGAGGAACATAATCCTTGAATCATGAAATATTTGAAAAGGTTTTCATGTGGATAAAATATAAAAAGTGATATAATAACCCAAAATAAAATTGTTGGACATAAAATTCCCAACATATAAGAAACAATTTTAAGAGAATGATCATAACTCAATGAATGGAAATTGAGTTACCACAAACTCTTATGAATGATGTAACACTTGAGTTAAAATACATTTAAAGAAAAGAACTTGATTTAGGTTATTATATCATAATAAATACAAATAAATACGGCATAGAAAATTCATATAATATAAAACTAATATAACATCAAATAAAGTAAACGAGATGCATAATATGTAATATGTAACATTGAATCATAATTAAGACCAACAAAACCCTTAAGACCTGAGTAACACACTAATCAAAACCCATATAATTTTTTTTAATTGATCTTAAAATACCATTTTTAAAATATAATTCATGATATTATATCTCACATAGGAAATATATACACCATATAAATGAAATTTGGTGGATAATACCAAACATGTCTCAAATAGAGGAATTTTAGATAAAAACCCTAACCTTGGTCAGGATTTATACTGCACTTCCACCAAAAATCCTAAATAATTAAATAAAGTTTATTAATTACATAAAAAATAACCTTATTTAAAAATATAAGTATTTATACCACCATTAATAATCATTATATATATATTAGATAGTTTTTTCCTATTTTCTCATGGCAGGTGTATCTAATTTTAATGGATTATTCTACATTCATAGGAGATATGTTGGTATTTGTATTTATTACAAATTTTGCCTTTAAAAATCATTAATTTTACTATAATGGATGGTTTAAAATTATTTATTAAGTTCAAATTTCAATTCATGAGTACTCTAATCTTTATCTTATAAGATGAAATCGACAACGATCATTTTTCAGTGATTTTTATCTAACGAATGGTGTTTTATTAATTAATGAGTTAAATATTGATGTATATTTTAAAATAATTATAATTATATATATATATATATATATTCATATCATATTATACATATAATTATGTTTTTCATAATTACCCATTGTAAAATTTCATAGCATTGTTCAAGTAGCTGGTCAAACCTACCCAAACTTGAACAAACCATAATTAATGGATGATTATGAGGTGATTAAGATGAAATATCAGCATAATAATAGAATATTGATATAATTTAGTGTTTTTTTGTGTGATATATTATAATTATAAGTAATTAAAATAATAATTTATGAACATTGAATAATTTCAAAGTATAAATAAATTATTCTTCTGTTAGTTTTCTAGTTTAAGATTATTAATTTTATAATGATTGTTTACCATTCATATCATTATTAATATTAATCAATTTATTTTACCAGAAAATTATTCATATAATAAAAATATTATTTATACTTTTAAAACAATTTTCAAGACCATCCACAAAAAGAGACGATGAAATGGAAAATTAAAATCGATCTCTTTGGCGATGGTAGTCTACAAGTATGCATGAATGATGATTTCATTTTACATAGAATGGGGAAAATAAGTAATATGATTTATAATTTCAAAATATAAAATATATAATAAATATTATTATTATAGATTTAATTTTATATCAAGACCATCAATGTAAGGTGGTGAAGTAAAATGGAACACATTGTGTCTGAGATACGGTATTCCTCTTAACAAATGACTCGCGTTTTTATTTTTCGTAATGGACAAGGATAGGGTGGTTAATTTTTGTACCAAAATTATAATCACATGAAATTATAGTAATTTAATAATTTTATCATTATAATATTATCATATAAAGTTTTAGGAGTAATAAAGGCGTATAATGAAATAGAAAAAAGAGAGGTTAATAACTTATATCACACTTCTTGAATTATCTCCTTTACGAAGGGGATTAAACCTTAGATTAATGAACCTTGGATAATAAAAAAACTAATTAAGGTGTATAGGATTTTTTGGGAGATTTTTTAGGAATATTTTGGGCATTCAAAATGGGATTTTGGAGTGAGGGGAAGTGAGGGGTGGAGGGGCCCCTTTTATTAGAGGAAATGGAAAGAATTTTGGTAAATACTGAGAAATTTCCTACAATGGGAATTAAATCTTAATGAATGTAGATAAAAATTTATAATTAAGGGTTATAATTATTTATAAGGTTTATAAAGGCCAAAAACACACATTCCCACCATTTTTTTAATATTTTTTGGGACATTGACTCTTAGATTTTTACTTTTACCATTTTATATTTCATTGTGGTAACTTCTTCTTACCTAGGGAAGCTTATCCGTTATGAAAAAAAATAAAATGAAAATAATTATATCATTTTTACCTACTAATTTCAAATTTAAAATCTACATTAATTGATTTAATATCTAAAATTTATAAAAAATAATTTTAAAAACTAAATGTATAATGTAATAATTTTTTTTAGAAAATATAACATAGGTTCTAAAATATTAAATACATGTTCGTAAATGAAAACCAAAATTTTTAAAATCATAATTTCATTTATAAAATATATATTCTATATTATAAAATGGTTTTAATATTTTCAAATTCGTACTTATGAACTAATGATGTCATAAATGTCATGTTATTTGTAATAATGGTATTTTGAAATATTCTCCTAAAATAAATATTTTGTCGAAAGATACCATGAATTCATATAAAGATAATACTGACATGTATAAACCAAAAATGAATTTATTTTTGTTAAATTAAATTTTTTAATTTATAAATCATCTTTTAAATGAAAATAAAATATATTTTGAAAATCTTATTTTATTAAAAATGGCCTTTCTATACTTCTTATATTTTTAATTTTATTTTATTTATATTTATAAATAATTGAATATTTATATATTAGTTTATAAATTTAAATATTACCTTTTATGTTAAATGTTTATCTATGATCAATTTAATTTGTCAATGTAAAGTACAATACACTTTTTTTAAATGGTTCTTCGAAAGGCAACCTTTTTAAAATATCAATTAAAGAGAATAATAAATAATATTTACATTAATTGATTATTATCCTTTTATATACTAATTATTATATTATTCATATATTTTTAATAAGCATTGGTTCATTTTAGATTGGTTTTTCATTAGTTCGGTGTTGCGTGTGACAAAAGTAATTGAAGATAGTATTAATTTAAAAGATATAAAGCCTAGAGACCTTGTATTTTACCCATTAAATAAATTTAATCCACACAATTTTAATTATTACCCTTGATGAATGTAGGATAGGGTATTTTTAACATACTTATTATTATATATATAACTCCCAATGTGACTTATACCTTACTGTCTTAAGGTTTATCAACATACACATCTTTCCTCAAACAATGCTAATTATTTATACCCTAATCATATATTCTTGACAATGTACCTTTCCCAAAACCATTTGAATGTACAATACATTAAACCATAAGAGAATAATATTTTTTTCTAAAAAATAACTCTTATATTCAACCACTAGTTCATAAAATTATAAACTAGTTAATATAATCACAAAAATTGAGATAAACTTCCCCCAAAATTTCATGAATAAATTATAATTCCCAAGGATTTCAATACGATTTAGAAATGTTTTCAAAATCAATAAACTATTTATTACTTAAACCTTAATAATATATTAAACCTAGTAGTTTTATAACTCAATCTTGTGTTCTTTAATTGTTATCCCCAAAAATAAAACATTGTCATAAATTCCCTTTTCATGGATATTGGTACCATTTAATATATGATTCCATATATTTAAAGTAAAACTACTGAATAATAATGATTTGATGTTCCACACAATCCTCATAACTATTAGAATATACCATAATAACATCAATAAATATCATTAACTAAATAAAATATCTATGAGTATCAAGAATTAATTTCTATTATGATGGTAACATCACTGTATTTGGTAAGATAAGGAAACTCAATTTTTCCAACATAATAGGAATATGAAAATACTCTATGCCATTTATGTATGCTTTATTATTAATTTATATGACATAGTAGTTTCTAGATACCTAACTTTTCTAACATCATTTCTATGATCATGTTTTAAATAAATACTAAAATCAAGATGGTTATAATAATATAAAAATGAATTAGAATATATGAATGTTAAAGCACAATCCTAGGATGTATTCTCTAATGACACCTTCATTTCAACCTATGATCATTTCATTTAAATTATGTTATAATTGGTTAATCCTATAAATCTCTTCGTTATTCCTTTTTCATGTTAATTTGTGTTATCTAAAACTTATTAACATAACCCCATAATGTAATTATGAAATAAATCTTTCATAATTTTTCATAAATAGAATGTGACTGGACAAAGCATATCCCTTTGAATTATCAAATCAGGTGTTCAGTTGGGCCTATTTGTCATGCACTAGGTGAGGATTGAGTTATTATTAAATAAAACCTATTTAGGGTTATTACCCCTAGGTACATCTATTCAAGATCTTGCATCCAATTGTAGTATCCATACATGAATTTTATTTCCAGGAAAACAACACATGCTATACTTTTCCTAAATTAGAGGATATTATCATATACCTAACATTAACCCTTAAACTTATCCATGGGTTTTTATTAATGTTTTATGATCCTAATACTTAAAATATTTTGATAATAAATCAACTTTCCTAGATGGTTATCTACATCATTTAGATTAGGATAATCTTTAACTTATCAAACATTGATGAAATTTTAAACTCCCAAGTTATCCTTAAACAATAACAGCCAAATCTAAAAATTTATATGATACCTGATATGATACTAAATATAGTTCCCAAGATCTTCTTGATTGGTATTAACATAACATAAATTAAAAACTTTATTACCACACATTCCCATTACCTTTTACATTTAAATTTTGAGATAATTAAGACAAAAGAATAACCAGTAAAACTCATGTATTTTTAAACTAATGGTCATTTTCCAAACTATATTAACAACTGCTTAATCTATAATAATTAATAAATATATCCTAAAAATTATTCTCTTATGGGACCCTTCTTGGAACATCTTATGTATTTCTTCTCTTTATAACCAGGGAAAATGAAACATAATAAATTGTGAGATCATATTCTCAATATACTTAAAGATTAGTGATAATAATCAAAGATCATAAGTGAGAATAATATGAGCATATGATTATAATAAAGGAACATAATAAAATTATACCCAAAAAATCTTAGGTCATAAATCATGGCATAGGGATTGACATAAAATAAGACATGAATCCAAATTGTGAGTCAAAAAATATTATCCATGAGAGAATAAAATAGTCATGAGAATAAACATAAAACTATAAAATATCCTTTAAATATGTTACATACACTAGTAGGAATTTTATTTTTCATATAGGGGTGTCTTAGGAAACATCCATTTGGATATCTATATTGATATCATTAGTGAGTTCTAATTAGTATTCACTGTAATTTTTTACCCCATTGCCAATTTTCCTCTCCCTGCTCCTGAGACCCTCTCGCTACCCTCCCGCAACCCCAATCCCACCCACAAATCCAAGAAACACAGTCATACCATCCCGCCATTGTCAAACCCCTCATCCCCATCGCACCCCTATATCGAGCCCTCACATCCCACCGTTGTCGAGCCATCCTGGCCCCATCACATCTCGTCGTCCAACCCTCCTAGATCCATTGTGTAATCCCACCCCTATCCCGCTGTCCCGCCCTTGTTAAGACCCACTGCTGAACCGCTATTGTTGAGCCCCTGCACCCCATCATGGATCCCCAATCTGGTCACCCCCATTCTGTAGTTGATTCGATTCTAATGGGTATGTTTTCAACATTAAATATTTGACTTCCACAATTTGACTTTTTAATTTTGACACTTATTGAGTGGGTATCCCTCCCAATTCATTATCAAGAGTTTCAACATCCAACACTATGAAATTATTTTTATCTTATAGCTATTCAATTTTTAAGGTATTTATTGGTCGAATTTAAATGGATGTTTGAAAGAAATATATTGGTTTTTTCCCACATATTTTAATACACAGAACAATAGACCTTCTTTATCGTACAACATTCATAATATTCAAATCTTTTTATATAGTTTAGATTGGTACATAGGTATCTATCATAGTTATTTTTATTTTATTCCTTTTATGAAATATTGTTTTATGGGAAAGGATTCCCCCTCCTACAACATCTGGGGAGGTTCTAGCAGCATCTGTATGGTCTGATTCATCTCCTATCTTAGCTGATCTTCCAAAATCAAAACATCTCATTAAGGATCTAGGGTTGGATTATGGAATTGAATTAGTGGTTCTATCACATCTTGATTGTTATAAAACGTCATATATAATTGATTCTTCATTGATCATGAATTTTAGGCATCATCTTCATATGTTGGATGTCTTCAATAAGCATGGCATCATCACACATGGTGGGGTTGATTGACTATGAACATTTTCTCATTCAGTTATCTGATGAAGTGGACATTACAATGGCCTATTCACATTTTTCATATTACCCTAGCTCTGTCCATTTCCATATCCATATGTGGACATTATCCTATGCATGAAACTATATAGTGGTTTGGTGCAATTACCCAGTCTCCCTCTCATCCAAATATTTCTTGAACTTATGTCCAAATGAATACTGATTCTTAACCTCCTAGTTTTTATTTTGATAAAAATAAATGGTGGGTATCCTTACCAACCAACCAATTATCTGAAAATCTTGTATTTATTTTTACTCTATATACAAGTGTCAGGGTCTTTTTGAAAAAAATTTTAAAAAGCGTTTGATACCATAGATGAGAATGAATTTTGGGAATTTTTGTTCTATTTCTTGTCCATATCCAGCTACCAATCATAGAAAGGATATCTATGTAGATAATACATTACATGTTGATAGGGATACATGGAATTACTTGGTTAGTAAAATGAATCAAGATGAAATCATAACAACACAGAGTAGAGACGTCGAAATTTTCATCTCGTCTCGAATTATAAAGGAAGATACAAAACTGGTTACCACTGATCAATATGACCAGTTGGATATAACATTTCATTCCATGGGGAATGTTAATAATCAAGTGAAGTTTCAATTTTCTGAGGATTATGGGTATGTTAAATTTCAAATATGTTGATATCTTATGAAATTTCAATGACAACTTTTTAAAAATTCATAAATGGTTTCATCATTTGACTTGCATGATCAATGAAAAATAATAGTTTTTCTCCAGTTTATATTTTTAAAATATTTATGAATTATATTTATAAAAATTGCTTGATATCATTTTATAGTTTTCTTAATAATGTAAGTTTGTCACTGGGTGGTCAGAGTGGTTCACCATATGTTGTTAGTATGTAACTTTTCATTTTTCTAAAATAAGTTATTGTAATTTTTTATTTATATTTCCTTAATTTTTTGTAATTTTAAATTAAAAATAGTTTTTATTGTAATTGCATTATGAATTTATATTTATTAGGATTTGATGCATCTTCCAGAAAATGCATGGGTCCTGGTAGAGGGGTTCGATCCTAGAACTCTAGAGCCCGATTGGATATGTTATTTGATGAAGCATTTCATCCAGTTGGAGAAGGTGCAGGTATATTGATTCGTTATCTTGGGCATATTATATGAGAACCCAGAATATTCCCTATGATAACTCATGATTGGACTTTGAAAGAGCGCTGTCGTGGGTTCCCTCAAATGATTAATGTGATTTTGTGGTATTTAGGTGTAGTAGAGTGGCTGACCAAGGTCGTCTCTCAAAGGAGGAAGTGAATTTAACAACTTATTATAGGTATTCTAAAAATAAAATAACAGAGATTAAAATAAAAACACTACTTTAAAGGATTGAGGTTTTTTTTATAGTTTATGAATCTAGAAGAAGTTTTCTGGAAGAAGATTGTATATTTTTTTTGTTTTTAGTTTTGAAATGAATTTCGATTAAAATGACACAACCAGAAGATGTTTTTTTAGAAATCTATTTTAAAAGGCGTAATCAATCTAAATATAAATATTAATTCACTTATTAATAATTATAATTTAAATCAATATCTACTTAATTATGATCCCCTAATTTTTTATCCCTTGAACCCTACGAGAGTTAACTTAACCACAAAGATGAAATTACTTAAACCCTAGGCTAGCTTTGGAACACGCAATCGCAGCACCATGATTTGATTGTTGTTCTAAGGATAGCTTATGGTCATTGCTTAATTAGAGCACATATCCATTCTAGAAATGAGGATGAATTTTGTTTCGAGATTATATTTGAACTCTACAAATTTATCTCGTGTGGTCTTGTATTACCGATTAAGATTACGCTCTCACAATTTACACAAAATCCCGACCTCGCATGTTTTTGTGTTAATTGTTCAATTTCTTGCTTAGTTTCTTGTAATTTAAAAACAAAATTCATGGATCATATTATGTGAATTAATGTATCTCATTGATTCAAAATAATTAAATGAATAGGGTAGAAGATAGATCGATTACTAAAAGACTACTCTTCCATGGGTGGCGTAATCATTGTAGAAGCGTTTTGCATGTGCAAAGGTTTATAATGGGTATAACCCAATAACGCTTCCAATCAAGAATTCCAGAACAAAGAGGAAGATTAAGAGAAGAATAAATTTAAATAAAATAGAAGAAAAGAGAAGAAATAAAAGAAGACCAAAGAATTTTATTACACAAAAAAAATCATTACAACATGAAGGAGAAGAAGAAGGCTTCGTCGAAGGGATCCTTACTTCAAGAGCTACCCTTATTGAACTGGTTGGATAATTGGAGTGGATCCACTTCTCCTCTACCCTCAACTTCCCAAAGCACGTCCCCACCCCACCAAATGGGAAAAACACCAATTTATATAGTTGTGGGGAGGCTAGGTTCAAAGTGGTTTCAAGTGTGAATGGGGAATCTCGGCCAAATATTTTATTCCAAATTGCACTGCCCATATGACCACCAAAACGCGTGAATTGTCCAGCATTACAAAAGGAGAAAATGTGAGGATATGGGTCCTATGTCTCCTCTCCAAATTTCTTCTTAATAAAGGCCCATATGAAGGAGTTATGGCCGAAATACAGAATCTTCTTTATTCTAGAGAGTCCAGCCCAACTTTGACTTCATGGACCATTTTCAACAACCAAATGCACTCTTTATCTCTAGTTTCCTGAATAAATGTTGTATATAATTAAGTTAGGAACACTTTTACAAAATTTAAAATTCAAATAATAAATATACAAATATGTATCTTTGAAATACTAAAGTGAACTATAAAGGGTAAAACTGGAATTTTCATCAAATATTCCAATGAATGATCTAATCCCAAATACATTCTAATTAAACATATTTAACACAATGTGAGGAAATTATATCATTTATTATCAATAAAATATTCAATAAAATAGTGTTTTATAAACTCCCCCACACTTACCCTTTTGCACTCCTGAGCAAAACCTCATATCAAGTAAACATTAATATCAAATCAAAACCAATTTTAAAACACATATCCTTGAGCTCAAACAATTACACACCAAGAAACAAAAGATATCATGCCTCATAAAAAAACCATTATTTCAAGTTCTTCAATTATATCATTCAATATATTTTCACTTTATTTATCCTCCCATGCACAAAACACTTACCTCGCTTGAATTTTCTCTCATCACTCAAATATCAATTTTTTTTGCAATGTCTTTATCATCCAAACTCATACAAGGGTCACCATAGGCTTGATAAATTCCTACATCTCTACCTGATGTGAGTCAAGGACATATGTTTATCATGAGGACTTTTTAGGGTTGTTCTGTTCCTTTCAGTTGGTAGGATTAAGATGTGAAAAACTCTAAGGCTGAATGAGGAGGGCTTGACTCTTTTTTTAAGAAAAATTGCATTAATCTGATTTTCACTTAAATATGGTCTTATCCTCAATCCCCATAGTATCAATTCAGCTCCATCATCATGAAAAGTCATGAAAAGTTTACACCATTCATCATTTCAGCATCAAAAATTTCAATCTTCTCAAACATGATTTTCTTGAAATCTCCAGATGGGCACAGCTTTCCACCTCAATTAGAAGCTCCAGAAAAGGCATAGCTTCACTTGTCAGGAAAGCTCCAGAAAAGGCAAAAATTTCAATATAATGACTTTCTTCAGCAGAAAACACATCTCTTAAGGATTTAATTTTCCACCCAAAGTATCACAGAATTTGGTGGCACAAAAAAGATAGATTCCCCCACACTTAAGCTCAACTAGATTATGCAATTTCACATCAAGAGTTGGCTGGATAGGAAAATTGGCTTGTAATGTGGCTAACCTAACATGCTATTCATGGATTCTAAGGGCTAAAAGGATTAAATATTCAATGTAAGACATTATAAAAAAGGATTCTCTGAAATATGGGCTTTAATACCAAACAAATGCCTCAATAATTTAAACATAAGTACCTCAAACCCACAAGTTTTGACAGGAATAGATCAAATTCTTGTTAAATCAAGCATTGTTTGGTTCTTTCAAGAATTGATGTGAATGTAAAGAATATGAAAATAATGGTTTAGAAGCCTCACAGGAAAGTGATTTCAAATATAAAGACAGTGAGATGTGGCATGGGATTCAAAATTCAGTGTACTTTTCATGAAATTACTAAATATTTGAACTTGAAACAAAGTCATTTTTAGCATTCATTTAAGCTCAGTTTCATGGGATAAATTGTTTCACTCATTTATATTCATTTCAAAATTGTGATGAGAATCATTTTAGCTCAAAAATTTCAAAAACACAAAGAAAATTGAAAAAATAAACACACAAAATTTGAAAAAACACACAATTTTTTTGTTTGTTTTTTAAACAGGGAAAAAATTGAAATTACTAAACTTAAAGGTTCCCTCCCCCACACATAAAATATTGCATTGTTATCAATGTGAACCTATGAGATGATATGTGCACATGAAATGTAGAATTTTTAAATTGGACAAATAATATAAAAGTGAAAGGGTTAGGAACAGCCTGATGTGATTAAGTGATGATGGGGTCATGTAGTGTGATAAAATCCACTACATCAGTAGGAAGTCCCTCAATGTATCTCTTCAAACATTGCCCATTGACTGTAAAGCTCCTTCCAGTGTCCTCTTGTGTGATCTACACTACACCATAAGGAAAAACATTAGTCACAATATAAGGATCTAACCATCTATAATGCAACTTACCAGGCATCATCTTGAGTCGTGAACTATAGAGAAAGCCTTTCTCTCCAACATGAAACTCCCTCTGTTGGATCATTTTGTCATGAGCTGCTTTTGATCTTTATTTGTAGAGCCTTGAGTTCTCATATGATGACAATCGAATCTCCTCAAGCTCTTGAATTTGCAACTTCCTTTGAATTCCAGCTTGGGCCAAATCCATGTTGCATTTCTTTATACCCCAATATGCTTGATGCTCGACTTCCACTAGGAGATGAAATTCTTTCCCAAAAACAATCCTAAATGGGGACATACCAATGGGTGTCTTGTATGTTGTCCTACAAGCCCACAATGCATCATCCAAGCGCTTGCTCCAATCCTTCCTATTTGGCTGCACAGTTTTCTCTAATATTTGTTTCAGCTCACGATATGAAACCTCAGCCTGGCCATTTGTTTGGGGGTGGTATGGTGTTGATGTTTTGTGTGTCACCCCATACTTCCGAATGAGGTAAGCAAAATTCCTATTGCAAAAGTGTGTCCCTTGGTCATTGATGATGACCTTTGGTACTCCAAAGCTGAAAAAAAAATCTGTGCTTTGACAAAGTCCACAAAAACATGAGAATCTTCAGTCCTGGTGGTGTTGTCCTCCACCCATTTACTCAAATAATAAACAGAAACCAAAATATAAAAAAATCCAAATGAACTAGGAAAAGGACACATCAAATCAATGCCCCATACATAAAAAATCTCACAGAATAGTATGGGCTGTTGGGGCATCTCATGTCTCCTAGAAATATTCCCAGTGTGTTGGCAACAAGAGCATGACTTACAAAACACATGGGAATCATGGAACAAGCTAGGCCAATATAATACAGAGTCCAAAACCATCCTAGCTATCCATTGGGGTACAAAGTTTCCACCACAAGAAAGTATATGACAGAAATGAAAAACAGACTCAAACTCATTATCGGGAACACACCTCCTAATGACTTGGTCACTACACATGCGCCAGTGGTAAGGATCATCCCACACATAATACCTAGACTAAATTTTTAATTTTTGGACTTGATGCTTCTTCAAATTTGCTGGGATTTCAGAGGAAACAATGTAATTAACTTAATCAGCATACCAAGGATGCGTACCTGAGATGGTATAGAGATGATCATCGGGGAAAGTTTCCTGAAGTGGTACCTGGTCCAAGGTGGCATCTTCTAGTGTGTGAGTAATCCTACTCATGTGGTCTGCCACCAACTTCTATGATCCCTTCTTGTCCTTTATCTCAATATCCAATTCCTGAAGAAGGATCATCCAACGGATAAGTTGTGGCTTTGCATCTGGCTTCATTATGAGGTACCTCAAAGCTGCATGGTCAGAAAAAACAACTACTTTAGAGCCCAATAAATATGAATGGAATCTATATAAAGAATATATGACAGCAAGAAACTACTTTTCTGTGGTTGTGTAATTTTATTGGGCTGAATCCAGTGTCCTTGATGCATAGGCGATCACATGTGAACGTCCCTCCACCCTCTGAGATAAGACCGCTCCTACCGTGAAGTTGGTGGCGTCACACATAAGCTCAAAAGGAATCTCCCACCGTGGGGGATGTATGATAGGTGGAGTGGTTAGACACTTCTTTAGCTCATGAAAGGAAGTCCTACAAGAATCTTCAAACACAAAATCATAATCTTTTTGAAGTAATCGGGACATAGGAAGAGCGATCTTACTAAAATCTTTGATTAAGCGCCAATAAAATCCTGTATGCCTTAGGAATGATCTAACATCACGCACACAAGAAGGATAGGGTAAGGATGAAATAATTTCTACCTTATATCTATCAAGCTCTATCCCATGTTTTGACATGACATGCCCTAAGACAATTCCATGCTCTACCATAAAATGACACTTTTCAAAGTTCAGGACCAGATTCTTCTCAATACAATGATTCAACACCTTTCCCAAACTACTTATACATTCATAAAATGAAGACCCATACACTGTAAAATCATCCATAAATACCTCCATGAAAGTCTCAATAAAATCAGAAAAAATACTCACCATTCATCTCTGGAAGGTACCTGGGGAATTGAAAAGTCCAAATGGAATCCTTTTGTAAGCAAAGGTACTGAATGGGAAGGTGAATTCCATCTTCTCCTGGTCCTCTGGAGCTATAGGAACCTGAAAATATCCAGAAAATCTATCCAAGAAACAATAGGATGTCTTCCCAGCTAGTCTCTCAAGAATCTAATCAATAAACGGGAGGGGGAAATGGTCCTTGTGAGTGGAATGATTTAGTTTCCTATACTCAATACACACATGCCAACTGTTTTTCACCCTCATTGGAACTAACTCATCTTTCTCATTTTTAACAACAGTAACACCATTATTCTTAGGAACAACCTAAATTGGACTTACCCACTGAGAATCTGAAATGGGAAAGATTATACCTACCTCGACCAATTTCTCAACATCTTTTTTAACAACTTCTAGGAGGGTGGGATTGAATCTCCTTTGTGGCTATCTCACCGGTTTATCCCCATCCTCCAATAGAATCCTATGCATGAAAATGGAGGGGCTAATACCTGATATGTCAGCCAAGGTCCACCCAATCTCCCTGATGTTCTCCCTCAAAATATTCAAAAGATCTTCTTCATTTTCAAAAGGGATATTGTTAGCAATGATAACTGGTAATATCTCACCAGTCAACAAGTATGAATATTTCAGATTTGGTGGCAATGGCTTGAGTTCTAATGAAGGAGGGTGTAGTATGGATGCAGACATTGAAGGAACCGAAATATGTGCACAAAGAGCATCGGTATCAGAATATACATCATCAAAATCAGAGAATAAAGAATCAAATCCATCAGCATACTCTATAGCCATGTCATAATAAGAGTTCATATAATCAAAATAGGAATATGATTCCATTTCAGAATCAAATATTAGAGAGTCTTGTTCCTTAGAAATGGGTGTGGAATTACTTTTCGACATCAAACTAGAATCAATACTCATAATCTCCCTAAGCATAGGACAATCCAATTCCATGGTGTTTTTACTTGGTGGTTCAAAATGGGAGATAACAAATGCAGAATGATCCTCTGAGGGGTACTTCATGGAATCCATAACATTAAATATCACATCTTCATCCCCAAATTCATTGGAAAGTATACCCTCATTGAAATTTATGAAAGTTTTTTCAGTTTTGAGGAAGGTCCTAACTAAGATAATGGGGGCATGAGAACTTACCTGATCATCCTCCATGTTAAGAACATAGAAATACGCTAGAAAGATCTTGTCTCTTACTCGGACAAGTACATCCTCAAGAACTCCCGCTGGATATTCCGTAGCTCTATTCACCAACTGCACCACTACTCTTGTCGGCTTCAACTCACTTACCTTTAAAAAAGAGAATATAGAGTGAGGCATCACATTTATTGAAGCTCCTAAATCACAAAGTGCATCAGAGAAGTTAAAATCCCCTATGGTACATGGGATGGTGAATTTCCATGGATCCTTTCACTTTGTCGGAATTGCTAGAGTTGGTGTAATGAGTGATGACACATTCCTTCCAAGATTGATCCTCTCATTTCCCTTGAGCCCTCTTCGATTGGTGCAGAGTTCTTTTAAGAATTTGGCATACCTTGGAATTTGATTAATGGATTCAAGTAGAGAAATGTTGATCTCCACATGCTTGAATGCGTCCAAAACCTCCTTTTGTATTGCTTCTTCATCCATCTTCTTGGTTTGAACAACCCTTTTGGGAAAAGTAAGGGGTTTAGGAAGAACATCATCAATATTTTTCTTACCATTATCTTTCTCCTTGGATTTCTCATCAGTTGGTTTGGAATGCGGCTTCTCTGGAGTTGAGGTGAATCCCGGTGGAATGGTAGGTACAAATGTATCGTTCATTTGCTTACAACATCTCAATGTTATGGCACTAACATTGCCATTTGGATTTGGAGTGGGTTGGGAAGGTATATTTCCAGAATTCTTACTTATAAGTTCATGGAGGGTGGTGGCAATCTGGCTCATTTGAGTCTTCAACTCCCTCAACTCTGAACCTTGACTCTTCAGTTCATTCTTTTGATTAAGAACAATTTTCTTCAAAAGATCATCAGTGTTAGAATCTACCTTAGGTGGGGGATTCCCTTGTTGTTGGCTTGTTGATGTTTGAGCTTCAAATCTCCTTTGGGGTTGTTGGAAACCCTACTGGTAAGGCGGAGGCTGCTGGAAGTTTTGTTGAAAAGGGGGACTTTGTTGTTGTCCAGATCCATACCTCATGTCTGATTGATCCTTCCACCCTTGGTTGTATGTTGGAGAAAATGAATCAAACTTCTTTTGGGTATATGGTTGTTGTTGATGCTGAAATTGTATCCCAGGGAATACTGCTGCACAATCCTCTGTCTCTTGTAGTTGTGGGCAACAGTCATTTGGATGGCTGGTCTCAGTGCAAATGCCACAAGGCCTTGAAGGAATGAGTTGGGATGTCTTTTGAGCCAAAATAATCTACCTCACCATAGTGGTCAATTCTTCCAACTTTGTATCAATCAAATGACTTTCAAGAGAATAAGGAATTACCTGATGTACTCCCCTGACATGTGGTGTACCTCTATCGCCAAATTTTTGGGAGTTTTGGGCCATTTTGTCGATCAATGCCCGTGCAGCTACTGGTGTCTTGTCCACCAATGCTTCTCCAGCTGCAGAATCCACCATGATTCTCTCCATAGGTGTGAGTCCTTCATAAAAGTACTGAATGAGTAATTTCTCACTAATTTGGTGATGTGGGCAGCTTGCACACAACTTCTTGAATCGCTCCCAATACTCATACATTGACTCCCCTTGTGATTGCTTGATCCCTGATATCTCCTTTTGAATGGATGTGGTCCTTGATGTTGGAGAAAATCTTTGCAAGAAAAGACATTTCAAATCATTCCAACATGTTACATATTCAGGTTGAAAATAATACATCCAATCTTTTGCATCTCCAACAAGTGGGAATGGGAATTATCTTAATTTGATTTGATCTTCAGAAACATTTCTTGGTTTTAAAGTTGAGAAAACCACATTAATTTCTTTAAGGTGTTTGTTGGGATCCTCACCAGATAAGCCATGAAACTTTTGAAGAAGGTGAATTAATCCAAATTTTAACTCAAAGTCTGATTCGAGATTCGGGTATGCAATACAATTCGGTTGATAGTTAATATCAGGTGCAGCCAATTCTTGAATGGTTCTATTAAGTTAATTTCTATTATTTCCAGCCATTGGTTCCTTTTTTATGTTTGAATTTGAATAACTTCAAATTCCAATGTTTCCATAATAGAGGAATTCACCAACTGGTTGAATATTGAAACTTCCCATAGAATGAGAGTGTCTGATTCGTGCCATAAGGCTGCGTTCAATCTCAGGGTCAAGATCTAAGAGGTCTTCTGGATTTGTTCGTGTCATAAATAAAATAAAAATTAAAATAAAGTGAGTGGACAATAGTAAAATAAAAAGGTGAAGTTGAGTTGATGGTCCAAAAAGAAAATAAGAGGATTAAAAAAAAGGAAAACTTGAGAAAGGGGAAAGATGAAAGAGAGAGGTGAAGAAAATAATAAAATGAAAAATAAAAGAAATACCTCTAAATGGTTGAATAAATTACTTGCCACCCCGGAAATGACGCCAATTTGAAAGAGCGCTGTCGTGGGCGCCCTCAAATGATTAAGGTGATTTTGGGGTACTTAGGTGCAGTAGAGTGGCTGACCAAGGTCGTCTCTCAAAGGAGGAAGTGAATTTAACAACTTATTAAAGGTATTCTAAAAATAAAATAAAAGAGAATAAAATAAAAAAATTACTTTAAAGGATTGGGGTTTTTTATATTTTATGAATCTAGAAGAAGTTTGCTGGAAGAAGATTGTATATTTTTTTTGTTTTTAGTTTTGAAATGAATTTCGGTTAAAATGACACAACAAGAAGATGTTTTTTTAGAAATCTATTTTAAAAGGCGTAATCGATCTAACACTACCTATTCATTAACTTATTAATAATTATAATTTAAATCAATATCCACTTAATTATGATCCCCTAATTTTTTATCCCTCAAACCCTACGAGAGTTAACTTAACCACAAAGATGAAATTACTTAAACCCCATGCTAGCTTCAGAACACGCAATCGCAGCACCCTGCATTGATTGTTGTTCTAAGGATAGATTATGGTCAGTGGTAAATTAGAGCACATATAAATTCTGGAAATGAGTATTAATTGTGTTTGGGGATTATATTTGAACTCTACAAATTTATCCCGTGTGGTCTTGTATTACCGATTAATATTACGCTCTCACAATTTACACAAAATCCCGACCTCGTGTGTTTTTGTGTTAATTGTTCAATTTCTTTCTTAGTTTATTGTAATTTAAAAACACAATTCATGGATAATATTATGTGAATTACAGTATATCATTGATTCAAAATAATTAAATAAAGAGGGTAGAAGTTAGATCGATTACTAAAAGACTACTCTTCCATGGGTGGTGTAGTCATCGTAGAAGCGTTTTGCATGTGAAAAGGATTATAATGGGTATAACCCAATAATGCTTATACTAAAGATTTCCAACCCAAAGAGGAAGATTAAGAGAAGAAGAAATTTAAACAAAACAGAAGAAAACAGAATAAATAAAAGAATAACAAAGATGTTTATTACACAAACAAAATCATTACAACATGAAGGAGAAGAAGAAGGCTTCATCGAAGGGATCCTTGCTTCAAGAGATACCCTTATTTAAATGGTTGTAGAATTGGAGTGTTTCCACTTCTCCTCTTTCCTCATCTTCCCAAAGCACTTCCCCACCCAACAAAATGAGAAAAACACCAATTTATAGAGTGGTGGTGAGGCTAGGTTCAAAGTGGTTTCAAGTGTGAATGGGGAATCTCGGCCAAATATTTTATGCCAACGTGAACCTCCCATTTGACCAAAAAACACATGAATTGGCCGGCCTTCCAGAAGGATAAAATTTGAGTATATGGGTCCTCTATCTTATCTCCAAATTGGGGCTTAATTGAGGCCCATATGAAGGAGTTATGTCCGAAATACAGAAGCTTCTTCATTCTGGCGAGTCCAGCCCAACTTTGAATTCATGGACCATTTTCAACAACCAAATGCACTCTTTAGCTATAGTGTCATGAATAAAGGTTGTATATAATTAAGTTAGGAACACTGATACAAAAATTAAAATTAAAATAATAAATATACAAATATGTATCTTTGAAATACTACAGTGAACTATAAAGGGTAAAACTGGAATTTTCATCAAATATTCAAATGAATGATATAATCCTAAATACTTTCTAATTAAACATATTTAACACAATGTGAGGAAATTATATCATTTATTATCAATAAAATATTCAATAAAATAGTGTTTTATCATACTTCATTCCCCAGTATACAATTGACAGATTGTGGATGGAGGTTTAGGTAAATTCAATATTTAATTTTTCATGACATAGTTTTTATTATTATCATAGCTACTGAGTATTTTTTTAATAGGATAATTGGACATCCTGTCAAGATGCTTTTTAGGAAGTATTTGTCAAAAAATTCCTAAAATTATTGAAGGATTACAGGGTAATTATGAAAATATATCAATGGACACCATTTGAGGGTGCGCCTTACATTCTACAGCGAGTCCCTTCGAGCATTCTTCTTGTGCAGCGGTTGGATTATTTGTGTTTTTGTTTAGTGAGGTGACGATGGTACAATTTATTTCTTTTAATCTATAATCTAATAATTTTTCATATGTTTATTAACTAAATACACTGAATGCAGACTGAGTCGACTCGTCATTCACATAGTCGAATGATGCAGGGCATGCCTTACACACTTATTATTCGACACATGTCACAGCTCAGACATGATGTAAGTTTAGAATTCACAATTCAGTAATATATTAAAAAAATGTAGTATAAAATGAATATAAATATATAATTGGTCGATCCCTTTATTATAGTCACACCAGTGAGGTGAGCTGACCGGTCAGATGTCAGTATGGGTGAGGACTCATAGGGTGGGTGATCACGATGTTTTCTGTGTTATAGTAAACAAATTATTTAGTAACAAATGTATTTATATTTCCTATAAATTATTCATATTTGATAATTTTTTCATTGTGTATATATGCTACAAGATCACTTCGACACCAAGTTAGATGAGCTGCCAGAGGACCAACATCATAGTACACTGCGCCGAAATGAGATATTTCAACATGTCGTGGGGGATGACGGTCAGGGATATTCTTAGACTTATGAAAATGGTGTCCCATGATGTGAAGTTGTTAGAGAATATGTGGTGGGTGAATGAAGAGATGCATGGATGAAGAAAAAGGCTGAGATACATGCTACCATGCAGGCTATCTAGTATAATACGGATGAGAAGTTTCAGTAGTTACATGCAGAGTATGAGGAGAGATTATCACAGATGACATAAAATATCGATGAAGTGATGACGCAATGTATTATTGATGTTAAACCAGTGGTTTCATAGGTAAAAAATAAAATAAACCATACTCATATTGAATTTTAATGGAATCTTTAATATACATAATATTTATATATATTGCAGGCTTTGAATATAACTGTTGGACATCACAGTGAGAATGGTGATCCAAATGAGGATGAACCTCATGCATGAGGTAATTAAAATTAACATTTTAATATCATATATTAATTAGGAATTAATAATTATTCCCAAACCTTTAGTTATATTTACAACTATTTGTGTTTTAATAATTTTTAATCAATAAATTTTTGATACAATGTTGTTTCCCAGAGGATCTGTAAATAATCAAAGCTTTTTAGTTATTGACTGAATTAAGGTGAGATCAATAATATTTATATCGTTACTAGAATATGATGTTTGTTAGTGTGAATGCTTGTGTTTTTAAGTTTTCATTTATATGAATGTTTTTTTTGTACACTATTTTTTTGGTCCTCTTCAGGGGGATTTAGTAAAATATCTCATATCAAACCTTTTTTATTTGAGTATGGGAGGTGGGAAGTGATGTCTGTAAATGGAACTTCAAGAACATTAATTCTATGTAAAAATTTTAAAGACCTAGAGATTTCTATAAATCATCTCAAGAAGATGCTACCATTCTATGACCTTGGAAATTTTTATATGAAGAGTCAAATAAGGGGGTGTCCAAAGTTGTATATGGGGAGTGAGAGATATCCCATAGGATTTATATGTGGGAGAGAGGGGGAGATCCTACAAAATTCATATGTGGGAAGGGAGGGGAGCTCAGCTAATGGGGTGTAAGACATATTGTGTGTGTGGTTTTGTGGTGGGTTACCATCTCCCACTTTATTTTAATCCATGTAAAAGGTGGATAAATGATTCCACACAAATTTTGGTGATTCTCAATCACTCCATATGGAAGCGATGATATCCACCAAATCCAGCCATATGGCAGTGGTGATGCCTATAAATTCCATCCCACATCACATCTTGTGTTACCCATCTTTCCATTCCTTGGGAGTGTTTATGCTTTCTCCTTTGATGATGTTATCTAATTACAAAATTATGGGGTTTTACAGTGGATGAATGAGGTCCATAAAAATCCTCAAATATCCCTTACAAATAGATTTCAGTAAAGGGAATTCTAGAAAATCAAATCCGTTTAAAATTTTTTATAAGAATTTATTATGTTCTTTTTTTTATTTTTAAATTTTTATCCAAATAAATTCATTAAAAACAATGGAAAAACCATAACTATATCTCACAATGGTTCCCATTTGACAACAAAAATACAGATGAAAATAAAAAATGTTTGTTTAGTGTAATAAAAAACCAAAAAGTGCGCTAAATTTTCAAGTCCATAGAAAATGAAATTAGAGTGTTATGAAATCAGATGACAACAACCATATAGTGAATTGTGAAATATTCAAGAAGACAGTATTTCAATCGGAGGTCTTATTTGTCCATGATGACAAAAAAGAAATTTTAGTGTCATAAAACATCAAAATGGACATGTATCAATTAGATCCATAACAAACGATATTGGAATGACTTGAAATCATAGAAAACTCGTATTATTATTATTTTTGACATGTACTAAGAGATGACACATCAATAGGACATGGAGTCAATGTGGTATGGCTGAATATGTGGTCTTTAATGATTAAACACCCTTTAAAAATGTGTCTATGGTGATCAAAATTAGGCGAACGATCTTGAAATTCCATTAAATCAGACGACAAAAACCGTGGAGTGAATTGTGAAATGGCTGAGTAGATGATACGTTAATCGGAGGTGTCGTTTGACCTTGCTAACGAGAAATGAAATTATGGTGTCATAAAACACAAAAACAGACGTGTAATGGTCAGTTCCATATAAAAAAACATTAGAATTATATGAAATCACATGACACTAATCTTATTATTATTTGTGACTTGCATGAGGAGAAAGAACATTCATCAGATATGTTGTATGTGTAGTACAACTAAATATGTCATTTTTAAAGATTAGACACCCTTTAAAATGATGAATAGTTTGGTCTAATCCAGTGGAACATCCTTGGAATTCCATAAAATCAGATGACAATATCAGTGGAGTGAGTTGTGAAATGGTCGAGTTGATGATACATCAATCAGAGGTGTCATTTGACCTCACTAACGTAAAATGGAATCCTGATATCATAAAACCCCAAAAACGGATATGTAACTATTAGATCTATAGAAAAAGACCTCATAATGACTTGAAATCATAGGAAAAATGTATTATTATTATTCAGGATGTGAAATAGGAGACGACACATCAATCGGGCATGAGGTGTGTGCGACACAATATAATATGTAGTTTTTAAAAGATTTGATGCACATTAAAAGGTGCACAGGGTGGTCAAAACCAGACGAACGACCTCAAAATTCCATGAAATCAGAAGACAACAACCATTGAGTGAATTCATAAATAGTCAATTAGAAGACATGTCAATCGGAGGTGTCGTTTGACCTCACTGAAGGTAAACGTAATTTTGGTGTCCTAAAACATAAAAACAGACGTGTAACATTTCAATCCATAGCACAAAACCTCTGAATGACTTGAAATCATAGGACAACCAACTTATTATTCTCCATTACATGTATGAGGAGATGAAACATCAATCAGATGTGCAGTGTATGCAGTACGACTGAATATGTTGTCTTTATAGATTAGACACCCTTTAAAAAGGTGCATAGGCTGGTCAAAATAAGTCGAACGACCTCAGAATGCCTTGAAATCAGATGACAACAATATTTGAGTATATTATGAAATGGTCAAGAATGTGGTATGTAAATCAGAGCTGTCTTTTGACCTCGCTAATGGAAAACACAAATCTGATGTCATAAAATACCAAAAAAGACGTGTAACTGTCGGATCCATAGTAAGCGACCTCAAAATTACTTGAAATAATAGGAGAACCATATTATTATTATTCGTGACATGTATGAAGATAATGAATGTCAATCATACATGTAGTTTACGTGATATGACTGAAAATGTGGCCTTTAAAGATTAAATGCCCTTTAAAAAGGTGGATAGGGCGGTGAAAATATGTCGAATGACCTCATAATGTCATCAAATCAGATGAAAAAAGAACCATGGAGTGAATTGTGAAATGGTTGAGTAGAGGGTATGTCAATCAAAGTTTTCATATTAAATTGCTAACGGAAAACAATATTCTGGTATCATAAAACACCAAAACTGACATGTAATTGTCAGATCAATAGAAAAAGACCTCAGAATGAATTGAAATCCCATTAATATCATATTACTATTATTCGTGAAACGAATCATGATATGGAATGTCAATAGGATGTGAAGTCTGTGTGGTACGATGGAAGATGTCATTTTTAAAGATTAGACGCCCTTTAAAAAGTTGGGTGGCGTGGTCAAAACTAACTGAACGACCTCAGAATTCAATAAAATCAGACCACAAAAACCATTGAGTGAATTATAAAATGGTAGATTGGACAGTACATCAATCAGTGGTATTTTTTTCTTCGATGATGTAAAATTCATATCTGAGGTCATAGAAGATCAAAACGGATGTTTAATAGTCATATTCATATAAAACGAACCCATAATGACTTGAAATCACTAGAAAATCATCTTATTGTTATTTTTGATGTGTGTGAGGATATATCACATCAATCAAAGATTCGGTCTATGCAATACAATAAAATATGTGGTATTTATATATTAGACACCCTTTAAAAAAGGTGTGTAGGGTGGTCAAAATTAGATGAACGACCTCATAATTCCATGAAATTGGATGACAAAAACTGTGGAGTGAATTGTGAAATGGTCAAGTAGACGGTGCATCAATCAGAGGTGTTGTTTGAACTCATTGACGGAAAAAGAAATTATAATGTCATTAAACACCAAAACAGATGTGTAATGGTCAAATCCATAGAAAACAACCACAAAATGACTTGAAATCATAGGACAATAATCTTATTGTTATTTGTGATGTGTTTAAGGATACAAAATGTCAATCAGACATGCGGTCTGCATGGTACAATGAGATATGTCATTTTTAAAAATTATAGGCCCTTTAAAAAGATGCTTAGGGTTGTCAAAACCGTCCAAACAACCTTGAAAATCCATGAAATAAATCTAAAACAATTGTGAAGTGAATTTTGAAATGGTCAAGTATAAGATATGTGAATTGGAGGTGTTGTTTGACCACACTGATCGAAAACGTATATCTAATGTCATAAAACACCAAAATGGATGTGTAACGGTTAGATCCACAACAAACAATCTCGGAATGACTTGAAATCACAGGAAAATAATATTAATATTATTCATGATGTGTAGAAGGATACTAAACATCAATCAGACCTGCGTTCTCTGTGGTACCACTAAATATGTGGTCTTTAAAGATTAGACGCCCTTTAAAAAGGTGAGTAGGGTGGTAAAAATTAGTCGAATGAATTTGAAATGTCATGAAATCAGATGATAACAACTTTGTAGTGAATTTTTAAATGGACAAGAATACGGTATATCAATAATATGTGCATTTTGAACTCGCTGATGGAAAACACAACTTCGGGGTCATAAAACACCAAAACAGACATGTAACGATCAGATCCATAGAAAACGACCTCAGAATGACTTAAAATCATTGGAAAATTATATTATTATTATTATTGACATGTATGAGGAGAAATAGGTTAATCGAACATGAGTTCTATGCAGTATGACTAAATATGACATTTTTACAGATTAGACAACCTTAAAAAAGATGTGTAGGGTGGAAAAAACTATCTGAACGACCTCAAAATACCTTTAAATCAGACGACAAAAACCGCGGAGTGAATTTTGAAATTTTCAAGTACACGGTACATGAATCGATGGTGTTTTTTGACCTCACTGATTAAAAACTCATATCTGAGGTCATAAACACCAAAATGGACATGTAATGGTCAAATCCATAGTAAAAGACCGCAGAATGACGTAAAATCATAGGACAATCATCTTATTATTATTCATGACATGTACGAGGGGATGACATGTCAAGAAGACATGCGATATGCACGGTATGACTGAATATTTCATGTTTAAATATTACACGCCCTTTAAAAATATTCATATGGTGTTCAAAACCATCCGAACCACCTTGGAATGCCATGAAATTAGATGAAAACAACCGTGGAGTGAATTGTAAAGTGGTTGAGTGGGCAGTACATTAATTGGAGGTTTCATTTGATCTATCTAACAACAAACATATATCTGATGTCCTAAAACACACAAATGGATCTGTAACAGTCAGATCCATGGAAAACCACCTCGTAATGACTCGAAATCATAGGAAAATCATATTATTATTAATCTTGATCTGTATGAGGAGGCAAAACACCAATCAGATGTGCATTCTATATGGTATGACAGAATATATGGTCTCAAAAGATTATATGAACTTTAAAAAGGTGATAAAGGTAGTCATAATTAGCCTAAAAACCATGGAATTTCATGAAATCAGACGACAACAACAACTGTGTTGTAAATTTTAAAATGGTCGAGTAGACGGAACATCAATCAGAGGTGTTGTTTAAACTCACTGACAAAAAGCATAGTTCCAGTGTCATAAAACACCAAAACGGATGTTTAATGGTCAGATACATAGAAAACAACCTCATAATGACTTGTAATAACAATAAAATCATCTTATTATTATTCGTTACATGTACCAGGACATGAAATGTCAATTGATCGTGTGGTCTGCAAGGTAGGACTGAATATGTAATTTTTAAAGATCAGATGCCCTTTAAAAAGATGCATAGGGTGGTCAAAAGCATTTGAACAACCTCATAATTTCATGAACCCAGAAAGCAACAAATGTAGAGTGAATTTTGAAATATTTGAGTAGAAAGTTTGTGAATCATAGGTTTTGTTTGACCTTGCTGACGGAAAACACATATACGATGTCATACAAAAACAGATGTGTAACAGTTATATCCATAGAAAAAAACCTCAGAATGACTTGAAATCATAGGACATTAATCTTTTTATTTTTATGGATGTATAAAAGGAGATGAAACATCAATCAGAGGTGTGGTCTATTCGGTAGGACTAAATATGTCATTTTCAAATATTAGACACCCTTTAAAAAGATGCGTGTGGTGGTCATAACCAGCCAAAAATAAACTCAGAATTCCATGAAATCATACGACAACAATAGTGGAGTGAATTTTTAAATAGTCAAGTAGATGGTACATGAATCAGAGGTTTCGTTTGACCTTGATGATAAAAAACACAATTTTGGTGTCATAAAACACTAGAACGGATGTGTAATGATCATATCCATAGAAAACATTCTCAGAATGACTTTACATCATAGTAAAATCATCTTATTATTAATTGTGATGTGTATGATAAGAAGAAATGTCAATCGGATGTGTGGTATGCACGATACAACTGAATATGTTGTGTTTAAAGATTAGACGCCCTTTAAAAAGGTGCGTAGGGTGGTCAAAACCAGAAGAACGACCTTAGAATGCTATGAAATTAGACTAAAATAACTGCGGAGTAAATTTTAAAATAGAATACTAGAAATTACATCAATCAGATGTCTCTTTTGACCTTGTTGATGTAAAATGCAATTCTGGTGTCATAAAACAAAAAAACAGACATGTAATGGTCAGATATGTAGCGAACATCCTCAAAATGATGTGAAATAACAAGACAACCCTCTTATTATTATTCTTGACATGTATGAGGAGATGGAATGTAAATCAGATCTACAGTTTTTGTGGTTTGACTCTATATGTAGTTTTTAAAGATTAGATGCCCTTTAAAAAGGTGTGTCCAAGGGTCAAAACTTGTCAAACGGCTTTCGAATGCTGTGAAATCAGATAACAATAACCATGTAGTGAATTGTGAAATGGTTGATTTGATGGTATGTCAATCAGAGGTTTCATTTGACCACTATAATATAAAATGCACTTTTGGTTTCATAAAACACCAAAACACGCATTTAATAGTCATATTCATACCAAACAAGTTCTGAATAACATGAAATCACGGGACATATAACTTATTATTATTGGTGACATGTGAGAGCAGATGGCAGATCAATGGGGCGTGTGGTCCACTTAGAATGATGTAATAAGTAGTTTTAATTTTTTTTGAAAATTATTCAATCTTATTAATATATTTTTAAAATTAAATAACATCGATTTTTTGTACTAAGATTTAGTTGAAATATGTTATGAAGTTTCAATTATTAGTTGAGATATTTTTTTCTATACTAATTTTTAATTTTTTTTCATGCAGTTATATTTGATGATGAATGTGAATCTTGGAAGATGATGAGATGAAGGGATTTATGTTCCCATGAGTTTAGTTATATTGGAAATATTTGTTTTCTGTTTTTTAAATATACTCGTTTTTAATTTAATTTTTTGATTTAAAAAATAAAATAAAAAACCATTTAGTGACCACCATTTGGAAGTCGTTGTAGGTGACTCCAAAATTTTCTATAGCGACCGCCAAACTGTGGTCTATATAGACCTACTCGGGTGTGTCTATAGAGAATTACTATTGGAAGTAGCTCTAAACCATGTTGATCCCTTATATAGAATCTACCAAACGACGGAAGCTATAGGCAACAACTATTGGTTTAAAGTGTCTTCTATTTGGTAGACGCTAAGTGGCCACTACAGGGATTTAGCGATAACATTTGGTGGTCACTAAAAGCCTTCTTATACTAGTGATACATTAGTATAGGGAACATAGATTTTACCAGCCACACCATTAGTTCCCATTATTAAGAGAAACTAAAACATATTCATGAATACCTATCACATGAGACATAAAAACCTAAACAAATAATTTCGAGGGTGATATAGGACCTCATCATCATCATACGTAATTATGATTTCCGAATGAAAATCATTTACTAATCACATCATATAGAATACATGAAAGGAAAAGAGGTTTTATAAAACATTCTCTACGAAAATATTTCACTTTTATAGTATAAATAACCAATGGAAATAAAATGGGTTTTATTTAACACATATAATGAACCAATGAAAATAAAATGGGTTTCAATGACATCGAGTAATATTCTATGTATGTACTATTCAATGAAGATTATAAAGAATATGGTATTTACAATAAATATATAAATGATAAATGATTAAGGAAATAAGTATACCCAATCAATCGATGTATGAAATATTGGTGAACACCCTTCAATAAATTAATCAAGAATAGTATATTCATAAAGGAATCCCATTGGATGAAAATTATGGTTGTACATAGAAAATGATTAGAAAATACAAAGGAAATGATGGATCATTTCTCCAAAAGATAATGTAATTACATAATATATATATAAAATGAAGGTGGATGATTATAAAATATCATATCTATAGTGAAATGAAAGAAACATAGGCGGGTGTTAATATTAACGAAAAACACCCTCCCAAAAATAATGTTTCAAATGATATCACAAATGATGGGATCATGAATTCAATTTTTTGATACAAAAAGTTCAATAACCCAAATGATAATATATGTACATACATAAAAATCCATATATATATATAAAGGGATAAATCATGAAAAATATTCCATATTTGATCAAATACTTTTGAAAATGATACGGGAAATATAAGAAAAACCATACAATATCTTATAAATGAAATTTAACATTAATTTAAAATATAAATTTATATGTCACTTTCAAAGGTAAATTTTGAAAAGGTGATTATAAATTCTTTCAAAATATTTAATTTTAAAAATAATATTCAATAATGGAGTCCTGAAAAGACGAAAATTTTATCATTGAGAAATGAGACGGGGAAGAAAAAACATTTAAAAGCGAAAGGAAAACCCCTTTTTATTATTTTGAAAATACCTTTGATTAAAAGTCACATTGTAAGAATAGTAAAAAATCATTTTTAATAAAACATAATTTTCCAAAAAGGATTATAAAATACCATATAATATAATATTAGAGTGGGAGAACCCAATCATATAAGAATAAGGTTCATGATAAACCATTATAACTAAATGAAAATATATTTGAGTTATCAATATCCCTTTATAGGGAATATAATCCATTAAAATTGCAATATTTGAAAAGGGTATTATATGGTAAAAATGTAAAAAATGATATAATACCACATAATAAAACCAATGGGTAGAATATACCTAACTTATATGTAGCAAGATCAAGAAAATGATCATAACTAAATGAATGAAAATTGAGTTACCAAAAACTCGTATGACATGGGTAACACTTGAGTCAAAAATAGTTTGAAGTAAAGAATTTAATTTGGATTATTTTTCACAGTAATTACAAGTAAATAATTTTTTGATCATTAATGTGATATGAAATCAATATTACCCTATACAAATGAAACATGGTGAATAACATGTCATATGTCTCAAACAATTAGAATTGGGAATAAGAAAACCCTTACATATTGAGTAACACTTTAATAAAAACCCCCTGAAAGAGTGGGATTATAAATTAATTTAAAATATATTATATCTAAAATAATAATTATATGCACCAAAATTTTTAAATTAGGTTCATAATATCAAATATGTATCAAAGAGAGGAATTTGAGATGAAAAACCTTACCTTGGTCTTGATTAGTTTTGCAGTTGCTGCAAACATCCTAAATAATTAAATTGAGTATATTAATAAGATACCCAACAAAATTATTTATTAATATAAACATTTATACTACCCATTTATAATATATATATATATATATATTGGTTGGTTTTTACCTATTTTCGACATCATGTGTTTATAATTTTAAGGGTTTATACTATTTTTTGTAGGAGAAGTGTCGATATTTGTTATCATTCAATATAAAATATTTCCAAATTCATTATTGTTACAATAAGTTATGATTATTAAAGATTTATTGACTATAAATTTCCTTTCATGAGTACTTTTGTATTTATCCAATAATATGAAATTGACAACGATCATTTTTTGATGATTTTAAATGTACGAAGGGTGTTTTATTAATTAGTTAGTTAAATACTGATGTATCCATTACAAAACCAAAAAATTAATTTATATATTTATATGATATTATACCTATAAATAATTTTCTATAATCATCTATGATATAATTTCATATTATTATACAAGTAGTTGGTCAAACTTATCCATATATGAACATGCCATAATTAATAGATGATTATGAGGCGACTATGTTACAATATCATTATAACAGAAGTCTAATGATATAATTTAGTGTTTATTAGTTTAATATATCATTATTTTAAGGAATTAATAGAATATTTAATGGATAAGACATAGTTTCATAGAATGAATAAATTCTTTTCCTCTTAGTTCACTTGTTTAAGATGAAAAATTTTATAATTATTGTTTACCATTCATATCATTTAGAGAATTATACATTTTCACTACTAGAAACATTTACATTACATAAAAATAAAATTTATCATTTTAAAACCATTCCCATGTCCATCCATTTAAGGCAATGATTAAAAAAATGGAAATCAATCATTCTATGGAGGTGGTAGTCCGCATGTATGCATGGATGATGACATCATTTTCAATTAAATAGAGAAAATGAGTTATAAGGATTACCATTTAAGAATATAAAATATGTCATAAATATTATTATAATATATTAAATTAATTATTATGACCATCCATTTTTGTTTTGGAATGACAATGAAAAATGTTACATTGTTTAGGTAGTAGTACGCGCAATGCACAATTTAGGATTTATTTCTTAATTGAAAATGGGAGGGTGGTTAAGGATTTCACATTAATTTTAATGAAATATGATTATAATAATGATTTTTTATAATTATAATATGGTCAACAGAAATTAGAGGAAGGAGAAATAAACATAAATAAATTGATAAAAAGAGAGGTTAATAACATAAACCTCACGTATCGGATTATTTACGTGGTAAAGGGAACTAAACCTTTGAGAGAAAGAATTTTTTGAAAAAAAAAACTAATTATAGTGTCTATGATAGTAGAGGATAGGTTAATTCATAGTTTGGGTTGAAATAATGGGGTTTTGGAGTGAAGGTACATGAGGATAGAAGATCCCCTTTTATAAGATAAAAAAATTACATTTTTTATAAATAGACAAAACATTTCAATAATGGGAAGTCACTCTCAAGGAAAGTGGATTCATAATTGATAAATAATGGAGAGAATAAGTTATAAGGTCATTAAAATATCTAAACACACATTTCCACACATGTTTTAAACATACTTGGGGTCTTTTAATATTATATTTTTACTTTTATCATTTTAGAATTTACCGCGTTACCTATTTCATATAAAATTTAATTTCTAAAATTGATAAAAATTAATTTTAGAAACTAATTTTATAAGGTATACTTTTTTAGAAAAATATAACTTATGTTATAAAATGTCAAATATGGTTTTGTAAATTAAATCCATCATTTTAAAATTATAATTTCACTTATAAAATAAATATTTCGTATTATAATAACCATTACATAATTTAAAATTCATACTTAAATAATTATAATTTAACAAAAGTCATGTTATTTGTAAAAAAGAGTATTTTACACTATTCACCTAGAAATCAATCTTTTTTAGAAAAATATCAATAATTTATCATAAGCTAATATTAGAATGTATAAACCAAAAATTAATTTTTTTTTGAAATTAAAATTTAATCATTTATAAATTATCTTTTAAATTAAAATATAATATATTAATACAAAAATATTTTATTAAAATGTGACATTTTTAAAATTCATGTATTTTTAATTTTGTTTCATATATATTTCAAGGTAATTGAATATTGATATATTAATTAATAAATATAAATATTTCCTATAATGATAAACTTTTAACTCTGAATAATTTAATTCATTAAGGTAAAATTCAATATCATTTTTGAAATGGTTCTTCGAAATAAAACCTTTTTAAAATATTAATGAAAGAGAATAATAATATATGACTATTTTAATATATTATTATCCATTTATAAACTAATTATAATATTAATCTTATATTACTAATATTTATTGGTTTATTTTATTTTGGTGTTGCTTTGGTTTAGTGTTGCATGTGAGAAAAAAATATTGTGGATGATATTAATTTAAAGGACATAAAATATCAATTAATTACTGGGAAGGGATGGGTTTATTTTATTAAAAATAAATCTGACGTGTTTAACACTATTTTATAGTGTAAATCCATGATGTAGTTGGAAAGTGGTCAGAAATTAAAGATCTTAATATCTGATTATAGTGGCGAACACAACAGTATCAACTTTTATAACATCTATTTAAAGAAGTTGGCTAGGCTTGAGGAAAAAATAATCAGTACTCCAAAATTTAATGGAGTTGTGTAGATGATGAACATGAATTTGACAGAGAATACAAGATCATTTTGTGTAAACTCCCGTATTCACAAGGACATTTGGGTGTAAGAAATTAACATGAAAATATACTGTGTTAATAGAATTCCAGCCTCAATAGTAGGAAAAATTATACCGAAAGAGATATGGTCTGATAAGCTACTAGAGGTTTCATGGTTAATAATCCTTGGTTATATTGATTATGATATTATTGATACAAAGTATAGAGATAAGCTGGAGGAAAATTCCAAATCCTATTTTCTTGTAGAATATGGAAATGAAGAGTTGGTTATTGAATGTGGAGTAATGATCAACAAAATATCAAGATAAGATGAGATGTAACCTTCAATGAGAAGATCCTGTGGAAATACAGAAACTTAGATGAATCAGATGTTGAGAGAAAAGGTCATCAAATATAATACAAGATAACATTTATGGTGGAACCAAAAATTCATAAACAACAAAAAAATACTGTATTTCAGTATGAATTAATAAAAAATTCAACCAATGACTGGTGTGCTAGAAATATTGAGAACTATAGAAGTGTAAGGAAATTATATGATAGTAGAGAAGTCGGTATTAGGGGCACCATAATTTCAAGCATCAAAAAATGATGTTTCAGTGATTGAGAAAACTTATCTACAAAGATCATGTAAAGTCAGTTGACCATACCAATAGTTTGAGGATGACACGAAATTCTTAATTCTAATGGATATGGGGGAACCAGAATTTTTAAAAGAAGTAGAATCTATCAGTGACTCAAAACTGTGTGATCTATCCATAGAGGAAGAGACGAATTACTTAAAAAACAACATTACTTAGAAATTGAATAAACTACTGAAAGGGAAATGGGTACTTTAGAAAAAATGAGTCTACTATTTTAATTAATAATCAAATTGAAGAATAAAATATATGGCAGAGTTAGTAGTGTGATGATTATAACAGGAAGAAGGGATATATTTATCATAAATATTTTCATCGATAATAAATAATCCTATAATATGGACCATACTGAGCATGATTGTATCCAATGTTTTATGATTGCATCAAATGGATGTGAAAAATTCCTTTCTTAATGGTGATTTGGAGTAGGTTATCTACCTGATGTAGCCCAAGGTGTTTGAATACCATCATAAGGACAGAATTGTTTACAAACAAAAGTAAAGTCTCTATGGATTAAAACATGAACCTTGATAATTGAATATGAAGTTTGATGTTTTCTTGTGTGAAAAAGGATTCTTGAGGATAAATTCCAATAATTAATTTTATCAGAAGTTGTGTAATGATGAGACTTACATTATACTCTTAATATATGTGGACTAATTGTTGCTAAAAGGTCTGTAGATTTAATGGATCCAGAAGATGAAGAGTATGTTTTCTAGAAGATTTAAAATTAAAGAATTTAGAAAAGATAATAAAATATTGTAGATGAGGATATATAGGGATTAGAGATTTTGTAGTATGGTTTTATACCAAAAGGAGTACATCTGTAAGGCCAATGCGATATATGGGATGAATGGATATATATCTCTTAGAACTCATATTTCCAAACAATACATGTTATCTAAGTCATATATGCCTTCAATAGAATATGAGTTTTGGTACCCAGTGAAAATACCATATGATTAATCTATTAGAATATTAATATTTAAATGATATTTAACTGACTATACATTTTCTTTGTAGTGGGAGTGGGAATTTGATTCATGTCTAACCCTTGGAAGGACTACTGGGAAGATATGATGTGGATCATATCATACTTGAAGGGATTGGTATATTTAGAATTATAATTTAGGGAATATGATCCCCTATAAGTATTTTTTGATGTTTATTTTTCCAATGATTCTGACACTCATAAAACAATAATGTATTTGGTGTTTACATTTGGAAAAATGATGATCTTTTAAATGTCACGACTTTAACCAGTGATAATTTTTTCTATACATAATGTAGATTATGTGGTAGTTATAAAATCTATAAATTATTTTTTATTATTTATATGCTTACTGAAGGAGCTATTTAAATAATTTTAAGCGGGAACATTATTCTGTGACCATTAGAGTGATATCCATCTTTCCAAGAATATGATATTTCATGCGATAATGAAGCACATTTATCTAAAATTTAATTTCATCCATAGTTTTCTAGAGGACAAGATTTTAGAGCTATGTAATATTGAATGGGAAAAAAGATTTTTGAAATGATCATAAAGATTTCAATCCAAGAATGTATGAAGAATCATCATGCTTTAGTGAGACTCAGCTGAACGAAGAGAGTATAGTGAACACTGTAATGAATGTAGAAGAAGGATTTGGTTTGCCCAAACTGTTGGAGGATCTTAAATAGGTTCCTTGGAAAAATATTCAAGTGTGATATTACTGGGATTGTAATGCATCTCCAAGTCCCCAGATGTTCACTCACCATAATTTCAAACATTAATAGTATTATGTTGTCTAGTTAGGGTAGCAATAAAAGGAACATTGTTATATGGGTTAGACTAACAATAGTTTACTAAAATTTTGATGGCTATGTAGAATAGTCTTTGGGCATATTGAAAATTATTCCGGGTGGGACAATTGAGTCAGTGCAGACCGTAGTGAATAGTTAAGTCTACCAATGGATAACCATAGATTTTGGATGGTTGTGTAATGTATTTAAAAGGAAATGTAGCTCTATTAAAGGATGTGGGACCAACTACTATTTAGATGTACTATATCATCTTATAAATTTTTTAATTCTCACTTAATAAGAAATCGTATTTTTAATTCATGTATTTCTAGAAATATAGTGAGTGTCCAATGTTCTCCCATGGATTTTGGACTAAATTATAAACGGAGAAAAAAATTTGTGCCCAATTTTCTTTTCCTATTTTTTACTCATTTACATTATGTTAGTGTGTGTGTGTGTCTCATATTTTATAGGGTGATTATGTTTCTAAAATTTTTCATAATTATGGTGCTTCAAGATAGAAGGAAAGAACTGGTAGTAGGTTTTTTGTAGTGTTGAACTACTATTGGATATGACTATGTGGTAAACTAAAGGTTCAATTTTATAGTGTTTGTATCGTTTTTCATCTCTTATTCCCAATAAAATGTATGGTAATATATTTATGGATATGAAATATTTCATTGTATATACAAAATGATTCTCTATAGTTGGGTCCACATCTCACTAATAATCTTCCTTAGTAATGTGGAATATTTATACTTCAATAGGCTTCCATATAGATATTCTTGATTTATCAGTCTACAAATGATGACATGTATAGTAATTTTCATGAAACATATTGGTTATAAAAACATCCACGTGTGTGATTCATTTACATAGGATGAATTTAAAATATACAAGGTAAGTGAATATATTTATTTTTTAACATTGTATTATAATTCATATACCCTTTTCATTATAGGTAAAAATATGTGCATTCCAATAGAAAATATCCATTGATATGATAACCAACATCTATGAAAAAATCAGGAATTTAGGGGTAAAAGTATAATCCCATTATTTTTTAAAATAAGTGTTCATTATTATTATGAATATATATATATATATATATATATATATATTAATTTCTTTATCTACTTGGTATATCTATTAACATAATGTAAAAATTTACATCCATGTTTTTTATATATATTTTTATAAAAAATTTATTTTTATACTAAACTAAAATCTATAAAAATTATTGTCAGCGATATTAAAAATGAAAAATTATTTAATTCATATATAAACAACAAAATACAGAATTGTACTTCTCAAATAAAAATTAAATACTCCAAAAAGAGTATTTTATATGAAAAATGAATTAAAAATTACACTTATCTATAATAAAAATTTATTATTTCTCTTAAATAGAATTATAGGCTCAATATTCTTGAAAAAATCACTAAAAAGATAATATACAGTCCCGATGTGAGCTATGATGAGAAAAAATATTTCATGAATCATAATAATTACTTACATGATATTTCCACTTTCATTATAGTAACCACGATTTAATGGTTGAGAAATCGAAAGTAATTTATAAATATATTCCATATGATTGATAAAATCAAGAGACTTTGTAAAAAATAGACTTAACATGAGTTGAATAAAGTATAAAAGGTGATATTTCATTATGATGGGTATGTTAAAATCTATATCCTTATATATAATTAAATTTATTTTTCACATGAATAATTTAAATAATTTTAGATATCTACTCATGTTTGATCAATATATTGGTTTTATCCTTCAATTATTGTTCAATAGATATGAAAATATTTTTTTTAACTATAAATTTTTCATGATTAATAAATATTTGCCTAATATTATAAACATGTTAATGGTTGTTAAGTAAAATATTATTGTTTCTTTATTTAACACTATGTTGATGTTGGAAATAAGGAAAAGTAATGGAAAATATACAATATAAGAAGAAAAAATCTATTAAATTATATAATGTGAGACCTTATTTATTTTAATTGAAATGGGTTGTTTTGAAAATTACCAAAATTTAAGAAAGTTATAAATTAATACAGTATGTACATGTTTTATATTTCTAATATATAAATAAATATCTAAATTTCTTTTTCATCGGAATAATATACCAAATATACATCAATCATTTATGTTAATTTGAAGGATCGTTTACATAATAGAGAATTGACGCAGTGTTAAGTATATCTTCATGTTGTTTATGTAATAAGGGCTATTAGATTTGAGGTTGGGACATATAATTTATATCTACCCTTCATATTAATTTTTAAAATTGAAAAAATTATCATACATTGTATATAAATTGAAACGATAAATTTTTCCCTGTGTCATTATGATGTTTTGAGGGGTATTATAACAGGATGTAACATCATGGACCATTAATTTACATATTTTTGTTATTGTAGGTGTTAGAATATTTTTTAGGAAATAATATGGACTTAGATGTTTAATTTAAGCTATATAAGTGCATTGTGGTGTGATTTTATGTATTGTGATGTGAGTGGTTAGGAGAGAGTTGGGATGCGGTGTAAAGTTGTTTCTTTATTAGTGTGTGATATGTGGGAGTTGTGTGTTGATCTATTTCTAGGTGGATGTTTGGTTGTAGTGTGATAGGTGTTGGTTGTTGGAAAAGCCTTCAGAGTTCATCTTATATGAATTCAGTTGTGGGTTTGAGTATTCTAATGTAGTGTGAATGGTCTTGGGGTTTCTTTCTTTAATATTCAATGAGTCTATTCATGGTTTGGTTGGTTTTAGTTGTGGAGTGAATATCTATGGTTCATTATTATTTAAGGGCTTTCAAGGGTTCATCTAACATGTGATTTTGATTTCACATTATGTGTGGTTCCCTTTGGGTTTGAATTTATATAACATGCCTTGGATTCCTGAGTGGATGATTTTATGGTTTTGTACATTTGAGTATTGTTCAATCATTTTACCTTTTTTTCATCAGGGTTTGGTTTATGGTGTGTTGGGTTTGAGATGTAAAGGTCATGGATTGTTCCATGTTTTTCATAGGATCATATTCTATAGTGTGGAATCCTTGTTTGCATCATGGCCTACCATAAATACATGGATGTAAGATGGTTTTGATAATGAAATATTTGGAACATTATGTGGATATCACGACATGATTTTCATAGTGTGTTTGATTTAACCCCATTGTGGTGTGATTATAACACGTTACAACATGACTCTTTGATTTTAAATTTTTTTATAAATTAAAAATACCGTTAAAATTTAGATAAATTCATTCAATATTACCCAAATCCTAGATTATTTTTTATCATATATTTAGAGATTTTTGAGACCATTTGGTATCTTCTATATGTTTGATTTAGGAGATCACTCTTCATGATATCCAATGAAATTTCCTTTCCCAATATTCTTATTTATCTTTTATTATTCCTGATTAGGGAGTAAATGGAAGTGGAGTAGGTTTAGTTTTGGTGATTTTGTATTGATTTATTGATGAAATTAGTTGGGATATAGGTTTTTGTGTCTTTCCTTATTTTTTATTTTCCTTGTAATCATCTCCCTATTCTTGTTCTTTTTAAATTATTATTGATGTTTTGATTTTGGTATAGGATTTAGGACATCCCTTTTTAATATATGGAGTTGTGTAATTATCAAGACTCTTTATTTTAGTGGGTTTATGGGGAGGATTAACCTAATAAATATAATGATATATATTAATGATTATTGAATTGGGGGGAGGGATTACCCTAATGGCCCGAAGGCCTTCATTTTATTGATTTTTGATAACCCCTATTTCAAGGGATGAGGGGGAACCCTTAAAAGGTCCAAATTCTTAGAGATTACATGAAACATACGTCTTAGGGGAAATATCCAGACTATAAATACATGAAACTCCTCCTCCTCAGCATCTTCATCGTGATATCAGCTCTCCACATTTGCCTGGTTGTTCGGCTAGGCTTCCCTTGTATGCACAGTCTGGTCCCAATGGAAATTGCAGAACCTCTCTTTCTTCCACATCCACTAACATCTTCTCTAGAGAATACATATTCTCTGAATCCTCATCTGGATGCTGCTCCGTGTAGAGTCTCCCTGGTCCATTAAGCACAATTTCAAGTGGCCCAAAATCCTTGAGGTGGCCTGAAGACCGTGAGGTGGCTCGAAATACTTACTAGCCCAAAAAACTTTTGTATCCCGAAGGCTTTTAAGGAGCCGCGGACCAAAACGGTGGCCCAAAAATTGAAACGAATGAATAGTTCTAGGTGATATAGTATCAAACAGTACTAGCTACAGTACATGATACAATAATGTAGAAATATGTCTCTTTCCTGTTTCAAAATCATGTCTTTTTGATGCACTTGTTGAGTCCCCACCAACTGTATTGAGGATCCTGTATAGGGGAGTAATTAACATGTGTTTTATATGATTCTAGGATATTATATGTATTTGTTGGCCATTTTACTTTTCTATTGGTATTTCTACTTACCGTAATAATTTATGTGTTGTTTATGTGGTCAAATTAATGGAATCACCTTCCATAAATGTATAATAACTTTATGATGTTAACAAAATGGTTTCTTATAAATCAAAAATCATGGTAATGATGATTATGATAGAAATTTTTTTATTCACATGAAAATAATGATTAAAGAGTAATTATTATTGTGAATTTATATTGGTTTTTATGTGGTTTTTATTATTGAATCGGTATCGATTATTTTGGTTGGGATGGACTTGGTTGGGTGTTTTTCTAGCTAGTTTACTATGGTTGGAATCAGGATATTTGGTTGTTGATGTGGTAAAGGTAGATGGATAGTTATGTGGATGAATAGTGGATGGTATGATTATGTGGAAGCAAAGTGTATTGTGATTGTAATGTTTTCTAAGGTATTCTTTTTGTGTGGGGGTCAATGTGGTCATGAGAAAAAGATGATGTGGGTTGCAGCATAGTTTTCAGATGTCATGAAATATGATTTTAAATGATTGTTATGGTAATTGGAAGTTGGTTTGAATATAATAAAAAAAGTCTATTAATGATTGAAATGAGTGATTGATGGAGGAAAATTAATTTGGGTGATGGTTGTTGAATGTTTTGTGCAACACCCCAAGATTATATGATATGTATTTTTATAAAAAGGAAGTTTTTTCGCCTTTTGATGACACACTGGTTTTAAATATAGTTTTAGAAAGTTTTATAAATTATATTTTGAAAAATAAAATTCTTATTTTAAATTATAATATGAAAATTTACATTGGTTTAATTTTTGGTATTTTTCTGATAAGTTTCATGTTTTGATGAATAATGATAAAATATTTCTTTTTAAATGAAAACAAATTTTTGGTCTAAATAATTTATAGTATTAAATTTTATTTTTAATTTATTTTAATGTAAAATTAGATCAATTTTTATCAATTAATATAATTTATTTAATTGTAGTCAATTTTACATTGAATTTTGATTTTAAAACAATTAAATCTTTTGAAAATTTTCACTTTAAAAATACTTGTTTTCTCATTCCGTCAATGTGATAAATTTTAAATTAATTTTATCCAATTTTATGTTTTTAATTTTAGAAAAATGGATTCCATATTTGGAATCATATGGTCCAAATTTTTTAAATATGTCCCTTTTATTTTTTGTATAATATGTGTATTAACTTTAGTGTTGTTCATAATTACCACACTTAAGAGTATATTGGGTAATTAAGGGTAAAAATAGTATCATCAGAATTTTAAAATTAACCTAACACTTGTCCTAATTTTATATAATGATTTATTATTGACCCATATAATCTTTGAGTATATTTTATGGCCTCTTGGAGCCACTTGGATGACTTTAATCCTTTTATAGTATTTTATTTTAAGGAAAGTCAAATATGTTATACTCATATTTTTGATAAGTGTTTCATTTTTTATATATGGTTATTCAGAAAATATATTCGACTATAAGTATTCATTTTAAATATAATTTTTTTTCTTAATCATGATAATTTATTTTCTATTTTTAGAGGAGATATAATTAAATTAAAGGCTTGCACAATGATGATGTAGTAATTGTTTAATTAATAGATATATCAAATAAATGCTATTAAAAATATTAAAATAAATTTAATTTTATGTAATTAATGTGAGACACTAATTTTATAGATGACATAGACATATTATGCATGTATTAATTGTTTTAGTTTGAAGTTATTTTGTTTTAATGATATTTTTTAATATTTAAGTAATGAATAGTGTCAAAATTGACACCAATGATATTTATAATTAATTAATATTTAGTTAAAATATATAAAATTCATAAAAATATAAATTTAATCCAAATTATTTTAATAACGGTTAAAATTCCATATATTAGACATTTATGTTTAGTTTTACATTTTATAGTAACTATATTAACCTTGATAGTGTAAAAACACATGTCGACATGGTAAGAGTTAAAGGGTTTAAATAAGGTTTAAAACCAAAAGATATGGGTAAGAATGTGACCTACACATTTATAATGATTATAAGATGGAGGGTATTTGATCCTGATCACCTTAATATCCAATTGTAGTTGTATAATGGGAAGTGGTTAAGGAAAATAACATATATATTATTTAATTCAAAGAAAGTTAAAAAATGTCATTGTCTTTGTATTTAATATCATTTATGTATCCATATAGTTATAGAACCATGAAATGAACAAAAATAAGTGTCAATTTTGATCCTAATGAAATTATTTTCATTATAGAAATTTATTTTGAATTGTTATAAATTATTTAATTACTTAAATGCTTCATCAATTCTAATATAATATTTCTTTAATTAATAAAACAAGAAACTAGTTGATTTTAAAAGTCTTCATTTCGATATATTTGGGATGTGTTTAATTAATTTTATAGATATATAGGACATATTATATATGTTTTAAATAATTAAAATCAAATTGCCACTTTTCTTGATGTATTTAAAATAAAATTAACTGAACACTGTCAAATATGATAATAATGATATTTTATTGAATTATTATTTTTTTCAATTATTTAAAAATTATAAAAATATTAAATAATTACAAGGGGATAAGATATGGTATAAAATGTATTCCCCTATCCATTTATAGGTAATTTGTATGTCTTAGGATTTAGAATATCCTTATTATATTTTAATATTTTGAGGATTTCTGAAAGTGACCCACACCACAATTATAAAAGGGAACCACCTACCTCACTTCCTCACACCAATTTGATCCATTTATAGTGACAAAACCCTAAACAATTATCCTCCCAAGTTCCATTCCTTCATCCTATACTCCTTATTTGTGAAAAAATCCAACTAAGCAGTCTATTGTGAAAATAAAAAAGCGATACCCAAAGAGGAGGTAACGTTTATCAACGAAATTTTTTGTTTAATTTATTCCTTAAACCCCTTGATTAATATTTATTTCATGTTTATAAAATAACCATAGAGTCCTAGATATACTGATATTTTTTTATATTAAGGTTTCAACCTACACGCATACCCACTTATATAAAATGAGATACACAATCATCGTTTATGTATACGGTGAACTACTGCCTCGTGAAATGTTGTCATTCATTCTTCCATTTCCACCTTTCATAGTTGGAGATAATGATAGAATTTATATTTTTATATTATATATATAAGATATTTATTATTTATTTATTCTTATTGAATTATTATATAACACACACATTAATTATTTCAATTTTTTTAAATACGATAACTTCTTTTGTGGACATGTGGACTACCGTTTGCTCAAATTGATGAGATTCATTCACGATTTACATGGAAAATATTAAGTATGAGTTTAGAGAACGTATATTATATATATTAAATAATATTTCTACTATATTGTTTACTTTATTTCTTTCAATATGATAAGAAAGTGGAAACAACATTAATGTGTACATACGACCTACCCTCTCCATAGACAGTATATTTCATTTTCTGTTTGTATCTTTTATATATTATTATAAATTAATATATACTGAATATATATGATATTTATGTCATTATTATCATTTTGGCGATGATTAAATCCTGATATAAGTAAGAGGATAAAAAATATATCAAATCAAAACACATGCGAAAAACAAAGAGGTTATTACCCGAAACGTAACATTAACATGGAATTATTAATTAACGGGTAATATAAACTCGTAATTAAATAATATATGGTATTATAGAAATTAATATGGTTATGTTATATAATTATAATAAACTTTTATTTATTATACATGAGGATTTAGTGAGTATGATGAGAGTCGAGAAATAAAGTAAGTTATTTTTGTCTCACTTTTATTTCTGTGGGACACATGCCTTATACACTAGTTATTCCTTTTGAGTGTTGTATATGATACCCCTGAATGTATTTTATGACTACTATTATAAATATTATGGTATTTTAATATCAATATAATTTTTCTTCTTCCCTGGGGCATACGATTCTACTGATTATAATGTGGTAAAATTTATTTCACAATCTCAATATTATTCGGGATTGTTTAAGTTTAAGTCTCCACTGAGGAATTTTTTCCCCCATGTCTATGTTTTCCAAAAATAATTTCAATTTTTTTAATCTTATCCTTCAATTTTTTTTATAAAAATTTACCCATGTTTTAATTTTTATAAAATGGTTTAAAAGGAATCTTTTTTTCATTTTCCAAAATAGGTACTCTATAACTTTTTCAAAAAAAAACACAGAAATAATGTTTTTTGAATTATGCAGCATGAGTGTATTTTTATACCATTATGAAACCATAATTATTTGAAGATTCCTTTATAAGTTTACAGGGTTATATTCAATGAAAATGTTATCTTTTAAAATTTTTCAGACTCTTAAATAAATGATATCAAAAAAAGGGTATTTCTCTCAAGAAATTTTTAATGTTGTTATCTATGTCAACATTCTTAGTTGGATATTATGATTGATTGAGGTTGATCTATTAAGATACCATATACCATATTTTATTAACGGTTTTATGATCATTTTGACTTTGGATGTGCTATTGTGATACCATTTATGATATATGCTTCAAGTATTAACATTTTGTATGCTGCTTTTTCAATACGAGTGTTTATGTTTTTTATGTTTCATCCTTTTCATATAAGGATTTCATTATACATAGTAAGTGATGGGAGGGGACCTCTATAGCCCCTCAATGCATCAGTAGGTATCATGAGACAAATTAGGTATGGATTTTACTGAGACCTTATCCACTTATTTTCAGATTTTTCGGCCGAGGCCTTGATGATATGTTTCAGATGTCCAAAAATATGCATTCCAACATTATGATATTAGTTATTGATATTACATGTGATTATTCTACTATTATAATATCCACGGTTACGTTTCCTAGCTCATGTGATTATTTAAATTGAATATATTTCAGTTATTTACCATTCCATATCATTTATGCCATATTTAGTCATAGATTCTGATGTACGCATACCCTTACGAAGAATTTGAGATAACCCCTTTCATATGTTTCAATTTCCCCCTCATGGTTCCAAGAAGTATATTATGATTGATATGTAGGGTTACACAAAATTTGAATAATGGTAGAATCAGTGAATCTCTTTTTTTCATTTTATGTTTTAAAATATAATGTGGATTCCAGGTATGTATCTAGTTTACTAAGTCTACTAAAATATTCGATCATTTGGGATGTAGTTTCTTGTATCTTATTCTAAGGTAATTAAGTAAGGCATGTAATCTAGGCTTCTGGGGTTGGGGTGTTATAGTTTGGAATTAAAAATGAATAATTTAATAGAATAATGATTGTGTTATTGCAAGTAAAATAGTATGTTTATAAATGGGTAAATGATATATTTAAATGAGAAATCATGAATTGCTACTTCAAAATAGGCCTCTAAAAGTACTGAGCTTTATTAGAACTTTCTTTTTTGTGCTGAAAAAGCATCAAATAAAATGAAATAATGAAATAAAAAAATAAAAAAGATTTTATTAAAAAATATTAACCAATTTATTATTTACGTTTTTATTGGTAAAAATGAATAAATTGATTATACAATATATAAAATATAAATACTAATAAATAGTATTTATTAAATATATTGATATATTTAAAATCAAAATTACACAAATAAAAATTAAAAATAACTAAATTGAGAAAAATATTAAATACTGTATTAAATAAATAAATATTGATAATGTTAGTAAATAGTAAATACTATATATATATATATAATAATGTATTTAAATATGATTTATAAAATACTAAATATCTATTTTTTACATTAAATAGTGATATATTTAGTGAATAATGGTTTATTAATATAAATTAATATGAATTATAAATATTGACAAATCCCATCGAGTAATGAACATAATTTTTTATTGTTTGGTTTTTCAATTTAACATAGATCAAACACGTGTTATACTGATTTCACATAAATGTAATTAATTCTTTTTTATATACAATGCACACACACAAATATTTACACAATTGATGAAATCTTATATAGAAACACATACAACTAAGATTTATGTAATTTATTGAAGTTTTAGTATTCATTTTAGAATTTCATTATAACATGATACATTTAATTTATCATGTCTTTAATCATGAAAAATTTTATTTTATTTTTTTAATGTTATTACAGTTAGGTTTTAATTAATTTTTAATATGTTTTATTTTTATTTTTTGAGAATTTAATCAATTTCTATTTTATATATATATATTTAATTACTTTGTTTTAATATTTTTAATATTTATTCATCTTTATTTTAACACATATAAATATTTTTTTAATATTTTATATTTAATTAATAAAACCTATCAATTTTTTCAAAATTATTAATGTGTACTCATTTTTATTTATTCAACTTCATTAATTTTTTACATTTATAAACATAATATTAAATATTAATTAATAATGTTAAAAATATATTTTATATAAAATATTTATAAATAAAAATATTTATAAATGTATATTTACTATATTTATACATTTATATAGTTATAATTATAAATAAATAAATATTTTTTTAAATGTTTTTATATAATTATAAAAAAATAATTATATATTTAAATAATTATATATTTTTAAAAAAAATTATTTAAAAATTGAAAATATTTACTATATTTATATTTATTTATATTTATTAAATGTATACATATATATATAATTTTAAAAAATATATAATGATATAAATATTTTTTTAATGTATTTATATAATTATAAATGAATAAATATATATTTAATTAATTATAAAATTATAATAAATATATTTAAATAAATAATATTTTTATTATATTTATATTTATATATATTGATTAAATATATTTTTATATATAATTATATGTAGAAAATTTCTAATTTCTAATTATAATTATAAATCCTTTATCAACGCTAAATTAATTAGCCCTGATAAAATGCATCTTTATCAGCGATTTTTTGGAAGTCCTAATAAAAGTGTCGAATCTATTTAAAGAACCCTAACTAGTTGTGAACTCATCACAACATTCAAATCTTTCCTTGGAAGCCAATCTATGTCAGTGCTCCTCCTCAGTGAATTGAAACTCAAATCAATGCTTGAATCAAGGCTAAAACAATTATAATGATCAAATCCAATGCTCGAACAATTCAATGGTTGAAGAAATCAAAGGCTCGAACATTTTCTAGGTTTTCGGTATCTCTAATTTTTCTCCAAAGATTCAAATATTTTAATCCAAGGTATCTTATTTTTTCTTTATCTACCTCACTCATTGATTGCTTATTTGGTTATATCTATTTCTGTTTTTTTATCTTCATTTTTTCATTACCATTGGCATAGCCCTATTGTCAAAAATTTGTATTGGGTATGATTGGTTCAAAGGACATAGTACGGTTAGAGAATGAGTAGTTGGTGTGAAGGAGTGTCTATCCAAAACTCTTAGCCTCCACTCTTGAGTTTCCAAATGATGTTGGTAACAATATTTTAATTGCCAATTATTTTGTCCTTCAATTTGTATTGGGACATGGGACTTGCACATTCACTATATTTTACAGAGTGACATGAATTTTATATCCATTTATTTGATTTAATTAAATATTTAATGTAGATAAGTGTTCGGATCAAGAGATTCTTCAACATAAGCCTCCATTATTTCAAGGGAATATGATCCTACAGATATAAAGGATTTCATGGACAAAATTGAGAGGATTTTTGAAACCCTGTAGATTCCACCTTCCTTTAATGTAAAATGTGTTGCCTTTATGCTTGAATGTCCTATCCAATGATTATCTTAGATGATGGACTATGCTAAATGAAATAAATTATAGAATGGAAATACCACTTTAGGGAAGGCCCATATTCCTTCAAATATTACAATATCTCATCCATATATTCCAATTAAAACAAGCGAGTATGTTGAGAGAGAGATCACATTTGAAGATTGATTGTCGCATAAAATTTCCACAACCACCTAATAGAGAATATCCAAGAGAAAGTCTCACAAGGGGCAACCCAAGGGTTGTTTCACTTAAATATCTACTTTATTTATTTGTAATTATTAACAATATCCCCATTCTAATTAGTAAAAAATATCTATCAATTTTATCTTGACGACATAAAAAACTCTACCCACACTTTTTAAGATAGTATTTAAATGTCTCATTGTCTAATATGATTATTTTTTCACTGCCAGAAAACAATTTCTACTTTCAAACACAATTACCATAAATTTTTACCGACCCCAAATTTGAATATGGTTAGACTAGTTTTCTATAACATTGTAAAAATATAGACATCTATGAAATGATAACCCACACATCAATACTTCTAAAAAATAACTTCATTTCCTTTATCACATGTTTAATAAACACTATTTATGTTTAACTTTAATCGACTAAAAAACTAATCATTCTTGACCATTGCCTTTTATTTCTAACATCTTTTAATAAAAAACAATTTATCATAAGAGATCTATCATTTATAAAATAAGAAGTAACCTTTGAACTTATCAAACATCTATAATTACATCAATTTACCTATCATGCATGTTGAACAACCAATATCTAATATGAAAGGATGTTTCATTATTAAACCCTTTAATATGACATCAATTATAAATTTATATGACACTATATTCTATTTCATATAACAAATTTATAATTCATTCTTCACATTCATCCATGTTTTTAGAAAAATTTTAATATCCTTCATAAAATTGTTTAATTTGTCACATGTTAAATAGAGTTTATTCAATGGTTTAAATTAATCATATAATATTACATATGAAAATTTTTATAACCTTAAAACTATTTTTGTATGAGTGGGTCACCACTCATTTAACTAAAACCCTATATATCTTTCAAGATTACTATTATTTACCTCATTATGAATAAAATTTTGTACAATGTTCCCAAAATCACCATAGAACCCAAAATGGACATGAAAATGAAATTTTATTATAACAGCCACTCTACATATGCTTAAAAATAATTACTGTTTTCAACTTATCTAGACATAATTATTGAATCAATTTATCATCTAAGAATTTTGACATGTTTAAAAACTTTATCATTATTACGTATATTATTTTCCGAAAATTATTTTTTCCATTACTTATCGATTTTTAATTGAAATTATAACTTTTATATGTTTTTAAATATTTGATATACCATTAATATTAAATGTAATAATTCCTTAGGTTGTTATATCACTTGTTATAAAAAATAGAATGAAGGTTATCAAATTCTACATATGTTGGAATAATTAATAGAAATTATTTTTGGGTATTCATCATTTTAGGTCTACATGTATTGGTTCCACCCATAGGAATCTCTGATTACCATCCATTTATATGAAATAACTCTTTATTTATTAAATTTTTTTATCAATAAATTTTTATATCTTCTAGTTGATTGAATGAGATTTCATATTTCTTGTTTATCATATTTGGGTTTCTTATTAGACCTTAATTTCATATGTTATATTTTCATTTGTTTAGAGGATTTAAGAGAGACTTGACGGCTCATTTTAATTGAGGTAGGAAAAGTCTTATTTAAAGTATTGAGAGAATTAAAATTGGGATTTATACAATAAATATAGAATATATAGAGGCCTCAAAGATTCATATATCATAACATGTCCCCACCAAGATCCCATGAATTGATGACAATAATGTTTATGCCCCCCAAATCTCACCTTCAATAGGTCACAAGTTAATAACTAGTTCCAGTGGTTTAATTATCATAAACTAGAGGCATTACCCTTTTTAGAGAAAAAAATTAAGTACAATTATCATCCTCATCATCTTCATATCCAAAATAATTATTGTTGAAATTTGTTACTTGAGACTTATCCCCCATATCTTTTATGTTTCTTTTACTACTCAAAGAAGAATTCAAATCATGGATGACTACTGCTTAGAGTATTTCAATAAACATAGGTGAATTTTCACAAGAGATGGAGGATGTGTGTCAAACAAAAAAATGTAATGATAAATGTTTGGGAGATCTACTGATGAGGATGATAGTTGTCCATAAATTTTGTCTTTGAATGAATTCATAGGATAAAACCCACCATAATGGATTAATTATTTTATTAAATTATGTTAACCATTTTCTTTAATGAATACTAAAATTATTTGAAACAATAAAATGTTGGGTTTCCCTTATTAGAATTATTTATAACTTTAACCATTGATAATGAATATCTAATGTGTATTTATTTATTTATTGTACAAAATTAATATTTTATGATCCTAATAGGATAGATATGAGTCAAATAAAATGCATACACACTAATTGATTGAAAAAATAGTATGAATATGGGGTTACAGAGTTCATCTAGCTTGCAATAAATCAAGAAAATGACAATTCTCAAATCATTTGTCTATGTTTACACTGTTTTTATCCAAGAAAAATTATTCAGGAAGAGTTATAAGAACATTTTACTTATCAAAGAATATATTGTAGCTATAAATGTTGGACTAAACATAAGAAAAAACTCAACGTGCACCCTAATTAGGATGATACTATAGTTTATCGATCATTTAATATTAATACCATTGTAAATGAGGATGGATATTTCAAAAAATATATGATAGTGTAAATTGAATATGACCTTCATGATTGTCTAAGGTTGTTTTAAAAAGTTAAATAACTATTCTAAGAGACCATTGTATATCAATTGTACTAAATACAAAACATTGTGAGTTGTATTGAAGTTTTATAATTTGAAATATGGAAGTGGATGTAGTGACATCTTATTTATAGAACTTCATGTCCTATTGAATGATATGTTACCAGAAGAAAATGAACTACCATGTATAACACATGAAGAAAACTTAATGTTATTTTTAATGGAAATAATATCTAAAAAATAAATTCTTCTCTGAATGATTGCATATTGTTTCACAAGGACCATGAATCACTCATAAAATTCCCTTAAGTGTGGTGAAATTCGATACAAGAAAAATGAATCATGTATGCCCAAATATTTATGGTACTTTACTATCATTAAATGGTTTAGAATACTATATGTATATTAGGAAACCGCATGAAAATTGTCATGGAATTCATATACATGAATTTAATAGGAACCTACATCATCCTAATGATTCTCTTTACTGAAAGAAAATTGATTATGAGTTTCTTGAATATGGAAATGAGCTTGGAATCTTTAGTCTTGAATTATCTATAGAAGGAATATATCATTTTGGTGTACATATTAGTGCTCACCATACATGGCCCAACATGTTGGTAAATTGTAGATTTCCTGCATGTTTATGCATGAAGCGCAAACACATTATGTTGTCCCTGTTTATATCTATACATAAGAAACCTTTTAATGATATTGATGTCTATTAGGTTTCATTGATCGATGACCTAAAATTGATGTGGGATACATGTGTTACAATATATGATACTCATAGAAGTGAATATTTCACATTGAGGTCCATGTTGTGTGTCATAATAAATAACATCCCTGCTAATGGAAATTTATCAGGATATAGCATTAATGGAATATTGGGGTATCCCATTTGTGAAAAACAAGCACACACAATGTTTAGTTTAAACATTCCTCAAAGACTGTGTCTTTAGGACCACATAAATCTTTACCTCGAAGACATAAATACCAATCATGGACAACAATATTCAATGGGAATATCAAACAAGGTGAAATACCATCTCCGGTCATTGGTGATCAACTTTTCAATAAAGTAAAATATATTAACACTATTTCTAAAAAACCATTTTCAAACAACTATAAGAAATCAAGTTTGATGAGGAGATCAATTTTATTTGAGTTACCATGTTGGGATTGTTTCTATGTCATACACTTTCTTGATGTCATGCATGTAAAAAAAATATTTCTGATAGTGTCATTGGATTGTTACTAAATTTTCATGAAAAAATGAAAGATGTCCTCAAGGATATGTTGGACACGGTTAACATGGGGATAAGGGAATATTTGGCACCAGTGAAGTGTAAAGGGAGAACTTATCTTCCTCAAATATCTTACACTCTATCCAGACAGGAAAAATTGCAATTTTTTCTTTTCCATAATGGTATAAAAGTTATAGAGGGGTATTCATAAAATATCATGTATGTCATGTCAATGAGTAATTTGAAGTTACAAGGAATAAAATCACATTAATATCATGTTTTGATGTAATATTTAATGCTTGTATCTTTCTGTTTCATTCTGCCTCAAAATGTATGGCATATATTAACTAGACATTGCTTGTTTTTCAAATCCATATGCTATAAATTTATTGACCCAAAAAAGTTTTCAATAAAAAATAAGGACATTTCATTGATATTATGTGAATTAGAGATGTTCATCCCACCATCATTCCTAGATATAGTGGTCCACTAGATTGTTCAATTGGATAGAGTGGTTAAAATATGTGGTCATACCCATTACAAATGGATGTACCCCACTGAACGATATATAAAGATTTAGAAAGGGTATGTCAAGAATTGAATTAGGATATTAGGTTGTATTACAGAATGATATATTGTGGAAGAATATATTGAATTCTGTTCTAATATGAGTCAAAGTGTGTGTTTCCTGTTTAAAATGACGTTTTATTAAAAAAATAGAAGTGACATAATTAAAACCGAGCTAACACATTAGGATTGTTTTTAATACTTTATAAAAATGATCCATAAGTCATTTGGGATGTGTAGGGATTAGATACACCTTAATTTGATGCATGTTGTGACCAGTATGACTCTAGGTGCATATTTTTTATTTAAAATTTTTATCCATTTTAGTAAAAAAGTAAAATGGCCTGCTTAAAACAAAGAAAAAACATTCTGATTGTTTTGATACTTTTGTAAAATGATCCATATATGATTTTTGATGTGTACGAATTATAATCACCTCAATCCAATAAAAAATGTTCCTAGTATGATTCAAATTGTCCAGTATCAGTTTAAAATAGAAATTTTAGTTCAAAAAGTGCCACTCACTATAAAATGATAAAATACACATGGATTGTCTTAAAAATCTATGATAAATATTTTTTTAAAAAATTTGATGTGTAGGAATCAGTATCACATCATACTAACACATGATGTGGCTGGTATAAGTCAAAGTGCGTGTTTCTAGTTTAAAATGACCTTTTTGTAAAAAATACACGTCATATACTCAAAACTAAAAACACTCCTTCGGATTGTTTTGAAACATTAGTAAAATAAACCATAAATCATTTTAGAAAAACAGGAATCAACCACACATCAATTCGATGCACGATGCAACCGGTATGACTCAAAGTGCTTCTTTTTATTTAAAATTGAAATCAATTTTAGTAAAAAAGACATCATAACTACTAAAAAATGATAAAATTCTCTCATATTGTTTTCAAAATTTTTGAAAATGATCCATATGAAATTTTTGACATGTAGGATTTAGCCACACTATTATTTGATACATGTTGTGCCTAAAATGACTCAAAGAATTTGTTATTATTTTAAAATTGTATTTCATTTCAGGAAGTATCACTCACTAAAGACTAAGAAAACATGCTCAGATGGTATTGATAATTTTGGAAATTGATTCATAAATTATTTTTCTCCTGAATGAATTGGTCTCGCATAGAATTGATGGAAAATATTACTGGTATGAGTCAAAGTGTGTGTTTCTAGTTTAAAATTATATTTTAGTAAAAAAGACAAGAAACATACTCAAATCGGAGAAAATGAATTAAAATTATTTTATACATTATAAAAATGATTTATAAGTCATTTGTTACATCTATGAATAATCCTTACATCAATTTGACACATAGTGTGACCGATATGACTCTAAGTGCATCTTTTTATTTAAATTTAACACCAGTTTTTGTAAAAAAGTAAATGGATCTACTCATAACAATGAAAATGCATTTTTATTGTTTTGATACTTTATGAAAACAATTGATAAATCATTTTTTATGTGTAGGAATCAATCCCATATTAATCTAATACGTAGTGTGCCTAGTTTGACTCAAAGTGTCCTTTATTAGTTCAAAATCGACATTTTAGTTTTAAAATTGTCACTCATTGAAAACGGAGAATGCGTGATCATATTGTGTTTATAATTTATGAAAATGATTAATAAATCATTTTTGAGGTGTAATAATCGGTATCAAATAAAACCAACACATGATGTGACTGATATGAGTCAAAGTACATGTTCCCAGTTTAAAATGACTTTTTAGTAAAAAAACAAATGACATAATCAAAATCAATCATCTGCATTAATATTATTTCAATATGTTAGGAAAACAATATTGAAGTAATTTGGTAAATGTAAGAATTATCTGCACCTCAAGCTAACACACAATGCGTCTTTTCAATAAATAAGTGTTAATTTAGTTTAAAATGCAAATTACTTCACCAAAAACAAGTAAATGAGCCTATATTCTTTTCAAATCATTATTTATACTATTATATTATCAATTTATTAATCATTTTTATCTTATACTTATTCAGGTAATTTTCATATAGATAATGCTTGAAAACTAACAATAAATGGTCTAACGTGAAAGAATCAACCTCAACTCAATATGATAAATAACATTCCTCATATTGCTCAAACATTAGTTTAAAATTAACACTTTATGGTTATTTATTTATTTATATTATTACAAACATAAGTATTGTTTTTTATATTGGTGAGTAATTTTTCTCAAGCATGAGTTCTTTGTCGACGATAGTATGATTCGAGGCCAGGATCTAAATAAAAAGAAAAAATGATTTTTTGAATGTATGTAATAATTTTTATGTGTGTAATTGAAAAACTAATGTTTGAAATGTATATAACATACTATTTTTCTTTGTATTTGTGTTGTAAATTTCATTTCATTTAAATTGTATATTGGTATATGATTTTTTTTTATATTTGGAGGTGTTTCTAGTGCTGTGGTGTGAAATTACAACACAATGCACTGGTTCTAAAGTGTGTTGTTACATCACACTATAGAGTTCCCCTTTATTAGTGATTTTACAAGAACTGATAAAGTACCCCTCTATCATTTCTAAACAAAATCATTAATAAATTATGTACTTTATCAATGCTTTCTTAGCACAGATAAAGGACCCTTTTATCGGCGATTTTTTTGCACTTATAAAAGCCTTGGGATTTTAATCTCACTCCATTAGGAATCACTTCTCTAGTGGCGATAAAGGAAAATTTATCATTGTTAAAGGAATGTTTTGTAGTGGTTAATATTATTATATAAATTCTATGTAGAACATGGGGCTGATTTGTGCTATATATGTGGCGATGATTTTAATTAAATAGTGGTTATGGTTATTGGACTTATTAGTGATGTCTTATAATGGACCCTTCAGTTTGGATTATGTGTGGTTATGATATATACATTGTATTTTATTTTGATTTCATAAAAACCCACCTGGGTGTGATAATATTTCTGATTCCCAAATATTTTTTTGTTCCAATTTTTTTTTCTGAAATCCAAGTCGATGATGGAATAGATGCTGACTAATCCCTTCAAAGTTTAGTAAAATATTTACTATCTAATAGTAGGTATATTAATACATGTTTTAATGTTTTTAGGATATGTAGGTAGTATACAATATTACTTGGTTATGTGTTTGTAATTATGATATATGGTGTAAGTCTTGAATTATAGGAGGAAGGAATGTGGTTGATTACCTTCATGTTCACATTACCCTATGATGATAAAGATACAATGTATGGTTGATGTTTGGTATCCGATTATTGTTTTGTTATGTCTATATGGTGTTATGTAGTGGTAGAAATGTGATGGAGAAGATTTATATGGATGTGGTCTATGGAATGTTGTTTTGATATCAGATATGATGTGCAAAGGCATGGATAAATAAGGGATGGAGACACCATGACATTTGTTGTTAGTGCCTGAGAGTGAAAAACTGGCGGGGAAGTGGTTTAATGTCACTTTATTGGTAAATTATTTTTACTACTATTTTATTAGACATGTATATAATATTGAGTGAGAGATCCTATATAAGGTTCAGTGATAGTTGACTTGGCATAGGTTCAAGTTGGTTCCACTGGTTATTCACGGAGACATTAGTGTTTTTTTCACATTTATATGAGAGGTCATGAGGAAGTTCTTATTGAGTATACATATATGATAACTTATATATTTTTAGATTTTTTGTATATTTCTAGGAGGGTTTTGATGACCAAGTTGAACATTACTTTCTCAATGCTTGGAAACACTGTCAGAGTTTATTTTGTACGAGTTTTACTTTGTATTTACTTTTTTTAGAATTTTTTATCAATATAATTTACATAAATTATTGGATATTGGTTTTTATTTTATATTTGGTGATGTTTAGTTGTTTTCCATATATATTCATGGGATTATGAGGGCAATTTGTATCATCTCGGCCTAGGTGCCACTAGACTGGTGCCTCGAGAAGGTTCACCATAAGACCCTGGGTGAACCTCCCTATATACCAGAGGCTACTGAATATCAGTTAGGGTATGATGAAAAACATGGGGAGACTATACCTGTAACACCCCAGGTAAATAAAGAATATGACATTTATATATTTATCCCTATTTGTGAATAAAATGTTAATATCAATTTAAAGGGAACTCTATGCTTGATGGCTTACCCAATACGCAACAATGAGTTCCTTTGAAATCTTACATTGCACTATAATAATAAAATAATATTATTTTAAATGGTAGTTAACGCCTAGCCGTTTTAATAGAGGGAATGAATAGAACTAACTAAAAAATGATTATAAATGTTTGTCAAATATTTTTAATCTTTACAATAAATGTTAGAGAATTAAAAATGCGAATGAATCCAATTTTAAGCATAGACATTCTAATATTCTTTAAAAGGTCGATTAACCGCCTTTTGAAGGAGAACCTATTTTAAATCCACTTTATGACAATTTTATGTGTTATATTTGACAAAATAAAATTCTTATTTAGAATCGGGACATCAAAATTTTCTTTGTGTAAATTTTTGGTATCTTTCTGATAAAGTTCATTTATTAATGAATAGTAAAAAATGTTGTATTTTAATTCAAAACCGCTTTTTAATATAATTTATTTATATGATTATATTATCATTTGAATTGTTATTAAATTAAAATTAGAATATATTTTTACCATTTAATCCAATAGTGGTCGTTGGAATTAATTTCACTTTGAAATTGGACTTAAACTAGTGTCAATCTTTTGATACTTATTGTTTAATAAAAACATGCTATTTGCTCTAACAGTGGGAATTAATTATTAAATTAATTAATGCAAATAATATGTGTTGAATTTTTTAAAATAGACAACATTTTTGAATTCGGAATATCAAATATAGCTTAGGGTGATGTTTTGGTATTTTTCTGAAAAACATCAATTTTTTATTAATAGTGAAACCACTAAGTGGTACTTATAAAAACATATTTTCCGTTAAAATGAAATTTTTCCACCTCTGTGTTTTGAATTTAAAAAATAAGACATACATGGTTGTCATTAATAAGTAAGATGTGGTTCAATGGGATTAAAATAATTTTTTGGTGAATAGTAACTTATTAAGTTTTTAATCGCTATTAGAGGTAATTCGTGTAGTTTAAGGTAAAAATAATGTTTTAATAATATGATATGAGCTTGAAACATGTCCTACCCTCATTTGATGTGTCATGGCCGACCAATACAATCCATGGGTCAACTCGGGGACCGCATGGAGCCACTTTGGTTGGGAAATGACATAAATAACTTTTTATTTAATGTTAAAGTAAAAAATGACACAAACATGAAATGTTTTACTAAAACAATTTTTACATGGGGTTATACAAGTCATATTTTTGAATATAAATATTAATTAGAAAGATAAAAAGATTTACTACATCATGATATTTTTTATATAATTTTTAGACATTAAATATATTAAATTATTTATGACATCATGATGATGCAGTGATTACCTCATTAATAAAGGTTTTAATATAATGAAAAGATAATGTAACATCTATGACCTACACATGTCCAAAACCTATTGTATGGGTATATTTAGAACCCTTAACACCTTATACTCTAATTATATCAATGTGTGACCTCTTAAATCCGAATCCCATTTTAAAATAAAGTAACTTTTCATTACTTTCCAAGAGTGCCCCTCCTCTCCTCTTATAAAAGGCCCCCACCTCTACCTCTTTACCCACACTTCCAAAGCCTTTGGCTCGGCCAACCCCTGCCCATTTTGTCTCTCCACATCCCTCTCTTACTCCTTGAAGCCTCACTTTGGGCATAATTCTTCCCAAGGAATCCTTTGAGCTCAAACCAAATAGAGTTACCCGATTTTAAGGTAATGTCTTCACTTGAGTCCTTTAATTTTATTTGGGTTCTCCAACCCCTAAAATATTTTTATTCATTTCTTTTGTAAATACTCCAGTATCTTAAATATACTAGGATGTTTTTATAAGAATTATTCGAGCTACACTTACACACACCTACATCTAATGGTTAAAGAACATACTGTTTCCGTGGATGGCGAATTTCTGCCTCCCGAAACGATGATTGTTCAACATTATTTTAACACCTTCAAAGGTGGCCATTAAGATGTCACTATATTTATATATGATATATAATATTTTTATGTTTTCCTTAAGCTTATGCATTTTTCATTTATGGAATACCTTTATGTCTTCCATTATGGGTATACGCGATATCTTCATTTAAGGAAGTGCGGACTACCACCCCCTCAAAGTGATTTGATTCGTTAATGCCATATGTGGGACGTATAAAGGATGTAATTAATGAATTTATATATGATATTATATTGGTATTATAATATACCCTTATATAATTATGATTTCATTCCATAAAATACGAAATAGAAATGAAAGCAGCGTTCATGCGTACGTGTGGCTTACCGTCTCCATGAACGGTGCATTTCATTTATTATCCCCAAATCTAATGTACTATTATAAGTACATATATATAATTGATATATGTGATTTATGTTACATCTAAATGATGAATATAATTCTGGAATTAAAATATAAATAACTCTCATTAATTTTAATTCCATTAATATGACATAGAAATGAAAGTAGCGTTCATGCGTACGTACGGCTTACCGTCTCCATGAACGGTGCATTTCATTTCTTACCTCTAAATGATTATGAAATACTATAAATACATGTATATTATGGATATATATGATATATATGATATCCAAATAATTAATATCATTCTGGATATAATGAACCTCTGACCACACGAACAACATGTAATTGTAAGAAGTCCAATTTCGACCTAAGAACCAAATATCGAAAAAAAACATTATTAACTGTAATGATTACATAATGTTTATAACATATCCATAAGTGATATAAAAGGAATAATGAACTTGAAAAAGGTTATTAATCAAGTGGAAATTAACTCACGTTTATTATTCAGGACGTTAAAGAACGGTCGAGTCAAGTCAGACCCGAGGTAAGGGATCCTACCCCTCTCTTTCTTTTTAAGTACACTCTTTTATGTCGTTACTTTTAAGATCATCTTTCTTATGATTGGGATGTTCTTTTATATTAATTCTACTGTATGTTTTATGTTCATATGATGAGAGACCCTATTCTCTCTAATTAATCCATTTTGGATGTTTTGAGCGGCGTCGTTAGGCTGCCGAATTTTCGTAAGAGATCTAACCTCTTTCTTTCTCTTTAAGTACTCTCCTTTATGTCACTTCTTTTAAGCTCCTATTTGTTATGATGGGGGATGTTATTTTATATTCCTCTTTCTGTAAATTTTATTGTAATATGATGAGATACCCTATTTGATCTCGTCAATCCATTTTTGGAAGTTTTAAGTGGTGCCTTTAGGCTGCTGAGTTTTCGTAAGGGATTTTTCATCTCACTTTTATTCTCGTGGGATTTATGCTACATTTTCCACAAATTCCATTGAGTGGTGTCTGTACTACCCATTACTTTACTCATTGTGTAATATACTTTCATTTATGAGTATTTACATCAATGTTGTATTGTCCTTATTTCACGGGGTGTATGTTTCGAAAGATACCCATGTCAGTAAGGGAACCTTTCACCCTCCTCTTTTTAAAAGACTTCTTTTGTTGTGTCTTTTAATTCACATACTATTATGTTGGGATATGTTCTTCTATATCCTTATTGATTTAAATTTTATGTCCATGTGATGAGATACCCTTTTTATCTCTCATCACCTCATTTTCTGAATTTTGTAGTGACGCCGTTAGGCTGTCAAATTTTTGCAAAGGAACTTATTAACCCAAATTTGATTCCTTGGGATAAACTTATACTCATTGAATATGTCGTTTTATGAATATATGTTAATAAACTCTGATTGTTTTACACTTAATATCCACTTATATTTCCTATATTCATTTGTCACACATAATTATGTAATTTATTTATCCTTAATCCAAGGATACCGTCTTTGTATGGGACTTCATATCATTCTCTATTCATTGAGGAATATTTTGTTTTATACACAACTTTCTTTTATATGGTGTATAAACCCCTTTGACTTTTACGTTTATTCAAAAGGAATCTTTTCTGTACGATGCATTTACTAAACGGCAAAGGGGAATGTTTTTGTCATACGTATGCGGCGACAACGACTTCCCTGCCGCCTTGACCATTATTTGAGTTTCATTTTCCTCTACAAGCCATACTTTTTTAAAAAGAAAAATAAATGCCATGTTTTAATTTTCTTTTATTTTGGTATTTAAAATGGTTTTGATAATGTTTTTATTATATCACTGTGTTATTTAAATGTGGAAATGTTATGTTTCCTTTATGTATGTTTTATGTGATACGATTATGTTATGGTTCTTGGGCATTATTATGAAGACGGGTGGTTCCGTGATAAACTAAGGGCGGGTGAGCCCGATATAGCTCTCCAATGCATTGGGTAACATGAAGGAGTGAAACGTTAAGGTTTCTCCGAAGATATTTAGGGAATATAATGTGGTGGGTATTCCAACATAACCAAGAGGGTTACTCCCTACGTAAGAATGTTATGAATGCCTCAAGTTACCTTTATGCCTTATGATTTCTATGATTTATTCATGTTTTGATGAGGTATGTTAAAGTGCCTATGTTTTATGTGTAAAGTATGATTTCATTCTTATGTGTATATGAACTCATTTTTCCTTTCCATATTTTTATAACCCTTACTGGGCTTTTTATGCTCATCCCAATTTTTTTTTGAAATGTTTTTCACAGGTCAATGGAATGGTACATGTTATGATGATAGTGTCAAGGAAGTGGTAAGAAATAATCCATGCTTTATTTTTAAACATGTTTCCATTGATGGAAAAAAATGAATACTATCTTTTATGTAACCACTTTGTGTAAATGTGTAATGTAATGAAAGTTTTATGATCTAATTCTCTAAAACTCTAAACCTGAAAAGATCCTCAATGTGTAATCTTTTAATAATTCAAGATTAAGTAAGGTTTAAGGTTGGGGCCTTATAGTTGGTATCAAAGGTCGGTTTAGATAACTTTAGAGGTTAAGGTATTCTCTAAGCATAAGTGACATTACCATAATGGTTAGGATTTTAGAAAGAGTCCTAGTTTTAGATATAGTGAATGAGTAAGTATATATTAGTGTTTATCTTCCTCATTAGTACATGATGGTTTTGTTGATATACTCACACTGACATTTCTGTTTTTAGAATGGATTGATCTAGCCGGCACCAAAGTGACAATAGGTTTGATGGAAACTGTGGTGGTTCTCTGATTAAGAGACTGGATGAAATGGGGATTCAATGAGGAAACTCGTGGTTGTTCTAAACCAACTATCACGGAGTCATGATCAACCACTTGAACCTTGGTATGTTCTGTAATGCATTATTTATGAGATGACCAATCGATGTGGAAGTTCAGGTAATAATTATAAAGGTAACCATGAGGGTTTATATGATCCTTACTTTTGAGATAATTATGGGTTATTATATGTTATGATGGAAAATGAAAGGCATGAGATAAGATTGAGGTTAAAATATGTTATGATTATTTTTTAAGATTTTAGCTCATTTTGGGGAATGTTTTAATAATTATATAGTTTTGAAAAAAGGACAACATGCAGACCGTGTGATAACCCATCGCATGGAAAAAGCTGCAGGAATCGAACCCACAACCAAAGTGCGACGGGTATTTATCGCCTACCACTGGACTACGTGAAGTCCCTGGTTAGTATGACTTATTCTTTTTAGTTAGATGATTTTATGAATTAAGAGTAAGTTGATTTTGGTTTATCTATGGAAATTATTAACCTATCATGGAGGATATGTGATTAGGTTAATTACTTTTAAATATGAGACTTTAAGAGAAACTGATGTTATTTAGAGATAAGTGTTACCTTGGAAGACTATGTGATTAAATCTTTCAAATATTAGGGTTTCAATCCTAGATTGTTTTACCCTGAATAATTTTATGGAAAAATTGTTTATCAAATGGTCTTCATTGAACTTTGGGTTTTGTTGGACAAATTTTGGAGATTAAGAATAGATTTTCTTTTTATAAAGGGTTATCCTTTTCTGGATTATCTGATCTTGTACTGACCTTTTTGGTTTTGGTTTTGGTTAAAGTCTAAAGACACGGGAAGTATATAATTCCCTTTTGTGGATTAGGTGATTCTCTAGAAGTTGATTATAGCTATCTTAATGTGAACAAGTCATCCTAAATACTCGTCTTTGGAGAAAATATGAGTTTGTGTAAGAAATCTAGTAAAATTTGAATGTCAACATGGAAATTAAGTATTCTTCCATATGTTTTAGTTAATCTCGTAAATAAATTCCTCAATGAAAAGTAACTTAAATCAAAAATGTTGTATGTTAAGTTTTCCTACTGGGGAATCGAATACCGTTTAACCCATCACAAGTTTGTGATTTTCTTATGGTTAACCTTCTCCTGGACATGTTTTCTGTCACTCTCCATCAGAACATGACCCTATGTTTTCTCCTCCATGTCCATGTTTTCCTACATGGAATCCTAGAATGGGTTAACACGGGTGACCTCTATACTTCTCTTTCTTTATTTTAAAGTGATTGTTTTACTGACTCTTGTTCCTATGTGGGTCATTCAAGGATGTTTCCGAGCCCAATTTTAAAATTGTGAGGAAGCAATTCCAAAAAGGGGGGAAGGATGTAACACCCCAGGTAAATAAAGAATATGACATTTTTATATTTATCCCTATTTGTGAATAAAATGTTAATATCAATTTAAATGGAACTCTATGCTTGATGGCTTACCCAATACGCAACAACGAGTTCCTTTGAAATCTTACATTGCACTATAACAATAATATAATATCATTTTAAATGGTAGTTAACACCTAGCCGTTGTAATAGAGGTAATGAACAGAACTAACTAAAAAATGATTATATATGTTTGTCAAATATTTTTACTCTTTAGAATAAATGTTAGAGGATTAAAAATACGAATGAATCCAATTTTAAGCGTAGACATTCTAATATTCTTTAAAAGGTCGATTAACCGCCATTTGAAGGAGAACCTCTTTTAAATCAACTTTATGACAATTTTATGTGTTATATTTGACAAAATAAAATTCTTATTTAGAATCGGGACATCAAAATTTTCTTTGTGTAAATTTTTGGTATCTTTCTGATAAAGTTCATTTTTTAATGAATAGTAAAAAAAATTTGTATTTTAATTCAAAACCTATTTTTAATATAATTTATTTATATGATTAGATTATCTTTTGAATTTTTATTAAAGTAAAATTAGAATATATTTTTACCATTTAATCCAATATTGGTCGTTGGAATTAATTTCACTTTGAAATTGGACTTAAACTAGTGTCAATCTTTTAATACTTATTGTTTAATAAAAACACGGTATTTGCTCTGACTGCGGGAATTAATTATTAAATTAATTAATGTAACTAATATGTGTTGAATTTTTTAAAATAGACATCATTTTTGAATTTGGAATATCAAATATATCTTAGGGTGAAGTTTTGGTATTTTTCTGAAAAACATCAATTTTTGATGAATAGTGAAACCACTAAGTGGTACTTATAAAAACAGATTTTCAGTTTAAATGAAATTTTTCCACCTCTGTGTATTGAATTTCAAAAATCCTACATACATGGTTTTTACTAAGAAGTAAAATGTGGTTCAATGGGATTAAAATAATTTTTTTGGTGAATAGTAACTTATTAAGTTTTTAATCGCGATTAGAGGTAATTAGTGTAGTTTAAGGTAAAAATAATGTTTTAATAATATGATATGAGCTTGACACATATCCTACCATCATTGGATGTGTCATGGCCGACCAAGAAAATCCATGGGTCAACTTGGGGACCCCATGGAGCCACTTTGGTTGCGAAATGACATAGATAACTTTTTATTTAATGTTAAAGTAAAAATGACACAAACATGATAAGTTTTACTAAAACAATTTTTACATGGGGTTATTCAAGTCATATTTTTGACTATTAATATTCATTAGAAAGATAAAATGATTTACTACATCATGATATTTTTTTTATAATTTTTAGACATTAAATATATTAAATTATTTATGACATCATGATGATGCACTGATTACCTCATTAATAAAGGATTTAAATAAAATGAAAAGATAATGTAACATATATGACCTACACATGTCCAAAACCTATTGGATGGGTATATTTCGAACCCTTATCACCTTATACTAGAATTATATCAATGTGGGACCTCTTAAATCCGAATCTCATTTTAAAATAAAGTAACTTTTCTTTACTTTCCAAGAGTGCCCCTCCTCTCCTCTTATAAAAGGCCCCCACCTCTACCTCTTTACCCACACATCCAAATCCTTTTTCTCAGACAACCCTCGCCAATTTTGTCTCTCCACATCCCTCTCTTACTCCTTGAAGCATCAATTTGGGCAGAAGTCTTCCCAAGGAAGCCTTTGAGCTCAAACCAAAGGGAGTTACCCGATTTTAAGGTAATGTCTTCACTCGAGTCTTTTTATTTTATTTTGATTCTCCAACCCATAAACTATTTTTATTAATTTATTTTGTAAAAAATCCAGTATATTAAATATACTAAGATTTTGTTATAAGAATTATTATAGCTACAATTACACACACCTACATCTAATGGTTAAAGAACATACTGTTTCCGTGGATGGCGAATTTCTGCCTCCCGAAACGATGATTGTTCAACATTCTTTTAACACCTTCAAATGTGGACATTAATATGTCACTATATTTATATATGATATATATTATGTTTATGTTTTCCTTAAGATTCTGTATTTTTCATTTATGGCATACCTTTATGTCTTCCATTATGGGTATACGCGATATCTTCATTTAAGGAAGTGCGGACTACCGCCCCCTCAAAGTGATTTGACTCGTTAATGCCATATGTGGGACGTATAAAGGATGTAATTAATGAATTTATATATTATATTATACTGGGATCATAATATACCATTATATAATTATGATTCCATTCCATAAAATACGAAATAGAAATGAAAGCAGCGTTCATGCGTACGTACGGCTTACCGTCTCCATGAACGGTGCATTTCATTTATTATCCCCAAATGTAATGTAATATTATAAGTACAAATATATAATGGATATATGTGATTTATGTTACATCTAAATGATGAATATAAATCTGGAATTTATGTATACATAACTCTCATTAATTTTAATTCCATTAATATGACATAGTAATGAAAGTAGTGTTCATACGTACGTACGGCTTACCGTCTCCATGAACGGTGCATTTCATTTCTTACCTCTAAATGATTATGAAATACTATAAATACATGTATATTATGGATATATATGATATATATGATATCCAAATCATTAATATCATTCTGGATGTAATGAACCTTTGACCACACGAACAACATGTAATTGTAAGAAGTCCACTTTCGACTTAAGAACCAAATATCGACAAAACAAATATTATTAACATAAATGATTACATAATGTTTATAACATCTCAATAAGTGATATAAAAGGAATAATGAACTTGAAAAACTTTATTAAGCAAGTGGAAATTAACTCATGTTTATTATTCAGGACGTTAAAGAATGATCGAGTCAAGTCAGACACGAGGTAAGGGATCCTACCCTTCTCTTTCTTTTTAAGTACACTTTTTTATTCCATTCCTCTTAAGCTCATCTTTCTTATGAATGGGATGTTCTTTTATATTACTCCTACTGTATGTTTTATGTTCATATGATGACAGACTCTATTCACTCTCATTAATCCATTTAGGAAGTTTTGAGTGGCGCCGTTAGGCTGCCGAATTTTCGTAAGAGATCTAACCTCTCTCTTTCTCTTTAAGTACTCTCCTTTATGTCACTTATTTTAAGCTCCTATTTGTTATGATGGGGGATGTTCTTTTATATTTCTCTTGTTGTACATTTTATTTTAATATGATTAGAGACCCTATTTGATCTCATCAATCCATTTTTTGAAGTTTTAAGTGGCACCGTTAGGCTACCGAGTTTTCGTAAGGGACTTTTCATCTCACTTTTATTCTCGTGGGATTTATGCTACATTTTCCACAAATTCCATTGAGTGGTGTCTGTACTGCCCATTATTTTACTCATTTTGTAATATACTTTCATTAATGAGTATTTACATCAATGTTGTATTTTCCTTCTTTCACGGGGTGTATGTTTCGAAAGATACCCATGTCGGTAAGGGAACCTTTCACCCTCCTCTTTTTAAAAGACTTATTTTGTTATGTCTTTTAATTCACATACTATTATGTTGGGATATGTTATTCTATATCCTTATTGATTTAAATTTTATGTCCATGTGATGAGATACCCTTTTTATCTCTCATCAACTCATTTTCTGAATTTTGTAGTGACGTTGTTAGGCTGTCAAATTTTTGCAAGGGAACATCTTAACCCAAATTTGATTCTTTGGGATAAACTTATAATCATTGAATATGTCGTTCTATGAATATCTGTGAATAACCTCTGATTTTTTTACACTTAATATCCACTTATATTTCATGTATTCATTTGTCACACATAATTATATAATTGATTTATCCTTATTCCAAGGATACCTTCTTTGTATGGGACTTCGTCTCAATATCCATTCATTGAGGCATATTTTTTTTATACACAACTTTCTTTTATATGGTGTATAAACCCCTTTGAATTTTACGTATATTCAAAAGGAATCTTTTTTGTACGAAGCGTTTACTAAACGAAAAAGGGGAATGTTTTTGTCATATGTATGCGGCGACAATGACTTCTCCACCGCCGTGACCATTATTTGAGTTTCAGCATCCCCTACAAGCCAAACATTTTTTTAAAAGAAAAATAAATACCATGTTTTACTTTTCTTTTATTTTTGTATTTAAAATGGTTTTGATAATGTTTTTATTATATCACTGTGTTATTGAAATATGGAAATGTTATGTTTCCTTTATGTATGTTTTATGTGATACGATTATGTTATGGTTCTTGGGAATTATTATGAAGACGGGTGGTTTCATGATAAACTAAGGGCGGGTGAGCCCGATATAGCTCTCCAATGCATTGGGTAATGCGAAGGAGTGAAATGTTAAGGTTTCTCCGAAGAGATTTAGGGAATATACTGTGGTGGGTATTCCAAAAGTAACCAAGAGGGTTACTCCATACGTAATAATGTTATGAATGCCTCAAGTTACCTTTATGCCTTATGATTTCTACGATTTATTCATGTTTTGATGAGGTATGTTAAAGTGCCTATGTTTTATGGGTAAATTATGATTTCATTCTTATGTATATATGAACTCATGTTTCCCTTCCATATTTTTATAACCCTTACTGAGCTTTTTATGCTCATCCCAAGTTATTTTTTTGAAATTTTTTTCACAGGTCAAGGGAAAGGTACATGTTATGATGATAGTGTCAAGGAAGTGTCAAGAAAGAATCCATGCTTTATTTTTAAACATGTTTCCGTTGATGGAAAAAAATGAATATTATCTTTTATGTAACCACTTTGTGTAAATGTGGAACGTAATGCAAGTTTTATGACCTAATTCTCTAAAACTCTAAACCTGAAAAGATCCCCAATGTGTAATCTTGTAATAACTCAAGATTAAGTAAGTTTTAAGGCTGGGGCCTTATAGTTGGTATCAAAGGTCGGTTTAGATAACTTTAGAGGTTAGGGTATTCTCTAAGCATAAGTGACATTACCATAATGGTTAGGATTTCAGAAAGAGTCCTAGTTTTAGATATAGTGAATGAGTAAGTATATATTAGTGTTTATCTTCCTCATTAGTACATGATGGTTTTTTTGATATACTCACAATGACATTTCTGTTTTTAGAATGGATGGATCTAGCCGGCACCAAAGTGACAATAGGTTTGAAGGAAACTGTGGTGGTTCTCTGATTAAGAGACTGGATGAAATGGGGATTCCATGAGGAAACTCGTAGTTGTTCTAAACCAACTATCAAGGATTCATGATCAACCACTTGAACCTTGGAATGTTCTGTAATTCATTATTTATGAGATGACCAATCGATGTGGAAGTTCAGGTAATAATTATAAAGGTAACCATTAGGGTTCATATGATCCTTACTTTTGAGGTAATTATGGGTTATTATATGTTATGATGGAAAATTAAAGGCATGAGATAAAATTGAGGTTAAAATATGTTAGGATTATTTTTGAATAGTTTAGATCGTTTTGGGGAATGTTTTAAGAATTATATAGTTTTGAAAAAAGGCCAACACACAGACCGTGTGACAACCCATCGTGTCAGAATAAGCTGCAGGAATCGAACCCACAACCAAAGTGTGCCTGGTATTTATCACCTACCACTGGACTACGTGAAGTTCCTAGTTAGTATGACTTATTATTTTTAGTTAGATGATTTTATGAATTAAGAGTATGTTGATTTTGGGTTATCTATGGAAATTATTAACCTATCATGGAGGATATGTGATTAGGTTAATTACTTTTCAATATGAGACTTTAAGAGAAACTGATGTTATTTAGAGATAAGTGTTACCTTGGAAGACTATGCGATTAAATATTTCAAATATTTGGGTTTCAATCCTAGATTGGTTTACCTTGAAGAATTTTATGGAGAAATTGTTTATCGAATGGTCTTCATTGAACTTTGGGTTTTGTTGGACAAATTTTGGACATTAAGAATAGATTTTCTTTTTATAAAGGGTTTTCCTTTTCTGGATTATCTGATCTTGTACTAACCTTTTTGGTTTTGGTTTTGGTTAAAGTATAAAGACATGGGAAGTATATAGTTCTCTTTTGTGGATTAGGTGATTCTCTAGAAATTGATTATAACTCTCTTAATGTGAACATGTCATCCTAAATACTCGTCTTTGGAGAAAATATGAGTTCGTGTAAGAAATCTAGTAAAAGTTGAAAGTCAATATGGAAATTAAGTATGATTCCATATGTTTTAGTTATGCTCATAAATAAATTCCTCAATGAAAAGTAACTTAAAACAAAAATGTTGTCTGTTAAATTTTCCTACTGGGGAATCAAATACTGTTTAACCCATCACAAGTTTGTGATTTTCTTATGTTTAACCTTCTCCTGGACATGTTTTCTATCAATCTCCATCAGAACATGACCCTATGTTTTCTCCTCCATGTCCATGTTTTCTTACATGGAATCCTAGTAATGGTTAACTCGGGTGACCTCTGTACTTCTCTTTCTTTATTTTTAAGTGATTGTTTTACTGACTCTTGTTCCGATGTGGGTCATTCAAGGATGTTTCCGAGCCCAATTTTAAAATTGCGAGGACGCAATTACAAAAAGGGTGGAAGGATGTAACACCCTAGGTAAATAAAGAATATGAAATTTTTATATTTATCCCTATTTGTGAATAAAATGTTAATATCAATTTAAAGGGAACTCTATGCTTGATGGTATACCCAATACGCAACAACGAGTTCCTTTGAAATCTTATGTTGCACTATAATAATAAAATAATATCATTTTAAATGGTAGTTAATGCCTAGCCATTGTAATAGAAGGAATGAACAGAACTAACTAAAAAATTATTATATATGTTTTTCAAATAAGTTTACTCTTTACAATAAATGTTAGAGGATTAAAAATGCGAATGAATCCAATTTTAAGCGTAGACATTCTAATATTATTTAAAAGGTCGATTAACCGCCTTTTGAAGGAGAGCCTATTTTAAATCCACTTTATGACAATTTTATGTGTTATATTTGAAAAAATAAAATTCTTATTTAGAATCGGGTCATCAAAATTTTCTTTGTGTAAATTTTTGGTATCTTTCTGATAAAGTTCATTTTTTAAGGAATAGTAAAAAATGTTGTATTTTAATTCAAATCCCCTTTTTAATCTAATTTATTTATATGATTATATTATCATTTGAATTGTTATTAAAGTAAAATTAGAATATATTTTTACCATTTAATCCAATATTGGTCGTTGGAATTAATTTCACTTTGAAGTTGGACTTAAACTAGTGTCAATCTTTTGATATTTATTGTTTAATAAAAACACGCTATTTGCTCTGATAGCGGGAATTAATTATTAAATTAATTAATGAAACTAATATGTGTTGAATTTTGTAAAATAGACATCATTTTTGAATTCGGAATATCAAATATAGCTTAGGGTGATGTTTTGGTATTTTTCTGAAAAACTTTAATTTTTGATGAATAGTGAAACCACTAAGTGGTACTTATAAAAACAGATTTTCCGTATAAATGAAACTTTTTCCACCTCTGTGTTTTGAATTTCAAAAATCCGACATACATGGTTTTCATTAAGAAGTAAAATTTGGTTCAATGGGATTAAAATATTTTTTTTTGGTGAATAGTAACTTATTAAGTTTTTAATCGCGATTAGAGGTAATTAGTGTAGTTTAAGGTAAAAATAATGTTTTAATAATATGATATGAGCTTGAAACATATCATACCCTCATTGGATGTGTCATGGACGACCAAGACATTCCATGGGTCAACTTTGGGACCCCATGGAGCCACTTTGGTTGGGAAATGACATAAATAACTTCTTATTTAATGTTAAAGTAAAAATGACACAAACATGAAATGTTTTACTAAAACAATTTTTACATGGGGTTATAAAAGTAAAATTTTTTACTATAAATATTCATTAGAAAGATAAAAAGATTTACTACATCATGATAGTTTTTTTATAATTTTTAGACATTAAATATATTAAATTATTTATGACATCATGATGATGCAGCGATTACCTCATTAATAACGGATTTAAATAAAATGAAAAGATAATGTAACATCTATGACCTAAAAATGTCCAAAAACTATTGTATGTGTATATTTAGAACCCTTATTACCTTATCCGCGAATTATATCAATGTGGGACCTCTTAAATCCGAATCTCATTTTAAAATAATGTAACTTTTCTTTACATTCCAAGAGTGCCCCTCCTCTCCTCTTATAAAAGGCCCCCACATCTACCTCTTTACCCACACTTACAAAGACTTTGGATCGGCCATACCCTACCCATTTTATCTCTACACATCCCTCTCTTACTCCTTGAAGCCTCACATTGGGCAGAAGTCTTCCCAAGGAAGCCTTTGAGCTCAAACCAAAGAGCGTTACCCGATTTTAAGGTAATGTCTTCACTTGAGTCCTTTTATTTTATTTTTCTTCTCCAACCCCTAAACTCTTTTTATTCACTTCTTTTGTAACAACTCCAGTATCTTAAATATACTATGATGTTGTTATAATAATTATTTGAGCTACACTTACACACACCTACATCAAATGGTTAAAGAATATACTGTTTCTGTGGATGGCGGATTTCTGCCTCCCGAAACGATGATTGTTCAATATTCTTTTAACACCTTCAAATGTGGCCATTAAAATGTCACTATATTTATATATGATATATAATATGTTTATTTTTTCCTTAAGCTTCTCTATTTTTCATTTTTGGCATACCTTTATGTCTTCCATTATGGGTATACGTGATATCTTCATTTAAGGAAGTGCGGACTACCGCCCCCTCAAAGTGATTTGATTCGTTAATGCCATATGTGGGAAGTATAAAGGATGTAATTAATGAATTTATATATTATATTATACTGGGATTATAATATACCATTATATCATTATGATTCCATTCCATAAAATACGAAATAGAAATGAAATCAGTGTTCATGCGTACGTACGGCTTACCGTCTCCATGAACGATGCATTTCATTTATTATCCCCAAATGTAATGTACTATTATAAGTACATATATATAATGGATATATGTGATTTATGTTACATCTAATTAATTATAGAAACATATAATTAATTATTCACCTTAATATAATTAGGAATAATCATTTAAAAACTAGCTTGGAAACACAACACCACCTAAACCACACAAAACTTGGTGCGTTCGTCATTCGAGGATAACCTCTAGCCAATACAAACCAAATCTACATCATCTAAATTGATTTGAAGATGATATAGTGAAATCATCACACAAATACTAGTTAAAATAATCCCAAATAATATGGAAATAAAGGATAATAATAATGGAGGAAGTATAAGGGAAGAACCCACTAACTCACTATTAAAAACTCCCAAGACCCACCCCTCATCAGGGGGGGTCGAAGAGAGGAAGGGAATGGATGAATCCCAAGAAGCACCCAAGATTTTCTATTAATGAGCATGACCCCCACCATTTTTGAAGTATATTGTCTTTTATCTAAATTATACTCATATTCCTTCTCCCCTAACCTATATACACATCCTTTGGATTTCAATTAGGATGAATATAAATAAAGAATGGATGAATTCCAATCGGTTGACAAAAGATTATGAAGAAGGTGTGAAAGAGTTTATCAAGTTTGAAAAAGATCATGCATATGACCCTTCTCAAATACTTTGTCCGTGTTTACGTTGTTGTTATTCAAAACAAATTAGTCATGAGGATTTGGAAGAACAGCTGACCTATGATGGAATAGATTAGAGTTATACATGTTGGAATAAACACGGGAAAACAAAAAATATAGGTAGTGGCTGGGATAACACTATGTTTTATGGATCGTCTGATATGATTACAAGTATGAACATTGAAGTTGACCATATGGAGGATGTGATTATAGATGTGAATGACGATGAAGATCGTATTGAGGAAAGGACAAGTACCATCGAAGATGAACTTCGTGATTGCCCAAAATTGTTTGAGAAGTTAAAAAGTTGTGCAAAGACATCATTGTATGTTGGTTGAACTAAATATACAACATTGTCAGCCATACTGAAGTTGTATAATTTGAAAGAAAACAATGGGTGGAGTGACGCAAGTTTTACATAACTACTCACTCTCTTGAATAACATGCTCCCAGAAGATAATGAGCTCCCGAGCCGAACATACGATGCCAAACGAATGCTAGGATCGATGGGTATGATCTCTGAATGAATACACACCTGACCTAATGAATTTATAATGTTTCTCAAGGACCACAAATCACTTAAATAATTCCCAATGTTCGGTTCTTCTCAATAAAATAACGATGAATCCAGTCCTACTAATGTTGTATGGTACTTTCCAATCATTCCATGGTTTAAGTGACAATATGAAAGTGAGGATACTTCAGGACAATTGAAATGAAATGCAGATATTAGAATTAAATATGGGATACTACATCACTCGGAAGACTCTCCTCAGTGGAATAGAATTGATCATGAGTATCCTGAATTTGGAAACGAGTCGAGAAACCTTCGTCTTGCATTATCTACAGATGGAGTGAATCATTTTGGTTTTCAAAGGAATAGTCACAGTACATGGCTGGTTATGTTAGTAAATAATTACTTACCACCGTGGTTATGCATGAAACAAAAATTCATCATGTTATCTATGCTTATATCAAGACCAAAACAACCGAGTAATGATATTGTTGTTTTTTTCTCCATTGATCAAAGATTTGAAATTATTGTGGGATTTAGGTGTTACATTGTATGATACATACAAAAAGGAAGATTTCACATTGAGATCCATGTTGTACGGGATGATAAATGACTTCCCTACTTATGGAAATTTTTCAGGATATATCATTAAAGGAACTCAAGGGTGTCCCGTTTGAGAACAAGATACACAATCAATTAGGTAGAAACATTCATCGAAAAGTGTGATTCTAGGACATCACAGATATCTACCAAAACGAAATAAGTACCAATCTTGGATGACATCATTCGATGGAAGTTTAGAAGAACATATAGCACCATCTCCACTAACAGGTGATCAATTGTTCGAGAAAGTTAAAAATGTGGATACTAAATTTGGTAAATTGGCTTCGAAAAACCTTATGAAAATCAGTTGAAAAAAGGGATCAATTTTTTTTGAATTACTATATTGGAATTGTCTATATGTCAGACATTTTCTTGATGTTATGCTTATAGAAAAAAATTTATTTGATAGTGTCATCGGCACGTTGCTAAATACACCTACCAAAACAAAAGATGGAATTAAGGCTAGGTTTGACATGGTTGAGATTAGAATACGAGAAGAGTTGGCACCAGTGAAAGGTAAACAATGAACATTTCTTCCTCCTTCTGCTTACACTCTTTCCAGGCAGGGGAGATATCAGTTTTGCATCTTCTTGAATGATGTAAAGGTTCCAGAGGGGGTATTCATCAAATATTAGGAACCTTGTGTTAATGAGAGATTTCAAGTTAAAAGGTCTGAAATCACATGAATTCCATGTTTTGATGCAAGATCTCATTCCTATTGCTTTATGTTCATTTTTCCCAAGAATGTCCGCCATACATTAACGAAACTCCATTTCTCTTTCAAAGATATATGAATCAAAGTAATAGACCCGGAAAAATTTCCAACCATGGAAAGAGAAATTTCAATCATATTATGTGAATTAGAAATGGTCTTCCTGCCTCAATTTTTTGATATAATGGTTCATTTGATGGTCATCTTGGTGAGATAGATTCAACTATGTGGTCATGTACATTACATATGGATGTACCCCATTGAACGTTATATGAAGATTTTGAAAGGGTGTGTCAAAAATCGAAGTCGGACAGAGGGTTGTATTACTGAGTGATATATTGTTGAGGAAGCCGTTGAATTCTGTACCAAATACCTATCTGGTGTGGAAAGCATTGGCCTACCGAAATCTTGTCACACTGGGCGGCTTGAGGGTGAATTTTTTTTTGGAATACAGGTTGTCACAATCAATATGACAAATTCGGAGCAGACCCACCTTTATGTTTTTCATAACAATTTCAACATTGACCCATATATTGAAACCCAAAAATAAATTCTTAGGCATTTGAATCCATCTAGGGATGAAAAATGGGTATCAGATACACATAATCGACAGTTTATTGGATGGTTTCGGGACCATATTTTTTAGAAGTTAGATGAAAATCCAGATTCAAATTTAGACCGACTTTGATGGCTAGCTGGAGGACCAAGTGTGTATGTATTATCTTAAAATGATTATGTAGTTAATGGTTATAAATTTTATACTAATGAACATAATGAAGACAGTACCGTGAAGAATAGTGGGGTTATACTTGTGGTTGAAGCGATGCATGTTTCCGGTGCTAAGGACAGAAATCCAATTTATGTGAATATTTCATACTTTGTTATCATCAAACATATATGGGAGTTGGATTATACGGAATTCCAAGTTCCAATTTTTCAATGGAAGTGGGTTGATAACAGGAGTATTGTTAAAATTGATAAATTGGGATTCGTGAAAGTTGATTTCAGTAAGGAAGGGGAGAATGACAAACCATTTATAATGGCATCACAGGCAGTGCAAGTATTTTATGTTCCAGATCCCGTAAACTGAAACTGGTCAATTATTCTATTATCGACCAAAACAACTTAAGGGTCAGATGAAAATTCAATATGACCCTTTTATTTGGTCTTCCTAATAATTTCGCAGTGGTCCCAATATAGACGACGTTTTATATGTCAGAGGAGACCACAATGAGGGGATATGGATAGTCGATAGAGGGGTCAAATCCATTCATCCTTAAAAAAAAGAGATTTCGGTAATCAGGTTTTTTTATTGTAATATAGATTGTGTTACATTATGTTATTATTTGTCCACTGCTGGTTTTATGTGATCTAAATTAAATGTTAAACCACTTCTACAGATAATGACTTTTGTCCCTGCTAATTCAACCAATGTAGAGACACAATAGGTTTCTCAACATGTTGCAGCTTGTCCCACTGCTGAGGTACCATAGGTCTTTTAACCTATTGCAGCCGGTCCCACTACTGAGGTAAGATAGGTTTCTCAACCTGTTGCTGTTGGTCCCACTGCTGAGGTACAACAGGTTTCTCAACCTACTGTTGTTGGTCCCATTGATGATTCTAGTGCTTCAGAGGAACATAATAATGATGCAGAAACCGAGGAAATGGTAGGAAATGAAACCCCGACAGCACAAAAAAATACGTGCACTTTAGTTTGATAGTTTTAGCCAAAATCATTAAGGCAAAAGAAAAGGAATAAAATATGGGGTGGGATGGAATAAGCGAGGTCAGCATGTAAACCCCAACTAAGTCATGTTTAGTAGCTGCATAGCAATCATCACTCGGTAACATGTACCGATAGATATAGAGTCGTGGCACCATGTTGTCAGCTGGCTGAAAACATTAATGTGGGAAGATATTACGGTAACATTACGATATCATTTATTTAATTAATTAAAATATAATAAAATAAAATACTGAAATATTGACTAACTCTACATCATCTCTTAAAAAGTGCATTTATAATAGATTTCTCAGACAAAGAATATGTAACAAGACTGGCTGGAAGGGTTCATAGAGGCTTTCACACCATTTTAATGAAATGTCATCTCAAAGATCCTGAAGGTAAAATCAAGCCGCACCCACCTCCTCTTTATGCACACTTGATATCCCAAGGAGCGTGGGATGTGTTTTTCAACTGTCGTGTGGAGCATACTTTTCAGGTACATTGTGCTTGGTAACACGTTATTTAATGTTCATTGTATTCATCACTTTGATTGATAGATTTTTATTTATGAAACAACAACTGAGTGCTGAAAAAAAAAAGAACAGGCAGAAAAACCAGCGTACCCCTACAGTAAAGCAAGGATGGGGTATGCTTCCAATGAAAAACAATTGGTACATATTTTAAAAGTATTGTAATACATTAATGTGACATAAAACAACATGGTAACCATGTTTCTCTGTTTATATACAGATTGATGACTCAAAATCCCAAGACACTTCCATCACATCCCATGTGTTATAGAAGGAGGATCGTGTTAATAAAGAGGGGAAACTGGTAGATGAAAACACACAAAAAGTGTGGGAAACATGTGTAATCATGACATAATATAAATTTTTTTTATTTAAATCACTATTAAATCACGATGATTACTTATTTTTCCATGTTTTCTATTTGAAATAGTCACAGGAATCAACAACACCTGCATCAGATGTGGACATACTTTCATTGGCCTTGAAACAACCAAAACAGTATGGCCGCGTCAGAGGTGCGGGTTTTAGGGTGACACCCTGGACATATTTTCAGAAAAAAAAGAGGAGGAACAAACTAAATAAATGCAAGTGATGAGAGATATACTAGCTACCCTAGAAGAAAAACTCCAAAGTCAGGGAGAGTTGCTAGAAACTTTTATGGGGGAGAGGTGAAGAAAATAAACAACTCAAGAACAACCCGCACCACCCCCCCACAAGCTTTAAGGCAAGCCATTCCCCTCAAAGACCTGACTTAACCAAGGTAATCAATGTTCTAATATTTTTTTCTGTGAAATTTGAATCACATAGACACTGATACTTTTCTTGTAATGATATTCGACAGGGTGAAAATTATTGTGATTTATATCTGTCAACTCCCACCCATCGCCTTTTAGCAAGGGCTATGATGTTCAATATGCAGAATGACACGCTACACTCCAGACCACTTCCAACCGGTCATGTCAAAGGGTCAATTAATGTAGCTCATGAGCCGAGCGCCGAGCTACCTATTCCAAATGAAAATGACGACATCCATATGGTGGAAAAATTTGTTGGAACATTCATTGCATGGTCGTCGAATCTTGTAAAAAAACATGTCGACGAGGAGGTATTCATTTCAAATTCATTTTTCAAGCCGAACCTTTAACATTTAATTAGAAAAGGGCTGAACCGATGAATGTTAATATAGAAGAACAAAAAGAAGGATCTAAAATGAAATAATGCCTCCAAAGGATCAACCAACCGATCAAAACGATCTACTGAGGGCACCTTCACCCCGCCCGTTCTATATCCACATTTAATATCATTGCAAACTCATGTGGATAAGAAAATGATAGGTGGAAATAATCACAAAACTGTTTGTGAAAAAGATATGTATGGAGAGGAAACATTAGATTTCATTAGTGCCGACGTTGTAGTTGAAATCATCACATATGACTGGCTAGGCGCCTCAGTTATAAATGTATACATGAGGTATGTTTTCATGATTTGATATTACAGAAGCCGATATACAATGATAATTATGGCTAAATACTTTCCATATTTTTTGCAGGCATATATATGAAAAATCATTGAAGGGATTTTCCCGTGGATACAAATTTGGACTCGTTTGTCCTCACACCATGTCTACACAACAAAAATAAATAGATTCCAATTTTCAAGCTGAATTAATGTCAAACCTGATCCGAACGTTTCAATGTAATATTTTGACTGAAAGGCGCTTTTTAATAACAACATTGCAGGGGTAAAACTATACATTTTTATCATATCAATTATATTTTCATTTCTATCATTACTTATTACTTTTGGTGTTTTTAGGCAGCATTGGATGCTCATTGCAGTCAATTTGGATACTCCAAAGATTTATTTCTGGATTCACTGCATGGATATCCAACAAACCAACCACACATGATGGCAATTTTCAATTTGTAATACACTAGATCCAACATTTTAGAACTAAATATCTATTTATATAATTTATATTATCTTTTAATGAGGATTCTATTATGATAGAGCGGTGTATGAATATCATCTAAAGGTTGGAATGAATCCAGGGTCAAAGGACAACAAGGTGCATGAGATCTACAAGTAGACAAGTATCAGGGTATATATAATTATATTTCACTATCCAAATACATATCAGAATAGATTACTTATTTTTCCTCATGTTTCGGCAATGTCCGAAACAAACAAACAAAAAGGACTGCGGTTATTATGTTTGTAAATTTATGAAATGGATCATATTTTTTAAACAAACGAGAATCCTTAAAGAGTTATTTTTGAAAATAATTATTGGTTCATTTAAAATATTTATTAATCCTTTGGGTATTTATATTTTTTCAGTACTACTATGAATGTCACAAAAAATCATATTCACAAGATGATATAGATGTTTTTAGAAACAAATAGGCAGCGTACCTGATAGAAGAATGTAAATAAATAAGACAATTAAGGTGAATTTCTACTACTTATGTTATCTTTATATGATCATTGATATGTCTCTTGATTACACTTATTGAGCATCTATGATCACCCTTTCTAATGTTTCAAATCCTTAGATTATGAAAAACAGTTTAAGAAATGATTTGAGTTTCTAGTAAAGAATAACTTAATGAGAGACTCTTATGAACTACTGACATACGGAAAACCAAGAAAACATGTTTGTATTGTTTTGATACTTTAGGAAAAAAATCCATGAGTCATTTGTGACATGTAAGAATGGACCTCACCTCAATCCGACGCATGGTGTGACTGGTATGGCTAAAAGTGTCTGATATAAGTTTCAAATTGACATTTACTTTAGGAAACAACACTACTAACATACGGAATAACAAGAAAATGTGTTTGGATTGTTTTGAAAGTTCAGGAAAATGATTCATGAGTCACTTTTGATGTGTAAGAATTTACTGTACCTCAATCTGATGCACGGTGTGACCGGTATGGCTAAAAGTTTCTGATATTAGTTTCAAATTGACATTAACATTAGAAAACAGACTACTAACATACGGAATACCAAGAAAACACATTCATATTGTTTTGATACTTTATTAAAATGATCCATGAGTTATTTGTGACATGTAAAAATCAACCGCCCCTCAATTCGATGCACGGTGTGACTAGTATGGCTAAAAGTTCCTGATATCAGTTTGAAATTGACATTAACTTTAGAAAACAAAAAAAGTGACATACGAAAAATCGATCAAATACATTCAGATTGTTTTGATAATTTATAAAAACTATCCATGAGTAATTTGTGAGGTGTAAAAATTGACTGCACATCAATCTGAGGCACGGTGTGACCGGTATGGCTAATAGTGTCTTATATCAGTTTCAAATTGACATAAATTTTATAAAACAACACTACTAACATACGGAAAACTGAGAAAACACGTTCGAATTGTTTTGATACTTTAGGAAAATGATACATGAGTCATTTGTGACATATAAAAATCAACTGGACCTCAATCTGATGCACGGTGTGACCAGTATGGCAAAAAGTGTCTGATATCAGTTTGAAATTGACATTGACTTTAGAAAACAACACAAGTGACAAACGGAAAACCGAGGAAATGTGTTGGGATTGTTTTGATACTTTAGGAAAATGATCCATGAGTCATTTTTGACGTGTAATAATTAACCACACCTCAATCCGATGAATAGTGTGACCGGTATGGCTAAAAGTATCTAATATTAGTTTCAAATTGACATTAACTTTAGAAAATAGCATAAGTGACATATCGAAAACTGAGTAAACGCATTCCTATTGTTATGAAACATTAGGAAAACGATCCATGAGTCATTTTGGATGTGTACGAATCAACCTCACCTCAATCCGATGCACGGTGTGACCGTTATGGCAAAAAGTGTCTGATATTTGTTTCAAATTGACATAAACGTTAGAAAACAACACTACTAACATACATAAAACCAAGAAAAAGCATTCGGATTGTTTTGATACTTTAGGAGAACGATACATGGGTCATTTTTGATGTGTACGAATTGACCCCACCTCAATACAACACACAGTGTGAATGGTATGGCTAAAACTGTCTGATATCAGTTTGAAATTGACATTAACTTTAGAAAACAAGAAAAGTGACATACGAAAAACCGAGAAAATGTGTTCAGATTGTTTTGATACTTTATGAAAATGATCTGTGAGTCGATTTGGAGGCGTATGAATCAAACACACCTCAATCCGACGCATGGTGTGACTAGTATGGCTAAATGTGTCTAATATCAGTTTGAAATTCACATTAACTTTAGAAAACTACACAACTGACATACAAAAAACCAAGAAAATTCAATCATATTCTTTTTATACATTAGTAAAATGATCCGTGAGTCATTTATGATGTGTACAAATCAACCGCACCATAATCCGATGCATAGTGTGACCGGTATGGCTAAAAGTGTCAGATATCAGTTTCAAATTGACATTAACTTTAGAAAACAACACATGTGACATACGGAAAACTGAGAAAACACATTCAGATTGTTTTGATACTTTAGCAAAATGATCCATTAGTCATTTTTGGAGGTTTATGAATCGACCTCACCTTAATTCGACACACAATGTGACCGGTATGGATAAAAGTGTCTGAAATCAGTTTCAAATTGACATTAACTTTAGAAAACAACACAAGTGACATACAGAAAATTGAACAAACACATTCGGATTGTTTTGATACCTTAGTAAAACAATCCATGAGTCACTTTTTATGTGTACAAATCAACTACACCTCAATCCAATGCACGGTGTGACCGGTATGACCAAAAGTGTCTTATATTAGTTTCAAATTGACATAAACTTTAGAAAACAACACAAGTGGCATACAGAAAACTATGAAAACGTCTTTGGATTGTTTGGATAATTTATTCCAACGATCCATGAGTCATTTGTGAAATGTAAAAATCAACCGTACCACAATTCGATGCACGGTGTGACCAGTATGGTTAAAAGTGTCTCTTATCAGTTTCAATTTGACATTATCTTTAGAAAACAACACGAGTGACATTTAGAAAACAGAGAAAATGAGTTCGGATTGTTTTGATACTTTAGGAAATTGATCCATGAGTCATTTTTGATGTGTAAAAATCAACCGCACCTCAATCTGATGCACGGTGTGATTGGTATGGAAAAAAGTGTCTGATATCAGTTTCAAATTGACATAAACTTTAGAAAACAACACTACTGACATGCATAATACTGATAAAACGCATTTGGAATGTTTTGATACATTAGGAAAATGATTCATGAGTCATTTGTGATGTGTATGAATCAACCTCACCTCAATCTGATGCATGGTGTGACCGGTATGGCTAAAAGTAACTGATATCAGTTTAAAATTGACATTAACTTTAGAAAAGAACACTACTGACATATGGAATACCAAGCTAATGCGTTCAGATTGTTTTGATAATTTAGGAAAATGATCCATTAGTCATTTTTGATGTGTAAGAATCAATCGCACCTCAATTTGATGCTCGGTGCGACTGGTAAGGCTAAACGTGTCTGATATCAGTTTGAAATTGACATTAAATTTAGAAAACAACGCAAGTGACATACAAAAAACTAAGAAAACGTGTTTGTATTGTTTTTATACTTTAGGAAAACGATCCATGAGCCATTTTTGAGGTGTAAGAATTGACCGTACCTCAATCCGACGCATGGTGTGACTGGTATGGCTTAAAGTGTATGATATCAGTTTCAAATTGACATTATCTTTAGAAAACAACACAATTGACATAGGGAAAACCGAGCGAACGCAATCGGATTGTTTTGATACTTTAGTACAATGATCCATGAGTCATTTTTGACATTTACAAATCAACCGCACCTCAATCCGACGCACGTTGTGACTGGTGTTTCTAAAAGTGTCTGATATCAGTTTCAAATTGACATAAACTTTAGAAAACAACATAATTGACATACGGAAAACTGATCAAACACGTTCAGATTGTTTTGATACTTTATTACAATGATCCATGAGTCATTTTTGACGTGTATGAATCAACAACACCTCAATATGACGCACGGTGTGACCAGAATTCCTAAAAGTGTCTGATATCAGTTTGAAATTGACATTAACTTTAGAAAACAACACAAGTGACATAGGAAAAACTGAGCAAACACATTCTTATTGTTTTGATACTTTAGAAAAACAATCCATGAGTCATTTTTGAGGTGTAATAATCAACTTCATTCCAATCCGACACACGGTGTGACCGGTATGGCTAAATGTGCCTGATATCAGTTTCAAATTGTCATTAGAAATAAACACAAGTGACTTACAAAAAACTGATCAAACACGTTTGTATTGTTTTGATACCTTATGAAAATGATCCATGAGTCATTTGTGATGTGCACGAATCAACTGCACCTCAATTCATCGCACGGTGTGACCATTATAGCTAAAAGTGTCTGATATCAATTTAAAATTTACATAAACATTAGAAAACAACACATGTGACATACGGAAAACCGAGCAAATGCGTTCTGATTGTTTTAATACTTTTGGAAAATGATCCATTAGTCATTTTTGACATGTATGAACCAACCGCACCTCAATCCGATGCACGGTGTGACCCGAATGGCTAAAAGTGTCTGATATCAGTTTTAAATTGACATTAACTTTAGAAAACAACACAAGTGACATAGGAAAAACTGAGCAAACGCATTTTGATTGTTTTGATACTTTAGGAAAACAATCCATTAGTCATTTTTGAGGTGTACGAATCAACCTCATTTCAATCCGATGCACGGTGTGACTGGTATGGCTAAAAGTGTCTGATATCAGTTTCAAATTGTCATTAGAAAACAACACAAGTGACTTACAGAAAACTGATCAAACATGTTTGGATTGTTTTGATACTTTAGGAAAACGATCCATGAGTCATTTTTGACGTGTACGAATCAACTACACCTCAATCCATCGCACGGTGTGACCAGTATGGCTAAAAGTGTCTGATATCAGTTTAAAATTGACATAAACTTTAGAAAACAACACAAGTGACATACAGCAAACCGAGAAAATGCATTCGAATTGTTTTGATACTTTAGGACAATTATCCATGAGACATTTTTGATGTGTACGAATCAACCACACCTCAATCTGACGCACGGTGTGACCAATAAATCTTTTCATTAGATAAAGAATCAGTATTTATTAAATTAGATAAATCATCCAAAAACATATTGATTTTACATTATTCCTTTTCATTGTTATCAGAATGAAAACATTTGAGTTTATCATTTCCATATTTTAGTTTCACATTTCCATATTAATGTATTCTTTCGTATTAATGTTTTAATTTATTTAATTATTTTATTGCTAATATAATATTGGTTTTCTTATATAGGAAAAAAAATTTCCTTGAGTTCGGATGCTTTGTTCGGCAACAAATACCGTGGACGAAAATTTTAGAGAGAGGATCACGAATATCAAAGGATGAAACATTAATGTTTATAACTATTGTTGGATAATTGTTATTGTAACCATGAAAAAAATTGTTTGAAATGTATATAGAAGTGTATTTTTGTATTCATGATTTTATGTAAATGTATACATCATTTTTTGTCAAAATATTGTGTGCAAGTGTTATTTTGTGCAGGTGTGAAGGTGCTATTTTGTGCAGGTGTGTAGGTGTGCAGGTGTGCAGGTGCGGGTCGTGTAGGTGCAGGGGAAGGTGCCTTTTTCAGCGCTTTTTTGAGCGCTGATAAAGGATAGCTTTAACAGCGCTAAAAGAGCGCTGATAAAGATCCCTATTATCGGTGCTCAAGATAGTTCTGATAAATGCACCCCTTTATCAGCGCTAGCAAAGTGCTGTTAATGATGGCGTAGATAAAGCCCCCCCCCTTATCTATGTAGACATTAACCGTGCTTTTATAGCACTGTTAATGTTAAATTTTAGCGGTGATAAAAGGCCAAGTTGTAGTAGTGGTGCCACTATAAAGGTTCCCCAAGCTACTTCTCCAAAAGAGCTTATGTGCACCTCCCCAAACAACAAAGGTTGATGAATAGTATTGAAGGTGTGATTAATCATGTGGGCATACTATAATCCATTTATCAGTATAACCCATTAGTGGAATTCATAATAAAAATCATCATGAAATAATTATCAATACCTAAAAATCACTTAACCAACTCCCCAAAACATGGTAAGTACTATAATCCAAAATAATAAATATTTCATGTCATGATAGTATATAGCTTAAAAAATTGACCAAAATAAGTCACCAATAAAAATCCACATAAGGGGACCCTATCACATGTCTAGTACCCTTATCCCTGATCCTTCCCCGATCAACCATCTGTCATATGGCCATTTCTTTTATCCGGTCCTACAAACTTGATGCTTACTTAGGTACCCAATGGGTGCTCAGACAATGTTTGAGTATAACTCAGTAGGACACCACAAATAGTGTCTATAACTATATCTAGTCTAATAGAAGTGTATGCATATGTAAAAATGTGAAATAAACCAGACAATGAAAGTAAACCAATTTTTATTTAAACAGTTTTCAGTTAGCCCTATGTGATCATGAATCCCACTATAACACTAACACATCAAACCCCCTCAACCTATGTAATTCATATGGACTATAAACTATAGGGGGTTTAGTACTATGAATTATATGAAAATTAATTTTTAAATTCAATCAAATCATTATTACTTGGAGCCTCAGTCCAGGTATTCACATCATATCTATACCGAGACTCTTAGAGGATCTGTCTGATATCCCAACCGTACCTTGCATCGGTGGTTCCTAGAGAATCAGTCTATCCCAACCAAAAAATGAGGAGTATCAATCCAACATCCCAACTATTTAATAAATCATTATTTCCATGGTTCATCATTAGTGATATTTCATCAAACACTAATAACGAGGGTTCTCCTTTTCATTTGGCAACATTCCCATACTTCATCACTCATAATACATTTAACCCAATTTCATAACTAGATCATTTCACCATTTATTTATAACCAAAACAAATAATCATAATTCCAAACCATTTAAGAATATGAAAATTCCACCATAACCATTTATCCTTATTCACATTAATTATATCAAAACCCATTTAACTTTTCAAGTTAATCCAGAAAAACCGTTATACCATGTTAACATGATATACACAATTAAAATTGTTTTACACTTAGAATCCCTAAAATACATCATTAAAAAACCAATTTACATTTTCAATGGAGTGGAACACCCCATGGGTATCCTTAAGCACAGTCTACTCATCATAAACAGATCTAATGGGGCCCATGAAAGTTCCAATAGAAAATTTAGACATCCAATTTATCATTCCTAATAAATGAATCAATTTAATAATGAAACAACACAATTTAAAAAACTACATTCACATGAATAAAAAGAAAGATTTGGAAAATAACTTTCAAACCACCTACCTCAAGATTATGGACAACCTCTCTCTTAAACATGACCCTTGATACAAGCCTAAACAACCCCTAATTCCCAATATAATAATTTCTTGGAAAATAATTGTTTAGGGATTCAAAAGCATATAAAACAACCCCCAGTGATTATCCTAGAAAATAGAATGAAGTCATGTGAGATACTTACTAGGAGCATTCAATTCACACTAAACATCACTCAAAATGCCTAAGAATCAATGGAGAAAGACCCTTGGAGTGTTTGGGAGGATTTGGTTCATAAAATATGTTACATGAAGAGAAATGGGGGATAAATTTTATGAAAATTATATACATTTTAGAAGGAAAAAATGACCATTTTCCTCTTTAGTGAGTCACATGCTTCAGCTCCATGGTTTTTTGAACCGTGCACTGACCATGTGGTTCCTTCTTTCCAAGAGGAAGATGGGATGCAGAGTTTTATTTTCCACCTTCACAGTTTGAAAAAACTTATGGTATCCATGTAGTTGCCTATATCTGAGGGGAAATATCCACATGGTCTCCTAAGAACCAATCACACGGTTTATAAACCATGAAACACCCTCTACCAGGACACATAGTTATGGTCTATTCACTACTACAACTTGGCCTTTTATCAGTGATAAAAACCGACATTAACCGCACTAGAAAAGCACTGTTAATGCCGACATAGATAGGGGGTCCCCTTTATCAGTGCACCAAAAAGAGCTGATAAAGGCGAGCATTATCAGAGCTAAAAAGGCACTGATAAAGGACCCCCTTTATCAGCGCTTTTTTAGCGCTGATAAAGGGGAACCCCCCCCCCCCATCTACGCCAGGATTAAGAGCGATTTTCTAGTGCTGATAAAGGGGTGCCTTTATCAGTGCTCTTTTAGCGATGTTAAATGTGTCCTTTATTAGTGCTAAAAAAAGTATTGATAAAGGCACCTTCCCTAGCACCATCACAACCAGCACCTACACACCTACACAAACCAACACTTGTACACCTGCACAAAATAGAACCTACAAAATTGCAAAAAATAGCACCCGTACACAATATTTTGACAAAAAATGATATATACATTTACTTAACATCATGAATACAAAGAAAACACTTCTATATACATTTCAAACAATGTTTTACATGGTTATAATTAAAATTATCTAAGCAACAGTTAGAAACATTAATATTTCATCCTTTGATATTCGTGATCCTCTCTCTAAAATAGTATTCCACGGTATTTGTTGCCGAACAAATCATCTAAACTCAAGGAAAAAAATTCACCTATATAAGAAAACAAATATTATGTTAGTAATAAAGTAATGAAATAAATTAAAACATTAATATGAAAAAATTCATTAATATGGAAATGTGAAACTAAAATATAGAAATGATAAACTCAAATGTTTTCATTCTGATAACAATGAAAGGGAATAATGTAAAATCAATATGTTTTTGGATGATTTATCTCATTTAATAAATAATGATTATTTTTCTAATGAAAAGCTTTACCAGTCACACCGTGCATCGGATTGAGGTGTGGTTGAATTTTACATGTCAAAAAATGACTCATGGATCGTTGTCCTAAAGTATCAAAACAATACGAACACGTTTGCTCGGTTTTCCGTATTTCACTTGTGTTGTTTTTTAAAGTTTATGTCAATTTGAAACTGATATCTGACACTTTTAGCCATAATGGTCATACCATGCATCGGATTGAGATGCAGTTGATTTTTACATGTCAAAAATGACTCATGGATCGTTTTCCTAAAGTATCAAAATAATCCGAACGCATTTTCTTGGTTTTACATATGTCACTTGTGTTGTTTTCTAAAGTAAATGTCAATTTGAAACTGATATCAAACACTTTTAGCCATACTGGTCACACTGTGCGTCGGATTGAGGTGAGGTTGATTTATACACCTCACCAAGGACTCATGGATAGTTTTAAAAAAGTATCAAAACAATCTGAACGTGTTTGCATAGTTTTTCGTATGTCACTTGTTTTGTTTTCTAAAGTTAATGTCAATTTCGAGCAGATATCAGACACTTTTAGCCATACTGTTCACATCGTGTGTCAGATTGAGATTTGGTTGATTTTTACATGTCACAAATGACTCATGGATCATTTTCCTAAAGTATCCAAACAATTTGAAAGTGTTTACTTAGTTTTCTGTATGTCAATTGTGTTGCTTTCTAAAGTTTATGTCAATTTGAAACTGATAACAGACACTTTTAGTCATACCGGTCACACCGTGCATCGGATTGAGGTGAAGTTAATTATTACATGTCACAAATGACTCGTGGATCATTTTCCTAAAGTATCAAAACAATCCGAACATGTTTTCTCGGTTATATGTATGTCGCTTGTGTTTTCTTCTAAAGTTAATGTCAATTTGAAACTGATATCAGACACGTTTATCCATACCTGTCACACCGTGCGTCGGATTGAGGTGCAGGCAATTCATAAACCTCAAAAATTTCTCATGGATTGTTGTACTAAAGTATCAAAACAATCCAAACGCATTTTCTCGGTTTTTCGTATGTCACTTGTGTTGTTTTCTAAAGTTAATTTCAATTTCAAACTGATATCAGACACTTTTAGTCATAACGGTCACACCGTGCATCGGATTGAGGTACGGTTGATTATTACATTTCACAAATGACTCATGGATCATTTTCATAAAGTATAAAAGCAATCTGAACTTGTTTTCTTGGTATTCCATATGTCAGTAGTGTTGTTTTCTAAAGTTAATGTCAATTTGAAACTGATATCAGACACTTTTAGCCATACCGGTCACACCGTGCATCGGATTGAGGTGCGGTCGATTCGTGCACGTCAAAAATGAATCATGGATCATTTACCTAAAGTATAAAAACAATAAGAACTTGTTTTCTTAGTATTTAGTATGTCAGTAGTATTGTTTTCTAACGTTTATGTCATTCTGAAACTGATATCAAACACTTTTAGCCATACCGGTCACACTATGCATCAGATTGAGGTGTGGTTGATTTTTACATGTCACAAATGACTCATGGATTGTTTTAATAAAGTATAAAAACAATCTTAATGCTTTTTCTTGGTTTCCCGTATGTCACTTGTGTTGTTTTCTAAAATTAATGTAAATTTGAAACTGATATCAGACACTTTTAGCCATACCGGTCACACCGTGTTTCGGATTTAGGTGAGGTTGATTCATACACATCAAAAATAACTCATGGATGGTTTTCCTAAAGTATCAAAACAATCCAAACATATTTTCTTAGTTTTTCGTATGTCACTTGTGTTGTTTTCTAAAGTTAATGTCAATTTAAAACTGATATCAGACACTTTTTTCCAAACCAGTCACACCATGCGTCGAATTTAGGTGTGGTTGATTCGTACACATCCAAAATAACTCATGGATTCTTTTCCTAAAGTATCAGAACAATCTGAACATGTTTCCTCGGTTTGTCGTATGTCAGTAGTGTTGTTTTCTAAAGTTAATGTCAATTTCAAACTAATATCAGACACTTTTAGTCATACCGGTCACACCATGTGTTGGATTGAGGTGTGGTCTATTCTTACACCTCAAAAATAAATCATTGATCATTTTCCTAAAGTATCAAGACAATCCGAACACGTTTTCTCAGTTTTCCGTATGTCACTTGTGTTGTTTTCTAATTTAATTTCTGTTTGAAACTAATATCAGACACTTTTAGCCATACCGGTCACACCGTGTGTCGGATTGAGGTTTATTTGATTTTTAAACGACAAAAATGACTCATGGATAATTTTCCTAAAGTATCAAAACAATCCGAACGTGTTTTCTTGGTTTTTCGTGTGTCACTTGTGTTATTTTCAAAACTTAATGTCAATTTCAAACTGATATCAGACACTTTTAGCCATATCGGTCACAACATGTGTCAGATTAAAGTGAGGTTGATTTGTAAACCTCAAAAATGAATCATGGATCATTTTCCTAATGTATCAAAACAATATGAATGCATTTGTTCAGTTTTCCATATGTCACTTATGTTTTTTTCTAAAGTTAATGTCAATTTCAAACTGATATCAGACACTTTTATACATACCAGACACACCGTGCGTCGGATTGAGGTGCAGTCGATTCGTAAACATCACAAATGAATTATGGATTGTTGTTCTAAAGTATCAAAATAATCTGAATGCGTTTTCTTGGTTTTCGTTATGTTAGTAGTGTTGTTTTCTTAAGTTTATGTCAAATTGAAACCGATATGAGACACTTTTAGCCATATCGGTCACACTGTGCATCAGATTGAGGTGAGGTTGATTATTTCACATCAAAATTGAATAATGGGTCATTGTACTAAAGTATCAAAACAATCTGAATTCATTTTCTCTGTTTTCCGTATGTCACCTGTGTTATTTTATAAAGTTAATGTCAATTTGAAACTGATATCAGATACTTTAAGACATATTAGTCACACCGTGCATTGGATTGAGGTACGGTTGATTCATACACGTCAAAAATGACTCATGGATCATTGTATTAAAGTATAAAAACAATATGAATGCGTTTTCATGGTTTTCCGTATGTCACTTGTGTAGTTTCCTAAAGTTAATGTCAATTTCAAACTGATATCAGACACTTTTAGCCATACCGGTCACACCGTGCATCAGAATGAGGTGCGGTCAATTCCTACCTGTCAAAAATGTCTCATGGATTGTTTTCCAAATGTATCAAAACAATTCGAATGCGTTTGCTCAGTTTTCTATATGTTAGTATTGTTTCTTTCTAATGTTTATGTCAATTTGAAACTCATATCAGATACTTTGAGCCATACCGGTAACACCGTGTGTCAGATTGAGGTAAGGTCTATTATTATACCTCAAAAATGACTCATGGATCATTGTCCTAAAATATCAAAACAATCTGAATGCATTTTCTCAACTTTTCGTATGTCACTAGTGTTGTTTTCTAAAGTTAATGTGAATTTCAAACTGATATCAGACACTTTTATCCATACCAGTCACACCGTGCATCAGATTGAGGTACGTTTGAATCGTAATTGTCACAAATGACTAATGGATCATTTTACTAAGGCCTCAGAACAATACAAATGCATTTTCTTGGTATTACGTATGTCATTAGTGTTGTTTTCTAAAATTAATGTCAATTTAAAATTGATATCTAACACCTTTAGCAATACCGGTCACACCGTGCGTCGGATTGATGTGCGGTTAATTCTTACACATCAAAAATGACTCATGGATCATTTTCCTAAAGTATCAAAATAATCCTAATGCATTTTCTCAGTATTCCCTATATTAGTAGTGTTGTTTTCTAAAGTTAATGTCAATTTGAAACTAATATCAGACACTTTTAGCCATACCGGTCACACTGTGCATCGGATTGAGGTGAAGTCGATTCATACACATCGCAAATGACCCATGGATCATTTTACTAAAGTATCAAAACAATATGAACATGTTTTCTTGGTTTTCCATATGTCAGTAGTTCATAAGAGTATCTCATTAAGTTATTCTTTACTAGAATCTCAAATCATTTCTAAAACTGTTTTTCATAATCTAGGGATATAAAACATAAGAAATGGTGATCATAGATTCTCCATAAGTGTAAACAAGGTAGATATCAATGATCATATAAATATAACGTAAGTAGTAGGAATCCACCTTCTTTGTCCTATTTGTTTACATTCTTCCATCAGGTACGCTGCCCATTTGTTTCTAAACACATCTATATCATCTTGTAAATATGAGTTTTTGCGATAGTTATAGTAGTACTGGAAAAATATAAATACACAAAGGATTAATAAATATTTTAAATGAATGATTAATTATTTTCAAAAATACCTCTTCAGGGATGCTAGTTTGTTCATGAAATATGATCTCTTTCATAAATTTTCAAACATAATAACCACAGTCCTTTCCGTTTGTTTGTTTCAGACACTACAGAAACGTCGAGAAAAATAAGTAATCTGATTTGATATGTATTTGGATAGTGCAATATAATTATATATACCATGATAATTTTCCATTAGTAGATCTTGTGCGCCTTGTCATCTTTAGACACTGGATTCATTCCAGCCTTTAGATGATATTCATACACTACTCTGTCAAAACATAATCCTCATTAAAAGATAATATAAATTATATAACTTGATATTTAGTTCTAAAATGTTGGATCTAGTGTATTAAAAATTGACAATCTCTATCATGTGTGTTCGGTTTGTTGGATATCCATGTAGTGAATCCATAAAATAAATCTTTAGAGTATCCAAATTGACTGCAATGAGCATCCAATGCTTCCTAAAAACACAAAAAGGAATAACTAATGATAGAAATTAAAATATAATTGATATGATAAAAATTTTGAATTTTACCCCTGCAACGTTGGTATTAAAAAGAACATGTCAGCTGTAATTTTTCATTAAAACATTCTGAGCAGTTTTGACATTAATTTATCCTGAAAATCGGAATCTATTTTTTTAGACATTGTGTGAGGACTAACTAATCCAAATTTGTATTCACGGGAAAATCCCTTCAATTGTTTTTCATATATACGCATGCAAAAATATGAAATGTATTTAGCCATAATTATCATAGTATATCATCTTCTGTAAAATAAAATCATGAAAACATACCTCATGTATACATTTATAACTGAGGTGGCTAGCTAGTCATATGTGATGATTTCATCTATAGCATCAGCACTAACAAAATCTAATGTTTCCTCTCCATATATATCTTTTTCCCAAACAATTGTGTGATTATTTTCGCCTTTCATTTTTTATCCACGTGAGCTTTCTATGATATTAAATGTGGATATAGAATGGGTGGGGTGAAGGTTCCCTCAGTAGATTGTTTTGATCGGTTAGTTGATCCTTTTGAGCTGTTATTTCATTTTAGCTCTATCCTTTTTTCCTTTTGTAAAAACATTCATCGGTTCAGCCCTTTTCTAATTAAATGTTAAAGGTTCTGCTGGAAAAATGAATTGGAAATGAAAACCTCATGGTAGACATGTTTTTTACAAGATTCGACGGCCATGCAACTAATGTTCCAATAGCTTTTTCCACCGTATGAATGTCATCATAGTCATTTGGAATGGGAAGCTCGGCGCTCGGCTCATGAACTACGTTAATCAACACTTTGACATGACCGGTTGGAAGTGGTCTGGAGTGTAGCGTTTCATTCTGCATATTGAACACCTTATCCCTCACTACAAGGTGATGGGTGGGAGTTGAAAGATATAAATCACATTCATTTTCACCTTATAGAATATCATTACAAGAAAGGTATTAGTGTCTATGTGATTCACATTTCATAGAAAAAAATATTATAACATTGATTACCTCGGTTAAGTTAGGTCCTTAAGGGGAATGGCTCGCCTCAATGCTGGTGGGGGTGGGGCGGGTTGTTCTTGAGTTGTTTCTTCTCTTCGCCTCTCCCCCATCAAAGTTTCTAGCAACTCTCCCTAACGTTGGAATTTTTCGTCAAGGGTAGCTAGTCTATCTATAGTCAATTTCATTTCTTTAGTTTGTTCCTCCTCTTTTTTCAAAAAAAAATTGTCCGGGGTGTCACCCCAAACCCCGCACCTCTGAAGAGGCCATACTGTTCTGGCTGTTTCAAGGCCGCTGAAAGTATGTCCGCATCTGGTGCAGGTGTTGTTGATTCCTGTGACTACATCAAATATAAAATATGGTAAATAAGTAATAATCATGATTTAATATTGATTTAAAGAAAAAAAAATTATATTATGTCATACTTACACATGTTTCCCACACTTTTTGTGTGTTTTCATCTACTAGTTTTCCCTCTTTATTAACACAAGCCTCCTTCCATAGCACATGGTGTGGGATGGAAGTGTCTTGGGATTTTGATTCAACAATCTGCATATAAACATATAAATATGGTTACAATGTTGTTTTATGTCACATAAAAGTATTACAATAATTTTAAAATACATACCTATTTTTTTCAATAGAATCATACCCCATCCTTGCTTTACGGTAGGGGTACGCTGGTTTTGCGGCCCGTTATTTATTTTCAGCACTCAGGTGTTGTTTCATAAATAAAAAACTGTCAATCAATGTGATGAATACAATCAACGTTAAACAACGTGTTACCAAACACAATGTACCTGAAAAGTCTTCTATGCACGATGGTTGCAAAACGCATCCCACACTCTTTGGGATATCAAGTGTGCATAAAGAGGAGGTGGGTGCGGCTTGATTTTCCCTTCAGCATCGTCTAGATGAAATTTAGTTAAAATGGTGCAAAAGCCTCTATGAACCCTTCCTTCCAGTCTTAATACATATTCTTTCTATGAGACATCTACTATTAATGCACTTTGCAAAAGATGATGTAGAGTTAGCCAATATTTCAGTATTTTAGTTTATTTTATTTTAATAAATTAAATAAATGATATCGTAATGTTACCGTAATCTCTTCCCACATTAATTTTTTTAGTCCGCTGAAAACATGGTGCCATGACTCTATATCAATCGACATGCGTTGCTGAGTGATGATTCCAATATAGCTTCTAAACATGGTTTTTTGGGGTTTACATGCTGGACTCGCTTATTCCATCCCACCTCATATTTGATGCATTTTTCTTTTTCCTTAAAGATTTTTGCTAAAACTATCAAACTATAGCGCACCCATTTTTTTTGTGCCGCCGGGTTTTCATTGCCTACCATTTCCTCAGTTTCTGCATCATCATTATGTTCCTTTGAAGCGCTAGCATCGACACTGGGACCAGCAACAGTGGGTTGAGAATCCTATTATACTTCAGTAGTGGGACCAACAGCAATAGGTTGAGAAACCTATTGTACCTCAGCTGTGGGACCAGCTGCAACAGGTCGAGAGTCTTGTTTTACCTCAGCAGTGGGACCAGCTGCAACAGGTTGAGAAACCTGTTGTGTCTCAGGATTGGGTGCATCAGCAGGTGTAGAAGTCATTATCTATAGAAGTGGTTTAACATTTAATTTAGATCTCCTAAAAGAAGCAGTGAATAGATAATAACATAATGTAATATAATCTATATTACAATAAAAAAATAACCTGATTATTTAACTCTCTTTTTTTAAACGGTGAAGGGATTTGACCCCTCTATCGACTATCCATATCCCTTTATTGTGGTCTCCTATGACATACAAAACATCATCTACATTGGGACCACTACGAAATGATTGAGAATTCCCAATGAAAGGGTCATCCTCTGTTGAATTTTCATTTGACCCTTCAGTTGTTTTGGTCGATAACAGAACAATTGGCCAATTTCGGTTTGTGGGATATGGAAAATAAAATACTTGCACTGCATGTGATGCCATTATAAACGGTTTGACATTCTCCCCTTATTTACTGAAATAAAGTTTTATGAATCCCAATTCATCTATTTTAACAGCACTCCTATTATCAACCAACTTTCATTGAAAAATCGGAACTTGGAATTCCATATAATCCAACTCCCATATTTGTTTGATGATTCCAAAGTATTGCATATTTGCAGAAATTGGATTTCTGTCCTTAGAACCATAAACATGAATTGCTTCAGCCACAAGTGTAACCCCACTATTCTGCATGTTACTGTCTTCATCATGTTCATTAGTATAAGTGTATAACCATTAACTATATAATCATTATAATATAATACATACACACTTGGTCGTTTGGCTATCCATCAAAGTCGGAATGAAATTGACTCTAGATTTTCATCTGACTTCTTAAAAATAAGGTCCTGAAACCATCCTATAAATTGTTGATTATGTGTATTTGATATCCTTTTTTCAGACCTAGATGGATTCAAATTCCTAAGAATTTATTTTTGGGTTTCAATATATGGGTCAACGTCAAAATTTTTATGCGAAAAATAAAGGTGGGCCTACTCCCGATCTGTAATATTGATTGTGACAACCTGTCTTCCAGAAATTCCTTTACCCTCAAGCCGCCCAGTGTGACGATATTTTGGTAGGCCAATTCTTTCCACAACAGACATGTATTCGGTACAGAATTCAGTGGCTTCCTCAACAATATATCGATCCACAATAAAACCCTCGGGAAGACTTTGATTTTTCACATACCCTTTCAAATTCTTCATATATCGTTCAATGGGGTACATACATCTGTAATGTAAAGACCACATAGTTGAATCTCTCTCACCAAGTGGACCATCAAATGAACCATCATATGAAAAAATTAAGGCAGGAAGAACATTTCTAATTCTCATAATATGACGGAAATTTCCATTTCCATAGTTGGAAATTTCACTAGGTCTATAACTTTGATGCATATAGCTTTAAAGAAGAAACACAGTTTCATTAATGTATGGCAGACATTCTTGGGAAAAAAATGCAACGTAAAGAAATAGGAATGGGATCTTGCATCAAAACATGGAAGTCATGTGATTTAAAACCTTTTAACTTCAAATTTCTCATTGACATGAGGTTCCTAATATTTGAAGAATACCCCTCTGAAACCTTTATGCCATTTAAGAAGTTTCAAAACTGATATCACTCTTTCCTGGAAAGATTGTAAGCAGTAGGAGGAAGAAATGTTCATTTTTCACCCTTCATTGTTTCCAACTCTTCTTGTATTCTCATCTCACCTATGCCCAACCTCGCCTTAATTCCATCTTTTGTTTTTCCATGTGTATTTAGCAACGTGTCGATGATACTATCAAATACATTTTTTTCTACATGCATAACCTCAAAAAAATTCTGACATACACACAATTTCAATATGGTAATTCAAAAAAATTGATCTCTTTTTCCAATAGATTTTCGTAATTCTTTTCGAAGCCGATTTACCAAAATTAGTGTCCACATATTTAAATTTCTCAAACAATTGATCGCCTGTAGTGGAGATGGTGTTGTATGTTCTTCTGAACTTCCATCGAATGATGTTGTCCAAGATCGGTACTTATGCCATTAGGGTAGAAATCCGTGATGTCCTAGAAACACAGTTTTTGATGAATGTTTCAACCTAATTGTTTGTATAGCTTGTTCGTAAATGGGACACCCTTGAGTTTATTTAATTATATATCATGAGAAAATTCTATAAGCAGGGAATTCATTTATCATCCCGTATAACATGGCTCTCAAAGTGAAATCTTCTTTTTTTAAGCATCATACAATGTAACACAATAATCCCACAATAATTTCAAATATTCAATCAATGGAGCTAAATAAACATCAATATCATTACCCTGTTGTTTTGGTCCTGATATAAGCATAGATAACATGATGTATTTTCATTTCATATATAACCACGGTGGTAAGTTATAATTTACCAACATAACCGGCCATGTATTGTGACTATTTCTTTGAAAACCAAAAGGATTCACTCCATCTGTAGATAACACAAGGCGAAGGTTTCTCGACTCATTTCCAAATTCAGGATACTCATGTTCAATTCTCTTTTATTGAGGAGAGTCTGCCATGAGACGTAGTATCCCATCTTTAATTCTTGTATCTTCATGCCATATCAATTGTCCTAAAGTCTCTTCACTTCCATATAGGCGCCTAAACCTAGGAATTATTGGAAAGTACCATACAAATTTAGTAGTACTGGATTCATCTTTCTTGTATCTAGAAGCACCACACTTTGGGAATTCTTTAAGTGATTTGTGGTCCTTGAGAAATAGTATACAGTCATTCAGGTAGGCATGTATTCTTTCAGAGATCATACCCATCGTGCGTAGCATTCGTTTGGCATCATATGTTCGGCTTGGGAGCTCATTATCTTCTGGGAGCATGTCATTCAAGAGAGCGTGTAGTTCTGTAAAACTGGCGTCACTCCACCCATTGTCTGCTTTCAAATTATACAGCTTTAGTACGACTGATAGTGCTGTATATTTAGTGCAACCAGCATACAATGGCGTCTTTGCACAACTTTTTAACTTCTCAAACAATTTTGGGCAATCACGAAGTTCATATTCGATGGTCCTTGTCATTTCCTCAATAGTATCTTCATCATCATTCACATCTATAATCACATCTTCCATATGGTCATCTTCATTGTTCATACTTGTAATCATATCATATGATCCATAAAACAGAGTGTTATCCCATCCACTACCTACATTCATTGTTTCCCTGTGTTTATTCCAACATGTATAACTCTGATCTATTCCGTGATAGATCAAGTGTTCTTCCAACTCCTCTGGACTATTTTTTTTTTGAATAACAACAGCGTAAACATGGATAAAGGATTTGAGAAGTGTCATATGCATGATCTTTTGCAAACTTGATAAACTCTTTCACACCTTCTTCATACTCTTTTGTCAACTGATTGGCATTCATCCATTATTTATTTATATTCATCCTATTCGAAATCCAAAGGATGGGTATATGTGTTAGGGGAGAGGAAATATGGGTATAATTTAGATAAAAAACTAGATAATTCAGAAATTGTGGTGGGGGGCGTGCTAATTAATAGCAAATCATGGGTGGTTCTTGGGATTCATCCATTCTCTTCCTCTCTTCGATCCCCCCTGATGGGGGGTGGTTCTTGGGTGTTTTTTATTGTGCGTTAGTGAGTTCTTCCCTCATACTTCATCCATTACTATTATCCTTTATTTCCCTATGATTTGGGATGATTTTAACTAGGAATTTTGTGATGATTTCCCTATATCATCTTCAAATCAATTCAGATGATGTAGATCTTGTTTGTATTGGATAGAGGTTATCCTCGTACGATGAACGCAACATGTTTTGTATGGTTTAGGTTTTGTTGTGTTTCCCATTGAGTTTTTAAAAGATTATTCCTAATTATATTAATGTGAATAATTAATTATAAGTTTATATAATTAATTATTTGGGAGTTGTGCCTTGAGATTGGGTCTCAATCATTGATACAAGATTAGATAAGGCATGTATAGTCTTGGTTGAGGATGAGTTGATCTTAGTGAGGGGGTTACTCAATTTTTTGAGGTAGTAGGACCATATAATATGAAACCATGTTCCATTTTATGCATGATTATGCATTCATTCATGAGTATATGTTTTCCAGTGATAGGGATAGAAATCAATGGAAACCTAAGTAAATAAATAGGGTGTTTTGATCCACCAAGAGATAGAGCGAGGAATCTATTGAATGTGTGTTATTTTGTGATCATCTAGAGATTAGGTCTCTATGGAGGTGAGGTTTCTAGTTGTTTTTATGAGAGGATCGGGTTTGGAATGATATTTGTATAGCCTAGTTAAGTTTTCTAAGGCCATTTGAGTAGGAATTAGAGTCTAAGGCCTAAAGAAGATGGATAATATAGTTTCATATATCACATATTATGGGGAACACCCTCTTAAGGATATATAAGAGTCATGGTGTGTGTGATGAGTAGGATATTCCATATAGGGATTGGTGAAGTGTGAAATAGAGGATTTCCTCTTTATAATTGGATTAAGAGATCTCCAAGGGGAGATATGATATGGTACCTAAGTGAGGGTCATGGTAATAGTCAAGATGACTTAGCATAGCGTATCCAAGGCTCTTAGTGTGAGTTTCTTAGGATGGTCATTATTTAGTTTTAATGTGTTTTAATGTGGGAATTAGAAGATGATATATACTAGACTATCAATGCCTATATCAAGTATATCATGTGGGTTGTGACATTACCATGTAGAGATGAGTGTATGTTGGTATCAATGAGTAGAGATGGGTTCAGTTTGTAGAACCCAGTAGATTCCCTTATAGGAGGAATTAGAATTTTGATAGGTTGGGAATAATTTTCATGTATAACCAAGATGGTGTTAAGGAGATTATTATGCAAGGATAAATGGATGGAGACTTTTATCATTTATGGTCAGACCGACTAAGAGATTGGGACTTCATATGACTTTCACCTAGTTGAAGTATGATCATCCATGGGGCCCACCTATTGATGATGTGGCTTAGCTAGTACGAGAGGTTAGCTATATAGATACCCTCATTAGATTACTATTTATATGTTTTGTGTCATGAGCCAAGATGGATGGACTTTATTTAAGTGATAAGGTGTTGGTAGGACCCTAATTTGAGTGAGAAGGCATTGGTCAAATGGGATTAGTGTGTTACTTCCATGGGATCCACCTATTGATGGTGCATTTTGACTTCTGATAGAGGTTGGATATTGTGATTCCCTCCTTAGATATTTTTTTGTATGATAATATGATGTGAGATATGGAAATGGGGATCACATTGTATTGGTTTGGAGTTGTTTTGTGAGATTTTGTCAATAGAGATTCCCTCCTCAAATTTTATTTTATGTGATGTGATGGTGAGACCCACCGTAAGTGAGAGGGGAGCAGCTACTATGTTGTGGAATTAGAGGATATGTGAATCACACCGAATGTGAGAGGTTGGTGTCACTGTTATGTTATAAGTAAGGATGTGATATTTAAATTGGTATATGACCCAACCCAGAGAATAGTGTACAATATAGTGTACAATATAGAACATACTAAACATATGTCTCATCCCGTTGTCATGCCTCACCTGTTGACATGAATTCACCAACACGGATGTTTCAAACCCTACCTGGCCTAACTATGGGGTAGTATCCAAAATCAGAAAAAGATCCATACTAAGGGCCACTAGACGGAGTGAAATCCTAATCTAGTGTAACAACCTTTCACAAAAAAATACTCTCTCTATCCAGGTTTCTATCACAAGGTTATAGTGGGTAGATCTAATCAAGATCAAACAAGTAACCAACAACATATACATGTGTCACAGACACAGGAATCACACACAAGAATCAAGCAAAATCATAATTAATCTCAATATTGATAGTAAATTCAAACATAATTAATTCATGAAAATTCAATTTTACTCACTTTAAGGAAGAAGACCCAGTAGCATAGGAGGAGGAGGTGTCGATAGTGGAGGCAGCAGAGGTAGAAGAGGCAGCGTGGAGGCAGCGCGGTGGCAGTGGAGGCAGCAGAGGCAGCTCAGAGGTAGAGAAGGCAGCGGAGGTAGTGGAGTAGGCGGAGGAGGAGGAGGAGGAGGAGGAGGCACCGGTGGATGAGGAGGAGGAGGAGGAGCCGCCATGGAGGAGGAGGAGTAGGAGGATCCGCGGTGGAGGAGGAGGAGGAGAAGTAGGTGCCAGAGGAGGAGGAGAAGTAGGCACCGGAGGAGGATGAGGAGGCAGCGACCATGGCAGAGGATGAAGAGAAGGAGGCAGCAGCCACGTTGGAGATAAGGCATCAGCGGAGATGAGGCAGCGACGCAGGGTAGGGCTTCCGTGAAAGCTTGACAGGGTGCGGGGAGGAGGAGGAGGACCCGGTGGATTTTATAAATCCCGTGTGTACCTTTATTAGCACTAGTAATAAGCATTGAGAAAGGGGGTCTTTATCAATGCTAAAATGAAAAGCGCTGATAAAGACCCCCTTTATGAGGGATTTTTTAGCACTGATAAAGGTTGGACTTTATCAGCGCTTTTGTCGTGATGATAAAGAGTGACTTTATTAGCACTTTTCATTATATCACTAATAAAGACCCTTTTTATCTATGCTTTTGTAGCGCTGATAAAGACATAATTTATCAACGCTAATAAAAGCACTGATAAATGTATACATTTAATAATTTTTTTATATTATTATATATTTATTTAAAATGATATTTATTATAAATATATATAAATATATATTTATTAATAATTATAACTCTAAATAAATATATCTTTATTTATACTTATAAAATTATTTTAAAGGTATATGTATATATATATCATTGAAAATACAATAAAATATATATTTATTTTTTAAATATAATGTAATTTTAATTATAACTGTACATTTTTTAGAACATATATATTATATGGGTAACTTAATGAATTATAAATCAATAACACATCAACGTGATATGTAATTATAATCTATAAATGAACTTTATTCATGCACATATATATACGCATGATATATTCATTGACCCCAATTAATTGGAAAACATATATATATTCAATAATTCTAGTTATACATATATATTTAAAATTATTATATATTTATAAATAAAACAAACACATTAAATATAAACACATATATTTAATATACATATTAAATATAATGAATTAATAAATCTAATAAATCTAATAAATCTAATAAATATATTTATTATTAATCTTATAACTATTTAATTTTGTTTATATATATATTTAGTTATAACATGTGTTTTTTATTTAATGTATACAATAATCATTATCAGCGCTATGAAAAGCATTGATCAATGTAACCTTTATCAGCGTTAAGAAAAGCACTGATAAAGGGATATTTAAAGCGCTGATAAATGTACCATTTATTAGCGCTAAAAAAAGTGATGATAAAGGGTACAACTTTATTAGTGCTTGTTTTAGCGCTAATAAAGTGTACATTATCAGTGTTTTTTTTAGCACTGATAAAGTCTGACCCCTTTATGAACACTTTTCTGTTAGCAATGATAAATACAGGCACCTGCCTTGCCCAGTTTATTGGTAGTGATTATTAGTCATAACTTTACACAAACCGTGAAACATGAACTAGTTATCCACTTCCCACATTTTCATAACATGAACTTTTGGTACACCCTTGATACCTTCCCAACTCTGAGGAATTATTCCATTATCCAATTAAATGTAGTTAAATTAAACTTTAAAATAAAACTTACCTCATCAAATGGTTAGGATTTTATATAATGCCTCCCATTTAAGTGTTTTATACCATCGATTCTAGTTGAAAACTCATTCCCTATAGGAGGTTGTCTCTAGGTGTCATAATCATCATCAATACTATCCTATGATGGTTTTCAAGTGGTAGAGGTTTGTGACATAGTGGTATCAGATCTATGGATAAGATTTTGGTTGGATACTAGAGTTAAGAATCGGTAAGGATTGCATGTGTTTGGTAGGGAAACAGAATTGATTAAACATAGAATATTAAGTAGTAAGGGGGATCAGCAAGGACACTAGAGATTATGCCCCCATGTGATATGATGTACGTTCATTAAATTTACTAAACATTATAAGAACGATGATGTTGTTTGTTGGGAGAACCCTAGTTGTTGTACACACATCCTGATAATTGAACCTATATTTGAATAAGGGTGATTTTAGGAAATAAAGATAAAGAAAATTATTTTTTTACTTAAATGTAACTTTATTGGATTAAGGATTCATTATTGTTGGTGACATATATTATTATTTTAGGTATATGATGAATGTTATTATAATTCTCATTATAAATCTCATTATTAATAATTCAGCTATCTTGAGATGTGATTGGTGTAATTTTTTGATATGTTATGAGAAAATTATTTTCTGTATTGATATATATATATATACAGTAACTCAATTTAATATGATATTCATGTAATTTTATAAACTTATATTATTTAACGAGGTATATATCTATTATTAAATTGAAACTCTAAGAAGAAATAACATTTTCTTTGTGTAAATGGTCAATGGAAAAATGGAATCCTTGACAATGTTGGATTAGATTAATTGTTTTAGTATAATTTTTTAATACTTTTTTATAACATGATATTCATTAAGTTATATTTACCAGTTTAAAAGATAGAAATGTTGATATTTTATATGAAAAGATCATGTTATGATTGTTTGGGTGAAAATAAAAGTATCATAAATGTTTTCAATCAATTCTACATTGAGGTATTAAATTAATAATGAAAATGATATATAATATGATATGTTAGTCATCATGTTCAGTATATATATGTAACATTTCATTGTGCTTTTTGGTTAGTTAATGTAAATAATGTAAAAATTTCGATATAGAAAAGGTGAAACAATTAATGTATTGCTATGAATGATGAGATAAAGTGGTTGGTTTGGTAATCACGTCAATTTAACTTTAAATGAAGCGTTTTTTTATATTTGTTTTGAATTTCATCCTGATAAATTTTTATAAATCTTCCAAATTAATGTAATAATGTGTGTTGTGTCATTGGGATTTTTTTAATTTAGGTTTCTTAAATAATGATGTGATTTATGGGTGATATTTTTTCTTAAACGAACAATAGATTTCCTTTTTTTGTGAAGTTTGTGTTAATTTTAATAGTATTCATGAAAACATTATATGGGAGTGTTGAATTATTTTTTGATGTCTTTTTTTAAATATTTTTTTTTCATTTAATTTTGTTTTTAGAAAAATGTGGTTTTGATGGAAAACTGTGGTGGATTTCTATGTTTTAAATGAGTGTTTTTAAAGAAAAGTGTTTATTTTTTAAATTAATGTTTTATTTTAATATTTTTTTAACCATTATTTAATTGGTTGAATTTTATTGAAATAATTTTTTTTACATATACAATATTGTTACAGTCCTTCCATTAACATTGATTTTTCTACTCCTTGTGTGGCATACATGATTGGCGGGGAGAAGAAATGAGTTATTTTATTTCTTGATGGTTTGATGATTATTGGTGTGGGAGTGATGAGGTAGTTTTTTTGTTCGAGGAAATAATGATGTTAATTAAGAGGGAAGATGATATTTTTTTCATGTATTATGGGTTAATATAGTGATTTGATGGTGTAGGATTAAATGTGATTCTTGTTTTTTGTTTTGGAATTATCCATTATGGGTGTGTCTTTTGAATGTCTGAATTAACCATATTGATTTTTATGTTTGATTTAAAGAAATTACATTCAATTATCATTGAGGAATTATTCTAGATAAGAAGACTTAGAGTAATGGGATAATATATTATCTATATTTTAGTATATTTTGTTGAAGTTTCTTCACGGATTGTTAGGCTAAAAGGTTGTGGAGTGGTTATAAGTGGTTGAGGTTTTCTTCCAATTGACACAGCATGTCAATCATATTTGATTTTCTTTAGTAGTGAGTTTTGTGAAAAACTAGATACTTTTAATAATAAATAAATTTCATGTCTTATAAATTTTCATGATTATATCTTATGGATTCATATTCACTATAATAATTTTAAGTTATTTTTCAATGAGAAAAGAAATATATTTATTATAACTAATTTTTTCCATAAATTGAATTATTTTATTTAAAATTGAAAATTAAAATTTTAGAATTTTAATTTGATAAAATTAACTATATTCTTAATTATTCATTTCAAAATTATCTTAGTGTTAAATTTTTTATTTTTTGGCAAATTTTATTTTTTAGTGAATATGTGAAACTTATAGCTTTACAGGTACTGTGATTTTGATGAAATTATGATGATGTAAGAATTTCATGAATATTTATGAAATATTTTATTCAATAAAAAATTAATCTGAAGAGTATATTAATTAATTTTAAAAATGTTAATTTTAATTTATAGATTTTTACTTGAAATTTTTAACCATATTTAAAATATTTCTCAAAAATAGTTTTTTTTGTTTCAATACATTAAAGAATATTTTTCATGGATTAATTTTAATTTTTTACAAATAAAATAGTCATATAATCCTCTATTTATAAAAAATTATCTCTATAATTTTTTGGAGTAAATTCCACATAGAAATGGTTGGCTAAAATTTCCAAAAAATATTATTTTAACCCTAAAACACCCCTCTCATCAAGTATAATTAGTCCTTCTATTTTCCCTTTAAAAAAATTCATATTCAATTTATATCAACCAATACCTACCCAAATACCTCCCCAACATCTCTAGACACCTCCTATAGGTTTTTTTCTCTCCAAAAGAAAAATCTAAAATGCTTAATGTGTAACCTGAATAATGCTTTCCAAAGAAGAGGTATCACTATTAACCAAGTTCTTTCATATGTATTTATTCATCTATATCCTTCAAAAAAATAATAAAATTAATGATATAATAACATAAATATCTCCTATATACTAATTTTTATTATGTTTTTGTTCCAACCACTTTTTATCTATTTTTCAACCCCACAGGGGAATGAACACATTGATCGTGAATACATGTGGACCATCAAATTCACATAGTGATGTGTTTTGTTTTTCATCACAACCACAATTTGATGATTAAAATTATAGATAAAAGGAATATATATTATATTTCATAAATAATTATAATCCTATAATTATAAGATAATACGTACCTTCTTACCCTTTCATCCATTGGAAGATGATAACGTAGCTCGTGCGTACGTGTGGGCTACGACCCCCACTAAGCGATGTGATTAATTTTTTAGTTCCACATATCATGGATGGTTATATAAATATATTTAATGTATAAAAATGATAATTATATCATGATTAATATCCTGTATATTATGTAACCATGATTCCTTCTACCATGGACATCCTAACAATATTTTTTTTAAGATTACGAACTGAACATCTGTAAAACATATAACATGAACTTAATTGATTTATTAAATATATTATACAATGTAATAAATTAAAAAAAAAATTATTATGATAAGATAATAAATCAAAATATTTTAATAAAAAATTAAATAATTCATATAAGTTTGTTTTATATGATTTATATAACATATGTGGTGAGTCATAATTGTGTTAAGAGATTTCATATCTCAATTTCCTTTCCTTGAGAATTATGTTATCTCTACAACATGTTATATTTTTTATGTGTTATAAAATTCAATATAATTCTTGTCACTCATTTAATTAAATTAACTTATTTGAAAAATCCTTTTCATGTTCTAATTTTTAATTCTCTTTTGATTTATAAGTTGATAAAGTGGTAAGGGACTTTCCTTAATAATATTTTTATAAATGATTCAATGTTTTATTTCAAACCTTTCTCCTCCTTGTCAATGGTACTTAAAAGGTTTCAATATTATTATTATTATACTCAAATTATTATTTAAATTCATTTTAAACTATCTTTGAAATTATTTACAGTGGTTTAAGAAATGTATCTTTTCAATATTTTATATAAATATTATTTTTGAAAAAGTAAAAATGAATCGTTTTATGTTACTGAAATAAATGAAATTTACCCCTATAATTACCGCTATTATTAAATAATATTAATATAAAAGTTATTATGGGTTTTAAAAGATGAAATTATTTCCCATTCTATTTGGAATTTTTCATTTTAAGAGCCTTAAATAAAAAAAGTAATTTTATGCTTATTTTTACAAGATTCCTAAATGTGCTTCTTCATATACATTAAACATGATATGAGATGAGTTTTTATGATGGAAATGAGAATATTTTATTTATTTTTATATGTTTTGGTTGTTTAAATTTTTTCATTATGATGTATGATCTTGATATAATTATCCAATGCATTTGGTAATAATATTTTTTCTTTATGGAATATATATTGGAATTAATCTGCATGGTTATTCTATTCATAAGAGTGACTGTATGATTGATATGGGGATGATGTGACATTTTACCTACTTGAATTTTTTATTCATTCAAATTATTTTTCATGGAAGTATTTTGGTTTCACAAGGTAAGTTTAAGATCTTATGTTTAAAGGAAATTCTATGCCCCTTTTAAGTGTGAAAAGTTTTTTTAAAAAAGGTTTTCATCATTACTCAATGATTTGTAATAAAACATTATGATTATTATTTTTAATTTATGAATATTTATGTAATATTTGATAAATATATTTAGGAAGTGAATTTTATTTCTTATGAAAGTAAATTATTATTTTTAGCTAAAGTTTAAATATATAAAAGGGAGTTCTTATATGGAATTTCATGGTTTTCAAAATATACTAACATGTTTTTTTATTTTAGGTTCATTTAATGAGATTTTTGTTCCCATCCCACATTTTTAAATTTTAAAATAGGGTTTAAGTATGATTATAACTATAGAAAGGTCTATCTTTCCACAATAGTGATTTGTATAAAAATAAGTAAATTTGTTTTAAATGAAACATTAGTTTAAATTTAAGAATCATTTTTTTGTGGAAAAATGGATATTGAGTAGAAGTTTCTACTTTTTTTAAGGGTTTAATATAAAGGAATTTTTCTTTATTATCTAAAACTCAAAACTGAAAAGATCATGAGAGTGTAAGAAAATTAAATAAATGTGATTAAACTCATATTTATTGGTTGATTAAGGTACAAGTACTTACACTTTGTATTATATAAAGGGTTAAATAACTTAATGGGTTAGGATGATTTTAGGAAATGATATTCAAATGATTTTAATATATGGATTAAATTATCAATGGAAAATTTTGAGGGTTTCTAACTATCTTCATAGAATCTGTGTCTATTTCAGTTTGGTTTCCCATATAGGAAACATGGTGAATGATGTGGAAAGGCATAAAGATGATAATATCCTTTAAAATATGAAAGCAGGAATGGTTTGAATTAGAATAGAGAAATTTTTAGCAATGCTAACTCATTTGACGTAAGCTATTATTCATGGTACTCATGCTAAAGAGAAAATGAACTCTTTGTTGAAGAACATATCTATAGTGGAGATTTTCATGAAATATAATCATCCTACATTATGTGGAATATCATTCCCTGTGTTAGCCGAAAGATAAAAAATGATTTGAAAAACATATTCGATGTTTTGTGTTCAAAATATAATATGGTAATTATTTGAATTTTTCATTTTTAAGGTGTAGCTGATTATTGGTGGTTGGCAGTTATGAATAACTAGGCAAGATGATGAGATTTATTCTATAGAGTGGATAATATTTAATGTACTTTTCCTTGAGAAGTATTTTTCTAATGTTGTTCAACATATTATGGAAATATATTTTTTGGCATTTAAGAAAAAGGAGGATGAATACATTTCCACCAATGAAGCTAGTTTTACTAGATTATCTAGGTAATCAGCAAATTTTATTCTAAACCATAATAGTAAAATTGTTAGGGTTTACATAGGATTAAATCCATTTTTGTTAAATCTTTTACCCCTTATAAATTTTAAATTTATGAGAAATTTTTCTGGTGTGTTGGGTATGTTTAAATTGAATTTTTTGAATTTTATAAAAACAAGATAAAAAATTGGTATATATCGAAATCAATGGGAAATTATCATTTGAATCAATCTAAAGGTAAGAGGTTGAAATTTACATCTAATGATAAGTGTGGTAAAAATAATCCTTGGGAGTTTCTTATAAAATCTATAAAGTGTTATCGATGTTGTATGTTATGGAATTTGTATAACGATTTCAAAAAAAATCATGCTCATGGTTATTCCAATTATGATTAGAAGACAATGAGATGTTGTAAATGCAATGATATGGTCCATTATGATGATGTGCGCACAAATAAAATCACGAATGTTGATAATCATCATGATCATAAGTAGAAAAGTGTGGAAAAGTCATTCATTACTCCCTGGGAAGATGTTGGATCATCAAAATAATTTGTGGTTTATACATTACTTTTTTACTTAGTTTAGTTCAATGTCTTATTTTATTTTGGGTCTGAACATTATTTTATTCCTATTATTTTTCAGTAAAATAGAAATACCACCTCATGAAATAGAGATAGAGTATTAGTTAATAACTCCCAATGGAAGTATTAAAGTTAAAAATATTTATAAGAATATTCTTATAATTGTATGTGTAATGGTTTTTACTAAAAACTGTTTTGTGTTTACCATATTTGAGTTTATTATTATTCTATGAATATATTAAATTTAAGTTAATTATGATAAAATATATTAAAAACCTATAGAATTTATATTAAATTCTATAAATGAGTTTAGGTTTACATATACTAATGAGTACATATCAATTATAATATATCAAGAAGCTGGGAAACTGATTAAATTTGGGATTGAAAGTTATTTTTCACATATTTTTAAGAGAAAACAAATTGTTTATATTAATGATATAATATTTTTAAATGAATATAATATGTATTCCCTAATAATTTTCCTAGTTTTAATCATTTTTGGGAGGATGAATTCCCTATTGACTTAGTTCCAAAAGATAATCCAATTTCAAATCCCCCTTATCGAATGGATCCATTAAAATTATTTGAATTAAAAAATAACTCACAAGAGTTTCTTGATAATGTTTTTATCCATCCTATAACAATGCCTTGGGGTACTCCTTCCTTGTTTTTTAAAAATAAGGATGGATCCATGATAATTTTACTTAATTATAGGGAACTCAATAATAACACTTTTAAGAAAAAGTATCAGTTTCCTATTATAGATGATTTTTTTGATCATATTTAGAGAGAAAAATATTTTTTAAATATTTATCGTAGTTCCACGTATCACCTATTAAAAGTTAAGGATGAAAAAATTATGATGGAGATATCTTATAGTAGGAATTACCATTATGTGTTTTTTGTTATGCCTTTCGTGGTGGTGAATACAAACATTGTGTTCATGGATCTCAGGGCTTAATTTTTCTGTGAGTATTTGGATAAATGTATGTTTTTTTTATTAAATTATATAATATTTTCAAATTTAGAAGGAATAATAGAAACATATATGGATTTTTCTGTAGAATTTAAATGAAATAAATTTTTACATAAAATTTAGTAAATGTGAGTTTGGGTTTTAGAATATTTTTATCCTCGTGAATATTTTAACTAAATACAGTTTTATATTTTATCCTAAAATGACTAAAGTGGTGGAATAGTTTCCAATACCTACAAATGCACTTGAGATTTTAATTTTTCTTGGATTAATGGTTTACTAGAAATGGGTTTTTGAATAAGTTTCTTGGAAATCTTTCCCACTAACCAAGTTAAGTTGAAATGGAATTAAATTAATCTAGGAAAAGAGTATGATACATGTTTTCATGAATTGAAATTATTATTGGTTAATGTTCCATTTTTATCCTTTCTACCTACAAATGTATAATTTATTATTTATAGTGATACCCCATTGAAAGGCCTTGGTTGTTTTTAAGTAATTGCATATGTATCATGCCAATTGAAACCTCATCAAAAAAATTATTTAACTAATGACATTTATCCAACATAGTAAATATTTTTTATTAAACATTTAGATACAACATTTATACAATTTTAAATTTGATATACATTCTAATTAAAAGTTTACAGTATATATTAACTCAAAAAGAATTGAATTTGATGCATCAAAGATGGTTGGAATTGATAATGTATTTTGATTTCATGATTCACTATCATCCAAGTAAAGTAAAAAAGGTAGTTAATGTATTGGAAAATCAATATAATGCATCATTAGTTATGCTATATTTGGAACATGATCCTATAGTTAGTGATTTAATAAATTTTGGATTGGAAATCAGTCATGCATAAAAACATTATCTCTTTTCTTAGGTATCCATTTAATCAGCCTTTTCAGAAAGAAATAAGCATGCTTAGAAGAAATATAATGGTTTCTAATAAAGAGTAATGTTTGTTAAGAATGGTATTTTTCCTAAATTTAACATTTAAAAAGAAGGTTTAATGATATTTGGAAAGATTTTGTGTATACCAAGTGATTCATAGTTGAAGGAAATTTTCAGTAAGGATTACATGAATCCTTTTTATATTCTTCTCTACAATAATAATATGTATAGAGACCATAAAAAATATTAATAGTGGGAAAGAATGAAAAAGGATATTACTGATTTTACAATGAAATGATTGTCTTTTCAGTAAGTTAATGTTGTATGAAAACTACTAAACGGGATGATTTATATTTTAATAATTCTTAGGTGGAAATAAGAAAACATATCGATGGATTTCATTCTATGATTACCAAATAAATCAAGAGGTAATGGTACAATTTGGGTTATTGTTGATCATTTGACTAAATATGTGCATTTTATGCCTATTTGAGATAGTATATCTTTAAATTGTCTTGATAGAATTTATGTTAAAGAGATAATATGGTTACATGGAGTTCCTATATATATTTTATTTTATCATGATACTAGATTTAAATCATATTTTTGGAAAGGAAAAAAATTAATGGGTACGGAGTTAAATTTTATCACAGACATTCATCCATAATAATATGAAAATTTAGAGAAAAAAATCTATACTTAGTAAGATTGTATCTATAATAAAGGGGATGTCTAAGGTGAATTCGGTTTGGCCGAATGGTTGTTAGCGAGGGGTTAAATTTATTTCCCAATAATTGAAATCAGACCACAATATCAATTATGATCCAAAACTCCCAATGATTTCCACATCCAAAACTAGGTATAGACCTGATTTCCAAAGTCAGGTGGTCAGTTGGGGATTCAGAACCAATAACGCTTAGAAACTCACATTTGTTGAGAGGATCGGAGGTGGGGATCATTTCACCCTTTTGAGGGGAATTTTTTCCTACTCTGGGATGCTCTCAAAGATTTAATATATGATTGATAATCTCTTACTAATCTCAATATAGGATTAGTTACCCGAACAAAATTATAATTGTTTAACCCTATTAATGTTCTGAAGAATGGGATCTCATCATTGAATCTATATGAATGTATCAGAGTTTCTTCATCCATTTCCCAGTAATCAATACCAGATTATATGATGAAGATCCATAAATAGGAACTCCGTAATTTAAAACCTTGTAAGGAGGCAGTTAATATTTTGAGGAGGGGATTGATCCACTGGGAGTCATCCTACATATCCTATTCATTGCATAAATAAAAACCCACATAATTCACTATAACTGGTGTAGTTTAATGTCATATGGAAAGGAAATATGTTTGGGATCTTAGGCACCATTTATTTAAGCTTGAGTCTCAAGGAGACGTCCAATATATACTGATTATGGTAAGAATCAAAGTTATCGTAGTCTTTTCACGCCCTTATGACTTTCCCAAAGGTTGAAGCACTTACATTGGGGAAAATTATATCATGCCACTCATTTGGGCTTACATAATGAGATTTCTCTAGATGGTGGAGATTCATGAGGAGAATTTTATGACCATTGTAACTCCCAAAGACCATGTGACCCATGCTCAATGTGAGAAATAAGGGCTAACAGGTAACCAATCTCACTACATATGGATGTGGGACTTCCCTACTAAGACTATCCTTGGGATGTTCGATATAGATATGGGGCCTTATGAAGGCATCCCATGTGTCTTTTTTATTGTAGGAATCAGAGTTATCATATTTCATTTGACTTCTCAGTATGGTGATGGATGAGGTAGAATGATCAGCCCATGAGAATGATTGGGTCTCGATGATTGAAATTTTAGAAACATGAGGGGACTTACACTAAAATTTATTCATATTTGAGCATGGGCCTTGGGAAGACGTCCTATGTATCCGGGTTATTGTAGGAATTAATGTTAATATAGTTCAATGAATTGAGGTTTACACAATGAGGTTTCCATTATATTGAGGACATAACATGTTATGCCTCTGATCAAGGCTTACACAATAAGGTCTCCCTATATGAATGTTGTTACCAATGAAACTCCGCAAACCCACATGATCAATTCTTGGTGTAGGAAACATGTGATGTGAAATAATTTGTCTCATTACTTGTAGATGTGGGGAATATATGCAAGGACTACCCTTTCAATGGTTAATATATATCTCGGGCCTTAGAGATGCGTCCAATGTATCCTGGTTATGGTAGGAATCAGATTCATCATAGATCCTTTGATCAAGGATTAAAAACTGAGATTTCCCCTTATAGAGGCTAAAAAATGGTATCAAGTCCTAATATTCATATTAGACTTAGCATGCTTGTCTGCTTGAGATACTTAATTGCCTACTTGAAATGCCTTGTTTGTCTAACATGTCATGTATAAGGATTTCTGGAAGTGTATTGTTATATTGAATACATGTTTAAATACACTATCATGATCCATTTTATTTTTTCAAAGGATGTTGAATAACGTGGATGGTATGTCTAAAGGCCATCACAAGATCATGGATGAATTTTCTGGAGGACGTCGTGAGACATGGTTGGCTTGTCTTGTAAGCCATCACGTGATCTTGGATGACATGCTTAGATGGTGGTGAATGATCCAGCAGACATTCCATGATATTTTCATGAAATCTGGATGACACACTTGGAGGCAATCATGAGAGTTAGTGTGACATGTTTGGAGGGTGATGCATGACCCAAGATGACATGTATGGAGGAAGATGTGAAATCCAACTCACATGTCTGGATGATGTCATGAGATCTGGATGGCATGTCTGTTGGATGTCGTGAGAGATAGTTGATGTACCCTAATGCTACTGTGAGACTGAGCTGACATGTACTAGTGCCACCATATGACTCGAGTGATATATATGAGGGACATAGTAAGGTCTGTATAGATAGACTAGAGGGTTTCTTGAGACTTGTGTGGCATGCTCTTGGGCACCATTTGACTCTCTTTGATATTTCTAGAGGACTCTGCACAATCCAAATAATATACCGAATGAGAGTTGCAAGATCTAGGTGATATGCGCTAGTGTTATTGCATGACATGGGTGGTTCATGGTAAGTGCATTAGGATCAACATATATGTTCTTTTTATAAGTATCCCATATTTGTAGTCATTGTTCCAAACTTTTATTTAAAATGACTTATACTTTTTCAATGTTATTTTTTAAGTCTTGCATGATCTAGAAGATATGTGGGATGTTATTCACATGACCCGCAAAACTCATTCACTTGATCTATGAATGATCATGTGAAGTGCCTATAAATCCTTCAAGATGGATCTGGTTTTAACTGGATCTTAAATTGTGGAAAACATTTCTGTACATGAGATTAGATACTCCAAAAAATTAACTCTAATGCCTGGGTACATCTGTGTGATGTTCCAATTAAAAGTACATGCATTTTTTATACTGGGGTGGGGGATTTATAGGCATTATAACCATAATTAATCACTTCCTTGTATGGTGTGTATCATGATAATCCAAACTAGAGTCAACAGAGGGATTAAGTGTTTATGCATTTCCTAAGTTCCGGCTATAGGTAATCCCAAGGTGTGTCACATTATTTTCAATGATCATGAGGCAATCCCATAAATGAATCATTTATTAAATATATATAATTAATGGGATCAATCATAGTCATTCACAAGGGCTCTTACAATATTGAACTGATATTTCTAAGGGCCTTTACGATACTGGGATGTTTGCTTAAAGGCCTTTACATGATTTCATATTCCTTGTCTGAGATATTTCATGAGATAATGATAGATTTTTAGGATTCCATCACGAGAACTTGCTGGAATGTCATGGGGGTTCCATAGGGTCAATGCTGATCATCTAGGATACACAACCCCATTTACATGATCTCAGTGTATCTTCCCTTCAATACAGGCTCCCATCGTTTACCATTTATTTCGGTTATATATTTTTACAGTGTTTGGGAATCTCTCGATCTTGTAAAAGTGTTGTTGAATACAATTAATCTCCCCTTTAGTGATGCATCATGTGACTAACAAAGGGTACTGAGGTGATGTGTGGTCACTTTATGGAAATAGCCTTCCATTTTTATTTTGGAGCTGGAGGACGAGCACAAGAGAATCTGGACATGTCTTAGGTTCTTCATGTGTTGAAGGTGACAAGCCAGGAGGCTCCTGCATGATAAAGAGCACATGTCTCTAGGGGATTGTGGTGTATTTCAAATTACTAGGATGCATCACATTATTTTTACAACCACAAGAGTCTTCTATCATTTTGATACATTGTCCTTATTTTCTAAGGATTTTTGTATAGTTTTTTAGGCATCCACCTCTTAACAAGTCGTCTGACTCCGAGTTTCTCATTTGGAAACCAACTCATGATTAATGAGTGTATTGGAAACCTTCTCAAGATTAGGATAACTCAGAAAAGGGGATTCATGAGACCCTTCATTAGGTTTTTCATTATTCATGGAAGGTTATCATGACCCTCCAAAGGTCATGAAATATAATGTCCTACTGCAGGTTACACAATCCATGTGATCTTATCCACCTATGTCCTCCTTTTCTTTTTGAGTAAAGTAATACCCATATTATGTTATTTAAACTTTTAAAGATTTTTTTATTCTCATTTTTCAGGTGTAAATACCCCCCCTGGATAATTGTCCGCAGAACAAGGGCTCATTTCTAAAGAAATAAAATGTACGAAGAGGATTTAGCGCTGAATTGACACTTCCCTTCAGATTCTTTCTGATTAATCTAGCTTAGATAATAAAAGTTTCATATTAGTTTGTCCATTGATGTCTATTTTATTCAGATTAAATTCGTATAGAGAATCTGAAATGTGGATATTCCCCCTTTTTCATACTATCAGTGAATAGATATACATAACATTCAATGAATTTGTTCAGTTCTTCTTCATTCATGATGTGCATGACATTTTTTGGTATGATATTTCATGAATCAACAATGGTACCCTTTTTTTGTATAATATCAATTAAACCTAAAAGCCTAAATTTTAATATTTATTATTTTGAAAGATTCTGTAGGGAAATTATCAGGAATTCTTACAATCATAAGATTCGTTATTGTTATATCATCTTCACCTATCTTTAAATTACCCATTTCACATAATGAAAATTTGGGTAGAATATATTATTTGGATGGAAAGTGATCTATCCTCTACAAAATTTTTATGGACTTGGTGATCATACCTTTATTTTTTCTAAGGCCATATGGTGGGACTCAAGTGAATTTTATATGTTCCATTCTTTCAGTGTATATTTCTGTTGTGCTGCAGTTTAAGGCCTTATAGCTTGGATGCTCTCTCGGTATAGTTTAGGGTCTTTTAGCTTAGACCACACAACACTGTAGTTTAGAATCTTTTATCCCAGACCTTATATTTTTTTATTTTATGGTATTTTAGCACCGAACATAAATCGTTGTCGTTTAAATTCATTTATATTGAATGTTATATCACTGTAGTTTAGGGTATTTTCTCTTGGGCATTCTATCATTGTAGTTTAGGGCATTTTAGCTTGGACCTTTTATCATTGTAGTTTAGGGTCTTTTAGATCTACCCTTCTATCACTTTATTTACGGTATTTTAGCTCAGACCTTCTTTTCCTGTAGTTTATGGTCTTTATCTTAGACCTTTTATCACGGTAGTTTAAGGTCTTTTAGCTTAAAGATTATATTGATGTATTTTAGGGTCTTTTAGATTGAACCTTCGATCACTATAGTTTAGGGTATTTTAACATGAACCTTATAACACTATAGATTAGGGTCTTTTATCTAGGACCTTCTATCACAATAGTTTATGGTTATATAGATTGGACCTACTATCATTGTAGTTTAAGTCCATTTATATCAAACCTTAGGATTCTATGTAGTTAAAAGTATTAATGTAAGGAAACGATTTATGGTCATGGAATATAGTGAAGACATACCAGGAATAACCCAAAACACTCTCGGGTGTTAATTTATACTATGTTGTTATTGAGGATCATTAGGATTAGAGATCCTTTCCTATAATAAGGATATTCCTCGGGTTGGCAGGTCGAATCCCATAGGCATTGATAACATTTTCAAAAATATTTGTATCCACTCTTTTCCATGGGTTATGTGTGATTTTTATGAGTGAGAAATACTAGGGATGCTAGGTCCACTTCGATAGTTGAAATATGGATGATATAATTCATAACCCAAATGATTGAGTTTGTGAATATGTAATGGTATTGACATGTCGTGGATGACCCAAAACTCCCTGAGGCTCTATGTTCCACCACAGTGTTTAAAGGTCTCAAAAGGATTAAAGATCGTTTCTTTCAAGGAGAAGATCCCCCTGGTTTGTTGTAAAATACCTTATTCTTCGATATCATGGTAAATAGAATATGATATCCACTGATGTCTAAGGCCCATGAATGATTTGTGATGACGCAAATGTCCACATGAAGAGTTTGGTTATGGACAGAAAGCCATCCAAAAATAATTCTAGAACTCTAGGAAAGTTCAAATATTAATTATGAATTTCAAGCAGTACATCCTATGGTTTCAAATCATGAGATGTGGGAGATCAAAGTATTTTCAATAGACTGCCACATTCAATCTTTGATAAACAATGCAAAACACGATTTCATAACATCGAGGATGTCAAATCCGGTTGAATAGTTTGGTTATGAGGATTATAAATCATAGTTCAAAGTGATCAGGACCTGAGGATGGTCTGAGATGATCATTCCAAGAATGTCCTAGAATAAACTGAGGTGATGAGTTCTACCATGGTTATGTCTTGGATAACAAGGACTAGAAATCCCTTTTGTAGAGTGATACATTTTATTGATGACCATAGGTGCAAATGCAGGAGACATAGGCATACATGCAATGTCAAACAAAGGGTACAATAATGGTGGGTGTCCTTTTCCAAGGTACATGAATGATTTTGGTGATATGAGGCACTTGAATCATGAAGTGTGATTTATAGATAGTGTAATATTCAAGAAGGGTTAGAGCACACTAAATGTTGTCTCACCACCCGATGAACTTGTTCTCATGACGTGGAGATGCGAAAAATCATTATTATAATTTTTTTATGAACCAGGAGGTTCCACTAATAATAGATTGGATTTTACTAGGGATATAGAGTAGGACCTATGATATTTATTCCTTGTTTATTTGTATCCTAATTTTTACCTAAAATCTAGTGATGAATATTTTAGCGAGTGAAGAATTGAATTCCATTTCAGGATTCCCCTTTTTGGGGTTTCAATAAGAAATGTTGTGTATCTTGTTTACTAGTATTTTAAAGTCTTCTGATATTGGTCATTAAAGGCTAGATTTTAACGTCATACAACTTTGAGAAAAATTTAACACAAATGGAATTAATTTGATAGGATGTTATATAAGAGGCCAATTAGGATACCTAGGGTCAAGATCACTCCAACAACCTTATGAACATGAGGTGGAAATGTTGTAAATCACGAATCGAGGTCCTCAGGTAATGAATAATGATGTGGTAAAATTTTACCTTGGATGGCCCAAAAGACCCTCAAGTGCTAAGTTCCTCCATGATGATGTCACGATCACAAGGATTAGAACGCCCTCATTACAAATCCTATATTTATATGATTGTTAGGTGTAAGACCTTATGCATCGATAGTATGTTAAAGAATATGGATCCCTTTTCCTTTGCAAGGTCCATGAAATGATTTCATCAACATGAGGTACTCGAGACATGATTTATGATTTATGAATTTAGGTGCTTAAAATATTGAGAAAGAACCCCATACTCTAGATGACCATGGTAAGGATCTCATGGTCCTTTGATAATGGATGATAATGGATGATGGTATACACAAATTAATGTCATGTAGTGGGGACGTATTTGTCTTCATGCAGCTTAAAGTCATGTGGTAATGATGCTTTCCTTACATTTTATCATCATGAGGAAAGGACATTTTCTGTGCAGTATATCATAATGAAATAAAGACATTTTCTAGGAAGTTTATCATCATTTTGTAAGAAAATATTTATTTCCATACAATTTAAAATCAAGCAGTAAGGATGTGAGAACCGACATGAAAAATTGTGCATGACATATTGCATTCACTTGAAATCTACACATAGATCCAACTCATATGTATGAAAAAATGAGCTTGTATGACTTGGCCCCATGCAGTTGGGGTGTATTTGTTTGTGTGTTGCTATAGATGGACCTAGGATTTGAGATTCGAGCATCACTACATATCTTGTGATAAGAGGAATCAATCCACACATAGTTCTTGAATACGAAACACACCATATAGGTTTGACTCATACATAGATGGGGGAATTATTTCTATTTATTGTTGAATATGGGCCCATTATTGGATATTTAGGTGTCACTTTATATCATATAAAGATAGGAATCAAGTTACAAATAGTTCTTGATGATGGATATTCATATGAAATTCTGAACTATATACACGGAGGGGACATTTTCATGCTTATTTATTGTTACTAGACCTGAGGTTGGACATTCAGGCATCAATACATATCCTATGATATCAAGAATCAAGTAACATGTATTTCTTGAATAGAGGTGTGGTAGGAGATCAATCACCAATAATATTTGTCCTCTCAATTGAGGTCCACTAGAATATGCAATTTTTTTGTCATGAAATGGACATAAACCGTGCAGTTTACCATCATTAGATGAGGACTCCTAGAATTCATTTTAAGGTCTTTAATTTAGGAAAAAGATGAATCTTTCATGAGTATTTATTAATTTTTTATGAGGGGAAGCCCTAAATAAAATACCAATGCTCACATGATCTATTCTTGGTGTGATAAAAAGGGAATGGAAAGGGTTCCTTTCATCATACATAGGAGATTAAGGATAGGAAAAGGGAATTTTGTGTCATGTGGTGATTGGAAAAAGATACAGGATCAAGGAATCCCAATAGTTCTCATTGAAATGAGAGTCAATGAATAAATATTTCTATAAACCCATTCATTTTCATGTCATGTGGTAATGAAATCAGTTGTGCATTATAAATTCTTACGGTGAGGAAAACCACATACAGTTTAATTCTATGTGGTCATAATGTGAGACACTATGCAATTTAAATTATTTTTTAATGACTTAATGCTTTATAATATCTATGAGAAGTATTTATTCCAAAACCTCACATTAGTGGGGTGTGGGACATGCTACCCATCCGTTGTGTCCAATGAGAAATCTCTATTATGATATACCTTCTGTATGATCTAAGGACCTTCCCATTTGGGTTTTATATTTGGAGGCTTATTGCATGGAATCATTGGGGTCTTGGGAGCTAGGACTATTTCTCCTTTGAGGAATGAATAGAGGAGAACCATTTTATTAAAGTCTCATGCGATCTGATTATGATGGACTTAAAGGTTGTATAAGGTACACAACATGCTCTCATCTAGATACTCTAATTCATCCAACCACTTTTTTTATTAATATTCTTCCAATATTTGTTAAAAAATTGATATTTGGAGTAAAGGAATATGGAATTATATGGATAAAACTTCCTTGGTTCCATACAATAATGAGTGTGGAGTTTTATATGCATTAGTACGTGTGGTGGTGCAATAGGTCAATAAATCAAAGAGGAAATTGTCTATCTAGGAATTCTTATCCTTGTTCTCTATCTTCTGGATTATATTTGATAAAGTCATATTGAAGGCCTATATATTTCCATTTTCTTCTACATTATAGTGAGATATGTGATTGGACTGAATATTTTATTCCTGGTAAAGTTTCTTTAACAACGTAGAATATAATTTGGTGATTTTTTCCGTCAATATTGTGTGAGGGACTCTGAACCTAGAGATGATATGGAACTTTAAGAAGTTGATGATGTTCTTCATCCTCAATTTTTGGAGGGGTATTACCTCAACCCATTTGGAGAATTAGTCGGTATTAGTAAGGATGTACTTGAATTGCATAGTTGTAACACCCCGAGCTTCCACGATACGCTTCTCATTCAATAATGCAATAGCTTGCATTGTACGCAACTTCGAGTTCTAAAACACCGCGGCTAATCAAAGTAGCCGTTATGAATAGTAATAACCACTTTTTAAAATTATAGAAATTTTATATTTCAAAATGGACTTCATTTTTGTATTCGTAATATCGAAATTATCCAAATTTGAATTTTTTGTAATTTTCTGAGAACTTCCAATTTTTTATGAATAGTGAAAATTACTTAAAAACGACTTTTTTAATAAAAATAATTTATAGTGATAAATTATAATATTTAGTGGTTTTAAAGTATAATTAGAATATATTTTTACCATTTTATCCAATGGTGGTCATTAGAATTAATTTAACATTGAAATTGGACATAAACAATTGCAAATCTTTTGATATAAATTGTTTCTTAAAAACACGCTATTTGTTGTGAAAGCGGGAATTAATTATAAAATTAATTAATGCACCTTATATGTTTGGAATTTTATAAAATAGACATCATTTTTGAATTCAGAATATCAATTATAGCTTAGGGTGAAATTTTGGCATTGTTCTGAAAAACTTCAATTTTTGATGAATAGTGAAACCACTAAGTGGTAGTTAAATAACTGATTTTTCGTTTAAATGAAATATTACCACTTCTGTGATTTGATTTTCAAAAATCCGACATACATGGTTGTCATTAAGAAGTAAAATGTGGTTCAATGAGATTAAAATAATTTTTTGGTGAATAGTAACTTTTAAGTTCTTAATCACGATTAGAGGTAATTAGTGTAGTTTAAGGTAAAAATAATGTTTTAATAATATGATATTAGCTTTACACATGTCCTACCATCATTGGATGTGCCATGGCCGACCCATACAATCCATGGGTCAACTTGGGGACCCCATTGAGCCACTTTAGTTGGAAAATGACATAAATACCTTTCATTTAATGTTAAAGTAAAAAATGACACAGACATGAAATGTTTTACTAAAACAATTTTTACATGGGGTTATACCAGTCATATTTTTTACTATAAATAGTCATTGGTAACCTAAAAAGATTTCCTACATCATAGTATTTTTTTATAATTTTTAGACATTAAATTAATTAAATTATTTATGACACCATGATGACACAGCGATTACCTCATTAATTAATGATTTAAATAAAATGAAAAGATAATGTAAAATCCAAGGCTTACACTTGTCAAAAACCTATTGTATGAGTAGATTTCGAACCCTTATCACCTTAGCCTCGAATTATATAAGTGTGGGACCTCAAAAATCTGAAACTCATTTTATAATAAAGTGACTTTTCTTTACTTTCGAAGAGTGCCCCTCCTCTCCACTTATAAAAGGCCCCCACCTCTACCACCTCATTCACAGATTCAAGCCATTTGGCTCGGCCAAACTCTGCCCAAATACTCTCCCAACTTCCCCCTCTTACTCCTAGAAGTCTCACTTTGGGCAGAACTCTTCCCAAGGAAGACTTTGGCTCAAATCAAAAAGAGTTACCCGATTTTAAGGTAATGTCTTCTCTAATGTTGTTTTGTTTTATTTTTCTTCTACAACCCCCTAAACAATTTTTATTCATTTATTTTGTAACAACACCAGTATCCTCAATATACAAGGATTTTTTTATAAGAAGGATTTTATCTACACTTATGCACACCTACATCTAATGGTCAAAAAATATACTGTTTCTGTGGATGGCGAATTTCTGCCTCACGAAACGATGATTGTTCAACACTCATAAAACACCTTCAAAGGTGGCCATTAAGATGTCACCCTATTTATAAATGTTATATAATATGTTTATGTTTTACTTAAGGTTCTGTATTTTTCATTTATGGCATACCTTTATTGTTTCCATTATGGGTAAACGCGATATTTTCATTTTAGGAAGTGCGGACTACCGCCCCCTCAAAGTGATTTGAATAGTTAATGCCATATGTGGGATGTATAAAGGATGGAGTAAATGATATTATATATGATGTTATACTGGAATTATAATATACCTTTATATCATTATGATTTCATTAAATATGAAATAGAAATGAAAGTATCGTTCATGCGTACGTACGGCTTACCGTCTCCATGAACGGTGCATTTCATTTCTTACCTCTAAACGTTATGGAATATTATAAATGCATGTATATACTGGATATATATGATATATATGATATCTATATCATGAATATAATTCTGGATATAATGGATATATCACCACATGAACAACTTGTAATAATAAGAATGTTATTTTTGACTCAAGTACCTAAGATCGACAAAATGACCGTTATAAACTTAAATAATTACATAATGTTCATAACATGGTAATAAGGGATATAAAGGGAATAATGAACATGAAAAAGGTTCTTAATTAAATAGGAATTAACTCTAGTTTATTATTCATGAGGTTAAAGAATGGTCGAGTCAGGACAGAACGCAAGGTAAGGGAATTTCTTAACCCAACTTCCATTCTTTTGGTTAATCTCCTACTTTCAAATTATGTCATGATATTAATATGTCTTATTTTGTATTTTTTCTTTCTTTATGTGTACCTATCGTTAATACACATAATAGATCTATTTTATTTTAAAAATTATCTTTTTAAGGACTTCGTCTCAATCTCCTTTCATTGAGGCATATTTGGTTTTATACACTACTTTCTTTTATACGGTGTATAAACCCCTTTGACTTTTACATTTATTCAAAAGGAATATTTTTTATACGAAGCGTTTTACTAAACGTCAAAAGGGGATGTTTTTGTCGTACGTATGCGGCGACAACGACTTCTCCGCCGCCGTGACCATTATTTGAGTTTCGGCTTCCTCTACAAGCCATACATTGTTTTAAAAGAAAAATAAATACCATGTTTTAGTTTTCTTTTATTTTGGTATTGAAAATGGTTTTGAAAGTATTTTTATTATATCAATGTGTTTTATTGATATCTTGTGATTGAAATGTGGAAATGTTATGTTTCCTTTATGCATGTTTTATGTGATATGATTATGTTATGGTTTATGATATGTTTAAACCTATTCATATGAGGAATGAATTGGACTTAATATGTGACGGGTGGAGCCCGCTATAGCTTCTCGATGCATCGGCAGGTCTCATGAGACAAACTAGTGTCTTGGCATGAGGCCTTGACAAAATCTTATTTGTGGTCTTGGCACGAGGCCTTGACTACGTGGTTATGATAGTCTGGCATTATGCATTCCATCATTATGAAAGTGGTTATTGATATTGCATGTGATTATTCGACCAGTAGAATATCCATGTGAATAAGTGAATGGCATTATCTCATTTTACTTTTTCCATATTATGTTGATGTTCAAGTTTAAAAGGCTTTTGTTTTAGTTATACATTGCCTTAAATTTTTATGTTTATTTATGAAAGCTTCAGCAATATTGTTATCCTTACTGAGCATCTGAGCTCACCCCTTTCAATGTTTTAATATTCTCCAGGATGTGAAGAAGTATTTTATGAATGACCTGTAGGGATAGTCAGAAGAGGATATGAGTGTGGACTATGAAGAATTTTTTATTAGTTTATCACTTTATGATGTAATGTAACATTTATGAATGTTTCTATTGTTTCCAAGGCTACTAAACTAATCGGTCTTTCGAGATTTGATCTTTTGTGATCATGCCAATGTTACGAAGTAATGCACCGACTCTGGGAAGCTGGGGTTGGAGCGTTACAATAGTAGTGTCTAGAGGATATGGCCTCACAAAATACATTCCACATACAAAAAATGGACTGTGTTATTTAGTAATATGTATCATTTTAGTGGGATGATGGATGAAGTTTTCAGGGACCTGTAATGAATGAAATTTCATAGGGAATTCCACATAGTCCTGAATCATGGTTCTCCAACAGTAACTCAGCATCATTGTTTGGTGGGAGATCCTAGTCCAAGATTGATGAGCACCAAAGGATCCCACTTGGAAATCTTCCATGAAGGTGATAATATCTCCTTATGTTAAACACATGAGGGTGATTTTTGTTGAAGAGACATGTTTAAAGGTTCTTCTACTCATTTGGACAACCCTGTAGGGTAATTTTCACCACTTGTTGTTGAATGTATTCCCTTCCATTTCAGTCTCTTACCAAAGTCCCATTTTGGAGGTAACCGATTATGGGATCCATCCATTCATGGGTGGATAACTATTCATTACAAATTGGGGAGATGTTGAACTACTTGATTTATTCCATATCACAGATGATGACAGATGATACCATTATTTGGCGTGTGATCCATAAGATTTTTTCATCTAAATCAGGGTCAACCAAGACTTTGGCTTCATTACACAATGATTCGGTGTGAGAATTCTATGATAAGGGAACATGATATATCCTGGGAATAAAAGGTAACTATTCCATTTGTCCCTTAACATAGCTAGTGATAGGGTCAAATTATTCTTTTTTGATGGAATATTCATGATGGATCTGCTTCATCGCTATTTTTAAATTACCTTTGATACTCAGGTAGGATATCTGACATTTTAGGGACATTTCCAACCCAATGATGAGGTCTTGGTATTCTGCCTCATTATCCATGTAGCTTTCAGATAGGGAGAAAGAGTAGGGAAAACATTTTTTTCTGTAGATACAAACACAATCCCTAAGACAACTTGATTAAGCTTTAGATTTTCCATTATTTTACTAATAGGACTTCAGGAGGTGCCAAAAATATACATCTCCCATGTCTGGGGAGTGTCTTGGGAATAGAATACTTTCTCATCTAGGAGATCTACATCCACCGGTGTATTCTTAGAGATGAGAAGTTCCACAAGTAAATTATCGAGAGCATCTCAATTCAATGATTACTATCATAATAACTGAATGTTGTATATCTATAGAAAGAAATTCCATTTCTCCAAGCGCCCAATCAATACAGTAAATGCATGTATATACTTGAGAAGATAAATATGAAATACTAGATAGACTCTATGGTACTTCATGTAATTCCTCATATTTTTCACTGTGAATATTAGAGAAAGGCAGTTCCTCTTGAAATCAATGTATCGGGTCCGAGTACCTACCATTATTCAGTTGAGGTAGTAGCGACTGTTCTTTCTCCCCACATCATTTTTCTTTGTGAGGATGGTTCTTAGTGAAGTTCCATGGAATCCCCATATATGATGAGTGGACTCCCTTCCACTGGTGGCATCATAACTGATAGGTGAAGTAGATACTACCTAAGAATATCAAAGGATTTTTGGAAGTCCCCATCCCATTGATAGGTGATTAACATCTTCACAATCCTGTTGAAGGGGAGAGATTTTTCGGCTAGGTTGGCTATGAAATTATGAATGAAATAAAGGTTACCACATAGTACCCTTAGTTATTTTTGATTTAATGTGTGGGTGACATTACTAATATATCACTGGTATTTTATCATTCATCCTTGATCCCATAACGGCATACTTTAAAGAGAAGGATCTTCCCTGATATTAACTTGAAGGCGTATTTCAGTGGATATATTTTCAAACTATGTTGTAACATCATGTCAATGATTATTTTAATATCTGTTAAGTGATCACAACATTTCTGGGATTTAACCACCAATTCATTAAAATAAAATTCAGATATTATTACCAAGTATGAATTTAAGATATAATTCATAGAAACATCAATACGAAGCTTTGGTATTCTTTATGTCAAAGGGAATGAAGTGATATCAAATGATCCATCGAGGCACTCTAAAGGTAGTGTATTTTTCATATTCCGGAGCCATATTTATTTGATTTTATCTTGAATAATCATCCATAAAGGAAATGAACTAGAATCTAGAAGGTTCATTTATCAATAGTTTTGTGGTTGGTAATTAGAAATCATCATTTGGGATGTGCTGATTAATGTATCGGAAATCGATGCAGACTCTAATATTCCCATTATTTTTATTGAATGGGATGTTATTGGTGAACCGTTAGGGGTATTTAACTTCTCATACAAAGTTTTATTTTGTAAATTTTTCAACTTCCACTACTAAATTGGTGGAATGAGATGGTTTCATCCTCCCGGATGGCTTCTTAAATCCTCAATTCTCATTTGGTAAGCCGATATGGTGTGTAGCCACATATAGATTCAGTCCGGTCATTACTATACAGTTCCTAGTGAACACATATCAGTGTTTCCTTGGAAATTAAATTTACATATCTTTCTTCTTGAGGGGAATGATGACACTAATCAATGTAGGCTCCATTTATTCTTCAATTACCGTATTCACCTACTTGAGATTATAAATGGTGGTGGAGACTCCTTCCTCGAATGAAGGAGGGGATTTCTTAAGGGAAACCTCTTTTTCTTCCACCTCTGATTCTGTAGAGACATTTTTAGATGATTTTGGAAATATTAGGGCCTCTCTGTCACTATCGGGGTGAGATAGGTCCTGAGAAGAGACATTATAAAACCCTATTTCCTATGTCATTATTGACAGATCCTGGAGTTTATTGTCTTTTTCACTATTTCTAGGGATAGGAGGGGCTTGGGCCTATGAGATGAGGTATATCACCTAAACTATATTTATGGGGATCATGAAGTTGCTACCGAGTATACTCTAGGGATTTAATTGGGTGGCCCCAATACATTAGGGGATAAAACCTATATATCATCATCCAGCATTGGTTGTTTACCTTTTCTTTCTTAGAAACCTAATTCATAATATGTGAATTTCCAAGTCTCAAAGGGGGAACTATCACCATGAAGTATGATCACCTTTCCATCGATGGGGTATTTCAAAAAATTATGGAATGTTGAAGCCACCCCTACATGGTTGTGGAGCCAGGTCCTTCAGTGTAGGACATTATATGCTTTGTCTTGCTGGATAACCAAAAAATTAGCATCAGATGTGAGCTTCCCAAAATGATCTTATGAGCTTGATCTTCCCAAAAGGTATTTTATCGTGCTTATAATATTGTTAAATGATCATCTTTGTTGGAGATATGTATTCCTATTTATATCCCAAATGTCAAAGGGTTCGAACCGAGATAATGTTGATACCAGAAAAATTCTCAATTAGATCCCTTTGGATATCGACATTATTACGTCTATTGAACCCATATAGTGTCCTGATGTTCCCTTGGATGACCTCTTCCTGATCCGGGCTAGTGAACGAGATGGAGACATGGAATTCTGATGGAATGGTATCCACTCAATAAATCTAGGCTTCAGTGACTTATATATTAAAATATTGATGTCTCTGAAGGGATTCAATGAGCACATCCCTGATTTATTTTTAATGATAGAGTGCATCATGGATTCATAACTTGGTTGTTACAACCACAAGATGTTTTAGAATGTCATAATTTTTTACTAGCGGTTGGTGCTTCCTGAGGTGGGGATACTCCCTGACATGTGGCTCAAGAGCCAAGGAATTCTAGGTGGATGTGATTAGTGAATTTTTAGAGGTTTTGGTAGCATTTTATGCTAGTGACACAAGTCACCTCAGGCTTCTCCACTGTCTAGTCTGATAAAAAAAACACACCTGCTAGGTGGTCAAGTAAGAAAATTGGGCATGGGTGACTGATAGAAGGTTCTAAAACACCACCATGACTCTTTTGGACCATCTGGAGCACTTTAAAATGGGTATAAACTACATATATGTTCTCTATGGGGACATGAACGAAATATTGGGTCTGGGAACACCGTTCTTTGCCCTGTATCCTCAGTTTTGGTGCATACAGCCTCCTATTCCATGATATGTATTGGAAACTCATATTATGGAGCATATTCATCATCAAAGAATAGTTATACCAACTGTATCATGTTTAATGAACCAAATATTATATCTTCATCTAATTAGGGATCCCTTTACTAGGGTGATTACCATTATTTAGATGTTGTAGGGAAGAAATATACAAGAGTCAGAGCTTGTGTTGGACAATAAAGTGAATTATCCACTTCTTTTTCTTCCTAAATAGGATGGTTCTATCCACCTTTGTGAGGAATATATGATGTTACCTCCTTGGGTGGAGTAGTTATTGATAATCTTTGTAGATATTATCTCAGGGTTTCATGTGCTCAGTCAATTGGTTTTTGAGTCATACAATTTTCATTCTTCCTCCTATGCCTAGCCAGAACATTATTCCAATCACCCTCTTCTTCTGACTGTGAAATGTTTATGTAGACCAACTTCCACGAGGAGTTATCTTGCACCACCCTTCCATATTCAACCATTCCTTGAATGAAATCTTTAAAGATGAAGAAATATGGGATATTATGATGCAACCATCTATAGAAAGTGGAGTAGTCGTTATGGTTGGTGAGGTTAACCACAATGGAATTCAAAGGGTATGGAAGCTTGAGAATGTTGTTGCCCATGACTACAAGGAAATAACTTGAGAATTATTTATTTTTTAAGGATAAATATTTATTCACCCATTCCTTAAATCTTGGGAGACCCTTATTTCTCCATTCTTCTGGATGAGGGTGATGTTGTGGTTCTTACTGCTTGACAAGAGGTGTTGGGAAGTTTGGGACCTACCTAAGTGCTTGGATGGGAACTAATATTGGCTTAAAAGTGATATCTATAGATTCATCATTGTATATAATTTTCCCATGTTAAAAGGTTATGAGTCTAGATTTGGATTGGGTCCACTAAATGGAATATTACAAACACTGGTCCGTTTCTGTGAACTCAGGGTACCCACACGTATACATAATTAGGATCAGAGGTGTCTGCAACTCATCCTTGATATTTTTAGAACACATTTCATGTCATTTATCTTATTAGAGAGTGATGATGAGTAAATCAGTTAAACCTTTCCATCTTTATTTGATGTTAGACAAGCTCTCATTTTCTCATTCCTTGTAGTTTATCGGGTCGATTATTGTCACTTTCCTCAGCATGGTGTTAATCTAAAATATGAATTAATGATGAATCTCTTACCATATAGAAATTGATCCGGCTGGAAAACTAATGTACCAAAAAAAGGTTGGCCCTGTTGGAGTCTGTAAAAAACACCTCATATTTGTTTCCTCATTTTAATGATGCGGGATTATCATCAGACCACATTGGGATACAAAGTGTGTGAGATTCTGTTTGAGGTCACCCCAACATTAATGGTATAGAGGGAAATATTTCCACAATTGTGTGGGTAAAAAGTTTTATTGACCTAGTCATGATATATATTTTTCTCATGCTTTATAGGTGTGTATTTTCCATTAATGGATTCTGTTCGATTAGCCAGGGACTCGATATTGTTAATCAGCTCTTGGGGAATTGATGTTTGAGTCGGATTCCATCAACATGGAGTGGGGGGAATTGATGTGGTAGCCCATCATTCATCTCACACTAATTATCAATTTTTTATAAGACTTAACGATCAATATGACAAGGGATAGGTTGTTACTACAATAGTGGTAATTCATGATCATTTTTCGACTTCCTTTTTATATGGACTGATTGATTGGATTTAGAGTGATTTTGATGCACAAGTTACACTCATGAAGGTATATTGGATATTTCTATATTTATAGGAGGAGGGATATTTTCCTCATTATAAATATGATACCCACTAGGAATATTTCAAATGAGTATCTCCTCATTGAGTTTTCTGAGAGTTTTTATCTCATTCTCATATTGTGACAATTGTTCCTTCATGGAAGGAGCTTTGGCTCTAATGGGATGTGATTTGGATATAGCCACACATTTATTGTTTTCTTTGGTAGTATTCTTATAAAAAGGTATAAACATGTTATTTGAAGGTGCCATGTTTTAGAGCCTTCTTTGGTTTTGGGTGAATGCAACCATTGTTGGTGTATCTAGATCACCCTCCTCTCGGGGTAGATTGTCTGTGTTGTGACCCTCTACATTTGCGACATGATCGACAATATATTTCATGATTATAGTGAAAATATTTATAGAGGTTTATTAGGAAATGGTGGCAATCCCATTACTTTCAACACAATAGGATGACTCTATAAGGCCATTATTAGGGTCGTTCTTCAATACCATGGCCATATTGGGAAATTTTTTCTTGCGACCCCGGAAGTTTTTGATTTCCTTCATTGTATGCTCCTCCTATATTAGCCTATGAATTGTTACCTTGAGAGAGTTTCTAGTTGTGTTTGAAGAACGAGCCTCAAATACCAGAATTGTTTTCTATGGTGGGAAGAATACATGGGATGCCAATCATTTATTTTTACCACCCAACCTAGAAAAGTTTGATTCCCTCTGAGGTGATGATTATTGTGAAATTCCTCAATCCCTACATTGTAGGGGTTAATTTGGTCCACAATTTCAATTGATTGATATAGTTGTTAATGATATGATGATTCTTGTCGAGGATTTCATGACACAAGGGATGGGAATTGAGATATAAATTCCCCCAGCCCAATGGGATGGGATTGATTGGAGATCACCATTTATTTCCCGAAGACCCTATCAGGGGATGATAAACATGGTGATGGATATTCAGATATAAATTCCCCCAGCCCAGCGAGCTGATTTTTTTTGAAGCTACTGCCAATATGTCTTGATTCCTCTCTAGAATTGAAAATCCAAGGGGTGGAGTTGGTGGTATATATTTCCCCAACCAGAAGGTTGGGTTCACTCATAAAAAGATTCCACAAAGGCTACTATTAAAACCCATTTGATGAATCATAGTTGTGATCGTATAAGAGTTTGGTGCAATGAAAACCCATGATGGGAGTCAGTTTCTACGGGAAGTTATCTAGTTGAATGAAACTCGTTTTCCTATGTTTAAAATTAATTATTTTTTTCTTTGAGTGTCCTAGTTAAATTTTTCTTATGGCTATCATCTCACTATTTTTTTGATGTCTAGGAATCATTGAAGTGGGGGAATTATGTTGTAGTGACCAACTGGATCATGCGTTCCCTGGTCCATGGATTTATTTAGAGACTATGACATTTCATGATGCTAAATGTGAAGGGTTTTGTTATTATAGGGACATAGTGAACTGAAATGATCCATATTTTTCATATCAATAGATACAAAAATTTTGAGATGCTCTAGATATCTGTTAGAAGAGAGTTATGATTATGCATAGATAAACAATGTGCATGTGTTTTTAACGCTCTTCCACTCCTAGGGATCAAACCATAGAAAATGTGACCATATATAGCTGAAAATATAGTGTATTGATGAGATTAAGGTGATACTCATATTCTGGATAGATGATATGTTTATCCTTTACTCACTGATGAGTATTCCACATATTTTTTCATAGATAAGGCAGTCATTCCTTTTTCATCTCATCTAGTACTACATTGTCATAATTGATGAGGTTATAGAACATGGTGTTGAGGTTGTTTTTGGATAAATCTCTACAAATATAAATGTCTTCTTCCTCTTCAACAGTCATACATGCCTCTATCCAATCAGAACAAATAATATGCCTCTTGGGGTCGCTTGATTACAATAGTGAAGTGATTTTTGAAGTTGATGGGGAACTATATGTGGATAGCATCGATGTTTCAAGAACCCCTCTATACAAATGTGGATGAGTTTTGAAATCCTATATATACAATGGTTTTTCTGAAGGGGGGTTATTTTGTTTTCTGTGGGAGATATTACTATATTGTGGTTGACCATGGAAGATGTTAGGAGTAGTGTCCTTGAAATCCATATCCACAATACCATGAGGAGGAATATCTTAGTAATGGTCATATTCTACTTCAATTAAAGATTTTTTTTACCCTTGTGGTGTTGATAATGTGTCTCAAACTATCTTAAAGACACTGGCACTGAGAATATTATGGATATGATCCTCCTTCATTATTATGGCCAAAAATTTCGGCCAAACTTTTGGAATTGTGCAAGGATATGAGACTTATATATAATGGTTATAAGAAATAATTGATGATCATCTATTGCTATAGGAGTATTATCCTACTGGTGAGAAGTTATTGGAATATAATAATGAGCTTTCCCATTATTGATAGAAATATGATTGTATCTCGAGGTATGTTCCATTATAACTTGGGGATCCTCGGTCAAAATGGGGTTATAAGCCCGATCCTAAGCCTTTGGAATACTCCATCAGTATTTCTTGGAAATAATATGAGTCTAGAATGGGGCATGTTACAATTTCACTTGGTGAGCCCTAGTTGGGGTGTGAATATGTTCCCATTCCCAATGTGCATTCCAAACTACAATATGCTGATGAACATCTGGAATACACTACCCCAAAAAAGGGTTTCCACATTGCCAACCTTTAACAGTACTAAAAAAATGCTGATAAAGGGGGGCATTATCAATGCTTTTTCCAAGTGCTGATAAAGTGTATATTTGAAAAAATCATAAAAATCAATATATTTATATATAACTATATTTGTATTGATATAAATATAATAAATATCTTTAAAATATGTTTTCGATAAGGATAAATGAAAATCTAAAATTTATGTAAAATATATTTAGTAAAAGATGCTTATAAAATATTTTTAATTAATAATTTTACAATTATCATGGACTAATAATCATTTAATAACATTTTGAAGAAAAAAAATAAAAAAAATTATTAAAAGATCTAAAATAAGTTGAAAATTTAACTCAAACTTCAAATAGCCATAAATTTTGATCAGGGTGTCCATTTGATCTCTACAACATATCAAATAGAAGCCTGCGACGAGCTCTACGCACCAGTTACCAAAAGAAACATTCTGTCACATTTTATTAGGCCCAAAAAGTCCCAGAAGGCCTCAAAAACTGAGTTTTTAGTTCGGATATCCTAAATTTTTAAAATTTGAATATAACTTCTAATCCAGATTTCGTCTATGCATGTACCACATATCATATCAAAGATTCATTAATTTTGATCGATTTGACTAGTTGTGGAGTTGAAACTGACTTCTAGATTAGATGTTATGGTCATTTTAACATTCCATGGCTTTTTAGAGACACATATATATGTATTTATTCATATGTGTGTGTGTGTTGTATATAAGTATGTATGTATTTATTTATTCATTTATAAAAACACATAAGATAACATTTTTTATAAATGTATTTAAAACTAATTTTATAAAAATATATTAATATAAAAATAAATATACAGATAAAAAATTATAACTATATATATATATATAAATATATATTAATATACAGATGTTTATATGTATATATTAATATATCTATATATATTAATATGACTAAATATATATATATATATATATTAATATATATATATATATATTAATATACTAATATATATATATATATATTAATATAACTCTATATATATATATATTAATATTACTAAATATATATACGGATATATATATATATATATTAATATACGGATATATATATATATATTAATATAAGTAAATATATAAATATTAATATATATTTATTATTATAACTATATATATATATTAAAATATTTATATTTGTGAGTATATATATATTAATATATGAGTAAATATAACTATATATATATATATATAAATGAAGAGAAAAGAAATATGGTGGAGTGGTAAAGGCTTAGGTGCACAAGCAACATGTCTCATGTTCAAATCCTAGGGGAGGTAGGTCGCGCACACAGTTAGGGGGAATAACCTAGTGTTGTTAAAGGGGAGGTGGGAGTGATGTTAAAGGGGGTGGGGCTGGGTGGAGCGGGCTGGGGTGTGTGTGAGCTACCATGGGGCGGGGTGCTATTAAAGGGGGGGCTTCAAGCGCTATTGAAGCCCCCCATAATTTCAAAAATATTTTTCTTATTTTTTAGTTAATATTTTATTATCTTTTATCAGCGCTAAGAAAGCACTCATAAAGGATCCTTTTATCAGTGCTTTTTTAGCACTGATAAAAGGGGATTTTATCAGCACTTTTCTGAGCACTGATAAAAGGGACCCCTTTATCTTCACCTCGATTAAAAGTTATTTTTTAGCAATGTTAATGCCCTTTTCTGGCACTGATAAAGGGAATATTTGTAGTAGTGATGGGAGAAGAGATATGATCCTCCTCTTGAATTTCTGTGGAAGTATACTGGTGAAGTCGTTCATCAGTGGAAGTGGGATTATTCTCCAAGATTCTATAATCTATTAGAATATGTGAGGAAAATCCACTGACTAAAATATAAGACTCTCCAAAGGCATGTTCCATTCTCACTTGGTGAGCATCGGCATGAATGGTGGTATGAGCCCAATCCAGATCCTTTGGAGTATGCCACTGGTCTTCCTTGACGAGAATTTGAGTATTCTCCAAGGCATGTGCCCCTCTCACTCAGTGAACCCCAACCATATTTGGGATATGAGTCTAATCTAGGGAACTTGGAATATTCTGCCAATATTTTTCGATAGGAATGTTCCCTAGTCCCAAGGCATATCCCACTCTCACTTGGTGAGACCCAGTTGGAACAAAAGTATGATCCCAGTTCGACACCTTGTCCTTTACTCGAATATGCCAATATTTCTATTAGATGGGAGAAATAATGTGCACTTTCTCTAGAGAAACAACTCATTCATAATGATTATAGTGTTGAGTTTTCCTAGCAGCAGGGATAGGAATATGCACATATTTATGTATTTTTTCCAGTACCAAAATATGTCGATGGACTTTGTTACTAGTTTCTATGTTATAATGACATTTTAGAAAAGTGTTCATAGGGATGTAAGCCTACAACATTTCTTGTCTACACTATTACTGGTAGATACCATTGATTGATACAACGATATGATACCACTTCTACAACCTTATTCCATTGGAATATGCTGATTGGATTCTTACATTGGGGTAGGGATTTGTGCACCCCCGCGCTTGCTGCAAGAATATACCCACAGAATTGTCCTAACTAAGTAGGGATACAATCTTGGTCATTTGTTACTACCAGATTATTCCAATAGACATCATCCACGTGGTTAGGGATATGACCCCCCTCACAGTTATCCATATCCTTCCTCACATGATGTATCTTCCTTGTTTCTTATAAATGTACATTAGAGGTGGTGTTTTATTTGGTGATACCCTTAGCAGGAGACTGATGGGTATTGTTGGAATAGTGATGGTGACAACAGTTGATTGGATCCCTCTTTGGAAGCTACATAACCAAAAGGGAGATTTATTTGTATCCCTTGTCCACCATCATCAGATACTAAAGTTACCGATTTTCATGCCCCAAGGATATGTTACCAAAGAGGTTATATATGGAAGAGAGTTCCACTGGCTTTGTTGCATATTTTCTTTAGTGATGTAGACTTAACTATTTCAGAACATAGAGACCCTCATGGGAATTTTCAAGGGTTGGTATGGTACCACATTGATGGTATTCCCATACCATTCTATTATCCACCTGTTATTGACGTTTTCAGGCATGTGAGGTCATTTTTCAACCCATAGGGGTTGAATCAATAGATTATTTTCTAAAACATTCAGTGGATGAAGAAATTATCTCATATCTGAGTGTTGTTTATGAGAGTACTATCTACTATAATTTAGAAAACGTAGAACAAGGTCGTTGATTAGTGAAATATCATAGGAAAAATGCAATCTCAATTAGATATGCATCGATGACACAATTTTACTTTTATTCCAGATTTGTAAATTCTTCTCATGTGGACATGTCAAAGAGAGTTTAAACTTTTTTCATGGGAACCTTAATTACAGAGTATCAGTTGTAATATTTGTGTCATGATTATTATATTCTTTTCATATGATATGTAAAAAATGTTTCATGACATAGGTGAAACCAACCATCCTTTTATTTGAGAGTTTTACATCAGTTTCACCAATTTTTATGTAGAATATTAAAAAATTTGCCTAATTCATCATTAAAAAATAATTTTTTTATTTGATAGTTTCATTCTAGGTTCACCATTTTTGTTTCAACATAAAAAGGGAAAACTAAGTTGAATTCGGTTTGTCCTGATGGTTGATTTTGAGAGGTTCAATTTCATTTACAATAATTGATGTCGGGTCACCATTTTTGTTCTTAAAAGACACTCCCAATGGTTACCACATCTATAAATTGGTATAGAATCACTTTCCGAAGGTAGCTGGTTGGTTGGAGTTTCATACCTTGTGACTCTTAGGAACTCATATTAATCGATGGGATGGTAGGTCGGGATCATCGCACCCTTTTGGTGAGAATTATTTCCTACTACAAAACTCTCCCGTATATTTAATATATGTTTGAGAATCTACTCCTAATCCCGATGCGAGATCAATTACCCTACCAAAATTATCATAGGTTAACCCCTATTATGTGAAGAAGAATGAGATCTCATTAGTGAATCCATCTATATGTGTTTGAGGTTATTCATCCATTTCCTATTAATGAATAGATACTTATTTGTGAAATTGTATATCCAGGGAATTCCAAATTTTATTCCATTGAGGGAGGTGGTTAATATTAAAAGGTGGGGCTTGAGCCATTATGAGGTGTCCTATGTATCGTAACTAGTGTAGGAATAAAAAACCACATAGTTCGTTAAAGCCCATGCAGTTTAACATCATACAGAATGGGAATATGTGTAGTCACTTAGACACTGGGTATTTAAGAATGAGTCTTGAAGAGACGATAAACATATTCTAATTATGGAAGGAATAAGAGTTATCGTACCTCATTCACAACCTTGGGAATAGACCTAAACTATATACCCTTATATAAGGTAATTTGATATCACACCACTCATTGAGGCCTATATACTGAGATTGAACTGGCTGGTGGAGATTCATGATGTGAATGATAAGACCATTGTAACTCCCTAAGATCACATGATCCATTCTCGATGTGAGAAAAAATGGATAATGGGTCATTAGTCTCACTGAATATGGATGCATGATTTATGTGTTGGGACTACTCTTGGGGTGTCCAATATTGATCTCATGACTTAGAAAAGAATCTTATGTATCCTGATTATAGCAGGAATCAAAGGCACTATAGTTTAGTTAACTTCTTTGTCCATTAATGGATGAGGTACAATGATCAGCCCATGGGAATGATTGGGTTCCCATGGTTGAAATTTTAGAAACATGAGGGGACTTACTACATATCTTGGTTATTGGAGGAATTAGTGTTCCCTTATCGTAGTTAATTCGGGTGAAGCATGACCAATTTTCACATATCGACCGTTCAAATTTCTGGTGCTTTTCTAATGTGTATAGAGACACTCAGGTTGAATATTCAATGACGATACTATTTTTATAGTCGATTTATTTTGATTGATTTGTCTTTTGAGTGGGGGGATTGTTTGTAGAGATTAATTAAATTGATTTATGGAATTATTTTTATTTAAAAAAATTGTTGAATAATGGGGTGATTTCATTCTTTGGGGTTTAATATTATTATATCCTTGAGCTTTGCTTTATATTGCACTATATTAACACCACCATCCCAAGAGAATTTTGATCAGAATTCCCAAGTATTGGGGCTTTAACAATATCCTTAACATAAATAAGGTTCTAATATCAATCATTAATTTTTTATGGAAGTGTATTTATGGTTCCAATAATATATGGAGTCCAAATTTTAAATAAAAATTTTCATTAATCCATGACATTTTAAGTTCAACATACACAATGTAAAACTAAATAATATTCAACGAGAAGAATCCCTCAATCACTCAATATTACCAAATTATGACTAACCCCAATGATATATTGACGTATCCATTGATATTGTTAGTATTCTTTTTAATTATTCTTATGGTGATGATTTATAATGATAAGAAAAATAATGGGATATGAAAAGAGTTTTTTGCCGAACAAACACACAAATGATGAAGAGAGTTAAAAACACTTTTGATAGAATGAAAAATAATAATAAGGGATTTATTTTCAACTTTATTTAAACAATTTTAATAACATTAATATTACACAATGGAGGTTAGATAATAATTATTGATTTTGAAAAAGAAACATACATTAGAACAAAATTACAACACAAACACTTACAAGATTACAAATGAGGAAAAACAAAGAAGTAAATCAAAAGAAAACATTGAGGAAAGGTCTCCAATGTAGAAACTTGAGCTGTAAAGATCTTTACAAGACTTTAAAAGGGCCTTATACATTCCAATATATCCTCTTAATCTCTGAAATTTCAACCCCTTACACGGATAAGAGAGGTTTGTATTTATAGCCTATGGTGGTGGACTTTTTCACTCTGAAACAACCCATCTGATTTTATCACCAATTATATAATTTAGAAATCTAAATATAGAGACATATACATCCTAAATGTTATATATATTTTTGTTTAAAGTACACCCTAAAAATTTGGAGTCTATGGGACTTTTTTATCCAATGTAATGGTTATTTCATTAAATATTGTGATGTTGATCATTTTTATTCATACATTTTCCAAGGTCATAAATTGAATGGGGTTTTGGGTAGTAATATTCCCTAAATTCTAAACCATTTCTTATAATAAGTTGTTCAAATAACTATATTCTTTCACTAAAGAAAATTCTTGTACAATTGGAAATTTTTTTGGTATAGAACACAATAAAGGTGGTATGTTTTTAATTTCCAAACAGAATGGTGGGATGGAATTTCATGGATAAATTGGGCCACTTTTTGGAGTATTTAAGCCTTAAATTTATTATTCAAAATGTGTATGGGTACTAATAGAAATATTATAGAGTTTCATTAAATTTGGGATTTTATATTGAGCCCAGAAATTCTATATTCATTTCAAGTATGGGTTTCAGCACTGATTCGGTGGGCCTTCTTTTGTGGTCCATATGACACTTTATACAGCCAAATTGGAACCACCTCTATTTGAATGATTTTTCAGATGTTAAACTAGGAACCCTAAAAAACAAGAATCATAAAATATGGATTAGTATGGTTAGAGTTATAATTAAAATACTAAACTGAATCGAATATGGATTCATTCTAATAATGATGAAAATTTATATTTAGTATTAAAACATGCGTATTTAACAACAAAAAATCACTTTTTATTGATAATAAATAAACCGAGTATACAAAATGTTATAAATAAATGAGTAAAATTAACACCAACACACTTAATCTTATGAATTTTCTCATTTTAAAAAAATATAAAAACATAAAAAATCATATTCACTCACCAATAAATATTAAAAAAAATTCACTAATCAAGGTGTTCTAGAATAGTTCACTCATCAATAAATAATTACAAAAAAATTGAAACAAAAAAAAATTTCCAAAAATAATTCATTTTTCATGATCAAAATTATAAATGGGATTTGTGGGAACTCAAAACACACTCATCTCTTCATGATTAAAATTTATTAATGGTTGTTCACTCATTCATTAACCAAAATTCAAAATATTATTGACTAAAAATATATCAGATTCCATTCACTAATTTAAAGTAAAAAAAATAAAGAGGTGTTTTTTAAGGGGTTTTTAGTACCAATGGGATGGTAGGAATATAATTTACAAAACATAGGAAAAGAGGGGTAAAACAGCAACATGGAAAACCAATGCACAATTTCAATGAAATGAGTCATGGATGGAAATGGAAACAAATATTTTCAAGGGAATGAATTTTTAAAGGAATAAAAGAAATGGAAAAAAATTATATGGGGATGAAATGATGAAATATGTAAAAAAAAAAACATATCCCAATGACATAATAACGAATTATTTAAGTGTTCTTATTTTCCTTTGTTTTCTTTTTTTATAATTTTAATCATGAAACAAATATCACACTCAACTCCAAACCTGTGTTTTATATCCTAATGAAACTAATTATAATAGTTTTAACAAGATCAAAGGTTGAGGAAGAGTGATTTTTGACCCTTCTAAGACACAACCCATTATTTTTTTTTATTTTTTTTTTATTTTTTTGTTTTTTTAAATTTTTTAATTTTTTTATCACTTTTAAAAATAATTTTTACAATATGTCAAAAAAATATATACATTTCCAAACGTCACTGAACCACCAAATGAAAACCTCTCCCCCATAATTAAATGGATTCTTTCCTTCAATAATTTTATGACATTATGGAAAGAAATGAATGAATACCCAAATTTAAATCCATTACCACCCAATTAAATGATAATAAATTATGAAATGAAAAGAAATGTGGATGTTGGTGGGGGAAATATTTTTGGATCGTAATATGGATATGAAAAATAAAATGTTTATGTAGGATCGAAGGGGATTTAAAATAGAGGATCAATTTAAGGGTAATGGGAGGGTATTTAGATATTGGGATAATCATGTGGCTTAGAAAATACCTCTATCATATTAATGTATGAAAGGTATGAAATTAATCTTGAAGGTATACAAATATAAGACTCACAATCAGGGGTGAAAAATACCCAATATAAAAATATGTCCATAGGTGAACTTAGCATGAAAGCTAACATTATTCTTCATAGTTGGGGAAGAAAAATATTCCAAAAAATTGATCAATAAAAATTTATTAGTCTTGTTTTATTATCCAAGTTGATGATGAAAATAAAAACTATTTGAGATGGGAAATACTCATTGGGCTCCCAAAAAATGATGGAAAAAATTTGAGAATTCCATGTTGAGTGATTATGACTTTTTTTTTGTTTTTTGTATCTTTTTTGTTTTTTTATAAAATAAACACCTTCAAAAAAATAGAAAGTGGGAAAAAATAGAGTTTGATGAAGGAAGTTATTTATAAAAAGTCATAACGAGGGAGTAATAGGAATAAAAAAGAGAGATAGACCGATAGAGAGGAGAGGGAGGAAGAAGAAGATATGGAGAGGGAGTTAAAGGGAAAGTGGTTCCCCTACTTTGGATTTTGTGGGTTTTCATCTCCATCTAATGGTGGGTCTGTTGCAGTAGTTAGGGATCTAGTGGAAGACGATGTGGTTCCCAAGCTGTGTGTCCTTTTATACAAATGCTTTATCCTATGTCCATTAATCGTGAATTTTCTTTTGGAAGAGGGGTCTTGGACTTTCAATGTTTCAACTGGGTAAACATTAGTAGCAATAAAAGAACCTTCCCATTGAGATGTAAGCTTACCTTGGTGAAGCTGAAAACATGATTTTAAGAGAATTACTTTTCACCATCAGGTAATACATTTTGTTGGATTTTTTTTTCATGGAGTGATTTAGGCTTTTCGTTGTAGAGATTTTAATTCATATAAAAATCTAGTATAAGGTCCTTCAATTAAATCAATTGCATCAATATCTCTTCACCAGATTTTTTAAAATAAAAATTAAAAGTTTTTATAACCCAAAATGATTTATGTTTTATTTCAACAGGTTAATAAAATGCTTTGAAAAAAAATCCCAAACATATAAATCCCAATGGGTGTTTTTTAGGAAGTATTATAATCCGAAAACAATTCACCAAGTCATTCAGTCTAGTCCTGTATTTTGGGTTTAACAGTTCTCTTAATAACTCTTTTTTAATTCTATCCTTGAATGTTCATAAAAACAGTTTATTTTGGGATTGATATGCATTTTATGTTTTATGTACAACCCCAATCTTTATCAAAATATTATTCCATGGTAAAATTAGATAAATGGGTTCCTAAGTCACTTATCAAGGCATGTAATGTTCTTAATTAATAGAAAATGTGGGGTTTGAGGAACTCAAAAATATTATGTGAATCATCTTTCATAGTGGGTTTAGCCTCAACCCACCAAGAAACATATTCAACATCTAATAAAATATATGACAATCCAATTCAATGGTGGAATGGTCCCATGAAATTGATACACAAAACATAGAATATCTCACTGAGGACAAATGGATTTTAGGAAATATCATCTTTTTTAAAAATTGTGCCAATATTTTGTCAAGTGGTACATGATTGAAATAACACATGTGAGTCCTTAAAGAGTGAATCCAAAAGAACCTATAATCAAGGGCCTTTAGAGAGGCCTTTTGTGTTCCAAAGTGGCCACCTCTAGTCTCTGATTGAAATAATTCTATGATGGAGGAATGTTCATCTTTGTCAACACATCTTATAATTACCATGTTAGCCCTGGTTTTTAAAATTTTATTATCTTCCCAAAAATAGTATTTTAAATCACTTTTTAAACCCCCTTTTTCCCTTTTGAAAATACTTCAAAAAAAACACTACAAACCAAGTAATTTATGAGTGGAGAATACAATGTTAAATTTGGAGTGAAATATGAGTTGTGTTCACTTAGAAATTCAGGCTCAATTATTTTAGAATTAGGAGGATTAGAAATTCTACTCAGGTGATCATCCACATGGTTTTCCTTTCCAGATCTATATTTGATTACAATTTCAAACACTTGGACCATTAGGATCTATATTATTAACCTTGGGTTGTAATCAATTTTTTTAAGAAATAAATTTAAAGATGAATGGTTTGTAAAGAAGATGAATTTTTTACATAATAGATAGGGTTGGAATTTATCTAATGTAAAAACCATAGATAAATATTCCATTTCAGTCAATGTGTAGTGATATTGAGTTTTATCCAATGTTTTTTAGGAATCATAGTTGAAAAGAGTATTTTTGTGTTCTTTGAACAAGAACGAACCCAATATCCCTATTAGAAGCATCAAACATCAACCTAGTAGTAGAGATCATATTTGAGATGGTAATATATAATGTTTTTAAGATCCTTTATATTAATAAAGTCTATGAATGAAATTTCAACATCACCCCCCCCCCCATTTATGAATTAGTCAATCATGGAAAAAAATTTAGAAAATATTTTCTCATAAGAACATGATGAAAACGGTTGAATGGGGTTCAATTAACTCTCCGAAGTTGCCTTAGACGAATGGATTAACAAGGCCGAGTGATCATCAAATGGGTATCACATAACTTGAAAAATTCTAAACTTGAGTAGTTGGTTACCAAATTCCATGGTTAAGATGCCCGCATGGACATAAATCTTTATTATATATATTAGGAGGAATTTGCATCATATAATTAATGGATATTGAGAATACGTTATATCACCTTCCACTTCAAGGACATAGAAATCGTCTATGAAGATAATATCATTAACTCAAACTAGGGAATCTTTAATTATTACCTTAAGCCTGGTTGTGCTTCGATTGGATAACTTGATTAAAACCCTTGTTGGGTGAAAGGGACCTAGACAACGGTTGGAGAATATGGATTTGGGAATGACATTTATCATGGATCATAGGTATATTAGTGCATTATAAAACTTGAAACTCTCTATTTTACATGGAATAGTAAAGGACCTTGGATCTTTGCCCTTCATGGGTATGTAATACTAGGTTGAAACATTCACGATGGTCCTAAGTTGTATCTTATGGGTTCACAATTCCTTAGATACTTTTAATTATTATAGATCTTTTTGATGCCATCTAATAGGGGAATTTTGACCTCAATACTTATAAATATGTCATTTATTTTAGGATCGAGTTCAAAGGACTTACTTGGATTAGAGATAGCTAGATGAAAAGGAATTGGTTTCCATATAAGAATTTAAGGAGGTTAGGGAGTGTATTTAGGTTAATTTTTTGTATTTGTGTTCTTTCAGTTTTCAATATCAATATTCAAAGGTTCAGTATAGGATCCATCATGAGGTATTGAAATTTTTTCTTCCTATTAGAATTGAAATTGTACTTACATTACCATTGGGCTTGGGAAATAGTTGATTTGGGAGTTGGGAAGAATTGGTTTGTTTTTTTATTCATAGGTGTGATTCAATTTTCCCAATTTCGGTTTCACATTTTTTAAGGATAGAATGGGTGAAGGAGGAAATATCTTCTAAAAAACATTCCCAAGGCTATTTGGAAGAAGAGGCATGACTTGTATTTGGATTTCCTTGATTTTTGTTTATGGGAAATCACTTATATTGGGTTTGGAATTTTTAATTCTCATTAGGATCATGAAATCTAGGAATATCAAGAGGAGTATTTCTCCTTGAGGTTAAGGGGAAAATGATATGGTTGTTGAAGTTACCATCACCATGAAGATATTGTAATTTGTTTATATTTTGAGGAGAAAACTAAGGGGGATATGAGACGAGATTACCAAACCACATTCCAAGGTTATAAGTAGAAGAGAAGGTTTCCAAGTGGGGATGGTTGAAGTTTCTAATTAACTATACTAATTGTTGAGGGTTGGTGTTCCTCCAATAATTTATTATATTGAGATCCATTGGAATAGAAGAATTAGATGGTTCATATTTAATCTATGGACAGTGTCAGTTGGATGAGCTTGTGAGCAACAGAATCCAATGTTTTTGATAGGTTCACATAATATAGATTTAGGAGAATATGAGGCTGGGGCATTGGTATCCACAATTAGTTCTTGTCAAAGACCTATAAGTTCACTCATCCACTTATACTTCTTGTTGGGCCCTATGAATTGGTTCTCTTTGACTTTTTTAACTTCAGCATATGCTCATGTATGGAATTCATATGTTGTTGTAGCCATAATTCATAGGAGATATCATGGAGATACATGAGTTTTCTCAAAAAGAGAACCACCACTTGCAGCACCGATGAGACTTCACTCCATAGACAATAACCCCTCATAGAAGAATTCCTTCAAGAGTTGGTTAGGGATTCGGTGGTGTGGGTAGATTTCCATTATATTTTTGAACCTCTTACAGTACTCATGGAGCGATTCATTATGGAATTCATGAATAATAATTATTTCCTTCTGGATAGAAGATTTTCAAGAAGATGGGAATAATTTCTCTAAGAAGAGTTACTCAATGTCATTCCATGTGGTTATAAAACCAGGAGGGAGGTAATAGAGCCAAGACTTGGTGTAGTCATCAAGGGAGAAAGGGAATTCTCAAAGTTTAATTTGATCTTTAGAAACCCCTTGAGGATTAATGGTATAACACACAACTAAGATCTTTTTTATGTGAAGATTAGGATCCTCACCTGAAAACCTATGTAAATTTGGTAGAATATGAATCAAACCTGATATGAGTTAGAAATATTCATCAATGTTTGGATATAAAATACCTTGGGGTTGGTAGTTTCTATCAGGGTAGTGAGTTCTTTAGGGGTTCTTTCCCGTAGATTTGTCTTATCTTGATCAATTGGATGAGAAATAAATGGGTCTTGGGTGATTTGACAGTCTTTAATGTTCCACCTAAGTTGGTGAATATTTCGCTCAATTTCCTAGTTAAACAAACCCGATGGATTGTTTGGGAGGCTATGGGGAATTTAGATAAAATTTGGTATGATGAGGAAGTCATGTTTTTTTGGTTTTTTGTTTTTTATTTTTTAAAAAAAATCAAAAACTACCAACTACTAGTTGAACCATCCTTAGAAATGGTTCCATTTTAAGCATGGAATATTGTCACCTATCGACCATTCTATGTTCTAGTTCTCTTATAAGGTGTCTAGAGGCACTCATCTTGGGTTCTCGACAATGGTACTAATTTTTATAGTTGATTACCTATGATAAATTTTTCTTTAGAGTGGGTGGGGGGTATTTTCAGAGCTTAGTTAAATTCATTTATGGATGAATTTTGAATTAAAATTTGATAAATAATGGGGTGAGTGAATTAATTTTTATTTAAGTTTATTATATCCTTTATCTTTGATTTATATTTAATTAAAATAAAACCCACTTCCCAAGATGATTTTATTGGAATTACCATGTTTTATGGCTTTAATACATGCCTTAATATAAATAGAGTTCAAATATCAATCAGTACTTGTTTATGGTAGTGTATTTATAGATCCAATGATCCATGGAATCCAAATTTTAAATAAAATATATCATTAATCCAGGAAATTTTATGTTCAACATAGAATATGTTAACCTAAAAAATATTCAATGAGCAGAATCCCTAAATCAGTTAATCTCCCCAAATTATGACAAACTCGAATGAGATATTTACTCAGACATATGTACCGTTTGTAATCTATTTGATGTTTCTTATAGTGTAGAGTTACAAACATAAGAAAAATAACTAGATAAGAAAAGAGTTGTGCACTAACCACACACACGAATGTCAAAGAGTGTTAAATACACTTTCTATTGAATGAGGAAGCGAAATAAGGGAATTATTTTCAACTTTATTTAAGAAATTTTAAAAAAATTAATATCACACAAGATATCGTGGATGACAATTATAAATTATGAAGAAGAAACATGAATTAAAACAAAATTAAAACCCAAACACTTATGAGATTATAAATGAGGAAGAACACAAAAGTAAATCAAATGAAATCCTAGGGTAAAGTGCTCCAAAGTATAAACATGAGTTTAGATGTTCATACCAAGACTTTTTTAGGGAATTTTTCATTCCAATATATCATAATAATCTCTAAAATTCCAAACCCTTTCAAGGAGAATAGGGTTATGTGATTACATCCAAATATTGTAGACTATTTCAATTCCAAAACTTCCCCTCCACTTGGCTTTCCAAATTCATAATTCAAAATGCAGAATATGGAAAAATATTATTATTCAAAGATGTAGATATATATTATTAGTTTTCACCCTCTAAAATTTGAATCTATTGGAATTTTTATTCAATGTTATGGATATTTTAGTAAATAATGTGTGGTTGTTCATTTTTATCATGATGTTTTACAAGGTTATATTGTGAATGGTTTTTTGGACAGGAATATTCCCACAAAGCCAAACTATTTCTTCAAAAAATATGATTTAATAAATATATTCTTTCATAAAACAAAATTACGGCTCAATTTTTCATTTATATTGGGAGAAAATTCATGAAAGGTGTGTTGATTTTAATTTTTGGAAAAAATGGTTGGCTGGAATTTTGTGGATCAATTTGACCCATTTTTGGTGTATTTGGGACTTCAAATTTTAATCCAAGATGTGTTTAGATATTCAAAAACATATTATGGAGTTTTATAGAATTAGTTTTTTGGATGGATCCCATAAATTTTATATTCATGTTTTGTCTATTTTTCATCATAGATTTGATGGGCCTTCTTGTGTGGTCCATATGACACCTTGGATGGCTGAATTGAACCCATATCTAGTTGAATTATTTGTAGAAAATAAAATTAGGAACCCTAAAAAATCATAATCACATAATTTGGTTGAATAGGGTGAGATTTCAAATAAAAATAATAAACTCACTCAAATATGGATTCATTCAAATAATACTCCAAAATTATATTTAGTATTAAAACATGACTATTTAACAACAATTATAAACTTTTACCAATAAATCAATAGAGGTAGTAGAGAAAAAGTTATAAATAAATTAATAACATCATAAGGCTTATGCACTAAGGTTTCTCTTATAAAGAGGACATGGGATATTATTCCTTTTATTAGAGCTTATGCACTATGTTCACTATATACGATTCTATGACCATTGAAACCCCTTAAGACCAAGTGATCTATTCATAGTGTAAGAAAAAAGGGATGGAAATTAATAAGTCTAATTATTTATTGGATGTGGGGATAATGTACTGGGACTTCACTTTTTATGGTTAATGCATAACTCAAGCCTCAGAGAAGCGTCCTACATATCCTGGTTATGGAAGGAGCTAGAGTCATCATAGTTCCTTTGATCAGGGATTACACATTTATCTTGTCCTTTATATAGGATAGACAATGTTATTAACTCCTGGGATGTTTGTTTGACCTGGCCTACTTGTCTGCCTAACCTTATCGACTTTCTCCATGACATGACATGATTTTATGACCTGAAATGTCAAAGGATGTTTAGTTATATTGCATACATATCCCCAATGAAAATGACATAATCATGTTGAATTTTTTGAGGGACGTTTCATTACATGGATGGAATGTCTGAAGGCCAGTGTATGATCATGTTTAAAATTTCTAGAGGACATTGTGACACCTGACTGTCTTGTTTTGGAATCTATCACATGATCTTGGTTGACATGATTAGAAGGAATCACAGGATTAAACCGAATTTCCCCTGTGTCATCATGAATGCTAGATGACAAGCTTAGAGGGAATCACAAGAGTCAGTGCCACATGTCTAGGGGGTGATGCATGAACCAAACTCACATATCTATAGAGCACCATGAAAGCCATATGAAAAGTCTTTAAGAAATCCCGAGATATGGTTGGCATGTCTGAAGGACATAGCGTGATCTAGTTCACATACCCTAGTGATACAATGAGACTTGGCTAACATGTATTGCTGCCTCCATATGTGTTGAGTGACATGTATGAGGGACACCACAGGGTCTGGATGGATAGATCTAAGAGGTTTATAAGACTTAGGTAGTATTCCAAGGGTGTATCGTGTGACATTCTTTGATATATACATAGGACATTGTATGATCCAAATAAAAAAAATAAAGGAATGTTGTGAGATTTGGGTGACATGGACTGGTGATATCACATGTCCGCGGGGGGGGGGGGGGGGGTCACGTCATGAGAATGTGGATCAATGTATATGTACATCATATAAGTCACCTAAATTTTATGTTTTTACATCCTTTTATTGAAAATGGCTTAGAAATGTTCAGTGTTAGTTTGTTTTATGTTTCACATGATCTAGAAGATATCTGAGATTTTCTTCACTTGACTCATCAAAAGTCCTTCTCATGATCTATGTATGATCACGTGTAGTGACAATTCATGTAAAATGATTTCTTCAGTAGTTTTTTGGATATTAGTAAGAGTAAAACATCTCTGATCGTAAGATCAGCGACATTGAGAAATCCACTCTGAAGCTGCATCGGGAAAAAGTTCCAAAGAAAATTCCATGAATATATCATGTTGGGGTGGGGGATTTATAAGCCTCTCCACCCTTATTATGAACAATTTTCACATCATGTATCACAAAAATATATACATGAGTCAGTAGAGGACATAGGTTTTTATGTGTTGATTTAGTTTCTGTCATATGTAATCCCATGGGAATCATTTGTTTTTCAGAAATCACAAGACTATCCCAAAAATTCCTCATTTATTAGATTATATACATTTAATGTGATCTCACTTAGTCATTCTGAGGGTATCTTACAATGATAGATCGACATATCTAAGGGTCATTGTGATATTATGATACCTACTAAAAGGCCTTCACATTATCTTATATGCCTTGTCTGGGGTCTTTCACGAGACAATGATAGATTTCTAGGGGGCCTTCAAGAGATCAAGATAACATGTCGAGGGGGGTTCTGCGGGATCAATGGAGATAGTTCAGGATGCACAACCCCTTTCACATTATATCAATGTATCTTATCTCAATTTTATCTCCTATCATTTTCATTTTATTTAATTTTTTTACAATGGTTGGGAATATTTTGTTCATCTATGGGTGTTGTGGAAGAAAATTACTCTCCTTATCGCTGATGTGTTGCATGATTAAAAAAGGGTCTTGATCTAATGCACAATGAATATATTGAAAACCACTACATTTAACTTTTCTTGCCATCGGGCTCTTGCAAGATAAGGAGGACATGTCTTTAGGGGCTTGTAGTGTCTCACAAACTACATGGCACATTGTGTGATTTTTACAATCGGAATAGGGCCCCACATTTTGGATATTTTTCTCCTTATTTTCCATGGATTTTTGGATGGTTCATCAGAAATCTGTCAATTTACAAGTCATGTGACTCCAGCATTCTCATTTGGAATCCACCACATGATCAACGATGTCTTGGTCACCTTGTCAAGAGAAAGGGTACTCATAACATGGGATTCATGATACCATTCATTAGGTTGTGCGTTGTACATGGATGGTTTCAATGACCTTATAAAGGTCATGATATTGTGTGTCCTGTTGCAGGTTATGCGATATGCTTGATCTTATCCACATTATTCCAACTTATCTTTGTAGAGAAAATAATACCCATTTTCATGTTCTTCTTCCTTTGTGGATTTTCTGATTCTCATTTAGCAGAAATCAATAATTATATTATTTAATATTACTCATTATATTATTAGGGAAGTTGGGAACAACATCTATTATTAGTTTAATTTTATTTTAATAAGAATTTTTATTCTAGTATACAGATGAAACTTTTTTAAGAATGATATAGAAAGTATTATTGGAATCCGTCATCTTAGGATGAAGTAGTGAATGAAATTATTTGGGATTATAATTAATATAATATATGATTTAAAAGTTAATGATGATTTTTACCATTTTAGGGAATCTAATAAAAAATACAAAAGGTATGTAGAAAACCAGAGGGAAGATATTTTTTCTAAAGCATGAGATCACCTATTTCTTCAAAGATAAATGTGTAATGGTGTTATGAATTTTTGTTAGAAGGACGAGTAATCACATAGTTTATTGGTCTATACAATATTTTATGAAATTCTGAATTATTTTCTTACTGGTTATGCTTACCTCTGAGTTTATCTTAGGCGCTTGATGTGTTTCATGTTTCACTATTAAGGAAATATGTACCTAAAGCATATAATGTTTTAAGACTTGAGGTGGTATATTTGGAGTCGAATATTTCATATGAGGAAAATTTAGTAATGATTCTAGGATGTAGAGATCAGTTTTTGTGGAATACAGTAACTCACCTGGTTAATGTTTTGTGGAAGAACCACATGATTGAGAAAGCAACATGGGAGCCTGAAAATGATACAAGGGAAAATATCCCTACCTATATAAGTAGTGAATAAACTATAAGGACACAATTTATTTAAGGGGGAATAATTTTAAATCCTATTTAGTATAAGAAATAAGTCAATTTCATTCCTTATTAATATTCATGATTAGATTCCATGGAGTCAAATTTTTTATAATAAATTTAAATGAATTTCAATTGAAAAACATATAGTTTTATTCTAAATAATTTGTTTTTGAGGAGTTATATGCTTTCATTTAAAAGTTAAGTTTCTTGATTTTATAATTTTAATATGATAAAATGTTATTAAATTTTAAATTCATCATTCCTAAATTATTTTAATGTGTTTTTTTTAATTTGTTTGGACAATGTTGGTTTTTAGTGAAAATGTGAAAATTATGGATTTATGGGTACCACGATTTTAATGATATCAATTGAATGAAAGAATTAACTAAAAATTTATGAAATATTGTATGTTTTATAATAATTAATTTAAAAATATTTTTTTAAATTATAAATTTATACAAGATATTTTTTAACCTTAATTATATTTTCCCATAATAAAAATTATTTTTGGATTTTATGCATTGAACTTAGTGGATAGAAGATTAATTTAGGTTTTTTATAGTTTATAGGGTTGACTAATCTTCATTTAATCATTATTTATCTATAAAATTTGTTTTAATTAATTCCACCCACAAGTGGTTGGCTTAAATATTAAATAAAAAATATTTTAACACTAAAATATCGTTCTTATGAAATATAAATAACCCCTCAATTATACCTTGATAAACACTACCTATTCATATTTTCTAAATGGATTCATACCAAAATAACTCCTCAACAACCTTATAAAAATATTAGATGTTTTCTATCTCAAAAATACCAACTTAGAAGGCATAAGCTGTAAGATGGAGGAGCTTTTCCAAAGAAGATATATAACTCTCAACCAAGTTATTTTGTATTTACATCATCTCATAACTCCGTAAAACATATCATAAACATGATAATATTATAATATCAATATCATTAATATAATTAAATATTATTTTGTTTGTTGTAAAACATTCTTTCTTTTCTTTTACATCATATTGGAAATGAAAACATCGCTCATGTGTATGTGTGGACTACGACTTCCACAAAGTGATGTTTTTTATTGTTCATCACTTGCTCATATGGATGGTTAAAATTATGGATAGAATGAATATATATGTTATTTATCACATAATTATTATCCGTTAAATATGATGTGTTACTTATCTTCTTACACTTCCATCCATTGGGAAATGATAACATCACTTAGTTTTACTTGTAGACTATCACCTCCATGAAGTAATGTGATTCAGTTTTCATGTTTTCCATTTATAGATAATTATAAAATTGATATTAATGTTTGAAAATTATAATTATGTTATGATTAAAATTATCAATATTATTAAACCATGACCCCTTAGAAGATGTTAAACATTCCAAAGTTGTTATGGGACTACGAATCGATCATCCTCAAAACATCATGTATAAATTTAAATGATTTATTAAATATATAAGTAATTGTAATAAATGAATTAAAATGGAACATTATAAGTGAATAAACCTGAAATAAGTTCATTAAAAAGTAAATAATTTATATAAGTATATTATAGATTATTTAAAGAACATACATTGTGAGTCAAACTCAATGTAAGGGATTTCTTATCTCAATTTCCTTTCATTGGGAGTTATGTAATATTCACCACGTGATTAATTTATGTGGGGTATAAACCGACAAATGGATTTATTTTACCAATCATTAAATAATATTCAAATTGTTTAACAATTATTTTAAATTTATCTTCTTCAGTGTCCTTTAATTTTTAATTGTTACCAATTTAGTGTAATCTTTTCATTAAACACCATGCTTTAAAAGCTTAAATATTTTCTCATGGTTATTTTTAACCCATATACATGTTTCATAAAATGTTTCAAGAATTTTTTTATTATAATAAAGTGGTTGTTTAATTTAATTTTAAATATCTTCTACATTCCTTCCCATGGTTTAAAATATGTATATTTTTAGCATATTCCAAATCATTAAATTTTGTAAAATAATAAAAGGAATATTTTTTACACATTAATAATGAATAAAATTTCCTTCCATCATGATTATTATAAATTATGAATATTCCTATTAAATATTTTATATTTTTTCAATGAAAATTTTATTTCTTATTATTTTGGGAATTTTCTTTTTTATTAGTTTTCGAAGGAAAAAGGATTTTTATCCTTATTTTTATATGAAGACCAAAAGTGATTTTGTATGTGTTAAAAAGGATATTTTATGAGTTTTTATCATATAAAGACAACATTATATATTATTTTACGCATGTTTTGGTATTTTTAAACTATTCATGAAGACGTTTGAGCCTAATATAGGTCTCCAATGCATTGGGAAATTATTTTTTTATCATGTGAATATATATTGGAATTAATCGGGTAGGTTGTTCCATTAATAAGAGTGTGGATAAGAGTGATTTTAAGGGTGATATTAAGATGATATGCCATGATACCACTATGAATATTATTCTTTCAAATGATTTTTCTTGAAATTATTTTTATTTAATAAGTTATAATAATGATATTATGTTTAAAGGAGATTTTATGCCCCTTTTAATGTTGAAAATTTTGTTTTTCATGAAAATGTTTTCCTAAGTATAGATGTTTTACAAGAAACCCTCATGATATGAGTTTTCCTTTAAGATTGTTTATGAGATGTTTTATAAAAAAAATTAAGTGATATTTATTTCTTGATAAAGTAAATAATTCTTTTTAGTTTAAGTCCAATTACATAAAAGAAATATTTTGTATAGGATTTCAGGATTTTCAAAATGGACTAACGAGTTTCATTATTTTGTATCCCTTACTAAGTTTTTTTTCTCATTCCTTATTTTAAAATGTTTTTATGAGATATTAAGGATGATTATTAACTATATCAAGGTCTATATTTCATTATGAGGAATTATATTAAAATAAGAGATCATGTTTTCAATGAAAGAGGTGTTTAAATTTATGAATCCTATTTTTTATGTAAAATTTATGTTGTGGAGAAGTGTCAACATTTTTTTGGGTTTGATATCTAATATTTTTTCTTAAATCTCTAAACATATAAACCTAAAATATCTTTTTATTGTAAACAATTGAACCCTTGATATTAAACCCAATTTATGGGTTTGTTAATGTATGAGTCCTTATACATTTCCTCTGAGGGGTGGATCATGTGTGGGGGAAGATGAATCATGGTCAGTCAAAAGAGGTTTCCTAAGAAGGTTTTGATACCCTTTTAAAGGATTGGTTTATTCTCCAGGTACGTAGGGATTAATTTATCAAGGCACCATTGTTGTTATAAAATTAAGGATAAATTATTCATGATCTTCTGATTCAATTTCTTGTGTTAATTATCATATTCCAAACCATTAATACAATGAAGTCATACGAGCATAGAATTTTCAATCATACATGATGTTAGAGACTTAATGGTGGGTGGATATTTTACCCTTGAGGTCTTGGTTAGATGTGAGGCACTATGTTGAGATTATTGAAGGATATTTTCTCTTGTCTACTAGGGTAAAAGAGAATGATACCTCGAGTTGTGGGTCATGAGGTAAGGAAAAGTTGATTTAGAGGTGGTCTTCTGGAGTTCAAGATTGAATTATTCCTTTGTTATTGAGTAGATCAAGGTATCTTATGTTGGGTAATCCAATATTTTTCATTGTGAAGTGGTGGGACCATGAAAATTTGAGTTCCCAATGGTTTTTAGTGTCACATGGTTCTAGTAAAGTGTTTGTTTTATTGGGTAGCATGATTTTATTTTATTTGGTAGTCAATTATAGTGGAGTGATTCTAGTTTTGAGAATTTAATTATGGGTTCGTTTTTAGTCTATGACATTGTTAAATTCATAAGATTCTATTTTAAATAATCATTAGAATTAAAAATTAAATTATTTATTCATATTCACTCTCTATATCTCTTATTGTGGATTTGAAAATTGGAGATTATTTGTTTTAAAAGGGGAGAAAATTTTATACTAATTAAAAATAAAAGTAGACATAGTTTTACAATTTTTTGTCAAAACATTGAATGTTTTATAAATTTATAAAATTATTTATAATTTAAAAATCCATATTTATTGAAATGATAAATTCTATAAACATAAATTAATGGATATGTTTTGAAATAATGAAAGGATTAATGATTTGTATAGGGGTGATGTCTTTGGTGGAAGTGATTGATGTTTTCCACTTTAATGCGCTATAATATTGAAAAAAAATTAATGGAATAATTTTTCTTTGAGAATTATCTTTCATGGTTTTTAGGTTTTATATATTCCCTAATTAGAATAGTGTTGGTTTTGTAGTATAAGTTTTATATCATGGGTTATGATTTTGTAGTATATATTTTTCCTAGAGTGTAGTAATCCATTGAAATTATAAGGTGGTTCCTTGAATAGCCTGATCCATATGGGGTTTAGTGATTTGTTTTATTGGGTAGATACCACCATGTCAAGGATAAATATATCTTAAAAGTTATTTTTTATTATATTGTTTTCAAAAGTTCATTTTAATGTTAAAATGATTGAATTTGTGATATTAATATTGAGGTTTACATCCACAGAGTATTGTTTTTTTGTTTCAGTAATGGATATACCCTTATTTTAGATGTATATTATGGGGATGCGTAGGTTTATATAGGTTTTTCCTTTTTTTATTTGTTTTGATTCTTGAGGATGTGAATTTTTCGAGAGGTATATAATATAATGACCTAGAACTTCTTTGACAATTAGTTTTTTATCTTTTGGGTGTTGGAGGTGTCAAAAGAAGATAAAAGAATTAAGGTGTCCTTATATCATTGATTTTTCCTTTACATGTGCATTCCAGTGTTATTGTGTGTATTGTACCATGAGTGGCTAGTGGTATAGTTTGGATGAAACATGAATTTTTTCAATGGATTAGGACATGATCCATGGTATTTGAGTGTTTCTATAATATTAGGTGGAATTTATTTGTGGAATTAAGGGTGTTAGTTTTAGTAAAATTCTTTCTAAGTTCAACTAATGTGAATTTAGTTATGATGAAGAGTATTTTGACAGATATGAAGTGGCTTGCAGAGTTTTGGTTTAATATTCATGGAGTTTGGTCACACCATAGTTGATTTTTGTTATAATGTGTATTTTCATAGGAAAATATTTTTTGAGGGTGATTCAAGGTTTAATCAGATGTCTGGTTGAGAGTTTTCCTTATGAGATGTTTCATTTCATCATGAATTTATACACTTCATATAGAATCCCATGTGGATAATTTCACGGTTATGCTTTTTTGACTATCATGGTGTCATGGAGCACTTTTTCACCTGGGTTTGATTTAGGGTACAATAGGTTTGATGAGAGAAGTCTAGGTTTTCTGCCATGATTTTCATAGTATCAAGTACTATAGCCAGACCACCTTGGTTGTACTCTAGTTTTCATTAAATTCATAGAGTTACAGTAGTTTTAACAATGATACCTATGGAGAGTAAAAGGGAGATCATGATATGATTTTCAATTGTGTATTTGAATTCAAATCACTGTTGTATGATTAAAATCCCTCATGCTCTGACTTTTCAATTTTCAAGTTTTGTTATAAATTATAAAACCCATTGAAGTAATTCAAAATTATTTTGTTCTTCCCCAAATCCTATATGGTTGGTTGGGTGTCTTTGGTGATATTTAATCCCCTTTGTTTGTGTATGATACAATCCATTTGAAAAGGCACATCCTTGTTTAAATTTTTCTTAAACATCCCTTATTATTAATGATGAAGTGGTTCTTGGGTGTATGATAAATTTCAAGTGTGTCCAATGGGTTTTCGTACATAAAAATAGGATAATGGAGGCTAAGTAGTTTATAGCACAAGGTCGGTGCATAATTAGTCTACACCATGCACCTGTCCTAGGAAACCGTGAAACCAGATCTCCCCTTAAAAATAGGATGGCACATGGCCTCCACATAGTTTAAAAAATCATGAATGTGCACCCAATAAACCGTGTGACATAGCTCCTCTTGGATAGAGTGACCCGCATGGTTTTTCTAACCATGTGTCCAAATCCTACAGGCATTAAAAATTGGGAAATTCTTATTTTCCCTCTTGATAATATTTATTTCTTGCCTGATTTTCACCACATTAGACCACCTCTATCTTGGGTAATAAACCAGTATACCTCTCCTAATCCATGGGTGTTTCTTCTTCTATTTTTTGGGTGTTTGGAGTGTGTTTGGTTACGAATATAAGATCTGATTGAGTCAAACACACCTCATATCTATATTTTTTAGATTATGTATTTTAGAATCTATGCTCTCCTTTTGAATCCCTAAAACCCTCACTTTTCCAAAAGATTGTATGTTGGGGCTTTAAAGGGTATTTTAGTTTGAATAAGGGATGTGTTTGGTATAGTAACCATCTTTGAGAATGAATCTCTATTCGTGTATGTGGTTTTCCCAATTTTCTACCATGTTGTGTTTCTTTTCTTATGGTTGAGGAATGTGGTTAAGGCCTTATATTGAGGTGTGTAAACCTTCACCAACCCCGTTGAGTTTGTTAGAAAATTACACCAAACCTCGGGCTACCCATGGGGTAAGAAGTTCCCTTGTAGATGGTGAATTAAAATTAGTAAACATTGAGATAGGGTTATAATTAGAGGGAATGGGTCAAAAAATATAATTGGGTATGTGGGCTTGGTTAAAATGGGTAAATTGAATTGATTACGTTGTATTTTGTGAAATTTCTATATGGCCTTCAAATGGTTTAATCATTTAATTTTCTATCATGATCTAGTTACAGTTTTAAATGAAAAAATATGATGTTTGTATATAGGAATTACTTTATGAAAAGGATGAATTGGCCTCATGGTGATTTAGAAAATAGTTTTCTTGTGAGATTTTAAATAATGATTTGAAATGGGGGTGTGGTCCCATTTTTTGAAAATTCATAATGATTGTTTTGAATGGTTGGAAATAGAAACAAAACCTTATGGAATGTTTTAGTCTTCATATATGAAGACCATGTTTTATAGGGTGTCCTCAAGATGATTTAAAATAATTATTTTGAATTTTGTTTTAAACCAAAATGTTCTCTTAAAGGTTCGTTGGGACTATAGTCATTGAATTGTTCTATGAGCTAGTGAGATAGGACCTAGGATGATTATGTTGGCATGTTAACATGGTTATAAAATGAACTAAATGATGAATATTCATAGTTGTCAACCTAGAATATTGATACATGTGTTCAATAGATATGATTTGTATTAGTGAATGTGCAATGGTTATAAATGGGATAAATGTTAATTGTGTTTAATTGATATCATGGAATGAGGGATTTTTCTTATTATTATTAATGGGTTAATGAGAAATTATTTTCAAATTGTAATGTGTTCAAGGGTTATGGAATGGGAATAATTTTTTTATTGATTAATTATGAATTGTGAATGTTATGTCATTGTTTTAATATGGTTGTGAAATGGTATATGTGGTAAATAGTTAAAGAATCATGTGCACATGGTTTGGTGGTATGTGGGGTATTAACTTGAGGTTCTAGGCCCAATATCAGGTTTGACTGAGGATTTATACCCCACCACTAGAATTCATGGGTTAGGGAGTCGGACTATGGTTCTATTCCCCTAAGAGATGCATTGGATGAGAATACTTGGACATATGCTCGAAGGTGAGTGTGATAGACTTCCTGGACTAATGTTTCATGGTATATGAGTTGTATTTTCTTATGAATTGATTATCCCTATTGAGATAGGGAACTTTACTGATCCCCTTATGCATGGTAATTGATTGGCTTTGGACGTAGTTTAATTAATGAAAATGCCTAACCCATTTGACAAATGAAGAGAATGATAACCTGAAAATCATTAAGAAAATGGTTATTTTATAGGTTCTGATTAGTGAACATCCTTGTGGATAAAAGTTCATGTAACACCTTCTGACTTGGATTGGACTCGTAGAATGAACTAAGTTAGTTTTTTATTGGTAAACTATAAGGAACTTAATAGAGAAAATTGTTATTAGATAAATACTTAAATGATTTTCTTGTTTTTTTGTTTACTTATTTCACTTGTTTCCTTTAATATTATGTTGTACATATGGGTTATTTCTTTAGACACCATTGGTGTTGGCATACCATGTTTTACTCAAACCCTGCTCAGGCTTCCATGGCACTTGGGTACCCAAGCATATGCTTCTGGTTTTTTGATCTAGGTTTAGGATAGAGACCTGGTGTTTTGTTGTGGATGGGATGTTAGGTTGGAGCATGGGAGGTTTGAAATGGGATTACAAATTGTGTCCACGCTCAGCATATTTTGGTAGTTTTTATTTTTGGGATTTCAATTTTTATGAATGCCTGACATGTAGTGTATTCACTAGATTTTGTTATAGTATGGGTATTTAGTTACTTGTTGATTTTCATTGTATAATTTACATTTATTATTTATGTTGATTATTTTATATGTTGATCTTACTTATATTGTAAATTCAGTCTCGTAATAAGGTATTTCCTCCTCATGTCTCTCTCTTTAGACCAACACTGCTAGTCAGCAACCTCCGGCGTATGGGGAGGCAAGCCATAGGTTATGTGATGACCTGACTCAGAGCACCAGTTATAGTGGATATAGAGTCGAGGATATTACAAAGTCATATCAAAGAATATCTTTTTTATTACTATTTGTGTTATGTTAGAAAAAAGACTAAGATATTATCGGGGTATGGTAATGAGCTCGTGGATGGGTGTCTGCATCCCCACGTATGAGGGGAAAACCATGTTTCGAGTGGTGGGAGTTGATTTTCAGTTTTTCGCTTTTACAGATGATTGTTATTTCCACATAAAGTGGTGCACATAAATGTGATTTTATTGATTTATGAGGTTTTATCTCTTGGAACAGTATGAAAAGAGAGTGTGTAACTGTCCATGCATCATGCTGAGCACATAGGATTGGTAGGTCATCCATATGTTTCCTATGATTGGTATTCCTTTAGGATTCATATGTTGGTAGTGTATATTTATTTGTGTAGATTTTTCCTATTGATATATCCTTGACATATTTGATAAAGGATTTTTTTAAAATTTGGATTTGAAAAAATCATATATTTTTGGAACTTTGAGTTGACAAAAAGGTTTTTGAAAATGTAAATTATTGGGTTTTGAAATTGAATTCTTTGAAATAATTTGAAATGTGAAACCTTGGGTTAAAAATAGTTATGTTTAATTATGAATGGAAGTTTTAAAATTATGGAACCATAGGGTTACCAATTTGGGTATCCCTTGTGATGGTTTTTGACCATTTGCATGGGTGTATTGGGTAGTGAGAGTTCCATAGATTGAAGTCATCAGGTTAGGGAATTGATACCTCGATGGGTTTGGATATTTTAGTCAATTGAATTTCTATTGTTTCATATTTGGTTAGGTTTTGACCTTAAAGATATGAAATAAAGTCTATTAATGTTAATTTGGTGACACTTTTTGATTGAGACCTTGTGAGTTATGTTTTGGACCATATAGGTGGTGTTCAGTTAATGGTTCCATTGTATGGGATCAATTATCTTTTGTATCTAACCTAGAGTAAATAGTTGTATGGTGAATTAGATATTGTGTGTTAGGAATGAGGGGAGAATGACCACCATGAGTAGCTGGTTGTTAGAGGTTCGGTGTGTATGTCTTAGAGAGAGATAGTGAAATTTTATTGGTATTTCCCTAGTTTGTGGAGTTGGTATCCATTTACTTTTGAGGGTAACATGTGAGAGAGGATGGTTGTGGTATCGGCGTTTTTGGGTGCATGTTATACAGGTAAGCTTTTCAGACCCTGGAAGTGGCACAAAAACAGTGTTTCCAATTGTGGGATTAACCCATAGGGTTACATTGGAATATTAATGGTTTTGGGATATACGACTTTAGTTTTGGTTGAGTTTAAAATCTTAAGAAATCTTGGGTAGGGAAGAGGGAGGTTGGACTAATATTGTAGGTGCCTTGAAATATGAAGCATCGTTGGTCAATTCATAGGTGAAATCGATGCACGGTGGGTGTCATCAGGTTTTTGGTAAAAGTGCATAGTTATTAATTTTACTTTCCCCAAGGGAGAATTTGGGTTCATATGTTTAGTTTTAAGGGTTCTTGTTAAGGGAATGATTATATAGAGACCTGACCTAGTGGTATTGATAGAGTTAGATGTGATAGGAAATTATAGTTTGCGGAGGCCAAGGAAAATTTGATCAATGAAAGGATGTGTGATTTTGTTTTGGAGGACACCAAAGGTGAGTGTGGTCATCCTTTTGGGATATTCATAGGAGTGATTTTTTATTGGGTGAGATGTTGAGAAATCCTTGGGCCAGATGAATCTGGCAGATCAAGTGGCTTGATTAGTTTTGTGAGCAGATGTTTTTACCTATCTTGGGTGATGTACAAATTATACGAGCAAGATTCAGGTCTTGTGTATGGTCATTGGAGAGTAAAATACCTCTATGGTCTTGATGATTACTAGGTGGTGGGCATGTGTTATAGATGCACGATGCAATTGGGATATGTGATCAGGTGGTTTAGATATAAGCACACATAATTTCCATGGAATCTAAGTGGAGAGGCCCTAGTAGTGCGAGAAACTATTTGGTTTTGGACCGGGGGGATGGATCATTGTGTATTTGTTGTGATCATGGGGACCTTGTGAGAATAACTCAAGTGGGGATATGATAATGTGATAAAAAGTGATGTTGGGTCATGACCACATGGAAAGGGTCATGTGGTGGTAGTGAGTTTTCTAGAAACTCTAACTGGGTTTGGGTGTTTTAGTTTTCATAAAACATTAGAAGGCAGGGAAGTCCAAGACCTTCAGTAGATTGAGGTGTCCTCTTGGTAATAGTTGACGATGGTGATGGAAAGTTTTCCATGGTTTTCAACGACGACTTCGTAGAGTAATTTCAGCTAGTGATGATTATGACCAATATCTTGACATCATCTCAAGTAATATAAGAGAGCTATGGCTTTACACCTAGATACCAAAACATGTTTGGATGAGAATTAAGCCCCTTGGAAGATACTCTCAAGGATAACATGTGTGTGGGAGTTGAATGGTGGTGGAGTACACCATCGACTGACCATGGGAGAAGCCCCTGGGATGGGATGGACGTCGACGAATGCCATGGGTTCATTTGTAGATGTCAATAATGATTAATGGATGATGTTTGTTTTGATATTAAAGTGGGAGTTATATGGATACATCCATGTTTTGGGGTTCTTCTTGAGGTTGAGTGTGAGGATGGATGTCAATATTTCTTGAGGAAAATGGTGACAATGACACTCCTAAGGTGGGGAGTGTTATGTTAAGTCATGAATATGTTGAGAAATCTATGATGTGGATATAGTGGCATCAAGATACAAATTATGTACCTATGAAGTGCAAGTTTTCGTTCCATGGGGAAAATATGGGTTGGCCTTGGATGTGATGGTCGATCACACTAAGTGGTGTCTCTGAAATCAGGTTAGTTTTAATGGTAATCAGAGTGGTCACATCAGAGATGCGTCGAGGGGTTCTGTAGAGTATGATAATGGTTTGAAGAGTAGTGAATTTCATGAAAACAATGCTTTACCAAATGTTGAGGTTGACTTTTGTATCTGTGTGCAGAGGATGGTGGTATTCCTTTAGTGAAATGGGTTTTGTGCTAGGTAAAGTTGCAATGTACCAACAATGGAATTTGGGAATAAACAGAGTGATTAAAATAAGGATGGCTCAAATCAGTTGAGAAAAAAGGGAATATATGAGGTGGGATATAAGACACCTCCATTTAATGTTGTTACGTTATGTGCACATTAGTAATGAGAATGAATTTTGAGGAAGAACCGTGTTTTATGGATGAATAAAGTCTGATAAATATGAGTAGTCTTAATGAAAAGGTTGGAAGGTGGTGTTGGGTGGAGTCCATCTGGATGATTGTGGAATGGTGAGTTGGAATACACATCGGGAAAGTTGTGAAGGTTCAGTTGAGGTTCTATTAGTATAAGTTTTGATGATGAATGTTCACAACACCAATATTTGGTGTTGGAGATATATTGAGTATGGTGGGAAGAACCATTGTGGGAAATTGATCGACGGATGATGTGAGTAGCATTACGAGTTGGAAAGGAGAAGATGAGAATCATCTTGGTGTTTCAGTTTTGGTAATAATCATCGGCTTGGGGTTTTATGAGTTGATAACCTTAAGATGAAGTTAATGATTGAGTTGTGACTTTTAGATGTTCAAAAAATGGACATAGGCTATTGTTCCTCATGTTGAGGATAATTATAGGCCAAGATATGTGGTTGGATTTTGGATTTCATTTAGGCAATGCTGGGATGGGGTCACCATTAAATCTTTGAATGTATTGGGTGAGATGGTGCCAACCAATCTAGTCCACGAGTTACAGAGATGATCAGATGGAGGGTGTTCTGATTGGATCTCCAAGAGAAGTGTAGTAATTTTTTATATCTTCTTGTATGATGATCAGAATGTGTTAATTAGACCATTATCATGCGGTTGATGTTAGTCATTATGTGGTGAGGTGGATGTGACTTCTAGGAACATTAGGTTGTGATTTCAGATCATGTAAGGGGAAATTTTTTTGGGGTATGATTTTTTTCCGGGTATGAGGGTTGTTTCATCATGATTGAGTTCAAGGAGATACTTCACAGATAGAAGTTGATGGGTTATCCCGATCGACCGGCCTTTTTTCCTAGATGTTTAGAGATGATTGTGAAAAATTTATTGAGGATGAAACATTATAAGATGGGGAGTTTATAAGATCCAAACCTTCTGAAAAGGCATGGTCTTGTTTAAATTTCAGTTAAATATCCTTTTTTATGGATAATGAAGTGGTTCTTGGGTGTATGAGATGTTTTGAGGGTGTTATAGGGGTCTTGGGACAGAAAAAGAAAAGAAATGAGGAAAATTAGTGTATAGTTCATGGTTAATTCATAGTTAGTGTAAATCGTGCACCAGGCCTAGGAAACCATGAGACCAGATCTCCCCTCAGACAGAGGCTAGCACACAGGATCTGAATGCTTTGACAAACCATACAGGTGCACCCAATAAATTCTAAAACCTTTTCCATCTTATGCACAGGGATCCGCATGGTTGGCACATGGTTTGTCTCACCATGTGGACAAACTGTGCAGACATTAAAAGGTGGAAAATTTCCATTTTCCCCCCTAATCATATTTCTTTCTTCCAAGATTTCCACCCCATTCTAGCCTATACCACTTGGGTGATAAACTAGCAACCTCATCCTCCTACATGGTTGTTTCTCCTTTGATTCAATGGAGTTTGGATTCTATTTGGGTGATAATAAAATAAATGTGTGAGTCTAACAGTCCTCTTTTCTCTATTTTTTGGATTATGGAAAGTAGAATACCATCTCTCCTTCTAAAGCCCTAAAACCCTGAATTTTATATCAGATTATAAATTGGGGATTTAAAGGGTTTTTGAGTTCTAATCAAGAGAAGTGTTTGGTCTAGTAATCATTTTTTAGAATGAGGTAGGTGGTATTTAATCTTTTTACCATAGTCATGATTTTCTATATGTGTATGTGGTTGTTCTAATTTTATTCCTTATTGCGTTACTTTTCCGATGGTTGGGGAATGTGATTTGGGCCAGAGACTGATGTGTGAAACCCTTCATGGACCCTGTTGGGTCTGTAAGTTAATGAGTTTAAACCTAATACTACCCCATAGGGTAATCCATACCCTTATAAATGGTGAATAAAAATTGGTAAACATTGAGATTGGGGTATTATGAGAGAGAATGGGTCACAACTTATAATAAGATATGTCGGATTGGTTAAAAGGGTTAAAATTAATTGATTATGTTGGATTTTGTAAAATTCTTAAGGGGCCTAATTTTTTTTACCTATTTCATTTTCAGTCTTGATCTCGTTATGGTTTTAAATGAAAAAATATAATGTTTGAAACTGTGAATTAATTTTAAAAAAGGATGTGTTGGCATCATGGTGATTTATAAAATGTTTTTCTAGTGAGATTTAAAATGATTATTTGAAATGGGGATGTGATCCCTTTTTGTGAAAATTCTTAATTACTATTTTTAATGGTTGTAAATGGAAAAAAATCCTTGATAAATGATTCATTTTTCAAATAGGAAGACCTTGTTTTAAAGGGTTACCTCAATATGATTTCAAATAAGCATTTTGAATTGTGTTTTAAACCACAAAGTGGTATTAAAGGTCTATTGGGACCATAATCATTAAATTATTCTATGGGCTAGAGAGATAAGACCAAAAATGATTATATTGGAATTTTAACATGGTTATGAACTAAACTAAATGATGAATATGCATAGTTGGTTACATAGCATAAAGATACATGTGTTTAATAGTTATAGTTTGTGTTGGTGAATGTAAAATGGTTGTAAATTTGATTAATAATAATTGTGTTTAATTGATAGCATGGAATGAGGGAGTGTTTGGCATAATGCTAATGGGTTAAAGAAAAATTATTTTCAAGTGGTAACATCTTCATGGGTTTTGGCATGAGATTGATTTATGTGTTGATGAATTATGAGTTCGGAATGTTATATCATTCTTTGACTATAAAAATAGAATGGTATATGTGGAAAATTGATAAAGAATAATGTGTGCATGGATTAGTGGTATATGTTTTATTGACATGATGTTCTATGCCCCCCAAGTCATGTTGGACTAATTCTCTAAACCCAAAACCTAGAATTCGGAGGTTGGGGAGTTGTACTGAGGCTTTTTCCCATAAATAATGCATTAGATGAGACTATCTGACTGATGCTCTATGTTAATTGTGATAGGATACCTAGACTGATGTTCCAAGGTAAGTTAGATATATTATATTAAGAAATGTTTATAACTAGTGAGATAGAGAACTTTACTCATCCCCTCATTCATGGTAATTGACTATATTATGTAGTAGTTTATATAATGTAAATGCCTAACCCATGGGGAAAATGAATATAATAATCAAGTGAATATAATTAACTAATGGGTATGTAATAGGTTGTGATTAGTGGACACCATTTTTCTTAAAAGTGTGTGTAAACACTAGTGCGCTGGCTTAGACACCCATCATGAGCCGAGTTATTTTGTTTATTGGTAGACTATAGAGAACATAATTGATAAAATGTATATTATATAATTACTTAAATTATTTTATTATTTCCTTGTTTATTTATTTCACTATATTCCTTCCAAACATTATTGTATATATTGATTATTGCTTTAGGCAGCATATGTGGTGGCCTACTGAGTTGTACTCACACCCTACTCAGGATTCCATGAAACAAGGGTACCCTAGAATAAATTTCTCATTTTCGGATATAGGTTAAGGATATGGACCTATTTTTTGGTTATGCATGAGATTTCAGGTTAGAGAATGGAGGTTTTGGACTGAGATTGGGACTCCTGTCTCTGTTTGTGATATACTAGTAGTTTTAATTTTGGGTTTTTTATTTGTATGATTTCCTTACATGTAGTTTATTCGCTATACTTTATTATGACATGGGAACTTGGTTAAATGTTGGTTTTCATCGCATGTTTTCCATTTATTGTTCTTATAAATAATTTTATCTCTTTTTGTTACTTATATTTTTAATTCACTCTGATAAGTTGGTATAGTCACCCCATATCTCTCTCTTTAGACCAAAACAACTAGTCGGTATCCTCTGGTGTATGGGGAGGCACATCTAAGGGCGTGTGACAACCTATCTCAGAGAACCAGTTATAGTGGATTCCAGGTAGGGAATGTTACAGGTAGCTTTCATTTCTCAAATTTAATAGATATATCTTTATGTTATCTATGTTGGTTCCATATCCTCCAATTATTCATTCTCTCTTGTCGTTCCTTTTTGGGGAGTCTTTGATTGTGGTGTTGGTTTAGTTTTAGTGATATTTGATTTATTAATTTATAGAGGTTTCTATTTGATAGTTTTTTTGGAGTAATTCATTATTTTTTTGGGCCATATGATCACCCCACTCCTTTTTTGTTCACAATGATTTTTGAATCTTAGGTAGAGGTAGGGGATTCAATATTTCTCTACTAATTAGGTGTAATTTTCTAATTATCATGCTTTTGTTTTTCATTTAGTGGATGGTAAGAATTATATTAATAAAGGTAATGAATTGGAATTAATAAAATTGAAGTGGAAGGGTTGTTTTCTTGTGTTTTATATGATTTTGTGACATTTAATGTCACTTAGTGTAGTTTGGCATTGTTTCGGGGAGTTTTGTTTGCTACTATGATTTATGTGTTTTCTCTATGATTAAATTAACCGAATTTAATACCATAAATTCATAATCATAAAAAGATGGTAAAAAATGGTCTCTTATAAATCTAGATATTTTTAATGGTAATTAATAGTGAAATTTTTTATCCATATGAAATAAATTATTCAATGGTATTTTTTTTGAACCATTATATGTTGTCTTATGGTTTGTGGCTATTTATTTTTTCATCCTTATTTTTTGGGGAGATGTTCCTATTTTGTGGTTGATAAAGATAGTTTTACATGGTTGGAATGGAGAGATATGGTCAATTTGGATAGACTATTATGTGGGTTAATGGTGGCATGGTTGGTTATATGGATAATAAGTTTCTTATGTTGATAGTGGAAAATGTTTTCATATGTTTGTATGGGTGTTGAAGTGGATATAAGAGTAATATTATGTGTGTTCTGTTTTATTTTCCCAATATTATGGAAGATGATTGTAAATGATGAATATAGTAATGGGAAATAGATTGGAATCAACTAAATTGTGACTAATAATTATTTAAATGACTGATTGAACTATGGGAATGAATATGGATGGTGGTTAATGAATGGTTTGACATTAAAAATGGACAAATACATGGAATTTTCAATGTAATGTTGATGGTAAATTGAATTTTATGGAAATAGGTAAATGATATGTTTAAATGGGGAATCCATAATATTTTTATGATAGATTTATATTTGTGTGTGTGGGGGTGGGGGGTGGGGTTGATTTGTATTTTAGAGATTGTAGTGGTTGATAGTGAATGGTGGTGATGATGTGGTTAAAGTTATTGGCCTTAGTTGTTCTATATTGGTATGTAACCTTAAGATGATCCGGTGTGTGTGAATGTGATATATTTGTTTTAGATTCTTGTGATTTCATACACACCACACCTTAGTCTGATAACCCAACCAATGGTCAATTTTTTTGTTTTGAGAGTTTTAACCAATATATAGGTTGATGATGGAATAAACAGATGAATACTCACTATTCCCCACCCTACCATTCATCTACAGTATGGGTTGTAATATATCATGGTAGGTATATGCATATGATATGTAATGGATTAAGGATTATGTTATAGTATACTTGATAACTTGGTTATGTGGTAGTGATGATGATACAAGGTAGATGATATGAATAATAGGAGGAGTGCATGATGCTGATATCCTTCAAGATCACATTACCCTACTATGATAACCCAAAGATACATGTTTTTTGGTTCAATATATGGTGATAATATAGTTATGATTATGTGGTGGTATGTAGTGGTAGATATGTGATGGTGATGATGCATGTGGTTGTGGTGCATGGCATGTAGTCGGGATACTGGATATGACATGTGATGGAATGACTATGTAAGGGATGAAAGAATTGGAAAAAATTTCATTGGGGAATAATAGTAAAAAAACAATAGGTAAATGGTTGTGGGTTAAACTTATTTATATATTATTTTGATACTATGCATTATAATTGGATATGTTATTGAGTGAGAAATCCTTGGTGAGGTTGGGTGATAGTTTACATGGATTACATGAAACTTGGTTATATTTTATATTCATTGAGGAATTGTCATGCTTATTTTAAATTTTTAGGATAGTTCATGGGTAGTTCCCTAATAACTATATATGTATTATCACCTCAATATATATATATATATGTTAGTTTTCCCCAAAGGGATTATGAGACTGAGCTAGAAATTACTAGCTTGAGGTTTGGAGCTGCAGTTGGAGTTGCCACCATGGAATATTCTTTTGTAATTTCATTTCTAGAGACTTTTTTGTATGAAATTAACATAAATGATGGGATATTGGTATTCATTTTAAATTTTGGAGTTTATCAGTGGTTTTCTAGATATTTTATTCAGATTATGAGGGTATTGCCTTTCATTTGTGTGTTTTATACCCTAAATTCTAGTCATCAACTTGTGGCCTATTGGAGGCAGACATTGAGGGCTATACTCACCGTCACTATCAGCCAAGGAGGGTCACCTAGTGGGGGGTATTAATATGTATTTTGATAATTTTTTTAATTTATGGGTGAAATTTTCATTTTGAAAAGTAGATGATTCTGGAATATGTTTTGGAGGAAACTATTTCCCTTAGAGTATAAATTTCACCCCAGGGTATAAGTTTGGTGAAAATCAGAGAGGAACGATATTTTGATTAAATAAAATGGATTTATTTATTTAAATAAATGTTTATTTCATTTATTTTTATTGATAAAAATTATTATTTTTATTATTTTAAGCTGTATTGAGAATGGCATTAAAGGATCTAAAACATTCCACTATCAAATAATGAGGTGTGATCTAGTAAATGTAATATGTGGACTAATTATAGTTGATTCATAGTCCAATGGGGGTAGGGGTAACAATATTTCATGTCATGGTTACATGATATAAAATTATGAGATGTTTTTATGGTTTACATCTCTCATGAGTGTGACCACAGTAAGGGTAGAATAGTAAGGTGGTTTATTGGGGTGGATTTTGTCTTAGTACTTTAGGATCATAATGGAAAGTTTTTGGTTTTAAAGAGAATAACACCATTAATAAAATTCATTTTGATTGAATGGTGTATATTTTCTTATGATAGAATCATTATTTAGTATTAGTGAGAGATTACCTATTAATAATGGGTAACCCTTTCTCACCGACATTTTTTCTAGTGATTATGTGGATAATGAATTTAGGTATTGTGAGACATAATTAGTAAATGTTTTTAACATTAAGAAATAAATTATTCAAAATAATTTATGATGAAATATATTAATATAATTGTTCTACTTAATTAATTTATATAGTTCCTTATTCATGTTATATCCAACTAATTTGAATGATATGTTTATTTTAGTTAGATATAATGTTTATTATTTTACATAGATAGATACATGATCTTCTTTTTATTCTACATGGGATATTATAATATTAAAATGGGAGTTTTTGTATGCTGTTATTTTTATAGATTTCTTATGCGAGGACCATAGGTCGTAGATGATGGTGCATATAAGACTATATTTTTTCCTTATTAATTATATTTATTCTTAATATCTATATAGTATATTACTTATAGATGTTATGGGATTTATAATGATATAATAACACTTATTTTAGGTTGTATGAACAATGATGAAACCTAATCCAAGATCACTATTCACTAGATAAATGAATCATTTGAAAATAGAAATGAATAAAAACTATAAAATACACACCTTACACCAATGTTCCACTGCCTCATCTATCTACGTATATGATTTATTAATATCACATATGTGAAAATAAAAGGAATCCCACCTTTAGTGGTATCCACAAGTTGTGTCAGAATCGCTCGATGTTTGAGCATGAGACTCCATTTAATACATCATGTTAGTGCCTCATCTGGAAAAGGTGATAGGATAAGATAAAATTTGAGTCAATGTATTTTCCCCAAGCATCAGGTAAACAGAAAAAATTACAACATAGGTAGTCATATTTATGAATCTCTTGAGGACACTACACAAGTGCTGCCATATTTACCCATTATCTATAACCTATGAGTAAATGTTTTTTTTCCAACCCATGAATCTCATGCATAAATTAATGAAAATCACTCAATTTATATCTTATTAAACAATTAGTAAATGATAATTGAATCCGTTGGAGTTTCAATTAATGTTTGATCATATATTAATGTCATACAGTGAAATGTATACCACCCTTACGATATAACATCCAGTAATAGTTTACAATTTCCAAAGGCAACTGTTTGAAATGCCATTTAATGCATTACAATATCACCATAATCATAGATAATGATATACTAAAACAAACCCTTTTTATATATGTTATACATTACAAAATATCTATATCATATCCTATGATATAGGCTCGTACACACTCATCATATGTGTGTAGGATTTATGAAATATCCACTTCAATAAGTAGGTAAAAGGGAATAAATATTGTTATAAATTATTTATAAGTCCCACTGGGCTAGAAGAACATATATTTGATATAATTGTATTTGAAAAAGTGTTATACAATGATGCCTCACAAAATAGATATATTTTTCCTTTTACCCATACTAACATGCACACTAAAACACGATATATTGATCCCTTTATTATTCTGAGTGTGAATCCTGAGACATGTTAAGTTTATCTCTTTACCTATATAGGGGTTCCTTCACCTGTCATTTATATTTTATAGGTATCCTCTAGTGAATTGGTTTCCATTAGATAATATGTTTCTACTAGTAGATAGGTTTATACTAGTTTACATTTTCTCAAAAGTGTGGATTATAATCTTGACTGAAGAAGGTATTGTTTGTTCCCATATTGATTGGGTAATCAAATGGGAATCAAATACAAGTGGTTAATATTTAGTTATTTTCTAGTAGTACATATAATTAAATTATTTTTTCTATGATTATTAGACTATTTTATGTTATTAAGACAATTCATTTCATAAATAAACTTATATATATAATTGATTATGTTTGGTAATGTGTCGGTGGTTTCCCACTGAGTTTTGTATTCAAACAATTCATGTACACCATATTAGATAAGTAGACTCTGCATTTGTAAATTTAGATAGGGTTTGAGATTATAATATTGGGGAAGAATGAGTAGCTTGAAAATGAAAAATAAATAATTCTAAGTTGATATTGAGGTCATTATTTCAATGTATCATTTACCATTCTTCTTATTTTATTATCTATCCTACCTATAATTATCTTATGTGGTGATTTATTTATTATGTACACCTTTTTAACATTTTAGGTGTTCTATATTATTTCATTATAGTATTTTAAATATTTTGGTATTTTTTTCATAAAAATTTAATGTCAAACTATGATGTTTAAATTTTTTATTTTTTATTTGATATTTAATTCCTATATATAGATGGTATAACAACCCCTAAATGGTATTTTCAGGCCTTCATTACTCGTTGGAAGCCTCTAGTGTTTGTATATCTAGGACTATGGTCATTTTATGACCATAATTTTTTCGTAAAGACGATTATTGATTCTAGGATGATACAAAGTGGTATTAGAGAATCTATGTATTAGTTCATTTGTTTTAATTCTCTAAAAAAAGGTATAAGGAGATAATTTTGATGGTAATATGAACAAACCCCATCAATGTCCTTAACCAATAAATGTGTGGTAAAATTATGAGTTAATAGAAAAGATATTTTGATTCTTAGTTTTGGAATGTTTAGTTTTTGTGATTTTGAATGTATGATATTGTGGCTTATGATTTATTGTTTTATAACATTAGTAGTTTTTTGATAAATAAGTTACAGTATTAATTTCAAAGTATTGAACATGAGTATTATGAATCAAAAAAAAATCAAAAAATATATATATTATTTTTTCATAGATATTAATCCATGAAAGGAGTTTAGTGTGACCATTTATAATATTTTCAGAAAGAAATGTTTTACGAATTACATATGATTATAAGGGTTTAACATAAACCTAAAATTTAAGTAAACATAAGTAATCCTGGGTAGTCTATCATATGGGATACGGTTAGACTGGAGCATATGTATTATTTTTCTAATATTTTTTAATAATTTTCAGAATATATAAAATATATCATGTTATATAACTTATATCATCCACTTCATTATCCTTTCATGATGGATATATATATTATATGAAGTGATATAATATTTGACCTCTCAATATATGGATTTGAGTTATCCCTAATCGATGGTTACCATATATTTTATAGGTTGTAATGACATGTATAGATTTTAGAGTGGTAGGTTTTGAATATAGATACCTAAATTCACTCATGAGAGAAAATAAGTTTTCATATATGATTACATGCAATTCTTACTTCATGGAGTGTTATACACAATGTCATAGGTATAAAAAGATTGAAAGTTTCATATTGAATTTATATTATGTGGGGTTGAAAAGAAGTCTATCATTATAATATTTATACATCAATACCAATTTTATGCCAACCATGAAGCTAAATTAATTAGGGGTTACTGGGTATATTTTTGTCATATATTTGGTTTATTTTTAAACAGGATAGGGATTCTCCTCATATATAATGAGTATTAAATACAGTTCCTCAATTGATATTGATTAATAATGTGTATAGTCTAACCAATATAAGTGATATGTGATTTTAGTTTTCTAATTGGGTGAGAGGCATATTATGTTATGGAATACCACCTTTTTATTACATAACTTTTCATTATAGTTTACAAACAGATGATCTTTAAAGTCTAGTGTCTTCAAAATCAGGAACATAATACATGAAAATAAATAAAAAATTATTCTAAATAAATTTTAAGGCTTCATAATAGGTTCATCCTATGAACAAGTACTGCATATCATATCCTGGAGACATACATCAAAAAAAAGGTGAGCAGAAGGCTCAGTAAGGAAAACAAGTGAAACAGTTGATATGTGATCTTGAGCAATATTAATAAGAACATGATAAAAGTCATAAAGGCATGAGAAATGGAAGAATAGGAATATCATGATTAAAAGGACATTAATCATAACATGAATATGTGTCTACAACATTTCATTTAGACATTCAAGAACATATCACCAAGGTTTAACCCCAAGGTGTCATAAAAATTACCATGGTTATTCACTAAGGTATTGTGAAACTTCTCATCTCTAGAGATTAATTATTTACCCAATGAATTGGAGTGCTAACATGGTGCACCATTAATTTGTCTTTATTTTAAGGTGATACACATATATCATAATCAAACATTTCATAAATAACCCATAGAGAATTAAATAAATGGGTTTCATTTCAAAATCGGGGCGTTTTAAAAGTTCTTGAAAATAAACTTATTGTATTGTTTATAACCCATGGAAAGGGAGTGAGGGGTATATGTATGTCCATTACAGAATAAAATATATCCTTTTTATATATTTCTGAACACCCATAGAAACGAAATAGGTCTGGGTATTCACATAAATAAACAAGATAATTTCTTGAGAGAAAGAGATATAAATTTTGAGACGTAATTCCTGCAGCATAACGGCTATATAACATGGTTTTAGAAAATAATAAAAAGAGAGGGTACAAGGGTAACCCACTTATGAATAAATCATATTAAAATAAAAATACATAATAAATTGGATAAAAGAACATGTTAAGGATATTTTAATGACATACCACAAGAAAAGTAAACTTGAAAGGAAAGAGAAGATGTGATTTCTTTTACAAGAAATTCGCCAGCCTAACGGCGTCACTTAAAAATTCAGAAAAAAAATTGATGAGAGAGGAAAGGGTCTCTAAAAAATTAGACATGAAATGGATAGTATTGAGAACATATAAGAACATACCCTCAACATAATGATATGGAAACTAGAAGACACAACATAAAGGAATTCATGACTCAAAAGAGGAGTGTGAAATGATCCCTTACCTTGAAGAGTAACTTGCAATGTTTGAAGGTCGGGGCCTAGGGAGGCTTGAGGGAACCTTGGGAGGACTCATTGGGAGGTAAGGAGACCAGAAATTTGTTGAGGATGATTTTGGAATGAAATTAATGAAGGAAATGGCTTGGTATTTATAGGTAAAGTGAGTGAATAAATTATTAATTTCCAAGGGACACCTCATCGGTGGTATTCACAAAACCATGGGTTTGCCCATGGTATTTTCCCATGGTATTGGACACTTGGGACACCTCATAGAAAATATCACTATTCATAAGTAGACCAGAAATCTTACACCATTATTACATCATTAATGATGTCATTAAACACCAGAAACTCAAAACTGTATTTTTACTATTCACCGATAATTCAACTATTTCAGAAAAAACCCAAAAATTCACCCTAACCTAATATCAATACTCTGAAATCAAAAATTAATTCGATTTCATGAAAATAATTTTCTAATTATTTTTAATTTAATTTTTAAATAAAATCATTATTTATTCCAAAAATACAACTTTAAAACTATAACTCATTTTGTAACACCTTAAAAAAGTAATAAAGGTCCCATAAAATTATCGTATAATCTTAAGACAATAAAGTAACAATTTATGATTAAATTTTATGAAGATACATTTATATTTTAAATTATTAAATTAATTATAAAATTTAAAATAAAATATTTATGGCATACCAAAATACCTAAACATAAACTATGATCATTTTTTCACTTTTAAGATGTCTAAAATGTATTTACACATTCATGGGTGAATCTTCTATTTTATTTGGTCAAATTACTATTCATTACTATTTATATGGGTATGTGACTATTCCTACTTTACTATTCCCTAAAAACCATGTTGATCTTATTAGACTCTAAATTTCTCACTGCTCACAACTGTAGAAGACCATTTTTTGAAAATAATTTAACATTATTAATTATTTAATGAATAAAAAAATATTTTAAAATATCCTTTTTTTCCTAAATTCATCAATAATACACATCCTATATTTATCCAGATATATGAAATTCACAAACTATTTCATAAGAAGAAATAAGAATTTTATTTGTATAAAAAGATCACACAAAGTAGCTAAGGTCTCGTTACATAGCCCCTTATTACACCAGCATAAGACCTAAGTGTTAGGTGTGTTGTGGTGATAGAATCTTGGGATGGCTCGGAAAACATTGCTCGAGTGGTGATTTCTATCAGCTAGAACTTATCCCTTAGGCTATTCCATTCAAGCTTCATACGGTGAAGTTCGGCTTGGGCTCAGTCCAGAGTAAAGCCCAGTGATGCTACCTCCTTCCCAAACTCTGATAGATGGGATTCATATGGCTCGAGTTTACTGGATGAGGCCATTCAATCTTATTTTTGTATTAATTAACCAAGATAACCGTATTTATAAAAACACAATGTTAAGATTATAGTTTCCAACAGTCATATTTACCAACGGTCATATAAAAGTCAAAACACAATGGTCACATTTTAATTATACCCACAAAATTAGGAAACAAATATAATTAAAAAGTTCGGGTTGTTACATTCTTCCCCCCTTAAGAAACTTCATCCCTGAAATTTTATCTCATACCCTCTGATGGGAAAAGGTGTGGGTACTTTTTTCTCATAGACTCTCCCGGTTCCCACGTGGCTTCTTCATATTTGTGGTTCCTCCAAAACACCTTAACAAGGTGGGTAGTCTTGTTGCGTAGAACCTTGTCTCTATGATCCAAGATCTCCACCGGCTACTCCTCACATGAGAGGTCATGTTACAGTTGTACCACCTCTGGGTTTAGTAAATGCGAAGGGCCAGGTATGTACTTCCTCAAGAGGGATACGTGGAAGACATCAAGAACTTGTGCTTGATTTCGAGGAAGTGTAAGATGATAGGCCACTTCTCCCATGCGATCAAGGATTTCATAGGGGCCAATGTACCTAGGGATGAGCTTCCCATTCTTCCCAACCCTCATGAATCTCTTCCAATGTGAAATCCGAAGAAAGACTTTGTCACCAATATCAAACTTTAAGACCCTTCGACGGTTGTCAGGATAGCTCTTTTTCCGACTCTGAGAAGCCTTAACGTGTTGTTGAATGGAATGGACCTTTTCGGACATCTCTTGCACAAGATCAGGCTGAAGAAGCTTTCTCTCACCAGCTTCATCCTAAAAAGTAGGAGTTCTACATTGCTTCCTAGATAGAGCTTCATAGGATGCCATTTGAATGCTCGAATAGAAGCTATTATTGTAAGTTAAATCAACTAAAGAGAGATGTTGATCCCATCCAACTTTAAATTCCATTGAGAAAGTTCTGAGCATATCCTCAAATGTTTGAATAGTCCTTTTAGATTGGCCATCAGTTTGGGGTGATAGGCCGTACTGAAATTCAATTCAGTGCTCAGAGCCTGTTGAAGACTTCTCAATAATTTTGATGTGAACCTTGGATCATGATAAGATACGATAGAATGTGAAACTCCATACAGCCTTACCACTTACTTCACATAATTCCTGGAAAGTTGATCAAGAGATAAATCTTCCCGAATGGAGAGAAAATGGGCAGTCTTGGTGAGATGGTCCACAATAACTCATACCGCATTATTTTTTTTGGAAGTTCTTGGGAGACTAGTGATGAATTCCATAGTGATATTGTCCTACTTCCATGCTGGTATGGGTAGTGGTTTCAATACCCCTTTAGGAAGTTGTCACTCCACCTTCACTTGCTGACATACCAGGCACCTTGAAGTGTAGTCAGCAATCTCCTATTTCATATTATCCCACCAATAATGATCATGAAGGTCCCTATACATTTTTGTGCTTCTAGGATGTATAGAGAAAGTAGAACTTTGAGCTTCATCCATCTGGTACTTCTTTATTTCTAGAATAGATGGAACACATAGACTTGTACAAAATTTCAGTACACCTTCTTGATCAGTATTGAATTCAAGAATCTCCCCATCCTTCACAGCCTCAAACTTCTTCTGTAACAAAGGATCATGTTTCTGATATTTATTGATTTTATCTAGTATTGATGGTTGAGAAATCATTTGGGTTAGGGTTGATGATGTCCCTTCCCTTTAATTTCCATGTCCAGATTTACTAGTTCATTGATCAAAGTATATCTTTGTATCCTTATCATGGAAAGAACAACTGGTTTTTCCTGCTTAATGCATCTGCAACATTGTTTTCTCTTCCAGGATGATAATAAATTGAACAATCAAAGTCTTTAAGGAGTTATAAATATATCCTTTGTCTCATTTTCAATTCCTTTTGTGTGAAAATATACTTCAAACATTGATGGTCTACGTATATATCACATTTCTCCCCATAATGATAGCACATCCATATCTTCATAGCAAAAATGACCACTGCCAGCTCCAGATCATGTTCAGGATAGTTCTACTCATGAGTCTTCAACTGTCGAGATGCATAAGCAATGACCTTTTCATTTTTCATGAGGACAGACCCAATCCCTTTCAGAGATTCATTGCTAAAAATAACGAATCCTTCTCCACTTGAGGGAATAGTTATCACAGGTGCAGTAACCAATCTCTTCTTCAGCTCTTTGAAACATTTCTCACACTCCTTTTTCCAGTTTAACTTGACCCCTTTTCGACATAACTTGATTAATGGATTAGAAAGTCATGAAATGTTTTTCACAAACCTCCTATAATATTCTTCTAATCCAAGGAAACTATGAATCTCATTTATTGTTGTAGGCTGAGGGTACTTCTCTACAATTTTTGACTTTTCTGGGTCAACTGTGATTCCTTCATTGGTAACAATGTTCCCCAAGAAAGAAACTTGTTGTAATAAGAATTCACATTTACTGAACTTTCCAGAAAGTCTCTCCTTCTGTAGAGTTTAAAAAATATCCCTTAGATGATCCTCATACTCCTCATGACTTTTGGAATATATCAGAATATCATCAATAAAAACTACCAAAAATTTATCAAGGTATCCCTTAAAGACTCTATTCATCAAATCCATAAAAATAGCAGGTGTATTAGTCAGTCCAAAAGGAATAACAACAATCTTATAATGCCCATATCTTGATCGGAAGTCAGGTTTTGGAATATCTTCTTTCTTCACCCTCAATTGATGATAACCAGATTGAAGATCAATCTTAGAGAAGAATTGAGCCCCACAACGTTGGTCAAATAAGTCTTCAATTCTTGGAAGAGGTTATTTTTTCTTTACTGTGATCATGTTTAGTTCTCTATAATCAATGCATAGTTTCATCGATCCATCCTTCTTCTTCACAAAGATAACAGGTTCCCCCCAAGGAGACACACTCGGTCAGATAAACCCTTCTCCAAAAGATCTTGTATTTTTTTCTTTAATTCCTCTAGCTCCACATTTTCCATCCTATACAGGGTCTTTGATATTAAATGAGATCCAGGTATGAGTTCAATGGAGAACTCTACCTCTCTTTCAGGGGGAGGTCTAGGAAACTCCTCAGGAAATACATCAATGTATTCCTGGATGATGGGTACATTTTCTATCCTCAAACTCTCATTTCCTTATTCTTCTTCACTGATCAACACCTTAAAGAAGAATATAGGAGGTTCTTCTAGAACAAGATCTTGTTGAGATATCTCTCCTCTGAAGATAACTATATTTTTTCCATTCAAGACTACTAAGATTTCATTACTTTTATATTTGATCTTAGCATTATACTTTTAAATCCAGTACATCCCTAGTATAATGTCGAATTCCAGCATGGTAATGACTACTAGATTTTAAATAAGATTGTGTTCACCAAAGTAAATACTATAGTTTCTAACCACTAATGATGCTTGGATAATCCCACTAGAATTATTTACTGATTACTCTACTTTTAGAAAGTCAGGGGATGATTCTAAATTCTTTGCATACTTGGAGGAAATAAATGAATGCGTAGAACCAGAATCAAACAAAGTACTTGCTATATTTGAGAGAACAACAAGAGTACCTGCTACCAAATAATTTGGAGCTTCAACTTCAGTTGTCGTGATAGAAAAAGCACGACCATGATTCCTTGGCCTTTGTTGAGGCTGATGGTGGTTCCCCTCCCCTGCCCTTGGATTTGGACAGTGATCGGAAATGTGCCCAAGTTTTCAACACATAAATTAATAGACATTTGGTAGGGCCTGCACTATCTTCCCCTTGTCGTTAGTGTTTGGAAGTTGAGGTTTCACCTCACTATGACAATTCCTTGCAATCTGGCATCTTTTCCACACATGTAGCATTTCCCGCTCCTGAGAAGGAAGTTCCCTGAATGCTTCTTCCCACATTTATTACACGTGGGACGTTTCGCTTTCTTTCCTCCTCTTCCTTGATCAAAGGTCATAACTAATATTGGCTCCATTGATCTCCTTTTTTCATTGGATTTATGAGACCACTGCATCTCACCAAACTCCAGTTCGACTTTCATCGCACTTCGCACAATCTCCTCGTAGCTGTCATAGTCTCGGTTGGCTAGATTTTTTCGTAGATGTGGTCTTAGTCCACCAAAGAATATATCATCCTTACCATTTGGATCTATGAAAAAGCTAGAGTAATATCATGAAATTTGGGTGAAGTTCATCTCATAGCTTCCAACAGATTCGTTCTCCTTCTCCTTCATCTTGAGAAACTTCTTCTCCATTCTTGTTCTCGTGGAACGAGGGAAATATTTACTGAAGAAAATCCCTCTAAACTCTCCCACTCCATAGCTTCAACCTCTACTCTTTGCCTCGTGTTTTTAATCAGCTCCTACCACTGATCAGCTTCTCTTTCTAAGTGGTAGACATCCAGGGTGACCTTCTCTTTCTCTGAACAATGGAGAATAGAAAAGATCCTCTCGATGGAGCTGATCCACTGCTCAGCAATCAATGGGTCAGTCAACCCACTGATGGTTGGTGGTCGTTGATGCATAAATGAATCAATAGAATGTGTTTCCCTTCATGGTGAGATTGGTCTCTCGGCTTGATTCGAGTTATTTACCATAACTTGAGTCAGTTGGTTCATCATTCGCATGAATGTTTCCATTCTACCTTCCATCGGAGGGCCTTCAACGCATGGTCCATTGCGGTCACCATTTGCACAGTTCCTCCTATTGCCCACCATTTTATAAAAGAGTAAAATCTTAATGAGAAACTTATTTCATTTTAGAATCTTTTAAATCTAAAGGATTTATATCTTAAATCTTTGTAAACAAATACAGTTCCCTATAAATCCTTCATAATGATTCATAAAAATCTTATGATTAACCAAACATATCCCCTGGGAGTGTTATAACCAAGAGTGCAGCAAGACCCATTATCGTGCACCAGTTTCCATTTTAGTCTAGCTCAAAGTGGTGTTTTCGGGTTTTACCCCTATGTACATCTATGCCAAAGCTGTCTCTACCTGCTCGTATCCAGACAAGGATGAATTTGTTTGATAAACGACTTACTCAATATTCAACAAAATACCAGGAAGTTTTCATATATTTAAACTTTTCTATAGGATTATTCCTAGAGATTTCATATCCTGTTTTCCATAAAAAACTAAACAATCCTTTGATACCAACTATGGCATACCGCCTTTTTATTACATAACATTTCATTACATTTTACAAACAGAGGATCTTAAAAGTCAAGTGTCTTGGAAATTAGGAACATAATACATGAAAATAGTATAAAACATTCCTCTAAACCACTCGTAAGTCTTCATCATAGGTTCATCCTATGTAAAAAAAATTCATCTCATATCCTGGATATATACATCAAAGAAAAGGGTGAGCAGAAGGCTCATTAAGTAAAATAAGTGAAATATTTGACATGTGATCTTGACCAATATTAATAATAACATGATAAAAGTCATAAAGGCCTGAGAAATGGAAGAATAGTAATATCTTGATAAAAAAGACATGAATCATAACTTGAATATGTGGCTACTGCATTTCATTTATGAATTCCTGAACATATCACCAAGGTTTGTCCCCGAGGTGTCATAAAAATTACCATGGTTATTCAGCAAGGTATCGTGAAACTTTTCATCTCTAGAGATTAATTATTTAACCAATACATTAGAGCGCTATCATGGTGCACCCTTAATATGAATTAATTTTCATGTGAGACACATATATCATAATCAAACATTTCATAAATAACCCATAGAGAATAAAAGAAATGGGTTTCATTTCAAAATCGGTGCATTTTAAAGGTTCTTGAAAATAATCTTATTATATCATTTATAACCCAAGGAAATGGAGTGAGGGTTATATGTATGTCCATTCTAGAATAAAATATATCTTTTTTATAAATTTATGAACACCCATAGAATTGAAATAGGTCTGGGTATTCACATAGATAAACATGATAATTTCTTGAGAGAAATAGATAGAAATTTTGAGACGTAATTTCTACAGCATAACGACTATATAACATGGTTTTAGAAAATAATAAAAAAAAGAGGGTAAAAGGGTAACCCACTTATGAATAAATCATATTACAATATTAATAAAGAATAAAATGGAGATAAGAACATGGTATGGATATTTTAATGACATACCACAAGAAAAGGAAACATGAAAGGAGAGAGAAGATACGATTTCTTTTACGAGAAATTCTCCAGCCTAACGGCGTCACTTAAAAATTCATAAAACAAACTGATGAGAGCAGAAAGTGTCTATAAAAAATTATACATGTAATGGAAAGTAATGAGAACATATAATAACATACCCTCAACATAAATATATGGAAACTAGAAGACACGACATAAAGGAATTCGTGACTCAAAAGAGGAGGGTGAAAGGATCCCTTACCATGAAGAGTCACATTGAAAGTTTGAAGGTCGGGACCTTGGGAGGCTTGAGGGAGAATTGGGAGGACTCTTTGGGAGGTAAGAAGACCAGAACATCATTTATGATGATTTTGGAATGAAATTAATGAGGGAAATGCCTTGGTATTTATCGGGAAAGTGAGTGAATAAATTATTAATTTCCAAGGGACACCTCATTAGTGGTATTCACAAAACCATGGGCTTGACCATGGTATTTTACCATGGTATTGGCCACTTGGAAAACCTCATAGCTAATATCACTATTCATAAGTTGACTAGAAATCTTACATACTTATTACATCATTAATGATGTCATTAAACACCAGAAACTCAAAACTGCATTTTTACTATTCACTGATAATTCATCTATTTCAGAAAAAACCCAAAAATTCACCCTAACCTAATATCAATACTTTGAAATCAAAAATGAAGTCCATTTCATGAAAATAATTTTCTAAATAATTTTAATTTAATTTTTAAATAAATTCATTATTTATTCCAAATTACAACTTTAAAAATATAACTCATTTTGTAACACCTTAAAAAAGTAATCAAGGTCCCATAAAATGATCATATAATCATAAGACAATAACGTAATAATTTATTATTAAATTTTATGAAGATAAATTTCCGTTTTAAATTTTTAAATTAATTATAAAATTTAAAATAAAATATTTATGGCATACAAAAATACAAAAACGTAAACTATGATCATTTTTTCACTTTTAAGATGTCTAAAATGTATTCACACATTCATGGGTGAAGTTTCTATTTTTTTTGGTCAATGATTATTCATCACTATTCATATGGGTATGTTAATATTCCTACTTTAATATTCACTAAAAAACAATTTGATCTTATTAGACTCTAAATTTGTCAATGCTCACAACTGTACAAGACTATTTTTTGAAAATCATTTCACATTATTAATTATTTAATGAATATATAAATATTTTAAAATACTTTTTTTCTGAAATTCATCAATAATACACATCCTATATTTATCAAGATATTTTATATTCACAAACTATTCCATGAGAAGAAATAACTATTTTATTAATATAAAAATATTACACAAAGCAGATAAGGTCTCGTTACATAGCCCCTTATTACACCAGCATAGGACCCAAGTGTTAGGTGTGCTATGGTGAAAGAATATTGGGGTGGCTCGGACAAAATTTCCCGAGGGGTGATTTATATCATCTTGAACTTATCCCTTTGGTGATTCCCTTAAAGCTTCATGTGTTGAAGTTCGGCTTGGGCTTGGTCCATAGTAATGCCAAGTGATGATACCTGCTTCGCAAGCTCCAACAGATGGGCTTCATATGGCTCGAGTCTACTGGATGAGTCCATTCAATCTTCTTTCTGTATTAATTAACCAAGATAACCATATTTATAAAAACACAACATTAAGATTATAGTTTCCAATGGTCATATTGTCCAACGGTCATATAACAGTCGAAACACAATGATCACATTTTAATTATACCCACAAAATTAGGAAACAAATATAATTAAAAAGTTCTGGTTGTTAAAGATGTGCTCATTTACTAGGACGAACGATATGTGATGTTTTCGTCTTTTTGTACAATCTACACAAAATTAAATGATAAATTATTTTTAGGATGAAAAATTTTGACATAATTTATGTATTTTAGAAACATGATTACATAGAAAATGGGATTACATTATGATGAATATTTATATATCAAATAATATGAGGAATCATTTAGCGAGAAAAAGTTGATTTATAGATATCATGATAGATCCCTTTATGGATTTATTAGCTCTGATGTTTTACATTAGACTACACATTTCGTATATTTATGGATTATAAAAATTAAAATTTATTCCAATGTTATAATGGACTATAAGGATAGGCGTTATTATTGAGGTGAATGAGGATTATGTTTGGTTATAGTGTATTTGTATAAAATATTGGTAGCTACCCAAAAATAGTTATGGAGGATATCCACAATATATTTTGGTTATATGTTCACTAGTTTTTCATATTATGCATTTATGGTGAAAAATAATAATAAATTTTATAAAATTATTTTTAAATTTTTTCTAAACGGTGTTTTTTATATTGTTTCAGAAGGTATTAAAAATGGTGTAGCATATGGTGAATGTATAATAAGTCATGGTTTTTTTTGAAATTGGTATATTGATTCAAATATACACAAAAGATATATCACGATATAATTTATAAATATCACCATGATTAATGTTCCTAAAAAAATGTTTTCAATGTCGTTATGCCATGGTTTTATGAATCATTGTGTATGTGGTATAAGATAATTCATGTTATTTTATTTTCTATTATTTAAGCTATGATGTCTAGTTTAGAATATCATATTATGATATTTAGATTATTTTGAACATCCAAATAATTTTTAAAAATTAAAAAATAAATATAAGAATTATAACATAAATTAAAATGATTTCTGATTTTGTAAACATTTATGAACTTTATCATTTTGGGTTCAACATTTTATAATTGTTAAGAGTTCCATGTAGTTTCCATGGAAAACTATAAAATGTGGTTCAATAATCACGAATCAATTAAATTTTAATAGAATAGTAATACTATGAAAACTCCTAGAACCAAATATTAATCTATCGATTTATCCCCAAATCTCTAAAAAGTAATCTAAAAAACTACTTAGAATTATGAATCCATCCCAGGATGTAGATACACCAACCCTAGTAGCCCATAATCAGTGGTTACTTAATTAAATTGGTTTACGATACAAGGGATAACATCCTGATGGACTAAATAGTTTAGTGTTATAGTAAAATTGATATATAACTGTAATTGAAATTAAATTTTAAACATAAATTACATAATGGGTTTTCATTGAGAACACTATTATTCCCCTTATAATTTCCATTCATATCAATCACAAAACATGTCCTAGTATCATGGGCAAAATTAAACAAAAGAAAGATGTGATATCAGATGATTAGTAAGGTTATTAGAACAATATAAGGTGTCATGAATATATAATAATAATCAATATGGAAAGGAAAAAAATTGAATCACAAGGAATTTAAAAAATAACCTAATAATAATATGGAAGGAATAAATGATGCTCAAATTAATCCATATAAAAATTAACATAATATTGAAACTTATCTGTGTATATTATAACTTATAGAATAATAAAATAGACTTAAATAAATGATATTATAATGGTGGAATTAATAATTCCATACATCTAAAACATATATTCAATACCTTTTACAAGACAATTTAAATATTTGGGTAGAAACTCATCTAATTCTCAAAACTGATTTGTCTCACGAGACCTATCGATTGATCGGGGCCCTATCTATAACTAGAACCCACCCAACACATACTAAGTATAATTCATTCCTTATATAAAAGAGGTGAAATATAATCAATATAAACATTCATATTGAAAATATATCATATGAAATGTCACTACACACCCCTATCAAATAAACATAATCCTAAAGCATCAGGAATAATATAGATAATTGTAATGAAATTATACATCCTTAGTCAAACTAATAATAAACCATAAAAATAAACATTAAAGATTATATAAATACAATATATCCCAAGTGGATCACATTTACAATAAAGGGTTGATGTAATTGATTAATATAAATACCATAAAACACCATTAAAAACATTCTTGATGAAAATATCCTTCCCACTTTGAAAATCACCTTTTAAAATAAAAAATCTCAAAAAAAAATTGACGATACATTTGTTTTGAAAATAAATTTTTAAAATATATGAAATAATATTTTAAACATTGATTGTTCAAGATGGGATAAGATACTATTCATGTCATACATGTTAAAATAAATATTCCTTTTATAGTTTTAGGAAAATACAAAAGAGTATTGATTTTAAAATGACAAATAGAGTCATTTAAAATAATTTAAAAAAAATAAAATGTATAAAAAATTACTAGGTAAATCATTTTTAAATGGATAAAAATATTTTTGAAATCATGGATTTTGATGAAAAAATAATTTTCATCAAATGAGAGAAATAAATTGAGATTTTCTTAAAAACAATTTTCCTGTCATTAAGTACCAAATAGTTGAAAATGGTACTATAACCTGAGGATGTTAATTATTGACTATATTATAATAAAATATATTTATTTTAATATTAAAATATCAAAAAAATTCCCCCATGAGTGAATTAAAGAAAATAATCCTTAATAATAATGATATTGTGAAATTAAGCCTTGCCACTTTGGTAACTTCTGAATCAAAAGCCCCATAAAACAAATAATAATAAAATTAAACATTAAACACCATAAATATAAATACATTCATGATAAAACATATCAAATTGGATGTATATATATCATGGAAAGGAATTAGTGGGGAATATGGCGTACGTCTCCGGGAAGTAAATATGAGATGAGAAACCCATAACTCTATTTTGAATTCCAAAACATGTGTTTACAATTACTATATAATAAATACTAGAAAGTAGTAAATATATTAAATAAAAATAATTATATTTTAAATACCATATATTATTTAATTCTAGCCTTTTATTATCCATTTACAAAGAATTGTTTGTTAAAATTATTGTTTCTGGTGATAATTGCTTCATTTTTATGTATGTTTCAGTTCAGTAATTTCAATCCTTTTATATTGATCATGGAAATATATTATACTAAATTTTACCCCTGAAATAAATATCTTATACATTCATTATATATTTATTTATATTAATTTTGAATTTTTATATATAGAAAATGGATTACACCCTTCATGGAGACGGTAGACCATATATATGCATGAACACTATTTCCTTTTTTATCGATGGATGGAATTAAAGGGAAATAAATATTAATTATACATAAATGAATTTTTATTATTATATATTTAATTTATATCAATCAAATGTATCCATATTAAATTCCATGTAAAAATTAAATGAAAAACATTTCACATCCCTACGTTGATGCAGTAGTCCACATGTACACACGTGCGATATTATTATTTTCCCAAAGTATTATAAGATATGAATTATTATGTGATATTATATTTAAATATGTATAAATTGGTATTAAATATCACATATATTCAGAAACATTATAATTAATAACTTTTTATGTAAAGCGTAAGAGAAAAATGAATCATATCTCTTCATGAGGCGGTGGTCCGTTGTACACATGAGCAGTGTTATCATATCCCCCATGGAATGGGAATTAAAAAGGAATATGTGATATAATAATTAAATAAGTATAAAAATTTCATAAATATCATATTCATATGTTAAATCCATATTTATATCCATCCTATAATGGAGGTGATGGAAAATGAATTACATCAGTTCGTGAGGTGGTAGTTTGTCGTACACATGATCAACAATTTCATTTCTCATTTGATAGAAGAGAATATGGATATAATTCATCAAAATAACATAATAACATCTAATTATATAAGAGATATATTTTTTATACTCTCATAGATTAGGATTATTTTAATGAGGTGGAAGAGGAAATAAAACAAATACACATGTTTATGAAATTTTCCTCTTCAGAGAGCCTCTTTATGTTTATACTAAAGCCTTATTAGGATGTATTATTAAAAAAATAAGTCATGTATTATGTTGGTAGGGAACTTAAAAATATATTTTTTTATTTATTTAATAAACCAAACGTTTTTGGATCTGTGAATAGGAGAGGATAGGGGGTGACCTTTTTTAAATATGAGAAAAGACACCCATGGGATTTCAAAAACGATAAAGTGATACCCACATTTTTATCATGAAGAAAGGATAATAAATGGGTAATTATAATTTAATATATATTAAATATTATAAATATTTCTATCCAATGGGTTTTGGAAATGTTTTAGGTCATTTTAGGCCTTATGTTTTTAGTTTAACAATCTATAAATCCATTTTTACCTTAACTATGGTAATAATTTTTTACAATTTTCACTATTAATTATGGTAAAAATGTAATTTAATATTATTAGATAATATAAATTCTGATGATTCTAAATATGTAAATTTTTTTCAAATACAATTCACATAATTTTATTAATTCAATTGAAAATTAAACCGCAGACGCGGCAAAAGAGTTGTTTACTAATGAGAAAATCCCCATAATTATAGAATGTTTCAATATAAAATTCAATAGTAAATTAATTTAAATGAACTAAATGTGTTAAATTTTAACAAAATTTAAATAATTTTAGTTTCAAAAATAATTAAAATATAATTTAACTTTGTAAATAATTTAAACTAAAAGGTTGTTTTCAATAAAAATTAGTATTTTTCACTATTCATCAAAAAATGAATCTTTTTTGTAAATTCACAAAAAATAACCGAAAGATAATTTTTGAATATTGATTTTAAAAAGACAGTTTATTTTTTAAAATAAAATTTCTGTAATTGGTAAAAATTAATTTTAAATTTTGTGTGAAAAGCATGACTAATCCGCTTGTCAGAAAAATAAATATTTTTAAAACAAATTTCTTTTTCTATTAAATGTTTATTATTTTATTTATAATAAAGATATAACTATTTATTTTATTTTATAAATGTATGAACCATATAATATTCAAAATCTAGTTATTAATATTCCTTTTTCTTACTTAACTACTAGGTTATAATGTTCATGTTTAAATAATAATATTTTAAAGGAGTATCATGTTTCATTTAAACTCAGTGTCGAATGCATTAAAAGATATAAAAAAAAGTACTTTTTTTAGAAATAAATATATATTAAAATCTCATGGTGTTAAATTATCATTTATATATTATCAAACATGATGTTTCCCTTTTAAAATCTCATGGTGTTACATTATACCCCCTTAAATGATGGATTCCTCACAATTTAATCTTGATCTTGGTAATCATGGTTTTGACATATGAAAATACATGTCTTAAAATATGACATCATTAGAAGGGCTAATAAAACATCTTATTTATAAGATATAAAAAAATTATAGGAACCATTTGGAATGAAATGTACTAGGTTTACAAAACTAAGAACATTGATTGGAAGTGAATACATGGAAATGAAAGAAAATCATAAGCAATTATAGAGGGTGATAGATATCATTGATCACAACAAATTAAATGATCAATGGAACGTTTAGGACCTCAAAAATTATAAATCTTTGAGGAGTTAAAATTCCATTTTATTCATCATATATCACGATAATAGGGTGCCATTTTTTTCAAGATCATTTTCCTAATGTTGAGGTATTCTTGTAATATCATGATAGATATTATTAGAAAATATAATAACTTAAAATATTATTAATAATAATTTCATCCTATATTTGTAATTAATTTCTTACTATAATTAATGAATATCAAAGATGATTTTTTATGCCTAAATAATATAAATTAACTTACAACGGATTATAAGATCCATAAAGGAGTAACAATTCATTCTTATAATCCTTAGAAAAACCAAAATTGTTGGTAAAATTTATCCAATATAATAAATTAATCTTTAATACCTAAATAGTAAATATTATAATTAAACATAATCTCTTTCGTACATGGTTAACCTTACAAATCGTCAAAAATATGTCTGGGAAATTCAATGCCAAAAAGTTTTGACTGAAGGACAAAAAATTATATTACCCAGACAATATAAAGTGGCTCTTAATGTCACATTCCAAATACTTTAATATATTAATCACCAAAAAAACTAAATGACAACATGAATTATTCCAAAAATAAAATCTTAGATCATAAATTGTATTCCATAAATCAAAACATGCAGTAAACTGCAAAAATGATAAAATAAACAATAAAATCACCATCGAAATGAAATGTTACCAAAAATATCTCATAAATATATTCTTATCATTATTATCTCAACATAAATAACATATGAATGGTCATATTTAATAATCACATATTTTTCAGAAAGATCGACTTTACATTAAATCACTTTTCTCGGTCCTCAGTACCATTCAACATATGCTCTGAAATATTTAAGGAAAAAACTATGGTATAATGATTTTACATTTCATCATTCTTGTATAAAAATATTATTTATAAAATAATATGATAATATTAATCTTTAATCAAAAAACAAGTGCATTAATAATTTCACTTCAACTGTATTAATAGCATAAGGTTGACCTAGTTCCCTTATCTTATTTTGGGGTATATTCCCATGAATATTGGGACATTAATTTCATATTTCCCTATCTCATTACCATTAAATAATTCATCAGTTGAAACTTCTTTAATTCCTTTGAAATCATGATCATCATGGCCTTTCTCGCTATACTCTTAGAAAAAACTCATTCCCTTCAAATAAGTGCCTTGATGTTTCTTTCCACAATTATCACTTGTAGGAAAATACATCTTTCCCTTATTCCATTTATCCATATTTTTTTCTTCCATATTCTTATTCTATTAATTCCCATAGAATCAATAATACTTTGGGAATTATTTATCTCTCTTTATACCAAATGATACTCTATCCTCATTTGATGAGAATGATTGGGAGACTAGTTCCCTTTGAAGAATTGGATTAATCCCATCAAAGAAATGGTAAATATTGATATTTGGATTACTTAAGTATTTGGTAGCATCCATTTTTTACCTTGAAAATATATCTTTGTAATTAGAAAAAAAAATTATCTTCCTTTTGTCTGAGATTTCGGAATTGTCTCTCAATATCCACTCATTTCTTGTGAGGAAAATATTTTTCCAATAAGTGTACCTTAAAATCCTTCCATTATATATTTTATAATTATTCTTCATTGCTAGTGTTTTGAATTAATGAAAACCATTTATCTGAATCTTTTGAGAGATGATAATATTCGATCAAAACATTCCCCCTTTATTTGTTTCCTAAAGTGAGAAATATCTTCCCTGAAAAAATTATACATTACATAGCTACAAATGGATTCATAGTATCAGTGATTGATGGAGGTGGTTGATATAGAAAACAGTCTAAAATTTTTACATGGAAGGGTAGATTAGTGGGATTATCTATATGGGAATGGTTATTGTTTATAAGATGATTTATACACTCTAATATGGTTATTATTTCTTCAGTTCCATCTCCAGATCCAGCTCTGACTTCATTATCATTCCCCAGAGCGAAATCCCTATATGGTGTACATGTATTGATATAGTTCCCATTCAATCCACTAGGAACTATTTTTAAACAATTTCATACACTATATTATATCATACAATTATGAAACATAATTTATAATCCCAATACTAGTGAATGACTTAACATAAATTGAAAATTTTATACATAGCTAATCTCATAATCATACAAATGGTTTCATTGTAAAAGTTTTAAAATCATTAACTTATTTTAAAAATCACTCATAATTTTATACAATTTTTTAAAAATTAACCATTACCTATCACCTAGGAGTTTCATACCAAGTGTAAAGTAAGGCCCATTTTTATGTACCTTGTAACATAAAAGTTAAGCCCAACACACATTTTTTCAGAGTTATAAGAACTTATTATTACTATTCCAGAACCACATCCACTTGTAGTATCCGGATAAGGATGTACTAATAGGGAGAAAATAATATCTACCTTACCAAAAACATTAGGTCGTTATCCTATAATCAATATTATCGTTAATTTAATTCATAGTTTTATATTACATAATCTATGTTCCCCTAAATCAAGTTCCCAATGTTCATACTATTCTTCCTCTAAAATAAATTATAAAACCCCAACCCTAGTATCCTAGAGTCAACTGTTACTTTATTACATTAGTGTGAGATAAAAGGAATCACATTATGAATCACTAAATAGTTTATTAGTCTTAGTAAAATAGATAGACACTTTAATTTCATATTATATTTTAAACATAAAGTACAAAAGGTGTTTAATTTGATAATTCTAATATTCTAATTAGAATATACATTCATGTGAATCAAAAAATACAAACTGGTATCCTAGGAAGAATAAAACATTAGAAAGGGGTGATCTCATATGCCAAGTAAGGGTATTCATACAACAAAATATATTATGAATAAATTATAATAATCAATATGGGAAGTTAAATATATAAGAACGTAATTTTTCTATGAGGTACAATTTTTTTTAATTTTGGTATAAATATTTATCTCGAACCTAATATGGTTGCATCTTTACATCATAGAATTTTTGGGGGGTTTCTAGAGATTTTTAGAATCTTGAAACCCCAACTAGTTGAAGAATTAATTTGGCCGCACAGTTAGTCGAAATTTTTTATCCTCGCCTATATAGTTTCTCTTAAATATGCAGGGCATTTCAGAGGGAAATGTAGGGAACATGTTTTTACCTAACCATGTTTCTAGGGACACAAAACTATGTGAGTATCTCTACAATTTTTTGGGGAGAAGAAAATCACGTGTTTTTCATAGTTTTCCAAACTATGCACATGAACTATGCAAGGGTGGTATTGCAGCAGTGAGGTGTGAACTGTTGGTGCATGGTGTGGCCAATTGTGTGTCCAAACTATGAGGCCCAGTAAATATTAGGTAAAATACTATTTTTATGTTAAATTTGATTATTAACTCACCCTCCCTCCTATTTCTCACTTCTAGTATACAGAGCGTTCTCTTCTTCTGTTGGAGCTACAACCTTGGTACTAACCTAGGTTCTTGGATGTCATCACTCTCTGTACTCATAATCCTAAGCCTATCATCACATTGGATTCCTCATGGTATGCTCTTCAGTCATTAGGCTCCTTTAATCATTTGTATTTTGCTTAATGATATAATTTTAATTTAGTCTCATATGTCCTATTTTCATGGTGTTTATTTGTTCTTAATTTCTCTTTTGATCAATTCCAAACTATTGGTCGATACTAGATGAGGAGAGTGATACATGCTTATGTTAGGTGGTCTATAAATGTTCCTTAAAAGTATCATCATTTATAAATTCCTATTTTTTATCACACACCAATTTCACCAGGGGTTTACCCTAAAATTCAGATTCCTTTATAATAATTGATTTACCCATGTTCTATAGCCCTTTATATACAATTTATTCATGCCATTAGAGGTCGTAACCAAAAAATAGCCCACCCCAAGTTTGGTGATTATGTATTTATGCCTTTTAAACCTTGTTATAATTTTTGAGACACCATCCAAGTGTGTTTTCTTGACCCATCTAATAGAAATCCCTATTAATTAAAATTAATTATGAATTGATAATGCCTAGCACATGTATATTGTATAAAATCATCACTTGATCCTTAAAGGTAAGTGTTTCAACTTAAATAATGAATTCATTAATGGTTTAACTAAAATTATATTTATATACAACATTGTTCCTTATTAAATTATTATAATGGAATTGATATTGGTTTCATGTCCTTAGAACACCTTTTTATGATTATATAAGGTAAAGGAATGAAACTAAAAAATGGACATCTAATAAACATGATAAATGGTTGCATGTCCTTGATTAACCTTGACACATTGATTAAAGGTAATAGAATGAACCAAATTGTTTAAGGCATGAGTATTACATGGACTTAAATTGAATAATGGAATATATGATTATATAAGGTTCCCATTTCATATGGACCTTTTTATCTTATAGGATTATTCAAACTTGATCTTTCCTTGGATACACAATTGAATACCTTGAACACTAAGTGGATGCCATTATAATTCAAGGATCTTGTTGATGAAGGAGAATACCACCTTGGAAGATGGTCCTTATCTATTAGAAGATTCCTAACATTATGATCTACGATCTATCCACTATATTTTTGGATGATAGGATGCCTTCGATACAGACTTTGGATCCAGCATGATGTCTTTAAACATAAGGCACCATGGATTCTCTCCATTGGTCCCAGTCATGATTAGCCTAATATTACTATGTATGAGCTACATGGTCTCAGTTATACTCTTTTACAGTGGAGTTCCTTGGTCAAGACCCTTGGATTACACTTAGTCCATTTTTTGATAGACTACATGAGTTACTACTTTGACTTGGTCAGCTCGTGAGGTCAAGGATTCCTTGGTTTCACCTTGGACCATCCTTTATTATTATAATGATATATTTTATTACTTTTGACATATTAAAATGATTTATACATATATAAAAATTTAAATTGATTAATTAAATGATGTCATGTTTAGGGACATTACCAACTGAGGTCGAAGCATGTATGATTTATTAATTTGGTATTTATTTTAATTTATATGTATCTGGACATTAATTAGTTTATATTCAAAGACTGGAATGTATAGATGTTTTTGGTGGTGGACTATTATGATTTATATCAAACCCTATCTAGGATTTTGTTGGAACCCAAGAAGATTATATGATCATAGGTATGGACAAGGGGAATCATCTAGCATTGGAAACCTGACATGATTGCTTTATATAGGATGAGATCTTGGTAGTAGAGGATCAAGACAGTTCTCAAGATGCTTGGATAGTTTTTTTCCTTTTTTTATTTTGTATCACTTGTACTGTTCTAATTTCCTACTTCCATATGTATATGTTTTCGTATTTTGTAGAGACATGGAATTACATCATCATATTTTTTATATGATATTGTTCATCTATTTAGTTGATTAATATTGATGGTTGTTTATGATTTCCCCCTACATTTTTAATAAACTACTTTGTAAAATGTATATCCATCACTTATTAAATAACCACTACGCTCCACTCTCACAAGATGGAATAGTCTCCCCACTATTACACAATAGTCCCTCACTACTAGTTGACAACCTCTGGTGTACAGGGAGGAATGCGTGAGTCCATGTGTCCCACCGGATTAGAGCACCATTGAGTGGAACCTAGGCTGGGATGTCACAAAGTGGTATCAAAGGTATTTTATTTTCATTTGTCTTATCGTTTTAGAATATATACAGAAGATTATAAACATGGTTGGAACTTGGTTATAAATTGTGCATAGGAGTAGCTAACCCATGTTTGTGTTAAATACCAAGTTTCCTTGGAATAAGAAATTCATGTTCTGTATTTTTCTTCTTATAGTTGATATACTTTCACCATTGGGTTACACACATGAATTTTTGTATTTCAAATGATTTATGGATTATTACAATGGTCTGATATGACAAGGATCATTGTGACATGCATCATTCTATAAACCTATAATTTACACTCCATGCATATTCCTTGACATATAAGTGTATTTTTTTTTTTACTTTCATTTCTTATGTTTCTTGTGATTTTTGAGTTATCCATGATTGTTATATATTCGAGTGCCACAAAAATCTACTACAGGGTAATGAAATTGTTTAATTAAAGTTTCAATGTAAATATAAATTGTGTTTTCTTATATAGGTTGATGGTTTAATCTTAAATAGATGGTTTCTACCCATGTCATCTATGTAGCCATAGTTACATGAGTTGGTATTTGGCTATTATCACGTGATTATCAATCTCAATTATAATGTGTATGGGCCCTTATGAATTTATAAGGGTAATTTAATAAGTTGATCCATCACACTTATTACCCATAACATTCTCAGACCAAACTATATGGGGTATGATTGGAATTAAATGGGTTTCATTTTAATTTATAAAGTGTATGTGCCTCTATTAATTGGGGATAATGATCCATTTAATCGAAAATTGATATATTTGTATAATAAAATACAACCCTTAAATGTAAAAATTGATTTCTAAAATGAAATGTATGCCAATAAATGATGTCGTAAGGTGTACTTAACCCTTTACTTACTGGAACCTCTGTAAATTAAAATTCAAACACATACCAATACCCTAGCCTTTTATGTGGGTAATTGGGTTAGTACGCTAGGTTTTAGGCCCTTATTATTATTATATTATTCTTCTAGTGCTTATATCTAATTCAATTTTTTTTGAGATGCATGATTCTAATTTTTAAATCTATGCCACCATTAAAACCTTGAGTCGTGATCCACAAGGGTTTCAATGACCATGATTTAGATATGCTAGGCCCTAAGAAACTAATCTTACCACCATGAGTTCCACTTGGGGGACCGCTTTCTTTACCCAACCTGGGCACTGTCACACTACTTCATGAGAGTTTCATACATTTTATCTAGTATATTCATGGAGCTCTATGACCTACACCTACTATGTCTGATATGTCTTGTGAATTATAGTATCAGCATCATTCAATATTTTGGGGGGATAATGGCCCTTAGGCTACTGAGTTTTGGATGGCATCCATCCTTTCTATCATTGAGAATCTGGATATTCCTCTAAAGCAGAGTGTCAATATTTTCACCTACATGTTTCATAATTCCACCAAGCACTTGTGAGATGTGATCACCCATGCGAGTCATCCTTAGGGCATGGTCTGAGAGGACTTACAGACATACTTTTATGATTACTCTTTCCCTGATATGTCGTGACTTCGGCGATCTGTGGATTTTATGAACCTAGAGAAAGTTGCTAGGTCAAAAATGTACTATTCAACACATTTTACTAAGTTTCAGCCCTGGTCAATGCTTCTAGATGGTGATGAGATAGAGTGACTGAATCATTTTGAGGATGATCTCAAATATAAAATCTGCTCATAGGTGAATTTATTTTTCCTATATACCTTTTTGAGATCATTAATAAAGCTCTTATCATTGAGAATAACCTAAGAGAATCCAATAGTATTGAAAACAACGGTTTAGTACCGAGACAAGGAAGTAGTTCTTCTCGTAGTAGGAAGCGTAGCATTTTTAGTTTCTCATCACAGTAGTGGCAGACCAAGTATCTTCAATGGTAGATCTATTATATTCCATAAGTTTGGAAGAAAGGTTAATATGAATCCTCAGTGTGATAGAGGCCCAATTGAGTTCTTTTATTGTTGAAACAATGGTCATCTCTAGATATTCTATCAGACCATTCCACCTACTTCTAGTGAAAGAGGATTCACACCTACCCCACCTTCAGAGGAAGGATAAGTTACTTCATGCCACATAGGGAGTTGTAGTAGCATCAGAATGATGTTATGAGGATGAGGTCAATGTCAGGGTATCCATACTTATAATTATTAGTTACATTAGAGCGGACCTGCTCAGGGTAGTCCAGCTATAGCCTAGGGTCTGTGATTTGGTCAGTTTAATGAATTATAGTCGATACCCAAGGATCAGATTGCAAGACCATCCACTATACGAGGAGCTATTATACTGGACTCTACTAAAATATCTTTGTTATTAAATAATGGTACTTCTCACTCCTTTATATCTTTACCAACCATGGAATGTATTAGGATGGAAATTTGGTACCTCTGTAGTTTGATGAACATGGAAAAACCGTTTGGAGTGTGGTTAGAGAGAATATACCAATGCAGGGTGTACCACCTTGAGGTAGGAAGTTATCCCTTCAAATGTGACATATTTTTCCTTGAGATTAAATAATTCTATTTCATTATCATAATGGATTGTTTGGATCAATATCACAACGATGAAAACTACTATCACCACAGGGTATCGTTTACATCACAAGAGGATGGAATTTATCATCAAAAGAGATAGTGGGATGTCCATGATAGTATATGTGGACTATAGAAACATGGTATAGGTGGTTTGACCACCCATATTTCTAGAATTATTATGGAAGAGAAGGTAATACATCTCATAGATTTTCCTCTAATGGTAGATCATTTCATGGATGTTTTTTCGGAAGATTATTTTGGATTACCTCCTAAGATACAGGTAGAGTTAATGATAAATATTATTCTATGAGGAGCTGTAGTATCCCTTCCTCTATACATGATATCAACTACTGAGATCAGTGATCTCAAGAGACAGTTTTAGGATTTTGAATCGAATGTTTTTATCCAAACTAAAACTTGTTCCTAGGGTTCACCCATATATTTTTCTAAGAATTCAGATGTCACTATTAGTCTATACTTATATTACCAATTATTGAAATAGATTATATATGTAATCTAGTTTCCACTACCTCAAATATATGATCTCTTTTATCAACTCTGAGATGCTAGGGTTTTCTCGTAGATCTACGTGAGACGAGTCTATCATTAATCAGGCCTCTAGATATACCTCGTATGGATTTCTGTAGTCAGTAAGACTTATATGAATATCTTTTTATGCCATTATATTTTATGAATACACCCACAACTTTTAAAGATTTGATTAATAGGGTTTTCTAACCCAATATATATTCTTTTGTCTTGGTTTTTGTGGGAGAAATCATAGTCTATTATTGTAATCCTAGAAAATATTCTAGACATATTGATATCATTTATAATACACTAAGAGAGCATCAGATTTATGATAATATATTTTTGTTCTACTTATGGATTGATGTGGTTCAATTATTGGGTCACATCATCTAAAAATTTGTAGTATCTGTTGAAAAAGATATGTTGAGTGATTTGGTATCGTAGGAGTAGCCGAAAAACTTGTTTTATATATAGAGTTTAATAGGGTTATATGTATATGAATTTAATATAGTAATTATCACACCTTGATGTACATCTTACTGGTTTTGAAAATGAATGGTGTGATGTTCTTGGGGTCTGAATTGTATGAGAGGGCCTGTCAAAAGTTGGAAGGAAGCATTACCTCGACAATGATTCGTATTCTACCAGAGTCAAAAAGAGTCTATATAATTTTATGTGATGCATCATACATTGGGTTATGTTAAATAATAATATATGAGTATAAAGTCTTTTCTTATGGGCCACATTAGTTGAGACCTCATGAGAATGATTACTTGATGCATATCCTTGAGCTAGTAGCTATTTTCCCATCGTTATGATATTGGAGACACTATCTGATTGTTGAGTTCTTTTTGGTGTATATTGACTATAAGAGACTGAAATATTTTGGTACACATCCTAAATTGAATATTCTATAGTGATTATCAGTGAAATACATTCAGTATTTTAACATTAAGCTTTTCTATATGCCTAGAAAGTGAAATTGGGAGGCTGATGCACTAATCCCAATGTCATAGGTACAAGCCATACATAAAACCATTGAAGAATCGAAATTGGGGGCCCTTATTTCTGATATGCTTTTGGAGTTTCATGAGATTCATGGGTGAACTTTTATTAAAACTATAATAGTTACCTATTCACTTCTTTATAGGGTGATGAGATGGTAGTTTTCAGATCCTAAAGGCTTGGTTCTCTTAGAGAGAATTTTCAGTGAGGACACACCTTAATATTGGTGAGTTGATGGAGATGATATACTATGTATACATGGGTGTATCTGGGTTCCAATAGATATGATATAAGAAATGATGAGAGAGTCCCACACCTCTTAGTGGGTAGTTCATATAGGTATCTCCAAGATGTATCATGATATGCACAAACAATATTGGTGTCCTGGGATGAAATGTATGATAATAGGTTTTTTTCAATAGGTGTTTCACCTATTAGTAGGTGAATGAGGAGCACCAATTATTAATTATCTTGTTATAGATGGTTTTTCCCAAAATGTAAAGGAAATATTCCATGATGGATTATAAAATTAGCTTACTATGGTCACCTAAGGGTAGTGATTCATTTTGGGAAGTCATGGGTCAGCTGACTCAATTATATCACTACCGTTCTATATGAGAGAATTTCTCAGTTGATGAGCTTGGAAGACTGTATGTTTGTATGATTATACAAATCCATAAGATCTTTTATACTATCATTTCAGATAGGGACACATATTTAACACTGATCTTATAGGAGAGTTTAAAGAAGGATACATGTACATAGATGATTCTAAGCACAACCATTCAACCTAAAAATTATGTCTAGTTAGAATGAATGATATTGGTTTTGGAGGACATTATCTAAGCATGTGTCCTTAATTTCAGTAGTTATTGGGAGAATCATATCCCTATCATAAATTTCACCTATAATAATAGCTATTATGAGATTATTCAGATGAATGAAAATGAGGAATTTTATGGCGGGACATTTCTTTCATCCCTGTGCTGGGTAGAGGAAGGAGAGGTAGTGCTACAAGTTCCTCATTGTGGGAAAGAAACTTCAGAGTAGGTGTAGTTAATCAGAAAGGTTCTGTTAAATTCTCATTCTAGATAGAAATCTTATGTCGATCACTATCAACGAACTCAATGTTTTGAGGTTGGGATCATGTTTTTCTATGGATATCTTTCAAGATTGGTCATAGACAAATATAGTGGCAATGGAAACTATTACCTCATTTTTTGGGCCTTCTGAGATCTTAGATAAAGTCAGACTAATATCCTATCAATTTCTATTATCTCTCAGGTACCATTTGATAAACAACATCATCCACATTACATATATTCTCCACTATCATTCCGACATATCTCATACTTTTGATCCTTAGGATGTGGAGATATGTGATGATGATTCTTTATAGGAGTATCCCATTAACAGAGTTTACCAAAGCATAAAGTCTCTCAAAGGATGGTCGGTCTTTATAGTGTGGGTTCTATAGAACCATGAGTGTTTTAATGACCCAGGCTTGACATACATGGATATTAAACCATGTTAGTTTAAAATTTAGTACATTAAGAAATACATTCCTGAGGAGAATAATAGCTTAGTGAATTTGAAAAAATGGAAACAAAATCTTCTATCTTAGAGAAAGATCTAAAAAATAATCCATAAAGATCTCCAATTTTAGTAGTTCAACCAATCACCACTCCTCATAACGTAGGGAAAGTAAACAAAGGAAAGGGGTGACATCAAATTCTCAATAAGGTTAAACATGGGACATATGTAAGAATAATCATAAGCATAATGGTATAAAATCATGATCATCAGAATATACAATCATACCCTTCATATCAAAGATCATAATCATGAATCATGGAATAAATAATAATAGTTTATAATACATTAATGATAAAGAAATAAATTACATAAGCAATGAAAGCATAACATAAGAATAAAACATGGAATTATAGAAAACACATAAACATATAATATGATCTCCATAGTATCGAAGCCATCACTTCCATGAGTTATTAGTATTATGAGTTCACCACCCATACCATAATAGTAGTCACAGATCACTCCCATGGCCATATTAGTAGAATGATTTTACTCCTCATATCATATTAGTAGTCATAGTTCACTCTCATGGAAATCATAGTGATCAAGGTTCACTCCCAAGACAATTTTAGGCTACATCATGAGATATAAATAATTACCCAGTGCATTGATGGTGGATATAGATCCCACCCATCACATAATGGAATCATATTTACAGGTTCCATAATATTATTAAAAACATATCATATCTTATCACATGAAATGAAATAGGTATAATAAACATGTAATCATATCATAACCTCGGAAAAAATATACAGGTTTCATAAACATTTCCTTATAAACATACCCTTTGAAAAGAATTTGGTTGAAGAATCATATAACCCATGAAAGATAAAAAAGTTTCATAAATATCATTCTATCAAAACATAATCCATTTAGAGAAGTAATATCAATGGTAACATCGAATATTTTCCCTTGAAATACCTGAGAAACACAAATGAATGTTATATTAGATGAGATATAATTTTGAAAGATCCTTTAATAATATTTCTTGATAAAAATATCCTTTATTATTTGAAATGGGGTTTTTAATACATAAATACCATAAAAATCATTTTCATAGAAAATACCATGAAAACTTAAATGGAAGACATGATTTAATTTGAAAAACTTTTTCTTCAAAAAGAAAGAAAATAATATTCAAAACATTTTAAAACCCATTTTCTTTTAAAACACATTGAAATATTATAAAGAAACATTGAAATTGTTTTGAAAACAATTTCATTGAAACTAATTTGAAAACATGAAAATAAACCTCAAAAATGTTTTGAAAAAAATTTCATTTAAAATACTATGACATCTTGTAAATAAATATTGAGAATATTTTGAAAAACCATTTACTTGAAAACATAATAAATAATCTTGAAAATGTTTTAAAGATAATTTCTTTGAAAATATTTTGAAACATTTAAATATGTCCTGAATACATTTTGAAAATAATTTTCCATTAAAATTTATTTTTTAAAAAAAATTATTAAAGATTAAATATTATAGAAATGAAAATGAATCTTCAAATAAATGAGGGCGTTTAAATCCATACATGTCGGACGTGGTAAATAAAATATTACTTTTTCAAGGTAAGAAATTTAGAAATGTTCCTCACAAAAAAAACACAAAACAATGCTTTGGATGAGAATGGTAAATGAATAAAAAGGATTAAAATGTCTTTTAAATACTATAGGATAATGGTACAATATTCTTGGAACCCTTTTTAGAAAATATAGATTTCCAACCAAAGAGAGGGTAAAATCAGGCTTTCTTAAAAACACCTTTTTATATATCATACATAAATCAGAGAGAAAAAATGATACTAATAAATGAATATATCTTGAATGTCTGAAGGATAAGAAATTTCATCAATTTCTATTAGTGATGGATCATAATATGTAATCAGAGGAAGCATAAGTATAAACAATCTTGGAAAGCGATGAGATTGTTTCATTAAAATCATATCACTTGGTAACTTGGGATCATACTCTACATGTAAGAAAATGAAATTAACATAAGCTTAATATATCAATAAGAGAATGTGGTTCAAGATATAACATGTAAAATGGATGTATATGATCCATGAAAAAGTTTTTAGGTGCATATCAAAAGGCAAATTGAGACAATTTTTTTACCAACTTGGTGACATTTGAAACATATACCCCCTGAAAAAAGTTTCATATAATGGACATGTGAATAACCATAAATTTATTTATAAAGTATACAGAATATAATCACAAGTACTAAATACATCACACAAAGGGAAATAGTTGTGAACATTACGTGTATCTCACATAAATTAAAAGTGAGATAAAATCCCCTTACCTTTTGTCTTGGATCTCATCGTACTCATTCAAACCACCAGTATAATAAATATAAATTTATTATAAATATTTTACAGAACCATATTGTTATATCTTATACCATATATTTTTTGATCATGACCTTATATTACCTTCTTGTTAACTATCCTATGTTATGTTTTAACTTTGGATAATATTCGCTTCGATTTTTACATGTGTCTTAATTTGTAATATCCTTGGTCCTTAAAATTATATAATGATTCAAAAAATTTAAAATTATATAAATATCATGTATATAAATTATACATTTATTATAATAACCCATATAATATAAAATTACTAAACAGAATATACCGTTCAGGGAGACGACAAGCCATACATACACAAGAACGCTATTTTTTTAAATTGTCATGTTGAAGGAAAGAAAGTAAAAGACATATATATGTATATATATCATTATTAAATTAGATAAATTATATCATTTATATCATATAAAATCATTACATCAATTCTTAATACATTCCAGGTATTGTACGAACGAATCACATCGCTTTGAGGGGGCGGTTGTCTGCTCTTCCTGAAACGAAATTATCGTATTAACATTAAATGAAAAGAATAAATATGTTTGCGTTAAAATAATTAAATAAGAATAAATACATAATAAATATTATATATAACATATATAAACAATTTTTCCATTATAATGGCCACCATGAAAAGCAGGAATGGAGAATTGAACAATCATTGTTTAGTGAGGCGGTAGTCTGCCTACAAGTAAGCATAATGTTCGTCTCCCATTAGATGGATGTGTGTGTAAGTAAAGGTGCAAATATTAACATAAAAATACACTAGTATATTTATGATACTGGTGTTGTTATATTAGAATTTAATAATAACGTTTTTGGGAGTGGTTAAAGTAAATAAAAGAAATAACTTTGATGGCGGGTGTTACCTCTTAATCTAGAAAGTCCTTTTGGTTTGAGCCAAAAAGGATTCTTTGGAAGGAACTCTACCCAAGGGGAGGATTCAGGGTATAAGGGGATAAGTTTGTGAGATATTTTAGAAGAGTTTTTCTAAACCAATTTGGATTTAGATATGTGATCAAGTGGAAGTGAAGGTGGCCTTTTATAATGGAGGAGAGGTGGAATCATTTTTATTATTATAAAGGAAAGGATCCTCACCCATGTTTTTTTATTCCACGTGGTTAAATAATTGTTAAATATATATAAAAGGGTGGATATTATATAAATATGATCATAAAATATCTTTAAGACATGTGTATATTCGGTTTTGGGTCTTAAATTTAAGGTTTAGTCCTCAGTTAAGATAAATTTAACCTTAATCATTGTAATTAATTTTTAATTACCCCACTAATAATTTTGGTCAAAAACTAAGTTGACCTTATTATATATTATAAATTATTATGATAAAAAATCTTGAATCTGTTTTTAAAATTTCTAAATAAATAATTGGTATAAGTTAATTTAAATATAATCCCGTAGTCGGGTCGACAATGTGGGATTTTTTGTAAAAACATTAAAAAGTTTTCTATGTTTTTATAGTAAAATTCATAATGAAATTGATAAAAATGACCTAAATTTTATTTATTAATAACAATATTTTATAATTACTCTTTTAAAAAAAATTAAATATAATTTAACCATATAAATAAATTATACAAGAATGAAGTTTTTAATTAATATTCATTATTTTTCACTATTCACCAAAAAATGAAGTTTCTCATAAAAATTACAAATATTTTTCCAAAGAAAACATTGACATTATAAGTTAAAAAATTGTGTATATTTTATAAAATTCTATTTTCAAATGTTTCTAAAATTAATTTTATAATTTTTCATAGAAGGACATTAAAAGTGGTTTATTTGAGAAAATGATATATTTAAACATAAAAGGTCTTTACGAAAAATAAATCATCGCCTAATTTTTAGGGTTCTCTTTCAAATATAAAGATTATTTTGACATATTAGATCTATCAAAGTTCCAAAAATTGGATTTAAAATGTGATTTCCATTAAAATGTGGTAAAAATACCTTAATAAAAGTATAGAGTTTTATTCGTTAAATTGGTTTTATTCTTATCTTATGATTAAAAATCTATTCAATAAATTTCAAAAATATTTACTAGGATATATAAAATATATATTAAATTAAAATTACTTAATGATTATATATAATTTAAATTATTGGGATTAAAATATCCTTGTGATCATACTAATGGTTTTCTATAAAGATACTCCCTTTATATTCAATTTAGTTATTATATTAATTTATAAATAATTAATTAATTTTATATTTTTTGAAAACCATATATTTACATAATTTAGTTAATAATGTAAATAAAAGATACTTTAATGGCTATTTTATATCTTATTTTATTAAATAAACATATTTTAATAATTTATTATTATTCACTAAACCTTGGTCATGCGGGTTATGCAAGCCATCGAGGGAAGTTAGACTAAAACGTAAGATTGCCTCAGAGTTTCGTACAAAGTAAGATAACCATTATATTGAATTTAGTGCATGATTATCATGGAATTGTCTATAATTCAAGAAAAACATAGTGATCTAATAAATATAAAATAACTATTTTTAGTGTTGCGTGAAATATCAAAAGGAATAAATTAATTAAAAAAACAATCCACAAAACCTCGGGGTGTTACATTCTACCCTTTTCAAAATGAATTTCACCATCAAAATTTTTCTGGGTTATTAAAGGTTTAATACTTGAGATTTCCTTTCACAAATTCCCAAATCATAAAAATGACCATCAAAACATTTCTTTAGAAGGGTAAGTTGGAACCATAACAGTTACCCAAATAAACTCATAATGAGATTCCCACTTGGGAGAAAAAAGGTGGGAAGTGAAAACATAGACATGGAATGAGAAATTTTACCATCAAGTTCTGATGGAGTGTGATAGAGAACAAGGTCAAGAGAAAGTATACGATCACAAAGAAATAACTAAAGGGACCTTCTGATTCATAAAAAACATAGGTATAGTAAAACATTTTTGGTTTCAAGATCCTTTTTCTTATAGTTATAGAATAATGATGAAAATGTATACCTAAATGATTTCGGAAAAACCTCCCCCTTTTTTGTTCCTTGATCCATATGGCCTATTCCTCTAAAAAAAGGTAAATTTTCCATTCATGAAGCTCTAACAGACCACAAGATTCATGATACGCCATCACATATATCATTATTTATCATCCACACCATTTTTTTATAACAGGATATCCAATATGAATACATACATATGTGGTAAGATAATAATTTATTCTCAAAAACATCATCCAAAGTTTAACTGTATCTTTCTATAACTGGTTAACCTTATAACCCTTCCAAAAGTTAAAAATCCAAATCATTAGAAATAAATTCACAAAATTAAATTAACATTGATCCCCCATATAACACAAAGTAGATCTTTATTGTCACATTCCAAACATGTGAATACCCTCATCATATGTACTCTTTAAACATGGTAATACCCTGAATTAAAATAAAAACATTTGGAAAACATGAATGCTTCCTTATTCCAAAGGTTACTGGATATACTCCTTAAATAAAAGAAGTTGTACTCTTCCTATAATACCTTTTCAACACATTATGTATCTATTTTATGGTAATATACATCATCCAATTTACTTATCCGTATACCACATATCGTTATCCAAACCACATTATCTTCACAGAAATAAATCTTAACATAAATAACATATTAAGGGTTACCTTCCCATAGAAAAAATATCAGCTTGTTATTATATAACATCACCATCCAATTAGGAACAATCACCCTTAATCAAGTTCCTTCTTGTTCCTTACATTTACTAAAATTAGAAACATAGTGTAATTATTACTTATTGTAGAAGAAAACCACACATTCATGAAAATATTTTCTTATAGGATTTCTAAATAATGAAAACTTATTTAATATATGACACTATATGTTCATCCTAGTTCATTAATTTCTAACTTATATCTAAATCCTTCATAATGGTTCAAGAAGTGTTTGTGAATTCTCAAAGCATATCCCCTTTGAGTGTCAGACTAGGTGTGGAGCAAGGCCCGTTCCCGTGTACCGGATTACCCCGAGTCAGGCCCGAAACATCCTGAAGGAGTTGTTACTCTTAGGTACATCGGTATCATATCTATATCCACATGATGTATCCTGACATGGATTTATTTCTTGGAAACCACTCACTCTATACTTTACCAAAATTCCAAAACATTTTCCTAAACATTGACTCATACTTATACTTATCCTCTGAGAAATCCCAAGACATATCCTCAGACATATACCTAGGGATCTCACTATGGTTTTTTCATCCTAGTTTCCAAAGGTTGACTAAACCCTTCCTTGGATACCAACTGTAATGTAACATGCTTGATATAGATGGATATTAAATCAATTTAGATGAATATTTAGTACACTACAGAAATACATGCTTAAGGACTGTAATAGTATAGTGTCTTTGAAAACATGAAAAAATAATCTTATATCCGGGTAAAAGATCTTCTAAATCATCTATAAAGAACTCCACATTTATTAGTTTTATGTAAAAGCATTCTTCATAACTAGGGGAAAGTAAACATAAGAAAGGGGTGTGATGAAATAATGAGTAAGGGTAAAGAAGGGAGACATGTAAGTATAATAATAAGCATAAGGGTATGAGAACATGGTCATGAAAATAGAAGATCATAACATGCATATCAAAGATCATAATCATGAATAATGGAATAAATATTTACAATTTATAATATATGAATGATAAGGGAATAAAGGACATAGTCCCTGAAATCACAATGTAAAAATAAAACATGGAATTTTGGAAAACACATAAGCATATAATATGATTTTTATAGTAGCCATGGAATCAATTACAAGACCATATTAGTATTATGGGTTCACTCCCCATACCATCATAGCAGTCATGGTTCACTCCCATGGCCATCTAAGTAGCATGGGTTTACTCCTCGTACGATCTTAGTAGTCATGGATCACTCCATGGACATCGTAGTTGTCATGGTTCACTCCCAAGTCCATCTTAGTCAATCTCATGGGATATAAATCATTACCTAGTTCATAAGAGTGAGATATAAGTCCCACCAGTCACATAATTAAATCATATATACATGATTCACAATATTATTAATAACATTTCATCTCATAACACATAAAATTAAATGGGTATAATTAACATGTAATCATATCATAACCTGTGGAAAAAGATACAGGTTTCATAATAATTCCATTATAGACATAAACTGTGAAAAAATCAGGTTTCAAAAAAATATAACCCGTGAAAGAGAAACATGTTTCTTAAACACCATGAAATCAAAACATAATACATTCAGAGAAAGAATATATATGGTAGAATTGAATCATTTCCCTAGAATTTAATGAGTAACAACGAAAGATTTTATCTTAGATGGGAAATAATTTTGAAATATCCTTTAAAAATATTTCTTGAGAAAATTATCCTTTCTTCTTTGAAAAAAATATTTGTAACACACAAAACCCTTAAAAATTATTTCCAAAGAAAATACCATGAAAACATAAAAAAGGGCTTGAAATAATTTGAAATTTTTTTTTTTGAAAGACTAGAAAATAAGCTTCTAAACAATTTAAAAACCACTTTTGTAGAATACACTTTAAAATCTTACAACGAAATCTTGAAAATGTTTTGAAACCCATTTCATTGAAAATAAATTAAAAATATTAAAAGAATTCTTGAAAACATTTTGAAAAATATTTCATTGAAAATATTTTGAAAACATGTAAATAAATCATGAAAATGTTTTGAAAACCTTATTACTTGTAAACATAATAAATAATCTTGAAAATGTTTTAAAAATTATTTCAATTTAAATATTTTGACAACATGTAAATAACGATTGAAAACATTTTGAAAAAAATTTCCAATTAAATCTTATAAAAAAACATTAAAAAATTTGGTAATAATTTTCCTTGAAAATAACTTTTAAATTTTTTTATTAAAAATAAACATGTTACAAATTCAAAGTAAGTTTCAAAGAAATTATGGCTTGTAAATCCATACATGTTGTACGATGTAAAACCAATATTCCTTTTGCACGACAAAAAGTTTAGAAATGTGACTCGACCAGAAAAAGAAAATAATATTTTTTGGGGATATTTTTAAATGAAAAAGGGTAAAAATTTATTTTAAATACTATCAGAGAATGGTAAAATATTCTTGAAACCCTTTCTAGAAAACATATATTTCCCATCGAAGAGAGGGTAATGTCGGGCTTTCTTAAAACACTTTTTTAAATATCTTAGTTACCAAATAGAAAAAAAATTATACCAATTAATGAATATATATTGAATATCCATAGGATAATAAATTTAATCATTTTCATTGACTTATGAATCATAATATTTAATTAAAGGAACCATAAGTATAAACAATCTTGAAAAGTGATGAGATTGTTTCAATAAACTCTTATCATTTGGTAAGTTGGGATCAAACTCTCCATGTAAGAAAAGGAAATTATCATATGATTAAAGTATCATTAAGAGAAGGAGTTTAATTATACAACATGTAAAATGTAATTATATACCCCTAGAAAAAGTGTTTATGTGAATATCAGAACATGAGTCTTAAAAAAGGAAAATTGAGACAAAACATTTTTACAGATTTGGTAACTTTTGAAACTTCTACCCCATTAAAGAACAATCATATACAGGACATTTGAATAAACATAAATTTATTTATAAGGTAAATAGAATAAAATAATGGGAAGTATATACATCTCCCAAAAGGAAAGAGTGATGAACATAATATGTATCACACATAAATTAAAAGTGTGATAAAATCCCCTTGCCTCGTGTCTTGACTCTCATCGTACTCCTTAGAACCACCTATATACTAAATATAAATATATTATAATATTATAAATAACTATATTATAATATATTATATGATATATGGTTTTATCATGACCTTATATTACCTGCCTTTTAACCTTCCCATGTTATGTTTTACTTCATATATTATTTTCTTTGTTCTTTACATGTGTCTTAATTTGTTATATCATTGGTCCTTAAACTTATATAATGATTACAGAATGTAAAAAATGATATAAATATCATTTGTTTCCAGTATATATATTTTATAATAATCTATATAATATATAATTATCAAATATAATACACCATTCATGGAGATGACAATCCGTACGTACGCATTACGCTATTTCCGTTTAACTGTCATGTTGAAGAAATGAAAGTAAAATACATATATGTGTATATATATAATTATTAAAGTAGATTAATTATATAAAAAATATCATATAAAATAAGTACATATATCCTTAATACATTCCATTTAGTGTATGAATGAATTATATATCTTTGAGAGGGCAGTAGTCCGCACTTCCTCAAATAAAAAAACCATATTAACACCAAATGAAATGTTTAAAGATGTGTGTTGTAAAATAATTACAGAAGAATAAATAAATAATAAATTTTATGTATAACCTATATATATATATATAACATTTACATCATAATTTCCATCATGATATGTTGTAAAGGATAATTGAACAATCATTGTTTAGCGAGGTGGTAGTCCGCCTACAGGTAAACATTATGTTCAGCACCCATTAGATGGATGTGTGTGTAAGTGCACAAAAAATATTAACATAAAAACATAATAGAATATTTAGGATATTTTTTTGTTATAATATTTTTTAATAATAAGGTTTGAGGAATTGGATAAAGAAAATAAAAGAAAGGACTTTGAGGGAGGGTGTTACCTCTTAATCGGGTAACTCCTTTTGGTTTGAGCCAAAAGGCTTCCTTGGATTTCTTTCTTCACAATGGTAGGATTCAAGGTCTAAGGGAGGATATTTGGGGATATATTTGAGAATATTTTGGCTGAAAAAATTGAATTTTTATGTCTATGTAAGTGGATGTGAAGGTGGCCTTTTATATTGGAGGTGGTGTGCAATCTTTTGTATTATTTCAAAGGAAATGATCTCCACCCATGTTTGTTTATTCCAAGTTGTTAAATAATTGTTAAAGGTAGATCAAAAAGAACATATGATTGATATTTGGTCATAAAAAGGCTTTAGGTAACGTTTATAGGTGTTTTTGGGTCTTAATGTTATGGGTTAGTCCTTAGTTATGCTTATTTTAAGCTTAATCATTGTACTTGATTTTTAATTACATCACAAATATTTTTGTTAAAAAACTAAGTTGAACTTATTAGAGATTATATATTATCATGATTAAAAATATGGAATACGTTTTTTCAAATTCCAATAACATAAGTGGATGAAATTTATTTAAATATAATCCAGCAGTCAGGTCGATAATGCGAGTTTTTAAAGTAAAAACATTCAAAAGATTGCTATGTTTTTATAGTCAATTTGAAAATGAAATTTATTAAAATGAACTAAATTGTATTTATTGATAATATTATTTTATATTTACACTTTTATACCAAATTAGAATATAATTTAACCATTTAAATAAATTATATGGAAATGTAATTTTGAATTAAAATCCCGAATATTTCATTATTCACCTGAAAATGAAGTTTCTCAGAAAAATCCAAAAAATTCACCTTAATAAAATTATGACATTATATGGTAAAAAATGATGTTTAGTTTTTCCAAATTAAATTTTTAAATGTGTATGAAATGAATTTTATTATTTTTCACTGAAAGGCATTAAAATATGTTTATTCGAGAAAATGATATTATTAAATATAAATGAACATTAACAAAAAAATTATCCTAACATAATTTTTATGTTTGGATTTAAATGATAATTCATATTTTGACATATTAGATCTATAAAATTTCCAAAAATTGTATTTAAAATTAGTTTTCCATTAAAAGGATGTAAAACTACCATAATAAAAGTATTGGGCTTTATTTGTTAAATTGCTATTATTCTTATTTGATTATTATAAAATCTATTAGATAAATATAAAAAAATATTTACATGGATATATAACATATATATAGATTAAAATTACTTTCTAATTATTCTTTATTTAATTTATTACGATTAGAACAATCTTGTGAGAATAATAATAGTTTTCTATAAAGATACTCCCTTTATATTCAATTTGGTTCTTATATTCTTTTCTGAATAATTAATTCATTTTATATTTTGTGAAAACTATATATTTACATAAGTTAGTTAATAATATCCATAAACTATAATTTAACTACCTATTAATATATTATTTTATTAAATAATCATATTTTAATAGTATATTATTATTCAATAATCCTTGGTCCTGTGTGTTATGAAATCTATCGAGGGAAGTTAGTATAAGACGTAAGATTTCCTCAGTGTTCGGTATAGAGGATTATAAGATTTATAATTCATGTAGTGCATGATTAAATTATAATTTCAAATAATTAAATACAAACATTATTATTTAATATATATAAAATAAATATTTTTAGTGTAGCATGAAATATCAAAAAGATTAAACTAATTTGAAAAAAATAAATTACAAAATCTCGGGATGTTACATTATACCCCCCCTTAAAATGAATTTCTCTCCTGAAATTTGTTTTTATTATTAAAGCTTTAATACTTGATATTGCCTTTCACATGAACCCACATCATAAAAATGAGCACTAAAACTTCCCTTCTAAAGTGTAAGTTGGAACTATAATGGTTTCCCAAAGTAACTAATAACGAGATTCCCACATATGAGAACATAGGCAGGATGTGAAAACATGTAACTACTATAAATTTAGGCTATAGAAACTATTTGATACCATGGATATAAGCCCAAAAACCATGGAAATAGGTTATATCCACGGTTCAATGGATAGTGGATGGTATTGGCATGGCTATTGGGAAAGACCTATATCCATGGTTTGAAAATGTGGCTAAAGACCTATAGTCATGGTTCAAACCATGGCTATAGGCCTATTTCCATGGTTAAAACCCATGGATAAATCCATATATCCACTGTTTAAAACCATGTTAGAACATTCATCCACACAGGGCCTATAGCCACAATTTAAAACCGTGGATATAGGTGTTTAGCTACAGTTTTAAACCATCAAAATATGACTATTTCCATGATTAAAAAATGTGGCTATAAGCCTTCCCATTTCATTAAAAAACACTGCCACAACCCCAAACTCTCTATATTTCCCTTCCCTCCCCCTACAAATCCCCCCCCCCTCTAGTCTCCCCCTGGACAAACCCCCTCAACACACCCTCTCCCCCTTCTACCCTCCCAATTGTTATTGAGTAATAATTTTCACCCGAAGACTGAAGAATAGTATTTGAATATGATTCAAGTGTTACTTGACATGTTTAGATATTTCCCCCCTCGATGGAATGCCTTAGAGGTGTTTTGTTCCCAAGTATTCTCGAGTACAAATTTTCACCCAAAGATGGAAGGACAGTCTGTGCATAGGATTCAAGTGTTACCTGTCATGTTTAGGGATTTTTCCCTCCCCTTTGAAACCTCCGTGGACTAACCCCCCCTATTGAGCCACCTTGCACACATTGTATAACCTTGCTCCCTAGACATACCCCCCTTACACCCCTAGATATCCCCCTAGATATACCCCATATACCCCCTCCCCCTTGCACCCCTTTCACCCCCTGCAGACCCCTACTCCCCCTAGATAGACCCCCCTCCTTGACAACCGCTCCCACTTGCACCCCCCTTTCACCCCTCCCTCATGGACACCCCATACCACCTAGACACCCCTACCTCCTGGAAACCCCCTCCTAGACAACCCATAGACAGCACCCCTCCCCCCTTCCTCCCCCTTCACACCCCCACTCTCCCCTAGATAGAACCCCTACTAGACACCTCGTCCCACCTATACACCCCCTCCCTCCTAGACACCCCCCCTCCTAGATACCCCTACCACCTAGACACCCCCTCCTGGACACCCCCTGGACCACACCTCCACCTCCTAGACACCCCTCCCTCTTGGACACCCCCTAGCCCCCCTAGACACACCTTTTACAACCCCTTCCCTAGACAACGCCCCCTGGAAAACCACCCATTGATGCCCCCTGGACACCCCGAAGACACCTCCCCTTGACACCCCTCTTAGACACCCCTCTTGGAAACCCCTCCAGACACCTCCACTCCCTCCTGGAGACCCCCGAGATACCCCCTCCCTCATGGACACACCCCTGGGTACCCACTCGGACACCCCCACCCCACCCCTCCTGGACACCCACTCCCCCTGGACACCCCTCCCCTATGGACACCCCCTCCCTCACGGACACCCCCAGACACCCCATGGATCCATCAAACTGGTATTGAAACCACATATTAATGTTATGGAACTAGAAAATAATAATATGTAAGAAATTTAAATTTGTACATTAATTTATTTTATACAATACCATTCAAGAGATGGTAAAAAATACATGAAAAGTATTCTAATCAAAAATTAAAAAACACAGTACTTTGATGAAAGAACATCTTATAGAAGTAAAAGAAAAATAAAAAATTCCTGATTATCTTCCTCGACTATATAAAATCCTTAGAAAAAGAAAAAAGTGGAACATGTGCATTCATAATGGGTCCATTTGTTCCTTATAAATGCTTTTACACATTCTGTGTAGACTTTAATAATTATGTGTTACATATGGATGTAAAAATATTTAATACCAAACTAAAATTAGTTCAAGAAAATACATCTCATGCTTTACCTAGAATTTTATTTGTGAATAAAATGTAACAATCCAAGAGTTCACCACCTACAAAATCATCCAACATGTATATCTGGAGATACAATAATGTTTAAAATTAACAATACATTATAAAAAAATTGAAATATCTAAATTCAAATTCCAAATGACAGAAAATATATATGAATAAATTTAAATGTATTTTTGTTATGTAATGAAGGAATGTTTTTTGTTTTGCCTTTCTGTTTCATCTCATCTTATATAATCAAAACATTCATTGAGGTTAGCCTAAAAATTGTGGTAATCGATAAAAAAGTCACTATTTTTATAAGTTTTATGGATCATAAATGATCTAATATGCTTATTTTATCTAGGTTACATCCCTAGTACCTTGCATAAAACTCCCTTATCAAATTATCTAGTAGTTTTCAATTTATATAGCTTTGAAATAATTATTTCTTCCCATAGTTAAACAAATATGTACTCGAATAATTCCTAGACATTTTTAGTACGTAAATAGATTTTTTTATAATTTTTCTACATAAAAAGAGATATAGTAATTTTGGGAAGGCACATAAGTACCTTTACCAAAAATCAAGGATTCATCAGTTCCCAGTTAGGCATAATCATCTGGATTCAAAACCTCAAGTACGGTGTGGTATATGAAATTCCCATGTATTATATCATTTAAAGAAGAATAATCACCAGTAAATGTGCTACAGTAAAAAGGTCTGAACAGAAAAGATAAAAATACAGTCATATTTAATAATTATCAACATAGACAACTTCTCCCAGCACACACCTACAAAACCCCTACACACCCCAGCATAACCCATCCACCCCCTCCACTACACACTCCCTACCCCCTACACACACCCTCAACCCCCTACCCCCTACAAACCCCTTGAACACCCACTGTAACCCCTCTGCACACCCCATGCAACTCACACCCCTCCTTGACCCCCCCCCCCCCCCCCCCCCGCCTAGACACCCCCTCCTGGACACCCCCTCCTAGACAACCCCTCTATCCTACAAAACCCCCTCCCTCCTGGAACCCCCATCCTAGAGAACCCCCTCCCTCCTGGACCCCCTCCTGGACACCCCCTAGACAACCCCCTCCCTTATAGAGACCCCCATTATAGACCCCCTCCTAGAGAACCCCCTCCCTCATGGAAACCCCTCCCTCCTGGACACCCCCTCCTAGAAAAACCCCCTCATGGACAACCCCCCTCAAAGGATTATGTTTTAATGTCCAAGGGAAAACAAACTTCCTGATGAGCCTAGGGAATTAGTGATTCTTCTCAAAACAACATGCAAGAAAACCTATCCAAATTACCTCAATAAACTAAATAAGTATATTTATTGAAAACAATCAGTGCTATTCATGGTTTGATTATAGTGAGGTAGTCTAATCTAAAATAAATCCCTTGATAAAAACTCTTCATAAATCAATTAAACTTTTTCTAGAATGTGCACTCTAGATAACAAGAAATATGAAATGTCATCAAAACACACTTCATGATTCAATCACATAAACCAATCATAACACAATAGACTAATGGAAACAAAATCTTAATATAAAAAACATATATATAACACATTATAATATTCTTCATTTTGCATCAAATTTTTTAAATAAAGTGACAGATTTAAATTTATAAAAATATGAATACTAGTAAAAACTACCCCCCCCCCCACTCTGCACACCCCCACTTCCCCCTCCCCACTACAAACCCCCTCTCCCTCACCCTACACACCACCTCACTTGTACACCCTCTTCCCTATTCCCCAGCACTATACCCCCCTCCCCTGAATACTTGTAAAAACACCCCTCACCCTGCACACCCCTCCCCTACACACAACCCTTACCTCTTCCCCAACACCCCCATGCACCCCTGGAAAGCCCCTCCCTCTTGGAAACCCCTTGGAAAACCCTCTTAGAAATCCCCCATACACCTCTCTCCTTGGATATCCCCTCCCTCTTGGGCACCCCCTCCCTCCTGAACACCCCCTCTAGACAACCAAGGTAGCTGCGTAGAAGATTCTAAGAATTTTCTTCTAAATCCCTCCCAGAATTCATCAGTGTATTACATTTATATCCACATGAAATTGGACTTTGTTCAAAGCTACATTGGATGATCCTGAGTTTGATTTGAATCTGTGTGATTTTGAATTAAAAATAATGGAAGAGAATATATGAACAAATAAAAAGTTTAAAATAAGTGTATCATATTAAGAATTAAATACCAAGAATATTCTTAAACATAAATACAATATTGGATAGGTTAAGTTTCATAATAACTGTAATTATTAATCATGACACAAGATGAATGTTGACCATCTCTACCAGTACACCCACACTCCTAGAGAATGTAATGATAATTATAGATTTTGGATTGGATGTAACAGACAATTTTGAACTCCAACCTAATAGACATAGAATAAAAAACATCAATATAAATTTGGGAAACTAACCTAATGGTAGCCTTAAATATACTTTGGCATGGAATGGTGAATCACAAAGAGAACATCAGGTTTATTGATACCTGAAATAATACTATGAGTACATGACTGTTAACTACAAAAAAGTAATAAAATAATTGTCAACAGTACCCATTCCAAATTCAACTATTAATAATTCTATATTAATCTAATATTTTATCCAATATTTCTGAACAAATTCCCATCAAATAGGATCCATGTTACAATGGTAAAATGATTCTTTGTGACCGCATTAATTATATTTTAATACAATGTCTTAGAATTAGAATGGTTATAAAATATAAAGTGGTAATCATTTGTAAACAAATACCTGGGTTAATCAAGTAAAAAATACCACACAATAATATTTCATAGAATTCAAGTCATAGGTGAAAGAAATCTTCAAGAACTGTAAGGAAAACAGCATCATTAATACCAAAAAATTGTCATTGGAAAATGAAAATTGGGATTTGAGGGTGAGTATACATTTCTATGATGTGTCATATTTTTTAATGACTCCACTTGAATCAAACAGGTGCATATTTCTCATGCTAATAAAAGTTGTGAGTTTATACTTTTTCAACAAACCCTCCTACCTTGCCATGCCATGGCTCTCCTCAAACATGATGAACTCAAAATTAGCAATGGTGTCATAATTGTGCTCCTTCTAATCCTTGGTTTTTAAGAAAAAACATTTTTTAGAGACATTGTGGATAAGGAAAGGAGCTACTTATGTTTGGTCTTTCCCACCTTAATTAATGGAACCTTGATTTTTTCATTCCCCGTCATGATGGATTCCAAAAACTCCTTGTAATCTGTAGTCCACATTTGAATGGGAAGCTCTGTAATCCTTAGGGACGTGTCATCCCCTTCTTCTATATTTCTAGTGATAGTGTAGGTTTCCACTCCCTGGTTAAAGCAATATCATAAAGATAGATTTTGGGCAGAATATCTACTCAAATGACGTAAAATTCAAAAAATCATTACCTGGTGTCTCGTACCAAATTGACCATTTGGTTGAAGTAGGTAAATTTCTTTATTCCCAAATAAATCTCGTGCTATTCAAATTATCGTACTAGCAAGGCTAGTCTCCCAGTGGGGACAAGTTGAGTGTTATAATACATAACCAGATAATTGGGAAAACATTGCATCATTTATAAAATTCCTCTTGAAATAGCAGAAGAGAATATTCATTTTCTCTAGATTCAATACAATTACCATTGGAGGTACACCATTGAAAAGCATATCATCTCTTTGTTCACAAAGTCACTATACTTGATAAGCTTCTGCTTTTGATCAATGTAATTTCTAACCTATAGAAATAAATAATATAATTATGTAAGACACATACAACCCTAGAAATAAACACTCAAAGTCAATTTCAAACCCCAAACATCCAATGTCAATTATTTTTAGCTGTTAACTTTTTTCTTGCTGAATGTAAGCTCAATTGCATTTCTATATTCATCATCAACCCACAAAACTTACATCTTGTGATTTTGGATCTCACTGAAGTGTTTTTTTCAATCCTTGGATATGCTTTTACACAACCACTAGTACAAATAAAAAAAAATTGAGAAAAAAAATTTGGAAACGAGTCCTGATTGTGTTAATATATAAAATAATATCGATTATATAACATTTAGGTTAATTGAATCCAAAGAACATAATTCCTAAAAATCAATCATGTTTCCAAAACACTTCATCATCTTTAGTACGACCACACATTTTTAGTTGATCGGATATTTCTATCACCCAATTATAATAAGATTGGAATAATAAAGTGCATATTATAATAGTAAAAAATGTAGTTAAAAAGTTGAAATTAAACTAATATATAGAAGATTATATATTTGAAAATTAGTGCATGACATTGAAGTTTCATGCTATTAAAAAATACTATTGGCGGTGCACCAGAATGGGTTCAACTATATAAGAAATTTAAAAGATAGACAAATGAAGGGTAAAATTAATAGTAAAAAGATAAAAGAATCACCAAAAATTGAAATTTGGACTACATACCATCAGAGGTTCGTCAAAGGAGATAGAGGGGACCCCTCAAAGTAGTGTCAGTGAGGAGGTACGATGGTCACATTGAAGGCAGATACAATTCAATATAATAATAATAAAAGTTAACAACTACATAAAAAAGCATACATCATAATAAAATAATTCAATATATGTAGAAATAGATACAAAAACCATAATACAATTCAATATTACAATAATTAAACTACACTACATAATAAAATTCCACATATTAACAATCCAACAATAAAATTTACATCAATAGTGAGTCTAAATATCAGTATCATTAGAATCATGATAACGCTCATCCACACCACCTACAGAAACACTATCACCATCACCACCTCTCACACCACCGTCATCATCTTCGACATCAGCATCGATACCGGCATCAAAACTGGGGTCGCCTCCAGCTCCAGCTCTAACTCTGGATACAACTATGAATCCAACTCTGGTAGATGATCGTTCAGGCCCAAATTGTCAGGCACTTTTTCTTACAATGCCTCCAAAGCATTCTGTTGATTGATATATAACATAAATTAAAATTATAAGATAATATAAGGAATTAAATTCAGTCAAAATAAAGAAATTGAAATATACTTACAATCGCCTTCTCGGTGTCGATATTTGTCACCGTACCATCTTTCTTTTTTCTACTTGTACAAAACAAAGTAGGGGGAGGAACACAACCCATGATATTCGAAGAAACTTTTCTGGAAAAAACAAATAAATAAATCAAAATTCGAAGTCAAAAAAATTACAATAAATGAAGATAAATATTTTAAATGGTAAATTACATGTCCTTGCTCATGATCTGGTAGTGAAGTGTGTCTGCGAGTATAAATGTGTTTCATTCCACTCTTTTTTATTTTATTTCTATCTAATTTCTCCAATAAAAAATAATTACATAATTACATTAAAATAAATAAAACAACTAATTTATACTTTAAAATAGTTTTCAAATAAATATATTAATATATATATATATACCTTCAACCCTGGAATCTTCCAATATCTAATAATATATGTTTATTTTCATATTGGGAAATCATGAATCACCCATACTTCTTCAAGATCCATAATAACTCTCTTTTTCCAAATAATATATATTTCATACTTGTACACTCGCCACATTTCACTTAAATCTGTTAACCTTGAATCCTTTGCATTTTTTTCTACCTGGAAAATTATATCGAAGCTACAGTGGACAAAATATTTTTTAAGAAAATATTATAAATTAATATAAATATAGGGTGATTAACGTTACGTACCCAAAACTCTTCCAAGGAATTGTCCTTTATTTTTTCTCCAACTTCCCTCAAACTTATTGGTTGAACTAGAATGATATTACTATGCCTAGAAAGTGTTCCCATAAAGAATTTACATTTCATACCATTTTTTTTTAATTTCAAAATTTTCATCATTTTATTTAACCATGATTTTCATGTGTCGATTCCAAACCTCTGGCATTTTTGTGTGTCCTCGTAGTCTGGTATAGGTTGGAGCTAATCATAAAAAATTAAAGGAAAATAATATATATGAATTTATCATTAATCAATAAAAATAATATTTAAACAGATATTAGTAGATGAGGGGTATGATTACCCCTGATGTGCCACATCTATAGGGGGAGTAGCCAATGTGGTTGGTGGGATATCTATAAGAGTACTATATATAGTACATGATATGTGTACTGATGGAGGGAGAAAAACTAATTGATAACCTTGTACATATGAGGGTGGAAATGGATATGGATATGGAGGTCGGATATATGGGGGCACAATGCCCTATACAGTGCATGGTGGGAATGGAATATGAGGGATGAGAGTGTGAGAACAACCATCCGATGTGGGTTCGGGAAGAAAAGGATATGGAAAAGGTGGCTATGGATAATATGGAGGTGTCATAATAGGAGGATGATCTACGAGTGACTCAAGTGACATAGTATTAGGCTGAATGACAAAATCAGTACCCCCTCCACACTATCAGACTTAGTGGCATAATCCAACCATGTCCTCGACAATGTATACTAAAATAACATAGATGATAAAATAAAATGAATGATAAAAAAGATAAATAATGTAAAAGACCGCAATATTCAAACGTAAATTGTACTTACAGTGTTTCGCAGAGGAGACCTACATTGTTCATTTATCAGTATTCTTATATTTATTCTAGTATCATCATAATCAAACATTTTGAACTATAAATTTAAAATAATACTCTCAAATAAATAGAAATAATGAAAAACGTTAAATAATACAATTGTATCATAAAACAATTAGATAAATTTTCATGTGTGATATTTATATTGATAAAATATCAAGACTTTTCTATGCGCCATAATCACTAGAGATGTTCTTAAACATAAATTGGTCATCCTATTAATATTTTTATGCTCAATAATGGTATAAAATACACTATTCAGTTTGATATCATGTATGAATTTTTAAAAAAACACATACAATATAACAATAATATCAGGTAAATACTTAAAAATGTGTCAACGCTATGTGGGCTCTGTGACAATTGTCGGTTCACAATCTGTTCTAACAATTGCATCATCTATGTCATCAAATGAAACATTCAAATAAATATAGAAAGGTTCATCCCCAATATCATTTTCAACCGTGTATTCATCAACAATATTTATAGGAATGACATCAAAAATAACACCAAATTGTTATTGTAACGGGTCACTTACATAAAACACCTGTTTACCTTGTGACGTAAGAATATAAGGTTCAACAGTTTGAAGTTTTAAGTTCATATGAATCACTCTAAATCCACATTTATCAATATATATTCCTTATCATTTCATTGAATCAAACCACTTTCATTTCATCATTGCGAAACAACCTCGTTCATAGTAATATAATAAAATTATTCTTTTAACAACACTATAATATGATATATTTTCTGATCGAGGTTGTTTATCTGATTCACTCACATAACAATCTGTTGTGGTTCTTATCATGACACAATCATGTTGTGATGCAATTTTATTGGCATATATTAATAAAAAATTTAAATCCATTGACAACCATTTCCTTAAAATCACTTACCACATCTTTTGGATCAAAGGACAATACTCTTATTTTTTCTAATACTTTATTCATTAGTAGAGAAAAAACCTGAAAGATACCAATATTGAATATTAAATAGAGACATGTTATTATGTTATGAGAAGAAAAAAAAAATCTATTACCTTTGGCTTTACCCAAGTATCAAATTCATTGTTGTGCATCAGTTCATTCCTCTTAAAAGATAGAGAGTGATGTCAATTTTTTTTATTTTTTAATGTTCTCTATAGTTATGAAAGAATTAAAATATCAGAATATATGAAGAAATCACAAAATTATAAATATGTATATTTATTAGATTACGTTCTTTATATAATCATCAAGTACACCATAGTAGTATAATACTATATGATGAGACATTTTCCACTCTTCCCTACTTAATGTACAAAATGAGTACGATCTCGATATCCCCCCTATTTGGGGAAATAAAGGAAATGTGGACTCAATGGGATCATATTGCTCATATTCAGTTTTCCTTAGTCGATTATACCTTGTAGTCACATTATCCAAGTCCAATGAATATAAATCCACACATTCTTGTTCTAAATATAATTTCAAAATAGAGCCTTCAAGATGATATGTATTTCTCACATAATATTTCAATGTAAACATCATTCTTTCTGTAGGATACATCCACAAACTCAGAACAGGACCACAAAAAAACTTTTGTGGGATGATTCACAGTAAGATGTAATATTCAAGTGAAAAATGACGGTTGGAAAATTTTCTCCAAGTCGCAAAGAATAATCAATGCATATCTCTGCAATTTCTGAACAAGACTTATGCTTATTCTTTTGGAACAATGGTTTTGATAAAAATGACATAACATAATCACCACAACTCTAACACTATGTAAAAGTATATTCTGAATGGAAATTGGAATCAACTCATGTAACAAGACATGGTAATAATGGGTTTTAAGAGATTTTAGTTTCACATCTTTGTATTCACCCTTTTTGAAATGTTACTCGAATACCCATCTAGAACATTCAAACATTACTAGACCTAAATAAATTATTTCTTCACAACATTTGTCATCGAATAATATGAAAAAGGTACTTTCCACTTATTTTGACCAATTAACTTCGAAAAAAGTCTTGATCATATGCCCCAATCCATCAAATCACGACGAGATCACAAATCATATTTTGTTTTTCCTTTAAAATATAAAATAGTAGCAAGTAACATCTCACAAATGTTTTTATTGTTATGAATTACCTGAAAACAATGATTAAATAAATTTGATGACCAATACGACAACTTAAAGAATATTTTTTTCTTTCCCCAATTGCTATTGGAATTTTAATTAACATGCTTTCACTTACTGATATTTGATTGACTTTTTCCAAGAACATAATTCAAGTCATAAAGTTCATTAACAATCTCATTCTCGGCCATTCATTATGGTGTCTCATCCATCTCGATGACATTATTGAACAGTCTCCAATTTTTCTTATATGGATAATCCTTTGGTAGAAATCATTGATTTCCTATGAAGCTGAAATTTGTAGAAACATTAATCTTCCATAACATATATTTTTCATAAAAATAGGGAAGGATAGTTTCACTTTAATACTAAAACCATACGTCATTCTGTAGGCAGTAAAATCATTTATTGTCTATAATAAAGCTGCATCAAACATAAAGTACGACATCTTGAATGCATCAAACTCTTGTGAACCAACAATCCAAAGCTCCTTTAACTCCTCTATTAATGGTTGCAAGTATATATCAACATCATTTCCATGATCACTGGGTCCAGATATCAATATAATATTGATATTAAACAGCTTCATCAAACACATCCATTAAAGAATATTATAAATGTGAATGAAAACAAGCCACGTACTATGTGCAGTGTTCATTTAGAGAAATGGGTTGAAACCATCACATGATAATCCCAATATAACATTTCGTGGGTTGACTGAAAAATCAGGATGTAACCTGTCAAATTTCATCCAATAAAACCGATTTGTAGGATGAACTATTTCATTGTTATCCTTATTTATTTCACCGTTACGCCATCTCATATTCCTTTCCATTTTTTCTAAAATATTTTTTTTTGAATCATAGTAATTAAAGGGAAGTGACACATCACTTTCTCTAGTAAGTGAAATTTAGATCCATCTTTATTAGTCTTCCAACTTGATGTGCCATATTGTTTTCACTTACTCATGTCTATATTTTCCATCTAGAAAAGACAAAGATCTTTGGGGCAAGAATGAATATTAATAGATGAAAATCCAAATTTGTCAAGCAACTTTGATGCCATGTAATCATTTTTTGGAATAAAAGCATCATCAGTCAGTAAATCCTTAATACATGTAAGTAGATAGTCGGCTGCAGTATTACTAAATATATACCTTTTTCCCATGATATAATCTCAATAAAAATAAATTTTTCTCATTTTTTCAAATGCATGATATACTGGGGTATTTTCATCTTCCATTAGCATTCTAATACCCTCAATGAAATTATCCTAATTAAATGAATAAAACTTTGTTCCTATATTAATTTCCACTTGCACTAGTCAACATGAGGAGGTATCTTCAGAATCAAAATGAAATTGATCAGAAATCGATTTTCAAACCAATAATTCTTGTTGAATCGATGTCATTCACCACTTGATCTTTTAATCAATTGTGATATCACATGATAATTTTTTTGGAAACCATGTTTAGTGATATGGTAACTCGCTTCCTCATGAGTTAAAAATGGTTTTATAACACAATAAAAACATGGGCATCAAATCAATCTTCCATATGAATAATTAGTGAATGAAAAGTCCAAAAAATATCGTAACTCCTTCTGAAATTCATCGAGGACCCGATCAACATTGTATATCCCATATATATCCATTCTAAGGCATATAAAGAAACATTAAATATATAATATAGAAAATGACTTAACATTATATGTATAGTTTTAGAAGATAATAAGTATTCCTCAATTACATGTTAATAAAAAATCATAAATAATATATTAAAATTATTGTTTAGGGAATTTATAAATGTTTTAAATTATAAAAAATAATGAATTGTCAAAAATAATTTCCAATAATGAGGATTGATTATAGAAAAAAGAGTTTATATGAAATCTAAAAGATAATAATAATCAATTCCAAAAAGTGTTTGGAGTAATTCATAATGATTTGTGATGTTTTTTATTAATTCTAAAAATATTTATTGAAATTTAGAGACATTTTGAAAATATAAACCATATCATATACCATAGTGTGTATAAAGACACCAATATACCCTAGTGTGTTGAAGTATTTCACTAAATTGTTGATTTTTAATCATGGAGTATAACACTGCATCATGGTAAAAATGGGAATGTTATTGGATACCATTTGATCAATTTTTTTAATATTATTATCTTTTGTTCTTCAATTTTCAACACATAAACATGTAATGTGTTAAATAAAATCAAAATATAAAAAAGTTTTGGATTTTGGTTTAATCAAATAAGTGTGATCCAACATATAAATTTTATGTATGCGTTCTATAAATGGTTTGGGCCATGATCTCAATAATCATTAACATCTTCCATAAATAATTTTTCACATGATTTAGTGGTTGAATAGTGTATTTTTATTGGTCAATAAAAAATCTCTATGAGTCGATCTCCATTAGAGAGTTTATGATGTTGACTGAGGCCAAATTATTTTTTCAGTGATAGGTCAAACATAGGATACGGGTTTAGGGGACCCATATATGTTTTATTATGTAGGTAAATACCAAATCAATGAGTTGGCCATTATGTTGTAGCATATCGTGTCTTTTCACTCTCAATTTTAAGGTAGGGAAAATATGGAATATTCTAAAAGGGTTAAAATATGGGATTATGATTGGGAGGAAAAAAATTCTACTTTAGGGTTAGTACAGTGGATGTCTCCTAGGAGGCTACATAATAAGTTTCCCATTAGAGGGGTGATGTGTCATGTGGCTTGGTTCTACATCAGAGTGGTGATCGAATTAAGAATCACATCTCTCTAGGGTATGGAATATATGGTGGATAGCCTTGGGAGTTAGGACATTTTTTTATCCCATGGTTGATTGTATAATTTTAGCCTGATACTATTATGAGAACTTACATCATGGCCCATGTGGTCATGCTACAATGTTCCCTATCTTTATTGTTTATGTGTTGAAAACTAATCATCATTTCATGGTTGGTCTCCATTTTATTGTAGTGTGATATGGTATTGAAGAAAGGTATATTTTTTCACCCATCATTTAATATACATCCCTATTATATACCCCCATGTGCAGAGAAATAATTATGCATTTATATGGTGATTTATGTTTTTTTCTTATATTTTCCTATTTATTCTTTCTTTATATTTTTTTATTATGATGATGAGGTGATCTTAGGATATGTATTTCTGATAATTTCATTATATCATGGTGGAATTATGATATATGGATGAGTATTTAATGTTTCTTGGCTAGAGAGGATCTTGAAATGTAGAACACACATTATTTGTAGTAGTTTGTATGATACGACAACACCATGGATTATTTTTGAAAATACAAATTTTTGTATTTAATTAAAATACATATTATAATTAATTATTTTGTTTTTATAGACTCATATAGAAGATCATGGGGTGTTATTTTCTAGAATGAGGCAAGGATAGGTTTTTTAGAGTTAGACGTCTGTCTAATATGGTAAAGACTCATTAAATTGAGGTAGGCATACATGTGTGTATTGAGATGGGTTTACCTTATGATTTAATGAAATGGGTTTTCCATCGAACATTCATTGACTGATAAAGAATTTTTTTGGATTGTGATGTTATTCGGAGAGATACATTGACTGAGATGTTTATGGTTAGACCTCCATGAGGTAGATAGCGTCTAGGTTGTAATGTAACATGGGGAAGGAATATGGGAATGTCTTGAGTGAGGTAGTGGGTTCTAGATACATTTTGGAGCTGGATTGTTGGATAATCCCCCTTGAGTGATGTTGTATATCCTCATGTTATGAGACGAGACTAGATCCTAGTCATAAGGTTCTACCATGAAACATTGGATATATTTCAGGTATTTAAAAATATAATAAATTTTTTTAATAACTAGATGGTGTGTATAAAACTTGGGGATATGATACTATAATGGAGCTAATGTAGGTATGGTCCGACATAATGATTTTCTAGGTATCAAATTAACGTTCAAATAGTGCATGAAACATGTTGATTGGTGTGATTATAGGGTTAAAAAATAATGCTCTAGTGATAAAGTTTATTTACATTACTTTTTTTCCTCATTCATACATATTAATATTTAAGTTTATATAAGAGTTGAATAGTGAGACTCTAAAAATTAATACATTAACACCCTACACAAAAACCTCCATGTGAATGAAGACATTCTATTACATTTGAGGTTTATTAGAGTATTTGCAATAGATAGGGATTATTTCAGTCCACGTGGTTTTGGATAACAAGATGGGATGAGCCATGACCATGGATTTAGATATAATTCGTTATTTTTATTAATTTTTAAATATAAAATAAGTGATTATTCTTTCATGTGATTAGTTTTGTTTTTAGTTATCTTATTGCATCCCATTTTATATGGATTTTTTGTAGATTTTTTATGTATACGATGATATTAATTAATTTTTTGGATGTTTTTATTCATTTTTATGTGGTTTTACTTAGAGAATATTAAATATTCTCCCCAATGAATGTTTTAGGACCTCACTTCTAGTAGAAATCTTTTGATATATGGGTAGGTATGCATGAGGTCAAGAATCACTAAATCAAAATATAAAATCATGACATTTGGGAATTGCACCTAAGATGTTACCTTCTAAATTGTAATTATTTATATGAAAAAATATATAATATAAATTATTGGGAAATCATCAAAAAATACTCTAATCATTGAATATTATATCACTATAAATTTTAGAGGTCGAACCAAATCCCCAAAATGAAAACTCCCACCATTTATTATATCGACACTTAGGAATAAATCCCTACATTAATTCATCAAAATGGGTCAAAATATATGGATATATTCACTCAATCATAGTTAGAATTTATCATTAAATGAATGAATGTAATGGAATCACAATGAAATTTTTTTCCATGCATTTCATCCCAGGTACATGGGATAGCAATGACTCATTTTTATTTGTCTATATGATACATGAAGATTACAATAACTATAAGTAATAACCTATGTAGATCACTAATCTTAAGTAATTATGAGACACTTAGGAAACTATTCGCGTGCCTATACTATTAAATAGATATGATAGTCACATAATTTTACTAATATTATGTAGTATTATATTGATTTAACCAACCTCAAGTGGATTTAACCCTTGGTAAATGTTTTCCAGCATCTCCCAATCCCATAAAACTGAAAAATATTCGCTATTAATCATACTCCAACTACATGAGACCTAAGACGATAGACATCTATGAAATTTATTTATAATATAGTTTTAATGAAGGAGGATCATCACTGAGAGTGTGTTGTCACATCAGAGGCGTTCTAGAGAGGATGTGAGGAGGCCACCTAGGAGCAGCATCGGCCGGGGGAGGTGGGGTGTCTTGCGTTTTCTGGTAGCATTGGGGGAGGAGGGTCGGAGAAAACAGCTCGCGGTGGGGTTTCCATGTTTCGTGGTAGCGAGGGGAACCATCATAAAAGAATGGTCATTGGGGAATATGGGTCACAAAGGTATCATTGGGGGAGGAACAAGGGTCATGTGAGTGTCTTTGGGGAAGAAGAGTCATGTTGGAACCACTGGGGGATGAAGATCAGGGAGAGAAGAGAGGGAGCCATTTGGGAATAAGGTTTGTGCAAGGAGAGGGGGATATAGAGATTTGAGGAAATTGAATTTATAAAACCCTAATGCAATGGGTTTTATTTGAAGTATGGCTATAAATTAACTTATAGCCACATACCTATATAACAGTTGTTATAGGTTCGTGGAAATAAGTAATTTTTCTAGTAGTGTGGACATGGAAGAGAAATCATAATGTCATGTTATCATGTATTTTGATAGAGAATAAGGTCATGAGAAAGTAAGAAATCACAAAACAATAAATCTGGGATGACCTAAGGGACCTTTTGATTCATCAAAAATGTAGGTATATGACAACATTTTTGGTTTCACGATATTTTATCCTAAAGTTAATGAAATGTAATGAAAATATATACCTGCATGATTTTAGGAAAACCACACCCTTTGTTGTTCCTCGATCTAATGAACCTATTTCTATAAGAAGGAATGTGAATTTTTCATTATTGAAGTACTAACAGATCGTGAGATTAATGATATTCCATCCCATGTGTCATCAATTATCATCAACAACAAGTTTTTATAACTAGTTATAAAATATGCATAAATCCCTCTATGGTATGATAAGAATCTATTCTCAAAAACATCATCCAATGATTAACTTAATCTTTCTATAAATGGTTATCCTTATAACCCTTCCTAAATCTGAAAATAGAAAGATTTACAAATAAAGTCAAAAAATTTATATTAACATTGATCCCCCATATAACACAAAATAGATATTGGTTGTCACATTCTAAACATGTGAATACCATCATCTTATCTTCTCTTGAAAGATTTTAATAACATAAATTACCATAAATACTTTTGGAAAACATAATTTCTTCTTTCTTCTAAATGTTACTAGATATAATCCTCAAATCCTTGAAGTTGTAAACGTTATAGAATACTTTTCTAGTAGAACCTTTTTCCATTTTGAGGTATGAAACACCTTCTAATTTAATAATACATAACCCATATATCATTATCCAAACCACATTATCTTAACACAAAGAACATATCAAGGGATACATTACCTTATTCAAAATATCACCTTGTCATTATATAACATAATCAATCCATCATAAAATTTCGTCATTAATATAGTTCCTTATAGTTCCATCCATTGACTAAAACTATAAACATAGTGTAAGCATTACTTATCATAGAAGGAAACCATATAGACATAAAGAGATTTACTTATAGATTTATAAATACCAATATTATATTTAAATTCATTATGATGGGTTGTGAAGAGTTTGTGAATTCGAAAATCATTTCCCCCGAGAGTGTCAAACCAGGTTTGCAGTAAGACCTATTTTCGTGTACTCGATTACCCTGAGTCTGACCCAAAACATTTTTTTGGAGTTGTTACTCCTATGTAAATCTATGCCATATGCAGATACACTAATATTTTCTAGATAAGGATGTATTTCTAGGAAACTACTCACTCAATCCTTTACCAAAATTCCAGGACATTTTCCTAAACATTGATTCATCCTTATACTTGTCGTTAGAGACATCCTTAGACATATCCTTAGAAATATACCCAGGGATATCACTAATTTTTTATCATCCTAATTTACAAACCTTGAATAAACTTTTCCTCTGATACCAACTGTAACGAGCCAATCTTGATACACATGAATATTACATAATTTTAGATGAATTTTTAGTACATTACAAAAATACATGAATGAAGAACATTATAGTTTAGTGTCATTGTAAACTTAGGAAAAAATATTCTATCATGGTGAAAGATCTTCAGAATCGTCCATAAATATCTCTACATTTAGTAGTTCTACATAAAACCATTGTTCAAAACCTGGGGAAAGTAAACATAAGAAAGGGGTGGGCTCAAATTCTCAGTAAGGTTAAACAAGGGAGATATGTAAGCATAATCATAAGCATAAAGGTCTGAGAACATGATCATAAAAATAAATGATCACACCCTATATATCAAAGATCGTAACCATGAATCATGGTATAATTATTGAATGTTTATAAGACAATAATGATAAGGAAATAATGAACAAAATCTATGGAATAACAACGTAAGAATAAAACATGGAATTATGGAAAACACATAATCATATAATATTATTTCCATAATATCCAAGGAATATCTTCCAATACTATCTTAGTAGTATGGTTTCACTCCCCATAGCATCATAGTAGTCATGGTCCACTCACATGGCTATCTAAGTAGAATGATTTTACTCCTCACACCATCTTAGTAGTCATGGTTCACTCCATTGGTCATCTTAGCAATCAAGGTTCACTCCTAAGACCATCTTAGTCTATCTCATGAGATATAAATATTTAACTAGTGCATTGAATGGAGATATAGGTCCCACACATCAAATAAATAAATCATACATACATGTTCCATAATATTATTAAAAACATATCATATCATAACCAATGAAATGAAATGGTTGTAATAAACATGTAATCATATCATAAACTGTCAAAAAAGATAAATGTTTAAAAATCATTTCATTATAAATGTAACCAATCAAATGAAGAGGGTTTCATAAGAATATAACCTATAAAAGAGAAACAATTTTCTTAAACATCATGCCATAAAATCATAATCTATTCAGAGAAATAATATGAATGGTAACATTGAATCATTTCTCTATAAAGGAATTGGTAACACCAATAGATGTTATCTTTGATGGGAAATAATTTTTAAATATCCTTTAAAAACATTTCTTGTGGAAAATATACATTCTTTTTTGAAAAAAGTATTTTTAATAAATAAATCCCTTAAAAATTAGTTTCATATAAAATACCATAAAAAATAAAAAATAAGACTTGAAATCATTTTAAAACCTTTATCTTTGAAAACTAATAAAATAAGCTTCAAAACAGTTTGAAAAACATTTTATTTGAAGAAAATTTGAAATCTTATAAAGAATTATTGAATTTTTTTGGAAAACTATTTGTTTTAAAATACATTGAAAACTATTAAAGAAATCTTTTAAATGTTTCGAAAACATTTTTACATCAAAACATAAGAAATAATCTTGAAAAGGTTTTTATAATAATTTCATTGAAAATATTTTAAAAACATGTAAATAAGGCATGAAAACATTTTAAAAACTATTTTCCTTGAAACATAATTTTAAAAACATTTTCTTAAAGGTTATCCTTTTAAAAATTAAATGGAAAAATAAAAAAATGATGGTCTGTAAATGCGTATATGTGGTACGAGGTAAAAATAATATTCCTTTTACATGGTAAAAAGTTTAGAAATGTGCCTCAAATGGAAAAAAATAAGAATATTAATTTTGAGGTTATTGTTAAAAGACATAAAAGGGTAAACATGTATTTTATATAATATAGGATAAAGTTATAATAGTCTTTGAACACTTTTTAAAAAACATATATTTCCGATTGACGAGAGGGTAAAGTCCGGATTTCATAAAAACAAATTTTTAACTATCCAAATTACCAAAGACTGAAAAAATGATACCAATAAATTAATATATTTTGAATATAAATAGGATAATAATTATCATCAATTTCCATGAGTTATGGAACATAAGATTTAATCAATTGAAGCATAAGCTTAAACAATCATTAAAATAAATGAGGTTGTTTCAATAAACTCTAATCACTTGGTAACTTGGGATCATACAATCCATGTAATAAAATGAAACAATAAAAAGCTTAAAGTATCGTTAGGAGAATTATTTTCATTATATAACATATAAAGTGGAAGTACATACACCTCAAAAAAAGATTTTAGGTGCATATCAAAACACGAGTCTTAAATAAAACAAATTGAGACGAAACATTTTTACCGATTTGGTAACTTTTGAAACTTATACCCCCTGGAACAAGGATCATATAATGGAAATTTTATTACCCATAAATTTATTTATATGTTACATATAATAAAATCATGGTCGTTACATACACCACATAAGAGGAAAGAGTGGTGAACATAACATGTATCTCACATAGATTATAAGTGAGATGAAATCTCCTTACCTGGTATCTTGACTCTCATCGTACTCATTCAAACAACCTTAATAATAAATATAAATTTATTATGAATATTTTAAAGAACTATATAATTATATTTTAGACCACATATGGTTTGATCATGAACTTATTTTACCCACTTTTTAATCATCTGATGTTAAGCATTCACATCAGATAATATTCTCTTTCTTCTTCGCATATGTCTTAATTTGTTATATCGTTTCTCTATATAATTAGATTATTATTTGAGAATGTAAAACTTGATATAATAATATATTATATATATCATTTATATATTATAATATACATATAATTTAGAATTATGAAACAGAAGACACCATTCATAGAGATGGAAATCCGTAATTACGCATGAATTCTATTTCCATTTAATTGTCATGTTGATGGAAATAAAGTAAAGGAAATATATATGTATATATATAATTATTAATTTATATTAATTATATCATATATATCATATATATCATATACAATCAGTACATATACCCTAAACACATTCCATGAAGTGTATGAACGAATCATTTTTTAGCAAGGTGGTAGTCTGCCTCCACGTTAACATTATGTTCATCAGCCATTATGGTCTAAGGGAGGAAATATTTGGAGCAATTTGGGGTGTTACCTCTTAATTGGGTAACTCCTTTTGGTTTGTCAAAAGGATTCCTTGGATTGAATTTTTCCCAACGATATGCCTCATGGTCTAAGGGAGGAAATATTTGGAGCAATTTGGGTAGATTTTATCCTAACCTAATGGGATTTAGAGTTGTGAGGAATTGGAAGTGAAGGTGGACTTTTATAGTGGAGGAGGGGTGGAATCTTTTGTATTATTTTAAAGGAAAGGATCCCCACCCATGTTCATTTATTCTAAGTGGTTCAATAATGGTTCATGGCCAATAAAAGGTTGTATGTTATCTAAATATTTGCATATAATATCTTTATTCTAAATTGATAGGTCATTTTTTGTCTTAAATTTAAGGTTTAGTCCTTAAGCTTAATTGAACCATAATAATTATAATTAATTTTTAATTACTTCAATAATATTTTTCATCAAAAATTAAGTAAACCTTTATAAAAATTATAATTTATTCTGATTCCAAATAATTAATAAATTTTTATGAATTACAATCACATGATTGTAAGAACATAATTTAAATATAATCTTGCAGTCGAGTCTATGATGCAAGTTTTTAAAGTAAAAATATTCAAAAGTTTTCTATGTTTTTATAGTCAATTTTAAAATGAAATTGATTAAAATTTAACTCGAATGGGTTTATTGATAAAAAAATTATCTAGTTTAATGTTAAAAAAATTGAAATATAATTTAATTATATAAATAAATTACATGAAAATTGAAATGTTGAATTAAAATTCAGTATTTTTCACTATTCACCTAAAAATGAAGTTTCTCGGAAAAATATCCAAAGTTAAACCTAAGATAATTTTTACATAATAAGTTAGAAATGAGATTTATTTTATAAAATTAAATCTCTAAGTTTTTCTACAATTAATTTTATTGTTTTTCAGAAAAGGATATTAAAATCAGTTTATTCGGGAAAATGATATTTTTAAACATAAAAGGAATTTACCAAAACATGATCCTAACCTAATTTTTATTTTTATCTTTAAAATATATAGTTTATTTTGTCATATTATATCTATAAAAGTTCCAAAAAAATGGATTTTGAATTGGTTCTCCATTAAAAGGTGTTAAAACCACCTTAATAAAAGTATTGGGTTTTATTTGATAAATTGGTTTTATTTTTATCTTATGCTTATAAAATTTATTGGATAAATTTCAAAAATAATTACTTGGATATATAAAATATATATTATATTAAAATTACATACTAATTGTACTTAATTTAATAAAATTATTCTATTTTTTAAAACCATATATTTACTAAGATAGATAATAATATTTATAAATGATAATTTAATGGCTATGTTATATCTTATTGTATTAAATAAGCATATTTTAATAATATATTATTATTTGCTAGACCTTGGTCATGCGTGTTATGTAATCCATTGAGGGAAGTCATTAAAAGACATAAGCTAACCATAGTGTTCCTTATAGAGGATATTAATATTTATATTGTGCATAATGAATGATTAACTTGGAATTGCGTATAATGAAATCCAAACATATTTCTTGTATATATATATATATATATATTAAATATCTCCTTCTACTATTTCATGAAATATCAATAAGAATAAATTAATTTGATAAAAATATTTCACAAAATCTCAGGGTGTTATGGCTATGTACAAGACGAGACTTCTGATTGGGAGGCAAACATATATACTCATTGTCTGGAGTTGTTCTAAGGAAAATGTGTCTCCACCCTTAGAAGGGTAAGTCAAGGAAAATATTCTGTAATGGGTAATAATGTGAGAGGAGAGTTTTTCTACGATGTAAAAATCCTATAAATTCCAGTATAATTCTTTATCTTTAACATAATATTGATTCTTAACGAGGACAAAAATGTTTTAATGGTGTCTGGGGCTTGTTTGGAGCTCGAAACCTCTGTTGGTGGTAGAAATAATTGGTCCATATGGTTAGTAGAAAGCATGTTGTACAACCCACATGGTTTCTCCTAATAATGCAATGAATTTTAGAGGGAAAATTAAGGCACATAGCTTTCTCAAACCATGCACATAGGGCTACATGCCCAAGCAATGAGATCAATAACTTTTATCAGAGGTAAAAAAGATTTATTTTTTCATGGTTTCCCAAATAGTGCACATGACTCATGTGAGGCTGGTATTGGGGTAGTGTGTTGCACACAATTGGATCTTGATTTGACCAATCTTACAGCCAAATCATGCGACCCTGTAAATTTTGGGTAAAAATACAATCGTCTCTTAAAATATCTAATTAAATCACCCTTCCCTCCAACCTCACATTTCCATTTTACGAAGGCTTCACTTCTTCAATTGGATCTCCCATCTTGGATCTGACATAGATTCCTAGATTTATTATCTATCTGGATTCAGAATCAATAGTTGACTGTCTCATTAGATTTATATTGGTATGATCCTCAGTCCTCAGGATCAGTTCTCCATTTTTCATTCCCATGACAATTCTATTTTGATGCATGTGTATTTTCCATATTTTTAGGACATTCATCCATTATTCAGTTTTCTTCAGATCTAGGCCATTTAAGGGCCAATAATGGATGAGGAGAGTGATCCAGGATTAAAGAAGGTGGTCTATGATTTTTCACTAATATTCTCATCATTTATAAATTCCATTGTTGTATGCAAGCTAGTTTTACCAATACATTCCACTTAAATTATTATTACTTTCATATAGTTGATAGAATCATGTTCTATAGGTCATTATATACATTTTTTTCTTGACAATGGAGGTTTTAACCTCAAATCTATCCAACCCATGTAGGTTTCTTCATTAGTTATGACTTTAGAACATAGTTATAATAATTGAGACATAATCTAGGTGTGTTGGATTGACCTCGATAATGGTATGTCCATTTAATTAAAATGATATATGATTTGAAAATGGATAGAACATGTATATTTTATATAATTATCACATAACCCCTAAAGGTAAGTGTTTCAACTTAAGGATCAGAACCTTTAATGGTTAAATGACAATCAAATTTATAGATGTCAATTTTCCATATTAAATTATTATAATGTAATTTATATTGGTTACATTTCCTTAACACACCTTGTTATGATTATGAAAGTTAAACTAATAAACCAAATAATTGAATATGAAATCAAAGTGATAAATGGTTACATTTCTTTGATTAACCTTATCACATTGACAAATGGTTATGGAAGGAACAAAATTATTTATTAAAAATGCATGGGTATTACATTGACTTCAATTGAATAATGGAATATATGATTATATATGGTGCATGTTTCATTAGGATATTTATATATTTATAAGAGTGATCAGACTTGATTCATCAATGTATTTCAGATGGATTGACCTGAGCACTTAAAGGATGCCATTCTGATTGAAGGTGTTAGTTTCCAAGGGAGATACCCACCTAGGAACATGGTCTTTATCTACTAGAGGATTCATGACATGAAATTGTAAGATCCATGCGCTATACTTCAAGATATTAGTATTCCTTATATACACTCCTTGGATCTATCTTGATGTCTCTAGACATGAAACTCCATGGATACTCCCCATTGGGCCTAGTCATTATTATAATGAGATTACTATGGATGATCTCCATGGTCTTGGTAAGAATATTTTATAGTGGAATGACTTGGGAAACCCCTTTATATTTCACTTAGACTCATTATTTCAAGACTACATGAGTTACTACTATGAGTTTTCTGACTCTTGAGGTCAAGGATGAATTGGTTTCACCTTGGATACTTCTTTATTATTATTATTAGTATCTATTTTAGTGTTGTTGACACATTCATATGATTTATCTCCTTAAAATTAACTTAAAAGAATAAATTCAATGTTCCCTTATTAATAGAAATTACCAGGTGAGTGTAAAGTATGTATGAGTTATTATCTTGGTATTGCTTTAAATTTATATATATCAGTACACTACTCAATTTGTATTCACAGACTGGATTGTATTGACACCATTGGTGGTGGTATAAATAGATTTATCTCACAACCTATTTGGGCCTTTTTTGGTACCCAATTGTTTATATGATCATAGGATTGTACCAAGGGATGTATTCCACCTTGAACACCTCACTTGTTTGTTTTCTTTAGAAAGTGAACTTGGTAGTTGATGATTGAGTGACTGCTTTGGATTCATGGATAGTTTTAAGTGTTTTTGTTCTTTTGTATAGCATGTACTAGTAATGATTTCTTCTTGCCCTGTATACATGTTTTCCTACTTTTTAGAGACATATCATTATATCACCATCTTTTTTATATAATAATGTTTAACTATTGAGTAGATTAATATCGATATATGTTTATGATTTTCTTTTTCTTCTATATTTATTATACTTCTTTCGTTATTATTTTCCCATTTTATTATATATCCATTGTGCTCCACTCTAACAAGAGTCTATACTAAACCCACTTTCACACCGTAGGTCCTCCCTACTAGTCAACATCCTCTTAATTATAGGGATGTGTTCTTAAGGCCATGTTCCCCACCAGATTGGGGCACATTGAGAGAACCTTGTTTAGTACATCACAAAATAACTGAAACACATGCCATTTTAACAATATCTTCAGAATAATATTATTGTAATAAATGATTACCAAATAAAGCTATATAAATACTCACATAAGATTGAAACTTATCCATGGATATTCTAACTAATAAAATAATAACATATACACTAATAACAAAATTTCATAAAGAGGGTATTACCAATTCATGACATATGAAACATACTTTAATGACCTTTAATAAGATAGTTTAAATATTTTGGTAGAAACCCATCTAATTTCGAAAAATGATTTGTCTCATGAAACATGTTGATGCCTCTATGGGATATATATTACTAAGACCCACTATTCACATACTTTGTATAATTAATTACTCATATGAAAGGGTTGAAATAGAATCAATATAAAAATTCATATTAAAAATCAAACATAAAAATGTTAATACTTACCTCAATCAAATAAACATAATCATAAACCATCCTGAATAATATGTTAAAGAGTAATAAAGTCATACAAAGATAGTCAAAAAAATAATAAACTATCCAAATAATGAATAATATTTACATCAATACAACATATTCCCATTGGATTACAAGTACAATAAAAGGTTTTCTGTTTTTGATGAATAGAAATACCATAAAATGTCATTAAAAACATTCTTTAGGAAAATATACATTGTAATTTAAAAGTCACCTTTTAAAAAAAATTAATTTTTTTTAAAATTCTCTTATTTGAACATAAAATTTAAAAATTTGTAAAATAATCCTTAAAAAATTGAGTAATTGTAACACCTCAAGAATCCACAGTACATTTCTCTTTGAATAATACAATAGCATATGATGTATGCAACACCGAGTTCAAGTGCACCATGACCTATCAAACTATCCATTTAAAAATTTTTCATGAATAGTAATGACCACATTTGTAATTTCATATATATAACATATAATTTTGACATTCATATTTTGTGTTTCTTAGACATAATATAAGGACAAATTCAATTTTTCAGATAAAAGAAGTATTCTTTTAAAAAATTCAGTTTTTCCACATTTCAATGAGGAACCCTTTTTAAATCCAATATTTTACACTTTTATATATTAATTTTATGAAATTATATTCTTCTTAAGAAGTGGGACATAAAAATTTAGTTTGGATAGTGAAAACCCCTAAATCTTAATTAAAAGTAACTTTTTTAATCGAAATAATATATAGAGTGAAATTATACAATTTAGTGGTTTTAAAGTATCATTAGATATCTTTTTATCATTTAATATAATTTAGGTCATTTTTTGTAATTTCATATTTAAATTTTACATAAACACAAGTCAGTCTTTTGATATTTTTACTTCATAAAAACCCACGGTTTGGTTTTGACAACGGGAATTAATTTTAAATTAATTTCTGCAACTTACGTGTTTCCAATTTGGAAAATGGTTTCCATATTTGGAATTAGGAGGGCCAAATTTTTTAAATAGGGATCTTTTATTTTTATACAATATGAATCGTTACTTAAGTAAATATTTTATTCAATATGGTTAAAGGGTAAATCCGGTAAAAAAGAGTAAAAATAATATTATAATAATATTACAATTACCCTAACACGTGTCCTAACCCTTTTTCCTGATACAGTCCCAACCATGGACATCCTTGGGTCAATTTTGGGACCCCATGGATCCACTTGGTAGTGATAATAAAATATTATATAAATTAATTTAAAGTAAAGACAAAAATAATATAAGAATTTATCTTTTAGTAAAACATTTTTATATGAGGTTATATAATTTATCTCTTAGATTATAAATATCAATTTGAAATATAAAAATATTTCTTATATCATGATATTTTATTTATAATTTTTGGGCATAATATTTATATTTAATTATGACATAATAGTGATACAATATTTTTATTATTAATGAAATAATCAAATAAATGATATTATAAATATTAAAATAAATATATTTTCAAGGTTTTTATTCCATAAACTAATTTTCAATATTAATATTACATATCAGGGTTGATTTAATATATTTTTTAGAAGTAATAAAGTTTTTTTAATTTCACAAAACACAAAAAAATAAATAGTGTCAAAATTGACAAAAACGAGTTTTTTAAACAAATACAATATTAATAAATTAAATAACAGTCCAAAAATATAAGGATCTGTCAAAATACATATAAAATAATAGATATGTAATTAATGAACCACTATAGGGTATCTTGGAATTTTATAGTAAGTTTATTAACCACATAATATAAAATACCAGAAGACATGGTAAATGGTAAACTGTTTAACCAAGAGTTAAATCTAAAAGATAAGGTTAATATGGTAGCATAAAATTCTCTAAAACCTATTGGTTGAGAGGATTTAGATCAATAACCACCTAAGTATATAAATTAATTCATTTTTAGTGATTAGAAACAGAAAATGTCTTTATAATAAAATAATATTTCAAGCTTTTCCTAAAGTGACCCTCACCCCTCTTATAAAAGGGTACTTACCCTTTTCTCAAAATAACACCTCCAAAGACATTTGGCTCAACCAAACCCTACTCAAATATCCTCTCACCTACCATAAATTCAACATAAAGGCCTTAATTTTATCATAAATTTAACTTATAGATCCATTTTCATCAAATCAAAATAAGGAACCCGAAGAAGAGGTAATTATTTCATCACCTCCTTCAAAGTTCTTTTTTTCCTCCACATACTCTTTCATTGTTGTTTTCATAAAAAAATAATAAATCTAGTACCTTATACATACGGAGATGTTATTATAAATATGGTACAACCACATTCATTATTCTATCCATCCTATTAATGATAATTTCACCATACATGCGTACGTATGGCTTACCATCTCCACGTCGTGGTGTAGTTTTTTATTCAACACTTTATTATTTGGATTGGTATAATAATGAGTATAATTGATATAAATAACAAATATAACATGTTAATGATTATATATAAATAATATACCAACCAACTTCAAATAATTTCACCATCCATATAATGATATTGTCACTCGTGCATACGTACGACTTACCATCTCCATGACATGACGATATTTATTTCCCCATAATAACCACTAAATAATATTTTTCATTTGATGATTAAAAATAATGTTTAAGAACTTAATATCATTCTGGATATCAATAAAATAAATCATATCCATACAAAACATGACTTACATAAAAAACATATAAAGGAAAATGGATCCATTAACACCCGAAACAATGATAATACTGAAATATTATTAACAAAGAAATATTATAAGGTCATATATGATATAATATTTATGTTTGTGGATTCTTATATAATTTAATAACAATTATTTGGCCATTATAAATGAGGTTAAAGTACCCTCAACTAAGGAAGAATACAAGGTAAGTGTTAATTCCACAATCTCATTATTAACCGAGATTTTTTATGTGTAAGTATGTACTAGGACATTTTTACCATCCATACCCTTGTTACATAAAATTGTTTTCAAAATTAATATTTTATGTTTTTTTAAGGGGGTCTTTAGAAAGATTAGAATATTAAATTTTTTAATGATATATTTTTATAAATCATTTTAATTAATGTCCATGTTCTAAAAATGATTTTAAGGATTTATTTATATAGAAATTATTGTTTTAAAATGTTAATTAATTTCAGAAGTTTCAATGTGTTATTGGATCCTTTGATTAAAAAATATCTTTCAAATGACTTCCTTTATAAATGAATGACTTTTAAATGATTTCACTAAGAAGGAATTTTCTCTCAAATAGTTTTACTGATAATTTTCAACTATATCAACATCCTTTACTAAATATTATTCTTGATCGAGGTTGATTTATTATAATACAATATTCCATATTGTATTCAATGAGTTATGATATGTTTGACTGTGGATGTACTATTTTTATACCATTCATGGTTTATTGTTAATGTATTGACATTTTTTATGCTAGTTTTAATAGGAATTTTTATGTTATGTTTCATCATTTTCATATGAGGAATGCATTGGATGTAGTAAGTGGCGGGTGGAGCCAGCTATAGCTCCTCGATGAATCGGTAGGTCCCATGAGACAAACTAGTGTATTATCACAAATGCCTTCAAAAAATATTATTTGTAGTCTTGGGACAAGGCCTTGACTATGTGGTTATGATGTACGACATTATGCATTCCATAATTATGAATTAAGATATTGATATTACATGTGATTATTTGACTACTAGAATATCCATGTGAATAAGTATATAGAATTAAATGATTTATCATTAACATATTATGTTAAAGTTTATGTTTAAAAGGATTTTGTTTTAGTTTTATACATTGCCTTAAATGTTTATGATTATTTATGACAGTATCTCTATATTTTTATCCTTATTGAGCATCTGACCTCAACTTTTTTTTATGTTTTCATTTTCCCTGGAAGTGAAGAAGTATATTATGATTAACCTATTGGGATAGGAAAGGGATACGAGTGCGTTAAGGTACACAATGTTGTTTTTTTATTTAATTATGTAATGTTAACGTATGTATGTATCTAGTACTTCCAAGGCTACTAAACTAATCGATCTTTCAGAACATGATCTCTTGTGATCGGGCCAATGTTGTGTAATAATGCACTGACTCTGGGTAACTGGAGTTGGGTCATTATAGTTGGTATCAGAGGAATTTTAGTACAAACCTTGGAAGTTAGATTTAGAAAAACATTAATTAGAGAACATGATCCTGAGATAAACTTTGAGGATTACTATATAAAAACTTCATAAAATTTTCATAATGTAGAGATCTAGTGAGTTTTCCAAGAAATTAATCCATGTCTAGATACAAACAGGTAGAGGTGTCTTTGGAACAGATGTATCTAGGAGTGAAAACTTTGACAAGGAGTTTTCGGATTGACTCAAGGTATCCTAGTACACGACAACCAGCCTTGCTTCACTCTTGGTTACGACACTCCAGGGGGATATAATTAGGATAATTCACATTTTATTTATAGATCATAATAAAGGATTTATGTGTAAATGCCTTATAGAAGAAAAAAAAAATTTATGAATATGGATTATATGCATAAACTGGTCGACTTATGTTATTATTTTACTAGTTTGGAATTACGTATTGTGATTCATAAACTAATATAGTGTATTCCATTTTTTAGAAATGGCACCTAGTTGAAAGAATGGAAACTGTATCAATGCACGTAATATATGTAGGGATTGTACTCCTACAAAGGATAATTATAGTATAGCTGGTGATGAAATTGGTGTTGATCATCTTATAACCATACTGGAAAAACTCATTCAGGTTATGAATAATAACCTTACCCGTATGGAGCATCATGATCCACAACATGGAGGATACATGTTAGACCGCTTCATGATGCAACAACCACCAACATTCAATGGGACTACAAATCCATTTGTATGTGAACAATGGATAAGTTCCTTAGAGAAAATATTTCATTCCTTGGGGAGTTGCGAAAGGGAAAATGTTGTCATAGTAGTTTATCACCTCACGGAAGATGCGGATCAATGGTGGTTATTAATTAAAAACACAAAGGAGAATGAATAAGTATGAAATATGGAATGGAGGGAGTTTAAATATGTTTTCTTAGAAAAATAATTTCCTTGTGAACATCAAGAAAATATGGAAAAGAAATTTCTGAGTCTGAGGAAAAAGGAGGATAAGAATGTCGTAAAGTATGAGGCTAACATTACAAGGTTAGCAAGGAATGTTACAGATTATATACGTAACCAAAGAAGTAATTTTAATCGATTCTTTTATGGGTTAAAACCATTTCTTCATTTAGAATTATTCTCATCGTACTTCCCATCGTACAAAGATATAGTCTCGTGTGCTATCAAGACAGAAAAAGAATTCTCTAAGTCTTATGATATTAAAGTAAAGCAAGAGAAGAAGAGAACTTTGAAGCAAGAGGCAAATAAAAGAAAAAAATGGAAAGATGGATTTTCCCTTATGTGATAATTGTGGGAAGAAACATTCTAGTACTTACCTAAAAGGAATGGGAGTTTGTCACAAATGTGGATAAAAAGCTCTATAGGCTCGTGATTGCAAGGGAAGGAAAGAGTATGTCAATGTCGAATGATACAATTGTAGAAAAATGGGGAATTATTAAAATAGAATACCTAAACACCAAAGAAATATACCTTAGAAAAGGCCAAGGGAGAAAGGCTAAGTTTATTCTGTTACTACAGTTGAATTGGAATAATTCATGTATTTGTGTTTTTTGATTCATGAATTATATTATGGTTATAAGATAAATGTGATATATATATATAAATATTTTATTGTAGTACATTTTTTTATTAAGGTTTTAATATGATGAAGGTAATCATATTTTCAGTATGTGACAATAAGAGAAATTTATGTTGTTTAGAGAATCTGATTTCACAATTCATTTTAGAATTTAGAAACCTTTTATAGAGAGTTTGGACAAAAGTATTTTGGATAGCTATAAAGGTTGTAATGGATTAAGTTGAACTTTGTATAGTATTGTTTAAGGTTAAATAATTTTTTTAATATTGTTTTTTGGAATATTATAATACTATAGTTTTATAAAAATGACAACATGTAGGTCAGGTGATAACTCACCGCGTCAGACAAAGCTACCGTAATATAATATATATTCTATTAAGGAACCAATATAGGTTCTCATTGTATTTTTATAGTAATTTTATTAACCATATAATATAAAAATACAAGGAGATCAGGTAAAAGTTAACCTATGTAACTAAGAGTTAAATCTAAATGATAAGGTTAGTATGGTAGCCCAAAATTTTCTAAAACCAATTGGCTGAGATAATTTAGATCCATAACCATTTAAGGGTTGAAAAAAATCATTTTGAGCCTTTATAAATCAAGAATTATTTTATAATAAAATAATATTTCATGTTTTTTCAGAAGTGACCATCACCCCTCTTATAAAAGGTAACTTACCCTTCCTTCAAAATCACACCTCCAAAGATATTTGGATCAGAAAAAACCTTCTTTACTATCCTCCCAACTACCCTCACTACATCCTAGATGCCTTACTATGATTATAAATCCAACCTAAGGAGCCATTTTGTTCAAATCAAAAAGAAGAACCCGAAGAAGAGGTAATTATTTCATCACCACTTTCAAAGTTCTTTTCTTCTTCCACTTACTCTTTCATTGTTGTTTCCATAAAAAATTACTCAAGTACCTTATACATACTGATATGTAATTATAAATATGGTACAACCATATTCATTATTCTATCCATCCTATGAATGCCAAAGTCACCATACGTGCGTACGTATGGATTACCGTCTCGACTTCGTGGTGTAGTTTGTTATTCAACACTTCTTTATTTGGATGGGTATACTATTGAGTATAATTGATTTAAATAATAAATATAACTTTTTAATTATTATTTATATATAATATAAAATCTAACTACATACTATTTCACCATCAATAGAAAGATATTGTCGCTTGTGTGTATGTACAACTTACCATCTCCACGATGCGATGAGATTTCATTCCCCATCGTAACCACTCAAGAATAATTTTTATTTGATGATTAAAAATAATTTTTAAGAACTTAATATCATTAAGTATATGAATAAAATAAATCATATCCATAAAAAACCTGACTTACTTAAAAAAACATTTTAAGTAAAATGAATTAGTTAACACCTGAAACAATGATACTGCTGTAATATTATTAACAAAGAAATAATAGAATATCGTATTTGATATCATATTTATGTATTTTGATTCCTTCATAATTTAATAACAATAATTTACCCATTATAGAGGAGGTTAATGTACCCACGACTAAGGAAGAATACAAGGTAATGGTTAATTCCTCAATCTTATTATTACCCGAGGTTGTTTATGTGTAAGTATTTACTGGGAAATTTTTATCATCCTTGTCCATGTTTCATAACATTAATTTAAAAATGAATATTGTAAGGTTTTTTGGAAGGGACTCTTTAGAAAGATCGACATTTTAAATGTTTTAATGGTTAATTTGTCTAAATATTTTTAATTAATGTCCATTTTTCAAAAATGATTTTAAGAATTTATTTATATGAAATGATTGTTTTAAAATGATAATAACATTAAAATGATTAAAAGTGGAATGAGAAACTTTGATTCAAAAATATCTTTTAAATCACTTCCTTTATAAATTAATGAATTTTAAATGATTTCAGAAAAAGTTATATTTCTCTCAAAGAGTTTTACTGGTCATATTAAACTATGTAAACATCCATTACTGGATATTATTCTTGATTGAGGTTGATTTATTATAATACAATCTTCTATATTATATTGAATGAGTTATGATATTTTTCACTGTGGATGTGCTATTTTTATACCATTGTTGGATTATGGTTAAATTATTGACATTTCCTATGCTAGTTTTAATACCAATATTTATGTTATGTTTCATAATTTTCATATGATGAATGCATTGGACATAGTAAGTGATAGGTGGATCCCTCTATATCTCCACGATGAATTGGTAGGTCTCATGATACAAACTAGTGTCTTGGCACAAGGCCTTGAAAAAATCTTATTTGTAGTATTGGCATGAGGCCTTGACTATGTGGTTATGATGTCCGACATTATGCATTCCATCATTGTAAAATTATCTATTGATATTACATGTGATTATTAGACTAGTAGAATATCCATGTGAATAAGTAAATGGAATTATTTGATTTATATTTTCCATATTATGTTGAATTTTAAGTTTAAAAGGCTTTTGATTTAGTCTTATACATTTCCTTAAATGTTTATGCTTATTTATGATAGTTTTTTCTATATTGTTATCCTTATTGAGCATATGAGCTCACCCCTTTCTTATGTTTTGTCTTTTCTTTGGATGTGAAGAGGTATATAATGATTAAATTGAAGGTATAGTCTAATAATATGAGTGTTTTCAAAGGGTACACAATTTTGTTTTTGTATTTCATTATGTAATGTAAAACATATGTTTGTATCTAGTATTTCTAAGTCTACTAAACTAATCGGCCTTTCGGGACATGATCTATTATGATCATGCCAATTTTATGTAATAATTCAATGAATCTAGGTAACCCAGGTTGGGGATTTATAGTATTCATGATGGTAGAAAATTCTGTTCATGCCATAAACATTAAAATAAAGATTCCTTCACATTTTTAGTAAAATCAAAATAGGCATTGTTTTGAAAACTATATAATGATCCCCTTAATTTTTTTTCTAAAAAGTAAAAATTGGTAAACCATTATTTATTAAATCAATTGTAAATTTTTAAAAAAATATTTATAAAAACATTTTCCTCAAACATGGATTTTGATGAAAAAATGATTTATGACTGGAGAGAAAAATAAAGTCAGATTTTCTTAAAAAGAATTTCTCAATACTTTTTTGTACCAAAGAGTGGAAAATTGTACAATTACTTGAAAAATTTCATGAATAACCATATGAGAAGAAAATATATAGATTTTAGGTTAGAAATGTCAAATAATTCTCCCAAGAGAGGCTTAAACAAAAACATTCTCGAATAATGATGACATTGTGAAATAAACACTTACCACTACGGTAAATTCTTAATCATTGGACTCATACAAGAAATAATCATAAAATTAATATTAAAATACCATGAATATAATTACATTGATTATATAATATTTCAAAGGCTATGTATATACACGATATAAAGGAATAAGTGGTCAATATGGTGTACATTTCATTGATGTAAAAATGAGACAAGAAACTCTTACCGTTGGTTTAAATTCCCTAATATGTGTAAAAACCTCGTGTATAATAAATTTGGGTTTATAAAAAATATATTATAGAATGATAATAATATATTTAATATAATATATGATTTACTTATAGTATTTTATAACCTTCTTATTAACAATTCATTATTAAAATCATTATTTTGGGTGATAATTGGTTCATTTTTCATGTATGTTTTGGCTTCCTAATTTTGGTATATTTATATTGATCAGGGTTAAATCACCTCCAAAATGTTAATCGTGATATAAATATAATATGTATTTATTTCATATGTATTTAATTTAATCTATAAAATATAGAGATAGAAAATGGATTACAACGTTAATGGAGACATAGCCTGTACATACACATGAATGATGTTTTCTTTATAATCAATGGATGGAATGAATGGAAAATAAAAACTAATTCAAATTTTTAGAATTATATATATTTATAATTTATATTAATAAAATAAATCTTTATCACACACCATGTAAAAATAAAAGGAAAATCATTTCACATCGCTACATCGAAGAGGCAGTCCACACGTACGCCCGAGCGATATTATTGTAAAATATATTGTTATATATATCACTTAATGGTGGTGATGGAAAATAAATAACATCAATCCGCGAGGTGGTAGTCATCTGTATGCCTGATCAATGATCCCATTCCTCATTTGATGGAAGAGGAGATGGATATAGGTAATTCTATTAAAATAATAAAATCTCAGTATATTATATATACTACTGTTATTATATTATCTTATATGAATATGATTCTATAGAGGTGGAATAAGAAATAAAACAAATATGCACGTTTATGAATTTTACCTCTGCTTCGGAGAGCCACTTTATGTTTATTCCAAAAGCCTTTCTAGGATGGTTAATAATAAAAACAATTCCTCTACGATGTGGTTATTAATGTATGGAAGGTATTTTTTTCAAGGATATTTCAAATCAATGGGTATTGGAATTAGGAATAAGGGAGGATAGGGGGTGGCCTTTTATAAGTGTGGAGGAGGACACAAATGGATTTTTTGAAAAGATAAAGTGATAAACACATTTTATCATGCCAAAATCATCCAAAATGGGTCCTTATATAACATTAGATATTAGAAGGCTGACATGTGTACATAAAATGGGTTTTGTACAAATTTTAGTCATTTTTAACCTATATATTCTTAGTTTAACCCCTGATAATATCATTTTTACCTTAACCACAGTAATAAAAATTTAGTGTTTTCACTATTCATTGTGTTTAAAAATTAATTTGACCTTATTAGAAAATATAAATTTTTATTATTAAAAATTTGGAATCCATTTTTTCAAATTCAATTAAAATAAGTAGAAGAAATCAATTTAAAATTAAATCATAGATGCGACGAAAGGGCAGTTTTCCAAAGAAACAATTCTTGTAAGTACAAACTGTTTTAATATTAAAATACTATGATAAATTGATTAAAATAACCTAAATTATTTAATTTTAAACTAATTAAACTAATTTATCTTAAAAACTAGTTTAAAATATAATTTAACATTTTAAATAATTTAAAAAAAATGAACTCTTCAATAAAACAATATTTTCACTATTCATAAAAAAAATCAATCTTTTCAGAAAATTCTGAAAAATTCCATGAAAGATAATTTTTTCATGTAGATTTCAAAAAATAATTTTATTTTATTAATCAAATTTTCTAAAATTGGTAAAAATTATTTTAAAATTATGTGTGCAATGTATGATTAATCTTCCTGTTTGAAGAATTCCATTTTTCCGAAATCATTTCTTTCTCTTTCAAATGGTACTAATTTTATTTCGAATCAGTATATAAACATTGATTTTATTATATTTAATTCTAAACAAATTAATTTTCATAGTTTATTTTTTACCATCCACACTCACTTAAACAACCCTATATTATGAGAAATATATTATTTGAATAAATTTAATCTTATGGATATTTTTCATTTCATGCAACACTAAAACAAGTTTATTTTATATTGAATCACTTCATTTGGTTGGATTTATATGAAAAAAGAATGTAATTGTGAACTATAAGCAACATAAAGTTTATCCATCCCTACATAGAACAACATGGTTAGACTATGTTACACGCAAGACTGAATTTCCTCGATGGCTTGCAAACACGAATGACCGAGTTTTACCGAACAATAATATATTATTAAAAACATTATTATTTAATATAATAATATATAACAATGTATTTAATTTGAACGTTATGAATAGGATTAACGAAATTATTTAAATATATATATTAATTCATTGGTTACAAATTAATTCGAAATGAATAAATGAACCAATTGAATATAATGGGATTGTTTTTATAGAACAACTTTTATTATGACAAAAGAGTTTTATCTTAATAAAATAAATTAATTACTATTGGTTAATGATATTAAATAAATAAATATTTTATATTTTAAATAAAATATTTTTTCATTCTTTAATATATTTTATTGGCATAATATAGGTGCAAACCTAATATTATATATAAAAACCCTAATTTTCTATAAAAGTAGTTTTACCACATTTTAATGGAGAACCTATTTTAGATCTATGTTTAGGAACTTTTATAAAAATTTTATGTCAAAATAAAATTCAAATTTGAAATTGAAACATAAAAATTATCTCAGGGTATTTTTTTGGCATATTTCTGTGAAGTTTATTGTTTTTGGGAATTGTGAAAAATATTGAATTTTAATTCAAAACTAATTTTTTGTATAATTTATTTATAAGGTTAAATTATATTTATCATTGGTTTTAATGTATAATTATATCAAATATAAATAATTCAATCCAATTTAGGTCTTTGGGATCATTTTTACTTTGAAATTAGGTTTAAAAACATAGCAAAGTTTTGAACATTTTAACATTAAAAACCCACATTGTTATCCCATCTGTGGGATTAAATTTAAATTATTTTTTGAAACTTTTGTTATTTTAATTTGGAAAATTTGATTCCATATTTGGAATAATAACAATTTATAATTCATAATAACATAAATTTATTTTTTTACCATAAGGATTAGTGAAGGTAATTAAAATTAATTACAATGATTAAGAGGAAAATTAGATTAATAAAGGACTATACATTAAACTTAATGCCAAAAATAACCTATAAACTCGTCAAAAATCTATTTAATAGACATATTTAGACCCTATAATAAATTTTATACACATTTTTCTCTTATTTAATCAACTTTTAATAGAAAAAATGTGTGTGGAATTCCCTATTGAAAAATTTAAATGAATATCGCTCCCCCTATAAAAGGAACTCACCACTCGCACTTACTAAAATATCTCAAGACACACTGTCTTTACCAATATATTCCAAAATAGATCCTAAAACATCATCCACTCAACCTATATTCAACACCTTGGGTAGAAATCCATCAAAGGAATCCTTTTGGTGAAAACCAAAAAGAGTTACCCAAATAAGATGTAACATCCTCCCTGAAGCTCATTTGTATTATTTTCATTCTCCACCACCTAAAATAATATTATTACATTTTTATGTAATGATAAATTTATCCTAAATATACGAATAAGTTTTTATACTAAATTTTTTGATTTATTTACAAACACATCCATCTAATGGGTAATGAACTTACCGTTCTTGTGTACGATGAACTACCGCCTCACGAATTGATGTTGTTTTTTTTTCTTTACCACATTTTGTGGTTGGTACTTATGATGGAAAATATATTTTTATAAGTTATATATGATATTTATGATCATTTTATACTTTTTTTGTTATTATATAACACATACCATCCTTCTTTCAATTTGTGTAAGTATGATAATTTCATTTGGGGAAGTGTGAACTATAGCCACCTAAATGTGATGTGATTTGTTCACTCTACATGGAATATAATAAGGATAGGTTTAGTAAAATTATATGATATATATGACATAATAATTCTAATTTAATGATATTATATATTTATATACATATATTTCATTTACCTTATTTCTTTTAAAACGACAATAAAACGGAAACAACGTTGAGGCGTACGTACGACCTACCTTTTCCATGAATGGTCTATTCAATATTATATTTATATATGGTGTATATTTATCTAAAACATATATAATGAATATATATGAAATTTATTTCATGTTTTAAATTCTATATATCATGATATATTTACGAGGTCCAAAATATAACATATCGAAACACATGTGAAAAACAACACGATTATTGCCTGGAACACTACTTTAATATAGAAGAGATAAAAAAGGTAATAAAAGGATATAAAAAATAATATATGGTATTATATAATTTAATATTTTTGTGATATATGTATAATAAAATTATATTTATTATAGATTAGGTTTTTAACATGTACAATGAAAGGAAATACTTCAGGTAATAGTGTTTTATCTCAATTTTTATTTCTACGATATATATGCCTTATTCACCACTCATTTTATTTGTGTGGTGTTTATAATACCCAAGGATGTACTATATTATTATTATAATTAATTTTATGGGTATTTACATATAAATTTTATGATATTACTTTCATGGGGGTTATATTTCAATTGTCACCACATCGGTAAAGTAATTTTGTATAAATTTTCCTTCTTTTAGACACATGACATGTTATGCTCCTATATTTTTATATTAGGTTTATATACTACCTTTTGAAATGTTATATCATGAATAAAATTCTTGTTCTGATAGGTTAAGCTTCATGTAATGTTATTATTTCTTTTTTATTTTGATTTAATGTTACCAAAGTGGTAAAGGTTTATAGCTTCAATCTCATCGTTTATCGAGATTGTTTATGATTATGCTTCCTATGATGAAATATTATGATGAATGTCTCATTAAATATCATGAATGTTTTACCATATATATATATATATGAATTTTATATCCACAAAAGATAAATATTTTTACACTCTTTAGTACCTAGGATAATTAATACAATGTTTTTATGAAAATATGACTTTATATCTAATTTCAGTTGGAAATCTATGTTCTTTCAAAACCGTATTTTCTAAAAAAATTTCAAATTTTTTTAATATTATAATATTATGTTTAAATTACATTAATAACCATGTGTTACCTTTTTTTAAAAAAAATTAAAAGGAATCTTTTTTGCAATTGTTTTATAAAGGCACTTTTCTTATGGTGTAGGTTGCAAGAGGAATGTTTGGAATTTGTAGACCTAACTCCCATAATGACAGATATTTCATTTATTATTCCTTTGTATGTTTACAAGGTTATTCTTTTAAATAAAATTTTTCCCAATATTTTGGAAATTTTTTTTATTCTATAATGTTTTTCAAAGAAAAAGGGTTTTTAAAATTGTTTTATGTTTTAAAATATTATTAAATAATTTTCAATGTTCCATTATATATTTTCAAAAGGATTTTTTTTCAAATAAAAGGATTTCAATTATCTCAAAGATTATTTTATATTTTATCAAATTATTTTCAAATTAAAAGGTTTTCAAAATGTTTTCGAGATTCTTTTATAGGTTTTCAAGGAAAAACAGTTTTCAAAATGTTTCAAGATTATTTTATAATTTTTTAATAAAAACTTTTTTCAAAATAAATTCAAGCTTCTTTTATAAGTTTTCAAGGAAATAAGATTTAAAAATGATTTCAAGCCTTATTTTTATGTTTTCAAATTATTTTCAATGAAAATTATTTTCAAAATTTTTATGCTTAGAAAATCCTTTTTCATAGAAGAAATGATATTTCCCTCAAGAAATGTTTTTAAAATATATTTCAAAATTATTTTCCATCTAAGATGACATAAATTAATGATACTCATGACCTCCTGGGATATGATCTATGGGTTCCATTCATAGTCTTTCATGAATGGTTTATGTTTAGATATAATTATTATTTTGACACTCGTTTCACTTCCACATGTTATATACTTTTGAAAACTACTACTTTTCATGGGTTATGATTTTTTGAAAACATTATGACACATTTATCTTTTCCATAGGTAATGATATGATGAAGTGTTTATGATACCCATTTCATTTCATGGGTTATAATATGATGATTTATTATGACCGTGTGGCACATGTATTATGTGAAGGGTGGTATATGTATCTCCCCCCAATTAATTGGGTGATGATCGATGAATAATTAGTATAAATGATATGTGTAAACCTGATTACATAATTAAAATGTCATTCATGGACCTGGTTTCATGTACATGTGTTTATGTGTGAACCTGATTACATGTTCAAAATTTTATAAGTGAACCTTGTTTTGTGTTCATAATATTATTCATGAAACTGATCACATGTTCACAATGTTATGAATTGACCCGGTTGTATGTCCATAAGTTATGCATGAACCTGATTACATGCTCAAAATTTTATACATGAACCTAATTTACTGTTCGAAACATTATATGTGGACCAAATTACATATGCACAATCTCACATTTTTCTTATTCCTTTTTCAATTGGGATTCTTTTGAGATCTTATTATTCAATAATTACTTTCATCATGTTCTTTATATTAATATGGAAAATGAGTTTGTTGAGTTGGAGAAAAAGGATAGTGAATTTTTTGGTATCTAGGAGGATAATTTCAAAATAATTTCAATGTATAATTCCATTATTATCATACAACCCAAAAGTAGATTTGATAGTTTCTTCTGTGGATTGAATCCAAGTCCCATAAGATATTTGTCCACAAAAGAATTTTGTAGCTACAAAGAGACTTTGTGTTGTTAATTAAAATTTTAAATGGAGGTTGGAGTTACGTATCAATCTCATAGTTTTAACAGGAAAAGGAAGATGGAGTTAAAAGTAATATCTAAACACCATGGAGTGAGGAAAAAGATTCAAACTTCTACTTTCCAAAAAAATTGGAAATATCACAAAGGCGAGTTACTAAAAGGAACAAAAAGGTGTTTCAAGTGTGGAATCTTGGCCACCGAAAAAACAATATACAAGTGATGTTAAAAGAAAAAACAATGATATGAATGGAGAGAAATCTCAACAGAATAGACCACCCACACATCAGTGTTTCAAGTGCATGGTGTTATGGAATTATGTGAATCAATTCCCTAATACATACGAAAATATGGATAATAATAAACAAAAAAATGTGAGGAAAAAGGAAAAGGGGAAGCTTATGAATTAAAAATGGATGAAGTGAATAATAATAAATAGGGAAATACTTATCCTTCTACAATTATTTGGGATGTTAATGTCTGATTTTGTAGGAATAAGACCTATGATAATCTTGGTGTTCATAATTTAGCGAATTTTCCTGTCATTATATCACTCTACATGGTTATTGGAATAATAAAATCCCATTTAATGTTCTATCAGTGTAAGGATGGACCCAAGTATCCAATAAAAATGTTTTGTTGTATAAGATCTGATCATATTTAAATAAACAAGAGTTAATTATATTATTGAAGTCTTATAAGGTTAACCATTCATGGAATGGTATATGGTAATCATCAGATGAGGTTTTAGATATTTAAGATATTATCTAACCATTTTAGGATTTATTCATACTGGATAACATTTTCTAATATATTGTTTTATAAATAAATATGTAATGACCTGTCATTATATTTATGGATCTAATTATATGTTATAATTCTTCAGGATTGAAAAATTCACCTTCATTTCTTAGAGAAATAGATGAATTGGAAATCTAAAAAGTAATTAGAAAAGGGTGAGATTGTGAAAATGAAAATGGAATTAAATCAAGTAAGTATATTTCCTTAGGTTATTAGGTAGTAAAAATAATTCCTCATCTCTAATAAATATTTTTTGAAAAAGATATATCAAAATACCTAAATTTTTGTTCAACTGATGACCTTTTAAATTATCAAAGATTTATGAGTTTGTGGTACTCAATGGTCCATTGATCATCCACTTGTTCGTGATTAATGACCTCAATCCCTACCTATAAATATTTTATCTTTTCCTCTAAGTTCATATTTTCAATTTAAACCTATGTCCGTTTATGTGGAAACCTAGTTATGTGTTACATTGGGTAACTGTTATGTTTTTAAATTTAATTTTTAAAAAATGTTTTAGTATTCATTTTTATGATGTGGGTTTCTATGAAAGGAAAATTCAATTATTAAACCTTTGTTACATAGAATAATTTTTATGGTTAAATTAATTTTAATGGGGGTAGAATGTAACACCCTGAGATTTTGTTAAATATTATTTTTATAATTAACATAATCTTGTTGATACTTTTATTTTCTCGCAACACAAAAAATAGTTTATTTTATATTAAAGCACTACATTTGGCTTGTGTTATACAAAACACCAATTTAAACATGAACTACATGTAATATAATGAATTTCATTCCCTACCTAGAAAACATAGTTTAGATTATGTTACACACATGACATACTTTCTTTGATGTCTTAGGTAACATGGAAGGCTGAGTTTTAATGAACAATAATATATTATTAAAAATAGTATTATTTATTATTATATGATATAACCGAGTCTATAAGTTGGAAGTTATGAATATGATTGACTAAATTATGAAAATACATGGTTGAATTCATTGGTTTCAAATTAATTAGAAATGAATATATAAAGCAACTGAACATAAATGGAATGATTCTCTAGAAATACATTTATGCTCATAGAGGAATTTTATACTAATAAATTAAATTAATTACTATTGGTGAATGATATTAAAGAATATATATTTTATATATCTAATAAAATATTTTTTTCCTCAATCAAATAAGTTATATAGGAATAATATAGGAAAAAATGCAATATTACACATAAAAAACATATATTTTTATAAAAGTAGTTTTACAACTTTTTTAGTGGTGAATCTATTTTAAATATAAGTTTAGGAATTTTTATAAATTTTAAATTTCAAAATAAAATTAATTTTTAAAATAAAAATATAAAATTTATATTAGGGTGAATTTTCAATATGTTTCCATAATGTTTCATTTTTTGATGAATAGTAAAAATATTGAATTTTAATTCAAAACTATATTTTTGTATTATTAATTTATAGTGTTAAATTAAATTTATAAATTGTATTAAATTATAATTATATCTAATATACATTAATTAATATAGTTTAGTTAATTAGAATAAATTTTACTTTGGAATTAGATATAAAAACATAGCAAACATTTGAAAATTTTAACATTAAAAACCTGAATTGTCATCCCGTCCGTGGGATTGAATTTAAATTAATTTTTGATGCATAAGTGATTAGAATTTTGAAAAATGGATTCCATATTTGGAATCACAATAATTTATAATTTCCAATATATTAAACATAGTTTTTGACCTAAATGATTAGTGAAGGTAATAAAAATTAATTAAAATGATTAAGAGAAAAAATAGATTAACAAAGATCCAAGCCTTATACTTAAGGCAAAAAATGTCCTAAAAAATCTTCAAAAGCCATTGAATGGATGTATTTAGACCCTATACTCATTTTGTAGATGTTTTATTATTATTAAATCAAAATTAAGAATGAAAATTGAGGTTGGAATTCTTTTTTGATGAATTTACCAAAATGTCACACCTCACCTATAAAAAGTCACTCACCCCCCCCCCCCCACTTCCTCACATCTATCTAAAAACTTTTTATTGATGAATATCTGATAAAATAGATCTCCAAAATCTCTCCCATAAACCTAGAATAATTACCTCTTTTTGAAATACATCTAAGGAATCCCTTTTCTGAAAACGAAAAGGATTTACCCGAATAAGTGGTAATGTCCTCCCTCAAGCTCCTTTATTTAATTTTCATTATCCACTGTGAAAAATATTCTTATCCAACCTTTATTTAATAACACCAGTATAATCAATATACTGAGATTTTTTAATCCAATGATTTTACCTGAACATACACACACTTCCATCTATTAGGTAACGAACATACCATTCTTGTGTACAGTGAACTACCACCTCGTGAAACGATGATTTTCATTTTTTTCCTTTAACACCTTTCATGGTTGATAATTATGAAGAAAAATATATTTTTATATATTATACATTATATTTATGGTGTATTTATGATTTTTTAATCATTATATTACTCATAATTTTATGCTTTCCATATTGTGTAAGTACAATGATTTTGTTTGGGGAAGTGTGGAATACCGCCTCCTCAAAGTGATGTGATTTGTTCGGACTCTAAATAGAATTTATTATGGATGGGTTTAATAAAATTATATGATATATATAACATAATAATTACACTATTATTATATTATATAGTTATATACATATATGTCACTTACATACATTTGTTCAATATGACAATAAAGCAGAAACAATATTCATGTGTACGTACAGCCTACCGTCTCAATGAATGTTGTATTCGATATTATATTTCTATATTGTATATATTAAAATATATACATATATAATGAATATATAATATATTTATATAATGTTTCACATTATTTATTTTATGTTATAAGTATGAGGACAAAAATACAAAAAATCAAATCACATTTGAAAAACAACGTTGTTACTTCTAGAAATACAACATTAACATAGAAGAGTTAATATACGGGTAATAAAAGGACACAAAAAATCATATATGGTATGATATAATTGAATATATTTATATAATATAAACATAATAAACTTATATTTTTTATATCAGAGGTTTTGAACGTGTACAAATAAAGATAATACTTAAAGTGAGAGAATTTCATCTCACTTTTTATTTCTATGTGGTACATGCCTTATGTAACACTCATTTCATTTTTGTGGTCTTTACACTGAACATGAATGTATTATATTATTATCATAATTAAATTTAATGGTATTTACATATCCATTTTGTGATCTTTGTTTGCATTCTTTGAGACACATTCCACGTTACATACATATTTTTTATATGATGTGTATATACTACATTTTGAAATTTTATATAATGAATAGCAAACTTTTTATGATTTTTTAAGCTTTATTTTATTATATTATATCCTTTTTATTATGTTTTAATGTCACAAAAGTAATTTATAGCTTCATTCTCATCTTTTATCGAGAATGATTATGATTATGCTTCTATTGATGAAATATTATTATCAATATCCCAATAACTCTAATTATTTTTATTAACCTATGTATATGAATGTTATATACTTATAGTTGTTCCATTTTTCCACTATTTTTTAATTAAGATAATTAAGAAAATATTTTTATTAAAATATGACTTTATATAAACTTTTAGTTGGAAGTCTATGTTATTTCGACATCATTTTTTCAAAAAAAAAGATTAAAAAGAGATTTATTATTATACTATAATGTTTAGAGGTCATTTATACTAATTTATTGACTTTTTACAAAAAAAATTAAATTAAATCTTTTTGTAGTTTTTTGGGCAAGGAACTTTTCTGAATTTTTTTTGTGAAAAAGGAATATTCGACATGTATATACCTACTTGCAGTCATGACCATCATTTATTTGATGATTCCTTTTTATGTTTACGAGGTTATTTTTTATAAGAAGTTTTTTTCAAAATATTCTACAATTTTTTTTAATTTTAAAATTGTTTACATGGAAAAAAATGGTTATCAAAAATTGTTTTATGTTTAAAATGGGGTTTAAATTATTTTCAAAGATTCCTTTATATGTTTTATAAAGTTTATTTTCAAAGAAAATGATTTTAATAATATCAAAGCTTGTTTTATAATTTTTAAAGTATTTTCAACGAAAAATGTTTTAAAAATGTTTTCAAGCTTCTTTTATATGTTGTTATGGAAAATGTTTTTTAAAATGTTTTAAAAAGTACTTTATAAGTTTCAAATGAAATTGGTTTTCGAAATATTTTTTAGATTATTTTATAAGTTTTCATGGGAAAAGGTTTTCAAAAGGATTAAAAGCCTTCTTTCTATGTTTTCATATGATTTTCAATGAAAATAGTTTCCCAAAGGTTTTATGTTTTAAAAATCAATTTTCAATAATGTAATGATATTTTCTTTAAGAAATATTTTTAAAAGATATTTAAAAATTATGTTCCAACTAATATGACATCTGTGGATATTACTCATGCCCTTCTGGGAAATGATCCTATGTTTCTATTAATATTATTTCTTGAATGGTTTATGTTTTCATGGAATGATTACTATGAAAATAATTTCTCTTTGAAGGGTTATATTCTTTGGAAACCCACTTCTTTTCATAGTTTATGATTTGATGAAATGATTATGAGGCCTATCTCCTTTCTATAGGTAATTATATGATGAAATGATTATGATACGAATTTAATTTAATGATTTAGGATATGAGGGTTTTCTATTATACTATGGCACATGTATTATGTATTGGGTGGGACATATATCTCACTACAATGAATTGGGTAAAGATGGACGATTCACGATTATAAATGTTATATGTGAACCTGATTACTTGTCAAAAATATTATGCATGGACCTTTTTTTACTTCTATAAGTTTATTTGTGAACTTGATTACATGTCCAAAATGTTATGAGTGAAACTAATTATGTGTTCCTAATGTTATGTGTGATCCAGATTACATGTTAAAAACGTTATGCCTGGACCTGGTTTCATGTCCATATGTTATGTGTGAACTAGATTACATGTTCAAAATGTTATACGTGAACCTGATTTCATGTTCACAACATTTTATGTGGACCTGATTTCATGTCTACAATTCTTTGTGAAAGCCTTATTTCATGTCTTTAACTTAATTAGTGAACATATTTCTACTAATAAATTTTCACAATGTTATAAATTGATGTGTATGCGAGAATTCCATGACTTATTCATATGTAATGCCTTCATGGATTATGTTCCAGCTTATTTTATAATTCATATCTTATGAACTTCTAATATTTATTCCATAATTCAAGTTTACAATATTTGATATGTTGGGTATGATCTTATAATGATACGATCATGTTCTTATTCCCTTATTATTATTTTATACTTCCATATATTCCTTGTTTACCCATACTTAGCATCTAAGATAACCCATTTTTATGTTTCTTTCCCCCAAGTTATGAAGATTTTTTTATGTATGTTGTATCTATTAAGGGTTCTAATCATGGTGATTCTAGTAGTATATAATGTTGATTAATTACATACTCACATTTATGTTTCCATGATTACAATGTCACTAAACTAATATGGTCTTTGGGCATTTTATTCAGTAATATACAATGTATCTCAGAAATATGATGTAATATGGATGTATGTTAACATTGGGTTATTATAATTGTAATCATAGTGAAGGTTTATTCAACCTTTGGAATCTAGGAATATAAAAAATTAGTGAGATACCTAGGGATATTTATAAGGATATGTATAGGTATGTCTCTAAAGAAATATATAATGATAATTAATAGTATAGGAAATTGTTTTATAGTGTTGGTAAAGTATAGAGCGAGTGGATTCTTATAAATACATCCAAGTTTGGGTACTACAAGTTTACATGGTTTTGGAATAGAAGTACCTAGGAGTATAAACAAAGACAAGGTGTTTCAGGCCTGACTCGAGCATAAACTAGTACTCGATAATGGTCCTTACTATGCACCTGGTTTGACACTCCCAATTGATATGCTTTGGGAACGGATAAACTATTCACAAGACATCATAAAAAAATTTAAAATATGTTGGATATGAATAAACAAGGATAAACCTAAGGTGTCATAAATTAAGAAGGATTTTATAATTCAGATATCATGTAAGTGATTTTTACATGATTATGTGGTCCCCTTCTATAGAAACCAATTCATAAACTATGCCTTTTGGTTTTAGTCGATGAATAAAACCATAATGAACTGTGTTAATGGTGACTATGACCGATAAGGAAATGTTTTTTCTATGAATCATATGAATTCTATGGGAACTGAAATGGAAAACATCATAGCAATGCTCACGCTGATTTCTCAAGCTACGAATCATGATGATCTTCCAAATTAGAAAAAAAGGGAACACGGTTATGTTGAGTCCTTCAAGATGAAATTCCCACCATCATTCTGCGGTTCTTCTGATCCACTTATTTCTAAACACTGGATACATACCATTGAAATGATATTATTTTTTCTCTAGTGTTCAGATCCTGAGAAAGTAATTCTGGATTTTTATCAATCATAAGGTGAAACATACTAGTGGTAGACTCTAATAAAGAATACAGGGAATCATGACGTAATTGAATCCAGGTATTGGGATGAGTTCAAGAACATATTCTTCAATACGTACTTTCCTTATGTTCTTCAAACAATAATGGAAATGGAGTTTCTTGAGTTGAAGGAAAAGGCTGATGAATCTATCAGTACCTGTGATGGTAATTTCACAATACTTGTGAGGTACACTTCTGGTAATTTCATCCAACCCTAAAGTAAAGATGATAGGTTCTTTAGTGGTGTAAATCCAAGTCTCAGAAGGGTGTTTTCCATAACAAACTTTAGTATATATGAAGTGATTTTTTTTGTGAAATAAATTTTGAAATAGAGATTAGTGTTATGTATCAATATCATGGTTTTAATAAGAAAGGTAAGATGACGTTAAAAGTAAAATATAAAAAACATGGTGAGAAGAAAAAATTTCGAACTTATTCTTACAAAAAATGTAGGAAAGATCACTTAGGAGAGTGTTTGAAAGGAACAACAAGGTGTTTCATGTAAAACCCTGACCTTTTTTGGTAGATTTCTTAGACCCGTTAGAGGTACTAATTTTCCATGTGTTGAGTACTTATCAATTGGTTTTTACCTTGGGGTGTGTTTTTTTGAAATTTTGAAATTTTGGAAGGGTGTAGGGTAGTGCATGGTTTGCACACACTTTCTGCTAATCTTGCACCCCATCCCAGCAAACCGTGCAATCCTAGAAAGAAGATAATTTCATGTTTGGTGCATATTTTTTCAAATAATATTTTCTCTTAGGAGTGAATCGGCATCCCTATAGTAGTGGTACATAGTTTAGCTCCATGGTTAGTGAAAACCATGCACCCATACCTAGAAAACCATGCATGACTTTTTAAATCATCGGAAAAGTAGTTTCAAAATTACCCAAACACTAAAAGCTCACCAAAATAAAACCACATTCAAACCCTTATGTTCTTTCATAGTTTTAGAGCCTCCCAGACAAATTACAACCCTTACCGACCTTTATTATTTGTGATTCAAAACCCAGATGGATGATTTTTACCCCTCCCAGTTAGAGGACTACACCCCGCCTGGATTCCCATTTCTCTTACTTTCTTCTATCATTCTTTAAAATACCATATTTTTTTAATGTGATTATGTGTATGTAATTTTAGAACTTCAATTTAATGTTTAGAAACATACTTCTCTATTGGATTAATTAATTTGGTGATTTAATTAATTGAGGGATATGTGATATTGGGTATATTTTAGATTATAAATTTGAGATGATTAATTGTGGAATTAATTGTGAGATATTGAGAGTTGTGAATTGAAGGATTAATTTATGAATTAATTATGAGATATTAATAATTGTTAATTGAATGATTAATTGATGAATTAATTTTGAGATATCATGATAGTTTATTTGAGATAATTAATTACTTAATTAACTATGAGATGTTGAGATATTTGGTTTGAGAAAATTAATTGTCTAATTATTTATAAGATATTGAGTTATTTGTTTTGATATAATTAATTGATGAATTAATTATGAGATATTGATATGGTAAATTGAGATAATTATTTGTTGAATTAATTATGGGTTAGTGATTAAATAATTGTTAAGATAATTAATGATATTATTGTGCTTAATTAATTGGGGAATTAATTAAGGGTAGGTTTTTTATTACTAATTGTTTAATTAGTAATGAAATTGTTATTTTTAATTAATTGGTGAATTAATTAATGGGATGGGCATGATTAACAAATTGTCAACTTTTTAATGGAATTGATGTGGATAATTAATTTTTGAATTAATTACGTGTTGATGACTGGTAACATGGTAATTCATGTTTGAATTAATGAATGGTAACATGGTCATTCAATTTTTTAAATTAAGGAATGGGAACATTTTCAATCAATTATGTGAGTTATTAATGGTAACATGGGAATTATGGTACAAATTAATGAATGATAACATGGTCATTCAATTTTGTGAATTAATTAACGGTTACATGGTCATTAATATGTTAATTGAATTAATGAATTGTAAAAATGGAATTCTGAGATATTATATTCTTTAGGATTAGTTTATACTCTGAAATGGGACAAATTAGGTATTGAGAGTACGGGTGTCCACGGGAACCCTATGGTTTATGTGATTAAATAATGAATAATTGATAATGTGACAATTTTTTATTTATGCAATTTAATTATTTATTTATACCATTGAACACACATTATTTATTATCTTTATATTGTTTTATATTCCATTGGTGTTGTCTTACTGAGTTGTACTCACACCCTTCCTAGGTTTCCTGATCGATACATGAATTGATTTCATGGTTGTAAGACAAGATAAGTAAAATGGACCTATATTAGATGTATGAGTTGGGGTGGATCATGGATGAGGGAACTAGATGGGTTTCATGACCCTTTTTTGAGTTTTCAATGTCTTTAATTTTGAGTTTTCATTTTGAAACATGAAACTTGACACGTTTATTGGTGTGGCATATCTATTGTTCAGTTTTGATATTGTATTTCCATTTTTGGTCATCATGTGATTTTGGAATCCTTCTGTTTATAGTTATATTTTTTATTGTTTAATTATTTTCCTATTGTTTTTTACTATATCAAAAAGGATATAGTATCCCATGAATGATATTATACCCCCTCTACTAGTTGGATATCTCTAGTGTATGGGGAGGTGTGCTTGAGGTCATGTAGAGAAATGACTTGGGGAACTGATATGTGGCCCTCAAGTCTAGACATTAAAAAGTGGTATCATAGCCCAGTTTTCTTTTCTACTTATTTTATCTTACTATTTTGGAAAGGTGGATAAGTGACTGTGAAGAGTTTGTCCTTGGTTATGAGATCATTCATGGGAGTATCTAACCCATGTATGGGGTAGAACCCAAGTACCCAAGGTGGGATTGTTGTTATTTTTAATTGATGTTAGATTTGATGTTATTTATTCTAAGGTGACACAAATGTTGTCTGATGTAATTATTGATGTTGAGATTTTATAAGATATTACTCATGGACCCGAATGGCATAAGATTCAAGTTTTCATGTATCATTCTATTCTCTTAGGGTTATTGTGACTTGAATAATTTTTTGAATGAATGGGAAATCTTGTTATGTGTATGTTGTTGAACTTGTACTATTTTTTCCTAGCCTATCAAATTTAATTGGAAATGATGTAAAATGATAAATTTTTTAAAATGATGCAAAATGAGAATAAATGGGTGTAAAAATGAGAAACATGAATAATGAGAATGTGTTTACCCATGGATAATATCATTTTCTATGGGATATCAATATTCTCAACTTTTTAGGCTTCAACCTAATTCTTGGTGTGGGCTAATTTATAGAATACCAATCCCACGTTGATTTTTACCACATGAGAGTGACTTTTACATCTCATAATGGTAACAACTATATTAACCATGTAGAGTGGGATATGTAGGAAGGTAGAGTAGGTAAAATTACTTAGAAACTATGAGATCTCATAGTACATGTTTCCAGTCTATTTATGGATGATGAAGGTGTAAAGCGAGATGACTTTCCACCCATAGTAGAAAGGTTAGATGATTATTTTATTGAAGATATATTAGGTATTCTATCTAAGAGATATGTGGAGTTTACCATTGAGTTCATGCTAGGGAATAATCTAGTTTCAATTACAACATGCATAATGAAACCTATAGATATTTACAAGCTCAAGTATCAGTAAGAGGAGTTTGAGGATAAGGGATCTATCCATCCGAGTATGTTTCCCTGGGGTTCACTGGTTCTATTACTCAAGAAGAATAAAATGAGTTTGAACATATATTTTAACTAGTGGAATTTGAACCAGATGAATATAACGAACTGATATCATCTTCAACATATCAATGATCTATTTGACTAGATGAGTGGGGCATACATCTTCTCAAATATTGACTTGAGATCAGGGTATCATCATTTGAGTTTTCAGATTTCTGATATACCAAAAAATACTTTTAGAATCAGGTTTTCCTTATACGAGATTGTCGTAATACCATTTGGGTTGATGCACATACCAAAAATGATTATGTACATGATCAAAAGATTCTTTCACCTATACATAGATCTGTTTTTCATAGTGTTTGTTGACAAAATCTGGTTGTACTCCAAGACTCACGATGATCATGCCCAACATCTTAACATCATCCTCAGTACACTGAGAGAACATTGTATATACAACAAGATATCTAACTGTCAATTTTGGATTTACCATGTATAATTATTGGGTCCCATCATCTCAGAGGAAGGTGTGTAAGTGGACCCAGAAAATATTTTGAAAGTGGTTTCTTGGGAGAATCCCAAAAATGTATTTGATATCCGTACCTTTATGTGGTTGTTAGGATATTTTGAGAGATTATTTTAAGACTTTTCGAAATTCACATCACTACTTTTGGGATTTACCAAGGAGGGGATAAAGTTATACTTGTCAAGATCACGTGATAATTCTTTCTAGGAGCTGCAGAACCACTTGACATCGACATTGATCCTGATATTACCTGAGCTAGGTGAGGAGTATATGGAGTTTTATGACTCTTTTAGTTTAGGCCTTGGACTAGTTTTGATATAGGAAGATTGAGTTGCTGTATGTGGGTATCGACATTTGATTCCACATGAACGGAATTTACCTATGCATGAACTCGAGTTGGAAATTGTAGTCTATTCTTTGACGTGTTGGCAGTATTACCTATTTGGAGAAACTCTTATTGTGTATAAAAACCACAATATCAAAAGGTATATATTTTCATAGTTATATTTGAGTCTCCAATAGTTGACATGGGTTGAGTATATTTAATCATTCAAATTTGAGCTAGTATATACACCCAATAAGGGATTTAGTGCGGTTGATTATTTGAGCAGAAAAAATTCTAACTCAGGCTATTCAAGAGTCTATTGATGTCTGGAAGATGATGACCTTACTGGATGATATGCAAATTTTGGTTTAGGAGAGTCAAGAGGAAATGAATCTTGTATCATTTAAGTGGATTACACACTTTTTCGGAGATTAATTATAGATAGTATGAGGATATGGAAAGTTTGACATTTAGGTAAATTTTTGGAGGTGGAAGCCACCTTCAGATTAGTGCATAGATGAGGATGAGATAATTTATGTCAAGAATCAGGTTTTTTTTCCTATGAGTACGCATGAGGAGTTGATGCGTGAGTTTCATGCCTCAAAGTGGGTAGTAAATACTAGTGTGAAAAAAAATTATCATGGCCTATGATGACTTTTTTAGTGTATGTGCATGAAAATTGTGATATAAAGGTTTGTGACATGATGTTATAGCAGTTAGCAGGTGAAGAATGAGCTTCAACAACCTAGTGGTTTACTACAGTCATTTCCCATTCTCGGATGGAAGTGGGATGACATTACTATATAATTTTTTTGGTTTTCCAGAGGATTCCTCAAAATAATTTTTCTATCACGGTGGTTGTGGATAGGCTGAAAAATCTAGCACATTTCTTTCTTTAACGGGAAAACTTATTAGTGGAGAAGTAGGGAGAAATGAATGTTAGGGAGATGTTCTATCTACACATGATGCCACAAATAATTCTTTTAGGAAATGATTCATGATTTAGTTCAAATTTTGTTGAAGGAAGTATATAAGGAACTGGAATGACATGTTTGGTTGAGTTTTTCTTTTCACCCACATATAGATGGGTAGTTGGAGCAGACTATATAGGTGCTTTAGGGTATGTTTAAAGTGTTTTTCTAGACTTTAGTGGGTTTTGGGATAAGAACCTAGCACAAGTTCAGTTTTCCTATAACAATATTTATCGGTCTACGATACAGATGGAACCATATGAGGTTCTTTATGGTAGGCCACGTAGATCACCTCTATACTAGATGAAGGCAGGTGGGTCAGAGTCATTGGGACTGAGTCTTGTGTAGGAAAAGATGGACCATGTTCAACTGGATTAAAAATACAAGTATATAGATTAGTGTAGAAAGATGTAGTATGATTATAGATGTTGATGACCCCTAGAGTTTACATAGGATGATTTTTTATTCCTTCAGGCATCATCTAGATTTGGTCAATGCATGATACAATGACAGGTAATATTGGAACCAAGGTTTATTGGAATATTTGAGTTTAGGGAGAGGACTTGGATGGTGGCATACTGATTTTAATTTCCATAGAGATACAATGATTTTCATGATTTTACCCAGGTGTCACAATTCTTGTGGTATCACCCTGAACATTCTCATGTTATTGATTTGGGTGATGTTGAGCTTGAGATAGCTTCTTCCTTTAAGAATCTTCTTATACATGTGTCAGATCACTACGAGAAAGTGTTTAAAGATAAATACCATGTCGATAGGTCGTGTATTTTAGAAACATGGTATTTTTTAGGAATAAACTTTATAGAGATAAGAAGATGTGTGGTCAAGTGGCCCAATATTTTTGGCTTAGAATCTTAGCGATGCTTGGGAGTAGAGCTTGAGGAAGAGTTATTATATGGTGGGGTGATTGTAAAATTGTGATTATTTCTATATATGTATCAGGCTCGTTATTGGTTCAATTTTTCCTTGTGTTGAGTAATTTTCATTTGGGTTTTACCATGGGGTAATTTTGGATGAGAATTGAAAATTTTGGAAGGGATAAGGGCAGTGCATGGTTGGTGCACAATTTTCATCTAACCATGTTCCCCAGCCCAGCGAACCATGCGACCCTGTAGAGAGGGGAATTGCATAGTTGTCACATGGTTTTTCAAACTGGGTGGCCTTTTAGTCGTAACTATTCCCCCTATAAGATAGGTACATGTATTAGGCACATGTTTAGGTAAACCCATGTGACCCTACCCATAAAACCATGCAAGACTTTTTAAATCACTTGAAATTTAGTTTTAAAATTACCGAAACCCATGAAACTCACCAAAATAAAGCCCCATTCAATCCTTGATGTTATTTCACAATTTTGGAGCCTCCATAATAAATTACAGGCCCTCTCAACCTCCATTGATGGTGTTTAAAATCCCGGATTGATGATCTTCACCCCTCCTAGTAAGAGGATATCATCCCAATTTGTTTCCTTTTCTTCTTCCTTTATTCATCCATTATAGAAAGGGCATGTTCTTCATATTTTAATTACATGTAAACTGAGTTTTTTGGATCTATATATATTATTCTAGATCTTGATATTGATTTCAGATATCTTTATTTGTTCGATCATTATTTAAGGATTAAGACTTGGATATCATTCTACAATTTAATTCCATCGAAATTGGGGGATTCTTCCATTGGAGTGAATTTTATATGAATTGTGGTAAGTGGTCTATAATTAATATACCATAGTCTTGATTGAAATTATTTTCATGTATTTATATAATTTATATTTTACGTTTATGAAATTTATTTCTTGATTGAATTAATTAATTTGGTGACTAAATTAATTTACGGAGATGTGATATTGGGGATATTTGAGATTTCATATTTGAGATAATTAGTTGTTGGATTATTTTTTAGATATTGAGGATTGAGAATTGAATTGTTAATTGACGAATTAATTATAATATATTGATAATTGTGAATTGAATGATTAATTTATGAATTAATTATGATATACTGAGATAGATTATTTGAGATGATTAATTTTTGAATTAATTATGAGATATTTAAATAGTTGATTTGAGATAATTAATTGTTAAATTATTTATGAGATATTTAGTTATTTGATTCATGATAATTAATATATGAATTAATTATAAGATATTGAGATAGTTAATTTAGATAATTAATTATTGAATTAATTATGGGTTAGTGATTAATTAATTGTTGAGTTAATTAAAGGGATAATCATTCTTAATTAATTAGTTGAATTAATTAAGGGGAAGTTTGTGATGATTAGTTGTTGAATTAGTAATTAGATAAATATAAATAATTAATTGGTTATTTAATTAATGATATTAGTATCATTAACTAATTGTTTAATTATAAATGGAATATATGTGGATAATTAATTATTGAATTAATTATATGTTGATGAATGGTGACATGGGAATTCAAGTATGGATTAATGAATGGTGACATGGTCATTAAATTGTGTAAATTAAGGAATGGGAACATGCTCATTCAATTGTGTGAGGTATTAATGGTAACATAGGCATTCAAGTATAATTCAACGAATGGTAACATGGTCATTCAATTTTTTAAATTAATGAATAGTAACATGGCCATTTATATGTGAATTGAATTAATGAATTTTAATAATGGAATAATAAGATATGATATTCTTAAGTATTGTTTCAGACATTGGCATGGTCTATAAGAGGTATTGAGAGTATGGGTGTGCAAGGGAACCTGATGGTTTATTTGGTGAAATAATTAATAGTTAATAATGTGATAACTGTTTATTTATGAATTTTAATTACTTCTTTAGAACACTAAAAACAATATTATTTGACTGGATATCGTTTTAGATGTTGGTGGTGGTGGCCTAATGAGTTCTTTTCACAACCTACTCAGGCTGCCTGATCGGTACCCAAATAGATTTAATGGTTGTAGGAAATTATATGTTAAAAGGCCATGTTTTAGAATAATGAGTTGGGGTGGAGCATAGATGAGGAAAAAAGATGTGGTTCATGAACATCTTGGGAGTTTTCAGTGTACTACCTTTTGACATTTCATTTTGACACTTGAAATGTACATTAGGATTGCATATCTACTATTTAGTTTTGATATTTAATTTCTAGTTTTGGTCATCATGTGATATTGGAATCCTTATGGTAATGTTTATATATTAGGATATAGTTTAATTATTTTTGGATGGTGTTTTACTCTAGAAAGATGGTTTAGTCTCCCCATGACTGATAGTATACCCTCGCTACTAGTTAGCAGCCTCTAGTATATGGGGAGGCATGCTTGAGGTCACATAGTGAACTGGCTCAGGGCACTAGTGTGTGACACCCCGGTCGGAACATTACATTTCATGTATAAAAATCATGTAAATAGATCAAAAGAATGTAGAATTGATGTGAAGAGTAAATTTAGTGAAATTAACTGAGACAAAGCTCAAAATAATGAACCACCCAAACTTTAGTGTCTCAAGTTCATGGAGTTGGGGAATTATTTGAATCAATTCTCCAATACAAGGGCTAAAATGGATGATAGAACACAACATCCTCTAAGGAAAATGAGAATATTAGGAAATCACAATGGATTAAGTGAATAATAATAACTAGGGAAAAACTTATCCCCCTTAGTTGGGAAGTTCATGTCTGATTTTGTATGAATAATCCCTATGATAATCTGATTATTCAAACTTTAGTGAAGTTTCATGTGATGATATCCCTATAAATAGATTTTGTAATAATTAAATTACATTTAATGTTCTATAAGTGCAAGGATGAACCCAGGTATCCAATAAAAAATCTTTTTGGTTTAAGATAAGAGCATATTTGATGAAGAAATTGTGAATTGTATTTTGGAAGGGTCATAAGGTTAACCATTTGTGGAATGGTATATGTTAATATTCAGAATAAGTTTTAGAATTTTAAGATATTATCTTTCCATATGAGGATTTATTCATATTGGATAACATGTGAAAACCTTTTTTTATAAATACAGATGGAATTACCTATCATTCAATTTATATATCTCATGATCGGTTAAATCGTAAGGAATTGACATTTCAACTTCATTTATTAGAGTAATATATGAAGTGGAAATCCAGAAATGAACATTAAAGGGGTGATATTATGGATACGATAAATGAATAAAATCAAGTAAATATATTTCCTTATGTTCTTATATAGTAAAAATAATTCCTCAACTCTAAAAAATGTTATTAAAAAATATTTATCCAAATACCTTAATTTTTTTAGAATCGATTTCCTTTTAAATAATCACATATTTATGAATATGAAGCCCTCAACTTTCCAATAATCATTCACTTTTTTTTTATTGATGATATCTATCACTACCTATAAATATTTATGATTTTCCTCAAAGTCCAATTTTTCACTTTCCACCTATGTTATCCATTATGGAAACCTAGTTATGGGTCACTTTGGGTAACTGTTATGTTTTCAACTCCCCTTTTTTAAAGTATTTTTTAGTATTGATTATTACAATGTGGGTTTCTATGAAAGTAACTTTCATGTAATAAAAATTTGATACCCAGATGAATTTCAAGGGAGAAATTAATTTTACGGGGTTAAAATGTAAATCATTGATATTTTTTTGAAATACATATTTTCAAATTAATTTAATCTTGTTGATATTTTTCATTTCAAGAAACACTAAAAATAGTATATTTTATATTATTGTAAAACATTTGGCATGACTTATAGGAAACACCAAGTTAATCATGCACTACATGAAACATAATGTTTATCATTGTCACGACCCGCCCTCGGGGTCCGTGCCGTGACTACCCCAAGCCCGCCTTCCATAGGCCAGGGGCTGGCGACTAGCACCAAGGCATAAATCCCAGTAAAAAGGGAAGGCATTGCCTTTGAAAAGTAAACACACACCACAGAGTAAACAAGCGGAAAGTAAACACTAAGCAAACAGAGTACGACTGAAAGTGCGGAAAGGTAAATGGGCCAGAATACAAACCCAAACTGAAAGTAAAGTACAACTCAAAAAGGGAAAAACAGCAACTGTAAGTAAAGGCCGCTACTCCGAGCTGCCCACCGGAAATCCCACCTGAAGGGTGGGTACAGATAGCTCCTCTGCTCCACGGGTCCCGCCGTCTGCTCCGTGCACGTCCCGCCCAGTGGTCCACCTCCGGGTACCGTCCCGCTGTGCAAGCCTCAGCTAAGGTCAACGCTGTCCGTCGTCTGCAACCAACACAATGTAGTGCGGGCGAAGCCCGTGCAGGGGTGAGTATAAGCTACTCAGTAGGGACCCCGAGACCCCTGATGGTCTCTCAAATCCACAAAGGATAAACCACGAAGAAAAGTACAAACACGAAGTAACAACTGACACAGCTTAGGTATATGCCCATACATATACCTAAGTCATCAATTAAAAAAAATACACTCCAACCTCCGAGCCCAAGTACAACTCAGTCCACGCAGGAAAGTATACGTATTCCACATAGGAAAGCAAAATATAATCCACACAGGATTGCACAACACAATCCACACAGGAAAACAACAGGATTCAGCTCACACAGGTATACTTCTTCAAGGACGATAAAGATGATCACTGATCCATCTAAGTCGTCGGACCCACGAAGGATCGATAGGTAACTAACCCCCGCAGAAGACCCACACAGGATCGGGCTCACACAGAACCTGTAGGCGCTGGCTCACACAGAACCGCTGAGCGCAAGGACCCACACAGGATCGGGCTCACACAGAACCTGTAGCACTGATCCACGTAGGATCGCTGAGTGCTGTAGTCGTCGTCGTCGAATCCACACAGGATCTCTGTACTGTCGTCGTCCAATCCACACAGGATCTCTGTACTGTCGTCGTCAAATCCACACAGGATCTCTGTACTGTCGTCGTCAAATCCACACAGGATCTCTGTACTGTCGTCGTCGCAGTCACAGTAGCAGTCGTAGCAGTAGAACAGTCGCAGCCAGCACTAGGGTTCCCGCACACAGCAAGCTCGTACGGAGGGTCCGCTCCACGAGCCGAGAGGCTGATACATCAACTGTCACAAAGACCAGAGTTGATGTATCCAAAAGTTCCGTATCGTCAACAGGAACTCAACGCAACAGACGGCGCGTCGATCGGACGCCCGGTCTGAGAGTTATAGGCATTTTCGTCTCCGGGGCCCGGTTGGTTTTTAAGGCAAAACCAACCCGACCATACTCCACCTGCGTCCAAACCTCGGGCGGAGTATGCCAAAAGATCCGTCTCACTAAGAGGAACACAACGCGACTGACGGCGCGTCAATCGGACGTCCGTAGCTCAAGATATGAGCGTTTCCGCTCCGAAGGCCCGGTTGGTTTCGTGAACGAACCAACCCGGCCGAACTCAAAGTAAACCGAATCCTTGAGTGCGATATACCGAAACGACCGTCTCGATCCAAGGATCGCGTTGCCGTAGACAGTTCGTCATTTGGAGGTCCGAGGCTCAAGTTATGAGCCAAAAACCGAAACTGGTTCGAAACGGGGGGGTCCGGGTCCGGGCCGACCCGACCCGACCCCCCCCCCTGGGCGGCGGCCGGTGGCGGCGGCGCGGCGGCGGCGGTGCGGCGGCGCGGCGGCGGCGGCGGCGGTCCGCGGTGGCGGCGGCGGCGGGCCGCGGTGGCGGCGGCGGCGGGCCGCGGTGGCGGCGGCGGCGGGCCGCGGCGCACGCGGGAGGCACGCGGGGGCTAAGCCCCGCGTTTTTGTCAAGGTGGCACGGCCTTGTGCCGTGCCTTTGCAAAAGAAACGGCCCCCCACAAATGGGGGCCGGCTAGAACGAACCGGGGGGGCTTTGCCCCCCCTCCTTTAATTGAACCGCCCCCCCTCATTAAGAGGGGGGTTTGAAGAACCGGCCGGGGGTTTAATCCCCCGGTTTTATGACATCCGGCCGGCCCGCTGGCCGGCCGGTTTTTACCAACGGGACCGGAAATTCCGGTCCCGCCCTCGACTTCCGACGCCGGCGGCCCGGCCGCCGGTCTTTCCTTCCGCCGCGGCCCGGAACCGGCCGCAGTCTTCTCATCCCGCCGCGGCCCGGAACCGGCCGCGGTCTTCTCGTCCCGCCGCGGCCCGGAACCGGCCGCGGTCTTCTCGTCCCGCCGCGGCCCGGAACCGGCCGCGGTGTTTGTCGTCCGGCGCGGTGCGACAGCACCGCGACCCTTTCGTCGTGCCATGAATCCTTCCAACGCGGCGCGACGGCGTCGCGTTCTTGAAGACTCTCCTCGGCGAAGCGCGACGGCGTTGCATAAAAATAAATGAACGATCATCCGCGTGGTGCGACGGCACCACGCTACTTGCTTCCACCCGCATAAACAAACATGAACGATGGAGGGGGGAATTCGGCCGTGTTCGTGCGGTCCGGCCCCCCTCACGTTAAATTAAAAACGCAACTTAAAATAAATCAGGTTACACGTTAGTCTTGATAGATTCACGATCAAGAATAAATTAAGGAAACCAAAAGAAAACGACAACCCCTACCTCGGGTTTAAGATTCAAAGGTTCGGCTACGCTCCGCGGAAGACGGCGTCGCGGAGGTCGGGTGTCGCGGTCGTCGTTCGTCAAATCCGTTGACGAAGAGTGATGCCCGAAGAGACACGTCGTTGGCGGATCTTCGATTGCCGACGAAGAAGGTTCGGGGAGGAAGAAGAGGTCCGAAGATATCGGGTCGCCGAGTCGATGATCCTTGACGAAGTGTTGTCGTTCTTCTTTGAGGATGAAGACGTTCTTCGCCGGAGAAGATGAAGAGGAGCTCTCAAAAGCTCTCAAGGGAATAAACCAACAACCCATAAACAAATAAGATTACATCTTATTTTATTAACACATAACTCAAAAGAATTTCAAATGTTTGAAATTCAAAAGAGTTAACTCCCAAAAATTAATTAAGGGTAACCTAAGCCATTAAAAGAGGCGTTAAAGGAGTTGGGAGGATTTGAAAAGAAAAAGGGGGGTTTCGTGTGGGCCCCACCACACTTAATCCTCCCAAGGGAGGTTAAGTGGGTGTGGGTCCCACTCCCAACCTCCTTTGGTAGGTTTTTAAATAAGTTAAAATAAAATTTGTCTTACACAAATTTTATTTAACTTAACTGAAAAACCCCAAAACGTAACTTTCAACCCGCAACAAACGCAACTCCCGATAAGGTCTCATTAAGCGAATATCGGCGCTGCGAGTTCATCGGTGCCCTCGGATTTCAATTTTGAGCACCGGATCAAAAGTTAGGAATTCCCGCTCGTTCGTTCACTGAACGTACCCGAGCCCAAACTTCGGAAATTAATTCCGGACACTCCGGGCCTCGGAATCAGGTGCCGTCTGAAACCGCGCTCTTGTAAAATTCTAAAGAAAATTAAGAAAAAAATTTCCTTGAATTTTACGGGTCTTTACAATCATTCACAACATGGAACACCAAAGTTAGGTTATGTTACACACAAGATTTACTTTCCTCAATGGATTGCGTAAGACACAAGACAATGTTTTAGCAAACAATAATATATTAAAAGAAATTATATTATTTAATATAATAAGATATATCCCAGTTTTTAAGATGGATTTTATGAATACAATTAATTAGCTTATGAAAATGTATGATTGAATTCATTGATTACAAAATAATTATAAATTAATATAATAACTAATTGAATATAAAGGGAATGTTTTTATTGAACTAATTTTGCACTCAAAAGGAAATTTTATCCTAATAAATTAATTTAATAAATATTGGATAATTATATTAATAAAATATATTTTTTATATATTCAATAAAATGTTTTTACATTCACCAATTATATTTGATAGGCATAAGATAGAAACAAACCGAATATTGCACATAAAAACATATAGTTTTATAAAAATAGTTTTACTTATTTTTAATGAAAACCCTTTTTAAAAATAATTTTTTTAAATTTTAATAAAATGATTCGTAAAAATAAAATTATTTTTTTAATGAAAAACAAAAAAATTTGGTTTCATTGAATTTATTTATCTTTCTATGATGTTTCATTTTTTGATGAATAGTGAAAAATACATAATTTTAATTCAAAACTTTTTTTTTCTAATTTTTTTATAACATTAAATTATATTTATAAATGTATATAATGTCTAATTATATCAATTATACATAAATTAATCTAATGTAGTCTATTGGGGTTAAATTCACTTTTATAAGTAGATATAAAAACTTAGCAACCTTTTGAACATTTTAACTTTAAAAACCTGCATTGTCATCCCATTTGAGTGATTAAATTTAAATTAATTTCGGATGCGTATATGATTGGAATTTGAAATATGGATTCCATATTTTTAATAATAATAATTTTAATTTCTAATATGGCCCAATTAATTTTTCAGCATAAGGATTAGTGAAGGTAATTTAAATTAATTACAATGATTAAGAGGAAATTTAACATGATAAAAGAAAAACCTTAAAATTAAGGCACAAAATATCCTAGAAACATGCCTAAAAATCATTCGATAGAAATATTTATACCTTATAATAAATTTTATCTAATTTTTTCCATTATTTTATCTAATTTTCATAGGAAAAAGTGGGTGGAATTACCTTTAGAAAAATTTACAAGAGTAGCACTCCTTATCCCATAAAAAAAGGCACTCACCCATCCCACATCATCATACATATAAAGACACTATGTCTAAAAAATATCTTCCCAATTATATGCCCAAAAACCCACACTCAAATAAGATGTATCACCTTGTGAGTAAATCAATTCAAGGAATCCATTTGGTGTAAACCAACAAGAGATACCCGAATAAAAGGTAAAATCCTCCCTCAAACTCCTTTGTTTATTTCCATTCTACACCACCTAAAATATTTGTATCCCATGTTTTCATAATGAATCCAGTGTCCTAAATAAATAAATATGTTGTTATGATATGGGTTTTATCTACAATTACACACACTTCAATCTAGGGATAACAAAATAACCATTCTTTTGTATGAAGAACAATTGCCTCTCAAAAAAATGTTTGTTTCTCATTTACCACCTCTCATGGTTTGGAAATATGATGAAAACTATATTTTTATATTTTATATATGGTATTTATGACGTATTTATTCTTTTGGATTTAATATATAACACATACATTCACGATTTCTATTTTCTCTAACAATGCTAATTTCGTTTGGGGAAGTGTGGACTACCGCCTTCTCAATGTGATGTCATTCGTTCACACTCTACATGGAATGTATTAAGGATGTGTTTAGTGAATTTATATTTTATATATGAAATAATAATTCTAATTTAATTTTATTATATATTCATATACATATATGTCATCCACTTTCCGTCTTTAATATGGAAATAAAGTGGAAACAACATTTATGTGTACGTACGACGTACCATCTCCATGAATGGGGTATTCCACATTATATTTATATATTGTATAGATTAATATAAATACATATATAATTAAAATATATGATATTTATATAATGTTTTACATTTTTTATCGTGATATAAGTATGAGGACCAAAATATAACAAATCAAAACACATGTGAAAAACAATGTGGTTATTACCAATAATGCAACATTAACATGGAAGAGTTAATAAGTGGGTAATATAAGGGCGGAATCAAATAATTTATTCCCTGATATAATTTCATATTCTTATTTATATTTTTTTAGTAAACATATATTTATTATACAAGCAGTTTTGAATGTGTATAAAGAAATTCAAGACTTATGGAAAGGGAATTTCATCTCACTTTTTATTTCCGAGAGATACATGCCTTATTCACCACTCATTTCATTTGTGTGGTGTGTATAATACACCTTTATGTATTATATGATTATTATAATTAAATTTACGGCTATTTACATATTAATTTTATGATATTTATTTCATGGGGTTTGTGTTTCAAAATTTATCAAATCAGTAAAGTAATTTTATCTCAATTTTCCTTCTTTGAGACACATGCCATGTTGTGCACATATATTTTAATATGAGGTATATATACTACCTTTTAAAATGTTTTATCGTGAATATCATTCTTTTAATAATAGTTTAATATTCAAGAAATGATATTCATTCATTTTTATTATGTTTTAATGTATCCAAAGTGGTAAAGTTTTATATCATTAATCTCATTGTCTATCGAGATTGTTTATGATTATGATTCCATTGATGAAATATTACGATCCATATCTCAAGAACACTAATGAGTTTTCTTAACCTCTATAAATTCATGTTATATCAAATTAATTATACCATTTTCCCTATATTTGGTACATTATATAATTATGAAAAAGTTTTTATGAAAATCTGACTTTATATATTATTTCTGTTCGTTATCTTTATTCTTTCAAAATTGTGTTTTCTAAAAATGTTTTAAAAAAACTTTACTATTATCTTGTGATTTTTATATGAAATTTATACCCATGTATTACCCTTGTGAAAAACTTTTTCTAAAGGTAATATAATTTTAATTTTCTGATGAAGGAAATTTTTTGAAATTTTATGGTTAGATAGGATTGTTCAGAATGTATGGACCTACATGTAATCATGACTTTCATTTACACATTGACTCCATTTTATGTTCTCAAGGTTATTTTTTGAAAGAAAATTTTCCCAATATTCTGTAATTTTTTTTATATTAAAATGGTTTTCAAAGAAAAAGGGTTTTCAATTTTTTGTTTGATAAGTGTTTTAAATAATTTTGAAGGCTTCCTATATATGATTTCAAAAGGCTGTTTTCAAAGAAATGTAATTCAATGATCTTAAATATTATTTTATAAATTTTCATAGTATTTTCAATGAAATATATTTTAAAGCTTATATTATAAATTTATAAGGAAATCAGTTTTCAAAATGTTTTCAATCTTCCTTTTTATGGTTTCAAAGAAAACAAGTTTATAAAATATTTTTGAGTTCCACTTAAAAGTTTTCAAGGAAAAATATTTTCAAAATTAGTTCAAGCCTTTTTTATATGTTTTCAGATTATTTTCATTGAAAATGGTTCTCAAAGTTTTTATGTTATAAAAAACCATTTTCAAGGATGAAATGTTATTTTTCTAAAGAAATTTTTTTAAAATATATTTCAAAAAAAAATTCATATAAGATGAAATTCATTGATGTTACTCATTCCCTTCTGGGAAATGATACTATGATTTCATTAATATTCTTTCTTTCATGGTTTATTTTTGGATATAATGATGCTTATGAAACCTGTTTCTCTTTCATGGAATATATTCTTTTGAAACCCACTTCTTTTCCTAGGTTATGGTTTGATGAAATAATTATGGGACCTATATATTCTACATAGGTAATGATATGATGAAATTTTTATGATAACAACTTCATTCATGTTTTATGGCATTATGATTTTTTATAATCTTATTGCACATATATTGTGTGATGGGTGGGAACTATATATCCATCCAATGCATTGTGAAAAAAATGGATGAATCATGGGTATAAATGATATGCATGAATCTTATTACAAGTTATCAATGTTATTCATTGACTAGGTTTCATGTCAATAAATTTATGCACGAACATGATTACATGTTCAAAATGTTATGAGTGAACCTTATTATGTGTTCATAATGTTATGTGTGTACCTAATGACATGTTCACAGTGTTATTTAGGTACCTGGTATCATGTCCATAAGTTTATGTGTGAACTAGATTACATGTTCACAATTTATGCATGAACCTGATTTCATGTTCATAACATTATATGTGGACATGTTTTCTTGTCCATAAGTCCATTAGAGGGCCTAATTTTATGTCCTTAACTAAATTAGTGAACATGTTTCTACTTATATATGTTCACAATGCAATACATTGATGTGTGTGACACAATTCCATGTCTTGTTCATATGTTATGATTTCATGCATTATGTTCCTGATTCTATTATGATTAATTTCTTATGAACTACTAATATTTATGACCTGATTCATAATTATGATATTTGATATAAAGGGTATCATCATCTAATGATACAATCATGTTCTCATTCTTTTATGCTCATGTTATGCTTACATATCTTCCTTCTTTACCCTTTCTGATTATCTAAGATCACTCGTTTTTTCATTTCCTTACCATAGGTTATGAATATTTCATTTATATATGATTTGTATAATAAGGATTATAGCCATGAAAAATCTAGTGGGATATTATGTATCTCACTTATATACCATCATTTATGCTTCCATGTTACCAAAGGAACTAAACTAATACGGTATTTCAGAGTCTATTTTAGTAACGTACTATGTGTTCTAAAAATATGATGTGATGACTTTGTATGTTAACAGTAGATTGTTATACTTTCTAAATTAATGTCAAGGTTATAATGTTCATGTTAAAATAATATTATTTTAATAGAGTATCACGTTTTGTTTAAACCTGGTGATATGTGCATCGAAACATATTGCCGAGATAGAATTTATTTAAAAGAAATATATAAAAATTCCTTAGTGTGTTGCATTCTCATATAATCTCTATATTTCATGTCATATGTTCCATCAAACATGATGTTTATTTTTAAAATAATGGGGGTTGTTACACTAGTATTTAGAGATTTATATAGCTCATGGATACCTTAGGTGTAAATATTCCTTGGGTAATTTATTAATTATATTTATCAACCATAGTGAAAAATAATAAATATAACATTTAAACAGAGAATATAGAATATATTTCTATTTTATATTGAATTTTTAAAATGGTTTTCTCTTATAAACCCCATTACAAACAATAATTATTAGAAAAAAACTAGATATTCATATAGGGGTTAATACGTACATATACTCAATAGGTTCATCTTATAACTCCTCAAGTTTCAATATGAGTAGATAATAATAATATTTTTATGATATGAAAAAAATAAATCAAGATAACTAACTAATTATAAGAGAACCCAAAAAATCAATGTTTATCACCTAGAATTTCATGATGAACTAGTACCTTATTATTCAGTCGGAAAACATAATTAACCCATTAACTCACAAAAAATATCACCATGTTAACATATCCTCATGAATAACAAAAATGAAGGTATCATATAAACATAATTAAAAATACTATCGGTTTACTCCCACACTATAACATCCCAAATTCAGGTGCCTCCCAAAGTTTCCCTATACCCGGTTGGTCATATGTCCTCAAGAGAATTTCCACGAACGCTAGAGGCAGACGACTAGAACCGAGGTACTTGAGTGTGATAGTGGGAAAACTATTCCTTCATTGGAAGAGAAACATAGAATAATAACAACAATAAACAACAACGGAAATAGTAATACTATACAACAGAAGTAAATAGAAGAAGACCGATAGTAAATAAACAACTGGATCACATATATAAATGATGCAGGACACATATGTCTAGAAAATGATCCAAACAAGTCAGAATTCTAGAAATATAGTACTAAACCAATGTAAAGAAATGAAACTTGTAAAATATTGCATAATTGCAAGCCTTATATTTGTCTCATGCTCTCCAAATCCATTAGAAATCAAGTACCTGATGTTGAATGGTTCTTGCCCTTATCTATACCTGCAACCATATAATTTTTTTGGGCCCAACAGCATTACCCAAATATGGTGTGAGACAAATCCTAGTATGAATACACCAAAATATTTGTGCCTAACTATGAGTGAATATATATATAGTAGGAAATATGAAAAATGAATCAATAAATAAAGAAGTACTCAAGAGTAAACAATCCAACAGTTCCCAATTACATTCATTTACATTTATTAATTATTCAAACTGTAGAATAATGAAATCTCAAGGTCAATCCTAATCTCTTTATCCCCTGTGTAAAAGAAAAAAATAAGTCTCAAAATACCATCTAACAATTTGGTAATTCTTCCAAGATTGCGCTTTGGCTTGGTAGACTCATCACAATCAACATTAAAAATATCACATTGACCCTCTGGGTGGCTCACACAGTCTAACCCATACGATCACATCTTCCAGAAAAAAAAATCTATCTTAGGAAGCACTCACAATCAATTCCCACTGTGGTCTTTAATGATAAACTACAGACACTCTGAGAAATCACTCAATGTCCATTCCCCATGTCATCTCGTGACGGTAATCTATAGACACTCTAAGAGAGCACTCACCATCAATATCCCATATGGTCTCATAACGTAAAACATAACATACACTCTAGGGAAAACCTCAACGCCAATTCCCACTATGGTCAAACTACATGAGGTTCTCACAACCCTTTGTAATATAATCGTACACAAACGATATCAAGCAGCCCATTTAATCTCAACTACTACAAGGCTAAGAAGATAAAATGCATAACATGGGAATTTAACAAGCATAAATTAAGAAATCAATTTCAACCTAACAATCAAGGAAAGGAAACACGGTCTTCCTAATATAGAACCTTAAAAAAATAACCATAAACATTCTAACAAGGAAACTCACCCATAGGGTGTCCCCTAACTATGAAATTTACCATAATATATCCATGAAAATCCTTAATATATCAATAAATCTAAAGAGGATGATTACATGGTTTAATTCCTTAACAAAAAATATCATAACCATGGATAATTGGAATAGAGGCATATATCAATGAAAAACACTTAAAGGAAACAAACCACCTACCTCGATATTGTACGATAAACACTCTCAAACGTCGACCCCTGAGTCTACCTAGAATGTCGTAAATCTACAATAAGGTCAAAAACGTTCAACCTTGGATAACTCATTAATGATGAGAAATTAGGAATAGAGACTCTAGGGAAAGAGATAAATCACCAGTGGGGATCTATCACACTTAGAGACATCTCAATAAGAGCTTGGATGGAGGAACGGGAGCTTCTTGAAGATTCTCTATTGTATGTCGCTCTTTTGTATGAGACACGACAAGATGAAATGAGTTCTGGAAATGAGACGTGACTCTGATCTGATTAATCAAACAAAAAAGAAAAGTACACGACGTGTTCATTTAATGTACATGTTGTGTACTAGCCTTAATCGGCCCCCTCTTTAGGCGGTCCACATGGCCATGTACTCGGCCATTAAATGACCAATACACTGCTACACACAACAACCGGGTACATGACATGTACTCAAGAGTACATAGTGTGTAATTAAAAATTTTCCAGAATCTACCTTTTCCTAAAAAATGCCCGAAATCATGATCCATACCTGAAAAGAAGATTCAGTTTCTTACAAACTTCCTCTCTTAAATCAATTTGTCCCCGAATTTTCCTTCCAATGGTGGTGAAGAAGAAACTTCAAAAAACTCTGGTCAATGTGATCGTACGTTGGCCTCCCTATCCCAAGTATCATCATGTACACGTCTATACTGCCATAACACATGTACTAGAAGAACATACCATCCATGGAGAACCATTGAGATGTGATCCACAATCCAAATAGGGTTTTCCTTGAAGGATAAATACACCTGCAATTCAACCTCCTAGGGTTGAAAAATGTGAGACGAGTCTAAAAAGTAATGTTATAGCTGAGAAACATGGAAGACTTCATGCATATCCAGGTAACTATGAGGTAACTGCAACTGATACGCAACTGGTCATACTCTCTACAAAACCATAAACGGCCTAACATATATCGGGGAAAGATTCCCATGTCTCCTAATCCTCATGTGTCCCATCCTCGGTGTGACACATAAAAAACCTATTCTCTGATATCAAACTTTAGAGGTTGTCACCATCGATCAGCATAATATTTATGGAGAGACTGTGCATTATCCATCCTCTTCTTAATCAACTCCACCTGCTCAGTGGCTGCTGGACAAGACGAGGTCCCAGCATAGCTGCCTCTTCTGTCTCTAGCCAACATTGGGGTGATCAACATGGCCTACCGTAAAAAACCACATAAGGTTCCATGTAAATCATCGCCTAGAAAACTATTATTGTATAAAAACTACACTATTGGTATATGTCTCTCCTAAGATCCCTTGAAATCTAGGATGCATGCTCGAAGCATGTACTCCAAGAATTGAATCGTGCGCTCGGACTAGCCATCCGTATGGGGAGGGTAAACTGTTCTCAGAAGTACCTATATACCCAAATCCCTCTGTAGTCCTTACCAAACATGAGAAGTAAAATTGGTGTCCCTATCTGAAACGATAGAGCGTGGAACCCCATGCAACCGTAAAATCTCTCGGATGTACAAACTTCAAAGGTCATCAACACTAAAGGTATCCTTGATCGGTAAAAAGTGTGAAATATTCCTAAGTCAGTCAATGAAAACCCAACTAGCATCATTCCCTTGAGGTGATGTCAGACAACCTATCATGAAATCTATCATGACATAATTACACTTCCAATTAGGAATGGGTAACTACTGTAAAAGCCCTATCGGTCGCTGATGCTCCACTTTCACCTACTGACAGGTGGATTTACTCATAACAAAACTAGTGACATCTCTCTTTATACCTAGCCACCAATAAAAATCGTGTAGATCTCGATACTTCATGGTGACACCAGGATGAACTTCCTAAACCGAAGAATTAAAATCCCACAGAAGATCCTCACGTGTGTCTGCTAACACCCATACGTGTCCATAAAAATGAATGATTTCATCCACATATATGACCCACCCAGGAGTAGGGTCCTCTCCTAACAAACTCTCCCATAGGACTTGGCCTTTGGAATCTAATAGATTCCTCATTTTCACTCGATCCAGAAGGGGAGAGGTAATAGCTAAAGAAGAAATAAATGTCTTCCATTATTTTTCATGCACCTCCAAATGCATATCAGAGAACAAATCTATAAGCTTCTACTCACTATTGGCCTCTTAAAATTCTTATATTTGGGTCCTTCTTCTCAATGCATCAGCCACTACATTTTCTTTCCTAGGCATATAGGTAATCTCAATTTCAAAAGACTGAAGGTACTCAACCCACCTTAACTGTCTCAAATTTAGATCATGGTGAGTAAAGATATACTTGAGAATTTTTTGGTCAGTGAAAGCTACAAAATTACCTCCCAACGCATAATGTATCCAACATCATAAAGCATGAACAAGTGCAGCTAACTCCAGATTGTGCATTGGGTAATTCCTCTAATGTGGCCTCAACTATTGAGAGTCGTACGCAACGACTCTTTCCCCCTGCATAAGCACTTCTCCCAACCCGATACCTGATGAATCCCAGTAAATAGTGTAACTCTTGACAGATTTGGAAAAACTAGTATCAGTGCTAATGTTAATACCCCTTTCAAATCCTGAAAGGTGGAATAAATGGAATCTATCCAGAATTAATTCACACCCTTCTTAGTTAGCCCCGTTAGTGGTGCTGCTAAGCGTGAAATGTCTTTTATAAAGCATCTGTAGTATCCATCAAGACCCGAAAAACTCCATAACTCAAGGACATTCTTCCAATTCTCCTAGGAAACTAATGCTCTCACTTTCTATGGGTCTACAGATACTCCTATTTCTGATATAACATGACCCAAGAAGTGAATCTAATCCATCCCAAAGTGGAATTTGGAGAGCATGATATATAACTGATTCTCTCCCAGTGCACTCAAAATTATATTAAGATGGGTGGAATGGTCATGTGGAGTGTGAGAGTACACAAATATATCATCCAAAAAGAATACCAAAAAATAATCCAAGGATGGAACACTTCTTTCATCAGTGCCCTGAAAATTATAGGATTGTTCGTGAGACCGAACTACATAACCACATAATTGTATAGATCGTACCTTCTCTGAAAGACTTTAAGAGGTATATCTAAAGGTATAACGTGCAATTGAAGATAACTGGATCTTAATCCAACCTTCTAGAACACTCAAGATCCTAAAAGTTGATCAAAGAGATAATTATCCTCCACAAGGGATATCAGTTCTTAACTGTCAACTAGTTCAGCTACCAATAATCCATGAAAAGTATGAAGGTACCATCCGCCTTCTTCACGAAAAATGCACGCGAACCCCAAGGAGACGTACCGGGATAGATGAAACCCTCTTCTTGCAACTCCTCTAACTACTTCTTGAGATCTTGTAACTCTGGTGTAGCCATACTATAAGTAGTAATGGAGATCAGTTCCACCCCTGACACAAGATCGAAAGTGAAATATACATCTTGATCCAGAGGAAATCCTGAAATTTCTTCTGGAAAGACATCTCTGAAACGATCCACCACTAAAGGAAAGTCCATCTGTAAAGTCCCCTAGTCATCTAGATATAATCTAGAAATCTGGGTTGTAATTCCTCCCAACCCAAGATGCTTGGGTCCTGTTATGCTCGCCTGGACATCCCATTCAACGTTTTATAGAAAAGACCCACCCTTCGGTGATGTTAAAATAACCCTATGACGATTTTAGTAAAAAAAGGCCTGGAAGGAGACCAACCAGTCCATTATAAGAATGACATCGAAGACTGTCATCTCTATGAAATAGAGGTCCCATATTAAGTGAAACCCACCAAATTGAAGAGGGAACTACTTATACTGATGAACATTAGTCGTTTTAATACCCAAGAGAGTGTCTAACATCACAACATCCCCCGAAGTAATGATACAGAGCCTAAGTCTCTCCACAACAGAAATAGATATAAAACTATGGGTATCCCCTATATCAAAAAGTGAAGAAGCTAAAACTGAGGAAAATAGATTCATGCCTATAACCGTAGAGGGTTCGAGATCTTTCTCATGCTGAGTCTACTCCACAGTAAAAGTCCAACCAGAATCACAGCCCTGTGACCCTGCCTAACAACAATAATCTGGTCCACAGAGAGATCGCTGAAATCTTGTAGCCAAATTCCCACATCCACAACCATCTCATCAGCCAGAATGGCCTGATGAATTCCAGTTCCCTGACTGATGAGAAATTGGTGGTCCTACTCATGAAAGTGGAGTCATAGCAGAACCACTATCACCAGTAGTTGGTGATAAAAACTGACAAAAACACTGAATATTGCCCATATTTCCACAAGATCAACACCCAACTAGGTATATCGGACACTGAGGCCTCATATTCCCACTCTTTCTACATTGGAAGCATACCATCTGGCTTCTTGAAATAGTATCATGACAACTCAGATATCCACACATAGACTCTCTGCGGTGCTTCCTACTATCAGTCATAGGAATAACAACCCTTGATACCGAACCGCCCTAGCTCATGGCTCCAAAATCCCTCAGATTACACTCAGAGATCAATATCTAGTTGAATATAAAAGATATGGAATTCAACCTCAAGATGTTCACCTAGGATCAGATGTAGTGTATGAGACCATCCACAAACTACCTATCCAAAATAAATCATCGCCCCTAATAATGGGTTTGAAGTGTTGCGCTCTGTGAAGCAGGAAGAATACTCCATGACTGAACAAGTACCATGTTCCAGACCCATGGACTCTCGGGCTCGGTCATCCCTCAAGGTCTCCAGTTAGAAATGGTCAGAGAAGGTCCATTGGAACTCATCCCAAGCCATAAATTGTTGTCGTCCCGCTTGTGATATCACATCCCAACATCTCTTGGTGGAATCGCGAAGCATGTAGGTGGTTAGATTCACCCTCCTCTCAAGAGGTGTCTCGAGATGCTTGAAGATAAACAATATGGATTCTAACCATGACTCTACCGCCTGAGGTGCTTTATACACTGAGAATGTGAGATGATGCTATGTTTGAAAAAATATGCGTCAACTCTGTCATAGACGGGGAAAGATTCAGTGATCCCTTATAGGTCTGCATGAACCTCGTGACGCCTTCTCTGAACTGTGCATTAGCACCTATGTCCAATATAACAGTTGGTGACAAGACATTCACCACGAGAGGATATTCCAATAGACCCTGATCTTCCATTTCCAGTGTTGGATCATTTCCCTATAACTGGGGTACAACCAGAGGATGTCTCGGTGGCATGACTCTATAGGGTCAATCACACACCTTAGTTCAATATTATCAAGGACTAATTAGAAGTGAAAGAAATGAACATGAGAATAGAACATTAAGGTTTATCAAAATAGGTTTACTCGGTGTTTATATCCTACACATGGAGTGTTCCATCAGGTTTCAACATGGGCATGTACCTATGCCCAACCTGGTCATGCAACAAATATACACAAGACATGTTCATTCTATGACATGGTGTGTAATTGATCATTCCCTCCTTCCCAAGTTCTTCTACACAGATAAACCACACGGTTCTCTCCTATGTAACACTGCATGACTGTTTAACCCTAGACACATTGTTTACTACCTAAGCCTTAACCACTCGTGTCGTTAGTCACACGATCGGAGACACTATCGACTTCCACATGTCATGTTGAAGATGGAAACGGCATGTACAACCTGAAATTCATCCACCCACATCATTAGTCACACCGCCGGATACATAGCCTCTACTGCATGGTGTGTGCTCCCAGTACATGGTGTGTTATACCAAATAGTTACCAACCTAGGTCTCTGCTCACACAGTCACTCACACGGTTAAATACTACATAGTGTGTGCATACTATAATCGGAGTGTACTAAAGAAAATTGGTTTCTTCTATAATAGAATAATGCATGGAATGTTTTCATAACACCACACACTGTGTTGTCTAGGTTTCTGGATAGTAGACCTCTAAACCTTCTCAAGAATCCTTAAAAACATAAAATTTTGTTTAAGGAATTGCAATTTCTGACTTATGAGAGCCCATACTCCAAGGAATCAAAGTTTGGCATCCCTATTCACACCATACATGAAAAAATTAAATTAAAGTTCATACATGATCCACCAAATTGCGATCCAAGAGGTCCCATAACACCTCAGGAACCAAAGTTTTGCATCCATACAAATGAAAATTTACATATCATCAATAACCGATCAAATAGAATGTATTATATCAAAGAATATATCACAACATCCTGAATATCTATCACAACATCTATCACAAAAACATGAGATTAGTAATACATCATAAATGGAAAGACAAGAATGGATGATATGTTATCTCTATCAAGTTCCTATATGATGCATGAGATGGAATAAACTCATATCATTGGGTTGAAATAGATATAGAACCATAATGATATAAATCATATCATAACAAAACAAGTGTATCACCCAATGGTGAAATCAAATAAACAATAATGATTACCAAACCAGAAAAATTTCAATATTCGAGGTTACTTGGCTTTTCCCTGTATATGGGTTATCCACTCCTAGGAACAACTTATTACCAACTTCCTATTCATTACTATCCCCTCCTATAGACTCCAAAAAATAAGAAAAAATAGAAAATAACCTCCTTTGATACCACTTTGTAACGTCCCATATCCGGGTGCCACCCAATGGTGCCCCTTACCCTGTTGGTAACATGGCCTCAAGTGCATTTCACTGAATTCCAAAGGCTGCTGACTAGCACTGAGGGCATTGGGTGTGATAGTGGGGAAAAATTACCTCATTGGAATAACAACGCAGTGGAATAACTATAATAAACAATAGAGGAAACAATAATACAATACAAAAGAAGTAAACAGTGGAAGACTGATAGTAAATAAACAATTGGAGCACATATATAAATGATGCATGTCACATATGTCTAGGAATGCATCCAAACAAGTCACAAGGATGGAAATAAATAACTAAACAAAATTAAAAAAGGAAACAAGTAAAATCCTTTGGCATCACAATTCATAGCTTGGTCCCATGCTCTCCTGATCCATTATCAATCAACTACCTAGTATAGAAGGGTGCTTTCACTTATCTGTACCTACAACCATATAATCTGTTTGGGCCCAAAATAAGGACCCAAATATGGTGTGAGATAAATCCTAATAGGCAACCACCAAAAGTGCTATTCCTAACTATCTGTGAATATATATATATAGTAGGAAATATGAAAAATAAAGCAATAAAACTGGAAGCACTCAAAAGTAAACAATATTATAGTTTCCAATTGCATTCATTTACATTTATTAATTATGCAAACCATTGAATAATGAAATAATGGGATCTATCCTAAGCTATGTATGACCTATTTAATAGAAAATCAAATGTCTCAGAAGACCATCTAACAATATGGTATGACCGAGTGCAAGCGTGTGATTTGGCTTGCCAGATATTTCACAATCAACCTTCAAAATATCACATTGACCCTCTTGGTGGTTCACATAGTCTAACACCTATGATCACATGTTCAAACAAAAACAAAGACTCTATGAAGAAGAACTCACTATCAATTCCCACTGTGGTCTTTTAACGATAAACTATACACTCTATGAGGAAGCACTCAATGTATATTCCCCATGTGGTCTCGTAACGGTATATTATAGGCACTCTGAATAAGTACTCATAGTTAATCCCCCCTATGGTCTCATATCATAAAATAAAACATACACTTTAGGGAATCCCTCAACGTAAATTCCCCATATGGTCTAACTACACCATGTTATCACATCCCTATGTAATAAAATCGTACACAAACGATATCCAACAACCCATGTAATATCAACTACTTCAAGGATAAGTAGCTACAAAGCATAATTCAATCATTTAACAAGCTGTAATTATGAAATAAATTCCAAGAAAAAAAAGAAAGGCATAGAAACAAGGTCCGCCTCATAGAGAACTTAGACCTAACAACCATAAACATTTTAATAAGGAAACACACCCACGAGTTGTCCCCTAAACATTCAATGTAGAATAATATATCAACAAAACCCTTTCATCTATCAATCAATCCACAGAATATGATAACAAGGTTTAATTACATAACCCAAAATACCCAAATCATAGGTAATCAGCACTTAGGCATATATAACTCAAAGAAAAACATTCAAAGGCAACAAACCACCAACTTCTGTATCGTAAGATGAACACTCCTGAACATAGGCCCTTGAGTCATCCTAGAACATCATAGATCTACAAAAAGTTCAAAAACATTCAACCTTTGATAACTCAATAAAGATGATAAATCAAGAAGAAAGACTCTAGGAAAAGAGATAACTCACCAATGGGAATCCAATACACATGACTATGTCTCAATCAGAGCTTAGACAGAGGAATTGGAGGAGCTTGAAGATTCTCAATCGTACGTAACTCTCCTGTACAAGACATGCGAAGAAGAAACGAGTTCTAGAGATAATACGCGACCATGGTCCGATTAATCAAATAAAAACAAATGTACATGATGTGTTAATTTATTTTACACAACATTTACTATCCTCAACTGGACCCCACTTTAGGAAGTCCACACATCCATGTACTCAGTCGTTATACAGCTAGTACACAGCTACATGTGGTAAATAGGTACACGGAGTGTACTCAAGAGTACAAGGTGTGTACATAGAAAATTTCCAAAATCATCCTTTTTCCAAAAAGAAATGCCCAAAATCAAGATCCATACATGAAAAGAAGATTCGGGATCTTACGCACAATAATACCAAACATAATGCCTCCATAACCAAAGGGATAGGTTAAATCAAACTAAATGTTATAGGGTTATACCATTACATCAAACCTATAAAACACAACAATTAGTTTTACATATCATAATGAAATCAACTATACTAAACCAAATCATTTTAAAATATATTATCATCTATGAAATTTTATTTTAGCATAATATTATAGTTCACAATTGATTTTCCATACATCTTCTTATCATTACATTATCTCCTGAAATCCATCACTTCATATGCCATATACAAACCATATAATCTTAGTCAACATAATATTTACTAATTAATACATGGATTTAAAAAATAATTTACATAATCATATTCACATCATCTCATAAAATACAAATATCATGGAACCTCTATTCAAAACTAACCAAAATTTCATATTCATTAACAAAATAGAAGTTCACCACTCTATTTTTGTAATGAATGAACCTAGACATCCCGCAACATAGTCCATACCACCGAATGACCTAGGTGTGTTCCCTAATAGAACAAGGGTGATTATTAGTGTCTATAGTGTAAATAATTATTTTGGATATTGATTTTATATCTTTTATAAGAAAATTTAGGCATTATTATATTTTTCAAAAAAATTAGCATCGCATATTTGTATATTACACACTACAAAAGCGTAAAAACTATACATCAATTTTGAAGAATATGTTGGATGAAAACATTGATCTAGAAGTGAAATAATACAATAAAATACATTAATGTAACTATATATATGATTCAAATGATAAATAAAATAGTACTATAAATATAAAATCATATAATTGGTAGATGAAAAGTGAAAGAATAAAGAAATTGATGTGATCTTCTGTCAAATAATTCTACCAGTCCTTTGTACCAACACTCCACTATCAGTGGAGTTTTTGACAGGAAAATATGGTCTCTAACTAGTCTATATATCATCATATCAACCATAAAATTTATCTACTCATAATTATATTTCAATATGAGAAACATAATTCATGTCGTGTTATACATTTATTATGGGAGTACAATATCTTAGTCGACCCCATAAAGAGAAGTCAACACCTATAAGAGTAAGTAATTAACTGAATGAATATTTTTTATTTAAATGTATTAGAATTTATTATTTAAAAATATATAATGATGAATAATATATTAGATGTGTACTAATTCATAAACAATTGAATCACCATAGGTGTAGAGATGTTACATTATTCTCTCTTCTGCATTGAATTTTATCTTGTGTGATATGTTCCCCTAATTTATATGGATGGGTGATAAATATTTATTGAGAAATTGGTGTTAATATATATGACTTATTTATCTTTGGAACATGGGAACTAGTGTTATTTTTCTTTACAAATTTGGAGTTCATATCATCTCAATGGTAACTAATATTTGGAATGAATCATCATTATAAATTGATATTTTATACAAATTTATAAAAAAAGTAATTATGATTTTACTATATATATTTATTAAGGTAGTTTTTCATTCATTATATAAATTTAACTATTTTATTACTTCTTCATACGAAATATTAATTATGGATATTTAAATATTGATATAAAGTTCTTATATAATGCACATTATTTTGATTCTCATGACTATGTTTCTTAACAACTTATAACATGGGTAGAAACATGATAGATTGACTAAACTATATATACATATTTATTTCAATAGTATGGAAGGTATAATGTATGATTTGTCTTTGTTAAACTTCTTACAAGGGAATAGGATGATTTCTGTTTTGTTTTATAAAATTGGAGGCCATTGAATTTGAATCTGATATTTTTAGTCTTAAAGTTACCATGATTTCTATTTTATGGATTTTTATGTGAAATAAATTGATGATCATATCAAATTTAAATTCAGAGTGATTGGGTGATGTTCATTGAATGTGAAGGAACATTTTGCGTATGTTGACATTGACTAAACTATGTATACATATTTATTTCAATAGTATGGAAGGTATAATGCCTGAGTTTTTTTTAACTTATTAAAAGGGAATAAGATGGTTTCTATAAAATATAATTGATTATTTATTTTTATAATAATGAAAATTTATTCTCTTCTTATTATTTATATTTTTTTTTATCAATTTTTCCTTTATATTGAGTAGGTTAATATTAAAATTTTCAATACCTATAAACTCTATCTCTTACGTACTTGTGTTTTTTAATAAATTTTATAGAATCATGGTATTTTCTTAAAAAACTCATGGTTTATTTTAATCATTATTATAATTTTTATTATTTTTTTAATGTTGTGAAATTTATTTCATGGGATTATGGTGATAGATATAAAATACCTTTTCATTGATAATGATTGTGATCTTGGATTTACAAGTTTAATGGAAATTTCACAATATGTTGGGTTTTACACTGAAATTTTCTATGATAAAAGTGGACTTAATAAAACTATAAATATATACGAACAAATTGAGTGACTAATTAAAGTAGTAATAGATCAATGAGGTGAGGGATAGGATAAATTATGTAAGAAATATGTTTTTACTCAGGATTATTCTGAAAGATGGTTTTTATTCATTAATAATTTTATTATTAGTTGATGTATTAAAAAATGAATCACTATATATGTAATAAACCAACCTAGGATGACCCATACCATAACTCTAATCATCTATCCACAAGTTATGAAGGGTATTCCCAATCCCTAATAGCTAGAAACTAGTTCTAGGAAATCAACATACATGATTTTGGGAATGATTTTACCCATGAAAAAAATTAAATAGAAATAAAAATAAATCGAAAATATGACATGGTGAATCCATATATTACATTTACTTACATATAATATGAGTAGTTATAAATGAATCAATCAAAATAAAAATACTACAAACAAATAAACAACCAAAATCATATCTAGAAAAATAATGGATTTGAGTACACAAAAAATATATAGAAGAAAATAACAGAGAAATAAATAAAATAGGTCATGGTAAAAGATACAAACCATCCTAGAAGAAACAAAAACCAATATAAAAAACCACATAAAACAATTACTTGTGGCCCATGTCCCCTCACCACCTCCAAACACATCCTCCCACAACACGACAAACACGAATCGATAAGGATGACAACTGGACTCCTGAATTAATATATAAGAACTAAAAACACCCATCGATGCATATAGAGTGTGATCTAAACATGATTAGTAGGATCTCAACACAGAGGCTATGAAATAACATAAAAATGGAATTAAAAAAATATTATATAGAAACTATATTAGAAAATATGGATTTTACATTCTAGTGAAGAATAGAAAACATGAAACATTTCATTTCATTGAAATTACCACCTTCAAATTCGTCTCTGTTTTGAAATTAAAATAAAATCATATATTTAAGAGAGAAATTAGATACATGAAATTAAAACCAATTTTTTTTTATAAAAACCAAACATTTCAATCAAACACCGTTTTCCTTTTATTAAAATAATTCTAAAAACCCATATTTTATCTAAACATTTATCATAAAAAACATACAATAAGAACAACAAGGTATAAATTAAACATGAACCATATATAATCATGGGTAATTCAAATTAAAAATAAATAAAATAATGGTACCATACAATCAACATGAATAAGGTCGAGAACAATGATTGTAAGGTGCAAATCCCCCAATATAATCTCTATCTATGAAAAGAAAACATAGGAAACTCACTAGGTTTTAATAGGAGAAAATACTAGAAAATGCATAACATGGCACTAACTATCAGTGTTTGTTGCATCTTAAAAAATTACACTATCCACCCAAATTAACTACGCAGGCCACATTGTGGGGTATACCCTAATCCAGAGTAAACCATAAAACTCTAGGACACTAGATAGCATGTGACCTAATTGGTTCTACATAAGTCATACCACCATATTAGTTCAAATGGTTCCCAAGTATTCAACCAAATTTAGGTGATAAATCAATAAAACCATGATCATAAAATTCATTAATAAATCATAATTTTTGAACCACACATCACCTCCTTCACCCTCATATAAAAAAACTCTATTTCATATCATAAAAACATAAATAAATACTCGACCTCCCATTATCAGAAATAGTCTATCTATGAAATACATAAGGCAAATGAGTGAGGTCATAATAACTTATTGAAATAACTAATTTTATAATGTTCCAAATGAGCCTTTGAAAACTATCTTGGGATAACAAACCATATCAATGATATTTGAGAGTTCTTATCTTAAAACATACTTTAAAAATTCATTTTGAATTAAATTAAAAACCAACACATTATTTTAAATACATTCAAATACCAATGACTCATTTCAAATAAATAAATCCATCCTTTTAAAATTATTTTGAAACAAAACCCCCTTGCATTGAAAACGACCTCCTATAAAAAGACACACTGATTTCAAGCAGCCATTTAATTTCTAAATATCATTAAACACAACCTCCTCAACATTTATATAAACTCTTGGAATCATTAAAATAATAATTTAAATATTTAATAAAAAAATAATATTAAAAACAATTATTCTATGTGATGAAATACTTTAAAGACATTTATAAACACATCAAGGAATCACATTTAGTTATAATTTATAAAGAAAACAATTTTATAGTGATCAAGAATTTATATAAATTTCATATAATGGAGTTACGTAGAAAACATTCCATACCACTAGTTGAAAAGGTCCCTTTCAATGGAAAAATGCAAACCATGGATGAAGATGACTCCTACCAGTGCAAGACATCATACTCCCTAAAATAAGGTTAAACAAGGACCCTATATTCGTTAAACAGAACACCTAGGGTTCACAAGAGAATAAAAACCCAAGAAAAAAAAGAAAAAGGATTTACAAGAATTGATATGTTGGGGTTTACCTTGACTATTCGGTCTCAAACATGGAAAGAATATGAAGGAAAATCCATGGAGAAGAAAAGGATTACTGGGGTATGTGTAGTAATGGATTCTATGGTTAGCGTCACTAGAATTGGGAGAAAAAGGGGAAGAAGGGGTTAAAATGTGAGAGGGAGAAAGATACAATTATATATGTTTTTTGGATGGACTACACCTCATAGTGTACCCTCATTGGACTATGGAGTAGAGATTCCCCATTAGACCCCTCTAGGGTAAATCTTGAGAACATCACCATAGAGAATCTCCACAGGGCAGAACCATGGCGCCCCGATCCTGTGCACACCATGATGCAGGTCCCTACCCTTTAAGGAAACCTCACGACCACGTAAAAATAAAGGTTTTCTCCCTCTATAAAATCTAAACCCATAATGTCATGAGGAATTGGATGTGGTGTGATGCCATGCAGTTAAAAACTACAGTCCCTCAAAAAATCACCCAATCACCCACAAAAGCTAAAAACATATAAAATAATCGATTTAACTAAAATACTTTTTTTAATACATAAAAGTGACCTTGGGGTGGAAACATTATCCCCATTATTCCAATTTATACCCCCTATATTTTCATCAGTTGAAGGTTGTGGACTATGGGACAAAAGAACCTCAATATTTTGATGATGGGGTAGAAGGTATAGGTAAACTAGAAGATACCTGAAATAGAGGGAACCAGAAACTAAATACAATTCATAAATTCTAGTTTATAACATTATCATACATAACCCTATATATCAATGTGGAAATCAACTCATAAACAAGAAAAAAAATTCCTAAATAACACATACATCTACTATGGTCTCTATTCTATTTATATTTCTTCTAAAATAGTCGATCAATGAGATACTCCAACGAGGGCACATAACTAAGATAATTACCTTCCAAATAATAATAAAAGGATATCATAATCTATCTATAAATAAAATTAACCATCTAAAAAACTATATCATAATTCCATAAAAAATCAATATAAAAGGATACACTAAAATACTCGACGACACGGTCTAACTAAAACATTATCATCCAAAAATACCTGATGAAATACCCTAAAATATAAATATCCATTGAAATGGAGCAACATGGATCTAAACTTGGGTTAATGATTTGAAAAAAGGGTAACTCATAACCTCGCCCATGGAATTAAACCAAATTCAAATTTAACAAAATCCAAATATGTGCTCGCTAGAGCACAATCAAACCACACACATTCTGACCCCTAAGAACCTACCTAAGGTTAACATTTTTTATCCCTAAAAACCAAAAACACTATTTTATGAATAAAAAAATAAAGTCCATATAAAACATGATCACCAATAATTCCCAATAAGTAATATAATAAATAACATCTAAAGCACCGTAATAGAAATATTAGAAATAATCCCCACCATCGTCATTGAAATCAAGATCACACTCAATACTCCCTTTAATAGACCAAATTATAGAATTCATAGAGATGTAATAAGAATCTATGATAAATATAAATACTAAAATACACAATATAACCATTTTTCAAATAATTGATCTTGTAAATAAATTAACATACTACTATATGTAATGAAATATTATATAACTAATATGACACAATCACACACCATATTTCACCATTGATTCTCCCAAAGTTTTCTAGGTAATTGAAGCTCCTCTAGATCCATTTATATAAAGTCCTATACCTAAATCATACCTTGATCAACAAAAAAGTTAAAATATTATGACAAAAACTTTCATGAGCGAGGTGACCCATGTATAACATACATACATATTTCATCATTATAGATGAAAACATAATATATTACTGAATAATTCAATCCACATAATTGTAAAACATTACTGTATTTGGAGAATATATACAATAAAATCTTGTTTCAATCGATATACTTAACATCTCTCACTTCTTCTCACTTAGTAAACCTAAGATACACATCTTACTTAAAACCTATCTTTATAACGTTGGGAAAAGGAAACACAATAAAAGGTGATCTCTAATACTCAGTAAGGGTAAAAATGAATGATATCAATTGATGATAATAAGTGCGAATAAGATAATAATAATGGAATGAGAACATGATCATAAATTGTAAAAATATACCCAAAAAGTCATATACATAAATAATTTTTCAATACATATTTCATTGTCATGAAAAAAGACAATATCCATATGAGTACAAGCCATCAATAAGAAATCAAAAGCCAGTATAGCATATAATAAGTATAATAAAATTTAATTGGAGAATATAGAACATTCAAAATCATATAAAATCATTTCATTTGTCTAGGATCACTACCAATACCAAGATAACAATGTGGATATTGTTCCAAGGTGGATTTAGTCTGCTCTCCATTCCATTTTCATTATTGGTGAACAGAGTCCCATATTAGATTGAGTTCAATTTCCATTCCATTTTATATTATCCCATGAGATATAAATCTTACCTAAATATATTATATGGATACATAATTCTAGAACCACCCACAACATAATTAAAACCACACATATATGTTCCATGTGATTACAAATATATTCTTTAGTTTATTATAGTCAAAGGAATTTATGGGAATTAAATGTGTTTACTAAAAGCATAATTAAAAAATCATCATCATAAGTCATATAGGAAAACAAATTGTATGGTATCATAATATCATATCCATGTTTAAGCATAAAATTCATTAAATAATGTAATCATAAGAAAAATATAATTTTGTAAAAGTATTTAAAATTTTTATTAAAAAACAAGAGAAAATATCCATTAATTTTTGTAACTTTTTTAAAAAATAAAATTATAAATAAATTTATTATATAATTTTCTTTATAGAAAAATGGAAAGGTGTAAAGGATTATCAATTTATTTTAATGAGGGGGAAAATCCGCTCATTTATTAAATTCCAAAAAAAATATTTTTTCACTTTAGTAAAAAGATTAAAAAGTAACCTTCAAAGAAAAAATTAAACATATTCTTTTTTAAAATATTTTGAAAAATAAAAACTATGTTTAAAATGAACGTTAACAATATTTTTTTTATAAATAAGAACATTATTGAAATAGTTTTAAGAATATGGATATGGAAAAAATATTCATGACCTAAAAAAAGACTGTCTTTTCTTAAAAACATTATTTTAGAAATTTATGTACCAAATAAACAGGAAATGGAATGAATACTTGAAAATCCCATAAATAAACCTAAAAAATTAAATTATATGGAGATTAATAGATATATATAAAGAATTAAATTTCCCCAATGAACATTTAAAAATGAACAATCCTGATCAAAAATTAGACTGATATATAAACTCTATCATTAAGTCCCAACTTGCTTCATACACACTCTAACCCCAAACATAATAAATTTATATTAATTTTATATTTATATGAAAAAAATATCAATACTTATCTTTTTATAAATAATTCATTTCTGGGGATCAAATGTTTCAATTTTCATGTATGTTTCAATTTGGAGATTCTGGTTTGTTCACCATGGTGTTGGTTTCATATTATCCATAATATTAATAATATAATAAATATTTATTTATTTATTAATTAAACATTTTGCAATATGCATGTATGTTGGTGATGAAAAATAAATTATATCACTTTGTGGAGACAGTAGTCCACATGTACACATGAGTGATAATTTCCTTTTCCATTGATTAGAAACAAAGGGATGTAAATTATAATTTATCATTTAAAATAAAAATTATATGATTAATAAGATATTTATTTATTAAATCCAACAATATTAAAATCTATGTTAGGTGTTGATTAAATATGAAACATGTTGATTAATGGATATGGTATTCTGTACATACACATGAGTGAAACATTTATATTCCATTGGATATATGATAAATATATTATGGTTATACCATTGGGATAATAAAATTTAAGTATATTTATTATAATTATGTCCATATATTATGATGAATAAAATATATTTAAAGGATTTTTAAGAGATAATAAACATTAAAGAACTTGGTTCAGATAATTACCTCTTATTTGAGTATATTCATTTTGATTAAATGTTAACAATTATTAGGATGGTCTTTTGGTGAGATCAGTACCTATAATACATAGGGATGAAATAATGTAAAATATTTAATTATTTCATGGTCGGTCTAGAGTGCTAAAAGTGTTTGAAGACATTAGGAGAGGAGGTTCACTTTTATAAGTGAAAGGAGTGGGACCCTTTAAAATATTAAACATTTTAAATAATTTAATTCCATTTTCTTGCTAAAATGGATCAAAATAGGAAATTATTCAAATATTAGATAATTTAGGATCTAAATACACTCATTTAATCATTTTTAGACATATTTTATAAATATATGAAGCCTTAAATTTTAGTTTAGCCCCATTGTTATCCATTTAACCCTTTCTATGGTGATTAATATTTACCATGGTAACTATTCATTTGGGAAAAAAATAAAATTGTAATTATAAAAAAAATTAATATATCGACTCTAAATACTATAAAAATTTTATAAATTATATTTCTATAGTAGGTAAAAATTAATTTTAAAATTAGCACACAAAACAAAAAAAATTTATAAATGTAACGCCCTGACCCCAGCTACCCAGAGTCGGTGCATTACTTCGTAACATTGGCATGGTCACAAAAGATCAAGTCTCGAAAGACCGATTAGTTTAGTAGCCTTGGAAACACTAGATACATTAATAAGTATTTCATTACATCAAAAAGTAAACAAACTACAATAACATGGTCTTCATAGTCCACACTCATATCCCTTTCTGACTATCCCTGCATGTCATTCATAAAATACTTCTTCACATCCTGGAAAAAATATTAAAACATTGAAAGGGGTGAGCTCAGATGCTCAGTAAGGATAACAATATAGCGGAAGCTTTCATCAATAAACATAAACATTTAAGGAAATGTATAACTAAAACAAAAGCCTTTTAAACTTGAACTTCAACATAATATGGCAAAAGTAAAATGATATAATGCCATTCACTTCTTCACATAGATATTCTACTGGTCGAATAATCACATGCAATATCAATAACCACTTTCATAATGAGGGAATGTATAATGCCAGACATTCTGAAACATTTTGTCAAGGCCTCGGCCAAGACGTCTAAAATGATTAAGGCCTCGGCCAAAACCATAAATAAAATTGTGAAAGGGCCTCGGCCAATTCCACATCTAGTTGTCTCATGAGACCTACCGATGCATCGAGGAGCTATAGCGAGCTCCACCCGTCACTTATTAAGTCCAATACATTCCTCATATGAATAGGTTTAAACATAACATAAATATTCATATTAAAACTAGCATACAAAACGTCAACATTTTCTCCACAAACTATGGATTGTATAAAAATAACACATCCACAGTCAAATATTTCACAAAATTTTCAATGGATGTTTTGTATCATAAATCAATTTCAATTAAACTTAAAACCCATCAAAGGATGTTGACATGGATGAAATCAAAGCTATTTGAGAGAAATATCTCTCTTTTTTGAAATCATTTAAAAGTCCCATAATTATAAAATAATACATTTACATTGAAAATATTCTTATAAGCTTGTAAGGGATGCTTTGAAGAAGTTATAATGGCGGAAAATAGCCGCACCCGCCGTATAAGTTAAAAAAACATTCTTACCTTAAATTTGTCAAAAAGGTCAAAAAGTACATTGTTTGGAAAACGACGGTAAGATTCCTTTCAAAAACGTATAAGGGTATAAATGACTTTAACCCATTTTCCAATTAATATTAAAAATGTTTTGAAATATATTTTTAAGAAACATGGATGTGGATGATAACGAGGTCCTAGTAGATAATTATGTATAAACAACCTTGGATAATGAAGAGGTTGTGAAGTAAACCCTTACCTTGTACTTTTCCTTGGTTGGGGTAGGTTAACCTCATGTATAATGGTGAAATAATTGTTATTAAATTATACAAGAATCATATACATTCATATGATATCATATATGATCTTTTAACATTGCTTTGTTAACAATATCTTAGATTTATCGTTGTTTCGGGTGTTAACTTACTCGTTTTCTTTTATATGTTTTGTTACGTAAGTCGTGTTTTTCATGGATAGGTTGTATCTTATTCATATCCAGAATGATATCATGTCCTTAAACATTATTTTTAAATCATCAAATGATAATTATACTTGAATGGATACGACGGAGAATGAATCTCATCGCGTTCGTGGAGACGGTAGTCCGTACGTACGCACGAGTGACAATATCATTATTTTGATATTAAAATAACATATAATTGGATATTATATCATATATAAAGAATAATTATCATGTTATATTTATTATTTACATGAATTACATATCATTATTATACCCATCTAAATAATAATATATTGAATAACAATTACACCACGACGTGGAGACGGTAAGTCGTACGTACAAACATATGGTGACATGTCATTCAAATGATGGGTAGAATACTGAATATGGTTGTTCCATAATTATAATAACATCACAGTATATAGAATATACTGGATTTATAATTTTAGAATTGAAATAATAAACAAAGAGGGAGTGGAAGAAGAAAGAAACTTGAAAGAGGGTGATGAAAACGTTACCTCTTCTTCGGGTTCTTTCTTTTGATTTGATCAAAAGGACTCCTTAGGATGGCTTTCTGACTAAAGTAAAGCTTCTAGGATGAAGGGAGAGAAGTTGGGAGAGTATTTGGGCAGAGGTTGGCCGAACCAAAAGGATTGAAAGTGTGAATGAGGTGGTAGAGGTGGGGGCCTTTTATAAGAGGAGAGGAGGGGCTCTTTTGGAAAGATTGAAATTTTACATTATTATACAATTCTTTTCGGATTCTAAAGGTCCCACACTTATATAGTTCGTGGATAAGGTGATAAGGGTTCGAAATCTCCTCATACAATAGGCTTTGGACAAGTGTAAGCCTTGTATTTTGCATTATCTTCTCATTTTATTTAAATCGTTAAATAATGAGGTCATCGCTGCATCATCATGATGTCATAAATAATTTAATTTATTTACTGTCTAATAATTATAAAAAAATACTATGATGTAGGAAATCTTATTATATTTCCAATGACTATTTATAGTAAAAAATATGACTTTTATAACCCCATGTAAAAAAAATTTTAGTAAAACATTTCATGTTTGTGTCATTTTTTACTTTAACATTAAATAAAAGGTATTTATGTCATTTTCCAAATAAAGTGGCTCCATGGGGACCCCAAGTTGACCCATGGATTGTCTTGGTCGGCCATGACACATCCAATTAGGGTAGGACATGTGTCAAGCTCATCTCATATTATTAAAACATTATTTTTACCTTAAACTACACTAATTACCTCTAATCGCGATTAAGAACTTAAAAGTTACTATTCACCAGAAATTATTTTAATCTCATTGAACCACATTTTACTTCTTAATGACAACCATGTATGTTGGATTTTTAAAAATCAAATCACTGAGGTGGTAATATTTCATTTAAACAAAAAATCAGTTATTTAACTACCACTTAGTGGTTTCACTATTCATCAAAAATTGAAGTTTTTCAGAACAATGCCAAAATTTCACCCTAAGATATAATTGATATTATGATTTCAAAAATGATGTATATTTTACAAAATTCCAAAAATATAAGTTGCATTAATTTATTTTTTAATTAATTCCCGCTGTCACAACAAATAGCGTGTCTTTAAGAAACAATTTATATCAAAAGATTGGCAATTGTTTATGTCCAATTTCAATGTTAAATTAATTCTAATGACAACCATTGGATAAAATGGTAAAAATATATTCTAATTATACTTTAAACCCACTAAATAATATAATTTATCACTATAAATTATTTTGATTAAAAAAGTTGTTTTTAAGTATTTTTCACTATTCATAAAAAAATTAGAAGTTCTTAGAAAAATACAAAAAATTCAACATAGGCTAATTTCGATATTCCGAATCCAAAAATGAAGTCCATTTTTATAAATAAAATTTATAGAATTTCAAAAAGTAGGTATTACTATTCAAAATGGCTAGTTTAATTAGTTGTGGTGTGTGTTAGAGCTCGAGGTTGCGTACAACACACGCTATTGCATTATTCGAAGGGAAACGTACTGTAGAAGCTTGGGGTGTTACGTTCTACCCTACTTTAAATAAATGTGTCCTCACAATTTCTAGGGTATTACTGCATAAAAATACTCGGGTGGTTCTTCATCATAAGCTCCTCAGGTTCCCACGTTGCCTCTTCCATTTTATGATTTCTCCATAAAACCTTTACCAGACGAGTCGTCCGGTTTCTCAGCACCTGCTCCCTCACATCAAGAATTCTGATGGGCTCTTCGCAATAAGATAGATCGGGTTCCAGTTCTAATTCCTCATAAGTAAGTACATGTGTTGGGTCGGGCATGTATTTTCTCAATAGAGATATGTGGAAAACATCGTGAACTTTGGAGAGAATTGGCGGCATCGCCAAACGATAAGCTACAGCCCCAATACGATCTATATTTTCGAAAGGTCTGATGTACCTAGGACTCAACTTACCCTTCTTACCAAAATGTATAACTCCCTTCCATAGAGATACCTTTAGGAAAACATGATCTCCCACCTGAAATTCCAAAACCTTTCTTCTGTTATCGGCATAGCTCTTCTGGCTACTTTGAGCTGTTTTGATGTGGTTTTGGATTACCTTCACCTTTTCCATTGTTTCTTCCACTAGTTCTAGTCCCACAAGTTTTCTTTCACCAACGTCATCCCAACAGGTTGGTGTACGACATCTCTTTCCGTATAATGCTTCATAAGGTGCCATCTGAATGCTTGAATGGAAGCTATTGTTATAGGAAAATTCTACCAGTGGTAAATATTGATCCCACATACCCTGAAAGTCAAGAGAGCATGATCTCAACATGTCTTCAAAGGTTTGAATAGTCCGTTCTGATTGTCCATCTGTTTGAGGGTGATAGGCAGTGCTCAAACGAAGTTCAGTATCCAAGGCCTTTTGAAGACTTTTCCAGAATCTTGAAGTAAAACGAGGATCATGATCAGAAACAATCGATAGGGGTACTCCATGAAGTCTTACAACTTCATTAATATATAGTCTTGCTAGACGTTCAAGTGGTAGATCCTCCCGTATATCCAGAAAATGTGTTGACTTAGTAAGATGGTCAACAATGACCCATATTGCATCATTCCTTCTAGGAGTCTTTGGTAGTCCCATGACAAAGTCCATCGTAATATTATCCCATTTCCACTCAGGTATGGGAAGAGGTTGCAATACTCCACCAGGATGTTTCCTTCCAGCTTTCACTTGTTGACAAACCATACACCTCGACACAAAATCAGCAATCTCCCTCTTCATATTGTCCCACCAAAAATGTTCCTTCAAATCTCTATACATTTTGGTGCTCCCAGGGTGTATAGATAAATTGGAACTATGAGCATCATCCAGCAATTCCCTTTTTAGATCAGGTATATCGAGATCACAAAGTCTCTTCCTGAATTTCAAAATTCCATCCTTATACACAAAGTCCCTCAATCTTCCTTCATTCGCATCTTTAATCTTCTTCTGAAATTCTTCATCATCGGTCTGAGAACTCTTAATCCTTTCTAGTAATGATAGTTTGGAAACCATTTGAAAAATCATTGATGTTTCACCGTCCCTAGTTATTCCCATGTCCATCTTCTCTAGATCCATGAAAATTGGATCCCTTTCAATTCTCACCGCATTCAAAACTCCATGGTCTTTTCTGCTCAAAGCATCTGCCACCTTGTTTGCCTTCCCCGGGTGGTAATGTATCGTGCAATCATAATCCTTGAGTAGTTCAAGCCGTTGCCTTTACCTCATGTCGAGTTCTTTTTGTGAGAAAATATACTTCAAACTCTTGTGATCAGTATAAATATCACATTTTTCACCATAGAGGTAATGTCTCCATATCTTTAAAGAAAAGATCACAGCTGCTAACTCAAGATCATGAGTAGGATAGTTTTGCTCATGAATTTTTAGTTGTCGTGATGCATAGGCAAAAACCTTATCATTCTGCATAAGGACACAACCAAGTCCTTTCTTCGATGCATCACTATAAATAACAAACCCATCATTCCCCGATGGTAGAGTCAATACAGGGGCGTTGACTAATCTTCTCTTCAATTCTTCAAAACATTCTTCACACTCTTTTGTCCAGGAAAATTTAATCCCTTTACGTGTGAGCTTTGTCAATGGGTTAGCCAATCTGGCAAAATTCTGGACAAAACGTCGATAATAACCTGCTAAACCAATAAAACTGCGTACCTCAGTTATACTTGTCGGTGCTGGCCATTATTGGATTGCCTTGGTTTTAGAAGGATCAACGGAAATTCCATCCTTAGAGACAATATGGCCAAGAAAAGAAATCTCCTGAAGACAGAATTCACACTTACTAAATTTCCCATATAATTCATGTCTTCTAAGAGTCTTCAGGATAATGCGTAAGTGATTTTCATGATCTTCGTGGCTTTTGGAGTATACCAAGATATAATCAATAAATACCACTACAAAGTCATCAAGATATTCCTTGAAAAATATATTCATTAGATCCATGAAAACAGAGGGTGCATTAGTCAATCCAAAAGGCATTACTGTAAACTCGTAATGCATGTACCTTGTTCGAAATGCTGTCTTTGGAACGTCTTCCTTCTTCACACACAACTGATGGTATCCAGACCGAAGGTCAATCTTTGAAATGTATTGAGCTCCATGCAGTTGGTCAAACAAATCATCAATGTGAGGTAGGGGATACTTGTTCTTTATTGTTATAGCATTGATCTCCCTATAGTCGATGCACAACCTCATAGATCCATCTTTCTTCTTAACAAAGAGAACAGGGGCTCCCCAAGGAGAAACACTAGGGAGAATAAATCCCTTATTACTCAATTCCTCTAGTTGTTTCTTTAGTTCAACTAATTCCACAGTGGCCATTCTATAAGGGTTATTCGATATGGGTCTTGATCCAGGAATTAAATCAATGGAAAACTCAACTTCTCGTTCTGGATGATGTCCATGTAAATCTTCCGAAAACACATCAACATATTCTCTCACAACAGGTACATCCTCTATTTGAATATTCCTTTCCTCACCCTCAGTAATTTCCTTCTCTTCCTCCCCAATAATTAAATTTAGTTGAGCTACTGGGGGTGGGTCTAGATAAGAATTATGTGGCGATGATTCTGCTCTAAAGATAAGGTGTTCCTTATCATCATCATCAAGAATCGTAACCTCTTTCCTCTTACAATAAATTTTCGCATCATGGTCCGAAAGCCAATCCATACCGAGGATTATATCAAATTCAATCATGGGTATGACGATGAGATCAGTAGGTAAAGAACATTTAGGTGCTCTAATGGGAACTAATCGACAAAACTTTGTTGCAACAATACTTCCCTTAGGGGTTTCGACCGACAACTCCCTTGTTAAATCAAATTGGAAATATCTAATTTTCTTAGCAAACTGGGAAGATATGAAACAATGCGATGATCCAGAATCAAATAATGCATTTGATAAACTTGAGGAAACCATTAAATTACCTGCCACCACGTCTTTCGGAGCTTCCACCTCAGCAGTAGTGATAGCATAAGTCTGGCCCTGATCCCTTGGCCTCTTCTGAAGTAAGATCCCCTGACGCTTAGGACATTCATTTGCATAATGTCCCCTCTCTCTACAATTATAGCATTCCATGTTGACAGTCGCTTTCTTTCCCTTGAATTCATGAGCTTGGTGGCCTTTTTCACCACACTTGTAACATACTCCTTTTCCTTTTAGACAGGCACCAGGGTGCTTCCTACCACAATTATCACAGGGTGGAAATTCATTTCTACCCTTCTTCCATGTTTCCTTATTTCCTTTCCCAGAGTTTTCAGTGGATCTCTTTCTATCTTGCTTTGATTTAAATTCATAAGACTTAGAGAATTCCTTTTCCGTCTTGATAGCGCACGAGACAATACCTTCGTATGAAGAGAAGGTTTGTGATACTAAAGCACGACGGAGGAATGGTTTTAACCCATCAAAGAAATGATCAGTCTTACTTCTTGGGTTACGTATGTAATCTGCAGCATACCTCGCTAACCTTGTAAAGTTAGCCTCATACTTTTCAACATTCTCATCCTCCTTCTGCCTCAGACTCAGAAATTGCCTTTCCATATCCGCTCGATGGTCTCGAGGAAAGTATTTTTCTGAGAACAGCTCTTTGAACTCCTGCCATTCCATGTTTGTAAATTCATCATCTTCCTTTGTGTTTTGAATTAGTGACCACCATTGATCGGCATCTCCAGTGAGGCGGTAAACTGCCATGACAACTTTCTCCCTTTCACTACCCCCCAAGGCATGGAATATTTTCTCTAAGGAATTTATCCATTGGTCAGCTACTATAGGATTTGTACTCCCATTGAAGGTTGGTGGTTTTTGCCTCATGAAACGGTCTAGCATTGATCCTCCACGTTGCGGATCAGGGTGCTCCATACGAGTAAGGTTATTATTCATAACCCGCGTGAGTTGTCGCAGTACGGTGAGAAGCTGATCAGCCCCAGTTGTATCACTAGCTCCACAATAATTATCTTGAGCAGGAGGGAAATCCCTACACGGAGTGCATGCATTGATACGGTTTCCATTCCTTCAACTAGGCGCCATTTCTAAACAATGGCATAAACTAGATTAGTTTATGAAATAAAATACATAATTCCATATTTGTAAAACACTTTACATAAATTGAACTATTTATGGATATAATCCATAAAAAGAAATGTTTCCTTTGAGGAAGTATATACTCATAACCCTTCATAGTGGTTTGTAAAGAAAATGAGAATTATCCTAAGCATATCCCCCGGGAGTGTCGTAACCAAGAGTGCAGCAAGGCCCATTGTCGTGCACCAGTTCCCGTTCGAGTCCAGCTCAAAACGGTGTTTTCGGGTTTTACCCCTAGGTACATCTGTGCCAGAGCCGCCTCTACCTGCTCGTATCCAGACAGGTATGTATTGCTCGGAAAACTCACAAAATCTCTATAATACCAAAATTCTAGGAAGTTTTTCTATACTAATCCTCAAAGTCTATCTTCTGGCTATGTGCTCTAATCAGAGTTTATCTAAATCTAGCTTCCAAGGTTAGTAATAAACTGCCTCTGATACCAACTGTAACGCCCCGACCCCAGCTACCCAGAGTCGGTGAATTACTTCGTAACATTGGCATGATCACAAAAGATCATGTCTCGAAAGACCGATTAGTTTAGTAGCCTTGGAAACACTAGATACATTCGTAAGTCTTTCATTACATCAAAAAGTAAACAAACTACAATAACATGGTCTTCATAGTCCACACTCATATCCCTTTCTGACTATCCCTACAGGTCATTCATAAAATACTTCTTCACATCCTGGAAAAAATATTAAAACATTGAAAGGGGTGAGCTCAGATGCTCAGTAAGGATAACAATATAGCGGAAGCTTTCATCAATAAACATAAACATTTAAGGCAATGTATAACTAAAACAAAAGCCTTTTAAACTTGAACTTCAACATAATATGGCAAAAGTAAAATGAGATAATTCCATTCACTTCTTCACATGGATATTCTACTGGTCGAATAATCACATGCAATATCAATAAACACTTTCATAATGAGGGAATGTATAATGCCAGACATTCTGAAACATTTTTTCAAGGCCTCGGCCAAGACGTCTAAAATGATTAAGGCCTCGGCCAAAACCATAAATCAAATTGGGAAAGGGCCTAGGCCAATTCCACGTCTAATTGTCTCATGAGACCTACCGATGCATCGAGGAGCTATAGTGGGCTCCACCCGTCACTTATTAAGTCCAATACATTCCTCATATGAATAGGTTTACACATAACATAAATATTCGTATTAAAACTAGCATATGAAACGTCAACAATTTCTCCATAAACTATGGATGGTATAAAAATAACACATCCATAGTCAAATATTTCACAAAACTTTCAATTGATGTTTTGTATCATAAATCAATTTCAATTAAACTTAAAACCCATCAAAGGATGTTGACATGGATGAAATCAAAGCTATTTGAGAGAAATATCTCTCTTTTTTGAAATCATTTAAAATTCCCATAATTATAAAATAATACATTTACTTTGAAAATATTCTTATAAGTTTGTAAGGGAAGCTTTGACGAAGTTATAATGACGGAAAATAGCCGCACCTGCCGTATAAGTTAAAAAAACATTCTTACCTTAAATTTGTCAAAAAGGTCAAAAAATACATTGTTTGGAAAACGACGGTAAGATTCCTTTCAAAAACGTATAAGGGTATAAATAACTTTAACCCATTTTCCGTTGTAAATTAAAAATTTTTTGAAAGATATTTTTTAGAAACATGGATGTGGATGATAACGAGGTCCCAGTAGATAATTATGTATAAACAACCTTGGATAATGAAGAGGTTGTGAAGTAAACCCTTACCTTGTACTTTTCCTTGGTTGGGGTGGGTTAACCTCCTGTATAATGGTGAAATAATTGTTATTAAATTATACAAGAATCATATACATTCATATGATATCATATATGATCTTTTAACATTGCTTTGTTAACAATATCATAGATTTATCGTTGTTTCAGGTGTTAACTTACTCGTTTTCTTTTATATGTTTTGTTACGTAAAACGTGTTTTTCATGGATAGGTTGTATCTTATTCATATCCAGAATGATATCATTTCTTTAAAAATTATTTTTAAATCATCAAATGAAAATTATACTTGAATGGATACGACGGAGAATGAATCTCATCGCGTTCGTGGAGACGGTAGTCCCTACGTACGCACGAGCGACAATATCATTATTTTGATATTAAAATAACATATAATTGGATAGTATATCATATATACATAATCATTATCATGTTATATTTATTATTTACATGAATTACATATCATTATTATACCCATATAAATAATAATATATTGAATAACAATTACACCACGACGTGGAGACGGTAAGCCGTACGTACGCACGTATGGTGACATGTCATTCAAATGATGGGTAGAATACTGAATATGGTTGTTCCATATTTATAATAACATCACAGTATATAGAAGATACTGGAGTTATAATTTTAGAATTTAAATAATAAACAAAGAGGGAGTGGAAGAAGAATGAAACTTGGAAGAGGGTGATGAAAACGTTACCTCTTCTTCGGGTTCTTCCTTTTGATTTGATCAAAAGGACTCCTTAGGATGGCTTTATGACTAAAGTAAAGCTTCTAGGATGAAGGGAGAGAATTTGGGAGAGTATTTTGGTAGATTTTAGCCGAACCAAAAGGATTGATAGTGTGAATGAGGTGGTAGAGGTGGGGGCCTTTTATAAGAGGAGAGGATGGGCTCTTTTGGAAAGATTGAAATGTTACATTATTATACAATGTTTTTCGGATTCTAAAGGTCCCACACTTATTTAATTCGTGGATAAGGTGATAAGGGTTCTAACTCTCCTCATAAAATAGGCTTTGGACAAGTGTAAGCCTTGGATTTTGCATTATCTTCTCATTTTATTTAAATCGTTAAATAATGAGGTCATCGCTACATCATCATGATGTCATACATAATTTAATTTATTTAATGTCTAAAAATTATAAAAAAAATACTATGATGTAGGAAATTTTATTAGCTTTCCAATGACTATTTATAGTCAAAAATATGACTTGTATAACCCCTTGTAAAAATTGTTTTAGTAAAACATTCCATGTTTGTGTCATTTTTTACTTTAACATTAAATAAAAGGTATTTATGTCATTTTCCAACTAAAGTGGCACCATGGGGACCCCAAGTTAACCCATGTATTGTCTTGATCGGCCATGACACATCCAATGAGGGTAGGACATGTGTCATGCTCATATCATATTATGAAAACATTATTTTTACCTTAAACTACACTAATTACCTCTAATCGCGATTAAGAACTTAAAAGTTACTATTCACCAAAAATTATTTTAATCTCATTGAACCACATTTTACTTCTTAATTACAACCATGTATGTCGGATTTTTAAAAATCAAATCACAGAGGTGGTAATATTTCATTTAAACAAAAAATCAGTTATTTAAATACCACTTAGTGGTTTCACTATTCATCAAAAATTGAAGTTTTTCAGAACAATGCCATAATTTCACCCTAAGATATAATTGATATTACTATTTAAAAAATGATGTCTATTTTACAAAATTCCAAAAATATAATTTTCATTAATTTATTTTATAATTAATTCCCGTTGTCACAACAAATAGCGTGTTTTTAAGAAACAATTTATATCAAAAGATTGGCAATTGTTTATGTCCAATTTCAATGTTAAATTAATTCTAATGACCACCATTGGATAAAATGGTAAAAATATATTCTAATTATACTTTAAAACCACTAAATAGTATAATTTATCACTATAAATTATTATGATTAAGAATGTTGTTTTTAAGTATTTTTCACTATTCATAAAAAAATTAGAAGTTCTTAGAAAAATACAAAAAATTCAACATAGGCTAATTTCGATATTCCGAATCCAAAAATGAAGTCCATTTTGATAAATAAAATTTATAGAATTTCAAAAAGTAGGTATTACTATTCATAACGGCTAGTTTAATTAGTTGTGGTGTGTGTTAGAGCTCGAGGTTGCGTACAACACATGCTATTGCATTATTCGAAGGGAAACGTACTGTGGAAGCTTGGGGTGTTACATTCTCCCCTCCTTTAAATAATTGTGTCCTCGCAATTTCTAGGGTATTACTGCATAAAAATACTCAGGTGGTTCTTCATCATAAGTTCCTCAGGTTCCCACGTTGCCTCTTCCATTTTATGATTTCTCCACAAAACCTATACCAGACGAGTCGTCCGGTTTCTCAGCACCTGCTCCCTCACAACAATAATTCCGATGGGCTCTTCTCAATAAGATAGATCGGGTTCCAGTTCTAATTCCTCATAAGTAAGTACATGTGTTGGGTCGGGCATGTATTTTCTCAATAGCGATATGTGGAAAACATCGTGAACTTTGGAGAGATTTAGCGGCATCGCCAAACGATAAGCTAGAGCCCCAATACAATCTATAATTTCGAAAGGTCCGATGTACCTAGGACTCAACTTACCCTTCTTACCAAAACGTATAACTCCCTTCCATGGAGATACCTTTAGGAAAACATGATCTCCCACCTGAAATTCCAAAACCTTTCTTCTGTTATCGGCATAGCTCTTCTACCTAATTTGAGCTGTTTTGATGTGGTTTTGGATTACCTTCACCTTTTCCATTGTTTCTTCAATCAGTTCTGGTCCCACAATTTTTCTTTCACCAACGTCATCCCAACAGGTTGGTGTACGACATCTCTTTCCGTATAACGCTTCATAAGGTTCCATCTGAATGCTTGAATGGAAGCTATTGTTATAGGAAAATTCTACCAGTGGTAAATATTGATCCCACATACCCTGAAATTCAGGAGAGCATGATCTCAACATGTCTTCTAAGGTTTGAATAGTCCGTTCTGATTTTCCATCTGTTTGAGGGTGATAGGCAGTGCTCAAACGAAGTTCAGTATCCAAGGCCTTTTGAAGACTTTTCCAGAATCTTGAAGTAAAACGAGGATCACGATCAGAAATAATCGATAGGGGTACTCCATGAAGTCTTACAACTTCATTAATATATAGTCTTGCTAGACGTTCAAGTGGTAGATCCTCCCGTATAGCCAGAAAATGTGCTGACTTAGTAAGACGGTCAACAATGACCCATATTGCATCATTCCTTCTAGGAGTCTTTGGTAGTCCCATGAAAAAGTCCATCGTAATATTATCTCATTTCCACCTAGGTATGGGAAGAGGTTGCAATACTCCACTAGGATGTGGCCTTCCAGTTTTCACTTGTTGACAAACCATACACCTCGACACAAAATCAGCAATCTCCCTCTTCATATTGTCCCACCAAAAATGTTCATTCAAATATCTATACATTTTGGTTCTCCCAGGGTGTATAGAGAAATTGGAACTATGAGCATCATCCAGTAATTCCCTTTTTAGATCAGGTATATCGGGAACACAAAGTCTCTTCCTGAATTTCAAAATTCCATCCTTATACACAAAGTCCCTCAATATTCCTTCATTCGCCTCTTTAATCTTCATCTGAAATTCTTCATCATCGGTCTGAGAACTCTTAATCCTTTCTAGTAATGATGGTTTAGAAACCATTTGAAAAATCATTGATGTTTCACATTCCCTAGTTATTCACATGTCCATCTTCACTAGATCCATGAAAATTGGATCCCTTTCAATTCTCATCACATTCAAAACTCCATGGTCTTTTCTGCTCAAAGCATCTGCCACCTTGTTTGCCTTCCCCGGGTGGTAATGTATCATGCAATCATAATCCTTGAGTAGTTCAATCCATCGCCTTTGCCTCATGTTGAGTTGTTTTTGTGAGAAAATATACTTCAAACTCTTGTGATCAGTATAAATATCACATTTTTCACAATAGAGGTAATGTCTTGATATCTTTAAAGCAAAGATCACAGCTGCTAACTCAAGATCATGAGTAGGATAGTTTTTCTCATGAATTTTTAGCTGTCGTGATGCATAGGAAATAACCTTATCATTCTTCATAAGGACACAACCAAGTCCTTTCTTCGATGCATCACTATAAATAACAAACCCATCATTCCCCGATGGTAGAGTCAATACAGGGGTGTTGACTAATCTTCTCTTCAGTTTTTCAAAACATTCTTCACACTCTTTTGTCCAGACAAATTTAATCCCTTTAGGTGTGAGTTTTGTCAATGGGTTAGCCAATATAGCAAAATTCTGCACAAAACGTCGATAATAACCTGCTAAACCAATAAAACTGTGTACCTCAGTTATACTTGTCAGTGTTGGCCATTCTTGGATTGCCTTGGTTTTAGAAGGATCAACGGATATTCCATCCTTAGAGATAATATGGCCAAGAAAAGAAATCTCTTGAAGCCAGAATTCACACTTTCTAAATTTCCCATATAATTCATGTCTTCTAAGAGTCTTCAGGATAATGCGTAAGTGATTTTTATGATCTTCGTGGCTTTTGGAGTATACCAAGATATCATCAATAAATACCACTACAAAGTCATCAAGATATTCCTTGAAAACTCTATTCATTAGATCCATGAAAATAGAGGGTGTATTAGTCTATCCAAAAGGCATTACTGTAAACTCGTAATGCCCGTACCTTGTTCGAAATGTTGTCTTTGGAACGTCTTCCTTCTTCACACACAACTGATGGTATCCAGACCGAAGGTCAATCTTTGAAAAGTATTGAGCTCCATGTAGTTGGTCAAACAAATCATAAATGCAAGGTAGGGGATACTTGTTCTTTATTGTTATAGCATTGATCTTCCTATAGTCGATGCACAACCTCATAGATCCATCTTTCTTCTTAAAAAAGAGAACAGGGGATCCCCAAGGAGAAACACTAGGGCGAATAAATCCCTTATTACTCAATTCCTCTAGTTGTTTCTTTAGTTCAACTAATTCCACAGTGGCCATTCTATAAGGGGTCTTCGATATGGGTCTTGATCCAGGAATTAAATCAATGGAAAACTCAAATTCTCGTTCTAGAGGATGTCCAGGTAAATCTTCCGGAAACACATCAACATATTCTCTCACAATAGGTACATCCTATATTTGAATATTCCTTTCCACACCCTCAGTAATTTCCTTCTCTTCCTCCCCAATAATTGAATTTAGTTGAGCTACTGGGGGTGGGTCTAGATAAGAATTATGTGGCGATGATTCTGCTCTAAAGATAAGGTGTTCCTTATCATCATCATCAAGAACCGTAACCTCTTTCCTCTTACAATAAATTTTTGCATCATGGTCTGAAAGCCAATCCATACCGAGTATTATATCAAATTCAATCATCGGTATAACGATGAGATCAGCAGGTAAAGAACATTTAGGTGCTCTAATGGGAACTAATCGACAAAACTTTGTTGCAACAATACTTTCCTTAGGGGTTTTGACTGACAACTCCCTTGTTAAATCAAATTGGAAATATCTAATTTTCTTAGAAAATTGGGAAGATATGAAACAATGAGATGATCCAGAATCAAATAATGCATTTGCTAAACTTGAGGAAACCATTAAATTACCTGCCACCGCGTCTTTCGGAGCTTCCACCTCAGCAGTAGTGATAGCATAAGCCAGGCCCTGATCCCTTGGCCTCTTCTGAAGTAAGTTCCCCTGACGCTTAGGACATTCATTTGCATAATGTCCCCTCTCTCTACAATTATAGCATTCCACGTTGACAGCCGCTTTCTTTCCCTTGCATTCATGAGCTTGGTGGCCTTTTTCACCACACTTGTAACATACTCCTTTTCCTTTTAGACAGGCACCAGGGTGCTTCCTACCACAATTATCACAGGGTGGAAATTCATTTCTACCCTTCTTCCCTGTTTCCTTATTTCCTTTCCCAGAGTTTTCAGCGGATCTCTTCTTATCTTCCTTTGATTTAAATTCATAAGACTTAGAGAATTCCTTTTCCGTCTTGATAGCGCACGAGACAATACCTTCGTATGAAGAGAAGGTTTGTGATACTAAAGCTCGACGGAGAAATGGTTTTAACCCATCAAAGAAACGATTAGTCTTACTTCTTGGGTTACGTATGTAATCTGCAGCATACCTCACTAACCTTGTAATGTTAGCCTCATACTTTGCGACATTCTCATCCTCCTTCTGCCTCAGACTCAGAAATTGCCTTTCCATATCCGCTCGATGGTCTCGAGGAAAGTATTTTTCTAAGAACAGCTCTTTGAACTCCTGCCATTCCATGTTTGTTAATTCATCATCTTCCTTTGTGTTTTGATTTAGTGACCACCATTGATCGGCATCTCCAGTGAGGCGGTAAACTGCCATGACAACTTTCTCCCCTTCACTACCCCCCAAGGCATGGAATATTTTCTCTAAGGAATTTATCCATTGCTCAGCTACTATAGGATTTGTACTCCCATTGAAGGTTGGTGGTTGTTGCCTCATGAAACGGTCTAGCATTGATCCTCCACGTTGCGGATCAGGGTGCTCCATACGAGTAAGTTTATTATTCATAACCTGCGTGAGTTGTCCCAGTACGGTGAGAAGCTGATCAGCACCAGTTGTATCACTAGCTCCACAATAATTATCTTGAGCAGGAGGGAAATCCCTAAACAGAGTGCGTGCATTGATATGGTTTCCATTCCTTCCACTAGGCGCCATTTCTAAACAATGGCATAAACTAGATTAGTTTATGAAATAAAATACATAATTCCATATTTGTAAAACACTTTACATAAATTGAACTATTTATGGATATAATCCATAAAAAGAAATGTTTCCTTTGAGGATGTATATACTCATAACCCTTCATAGTGGTTTGTAAAGAAAATGAGAATTATCCTAAGCATATCCCATGGGAGTGTCGTAACCAAGAGTGCAGCAAGGCCCGTTTTCGTGCACCAGTTCCCGTTCAAGTCTAGCTCAAAGCGGTGTTTTCGGGTTTTACCCCTAGGTACATCTGTGCCAGAGCCGCCTCTACCTGCTCGTATCCAGACAGGGATGTATTGCTCGGAAAACTCACAAAATCTCTATAATACCAAAATTCTAGGAATTTTTTCTATACTAATCCTCATAGTCTATCTTCGGGCTATGTACTCTAATCAGAGTTTATCTAAATCTAGCTTCCAAGGTTAGTACTAAACTGCCTCTGATACCAACTATAACGCCCCGACCCCAGCTACCCAGAGTCGGTGCATTACTTCGTAACATTGGCATGATCACAAAAGATCAAGTCTCGAAAGACCGATTAGTTTAGTAGCCTTGGAAACACTAGATAGATTCATAAGTCTTTCATTACATCAAAAAGTAAACAAACTACAATAACATGGTCTTCATAGTCCACACTCATATCCCTTTCTGACTATCCCTACAGGTCATTCATAAAATACTTCTTCACATCCTGGAAAAAATATTAAAACATTGAAAGGGGTGAGCTCAGATGCTCAGTAAGGATAACAATATAGCGGAAGCTTTCATCAATAAACATAAACATTTAAGGCAATGTATAACTAAAACAAAATCCTTTTAAACTTGAACTTCAACATAATATGGAAAAAGTAAAATGAGATAATGCCATTCACTTCTTCACATGGATATTCTACTGGTCGAATAATCACATGCAATATCAATAACCATTTTCATAATGAGGGAATGTATAATGCCATACATTCTGAAACATTTTGTCAAGGCCTCGGCCAAGACGTCTAAAATGATTAAGGCGTCGGCCAAAACCATAAATCAAATTGGGAAAGGGCCTCGGCCAATTCCACATCTAGTTGTCTCATGAGACCTACTGATGCATCGAGGAGCTATAGCGGGCTCCACCCGTCACTTATTAAGTCCAATACATTCCTCATATGAATAGGTTTAAACATAACATAAATATTCGTATTAAAACTAGCATATGAAAAGTCAAAAATTTCTCCATAAACTATGGATGGTATAAAAATAACACATCCACAGTCAAATATTTCACAAAATTTTCAATGGAAGTTTTGTATCATAAATCAATTTCAATTAAACTTAAAACCCATCAAAGGATGTTGACATGAATGAAATCAAAGCTATTTGAGAGAAATATCTATCTTTTTTGAAATCATTTAAAAGTCCCATAATTATAAAATAATACATTTACTTTGAAAATATTCTTATAAGCTTGTAAGGGAAGCTTTGACGAAGTTATAATGGCGGAAAATAGCTGCACCCGCCGTATAAGTTAAAAAAACATTCTTACCTTAAATTTGTCAAAAAGGTCAAAAAGTACATTGTTTGGAAAACGACGGTATGATTCCTTTCAAAAACGTATAAGGGTATAAATGAATTATCCCATTTTCCATTTAATATTAAAAATTTTTTGAAATATATTTTTAAGAAACATGGATGTGGATGATAACGAGGTCCCAGTAGATAATTATGTATAAACAACCTTGGATAATGAAGAGGTTGTGAAGTAAACCCTTACCTTGTACTTTTCCTTGGTTGGGGTAGGTTAACCTCCTGTATAATGGTGAAATAATTGTTATTAAATTATACAAGAATCATATACATTCATATGATATCATATATGATCTTTTAACATTGCTTTGTTAACAATATCTTAGATTTATCGTTGTTTCGGGTGTTAACTTACTCATTTTCTTTTATATGTTTTGTTATGTAAGTCATGTTTTTCATGGATAGGTTGTATCTTATTCATATCCAGAATTATATCATGTCCTTAAACATTATTTTTAAATCATCAAATGATAATTATACTTGAATGGATACGACGGAGAATGAATCTCATCGCGTTCGTGGAGACGGTAGTCCGTACGTACGCACGAGCGACAATATCATTATTTTGATATTCAAATAACATATAATTGGATAGTATATCATATATACAGAATCATTATCATTTTATATTTATTATTTACATGAATTAAATATCATAATTATACCCATCTAAATAATAATATATTGAATAACAATTACACCACGACGTGGAGACGGTAAGCCGTACATACGCACGTATGGTGACATGTCATTCAAATGATGGGTAGAATACTGAATATGGTTGTTACATATTTATAATAACATCACCTTATATAGAAGATACCGGAGTTATAATTTTATAATTGAAATAATAAACAAAGAGGGAGTGGAAGAAGAAAGAAACTTGAAAGAGGGTGATGAAAACGTTACCTCTTCTTCGGGTTCTTCCTTTTGATTTGATCAAAAGGACTCCTTAGGATGGCTTTATGACTAAAGTAAAGCTTCTAGGATGAAGGGAGAGAAGTTGGGAGAGTATTTGGGCAGAGTTTGGCCGAACCAAAAGGATTGAAAGTGTGAATGAGGTGGTAGAGGTGTGGGCCTTTTATAAGAGGAGAGGAGGGGCTCTTTTGGAAAGATTGAAATGTTACATTATTATACAATGCTTTTCAGATTCTAAAGGTACCACACTTATATAATTCGTGGATAAGGTGATAAGGGTTCGAAATATCCTCATACAATAGTATTTTGACAAGTTTAAGCCTTGGATTTTGCATTATGTTCTCATTTTATTTAAATCGTTAAATAATGAGGTCATCGCTGCATCATCATGATGTCATATATAATTTAATTTATTTAATGTCTAAAAATTATAAAAAAAAATACTATGATGTAGGAAATCTTATTAGACTTCCAATTAATATTTATAGTCAAAAATATGACTTGTATAACCCCATGTAAAAATTGTTTTAGTAAAACATTTCATGTTTGTGTCATTTTTTACTTTAACATTAAATAAAATGTATTTATGTCATTTTCCAACTAAAGTGGCTCCATAGGGACCCCAAGTTGACCCATGGATTGTCTTGGTCGGCCATGACACATCCAATGAGGGTAGGACATGTTTCAAGCTCATCTCATATTATTAAAACATTATTTTTACCTTAAACTACACTAATTACCTCTAATCGCGATTAAGAACTTAAAAGTTACAATTCACCAAAAATTATTTTAATCTCATTGAACCACATTTTAATTCTTAATGAAAACCATGTATGTCGGATTTTTAAAAATCAAATCACAGAGGTGGTAATATTTCATTTAAACAAAAAATCAGTTATTTAACTACCACTTAGTGGTTTCACTATTCATCAAAAATTGAAGTTTTTCAGAACAATGCCAAAATTTCACCCTAAGATATAATTGATATTCCGATTTCAAAAATGATGTCTATTTTAAAAAATTCCAAAAATATAAGTTGCATTAATTTATTTTATAATTAATTCCTGTTGTCACAACAAATAGCGTGTTTTTAAGAAACAATTTATATCAAAAGATTGGCAATTGTTTATGTCCAATTTCAATGTTAAATTAATTCTAATGACCACCATTGGATAAAATGGTAAAAATATATTCTAATTATACTTTAAAACCACTAAATATTATAATTTATCACTATAAATTATTTTAATTAAAAAAGTTGTTTTTAAGTATTTTTCACTATTCATAAAAAAAATAGAAGTTCTTAGAAAAATACCAAAAATTCAACATAGGATAATTTCAATATTCCGAATCCAAAAATGAAGTCCATTTTGATAAATAAAATTTATAGAATTTCAAAAAGTAGGTATTACTATTCACAACGGCTAGTTTAATTAGTTGTGGTGTGTGTTAGAGCTCGAGGTTGCGTACAACACACGCTATTGCATTATTCGAAGGGAAACGTACCGTGGAAGCTTGGGGTGTTACAATAAATTACCTTTTTGAGAATAAGAATAAATTTATTCATATTCCATGACTAGTGAAAACTATTAGTTAAATGTTAATATATTTAATTTAAGATATTATATACCTATTTAAATAAAATAAATTATAAATAATTATCAACTTAATTTATTAAGATAAAAAACATTACATGTATAGAAATATTTTTTTATAAAATATCTTTTTTTTACATACAATTTTTTTTATATTTTTGTCTAAAAATTTGATAACAACTGTATAAAAGATCGTTAATTTTTAATCATGTGTAAAAAATAATTTTCATTAGTTTGATACTGAAAATTTATATTTTCTTCTAAATAAAATTTATATTGTTAATATAATACTTTTAAATTAAACATTTCCATTTAACTATGAATTAATATAAGAATATTCCTTATCATTTATCATCCATTTCATGAATTTCATGAACACATTATATTACATGGTTTTTTCTATAATTTTTATTTATTCCATCCATCAAAATTATAAAATTTCATAAAATTCAGAATTCAACAATATAGGTCATAATAGTTTATTTAGTAGTACTTACTTTGTGGCTATGAACCATTTTATAAAAATATTATTATATGAATCTCACATAACTATATATTAATATATTACATTTTATATTTTTGACATGTCACTATTCATTATGTTTGGTGTTGTGTCCATCAAAATCTATCCAACACATCAAATTTATTAAAGAAAAATATATTCCAAAATTTAAAGGTGTAATATTGTACCCCCCTTAAATTGTTTCTACTTAGATTATTCTACTTTTATGAAAAGAGGTAAGTATATATCACCTAATTTACTTCTTGGGTTCCCATATATATTCATGAAATTTATGATTCCTTCGGATAAACTTAACCACGTGATTGGACTTTCCCCATAGATCTTTATCTCCATGATAAAAAAAAATTAGTTTTTACTTATAAGAAGGATCATTTTTTGATGGTATGAACAATAATTTATGTACATGATAAGGATTAGGTATTAAATTCATGAAAATAGATACATGGAGCATGTCATGATCTTGGGAGACATTTTGTGAAAGTTCCAGGAAAAAAGCTATCATACCTACCAGATCATGAATCTCAAAGGCATCAATGTATATGGGGATAAAATTCCCCATGCATACAAATATTATAACATCCATAAAAATAAATATACAAAAGAATACATCATCACCAACTTTGAAATTTAGATATCCCCATCGATTATCAATACAATTTTTCTATCGACTCTAATCTTCACTAATGTGTTGCTAATAACTCTAACTTTCTCTGACATTTCCTTTGCTAGTTTGGGTCCCAATAAAATTATTTCTATAAATTTATCCAACCATGTTGAAGTTATCCTATTATTTCCACATGTGGATTCATAAATAAATCTATAAATGCTCTATTGAATCATATATTAATTAGAAAACTTGACTAGAGGAAGGTGTTGATTAAAACCACAATTAAATTTTATAAAGGAATATATTATCATATCATTGAGGGTTTTAATGTAAACACATAAGCCAATAATCCTATAAAGTTGTTCCTATATCTTCTGGACAACAGTGACTCAAGTGAATATCCTAGTATTCTAAAGGCTTCCATCTAAAAGTGATGGTCTATGGGTGGTATGGTGAGGAAAAAAACCCTATAGTCAGAGTCTAACATAATGGAAATAAATAAATCATAATATTAATCAAATATAGATAAAATAAATATTTTCTAAAATATTATGTCATATCCAATGAAAAATCCATGTTTTCAAAATATATACAGGCATAACTTACATAGTAGTTAGGTCATGAACAACAAGATCAAAAGTGAACAAAAGGAAAAATAATAAGAGATGGAAAAAATAGAGAAGCCCCAACCTCTATCATGATACCCAGATCACAACTCAAATTCAAGGCATACCAAAAATAATTATCTATATGTACCTTTCCCTTTTCCCAAACAGTTTACATGAATTCTCTCCGAGTACCAATTGATGGCCCAGATATGGTGTGAGTACAACTCAGCAGGTCATCACCAATGGTGTATCATGCAAATTAAGTTTTTATATGTAAATCAAAATGGTGTACAATAAATAAGTGAAACAATGATAAACATAATCCTTATAAATAAATGGATCTAATACATGACTTTGGTCTCAAGGAGATAACCCATGAGGACCATACCTGCTTTGACCAACATTAGTTTCTATAAACATAATGGTGTTAACATGTATCACTTTAGTTTAATGGAACCTCATTGAGGATACCATAATTATGTAACCTAAGTTAATCCACATAGCTATACTAGACATTCCCTACAAGTAATTTCTAAAAAAAAATCCATTAGTTGAGTCTGAACTCAAGGAACCTCTTTTAATATCAAGAGTAAAAAATCCATTGGAATCCAACTCTCACACCTGAGGATTTACACACTAATAAGACCAAACTGAATATTATGGGATCAAACCACCATATTAAAAAAATACACCCCTAAAGAATCAACAAAATTAATCGATGAAATTCAATAAGATAATAAATTACCTGAATATATGGGGATCCATCCCATGGAATTCTTGGTAATGAATCTAAGTAGAATACACTAGCTCGATATAGGAATCCCATAGCATTGGGCCTCATTTAACCTAATGGTGTCTCCACACCCCAACATTAATAAGCACAACTAATGAAATTTGAGGCATTTCCATGGAATTCCATTCCAATACAAATGTGATGAATCTAAGGATATCCTCCAATGTATTTTATACTTAAAACAATTTCCAAGGATTTACATTAATTCATTATTCCACAATTCAAATGATAAAAAATTATACAGCCAAAATCAAGTTCTCCATTTGGGGTTAATTAATTTTATCATCATGAATTTCAAATCCATACAAACAACCAGGTATTGGGTGTCATCCCAAGCATCCCATATTACATATTAAAACATGATTTCACAAAGTTCATCCCTAAAATACCCCCAATTAATTCATTCATACCCAAGTAGAAGGACTATATCACCTCATTAATGGTCTCCACAAATGTCTACTCAAGCCAACATGATATTATATTTCTTTGGGAGTTCCAAAACATAATTATGATGGCCAAAAAAACTGAATTTAATTTTATGGTCAAGTGTCTCATTAGTCAACATTACCACACTTACCCAATATATAATGTGATGATGAGGATTTAAGGGAAAAGTACTTGACCACCCACTACATCTTTGTAGGTAGACACCCACTCATTTTCATACTTTTCATGATGTAATGTGATAAATAGACAATCTAGGAAAAATCCCTAATAATAGGACATTTGTGTTAGACAATTTGGAAGAGATTTAGAAGGAAAATAAAATCATGATTAGAACCTAGATGATTTTTAAAATTATGAATATCCATACAACATGATTAATGGAAGAAAAATATTAGGTGGAATGATGATTGAACACCCAAGAACTAAAAATAGGAGATAATTCCTCCCACATTGTTGTTACTCCCCTAAAGAGGGGGAAATTCGAGTTAAGAAGGAACGTGGGATAAAATGGTAAAAATACCCTCTTTCCTCTTAAAGAACCCAAAATCAACCACCTAGACAATGGGTATCACTATCCAATAATTGGGCTTCAATTGTCTCTTCCAACCAATAGTAATACCACCAGATAGTTGGTGATATCTTTTCGGTTAGTCGGTGGCATTACAACCGTTAGGTTATATTCCCAAACCTCATCCCAAGTATCCCAAATACCATAATGACCACCTGAAACCCCTTGAATGCTTCATTAAAGAAAAAGTTTAGGGAGGTTTGGAAAACATTAAATTCATAATTCCATAATAAGGGTAGGGTATTATAGAGTAATATTCTCATACTGACCATCAATATGAGGATGATATACATTGATAAAATTTATCTCTATATTCAGTTCTTATTGAATGATTCAACATAACAACGAGGTAGACCTTAGATATCAATCAAATATAATTGAGAATGGTACTACATAAAACCTTACAACTTCCTTAAGGTATATCCTAACAAAATGGTCAAGATAAAAATATTATCTAATGTTAATAAAATGTACTGAATTCATAAGGTGATCAACTATAACAACAATTTCATTATAAACATTATATTTATTTTGGATTCCAATAATGAAATACATTGTGATTTTTTACTATTTATATATTTTTATGAGTAATGGTTACATCATACCCTTGGATATCTGATGTTTATCCTTAACTTGATGACATACCAAACATAAAGATACATTCTCTACAATATCCCCCTTCATTTTTCCCACTTTAAATTATCTTTGATATCTCTATACATATTTATTATAAAAAGATAGATATAGAATGATGACCTATATGATTCATCCAATATATCTTTCAACAATTTTGGTATTGATTGGATATATACTCTATTCCGGAACTAGATCATTCTATCACTATTATAGTTTAACTCAAGACCATTCATTACCTTTTTTCTAGCTCAAACTCCTTCTTCTATGCCTCATTAATCTTGAAAAAAGGGATGATTGTGCATTCAATTAAGTAATATTTTATTTATCCAATTCCATCATAATTTCAATATCCATTCTCTATAAATACATAAATATTGGATCTCTTTCAAATCCTGATCATGGACTAGATAGCATGGTTCTTTAAGCTCAAAGCATCATCCACCATGTTCTCCTTACCAGGATAGAAATGTATTGAGCAATCGAAGTAATTAATTAACTCTAACTATCTTTCTTGGAAAATATTTAACTTAGACAATGTGAATATATACTTAATGTTTGTATGATTATTATATATATAACACCATTCACTATAATGATAAAACCTACATATCTTCAAAGAAAAAATTACCAATGCTGGATACAAATCATGATTTTGGTAATTTTACTCATTAAATATTGATTAGAATGATTCATAAACATAGTATATGTCATTATATATGAGAAAACATCCCATTATCTTGATTTATGTAACAATATAGATCAAAAACACCTCTATACAACGAGGTAATATTAGAATAGGTGCAGTAAAAAATATTCTCTTTAGTTTGTTGAAATTATATTCACATTCATTAGTCCAAATTAACATGAATCTATTCAATGTCATCTTGGTTAGTTTATTTTATATAAATGAAAAATTTCTCACAAATCATTAGTAGTTTACATAAAATTAATTATAACTATGGATCTCAATCACCATGGATGGTCTGGGACAATGTCAGATAACTTATATCTTTGAAAGATCCAATGGTATTCCCTAACTTTTAATTACATGACCTATGAATAATACTTTATATAGTGATATTTTACACTTGATAAATTTGGAATATAAATTTTCATTTCTCTTGGACATTAAAATTATTCCTTGAATTATATTCATAATCATTATTTCTCTTATAATATATAATAAAATCATCTTTAAGGGCTACCACATATTGATTTAAGAAATATCTAAAGAGTCTATTCATTAAATCTATGAAGATAACATGTACACTGTTAATTACAAATGGAATAAAAAAATAGTAATCTTAATACCATGTTTAGAAGTATTTATTAGTTATTACATCTCTTTTAACCTCAACTAATTACATCTAGATTGATAGTCAATGATTGAAAAGTATCAAGATCCTCAAATATGATCAAAAAAATCATCAATACAATATTGAAGATACTTATTATATATCATGGCCTTTTTAATTTCATGAAAATCAATGCAATGAAAAATTGTAACACCTTTTTTATTTACAAAACGAATAGGTGAACTCCATAAGGATGAATTAAGGTGTATGAATCCCTTATACATAATGGTTTAGTGTATTTGGATACTAGATACACGATCATATTATTTCAAGAAAGAACTTAAACATCTCCCATAAATTTATTCTGATATAGTACCTTTCTTAGACAGATCCTACCTAAAACCATTCATTCTAACCTGGGGAAATAGTAACAAAACAATGCTTGAGGTTAGATGCTCACTAATGGTAAACATGAAATCAATGATCATAATTGATCATAATATAATCATAAGGGTATAATAAAATGAACATAAATTAGGAAAGCATAATAAAATACATTGACCATAATTCATGAGTCATGGAATAAATAATTTTCATAATAAAATACATGATTCATAATAGTAAAAAATCATCAATAATCAATCATGATCCATGAGATCATATCATAAATATAAAAACATTTAATATGATAATGTGGAACAATAATAATCATATAAAATAATTTCACACTCATATATCACTTCTAAATTAATTATAATATATTGGATAAGGTCCCATAGAGGATTTGGCTCACACCCCATTCTCTTTTCCTTCAAGTGGATTGATTCCTGCATTTGATTGGGTTTAATCCTAAATTACCATTTATATTATCTCATTAGATACCAATATTTACAAAATTTATATAAGGGGTATATAATTCTAAGCACACCCATCATGTAATTAAAACCATACAAATGTGTTACATGAGATAAAAAAAAACATTCATCATTTCATTATAGATTAAATAACCTGTAGAGACCCATACTTTACATACATTGTTATTACTTCAGAATTGAAGCACACTTATTATAACATATAACAAAACCAGGAAAGGACCGTATAGGTATAGAGTCTTTAGAAACTGGGAAACATAAACAACTGGTTCATAAAGCGTCTACATTGTCTCCCATTTATTTCATCATATCTATAGTCCCTTTTGGCATATCTTACTTAATAACCTTCTTCCTACCCTGGGGAAAGAAAACATACAAAAGGGTGATATTAAATGCTCAGTAAGGGTAAACAAAAGAAATATCAATCACATCATATACATAAGAACATAACTTTTGGAAACCTTAACCTGCAAAAGAAATCATAATCTCATAACATGGGATAAATCATAGTAGTGAAATGTAATCCCAATAATCATAACTTAAAACATGAAAATTTGTGGAATACACACATAATCATAGAGAATCATTTCTTATTAGTCATGTCTCATTGCCAAGACTATCTTAGTGGACAAATTCCATTTCTGAACCGAGTTCACTCCTCGTTTCAGTCCTGTTTCACTGAACCGGTTTAACCTGTCGTTCTAGCCATGTCTATCTCATGAGATATAAAATATTTACCCAATGCATTGGAGGGATATATAGGTCCCACCCATCTCATAATGATACCATTCTTATGTGTGCCACAAAATCATAAACCATACATCATAGCATAACCCATGTAATAAAAATGGGAATCTTAAACATCAGGACATCATAAAAAAATTAATAAGAGATAAAGGAATTCATAAAAATAATTCCATCACAACATAATCAAATCAATGTAATAATAGGGATAGAAACAGAACACTTTATTATCTTAGATGGAAAATAATTTTGATAAAACACTTGAACTCCATTCTTGAGAAAAATATCCTTTCTACTTCAAAAAAACTTTTCCTTTCGTAACATGTCATACAATTCTAAACTAAAAGAAGTTGATTCAAAATAAACTTGAAAACTTGTAAAGGAAGATTCTTGGAAATAATTTTTTAAAAATCCATTCATGCCGTAAAAGTTAAAAAAACATTCTTCTTGTAATTTTGTCGGAAAAGTCAAAAAGTACCTCGTATGAAAAACGACAAAAGATTCCTTTCATATATTTACTAAAAACTCACCGAAGGGTAAAATTGGATATAAACTACTGTAGAAGGATATTAATATTACATATTGAGGAAACATGGATGTGGATGATAAAATATACCCCAGTAAATAATGAAGTATAAACAATCTCAGATAAAAATGAGATTGTGATATTTCCCTTACCTTAGGTCCAATTTGCTTTGTAAGTGTCTGAACCTCCTGTATAATGATTTAAATAATGTTATTGACTTATTCCAGAATCATAATTATTTTTATGATATCATATATGGTAATATTTTTAGCTTCTTATAAGTAATATTTCATTACCACTTGTTTATTCAGGTGTTTATTACTTTTTGTTCTTATGTGTGTTTTGTCGAATAAATTCTTATACTTATTTTTAGGTTATAGATACCTCATTTAAATAATGGTATTAGTTTAATATATATCATATTTATTCACTCAATTCATTTATATAATCATTATGCAATGAAGATCATGTAGAACAAGTCGCATCACATCGTGGAGACGGTATTCCGTACGTACGCACGAGCGATGATATTTTTCCCATGATCGTGGAATTGTATTGGAGTGTATGTATACTATTTCATAACCAATATAAATTTGTAATAGTTATATATAGTCATTATTTACACCATTATACCCATCCAAGTAAGGTGGTGGTGGAAAATAGATTACACCACGGCGTGGAGACGGTATTCTGTACGTACGCACGCGTGGTGATTTCATTTTCTGTAGGATGGATAGATGGTGAAATAGGGTTGTCTCGTACTTATAATAACATATCAGTATATTAGTTATACTTATGTTATTACTTAATAATGAAACAACTAAAGAAGAAGAAGTGGAAGAAGAAATAAAGATGAAACAATCGGTAACAGACATTACCTCTTCTTTGAATTGCTTCTTCGAGCCCTCCTTTTAGGGCACTAAAATTGGTCTTTTAAGAATAACAGGACCTCTAGTATGTCTCTAGGGAAGTGGAGAGAATAAATTGCCAGGTTTTGGCCGAGCTTGAAGGCTCAAAGTGGTGTGAGGAAGAGGGGGAGGAGGTTCCCTTTTATAAGGGAGGAGAGGGGCTCCTTTGGAAAAACAAAAAATATTATTTTATTATAAAGTCAAGTTCAATTTTAAATAGCTCAAGATTGATTTATTTAGAAACTAAGGAGGGTATGGGTCGAAATCCTCTCATCCAATAGAATTTATACAAGTTTAGGTTCCTATTTAAACCTTATCATTTAGATTTAACATTAAGTAAAATAATTTTACTTTTACCGTGCCTTCTTGTGTTCTTATACTATAAGGTTAATAAACATACTATAAGCAGCCAAACGAACCCCAAGTTGTTTATTATTAATATATATATTCTTATATAAGTCATTTGGCTGAACCTTGTATTTTTAGGAATAAAATAACAATTAATAATATAATATTTTTTTAAAAAACTATTTTATGTCTATTTTGACACTATTTAGTAATTGATTTTTTTGAAACTCATAACAGAATTATTAGTTCAAAAAAAGTTAATTAAAAAAATACTAACATGTCATATTAACCTAGAAAATTAGTGGAATTCATAAAAAGTCTCAAATTATATTTATTTGGGTATTTATAACATCAATTATGTCAATATTTCATTAATAAAATAATTAATGCATCATCTTTGTGTCATAAATAAATTAAATTATTTAAAGTATAAAAATTACAAATAAAATATCATTATGTATTAAACCGTTTTATATTTCTAATGAATATTTATAGTAGAATTTATCTTCTGTATAACCCTATATTAAAAATGATATACTTATTAAACATTGATTTTAACTATTTTAACCCTTCTTTAAATAAATTAATAATAAATGTCCTAATCTAATCCAAGTGGGCCTAAATGGTCATATTTTATTCCTAAGGCTGTTTTTTGTCGAATTAAACTTATCCAATAGAATTAATACATGTGTTAGGGTAATAATAATATCATTTTTACCCTTAATTACCCTATTTACTTTTAACCGTGGTAAATAAAACTAAAAAGTTACTATTCACCAAAAATTATTTTCATCTCATTGAACCACATTTTACTTACTGGCATCAACCGTGTCTCTTGGATTTTTGAGATTCCACTCACAGAATCGGTAAAATTATGTTTTATAAAAAATTCAGTTTTTTTAACTACCACTTAGTGGTTTCACTATTCATCAAAAATTGAAAGTTTTCAGAAAAATACCAAAATTTCACCCTAGGCTAATTTCGATATTCCAAATCCAAAAATGAAGTCGATTTTGAAAAATAAAATTCATAAAATTTCAATAAGTGGTTATTACTATTCATAACGGCTAGTTTTAATAATATTTTAATAGCATATTGTTGTTTAGTGAATCTCGGTATTGCGTACGACGCAAGATATTGAGGAAGGTCGTGATTGCGTGTAAAGAAAGCCAAGAAAGTGATGTGTGTAGTGAAAGATTCCTTTGATGATTTATATAAAAACAAAATATTTCTCATAAAATTCTCAGGTGTTACATTCTACCCCCCTTAAAATGAATTTTGCCTTCGAAATTCGTCACTTTGTAACAAACAGATGAGGATACCTCTCCCTCATCATATCCTCAAGCTCCCATGTAGCTTCTACTAATTGGTGGTTCTTCCATAAAACTTTCACCAATCGAGTGGTCTTGTTTCGTAGGACTTTTTCGCTATGATCCAAAATCTCTATCAGCTGTTCTTCATAAGAAAGATCTTGCTCCAGCGGTACAACTTCTGAGCTGAGTATATGTGAAGGATCAGGTATGTACTTTCTCAGGACAGATACATGGAACACATCGTGAACTTGAGAGAGATTCGGTGGAAGCACCAATCGGTAAGCTACCTTCCCAACACGATCCAGTATTTTGAAAGGACCGATATACCTAGGGCTCAACTTTTCCTTCTTTCAAAATCTCATTACTCTCTTCCAAGGAGATATTCGTAAGAACACTTTATCACCCACTTCAAATTCTAAGTCTTTTCTTCGGTTGTCGGCATAACTTTTCTGTCAACTCTGGGCTGATCTTATGCGTTGTTGAATAGATCTGACCTTTTCTGACATATCATCAACAAGATCAGGTCCTAATAGCTTTATTTCCCCAACTTCATCCCAGCAAGTTGGAGTCCTGCATTTCTTTCCATATAGAGCTTCATAAGGAGCCATCTGAATACTGGAGTGAAAGCTATTATTATAAGAAAATTCCACCAAAGGTTGGTGTTGATCCCAACCACCTTTGAAATCCATAGATCAAGCTCTCAACATATCTTCTAGAGTTTGAATTGTTCTCTCAGAATGACTGTCTGTCTGAGGATGATAAGCAGTGCTGAAACTCAACTCTGTATCAAGAGTATGCTGAAGACTTCGCCAGAACTTTTAGGTAAACATCTGATCCCGATCAGATATAATAGAAATTGGTACTCCATGCAATCTTACCACTTCCTTCACATATATCCTGGCAAGATGATACAGAGAGAAACCCTCTCTAATAGCAATGAAGTGTGCAGACTTTGTAAGATGATCAACTATGACCCAGATAGCATTATTGCCTTTGGATGTTTTAGGAAGTCTGGTGACAAAGTCCATAGTGATTTTTTCCCATTTCCATTCGGGTAAGGGTAATGGTTGTAACATCCCCTTAGACTTCTGTCTCTCAGCTTTAACTTGCTGACAAACCAAGCCTCGAGAGACATATTCAGCAACATCTCTTTTCATTCCATCCCACCAGAAGTACTCTTTCAGGTCCCTATACATCTTCGTGCTTCCAGGATGAATAGAGAATGAAGAAATATGAGCCTCATCCATCAGCTCGTTCTTTAATTTGGGGATGGGAGGAACACAAACCCGATTCTGGAACATTATTATCCCATCACAATCAAGGTTGAATTCAGGAACATTTCTCACCTTCTTTTGTAACTCGACATCTTCTTTTTGTGCCTCTTTAATCTTCACATGTATATATGGTTGAACATTCATTTGATAAAATTACGATTTCCCCCCTTCCATTATAATTCCAACATCCATCCTTTGTAAATCCATAAATATTGGATCTTTTGTGATCCTCATCATGGATAAACTGGCATGGTCTTGTCGACTTAATTCATCTTCCACCTTGTTTGCATTCCCAGGGTGGTAATGGATAGAGCAGTCGTAATCCTTAATCATCTCCAACCATCTTCTTTGGTGCATATTTATCTCCTTTTGTGTGAAAATATACTTTAAACTTTTATGATCAGTATAAATGTCACACCTTTATCCATAAAGATAATGGCTCTAAATCTTTAATGCAAAGATTACTGCAGCTAACTCCAAATCATGAGTTGGGTAATTTTTCTCATGTAATTTCAACTGTCGTGAGGCATAAGCTATCACCATATAATTTTGCATAAGAACACACCCCAATCCCTTTTTGGATGCATCAATGTAGATCAAAAACCTTTCTCCACTACAAGGCAGTGTGAGCACAGGTGCACTGGATAACCTTCTTTTCAACTCTTTGAAATTCTCTTCACATTCCTCCGTCCAGACAAACTTAACTCCTTTCCGAGGCAACTTGGTGAGTGGATTAGATAATCGTGAAAAATCCTTCACAAAACGTCGATAATATCCAGCCAAACCAAGAAAAATTCAGATCTCAGTTACTATTGTTGGTCTCGACCATCTTTCGATAACCTCTATTTTTGCTGGATCCACAGATATCCCCTTTTTTGAGATTATGTGACCCAAAAATGCAACTTTTTGAAGCCAAAATTCACACTTGGTAAATTTTGCATAAATCTTCTCCTTTCTCAGGGTCTTCAATATAATTCTCAAGTGATCTTCATGTTCTTCCTTGCTCTTTGAATAAACAATAATATCGTCTATAAAGACTACCACAAACTGATCAAGATAGTCTCTAAAGACTCTATTCATCAGATCCATGAAGATAGCAGGGGCATTAGTAAGACCAAATGACATCACTATAAATTCATAGTGTCCATACCTTGTACGGAAAACCGTCTTTGGTATATCCTCCCTTTTGACCCTTAATTGATGATACCCTGAACGAAGATCAATCTTGGAAAAGTATTGAGCTCCGCGTAGTTGGTCAAATAAGTCATCAATGTGTGGGAGAGGATATTTGTTCTTGATAGTGATCTTGTTAAGTTCTCGATAATCAATGCAGAGTCTCATTGATCCATCTTTCTACTTAACAAACAGAACAGGTGCTCCCCAAGGTGATGCACTAGGGCATATGAACCCCTTATCAAGATTCTCTTGAATTTGCTTCTTCAATTCCCGCAACTCAATTGGGGCTATTCTATAAGGTGTCTTTGAAATAGGCAAAGCACCCGATACGAGTTCTATTGAAAACTAAACTTCACGATTTGGTGGAAGACCCGGTAATTCCTCTAGAAAGACATCATCAAACTCCCGTACAATGGGAATATTCTTAATCGTGATTTTCTCACTAACCATTTGAGATAAATAACCTTCATTTAGTGGAATCAAGACCCATAAGATGGAATAAATTTCCACTGGAAGGTTATGTTCATCCTTGCATTGATAGACGATCATAGATTGATCTGGAATATGAAATGTGACTTCCCTTCTTTGGAAATTGATATGAGCTCCATATAAAGAAAGCCAATCCATGCCAAGAATCACATCAAATTCCACTATAGGAAGGATCACAAGATTTGTAGGAAGCACTTTCCCACAAACTTCGATTGGAGAAGAATTATAAACTTTTGATGCGACTGTTGTGCCATTAGGGGTTGTCACAGCTAACACAACATCTAATTGTTGAGGTAACCTGGTGATATCCTTAGAAAATTCTTTAGATATAAAACAGTGGGTGGATCCATAATCAAATAAAACATTTGCTACTTTAGAGTGGATAGTAAGAGTACCTTTCACCACAACGTTATCGTACTCCACATCGCTGATAGAAATTGCATGTGACTTTCCTTTATCTTTAGCCTTAAGAGTTTTTTGACGTCGACCATCATCATCAACCCTTGGATTTGGGCATTGATTTTCATAATTCCCCATCTCTTTACACATGAAACATTGAAGTGTAGTAGGTTCATTCTGTGTATCCCTTCCTTTGTTTGCATCATTATACATCTTCTTCCCATCATTGCGGCATTCAAATGTCCTATGACCTTCCTTTCCACATTTGAAACATTAACTTGTCCCTTTAAGACAACTCCCTCCATGTTTCTTTCCACACTTTGAGCATATGGGAAAGCTCATCTTCTTTTCAGTGTGCTCTTTAGATTTTCCTTTGAATTCTATTTTCCTCTTCTTATCAAACCCATATGACTTATGGGTGACTCCAATCTCCATCTCGACTTTGAGAGCACATCGAACGATTTCCTCGAAGCTATTGAAGTCCTTTATGTCTAATGCCCTTCGAAGACTTGGTTTTAAGCCACTAAAGAATCGATCGATCTTACTCTCAGGTTGGATAATAATACCAAAAGCGTACTTTGCAAGTCTTGTAAAAGTTTCTTCATTGGTACCAACAGATTTATCATCCTTTTGCTTCAGTTCAAGAAACTCTTTCTCCATCTTTGTTTGGAGAATACGAGGGAAGTACTTATTGAAAAATAATTTCTTGAACTCGTCCCATTCCATGGACTCAATTTCATCCCTTTGCCTTGTATTCTTAACAAGATTCCACCATTGATCAGCATCACCTTCCAAACGATACACTGCAAAGATGACTTTATCATGTTCAGAACATTGAAGAACTGAAAATATCTTTTCAGTAGTACTAATCCATTGTTCAGCAACTAATGGATCAGTAGACCCGCTGAATGAAGGTAGACGCTGCCTCATGAAGGATTCAACAGAATGTTGCTCCTTCCTTTGCTAGTTTGGAAGTCATGCATGATTCATAGCTTAAGAAAGTTGTGTGAGCATGGCTACAAGATTTTGCATTCCATCTCCCATAACGTTTGGTTGCTCAGGGGGACAATCATTGCATTGCCCGTCGCATTCCTCATTAACACGGTTCCTTCGGGTTCCATCCATTGACTAAAACCAAGAAGAATAGTGTGAGAAATACTAATTATAATAGGAAAACCACATAATCAAGAATAAAATTTCACACTTAAGGTCTTATCCTAGGTTATTCATGGCCATTTATAAAACACTAATATTGTGTTCTATGCTTAGACTTATCCTTAGGGTTCTTACTAAGGCTTTCATATCCTAGTTTCCAAAGGTTGACTATACCTTTCCTCTGACACCAACTGTAGAGACCCATACTTTACATACATTGTTATTAATTCAAAATTGAAGCACACTTATTACAACATATAACAAAACCAGTAAAGGACCGTATAGGTATAGTGTCTTTAGAAACTGGGAAACATAAACACCTGGTTCATAAAGCATCTATATTTTCTCCCATTTATTTCATCATATCTATAGTCCCTTTTGGAATATATTACTTAATAACCTTCTTCCTGACCTGGGGAAATAAAATATACAAAAGGGTGAGCTCAAATGCTTAGTAAGGGTAAACAAAACAAATATCAATCACATCATATACAAAAGAACATAACTTTTGGAAATCTTAACCTGCAAAAGAAATCATAATCTCATAACATGGGATAAATCATAGTAGTGAAATGTAATCACAATAATCGTAACTTAAAACATGAAACTTTGTGGAATACACACATAATCATATAGAATCATTTCTTATTAGTCAAGGCTCATTTCCAAGACTATCTTAGTGGACAAAGTCCATTTCTGAATCGAGTTCACTCCTCGTTTCAGTACTGTTTCACTGAACCGGTTTAACCTGTCGTTCCAGCCTTGTCTATCTCATGAGATATAAAATATTTACCCAATGCATTTGAGGGAGATATAGGTCCCACCCATATCATAATTATACCATTCTTATGTGTGCCACAAAATCATAAATCATACATCATAGCATAACACATGTAATAAAAATGGGAATCTTAAACATCGGGACATCATAAAACAATTCATATAAGATAAAGGAATTCATAAAAGTAATTCCATCACAACATAATCAAATCATTGTAATAATAGGAATAGAAACAAAACCCTTTATTATCTTAGATGTAAAATAATTTTGATAAAACACTTGAACTCCATTCTTGAGAAAAATATCCTTTCTACTTCAAAAACACTTTTCCTTTCTTAACATGTCATACAATTATAAACTAAAAGAAGTTGATTCAAAATAAACTTGAAAACTTGTAAAGGAAGATTCTTGAAAATAATGTTTTAAAAATCCATTCATGCCGTATAAGTTAAAAAAACATTCTTCTCGTACTTTTGTCGGAAAAGTCAAAAAGTCCCTCGTAAGAAAAACAACAAAAGATTCCTTTCATATATATACTAAAAACTCACCAAAGGGTAAAATTGGTTATAAAATATTGTAGAAGGATATAAATATTACATATTGAGGAAACACGGATGTAGATGATAAAATACACCCCAGTAAATACCGAAGTATAAACAATCTCGGATAAAAATGAGATTGTGATATTTCCCTTACCTTAGGTCCGATTTGCTTCATAAGTGTCTGAAACTCTTGTATAATGATTTAAATAATGTTATTGAATTATTCCAGAATCATACTTATTTTTATGATATCATATATGGTCATATTTTTAGCTTCTTATTAGTAATATTTCATTACTATTTGTTTATTTGGGTGTTTATTACTTTTTGTTCTTATGCATGTTTTGTCGAATAAATTCTTATACTTATTTTTAGGTTATAGATACCTCATTTCTAGAATTTTATTAGTTTAATATATATCAAATTTATTCACTCATTTCATTTATATAATCATTATGCAATGAAGATCATGTAGAACGAGTCGCATCACATCGTGGAGACGGTATTCCGTACGTACGCACGAGCGATGATATCATTCCCATGATAGTGGAATTGTATTGGAGTGTATGTATATTATTTCAGAATAAATATCACTTTATAATAGTCATATATAGTCATTATTTACACCATTATACCCATCCAAGTAAGGTGGTGGTGGAAAATAGATTACACCACGGCATGGAGACGGTATTCCGTACGTACGCACGCACGGTGATTTCGTTTTCCGTAAAATGGATAGATAGTGAAATAGGGTTGTTTCATACTTATAATAACATATCAGTATATGAGTGATACTGATGTTATTACTTCATAATGAAATAACTAAATAATAATAAGTGGAAGAAGAAATAAAGATGAAAGAATCGGTAACAGGCATTACCTCTTCTTTGAGGTACTTCTTTGAGACCTCCTTTTAGGCGACTAAAATTGGTCTTTGAAGAAGACCAGGACCTCTAGGACGTCTCTAGGGAAGTGGATAGAATAAAGTTCGAGGTGTTGGCCGAGCTTGAAGGCTCAAAGTGGTGTGAGGAAGAGGGGGAGGAGGTGCCCTTTTATAAGGGAGGAGAGGGGCTAATTTGGAAAAACAAAAAATATTATTTTATTATAAAGTCAAGATCGGTTTTAAATAGCTCCAAATTGATTTATTTCGAAGCTAAGGTGGGGATGGGCCGAAATAATCTCATCCAATAGAATTTAGACAAGTTTAGGTTCCTATTTTAACCTTATCATTTAGATTTAACATTAAGTAAAATAATTTTACTTTTATCGTGCCTTCTTGTGTTCTTATACTATAAGGTTAATAAACTTACTATAAGCAGCCAAACGAACCCCAAGTTGTTTATTATTAATATATATAACCTTATCTAAGTAATTTGGCTGAACCTTAGATTTTTAAGAATAAAATAACAATTACTAATATAATATTTTTTTAAAAAACTATTTTATGTCAATTTTGACACTATTTAGTAATTGATTTTTGTAAAAATCATAATAGAATTATTAGTTCGAAAAAAGTTAATTAAATCAATACTAACATGTCATATTAACATAGAAAATTAGTGTAATTCATAAAAAGTCTCAAATTATATTTATTTGGGTATTTATAACATAAATTATGTCTATATTTCATTAATAAAATAATTACTGCATCATCTTTGTGTCATAAATAAATTAAATTATTTAAAGTCTAAAAATTACAAATAAAATATCATTATGTAGGAAATCGCTTTAGATTTATAATGAATATTTATAGTCGAATTTATCTTATGTATAACCCTATATTAAAAATGATATACTTATTAAACTTTGATTTTAACTATTTTAACCCTTCTTTAAATAAATTAATAATAAATGCCCTAATCTAATCCAAGTGGGCCTAAATGGTCATATTTTATTCCTAAGGTTGTTTTTGGTCGAATTACAGTTATCCAATAGAATTAATACATGTGTTAGGGTAATAATAATATCATTTTTACCCTTAATTACCCTATTTACTTTTAACTGTGGTAAATAAAAGTAAAAAGTTACTATTCACCAAAAAATTATTTTCATTTCATTGAACCACATTTTACTTACTGACATCAACCGTGTCTCTAGGATTTTTGAGATTCCACTAATAGAAGTGGTAAAATTAAGTGTAATAAAAAATTCAGTTTTTTTAACTACCACTTAGTGGTTTCACTATTCATCAAAAATTGTAAGTTTTCAGAAAAATAACAAAATTTCACCCTAGGATAATTTCGATATTCCGAATCCAAAAATGAAGTTGATTTTGAACAATAAAATTTATAAAATTTCAAAAAGTGGTTATTACTATTCATAACGGCTAGTTTTAATAATATTTTAATAGCATATTGTTGTTTTGTGAATCTCGGTATTGCGTATGACGCAAGATATCGAGGAAGGTTGTTATTGCGTGTAAACAAATCCAAGAAATAGATTTGTGTAGTGAAAGATTCCTTTGATGATTTATATAAAAACAAAATATTTCTCATAAAAGTATCGAGTGTTACATTCTACCCCCCTTAAAATAAATTTCACCCTTGAAATTCTTCACTTTGTAACAAATAGATGAGGATACCTCTCCCTCATCATATCCTCAAGCTCTCATGTAGCTTCTTATAATTGGTGGTTCCTCCATAAAACTTTCACCAATCGAGTGGTCTTGTTTCGTAGGAATTTTTCACTACGATCCAAAATCTCTATCGGTTGTTCTTCATAACAAAGATCTTGCTCCAGCGGTACAAATTCTGAGCTGAGTATATGTGAAGGATTAGGTATGTACTTTCTCAGGAGAGATACATGGAACACATCGTGAACTTGAGAGATTCGGTGGAAGCTCCAATCGGTAAGATACCTTCCCAACGCGATCCAGTATTTCGAAAGGACCGATATACCTAGAGTTCAACTTTCCCTTCTTTCCAAATCTCATTACTCTCTTACAAGGAGATATTCATAAGAACACTTTATCACCCACTTCAAACACTAAGTCTTTTCTTCGGTTGTCGGCATAACTTTTCTTTCGACTCTGAGCTTCTCTTATGTGTTGTTGAATAGATCTGACCTTTTCTGCCATCTCATCAACAAGATCAGGTCCTAATAGCTTTCTTTCCCCAACTTCATCCCAGCAAGTTGGAGTCTTGCATTTCTTTCCATAGAGAGCTTCATAAGGAGCCATCTGAATACTGGAGTGAAAGATATTATTATATGAAAATTCCACCAAAGGTAGGTGTTGATCCCAACCACCTTTGAAATCCATAGAGCAAGCTCTCAACATATCTTCTAGAGTTTGAATTGTTCTCTCAGACTGACCGTCTGTCTGAGGATGATAAGCAATGCTGAAACTCAACTCTGTATCCAGAGTATACTGAAGACTTCTCCAGAACTTTGAGGTAAACCTCGGATCCCGATCAGATATAATAGAAAGTGTTACTCCATGAAATCTTACCACTTCCTTCACATATAACCTGGAAAGATTATCCAGGGAGAAATCCTCTCTAATAGCGATGAAGTGTGCAGACTTTGTAAGACGATCAACTATGACCCAGATAGAATTATTGCCTTTGGATGTTTTAGGAAGTCCGGTGACAAAGTCCATAGTTATGTTTTCTGATTTCCATTCAGGTATGGGTAATGATTGTAACATCCCCTTAGACTTCTGTCTCTCAGCTTTAACTTGCTGACAAACCAAGCATCGAGAGACATATTCAGCAACATCTCTTTTCATGCCATCCCACCAGAAGTACTCTTTCAGGTCCCTATACATCTTCGTGCTTCCAGGATGAATAGAGAATGAAGAAATATGAGCCTCATCCAGCAGCTCCTTCTTTAATTCGGAGATGGGAGGAACACAAACTTGATTCCGGAACATTATTATCCCACCACAATCAAGGTTGAATTCGGGAACATTTCTCACCTTCTTTTGTAACTCGACATCTTCTTTTTGTGCCTCTTTAATCTTCACATGTATAGATGGGTGAACATTCAATTGAGAAAGATACGATTTCCCCTCTCCCATTATAATTCCAACATCCATCCTTTGTAAATCCATAAATATTGGATCTTTTGTGATCCTCATCATGAATAAACTGGCATGGTCTTGTCGACTTAATGCATATGCCACCTTGTTTGCTTTCCCAGGGTGGTAATGGATAGAGCAGTCGTAATCCTTAATCATCTCCAACCATCTTATTTGGCACATATTCATCTCCTTTTGTGTAAAAATATACTTTAAACTTTTCTGATCAGTATAAATGTCACACCTTTCGCCATAAAGATAATGCATCCAAATCTTTCATGCAAAGATTACCGCAGCTAACTCCAAATCATGAGTTGGGTAATTTTGCTCATGTATTTTCAACTGTCATGAGGCATAATCTATCACCATATCATTTTTCATAATAACACACCCCAATCCCTTTTTGGATGCATCACTGTAGATCACAAACCTTTCTCCACTACAAGGCAGTGTGAGCACATGTGCACTGGATAACCTTCTTTTCAACTCTTTGAAATTCTCTTCACATTCCTCCGTCCAGAAAAACTTAACTTCTTTCTGAGTCAACTTGGTGAGTGGATTAGATAATCATGAAAAATCTTTCACAAAACGTCAATAATATCCAGCCAAATCAAGAAAACTTCAGATCTCAGTTACTGTTGTTGGTCTCGACCATCTTTCAATAACCTCTGTTTTTGCTGGATCCACAGATATCCCCACTTTTGAGATTATGTGACCCAAAAATGCAACTTTTTGAAGCCAAAATTCACACTTGGTAAATTTGGCATAAAGATTATCCTTTCTCAGGGTCTTCAATATAATTCTCAAGTGATCTTCATGTTCTTCCTTTCTATTTTAATAGACAAGAATATCGTCTATAAAGACTACCACAAACTGATCAAGATAGTCTCTAAAGACTCTATTCATCATATCCATGAAGATAGCAGGGGAATTAGTAAGACCAAATGGCATCACTATAAATTCATAGTGTACATACCTTGTACGGAAAGTCGTCTTTGGTATATCCTCCCTTTTTACACTTAATTGATGATACCCTAAACGAAGATCAATCTTGGAAAAGTATTGAGATCTGTGTAGTTGGTCAAATAAGTCATCAATGCATGGGAGATGATATTTGTTCTTGATATTGATCTAGTTAAGTTCTCAATAATCAATGCATAGTCTCATTGATCCATCTTTCTTCTTAACAAATAGAAGAGGTGCTCCCCAAGGTGACGCACTAGGGCATATGAACCCCTTATCAAGATTCTCTTGAAGTTGCCTCTTCAATTCCTGCAACTCAATTGGGGCCATTCTAAAAGGTGTCTTTGATATAGGCAAAGCACCCGGTACGAGTTCTATTGAAAACTCAACTTCATGATTTGGTGGAAGACCCGGTAATTCCTCTAGAAAGACATCGTCAAACTCCCGTACAATGGGAATATTCTTAATCGTGAGTTTCTCACCAACCATTTGAGATAAATAACCTTCAATTAGTGGAATCAAGACCCATAATATGGAAGAAAATTCCACTGGAAGGTTATGTTCATCCTTGCATTGATAGACAATCATAGATTGATCTGGAATATGAAATGTGACTTCCCTTCTTTGGCAATTGATATGATCTCCATATAAAGAAAGCCAATCCATGCCAAGAATCACATCAAATTCCACTATAGGAAGGATCACAAGATTTGCAGGAAGCACTTTCCCACAAACATCGATTGGAGAAGAATTATAAACTTTTGATTTGACTGTTGTTCCATTAGGGGTTGTCACAGCTAACTCAACATCTAATTGTTGAGGTAATACGGTGATATCCTTAGAAAATTCTTCAGAAATAAAAGAGTGGGTGGATCCAGAATCAAATAAAACATTTGATACTTTAGAGTGGATAGTAAGTGTACCTTTCACTACATCATTATCGTACTCCACATCGCTGATAGAAATTGCATGTGACTTTCCTTTATCTTTAGCCTTAAGAGTTTGTTGACGTCGACCATCATCATCAACCCTTGGATTTGGGCATTTATTGGCATAATTCCCCATCTCCTTGCACATGAAACATTGAAGTGTATTAGGTTCATTATGTGTATCCCTTCCTTTGTTTGCATCATTATACATCTTCTTCCCATCATTGCGGCATTCAAATGCCCTATGACCTTCCTTTCCACATTTGAAACATTTACTTGTCCCTTTAAGACAACTCCCTCTATGTTTCTTTCCAGAGCATAAGAGAAAGCTCATCTTCTTTTCAGTGTGCTCTTTAGATATTCCTTTGAATTCCATTTTCCTCTTCTTATCAAACCCATATGACTGATGGGTTACTCCAATCTCCATCTCGACTTTGAGAGAACGTCGAACGATTTCTTTGTAGCTATTGAAGTCCCTTATGGCTAACGCCCTTCGAAGACTTGGTTTTAAGCCACTAAAGAATCGATCGATCTTACTCTCGGGTTGGATAATAATACCAGAAACGTACCTTTCAAGTCTTGTAAAATTTTCTTCATAAGTACCAACAGGTTCATCATCCTTTTGCTTCAGTTCAAGAAACTCTTTCTCCATCTTTGTTCGGAGAATACGAGGGAAGTACTTATTGAAAAATAAGTTCTTCAACTCTTCCCTTTCCATGGACTCAATTTCATCCCTTTGCCTCATATTCTTAATAAGATTCCACCATTGATCAGCATCACCTTCCAAACGATACACTGATAAGATGACTTTACCTTGTTCAGAACATTGAAGAACTAAAAATATCTTTTCAGTAGTACTAATCCACTGTTCAGCAAATAATGGATTAGTAGACCCGCTGAATGAAGGTGGACGCTGCCCCATGAAGGATTCAGCAGAATGTTGCTTCTTCCTTTTCTCGTTTGGAAGTCCTGCATGATTAATAGTTTGAGAAAGTTGTGTGATCATGGATACAAGATTTTTTATTCCATCTCCCATAATGTTTGGTTGCTCAGGGGGACAATCATTGCATTGCCCGTCACATTCTGCATTAACACGGTTCCTTCAGGTTCCAGCCATTGACTAAAACCACGAAGAATAGTGTGAGAAATACTAATTATAATAGGAAAACCACATAATCAAGAATAAAATTTCACACTTGAGGTCTTATCCTAGGTTATTCATGGCCATTTCTAAAACACTAATATTATTTTCTATGCTAAGACTTATCCTTAGGGTTCTTACTAAGGATTTCATATCCTAGCTTCCAAAGGTTGACTATACCTTTCCTCTGATACCAACTGTAGAGACCCATACTTTACATACATTGTTATTACTTCAGAATTGAAGCACACTTATTACAACATATAACAAAACCAGGAATGGATCGTATAGGTATAGTGTCTTTAGAAACTGGGAAACATAAAAAACTAGTTCATAAAGCATCTACACTATCTCCCATTTATTTCATCATATCTATAGTCCCTTTTGGAATATCTTACTTAATAACCTTCTTCCTGACCTGGGGAAATAAAACATACAAAAGGGTGAGCTCAAATGCTCAGTAAAGGTAAACAAAAGAAATATCAATCACATCATATACATAAGAACATAAATTTTGGAAATCATAACCTGCAAAAGAAATCATAATCTCATAACATGGGATAAATCATATTAGTGAAATGTAATCCCAATAATCATAACTTTAAACTTTAAACTTTGTGGCATACACACATAATCATAGAGAATCATTTCTTATTAGTCAAGGCTCATTGCCAAGACTATCTTAGTGGAAAAAGTCCATTTCTGAACCGAGTTCACTCCTCGTTTCAGTCATGTTTCACTGAACTGGTTTAACCTGCCTTTCCAGCCATGTCTATCTCATAAGATATAAAATCTTTACCCAATGCATTGGAGGGAGATATAGGTACCACCCATCTCATAATGATACAATTCTTATGTGTGCCACAAAATCATAAACCATACATCATAGCATAACCCATGTAATAAAAATGGGAATCTTAAAAATCAGGACATCATAAAACAATTCATATAAGATAAAGGAATTCATAAAAATAATTCCATCACAACATAATCAAATCATTGTAATAATAGGGATAGAAATAGAACCCTTTATTATCTTAGATGGAAAATAGTTTTGATAAAACACTTGAACTCCATTCTTGAGAAAAATATCCTTTCTACTTCAAAAACACTTTTCCTTTCTTAACATGTCATACAATTCTAAACTAAAAGAAGTTGATTCAAAATAAACATGAAAACATGTAAAGGAAGCTTCTTGGAAATAATGTTTTAAAAATCCATTCATGCCGTATAAGTTAAAAAACATTCTTCTCGTACTTTTGTCGGAAAATTCAAAAAGTACCTCGTATGAAAAACGACAAAAGATTCCATTCATATATTTTCTAAAAACTCACCGAAGGGTAAAATTGGATATAAACTATTGTAGCATGATATAAATATTACATATTGAGGAAACATGGATGTAGATGATAAAATACACCTCATTAAATACCGAAGTATAAACAATCTCGGATAAAAATGAGATTGTGATATTTCCCTTACCTTAGGTCTGATTTGCTTCATAAGTGTCCGAAACTCCTGTATAATAATTTAAATAATGTTATTGAATTATTCCAGAATCATACATATTTTTATGATATCATATCTGGTCATATTTTTAGCTTCTTATTAGTAATATTTCATTACTACTTGTTTATTCGGGTGTTTATTACTTTTTGTTCTTATGCGTGTTTTGTCGAATAAATTCTAATACTTCTTTTTAGGTTATAAATACCTCATTTCCAGAGTGGTATTAGTTTAATATACATCATATTTATTCACTCAATTCATTTATATAATCATTATGCAATGAAGATCATATAGAACGAGTCGCATCACATCGTGGTGATGGTATTCCGTACGTACGCACGAGCGATGATATCATTCCCATGATCGTGGAATTGTATTGGAGTGTATGTATACTATTTCAGAATCAATATCACTTTATAATAGTCATATATAGTCATTATTTACACCATTATACCCATCCAAGTAAGGTGGTGGTGGAAAATAGATTACACCACGGCGTGGAGACGGTATTCCGTACGTATGCACGCGCGGTGATTTCTTTTTCCGTAGGATGGATAGATGGTGAAATAGGGTTGTTTCATACTTATAATAACATATCATTATATTATTGATACTGATGTTATTACTTCATAATGAAACAACTAAAGAAGAAGAAGTGGAAGAAGAAATAAAGATGAAAGAATCGGTAACGGACATTACCTCTTCTTTGAAGTGCTTCTTTGAGACCTCCTTTTTGGGCACTAAAATTGGTCTTTGAAGAAGACCAAGACCTCTAGGATGTCTCTAGGGAGGTGGAGAGAGTAAAGTTTCAGGGTTTGGACGATCTTTAAGGCTCAAAGTGGTGTGAGGAAGAGGGGGAGGAGGTGCCCTTTTATAAGGGAGGAGAGGGGCTCCTTTGGAAAAACTAAAAATATTATTTTATTATAAAGTCAAGTTTGGTTTTAAATAGCTCCAAATTGATTTATTTTGAAGCTGCGGTGGGGATGGGTCGAAAAACTCTCATACAATAGAATTTAGACAAGTTTAGGTTCCTATTTTAACCTTATAATTTAGATTTAACATTAAGTAAAATAATTTTACTTTTACCTTGTCTTCTTGTGTTCTTATACTATAAGGTTAATAATCTTACTATAAGCAGCCAAACGAACCCCAAGTTGTTTATTATTAATATATATAACCTTATATAACTCATTTGGCTGAACCTTATATTTTTAGGAATAAAATAACAGTTACTAATATAATATTTGTTTTAAAAACTATTTTATGTCAATTTTGACACTATTTAGTAATTGATTTTTATGAAAATCATAACATAATGATTAGTTCGAAAAAAGTTAATTAAATCAATACTAACATGTCATATTAACCTATAAAATTAGTGGAATTCATAAAAAGTCTCAAATTATATTTATTTGGGTATTTATAAAATCAATTATGTCAGTATTTCATTAATACAATAATTACTGCATCATCTTTGTGTCATAAATAAATTAAATTATGTAAAGTCTAAAAATTACAAATAAAATATCATTATGTAGGAAATATTTTTATATTCCTAATGAATATTTATAGTCTAATTTATCTTATGTATAACCCTATATTAAAAATGATATACTTATTAAACTTTGATTTTAAATATTTTAACCCTTCTTTAAATAAATTAATAATAAATGACCTAATCTAATCCAAGTGGGCCTAAATGGTCATATTTTATTACTAAGGTTGTTTTTGGTCAAATTAAACTTATCCAATAGAATTAAGACAAGTGTTAGAGTAATAATAATATCATTTTTACTTTTAATTGCTCTATTTACTTTTAACCGTGGTAAATAAAAGTAAAAAGTTACTATTCACCAAAAATTATTTTCATCTCATTGAACCACATTTTACTTACTGACATCAACTGTGTCTCTCAGATTTTTGAGATTCCACTCACAGAAGCTGTAAAATTAAGTTTTATAAAAAATTTAGTTTTTTTAACTACCACTTAGTGGTTTCACTATTTATCAAAAATTGAAAGTTTTCAGAAAAATACCAAAATTTCACCCTAGGATAATTTCGATATTCCGAATCCAAAAATGAAGTAAATTTTGAAAATTAAAATTTTTAAAATTTCAAAAATTGGTTATTAATATTCATAACGGCTAGTTTTAATAATATTTTAATAGCATATTGTTGTTTAGTGAATCTCGGTATTGCGTACGACGCAAGCTATCGAGGAAGGTCGTGATTGCGTGTAAAGAAAGCCAAGCAAGTGATGTGTGTAGTGAAAGATTCCTTTGATGATTTATGTAAAAACAAAATATTTCTCATAAAAGTCTCGGGTGTTACATAACCCATGGGAAAGAATTATGATTCATAAAAAATCATTACAAAATATTCATCAAAAGACATCCAAGGAAAGGAAGAGGATAGTATCCTAAAATCATATCCTCAATGCAGTATAATATTATTTAAAAGTATTTATATAGATGAAAAATCTTTTTGTTAATTAATTTCTAATAAAATAAAAACAATAGAAAACATCCTACTATTTTGTTAATGTTTTAAAAAAAAACTCATAAAAAACTAAAAAATGGGGAAACAATTATTTGTAAAACCATGGAAGGATAAAAAATATTATTAAAAAAATAACAATATTGATAGTGGGAAAAAAATGTTTATGTTGTAAATGATAAAAACATTCTTTTTTCACTTTTGTAAAAAGAGTTATATGTGAAAAGAAGGGAAAATATTAAAAAGATTTATTTTCCCATCAAATAAATGTCAATTTTTTTTAATTTAATTTAACAATATTTATTTTATAAATAATAATATTTATGAAATATTTTAATGAATAAGGACATGGATGAAAATTATTCCCAATCAAAAAATGAAGTATGAGTTCCTGTGAATTAAATATTATTTAGGTCTTTTGAGTACCAAAGGGAGGGGAAACAGAATGAATATATGAAAAAACCTATAAATATGCATAGGAGAAGAATATTTATGGGTTTTAAGGGAGAGATATTTCCCAATGGATATTTGAACATGAACAATCCTAATTAAAAATGAGGTTATAACATAAAGCCTTATGTCAATTCCTTACTTGATTCACACACAATATAATCTCTAGTATAATAAATTTTATTTATAATAAATTTATATCAAATCCATATTCAAACCTATATTACTAGATAAAATTTATTTATAATTTTTAATGACCCATTTAATAATAATTCTACAATAAAATTAATATTTTGGGTGTTAACTATGTAATTTTTCATGTGAATTTTAGTTTAAAAATTATAGTGTATGCTCCTTGGATATGGTTTAATCCTCTAAAAATATTAATAAATCCATAAATTAAAAATTCATTAATTAAATAAACTTATATAATGTTTTATGGAAAATTAATTTCATCACTTTATGTAGGAGGTGGTCTAATAGTATGTGTGGGTGATACATTCATTTTTCAATGAATACAATGAAAGGGAGGTAGAAACCCAGTTTTTTCCATGAAATACTTTGAAATATTTCTATATATATTTAAAGATATTTGAACTGAGGAAATGTGTGTTTCTATGGCTCGGTGTGCCTGAAATTAGTTTTTTTTTTAATATAAAATATATTTTATATTACATGCATATAGTTTCTTAAAGAAAATTGGATAACACTTAAATGAAATCTCACATCGAAAATGCAAGATCATGGTTTATTACAGAATAAATTTTTACCCAATGCATGATCTAAAATAGGTTGGAATGGGTTATTCATATATCTCACCCATTATAGGTACATTCAGTGGATAAATTAGTTAATTAAATTAATTTATTTATTTATTTGACCTCAACAAAATCTCTATAAAAATACTACCATGGAGAATCATCTGGGGTTAGCCGCATAAACATTAGGAGGATTCCAGAGTTTATTCCCATCCTTTTGTTGGTGAAATGACATTGAAAATGATGAAACACTATATCAAATTATATCATAGTGTAGAGAATGAAACAACATTATTCGATCATTAGAAACTGAATTCTTTTACCCGTAATGATCTATTCACTAAGTAGGGCCCATCAATTTGTGGATTTAAACTATTTTTATCAAATTGATTGAGCAGATCAATCCTCTTATTTGATCTACTCCAATTGTGGCCCGAGCATGATCCCTTGTAGCAATTATATTGATAATTCTTAGTTTCTAACATGGAAATCCACATCCTTGATCATCAGGAAATAACTCTTGGCCAATGATGGTTAAAAAAATCTTTTGCCTTTCCCACTAAATTTCTTTATGTTCATCACTAGTTGGACCCTACAATCCTAGTTCGATGTTTTTAGGCAGTACCGAGCCCGGTCAGACCCCCGAAGTCACAACTAAATGATATTCGAGGGATGAATCAATGAATCAAGGGTAGATCTAGTTTTTTGTAGGTTATGGGAGGTTTTTTCAATAACCAGTATCTGAATAATCGTGAATGGAATAAAATAGATCATAAAGTGTGTATGGATAATTCCCATATAATGATGGAATCCGATTTTAGGAAAATTGAGACTAGAAACGATGATCCACAGCCAGATCCACCAATTTCTGACATTGTGGATTCATGATTGGCAGCGAACAATATGAATTAGAGGTGTGGAATTAGATCATGGAAACTATGAAAATATAGACTACATGCCATGTACCATGATAAACACATGGCATATAGCCATTAGCGATGGTGTTTAGGGTGTGAATTTTTTACAGGGATTACGGGAATGTATCTATCCTAAACAACAAGTACCACATCCCAAGGTAGACATGCTATATGTAAGAGCACATGGGAAGGACCCCGTGTGGGAAGACACGACCAAAGGCCACTGTCTACTCGAGTACACAAACAAGGACGAGCATACGACCGTGTACAAAGTACACAGACATTTTCATAAAAAAATGAACTTATCCTATGTAGCTTGGATATACCATGTAGTCCACCTACATGTTTTTTACTTATATATGGACTAGGATTGGTGTTCCTCTAGGGACATAGACAAATGAAGAAGTTAGAACACACATCGTGTGGGAACCCTGGACATCATGCACCCCTTGGGTCCTTTTGAGTAAAATCTAAGGTTTAGTATCTCTTTAATTTGGATGCAGATTTTGGATCGTGATTAGACTATCCTAATATTCTTTCCATGAAGTACATGATAGTTCCTTAAATTATGGATTTTGTGATTTGATTTATTATTTTACTACAATGACTCTTGATTAGGCTACACTGAATGACGATAGTGATCACGCAAGATCACCGGAGGAATCCTTAGTAGAACCCTCTAACTGGGTCCAACACGGGACATCTACCATCATCTAGAGTGGAACCATTGAGTTGGGATGGGCATGGGTTTTCTACCGATTTCTAGAGTGGAACCCTTCTTTTGGAACAAGGCATGGGTTCTCTACAAACTCCTAGAGTAGAACCCTCTAGCTGGTCTGGGCATGGTCCCTCTGCAACTAGAGTAGAACCCTCTTGTTGGCAGATGGTATGGGTCCTCTATAGGTTTTAAATTGGGACCTTCTTGTTGGAACATAACATGGGTCCTCTATATGCTACTAGAGTGGAACCCTCTAGATGGGATGGGCATGGGTCCTCTACCACTGGAGTGGAATCCTTCTATTGGAATAGGTAAAGGGTCATCTGAAGGAACCTAGAGTAAATAACTCTTATAGGAATGAGGCATGGGTCATCTATAGGAACCTATAGTGGAACCCTCAATCAGGTATGTAAGTGAGTCCTCTGCTAAATTTTATAATGGAACCCTACAGATAACCTAGGAATGGGTCCTCTACCAACTTCTAGAGTGGAAGTCTCCTATGGGGTTTGGAGTGAGTCCTCTACCACTGAGTAGAACGCTCATATTGTACCAGGGTATGGGTCCTAAACCTAGATATTATGGCCCCTGAATTTTAAGGAATAGTGACAATGCACAGATTTACATGTATGATTACTTCTCGATAGAAGTGAGAGTTTCTTGGAATTATTGATGGAATTATGGGACTACTTGGGGATCTTCTTTCTAGGATGAGCTATGAGATGGAGATCCCCTTCTCTCTCAGTTGATTTTATTTTGAATGAGCACACACACGCATAAATATATATATATATATATATATATATATATATAATTTTTTATAAAAAAATTGGATTTGGTTACTCTCCTACCATGGTAGGTGAAGACACACAGGGTATGACACATGCTTTCCATTTTATATTCTAATGGTTGGATGAGTTTAATATCCTTCTATGGGTGTAAAATACTCAACATTTAGTTCATCTACTCACTGTGTTGATTCTTCTATGCTTGGATGAGTTTACTCTTTCGATTGTTTGGTTTGAGAATCATCTTAGTTTCTATATACTATATTTAAATTCTTGTTGTATCTTATAATGCTCCCCATTCAAATTTTTGGGTGTCCTACATGGTATGTATATACTCACCCCTGCATAAAATTTTCCTACATGTGTCATATCTCATACAGATGATAGACATGTCGGTAATGAATTCAAAAGAGATTAGGGATACAATGTAATTTGGACCACATTTTGTTGTCATAACTTGGAGATTAGTAGTCTGGATCACATAGTGTTTTACTTTATATTTTTGGTAGGTTGGGACTTATTTTTAGTTTGGTGTGTATTTCCCCCCATTAATTTTAAATTTATACTACCAAAATCTTATATTGTGTAGAGGTTTTACATGCATGATGGTTTCCCTAGTGTTTTTTATAATTTACTCATTTTACTTTTGAATTATATATCAACATGCCTATTTGTGAGAGTATAAGTACTTAGGTTAAAGTCTCCCTATGTTTGTTATACCTTCGGTGATAGCCACAAACCCTGGGTGCTGGAGGCAAGCATAGGGTATTTGTGGCCCAATCCTCGGTTTGGGTTAGATCATGAAAATTGGTATCAATGGTGGTTCAATCCTTGGGATGATAGTTGGAGTAGTTCCCTTAAGAAAATTTTGTTGGGATTAGGGCAACAACATAAAATTATCCCTAGTGTGGATCTCAGTCTAGGGAATCCAGTGATGGTGTTGGTGGCTGACGCATCCATTCACCAAGACCTTGACTACCTACTTGTTGACTCATCATACTGTGACATTGGTTTAAGGGATAAATGGTACATTAATCATAGAAGATTGAGTCTTTGACTTTTATTCTTGACTCAACTTCCCATTGTTATTATGTACATATCCATGCTCATCTGATTGTGGTACATCATGATTAAAATTTTAGGATTTATCTATGATGAAATCCATACATGATATCAGTTTTGGATCATGATGGGTATTCATTGAGGGAAAAATTCCTTATTTAAGGGTCCATCCTATGAGCTTCTCCCTCAAGGTTGATAGGTATCAACACCAACACCTTTCGAGCAACATATCATCCCATCAAATCACACTGAAGATGCACTATAAGGACCCAACCTTAAATATTACATAATCTTGAGTTACGCCAAGATTTTTACTTAATTTCCCAATAAGGATCTTTTCATGTTTGTATATTTAGATAATTGGGCCATAAATCATATATAACAACTCAAATGTTACAAAGTATAAAGTTTTACTCACTATCTAATTTTTTCATAAAAAAAATTATTAAAATGAAACATGGTTTATTTTCAAGTTCAATCATCACAACGTTTCCATTGAACCAAAACTTGTCTCAAATATCTATTCAATCCCATAAAAAACATTTTAAAATTTGGTATTACCATAAAAAGATCAGTAAGGGATATACAAAGAAGGGAAACTATTAGCCTTTCAAAAAATGTATACCATGAATACTTTGTAATAAAGTAATAATTTTCACCTTTAAAAAGTTGAAAATAATCTTCACTAGATATAATCTCACTTCTTACCATTTTTTAAACCAAAATATTACCGAAAAACCGATATAAATCACATATAACATATAATGGTTACTAGACACATAATCATACTTAAATGGAATAACCATACAGTCTACTTCCACACATATCACTCTTACAAATAGAATAACCATAAGATCGACTTCCATAACCAATGAAATGGTGGTTATAATGTAACCACACATCCTTGGTTTATCAATAAACCACTCATATTTGTATTTTCATGTAACCATCCCCCAAATTTATAAGTACCATTATATAATCAAAATACAAAATAAATTGAAATTATCAACATTTCACACATAAAATTTAATTTTCAATCACAGGAAATCATTTCAAGATATTGAAATAGTCAATCCATTTTAAATACCAAAATACCCAATAATGGGAATAAGTGATTTATTTTCGTTTTTAAAAAACAATAAGGATTAGAGAGTAAGAGAAACATTAAATAATGGTTATGGTAGCGGAGAAGTCATTGTCATCGCATACATTAAAAAATCTGTTTTGTACATATTTAAAGAAACAAAAATTATTTGTATAAAAATATTTCTTTTGAAAACATTTTAATGAAATTAAATTTCAAAGCAGTTTATTATACACCTTATAAAATAAGGTGGTGTATAACATCAAAATATGCCTCAATTAAAGGATATTGACACGAAGTCCCTTACCTCGAATCCAAATCTTCTCGTATGTTATTTTTCATCATGAATAATAAACATAAGTAAATATATAATTTATTTAGAACCTTTTTAATTTTTATTTTTCATTTTATATAACTTATTACAATGTTATAACAACTACATAATTATTTATGTTTATAATGGATGATTATTTGATATTCTATATGTGAGTCAAAAATGTACTTTGTATGATGTCAATTGTCCATGTGGTCATAAGTCCATCATCCCAAGCATAATATTCATGAAATTATTATCATTTTATAGATAAATTAAACTTTTAAATCCAATCATTATGTATGGTAATGAAAAATGAACAACCTTATAATCATGGAGACTGTAGGTCATACATACACATGAGTAACATTTTTTTCATTTTTCATTGATCATTATGGAAAGAAGTTCAGAATTATTTTATCTTTCCAGATTGATAATAACATCATTAATATCCTATTAATAATTTAAATATACTTATATATATATATATATCATACATGTTATGTAATGAATAAAATGGTTCACATCGCTTTGTGGAGATGATAGTTCAAAAGTATGCATGAATGCCAATATCATTTATATGCATCTGGAAAGTAAGAAAGTAATTGATATATAATTATATTATAATGATTAATATTACATAAATATAACATATGAATATTAATTAAATTATCATAACTAGTCATGAGAGATGTTTATATAGAACAAATTATATTGGTTTGTGGTGGTGAGAGTTCACACGTACACACAAACGATTAACTCTTTTCCCATTTAAAGAAAGTGAAAATGGATTTATGTGATGATATTAAACTAATAAAATATAAGTATATTTATTATAATAGAGTTATTATTTCATCATGGATAAATAATATTTTATATATGTGGGAGAATAAATACAATAAAAAGACATAAATAAAAACATCTCATTTTCTCGGATAATCACCTTCCTTGACACCTTAACACCTCTAAGGTAAGTGTTGTGCATAAAAAAAGGATTCAAAAACTTGGGGAGGTATTATAAGAATGTTTTTGGGTAGATATTGGGATAAAAAAGGGTTTTAAGTGTGTTTAATAGAGTGGAATGAGTTCCTTTTTGTATGATAGGGGAGGGGAACCCTTGGAATTATTAAAAGTATTAAATTAATATAAATTAATTTTAAATTATAAACGGGTAAAAACAAATTTAGTTATAATATAATATGAGTTTGGTTTGAAATAATATGAACCAATAATTTTTAGGCATGTATTGATTTTATTTTAATCCTTATCCTTTTGTTTTAACCCTTACATAACATTTTTAATTCTAAATGTTTTATCATATAATTTACACTTTGAAGGTTAAAATAATTACCACAGCATGCCAAATGACCAATTAATGAGTCATTAATGACATTTGTAGACTTATCTCAACATTTTTTCTAAATCTTATATTTTTGTAAATTTTATATCGTTTAATTAAATATTTTATATTTTAAGATTTGAATTATGTTAATCTGACATTATTCATTGCTTGACTTTTTAAAAAATCATTAAAACATGATTCCTTTAAAAAAACTATTTTAAATCTTCCATAACATATCATAATAATCATACATAATATTCATGGATAAAATAAAATATTTCAAATTATATTTCTTTTAATACTATTAATATCATTTATTTGATTCTTCCTTTAAAAAATTAATTACTACATCATCATCATCTCATTATCAAATGTAATTATTTATTTTCTAAAAATTATATATAAATTTCCATGATGTATGAAATAATTTTATCTTTCAAATAACTATTTATAGTCGAATAAATCACTTATATACCCCCATATTAAAATATTGTTAGTAAAAACAAATATGTTTATGACATCTTTTCCTTTACTATAAATAAAATGTTATAGATGTCATAATCATGCCCAAGAGGCTTCAAAAGGAAAAAATTTCAGCCCAAGGATTTTCTTGGGAGAAAATAACTCATCAAATAAGATTAGAAAAAGTTTTATTACAGTTTCACAATATTATAATATTATTTATTCCTTTAATTACTTGATTTACCTTTAAATAAGGCAAATAAAATACAGAAGTTACTATTAAAAAAATTAAGTTAATCTTATTAAACCGAATTTTCCATAATTATTATAACCATGTATATATTATTTTAAAAATTCAATTCACATAATTTACTAAATTATGTTTAACACTAATCTCGTAGATCTCGAGATAAGGTTGGTAAAAGATATGTTAAAAAATTACAATATGTTTTTATATCTAATTTCAATATAGAAATTTAAAAAAATTACCGATATTGGATTAAATGATAAAAAAAATTATTTAATCATACAATAAAACCAATTACAAGAATAATATAATCATATAAATAATTTAGACGAAAAAGAAGTTTTGAGTTAAAATGCATTATTTTTCATTTTTCACTAAAAATGAATATTATCAGAAAAAGAAAAAATCAAACCAAAGTAAATTTTTTTGTCCCTATTCAAAATAAGAAGTTTATTTTTCCAAATATAACATATAAATGTATCAAAAAGTAGATTTAAAATAGGTTCACCATCAAAAGGGATCAAAATTTTATTTTTAGATAAATACACATTTTATCCATAATATTAAATTTGGTCTTGTATAATATCTACAAAACAAATAAGATAAATTTCAAACATTACATTGAATTTATATTTCCCTAATTTAATACAAAAAGAGTAATTTGATTATTTTATAGATATAATTATTTCTAATTAAACATTTTTTCCTAGAAATACATCCTTTATATTTAATTGTTTTTTATTTACATTTATAATTAATTTTGTAACCACACAATAATTATATAAACTTGTGTAAACAATATTTTCATCATTCAGTAAACATTTTTCATTCCTTAAATTCTAACTTATAGGAAATAACTACCAGTTAAAATAATAATGTTACAATATATGATTGTTTTTTGTATAACTTATTCTTGCATGCAACGCATGATTTTGGTGAAACCCATTGTTGTGTGTTGGGTATGCTATCAGACATAGATCCCAATTTCGTTAAACCTACTATCTAAATCATAAATATTAGTAAATATGAAAATTTATTATTCTATAATTACCTGGAATGTTACATCCTTCCCCCCTTTTAGAAATTATGTCCTCATTATTATGAATTTGGGCTCATTAACTTCATTAAAATCCCACATCAGAAAGAGTGTCAATAAAACCTACATTTTAAAATAAATATAGGGAAGTACGAAGATCACATGAGTTACCAAATAATAGATTTCTATTCAGGAAAACATGTATATATAAGAGAAAAAAACCATCATGTTATGATAGAGAGTGATAGAAAAAAAATTAAAAGAGGATGGGTGTCAGCGCTCTCCCTTCAAAGATTTCTCCCATCAGTTTTCTGCTCCGGGAACAGGAGTAGAAGTGGCCAGTGGCTGTGGGTCAAATGAATTCCTATGGCCTATGGTTTGAATCTTAACGTTGATTGATCTTTCTGTTCTAGGGTGATGAGGGGTGGAGGTCCAGTTAGAGACTACATGGGATCTGTTCTAATGGTATTGAGATCATTCTATAGTACTACTACCTCTTTGGGAGCATATACAAGGGCCATGGATACTATTTTTATGTTTTGTATAAGCTTGAACTTACATATTTCTAATTTAGAATATGACTCGGCCTTGCTGGTTTGATAGGTCCGAGGTCAATTTGGGGCCCCTTGGGAGCTTTCTTACTTTGTTAGAAATTACATAGGCTATAACATCTAGGGTATTATCATCAAGCATATGTCTAGGGAAGGTAACTTCCCTATGCATTCTCATGACAACAATTAATCTACAAGAGTTATAACTACATTATATTCTTGCATAGGATCTTTTTCTGAGGATTTTAAAGTCTTTGAAACCAATGATTCCCTCGGTCTCCATCATTTCTTTCCTCGTTGATTTGGAGTGGGTAGGTTTTATTTATCTCTATGTCAATAAAAATACAATTTTTAGTCATTTTTACGATAAAGTTAACAATAAAAAACCATAAATGTGTGATGGGTTAAACAATATTTGATTTAGTATGAAGAAAAGTAAATGTAATTTTTTTGTTTTATGATCCTTTACCTAGAGTTGAGGAATTATTTTACAACATAAATTAATAAAATAATGAAATATACAAACTTAAATAGTATAATTTCATCCTTTAATCAATTTTGATCACAAATGCATCTTTTTCTCCAATCAATGAGTATTTAAGATGAATTTTTCATGCATGAATCACTATAATCAACTTCTACAAATCAAATTATTCAAAGAACGATAACTATCTATTTCTCCTTCCTTTAATCATTTACCAATACCAAAATGGTTAGTACAATATTAGATAATTACAATAAAATAATAAACCATTGTATGATGAAAAACTACATTTAATATTGACAATTCAAAAGTAATACTCAAAGTTCAACATATAACATTTGATAAAAAACTATCCTTAAAATATCTTCAAATAATCCAAACTAATATTGAAACCCAAAAATTATAAGGATTTGAGAAAAAAGTATTCCAAGAAAAATTTTAATATTTATCTCCAACTAACATCAATCAATATTAATGTATCATACCAAAAATTAATTTCCCTAATCACATGTTCTCCAAGATTGGTTATTCATTTTCATAAATAGCCTGAATTGCCATAAATCCAAAATAAAATAATTGATTACTTCATAATATAATTCAACCATTACACTTCAATTAAAATACCATAACATTATATTTACCTTAATCATATAATGTTCAGAAAATAGTGAATTTATTCCAAAATAATATTTACAACTTAATCCCCATATCATTTTCCTATAACAAGGATATCCATTATATAAAACATAAGTTCCCAAAATAAACTTATTCATATTATATAAACTAATTTAACTAAAAAGAAAAATTCATACTAACCAGGGAATTAACATAGGCCAGTGGTAGGAGATAAATACTTGTCTCCCATCAGTTTTGGGTTTGATTGCAACACCCTTATCCGACACAAATGGTTGTCACTCTTCAGGTGGGTGGTACTTTTTATAAAACTATATAATTCTTATAACATTACCAAAATGAGATAAAATATTCAAAAATAACAATAACATATTTTAACCTTAAATTTTATCTCATGAATTTTATTTTGCATCCAAAAATGTAATATCCTATAATTACCTCAAAATCAATGATCATATAAACCCTAACATTTATTCATAGCTTTATAATTGTTTCCACATAAGAAAAGATAATTATTCTTCAAATAACATTTTTACATAACATACATCAAGGTTAAACATACTATAAAAAGTATTCCAATGTAATCACATCATCAAAATATCATTAATACTTTTAAACATTTCATCCTCCAACAATCTACCATAACTATGTAATCCCTTATATGTAGACTTCATAATCATTCATCGTTCTTCATGATATTTTAATAATGATTTTCCATTTTATTCCTTAATACTTCATTACTATAAAAAAACATGAGTCATGTCCTAAGATTAAATAATTTCAAAACATGAGATAAGAAATTATCCATACCTTTAATAGGTCATTTTTAGTTTCATCATCTACAATTGGAATGGTATTAGGTATTTCTAAAAATATATTTGTACAGTCCTCCTATTCCCGTTCGTAAACCTTCTTACTATAATATCTATTTTAATAATGACCATACTCCCCAAATTTAAATCAATTAATTGATAACTCAAAAAGAACTTTTTTCCCTTTCCTGGATTCAGTTGAAGGATTCTATTTTTCCTTTGAAATTTATTGCTCTATGACCTTAATTACAACATCTATAACATCTTCTCACCCCTTTTAAAAAAAATTCCTAGGTTTTTATTTCCTCATCCTTAACACATATATTGTGGATTATTCTTACCTTAATGACAATTACCTGAACTTAAACAGGGATTTGTTTCTTTCATAAATGATGAATTCAACAAATCAACAAGGTTCATGTAGTTAATCATGACTCCTGAAAGATAGTTTAGAATAACCACAATAATTCTCATTGAAACTCCTATTTAATTCAGTTTATTATTCTGATAACCACTACATTTTACTTCACATCAGTCATTACATTGGTACCTACTGGATCTAGCCATTTATTAAAACCAAAAATGTTAGTGTGAGTATATTAATAAAATAATCATATAACATATTCTAAGGAAGATAAAAAGTATGACATATTTATTCATGTTATATAAAAATCATTCAATTTATATAAAATAACTATGGCTCTTCCTATCATGGTATCCATTATGGTTACATACAACTTGTAACTCATGATTTAATAACATCCTACCCTCTAATGTGGTCTAAAATATCTTTTGATACCAACTATAAGGCCACAACCTTAAATATTACATAATATTTCTTTATGTCAAGAATTTTACATAATTTCATCTTCAGGATCTTTTTATGTTTTTAGATTTACTGAATTAGGTCATAACTCATACTTAACTACTAAAATATTAAAAAGTAGACAATTCTACTCACTTTCAATTTTTTTCAAAAAAAATTGTTAAAATGAAACCTGTTTTCTATTCATGTTCAATTACCACAACTTTTACCTTGATCCCAACCTTGTCTATATTCTCCCTTAAATCCTGTCAAAAAAAATTTTAATCTTGGGATGAGAATAAAAAGCTCACTAAGGGATACACAAAGAAAGAAAACAATTATCCTTGTGAAAACATGTAAATATTGAATACATTATCCTAACATTATAATATTCACCTTTACAAAGTAGTAAATACTCTTAACTAAATATATCCTTATTTATTACCCTTTTTGTAATAAAAATATTACAATAAAACTCATAGAAAGTAAATATAACATATAAAGTTATCTGGGACATAATCATTCTTAAATGGAATGACTATAAGGTAGACTCCCACACATATCACTCTTACAAATGGAATATCCATACGACTGAATTATATACCCAATGCGTTGGAGGTTAAAATTTAACCACCCATCATTTTTTTATCACATAACCACACATATTTGCTTTATCATCTAACCAAACATAAAATTTCTAAGTACCATTATATAATCATTACACATAACATATTGCAATTATCAACATTTCACTCATAAAACTTCATTTTCAATCATAGGAAATCATTTCAAGATATTGAAATAGTAAATCCATTTTCAAATCCATTTTCTATACCAAAATACCCAAAAAAGGGAACATTGTATTTTTTCCTTTTTAAAAACACTAATTCTTATAGAGGAATCCAAATATCAAATAATGGTTATAGTGGAAGAGAAGTCGTTGTCACTGTATAAGTTAAAAAACATTCATTTTGTCATTTTGTAAGGAAAGTAAAGAAATTCATAAAAAATATTCATTTTTAAAACATCATAATGAAATTAAGATACAAAGGTATTTATTATACACCTTATAAAAGTAGGTGTTGTATAAAATAAAAATCTTCCTCATGGAATGGAGATTGAGACGAAGTCCGATACCTTGAGTCAGAATCATCACATACATTATTTATCCTCATGAATAATAATTTTTCTCAATTTATAATTTCTTGAGGACTTCATTCATGTTTATTATTTTTTTTATCACTTATTACCATGTTATAAAAATTACATAATTATTTATGTTTATATCCAATGTTTTTTTAGATATTCGGTTCTTGAGTCGAAAATGAACTTGGTATGATGTCAATAGTCCATTTGGTCATAAGTCCATCATCTCCAAAACAATATTTATGAAATTATTTTAATTTTTATAAATAAATTATAATTTTAAATCAAACCATTATGTACGGTAATGAAAAATTAACAATGTTATAATCATAGAGATGATAGGTCGTACATAGGCATGAGTAATGTTTTTTTATTTTTCATTGAATGTTATGGAAAAAAAGTAAGTATTATTTTATATTTATATAATGATAATAACATCATTAATATAAAATTAGTAATTTAAATATATTTATATATATATCATAAAAGTGATGTAATGAATAAAATGAGTCACATCACTTTGTGGAGGTGATAGCTCACATGTACGCACGAACGACATTATAATTTTTATGGACACGGAAAGTATGAAGTTAATTGATATATTATTATATTATAATGTTTAATATTCCATTATATAACAAATTAACATTATTTCCATTATTATAACTTGTTATGAGAGACAGTTGTGGAAAATGAAATATATCGGTTCGTGGTGGTGATAGTTCACCCGTACGCACGAACGATTAATTTTATTCCTATTTAACAGAAGTGGGTATGGATTTAGGTGATGGTATATAAATAATAAAATTTTAATATATTAAGGAAAATGGATTTATTATTTCAACATTAATTATTATGATTTTATGTAAGTGTAATAATAAATAAAATATAAACACTTAACTAAAAAAATTACCTTTCATTAGGATGATAAACTTTCTTAACACTTTAACACATCTAAGGAGAGTGTTATGCATATAATACGTCTTAAAAAATATGGGGAGGTATTATAGGAAGGTTTTCAGTCAGATATTTTCCGAATAAAAAGTGTTTTGATGTTTGTGTAATATAGAGGAATGGATGCCTTTTTATAAGAGAGGGGAGGGGAACCATTGAAATTATTAAAAGTATTAAATTAATATAAAATCATTTTCATTTAAAAAAGGGTAAAAACTTATTTAGTTATAATATAGGATGAGTATTGGTCAAAATAATCTCAACTGATAATTTTTATACATGTATTGATTTTATTTTAAAACTTTTCTTTTTGTTTTAAACCATACTTAACCTTTTTTATTCTTTCCATTTTACAATGTAATTTAAATTTTGAAAGTTAAAATAATCTCCAAAACATTCCAAATGGTGAATGAATGAGTAATTAATGACATTTTTATAATTATCCTAACATTTTGTCTCACACATATATTTTTTCAAATTTTATATCATTTAATTAAATATTTTATTTTTTAATATATATATTATGTCAATTTTTGACTATTCATTTCTTGACTTTTTTTAAAATAATAATAACTAATTGAGTACATATAAATGAAATATAATTATCTATAAAATTTCATAGTCATCCATAAAATTTGTGGATGACATCAAATATATCAAATTATATTTATGTTAATATTATTAAAATCATTTATTTGATTCTTCCTTTAATAAATCAATAACTGCATCATCATTGTGTCATTATTTAATTTAATTATTTATTTCCTAAAAATTATAAATAAATTACCATTATATAGTTAATTTTTTTCTATGTACTATTTATAGTACAGAATATCACTTTTATAACTCCATATTAAAAAAAAATTAGTAATAAAAGACAAGTTTATTACATTTTTTCCTTTATATTAAATAAACTTTTATAAGTGTCGTAATCACACCCATGTGGATTAAAATTCCACAATTTCGGCCTAAGGAAATTATTGGTATAAAATAACTAATCCAATAATATTAGTATAATTGTTAGGGTAGTTTCATAATATTATAATATTATTTTTACCTTTAATTACCTGATTTACCATTAACTGTGGTAAATAAAGTACTAAAGTTAATATTCACCAAAAATTAAGTTGATCATGTTATACAAAAATTTTCATAATGATTACAACTATGTATGATTGTTTTTAAAATTTCAATTCATAGAATTGACTAAATTATGTTTAACACTAATCTCGCAGAAGTGTTAAGAAGGCGGGTAAAAGAGACGTTCAAAAATTTAAATAAGTTTTCATTACTAATTTCAATATAAAAATTACTCCAATTACCTATATTGGATTAAATTATAAAAAATTTATGTAATTAATAATTTAAAACCAATTAAAATAATAATCTAACTATATTAACAATTTAGATGAAAAAGCAGTTTTGAATTAAATTGCAGTATTTTTTACTATTCATTAAAAAATGAATATTATCAGAAAAAAGACTAAAAATTCAACCAAAGTAAATTTTTTTGTCACGATTCCAAGTAATAAGTTTATTTTGTCAAATAGAACATATAAAAGAGTCAAAAAATAAATTTCATATGGGTACTCCATCAAAAGTAGGAAAAACTGCATTATTAGAAAAATACTTCTTTTATCTGTAAAATTCAATTATTCTTCTGTAATGATTAAAATAAATAAGATGAATTTTTAACATTATATTTAATTTATATTTAAATATTTAATCCAAAAATAGTGATTTGATTTTTTATAAAAAAATTATTAACAATTAAATAACTTTTCATAAAAATATATCATTTATATTGAATTGTTTTTTAGTTTCAATTTAAGTTAATTTGGTAACCAATGAATCATTATATAAACATGTGTAAAAAATATTATCATAATTTAGTTAACATTATTCATTCCTTCCATTATAATAGATATGATATAACTACCACTTAAAATAATAATATTACAATATATTATTTTTTTGGTATAACTTATTCTTGTGTGTAATGTAAGATTTTGGATAAACGCATTGTTGCGTTTTGAGTATTCGATTGGACATAAAGTCCCTTTAAGGTAAAATTTCCATTTAATCCCAAAATATTAATAAATATAAACATGTATTATTATATAATTACTTGGGTTGTTACATGCACGAAAGCTTTGCACGCTCTGTGGGTTCCAATGCAAGAGGTCGTTGAGGTTCTTCTGGGAGCCAGATGTTTTGGAAGTAGAGGATTGAAGAGAGTTGGTGATCAGTGTTTTCAGGAACATATAGACAATGACGGAACATGTGGTTTCATAGTAATCTAACCTCTTCCATATAGAAGCTTTGTACTGGTAGAGTATTGGTACCCAGATGCATGGTGAGTCGACACTCTCGTGTTTGGACTTTCAACAGTTGTTCCATGAGGAGTACTACCCTTCCTACTTGTGCAAAATTTGGATTTAGGAGATTTTTGAGATGAATCACAGAGGTAATATAGTGGATTATTATGAAACTATGTTCAAATACCTTACCCAATAATCCCTTTACATGATTTATAATGGCTAATTCGAAGCAAAAAAGTTTCAGTAGGGACTCCACAGATAGACCAATAATAGCGTGATGCCCTTGTGCATCCCCACCTATGCCATGGTGATAAATCAGGCAATAGTGATAGAGAGAAAGATATTAGAGGTATAGAAAATCATTAGAGCTGGATGTGGGTGTCACATAGGTGAGTCATCTGTAGTAGCTTAAAGGCACCAATCTACATGATCATGGCATAAAAGATTCTTTCACGTCATACTTAGGCACAACGTCATGTGACATAGGTAAAACACAGAGCACTAGGGAAGACCAAAGAGGGTTGGAGCTATGATTATAATTGTATATGTCAAATAGAACATGAATTCCTGATTGGACATGCAAAAGAGCACATTCAAGTAGCTGATAGACTGCCAAGGCATAGGCATCTCCATGATAAGAAATCTCTTAGTTGAGGGCAGGGTGGTCCCCAAGGAGGTGGATCTAGAAAAGGATTATGAGTATCAATGTGTGGTGGGCGATGCTATTATATCCTTCCACCACCACCCAATGTGTCCCACATCAGGGTCAGTGAGCTCGTATCTGGGGATGTGGATAACTACATGCTTTTGGAGTATTATGACCTTGCAATGTACGAGATGATTAAAGGTATTATATATGTTTATTCTACACTTGATTCAGTATTTTTAGATATAGGTACCAGTAATTACTATATCTATATACCCTTTTTGTGAGAGATAGAACTCCTAATTGATGTGCTAGCCCATCAACTTTTTCACAAGGTTCATATAGGGAATGAATCATCTGTAACATTAAATCGCTCGATGTACAAGATATCTAGTTGTGGATAGTGGTACACATGAAAATTTTTTGTCATCATGATGGAACCCTGTGACATTTTATTGGTAATGGATTGGTTGTCCATGGTTTTATCCTATATTTATTGTCTCCTTAGACAATTTAGATGCCTACACACTGATGTGGCAATATTTATATTTATGGGTGAGTGGGATCTCAGGGACGGATGAGTGGGTTATGTGAGCAGGAGGACCTATCCCATCATTGATCATTTGGTAAGAATATCCCTTGGTTTTGAAGGATCATACAACATATGGATTACTTCAGTTGTGGAGGATTATATAGATGTTTGACCTGAAGAAGTTATGAGACTACATCCAAGGTTTGTGATGGAGTTTTTCATTGACATACATCACAAACCTACATTGATATATTATACGGCATATCATATTGTCCCTACTAAGTTTGGGAGATGTGGTTATAGTTGGAGGACCTCAAAGAGAAGGGTTTCATCATACCCATTGGCCCCCCTTGGGAAGCTCTGATGTTGTTCATGAAATAGGTGGATGAGAGCATACGTCTTTGTGTGAATTATTATTGCCTAAAAAAATCCATGATAATGAACAAGTAACCCTTTTCTAGGATTTATGACCTCTTTGACTACTTGTGAGGCATGATATGATTCTCAAATATCGATATCTATTTTTTCAACCACCAGTTGTGGGTTCACGAGGCAGATATTCCAAAGAGATCATTCTGGTGTCTCTATAGACATTATGAGTTCCTAGTGATGCCCTTTAGTGTGATGAATACCCCATTTGTGTTTATGTATTTGATGAACTAGGTGTTCCATTCGTACTTGGGCCATTTTAGGGCTGTATTTATTGATAACATACTCATCTACATGGAAAATAATGAGGAACATATAGAGCACTTGATCCAAGTTCTATATTTTATTTGAGAGAACCTGATTTATGGAAAGCTCTTGAAGTTCCAGTTCTACATTCATGAGGTTCACTTTAAGGGGAATTTAATTTATGAGTCTAGTTTTTCCACAGACCCAATGAAGATCAATAGAGTGCTTTCATGGGATCCAGAAAATAGTGTGATAGAGGGGTAGATATTTCGTGTCATGGTAGTGTACTACAAGAGCTTTATGGAAGAATAATCTAAAATTACATCTCCTTTGACCACCCTAATGTAGAATAGTTATCAATGTACTTCAACTGATTAGTTCCAAATGTCATTTTGGGAGTTGAGGGTGAGGTTGAGGAGCTCTACTATGTTGAGACTATTAGATGAATGCATTGAGTTCGTAGTGTATTGCAATTCCTTAGGTGTGGGACTCAACTATATATTGATACATTGATAGTTGGTTATATCATAAAATTCATGGAAGTTGGGTTCCCATGTTTATAAATACATAACTCGCAACCTAGAGCTGGTAGCTATAGTATTCACCCTTAGAATGTGGAGGAACTACCATAGAGGGAAGTGATTTGTGGTTTACTCAGACCGTCAGAGTCATAGGTACATATTCACTCAGAAAGAATTGAACCTGAAACAGTGTCACTATTTGGAGTTCCATTATTACTATGAATCCAAGATATTCTATACTCAAGGGTAGGGAACTATAGTAACAGATTTCCTTAGTAGGAATTCCTAGGCTCACTTGGTGTGGGAGGCTTCTGAGTAGTTTTCCTCTCTGTAGCTGATCTTTGTGGAGGAGGGTATAAATTTTCTTCAGTAGATGGTGTTTAATGTTATGCTTCTTGAGTTTTTGAGAGAGTATGAGCTGGGATACATCAACTTTGATGTATTAAGTGACCATATATCCATGGGGGATTCAACAGATAAATATTCTAAAGGATAAGATCAAGTCGTATTTTTTCAGGGATGAATAGTGGTTCAAGTCATGATACGGGATGATGTGATGCGAGAGTTCCACTCTTCTCCCTAGTTTTACATATTGGTGTGTAGAAGATTTGTATTGACCATCAGAAGTAGTTTTTGTAGTTTAGTAAGAGATGAATCATAGATTATTTTTTCTCTCAGTGCCTTATGTAGAAATAGGTGATGTCTGAGCACCATATTCCAGCTAGTTTTTTGTAGCCCATTGATATTGTAGAATGGAAATGGGATGAAATATCCATGGACTTTATGATAGTTATTATATGCACAGAAAAGGGCCATGAATCCAACTGGGTGATAGTTGAATGAATTATGAAGTCTATAAAATTCCTTGCTATCATGGTGTAGTGATTTGTAGAATGTTTAGGGATGTTGTACATATGGGAGATCATCTGACGTTATGGGGTTACCTTGAAGATTGTATCTGATTGTGACATAGGGTTTACAACATGATTTTTGAGAGTCCTATTAGATGATTTTGGGACCAATATTTTTATGAGTACCACATTTCACTCCCAAACATATGGGAAAACATAATTCACTCTCCAGGCGTTGGAGTATATGCTGAGGGATTTCATGTTAGACTTTGTACGGGGTTGGGAGGATCACTTTCCATTGGTAAATATTTCATACAAAAACAACTACCACTCCACTATCGACATGACAGCTTTTGAGGCCCTATACTGGAAGCCATGTAGCTCACTTTTGTATGGGAAAAAGATTGGCGAGACATCGCTTGTGTCCCCAGATATAGTGTATGTGATGAAAGAGAAGGGTTAGGTCATTCGTGAGTAGATGAGGATGGACCAAGGTAGATATAAATCATACATAGATATCCATTATAGGCCCTTGGAGTTCATGTAGGGAGACCATTGTTTTCTGAGAGTCTTTCCACAATATGGATTGAATAGATTCAGTTGGGGGAAAGTTATCCTCGAGGTTCATCTGGCTGTTTAGGGACATGCGTTGGGTTGGAGAGGTTTATAACCCCCTCACCCTACCCCTACAACTGGAGAAGTTTTAGGACATATTCCACATATCATATATGATAAAATATGTGCATCAACCCATTCATGTCATCAACTGGGCTAAGTGGGACATCGAGGATGGATTCATCATTGTGGAGCACCTAGGGGTGATCATGGATCAACAGGAGTGGGTCCTACATAGATGTACCATCCCCTTGGTTCGCATGTTATGATAGCACGAGAATGTGCAACGGAGTTTTTGGGATTGGGAGAGCCAGATTTAGGATCATTATCCCGAGTTTTTTGTTGATGTATTTCTTTTTAGGAACCAAAATCTTGGAGGAATGATATAGAAACCTTAATTTTTCCGTGTAAGGCCTTGAAAAATTTCTTCATATATTTTCAAATCCATGTACTGAGAAGACATACGATTTCAAGGCCCAGTGTGCCCAGAATAAATTTTATTAAAATATTAAATGTATTTTATATTATTCAGGCATGGTTTCTCAATGAAAAAGGGATAAATCCTAAATGGAATATCAAATAAGAAATAAGAGGCCATGTTTGAGTCTGAAACATGATTTTTACCCTTGGTTCAACCTAAAATAGGTTGTAATGGGGTGTTTAGATATCTCACCCATTGGAGGTATGTTCAATGGATAAATTAGTTAATTAATTAATTAATAAATTTTACCTAAACAAAATGTCTATTAGAATTCATCCTTAGTTAATCCTCTAGGGTTATCCACATATACCCTTGGAGGATTCTAGAGCTTGTTCGACTCCTCTAATTAGAAGAATCTCCTTAGAAGATGGTGAAACACTGGATCAGAGAATATTAGAGTACATAAAATGAAATGACGTCTTTCGATCATTGTAAAGAACAATCTATGAAGAAGAATGATCCAATATATAGGTAAGAATTGTTAATTTTTTTATTTTTCCCATTTTTATTAAATTTATTGAGTGGATCAATATTTTTCTTGTTTAGTGATAATTATGGCTAAAGAATCTACATGTGTTCTAATTAAATTGGTTATTCTTGTTTTATGCAACAAATATCCTAGTTCTTGATCATTGTCTAAGAACATCTCACCAAAAGTTGTTAATTTTTTTAAAAATTATTTTCTCCCCCCCCCCCAATTGCTTAGTGTTCCTCATCACTTGTACTCCATGATCATGGTTCAACATTGTTGGGTAGTACTGATCTCATTTGGACCCATAGAATCATGAAGAAATTATGTATGAGAGACAGATCGATGAATCAGGGGTTGATTTGAATTTTTTATAGGTTACGGGAGATCATTTCAATGATCGATATATGGATCATCATATATGGAATTAATTGGGATGTGTGGTGAAAATAGATAACCCCCACGGAATGAAGGAATATTATTTATGGAATATGATGGATGGAAACAACGATCCACGACATGATCCACTGATTTCATATGGTGTGGTGGCATGATTTACTACGGAACGGCCGTATTTGAGGTGTGGAACACAGATATGGGAAAGTGTGAAAATCCCGACTATAATCCATGTACTCTAAAGAACACATGGTGTATAATCCCTTGGATATGGCAGTTAGGATTTTAGGGATTTTATATGTAAGGAATGATGTGTATCACTCCAAAATGATTAGTACCACTTCATCGGGTGGACATTCCATGTTGTGGAGCACATGAGTAGGACCTCGTATGGGAAGACATGGCCAAAGGAACACTGTGTACTAGAGTCCATGGACATGACCTATAACATGGTCGTGTACCAATATACATAGACACAGTCAGTTAAACAAGACCCAATCCCAGGTAGCTTTGACATACTATGTAGTCTACTTGCATGGAATATACTTATACAAGGGTTGGGATCCATGTACCTCTAGGGACATGAACAAAAGAAATAATGAAACATCATTCAGTGTGGGTCCCCTGTATGTGGTGTACCCCTTGGATCCTTTTGAGGAATCATCAAGCTTCTATTTCTCCTTCATTTGGACTTGGATTTTGTCTTGAGAGTGGCCTATCCTGAGTGTTTTTCTGTATAGAACACAGTTCCACACTTGTTTTTTGATTTTGGGATATTATATTGAATTATATGAGAATGAAACATTGTTAGGTGATTCTGAACACTGGTAGTGATCGTGCAGGATCACCAGGTGCATATCAATTGTAACCCTCAAGCTGGTCTAAGCATGAGTCCTCTAACAAATTCTAGAGTGGAACCCTTCAAATGGGTTGGTAATGGGTCCTCTATCAACTTCTAGAGTGGAATACTCCAACTAGGATATGAAAGGGTCCCTTATCGACTTAATGAGTGGAACCCTACTATTGGAATTGAGAACGGGTCCTCAACAGACTCATAGAGTGGGACCCTTCCGCTAGGCTAGACATGGGTCTTCTACACACTCCTAGAGTGGAACCCTCCAGCTGGGTTGGGCATGAGTCCTCTACCAATATAGTGGAACCCTCCTATTAGAACATGTTATGGGTCCTCTATAGGCTCATACATCGGAACCATCCTATTGTAATAGGGAATGGATCCTCTACAACCTCCAAGAGTGGAACCCTCCAGTTGGGCTATGCATGGGTCCTCAAATGACTTTTAGAGTGGGACCCTATAGATGTGCAATGCATGGGTCCTATACAGAATTCTAGAGTGGACACTTCCAGCTGGACTGGGAATGGGTCCTTTTTCACTAAGTGAAACCCTCCTATTTTACTTGAGAATGGGTCTTATACCAAGATATTTTGTCCCCTTGAATTTGTGTCACAGTAAAGAGGCATGGATTGACTTGGATGATTACTTATACATAGATGCACGAGGTAAAGGGCATTGTTGATGGACTTTTCGAACTATTGGATGTAATAAAATGATATTTTATGAGGTTAGGATCCCTTTATTTTCAGTTTTAATGTTTAAATATGGCATAATGTGATTACCCTTTGAGGTCACTGGTGTAACTGGGGTATCTGGGGCTTCTTCAGAGCCTAGATCCAATGTTTTGGGATGAAAATGGTTGGGCGCATGGTTAATTAAAACTGTGTGGGGCAGGCCGCATGGTCTAATAAAACCTAAAGGCATGAGCAGAAAGCAGTATATGGCCGCATGGTTACAAAAAACCATGTGAAATGGGCTGGATACGAGGAGATAATTTCTTCAATTTTGATAGTGGAGTTTTTCATGGTTTGCACACAGTTAGTCAAATCATGTGGGTTCTCATTCCCTATAGATAAGCATGCATGGTGGGCACACGATTTGGCCAAATCAAGTGACCAAACTGTGTAACATAGATATTTTGGGTAAAATGACCATTTCCCCTAATTAATAATGTATTTATAACCTAAATCTGTTATTCCTTCACACCCAACAACTTTAAAGTTTTTTGATCTCCCTTAGTGGAAAATCTAGTAATTGATCCCAATCCTCCATCCAATCTACGATTTAAGACCTTATCATCTTATTGGATCTGAATCGGTATGTAATCAATCCTTTTTTATACATTCATCGTTTTTATTTCTATCGATGATTCTATTTAGGTGCAAGATGATTTTCCCTAATTTCATGTTCTTTGTCTGTTCTTAATTTTTCTCCCGATCTGAGTCGAATCAAGAGATAAAACTGGATGAGAACTTTACTACAAAACCACGAAAGGTTGTATATAATTTTCCCATTGGGTTTGATGCTTTCTACACCTAGAATTTAATGTGTTGTTTGTCGTAATTTCCAGCGCAACCTCCAAATTGAAATGATTAATTTACTTAATTGAATTGGAATAAGTTAGGGATTACCATTAGAATCCATGAGACTTATTGGAGGTTGTGTCCACATCCCAAACCTCCTATAGGGTATGAAAAATCATTTTACCTTGTTTAATCCATGTTAAACAACCCATGGGGAGAGTTTATTCTTTCGTAGTTTGATGAAGCCCTTTAAAAAATGATTTTGATTGAATAAGCTATTTAAGAGATGGTTTGAATCATTTTCCATGTGATATAATGTTGATATTGAATTGTTGAATGGTTGAATTGTAAATAATTGGGTTAAATGAGTGGGTATACTCATTGTTTTCTATTGAATGTAAATTGTGATATCTGAGTGGGTATACTTATGTGATGTAATTGAATGTGAATGGTTATAAGAGTGGGTAGACTCATATTATATGAAATGGAAAACCATATGAAATGGTGATTTAATCCATAAATGTATTTAATGTTCCTCCATGGATCTTGAACAACGTAGTGTATTACTTGTATAGAGTATGATCTTTTGGTCTTGATTATGTGGTATTACTTGGGTCTTCCTACCCCTTGAATCCAGCTTTCTTGGACTTGCGTAGGACATGCTCAGTTTAAATGATCCTAGGACTAAAACTTGTGCCTAACCAAGTTTCCATCGAGATGATTTTAGAACTTAATGAGGAATCCTTGGTCTTCTACACCTTGGATCCGACAATTCATGGTATGAAATATTGATTATATAGAACGATCGTGGTAAATGTGATACGACTCGTTCGTGGTTGTTCTGACTTTTCAGGTTGTACGAAAAGGCCATGGTTGACATGAAATTTTTGGATGATTGAAAAGGCCATATCATTTATGTAGGTATTTTTATAGATTCCTTTTTATAAGAGCTTGACCATATACTTTAAGGAGCCTTGAGAGGCTATTTTAGTGTTTCTAGTATAGTAGTTACATACCATGGGAAGTTTTACTTTTATCTATTGATATACTACAACACTGCTTAGCTTGTATTGGATAGCCTAGAATGTTTATATCTTTGGGTGGTTACTTACTAGGATTGAATCTCACACCCTGTTTGGGCCTCTATTTTGTACTTGAAGAGACTATCTGGATGTAAGTAGAGACCAGGGAATGTTACCCTAGTTCGATGCTTGATTTTTTACCGTGTTAGGAGCAGGGGATCATAGGAACGAGTTGAGGCTCATGATGCTATTCATAAATAGAACTTTTGGTATTTTGGTATTTTGGATACATGTATTGTATTCTATTGTTATGTACCTATTTTTTATGATTTGTAGATATATGTATCATCGTCATTGTTTATGAGACACTTCTAGATTTGTTATATATTCCTACATTTTTATAATTCGTAAGTTTATTTTTTTTTGCATCTGCTACTTGTATATTATTTATATTCTACTATGTTACACTCTGGTGATGAGGTAATATTCTCTGCATAGATACAAAGTATGACCTCTATGCTAGTCGGTACCCTCTGACATTTACTGAGATGTGCTTGAGGTCATGTATCCAACTAGGCTCAGGGAATGTTGAGTGATGTAGCAACCCATACTTTACATACATTGTTATTACTTTAGAATTGAAGCACACTTATTACAACATATAAAAAAACCAGGAAAGGACCGTATAGGTATAGTGTCTTTAGAAACTAGGAAACATAAACAACTGGTTCATAAATCGTCTACACTGTCTCCCATTTATTTCATCATATCTATAGTCCCTTTTGACATATCTTACTTAATAACCTTCTTCCTGGCCTGGGGAAAGAAAACATACAAAAGGGTGAGCTCAAATGCTCATCAAGGGTAAACAAAAGAAATATCAATCACATCATATACATAAGAACATAACTTTTGGAAATCTTAACCCACAAAAGAAATCATAATTTCATAACATGGGATAAATCATAGTAGTGAAATGTAATCCCAATAATCATAACTTAAAACATGAAACATTGTGGCATACACACATAATCATAGAGAATCGTTTCTTGTTAATCAAGACTCATTTCCAAGACTATCTTAGTGGACAAATTCCATTTCTGAACCGAGTCCATTCCTCGTTTCAGTCTTGTTTCACTGAACCGGTTTAACCTGTCGTTCCAGCCATGTCAATCTCATGAGATATAAAATCTTTACCCAATGAATTTGGAGGGAGATATAGGTCCCACCCATCTCATAATGATACCATTCTTATGTGTGCCATAAAATCAAAAATCATACATCATTGCATAACTCATGTAATAAAAATGGGATTCTTAAACAATATGACATTATAAAACAATTCATATAAGATAAAAGAATTCATAAAAATAATTCCATCACAACATAATCAAATCAATGTAATAGTAGGGATAGAAACAGAACGCTTTATTATCTTAGATGGAAAATAAATTTTGATAAAACACTAGAACTCCATTATTGAGGAAAATATCCTTTCTACTTCAAAAACACTTTTCCTTTCTTAACATGTCATAAAATTATAAAATAAAAGAAATTGATTTAAAATAAACTTGAAAACTTGTAAAGGAAGCTTCTTGGAAATAATGTTTTAAAAATCCATTCATGTCGTATAAGTTAAAAAAACATTCTTCTCGTACTTTTGTCGGAAAAGTCAAAAAGTACCTCATACGAAAAACGACAAAAGATTCCTTTCATATCTTTTACTAAAAACTCACCGAAGGGTAAAATTGGATTTAAACAATTATATGTGGATGGAAAAAATATTACATATTGTGGAAACATTGATGTGGATGATAAAATACACCCCAGTAAATTTCAAAGTATAAACAATCTCGGATAAAAATGAGATTGTGATACTTCCCTTACCTTAGGTCCGATATGCTTTGTACGTGTCTGAACCTCCTATATAATGATTTAAATAATGTTATTGACTTATTCCAGAATCATACTCATTGTTATGATATCACATATGGTCATATTCTTAGCTTCTTATTAGTAATATTTCATTACAACTTGTTATTCGGGTGTTTATTACTTTTTGTTCTTATGCGTGTTTTGTCGAATAAATTATTATTCTTCTCTTTAGGATATAGATACCTCATTTACAGAATGTTATTAGTGTAATATATATCATATTCAATCATTCAATTCATTTATATAATCATTATGCAATAAAGATCATGTAGAACGAGTCGCATCACATCGTGGAGACGGTATTCCGTACGTACGCACAAGCGATGATATCGTTCCCATGATCATGGAATTGTATTGGAGTGTATGTAAACTATTTCAGAATCAATATCATTTTACAATAATCATATATAGTCATTATTTACACCATTATACCTATCCAAGTAAGGTGGTGGTGGAAAATAGATTACACCACGGCGTGGAGACGGTATTCTGTACGTACGCACGCGCGAAGATTTCATTTTCCGTAGGATGGATAGATGGTGAAATAGGGATGTTTCATACTTATAATAACATATCAGTATATGAGTGATAATGATGTTATTACTTCATAAAGAAACAACTAAAGAAGAAGAAGTGGAAGAAGAAATAAAGATGAAAGAATCGGTAACGGACATTACCTCTTCTTTGAAGTGCTTCTTTGAGACCTCTTTTTAGAGCACTAAAATTTCTCTTTGAAGAAGACCAGGACCTCTAGGATGTCTATAGGGAAGTGGAGAGGAGAAAGTGGTAGGGTTTGGACGAGCTTGAAGGCTCAATTTTGTGTAAGGAAGAGGGGGAGGATGTGCCCTTTTATAAGGGAGGAGAGGGGCTCCTTTGGAAAAACTAAAAATATTATTTTATTATAAAGTCAAGTTCGGTTTTAAATAGCTAGAAATTGATTTATTTATAAGATAAGGTGGGTATGGGTAGAAATACTCTCATCCAATAGAATTTAGAGAAGTTTAGGTTCCTATTTTAACCTTATCATTTAGATTTTACATTTAGTTAAATAATTTTACTTTTACCGTGTCTTCTTGTGTTCTTATACTATAAGGTTAATAAACTTACTATAAGCAGCCAAACGAACCCCAAGTTGTTTATTATTAATATATATAACCTTATCTAATTCATTTGACCGAACCTTAGATTTTTAGGAATAAAATAACAATTAATAAAATAATATTTGTTTTAAAAACTATTTTATGTCAATTTTGACACTATTTAGTAATTGATTTTTGTGAAAATCATAACAGAATGATTAGTTCGAAAAAGTTAATTAAATCAATAATAACATGTCATATTAACATATAAAATTAGTGGAATTCATAAAAAGTCTCAAATTACATTTATTTGGGTATTTATAACATCAATTATGTCAATATTTCATTAATAAGATAATTACTGCATCATCATTGTGTCATAAATAAATTATAATATTTAATGTCTAAAAATTACAAATTAAATACCATTATGTAGGAAATATATTTATATTTCTAATTAATATCTATAGTCTAATTTATCTTATGTATAACCTTATATTAAAAATTATTTACTTATTAAACTTTGATTTTAACTATTTTAAACCTTCTTTAAATAAATTAATAATAAATGTCCTAATCTAATCCAAGTGGGCCTAAATGGTCATATTTTATTCCTAAGTTTGTTTCTGGTCGAATTACACTTATCCAATAGAATTATTACATGTTTTAGGGTAATAATAATATCATTTTTACCCTTAATTACCCTATTTACTTTTAACCGTGGTAAAAGTAAAAACTTACTATTCACCAAAAATTATTTTCATCTCATTGAACCACATTTTACTTACTGACATCAACCGTGTCTCTCGGATTTTTGAAATTCCACTCACAGAAGCGGTAAAATTATGTTTTATGAAAAATTCAGCTTTTTTAACTACCACTTAGTGGTTTCACTATTAATCAAAAATTGAAAGTTTTCAGAAAAATACCAAAAATTCACCCTAGGCTAATTTTGATATTCCGAATCCAAAAATGAAGTCCATTTTGAAAAATAAAATTTATAAAATTTAAAAAGTGGTTATTACTATTAATAACTGCTAGTTTTAATAATATTTTAATAGCATATCATTGTTTAGTGAAACTCGGTATTGCGTACAACGCAAGCTATCGAGGAAGGTCGCGATTGCGTTTAAAGAAAGCCAAGCTAGTGTTGTGTGTAGTGAAATATTCTTTTTATGATTTATAAAAACAAAAATATTTCTCATAAAAGTCTCAGGTGTTACATTCTACCCCCCTTAAAATGAATTTCGCCCTCGAAATTCGTCACTTTGTAACAAACAGATGAGGATACCTCTCCCTCATCATATCCTCAGGCTCCCATGTAGCTCCTTGTAATTGGTGGTTCTTCCATAAAACTTTCACCAATCGAGTGGTCTTGTTTCGTAGGACTTTTTTGCTGTGATCCAGAATCTCTATCGGTTATTCTTCATAAGAAAGGTCTTGCTCTAGCGGTACAACTTCTGAGCTGAGTACATGTGAAGGATCAGGTATGTACTTTCTCAGGATAGATACATGGAACACATCGTGAACTTGAGAGAGATTCGTTGGAAGCACTAATCGGTAAGCTACCTTCCCAACACGATCCAGTATTTCGAAAGGACCGATATATCTAGGGCTCAACTTCCCCTTCTTTCTAAATCTCACGACGCTCTTCCAGGGAGATATTCGTAAGAACACATTATCACCCACTTTAAACTCTAGGTCTTTTCTTTGGTTGTCGGCATAACTTTTCTGTCGACTCTGAGCTGCTCTTATGTGTTGTTGAATAGATCTGACCTTTTCTTCCATTTCATCAACGAGATCGGGTCCTAATAGCTTTCTTTCCCCAACTTCATCCCAGCAAGTTGGAGTCCTACATTTCTTTCCATAGAGAGCTTAATAAGGAGCAATCTGAATACTGGAGTGAAAGATATTATTATAAGAAAATTCCACCAAAGGTAGGTGTTGATCCCAACCACCTTTGAAATCCATAGAGCAAGCTCTCAACATAACTTCTAGACTTTGAATCGTCCTCTCAGACTGACCATCTGTCTGAGGATGATAAGCAGTGCTGAAACTCAACTCTGTATCCAGATTATGCTGAAGACTTCGCCAGAACATTGAGGTAAACCTCGGATCCCGATTATATATAATAGAAAGTGGTACTCCACGCAATCTTACCACTCCCTTCACATATATCCTGGCAAGATGATCCAGAGAGAAATCCTCTCTAATAGCGATGAAGTGTGAAGACATTGTAAGACGATCAAATATGACTCAGATAGCATTATTGCCTTTGGATGTTTTAGGAAGTCCGGTGACAAAGTACATAGTGATGTTTTCCCATTTCCATTCAGGTATGGGTAATGGTTGTAACATCCCCTTAGACTTCTGTCTCTCAGCTTTAACTTGCTGACAAACCAAGCATCGAGAGACATATTCAGCAACATCTCTTTTCATGCCATCTCACCAGAAGTACTCTTTCAAGTCCCTGTACATCTTCGTGCTTCCAGGATGAATAAAGAATGAAGAACTATGAGCCTCATCCAGCAGCTCCTTCTTTAATTAGGGGATGGGAGGAACACAAACCTGATTCCTGGAATTTATTATCCCATCACAATCAAGGTTGTATTCATGAACATTTCTCACCTTCTTTTGTAACTCGACATCTTCTTTTTGTTCCTATTTAATCTTAAAATGTATAGATGGTTGAACATTCATTTTAGAAAGATACGATTTTTCCCCTTTCATTATAATTCCAAGATTCATCGTTTGTAAATCCATAAATATTGGATCCTTTGTGATCCTCATCATGGATAAACTGGCATGGTCTTATCGACTTAATGCATCTGCCACCTTGTTTGCTTTCTCAGGGTGGTAATGGATTGAGCAGTCGCAATCCTTAATCAGCTCCAACCATCTTTTTTGGCACATATTCATCTCCTTTTGTGTGAAAATATACTTTAAACTTTTATGATCAGTATAAATGTCACACCTTTCTCCATAAAGATAATTCCTCCAAATCTTTAATGCAAAGATAACCACAGCTTACTCCAAATCATGAGTTGGGTAATTTTTCTCATGTATTTTCAATTTTCATGAGGCATAAGCTATCACCATATCATTTTGCATAATAACACACCCCAATCCCTTCTTGGATACATCACTGTAGATCACAATCCTCTCTCCACTACAAGGCAGTGTGAGCACAGGTGCACTGGATAACCTTCTTTTCAACTCCTTGAAATTCTCTTCACATTCCTCCGTCCAAACAAACTTAACTCCTTTCTGAGTCAACTTGGTGAGTGGATTAGATAATCATGAAAAATATTTCACAAAACGTCGATAATATCCATCCAAACCAAGAAAACTTCGGATCTCATTTACTGTTGATGGTCTCGACCATCTTTCGATAACCTCTGTTTTTTCTGGATCCATAGATATCCCCTCTTTTGAGATTATATGACCAAAAATGAAACTTTTTGAAGCCAAAATTCACACTTGGTAAATTTGGCATAAAGCTTCTCCTTTCTCAGGGTCTTCAATATAATTCTCAAGTGATCTTCATTTTCGTCCTTTCTCTTTTAATAGACAATAATATCATCTATAAAGACTACCACAAACTGATCAAGATAGTCTCTAAAGACTCTATTCATCAGATCCATGAAGATAGCAGGGGAATTAGTAAGACCAAATGGAATCACTATAAATTCATAGTGTCCATACCTTGTACGGAAATCCTTCTTTGGTATATCCTCCCTTTTGACCCTTAATTGATGATACCCTGAATGAAGATCAATCTTGGAAAAGTATTGAGCTCCGCGTAGTCTGTCAAATAGGTCATCAATGCATGGGAGAGGATATTTATTCTTGATAGTGATCTTGTTAAGTTCTCAATAATCAATGTAGAGTCTCATTGATCCATCTTTCTTCTTAACAAACAGAACAGGTGCTCCCCAAGGTGACGCACTAGGGCGTATGAACCCCTTATCAAGATTCTCTTGGAGTTGCTTCTTCAATTCCTGCAACTCAATTGGGGCCATTCAATAAGTTGTCTTTGAAATAAGCAAAGCACCCGGTACGAGTTCTATTGAAAACTCAACTTCACGATTTGGTGGAAGACCCGGTAATTCCTCCGGAAATACATCATCAAACTCCCGTACAATGGGCATATGCTTAATCGTGAGTTTCTCACCAAACATTTGAGATAAATAACCTTCATTTAGTGGAATCAAGGCCCATAAGATGGAAGAAATTTCCACTGGAAGGTTATGTTCATCCTTGCATTGATAGAAGGTCATAAATTGATCTGGAATATGAAATGTGACTTCCCTTCTTTGGAAATTGATATGAGCTCCATATAAAGAAAGTCAATCCATGCCATTAATCACATCAAATTCCACTATAGGAAGGATCACAAGATTTGTAGGAAGCACTTTCCCACAAACATCGATCGGAGAAGAGTTATAAACTTTTGATGCGACTGTTGTGCCATTAGGGGTTGTCACAGCTAACTCAACATCTAATTGTTGAGGTAATACAGTAATATCCTTAGAAAATTCTTCAGAAATAAAAGAGTGGGTGGATCCAGAACCAAATAAAACATTTTCTACTTTAGAGTGGATGGTAAGTGTACCTTTCACCACATCGTTATCGTACTCCACATCGCTGATAGAAATTGCATGTGACTTTCCTTTTTCTTTAGCCTTAAGAGTTTGTTGACGTCGACCATCATCATCAACCCTTGGATTTGGGCATTGATTAGAATAATGCCCCATCTCCTCGCACTTGAAACATTAAAGTGTAGTAAGTTTATTCTGTGTATCCCTTCCTTTGTTTACATCATTATACATCTTCTTCCCATCATTTCGGCATTAAAATTCCCTATGACCTTCCTTTCCACATTTGAAACATTCACTTTTCCCTTTAAGACAACTCCCTCCATGTTTCTTTCCACACTTTGAGCATAAGGGAAAGCTCATCTTCTTTTTAGTGTGCTCTTTATATTTTCCTTTGAATTCCATTTTCCTCTTCTTATCAAACCCATATGACTGATAGGTTACTCCAATCTCCATCTCGACTTTGAGAGCACATAGAATGATTTCCTCATAGCTATTGAAGTCCGTTATGGCTAACGCCCTTCGAATACTTGGTTTTAAGCCACTAAAGAATCGATCGATCTTACTCTCAGGTTGGATAATAATACTAGAATCGTACCTTTCAAGTCTTGTAAAATTTGCTTCATAGGTACCAATAGATTCATCATCCTTTTTCTTCAGTTCAAGAAACTCTTTCTCCATCTTTGTTCGGAGAATACGAGGGAAGTACTTATTCAAAAATAAGTTCTTGAACTCATCCCATTCCATGGACTCAATTTCATCCCTTTTCCTCGTATTCTTAATAAGATTCCACCATTGATCAGAATCACCTTCCAAACGATACACTGCTAAGATGACTTTATCATGTTCAGAACATTGAAGAACTGAAAATATCTTTTTAGTAGTACTAATCCATTGTTCAGCAACTAATGGATTAGTAGACCCACTGAATGAAGGTGGATGATGTCTCATGAAGGATTAAACAGAATGTTTCTCCTTCCTTTGCTCATTTGGAAGTCCTACATGATTCATAGCTTGAGAAAGTTGTGTGAGCATGGATACAAGATTTTGCATTCCAGCTCCCATAACGTTTGTTTTCTCAGGGGGACAATCATTAAATTGCCCGTCGCATTCCGCATTAACACGGTTCCTTCGGGTTCCAGCCATTGAACAAAACCAAGAATAATAGTGTGAGAAACACTAATTATAATAGGAAAACCACATAATCAAGAATAAAATTTCACACTTAAGGTCTTATCCTAGGTTATTCATGGCCATTTCTAAAACACTAAGATTGTGTTCTATGATTAGACTTATCCTTAGGATTCTTACTAAGGCTTTCACATCCTAGTTTCCAAAGGTTGACTATACCTTTCCTATGATACCAACTGTAGCGACCCATACTTTACATACATTGTTATTACTTAAGAATTGAAGCACACTTATTACAACATATAACAAAACCAGGAAAGGACCGCATAGGTATAGTGTATTTAGAAACTTGGAAACATAAACAACTGGTTCATAAAGCGTCTACATTGTCTCCCATTTATTTCATCATATCTATAGTCCCTTTTGACATATCTTACTTAATAACCTTTTTCCTGACCTGGGGAATGAAAACATAAAAAAGTGTGAGCTCAAATGCTTAGTAAGGGTAAGCAAAAGAAATATCAATCACATCATATACATAAGAACATAACTTTTGGAAATCTTAACCTGCAAAAGAAATCATAATTTCATAACATGGGATAAATCATAGTAGTGAAATGTAATCCCAATAATCATAACATAAAACATGAAACTTTGTGGCATACACACATAATCATAGAGAATCATTTTTTGTTAGTCAATACTTATTTCCAAGACAATCTTTGTGGACAAAATCCATTTCTTAACCGAGTTCATTCCTCGTTTTAGTCTTGTTTCACTGAACCGGTTTAACCTGTTGTTCCAACCATGTCTATCTCATGAGATATAAAATATTTACCCAATGAATTAGAAGGAGATATAGGTCCCACCCATCTCATAATGATTCCATTCTTATGTGTTCCACAAAATCATAAATCATACATCATTGCATAACTCATGTAATAAAAATGGGATTCTTAAACAACATGACATCATAAAACAATTCATATAATATAAAAGAATTCATGAAAATAATTCCATGACAACATAATCAAATAAATGTAATAATAGAGATAGAAAAATAACCCTTTATTATCTTAGATGGAAAATAAATTTTGATAAAACACTTGAACTCCATTCTTGAGGAAAATATCCTTTCTACTTCAAAAACACTTTTCATTTCTTAACATGTCATACAATTCTAAACTAAAAGAAATTGATTTAAAATAAACTTGAAAACTTGTAAAGTAAGCTTCTTGGAAATAATGTTATAAAAATCCATTCATGTCGTATAAGTTAAAAAAACATTCTTCTCGTACTTTTGTCGGAAAAGTCAAAAAGTACCTCGTACGAAAAACGACAACAGATTCCTTTCATATCTTTTACTAAAAACTCACCGAAGGGTAAAATTGGATTTAAACAATTTTATGTGGATGGAAATAATATTACATATTGTGGAAACATGGATGTGGATGATAAAATACACCCCAGTAAATTTCAAAGTATAAACAATCTTGGATAAAAATGAGATTTTGATATTTCCCTTACCTTAGGTCTGATATGCTTTGTATGTGTTCGAACCTCCTGTATAATGATTTAAATAATGTTATTGACTTATTCCAGAATCATACTCATTTTTATGATATCACATATGGTCATATTATTATCTTCTTATTAGTAATATTTCATTACAACTTGTTATTTGGGTGTTTATTACTTTTTGTTCTTATGCGTGTTTTGTCGAATAAATTCGTATTCTTCTCTTTAGGTTATAGATACCTCATTTCCAGAATTTTATTAGTGTAATATATATCATATTAATTCATTCAATTCATTCAATTCATTTATATAATCATTATGCAATTAAGATCATGTAGAACGAGTCACATCACATCGTGGAGACGGTATTCCGTACGTACGCGCGAGCGATGATATCGTTCCCATGATCTTGGAATTGTATTAGAGTGTATGTATACTATTTCAGAATCAATATCACTTTAAAATAATCATATATAGTCATTATTTACACCATTATACCTATCCAAGTAAGGTGGTGGTGGAAAATAGATTACACCACGGCGTGGAGACGGTATTCTGTACGTACGCACGCGCGGAGATTTCATTTTCTGTAGGATGGATAGATGGTGAAATAGGGTTGTTTCATACTTATAATAACTTATAAGTATATGAATGATACTGATGTTATTAATTCATAATGAAACAATTAAAGAAGAAGAAGTGGAAGAATAAATAAATATGAAAGAATCGGTAACAGACATTACCTCTTCTTTGAAGTTCTTCTTTGAGACCTCCTTTTAGGGAACTAAAATTGGTCTTTGAAGAAGACCAGGACCTCTAGGATGTCTCTAGGGAAGTGGAGAGGAGAAAGTGGCAGGGGTTGGCCGAGATTTAAGGCTCAATTTGGTGTGAGGAAGAGGGGGAGGATGTGCCCTTTTATAAGGGAGGAGAGGGGCTCCTTTGGAAAAACTAAACATATTATTTTATTATAAAGTCAAGTTCGGTTTTAAATAGCTCCAAATTGATTTATTTAGAATCTAAGGTGGTTATGGGTCAAAAAAATCTCATCCAATATAATTTAGACAAGTTTAGGTTCCTATTTTAACCTTATCATTTAGATTTAACATTAAGTTAAATAATTTTACTTTTACCGTGGCTTCTTGTGTTCTTATACTATAAGGTTAATAAACTTACTATAAGCAGTCAAACGAACCCCAAGTTGTTTATTATTAATATATATAACCTTATATAAGTCATTTTTTAGAACCTTAGATTTTTTAGGAATAAAATAACAATTAATAATATAATATTTGTTTTAAAAACTATTTTATGTCAATTTTGACACTATTTAGTAATTCATTTTTGTGAAAATCATAATAGAATGATTAGTTCGAAAAAAGTTAATTAAATCAATACTAACATGTCATATTAACCTATAAAATTAGTGTAATTCATAAAAGGCCTAAAATTACATTTATTTTGGTATTTATAACATCAATTATGTCAATATTTCATTAATAAGATAATTACTGCATCATCTATGTGTCATAAATAAATTAAATTATTTAATGTCTAAAAATTAAAAATAAAATACCATTATGTAGGAAATATTTTTAGATTTCTAATGAATATTTATAGTTGAATTTATCTAATGTATAACCTTATATTAGAATTTATTTACTTATTAAACATTGATTTCAACTATTTTAACCCTTCTTTAAATAAATTAATAATAAATGTCCTAATCTAATCCAAGTGGGCCTAAATAGTCATATTTTATTCCTAAGTTTTTTTTGGTCGAATTACACTTATCCAATAGAATTAGGACATGTGTTAGGGTAATAATAATATCATTTTCACCCTTAATTACCCAATTTACTTTTAACCGTGGTTAAGGTAAAAAGTTACTATTCACCAAAAATTATTTTCATCTCATTGAACCACATTTTACTTACTAACATCAACCGTGTCTCTTGGATTTTTGAAATTCCACTCACAGAAGTGGTAAAATTAAGTTTTATGAAAAATTTAGTTTTTTTAACTACCACTTAGTGGTTTCACTATTCATCAAAAATTGAAAGTTTTCAGAAAAATACCAAAATTTCACCATAGGCTAATTTTGATATTCCAAATCCAAAAATGAAGTCCATTTTGAAAAATAAAATTTATAAAATTTATAAAAGTGGTTATTACTATTCATAACGGCTATTTTAATAATATTTTAATAGCATATCAATGTTTAGTGAAACTCGATATTGCGTACGACGCAAGCTATCGAGGAAGTTCGCGATTGTGTGTAAAGCAAGCCAAGATAGTGTTGTGTGTAGTGAAAGATTCCTTTTATGATTTATAAAAACAAAAATATTTCTCATAAAAGTCTCGGGTGTTACATTATACCCCCCTTAAAATGAAATTCTCCCTCGAAATTCGTCACTTTGTAACAAACAGATGAGGATACCTCTCCCTCATCATATCCTAAAGCTCCCATGTAGCGCTTTCTAATTGGTGGTTCTTCCCTAAAACATTCACCAATCGAGTGGTCTTGTTTTGTAGGACTTTTTCACTATGATCCAGAATCTCTATCGGCTGTTCTTCATAAGAAAGATCTGGCTCCAGCGGTACAACTTCTGAGCTGAGTACATGTGAAGGATCAGGTATGTACTTTATCAGGAGAGATACATCGAACACATCGTGAACTTGAGAGAGATTCGGTGGAAGCGCCAATCGGTAAGCTACCTTCCCAACACGATCCAGTATTTCGAAAGGTATGATATATCTAGGGCTCAACTTCCACTTCTTTCCAAATCTCATGACCCTCTTCCAGGGTGATATTCGTAAGAACACATTATCACCCACTTCAAACTCTAGGTATTTTCTTCGGTTGTCAGTATAACATTTCCGTCGACTCTGAGATGCTCTTATGTGTTGTTGAATAGATCTCACCTTTTCTGCCATTTCATCAACGAGATCGGGTCCTAATAGCTTTATTTCCCCAACTTCATCCCAGCAAGTTGGAGTTCTGCATTTCTTTCCATAGAGAGCTTCATAAAGAGCCATTTGAATACTGGAGTGAAAGCTATTATTATAAGAAAATTCAACCAAAGGTAGGTGTTGATCCCAACCACCTTTGAAATCCATAGAGAAAGCTCTCAACATATCTTCTAGAGTTTGAATCGTCCTCTCAGACTGACCGTCTGTATGAGGATGATAAGCAGTGTGGAAACTCAAATCTGTATCCAGAGTATGCTGAAGACTTCGACAGAACATTGAGGTAAACCTCGGATCCCGATCAGATATAATAGAAACTGGTACTCCATGAAATCTTACCACTTCCTTCACATATATCCTGGAAAGCTGGTCCAGAGAGAAATCCTCTATAATAGCGATGAAGTGTGCAGACTTTGTAAGACGATCAACTATGACCCAGATAACATTATTGCCTTTGGATGTTTTAGGAAGTCCGGTGACAAAGTCCATAGTGATGTTTTCCCATTTCCATTCGGGTATGGGTAACATCCCCTTAGACTTATGTCTCTCAACTTTAACTTGCTGACAAACCAAGCATCGAGAGACATATTCAGCAACATCTCTTTTCATTCCATCTCACCAGAAGTACTCTTTCAGGTCCCTATACATCTTCGTGCTTCCAGGATGAATGGATAATGAAGAACTATGAGCCTCATCCAGAAGCTCCTACTTTAATTCGGGGATGGGAGGAACACAAACCCAATTCCTAAACATTATTATCCCATCACAATCAAGGTTGAATTCAGGAACATTTCTCACCTTCTTTTGTAACTCGACATCTTTTTTCTGTGCCTACTTAATCTTCAAATGTATATATGGTTGAACATTCATTTTAGAAATATACGATTTTCCCCTTTCATTATAATTCCAAGATCCATCCTTTGTAAATCCATAAATATTGGATCTTTTGTGATCCTCATCATGGATAAACTGGCATGGTCTTGTCGACTTAATGCATCTGCCACCTTGTTTTCTTTCCCAGGGTGGTAATGGATTGAGCAGTCGTAATCCTTAATCATATCCAACCATCTTCTTTGGCGCATATTCAGCTCCTTTTGTGTGAAAATATACTTTAAACTTTTATGATCAGTATAAATGTCACACCTTTCTCCATAAAGATAATGCCTCCAAATCTTTAATGCAACGATTACCACAGCTAACTCCAAATCATGAGTTGGGTAATTTTGCTCATGTATTTTCAATTGTCGTGAGGCATAAGCTATCACCATATAATTTTGCATAATAACACACCCCAATCCCTTCTTGGATGCATCATTGTAGATCACAAACCTCTCTCCACTACAAGGCAGTGTGAGCACAGGTGCACTGGATAACCTTCTTTTCAACTCCTTGAAATTCTCTTCACATTCCTCCATCTAAATAAACTTAACTCCTTTCTGAGTCAACATGGTGAGTGGATTAGATAATTGTGGCATTCAAATTCCCTGTGACCTTCCTTTCCACATTTGAAACATTTACTTGTCCCTTTAAGACAACTCCCTCCACATTTCTTTCCACACTTTGAGCATAAGGGAAAGCTCATCTTCTTTTCAGTGTGCTCTTTATATTTTCTTTTGAATTACATTTTCCTCTTCTTATCAAACCCATATGACTGATGGGTTACTTCAATCTCCATCTCGAATTTGAGATCACATCGAACGATTTCCTCGTAGCTATTAAAGTCCCTTATGGCTAACGCCCTTCGAAGACTTGGTTTTAAGACACTAAAGAATCGATCGATCTTACTCTCAGGTTGGATAATAATACCAGAAGCGTACGTTGCAAGTCTTTTAAAATTTGATTCATAGGTACCAATAGATTCATCATCCTTTTTCATCAGTTCAAGAAATTCTTTCTCCATCTTTGTTCAGAGAATATGATGGAAGTACTTATTGAAAAATAAGTTCTTGAACTCGTCCCATTCCATGGACTCAATTTCATCCCTTTGCCTAATATTCTTAACAAGATTCCACCATTGATCAGCATCACCGTCCAAACGATACACTGCTAATATGACTTTATCATGTTCCAAACATTGACGAACTGAAAATACCTTTTTAGTAGTACTAATCCAGTGTTCAGAAACTAATGGATCAGTAGACCCACTGAATGAAGGTGGACGCTGTCTCATGAAGAATTTTGCTCCTTACTTTGCTAATTTGGAAGTCCTGCATGATTCATATCTTGAGAAAGTTGTGTGAGCTTGGATATAAGATTTTTCATTCCATATCCCATAACGTTTGGTTGCTCAGGGGGACAATCATTGCATTGCCCGTCGCATTCCGCATTAACACGGTTTCTTTAGGTTCCAGCCATTGAATAAAACCAAGAAGAATAGTGTGAGCAACACTAATTATAATAGGAAAACCACATAATCAAGAATAAAATTTCACACTTAAGGTCTTATCCTAGGTTATTCAAGGCCATTTCTAAAACACTAAGATTATGTTCTATGCTTAGACTTATCCTTAGGATTCTTAGTAAGGATTTCACATCCTAGTTTCCAAAGGTTGACTATACCGTTCCTCTGATACCAACTGTAGTGACCCATACTTTACATACATTGTTATTACTTCAGAATTGAAGCACACTTATTACAACATATAACAAAACCAGGAAAGGACCGTATAGGTATAGTGTCTTTAGAAACTGGGAAACATAAACAACTGGTTCATAAAGCGTCTACACTGTCTCCCATTTATTTCATCATATATATAGTCCCTTTTGACATATCTTACTTAATAACCTTTTTCCTAACCTGGGGAAAGAAATCATACAAAAGGGTGATCTAAAATGCTCAGTAAGGGTAAACAAAAGAAATATCAATCACATCATATACATAAGAACATAACTTTTGGAAATCTTAACATGCAAAAGAAATCATAATTTCATAACATGGGATAAATCATAGTAGTGAAATGTAATCCCAATAATCATAACATAAAACATGAAACTTTGTGGCATACACACATAATCATAAAGAATCATTTCTTGTTAGTCAAGAATCATTTTGAAGACTATCTTAGTGGACAAAGTCCATTTCTGAATCGAGTTCATTCCTCGTTTCAGTCATGTTTCACTGAACTGGTTTAACCTGCCGTTCCAGCCATGTCTATATCATTAGATATAAACTCTTTACCCAATGCATTGGAGGGAGATATAGGTCCCACCCATCTCATAATGATACCATTCTTATGTGTGCCACAAAATCAAAAATCATACATCATTTCATAACTCATGTAATAAAAATGGGATTCTTAAACAACATGACATCATAAAACAATTCATATAAGATAAAAGAATTCATGAAAATAATTCCATAACAACATAATCAAATCAATGTAATAATAGGGATAGAAACAGAACCCTTTATTATCTTATATGGAAAATAAATTTTGATAAAACACTTGAACCCCATTCTTGTGGAAAATATCCTTTCTACTTCAAAAACACTTTTCTTTTCTTAACATGTCATACAATTCTAAACTAAAAGAAATTTATTTAAAATAAAATTGAAAACTTGTAAAGGAAGCTTCTTGGAAATAATGTTTTAAAAATCCATTCATGTCGTATAAGTTAAAAAAACATTCTTCTCGTACTTTTGTCGGAAAAGTCAAAAAGTACCTCGTACGAAAAACGACAAAATATTCCTTTCATATCTTTTACTAAAAACTCACCAAAGGGTAAAATTGGATTTAAACAATTGTAGGTGGATGGAAATAATATTACATATTGTGTAAACATGGATGTGGATGATAAAATACACCCCAGTAAATTTCAACGTATAAACAATCTTGGATAAAAATGAGATTGTGATATTTCCCTTAACTTAGGTCTGATGTGCTTTGTATGTGTCTGAACCTCCTGTATAATGATTTAAATAATGTTATTGACTTATTCTAGAATCATACTCATTGTTATGATATCACATATGGTCATATTATTAGCTTCTTATTAGTAATATTTCATTACAACTTGTTATTCGTGTGTTTATTACTTTTTGTTCTTATGCGTGTTTTGTCGAATAAATTATTCTTCTTCTCTTTTGGTTATAGATACCTCATTTAAAGAATTTTATTAGTGTAATATATATCATATTCATTCATTCAATTCATTTATATAATCATTATGCAATGAAGATCATGTAGAACGAGTCGCATCACATCGTGGAGACGGTATTCCGTACGTACGCACGAGCGATGATATCGTTCCCAAGATCATGGAATTGTATTGGAGTGTATGTCTACTATTTCAGAATCAATATAACTTTACAATAATAATATAGATTCATTATTTACACCATTATACCCATCCAAGTAAGGTGGTGGTGTAAAATAGATTACACCACGGCGTGGAGATGGTATTCTGTACGTACGCACGCGCGAAGATTTCATTTTCTGTAGGATGGATAGATAGTGAAATAGGGTTGTTTCATACTTATAATAACATATCCGTATATGAGTGATACTGATGTTATTACTTCATAATGAGACAACTAAAGAAGAAGAAGTGGAAGAAGAAATAAAGATGAAAGAATCGGTAAGGGACATTACCTCTTCTTTGAAGTGCTTCTTTGAGACCTCATTTTGGGGCACTAAAATTCGTCTTTGAAGGAGACCAGTACCTCTAGGATGTCTCTAGGGAAGTGGAGAGGTTAATGTGGCAGGGGTTGGCCGAGATTGAAGCCTCAATGTGGTGTGAGGATGAGGGGGAGGAGGTATCCTTTTATAAGGGAGGAGAGGGGCTCCTTTGGAAAAACTAAAAATATTATTTTATTATAAAGTCATGTTCGGTTTTAAATAGCTCCAAATTGATTTATTTCGAAGATAAGGTGGGTATGGGTCGAAATCCTCTCATAAAATAGAATTTAGACAAGTTTAGCTTCCTATTTTTACCTTATGATTTAGATTTAACATTAAGTTAAATAATTTTACTTTTACCGTGTCTTCTTGTGTTCCTATACTATATGGTTAATAAACATACTATAAGCAGTCAAACGAACCCCAAGTTGTTTATTATTAATATATATAACCTTATTTAAGTCATTTTTCTGAACCTTAGATTTTTAGGAATAAAATAACAATTAATAATATAATATTTTTTTTAAAAACTATTTTATGTCAATTTTGACACTATTTAGTAATTGATTTTTGTGAAAATCATAACAGAATGATTAGTTCGAAAAAAGTTAATTAAATAAATAAAAACATGTAATATTAACCTATAAAATTCGTGTAATTCATAAAATGTCTCAAATTACATTTATTTTGGTATTTATAACATCAATTATGTCAATATTTCATTAATAAGATAATTACTGCATCATCCTTGTGTCATAAATAAATTAAATTATTTAATGTCTAAAAATTACAAATAAAATACAATTATGTATGAAATAGGTTTATCTTTCTAATGAATATTGATTGTCGAATTTATCTTATGTATAACCTTATATGAAAAATTATTTACTTATTAAACTTTGATTTTAACTATTTTAACCCTTCTTTAAATAAATTAATAATAAATGTCCTAATCTAATACAAGTGGGACTAAATGGTCATATTTTATTCCTAAGTTTGTTTTTGGTCGAATTACACATATCCAATAGAATTAGGACATGTGTTAGGGTAATTATAATATCATTTTTACCCTTAATTACCCTATTTACTTTTAACTGTGGTAAAAGTAAAAAGTTACTATTCACCAAAAATTGTTTTCATCTCATTGAACCACATTTTACATACTGACATCAACCGTGTCTCTTGGATTTTTGAAATTACACTCACAGAAGTGGTAAAATTAAGTTTTATGAAAAATTCAGTTTTTTTAACTACCACTTAGTGGTTTCACTATTCATCAACAATTGAAAGTTTTCAGAAAAATACCAGAATTTCACCCTAGGATAATTTCGATATTCCGAATCCAAAAATAAAGTCCATTTTGAAAAATAAAATTTATAAAATTTCAAAAAGTGGTTATTACTATTCATAACGGCTAGTTTTAATAATATTTTAATAGCATATCATTGTTTAGTGAAACTCGGTATTGCGTACGACGGAAGCTATTGAGGAAGGTTGCGATTGCGTGTAAAGAAAGCCAAGCTAGTGTTGTGTGTAGTGAAAGATTCCTTTTATGATTTATAAAAACAAAAATATTTCTCATAAAATTCTCGGGTGTTACAAGTGACATCTGAGTCTCAGACATGAAAATTTCTATCATAACCTTTCTTCTATAGTCTTCTTTACTATTTGAGGATAATAGACATGGATAGTAATGTATTGGAGTTTTCTAATGAGATGTACCTAGGTGTAGATAACCAATTTATAGGAAAATCCAAATTTCCTCAAATTAAATTGCTATTTTCTAGATTTTGACTTTTAAAATTGATTTGATTCCAAAATTAAGTGATGAACTTGAATTATGATTTTAATATTGATATCATTATGGGTTCTATTTTGTTGAAACACAGCGAAATGAGGGAATACCATCTCATGCATCATATTAGGAACCTATTATAAAGCACATTACATGCATTATTTCATGCCATTTAGGATGTATTTCTTGTTGCATGTTGTTATGATAGGTTATGTGATAGTTATACCTGCTGTTGTGATAGATTTAATGGGTTGTATTATGGTGTGAATTTGGTGGATCCCATGGTTTGGTTCACGAAGAATTTGGGACCTCATGGATCTGAATTTGGAAAACCATTTGGTTTAACCATTAAATTAAATTTAGTTATAATTTAAATGAATGTTAAAATATATTGAAATGTAAAATTTTACTTGGAATAAGAGAACATGACCTATACCTAGGTTTTGAGTGGACAAGGGGCAGTGTATCTAGTGAATTTTTTGACTTTTATTTTTACATTCCAATCATTTGGAGTAGGTTTTGTGTTATGACCTTGTTTTAGGAGGGTTTTGACCTATCTTATGGTATTGATCTACAATCCTTGACACCGTTATTTTTTAGGTGTGTGTTTTTCATTATAGAGGCATTCCACCTTGACGACCTCCTGTAGTTCTCCCAGAGGGAGGATATGACCATGCTCTAGAGGTGGTGGGTCATGGGATACTAGTGGATCTTCCATTAATTCTAGCTTCAGCACCAACTATTTTTCTGGACATAGGTGATGGAACATAGTTTTTGTAGTGGATTTTTTTTCTTCATGAAGAATTTTCAGGGAGTACCATAACCATACTTGCCTATGGATGATCTAACATGTGTATTCCAATAGTAACATCCTACCTTGTTTTTGGGGGATGGTAGTACATAGGCTACTGAGATATGTCTTGAGTCAATGCTACTGATCCTTAAGAACTTTGATACACCTATAGAGACGAGATTGAAAATTGCAACTAACAAGCTTTGTGGAGTAGCAAGGTCATGGAGTGATGCTCTGAACTAGGAGGATAGGCTACCAGATATAGGTTTGGCGGATTTTCAAACCAGTTTCTAGGACTATCTTTACCCCAAAACATTGTGTGCAGACCAGGCCAGTGAATTGATATGTCTGGAACATGGTGCTATAATGATTATAGAGCACTCAACACACTTTACAGAGTTGTAGATTTCTTCACCAACATACCTTACTAAAGGGATATCGGGGGTGATATGTTATGAGGAGGGTCTCCAAAATGCTATCATAAATGAGGTCAATGTGTTTAGATTAACATATATTACTAACATTTTGAATCTTGTGATGATTACATAGAAAACCCTGATTGAAGATAGGGGTTAAGATAAGAATAGTGTACTCTCCCGACCTAGTGGATCAACATCATCAGGAAGGAAGTCCTATTTTTAGGCTACCATGAGACTCCTACTAGTCAATAAATGATTACTAGTAGCTCTGTATTCCACCATCAGTGTGCAAGATGGGGCTCCATGAATAATTAGTGGGATCCCGACCCAGTCAAGTGCATAGATTGTGGAATGATGGGACACATACAAAATTTCTATAGGACCTTCCCTCCAGATGTGATTGGTAGGGGGTTAGCTCTAACATAAAAATCGTGAGTAGGTTTCATAGCTCCATGTTAAGAAAAGAGTCGGAGTAGTTCCAGTTGATTAGGATGAGGTAGCTAGACACCAGTTACACTGATACATTGGAGTGGTCTTACTCTGGGCAATGAGGTTGTGTCACAAGGTCATAGAATAAGTCAGCTCTATTCTATACAACCTAACCCCAAGGAGATGGGAACTGAACAATATATGATGATATTTATGATCTTAGTAGCCTCTATTATTTAATATGATCTTTTTTATATAGTAGAATTTCATAGTTTCATATTTTAACTTCTGTTGGAAATCCTTGGGCTCATTATTATGTCATCTGAGAGAATTATAACACTAGAAACTCCATTGGCAATTAGAGTAGTGGATGTAAAATAGTACATGGAGTGAATCATTCAAGTTGGTGGGTTTCACATCACCTAGTATCATTATGTCCTTGATATTATAGTTTTTGACGTCATACTCAGGATGTACTGGCTAATAGCTTATCAATATTTCATTGACTACTATCGTCAAAGGATGACTTTCCCATCACCAATGGGGGTAGTTTATACTGACAATGTAAAATGGGATTTCTAGGAAATCTATGATGGATTGAACCACCATTGGATGTGAAGGATGATAGTCTATATCTCTAGTTCGTTTCTGGATGATTAGGGAACATGTCAGATGAACTTCCCTCCATTGGATGATCATTTCAGGGATGTGTTGCCAGATGAATCTATGGTTTACCTCATAAGAGAGAGGCGGAGTTATCCAATGATCTAGTGATAGGTTGTGGAATTAAATCCACTCCTACATAAAATATGGATGTGATGGAGTTGAAGGATCTCAAGAGTCATCTAGAGGATTTAGAGGTAAAGGGGTGTATCTGACCCAGTACTTCTCCAAGGGGCTCACCGGTCCTTTTTTGCGAAAATGGTGGATGGTAACCTTATGCTATGTTTGGAATATCAAATTTTCAACTAGCTGATGGATAAGAACAGGTATATCATTCCATGGATATATGATCTATTTGATCAAATTCTAGGGACTCGAGCATACTAAAAAATTTATTTCAGTTCCGGATATCACTAGGTATGTGTGTGACCTATAAACATGCCTCAAATAGCATTTTATAGAAGTTATAGTATGTATGAGTATCTGTTTATACTTTTTAGTCTCATGAACATGCTATAGATCATCATGAAATTGATTAAGTGAGTCTTCCATCCTTATCTAGATTCATTTGTGGTGGTTTTAATGAAATATATCTTAGTGTATTCTCACAATTGAAACTACCATGCCAAAACATATTGTGATCACTTTGGATACACTGAGAGAACATTGGTTATAAGTTATGATCACAAAGTAAAACTTATGGATGTATTATATTCAATTCCTTGGTCACTTTACTTCAGATGCACTAGTTTTAGTGGACCTAGAGAATGTGAGAGATGTAGTTTCCTTAGAGTATCCCAAGAACACCTTTGACATATGATGTTAATTTTGGCTAGCTAGTTACTAATGGTGTTTCATACATGAATTATCATGGTTATCATTTCCACTAATGGGATTTTCTAATAAGGGTGTGATGTTTTTATAGTTAAATACCTACAAGAAAACATTTTAGAAGATAAAAGGGATATTTACTTTAGCACTGGTCCTGATACTTCTAGAGTGGGGAAGGAACTACACTCTGTATTGTGAAACACTAGGTATTGGTCTTTGAGAAGTGCTGATGTATGGGGATAGAGTCTTGGCATATGGGTCTCGGTAGATGAGGCCGTACTATGGGAATTACATGATGCATGATATTGAGTTATCTTTGGTTGTTCACACGTTATTCTATTAGAGACATTACTTACTGGGAGATCGTTTTGTGGTGTTCACAGACTACTAAAGACTCGTGTAAATATTTACATAGTGTGATCTAAATATGTGGCAAAAATGGTGGGTTCAATGCCTATAATATTTTAACATCGAGCTTGCCTACATGCCTGGTAAAAAAATTCATTTGCGGATGAACTGAGTTGGAGGACTCAGATACAAGTAGTTCAGCATGCCAGTTTTGAGTGGAACCTTATGGATTTGTTCTCTGAGATGCACTTGATAGTGTACGATGTTTAGGGAAATACTTTTCAATGATCCTTATATGTGAAATCTACCTGACTAGAGAGAGTGAGGATGAGGAAACTATTGGATTTATATGGCCTAGTCCTTTGGGAGAGTGTGGTAGGTGAGGACCCACAACCATGTAGAAATGTAGGTGAGGATGAGATTCTATGTATTCATCATTGTGTTTGGGTTCCAGTTGACATACGCAAGGATATGATGTGGGAGTTTCACACCTTATCTTGGGAAGTGGATCATGATGTCACAAATATGTAACTTGACTTGCACCATCCGTACTAGTGTTCGGGTATGAAACTTGATGTAGTTGGTTTTGTTACAAGGTGTTCCACCTGTCAGCAGGTGAAGGCGGGAGATCAATGACCAATTAGACTTTTACAGCAGTTAATTAATCCCGAGTGTAAATGGGATGATTTCGTGGTGGATTTTTTGACTAGTTTACCAATTTCTCCTTGAGGTAGAGATATTGTATGGGTTGTAGCATACCACCTTCATACTGATGACCAATCATAGCGTACGATACATGTGCTTGAGGACATTCTACGAGCATGCGTCCAAGATTTTGGGGGCTCTTGGGAGAGGCATATACCCCTAGATGAGTTCTCATACAATATAAGTTATTAGGTTATGATACAAATGGAACCTTATGAGGTGTTTTATAGTAGGCCATGTTGTTCACCACTGTGCTGGTTAGAGGCAGTTGAGGTATCATTACTGGGACCACGTATTCTGTATGAGTTTTTTTGAGCCAGTCTAGTTGATTCATAGGTGGATGGACATTTCATAGTCTTGATAGAAATCTTATATCAATTGTTTTAGATGGACTCTAGAGTTTTGGGTTGAGGATAGAGTCTTTTTACATGTATTACTAAGGATGGGACACATACAGATCATGAAACGTGGTAATATTTCACCATAGTATGTTAGGATGTTCATAATTTTGGGTGGAGTTGGGTCAATAGCCTATCAGTTGTTGTTATCTTAGAGGTACGAATTCATGGATGATTTTTCCACATATCTCACATGTTCTGTTATCATTCGAAACCATATCACATTTTTTGTCCCAAAGAGGTTGATTTACGGGTAGATGTATCCTTTTAGAAGCATCCTATTCTTATCATTGACTAGAGCATGAAGGTTATTAGAGGCTATTAAGTTCCTCTAGTAGCGTTCTATGGTAGAATGACCATTTACAGGATGAAACATTAGAGTGAGAGGCCAAAAAAATGTTCAGTTTCTAGAGTTGTTCTTATACAAATCTTGACCACCCTTTAGTGTGAAATTCGGGTGAAAATATATTTAAGGGGGGGAAGATTGTAAGAACCTTGTTTTCTATTAGGTATGTATCACTTTATTTTCATTTTTAATGATTAAATATTATCTTGTTGTGATTAACCTTTGAGTCCATGGGTGTATTAGGGTGGTTTGAGGCTTGTTCGAATCTCAAAACCAGAGTTTTAGGGTGAAAATGGCCCAGTTGATGGTTAGTTCATACCATGGGGAGACGGATGCCCATTATGTTAAGCCATGTGAGTCATGGGTATAGAGAAGAAAGAGGCTTAATGGCTAGTAAAAATAATGAAATATGGGCCACATGACCATGCAAGAATGTATTCAATTTTGATAATGGGGGTATTTCACGTTTATGAATGGCTAGTCAAACTGTGTGGAGAAACCATGTGGGTGACCCATCCCTAAAATTAATCATGAATTGTTGGAATGCGATTTTTCTAAAAAATGTGGAAAAACAGTGTGACATATATATTTTGTGTAAAATTACCATTTTTACCCTAATAAAAAATCACTTTCTGACCAAAATCTATTCTTCTATACCTCATAGCAGCTTATTATTTTTTTGATCTCCTTTGGTGGCTAATCTAGGAATTGATCTCAAACCTCCGTCTGATTTCTCAATTAAGAACCACTAATCTCATTGGATCTACATTAGTGAATAATCAATTCTTTTTTAGTCATTCTTCATTCTTCATCCCATAGATGACACTATTTAGGTGAAAACTGATTTGCCCTAATTTTGGGTTGTTCGCCCGTTCTTTATTTTTCTCTTGATCCGAGTTGAATAAAGAGTAGATTCTGGATGATCATTCTACTACCAAGATATTTTAGTTGGTATATAATTTTCTTATTGGATTTGGTGATTTATAGACCCATATATCATTGTGTTATCTACCATACTTTCTAATGTGATAGTAAATTTGAAATGAAAAATTATCTTAATTGAATTGTAACATATTTGGTATACCCTTTAACTTCCATGAGACTTGTTGGAGGTTGTTTCCCCAACCAAGGCCACCCATGGGGTGCGTTATATACATTTAACTTTATTATTCCTTCTTCTACCACCCATGGGGTGAGTTAATTCTTTCTAAGTTAGAAGAATCCCTTCAATAAATGAATTTAATTGAATGATATGTTTAGAAGATGGGTTTCCTCATTTTCCATGTGAAATCATATTTGTATTGAATTGTTGAATGGTTTAATTATAAATGATTTGGTTAAATGAGTGGGTATACTCCTTTTTTATCTTTAAAGAGAATTGTGATATATGAGTGGGTGTACTCAAGTGATGTAATTTAATGTGAATGGTTATATGAGTGAGTAGACTCATATGATGTGAAATGAATAATGGAATGAAATGGTGATTTATTCAATAGATTCCTTGGAAGATAACCATTGGATCTAGAATGTTGTAGTGGATGACTTGGATGGAGTATGCTTATTGGGTCCTGATTCCATGGGATTCCTTGGGCCTTTCTACACCTTGGATCTGGATTTCATGGAATCACATAGGACATGTTCAGTTTACATTCTCCTGGGAATCCAACTAGTGCATAACTGAGTTCCCATAGAGATTCTCCTAGGACCTAATGAGGATGCCCTGGTCTTCTACAACTAAGATCTGGCCATTCATGGTCTAACACTTTGATTATACGACATAGCCATGGTAAATGTGACATGTGTGATTATACAGCTTGGGAATCACTCTTCTGGATTTTCAGGTTTTACGGAAAGGATGTGGTTGACATGTTTGGATGAATGAAAAGATCATATTATTTATTTATGTATTATTGTAGCAGCCTTTCTAGAAGAGCATGAAAATATTTTGCAAGGAACCTTAAGTGGCTATTTTAGGGTTAATGGTATAGTAGTTACATTCCATGGGAATATGTACGTTTATTTAAAACATTAATTACAAACTTCATAGCTTATATTAAACAACATGGATTGTATAGATCTTTGGGTGGTTACATACTAATATTTTACCTCACACCATATTCAGGCCACTAATGGGTACCTAAAAAACTATATGGTTATAGGTAGGGACTAAGGAAATAACCCATAGTTCGATGCTTGATTTTGTACCATGCTTAGGAGTAGGGGAGCATGGGATGAAGGTGAGTCTCATCATGATATTAGGAGATAGTGCATTTGGTCTTTTCTATTTTGGATCCTTGTTTTTTAATGTACTATTATGTACCTATTTTGAATGATTTTTAGAGACATGTATCATCATCATTGTTTATGGGACACCACTAACTTTTTTTATATATTCCTATCTTTTTATTATTCAATTGTTGAATTTTTTTACTTCGTTATATACTTGTATGTTATTGATATTACACTATGTTAGACTCTAGTGATGAGGTAAGAGTCTCCCCATAGACACATCCTAGGCCCTCATAGCTATTCGGAATAATTTGAAATTTAGGGAGATATGATTAAGGACAAGTAGCCAACTGGGATCGAGTCACTATTGAGTGGCATCCTGGTTTGGGACATTACATTTGTGACTCTTCTTCCTAGCCTGAGCTATGAGATGGGGATCCCATTTCTCTCTCATATGGGTTTCTTTTGAATGAGAATATATATATATACATGTACTTTTGTATCCATACCTTTATATTTGGTTACTCTCCTTCCATGAGTTTTAAAGAAGCATGAGGTATTCCTAGTGCTTTCTGTGTTTATATTATTATGATTTGATGAGTTTACTTTCCTACTATGGGTGGAAAGAACACTACATGTAGTGCATCTACTCACCTTATTGATCCCCCTATCCTTGTAAGAGGTTACTCTTTCTCTTTCATGGGTTGACTTAAATCCAATTTAATTTTTACTATCTTTCAATTCTTATTATATCTCTTACTTCCCCTACTTCATCTTTCAAAGTTTCCTACTAAGTATGTATATACCACCCCTACATAGGCTTTTCCCACACATTTTATATATTATGTAGATGATTGAAAAGTCAGTAGTGACTTCAGATGAGATTATGGATACTTAGTACTGTGGACCACGTATGGTTGTTACATCTTAGAGGTAAGGATCTGGGTTCTCTCAATGTTTTCTTTTCTAGTTTTTTCAGGAAGGGACATATTTCTAGTTGGGATTCAATTTTCCACCTTCAATTTTTTATTTATACTACCATACTCTTGTACTAACTAGAGATTTTAAATGCATGGTTATTTTCCTATTATTTTTCATCTTTTACCCTTTTTTACTTTAAAATTATACATCGATAAGGTTTTGTGTAATTATATAAGTACATTGGAAAAGGCTTCCAAGTGTTAGTTATGCCTTTAGCGCTAGTCTCCAGTCCTTGGACTACGGAGGTATGCTTGGGGTAGTTACGTCTCGATCCATGGTTTGGGTCATGTAGTGACAAGTAAATAGTATTTTATTTTTAAAAAAGTATTAATTATATCATATATATCATATATATCCATTTAATCTTTGAATATAAGTATCCATGTGTGGGATCGATGAAAAATGAAACATGATGCTTTATGGTATTGATAGTCTATACATACACATGAGTGAAAATTTAATTTTCTATTGGATGGATGAAAAATATATATTTATTGTCCCATTATCATAATAAAATTATCATTATATTTATGATACTCATGTCATTATATTACTAATGATATAATAGAAGGAGATGGAATAATAAATAAACTTGAATGAACCTTGTTAAGATGATTACCTATTATTTGAGTATCTTCATTTGGATTACACTTTAATCATTTTTATGATGGTATTTTGGTAATTACATGACCTCTAAGAAGAGAAAATAAAATTTTTTAAGATATTTTAGATGTTCTTGTAAGATGTAGAGTTCTAAATGTGTGTGAATAAGAGAGGATAGGATTTCCCCTTTTATAAGTGAGGGGAGTGACAACATTTTAAAAATAAAATTTGATTAAAGAATATTAATTAATTTTATAGTAAAGTGGAAATAATTGGAAATTTTATATTAGATAGAATAAATGAGGTTATTAATATACCAATCCAATCAATATTATAAAATATTAGAGATGTTTCAATCCTTTTCTCTTAGTTTAATACTATTGTTAACTCTTTTAAACCTCACCTTAGTGATTTATTTTTACCACGGTAACTCATCATTGTGACCAAATATAATATTTTCCATATAGAAAATTTTAAATATAATTATTCAAAATATGGAAATAATTTAATCAAATTCAATTTCTAAAGGTGGTAAAAATTAATTTCAAAATAAATCCAAAAAAAATTATTTTAGAAAAAAAATCTATAAGTTTATTTTTTTATTCTATTCCTGGTAAAAAACTCTATATGAATGTTAAAATATTTTATTTACTATATTATATACACTTGTCATTAAAATTATACAGTAACCATCATCAATTTAATTTTCTACAATAAAAAAACATTGTAGGTAGAGAAAATTTTTTATAATATATATATATATATATATATTTACCTTTAATTTGTTTTTTCCTTATTTTTAACCAATTGATAGAAAATGTATGAATGAAAATTAATTTTTATGACTTTTTAAATAATAATATTCTATATAATTACAAAATTATTTTTATGAATGTTGAAATTCCTCTCTCACTCGTGGCTTTCCTCTCTCACTCACTGACTCGCCCTCGGAACAATTCTCCTCTTCCTCACAGCTTTCATCCAATCATTACCCGACTAATGACTTTTATCTCATTCGTCCTCATGAGCTTTAGTTTCTCCATCCCTCACCAAAGTTCCTTTATTCATGGTGTGACTTCTCCATTTTCGGCCTCTCTATTCGTGGTTCCTCCATCCCCCACCCACGTCTCCATTCAGTTCATCAACTGAAGCATTCCTCCCCTTCATTAGGGCATTCCTCCTCCATTTGGGCGTTACTCCTCCATTCAGGCATTCCTCCCCTCCATTCTGGTGTTCCTCCCCTCCATTCGGGCATTCCTCCTCTATTTGGTGCCTCGGTTCATCGGGCGGTACTCCTCCATTTGGTGCATTGGCCGAACCATTTTACTCCATTCTATTTTTTGGCTCATGTTAGCATTATTATTTCTATTTGAATTGTTTTTAGCCTATTTTGTGGATCCCTTATTTTTTTGGATGACTTTTCAGTATTCATTCTAATTTGGGAGTTTTCAATTGCAGGAGGAGTTCACCGGAGGAGTTTTTGATTATTGTCAACTGTTTCGAGGCTCTTGTTTGTTGACCGCTAACATGTCAACTATTATTCACTGGAATTTCATGGTTTATATTTCAATCTCATTATTATAAATAATCTGGTATTCTGATATTCATGGTTTAATATTTTTTTTATTATGTTATCTATTTTCTATTCTGGAATTATTATTTTTCTATTTACTATTCTAGAATTATTAATTTGTTTCTAAGTGTTTTGTGTAATATACTTTGTATTTATAAAATTTAAAGAATTTAGAAGTTTGATATGAACGTTCATAACTTATGGGATCACAACCATTGAAAACATCATATATTTTTTCAATCTTTCCAAATCGGTTTGATATAGACACATTCTTTTAAAACTATGGTTGTTTCTATTTCTCTAGTCTGCCCCCCCTTGAAATTTTCTGCCTTTTTGATTCAAGTATTGATGGATTGTACTGACATTCCAATAAAAAATTCCCACCCCTATTACACTACCATCATTTTCCAGCAAACCTAAATTTTCTAGTCTTTACAACATATTGTTTAGAATTTCCAAATTTTATACCATGTTGTTTTTGGGATTATTTTATCACTAGTTGGGTTCTTCTTACAGAAAAAGATTCCACACTCATTTCTATATCAACTATATTCATGTTTTAAATATTATCTTAATTTTGAATCACCTATAATTTTATAGATTTTATTTTCAAACCATCACATTCTATGAAAATAGATTTAGAAAAATAATTACATAGGTGTACTTGAGAATTACAATTATATGACACAATGATCTTATTTCAATATAATGGAAGCCTTTCAAAACCATTTTCCTCGTTAGAACAATTTGTGGTAGATTCTTTCATTTTAAACTGTGAAAACTCAATGTGTCATTTCTATATTGGACAGATTTTTTTTTCAATTCTACAGACTTCATAATTGTTCATGTATTGTTGCTTTCTTCTTTTTCTTCCATTGCAGAATAACAAGTCACTTATTTTATTTTTATACATATCATTATATAAATTATCTTATTAATCATAGTATCAGACTAATATTCTATAACTTATTCTTTATATTCCTTCATATATAAATTGAAATGCATATAACACTTCATCTCTCCCCTTCTTTCATGTGTGAACAAAGGGAATAGATCTCTTATACTTTTAAACTTCAAAGGAGTTGGGGTGAAGGGTGGGGGTAGAGTGTGTATGTGTGGGGGTGGGTGGGCAGTGGGGGTGTGCAGGCAGAGGGTGGGGGTAGGTGGGGTGCATTGGGGGTGAGGGGGACAGTGGGGGTGGGGCGGGGTGGAGTGTGTAGGTGGGGGGCGTGCAGGTGGGGGTTGCAGGTGGGTGGGGTGGCCAGTGGGGGCCGGTGTGTGGGGGGGAAGTGGGGGGAAGTGGGGTGGGGTTGCAGGTGGGGTTCTAGGTGGGGGGTTGGGCAGTGGGGGCCGGTGGGGGAGTGTGCAAGGGGGTAGTGGGGGTGAAAGTGGGGTGGGGCAGTTCAAGGGAGTTAGGTTGAAGGGTGGGGGTTTAGTAGTGGTGAAATTAGGGGGGAGTTGGGGTGAAGGGGTTGGGGCAGGGGTGAAGGGGGTAGGGGTGTGAAGGGGGCTTGGGGGTTGGGGGTTGAAGGGGGATGGGGGGTTGGGGGTTGAAGGGGGCTAGGGTAAATGGGGTTGAGGGGAAAGTGTGCAGGAGTCGATAGCTCCATGAATTTCTTGGGTTAATATTTTGTTTGTTTCTACCTATTTTTCCTAGCTCCATGCATTTCTTGAAAGAACAGACTACAATTGAATTTCTTTTCACTAGTTCTCTTACTAACACACATTTATCACCATAGTGTATTAAATCACAACACGACTTACAAAAACTCTATAATTTATAAGATATTCCCAAAAGTAGTCTGGTACTTTCTAGGACTTAGTCAAATTTTATCTTCCAAATATAATTTATAGATATTTTTAATAAAAAATAGAACTTATTAAATTCACCTAAACTCATTTACAAACACTCCAAATCAACTTTTATCCTCTATCATGATCGAAACCTTCCTCTCGCAATTGAACCCCTACTGCCTTCCCCTTTCCCTATCTCTGTCGTGATCGAGATCCTTCCCCTTTCCCTACTACATTCACAATGGAACCCCTCCCCCCTACCCAGCTCGTCCCCCTCCCTCTCCCCCATACCCAGCCCCTCCCCCTCCCCCTCCCCTGCCCAACCCCTCCCCCTCCCTACACAAAAACCCCTCTCTTATACCTGTATTACCACCCTATATTTTTAGAAAAACCATCTTTAATATATAAAACCCATAGTCCACTCTAATTTTGTCATTATAATATTATTCATTGCACAGAAATCCAACATTTGAATCCTTTTACACTCTATATGTATCTAAGAATAATACCCTTTGTGCGTATTATTATATTTTCATTAGGATATAAAATTTTACCTCCACTTGTATCTCATGTACTTTAGTATCTCATGTATTTTATTATCTTATTTTTAGATGATGTAAATCACTGATTATTATGATTTATTCATTTCGAATATTTACAAATATATTGAAATCTTGGAACATGCTAGAAACCCAAGGATGACCTGTCATGGTGTAATAATTGATAGTAAGATATTTCATTATGTATTATCTTAACATGAAATAAATATTAATTAGATGATATGGGTATAATTGTTATATGATTATGATTTAGTGATCTCATATACTCTAGTAAATGATAATGTAATAGTTTATGCATTAAGCCTGAACATTTACTTATGTTTCTCAAGAAGCATGTATGGAATATAAGCCTATGAATGAGTTCATATACTACTTTTCTTAAGAATGAATGAGTTTCAATGTTGTTATTTACAAGAAAAAAAGTTACTAACTGTTTGTTCATTCATATTAGAAGTGATAGAATCTGAATTTATAATGTTGATCAGATCACTAATGAGTTTCAGTAGGAGTTGGAATATTTTTTGGATTTTTCCTTCAACAATGGTTTAGACGGTGTATTGATTCAATGACCATGTTTTGATTGCATTGGATGACCATGTTTAACACGTGAATAAGTAATTTACCACATCACTATAAATGCTTTCAAAAAGGATATCATGATTGGAATCACAATGGAGAAAAAGTTCAAACAGATAATGATGTTGATTCAGCTGAAAGGATCGAAATTGAAAATTTGTTTTCCGATATATTTCTATTTGCTTCTCAAGACAACACATCATGTAGAGCAGTGGAAGAGGAAATTAATAAGGGAACACAATTTTCATTTAATGATCAGGAATGATGATGTTGAGCGTGTTTGAAAGTTGTTAGAAGGTGTGAATAACCCAGTATACCAGTCATGTGGAAAAATGAGCAAACTAGAGTTTTTAATGTGACTATATCATGTGAAACTAATGTATGCAATTATTAATACTATGATTGACTATCTACATACACTTTTTAAGGACTTTATACCTGATGATGCGTGTATTCTTGAAAATGATTATATGGCATCAAAGTTGGTTGATAAATTTGGATTTCAAGTACTAAAATCCATGAATTCCCTAAAGATTGTTGTTTACTCTAGAATGATAATGTCGAGTTAAATGAGTAAACACAATGTGGTGTATCAATATGGAAGACTAATAAATATGGAACTCGATCTCATGTACCAGAGAAAGTGATTTGGCACTTTCCACTGATTCCCAGACTTCAAAAACTTTTTATGTTAGATTAATGGCTAAGAATATGAGATGGCATGGAGATGAAAGAAATAAGGATAATGATGATATATTTCATCTTGCTGATGGTTTATCATGGAAAAAAATTTATAGGTTACATCCTGATTTTGTAGTCGACCCATATAATGTTAGATTGGGATTGTCATGTGAGGGTTTCAACCCATTTAAGCATATGCATACTATGCATAGTACTTGGCCTGTTTTCATTCATATTTACAATTTTCTGTCATGGATGTTTATGAAAAAGACAGTTAATCTCAGGATTATATTGATTTCTTGACCCAAATATCCTGTAAATGATATTGAAATATATTTGAAAACATTAATAGATGATTTGAAGGAGCTTTGCTCCGTTTGGGTGAAGGCATATGATGCATTTAGAAAGGATTAAATTATGTGTCATGCAACATTATTATGGACAATAAATGATTTCACTACATATGGAATTATATTTGGTTGGAGTACCAAGGGTATATTATCTTTCCTTATATGTATGAAAAATACATGTTCTGGGATATTAATGTTTTGAAAAACATTCAATTTCATATGGCATAAATGATTTCTCAAAATGGATCATCCATACTGGAAATATCGAAGACAATTTGATAATTCCATAGAGATAAATGAAACACCTCAACAAATTTTGAGGGGTTAATATCCTTAAAGAGCATATAGTTTGAATTTTGATCATGGAAAGGGTTAGTTAAATTCCAACAAGTGGAGGAGTGTTCCTTTTATTTCCAACAATAATTGGAGAATGAAAATTATATTCTATGAGTTGTCGTATTGGTCCTCAAATTTTCTGCATCACTACTTGGATGCAATGCATATTGAGAAAAATTTGTGTGAAATGTTACTTTCAACAATTTTAAATGTAAATGGAAAGAAAAAAGATTTTATGCACTCACATCATGATTTAATGGATTGGGGTATAAAACCAAGACTCCATCCTGATTTAATTTTTCAGAATTATTGGAAAGTCCATTTTTCTTGTTTTTCAATGAAAAATTCATAGAAAAAAAATTATTCAATTCTTGGAAAGTTTAAAGGTTCCATAGGGTTATTAGAGTAACATTTTAGAATGAGTTAATACACGAGATGTGAAACTTAAATCCCTCAAAACTCATGACTACCATGTCATGTTACATGAATTGATTCCGATTTCCATTCGACATTTACTGTCACATAATGTTAGTTTCATTGTGATTATATTATGTCACTTATATCAAGATCTTTGTTCTAAAACATTGAAAAAAATTATTTTGAAAAAACTACAGAAATATGTATTGATCATTCTTTGCGACTTGGAGAAAATATTTCCCCCATCATTTTTTACATGTATGTTACATTAGACTGTGCATCTTCCAACAGATGTTCTTTTCGGTGGTCCCATTTCTAGTCTCTATATGTTTCCAATATAAATAATGATATATACATTGAAATATTATGTGATATATAAGAATCATCCTGAAGAATATATTGTGAAAGTTTATTTAGCGTAGGAATGCATGGATTTTTGTTCAATGTATTTGACTAATGTCACCACTAGATCTAATCATCCCATGAGAACTAAAGATGAGAATTATGATCCCATTGAGCCAACATTTATATCACTACCCCAAATGGGGGGTATCTGGATCATACAAGTTGTGTACATTGAATAGGGATGAGTGGAAAATGCCTCATCATATGGTATTATTTAACTGTGGCGTGGTTACTGATTACATCAAGTAAGTAAAATTATAAATATATATACATTTTTTGTGTATTTTTTTCATAGTTCCTAATATCAATAAATTTTTATATTTGTATAGAACATAGTGAAATTATAAAAAGAGAACATCGCACATTTTCTATTAAGATACGGGTGCAATTACAGACCAAAAAATTTCCTTCTTTATTGAATTCAAATTTAAAAAATTATTTTTTTTACATTACCTAATCATTGGTTGTTTTTCAATATTTTTTGTTGATATATTTCAGGTCCAAAGTTTACCGATGGATGATGTAACTACTGAAATAAGGGAATTGTCATTTGGTCCGAACAGTGTGGTTATTGATCATAAAGTAATGGTTTTTAATGGATTTAAATTCATTATAAATAGTTTTCCAATAGAGATTGAAACACAACATGACGGTGTCATGATAAGCACTACAACGGATTCTTATTATAGTGCATCAGAAAAACAGCCTTGATCAGAAAATATGTTGTATAAGGGGGTTCTTGAGAGAATATTTTTATTAGATTACTATGCACATGTCTGTGTCAATATGATGAAATGTAAGTGGTTTGATTTAATGACATGATAAGGATTGTATATAGATAGTTTCAGTTTTAGAGTGATTGATATGAAATGTCAACTACGAACAGATGTGCCTTATATTCTTGCATCACAAGCTAAAAAATAATTTTATTTAAATGAACATTTAAAACTGTAATTTGGTGTTATTGATGATGTTATTCCCAAACACATTTTTGATGAAGGATTGGATGATGGTGACGTTTTGGATGAACCGGTCGGTATTTAGTCAAATATATAATTTTATGATACAATTGATTCAATTGTGAGAATCAATTGTGAACCAGAAATTATAACATAGAATTACTAGTGTTATATGTTTCAAAGTATTTAGATTATATTATTCTGACTCGGTGTGTTTTTTTTAACTTTTAAAGTAGCAGCTTCTTCTGTTTTGTAATGTTTTCATTTAGTGAGTAAAAAACATTATGAAAAAAACTTAATGGAAGATGTAATGTTTGGAAAAATAATAAGAATTTTCATTGAATCTTTATAGTTATTTAATTATTTGTTATATTTTTTAAATTATCACATCACTTTTGGCATTTAATGTTTATTATGTCTTATGAGGAGGTTCGGAGAAAAAAATGGAGGAAAACGATCACCGACTTAGAGAAGTTGGCCTGACAAATCTGATTATTCCAGTGAGACCCATATTTAATTATTGATTATATATGAACATTACACAAATCATATTTAATATGAATAGGAATCATTGAGGAGGAAACTTGTGTTCAATGAAGATGGTTCAGGCACTCCAAAGTATAGGAATGGCCCTACATGCAGCCCCCCTATATGTACCTCATCATAGTCCACGGATCTTCAGTCCACATGACAGTTTCCTCCCATCATTCCCCCAATTATATTCCTTATCCATACATGTGTGGTCATCATTTTTATCCATTTCCTCTTCCTACCATGCAGGGTAGTTTATCTATTTATATCCCTTAGCCTTTTAACCATTATCCACCTTCATCTCTATAGGGTACACCTCTATTGTTTATGCCCCCTGTATACTCATACCCTCCCTCCCAACACTAGTATCCACAATCTAATATGTATGGTACACCTCCACTGGATATTCCCTTGGTATACTCATACCCTCCTACCCAACCTCAGTATCCACAGTCTACTATGGAGGACACTTCTCTAGTTGCTGGCCCCCAACATAGTTTGCATGATCGAACAACAACAAATAATTCTACTGGTAAATGTTTAAAAAGTAATGAAATTAATAAAAAAAATCAATTATATATGTGTATAAAATATTCATTTCTTTTTTAGGATTATCCTCTACTAAAAGACAAGGTTGCACAAAGATGCATAATGTGTGGAATAAACACACACAAATTATGGTTTAGTATAACAAGGAAATGAAAATTATTGAAGAAAATGGTAATTAATTGAGGAGTTTCATGGGGAAACTTAACAGACATAGTAATATTATTCCGATTCAACCAATTGAGTGGAGAGAAGTTTATACAAGAAATAAAAGACAAGGATTTGGTGGAAATTTGTGTAATATATTTTTTAAAATTACATTTCAATGTCATTATAAATTATTATAGTTAAATTTGTTTGAATATTCAACTTCGCTATAACTTTTCGGATGGTCTCCACGCTAATAGAGATAGGTTAATGGAACTGGGGGAGATGTGGCGGGCCTACAATCATGACCTGCATGTTGACTGGAAAAAAATAAGAGTTACTCCTCGTGAAAATGAACTCATCTTCAATGAATGCCCAATTTCACAATACAAAGAATTAATTTCATATTATACCTATTCCTATTTTAAGGTAATTTACAATATTAATGTTTTTAATAAATTTATTTTTTTCTTTAATCTTAGTTTTATGTAGAGGATGATTTTATTAGATATGATTGTGTTCATTTTTTTTTCAGGCATGGTTATTTCAGTTATGTATTGAACTCATTGAATTGTTATGTTGAAGTGACTATTTTTTTATCACTTTTGACTTGTTGAAAGGCTAGTTTTTTTGTTTAATAATTGGATTCATTTTAAAGAAACATAATAAATAAGGGTATCAAGATATATAATCTTACTCAGGGGTGAACTACACGACCACATCATGACGTTTCATAGCTAATATTTTATTTAACATTGAATATACATTTATTTTTTCATTGATTTGTTTTCAATTTTCATGTTGAAATGGAAATTAAATATTGAAGGACATGTTCTCTGATCACTTTTGTTTTATACTAGTAGGAAAAAGAAAGATGGAACTATTGTGAATCAGGCAATGCAGGAAAAAATAATAATAATGTTTTTAAATTTTTAGCTTTTAGTATGCAGTTTCATTCACTGAGAATTATATGAGTTGTTTTTTCCTCATAGAGAATGCTAATTCTTGAGTCAATTATATCACTTGTTCCTATGGTATTATATAGGACAATACATTATATTCCAATCTCTTTAGTATTACTAATGATTATTTAATATGATAAATTATTGATAAGGTTTAAAAAGGACATCTGAAATCTATTCATCCTAGAATAGTGCTTGACGAACCTTCTCATTTCTTTTATACTAATAATATAATCATGTTTCTCTATGGAAGATTAAAGAATATTAAGACTCTCAAATAGGTCTATAACCATTACTAATATATCATTAAACTCAAACAGAATTGAAAGATACTAATATAAGTTATACCAACTATTAAAAGTAGTATAAAGAATATAAAATGACATACGCTACTTATGTTTTGGTCTAGATTTCATCAAAAAATGAGGTTGTAGACATATTACTCATAAAAAGTATGAGCATTTCAATGGACATATAGTTGCACTTATTTATTTTTTTGATTATCTATTAAATTGGTAACACCCTTTTATATGATGCTCTTCAAGAACTAATGGAAAAGGAACCAGAATCATTTGAACCAAATAATTATTTACATAAGGTTATTTACAACGAGAATAGTGGGAGAGTTCATTATAAACCCAGAAAGAAATTATTGCCATCTAAATATTGGTCATAAAGTATTGAATGTTCTATAAATATTTCAAGAATGGTTACTGAATAAAAATTACATGCTTCCATTGAGATATCAAAGAAAGAAGTTACAAAAGAGTCTCAAAAGATGCGGAAAAAATAAAATAAACTATTATTCAAGTTGATATTAGCTATATTCTCTTAACTTTATCCAAAGGGTGCAGAAATAGTTGATGGATGCTTATCGAGTTTGTGATCAATGTATGAGGGTGGTGATGATTGTGTAGCTGAAGATTATGGTGGAGATGCTGAAGATGCTACTAATGGTGGAGAGGATGAAGATGCTACTGATGGTGGAGAGGCTGAAGATTTTCCTGATGGTGATGATGATGATGCTATTTGTTGTACACACATTGATGCTGTTGATATTGGTGATGTTGAGGGGGAGGATTCAGATGACTTTTCGGAGTGACATTATTGACATTTTTTGAACCTACCATTTTGTTTTCATTGATTATAAAATTTCAATTTTATATGTATTCGTTGTTTTATTATTTATATGGAAATGAGATGTTGTAATGATTTTTCAAATTCATTGTTGGTGTATGTGTATGGTGTATTTGTATACTGTAGGTTTGTACGGGGGGGAGGGGAGACTAGAAGGGTGAGGGCTGGCAGGGGGGAGGGGAAACCGGCAGGGGGAACTAGCAGGGGGAGGGGTGCAAGGGGCAGGGTTGGTGGGGGTGAAAGGGGGGGACTAGTAGGGTGAACCAGTAGGGGTTGGGGGTTCACGAGGGGGGAAAAGGTGGGAGGGGGACTGGCATAGAGAGTGTACTAGCATGGGGTGGAGGGGGAAGGGTGGTGGGGTGGTGGGGTGCAAGGTGGGGTGGAAGGGGGAGGGGGACTAGCAGGGGTATGGGGAATGGAATACTGGCTGGGGGACTAGCAAGGGGAAGGACAGGCAGGGGGGAGGGGAAACAGGCTGGGACATGGGGACTGGCAGGGGCAGGGGGGATGGGACGGGGCAGGGGGACTAGCAGGCTGGCACTTACCTTGATCAGAAGCATAATCTTATCAAGTATAGTGAATTTGTGTACAAATAGATGATACCATTTTCAATAGCGGACCTTCAATGGTCAATTCTCTCAGTGTTCAATGGATTGAAGATGAGCAATGGGATATTCTCTTCTACTCTTTCAAGAAGAATTTTGTAATGGAGGAGAAGGTTTCCCAATTCACTAGTGATGTGTTATAAAACTCATCTTATCACCACAAGTATACCGGCCTTGCTAGTACACCAGAGAATAGAATGCTCACCCTCAAATTCCATTTTTTTCAATGACGATTTTCTGGTATTTACAGTAATGTTTTTCTTACAGTTCTTGATGATTTCAATCACATGATACTTGAATTCTATGAGATGAGAAAATTAAACTCGGATCCTCTAAAGTATGGTTTATATATAATTCCCATATTTTACTGAAATATATTATTGTTGCTACTATGCAGAGAGTACTGCTTGATAATCTTGAACTGGATCTGTTGAAATTGGATAACAAGGTTCAGTTTATTCTTTGGGTGTTGAATGGGGAGATCACTGTGAGCAACATGAAGAGGGAATAAATGGGTAACTTAATAGTGAATCATATTTTTATGTCTTATATTTTCTTATTTCATTCCAGTTTTTTTTTGTGTGTTGAGGTTTTGTTCATGTTTATCATGAAAAATATATCGGATTTCAACTAATTATATTTTGGTCACATGGGGAGGATATTCACTGGGTAAAGGATTGGTTGTATAATAAAATTTATGTTTGTAAAGGGAAACTTTTATCCAAGGTGGGGAAGGGAATTTTAATCTACATAGTTTCATTGTCTCTTCTTATTTTTATTATAAGATGAATTCATATTTTACTAAATCTGTTTGTGATTTTTTTTAATTATTTGATTTTTAACTATTTGTGGGGAGGAGAAATAGGTATAAGACCCCTATACTGGGCTAAGTGGGAGGTTATGTGTCATGATAGGTATTTTGGGATACTTGGGATGAAAGATATTAATTCATTTAATCTCGTTATTTTGTATAATCAAGTGTGATTACTTCTATATAAACCAAAAGACCTTTGGTGTAGAGTTTTGAATGGAATTTTCTTTCCCTAGATTCATTTTATTTTAGGACATTTCAGGTTGAAACCATAATATATTTGTATGGGGTTGATATAGGCTCAGGTGATCCTTAAAAATGTTTTCTACTATAGATTGGAGTATTAAAGGATTATTTCACCAATTCATTGATGTGTTCCCTCTAATTTCTTATCCATAAAATATGTGTATATGTTTTTCTAACTGTGGGGGCTTCTGTAGTGGGGTGTGGAGGGGGAAGGGTGGGGGTGGCCAGGTGCAGGGGGATGCTACAGGGGGTTGGTGGTTTCCAGGGGTTGGGGGCTGCTATAGGGGCTTGTGGGGGGTTGGCCAGGGGAAGGAGGGCTTTTTTAGGGGGTGCATGGGGTGGTGGGTTTTGGAGGGTGGCATGGGGTTGTGGGGGATGTTTTAGGGTCTTTGGGGTGTCTAGGGGAAATAAGGCTATTGGGTGGTAGTATGGCTGATGTAGGGGGTGGAAGTGGGGTGTGGGGTAGCTGCAGTGGTGTGGGGGACCAATAATGGTGTCTCAATATAATAGTGATATAAATAGTTTATTATTAAACATATCTACACATATAAATAAATATATAATTAAATATCTCAAATAAACACAAACATGGAATAACAACGAACTAACACTGAAAGGACTTTCACATTACCTTTCTTTAAATTCAATTTCAATATAAGAAATTGATTGAATGGAAAATTAAATGTTAAATAATCCCATGGGAAAATTCATTAACACCTCAATTTTCAAAGAAACAAATCAACCAATTATTTTAATCTTCTCCTTTTGAAATATCCATGTCTTTTCATTTATCCATTTTAATTTCTAAACTCATTATTAATATACATGCCACTTTCCGTCTACCTCACATGAATTTCCCCACTCATTTATAGGATACAAATTTAAATTGAGTTTAGAACATGCCTCAAAAACATGTAAGATACCATAGGCATGAGATGCATCTGATATATCCAACACATAAAAATAGATATCATAATTAATCATGAGGGGTTCACTATTATGGTTCACATGACACTGAGGCTTTAGGTTAGGTTGGTAAATTATATAAAATGTAAGGATCAAAAATTTGGTTTAGCTCTAAATCATTTATCATGATAATAGAAGATATACTCAATGATTTTATCCCTTTACAAATTTCAACTATCTCTTTTCCACAAAAGTCTCAAAGTGGGCTCATGATACATGTAAGCAAAATGATAGAATCAACTTCTCTTTCTCTTTTTTCATATATATGTATGTATATATATATATATATATATATTCTTTTTTAAAAGTTATTCTCATGACATATCTCACTTCCATCACCTAACCACTTACAATCCAATAATCGTTGGTCTGGAAAATGGTGATTTTTTATCTTCCAAAAACGCAACCCAATTTTTTTCATTTTTTTATTTCAAATACATATTTTTTTAACAAGAGATGTGATAGTAACATACAATGAATGATTTCATGGACTTCCCATATCCCAATGAACCCCCACCCCAGAAAAATATCCATAATAAGGTACATCCCAATACACCCAATAATGTTTCTCCCCCACAATTATTATTTTCAATATCATAATATTTAAAGGATGTTATGAATTGATATAAAAGGCTTGTAACATGGATCAATTACTAACAAGGAAATTCATGGATTCTATGGGCTTAAAAAGGATTAATGCATGGTAGGTATCGGGATAAGGGCTAAAAAATAATGCCTCAATAATATGAAAAGTGATTCTGTTCATTCATGGATTTTAAAAGATGTAAAGCATTTTATAGAAGAAAACATTCCCAAGTTTCTCAACAAATATACTGTAGAAAGAATTTGAATTATTAGGCTCAGTTGATGTCTTTGGAATGATACAAATGGTTGGGTCAATAAATTATGTAAATGAATATGAATAATTAAATCAATTAATGAAAACATCCAAAAATTAAAACATGGCAAAATCTCATATTTTTTTCATTTACAATGGTTAACATGCTCCCCTAAATCATGACTTGTGAAATCCTAATCCTCATGCTTATCTCTACGAATTTTTTTCTAGGGGTTTCTCATTCAAATTTATTGAAAAAGTAATTTAAATTCATGGGAGGATGATTATCCTAAAGTATTTTATGTCTCATAGATCATTTAAGTGAGTAAATTATCTGATGTGGGGTATTCACGTTGTAATTAAAGCTCTAAAATATTAAAATGTGGGGTGTACAATTGAAAAATTCAGAAGTGAAACTCTTACTCCCCTTTCTATTCAATGCTTCAAGAATGTGTTGTACAGGATATGCTTGAACCCTTTCACGACATGTAAGTGCTCATCATGACGTGTACTCCTCTATATTTTCTTCTCTTTCCAGTTTCTTCCTACCATGATTGTATTGCAAAAATAAAAAACACAAGTTAAATCACAGTCAATGAAAATGAAATTTCAAAAGATCTAGGGATGAGTGCTTTTTACTAATAATAAAAAATTAATAAACGTAAATCCAAAAAACTTAGGTTACCTCCTGGAAGTGCTTTTGTTTACAATAATTGGATCAACCTTACCTTAATAAGCTCAAGTGGGCATCAGTAGGAAATTGGTTACCTGATCAGGATCTAAAAAATATCTATACCTTGATTCCTCTGTATAGATTGGTCCTCTCCTTTTTTCTGAAACTAACTTTACACTCTAATTGTTGAAAACCTTATCAATTTTCATAGGTCAAATCCAGTGATTCATAGACCTTCCTTCATAGTTAAATGGAATTTCACTAATCTCCCAAAAATGTTCTCCATATTTGAACTCATCATGAATGAATATTCCTCCACTATCTTATTCATTGTTTTGAAATTTCTTATCATTCTTTATCTTGTTCTTACTTTCTTCTTTACTCTTTATAGTATCTAATTCAAATTGTATTCATTGGAAAACATTGTCCACTTATTTCATCAAATTCTATGAAAAATCATGAACTGGTTCATTTGACTTCTTCATCGCTCAGTGTATATTGAATTTGACCTCTAATCCTCCAAATCTAAAACTCAGCTCCCCATCTTGAGGATCAATTATTTCCCTTCCTATCGATAGGAATGGTCTTCCCAAGATTATTGGGTGCTTCTATTCATCTATTCCCATTACTAGAAAATATACGAGAGTATAGAACTCATGTACTTTTTTGATGAAATCTTTAAGCAGACCTCATGGACTTCTCACAGTTTTATTATCTTGTTGATGCATAATTTGATTTGGTTGCATCTCCTTCAATCCTAGGTTTCCAAATGTTTCATAAGACATGATTTTTATACTGGCATCTAAATCACAAAATTCTAAACCAAATTCATTATTACCAATGGAAATTGGAATGAAAAAAATACTTGGATCCCACTGATTCTATGCAAATATTATTAACACTATAGATGAACTTTCTCCTTCTAGTGGAATGGTTGCTAATTCTTCAATCTTCTTCTTATTTGTCACCAACTCCGTCATGAATTTTATATATACATGAATGTATTCAATTTATTCAGTCAAGGGGATGTTTATGTGTATCTTCTCAAACATATCTAAATTTTTTTTCTTCATTTCATCAATATTCAATAGTTTTTTCTTATATGGATATAGAAGTGGTTGTTGTTACAGTGGAGGTGCTTCTTTATAGTCACAATCCGCAGATTCTTTATTCTTTCCCTGAATTGATTCTACTACTTATGGACCTTTTTTCCTCCAAATTCTATAACACTACATCATGTCATATTTCTACTTCTAATAAGTATGTATTTTACATCTGCACGAGGATGATGCTTTGGGAATCCTGGAAGCTCTCCTCTTTTTCTTTCTCTATGAGTTTCAGCAATCTGACCGACTTGACGTTCTATGTTAATCATTGCAAATTTATGGTTATGTGAATTAATATTCAATTCTCTAATTGAAGTTCCAGGATATCTTGATTATGCGGTCAACACCTTAAGTGCATCTCCAATGGTGGTCATGAATGTTTCCAGGTTCTCCTCCAGTGAATAGACTTGACTGGTTAGTGTCAGTCCTTGGTGTTTATATTTATAACCTTGTTGTCTTTGTTGAAATCCATGACTATGATTCTTTTTTTTTTGTGTTGGTTGTGGCCTCCAAACCTACATATAATTTTTATGACTATAATCTGAAAAAATTGACTCTTTACAATACAAACCTTGGGGATTTTGGTGGTCCATCATCACATCCATCTTCCTTGTCATCGTTTCCATTTGAGTAGTTATCCATCTGTTGTACACCAAAGGTACTCCTTATACTCTTCCTTCTTCTGGTTTTCATTGAAAACTGTTACAAGACATCTCATCTAGTATCTCGTAACTTTCCTTTGGTAACTTTCTCATTAGTGAACCTCGTGTAGCAGTATCTACTCTAGACTGATTCCCCTGTGATAATCCTTTATAAAAAGTATCAACTAAAATCCACATCTCGATTCCATGATGAGGTCATTGTATAATTAAACCTTTTAAATGGTCTCATGAATTATTCAATGATTCTTCATTTAATTGCTCAAAATTTAAAATACATACTTGAAGATCCATAGACTTTGAGGGAGAGAAAAACCTTGTCAAAAATTTCCTTACCAGATCGTCCCATGTGGAAATTGAATGCAGGGGAAAAATTTGGATACACTACCGTGCTTTGTCCTTCAGTGAGAATCTAAAAAATTGTTGTCGTACCGCATAATTTGTTACATTCTGAAACTGGAACATGTCACATATCTCTAGAAAACATCTTATGTGTGAGTTTGGGTCTTCATGTGGTAGCTTGAGGAATTGCAGGAATTGCAGTGAGTGTGAAATCATCTAAATGATCACCGGATTGATTTCCAAATTTTGGGCAGGAATAGGGGGTATCAAAATGATCGAGTTGACACCCGCATTTGAGGGTCTCCTATAGTTGATCAGTGATTTACTGCTTTGATTTATTCCTTGAATTTTTACCCCAGCACACTAGACCATATTGTGCTCAGCTCGTTGAAATTACTCTCTACCATCCATGGTGATTTTTTCTTTGTTGGATTCATCCTTCTCTTTTCATTGATTGAGTGAGGTCTTCTCCAGCTCTGGGTCTAAAGTATGATCTTTAGTCTTTTCCTTACCATGAGTTGAGTAGTAGTGTAATTGATTACATCTGGAAGCTACAACACGAGACAACCAAGTGTAAAACAATGAATTAAAATAAAAACAAATATCCAAATTCCTAAATAAATTAAACATAGTGGAAACCATCCCTGGCAATAGCACTAATTTGATATCCCTTCAAGGTGAAATTAATTCCCTACGGTGCAATGAAAAAACAAATTTATAAAACACAAACTATTCCACTAAATTAATTAAAATGTAGTATAAGGAATGTTTAAGTGTTGAACCAATAGATACAAGTCATGTGTTCTAAATTAATTAATAAACTAGAATTGAAATTGTTTTTGTATTGGGAGAAAAGGGAAATAACCCCAATGATTGGGGTTTTGAACCAATAGAAAGGGCAATCCAGGTTTAGTTACTTTTAGTTTTGTGTGCTAGGAATTATATGATAATTTATTAATTCATTTTTGGTGTTAGAGTTGGGTCAGTGGGGATACTTGGTCTTGGTATCCAGTCCTAATCTTGTGATTTCACCTTCAGAATAGTCATCTACTTGGTTAAATAATAGAAATAGGTGACGCAAAACCATATTTAAACATAACCGACCTAGATCATGTAATGGTCATACACAAAACAGATCATTTAATTGATGAAATTAAATGAATAAACTCATAATGTAGAAATGGTCATGCTATATGAAATGAGAGATATTTGGAATTGAAATAACGAAGTACATTAATCCAAAACATGGATAAGATTAATAAATATTCCCTAGAAACACCCCTATAGATCACATCAACCATCACTAAAGTGACTACTCCCTCATGATGAGAGCGAGTGTAATGGGTACCCAAGGAAGAGTGGTGGTGAAGAATGGCTCCAGATCATCACCCCATATTCTGGAGGACACCACATAGTGTTGATTGGAATCCAATGGTCCCAAAGTTCATTGGAAGGTCAGCCTTGGCCTCTATTTATAGTTTTTTCCATCCAAACCCACAGCCCGTGTCACTTGTTTTTTTTTTCTATTTTTCGATTCCAACACGACGTGTACCTGGGGTACATGACGTGTACCTCCGATCTGGTTTTTCCTACATAGCTTCAAATCTAAAGATGTTTCATTGCCTATTTGACTTTTGTCATGACGTGTACTGATAGTACACGACATGTACTTGTATTTCACATTGTGTATGATCATCATGACTTGTCCAGTTCATATCTGTTTTACATGAAATGTTCACATAATTTACTTGTGGTGCACAATGTGTAATAGGGTTTTTCCACATTCCCACTCTTCTTCATATCCAAAAATCCATTATCTCACTACAAGTGAAGCATAGTGGTGCAATGGGTTGTTCGGATCAAATTTCCATCCATTTTTGTTGCTTTTTCCCAAATTCAATATTTCCTACCATAAAAAATAAAACAAGTAAATGCATTCCAAAATTGTAATGATTTATCATTTAAATGCACAATTCAATATATTTAAACACTATAGAATATATATGTAAAATAGACATATCGATATTCAATTTAACAAACCAAGAAAGAATAGGAAAGGGAAGGATCATAGCTTTGAAGCCATTCAAAAATTAGTTTTAGTGAGACAACACACCAAGGGGATCCATTTTAAGTCACATTTAATATCAAGGGATAGAACGGTCACCTTTCTGTTAGACGGATTAGTTAAAAGCCCAATGTATGGGTTAACAAACATATAAATGAAGTAAAAGATTAATAATTACAAAGAAACAATAAAATATTAATTGGTTAAATTTAATTTTCATGTAACTAAGTGATAATGTTGTGTCATTATATATTAAAAAATTGTATTCTTTAATAATACTTTACTCATCATATGGAAAATTATTTTTAAAATAATTCATCTATTTCTAAAATAACAGATAGAATTCTTTATTAATTTTGGAAAAATATAGGTAGGAATGTTTCTGGTATATCCCATGAATTACTTAGTGAGTCAAGACAAAATATTGTTCGTTAATCCTTGATGAACCTTCAATCATACTTCAATGGTACCCTATAATCCATGAATCAAAAAATAAACACTCTATAACCAATGTAAATAAAAATAATATTCAACATATATAAGGATAAAAATAATCACATAGAAAACTAAGTTAATATATTCCATAAATTCCTTTAAAAAATAAAGAAATGATAATCCCCAAATAACATAAAAAAACTATCTCCAAAATCCTCTTAAATAATTTAAGGAAATAATCTAAAACATAAATAGATATCCTTCAACCAAACTGCATATGAATGGCGAAAAAACAAAAAATATGAACCTTCTTGAATTAAGAGATGTAGAAGTCCCAATGTTTCGAGTTAATTCTACGATATAATATTAAAATTCACTATTTAATCCTTAACCATTTCAAAGAAAATAAATAAATAAGGGGAGTAAAAGTAATAAGACATATGAAGGGAAGCATGCCATTTTTTTTAGAATGAGAAATATCCAGGGATAAAAATTGATTGAAGAGGGTGAAAAGAGAGGAAGAATGGGTCCTCAAGAAGGAATATAAGGGTATGTGGTTGTGATAGAGTAAAATTTAATGTAAATGATAAAGATATGAATTAACGGTTATAGGGTAGAATACTAAAAATATCTCACTTATAAAACAATCAGGTAGACTATTAGGTAAAAGGTTTGGTACCACCTAGTACATAGTGGAACCACCAACTACTTAGGTTTCTATTAGTGTTAGTGGGTACTCAGAATCACCTTCAGGTGTATCCTACAAGTGGAACCATTCTTCTATACCTAAAATGATTGAATAATAAAATGATCCTTAAAATCCATCTAAAAATGCCTCTTATTTCAACCTTAAACATTGAGAGAATGATCTATATTTTAAAATTAAAAATTATCCCTCAATTGGAACAAAAAAAATTCAAAAAAACCCACCCAAGAACCATTCAAAAGTCACCCTAATGTCCCAAAATCTTGGTTTAAAAAGAAATGATTCATTACAAAAAATGAATGATATGACTTCCCAACCTTGATATGTCACAGGATATATTATCCTAATGAATTTATAACAATTTTCCTTTAATAAAGAAGTTATGAAATATATTAAATCCATGAAACCAGATTCATAAATCTTCTGAGTCACCCAGTTGACAAATTTTGGATCCAATGTCACTAAAAAAAATTATCTTCATTATGGAATAAAAACACTCCTCAAACCATATTATAATCAAATTTCCCTTTATTAATTCTTATATTTTCTTATAATAACTAAAAACAACTAGATTATTCATCTATAAACATTGAAACCCCAAAAAATCTCATTACTAAAATTCAACAACAAATAACACTCCAACGCATCACAAAAAATAAAATTGTCAACTAAAATGATATTCTAGTGTTGGAGGATGCCCCATTAATTCCATGTCTATTTAAATACCATCAACCATTAAAAATATAATCTAAGATAATCATATATATATAAATTTAAATGTTCTATTTATTTTATAGATTTCATTATATTTCATATTATTAAATAGATTTATTTATTGAATGGTTAAAAACTATTTTTCTATTAAAAAACCACCAACAATTCTTTTTTAAACACGAAATTTTGTATCATCAATCCATTATAAATATTTAGTTTAAGTAAACAAAAAATCATAATATTCTTTAGGAGAATACATGTTAACTTTCAAATGGAAAATTACAAGCTAAATGAAAAGAAAATTTCAATTTCATTTCAAATAAAAAATATAGTTCCACCTCAAAAATAATATGTTTTATCTTAAACTAATCAATGGGAAAGTTGGTTTGAAAGGTAACATAATCCCATTTCCAATATATACCACTATTTAAAACACATTTATATTAAATATCCTTATACAATTTAAAAATAATAATATTATAATGTAATTTCTTTTTCTATTAATGATTTTAACCAACTTATCATAGGTATTCATATCTGATGAAATATGTTCCTCTTAAGTGAATCTAAAAAATAGACTCACGTATTTTACTAAATAATTTTCAAAAACAAAAATACTATATCATACTAATAAACATGATAATATTTATATACTCAATAACATATGATTTACCAGGGTGATTATTTTAATGCTCAACTATAAAGTAAAATTAGTAACCAAGAGTATTCATAATTACAAGAAACTATGTTGAAACCAAAATATCACATTCTTAGAAAATGTGGCACAATTGAAATAAAAATTATGATCAAAAATAGAACATCTAAAAATAATGGAACTCATTATATGTTTGGAATGAATGTAAAAAAAAATAAATCTTTTGGATAACACAAAATTAATATTAATAATCATACTAGTTGACTAGGTATAAGTGGGAGGTATGGATCATACTTAGTAGTGAAGATATATGTTATAAATAAAGTCATGATTCAACATTAGAAACATTCATTAAGATGTTATCTAATTGAAAAATATGTATACCCCTATCAATTAAGGTAACCATTTATTTATTCATACTAAACTTTTGTTAACCAATTTATAAATAAATAAAAACACTATGTATATACATTACAGATGTGTTATTTATTATATACCTCAAATGGTTCCAACTATAGTATAACAACCAAAAGGAGGCATATAGAGTGGAACAAAATTATCCATGTTCATACTTATCGAATACTAACATGATCCCTAAATCCAAAAGTAGAGATTTACTAAGATTTATATCCTTTAAACACAAATTGAGTTTAATTCCATTACATAGAAGGAAAAATTTTAAAGACTCACTCAGACATATATTGACAACCTAGTACCCAGATGTGCCATAGTAATTCAATATTCCACAATAAAGAGGTTCATTAAGAAATTTAATATGCTACTTCTCAAGTGTAAATAGTTCTAGAGAATAAATGAATAATAAAATAAAAGATATTAGATGACCTAAAAATATATCTTTGATACCTCTCTATACAATTCAGGACCTGAATACCCATAAAACTACAAAATTATGTTTTCTACTACCCAATGAGTTCTCCTCAATCACCATGGGATGGAGACAAACACTATGAATCTTGGTATAAATGTTGGGGGTATCATTTACCCACATTAGTAAAAAAGATATGCTATTGTTTAAATATTGTTAATAATTGACAAGAATATTCAATAGATTGGATGTATATAAAATATAATGTAAAAAAACACTTCATAAGAACAATTTATATAGTTATAAATAAAAGAAACCCCTATAAAATAATGAATACACAAACTGTCCATAAATAGTCCATCTCAAACAAAAAATTCTAGGATATAGGTATATTCCAAACATGGAATATGAAATATTACATTAAAAGGGATATATGTTATGATCCAAACTAGAAATCCATAAACATAGACCACAACCAACTCTAGGGTGGGAAACCATTTCCACTCCAATTAACACATAAGGATAAAACAATAAAGTTCCAAGTAATATCGGTGTACCAATGAGTACCAAAAATTTAGAAAAGGAAGATGTATTCCCACTGAGGTTCCCATGAAATGTGTGAGAATAAAATAATCAGTAGGGAGCTGCCAATTATGTATCAATACAATGATGACATTACATGTGTAACAAAAAAATTTCTACATATTAATATGAACATACATTAAAATGGATTAAGAGGTCACAAACATAAAATAGTAGTAATCCAGTAGTGATTCAATTCAAGAATCTATACCGACTAAACCCAGTACCTCCCCACACAAGGTGTAACACCAAGAGAATCTGGACTATATTTCACTTTAATAAACTCAATGTTTTCAATAGATTTAATGCATGAATAAAAAAATTGAATAATGTCTTCAAAATTAAAAGAAATTCATAAAATGATAAATGAAATTTATAAAATTAATTAATTTCTAATGTTGGTCAAAGTCGATTTAGAAAATACCATTGATCATAGAGAAACTATTGTGAATTTTTATGTAGAATTATAATTTTTTATTAACTTTAATACTTTTGAGGAATGGTATAAAAAAATTATTGATATAATTCATGTAATAACATCATGTAATTACATGCTTGAAGTAATTGAGAAATGATAAGGAATGTTTGTCTAGTAATTCTTGGAAATATAGAAATGATTTGTCTATAAATATTGTTTTTATTATATATTTTTATTTAAAAATTAATTAACTTGTATTTTTAGTATTAAAGTTTTATGAAATTATTTCATACACATGTATATAAATGAAATATTATTGATAAATTTTTTGTCAATTGGTTATAAATACAGATAAAATAATTTGAAGTCAAGAAGAGATATTATTTTATAAAATTGTTTTTATACGGGATATGTATAGCTATCATAATAAATTAAATTAATAAGTAATTATTAATATATTAAATTAATTATTTAAAAAATATATTCAATAAAAAAAATTATCATATGGTAATGGTTTTTACTATAAAGTAAATAGGAACTGAACTATTTTATTCATAAAATTCAATTATTAGAACATATTTTGGATGTTTTTTCGACGCTTATTTTAAAATTAATATTTTCAAACTCTAGAAATTGAATTTTATTAATTTATTTCCATATTTATAATGTTAATTTTCAAAAAACTACAATTAATATTTTAATTTTTTTTCATATCATATAGATACCAGGGTAAAAGTTAACCACCCTGAAAAGGGTAAACGAGGTTAACAAGAGAGATAAACTAAGATATAAGGCATAAAATATATGTAAAATGTTTCTAAATTTGATTGGATTAGTTAATATTAACCTTGCCTTATCATATAATAGAAAATATTTCCATTTTAAAAACATTGAAAATAAAACTACTTTTAAGTATTTTAATACATTGAATATTTTCTAGGGTCACACTTCCCTCACTTATAAATGGGAACCTCTACTCCTCACTTATTCACAAATTTTGAGAAATCAAGCTTATATACCCTAAAAAATCTCTTAAAAATGTTTCTAAACATTCCCTAGATGTATTTTTCTAACTAAGATCCAATTATAAGAAAGAAAAGGCTGTAAAAAATGTAAGATACTCAATTAAGATGTAATCGTTTTAGTAGAGTTCATTCAAATTTTTTCTTCTTACACATACTTAAATTATATTTTGTCCATAATAATATGATGAAATCCGTATAATCAACGCAATAAAATGGTATTATGCTTATAGAATAATCATTACCTTTTCCCCATCCATCTAATGGAAAATGAAAGTGTCGCTCATGCGTACGTATGAACTACCTTATCCATGAAGATAAGTGTCTGATTTTTCAAAATTACCCCATGCGTATGGCTATATTAATGAATTTTATGAAAATATATTACATATATTATATAATTATATATCTATAAATATTAATTATTATTTATCTCTCTTTGTTTACAATCACTGAAAAATGAAAACATCACTCATGCATATGCATAGACTACCGCATCCATGAAGGGATGTAATTTATCTTTCATTATGAAACCATGATTAATATTCATGAATTGAGATCACCAAACTGAAACATGCATGAAAAACAAAATATTTAATAACCGAATATTTATTTTAGTGGATTATTTTTAATAATGGGTGGTTGTAAATTATAAATGAATCATATCTAGTTAGATAATTATTAATATGGATTTTATATAAATATATAATAAATCTAAATTTATTTTACAGGAGGTTATATCATGTATAATGAATGTTCAGACTTAATGTTTGAGTTTATGTTGCAATCTCATCTTTAATTAGGATGGTTCATGTTTAATTCTATACTTAGTAAATTGTACTCTCTATAAATCTCAATCACACACACACACAAAATATTATATAAAAACCCAAATATTTCCTTTTACTATGTTTATTTCATGGGATTTCATATAGACTTCCAATTTACCCTCTTTGATACTCTAAAGACTGAGATAATAATTTTATGCAAAGCAGATCATATTTATTATTTTAGGAGAGATAATTTTTTCTTCCATGTATATATTCTTTAAAATTGTTAAATTATATTTTTATTTATACCTCAAAGAATTATAAATAATAATCTCAAATGATTCTGGATTTATTTATAATCTTTTAGAATGAAATATTTTCAATGATTTCCATACGATTCACTTTTGTCTCTTTAAAATGTATAAAATTTTTATTTTTAAACATTTATTTGGCATACAATTTTTCATTCCATAATAACTATTTTTTTAAATCCCTTTTCAATTTACATTTTTTCACAAAGAAAACCTTATTCTCATTTTTTTGGAATTTATGTTTTTATAAATTTACAAAAATATAATGATATTACTTTTTATTTTTCAAAACATATTTCTAATGCCTTTGTAAATTTTTTATCTATGTAAACATCCTTTATGGAATCTTTCTCATCTCTAGGGACATTATTTAATGATACCATAAAATTTATTTCTTAAGATTTATTATGATGATGGTGTTTTAATGATGTTATTATGGATCCTGTTTTGTTCACATGGGTTAATTAAGCAGTGATGAAATGATGAATGTTTTATATGATCATGTAGAACATATATGTATGGTTCTCATTATGTGATATATGTTCCTACAATTATATATATCTTCCAAGTTCATGATTTATTCCATGTATCTATTTAAAGGAATTACATTCATAATCCTTTAAATTTACTTAACTTAGAGGTCACACCATTGAAGCATGAACTTTATTTTGAGGAATAAATGGTAGAAATTTTAGATCATAGTAATAATATTATATGGAACATGAACACTCACTTTTTTAATGTTATCATGAGGAATCATAAATTCGAGGGATATATATAGGAACCAAAGGAAGTAATAAATTTGAGGAATCCTAATTTTTTCACCAATGTAATTGAATATTGAGGGTGAATTTCTTATTAGGGGTTTAATGTAACATTCCAAGATTTTAAAATATAATTATTTTTTATAAATTAGTTGTGTTCAATAACTTTTGAAGAACACAAAAATAGAATTAAGTTAATAATACCTTATAAAAATATAAAATTAATGAAATTAATTGATATTTAAATGAATTTGATAAAATAAATAATTTTATAAAAGGTGTTAAACTCTCTTAAAGAAGTACCATTTATCTTATAGGAACTATTGTAAACTCTTTTGTTGAATTGTAAATTGATTTTCAAATTTTAATATTTTTTTGTGAATTATAATAATAAAATTCATAGATTAAATTAATATAATAAATAATTTAATTTAATTCAAGAAATAATTGAGAAATGATAATGAATTTTTATCTTCTAATTATTGGATTAATGGAAATATTTTTTTACAATCAGTGTATTAATGACAAATGTTTTATTTAAAAAAATTGTTTCTTTTATTTTTATCACTAATATTTTAGAGAATTATTTTTTAAACATGTATAAAAATGGGTGATTATTTAGTCATTTATTTTTGATTTTTTAGAAATAAATATAAAATAATTTGATGGTAAAAAGTGATATTTTTCGGAAAATTGTTTTTATACGCATAATGAGTATTTTTTCTAAAAAATTAATTAATAACTATTCATAAATGATTTTAATGAAATGTGTAGATAATCTGTTCAGTAAAATATGTTGAAATTCATCTAATATTTTTTATTTGTCAAGGAATATTTATACATTTAGTTTTACTATTAAAAGGAATTTATTTAACAACTGTTTCCATTGTATTTTGTGTGTGAATGTAAGAATTAATTTCTACCACATCTAGAGATTGAATTTGAAAAAATTATTTCTATATTTGGAATATTAATATTATAATATGGTAATAATTCCAATTTTATTTTTGTTCATAATGAATAGTTACCACTGTAAAATTTAATCCCCACTATAAGGGATAAAAGGTTTAATGAGAGAGTTAAACGGATAGATAAGGCTTCAAATATCTCTAAAAATTGAATTAATTTGATTATATGTGAGTATATAAAACATAATTTTTCATATATTTTAATATTTGTCCATTTAATGATCCTTTCCAATGTAAATAACTTTATAATATTTTAAAACATTGAATAATTACCAGAATAAAAACTCTCCTCTCTTATAAAAGGGAACATCATCTACTCACATCTTCACACGCATTGAGAACACTATATTTGCCAATAATTTTTCATTTATATTCCAAAATCTTAACCCCAAATCATTGAGGTATTTATCTTACCAAAAGACTATTCTAATAAGTCTTAAGGTGTAATATAAAGGAAGATACTGCAATAATAGATAATCATCTTAACTAAGTTCTTTCAGGTTTATTTATTCTTCCACCTCATTCAAAACTAATATATCCATCATAATATATTTAATTTAGTATATGAATATACTAATATTTTATTATAATTATTATAATGTAAAACCAATATCTATTTCTCATCCATCTAATGTAGAGTTAAAGAGTTGCTAATGCATACTTATATACTACCATCACAAGGGAGTGAAATATTTCTTTTCTCATCACCACCTCATATGTATGGTTATATCGATGGATTTAATTAATATATTCCGCATTTAAAATAAAATAATTATTTTTAATGATATATTTTTATTTACCTCCCTTTAATTCCATTAATTAGAAAAATTAAAATATCACCTTTGAGTATATGAATACCACCCCTTCCACAAAGTGTTGAAATTCATTTTACATCACCACATTTCATCAATTTTTCTAAAAGTGTATAAAATAATTTGATATGATATTTATGAAATTATTATGATTTTTTAGGTTATGATTACCTTACCAAGGAGAAGGTACAATAATCAGTATGCTGAAACATAAATGAAAATTGAAATAGTTAATACCTAGAATGTAAATTTTCTCGAAATCTTGTTAATTAATCAGTGATTATATATTAAAAATGAATTATATCTAGTAATATATTTATTAATATGGTTCTAAAATAAATTTAAAATAAATTTTAATTTATTATACAATAGGTTAGAGTGTGTAAAATTAAATTTTAGATTTAACATAAGAGTTTATGTTGCAATCTCATTTTTAATCAGTATTATTCTTATTTTAATCTCCAATAGGAATATTCTATTAAATGTTTATCTTAAACCACATATATTTTATTTTTCTCTAGTTATTTTTTGTGATTTCAAGTATTCGTTCCATTTTCCCCTCATGGTACTCAAAATACCTCATTATTTTTTTTATGAAAATCAAACTGTATTTATTCTTTTAGGTTAGGAATATATTTTTTCCATGCATTTATTTTTTTAAATGATTCAATAATGTTCATATTTATAATTAAAATAGTTTTAAATTTCATTTTCAAATAATTATTTAATTTTTTTTGGAAATGTTTAACAAGAAAAGGTTTTGATAGATTTTGTACATGTTACTTTTTTCACTTTTTACAAAAGTGAAAAAAGAATTTTTTTATTAAGGTTTACCACATGACTTGATTTTACCACAGCCATGACCATTGATTAGATTTATGATTCCTTTATATGTTTCCATGGTTTTAGAAAGAAAATAACATTCCCATTTTTGGTAACTTCTTGTTCTTAAAAATTTACAAAATGAAATAGTATTTCTTCTTGTTTTTTCAGGGCATTTTTCTAATAATTTTATAAAAGTATTTTTAATTTACATAAACATCATTTAATGAATATTATATCTAACTATGTATATTCTATAATGAAACCATCCAAATTATTTGTAAATATAACATTTTATGATGATGTTTTTATAAAACCCATTTCATTCCCATGAGTTAATTGAGCTGCAATGAAATGTGGAATATTTTTTATAATCTTGTGAAATAAATATGAATGTTTTTCATTATAAAGTGGTTAGGATTTATATTATATAACCCTATAAGGAATTGGGTGAAATTTTCCTTCTCATGAGATAATATGAAATTGAATGGGGAGTAAACCCAATCCAATATGAGAATCTACCAACTATTAATGAAAATGGAATAAAAAATAAACTTTATCCACTATGGGAATTTGACCACTATTTTTATAGTCATGGAAGTGAGCCTTGAAGAATGAATTGATTTTTAATAAATATAATTATAACACAATATAATGACATGTTCTTATGTATATGATATATTCTAATGACTCAAGGATGATTATTTATCATTCCACACTCTTAAAAATAATGAATTCTATTATGAAAAAGATTTATTCCATGAATCATGATTTATAGTATTTGAATTATTGGGAAGTATTTTATAAGATATGACAATGTTCTCAAAATATTATGATTTTCTTATTCTCACTTATGATATTCTATTGAAGTCTCATATGTTTAAACTTACGAATAATTAGTTCTCACCCTTTAAGATGATTCCTTTTTCCCTATTTAATGAATAATGGTGTAAAGCTTGATAATTCTAGAAGGGGTACAATTTGATGATAAATTTATGGGAATGTTTAAATATATTTCATTAAATATGTTTATTATATATCTAGTATCTAAAGACACTAAAACATTATAATTATAAGGCATGAATTATTATGTAATATGTTATGTTTTCATCTAAATTAATGATATATATATGGTATTCTTGAGTTTACTCACAAGGAGGATGTATACCTGTACAATATTCTTTGATTCAATATAGGAAATTTGATTTGATTCTACAATTCCAACCTTAGAAGTTAACCATGGGCATATTCACGTATAAAATGTTGTGGAATAGATACCCACACCTTTTTAATGGTAAGGTTCATAACTAGTCGTGGAAAAATCCCCTCCCATGAAATTGGGGAGTGGGTAAACTCAATCAAGTGTTAAAGACATGTCATGTGATATATAACTAGTTTAAAAAGTTATATATTTTTTAAAATATAGAAACATCTAATAGTTCATTCAGTTATGGGGATGAAATTATTTAATACAAAAGTAACATTATTTATAATCAAATTAGTAAATAAGAAACCATTCTATATTGCTCAATATCTATCAAATAAAATCAAAGTCTAACACAACATAACTAATAGCATCATCTTACATTATTTTTATACCATGGAAATGACATTCTTGTTCTTAAGTAAAATTCTTATCACGCTTGGTGTTAAAAATTATTAAATCACAAAAACATATAATCAACCATTATGTATTACATTTATTTAAAAAATAAATGACTTATTACACAACTTTTTTTAACAAAAAATTAGTAATGAAATATGGAATTCGAAAAATTGAACCACACAGGTGTGATAAAATTGACCCACATACACATTAGGATAATACCATATAAGGAAACCCATAATTAATTAAAATCTATATAAAGTGGTGTACACAAACTATCAATGGTTCTAAAATAGATCATACTAGTGTTAATGATTAGGATGACACAATAAAGGAATAAACTACAACTTTACCAAAGAAGTTTAAAATGTACTATCATCCTTAATTGGTTGGGTTTGTTTACATTCAATCTACATATTTTAAATTTAATTATAATATTTGATTGTAAACCAATTTCTTGAAATCATTAATTTTACTTTAGTGACTATGTTTCAAAATGGAAAATACTTGTTCAATTTAAAACATATATTTTTTGGAAAAACATTTTAAAAATTAAGAAATGGATGGAGGATTTAATTAATGTAGGATTCTCAAAAGAAAAAAATATTAAAACTAGGATTTTAATTGGACTTTATAATGATTAAAAAACATATAAAAATATAGAAGTTATTAACTATCAATGTTATATATATACCCACAAAATTACCCTTTTCATGATACATATCCTCTTGAAACCTCAAAAAACTATCCACCACATTATTTCACAGAGAAAACCTTATTGTCATTTTTTTGGGTTTTTATGTTTTTATAAATTTACAAAAATATAATGATATTACTTTTTATTTTTTAAAACATATTTCTAATGCCTTTGTAAATTTTTTATCTATGTAAACATCCTTTATGGAATATTTTTCATCTATAGGGACATTATTTAATGATACCATAAAATTTATTTCTTTAGATTTATTATGATGATGGTGTTTTAATGATGTTATTATGGATCATGTTTTGTTCACATGGGTTAATTAAGCAGTGATGAAATGATGAATGTTTTATATGATCATGTAGAACATATATGTATGGTTCTCATTATGTGATATATGTTCCTACAATTATATATATCTTCCAAGTTCATGATTTATTCCATGTATCTATTTAAAGGAAGTACATTCATAATCCTTTAAATTTACATAACTTAGAGGTCACACCACAGAAGCATGAAGTTTATTTTGAGGAATAAATGGTAGAAATTTTAGATCATAGTAATAATATTATATGGAACATGAACACTCACTTTTTTAATGTTATCATGAGGAATCATAAATTCGAGGGATATATATGGGAACCAAAGGAAGTAATAAATTTGAGGAATCCTAATTTTTTCACCAATGTAATTGAATATTGAGGGTGAATTTCTTATTAGGGGTTTAATGTAACATTCCAAGATTTTAAAATATAATTATTTTTTATAAATTAGTTGTGTTCAATAACTTTTGAAGAACACAAAAATAGAATTAAGTTAATAATACCTTATAAAAATATAAAATTAATGAAATTAATTGATATTTAAATGAATTTGATAAAATAAATAATTTTATAAAAGGTGTTAAACTCTCTTAAAGATGTACCATTTATCTTATAGGGACTATTGTAAACTGTTTTGTTGAATTATAAATTTATTTTCAAATTTTAATATTTTTTATGAATTATAATAATAAAATTCATAGATTAAATTAATATAATAAATAATTTAATTTAATTCAAGAAATAATTGAGAAATGATAAATAATTTTTATCTTCTAATTATTGGATTAATGGAAATATTTTGTTTACAATCAGTGTATTAGTGACAAATGTTTTATTTAAAAAAATAGTTTCTTTTATTTTTATCACTAATATTTTAGAGAATTATTTTTTAAACATGTATAAAAATGGGTGATTATTTAGTCATTTATTTTTGATTTTTTAGAAATAAATATAAAATAATTTGATGGTAAAAAGTGATATTTTCCTGAAAATTGTTTTTATACGCATAACGTGTATTTTTTCTAAAAAATTAATTAATAACTATTCATAAATGATTTTAATGAAATGTGTAGATAATCTGTTCAGTAAAATATGTTGAAATTCATCTAATAGTTTTTATTTTTCAAGGAATATTAATACATTTAGTTTTACTATTAAAATGAATTTATTTAACAACTCTTTCCATTGGATTTTGTGTGTGAATGTGAGAATTAATTTCTACCACATCTAGTGATTGAATTTGAAAAAATTATTTCTATATTTGGAATATTAATATTATAATATGGTAATAATTCCAATTTTATTTTTGTTCATAATGAATAGTTACCACTATAAAATTTAATCCCCACTATAAGGGATAAAAGGTTTAATGAGAGAGTTAAACGGATAGATAAGGCTTCAAATATCTCTAAAAATTGAATTAATTTGATTATATGTGAGTATATAAAACATAATTTTTCATATATTTTAATATTTGTCCATTTAATGATCCTTTCCAATGTAAATAACTTTATATTATTTTAAAACATTGAATAATTACCAGAATGAAACTCTCCTCTCTTATAAAATGGAACATCATCTACTCACATCTTCACACGCATTGAGAACACTATATTTGCCAATAATTTTTCATTTATATTCCAAAATCTTAACCCCAAATCATTGAGGTATTTATCTTACCAAAAGACTATTCTAATAAGGCTTAAGGTGTAATATAAAGGAAGATACTGCAAGAATAGATAATCATCTTAACTAAGTTCTTTCAGGTTTATTTATTCTTCCACCTCATTTGAAACTAATATATCCATCATAATATATTTAATTTAGTATATGAATATACTAATATTTTATTATAATTATTATAATGTAAAACCAATATCTATTTCTCATCCATCTAATTTATAGTTAAAGAGTTTCTAATGCATACTTATATACTACCATCACAAGGGAGTGAAATATTTCTTTTCTCATCACCACCTCATATGTATGGTTATATCGATGGATTTAATTAATATATTCAGCATTTAAAATAAAATAATTATTTCTAATGATATATTTTTATTTACCTCCCTTTAATTCCATTAATTAGAAAAATTAAAATATCACCTTTGAGTATATGAATACCACCCCTTCCACAAAGTGTTGAAATTCATTTTACATCACCACATTTCATCAATTTTTCTAAAAGTGTATAAAATAAATTGATATGATATTTATGAAATTATTATGATTTTTTAGGTTATGATTACCTTACCAAGGAGAAGGTACAATAATCAGTATGATGAAACATAAATGAAAATTGAAATAGTTAACACCTAGAATGTAAATTTTCTCGAAATGTTGTTAATTAATCAGCGATTATAAATTAAAAACGAATTATATCTAGTAATATATTTATTAATATGGTTCTAAAATAAATTTAAAATAAATTTTAATTTATTATACAATAGGTTAGAGTGTGTAAAATTAAATTTTAGATTTAACATAAGAGTTTATGTTGCAATCTCATTTTTAATCAGTATTATTCTTGTTTTAATCTCCAATAGGAATATTCTATTAAATGTTTATCTTAAACCAAATATATTTTATTTTTCTCGAGTTATTTTTTGTGATTTCAAGTATTCGTTCCATTTTCCCCTCGTGGAAATCAAAATACCTCATTATTTTTTTATGAAAATCAAACTGTATTTATTCTTTTAGGTTAGGAATATATTTTTTCCATGCATTTATTTTTTAAAATGATTCAATAATGTTCATATTTATAATTAAAATATTTTTAAATTTCATTTTCAAATAATTATTTAATTTTTTTGAAAATGTTTAATAAGAAAAGGTTTTGATAGATTTTTTACATGTTACTTTTTTCACTTTTTACAAAAGTGAAAAAAGAATTTTTTTTATTAAGGTTTACCACATGACTTGATTTTACCACAGCCATGACCATTGATTAGATTTATGATTCCTTTAAATGTTTCCATGGTTTTAGAAAGAAAATAACATTCCCATTTTTGGTAACTTCTTGTTCTTAAAAATTTACAAAATGAAATAGTATTTCTTCTTGTTTTTTCAGGGCATTTTTCTAATAATTTTATAAAAGTATTTTTAATTTACATAAACATCATTGAATGAATATTATATCTAACTAGGTATATTCTATAATGAAACCATCCAAATTATTTGTAAATATAACATTTTATGATGATGTTTTTATAAAACCCATTTCATTCCCATGAGTTAATTGAGCTGCAATGAAATGTGGAATATTTTTTATAATCTTGTGAAATAAATATGAATGTTTTTCATTATAAAGTGGTTAGGATTTATATTATATAACCCTATAATGAATTGGGTGAAATTTTCCTTCTCATGAGATAATATGAAATTGAATGGGGAGTAAACCCAATCCAATATGAGAATCTACCAACTATTAATGAAAATGGAATAAAAAATAAACTTTATCCACTATGGGACTTTGACCACTATTTTTATAGTCATGGAAGTGGGCCTTGAACAATGAATTGATTTTAAATAAATATAATTATAACACAATATAATGACATGTTCTTATGTATATGATATATTCTAATGACTCAAGGATGATTATTTATCATTCCACACTCTTATAAATAATGAATTCTATTATGAAAAAGATTTATTCCAGGAATCATGATTTATAGTCTTTGAATTATTGGGAAGTATTTTATAAGATATGACAATGTTCTCAAAATATTATGATTTTCTTATTCTCACTTATGATATTCTATTGAAGTCTCATATGTTTAAACTTACGAAGAATTAGATCTCACCCTTTAAGATGATTCTGTTTTCCCTATTTAATAAATAATGGTGTAAAGCTTGATAATTCTAGAAGGGGTAAAATTTGATGATAAATTTATGGGAATGTTTAAAGATATTTCATTAAATATGTTTATTATGTATCTAGTATCTAAAGACACTAAAACATTATAATTATAAGGCATGAATTATTATGTAATATGTTATGTTTTCATCTAAATTAATGATATATATATGGTATTCTTGAGTTTACTCACAAGGATGATGTATACCTGTACAATATTCTTTGATTCAATATAGGAAATTTGATTTGATTCTACAATTCCAACCTTAGAAGTTAACCATGGGCATATTCACGTATAAAATGTTGTGGAATAGATACCCACCCCTTTTTAATGGTAAGGTTCATAACTATTCATGGAAAAATCCCCTCCCATGAAATTGGGGAGTGGGTAAACTCAATCAAGTGTTAAAGACATGTCATGTGATATATAACTAGTTTAAAAAGTTATATATTTTTTAAAATATAGAAACATCTAATAGTTCATTCAGTTATGGGGACGAAATTATTTAATACAAAAGTAACATTATTTATAATCAAATTAGTAAATAAGAAACCATTCTATCTTGCTCAATATCTATCAAATAAAATCAAAGTCTAAGACAACATAACTAATAGCATCATCTTACATTATTTTTATACCATGGAAATGACATTCTTGTTCTTAAATAAAATTATTATCACGCTTGGTGTTAAAAATTATTAAATCACAAAAACATATAATCAACCATTATGTATTACAAGTATTTAAAAAATAAATGACTTATTACACAACTTTTTTTAACAAAAAATTAGTAATGAAATATGGAATTCGAAAAATTGAACCACACAGGTGTGATAAAATTAACCCACATACACATTAGGATAATACCATATAAGGAAACCCATAATTAATTAAAATCTATATAAAGTGGTGTACACAAACTATCAGTAGTTCTAAAATAGATCATACTAGTGTTAATGATTTGGATGACACAATAAAGGAATAAACTACAACTTTACCAAAGAAGCTTAAAATGTACTATCAGCCTTAATTGGTTGGGTTTGTTTACATTCAATCTACATATTTTTAATTTAATTATAATATTTGATTGTAAACCAATTTCTTGAAATCATTAATTTTACTTTAGTGACTATGTTTCAAAATGGAAAATACTTGTTCAATTTAAAACATATATTTTTTGGAAAAACATTTTAAAAAATACCAAATGGATGGAGGATTTAATTAATGTAGGATTCTCAAAAGAAAAAAAATATTAAAACTAGGATTTTAATTGGACTTTCTAATGATTAAAAAGCATATAAAAATATAGAAGTTATTAACTATAAATGTTATATATATACCCACAAAATTACCCTTTTCATGATACATATCCTCTTGAAACCTCAAAAAACTATCCACCACATCACCACTAAAGCACTCTATTAAACATAGGTTATGTGTGGTTCATTGAATTATAGATCATGTGGTTTTAATTGGGGTCATATAATTTCAATTATATAATCTAGTTAAAACATAAGGAAATTCACTTTAGTTTCAAATAATCTATGGATGATTATTCACACATGGGATGTATCTGAGCTTATAAACATTCCAAATGATTAGTTAAATCAATAAACATACAAAGTATCCCCATTTTAGTTGATGTTTAATGTCAAGGGAATGATCCATCCTTTTTTTATTGGTATGATTAGTTATAATACCTAATAATGTGTTACCTAACATATAAATCTATGGAAACCCAAAAAAAATATAAATATCTTCCTGGAATCCAAAAAAAAACCTAAACCCGTTAATTTAAATATTATATGGTTACTATGAAAAAACTATTTTTTTATTTTATAGTGATAAAACCCCTTCAATAAAAATCCTTTATAAAATATTTTTTAACAATATTAATTATTTTATTTAAGGATCCTGTAATTATGACAAATCCTATGTGTTGAGACCATGTTTTTTTCATCCCTAATTTATCATTTAGTGTAAGGGTAACATATTACATTATTTAATATTAAACAACATAAAAATTAGAGATAATGTAACAATATCTTAAGCCAAAACCTAAAAAAATTGGAATGACAATTTTTTAAATTACGGGACATGGGATCCTATTTTAAGCACTAAAAATTGAAAGAATTTCCTCTGATTGGTTAATACTAAAAAATTTGTTAATATAAAAACCCACTTTACCAAGAACATAAAATATTTTTTCACATTATACTTTCTATCATCTGTATCATGAAGCATGATAGGATCTTAAAAATTGATCCACTTAGACTGTTACTTATTAAGATCAGCATTAATTGTAATTTTATATATTCTATTGATTCCATCTTTAAAAAATTGTATTTGAGTATCCTTTACCATTGTTGGGCTTAAATTGTTTTTATAATGAATCCAGGAAAAATATTAAAATAGTTTTTGAAGCCAAAAACCTGACCAGGAAAATGAGAATGGGAGTAAATTTTGAAAATATCATGAAACAACATATCAACTAGTATTATCTAAGTAACACATCTTGTAGTCTACATAGATCCCGCTCCATCAAAAAGAACCCCCACAAATGAAAAACTTTCATGGAATTAGGTAGTCTCTTATTAGCCCGAATAAAACAATTCATTTTCCAATCGATGTGGTAGATCCATTTCCCACAAAAAAATAATTTTATGGCATGATTTAGTCACTCAATACCTTCAGAAATGTAAATCATTTATAGATGAGGCTCAATTTATCGCTCCCCTCATAGCCTCACATATACAATAATTCTGATGATTTTGGGAGAGTTGTCTTCTTTCACTAACAATATATACCTGATGTTTCCTCTAAGGTAAGATAATAAAGGGACACAAAAGAAATCCCCTTGTGATTTGGAAAAAAGTTGAGAGAAAGAAAAATTTTGGGAGTGAAATTTTAATTTAAGGTAGCTAAATAAAAACTGCAGGTTACTCAATCACCACAAAAAAATAGAAATCCCCAGAAATGAGTTATTCATAAAAGTTACTTGACCAAAAAGGTAATTATTTTTGAAATGGGAGAATCACATGGTCTTCCAAAAATGGATAACACTATTCAAAAATAATTCCCACTTTGTAATGGAATATATTTTTCTAATGATCCCCATTGAAAGACCCCCATCTCTCATAATGGAACCAGTATGAAATATCAAGAATTCATAGTCTATTTACCTACCATCCCTTAGGACTCTACTTCATAATAGAATTTTTCATCATCTAAATCCTTTATGAAGTATCAAAGTAGTTCTATTTGACTAAAATCAAGACCCAATAGGGAAAAATTAAGAAATCCTTATAGACCTACGTACTTGTGTGATGAGGGTATGATACACACCATCATGCCACCTTTGTATCATGCATTACCTTAGTAAAGGATTCTCCCAGATTCCATCTCTAGTAGTTATTATCATTATTATGTTCATGATTATGAATTACCTTTCTAATGAGGATTATATCTATGTAGGAAGTGGTGGTAAACATCTCAGTTTAGGAATCAATATTTATCTGTTATGTGCTACCTAAAATGTGAAGAAAAATAGGCATTATCCATATCTCCTATGTTACAATAAGAAGATGTGTAAGCCCCAATATAGGGTTTTGGAACATACAAGATGATAAATTATTATAGGAAGCCCTCCTAGGGTAATCTCTAAGTATTTATTCCTAGCTACCCACCATAGTCTCATTCTCATCTATTAGTAAATAATAAATTTCTTTTTCCATCCATCTTGGAGTAAGCCCCTATCCTTTCCTTTTAGATTACATATGCATCCTTCTTCCTATATAATCCCCCTCATATACCAATATATGAAGATAAAATGTTAACCCTTGGGATTCCATTTTAGGTATACGTCCCATTCAAGCATGATTTTTCCTTACTAGGGATCTTCTATTATCTATTGTTTCTCGGAATGAGCATGAATCGTGTGGGAATATAGATCATTGATGATCATGTTTTTAGAATAATGTATCCCATTGGTCCAATTATAATGTTTTAACACCAAATTTTTTACCTTCATATCAAAGGGCCACATTCCTTAGGACAAAATCCTTCAAACAGACATAATCCAAATGAATTAGCCATGGGACTCCCCTGTAGGTGTGAGACATAACAGATCAGAACTATGTGGAACAAGATTTCCACCCCTATGGGATATGAAGGATGTCTCCAAGAGGATCAAACACAATATCTTCAATCCATTACCATATTTATTGGCTTATATTACCATTAAGAACAAACCCCCATAAGGAATCCAATATTTATTCTACGTCCTTTTCACTTCATCCTCATCAAAACATATTCCATAAGAGAGTTATACTTACAAGGAAATAATTACTATAATATAAACTCAATATAACTAGGATATAATTATCATTGGATAAACCATAAAGGGTTGTTCATACATAATTTCCATTGAATCAATGTATAAGAACCTTTTTCCTACATGTCCTTAATGTTGGATGATAAACTGTATGGTTTAGTCCTTTTCAAATGACCAAAAATGGTATGGCATATCCTATTATGTGGAACATAAGTCTGTGGGTTATGATTCATATCACAATGATACATAAGAATACACATCACTAACCTGATCCCAACATCAAAATAATTACCATCTCCCCGTTTGATGATAAATTCTAGAGTGATTAGCTACATGGCTTAAAAATAACCTAAAAATAATAAATTAAACAAAATGGAGAGACTATGATACATATATATGGTAAAATGTATGGATGAACACTAATACATACAAATGGATCTATTAATTAAGAACCTATAATATATATATATGGATCTACTGATGGAGAACCTATTATTAACACAATTGTTTACATTTTTATATTAAACTGACTTATTGTAAATGTAAAGGGTGACCAGATTTATATTGAGATTGGAGAAATATTCATGATCATGAATTAAATATATAATAGAGTCCTAGAGTAGGAAATAATTCCTCACAAAAGGGTTCAATGATGTTGACCTCCCATTATCTAGATTATTTTGAGTGCCTAAGCATCGATGGAAGAATTCCCAATAATCACCTGGCTTTGGAATGTTTCTCTATATCCAATCATAGATTTGAGAATTGTTGGTTATTTTGAATTCCAGAAAAATAATCCATTGGAAACCATATGAGAAGGTGTGATTTATTACCTATCTATGAATAACTACATGATCAACTGTAAAAAAACAAAAATGGTGAACTTGATGTAAATATTTTATTAAAAAAAATTGTTGCATCACCACACATCATGAAATTTTATCATACGTACATTTATGAAATGAAAATGACTCTGACATGGATATTCTAACATAATAAATCATTAATATTTTTTCTTACTTTTAATTCTACTTTTATAGGTTTCCTTGTTTTTAATTGTTCACACCCTCAACCATATCTACTGAATCTCCCTTCAATCCAAATAGAATATTTCTATATATGAAGAAAATACACATCTATAATCATACGAGTGAGGTTCTAATTAAAATATAGGACACCATCGTCCACCCAACATATTTAATGAGAGGTGGAAAATGTACTGATTTCGGAGTACCATCTCAATGGTACTATCTCAACGCTAATGGTTAGGCATGGCGGGCATTAGGGAGTGAAATCTCACTGATTGTCTTCCTAATGATTAGTACTTATAAAGAAGAAATAATAACTTATTTCCATCTAAAATCATTCTAGGATCCTCTCTTAAGAATTCAGAAACAAGTTACCTCCTTATCATAGGGGCGTGATAAAAAATTTGATATACTCCACATCATCTTAACACTAGTGTTCACCTTGAAGGGATCCTGCCAATAATCACCACCGCTAACATTGTGCAACATAAAATTCTTAGTCCACTGAGGATGAAACACCATTGACCCCATATCATGTCACCATTATATAAGAACACAAGTAAAACCAACAAGGGAGGAAAAATAGAAATTGTTTTGAGAAGGACAATATTCTAATTTGTACCAAATATTCACACAAACCTACTACAACAAAAATCATTGAACATTCATATATTCCTACTCACACCCAACAAAGATGCTAGGATAGTCTCGTAGCACCTGAAAAACATTTTTGGCATACCCTGATAAAAAAAAGGTACAAATCCATGTTTACACCCCTACTTTTGGAGTGTTTCTATATATTCAAGAAATTATTAGAGTAAATGAGTAGTAAAACATCCTTTATCCAACCAAGGAATGAGAATATATTCCTACTACAACTATAGATACTAAAAAACACATCATATCCTTAATAGAATGGAATGCATATATCACAACCCGCTTGTTGTAAAGATGTCAACATATATTGATTGTAGAAGAAAAATGTTGGGATTGATAACACAACCCCACTCCCACCATCGGAGTAGGTCATCAGTATAATGATAGGGTTAATCAAGAGAAATTTAATATTCATGTTTTTTACTTAATAGGGTTTTTGGTACACTCCTGTGATAAATAGACAATAGGACTAAGTGCATATTCATGTTACAACTAGATATTATTGAACTATTCTGAGGGATAATTCAAGGAAGACACATAGCCCAGCCAAAAACAAAGAATCCTATCAGCATATACTAATAGAAACCTGAGAGTACCTCAGACATGATCCCATATATGAAAGTCACTATCTAAGGAATGTGTCTCTAATAGCTTTATAGATAACATCTAAAAAGTGATCCCACAAAGATTACTTTAAATCAATAAGAAAAACAACATTTTTTCTAATTAATATTGGTGTTCTTAAGGCCCTCAAACTTCTATCAATAGTAACCCTATATCCTGTAGACTCGTTTTTAGATCAAGGAAACAACTGATTCATATTTAAAGGTCCTCCTTTTTACTTTTAAACTAGTTCTTCTTGAGTTTCTCCCCATATTATTTACATTGAAGGCCTCATTCAATTCTATATAGATTTTGATCATAACATCTATTCTCATGATGAGTATTATGGAAGACCTCCTCATAGTCAGAAGATCCAATAGAAATAAGGTCATCCCCTTGTCAACATGAACCGAAAATTTCCTCCACAGGAAATATGTCACATAACTCAACATTATGGCTATAAGTTATGCATTTATGGTAGTCTGTTCATATGATTTAATTTATTAAAGGGTTACTCCCATAATGATGATTTATTTTGATAAAAATCCCCCCCCCAATCAATTATGAGAGATCCCTCTTATAATGAGTATCTTGGGAATTTGAGGCTTGGAATTCTTGATAATTTTTAATTAACAAGAGACACTATCTCTTAACTAAAATATATCCCAATGCGATAATAATTCTGTGTATCACCCTTGGATCATCTAGATTCTAGAATAATAGAGGAGATTCCTATCATTCTTGATTTCTATAATACTTAATCTTGGAAACACACAATTTAGTCAGAAAAAATGGAGAAATATCTCATATAATATGAAGATGAAACATTTATCAGAAGGGAAGAACTGGCCAAATATAAAATACAGGTTCTATTTTGGCCCCTAGACACTCCTCAATGTAGAATTATAGAGACCATGTAAGAGGAATGGATTAATTGAATTAATCTAAATCTATGGATGAAACTTTTTAATTTAAAATAAAAATTAATTCCTTATGAAGAATATATAGATGATGTTAAGGAAATAGAATAAATTCCCTATTATACTAAATTTTCTACCCTTTCACCTATAAAACACCAGAAATTAGAGAGAAAAAATGTGGAGGGATTCAATGTGAATAACCTAACTCATTATGAAATCAATGTAAATTTATCATTGATGTGTTATCCAACATCCATATTAAGGGATGGGTTAAACACAAAGTATTATATTTCACCATTATCACTGATCATAAAATACTACTAGAAGTGACACCATGTAATGTAATCACGTTGAGACAACTATTAGAAGTAAGTTCTTCCCACAATAGATGGTACAGTCCAAAGGAATTGGCAATGACTAAATCTATGAATCCTTGGGACGGATGCGAACAAGCTATCAAAATTATCTTAAATTAAACATCTAAAAAGATTGAGAAATATTGTCACTTAAAGAAGATAAATAATCATGTTTTTTAACTATAATAAAAACTTACCAACTCGTATTAAAAAATTTCATTTCACCTATCTAATACTCAAAAAAATATTTTCAAAATCAACAGGACAACTATGATAGCTACAACTGTGACATTACTGATGTAGCCATGACCAGTAGGTATGTGGTTATTTTTAACAAATCCACTTATTTCAAGATCATAAAATCTACCCTGAAATGTTATAAAAAAATTTCATGACTATCCCCAGCCTATAGTTCAAGAATAAGTTTTTTCCTCAACCTCATACTCTATAAAAGTCATTCTTGTACTGTTTAGGAGGTTTATCAAATAATGTGTGTTCATAGTTTGTATCATCTTGTGACTCATATTTCCCAATATTAATTCATACAACAAGGTTATCTAGGAAAACTATCTAGATTACCCTTCACAAAGTGTCTCTGGGAGATTCCTAAAAGGAAAGGAATAAACCTCATATAGGACTCAATCCAAAGGAAACCATCAAATGGATTACCACTTCTGATGATATCAGATTTTTAAATGGATGACTTAAGGATGACTGACCCTCCTACAATTATAATGATGATGTGATTCCTATAATGAACTATTCATCATTCAATTTCATTATCACTAGCTTTAAAGATGATTTAGAACATGGATCCAATATAATAGAACAAGGGGAGGCTATTTGTATTTGAAACACAACCAACACTAAAATGAATTAATAGGGACGTACCAAAAATAAAATTCACGCAAAAAATTTGGGGAATCCCTGGAATGTTAGGATGCCACTTTTTCAGTGGTCTCTAATCAAATAAAATCATAAAGTTGGGGATGCATCTCACTCATTACCTGAGGATGTTTAACAATTTACACATGAATAAAAAAATTATAGAATGAGGCGGATATGAAAGAGTTTAATAGACTCAATATGGAATTAATCAATGGAAATATAACTTCTAGGAACTTTATTCAAGTAGATCCTCATCTTATGCTCCTAGTGTATCTACCTAAATAAGAAGATCTCATAATTCCTACAAAATGGGATCTGAGACATCTTCTCAATCGGGGAACTAGAAAAATGATTATTTTAGATTTAATTTTGGAGTGATGTCCAATACTCCCTCTAATAGGGAAGTAGTCAAAGCTATATTAGATAAATTATCATAGGTCATCTCATATAGGTTATCAGTATAAAATAGAGGAGGATATTAGACAACATGTTCCTCCCATTAATACCTCTATTCAAATACCTATTTTTTGTTCAAACCATCAGTGCTCATCGACAAATATTAATTCATTTAAAACCAAATTAGAAGTTATGGAAGGAATGTTTGTACTTGTAAAGTTTTAGATAAATACATACCCAAAATGGGTATATGAAACTATTCCCTTATCAAATATTTTAAATCATATTCTTACAATGTTCAATGGCTTGGTTGATCTAGAATATCACCTAACACATTTCGTATCTTGGTGAGATTCCCTGATGGGAACCCCTCTGTACCAAGAACCAGCGAAACTTAGGTGCTTCCTACTAACTTTAAAAGGACCATACTTTATCTAGTATACATGTTTTTTAAAAAATTAATTCAATAGAAGATAATATATTAACCAAATGGTTCTTTATCAATTCATCTATATGTTATAAAAGACAAAAACATTCTCTTGTAAAATTGAAAAGAGAGACTGAGTGAGACAGTCTCATGTTTCATTACTACGTAGAATGGGTTAAAAAATAAATAAAGCTACAAATTCCTCAATAATATTTCTCATATCTCTGTATGAAGAACCTTTGTGATGAATTTCAAATTTTACTCATTCCAATAATGTATATAGATGATTCTCTGGAACTTTCCACAATTCCATAAAGGTTGGAAGAGTCCATTTGTAAAACTAAATCAAAGTCCTGATCAATATAGCAGACTCATGGAAAAATAATTTTTAAGGTGGAAACTATGTCATTAAAACTTAATAAATACCCAATGACAACTCTAATTCCAATTCTCACACCATACCATTTGAAACCTCCCACTAAATGAAAAAAAAACAATAGCAATATCGCAATTATGATAAGGGAAAGGAGCATACACGTCTTAAATTTAGGGACCAAAAGAATAAACTCTATTGATTACAAGATGAAAAAGATCCTAGATACTTTATAAATCCTATGGAAAACAATTTTTTTTCTACTTATAGAGCCTAAAATTCTACACTAGGTTGGTCTCAATGACCTAAATTAGTCCCCCCCCTACACTAAAATTTTTTCAACACCATGTAGGATGGTTATATTTAAATGAATTATGTAGAAGATATTTAATTCTAGGCAGATAAAAATTGGAAAATCCACTAGTACATGTGGCATGTGTTTCTATTTATATTCTAAAGTAGTAAGGTGAATGGAAAGAAGTTGCAAGAAAGGTTGAAAGCAAGAATGATTATTGGATGACCATAAAGAAGATCAATTAAATCCATGATATCCTTAGAGTATTGTTAAACCAATTAGTTATGACTCTAGACTCTTATTTCATGTTTTTAATAACCTAACTGACACCAAAATAATCCAAGTGTTGTTTTTTTAGAGACCCAATAATTGGAAAAATAAATGTAAATTATAGGAAGATGAACTCATATCAATGGTAAATCCAGTCCTGACCCTCTCAGACTTTATTCCTTTAGTACTAAGACTTCAAAATCTATCCCAGCAAATTAAATCCTCCTCAGATGAAGAATTAATTTTTACTTATGTGAATTTCACTAACTTAATGTATCCATTATCCAATGATGAGTATGTTTATGAAAATTAGTTCTCTATTCCAAATTTGGGATCTAGAGAGAGAGGCCACAGGAGTTGTGTAAAAATATGAAGACATATTCATGAAAGAACCTGGTATTCTTACCACATCCATGCTAGAGTTATTTATGTTGTTATGACTCATGAGAAAGCCCTCCAGTGATCCCAAAAAGTTCATGAAAATTATCCAATAGTTTTCATGCTTTACTACGGATTTATTGTTTTATAGGATGAATTGGATGGGTTATAATAGTCCAATCCACATAGATGAGTGGGTATACAAAGCTACCCTAATCCAATAGTGATAGGAGTGCATCAAATTTTGATCAATTTTCCAACCAGCACACCTCAAGAACTTCATTAACTAAAGTGACTCACAATTATTAACCTCACATTGGGAAGTAGATACCTTTGGCGAAAAAATTTGACTTACTGAAAAAAAATAGTTATGTTCTCGAACAAGATTTACATTCTCAATGATCCAAATTTATAAAAAATATCAAAGAAATACATTTATAATCCATACTAATCCTTAATGTGGTCAAATATGAGGTTAACAAAGATGAATTATATCGCACAAAGATTGATCTTGTGGAGTGTCACATGGTTATCCCTTTTACAAATCATGACATGTGTATTGTTATGTAGGGACACATCATAACCATGTATATATCTAGGATTCTATTTAACACTAAAATCTGATGACCTTTAATTGATAATGTCTTAGAAATTAATAAAATTATAGTCCTAAAAATTCATTAACTGGGTTACCATGAAGTCAACTTTTCCATTCTTCTCTAACACTTAAGGGTTATGATAAGAGTGACCAAAATACCCTCAGCCAATTCAAGCTGAAAAAAATATTTAGGGATATTGCATTTGACTCGTAATTCCTAGTTTATCAGTTGGATACAACTTTTTACATCCTTTTATGGAGGCCTTGGTTGAATAAACATGGGAATGTCCCTTCATTATACCATCAATGTCTCAAATACTATGTTAATGGAAAATCAAGACATTTCATTGTGTTAATTCTCAGTTTGAATCTAATAAATCTCAATAAATGAATATAATATTTTAAAAGAGAGATGGAAAACAACCCATTACAAATGATTTTTCTTGTTTATTATCCCAAATGGTATGTAAATGAACCTAGTTAATTAATTTAATGATTTTGGTGATGAATTTATATTTTCCATCAACCAAATTTAATATACGAGTTCATATTTTTTAATTTATTCAACATCTCGTATGATATAAGTTATCAAAAAAACTCAATCATACAAAATAGGTCTATAAACATCACTATAAAAATAATTCATAGGGTTAAAATTCCATCATTTTGCCACTAGATCTTCAGAAGACCCCAATATTACTATCTGAGTCAGAAAAAACTCTTATATAACCAATTGGGATTGGGGATAACCCTAATTCATCATTAAAATATTGGGATAGTGATGAAACATATAGATCTATGGATTCCCCTTCATTAAATTTTAATCTTGAGATTAATGAAGATGAAGAAGTATACAATATCAAATATTCCGCTCCAATATTCAAGTATATTTTCTCCACCACTATTTATGTGTTATGTCTCATAAACCGTCTTCAAAGGAAGATCTATTAACTAGATTGTTTTGCTCGACCATGTATTCTAAATAAAAAAAATTATACCTATTTCATAAATTATTATTGAGTTGTGTTCAGTTGGAATCAAAAATAAATTATTGACCTTGATCCCAATGTAGATACCCAACACTTGGGTTTTCCATAAGATCATTATAGTTTAAAGAATTCAACGAGAGGACGTATCTGACCCAAACTACAAATATTGAAAGTGAAGTTGACAAGGTCATAAAATAAAGAATTATTTCATAATTCAAATACCCAAAGTGTCTCACCAATATTTTTACAAAAAGAAAAAAGAATGGAAAAATTATAGTTTGAATCGATTTTAGGGATATATACCATTATTGTACAAAAGAGGAATTTCTGGTTTTGATTGCAAATCTTTTGATTGATGAAGCTGCCATCTACCAAGCCCTCTTCATTAGGAATTTATATTGAGAATATAACCAAATAAGGATGGAAGTTTAAGAGAACATTGTATTTATGGAACCCTACGAAATATATTTTTATCTAGTTATTTTTTTTCATTTTTAAGAACACTGACACCACATACTAACATGCCAGGAATTACATTTTCAAACCCCTCTTGGGAAAGTTAATTGAGTTACATGTCAATGATTTGGTGGTGAAATCCCAATATTGTTGATATGTCTAATATATCAACTATTTTCATATTTATTTAAATGATTTAAATGACACCAATTTACTAATTTGAGCATAATTTCATTGTTTTTTATATTAGGTTTGTTTAGAGGTTAAAGTAAAAATGGCACAATTATAGAATTTTAATTGTTTTTAATCAATTATATATTTTGATCATAAAGTATTCAATATTGATACAAATTGTGAAATTATTTTTTATGATTTCAACCTTTATTAAAAAAACATTTTCAACTAAACAATGTGTTTATTCAAAAATTATGAGGCCCAAATAAATAATTCATTATGGAAAATTGTTTTGGCTGATAAAATTAGCCCCACCTCATTAAATGAGGAATAACTTTGGATAAAGGTGTAAAAATTGAGTGATTCCAGGGGTAAATGAAATAAAACTCAATTTATAATATTTTTAATAAATTTCAATGAAATATTATATCATTTATTCACTCTAGGAATGAATCAATGTGGAGGAAGGTGAAAGGTCTATTAGGACATAAAAATAGGACATCATTAAATTGGTTGTAACTTTCACTAAAATTTTCTAAAAGACATTAAATTTTGGTAGAAGATATATAATTAATTTTAAATCAACTTTATTGAATAAATCCTGTGGATAGTTGGCTAGGAGGTGTCCCAAAATAAAGAAAAATTTTGGGGGATAGAAACTGGATATGACATCTGGCCCCCTTTGGTATTATTTATTCTCATCTCCAATTCAGTTAAACCGGGATTTTATTAGAGGGGGTATTATAGAGAAGATATTATGTATAATAGGATTTACATAGATTATAATCAAGTAATAAAGGTCTAAAATCCACATGGTGGTGGGAAATGGAGATCTAAGGGCTCTCCTCTTTTGAGTTTCTACTTTTTTTTGTTTTCTATTGTAAATATATGGAAATTATTTTTTCATGAATGAATAGGGTAGTTTTCATTATTAAATTCAATTTATTATAAATTATTTTTAATTTTACTAAACTTTTATAGTAAATTGGTTCTTATCATTGTTTAAATTTTATTGTTGAGTTCTCATTTTTGGGAACAATGAGTATAATCTCTTTTGGTTTCTCAGAGGTCTTTGGGTAATCAAATCACATTGATAAAGGGATAAACACCCATATTTTAGGTCTCAATATGATTTCTAGTAATTTTTTTTGTAATCCATCAAGTAATTTATGTAGAATATAAAAAATATAATGGTATAATTCATTTTTTAAATTATAAAGGGAGTGTCCAAAGATTAAATTTTTTCCACATTTTCCTTCTTTACATTGATTTTTTCATTATAGATTGCTTCTAATCTCAAATCACTAATATAAATTTCTTATCATAATATTATTTTATAATTATTTAATTTTTTAAATTAATTTTAATTCCCCATTTCTAATTATTAATATAAAATAAAAAAATTTACAATGTGATATTTTCACAACATTTCCCACAACCTCATCGGAAGACAACCATGTGGTTACCAATATATTTCACTTTATACGAGGAAAATATTGATTAGGGTTAATGTGAATGAAGACCCCGTCAACAATTTAGATGTATTTATGGGTATGATTATTAGGTTGTTTTTAATTTGTTTTTGAATTTTAAGATATTAATTAATAATTTAGTTTCTTATAAAAAAGTATTTTCATCCTGAATACTCCTAGGACTATCCTAATTATCAATGATTTGAGGGTTTTTATAATATAGAATTATTAAAATATCAATTATAAGAAATTATATTTATGCTCCACGAAACTAATTTCATGATCCAAAAAAAGGAATTGTTTGATTCAACAAAATATTAAAGAAGTAAGTGTACTAATGGAAATTAATTCCAATGCCTCAAAATAATTAAAAGAATTGAATTCTCAAAAAGTTGATGTGGAAATAGAAAATCATTTTCCAAGGACATGTAATATTTAGGAACCTCTTTTGGGTGAGTTGAGTAATTATTTGGAAACCCATTTTTTAAATTCCAAGGAAGAAATTATCACTTATTTACCAAATGATGTTTCTTTAGGAAATAAAAAGTATATGGAAAATAATTGGGATGAATTTGATGAAAGTGAAATTTCTTATGAAGAACTGATTTTTGAAAATGAAAATTCAGAAACTTTGTATAAAAATTTGTCCGAAGAGGAAGAGAACCCTAATAAATTCACTTTTGATTAGAATATGGAGGATCTTAAGATTCTTTCTAATTTCAATACAACTGTTGTCCACTACCAAATAGAGTTGGAACCTAATAATCCATAGGGAGAAGGCATAAATTTGGATCCACTCTTTCTAGATTAATTTCTATAATAAAATGTTAAACTTTTCTCTCTATGAAGATTTAGTTCCCATTAATTTTGAGTGGATTTATTTTCTAGATGAAGAGGATGTCAAAGATAAAATTTATGAAAGAATGGTTTCCCCTTTCAGTATACTGTTACACATGATGATGAATCTATTGATTAATTTTTGTAAGAAGAAACCATTTTTCAAGATGAAATTGAATATGGACTGCATCATAGAATTACATCTCATCATCCAGTGAAGGTTATTTATAAGGATAATTTCTAGGGAATTTTCTTCTACTTTTGTTCCCTATTACACTACATCATTGGAACATAAAATTCATGGATGGGAACCAGTATAAATATAATTTTTGTAGCTTCATTAAAATGTGTGGGATGAAAAATACTTGACTAAAGACATTTTAATAATTCATGAGGATGAAAATTCACCCACCATTAGATTATGGATGGTTTACTAGAATTGCTTGACTAGGGGTAGTGAAATTATAGTACCCACTTGGGGATTCATACCAAGTCTCTTTTACCTTCTCTTTGTTTTTATTTTTATTTAATTTTAAAAAAAAAATTGATGCGTCTATTTTTTTCATGTAGGTTTCCAAGTTTCATCTTTTAGGAGACTAGCTCAATGATGATGATGTATAATAAAAATCAGGCTGTGTATTTCCATCCCACTAATTTTTTCCCATGTAATATTTTCTTGATTTCCATGTCTCATATAAATAATGCACAGTGGTAAAATATTACAAAATAAGTTTGGGGGAGGAACATACTTGTAATATTAGGATTTTTGTGTTTTGGATTTTTTTTATTTTCTTTTAAAATTTATTTTTTAGTGTTTATTTAAAATTTTCTATGTTTTATTTTAAAATAACATGTTAAAAAACTTGTTATATTCCATGATTATCATTGTCATCTTTGTGACCCATGTTAATTACTGAACCATTTTTCCCTCGAAACTAAAAATTTATTAATCCTAAAAATGACTTTGTTTCAAGTTCAGTACTTTGGAAAATTTCATGAAATTACATCTAGTTTTTAAATATAATTCTATTTCTCAACATATTTTTCATTCAAATCCCATTCATGTTAGGATTCTGAACCATTTTTGACATCTTATTTAATTTTATAGCACTTCATGAGGGAACCAATCTGTGGTTTCCTTAACCAAATATTCATTTTTTTTATCAAAACGTGAGGGTTGATGTATTTTTTTATTTAAATTATTGAGGAGTTTCTATTGATATTGAAGAATCCTTTTCAAGGAAATACATTTTTATGTTCACCTACCCAATGTATTTTACCCTTATCAGACCATAGTAATCATGTTAATCCTATTTGATTACCCACATTACATGTTATATTTTATTTTCTAACATGATCTGGAAGTGAAAATGAATGATCTAGTTAAACTTAAGTGTGACGAGAAGATGAATTTTGATGCGATACATAACTTGTCTTTTATTTGGGTGGAAATTGAAATTTCAAATAGATTTTTTTTCTATTTTTAAAATTATTTATTGAATTGTGTTCCCTTCTATAGATTTCAAGTAAAAGGAAGTTGTGCTTATCTAGAGCTCTTAGAGAAAGAATTATGTTCCTATCTAAAACTTTCAAGAGAAAAAATTGAAGAGAAATGCCATTTTTATGACAAAATATTTATGATGTGGGATATAAAATATATTTTAAAGGATTCATAAATCCAATTTACATATAATGGGAGTGAGGAGAACACCATTCTTGGGTAAAAATTAGAATCATAGATTTTCTCTTAAAAAGGATTAAAAACATCCTTATTCAACCTTAGATTTATTAACATTCAAAACATAAATATACAAAGACACAGAATAACCCTCAAAAGTCTCTTAATAATCACATTTTCTTGACACACATTTGTTGTATATGTAGAAATTTATCAATCATATAGTTATTCTCATATGAGTTTATATGAAAAAAGGACTTGTTGAGAATACATATTTGTGTCCTAAGAGAAAACTGATTTAGGATGAGTGTGTTGTTTTAAACAGAGGAGAAAATAAGTTAAAATTTACTGAATTTAAATAATTTTGAACATGTATTTTTTACGAGTCATGATATCTTCTTTTTCATGGTGGAAAATTGGTGTACCTTATGGGTATGCCTTTTTAATTTTCCCTCATTTGATTTTGATTTAACTTGTCCATAATTCCAAGAGCTACGTATGGGGTAATTGATAGAAATTATATTTACTCTTTCTTTCAAATGTATTATAATGATTTAAATTCCAAAAATTTACTAATATTACATAATTTCATTGTTTTTGGATTTTTGGGATGTTTTGAGGTCAATGTGAAAATTACCCAATTCCTGAATTTTAAATTTTTTCAATAACATCAATATTTTTAGCAAAAAGCATTCAATATTAAAGAAAATTGAGTAATTATTTATTTAATATTCCTGTATTCTTGATATAAAACATTTTCAATTGTTTCATGTGTTTATTCTAAAATCTTTGGGACCAATAAATTTGTCATTATAGAAAATTATTTAGGGTGATAAAATTGATCCCACCACATTAAATGAGGTATAAATATTTATAAATGTTTCCAAATGGAGTGATTCAAACTATATATGAAATATAACTCGAATTATTTAATTAAGTTTAAATTTAAATTAATAAATTTCACATTTATTCATCCAACAAACATTTTGAATAGGAGGAAGTTGAAAGGCCTCTTCAGACAGAAAAATAGGACTCCAACAAATTATATGTAACTTTCAATAAACATGTACAAAAGACTTTAAATTTTTCCTAGAAATAGAAAATTAATTGTAATACACATTTCTAGAAGACCTCATAGGGATATTAATCAAGGAAGAGTCCCTAAATAGAGACAACATTTGGGGGACATAAAATGGATAGAACAATTGGAACCCCCTTTTCACAATTTATTATCATATTCACTTCATTTAAAAGGGGGATTTGATTGAAGAAGGGGGATATTATAGAGATAATATGATGGATATGAGGAGTCACATTGATAATAATTAATACACTAAGTTCTAAACTCTATGTTGTGGTGGGAAATGGAGATTAAAGGAATCTTCTCTTTTGAGTTTGTGATTTTCTTTGTTTTCCTTTATAGTTTTCTATAAACTATTTTTCCTGAATGAAGAGGGTTATTTTATTCCTTGAAATAAATTTATTAAATATTACTATGTACTTATATTAATCTTATTAAAGTAAACTTTTTATTCTCATTGTTTAAATTTCTTTGTAGAGGTCTCTCTTTTTACCATAATGAGTATAATCTATTTCAGTTTCTCAGAGGACATCAGGTAATTAGATCAATTTGATAAGGGAAACAACGCCCATATTTGAGGTCTAAATTCAGTTTCTAGGTTATATATGTGTATCCATTATGATCTTTAGGTATAAACAAGAAAATATAATTGTATAATTCATTAGTACAATGATAAATGGAATGTATGAAGATCAAAGTATATCTATTGATTCCTTCTTTAGTTTTATTTTTTTTTGCAGTCCAGCTTGATTTGGATTTATAGTCACTAATGTATATTTATTTTAATAATAAGAATTTTAATTATTTAATTTCTTAACTCATTTAAAATCCATATTTATATTTTTTACCTTAACAATAATAAATTAACAACATGATTGTTAAACAACTTAACCTGTAATCTCCACATGAGACAAACCGTGGTTACTATTCAGCATCATTTTAAAAGAGGAAAATATTTACTGGGATAAATTAAATTTAAAAACTATAGATAGACATTTTGATCATATTTCCCATCTTTATATTATTTTTTACAAGTTATGACATCATTTCATTAAAATTATTCCTTTGAATTGTGCTTTTGGGGTTACTTCAGGAATGTTTCTTAGATTTATAGTATGTTATTTTGGAATGGAAGTTGATTCTAAGATAACTTAAGGATATCCATGACATGTAACCTCCTAACAACCTTAATGAGTTAATGGTACTTTAGGGATACCACTACTACATCTGAATCTTAATAGAAAATATTTAAAGAAAATTTTTACACCTCACTAGGATAATAAAAAATAAGGTCACCTATAAATGGATTTATGTTTGTTAGGGATCCTATGACAGCATACAGAAACATATTTTCAGTCCACCAATTCTAATGTATCCTATATAATGAATGGCACTGATTCTATATGTTATGGTATTAACAAAGATAATTGGGAACTTTTCTTACACAAAATAATGAAACAATAAATGAATAATGCCTCTATATCTTAGTAGAACTACGCTTGATAGTAAGACTTAATATTTGGATGACATGAAGAGTTTATTTGAGTTAATACTTTTAGTTTGAAAATTGTGTCAATACCTAAAAAACCACAAGGTCCACTTGGTATGTCATAATGGATCATTCAAATATATCCATAACCATTATATTATAACCTAATTCCTAGCATTATGTGTTATCGTTTTATAGTAGTTTAACATTTTATTCATACAAGAAAATGAAATAAAAGGGAAATAATTAGCATATTTTCATACAAATAATCCTTATCTAGAAAAAATTCCATTGAATACCAAATATCAAAATGAATATATCTTCTCTATCCAAGACAACCCCTAGAAATGGGAGATGTACTTTGATAGTGATTCCTAATTCCCAATAGGGATAAGGGTAGAAGAAACTAAACTCATAAAATTTTGTTTTGGAGTCTCTATCTTCTCATTAGAAAAGAAACTTCTATCTTAGTTTTTCATATTCTCTAAAGGATACATTAATAGTGAGGAATAATACCAATAACTCATTGTAGTTTTAGAATTGGTATTTCAAATACAATAATACCACATGAAATTCAAAGGTTATTTTGAGTTTGTAATCAAGAATATCAATGATGGTTATGGTATCAGAAAGGAAGAGTTGATTCCCCTACTAGACTATGTGTCAGGGTTTATGGAGGAATTCCTCTAATATACAACAATAACCCATGTGTTGTGTTCAAATAATGACCAATAATATTCATTATCCAACACAACTATATCATTAGAAGATATAAATGGATACGAAATGACCATCACCTTCTTGAATTGTATGATAGTGTCAATTTTCTTTGGTAATAGCATGGTAGAGATCAATGATGTCAATTATATCCTTGAATAAGACAATTTTGTAAAAGGATGGATTAAACAAAATTTTTAATACCATCAAATTGGGATTCCATTATTTAATAGATAATGAAACTAGAATATCCAACAATGAGTTTTCAACTTTACTCCTTACGATAACTTGAATCATTGGATTTTCCTATATAATCGAGTCTATGATGGAGTATTCCTCAGATGAATTGATGGAGGGTAAAATATTGATGTTATTAAAGAATTCCACACTGGTTCCTATAGTGATAATCTATCAAGGTTCAAGATATATCATCAAATTAGTAGTCTTGGATATTTCTATCCTTCAATAAAATGATATTGTTTATAATTCAATAAAAAATTTCATTCTGGTCATATAAAATACAACATTATCCACCATCCCCCAGAGTTATTGCACACTAATAAATACTCTAGAACATTTTTTGTATGTTGAATTGACGTCATATAGACATATCCATCCAAATATAGAAGATAAGTACAAGCACATCATTACTGCTACTAACTTCTTCAAAAAATAGTCCATGTCCATAATCCTTAAAAGATATAGAACAAAGAACATCATCAATTTATTGAATTCAAATATCATCACGATATTTGGTGTCCCACACACAAAATTTATAGAAAATGAAACTATTATACTTTTATTAATTTAAATGATAAATCATGAATAGAACATTATGTCCAGCCATTAGTCTTTTAATCATGTTGCAGTAAATAGGTAGATAATGGATTTGAACAAAACTCTATCAAACATATAATAGAAGATAGTGGACCAAGGCAATAAATATTACCTTGAAAAAAATTCTTCATTCCTTGTAGTATTGTCATACCATAACCCATACTATTACAAGATAAATCCCATATTAACATTGATATAGGATAAGGGTTGTTTTATCCATTGATATGTAATTACCTTCACATTACATTACCATTTTCGATCAACTATCCATACATGAGTAGCCTTAAAATAAATTTGGTTAATTAGAATGACTCCATGAGAAAATATTATATGCCATACACCATTTATAGGTCCACCAAAACTGAATAACATGATATTTTAACACTAAAGTTCAACAATTTTCGTTTTTAAAATGATAATTGGGTTTGTCTCTCAGAACGCTGATGATACCTAGGAAGAAACATTTGAAAAATAAACCAAAAATGGGAATGAACTTTTTTTCATTTATAAGGTCTACTCAAATAGTGTACATTTAGTGATCACAATGTATGGGGAGTATATCATACCTCTATACATGTGAAGTTACTCATGAATTATTTCATGTAATATAAATATATAGTACCAGATGCATGACCATAAAAGGCACAACATTTTTTAAATAAGTGTGACCATAAACTATAGCAACCGTAAGATCTCATCGTATAATGTTAAAAAAAATTTCCATCATCCCTCCTATAAGATGTGACATTTGATATTCAACCATATTTCCTTACTATAAGTCATTAATCTATATGATCAACCATTTATCCATATCGCTGGATGTAAAAATACGTGTTGTTGGGTCCCTCACTTGAGAGTACCTCCACTCTGGATTCAGGTCTCCTACCACACCACTTATTCCTTAAAAACAATGGGTGGTTTGATTCTTATTCTGATGAGATATGATGTGACACATGGATCCATTATCCTTGGACTATTTTGGAAGTATAAAAAATCCCCACCCATTGCATATGAGTTATAATTTTGTAGGGGACTATTTCCATAGAAATATACATGGCTTGATTCTCATTCAAATTAGATATATAGTGATGTGCTTATTTTCTATCCAATTCGTAGTCAGGAATAATACAAATAAAAATTCCATTTTTATTTCATATAAGCTAGTTGTATTTAGGAAAACCCTTATGAGTTAAATTTGAATTTTTGTCCTGAAATTATAATGGGATAATAATCACCCAGTCATAGAGATCCCATGTCTAAATACATCCATAATGCTTTCAAAACAACATATTTTCATAGAAATAACATCACATATGTAAAAACATAGATCCTACCAAACCTTCCTTGGATACTAGTAACACGAGAATCTAATTATGAATAAAACCTCTATTTTAACTATTCATATTATTCCCTCGATATTGATATGCATATATGCCCCCTATATGTCTTCTCATCTAGATCCATCTACATCTTCAGGAGAAAACTATTTTGTATTAGTATTACTTGAGAAAATTATAACTGAAACCACCCTTCGAACATGGCCATCAGTTACTACTTATGTATTTATCCCATTATATCGAATCCAATTCATGATCCATAAGGTTATTACTTAAAATTTATTTTCTCACATTTAAAAGATATTGGATCATTATTTTCCTCTAATCCTTATTTTGGTCATTATCCCTATAACCTTTTTCAAAGCTGTGAAAACCTAAATTTTAGTAATCATTCCTCTTATTTACATGATGTTAAACCATGTATAAACATCCTAGTCAAATGACATTAAAATATATGAAAACATGGACCATACATCATGACCTTAAACTGTATGAAAACCATTATTTAAAGTTATACAATCTTAAATTGTAGAAACAATTCATCTCATGCGCATGACGCTAAACTGTTGGATAATATCCCAGTAAAAAAAATTTAACTACAAGACAAACCCACCACTAAAACATAACAAATAATGTGGTGTGTGTCAAAAAAATCCTAGATTGGAAATTTAATACAATGTTGATAACACTATAATTTCTTCTTATTTCTCACAGTTAGTATGACTCATGTGAGCATAGAAATATTTTATAGTTATTCCAATTTGAATAATTAAACCATTACATGTACAAAGTTAAGGAGTATTTAGTCCATCCTACATGACTATAGACTATTCAAAATGGACCACTAATTTTGGCCACTTTCTCTAATACATGAGAGTTTGATCCCTGTTGGAAGTCTTCGGCACACAACTCGTCTCTTTCATAAGGAATTTATATCATCCTCCTACATACAATCCAAATATAAGTAGGAGAAACTAACATGAGATCTCCCATTTTTTTCCTAATGTTTCCCCACACTAAAATATGTGGGAGATACTAATATTTTTAAGGACAATGTGTGTCTTGATCCTCATTTCAATGATATATGTAGTGACATATGAAACCTTAATTCAAGGTCCAACCAAAATATCTAAAATATTCACCTTCCTCTCCATATGAGTCAGATATGTGTAGGAACTGACATCCTCTTTATAACTATATGTGGATTGATTCTCATTTTTATGAGATACATAGTGACACCTGAACCCCTTATTCTAGGCCCAACCATAAGTTCTAAAAAATGCCCCTTCCATTACACACGAATTATAGTAGTGTAAGTAATGAATTCTTCCTCAAAAGTACGTGTGGATAAATTCTCAATTTGATAAGATACATAGTGATTTCTATACCCTTGATCCTGGGACTAAAAAAGATGTTAAATAAAACGATATTCTCTAATGAGAGCCATATGAATTCAAGAAATAACACCTCAAAGGGACCACAATTTCCCAGTCATGAAAAACTATGGTCATAATTTATTCATAATTATTTCTAGATAGATACCTTTCAATAATCAGAATTCATGTCTGGGAAAATTTCGTTCATTGAAAACCATCATTTCCTATCGGTGATAAGAGAATTTGACTCCAATGTACACCTTAGTTTTAACTATATGTATTATTTCCCCGATATATATTTTCACATGTTCCCCCTATATTTTCTATCAACAAGAGGCATTTTCATCCTTATGATAATGTTTTTTAATCCCATTAATCCTTGAAAAAAAAACTTGTGTTTGAACATAGAACATGGTAATCCCATATGCACTCATCCCATGTCCCCACCCCAGATCCAATAGCCATATGATTTTTACTTACAATTTATATCCCCCTCATTTAATATATGATAGGTAATCCTTTCATGGTCAATCCAATTTAGTCTATTATTCCCATTTTAATGATACTAGCACCATGACCTTATACTATGTGCACTGTTTTGATGTGATTGCTTCCAATTGTCACCTTCCCACCTTATATATTTGTTTCTCACATAGTGATGCAATCTCAAGGGCTATGAAATCTTATTGAATATTTATATTCTCTATGAAAAAACATCATATCTATGATTTTTTATTCAACAATAGATAAAATTTGAGTGGATCGGTCCTATTTTTTTCTCTATCATAGAAAAATTGGTAACATGGATGGACTGAGTGTGGTAACAATCAACCTATTCCCACTAGCCTCCATTGATTGAGGAATGACTAGTTTTATACCATTAATAATGGTTATTATATTCCATTATGAATTTAGATGAACCCCATATTATATCCCTAGATTTATTATAGTAATGGACAACCTAGACCCATAAGTCACCATTGAATGAGCATGGTATTATGTTTGTTTCCATCACTAATGGTTATTTTCCCCTCTACCATATCAATTTCTAATCAACTCATACTTTCCTGGGATATAATTTATAGATTATAACATATATTTATTCCTAGGAATTCAACATCTTTGATATAGTAAACTTGTTTATCACTCTAATTTTTAGTAAAAAAATCATCAGAAAAACTGTATAGGCATAACATTCCTCAATCATTAGTCAGAGCAACATGACCTTAAATTCTAGACATAATTGGTTAGACATTCATTACCATGAACTACCCAAAAAATGGATAGAGTATTTTACCTAATGAGAACATGCGAAGGGAATTCTATATAAATATTTGAGTCTCCGCCCTCTAGAAACACACTTTTCATAATCAAGAAAAAATAGAGCATTTGAAATTGAAAAGGGAAAAACATGATAAATAAAAAATATAGAAAATGTTTTCTAGAAAAAGCTAATACTTTACTGATAATTCCTTATTATATCAATATTATTAAAAATTTAGGGTATAAATAGATAATACACATTGCTTTTGGGATCCACCATTGGGATCTGACAATAGTTAAGTTATTCTCTCTAGGTCCCTTAGCCTTGAAAAAAAGATCATTATTCATTCCCAGAAATTGCATTTTTGATACTATGATAAAAAAATGAAAAATAAGACACAAGACAATTCAATCAAACAATCTAACTCTAGTGTTATGGTGATGGTAATTATACATACCAAAAATAGGAAACATTATCATTTCCCTTTAAGAAGATCTAATGTTTTTCCGTGTTTACTTTATTGTCTTCAGTCCCATTACCTTCATATAATTATTTTCTAACAAGAACATATGAATTTTTTACATGATTTTAAAATAACCTTGAGATTCAATTTTTAAAAAATGTCATACCATTATATATCTCAATGGGTTGAAAAACTATATTAGTTGTATCAACCACATCTAGGCCAAGAGATTTAAGGAAGGGTATCATTCTGTTTTTCATTCCATGAATTTGTTTCCATTAATTGTAGGAATAACTATGATATTAACTATGTTGATATTATCCTTAATAAGAACTAAATGGATCTTAGATGGGGAACAGGAATTCTATGATTCAAATTAATGTTCAATTGAATGAGTAGATAACTTAGATTGGGGGGTTGAATTAGTGGTGATCCACTACATTTTTCTTTCAATTGAAATTAAAAACTGATTTTGATCATAAAATATTTAATACTAAACCCCACTCATATAAAAATACAAATAAATAAAGGTGCACATGTTTATGAAAGGATCAGTACCATTGTTTGTACCTAGTCCTTATCATGTTGAACCCCATTGAATATAAATGTTCCAAATATCATTAACCTTATTTTATCTCCAGATAGGTTATTATACTGGATCTCACTAGTGATAAATATTTATTATCATTTAGAGAAAACTAAACACTCAAAACAATATCTAAAATTCCTCTATCTAGAACTACTTAGTCTATTCCTCCTCTACCAATTCTCGTTAGTCTGGTATGTATCTATCTAAGACCTCTATATGATGATTCTTTTTATAATTAAATTATATATAGTGAACCTATATCTAGTTTTTCCTAATTCAATGCACATATATTAGATGCAACTCTATACATTATGTTGTGTCTAATACTCTTCTTCGATAACTAATTGCTTTCTTGTTCGGCTATTAATGCTGCAAAAATTTTAGCTATTAAATTATATATAAAATAAAAAACAACTTCAAACAATTATAATTAAAACATTTATAAACTATTAAAATATTCTTCAAATATCATCTAGAATTATAAATATTGAATTAATATATTAGTGTCATCATAATTAATGACTTTTAAAAGTTTATTCCACAGTCCCTCAAGGCTCCATCCAAATTATAAACTCTCTTTGTTCTCCATATGACAACATCGATAGGAATTCATCTATATAGGACTTCCCTGAAACTTCTCTGTCTTATATTCTTTATCTAATCATAATGATATAGTAATCATAGGATTCCTCCATTAGATGATCTTCACATTTTTCATCCATCTGATAGACTCACAAAAGTTCATCTAGAAATATATATATTAATTATATCTGGTGGGATTTGTATTCATCCATTCTATGACATTGAAATTCTCTATTTAATGGCATCACATATCCCACCTTCTGGTAGAAGTTATTTTATATATACGGAAAAATCAAAATATTTCCTCTATATGATGATTTTTATATAGTAATTTGATAAAAGTTTCCCCATATACTTTTCTCTATCTAATTAATGTTTCCAAATCACATCAGATGTAACATCATTTGATGAAAATCTTATCTCCCTATATGGTATAATTCATACTTATTTTACCAGTGGACTAATGAGATATTATTCATATATAGTTAAAAAATATCTATTTTAACATTATATGTTTGATCACAACATTAGTGATCGAACTTCTTATGAAAAAACTTTATCATTTCATGTCTTTTAATATTTTATTGTTTTTATCTTCATCATTTTAAAACTTCAACTCTGAATAAACTATCTCTACCTGAAAACTTAGTGAGTGGACTTAAACTTGAACCATGAGAACATTTTAGTAATAATCATGTTATTATCACTGAGGATCATTAATGACTTGTCATAATTTTTAAATAAAATAGATCAAACATTATTTCGATAATTAGAAATTAACTTTCACCTGAATCACAAAAAATTTATAAAATATCTTAAAAACAAATACAAAAATCATTTAAAAAACAACCCAAATAATTTTCAAGTACCATAGAAGCCGTAGAATCAAAAAATTAATATTCATTAAAAAAAATAAGGTTTATATTCAAAATAATGCACCATAAAATGAGTCAAATATAAAACTAATGTGATATATTCCATAAATTTTTAAAAAATAAAAAATTCATAATCCTTGAATTTCTTCAAGAAACTCATCTTCAAAATCCTATTGATGTATATAAGTTCCAAATCTAAACCATAAATAAATATCCTTCAAATAAAATTATTCTGAGTAATGTGAAAAGAAGCCATACATTCCTTTTTGAAGTAATAGGAAGAAGCCACAATTTTTAGGGTGAATTCCAATAAGATTTGTTTGAATTTACATTAGAATCCATAACACTTTCAATTACAAAAATAATGAAATTGAGGAAAAAATTATATGATAAAGGAATATTACAATTTTTTCAACTGGAGAGAGATCCTTACAACCATCTTGATTCAAGATGGAGAAAAAGAGAAATAATGGGTCCTCATAGAGCCATGTAAGGTCTCTTTAGTGGATAATATATAATAAAATTCATGAGAAATGAAGAAGATAATAAGTTATGGAAAAGGGGGTAATTTTAATTAATCCCTCAGTAAAAAAATTCCAATTTGGAATACTAAGAACTTGGTTGGGTATAAATAGATATTGGTGACATCCCCAAGAAACTGATGGCTCTACTAATATAGTATAAACTTGGCAGATTCGCATATTGTAGTTGATTTCATGGGTAGGTGTAACCTAGATATGAAACCCTTTATAGGTATGTAGAACACCAAAACAATTGTTTAAACCCCACCAAAGATACATTATAATTTACATATAACAAGATCTTTATCCATGAAAAAAATCCCCTGGTTAAAATAAAATATTTAATAAAACCCAATATTTAACTGTTCAAAATCCATCCTGATGTACTTAAATAATTATACCTAGGATCCATGTAATTAAATAAAAGATAAACCATTGATTAGGTATGGGGGTATATACACGGGCTACATGAATTTCTTCTCCATTTTAGGGTGTTGATATTTACAAAATGTGTGGAGGCACATTGTTTTTTTAGTTTACCACTCTATAAAACCAATTATTTCATAATATATTATAGTAACTTATTTACAATAATAATATAATTGAATTATGTGGTTAGTTAAGTGTTTATTTACTTATTTACATTAAAAATATTATTATTATTTATTATGGGTCAAATTATCATTTTTTTGAGTTATCCGATTTTTTTGTTCATAATTACTTTTTCTTTTATATTTTAGATTAGGAAGGGGTCCAGAATTCCATATGAATAATTAATCAAAATCTTATTATTGACACATGAATTGATCTCATATGGGGTAAATTTTTTAAATCCAATTTATTATGCTATAATAAACCCTTGTAAATTCAATTTATAAAACAAGAAATTGTTACCTATTTTGTGTTGAAATTATATTTAGATTATTAACATTGTATCATAGATATTTATTTTAACACTTCCAGTAGAGAATAGGTGATGGGTTGGTGTTAGTAATATTTTCATTTAATATTAATTTAATTTTTGAACAAAATTTAAAAATATAATGGAAAATTGTTTTATTTATTAAAATGAATTGTATTAATTTATGTTTGAAATTAATTTATTACATTTTAAAATGGAAAGTGTTTCTTTTTGTTTATAATTATCAAATTTTGGTTTAATATACCCTAATAATAACTATGAGAAATTTTATTTTATCAAATAGTTGTGGGTATGAATATATTAGAAATTCTACTTTCTATTTTTAGGGTAGAATTTGAGTATGATTTGTTTAATTAGAATAGAGGGAGAATCGTTCCCCCAAAGAGTCTAATTTATGGGCTTGGGATGGGAAAGCACTTATCCCAATGTTGAATAAAATATCAAAAATAAAAATAAAAAAATCGTTGGTTCTCCCCATTTATTTGAAGTAAAATAAATAAATGAAGAATAATGTACCTTATTTTATAATGATCAAAATCTAACCAATTCCCCACAATGAGATTGATAATGATCAATGATAATTCCCTAATGGACTTATTACTCCACAAGTATCCATGAGCTCTGGTAATCTCCAAACTATTAAGAAGAAACTTTACTAATCCATGGTTAGTTAGAACCTTTAGTTTAAAGGATCGAAAATGATGAGAGATATGGTGATATTTTCTGAGGGGTTTTACATTATTTGAAATCTCATCCACAACAAACTAGGATGGAACTTATATATATATCTTTAATAACCCTTTAGATCCAAAAAATTAGATATATTAAATGAATGCATTAAAAAACATTACTGAGTTAAAATGGTTGTAACTCTTGAATTATGATTAATTTGTTAATTATTTAACATTTAATAACCAAGTTAGACATAAAACTCCATTAATCATCATAAGATGATGATATAGATCTGTATGATATCTTGTTATAGGAGAGGGTATTCTAATCATGTGATATCATATGTCATGTAAACTTGTATTCGGAACCCCATGAAATAATGGACATCACTATGCATTGGAAGACCACAGCATGTACCACAATGTGGTCTAAGACATTATTCCATAGTCAAGACTTTTGTAAAAAAATTCATCAATCTCCCACTTTCCATAAAGTCTCATAGATATAGTGTATCATTACCTTAAGTCACATCATACGTAATAAATTGTGAAAAATATGTCCATCAATACTTTTGGATAACATCTAAACCTATATTAAAAGTATATATATCATTAATTTTTAACACATGTTACATCCTAAGTCATAGCATGAAAAAACCCATGAAATCATATTCTGTATATATGTTATGTTTTTCTTGGATTAACTCGAATAGTTTATTAAAATCACTTTGTAAAAAAATTGATCCTTATTCACACAACAAAAAAGTGTGACCTCGTGATTCTTTATAACATTCGTAATAATTATAAATTCTACAATAAATTATAGTATGAATAGAGTGAAATCTATAAAAGAGTAAAGTTACTAAACATATTAAGGGATCTGATGTAATATCAATTAAAAACACACATTATCCAAACATATATCTCAATATATTTACTATACAAGTTTTTATACTCACAAATTACATTTGTAAAAGATATCTAGTAACCTTTATATATAAAAATATTTCAATCCCATATAGCCTACTTATATATTCTCAATTATGTGATTATAGACTACACCAAAAGATAAAAAGGTCCCTTTTTATTCACCCAAGTTTATAAGAACATTACATTCCCATTGTCAAAATAGATTAAAACATCTCATTTAAAAAAATTAACTATGGCCATAAACATTCTTAGTATACCTCAATCAAAGTCATAGATAATATACTCATCATATGAGAGGAAAACTCAAATCCTTGTCCAACATTATCTAATGAGATGATAAAGGGAATACCCAAAAATCACATGCTCAACTCTGCATCAAGGCCGGAGTAGTAAAGGTATCAAAGAAAAAATGTGATAATTATATGTATTTTTTCATCCTTATGTATGGGGATTAGATTTGAATCACGAAAACATATTATAATAAATTCCTAATGTATACCACTTCACATGGTATACTTTATAGATTATCTAGTATATCAAACCACTTTTATGTCACATAGGTATATTCTATATCTCTGAAACAAATCCTACCAATGATAATATTAACATTTTATAAAAAAAATAATCCATGATGAACATCAATTATGTATAACTGAAGGTTTTATATTTAGAGGTAAATTATCATTTCTCTTTATTAATATATTGAAAAAATATAAAAGAATGATAATGAGCATATTTCTAATTGTAAAAGAAGATACATTTTATCTTCATTAACCCCATTAATAAAAATAAAAAACCATATTTATTTTCCTATATAATCAAATTCTATAAGATATACTACTAGTGATACCTTATGCTTGTTACAAATTTAGGATTTTTTAAACACGTTACATATATATGAAAATCCCACCACATCTCCATGTAACAATTTGATAAAAACATCAAATAAACTATTATAGTGCATAATATCTATAAAGGAGGTATTTTTAATAATGGTGAGAAGTAAAAATCATATTCTTAATATTCAACACATTGAACATTTTATTAAATATTCCTTTCATAACAATATTGAATTTCATGATATTAGTAATTTTTTCATCTACATGGAACTCTTTATAAATTCATCATCATAATATTGGAACTATTCAATTAAAATATTTTCATTGAGATAATTTTGGTAACTAAATGTAACTCTTTACATTTAAATTATTCTAAAAAACATTATAAATATTTTTCAGACATGAAGTAAACTTTACATTGAATTTGACCAACATAATCATTTATTTTTTTCACTTTGAACTTCCCTATGTCCAAATATTCCCCCACTAACCTCTTATAAACTATATTATCTCTATAATATCATGATACTACATAAAAAATACTATTATTAATGTAACGCACCAACCCCAGTTACCCAGAGTCGGTGCATTATTACATAACATTGGCATGATCACAAAAGATCAAGTCACGAAAGACCGATTAGTTTAGTAGCCTTAGAATCACTAGATATATTCATAAGTCTTACATTACATCATAAAGTGAAAACTACAACAACATCTTATCTCCACACTCATTCCCCCTTATACTATCCCTGTAGGTCAATCATAAAATACTTCTTCACATCCTGGGAAAAATAAAACATAGAAATGGGTGAGCTCAAATGCCCAGTAAGGATAACAATATATCATAAACTTTCATAAATAAGCATAAACATTTAAGGAAATGTATAACTAAAACAAAGGCCTTTTAAACTTGAACTTCATCATAATATGGCAGAAATAAAATGAAATAATTCCATTTACTTATTCACATTGATATTCTACTAGTCGAATAATCACATGCAATGTCAATAACCACTTTCATAATGATGGAATGCATAATGCCAGACAATCATAACCACATAGTCAAGGCCTTTTGCCAAGACTAAAAATAAGATTTTGTCAAGGCCTTAGGCCAAGACACTAGTTTGTCTCATGAGACCTACCGATGCATCGAGGAGCTATAGCATCTCCACCCGTCACTTATTAAGTCTAATGCATTCCTCATATGAATAGGTTTAAACATAACATAAACATTCGTATTAAAACTAGCATACAAAATTTCAATACTTTCTCTATAAACCATGAATGGTATAAAAATAACACATCCACAATCAAACATATCACAAAACCTTCAATACAATATGGAAGTTTTGTATCATAATAAATCAACATCAAATAAGCTTAAAATCCATCAAAGGATGTTGACATAGAGGAAATCAAAACTATTAGAGTGAAATATCTCTTTTTTTTAAATCATTTAAAAGTCTCATAATTATAAAATAAAACATTTACTTTGAAAATATCCTTATAATATTGTAAGGAAAGCTTCGACGAGTTTATAATGGTAGAAAATAGTCGCACCCGCCGTATAAGTTAAAAAAGACATTCTTACCTTAATTTTGTTGAAAAGGTTAAATGGATCTTGTTTGGAAAATGATAGAAATATTCCTTTATAAACCTTTTATAAAAATTTAACAAGGTTATAAATGACTTTAACCCATAGTCTATAAAATATTAAGAATGATTTGAAATACATTTTTAAGAAACATGGATGTGGATGATAAAGAGGTCCCAGTAGATAATTACGTATAAACAACCTTGGATAATGAAGAGATTGTAAAATAAACCCTTACCTTGTACTTTTCCTGGGTTGGGGGTAGGCTATACTCGTGTATAATGGTGAAATAATTTTTATTAAATTATACAAGAATCATATATATGAACTTTTAACATTGCTTTGTTAATAATATCTTAGTATTATCGTCATTTCAGGTGTCAACTTACTCGTTTTCTTTTATATTATTTTGTTACATAAGTCATGTTTGTTATGTATATGTTGTATCTTATTCATGTACAAAATGATATTAAGTATTTAAACATTATTTTTAATCATCAAATAAAATTTAGTCCTAAATGGATACGATGGGGAATTAATCTCACCGCGTTCGTGGAGACGGTAGTCCGTACGTACACACGAGCGACAATATCATTCTTTTGATATTAAAATCGTATATAATTGGATGTTATATCATATATACAGAGTAATTAAAATGTTATATTTATTATTTACTTCAATTACACATCATTATCATACCCATCCAAATAATAATGTTTTGAATAACAATTACACCACGACGTGGAGATGGTAAGCCGTACGTACGCACGTATGGTGACATGTCATTCAAAGGATGGATAGAATATTGAATATGGTTGTACCATATTTATAATAACATCACATTATATATAAGATACTGGATTTATTATTTTATAATGGAAATATAAAATAAAGAATAATTGGAAGAAGAAAGGAACTTGAAAGAGGGTGGTGAAAACATTACCTCTTCTTCGGGTTCTTCCTTTTGATTTGATCAAAAGGGATAATTAGGTTGGATTTATGATCAAACTAATGCCTCTAGGTTTAAGTGATGGAAGTTGAGAGAATATTTGGGAAGGGTTTGGCCCAGCCAAAAGGCTTTGAAGTTGTGAATTAGAGAGAAGGGGGAGTGCCCTTTTATAAGAAAGGTGAGGGGAAGCTTAGGAAAAGCTAGAAATATTATTTTATAATAAATTCATATTTGGTTTCTAATAGCTCCAAAGTGGATTATTTAAAGTTTAAGGTGGGTATGGGTGTAAAATAACCCAACCAATAGGTTTTAGACAGGTTTGGATCACTATATTAACCTTATCTTTTAGTTTTAACTCTTCGTTAATTAGTTTCACATTTACCATGTCTCTTTGTATTTTTATATTATATGGTTAATAAACTTACTATAAACTTCCAATAGACCCCCAAGTGGTCCATTAATGATACAAATATCATGATATAATTCCTTTTTCTGAACCTTAGATTTTTAGGAATAGAATATCAATTAATAATATAATATTTGTTTTAAAAACTCTTTTATGTCAATTTTGACACTATTGGATATTTTGTTTTTGATAAATTCATAACAGCATTATTACTACAAAAACAATTCATATAACCAATCCTAATATGTAATATTAAACTAGAAAATTATTGAAATTCATAAAAAGTTTCAAATTACATTTATTAGGGTATTTATAATATCAAATATCTTAATCTTTCATTAATACAGTAATTACTGCATCATCATTATGTCATAAATGAATTAAATTATATAATGTCTAAAAATTATAAATAAAATACCATTATGTAGGAAATATTTTTATCTTTCTAATTAATATTTATAATCGAATTTATCTTATTTATATCCCTATATTAAAAATGTTTTAGTAATTAAACTTTGATTTTAACTCTTCTAACTCTTCTTTGAATTAAATAATAATAAATTTCCTAATCTAATCCAAGTGAACCTAAATGATAATATTTTATTCCTAAGGTTTTTTTTGGTCGATATAAACTTTTACAATAGAATTAGGACATGTGTTAGGGTAATATTAATATCATTTTTACCCTTAATTGCCCTATTTACTTTTAATCGTGGTAAATTAAAGTAAAAAAGTTAATATTCACCAAAAATTATTTTCATCTTAATGAACCACATTTTAATCCTTTATATTAACCATGTCTCTCGGATTTTTGAAATTCCACTCACAGAAGTGGTAAAATTAAGTTTTATGTGAATTTGGAAATTCTCCTAGGAGGTGGGTAAAAGACGGTGAAAGTTCAATAAAATTTTTATATATCTAAAATTATTCTAAAATAACTCCAATGAATTACATTGAACTTATATAGGTATTATGTATCTATTTTGACCTTAATTAAATTTAAATAAAATAAATAATTATTTAAATAAAAATTCTGTTTTAAACTATAACTCAGTGTTTTTCACTATTCATCAAAAATTGAAGTTTTTCAGAAAGATACCAAAATTTCACCCTAGGATAATTTTGATATTCTGAATCCAAAAATGAAGTCCATTTTGAAAGATAAAATGTATAAAATTTCAAAATTTGGGTATTACTATTCATAACGGCTAGTTTGATTGGTTGTGGTGTGTGTTACAACACGAAGTTGCGTACAACACACGTTATTGTATTATTCCAAGAGAAGTGTACCGTGGAAGCTTGGGGTGTTACATTCTCCCCTCCCACAAATAATTTCTCCCTCGAAATTTCTAGAAATTACTGTATAAAAAGACTTGGTTGGTTCTTCATCATAAGTTCTTCGGGTTCCCATGTTGCCTCTTCCATCTTATGGTTCCTCCATAGAACTTTTACCAGACAATTCGTCCGGTTTCTCAGCACTTGTTCTCTCGTATAAAGAATCTTGATGGGCTCTTCTCAATAAGACATGTTAGGTTCCAGTTCTAATTCCTCATAGGTGAGTACATGTGTTGGGTCAGGCATGAATTTTCTCAATAGTGATACGTGAAACACATCGTGAACTTTGGAGAGACTTGGCGGCATTGCCAACCGGTAAGCTACATCCCCAATTCGTTCTAGAATTTCGAATGGTCTGATGTACTTAGGACTCAATTTTCCCTTCTTACTGAAACATATAACACTCTTCCATGGAGATACCATCAAGAAAACATGATCTCCTACCTGAAATTACAAATCCTTCCTTCAGTTTTCAGCATAGCTCTTCTCCCTACTTTGAGATGCTTTGATGTGGTTTTGTATTACATTTACCTTTTCCATAGTTTCCTCCACTAGTTCTGGGCCTACATGTTTTCTTTCACCAACGTCATCCCAATAGGTTGGTGTGCGACATCTCTTTCTGAATAACGCTTCATATGGTGTCATCTGAATACTTGAATGGAAGCTATTGTTATTGGAAAATATTACCAGAGGTAAATATTGATCACACGTACCCTGAAATTCAAGTGATCAAGATCTCAACATGTCTTCTAAGATTTTAATAGTCCATTCCGATTGTCCATCTGTTTGAGGGTGGTAGGCACTGCTCAAACGAAGTTCAGTATCCAGGGCCTTCTGAAGACACTTCCAGAGTCTTGAAGTAAAATGGGTATCATGATCAGAAACAATCGATAGGGGTACTCCATTAAGTCTCACAACTTCATTAATATATAGCCTCACTAGACGTTCAAGTGGTAAATATTCCCTTATAGCAAGAAAATGTGTTGACTTGGTAAGACGATCAACAATGACCCATATTTCATCGTTCTTTCTAGGAGTCTTTGGTAGTCCCATGACATAGTCCATCATGATATTATCCCATTCCACTCAGGTATGTGAAGAGGTTGCATGACTCCTCCTGGTTGTTGCCTTCCAGCTTTCACTTGTTGACAAACCATACATCTTGACACAAAATCAGCGATCTCCCTCTTCATGTTGTCCCACAAAAAATGTTCCTTCAAATATCTATACATTTTGGTTCTCCCAGGGTGTATAGAGAAATTGGAACTATAATAATCATCCAACAATTCCCTTTTTAGATCAGTTATATCTGGAACACAAAGTCTCTTCCCAAATTTCAAAATTCCATCTTCATACACAAAGTCACTCAATCTCCCATCATTCACAGATTTAATCTTATTTTGAAACTCTTCATCAGCGGTCTGAGAACTCTTTATCCTTTCTAGTAAAGATGGTTTGGAAACCATTTGAAAAAGTATTGATGTTTCACCTTCCATGGTGATTCCCATATCCATATTTTCTAGATCCATGAAAATAGGATCCCTCTAAACTCTCATCTTGTTCAAAATTCCATGTTCTTTTCTATTCAAGGAATCTGCCACCTTATTTGCCTTCCCTGGGTGGTAGTGTACTGTGCAATCATAATCCTTGAGTAGTTCAAGACATCTCCTTTGCCTCATGTTGAGTTATTTCTGTGAGAAAATATACTTCAAAATATTTTTATCAATATAAATCTCACACTTTTCACCATAGAGATAGTGTCTCCATATCTTCAAAGCAAAGATTAAGCAAGCTAACTCAAGATCATGAGTAGGATAGTTTTGCTCATGAATTTTTAGCTGTCTTGATGCATAGGCAATAACTCTATCATTCGGCATAAGGACACAACCATGTCCTTTTATCGATGCATCAATATAAATAACAAAACCATCATTCCCCGATGGTAGAGTCAATATAAGAGAACTGACTAATCTTCTCTTCAGTTATTCAAAAAAAAATTCACACACTTTTTTCCAAACAAATTTAACCCCTTTACGTGTGAGCTTCGTTAATGGGTTAGTCAACCGAGCAAAATGCTGGACGAAATGTCCATAATAACATGCTAAACCAATAAAACTGTGTACCTTGGTTATACTTGTTAGTGATTTCCATTATTGGATTGATCTTATATTAGAAGGATCAACCGAGATTCCATATTTAGAGACAATATGGCCAATAAAAGAAATCTCATGAAGCCATAATTCACACTTGTTAAACTTCCCATATAATTCATGTCTTCTCAGAGTCTTCAAGATAATGCAAAAGTGATTTTCATGATCTTTGTAGCTTTTGGAGTATACCAAGATATCATTAATAAATACCACTACAAAATCATCGAGAAATTCCTTGAAAACTATATTCATTAGATCCATGAAAACAGAGGGTGCATTAGTCAGCCCAAAAGGCATTACTGTAAACTTGTAATTCTCGTACCTAGTTCGAAATGCTGTCTTCAGAATGTCTTCCTTCTTCACACACAACTGATGATATCCAGATCGAAGTTAAATCTTTGAAAATTATTGAGCTCCATGTAGTTGGTCAAATAAATCATCAATTCAAGGTAGGGGATACTTGTTCTTTATTGTTATAGTATTTATTTCCCTATAGTCGGTACATAACCTCATAGATCCATCTTTCTTCTTAACAAAAAGAACAGGGGATCCCCATAGAGAAACACAAGGGCGAATAAATCCCTTATTACTCAATTCCTTTAGTTTTTTCTTTAGTTACACTAATTCCACAGTTTCCATTCTATAATGGGTCTTCAATATGGGCCTTGATCCAGGAATTAAATCAATGGAAAACTCAATTTCTCATTCTAGAGGATGTCCAGGTAAATATTCTGGAAACACATCAACATATTCTTTCACAATAGGTATATCCTCTATTTGATCATTCCTTTCCTCACCCATAGTTATTTCATTCTATTTCTCCCCAATAATTGAATTTAGTTGAGCTACTGGGGGTAGATCTAGATAAGAATTAGGTGGTGATGATTCTGCTCTAAAGATAAGGTGTTCCTTATCATCATCATCAAAAATCATAACCTCCTTCTTCTTACAATAAATCTTCACCTCATAGTCTGAAATCCAATCCATACCAAGGATTATATCAAACTCAATCATAGGTATGACGATGAGATCAGCAGATAAAGAACATTTATGTGCTCTAATGGGAACTGATACACAGAACTTTGTAGCAATGATACTTCCCTTAGGAGTTTCAAATGACAACTCCCTTGTTAAATCAAATTGGAAATATCTAATTTTCTTAGCAAACTGGGAAGATATGAAACAATGCAATGATCAAGAATCAAATAATTCATTTTCTAAACTTGAGGAAACCATTAAATTACCTGACACGACATCTTTCGGAGCTTCTACCTCAATGGTAGTGATAGCATAATCTTGGCCTTGATCACTTGGCCTTTTCTGAGGTAAGTTACCCTGACGCTTAGGACATTCATTTTCATAATGTCCCATCTCCCTGTAGTTGTAGCATTGAACATGGGTAGATTCTTTCTTCCCCTTGAAATCACGAGCTTGGTGGCCTTTTTCACCACACTAGTAACATACTTTCATTCCTTTCAAACAAGTTTCAGAGTGTTTCTTCCTACATTTAGTATAGGATGGATATTCAACTTTTCCCTTTTTCCCCTTATTTCATCTTTCTCTCTTCCTTGCTTTTCTTCTATTGCTTCCCTTAAAATCCATAGGACTCAGATAATTCTTTACATAACTTATCAACACATGATACTATTTCTTCATATGTAGATAAAATATGAGTGACTATTTCGATTCTAAATGTTGGCTTAATACCATGGAATATATGATCCTTCTTACTCTTTGGATCATATGTATTGCTGGAGTTCACATTCCCTCTATTTGGTGCCATTTCTATACAATGACATACACTAGGTCATTTTATGAATTGCAATGAATAATTCCAAACTTCTAAAATACCTAAGGTAAATTTAATAGATTATGGATATAATCCATAATCATAAAAATGTTTTCTTTGAGGAAGTATATACCCATAAACCCTTCATAAAGGTTTGTAAAGAAAATGCGAATTATTTTAATCATATCCCCCGTGAGTGTCGTAACCAAGAGTGCAGAAAGGCCCTTTTTCGTGCACCAGTTTCCATTTGAGTCTAGCTTAAAGCGGTGTTTTAGGGTTTTACCCCTAGGTAGATTTGTTCCAGAGCCGCCTCTACCTCCTCATATCCAGACAGGGGTGTATTGTTCGGAAAACTCATAAAATCTCTACAATACCAAAATTCTAGAAAGTTCTTCTATACTAATCCTCAAAGTCTATCTTAGGGCTATGTGATCTAATCAGAGTTTATCCAAATCTAGATTCCAAGGTTTATACTAAACTTCCTCTGATACCAACTGTAATGCCCCGACCCCAGTTACCCAGAGTTAGTGCATTATTACATAACATTGGCATGATCACAAAAGATCAAGTCACGAAAGACCAATTAGTTTAGTATCCTTGGAATAACTAGATATATTCATAAGTCTTACATTACATCATAAAGTGAAAACTACAACAACATCTTTTATCCACACTCATATCCCCTTATACTATCCCTGCTGGTCAATCATAAAATACTTCTTCACATCCTGGGAAGAATAAAACATAGAAAGGGGTGAGCTCAAATTCCCAGTAAGGATAACAATATATCATAAACTTTCATAAATAAGCATAAACATTTAAGGAAATGTATAACTAAAACAAAGGCCTTTTAAACTTGAACTTCATCATAATATGGCATAAATAAAATGAAATAATTCCATTTACTTATTCACATTGATATTCTACTAGTCGAATAATCACATGCAATGTCAATAACCACTTTCATAATGATGGAATGCATAATGCCAGACAATCATAACCACATAGTCAAGGCCTTTTGCCAAGACTAAAAATAAGATTTTGTCAAGGCCTTAGGCCAAGACACTAGTTTGTCTCATGAGACCTACTGATGCATCAAGGATCTATAGCAGGCTCCACCCGTCACTTATTAATTCCAATGCATTCCTCATATGAATAGGTTTAAACATAACATAAACATTCGTATTAAAACTAGCATACGAAATGTCAATACTTTCTCCATAAACCATGAATGGTATAAAAATAATACATCCACATTCAAACATATCTCAAAACCTTCAATACAATATGGAAGTTTTGTATCATAATAAATCAACTTCAAATAAGCTTAAAATCCATCAAAGGATGTTGACATAGATAAAATCAAAACTATTAGAGAGAAATATCTCTTTTATTTTGAAATCATTTAAATGTATCATAATTATAAAATAAAACATTTACTTTGAAAATATCCTTATAATCTGGTAAAAGAAGCTTTGACGAGTTTATAATGGTAGAAAATATCTGCACCCACCGTATAAGTTAAAAAAGACATTCTTACCTTAATTTTGTCGAAAAGGTTAAAAGGACCTTGTTTCGAAAATGACAGAAATATTCTTTTATAAACTACTTATAAAAATTCAACAAGGGTATAAATTACTTTAACCCATAGTCTATAAAATAGTAAGAATGATTTGAAATACATTTTTAAGAAACATGGATGTGGATGATAAAGAGGTCCCAGTAGATAATTACGTATAAACAACCTTGGATAATGAAGAGATTGTAAAATAAACCCTTACCTTGTACTTTTCCTTGGTTGAGGGTAGGTTAACCTCCTATATAATGGAAATATAATTGTTATTAAATTATACAAGAATCATATATATGATCTTTTAACATTGCTTTGTTAAAAATATCTTAGTATTATCGTCATTTTGGGTGTTAACTTACTAATTTTATTTTATATGTTTTGTTACATAAGTCGTGTTTGTTATGGATAGGTTGTATCTTATTCATGTCCAGAATGTTATTAAGTCTTTAAATATTATTTTTAATCATCAAATGAAATTTAGTCCTTCATGGATACGATGGGGAATGAATCTCATCGCGTTCATGGAGACGGTTATCAGTACGTACGCATGAGTGACAATATCATTCTTTTGATATTAAAATCGTATATAATTGGATGGTATATCATATATACTGAATAATTATAATGTTATATTTATTATTTACTTCAATTACACATCATTATCATACCCATCCAAATAATAATGTTTTGAATAACAATTACACCACGACGTGGAGACGGTAAGCCGTACGTACGCACGTATGGTGACATGTCATCAAAAGGATGAATAGAATACTGAATATGGTTGTACCATATTTATAATAACATCACAGTATATAGAAGATACTGGATTTATTATTTTATAATGGAAATATCAATCAAATAAGAAGTGGAAGAAGAAAGGAACTTGAAAGAGGGTGGTGAAAACATTACCTCTTCTTCGGGTTATTCTTTTTTATTTGATCAAAATGGATCCTTAGGTTGGCTTTCTGATCAAACAAAGGCATCTATGTTTAAGTGAGGGAAGTTGGGAGAATATTTGTTCAGGTTTTGGCTGAGACAAAAGGCTTTTAAGGTATGAATTAGAGAGAAGGGGGAGTTCCCTTTTATAAGAGGGGTGAGGGGAACCTTAGGAAAAGATAGAAATATTATTTTGTAATAAATTCATATTCGGTTTCTAATGGCTCCAAAGTGTATTATTTAAAGTCTAAGGTGGGTATGGGTCTAAAACCACCCAACCAATAGGTTTTAGACAGGTTTGGGTCACTATATTAACCTTATCTTTAAGTTTTAACTCCTGGTTAATTAGTTTCACATTTACCATGTCTCTTTGTATTTTTATATTATATTGTTAATAAACTTACTATAAGCTTCCAATAGACCCCAAAGTGGTCCATTAATGATACACCTATCATGATATAAGTCCTTTTTCTGAACCTTATATTTTTAGGAATATAATATCAATTAATAATATAATATTTGTTTTAAAAACTCTTTTATGTCAATTTTGACACTATTGAGTATTTTATTTTCGATAAATTTATAACAGCATTATTACTTCGAAAAAAATTTATATAACCAATACTAATATGTCATATTAACCTAGAAAATTATTTAAATTCATAAAAAGTCTCAAATTACATTTATTTGGGTATTTATAATATCAATTATCTTAATCTTTCATTAGTACGGTAATTACTGCATCATCATTGTGTCATAAATAAATTAAATTATATAATGTCTAAAAATTATAAATTAAATACCATTATGTAGGAAATATTTTTGTATTTCGAATTAATATTTATAATCGAATTTATCTTATGTATAACCTTATATTAAATACGTTTTAGTAATTAAGCTTTGATTTTAACTATTTTAACTCTTTTTTGAATTAAATAATAATAAATGTCCTAATCGAATACAAGTGGACCTAAATGATAATATTTCTTTCCTAAGGTTGTTTTTGGTCGAGATGCAGTTGTTCAATAGAATTAGGACATGTGTTAGGGTAATATTAATATCATTTTTACCCTTAATTACCCTATTTACTTTTAACCATTGTAAATAAAAGTAAAACGTTACTATTCACAAAAAATTATTTTCATCTTAATGAACCACATTTTACTCCTTGATATTAACCGTGTCTCTCTGATTTTTGAAATTCCACTCACAGAAGCAGTAAAATTAAGTTTTATGTGAATTTGCGAATTCTCCTAGGAGGTGGGTAAAAGACGGTGAAAGTTCAATAAAATTTTCATATATCTAAAATTATTCTAAACTAACTCCAATGAATTACGTTGAACTTATATAGGTATTATGTATATCTTTTTACCTTAAGTAAATTTAAATAAAATAAATAATTATTTAAATAAAAATTCGGTTTTAAACTATAACTCGGTGTTTTTCACTATTCATCAAAAATTGAAAGTTTTCAGAAAGATACCAAAATTTCACCCTAGGATAATTTAGATATTCTGAATCCAAAAATGAAGTCAATTTTGAATGATAAAATGTATAAATTTTCAAAAATTGGGTATTACTCTTCATAACGGCTAGTTTGATTGGTTGTGGTGTGTGTTACAACTCGAAGTTGCGTACAACACACGCTATTGTATTATTCAAAGAGAAGTGTACCGTGGAACCTTAGGGTGTTACAATTAGTAAATAAAAATTATTTTATACATTGTGAATACTTTGAAATTAAAATATTAATATATATACTTTATATATTATTCTATGTGTTTATATAAATATTTTGAAAAGAAGATTTTATTTCTTAAAATATGCCATTACAGGGTGAAGGGAACTCCTTCACTAATATTTTAACAAATATAATTGATAAATAATTTTATATAGGTTAAAAAAATTATCCTAATCTTATTTTCAAGCATGTTATAGAATTTCATGAATTATAAACCATGTCTATCAAACCATCATCCCATTTATTCATTAAATAATCATTGTCTACAGACAAATATTATCATAAAAAATAAATCAAATGGATAAAAAATACTCATTTTTATTATTGATTCATCCAATATTTTATATAATCTATCACATCCAATAAAATGGTAAACCTTCTCTTACATAATTACTTTAATAGAAACACCAAGTTTCATCTATTAACTCTTCAACCTTTTTAATCTAATATACATTTTCACAATGATTTTTTAATAAATAATTATTAGCATATACCCATGAAAAATAATAATTTAATTCTATAACATTAGTAAAATATGTGGACTCTACTCACCTATTATTGTGATGTTTCAGGTATTTTTTATAGCTCCTCTTCAAATGTCTATTAGTTTATTATTAAAAACATAACACCTCAAAAGGTCCTTTCATCAGATTAGATGTTTTCCGGGACCCTAAATAATGATTATAGAAATAACTTTCACCCTTCCCTTTATATATTATAATCATGGAACATGATTTAGGGATTCTAATGTGGTACCTATAAATCCTCAGCATAATTCAGGCATCAAGTAAACTTTTATATAATTAATTTATGTTGTAATTCAAACTAAATTGCTGGAACCTTTCTATTATTGGTTTTAAAATGAATTCCATGTCTAGATGAAGCCCTCATAGAGATAATACCCTCTCCAAGTAACTTATATACTCAAACATATAATATACATATCTTGATATAGAATAATCATCTTCCATCATACACAAAACTAATACTTTTAAAACATCATATCTCTCTTGTATAGTTCCTTATTTATAGTAAATTTTCATGTTTAATGTCTTCCAAAAAGAGTAAATATTTTCATATTAATTTTATATATCAATATATGTTGAAAAATAAATAATTATATAGATTTCAATATTATCCTTACCATGATTTCAATAAGAAACTTTATCTTCTTAATTAGCTATATCAGTAAGAGGTTTCTTGTGATGTTTTTTCTTCGACATCTTGAGATTTACTTATTTTATAATAATGATTCCTATCATTCCACCTTCCACTAAATTGTGTGTTAGGTACGATGACTCAACTCACTATATCGATTGATGAGAATGACATGTCACAGTCTAATGAGATTTAGAGTTAGTACCCATGTTGGAGCATACAACTCATTTGACAATACATGGATTCTTATGTTACACCCTGGGTCTAGATAGCACCTAGTATCTATGTATATGACTATATATATCCTCAAATTTATAGTTTATATACATATATTAATATTATGTATATTTACTTATAAATGGATGTACTTGGTAAAATGAGATCTGACTTCTGGCATATGTCGAAGAAGCTAGAGTTTTCTATGAGTCCTATAGGTACTTGAGCTGACTGGTATTTAGATTTCATTTTTTTTGAATTTAACATATCGGTACATTGATATACTTTTGAAACTAAGTGTATTATTATATACCCCATTGGTGGTGTCCTATGGATATCGTCTCACACCATATCCAAGCCTTTGTTGGCACCCAGGTTGATTATATGGTTGCAATTAATGACAAAGGAAAGATCACAATCATGGATGTTGGATATATTTTATTATAGAATGAATCATGGCAGAAGAAGACTAAGAATTTTATTGTGATACTAGTGGAATTATATTTTGGTATTTTTACATTTTGTATTTCATGTTGTATATGCCTATACTATGTATCCCTTGTATCCCATTTTTTATATCATCATGACAGGAAAATATTTTGTATAAATCTCAGCTTATGGATTTTGATTATTATTACCGACTAGATGTTTTATATGTCATTGTAATATTATTTATCTTTTATGCTTATACTATTTATTATCTCACTTTATTTCAGATGTGCTACTCTGATATGAGGGTATAGTCTCCCCACTATACCAACTTTATCCCTCACTCCTAGCTAAAAAATTATGACCTATGGAGAGCTGTGTATGAGGTCATGTGACCCACCGACTTGAGGAAACATTTTAGTGGCTCCCTAGTCCTGAAAATTAAAAGTGGCATCATATGGGTTTCTATAATTTTATCATACTATTTATGTATTAGATATGAGACTAGGAATGTAATTAAATTTGGTAATGATCTTGTGTTTGGGAGTAGCTAATCCACATATAGGGGAACCCAAATTCCATAGGATGAGATATTTCTCTTATGGATGTGTTCCTATTATATTTTTACTGAGTTCACTATTGGGTGACACACATGTTTTGAAATGTTATTATTGCTGATATTATGGATGATGGTTTATTTTACCCTTGGATAGTATGGCGAGGAGGTTTTTTTCATGCATAATTTTAGGAAATTTAGCACTTATATTCCATGTAATTTTGTACGCTACATTTACATTCTGTATGAATTTTCCTACTGTATATAGTTTAGTTCTTTGATTACTATATATGGAATTGTGCTAATGGTTATTACAGGGATGAAATAATTGGATTAATTAATCTTTCTGGATAAATATGAAATTTATTTCCAATATAAATTGATTATGACACCTTAACTAACCAATTATTCTATATTTTATCCATGAGACATTGGTTTCTATAGATTAAAAAATTAGCTGATTTGATTTCTTAAATACCAATGGAAATTTAGAAAGTATGTATTTTTATAAATTTGGAATGTTATTTCACTCAATTAAATAAATTTATATGACATGTTACATACTGATACTGAATGTAATATCCAAGTCACAATTACATGACATTCCACTTTCAATTGATAAGAAATATGGATTTTATAGATTGGGAATGGTGACACGTCTAACTAGATTGTTACAAACACACACACACACACATATATATATATATATAGTATGTATGAACTGAAATGAAATTAAAACTTTAAAATAAATGGTTACCATTAAATGTGGATGTCAATGGAAAGTTAAATAGTATCTTCTTATATAACTTGAAATTTATACTCCATATACTAGGACCATAGTTGTGAGATATTAGACCGAGACCCAATCCTGTCCTTAGTAGTGGGTAGTTGGTAGTGTATCTTAAGATCCTTATTTCTTGTCATGGTCTTTCTTTGTCACATAGACTAGATTTATCATTAGGCAGAGATGTTTTAGTTGGAAAAGAGGAAGACTTGTACTAGACCTAATTGTTTATCAATGATCTTTTAACTAATGAATTTTCTTCAAAGGATTGAATTTGGCATTGTAGAATCATTCCTCCACAATGGTCATGAGTCTTATTCTATGAGGGTGGTGAAGAACATACCATAGAGTTTGTGGGATCTGATCCACTAGTGTTACCTCCCGTAGTACCACCAATGGCTCCACGTTTTATTCCTAAATTGGGCACTAACACTCTTTTTTAGGAGGGTTTTCTTCAAACGATGCATTCTATGCAATGAGTTGTATAACCTTCCATGGTTATATAAAATTTGACTTCATAATTCTAGTATCAACACCCACATATGTTTTTAGGTTATTGTGGACCTTAGGCTACTATGACATGGATGGAGTTTACGGTTTCTATATTAGAGTATACAGAGATTCATCTAGAGAGGTGGTTTAAGATCACATCTTATATGCTACGTGGTTCTTCCAAGAGATGGTGTGATGTCATTATCCAAGTAGAATGACATCGAAATATGATCTAGAAGGACATATAAAAGGCCTTATAAGATTACATATTTCAAAAACATTGAGATCTAAATGACATATAGGGTTAATAAACTTGATGTAAGGAGATATGTCAATAATAGAGTATTCTTCACATTTTACTAAGATTTAGTGATTCTCACTGACTATAGTTCGCAAGGAGATCATGATTTCAATTCGATTTGAGGATGGGTTTGTATACACTATCCAATTTTTGGTGAATGTTTTCCGGCTAACTACTATTTCTATGATAGTCAACTAGACTTTCATTACTAAGCGGAATTTGATGGAAGATAAAGGTGTGAGATAGGGAGTTTCAACACCCATACATAGTAGTGGTTCTTCTAGAGGAAGTAAGTTTCACTTTAACGTTTCTCATATGGGTGATGGTAGCCAGAATGACCATACTGATAGTTTCTTTTTATGTCATGAATGTGAGGAACGGAGACACATGAATCCTCAATGTATGTGAGAACCAATTATGGGTAAAGGTTGGGATATTATGGGCCATATTCAGCATTTCTATAGGAATATTCCACCAATTCCAAGTGATAGATGATCTACACTGTCTCAAAATTCTAGAACAGGGTTAGTAGTACCCCTATAGATAGGTATCCATAGTAAAACAAACCTTTTAGGCCAATGTGGTGGTCGAGGTAGAGGCAACCTGACTAAAGATTCACAATGTCAGTAGAGAGGACCTACACAGTGTCATCATGTTGTATCTTAGGGTCATGGTGCGAGACAATTAAATTAACTAAAACCTTTTATAGATGAATATAATGACGTTCCTTCCCTTTTTAGAGGTGTTATTCTAGTGGCATATACACTAGTGTCTTCATTGTTTGATATAAGGGAATATCACTTCTTCATATCTGGGGAAATTATGGAGAGTCTAGGACTTGAGATAGATTACTTTTGTGGTGTGATGAAACTCAATACCTTGTTGGGTATCCAATACAAGAGTGTTTTATGATTTTATAAATATCCTCTTGAGGTGGAAGGTTATCTATTTTTGTGTTCTTTTCCTTGACATGAAAGGGTTTGATGTAATTATCGATATTGACTGGGTGGTTTTTTATTGATACCATATTGATTGTTACCTCCAAAGGGTGACATTTACATCACTAGTGGTTAGTATAAATATTAACATGTGACAATGGGAAGTCCATCAAACTAAACATGGACCTGAGCATGATAGGTTGGGAAGACTGCCAACCCAGATCACTAGTCTATATCTAGACGATCAGTGTGTGTGACCTACCATTTTTCATCCTATGGTGGATTGTTTCAGGGACATCTTCCCATAAGACTACACTAGGCTACCTATAGTGATACAAGTAGAATTCAAAATTGAGATAGTTCCTAGAGTGGAACCAGTGTCCATTCCTCCCAATAGGAGGGCACCTACAAAGCTTCTGGAACTGAAGATGTAGTTGTAGTTTTTGGAGGCCAAGTGTTTTATATGACCCCACACTTCTCCATTGGGAACATTGGACCTTTTTTATAAAAATGTGGATATTACCCTCATATTAAGTGTGGATTACTAATGGATGAACCAGATTATGGTAAAGAACTGTTATCCCCTGCCAAGAATAGACAACCTCTTTTACCATCTTCAAGGAGCATGGGTTTTCTCTAAGATTAATTTGAGGTCTAGACATCACCATGTTGGGGTTAGATCCTTATACATACCTTTCACAACTTTTGAGATATATTATGGTCATTATGAGTACCTCATAATGTTTTTTGGTCTCATAGGCACACTAATTGTTTTCATGGACATAATGAATCAGGTTATCCACACCTATTTGGATTCATCCATGGTAGTCTTTGTGGGTGAATTATTAGTGTGCTCTCACACTCGACCTAACCATGAAAAAAATCTGGAAATCATGTTGTAAACAGTAATAGAGAACCATATTTATGTAAATATAACTAAATCCTACTTCTGGATTGACAAAGTCCACTTCATGAGTTTTTATATCCCAGAGAAAATAGTAACAGTAGACCTAGATAATGTGAGAGCTATAGTTTCTTGGGAGAAACCAAACAATGTATTAGATATATAGAGTTTACTGGGGATATCTTGGTATCACATAAGCTTGATCTAGGATTTCTCATACCCAACAACACCACATATGGGATTGACTAATAAGGGTGTGAAATTATTATGGATAGAATATTTTGAATAAGCCTTTTATGAATTGAAAGTATTATTGACTTCGGTTCTAATACTAATTCTATCAGAGTTGTGTATAATATATACAGTTTATAAGGATACATTTGACATCAGGGTGGGAGTAATTCTAAAGTTGTATGAACAAGTCATAGTGTATGGGTCTTCTCAGATGAGAACACATGAGAAGAATTACCCAAAACATGATCTTGAGCTGAAAGTTATACTTCAAACATTACATTTTTAGAGAAATTACTTGATGATAGGGAATTTTTGTGTGTTTAAAAACCAAAAAATCTCAAGTATATATTTAAACAGTGTGATATGAATCTCAGGAAGCATAGACATATTGAATACCTGTAGTTTTTTTTCTATGATCTTTCCTATACACCTAGGAAAGAAAATCTAGTAGACAATGTTATGAGTCAGAATACTCAGACCCAAACACATATAGGTCAATGGTCTAGTGATGAGTTTCATATTATGGTATTGTTTTTAGAAATGTATGTTGAGGTTCCGGAGTATCATGAGAGGAGCATCCACATATATTTATTAGTAAACTCTGTCCATTTTGAATGGTTAAATACAAAATATATTTCTAATCCAAAGGGATTATTCCTGAGGGAATGTATCTCATATGATGATTCATTGTCTGGTTGAGTCATGGACAAGGAGGAGACCTTACACATACATGGGCATGTCTGGATCCCAACAGAAATTCAGGTTGAATTGATGTTGGAAAATCATTCCAAATCTTGGATAGTATATCCTATCATCACCATGATGTATTGGGAATTACATCTCCAGTAATGGAGGCCCCATATGAAATGGGAGATATCCAACTTTGTTACGAAGTGCTCCATCTATCAGTAGGTTTATATAGAGAATCAGTTACTAGATGTACTTTTATTCTTGTTTTCTATTCCCAATTCGAAATGGGATGATGTCACCATGTATTTCAGGGTAGGCTTTCCAAGACTACCTCGAGGGAATGATATAGTTTGGGTTATCATTGATATATTAACTAATGACAACCAATTCTTTTCTATATGAGATCCTTTCTTAGTATATGACCTAGTGAGGTTGTTTGTTAGGGAGATTGTACACCATTAAAGATCTCCATGTTCCATCATCTCAAACAGGGTCACTCATTTCACATTACAATTCTATAAAGGATTGTAGAAGGATCTGGGAACACATGTTCTTCTAAGAACTACCTATCATCCGCATACAGAAGGTTTAATAGAATGTATGATTCAGGTGTTAGAGGAAATTATATGTTCATGTTTCCACAACATTGGGGTTTCTTGGGAGAATAATATACATGAATTTGAGTTCACTTATAATAATAGACTCCAGGCTACCAACCAGATTGGTCCTTATGAGGCCTTATATGTAAAGACCTTCTATTCAGTATTCTGCTGGTTAGAGTCAAGGGATGTATCACTTCTTAGACGACGTCTCATTGAAGAGACTTCAGAGAAGTTTTAGAAGATTAGAAAGTCCATGATGGTAGCTCAATAGAGGAATCCGTCTTATGCCAATCACCATTGATGAACACATGAGAATGAGGTTAGGGATTAAGTCTTCTTTCATGTTTCAATCAGATTAGTCCAATAATAGATCATAATGTATGGTATGTTATGTACTAGATTCATTGGAACTTTTCAAATCAGAGAGAGTATCAGATCAGTGGATTAAATGATAACGATTCCTCAGAGATACCAGTCAATGCATTACTTTTTTCATGTGTCTCATCTCTAATGGTATTATCCAAACCCATCACATATTCAAAAACATGATGAATTTGAGTTGGACATGGATGATTCATTTGAAGAGTACCCAATTTTTATCATGGATTGGAGTGTGACGGATCTCTGAGGTATGACAATTCCATTAGTATGGGTGATAAGGTATAAAAACCAAGTATTGAATGAGACATTGGGGAAATAAGATGACATACATTTTCAATGTATGGATATTTTTTCAAATGATCCATTACTATGCTCGTAAGGCCAACTCGTTGATGGGTTACTCTAAGAAGGGGAGGTTGCAATGACATGATTTTTTATAATGGTATGAATGTGTTTTTTCACATAAATTCATTTTTTTTATCCTAGTTAGTGTTATTTATAGACTAAGGAAGGTCTTGGGAGCTTCCATGTATTTTTTAGAGTACGGAGCCTTGAGTTATGGATGAAACATACCTAGCTCACAGTTTTTAAAAATAATGCACTTTACCCCAAAAGATTTGGTCAGACCATATGGGGATGATGCTGATGGATATAGAAGGCCAAAATATTAGACTAAACCATGAAACCCTAGCATCATGTCCACGTTTCATGTCATAGACTAGAGGCATAGAAATTTTTCATGGCCTATGCAAGGTTAGATAAACAATTTTCCTTGACTGTGTGAGGGGTATTTTTTGGGCAGTAGCTACTATACAGTTATAAAGTGGTTTGGCCAACCGTGTGATCCCTTTAATTAAGTAAATATTAAACTTTTTCCCTTAAATTTTTTTAAACCCCATTCTCTTTTTCCTTCTCCTCGTATGCACAATATCCCTCATGTACTTAAAATTTATTTCTCTTATATTTATTTAATTTGAAGCCATATCCTCATTCAGACACCATTTTCATCACCGTCTATCACTTCAGATTCTTGTATGTAAGGGATTAAATCAATTTTTCCATCTTTTTAGTTTTTATTTCCATATTACTTGTTATTTTTGTTCAATCCAATATGACCTATTTTTAGGGTTTTTGTATATTCTTCTATTTTCTCCCATTCTACACAATTAAGGGGCTGAAAACTAGATGAGAAGAGTACTATATGCCTAAGGTAGGTGGTCTAGTAATTTTCCTTAAATATTTGGATTTTTTATATCATACACATTTATGATTCACCCCAAACATTGCCATGAATTTCCATAAAATTGTGATTTCCTTTATAGATCAATTTAACCAGGTTATGATACATATTTAAAGCCTAATTAAATAATTAGATGATATCTACCTCCTTGGATTCAACCCATTTCATTGTGATACATTAAATTCCCTCTTTTCTATAAGTGTTGATTGACCAGACACCATCTATGTGGTTTTGTTGGCCTTGAAATGGGTTTTCCATGATTTCAAAATTAAATAACCAAATTGATTAAATGAAAGTTCATAGAAAGGACACATCATGTTTTGTAAATTTATTAATAAATTGTTTAATTTTTGATACCCATAAATAGATTCGGGAAAATGTGTATAAATGATTTAAATTGAAATTTTGTATTATTATTATGACCAGTACAAGGATATTGGTATGTGGAAAATGGTTATGGGACTTGTTGACTATAAAATTTCTCACTCCCTTACATTAGGTGATGGTCATGGAATCTCACACAATTTAATTTTACGTTGATGATGGGAATGATGTTCCATGTTCCCTTAAATTGGGTGTCGGGTGTGAAGAATCGCCGAACTATATTGAGTTATTAGAATTACATCTTACACTTTCATGAGATTCAGGCCTAGTACCCTAGTTAGATCTTGTAGATTTTTTGACTATGGATGGAGGCTTGAATTTCTCCCTAGGTCCATCTAGAAACTTTTATATATGTATATTCCAATATATGTCTACTCAAATATAGTGTATATACATATATATATATTACTTATAGTTACTTATAAATGAATGAACATGGTAAACTAAGATCATACTTATTCCAGTCTATGCCAATGTAGATAGAGTATTTTAGGTGTCCTATAGGAAACTGAGTTGACTGATATTTAGTTTTCATAATTATTATTATTATTTTTCATAACACACATCAATTTTCACGACCCCCTTCCATCAAAGATGCCCCTCATAAGTGGGCAATGGTGAAAGGGAGATAATGACCCCCGAGTCCCGCCTCCAGTAGGCCCCGGGGTGGCGACTAGCACCAAGGGTATGAGTTTTCTCAAATACGGGAGGCATTACCCTTTTTATTATTTAGGATCGGGAAATAGGACAAGTCAACCACCAAAAAGGAAAAGAACAAGTGTATATAAATAAACCCAAACCAATCCCACATGCATGTTTAAACAATTTTTATAACAAGGTGCACATACAAGAAAGCTAAAAGTACAATACCAAAAGAAAACAAGAGTACAGAAACTGCAACAACTCCAATTGTCCAACTAGTAGGGTCCCACACGACCCTAGTAGTCCTCTTGGAAACCTGAAAGTAAACGTAGGGTGAGAATACAAGTATACTCAGTAGGGAAAACTAAAGCTCTCGTGCACAAGTGGGGAGACATCCTAATGTCCCGTGAGAACAACAGAAGAAACCTAACAGGGAAAACTATCCACCCAACCTCTCCAGTCACACTCACCAAAACACAATCACAACAGGTGGTAGTAGTATATAAGAACAAGAGTATTGGGTACCTCGTACCATTTCCCATTAGTTAGCTGCTCTTCCTAATGACGAACGTCCTGACGCTGCCACACTCTCCCCGCCCGCACACACCTGGGCCCCACAAACCACACATCCCGCCCGCACACACATGGGCCTCACAACCACATATCCCTCCCGCAAACACCTGGGCCTCACAACCACTTATCCCACCTGCACACACCTGGGCCTCATCCCGAATATTCTTGGGAAATAGTAAAACCTTCCCGAAGAGTCTTGGGCTAAATCCACCCCATTCGAAACCTACCAGAAGGGTCTTAGGTGTACGGTCGCCCCAAGCCATCACAGCCTAGGGAAGAAGGAGCAGGAAAGAGCTAGTAACTATAGGAAAACACCCTCTCCCATGAAATGGGAGTGTTCGGCACTAAGTGAACAACCTGGGTGGGGTGCGTCAAAACACAAAGATACAGGTATATATATATATACCAAACACTCAGCCCAACCTATGGCTTCTAAACAGAGAAACTGAGCACGTGCCTTGGCACTGCTACCACAAAGCATGCATACAACAAACAACCCCAACCCCATTTAGGTTTTCATGTTTCAGCAGAATTAGTTTATTTAGTTCCTTATCTACTGGGAAACTATCCACAATAAACCACATCGATTGTTCGTAAAACATATCCCTTCCATCCACAAATCAAGTTAGAAGAACACAGGCAACACAACCAAGTCCTTCTTTTTAGCCAAACATCCCCATGATTATTATTCTCGTTTCATTACCACACCCCACCATTCATTAACTCTTCCACTTTTATTTATTATTCACAACCCATAGTTCGTTCACATTCAAACTCATCCCTACAGCCACGCTGCCAACCACCAAAATCACATTGAAACTCATACATCATTACCCCTTTAATACCATTTATGGCAGCCCCACTGCCCGTCACCAACATAACATTCACACCAACCCACAACCAAGTCAACTGCATCCCTGCTGCTCACCCGATCCACAACAACCCACAAAACACCCCCACCACAAGCCATGTATCCAAGCCAACACCCACATGTTCTTTATTCCATTTTGTTCAAACGGGGTGATCACAGAAGGGTTACAGATTTTAAGCATCCAACTTTACGTGATTAACCAAATTCCACATTTCACAAGGTTCAATTCACAAAAACGGTCTAGAAGATAGGGAAACATTTAATTGCGCACGAAAAGGCCCCCAACGACCGTGATTTTCAGTAGGCATAAGCCTATTCAATTCACAACATAATATCACATGATATAAAGATAAAAATAACAACTTCCCCATCCCTGTTCTTTAACCAGTTATTATCTTCATTTATTGGTTCAACCATTTCTCATGAAAATAAGAGGATACTCACCCCACATAAAGAAAAATTTAGAGAGGCGAAGGTAAGATCCCTACCTCAACAGGTTATGATCACAATGCTCCCCCATATCAACTTTAGAAGACGTCCGTCGGCGTCCATCACTTCTGTCGAGTCCCGAAAAAACCTCCTTGGGTGGAAGTTGGAAAGGAAAGTATGAAGTAAAGACAACGGATCCAAGCTCAGAAGTTTCGCCTCATCATTACGATCCTGTGGCCACTAACGGATCATAAATCGGAGCTTGGACGAAGAAGTTATGGAATAAAGAGCCTTCAAGTCTCTTGGGAGAACTCTTCTCAGAGGAAAGGGGAGGAGAGGGTGAGTTGAAAAGGAGGAGGGGACCCCTCCTTTTATAGGCAATAAAAGAAAAATTACACGGCGTGTACTTTATGGTATATGGTGTGTACTCAGTTATTTCACACGGTCTCCACGTGGCTTCCAACACGGCTCTGCGGCTGTTGACTGGTCAACACACGGTTTGAGGGTAACACATACGCGGGGAGGGACTACACGGCATGTATTTTGGACACACGGCGTGTACCCATTTATTTCACATGGAAAATACATGGCTCCAACACAGAACATGACTGTTGACTGGTAACGCGTACGCGGGGAGGGACTACACGGCGTGTAGTTTAGGGTACACGGCGTGTACCCATTTCTTTCGCACGGTAAGGACATGGTCTTCAACCCAGGGTATACCCAGCAAGGTGGTACACGGCGTGTACATACACTACACGTCATGTACTCATTTACTTCACACAATGAGGACATGGCCTGCAACACAGGGTATACCCGGCTAGGTGGTACACGGCGTGTACTTACACTACACGGCATGTACTTACAAAATTATGGAAAGTGTGGGAAAAGTCCATTTTACCCTACAGAACACTTCGTGACCTTCTTTTTGACAAAGGAATGGGCCGGAGAGGTCCGGGCCATTACATCAGATACCTCTTAAAACATTCTCGTCCCCGAGAATTCAAAACCCAACCCAGAGGAAACCGAATAAGATACCTCTTAGGGTTCTCGTTATAATAGGAACCCAACCAACAATCCTAATCATAGGGGTTAGGAATCCCCTCTCCTATTTCAAAATATTATCCGCTTTAGGCGGAACTCACTCGCCTGCACGGGTTTAATCACATCCTCATTAATGCATCATGATTAAGGATTGGGCCTTCCCACTTCCATATATTAGGATTTTCCAACTTACACTGCCCCAAACAACACGCAACCAACACACTTCCTGAACATGTGGTTTAGGGAAAAAATTCCTTCTTATATTTCGAGATATTATCCGCTTTAGGCGGCACTGACTCGCCCGCACGGGTTCAATCGCATCCTCATTAATGTGTCTCAATTAAGAGTCAGGTTTTTCCCTTTCCCCACACATCTAGACATGCAACACACTTCCAGAGAACAAGAAAACAAAAGGTATCATAACCGAAAACCCAAGAATTCCATATATCAAAGGTACAGAGTAAAACATCAACACAAATCTCAGAAGACCAAAGAAAAACATTAGTCAAAACAACTCCGGGTACTGAGCGTGCATCTGGGCCTCCTACTCCCAAGTGCTCTTCTCGAGGCCGCCATGCCTCCACAACACACGAACCAAGGGAATAGTTCACCCACAGAGCTCCTTCTCTTTACGATCATCGATTCTGACTGGTCATTCCTCGAAGGTCGCGTCATCTCCCATATCTAACTCTCCCCAATCGATAACGTGAGAGTCGTCGTGTAAGTATCTACGTTGCTGGGAGATGTGGAAGATGTCATGTACCTTCTCCAACTGAGGTGGAAGGGATAGCTGATATGACACCTCGCCGACTCGCCTCAGCACCTCAAAAGGTCTGATGAACCTAGGTGAGAGCTTGATCCCTTTCCCAAACCTCCGCTGCCCCCGTCGAGGGGAAACCTTCAAGAACACATGATCTCCCACCTCGAACTCCAAGGGCCTCCTCCGACGATCAGCATAAGACTTCTGTCGGTCCTGTGCCACTTTCATCCTCTCACATACAAGCTAGACTTTCTTTGTGGTGCTCTGCACTACCTCTGGCCCAAGAGCACCCGTCTCACCAACCTCTACCCAGAAAATGGGTGAACAACATGGCCTTCCATACAAAGCCTAAAACGGTGCCATGTCAATAGTAGAGTGGAAGCTATTGTTGTAGGAAAACTCTACTAAAGGAAAGTGTCGTGCCCATGATCCTCTGAAATCCAAAACGCATGCTCACAGCATGTCCTCCAATGTCTGGATAGTCTGCTCTGTCTTCCCATCAGTCTGGGGGTGGAAAGTAGTTATAAGGCGTAGCTGGGTACCAAAAGCATGTTGTAACCCCCTCAAGACTCGTGAGGTAAACCGAGTATCCCGGTCTGAGATGATAGTCATTGTAACTCCATGAAAACGCACCACCTCGTCCATGTACCTCTATTCTAAGGTACTCATCGGGCCCGACATCTTAATTGCTAAGAAGTGAGCCGATTTCGTCAGTCGATCCACCACTACCCAGATAGAATCATAACCACCTGAGTTCTGGGTAGTCCTGTGATGATGTCCATTGAGATGGCATCCCACTTCTACTTGGGGACATCTAAAGGATGTAACAAACCACTGGGAACACGGTGTTCAGCCTTCACTTGCTGACACACTAGGCATTTAGCCACAAACTCTGCCACTTCTCGTTTTACCCCGGGCCACCAAAACTGTTCCCTTAGGCCTCGGTACATTTTTGAAACTCCTGGATGTACCACCAAGGCTGAGCTATGAAACTCACGGAGAACTCCCTCACACATCACCTCTGGAACAAACAACCTTCCATGGAAAAGCATCTGATGTTGGTTGTCCTCTGACCATCCTTCTAGAGCGTTCCCCTGATCGATACGATCCCGCATTACGTCCACCTTGGAGTCCCCCCACTGAGACTCTTCCACCTGCTGCAACAAGGAGGACTGCACCGTCATCTGAAACAAACAGCCTATATCACCTTCTACCCTTGCATCCAAGTTCAAGGTATCCAATTCTCCCATCACCTTCCAAGCATCATCGGATTCCTGAATCACTTCTTTATGTGACTTCCTGCTCAGGGCATCATCTACAACGTTTCCCTTACCTTCAGTGTAAGAGATCTCGAAGTCATAGTCTTGGAGAAACTCAACCCATCTCCGCTGCCGTAAGTTCAGGTCACGCTGGGAGAAGATATAACGCGGGATCTTGTGATCTGAGAAGACCACAAAGTGCTCCCCCAAGAGGTAATGTCGCCACAACTTCAGTTCGAAGACTACTATTGTAAGCTCTAGGTCATGGGTGGCATAGTTACGCTCGTGAGGGTGTAACTACCTAGACCCATAACAGATCACTCCCTTCTTCTGCATCAGCACGCACCCCAGACCAAGCCCAGAAGCATCACAAAACACCTCATACAGCAACCCTTCCTCTGGAAACCTGAGTATGGGAGCACTGACCAACTTCTCCTTTAGGTAGTCGAAAGCCTTCTGGCACTGCTCGCTCTATAGGAAGACCTGGTTCTTCCTAGTCAAAGCTGTCAATGGAGCAGAAACTCGAGAGAAGTCCTAAACGAACCTCTGATAGTAACCTGCTAACCACAAAAAACTACAAAATTCCGCCACGCTCTTGGGTGATTCCCAAGAAACAACTGCCTCCACCTTCGACGGGTCCACTGACACTCCATGCTGAGACACCACGTGCCCATGGAAGTGTACTTCTTGAGTCAAGAACTTACACTTCAACAATTTCCCGTAAAGCTGGTGGTTTTGAAGTACTTCCAAGACTGTCGTGAGATGCTCAACGTGCTCCTCCTCTGATCTTGAGTAGATCAGGATTTCATCGATAAACACAATGACGAACCGGTCCAGAAACTCTTGGAAGACAAAGTTCATGAGTCCGATGAACACGGCCGGTGAATTCGTAACTCCAAACGGCATCACTAAAAACTCGAAGTGCCCATACCTACACCTGAAAGCCATCTTTGAGATGTCACTATCCTTTACCCTCAGCTAATGATATCCAGATCGTAGATCAATCTTAGAAAACCAACCTTCTCCCCTCAGTTGGTCAAAGAGATCATCTATCCTTGGAAGGGGGTGACGGTTTTTGACCGTTACCTAGTTCAACCTTCGGTAATCTATGCATGTCTGAGACCACCATCTTCCTTCTTCACGAACAAAACTGAAGCACCCCATGGCGATACGATAGGTCGAACAAAACCCTTCTCCATCTAATCGTCAATCTGAATCTGCAACTCCCGCAACTCTGAAGGTTCCATCCGATAAGGGGCCATCGAAATCGGACGGGCACCGGGCTGTAAGTCTATCCTGAACTCAACATCACGTCGAGGGGGTAGAGTCGCAACCTCCTCAGGAAAAACATCGAGGAACTCCCCAACAACCTCTGGAACATCCATCATCTCTGTATGAGCTGGAACCACTGATAACCCGCCTAATAAGGAAAGGAGAGGCTCCACACGTCGGATTCCCACCTGATAGCTCATCTTGCCAACAAAAGTTACATGTTTCCCATCCATGTCAGAGAACATGACCCTTCTTCAGAAGCAGTCAATAACGGCACTAATGGAAAACAACCAATCGATGCCTAGTATGACATCATATGGCTGCATCAGTAATAGAATAAGGTCCCCACTAGATCGTTGTGGTCCCAACATCGCCGCACATCCCCGGAAAGCACAAGATATGATGTTCTGGCCTCCAAATGGTGTACTCAGCACCAGTGGTACGGAAAGTCTCTCTACGTCTAGTCCCAAATCATGGGCTAGACCAGGTGAAACAAAGGAGTGTGAAGCTCCCGAATCGAACATAGCAGAAACAAGAGTGCTGAACAAACAAATCGTACCTCACACCACCTCTAGTCCTGCCGGAGCTGTCAACTCTATTGTGTGAAACTGTCCACACCCAGCACCTCTTCCCCTCTGATGTCATCCACCTCCCTGACCGTGCCCTGGTCGAGGTCCCTGAGGAGCAACTTGAGGTCAGCCTCCTCCTGCAAAGTCTGCCCTCGGAAGAGCATGGTCCTACTACTGCTGGAAGGGCCTCACCAGCAACTGGTGTGGCTGAGGTGGGCGATGAACCTGCCCACCTCCACCGTACTGTTCTCGGGTTGGGAACCGACTCTGAATGTGCCCGAAACCTCCACAAGAAAAACACTTGGGTCATGGGATCGTGAAAAAGGGACGAGGACCTAAATATCTGAACTGGAACTGCTGGGGCCTGCTCCCCACTGGCCTGAACCTGGAAGGTCCTGTCGCAAGAGACCTGCTACTGACTTCCTTCCCCTTTGACGAACCTGGCTGGATCCTCTCACATGGTGCACCTCCCTGTGAGTGCATCCTCTCTACAACCTCTGCCTTCTTCTGTACTACCAAGTACGTTAGAAGGGTGAAGGGGGTGACAGCATACTAGAGCGAAGGACGAAGCACCTCCCCCAAACGTCTCGCCCGATACTCCACATCCGGAAAGAGATCCGGAGTAAAGCGCAGGAGATCCTTGAACTTGATCCCCAAATCTCGTACTGACATACTCCTCTGCTGAAGGCAGAGTAACTCCTACCGCTTCTCCACCTTGATCATGGAAGAAAATAATTCCTCTTGAAATTCCTTCTCAAAGTCAGCCCATGGAACCTCTGCCTCTATCCTCTCTCTGAGGTAGAGTGTCCACCACTGTCGTGCCGCACCTCTCAGCTGACTGACTGCTAGGGGAACCCAGTACTCCCTCGGAGCACGAATCAAGGTAAAAGCGATCCCTAGCTCCTCAATCCACCCCTCTGCCTCCGTATCCGAAGTACTACCCTCGTACTTCTTGAGGGTTTTCCACTGGAAAGAACGGAGAGTCTTCTGTCACTGGCTATCTCCCTCCTCTCGGTCAATCCTCAACTGATCGACCGCCTGAATCTGCTAGGCCTCGGCAGTCTGAGCCACCTGGGGACGACGTCCAAGTGTCATAGCTGTATGGTAAACAAAGATCTCCTAAGCCCAAGTAGTAAAGAAATTTCTCAAGGTTTTATTTTATCATCTTTATTTCAATTTCTTTCCCCGAACACCCAAATCAAGTAAAACACAATCATTATGATGCATGTACCTTCCCTAGGGTCTCTACCCTGCAATCAACGTAGTCTCACTTGGTCATTCGGTAGGCTCAGAGTCCTTGCATCAGATCACGGGGGGCCTTAAATCCCATGTCCTAGCCGGTATTCCCTTGCCTATGTCACGCACCATGATTAACTAACATTGTTTCCCTGTCATCCCATGCAATCCTAACTGTGCCTAACTCTAGACTCCATCCTATCTCTCAACCATCCCTCTGATACCATTCTGTCACGACCCCCTTCCATCAAAGTTACCCCTCCTAAGCGGGCAATGGTGAAAGGGAGATAATGACCCCCCGAGTCCCACCTCCAGTAGGCCTTGGGGTGGCGACTAGCACCAAGGGTATGAGTTTTCTAAAATATGGGAGGCTTTACCCTTTTTGTTATTTAAGATCGGGAAATAAGACAAGTCAACCACCAAAAAGGAAAATAACAAGTGTATATGAAATAAACCCAAACCAATCCCACATGCATTTTTAAACAATTTTTATAACAAGGTGAACATACAAGAAAGCTCAAAGTACAATACCAAAAGAAAAAAAGAGTACAAAAACTACAACAACTCCAACTGTCCGACTAGTAGGGTCCCGCACGGCCCTGGTAGTCCTCCTGGAAATCTGAAAGTAAACGTAGGGTGAGAATACAATTATACTCAGTAGGGAAACCTAAAGCTCTCGTGCACAAGTGGGGAGACATCCTAATGTCCCGTGAGAACAATAGAAGAAACCTAGAAGGGAAAACTATTCACCCAACCTCACCAGTAACACTCACTAAAACACAATCAAAACAGGTAGTAGTAGTATATAAGAACAAGAGTATTGGGTACCCCACACCATTTCCCATTAGTTAGTTGCTCTTCTTAACGGCGAACGTCCTGACACTGCCACACTCTCCCCGCCCGCACACACCTGGGCCCCAAAAACCACACATCTCGCCCGCACACACCTGGGCCTCACAACCACGTATCCTGCCCGCAAACACCTGGCCCTCAGAACCACATATCCCACCCGCACACACCTGGGCCTCACAACCACGTATCCCACCCGCACACACCTGGGCCTCATCCCGAAGATTCTTGGGAAACAGTAAAACCTGCCCTAAGAGTCTTGGGCTAAAGCAACCCCATTCGAAACCTGCCTGAAGGGTCTTAGGTGTAAGGTTTCCTCAAGCCATCACAGCCTAGGGAAGAAAGAGCAAGAAGGAGCTAGTAACTATGGGAAAACACCCTCTCCCATGAAATGGGAGTGTTCGTCATTAAGTGCTCAACATGGGTGGGGTGCGTCAAAACACAAAGATACAGATATATATATATATATACCAAACACTCAGCCCAACCTATGGCTTCTAAACAGAGAAACTGAGCACGTGCCTTGGCACTGCTACCACGAAGCATGCATACAAAAAACAACCCCAAACCCATTTAGGTTTTCACGTTTCATAAGAATTAGTTTATTTAGTTCCTTAACTACCGGGAAACTATCCACAACCAACCACATCGATCGTTCGTAAAACATATCCCTTCCATCCACAAATCAAGTTAGGAAAACACAAGCAACACAACCAAGTCCTTCTTATTTTCCAAACATCCCCATGATTATTATTCCCATTTCATTACCACACCCCACCATTCATTAACTCTTCCACTTTTATTTATTATTCACAACCCATAGTTCGTTCACATTCAAACCCATCCCTGCAGCCCCACTGCCAACCACCACAAACACACTGAAACCTATACATAATTACCCCTTTAATACCATTTATCGCAGCCCCGGTGCCCATCACCAACATAACATTCACACCAACCCACAACCAAGTCAACCGCAGCCCCACTGCTCACCTGATCCACAACAACCCACAAAAAACTCCCATCACAAGCCACGTATCCAAGCCGACACCCACATGTTCATTATTCCATTTTTTTCAACCGGGGTGATCACACAAGGGTTCCAGATTTTAAACAGCCAACTTTACGTGATTAACCAAATTCCACATTCCACAAGGTTCCATTCACAAAAATGGTCTAGAAGATTGGGAAACATTTAATTGCACAAGCAAAGGCCCCCAACTACCGTGATTTTCAGTAGGCATAATCCTATTCAATTCACAACATAATATCACAGGATATAAAGATAAACATAACAACTTCCCCATCCCCAATCTTTAACCAGTTATTATCTTCATTTATTGGTTCAACTATTTCTCATGAAAACAAGAGGATACCCACCCCGCATGATGCACTATTTATAGAGACGAAGGTAAGATCCCTACCTCAATAGGTTCTGATCACAACGCTCCCCCGGATATACTTTAGAAGACGTTCGTTGGCGTCCGTCACTTCTGTCGAGTCCCGGAAAAACCTCCTTGGGTGGAAGTTGGAAGGGAAAAGCTGAAGGAAAGACAACGGATCCAAGCTCAAAGGTTCTGCCTCATCGTTACGATCCCATGGCCGCTGAAGGATCGTAAATCGGAGCTTGGACAAAGAAGTTATGGAAGAAAGAGCCTTCGAGTCTATTGGGAGAACTCTGCTCAGAGGAAAGGGGAGGAGAGGGGTGAGTTGAAAAGGAGTAGGGGACCCCTCCTTTTATAGGCGAGAAAAGAAAAAGTACACGGCGTGTACTTTATGGTACACGGCATGTACTCGGTTATTTCACACGGTCTCCACGCGGCTTCCAACACGGCTCCGCGGTCATTGACTGGTCAACACACTGTTTGAGTGTAATGCATATGTGGGGAGGGACTACACAGCGTGTAGTTTGGACACACGGCGTGTACCCATTTATTTCACACGGCAAAGACACGGATCCAACACGGCACACGGCCTTTGACTGGTAACGTGTACGCGGGGAGGGGCTACACGGCGTGTAGTTTAGGGTACACAGCGTGTACCCATTTCTTTCACACGGTAAGGACGCGGTCTTCAACCCGGGGTATACCCGGCAAGGTTGTACACGGCGTGTACTTACACTACATGGCATGTACTCATTTACTTCACACGGCGAGGACACGGCCTGCAACACGGGGTATACCCCGCAAGGTGGTACACGACGTGTACTTACACTACACGGCGTGTACTTACAAAATTCTGGAAAGTGTGGGAAAAGTCCATTTTACCCTCCAGAACACTTCGTGACCTTCTTTTCTGACAAAGTAATGGGCCGGAGAGGTCCGGGACATTACATCAATACTTTATACATTGACTGAATTATACTAGAAACCATTGTTGGTGGCCTACTGAATTTACCCCATAACCTATACCGGTCACCAATGGAGCCATTAATACTTTATGGCTGCAGGTAATGTCATCGGAAAGTGCTCAGTCATGGATGCTTGATCTATTTTCTTATATCATGAGGCATGGGTGTAAAGGTTCCTATATATTATATCAGTGGTAGTAGAGTTATCTTTTATACTTTTCTACTTTTATATATCATATTGTATATTCATGTACTCTATATCCCATGTATCCCCTTTTTGTATATCAGTATTTCATGAAATCATTTTTTATAGGACACAAGTTACAACATTTTATTATTATTACTACTTGGATATTTCTTATTCTGAGGTACAGTTAGTTATATTTTCTTCTACCGCTGTTTATTATCTTTATTTATTTTCATTTTTGTACTCTTATATGATGGTGTAGTCTCTCCATCGTACCACATTGTACTCTCTCAGATAGTTAGTAGTCTCTAGCATATTGGTAGGGGATCTTTAGTCTATGTGACCCACTAGCTTGAGACACCATTTTCATGTCTTTCAGGTCGGTATTTCAAAAGAAAATGAGTTTTATTCTATAAAAATACACATTAGTTGAGATTTTATTGTACTAATAAAGTCTTGGAAAATTTTAATGATGTTTTGAGATATTTTGGATATGTTATTGGGAGGGAAGAGTAAATCATGTTCCAATAGATGCAATCATGGCTTGGATATGGTTTTATAGAAGTATGTTGGTACAAGTTGTTGTTTGTCACACCTCAATGAACTTTTTCACACCATATCAACATATTCTCAAACTAAAACATAGACCTTGAGAAAATTTAGTTTCACAATGTTTATCTATGAATGGATTTTTAATGTGTAATAGGTTTCATCATGAAAAAATATATGATTTATATGTTAATTATTTTGTGATTTATGAATAGTTTAGAATAATCATTATGAAAATATATCTCATGAAAATTTTTTGAATCACCATTACGGTTATAATAATATATTATTCTATAATTATCATGATTAATAAATAATGGGTCCCTAATTTGAGGATATTTAATAGGATCATGTTGTGATTATAAGGGAATTCATAATGAAATTTTATATAGATTTTATATGTTTGTAAATGATAAAGGAGCATGTTACAATGATTAAAATCAAAGATAATTATTGTTAATTCATGGTATTATGAAATATAATTATATGATTCACTTTATGATGAGGTTATATTTATAATTTTTCCAAAATTAAAATATTTTTTTAATTGGGGATGTATCACATTGATTGTAAATATTTTAATCTATAGATAATGGATAGTTTAGATTTCCAAAATAACATGTGATCAATGTAAATTCTGTATGGTTTAATTTAGAAGGATTAATTAGAGACATTGGATGAATTTTTTAAAAGTTAATAGATATTTAGATGTTATATGGACAACTGAAAAGTCTTGGATTTAAAGGGACACTATTACTGTGGGAGTAATTCAATTGATGATATTCTTTTGATAGATGAAGAAGGTGTATAATGAAAAAACTCTTTCTATTTTGTGATAATATTTTCTATAAAGACACTTTATAGTGACCATTATTTCAAGTATTTACTTATAAGTATTCCTTGAAGTGGTGAGTCAATGGGGGGGGTGGGAGTGTCCCTCTGATGTGTAGTGCACATTTCCTAAATCCTATAACCACATATAGTGAGGTAGTGATATCCACTTAAACATTGAAACTCATCGATGTATGCTCCTTAGAAAATCTATAAGTTTTGAACCAATTAAAATTATTTGTGTCATTATATTTACCCTTCATACATTGTTTGTTTGGTTATCTGATTTTTTTTTGATAGGATACCATCATTCTTTCTAACATGATAAAAGGATCCAATTCAAGAAAGAAATAAATACAACAACTAATTTATCCCCGTCATAGTGTGTGTAGGGACACTGTGGTTATAAATGTTTTTATTACATCCATAGGTTCTTCTTGGTGAATCAATTTGGGAATTTTTTTTATCATGGGAAACATTATTAAACTATATTGTGTTATATTGTTCAACTACAGTAAGTATCATATTTGGAATAATGTAATGAGATCACATATACAATCTTTTATGATAATTTAATTCCTTATTTATATACATAAGATACGTGTACAGGATATTATAGAGTATTTCATGATGGTAACATATGTGAATTTTATAAATACCAATTGAAATGAAAATATGACTTTTCTAGAGAATTATCAAATCAAAAATAAATAATGGCAATTCATTGTATATTAGTGAAATAAATTTGGGGAAAAATCACCAATATTTATTTGTTTGATAGAGAATTAATGGTGGTGAAAATATATATTCTACATAACAGGTTTGGTGGTATGAAGATGATCTCAATTGAAAACAATGATGGTTTCTTCAACTGTCTCATTGAGTTTGATGTACCAATTAATGTAATTTTTAATGAGATGAAACATGTTGACATTATGAATTATATTTTTAGTCTATTACCATTATTATGCAATCTAAAGATATAGGATTTAGAATAAGTAAATCTTGTGGGGTTATCTTGTACTATTTTCATATGATATGTGTATAAATATGAAAGGAACATAAATAAATTCAAAAAAATATGGCGTTCATGGAAAATGAAAAATGACACATCAAAAAAGTTAATTGGTAGTAAAAAGATGTATTTGAAGGATTCTTGTCATTAGTAAGAAGTTAGTTCATGTGTGGTATCATTATGATAATTTAATATATATCATTGGAATGATGTAAATATTTAATGGATAAACATATTAATTTGACATTTCTATTAATGGTTGATAGCGTTGATTTATATATCTTCACACAACAAATTTAACATAGGTTTCCATAAAAAAGATCAAATCTGGTCACACATTTATAAAATGGTTTTAGAGAAATATATAAGTGATGTGAGATAAGGAATATTAAGAATTTGGATTTAATGAAGATGAACCCAAATTCTTTTCAAAATCAATGTATGAAATGATAACAAGGATGAATAAATCCAATTATAAAAGCAAGGAATAAAATAAATCAGAAGGTGTTGCTAATATGAAGGTTTAACTTGAAGGTTATGTTGAAGAGCTTGATCTAAATAAAAATTAGAATATGAAGATCAGTTGATTATTAAAATAAACATAATAGTACATTAAATAACATGAATATAAAATTATTCAATTATTAATGGTTGTGGAGGATCAAGGTGTTACTCAAGAATCATCCAAATAATTAGAGAAATTGAAACTGAATATTTAAGAGAAATCTAAGTTAATTGATAATTATTATACATGTATCATAGAGAAGGAAAACAATATTGAGTCCTTTTAATAATACATAGTAGTTATATTAAAGAAACCTAAAGCTACAATGAAATCATATGATATATAGAATTATAAATAGTTTGGAGGGTTCTTAGATGAAGAACTAAAGGGAAAGGGAAAACATAGAACTAAAAGTATTGAAAATATTTTTAGTGATCAATTACCCAAATATCTATATAAATTTTGTATAGATTCTGATGTTAAATCATTGAAAATAACATAGGTTGTTTAAAATTAGAAAGGAATGTAACATTCTGGTGATAATTATGAATCAATATGAATCTAACTTTATATGGAAAGAAGATTGAAAAAAATTATTTTACATGATGATACAAAATTTTTATGGTTACCATTTCCACATTATTACATATTACAATGAAATAGATAAATGAATCAAATGATATGCACATCGGATTCAAAATATAAGGACTAGAGTGTTATAAAAATCTATGAAAAGTTACTTTAATGGGTATTTCTATTATTATTAAATTTTTTCCCCATAAATATATTGATTGAAATCAAATGAATTATACAAATTAAGTCTATATATGTTAAATAATGATTAATTATAGTCACCCAAATATTATTAAGATAGAATTTTTTTTACCCATTATTGAAAAAAGATTATATTATGTTTATGAAAATTAATATAATGAGAATAGACTATCAGATATCTCAACTCAACTAGGCATGTCTTAGAGAGAAAATAAGAATAAGGAAAAATATATTTTTTCTTATATTTATTTAAAAGTAAATTAATAAAAACATAACGTGGGTTCTTGATAGTGTATACTCATCCAATATGATTAGAAATATGATGTTGTTGAATAGTGTGATTTTTTTTATTAATTGTATGGTTTAGATTGAATTTTTTATTTAATGGTTACTAGAAGAAGAAATAAGGCTACCTAGAGATCAATTGAGGAATATAGATGATGTCTCTATAAATAGACTATAACAAAACCTTTTGAGTTTATTCCGTCTATATGAATATGGGCTCCAAGTTACATTCAATCAGGAGGGGTTTTTAAAGGAAAGGATAGAAATCTTTTTTTTAAAAAGCTATAGAGAAATAAAAATCTGTATGAATTGAATAAAAATGTGTTTTATATGTTTTCTTATATTTTTATAGAAGAATAAATTATTCCATCAAATTCTAGTACATATACTTAAACAATAAATATAAAATTTATCCAAGTTACAGGATAAATTTATATTCCTAAATTGATTTGTGATATATAGAGAATGTTAATTATTTCCTGAGATGAAAGATGGTGTAAAATACCTATCAATCAATGAAAAAAACATTTTTTTATTTAATTCAAAATAATTTGTGAGATCCAATGTATCAACCAAGAATATTAGGTAAAATTTATTTCAATTTTTCATTGAAGAAATCTATTGAATGGGTTGTATCAAGTGTATATTGACCAAAATGGAAGTCTTGGTGTGTTTCAATCATTTCCAATGGAGAGTAAAAAAGGATCATATAAGATCAATTAAAATTATAATATCGAATAATGACATATTGTACACTTCAACTGAGGTGGAAAGAAACCAATAGAATCCAAGAATAAATCATGATGTTTTAAATATGAGGTCACCATAATATATTTTTTCATTAAATAGTGGAACGAAATTAAGTATAATATGGAAATGAAACTCTGCATCAAGAGAGTTATCATGAGAAATTATTGTACGTATGTGGGGAAAGTGGTTTTTTATACCCAAAAAATGATATGTGATATATTTTTGAGAGAAGAGAAAATTATAAGAGATGTATCATGGGTGGAGGTCAACACTTATGCATATCATATTTTTTGGAAGAAATATTTTCATTTAGAACAGGGATGAAAAGGTCAATTTAATTATTCTATAGATGAATGAATTTTTTTTATCCAATAAATAATGAGTAAAAACAATAAAATGATTCAATAATTTACTAGAAGAAATAATGGAACATTATGATGTGAAGGTTATAAAAATAAAATATAGAAATAAATCTACCAAACATTGATTATGTGAAGTCCATGGGGAAGAAAAATTGGATGTCACATTATTTCTGAAGATATTCATGGTCCGATACAAAAATATTAATATATGGATCATTTGGATAAAGAAGAATATTTTGAATATAGTCGAACATTAACTTGAAGAAGGAATATATAAACTATGATTGATAAACTATCCATAATTAATGAAAAATATACTAAAAACCCTATAGGATAAGGAATGTATAGAAAAATTATCTATTATCTCAATTGGATCCAAATTCATTTGAATAATTAGTGACTAATGAATCATTTATTAAGGTTATATACATGAAGCTAGAACAAATATATAAGAATAGAAAATTAGATATTGAAATGATTTTGGATAATTGTAACATCATCAAAACCAAATGGGGGACCAATAAAAAATATGACAAGAAGAGAAAGGTTTTATAAAAATTCCATTTTACTATGAATATCCTATGAATATCCTATGAATAAGTTAATGTAGTTGGGATTAAAGAAATAATCACCTTGGTAGAATTTTTTGAGTTAATAAGGATGTACTTGAAGGTCATAATTAAAACTGGATAAATGTTAATCATATTCATTTCAAGATGGTATATTTGAATAAAGTTATCAAAAATGGAGTTTATATTGAAAAAAAATGGTTTTCCAAATTGGTGATAACAATTAAAAGTTGAATAGGTGGAATAAAGACTTATACGACAGAAATAAATAACCATATTCCATGAATACATAAGAAAAAGCTTGATGACGTTGGAATTTAGGAGAGTCGGTATTGATCACAACTATTATGATAAATTGAACAAATAATCCTAGGTATCCATACTAATTTATTTGAATGATACCCTATTCTGAAGAATAATTCTAAATTTATTGATAAGTCTTTAATTTTGATTTGATCAAAATTAGAAATTTCATTGATTGTAGAAAAAATATATTTTCTTATATTCCATGAATGATGAAGTTCTCTTTTCATAACACATGATCAATGAAATATTAGAAGATTTTTATATGCAATATAAACATGGTCAAATATCTTTTATATTAAATGTTTGGTACATCTATTTCAGGTCAATCAAATATAACACCCCATTTTGGTAAAACTAATTATATGTTATAGTCATGGAACATTCAATAATTATTTTGTGTATTATGAAGGGAATGATCAGTATTTATATGTATATTTTGATATTTATTGGGTTGGGAATGATTTGGATAGAAACTATTTTGATGATAAATCATTCATTATTAAGAGAAATATTATTTATGACTAATAAAGAAGAAGTATTGAATATCCATTATCATTATTATTGATGATTTTATCTCAAGAATGAAGACATATACTAAGATTACATAGATGAAGTAGAAATTGGAAGATATTGGAAAGGATTTGGAGGTGACTATGGTTATCAACTGTGACAAAAAGTGTGTGATTGAGTTGGTGAATAATATGGTATAACATTCATGCATGAACAATGTAATGATTTAGAACCATTTCATCAAAGGGATGGTGATTCAAGGAGTGATCAGTATATATAAAGTTGTAATGAATGAAAAAGTGGGGAAAATATTTACGAAACCATTATCCACATAGGTTTTTGAGGATAATTAGATGTATTATAGGGTTCCACCACCACTTAAAAAATGAAAAGGTTTAGAAACATATCATCATTGTATGTTTTAATTTATAATTTGGATATATGTGTTTAAAAAAACATGGCAATTTGGGTTTACTATTAATAAGTTATAATAATATCGATATGTGAAAACATTAAGTACCATAATTAGATATTATAAGGGAGGGTAACATACCTTTTAGTGGGAACTATGATTCATGGGGAGATACAATCAATATAGATGACCATGAAGGTGTTCTATATGTATAATGATAACGAGATTTAGATAAAGTGTTAGAGTTTTAAAAAAAATTCTTATAGATGAGTTGTATTAATTAATCATATAATTCTATTCAGATCTATTATTTTCTAAGATAATAATTTTAAACATATACGTAGAGTGATAGATAATTTATTCTATTAAAATTTTGGTTTTGATGAAGTTGAATTTAACTAGAGATATATGGCATTACTAACAAACCTAGAGGTTGAGAATTTCATAACCCAAGTCATTTGAATTAAAATATAGAAGAATATTGGAATCACTAGTGATAAAGTCATTAGGGTAGTAGAAATGTTGTCTTTATTAAAAATATATTTTAATAGATGATTTGTGGTCTTGATAAAGAGTTTGAAATGTCTAATGACATTATTATAAATTTTGGTAGTGTTCTAGGTAAGAAAGATTCAAACATGGAATAATAGAGTTAATCACACCATTTTGGGGGCTATGAAGGAGAACGTTGGTATAGGAGGTGGTTCATCACACCATAGTGAGTTTTTTCACACTGCATCAATTTTTCTCAATCCATAACAAAAAGATTATTCAAATACGGTGCAACTGTTATTCACTTTGAATGAAGTGCCTTAGTGCAACATGTTTCATTATTTCGTAATATGTATTGTTTATGACTAAAAAAATGGTCAAATATGGATTTAAGGAAGTAGTTGCAACACAACTATAGACTATTAAAATATGGTTTGATACTGGTCAAGGTTTGAATAATGTATCACACATTAATGATGAAGACCACAGCACAATGGTTTAAGGATTTTAGGAGATTTGATAGGATCACTCCGTGATTCTATTGGAATGTAAATTGGAAATTTTACAAGGTTTTTTAGATATAAAGTTAATAAAGGGAGACACTATAATAATAAAAATCATATCATAATCTATTTAATTTGAGGTATGTTACCCAATAATACCTAGACCCACACCATTTTGACGTGATTTCTATGTTTTCTACAAAATTTAAATATTTTTTCAAATGGTGAATGTTAATTTTTAATTTAGTAGGTTTTATTATGATATTAATGATATTTTAAATTTATATTAAGAATGTTACATATGAAAAATTATAAGGGATTAATTTGGAGGAATAAATTACGTACATTATATAACTTTTTAAAAATAGAGAAGATACATAACAATTATGGAGTGTACTAACTTATTTGGAATTGGATGACTAACTAATACTGAGGTAGGATATCATTTGAAGATGTATATTTTATAAATGAAATAGGAGGAAAATACTAAAAAACTTTTTTTGTTAATAATTTCTTTGAAGACTCTGGTTATTAACCACTATATTGTTTACTTCCTTGTAAGTATTCAATAGAGGTAGTAAATGAATTGGGGGAAAGTGGGAGTTAACTTGGGATAGATAGTGTACATTTCCTAAATATTTAAATCACATAAAATAATGCATTGACATCCCTAAGGGAATTAACACATTATTTTTCATACTCATTAGAGTTCCCATAGTGTTGAACTATATAAAATCATGTACATAATATCAATTGAATTTCAAAAATGTATGATTTGGTTGGGTGATTTCCTATAATAAGTTTTTAAAATTATTCCCAATATGATAGCATGATTCATTTTAATGTGGAAAACAATACAAACCCCAATTCATTCCCTATAAGGGACTGTTGGTATGTTGTGGTAGAAATGAAAACCCACATAAAAACCAATATTTGGTCTCTTATAGATGTATCACCAAGAATACCTTATCTTATTCGATGAATTCATGGTATCCAAGTTGTCCTAGACTCTATCAATACACAATTTATTTCTCAAAATACCACAGGTGTATATTCATTAGTAAAACCACAAGACTCCCTAACAAAGTCATTCATTCAATCAGAAAATGGATTTCCCCCTATATTAATCATAAAATAACATACATAAGAATGTGTTCATGGAATTATTATTCTATATCAATCAAATAGAGATTAAAAACAGAATACCACCAAATTTTTAATATTGGAAAACATTCTCATATATACCAAAACATCCCAATTTTCGTTTCTTTAAAACATAAGACAACAAACAAATTTTTATAAAAATTTAAATCTATATCGCATTCCATTTTACTCATTTAGTGCCCTTAACCAAAATCATACAAAAACCATTATTGAAAAATATAAATTATTATTTTGAAAAATCAATAAAAAATATATAATTTAAATCGAAGATTCTCTTTGGAAATCCAAATTTTGTTTTTATAATTTTCATAACAAATTGATTCAAAAATTAACAAACATGTTTATATAATCCATAAAAGGTCCACTATCACAATATTACCCATTTTTTCACCAAAATAACAATTTAATAAGGTATGAATCTTTTTAGTGATTTTAATGACAATGGGACTTCATCCCATTTTTTGATTGATATAATATCATATAGTCATGATAATTATTACAATAATAAATTCACCACAAATAAAATAACTATCATTCAATATATAATAAAATGAGATAAAAATAATAAATGTGTACATGATTCCAAACTTGTATCTATATCCAATCAATTATTTTTTTCCATTATCAATAGTTCTTGGATGTACCAGAACGTGTCCCATTAATAAAGATTAATTAATTTATCCATAAAGTAATAAATAAAATATTATATATTTTTATAAAATAAATAAAACTCATTAATAAGTATATATATGCTATAATATTAGGGAATGAGGTATATACCACTCTAATCATAAACTCGATCATACTATAAAAAATTCATAATTTTAAAACTAAATTGATAATCAATTCTATTTAAGGTTTCTAAAATTAAATGGGAAACAAACCATCTAACTTAATTCCATTGAAATAGAAATAAAAAATGGTTGTATATCATTTCAAAGCCTCTCTAAGAAACCATTAATAAAATATTCATGTATTAACATGATTTTCCCATGATCTATTGAAATCTATTATATAAAACCACACATAAGTTCACCAATATTATAAAAGAATAATATGGGGAATGAATAATTGGTAAGGAAGTAAGATTATATCTATTGTACATTAAAAAGTGATCCAAACCAATCTGAATCAAGGGAGAATGATAGGAGAATAAGGATCTATGGGAGTCAGACATATATTGACCACATTCATTAAAGGATAAGGAACCTAATTCAAGGTACATTTTAAAAGAGAGGAAAACCACACCCCACCTAGAAAAAAGAATCTATTTACGTGGTGGCATTTTTCTACCACCGTCCAAAATCTAAGACACTTGAAAATTATTGAAAACTATAATTTAAGATTCTCAATAAATCCAACTAACTCAAAAAAACTAAACCAAACCCCCTAATTAAATTTATACAATCTTCTACTTGATCAAATTCAAAAAATTCTATTTCACATTTTTACTAAATGAAATGGAGTTAGAAATTCCTCCATCACTACTTAAACTTAATGACATGGATCCTTATAAAATTATATAATTTAGTTGGGTGTATTTTGGATGATTTTTATTATGTTTATGAACTTTAATTTTGTATCTTATGATATATTTGATATTAATTTTTTTATTTGGAAAGTTTTTTAATTTATAATAGAGAAAAACAGAATTAGCATGAGGGTTTTTTAAGTAAAAATATATATAGATTACTAGTTGAATAAATATTGAAATGTATAGATTGAAATTTATGTTTATTGTAATATTTTGTTTTATTATAAATGTTTTTGTCTTAAAATGTGAGTGGGTTTTTTATTCTTTCTTTTTTTTAATAGGGAGAATTAATTGTTATATATTAGAAGGAATTTTTCAGTAATATCAAGCTATATAGTGGGTTGGAATAATATAATGGATGAAAACATCTTAGTGGGTATATTAATTTATGAATTTCAAAAAATTGGAATCTAACTTAGAAGTTTTATAAGTGTTTTGTAACTCTTGAAATTATTTATGGTTTGAAATGATAATATGAGATGTCTAATCATAAAAACATTGGATTAAATTCTTTCTAGGATTGTGATATAACCATTGTTGAGCAGCTTTATGTGTTCAAAGATACATATAATAGTGTTATATCATAATTATTAAAGTTGATAATCAATGAACCAATTTTATTTGTGGATCAATCTAAAGATAAAATGATTTAACTTAAACAATATATGTACACATATTAGTCCTTATTCAGTGTGTAGGTTTATTAAATTTGAATTATAAAATATATCCTCTGGTTGTTGTAATATTAATTCTAGAAGATGTTGAATTCTTTGGGATACTCTATTTATACAAAAATAGAAATTTCCCTATTCCATGTCCCTATAATCCTTATTAATGAAATGTAAATTCATTGGATAAATAAACAAAAAAATAAGTTAAAAAAAATAAACTTTTAATAACCATTATTTTTATTTGAGTTTTCCTTTATGATCGAAATGTAATCAAACCAAATCAATCACTAATATTTATAATTTCTAATACTTGTAAATTGTATTTTTCAAGGTAAAAAAGGGAAATAAATTCCTCAAAAAATACATTAAATTTTTTATGGCATGGTCACATAAATTTTATATGAAATTTAGTATGAATATAAGAAATTTTTTCATGTATTATAATGTTTACTGAGATTTATGCATTGAATTTCAAAATTGTATTTTTGTTCAAAAATAAATTGAGAGTATGATCAAATAGAGATGAATATTTCAACTGTTAGAGTAGGTTTTAAGAAATTTATTAAGTAACAAAATAATGATAGGATTTTTGATGTATCTATGATTTTTAATATGATTATATAGTGAATATATAAATCTTTCATCCATGATGAAGGTTCTTAAACAATGATGGTATATGGTTAGATTTATGATGGTGAATATAATAAAAAAATGACAATATTAGTGTTTTTCATATGATAACAATTATCTTAGAGTGTAGATATATGGGTTACAGTCTTTATAGATTATAGAGTGGTATATATGATAGGGGAAAGTGAAAGTCTTGGGAAATGATGGATGCTTAGCATGTTGATTAACAACATATAGTGAATAAATTAATAGGAAATTAAATACTCACTCTCTTCAAGAAAGGAGGTCATTTTTATATAAATGATGGTATTTTCAGGAAGTATAATATCACACTGAGTGAGCTATGTTAGTATATAAATTTTTTACAATTGACAATATTCTATGAAATATATCATGTTATAGAATGTTGGTTGATGGACACATGGGAGACATATAATAAATAAGAATATTAAGTGATTATCATTGGGAAGATATTGCAATCAAGGTACATCCCACTATATATATAGGTAGATAATATTATATATGAGAGAAATTGAACAATAATTTTTTATATTCTTGAATAATATGGGTGAATCTTATATATCCTAGAGATAAAAAACTATAACAGGCGATGATGATGATGATATAAGGACCAAATGATTCATGGGTCAAGATTCCAATGTAGTTGCACAAGTTATGAGGTGGAACTAGTTTTTGAGAGGTGGTGGATACATGTGAAGATCCAATAATAATTTTGTTTTTGTTTAGGATGATAAATATAAAATGATTGTGTAATACGAATTGGTTGTGAAGTAGAGATAATATGTGTACTATATTTTGATATCCAAGAATTAAACACCATGGAATAATATATATAGGGAGTTGTGTTTTTAATTAAATAAATAGTTAACACTCTTATTGAGTGAATTTAAGAAAAATAGGTGAATTATAAGACATTAACGGACATTTATTCAATTGTAACATACAAAATGGCATAAATTGGAGCTATTGAGGAACACTATACATATGGTGACATCTATCACATACTATATTTCAATAATTTTATGTAAATGGTAGTGATTTTTAATTATCTTTTAGTGTAATTTATCAACAAATTCATAGGTTTTATACATTAAAATGTATCCCAATGCCTTATTTCCTTCATAGTGACATCGATCTATAATCAGAGAAATCAACACCAATCACAACTTGGATATATCTCACACTGAGTGACCTTGAAAATACTCTTTGAACCATATAAATATATTTTTCCAAAAATTATCTTATGAATTTAAGTTGTTTAATGAATATAAGAAAATAGTAAATGAGATTGAAAGTGACCATCCACATTAAAATTTCATTATTTAAATTTATTATGAGGGATAAGTTTTGATAATGAGTTAAAATAAGATCGGGGTGCCAAACCATAATTAACCCCCCTTTCATGGTGTATCATTGATAACCAACATTACCCCTAAAAATTTGTAACCAATCCTTCAATTGTTGTATTTGAATCAAATTTATATTCTAAAATAATTGTTATCTATATGATGATCATGGTATAATGTATAAGGGTTACAATGTTTAATGGATGAGTATATGATAATAGAGATTTTATTTTCTTACATATTTATAATATATTATATGTTTTGAGAAAACAAATATCTGTATGGAAAAAACTGCAGTGGTACCCTCCAAATTTAGAAATGAAGAGAATGAGTGACCCCAAGTCCCTCCTCAAATAGGCCATGGGTTCATGACTAGAACTGAGGGTATACAAAACAAAGTGGGATACAATAATGTTAATATATGAATTTAAGTAAAAGAGAAATGATGAGATCCACCAATCAAAACAAAAACGTATAAAATAAACCAAAAATATTAAAAAATTAAAATATCATAGTGTATTTTATTAAATATAAATAAGTGTCCAAAAAAGTAACAAATAAAGACTATGAAACATTAATAATGAATATTCTCTACTATATGATAGTGTGGTCCGTCTTGGTGACTAAATCCCTCAAAATCGCAAAAAGTATCATTTATATATATATAATGGTTTGAATAACATATATAATCAGTAGGATCCTACTCAATACCTCTCATAGAAATGTGATAAGGGCATACTAATGCTCTAGTGGAAAAGTAATAAAACTAACATGCACATACAATGTCAACTACCCATTCATATCCTCACCTAGAGATCACTCACCATTTATCACACACAAGGAATGAATGTAATATTCTTATCACCCAGAGATCACACACCATTTATCACAGACAAAGAAAGAATGTAATATTTTAATAATATTATCATAGGAACCCCATAACCACTTCCTCACTAGTTTTCCTCTATCATTCCTTAACATCAAATATCCTATGCTCCCATCCCTTAAATATCACCATTATCATCATAATAGGAAATTCAATCTCTCAATCCATTCTAATCACCTCATATTTATAACATTGAATCTTAAATTTCACCCTATGACAGTCATCCAAACCGAACATCACAACCCCATCACATCTATATCCATCACATTAGGGTATTATGTACAAAAAAAGGATATCAATGTGATTTGGAAAATGGTTATTTTTTTTGTATTTTCTATTAATTAGGATTTTCAATATAATTAACAAAAAAGAGATATTTTGTGTCATGAAGTGAGAATCAACCAAAATAAGAAGATTGGATATGTTTTCAATATCTTTTGGTAATGAATAATGAGGGGTCTCAATCCTTGAATACCTAGTTTGAAACATTCAAATGGAATTCCACATATCTGGTGATTGGAAGGGGTGGTATTCATGTCAATGAAATTTGTTGATTGTGAAGAATCCTTTTCATCTATAGATTTAATGAAATAGATGAAGTATAATGACCGAAACACAGCACCTATACTAGAAAAAATGAATTATATGTACTCAAAAAGTTCATAATATTTTTCTCATCAGTGGAAAGGATAGTGGTAGTTGAGAACCCGTTCATGGACTGTAAAGAAAATTGGTTATTGACATCATTGTTTATTTACATTCAGATGATGAATGATTTGAATAGAGATATACCAGTATTTATTAAAGAAGATATGCACATGAACTAGAATAAGAGTTTATTAAAATACTATATTATTGATTATTTTATATAAAAAACACCATAGAAATGATTTTAAGATGTTTTGAATTATTTTAAAAATTCTAAAAATCATTTAAAGAAAAGTTAAGATTATTTAATGATGTTATAATAATCCATGGAGTAATAAGAAGTTTGTTTGAATCTATTTGTAGAAATATGGATTTTGGATCTTATAGAAAAAATGGACAAGTCCTAGAAATAAGTCTTTTCTTAGCTATATTAATTAATTTATGGGAAATGTAATTCCTAAGGAATATATCATAAACTTTTTTTTTTATTAGCATAAAAATTTGAATTTATTTTAATTATATGAGAAACATAATATGAATATTTCAATCATAATTCTTTATCATAACACTTTACCATATTCATTCTTTATAATACTGAGTGTGTGAGTCTAACATAATGAATTATCAGAGCATAAATATTTCAATTCACCAATGTAAAAAATTTGTATGAATAAGGCATCAGTAATTAGAAATTTTTTTAGAAAGATTCTGGATGAAAATGAAGTATCTAGAGTAGATCATAAGTCTTCTTCATAATCTTTTTCAAATTTATGTTGTTGGATTTCACAATGTATAACATCAAAACATAATGTTTTTTAAAAGTTCTAATATATGAAAATGTAAAGATCTAGAAAATTCCATGTAATTTTTTTTATTATTTGGGATTTTTATGAGTCTGTGAAAATTAGTGGCGTGTGATTATGAGGTCTGGTGTGCCCGGAATGAATTTCTGAACTTTTTTTATGGTAGGCTTAGTAAACACATAGGCGTCATTTTCTATCTTTTGAACCGGTGCTCAGAATTGAAATCTAACAGCACCGTTGAATCCATAGATTTGGGATTCTCTTAATAGAAGCTTCACATTGACCATAGTTGGTTGGGAGAAAATGATTGTTTTTTAACTTTTTAAAATATAATAAAATAACATGTAATTGTTATTTTATTTTCTTTTTCCCCAACGGATGAGCAGCAGTGGTGGGACCATTGACTTGTCAATCCATTTAATATCTTGACTCATCAAGTGAGTAACTGCACCATTATGAATTAAAAGAGGTTAATTAATTCATTTAATGAACCTCATTAATTACGCAATGTGTTACTCACCTTTACCCCTCCTATTTAAATGGAGCTAGGGGTTGGGATTTGGAATGACTTATTTGAGCAAGGAAAGTCTAGAAGAGTTTTGCAGCAACATCCACCAATGGAGGAAGAAATCTCGGGCGGCAATGATCCGGCATCGAAGAACGCTTACGAATCCATCCAACGTGAACAATCCTTCCACCGTAATCAGGAAATCTCCAACGGATATCAAGGCAGGGGGTTTATGTTTGTTTTTTGTTTAACATTATTGAAATGAGTTTATTTAATATTTAATGTTACATAAATATTCTCCCGCTTGTTATCATGTTAAGGTGGAGGGTGTGGGCTGAATGAAAAAGGCATGGACCCTCCGTCGCTTCATTCATGTTGCGTTCTTCAGGGATGGATTTCCTTAATTTTGACGGCAACGCAAGACAGATGGTCACGCTGGGACGCAAAAGTCCCAAAGAATCATAGGAACAGACAACACCAAGAATAGACCACCATAGAATGTCTGGTGGCCCGTGGAAAGAATCGTTGGCGCCATGCCAGTGGTGGTCGGCGGTGGCCGGAGGAGGCCCGTGACAACCGGCCACGGGCGGTGGGGAGGTGGCGTGCTGCAGTGGCCAGAGACGGCTACACCATGTTAGCCACGTGGGAGAAGAGTGGTGTCTCCAGTGGCAAAATCCATGGCTAGTGGTCCATGGTAGGAGAGGAGGTGTGGCCCCGCGCCACGCTCGTCGGTTGGAAAACGGACATCCATCTGTCTTACTGTTGCATGTTGTGGGGCAGCGCCCTACTGGCCTGACAAAACGGCCCCGCATCTGCAGGGCCAGCTAGGAAAAATAGTTCTCCTTTAGGCTGACCGAGCCAGACACAGACCAGGCCAGACGTCGGCCAGAAGAACGAGCCGAACCCGCAGCCTAGTGGGCCAGCACGGGTGGGCCAAGCCCCACCCGGCGGGCCGGGCCACCCACGGCCCGGGCCCGCGAACCAGCCCAGCCGACCCGGACGGGCCTTCCCCAGTGAACCGGTCTGACCCTTAATGGGTCGGACCAGGGTGGGGTCAGGTAGACCATGGGACACGTTGCATCGGGTTGGCCTGACCGAGTCAGATCGGGCCCCGACCTAATCGGCCCCCTAATAAAGAAACACCCATAACTGACGAACCGAGTGTCTGTTTGACACGATGTCAGTGGCATTGGGACCCTTTTTAGGAAGTAGTCCCTTTGTAATATTCTGGAAAGCCTGAGTGAGGTGAAATTACCCCCATTTCACAGAAAGGGGTGTAACTAACAGGTCATGCGTCCGATCGACACACCTTCTATGGAATAAGGACCCTTGTGAAAAGGTGGTCCTTTAGAGATACTCTATGTGAGTTATGATGGTGTTTTACGTCTGACCTGGGTTATATTAACTTGAATCCAACTGGGCCCTTTTTAAAAAAAGTTCCCATATCCCACAGACTGGGCGCCTGATCGATGCGTCGTTTGTCACGTTGGGATGCCTATGACGAGGAGGTCCCATGGGTATTATTTTTTTGTGACTTCATACTGGTTGAAATATGACCGATGGATTGATGAGCAGAATCTTCCAGAGATTAGGCGTGCAACGTACAGGAATCCAGAAGCTGGTTGGGACATGAAGAAGAAGAGAAACCAATATGGGTCAGTATCATAAACTCCTGAGTGGGATGATCTAATTGTACAACTAATCATCTCTACCTCTATACCAGCGACCAATACGGGTCAGCACCAGTGACCAATATGGGCAGCACCAGCGACCATAACAGGCTAGCACTAGTGACAAATATGGGTCGTCACCAATGATCAATACGGGTCAGCACCAGCGACCAATACGGGTTTGAATCTAGCGACCAATACGGGTTAGCATACAGTGACCTATAGAGGTCAGTAGTGGGGTTACTACAGATAGCATGATCTGGCTTTACGACTAGTCATCCCTATTCGAGTAACCTTGAAGTTATACCGTTAGACTGAGCTGTCTCTTTTTCTTTGTGCTTCATGATTTAGATCATGCTTGTGATATTACCTTTGTGGTATTTCTTGTGATGTTTTATTTTGTGGATTACTCAGAGACCTTTGTGGGTCTCGGGGTCCCCTACTAAGTTGTTATACTCACCCCTGCACGGGATCCACCTGCACATGTGTGTCTAGTTAAGACTACTGACACTCCGAGGCAGACTTTAGAGGTTCGGGACTTGGTGGATCTTGGTGAAAGGGGAGCATTCGAGATCCTATCCTTCGACTTCAAACTTATAGATAATACCCTCCAGTTAGAGTTCCAAGGTAGATTCAAAAACTGTTTAAATTCTTTTTAGTTTCTAGGGCTTGAATTCTAGCCCACTATTTTCAGTTTGTAGTTGTACTTGTGGTTGTACTTTACTCTTATGGTAATACCTTACTTTTTTTGGTTGTGTACTTTAGTTTCCCTTCTTTAGTTTGTACATATCTCTAAGGAAATGCCTTCCCTATTTGGGAAAAGACTTCAGCTGCTAGTCACCAACCCCTGCCCTATGGAAGGTGAGCTTGGGGTAGTCACGTCTGGTCCCCATGGGATGGGTCGTGATAGAAAAATTGAGCATCTATATATTAAATCTAATGAAGATTAAATTATTTGAGATGATTCAAGAGTATTTAAACCATGATATAATACTGAAAACACCCAAATAGTGGGAGAACCATGACTTATAATAATGTGAGAAACTGATATTTATCCATGGAAAGGGAAGATATAAGAAATATTAAAATAGAATTTTTGGGGATTGTTTTATTTTATTGAAATAAAAGTATGATGGTGTTTTATCTTTTGAGATTTGAATATCATGAATCTCATTCAATCCATGATCCAAGATGATTATGATCATGATTTAAACGAGTGTTAAACATCATATATTTATTGATTTTGAAATTGAATATATCATATATTCTCAAATAATATTGATAAAGAAACAAAAAATCTCCAACCATTAATCAAATAAAACATTATCTTAATATATTATTTTTAAAGCAGTTAAGAGGATTTGGGAGATATGTATAAGAATTTTCCCCAAGATTGAATGCTTGAGAAACAAAAAATGGGTTTCATACCATAGATATATTAGTTTTGTAACATTTACATAGATTTATATGTAAAGTGGGAATTTAGTAGATATTTTTTAAAAGAGTAAGAATAATAAGATGAGCTCATCAAAGTGTAAGAAAATATTTCATTCATCCATGTTTTAAATTTCAGGATCATTTAATGAGTGAATTATTTGAATACTCTCTAAGTTAAAATAATTTTTACTAAAAATCATTAAAACATGAACTAGGTATTTTGTTATGGTGCTTGTTCATTGGATACTATATGGTCTTCTTAACCTATCATGCATGGTTTTTTCAAAATATGGAATGTATTTAATAATTTAATATGAGTTTTGAGAAGATCAAGGTTAAGAAAAAGTTAAATATAAGAAATAATCATTACACTTTGGTATGATGACCCAATGAGGATACTTTGAGAGAACTAAAGTTATTGTAGAAGAATAAGAAGGAGAATTCTTTTCAACCTATTGTGAATAATAATTTTAAGTAAGAGAATCTATTATGATATGTATTGATGAAAAATAAGGATAATTTTTTCTAACCTGTAGTGAAGAAGAAAAATGATGAGAATAAGAAAGTGTGTTGTTCCTATTTAATTTCATATGTCTTGAATAAAGAGATGAAAAACAAAAGGAATTTGGATGTATGACTATTTGTAAGACATTATGAATACCTTGTGGTAGTCTAGATCTTTATATAATTTAGTCGAGTTTCCAATATTAGTTTCTATGAAGAACTGGAAGCTACAGGGAAGTTCTTAGGCCGATTTTCATGGGTTGAGTTTGAAGACATTCAAGGTATTCAATGTCACTTTTTTTGAGGAAGTGAATCACAAATTATTTTAGTGAAGAGTCATTCATAGAAAGAGATATTGATCTACATTTGAAGGTGTAATAAATAAGAGAACTAGTGGGAGAGAAAGACTATAGAGAGTATTACAAATATCCCTTTACATGATTCATATTGGGGAGGCTTGTAACCTACAAAATATTGTTACCACACATGTGTAATTTTGTTTTGAAGAGGTATAAATATTATACATATCCACCCATTGTAATTTTTTATTTGATTATAGTAGAGAATAAATGACTCAACAAGTGTTTACATTATAAGAAGTATGTTACTCACATCAAGGGAAAAACTAGAAAAAACACCTATGCTATTTTTAATTTATGTTTACACACTACATAAAGGTATTTGGTAGGGTAAAATAGTAAATATCAATTTATGTTCTAATAGGTGACAATGGTAAAATGGGGGGTTCTGTAATATCTTGGCTCGACTCCATCGATTAATATTATCCACAATGATTCACCACATGACCTCAGGTGAACCTCCTCAAACACCAAAGAATGTTTACTAGTGGAAGGGCTATATGGAGGTATTGTGGGGAGGATTTACTCCACATATTAGAGAGGGGAATATAATAGAAAAAAAACTAAACTTATTCTATCACAATGATCCAAAAGTAGAATTAATAATTTTAAAAAAGACTAATAATAAAAGTGATACAATTCATGATGGAATACAAGACTAATCACATAGTAGGCCGATCACATATACAAATAAAAAATTAATATAAATAAAATGAATTGAGGATTTATTTCCACTCAAATACATGACTTATCCAAGGATCAAAATCCCACTTGAGTTTATCCATCTCAATAATGTAATCCAGGACCTCAATCCAACATAAACATGCAACAAGTGAGGGTGTCTAGGTACCGAAGTGCAGTTTCTACACAAGAAAGGTGTGAGAAAAAAAACTCATTAGGCAATAATAAATAACATCCTTAAATATCACTGATCTATAATTTTTTATGCATAAGTGATCAAGGTAAAAAATTATAGAAAAATTAAAACAAGAAAAGTTAAAAATAATAAACAAAAATTCAACTCTATGGTTTAGATTCACCCCATGAATGGTATATACTTGCTTCAGCTAGTGCGGGGATGTATCTGAGCACATCAAGATGAACATGAAAAAATTTCTCACATCGGGGGGGGGGGGTAATATACTAATCCCTAGACAATAAATAACACTTTAGGGTAATATAACCATCCTCGAGGCCCTAGTAACCACTCGGGGTATGTGTTATCCCTTGGATTAATCATCAATCTTACTATCCACCTGGGGGATGTGTTCACCCCAAGTTTAACCATCAATATTAGTATCCAATTGGAGGTCATGTACTCTATAATTTTAACCATAACAACCCATATATTTCATTTACTTTTAATGAAAATATATCAAATATATAAATTTTTCTTAATTAAAAACAAATAATTACGAGTCATAGGAAAAAAAATAACATTTTGGTTCTAAAATATCATCTAATTTATTTACCCAAAACAATTTCAAAATCTAGTTACAATATCAAGGACCAATGTTTTTACAAATTACTAAATACCATGATCCAAAGCATTAATTAAATAAACACAAAACTATTTATCTATTAGATGGTTAATGTCATAATGTGACTTGGGATTTACCATTTTACATTATCAAAAATCACATCAATTGCTATAAAATAATGTTAAGGAATTACATAAACTATGTTTCCATTTTATAATTTTTTCAACATTTTCCAAAGGTAATCATCCAATTACATCACATAAATTATCATTGAACATCTTTTACACTATTTTATAAGTTTTGGATTCCAAACCCATATTATTTATACCATTCCATCACACAAGAAAACACTTTACGAAATCCAATTAACTATTACACAAGGTCTGATACAAAGGTCAAAACCATCTAAATTTATCGATGGTTATGAAATTCCATTTCAAAACCATTCATTTAAACATTGTTTCCTCTTAAATCATTTTAAATACCACATACTAATTTAATGATATTAATCCATTTCATGGTTTTTCCCCATCTAAGCATTACACTTTAAATTATCATTCCCTAATGTAGAAGGAATGTTAAATGGGTTATTAAACTAGGGAAACCTTAAAATCAATATGTTAATTTAAATTAAATCAATAATAAATAAACTTTATAGACTACACTAGGAAAATACTCAGAAATAGGGAAAGATAATTGGATAAATTGAAGTGACCACCTATATCAATTTTGAAGAATTATGATTAGTTTTCAAAGAGATGATAGTATCTTCCAAAGTCCATCCAATACCACCCATCCTCATCTATTTTTAACTTAGATCATCTCAAAAACCCATGATCCAAACATAATCAAAATAATAATAATAAGTAATTATGAAAATTATAATTTTTTAATTAACAAAATTTAACCACAGAATATCCATTAAAAACCCATCGGGTCATCATGTTGTGATAAAACAACATCCAACTACTTATAGGCGGTATTCTTAGGATCCTCGACACTATTTCCTTATAAATACATAAGTGATGGAACTATTTACACAATTAATTTAATTAAATTTAAATTAAAAACCTAATTTAAATCTATGGAATGAAATATCTTTGACAAAACAGTGAGTAATGGAAGGAATATTTCATCTTGGGATAAAATATTCCAATGTTTTCAGAAAACCCCATCAACATAATCTTAGTCCAACATGATCTAGTGGAATCAGAATCAAAACCTTATCTATACATCTCAAAATTAACATATAGTGAAAGAAGAGACAAGAATAGAGAAATAGAGCAGGATGATTACCTCGAATCACCATGAAAATTCCATGGAACATATATAGGATCTTCATATAAAGAAGGAGAGGAGGGGAGGTATTCAACTAGGTATCACATGAGGGGAATAGAAGATATGGTGGATTCCCTACTTAAAATTCAACATGGAAAATGGTGAAATTCCATTGTTAATGAGCCACACAGTTTACAAAACCATGTGCCAATATTATGGTAGGATATACCCAAACACACCCCTCTCACATCGTCATAATTTTACGTTTTCCAAACCATGTACCAACTATTCGGTAGGCTATATCATGGTCTATAAATTTTCTCATGCTAAGTCTATAATCTTGTGAAAACTATGTAACAAAATTCTAGCCTAAATGAGGTACACAGTTTCCCCCATAAATGCACATAGTTTCCACAAAACCATACCCTAACCATTCCAGATAACCATCCTTTATAGAAATTGTATTTGAAATGTCTTCACACTCAATATTCTATATGGTTTATCCATGATGTTTCACACTGAACATTTCACCCCAACTAAAACCTCCAAAACTAAAAAAAACATAAACTTAAGATCCTGAGTTTCAACTGAACACCAGAGGAACCTCTTGGCCCTAAACCCTTTTAAAGAAACATAACTTTAGGATATGTAATATTTCAAAATTCCATTATAAACCCTTATTCCAAATCTGCATTGATCACTAATTCCAAAATTAAAATTTCTATGAAAAATTCTCACACATTTACGAACACAAGGAATTAAAATATCACCAATATAAAACTTCTCATTCTTGAGAATCCTCTTTAAGAATCTCATTATTGATCATGGAATAATCAGGTTTTCAATTCATCATATATCAACTGTGTCCCACCTTGAATCTTCAAATGTTCTAAAAAACTGAAATTTACAATTTTATTGCTGTTAAAACATTTATCCATGAACTATGCTTGTAACCATTACAAAAAACACTAGGATATTGATCCCTCAATCCTATCTGTCCTAGAACATGATCAATTCATCTTCCAACTGATCACACGTTCAATGGTTCTCCCCATCATATAAAATAACACATCATTTCCAATTTCAATGATTTTGAACTTCCTCTATTAGAATTCCCCATTGGAACACTTTTTCCACATTTCAAAAAATGAATAAAACATTGTTTCCACCCTACCATGAAAAATTGAAAGAATACATCGGTCATTGGAAGGTACCACTTATGACTCTCAATTTTGGAGGGAACCAAAGTGCCTTACTACACATGAATAAGTCTTGATAATGCTTTCCATTCTTTGAAAGGTCCTGATTAGAACTGATAACATATCATTCGTTTCCAAAATAATTCATATGATATGGTTCCTAGAAAAACATCAAAATACACGAAAAATTATCTGTCCAATGTTAGTATAATTTTATCTATTCATTTTCAATGGGAAATAGGTTCTAGCCTCCATCATTTTACTATAAAATAAGCATGATGGATTTTCCCTGAAAATACTTGGAAAATTCCCACAAAAATTCATCATATCCAAAATTATATACCCAGTGTGCTTTTCACTTCACCTTATTCCATCAAATGAAAATTATAATTTTGAACTCCTTTGATTGATCCTTCCTAAAAACACATAGATCGAACTACCAACAAGTCACCAAATTACTTATTCATGATTCTGTTAAGACTAAAGGCATCCCATTATTATCCTAGCACCCACACTGATATCCATATTCAACACCCCCTGTAATCTCTTTGAATATATCATCAATAGTTTAAACCCACTTCATTCTTACCATGATCACTGATCCATATTTTATTTAATACATTTGAATCAATATAAACCTTCCCAATCCCAATTTCCTATCTCAGACTCCACCCAATATGGTACTTGAATATATACTTGGTATTCACTGAGGAATCTAGATTTATTTTATTCCATTTATTTACTAGCATCAGAATACCAAAATGACAATCCATTGACTAATTCATTACCTCAATAACTCTTCTCAAAAGTGGATAACATGCCAATGAACAATATCCATCTACCCATCATAAGAGTGAAATTTTCATAAAATCACTAGATCAGGTTCCTAGACATCCTGACACACACTCCATCTATCATTAGACTCATTGACCAGATGCGATTGAGTCTGATCATAACCAGGCACCACCACATGATCAATTGTTGAATTCCCCTAAACTATAATGATGGTAAGACACTCAAATGACTAGTGTTTAACCTCTCTAGCATATTTCCTCACCTATATTTATTTTTATCTCAAACAAAACATGTTCCTTTTCTAAAATGCATGTTGATCCTCCTAATACATGCTCACATCATCCCATGAAACACGTTCCTGCAAATAAATCCTATATCGATCATGTCACCACACCCAATACATTTAAGAAAAAACTAAAACCACAGGAGGAATTCCTCATTCTAATCAAACCTATATCAACAAAACTTATAATTTTCCCATTAATCCCATCGTTCCTTAGCTCCCACTTGGATTCTCACCAACTGAAAATTTATTATCACTGTGCAGATCTAGAATTTACTACCTTTATATCAACCCAAAATGATTTGGTGTATTATCCAGTACCACCAAACCAAAAAAACCATCTCACAATTTTGAGAGGCATACATCAATAAAACCATGCTAACATGCCAACATCACTAACCATACACCCTACACATTATTCAATCAATACACCCTTATGATTTTCCACAATATGAAACCATTATAAATCCTCGATGGTTTACAAATGCACACCCCATGCTTCTAAATTGATTCCAAAACAATGGTCTAGGTACTCGATAGTTCCTTCCCTTGAATCATTCCATTATACCAAATGAACTCTGAGTGAATTATCATAAAATAAATCCAACTTCAAACCTATTCCAACCCCCCCCCAAGACCCTCTTGTACAATTATTTCAAAAGATATAATTGGTCAATGATTCACTCCAAAATGTACTAAAATCCATGGTTTAGAACTCTAGGGGATCTCCCTTAAGAATCTAATCAGAGGTTCACTATGGTCCTTTGATTAAACTATGGGTAACTAGGTCTTATGACTAGACCAACTAGCAAGGTCTCATGTTAGGGTAACTTGGTCTAACCACATAGCCCAAGGACAAAAGTCACAAAATGAAATATTCCATGGGGGTATCATATCCACTCCCATATTAACCATGTAAACACACATGTCCATACACCCCACTCATAATCCTCATAGAATATACCATATCAAGAATCTAATTCCAAACCGTCCAAGAAACAGGGAATTAGTTCTCATGAACATCCTCAAATGAGACTACCCTAGGAGAATCATGACTCACTAGTGTTCGTCATCCCAGTCAATGGAATCATTACAGATAACACCTACACAATAGTTAAAGTCAAACATTTTAGTTAATTAGAATACCATTCCATGGTATATTGGGAAATTTTAATATATGTTATTAGTGACATTTTATGTAATAAAACCTAAATAAAAACAACACCCACTTAGTCACCGTGAGTTTTATTTACCTACATGGTTCAATGAACCCCCTATGAACAAGGGTTCAAACATCCATCTTCAACTATGAGAATCTCTCTATAGTATCCACATTACCTACCTCTAGCATAAAATATACACAAGTCGGCCTAACAGAGTTGAACTCCACTAAGTACTTATATGAGAAAACATAATTCGAGTAGTTTATAAATATTTATACAAATGATCCTCAGTAATCTATGAAAATAATTACACTACCAGGACCTTACATGTCATATGGATCATATGTGGTGAGAATGATGCATGAGATACCTCTATCTAATAATGGTGAAAATGAAATATCCATAAATAGATTCTTTCTAATGGTATAAGAGTTAAAAAATCTATAAACCATAAAAAACTCAAACATCATGTGTTTCATGATAATTGAAAATAACAGTAACCATAATAGTGAAAACCAAGAACATAAATCCCATTCACAAGGAAACATGGACTTCAATTTGAAACATTTTTCACAACACACCAATCCATGTTCGATAACAAGCTCTGACACATTCCTCAATCTCCAGTATATCAAATACTGAACTTGTAAGACAAAAATAAATTTAGGGCTATGATACCACTATATATAGTTCAAACTCGACTAACTATATGAATAGTTTTTTGGATTGGTTCTCCATATGACCTCAGGCCCACCTCCCCTAATTACAGAGGCTATCGACCAGCACCGACGGTCAAAGGAGGTATCATGGGAGGATATACCCCCTATATTAGAGTATTCAAAAAGAATATAAAATAACTAAACATCATACATCATAATAAACTTAATGAGTAATCAATAAATATAAACAATACTAATAATAAAATAAATGTAGTACATACTAGCATACAAGACCAATCACCTACTTGGAAAATCATATATAAAAATATTGAAGCAAAATAAATAAAATATATTGAGAAACTACTACCACTACAAGAAAAGACACATATAAAACTTCAAGACACACCCAAGCCACTCATGATCAATCATGAAATCTTATTCCTTGTCCCAACATGAACCTACAAAAAGTGAGGGCATTTAGATTACCTAGGTGTAGTGGCATCCCAAGTTGGGTTTGGGTACACAACTATGTAGGCCACCACAAATGATGTAAATAAATATAACAATTATAAAAAAGTGGGTAAAAATTTTCTCAAGGTACACATGTAAATATTCTATTATGAAAACATATAAATTAAAAAACATAAACAAATGTTGAAACCATGGGCCAGATTCACCTCGAGAATGGTATATATTTTCTTTAGACGGTGTCATGGTTTCTCTAAGAACATCATAATGATGATGGTATTTCATCTGTCATCAATGATAATATACCCATACCCAACCAACAATTAGCACACGAGGGGTAATATACCCATCCTCAAGGACATAATTATCACTTGGGGCTAGGTTTGTAAGCTTCTAACATGGATCACTTGGAGAAAAGTTTCCAGACCAGTTCACCATCAATACTACGGTGTGCCTCCCTATATACTAGAGGTTTCTTACTAGTGGACAGGGTCTATGAGAATCTATTAGGAGATTGTACCCTCTCTTCAGAGTAATTAAAAAAATCCAAATAGTAGAAATAGACATCCCAAGACAAATCAATATCACATATAAATAGGGAAGTGCTTATAAAATAACCCTACCTTATAATGATATAACAAAATAGGTATGAAATACATGTCTCAATAGATACCACATTGGTATATCATATAATGAGTATAAAAAATGAATAAAATTAATGTAAACTGAACTATAATGCATCTTGAATAGTCCTGAGCCTTGCTATGTACCATCTTCCATATTCTATATTAATAAGACGAACCAATCTTAATGTAATGAGATCTTTCTATAACAAATATACTAAAAAATACATTGTATATTTCTTAGGTACCAATGTTCCATGGAGTCTCAAGTAGGGTGTGAGTAAATCATAGTAGGAAATCACAAAGGGTATCCCTAAATAACCTATCCATAACAACAGTGAAAATAGTATTGGTAAAGCTAAAAATAACAAATTTAAAAATTTAAAAATTTAAAACTAATTTTAAAAATAAATTTCAATCCAAATGGTTGATTCAACATTTGGAATTCTATAAACCTTCTTTACCCAGTGCTAGGGTGTCTCTGAGCATGTCATAGTGATCGTACCAAACCAACCACTCCCGGCCATGGGTAATTTGACTACCCATAGTCTAAAATGGAATTTGGGGGTAATATTCTCATCTGTTGATCTATATCATCCACCCAAGTGTCGTGTTCACCCCAATTTTAACAATATGTATCAATGTCACCAGGGGATGTGTTCACCCCAACTCAACCATAAGTCTAAATGTACTTTGGGGTCCATGTTAACCCTGAGTTAACTATAATTCTCAGAATACCCCTATGGTCATGTTCACCCTAGGTTAACCATCCATCCCAGTGTCCCCCATGGTCTATGTTTACCTTGCTTTAACCATCCAATCCATTGTATTTTAAAATAGAGATTGCATGAGTAAAAAATTAATATGAAATAAACAGTCACAAATTATAAGGGCATTCTCACATTTCTATTCATGGAATGAGTCAAATCCCCCAAAAGATGTTTTCATTACCATTAAATATTTGAAATCATGAAATATCATTCTTTTTCAAAAAAAAAAAGAATACATCCATCCTAATTCACAATTATTTACATTTTCCAAAAATTACATATCCCAATATTTAATTTATAACAAAAAATTACATGACGTTCATCGTTTTATGTAACATTATTTCTAGAACATAACTTACAAAATTCCATAATTCATAAGTCAAGAAAAATCATAACGGATGAAAAATATCCTAGTTTAAAACCATTTAAATTTTTGTATAAGTCACATTCCAAAAGCTAAAAAAAACATTATCAAAACCATGGTTTCCATTTTAATATTATTGAATAAAGTTTCAATTCCATTTCATATTAATAGATGATTATGAAATTCCATTTAAAAATAATTGGTTCTAAATATAACTCATTGTTTGAAGAATTGAAATATGGCTCAACCATCAAATAAAAAGTCCCAATACAAGGAATATATTTTAATAAATAATGTCAATTAAGGAACACCAAATTAAAAATGAATTTAACAATGTCTTTATTGGATCTTTTTAACTGGAGTGAATGCACAAATAATTAAATTAATGAATAGAATGTGGATTAAATTGATGGTACTTCTACCTGATGTTTAGAGAATAACACACACTGAGTATCGGCTATTGGTTTTCTTAGATTCATGAGAAAACTAAAAACCTATCAAACAACATAGAAATATGACATATTATAAAAACCAAGAATGAAACTGCTTAATGGTGAAAAAGTGAATAATATGAGTGATATGATGTATAAAATTATCTATATCTCCATATCCTGTGATACAACATTCTAAATGGCCAATAACCAAGGGAGACCCTCCCATGGGAAGAGGAGGAGTGATGAACGGATAGTTTGAGGGTTCTGTCTAAATGGGAGGAAAAATAGTGGTTAAAAACATAAAAATAGTCAGTGGGGATGTTTGATAATTTGTTCACTTATAAATAGGTGTGTATTTTTTACATGATTTTGAAAACCATGCGCTAATTGTGGGGACCTCATTGTTCAACACACAACTTTCCCACAGTTTAAAAAACCAATCCCAAACCATGTGAAATTCCAATACAATTTTCTATAGAGATTTCATGGTCTCCTTGATCAAATAAAGTTGTTTAAAAAAACTATGTGCTTATACAAACAAAGATTCACAGTTGGGGTGCAGGTCTATCTCTAGAAATACAATATCTATATTCCCTAGGATGGTCTCAATGATAATGAAATATCAAACCCCAATGCTATATAGATTTATCCAATTACCCGAGGCAAATATTTTTTCCTCAAATATCATCTAAAAACACCACTTTCATATTTTCCAACTCATGGGTTACTAATCTAACCCTTTATTTTAATAACGTACTATCCCAAAAACTCAAAAATTAATTACCCTACTTAAAATTAAAATTCCTATATAGATGATATAATTAAAAAATACCCACCATATTACTTATAATTATTGAGAAGTCTTGATTGTTATTTAACGGTGTCACCCAACCTACCCCAGTCATCAATTGAAGGAAACAGCTGCATTCCATTCATGAATACCTAATGCACTTCAAAAGTGAAACTCCCAAGAGAAAGATATATACTTATTAAAATAGGAGGAACTTACATAATTATATTTCAAAACACCAAGAAGACATTTATCTAAGACCATCTAACCTAGAACACCATATTTTTTCTCCAAAAATATCTGTAAGAGTATAAAGACTCCCACCATAAGGTACCACATCTGGTGGAATTTCAAGGGTCCCAAAGGTTTTGAAGTTACAACCCATTGTTCACATACTCTGTCCAAATTAGTTATCTCCCATATGAATATGATTATTGAACACATAATCTCATTATTAAGACTATCCATAACCTGAGGCATTACCTCAACCATAGATGGTATGAAATCCCGAAACTCCCAAGCTTCACAAGCTCAACTACTCTATGAGGATGTTTGTCGATGGATTCACACAGTCATCTTGCTAGACCATCAACATGTGAATGCTACTTATAAAACTACTAATGCCCAATAAGACTAATTAATGTGATATTTATGTACTCAGTACCCCCATAATGTTGTCCCTACTAAATTATTTCCCTTGTCATATAAAACCCATGCTTGAGATCACTTGTTAAATGACCGATACACCCTTTATCCATTATTTTTATATAAAATGTATGAGAACCCATCATCATACACAATATTAAAGGGTCATAACCTTGTCTGATGAATCATTGTAGAATTTTACAACATATTTCTAACAAAAAAAGTTTAATTTTTCACCAACATATGGTCTAAAAATTCCCATAAAACTGGGAACATGGACGCTCATCTATAACTTCATACATTCCATTAACCATCAAATCTTAATCCCTAATCCCTAGTGGTATCTCACAATAATCCAAGAACATTATGGGGCTTAACCCTGACCTCTTGGTGATATTCCATACTATAATCATAGACTACATGCATTATTAACCACTATCTCAATCGAGAACAAGAATTACTCCAATATGACCACTCTCGGATCAGAGCATCATTTCATGATAGAATAAACCTCTTATAATCCAATGAAAACACCTTGAAATACACAACTAGAATTCCACAATGAATCCAGTTTATATTGGAACCAAACGTTGCCTGATATTTGTTGTCATGACAACCATATAAGGATCAATCCCATAAATTAATGAATTTTTCAATCATGAGGGTTTCCCACCCAGGATTGTTATGACACTGTCCACTATGGAGTTTACATATCATTGATTCCACAAATTCATAAATCCAACCTCCACCACTCAAGTCTCAATCTTCATTAAACACAATAGTTGTAAAATCCATCTGATTCTACCCAAACCATTTTACATAACAATAATCCATTACTCGATCCATGATCATAGTAATATCACTAATGTCATTGAATGAAAAATGATTCATAATGGTGGTAATTCCCTCACTCATCCAATGAGGACCTCCCAGTTATATGGATTCACATAAACTGCTTCTAGAGAATAGATTGAATAGGTTCCACCACCAAGGAATGTGTGTCGATCCTCATGATCCTCCACCACCAATTAAAACATCGATTCATGAAATAGGGTTAAGTTTATATAGAACATGAAATGGTACCAAAATCCGTCGACAAACATCATAGTATCCCACTGTGACCTCAAAATTTATACAAAAATCTATGGGACATCAACCTTAAAGCATCCACCAATTTTTGGTATCATCGTTCAAAGAAGCCCCATAGACTGAACCCTATTACTGCCCCATGACTCTGTACCATGTAGTTGTGAACCAAAACCTCATCATGAAAATACTTCCATTACATCACTTAAGTATTTCTAAAATATGAATTATTCATTAATGGAACTATGCATAACCATCTCTACCTATCCAAGTCTATCTTTTCATGTGTGCACATAATTTTTTCTACAGTAAACCAATGTGATATCATTTATACACCACAAAATGTCATCAAAAGTTATTATTTTATTGCTCCACTATGCCCCCAACATAAAAAATACTCTTCCTCACATTATTGGAGAATCACTAGTCCTAGGATCATGCACCTAGATACGAAACAAACCATTCTCATAGATTTTCAATTCCACTGACAAGAGACATTCCATACGCTATCTTAGAACATGAATGATAGCTTGAATGTATCAAGGCCAGTAGAATGACCAACCATTACCCTAGGAATAATTTTAAAAACCCAAAACCACTCACCTATGTGGGAACAAAATACCCAAATCATGTTTATAATTTTTAGATTCAAGCATCTGAATTATCATTCTCCTCATTACCAACCTAGAAACGGGGCCCTAACACAATGGTTTTTTATCCACAAAAACCTCAAAAATTTGAAGAAATATAAAGTTTATTCTCATAAAATCCCAAGAATACACTTTCCAAACATATATAGGGGAATCCCACAAGAACTATCTAACCATCTTGTGGGTTAGACATCCCTAGGAATGTAATCACTAAATTCCTGAGACACATCTGAATGGTAACATAGTACTCCAACCTAGTACATAAAACATGGTCTCACTCATGGAACAGTTCACAAGATGAATATTTATACTATCTAAAGGACACATAGAATAAAAAATAACAAGTAACCACTCCAAGGTCCCCACAAACATGTTTCAGTCCAACTAATACTACCAAATCCTAGGCCATTCATAAGCTACAAGGGTCACAACTCAATAAAAGTCACAATAGTGTTAGTATATAATATACTATATACCACTCATTATGAAAGGTTTACAAAACTGGGATCTCATTCTAGACAAAATTACACTAACCTAGGTCAACATTACACATACCCTAGTTCCACCTCCTATGAAGGGTACTTATTAACAAACATAGACAACACTCTCAATGTGAGTTCATGAGGTTAATACATATGTTCAAGAGTTCCATAACCATAAACATGAGGTTCACATACTCCTTTCAGGGGATTTCTCATTACCATTTACCAATTTCATTATAAAAATCACATTATTTATTAAAAAAACCAAATTTAAAAACTATCCAATTAAAATAAAATTTCAAATAGTCCACCACTTTTTAATACTCCCGTTTCATAATTTAACATTTTATAAGTCTCATAATTCAATTTCCTAAATCACCAAAGTATTTACAATTAAACCTTTATCATTTACTTGGATTCATATTTAAAAAATGTTTCATAAGTTTTTTTTATGAATATTCTCAATGTCTTGGTTAAATAGAATGTCATTCACAATATATAAGGGAAAACACCATATTTATTACATAATGTAATTTTATTTAACCAAAACAATCATTTAGAAACCCATTTATATCTTCATTTATATTAAGATAACATCTATAAAATTTTCCATGTAAGATTCCACAATAGTATTTTATGGTAAAGAAAAATATATGATGTTGAAGACGCATTAAATAACCAACCCATTCTAAACAGTACATAGATATAATCCAATGAATATATAAATTAGATAGAAATAAAAAAGTGTTGATATAAATCATAGGAAACATATAATCAACAATTGAAACCTATGTACCTTGAATAATTCATGACTTTTCAATACCTATGTGCCTAAAATGATGCATGAAAATACCCACACAATCATTCTGTATCTGGAAAAGAGTGTAAATCCCATCAACATGTAACATAAAAATATATGTGCATCACTCAAAGTAAAAATAAAATGTAACTACAATAAGAAAATTCCAATAACAATGAGTTTCATCTCCGGAAACATGGGTTTTCCCTCATGAGTGGGTTGGTCACTCCTTGAAATGAGATCATTTGAAATCCATGACACATTCCTACTCTCTCTTCCCCCATACCCAAAATAATAAGACTAATTAAAACATTCTCTAATATAATTTTGTAACATCCCATCCAAGATTGCTCATAGAATAGTAACCAGGCCAGTTTTCCATGTAACCTAAGGAATTCCTCCCCATGCAATAGTTGATGATGACTTGTGGTGATAGTCTATGAGAATCTATTGGGGGATTATACCCTCTGGTCATAGTAATAAAATAAATGAGAATAGTATGAACATATAAACTGGTCCAAATAAACATCACATATAAACATGAAAATAATGATAAAATAATCATAGATCATAATGATATAAAAAATAGGTATGAAATATTTTTCTCAATAAACCCCTCATGGTTGGATCATATATAAAGGAAAACAAAAGAATAAAATAAAAGTAAACTTAACTACATCATAACCCAATTAGTATTACTATTATCCCAATACTATCATCCACACTCCATCCAAGAAATTCAAATGTACCGTTATGAAATGGGTATTTTAAAAAAAAATGTATCATAAAAACTAATGGTCTTCCACTCAAGTACCCAAGTGCAATGATGACCTGAGGAGGGTGTGAGTACAACTCAGTAGGTCCCCCATGACAATGTCCCAAAAAATAACCAGTCCATAAGAATCATTTATGTAGTAATAGTAAAGTGTAACAATCATAAATAAAACCATTTAAACATTGAAAACCGAACTATAAATTTATTACCTAACCCACGGGCTAGGTTCACCTTGAGAATAGTAAAACCTTCTTTGAGTTGGGTCTGAGTGTCTTTGAGAATGATATAGTAACTGGGAAACCAAACCACTATCGAATAGGGGTAATATACTCCACCCTAGTCCGAAATGGAATATGGGGGTAATATACCTAGCCTTGGATCCCCACTATATTCTGAAAGGCCATGTTTACCATGATTATAACTATATGTCTTATCAAAGATCTGGGGATATGTTTACCTAGGGTTAACCATGTATATCAGTTTTCCCAAGGGTCTGTGTTCACCCTAGGTTAACCATAAGCCTTAACATCCCCTGAGGTACATGTTCAAATTTAGCTAACCATCCACTCCAAATACCTTAGGGACTGTATTCACTCCAAGTTAAATATAACGACCTAGAATTTTATCAATGGAATTTCTCTTCTGATTATATATCTCCTATTTCGTAAAACTCATTCAACACATGATAAAAGATACAGAAGTTTATTATAATAATATCAACAATGCATTTAGAGAATAAAAATTTCCATAATAATTGAAATTATTATAGTGGGATAAAAAATAGAAAATAGGATAAAAATAATTATAAATTTTGGATCTTCTCAGTCCCCCAAAATAATCATAGTCACAAAGAAAATTGTAGAAATGAAGCAAAATGTTAGTAATGAAATTTGAAATTTGAAAGATAAAAATGAATATATATATATATATATATATATATTTGATAGATAATATAAGTGAGTTAAGAATGAATGAAATATTAGGTATTTATAAGAATTAGGGAACCCATATAATCGTTACAATTATGACCATTTGAATTGTAATGTAACCATTTGAATAGTAACCTCACATTTGGAATAGTAATCTAACCATTATGAATATTAAATTAACCATTAGAATACTAACATCACCTATGTAAATACACAATAATATTTAGGTATCTTTGAAAATGATAAAATGAAATGTTTATACCAAAATACAATTAAATAAATGTTTTAAAATTTATAAAAATCAGTGTTTTTTTTGTAAAACATGTATGATTTATTTTTATTTTTAAAAAAATATAATGATTTAAAATAATCATTATTTATAAAAAATTAATATGGTGTTGTATTATAAGGATAATATAATTTTATGTGACCTTAAGTAATTTTTCAAGGGTTCAGAAAATTGATCATAATATTAAAACTAGTACTTTTCAAATAAATGAGGAACTTATTTCAAAATTCAAATTTATATTATTTAGAAAATTATTTTCATAAAATTTATTTCAATGTATAAATATATAAGTCAAAAAATTATTTGCAATGATTTTTTTTTTATTTTTCTAAAATTGATGGATTTTTTGTGAATTGTGAAATATAGTAATATACAATATTTTAAATTATAAGATAATTATAAGAATTATGGAGTCATGGATGATGTAAGAACCAATTATTTCAAACTCATACAAACTAGTTACTATATATCATCACACTAATCAACACTGTTTGTTTTTTTGAGCCAAAATTATAAACTAATGATTATAATATTCAAAACACCCATCTCCCCAATAAATACCACCCTCACCAACCCTTATCCTTAAAACTTCTAAGACTTTGATATTGCCAAATTTTCTCCCATTTCATTTCCAAATTCTCTCCCCCATGTCCTAGTTCTACTAGTATCATCCAAATACCATTCCAGGGTGCGTTAAAGGGCATCTAAAAAAGAAACAACCAATGGGAGTGGTAAACTCTACACTAAATTTCTTTTAATTTTATTCTTCATATTCCACCATCTTATGAACTCCATTCACCTAAACATAGCACCATAAGTGTCTAAAATATACCTATATGTTTTTTATTATGGTTTAATATTTATCTTATAACCTCATTTCATTTATAAAACAGAAACATTTTTTACAATATGGTTGGTTCAACGGCACCATGAACAACATACTTCATTTTTCTTTTCTACCTTCATGGAAGGTAAAAAAATATTTATAATGGTTAAATCAGGTGTTAATAATTATATTCTAACATATTTCATATTCTATAATGAATATATGGACATTATATTAAATAAAATAAAACTAGTTTGTGATGGTTGGTAAAACCGACTAAATTTGCTAGCCATGGAACATTAAAATTTTTACTATGTGAATCATACCTATGTGAGAAAAATGATATTTGGACGAATTTAAAATTTTATAAGTACATTAATACAATTTCATTTAACTTCTACAATTGTATTCCTAATTTAGAATAATATCAATAATGGTCCACAAGTGATCTGACAATGGAACCATGAAATGACTACTCCGAGAACAATGAAATTACACATTATATCTCATTGAAATGGTTAATATTGAATGTAATAAATTTATATTAAAAAAATATAGGTGGAATTAGTTCTTAATTAAGTAATTTATGAATATAATTTTATTATCTTTGATGTTAATTGAATGTAAATAATGATTCAGGAAACTAAGGGGAGGGATATCTATGAACCACCATTTTTCATTAGGTTATTAACTTTACCTAAATAACATAATATTCATATCTATTTGTTTTTATGAAATTATTATAAATTATTTATATATATGTATCTTATATATATACCAATCTTATTCTACCTTCCTTTTTTTGTGGTAATACATCCATTAATTTCATTGATCAAATTATTTCTTTAAAATCAAACTCGTTTTAGTGGAAACTTCCTATCCCGTATTCCTTTTATATAAAACTAATTTAATGTATTTATTCACATAAATGATTTATTAAATAAATTACTATTTTACATATAACCATTCATGTTTACCTCTATTTTATATATAAAATTCCATACATACTCTTTCTCTAAAAGACATTAATTAATTATTTTAGAAACTTTTTTGATATTCATTTTTATACCTAATTATATACAATTTCTCAAGTATTCATTACAAATAAACACTATATTTTTATAAATATTATTATGTAATCAATTTTTAACATCCAGAATATATAATACCACATTCTCTTTAAATATTTATCAAATCTCATTTTATTATGATATGAGGCAAGATTATGAAACTCATTTATTCTAATGGGTATTTCTTATGTTTTTGCTATATGATTTATTTCCTTTTTGGAATACATAAATATGTAAATTTTATGATTGGTGTGACCATATATTTATCTAATTAATTATATTATGTTTCTTCTTAATTAGATTTTATGTATCGGATTAGAGAGTAAACCTAATCTGTGTTGGGACTCTATTCACTATGTGATGTTTTCTTAGTAGTTATCATTGACTTATACTTATGTAATGTTATATGTTTATTCCACATAACTATGTTTCCATGATATTAAGGTACCATATTATTTATGTTATAATCCCATGTGATTATTTTTCTACCTTCTCTTCTATGGTATTTTGTAGTTCTGTTTGACTCAAATGTTATGCTTCATTTTAATGTTTATTCCCTTACCAGTGTTTATAGCTCACCCCTTTATTTTATGTATTCCCTTGGTTATCCAATATAGTTTTAGGATATTAAAGTGACTTAGTATATCATTATGGAGAATAAAATAGAGATTATTTTAGTTTTTTAACATATTCTGATCCTAGACATACAAGGATAGTAGGACACATGATCTTTCAGTTGTGTTTATTGGATGTTTATGTCAAAAATGATTTAATAAAATTTGTAAATGTCTAGTATATATATAGTCATAATCAGAGAAGGTTTTAGTTATTTTTTGGGATTTGGAGTATAATACTTTAGTGATAAACCTTGGAATAAATCTATGTATTGGAAAATATCTTGAAATTCTGGTGATGTATAGAGTGAGTGGTTTCAAAGAAACTATATACCTATCTAGATACTATAAGTGAATGTGACTTTGAAAGAATTTTAGCTAGGGTAAATAACCCCAAAAGGTAAAATTGGTTATTAACCCAATAATCACCTGGTCCATGACATGGAGGCTTTACTGTACACCTAGTTTGATACTTTTGGGGGATATGTTGTGTTAAATTTATAACTCTTTATGAACCATTATGAAGGACATGGATAGATTGTTATATAATAATACCCAATATAAAAATTACCATGGATTAACTAGTTCAAAATATATTCACTCATAAGTTATAATTTAGATATCATATATAATTTATTTCTCTTTGGTTCATAGTTTCCATTTTATATGATTTGTAGTGTGAGTATTCTCAACACAAACTATATTTTAGATATCATAAATGACTGGAACAAGAATAAAATAGTTATAGGTGTAGTCACTATCAATTCATGTTATAAAAATTTTATATATGATTATGTTTTTAAACAATCATTCCCAACTTTTATTTTTATTAGAACTATTGAAGCACCACCTCAAAACATGGGTGTTGAACTATCTATGATAATAGTAAAAAAAAGGAAATATTTCATCAAAAATATATATCTCATCCCCAATAAATGTTTGTGGAAAAAACCTCTAAAAAAATATTTCCCTGATTACTTTAGTTATGTTTCATGTTATATTAGGTAGTGATTTACTGTCCTTATAGAAATCCAATGTCATCTATCGAGAGAGGAAGATCACCCTTCACATCCTGAGTCGTCCTCCAATTCTGTAAATGTAGGATGAGTCTCATTTGTAATCAATATATCAAGTATATATATTATTTAACTATGGTAAATAATATCCATATCGAATGACTTGGACCACCTAGGGAATCATTCTTAAATACATTCCCATGTGAGGGATTATGTTGATTTATTCCCTAAAGAATTGTATTGTTTTCCTCATGACTAAGAGGTTGAGTTATCAATTTACCTTATACCTAGATCTATTTTTGTAACCAAGTATCCCCATATAATGCAAAATATTAAGCCGGGAAAATTTATTAATTTGAAAGAGAATATACAGAAGGCTTTCATATTCTTGATAGCTTCAGTGTGGGGTGTTCTTGTATTGTTTAAGAAAAAGGACCGGTCAATGTGTCTCTACATTGATTATCATGAACTCCAAAAAATAATGATAATAAATATGTATCCCATTCCATCAATAGATAAATTTTTCAATAAAATACATTCAGCCTATTATTTCTCTAGGGTGTACCTGTATTTTATATATCACCAATTAGAGGTGAAGTAAGAATATATTCCAAAGACTTAATTTTTAATAAGGAATGGACACTATGAGTTTATAGTGATTCCCCTGAAACTCACTAATGCTTCATAAATCATTATAGACATAATTAATAGAGTCTTTAGATGTTACCTCAACAAATTTATGGTAGTATTTATAGATTATATTCTAATATACTCCATAAGTTAGGAGGAGCATGAGGGGTATTCGAATATTATGATTAAGACATTGAAAAAAGAGAATATTTATTCAATGTATAGAAAATGTGAGTTTTGTATGGTGGAATTATTAATATTGGTACATGTTATTAGTAGAAATGGGATATCTCTAACCCCTTCTAAGAAAAATGAAACTAAGAACTGGCCTTGAAAAACATCTGTAATAGAGATGCATAGTTTCCTTAGACTATCTGGGTATTACTAATGATTTGGGAGAAAATTATTACCTATTTCAAACTCTCTAACCAGGTCAACATGAAAAGAAGTAAAGTTTATCTAAATTAATCAATGTGAAGAAAGCATCTAGAATAAAAAAACACTTATCATTATATAATTCCTCACACATACCTCAAGTGGGGAACCTTTTATGGTAAACATTGATACTTTAAACTTGGGATTAAGCTATTTATTGATGGAAAATGAAAATTTTGTAGCCTAAAACTTAATTAAGTTGAATGATCATGATAAAAACTTACCAAAACAATATTTTGAGTTGGATGTTGTAATATTATTGATGAAAATATAGAAACATTGACTTTATGGGGAGAAGATTGAAATATATAAAGATAATAAGAGAATAAAATATATATACACATATATGGAGATTAATATGTTCCAGAGAAGATGGTTAGATTTGATCAAGGACTATGACTTCTCAATCAAAAAAAATATTAGGAATGAAAATAAAGTGGAGGATGATCTAAATATAGAGAATTTTGTGACCTTATCAATGTTTATAATTGAGAAGGAGAAAATTTCATCAGGCATGTAATGGATGTAAATAGGGATCATAATGTAAGGAACAACAACATTCCTTTATCAAATTTTTTCCCAACAATCCATTCTTGAGAAGATAAAGGATTATTAAATAAATGACATGGAAATAAACAAAAATTAGGAAGATATAAGAAAAAGGAAATCCATATAGTTCAGAACTAATAAAAATGGAGTAATAATATTTGGGTCACGACTATATATACCATCAAATAATGAGATAAAAGAGTTGTTTAATGAAGAATGTGTCTTGAAAAACTCAATTAACCTAGGAATCATGAAGGTGTATTGAGATCAATGAGATTACAATTAGTGAAAAAAATATGAAAATGAAGATCATGGAATATACATCAAAATTCTTGATATGTCAACAAGTGAAGGAAAAAAATAAAATGTATACGAAGACGATGCAACAGTTATCCATAACTATATAGAAATGGGAAAAAATTACCATGTATTTTTTAACTCGTCTTCAAAAGATATAAATAAAAAATAATTCTATATAGGTTGTCATGGATCTAATTAAAATAAAAAATAACTTCATTTTAATTCTAGAGTACTTCTCTCTCAATAATCATTTAATGATATACATTAGAGAAGTGGTGAGGCTATATGGAAAACCAATACGGATCACATATGATCGATATCCACGGTTGGCATCTATGTTCTAGAAAGGTCTCCAACATGCTCAAAATACAGAGTTCAATTTTAGTACGAATTATCACCCAAATAATGATCACAAATACGAGTGGACTATCCAAAAACTAGAATGCATATTGAGATCACTTTCAATGAACTTAAATTGATGTTAGAATCAACATCGTCTTCTGGTAAAATTCTTGTAAAATAATATTTTTTCCACTCAAGAATCCATATGGATCCATAAGAATGCCCTTATGGGAAGAGATAATGAACACATAAATTCTGGGATGATGTTGGTGAATACAAGATAATTGGTCATGAAATGGTTATAAAAAGAGTACAAAAGGTCAACGCTGATAAAAATCAAATCAGGGCTTCTCAGATTTTACATAAGAGAAATTCTGAAAATCATCAATGAGATATGGATTTTGAGGTTGATGATAAAGTGATACTACTCATATGTATATATAATATATTCCTGATATTTTAGAATATGTGAAAACTATGTCCCGAGTATGTCATTCCCTTTGTTATTCTAGATCTTATCAGAGTTGTGGCCTATCAACTACCAGTCTCATCAACCCTGTATAAAGTACACAAAATATTATATGTATCCCTATTGAAGAAGTATATAATAGAACCCTCACATGTACTGAAATTTTAGGTGGTATCGATGAAAAATGATCTCTCATATGAGGATGATTTGGTGAAGATCTTAGACCATAGTTATAATGTTCTGCACAACAAGAAAACTCCTCTAGTTAATGTACTGTGGGAAAATCATAAGTATGAGGAGGCGACCTGTGAACTTAAGGAAGTGGTGAAAAAGATGTACCCCCACCTTTTTCATGTAAGTATGTAAAATGAAATTTATAGGGGGAATTTTTTTGGGGGTGTAATGGCCCAAAATACTATCAATGAAATATATATTCTGATTATTTCAATGTGTCATATTTTTTAAATCTCAAACACCGCCTGATAAAACCAACAAAATTTAATTATAATAATTTTAGCATTATATTTATAGAATGAAAATGGACATAATAATTGAAATTATTACATTTTTATAAAAAATAAGATAATAATAATAAGAATATTTGGTTATACTCGATCCTCCATAATAATCATGCTCACAAACAAAATTATATAAATGAAGTAGAATTTCAATAATGAAATATGAATTTTGAAAATGAATATATATATATATATATATATAATTAATTGATAATTATTATAATTGAAAGAATAATGAATAAATTTTAGGTATTTATATAAATTCGGAAACCCGTATGACAGTTACAAACCTAACCATTGGAATAGTAATATGCCACTTGGAATAGTTTTCTGATCATTAGAATAGTAATCTAACCCTTACTAATAGTAACTTGGTGGTTAGAATAGTAACCTAAACAATGTAAAAGTAAAATAATATATAGGCATATTATAAAATGAGAAAATTACATACATATAACAAGACACAAGTAAATAAATGTTTTAAAATGTATAAAAACAGTATTCATATTTTTGAAAAAAGTACATGTTTTTTATCATTTTTATAATAAATATAATTATTAAAAATAAATATTATATTCATAAAATAGTTTTATAAATTAATAGAATATGTTATAAGGATGATAATATAATTTTATGACATCTTAACTACTTTTTCAAATCGTTATAAAAATGATCATAATATTAAAATTGGTATTATTCAAATAATTAATGATTTTTGGTAAAAATGAAATTTCACAAATTTATAAAATTATTTTCATAAAATGTATTTCATTTTTTAATATACATGTAAATAAATTTATGTCATTTTTTAATTTTTCTAAAATAGTTGATTGTTTGGTGAATAGTGAAATATAGTAAAATACAGTATTTAACAATATATGCCAAGTACCTGAATTTTTTATCCCTGTATGATGTAAGAAGACATTAGTTAAAACTATCTTGCACTATTTTATTAATATAGTCATATAATCAACAATATTGGTAGTATTTATCATAAATAATTAAGTAATGATAATAATATTTAAAAACACTCCTCTCTACCACTATAAATACCACCCGTCACAAGAAATTCTTCTTAAAAGTTATATGCATTGTTGCTTGAAAATTTTCAATAAATTTCCCTTAATAATACTCCACCAAAAATATTGGTGCTACCTTTCTCATCTATGGACTATTCTATGGATCCTTAAGGGGTAGCCAAAACGGAGACAACAAAATGGGGAGGTAAACTCTGAACCAAATTTCTTTTAATTTTATTCTCATTATACCACCTCCATGTGAAGCCATCCACCTAAAAATTGTAACATAAGTGTCCAAAATATCATGATAGGTTATTATTGTGGTTTAATATCCATTTTAAAACCTCCTTAGTAACATATTTGAAATGAAAATGTTGTTCACAATATGGTTGGCTCGTCAACTCCATGAACAACATAATTCATTTTTACCCACCACCTTCATAGATGGTCATAGAAATATTATTATTGATAAATATAATTATAAAAATTATATTATGACTTGTTTTATTTAATTTAATGAATATTTATATATAATATTTAAAATAATGAAACGATTTTTTTATGGTTTGTAAAAATGCAAAAATGGACAACCATGTAATGTTAAAAAAAATCTAATTGAATAATCCCTATGTTAGAACACAAAATGATATTTGGGACCATTTCAATTTATATAACGGAATCTATAAAATTTCTAATTGCTTCTAGACTTGTAGTCCAGTTTTATAAGAACGTCAGTAATTATCCTCAAGTGATTCAACCATGGAACCATGAAACGAACACTCAGAAAAATAAAATGAAAAAACACATCTCATTGAAATGATTATAAATGAATAAAATTATATTATATTAAATAAAATATAGAGTAATAGTGTTATAATTTATGAAATTAATGAATCAAATTTTATTATCCCGGATGTTAAGTGTATGTGTTGAATGATTTTGGATCCAAAGTTGAGGGATCTCTCTAAACCACCATTTTTCTTTCTATTTGATGTTATTGAATTATTATAAATTATAAATATATGTCTCATAAATATATTCATAGCATATTATACCTTAATTTTTTTATGTAATACATTCCTTATGTTTATTTCTTAAATTCCTTCTTTAAAATCAAACCCAGCTAAGGGGAAGTTTTCAATCTTTTAATCCTTTAATGATACAGTCATTTGAATTATTTATTCCTATTCACGATTTCATTAAATAAAGGAATATTTGTGTAATAAATTTTTTTACCTCTTATTTTAAGTGAAAATTAAATACTTATCCTTTAACTATAATCCTTTAACAATATCCTTGAAACACAATTTTTAATATTCATTTCTATAACAAAGTATCAACTCGTTGTCATGAATTTTTTATAAATGAATACAATATTTTGATACATATTCTTATGAAATAAAATATTAAAATCTAATGTAAATAATTCCATCTTCTCTTTGAAATGTTTATGTAATAACCTTTTACTATTATATGAGAAAATATTTTAAAACCTATTTTATTTCCATGGGTAATTATTTTGTTTGATCCTTATAATTGATTTTCATTAGTAGAAAACATAAACATATACATGTTATGATGGAAAATATTAGATATATCTCCATTTAATTGGGTAATTTTTTGTCTCATGAAACTTTATGTCTAATATTTTGGAGAAAACAGAATCCATTATTGTCTCCGTCTACCTTGTGTTATTGTCTTGGAAGTTATCCTTGACTTATGATTATGTCGTGTTATATGTTTCTTTTAATTTCCTATGTTTATATGATATTATGATTTCATGTTATTTAAATAATTATTCCATGTGATTATTAATGATCCATATCTTTTAGGATATCATGTTTCTTTGTTTGAATCACATGTTTTTCTTCATTATCATGTGTATCCTCGTATTGGGATTTATAGAGTACTGTGTTGTTTTATGAATTCTATAGGTTATCCTCTGAGGTTTTAGGAGATAAATGGTATTTATAATCTCATTATATTTAATAAAATAATGATGCTTTTTTTAGTTTCATTTTTTGGAATAATGAACATAGATATAAAACTACACTCTCCCACATGGACATTGGGTTGGGTTTACAAGATGTTTATTTTAAATGTTATGTAATAATAAGTGTAAAAGACTTGGGTCACTATATTAACAATTGAAACCATCATATTTTAAAATATATCATTCATGTGCTAATAATAAATATTAAATAAATAGTCATAAATCATAAGGGCCTTTCTACATTTCCATTCATAAATATTGTCCAACCCACAATGGTTGTTTTCATTACTTTTCGGATTTTGAAATTAAAAAACATGATTCTTTGTCAAACATACCAAAAGTATTCCATTAAAATTTTAAAATATTTATATTTTATATAATTATACTTCTACTCATTTAATTTTCAACAAAACATTACATGTGGTTCATCCCATTTACGTAACACACATTACAAACCATATTTTATTAAATTCCATAAATCACAAGTCAAGAAAACTCACAAGGTCAAAATAATTTGAAATTTTAAAACCATAAAATGATTTATTTCTATAATCCCAAAATAAAAACTGATGCTCTATAATTTTCTAATATGTGTTTTCCATTTCAATTGTATCAATTCAAGAGTCAATTCCATTTCACATTAGCTGATGATTTTGAAATTCCATTTCACAATCACCAATTCCAAACATTACCCTAGGTTGGTACAAGTGAAGTAAATATTAACCTTTTAAGTTAAAAATTCTGAGACATGGATAAATATACAAATTAGGAATTTTAATTTTGGAAAATACAAGGAGAAATAAATTTAATAAATTATAGTTTGGCTCCCATTAGCTGGCGCAATCACACAACCTATGAAAATAAATTTAACCTAGAATAAGGGTAAAATAGATGGAAAACATACCTTATGCTTCAATAATAATACACATCGATTATCACTTGTGGGTTCAACACATATAATATTAAAATAGAAAACAAATCATGTTCCCTATAAATAGGTGATATTAGAATAATTAAGAAATAAACTTTATGATGGAGAAACTTAAAAAGAAAATAAGGGAGAGTATTCATAGCCTTACCTATATCTCAATATCCCAAGATACAACATCCAAAACATGAAATAATTAAGGGAGGCCCACCCATGGGAAGAGAAGGAGGGTGGGATGGAGTGTGAGAAGTATTCTAGCCAAAATGGAGGAGAAATTAGAGGTTGGAAAGTCATTTGTGCCCAGAGACACCGAATGAAATTCCCAGTGACATGGAAAAATGGAATCTAGATAATGCCACGAATGCTTGATGATTATTTCGATGCTTGGTTCTTGTCTTGTCTGAGGTAGTGCGCCATAAAAGCGATGAAAATGAGCTGGGGTTTTTCACAAGAGAGGTCAAACAGACTTCTGATCGCGTACAAATAATGCCTTCCGAGTGAGATTATTTTAAGGGGACTTAGGGCTTGTCTTGGTTGATGCGGTGTTCCTTGAAAGGATAAAAGTTCATAGGGTAGGATTTATAACATGTGAAATTTAAGGAGAATCACATTTTTTCTACACAGTTTTCTAAACCATTACCAAACTATGAACACATCAGTTTCTAGGACACACAATTTCATATAGTTAGCTCACATGATTTGAAAAATCAGGGACAAAACCAATGAAATTCCTCTATAATTCACTATATAGATCAAATTTTCTCCTATATCCCCTTGAATGGTTCAATAAAACAACACACCATCCAAACAAATACACATGGTTGGGGTGCATGGTCATCCCAAACTGTACGCTAACCTTGACCTCATGAGGATCTCCCAAACATTATAATTTCAAACCCCATCACTCCAGAGTCTTATAAGAGAACTCTAGGCACCTCATGGAATAAAACAATAGAAAAATATATTTAAGATGTTACAAATCCATGTTCCTGATACAAACCACGGTTATAATTATAGGGCATCCACCAAGTAATAGAAATTAAAATTACTCATTAATATTAAAATTCCCATATGGATGATATCATTAAAGTGTTCACCTAGGGTTTAACCATCAATCCCAGTGTCCACATCAAGGTTGTATCCATCCTATGTTTAATCATCAATCCAATAATCCAATTGGATGGTTGTGTTCACCATAATTGTAGTTATAAATCCAATCATCCACCTGGTGGTTGTGTTAACCATGTTTTTAAGCATCACAACCCAATAACTATGTTTACCATAAAATTAGATCACACACGTATCATCATTTTCCATAAAACAAAATAAGAAATTACAAGTAATAGGAAAATTTTAAAATTTCCATTTCAAAAATATTTTAAATTTACATTACCCCAATCCATTTCAAAATGAAATTCAAATATCAAGGAATAAATATATTTACTATTTCAGAAATATCATTTTATAATGTTACAGTTAAACACACAAGAAAATATATCTTTTACAAGGTTAAAATAAAAACATGCCTTCTAATTTAATATTTTACATTATAAAAAACCACAAAAATTTATATTCAATAATCAAAATCCTTTATAAAAGATCAATTCACATTTCATAACATTTTTAGCATTTTCCTTAGGAAACCATCCAGTAACACCATGTCAGTTATCATTGAACCACATTGACTCTATTTTATAGGTTTCAAGAATCCCAACTTGTTTCATTAATACATTGACATCACATAATCCAACACTTTAACAAATCCCAATTATCATTACATTGTTTATTATCTAATGGTCTAAACCATTTAAATTTATTGATGGTTGTGAAATTCCATTTCACAACCATCAATTCAAACTAGGTTTCCTCTTTAAACATTTAAAAAACAGCATAATCATTTAATTTCATCGATCTATTTAATGGTTATTTGATCATATAATAATTCCACCAGAAAACATGATTCGCTAATTTCAAGTAATTCTAAATGGGCCATTGAAATAGTCCATCCACAACATCTAACATTTAACTTGATTTTCATCTAAAACACGATATATTATTAGGCCATTTCATGCAAGAACTAAGAAATTGGGATAGACCATGCATAAAATTAAAGGGACCACCTACCTCAATTTTGAATAATTTTAATTAATTTTACTAGGTCCAATAGTAGTTTCCAAGGCCCATTAAAGTCCTCCAGCCTCATCCATGGTCAAATGATATTTTATCAGTGATACGAGCTCCAAACCTAATCCAAACACCAATAATTTATTAGTTATATCATTAATAATAATTTATATAACTCAATTTATCCTTGGAATACTTGGTGAAAACTCACTGAGTCATCACCCTATACGGAACAAAGACAGAATTCTCATGAAAGGCCCTCCCGGGACTCCTGACACCATTCCTAGGAAAATAAAAAAGCATAAGAACCATTTAAAAATTAATTTAATTAAATATAAATTAAAAAATTAAATAAATTTATGGAATGGTGTACCTTTAATGAAAAAATGAGGGGTGATAGGCATATCACATCCAGATATATCCTTATCCTGGGCTGCATGAAAGTACCATCGATATCATCTGATTTAACAATGATTTGAAGGACTTATAATTCAAAACCCTATATGGAAAACTCACAATTGTTATAGAACAGTGAGGGAGACAAAAGGAGATCAGGAGAGGAGAAGGCTTACCTTGAATTTTGTTGAAAATTACATGGAAACCATCTCGAAGAAAGGTAAAAATAATTATAGGATGGGATGGTGCTAGATAGGCCATGCATGAGGGGGAGGAGAATAAAATTATATTTTAGGTCTTCTTATTCAAAAGGTAAGATAGTACAAATCCATTTTTTTGAGACACATTTTTTTCACAAAATTTTCCAAGCCATAGACCTACCATGTGGTTGGATCGACCAATGTACACCCCTCTTGTATGGTTTTCCAACATGGTTTGTCAAACCATTGTAATAACTATATTGTAGAATTTGTCTCATACTACAACATGTCACCCTATTTTTCTACAATCATGAACAAACCTTGAAACCAATATTCCATCCCAAACAAAGTCATACAATAGCCCCTTGAATTAAAATGGTTTCATCAAAATTGGTCACTAAATATTCTAGAGAACCGTGATCCATAAAATTGAATTTGAAATCTCCTCAATATTTGGGAAACACAAAGATTATCCTAAATCATTAACCATTACCAAAAACCTGAAATCCCCCAAAACCGAACCCATAGCTCCCAAGACTCACCAGAACACTCGAGTCAATTCCTAGGCATCAAAACAAGTCCAATAAAATTACATTAAAATGTTAAAACCATTAAATTCCTATTCTAAACCTCAATTAAAAATACTCCTAGACTATTAATTGAGAATTCTTATTTAACTTAAAAATTATTACACCTATATTAATATAGGGTATTGTAATATTAAATTTCAATGATTATTTTTTTGGAAAATTTTATCCACAACTAATTCAAACCCATTAAAGTGAATCACACTAGGAATCTGTAGGTGGTATTTCATTATAGGATCCCCATGTTTTTATATACTGAATTATTTCAATTGATATTATATATAAAGTGTAGCATTAATTAGACTGAATTTCATTCCCAATTGTTTTATCTGATATACATGAAAGGATTATTTCAGTTGTTTGAAGAAAAAACATATATTGAATAATCTAATTTCATTCCTTCCCAATGTAATATATAGGTTCCAAAAAATAAATTGTGAAATGTAAAAAATAAATACTCCATGAAAAAGTATTTGAATAAGTAAGAGGAAAGAAAAATTACTAGAGGTAATTAAATATGGAGAATTTTGGAGTCAAATATGTTGATTTTCATTCAACGAGTGAAGAAAGATCATGCTGTAAAGAAGATGAGTTTGATTTGTCACACAATTATGTTTATTATAAAATTAAAACTATGTGGAAAAGGTCCATAGGAAATTTTTTTCATATAATTTCTCAAATTCCATGAAATTTATTGATAAAAATTCAGAGCTGTAAAAAAAGGGAAATGTAATGGAAAAGGAATTTCCTAGAAAAGTATGTTTTTAAAACAATCTAATAATAATTTTAAGAGGTAATAAAGAAACAAATTTCCTCTAAAATTATTCATTCTTTCATTCAATTGGAGTGTTTCAATGATTTTCTTGAGAAAAAGTATTTAAAGACGGTGAAAAAGAGATATTCCATGCATTGTTGAAAAAAATTAAAAAAAATTATGGATGTCAACCATCACCAGCTAGAATCTAAATAAAGAAGAGTATAAGAGTTATAGAATTATCTTATTGAGGTTGAGTAATTGAATAAGGAATAGATAGATAATTTTAAGTGTTAATGGGATACTACACTAGGATCATTTGACGTTGAAAATAATTCTCTCAATATATTGTACCTTGAGATAGAAATTAAATTGTGAAACTTGGATACCTAACAAGATTAATCATCCCAGGTAGTTAAGAAAAAAATTTATTCTACCAAATTATACATGATGTTTTATCCATAATAGAATAATCATGTTGATAGAATATAGGACCTGATATCATGTGGAGAATCATCCACCTCTGTCTATTGGGAAATAGAAACCCACTATTCTGATAAATCATCATACAGAAATGTATTTTTTTCCAAAAGTTAATGAAAAAAATAAAATTCTATATAAACAGAGAAGATTAAAAATTATAGTACATCCACAAATATATCAAGGATAGAGTTGAGAATGTCCAAAAGGAACTATTCCACAAAAGGAGCCAAAAATTTTGAGGTTTTATGATAAAAATAGGAAGCCATGCAATCTAGATTATCTCAAAAAGACCAAACCTAAAGTAAAAATAGAAATACTTGTTAGAATATTTTGGTACTCATGGATTTTTCTCTATATGTATATTTATTATTGGGTTAACCTTCCTATTTTTCGGAAATCATAGAATTTCTACATCAAGGGGAAGAAGGGTATTGAAAGTAGTAATTCTATTTGAATGAATTAAAACTCATAGAATATAAATAAATTGTCTCTAATGAGAATTTTTGAAGTTTTCATAATATATGTGACTGTAAAAAATTAGTGTTCATATTTATTATAAATTTTTGTATATATTTTCTTGGTATTATCTAATTATTGAAGAGGAAATATAACCACAATAGGATTTGAAGTAGGTAAAGTGATTTTAAAAGTATACCTTGGGTGATGAATTACAAAATAAGGGTGAAAAACAAATTTCTACAGGGAATTAAATGAGTAAGGATGATAAGGATGTCACACCAACTGATAAGACAATATGGTTTTATCATGGTAAGAGAGACCACACCATATAAAATCGAGAAATATCCAGGAACTTCATGAATGAAGGGAGTAAATTAAAATCAATAAGGGAATATATATAATCGAGATATAGCTGGGTTAAACTAGTGGTTGATAATCCTCATGAAGATGTTGGGATTCTGCCTAATAAGGGAAAGGTTAAGATTATGAAGAGGTGTGTGGAAGGTACAACGATGTAGGACTTATGGCTGTTAGAGATTTGAATTTCTTTCAAGGGATGATGAAACAAAAGGGGAATGAAATTTGAGCACCAGTTCTAAAACTATCACTAGAAATATTGTATTCACACCTAAAGAGAAATATGAGCATGATCTTACTAATATTATAATTATAAGTCCGGAATAGTTGTAAGTATCTATGATATTTTAACTTACTGAAAATAATCAAAATACTTCAATTTCTAAATTAGATAAGCCTTCTAAAGGTATGAATAATGATTAAAATGGAAAGTTTTTCATGATTCCCAGTGGTGAAAAATTTTATAATGTTAACAATGAAGTGATAAATAAGTAATATATAAATTCCAATTTGATAAGAAAAAAAATCAAAGGTGGAAAAATACATCTCAACTGTATTGATTGAATTCCGTAACTTATGGAATATTGACCCAAACTCTATATTTTTTAATGGTTATTTTATGATGGGAGAAGAAGATGATGAATATAAGAGGGTATCCCATGATGGGGGGCACTAAAAATCAGATCAATTTGTAGATATTATTAAATACTACTTCAATGAAGAAAAATATAGGTCCCCTTTAAAATTTTAATGTTGAGGTATAATTTCATTCTCTTGTATTTCATTAAATGTATAATTTGTTTTTTTAAAAAGAGAGAGTTTTTATCAAACCTAATGGGGATAACCTTGAAATTTAAATGTTTTGATGTATTTTTTCAAGTGAGTATAGTTTTATAATGTTTCTTGAAAATCTATTTTTTCTACACTCATGGAGAGAATGATCAAAACAGGTATCACATGTGTTTAAAATATTTACAACATTGTTTTTTAAAATTTCCACACTTATTTTATAAAAATGGTTAGAACATATAAATTTAGAGTTTATTATTTTATGAAAAAATTTATAAATGAAATGGGATTCAAAGTTAAAATTAGAAAATACTATTTTGTTATAAAGTTCCTACAATTATATAAAACTAGAAAGCAATGATTCCAATTCCAACCATTCTCTAAAATGAAAGTTGACTAAATATCATAAATACATAGAGAGAAATCATATAGAGATGTGATGTGTATCTAAAAATAGATAAATTTTTCTTCCCTACCCTATTATGTAAATTAAGAGAATAATAATTACCTCTACCTAGAAATCATTTTCAATAAGATAGAGAATAATTAAATTTAATAGTAGAGGTAATTACATTGACTAATGAATGTAATTATTAAATAAAAATACATAAATATGAATATTTTATATGCCCAATGCTTATGTTTTTGAATTTTTTTCAATTATGTTTTCTTTTCTAATTAATGAAAAAGAGTTTGTTTGAGTGATGAAGTGATGTTCCAGTAAATAAAGGAGATTAGGGGTGTTGACCATGTCTTTGGATAATAAAAAATGAGGAGTCTGTTATTTTTGAGTGCCTGGATGGAAAGATTCATAGGGACGGTCATATATATATGTGGATAGAAAAAATTCATCTATGTGTCTATGTAATGTCTTGATGGTTCATTAGTTTTCATTAAGGAGATGAATGAGAAGGATCCGACCACTCCACCTATATTATAAATTATTAAATAGGATATATTCAACAAATAATTAATAGGTTTCCAGTAAATGGACAAGATTAGATGTAGTGGAGACCTAGTTGAATACTATAATCATTTTGGTTCCTGAAATAAGTGTTTATCAACTTTATAGATGGTTAATTTGGGGATAGATATCTTAATATTTATTAAATAAGTTCTACACCTGAGATAATAGAGGAGTTCATTTAAATACGGTAACATTGATTATTTTATATTTTGTATCACCTTAGAAATAATAAAGGAAGAGTTTAGATTTATTTTAATTATTCCAACAATAATTTAAATAAGTTACAAGATTATGTGGATGAAATTTGATAAGACCATTAAATTATTATACTAAACAAAAGTATTGACTGTAAAACATTAACAAAGTCTATGTTTCTAATACTGAGTGGGTGAATCTAGAATCTTGATTTGGATTGGAATAATGATTTAAAGTCCCATGTTAAATGATTTTTTTGATTGTAAAGATTCATGTCATAATGAAATTTTTAGAATTATTCTCAATTAAAATGAAGTACCTATAGAATAATTTATGTCTTTATCTTATGTCTTTGGATTAACCAACGTTATGATTCAACTCTTATAAAAATTTCCATGTTTTTATAGATGAAAAATCAATTTTATAGATTTTAAATATGATAAGGTGAAATTATTTAGAATTATTTTAGAGCTACTCTATCATGGTATACACATCATCAAAACCAAAATTACTATGTGATATAATACTCTGAAGAAATATGGAAACTAATATTCATCAATTGAAATGGAACATTAGAGAAAAATCAAAATGGGAGTTTTTAGAATTTATTAATTCTGAAGAAATTAAAATATATTGATACTCAGACTATTGAGTTTTAAGCATCAAGAATATTATTATGTCCATGACTTGATATAGTCATTATTAATATTTAAAGGAGAGTTTTTCTGCATATATTTCATTATGTTAAAATTGAATTTATCAAAAAATTTAAGATTAATACAGATAAAGATGCATAAAACCTCATGAAATACATAAATTCTGAAATTATCTTGAATTGAGGCAGATCATGTATGTGATAGGATCATTTCTTTATGTGTGGGAATTTTCCTAAGACTAAAAGTGAGATAAATTACATTTTATTTCCATACTGCAGATATGTTCAATATCTACTTTTTATATAGCTATGAATATATGTAAAGTGAGGATTTATTTTAGATGTTTTGATAGGATGATGAAGAGTAATTTAATTATAAAAAATAATAAAAGAATATTTTATATAGTTCTATTTAAAAAAGTGAAGACTTTTTAATGAGAGTACTATAGGAATACTATTTGAGTTGAAAATGTGGTGCATGGGAAATCATATAAAAAATTGGGTGTTCTATAAATTTTATTTTTCACAGGTAGTTATTTTTTATTCTCAACATACAATATATATTATTTAAAATATGAGGAATTAATTTAACAAATCCACCTATGCATGTGAGTTTCTAAGAAGATCGAGGATAAGAAAAGAGAAAAAGGAAGCATCAATATTTTTTATTGTGTGTGGGGACATTCTGAGGATAATATGAGAAAATTGAATCTATAAAAGATGAATAAGCATGATAAGCTACTGAAACCTATAGTTAACAAGGAAAAAATAATAATGATAATAATAATAATAATAATCTTCTACAAACTGTAGTTAAGAAGAAGATGAATAAAAAGAGTCCACTCTAACCTATAAAGAAGAAGAAGAAGAAGAGGGTGTGTTGAGACTATGTAATCTACTGGGTCTTGAAGATGGAGAAGGAGTAAGAATGAATGACTAGTAGGAAAATATTCTGAATTCTTTTTGGTAGTTTATATTTTAGGATAATTGATTTGAGTTTCCATTAATAGATTATATAAATAACTGGATTTTTTAGGAATGTTTAGTTGATTAATTGTATGGGTAAAGTTTAAATAAATTAAAGGAATTATAAGAAACTCTATGTTAAGGAAGTGGAAGGTCATTATGTGGTTGAAATGATATCTCTAAATAGAGATATTGATCTACATCTGAAGGTGGATGGATTAAGAGAACCAATGGGAGATGAAAATAGGGGAGAGTAGTATAATGATCCTTTAACTTATTTTATATAGTATAATATTGACATCTACATGATATAGATACCATACCTGTGAAACATTATGTAAATAATTTTTAGTATGATTTTGCCCACTCTCTTTTTATTTTATTATAGTATAGAATCCATGACTGAATGGGAGTTTCAATGATAAAGATTAGGTTACCCACATCGAGGACAATGTTAAAAATGATTCTTGGGCTAACATTATATTAAATATATGATCTACATATAGGTAATTTGTAAGGTAAAATAAAAATTCATTCATCTATATAATTATAGTTGGAATGTTTCAACACCAAAGGGGCTTAAATTTCAATGAAGAGTTTTTTTAAAAAAAAATCCCACAATTGATTCACCCCACACTCAGGTCTATCTGCATGGTCTACTGGTCACTTTCATGACATAACAATATAATCATACCATAAATATCCCCATTATTTACCGATATCATCATATAATAATCATATGGTGGAGGGAGGATGATGGGATATCCAACCATCTACCCTCTTCAAATTACATGTTAGGGTAAAACACTCAAAACCTAAAACATTTGGGTGTTAGTAATATAACAACCCTGCTCTTTAATACACATTAATTCATGATTTATTACATAATATTACACTTAAAACAACCTATAAGATCAATAAGTATAGTGTCTTTTGTAATTTAGTACATCACATAACAACTTAAAATAGGTAATACATCATCATTATAGAAAACTTCTTTTACGTGATCATAATATCCCTTCATACATAACACTGCATGGGATAACCTGGGGACATATATTAGAAAGGGGTTATCTATAAAGACCAGTAAGGGAATAAACATGAAATAACATGAAGAAAGTAATACATGTTAGACAATAGTAATATCATTGAGGAATACAAAGGGGTAAGAATCATAAACATGTATAAAAATACATTATACAACATGATAACAAAAATGAATCCTAAGAAATGTGTAAATAACATATAACACTACTTCATAAACATAGTTCAAGGATAACATCCAGAAATCATGATGGAATAATCCCTATTATTTATTATTATCACTTTATAATCAATTGCATGACATCTCGTGAGACTAAAACATTACCCAATGTATTAGAGCACTATATAATTTCGGGCTCACCCGTCAGTTTCATTTCATTCTCAGGATTATATTTTCCACATAGATAATAAAAATGGAATCATTTATAATAAAATTTTACTCTATGATCAAGGAGTTTTAAATACATACATATATTTTCTCAATAAAATTATTATAAGTTCACGAATGAGAACACTGATGATAGGAAATGGCTATGAGTATTCACTACACAAATGTTTGTCATGGGAAATCACGGTGGAATTTCAGCAGCATAATAGGGGTGTATAAATGTTCATGGAAGGTATTAATGAGAGTGGAATTTTTATCTCATCATTTATACACGAAATTTAATGAAATGGGGATATGTAATAACATAAACCAACATTATTAAATGAAGATAGAAGAGATAAGATAAGGAAGATACTTGAATAAAGATGAGAAGGAGAGGATCACTAACCTTTAGAGTGTAATTACAAAATATATGGATGAGATTTTGAGAGCTTGGTGGAACTTTGGGCGGACTATAGAGACGTGAGGGAATATTACGGATGTGATCCATGAATTTTTATTGATGATAAATGGGTTATTGGGATGGTCTATATAAGAAAATAGTGGGGGGTTTTTATTCATTTCTCAAAATTTGGGTTTAGACTCAACAAAATAATATAAACAAAACAAAAAAATATTACCATGGTTTTTTCCATGTTTTCTAAAAAATATAGCTGGTTTTAATTATTTTATAAGGCCTTGGTCCAAAATTATTAATATAAAACCATTGAAGATGTGGAAGTGAGTCACACTTAATGAAATGATTTTTAAACCTTGTAATATATCAACGTTTTGGAGGATTCATAGGGGCTTTGTGAAATTTATCATATAAAATTAAAATAAAACTATTTTAAAGGTAAAATATATATTTGGGAATAGATACCCTTTATAGTATTTATTACATAATTTCCTGGTTTTTTTATGTCACAATTCACACAATATATTTATACGGTATTTAATTTTTACCCGAAAAATCAACAGTCTCAGAAAATTATGAAACTTTCATTATTTGATAATTTTGATATTCTAATTCAAAAAGTAATATTCATTTTATTAAATTAATTTTCTAAATATATATATTTTCACTTTTAAAATTAGAATCAACATTTATTGAGAAATTGTGGGATTTTACAATGACAATTTTGAAACCCTTATAAAAATTACATTTGAATTCATACAAAAGTATATGATCATTTATATTGAAAAATATTATTTAATAAAATTATTTATATTAAAATATTATATATTTCCAAAATCCATTAATTCTTATAATTAATTGTCTTAATTTAATTTGAATATAAAAAATATAATTAGGATTTATTGTATAAAAATCAATATCATTTATAATGTCACAATAATAAGATGAAATTTTATTCATTATTATATAAAATATACATATTCATACTATTAGGTTCTTGATACGTATCCCTATAATACACTGTAAAACACTCCATGGGTAAGGTGAACAATGGTGAGAATTTCATTGGGTGGTTTGGTGTACATGGTTTGGGTCATGATCTCGATAAGCTTGAACTTCTCATTTAAATAGTTTCTCTCATGATCATGTTGTTGGAACTCATATTGGGCTTGATCAAGGGTATATAATAGTGATGATATCGACATTATAATCCCCAATAAATTCGCCTCATAAGGTATGATCCTACTGGTTGAGGCTATTGCTTCCTTTTTTGTGTCAATTGGATTTTTTTTTAAACCCCATACTTATAATAATAATAAGATCAATGTTACATGACTATATTACCAATGGTAATGATGTTTAATGATCATTTAAATATTATATGATGTACTAAAACCAAATAAGTGAAAGTTTTTTATGTAACCATAATACATTATATGACCATTATTTAAATCATAAGGGGATTTTTATTTATAAGATTTTTGGTCGTTACAAGAAATCTTACCCATCTTGGGTGGGGTACATATATAAATCACAATAAAATAACATGATATGTTGGTCGGAGTAGGACACTCAAGAGGTAGTATAATTGAGTTCCAATAAAAATTTCTATCAGAAATACTTATTTAAAAAATTCTCCAATTTGAAATATAAAACAAACTTGTTACCAAAAGTAGTTGATTTATAGAAGCATTGATCTTTTGGAATAATTCCCAAAGAGTGATTAGTTCCTAGTTAAAATGTTATGGATTATTATTTCAACTTTCTAAATCAATCTACTAAATAAAATTATGATATAAAACTATTTAATATTAACAATCAAAGTAAAGAAATGTTTTCTGAAATAATTATAAGGATAGAGAAAACGAAACCTAAAAGAACACATAGAATGTAAACAAGAGGTTCAGTCTAAATATGATTTATAATCCTCTCCACTTGATGATCATCTTCCACCAATAATTTTATATAAATAAACTTGATCCACACCCTAGATATAGGTAAACTATAGTATACAGTTTTCCAGGTTATCTATACCTCTACAACAATTTTTTGTGGGAGTAAAAAGTTTAAAGGCCATGTAGGTACATCCTCCACTATTATCCATGGCCTATTTTTAATAAGAGAAAGTGTGTGTTTATATAACAAAGAGACACACTCACACACTTTTTGAAATATTGATAATGTACACATATAGAGAAATATAATAAGAATAGTGTTTATAAATCTCTTTGGGATATGCTATGCAACTTCTGGACTCCTTAATGATGGTAAAAGTGAAGTTGGAGTCGACTTCTAGAAACATAAATCATAACATAGTGTTTTTTTTGCTTATGTATTCTATTCTAAGTGAGGTATATGATTCCTCAAATTGTTCTTCTCTTATATGTTTTTTTCTATAAATATTCTATTCATATTGTTTTTCATCAATTTTTTCTAGTATTCATTTCTAGAAGATGAAGTATTGTTTTTAGGAATGCAGTTTTCATGATCCATCAAACTTATTTTTTCTTAGGTTCATTTTTTATACACTATAGGGACAAAAATGAGCATGTTCTCGATCATGTGTTGGTACCTCGAACCTTATATTCTAACATGAATTAAATTATGTCTAAAAAAATATAAAAAAACATTTATATAATAATAAGTTCTAACTTTCATAAATAAGACCATTAGTTAATAAGTATGAATTTTATAGAAATAAAAAAAATATTCCTAATTCTGTTGGTGTCTTAGTATACCAATGTCTCAGACTGTGGGAGTCTTATAATATTGGTGTCATAGCCTATCAGTAGGTCAGTATTTTTTTATATCACTCTATCATTGCATATTTATATTGGTGTCTCAGACCGGTATCAGTAACTCAAGATCAATAGACATGTATCAGTAACTCTGGATCAATATGTTGTTCAATCGGTAGGTGATGGTTCCGTGACTCAGCTATTGATATCTTATACATAGAAAAATTTAGAGTTTTATTCAATAATTATCTCAGTAGGTTACTATATCGGTAGCTCATACTGTTAGTATCTTAGAATTCAATCATTGACTCATCCTTAGTGATGTTTCTGAGAATCTATTAGAAGGTTGGGTATCAGTTGCTCAACCTTATCAGTGATTTATCCTTATCGGTGACTCATACTTGTCTAAAATATGTTAAACTATATTATGATCTAAATACTAAAAAAATAGGTTAATATTAATAGTAAACATGGTTAAACACAGTGTAAAATAATAAATCATAATTAAACATGATTTGCGAGAATGAGTTATCAGCATTAAAACTAGAGGAGGCCAATAATCTCCCCCTTTTTTATTATCACAAAAAAAATTGCACTATATAGAATATTAGTTGATTTATTATTATCTAAGTAAAGTGTGCTTAACATATTATACATATCATAAGAGTTGAAATTTTATGATGAACATAAATAGTACATTTATAAATAATTATGTTGTCCTTTTGATCTAGTGCTCTTTTTCTAATGTTATGTTCCCCCTAAAATAAATTCCATACACATACACATTTCATGCACTTTCTCCCCATTTTTTGATTAACAAAAAAGAAAAAAATAATTAACTGAAATAACAGATAATGTGATGAAAACCTAGAGTAGATTTCATTAGTAAAACAGTACAAGTGGTTATAAAAAAATAGTACAATAGATCCCTATCAAAGATTCATCAAATCACTTATTCTCCAATTCAGAGTCCAGAACCCATTTTCCCTTATCAGAGGTAGCAATGGTAGGAGAAGATGGTGCAGAAGTAGTGGTTGGTGGTTCAATGTGTATATTGTGGGAAGGAATAGAAACTCCTATAAAAACATATGGATCAAGGCTCATGCTTGAAGAGGTAGAAGGTATTGTGAGCTAACTATGAATGAAAGGTATGATTTGTCTTAGTGCTTGAGAAGGAGTCATAGACAACGGTGAAAAATATGCAGATGAAGAAGTAGAAGGTTGCAGACCAGGTTAGATAGGAGAAGCTACTAGAGAAACAATAATAGTTCTCTGATGATACAGGTATGATTTCTGCAGATTGATGAATTCCATAATGATCAAACCACCACTATCCATAAATTTTTCAAAATCATCCTTATTCTCTAAAAACATCTTAAGTGTAGGAGTGAAATCATTTATCAGCTTGACTTGATAATTGAAGGCTAGAGTGTCCGTAGGTAGCCTAAAATTCTCCACGAAATAATTGAAATGATTGTATAACTGATTATTTGTGTAAAAACTATTAAAATAGAAGTCCACCTTCATTGTTATTTCATCCTGAGAATTGGTAGCATCGGCGGTATAAAATACAAACATTTCATGGATGTGGTCACAATTCTGCTTGATCTTAGAGAGGCTTTCCTAATCAGTGCCACCTATTATAGTCTATAGTTCCTTTATTATCACATTCTTAGTCATTTAAACATTAGGGGGATAGATAACATGATGAGATAAGGTAGAGGAACCTAAAAATATATATCATATATCTAATATTAAATAATTTAAATCAATATTTGGAGGATGAGGAGTAGCTAAATTTGAAGAATCATTCACAGCCTCTTTGAAAACTTACTTCAGAACAACTAGATCAAGAGTTGGAGGAGTAGTAGAATCATCCTTATAAGAATTCGAAGATGTTTCTCCAACATTTCTAGAAGATTTTACAGAGACTCTTTTTATTCAATTGTTAATTTGATAATGGAAGAGACCATAGAAATAAGCTCGTTTCTCATTTTTTGACTTTCTGAGACAATTGATTCTAACACCAAGAACAACCTTGGTTCAACCTGAGAAACAACCCTCTCTGTGAGTATAGCTGCATCACATTCAATAATCTTTGAAATTGGAGCAGGGTTATGTGAAGAGGTTTATTTAAACACATCAAACAACTCTTCCTTAAAAGCATTGAGATCATCCATAATTACATACTCTATAGGATTAGGTACAACTATAGGAGTAGAAGAAGGAACATGTATCATATCCTTTGTATTAGGGTACTCTAAACCCAAAGTAACATACCCTAGATACTTTCTCCACATAGGAACAATGATATCATCGAGAGTAGAAAGTACATAAAAATTCACCCTTTTAGTTAGTATATCCCCCTCAAAAGATACTCTCCTTCTAGCATAAAACAACACTTTAACTGGATACATTGAAACTTCTATTTCAGCATGAACTTCATAATGAACATGGACATTAGGATCTCTTTCATCAATCATAGGTGCTTCAGGAGCTTCATGGTATTCCAAAATAGGTTCTTATTCCACTAAAACAGTACCAGCGGGTTCTACACCATGAATTTGATCATCACCAGGATTTTTTGATCCATTGTATGATTCATCATATAATACTTATTCGGTATCACTTGCATCTCCTATATCTTTTTTTCAGATTCATCATCATCCTCTTCATTTTCATCCTCATATCTATCACCATCACCATCATCTTTTTATTCACATCCACATTCACCTTCTTCACCATTTGAATCCTCATTACTAGTAGATCTACTATCATACTAAACATTCTAAGACTCTTCTGTCTCATCACCATCATCCTCATCAAGAAGCAGTTCCTTTGAAGAAAGAGGTATAAAAGGACTAGTAGGTCCATAGGTCATCCCTTTTGGAATTTGCGATATATCAGGGACACATTTATCATCAATTGGTGACTCTTTTCCTTGATATTCCTCAGCTACATCTTCCTCATTTTAATACTGACCATCTCCATCTGGTCTTATACCAGGATCAACCATGTTCCTCAGCCTTGTTGGATGCTCAACAGGAAGAAAATCCTCATATAGTTTGTCATTTTCCTCAACCCACATCATCTTCTAGGGATTTTAATTTATTCTCTTACTCTTACAGATATCTTTTTTCAAACAATACCCATCACATTCTAAAACTGTGTCTTCACCCTCATTCACTAAACCCTTATATTTCATCATAGCAGGAATAATCCTGGAATAACATAATTAATTCGTCTTGTATTCGGGTTTTATATTTTTACTTATATGAACCAAAAAATATCTACACAGGTTAACCTTATATCCCTTATTCAAAAAATAAAGTAAATATAAATCTTGGTAATTCAGGGAGGCAAAGTCCCCTTTCATAGGAAATAACTTATGCTGGATAAATTTTAATAATATCATGCACTCACAATAATTTTCTGTTTCTATAGGGTTTCTCTGGTATCCTTTTCCTATAATCATAGACAATGGATCCTCAAAATTGAATATATCACTTGGTGGAGGCGCACTTCTCTGATGATCATATTATACACCCTTAGGGGTTACCATCAAGCATTCCTCCAAATTCGTGGATGAAAAATAGATTCTTTTTCAATATACTACTAATTTGATCCAAAACTCTTCTGATCCTTCAAGAATAAATTCCATGTATAGATCTAACTTGTACACTAGCCTCTGATAAAATGGTTTATCATTGTTAGATAACCACTCCATCCATCCATGAGTGTGAAACACATTTAACAAGAGGTACTTACTTGTCAACATCCATTCTGAGTGCACTTATTTCTCAGGAGTGATGATACAGTTTGAATGTTCCGGATCAACATGTTTCAGTATAGGTTGAATAAATCCACCTATTTGCTACTTATACGGATGGTAATAATTCGTAGATCTCTCATAAACACACTTAAGATGATCCATTCAATAGATTCAAATGTTTTGGGTTGAGGGAGAAGGGAAGAAGTTCGGGATAGAATGGTTCGATGTTAAGAGTCCAAAAGCAGGAGTGTGAGACTGAGAAAAAGAGTTGGATCGGCCTTTAATTTTATCATTTAGGGATTTAAAATCATAAAATACTAAATACAAATTAAAATAGAATAAAATAAATAAAATAGTAACATTTTAACTTCCAGAAATAAAAATTAATAAATATCGATCGGTGAGACTCATCAGTGAGACTCATCAGTAGGACCAATCAGTAAGTCACAATCGATAAGTCCTATTGTTGAGTCATCATAGGTAGGTCCAATCAGTGAGTCATCATGGGTATGTCACATAAATTTTATCATTCCTAACTGATGTCTAATGTAACTCATTCATTCATAATTTAATGGCTTAGTGAAAATATCAACAAGATAACGTTATGTGGCAATGAATTCAACACTTATAACACATTTTTGATAATGATCTCTCCAAAAGGGAAGTCTCCCATCAATATGTTTTTTTATTGAATGAGAAATTGTATTCTTATAATTGTTAATAAAACTTGTATTGTCATATTTTAAAGGGACATGCCTAAATTGATATCCGTAATATATTAAAATGTATGTTTCATCCATTAAATCTAATCACAACAATTACTAGTAGCTATATATTTATCTTTGGTAATAGATAATGTAAATAAATTTTTCATTTTACTACACCGGGAAACCTGAGACTTGTCCAAAAAATAAAATGTTCCATAGGTTCTTTTTTTACATAAATTGAAACCACCAAAGTCAGCATCAGAATAACTAACTATGTCAAATAGTTTTCCTCTTGGATAGAAGACTTCTATGTTGGTAGAATAGTTGAGGTATTTGAAAATTATTTTAGCAATAAAAAGTTGTGACTCTTTAAGGTTTTCTTAAAAACAAGCACATATACACACACTAATAACAATATCATATTTACTAGTAGTTAGGTAAATAAGACTTCCAATAATACCACTGTAATTGGTTTGATCAACATATTTTCCATTTTCATCATGATCCAATTTATAGGTGGTAGTCATAGAATTATCATTACTCTTTGTGGTATCAAAACCAAAACGTTTTAAAAGATATGTAGTGTATTTCCTTTGATTTAAAATTAAAAGCTTCTTTATTTTAAAAATTTTGAAATCCAAGAAAGAATTTTATTCCACCCATTAAACTCATTTCAAATTAAATTTTCATAATTTTTGAGAAATCGATACCTAAAAAATTTCATGAAGATCAAAAAATAATATCTTCAAAATATATTTGAAAAACTAAAACATTTTTTGAAATTATTTTTTTAAAAAGAGAAGGATCAGCTATAACTTTCGTAAAACCTTTGGATATAAAAAAAGTGTTGAGCCTAACATATCAAACTCTTGGATCCTGTTATAAACTATACAAATCTTTTTTTAATTTAAAAATATGATTTGGAAAATGAGGATTTTTAAAATTAGGGGGGTTTTCAACAAAAACATCCTCCACTATATAAACATTTAGGGATCAAATTTTAACAACCATTAGATAATCTTTGAAATTAAGTTGTGATTTATAAGCTAGCGGTAATCTAATGGATTCATGTCTGGACACATGGGAAAAGGTTTATTCATAGTTAATTTCTTTTTTTAGACTATATCCTTGTGAAACTAGACTGGAATTATTCCTTACTATATTTACAGCTTTATCCACTCTGTTTCTAAACACCCATTTAGTACCTATTGTCATGGTCTCTTTGGGTTTATCAATATGTTTCCAAAATGTGTTGCTTTCAAACTGGTTTAATTATTCTTGTATATCCATCACCCAAAATTCATTATTTATTACAACATTGATGTTCTTAGGTTCAATCTATGACAAAAAAATGATGTTTAACCTACTTTTATAGATAAGCTCTAGTCTGTGTTCTCTTATCTAAGTCTATAACTACGGAATCTAAGGGATGGTTTATAAGGGTTCTAATAGATCTTTAAAATGAAGGTATAGTTATTGTTGGTTCTTCATCAGGTTCAGGATCATTATGATTAGAATCTGTAAATTATATAGAATTAGATGATTTTGCAGCTTACTTAACAGTAAAGTCAAAAGGATTATAATTTAGTTCATGGTTTTTCACATTTTCTTCAATGTTTTCTAAGGATGTTTTGGGCTCATGTGGATTTTTTTCATTAAATTTGATATGTACTAATTCTTCCACACACACAGATCATTTATTAATTGCTCTATAATCATTACTAGAGGTTCAATTACCTAATAAAATTCCATCATCACTTTTGGATTCAAATTTGACATGATTAACTTTTTTATTAAGGATAAATACTTTAAAACCAAAAACATTAAAGTAATTAACCCTTGGATTCTAATTATTCCATATCTCATTAGGGGTTTTCCTAAGGATACGTATAATTAAAACTATATTAATTATATAACAAGTTGTATTCAAAGCATCTTCTAAAAAATAAACAGGTAAATCATACCCATTTATCATATTTTGGGATATTTTTTGTACGGTTATATTTCTTATTTATACAACTCCATTCTACTAGGGTGTCCTAGGACCAGATAAGTTATGAATATATCTATTTTTTTGAGAAAAAAGATTCAAACTCTTCATTCTCAAACTAACGGCCATGATCACATCTCATGTTTTTCATTCTATGTCCACTAAATTGTTCTACTGACCTAGCATACTTGGTGAAATAAGACTATGATTCACACTTGTGAGCTAAAAAGTAAGTCCTATTATATCAATATGGTCCAAAAAAGTCCATGTGAACTATCATAAGGGGGTGAGAAGTTGAAACTTATTTATTTGGTTTGAAATATATTTTTTGTTTTTCTTTTTGTCAATGATTATAGACTCTATAATTTAGAAACTGAAGCTTAGGTATATCCTCTACTAGTCCTTTTATAGTAATCTTTCTAATGGATTTAATGTTGAAATGGACTAGTATTCGATGACAATTCCAAGACACTTTGTGAAAGGAACTCAAGAAAAAAACATTTTTAGAAACTAAGGAATCCAAATTAATAGCATAAAAATTTTCATTTCAAAAACTAGTAAATACTAAATAATTTATAGAATTGAAAACATTAAAATAATCATTTTCAAACATAACATGAAATGCATCATCACATAACTATGAGATGCTAATCATATTATACTTAAGACCATCAACGTAATGAACTTCAGAAATTAAAATTTAATTAGTGTTACAGATTTTACCAAGACCAATTATTTTACCTTTTGAATTTTCACCAAAATTGACATGTCCACCATAAATAATTTTAATATTCTTGAATCAATAATAGTCTCATGTCATGTGTCTTGAAAATCCACTTTCCATGTACCATAATCCCTTCCATGAACTTTTCAAGCAGCTTTCATATATAAAATTGATCAAACAAGAAAAGACTTTGGTACCCAGACTCTCCTAGGTCCAGTAATATTAGTAATTAAAGATTTGGGAACCCATATTTTATTTATGGATTTCCTATAAATAGTTTTTATTGTACTATAAATATAAACTCTATTGGGTCCAAATAAATAGATGCAGTAAAGGCATTTCCAATGCTGGAACTTGCAGCATATTTTCTAGAACAAGGAATAAAAACATATTTTCTAGAATAGGATACAAAAGTAGTCTTAACAAAATTTCTTTTTCCCTGTTGATAACTAATACCACTAGTATATTTTGGAGCAACCTGTTCTCCATTAATTTGAGTTAGATTATTTTTACCATTTGTGAACTTCTATAAATCCCTCTTAAATTTCTTATTAGATAGTTTGAGATGAGTATTTTCAAAATGAAAATGAAAATTCATTTCCTTTTCAAAAGTAATTTTAGATTTAAAAGTGGAAATATTGTGCTATTTTTAAGGGATTTATACTTATCCTTCAGTTCATTGTATGTGTCCTCAATCATTTTACTGTATTCAAACATTTCACCATTTTTCATATTTTATAAATTATATTCATCTTCAGAAAAATAAGAATTTTGTACATGGGATTCTAGGGTTACCTCAGATGTGTTTGTCATGAACCACATATTGGATTTCTCAGCCTTCTCATCATTTGATCATTTAGATTAACTGGAGCTATCCTCAGAAAAGGTCCATGTGGCCTTAATTTCCTTCTTATATTTTTTATATTTTTCCTCATACTTTTTTTTGTACTTCAAATTTGGATTGTCGTCTTTTACATGTTCTCTTCTCTTCTACTCATAGTAGACTATCTCATTATTATTTTCACTTTTATTCCAAACCTTTTTCTAGATGGCCTTGTTGTAATATTTTCCTCAATAGCTAGGGTTTCAAAAGAACTTATTTTTCATAGAAATTTTTGAATCTTCTGGCTAGAAGATCCATTTCCTCATCACAGGAACTTGGTGATTCTTCATTTCTAGAACTTTCAGTATGAACCTAAATTTTATCCTTCTCATTGGATGCAGTGGTTTTGAAAGACACAGTATTATTATTTGGTTCATCATATTATTCTATAATAACCTTTAATTCTTCTTCATACATCATCAGCTTACATATTAGATCCTTTACTAGAAGTGTGTTAATGTCACATAATTCCCTTATTGACACTGAAGTTGCACTTCATCTTTTTAGTAAATATCTGAGAATTTGTATGACCTATTACTTGGCTAGAATATTCATCCCCATAGATTTCATATTATTTATAATCTCATTAATCCTGAGATACATGTCAATTATGTGTTCAAAATGGTTCATTTTGAAGTTATCATATTTAATAGTATATGTATAAAGTATCATTTTCTTAACATTAGTTGTTTCTTCATGTGAAACAGCTAAGGTATCCCAAATTTACAAAGCATATTTACAAGAAGATATTTTATTAAATCCATCATCACCTAGAGAATAGTATAAATAATTCATGGATTTTCAATTATTATATGTTTCCGTAGTGTAATAATCCCAATTATTTTAATAAGTAGTGGGAATCTTATATTCATCAACTATAGTAGGCGATATTTCGAAACACATGATTTCTAAGTGCATCTTTATTTTAATTTTCCACTATGAATAATTAGCACCATTGAAGTAGGGAGTTCTTTTGTAAGCAACACTTTCTTTTATATTATCCATACTAAACAATAAAATAAATATTTAAAGAAATAAAAATTTAGAACTATAATAAATTTAGAGATATTTAAAACAAAACTAAAATCACAGTTGAAATGTGATTAAAAAAAACTTTTAAATTCCATTTCATACCAAATGTTGGTCAGAGTATGACACTCAAGAGGGGGGTGAATTGGGTTCCTGTAAAAAAATTATCAACAATTTTTACTGAAAATTTTCCACAATTTTAAATATATATGATCCCAATTAACAAAAATAGTATATTTATAAAAGTTTTGATCATCTGAATGACTTTTCAAGGAGTGGTTAGTTCTCAGTTAAATCAACATGAATTATTATTTCAACTATTGAAATAAATATAATAAATAAAATTCTGATATAAACAATATATATGATTAATAATAAAAGTAAATAAATTTTTTCTGAAATAATTATAAGGATAGAGAAAACAAAACATGAAAGTACACAATGAATGCAGGCCCCAGACACACTACAAAAAAGGAGCGTCCCCAGAAGAGGATTCAGAGTAGGTGCACTCACCAGAGCAGAGCCAAATGGATTTCCAGAATGAGAGGGTATGGCTATGCCATCGGTACCAGCCTGTGCTTTCATAGGTCGCCTAGCCAGACATTCATGCAAAGGTCGATAGCTACTATCAAGGATGCATATGCTGGGGAGGGGTAGTTCCTTGTAGATTGTCTGGTTGAATTCCCTATGACCTTCGGGTCATGTAATCTCCTAAGCCTACGGGCCTTGTAATCTCTGAGCCAAAGGGACTTGTAAGGGTTCCCCCTCATCCCTTGAAAGGGGGGTTATCAAAAATCAATAAAAATGAAGGACTTCGGGCCATTCAGGTAGATAATGTACACAGGTAGAGAAATATAATGAGAATAGGGTTTATAATTCTCTTTCTGATATGCTATACAGCTTCTGGACTCCTCAAAGATGGTATAAGTGAAGCTGTAGTCAACTTACAAAAACAAATAGTAAGATAAAGTGTCGTTATTTATTTTTTCTTATATTTTTAGTGAGGTAGATGATTCCTTGAAGTGTTCTTATATTCAAACTTTGTTTCCATGAAGATTTGTTTCTTTTTGGTTCTAACCAATTCTTCCTTTTATGCACATCTAGAATATCGAGTGTTGTTTTTAGGCCTGCAGTTTCCACGACCCATCCTACTTCATTTTTCTCATGTGCTTGCTTTATACACTATAGGGCTAACACGGAGCATGTTCTTGATCATGTGATGGTACCTCATAAAATTTATTATGACATAAATTAAACTATTTATGCAAAATAAAATCAATATCATTAATATAATAATAAGGGATAAGTTTCAAAAATATGTTGGTGAGTTAATAATTTTTAATTTTAGAGAAATAAAAAAAATAGTTCTAAATCTGTTAGTGTCTCAGTCTGTCGGTGTCTTAGACTCTCACTGTCTCAAACTGTCGGTAGGTCGGTCTGTCGGTAGATCACTATATCGGTGTTTCATATTATTGGTGTCTTAATAATTTAATCAATCACTCATGATCATTATTCTTGTATCAGTAACTCAGGATTCATAGGTCATTTAGTTCGTAGGTTATGCGTTAATGAATCAGTTATCTATAGCTTATACTTAGTGAAATTATGTGTTTCAGTCAAGTGTTCTGTCAGTAGGTTACTCTGTCGGTATGTACTGTGTTAGTATCTCATGTTGTCGGTAACTCATACTTCTGTCGGTGACTCATTATTCATGATGTTTTGGAGAATCTATCGGTAAGTCAGGTGTTAGTGTCTCAACCTGATCAGTGATTTATCCTTATTGGTGACTCATACTAGTGTAAATTGTATTTGACTGTATTATGATATAAATAAAAAAATATATTAAATGTAACATTTTTAAACACAGTGTAACTTATTAAATCATAATTAAGCAAGATTTTTTAGCATGATTTGTGAGAATTAAAACTAGAGGAGGCCAACAGGATATATAGTCATGCACAAGTCTTAGCCAATAGGAACCCACAAATTTAGTGATAAAAAACCCATATACTCCACCATCAAATCACCACTACCCATCAACAACCCTTTCAGCAATTAGAACACAACCAACCATGAACCACCTGAAAACAGACATATAACTAGCTACAGATTTTATGTTAACAATGTATTTAACTAATTCCATATATTTTTTTTGTTTTTTTCCACATAATGTTATTTTTTATTTTCAATAACCATATTAAATGGTAACCCATTTCATTTGATAACACTCATACTACTCTAGTTCCATATTTATATTTATAAGAGTTCAATTGAAAAATGTTTACCACATTATCATTTTTAGACCATAAACCCCATTCAAATTCATTATTAATCCATTTTATCCCATACCATCAAGAAACATTGACAAATACTCACATAATAAAACCAGAACAACTTGATTCCCCAACATACAAAAAATTTCATTTTATCATCCACTTCATATTCACCACCATACATCACATCAACGAGAAATAACACATATGTCATTTCATCCAAGCACCAAAAACCACCCATTCCTTTCTCAACCAACCTCGTCACCACTATGAAAATATTATCATCCATAAACCATACCCCAATAATAAACTCATCACAAAACAATTCCATCCATGATATTACCACAAATTATAGAAATAATCTCATTGAAACAAAAACCACTATCCTCCCAAGAACATTATATATATCCCAATATATAAAATTATTTGAAATACAAAATAATTAACCAAACATTTTGTTTCCAGCATTAGTTATCATTCAATTATATGAGGTGATTCCAATATATAAACACAAAAATAAAAAAAAAATCATGGGAATTAATTCATGGTAGTAAAGAGGCTCATATCAAAAGGAATACAATAAATAGTTATTCAATGTAATGGTGTTTAGTTTTAGTAGAAATGTTATGGTTTACAACATAATTTATTTTAAAATATTCTATATTAATTTTATCATTCAGTCCTTTTTTTTCATGCCTTCAATTAAAAAAATGCAATAACAGTTTCATTAAAAGAAACAAAACTGAATAAAAATTAACCATATCCAAAACACATCACATCCCATTTATCAATTTTATAGATTATTTATCTTAAATAGGTTAATTCCTACCAATTTAAATAAAAACTATATCATTGATAATCTCACAATTTGTATAAATAAAAGTGGGAGTATTTAATCGCTAACCATGATATTAACATTCAACATAACACTAAAAAAGAATTAATGAAATGAAAACCATCAGCCATTAATTTGAATTTAAATGCTACAAAACCTATCATCTACAAAATTCCATCAAGAAATTCTAAAAAATATACCACTAAAAAAGGAACAATAAAAAATGAAGAAACAAAATAAAAGAGAACAAGGAAGTTTAAATGATGAGGAGAAATGTGTACCTCACATCAAGAAAGTATGATTCCAATTATCTAATCAGTTTAAACACTATAACCTGGATGTTGTAGGGTTATAAGAGGGATAAGGGTCGAATGTGACTTGAATAAAGACAATTTAAATAGTTCCAAAAAATATATAAACCTCTACTTAAATAGAATGACTTACTAGCCCCCACCTCAATAGAGTTATTCCCACTAATCCCATGATTCCCCTCATTAAAACGGCATATAGATTCTAAGTATTTGAATATCATTATCTCATGTGAATTCAAAACAATTTAAACCATCCTTGAGTTCCACCATGAAATGCACTATGATATAGAACATGGAATTTTAGACACCCAGTAGGCCCCCATAGACCATCACCATGACAAAACGAGAAATACCTATACATTTTGACCAACCACATCCAAGGATATGGAATTATAAGCTCTAAAACACCATTTCTTTCTACCTTGAAATCTTATTATTTTATTGATCTTGCACACTATCATGAATCAAAACAAGGCATATAAATGTTCCCAATTTTTTTCAATGTGACCTCCCCTTGAACCACACCTAGAAAAATGAATGTCAGACTGGTCATGTTATTCCTCATAATAAGGAAGTCCTCAAAAAACACCCATACAACACCAAACCCACCTATAACGGAATGGTTATCCACTCAATGTCTCGTGAGGGGATTCATCTATGAAAAATGCATACAAAAATAGATTACATGACCATTTCACTACCCATGGATTAAAATTTCTTCCAAAAGTAGATAGGTTATACATCAAAACTTCAAAATTCCTTGGATATTCACGATACTGATTTATAAGGGCCACCATCGTTCATACCATCATGGAATGGTGGACCTTTGGATAAAGAAGATCGTCTTTATCCCCCCATAATGACTTCAAACTCCCAATTGAAACCTACAATACATAAAGTCACAATTTAATGAGTTAGGAAGATCTATTTTGTTACATTAGATACCTCACAAATAATTCATTTCCTTAAGAAGGTGAACTAGACCCAGAATAAACAGCACACACATCCACAAAAATGAACTCCCAAGGAGATACCTCTCAAATGAGAGAAAACCTTCAATCAAATAAAACTGATATAGAAAAAAAAATAACATGATCAATATCAAGGAATTAAAAACTTTAAAAAACATTTCAATAATCATTATAAAAAAATGCATAAAAATCAAGATAGTAATTTTGAATCTACAACCCATGCCCCCATTCAAAATGTTTCAAACAGATATTCCTCTAAAAAATATAAACCAAAGGAATATATCTTTTCATAAAACCATAACTGAATGATCATATATATCAATTGGTCACTTAAAAAATGTTTTTTCATCCATTATATCCATCTATAAAAAATAAATCATGTTGGAGTCATCATGAAGACATCTAAGGAGCTGTGTCACGTGAAAGATATAATGAACTGAACCCAAGCTATCAAACTCAACACTTGAAAATGAAGTTTATTTTTTTCTATAAAAAGAAACATATTAAATTCAAAACATTTAATTTTCATATCAAGATCTTTTACCAGCCTAGGTTTTGGAGAATTATAACCCAAAAGTACATTAAAATACAATTGTACAAAACTTGGAAACCATTAAACAACAAATCATCAGTGCACTGCCCCCACTTTAGAAATTTAAAATAGAACTACTACTAAATATGTACGAATAATTTTAATACATTTTTTGAGCACAAAAATACCCAGTAAGGGTTTATTAAAAACTAGTAATAAAACTATAATATAAAATATCTTGAATTTTTTTATAAATATACATAAAATAGTATTTCATAAATATCCTTAAAAATATAGTAATACATTTAAAAAATGATAACTAATAATTCATTGGGGATTCCAATTCCATAAAAATAATTTTCTATGGGTCATTAGAGATACTTGGTAGACCATTTATAAAAACTATACCTAAGGCAAGAAGTCATTTCTATGACCTATGGGTTCACTCCCTGCAATGTCACTTATTTCATCAGTGTGAAATTTTCGAAAACATTTTCCCATGAGACTGCCTTTCCCATCTTTGTCACAAAAAATTTCCAAAAAATACTTACATAGTATAAAATTCCATTAAAAGAGTATAATAATATTCATGTCACCAATATATTCTCAAATATTATAAAATAATTTAAGGGATAATATCATGCTTGGAATACTTTTAATAATTAAGAACCATAAATGCTTGATACATGGTTTAAATGCATGGATGATCTCATAATGTTGATATTGTCATGTATTAACTAGATGATGGTCATACCAATTGCCACGCCCTGGCCTTAGAATCCCTAGATTCGGTGCATTAATAAACATGGTGTGTAATTTATTTTATAATGGAAGGTTGAAAAATTACACATCATGTTCCATAGAGAGTATCTTTTCAGTTTAGTTTCTGAAAAACTGGATACAAATGTTACACTTATTCAAAACTGGACGGAAAAAACCCCAAAAGAATCCACCCTTTAATGTAACTTAAATCCTATAAAAATAAATTGAAAACATAGGGTGAGCATACTAAATCCTAGTAAGGGGTTTTTTAAAATAATGTTTCAAATAAAACCTTTTAAAACATCCCTGTAAAAATAATCATAAAAAAATTTCATAAAGAAAACTACAATAAATGAATCATAACATAACAATTTTCAAGAATTATGAGTGAACATATTAAGTAACATTAATAGGTCTACAATAAAACATGTTCCAATCATGATCATTCTTATACAAAATACATGGTGTGAAGCATACTATTAAGGAGTTAATTAAACAATGCTAAGTGAATTATGAAAAGGTACAAGTACAGAATTTACACATGAAAAAAGTACATGATTAGAGTTGCACATAAATAAAGTCAAAATTAATTTTTCTCATAAAATTCAAATCATAAAATAACTGGTAAAATTCCATCATTTGTATTAATGTTTAGAAGATGGGTTCCGAATAAATATCATGCCATGTGCATTTACTTCTTCTGATACTATTAAGTACATGCTCTAAACTAAGTATATTCTACCAAGCGAATATTCACTTGGTCAATTAAATATTATAAACATAATGAGGGAATGTGTAATGAAGAACTGTGTCAAGGCCTCGTGCCAAGACCATAAACTCTCTATCAAGGCCTTGTGCCAACACCATTATTTTTCCAAGGCCTTATGCCATGACCTGATTTGTCTCATGAACCTACTGATGCATCAAGGGGATATAGCGGCCCCACCTGACACTTTTTATGTCCAATACATTTCTCATATGTCAAATTAAGTTCATAAATTCAAAGTGTCACATACCAGTTTGAATATTTAATTTATCATTTCATATTATTCAAGGTGTCCCATACCACATTGAATAATTTAATTCTTTTTAATAAACTATTATGATATGTCAGTTAACATTTAGATAACAATTTTCTGAATGCCAAGCATAAACTAGTAAACATTCTTTGTGTGTGGGATAATGATTAAAACACATAAGTAATTAATGGACAGGGATGTCACATAAAATGATAATTTCTTAATTTTCAATCTCCTTGATTCATGGAAATGTATTATTAATAGAAATACATGCCATTTAATACACTGATAAATTTTTCGGTGAACATGAAAATAGATTAAATCATAACCTTTATTAACTAACAGTCAATTATTGCAGCAGGTTCATCATGCAATAAAACATTATGTGAGCATAACATGATAACATGGATCTACACATCCTTTTTCTTCTAATATATATTTATGTATTTCTGCATACTTGTAAACACATATTGGTTAGAAAACTCAATATTAATACTTACTAAAATATTAAAAGTATTAATTACATAAAGACATTAATTAAATCCTATTATCCATCACATGAAATTTGGGTTTGAAAAGTCATATATATATATAAACATATCTACAAATTATATGTATTAGTTTTATATAACCGAGACAAGGTTTAATGATCCCCTAAAATTAATGAATACTTTAAAATATTATTTAGTCACCAATATCACCAGATTAAAAACCAAAACTCATGTTAGGTTTAAAGTACATAACTGTATGTTCATACATATATAAAACTAATGTTTTTCATAATAAATAAAAATCCATTTGAACCAAAAACATTATTCACATCAAAGCCTTTATTTAAATATTGAAAATCATCTTTAATAACATAAAACAGATTTGGATTTAATTATATGTATATTTCTGAATATACACTAAGTGTATATTCGGTTGTCCATAATGAAAAACCATGTTAAATAACTCCTTATACCATTATCGACCTTAAAAATTTTAATACACACAAACTTTTAACCTTTTAAAAACTAGATTCACCTTAGAGATACATATATATAGATAGATAGATATATAAACTGTATATACAACTAAATAAGTGATTGGGTTTTGTATTTCTAAAACATAACCAAACATGTACTGCTCGCATCAGTCAAACACTGATAAATCACATTTAGAATTCCAGAATTGGTTTAGGATGGAAAACAATATATATATATATATATATATATGAACATATACATATTTTTATATACAAAGTGTATATATATGATTTTTCACAAGAAAGACAAATCCTATAAAAAACCATTACTTGGATTCCAATGCTAGGATACACTAAGTAAGGAAGAAGAAGCAGGGTATGGAATACCCTTATTAATAAGTATAAAGAAAACCAGAGGATGCAAAACATAAAAATAAAACACCAGAAGGCAGCGTAGAACTCAACCATATATTGAGAGAGGGAAAATGGGTGTGCTTGTGTGTATAGATATATATACACTCAATGAAGCTTACATGAGAAGATTTGTTGAAATAGTAGTGATTAAAAAAATAAAAACAATCCTATGTGAGATCTGATTCATACTAAAAATGGAAAAGACCAAAATTTCCAATAAATTCCTAATAAAATTATCAAAATAAACGCATGCATATATCACAATAGGACTGAAAAAAAAATGTATTTAACAAAAGTATCACAGTATGTTTAATTAATAAACATTATACAGTCAATTGATAGTGATATCAATGGAGAAAACAAGATACAGAAAACCAAAAAATACAAACATCAGTGTTTGTAAGAATAAAATCGGAACAAAACAAAACCTACATTAAACTAGGTTGAATAAGAAATAAAAACTCAATTCTGGATTTTGACTCACGTCTCGGCACCACTATTGTACACTAGCCTTCGATGATGTTCGAACTTAGCTGGATTTCAATAGAAGCAGTGCTTGAACCATGGTCAAAACCCCCAAAGTGGCAGTTCGAACACCTCTAATGTGATGTAGAACTCAGGTCGCGGTGCACAACCCTGACGACCTCAACACCGTCCAAAATGTACCCTTCTTATGAAGAACTCTCTTTGAGCTCGGTGCCAACCTTCGTGACGCCATCTCCTCCTCACAGCCGATCTCTACCGCCCTCGAGATCCCCAGTGCCTGATGACTCCCACGAAACCCTAGAAACTCTTGTGAAAACTGACACTGACGCCCCTTGAAGTCCCCCCGCAACGGCGCGATACCCACTTCACAGGGACCAGAATCATCTTCAGTTATGTTTTTAACTGGAATATCCAGTACACCGTTTGGATCAGAACACGTGTCCGGTTATGTTTTGAGCCGTCAGATCGCTCTTCATGGCGATTCATTTGAATCTATTGGCCAGATGGATTTTCCCTTGCGTTGCCTCTTGCGATTTAGGGTCGACTACTCCTCGGCTGCGACGACGATGACGAAACCCAGAGAGGCCACCCTAAAATTCGGCGGTATGGTGACCACAATGACCTGAGCGACTATGGGAACAACAATACCCAAATACTACAGTGGCTCGGGTGCAACAACGGCGATGAAAGCTTAAAATACTGCCCTAAAATCCAGCAACACGGCGACCACAAAGGTGTGGATTTTTTCAACAACAACCGCTTCACTCCAGCGTGGTTTCATCTCACTTTGCGATACAGATATTTGTGCAAAATAATAGCAATTTCTAACGAAGGTGGCGTAACATAATTACAGTTTCTTAAATATGTATCTGTATTTCATTTCTGTTATGATTTATTATTTACAACTTTTGTGTTATGAGCTGTTTTTTGTAAATGTTCTCTCTCTCAATTAATTTAGGATTCCATTTTTTCTTAGTGTATCTTTACTCATTGGACGTTCAAATGCAATGTCCCCTTGAGGTTTCTATACGTTCTACTTTAACATGTGCTAAGTTTTAAATGCAGGTTCTACTTGAAATCATTTTGTAGTGTGTAACTTCTAGTTGTACTTCGAATAGAACTCCCAGTGGAACTCCCAGTGGAACTCCCTGTGGAACTCCCAGTGGAAGTCCCACTGGAAGTGCGCAACTTGAAGTTCCACCTGGGACTTCCAGTGCTACTTCTAGTGGGACTTTCAGTGGAATTTTCAAATAATAAATTAAATTATTTTTACAATAAATATGTTTCATAATTGCAATGACTATTTATTTTAATTTTCTACTGGAAGTGGCACTGAAACTTCCACAGAAACTTCAAGTGGGGATTCTAGTGGCAGTTCCAGTGGGAATTCCAGTGGCACTTCCTATGAGACTTCAAGTGGGACTTCCAATGAGACTTCCAGTGGGACTTTTAGTGTAATTTTCAAATAATAAATTTAAACATTCTTACAATAAATATGTTTCACAAATGAAATGAATATTTTTTTTAAATTTCCACAGAAAGTCCCACTGGAGGTGCCATAGGAAGTGCCACTGGAACTGCCACTGGAACTTCCAATGTAAGTTCCAGGGGGACTAGTAGAACTTCTAGTGGTTGTGGGACTTCAAGTGGGACTTCTAGTGCGAATTCTAGTAGTAATTTCAATGGAATTTTCAAATAATAAATTCAATCATTTTTACAATAAATATGTGTCACAAATGCAATGCGTATTTATATTAAATTTCCACAAGAAGTGCCAATGGAAGTCCCACTGGAACTTCCATTGGAAATTCCAGTTGAAGTTTGAGTGGCACTTCCAGTGGGACTAGTATAACTTCCATTGGCTGTGGGACTTCAAGTGGGACTTCCAGTGGCAGTTATATTGGGAATTCCAGTGGCAGTTCCAGTGGCACTTCCTGTTAGAATTCGAGTAGGACTTCCAGTGCGACTTCCAGTGGGACTTTATGTGTAATTTTCAAATAATAAATTCAAACATTATTACAATAAATATGTCACAAATGAAATGCGTATTTGTTTTAAATTTTCACAAAAAGTCCCCCTGGAAGTGCCATAGGAAGTCCCACTGGAAGTTCCGCTGGAACTTCCAGTGGTTGTGGGACTTCCAGTGGGACTTTTAGTGGAATTTTCAAATAATAATTCAATTATTTTTACAATAAATATGTCACAAATTCAATGTGTATTTGTTTTAAATTTCCACAGAAAGTCCCACTGGAAGTTCCACAGGAAGTCCCACTAGAAGTGCCACAGGAAGTGCCACAGGAAGTCCCACTGGAACTGCCACTGGAAGTCCCACTGGAACTTCCAATGGAAGTTCCAGTGGGACTAGTAGAACTTCTAATGGCTATGGGACTTCAAGTGGGACTTCCAGTGCGACTTCCAATGGGAATTTCAGTGGAATTTTAAAATAATAAATTCAATCATTTTTACAATAAATATGTGTCAAAAATGAAATGCATATTTCTTTTAAATTTCCACAGGAAGTGACAATGGAAGTCCCAGTGGAAGTCCCACTATAACTTACACTAGAACTTCCACTAGAACATCCACTGGAATTCCCACTGGAAGTGCCACAAGAAGTCCCTGGAAGTTTCAGTGGCACTTCTTCTGGGTCTACTAGAACTTCTGGTGGCTGTGGGACTTCCAGTGGAAGAACCAGTGGGACATCTAGTGGGACTTCTTGTGGTACTTCCAGTGGCCCTCCCAGTGGGAGTTCAAGTGGAACTTCTAGTGGGACTTCTAGTGGAAGTTCGAGTGGGACTTACAGTGGTAGTCCCTATGGGACTGCTAGTGGGACTCCTTGTGGCACTTCTAGGGGGACTTCCAGTGGGACTAGTGGGACTCCATCTTGAAGTTCCAGAGGAACTTTCACTGTACTCCCAATATAAATTGAACTTCTCCTACCTTCTATACTATAATTTTGTGGATGACCCCAATAATTCCTTAATTTCTATTTTCAGGTGTGCATTTTAGGTCAAATTTGACCTCCTTACAAAGACTTTTACAAGAAATAAAAGATCAACTAAAAGATGGTTATAGAAATGCTTTGCGCACTACTCCATTTTGGAATACGTTTGAAGCATTCATATCCAATACAATAACGGCATCGGATTGCAAAAAATATGATATTTCTGTTATGTATGTATTGGTTAACTACAATCCTTCAACAACTGCTTTCCGATTCGGTGGAGGGGAAATACATTTCTCTGAAGCTGATATCCAAAGGATCTTTGTAATAACCAAAGGTGAAATAGAACTAGAGGACTCCTACTCATTCAAACCAATGAAGGCATCATTATATTTACGGAGATTTCAAACTGGTGTCAATTTGTTGACACAAAATGAAATAAAATTGGCCCTTTTGGAAGCAATAAAGGGAGAGGAAGAACCTGATCATCTTGACACAGCAGCACTTCTATGTTTATACACATGTGCAACTATTTTTTTCCCTACTGCGGTTTCTTACCTAAGTTGGGGTTTTATCAATTTTGTGAATACTTCAAGAGACATGAGAACACTAAAGTGGTCTCATGTAATACACCAACAGTTGATGAGATCAATTAAAGAATTTCACACGCACCGTGCAAGGATTATGGGGGAAATTATTGCTTTACTGGTAAGTATTATTATTTATTTTCAATTCAATGTATAATATACTACTCATATGCTTCTTGTTATTGTAGTATTGGTATTGTGAAGATTGTGGACTAGTGAAAGGGCATGAACAAGCAGCTAATCCACCTTTCACAAAGTGGAGTCTGTTTGATTTTGATGCTGCTTTAAAGAAATTGAATATTCATCAAGTTCCAACTGCAAAGGAGCGAGCAATGGTTATGGAAGCTTCTTTTGGACGACAGAAAAAGGGTATTCCAGATAAGGATGGAATAGAAGTAGAAATAAATGAGCTAGCAATGGTTATGGAATATTCTATTGGACACCAGGGAAAGGGAGAACCAGAGGATGACAGAATTAAAGTTCTTGCAAAAGAAAATTCGTCGCTGAAATGAAAACTTCATAAAATAGAAGCAATTATTAAAAAGCAGACCAAAAAATTTAAAAGACTGAAGCAGTTAGTAAGAGAAGGTAGTGCTGAAAAGAGTCATTAAATAAAGGTGGAAACCCAAACAGAGAGTACAATTGAATCGGAAATGCAGCAAGATCCTTCTGAAAACCTGCATCTCCCCCCAAAGCAGAATAGCAGAAGGAAAGCTAGAAAGTAGGAGCCAGGATTGAGGAGCCTGCAGAACAACTACAAGAAGATGTTGAACAGACAACACCTATACATCAAAGCAGCCAACAGACAGAAACCGAGAGTCACCAAACAAGATCAATGATTAGAAATGTCAAGTCCAGAGCAAGGAAGTAGAAGAAATTAGATTCCCCTTTTTAGTATCAAACCCGATACACAAGATGAAGAACAGTAGTAGGCCAAAAAAATTTAGCAGAAGAAGTAACTCAGCTGGAAAAACCAATTGACGTAGGCTGTGTTTCAATGAAAAAAGAACAAAAAAAGGATGTCAGAGGTCTGTCAAAAATACCTAAATGGGTAAGTCAGAGTAAACAGTTGTAGAAAAAAAGACTACGAGCAGTTGGAAAAGATTATCTAGATGGAACTAGGCCGGTATGTCTGCCCTTAATTTCAAGGATTTCAATTCAATTCCCCTGAACTGTATTTGTTTTCCTAAACATTATTGTGTTTATAATGTAGTCAATATGTTTGGGAAGCTGAAAATGGTTTGTATTCAGTTGGAATAGATAACATTTTCCAACTTTTGACAAAAAGCATGACAAGTATCCGGGTGAGCCTAATTTAAACAAGCTTACTGTAAATTAATATTCAATTAGTCTCACATCCGCCATTGTTTTTTTATTCATATTAGTTTATAGATGCCTATACTCATATTATCATTAACAAGTGTCAAATAGGGAAGACAGTGGGAATTTTAGATAATAAAACAACAATGATTACAAGTGTCGCATTGGTAAGTCTATTATTATCTATGTTCTTGAAGTTTTAAAGATAGTAATTGATATTTCACCTCACTATACTCATTTTTTCAGAGCATTATATCTGGGAAGAACAACAATTTGAAATAATGTTTGGTTGAGAATCCCATAAATATACAATGAAGTTGAATGGAAAAGTATTCATCCCCATCAACACAGATAATATTCATTGGACTTTTCTTGTCTTTGATATTGAAAAAAAACATTTTTGCTACTATAACTCTATGCAGCCTCGCATGGGTCCTGCTGCAATTGATTGTTACCAATAATATGCTCCCCAAATGGTAAATTCTATCCTCTTCGACATCTAATACATTTTCATATACACGAACTAACTCATTACAATTTATAAAACACTTGTAGAAAATATTTATTGAACAAGTCATCAGACAATGGAATCCCGAATACCTAGAGATGACTGCTGCAGCGCTTCCATTTATAGTGAAAGATAGTCCCCAACAGGGGGATGCAACATTAGATTGCGGGGTAATTTTTTGTTATCTAATTGAGAAGCTGGCGAAGGATGAAAGGTATAACAAAACCCTATCACAAGAAGAAGTTGATGAAATGTGCCTGTATATGGTGCACTGTTTTTTGACAGACCCTGTGTACAGTTGGAATGAAACATCATATAGAAGCAGGAGCTGTCTTGTGGAAATAGTACAACCAGAATGAAAAACATGTAAACTAGTCGGGGACAATGGATGAATAGTTTTGTTATCATTTTCACTGTGCTGGGAATATTATGTCCTTCCTTATGAGGGGAACCATTTTCTTTTCAGGGATTTTATTTGGTTTTACTTTTAGATTTAATGATTGTAATTTCTACTGGTAAGTGGATGATTCACACTTTAAGGATATTATATTTACTATTTGTAAGAGTTAAGTTTGGCCAACATCTGGAATTCATCAGAAGATGGAGAGTCTCCATATGGACTGACTTCTCCCAAAGATCCAATAACTCTTAGTCAAGTATTCTAGATTTCTTCATCAAAATTCAAGAACCTAGATTTATCCCATCCTCACAGAACAAATGCATACAGAATTGTATAACTTGGATTTATCTCATCTTTATAGTTCCAAATATAACAAATTCATACAGCACATTTACAATTTCATGAAGTATCTCAATCCCACTGCCAATCCATTACAACTGAAACTGGATACAGGCTATAGCTTATTCAACTCAGTCATTACAATTTAAGAAACTACTCCAATCCAATGTTGTCTACACTGCTCGACCTCTTCCAATGTTATCCCAGCAATCTACCTCCCAATATAAAGTTCCAAATTGGTAGAAAAGTCTTCCTACAACAGAAAAAGTATAGAATTACAAACGGTTATGGAAAATAATGCTCATAAAAAAATTACATGTGAAACTGTTTTTCTAACTCAAACACAAAAATCTGATATTGCTTGCTCCTTGACTCCCTGAGTGCAAACAATAATGATATCAAATAACATATTAATAATAAATAACTTCACTTATAAATGAATTTCATCATAAAATGAAATCATACAGTTATCATAGTAGTAGGAATTTTTTTTATTCAATTGTTTCCCCTTTCGGCAGCCATTGTCTAAAAATCATTTCAATCTATCTTCCCCTTTCCTGTTTGGTTTCTTTTTAATAGAAGCCTTTCTACAAATTTTGTATGATCTAGAACAACCATTAACTTTATCCACTGATGTATTTATGATATACAACTCTTTTGAAAAATTACTGAAATTTGAGAAGGCGATGTCATAACCCGCATCTGTCTCACAAGCTACAGTAATTAACTTCATTCCCATTCAGGCTAAATCTTTGTAACGTTTTGCTACAAATGATTTTCTATCAGCATGTACCTCAACAGAAGATCCTTTGAACATCACAATATTTCTACCCAATCAGGTCCATCTCGTCAAAATATATTTTTCAAGTATTTCTCTCACATCAAGCTGGTCAAAAAAATTTAAAACATGACAACAAAGATACCCAACAGACTCAAACTTTCGACAAGAACATTCCACAACTTCATTTCAAGCTTCATATGATACACAGAATTGATCTTCACAACGAACCATTCCAATAACATAACTGAATTGAACTCCACTTTCAATACAAGATATCAAAAAACAAGGCCAACCAATTGATATTCATGTTGAAATAAATCAAATAATTTAGGTGTATATCTAGTAGAAACCTGGCACATCAATGCATGGTAAGGGTAAATATTACGAGGCAACTTCTCCCACATCTCAAATTCTACCTTTGTTTCATGATACCGATCTTTTTCCAATAAGCGCTCAAAATTCTTAAAGAAATCAACAACACTTAACTTTTGATGAACATAATCTTTAAGCAATCCATTAAAATTTCAATTAATTGAGTGCTGCGAATACCCAATGTTAAAGCATCTTTCAAATAGAAATGCACCCACTTTTCTCACAATACAAAAATATCATCTAGCCACTGCGATTTCCCATCCCCATATTCTTCTCTAAGGGAAGACCACTCCTTATCAAACTGAATTGCATCATGGTATTCGAACATACACTTCTTAAATATAGTTAGAAAACTACATCCATCTTTCATCCAATTACATAAATGCTTAATGCCATTTGGCATCAAATGCCACGAACAAAGGCAATGTCGAGTTCCCACTAAAACTAAAGAAATGGATTTTCCCATTGCTGTATCTTGATCAGTAAAAATAGTTTGAGGACTCTTCATGTGATGCACCTGTAAAAATTTCTGAAACAACCAAGAAAACAAAGTCACTGTTTCGTCATATAACAAAGATGCCCCAAAAACAACAATCTCCCGATGATGATTGAACCCCAAAAAAACACCTAACAGCTTGTACTCTTTATTAGTGATAAAAGTGGTGTCAAACACAACAACATCTCCAAACAACTCATAATCAGTTCTCATTTTTGGATTAGCCCAGAAAATATTACTAATTTTACCATTCATGTCAAACTGCATAGTATAAACAAATGATGGATTGTCTTGACTTTGTCTCTCCAAGTATTCTAACATGCAACATGCATCACCATGAAGCAAATATATTTCCCGTTTAGACCTTAAAAAATTCAACTGATCAACATGTGTGTACCCAATAACATCTTGCCCCCCTGCAATAGCTGTTGCCAATGAGAAAGAATCATTTGGTTTAATACCCGCAGAAGCATTCACATCTAACTCAACTGCTTGTGCTTCTATTATTTTTCTTTGGACCTCATCATATGAATTGATTCGAGCCTGTGCAAGGGATGATTATGCTCTTCAACAAATATAGTACATGCATATTTCCCAAAAGACAATAAACTAACCCCCATTCTAGCAAGGAAACCTGTACATGTCTTAGCCCGAGGAAATTTCACCATGCTATCGCGTTTGTCAATATTCCTATGACCTTATTTGCTACATGCATAAAGGCTTGATGTGACAACTGATTTATCCTTTCTCCTTTTATTAGAATATTTTTGGCGTACACTGAAGCCATTTACTCCCCCATATGTGACATAAAAACATTTTCCTTCATCAAGTGACTTGAACGTTATCCCTACAACAGGTTTAGTACAAGCTGCTACAACATCCACATCAAAATCAACAACATTGCAACACCCTTCAACAAAAAACAATACTTTAAGAAAAGTACATTAGCTTTATAATGGGATTTAATCCTTTTGAAAATGTATAAACTATATGAACAGAACTATAACTAAATAAAAATTATTACAAATATATATATATATATATATATGTACATAATAAAAATTATTTTTCTGAAATTATAAATAAAAAATATATAAAATATATTTCCCACTAGAACTCCCACCAGAAGTTCCACCTGGAAGTCCCACCAGAAGTCCCACCGGAAGTTCCCCTAGAAGTTCCCCTGGAAGTCCCACTGGAAGTTCCACTGGCACTTCCACTGGGACTTCCAGTGGCAGTGCCTGTGGAACTTCCAGTGGAAGTGCCAGTGGAACTTCCGGTGGGACTTCCAGGTGGAAATTCTACTGCAACTTCCAGTGGAACTTCAGGTTGAACTTCCAGTGGAAGTTTAGGTGGAAGTTCCACTATAAGTTACAGATATATATGAAACAAAAATATAACTAAATAAAAATTATAATATAATTATTTTTATAAAATTTTAAATAAAAAACTTATAAAATATATTATCCATTAGAAGTTCGAGTGGAAGTTCCAGTGGAAGTTCGGGTGGCACTTCCAGTGGGACTTCCAGTGGAAGTTCGGGTGGGACTTCCGGTGGAACCTTCAGTGGAACTTCCAGTGGAACGTCTAGTGGAACTTCCACTGGAACATCAAGTGGAACTTCCCGTGGAACTTCCCGTGGATTCTGGTGGAACTTCCACTGCCAAAAAAACTGAAAGTGCCACAATAAAACAAAACTATATAGCACGGAAACTTGCAGCGGAACTTGGAGTGGAACATCCAGTGGAACATCCAGTGGAACATCCAGTGAAACGTCCAATGGAACCTCCAGTAGACATCGAGATGAACTTGGACATCAAATGGAAGTTTCACTATAAAAAACCCAGGCAAAAACCACCACTAGAAGCGCCGCAATGGATCAAAACATCGTTCAACATATTTACAACAAAACCAACCAAAAAGGACATCAAATAAACTCTCCCGCAATACCTCATCGCTATACATTATAAGGAGAACTTTGAAATCTCGAACGAGTGTCTCGCCCTACCCGAAACTCGAATGAAAATGCACCAGAGCGCCGCAATGCCGCCCTACACAACTCTCACCCGGCCCGAACCTCGAACTCATCACGCGGGCTGCCCAAACATCGAATGAAAATGCATTAGAGCATCGCAACACCTCCCTACTCTGGGAATGACGTCCAGTGGAACCTCCAGTAGACATCGAGACGAAGTTGGACATCAAATGGAAGTTTTCCTACAAAAACCCGGGAAAAAACCACCACTGGAAGCACCACAATGGATCAAAACAACGTTCGATAGATTTACAACAAAACCAACCAAAAAGGACATCAAATAAACTTGCCCGCAATACCTTCATCGCTATCCATTATAAGGAGAACTTTGAAATCTCGAATGAGTGTCTCGCCCTACCCGAAACTTGAACGAAAATGCACCAGAGTGCCACAACGCTGCCCTACACAACTCTTGCCCTGCCCGAACCTCGAACTCATTGCGCAGGCTGCCCGAACGTCGAATGAAAATGCACCAGAGCATCGCAACGCCACCCTACTCCAGGAACGCACCTACTCCACAATGCCGCAACGCCAAATCCCTGGTGTGCATCCCGCGCGTGCTAAATTTCGGCTTTGAGACGAAATTTCCCTCCATTGCCTCAGGCGGGCCAGATGATGCCACCTGTAAAAAGAACATGTGTTACGATCCCCCCATATCACCGAACCATCCTGTAAAGGGAGGCACTGGAGACGATAAAAAGTAGGACCACAAATCCCTTTATGGGATTTTCTTTTTTCCCATTTTCAATTTATTTTATTATTATTATACCTTTATAATTATTTATTTAATTATATATCTTATTATTAATAACATTAAAAATTCAAAAGTTTAATAAAACTAATAATCTATTAAAATAATTATATCAATAATTTTTAAAAAGTAAAAGTTTTCATTATTAAATTAATTTATAAAACATATATATATATATATATTATTTTATACTTAAAATGTTATAAATTAAATTCGTAATTTGAATATATATTAACTTAAAAAATATAAAAACTAATTATCATAATTTGTAAAAAATATTTGTAATTTTGGAACATAGAAAAATGTTAACATGATATATATATGATTCAAAGTTATAATATTTTTTATTAAAAGATCATTCATATATGAATAGTTTTAGTCATTCTATTAAAATAGTTATATTATATATTTATAATTTTATTAAACAAAATTCAAAATGCTAAAATGTTATAAAACTTTAACCGAATAAAAAAAATTATTATAATATTTATTACTTTATATATATGTGTGTGTGTGTGTGTGTGTTATTTTTGAAAAAATATAAAACCCATATAATAATTCATATAATAGATTAAATATTTTTCTTCATTAATTAAAATAGTGCACTTTTACAAAATAATGTCATTAAAATACATTAAAATAATAATTTTCAATGTCATGTTTAACATAAATATAAAATTATAATTTTATAATAGTATTAGTTTTATATCATAATTTCATATAACTCAAATCTAGTATACATATGTATATATATATATCATATTTTGAAAATAAAATAACAAATTAACTATATTCTTATATTAATATAATTATTATTTAAAATATTCTATTAAATAATAATTCGATAAAAATAAATTATGTATAATAAAATTGTTGTTTTAAATAATCAGTAAACAACGTGAGATATTATTTACTTTGAAATTTTTTCTTATAATAAAACAATATTAATTTTTATTTATAATTTTAATGAAAACTGTCTTAAAAATATTTAAATTATCAATACATCTATTTAGTAAAGCACTAACGGTCACAGAAGAAAACAACGGTCATCTGAAGACACTAACGGCTATAAAAATAATGGTAATGTGTATTTCCCACATTCAAGAAGACCCTTATAAATAAATTTATATTTTATTTCACATCTTTAAATAGGTTTGGTTTTCAAAGATGGTTCTCTACATCCCTCTGCTTCTTAGTACATGATTCTTTCTCCTAGCGATTACATTCTTCACTATGGTTGGTCCAAGGGACAAGTGATACTTTCTTGGTCTCGTCGTGGTGCTAGGGGGTCTTCCAGTGGTGCTTCTCAGATTTTCCATTAGTTTCCTAGGCTAGCTATGGTCTTCTGGCCTTGTTGCATTGTAATCGTTACAGTGTTTAATTGAATAAAACATGATTTTTTTTATATTGAAATCATTTTTTGGATAGAAAAAAAATTAAACAAAGTAAAAACATAAAATATTATTATTACACATGAAATTGGCTCAGGATGTCACATTATCCCCCCTTCCAAGAATTGTTCCCTCACAATTCTAAAACATTCGTACACTTCCACTAGAAAAACCAGTCAGACATTACTCCCGAAGTCCCTTCGCAAAGTCCTCCATCATGGACAATCCGCTATCATCCTCATGTGGATTCCCAGATTAGTTTCTAGTTCCTCAACCTCTTTGTCCCATATACACCATGATCAGTTAGGATTAAACCTATGCGTAAAGCATTCGAGTTTCCAGAGGGAGGATGGAGAGGTGTGGAGATCATAGATTTCCAAATTAACTCTCTCCTTATAGATCCGTCAGAAAACATAATGCTTGAAAGTTTTTGTGTTTTAGAGCATCCAATACATAGTAAAACTTAGGACTTCGAATAGATAGGTCGCTCAAAGGTCGCCCTCCAATGCAGCTTCTCAAAACATTCCCAAAGATAGGTAGTTCTTGGACAAAGTGAAACATAGGAAGTGACCTTCTTGGTAATTCCCTCTCTACCTATACTCTTCAAATTTTGCATTTGTGATACAGTTATAGACTTATCTCTCTCATTTATAGGAATGAAGGATATTTGGGTTGATCGACGCTCAGTAGAGTCGTTTTCAAGGTAGATGTAGGTTCTTAAAAGGGTCTTAGTCATCTTAAAATGACTTGATGATTATAAACTCTGGTAATTCGGTAGGAAGTGATAAGAGGTTTGTTGGTAAACCCACTTCTTCTATATGAAAATTTTAAGGGACATATTTTACTCAGTAAGGCACAACCATATTAAAATAGAGATGTTATTTTGTAAAAGAATATTAAAATTTGAATTAAAAAAATATAACATTATACATTGAAGAAAAAGTTTATGAAACTTAGGGTGCTACATATTTATTCATCCCCTCTCACAATATCACTGGCACAGACTTCTAACATCCACCATGATGTCCCTTTGTAGGTTCTACTAGCATCAACAATTTCCCTAGTTTCTAACTAAGAGGATCCATAAAGTGGTTTCAAACTCTTCGATCTCTTTGGTCCATATGCAGCACGGGCAACTTGGATCAACCGGGTGTGGACATGTAAAGTTCCAAGAGAGAAAAACATGAAGTGTATGAATCTGGGAGACATCAGCATAAATATAAGGACACAGTTTTAAAACATTAAATAATCTTGAATTAAATGAATAATTCACATTGAGGATCTTTTCATGTTTAGAGTTTTAGAGAATTAGTCCATAACTATTACATTACATCTCAAAAATTACAAATTAAACACTTCTACAAAGTTTCCATTTTTTCATAAAATAAAAACTCTTGAAGAAAATAGTCATGTCCAGTTCCATGTTTTAGACAGCATGACTTTAAATTGATCTCATCCTTGGCCCAATTCAATTTAAGTCCTCTGAAAAACATTTCAAAACATGGTATGAGCATAAAATGCTCAGTAAGGGTTATAAAATAAATAAAGAAAACATTATTTCCTCAATACATACATATCATAAGATCTTTAAAAAACCTCATAAAATTATAAGATTTACATAGTAAACACAAATCATAAAGGTAACTTGTGGCATTCATAACATACTTACGTTGTAGATTTCACAGCTACATAGGGAGTTACATTTGGAATACCCATCACAGTATATTCCCTAAATCACTTAGGAGAAACATTCATGTTAACCTCTGTCACATTACCTAATGAATTGGAGAGCTATCTCGGGCTCACCTGCCCTAGGTTTATCACAAAACACCCGTATACGTAAACAATTCCCAATAACCATAACATAATCATAACACATAACATAAGCATAAAGGAAACATAGCATTCCAACATTGCAGTAACAATATATCATTTCAAAATATTGAAATAATAAATCCATTCTCAAAACCATTTTCAATACCAAAATACGTAAAAGAGTATTTGGTATTTATTTTCCTTTTAAAAACATTACGGCTTGTTAAGTAAGCCAAAAGATCAAATAATACTCACGGGGACGGAAAAGGTATTTGTCACCACTTACGTTAAAAGAAACATTATTTTTTTCATTTAGTAAAAAAACTCATAGAAACATATTATCTTTGAATGAGATGAAATTTCAAAGGTTTTTATATAGTGTATAAAAAATGTCATGTATAAAACAAAATATTCCTCAATGAAATGAGATTGAGACGAATTCCCTTACAAATATCATTTTGTAAAAAAAATAGATCGATTATGTGTATTAAATATAGGCACATATAAAGCATGTATAAATACATTATAATATATAAAAACTCATTTCTATCATAATTGAATATCGACTTAAACAAGAAAGAGAAGATCAACCCAATGAAAGGAAATTGGGTTAAGAAGTTCCCTTACCTCATATCCAACTTGACCCGTTCGTTATTTAATCTCATGAATAATAATCTAAACATTATTTAAACTTTATTAAGAACTATTTTTAAGTTTATTATTCCTTTTATATCACTTATTACCATGTTATAAACATTATTTAATCATTTAAGTTAATAATGGTCATTTTGTCGATATTTGGTACTTGGGTCAAAAATTAACTTCTTATAATTACAAGTTGTTCATGTGGTCAAAATTTCATTATATACAAAATTATATTCATGATTTAGATATCATATATATCATATATATCTATTATATACATGTATTTAAAATAGTACATAGCATTTTTAGTTAGGAAATGAAATGCACAGTTCATGGAGACGGTAAGTCGTACGTACGCATGAACGCAACTTTCATTTCTATTTCGTATTTTAATGGGATTAAAACATAATGAAAAATAGGTATATTATAATTCCAGTATAATATCATATATATAATATCATTAACTTCATCCTTTATACGTCCCACATATGGCATTAACGAGTCATATCACTTTGTGGGGGGCGGTAGTCCGCACTTCCTCAAATTAAATTATCGCCTTTACCCGTAATGGAAACCATAAAGGTATGATATAAAAAGGAAAATATATAAGAATAAAGAAATAATAAACATAATATGTATCATATATAAATATAGTGCCATATTAATGGCCACCATGATAGTTGGTAGGTGTTAATTGAACAATCATCATTTCGTGAGGCATTCGTTTTCCATCCACAGAAATAGTATGTTCTTTACCAATTAGATGGAGGTGTGTGTAAGCCTAGTTCTAATAATTATCATAAAAACAACCTAGTATATTTATAATAATGTTTTTGTTATAAAATAAGGGAATAAAAAGAGTTTAGGGGGTTATAGAAGTAAAATAATACAAAAGAACTTAAGAGAAGATGTTACCTTTAAATTGCGTAAATCCCTTTAGTTTGAACCAAAAGGACCTCTTGAAGTGACTCTTACCTAAGGTAATGATTCTAGGAGGAGTATAGGGATTTATGGAGCTTAATTGGGCAGAGGTTGGAAAAGAAAAGGGGCTTGAGAGGTGTGAGGAATTAGTTAGAAGTGAGTGCTTTTTATAAGGGGGGAGGGGCTCTTAGGAAAGTGTGAAAATATTATTTTATTACATAATGATTTTTCAGCTTCTAAATGTCAAAAACTCATTAAAGTAGAAGTTAAGATGACGCATGGTCGAAATAAAATCATCAAATAAGAATTGTATAGTTTTTGGATATTATTTTAATCTTTATAATCTTATTGATTTAAATCATTTATTAATGAGGTAAACACTGCATCATTATTGTGTCATAAATAATTTAATTTATTTGATGTCTAAAAATAATAAATAAAATACCATAATGTAGGAAATATTTTTATATTTAAAATGAATATTTATATTTGAATAGAAAACTTATATAACCCCATGTAAAAATTAATTTATTAAAAGATATTTGTTGATGTCATTTTTGCCTTTACTTTAAGTTAATTAAAATAAAGTGTCATTTTCACTCTTAATTGGCTCCATGGGGTCCCGAAATTGACCTAAGTATGCCCATGGTCGGCCATTACTCATCCAATAAGGTTAGGACAAGTGTTAAGGAAATTTTGTATTATTAAAATATTCTTTTTACCTTTAATTACCCTGTTTACCTTTAATCGCGATAAATAAAAGTCAAAAGTTACTATTCACACAAAAAATAGTTTCATCTTATTGAACCAAATTTTACTTACTAATAACAACCATTTATTTTGGATTTTCAAAATTCAATTCACAGAAATGGTAAAATTTCATTTAAATGAAAAAGTTAGCTTTTTAACTACTACTCAGTGGTTTCACTATTCATCAAAAATTGAAGTTTTTCAAAAAAATACCAAAAATTAAGCCCAAGAAATATTTGATATTACAAATTCAAAATTGATGTCTATTTTACCAAATTATAAATATATAAGTTTCATTAATAAATTTAAAATTAATTCCCATTGTCAAAATAAAAAGCGTATTTTTTAGAAATATTAACTAAAAAAAGTTTGACACTTGATTATGTCAAATTTCAAAGTGAGGTTACTTACAATGATCAACATTGGATTAAATGGTAAAAATATAATCTAATTACACTTTAAAACCAATTAAATAGATAATATAACCATATAAATAAATTATATTAAAAGGCAGTTTTTAATTAAAATAAAGTATTTTTCACTATTCGTTAAAAAATGAATTTTATCAGAAAAATACCAAAAATTTACCCAAAGTAAAATATTATGTCCCAATTCTAAATAAGAATTTTATTTTGTCAAATAGAACATATAAAAGTTACTAAAACTAGATTTAAAGAGGGTTCTCCATTAAAAGGTGGTAAATCATCCTTTTAAAGTAAATTATGCTTAAAATTAGATTCAGTCACATTTTTAAGCCTCTAACTTTTATTGGATAAATGTAAAAACAGTTAACAAACATATATAATCATATATTAGTTATTTATATTCTTTCCCACCAATACAATGGCTAGGCGTTAACTACCATTTAAAATAATATTATTATATTATTAGTGTGCAATGTAATATTTCAAAGAAACTCGTTGTGTATCGAGTATGCCATCGAACATATAATCACCTTTAAAGTAAAATTAAAATTAAATTAATAAATATTAATAAATATGAAAATTTCATATTTCTCTATTTATCTAGGATGTTAAATCCTTCCCCCTTTTTTGAATTGCATCCTCGCAATTTTATTCACTTATCAAATTAATGGGGGTACTTATCCCTCATAGAATTTTTAGATTCTCACGTTGTCTCTTCAACCATATGGTTTTTCCAAAAAAACTATACCTGGTGAATTACCTTATTCTGCAACACTTTCTCTCTACGCTCAAGAATCTGGACTGGTTGTTCCTCATAAGAGAGATTCTCTTCCAACTGAACTACCTTTGGACTTAAAACATGAGATGGATCTGGCATATACATTCTTAACATTGAAACATGAAAAAAATTGTGTACTTGGGAAAAACTTGGAGGTAAATCCACTCTATAAAAAATTGATCTAACTTTCTCCAGGATTTCATGGGGTCCAATGAACCTCAGCCACAAATTTACCTTCTTAACAAAACACATCACACTTTTCCATGGAGAAACTTTGAGAAAAACATGGTCACCTACCTCGAAAGAAATATCCTTCCTCCTATTATTCGCATAACTTTTCTCCCTACTCTGAGTTGTTCTCATGTGATTCTGAATCAACTGAACTTTCTCTTCCATCTCTTCTTCCAATTCTGGTCCCATAAGCTGCCTTTCCCCTACTTCATCCCAAAAATATAGAGTTTGACACTATTTCCCATATAATTCCTCAAACAGAGCCATCTATATTCTATAATGAAAGCTGTTATTATAAGAAAATTCAACCAAAGAAAGATGTTAGTCCTAACTTCCTAGGTAATCCATCGATCAAGCACGTAGCATATCCTCCAAGGTCTGAATTGTTCATTCTGACTGCCCATATGATTGCATATGAAATGTTGTACTAAAATTTAATTCAGTACCCAATAACTTCTGAAGGCCTTTCCAAAAGTTAGATGTAAACTTGGGATCACGATCAGATACAATGGAGAGGGGAACACCATGTAACCTGACTATCTCTTTAACATACAACCGAGAAAGTTGATCTAGAGACAAAGTATCTTGAATAGAATGGAAATGAGCAGATTTAGTCAATCGATCAACAATAACCCAGATTGCATTATTACCTCGAGATGTCTTCGGCAATCCCACAATGAAGTCCATGGATATATTTTTCCTTTTCCACTATGGCACTGGTAATGAATGAATCATCCCTTTCTGTAATTGTCTCTCTACTTTAACCTGCTGACAAGTCAAACACTTCACAGTAAAATCAGCAATATGTCTTTTCATTCCATCCCACCAATAACAATCTTGAAGATCTCTATACATCTTAGTACTATCATGATGAACTGAAAATAGGGAACTATGAGCTTCATATAACAACTCATTATTCAACTGTGAATCCCAAGGAACCCATAATCTCTTCCTGAACCTCAAAACACAATCATTATCAATGTTAAATTTAGGCAACTTACCCTTCTGAACCAACTCTACATTTTTTTGTAACTCACTATCTTCCTTCTGCGCCTGCTTAATTCTGTTTGATATGGATGATCTCACTAACACCTGAAACAAAACAAAATAATTTCTTGCACCAACAACTTATATTCCAAAGTTCATCAAATCAAAAACCAAGGTATCTCATTCTAAACATAGAATGGTTAATGAAGAATTACTTTTTTGACTCAAATCATCAGCCACATTATTTGCTTTTCCCGGATGGTAAAGGATCGTGCAATCATAATCATTTATTAATTCCAGGCATCTCCTCTGTCTCATGTTCAATTATTTATGAGTGATTGTATATAATTCAAACTTTTGTGATCATTATAGATTTCACACTTTACTCCATACAAATGATGCCTCCAAATTTTCAAAGAAAAAACAACAAGAACTAATTCCAAATCATGTGTAGGGTAAATTAACTCATGAGGTTTCAACTGACGTGAAGTATAAGAAATTACCTGATCATTCTTCATAAGGACACAACCAAGTCCTTTCAACAAAGCATCACCATAAATAACAAACTCACTATCTCTGGAAGGCAGTGTCAAAACTGGAGCATTCACCAATCTTTTCAATTCCTCAAAACAATCAACTCATTCTTTTGTCTAGATAAACTTAACACCTTTTCGAGTTAACTTAGTTATTCGACTAGATAACCGTGAAAAATTCTCAACAAAGCTCCTGTAATAACCTTCCAAACCAAGAAAACTATGGATCTCGGTTATATTTTTGGGTCTTGGACATTCTTCAACAAATTTAGTTTTTGCAGGATTAACAATTATTCCATTTTTTGAAACAATGTGACCAAGGAATGAAATTTGTTATAACCAAAACTCACACTTTCTGAATTTCCCATATAGTTTCTTTTCTTATAAGGTTTTCAACATAACCCTTAAATGACTTTCATGCTCCTATTAACTTTTAGAATAAACCAAAATATCATCAATGAACACAACCACAAACTTATCCAAGAATTCATAGAAAATTCTACTCATAAGATCCATGAATACAGCAAATTCATTGGTTAACCCAAAAGGCATAACTAAAAATTCATAATGGACATATCTAGTACGAAACATGGTCTTTTGAATGTCTTCTTCCTTTACATTCAACTGATGGTACCCCGACTTCAAATCGATCTTTGAAAAATACTGAGCTCCCTGAATCTTATCAAAAAAATAAATGATATGAGGAAAAGGATACTTGTTCATAACATTGATGTTATTCAATGATCTATAATCAATGAAAAGTCTCATTGAACCATATTTCTTTTTAACAAACAAGATAGGAGAACCCCATGGAGATGTGCTAGGTCAAATGAAACCTTTATCTAATAACTCCTGTAATTGAATCTTTAACTCTAGAATTTCAATTTGATCCATTCGATAAGGGGGTTTTGAAATTGTCTTAGCATCAAGAACTAATTCAATAGTAAATTAAACATCCCTATCAGGTATTATTCCAGGAAACTCATAAGAAAAAACACCAAGATACGCATTTACCACTAGAACATCATTAATCTCAACTTTTCCTTTGTTTTCAACAATATGTTCTAGGTAACATTCATTTCCATCTTTTACTAGTTTCTCAGCTTCCCGATATGTTATCAAAAGAAATGGTTCATTATTGTACACAAACTAAAAAACTTTCTAAAAAGAAACCTCTTTAGCTCCACAGTCAATCTTTCCATGGTATACAGACAACCAATTCATGCCCAAAACAACATAAAACTCTACTAAAGGAAAAATAATAAGGTTTATAGGTAGATTCTTTCCACACAAAAGGACAGGAAGGTTCTTATAATTTCTTTTTTATCTTAACATTTCCCACCAGTGTTTTTACCATAAGTTCAGGATTCATATCTTGATATGGAATTCCCAATTTACAAGAAAACTTCTCAGAAATGAACGAATGTGTAGACCCCGAATCAAACAACACATTGGCATAATATGAACAAACAAACAGTGTACTTGATAATACTTCATTCGATGGACCAACATCTGCTAAAGTAGTTATAAAGGATTTCACCTCCCCTTTTTGCTTGTAGTTTGGATGATTTCCCTCAGTTGAGTTCTTCGTTGGACACTCATTTTCATAATGACCCATTTCATTGCACTTAAAACATTTTACAGACTATAAGTCAGATTTTGTCTTACCATTACTCTGGTATTTTTCAGTGCAATTACGAGACTTATGTCCCATTTTACCACATTAGTAGCACTTACTAGAATTCAGAAGACATTCGTCTGCATGCTTTTTAAGAAAATTTTCACAAACTGTAAAGTTAAGTTTCATACCATCATACTTTTTTGAATATTTCTTCCCTTTTGTCTGCCACCTTGATATCTTATTCTATGTTTGTCAAAGAAAACTTGATAATCAGATAACTCTATTTCCATTTTCTCTACACATCAAACATGTTTTTCATAACTTTTAAACTCACGAGAAGTTAAAGCCCTTCGATAATTTGGATTTAATACTGAGTAAAAATGGTTGATTTTACTATCAATATCTCGTATGAAATTTGGAGCATACCTTTCCAGTCGAGTAAATTTTTCTTCATAAGTGGCCAATAAGTCATCATCTTGCTTCAATTCCAGGAATTGTTTTTCCATCCAAAGACGAACCACCTTAGGAAAATATTTCTCAAGAAACATACCGTTTAATTCATCTGAATTAAGAGAATCAATCTCCTCATTATCCCTGATATTTTTTACCATCGACCAACACTGATCAGCATCACCTTCAAAGCGGTAAACAGTAAGACTAACCTTTTGATGTTCTGAACACCCCATGGCATCAAAAATCTTCTCCAGTGCTTTAATCCAACCTTTAGCTAGCACAGGGTCAGATGATCCTCTAAATGATGGTGGATGTTGCCTATGAAATGCTCCACTATGGACATGTTTTTCTGTGGTTGATTTGGTTGATCTCATGCATGGATACCACTACCATTTATAGCCTGAGTCAACTATGTTGGCACTACAAAAAATTGTTCAGTTCCTATTATGACCATCTCAGGTGGCTGATTCGGAAGGTTGTCTTCCTCCTGATGTCGTCCCAACATAGCTGCCCAGTTTCCTATGCGGAAAACCATTCTAAACACAAAAATATCTTAGGTGAAGCAACATGGTAATCTATAAATGCTATATCATTAACATAAATTAATTTATGGATATTAATTTAACTATACCTGAACTCCTAAAGTTATCTAAACTGACCTCTAATACTAACTATAAGGGCCCAACCATAAAACGTTATATAATCTTGAATTAAACGAATAATTCACATTGAGGATCTTTTCAGTTTTAGAGTTTTAGGGAATTAGGCCATAACGATTACATTACATCTCAAAAATTACAAATTAAATACTTCTACTCAGTTTCCATTTTTTTCATAAAATAAAAACTCTTGAAAAAAATAGTCATGCCCAGTTCCATATTTTAGACAACATGACTTTCCCTTGATCCCATCCTTGTCCCTATTCACTTAAAGTCCTATGAAAAACATTTCAAAAAATGGGATGAGCATAAAAATCTCAGTAAGGGTTATAAAACAATAAAGGAAAACATTATTTCTTCAATACATATATATCATTATCTCTTTAACATACATCATGAAATCATAAGATTTACATAGTAAACACAAATCACAAAGCTAACTTGTGGCATCCATAACATACTTACATTGTAGCTTTCACAGCTATGTAGGGAGTTACATTTGGAATACCCATCATAGTATATTTCCTAAATATCTTAGGAGAAGCATTCACGTTTACCTCCATCACATTACCCAATGCATTGGAGATCTATCTTGGGCTCACCCGCCCTAGGTTTATCACAGAACCACTTGTATATGTAAACAATGCCCAAGAACCATAACATAATCATAACACATAACATAATCATAAAGGAAAGATAAAATTTCCATATTGCAATAACAATTTATCATTTCAATATATTGAAATAATAAATCCATTCTCAAAACCATTTTAAATAGAAAAAATTATTTCCTCCCCAACCTCCATCCATCACAATGAGGAATGACATGGTCTCTTATAAAAATCCTTAAATATATCCATATCAATGGATGAGTGATAGATATTATTATAAGAAAACTCAACCAAGGGAAACTATTGTACCCAAGATCCACCAAAATCCAAGATGTTCACCTAAAAAATATCCTTCAATTTATGGATAGTCTGCTCAGTCTTACCATCTATCTAAGGGTGGAAAGTAGTTATGTGGGGTAAATGAGTGCCAAAATCATGCTATAATCTCCTCCAAACTAATGAGGTAAAACATGTTTGCATATTTGAGACAATGGACCTTGGAACTCCACAAAACCACACCACCTCATACACATTCCTCTTCTCCAATTCATACACTATGACCAACTCCTTGATCACTAAGAAGTGGGCTGATTTTATCAATTGATCCAAAATAACCCATATAGCCTCACAACCTCCCTGATATCAAAGTAACCCTATGAATAAATCCATCGAGATTTCATCTCATTTCCACTTGGGAACATCTAAAAGCTACAAAAAACTACCAGGAACATGATTCTCATCCATCACCTACTAGAAAAGCAAGCACTTTACCAAAAACTATTCCACTTATCATTTCATCCTAGTCCGTCAAAACTACTTCATCAAGCCATGGTACATCTTGGATACTTCTGGGTTTAAAACCAAAGGTGAGTTATGAAACTCATGAAGTAATCCCTCACGCAACACCACAAAAAAAACAACCTCCCATGAAATAGCATCTGGTTCCAAATATCCTCTAACCATTCCTCTAGAGAATTACCTTGGCTCCCAAACAACATCCATCCTTGAATTACTGCTTAAATAATCAACAAAAACATTCCATTTTCCTGAGGTGTAGGAGATCTCAAGATCATAATCCTAATGAAAATCCATCCACCTCCTTCGTCGCATGTTCAGATCAACCTAATAAAAGAAATACCTCAAACTCTTATGATCTATGAAGGCCACAAAATTCTCTCCAATGAGGTAATTCTACCACAAATTTCGTGAAAAAACAACTACTGTTATGTATGTATCATGGGTGGAATAGTTACGATCATGGTTACATAACTTCCTAGACCCATAAGAGATCATTTCTCGTAACTATATAAACATTCATCTCAAAAATAGATTAAAATTATCACAAAACATCTCAAATATCACCCCTCCTTGGGAAACTAAAGCAATGGAGTACTGAACAACTTCCCCTTAATGTAACCAAACGCTTCCTGGCACTAATCAGTCAACACAAAATCCTGTTCATTCATAGTCAATGCGATAAATGGGGTGGAAACTCAAGATAAATCAGTCAAAAACCTCTGATAATAACATTTAAGTCCATGGAAATTGTTAACCTTTTCCATTATCTTGGGTGCTTTCCAAGAAAAGACTGCCTCAACCTTTGATGGGTCTACTGCCATACCTTGTTGTGACACCAAATTCCTAAGTACATGCACCTCTTGTGTCCAAAAATAACACTTTGAAAACTTTCTATAGATATAGTTTCATTTAAGAACAAGTAATAAAGATATGATATGATTGGCATGCTCCTCCTATGTAATTGATTAGATCAAGATATCATCGATAATATGATAAAGAACTAGTCCAGAAACTCATGAACAAGGATTTCATAAGCCCCATGAATATAGCTGGTGTGTTCGTAACATCGAATAGAATGACAATAAACTAAAATTTCCCATACATGCATATGAAGGAAGACTTTGGTATATATCCCTCCTTTACACTCAACTATTGATATACAGACCACAAATGGGTCTTAGAAAACCAACTTTCCCCTCTCAGCTAGTTGAAAATATCATCTATCCTTAGAAAATGGTAATTAATCTTGAATACCATTTGATTCAACCTCTAGTAGTTGATGTAAAACCTTATAATACCATCCACCTTCTTAGAGAACAACACTAGAGCACCCCACGGTGACACAATGGGCCAGATAAAACCCTTCTTTATTAGATCATATATCTGAATCCTCAACACCCAACACTTAGAATTTTTTATTTGATAAGGATCCATCAAAATCGGTGAAGCACTAGGATACAAGTATATCTCGAACTCAACATCATGACGTGGGGGTATCATCACAACCTCCTATGGGAAAAAAATCCAAGAACTCCCCAATGAACCTGGATACCTCCACTATCCCAGTGTCCAATGATTCCATCGAAAACTTATCCAACAAATAAATAAGGGGCTCCCTTACTACCCACCTGACAACCCTACTCTCCAGAAAAAACCACTTGCTATCCATCCACATCTAAGAAAATTATTCTCCTACATAATCATTCAATAACAACACATAAATAATACAATCATTCGATGCTGAGGATAACATCGTATGGATACATCGATATTAAGAAAAGATCCCCATGGGACTAATGTTGACCCATCATTAGGATACACCCCTAAATTTATCAAAAAAACTAGTATGGACATTGAATGGTGTAATCAACACCATGGACATAGAAATACTATCTATATATACTCCTAGATAATGGACTATAGTGGGTGTAAAAAAGGAGAGTGAAGATCCTGAATTAAACAAGGCACAAACAAGGGTACTAAATAAGCCGATCATACCTATGATGATCTATGGACCCTCTGGCACTTCCACCTCCATTGTGTGAAACTAAACATTCCCAACTTCTCTACATCTCTTCTTATGACCACCTATATGACCATTCTTGGGTTGAAGTCCCTAAACACAAGGAACATCCCGTGGTCAGCCTCTACCTGCTCCATCTCCCCTCAGCAGAGAACAAGTCTGCCACCCCTATTGCTGGAACGGTATCACTGGAAATTGCTAATAAGGCTGGAATTGAACCTGTACACATCCACAAAACTGAGCTCAGGTAACCACTGGCTACTAGTTCTAGTGATTGATATGAACCCCACAACCAAAACACACTTGAAAAAATATCCTAGGAAGATCATGGAAACCACTGGCTATACAAGGCCGGAAGGGAAACTGCTGAGGTCAAATCATCGCTAGTCGAAACCTCAATGGTCTTGGTGTATGAGACATTACACTAAAAACCTTTATACATGAGGAACCCTATTTTTTTACCGCTATAAGAAAACCTCCTCATGAGTTCATTCACTTGATCACCTTATCCGTCTTCTGAACCTCCATATATTTTGGAAACATAAAATAAGTAACTGCATATTGGATATAAGGATGTATTCCTCATAAATTTGTCTTTAATGAGACTCCTTATCTAGAAAAATATCTGGGGAAAAACATAAAAGTTTTGTAAACATGATTCCAAAATCCCATACTGAAATACTCCCCTACTGAAGAGAAAGAAGATTCTTCCTCTTTACTGCCTTCGTGGTCGATAAAAGGAACTCTTCCTAAAACTCTTTTTTAAATTCAACCCATGAAACATATACCTCCTTCCACTCTCCCAGATATAGTTCCTGCCACCTGCATGCATCTACCCACATCTAACTAACTACCAAAGATACGCAGTATCCCACTAGGGCCTAGATCAAATTGAAAGCAATCTCAAGCTTATCTAGTCAGCTCTCTGTCTCCACATCTGAAACATTTTTCTTGTACTTTATCAAATATAGCAACTGAAATGTGTGAAATTCCCTCTTTCAAGCCTCAACATCCTCTATCAGATCAACCCTATCATGATCAACCAGTTCATGCTGCCGAACCTAAACTACCTGATCCACATGTGGGAAAAAAAATCAAGAGCTGTAACTCAAATGAAAATAAGAATTTCCTAAGGTCGGTAGTATGGAATTTCATCAAGATTCATTTTAATTCACTTTATTTATTATAAAATTCCCAAAAAATCAAAAAAGAACACAAGTCATCATTATGCATGTACCTCTCCTAGGTCTCTGCCTTGAAAATGGGTCCAACTCACTTGGTCATTCAATAAGCTGAAAGTTCATGCACTGGATCACAGGGGGCCCTAAAATCCTATGTCCTAGCCAATCTCCCTAGCCTATGTCACACACTAAGATCAACTAGAAATATTTACATAGAAACCCATGCAAACCTCACTATGCCTAACTCAAATCTCTATCCTATCTCTCAATAATCACATTTGATACCACTTTGTCAGGACCCCCTCCCTCCAAAGATACCACAATGATAGGAGAGAGATAATGACCCCTAATTCCCACCCCCAGTAGGCCCCAGGTTCGCGACTATCATCGAGTGTATAAAAACTCATGATATGGGTTGCATTGCCCTCTATAATAAAATAGTATTGGGAGATAAGTTGAATCTTCCATGAAGAACTCTTGGACATAATATAAAAAGAAACCAAAACCATCCCACATGAATGTATAAATAAAACCATTAAAAACAAAAGTCTCCAAAGTAAATACCTGAAAGAAAATATAAAGCAGTGACACAGCTACTAGCCAAAGGTCTAAGCTAGTAATGTCCAGAATGGTCCATGTAATTTTCCTGGAAACCTAAAAATATTTATATACAAACGGTGAGAAAACAAGTATACTCAATAGGAAAACCAAAGTCTCTCATGCACATGTCAAATAAGAATAATAATGCATCTGTGAGAAAATAGGGGAACCAAAAAACACCTATACAGGTATAAAAATTAAACACAACCTCACCAAGGCACACTCACCAAAAAACACGATCCAAGTATAGTAACATAATAAGAAGCATGTCGATAAAGGGCACCCTGAACCACTTCCCTACTGGTATACCACTCTCAAAACCCAACTTCAAAAATCCTAATGCTCACATATATTTAAAATACCACAATGTTCCACAAGAATGGTCACATCACATCATGCCCATGAAAAACCGGGATCACCACCCCAAAAGCATGGCCACATCATGTCTCGCTTGAAAACACCTCGGACATCACACATACACAACCAAAACCAAATAAGTAGGCTATCGTGAACATGAAGGACATAAACCATGTTCCCTCCTCCAAGAGTGTATGACTCTCACCATAATCCAGCTTATCCCATCTCATCCTATGCGTAGACACCTAGGCTACATCACATCTCACCCGAAGACACCAGGGATCACTGCCCCACAAGCACGACCACATCACAACTCACCTGAAGACACCTGGGTTGTCACAACCACCATCTAGTGCACTAAATGACCTCCAACCATCATAGTCTATGAAATACCTACCTCATATAGAAGAGGGAGTGGGAAACAGTGGGTACCTAGCCATTTTTCCTTCTCACCAGATGTCAGGAAAAACAACCCTCGTCTAACAGTGTGGGTGTTAGAACATTGTGCTCGACATGGGTGGGGTGTGTATAAAAATCATAAGGAATATAAAATTATATACATATATCCACACACACAACCCCAACCTATGGGTTTACAAAAACACTATCCAACTCACAACATCCCCACTTTCGCTACCACCTCTAAATTCATAACACCAAACAAACCACAAACCACATCACACCACCAGGAAATTCTCAATATCCAACCCATTCATTTAATTATTAAGCATCATCCGCATTTAACCACACATGAAATAATTTATTTATTCATTAACCATTTTTTCCATTAACCAAAACAAATACCAACGATTTCAATCATTATTAACCAATTATTTCATCACTACATGAGCATCTATTACAATGCAAACACACATCACAAGCAACTCATCATCCCCATCATACCGTCATCTATCTGCCCCAAAAACATGGTAAAAAACAACCACCTTTCCAACCCAAAAGCACATCCAACCAATAACCATATTTCCTCCCCAAAATCATGGTTAAACAACAACCACCCACACCACTCTAAAAGCATGGCCACACAACAACCACCTCGTTGTCCCAAAAGCATGGTCATCAAACAATCATCCTCACATCACATAGAAATCACACATAATCATCCCATAAGCATGAACACACATCAAAACACATCAAATATCATTTAAATATTTAACAAAGGGGATTTTATCACATTTATCTTTATTTTAGGGATGTTATCACACAATCCATAATCATGGGGAAACCATTTCATTATCCAAATATAAGTGGTTAGTCAATTTCCATTTTAGGGTGATATCACAATAACTACACAACAAGGGTTTCATGACACAAGTCGATCAGTGCAAAAAAATCCCTGAGAGGTCACAATTTTTAGTGGGACATCAAGCTTGAACAATCCATCATATCACAATAATATCAAAGATGTAAAATCATGTGAATCATGCCCCATTTTCCCTTCAATTTCAATTACCAAATTATTTATCTTTGATTAATCCATAACAACCATAACCCATAGATAAAAAAGTTAAACCACTCTTGAATGATACACAATAAATAGAAATGAGTGATTCCCTACCTCAAAGATATTTTTCAACTCGTTGCACACCGTGGGGCGAGGAAGAAATGCCTGCAAACCACAACTACACCATGAGAAATTGTGGATCAACCTACACTACACCCAAAGAATCATCAAAATGCATCCCAACTCACACCCAAAACCAAAACAACATCACCATAGAGAATCCACAAGAGTATAATGAAATAAAATCATGGGGAAAGAGAAATCACTCTCCATAGATCACCAACCAACAACCATCATAACCAGTGGATTGAATTGAAGAGAAGGGGGTTGGAAATCCTCCTCAGGCGCCTATGGTTTTTCCAAAATAATATAGGGAGGGATAAACTAGATTAAAGTAAATTTGTATAAGAAAAAAACTTAAACCCTGGAATCTCAATGGGTTCATGGCGTGTAAACCTCAGGATTTATGATATTTCTATCTTCCACTAAAAAACACATCACCTCAGCCTTTAATTATTAAACATTGTGAATTACCCTTTAATGGCCTGAATCTGCCTCAGAGTTTCCTACTTATCCACATATAAGTAGTGAACCAACCAGCTTCACAAACCTTGAACCACATTTACATGTCGTGTAAACAATACATGACATGTATTTCCGAAATCAGATCTATTGCACCACCATCCTTGATGGAAAACTTCTGAAACATCCCTCGAACACCTCCAACAAACAAAACTAGAAATGTAAAAGGTCGGGAAGGCATGGACCATTACAAATTCATACAATAAATAAATTATCCAGTTGCACAATCCAAAAATTTCCAACTCATGACATAAATAAGGTTCATATCATGAACCACCTGCTATAGTACTCATGCATCTCCAACTTCCACAAAACCTCCTCAAACCTCCTCTAAACACCTTCAACTTCCCGAACTATCAAAGTAAAAAGTCAGTAAGGCTCAAAAATTTTCATTAGATACCTCTCGAATTATTTTCATCCTTAAGAATAGAAACCAAACCCAAATAAAAGAAAGGGGGTCGAACATCCATCCCACATGATACCTCTCGGGGTTCTAGTTAGACCTTGAATTCTACCACCAGCCAAACATGACAAACCAAAAAACCCACAAAACACACCATGAAACTACATCACCACCTCTCACTGGGAACAACACCACACATCTAGTACTATCCACAAACCACTACATTGCCATAGCCAAATCAACCTCTCAACCTCCATATAGCCCAAACTAACCGCTACCACCACCAACTCAAGCACTACTTCGAGCAAAAAAATCAAGGAGTCCCATAATCCATGTCAAGATATTATTCTCTTTAGGTATAACTAAATTTCCCACTCCATTTTAATCATGTACATTTATAATGATTCTTGATTAAGAATTAGTTCTTCCCATTTCGTATGTCAGAATCTTTGTCACAAATCACACATCACGCATCAAGGAAAATAGAACATACAATAAAATAGAAATATCCAAACTTCAAATAATCTTGGAAAAACCAAAAAAAGATAAGAAAAACTCAGAAAAACTCTAGTTACTGGGCACACATCTGCATCTCTCACTCCCAAGTACACTCCTATAGTCCACTGTGTCTCCACAAAACACGAACCAAGGGAATGGTATGTCAACACAACACCTTCTCTTGATGATCCTGGATCTCTACTGGTCGTTCCATGAACGTCGCATCATCCTCTATGTATAACTCTCCCCATTTGATGAAATGGGTGTTGTTTTGAAGATACTGATGAACCTGTGATATGTGAAAGATGTCATGGATCCTCTCCTACCAAGGTGGAAATTCCAACTAATACGCCACCTCTCCAACATTCCCCAACACCTTAAAGGGTCCAACAAAATTGGGAGAAATCTTACTCCCCCTACCAAACCTCCACTGACCACATTGAGTGGAGACTCTCAAGAACACATAGTCTCCAACCTTAAAATCCAAGTTCCTCTACCCAGGATCATTATAGGCCTTCTAATGGTCCTATTCCACCCTCATCCTCTCTTAAACCAACTATATATTCTCAGTCATGCTCTACATCACATCAAGACCAAGAACTGCTAACTCCCCAAACTCTATCCAACACAACAGATAATGACACATAGTCCAATACAATTCCTTAAATGGATCATTTAAAATAGATGAGTTATAGTTTTTGTTGTATGAAAAATTAACCAGAAAAATGTCCCTTACCCTCAATCCTCCAAAGTCAAAGACTCAAGCTCGCAACATATCCTCCAGCGTCCTGATGGTCTGCTTCATCTACCCGTCAGTCTGAGAGTAGAAAGTAGTTTTAAGGTGAAAATGAGATCCACAAGAATGTTTCAATCCCTTATAGACTCATAAGTTAAAGCAAGGATTCCGATCAAATATTATGTTCCTTTGTACCATGTGAATCATAACCACATCTCCCGCATACCACCTCACAAAAACATCGACAACACTCAACTCGCGGATCGCTAGAAAATGATCTAAATTCATCATTTGGTCCACTATCACCCAAAATAAATCACAACCTCCTTGACCTTGGGGTAACTGTGTGAATAAGTCTATTAATATGTCCCCACATTTCCACTTGGGAACATCTAAGTACTGCTAAAAACCTTTAGGAACATGTTCCTCTGCTTTCAACTATTGAATTAGAAACCTCACCCCAAACTATGTCACTAACTATTTCATTCCCATCCACCAAAGATGTATCCCCAAGTCATGATACATCTTTGTCACACCAAGATATACTACTAAAGGTGATCTATGAAACTCATGGAAAAATCTATCGTGCACCACCACCAGAATAAAAAACCTTCCCTTGAACAACATTCAGTTCTAACCATCCTCTAACTATGCCACTAGAGCACCACCATGACCAACACGTTCATGCATTAACTCTGACTCTAAGTATCTACACTAATACTCCTCAACTTTCTGCATCAATGATGATTCCATAGTCATCTAGAAAAGACAACTATAGTCACTTCTCTCTCCAACTTAAAGATGCATTGCTGCCAGTTCCTATAACCCTTTACAAACTTCTGCAGACTCCTAAACAACATCTCCTTGAGACTTTTGACTCAATGAATCGGTATCCAAATCCCCATTTACCAAGGTATAAGATATCTCAAAATCATAATCTTGAAGTAACTTCATCAACCTTCACTAGCATAGACTCTGATCCTGGTGAGAGAAAACATATCTTAAGCTCTTATAGTCTGTGAAAACCAAAAAGAACTCATCGATGATGTAATGTAACTGTAAATGTAGTACAAACAGAACCTTCTCCAACCCTATAACATGGGTTTCATAGTTATTCTCATGGGATTTATCTGCCTAGACCCATAATAGATCACCACTCTCTACTACATCAACATGCATCCCAATCCCATATAGAATGTGTCACAGAAAACATCAAACAAAACACACTCCTTGGGAAATCGAAGCACTAGACCACTAACCAACTTCTCCATCAGTTAACCAAATTATTTCTACCACTGATCACTATACACAAAATCATGGTCCTTCTTGTTCAATGTTGTTAGCATAGATTTAACTCAATAGAAATCACGCACAAACCTCTAATAATAGCCTGTGAGACCAAGGAAACTGCGAACCTCTACCACATTATTGGGTGTTCCCAAGAAAAAACTACCTTGATCTTGGAAGGGTCTACTACCACACCCAAGTGACACACTATATGTCCAAGAAAATGAACCTTGAACATCCAGAATGCACACTTGGTCAACTTTCCATAGAGCTGGTGGTGTCGAAGGACCTGTAAAAGCACACTGAGATTCTCAGCATGATCCTCCTATGACTTTGAGTAGATCAAGACATCATTGATGAATATTATGACAAAACAATCTAGGAATTCATAGAATGTAGATTTCATGGGTCCCATGAACACAAATTGTGTGTTCATAATACCGAACGGTATGACCATGAACTCAAAGTACCCATACCTGCATCTGAAGGTAGTCTTCAGGGTATCCTCATCTTTCACCCTCAAATAGTGATATCTAGACCGCATATTGATCTTTTAAAACCAACTAAATCCTACCAACTTGTTGAAAAGATATTTTATCCTTATAATAGGGTAATGGTTCTTAACCATCACTTGATTGAACCTCTAATAGTTTATACACAACCTCAGAATACTATCCACCTCCTTGGAAAAAAACACTAGAGAACCCCATGGAGAAACACAAGGACTGATGAAATCCCTCTACATCAGACAATCCACCTAAAAACTCAACTCTCGTAGCTCTATGGGTTTTATTCTATAGGGATCCATCGAAATCAGAGACACGCCCACCTATAACTCTATCCCAAACTCAGCATCGTGTCAAGGGGTAAGGTCATAACCTTATCCTTGAAAACATCTAGGAACTCTTCCATAACCCAAGGAACATCCTCAACCTAAGCTTACACCAACATCTCTATCAACTAGGAAAAAGAGTATCCACTTCCCTAGCACCCATCTGATCACCTCACTCACCAAAAAAATCAACTTGTTGGCCCTCCACATCAAAAAACAAAACTCTCCTATATAACCAGTCAATGATTGCATGCACAGAATACAATCAATCTATTCCAAGGATAACATCATATAGTTTTATCTATAGTAAGAGTAAATCTATCATGGACTGATGTTGCCTCATCACCAGCCTACATCCCTTACACATATCAAACAAAACAACTTGACCTTCGGCTAGTGTAGATACCACCAAGGGCACTGAAATTATATCCAAATCTAGTCTCAAAGAACAAAACCAATGTAGGAGAAACAAAGGGGTTTTATGCTTCTAAATCAAACAAATCACACAAAAGAGTAGACAAGAAACTAATTTTACCTCGAACAACTCTTGGATTTGTCATCATTGTTTCCTCTAACATGGTCATCTGACTATAACTATATTATCTTCCTCTCTACTATAGACCTACATTACCACGCTTTGACCTAGGTCTCTATAGACTAGCACCGTTATGAGACTTCACACTTCCAACACTATCTTCTATCAGCTGATGAACAAGCATCGGTGGCCCCTACCACTAAAACTATCTTAGTGGAAACTGATGTTACTTCTAAAAAGGGGCATGAACACCCACAAATACTGACCTCCTTGGGTGGTGGGATACTATTCCTAGTTTTTCGCATGTCCTCTGCAATCATAGTACAAAAACAAGAATCCCCCCATAGGTTTTGGGGAGCCACATGCCCCTGAAGAATGGAAATAGATCTTTCATGGTCAGTTCCCCACTAATCGGAACCCTGACTTCCTGAACACTCATAGCCTAATCCCTAATGATCTTCTCCTAGAAACTCTTTGTTGTCCACTATCTCAAGTCTCAACTCCCAAATAAAGAATCATATTGATATCCTCATCCTCTTTCTTCACCTCTGGATATATAGGGATCATAAATGGAGTGATTGCATACCTGGACTTTGGGCACAAAACCTCATCCAGACATCGTTCTCTAGACTCCTCATCTAGAAAAACATATGGAGCAAAGTGAATGAGGTCCTTCAACCTAATCCTAAGCTTCCACTCACTCAAGATCCCCTACTTAAGGGAGAGAATATCTTTCCTCTTTGATTCCCTCATCATCGACGATAGAAACTCCACTTGGAACTCCCTCTAAAAGTCCATCCACAACACATCTTCCTCCACACGACCATCAATGTACAATGTCCAACACCGACATGAAAATATTCACATCTGACTAAATTCCAATGGAATCCAAAACTCATACCATGCACAAATTAGACCAAAATTGATCTTGAGATCCCCCCACCAGTGATCTATCTCTAGACCAGAGATTCTCCCCTTATACTTTCTAAAAGTCTGTCGCAGGAAGGAATTCATGGTTCAATACCATGCCTCGTCCGAATATATCGGGTAAACCCTCTGAAGATCGACCAGATCACCCTAAGGAACCTCAACTACCTGAGCCACTCACAGAAGATGAACATGATCCATTCTTGAAAATCAAGGAGAACACCCTAAACTTGGTATCATGGAATTTTATCAAAGATTATTTATTTGATTAATTTTATTTCCCAAAACAACCCAATTTGAACATGAACTCAAGAAATCCTGATTCATGTAAATCTATTGGGTATATATCCAGAAAAGAGTTATACCTCACTTGGTTATTCAATAATCTCATAGTCTTTTCACTGGATCATAGATGGCTCTAAAATCCTATTTCCTTGCTAGTTTCCCTAGCCTATGTCATGCACCAAGATCAACTTGCATAGTTTCTCTACTAAGCCATACAACTCTCATAGTTCTTAACTCCAAACTCCATATTATATCTCATTAAAAACCTTTGATATCACTATATCATGATCCCATCCCTCCAAAGATGTTGCAATGAAGGAATAGATATAATGACCCCCATGTCCCGCCTCTAGTAGGCCCAAATTTGGAAACTAGCACCAAGGGTATACAAATATCATAGTATGGGAGAAATTACCCTCTATAAATGAAATAGGTTTACAAAATAGTAAAAAGACAACAAATATACTCTAATATATATTATAAAAGTAAACCCCAAACCATCCCACAATGCATGAATAATGTAAAACTAACACATATAAAAGTCTTAAAAGTAAATACCAAAAGAAAATTATATGGTAGTGACTCAACAGCAGTTCCAACCCAGCTAGTAATTTCCATCTTGGTCCTCAAATTACTCTTGGAAACCTGAAAAATAGTTTATATATGTAAGGTGAGCATACAAGTATACTTTGTAAGTACATAACCAAGGTCTCAAGTTCATGGATGAAAAGAGCATGCTAATGCACCAACGAACAAATAGTAAAACCCAAAATCACCTATATAGGTCAACTATCCCATCCCAGCATCACCAAGGCTCACTCACCAAATCATGAATCTAATATAATAATATAACATCGATATCATAACAAATCAAGGTTCCCCACTGCCTCTTCCTCGCTGATTTTCCTCTCTAACACCCCAACGTCGAGTGTTCTTCTCTCTCATCCCTTCTGTACATATCACATCGCACACCATCCATCTCTGATGTGGGTTAAGACACATATCTACTTATTCCACCATTGCATGGTCTGGAATCTAGTGCTATCATCCTGTACCAACACATCATATATCGCCTAAAAACACCTAGGCCATCACTGTACATCTCATCACAAAACTGAAGTCGTAAGGTAACATGAACGTGAAAGAAATAAACATAACTCCCACCTTCTACCTATTGAAATAGTGGGTTCCCTAGACCCAGCTATGCAGAAATTTTGATTTCCATATCATGTGTACAATTAGTTATACATGATGTAATCTTACCATTATATTGTAGAATTTTCTGCGTCCACTATTATAATTGTAATTTCTAAAGATTAATTGTCGTATCGAGAGGTTATAGCATATATCATGCTATAATGAGAACCTCGAGATACTATGACATTAATCTTAAATATATGTTCTACAGTCTAGATACATCTTAATGACTAGACACAGTAGATGTCTGACTATCAGGTGTTGGGGATCATAAGCATTGAGACTTCTTCTCATGAAGTTCGCACTTGGTGATCTCTAATAGTGAGATCACGAGGACATACCTTCCAATAGGAACACCACATGTTTTAGGTGTCATTGGTCGTTCCTATCTACGGACATGTGTATTGGTCTCCTGACTTGAGACCATTATCAATGTATACCATTTGATTATGTACTTTGATTCAAGGTGAAAACCATGGTATTGAAATTGTTGTCAGGTAGCTTGTGTTGGGTGCATCGTTGGTCGTATGACATTGGTTTAATGGTCAATAAAGTATTTATTGCTTCCAAGTTTAAGAAGTTGTATATCTTAGTCCTTATTGATTAGGGTGGTGTTTTCTTCTTAAGTCTTTGTCCAAAGTAGTACAAAGGTAAATCCATCTGGATAGATTAACAAATAATAAAGAAAGATAAGGGCGATGACACTAGTGTTTGTCCTGCTTTATGAGATATTTAATGACAAAGAGATTATAGTACACAGTCAGTGTTCGTAGGATGGTAGTCATTGTTATGACTATCCTTATCTCTTTAAGGTCCATGATGGGTTTCTAGACTCTGCTATTGGTCTATGGATTTATTCACTACTATCGAGATAAGGGCCTAGAGGGTCACACACAATAGCGCATTCAAGAATCTGTCCTATTTAGTTGAATATGTATATGGACATGGTGGGCCCCACCACAAGGTCCAAGTGTTGTGCAAAGTATCGATCACCAAAATAATTAAATAAATTAATTAATATTCAAGTTATGAATATTTGGGATTGAATTTATTTAATGTATTTACAAGTTTATTGAATATGAGAAAAATATTAATCGAATGAAAATTATTTTAATATTCAAGGTTCGTTTAATGTTAAGCGGGATAGCAAGTTGATTTAATTGAATCTATTTTATCACGTAATATATTTTATATATATATTACAAGTATGTGATAATATAATAAATAATATTAATGCATTTTAGATCATCAAAATTATTTATTTAGTGGATGTTCAAATAAACGGGGGTCAGGGAACCCAACCGGGTATTTCTCAACTCCACTATAAATAGAGGAGGATGCTCTCTCTTATGTTATGAAATTAACTATTCATTCATTCATGGAATGAAAATTGAGAGACTCTCTCTCCTCCTGCTTCCTAGAGAGAGAATCTCTCAATCCAAGATGCTCGAATCAAGATCACTCTCATGCATTGAAGGCTTCTCGATGCGGTGATCGTTGGGATATCGAAAGCATCATCGGATCACCACGCTAGCACCCGGAGTTCGATGATTGATGTTCCAGGGGGTTTTTAAGTGCGTATGGATGATCTAGAGGGTTCTTGATTTGGATCCTTCGAGAAACAATCATCATCGATGAGTTTCTATCGACTACAGCTTCATATTTGAAACAGGTATGTTTTCATTTTTATTTTGTGCTTCTTATAATTTATGTGAGATCCTCAAACCTCTCTGGAGCTCGGATCGTCATCGTCGAAAAGTCTCGTCGATCCGCCGACGAAAATTTTAAAATCCCTATCCCACCGGCTTCTACATCGGGCCCAGGAACCTAATAGTTGTATCAAAGGGATCGCGTAAATTTTTCGAGCCAAAAAATTATAAATTTTTCATTTTAGTAATTTGATTAATAATTTTATAATTATAATAATTATTATTTTTTTATTATAATAATATTATAATATAATAATAAATTATTATTTCATTATAATAATTTTATTATAATTATACCAAAAGGCTATTTGAATAGCCTTTTGGAAGAAAAAAAGGGGCAAAGAGGACTTGACTCATAACGGAGGGAAGACCTAAAAAAAATTAAATGGAAGAATACTTGAAATGAAGTCTTTAATCAAAAAAATACTAAGGGGGTGGGGGCGGCGCCTAAAAGAAACAAAAAATAGAGGGACAACAGGGGTCCACGCGGAACCCCTCCACCGACTTCCTAGACATGCTAGGCACTGCCCAATACAAGCATGCTTCATGCAGCAGCAACCACGGCTTCCCCTCTGGCTTCAGCCTGCAACCACCCAACTGGCCTATTCGAAGCAGGTCGGATCCAGGATCACTGCTCCACCCAGACCTCACCCTGGGCTCCTTGTAGCGCACACCAGCAACACTAGGCGAAGCTTTCGCTAGTCTCTCTGTGCGGCCGGTGCCCCGAACTTGGCCATTCCATTTGAAACCCTACTCCCGTCGGAGCCGGTCTCCACCTCCTGGCCGCACCCACTGGCTAAAACGGTGCACCCTGCAAGCTCCCCACCCTATGTAGCTGGGTCCTGGCCTATTCTCGGTTCCCACCGGCACACCTATAGCGAACACCCATGTCGTCGTCCCATAGCAGCCGTGCACAGGCTTCCCGGATGCCCAGACTAGGTCATATCCCAGCCGACCAACAGCTCCCCGGTGCGGTAGGTGCGCCTTCGGCCTCCCTTTCACCAGACAATGGTGGCCGCTATCGCATCGACCAGTCATCTCCATCTTCTATTAAGCTCCACCACACTCGGAGTCAGAATAATCCAACCGGGCACCACCTTTGGATCGGGTGCAGGAGGTCCGAGCCTCACTGTGGCCCTCAATTAAGACCGGGGAGGTATTTATTTTTTCTGAACGTTTTTTTCATAGGACAAATTTGGCTCTTAAGTGGTCCGGGCAGACCTGCCCAACCCGGAACAGGTTTTGGGCGGATCGGTCTGGCCAATTTTGACCCTGCATGGCCCTACGCGGGTTTATACCGACCCGCACAAGCCATACAATGGTGTTTCAAGGACCGACCAATTAGTTAATCAATATTAATTAATTTAATTAATTTAATTTTAGTATCTAAATTAAATTAATTAAAAATAATTTTGGTTAATTATTTTAATATTCAAGATATAAATTAATTTAAATTTGTAATGAAATTAAATTAATTAATTAATTTAATTTTTGCATTAAAATTAAATTAATTAAAGGACTGGTAATTAATTAAATTGTTTGAATTTATTAATTCATTTAATTTATTTTAGATAACTCTTGTACTTAATTAATTCATTTTAATTTTATCGCACTTTATTTTACCAATCTACTGGTCTTGAGAATCGACCCATGTATGTTTCTTTTATTTAATTAAATATTTATTTTAATTGTGTGTGATGATTGTAATTAATAATTTTATTGTCTGTGCATCGTCTTTATTTTTGGTTAAAATGTATAAGGGCATGCGCGCCCAATTTTTACCCGATTAAAATTTATCCCACTAGTCCCCCTCACATGCACACAAGTATTATTGTACTTCAGATGAAGACAGAAAACGACGTGGAACCCGCCATGATAAGGCAGTGTTCACTGTTGAAGATGATGCAAGATGACACGTGGGTCCTGCCAAGACAGGGTGGTACTCCAAGACGTGATGTCGACCCCGCCAAGACGGGGAGATACTTCAGATGCGAAGCGAACATACAAGATGAGGGCAAGATGCATCAAGATTCAAGCTTCGACTTAAGTATGATGCCCTTAGGTCATTTAGATGCTCAAGACCATTTGGGTAGTATTTTTCCTTTATGTGTTTATTTATTATTTTATGCATTTTAGAACAGCGGGAAAATTAATAAAATAATAGATAATAAAATTCATAAAGAAGCAGCGTATGTTTTTATATTAAAGTTTTTTTGTGAGCGTGAAAACATAGATGAACAAGTTTAATATAAATGGATTACATTCATCGAGAGAAACCAATAAAACCCTCAAAGAAAATATTAAGTCATGACAGTCTTCCATCATTCAAGTTTGAACAAAACCGGGTGTTCGAGGTGTCGGTCATGCCATAGTTGAGGGTCCCTCTTACTACCAGGGAGTTCTTATTGGAGTGATGGATTGACTTAACTAAAATTTCAGCAACGAAATATCCATATCAAGCTTATTGTAATTTTAGAGGCAAGTGTTGAGTAAATCAAATCATGATTGTTGAAAGCTGGGACTTCACTCAATAGATCAAGGAATTGCGAGTCAATGCGGTTGGCTAGCCAAAAGCCTACCTTGGACCCTTCGAGTAGTGACGTAGACATATCATGTAGACTATGAGGGAGGTTCAGGGATCCTTACCACTATAATACTCAAGAGTCTTCTGATTCTAGTACATAGGGTTACTAGAATTCGAAAAGTTAGTGGGAGACATTTCAATGATTAAATAATCAATTTTGTCTAAATTGGTAATCAATATAAAAGTACAATCTGCTAAAGTTTATTTGTTGATAATGACAAGTAATACCACAATAAAATTGTGATAAATATTAGACAAAGTTAATGTCTAAACTAGCATGAATTTACAAAATTTAGTATAGATACTCATGCACAATATTACTATATCAGAAATTCAAGGTGCTTTTGTCCCAACCTGTTAAGCCACCTCAGTAAGAGAGGGTGTAAAACTTCTTACAGGAGACTCATGAATCAATCATATGATGGTTCTTTCATAATACTATCATCAATGTCTGATGTTAGTTGTGATCATTACATTATGACATGGATGATGTTACATGTAGTCTCATCTCCAAAAAGTTTCTATGGAGAAAGTGAAGCGATATTTGAATGTGATGATTACACTCGTTTTGTGTAAAGTGAAATACATTTCACAATCTTTCATTTCATACAATTATTATACTTTTTACACCAAATTACTCTAGTTTTCTTAAGGATACAAATGAACGGTATAGAGTAAGCGCTTCATTACCTTTAAGGTAAAATTCCCCAAGTGATAAGAATATTAAAGGTAACAAAAACCTCTTGTTCTTATGGAAAATATATTAAAAGACAAGAAAGAAATGCCTATGGAAAGTTACATCAAAGGAACCTTCGTCATTTCCTTCAAAGAAAGAGTTTGGTTATTTAATAGAAGGTTATTTTCATCACATAATGAAATAAAATTTTGGAAGTTTAAAAACGCAATAGACTGAAATTCAACAAGCAAGCACCTGCTTCTCATTCAGTTTATATTCATCAATATAAATTATTGTTTCTCACATACATTTTGGGTATTAAATACAATATTCTTTCCACATATATGTATTTAAATATAGTAACCAATTAAGTAGAGAAACATTACTAGAAGTAAGGTATCCTCTCTAAGCAGCTGAGAAAGGGTGATTCCTAAGTCAGCAGTGAGAAACACATAACTTCTAATTTCCAAGTGATTGATTCAAATTGAACAAGTTTCTGAGTATAAAAAAAACATTTATCTCATGTGCTCTTTGGACATAATGAGAAATTATTCCATATTTTGGAATGAATGTTGTTTGTGGTAACATACTCAACAAACAGTTCACTACTACTTGAATCAAAGGAAATACATGATGAATATAAAATGTAAGACCTACCCAGCTGGGGAAATATAATTCTTTGTAAAGTTAAACTAAAAGTGGATGTTAATAATATACCCAGTATGGTATTTAGGCTTGTAACAGCTAAAAAACTATAGTATTGTTGACATCCTTTGTTCAGAAAAAGAAACCTTTAGAGATAAAGGTATGCCACAAATCTTCAGGCATTATTTCAACAAGAGGGTATGAACTATTCCAAAGGAAATCTAGAGGTAAAGATACTTCATAAGATTCCTTTAAGTTATTAAGGAATGTAATAGTGAAGTATATGCATGGTCAGAAGATATGAGTTGCTTCGGATCGGCATGCCGAAGAATTTCTTGACTATGCAATCATCGATCATGATAATGTAGCGAGGAGTAATTCCTAAATGAATGTTACCTTATCTACATCACTGTATTGATTTTCTTAAGGAGGATCGATGATAGTGTATTACATGTTTACATTTATCAACAAAATGTAGAATAGAGAAATTCCAAAATGCACATTTTATACATCAAAGTTATAGTGTAAGTTGTATCAATTTTCCAATTTGGGGAAACATCCATTATATTTCAAGATGTGTTTTGAAAATAATGGCATAAACCCATAACCAATATGCCAACTAAAATGACAAATGGATATCATACAAGTCATAGTATGATGAAAATCCATTATGTCATAGATCATGTGTTAGGATGCAAACAGATTTTTAAGATATAAACAAACATGCATCAAGCTGAACACATGGTGCATCTAAGTAATTATCCTAATAATTTCTTAGGATATTATGTAAATCCATAAGATAGAAAATTTGTAGTCAAGTATTAGACTACATTTTTTTATAAAGATGCACATCTCTATTAGAGATAGTGGGATTTGAATTGACTTGAACTTAGTCAATGCTTGAGATGCACAAATGTTTGTCATAGGAACAAGTTCCACAAGTACATGTGGAATAGGCATGTTCTAATGACACATACTGTGTAGGAAGAATGAAACCATGGTGATGGTTTTATATTCACCGCGGCTAGTGATATATTATTCATGAAGAATAATAAATCCTACAAGTAAGTAGTATATGGAAATAATCTAAGATTGACAAGAATAATTTAAAATTAAATAATGGATTCCATGTATCAAATTGAAAAGGGGATTATAAGTTGAATATTTCATTGGGTATTCAAATGAAATGATACATGGATGGTACAAGCCTAGTAACAATAAGGTTCAACTAGTTATAACAAGTCAGTATGCCTAAATCCATTAAAATTTTACTTGTCATAACTAACCACTAAGATAATTAAATTGGTCATTGGATGTAATAATCAACTTTCGTGGAAGGTGTCTATATGATGCAACCAGAAAGAGGTTGCAGGTTACTGAAATCCAATTCTGGATTAAAGTAAGCAACAATATCTTAGAGAATTCATTATAAATGAATCTTTTCCTTGTGTCTACCAAAGGTTAGTGGGAGCGCCAAAGTTTTTCAATTGAAATATGTTTGGAAACATATGGAAAACAGATCTTGGTATTACAATTAGATAAGACCAGGTTAAAAGTAATACTCCAATGATTGACTTAAAGTAGAATCCTATGTTCTAGGGAACATGATCTACTGAGGTAGATCTAGTGGTGGCTTAGACCTAGTCAATCATACATACAGTGACATTTTATTGAAAAATAAAAATTTAAATAATTCAAGTTTAGAATTGTTGTCAATGTCACATGGATTAATCTCTTCTAGTAGACATGTTCGGAACATGGTAAGAGATTAAAATTTTGTGTTGAGTACCATATGCTTCAGTTATGGATCAATCACATATTCCATGTTATGTACAATAATTTATACTGCCAGAATATACTTTACTGTAGGCAGATATCAATTATATCCAGGAGAACTGCAAGTGATGCAGTCTGAACTATCATCTTGTACTTCGTCAAGTACAAATGATATGTAACTGATATATAGAGAAGAAGGTATAATAGTTATGGTGGGATACAAAATTTTAATCCTTAGATCAATTTGATCTAGTATTGCATTTAGGAAAAGGTGATCAGTAGATCAAGCTCATAAAATCTATTGGTATCCATACCTACAAATATTGAGTATGTTGCAGCTCGTAAGGTAGCTAAGAAGCAGTTATCAATCGCAACGATTTGTTCCAGTTCTTGGATTCACACCTAGTGAGAAAAGTATTATCATAATTTAAATTATGATCTTATTACTATCCAAGTAGTCAAGTTATGACAATGGACAAAAGGGATATACTCGGGGATGCCATCTCTTGAAAAGTTTCACTCAAGGAGATGAGGTTGCATACAGCAGATCTGTCACACAGTTAAAACGTGGCAGGCCTAGTAGTTAAATACTTAACTCATTAGATGCATGATTTTTATCATGTGAGCAGCCAACATGTTTGGTTAGAAAGTTGGCTCTAGTGCAAGTGGGAGTGTTGAAATAGTGGGTGCCCTAGACCCAACTATATATTACTTTTGATTACCATATCATGTGTACACTTAGTTATACATCATGTAATATTACCATAATAGTGTATAATTTTCTACATCCACTATTATAATGGTAATTTCCAAAGATTAATTGTCGTATTGATAGGTTATAGCAGATCCTAGGCTATAATGAGAACCTAGAGATACTGTGACATTAATCTTAAATATATGTTCTATAGTCTAGATACATCTTACTAACTAGACACAGTATATTTCTGACTATCAGATGCTGGGGGATTATAAAAATTTAGACTTCTTCTCATGAAGTTCGCACTTGGTGATCTCTAATAGTGAGATCATGAGGAAAGACCCACCAATAGGAACACCACATGTTTTGGGTGTCATTGGTCATTCCTCTCTATGGACATGTGTATTGGTCTCCTGACTTCAGATCATTACCAATGTATACCATTTCATTACTTACTTTGATGCAAGGTGAAAACCATGGTATTGAAATCGTGGTGAGGTAGATTTTGTTGGGTGATTCGTTGGTGGTATGACATTGGTTGAATGGTCAAGAAAGGATTTGTCGCTTCCAATTTTAGGAAGTTGTATATATCAGGCCCGGTTGATCGGGGTGGTGCTGCCTTCTTAAGTCTTTGGCCAAAGCAGTACAAAGGTAAATCCATCCGAACAGATCAAAAAATAATAAAGAGAGATAAGGGAGATGACACTAGTTTGCGTCCTGCTTTATGAGATATTTAATGACAAATAAATTATAGTACATAGTCAGTGTTTGTAGGATGGTAGTCGTTGCTATGACTATCCTTATCTCTTTAGGGTCCATGATGGGTTTCTATACTCCGCTCTTGGTCTATGGATTTATTCACTGCTATCAAGATAAGGGCCTAGAGGGTCACACACAACAGCGCATTCAAGAATCTTCCCTACTCCGTTGAATAGGTATATGGACCTGGTGGGCCCCGCCATGGGGTTCGAGTGTTGTCCAAAGTACCGATCACCAAAATAATTAAATAAATTAATTAATATTCAAGTTATGAATATTTGGGATTAAATTTATTTAATTTATTTACAATTTTAGTAAATATGAGAAAAGTATTAATCGAACGAATATTATTTTAATATTCAAGGTTTGTTTAATATTAAGCGGGATAGCGAGTCAAGTTAATTGAATCTGTTTTATCATGTAATATATTTTATATATATTACAAGTATGTGATAAAATAATAAATAATATTTAGACAATTTAGATCGTCAAAATTATTTATTTAGTGGACGTTGAAATAAATGGGGTCCGGGTAACCCAACCGGGTATTTCTCAACTCCAATATAAATATAGGAGAAGGATCTCTCTTATATTGTGCAATTCACTATTCATTCATTCATTGAATTAAAATTGAGTGTCTCTCTCTCTCTCTTCCCACTTCCTAGAGAGATAATCTCTCGATCCAAGAAGCTTGGATCAATATCTCTCTCATGCATCGAAGTCTTCTCGATGCGATGATCGTCGAGATGTTGAAAGCATCATCAGGTCACCGTGCTAGCACCCAGAGTTCGATGGTCAACGTTCCAGCGAGTTTTTGAAGTGTGTGTGGATGATCTAGAGGGTTCTTTATTTGGATCCTTTGAGAAACAACCACCATCGATGAGTTTCTATCGACCATGGCATCGGATTTGAAACAGGTATGTTTTCATTTTTATTTTGTGCTCCTTATAATTTATGTGATATCATCAGACCTCTCCGGGGATCAGATCATCGGCGTCGACAAGTCCTGTCGATCCACCAATCAAATTTTTAAAATCCCCGGCCCACCAGCTTCCGATGCAGGCCCTAGAACCTAACACTACCATGCATGACCACCACTACATATCCCGTCTCATCACAACCTCATCACATCATACATCACCTAGATACACATGGTTCTTCATGACAAATCTCGCCCAAGACACCTGGTCCAGCACTACACATCTCACCCGAAGACACTGGGCCATCACTGGTGAAGGAAGAGTGGGGAATATGGGATAGCCAGACATCAGTGTCACCACCATCCTAGATATTGGGGAAAACCCAAAAAACCCAAAACATCTTAGTGTAGGGTAGGTTATCAAAATTTAGTGGTGCACATAGAGAAAAAACATCAACATACATAACATATAAAAGGCACACAACACCCAACCTATGAGTTCACATGAACTACAAAATATATCACCACAGAACCACCACCACACCACACATCTACCATCACAAAAACTACCACCACTATACACAACACCAAACAATCTCCACAAAAGCCACACAACATTTCCCACAATCAATTACTGGTTTCACCACTTTACTCGTTAGCCCTTTCATTTAATAAACAAATTAATTAATTCATTTAACACACATCAATATCCACCCCATTCATTTATTCATCTCATTCAAAATCATCATTCATTGTATTGCTAATTAGGAAACTATAACAACCACTCCACACATTAAACCCACCCATCTCACATGAATCACCATCATCACACCACAATAACCGAACCATCTCACCACAACCACACATCGATGCCACTTCTCACAACCTAACAACTGCACATAAACCACCCAACATCACCATACGTCACCACCTCACATGATCTCCACTTCCCACCATAACCAGTGTGCACCACAATATCACATCATCACCTCTGCGCATCACAACCACTTCACACCACAACTGCACCACAAATTCTCACATCACATCTATGCTAACCAACCACATCGCATCATAGCCCCACACGTCACACAACCCAGTTAGTCACCTCCATATCACACAACATACCAAACCACGTAGGGAAACACGAAAAGAAAAAACACACAATAGTGAAACATTCCAAATTCCATAATTATTCATGGGCTTTTATCAAATTATTTATTTAATTAGCATAGATATTATCACACAAACTAGGTTCCATGGGTAACCAATTTATTATCCAAGTATATGTTCATTATCCTTTTATTCAGGATGAGATCACACAAAAACACAGTAAGGGTCTCAGGGCATATCATCTATAGTGAAAAAAAGGATTCCAACATCTGTTATTTTTAATATTGGGAACAATCATGCATAATATCATCAATAACATATATCAAAGTATTAAATCATTCAATATCTCCCCATACCCATCAATTTAAATTATCCCAGTTATTATATTATTGTTCCAAACCTTACTATCCACCCAAATGAAATAAAAATAATGAAAATCCCACACATAACACATAAATAAGGAGGGAAGGAGGATCCCCTACCTCAAACAGAGTTTTATGACTCGTTGTGCACTATAGGGTGAAGAAACATCCTACAAATCATAGATGCATAAGGAAACCAAGGATCAACCTATACCACATTCAAAGTATCATAAAAAATCATCCAAAATCACTCCCAAACCAAAACCACAATGCCACAGTAGATCTCCAAGAGAATAAAAAGAGAAAAAAATCGAGAAAGGAAGAAGTTCTAACCACTGATTGTAAAAACACCACCACTGAAACCCAAGGATCGAGGTGGGGGAAGACAGGCTGGTGGATCTCATGAAGGTGCGTAGGGTTCCTCAAAAAAATGAGAGAAAAATCAACTGATTGAGGAAAAAATTGGTCAAATAAGGGTTAAAAACCTCCTAGAAAACTCCCTTTCACACCATGAATTCCATATTCATGATGTGAATTCCATGGGCCGTGTAGATTACATGCCATGAATGCGATACAATGCATGAAAAAAACATATATTTAGTTTTTTCTTATAATTAAGTCACCTTAGCTTAAATTAATTAAACTTTGTGAATTCCAATTTCATGACGTGAATCCTTATCACTGACTTCTTTACCGCTATATAAAAACCGTGAATTCTCTGGATACATAATCCATAAATGACCAACTCACCATAAGAATAAGTTTCACATCATGAACCACCTGTTATAATACTCATGTAGCTCCAGCCACTATAAAACCTCCACAAACCTCCTCCAAACACCTTTAATTGCCCAAACTGATAAAGAAATGGGTTGAGAAGGCACAGACCATTATGTCTTATTCTAAAAACAAAAACATTTTCTGTAATATGTTAGTTCACCACCTTTATGGGTGATGAGTTTTCATTTCCCATTACCACCTTTATGGCAGTTTTATATTAACTTATAATTATTTAAAATGACTTAAATAAGTATAATATATATATTTTCACATCCTATAATAAATATGTGTCCATAATATTATATAAAATGAAACTAGTTTGTGATGGTAAATAAAACTTACAAAATAAAGGATATATATAACATTAACATTTAACTAAATGAATTATCCATATGTAGGGACACATATGGATACATGGGACCATTTCAATTTCTAGAAGGTTATGAATTCCATTTCATTTCACTTCTAGAGTTGTACTATCATTTGAAAAGAACTTCAATAATTATCCACAAGTGATCCAATCTTGGAACCATGAATGGAACGCCATCATAATAGTGAAATTAAAGCTTATATCTCATAGAAATGGTAATAAATGAACATGATAAAATTATTGTAAATCAAATACTGATGAAAAAGGTTCTGAATTAAGTAATCAATGAATCAAATTTGATTATCTCAGATGTTAAGTAAAAATACAGAGTAATTATGGAACCTAAGGTAAGGGATCTCTCTTAACCACCATTTTTCTTTGGGTTATGACCTTTCTCTATCTAACTCATTTTATCTCTCCCTTTGATGTTATGAAATGATTCTAAATTTTGTATATATGTCTCATGCATATAAACCTAGTTTATTCTCCCTTCCTGTTATGGGTTAATACATGCCTTATGTTTATTTCTCAAATGAATTATATTGATTCCAGTTTATGGAACACATAATAATGTACATATTATGATGGGTGCAACCATATAGTGCTCCAAGACATTGGGTAAAGTTTTTGCCTCATGGGTCAATACACATGGTATTAAGAAGTGAACTTAATCCATGATGGGACTTTGTTCGCCATGTGATGTTGTCTTTCCAATTAGCCTTGACTTATGCTTATGTAGTGTTATATTTTGTTTCCATATTCCTATGTTTCAATGATCTTATGAATTATCATTCTTTATGTTATACCTCCATATGATTATTCACGAGTCTTTCATTTAATGTTATCATGTTATGTATTATAACTCAAATGATATTCTTAGATATCATGTTTATTCCCTTACTAGGATTTTTAGATCACGCCTTTATTTTATGTATTCCTAAATGTAACATCCCTCCCCTCACCCATTGGCTTGGGAAGAGGTGGGTGTGTGTTAATAGGATTTAGGTGACATCCCCAAGACACCAAAGGCTGATAATAAATGTCAAGGGCATTATAAAAAATTGGGGGTTGATTTTCCCCTGAAAATAAAACAACCAAAGAAAGATAACCATAACCAAATAAACAATTATCTGATGAATGATTTCCAAATAAAACATAATGAAACCAAATAAAACCAAACTACACCAGAGTAGAATGTGGAAACCAAGACCAATATCAGAGTAGAAAGAGGAAATAAAAACCAATAAAACTCAAAGATAATCAAGGAACCAACTCATCAACTCCCAACATGATCCAAGATCAAAATCCAAATTCCATGTCATTAGTCTCATGATGAATCACTAAATAAATGAGATACATTACCTTTACCTATGTCTTGATATACAATATTTGCAAATGCACCAAAGTAACCAAGCATGGGGTGAGTATAAAACTCAGTTTGATTTCCCCAATGACTTCCCAACTCACACCACTAGGATAAAACAAGTTAGAAAATTTATATAATATAGTTAAAAATATTTTATATCAAATCCAAACCAATTTCCAAACCAAAACAATTTTCTAAACTAAAATAGTTTCCAAGGAAAGAAACCAAATAACTCGTTAAACCAATTTCTCAAAACCATTTGACATACCCAATACATGATCCATACACACCAATAAATTAATCCTCCAGTATCAGTTCCATACTCATGATCAGTCTCTCATCGATCTACCAATTATTTACAATGTAATAATATCTCAAGTTCCCCAATGGAACATTCCCCTTCTACAGGGTTTGTAACGACCTGAACTTTTTTAATGATAATTGTTTCTGGAAAATGTGTGTTATATTATTTTATACATAACAAAACTATATCTCATTAATAATGAAGTGAGAATAATTTGAAATGTGACCATTAGGTTTTGAACATTATATGAACATTGGTTAATTATAACTGTTGTTCAATATGACCATTGGAATATATACTCTAAATAATAATTTTAATGTTATAATAATTTTTTATAACTAGAAATTAAAAAGTAATATTAATGTAGAAAGAAGAGTTGATGGACTCATCTAGTAGAGTTGTTCTATATGAATACCTTTTTTAGAGCTTGGGAAGGAGGTAGCGTCACTGGGCTTCGATCTTGACCAATCTCGTGATGAACTTAAACACATTAAGCTTGAACGAAATCACCTACGGGAGAAGTTCAAGTTTACAGAAATTACTACTTGGGTGATGTTATCGGAGCCAGCCCAAGAGTCTATCACCATCGCACACCTTACAAATAGGTCGTATGAGGGTGTTATAAGGGGTTATGTGTTTAGGTTTTAGTTACTTAAAATTTAATCCCTTTTTTTAAATAAAATTGGTGTTTAATCATTTCCTTTCTAGGAATAGTTTTTCATAAAAACTGAGATTGAATTTGATAAATTAATTTTTCAAGTAAAAATTGTACTTTTAAGAGAGATATAAATTATTATATTAAACTAAGGTTTTATTAATAATGTTTATTATAATGAAATAGTGTTATCAAAACACTCTTATTTAATTAAAAATGAGAAAATAATTTTATTTTTTCAAGTGTTGAAAATTTTACTATGCATTTTACTATTCATTTTTGTCCGTTATCATTTTTAATAAATAATTATTTTTATAGTTAAAAGTTAAATTTATCATATTTAGAGAATAATTATGTTAAAATGAATTTCATTTTTGAAATCATAATTTTAATATTATGTTAGGGTGAATTTATGAGAATTGTATAAAATACTTTAGTTTTTCGTGAATTGTAAAAATACAGTTTGAGTTTTTCTGTATGTTTAATGACATCATAACTATTTCATAATAATGTAATGAGTAATATATATTTCTGGTCGAATATGTTGTATTAAAATAAATTAATTTTTGTCCCAAGTGGTCAATACCACGGTCAAATAGCATGGGCAATCCCATGGTTTTGCAAATACCACTACCAAGGTGTCTGAGGAAATTAATAAAAAAGTCCCTCAATTTTTCTATAAATACCCACCCATTTATTCATTTATTTTCATTCCCAATTCATTCAAAAAGAATATATTATATTATTACCTCCTAAGGAGTCCTACCGAGGTTTCCACAAGCCCCCAAGGTCTCGATCCTAAATTTGTAGGAACACTCTTCAAGGTAAGGGTATCAACTTCTCTTTTCCTTTAAAGTTCTATTTTTATGTGTTCTATCTTACAAATTTCCATACTATGTTCTCCTATCCATTTTATTATATCCCTTTACTATATTTATATTCTTCCATGAATGGGAGACCCTTCTTTCCTCTCTTTTTAAATGTTTCTAAAACCATGTTTCTTACCCGTTATGCCGGTGAATTTTCTTCTCAAAATTTCTCTCTTTTTCTCAAGAAGTTATCTTATTATCTTTTGTGAATACCCAAACATCTTTATTTTACTAGGGTATTCAACTATATATAAAAATTATTTATTTTATTCTGGTATTAACATACGTGAAACCCACCTTCCTTTTTTGTGGGTTAATAATGACAAAGATCTTGTCTTTAAGCACTTCTTTTTAAAACGTTGTGATTTTTATATGAAACTCATTTATTTTATTCTCCATGGGTTATTTATGAAATTTTTTATTATGATATATGGGGCTGAAATTAATTAATACATATGAATGGTGTGCCTTTATAGTGCCCCAATTCATTTTCAAAATAATTTAATCACTAGAGATTACATGTTTTATGATACCTTTGTGAATAACCTTGGTAATTTTTATAACACATCAGTGATAAAACATGGTGATATGCTTATGAATGACTCAATTAAATGTTTTAGACACATTTCCGATTTATTATTCATGTTCTTATTATTATTTTATTCCTCTTTATTATTTCTTTATGTATTTCCTCAAGTTCTTATTGATATTCCTCAAGATCACAAGTAAACTATTTCCCTTGTTTTCCCTTACTAGGCCTTATACTCACCCTTTACTTTGATTTATGTCCCCAGGTTATGAGATGTAGTAATTGAAATTAGGATGAACCTATTATGAATACTTTCAAGTGGATTAGAAAACTTTTTTCTTGATTTTATTTATTATGTAACTTGTTTCCAAGACACTAAACATTAAAAGATCCTCCATTTGTAAAATGCTATGTAAAGTTATGTAATAAAAATGAGGGATACCATAGTTGGTATAAAATGATGGTTTAGTTATTTAGGGAAATTATAATTTAAAAAATTTAGGAATAACCCTCGAGAAAATTTTATATATAGGAAAAATTCCTGGTATTTTAGTGCAATATTATGTAAGTGGTTTCCAAACTAATAAATCCATGTCTGGATACAAACAAGTGGATGTGGCTCTGGAATATATGTACCTAGGGGTTATAAATCTGACAAGGTGAATCAGTCCTAACTCAATTTAACCTGGTACACAACAACATTCCATTTTTTACTCTTGGGTTGACACTCCTGGGGGATATTTTTTGTTATTAACAAGATTTTTTATGAACCATTATGAAGGATTTATAGAAAATGTAATTATTGTTAAAGAATAACATGTTTAAGCATGATGTTATATGAAATAAAAGTTCTATTTTAATTATAAAAATATTAAATGAAACATGTTTCTCACTAATATTTTCTTATTTTAGAAAATGGAGGGAAATAGGATAAACCATGTAAATGGTGAGCACAACAGACCAAACACTGATGACCTTCTCATGGAAGCCAGAATGGAAAAAATCATGAGAATGATGAATCAACTTACCTGAGTTATGATCTATAACATGAATCAAGATGAGAGAATGGATTCACCTCTAAGGTAACAACTTTCCATTGAGTCCTTTATGTGCTAGTGACCACTAACTTTTAGTGGATCTACTGGCCCATTGATTGCTGAATAGTGGTTAAGCTCTATAAAAAAGATCTTTTCTGTACTTCATTGTTTGGAACAAGAGAATGTCCCCCTAGTTGTTTATTTTTTAGAGGGATAAGTTTATTAGTGGTGTAAACTTGTTAAAAACACGAATCCAAGAGGGTATATTGATGCTATGGAGTGGGATGAGTTCATGGTAACCTTTTTCAAAAAAGAATCCCACATTAAATGAAAACAAAAATGGAGAAAGAATTCCTAGAGCTTAAGAAAAAAGAAAATGAATCTATGGGAATCTATGAGATGAAATTCACAAGACTTTCCTATTATACCTCTATAATTTTCATGTATCCTAATGGGAAGTTTGATAGATTATTCGGTGGACTAAGACCCCATATATAGAAGAATCTATCCAACCAAGACTATGAAAACTATGAGGAGATCCTTTGATCAAAGTCCTAGTAAAATTGGACATGGTGATCTTAAGGTAAGGTACATCATAAACCCTATACCAAATGATTTTTCAACCATCACTACTATAGAATATTAATAAATCTCAAAGAGAAAATCCTTTATTACAGAAGAAGATAGAGGCTGTGAATAATGGGGAGTTTACTAAGTTCAATATTGATCAAGAAGGTGTAATGAAATTTCATACAAGGTTTTGTGTTCCATCTATTCAATAAATAAACAAGGATCTAATGGATAAACCTCATAGATATACTTTCTCTATACATATTAGAATCACTAAAATGTATAGGGACCTTCTTGATCATTATTGGTGGGATAACATGAAAAGGTAGATTTCTGACTACACTACAAGGTTCCTAGTATGTCAACAAGTGAAGATATAGAGACAAATTCCTAAAAGAGTATTACAACCACAACCCATACCAGTATGGAAGTGTGAAAATATAACTATGAATTTTCCACAAGTCTCCCAAAAACATCCAAAGTAAAAAATGTGATATGGGTTATAGTAGACCATATCACCAAGATTACCCATTTTATCTCTATTCGGGGAGATTTATCTCTTGAATAAATCACAAATATATACGTGAAGGAAGTGGTAAGGCTACATGGAGTTCTACTTTCTATAATTTTTTATCATGATCCAAGGTTCAATTCATAATTATGGAGAATTCTTCAACAATCTATGAGTACCGAATTGAATTTCAATACGGCCTATCACCCCCAAACTGATGGCCAATCTGAAATTACTATTTAGACACTCTAGGAAATGCTGAGAACATTATCAATGGAATTTAAAGTTGTATGGGATAAAAATATCCAATTAGTTGAGTTCTTATATAAAAACATATTCCATTTGAGTATTCTAATGGCACCCTATAAAGGTATTTATTAAAAGTGATGTAGAAATCCTACTTTTTGGGATGAAGCTGGTGAGAAAAAGCTTATTAGATCTGATCTTGTGCAAGAGATGACTGAAAAGGTTCAAACCATACAAAAACACATAAAGTCTACTCATAGTTGATATAAGAGCTATGCTTACAACCATCAAAGAGACTTGTAGTTTGATGTTGGATAAAAATTATTCCCTTTAATTTCACCTTATAACAAAGTCATAAAGTTTGGGGAGAAAGGGAAGCTCATCCCCAAGCACATTGGCCCCTATAAAATCCTTGATCACATAAGAGAAGTGGATTATCAGCTTACACTTCCACAAAATCTAGCTCAAGTTCATGTGTATTCTATGTATATCTCTTTAGTAAGTACATACATCACCCTTCACATGTATTGAATCCTAAAGTGTTAAATTTAATGGCCCAGTACAGCCCATGACCATGATATTGTCTTCTTTGGGACTAGCCTGCATGGTTTTTCTTTCCCTATGATTTGTCCCTCATTAATTCACTTGTAAAAGGACTCATGATGGTATATGTTTCCACACCACCTTATAAAGTGGTGTTTCATGCTCCTCCTTCAAAGATGTGGGATTTCCATAATCACCCCCCTAGAAGGGTCCAGTGTCCCTCGCTGGCACATCGAATGGATACTGGAACTGATACCATTTGTAACAACCCAGTTCATCCCATGATCATGATATTATTCACTTTGGGCCTAGCTCGCACAATTTTTATTTTTCTGGGCTATGGCTCTCAGGAATTCCCTAGAAAATCCCTCATGATGGGAGAGGTATCGAAAACACGTTATAAAGGGCTATTATGTGCTCCTCCTCCTTCGATGTGATATTTCTATAATCATTCAATTTCTCAAAATTTCTTTCATTTGGTTTTTGGTAAAAACTCAATTCCAGTGAATTGGGGATTTCGAAATGGTTTTGGAAATAATTTGGGTAAAACCCTCAATTCCTTTGAATTGGTAATGTTTGAAAAAATGGATGGAAATGTTTAATTATGAAATGATGGAATTTGTTTTGAATATATTTCAAAATTTTGAAAATGGATTAAAATGTTTTGATAGAAACCCAGTGGTTTTATCTTGTTAAAGAGGAATTTTTTTATTAAAATCTGTTTTGGTTTTAATTGGAAAATTAGCATTGAAATGAAAGAATGTGATTTAATTATATTTTAATTATTCTTAAAATAAATTTTCCATCATTGATTGTGTAAGATAATTTGAAATCCTTAAGTAGTTTTTGAGTTATTTGGACACACTCAACAATATTAAAAAATTACAAAACATACATGTAGTGGGTCACATCCTCGATGGGATGGTAACAAGTTGCCTTTGGCCAGTGTTAGGGGGATGTGTGTATACACATATTGTTGAGATCACTTAGAGAGTATGGAGTCCTATGTATTGAAACTTTCATACCTATTTGGTAGATGACCATGTTGCTCACTTGTTTTATATTTGAGATATAAATATATACCAATGTTATTTGAACTACTTTATATTAATTTTAAATTTATATAAACTATTTTCTATAAATTTTTTATTTAATCCATTGTTTTAGAAATATTATGTCAATTTTAAAGCCTTTTCTGAAAGTATTTTTCCATCATTTGAATTATATGACACGAATTGTTTAAATATGTTTAAATGCCAAAAAAAATTATTTTAAAATTGAAAGCATTCCTTTGGTTAATTTATTATTGGTATCTATTATGGAATCATTTCTGAGAACCTACCAGGTTTTTTAGCTCACACCCTACTTGTACCTTTAAGTGTTTGTATATTATCTTCTTCCAGGTTTGAGAAAAGGGAAAGGATCTATTATAGGTGGATCCAGCTAATGAAAATTGGTCTTTGTGAGTTGTTTCCTTAGGGACAAAGATTTTTTTTCTCTTTTATGGTACTTGGGTTGTAATACTTAGGGATTTTCTATGCCTTGTTTTATTATGTTACCTTACTCCTAGTGGAGTTTCTTTTGATATAAATATTGTCTTGTTTTCTTTTTCTTTAACATTGTTTGTGGAAAAACTGTTCCCACATTCAATTTTATGAATACATATTCTATTCACGGACCCATGGGAATTGGGAACTCACCTCGGGCTATGTCAGGGTCAATTCAGTTATCAGGTTACCAAGGTACCTGGGCTGGATCGTGACAAAGTGGTATCAGAGCCAGTGTCCATTCGATGTTCCAGCAAGGATACTAGACCCTTCTAGGGTGGGAGGATTATGTAAATCCCACATAGAAGGATGAGGAGCATGAATTACCCATTTATAAGGTGGTTTGTATACCTCTCCCATCAGGAGTCCTTTTCCTAGGGAATGACTGAGGAAAAAATCCTAGGGAAAGAAAAATTATGCGGGCTAGGCCCAAAGTTGACAATATCATGATCATGGGTTGGACTGGGCCATTACAAGTGGTATTAGAGCTCCAAGTAGAGCTTTTGTCCTGATTTTAGTATGCATTTGTGAATCTTTTCAGGACTTAGGAGGTATTTTAGATTGATTTTCTTTCCAGATCTCACCTCAATGAACCTTAAGTCACCATGGGTGGTTAGGGAAGGACATCTTGCGGATCATTTCTAGTAATATTTCTATTGTGATTTTTATAGGTTGAAATCCAAATCTTGCTCATTCTATATGTTGGGAATAATTTACATTATTATCTAGTTTGGTTGTTAATATAGTGTCTTTCTTATTGTCTTTTAATGTTTTGTAGCATCATGCCTCTTGAAAGACATCTAAATCGGTTCTAGGAAGAAGTTGTTTCTAAACCTCAGCGAGAGAATCCTCCAGTGGACCCAAATCTGGTTGAGTTGATTTTTTGAACTTTCAAATCTCTAGGACAAGTACCACTTCCAATTCCCATTTAGGATCCAACTATGAACCCTCATGGGTGTTCTTAAAAATCATTCTCAAGAGTTTCTTATCTAAAATCCACTGGTTTTCATTGTCTCCACTAATCCTCAACATGTTGAGGAATGGTTGGGAAAGATAGAACATATTTTTTAGTTCTTAGAGACACTGAACGGGATCTAGTTGAAGTGTGCCACCTTCATGTTGGAGGGACCAATAAGGAGATAGTGGGACATGATGGTGACAACAAATAAACATGAGGGATTAGAGTGGAAAGACTTCAAGGTTCTTTTCACAAACTAGTTCTATCTAGAATCAATGGTGTCATACAAGGCTGTGGAGTTTTTCAAGATTGAGTAGGCTGATTGATTTGTGACTGAGTATTAAAATTTATTTTCTGAGATGGGGAATTTTTAACCTAATATTGTATCAAATGAAATGATGAAGGCTCGATGGTTTGAGTTGGGACTTCGATCATATATCCATTGTCAGGTTTTCTTGCTAAATCTTCCCACTTATACTAATGTAAAATATTAGTTAATAATGGCTGAGATGAACCTGGATTGAAAGTTAGGGTTATCGGGAGCTTCTTTCTCTCTCAATAGTATCATGAGTCCCTTCATGGGAGAATGGAAGCATGATGATTCTCATAGCAGTTCTCAATGACAGGTTCAATCCATGCCACCTAAAGTGCTAGGAGGAAGTCCCTTGATTTTCTAGCAGTGTGGAATGATAAGATATTCTAATAGTTTTTACACTGAGGCATCCAATAATTATGGATCTTGCAGATGTTCAGGGAACTTACAGAGATTATGCCATAACTTTTCTACTCTATGTAGTGGAACATGATCATCAGCTCCTCCTAAAACTGTAGGAAAATCATATTCTTCATGTATAAATGGTTTCTAGCCATAGGTATCTATAATGAAGCTAATTCATGCAGTGTAAGTGTCTCCAAAGGAAGAAAACATGGGTCCAACAATTGTGAGAGGTACCATTACTATAGCATCATCATTAGTTACTACTCTTTTTGATACTGGTGGATCTCATTTGTTTATATCAACCAGTATTATTAATCTTCTAAATCTTACTATAGAGATTTTATCTTGTGAAATGGATATTACTACACCCCTTGGAATGAGGATAGAGGATTTCACAAACCAACCCAGGTCAACCCTGAACCGGTCACCCAACCTGGTTTGTGACAAGACCCGAAGGGTGTTCCCAATCCCCATGTGATGGAAAATAGTGTTGGGAATCAAGAAAAAACCATTGAGAATGATTTGGACCATGAACAAAAGATAAACAATTAAATGAAAATAAAACTAAATAATAAAAATAAATAATCACATAGGAAAGAAATAAACTGCCACACGTACCTCCTTGTGACCTCATGGGTCACCACCAAACACAGAACGAAGATCGATTCAATAGCGATGTGCGATTGGGAGAGCCTAAAACTGAAATAATAAAGTAGGCATGAGCACCGAGATTGTTAGTAGTAATTCCTAAAATAAACCACACCTGATGCCCCTCCTCTAAAAAGAAAACCATTATTGCTAGTCTAAAAATAGAATATATAAATATATGGTTTACCTCTTTTTTTCAAAATAGGTAACACGATTTACTTTTAAGAAAAACCTTTTTTCATTTCCTTCTTCCAAATCAATTAACAAATCATATAAGTCATTACAATGAATTATTATAAAATCCTACTAGTACCAAAACAGGTCTTTTAAAATAAAAAGGAAAAGTAAAAGTGTCATGAGATCTAGTAACCAAAAGTTCCACAAAAGAAAGCATGAACATAAAATTATGCAACCATGGGCATTTCCTAAACATCCCTAGAGTGATCCTTATATGTACTCAGTTCAGAACCACCTACTAGTGTATGGTAAAGCTCTTATGTCTATAACCAATTGGCCTCCCTAAACTGACCAATCTAGTGGCACAACCCGCTTGGCCTAACAACAAATCTAGGGGGTACCAAACCATCTAATCAGGGATGATTAATAGGTGTCACTTGACCCTCTAAAAGATGCTCAGGAAACCCATGGTAATAATACACTGTGTATGTAGGAGGCCCTCGTATGTGTGACTCACCTTACCTACCTCACCACACTTACCTACCCCAACCACAGACATCCCCTATACGATAACCCATAAAGGGAGATCCTAGATAGGGGTGTACATTATATACATATACATATTTCACATTTTTAAAGGTTCCAATCAGGCTGTTACATCACTTAATCATTCAACACTTTAAAAAAACATGAAATTTGCCAACCAGGCTGTTATTTCACATAAATATTCAAATCATTTCATAAAATAATTTAAGTTTTCAATCAGGTGTTCAACCTTTCAAGACCATTTCAAAAAAAATCAACTTCTAAAAAATGACATAGGGTGCCAACTGGGCCTTTAATACTATCACTCAAATATAACATAAAAATATTCACAACCATTTCAATAACAATGTGAAACACCACTTCCACAAACACTTTCCATATGAGCCCTTTACATTTTCTAAACCAAATTCAGTTCCCAAAGACATTTCTAATTCTAGGTTAAAAATTCACAACACTTAAAAAGGTGTCGAATGAGCCTTCATATCATTTAATTGTCAAACTAAATTTAAAGGTACCAAAAAATAAAAATTAAAAAAAACATTTAACCAAAGCCTTTTTGTTTCAAAAAATACACTTCAAAACTAGAAATATTTTAGTAAACCATTCTAAAACACTTAGGATACTTCAAAATTAAAAGCAATTTGTAAACAGGCTTAGACAAGTTATCCAAATAAATGGGAAAAAAGTCTCCAAGTGGTGCAATTCATTTCACCAAACACACACACAAACACACACACACACACACACACATATATATATATATATACTAGATGAATATGGAAATTCACTTTTAAAAATGCCATGAAATCATGGAATTCCAATTAAAGGCATGGGAATAGAGGACCAACCTTAGGAGGGAAGAGGACCAAGCTGAGACACTTCAGCTCTTGAACATTTGGACAAAAATCACCCACACCAGCACACACAAACATTCTCATATATGTATATATACCCTTAATACAGTGTACATATTCCCCATTCCATGAGGGAATATGTGCAAGGAATATATATATACACATACATACCAATGTGTGTGTGTGTGTGCACCACCATGGATCCACCAAAGTTCTAATTAATTAACCTAGAGGGACCAACATCATTTAGAAACCAAATAACCATTCAAGGAACCAAGTCCGTCTTTATTTCAAAAATAAGACAAAAATGTACAATTCACTCAAAATGCAAAACGGACCCCTATCTTTACACACCCAAATCATTTACCAAAACGTTTACAACTACTTTTCAAAAGAGACATCAAATACCACATTCACATTATCACTTTCAAGAATGTGACACCAAACAAGTCTTTACTCCACATCAAAATTTATCAAAAAAGAAGATTAAACCTTTACAATTCACTTGAAAGTTCCAAATGGGCCTTTAACCATTAGGGAACCATTCACTTTGTGAAACACCAAACAGGTCATCACTTCCCACACCATTTTTAAAAATACAAAAATCATTTGCAGAGTCATAAAACCAATTAATGAAAAGCAATAATTTTCATAAATCTAACCCAACACAAGCCAAACAATTTAAATAAAATGATTTTATGAGAAAACACTACCTAGATCATCTAACTTAACTAGTTAAACTAAAATGAAATTTAATCAAATCCAATTGGATATGAATACACATGGTCATAGATATAAAATAATTTCAAAACCTATTTTTAGTAAATTATACCAATAATAAAACACTAACATGAACTACCCATAAACATAATAAAGCTGAGAACCACATTTAAAAATTAATTGAAACAAAATTAGACATTAATCAAACACATTTAGCATAATAAAATATAGGCATAATAATATTTTCACATTGAAATCTATTTTTCCCAATCAAATCATCAAGGAAGAACCACAATAATTTAACCAAGGGCATAAAAAATATCCCAATCATGTTTCAAAAATTAATTAATAACACACAAGCATTATATGGATTGAATTGGTAATAAAAGGCAAGGAAACACCTACCGGTTGAGTGTGAATGTAATGGAACCTCGAAAAGAGAGATAAAAACACCCCGCAAATGATCTGAAAGCCCTAAACCCCCAAGAAAATGAGTCACACAACAACCCTAGATTTAGGGATTGGCCAAATTAAAGAAAAACCCCCAAAAGCTGGAAGAAGAATGCACTGGTAGTGATACTGCCAGCGAGAGGAGGCATGGTTGAAGGAGTTTCTACTGACGGGGGATGGGGCGTCGGCGATTTACACTATATAGGTAGGGGTTCGCGCTACCGAAAATAGTCTAGAGGATGAGGTTGCACCGGGAGTCGGTCGCACGGGAGGCAAGCCAACCAGAGGAGAGTGGACCAGTCCATGGGGCGGCGCAAGGGGGGAGGTCTAGCTTCCGGTGGAGGGGAGGTTATTGGAACAAGGGAGTGGCACAGGAGGTTGTGTAGGGTAGGGGGTTCGGGTCACTCCGCGCCAAGGGAGAAGGGGGGGGCGACCCCTCTAGGGTTCCTCCATAAAAAAGAGAAAAAAAAATAAACAGTGATAATAATAATAATAATAATAATGTCATTAATAATTTAATAATATTATTAATATTAAAAAATTTATAATGATATTATTATTATCTAAAAAATTAATATTATTATTATTATTAAGGTTTAAAAATTTACAAAATTTATTTATTTTAAGTATTGGGCAGCCGCACGGTCACCTGGGCTTACTGCATGGTTACCAATAACTGTGTGGTGCCCATGCACCAACTCAAAACCCACCAAAATTAACAAACCTCAAAAAAATTAAATCCTTGATCATCCTAAATCTCGACTAAAGTAACAAAAGACAAGAAATGATAAAATAAAATAAATTTAAATTTCGGGGTGTTACAATTCTCCCCACAACAAAAACTTTCTTCCCCCAAAAAAACACCAAGTCAAAAGGTAACCAATACTTGAGTTCATGCCCAAATAAAACTAAAGGAAGCCATGAACCTCGGGGTGACTATTCATTCAACAAGTCATAGCCAGTAGATAAAGAGGGATCCACAACATAAAAGTAATGGGAGGACATGAGATGGTTCTCCCCACCACAATAACTCAGCTAACCCGGAACTCCAAAAACAAACAACCCCACTGAAACTTAAATGGGAAACCCACTATAGAGAGACCCAACAACCAAGACCCTAAGGTTTAACTTAACCTTTCCAAACTAACTGAACAACACCCTTACTTTAACCAAGAACTAGGGAACCCCAACCATAACTCCTTCAACTTCCCTACACAACTAAACCACACTGCCAAGACTTAAACGGAAAGTCCATTACAAGGAAACCCAACATACTGGGGAACCAGGATGAAAGAACTCCCTATAACGACACCTCTAGAACTAAGAATTTTCCACTCCAATCTAAAATCACAACACAAACAAATCCAAATTCCTTAGCACGAGTGAGACAACACCTTTTCTGCAACCTGGAACTCTCGAAACAAGCAAAAAAAAACCCCAACACTAGGGGAAAACCACAAAAAGAACTTAACCCAAATAGGAAATAGGAAACACCTCCCCTCAATTCCAAAAAACAAAAACGTCTCCAAACAATAAAAAATATAGTGAGATCAACCCACACCATGGTTAAGAACACTTAAGGAAAACAAATTATTCTAGAAACCACATTCAGATGAACTCAACCACTAATATCACGAAAGAAAAAGTTCATCACACTTTTACAATGAAAATATGATCTCATAACAGCAGCATAAATTATAACAAGGACACTTGAAACACTTCTTCCCCAACATTGGGAACAAAACTGGACCAAATTTTCACACATCCATGGAAACTCCTGACTATGTGCGAGCTTTACTCTAAGGCCTACAGTTAGAACTATGATGGCTGAAGCATCTCCTACCTCAAAGTCAGTTTCTAATGTTATCTGACCACAACAAATTCTTCGGGTGACTCTTCCTTCATAAATTTTCCAGATGACCTAGAAATCTACAATGATGACATGTCTTCAGAGGAACGTGACATGAAAGCTTTTAATGTCCAAACTGGCCACATTGGTGGCACAAAAGATAACGGTTTGATGAACTGGAAGTCGTAATTGATGAAGGAGATTTTTCAGAAACAGGTTCCTCTAGAACACCCCACTCACCAGATGGGGAACCTTTATGAGAACCAACCACCACTAATTATACCCCACGGACATGCTCCACTAAAAATGACTCTTCCACAACCTTCTAAAAATTGACATTATCATATGAGAGCACCTTTTATATAATTTCAGGACAAATACCCCAAACAAAAAGAGGATTTTTCATATATTCCTCTAACATTACTTTCAATAGCCACCAATTTCATTTAATTTTCCAAATTTCTTCCTTTCAAGGACACTTTTCACAAACAAAACCAACATTTTAAAACAAAGAAAAAACCAAATTCAATTTCCAAAATCATTTATCTTTCAAAATCACCTTTATAAAAACAAGGCCTAGACTTTAGTTTTAAATAAACACCCATTACATCCCTTGAACCATCGCACATGTGTTCCTCCATTTCCATCCATACGTTAAAATGCGCACCTTTCACTCACATACCCTCACATGTGAAAATGTCCATAAAGAGTATCAGGGGTCGCACCCAATCCATTTTCTTAGAAAATCTAAACATTTACCAAATCCTCAAACCAAAAAAATCAATTTTAGAACCCATTTTACCAATGTAAATCCATTTAAAAGAAAGAATATTAATTTCAAAAACCATTTTCATCTTTAAAATCACACTTTCACCAACGAAAACCAAGATAAGGCACAACGTACACTAAACTATAGGAAGGAGGTACTATCTTTTATTCCTAACTCAGTTACATGGTAGTGGTCCATGCCCCTAGTAGGTCATAATGTTAAAATGGACTTGAACCATGCACTTGGACTTCTCATTGGTCACAACTCCCTGTGGGGTCGCAACATGACACTATCTTTCCTCCGTTGTCATCCTTAAATCCAAAACAAAGACAAAAGACTCAATATCGGACTACCCATGGTAACTCGAGGATCAATGCAAGAAAGAGTTTGTGATGGTCTTCCCACACCTACCACCAAAATCCTAATAGTCCTAATTTATATCTACCAGACACCCCAAATATTAAGAACCTCCCTCTGATACCATTTTTTCATGGATCGTCTTGGGTGACTGGTTCAGCTTTAACCCGGGTTGGTTCGTGACAGAGGAGGGTCTCCATAGTCCCACTTATGTCTTCTCTCTATCAGATGTTGATCTGGCCCAATTTTTTTGGTCCTTGACATGAAATATCTTTAAATAATATTCAAGATATATTGGATCATTTCCAGTAAAGCCCAAATTGATTGTTATCTTCAGAAAGTCTACTTTACTACACCCAGCGGTGTGTCTCTTGTCTTTCAAGAAGATTGGGACCCAAGTTCGAGAAGAGCCAAACTTTATTATCTATAATTATGGATAGTAATATCACTGTTTTATTTTCATCTAGAGTGGGAATCTTTGAGTAGTGATCTCCCTCCAATTTTCATCTAGTTTCCCAACATGTTTCCTTCTAATTTCTCTGGTCAGCTACTGGTAAGTGAGGTTGAGTTTTTTATTGACACAATGTCTGGTACTCAACTAATTTCTATTCCTTGTTACTAAATAGAACTAGATGAACTAAAAAATATTAAGTCATAGTTGGATGATCTTCTTGAGAAAATATTTATACACCCGAGTTTGTCATCTTGGGCGGCACCGCTTATCTTCACTAACAAGTCTGATGGTTCTCTTCGCTTATTTGTTGATTACCGAAAGTTCAATCGATTTAAGATAAAGAACAAGTATCCATTCCCACAGATTGATGATCTATTTGATCAATTGAAAGGGGTGAAGTAGTTTTAAAAGATAGACCTTTGATCTAATTACCATCAGTTCAGGATAAAAGAGTATGACATTCAGAAAACTTCTTTTCAAAGTAGGTATGGCCATTATGAATACCTTGTTATTCCCTTTGGTCTAAAAAATACTTATTTAGTTTTAATGGATTTGATGAACTTGATTTTCCACGAATATCTGGATTCCTTTTTTGTAGTCTTTGTAGAATACATCCTCGTCTACTCTAAATCCAAGGAGTATCAGGTGCATCATATGAGAACAGTTCTGAGTCTGCTGAGAAATCCCTGACTTTATGCCAATATTTCAAAATGTGATTTATGGATTTGGGAAGTGAAATTATTGGTGCAAGTTGTGTTAGAACAAGTAATATTTGTTGATCCTAATAAGTTGATTACTTTTATGACTTGGGAGAAACCACGTAATGTCTTTGAGAGTCGAAGCTTCTTAGGCTTAGTCAGATATTACTACAGGTTCGTGAAGGACTTCTCGAAGTTGGCTTCTCCGATGACTGCTCTAACTCCAAAGGGGGTGAATTTTTCTTGGGATGAGAAATTTCAGACTTATTTTGTTGAGATGAAATGTCTTTTGACTACTAGTACGATGATGACTCTTCCAAAGGCTTCACAAGGCTATGTGGTCTTTTGTGATGCATTGGGTTCAGGGTTGGGTTGTGTTCTTATGAAAATTAATCATGTAGTTACTTATGGATCTCGTCATCTTAGGCCACATGAGAAGAATTACCCTACCCATGACCTTGAATTGGATGCAATGATGTATGAACTTAAGTTTTGGTGACATTGCCTTTATGGGGACAGGTTTACCATGTTTTTAGAACACAAGATCTTGTGTTATATATTCTCTCAAAAAGATTTGAATCTTCACCAGAGGCGTTGGGTGGAATACCTGCAATATTTTGACTTTAAAATTTCTTACACCCTGGGAAAAGGGAATGTCATTTCAAATTCATTGAGTAGGAAACTTCCAACCTAGGCAGTGAGAGAATATTTGGAAGAGTGTAATTTGATGGATCTCTTTGCACATTTTTATATTGGAGTTCAGGAGAAAGGGGATGAAGTTTCTTTAGCCATCGTTCAGTTGAAATCTTCTCTTCTCAAGATGATTCTTCAAGATCAATATCTTGGTGATGAATTCCATAGTATTAGAGACTCTCTTTATGGAGAGGAGATAGTTTCCTAGTGTTCTTTCTCCAAAGAGGGTGTTCTATTCTATTGGAACTTCTTAGTTTGGTCGTTAGTAACAAGGAAGGTTGTAATGGAGTATTCTTATAATTCCCAGTGGGATATGTACCCAGGAGCCACAAAGATGTTTTTCGGAATGTGGAAGAAGTTCTAGTGGCCAAGGATGATATAGGGAATTACTGAGTCTTTCTCTCATTGTTATACATGTCATTAGGTGAAGGTTGGGCTCTAGAAACCTTCAGGTTTAGTTCAACCACTTCCAGTCCCTACTTCTAAGTGGAATGAGATTTCTATGGACTTTGTGGTTGAGTTTCTTCCTACCTAGAGAAAGAATAATGTGATATGGGGTGTGATTGATAGGCTAACTAAGTCAGATCACTTCATACCCATTCAAGATACAACCAAAGTTGAGGAAATCGAAAATCTCTACTTGAAAGATATTGCATGTTTTCATGGAGTTCCATCTTATATAGTATTTTATAGGGGTCCTTGGTGCACTTATCACTTTTGGAGAGGCCTTCAAGAGGAACTAAGATCTCAGGTCTTTTTTAGCATAGCCTACCATCCACATTTGGATGGCCATACATAGAGGGATATACAGATTCAAGTGGATATGCTCCGTGCTTGTGTTCTCAACTTTGGTGGGGCTTGGGAAAATCACTTGGGGATGATTGAGTTTTTTTATGAAAATATTTACTATTCTATGATAAAAATGGAACCTTTTATGGCCTTTTACAGTCGACCTTATAAATCTTTGTTGTTTTGGTCGGAGATTGGTGAAAGTTCCTTAGTTAAACCAAGTTTGGTGTAAGAGACGAAAACAAATATTCAACTGCTTCATCAGATAATTTTGACAACACAGAGCTGATATAAGTCATATACCATTGGAGTTTTTAGTTGGTGACCAAGTGTTCTTGAATGTTTCACCCCAGTTGGTTCATCAATGACTTGGGTGGAAAGGAAAACTTTCTCCTCATTTTATGGGACCTTCCAAGGTTGTTGAGTGGGTTGGGAAAGTTTAATACCATTTATAAATTCCTCCACAGATGGCATCCATACATAACATGTTCTATATATCACAGCTGAAAAATTATCTCTTCAATCTATCTCACGTTTTGAGTTGGAGTGATCTTGAGATTGAATAAGATTTATCTTTGACTGAGCGGTGAGTCAGGATAGTTAGTTTTGAGGCCAAGGTACTTCATGGGAGGATGATACCTTTGGTTCGTGTGCTATGGAAGCCTAGTTCTGATAGTCATGATATGTGGGAACATGAGGCAATTATGAGAGATCTGTGGCCTCATCTTTTTGGCATGGAAGCTTCTCCATAGGCTTTCTTGGGATAGAAAGTTTTTATGGTGGGGAGGTTGTAACATCCAATTACCAATATAACATGTATTTCTTTAACCTTGTCATCTATTTTCCTTTTTATTGACTAGGTAAGGTTGATAATGAATTGGGAGGATACCTAAAATGGTGAAGTCGAATATTTCTTGGACTCTCATATTTATCTGGCCTTTTTCTATAGGTTTTTGGAGGGTTACACATCATGTAACAAGGTTACACAACGTGTAATGGTTTGGAATATATGTCATGATGGGTTCACACTCTGAAGGTTGAATGATGTGATTAGTAGTGACATGTCATTAGTGAACTAAAGATCTGTTTTAAACTCAGAGCGTCAGTTTTTAATTCGAGGAACCTCATTTTTCAATGGTTATGGAAATTAATTATTTCATGACGTGTATTATAATTACACATCATGTAATTAATCGACAACGGTTTTTAAATAGGAATTAAAGCTGAGATCCTCTTTTCTCCTCTACTCTATTTTCTTATCCCTCGATCTAAGGCCTTCCCTAGGCGATCTTAAAGCTTTCCAACCCTTCTAGATCCATTTGTTCTGCATTTGATCGTTATTGCGCTTGTGGTGTGATTATCGAGTAAGCTTTATCCCTTGTTCTTCATCTTTATCTCTTTATACTCCATTGAGATTTTAATATATCATCCTTAAATTTATGGATCTATTCTCTGTAATGTTGAATCTTGGTTCGAGGTTGTGTTTTGAGGTCTTTTACACCTTCGTTCTCATTAACGAGTGTCATTGCGAGTGTTGGGTTTTGGGAAAAAGGTAGATGGTTCTTCCCTGATTATCCAAATTGATTAACGATGAATTAATTGATTAATTTCAATTGTTTATTTTAATTAAATTTCTCAAAATTTATTTAATTTTGTTTTGGTTATAACCCAATTCCAATGAATTGGGGTTTTTGAAAAGGTTTTGGAAAATATTTGGGTAAAACCCTCATTTCGTTTGAATTGGGGAATGTTTGAAAAAATGGATGGAAATGTTTGATTGTGAAATGATGAAATTTTTTTTGAGTGGATTTCAAACTTGTAAAAATTGATTTAAATGATTTGATAGAAACTCAGTGGTTTTATCTTGTAAAAGATGAATGTTTTTTATTAAAACATGTTTTGTTTTTAAGTGGAAAATTGGAATTGAAATGGAATAATGAGATTTAATTTTATTTTAAGTAGTCTTAAAATAAATTTCCCTTCCTTGATTTTGTAATATAACATGAAAGCCTTAGGTAGTTTGTGAGTTATTTGGACACACTCTACACTATTACAAATTTCAAAAACATACATTCAACAGGTCACATCCCTGATGAGATGGTGACGAAATACCTTTGTCCAGGGACATGGGGGCATGTGTATACTCATATTGATGAGATCACTTAGAGAGTGAGGATTCCTATGGCATGAAACCTTTGTACCTATTTAGAATATGACCATGTTGCTCGATTGTTTTATAATTGAGATATAAATATATGCTAATGTTGTTTGAACTAATTTATATTCCTTATGAATTGATATAAACTATTTTATATAAATTATTTGTTTGGGCCATTATTTTAGAAATATTACATCACTTGTAAAGAATTTTCTTAAATTATTTTACCATCATTTGATTTTTATATTATAATTTATTTAAATATGATGAAATTCCAAACTTATTTATTTTAAAATTGAAATAATTACTTTGGTTAATTTATTATTGGATTCTATTATGGAATCCTTGGTGAGATCCTAATGGGATTTTTAGCTAACACCCTACTTATTCCTTCAGGTGTTTGTAGATTATCTTCTTCCAGGTTTGAGAAAAGGGAAATGATCTCTTGGAGGTGGATCCAACCATTAAACTTTGGTCTTGGTGAGTTGTGTCATTAGGTAAAAGGAGTTTTTTTCTCTATTTTATTACTTGGATTGTATTAATTCGGGATTTTCTAAACCTTGTTGTATTTTGGTACCTTAATCACAGTGGAGTTTGTTTTGATATGTATATTGTCTTGTTTTCTTTTTCTTCCATGTTGTTTGTGGAAAAAATGTTGCCACATTCAGTTATATAATGACAGGTGATAGTCGATGACCTATGGGGATCACAAATTCCCTTCTGGATATGTTAGGGATCGCTCACTTATCGGGTTACCAGGGTACCTGGGCTGGTTCATGATAGTGCAACTAGAACATGACCTCTATTAGGGGGGAGCATCCGGTGGAGATCTTGGACTGTAGAGACAAGTTTCTATGAAAAAAGATTACCCACATCATTAAAATGTTGTGAAGAAACCAAAAATATGAATAATACATGTGGTAAATGTAGTAAAAAATGAGGAATAAATACCCTTTCCTTTTCTCAATTTAGGGAACGAGATGAAATTTATTAAGGGGTGGAAGAATGTAATGACTTGAAATTTTTGAATGATAATTGTTTCCTGAAAATGTGTGTTATATTATTTTATACATAACAAAACTATATCGCATTAATAATTAAGTAAGAATAATTTGAAATGTGACCATAGAGTTTTGATCGTTAAATGATTGTTGGTCAATATGACGATTGGAAACTATACTCTAAATAATAATTATAATGTTACACTTATTGTTTATAATTATAAATGACAAAGGAAAATTAATGTAGAAAGAAGAGTTGATGGCCTCATCCAGTAGATTTATTTTGTACAAATCCCTTTTGTCTGAGCATTGGAAGGAGGTAGAATAACTTGGCTTCGCTCTTGACCAATCCCAATCTGATCTTTAACATGTTAATCTCGAAGGAAATTGCATGTGGGAGAAGTTCAAGTTAGTGGAAATTGCCACTTAGGTGATGTTATCTAAGCCACCCCAAGAGTCTATCACCATCGCATGCCTAAAATTTAGGTCATATTTGGGTTTTATAAGGGGTTATGTTTTGAGGCCCTAGTTACTTAAAATGTAATACCTTTTTTTAAATAAAATTTTTATTTTATCATTTCCATTTTAAGAATAGTTTTTCTTAAAAATTGAGATGGAATTTGATAAGTTGATTTTTTAGGTAAAAATTGTACTTTTCATAGATATATAAATTATTATATTAAACTAAGGTTTTATTAATAATTTTTATTATAATGAAATAGTATTATCAAAACACTTTTATTTAGTTACAAATGATAAAATAGTTTTATTTTTTACAAGTGTCGAAAATTTTACTATGCATTTTATGCCTGCTATTATTTTTTATAAATAAGTATTTTTATCTAAAAATTAATTTATCATATTTAATAATTAATATTATAAAATAAATGTAATTTTTGAAATTAGAACTTAGATATTAGGTTAGGGTGAATTTATGATAATTTTATAAAATACTTTAGTTTTTTGTGAATAGTAAAAATATAGTTTGAGTTTTTTGATATGTTTAATGAGATCATAACTATTTAATAATGGTGTAATGAGTAATATAAATTTATTTTCTACTATTTTGGATTAATGTAAATTAATAGGTGTCCCAAGTGGTCAATACCATGGGCAAGACCATGGTTTTTCAAATACCACTACCGAGGTGTCCAAGGAAAATAATAAAAAAACTCCCTCACTTTTACTATAAATACCCACCCATTTATTCATTTTAATTCATTACCAATTCATTATACATGAAGATATGATAATATTACCTCCCAAGGATTCTTTCCAAGGAATCATAAAACCCCCAAGGTCGTGATCCTAAAGTTTTAGGAACATTCTTCAAGGTAAGGTAAATCTCAACTTCTCTTTTCCTTTCAAGTTCTCTTTTTATGTGGTGTGTATTCAAAATTTCCATATTATGTTCTTCTGTACATTTTATTCTATACCTTTATTGTATTTAGAGTCTTTTATTAATGTGATACCCTTGTTCCCTTTCTTTTTAAATTTCTCTAAACCCATGCTTCTTACCCGTTATGGTGACGAATTTTATTCTGAAAAATTTATCACTTTTTTCTCAAGAAATTCTATTATTTTCTTTTGTGAATAACCAAACCTTTTTTTTCTAGGGGTAGTCACCTAGATTTTAAAATGATATATTTTATTCTTGTATTAACAAACATGAAACCCACCTTCCTTTTTCATGGGTTAACAATGACATAAATATCGTGTCTTTAAGCACCTCTTTTTAAAACAATAGGATTTTTATATGAACCCCATTTCTTTTATTCTAAATGGTTTATTTATAAAATGTTTTAATATAATCTACATGGATATAATTAATTAATACATACTAATGGTGCACCATGATTTCACTCCAATTCATTGGGAAAATAATTTAATCTCTATAGATGACATGTTTTATGATACCATGGTGAATAACCTTGGAAATTTTTATGACACCTTGGTGATAAACCTTGGTGATATGATTATGAATGACTTAATTAAATTTTGTAGCCACATTTAAAAGCTATGATTTATGTTATTATTATTATGTTATTCCTCTTGATCATTCATTTTGGTATTTCTTCAAGTTCTTATTGTTATTCCTCAAGATCAAAAGTAAACTGTTTCCATTGTTTTACCTTACTAGGCCTTATGTTCATACTTTCTATTGATGTGTGTCCACAGGTTATGAGATGCAATAATTGAACTTACTATGAACCTGTGATGAAGACTTTTAAGTGAATTTGAAGAATTTTTTCATGATTTCATGTATTATGTACCTTATTTCCAAGACACTAAACATTAAAATATCCTCTATTTGTAAATCTTTATGTAATGTTATGTAATAAAAAGGTGGGATTCCATAGGGTCACATCATTATACCCAAATGGTATGCACCCCTTATATAGGGTAACATTAATAAAATGAACTCACACTAACCACATATGTGAAATTAAATGCCACACCAATTTATCCAAACCATTTCAATAAAACAATATTTTTATTAAAAACATTTCTACAAACATCTTTCCATAAATCAGAACCAAACAATCATTTTAAAATCATGTAACCAATTGCACTTTCCAAAAAACAACAAATTTCCACAATTTCACAAACCATCACTAAAGAGGGTTTCCATCAATCTTTTCACATCAATTTCATAATTCAATTCATGAAATTAAATCAATTTGAAATAAATCCTTCAATTTCCATATAAGAGGATTCAAGAGTGAAGCCACCTACCTCATAAACTTTGGTGAAAACAAATAACGGTCCAAAAACTTCAAAAACCCAGATTATATATTCAAGATTCAACCTTAGATCTTGTTCCCTTCAACCAAAAAAACCATATATCAACATTATTATAATTACACAACATGAATCTATCCCCAATATATTATATCCATGAATCCAATAGAGGGAATAAGAAGAAAACTAAGGATACCCACCAAGAACGAGAACTTACCAAGGAATCTATCCTCCAACACACCATGATTTTCCAACGGATCACTCCCAGATTGAAGGGAATTGTCTCTCTAACCTTTGGGAGGAATGGAATTTGTGTTATGGAATAACAAGGGGAAAACGAGAGATTTAAGAGGTGATTCATATTAGATCCACAAAATTTGGATCTAATTTTTAATGTTTCATGGTTAAAGTGCATGGTTAGGAAAATCGTGTGCAAACTGTGCACCAGCCACTACTTCCAAACACCCCTTGCACGATTGGCTCACACAGTTAAACAAACAATGAACCAAATTTTCCCATCCCCTTTTTCCACACTTTCACATTTCATCATTGGAGGCCACATGGTTTTTCCAAACCGTGCACCTACCTAGAGCCCACTATTTTAGTTGCACGGTTTCTTAGGAGGTGTTTCATGATTTCTACTAACTGTGATCAAACCATGAACCTCTATAAAATCCCCCCAAAACTTTTCTAAACTCTTCAAAACCTTCCCAAACTTAACCCAATAACTTTATATACTTAAAATACAGAAATTAAGGGTTAATTACTTGAAATTGGGGGTGTTACATCCTCCAAACCATTGCTCTTTATGTCTTTAGAAAGTTGAAAACCACCATTATCCAGAAAGAGTTAAATCCAATTCGACAACATTTCCTTATAATGTTCCCATGTTTCTTTATAATGTTCCCATGTTTCTTCTTGAATACAACTATGTTTCAATAAAACACACTCTAGAATGATGATTTTACCATAAAATACATTATCTTGCCTATCCACAATCTACACTAGCACATGAAGCAACGTAGCATCCAGATCAAGGTCAACGTGATCCCATAGAATCACCTGATTAAGATCCAGAAAAAACTTCTTAAATTGAGATACATGGAACACAATATACACCGAACAAAGACTTGGTGGAAAATTCAACCAATATTCACCTCACCAACATATTCAAGTATCTCAAAAGGGCATATGTATCAAGGATACAACTTTCCCTTCTTCCTAAAATGATGATACCCAGTCCTTAGAGATATTCTCAAGAACACATGATCACTCACCTCGAATGACAACGACCATCGACGATGATCTGTATGTGATTTCTAATGACTCTGAGTTGTATCTATCTTTTTACTAATTAACTTAATCTTCTCTATTGTCTCTTTCACAATTATTGGTCCAACCAGTGATGTCTCACCTATTTCCACCTAACAGAGTGGAGAACGACAAGGAATACCATATAATTCTTCAAAAGGATTCATATGTATCGAGTTTTGATAACTATTGTTATATGATAACTCCACTAATGGTATGTGCTCCTCCCATGAGACACTAAAATCCATTACACAATCCCGAATCAAGTATTCCAACTTTTCTATCATCCTTTTAGATTTTCCATCAGTATGAGGATGATAATCCATGCTCATAGTCAACTAAGTCCCAAGGTATTTCTCAAAGGATTTATAGAAATGAGATGTAAAACTTGGATCTCTATCTTATAATATCGAAACTGGTACTCTATACATCTTTACCACTTCTCATATATAGATTTTAGATAAGTCCTTCATCGTATGAGATTCACAAATAGCAATGAAATATGTCTACCTTGTGAGTCAATCCACTATCACTCATATGGAATCATGTTTATGAACTGTCCTTTGAAGACCTATCACAAAATACATAGCTACATGCTCCCATTTACAAGTAGAAATAGGTAAAGACTGCAACATACTCGGTGTCCGTTTGTGCTCTGTTCTAACTTTCTGATAGGTGAGGAATAACATAAAAACTCTTCCACTTTTCATTTCATGTAGACCCACAAAAATTTAGCTTTCAATAACTTATATATATTCTTTATTACAAGATGAATATCCCATCTTTAATGTTTATAGGCATAAAAGAGTTGTTCCTAACAAGCCATAGGTATGACCATCTGATTTCTAAATTAAAAAACTAAAATCTCATCCATCTTCCATACCTTAATGGTCTCCCCACCATTGAGTTTTTACCTCATTAAAACACATCTGTAATTGGATGTATGTGCCTCTTTAACCTTCTCAACTAAATCAGGAACAAAATAAGCTAAAAAGAAAATAAAAATGCTATCTTAGTTTTCAAAATCCAAGTGCATGACGACTAACATTAACTATATGAATTTCTTCTTAATGCACCATCCACTGAATTTCCTTTACCTGGTGTATACATAAATTCAAATTCAAACATTTGGATATAATTTATCCATATTCTTTGTATCAAGTTCAAATCTATTTGTGAGAAAATGTGTTTCAATCTCTTATGATCCATAAACATTGAAAATTTCTCACTGAAGAGATAATGACTCCTAATCTTTAAATCATAGACTACATCAGCTAGTTATAAATGGTGTGTTGGGTAGTTATTATCATGAAACCATAACTTCCATGATCCATAAGAAAAAACATGATCTCCCTACATGATAACACACTTCAACCCTAATCCTAAAGCATTATAATATAACACATAGCCTTGTCCTAATTCTAGCAATATCAAGATTGGTGCAGATGTAAGGTAAACTTTAAGCTCTTGAAAAGACTTATGACATTTATCATTAAATTGAAATGTAACATTTTTACTTTTCAAATATATCATTGGTGAATCTAGTCATGGAAATTCATGAAAAAAACATCGGTAATAATAGATAGGCTAAGGAAACTTGGTATCTCAAAGTTATTCTTTGGCGGTTTCCAAGAGATTGCAGAATCTATATTTTATAGATCCATAGAAACACCTTTATCATAGATTAAAAGGCCAAGGAAACATGCCTATTCTATCTAATAATTACACTTTGAAAGTTTATAATACATATGATGATCCCGAAATATAACCAACTTTTTTTCCAAGTGTTTCTTATGCTCTACCCTTTCCCTTGAATATGCCAATATGTAATCTAAAAACACCCCCACAAAAGAATCTAGATACCTTTAAAATATCTAATTCATCAATTCTATAAATACAATTGGTGCATTTGTAAGACTGATAGGAATCACCACATACTCATAATGGCCATATCTTCTTCTGAAATATTTTTTTAGAATATCCTCCTTCTGAACATACAATTAGTGATATCATGAATGCAATTAAAATTTAGAGAACCATTGGGCTCCCATAAATTGATCAAAAAGGTCATCAATGCATGTAAGTGGATACTGATCCTTTATCATAACTTGGTTAAGCCTATGATAATCCACAAAAATCCTTAGAGTTCTATTTTTTCGCAAAAAAAAACTAGTGAATCCCATAAAGATGTACTAGGCTAAATGAACCCTTTACTTTCCAACTCTTCAAAATAGACATTAAATTACATTAACTCTATTGGTTCTATTCGATAAGATGGAAGTGAGATAGGAATGGTCCCTGGTAAGAGATAAATCATAAACTCTACTTCTCTTATGGGTGGAAACCCTAATAAATTGTCAGGAAAAACATCCAAAAACTAATCAAAAAATGTTGGAAAACCACTATTCTCAATATCATCCATAGATTCCAAGGCCAAAGCTGACAACTTGTATGAGATAGTTCCAACCATTGGTGCCAACAATCCTTTTGTGCATACCTTTACATTTTGGTCTCCTCTAAAGAGATGTTCTATGTCATCATTAGTTGTAAAACTAACCCATCAAGTATAATAGTTGATGTGGGATTTAAACATTATCAACAAATCCATACCCTAGATTATGTCATAGAAATCCATCTCAAGCACAAAGAAATATCATATCAATTAATCCCCATAGATAGTTATAGAACATTATTTTCACATAATGAATCTACATTCTCTTTGTCTAAGAGGAGTTTTAAATTTCAAAACATAAGGCATCATCTCAACATGAAAACCCAGAAGATCAATAGTACGAGAAGTAATAAAGGAATGGGATGTACCCATATTAAACAAAACTTTAATAAGGTTATAATCCAAAATAATCATAACTCTCACCATCTATGAAACAAATTGATCATCCACCATTAATTTCTCAGCTCCATACAACTCTGTACTCACTGAACTTTGGTCTTTATTTCCTTATTGAGATTTCACTACTTGATAATTCATTTTATTCCTAGAATATACATGGCTAGATAGGTTTTTTTATGAGAATTATTTTGTTTTCCGCATCCCGTCGAAGTATATGATGTCTATGAAACATGATATACATCCCTAGAACTCAACCTTGGATTATTGTGACAATAGCACTGAAGATGTTCCATATTGTTTCAATTGTGGCATTATCTAGTTAGTTCCCTACAATCTCGATTCATGTGATCGAATGAACCACATTGAAAAAATACAGGCTTGATATTAGGTTTAGGAGAAATATTCATGGATCCATCCATCTGATTCGGATTTATAACACTAATTTGGAAATAAATGTCCCTCTTCCACTTATTCCTAACATTAGAGTTCCCACTATTTCTCATAGGTATCAACATGATTCATCCACCCGTATTACCTAATATATATCTTTATTTCACTATCACTCTATTGACCATCTCTTTATAGTATATTATACAAAGCATAGAAATATTTGAAGTGAATCCCTTTCCTCAACCCTGATTCAGAAATATGTTCCTTCAAGTATTCACATGCAATAAATTTAGGTGAAAAGTGGGATAAATTCATAAATTATGTTTCATACTCTACCATTATTAGGTTCTCCTGCTTCATGATAAAAATTTTCATTGTTCTAGAAATTTTGAACATGTGATGATAGAATTTTTTGTTGAAAAAAACTTCAAAACCCTCTCATGCAATGCCTTTGTCTAATTTAGCCTGAACTGCTAAATCCCACCACTATCATGCTATATCCTCCAGCAAGTACATTACCAAATTGAATTTCATCTTAGCTGGTATTCCTAGGAAATTGAAAATTCGATCCATCCTACTCATCCACACCTCTTCCTTTTCCGATTTTGAATCACCCCGAAAGATGGGTAGATTATAATTTTGGAACTAAATGGAATAATCCACTTTCCTTGGTTCATCCCTCTTATTCCATATGTCCACAACTTGAAAATATAGGACAATACTCTGAACTAGCTATTGGTTCACCTGTCACTTAGGTGAAACCACATACCCAGCATCCTTATCTGGTTGGTTTCTTCTATGCCCAACTAGTTACATTTTTTGTATTGGTGTAACCCGATCCTCTTTAGATAATGTTGGTCCAAATAATTGTGGCCCATACTATGCACTAGGATGCAACTCCATGGGTCGAGCTAACTGGCCAACACTGATAGGGAACTGTAGTAGTATATACTTTGGCACTGCTATTGTAGAATTTCAGACTTTGGAGACACCATTACCATAGCTCTATAGACTTCCATCCATTGGACACTATAGCACCATGGACTTGGGTGGCCATGGAACTATAGCAATGTATACTTTCATCCATTGTTCACGGAAGAAAAGCGTACTTTCTTCATGGTTGGTATCACATCAATTAATATTCTTTATTATCCCATTTTGGGATAGGGTTTCTTGTGATTGAAAATATAAGATACTACCTTGTAATTTTGATCCCAATTTAGTGATATTTCTACCTCTTCATGGATATAGTTATCATTTCATGAACCTTGTAAATCTATGTGTCCAAATATCTTCTTCTTGTTATTTTGTTTTTTCCTTTTTACTCTTCTTTCAATCATTTATCACTTCATTGCTCTTAGAGTTTTCCACAACACCATTATCTATAGTGAAAAAAACATCATTTAGACTCAATATTTAGAAACCAAAGGCTTAGTAGTTTAAAATTTATCACATCACACATATAGTAATAAGGATTTTTTAATTTCAACATTTTCCCACTTCGAAACCATTTTTGAAAAATCCACCATGCTCTTTGATAATCAAACAATTTTCAAACTTTTTAAAAAATCAACACTTTTTTACCAAATATTAAGCCATTACTTAAAATTAAATATGAAATCCTAATGGGAAGTCATTTTTATCAATGCATGTCATGCTATTCTCATTGGATAAACCCATTAAAATGAGGTAACAACTCCTAAGAGTGTCTCAAAGCACTCATGTACCCAAACTTCTGTGTAACTTTAGGTTTAGTATAAATAGGTTAGCTTTTCCTTTTTATGCTCCACATTTTAAATCTCAATGATCCTACACCTTGCTACCAAACCAACTCAAGGAATAAACCAGATTGAGGTTCAACTCTAGGAATGAACAAACCAATACCATTTGTAATATCCCTCCCCTCATCCATTGTCTTGTGAAGAGGCGAGTTTGCATTCCTAGGCCTTAGGTGAAATCACCAAGACACCAAAGGCTGTAAATAAATTCCAAGGGATTTATAACCAATTGGGGGAATGTTTTCCCTTAAAAATAAAACAACCAAACAAAGATAACCATATAAAATAAACCACTATATGATGAATGAGTACCAAATACAACTCAAAGAAACCAAACCAACCCAAACTACACTATATATATGGAAGCCAAGACCAATATTAAAGTAAAAAGCAGAAACCAAACCCCAAAAAACTCAAAGATAACTAAGAAACCAACTCATAAACTCTTAACCATGTCCAAGCTCCAACTCCATAAGACATTCCAATGGTATCATGATGCATCACTAGATAATGATATACCTTTCCTTTATCTGTTTCTTGATATACAATATCTACAAACACACCAAAGTTCCCAATAAATGGGTGAGTATAAATCTCAGTAGAATTTCCACAATGAATTACCAACTCACTCCACTAGGATAGAACAAGTTAGCACATTTATATAAGATAGTTTAAAATAGTTTATATAAAATACAAACCAATTTCCAAACCAAAATATTTTTCTAAACTAAAATATTTTTCATGGAAAGCAACCAAACAACTTATTGAACCGATACATGATCCATACAAACCCACACATGAATGTTCGGGTGATAGTTCTATACATATAAACGATCTATCATTGATCTACCAGGTCATCACATGGTAACCATATCTCAAGTGTATTAATAGCACATTCCCATTCTACAGGGTCACATCATTGTTCCCTAATGGTTCATTCCCCTTATCCAGGGTCACGTCAATAAAATGAACTCACACCAACCATATATGCCAAATTATGTGCCACACCAATTGAGCCAAACTATTTCAATAAACAAATATTTTTATTGAAAAAATTTCTACAAACCTATTTCTATAAATAAAAACCAAACAAGAATTTTAAAATCATTATTTTAAAATCATGTAACCAATTGCACTTTCCACAAAACAAAAAAATACCAAAATTTCGCAAACCATCACAAAATAGGGTTTCTATCAAGATTTGAATATAAATTTTAAAATTAAATTCATAAAATTAAATCAATTTGAAATCATTCCTTCAAGTTATAACTAGTAGGAGTCAATATTGAAGCCACCTACCTTACAAACATAGGAAAAAATGAAGAACAGTCCAACAACTTCAAAAACCCAACTTAGATCTTCAATATTCAACATTAGATCTTGTTCCCTTCAACCAAAAAAACCATATCTTAACAGGATTTTCATAACACAACATGAATTTATCCCCAAAATATTATATCCATGAATCCAAGAGTGGGAATAAGAATAAAACCAAGGAAAACAACCAAGAACAAGCACTTACCAAGGAATCTAGCCTCCAATGCACCAAGATTCACCAACGAATCTATCTCAGATCGAAGGGAAGGGTCTTTATAGCTTTTTGGAGGAGTGAAATTCATTTTATGGAATAACATGGGAAAATGAGTCAATAAATATGTTATTCATATTATATCCATAAAATCCTAATCTAATTTTTAACATTGCACAGTTAAGGCGCTCTTTTAGGAAAACCGTGTGCAAACTGTGCGCCGACCACTCTCTCCAAACACCCCTCACATAGTTGACTTCCACGGTTAGAAAAACCATGTACCAAACTTTATTAGCCCCTCTATCCATACTTTCATGGTTTCTCCTGGGTGGCTTCATGGTTTGGAAAAACTATGCGCCTAACCATGCACCTACCCAGAGCCCACTGTTTTAGTTTCACAGTTTCCTAGGATGTGTTTCATTGTTTCTACTAACCATGCTCAAACTGTGAACCTCCATAAAAGCCATAAAAACTTTCCAAAACTCCTCTAAAACTTTCCAAACTTAACCCAATAACTTTATATACATAAAATAAATAAATAAAGGGTTAATTACTTAAAATCAGTGGTGCTACACTCAGGTTATCATGTGCAATTTTAGAAGCTAAAAGGGATTTAGGAGCTCATTATAGAGAATAAAATGGTGATGTTGTGTTTTAGTTTCTTATTTTTGTATTATGAACAATTCATCCAAATAAATTAGGCCACATGATATTTGGGTTGTTTTTATTTGATGTTTATGTTAAAAATCATGTAATTGAAGGATCTCAGGGCATATTAGAAGCATGAAAAACATGAAATTTAAAATTTTGAGTTCAAATTCATGTTAAAAACTTTGAATCCAAAAAACCCCTTTCCTATATTTCTTAAAGTACCATGTTCAATTGAATTTAATCACAAAAAATAAAATCAAACAAAAGCGTAAATGGTAACTTGTTTGTTTGAAATCAACTGCTTGATTCTCTCACCTTTAGTGTGTCGTGGCTCAAAGATGCCAAGGTAAGCATCCTCTAGAGTATAAACACATGAAAAACACCTCCTAGATTTTTTATATATGATTCTATTGTTCTATGATAGGAAATTGAAGAGCCTTATGACATCTCATCAATCACATAAAGAACCTAGACTCATTTGAGAAGATGAGATTGATCAGACATTATTCTTCCTTCAGAATCTCTCTCTAAGAGCTTGAGAGGAGAGGATAGGAGATATTATCTCTCTAAATTTTTCCAAATGTCGGATATCACTATTCAATAGGATAAAACCATCTTTTATATGTGGGTTATAGTTTCCAAACTTTCTCTTTATTCCATGGAAAGTAATAACATTCATTTTAGAACTTTACGCACACTTATGACTTAATAAACTTATCATAAATGTCACAAATATTTTATCACTCGCCTATAATACGTTATCATGTTACATGATAAAATAATAACCATTAACGCATCCCATAAGCTATCCAAATAATTTAATGAACCTTGAATATCCTATGTTCGTTTGAAAAATTATATTTTCTCATATTCACTTTTATGATCAAACAACTTGTGAATACATTGGTAAATACATTAAATCATCACTATTCTAATCTTGAATAATATAATTGAATTATTTTAATTTTTATCAAGCAAACTAGGACATTCATAATCCCTCACAAGTGGGTCCCACTTTATCCTAAACTCATATTCAACTGAATAAGTGGAACTTGCGGATACACTTAGTGCGTAACCCTCTATGTCTTTATCATGATAGCAGTGAGTACATCCCACATACCAATAGTAGGTTCCAGATACCCATCATGTCCCCTAAGGAGATAAAGAATTTTATATTTATGACTACCTCTTAACAACACATTTTGTGTAATATAATCTTTTTATCTAGTGTTATCTCATAAAGTAGGATGCACACTTGTGAAATCATCCTTTTATTTCTTTATATATGTCATGACCTTACTAGATGGAATTACCTTCTTGTAACATGGTCATGGATTTAATGAAGATACTACCATCCTGGTCAACCTGGGCCCATGAGATATCTCTTCCTCGGCTCGAAATCAACAAATTATATGTTGATCATTCAACCAATGGCATACCACCAATGACACACCAAACATAAGCTACATATCCATGACTTAAATGCTATGGTTTTTTTCTTTCATTAAATTATGTGATGAAATGGTAAACATTAGTAACAATATCAATTCTGAAGATCAATAAACATGTTCATAGATAATAACATCCAATGACACCTGAAACATGTGGGTTTTGTTGAATGCATTGTCGTGACAAGTAAAATAGATTATTATTTAAAGACTATTTTATAGTTTATAGTAGACCCTAGGTAATCTCTAAAGGATCATTGATAGGTTTAGAGAATTTATTTTTAATAAAATTTACTAAAAGAGGGGATGGTTTTGAAAAGAGTTTTAAGAAAATAACAAATTTAGAGAGTTTAATACTTGATAAATAAACTTAAAGTTTTAAGAATTATGAGAGAAGGAGGTTATTTAAATTTCACTACACATCTTAGATAGTTCATTGTTTTGAAATGTGCACATTGTTTAACAGAATTCTTTGGTTGAGGGTTGTCAAGATCTCAATTCCCCTCTTGCCTCTTAAAACATTGCACAAAGTACCAACCCTTGACACAATAATTGTGTTTTCAAGGTTTAGACCTCAGTAAGAGTGAATGATACCAAATCATACTAATATATAATTTATATGTGAGAGAAATAGGATGTTTGTGTTTCCCATTCAGAACAACCCAAGATTCCCACTTGAAATCTCAACCCAATCGGCGTTGAAATGAAAGGTGATTCACTTGGTTAAACCAAAACAAAGAATTCAGAGGATAAGGGTGTTGAGATAAAACATAAGTGAAATATTTAACACAAAAATTAAAAAAACAAAGTATAATAACAAGTGATATAACTCCCTCCCAAGTATGTGTAGCTCTCTTGAAATGACTATCCACTGTTTAGATCACCACTGAGAGGAGGAGGAGGCTCGGGTGAAACTTTGACATCATCCTTGATCCAACTATGAGGATAGGGGCCTCCAGAACATCTTGTATGAGGAGAGGAATACTTTGGGTCTCCAAATTGGAATAGATTTGTTCCCTAGTCAAACTAGAAAATGAGGCACCCTTGGTGCCATTTTATAGCCAAAATGGGAAGTGGTTTTGGGAACCCAATTTTCAATATACCACTTGTGTCTTAGTTAATCCATATAACGAATTGTAAAAAATAGGATAGTTGTTGGCCGGCCTCTTGAATATCTCCATGTAAAATTCAGAGGCCATTAGACATTTTTATTAGGATATATTGTCAAAGTACTAAACATAACTTTTGAATTTGGGAAGATTCTATCCCCTAGACAGATTGGTTTGGATGGGCCACTCGATGGACGAATTGGGATTTGGTTTCTTGAGATAAGTTGTATAAAGTTTTGTTTTGGATTGTACCACAAAATTTAATCCCATTTGAAGGCACTTATTTCTAGAAATATGAAAATTAGTGGACATGTGTCATTGGGTTTCCATGAAGTTTGACCCATTTTTATTCTGGATCATCTTCAGGGCCTCCAAATCACCTCCACCTATAATGAAAATATCAAAATAAGTAACATTTATCTTTTTAATAGTGATAAACACAAAATATTTAAATCAAAAATGAAGTGAAATTTGTTATTATTTTTATAATTTTCAATACAAATATAGTTTTTCATAGTGGTGTAAGAGTGAAAATGAAACAGTGAATCATGGTGCGATCACACCCCCACACCTAAATATTTCCGCTCCTAGGAAAAGTCACATTTACAAAAAGTATGCATGGAGATATTCCAAAATTCATAAAGATTTATCATTGAATGAAAATGTAAAAACATGATAGAAATGTGATCAAATAAAAAATCACACCAAGGAGTTATTCTCAGTGATCATGGAAAAAGATGTCTCATAAATTATATCAGAATGAAATTCTAAGAGATGCATGATGCCAATATGAGAAATAATTCAGAAGTTAACCATGTCACTAATTATCCATGTGTGTATGTGAAAACCATTCAATTCAATTCTTTCCACTTCCTATCCATTAAATATATTTTATTTTAAAAAAAATATGCTTAAATGATTTTTTCCACTGAATATTCCCTACATCCTTTATAATCAAATTTCAAAACCCACTCACATAAGCATTCCTGAAAGTCAAAAATTAATCTCTTGACCTAGATATCCCCATATATCATACATTTCACCACTTTATTTTAATATTATTATTGTTTTGTATTTTTTTAGTTTTAATTAGAACAAATATCACACTCTTTTGATCTCCTCAAAACTCTAATTTTAATAGTTATAAAAAGATAAAAAGTCAAGGAAGGGTGGTTTTTGACCTTCCTAGGATACAACCCCTTTTTGTGATTTTTTTTCAGTTTTTTAGGGTGTACAATTGTCGGATAATAGGTACACACACATAGGTAAATCTGATACATTAATAAAAAATATCATATAAGGAATGAATGTATAGAAAAATTATTTTGGAAAGTAGATAAATGTTAACCTAACTTATATTTACCTTATATTGATTAAGAAAAAAATCAAACTTCATTGTTGGGTGAAAAAATTGTGGAGATATTTAATGACACAATTTATTATAAACTACACATGCAAAGGATACCATTCTTCTAAAAGGTTTCAAAATGATACAACCATTTATATCATCAACAAACAACTAATTTTCAAGAAAAATTCACACCTCAATGTTAAATTAATGCTAAAACATACATTCCATCATTGGAACAATTTTTTTAATTTTAAAAAAATATGAAAAAGGGAAATTCCTCATGAATTTTCAATAACTTATATAATTAAGCAGTTATCATTTTCCATGATAAAGTGGGTATCAAAAATTAACATTCCGGCATAAAAAGTGATGGGAAGACGATGGGGGGAAATTAACAATACTATTAAACAAAAAAATATGATGAATGTTCCTAACCAACCCAGGAATATACCCATCCCCCCACACCTAGAGTGTGCAGTGTCCTCACTGTAATAAAATATAATGTGGAAAATAAGGATAAAACATGGTGAGTGTTATTCATATATTGATTTTTAAAATTGGATTCCCTCCATCGGGGAATCCAAAATGGATTTGTGAAATTTCTTAAGTAATTTCCCATTGATTGTGAAAGTTTGCTTTGTTTCTTCATTTTGTACCTGAGCAATTCCAAATGGATAAAAATTAGTAACATTTTATGGTAAAACTTAGCAGGAACTAATCTTACCTGGATGCAAATTCATCCTTGTATTATAAAGTAGGACCTTCTTCCCAATGTGGAATTTACAATGAAGGATGAGACGGTTGTGGGAAGCCTTGGTTCTCTCCTTATAGATCTGTGAGTTCTCATAAGAATCTATACACATTTCCTCTAACTCCTAAATATACAGCTTCCTTTTAGAACCTACACCAGAAAGATTAGAATCTCATTGCTTAATGGCCCAGTATACCAGGTGCTCTATCTCAATGGGAAGGTTAAAACTCATTCCAAAAACAAGCCGATACAGTGACATTCCAATGGGAGTTTTGAAAGCAATATGGTAGGCCCATAATGAATCATCGAGTATAAGACTCCAATATTTTCTATTGGGATGAACCATTTTTTCAAGAATTTTTTTTACCTCTATATTATTAACCTTATCTTGACCATTGGTTTATGGGTGATATATAGTGGACACTCGATGATCGACCCCATACCTACGCAAAAGTGATTGCATTGTGTGGTTGTAGAAATGAGAACCCTGGTCACTAATGATGAACCTAGGTAATCCAAACCAACATAAAATTTAGGTTCTCAAAAATTCCACAATTGTCTTGGAATCATCTTTCCTCATGGATCATGCCTCTAGACATTTTGAAACATAATCCACTTCTAGAAGAAAGTAAAGGTTCCCAAACGAAATGAGGAATGGTCCAATAAATTCAATGACCCAAATATTGAAAATTTCATGGAAGAGAAAGGGTTTTTGTGGAATTTAATTTCTTTTAGAGATATTCCCCATTCTTTGATAGTGAGGAAAATATTTAAATAAATCATGGGCATCCTGAAAAATTGTTGGCCAAAAGAGACCAGAATCAAAGAGGCTTGTGAGCAGTCAATTGGGGACCAAAGTGTCCCCCACAAGTAAGAGTGTGGCCGAACCTAATAATGGTCTGTAACTCGCTATCAGGAACAAAATTCCTAAGCAACTGATCACTACATGTGCACCAAAGTTAAGGGTTATCCCAAATGTACCAACGAGACACATGTTTTAGACGGTCGGTGTAACACCCCAGGTAAATAAAGAATATGACATTTGTATTTCTAACCCTATTTGTGAATAAAATGTAAATATTAATTTAAAGGGAACACTATGCTCGATGGTTTACCCAATACGCAACAACGAGTTCCTTTGAAATCTTACGTTGCACTCTAATAATAAAATAATTTTATTTTAAATGGTAGTTAAAACCTATCCGATGTAATGAAGGGAATGAACAGAACTAACTACAATATGAATATATAGGTTTTTCAAATATTTTTTACTTTTATCCAATAAATTTTAGAGGCGTAAAATTCAAATGAATCCAATTTTAAGCATAAATCTTCTAATATTCTTTAAAAGGTCGATTAACCGCCTTTAGATGGAGAACCCTTTTTAAATATACATTTGACAATTTTATATGTTTTATTTGACAAAATAAAATCCTTCTTTAGAATCCGGACATCAAAATTTACTTTGTGTAAATTTTTGTTATTTTTCCGATAAAGATCATTTTTAGTGAAAATGTTGCATTTTAATTCAAAACCCCCTTTTAATATGATTTATTTATATGGATAGATTATATTTTTAATTGATATTAAAGTGTATTTAGAATATATTTTTACTATTTAATCCAATGGTGTTCATTGGAATTAATTTCACTTTGAAATTGGACTTCAACTAGTGTTAATCTTTTAATAGATATTGTTTCTTAAAAACACGCTATTTGTTTTGACAGTGGGAATTAATTATTAAATTAATTAATGCAACTTATATGTTTTGAATTTTATAAAATAGAAATCATTTTTGAATTCAGAATATCAAATATAGCTTAGGGTGAATTTTTGGTATTTTTCTGAAAAACTTCATTTTTTTATGAATAGTGAAACCGCTAAGTGGTAGTTAAAGAAATTGATTTTTCATTTAAATGAAACTTTACCACTTCTATGATTTGATTTTCAAAAATCTGACACACATGGTTGTCATTAGGAAGTAAAATGTGGTTCAATGAGATTAAAATAATTTTTTGTGAATAGTAACTTTTAAGTTTTATTAATCGCGATTAAAGATAATTAGTGTAATTTTAGGTAAAAATAATGTTTTAATAATATGAAATGACCTTGAAACATGTCCTACCCTTATTGGATGAGTCATGTCCGACCAACACAATCCATCGGTCAACTTGGGGACCCCATGGAGCCACTTTGGTTGGAAAATGACATAAATAACTTTTTATTTAAAGTTAAAATTAAAATGTCACAAACATGTATTGTTTTAATAAAAAAATTAAATGGGGTTATACAAGTCATATTTTTGACTATAAATATTTATTATAAATATAAAAATATTTCCTAAATCATTATATTTTTTTTATAATTTTTAGACATTAAATGAATTAAATTATTTATGACACAATGATGAGGCAGTGATTACCTCATTATTTAACGATTTAAATAAAATGAAAAGATAATGTAAAATCTAAGAACTAAACTTGTCAAAAACCTATTGGATGGGTTTATTTCAAACTCTTATCACCTTATCCTCTAAATATATAATTTTGGGGCCTTTAAAATCCGAAAAGCATTTTATAATAAAGTAAAAGTTTATAACTTTCCAAGAGTTCCCCTCCTCTCCTCTTATAAAAGGCCCCCACCTCTACCACCTTACCCAAACCTCTCAATCCTTTGGCTCAGCCAACCCCTGCCCATTTTATCTCTCCACATCCCTCTCTTCATCATTGAAGCCTCACCTTTGGGCATAATCCTTTCCAAGGAAGCCTTTGAGCTCAAATCAAAAAGAGTTACCCGATTTAAAGGTAATGTCTTCCCTTGTGTTCTTTTGTTTTATTTTGCTTCTCCAACCCTCTAACCTCTTTTTATTCCTTTATTTTGTAACAACAACAGTATATTAAATATACTAGGATGTTTTTATGTGAAGTATTCGAGCTACACTTACACACACCTTCGTCTAATGGTTAAAGAACATACTGTTTCTGTGGATGGTGAATTTCTGCCTCACGAAACGATGATTGTTCAATATTATATTAACACCTTTCATGGTGGCCATTATGATTTCACTATATTTAATATATGATATATATGGTATTTATGTTTTCTATATGCTTCTTAATTGTATATTTAAAACATTCCTTTATGCTTTTCATGTTGTGCAAATGCGATAATTTCATACGAGGAAGTGTGGAATACTGCCCCCTCAAGTGATGTGACTCGTTCATGAAATACATGGAATGTATAAAGAATGAAATTAATGAACATATATGACCTATATAAAATATATATTATACTGGAATTATAATATATATATCTCTCTCAATTATTTTTAATTCCATTAATATGACAAAGAAATGAAAGTAGCATTCATGCGTACATACGGCCTACTGTCTCCATGAATGGTGCATTTTATTTATTTTTATCTCCAAATGTTATGTAGTAGTATAAAATGAATATTTACTGGATATATATGATATTTAAATCATTAATACTATTCTGGAGATGATTTACTTATAATTATATGGACAATCATTTTCAAACAAGTTCATTTTTGACTCATGTACCAAACATCGACAAAAAACGTCTGATATGAACTCACATTATTAACCAATTATTATAACATTATAATATGTGATATGAACTGAATAATAATATTTAAAATAGGTCCTTAAGAAATTATAAATTGACCAAAGTTTATTATTCAGGAATATAACGAAACGTACAAGACAAGTCAGACTTGAGGTAAGGGATCATACCTCTCTCTTTCTTTTTAAGCACTCTCTTTTATGTCATTTCTTTTAATATTGTCTTTATTATGTTTGGGGATGTTATTTTATATTCCCCTTACTGTAATTTTTATGGTCATATGATTATATACCCTATTTGATCTCATCAAACCAATTTTAGAAGTTTTAAGTGGCGTCGTTAGGCTGCCGAGTTTTCGTAAGGGATTTTTCATCTCACTTTTTTTCCCATGAGATTTATTCTACATTTGCCACCATTTACTTTGAGTGTTGTAGGTACTTCCCATTATTCTACTCTTTGTGTAATATACATTCTTTTATGGGTATTTACATCAATGTTGTGTAGTCCTTCTTTCATGGGGTGTACCTTTCGGAAGTTACCCAATTCGGTAAGGGAACCTTTCACCCTCCTCTTCTTTAAAAAGACTTCTTTTGTTATATATTTTAAATTTCATATTACTATGTTGGGATATGTTCTTATATATCCTTATTTATGTAAATTTAATGTACAAGTGATGAGATGCCCTTTTTATCTCTCATCAACTCATTTTCTGAATTTTCAAGTGACGTCGTTAGGCTATTAAATATTTGCAAGGGAACTTCTTAACCCAATTTTGATTCTTTGGGATAAACTTTTACTCCTTGAATATGTTGTTCTATGAATATGTGTGAATAACCTATGATTTTTTACACTTGATATCCACTTATATTTTGTGTATTCATTTGTCACACATAATTATGTAATTGATTTATCCTTAATCTAAGGATACCATCTTTGTAAGGGACTTCATCTCAATCTCCTTTCATTGAGGAATATTTTGTTTTATACACAACTTTCTTTTATACGGTGTATAAACCCCTTTGACTTTTAATTTTATACAAAAGGAATCTTTTTCTACGAAGCGTTTTACAAAACGACAAAAAAAGAATGTTTCTTTTAACGTACGCAGTGACGACGACCTTTTCCGCCGCCATGAGTATTATTTGGGCTTTGGCTTCCTCAACTAGCCGTAATGTTTTTAAAATGAAATAAATACCATATACTCTTTTATGTATTTTGGTATTGAAAATGGTTTTTATAATGGATTTGTTATGTCAATATATTTAAGTAATATATTGTGATCAAAGTGTGGAAATGTTTTCTTTCCATTATATTTGTTTTATGTCTTATGATTTTATTATGGTACTTGGAAATTTGATGGGTGGTTGCGTGATAAACCATATGACGGGTGGTGTCGTGAATACTAGGACGGGTGGTTACGTTATAATCTCCAATTCATTGGGTATGGAAGTTGGTCGTATGGATATTCCATTAAGTATGTGTAGAAGTCGACCGTATGGTTATTCCATTTAAGTATGTTTATGTCCCAAGTTACCTTTATATGTTATGTGTTATTTATATGGGATTTATGGTAATCTTTTGGTTACAAAAGGGTAAGTAATGGTCTTTTATTCAGTGAAGAGTTTTTACTACTTCATAAAGGTGAAAAGTATTACTTTGGTAAAGTATTCATGGTTTACTTGTTGTTTTGAAAAACTAACAGTTTTCCTTCTTTGTGTATCTTTTACTGGGATTTTTATGCTCATCCCAAGTTTTTGAAATGTTTTCCACAGGACTTAAAGATGAATAGGTTCAAATATGGGATCAAGGAAAGACATTCTATCTAAAACATGGAACTAGAAATGTTTCTTTTTAAGTGTTTTATTTTATTTTATGGAAACTTAGTAGAAGTGTCTACTATGTAATCTTTTGTGATGTATTAGTTATGACCTAATTCTCTAAAACTGTAAACCTGAAAAGATCCTCTATGTGAATTATTAATTTAATTAATGATTAAGTAATGTTTAAGGCTGGGGCCTTATAGTTGGTATCATAGGTCGGTATAGATAACTTTAGAGGTTAGGGTATTCTCTAAGCATAAGTGACATTACCATAATGGTTAGGATTTAAGAAAGTGTCCTAGTTTTAGATAAAGTGAATGAGTAAGTATATATTAGTGTTTATCTTCCTCATTAGTACACGATGGTTTTGTTGATATACTCACACTGACCTTTTTGGTTTTAGTAAATGGCTGGATCTAGTAGGCACCAAAGTAACAGTGGATGTGAAGGAAACTGTGACAGTTTTCTGAGCGAGCAACTGAATGATATGGGAGCTGTAATGAGAAATCTTGTGTTTATCCTCAACCAACTATCTGGAGTCATGATTGACCACCTAAACCTTGGTGATTTCTATAAGGCATCATTATGCGAGAAACAAATCCCTACGGAACTACAGGTAATAATCATAAAGGTAAGTGTGTTCAAAACCCTATGTGTCAAAGATGTGGAAATAAACACCTAGGAAAATGTTTCAAAGGGACAAAAATATGCCATAGATGTGGAAATGAAGGTCATAAAGCAAGAACCTACCATGGAAAAAGGAACCATCCAGTTGACTCAAGGAAAGGGAAAGAATTTCTTTCTGAGGGATCAATTGAATGTTTTAAATGTGGTGTGCATGGTCATTATGCAAACACATGTCCTATGAAGAAGTTTCGGTAATGGGATCACCAAGATCGTACAAATATTCGTTTACCAATACCTAATTCCATTCCGATTGAGGATGAAGAAACAGACAATGGCCAATCAAAGGTATGGATTATTTCTTAACATTTGTTTTCCTATTTTGGAATCTTAGGATATGATTCATGATTTTGTTTGTAGGAAAGAAGTATTTCAGAATAAGTTGGAAAGGAATGGTTAATGGATCACGAATAATGTTCAATGAGTAAGAAGTCAACATATAAGGGCTTCAAGAGTTATGGTGAAATTCTTAAGAGTATTAAGTCTCTTTTGATTATGGGGTTACATTAGAAGACTTTTTATAGTATGTGTAACCATGATGTTTGATATATGAAAATTTTATTCAAGGAATAGTTATCTGTTCTTTTGTGGACATAGTTATAAAGAACCATTTGGGTTCATATGATCCTTACTTTTGAGGTAATTATGGGTTACTATATGTTATGATGGAATATGAAAGACATGAGATAAACTTGAGGTTAAATTATGTTATGGTTATTTTTGATGATTTTATCTCTTTTTGTGGAATGATTTGAGAATTATATAGTTTGGAAAAAGGACAACACGCAGACCGTGTGACAACTCGTCGTGTCGGACAAAGCTGCGGGAATCGAACCCACAACCAAAGTGCGACTGGTATTTATCGTCTACCACTGGACTACATGAAGTCCCTGGTTAGTTTGACTAATTATTTTTAGTTAGATGATTTTATGAATTAAGACTAAGTTGATTTTAGGTTATCTATGGAAATTATTAACCTATCATGGAGGATATGTGATTAGGTTAATTACTTTTCAATACGAGACTTTAAGAGAAACTGATGTTGTTTGAAGATAAATGTTATGATTTAACTTGGAAGATTGTGTGATTAAATCCTTCAAATATTTGGGTTTCAATATTAGTTTGGTTTACTTTTTCTCTTTGTTGAACTTTGGGTCTTATTGGACAAATTTTGGAGATTAAGAATAGATTTCCTTTTTATAAAGGATTATCCTTTTTGGGTATTATCTGATCTCATACTAACCTTTTTTGTTTTAGTTTTGGTTAAGGTCTAAAGACATGGGAAGTATACAGTTCTCTTTTTTGGATTAGTTGATTCTCTAGAAGTTGATTATAGATCTCTTAATGTAAACAAGTCATCCTAAATACTCATCTTTTGGAGAAAATATGAGTTCGTGTAAGAAATCTAGTAAAAGTTAAAAGTCAACATGACAAGTAAGTATGTTTCCTTATGTTTTAGTTAAGCTCAAAAATAAATTACTCAATGAAAAGTAACTTAAAAAAAATTTGTCCGTTAAATTTTCCCATTGGGGAATCCAATACCGTTTAACCCATCACAAGTTTGTGATTTTCTGGTGGTTAACTTTCTCCTAAACATGTTTTCTATCACACTCCCTCAGAACATGACCCTTTGTTTTTTCTTCCATATCCATTTTTTCATACATGGAATCCTAGTATGGTTTAACTCAGGTGACCTTTGTACTTCCCTTTCTTTCTTTTAAAGTGATAGTTTAATTTACTCCTTTTCCGATGTGGGGCTTTCAATGAAGTTTCCGAGCCCAATTTTAAAATTGTGAGGACGCAATTCCCAAAAGGGGGGAAGGATGTAGCACCCCAGGTAAATAAAGAATATGAAATTTTTATATTTATCCCTATTTTTGAATAAAATGTTAATATTAATTTAAAGGGAACGCTATACTCGATGGCTTACCCAATACGCAACAACGAGTTCCTTTGAAATCTTACGTTGCACTCTAATAATAAAATAATTTTATTTTAAATGGTAGTTAAAACCTAACCGATGTAATGAAGGGAATGAATAGAACTAACTACAATATTATTATAAAGGTTTGTCAAATATTTTTTACTTTTATCCAATAAATGTTAGAGGCGTAAAATGCAAATGAATCTAATTTTAAGCATAAATCTTCTAACATTCTTTAAAAGGTCGATTAACCGCCTTTAGATGGAGAACCCTTTTTAAATATACTTTTGAAAATTTTATATGTTTTATTTAACAAAATAAAATCCTTCTTTAGAATCTGGACATCAAAATTTACTTTGTGTAAATTTTTGTTATTTTTCCGATAAAGATCATTTTTAGTGAAAATGTTGCATTTTAATTCAAAACCTCCTTTTAATATAATTTATTTATATAGATAGATTATATTTTTAATTGAGATTAAAGTTTATTTAGAATATATTTTTACCATTTAATCCAATGGTGGTCATTGGAATTAATTTCACTTTGAAATTGGACTTAAACTGGTGTTAATCTTTTAATAGATATTGTTTCTTAAAAACACGCTATTTGTTTTGACAGCGGGAATTAATTATTAAATTAATTAATGAAACTTATATGTTTTGAATTTTATAAAATAGACATCATTTTTGAATTCGGAATATCAAATATAGCTTAGGGTTAATTTTTGGTATTTTTCTGAAAAAAACTTCAATTTTTGATGAATAGTGAAACCACTCAGTGGTAGTTAAAGAAACTGATTTTTCGTTTAAATGAAACTTTACCACTTCTATGATTTGATTTTCAAAAATCTGACATACATGGTTGTCATTAGGAAGTAAAATGTGGTTCAATGAGATTGAAATAATTTTTGGTGAATAGTAACTTTTAAGTTTTATTAATCGCAATTAAAGGTAATTAGTGTAATTTTAGGTAAAAATAATGTTTTAATAATATGAAATGACCTTGACACATGTCCTACCCTTATTGTATGAGTCATGGCCGACCAATAAAATCCATGGGTCAACTTTGGGACCCCATGGAGCCACTTTGGTTGGAAAATGACATTAATAACTTTTTATTTAAAGTTAAAATTAAAATGTCACAAATATGTATTGTTTTACTAAAACAATTTTTACATGGGGTTATAAAAGTCATATTTTTTACTATAAATATTCATTAGAAATATAAAAAGATTTCCTACATCATGATATTTTTTTATAATTTTTATACATTAAATAAATTAAATTATTTATGACACCATGATGATGCAGCGATTACCTCATTATTTAACGATTTAAATAAAATGAAAATATAATGTAAAATCTAAGAACTACACTTGTCAAAAACCTATTTTATGGGTGTATTTCGAACTATTATCACCTTATCCTAGAAATATATAATTTTGGGACCTTTAAAATCCGAAAATCATTTTATAATAAAGTAAAAGTTTATAACTTTCTAAGAGTGCCCCTCCTCTCCTCTTATAAAAGGCCCCCACCTCTACCACCTTACCCACACCTATCAAGCCTTTGGCTCGGACAAACCCTACCCATTTTATCTCTCCACATCCCTCTCTTCATCATTGAAGCCTCACCTTTTGGCAGAATCCTTTCCAAGGAAGTCTTTGAGCTCAAATCAAAAAGAGTTACCCGATTTAAAGGTAATGTCTTCCCTTGTGTTCTTTTGTTTTATTTTGCTTCTCCAACCCTCTAATATCTTTTTATTACTTTATTTTGTAACAACACCAGTATATTAAATATACTAGGATGTTTTTATGTGAAGTATTAGAGCTACACTTACACACACCTTCGTCTAATGGTTAAAGAACATACTGTTTCTGTGGATGGTGAATTTCTGCCTCACGAAACGATGATTGTTCAATATTCTCTTAACACCTTTCATGGTGGCCATTATGATGTCACAATATTTTATATATGATATATATGGTATTTATTTTTTCTATATGCTTCTGAATTTTATATTTATAACATGCCTTTATGCTTTTCATGTTGTGAAAATGCGATAATTTCATACGAGGAAGTGTGGACTACCGCCCCCTCAAGTGATGTGACTCGTTCATAAAATACATGGAATGTATAAAGAATTAAATTAATGAACATATGTGACCTATATAAAATATATATTATACTGGAATTATAATATATATATATCTCAATTATTTTTAATTCCATTAATATGACAAAGAAATGAAAGTAGTGTTCATGCGTACGTACGGCCTACCGTCTCCATGAACAGTGCATTTTATTTCTTTTTATCTCAAAATGTTATGGAGTAGTATAAAATGAATATGTACTGTATATATATGATATTTAAATCATTAATACTATTCTGGAGATGATTTACTTATAACTACATGGACAATCATTTTCAAACAAGTTCATTTTTGACTCATGTACCAAACATCGACAAAAAACGTCTGATATGAACTCACATTATTAACCAATTATTATAACATTATAATATGTGATATGAACTGAATAATAATATTTAAAATAGTTCCTTAATAAATTATAAATTGGCCAAAGTTTATTATTCAGGAATATAAAGAAACGAACAAGACAAGTCAGACTTGAGGTAAGGGATCCTACCTCTCTCTTTCTTTTTAAGCACTCTCTTTTATTCCACCATTGCATGGTCTGGAATCAAGTGCTATCATCCTGTAACAACACATCATATATTGCCTAAAAACACCTAGGCCATCATTGTACATCTCATCACAAAACATAAGTCGTAAGGTAACATGAACGTCAAAGAAATAAACATAACTCTCACATTCTACCTGTTGAAATAGTGGGTTCCCTAGACCCAACTATGCAGAAATTTTGATTTCCATATCATGTGTACAATTAGTTATACATGATGTAATCTTACCATTATATTGTAGAATTTTCTGTGTCCACTATTATAATTGTAATTTACAAAGATTAATTGTCATATCGAGAGGTTATAGCATATATCATGCTATAATGAGAACCTCGAGATACTATGACATTAATCTTAAATATATGTTCTATAGTCTAGATACATATTAATGACTAGACACAATAGATGTATGACTATCAGGTGTTGAGGATCATAAGCATTGAGACTTCTTCTCATGAAGTTCGCACTTGGTGATCTCTAATAGTGAGATCACGAGGACATACCTTCCAATAGGAACACCACATGTTTTGGGTGTCATTGGTCGTTCCTATCTACGGACATGTGTATTGGTCTCCTGACTTGAGACCATTATCAATGTATACCATTTGATTATTTACTTTGATTCAAGGTGAAAACCATGGTATTGAAATTGTTGTCAGGTAGCTTGTGTTGGGTGCATCGTTGGTCGTATGACATTGGTTTAATGGTCAATAAAGTATTTGTTGCTTCCAAGTTTAAGAAGTTGTATATCTTAGTCCTTGTTGATCAGGGTGGTGTTGTCTTCTTAAGTCTTTGTCCAAAGTAGTACAAAGGTAAATCCATCCGGATAGATTAACAAATAATAAAGAAAGATAAGGGCGATGACACTAGTGTGTGTCCTGCTTTATGAGATATTTAATGACAAAGAGATTATAGTGCACAGTCAGTGTTCGTAGGATGGTAGTCATTGTTATGACTATCCTTATCTCTTTAAGGTCCATGATGGGTTTCTAGACTCCGCTATTGGTCTATGGATTTATTCACTACTATCGAGATAAGGGCCTAGAGGGTCACACACAATAGCGCATTCAAGAATCTGTCCTATTTAGTTGAATATGTATATGGACATGGTGGGCCCCACCACAAGGTCCAAGTGTTGTGAAAAGTATCGATCACCAAAAGAATTAAATAAATTAATTAATATTCAAGTTATGAATATTTGGGATTGAATTTATTTAATGTATTTACAAGGTTATTGAATATGAGAAAAATATTAATCGAATGAAAATTATTTTAATATTCAAGGTTCATTTAATGTTAAGCGGGATAGCAAGTTGATTTAATTGAATCTATTTTATCACGTAATATATTTTATATATATATTACAAGTATGTGATAAAATAATAAATAATATTAACGCATTTTAGATCATCAAAATTATTTATTTAGTGGATGTTGAAATAAACGGGTGTCAAGGAACCCAACCGGGTATTTCTCAACTCCACTATAAATAGAGGAGGAGGCTCTCTCTTATGTTATGAAATTAACTATTCATTCATTCATGGAATGAAAATTGAGAGACTCTCTCTCCTCCTACTTCCTAGAGAGAGAATCTCTCAATCCAAGATGCTCGAATCAAGATCACTCTCATGCATCGAAGGCTTCTCGATGCGGTGATCGTCGGGATATCGAAAGCATCATCGGATCACCACGCTAGCACCCGGAGTTCGATGATTGATGTTCCAGCGGGTTTTTAAGTGCGTATGGATGATCTATAGGGTTCTTGATTTGGATCCTTCGAGAAACAATCACCATCGATGAGTTGCTATCGACTGCAGCTTCAGATTTGAAACAGGTATGTTTTCATTTTTATTTTGTGCTTCTTATAATTTATGCGAGATCCTCAGACCTCTCTGGAGCTCGGATCGTCATCGTCGAAAAGTCTCATCGATCCGCTGACGAAAATTTTAAAATCCCTATCCCACCGGCTTCTACATCGGGCCCAGGAACCTAATAGTTGTATCAAAGGGATCGCATAAATTTTCTGAGCCAAAAAATTATAAATTTTTCATTTTAGTAATTTGATTAATAATTTTATAATTATAATAATAATTATTTTTTTATTATAATAATATTATAATATAATAATAAATTATTATTTCATTATAATAATTTTATTATAATTATACCAAAAGGCTATTTGAATAGCCTTTTGGAAGAAAAAAAGGGGCAAAGAGGACTTGACTCATAACGGAGGGAAGACCTAAAAAAAATTAAATGGAAGAATACTTCAAATGAAGTCTTTAATCAAAAAAATACTAAGGGGGTGGGGGCGGCGCCTAAAAGAAACAAAAAATAGAGGGACAATAGGGGTCCACGCGGAACCCCTCCACCGACTTCCTAGACATGCTAGGCATCGCCCAATACAAGCATGCTTCATGCAGCAGCAGCCGCGGCTTCCCCTCCGGCTTCAGCCTGCAACCACCCAACTGGCCTATTCGAAGCAGGCCGGATCCAGGATCACTGCTCCACCCAGACTGCACCCTGGGATCCTTGTAGCGCACACCAGCAACACTAGGCAAAGCTTCTGCCAGTCTCCCTGTGCGGCCGGTGCCCCGGACATGGCCATTCCATTTGAAACCTGACTCCCGTCGGAGCCGGTCTCCACCTCCTGGCCGCACCCACTGGCTAAAACGGTGCACCCTGCAAGCTCCCCACCCTACGTAGCTACATCCTGGCCTATTCTCGGTTCCCACCGGCACACCTATAGCGAACACCCATGTCGTCGTCCCATAGCAGCCGTGCACAGGCTTCCCGGATGCCCGGACTAGGTCATATCCCAGCCGACCAGCAGCTCCCCGGTGCGGTAGGCGCGCCTTCGGCCTCCCTTTCACCGGACAATGGTGGCCGCTATCGCATTGACCAGTCATCTCCATCTTCTATTGAGATCCACCACACTCGGAGTCAGAATAATCCAACCGGGCACCACCTTTGGATCAGGTGCAGGAGGTCCGAGCCTCACTGTGGCCCTCAATTAAGACCAGGGAGGTATTTATTTTTTCTGAAAGTTTTTTTCATTGGACAAATTTGGCTCTTAAGTGGTCCGGGCAGACCTGCCCAACCCGGAACGGGTTTTGGGCGGATCGGTCTGGCCCATTTTGACCCTGCATGGCCCTACGCGGGTTTAGACCGACCCGCACAAGCCATACAATGGTGTTTCAAGGACCAACCAATTAATTAATCAATATTAATTAATTTAATTAATTTAATTTTAGTATCTAAATTAAATTAATTAAAATTAATTTTGGTTAATTATTTTAATATTCAAGATATAAATTAATTTAAATTTGTAATGAAATTAAATTAATTAATTAATTTAATTTTGGCATTAAAATTAAATTAATTAAAGGACTGGTAATTAATTAAATTGTTTGAATTTATTAATTCATTTAATTTATTTTAGATAAATCTTGTACTTAATTAATTCATTTTAATTTTATCGCACTTTATTTTACCCGTCTACTGGTCTTGAGCATCGACCCATGTATGTTTCTTTTATTTAATTAAATATTTATTTTAATTGTGTGTGATGATTGTAATTAATAATTTGATTTTCGGTGCATCGTCTTTATTTTTGGTTAAAATGTATAAGGGCATGCGCGCCCAATTTTTACCCGATTAAAATTTATCCCACTAGTCCCCCTCACATGCACACAAGTATTATTGTACTTCAGATGAAGACAGAAAACGACGTGGAACCTTCCATGATAAGGCAGTGTTCACTGTTGAAGATGATGCAAGATGACACGTGGGTCCTGCCAAGACAGGGTGGTACTCCAAGACGTGATTTCGACCCCGCCAAGATGGAGAGATACTTCAAATGCGAAGCGAACATACAAGATGAGGGAAAGATGCATCAAGATTCAAGATTTGACTTAAGTATGATGCCCTTAGGTCATTTAGATGCTCAAGACCAGTTGGGTAGTATTTTTCCTTTATGTGTTTATTTATTATTTTATGCATTTTAGAACAGCGGGAAAATTAATAAAATAATAGATAATAAAATTCATAAAGAAGAAGTGTATGCTTTTATATTAAAGTTTTGTTGTGAGCGTGAAAACATAGATGAACAAGTTTAATATAAATGGATTACATTCATCGAGAGAAACCAATAAAACCCTCAAAGAAAATATTAAGTCACGACAGCCCTCCATCATTCAAGTTTGAACAAAACCGGGTGTTCGAGGTGTCGGTCATGCCATAGTTGAGGGTCCCTCTTACTACCAGGGAGTTCTTATTGGAGTGGTGGATTGACTTAACTAAAATTTCAGCAACGAAATATCCATATCAAGCTTATTGTAATTTTAGAGGCAAGTGTTGAGTAAATCAAATCATGATTGTTGAAATCTGGGACTTCACTCAATAGATCAAGGAACTCTGAGTCAATGCGGTTGGCTAGCCAAAAGCCTACCTTGGACCCTTCGAGTAGTGACGTAGACATATCATGTAGACTATGAGGGAGGTTCAGGGATCCTTACCACTATAATACTCAAGAGTCTTCTGATTCTAGTACATAGGGTTACTAGAATTAGAAAAGTTAGTGGGAGACATTTCAATGATTAAATAATCAATTTTGTCTAAATTGGTAATCAATATAAAAGTACAATCTGCTAAAGTTTATTTGTTGATAATGACAAGTAATACCACAATAAAATTGTGATAAATATTAGACAAAGTTAATGTCTAAACTATCATGAATTTACAAAATGTAGTATAGGCGCTCGCGCACAATATTACTATATCAGAAATTCAAGGTGCTTTTGTCCCAACCTATTAAGCCTCCTCAGTAAGAGAGGGTGTAAAACTTCTTACAGGAGACTCATGAATCAATCATATGATGGTTCTTTCATAATACTATCATCAATGTCTGATGTTAGTTGTGATCGTTACATTATGACATGGATGATGTTACATGTAGTCTCATCTCCAAAAAGTTTCTATGGAGAAAGTGAAGTGATATTTGAATGTGATGATTACACTCATTTTGTGTAAAGTGAAATACATTTCACAATCTTTCATGTCATCCCATTATTATACCTTTTACACCAAATTACTCTAGTTTTTCTAAGGATACAAACGAACGGTATAGAGTAAGCGCTTCATTACCTTTAAGGTAAAATTCCCCAAGTGATAAGAATATTAAAGGTAACAAAAACCTCTTGTTCTTATGGAAAATATATTAAAAGAGAAGAAAGAAATGCCTATGGAAAGTTACATCAAAGGCACCTTTGTCATTTCCTTAAAAGAAAGAGTTTGGTTATTTAATAGAAGGTTATTTTCATCACGTAATGAAATAAAATTTTGGAAGTTTAAAAACACAATAGACTGAAATTCAACAAGAAAGTACCTGCTTCTCGTTCAGTTTATATTCATCAATATAAATTATTGTTTCTCACGTACATTTTGGGTATTAAATACAATATTCTTTTCACATATATGTATTTAAATATAGTAACCAATTAAGTAGAGAAACATTACTAGAAGTAAGGTATCCTCTCTAAGCAGCTGAGAAAGGGCGATTCCTAAGTCAGCAGTGAGAAACACATAACTTCTAATTTCCAAGTGATTGATTCAAATTGAACAAGTTTCTGAGTATAACAAAAACATTTATCTCATGTTCCCTTTGGACATAATGAGAAATTATTCCATATTTTGGAATGAATGTTGTTTGTGGTAACATACTCAGCAAACAGTTCACTACTACTTGAATCAAAGGAAATACATGATGAATATAAAATGTAAGACCTACCCAGCTGTGGAAATATAATTCTTTGTAAAGTTAAACTAAAATTGGATGTTAATAATATACCCAGTATGGTATTTAGGCTTGTAACAGCTAAAAAACTATAGTATTTTTGACATCCTTTGTTCAGAAAAAGAAACCTTTAGAGATAAAGGTATGCCACAAATCTTCAGGCATTATTTCAACAAGAGGGTATGAACTATTCCAAAGGAAATCTAGAGGTAAAGATACTTCATAAGATTCCTTTAAGTTATTAAGGAATGTAATAGTGAAGTATATGCATGGTCAAAAGATTTGAGTTGCTTCGGATCGGCATGCCGAAGAATTTCTTGACTATGCAATCATCGATCATGATAATGTAGTGAGGAGTAATTCCTAAATGCTTGTTACCTTATCTACATCACTGTATTGATTTTCTTAAGGAGGATCAATGATAGTGTATTACATGTTTACATTTATCAACAAAATTTAGCATAGAGAAATTCCAAAATGCACATTTTATACATCAATGTTATAGTGTAAGTTGTATCAATTTTCCAATTTGGGGAAACTTCCATTATATTTCAAGATGTGTTTTGAAAATAATGGCATAAACCCATAACCAATATGCCAACTAAAATGACAAATGGATATCATACAAGTCATAGTATGATGAAAATACATTATGTCATAGATCATGTGTTAGGATGCAAACAGTTTTTTAAGATATAAACAAACATGCATCAAGCTGAACACATGGTGCATCTAAGTAATTATCCTAATAATTTCTTAGGATATTATGTAAATCCCAAAGATATAAAAGTTCTAGTCAAGTATTAGATTACATTTTTTTATAAATATGCACATCTCTATTAGAGATAGTGGGATTTGAATTGACTTGAACTTAGTCAATGCTTGAGAAGCACAAATGGTTGTCATAGGAACAAGTTCCACAAGTACATGTGGAATAGGCATGTTCTAATGACACATACTGCGTAGGAAGAATGAAACCATGGTGATGGTTTTATATTCACCATGGCTAGTGATATATTATTCATGAAGAATAATAAATCCTACAAGTAAGTAGTATATGGAAATAATATAAGATTGACAAGAATAATTTAAAATTAAATAATGGATTCCATGTATCAAATTGAAAAGGGGATTATAAGTTGAATATTTCATTGGGTATTCAAATGAAATGATACATGGATGGTACAAGCCTAGTACCAATAAGGCTCAACTGGTTATAACAAGTCAGTATGCCTAAATCCATTAAAATTTTACTTGTCATAACTAACCACTAAGATCATTAAATTGGTCATTGGATGTAATAATCAACTTTCGTGGAAGGTGTCTATACGATGCAACCAGAAAGAGGTTGCAGGTTACTGAAATCCAATTCTGGATTAAAGTAAGAAACAATATCTTAGAGAATTCATTATAAATGAATCTTTTCCTTGTGTCTACCAAAGGTTAGTGGGAGCGCCAAAGTTTTACAATGGAAATATGTTTGGAAACATATGGAAAACAGATCTTGGTCTTACAATTAGATAAGACCAGGTTAAAAGTAATACTCCATTGATTGACTTAAAGTAGAATCCTATGTTCTAGGGAACATGATCTACTGAGGTAGATCTAGTGGTGGCTTAGACCTATTCAATCATAAATACAGTGACATTTTATTGAAAAATAAAATTTGAAATAATTCAAGTTTAGAATTTTTGTCAATGTCACATGGATTAATCTCTTCTAGTAGACATGTTCGGAACATGGTAAGAGATTAAAATTTTGTGTTGAGTACCATATGCTTCAGTGATGGATCAATCACATATTCCATGTTATGTACAATAATTTATACTGCCAGAATATACTTTATTGTAGGCAGATATCAATTATATCCAGGAGCACTGCAAGTGATGCAGTCTAAACTATCATCTTGTACTTCGTCAAGTACAAATGATATGTAACTGATATATAGAGAATAAGGTATAATAGTTATGGTGGGATACAAAATTTTAATCCTTAGATCAATTTGATCTAGTATTGCATTTAGGAAAAGGTGATCAGTAGATCAAGCTCATAAAATCTATTGGTATCCATACCTACAAATACTGAGTATGTTGCAGCTCGTAAGGTAGCTAAGAAGCAGTTATCAATCGCAACGATTTGTTCCAGTTCTTGGATTCACACCTAGTGAGAAAAGTATTATCATAATGTAAATTATGATCTTATTACTATCCAAGTAGTCAAGTTATGACAATGGACAAAAGGGATATACTCGGGGATGCCATCTCTTGAAAAGTTTCACTCAAGGAGATGAGGTTGCATATAGCAGATCTGTCACACAGTGAAAACGTGACAGGCCTAGTAGTTAAATACTTAACTCATTAGATGCATGATTTTTATCATGTGAGTAGCCAACATGTTTGGTTAGAAAGTTGGCTCTAGTGCAAGTGAGAGTGTTGAAATAGTGGGTGCCCTGGACCCAACTATATATTACTTTTGATTATCATATCATGTGTACACTTAGTTATACATCATGTAATCTTACAATAATAGTGTATAATTTTCTACATACACTATTATAATGGTAATTTCCAAAGATTAATTGTCGTATCGAGAGGTTATAGCAGATCCTAGGCTATAATGAGAACCTAGAGATACTGTGACATTAATCTTAAATATATGTTCTATAGTCTAGATACATCTTACTAACTAGACACAGTATATTTCTGACTATCAGATGCTGGGGGCTTATAAGAATTTAGACTTCTTCTCCTGAAGTTCTCACTTGGTGATCTCTAATAGTGAGATCATGAGGACAGACACACCAATTGGAACACCGCATGTTTTGGGTGTCATTGGTCATTCCTCTCTATGGACATGTGTATTGGTCTCCTGACTTCATATCATTACCAATGTATACCATTTCATTACTTACTTTGATGCAAGGTGAAAACCATGGTATTGAAATCGTGGTGAGGTAGATTTTGTTGGGTGATTCATTGGTGGTATGACATTGGTTGAATGGTCAAGAAAGGATTTGTCGCTTCCAAGTTTAGGAAGTTGTATATCTCAGGCCCGGTTGATCGGGGTGGTGCTGCCTTCTTAAGTATTTGGCCAAAGCAGTACAAAGGTAAATCCATCCGAACAGATCAAAAAATAATAAAGAGAGATAAGGGAGATGACACTAGTTTGCGTCCTACTTTATGAGATATTTAATGACAAAGAAATTATAGTACATAGTCAGTGTTTGTAGGATGGTAGTCGTTGCTATGACTATCCTTATCTCTTTAGGGTCCATGATGGGTTTCTATACTCCGCTCTTGGTCTATGGATTTATTCACTGCTATCAAGATAAGGGCCTAGAGGGTCACACACAATAGCACATTCAAGAATCTGCCCTATTCAGTTGAATAGGTATATGGACCTGGTGGGCCCCGCCATGGGGTTCGAGTGTTGTCCAAAGTACCGATCACCAAAATAATTAAATAAATTAATTAATATTCAATTTATGAATATTTGGGATTAAATTTATTTAATTTATTTACAATTTTAGTAAATATGAGAAAAATATTAATCGAACGAATATTATTTTAATATTCAAGGTTTGTTTAATATTAATCGGGATAGCGAGTCAAGTTAATTGACTTTGTTTTATCAAGTAATATATTTTATATATATTACAAGTATGTGATAAAATAATAAATAATATTTAGACAATTTAGATCGTCAAAATTATTTATTCAGTGGACGTTGAAATAAATGGGGTCCGGGTAACCCAACCTGGTATTTCTCAACTCCACTATAAATATAGGAGAAGGATCTCTCTTATATTGTGCAATTCACTATTCATTCATTCATTAAATTAAAATTGAGTGTCTCTCTCTCTCTCTCTTCCCACTTCCTAGAGAGAGAATCTCTCGATCCAAGAAGCTTGGATCAATATCTCTCTCATGCATCGAAGTCTTCTCGATGCGATGATCGTCGAGATGTTGAAAGCATCATCAGGTCACCGTGCTAGCACCCAGAGTTCGATGGTCGACGTTCCAGCGAGTTTTTGAAGTGTGTGTGGATGATCTAGAGGGTTCTTTATTTGGATCCTTTAAGAAACAACCACCATCGATGAGTTTCTATAGACCACGGCATCGGATTTGAAATAGGTATGTTTTCATTTTTATTTTTTGCTCCTTATAATTTATGTGATATCCTCGGACCTCTCCGGGGATCAGATCATCAGCGTCGAAAAGTCATGTCGATCCACCAATCAAAATTTTAAAATCCCCGGTCCACCAGCTTCCGATGAAGGCCCTGGAACCTAACACTACCATGCATGACCACCACCACATATCACATCTCATCACAACCTCATCACATCATACATCACCCAGATACACATGGTTCTTCATGACAAATCTCGCCCAAGACACCTGGTCCAGCACTAAACATCTCACCCGAAGACACTGGGCCATCACTGGTGAAGGAAGAGTGGGGAATATGGGATAGCCAGACATCAGTGTCACCACCTTCATAGATATTGGGGAAAACACAAAAAACCCAAAACATCTTAGTGTAGGGAAGGTTATCAAACTTTAGTGGTGCACATAGAGAAAAAACATCAACATACATAACATATAAAAGGCACACAACACCCAACCTATGAGTTCACATGAACTACACAATATATCACCACATAACCACCACCACACCACACATCTACCATCACAAAAACTACCACCACTATACACAACACCAAACAATCTCCACAAAATCCACACAACATTTCCCACAATTAATTACTGGTTTCACCACTTTACTCGTTAGCCCTTTCATTTAATAAACAAATTGATTAATTCATTTAACACACATCAATATCCACCCCATTAATTTATTCATCTCATTCAAAATCATCATTCATTGTATTGCTAATTAGGAAACTATAACAACCACTCCACACATTAAACCCACCCATCTCACATGAATCACCATCATCACACCACAATAACTGAACCGTCTCACCACAACCACACATCGATGCCACTTCTCACAACCTAACAACTGCACATAAACCACCCAACATCACCATACGTCACCACCTCACATGATCTCCACTTCCCACCATAACCAGTGTGCACCACAATATCACATCATCACCACTGCGCATCACAACCACTTCACACCACAACCGCACCACAAATTCCCACATCACATCTATGCTAACCAACCACATCGCATCATAGCCCCACACGTCACACAACCCAGTTAGTCACCTCCATATCACACAACATACCAAACCACGTAGGGGAACACGAAAAGAAAAAACACACAACAGTGAAACATTCCAAATTCCATAATTATTCATGGGCTTTTATCAAATTATTTATTTAATTAGCATAGATATTATCACACAAACTAGGTTCCATGGGTAACCAATTTATTATCCAAGTATATCTTCATTATCCTTTTATTCAGGATGAGATCACACAAAAACACAATAAGGGTCTCAGGGCATATCATCTATAGTGAAAAAAAGGATTCCAACATCTGTTATTTTTAATATTGGGAACAATCATGCATAATATCATCAATAACATATATCAAAGTATTAAATCATTCAATATCTCCTCATACCCATCAATTTAAATTATCCCAGTTATTATATTATTGTTTCAAACCTTACTATCCACCCAAATGAAATAAAAATAATGAAAATCCCACACATAACACATAAATAAGGAGGGAACGAGGATCCCCTACCTCAAACAGAGTTTTATGACTTGTTGTGCACTATAGGGTGAAGAAACATCCTACAAATCATAGATGCATAAGGAAACCAAGGATCAACCTATACCACATTCAAAGTATCATCAAAAATCATCCAAAATCACCCCCAAACCAAAACCACAATGCCACAGTAGATCTCCAAGAGAAGAAAAAGAGAAAAAAATCGAGAAAGGAAGAAGGTATAACCACTGATTGTAAAAACACCACCACTGAAACCCAAGGATCAAGGTGGGGGAAGCCAGGCTGGTGGATCTCATGAAGGTGCGTAGGGTTCCTCAAAAAAATGATAGAAAAATCAACTGATTGAGGAAAAAATTGGTCAAATAAGGGTTAAAAACCTCCTAGAAAACTCCCTTTCACACCATGAATTCCATATTCATGATGTGAATTCCATGGGCCATGTAGATTACAAGCCATGAATGCGATACAATGCATGAAAACTACATATATTTAGTTTTTTCTTATAATTATGTCACCTTAGCTTAAATTAATTAAACTTTGTGAATTCCAATTTCACGACGTGAATCCTTATCACGGACTTCTTTACCGCTATATAAAAACCATGAATTCTCTGGATACATAATCCATAAATGACCAACTCACCATAAGAATAAGTTTCACATCATGAACCACCTGCTATAGTACTCATGTAGCTCCAGCCACTATAAAACCTCCACAAACCTCCTCAAAACACCTTTAATTGCCCAAACTGATAAAGAAATGGGTTGAGAAGGCACAGACCATTATATCTTATTCTAAAAACAAAAACATTTTCTGTAATATGTTAGTTCACCACCTTTATGGGTGATGAGTTTTCATTTCCCATTACCACCTTCATGGAAGGTTTATATTAACATATAATTATTTAAAATGACTTAAATATGTATAATATATATATTTTCACATCCTATAATAAATATGTGTCCATAATATTATATAAAATGAAACTAGTTTGTGATGGTAAATAAAACCTCCAAAATAAAGGATCTATATAACATTAACATTTCACTAAATGAATTATCCATATGTAGGGACACATATGGATACATGGGACCATTTAAATTTCTATAAGGTTATGAATTCCATTTCATTTCACTTCTAGAGTTGTACTATCATTTGAAAAGAACTTAAATAATTATCCACAAGTGATCCAATCTTGGAACCATGAATGGAATGCCATCATAATAGTGAAATTAAAGCTTATATCTCATAGAAATGGTAATAAATGAACATGATAAAATTATTGTAAATCAAATACTGATGAAAAAGGTTCTGAATTAAGTAATCAATGAATAAAATTTGATTATCTCAGATGTTAAGTAAAAATACAGAGTAATTATGGAACCTAAGGTAAGGGATCTCTCTTAACCACCATTTTTCTTTGGGTTATGACCTTTCTCTATCTAACTCATTTTATCTCTCCCTTTGATGTTATGAAATGATTCTAAATTTTGTATATATGTCTCATGCATATAAACCTAGTTTATTCTCCCTTCCTTTTATGGGTTAATACATGCCTTATGTTTATTTCTCAAATGGATTATATTGATTCCATTTTATGGAACACATAATAATGTACATATTATGATGGGTGCAACCAGATAGTGCTCCAAGACATTGGGTAAAGTTTTTGCCTCATGGGTCAATACACATGGTATTAAGAAGTGAACTTAATCCATGATGGGACTTTGTTCACCATGTGATGTTGTCTTTCCAATTAGCCTTGACTTATGCTTATGTAGTGTTATATTTTGTTTCCATATTCCTATGTTTCAATGATCTTATGAATTATCATTCTTTATGTTATACCTCCATATGATTATTCATGAGTCTTTCCTTTAATGTTATCATGTTATGTATTATAACTCAAATGATATTCTTAGATATCATTTTTATTCCCTTACTAGGATTTTTAGATCACGCCTTTATTTTATGTATTCCTAAATGTAACATCCCTCCCCTCACCCATTGGCTTGGGAAGAGGTGGGTGTGTGTTAATAGGATTTAGGTGACATCCCCAAGACACCAAAGGCTGATAATAAATGTCAAGGGCATTATAAAAAATTGGCGGTTGATTTTCCCCTGAAAATAAAACAACCAAAGAAAGATAACCATAACCAAATAAACAATTATCTGATGAATGATTTTCAAATAAAACATAATGAAACCAAATAAAACCAAACTACACCAGAGTACAATGTGGAAACCAAGACCAATATCAGAGTAGAAAGGGGAAATAAAAACCAATAAAACTCAAAGATAATCAAGGAACCAACTCATCAACTCCCAACATAATCCAAGATCAAAATCCAAATTCCATGTCATTAGTCTCATGATGAATCACTAAATAAATGAGATACATTACCTTTACCTATGTCTTGATATACAATATCCGCAAATGCACCAAAGTAACCAAGCATGGGGTGAGTATAAAACTCAGTTGGATTTCCCCAATGACTTCCCAACTCAAACCACTAGGATAAAACAAGTTAGAAAATTTATATAATATAGTTAAAAATATTTTATATCAAATCCAAACCAATTTCCAAACCACAACAATTTTCTAAACTAAAACAGTTTCCAAGGAAAGAAACCAAATAACTCGTTAAACCAATTTCTCAAAACCATTTGGCATACCCAATACATGATCCATACACACCAATAAATTAATCCTCCAGTATCAGTTCCATACTCATGATCAGTCTCTCATCGATATACCAATTATTTACAATGTAATAATATCTCAAGTTCCCCAATGGAACATGCCCCTTCTACAGAGTTTGTAATGACCTGAACTTTTTTAATGATAATTGTTTCTGGAAAATGTGTGTTATATTATTTTATACATAACAAAACTAGATCTCATTAATAATGAAGTGAGAATAATTTGAAATGTGACCATTAGGTTTTGAACATTATATGAACATTGGTTAATTATGACTGTTGTTCAATATGACCATTGGAATATATACTCTAAATAATAATTTTAATGTTATAATTATTTTTTATAACTAGAAATTAAAAAGAAATATTAATGTAGAAAGAAGAGTCGATGGACTCATCTAGTAGAGTTGTTCTATATGAATACCTTTTTTAGAGCTTGGGAAGGAGGTAGCATCACTGGGCTTTGATCTTGACCAATCTCATGATGAACTTAAACACATTAAGCTTGAACGAAATCACCTACGGGAGAAGTTCAAGTTTACAGAAATTACTACTTGGGCGATGTTATCGGAGCCAGCCCAAGAGTCTATCACCATCGCACACCTTAAAAATAGGTCGTATGAGGGTGTTATAAGGGGTTATGTGTTTAGGTTTTAGTTACTTAAAATGTAATCCCTTTTTTTAAATAAAATTGGTGTTTAATCATTTCCTTTCTAGGAATAGTTTTTTATAAAAACTGAGATTGAATTTGATAAATTAATTTTTCAAGTAAAAATTGTACTGTTAAGAGAGATATAAATTATTATATTAAACTAAGGTTTTATTAATAATGTTTATTATAATGAAATAGTGTTATAAAAATACTCTTATTTAATTAAAAATGAGAAAATAATTATATTTTTTCAAGTGTTGAAAATTTTACTATGCATTTTACTATTCATTTTTGTCCGTTATCATTTTTAATAAATAATTATTTTTATAGTTAAAAGTTAAATTTATCATATTTAGAAAATAATTATGTTAAAATAAATTTCATTTTTGAAATCATAATGTTAATATTATGTTAGTGTGAATTTATGAGAATTGTATAAAATACTTTAGTTTTTCGTGAATTGTAAAAATACAGTTTGAGTTTTTCCGTATGTTTAATGACATCATAACTATTTAATAATAATGTAATGAGTAATATATATTTCTGGTCGAATATGTTTAATTAAAATTAATTAATTTTTGTCCCAAGTGGTCAATACCACGGTCAAATACCATGGGCAATCCCATGGTTTTGCAAATACCACTACCAAGGTGTCTGAGGAAATTAATAAAAAAGTCCCTCAATTTTTCTATAAATATCCACCCATTTATTCATTTATTTTCATTCACAATTCATTCAAAAAGAATATATTATATTATTACCTCCTAAGGAGTCCTACCGAGGTTTCCACAAGCCCCCAAGGTCTCGATCCTAAATTTGTAGGAACACTCTTCAAGGTAAGGGTATCAACTTCTCTTTTCCTTTAAAGTTCTATTTTTATGTGTTCTGTCTTACAAATTTCCATACTATGTTCTCCTATCCATTTTATTATATCCCTTTACTATATTTATATTCTTCCATGAATGGTAGACCCTTCTTTCCTCTCTTTTTAAATGTTTCTAAAACCATGTTTCTTACCCGTTATGCCGGTGAATTTTCTTCTCAAAATGTCTCTCTTTTTCTCAAGAAGTTATCTTATTATCTTTTGTGAATACCCAAACATCTTTATTTTACTAGGGTATTCAACTATATATAAAAATTATCTATTTTATTCTGGTATTAACATACATGAAACCCACCTTCCTTTTTTGTGGGTTAATAATGACAAAGATCTTGTCTTTAAGCACTTCTTTTTAAAACATTGTGATTTTTATATGAAACTCATTTCTTTTATTCTCCATGGGTTATTTATGAAATTTTTTATTATGATATAAGGGGCTAAAATTAATTAATACATATGAATGGTGTGCCTTTATAGTGCTCCAATTCATTTGAAAAATAATTTAATCACTAGAGATTACATGTTTTATGATACCTTTGTGAATAACCTTGGTAATTTTTATAACACATCAGTGATAAAACTTGGTGATATGATTATGAATGACTCAATTAAATGTTTTAGACGAATTTACCATTTATTATTCATGTTATTATTATTATTTTATTCCTCTTTATTATTTCTTTATGTATTTCCTCAAGTTCTTATTGATATTCCTCAAGATCACAAGTAAACTATTTCCCTTGTTTTCCCTTACTAGGCCTTGTACTCACCCTTTACTTTGATTTATGTCCCTAGGTTATGAGATGTAGTAATTGAAATTAGGATGAACCTATTATGAATACTTTCAAGTGGATTAGAAAACTTTTTTCTTTATTTTATTTATTATGTAACTTGTTTCCAAGACACTAAACATTAAAAGATCCCCCATTTGTAAAATGCTATGTAAAGTTATGTAATAAAAATGAGGGATACCATAGTTGGTATAAAATTATGGTTTAGTTATTTAGGGAAATTATAATTTGAAAAATTTAGGAAGAACCCTAGAGAAAATTTTAAATATAGGAAAAATTCCTGGTATTTTAGTTCAATATTATGTAAGTGGTTTCCAAACTAATAAATCCATGTATGGATACAAACAAGTGGATGTGGATCTGGAATATATGTACCTAGGGGTAATAAATATGACAAGTTGAATCAGTCCTAACTCAATTTAACCTGGTACACAACAACATTCCTTTCTTTACTCTTGGGTAGACACTCCTGGGGGATATTTTTTGTTATTAACAAGATTTTTTATGAACCATTATGAAGGATTTATAGAAAATGTAATTATTGTTAAAGAATAACATGTTTAATCATGATTTTATATGAAATAAAATTTCTATTTTAATTATAAAAATATTAAATGAAACGTTTTTCTCCCTAATATTTTCTTATTTTAGAAAATGGAGGGAAATAGGATAAACCATGTAAATGGTGAGCATAACAGACCAAACACTGATGACCTTCTCATGGAAGCTAGAATGGAAAACATCATGAGAATGATGAATCAACTTACCTGGGTTATGATCTATAACATGAATCAACATGAGAGAATGGACTCACCTATAAGGGAACAACTTTCCATTGAGTCCTTTATGTGCTAGTGACCACTAACTTTTAGTGGATCTACTGGCCCATTGATCGCTGAATAGTGGATAAGCTCTATAGAAAAGATCTTTTCTGTACTTCATTGTTTGGAACAAGAGAATGTCCCCCTAGTTGTTTATTTTTTAGAGGGATAAGTTTATTGGTGGTGTAAACTTGTTTAAAACACGAATCCAAGAGGGTATATTGATGCTATGGAGTGGGATGAGTTCATGGTAACCTTTTTCAAAAAAGAATCCCACGTTAAATGAAAACAAAAATGGAGAAATAATTCCTAGAGCTTAAGAAAAAAGAAAATGAATCTATGGGAATCTATGAGATGAAATTCACAAGACTTTCCTATTATACCTCTATAATTTTCATGTATCCTAATGGGAAGTTTGATAGATTATTCGGTGGACTAAGACCCCATATATAGAAGAATCTATCCAACCAAGACTATGAAAACTATGAGGAGATCCTTTGATCAAAGTCCTAGTAAAATTGGACATGGTAATCGTAAGGTAAGGTACATCATAAACCCTATACCAAATTATTTTTCAACCATCACTACTATAGAATATTAATAAATCTCAAAGAGAAAATCCTTTATTACAGAAGAAGATAGAGGCTGTGAATAATGGGGAGTTTACTAAGTTCAATATTGATCAAGAAGGTGTAATGAAATTTCATACAAGGTTTTGTGTTCCATCTATTCCATAAATAAACAAGGATCTAATGTATAAACCTCATAGATATACTTTCTCTATACATATTAGAATCACTAAAATGTATAGGGACCTTCGTGATCATTATTGGTGGGATAACATGAAAAGGTAGATTTCTGACTACACTACAAGGTTCCTAGTATGTCAACAAGTGAAGATATAGAGACAAATTCCTAAAAGAGTATTACAACCACAACCCATACCAGTATGGAAGTGTGAAAATATAACTATGAATTTGCCACAGGTCTCCCAAAAACATCCAAAGTAAAAAATGTGATATGGGTTATAGTAGACCATATCACCAAGATTACCTATTTTATCTCTATTCAGGAAGATTTATCTCTTGAATAAATCACCAATATATACGTGAAGGAAGTGGTAAGGCTACATGGAGTACTACTTTCTATAATTTTTTGTCATGATCTAAGGTTAAATTCATAATTATGGAGAATTCTTCAACAATCTATGAGTACCGAATTGAATTTCAATACGGCCTATCACCCCCAAACTGATGGACAATCTGAAAGTACTATTTAGACACTCTAGGAAATGCTGAGAACATTATCAATGGAATTTAAAGTTGTATGGGATAAAAATCTCCCATTAGTTGAGTTCTTATATAAAAACATATTCCATTTGAGTATTCTAATGGAACCCTATAAAGTTATTTATTTAAAGTGATGTAGAAATCCTACTTTTTGGGATGAAGCTGGTGAGAAAAAGATTATTAGATCTCATCTTGCGCAAGAGATGACTGAAAAGGTTCAAACCATACAAAAACACATAAAGGCTACTCATAGTTGATATAAGAGTTATACTGACAACCATCAAAGGGACTTGGATTTTGATGTTAGATAAAAATTATTCCCTTTAATTTCACCTTATAACAAAGTCATAAAGTTTGGGGAGAAAGGGAAGCTCATCCCCAAGCACATTGTCCCCTATAAAATCCTTGATCACATAAGAGTAGTGGATTATCAGCTTACACTTCCACAAAATCTAGCTCAAGTTCATGTGTATTCTATGTATATCTCTTGAGTAAGTACATACATCACCCTTCACATGTATTGAATCCTAAAGTGGTAAATGTAATGGCCCAGTCCAGCCCATGACCATGATATTGTCTTCTTTGGGCCTAGCCTGCATGGTTTTTCTTTCCCTATGCTTTGTCCCTCATGAATTCACTTGTAAAAGGCCTCATGATGGTATACGTTTCCACACCACCTTATAAAGTGGTGTTTCATGCTCCTCCTTCAAAGATGTGGGATTTCCATAATCACCCCCCTAGAAGGCTCCAGTGTCCCTCGCTGGCACATCGAATGGATACTGGAACTGATACCATTTGTAACAACCCAGTTCATCCCATGATCATGATATTATTCACTTTGGGCCTAGCTCGCACAATTTTTATTTTTCTGGGCTATGGCTCTCAGGAAATCCCTAGGAAATCCCTCATGATGGGAGAGGTATCGAAACCACGTTATAAAGGGATACTATGTGCTCCTCCTCCTTCGATGTGATATTTCTATAATCATTCAATTTCTCAAAATTTCTTTCATTTGGTTTTTGGTAAAAACTCAATTCCAGTGAATTGGGGTTTTTGAAATGGTTTTGGAAATAATTTGTGTAAAACCCTCAATTCCTTTGAATTGGTAATGTTTGAAAAAATGGATGGAAATGTTTAATTATGAAATGATGGAATTTGTTTTGAATATATTTCAAAATTTTGAAAATGGATTAAAATGTTTTGATAGAAACCCAGTGGTTTTATCTTGTTAAAGAGGAATGTTTTTTATTAAAATTTGTTTTGGTTTTAATTGGAAAATTAGCATTGAAATGAAATAATGTGATTTAATTATATTTTAATTATTCTTAAATTAAATTTTCCATCATTGATTGTGTAAGATAATTTGAAATCCTTAAGTAGTTTTTCAGTTATTTGGACACACTCAACAATATTAAAAAATTCCAAAACATACATGTAGTGGGTCACATCCTCGATGGGATGGTAACAAGTTGCCTTTGGCCAGTGTTAGGGGGATGTGTGTATACACATATTGTTGAGATCACTTAGAGAGTATGGAGTCCTATGTATTGAAACTTTCATACCTATTTGGTAGATGACCATGTTGCTCACTTGTTTTATATTTGAGATATAAATATATACCAATGTTATTTGAACTACTTTATATTACTTTTAAATTTATATAAACTATTTTCTATAAATTTTTTATTTAATCCATTGTTTTAGAAATATTATTTCAATTTTAAAGCCTTTGCTGAAAGTATTTTTCCATCATTTGAATTATATAACACGAATTGTTTAAATATGTTGAAATGCCAAAAAAAATTATTTTAAAATTGAAAGCATTCCTTTGGTTAATTTATTATTGGTATCTATTATAGAATCATTTCTGAGAACCTACCAGGTTTTTTAGCTCACACCCTACTTGTACCTTTAAGTGTTTGTAGATTATCTTCTTCCAGGTTTGAGAAAAGGGAAAGGATCTATTAGAGGTGGATCCAGCTAATGAAACTTGGTCTTTGTGAGTTGTTTACTTAGGGACAAAGATTTTTTTTCTCTTTTTTGGTACTTGGGTTGTAATACTTAGGGATTTTCTATGCCTTGTTTTATTCTATTACCTTACTCCTAGTGGAGTTTCTTTTGATATAAATATTGTCTTGTTTTCTTTTTCTTTCACATTGTTTGTGGAAAAAACTGTTCCCACATTAAATTTTATGAATACATATTCTATTAACGGACCCATGGGGATTGGGAACTCACTTCGGGCTATGTCAGGGTAAATTCAGTTATCAGGTTACCAGGGTACCTGGGCTGGATCGTGACAAAGTGGTATCAGAGCCAGTGTCCATTCAATGTTCCAAAAAGGATACTAGACCCTTCTAGGGTGGGAGGATTATGTAAATCCCACATAGAAGGATGAGGAGCATGAATCACCCATTTATAAGGTGGTGTGGATACCTCTCCCATCAGGAGTCCTTTTACTAGGGAATGACTGAGGAAAAATCCTAGGGAAAGAAAAATTATGCGGGCTAGGCCCAAAGTTGACAATATCATGATCATGGGTTGGACTGGGCCATTACAAGTGGTATTAGAGCTCCAAGTAGAGCTTTTTTCCTGATTTTAGTATGCATTTGTGAATATTTTCAGGACTTAGGAGGTATTTTAGATTGATTTTCTTTCCATATCTCACCTCAATGAACCTTAAGTCTCCATGGGTGGTTAGGGAAGGACATCTTGCGGATCAGTTCTAGTAATTTTTCTATTGTGATTTTTATAGGTTGAAATCCAAATCTTTCTCATTCTATATGTTGGGAATAATTTACCTTATTATCTAGTTTGGTTGTTAATATAGTGTCTTTCTTATTGTCTTTTAATGTTTTGTAGCATCATGCCTCTTGAAAGACATCTAAATCGGTTCTAGGAAGAAGTTGTTGCTAAACCTCAGCGAGAGAATCCTCTAGTGGACCCAAATCTGGTTGAGTTGATTTTTTGAACTTTCAAATCTCTAGGACAAGTACCACTTCCAATTCCCATTTAGGCTCCAGCTATGAACCCTCATGGGTGTTCTTAAAAATCATTCTCAAGAGTTTCTTATCTAAAATCCACTGGTTTTCATTGTCTCCACTAATCCTCAACATGTTGAGGAATTATTGGGAAAGATAGAACATATTTTTTAGTTCTTAGAGACACTGAACGGGATCTAGTTGAAGTGTGCCACCTTCATGTTGGAGGGACTTATAAGGAGATAGTGGGACATGATGGTTACAAAAAATAAACATGAGGGATTAGAGTGGAAAGACTTCAAGGTTCTTTTCACAAACTAGTTCTATCTAGAGTCAATGGTGTCATACAAGGTTGTGGAGTTTTTCAAGATTGAGTAGGCTGATTGATTTGTGACTGAGTATTAAAATTTCTTTTTTGAGATGGGGAATTTTTAACCTAAGATTGTATCAAATGAAATGATGAAGGCTCGATGGTTTGAGTTGGGACTTCGATCATATTTCCATTGTCAGGTTTTCTTGCTAAATCTTCCCACTTATACTAATGTAAAATATTGGTCGATAATGGCTGAGATGAACCTAGATTGAAAGTTAGGGTTATCGGGAGATTCTTTCTCTCTCTATAGTATCATGAGTCCCTTCATGGGAGAATGGAAGCATGATGATTCTCAAAGCGGTTCTCAATGACAGGTTCAATCCAGGCCTCCTAAAGTGCTAGGAGGAAGTCCCTTGATTTTCTAGCAGTGTGGAAGGATAAGATATTCTAATAGTTTTTACACTGAGGCACCCAATAATTATGGATCTTGCAGACATTCAGGGAACTTACAGAGATTATGCCATAAATTTTCTACTCTACATAGTGGAACATGATCATCAGCTCCTCCTAAAACTATAGGAAAATCATATTCTTCATGTATAAATGGTTTCTAGCCATAGGTATCTAGAATGAAGCTAATTCATGCAGTGTAAGTGTCTCCAAAGGAAGAAAACATGGGTCCAACAATCGTGAGAGGTACCATTACTATAGCATCATCATTAGTTACTACTCTTTTTGATACTGGTGGATCTCATTTGTTTATATCAACCAGTATTATTAATCTTCTAAATCTTACTATAGAGATTTTATCTTGTGAAATGGATATTACTACACCCCTTGTAATGAGGATAGAGGATTTCACAAACCAACCCAGGTCAACCCTGAACCGGTCACCCAACCTGGTCTGTGATAAGACCCAAAGGGTGTTCCCAATCCCCATGTGCTGGAAAATAGTTTTGGGAATCAAGACAAAACCATTGAGAATGATTTGGACCATGAACAAAAGATAAACAATTAAATGAAAATAAAACTAAATAATAAAAATAAATAATCACATAGGAAAGAAATAAACTGCCACACGTACCTCCATGTGACCTCATGGGTCACCACCAAACACAGAACGAAGATCGATTCAATAGTGATGTGTGATTGGGAGAGCCTAAAACTGAAAAGATAAAGTAGGCATGAGCACTGAGATTCTTAGTAGTAATTCCTAAAATAAACCACACCTGATGCCCCTCCTCTAAAAAGAAAACCATTCTTTCTATTCTAAAAATAGAATATATAAATATATGGTTTACCTCTTTTTTTCAAAATAGGTAACACGATTTACTTTTAAGAAAAACCTTTGTTCATTTCATTCTTCCAAATCAATTAACAAATCATATAAGTCATTAAAATGAATTCTTATAAAATCCTACTAGTACCAAAACAGGTCTTTTAAAATAAAAAAGAAAAGTAAAAGTGTCATGAGATCTAGTAACCAAAAGTGCCACAAAAGAAAGCATGAACATAAAATTATGAAAACATGGGAATTTCCTAAACATCCCTAGAGTGATCCCTATATGTACTCAGTTCAGAACCACCTACTGGTGTATGGTAAAGCTCTTATGTCTATAACCAATTGGCCTCCCTAAACTGAACAATCTAGTGGCACAACCCGCTTGGCCTAACAACAAATCTTGGGGGTACCAAACCATCTAATCGGGGATGATTAATAGGTGTCACTTGACCCTCTAAAAGATGACTAGGAAACCCATGATAATAATACACCGTGTAAGTAGGAGGCCCTCATATGCGTGACTCACCTTACCTACCTCACCACACTTACCTACCCCAACCACAGACATCCCCTATATGATAACCCATAAAGGGAGATCCTAGATAGGGGTTTACATTATATACATATACATATTTCACATTTTTAAAGGTTCCAATCAGGCTGTTACATCACTTAATCATTCAACACTTTAAAAAAACATGAAATTTTCCAACCAGGATGTTATTTCACATAAAAATTCAAATCATTTCATAAAATAATTTAAGTTTTCAATCAGGTGTTCAACCTTTCAAGACCATTTAAAAAAAAAATCAACTTCCAAAAAATGACATAGGGTGCCAACTGGGCCTTTAATACTATCACTCAAATATATCATAAAAATATTCACAACCATTTCAATAACAATGTGAAACACCACTTCCACAAACACTTTCCATATGAGCCCTTTACATTTTCTAAACCAAATTCAGTTCCCAAAGACATTTCTAATTCTAGGTTAAAAATTCACAACACTTAAAAAGGTGTCGAATGAGCCTTCATATCATTTAATTGTCAAACTAAATTTAAAGGTACCAAAAAATAAAAATGAAAAAAAACATTTAACCAAAGCCTTTTTGTTTCAAAAAATACACTTCACAACTAGAAAAATTTTAGTAAACCATTCTAAAACACTTAGGATACTTCAAAATTAAAAGCAATTTGTAAACAGGCTTAGACAAGTTATGCAAATAAATGGGAAAAAAGTATCCAAGTGGTGCAATTCATTTCACCAAACACACACACAAACACACACACAAACACACACACACACACACACACACATATATATATATATATACTAGATGAATATGGAAATTCACTTTTAAAAATGCCATGAAATCATGGAATTCCAATTAAAGGCATGGGAAGAGAGGACCAACCTCAGGAGGGAAGAGGACCAAGCTGAGACACTTCAGCTCTTGAACATTTGGACAAAAATCACCCACACCAGCACACAAAAACATTATCATATATTTATATATACCCTTAATACAGTGTACATATTCCCCATTTCATGAGGGAATATGTGCAAGGAATATATATATACACATACATACCAATGTATGTGTGTGTGTGCACCACCAAGGATCCACCAAAGTTCTAATTAATTAACCTAGAGGGACCAACATCATTTAGAAACCAAATAACCATTCAAGGAACCAAGTCCTTCTTTATTTCAAAAATAAGACAAAAACGTACAATTCCCTCAAAATGCAAAACGGACCCCTATCTTTACACACCCAAATCATTTACCAAAACGTTTACAACTACTTTTCAAAAGAGACATCAAATACCACATTCACATTATCACTTTCAAGAATGTGACACCAAACAAGTCTTTACTCCACACCAAAATTTATCAAAAAAAAAGATGAAACCTTTACAATTCACTTGAAAGTTCCAAATGGGCCTTTAACCATTAGGGAACCATTCACTTTGTGAAACACCAAACAGGTCATCACTTCCCACACCATTTTTAAAAATACAAAAATCATTTGCAGAGTCATAAAACCAATTAATGAAAAGAAATAATTTTCATAAATCTAACCCAACACAAGCCAAACAATTTAAATAAAATGATTTTATGATAAAACACTACCTAGATCATCTAACTTAAGCAGTTAAACTAAAATGAAATTTAATCAAATCCAATTGGATATGCATACACATGGTCATAGATATAAAATAATTTCAAAACCTATTTTTAGTAAATTATACCAATAATAAAACACTAACATGAACTACCCATAAACATAATAAAGCTGAGAAACACATTTAAAAATTAATTGAAACAAAATTAGACATTAATAAAACACATTTAGCATAATAAAATATAGGCATAATAATATTTTCACTTTAAAATCTATTTTTCCCAATCAAATCATCAAGGAAGCCCCACAATAATTTAACCAAGGGCATAAAAAATATCCCAATCATGTTTCAAAAATTAATTAATAACACACAAGCATTATATGGATTGAATTGGTAATAAAAGGCAAGGAAACACCTACCGGTTGAGTGTGAATGTAATGGAACCTCAAAAAGAGAGATAAAAACACCCCGCAAATGATCTGAAATCCCTAAACCCCCAAGAAAATGAGTCACACAACAACCCTAGATTTAGGGTTTGGCCAAATTAAAGAAAAACCCCCAAAAGTTGGAAGAAGAATGCACTGGTAGTGATACTGCCAGCGAGAGAAGGCATGGTCGAAGGAGTTTCTACCGATGAGGGATGGGGCGTCGGCGATTTACACTATATAGGTAGGGGTTCGCGCTACCGAAAATAGTCTAGAGGATGAGGTTGCACCGGGAGTCGGTCGCACAGGAGGCAAGCCACCCAGAGGAGAGTGGACCAGTCCATGGGGCGGCGCAAGGGGGGAGGTCTAGCTGCCGGTGGAGGGGAGGTTATTGGAACAAGGGAGTGGCGTAGGAGGTTGTGTAGGGTAGGAGGGTTCGGGTCACTCCGCACCAAGGGAGAAGGGGGGGGGGGCGACCCCTCTAGGGTTCCTCCATAAAAAAAGAGAAAAAAATAAACAATGATAATAATAATAATAATAATGTCACTAATAATTTAATAATATTATTAATATTAAAAATTTTATAATGATATTATTATTATCTAAAAAATTAAAATTATTATTATTATTAAGGTTTAAAAATTTACAAAATTTATTTATTTTAAGTATTGGGCAGCCGCACGGTCACCTGGGCTTATTGCATGGTTACCGCTAACTGTGTGGTGCCCATGCACCAACTCAAAACCCACCAAAATTAACAAACCTAAAAAAATTTAAATCTGTGATCATCCTAAATCTCGACTAAAGTAAAAAAAGACAATAAATGATAAAATAAAATAAATTTAAATTTCGGGGTGTTACAATTCTCCCCACAACAAAAACTTTCTTCCCCCAAAAAATCACTAAGTCAAAAGGTAACCAATACTTGAGTTCATTCCCAAATAAAACTAAAGGAAGCCATGAACCTCGGGGTGACTATACATTCAACAAGTCATAGTTAGTAGATAAAGAGGGATACACAACATAAAATTAATGGGAGGACATGAGATGGTTCTCCCCACCACAATAACTCAGCTAACCCGGAACTCCAAAAACAAACAACCCCACTGAAACTTAAATGGGAAACCCACTATAGAGAGACCCAACAACCAAGACCCTAAGGTTTAACTTAACCTTTCCAAACTAACTGAACAACACCCTTACTTTAACCAAGAACTAGGGAACCCCAACCATAACTCCTTCAACTTCCCTACACAACTAAACCACACTTCCAAGACTTAAACGGAAAGCCCATTACAAGGCAACCCAACATACTGGGGAACCAGGATGAAAGAACTCCCTATAACGACACCTCTAGAACTAAGAATTTTCCACTCCAATCTAAAATCACAACACAAACAAATCCAAAATCCTTAGCACGAGTGAGACAACACCTTTTCTGCAACCTGGAACTCTCGAAACAAGCAAAAAACACCAACACTAGGGGAAAACCACAAAAAGAACTTAACCCAAATAGGAAATAGGAAACACCTCCCCTCAATTCCAAAAAACAAAAATGTCTCCAAACAATAAAAAATATAGTGAGATCAACCCACACCATGGTTAAGAACACTTAAGGAAAACAAATTATTCTAGAAACCACATTCATATGAACTCAACCACTAATATCACGAAAGAAAAAGTTCATCACACTTTTACAATGGAAATATGATCTCATAACAGCAGCATAAATTATAACAAGGACACTTGAAACACTTCTTCCCCAACATTGGGAACAAAACTGGACCAAATTTTCACACATCCATGGAAACTCCTGACTATGTGCGAGATTTACTCTAAGGCCTACGGTTAGAGCTATGATGGTTGAAGCATCTCCTGCCTCAAAGTCAGTTTCTAATGTTCTCCGACCACAACAAATTCTTCGGGTGACTCTTCCTTCATAAATTTCCAGATGACCTAGAAATCTACAATGATGACATGTCTTTAGAGGAACGCGACATGAAATCTTTTAATGTCCGAACTGGCCACATTGGTGGCACACAAGATAACGGTTTGATGAACTGGAAGTCGTAATCGATGAAGGAGATTTTTCAGAAACAGGTTCCTCTAGAACACCCCACTCACCAGATGGGGAACCTTTATGAGAACCAACCACCACTAATTATACCCCACGGACATGCTCCACTAAAAATGACTCTTCCACAACCTTCTAAAAATTGACATTATCATATGAGAGCACCTTTTCTACAATTTCAGGACAAATACCCCAAACAAAAAAGAGGATTTTTCATATAATCCTCTAACACCACCTTCAGAGGTAAGAAACCAACTCTCTGAAGCGATAAACATAATATTTAATGGTTTGTTCGCCCTGTTGAACATTCCATAGTTATGTCACCATCTTCAACTTCACTTTCTCATGTATAAACCCTTGTATAAAAGTGGTCTTAAATAACTCTCTTGTCATCCCAACATCCAAAGATGATGGGACATACAACTTCTATCGGTCCAAATCTAGGCCCTCAAGAAACCAAAAGACAACATGAAATCGAAAAACCTCAGGAGTTCTAAACAACCCAAACGCACACTCTTCTTCTTCAAAACAATCTACTACCTCTAACGGAGCTCAATCACCATGATATACTGGAAACATTAATGAATAATAAAAACTTGTCATGACTCATCAAAAACCTTGGGGACCTTTCTACGTGGCATTTTCTGAATAACAAAAGAAGAAAAAAATACAAAAAATGATATTAAACCAAAGTACAATTGAAAAGGACACCCTGAACCGAAACAGCAGGAACACGAGGGAAAAAATATAAACACAACCAAAAACATTACTTTCAATAGCCACCAATTTCATTTAATTTTCCAAATTGCTTCCTTTCAAGGACACTTTTCACAAACAAAACCAACATTTTAAAACAAATAAAAAACCAAATTCAATTTCCAAAATCATTTATCTTTCAAAACCACCTTTATAAAAACAAGGCCAAGACTTTAGTTTTAAATAAACACCCATTACATCCCTTGAATCATCGCACATGTGTTCCTCCATTTCCATCCATACGTTCAAATGCGCACCTTTCACTCACATACCCTCACATGTGAAAATGTCCATAAAGAGTATCGGGGGTCGCACCCAATCCATTTTCTTAGAAAATCCAAACATTTACCAAATCCTCAAACCAAAAAATCAATTTTAGAACCCATTTTACCAATGTAAAGCCATTTAAAAGAAATAATATTAATTTCAAAAACCATTTTCATCTTTAAAATCACACTTTCACCAACAAAAACCAAGATAAGGCACAAAGTACACTAAACAATAGGAAGGAGGGACTATCTTTTATTCCTAACTCAGTTACATGGTAGTGGTCCATGCCCCTAGTAGGTCATAATGTTAAAATGGACTTGAACCATTCACTTGGACTTCTCATGGGTCACAACTCCCTGTGGGGTCGCAACATGACACTATCTTTCCTCTGTTGTCATCCTTAAATCCAAAACAAAGACAAAAGGCTCAATATCGGACTACCCATGGTAACTCGAGGATCAATGCAAGAAAGAGTTTGTGATGGTCTTCCCACACCTACCACCAAAATCCTAATAGTCCTAATTTATATCTACCAGACACCCCAAATATTAAGAACCTCCCTATGATACCATTTTTTCATGGATCATCTTGGGTGACTGGTTCAGCTTTGACCCGGGTTGGTTCGTGACAGAGGAGGGTCTCCATAGTCCCACTTATGTCTTCTCTCTATCAGATGTTGATCTGACCCAATTTTTTTGGTCCTTGACATGAAATATCTTGAAATAATATTCAAGATATATTGGATCATTTTCAGTAAAGACCAAATTGATTGTTATCTTCAGAAAGTCTACTTTACTACACCCAGCGGTGTGTCTCTTGTCTTTCAAGAAGATTGGGACCCAAGTTCGAGAAGAGACAAACTTTATTATCTAGAATTATGGATAGTAATATCAATGTTTTATTTTCATCTAGAGTGGGAATCTTTGAGTAGTGATCTCCCTCCAATTTTCATCGAGTTTCCCAATATGTTTCCTTCTAATTTCTCTGGCCAGCTACCGGTAAGTGAGGTTGAGTTTTTTATTGACACAATGTCTGGTACTCAACTAATTTCTATTCCTTGTTACTGAATAGAACTAGATGAACTAAAAAAGATTAATTCATAGTTGGATGATCTTCTTGAGAAAATATTTATACACCCAAGTTTGTCATCTTGGGTGGCACCGCTTATCTTCACTAACAAGGCTGATGGTTCTCTTCACTTATTTGTTGATTACCGAAATTTCAATCGAGTTAAGATAAAGAACAAGTATCCATTCCCAAAGATTGATGATCTATTTGATCAATTTAAAGGGGTGAAGTAGTTTTAAAAGATAGACCTTTGATCTAATTACCATCAGTTCAGGATAAAAGAGTATGACATTCAGAAAACTTCTTTTCAAAGTAGGTATGGCCATTATGAATACCTTGTTATGCCCTTTGGTCTAAAAAATAATTATTTAGTTTTAATGGATTTGATGAACTTGATTTTCCACGAATATCTGGATTCCTTTTTTGTAGTCTTTGTAGAATACATCCTCGTCTACTCTAAATCCAAGGAGTATCAGGTGGATCATATGAGAACAGTTCTGAGTCTGCTGAGAAATCCCTGACTTTATGCCAATATTTCAAAATGTGATTTATGGATTTGGGAAGTGAAATTATTGGTGCAAGTTGTGTTAGAACAAGTAATATTTGTTGATACAAATAAGGTGATTACTTTTATGACTTGGGAGAAACTACATAATGTCTTTGAGAGTCGAAGCTTCTTAGGCTTAGTCAGATATTACTGCAGGTTCGTGAAGGACTTCTCGAAGTTGGCTTCTCCGATGATTGCTCTAACTCCAAAGGGGGTGAATTTTTCTTGGGATGAGAAATTTCAGACTTATTTTGTTGAGATGAAACGTCTTTTGACTACTAGGTTGATGATGACTCTTCCAAAGGCTGCACAAGGCTATGTGGTCTTTTGTGATGCATTGGGTTCAGGGTTGGGTTGTGTTCTTATGAAAGTTAATCATGTAGTTACTTATGGATCTCATCATCTTAGGACACATGAGAAGAATTACCCTACCCATGACCGTGAATTGGAAGCAATGATGTATTAACTTAAGTTTTGGTGACATTATCTTTATGGGGACAGGTTTACCATGTTTTTAGACAACAAAATCTTGTGTTATATATTCTCTCAAAAAGATTTGAATCTTCACCAGAGGCATTGGGTGGAATACCTACAATATTTTGGATTTAAAATTTCTTACACCCTGGGAAAAGGGAATGTCATTGAAAATTCATTGAGTAGGAAACTTCCAACCTAGGCGGTGAGAGAATATTTGGAAGAGTGTAATTTGATGGCTCTCTTTGCACATTTTTATATTGGAGTTCAGGAGAAAGGGGATGAAGTTTCTTTAGCCATAGTTCAGTTGAAATCTTCTCTTCTCAAGATGATTCTTCAAGATCAATATCTTGGTGATGAATTCCATAGTATTAGAGACTCTATTTATGGAGAGGAGATAGTTTCTTAGTGTTCTTTCTCCAAAGAGGGTGTTCTATTCTATTGGAACTGCTTAGTTTGTTCGTTAGTAACAAGGAAGGTTGTAATGGAGTATTCTTATAATTCCCAGTGGGATGTGCACCCAGGATCCACAAATATGTTTTTCGGAATGTGGAAGAAGTTCTAGTGGCCAAGGATGATATAGGGAATTACTGAGTCTTTCTATCATTGTTATACATGTCATTAGGTGAAGGTTGGGCTCCAGAAACCTTCAGGTTTTGTTCAACCACTTTCAGTCCCCACTTCTAAGTGGAATGAGATTTCTATGGACTTTTTGGTTTAGTTTCTTCCTACCTAGAGAAAGAATAATGTGATATGGGGTGTGATCGATAGGCTAACTAAGTCAGATCACTTCATACCCATTCAAGATACAACCAAAGTTGAGGAAATCGAAAATCTCTACTTGAAAGATATTTCATGTTTTCATGGAGTTCCATCTTATATAGTATTTTATAGGGGTCCTTGGTGCACTTATAACTTTTGGAGAGGCCTTCAAGAGTAATTAAGATCTCAGGTCTTTTTTAGCACAGCCTACCATCCACATTTGGATGGCCATACATAGAGGGATATACAGATTCAAGAGGATATGCTACGTGCTTGTGTTCTCAACTTTGGTGGGGCTTGGGAAAATCACTTGGGGATGATTGAGTTTTTTTATGAAAATATTTACTAGTCTATGATAAAAATGAAACCTTTTATGGCCTTTTACGGTCAACCTATAAATCTTTGTTGTTTTGGTCAGAGATTGGTGAAAGTTCCTTAGTTAAACCAAGTTTGGTGTAAGAGACGAAAACAAATATTCAGCTGCTTCATCAGAGAATTTTGACAACACAGAGCTGATATAAGTCTTATATTGATCAATGTCATTTACCATTGAATTTTTTAGTTGGTGACCAAGTGTTCTTGAAAGTTTCACCCCAGTTGGTTCATCAATGACTTGGGTGGAAAGGAAAACTTTCTCCTCATTTTATGGGACCTTCCAAGGTTGTTTAGTGGGTTGGGAAAGTTTCATACCATTTATAAATTCCTCCACAGATGGCGTCTATACATAACATGTTCTATATATCACAGCTGAAAAATTATCTCTTCAATCTATCTCACATTTTGAGTTGTTGTGATCTTGAGATTGAACAAGATTTATCTTTGACTGAGCGGTGAGTCCGGATAGTTGGTTTTTAGGCCAAGGTACTTCATGGGAGGATGATACCTTTGGTTCGTGTGCTATGGAAGTCTAGTTCTGGTAGTCATGATATGTGGGAACATGAGGCAATTATGAGAGATTCATGGCCTCATCTTTTTGGCATGGAAGCTTCTCTATAGGCTTTCTTGGGATAGAAAGTTTTTATGGTGGGGAGGTTGTAACATACAATTACCAATATAACATGTATTTCTTTAACCTTGTCATCTATTTTCCTTTTTATTGACTAGGTAAGGTTGATAATGAATTGGGAGGATACCTAAAATGGTGAAGTCGAAGATTTTTTGGACTCTCATATTTATCTGGCCTTTTTCTATAGGTTGTTGGAGGGTTACACATCATGTAACAAGGTTACACAATGTGTAATGGTTTGGAATATATGTCATGATGGGTTCACACTGTGAAGGGTGCATGATGTGATTAGTAGTGACATGTCATTAGTGAACTAAAGATCTGTTTTAAACTCAGAGCGTCAGTTTTTAATTCGAGGAAACTCATTTTTCAATGGTTATGGAAATTAATTATCTCATGACGTGTATTATAATTACACATCATGTAATTAATCGAAAACGGTTTTTAAACAGGAATTATAGCTGAGATCCTCTTTTCTCCTCTACTCTATTTTCTTATCCCTCAATCTAAGGCCTTCCCTAGGTGATCTTAAAGCTTTCCAACCCTTCTAGATCCATTTTTTCTGCATTTGATCGTTATTTCGCTTGTGGTTTGATTATCGAGTAAGATTTAACCCTTGTTATTCATCTTTATCTCTTTATACTCCATTGAGATTTTAATATATCATCCTTAAATTTATGGATCTATTCTCTATAATGTTGAATCTTGGTTCGAGGTTGTGTTTTGAGGTCTTTTACACCTTCGTTCTCATTAACGAGTGTCGTTGTGAGTGTTGGGTTTTGGGAAAAAGGTAGATGGTTCTTCCCTGATTATCCAAATTGATTAACGATGAATTAATTGATTAATTTCAATTGTTTATTTTAATTCAATTTCTCAAAATTTATTTCATTTTGTTTTGGTTATAACCCAATTCCAATGAATTGGGGTTTTTGAAAAGTTTTTGGAAAAAATTTGGGTAAAACCCTCATTTCGTTTGAATTGGAGAATGTTTGAAAAAATGGATGGAAATTTTTGATTGTGAAATGATGGAATTTTTTTGAGTGGATTTCAAACTTGTAAAAATTGATTTAAATGATTTGATAGAAACTCAGTGGTTTTATCTTGTAAAAGATGAATGTTTTTTATTAAAACATGTTTTGTTTTTAAGTGGAAAATTGGAATTGAAATGGAATAATGGGATTTAATTTTATTTTAAGTAGTATTAAAATAAATTTCCCTTCCTTGATTTTGTAATATAACATGAAAGCCTTAGGTAGTTTGTGAGTTATTTGGACACACTCTACACTATTACAAATTTCAAAAACATACATTCAACAGGTCACATCCCTGATGAGATGGTGACGAAATACCTTTGGCCAGTAACATGGGGGCATGTGTATACTCATATTGATGAGATCACTTAGAGAGTGAGTAGTCCTATGGCATGAAACCTTTGTACCTATTTAGAAGATGACCACGTTGCTCGCTTGTTTTATAATTGAGATATAAATATATGCTAATGTTTTTTGAACTAATTTATATTCCTTATGAATTGATATAAACTATTTTATATAAATTATTTGTTTAGGCCATTATTTTAGAAATATTACATCACTTGTAAAGAATTTTCTTAAATTATTTTACCATCATTTGATTTTTATATTATAATTTATTTAAATATGATGAAATTCCAAACTTATTTATTTTAAAATTGAAATAATTACTTTGGTTAATTTATTATTGGATTCCATTATGGAATCCTTGGTGAGATCCTAATGGGATTTTTAGCTAACACCCTACTTATTCCTTCAGGTGTTTGTAGATTATCTTCTTCCAGGCTTGAGAAAAGGGAAATGATCTCTTGGAGGTGGATCCAAACATTAAACTTTGGTCTTGGTGAGTTGTGTCATTGGGTGAAAGGAGTTTTTTTCTCTATTTTTTTTACTTGGATTGTATTAATTCGGGATTTTCTATACCTTGTTGTATTTTGGTACCTTAATCACAGTGGAGTTTGTTTTGATATGTATATTGTCTTGTTTTCTTTTTCTTCCATGTTTTTTGTGGAAAAAATGTTTCCACATTCAGTTATATAATGACAGGTGATAGTCGATGACCTATGGGGATCACAAATTCCCTTCTAGATATGTTAGGGATGGCTCACTTATCGGGTTACCAGGGTACCTGGGCTGGTTCATGATAGTGCAACTGAAACATGACCTCTATTATGGAGAGCATCCGGTGGAGATCTTGGACTGTAGAGACAAGTTTCTATGAAAAAAGATTACCCACATCATTAAAATGTTGTGAAGAAACCAAAAATATGAATAATACATGTGGTAAATATAGTAAAAAATGAGGAATAAATACCCTTTCCTTTTCTCAATTGAGGGAACGAGATGAAATTTATTAAGGGGTGGAAGAATGTAATGACTTGAAATTTTTGAATGATAATTGTTTCCTGAAAATGTGTGTTATATTATTTTATACATAACAAAACTATATCTCATTAATAATTAAGTAAGAATAATTTTAAATGTGACCATCGAGTTTCGATCGTTAAATGATTGTTGGTCAATATGACCATTGGAAACTATACTCTAAATAATAATTATAATGTTATACTTATTGTTTATAATTATAAATGACAAAGGAAAATTAATGTAGAAATAAGAGTTGATGGCCTCATCCAGTAGATTTATTTTGTACAAATCCCTTTTGTCTGAGAATTGGAAGGAGGTAGAATAACTTGGCTTCACTCTTGACCAATCCCAATCTAATCTTTAACATGTTAATCTCGAAGGAAATTTCATGTGGGAGAAGTTCAAGTTAGTGGAAATTGCCACTTAGGCGATGTTATCTAAGCCACCCCAAGAGTCTATCACCATCGCATGCCTAACATTTAGGTCATATTTGGGTGTTATAAGGGGTTATGTTTCAAGGACCTAGTTACTTAAAATGTAATACCTTTTTTCAAATAAAATTTTTATTTTATCATTTCCATTTTAAGAATAGTTTTTCTTAAAAATTGAGATGGAATTTGATAAGTTGATTTTTTAGGTAAAAATTGTACTTTTCATAGATATAGAAATAATTATATTAAACTAAGGTTTTATTAATAATTTTTATTATAATGAAATATTATTATCAAAACACTTTTATATAGTTACAAATGATAAAATAATTTTATTTTTTACAAGTGTCAAAATTTTCACTATGCATTTTATGCCTGCAATTATTTTTTATAAATAAGTATTTTTATCTAAAAATTAATTTATCATATTTAATAATTAATATGATAAAATAAATGTAATTTTTGAAATTATAACTTAGATATTATGTTAGGGTGAATTTATGATGATTTTATAAAATACTTTAGTTTTTTGTGAATAGTAAAAATATAGTTTGAGTTTTTTGATATGTTTAATGAGATCATAACTATTTAATAATGGTGTAATGAGTAATATAAATTTATTTTCTACTATTTTGGATTAATGTAAAGTAATAGGTGTCCCAAGTGGTCAATACCATGGGTAAGACCATGGTTTTTCAAATACCACTACCGAGGTGTCCAAGGAAAATAATAAAAAAACTCCCTCACTTTTACTATAAATACCCACCCATTTATTCATTTGAATTAATTACCAATTCATTATACATGAATATATGATAATATTACCTCCCATGGATTCTTTCCAAGTAATCATCAAACCCCCAAGGTCGTGATCCTAAAGTTTTAGGAACATTCTTCAAGGTAAGGGAAATCTCAACTTCTCTTTTCCTTTCAAGTTCTCTTTTTATGTGGTGTGTATTCAAAATTTCCATATTATGTTCTTCTATACATTTTATTCTATACCTTTATTGTATTTAGAGTCTTTTATTAATGTGATACCCTTGTTCCCTTTCTTTTTAAATTTCTCTAAACCCATGCTTCTTACCCGTTATGGTGACGAATTTTATTCTAAAAAATTTATCACTTTTTTCTCAAGAAATTCTATTATTTTATTTTGTGAATAACCAAACCTATTTTTTTATATGGGTAGTCACCAAGATTTTAAAATGATATATTTTATTCTTGTATTAACAAACATGAAACCCACCTTCCTTTTTCATGGGTTAACAATGACATAAATATCGTGTCTTTAAGCACCTCTTTTTAAAACAATAGGATTTTTATATGAACCCCATTTCTTTTATTCTCAATGGTTTATTTATAAAATGTTTTAATATAATCTACATGGATCTCATTAATTAATACATACTAATGGTGCACCCTGATATCACTCCAATTCATTGAGAAAATAATTTAATCTCTATAGATGACATGTTTTATGATACCATGGTGAATAACCTTGGCAATTTTTATGAAACCTTGGTGATAAACCTTGGTGATAAGATTATGAATGACTTAATTAAATTTTGTAGCCACATTTACAAGCTATGAATTATGTTATTATTATTATTTTATGCCTCTTGCTCATTTATTTTGGTATTTCTTCAAGTTCTTATTGTTATTCCTCAAGATCAAAAGTAAACTGTTTCCATTGTTTTACCTTACTAGGCCTTATGTTCATACTTTCTATTGATGTGTGTCCACAGGTTATGAGATGAAATAATTGAACTTACTATGAACATATGATGAAGACTTTCAAGTGAATTTGAAGAATTTTTTCATGATTTCATGTATTATGTACCTTATTTCCAAGACACTAAACATTAAAATATTCTCTATTTGTAAATCTTTATGTAATGTTATGTAATAAAAAGGTGGGATTCCATAGGGTCACATCATTATACCCAAATGGTATGCACCCCTTATATAGGGTAACATTAATAAAATGAACTCACACCAACCATATATGTGAAATTAAATGCCACACCAATTTATCCAAACCATTTCAATAAAACAATATTTTTATTAAAAACATTTCTACAAACATATTTCCATAAATCAGAACCAAACAATCATTTTAAAATCATGTAACCAATTGCAATTTCCAAAAAACAACAAATTTCCACAATTTCACAAACCATCACTAAAGAGGGTTTCCATCAATCTTTTCACATCAATTTCATAATTCAATTCATGAAATTAAATCAATTTGAAATAAATCCTTCAATTTCCATCTAAGAGGAGTCAAGAGTGAAGCCACCTACCTCATAAACTTTGGTGAAAAGAAATAACGGTCCAAAAACTTCAAAAACCCAGATTATATATTCAATATTCAACCTTAGATATTGTTCCCTTTAACCAAAAAAACCATATATCAACATTATTATAATCACACAACATGAATCTATCCCCAATATATTATATCCATGAATCCAAGAGAGGGAATAAGAAGAAAACTAAGGATACCCACCAAGAACGAGAACTTACCAAGGAATCTATCCTCCAACACACCATGATTTTCCAACGGATCACTCCCAGATTGAAGGGAATTGTCTCTCAAACCTTTGGGAGGAATGGAATTTGTGTTATGGAATAACAAGGGGAAAACGAGGGATTTAAGAGGTGATTCATATTATATCCACAAAATTTGGATCTAATTTTTAATGTTTCATGGTTAAAGTGCATGGTTAGGAAAATCGTGTGCAAACCGTGCACCAGCCACTACTTCCAAACACCCCTTGCACGATTGGCTCACACGGTTAAACAAACAATGAACCAAATTTTCCCATCCCCTTTTTCCACACTTTCACATTTCATCATTGGAGGCCACATGGTTTTTCCAAACCGTGCACCTACCTAGAGCCCACTATTTTAGTTGCACGGTTTCCTGGGAGGTGTTTCACGATTTATACTAACTGTGATCAAACCATGAACCTCTATAAAATCCCCCCAAAACTTTTCTAAACTCTTCAAAACCTTCCCAAACTTAACCCAATAACTTTATATACTTAAAATAAATAAATTAAGGGTTAATTAGTTGAAATTGGGGGTTTTACATCCTCCAAACCATTGCTCTTTATGTCTTTAGAAAGTTGAAAACCACCATTATCCTGAAATAGTTAAATCCAATTCGACAACATTTCCTTATAATGTTCCCATGTTTCTTTATAATGTTCCCATGTTTCTTCTTGAATACAACTATGTTTCAATAAAACACACAATAGAATGATGATTTTACCATAAAATACATTATCTTGCCTATCCATAATCTACACTGGCACATGAAGCAACGTAGCATCCAGATCAAGGTCAACGTGATCCCATAGAATCACATGATTAGGATCCAGAAAAAACTTCTTAAATTGAGATACATGGAACACAATATACACCGAACAAAGACTTGGTGGAAAATTCAACCAATATTCACCTCACTAACATATTCAAGTATCTCAAAAGGGCATATGTATCGAGGATATAACTTTCCCTTCTTCCTAAAATGATGATACCCAATCCTTAGAGATATTCTCAAGAACACATGATCACTCACCTCGAAAGACAACGACCATCGATGATGATTTGTATGTGATTTCTAATGACTCTGAGTTGTATCTATCTTTTTACTGATTAACTTAATCTTATCTATTGTCTCTTTCACAATTATTGGTCCAACCAGTGATGTCTCACCTATTTCCACCTAACAGAGTGGAGAACGACAAGGAATACCATATAATTCTTCAAAAGGATTCATATGTATCGAGTCTTGATAACTATTGTTATATGATAACTCCACTAATGGTATGTGCTCCTCCCATGAGACACTAAAATCCATTACACAATCTCGAATCAAGTATTCCAACTTTTCTATCATCCTTTTAGATTTTCCATCCGTATGAGGATGATACTCCATGCTCATAGTCAACTAAGTCCCAAGTTATTTCTCTAAGGATTTATAGAAATGAGATGTAAAACTTGGATCTCTATCTGATACTATCGAAACTGGTACTCTATACATCTTTACCACTTCTCATATATAGATTTTAGATAAGTCCTCCATCGTATGAGATTCACAAATAGGGATGAAATAGGTCTACCTTGTGAGTCAATCCACTATCAATCGTATGGAATCATGTTTATGAACTGTCCTTCGAAGACCTATCACAAAATACATAGCTACATGCTCCCATTTACAAGTAGAAATAGGTAAAGACTGCAACATACTCGTTGTCCGTTTGTGCTCTGTTCTAACTTTCTGATAGGTGAGGAATAACATAAAAACTCTTCCACTTTTAATTTCATGTAGACCCAAAAAAATTTAGCTTTCAATAACTTATATATATTCTTTATTACAAGATGAATAGCCCATCTTTAATGGTGATAGGCATAAAAGGGTTGTTCCTAACAAGCCATAGGTATGACCATCTGATTTCTAAATTAAAAAACTAAACTCTCATCCATCTTCCATACCTTAATGGTCTCCCCACCATTGAGTTTTTACCTCATTAAAACACATCTGTAATTGGATGTATGTGCCTCTTTATCCTTCTCAACTAAATCAGGAACAAAATAAGCTAGAAAGAAAATAAAAATGCTATCTTAGTTTTCAAAATCCAAGTGCATGACGACTAACATTAACTATATGAATTTCTTCTTAATGCACCATCCACTGAATTTACTTTACCTGGTGTATACATAAATTCAAATTCAAACATTTGGATATAATTTATCCATCTTCTTTGTATCAAGTTCAAATCTATTTGTGTGAAAATGTGTTTCAAGCTCTTATGATCCATAAACATTGAAAATTTCTCACTGAAGAGATAATGACTCCTAATCTTTAAATCATAGACTACATCAGCTAGTTATAAATGGTGTGTTGGGTAGTTATTATCATGAAACCATAACTTCCATGATCCATAAGAAAAAACATGATCTCCCTACATGATAACACACTTCAACCCTGATCCTAAAGAATTATAATATAACACATAGCCTTGTCCTAATTCTAGAAATATCAAGATTGGTGCAGATGTAAGGTAAACTTTAAGATCTTGAAAAGACTTATGACATTTATCATTCCATTGAAATGTAACATTTTTACTTTTCAAATATATCATTGGTGAATCTAGTCATAGAAATTCATGAAAAAAACATCGGTAATAATAGATAGGCTAAGGAAACTTGGTATCTCAAAGTTATTCTTTGGCGGTTTCCAAGAGATTACAGAATCTATATTTTATAGATCCATAGAAACACCTTTATCATAGATTAAAAGGCCAAGGAAACATGCCTATTATATCCAATAATTACACTTTGAAAGTTTATAATACATATGATGATCCCGAAATATAACCAATATTGTTTCCAAGTGTTTCTTATGCTCTACCCTTTCCCTTGAATATGCCAATATGTAATCTAAAAACACCCCCACAAAAGAATCTAGATACCTTTAAAATATCTAATTAATCAATTCTATAAATACAATTGGTGTATTTGTAAGACTGATAGGAATCACCACATACTCATAATGGCCATATCTACTTCTGAAATATTTTTTTAGAATATCCTCCTTCTGAACTTAAAATTAGTGATATCATGAATGCAATTAAAATTTAGAGAACCATTGGGCTCCCATAAATTGATCAAAAAGGTCATCAATGAATGTAAGTGGATACTGATCCTTTATCATAACTTGGTTAAGCCTATGATAATCCACAAAAATCCTTAGAGTTCTATTTTTTCGCAAAAAAAAACTAGTGAATCCCATAAATACGTACTAGGATGAATGAACCCTTTACTTTCCAACTCTTCCAAATAGACATTAAATTCCATTAACTCTATTGGTTCTATTCGATAAGATGGAAGTGAGATAGGAATGGTCCCTGGTAAGAGATCAATCATAAACTCCACTTCTCTTATGGGTGGAAACCCTAATAAATTTTCAGGAAAAACATCCAAAAACTAATCATAAAATGTTGGAAAATCACTATTCTCAATATCATCCATAGATTCCAAGGCCAAAGCTGACAACTTGTATGAGATAGTTCCAACCATTGGTGCCAACAATCCTTTTGTGCATACCTTTACATTTTGGTCTCCTCTAAAGATATGTTCTATGTCATCATTAGTTGTAAAACTAACCCATCAAGTATAATAGTTGATGTGAGATTTAAACATTATCAACAAATCCATACCTTAGATTATGTCATAGAAATCCATCTCAAGCACAAAGAAATATCATATCAATTAATCCCCATAGATAGTTATAGAACATTATTTTCACATAATGAATCTACATTCTCTTTGGCTAAGAGGAGTTTTAAATTTCAAAACATAAGGCATCATCTCAACATGAAAACCCAGAAGATCAATAGTATGAGAAGTAATAAAGGAATGGGATGAACCCATATTAAACAAAACTTTAATAAGGTTATAATCCAAAATAATCATAACTCTCACCATCTATGAAATAAATTGATCATCCACCATTAATTTCTCAGCTCCATACAACTCCATACTCACTGAACTTTGGTCTTTATTACCCTATTCAGATTTCACTACTTGATAATTCATTTTATTCCTAGAATATACATGGCTAGATAGGTTTTTTTTATGAGAATTATTTTGTTTTCCGCACCCCGTCGAAGTATACGATGTCTATGAAACATGATATACATCCCTAGAACTCAACCTTGGATCACTGTGACAATAGCACTGAAGATGTTCCATATTGTTTCAATTGTGGCATTATCTAGTTGGTTCCCTACAATCTCGATTCATGTGATCGAATGAACCACATTGAAAAAATACAGGCTTGATTTTAGGTTTAGGAGAAAGATTCATGGATCCATCCATCTGATTCGGATTTATAACACTAATTTGGAAATAAATGTCCATCTTCCACTTATTCCTAACATTAGAGTTCCCACTATTTCTCATAGGTATCAACATGATTCCTCCACCCGTATTACCTAATATATATCTTTCTTTCACTATCACTCTATTGACCATCTCTTTATAGTATATTATACAAAGCATGGAAATATTTGAAGTGAATCCCTTGCCTCAACCCCGATTCAGAAATATGTTCCTTCAAGTATTCACATGCAATAAATTTAGGTGAAAAGTGGACTAAATTCATAAATTATGTTTCATACTCTACCATTATTAGGTTCTCCTGCTTCAAGATGAAAATTTTCATTGTTCAAGAAATTTTGAACATGTGATGATAGAATTTTTTGTGGAAAAAAACTTCAAAACCCTCCCATGCAATGCCTTTGTCTAATTTAGCCTAAACTGCTAAATCCCACCACTAGCATGCTAGATCCTCCAGCAAGTACATTACCAAATTGAATTTCATCTTAGCTGGTATTCCTAGGAAATTGAAAATTTGATCCATCCTACTCATCCACACCTCTTCCTTTTCCGATTTTGAATCACCCCGAAAGATGGGTAGATTATAATTTTGGAACTAAATGGAATAAACCACTTTCCTTGGTTCATCCCTCTTATTCCATATGTCCACAACTTGAAAATATAGGACAATACTCTGAACTAGCTATTGGTTCACCTGTCACTTAGGTGAAACCACATCCCCAGCAGCCTTATCTGGTTGGTTTCTTCTATTCCTAACTAGTTACATTTTTTGTATTGGTGTAACCCGATCCTCTTTAGATAATGTTGGTCCAAATAATTGTGGCCCATACTATGCACTAGGATGCAACTCCATGGGTCGAGCTAACTGGCCAACACCGATAGGGAACTGTAGTAGTATATACTTTGGCACTGCTATTGTATAATTTCAGACTTTGGAGACACCATTACCATAGCTATATAGACTTCCATCCATTGGACACTATAGCACCTTGGACTTGGGTGGCCATGGAACTGTAGAAATGTATACTTCCATCCATTGTTCACGGTAGAAAAGCGTACTTTCTTCATGGTTGGTGTCACATCAATTCATATTCTTTATTATCCCATTTTGGGATAGGGTTTCTTGTGCTTGAAAATATAAGATACTACCTTGTAATTTTGATCCCAATTTAGTGATATTTCTACCTCTTCATGGATATAGTTATCATTTCATGAACCTTGTAAATCTATGTGTCCAAATATCTTCTTCTTGTTCTTTTGTTTTTTCCTTTTTACTCTTCTGTCAATCATTTATCACTTCATTGCTCTTGGAGTTTTCCACAACACCATTATCTATAGTGAAAAAAAACATCATTTAGACTCAATCTTTAGAAACCAAAGGCTTAGTAGTTTAAAATTTATCACATCACACATATAGTAATAAGGATTTTTTAATTTCAACATTTTCCCACTTGGAAATAATTTTTGAAAAATCCACCATGCTCTTTGATAATCAAACAATTTTCAAACTTTTTAAAAAATCAACACTTTTTAACCAAATATTAAGCCATTACTTAAAATTAAATAAGAAATCCTAATGGGAAGTCATTTTTATCAATGCATGTCATGCTATTCTCATTGGATAAACCAATGAAAATGAGGTAACAACTCCTAAGAGTGTCTCAAAGCACTCATGTACCCAAACTTCTGTGTAACTTTAGGTTTAGTATAAATAGGTTAGCTTTTCCTTTTTATGCTCCACATTTTAAATCTCAATGATCCTACACCTTGCTACCAAACCAACTCAAGGAATAAACCAGATTGAGGTTCAACTCTAGGAATGAACAAACCAATACCATTTGTAATATCCCTCCCCTCACCCATTGTCTTGTGAAGAGGCGAGTTTGCATTCCTTGGCCTTAGGTGAAATCACCAAGACACCAAAGGCTATAAATAAATTCCAAGGGATTTATAACCAATTGGGGGAATGTTTTCCCTTAAAAATAAAACAACCAAAAAAAGATAACCATATAAAATAAACCACTATATGATGAATGAGTACCAAATACAACTCAAAGAAACCAAACCAACCCAAACTACACTATATATATGGAAGCCAAGACCAATATTAAAGTACAAAGCAGAAACCAAACCCCAAAAAACTCAAAGATAACTAAGAAACCAACTCATAAACTCCTAAGCATGTCCAAGCTCCAAATCCATAAGACATTCCAATGGTATCATGATGCATCACTAGATAATGATATACCTTTCCTTTATCTATTTCTTGATATACAATATCTACAAACACACCAAAGTTCCCAATAAATGGGTGAGTATAAATCTCAGTAGAATTTCTACAATGAATTACCAACTCACTCCACTAGGATAGAAAAAGTTAGCACATTTATATTAGATAGTTTAAAATAGTTTATATCAAATACAAACCAATTTCCAAACCAAAATATTTTTCTAAACTAAAATATTTTTCATGGAAAGCAACCAAACAACTTATTGAACCGATACATGATCCATACAAACCCACACATGAATGTTCGGGTGATAATTCTATACATATAAAAGATCTCTCATTGATCTACCAGGTCATCACATGGTAACCATATCTCAAGTGTATTAATAGCACATTCCCATTCTACAGGGTCACATCATTGTTCCCTAATGGTTCATTCCCCTTATCCAGGGTCACGTCAATAAAATGAACTCACACCAACCATATATGCCAAATTATGTGCCACACCAATTGAGCCAAACCATTTCAATAAACAAATATTTTTATTGAAAACATTTCTATAAACCTATTTCTATAAATAAAAACCAAACAAGCATTTTAAAATCATTATTTTAAAATCATGTAACCAATTGCACTTTCCACAAAACAAAAAAATACCAAAATTTCGCAACCATCACAAAATAGGGTTTCTATCAAGATTTGAATATAAATTTCAAAATTAAATTCATAAAATTAAATCAATTTGAAATCATTCCTTCAAGTTATAACTAGTAGGAGTCAATATTGAAGCCACCTACCTTACAAACATAGGAAAAAATGAAGAACAGTCCAACAACTTCAAAAACCCAACTTAGATCTTCAATATTCAACCTTAGATCTTGTTCCCTTCAACCAAAACAACCATATATTAACAGGGTTTTCATAACACAACATGAATTTATCCCCAACATATTATATCCATGAATCCAAGAGTGGGAATAAGAATAAAACCAAGGAAAACAACCAAGAACAAGCACTTACCAAGGAATCTAGCCTCCAATGCACCAAGATTCACCAACGAATCTCTCTCAGATCGAAGGGAAGGGTCTTTATAGATTTTGGGAGGAGTGAAATTCATTTTATGGAATAACATGGGAAAATGAGTCAATAAATATGTTATTCATATTATATCCATAAAATCCTAATATAATTTTTAACATTTCACAGTTAAGGTGCTCTTTTAGGAAAACCGTGCGCAAACTGTGCGCCGACCACTCTCTCCAAACACCCCTCACATAGTTGACTTCCACGGTTATAAAAACCATGCACCAAACTTTATTAGCCCCTCTATCCACACTTTCATGGTTTCTCCTGGGTGGCTTCATGGTTTGGAAAAACTGTGCGCCTAACCATGCACCTACCCAGAGCCCACTGTTTTAGTTTCACAGTTTCCTAAGATGTGTTTCATTGTTTCTACTAACCATGCTCAAACTGTGAACCTCCATAAAAGCCATAAAAACTTTCCAAAACTCCTCTAAAACTTTCCAAACTTAACCCAATAACTTTATATACATAAAATAAATAAATAAAGGGTTAATTACTTGAAATCAGTGGTGCTACACTCAAGTTATCCTGTGCAATTTTAGAAGCTAAAAGGGATTTAGGAGCTCATTATAGAGAATAAAATAGTGATGTTGTGTTTTAGTTTCTTATTTTTGTATTATGAACAATTCATCCAAATAAATTAGGCCTCATGATATTTGGGTTGTTTTTATTTGATGTTTATGTTAAAAATCATGTAATTGAAGGATCTCGGGGCATATTAGAAGCATGAAAAACATGAAATTTAAAATTTTGAGTTCAAATTCATGTTAAAAACTTTGAATCCAAAAAAACCCTTTCCTATATTTCTTAAAGTACCATGTTCAATTCAATTTAATCACAAAAAATAAAATCAAACAAAAGCGTAAATGGTAACTTGTTTGTTTGAAATCAACTGCTTGATTCTCTCACCTTTAGTGTGTCGTGGCTCAAAGATGCCAAGGTAAGCATCCTCTAGAGTATAAACACATGCAACAAACCTCCTAGATTTTTTATATATGATTCTATTGTTCTATGATAGGAAATTGAAGAGCCTTATGACATCTCATCAATCACATAAAGAACCTAGACTCATTCGAGAAGATGAGATTGATCAGACATTATTCTTCCTTCAGAATCTCTCTCTAAGAGCTTGAGAGGAGAGGATAGGAGATATTATCTCTCTAAATTTTTCCAAATGTCGGATATCACTATTCAATAGGATAAAACCATCTTTTATATGTGGGTTATAGTTTCCAAACTTTCTCTTTATTCCATGGAAAGTAATAACATTCATTTTAGAACTTTAAGCACACTTATGACTTAATAAACTTATCATAAATGTCACAAATATTTTATCACTCGCCTATAATACGTTAGCATGTTACATGATAAAATAATAACCATTAACGCATCCCATAAGCTATCCAAATAATTTAATGAACCTTGAATATCCTATGTTCGTTTGAAAAATTATATTTTCTCATATTCACTTTTATGATCAAACAACTTGTGAATACATTGGTAAATACATTAAATCATCACTATTCTAATCTTGAATAATATAATTGAATTATTTTAATTTTTATCAAGCAAACTAGGACATTCATAATCCCTCACAAGTGGGTCCCACTTTATCCTAAACTCATATTCAACTGAATAAGTGGAACTTGCGGATACACTTAGTGCGTAACCCTCTATGTCTTTATCTTGATAGCAGTGAGTACAGCCCACATACCAATAGCAGGTTCCAGATACCCATAATGTCCCCTAAGGAGATAAAGAATTTTATATTTATGACTACCTCTTAACAACACATTTTGTGTAATATAATCTTTTTATCTAGTGTTATCTCATAAAGTAGGATGCACACTTGTGAAATCATCCTTTTATTTCTTTATATATGTCATGACCTTACTAGATGGAATTACCTTCTTGTAACATGGTCATGGATTTAATGAAGATACTACCATCCTGGTCAACCTAGGCCCATGAGATATCTCTTCCTCGGCTCGAAATCAACAAATTATATGTTGATCATTCAACCAATGGCATACCACCAATGACACACCAAACATAAGCTACATATCCATGACTTAAATGCTATGGGTTTTTTCTTTCATTAAATTATGTGATGAAATGGTAAACATTAGTAACAATATCAAGTCTGAAGATCAATAAACATGTTCATAGATAGTAACATCCAATGACACCTGAAACATGTGGGTTTTGTTGAATGCATTGTCATGACAAGTAAAGTAGATTATGATTTAAAGACTATTTTATAGTTTATAGTAGACCCTAGGTAATCTCTAAAGGATCATTGATAGGTTTAGAGCATTTATTTTTAATAAAATTTACTAAAAGAGGGGATGGTTTGGAAAAGAGTTTTAAGAAAATAACAAATTTAAAGAGTTTAATACTTGATAAATAAACGTAAAGTTTTAAGAATTATGAGAGAAGGAGGTTATTTAAATTTCACTACACATCATAGATAGTTCATTGTTTTGAAATGTGCACATGGTTTAATGGAATTCTTTGGTTGAGGGTTGTCAAGATCTCAATTCCCCTCTTGCCTCTTAAAACATTGCACAAAGTACCAACCCTTGACACAATAATTGTGTTTTCAAGGTTTAGACCTCAGTAAGAGTGAATGATACCAAATCATACTAATATCTAATTTATATGTGAGAGAAATAGGATGTTTGTGTTTCCCATTCAGAACAAACCAAGATTCCCACTTGAAATCTCAACCCAATCGGCGTTGAAATGAAAAGTGATTCACTTGGTTAAACCAAAACAAAGAATTCAGAGGATAAGGGTGTTGAGATAAAACATAAGTGAAATATTTAACACAAAAATTAAAAAAACAAAGTATAATAACAAGTGATATAACTCCCTCCCAAGTCTGTGTAGCTCTCTTGAAATGACTATCCACTGTTTAGATCACCACTGAGAGGAGGAGGAGGCTCGGGTGAAACTTTGACATCATCCTTGATCCAACTATGAGGATAGGGGCCTCCAGAACATCTTGTATGAGGAGAGGAATACTTTGGGTCTCCGAATTGGAATAGATTTGTTCCCTAGTCAAACTTGAAAATGAGGCACCCTTGGTGACATTTTATAGCCAAAATGGGAAGTGGTTTTGGGAACCCAATTTTCAATATACCACTTGTGTCTTAGTTAATCCATATAACGACTTGTAAAAAATAGGATAGTTATTGGCCGGACTCTTGAATATCTCCATGTAAAATTCAGAGGCCATTAGACATTTTTATTAGGATATATTGTCAAAGTACTAAACATAACTTTTGAATTTGGGAAGATTCTATCCCCTAGACAGATTGGTTTGGATGGGCCACTCGATGGACGAATTGGGATTTGGTTTCTTGAGATAAGTTGTATAAAGTTTTGCTTTGGATTGTACCACAAAATTTAATCCCATTTGAAGGCACTTATTTCTAGAAATATGAAAATTAGTGGACATGTGTCATTGGGTTTCCATGAAGTTTGACCCATTTTTATTCTAGATCATCTTCGAGGCCTCCAAATCACCTCCACCTATAATGAAAATATCAAAATAAGTAACATTTATCTTTTTAATAGTGATAAACACAAAATATTTAAATCAAAAATGAAGTGAAATTTGTTATTATTTTTATAATTTTCAATACAAATATAGTTTTTCATAGTGGTGTAAGGGTGAAAATGAAACAGTGAATCATGGTGCGATCACACCCCCACACCTAAATATTTCTGCTCCTAGGAAAAGTCACATTTACAAAAAGTATGCATGGAGATATTCCAAACTTAATAAAGATTTATCATTGAATTAAAATGTAAAAACATGATAGAAATGTGATCAAATAAAAAATCACACCAAGGAGTTATTCTCAGTGATCATGGAAAAAGATGTCTCATAAATTATATCAGAATGAAATTCTAAGAGATGCATGATGCCAATAAGAGAAATAATTCAGAAGTTAACCATGTCACTAATTATCCATGTGTGTATGTGAAAACCATTCAATTCAATTATTTCCACTTTCTATCCATTAAATATAGTTTATTTTAAAAAAAATATGCTTAAATGATTTTTTCCACTGAATATTCCCTACATCCTTTATAATCAAATTCCAAAACCCACTCACATAAGCATTCCTGAAAGTCAAAAATTAATCTATTGACCTAGATATCCCCATATATCATACATTTCACCACTTTATTTTAATATTATTATTGTTTTGTATTTTTTTTTAATTTTAATTAGAACAAATATCACACTCTTTTGATCTCCTCAAAACTCTAATTTTAATAGTTATAAAAAGATAAAAAGTCAATGAAGGGTGGTTTTTGACCTTCCTAGGATACAACCCCTTTTTTGTGATTTTTTTCAGTTTTTTTAGGGTGTACAATAGTCAGATAATAGGTACACACACATAGGTAAATCTGATACATTAATAAAAAAGATCATATAAGGAATGAATGTATAGAAAAATTATTTTGGAAAGTAGATAAATATTAACCTAACTTATGTTTACCTTATATTGATTAAGAAAAAAATCAAACTTCATTGTTGGGTGAAAAAATTGTGGAGATATTTAACGACACAATTTCTTATAAACTACACATGCAAAGGATACCATTCATCTAAAAGGTTTTAAAATGATACAACCATTTATATCATCAACAAACAAATAATTTTCAAGAAAAATTCACACCTCAATGTTAAATTCATGCTAAAACATACATTCCATCATTGGAACAATTTTTTTAATTTTAAAAAAATATGAAAAAGGGAAATTCCTCATGAATTTTCAATAACTTATATGATTAAGCGGGTGTCATTTTCCATGATAAAGTGGGTATCAAAAATTAACATTCCGGCACAAAAAGTGATGGGAAGACGATGGGGGGAAATTAACAATACTATTAAAAAAAATATGATGAATGTTCCTAACCAACCCAGGAATATACCCATCCCCCCACACCTAGAGTGTGCAGTGTCCTCACTGTAATAAAATATAATGTGGAAAATAAGGATAAAACATGGTGATTGTTATTCATATATTGATTTTTAAAATTGGATTCCCTCCATCGGGGAATCCAAAATGGCTTTGTGAAATTTCTTAAGTAATTTCCCATTGATTGTGAAGGTTTGCTTTGTTTCTTCATTTTGTACCTGAGCAATTCCAAATGGATAAAAATTAGTAATAGTTTATGGTAAAACTTAGTAGGAACAAATCTTACCGGGATGCAAATTCATCCTTGTATTATAAAGTAGGACCTTCTTCCCAATGTGGAATTTACAATGAAGGATGAGACGGTTGTGGGTAGCCTTGGTTCTCTCCTTGTAGATCTGTGAGTTCTCATAAGAATTCTACACATTTCCTCTGACTCATAAATATACAGCTTCCTTTTAGAACCTACACCAGAAAGATTAGAATCTCATTGCTTAATGGCCCAGTATACCAGGTGCTCTATCTCAACGGGAAGGTTAAAACTCATTCCAAAAACAAGCTGATACAGTGACATTCCAATGGGAGTTTTGAAAGCAATATGGTAGGCCCATAATGAATCATCGTGTATAAGACTCCAATATTTTCTATTGGGATGAACCATTTTTTCAAGAATTTTTTTTACCTCTCTATTATTAACCTTATCTTGACCATTGGTTTATGGGTGATATATAGTGGACACTCGATGATCGACCCCATACCTACGCAAAAGTGATTGCATTGTGTGGTTGTAGAAATGAGAACCCTGGTCACTAATGATGAACCTAGGTAATCCAAAACAACAGAAAATTTACGTTCTCAAAAATTCCACAATTGTCTTGGAATCATCTTTCCTCATGGATCATGCCTCTAGACATTTTGAAACATAATCCACTTCTAGAAGAAATTAAAGGTTCCCAAACGAAATGAGGAATGGTCCAATAAAGTCAATGACCCAAATATTGAAAATTTCATGTAAGAGAAAGGGTTTTTGTGGAATTTAATTTCTTTTAGAGATATTCCCCATTCTTTGACAGTGAGGACAATATTTATAGAAATCATGGGCATCTTGAAAAATTGTTGGCCAAAAGAGACCAGAATCAAAGAGGATTGTGAGTAGTCAATTGGGGACCAAAGTGTCCCCCACAAGTAAGAGTGTGGAAGAACCTAAGAATGGTATGTAACTCGCTATCGGGAACAAAATTCCTAAGAAACTGATCACTACATGTGCACCAAAGTTAAGGGTTATCCCAAATGTACCAACGAGACACATGTTTTAGACGGTCGGTGTAACAACCCAGGTAAATAAAGAATATGACATTTTTATTTCTAACCCTATTTGTGAATAAAATGTAAATATTAATTTAAAGGGAACACTATGCTCGATGGTTTACCCAATATGCAACAACGAGTTCCTTTGAAATCTTACGTTGCACTCTAATAACAAAATAATTTTATTTTAAATGGTAGTTAAAACCTAGCCGATGTAATGACGGGAATGAACAGAACTAACTACAATATGATTATATAGGTTTTTCAAATATTTTTTACTTTTATCCAATAAATTTTAGAGGCGTAAAATTCAAATGAATCCAATTTTAAGCATAAATCTTCTAATATTCTTTAAAAGGTCGATTAACCACCTTTAGATGGAGAACCCTTTTTAAATATACATTTGACAATTTTATATGTTGTATTTGACAAAATAAAATCCTTCTTTAGAATCCGGACATCAAAATTTACTTTGTGTAAATTTTTGTTATTTTTCCGATAAAGATCATTTTTAGTGAAAATGTTGCATTTTAATTCAAAACCCCCTTTTAATATGATTTATTTATATGGATAGATTATATTTTAAATTGAGATTAAAGTTTATTTAGAATATATTTTTACTATTTAATCCAATGGTGGTCATTGGAATTAATTTCACTTTGAAATTGGACTTAAACTAGTGTTAATCTTTTAATAGATATTGTTTCTTAAAAACACGCTATTTGTTTTGACAGTGGGAATTAATTATTAAATTAATTAATACAACTTATATGTTTTGAATTTTATAAAATAGACATCATTTTTGAATTCATAATATCAAATATACCTTAGGGTGAATTTTTGGTATTTTTCTGAAAAACTTCAATTTTTGATGAATAGTGAAACCGCTAAGTGGTAGTTAAAGAAACTGATTTTTCGTTTAAATGAAACTTTACCACTTCTATGATTTGATTTTCAAAAATCTGACATACATGGTTGTCATTAGGAAGTAAAATTTGGTTCAATGAGATTAAAATAATTTTTTGTGAATAGTAACTTTTAAGTTTTATTAATCGCGATTAAAGGTAATTAGTGTAATTTTAGGTAAAAATAATGTTTTAATAATATGAAATGACCTTGAAAAATTTCCTACCCTTATTGGATGAGTCATGACCGACCAAGACAATCCATGGGTCAACGTGGGGACCCCATGGAGCCACTTTGGTTGGAAAATGACATTAATAACTTTTTATTTAAAGTTAAAATTAAAATGTCACAAACATGTATAGTTTTACTAAAAAAATTTAAATGGGGTTATACAAGTCATATTTTTGACTATAAATATCTATTATAAATATAAAAATATTTCCTACATAATTATATTTTTTTTATAATTTTTAGACATTAAATGAATTAAATTATTTATGACACAATGATGAGGCAGTGATTACCTCATTATTTAACGATTTAAATAAAATGAAAAGATAATGTAAAATATAAGACCTACACTTGTCAAAAACCTATTGTATGGGTGTATTTAAAACTCTTATCACCTTATCCTCTAAATATATAATTTTGGGGCCTTTAAAATCAGAAAATCATTTTATAATAAAGTAAAAGTTTATAACTTTCCAAGAGTTCCCCTCCTCTCCTCTTATAAAAGGCCCCCACCTCTACCACCTTACCCACACCTCTCAAGCCTTTGGCTCAGCCAACCCCTGCCCATTTTATCTCTCCACATCCCTCTCTTCATCATTGAAGCCTCACCATTGGGCATAATCCTTTCCAAGGAAGCCTTTGAGCTCAAATCAAAAAGAGTTACCCGATTTAAAGGTAATGTCTTCCCTTGTGTTCTTTTGTTTTATTTTGATTCTCCAACCCTCTAACCTCTTTTTATTACTTTATTTTGTAACAAAACCAGTATCTTAAATATACTAGTATGTTTTTATGTGAATTAATCGAGCTACACTTACACACACCTTCGTCTAATGGTTAAAGAACATACTGTTTCTATGGATGGCGAATTTCTGCCTCACGAAACGATGATTGTTCAATATTATATTAACACCTTTCATGGTGGCCATTATGATGTCACTATATTTTATATATGATATATATGGTATTTATGTTTTCTATATGCTTATTAATTTTATATTTAAAACATTCCTTTATGCTTTTCATGTTGTGCAAATGCGATAATTTCATACGAGGAAGTGTGGACTACCGCCCCCTCAAGTGATGTGACTCATTCATGAAATACATGGAATGTATAAAGAATGAAATTAATGAACATATATTACCTATATAAAATATATATTATACTGGAATTATAATATATATATATATATATATCTCAATTATTTTTAATTCCATTAATATGACAAAGAAATGAAAGTAGCGTTCATGCGTACATACGGCCTACCGTCTCCATGAACGGTGCATTTTATTTATTTTTATCTCCAAATGTTATGTAGTAGTATAAAATGAATATTTACTGGATATATATGATATTTAAATCATTAATACTATTCTGGAGATGATTTACTTATAATTATATGGGCAATCATTTTCAAACAAGTTCATTTTTAACTCATGTACCAAACATCGACAAAAAACGTCTGATATGAACTCACATTATTAACCAATTATTATAACATTATAATATGTGATATGAAATGAATAATAATATTTAAAATAGTTCCTTAAGAAATTATAAATTGACCAAAGTTTATTATTCAAGAATATAACGAAACGTACAAGACAAGTCAGACTTGAGGTAAGGGATCATACCTCTCTCTTTCTTTTTAAGCACTCTCTTTTATGTCATTTCTTTTAATATTGTCTTTATTATGTTTGGGGATGTTCTTTTATATTCATCTTACTGTAATTTTTATGTTCATATGATTAGATACCCTATTTGATCTCATCAAACCAATTTTAGAAGTTTTAAGTGGCGCCGTTAGGCTGCCGAGTTTTCCTAAGGGATTTTTCATCTCACTTTTTTTCCCATGAGATTTATTCTACATTTGCCACCATTTACTTTGAGTGGTGTAGGTACTTCCCATTATTCTACTCTTTGTGTAATATACTTTATTTTATGGGTATTTACATCAATGTTTTGTAGTCCTTCTTTCATGGGGTGTACGTTTCGGAAGTTACCCAATTCGGTAAGGGAACCTTTCACCCTCCTCTTTTTTAAAAAGACTTATTTTGTTATATATTTTAAATTGAATATTATTATGTTGGGATATGTTCTTATATATCCTTATTTATGTAAATTTAATGTACAAGTGATGAGATACCCTTTTTATCTCTCATCAACTCATTTTCTGAATTTTCAAGTGATGTCGTTAGGCTGTTAAATATTTGCAAGGGAACTTCTTAACCCAATTTTGATTCTTTGGGATAAACTTGTACTCCTTGAATATGTTGTTCTATGAATATGTGTGAATAACCTATGATTTTTTTACACTTGATATCCACTTATATTTTGTGTATTCATTTGTCACACATAATTATGTAATTGATTTATCCTTAATCTAAGGATACCATCTTTGTAAGGGACTTCATCTCAATCTCCTTTCATTGAGGAATATTTTGTTTTATACACAACTTTCTTTTATACGGTGTATAAACCCCTTTGAATTTTAACTTTATACAAAAGGAATCTTTTTCTACGAAGCGTTTTACAAAACGACAAAAAAAGAATGTTTCTTTTAACGTACGCAATGACAACGACCTTTTCCGCCGTCGCGAGTATTATTTGGGCTTTGGCTTCCTCAACTAGCCGTAATGTTTTTAAAATTAAATAAATACCATATACTCTTTTATGTATTTTGGTATTGAAAATGGTTTTTATAATGGATTTGTTATGTCAATATATTTAAGTAATATATTGTGATCAAAGTGTGGAAATGTTTTCTTTCCATTATATTTGTTTTATGTCTTATGATTTTATAATGGTACTTGGACATTTGAAGGGTGGTTGCATGATAAACCATATGATGGGTGGTGTCGTGAATACCAGGACGGGTGGTTACGTTATAATCTCCAATTCATTGGGTATGGAAGTTGGTCGTATGGCTATTCCATTAAGTATGTGTAGAAGTCGACCGTATGGTTATTTAATTTAAGTATGTTTATGTCCCAAGTTACCTTTATATGTTATGTGTTCTTTATATGGGATTTATGGTAATCTTTTGGTTACAAAAGGGTAAGTAATGGCCTTTTATTCAGTGAAGGGTTTTTACTACTTCATAAAGGTGAAAAGTATTACTTTGGTAAAGTATTCATGGTTTACTTGTTGTTTTGAAAAACTAACAGTTTTCCTTCTTTGTGTATCCTTTACTGGGCTTTTTATGATCATCCCAAGTTTTTGAAATGTTTTCCACAGGACTTAAAGATGAATAGGGTCAAAGATGGGATCAAGGAAAGACATGCTATCTAAAACATGGAACTAGACATGTTTCTTTTTAAGTGTTTTTTTTATTTTATGGAAACTTAGTAGAAGTGTCTACTATGTAATCTTTTGTGATGTATTAGTTATGACCTAATTCTCTAAAACTGTAAACCTGAAAAGATCCTCTATGTGAATTATTCATTTAATTAATGATTAAGTAATTTTTAAGGCTGGGGCCTTATAGTTGGTATCAGAGGTCGGTATAGATAACTTTAGAGGTTAGGGTATTCTCTAAGCATAAGTGACATTACCATAATGGTTAGGATTTAAGAAAGAGTCCTAGTTTTAGATAAAGTGAATGAGTAAGTATATATTAGTGTTTATCTTCCTCATTAGTACACGATGGTTTTGTTGATATACTCACACTGACCTTTTTGGTTTTAGTAAATGGATGGATCTAGTAGGCACCAAAGTAACAGTGTATGTGAAGGAAACTGTGACAGTTTTCTGAGCGAGCAACTGAATGATATGGGAGCTGTAATGAGAAATCTTGTGTTTATCCTCAACCAACTATCTGGAGTCATGATTGACCACCTAAACCTTGGTGATTTCTATAAGGCATCATTATGCGAGAAACAAATCCCTACGGAACTACAGGTAATAATCATAAAGGTAGGTGTGTTCAAAAACCTATGTGTCAAAGATGTGGAAATAAACACCTAGGAAAATGTTTCAAAGGGACAAAAATATGCTATAGATGTGGAAATGAAGTTCATAAAGCAAGAACCTGCCATGGAAAAAGGAACCATCCAGTTGACTCGAGGAAAGGGAAAGAAGTTCTTTCTGAGGGATCAATTGAAAGTTTTAAATGTGGTGTGCATGGTCATTATGAAAACACATGTCCTATGAAGAAGTTTCGGTAATGGGATCACCAAGATCGTACAAATATTCGTTTACCAATACCTAATTCCATTTTGATTGAGGATGAAGAAACTGACAATGACCAATCAAAGGTATGGATTATTTCTTAACATTTGTTTTCCTATTTTGGAATCTTAGGATATGATTCATGATTTTGTTTGTAGGAAAGAAGTATTTCAGAATAAGTTGGAAAGGAATGGTTAATGGATCACGAAGAATGCTGAATGAGTAAGAAGTCAACATATAAGGGCTTCAAGAGTTATGGTGAAATTCTTAAGAGTATTAAGTCTCTTTTGATTATGGGGTTACATTAGAAGACTTTTTATAGTATGTGTAACCCTGATGTTTGATATATGAAAATTTTATTCAAGGAATAGTTATCTGTTCTTTTGTGGACATAGTTATAAAGAACCATTTGGGTTCATATGATCCTTACTTTTGAGGTAATTATGGGTTACTATATGTTATGATGGAATATGAAAGACATGAGATAAACTTGAGGTTAAATTATGTTATGGTTATTTTTGATGATTTTATCTCTTTTTGGGGAATGATTTGAGAATTATATAGTTTGGAAAAAGGACAACACGCAGACCGTGTGACAACTCTTCGTGTCGGACAAAGCTGCGGGAATTGAACCCACAACCAAAGTGTGACTGGTATTTATCGCCTACCACTGGACTACATGAAGTCCCTGGTTAGTTTGACTAATTCTTTTTAGTTAGATGATTTTATGAATTAAGAGTAAGTTGATTTTAGGTTATCTATGGAAATTATTAACCTATCATGGAGGATATGTGATTAGGTTAATTACTTTTCAATACGAGACTTTAAGAGAAACTGATGTTGTTTGAAGATAAATGTTATGATTTAACTTGGAAGACTGTGTGATTAAATCCTTCAAATATTTGGGTTTCAATATTAGTTTGGTTTACTTTTTGTCTTTGTTGAACTTTGGGTCTTGTTGGACAAATTTTGGAGATTAAGAATAGATTTCCTTTTTATAAAGGATTATCCTTTTTGGGTATTATCTGGTCTCATACTAACCTTTTTGGTTTTAGTTTTGGTTAAGGTCTAAAGACATGGGAAGTATACAGTTCTCTTTTTTGGATTAGGTGATTCTCTAGAAGTTGATTATAGATCTCTTAATGTAAACAAGTCATCCTAAATACTCATCTTTTGGAGAAAATATGAGTTCGTGTAAGAAATCTAGTAAAATTTGAAAGTCAACATGACAAGTAAGTATGTTTCCTTATGTTTTAGTTAAGCTCAAAAATAAATTACTCAATGAAAAGTAACTTAAAAAAAATTTGTCCGTTAAATTTTCCCACTGGGGAATCCAATACCGTTTAACCCATCACAAGTTTGTGATTTTCTGGTGGTTAACTTTCTCCTAAACATGTTTTCTATCACACTCCCTCAGAACATGACCCTTTGTTTTTTCTTCCATATCCATTTTTTCATACATGGAATCCTAGTATGGTTTAACTCGGGTGACCTTTGTACTTCCCTTTCTTTCTTTTAAAGTGGTAGTTTAATTTACTCCTTTTCCGATGTGGGGCTTTCAATGAAGTTTCCAAGCCCAATTTTAAAATTGTGAGGACGCAATTCCCAAAAGGGGGGAAGGATGTAACACCCCAGGTAAATAAAGAATATGAAATTTTTATATTTATCCCTATTTTTGAATAAAATTTTAATATTAATTTAAAGGGAACGCTATACTCGATGGCTTACCCAATACGCAACAACGAGTTCCTTTGAAATCTTACGTTGCACTCTAATAATAAAATAATTTTATTTTAAATGGTACTTAAAACCTAGCCGATGTAATGACGGGAATGAATAGAACTAACTACAATATTATTATAAAGATTTGTCAAATATTTTTTACTTTTATCCAATAAATGTTAGAGGCGTAAAATGCAAATGAATCTAATTTTAAGCATAAATCTTCTAACATTCTTTAAAAGGTCGATTAACCACCTTTAGATGGAGAACCCTTTTTAAATATACTTTTAAAATTTTTATATGTTTTATTTAACAAAATAAAATCCTTCTTTAGAATCTGTACATCAAAATTTACTTTGTGTAAATTTTTGTTATTTTTCCGATAAAGATCATTTTTAGTGAAAATGTTGCATTTTAATTCAAAACCTCCTTTTAATATAATTTATTTATATGGATAGATTATATTTTTAATTGATATTAAAGTGTATTTAGAATATATTTTTACCATTTAATCCAATGGTGGTCATTGGAATTAATTTCACTTTGAAATTGGACTTAAACTGGTGTTAATCTTTTAATAGATATTGTTTCTTAAAAACACGCTATTTGTTTTGACAGTGGGAATTAATTATTAAATTAATTAATGAAACTTATATGTTTTGAATTTTATAAAATAGACATCATTTTTGAATTCGGAATATCAAATATATCTTAGGGTTAATTTTTGGTATTTTTCTGAAAAACTTCAATTTTTGATGAATAGTGAAACCACTAAGTGGTAGTTAAAGAAACTGATTTTTTGTTTAAATGAAACTTTACCACTTCTATGATTTTATTTTCAAAAATCCAACATACATGGTTGTCATTAGGAAGTAAAATGTGGTTCAATGAGATTGAAATAATTTTTGGTGAATAGTAACTTTTAAGTTTTATTAATCGCAATTAAAGGTAATTAGTGTAATTTTAGGTAAAAATAATGTTTTAATAATATGAAATGACCTTGAAACATGTCCTACCCTTATTGTATGAGTCATTTCCGACCAATAAAATCCATGGGTCAACTTGGGGACCCCATGGAGCCACTTTGGTTGGAAAATGACATTAATAACTTTTTATTTAAAGTTAAAATTAAAATGTCACAAATATGTATTGTTTTACTAAAACAATTTTTAAATGGGGTTATACAAGTCATATTTTTTACTATAAATATTCATTAGAAATATAAAAATATTTCCTACATCATGATATTTTTTTTATAATTTTTATACATTAAATAAATTAAATTATTTATGACACCATGATGATGCAGTGATTACCTAATTATTTAACGATTTAAATAAAATGAAAAGATAATGTAAAATCTAAGAACTACACTTGTCAAAAACCTATTTTATGGGTGGATTTCGAACTCTTATCACCTTATCCTAGAAATATATAATTTTGGGACCTTTAAAATCCGAAAATCATTTTATAATAAAGTAAAAGTTTATAACTTTCCAAGAGTGCCCCTCCTCTCCTCTTATAAAAGGCCCCCACCTCTACCACCTTACCCACACCTCTTAAGCCTTTGGCTCGGACAAACCCTTCCCATTTTATCTCTCCACATCCCTCTCTTCATCATTGAAGCCTCACCTTTGGGCATAATCCTTTCCAAGGAAGTCTTTGAGCTCAAATCAAAAAGAGTTACCCGATTTAAAGGTAATGTCTTCCCTTGTGTTCTTTTGTTTTATTTTGCTTCTCCAACCCTATAATATATTTTTATTACTTTATTTTATAACAACACGAGTATATTAAATATACTAGGATTTTTTTATGTGAATTATTCAAGCTACACTTACACACACCTTCATCTAATGGTTAAAGAACATACTGTTTCTGTGGATGGTGAATTTCTACCTCACGAAACGATGATTGTTCAATCTTCTCTTAACACCTTTCATGGTGTCCATTATGATGTCACTATATTTTATATATGATATATATGGTATTTATTTTTTCTATATGCTTCTTAATTTTATATTTAAAACATGCCTTTATGCTTTTCATGTTGTGCAAATGCGATAATTTCATACGAGGAAGTGTGGACTACCGCCCCCTCAAGTGATGTGACTCGTTCATAAAATACATGGAATGTATAAAGAATTAAATTAATGAACATATGTGACCTATATAAAATATATATTATACTGTAATTATAATATATATATATCTCAATTATTTTTAATTCCATTAATATGACAAATAAATGAAAGTAGTGTTCATGCGTACGTACGGCCTACCGTCTCCATGAACGGTGCATTTTATTTCTTTTTATCTCAAAATGTTATGGAGTAGTATAAAATGAATATTTACTGGATATATATGATATTTAAATCATTAATACTATTCTGGAGATGATTTACTTATAACTACATGGACAATCATTTTCAAACAAGTTCATTTTTGACTCATGTACCAAACATCGAAAAAAATGTCTGATATGAACTCACATTATTAACCAATTATTACAACATTATAATATGTGATATAAACTGAATAATAATATTTAAAATAGTTCCTTAATAAATTATAAATTGGCCAAAGTTTATTATTCAGGAATATAAAGAAATGAACAAGACAAGTCAGACTTGAGGTAAGGGATCCTACCTCTCTCTTTCTTTTTAAGCACTCTCTTTTATCTCATTTATTTTAATCTCATCTTTATTATGTTTGGGGATGTTATTTTATATTCCTATTACTGTAATTTTTATTTTCATATGATTAGAGACCCTATTTGATCTCATCAAACCATTTTTGGAAGTTTTAAGTGGCGTCGTTAGGCTGCCGAGTTTTCATAAGGTATTTTTCATCTCACTTTTTTTCCTGTGAGATTTATTCTAAATTTGCCACCATTTCCTTTGAGTGGTGTAGGTACTTCCCATTATTCTACTCTTTGTGTAACATAATTTCGTTTATGGGTATTTACATCAATTTTGTATAGTCCTTCTTTCATGGGGAGTACGTTTCGGAAGTTACCCAATTCGGTAAGGGAACCTTTCACCCTCCTCTTCTTTAAAAAGACTTCTTTTGTTATGTCTTTTAAATTACATATTATTATGTTGGGATATGTTCTTATATATCCTTATTGATATAAATTTAATGTACAAGTGATGATATACCCTTTTTATCTCTCATCAACTCATTTTCTGAATTTTGAAGTGATGTCGTTAGGCTGTTAAATTTTTGCAAGGGAACTTCTTAACCCAATTTTGATTCTTTGGGATAAACTTGTACTCCTTGAATATATTATTCTATGAATATGTGTGAATAACCTCTGATTTTTTTACACTTTATATCCACTTATATTTGGTGTATTAATTTTGTCACACGTAATTATGTAATTGATTTATCCTTAATCTAAGGATACCGTCTTTGTAAGGGACTTTGTCTAAATCTCATTTCATTGAGGAATATTTTTTTTTATACACAACTTTATTTTATATGGTGTATAAACCCCTTTGAATTTTAATTTTATACAAAAGGAATCTTTTTCTACTAAGCGTTTTACAAAATGACAAAAAAAGAATGTTTCTTTTAACGTACACGATGACAACGACCTTTTCCACCGCCGTGAGTATTATTTGGGCTTTGGCTTCCTCAACAAGCCGCAATGTTTTTAAAATGAAATAAATACCATATAATCTTTTATGTATTTTGGTATTGAAAATGTTTTTTATAATGTATTTGTTATGTCAATATATTTAAGTAATATATTGTGATCAAAGTGTGGAAATTTTTTCTTTCCATTATATTTGTTTTATGTCTTGTGATTTTATAATGGTACTTGGACATTTGATGGGTGGTTACGTGATAAACCATATGACGGGTGGTGCCGTGAATACCAGGATGGGTGATTACGTTATAACCTCCAATTCATTGGGTATGGAAATTGGCCGTATGGATATTCCATTAAGTATGTGTGGAAGTCGACCGTATGGTTATTCCATTTAAGTATGTTTATGTCCCGAGTTACCTTTTTATGTTATGTGTTCTTTATATGGGCTTTATGGTAATCGTTTGGTTACAAAAGAGTAAGTAATGGTCTTTTATTCAGTGAAGATTTTTTACTACTTCATAAAGGTGAAAAGTATTACTTTGGTAAAGTATTCATGGTTTACTTATTATTTTAAAAAACTAACAGTTTTCCTTCTTTGTGTATCCTTTACTGGGCTTTTTATGCTCATCCCAAGTTTTTGAAATTTTTTCCACAGGACTTAAAGATGAATAGGGTCAAGCATGGGATCAAGGAAAGACATGCTATCTAAAACATGGAACTAGACATGTTTCTTTTTAAGTGTTTTTTTATTTTATGGAAACTTAGTAGAAGTGTCTACTATGTAATCTTTTGAGATGTAATAGTTATGACCTAATTCTCTAAAACTCTAAACCTGAAAAGATCCTCTATGTGAATTATTCATTTAATTCATGATTAAGTAATGTTTAAGGATGGGGCCTTATAGTCGGCTTGGTTTTTTTTGAAATCAGCAGGAATGCAATATGATACCAAATAATTTACAATTTCAACATACCAAGGAATATCATCTTGAACTCAGTATAGTTGCTCATCAGGAAACATGTCATTTATGATAATACATGGGGATGAGTCAATGTTCGTGGATAGGAGGATCTAGCTGATATGGTCATCCAATACATTATGTGCTCGCTTTTTATCCCTAATTTCTAGATTGAATTCCTGAAGTAGGAGCATCTAGAAAATGAGACGTGGTTTGGCTTCCAGTTTCTTAAGGAGATACCGGAGGGCTACAAGTTTTGAGAACACAATGAATTTGGACCCTAAAATTTATAACCTAAATTTATCCAAGGAAAACACAATGTCAAGGAATTATTTTTTAGTTTGGGTGTAGTTTTCTTGGGTAGGGTCCAGTGTGTGTGAGGCATATGAAATAACATATGGAGCTTGATCGACCCTTTTTGATAAGACTCCCCCAATTGCATAGTTAGAGGCATAAAACATGATTTCAAATGGTAAATCCCACCAAGGTGGTTGGATGAACAAGGGTGATATCAGACTCCATTTTAGTTTATTAAAAGCATCCCCATATTCTTTATCAAAAATAAATTATTTTTATTTTTTGATTAAGAAGGAGAGGGGGAGTGAAATTTTACTAAAGTCGTGAATGAAACGAGGTTAAAATCCAGCATGAACTAAGAAATATCACACATATCGTGCATTTTTTGGTGAATGGTAAGGAATAAATGACATCAACTTTTTATTTAGCCACTTAGATACCATCCCCATAAATAATATTTCCCAAAACTATACCTTATCTCACCATGAAATGAAACTTCTCATAATTTAATATGATATTATTCTCAATACAGTGACATAGGACTAAACCAAGACTACTCAAACATTCATCAAAAGAGGATCAATAAATAGTGAAATAATCCATGAATACTTCTATGCAATTCTCCAAGTAATCCAAAAAATACTAACCATGCATTATTGGAAAGTACCCAGAGCATTTCACAGACCAAATGGTATCCTCCTATATGAAAATGTGAAAAATGGGAAATTAAAGGTTGTTTTTCTTGATCCTTAGGGGAAATATAGATATGAATTTATCCAGAATACCCATCAAGGAAACAGTAGTAGGACTTCCCCACTGGCCTCTCTAGCATTAGATCAATTAATGGAAATAGTAATGGTCCTTACTAGTGTTTTTGTTTAATCAGTAATAATCTATACATACACACCAACTATTATGCACACGAGTTGGAACTAATTCATTGTTTTCATTTTTAATTATTATAAGACCAATTTTTTTAGAAACAAGTAGCACTAGACTGACACATTGGTTGTAAGAGATAGGTTAAATGATTCCAGTATCCAATAATTTAGTTACCTTATTTTTAACAACATCTAGGAGGTTTTGGTTCGTTAAACATTTTGACTACCTATCTGGTTTAGCCACATCAGTTAATAATATATGATGTGTAAAAATTGATGGGATAATACTAGTAATGTTTGCAAGTTTCCATACCAAATCTTGTTTATAGTAATTAAAAATTTCAAGCAGTCACAATTCATGCTCAGGAAGGAGTGAACTAGAAATTATGATAGGAAAATTGTTTTTATTCTCAAGATAGTAATATTTTAAATCTTGAGGTAGTTTTTTTAGTTCCAAATCATGGGGGGTTTTTATTAATGGGAGTGTGTGTGAAAGTGAGAGGTCACTAATCTCATCTAACTACTCAATGGTATTATCCTTATATGAGTAATGATATTTTACAAGCTTATCATTATCATTGATGGTCATGTGATCCTCAGGGTTCAAGAAAAAATCAATTAAAAAACATGCATGACATTTTTCTAGACCACTAAAACAATAAATGCATGATACATTACATATAATTTAAATCAAGGTTGAAAACTCAAAAAGGGGGTCGAGGAAAAAAAATATGTTTTTCCAAGGTAAGGGAGTACATCAATTGAATTAATAGAGAGAGAGGAATTTTCTTCTGAGGGGTGCTTTATGGCATCAAGGATGTTAAAGCGGACAATGTCACCACCAAACTCTATAGATAATGTATCATTGTGTAAATTAATTATTGATTTTGTGGTTTTCAAGAAATATCTCCCCAATATAATTAGGGCATGTCCATTCATCCTATCATCTTCAATTTTAAGCACATAAAAATTAGTAGGAGAAATTAAATTTTTCACCCTCACAAAAACATACTCTAACACACCAGTGGGGTTTATGGTGCTCTGATTTCCCATTTGAACAAAAATTTATATGGGATTCAATTCTCTAACATAAAATGAAGATTAATTGGAGTGAGGATTCACATTTATAGAAGAACCCAAATCAAACATTGCATTGGAAAGATAATATTAACCTATAGTGCATGAAATCGATAATGTTCTATCATCATTGCATTTGGTAGGAAGTGATGGATCTATCAATTCTGATATGTTCCTCCCCAATCTCACCTTCTCATCACCTTGAAGTCTCCTTCACTATGTACACATCTCTTTTAGAAACATGGTGTATCATAGAATTTGCTTCACGACATCAATAAAGGGAATTTGGACCTAAATGTTTTTGAAATTTTTCAAGATTTATATATATATATATATATATATATATTTTTGTTTCCTTGGTTGGGTGGACCTTTGAGGAAATGTAAGAGTAATGTTTGGGCTAAGTGACTCATCAACATACACACTCTTTCCTTTGGAAGTGATTCTCTTCGGACATGGGTTTTCAACATTTGGACTAATTTCAACAATTGGGATGGTGTTTTCCTTAGGAGGGGATAAATATAAATGAGGGGTCATTTGGATTTTAAGTTGATCTCCACTACTTAGGGTGATGGCATTGACATTTACCTTATCCCTATGGTTGAAAAGTGGTTGAGAAGGAAGTTTACCCAACCCATGACTTTGGATTTCTCCCACTGAGTTAGTTAGTTGGCCTAGTTGGGTTTGTAGGTCTTGTAAGGCATCTTGGGTAGTTTTTTGTAATTGGAGATTGTTGGAATCCATTTGTTTCATCATTTCTTCTAGGCTAGTCTTGGGTTTTTAGGGGGTTGTTGGAAAGGTCTTTATTGTATTTGAGGATTTCTAGGTGATGGTGGATGACTACTCTACCTCGGTTGGTTCCATGGTTGTTGAGGTTGGTTTGAATACCCCCCTTTCTTATAGTCTTGGTTATCTTTCCACACAAGATTGGATGGATAGTAAGGTTCTTGCCTAAAGGGTTGGTTAAAGGGCCGTCCTGGGAAGATTGCCTCAAAACTCTCAAATGTTTCTATCGAGTGAGGGAATTAGTCATAATAGTGGGTGTCAGAATAACATATTCCATAGTTGATGGGAGGAGGATATTGGGATTTACCTTGGGAAAGATCAAGTTGTCTATGAATGGTACTTACCTCTTCAAACTTTGTGTACACCTTCTCCTCAAATTCGGTAGATTACACCTCATGGACACCTTGAATGGGTATACTAGACAATGAACTAAATTGTTGAGTGTTTTTTTCCATGTTATCAATTAGGTTTCTTTCATCAATTTTAGTCTTATCAACTAGTGCACCACCTACATCAGCATCAATAATATTTTGATAAATAGGATTTAAACCTTCATAAAAATACTAAATTAAAATTTGATCACTTATTTTATGGTGTGGGAAACTTGAACAAATACTTTTAAATATTTCCAAATATTCATGAAGTATTTCCCCTTGATATTACCTTATACCAAATATTTCTTTATTTATTGTCATAGTTCAATAGGTTGGGGATTATTTTTCAAGAAAAAGTCATTTCATGTTCACCCAACCTCTAATTAGGGAATTAACGTAATATAGCAAGTCTTTTGCAGTATCTTATAATGAAAAAGGTAATTTCCTAAGATTTACTTGTTCTTAATCTATATTATCAAGTTTTAAGGTTTAAAACATGGTGTTAAATTCTTTTAAATTCTTATTTGGGTCTTCTCCAGCGAGTCCATGGAATCTTAGTAATAATTGGATTAAACAGGATTTTAGTTCAAAATTAGGTTCCTCGCCTTGCATTTGAATATAAGTGGGTTGGATATAAACATCAGGTGAGGTTAGTTAATTTAGTGTTCTGTTATTTTCATCCATGTTATACAATTTATTTTCAGTTTTAATGTGGGTTCTATAAGAATAATAAAGATCAAGAAGAGTTTCAATGTTTCGTGTGTCCTCCTTCAAAGGGTTCTCTTGTACGTCTCGGTGTCACTGATGTATGATCCTCTCCGGTTTGGATTCAAAAGGTGGTAAATATCTCAGAGTAGAATGAATAATTTATAGAAACTACACAAGATAAATATTTTAGAAATTAACTAAAAAATTAAGGAAGGAAAGAAGCAAAGAAATAGTTAAAAATTAACAATATTTTTATAAAAAACACACACACACACAAAAAGCGCTCACCATAAATGGCGTCAAAATTTGAGTACATTTTTTTGACATGTAAAATTTATTATGTTTTAAAGAATATTTTATAGTCTAGGTAATACCCTAGTTTTTTTCTCAATGATAATTTATAGTTTTAGAGTGTGTATTTTTAATAAAAAGTACTAAAAGAGGGGAGTGCTTTTGAAAACAGTTTTAAGAAAATAACTAATTTAAAGAGTTTAATAGTTGATAAATAAAAGTTTTGTTTTAATAATTATGAGAGAATGAGGTAATTTAAAGTTCCCTACACATCTTGGATAGTTCATTGTTCTGAAATGTACACATGGTTTAATGGAATTCTTTGGTTTGGGGTTGTCAATATCTCGATTCCCCTCTAGCCTCTTAAAGCATTGCACAAAGTACCAACCCTTGAAACAATAATCATGTTTTCAAGGTTTAGAATTCAAAAATAGTGAATGATACCAAATAATACTAATATATAATGTATGTTTTAGATAAATAGGATGATTTTTTTTTCAATCATAATAACCCAATATTCCCACATGAAATATCAACCCAATCGGTGTTGAAATTAAAAGTGATTCACTTAGTTAAACCCAAACAAAGAATTCATAAGAGAAGGTTCTTGAGATAAAACATAAGTGAAATATTTAACACACAAATTATAGAAAACCATTAGAATAACAAGTGTTGTAACTCCCTCTTAATTATGTGTAGCTCCCTTGAAATGATTGTCCACTATTTAGCTCACCATCGAGAGGAGGAGGAGGCTCGGGTGGAACTTTGACTTTATCCTCGATACCTGTATGAGGATAGGGGCCTACAAAACTTATTATATTATTATAAGATTCCTTTGGGTCTCCAAAATGTCAGATATTTTCTCCCTGGTCGAACTTACAAATGAGGTTTCCATGGTCCCCTTTTATAGCCAAAAATGGGAAGTGGTTTTGGGCACCCAGTTTTCAAGATACCATTTGTGTCTCTGTTTTGGACTAGTAAATGACAATATCATGACTTGGATAAAATATTAGAGTTGTTTGAAGTAATATTTAATATCTCAATGTAAAATTTTATGGGTTTTATACATCTTTATTGTGGTATATTTTTAAAATACTGAACCTAACTTTTTAATTCAGGCAGATTATGTCCCCTGGAAAAATTGGTTTAGATGGGCCACCTGATTGAAGAATTGGGATTTGGTTTCTTGAGATGAGTTGTATCCCATGTATTTTTGTATCATTCCACAAAATATAATCCCATTTTGAGTCACTTATTTCATGAAATGTGAAAAATAGTGGACAGGTGTCCTTGGGTTTCTATCCAGTTTGGACCATTTTCCTTCTAGATCATCTTCGAGGCCTCCAAATCACCTCCACCTACAATTAAAATATAAAAATAAGTTAAATTTAACATTTTAACCTTCATAAAAACAAAATAAGTAAATAAAAAATGAAGTTCAATTTGTTATTATTTTTATAATTTTTAATAAAAATCTAGTTTTTCACAGTGGTGTAAGGGAGAAAATGAAACAATGAATCATGGTGTGATCATTTGTATTAGAAGGTCAGCCCTCATGATACCATGTACTCGAGATCATCATGTAACGACCCAAAGTTTCATTAATGGAAAATCCCTCTTGATCCAGTTAAATGTTTCTTTATGAAAAATGTTTCTTTATGTTTTTATAAGATGTCAACTTCTTTAGTTTTACGTTAAGATTTGTGACCGTTACTTTTATAGCCGTTGAACAGTGATCATCTGGGTAGTTTAAATATAAGGCTTTAACGAACCAATTTTCTACTCAGACAAAGGAAGCGATGGCCTCATCCAGTAGAATTGCCCCTTACGAAGCCCATTTGTCAGAGCTCGGTAAAGAGGTGGCGTCTTTGGGATTTGCCCTTGACCAAGCCCAAGTTGAGCTTCATCAAGTCAAGCTCGAACGTGATCGTCTACGGGAAAAATGGAAGTTGATAGAGATTACCACTCGAGCGATGTTATCCGAGCAGCCCCAAGAGTCTGTCACCATCGCGCACCTTACCCTTAGGTCTTATGCGGCTATTTTAAGGGGTTATGTAACAAATAAGTAGAACCATGTTCATGTACATTATTTTTTTTATATATAATAATGAATATAATTTCTAGTCATTTTTGATACTTTGTAATTAGTTTTTAAAGTACAAATGGTGTTTTTAGTTATTATTTAATTAAGAATTATATTTTATTAAATTAAAGGATTTTTGAATTAAATAATATTTTAATAAAATATTATTATTAATATTAAATTAATTAAATATAAATGATCTTATAATTTTATGAATGCAATTAAAATTTTTATTAAGGTTTGAAAGCCATTTCTGTCAAAACCCGTGAATTTTTTTATAAATGTCGGTTTTTATTTTAAAAGTGAAAATTCACATATTTAGAAAATTATTTAGATAAAATAAGTATTATTTTTGGAATCAGGACGTCGAAATTATCCAACGGTGAATTTTTCATAATTTTCTGAGACAGTCAAATTTTTGGGTAAAAATTAAATACCATTTAAATATATAATGTGTTTTATGACATCATAATGACCCAATGGTGATGTAATAAAATACCATAATCCTTAGTTTCGGCCAATATATGTTTTATCATTAAAATAATGAGGTTTTGGGTTTGTTTGACTCACTTTTCAAAGCATTAATGGAGCCCTCAAGACTTATTCAACACTTTGCCTTTTTAAATTAATTTCCATGGGAGTGTGACTCACCTCCACATAAGCAACCCTAATTTTTTTTAATAAGTTCGGACCTTGGCCTTATAAAATATTGTTTTCTTCTTTCCTTTTCCAGAAACCATGTGCAAATACCATGGGATGGTTTGTGGTTTGGATTATTTTAATATAAGGGGTCCCAAACCTTAATAATAAAGAATTCTCTCACCTTTCCTATATAAACCCACCCAAGCTCCCACTTCCTCCTCACTCAAAGCCCTTGAAGTTCGTCCAACCTCTGCCCTACTCTCTCTAGAATCCTCTCAAGGTGCCCCAAGCTCCCAAGAAGCCTCTCACAAGCCTCTCTCTAGCCTTTGGAAGCACACTTCCAAGTAAGGGTTTTTCTTCCTTTCTCATTTTTGTCAATTTTCTTTAAGTTGTATTTCCCTTTTAATTTCATTTATGAATGTTGGGGTATGGTTTCTCACCTCTCCCATACTTCCCTCTTATTGTTTGAATGATGGGAGACCCATTTCTCTCTCATTAAATGCCTCCCATGTACACCCGTTACTATGTCGAAATTCCGAAAGGAACCTTTTTCTCCTCTTTTATATTCAAGCAATACTTTTATATCATGAATCTAAATTCCTTTTCTATTGTTGGGACATGTATATATATGATCTCATTACTGTCCATTACATGTAAATATGATGAGGAACCCCTTTCTCTCTCATCAACCTTTTTTTATGAGTTCTTATGTCACGCCGTTATGCTGCCGAAATCGCACCGATTTTCTAAGCCAATGTCTTTGTGTAGTGAATACCATGCCCATTTCTCCATCAAGGGTATTCACCTTTATGCACATTTACATATTGTTTGTAAAGTTTCATGTATGAATTCCACATTCCTTTATCGTGGAAGAAATGATTATGTTTTATGAATCCATGTTTTATGATCCATGTGGCACACTTATGCATGAAATGAAATGTTTAAGAAGGGTGCGCCCTAATAGCGCTCCAATGCATTGGGTAAAGTATAGTATCATGATACGTCATGTGCAATGAGTGTTGACTCATGCTAATTCAAGTGCAACGAGGGTTTACTCGTGCTTCAAGTGCAATGAGGGTTTACTCATGCTCCATGTGCAATGAGCCTTGGCTCATGCTAATTCAATGTTAAGTGTTGTTGCCACATTTCCATGTTATGATTATCATGCTTTATCATGCCTTTATGTTCATGTCTCTCTTATGCTCTATTGATATGCCTATTGCCTAACATGTATTGTACTCCTCATGTTATTCATTGTGTACTCCCTTACTGGGCTTTATAGCTCACCCTTTTCTTATGCATGTCCTCAGGTTATCCCATGCAATGCTAAGTACGAAGGAATGTAGTGGTCATGTAAAGGAAGTTTTCAATAAGGAAGTTGTATTTCAAGTTTAAAGTTTTTATGTAATGATCCTAAGCCCCAAAGACACTAAACCTCTCGATCTTCTTTGTTGTATCAAGTGAAGTTTTATGTAATAAAGCATGTTTAAGTTGTAATAAAAAGCAGGGTTGTCATAGTTGGTATCAGAGGATAGGTTTAGTTATTTTTGGGATTAGGAAACCCTAGTAAAGCCTTAGATACAAGACTAATCATAATAAAAACATCCCTAAGTTTTGGTAAATACTAAGTAAGTGGTTTATCAAACAAATACATCCCTGTCTGGATACGAGCAGGTAGAGGCGGCTCTGGCACAGATGTATCCTAGGGGTAAAACCCGAAAACACCGCTTTGAGCTAGACTCGAACGGGAACTGGTGCACGACAACGGGCCTTGCTGCACTCTTGGTTACGACACTCCCGGGGGATATGTTTTGATAAATTCGCAATCTTAGTATGAACCCTTATTAAGGGAAAAATGCCCCTAAGAATATATGTTAGAAGGAAGATCATGAAAAGCCTGGATTGAATCCTATAGACTCATGAGTTAAAGAGATTAAAGTTTATTTATAAGTCATCAACTTTTGTCTTTGGATTACCCTTTATGTGTTACCCCTAACTTTCCTTTTATTCCAGCCAATGGCCGGTAATAGGAGAACTCGGGCTAACAACCGTTGTGAAGATCAGTGTGAGGATTGTACTAATGAGATGCCCAATCCGATGGGAGCGGGAATCGCGAACTTTGTCACGCTTCTCTCTCAGCTAACTCAAGTTTTGAATAGAAACACTGGTCAAGAGGAACGTTCAACCCCCCCTAAGAAAGAACAAGTCGCTATTGAAAGCTTCATGAGACAAAGGCCTCCTACTTTTAGTGGATCATCTGATCCCACGATCGCTGAACAATGGATCAACTCCATTGAGAAGATATTCTCCATCCTCCAATGCTCTGAAAAAGAGAAGGTTCTCCTGGCGGCTTATCGTATGGAGGGTGAAGCTGATCAATGGTGGACATTGATCAAAAATACGAAGCCTGAGGAGGAGATCGAGGCTTTGGAATGGAAGGTATTCCGGAAGATGTTTTTCGATAAATATTTTCCACGCACCCTCCGTCTTAAGATGGAAAGGGACTTCCTTTCCCTCAAGCAGAAAGATGAAGAATCTGTGGGAGCGTACGAGGCAAACTTCACAAGGCTTGCACGATACGCTTCTGGCTTTGTCGTTACCCCCGAATGCAAAGTTGACCGCTTCTTTGGTGGGCTGAAGCCTAGCTTGCGGAAAGCATTAGCGATCCGTGACTTTGACAGCTATGAGGAGATTGTCCGATGTGCCCTTAAGGTTGAAATGGAGATCGGAGAATCACAGGGGTATCATGGGGACAAGAAGCGGAAGGTGGACTTCAATGCTGGTGGTCCGATGGATAAATCCAACGGCGCTAAGAAATTCCAGCACCCCACTTGCCAAAAGTGTGGAAAGAAGCACCCTGGGAATTGCCTTAGGGGGACAAGAAAATGCTTCAAGTGTGGAAGAGAAGGGCACCTAGCTATTAACTGTCAGCAAGAAGGACCCGCGGCTGTGACGGAGGGGAGGAACGCTCCGTTCGAACCTCAACGCGTTGTTCAATGCTTCAAATGCAAATAACCGGGTCATTTTGCGAATCAGTGCCCTAATCCAAGGGTTATCGGAGGCAATCAACAACCTCCAAGACAGCAAGGAAGAGCTTTTGCCATCACTTCTGCCGAAGTGAACCCCGACAACGAAGTGGTGACAGGTACGCTAGTTATTCATTCAAGAATAGCGAACGTACTTTTTGATTCAGGTTCTACGCATTCTTTTATATCTAAAAAGTTTAGTAGAACAATCCCTGCACCACCACAAATCATGGAAGTAAAGATGTCGGTGAGTACGGCAAATGGGGCAATCATTGCATCCCATGAGTATAAGTCCTCCCCTGTTATATTATGTGGATTGAATTTCCCGGCGAACCTCGTCATACTTCCTTTGGTGGAATTTGATGCAATTCTTGGCATGGATTGGCTTTCCTTATATAGAGCCAACATAAATTGTCGGGAGAGGGAAATCACACTCCATATGGAGAATCGACCCCCGATTCTTTACAAGTGTCAGGAGGAAGATGAATCTCCTTTAGCTCCATCATCTCAAGCATGGATATTACTGCCTTATGAGCACGCATATCTGGCTCAGATGATTGAGTCCAAGGAAGAAACCACCCTTGAAGAGATGCCTATTGTGAGGGAATTCGCTGAAGTATTTCCCGAGGAACTTCCTGGTCTTCCTCCAAGAAGAGATGTTGAGTTCTCAATTGAACTTATACCCGGGGCGCTACCAATATCCAAGACTCCATATAGAATGGCTGTGGTTGAGCTTGAAGAACTGAAGAAACAACTACAGGAGAATCTGGATAAAGGGTTTATACGCCCAAGTGCATCACCATGGGGTGCACCAGTCCTCTTCGTCAAGAAGAAGGATGGGTCAATGCGGCTTTGCATCGATTATCGTGAACTTAACAAAATCACGATAAAGAACAAGTATCCTCTCCCAAGAATCGATGACTTGTTTGATCAGCTGCGTGGAGCACAATACTTCTCCAAGGTCGACTTGCGGTCGGGATATTATCAAGTAAGGGTGAAGAAGGAAGATATCCCCAAGACTGCTTTTCGTACAAGGTACGGGCACTATGAATTCATAGTAATGCCTTTTGGACTCACCAATGCTCCAGCAATATTCATGGACTTGATGAATAGAGTCTTTAGAGATTACCTAGATAAATTTGTGGTAGTCTTTATAGATGATATTCTAATATACTCCAAAACCAAGGAGGACCATGAGGAGCATTTAAGAACTGTACTGGAGACTTTGCGCAAGGAGAAGCTCTATGCGAAGTACAGCAAGTGTGAGTTCTGGTTGAAGGAGGTCTCATTCTTGGGCCATATCATCACAAGCAATGGGATATCTGTGGACCCCTCCAAAACAGATGCAATTGAGGGATGGCCGAGGCCAACATCGGTAACTGATATCCGTAGCTTCTTGGGGTTAGCTGGATATTATCGACGATTTGTGAGAAACTTCTCACGATTGTCCAACCCTCTTACCAAGCTAACTCGAAAGGGAGTAAAGTTTGCTTGGAGTGATGAATGCGAAGAAAGCTTCAAGGAGTTGAAAAGGAGGCTTATCATTGAACCTGTGCTCACTTTACCCACAAGTGGGGAGCTTTTTGTGGTATTCAGTGATGCTTCGAAGAAGGGCTTAGGATGTGTGCTGATGCAGAATGATAAAGTGATATCCTATGCCTCAAGACAGTTGAAAATCCATGAGCGAAACTATCCAACGCATGATCTGGAGTTGGCGGCGGTGATCTTTGCCTTGAAAATCTGGCGGCATTATCTCTATGGGGAGAAATGTGAGATATATACTGACCACAAGAGTCTTAAATATATATTCACATAGAAAGAGCTTAATATGCGCCAGAGAAGATGGATAGAGCTCATAAAGGATTATGACTGTTCAATACATTACCACCCTGGGAAGGCGAACAAGGTGGCGGATGCCCTAAGTAGAAAGGATCCAGCAATTCTATCAATGATGAGAATTGAGAAGGATCCAATCTTCTTAGACTTGATGAAGATGGACGTGGGAATCATAAAGAAGGGAACATCATCAATCCTTTCACAAATGATTGCTCAACCATCTCTTTTGGAAAGGTTAAAGGATGCTCAAAGGGATGATGCGAGAATCCAAGAAAAAGTGGAAGCTATCAAAAAGGGAAAATCCTCAGAGTTTAATGTTAATGAAGAAGGAATTGTGCGGTTTGGGAAAAGACTATGTGTCCCATCAAGTTCGGAGCTGAAGAAGGAACTTTTGGATGATGCACATAGTTCAAATTTCTCTATTCACCCAGGGAGCACAAAGATGTATCGAGATCTCCGAGAAAACTTTTGGTGGGATAATATGAAGAAGGAGATCGCCGAATATACATCAAAGTGCCTTGTGTGTCAGCAAGTGAAGGCAGAGAGGCAGAAGTCTAAGGGGATGATGCAACCATTGCCCATACCAGAATGGAAATGGGAGAACATCACCATGGACTTCGTCACTGGACTTCCAAGGACATCCAAAAGCAACAATGCAATCTGGGTTATTGTGGATCGTCTTACAAAGACTGCACACTTCATTGCTATTCGAGAGGATTTCTCTTTGGATCAACTGGCACGGATATATATCAGGGAAGTGGTACGGTTTCATGGAGTACCACTATCTATTGTGTCGGACCGAGATCCAAGATTTACCTCTAAGTTTTGGAAGAGTCTTCAACATGCTCTGAATACTGAACTGAACTTCAGTACGGCCTATCATCCTCAAACTGATGGCCAATCCGAGCGGACTATCCAAACACTTGAGGATATGTTGAGAGCGTGCTCAATGGACTTTAAAGGAGGATGGGATCAACATCTTCCCCTAGTTGAGTTCTCTTATAATAATAGTTTCCACTCGAGCATCCAAATGGCACCATATGAAGCCCTGTATGGGAAAAGGTGTAGAACACCGGCATGTTGGGATGAGGTCGGTGAACGTAAGCTGCTTGGACCAGAAATGGTCGAAGAAATGGTGGAGAAGGTGAAAACCATTCAGCAGCATATCAAGGCAGCCCAAAGTCGACAGAAGAGTTATGCAGATAATCGTCGACGAGACCTTGAGTTTAAAGTCGGAGACATGGTGTTTTTACGCATATCTCCGTGGAAGAAGGTCATGAGGTTTGGAAAGAAAGGGAAGTTAAGTCCAAGGTACATCGGCCCATTCGAAATTCTTGATCGTGTTGGGGCTGTGGCCTATCGACTAGCACTTCCACCTACTATGGCCAAGGTGCATGATGTCTTCCATGTATCCCTCTTAAGGAAGTACATACCAGACCCTTCACATGTACTCTCTTCCGAGGTGGTACAATTAGAAGACGATCTTTCTTATGAGGAGCAACCAGTGAAGATCTTAGATCGTAGAGAAAAAGTTCTACGAAATAAGACAATGCCCCTCGTCAAGGTGTTGTGGAGAAACCACAAGTTTGAAGAAGCAACTTGGGAGTCGGAGGATATGATGAAGCTAAGTTACCCACATTTGTTCTAGTGTGGGAAAAGGAAAATTTCGAGGGCGAAATTTCTTAAGGGGGGAATGTTGTAACGACCCAAAGTTTCATTAATGGAAAATCCATCTTGATCCAGTTAAATGTTTCTTTATGAAAAATGTTTCTTTATGTTTTTATAAGATGTCAACTTCTTTAGTTTTACGTTAAGATTTGTGACCGTTACTTTTATAGCCGTTGAACAGTGATCATCTGGGTAGTTTAAATATAAGGCTTTAACGAACCAATTTTCTACTCAGACAAAGGAAGCGATGGCCTCATCCAGTAGAATTGCCCCTTACGAAGCCCATTTGTCGGAGCTCGGTAAAGAGGTGGCGTCTTTGGGCTTTGCCCTTGACCAAGCCCAAGCTGAGCTTCATCAAGTCAAGCTCGAACGTGATCGTCTACGGGAAAAATGGAAGTTGATAGAGATTACCACTCGAGCGATGTTATCCGAGCAGCCCCAAGAGTCTGTCACCATCGCGCACCTTACCCTTAGGTCTTATGCGGCTATTTTAAGGGGTTATGTAACAAATAAGTAGAACCATGTTCATGTACATTATTTTTTTTATATATAATAATGAATATAATTTCTAGTCATTTTTGATACTTTGTAATTAGTTTTTAAAGTACAAATGGTGTTTTTAGTTATTATTTAATTAAGAATTATATTTTATTAAATTAAAGGATTTTTGAATTAAATAATATTTTAATAAAATATTATTATTAATATTAAATTAATTAAATATAAATGATCTTATAATTTTATGAATGCAATTAAAATTTTTATTAAGGTTTGAAAGCCATTTCTGTCAAAACCCGTGAATTTTTTTATAAATGTCGGTTTTTATTTTAAAAGTGAAAATTCACATATTTAGAAAATTATTTAGATAAAATAAGTATTATTTTTGGAATCAGGACGTCGAAATTATCCAACGGTGAATTTTTCATAATTTTCTGAGACAGTCAAATTTTTGGGTAAAAATTAAATACCATTTAAATATATAATGTGTTTTATGACATCATAATGACCCAATGGTGATGTAATAAAATACCATAATCCTTAGTTTCGGCCAATATATGTTTTATCATTAAAATAATGAGGTTTTGGGTTTGTTTGACTCACTTTTCAAAGCATTAATGGAGCCCTCAAGACTTATTCAACACTTTGCCTTTTTAAATTAATTTCCATGGGAGTGTGACTCACCTCCACATAAGCAACCCTAATTTTTTTTAATAAGTTCGGACCTTGGCCTTATAAAATATTGTTTTCTTCTTTCCTTTTCCAGAAACCATGTGCAAATACCATGGGATGGTTTGTGGTTTGGATTATTTTAATATAAGGGGTCCCAAACCTTAATAATAAAGAATTCTCTCACCTTTCCTATATAAACCCACCCAAGCTCCCACTTCCTCCTCACTAAAAGCCCTTGAAGTTCGTCCAACCTCTGCCCTACTCTCTCTAGAATCCTCTCAAGGTGCCCCAAGCTCCCAAGAAGCCTCTCACAAGCCTCTCTCTAGCCTTTGGAAGCACACTTCCAAGTAAGGGTTTTTCTTCCTTTCTCATTTTTGTCAATTTTCTTTAAGTTGTATTGCCCTTTTAATTTCATTTATGAATGTTGGGGTATGGTTTCACACCTCTCCCATACTTCCCTCTTATTGTTTGAATGATGGGAGACCCATTTCTCTCTCATTAAATGCCTCCCATGTACACCCGTTACTATGTCGAAATTCCGAAAGGAACCTTTTTCTCCTCTTTTATATTCAAGCAATACTTTTGTATCATGAATCTAAATTCCTTTTCTATTGTTGGGACATGTATATATATGATCTCATTACTGTCCATTACATGTAAATATGATGAGGAACCCCTTTCTCTCTCATCAACCTTTTTTTATGAGTTCTTATGTCACGCCGTTATGCTGCCGAAATCGCACCGATTTTCTAAGCCAATGTCTTTGTGTAGTGAATACCATGCCCATTTCTCCATCAAGGGTATTCACCTTTATGCACATTTACATATTGTTTGTAAAGTTTCATGTATGAATTCCACATTCCTTTATCGTGGAAGAAATGATTATGTTTTATGAATCCATGTTTTATGATCCATGTGGCACACTTATGCATGAAATGAAATGTTTAAGAAGGGTGCGCCCTGATAGCGCTCCAATGCATTGGGTAAAGTATAGTATCATGATACGTCATGTGCAATGAGTGTTGACTCATTCTAATTCAAGTGCAACGAGGGTTTACTCGTGCTTCAAGTGCAATGAGGGTTTACTCATGCTCCATGTGCAATGAGCCTTGGCTCATGCTAATTCAATGTTAAGTGTTGTTGCCACATTTCCATGTTATGATTATCATGCTTTATCATGCCTTTATGTTCATGTCTCTCTTATGCTCTATTGATATGCCTATTGCCTAACATGTATTGTACTCCTCATGTTATTCATTGTGTACTCCCTTACTGGGCTTTATAGCTCACCCTTTTCTTATGCATGTCCTCAGGTTATCCCATGCAATGCTAAGTACGAAGGAATGTAGTGGTCATGTAAAGGAAGTTTTCAATAAGGAAGTTGTATTTCAAGTTTAAAGTTTTTATGTAATGATCCTAAGCCCCAAAGACACTAAACCTCTCGATCTTCTTTGTTGTATCAAGTGAAGTTTTATGTAATAAAGCATGTTTAAGTTGTAATAAAAAGCAGGGTTGTCATACATCATGTGTGAAATTCATTAAAAGAATTTTTATTGCTTATAATCCTCCATCATCTGATAGTTATACATCATCTGTTTCCTATTAGTATGATGTAATTAGACTATAAGGAATATGTTTAATACTATTTTCGTAGTACCTTAAGGTTCTCATTATAGCTGGGAACTTCAATAATCCATTGATACAACACGTAATATAAGGAAATTACCATGTAAATAGTGGATGAAAAATTATCAACACTATTATGGTAAGAATAAACAAATGTATATATCAAATTGTATACATGTAATGGTAATCGGTGTATATAAAGGAGTTGGGTCTAGGGCACCCACTCACAACACTCCCACTTACACTATAGCTAAATGAGAACAATTCCCAACCCACTATCACATGAGTATCATGATTATGTTGAGATATGGATTTTTTCATGGGGTCTACCGCATTATCCTTTGTGGCTAATCTGTTAATCGCAACTTCACATATCTGAGTAAAATCCATAAATATAAGATATTTCTGAGTATATAAATTTCATCCACTATAAAAAAATGACATATTAGTTCTTACCAATAAAAGGATTATTATAATTATGATAAAAATTTACTTACTAGGTGTAATTCCAAGAACTGGAAAAAATCATTGCATTTTTATACTACTTATTTAGCTGTATCAAAAGTCGCAACATACTTGGTATTTGTAGATAAGGATACCACTAGATTGAATAAGCGTAAATTGCTCATTTACTTATACTAACAGCAATATTTGATCATATTGATCTAAAGGAATACTAGTTTGTGTCCCCTTAAAATTAGTGTCCCTTCCTATCCAAGTACCAAGTATATCCCTTGTACTTACTCAAGCATAATTAGATAGTTATGACTGCTTCCCATGTAGTTCTTCTAGATTCAAGTGATATTTTCCTACCATAAAATATATGTTGGAAATATCATATATTTTACATAGCATGGAATATGTGGTTTATCCATCAAATAATCATATGGAATTCTACTTACCACATTAATCTCCTCTTATGTCCCATACATATCTTCTTGGAGATATTTATGTCATGTGACAATGATAAAAATTCTCTCTCAAATTGTTCCAAATATTATTTTTCAATACCACGTCAGTATATATAATTTTACTTAGTCTAAGAAACCCATTATATTTACCTCAGTATATCTTATTCCCTAAAAATTTGGTTTCTATTTTAGATCAATCTTTAGAGAGATACATTCATTCTACTCTTAACCAACTGTTAAACTGATGCTTGTTTTCCATATGTTATCAAACATATTTTACTTAGAAATCTATGGTGCTCCCACTAAACTCTTGTAAACACATGGAAAAAATCATTCTAAATTAATATTTTATGATCTTGTTCCTTACTTCAATTCAAAACTATATTTTAGTAACTTTCAACCCTTATTGAAAATTTAGGGTGTCACCAACCCTTTCTAGTTGCATCATATAGACACCTTCCGAGATTGGTGGTCTTGACATCAAATTCCCAATATGAAATGATTATATAAAGTAGCTATAACAAGTAACATTCTAATAGATTTAGGCATGAAGACTTGGTATAACCAATCATGCCTTATCGGTACCACATTTTTTCCACCCATGTAATTTTTCTCTTGAATACAACCATGGTATCAAGATTTGAAACATTTAAAATACTAATAAATTTTACTTTGATACATGGAATCCATTATTGAATTTTAATATAACTTTTCAATCGTTTTTCATTGTCATTTACTACTTACATTTAGGATTTATTATTATTAATAAATAATTTATCACCAACTATTGTGAATGTAGAACCACCACTATGGTTTTAACCTTCCAATGCAGTATGTATCTTTGAAGAATTTATTTTCCATGTTCTCTTGTGGAACTTGTTCCTATGACAACTATTTGTAAATTTGTGGCATTTACTAAATACAATTCAATCTTTCTCCTCTTATCTCAAATAGATAAGTTCACCCTTTCATAGAAAAATAGTCTATTACTTGACTATCATTTTTTTATCTTAGGTATTTTAGTAATATCCTTAGAAACCTTTTGGATAATTACTTTAGATAAAAATTGTGTTTTTCTTGATGAATATTTATTTATGTTCTTAATAAACACTTTTCATCTAAACATGTGTTGTTTGACATAATGGGTTTATATCATACTATAACTCATATTATATCCATTTTTAATTATAGTTGGCATGTGGTTATGGGATAATGCCTCTATTTTCAAAACATGTCATGAAAAATAATGGATGTTTTTTCAATGAAAATTAGTTTCAACATTTATTCTACTTTTACTTATATAATGACCTTGATGTGTATAAGAAAATGTGTGTTTATGAATAAATTCATTGTACATTTCATGATCTATGAATGATTGGTCAAGATATTCTTTGGCACATGGGCCCAAAGCAACTCATATATTATAACCATAAATATACCAAACATCACTTTTACATACCTTGATAACACTTAACGGAATCTTATGAAGTATATTTACCACTACTTTAACCTTGTAATAGTTCACACTCTCTAGATAAACAAATTCAGAAATATTTATGGCTTACCTTTATTTCTAAAGTTTTCTTTGTACAAAACTAGATAATTACATAAATCGATAATACCTAAGGTATTTAGCTCCATATAGTTTAAATACCATACTAGGTATATCCTTGAAAAATACTTTTATTTTTCTATACAAAGAATTACCTTGCCACAACTTGGTATAACCAAGTCTTAAATTTTTATATTCATCGATTATTATCAATGATTCAAGAATTAATGAATGATTAGTTGAGTAATAGAGGCCACAAACAAGATTCATTCCAAAAATAGAGTAATTACTCCTTCTTTAAATGGAAATGTGATATAAATGTTTTGGTAATAAAAGTTGAATTAAAATCATTAAATTTGGAAATTAGAAGTCGTGTACTTCTCACCAATAACTTAGGAGTCACCCTTTCTCAGCCGCTTGGAGAATTCAACTTACTTCTTGTAAAATTTATTTTCTTACTTGGTTACTATATTTTAATACACATATGTGATAGTAATATTGTATTTAATACCTAATAATCATAATATAAACATTACATGAAATTGATGAATGTACCTAAATATGAATTGGCTACTTAGTTCTTCAATTAAGCTCATTTCATTTTATCTTCCCTAGACTTATCTTATAAGGGCCTGATACTCTCTAGTCCATTCCTTTGGGAAAATATGGTGTTTGAGGTGTTTTGTTAGGTCAATTTTTCTTATTTCAACACTTTTCCAAAATTTCTAGGTGAAAAGTGTTTCCAGGATGGTGAGTCATCCATCAGAGGGTCGTGACGTGAGTCGCAACAGTGACTCACAACGGTAGGTCGTGACGGTGAGTCGCAATAGTGAATCACATAGATAGGTCTTAATGGTAAGTCTAAATGGTGACTCACATTGGTAGGTCATGACGGTGAGTTGCAATGGTGACTCACTAACAATAGCTTTTGACAGTGAGTCACAACGGTGACTCGCATTGGTAGGTCACGATGGTGAGTCGCAATGGTGACTTACTGACAGTAGGTTGTGATGGTGAGTCGCAACAGTGACTTGCACTGGTAGGTTGTGACGATGAGTTGTATTGGTGACTCGCACAGGTATCTTACAAAGGTGACTCACACCGGTGAGTCATCCAATGGTAGGTTGTGAACAATGTTTCCAGAATGGTGAGTCAGTTGTGAATAGTGTTTCTAGCTTCCTATAGTTTTGCCCCTTTGATGTTATCTTTAAAATAAAACACATATAAAGTCTTATTTTATGGTATTTAAGTCCAATTCAAATCCCATAACTCCTATATAAATTTTCATAAGGGTTTGGGTGCCTTTACTCGGTCAAAACATGTAATCTTGACCAGATATGCCTTTAATGGAAAATCTAAACCATATCTAAACCACTGATCTGTTTAGATTTTCAAAAGGCCAGGATACCTTTTGCCCTTATTCTTCCTTCTTGTTTTTCCTTGGTATGGGAAACCCAAATTTATTCCCCCCATAGGATTTGTGCGATAGAACTCTAATCCATGGATCATTTCTACTTGGATTTTTTCCTACTGCATGTGCACCCCTTGTTTTGGTGAAACCAAGAAGTGTAGATCCATCTTTGATATAAGGAATTTTTTCTACCTCCATTATTCTAGGTTCCTCAATATTTTTACTCTCATTCCTCCTTTACATGTGATGGCATGGGATCTCTATGTTTATAAAAGGATCTTTCTTGGTTGTTGGTTGATGCGGTTGTGCTGCAACGTCCTCAGGTGGATGCAGTCATTGCGAGAGAGGTGATCGTGATTCATTGTGTTGGACCATTCTAGTACAAAGAAAGTCATAAAAATTTTGAGTTAGGGTATTCATGGATTCTCTATTTTATTTAAGTGAATTTGTATAGTTATCATGCTTTATTCACTGGATCACAATGAAATTTACATAATAAATATTCTAACCAAATTAAAGAATTGGTATAAATTTCTTAGTGTTGTTATTATCTCTTGATTTTCTAATATAGTGTGATATCAGTGCCTTGATTGTTTATAATGTAATTCTTGATGGAAATTAGTAAAGAACATAAAGCCTGTATTAATTGTAAATTGTTTTTCTAATGGAATAAAGAGGCATGTTATGGAATTGAGTTGTTGTTTTTCTGATTTGGTGATAATCAAATGGATACAGTTATGCATGTGTAATTGAATCGGTTAATTCAAGATTGAATAAAGAACTATTTGTGTGATAAATGTAATTCTTTATGGGATCTGAGTTACCTTTTTTCTTGTAAAGTCCATGTTCCATATGCTTTGGATCCATGAGAGCTCATTCTGTATGAAGGCCGGATGCCTTGCTTTGGGGCCAAGATCCTGGTTGCTATGTTTTTTTCCTACTACTTGTGTTGTAATGTGAGCCAGGGATGGCTGATCATGGAGGGTAGTTGTGGTATGTGGGGGTAGGGAGTCCCAGTGGTTGTGGTATTAGTTCACACATAGAGTGGCGACATGAATCAGTTTATGCATATGGGTGTTGGGGAGGACATCAGAGGTGATGTAAGGGGTTGAATCTATGCTTACTCATTGTTTTGAAAGTTGGATTATTAATGAATCTATTGTTATTTATCACCTATACTTTCTCCACTATTTGAGGTAGATTTTTTTTTTCTTACCCTCCTTCCAAAAGAGGTGAAGAGTCGTGGGTTATGACACTTAATTTCTGTGTTTAGCTTCTCAATTATGGATGGGTCTACACTCCAACTATATGTGGCAAAGACTATATGGGTAGTTCATCTACTCATCACGTTGAGCCCCTTGTGTTTGTTATCTTAGAATGGTTTATTAGAATACATTGAATTATGAAAAATGGTAATGTTGTTAAATAAATGAATAAATGATGTTGAACCCATGGGGTTGGATCTTTCTAGGATGTAATGTTGAGGTTATACTTCTGAGGAACTGTAGACTCAGTCTGGTTATGCCTAGAGGGTATGGAACTTTGTTGTGATGCTAATGGAATGTTATAATGAAATTTTAATGTTTAATTAATGGTTAAGGAATTAATTAACATAAATTAAAACTGATAAAAAGGGATAAGTAACTTAATGTATCTCTTTAAATGTTTTGTTACTTATAGGATATCTAGTCTTATTAGTGACAGTAGAGAGTCCAAGAGACGTTAACTACAGTTGAGTCTAAGACTAGGATTTTCCCATAGTGCAGTTGTGAGCTATATTATATCATGTACATTTTTTGTTTCAATATGCTACCCCACCCTATCAGTTAGGGAGTATGATGCCTTAGGGATTCTGAGCCCTGGGGGGTTCCCCAACATCTCGGTGGGAGGATGGATGGATAACTTCCCCATTTGGCCCCACTCTCTTCTCTTGGTAGTTACTTGTGCTAGTATGCATGGTGGTTAGTTTTCCCCATATATGTGTGTAGATGGATTTAATGGATTGTGGTTATTTCACACACATATATCTTGGATTTAGTTTCCTAAGTGCTACTATAGGTATAATGTGTATAGGATTTTATGGATTGAAGATCCTTACTTAGCGTATGGGTTGTAGTGGCTTGAGGTATAATACTCGATGTTTGATACACATTATGTGGGTCGTGGTGGCTCTTGAAAACTACCTAATTACTTTTTGTTGTGTTTTTATGGTGGTGATTTGAACTAGGTTCATGTTGTGGTGCTACGCCTAAGTGTCTTCAGGCTATCCTTTTTTGAAGAGAGATGCTCAGGACGTGCGATGTTGGGACAAAGCGAAAAACCAATGGGGAAGTGGTAGTGGGGTACCCTTGATATTATTTATTATATTATATACTCTTTTATGTGATACTTGTGAGAGTATCCATGGTGAGGTTGTGAACTTAGTATACCTGTTTTGGTGATGAGTTAGTTTCACTTGTTGTTCACTATGCTTTAGTGTAATTTCTTTACTTTTACATGAGAGGATCTGGGGAGGATCCTACTGAGTATACTGTTATACTCACCCTAAGTTATATAAACTATTTTTCAGGTCACTTGGAGTAGGTTGAAGATCAGGCTTGTTATTACTAGTTCTGGGTTTTTTAGGAGCAGTTTGGGCTTCATGGTCGCTGCTATTTTACTTTATTTTGGTACTTGTAGTTTTACATTTCAGTTGTAGTAGTCTTTGCATGAAATTAAATATGTGTACTTGGGTTTTCTTTTATTTTTCAGTCTGAGTAGGAGTTAGTTGGTGTATGTATTTTCTCTATCTTCCACATGTGTTCTCTTACAGCGTAATGCCTCCCATATATGTGTTTGTTATACCCTCGGTGCTAGTTGCCAACCCAATGCCTACTAGAGGCAGGACACGGGGGTCACTATCTCTCTTATCCCATTGTCGGCCTAGAAGGGGTACACTTTGAGGGGAGGGGTTCGTGAAAGAGTGGTATCAGAGGTCTGTTTGAGCAATAAGATGGATTTTGGAGTTAGGAACATGTGATATTTCATGATTTGGTAGGGAAACGATGTCAATCAAGTTCATAAAGAATTGTAAAAACTAGAGACTGGCTAAGACATAGGTATTTAGGGCCCCTTTTGATCTGATGCACAAACCTTTTATTTTATAGTGGCTACTAAATGACGTGATTCTTATTACAATGTAGAGAACTAGGTAAGGATATAGCATCATTATTCTTTGTGCCTATGTTTTAATAGGTAGACCTTGGGATAGGTTAACCTAAAATGAATAAAATAAAGCAATTAATTTATGTTAAATTCTTCCATATTCTAGGATTAGGAACTATAAATATTTGTTCCTTTATAGTTATGGCTCCAGGTCAATGTCCTTGTCAAGTTTTCATGGAATATGTTCAGTAGCTTTCACCATCAGATCATTGTAGAGTAGAGGTTGAAGGCGATGAAACATAGAGGAAGAAACTCCTAGAGTTTCAGTGTCCTAGTCTATAGAAGTATACGGGATCCATTTCAAATATATTCATGGAATATTGGTTGGAGGAGGTTGAGATAGCTTTTAATTCTATCTTTTCTTGTAAGGATCATTGGGTATTGTTGGTTATGATGATGTTTCATGGGGTAGTGAGGAAGTGGTGGTTCTTGTTCCTTAGGGATCATGAGGAATCAACCGTCTTGTGGGAGAAGTTCCAAGAGTAGTTTAGAGTAGAGTTTCTTTCCTCGATAGTGAAGGAGGCTAGTATCCATGAATTTATTACCCTTTATTAGGGGAGATCTAGTGTGTGGGAGTTTGTGATCCATTTCAAGAACCTTCTTCAATATTCTTTGGACCTGTTTCCAGATTAGGAGGCTAGGAAGAGGCATTTCGAGGAGGCATTTTTTCCAAAGATCCAGTGCCAGGTCACCCTGTTTATGATGATGACATATCTCAAGGTTCTAGTGAGGGCAGAGTTCGTCTAGAGGACGTTATCCAAAACTGGATCGTTATGAGAGGGGAGTCATCAGGATTTCTCACAAAGAATATATATGGTCTGGGGTTCCCGGTTTTCAAGGAAGAAGAGTTTTTGTTCGATTGGGGGTAGGTCCTAACCCTCGGTATCTCGTTTCTCTGGGGCCAACTGCTCTAAGACCTATGTTAAGGGATCATGTACTTATTTTTATTGTGGAGGTTGAGGTCATCAGCAGTGAGAGTGCCCGAACTTTCTAAGCAGTCAGTGTCCGTCATGTGTTCTGATTTAGGTTCCTCTGTTGAGGCAGTTCCAGCCAACGTAGCAGCAGTAGGTTTCACCAGTTTTGGATCAGCAGAGAGTAGATGGGGCAAGAAGAGGATAGCCCCAGGATGCTCCCTACCCTCATAGAGTAGATAATGGCCATGGGGGTGGTCGTCATCATGATCAAAGAGGTCGTGGAACTGGTCGTGGTAAGCTTCATGCTTTAGCGTTCCCAGTGTTAGGCGAGCCAAATGTCGTTCGAGGTACTATTTTCTTATTTTATACTTAGTTTCATGCCTTTTTTGATTCAATAATGATTAAATAATTCATATAACATGCCCTTATCCATGCTTTGGGACTTGATGTGGATAAGCTTCCAGTGCCCTTAGTGTTGACTACGCCAGTTGGAGGTTGAGCTGAATTGTTTGAAGAATGTAGAGACTACAAACCAGTAATGGAGAAGCACAACTCTTTGGGAGATTTTTTATATTTATAGATACAACCATATGATGTACTCCTCAGCATGTATTGGTTGTATTTTTTGAAAGCTATTGTGGATTTATTTAGGAGATGAGTTGTTTTCTTCAATACAGATGGATATCCAGCAGTGTTCGTTTGTGAGTGAGACTCTCAGATTGGTCAAAGGAATGTTCCTATGTTGTCATCCTTGATAGCTAAGATGATGGTGATTTAATCAGAGGTTTAGTAGTTGGAATTTATTAGGTTCATGGAAGAGTACACTTTTGTATTTCCAAAAGAGGTTTTAGTGTTACCCCCTCGATGGGAGATCAAGATCAGGATCAAGATACAGCCAGGCATGTCCCTTATCTCAATGTCTCTATATAGGATGGTGCCTTATGAGTTGTGAGAGTTTCATATACAACTCAATGGTCTATTGTAGTGCAATTTTTTTTGGCCGAGTGCATCACTATGGGGTGCACCAGTTTTTTTCATGAAGAAGGCTAATAGCAGTTTGCGGTTGTGTGTCGATTATCATCCCTTAAACAAAGTGTCAGTAAAGAACCGCTATCCTTGTGACTTCTTAGACCCAGATGCCACTTAATAAGTTCCCCAAGATCGGTGATCCACATGGCCTCAAGCACCTCTCCCCAAACACCAGAGGATACTGGCTAATAGTGAGGGCCTAGGGTGTGTCCATGGGGATACTATTCCCTCATTACCAGAGTATAGCAGAGCAGATTAATATAAATAGAGGTAAGTATCATAAGTAATGTAAGTAAATAGAGGAATCCGACTAAGAAAAATATAACAAGGGTAGTAATAAATGAAATAAATGGGATAAAATTCAACAAAAGATGATGATATTTCATGTCACTAGAAATATAGAAAACATGGATACAAGATAGAAGGCATAACATGTTCCAAAAAAGTATAAAGGAAATGAAAAAGACTATCCCAAGAATCCCAATCTCATTCCCAGTCATCTTCTATAAAGATCTATCCTAAAAAATAAACAATAAAGTGTTCAAAGTCGTATGATTCCCTTAATCATTACCTATAATCATGTAGTCTTCCCTAGTTACCAAATGGAACCTGGAGATGGTATGAGATAAATCTCAGTGGGACACCACCAATAGTGTCTATAACATTTGGCCAGTGTAATGGAAATATGATTGTGTGCAGGAAAGCATGTATAAAGTAAAGTAGTGCAATGTAACTAAATACCCAAGTACCTACTTCATCCCTAAGCTAGTTTATGAATATGTAACTATTTCATTAATTCATTATTATAGTTTATAATTAAGTCACATATTGATAATAGTGAAGATTTCAAAATGTAACAAGGAAAACTATAATGATATTTAAAAGATAAGTCCCAAGGTAATAACCAAGGTGATGTATACCTCAAGGGTCTCCAAATCATTAATAACTATTAATTGGAATGGGGTAAGAGTGTAATCCAAGGAGCATATTCTAAGGCATTCCACAATGAGACACCTACTGAGAGTCCATGGAGTTCATTTAAGGTAAAACAGGGCTAAGTAATGACTGGACACGATGGTCTTTAACCATGGAACCTACTTATTAATGCTAGATCCAAGGAGTGTATCCAAGGCATCCTTTAATACAATTATATGGATCCTATAGTGTCATATCAAGCATCCAAGAATATACAAGGATTGGGATCTTAGTGAGTATCAACCTAAGCAAGCTATTTTGTTGAATTAGAGTGGGGTCCTTGAGTGCTCAAGGCATTCCCTTAGGAATACAAGTCGATCTCGAGTCATTCCATTCCTATTTGATAATGAATTCATATAATAATTCAATTAGTTCAAGCCTTTCCTTCTATTCATGTGAATATTACAAGTATCATGCAACCCCTTTAATCAAGTCTTTGGTTCAAGCCTTTCCTTTAATTAGTGTGACAAGGACAGGTAGCATGTAACTATTTATTTAACAAAGTATATTAGAGAAAAGGGGAAAACTATCACGTCTTTATAACTTTGTTGAGAGATAGAGAGGAGAAGAAAGCCTCAAACAGACTTGAGTACTTACTGTTGAGTATCCAACATGACAAACAGAAGCTCGATCGGATCCTGGATGAAGGATATCTTTTAATCCTTATATTAGACCTTCAAAATCTCCAAAAATGAGTGAAAATGGAGGTTCTCCCTCTGGATCCCGATTTGGGGAAGAAGGGTTGGCTTAATTTGATCATTAAGGGAAAATTAGTAAAATTACCTTGAAAATAGCTGATGCACGATTTGTCCACACAGTTTGAAAAACCATGTGAAAACCCTGCACAGGTACCTGGGAAGAAGGAGCACTCACAATGTTAGGCCTCACATACATGCATCAACCGTGTGATATGGTTCTGTCCAAAAAATCTTTATATGCATGGTCAGGAAAATCATGCAGCCTTCCCGCACGGTTTACTCTAAACCATGCACCAAACCTATTTTTTTCAAAAATATGGTTTTTGGTCTCTGAACAAGACTCGGACACCCTTGGGACCTTCAATAACCCATTAGGAATCTATATAAGGTCCAAAATAAAGAATTAGACCGAAAATTAAAGGATTCATACCTGAGTGAAAAACTAGGTTCTTAAAGTCTTCCCCCTTAAAAGAACTTGTCCCTGAGTTCACCTTCCAAGGGTGAAGAAATATTGTCTGAGAACAACTCTGGCCACTGGAAACGTACATAGGCCTCCCACTCCCAAGTCTCATTCTACACACGGTCATACTATTATAGCACCCATACTAGAGGGATATACCAGTATCTAAGATTCTTCATGCTCCAGTCAATGATGTGTACTAGATAATCCTCAAAGGTAGCATCGGATTCTAACTCAACTTCCTCAAGATCAAAAGTATGAGAAGGGTCATCATGATATTGGAAAATATATGAAACATGGAAGACGTCATGCATGCAATGGTACCTTTGAGGTAGTAACAACTGATAGGCTACCAGCCTGACTCTCTCTAGAATTTCAAACGGCCCTACATAATTAGGTGATAACTTCCCTTTCTTTCGTAACCATTTATACCCTAGCTGGGGCGACACCCAAAGGAAATCACTATCCCTAAACTCAAAATATAGAGGTTTTTAATGATGATTGGAATAATATTTATGTCTAGACTGAGCAATAGTCATGCACTTATTAATCATTTGAACCTGCTCTAAAGGTTCCTAAATGAGACGAGGACCTAGCAGAGCTACCTCACCTACCTCTAGCCACCGTAGGGGTGAACGGAATGACCTACCATACAAGGCCTCAGAAGGATCCATCTGGACTGTCTCCTGAAAGATATTATTATAGGAGAACTCAAAAATAGGTATATGATTTTCTCAAGAACCTCCAAAATCAAGGAAACATGCTTGGATCATATCCTCTAGAACCTGTATTGTCTGTTCCGATTTTCCATCATCCTGAGGGAGAAAACTTATGCTTAGAAGCACTTGTGTTACCATATCCTTTTTAAATCCCTTCTCGAACCATGACATGAAACAAGAATCCATATCTAAAAAGATAGTACATGGAACCCTAGTGCATCCATATGATCTCACAAACATACAGTCTTCCCAGCTCTGAGAAAGTCTCCCAAATAGGTATGAAGTGATCCACTTTCGTCAGTCTGTCAATGACAACCCATACAGTGTCTATACCTCTAGAAGACCTAGGTAAATCAACTACAAATTCCATGGTAACATCTTCCCAATTCCATTTTGGGACTAGAATCAGTTGTAACAAGCCTGTAGGTCTTTATTTCTCCACATTCACTTTCTAACAAGTGGAACACCTAGTGAAAAATAATATTGTCTAATGTTTCATCCCAGGACACCAATACTGGCATCACATATCTCGATACATATTAGTGATTCCAGGATGAATTACCCAATAAGAATCAGGGAAATCTTTCTTCAACTCCTCTCTCATATCATTATAAACCCATACATGTCTATGAATATGTAGGATGTTGTCTCTTTCCATAGACCAATCCAGAGGTGGGTTATCTTCTATTATAATCACATGGAGAACCAAACCATCAGGATATGAAAATTGCCTATCCTTCACCTTATCAAGGAGGTAAGAGGTAACTTTCAAGGATGAGAGGTAAGATTACTCATGACTATCATGAAACTCCAGATGCAGCTCAGAAAAGAGGGTCATTAACTTCTATTCATCACTGGCTTCTCGCACGGCCTGTGTTTGAGTTTTCCAACTTAGTGCATCTGCAACCACATTTCCCTTTCTAGGTGTATAGGAAAGCTCAAAATCAAAGGATTACAGATATTTAACACATATCTACTATTTGAGGTTCAAGTCACGCTGCGAAAATATATACTTGAGGATCATGTGGTTCATGCACACCACAAAGCGCTCACCCAATAGAAAATGTCTCCATCAACGTAAGGCATGGACAACTGCTTTTAGATAAAGGTCATGTGTCAGGTAGTTTTTCTCATGAGGCCTCAATTACCGAGATCCATATGCAATGACTCTATCCTACTGCATTAGTAATGCTCCTAGACCGATGATTGATGCATCACATAATATCGTGTAACCTATTCTTGGCTCCAAAAGAGTCAAAATAGATGTCGATACAAGCCTCCCTTTTAGCTCCTGAAAGGATTTACCACATGCTTCTAACCATAGGAACTTTAAACCCTTCTTTGTAAGACCAGTAATAGGTGAATCAAGGTGGGAAAAGTCATGTATAAAATACTTGTAATATCCAGCCAGCCCCAAAAAACTCTATATATTGAACATGTTATTAGGATGCTCCTAGGAAACTATAGCACTGACCTTTTTTGGGTCAATAGATACTCCTGATTCTGATATAATGTGACCCAAGAAGTGAACTTTATCAATCCATAAGTGACACTTATCAATATTGTCATAAATCTTATACTCTCTCAGTATAATTGAAATGATCTCAAGATTTTTGGCATGGTCTCTATGATTGTGATAATAGACCAATATGTTATCCACAAATACTATGAAAAAAGAATCCAAATAGGGGTAGAAAACCCTATTCATCAGAGCCATAAAAATGGTGGGTTCATTCGTAAGACCAAACGGCATAGCAAGGAACTCATACAGACCATACCTGTTATGGAGAGTTTTATAAGGTATATCTGATGGCCTGACTCGTACCTGATGATAACCTGATCTCAAATTGATCTTGGAGAAGACCTTTTCTCCTCAGAGCTAGTCAATGAGATCATCTATTTGAGTAAGTAGATATCAGTTCTTAATAGTAAGTTGATTCAACCATCTGTAATCCACACATAGACTTAAGGTTTCATCTACCTTGGTAAAAAGAACAGGAGAACCCCAAGAGGGTATATTGGGTCGTATAAATTGTTTGGCCTCTAAATCCTCTAACTGTATCTTGTGCTCCTAAAGTTATGTTGGTGCCATCTTATAAGGAGGAATGGACACTGGAGCTACCCCCTAAAACAAGATCAATTGTAAAATATTCCTCTCTTCGAGGAGTTAATCCAAAAAAGTAGTTGGGAAATACATCCCTAAAATGATATACTATTGGAGGTAAATAATCTTGATGTAAATCCTGATCCTCCATTAAGAGATTTTTAATTTGGGCGGTCACTCCCCCTAGCCCCTGATGATTTGGTCTAGCTCTTCCATCTTGGATATCCTACTCACCTTTATATAGATAATTGTTTCCTTATGGTAATTTAAAAGATACCCTACAATGATAAAATTCAACAAAAGCATGATAGTGAACCGACCAGTCCATTTCAAGAATGACATCAAAGCCCGTAATCTCGAGAACAAAGAGGTTACATGAGAAAGGGTAACTTCCTGCCTCAAGGGAATAGTTTATACACTGGCATATTCCATCTATCTATACCCCTAATGGTGTATCTAGTGTCATTAAACCATAGTAATACTATATCAAAAGTTTTAGACTTTCCACAATAGATACAAAAATAAAAGAGTTTGAAGCACATGTATCAAATAAAGCAGATAATATAGTGGATTACACTATAATAGTACCTCGTACTGTAGATGGTCTCATAGCCTGATCCTTGGGTATAGTCTATAATGCATGAAACTGTCATGATCCACGACATAGTGCAATAGATGGACTACCACAATCATAACTGATCTGATGGTGCTAATGGTGATCAATGGTCTAGATACCATGGCCATGAATACCTCCTCGGCCAGACCTACTGGTGCTATTCCAACACCCTGCCTGATGCAGAGTAAAAGAACCCGCTCTTGAAGATAGAGCTAGTGCAGATCCTTTTCCACTCGAGGCTAGTGGAAAAGTCCTACAGAAACATTGAATATTCCACATACGGCCACAAGACTAAAACTCCATTGGGTACCTATAACATTGAGGCTTCTTGTACACCCTTCGTCCATGCTGATGAAACACCACTGAGCTATCAAATTGGATACTTTGGCTGTTACTACCCTAAAGAGAAACCTTGGGGGAAAGTTTCATACAACCAAAAGAACTATTGGCCTATCACAGTACTGATCGTCTATTACCAATACTATTCTTGTCCCTCAGGTTTTGCTCAGTGATAATATCCTGATCGACTATCTCAAAAAACATAGGCTGGAGGAAGGCATTCACCTACATACAGATGGAATACTAGATCTCGTCTTTGAATTTTTGAGCATGTGAAAGCTCGTCACCGGATAGAAGTGGTGCAAAACACTGTAACTTAGTGAAACACTCACAATATTCCATAATTAACATAAACCCCTACTCAAGATGCATGAACTCTATGGCTCTTTCATCTCTTAGAATCTGAGAAAATAATTAATCATAGAAGACAGTATTGAAATCAATCCACAACATGCCTTGATGACGACCTGCCTGGGAAACCATATCCCACCAATGCTTGGATGAATCCCGAAGCATGTATACAGAAACACTTACAGAATCTAAATAAGGAAAATCTCACTACCCAAGGTATACTACCCAAACTACCTGATTAGACAACCAGGTATTGATAAGTGATCAAGTATAATTTTCACTTCGTTCTATATTTAATTACCAGGTTCACTCCTTTACCTTTCATAAACATGACAAGGTGGGATAAGTATGTGCAACCACTTCATTTTAAATGTCATGTTTTACTCAATAATGGATATCCATTCCCACTGAATCATTGCCCATACACCTTCTCAATGAGAGAGACACCCATTTATTCATAGCATAATGGCTTGACTCGATAAATTACTCATCCCATCCCATGAGGTCCCATACACCTCATGAATTGAGATAGGAAATCACTCAATCACAACTAATAGTAATACAAGCATAAGCTAACTATAACAGCATCACTCAATAATCACAAGCATGAAGGAACCAGGCATGAAACGGAAGCCCCAATAGGTGGGATTTAAAAAAAATCAGTGACGATCGACGTAATCTTGTTGATGTCGGTGAATAGATTCCCAGTTTAAGCCGAAGATCACATGTGAAGAGTTTTAAGCACAAAAATAAAAACATAAAATACCCAGTTTAGATCTGAATCCATACACGACGTCTGCTCGTCATTGGTGATCGCTGCTTGAAGAATATGAAGAAAAATTCCTCTATATTCTCCACACATGCTTTATGAAATCCATAGGAGCACAAATCATCAAATTCTTGGTGATAGTGCGAAGATCCAGCAATACCTTTGATGCTCCGATGATCACTGAAATACTTCTCTTGTGATGCCTGAGAGAGAGCTTGATCTAAACTCCTTAGATCCAAAGATTCTCTCTCAAGATTATGGGAGAGAGGAGAGGAGGGATAAATCCCATGAAATAGACTTTGGTGAATTCTCCTCCTCCTCTATTTATAGTGTGTAATTAAAATACCCGGTATTTCCTCTCTGGCCCCCGAATACTTAACGCACTATAAACAACCTGTTATGACTACTAATCTGAGTCATAAATTTTATTCACTCCTTTTTAATATATTAAAATATTACATGATAATAAATGAGTCCATAACTTGAATCTTCATTCCCATAAATACAAATTGATCCTTGAATAGTTTAATATTCATTCAAATAATATTTTTTCACGTATTTACTTAAAACTTCTAAATAAAATTAATAAATAAATTCAATACCCATTTTTCATAACATGAATAATATGAATTTATTTTTTGTATCGGTGATCATTTAACCTTGGAAAAATTCCAAACCCCAGTGGTGTGGCCCACCATGTCCAAAACTCTTATTCTACTGAATAGGGAATATTCTTGAATACGCTATTGTGTGTGACCCTCTATGCCCTTATCTCAATAGTATTGAATATTATTCACAGACTAAGAGTGGGATCTAGAAACCCATCATGGCACCTAAAGAGATAAGGATTGTCACAGCAATGAAAACGAACCTATAAACATGTACTGTGTAACATAATCTCTTTGTCTTTAATATCTCATAAAGCAAGATGCACACACATGTCATTGCCCTTTTCTTGATTTATTATTAGTTGATCCAACTGTAAGAATTTACCCTTGACTACCATGGACATGGTCTTATAAAGGTACTACCATCCTGATGAACATGGCATGAGATATATTACTTCCATAACCTAGAAGTGACAAATCCTCTCTTGACTATTCAACCAATGACATGCCACCGATGACACACCCAACACAAACTACCTCGCCACAATTTCAATATCGTGGTTTTCATCTTGCATCAAAGTATAAAATCAAATGACATACATTGGTAATGATCTCAAGTCAGGAGACCATTACACATTATCGTAGATAGAAACATCCAATGACACTAAAACATGCGGTGTTCCTATTAGAGGTTGTGTCCTCATGATTTCACTACTAGAGATCACCAAGTGCGAACTTCATGTAAAGAAGTCTTAATGCTTATGAGCCCCCAACACCTGATAGTCAAACATCTACTATTTCCGATCAGTAAGATAAACCTAGACCATAGAACATATATTTAAGATTAATTTCATAGCATCTATAGGTTTTCATTATTTCTTGGGATCTTCTATTACCTCTCTATATGACAATTAATCTACAGACATTACCATTATATAGTGGATGAAGAAAAATATACACTATAATGGTATGAATACATCATGTATAACTAACTATACACATGATATAATAATCAAAAGCATTGAATAGTTGGGCCTAGGGCACCCACTATTTCAAAACTCCCACTTGCACTAGTGACAACTCGCTAACTGAACTTGTTAGCTACTCACATGTTAAAGATCATGTTTCTGCTGAGTAACGGATTTAGCTATTGGGGCCTCCACGGTTTTTCCATGTGGCTATTTTTCTATAGTGACTTCATATCTTAGAGTAAAACTTCCCAAGAGACAGTATCCTTGAGTATATCCCTCTTGTCCACTATCATAACTTGACATCTTGGCTAGTAATAATATCATAATTTACATTATGATGATACTTTTCTTACTAGGTGTGTTTCCAAGAACTGGAACAGATCATTGAATTTGTCTAATTCTTATCTCCCTTAGAAGCTGAAACATACTCGGTCTTTGTAGGTATGGCTACCACTAGATAATATGAGCTTGTCTCACTCATCACCTTATCCTAATTGTGATACTAGATTACAAGGATCTAAATAAGGCTAGTTTGTGACCCCTTAAAACTAGTATCATTTCTTTTCCACTTACCAGGTACATATCTTTTGTACTTTATGAAGTACAATTAGATAGTTCTGACTGCTTCCCATGCAGTGCTCCTAGATATTACTGATATTTTTCTACTAAAAATTATATCTAGACAATATCGGTTTTTGTACATATTATGGATACGTGATTGATCCATCGCATAAGCATATGGACTTCAACTCACCATGTTTATCTATTCTCATGTCACAAACATGTCAACCTGGAGATATTATGCCATGTGACATATACAAAAAATCATCTCTTGAATTGTTACATATTGTATTTTTCAATACTATGTCACTATATGTATGATTGACTAGGTCCAAGAAACCTTTAGATCCACCTCAGTATATCTTGTTCCCTAGAACATAGGCTGCTACTTCAAGTCAATCACTGGAGAATAGATTTCCTCCTGGTCTTAGCTAAATTGAAGGCCAATCTGTTTTCCATATGTTGTCAAACATATTTTTCTTGGAAAACCTTCTGCATTCCCACTAACCAATGGTAGACACATGGAAAACATTTGTTTCAAATGTATAATCTATGATCATGTTGCTTACTTCAATCATAAACTAAATTTCAGTAACTTCCAACCTTTATTAGCATTTTTTGTCTTGACCATCCCTTTCTGGTTGCATTATATAGACACCTTCAACAAATGATGGTCATGACATTAAATTCTTAATATAATGATCATATAAATTAGCTATGACAAGTAAAATTCTAATGGATTTAGGCATACCGACTTGGTATAACCAATCGAGCCTTATTGGTACTATGCTTGTACCATCCACGTTTCAACTCACTTGAATACCCACCACAATATTAAATATATAATCCCCTTTTTAATTTGATACATGGAATCCATTTATTGAATTTTAGTTGGTCTTATCAAATTAGCTAATTTTCATATAATTCTTACCTGTAGGAATATTATTCAAAATGAATAATCGATCACTGACCACAGTGAATACAAAAACCATCACCATGATTTTATCCTTTATACATGGTATGTGTATCTAGAACATACTATGTTCCACATGCGCTTATATAACTAGTTCCTATGCCAAATATTTGTACATCTCGAGCATTGACTAAACCCAAGTCAATATAGCTCCCACTATATCTAATAGAGATGTGCAACCATATATAGAATTGTAGTATATCACTTGACTACCACTTATCTATTAGGGATTTAGGTAACATCCTAAAAAACTATTAGTATAATTACAATAGTTTCACATTGTGTTTGTTCCTGATGTAAGTTTGTTTATGTCCTAACAAACTCTTTTCATCCATTCACATGTCCATATGACATATTGGATTTATCATCATACTATGACTCGTATGATATACATTTGTCATTTTAGTTGGAATATGATCATGGGATTATGTTGTTATTTGCGAAGCACGTCATGAAATATAATGGAAGTTTCAGTAAGTTGCAACATTGATACTACTTACATCAATACTCTGGTGTATAAATTGTGCATTTAGGAATTGATCAACGCTGGATTTTTGTTGATAAATGTTGACATGTAATACTTCATCATTGATCCTCCTTATTAATATCAATGTCGTGATGTAGATAAGGTAATTTGCATTTAGTAATTACGACATGCTATATTATCATGATAGATGAATTCTCAGTCAAGATATTATTTAGTATGCTGACTCAAAGAAACTTATATCTTTTGGCCATGGATATAACATACTTCACTTTTATATTCCTTAATATATTAAATGAATCTTATAAAGGAACTTTACTGCTATCTTTATCTTGGAATAGTTTATGATCACTTGATGAACTAATTCCAAAAGCCTTGTGTCATACCTCTATTTCTAAAGGTTTCTTTGTCCAAACTAAAAACATCAATAATACCAAAGGTGTTTAGTTGTACCATCCCTAAATATGAGACTTGGTATATTCTTGACATCCACGTGTAGTATTATTGACAAAGAATTATCATTCCACAACTGGGTATGAGTCTTACATTTTATATTCAACGGGTACTGCCTATAATTCAAGTATTACTAAACTATTGATTGAGTATTAAATACCAAATACAAAATTAATTCCTAAACTTGGGATAATGTCTCCTTGTGTCCAAAAGGACACATGAGATGAATGTTTTGGTAATTCTTAATAATATTTCTACAAGAATATTTCACTTGTAAATACAAAAGTTGTGTACTTCTCACCATTGGACTAGGTATCACCCTTTCTCAGCCACTTGATGAACACAACTAATTTTGAGTAAGGTTCATATACTTACTTGGTTACTATATCAGAATACACATATGTAATTAGCATATTGTATTTAATACTCAAGTAGTAAAACTGAAAACATTTTTATGTTGAATATACCTAAATACAAAGTGGTAACTTGCTTCTTTAATTCAGTTAATTTCAATTAAAATTCTATAATTTTATTTCATAATATGAAATGAAAATAACCTCCATTAATACCTCTTAATTTGAAGGAATTTTTGAATATTCCCTTGGCATTGTATAACTTTGGCCTTTTCACCTTGTCTTCTAATTTATTCACCATAGTAATTAAATATTAAACTATATTTTATATTCCTGTAAACTTAGAAAATCTTACTTAAGTTGATAATGAATCGATTACTCAATACTTGTTAGTTCTATAACTTAAAATGAAACTTGATTATTAGGGTGAAAATGATATGATAAAGGGATCTATTTAAAGATCTTGATCCATCTTTCAATATACACATATTGGTGTAACCATCACCTTATTCATATCATTACTTCGCTTTCTCCTTGCAAACATCTTGAAGATGAGACTTCATGTTTTTATCATCCATGTCCTAATGTAGAGACTGCAACTAACATTAGATGTTAATGAAATCATAATGATATAACCATCATATGCATTGTACATAAGTCTCCTGTAAGAAATTTCACCCTTTCTTCCTGAGGTATCATAACAAGTTTAAGAGATACTGGCACCTTGAGTCTCCTATACCATAGTACTATGAGTACACACCTGTACTATTCTTGGATACTCATGTCAGTGAGGACATTTACTTTGTCTAATATTTATCATAATTTAAACTTGTGGTATAATTTTCCATTTTACTGCGAAAAAAATTCTAGCAGATTAGTACTTTTTCTCTGGATTATCATTTCAAACATTTTGATTAAATAATTAAAGAATTAAATGTATCCCACTATTCTTATTGAATTCTAGGAACCCTCTATGCTAGAATCGGAATACTCTATCGCTAGATTATTCTAGTGGATAGGATCCTGGAACCACCCCTCGTAGTCTACAAGCTATGGCTATGCCACTACTTGGAGGGTTCAAGGTAGGCTTTTGGTTGGCCAATCGTATGAACTCGTGGTTCTGTGATCTGTTGAGTGAAGTCCTAGCTTCTAAAATTAGAACTTGATTTACTCAACGTTGGCCTATAAAATGATAACAAGTTAGCTATGAATAATCCTTACTAGAAATTTAGTTAATCTGACCCATCACTCTTATAAGAACTTCCCAGTAGTAAGAAGCACCCTCAGCTATGGCAGGACTGGCACCCTAAATACCCGTTTTTTTTCAAATTTGAATGACTGAAGGTGATTATGACTTAATATATCTTTGAGGGTTTTATTATTTTTAGTGTGATGAAAGAAATATTTTCCTATCTTCTTAGCACGTTCTATGTGATATCACTCAAAATTGACCATGCATAAAAGAGAAAAATTCATTATGTCACATGTTCATTTTATTTATGCATGCTTGTTTATTATTATACTATGTGATCGTGCATTAACTAAACATTCACAAAAATAATAAACCATGAAAAACAAAATGGCGTCCAGATCATGAGTCGGTACTAAAGGTTGATATGTTGAGTGTATAATAGATCAACCAAGACCCTAGGGGTAATACCTTAAGTCATGTGACTTGTAACTCAAATAGAAATGTCTACCATTGCAATGCATTCAACTCAAATCAGGTGAGTCGCCTTCACTTGACACGAAATGTGTCACTTTTCATCTTATCATTATACAACATTACTCGTATGCAGGTGAAGGGGTCTCGGGGTATGAAAATACAAATCTGAGAATGGGCGTGTAGGACCTTATACATATAACAAATCTAAGACGACACATAGATCACCTTTTAATTAAAATAATTATTACAAAAGCATTGAAATAAATAAATAAATAAATAAATAAATAATCAAGCACCAGAAAAGCATTGGTCAGTCTCCAACTCATGATCAGTATATGAATTAACTCGCCTATATAAACTAAATGCAGAATAAAAATTAAGCTTTCGTTAAATAAATTCAAGGGCGTTTAATTTAATTAAAAACTTCACTCTAATTTTTAATTCAATATTTTAATATCATTCGGTCTCGATTAATTAATTTAATTTCAAAAATAAATTTAAATTAATTTATTTATTTAATTAATTAATAAAATTAATTTAATTTGCACCACAGTCATTATTAAACCAAAAATTAATATTTAATTAATTTAATTATCAACTTTAATGAAATTAATTATTTTAATTAATTTTTGATTAAATTAATTTGCTTGAATTCCGAAAACCCGGGCAGGGCCTGTGCGGGTTGCGGTGAACCTACACAGGTTCATTTTGGGCTTTGATGTCCCCTTGCAAAAGTAATCAGGGTCTGGAAAGTCTGCTCATGCCCATTTTGGGTTGGGCAGGCTCGCCCTAGAGCAGTGCAGTTTACCTGCCCTATAGAAGGAGCTCTAGTCAGCGAGCCAGTGCGTGGGTGCTGGCAGGCTGGGGTCAAGGAACGGTGGTAGGGAAGAGGTCTGAGAGGCTGTCGGGCCGCAGTGTACGAGAAGGAAGAAGGGTCCACTGGGGGTGAGGTCAGCCGCGGTGGAGATTTGCTCGGCAGCAGCCCGGTGCAACAGTCAAGGGTGGCGGGAGCCACGGGTCCAGAGAGGAGGAGCTGGTGGGTGTTGTGTTGTCCATTAAGGAGGAGACGGTAGGGCGGCTGCACAGCCGGGTCTGTCCAAGCAGGGCGGCATGGGTGCGAACGACTAAGTCACTGGCATGCGGAAGGGCGGTCGGCCCAGTCAATAGTCGGCACGCACATAAGGGCTCCGGGAGAGGGGTTGGTCGGGAGCGGGGTACCACCGGAGGCATCGTTGCATGGGGAACTGTGGGGGCACTACTATGGGAGGGAGGCGGCCAAGATGGGGCTGCCGCTGTGGATTGAGGGGGGGGGGGCGCTCGGCCCCCACAATAGACCTACCCTTTTTTTTCTTCCAAGACCTACAAAGCAGGTTTCCCCCACCTTTTTTTATTTGTTTGATTACATGCCCAAAAAAACAATCCCTTTAATAAAATTTTCCAAAACTTATCTATTAGGATTTGGAAAAATAATAATATTTTAATTATAATAAAAGAAAAATTATTATTATAATAAAATCATATAATATTATTATTATAATAATTATACAATTAATTTTACGAAATTAATATTATTGAAAAACTATTTTTTGGTGAGTATTTCGACCATGGGATTTCCAATCAAAATACAAAACATCACCAGAATTCAGTCTCAAATATGAATTCTAAACTTCAGATGGCCGCAGACTAGCCATCCGATGTCCGATTCTGATTCTGTCTACGGCGTTGGAACTGTAATAACACCCTCTAAAAGGTTTAATGAAAATTTAATTCTTTCAATGGATTAAAAATTCACATGTTCCCTCTAATACCACTTGAAGGAACCAGGCACGTAGCAGAAGCCCCAAAAGGTAGTATTTTAAAAAAAACATTGAAGATCGATGCAATCTTTTTGATTTCGGTGAATTGGTGCCCAGTTTAAGATGATTATCACACATGAAGAGTTTTAAGCAAAAAAGTAAAACCATAAAATACCTGGTTTAGATTCAAATCCACTCATGAAATTTGCTCATCGTTGGCAACCGCTGCTCAAATAATCTGAAGCTGAATTCATCTAGATCATCCACACGCACTTCAATAAATCCTCTGGAGAGCTGATCGTTTAATTCTGAGTGCTAGCGTGGAGATCCGACGATGCCTTCGAGGCTCTGACGATCACCGCAACGCTTTGCTTGCGATGCCTAAGAGCAAGCTCGATCTGAACTCCTTGGATCCAAAGATTCTCTCTCTAGATTATGGGAGAGAGGTGACAAGAGAAAAATCCCATGAAATAGTCTATGGTGAATTCCCTTCCTCCTCTATTTATAGTTTGTAATTAAAATACCTGGTATTGCCTATCCGGCCCCGAATACTTAACGCACTATAAACGACATGTTATGACTACTAATATGAGTCATAAATATTATTATCATTTTCCTATAATATATTAAAATATTACGTGATAATAAATGAGTCCATAACTTGACTCTTCATTCCCATAAATATTAATTAAACCTTAAATAGTTTAATATTCGTTCAAATAATATTTTTTCATGTATTTACTAAAAACTTGTAAATAAAATCAATAAATAAATTCAATACCCATTATTCATAACATAAATAATATGAATTTATTTATTGTATTGGTGATCGTTTAACCTTGGAAAAATCTCGGACCCCATTGGTGGGGCCCATCATGTCCAAAACTCTTATTCTACTGAATAGGGCAGATTTTTGAATACGCTGTTGTGTGTGACCCTCTCAGCCCTTATCTCAATAGCAGTGAATACTATTCATAGACCAAGAGTGGGATCTAGAAACCCATCATGGGACCTAAAGAGATCAGGCTTGTCACAGGAGCGACAACCAACCTACAAACATGTACTGTGTAACATAATCTCTTTTTCATTAATATCTCATAAATCAGCATGCACACATGTGTCATCTCCCTTTTCTTACTTTGTTATTGTTTGATCCAACGGGATGGATTTACCCTCAAATTCCATATCCATGGTCTTATGAAGGTACTACCATCCTGATCAATATGGCCTAAGATATATTACTTCCAAAACCTAGAAGCGACAAATCCTCTATTTACCATTCAACCAACAACATGCCACTGATGACGCACCCAACACAAACTACCTCACCATGATTTAAATATCATGATTTTCATCTTGAATCAAAGTATGAAATAAAATGACATGAATTATTAATGTTCTCAAGTCAGGAGACCATTACACATGATCATAGATATGAGCATCCAATGACACCAAAACATGTGGTGTTTCTATTGGTGGGTTTTTCCTCATAATCTCGCTTATGGAGATCACCAAGAAGTCTTAATGCTTATGAGCCCCCAACACCTTATAGTCAAACATCTACTATGTCTGGTCAGTAAGATGTATTTATACCATAGAATATATATTTAAGATTAATTTCATAGCATCTCTAGGTTCTCATTATATCTTGGTATCTTCTATAACCTCTTAACATGATAATTAATCTATGGAAATTACCATTATATTGTGGATGTAGAAAATTATACACTATAATGGTAAGAATACATCATGTATAACTAACTATACACATGATATGGTAATCACAAGTACTGAATAGTTGGATCTAGGGCACCCACTATTTCAACAAGGCATATCAAGAAATTCAAGTAGTGAAATGCACCAATATGGCATGGAAATATGCATGACGTGAAAATTATAGGTGGATATAATTATGCATGAATTATACTCCTTGTCCTCATATCATTGGTCCATAGACGAATGGAATACTCAATCAGAGTAATAATCAACAACTCCACACAGAATGTGCATCACCCAATGGTGAAATGATATAAACTATAATAGAAAAAATCATAAGAACAATTATATTTTGTTTAACTTCGATTTTACCCCAAATGTATATTCACAGTACCCAAGTAAGGATTATGACCAAGTAACAAGCATCCTTAATCTCCTGAATATTGTCTCCATATATTAAATCAAGAAAATAAAACTCTTATGATACCACTTTGTGATGTCCCATACTTAGATTCCACTTAATAGGTGCCCCGATCCTGGTGGGCCACATGGCCTCAAGTGCATCTCAACAAACTCTATAGGCTTCTGACTAGTAGTAAGGGCCTAGGGTGTGTCCGTACGAAGCCTATTTCCTCATTACGAGAGTGTAGCATAATGGATTAATATAAAAAGAGGTAAGTATCAAAAGCAATGTAAGTAAAAAGTGAAAGTATACTAAGAAAAAGATAACAAGGATATAAATAACTAAAATAATTGGGATAATATTACACAAAAGATGATGATATTTCATGTCACTAGAAATCTAGAAAATATGGATACAAGATAGGAGGCATATCATGTTCAATAAAAGTATAAAGGAAATGAAAAAGACTATCTCATGCATGTCGATCTCTTGTCCAGTCATCCGCTATCAAGATCTATCCTAAACAGCAAGAAATCAAGTGTTTGAAGTCATATTCTTCCCTTTATCATTACCTATAATCATGTAGTCGACCCTGAGTACCAAACGAAGACCAGAGAGGTTGTGAGATAAATCTCATTGGGCCACCACCAATGGTGTCTATAACATCTGGATCGTGTGATGGAAATATGAAAGTGTGTGAGCATGCATATATAAAGTAAAGTAGTACAATGTAACTAAATACCCAAGTACCTGCTTCATCCCTTGACTGGTGTCTGAATATGTAACTAGTTAATTAATTCATTATTCCAGTTTATAATTAAGTCACATGTTGAAAACAGTGAGGATTCCAAGATGTAACAAGGAAACCTATAATGATATTTAAAAGAGAAGTCCCAAGGTAATAACCCAAACGATGTAGACCTCAAGGGTCTCAAAATTAGTAATAACAGTAGCTTGGGATGGCGTAAGAGTATAATCCAAGAAGCATAGTCCAAGTCATTCCACAATGAGATGCTTACCGAGTCCAGGGAGTTCATCTAAGGTAAAATAGGGATAAGCAATGACTGGTCCTAAGGAGATTTAACCACAGCACCTACTTGTCAATGTTGGATCTAAGGAGTGTATCCAAGGAATCCTTTAATACTATGAGAGGGATCCTACAGTGTCATACCAGGAATCCAAGAATAGACAATGATTGATATCTATGTGGGTATCAATCTAAGAAATTTATGTCCTTGAATCGGAATGGGGTCCTCGAGTGCTCAAGGAATTACCTAGGGAATCCAAGGAGAGCTTGAGTCAATCCATTCCTATTTGATAATGAATTCATATAATAATTCAACTGGTTCAAGTCTTTCCTTCCATTAGTGTGAATAGTCCAAGTAGCATGGAACCACTTTAATCAAGTATTTGGTTCAATCCTTTCCTTTCATTAGTATGACAAGTACAAGTAGCATACAACCATTTATTTAATCCCTTGAAGGCACATTCAATAACCAAGGTTCATTCTGATACCTTCCATTAGTGTGTTAAGGGGTGCTACGGACATGCAACCTATTATTGATTTACATTTAAGGCCAAGTGATATACTTAGTATAATTTCCAATTATCATTTCACAATTAATTATCAAATTGAAGCACTTACCTTAGGCGGGTCAAGTGGTGAGTATACATGGTACTTTCCATGATGAAATTTACAATATAAATCAATCCATTTAATGTATAAAAGTTTAACCTTATAAAGTTCAAGCAAAGGCACACCCGAACGGTGGCCTAAACATGTCAAAACACTAAACACAAAATATGGCATAACATCATACATGGGATGAATGTAGTTGAGGTTGTAATCAATAACAACTAAACACATATTTGGAAAGAGCATAACCATATGGTTCTAATGATTATAATCATGGAATATAAATTCAATAAACGACTCCTGATGAAATCGTCATGCCCCAAACTACATTTCCAAAATCAATTAACTTGAGGGATGTGATATAAACCACCCACCTTAGGGTGGTATGACTCTCCTACTCCAATTTTTTCCTCTAATTTTTATTATAATGGATTAGATCTAATAAAAGGGAGAAAATGATCACACCTCAATAACTAGGTTGAGAGAAAAAGAGAAGAATAAGGGATCAAATGGACTCGAGTGCTTACTGTTGGGCATCCAACATGATGGAGGAAAGCTTGATCAAATCTCGAATGAAATAGATATTCCAATCCTTTTCTTAGGACTTAAAAATATCAAAAAATGAGAGAAAAATGAGGTTCTCCCACTAGATCCTGAGTTGGGGAAGAAGGTTTGGCTTAATTAGATCATTAAGGGAAAAGTAGTAAAATTACCTTGAAAATATTCGGTTCACGGTTTGTTCGAACGGTTTGAAAAAACATGCGCAAACCCTACATGGGTACCTGGGAAGAAGGGGCACTTGCACAGTTAGTCCACATGGTCATGCGCCAACCATGTGATATGGTTCTGTCTGAAAAAACACCATCTTCACGGTTAGGAAAACCATGCGGGCTTCCCTCATGGTTTACTCTAAATTGTGCGCCATACCTATTTTCCCAAAAAAGATGGGGTTTGGGCTCCGAACAATCCAAAAACACCCTTTGTACTTTTATTATCCCATTAAGCATCCATATAAGGTCCAAAATAAGGAATTAGAACAAAAATTAATGGATCTGTACCTCAGTGAAAAATGGGGTTCTTACAATCCTATTCCATAGATTGATGATTTGTTTGATCAACTAAAGGGTGCAAGTTGGTTCTCAAAGATTGACTTATGGTCAGGATATCATCAGATGCATGTGAAGTATGAGGATATCTTGAAGACTACTTTTCATTGTCGTCATGGGCAATACGAGTTCATGTTGATTATGTTCAGCGTGAAAAATTCTCCAGTTGTGTTCATGGGGTTTATGAATGTTGTGATCTGTGAGTTCCTAGATAAGTTCATGGTGGTTTTCATCAACGACATCCTTGCGTACTCCGTATCTGAGGCAATTCATATAGATCATTTGAGTTCCATTTTGGGAGTTCTTCATTGAAATCAACTATTTGGGAAGTTGTTGAAGTGTGAGTTTTGGGCTCAAGAAGTCCGTTTATTAGGGCATGTTATATCCCAACAGGGAGTAGCTGTGGATCCATCAAAAATAGAATTAGTTGTGTCTTGGGAATCCCCCAATATAGTGAAAGAGGTGTGAGGTTTACTTGGTCTTACAGGCAATTATAGGAGGTTCGTAGATTATTTCTCTCAGGTTGTGACTCCTCTGACAACATTGACCAGAAAGGATCTGGCGTTCATGTAGACTAATTAGTGTTAGGCACATTTCAAGTATCTGAAGGATAATTTGGTTAGTCCTCTGGTTCTTTATCTACCAGCATAAGTAGTTTAGTTTGATGTTTTCTATAATGAATTATTTCTAGGGTTAGGATATGTTCTGATGCAGTAAGGATCGTTCATTTCTTATGGGTATCGGTAGCTATGTCCCCACAAACAAAAATATGTCACCCACAATCTCGAGTTAACAACAGTGTTGTTTTCCTTAATGTTTTAGATGAATTACCTCGTCGATGGTCATTTTGTGGTATTCACTGATCATAAAATCCTTAGGTACGTTTTATCCTAGAGTGACTTGAACTTGTGACAGTGTCAGTGGGGGGAGTTCTTAAATGATTATAACCTCAAAATTATGTATACACCTGGAAAGGGGAATGTTTTAGCTGATGTGCTGAGTAAGAAGTCACGTAGTGATGAAGTGTGAGAATATGGTGATTCCTAGAGAGTTATGGAAGAACTTTCATCATTACATCTGAATATGGGAAAATTTGGGGGCAGATGTTTTCTTTTTTAGATGAAGGTTCAGTCATCCCTGGTGTATAAGGTGGAGGATTCCAAGTTTGGGGATCTTGCGGTGGAGTTCTGGAGAGACCGAGTTGTTTTTGGTGAGGCCCTTGAAGGTTGGTTTGGGGATGAGAAACACCGAGTGTTTTCTCAGGGATTGATTTTCATTCCTTTTGTGATGCATGAGATGATTCTCAAAGATTTCCATAGTTTTCCCTTAGTGGTACATCCATGCATGAAAAATATGTATCGACATTTGAGGATTTAGTTTTGGTGTCCTGGGTTGAAGTGTGCAATTGCAGAGTTTGTGTCTCGATGTTTGGTTTTCCAGAAGGTGAAGGTCAACCACCGTGTTCCTGGTGGTTTACTCTATATATTATAGTTCCTTAGTGGAAGCACTACTAAAAAATCGGGCATTAGCGACTGCCATTAGCGGTCGCTATAGGCCTATAGAGACTGCCCAGCGACCGCCATTGGCGGTCACTATAGGTGGCTGAAATGCCGGCCTTAAGCAACCACCTGGCGGTCGCTACACTGGGAAAAAAAAATTTAAAAAAAATTCATACTAAAAGAAATATATATATATATATATATATATATATATATTAAATAATATATATATATATATTAAAGAAAATATTTATATATATAATATTAAATAAAATATTTTAAACATATATATATATAATATCATTTAAATATTTTAATATATATATATATATTAAAGAAATATATATATATATAATATTAAATAAAATATTTTTCATTTTTTTAATGAAATGTATGAATTGTGTTTTTTTTTCTTCATGGTGCAAAATCAGAGATAAAACAAGGTAACAATCATAAAAAATGGAAAACAATTTCAAACAGCAAAAACATCAAGATCATCATAAACGATAAACATGCTTCAACGATCCGAGCAAGTCCATCTATTTCAATCTTCTGCTTCAATAAACCTATAATAAGACAAAAAAACAACAAAACAAAACAAACGTAAATTGAACATAAATATTCAGTTATTATATACATATAATAAAATTAAATCTGACATCAAATCATGGTGCTATAAAAATTTAAAACCCCCAATTTAAGAAATGCTATCATTTCAGGCCATTCGGAGCATGTTTGCTCCGAATTCGACCGTCTCACGCCATTTTTGCTGTTTTATGACACCAGAAACGCGTTTCCGGTCACCGCGGTCAAACGACACCTCCGATTGACATGCCTTCTACCCAACCATTTCACAAATCACACAACGGCTGATGTCGTACGGTTTAATGGCATTCTGAGGTCGTTTGGGTGGTTTTGACCCCCCAACGCGTCGTTTTAGCCCGCGCTGAGCTGCTGAAAACGACACAATCGGCCATACTGCGCGCACAGCACGTCTGATGGGTGCTCCGTCTCCTCTTACACATCACGAATAATATTCCTAATGTTTTCGTGTGGTTTCAGGTCATTCAGAGCACGTTTTCTCTGAATTCGACCGTCTCACGCCGTTTTTGGTGTTTTATGACACTGGAAACGTGTTTCCGGTCACCGCGGTCAAAAAACACCTCTGATTGATGTGTCTTCTACCCGAAAATTTTAAAAATCACACAAAGGTTGATTTCGTATGGTTTCATGGAATTCTGAGGTCGTTCGGGTGGTTTTGACCCCCCAACGCGTCGTTTTAGCGCACACCGAGCTGCTGAAAACGACACAATCGGTCGTACCGCGTGCAACGCACATCCGATGGGCACTCCATCTCCTCCTACATGTCAAGAATAATATTCCTAATGTTTTTGTGTGGTTTCAGGTCATTCGGAGCACTTTTTCTCCGAATTTGACCATCTCACGCCGTTTTTGGTGTTTTATGACACCAGAAACGCGTTTCCGGTCACCGCGGTCAAACGACACCTCTGATTGATGTGCCGTCTACCCAACCATTTCACAAATCACGCAACAGATGATTTCGTACGGTTTAATGGAATTCTGAGGTCGTTCAAGTGGTTTTGACCCCCCAACTCGCCGTTTTAGCGCGCGTCGAGCTGCTGAAAACGACACAATCGGTCGTACCGTGCACAATGCACGTCCGATGGGTGTGTCTTCTCCTCCTACATGTCACGAATAATATTCCTAATGTTTTCGTGTGGTTTCAAGTCATTGGGAGCACGTTTGCTCAGAATTCGACCGTCTCACGCCGTTTTTGGTGTTTTATGACACCGGAAATGCGTTTCCATTCACTGTGGTCAAATGACACCTCCTATTCACATGTCGTCTGTCCAACCATTTCAAAAATCACACAACGGCTGATGTCGTACGGTTTCATGGAATTTTGAGGTCTTTAGGGTGGTTTTGACCCCCCAACGCGCCATTTTAGTGCGCACCGAGCTGCTGAAAACGACACAATCGGTCGTACTGCGCGCACCGCACATCCGATGGGTGCGTCGTCTCCTCCTACACATCAAGAATAATATTCCTAATGTTTTCATGTGGTTTCAGGTCATTCGGAGCATGTTTTCTCCGAATTCGACCGTCTCACGCCGTTTTTGGTGTTTTATGACACCGGAAAGGCGTTTCCAGTCACCGCGGTCAAACGACACCTCCAATTGATGTGCTGTCTGGCCGACCATTTCAAAAATCACACAACGGCTGATGTCGTACGGTTTCATGGCATTCCGAGGTCGTTCGGGTGGTTTTGACCCCCCAACGCGTCGTTTTAGCGCACGCCGATCTGCTGAAAACGACACAATCGGCCGTAACGCGCGCACCGCATGTCCGATGGGAGCGTTGTATCCTCCTACACATCACAAATAATATTCATAATGTTTTTGTGTGGTTTCAGGTCATTAAGAGCACTTTCTCTCTGAATTCGACCGTCTCACGCCGTTTTTGGTGTTTTGTGACACCGGAAACGCGTTTCTGGTCACCGCGGTCAAACGACACCTCCGATTGACGTGCCTTCTGCCCGACCATTTCACAAATTACACAACAGCTGATGTCGTATGGTTTCATGGCATTCCAAGGTCATTCGGGTGGTTTTGACCCCCCAATGCGCCGTTTTAGCGCGCGTCGAGCTGCTGAAAACGACACAATCGGTCGTACCGCGCGCAACCGCACGTCTGATGGGTGCTCCGTCTCCTCCTACATGTCACGAATAATATTCCTAATGTTTTCGTGTGGTTTCAGGTCATTCAGAGCGCTTTTGCTCCGAATTTGACCGTCTCACGCCGTTTTTGGTGTTTTATGACACCAGAAACGTGTTTCCGGTCTCCGCGGTCAAACAACACCTCCGATTGATGTGTTTTCTACCCCACCATTTCACAAATCACACAACGGCTGATATCGTACGGTTTCATGGCATTCCGAGGTCGTTCGTGTGGTTTTGACCCCCAACGCGCCGTTTTAGCACGCGCTGAGCTGCTGAAAATGACACAATCGCTCGTACCGCGCGCATCGCACATTCGATGGGCACGCCGTCTCCTCCTATACGTCACAAATAATATTTATAATGTTTTTGTGTGGTTTTAGGTCATTCCGATCACGTTTTCTCTGAATTCGACCGTCTCACGCCGTTTTTGGTGTTTTATGACACCGAAAAAGTGTTTCCGGTCACCGCGGTCAAACGACACCTCTGATTGATGTGTCGTCTGCCCGACCATTTCACAAATAACACAACGGCTGATTTCATATGGTTTCATGGCATTCCAAGGTAGTTCGGGTGGTTTTGAACCCCCAACACGTCGTTTTAGCGTGCGCTGAGCTGCTCAAAACGAGAAAATCGGCCGTACCGCGTGCACTGCACATCTGATGGGCACGCCGTCTCCTCCTACACATCATGAATAATTTTCCTAATGTTTTCGTGTGGTTTAAGGTCATTCGGAGCACGTTTTCTCCGAATTCGACTGTCTCACGCCGTTTTTGGTGTTTTATTACACCGGAAATGCATTTCCGGTCTCCACGGTCAAACGACACCTCTGATTGACATGTCTTCTACTCGACCATTTCAAAAATCACACAACGGCTGATGTCGTACAGTTTCATGGCATTCCGAAGTCGTTCGGGTGGTTTTGACCCCCCAACACGTCGTTTTACCGCGCGCCGAGTTGCTGAAAATGACACAATCGGCCGTACCACGTGCACCGCAAGTCCGATGGGTGCGTAGTCTCCTCATACACGTCAAGAATAATGTTTTTGTGTGGTTTCAGGTCATTCAGAGCACGTTTTCTCTGAATTCGACCGTCTCACGCCGTTTTTGGTGTTTTATGACACCAGAAACGCGTTTCCGGTCACCGCGGTCAAAGTAATCCTCCGATTGATGTGCCATCTAACCGACCATTTCAAAAATCACACAAAGGCTGATGTCGTACGGTTTCATGGCATTTTGAGGTCCTTCGGGTGGTTTTGACCCCCCAACGCACCGTTTTAGCGCGCGCTGAGCTGCTAAAAACGATACAATCGGCCGTACCACACGCACCACATGTCTGATGGGTGCGTCGTTTCCTCCTACATGTCACGAATAATATTCCTAATGTTTTCATGTGGTTTCAGGTCATTTGGAGCACATTTGCTCCGAATTCGACCATCTCGCGCCGTTTTTGGTGTTTTATGACATAGGAAATGTGTTTCCGGTCACCGCGGTCAAACGACACCTCCGATTGACGTGACGTCTGCCCAACCATTTCAAAAATCACACAATGGCTGATGTCGTACGGTTTCATGGCATTCTGAGGTCGTTCGGGTGGTTTTGACCCCCCAACGTGCCGTTTTAGCGCGCGCCGAGCTGCTGAAAACGACACAATCGTCGATACCGCGCGCACCGCACGTCCGATAGGTGTGCCGTATCCTCCTACACGTTATGAATAATATTCCTAATGTTTTTGTGTGGTTTCAGGTCATTCGGAGCACATTTTCTCCGAATTCGACCATCCCACACCGTTTTTAGTGTTTTATGACACTGGAAACGCGTTTCCGGTCACCGCGGTCAAACGAAACCTCCAATTGACATGCCTTATGCCCGACCATTTCACAAATCACACAACGGCTGATGTAGTATAGTTTCATGGAATTTTGAGGTCGTTCTGGCGTTTTTGACCCCCCAACGCGCCGTTTTAACGCGCACCGAGCTGTAGAAAACGACACAATCGGCCGTACCACGCGCACCGCATGTCCGATGGGAGCGTCGTCTCCTCCTACACGTCAAAAATAATATTACTAATGTTTTCGTGTGGTTTCAGGTCATTCGGATCACGATTTCTCCGAATTCGACTGTCTCACGCCGTTTTTGGTGTTTTATGACACCGAAAACGCGTTCCCGGTCACCGCGGTCAAACAACACCTCCAATTAACGTGTCGTCTGCCCAACCATTTCACAAATCACACAAAGGCTGTTGTCGTGCGGTTTCATGGAATTCCGAGGTCATTGGGGTGGTTTTGAACCCCCAATGCGCCGTTTTAGTGCGCGCTGAGCTGCTGAAAACGACACAATCGGAAACGCGTTTCTGGGGTGCGGGGAGGGTTGTCCGGGGTGTGGGGAGGGCGGTCCGGGGTGCGGGGGGCCTGTCCGGGGTGTGGGGAGGGCCTTCCAGGGTGCAGGAGGGCTTTCCGGGGTGCGGGAGGGCTGTCCGGGGTGGGGGAGGCTATCCGGGGTGTGGGGGGCTGTACAGGGTGAGGGGAGGGCTGTCCGGGGTGTGGGAGGGCTGTCCGGGGTGCAGGGAGGGCTGTCCGGGGTGCGTGGGGGTTGTCCAGGGTGGAGGGGAATGTCCGGGGTGCGGGGAGGATGTCCGGGGTGCGGGGGGGTTGTCCGGGGTGCGGGGGGCCTGTCCGGGGTGCGGGAGGCCTGTCCGGGGTGCGGGAGGCCTGTCCGGGGTGCGGGAGGGTTGTCCGGCGTGCGGGGAGGGCTGTCCGAAGTGCGGGGAAGGCTGTCCGGGGTGCGGGGGGCTTTCCAAGGTGCGGGGAGGACTGTACGGAGTGCGGGGGGGGCCTATCCGGGGTGCAGGAGGGATGTTCGGGGTGTGGGGAGGGCTGTCCGGAGTGCGGGGAAGGCTGTCTGGGGTGCGGGAGGGCTGTCCGGGGTGCGGGGAGGGTTGTCCGGAGTGCGGGGAAGGCTTTCCGGGGTGCGGGAGGGCTGTCCGGGGTGCAGGGAGGGTTTTCCGGAGTGCGGGGAGGGTTGTCCGGGGTGTGGGGGGGGGGGCTCTCCGGGGTGTGGGGAGGGCTGTCCAGAGTGCGGGGAGGGATGTTCGGGGTAGGCCGGGGACTACAAATAGTGAACTCAGATCATTCATCAAAAACAAGTTTAATGATTTATATTAGGAATCACGTGTTTTTTTCAAAAATATTACATAACATGCAATTCTAAACATTGAAAATTAAATGAACAAAAAATATCCAAATCAATAATCAGTTTCATGGTTGCTTCTCAATTCGTGCACACAAACATTGCATGAGGCCAAAACACACATGATACCCCCAAATCACAAAAAAACTCACAAGAAACCCAACATAAATATCAATAACAACCCCACCATTAAAAGTAGAAACACACCTCGTGAATATGATGTGTCATGCGTGTTCATCACTGACCTCCATCTGGTGGGATAGGGGCCTACAACAAATAAACATTATGAATATTTTCATAACAAAAATAATTTAAATTAAATAAATAAATACAGTATAAACCTGCGTCATGTGATCCCCTGCACCATCACCTGGACGCACATTTTCCCGCAGTGGTCTAACCTCAGCAGCCAATTGCGCATTTGCCTCCTCGGAAGCCCGCAGTCGTGCCTCGAAATCTGACAACTGATGTGTCATCTGAGCAACAGCAGGACCGACAACTGCAGTGCGTGACACTACAGAACGAGGAATCTCTATTCCATAGGTCAAACTATATCCATGCCCATCCCGACCAATGATGCGATGAAAGATCTCATCCCTTCGCATGGGAAGCTGTCGCTGGTCCTCTGGCAGATGTTCAAATTCAGCTTCAAATTGAGCCTGTGAAATATTTAAATATATATACATATATTAATATACATATTTTATGTAATTATTGGTAATGAGTAAAATCACTTACTATCAATGTTGCAGCCTCTGTATCATTGCGATCACGAGTCCTCATCGACACCGACATTTTATCAATTGGTGCACCTTGCTCCCGCAACTATATATGAATAGAATATAAACACAAAACCGTATTAATTAAAAAAAAATTAAAAATTAATAATAAATACCTCATGTCGGATCTGAGACACGTGACGAGTCCCGAGCCTGTGAGGTGGTCCCTGCAACGCTCGATTCTCAGAATGGCGTGTAGACACCTCCTACATTCAATTCATTCAAATATCAAACAAATCACACATTCTTGAAAATATATATACCAAAATAAATATACAAACCGCAACACCCTCATTAGACCAATATGAAACTAAATCATGCCACTGAGTTGGGAGGACACCTCTCAGGACTTTTTCCATAATTTCTGGGGCACCCACATTTGGTACCCAATGGTCCCTCTTGACTTTGCCTTTATAGTCTTTCCACATCTTACGGCATTTGCTCATACACACTGGCCGAAACTCATCAGGACATACTTTCAAATTTTGCAAAGAAAAAAATCACATATGTTATTGTTGATTATACATAGGGAATAAAGTAAAATGGTCTTCTTACCTGAACCTCCCTCCAAAGACGATCTAATGTGTCCTGAGGGATAGAAGCCCAGTCACGCGTGGTCAATGAAAATCAATGTGGATCACGTATGATATGACCCAACTGACGAATAAATTCAGGGGCAATCCGTCCCACAGGATAAAATACCTCATCAAATGAAACATCAAAAGTCGTGTCGGAATTCCATGATAATATGCCATGACCAGGGCCTCTCCTGCGAGAGGAAGAAGCAGTCGAGTCTGATCCTGTTGAAAACAATTTTATATACAAATTGACAGATGTTATAAATATATATATATATATATATGTGTGTGTGTTTATTAATTACATAAATAATAGAGATAATGACATTCCAAAATACCTCGACCCTGAGACGTAGATGCCTCAAATGGATGATGTGGATCTTCTGCCTCTTCCCCTGACATGCCTGCAGTCATGGAAAACATTAGTAAGGGGACTATCCAAAGTGTCCAAATGATAAATTGGATTGTTTTTAAAAGAAATCAAACTTTTACAGTTTTTAATAAAACAAAAAGGGATTGAATTATTAGTTGTGAATTAATTTTAAAAAATTAGAAAGTTCACAAAACAGATATACAAATTATGTACAAAACCAATCAATGCATAGCCAAATTTCAAATTGAATTAATAAAAATTCAAGCAGCACATGAACCAAATGAAGAAAACCTCAATGGGAAGATACACCGACAATAACATCAATATAACATGAGTTAAATCACCCTAAATATTTATAATTGAATAAACTTCCAAAAGTGAGGATTAAAACTTACAAGGATTTATAAAATGTTTAGATAATTTATGATATCTTAGGCTGAATAGCGGGAAAACAATTATACCTTTCATTAAGCATGCAAATCGATTGTTTCTCCTTCAACAGCCGCTCTGACCCAATAAATATCTTCTTCACGTTGAACTACGGTATGTTGATCAAGATATTGGGAAACAAAAGGAATAGTCTCGGGTTCATCTTGTTCAAATAAAAACACTCCTCACCGAGACATTTTGACAACAACTTGCCAACTTGGATTCGAAGGCAAAGTAACGAAGAATACTTGTTCCGCTTTTGATGTCAAAATGAAAGGTTCATTATCAACTCGTTCATTTCTGTATAACATATAGTTAAAATTCACCAATGAAAACTGATATTGATCGACTTTACATCCACGCACTGGATCAACCCAATTACACTTTAACAATATGTACTTCAACCCGTGTGTGTATACAACTTCAATGATGTCTATCAATTGACCATAGTAATAACCAGAATCAATAAATGGACAACCGATGCCACTGTTTTGTGTTTCTCATTTGTCGTCAACATCTTTAATGTGAAATCGAAAACCATTAACATCTATAGATTTATAACGACGAGCCGTTATAGATGGACCCTCAGCCAGTTGGATAAATTCTTCAGTTAGCGTGGGGTCCCCTAACTCCCTCATCTTATGAACCTACATAATTCATAGAATTCAATAATGATATATGAAGAAATAAATTAGTATAATACTTCACTCATAATGAAAATCAATTTATACGTACATAATCCTTGAACCAATCGTGAAATGACGCATAATGAGACTGTTGAATTTGAAACTCAGTCGCATGATACATCTCTTCTTTTATCTCATTAATGTGTTTTCTACAAATGATAATGCAATGTTTAAATGATCAACTTATGTAAACAAAACATGTAAAACTTAAACAATAAAAGTGATAAGATACTTACTGCATTAATGGTGCAACTGATGGAGTATTGAACAAGATATATCGATGCGCTTGTATCCACTCGATGTTGTCTATATCATATGTGGTTCCTTCTCCAACTAGACCATCCTGAATTCGAGAGGGCTTATCTAATTTTGTTTCAACATCCGTAATATATTCTACACAAAAAGTAGTACACTCATCCATCAAATAACCATTGGCTATTGATGCCTCCAGATGAGCTTTGTTGCGTACAAATTGTTTCAATGTACTCAAATACCGCTCAATAGGATACATCCACCTTAATTGCACTGGACCAGCAGCCATTACTTCATCAGTTTGGTGCACTATCAAGTGGACCATAACATCGAAAAATGAGGGGGGAAATAGTTTCTCAAAGTGACAAAGCGTAAGTACAATTCGGTCCTGTAAACTTTTTAAATCACTCATTTGTTGATTTATTAAACAAAGCTGTCTAAAAAAATTACTCATCTCAATCAACGGCTGAACAACATTGGGGGATAAACAATCACAAATTGCGATTGGAATCAACTTCTGAAGTAGTATGTGATTGTCATGACTTTTCAACCCTTGAAATGTCTTGCTCGTTAGATTCACACACTTTGAAATATTAGAAGAGTAACCATCAGGCACCTTGAGAATCTTCAAAATGGAAAGAAATTTCTCTTTCTCCTTTGTAGTCATCGTATACTGTGTAGCAGGCATATATGCCTTGTTTTCCTCAGCTAACTGTAAATGCAACTATTTCCTTAAACCCATTTCTTCCAAATCACGACATGCATTAACATGGTCCTTTGATTTCCCACTGAAACCTAAAATGGTTCACAATATGTTATCACAAACATTTTTTTCAATGTGCATGACATCCAAATTATTCCTCAGCATGTTAGTTTTTCAATACGGAAGACTATAAAAAATACTTTTCTTTTTCCAATTGTGACTGCGCTGCCTACCCGCAGCTCGAATATTACATACCAAAGGAGCCACCAAATCCTGAATTTCATATACCATGCGGATGTTTTCTTCCTCAATCTGCGATAAAATTTCGACTCCTATCATGATCTTTGGTGCTGGGATGAACTCTCTAGAACCATCAAATTCCACTCTGTCCTTTATGAACCTGTGCTGAGGGGGGAGAAAACGTATGTGACCCATGTATGCCCATTTTTTGGAATGCTTAATCCATACATATTTTTTACTTTTGTTGCAACAAGGGAAAGAAAATTCCCCTTTCGTACTCCATCCTGATAAATTTTCATAAGCTGGGAAGTCATTGATTGTCCACAATAAAGCAGCCTGTAGTTTGAACATTTCATTCGTTTCACAGTCATAAGTCATCACACCATCGCCCCAAAATTCATTCAACTCATCAATCAATGGCTGAAGGTAAACATCAATCTTATCCCTCGGACTTTTAGGTCCATCAATAAGAGTGTAAAGTAATACAAATATTTGCTTCATACAAAGCCACAGAGGAAGATTATACGGAACCAACACCACGGGCCATGTGCTATGAGTTTCCCAACCATAGACTTGAATGGATTGAAACCATCTGCTTCCAATACCAATCGAACATTACGAACATCTTTGGAAAAGTCGGGATGTCTCTTACCAAAATCCTTCCATGCATGAGAGTCTGCCAGGTGGGTTAACATATCACTTTCATGAACTCTTTCTGCATGACATCTCATTAAATTAGAAACTATATATAACATAAAAAATCTTTTCAACCTTGGTTTAAGGGTAAAGTAACGCATTTGCTTTACGGAAATAGGTTTCCCCTGTATCACAATCTGACTTTGATGAGTCTGATTTCCCCTGTTCTCTTTCCACCTAGAAGCACCACAAACCATACAAATATCCAAATGGGAAGTTTCCTTTATAAACAACATACAGTTGTTTGCACATGTATCTATGGTCTCATATGTAAAACCTAAGTTCTCTATCAGCTTACGAGCTTGGTAATACAACTCGGGAATCTTAGCGTTGACAGGAAGAACCTTTTTCAATAACACCAACAGCATGTCGAATGATGTGTCTGACCAATGATTCAAAGTCTTCAAATGAAAAAACTCCACGATAAACGACAATTTATTGAAATAAGTACATCCAGGATATAATTCTGTTTTTGCATCATCAATTGCTTCATAAAACCTCCTAGAATCATGATCTTCACCAGAGCAAAGATTTATCTCACCGGTCTTAAGATCCTGGATGTCAATGCCTTCAGGATCCAACCCACGTACCATTTCAGTAAGCATTTCATGCATTGGATCATTCATCCTTGCATCAACATCCATCTGAACTGTATTCGTATTTTCACAACGAACATATTCTTCTCCATGACGAGTCCAACTCTTATAATTTCTCAGAAATCCATTAAAGAATAGGTGCTCCCTCACAGTATCTTGTGTGGATTGATATCTGTTAGCACATTTTCTACATGGACAACTAATATAGTCACTTTCAAATCCTCTGGTGAAGTCAATAAACTGCATAATTCCATTGAAATACTCTCCAGACATTCGATTTGGAAGATCAATCCAACTCTTATCCATAATAAGATCCCTATAACAAACATTTACACAAGACTTATTACATTTGCATTTTTTATATCAAATATATTTAAAATAAATACTAATTAATTGTTTGTGAACCATTTATAAAATAATAATGTAAGTGAAAGCCCATGTCATACCTGATTGCGCTACAAACCTAGAAGGGAGGGGAGCCGAAGGCGGTGCTGCGAGGGAGAAAAGAGGTAGCGGTGGGGAGCCGGAGCCGGAGCTGGTGCGGCGAGGGAGGGGACGGTGAAGGAGGGGATGGGTGGCGGTGGTGTGGTGAGGGAGGGGACGAAGACGAAGGGGACGGGGACGGGGTTTGCGGGGTTCGGGGGGGTTGTTCGGGGTGATGGGGGGAGGTAAGAGGGGGCGGAGGGCCGAGGGCCGAGGTCGGAGGGGCTGGAGGCCGAAGGCCAGAGGGTGGTCGGAGGGCTGCCGTAGGCGGGTGGCGGGAGGCCCGAGGGCAGAGGGAGTCCGCAGGGCGGACGGCGGGGCCGGCGGAGGGTAGGGCCGACGGAGGGTGGCCGGCCGGAGGGTGGGGCGGTGGAGGGTGGTCCGGCGGAGGGCGGGGTGACAGAGGGCGGACCGGCGGAGGGCGGGCCGGTGGAGGGAGGGCCGGCGGAGGGCGGGCCGGCTGAGGGAGGGGCGGTGGATGGCGGGCCGGTGGAGGGCGGGGCGACGGGGAGGGCGGGGCTAGGGGGAGGGAGCGCAGCGATGGGGAGGGCGCGCAGCAACAGGGAGGGTGCGGGTGATGGGTAGGGGGGAAGGGTTCGGGGGGGCGCTTCGCGAGAGGAGAGAGGTTCGGGGGGTGCGGAAGCCTTTTTTTTAGGGAAACGTAGCGACCGCCAGTGGCAGTCGCTATAGGTAAAGGGGCTCAAAAGCCCATATTTCTAGTAGTGAAGTGGGAGGACATCTCGATGGACTTTGTTACTGGTTTACCTCGAGCTCAGGGAGGTTATGACACTATATGGGTAGTAGTGGATCATTTGATAAAATCATCCCAATTTATAGTGATCAAGGAGTCGAGATCAGTGGAGGTTTTATTGTGGAGGTATCTGGAGGAGGTGGTGAGACTCCACGAGGTCCCTAGGATGATCATTTCTAATCGAGATCCTCATTTTACCTCCAAGGTGTAGAGAGGAGTCTAGTATGATTTTGGTTCTTAACTATGCCTTATCACTACTTTTCATTTATAGAAGGATGATCAGATAGAGTGAAACATCTATAATCTTGAAGACATGTTACGCTCTTATGTCCTGAATTTTGGATGTTCATGTATGAGGTACTTTCCCTTGGTGGAGTTTTCTTACAACAATAGTTTCTACTCCACCATCAGTATGGCACCATTTTAAGCCTTGTATGTCTGACCTTTCCATTCTCCGTTGTGTTGGATTGGGTTCAGAGAGTCAGCAATTATAGATCCAAAACTGGTACAGAACATGAAAAATATGGTTTGGGTGATTCATGAGTAGATGAAGTCAGTGAAATATCAAAAAAAAGTCCTATTCCGATCATAGGAGGAGACCTATGGAGTTTGATGTTGGGGATCACATGTTTCTGAAGGTGACTCCCCATTGTGCACAATGAAGGTTTGGTCATGGGAGTAATCTTTCTCCCCAGTTTTTTGGGCCTTTCGAGGAGTTGGATCATGTTAGAGTCATGGAATATCGGATAGAACTTCCCCCGCATATGAGATACATACACAAGGTTTTCCATGTGTTGTGGCTCCTTCTGTATCTTCATAATAACTCTCGTGTCATCGATTGGGGTGAGATTTATGTTGACTATGATGCGAACTTCTAGGAGATTCCTATAGAGATCTAGGACCATAAATGTATGGTGTTTCATGAGTATTCTATCCCCTTGTTTTGTGTCTTATGGTGGCATAGTGGTGTGGAGGAGAGTACTTTCGAACGTGAGTCGCAGACATGTACACAGTACCTCAAGCTATTTTATGTTTAGTTCTTCACTTGTAACATTGTTCCTTTGGTAGTTGTAGACCCTTTTCCATTTATGAGATGGATTTCTCTTGTTTCTTGTTGTGGCTTTCTCTCTTTTGAGAGGAATCTCACCCGAGAGAGAGTTTAGGAGCTAGTTGTGGTTTTCACATGGTTTTGTGTGTTCCTTTCATGAAGAGTTTGAGCTCCTGTGGTGGTAAAAGCTTTGAGAGGTATCTCATAGGGTGGTTGTTGGACCCCTTTTTTGTTTCCTCTTTGGGTTGTTTTGTATTATTGAGGATGATAATTTTTTGATAGGTATCCTCTGTAATGGCTTAGTCTTCTCTGATCCATTACTTTGTGAAAATCTGGTGTTTGAGGTGTTTTGGGAGGTCAAGGTGACTTATTTTAACACTTTTAAAAAATTTCTAGGTGAACAGTGTTTCTAGGATGGTGATTTGTCCATCGGTAGGTCGCGACGGTGAGTCTTAATGGTGGCTCACATTGGTAGGTCGTGATGGTGAGTCAAAATGGTGAATCTCATCGATAGTTCGTGACGGTGATTCACAATGGTGAATCACATCGATAGGTCATGATGATGAATCGCAATGGTGAATCGCATTGGTAGGTTGCGATGGTGATTCACAATGGTGACTCGCATCGGTAGGTCACGATGGTGAGTCACAACAGTGAATCGCTGATGGTAGGTCCTGATGGTGAGTTTCAATGGGGACTCGCATTGGTAGGTCACAATGGTGAGTCACAATGGTGACTCACTGATTCTAGGTCATGACAGTGAGTCACAATGGTGAATCGTACTGGTAGGTCGTGACGGTGAGTCACAATGGTGACTCGTACCAGTAGCTTGCAATGATGACTCACACTAGTAGCACGTAATGGTGACTCGCATTGGTGAGTCATCCAATAGTAGGTTATGAATAGTGTTTCCAAAATGGTGAGTAAGTTGTGAACAATGTTTCCAGCTTCCTGCAGTTTCTCCCCTTTGAAGTTATCTTTAACGTAAAATGAATTCAAAGCCTTTTTAAAGGTATTTAAGGAAAATTAAAATACCATAACTCCTATCTAAATTTTCTTATGGGTCTAGGTGCCTTTACTGGGTCAAAACATGTAATCTTGACTTGATCCACCTTTAATTGAAAATCTAAACGGTATCTAAACTGCTGCTCTGTTTAGATTTTCAAAAGGCTGAGATACCTTCCACCTTTGTTCTTCCTTTTTATTTTTCCTTGGTATGGGGTTCCCATAGTTCTTCCTCCCATAGGATTTTTGTGATCGAACTGCAATCCTTAGATCATTTCCCCTTGGAGTTTTTCCTACTTCATGTGCACCCCCTATTTTTGTGAAACCAGTATGTGTTGATCTGTCTTAGATATAAGGTATTTTTTCTACCTATGTTCTTATGGGTTCCTCGATCTGTTTCTTCTTATTTATCCTTTCCATGTGGTTACATGTGATCTCCATGTTTCTAAAGGATCTTTCTTGGGTGTTGGTTGATGCGGTTGTGTCGCGACGTCCTCGGGTGGATGTAGTCATTGTGGGATAGGTGATTGTGATCCATTGTGTTGGACCATTCTTGTGCAAAGAACATAAAAAACCTTTTGAGTTAGTGGATTCTTGAATTCTTAATTTTATTTATGTTCAGTCGTAGATTTATCATGATTTATCCACTAGATCACAATGAAATTCACATAATAAATATTTGAACCGGATTAAAGAATTGGTATTGATTACCTAGCGATGTTATTGTCTCTTGATTTACTAAGATAGTGTGATATCGATGCCTTACTTTTTTATCATGTCGTTATTGATGGAAATTGGTAAAGAACATAAATCTTGGATTAATTGTAAATTATTTTTCTAAAGGAATAAAGAGGCATTTTATGGAATCTGGTTATTGTTGTTGTTTTTATTTGGTGATAATCAAATAGATGCAGTTATACATGTGTAATTGTATCGATTAATTAATTATGGAATAAAGAACCAGTTGTGTGAAAAATATAATTCCTTATGGGATATGAGTTACCCGCTTTATTGTAAATCCCATGTTCCTTATGCTTTGGACCCATAAGAGCTCATTCGCTGTGAAGGTTGGATGCCTTGCTTTGGGGACAAGAGCCTAGTTTCTATGTTTGTTTTCTGCTAACTATGTTGTGATGTGAGCATGGGATTACTGAGCCTAGAGGTCCATTTTGGTATGTAGGGGTAGGGAGACCCAGTGTTTGTGGTAGTATTTGATGCCTAGAGTGGTGAGATGCATCAGTTTATGCACATGGGTGATAGGGAGGACACCAAATCTGACGGAATGGGTTGAATCTGGGCTTACCTATTGTTATGAAAGTTGGATGCTTGTTGAATCTATTATTGTTTATCTTATTTACTTTCCCCACTGCTTGATTCATATGGTTTTCCTTACCCTCTTTCCAAAAGAGGAAAATATTCATGGGGTATTCCATGTTCTTTCTGTTTTTAGCTTCTTGAGGACGGATGGGTGTACACTCCTACTATAGGTGGAAAAGACTTGATGGGTAGTTCATATACTCACCATGTTTAGACCCTTGGGTTTGGTAGCTTAGAATGTTTTCTTAGAATACCTGGAATTATTAAAGACGGTAATTTTGTTAAATAAATGAATTAATGATGTTCTATCCCTGGGGTTGGATCTTAAAGTGATGTAATGTTGAGGCTATACTTATGAGGAATCATGGACTCGGTCTGGTTATGTTTAGAGGGCATGGAACTTTGTTGTGATGCTAATGGAATATTATGTGAAAATGTTAATTGTTAAGGAATTAATTAACATAAAGTGAATGTGATAAAAAGGGATAAGTTGCTTAATGTATCTCTATAAATGGTTGTGTGCTTATAGGATATCTAGTTTTAGCCGTGGCAGTCGGGAGTCTGAGAGACATTAGCTGCAGTTGATTATAAGACTAGTTTTTCCCATAGTTTGGTTTTGATATATATTATATCATGTACTTTTTGCGTTTATATAAGCTACCCCACCCTATTGGTTAGGGTGACTGATGCCTTGGGGATTCTAATCCCTGGGGGTGTTTTCCCCAACATCCCAATGGGAGGATGGATGGTTGACTTCCCCCTTTGTCCCCTCTCTCTTTTCATGGTAGTTACTTGTGATAATAAGCACGATGGTTAGTTTTCACCATATATGTGTGTAGAGGGATATAATTTCTTGTGGTTAATTCACACACGTATATCTTGGATATAGTTTCCTAAGTGCTACTATAGGTATAAAGTGTATAGGTTGTGATGGATTGAGTATCCTTACTTGGCGTATGGTTTATAGTGGCTTGAGGTATTATACCTGACATTTGATACATGTTATGAAGGCTTTGGTATATCCAAAAACCTACCTGGTTAATTTTGGTTGTGTGGTTGTGGTGATGATTTTCACAAGGTAAATGTTGTGGCGCTACACCCAGGTGTATTCGGGCTAGATTTTTTTGAGAGAGATGCTCATGATGTGCGACATTGGGGAAAAGAAGAAAACCAGTGGGGAAGTGGTAGTAGGGTACCCTTGATATTATTTATTTTATTATATACTCTTTTATGTGATACTTGGTGAGAGTATCCATGGTGAGGATGGGAACTTAGTATAACTATTTAGGTGATGAGTTTGTTTCACTTATTGTTCACTGTCATTTAGTATGTTTTCTTTACTTTTACAAGAGAGGATCTAGGGAGGATCCTATTGAGTATATTGTTATACTCACCCTGCATTATATAAACTATATTTCAGGTAACTTGGATCTGGTTGGAGATTAGGCTGGTTACTACTAGTTTGGGGTTTTGTAGGAGTTGTTCGGGCTTTGTGGTCGCTTCAGTTTTACTTTATCTTGATACTTGTAGTTTTCCCATTCAGTTGTAGTAGTATTTTCAAGACATTACATATGTATACTTGGTTTTTCTTTTATTTTAAATCCTGAGCACAAGTTGGTTGGTGTGTGTATTATCTCTCTCTTCCACATGTGTTCTCTTAGAGGGTAATGTCTGCCATCTGTGTGTTTGTTATACCCTCAGGGCTAGTCGCCAACCCAGGGCCTATTGGAGGTGGGACTCATGGTTCACTATCACTCTTCTCCCATTTCTAGACCAGAATAGGAACACTTTTATGGAAGGGGTCATGACATATCTCATGACATGCGAAGTAAAAAAGGCTCATGTATAATGATTTACCTCCATTCTTGAAGGATGTTGCGAAATTGCCTTTGGCTTAACACTTTCTATTCGCCTTTTCACATGGTCTTCCAACTTTTTCACCATAAAAACTAAAAGGTTAATCTTTATTTAAGTTCTTATCAACTTGGAGAACCTTACCCCAAGGTAGTGAAGCATTTTATCTATTTACTATTTGTTTTTTAATGTTAAATAAAACTAGAGTAATTTTGGTAATAAATATATTAGAAATAAATTTATTGAAAGATCATGATCCATCTTTCAATTGAAACATATTCAGTGTAATAATCACCCATTCATATCCCACTTCACTTTATTCTCACAAGATTCTCATAGATGAGACAACATGTGAAATTGTCCATGTCCTTATAAAGTGTCCATAACTCATTGGGCATTGATGATATAATTATGATGAAAACATAAAATGTGATATACATGTGTCTCCTGTATGTATTTTTCTCACTCTCAATTATTAAGGTGGCTCAATAGGTAGTAGGAACACCAGCACATAAAATTTCCTATATCATAGTACTTCGTTCAAGCGCCTAAACTACTCCTAGAAATTTATGCCGGTGAGGACATGTTCTATGTCCAATAATAATTATAGCTTATATGTGGTATTACTTTCCATTTTTATACAAAAATAAACACTACCATATTATTACTTTTATCTTGATTAACTATAGACATTTTCAAATTATTAATTTTAAATGTCTCCCACTATTTTATCAAATCCTATTAGCCCTCAAGTACTATATTCGGAAAACTTAGTCACATGATTATTCTAGTGGAAAGTATCCTTAAACCTCTCTTCATAGCCCGAGATATGGAATCACTACTACTTTGACATTCTGAAATAGGATTTTACTGGACAACAGTATTAACTCATAGCTCCTTGATCTGTTGAGTGGAGTCTCATCTCTCGTAAAGAATTACTTTTCATTGCTCAAATCTTTGCCTCTAAAGTTTAAACAAGATATATATAGCTACTATTTTGTTGAAAACTTTATCAAAGTCAACCCGCTACTCTCATAAGAACTCCCTGGTAGTAAGGGGAACTATCAAATATGGTTGATGAGCACCAAAAACAATTGATTGTGTATAAATTCAAGTGATGTAATAAATTTAAGGACTTAATATTTTCATTGTGGGATTTTGTAAGTAAACCTTAGTGAGTGAAATAATTTTCTATTTAACATGCATGTTCTATGTGATCATACTCAAAACTTAACCATGCTTCTGAATAGAAAATATTCACCACACATGTTCATTTTATCTATAAACACATGTTTATTATTATACTATGTGATCACACATAATAAATACACATTAATAGAATAATAAATCATGTACATGATAAAATAAATAAATAACGAGTTGATCATGATTCCTTAAGTATTGGTTAAACCATTGAGCAAATAATGGATTAATCGAGACCCTAGGGAAATTTCTTAAGTCAATACCAGACTTGAATTGCCCAACCCAACTACCATACACTTCACTTGTTTGGTTTACACTGGTTCTCGACTCAAACCACATCTCCATGAACTCATCTTATCTTTAAAATTTATAATCACATGTGGATGAGGGGAGCTCAGGGTGCAAAAATACATTTTATCACTTAAATGTGGACATGCGGGCCCTTATAAAAATTAAATATAGAGGGAAGAATCATAGATAGTCAAAATAAAATAATTATTACATATTAAAACTTAAAATAAATAATTAATTAAATAAATAATAAACCAAACATGCATAGTTTGGTCTCAACTCATGATCAGTCAACATGAAATTATATTTCATATGAAAAATTAAATTTTCTAAAATTCAACTTGAGGGTATTTTTAATTCTTTAACTTGAATTAAAATAATTTTAATTAATTATTGATATGTCCCACAACACAAAAAGTAATTTTTTAAATCCTATACAATTAAATTAAATTTCTAAATTTTTTTATAATTTTTCGGGTCCATTTGGCACTAAAGTAGATCTCTAGAAATTAATTTAGGTCTTGTGATGGGTTTAATGAGTCAGATGGGTAGGATCCGAACTAACCCAATTTGGCCCAAGTCTAATTGAGGATTCCTTTTAAGGGCATATATAACCCATCACATATACATAAAATATATAATAATATATAATTTATATAATATATAATATATAATGTATAATATATATATATATATATATATATATTGGGTGGGGCTAACCCAAATAATGGGGTGGCCAAAATATCCCCTTCACCATATAGGATAAGGACAATACGTACACACCCATTTGGGTGTGGACAAAACACCTCTTAAAAAACAGGCTTCCAACAGAACATTTGTCTTCCTTTTTTTAAATTTTTGGAAAATGAATTAAGCTTGCACAACAAGCTTGTATTAACAATGGACAACCCCAACTGACTTATGATATATCTATCTAACACAAAACATAATCGCATCATGCTCCAACAAAAAAATCATCGCACCAATGGCCATTGATGTGCGAGAAAAATTAAAACATAAATTTTCGTCACAAATTTTATGCAAAACAAGTAGATTTTGATTATCCATATATTGGAGATGAAGACTCGAATCAATGTGTATTTAGTTGTGTTGGGACCATATTGAAACCCTATTTCTGAATCATATCAAATTTAATTAAAATTTCAAACTTTTAAACTTAAATAATTGCACATCCACTTTGATACCAATTGAAGGAACCTGAGGCACAGAAGAAGCATTAAAAACACACTATTTAAAATTTTGGGATTAGATTCATGTTAAAAACCTTGAATCCACAAAAATAGTTGCTCATATTTCTTAAAGGATATAGTGAAATTTAATTTAATCTTGAAAAATAAAATAAAATTAAAGCATAAACGATACCTTTTTGTTTGAAATCAAAAATATGATTTGCTCACTATCAGTGTTTCATGAATCAAATATATCATCCACACATGTACCATGGCTTATAGATCATAAATTTATGATTCAAGGGTGATAGAGTAGGAAATTGAGGAGATTTACAATGTCCCTTCAATCGTGTGAAGAAAGCAGACTTGATCGAGAGGACAGGATCAATCCAACCTTGTTATTTCTTCAGAATATCACTTTAAGAGATTAAGAGGAGAAGGGAGGAGAGGTTATATCTCTAAATTCATAAAAATAGTGTATCTCTCTATTAAAGTGGCTAAAATGAGCTTTTATACATATGTTATATTTTCCAAAATTTCACTTTGTTCCCTAGAAAGTAATAGCCTTCATTTTAGACCTTTACGCACACATATGACATAATAAAATTGTCATAAATGTAAAAAATATTTTATCACTCACTTGTAACACTTTGATATGTTACAAGATAAAATATATACCATTAACTCATCCCTTAAGCTCACCAAATAATTTAACGAACCTTGAACATCCTATGTTCATTCAAAAAAATATATTTTCTCTTATTCACTTTTATGATCAAACAACTTGTGAATACCTTGAGAAATACATTCAATCGTAATTATTATAAACTTTAATAATATAATTGAATTATTTTTACTTGTTATCAATCACACTCATATGTTCACCAACCCTCTTACATGGGGTCCATTTCGTCCTAAACTCATATTCAACTAAATAGGTGGAACTTGTTGATACACTTAGTGTGTGGCCCTCTAGGTATTTATCTCGATAGCAGTGAGTCCAACCCACAAACCAAGAGAAAATTCTAGAAACCCATTATATCCCCTAAGGAGATAAATAATTTTATATCTATGAAAACCTTCTATGAACACATTCTTTGTAATAAAATCTCTTAGTCTCGTGATATCTCGTAAAGTGGAATGCACACTTTTGTTATCATCCTTTTATTACTTTATGTATTTCATGAACTTACTATATAAAATTTCCTTATTGTATCATGGTCATGGATTTAATAAAGGTTCTACCATCCTGGTCAACCTAGGCCCAAGAGATATATCTTCCTCAACTAAAAAATGACAAATTCTATCTTGATCAGTAAGTCATTGTCATACCACCAATGATGCACCCAACACAAGCTACCTCACAATGCCTTCAATGTCATGGTTTTTCCCTTATAAAAAAGTATATGATAAAATGGTACACATCAATAATGATCTCAATTCTGAATACCAATACACATGTTCATATATAACAAAATCAATGATACTTGAAACACGTGGTGTTCCTATTGGCGATTTAGTCCTCATGATCTCACACTACAAAAAAAACATCATATTAGAGGCAGTTTTTTAGAGGGGGATATGAACAACCCCCTCTAAATTCATTTTCTATATAAATTAGAGGGGGTTATACAAAACCCCTTCTAATCATCAAATTTAGAGGGGGGTTTAACCCCCTATAATTTTTTTAACATTACTTTTTTACTATCCGATTGGATTTTAGGGGGGTTAAAAACCCCATATAATGTATTAAATTAGAGGAGGTTCAAAACATTCCTCTCATTTCTTAAATTAGAGGGGTTCAAAACCCCCTCTGATGTCTTAAATTATAGGGGGTTCAAAACCCCCTCTAATGTCTTAAGTTAGAGGGGGTTCAAAACCCCCTCTAATATCTTAAATTAGAGGGGGTTATGAACCCCCGATGTATTCTTAAGAAAAAAATTCCATAATATATATAATTATAATTATAACCCAATATATAAATGTATTTAAATACATTATATGAACATATTATATAAAATATTTATATGATTGTATTTAACTGTATTTATATCTATACATAAATATAATTGTATAATGTGTGCATTAATATATATTTATTTATATAAAATAGAATTTCATGTACTATTAATTATATATGATATAAAATCATAAAAATATTATATAAATATATACATAAATATAATTTATGTAAAAATATATATCATATAAAAACCATTGCAGTTTTTAGAATTTATATAATAATAATAGATTATACAGATACTTTCACACACATGAATATAAATAAACATGTATGTATTATATTAATAATTATCACGAACTAGCCTAGGTACTCTAGTAACCTGATAACTGAGTCGGTGCTGACATATCCTGAAGGGTTTTCCCGATCACCACGGGTTAGAGACTAGCACCTGGCATCATAAAAAATGAAAGTGAGAATGAATTTTCCATAAAAATTTTTGGAGAAAGATAAACAAGACAATATTCATACAAGAAAAGTCTATAGGGAGAATAAAAATAGAATTCAAACAGGTATAAACAAACCAAAGTACTATAAAAAAAGTACCAGAAAAACAAGATAGATAACCCAAGTCCCAATGGATACAGCTCTCCAATCCTACAGATCAACAGCTAGAACCACCTCCAAGTAGTACTTTACCCCAGCTCGAACCTAGAATTATAAAATCTAAAAACACCATAACATATTATTAGGGTGTGATCTAAAAGCCTAGTAGGGTATCACCAAGGATTCCATCATAAATGCCACATTTATTTAACAAAATAAATATTTCAATTTTAAATAAACAGGTTTGGAATTTCAAAATAATATTTAAATAAATCATGATTTACATTTCAAATGATGGAAATACTTTAAACAAATGTCTTAATAAACACTTTTATATAAATCAGAAGGTGTGGAAAATAGTTTACACACATTGGCACATATACATTTCAAATAGAAACAAGAAAAAAACATGGTCATATGCCTAAAAGGTATGATAGTTATAGGATATAAAACTCCACACACTCAAGGTGACATGAAAATATGTGTATACACATCCCCCCTTCGACACTGGTCAATAGGACTTCATCACCATCCCTTCGGGGATGTGACGTGCTACATTTATGTTTGGGAATGTTGTAAATCATAGAGTGTGGTCCAAATAATTCACCAACTACCTAAGCCTTGAATGTTCTCTAATAACAAATCAATTATGGGAAATTTACTTTAATACTCCATAAAATACAACTCATCACATTCTCCATTTCAAATATTCCAATTTTCCATTTAAAAACCAAAAAAGGTTTTTAGTCAAAAACATGACTTTTTCCAAGATAAAACAAAAAGGTTTCTATCAAAATCATTTAAATCCATTTTCCACAAATAATAATTTGAAGTTAATTCAAAATTAAATTTCAAATTTTACTTTAACATTTTAAATTCAACAATTTAAATTTCACAAAATTCCATCAATTTCACAATAAATCCCCAATTCAATGGAATTGGTGTTTTCCCAATTTTATGATAAAAATAAAATTTCAAATCCAAATTTACCAATTAAATGGAATTTCGTTTTTAACTATTAAATTTCATAAGAATAAAATCTTACAAATTAAATTAAAATCAATTTAATCAAATCATGCGGTTTAGGGTTAATTAAATTGGCCAATCAAAATGGAACCACCTACCTCGGAACCATGGGATCTCGAATCACAACAAGCTAAATGGGATTATCCAATGAAGAATGATGGGAAAAAGGATCCAAGAATTAAACCTATTTTTAATATCCAAAACAAGGTTTATTAGATCTTCCAACAACACGGAAATCCAAAAAACCCTAGGTAGGAAAAGAGTAAGAGTAGGAGAATGAGAATGGGAAGAGGAAACTAACTGGGATAAGATCGAACGTCATTCTCCTAGCTTCAATCCACTTCTAGGAGGGTGTCAAGGGTCCAAAAACTAATCTTGGGATCTCATAGGGAAGAATAAATCACATATGGGTCGTACAGGTCCATCGAGGACCTAAAAAGTTGGTTTCAGGAATTTTAAAACAATTTTCATATTAAAAAAACCTCATACGCACGATTAGCTAGCTAGGGCCACACTGTTAAACCAAATCATGTGCCCTAGCTTCACGCCCCCTTTTTCTAAGGTGCACAGTTTCTAATTGGAGTGTGCATAGTTTGAAAACTGATTGATAACAATGAAAAACCCCATTGTACATGTTTGAAATTTTTTCTATGGGGATGGCTCACGGTTTGGGAAAATTGTGTACCAACCATGCACTAGCCCAAAATTTAACAAAATTTCCAAAATTTCTCCTAAAATAACCTGAAACAAAATCCAGCCAAATAATGATTAAAATAGGAATTTAGGAATACCTAGAAAGAGTAATATGTTGTTACAACATCCCCACCATCGAAACTTTCTACCCCAGAAATCCTACTTAGAAGCTTCCATGACAAAAATATAAGGCCACTGCTCTATCATCAGTGCCTCCCTCCCCACATCTCATGAGAATCAGAACTGTTCTGCCATAAAACTGGAACCAAAGGTATTATCCTCCCCCAAAGTACCTTGGTTTCAGAATCAACTATCCTGACTGGTCGTTCGGTCATGGATAAATCAGGTTCAACATCAAGATTACTCTAGATCAGAACATGAGATAGATCAGATTGATACTTTTTGAGTTGAGATGAATGGAACATGTTATGTATCGATGTTAGATGTGGTGGAAGTTCTTAATGGTAAGAAACTTTTCCCACATGCTCAACAACCTCAAATGGTCCCACAAAATGGGAAGCAAGTTTCCCTTTCCTCCCAAGCCTTCGATGACCCAAATGGGGTGAAATTTTCAATAACACCTAGTCACCAACTGAAAATTCTAGCAGCCTACAATGACGGTCAGTATAAGACTTATATCAGATCTATTCCATCAACATTATAGGAAGATTATACTGAATCTTTGATGTCGTCTCTTGAACCATGCTAGGTCCAACCAAGGAACTTTCACCAATATCCAACCACCAAAATAGAGATATGAAAATCTGGCCATACAAGACCTCAAAAGGATCCATTATTATAAAAAACTGGTAACTATTGTTATAAGAAAACTCAACAAAAACCAAATGGTTATCCCAAGCCCCACCAAAGTTGAGAACACAAGTGCGAAGCATATCCTTGAGAATTTTTATAGCTTTTTCTATCTATAAATCTGATTGTGGATGGTATGTTATACTCAAACAAACATGATATCCTAATGTATCCTGAAGGCCTCTCCAAAAAAAAGAAGTTAACTAAGTATCCCTATCAGAAACTATAGTAGATGGAACTCTGTGAAAGTGAATATTATCTTTCACATAGAAATTTCCCAACTCCTCAACATTGTTTGTATCATGAATGGGTATAAAGTGAGCCTATTTAGTCAATCGATCGATCATAACCCATATCACATTATTATTTATCTTGGTACATGGAAACCCAACCTCAAAGTCCATATAGATCTCATCCCACTTACAAGTAGGCACTAGAAGTGGATGGAGAAATCCCAAAGTTTTCTGGTGCTCATCCTTGACTTGTTATCACATATAAAAAGGAGAGACAAATTCAAAAATACTTTGACTCATATCTATCCACTAGAATCTATTTCAAATTTCATAGAACATATTTGTGGTCCCTGGGTGCACTTCCCATTAGGAATTATGTAAATCCCCCATCATATCCTTCCTTACTGCTAATGGATCAACAAAGTAATTCAGATATAGAAGAATTCACTCAGTGGAGTATGAGTAGTCAGGTATGGTCTCCCCACCATAAAGAGAGTCTCTAATGTTGAAGAACTCATCGTCAAGCTATTGTTCCTGAAAAATCAAATCGAGAAGAGCAGATGTCAACTGAACACTAGCCAAGGAAACCTCATCCTATGATTATTGGACTCTAATATGTAACTATGAAAACAGATTCATCAAGTTACACTCTTCTGAATATTCTTTCATGAATTGGGGATGAAGTTTCCTACTCAAAGCATCTGCAATGACATTCTCTTTCCCATGTCGTAATAGCTTTCACCTTCTCAGGGTCAACTGATATACCATGTTTTAACACCACATGTCCTAAGACCATCACTTCCCAAATCTAGAAATCACATTTCATAATCTTGGAATAAAGTAGTTTATTTATTAATAATTATAGAATTTATCTCAGATGAAACACATGATCCTCCTCAAACATAGAGTAAACTAGGATATCATCCACAAAGACAGCCACAGAGATATTGAGATGCTCATGTAAAATCGTGTTCATTAATTCCATAAATTCTACAGGATCATTGTTTAGACCAAAGGGTATTACAATGAACACGTAATGTCCATAACAACTCTCAAAAGGTAGTTTTCGAATGTCAAATTCATTTATCCTCAACTGATGGTAACCAGAGAAAAGATCAATCTTGGAGAATAAATTTACCCCTTTCAACTAATCAAATAGATCCTCAATCCATGGAAAAAGATACTTGTTCTTTACCATCACTCAATTGGGTTTTTGGTAATCAACACATAGGTGAAGTGAACCATCAGATTTCTTAGAAAATAGAATCGACGCCACCAAATGTGACACACTTGGGAGTATAGTGAATTTATCTAGAAGATCATCCAACTAAGTCTTCAACTATTTCATTTAAATTGGTTCTATATGGTAAGAGGGAATATAAACTAGTTTAGTACCAGGCACTAAAATAACAAAAAAACATGACCTCCCTAACTGGTGGAAAACTAGAGAATTAATAAGGAAACACATTGAAAAACTCAACGACAACTGTAGGGTGATCACCGCTCAAATATTCCTTCTCCACATAAAAATAAAACACAAATATCACTTCCCCGTATTCAGATAATAAGTTCAGGCTATACTCGACCTTAAGTCACATTCTCCTTGGAAGACATGGCACACACCATCGGGTGTAATGAGGTATACCCATCAAAGATAACAATTGATCTAGGATTTATTGAAAATGAGACAATACATCCTAAAAATGATTTCAAATAGTTTCATGTGGAGAACTAGAAAACTCCAAGAAATATCAAAATATAATATATAGAAAACACAAGTGAGACTGCAGAGACTCAACTCTCTCTTCATACCAAGGGGTGTAGTAATATCCATTACATAAGATAAAATCCCCATAGGAATATTTACAAGATTAATAACATGGGTTGAAATAAATGAATGAGATGCACTGATATCAAATAAATAAGTCACTGATGATGAAGCTATAGTGATGGTACCTCTCATGATCGTTGAACCTGTATCTGCTTCCTCTGGAGACTCTTCCACTACGTGATGAAGATTCATTCTAGATTCCTATGGCTGGAACCCTTTTTTCACATGAATCATCTAATTTTGTTGTAGTTTTAGAAGGTTATGATGATCCCATACCACTATTTGTAGTATAATAATCATGGAATAACTTCTAAAAGTGGCCTGATCATCCACAAGAACCACAAAACTTGGTTGCCTTAGTGAAAACCCTCTTTGAGTTCTCAGGATTTCCACACTAGTAGAAAATTGAAGGACCTCTTCTAGGAACTGTAGAAGGTTTATAAAAAACCTTCTATCGAGAACCATCATGAGAATAATCGCACTTCTTCTTTCCTTTTAAAGAACTTTCACCACCATTGGGAGAACAAGAAACTCCCGAAAACCCTGACTTTCCAGCTAGGTCCATTTCATCCATCAGATTTATATCAAACACATCAGACTTAGAAAGAAGATTTATCAAGAAAACCAAAGAACAAATATCAGATCATAGTCCCAAATCAAACCTTTAAACCTTCATCTTCTTATTTGATACTATCTCAGGTGAAAACTGCTTAAGCTCGGTAAATCAAATTTCTCACTCTGTCACAGTCATGTCAGCCTGCTCAAGTTTGAAAAAATCCATAGCCTAAGACATAGTATCGAATCTAGATATAACTAGTTAGTGAAAAGAACTTTTATTTATTTCCAATATAATCACTCATGCTTCTTCATCATCACCATATTATCCCACCATCTTCTGCTCGATCCTTCTAGTGTGAAGGTGGAACACTTCACCTTGATTTCGTTAGGTGTCTCCAAGAACCCAAAAAATGATCCATCCTTATAAAATATTCCTCATCCTCTTAAAGATCATTTTATCCTTTGAACACTACTAGATTTTGGAAAAGGAACTCCTAATAATGATTCTGGAGATCATCCTTTTGAGGTTCCATAGTTGGATCCTAAATGGGAACTGGTGGTGGTGCCTATCTCAAAGCTTGGATAGTGCTCACAATCACCTCAACCAAACTTGGGTCCATAAGAGGATTCACTTGTTGAGATTCATCAACATCTCCTTCATGGATCTGATTCACATGTCTCGTCAGAGCCATGATGCTACACAACATCAATAGACAACCAAGAAGACATCAGATTAACACTCAAACAGAACAACAAGGGAAATTAATCCTAACAGAAAAAAAAGATTTTTATTTCAATATATCCAAATAAAAATAATGGAAAATACTAGAACTAATCCTCAAGAAAACTTTCCCAAACCACCCCTGGTGACTTAAGGTACATTGAAGTGAGAGTTGTCCAGGAACTCAATCTCAACTACCTCCTAAGTTCCAACAAGATTAAATAAATTCATACTAACATCAAGATAAGAAGCTCAACCTAAATCTCTGATACCACTTTATCACAAACCATCCTGAGTACCTTGGTAACCTGATAACTGAGGTGACACTGACATAGATCGAAGGGCATTCCTAACCCCATGGTTTGGTGACTATAACCTGGAATCATAAAAATGAATGTAGGAACGAATTTTCCACAAACATTGTGGAAGAATGATAAACAAGACAGTATTCATACAAGAAAACTCCATAGGGAGAAGTGTACCAGAATTCAAACAGGTATAAAAAACCTAATGTACTATAGAAAAGTACCACAAAAAATAAGATATATAAATCATGTCTCAATGGACAAAACTCTCCAAGCCCACAGATCAATGGATAGAACCAGCTCTAAGTGGTACTTTACCCCTCCTCAAACCTGGAAGGAGAAAATCTACAAACACCTGAAGGCACAGGTAGGGTGTGAGATAAGGGTCTCACTAAGGATTCCATAATAGATGCAACATTTAATTAACCAAATAAATCATTCAATTTTAAATAAACAGGTTTGGCATTTCAAATTTAAATTTAAATAAATCATGCTTTACATTTAAAATGATGGAAATACTTTAAACAAATGGATTAATAAAAACTTTTGTATAAAATAGTATATATAAATCATAAGTCATGGAAAATAGTTTACAAATATTTGAATATATACATTTCAAATACAAACAAGAGAGAAACATGGTCATATTCCTAAAAGGTACTATAGTTCCAGGCTATAATAATCCACACACTCAAGGTGACATAGAAATATGTGTATACACATTCCCCCATTGACACTAGTAAAGAGGACTTCATAACCATACCATCGGGGATGTGATGTGTTGTATTTATATTTTGAAACATTGTAAATCATAGATTTTTGTACAAATAACTCACTAACTACCTAAGGATTGTATTTTATATAATAAAAAATCAACGATGGGAAATTTACTTTAAGAGGTCTTAAAATACAATTCATCCCATTCTCTATTTCAAATATTCCAATTTTCCATTTAAAAACCAAAATGGGTTTTTAGTCAGAAACATGCCTTTTTCCAATATAAAACCCAAAGGTTTCTATCAAAACAATTTTAAGCCATTTTTATCATATAAGAATTTGAAATCAATTCAAAATTAAATTTCACAATTCACTTTCACAAGTTAAATTCAATAATTTAAATTTCACAAAATTACATCAATTTCACAATAAATTCCCAATTCAATGGAATTGGGATTTTTTCCAATTTTATACCAAAAATCAAATTTCAAATATAAATCTCCCAATTCAATGTAATTGGGTTTTTAACAATTCAATTTCATAAGAATAAAATCCCACACATTCAATTAAAAGTAATTTAATCAACTCAAGCAGTTTAGGGTTAATTAAATTGGATAATCAAAATAGAAACACCTACCTTGGGATCATGGGATCTCGAATCACAACACCCTAAATGGGATTCACCAACGAAGAATGATGGAAATAAGGATCCAATAATTGAACCTAGGTTTAAGATCCAAAACAAAGGTTATTATATCTGCTAACACACGATGATACACAAAACCCTTGGGAGGAAAAGGGTAAGAGAAGAATAAAGATAACAAGAATGGGAAGATAAAACTAACCAAGAGAAGATCAAACATCATTCGACTATATTTGATCCGCTTTTGGGAGGTTTCTGAGGGACCAGAAACTGATCTTGGGAGATCCTAGGGATGAATAAATCACATATGGGTCGTACAGGTCTATTGGGGATCTAAAAGTGGGTTTCTGGAATTTAAAAAAAAATTGGATTAAAAAAACGTACACACAGTTAAATGGGAAGGGTCGCATGGTTAGAACAAACTGTGTGCCCTATCCATGAACCCCCTTTTTCTAAGGTTCATGGTTTCTACTTGGAGTGAGAATGGTTTTCAAACCATGAACTAACTGTGCAAATCCCTATTATTCTGATTTTCATGATATCCACTGGGATGGTGCATGGTTTGGGAAAACCATACGCCAATCGTGTATTAGCCCGGAATTGAACAAAATTTATAAAATTTCTCCTGAAACAACCCCAAAAAAAACCCAACCAAAGAATGATTAAAAGAGGGGTTTAGGAATACCTAAAAAGAGTAACAGGATGTTACAATAATGAATTTGATTTCCTGTATTGTTTTAATAGTGGGTGCCCTATACCCAAAAAAATAGGACTTTTCGATTACCATTTCATGTATACAGTGAGATATACGTGATGTACACTAACCATTAGAGTGTAGAAATTTTTGTGTCCATTATTTAATGGTAATTTCCATAGATTATTTTTTTCATCAAAATGTTATAGCAGATCCCATGATATAATGAGAACATTGAGATACTATGACATTAATCTTAAATATATGTCATATGGATAGATGCATTATACTAACTAGACACAATTAATTTCTGAAGATCAGGTGTTGGGGGATCATATACATTGATACTTATTCTCATAAAGTTCACACTTTTTGATCTCTGGTATGTGAGATCATGAGGATAGAACTTCCAATGATAAAATCATATGTTTCAGGTTTCATTAGTAATTCCTATCTATGGACATGTGTATTGGTGTCCTAACTTGAAATCATTATCAATGTGTACCATTTGATTGTGTACTTTGATGCAAGGAAAAAACCATGATAATGAAATCATGGTGAGGTAGCTTGTGTTGGGTGCATTATTGGTGGTATGGCATTGGTTGAATGATCACGATAGAATTTTTCACTTTCAAGTTGAGGAAGTAATATCTTGGGTTTGGCAGATCAGGATAGTAGTACCATGTTAAATCAATGGTCATGGTAGTTGAATGTAAATCAATCCAGTTAGATCAACAAATAATAAATCAATAAAGGATGATGACATAAGTGTGAGTCCTACTTTAGGATGTATCTAATGATAAAGATATTTTATTACACAGTGCATGTTCTTAGCTTGGTTGTCGTCGTTATGACTATTCCTTGTCTCCATAGGGGCCTTAATGGGTTGCTAAACTCTAATCCTGATATGTGAATAATATTCACTACTATCAAGATAAAGGCCTATAGGGTCACACTCAATAGTGTATTCAAGAATCTTCTCTATTCAGGTGAATAGGTATATAAGACATGGTGGACCCCACCATGGTGTCTTAGTTTTCCAAGTATTATCAATCACTGATAAATAAATAAATTCAATATTATTTGAGTTCATAATTATTGGATTGAATATAATTATTAAAATTATTTACAAGTGTTTAAGTAAATACAAGGAATAATATTATATGAATGAATTTTATTTTAATATTCAAGGTCCACTTAATATTAGCAGGAATTACGATTCTGGTTAATAACTCAATTTTATCATGTAATATTTTTAATATATATTAAAAATATGTGATAGAATATAAATAATATTTATGACATAGTTTTGTTCATCATAATTATTTATTTATTACTTATTTAGTGGAAGTTAAATTTCAGGTGGTCGGGGAACCCTTTCCAGGTATTGGAGCAATCCACTATATAAGTGAAGAAGTGGCTTATTCCATGGATGGTTCATTCATTTTGAATGAGAGAATCTCTCTCATCCCACTTCCTAGAGAGATAAAGTCTCTCCCAAGTGATCGATCCATGATGCCTTCGACGAATTGAAGGCACGAGATCATCATGACCATTGCGACGTTGAATAGATCGTCGAAGCTCTGCACTAGCACTCGGAATTAAATGAATGACATGTGTGTAGTTTTTTATAGCAAGTGTGGATGATCTAGATGGATTTACCTTCAAATATTTCAAGCAATAGTCACCGATGACGAGCTGCAGTTGAGCACGCTCTGATTCGGAATTAGGTACTCATTGTTTTATTTATTTTTTTGTGCTCTATTTAATTCACGTGAAATCCTCAGACCATACTAGGGAATGGATCACTGGAGAATACAAGTTTCTTTGATCTGGTGATAAAAATTTAAAATATCTATCCCATCAGCTTCTGTTTAATGACCTGGTACCAATAATTAGTATTAGAGAAATCATGTGGATTCTCTTAGCTAGGAAAATTTATTTTTCTTTAAATTTAAGTCAAGAAATTATTTCTGTCTCAACAAAACACACTGTGCATCAATCCAATTTTGAATGGAAAAGTTATGGCCATCCTAAAAAAATATGGATCCTTCATGATTTTTTAGTAATTAAAATATGTGGAGCTTATGTTTATTACACATGATTTTTCATACATTGAATACAAAAAAAATCAATGATCCATATAATTCTGTACAGGTACTGACCAAAATCTTGAGGCTGGAACCTATTAGGCGATGGCCATAATTTTTCCACACGTCTATAGATTTTGTCAATAAAAAAAAATACAGTCATCCAGACTTAGCAACAAAAAAACAAAACTTGTGATTATTCTTTGAAAATAACCTTTGAAAAAAACGAACTGGATTTTTTGTCTAAAATCTTACATCTAGGCTTTTAGAAATTTTAATATAAAAAATCAGAGAATTTGGCCCCCTCTCTCCCTCCTTAGCCAAACACAGGACCCCACTCATCCACCTTTGGTGGTACTTTTTTTTAAAATACTTTTTTTTAAAAATATTTTATAAAAACCAGTTAGGTTAAAAAAAATTAAAAATAAGATCTAAAGGAGGCAGAGCAGTTTCCGCCTTTATGCTTTGGCCGAAAGGTGGCAGCGGCGCTGCCGCATTTCGGGTTAGGTCTAAAGGCGGCATCCGTGATGCGGCCTTTCCACTAAAACCCAAAAAAATTAATTTTGTTTTTTTTTTGTTTTTTTTGTTTATATATATATATATTCATATATATAAAAAAATAAAAAATAAAATTTTCATCAAGATTTATCCGCTATTTAAAATCCAGTAATACTACCATTACAGCAATCTGGATTCTAATAGAAGCTCTCACCTAGGGCTCCCTTTTATAAGAGATCTTACCCTAGAAATCATTCTGCATTTCCGATGTGGGATTTTGGTTCTCCCTTTCCTGCGCAGAACATTCTGCATTTCCGATGTGGGATTTTTTTTCAATTATGTGACTTTGAAAGACTATAAAATTCAAACTATAAGACCAATATAAATGAAACTTAAAACATGGATTAAACATATAAAAAATAGTTGAAAACAAAAATAATTTCATAAAAAATGATGATAAAAAATAATTTATAAGCTTTCAAACCCACCAAATTGAAACTTAAAAAGTTTCAAGTACATAACTTTGAAAGCTTATAAAATATAAAATACAAGACAAATATAAATGAAATTTAATACATGGATTAAACATATAACAAATATTTTAAAATAAAAATAATTTCATAAAAAATGTTGATGGAAAATAATTTATAAGTTTTTAAAAATGCCTACATGAAACTTAAAAATGTTTCAAGCAAGTGACTTTGAAAGCCTATAAAATATAAACTATAAGACCGATATAAATGAAACTTAAAAAATGGATTAAACATATAAAAAACAGTTGAAAAAAAATTCTAAACAATGTTCATGAAAAAAAAATTATAAGCTTTCAAAACCACCTACTTGAAACTTAAAAATGATTCAAGTTTGTGGCTTTAAAATACTATAAAATATAAACTATAAGACCGATATAATTTAAAGTTAAAACATGGATTAAACATATAATAAATTAATAACTTGTTAAATTAATATTATTAATAATTAATTAGCTAATTAGTAATTATTAATAATTAATTATATAATAATTAACCAACTAATTAGTAATATAATTATTCAGTATATAATTGTTAATTAGTTCATTAGTAATATAGTTATTAATTATTTAATAATTAATTATTTACATAGTAATATAATTATTAATTATATAGTAACTAATTAGTTAATTAGTAATATAATTATTCATTATATAATAGTTAATTAGTTAATTTTTTGATAAAGATAGAGCCAATGCCCTTTTTATAATTACTTAATTAGTAATATAATTATAAATTATAATTATTCGTTATAATTATTAATTAGTATTTATTAAAAATTATTATATAATAATTAATTAGTTAATTAGAAATACAATTATTAATTATATAATAGTTAATTATTTAATTAGTTATATAATTATTCATTAAAATTATTAATTAGTTATTATTAAAAATTATTATATAATAATTAATTAGTTAATTATTAATATAATTATTCATTATAATTATTCATTATAATTATTCATTATAATCATTCATTATAATTATTCATTATAATTATTCATTATAATTTTTAATTTTTAATTTTTAATTACTAATATAATTATTAGTTATATAATTATTAAGTATATAATAATTAGTTAGTTAATTAGTAATTATTAATAATTAATTATATAATAATTAATTTGTTAATTAATAATATAATTAGTTAATTAATAATATAATTAGTTAATTATTAATATAATTATTAATTTTATAATTTTTAATTAGTTAATTAGTAATTATTAATCATTAATTATATAATAACTAATTAGTTAATTAGTAATATAATTATTAAAAATATAATAGTTAATTAGTTAATTTTTTAAAAAAGATAGAGTCGAGACCCTTTTTCTAATTAGTTAATTAGTAATATAATTATAAATTATAATTATTCATTATAATAATTAATTAGTTAATTGGTAATATAATTATTAATTATATAATAATTAATTAGGTAATTAGTAATATTATTATTCATTATAATTAGTAAATTTGTAATATAATTATTCTTTATAATTATTCATTATAATTATTCATTATAATTATTAATTATAATTATTAATTATTAATTATTAATTATTAATTATTAATTAGTTAATTAGTTAATTAATAATATAATTATCAAATATATAACTATTAATTGTATAATAATCAGTTAGTTAATTATTAATTATTAATAAGTAATTATATTATAATTAATTAGTTAATTAGTAATATAATTAGTTAATTAGTAATAAATTATTAATTATTTAACAATTAATTGGTTACTTAGTAATATATTTATTAATTATATAAAAATTAATTAGTTAATTAGTAATATAACTATTAAGGGAAAGAGGAAGCATGATGATTCTCATGGTGGTTCTTAATAGAAGGGTCATTCTAGACCTCCTACAGTTCTTGGAAGAGGCCCTTTGATTTGTTACTACTGTGGAAATCCAAGGCATTCAAAGAGGGTTTTCACTAAGGAACCCAAGAATTGCGGATCCTATAGATGATCATGAAACTTATAGAAATTATTCCATGTTAATTCCACTCTGTGTCATGGAACGGGATCATCAACCCCTTCTAAAACTATGGTGCAATCAGATGTTTCATGTATAAAAGGGTTCCAACCACAGGCATCCGAAATGAAGCTTCTTCACGTAGTAGAAGAGTCTCCAAAGGAAGAGGATACGGGTCCACCAACCATTAGAGTTACCATTACTATAGCTTTGGCATTAGTGACTGCTCTATTTGATCCAGGTGCATCTCATTCATTTATTTCATCCCATGTTGTTAACCTTATAAATCTTCCTATGAATCTTTTATCTTGTGAAATGGATATTACTACACCCCTTGGTACGAAGAGAGAGTAGGTCCTCTGTATCCCCACTTTTGTTTTCTCTCTATTAGATGTTGATCTTGCTTGGAGTTTTCTAGTTCTTGACATGAAATCTCTTAACATCATATTCAGGATGGATTGGCTAATTGCCAATAAATCCTGGGTTGGTTGTTATTTTCGACGGGTCTCCTTCACTACACTCGGTGGTGTGTGCCGAATCATTCGAGGAGAATGGTACCCAAGGTTGAGTAGAGTCGGACTGTTTTATCCAAATCTATGGATGGTAATGTTAGTGTTTTATTTTGATCTGGAGTGATAATATTTGAGTGGTGATCTCCCTCTAGTTGTTGTCGAGTTTCCTGACATGTTTCCTTCTAACTTCTCTGGTTTTCCACCGGTAAGGGAGAAGGAGTTTTCTATTTATTTAGTTCCTGGTAGTCAACCAGATTCTATTACCTCTTACCACGTGGCACTATTTGAAATAAAGTAGCTAAAGACCCAGTTGGACGATATTCTTGAGAAATTCTTTATACACCTGAGTGTGTCACCTTGGGTGGCGCCGGTTCTCTTTGCTAAGAAATCTGATGGTTCACTTCGCCTGTGTGCTGATTATTGAAAACTCAATAGATTCAAGATAAAGAAAAAATATTTTTTACCAAAAATTGATGATTTATTTGATCAGTTGAAATGGGTAAAATTGTTCTCAAGGATCTCCCATTAGTCTGGATACCATCAGTTGATGAAAAATAATCTAACATTCAAAAAACCTCCTTTTGGAGTAGGTATGACCATTATGAGTACCTTATTATTCCCTTTGTTCTAACAAACTCTCCTATAGTTTTCATGGAATTAATGAATAGTATTTTCCATGAGTATCTTGATACTTTCATGTTATTATTCTTGGATGAAATATTTGTTTACTCTATGTCCAAGGAGGATCGCGTGCATCATCTGAGAATAGTTCTATGATTGTTGAGAAATCAACTACTTTATGCAGAGCTTTCTAAATGTGATTTCTAGATCTGGGAAGTGAAATTCTTGGGACATGTGGTGTCATAACATGGAATATCAGTTGGTCTTAAAAAATTTAAGGCTTTTATAACAAGGAAACAACCACAAAATGTTTTTTTGATTCATAGATTCTTGGGCTTAACTGGCTATTATCTTCAGTTTGTTAAGGACTTCTTGAAGTTGGATTCTATGATGAATGCTCTAACTTGTAAGGGAGTAAAGTTTTCTTGGGATGAGAAATGTCAGAATTCTTTTGTTGAGATGAAATATCTTTTGACTATTGTGATGAGGTTGACTCTTCCAGAGTCTGGTCAGGGCTATGTGGTCTTTTTTGATGCATTGGGTTCAGACTTGGGTTGCATTATTATGAAAGGTGATCAGGCCGTTTCTTGTGGATATCTTAATCTTAGGACACACAAGAAGAATTACCTGACCCATGACCTTGAACTTGTATCTTTGATGCATGTGCTTAAGAGTTGGAGGCGTTACCTTTATGGAGAAAAGTTTATCATGTTTTTAGACCACAAAATCTTGAGTTATATCTTCTCTCAAAAATATTTGAATCTCCACCAAAGGTGTTGGGTGGAATACCTATAGTATTTATATTTCAACATCGCCTATACCCCGAGGAAAGGTAATGTTGTTGTAGATTCTTTGAGTAGGAAAATTCAAAACCAAGCAGTGAAAGAATCATCAAAGGAGTGAAACTTAATAACTCTCTTTGAACAGTTTCATATCAGAGTCTAGGAATCAGGGGATGAGGTATCCTTAGTAAGTGTTCAGTTAACAATTTCTATTCTCGAATTGATTCTTTAGGAAAATCATCTTGGTGATGATTTCTGTGGAATTATATACTTTTAGAACCGCAAGGTGGTACCACCTTTGGTAAGGAAAGCTATGTTGGGTTATTTCCATAGTTCCCAGTAGGAAGTGAACCTAGGAACCACAAAAAAATTATATGACATATAGTCTCATTTCTGGTGGCCAGGTATGAAATGAGGCATTCTTGAATTTGTCTATCATTGTTATATGTCCCAACAGGTTAAGTCTGAGCATCAGAAGCCTTCAAGTTTTCTTCATCCACTTTAAGTCCCTACTTGTAAGTGGTATGAGATATTTATGGACTTTGTGGTTGGGTTTCCACATACCTAGATAAATAAGAATGTGATTTAATTTGTGATCGATCAGCTGATGAAATCGGCTCACTTTATACCCATTAGTGATACAACCAAAGTTGAGGAGTTGGGAAATATCTATGTGAAAGAGATTGTTCGCTTGGATGGATCTCCATATACTGTAGTCTCTGATAGATATTATTGGTTCACTTATCGCTTTTGGATAGGCCTTCAGAAGGCACTAGGATCTCACATCAGTTTGAGCACTACATACCATCTGCAACCAAATGGATAGATATAAAGAGATATATAGATTCTTGAATATATGCTTTGTGTTTGTGTTCTCAACTTTGGTGGAACTTGGGATGATCATTTGGAGATGGTTGAGTTTTCTTATAACAATAGTTACCAGTCTGTGATCAGAATGGATCCTTTTGAGGCCTTGTATGGATACCCTTATAGATCTCCATCGTGTTGGTCAGAGATTGGTGAAAGTTCCTTGTTAGGACTGATCCTGGTCGAAGAGACAACAACAAAGATTCAGTTTATTCATTAGAGGATTTTGATGGCACAAATATGATACAAGTCTTATGCTGATTGTCATTATAGACCTTTTTAATTCTCAATTGGTGATTAGTTGTTCTTTAAATTCTCACCTCGGTTGGGTCATCGAAAACTTGGGGGGAATGGGAAACTTTCTCTTCATTTTGTGGGACCTTTAAAAGTTTTTGAGAAGGTGGGGAAAGTGGATTATCACTTATCAATTCCACCACAGCTTATGTCGATTTATAATGTGTTCCATGTATCTCAGCTCCAAAAGTACTTATCTGGTCCATCTCATATTTTGATTTGGCATGATCTTGAGGTTGAACCTAATTTACCTGTGATTGAACGACCATTCAGGATAATTGATTCTAAAACCAAGGTACTTCATGGGAGGATGATACCTTTGTTTCATGTTATATGGAAGCATAGCTCTGATTATCATGAGACATGGGATATGGAGGCACTGATGAGAGAATAATGGCCTTATCTTTTTGACATGGAAGCTTCTTCGTAGGATTTCTAGGGACAAAAAATTTCTATGGTGGGGAGGTTGTAACATCCTATTAATTTTTTTAGGTATTCTTAAATCTCTCTTTTTACCAATATTTGGTTGGGATTCATTGGGTGTTGTTTTGAGTTAAATTTTTAAGACTTTTGAAAATTCTAGGCTAGTGCACGGCTGGAGCATGGTTTTCCCAAACTGTGCACCCTATCAGAGAAAACTGTGCAACCCAAGGAAGTGGGATTTCACACAGTTGAAACATGGTTATTAAATCTATAATACCTCTTATGAGGAACTGTGTGACCCATTTAAAATAGTTTCATAGTTGGTCTTCAAGGTTTGTCAAACTGTATGGCTCTAACTAGGAATCCATGTGTATAACTTTTAATTAATCTGAAAATTACTAAAAAAAATCATGAAACCTTTTTTTTGACCCCTTCTTGGGTTCATTCATCCCATATAGGATTTCTAAATGTTTTTGGGCTACCAAGAACTATTTTGGATCCTCCAAACCCCTTCCAAGTAGGATCGAAGCTAGGAAATCCTTGTTCAGTCACTTCTCTGTAAGTTTTCTATCCTCGTTCTCATTCTCATGATCTCTCCTCTTTCCTCCCTAGGGTTTCTTAGATCACTATGTGTTGTTGGATAATTTAATTACCACTTTTTTGAATTATAAACCTAGGTTTGATCTTTTTTCCCAGATTCCTTGATCTTTATTCTTCGTTGATGAATCCTGGTTAAGGTTTGATGAATCGAGATCTATTGATCCCAAGGCTGGTGGTTCCATCATGATTCCCAATTTATGTTAACCCTAAAATTCTTTATTTTATTTCAATTGTTTAAATTAAATGGAATTTATTGATTTAAATTAAATTTCTTTCAATTGGTTTGATGGAAAAACCCAATTCCATTGAATTGGGGTTTTAAAAAATGGGTTTTTTTCATGATATTGGGGAATCCTCCAATTCCATTGAATTGGGTTGGTTTATGGAACTTTTTTGTAAACTTAAATTGTTTAATTTAAATTTTGGATTTTATGGAATTTTTTTCAATTAAATTTTTTAATTTAATTGTAGAGATATATTTGATGGGAAATTTTGAAAAATCCCAATTCCATTAAATTGAGGGTTGATTGTGAAATTGATGGAATTTTTTGAAAATTAAATTGATGAATTTAATTGTGAAATTGAATTTTTAAATTTAATTATGAATTTATTTCAAATTATTATATTGTGAAAATGGATTATAATGGTTTTGATACAAACATTTTGGTCTTAATCTTGGAAAAGGCATGTTTCTTTATTTAAAACTCATGTTATGATTTTTAAATGGAAATTGGAATATTTGAAATGGATAATGGGATTAATTGTATTTTAAGGTTTATTGAAATAAATTTTCCATCGTTGATTTTTACTAGAGAAAATGAAATCCTTATGAAGTTAGTGAGTTATTTATATGGAACTTTGTGATTTATAATGTTCCAAAACATAAAAGTAGAAAATAACATCACTTAGGATATGGTGATGAGTCCTCTTTGTCTAGAGTTAAAAGGTATTTATCTACATATTATCATGTCACCTTGAGTGTGGATTCCCTATAGCCTAGAACTATCATGTCTTCTTAGGAATATAACCATGTCGCTCTATTGTATGTTTTTCAAATGAATATATTCCATTATTTTAAACTATTTTACATGCCTTGTGAATTTATATAAATTGTGTTATATAAAATATTTATTTAAGTCATTTGTGAAAAACACAATTGTTTTAGAAATCTTCCATCAATTGAAATGTGAATATTTTGTTTAAAATTATTTCAATCATTTTAAATGTAAAGCATGATTTTTTGAAATATGGTATTTAAATTCCAAACCTATTTATTGAAAATTTAAATAACTTTATTTGGTCAATTTGATATTGTAATCTTGTTATGGAATACTTGGTGAGACCCTAATGGGATTTTAGATCACACCCTAAATGTGTCTTTGGGTGTTTGTAGATTATCTCCTTCTAGGTTAAAACAAGGGTAAATCACCACTTGGAGGTGGTTCTAACTATTCATATGTGGACTTGGTGAGTTGCATCTTTTGGGACTTGGGCAATTTTTTCTGGTTTTACGGTACTTGGTGGTAGTGATTTGGGTTGTTATACCTGTTTTACTTTTGGTACTTTACTCCCAGTGGAGTTTTTTTTGTATGCATACTGATTTTTTTTAGTTAATTTCCATATTAGAAGTGTAAAAATCATTCCCACATTCCTTTTTGTATAATGATAGGTGCTAGTCACCGGCCTGTGGGGATCGGGAATGCCCTTTGGGCCATTTCAAGACTGGTTTGTTTATCAGGTTACCAGGGTACCCGGGCTAGTTCATGATAATGTATTTCTTGTTTAATTTATTTAATTATTTATTACATGTGTGTGATGATTGTAATAAGTAGATAATTAAATGATGGTATGTGAATCATCTTTTTGGTCAATATGTATAAGGGTATATGTGTCCACTTTATCTATTTTATATTTCACTCCCTATACCTCCTCACCAATGTGAGAGTATAAATATACATTTTAAAATGATGTTATAATACATGAACCCTACTGAGATGAGGAGGTACTCCAAATGTGAAATGAATACACTAGACTGGGGTTAGATATAATATGAGTTAGGTCTTGACTCGGGTATGAAACCCCCTAGGTCACGATTGATCCGTTAATTTTTAAAATGGATCAATCACAATTAGATTCTCAAAACCAGTCAGGTAAAATTATTTTCTTTATGTATTTTTTATTATTTTATGTATGTGCATGTTTAAAAAGATATCACATAAAAAAATAAATAAGAAAAATTCATAAAGACGTGCTGAATATCTTTATATTAATGTTTAGTTGTAAGTGCAACAATATAGAATAAAATGATTAATATAAATGGATAAAATTTTCTAAATAATATTTAAAAAAACTCACATAAATATTAAGTCCCAAACACCTTCCGTCATTTGAATTTGAAAAGAATTGAGTGTTGAGGTGATCATTAGCCAATGTTGAGGGTGCCTCTTATTACAGGAGAGTTCTTATGAGAGTGTTGGGATCACTTAACTAAAGTTTCAATCAAATAAGTATCCCAATATAGCTTGATTCAACTTTATATTCAAGCGTTGATTAAATCATATTTATGATTTTAGAAGTTGGGACTTCACTCAACAAATCAAGGAGTCATGAGTTAATTTGTTTGTTCATTCAAATGCCTACCTTGAAACCTATGAGTAGTGGTGTAGAAAAATCTTGTAGACTATGTGGGGAGGTTCAAGGATCCTTTACACTAGAATACTCAAGAGAAAATGTATTCTGATTCAAGTACATATGGTTTCTAGAGTTTGATAAAATAATGGGAGACATGTTTTTAAATAATCAGTAATGTCTAATAGGTAATCAAGATAAAAGTACTAATCTACTAGATTTTATTTTTGTATAAAATGAAAAGTAATACCCCAAAATATATTGTGATATCTAATGGAAATGGTTAATGTACACACTAGCATGAGTTTCCAAAAAATAGTATTTCCACTTGTGCAAAATACTTTGATATCATAAATTCAAGGTGTTGGTTTCCCCAATGCATGTTAATCCACCTCATGAAGAGAGGGTGTTAAAAATGATTACAAGAGACTCATGTATTATTAATATGATGGTTTTGTCATAATATTATCATCAATTCCTGATGTGAGTTGTGTATATAACATCATTACATGGATGATATTACTTGTAGTCTCATCTCTGAGAAACTTTCAATCAAAAAGTGAAGCGAGATATGAATTGGTGATAATTACACTAGTTATGTTTAAATATGAAAGGTAGGTCATGATCCACTCATATATCATTTCCACCCCATATAGTCCAGTTTCATTTAATATTACAAAATGAAAATTATGGATAAATCTCTTCATTTCATTCTAAGTAAGGTTCTCTAAGAAATAAGAACATTGAAGAAAGATTAATCTTAGTTCTTATGGAGAACAAGTTGAAAGAAAAGAAGAAAAGGCCAATGAAAATCATGACCTCAAATGCACCATTACAAAATTATTCAAAGATAAATCTATTAAACATGATTTTATTTTCTTTGCATATCATGAGATAAATCTATGAAAGTTTAAACGCAATGAACTAAATCGAAGAATCAAGTAGTCGTTTCTTCTTCAGTTATATTCATCAATTGTAAGTAATGTTTATGTCATAATTCTTAGGTATTAAATACAATATTATTATCACATATGTGAATGGAAATATAGTAAACAAGTAAGTATAGAAACATTACTATAAGTAAAGTTTGTTCCCTAAGAAACTGACAAAGGTTGGTTCCTAAGTTAGTGGTGAGAAGAACACAAATTCTAATTTCCAAGTTAATGATTATAAATGAACTTTTGATAAGTATTGCCAAAAAAATTATCTCACATGTCCTTTGGAATAAGGATACATTATTCCAGTTCAAGAATGAATTTTTTTTGTGGTGTTTAATACTCAACCAATAGTTCAGTAATGCTTGAATCATTGGAAATAACTGATGAATATAAAGGAAGAATTATATATCCTGTTTTGGGAATATAATTCTTTTTAAATTAAAAATAAAGGTTTATATCAAGGATATAACCATTATGGTTTTAGAATCTTTATATTTAATGATCTTATGTATTATCATCACACCTATGTACTTTGTTTTGGATAAATAAATCTTTAGAAATAAAGGTAATCCACAAAGATTTTGGAGTTAGTTTAGCTTGAGAGCATAAAATATTACAAGGGTAAGCTAGTGGTAAGTATACTTCATAATATTCCATTAAGTGTTTAAGGAATGTGAAAGTGAAGTATGGTATATTAATTATCCAAAGATATGAGATGATTTGGGATGGTATGTCGAAGAATATCTTCACCAAGAAATCATCTATCATTATAATGTAGCATGGAGTAATTCATAAACACACATTACCTTATTCACATCAGCAAAATTATGCTAATAATGAGGATAAATAATGAGTCTTACATGTTAAAATTGATCAAAAAATTTATCATGGATTAATTCCTAAACACACATTTCCTAATATACATCAGATTCATGATGTAAGAAAGAGGAGCACCAATGTTAAAACTAAAATTCATTGTAGATACTTATGTTATTTTCAAGACATGCTTCAAAAATAATGATACTCTCACATAACCATATGTTAACTATTAGGAAAAATGGATATCATATGAGTTATAGTATTATGGAAATCCATTATTTCATAAGAACATTGTGTTCAGATGCAATGAGTTTGTTAAGGTTATTAACAAACTTTCATCAAGAAAAACACAATGTGAATATAAATTAATTATCCTAAAAGTTTCTAAGGATATTATAGAAATCCCTATGATGGAAAATATATAGTCAATATATAAACTATATTTCTATAAAATGGTGAACATCTCTATTTGAGATAGTGGGAGTAATATTGACTTTGTTTTAGTCAATTCCATAGATTCACAAATAGTTGACATAGGAACAAGTTACACAAGAGGTGTGTAAAAGTAATGCTATAGAGATACATACTACAGAGTAAGGATAAAACCATGGTGATGTTTTTATATTCACCGCAGATGTTGATACTTTATTCATTGAGAATAATAATTCCTACAAGTAAGAAATATATGGGAATTAGCTAAAATTGACAAGACCAATGGTCAAGACCAATTAAAATTCAATAATGGATTCCATGTATTTAAAGAAAATGGGCTTATTATTTTGAATACTATAGTGGGTATTCAAGTGAGACGATACATGGATAGTACAAGCATGGTGCTAATAAGGCTTGATTTGTAACACTAAGTCATTATGCCTAAATCTATTAGAATTTTTACTTTTTATAGATACATTCTATGATCATTTTTATTGATCATTGGATGTCAAGACCACCAATCATGGAAGGTGTGTATATGACACAACCAAAAAGGATGGTGATATCATAGAATGCCAATAAGTGTGAAAGTTACTAAAATCCAGTTTAGGATTAAAAGTAAAAAATGAGATCATAAAACATTCACTTGGAAAAAATATTTTATATGTTTTTACCAGAGGTTAGTGGGAGATTCATTGTTTTCCAAGTAAAATGTGTTTGATAACATATGGAAAATATTTATTATTCTTACAGTTAGTTAGGACATGAATGAAATAAATACTCTATAGATTAACTTAAAGTAGCAACCTATGTTATAGGGAACATGATCTACTGAGTTATATCTAATGGTTTCTTAGACCCATTAAACCATATATATACTGACAATGTATTAAAAATACAATTTGGAACAATTTGAGATAGAATTATTACCAATTTCACATGACATAAATATCTTCAAGAAGATATGTACGAGACATAGGAGGAGATTAATGAGGTGAGTTGAATTCCATACACTTTTTCAATGGATCAATCATGTGTTCCATGATATGTACAAGATATGATATTTAAAACATATAATTATAGTAGTAAAATATAAGATATTTCTAGGAGAACTGTAAGGGAAGCAGTTAGAACTATCTGATTATACATGAGAAAGTATAAATGATATGTATATGGTATGTGAAGAGGATGTGATACTAGTTATAAGGAGACACAAACTAATCTTATTTGGATCAATATGATCTAATATCACATTTAGGATAAGGTAATGAGTAATAAAAGATCATTCAAGCCAGTGGTAGCCATTTCTACAAATACCAAATGTGTAGCGACTTCTAAGAAAGCTAAGAATGAGTGTAAAATATGCAACAATTTTTTAAAATTCTTGGAATTGAAACTAGTAATTAAATTATTATCATAATATAAATTATGATACTCTTTCTAGATAGCATGTCAAGTTTTGACAGTGGAAAAAAGGTATACACTCAGGGATTACATATCTTTAGGAGTTTTACTTAAGAATATGAGGTCACACATAACAGAATAGCCACACAGCGGAGAAAGGGCAAGACCAATAACTAAAGTCGTGACTCAGTAAAAAAATATCTTAATCATGTGAGAGGTAATAAGGATAGTTATCAAGTTGGATCTAGTGAAAGTGGGAGTTTTGTAAGTGGGTTCCCCGACTAAATAGTACTTTTCAATTACCATTTCATGTGTATAGTGATATATGCATGATGTACACTTACCATTATAGTGTATACATTTCTATATCCACTATTTAATGGTAATTACCATAGATTATTTATCATATCAAAAGGCTATAGAAGATCTTAGGCTATAATGAGAACCATGAGATACTATGATATTAATCATAAATATATGTTCTATGGTCAAGATACATCATACTGACTAGAAATAGATGATGTCTAACTATCAGGTGTTGGGGGCTTATAAGCATTGAGAGTTATTATCATGTAGTTTTCACTTTCTGATCTCTGGTAGATGAGATCATGAAGACAGACCCGCCAATATGAACACCACATGTTTCAGGTGTCATTGGTAGTTCCTATTTACGTACATATGTATTGGTCTCCTTAATTGAGGTCATTATCAATGTGTTCCATTTTATCATGTATTTTGATGTAAGTAAAAAAATAATGATAATGAAAACATGTCAAGGTAGCTTGTGTTGGGTGAATCATTGGTGGTATGACATTGGTTGATAGATCAAGATAAATTTTTTTGCTTCCAAGTTGAGAAAGTAATATCTCGGGCCTAGTTGATCAGGATGGTATTACCTTCTTAAATATCTGGCCATGGTAGTAAAAGGTAAATCAACACAGTTAGATCAACAAATAATAAAGAAAGAAATGATGATGACACAAGTGTGCATCCTACTTTATGAAATATCTAATGAAAAATAGATTATATTACACAGTGTGTGTTCCTAGGTTGGTTTTCATTTCTATGACTATTCCATGTCTCTTTAGGAGCCTTGATGGGTTGGTAGACTCCTAGTCTATGAATATTATTCATTACTATCAAGATAATGGCCTAGAGGGTCACACATAATAGAGTATTCAATAATATACCCTATTTATATGAATAGGTATATAGGACATGGTGGGTGTAACGACATGTGCCCTCCTGGTCTGTTACTTTGATCGCTTTGGTGGTTGGAGGCATTCGAGGGAGGTTTCGGGAGTTCTCGGTGGAATATGTAGGTGCAACAAAGTTGTTGTAGGAAATAAAAGTTGTGTAAGGGAATTACACAACATGAAAGTTCATTTCATAGATTTTCCAAGGATGATTCATGATGTGTGGGTTATTGGGGATAAATAATAAAAAGATGATGCATTTTTTTTATGGAACCTGGAGTCCCGGGATTACATGACATTAAAGGGTATTACAAATCTTCTAATTTCTCAATGTTGTATACTTTTAAGGTTTATTCTACTCGGGTTATTTCTCAAACCCTATAGCAGCGCCTCCCTCTCTCATTCTGAACGTTCCTTTTATGCATTCGTTGAGCATTTAAGTTTACTTTCAATGGGGATTGATTCATGGATTCCCATATTCAATCCATGGTGATTTATCCTCTAATTCTCATATGTTTTCTTCCATTCTTCTCCCAGGGATTCACTACGGTGATGTTGTTTTGATTTGGGGAGTATGTTGAGTTTTTTTACAATATTTTTGTGCTATATAGTTTGATCTATGTTTTCTCATGGTGTAGTTGTGGTTTGGGTTATTCTTCCTTTCCCTACGGTGTGCAATGAGTTGAAAATATTCTTTGAGGTAGGTATCCCCTCATTTCTCTTTATTGTGTATCATGCAAGAGGGGTTTACTTTTGTTATCTATGGATTATGGTTGTGTTGTCTTAATCAAAGATAAATAATTGTTTAATTGAAATTGAAAGGGTAAAAGGGGTTTTATTTTCATGCTTTTACAACATTGATATTGTTTTTGATATTGTGGATTGTTTGAGTTTCATGCCCTGCTAAAAATTGTGGCTGTTGGGGGATTTTTTTACGCTGGATATGTGTGATGTGATTCCTTATTTGGTTGTGATTATTATGATATCACCCTAAATGGAAATTGGTTAATTACTTATACTTGGCCAATGCAATGGTTTCCCCAAGATTTTGGTTTGTATGATAGCACCCCTAAATTAAAGTGGAATGTGATAAAATCCCCTTTGTAAATTTGTAAATGGTTATTGATGTGTTGTGATGTGTGGTTGTGATTGTGGGACAACAATGCGTGGTTTCAATGGGGTGTGGAGAAATATGTAGTCTATTTGGCTGTGATTTTGGGGCAGCAAGGAGGTGATTTGTTTGGTCGTACTTTTGGGGCAGTGAGAAGGTGGTTTGTTTTGGATGTGATTTTGGGTCAGTGAGATGGTGGTTTCTTTATTCTAGATGCCTGAGTAGTGATGGAATAAATAAATAATTGTTTAATAATGTTTTGAATAAAATGACTTGGTTTAGTTAATGATATGAAAGTGGTTAATGAAATATTTAGTAATGGGTTGTGTGATTAAATGTGGTTGATGATAAATAATAAAAGTATTGGGTGTTAAATGTGGAGGAAATTTGAAGCTGTATTAGATTATAAGGGCTCTTCACCTTCTGAAATGACTATTTCATATACTAATAAATGTATTTAGAGGTGGCAGTAAAGGTGACAGTGTTGTGAGTTGGTTAGTTTGTTTGAGAACCCATAGTTTGGCCTTGAGTGTTTGATATTATAAATATATACTTGTACATTCTTGTTATTTCTACACACACCCCACCCACATTGATCACTACATGCCAAAAACCCTAATAGACATGTGGGGGGTCCCAACATCTGGTGAGGAGTACAAATGGATGGGTACCTGCTCTTTCCCGCTCTCTCTTCTAGGTGAGGTAGGTATTTCATAGGCTATGATGTTCAGAGTTTTGTTAGTGAATTAGATGGTGGCTGTGATGGCCCATGTGTCTTTGGGAAAGATGTGATGGCCTAGGTGTCTTCAGGCGAGGTGTGACAGACCAGGTGTTTTCCGGTGAGATGTGATTGTACTTGTAAGGTGACTTCTGGTGGGGGTCATGCATGATAGGAGGATGGAACGAGGTTGATGTACTACATGTTCATGATATCCTACTACCCTAGATATGTAAGTGGTTGTGTTGTAGTCTAGGTGTTCTTGTACAAGATGTGTTGTGGTCGTGCTTGTGGTGCAGCGAGCCCAGGTGTCTGTAGGAAAGGTGTGTTGTGATCATGCTTGTGGGGCGGCGTGGTATACGAAAGAGATCGTAGAACCAAGACGTATGACGTTGAGTGTGAGAGTAGCATACCAGTGGGAAAGTGGTGTGGGGTACTCGATCATCGATGTGCTTAATATTATATTATATTACTTGTTTGGTGTTATTTGGTGAGCATGACTTGGTGAGGTTGGGATGGTTAGTATACCTTTTTAGGTGCTGTTTGGTTCTGTTGTTTTCTCATAGGGGCATTAGTATTCTAATTTCACATGTACATGAGAGACTTTGGTTTTCTTACTGAGTATACGTGTATGCTAACCCTACATATATAAAACAATTTTCAGGTTCCAAGGAGGATTTTGCAGACCGTGTTGGACCTTACTAGATTGGATCCTTGATAGTCATTGTGTTGCTATTTTAGCTTTACTTCTTGGGAATTTACTTTATAGACTTTTACCTATATCAGTTTTGTTTATACATGCATGCACTACAAAAAAACAGTAGATTAGCGACGAATTTTTAGAGGGGGTTATTCACAAATCCTTCTAATCATCAAATTTAGAGGGGGTTCACAACCCCCTCTAAATTTTTTAGCATTGTTATTTTAGTATTTGGTTTCATTTTAGAGGCGGTTATGTCAAAACCACTACTAATTTAATAATTAGTGGCACTATACATTCAGTTGGATTTTAGAGGAGCTATATATATATGTATTTATATATATACTATTCATTTTGATATATATATATATATATTATGTTTTTAAAGGAGACAGTGGGGGTTAACAACCCCCTCTAATTTAAGATATTAGAGGGGGTTCATGAACCTCCACTAATCCCTTAGATTGGGGGGGGGGGGTGAACCCCTTATAATTTAAGAAATTTGAGGGGGGTTTAACCCCCTCTAATTGATTTCATTATAGGGGGGTTTGAACCCCCTCTAATTAATGACATTATGGGGGTCATGAACCACCGCTAATCCCTTTGATTAGAGGGGGTTTTAAACCCCCTCTAAATTTTTATTTATTTTTTTAAAATAAATCTCATATAAATTCAAATGTTATAATATATGTGTGTGTGCACATGTGTGTGTATATATATATTACGTAAGAACATTATATAAATGTATTTAAATAAATTATAAATATATATATATAATGAAATTATATAAATACTTTAAATAAATACTTATACATATAAACAAAAATGTATACATATATAAATATTGGTATACATAATAAAAATGTAATTATTAATATATTTATTCAAATTTATAAAATTTATATATGGTGTTATAAATACTATACATTTATATTATAATTTTTATATATATTAGGTGCTTGGAGGTACAATTACATTCAAACACACACATGCCACACGCACAGACCGGAAAGCCATAGCACCCCCCAAGGGATAGCACACCCATCAAGCCTTATTTATTTAATATATGGCTCGTAGGCCTAGTGGGCATAGAGCCCAAAACATGGCCCGAAAGCCCAGTGCAACGTCATGCCTGCATCATCCTGCCTGCATCAACAAGCCTATGTCATCATCTGCGCCACCGCCTGCATAATACAGTAATAGTACATGCACCCACCCGGATTTGATCCTGGGTCTGATGCAAAATTAGGGGAGCCTTTACCACTTGGGTAAGCCCACAACTGTATATTATATTATGATTTATGCTATACATATAGTATATTAATACATTTTTATTATATGTTTTTGTATAAATACATTTATATTATATTATGTATACAAATATATATAATATAGACAAAATTAAATATAAATATACACATATATTTATATATTATATAATTATATTATAAATATATAATTATATATAAATTTATATATTATATAATTATTTTATATAAATTGTAGTATTCCATATTAATTATAAATTAATTTAGTATATATATATATATAATTTAATTATATTATATATTTAAAATTATATGAATGTATTTAATTTTGTGTGTATGTATATAAATGATATAATATAAATGTATATAATCAAAAACATAAATATATAACATAAATGTATTTAATATTATATATGTATAATATAAATCATAAAATATATAAACGCATGGTATTTATAAAACCAACATATTCTTGTTATAGTTTAAAAAATAGTTGTAATAAAAATAATAGTAATTAATAATATTATTATTACACACAAACATACATATATACAAATATATAAAAATGATTATATAAATATATATACTATAATTATATTATATCTATAAATATTATATAAATACATAAATACACACACAAATATAAATGTATTTATAAATATATGTATAAATATATATTTATATATGTAAATAATATATATATATATATTATACACACACACACACACACACACATATATATATTATACACAAATATATTATATATTATCTAATATTTATGTATCTAATATTATATATATTTATATATATATATATATATTATAGAAAAACATATACATCATATATTATAAACAAATACATTATATATATATATATTATACATAAATATATATTATATATAAATATTATACACAAATATATCATATATAAATATTTATATCTATTTAAATATTTATTCAAATAAAATAAAATTGAATCGCCTTACAGATGTATATAAATATAATAATGTCTAATTAATATAAAACTATCTGGTTGCCATAATGGTGGTGGGGCGCCCGGTTTATTCCGGAGGTCCGCTGTTCAAAACCCAATGGGTTTAAATTTTATATAAGGGGAGAGGAGGCACGAACATGAGGCAAGGGAGGGAGGTGTGGGACTAGAACGACATGGGAGGGAGAGGAGAGGGGCATAGCAGGACCGACATGGGAGGGAGAGAGATGGACAGGCACGATACAGTTGTGGCAGGATCGACACGGGAGGTAGAGGAGAGGGGCATAGTAGGAGAAACACGGGAGGTAGAGGGGCGGACATGCACGATACAGTTGTGGCGGGACCGACACGAGAGGGAGGGGGATGCATAGGGAGAGGAGAGGGGCATAGTAGGAGAAACACGGGAGGTAGAGGGTTGCTCAAAATTTAAAAAAATAACTAATTAGAGGTTATTTTCATATCCTCTAATTCCCTCTATTATAGGGGGTTTTAACCCCCCTCTAATTTAGCCTTAAATAGAGGCGGCCTTCATAACCACCCCTAATATGTAACTCATCATTCAAATATCAGTGGTTTGCAGCCACTACTATTATGGTAAATAGATTAGAGGCGGACATGCACGATACAGTTGTGGCGGGACCGACACGAGAGGGAGGGGGATGCATGGGACAGGAGGGGAGAGGGGTAAAAATTGTAGGAATGGGCGGGAGATGGGGAGTGTGGGGCGGTAACAGGGAGGGTTGCTCAAAATTTAAAAAAATAACTAATTAGAGGTTATTTTCATATCCTCCTCTAATTCCCTCTATTATAGGGGGTTTTAACCCCCCTCTAATTTAGCCTTAAATAGAGGCGGCCTTCATAACCACCCCTAATATGTAACTTATCATTCAAATATCAGTGGTTTGCAGCCACTACTATTCTGGTAAATAGATTAGAGGCGGTTTTAACCCCCTTTAATCTGGGATTCCATGAAGAAATTATAGGGGGCTTTAACCCCCTCTAATCTAACCACCACTAATTTTCCCATTACCTTTTCAGTGGTTCTTCAAAAATGCCTATAACAATAGTAGGCGGGCACATTAGCGGTGGTTCTTCATAACCGCCGCTAATGTGTTTAGAATGGGTTATAACCCCTTCTAAACTAAAACATAACCACCTCTAATCGGGTCATTTTTTGTAGTGATGTGGGATGGTTTGGTTTCTCTTTTATATTATGTCTTGGAGTTGTTTTTGGATAATTCATTCAATCTCTCAATCTTGTTTTCTTATAAGTGGTAACGTCTCCCATATTGTGAGATTTGTACACCCTTGGTGCTAGTTTCCAACCTAGGGCCTAATAGAGGTGGGACTCGGGGGTCATTATCTCTCTCCCCTCATTATGGTATCTTTGGAGGGAGGGGGTCATAACATAGTGGTATCAGAGCCTAATAGTTGAGAGATAGGATGGAGTTTGGAGTTAGGCATAGTGACAATTTCATGGGGTCATATGGAAACAGTGTCATTTGACCTTGGTGTGTGACATAGGTTAGGGAGACTGGCTAGGACATGGGATTATAGGCCCCTCGTAATCTAGTGCATGGAATATGAGCTTATTAAATGACCAAGTGAGATGGACCTACTTATAGGGTAGAGACCTAGGAAAGGTACATACATCATAATGACTTTTGTTCTTGTTTGAATTGGGTTGTTTTGGGAAATTTGAAATGGATAACAAAATGAATTAAAAGAGTTAAAATAAATCTTAATAAAACTATACACTCTCGGGATTAGGAAATGTTTGTTTTCCTTTCAGTTATAGCTCATGTTTGTCATTCGCGTGTGGGTCAGGCAGTTGAGGTTCATTAGGATGATCTGGTTGATCATTGTAGGGTTGATCTGATTGAGGAGGAGGATTAGTGGTAGAGGACATTGTGTTCTTTCTAGTGGAAGGATTTGGGGAAGTATGAGGGAAATTTTTCATATGTGGAAAAAAAGAGCTGACAGGAGGAGCTTGAGATCGCTTTCAGTTTGACCTGGGGCCCGATGGATTAGTGGGTCCCTTTGGAAGTCAGTAAGATGCGAGGTGATATTAATTAGTGGTGGAGGTTGTATCTATGAGACCAGAAGGAGGTAGATGTTTTATGGGTCTACTTTCAGAAGTAGTTCGGGGAAGAGTTCCTTTCATCGACCATGAAGGTAGTAAAGAGGCAAGAGATTCTTTCTCTTCAGTAGAAGAGTATGTCAGTGCAGGAATTGGGAATCAAGTCCAAGGATATTCTTCATTTTTTACCATATATTTTTCCATATGAGGAGTCTTATACGAGATGTCTTGAGAAGGAACTATGTCCTTCTATCTAGTATGAAGTTACTCCTTTTATGTTGTTGACGCATCTAGAGGTTCGGAAGAAGATAGAGGTGATCAAGCAGATGCACTCATGAGGAGGTTTTCCATGGGAAGGGAACCCAAATGGTTCCTTGAAGGTTAGAGTTTTTAGTGGTAGGTATCTAGTGCCAGGACCTTTTAGGTTTCGACCGGCAGAGATTTGACATCAGCAACCTTCTTTCTAGCCTTCTGGGTCTAGTGGTTTCCATGATTTTCTTAGAAGCATTGTGCCAGTATGTTTTCGTTTTGGGGTTCATGGTCATTGCCCAAACCAGTTCCTAATGGTTTACTAAGATCATTTTAGTGGAGGTGGATGGGTTTAGCTCCAGCCTCAACAGTAGTTTCCAGTGAGGTCATTTCAGCAGTAGGAGAAGTAGGCTTATTCTCCATCAAGGAGAGATGGAGTAGGTAGAGGCTAACCTCAGTATGTTCCTCATGTTTAGGGACCATGACCGAAATGTGGTTATGGGGATGATCATTAGAATATAGGTAGAGTAGTTGGGTGTGGTTAGTTTCACACAGTGGAGACAACAGTTCTAGAGGGGTCAGAGATCATAAAAGGTATGATCAGTTTGTTTAGTACTCTTATTTATGCCTTGTTTGATTCGGGAGCTTCAGATCCTTTATTAAACCCTCTCTATCCCATGTTCTAGGACTATACATAGAGAGTAATCTCATACCCCTAGTGTTAACTATGTCAATCATAGGCCAAACCATCTTGTTTGATTTGTGTAGTGGGTGTAGACTGATGATGGGGAAGCATCAGTCCCATGGGGATCTTTTCTTACTATAGATGCAGTCATATGATGTCATCCTCAGTATTGACTGGTTTTATTCCATATGTACTATTATCAACTTCTTCCATAAGGGAGTATTATTTTTGAATGTTGATGGTCAATGTGTGGTTCTCTTCAGTGAGCGGAGTTCTCAAGTGGGAATTTGTTATGTGGAGCCCCTTCTTTTATTGTTGTCTGAGTTTTTGGTGGAATTAGTATACATTGGGATGGTAGTGGTTCTCAGTGTTTTTGGTGAGTTCCTAGATGTTTTTTATGAGTAGGTTGTGATCTTACACCCTCAACATGATATTTAGTTCAAGATAGACTTATATCCAGGTGCTTCTCCAATTTAGATGGCTCCTTATCAAATGGAACCTTTTGAGTTAAGGGAGTTGAGGATTAAAATAGATGATTTGATGTGGAAGGGTTTTATCCAACCCAGTCTGTCATTGTGGGGTGCTCCAATGTTGTTCACCAAGAAGGAAGATGGTAGTTTGAGGTTGTGTATAGACTATCGGAGGTTGAATCAGGTGATGGTCAAGAACCATTACCCTCTTCTAAGGATAGATGATATTTTAGACCAACTAATAGGGGTGATTTGGTTTTCTAAGGTTTATCTATGGTCTAGATATCTACAGTTAAGGGTGAAGGAGGGAGATATCTCGAAGACTGCCTTCTGATGCAGGTATGGGAACTTTGAGTTTGTAGTCAGTCCATTCGATGTTACAAATGCACCAGATATGTTCATGGGGATTATGAACTCTATTTTCTATGAGTTCCTGGACCGGTTCATTGTCGTATTCATCAATGAAATCTTGATCCTCTTGAATTCAGAGGAGGAGCATGTCGAGAATCATAGAAATTTCTTGCATGTTCTTTAACACCAGCAGCTCTATGTAAATTTGTCCAAGTGTAAGTTCTGGACATGAGAGGTTTATTTACTTGGTCAAGTTGTATCTCATCAAGGTGTGGCAGTAGACCTGTCAAAGGTTAAAGAAGTTGTTTCTTGGGAAGCACCCAAGAATGTGGCATAAGTTTGCAGTTTCCTTGGTCTCTTGGGATATTATAAGAGGTTTGTGCCTGATTTCTCTTGAATTACATCCTCATTGACATCTTTGACTAGGAAATACCAAGATTTTGTGTGGAGTGATTATTGTTAGGCAGTGTTCAGTTACCTAAAGGGAAAGTTAGTTAGTTCTCCAGTGCTCCAGTTTCCAAAGGAAGAGGTGATGTTTGGGGTGTTTTTTGATGCTTCTGATCTAGGCTTTGGATGAATGTTGATTCAGTAGCAGGAAGTGATCTGTTATGGATATAGGAATTTATGTCCCCATTAGAATAACTATACCACCCATGATCTATAACTAGCATCAGATGTGTTTGCTTTGAAGTTGTGGTGGCATTATCTCATTGGGGAGCGCTTTGTGGTATTCACGGATCACAATAACGTGAGGTATCTCTTTTCTCAGCATGATCTCAATTTTTGGCAGTAGAGGTGGATTGATTTTCTTTAGGATTATTATTTTGAGATCTCCTACACCTCAGGAAATAGGAATTCTGTGGTAGATGCTTTGAGAAATAATTCATGGAATGGTGTTGTTCAGGAGTCTGAGGACGCTTAGAGAGCAATGGAGGAGTTTGAAGCCTTGCACTTAGATACAAGGGTGGATGGTGTTAGAGGTTGTTTGTTTAAGATGACAGTGAAATCTTATCTAATTCAGAAGGTGGAGGAGTTTCAGTGGGGAGAATCAGAGGTAGAGGTGATGCGTGATCGTGTTGGCCATGGTGATGTTACGGAGGGATGGTCAAAGGATGGTCAGAACTAGATGTTGTTTCGTGGAAGGTTGTTTATTCCAGTAGAAATATGCAAGGGAGTTCTTCATGAGTTCCATAAATCACATTTGGAGGTACACCTAGGAATTTCTAAGATGTAACATGGATTGAGGATGCATATTTTGTGGCTCAGGATGAAATAGATAGTGGTGAAGTTTGTAGAAAAGTTCTTGGTTTTCCAATAAGTAAAGGTCAAGCATCGTGTTCCTTATTTTTTTTCAACACTTGGATGTTTTTGAGTAGAAATGGGATGAAATATTGATGGATTTTGGCATAGGGTTACCCAGAACTCAGTGAAGTTTTGATGATATCTTGGTGATAGTGGATCGGTTGACGAAATCAGCTCACTTCTTAGCAATAAAGGATTTAGGCTCAGTGTATGCCTTGGCTAAGTGGTATGTGGATGAGGTGGTACAGTTACATGGGGTTATGATGTCCATTGTCTCAGATCGAGATGCACGTTTTACCTCACGAGTCTAGAGGGTATTGCAACATGTTTTTTCACTCAGTTATGCCTTAGAACTACTTTCCACCCATAGATATATGGGATAACAAAACATACTATCCATACATTATAAGATATGTTGTGAGCGTGCGTCTTGGAATTTGGTGGGTATTGGGAACAACACCTACCCTTGGTAGAGTTTGCTTATAATAATAGACATCACTCTTCCATTGGAATGGTTCAATTTGAATCATTGTATGGAAGACTGTGTCACTCTCCATTGTGATGGAAAGAGGTTGGGGAGATAATCATTCTTGGTCCTTATGTGGTACAGAGAACGATAGAGAAAGTTCATCTTGTTTGTGAGGGGATGAAAGCAGTGCAGGACCAGCAGACGTCTTATGTTGATAATAGAAGGAGGCCCCTAGAGTTTTAGGTTAGAGACAACATGTTCTTGAATGTTTCTCCTCGACGTGCACATCAGAGGTTTGGTAGAGGGAGTAAGATTTATCCTAGGTTTGTTGAGACCATTGAGGTGTTGGGGAAAGTTAGAAAAGTGGCGTACCAATTATAATTACCACCATGGTTGGTGAGGATCCATGATGTTTTCCACTTCTCTCATATTTTTCAGTATCTTCACGATGACTCTCATGTCATTGACTGGGGAGAGTTGGATGTCGAGGATGACACGATGTTTTTTGAGCAGCCAATAAAGATCCAAGATCATCGAGATAAAGTGCTGCAAGGATGAACCATTCCCATGGTTTGGGTGTTATGGATGAATGGTGGCCTAGATTATATTACATAGGAGCGAGAGACGTATATGTGTGCCCAGTACCTAGATTTGTTTTGAGTTTTTTTTGTTATTTCCTTCTTTGTGATATGATCATTGAGACCTTTTTGTTTTATGAGATGAGCTGTTTTTTTGTGATGTGTGTGGTGTAGTGTGTGATAAATTCTTGACATATGAAAAGGGGGTAACCAATTTCTAATCAAGATGAATTAATTGTGATAGAATTAAACCCATGCAGGCGAGTCAGTGTCGCTGAGATCGGATAGTATCGTGACATGTAGGATGGAATTCCTCAATTCTTATGTTTGGGACGATGCAGTTTTTTGGTTGTAGAGGTTGTTGGTTTGGGAAACATGGAGGTTGGGGTGGTTGTGCAGTGTTTTTATGGAAATGTGGTTATGTTAGAAGAGATAGTTTGTAGTTTTGGTTTCATAGTGATGAGGTTATGTGAGATGTTTTTGGTCATTTGGTTCGGTGTGTTTGGATGGTGGCAGTGTTTGAGGTATAACGAGATCCTTGAGAGGTATCTCAAGGGGTAGTTGTTCAGAACCCTTTTTCTTCTGGGATTTGTTTTGGATTCTCGAAGGTGAGAATCATCTGATAGGTATATGATGTAATGACATGTGCCCTCCTAGTCCATTAATTTGCTGGTTTTGGTGGTTGGAGGTGTTCGGGGGAGGTTTTGGGAGTTCTTGGTGGAAGATGGAGGTGCAACAATTTTTCTGCATGAAATACAAATCATGTAAGGGTATTACATAGTGTGAAAGTTAGTTTCAAAGCTTTTACAAGGATGGTTTATGACGTGTAGATTTTTGGGGTTAAATAATAAAAAAGTGACACATTTTTTAGTGGAACCTGGAATCTTGGGATTACACGACGTGAAAGGGGGTTACACATCATGTAATTTCCTGAAACTGTACAATTTTAGGTTTCTACCACCCATGTTATTTCTCAAACCCTATGAAAAAACCTCCCTCTCTCATTCTAGATGATACAGTGATGCATTCCTCAAGTGCTGAAGGTTCCTTTCGACGGGGATTGATTCTCGGATTCCTGTCTTCGATCCACGGTGAGTTCTCCTCTCATTCTCATTTGTTTTCTTCCATTCTTCTCTTGGGGATTCACTATAGCGATGTTGTGTTGGTTTGGGATGTATTTTGGGTTTCATTTTCATGGTCTTTTAGTGTGTTATAGGTTGATCCGTGTTTTCTCATGGTGCGATTGTGGTTTTCAGGTGTTCTCCCTTTCCCTTCAGTGCGCAGTGAGTTGAAAATATTCTTTGAGGTAGGGATTCCCTCATTTCTCTTTATTATGTATCATATAGGAGGGGTTTACCTTTTTTATTTATAGATTATGGTTGTTCCAGATTAATCAAAGATAAATAATTGGATAATTTTAATTGAAAGGTGGAAAAGGGTTTGATTCGTATGCTTTTATAGATTTTATAATTTTTGTGATATTGTGGATTGTTTGGGCTTGATGCCCCGCTAAAAATTATGACCATTGGGGGATTTGTTTTCACTGGATATATGTGATATGATTAATTCTTTGGTTGTGATTGTTGTGATATCACCCTAAATGGAAATTGTTTAATTACTTATACTCAGCTAATGAAATGGTTGCCCCAAGATTTTGTTTTGTGTGATAACACCCTTAAATTAAAGTGGAATGTGATAAAATTCCATTTGTAAATATATAAATGGATCTTGATGTGTTTTGATGTTTGGTCATGCTTTTGGGGCATCGGTGTGTGGTTTCAATGGGGTGTAAAGAAATATTTGATTTATTTGGTCGTGATTTTGGGACGGTGAGGAGGTGGTTTGTTTGGTTGTGCTTTTGGGGAAGTGAGGAGGTGGTTTTTTTCATGATTTTGGGGAGGTGAGAAGGTGGATTGTTTGGCCGTAATTTTGGGGTGACGATTTGGTGCTTTCTTTGTGCTAGATTCCCAAGTAGTAATGGAATAAATAAGTAATTGTTTAATAATGTTTGGAATTACATGAGTTGGTTTGGTTAATGAGATGAAAGTGGTTAATGAAATATTTAATAATTGGTTGTGTCATTAAATGTGGTTGATTCTAAACAATAAAAGGAATGTGTGTTAAATTTGGAAGAAATTTAAAGCCGCATTATATTTTCAGGGCTCTTCACCTTTTGAAATTACTTTTTCAGATACTAATAAATACATTTAGAGGTGGGAGAAATGGTGATGGTGTTGTGAGTTGGTTAGTTTGTTTGAGAACCCATAGGTTTTGCTTGGGTGTTTCATATTATATATATATATATATATATACTTGTATATTCTTTTGATTTCTACACTCACCCCACCTACATTGAGCACTATGTGTCGAACAACTGTATAGTCACACGGGGGTGTTTTTCCTAACATCTGGTGAGGAGTATAGATGCATGGGTACCTGATATTTCCCTCTCTCTCTTATAGGTGAGGTAGGTATTTCACATGATGTAATGGTCGGAGGTTTGTTAGTTCATTAAATTGTGTTTTTCATGGACCAGGTGTCTTTGGGGGAGATTTGATGGCCCAGGTGTCTTCGGGCGAGGTGTCATAGACCTGGAGTTTTCAGGCGAGACGTGACTATTCTTGTGGGGTGGTTTCTGGTGGGGGTCATACATGGTAGGAGGAGGGCATGAAGTTGATTTCCTACATGTTCAAGATACCCTAATAATATGGTTATGGTGGTAGTTTTGTTGTGGCCCATGTGTTTTCGGGCAAGATGTGTTTTGGATGTGCTTGTGGGGCGGCGAGCCTATGTGTCAGCAGGTGAGGTGTGTTGTGACCATTCTTGTAGTGCGGTGTGGTATATAGAAGAGATGTTAACACAAGTATGTATGATTTTGGGTGTGATAACGGCATACTAATGGGAAAGTGGTTCGGGTTGACCTATCATCTATGTGTTTTATGTTATATTATATTACTTGGTTTGTGTTATTTGGTGAGTGTGCCTTGATGAGGTTGGGATGGTTAGTATACCTGTTTAGGTGTTGTTTGGTTCTGTTATTTTCTCATGGGGCATTAGTATACTTCGTTTACATGTTCATGAGTGGATTTTTTTTCCTACTGAGTATATTTATTTTCTCACCCTACATATATAAAATTGTTTTCAAGTTTCTAGGTGGATTTTGCAGACCGTGATGGACCTTACTAGCTCATATCCTTGACATTTATTGTGTCACTGCTTTAAATTTACTCTATGGTTATTTACTTTTTAGACTTTTATATATATTAGTTTTTTTATAAAAGCATGTGGGATGGTTTGGGTTTCTCTTTTATATTATGTCTTGGAGTTGTTTTTGGATGATTCATTCTATATCTCGATATTTTTTTCTTATAAAGGGTAATGACTCCCATATTATAAGATTTGTACACCCTTGATGCTAGTCACCAACTCAGGGCCTACTTGAGGTGGGACTCGGGGGGTCATTATCTCTCTCCCCTCATTGTGGTATCTTTGGAGGGAGGGGGTCGTGACAGTGGTCCCCACCATGGGGTCTGAGAGTTTCCCAAGTTTTATCGATCACCAAAAAAAATTCATTATTATTCTAGTTTATAATAATTGTGTTAAATTTATTTATTAAAATTATTTACAGTTTTTTAAGCAAATTCATGGAATAATATTATATGAATGAATATTATTTTAATATTCAAGGTTTGTTTAATATTATCAGGAATTACGAGTCAATTTAATGAATCGGTTTTATCACATAATATATTTAATATATATTACAAATATGTGATAAAATATAAATAATATTTATGATGTATTTTAGTTCATCATAATTATTTATTTACTACTTACTTAATGGATGTTAAATTTCTAGGGGTCAGGGAACCCTATTCGTGTATTTGAGAAATTCACTATATAAGTAAATGAGAGGCTCATTCCATGGATGGATTATTCATTTGGAATGAGAGTCTCTCTCTCCTCCCACTTATTAGAAAGAGAAATTCTATCTCAAAAATTGAATCCACTATTCCTTTAACGGATCAAAGGCACGAGATCATGGTGATCGGTGTGATGTTGAAGAGATCATCGGAGCTCTACACTAGCACCTAGAATTCAACGAATGACATGCGTGTGGATTCTTAGAGAATGTGTGGATGATCTAGAGGGGTTCGAATTCAGATCCTTCAAGAAATGGTCTCTGGTTATGAGCTGAAATCAAGTGTGATTCGATTCGGAATGAGGTATTCATAGTTTTATTTTCTATGCTCTATTTAATTCATGTGAGATCCTCAGACCATACCGGGGCTCGGATCATCGGAGATGAAAAGTTTCATCACTCTTGTGATAAAAATTTAAAATCCCTGGTCAATCAGTTTTCACTGTGCACCCCAGCACCAACATGTATATCATATATATTTATATACATAATATATAATATAAATTCATTTAATTATATACATACATACATATATATATTTATTTATAATATTAATTTATTTAATACATATTTATATATATGCATTGAAATACAGTATATAAATATATTTTTAAAGCCATCATATAAATATATTAAATAAATATTTATATACATATTATATAAATAAACATGTATATAATATATAAATATGTATTTAAGTGTATAAATAATTTACATAAATATATTTATATATGTGTATATACATAACATAAATATAATTATAAATATTTGTAAAAAATATATTTAATCAAATTTATGTAAATGCACATATAAAATATGTTTAAAATTAATATAATATAAATGTGTTTTAATATAAATACATAAATACATAATATAAACATGTATATATTAATTTATATAAATTTATATTTGGGTTATATAATTAAATATTTTTTCAATTTATATTTATTTTAATAAGCTTCCTAATATATATAAATATAATCATGTGTATTTATTTAAAAGAAAATAAATTGTCATGGTGGTAGAGGTGTGGATGAAATTACGGGGGAAACTCAGGTTTAAAACTCCTTATTGGTAGTTTTCACGGGGCAGTAAGGCAAATAATAAAGTGTGGGGCATGCACATGGACAGGGAAATGGAGGGGGCACATGGATAGTGGGTAAGGGATATGGGATGGGGATCACATGGAAAAGGGCACTAGGAATAGGAGGGGGATGGGAATGGGAGGGGGCAGCCATCCATCGGGACACAAAAGGGCAGTAGGTAATTAGAGAGGTGAATGTGAAGTAATGGAATGAGAGGGGAAATGACGTAATGATTTTTTTTTAAAAATACAAACAGTTCACAAAACCACTCCTAAAATTTTAATCAATTAGTGGGGGTGGTTTTCATAACTACCCCTAAATTTATGCATATAACTCAATTAGGGGTGGTTTAAATCCTCCCCTAAACTGTCTACTCTTGGAACTTTTATAGAGAAATTAGAGGGGGTTTAAACCCCCTCTAATTTAACCATCGTTAATCACCTTATCTTACCAGTGGTTTATGAAAACCGCCCCTAATAAGAGTATGTAGGTACATTAGTGGAAGTTATATGTAATCCCCACTAATATATTTAGAGGGGGTTTTAACCCCCTCTAACAGGGGGATTGCATGGACAAGGGCACTAGGAACAAGAGGGGGATGGGAATGGGAGGAGGAAGCCAGCCATCGGGATAGACAAGGGCAACAGGGAATGGGATAGGTGAATGTGAAGTAAGGGAATGGGAGGGGAAATGATAGAATGATTTTTTTTTAAATATGAGTTGTTATCAAAACCTCTCATAAAATTTTAATAAATTAGAGGGGGTGGTTTCAGAACCACCCCTAAATTTATGCATATAACTAAATTATGGGTGGTTGAAAGCCTCCCCTAAACTGTCTACTCTTGGAACTTTAATGGAGAAATTAGAGGGAGTTTAAACCCCCTCTACTTTAACCACCATTAATTGCCTTATATTACCAGTGGTTTATGAAAACTTCCCCTAATAAGAGTAGGTGGGCCCATTAATGATGGTTATGTGTAATTTCCGCTAATATATTTAGAGGGGGTTTTAACCCTTTCTAATAGGGGAATTGTTTTTTAATGTCATGTACTTGAGACCACCAAGTGCGAATTTCATAAGAATAAGTATCAATGATTATGAGGCCCTAGTACCTGATAGTGATACATCATATTTTTCTTATCTGGTATTATGTATCTAAACCATAGGATATATGTTTAGGATTACTATCATAGTATATTGAGGTTTTCATTATATTTGGGAACTGTTATAGCATTTTGATATGAAACGTAATCTAAATACATTACCATGAAAACAGTGGATTCATAAGTATCAACACTATTATGGTAATAATAAATACATGTATATATCAAACTATATACATGTAATGGTAATCAAAGTTGATCGCACTGTGATTCACTATTCATTTTCAACCTTTACACTACTGAATTAAACTGGTTTTTTATTGAAAATTAAAATTATTATAAAAAATTAAACTTCATGTATGGTTAAATAATTTAATTATTATCATTTTTCAAAAGGTATATTTCACTTATTTTTATGTTTTGGTTTTAGGTGGAGGTGATTTGGAAGGTCCAAGACGAATTTGATGAAAAATGGGCCAAATTGCGCAGGAATCTAAGAACATCTACAGACTCAAACACACACTTATAATGATTGGTTCATTAAATTGGGATAAAAAATTTTGGGATGATCCAAAATTCAGTGATATAAAACTTTCATTAAGGAAACCAAGCCCAGTTCATCCATTAAATGTCCCAAATGAACTTATCTGTCAAAGACACTGAATCTAAACGAAGTAAAAAGTGGTGTGTTGTGTTCTATCCATATCTCGAGTTTTAGGTGTCCAAATGAAGACAAACTTTTTGTGGATATAGTAAATAGGTGGGGCTATAACTTTTTAATTTTCTCCAAAGTGAGATAATACTTTATGGTGGTCGAAAACCATGACCCAAGTGGTTTTTCTAAATATGGGGGCTCAAAACCACCTTCTAATTTGCCTATAAAATGAGACCTTGGGCACCCCATTTGTAAGTTAGACTAGGAGGTAAGGTTCTGCCATTTTGGAGTCTTAAAGGATTCTTTTAATCATCCCTATGAGTTTTGTAGTCTATGTAAAGTGCTACTTCACCATCTCTTTCTTCCTCCCCTCCCATGGATTTCTAAACTCTTTGTGATCACCCAGGGGGAACGTGATGTGAATTTCGAGTTTCATGTTTGTATTATCTTTAATGGTATTTTTAATTTCATATTGTATGTTGTTTTTCTTCATCCTCTATTTTTATTTAATTGAGTTATGTACTGGTATTTCATACTCAACTCATATGATCTGGTTTGGGGGTACCATTTCATGTGACGTTTCACACACCATTCACCATTTCTTCTTCCATCATTTAATTGCAGTGTTTGTGTGGTTCATATTGGTCAATTGAACTCTCAAAAAAATTGTTAAGGACATGTAATATCATTTCATGGTATCATAAATAAATAACATATAAACCTGAAAAACATGTCTAGTTCTTCATATGTTGCCTTGGTGAGTTTCGGTTATGAAGTCGAACACAAATCACTCAATCATCGGCGGTATCTGGTGAATCATTGTGTGTTTCCGAATGAACCCTATGAGGTATCCTAGTATAAAATTAGTAACATTATGGTTCTTGGTGTTATAAACCAGGGATTAAAATATCATAACCCTATCTCTTGAAGCGATGAAGGATGAGCATCATGAGATTTCCCCAGGTTGATGACGCTTAATTAATTCTATTCATTTCTGCTTTGTTTTATCATTTTCCTTTTTCTATTGTTTTTTTAAATCATAAACCCCCAAGTTTTACAAAATATCATTTCCCTTTTATTTTCATAATTAGAACCTTATTTTTGAATTAATTATCTAAGTCTCCATTGAGAGATGACCTAGGGTTCCTGCTATACTGTAGAAATTATAGTTAAAAATAAACATCTAATTTGATCATGAGGTGAGATTTTACTAAAGTATTTAATGAATCTCTAGTAAAAACCAGAATTACCCAATAAATATATCACCTCAAAAACACATTTTGGATAGGGAAGGGTTGAAATTAATTCTATTTTTTATTTATCCACTTGAATTCCCTCTTTTGAAATAACATGCCTAAGAACTATCCCATGTTCAACCACAAAATGGAATTTCTTGTAATTTAATACGAGATTTTTTTCTATGAAATAGTAGAGGATAGAATCTAGGTGTTCCAAATAGTCATAAAATTAAGTGTCATAAACTGTGAAAACATCCATAAAAACTTACATGCAATTCTCACAGTACTTTCAAAATATACTCAACATACAACGCTGAAAAGTACCAGGAGAATTATAAAGACCAAAAGGAATCCTTATGTATGAAATTGTGCTTAATGGATAGGTAAATGTTGTTTTTTATTGATCCTCAAGGTCTATATATATTTTTAAATAACCAAAATATACATCAAGGAAATAGTAATGGGACTTACCATCCAATATTTCTAACATTTGGTCAATGAAAGGTAGAGTAAAGTGGTCCTTTCGTGTGGCTTGATTCAGTCGATGGTAGTCAATACAGACTCTCCAACTATTTTTTTCACACACCAGCTTCTGAATACTCGAATATGGTTCCATGCAAAGGATCAAATTTGGTTTAGGCTCTGAGAAACCAGCTACTCCTAATAACTTCTTTAGTAAATGCCATAACTAAAAAAATTTAATAAAAACATAGGGTGAGCATACGAATGCCCATTAAGGGGTTTAAAAATAACATAATATACCTAATTAACTTTTGAAAACATTCTTTAACATTTCCATAAAACATTTTCTTAAAGAAAATATGTAACCCTAGTACACATCATAAAAATGCTCAATCAAAAACATGCAAATGGAATTACAAGGATTCATGATTCAATTACAGACATTCTCATTCAGAATAAAAAGTAAAATACATTTCATGCTAAAATACAAGTACAAAATTAATAACTAAGTGTAAATTCATGATCAGAGTTGTGATTAAAATAATGAATTCAATTTCATTCTTAAATATTGTGAAGCATACACTAGCCATAAAAATATCTCAATATTTCATAAATAATATGTCATACTTATACTTCTTCTGATTCTCATAATCATAAGCCCTTTAACCAGGAATATTCTACTAGTCGAATATTCCTCTGGTTAATTAATTTACAGTCTTAATGAGGAAAGTGCACATGCCAAACTGTTTCAAGGCCTCAGCCAAGACATCTAATGATTAATGCCTCACCCAAAATCCATAACTCATAATTGGGAAAGGCCTCGACCAATTCCCCTTCTAGATATCTCATGAGACCTACTGATGCATCGAGGGGCTATAGAGGGCCCCTCCCGTCACATACTACGTCCAATGCATTCCTCATATCTCTAAATCAAAGTGCACGTACCACTTTGATTTATTAAATCACTTATCATTTCAAGTACACGTATTACTTGGTTTCTCATTTCACATTTTTCAAATTATACCATACCACTTTGAATAAATGCTTATTTCATAAATTATCATTAATAATAAATTGTTTGATTATCACATAAAATAATAACTTTACAACTCTTACATAGTAATAAACTTTTAATGCATTAAAGTACATGTTCATTATTCATGCTCAATTCATGCACTGATAAAAGGAATTGGAAGCGGACTAAATCATGGTATGTTAGATATTATTTAATGATAATTTTCCCAATGACGTGCATAAAATAGTAAACATTCTCTATGCATGTGATATTAATTTAAAACAAACTAGTAATGAATGGATGGGGTTACCACATAAAATGATAGTTCCTTGATTTTAATAAATCCTTTATTTATGGCAATGAATATTTATACTTTAAAATGTATAATTTTGAAATAAGACGGATGTCGTTTGTACAAAAAGCATGCGCTGATAAATGGTCATGTCTTATTAAATGGTCATACCCTATGTTTCATAACATGTATTGTCAACTGATTTTCAGTGCAACATTTATTCTATGTAATGCGTACATTCATGATAATTAATTAAACATATCAACAACATACTTACCAAAGTTTATTTAGGACAAGTTAATTCAGGTTATGATTAAAACTTATAGGTTCATACATATAACTATATATATACATAAAATATGTATATGTTGTACCCTTACTTTATATATTCTGAAAACTACTATTATATATACATATATTTATATGTATATGTATATATGTATATATATGTGTATGTCTATTAAAATCTTACAAGAAATGTAATTTGTTTAATAATTACAACCTTTAGCATCATAAAACTAATTCATATTTTAAGAAAATGAACTCCTTTGTGAGAACTAGAAAATTAGAGAGTATAAATAAATAAATAAATTATCCTTACATCATTTGAAAATTAACTGGGTGGATTAGAACTCTATGGATGTATGTGTAATAAATATTCTAATCCATTTGAACCCAAAACTTTATTCGCATCCAAGTCTCTATTTAAATATTGTAATAAAATCTTTAATAACATAAAATAGAAATAGATTGAATTATGTGTATATGTCCGAATGTGCTGAAAATATAAATAACCCTTAACTTATGTACACATTAAATAATAAGTTATATATCTATGTATATAAATATATACACACACATATAACAACTGTAATTTTATCAAATTACACCCTCACAAACCATAAGATTTTGAGATAAATACTTAAAATTTAAAACCATTATCATTTTAAAAATTTCAGGTTATATAGATAGATATGGTTCCTATATATATCTATATATATATATTGACACGTATAACATTTTATAACAACATGGTTTAAGAAAAACAGTTAAAATCCTTTCAACACGTGGATTTTAAAAAAAATCATAACCCAGTTCGGAAAATAATATGTTATAATGAAATATATAGATCCATATAAAAATTATACACAAATATATATTTTTATACCTTGTAAAAATAATATACAAAAATATTGATCAAATTAATTAAACCCTTACAAAATATACATTTAATTAAAACATGACCATTATATCCATTATATCACCTGAACCCGAAAATTCGAAGACCCGGGTTCATCACAGAATAATTTTTAAACTACCGAAAAGTTATAATTATACCATTAGGATAATATATAAGTATATACTCTAAAATGAACATGACAAGGAAAAATTACAACCCATACTTTGATTTTGATGCTTGGAAACACTAAGCCAGGAAGTAGAAATAGGGTATGTGATACCCTCAGCAACAGGTATTACGAACTCCAAAGGGTGAAAAACACTAAAAACAAAACTCTAGAGTGGAGTGCTGAATTCAATTATAGGTTGATAGACGAAAATGGTTTCATTGGTGTGTATGAATATATAAACTCAATGAAGCTTACCCGAGAAACTTTGTGGAAACAGTGGTGATTAAAGAATGAAAATAAATCCCATGAGGGATCCGGTTCACACCCAAACTTGACAGAAAATAGGGAATGCGACGTGCAGGGAGGGGGTTTGGACTTAATTTGAGATTAATAACAAATGTCTGAGTTATGAATAGGGAACCTATCTCTCCACAATTCCAAACCCCCACCTGGATCTATAAAGACATGAACTGCAACAAAAACTCGGGTGGCCTGCTCGACCCGGACTGCATGCCTCGTGACCCGACACCCGACGTCGGACCCTGCGCGACTCCACCACCGAGCTCTCCCCACCCTGTTGAAACCCTAGATGCGCCTGGACCCGCAACCTATAGCCGAAGTGCGACGCACCCCCAAGGCACGGTCTCCCTTGCGACGCGCGGAAACCCTATCTACGGCTCATCCCCGACGCTAGACCCGCTGAAACCCTATGCTTGAGAGCATTTCTTCTTTGCAGCACAACACTCCAACTCACTCCATAACTGGCCAAACGTGACCCCCAAAACTCAAAACGGGATTCCCATTTTTTATTGTTTTATTTTTTCATTTTTTTTCCTCCTTTTTCTTTACACGTTTTCAAAAACACGCTTTCCAAATGCCTTTTGACTTATTTTTTTTGTCCCCAATTCAATCAAATTATCACTTTATTATTATACTATCTTTACCTTTTTATATTTAAGTTATTTTATATAGTTTAACATATCATTAAAATATTTATACCATTATAATTTTTATTAAACGAGAATCGTAAAATTAATGATTTTATAAAAATTAATCTAATCATAAATTTATAAATTAAAACTATTAATTATTACTTTATATATATATATATATATCATATTTTCGAAAAAGGAATTATATATAAAACTCAAATAATTTTGATATATTCATTCCTATGATAGTTTAAATATGTATTTGCATAAATTAAAAAAATTCATTTTTATATTATTACATATTATCATTTATCCATTTTTTAGCATCTAAATCTAAACCGTTTTTTTATGGTAAAATTATATATACGTAAAACAAAAACATTATAAATTAAATTGATAATTGGATATGTGTTATCATAATTTGTAATTTTGACACTTTAGAAAAGTGTAATATTACTCAACTATAATTTTTATCAAAATATCATTCATACATGTACAATTTTAATCATTCAAATAATTTTATTATATATTCAAAATGTTAATAATATTATGAGACATTAATCCAATTTATAATCTAATAATTTTCATATTTTCGTATATGTATAAAACCCATATAATTATTCATATAATAGTTTAAGAAACTATCTTCTTAGTTAAATAGCGCAAAATGATGTCATCAAAATATTTTAAAATAACAATTTTCAATGTTATGTATGACTGTAATATATGATTATAATATTATAATAGTATTGTCATATAATTCAAACCTAATATACACACTTATATACATATATATATATATGTGTGTGTGTGTGTGTGTGTGTGTATCACATTTTGGAAAACAAACAACAAATTAGTTATATTCATATATTAGTATAATTATTATTTAAAATATTTTATTAAATAATAGTTTGAAAATAATAAAAATAGTTATTTTAAACTATACTTTAATATAAATTTTTTATTATTATTTTACAAGAAACTATCTTAAGAGTTATAATTGTATTCATCTAATTAAACACTAACGATCACTCGATTAAAACTCCAACAGTTACTTTATTTTGAACTCCAATGGCTATAAAATGGTCACAATTATTTCTAACGGTCAGGAAAACCCTTATAAATACATGTTTATGGTATCTCATATCTAAATTGGTTCGGTTTACCAGGATGGTTCTTTACATTCCTTTTATGCTTAGTACTTGTGAAGTTATCCTGGCGATCACATTCTTCATTATGATTGGTCCAAGCGACGAGGGCTACCTGCTCAGCCTCTTCGTGGTGTTAGCAGGTCTCCCAATGGAACTTCTCGAATTTGCTATTAGTTTCTTAGTCTAACTATGATTGTATACCTTTTTGAGATGTAAACATTTCAGTGGTTTATTAATATTATGGGTCTTGTTTTATTTTGAGAACCTTTGTTTGAATAACTAAATAATGAAAAGTTACTATTACACATTAAAAAGGTTTGGGGTGTCACATTATTCCCCCCTTCGAAGAATTGCATCCTCACAATTCTAAAATATTTGTACACAAACCAAAAAAACACCAGACACACGTCGCTCCCAAAGTTTCTTTATCGGGAACACCACCAATGGTAGGGTACTGACAACCTCGGGTGGATTCCCAAGGTAGTATTTAGCTGCTTGATCTCTTTGGCCCAGACACACTATGAACAGCTGGGGTCGTACCTGTGCCTAAACCACTCGGCCTTCCATAGAGAGGCACGAGAAGTGTGGAGGTTGGAAATTTCATTGTGGACTAAATCCCTATAAGTCCCATGCATCACGTCATTCTTGAAAATATTGATGTTGTAGAGTTCTCTGTACATACTAAAACTAAGGACCCATAATAGGTAGGTCGCTCTATGGTCACCATCCAAAGCAGCTTCTAGAAATTTACCTACAGCTCGGTAGTTATCAGCCAAAGTGAAACACAGAAAAAGAGCTTCATGAAACTTCCCTCTTCACCTATATTCTACAAATTGTGCAATTGCTATACATTAATAAAAAAATACTTCTTCCTTAGTAATGATGGATAAGGTTTGGGTGGTTCGACACCCGATGGAATTGTTTACAGGACAACCTAAGGTTTTCAAAAGTCTTGTAGTCCCCTGAACATGACTTTACCACTATAGTTTCTACTATCTCTGTTGGGAGAGACAGAAGGCGTGATGCATCAGCCATCTGAAAATTTAAGGAAACTACCACTTAGTAACACATAACCAAGTTTTTAGTATTGTTCAAAGTTTATCAGATGTCTCTAAAGAGACATAAGACTGTATTTCTTTTCCAAGAAACATCATACTTAGTAATGATTAAATAAATTTTCCTTTGTTCTATTCTGGTTTTCCAGAGTTAACTAAACTGAATCCTCTGATACCAACTGTCATGCCCCAGCTTCCGAATACTCAAAACCGGTGCCATATAGAGGATCGAATTCGGTTCAGGATCTGAGAAACCAGCTACTCCTGATAACTTTTTTAGAAAATTCCATACCTAAAAAATTTTAATCAAAAATGTAGGGTAAGCATACGAATTCCCAGTAAGGGGTTTAAAAATAACATACTATACCTAATTAACTTTTGAAAACATTATTTAACATTTCCATAAAACATTTTCTTAAAGAAAAGTTTTAACCCTAGCACAAATCATAAAAATGCTCAATCAAATACATGAAAATGGAATTACAAGGATTCATGATTCAATTACAGACATGCTCATTCAGAATAAAAAGTAAAGGACATTTCATGCTAAAATGAAAGTACAAAAATAATAACTAAGTGTAAATTCATGATCAGAGTTACATTTAAAATAATGAATTCAATTTAATTCTTTACTATTATAAAGCATACACTAGCCATAAAAATCTCTGAATATTGCATAAATAATATTCCATACTTATACTTCTTATGATTCTCATAATCAAAATCCCTTTAACCAGGAATATTCTACTAGTCGAATATTCCTCTGGTTAATTAATTTACATAGTCTTAGTGAGGAAAGTACATATTCCAGATTTTGTCAAGGCCTTGGCGAAGACGTCTAATGATTAAGGCCTCAGCCAAAATCCATAACTCATAATTGTAAAAGGCCTCAACCAATTCCCCTGCTAGCTATCTCATGAGACCTACCGATGCATCGAGGGGCTATAGAGGGCCCCACCCATCACATACTACACCCAATGCATTCCTCATATCTCTAAATCAAAGTGCACGTACCACTTTGATTTATTAAATCACTTATCATTTCAAGTACACATATTACTTGGTTTCTCATTTCACATTTTTCAAAGTGTCCCATACCACTTTGAATAAATTCTTATGTCATAAATTATCATGAATAATAAATTGTTTGATTATCACATAAAATAATAACTTTACAACTCTTCCATAGTAATAAACTTTTAATGCATTAAAATACATGTTCATTATTCATGCTCAATTCATGCACTAATAAAAGGAATTGGAAGCGGACAAAATCATGGTATGTCAGATATTATTTAATGATAATTTTCCCAACGACATGCATAAAATAGTAAACATTCTTTGCGCATGTGATATTAATTTAAAACACGCTAGTAATGAATGGATGGGGTTACCATATAAAATGATAGTTCATTGATTTTCAAAATCCTTGATTTATGAAAATGAATATTTATACTTTAAAATGACTAATTTTGAAATAAGACAGATGTCATTTGTACACAAAGCATTTGCTGATAAATGGTCATGTCTTATTAAATGGTCATACCCTATGTTACATAGCATGTATGGTCAACTGATTTGCAGTGAAAATTTTATTCTATGTAATGCATACATTCATGAGAATTAATTAAACATATCAACAACATACTTACCGAAGTTTATTTAGGCCAAGTTAATTTGGATTATGATTAAAATTTATAGGTGCATACATATAACTATATATATACATAAAATATGTATATGTCGCACCCTTACTTTATATATTCTAAAAACTACTATTACATATACATATATATATATATATGTATATATATATGTATATATGTGTGTATTTCTATTAACATCTTACAAGAAATGTAATTTGTTTAATAATTACAACCTTTAGCATTATAAAAGTAATTCATATTTTAAGAAAATGAACTCCTTTATGAGAACTAGAAAATTAGAGAGTATAAATAAATAAATAAAATTTCTTTGAATCATTTGAAAATTAATCGAGTGGATTAGAAATCTATGGGTGTATGTGTAATAAATATGCTAATCCATTTGAACCCAAAACTTTATTCGCATCCAAGTCTCTATTTAAATATTGTAATAAAATCTTTAATAACATAAAATAGAAATAGATTGAATTATGTGTATATGTCCGAATGTGCAAAAAATATAAATAACCATTAACTTATGTACACATAAAATAATAAGTTATATATGTGTGTATATAAATATACACACACACATATAACAACCGTAATTTGATCAAATTACTCCCTCACAAACCATAAGATTTTGAGATAAATACTTAAAATTTAAAACCATTATCATTTTAAAAATTCCAGGTTATATAGATATATATGGTTCCTATATATATCTATATATATATATTTACACGTATAACATTTTATAACAACATGGTTTAAGAAAAACAATTAAGATCCTTTCAACACGTGGATTTTAAAAAAAATCATAACCCAGTTCAGAAAATAATATGTTATAATGAAATATATAGATTCATATAAACATTATACACAAATATATATGTGTATACCTTGTAAAAAGAATAGACAAAAAAATTGATGAAATTAATTAAACCCTTACAAAATATACATTTAATTAAAACATAACCATTACATCCATTATATCACCTGAACCCAAAAATCTGAAGACCCAGGTTCAGCACAGAAGAATTTTTAAACTATCACAAAGTTATAAACATACCATTAGGAGAATATATAAGTATATACTCTAAAATAAACATGAAAAGGAAAAATTAAAACCCTCACTTTGATTCTGATGCTTGAAAACACTAAGCCAGGAAGTAGAAACAGGGTATGCGGTACCCTCAGCAACAGGTATTACGAACTCCAGAGGGTGAAAAACACTTAAAACAAAACTCTAGAGTGTAGAAATGAATTAAATTATAGGTTGATAAATGAAAATGGGTTCACTGGTGTGTATGAATATATAAACTCAATGAAGCTTACCCAAGAAACTTTGTGGAAATAGTGGAGATTAAAGAATGAAAATAAATCCCATGAGGGATTCGGTTCACACCCAAACTTGTTAGAAAATAGGGAATGAAACATGCAGGGAGGGGGTCGGACTTAATTTGAGATTAACGAAAAACGCCTGAGTTATGAATAGGGAACCTATCTCTCCACAATTCCAAACCCCCACCTGGATCTCTAAAGACACGAACTGCAACAAAAACTCAAGTGGCCTGCTCGACCCGGATTGCATGCCTCGCGACCCGACACCCAACGTTGGACTCTGCGTGACTCCACCACCGAGTTCACCCCACCCTGCTGAAACCCTAGACGTGCCTAGACCTGCGACCTGCAGACGAAGCGCGACGCACCCCCAAAGCACGGTCTCCCTTGCGACGCGCTAAAACCGTATCTGCGGCTCATCCCCAACACTAGACCCGCCGAAACCCTACGCTTGAGGGCATTTCTTCTTTATGGCTCAACACTCCATCTCACTCCAAAACCGGCCAAATGTGACCCCCAAAACTCAAAATCGGATTCCCTTTTTTTATTGTTTTATTTTTTCATTTTTTTTCCTCCTTTTTCTTTACACATTTTCCAAAACACGCTTTCCAAATGCCTTTTGACTTCTTTTTTTGTCCCCAATTCAATCAAATTATCACTTTATTATTATAATATCTTTACCTTTTTATATTTATGTTCTTTTATATAGTTTAACATATCATTAAAATATTTATACCATTATAATTTTTATTAAACGAGAATCATAAATTAATGATTTTATAAAAATTAATCTAATCATAAATTTATAAATTAAAACTATTAATTATTACTTTATATATATATATATATATCATATTTTTGAAAAAGTAAGTTTATATAAAACTCAAATAATTTTGATATATTCATTCCTATGATAGTTTAAATATGTATTTTCATAAATTAAAAAAAATGCATTTTTATATTATTACATATTATCACTCATCCATTTTTTAGCATCTAAATCTAAATTGTTTCTTTTTATGGTAAAATTATATATACGTAAAACAAAAACATTATAAATTAAATTGATAATTGGATATGTGTTATCATAATTTTTAATTTTGACACTTTAGAAAAGTGTAATATTACTCAACAATAATTTTTATCAAAATATCATTCATACATGTACAATTTTAATCATTCAAATAATTTTATTATATATTCAAAATGTTAATAATATTATGAGACATTAATCCAATTTATAATTTAATAATTTTCATATTTTCATATATGTATAAAACCCATATAATTATTCATATAATAGTTTAATCAACTATCTTCTTAGTTAAATAGCGCAAAATGATGTCATTAAAATATTTTAAAATAACAATTTTCAATGTTATGTATGACCGCAATATATGATTATAATCTTATAATAGTATTTTCATATAATTCAAACCTAATATACACACTTATATACATATATATATATATATATCACATTTTGGAAAACAAACAACAAATTAGTTATATTCATATATTAGTATAATTATTATTTAAAATATTTTATTAAATAATAGTTTGAAAAGAATAAAAATGGTTATTTTAAATTGTACTTCAATATAAATTTTCTATTATTATTTTACAAGAAACTGTCTTAAGATTCATAATTGTATCCATCTAATTAAACACTAACGATCACTCGATTAAAACTCCAACGGTTACTTCATTTTGAACTCCAATAGCTATAAAATGGTCACAAGTATTTCTAACAGTTAAGAAACCCATTATAAATACATGTTTATGGTATCTCATATCTAAATTGGTTCGGTTTACCAGGATGGTTCTTTGCATTCCTTTTACTCTTAGTACTTGTGCAATTCTTCTGGCGATCACATTCTTAATTATGGTTGGTCCAAGCGACGAGGGCTACCTGCTCGGCCTCTTCATGGTGTTAGCAAGTCTCCGAATGGCGCTTCTCGGATTTGATATTAGTTTCTTAGGCTAACTATGATTTTATAACCTTTTGAGATGTAAACATTTCAGTGGTTTATTAATATTATGGGTCTCGTTTTATTTTGAGAAACTTTGTTTGAATAACTAAATAATGAAAATTTACTATTACACATTGAAAAGGTTCGGGGCATCACAATTTTACACACTTTTTGGAACCAAATCATTTTTTTCATTTGACATAACTATTATTCTAGTTTTTTTAGGCATAATTTTTACTAGGATAACCCATTTATTATCAGATATAGGATAAATGATCCCAACTGCAAATAATTTACTAACTTCCATTTTTACCACTTTAAGGAGAGTGGGATTCAACTGGTGTTGAGATTGCCTTATGGGATTATCCTTATAATCTAAAATTATATGGTTCATACAAATATACGGTCCAATCCCAATAATATCAGCTAATTTTCATCCTATCGCTTTTTTACTCTGCCCAAAAGGTCGAGCAGTTTTGATTCCTACTGTGGAGAGAGGTTGTTGGAAATAATGATGGGAAATTGGTCAATACCCTCAAGATAGGCATATTTTAAATTAAATATAAGTGGTTTTAATTCCAACACCAATGGTTTTTGGATTAAGGGAGGGGATTTAGGGGGAGTGACTTCCATGAAAATATCTATCTGATCATGTTTATTCACTAAAGATAGAGAATCTATTGAAATGATATTTTCAGAATCATCGATAGTCATGGGTACCTCAAAATGAACACACTCTTCAATTAGTGCATAAAATTTAGACTTTTAATAACCCACAAAACACTCAAAACATGAATCAAAACTCAAATCATCCATGGGTGAAGAATAAGAAAATGAATCTGAGTATGGTTCAAGGAGATAATTGTGTGTGTGTGTGTGTGTTTCATTTGAGAGAACTTCCATCGAATAGATAGTAAGAGTGGAGTGCTCTTCAATGGGGTGTTTCATATTATCAAGGATATTAAAACTTACATTTTCTCCACCGAACTCCATGGAAAGTGTGTCATTATAGACATTGATGATTTTATTTGTTGTTTTGAGGAATGGACTTCCCAATATGAGAGGGTAATGTTCTTGGGTTTGGGTATCCTTCATCTCAAGAATGTAGAATTCAGCGGGGAACATGAGAGTCTTCACTTTTATGAGGATGTCCTCAACGACTTTTTATGGGTGGGTTGTGCTCTGGTTGGAAAGTTTCACTATGATTCTTATCAGTTGAATCTCTTCAATATATAGATAAGTATACAAAGAGTAAGTAATTACATTCATTGAAGCACATAAATCTTACATAGCATCTAAAAATAATTTCTCCCCTATGGTGAAATGTATCATGAAATATCTCGGATCCTTGAATTTGGTTGGAATTAGTGGTTGAATCAAGTCTGAGAAATTCCTTCCCAGGTTGAATCTTTCATTCCCCTTTAGTCTTTGTCTATAGTTGCAAAGCTATTTAATAAATATGGCATAGCGAGGGATTCGTTTAACTACATCCAATAAAGGAATGTAAACTTGAACCTTTTAAAATGTATCCATTATATCATTATCAAAAATTCTATTATATTTAGAGAGTCTTTGGGGGAAAGGAAGAGGAATAGATTTTTCAAAGGAATTATCAATGATAAGTTGTTCACCCTTTTTTTCTTGTTTTTCTTTACTTGGATCTTTTGATGGTAGGGAAATATATTTTTAGGTGAGGGAATTACCTGTTGTGTAGAATCAGTAGGAGGATAAAATTCTTTACCACTATGAAGTGTAATTTCACATACATTAACTTTATCCTTCAGATTATCAATAGGTTAGGATAGTATTTATCTAAAACCTTACATCTTAATCTCACCAATGGTGTTTTCCAATTGACCCACTTGAGTTCGTAGGTCTTGAATTGATGATTGTGTGGTCTGTTGGAACTGGAGGTTCTAGGTTTCTATTTTCTTCACCATGTCCTCGAGGCTTGGTTCAAATTGGTAGTAGGAATATTTTATTGAGATGTTGAGAGATAATAAGGTTTCATACCTTGTACTTGTTGTACCATTTTTTTAGGGTAGCTCGAGTTTCCTCCTTATTAGTAATGTGGTTGTTCTTTTCACCTAGGGTTTGGATTTGGCCTGAATGGTTCTTGCTTGAAGGCGGTTCTTGTTGAAAAGAATGCCCAGGGAATACCAATCCACATGACTCAGTTGAATCTTGAATTTGTGGGAACTGGTCAGAAAAATGAGTGTTATCAGAACAAATACCACAATTTAATGGAACAGGAGAAGAGTATGAATTACCTTGTACTTGATCTAATTTCCTTATAAGGGTATGCATATCATCAATTTTCTTATCTATATTTTTTTCTAGAGATGAATGACTTACCTCATGAACTCATCGGGTTAGTGAAATAGATCTTGTACCAAATTGTTCTGCATTTTGAGCCATGTTGGCTATTAAGTCACAATTGGAGGAAGGAGTTTTATCAACTAGGGCACCACTAGCTGCAACATCTATTATTCCCCAATCTGTGGGGATAATTCCCTCATAGAATTATTGGATTAAAAATTATTCAATAATATGGGGATGGGGGTGTCTTGAGAAAAGTATTTTGAATCTCTCACGGTATTCATGAAGGGTCTCTCCTTGTGATTCCCTAATGCCACAGATTTCTTTCCTAATTGATGCAGTTCTGGAGGAAGTGAAGAACTTCTCTCGAACAATAATTTTTAGGTCATTCCAACCCCCAATTTTGGTAAGAAGATAGTATATTCAGTCTTTGGATATGCCATAAAGGGAAAAAGGGATGGCCCTAAACTTAATTAGGCCCTCAAGCACATTTTGGGTTTTTAGAGTGGAGCACGCTATGTGAAACTCTTTGAGATGTTTGTGAGGGTCCTCACCTGGAAGACCATGGAATTTTAGAAGGTGGATGAGGGATGATCTCAAATCAAATTTGGATGCTTACTCAGGATATTATATATACATAGGTTGGTACTCCACATCTGGGGTGGCCATTTCTTTTAAAGTTTGGTTATTTTCGGCCATGTTTTCTTGGGTTTGATTTGGTTTAATATTTAATTGTTTCAGGACCACTTGAGGTTACACAAGGGGTTCCTCATTGTTAACTAAATTTACTGCTCTAGATTACCTAATTTTTAAGTGAAGAGACTTTTCAATTTCAGGTTCAAATTCAAGTAGTGTTTCTTTGCCAGATCTTTTCATGCAATAATGATGTCCAATATAAGTGTGTGTTTGTCTGATTGTCCTTTTTTATATTTATTTTATTTTTATTTTTTATGGAAGATGAATAAAATGAAAACACTTAAGAATAATGAAAGGAGATAAGAAAACATAATGTTATGCTATATAATTAGATATAAAGAGAGAGAAGAAGAAGAGATAAATAGAGAGATAGAGAGAGAGAGAGAGAGAAACACACACACACAAAACAAAAACAAAAACAAAAACGAAAACAAAAAAACCAAAAGGGATGGGGATATTGAAAGGAGTACTAATTAAGAAATTAAAGTAGAGAAATAAAAGGAAATAAATTAAAAAAAATTATCTTGGCTAGCTGGTAGCGGCACCAAAATTTGATCATGAGTTGTGATCTTTCTTGGGTCATGCTGGTTTTTATCGCCAATTCATTAAAGAATTTAGTAAGATCACACTTACCTTGTCTTGATTGTTGAAAAAGGATGATGAATTTGTTTTTGATAAAAATTGGGAGGATTGTATCAATTCACTAAAAAGGAGTCTCACCTCACCTCCCATTATCCAACCACCAAGGTGGGATATCCCCTTTGAACTTATGTGTGACGCCTCTAACTTTTCAATTGGGGAAATTTTATCAAAAAGGGTTGAGAAGGCTCCTCATGTCATTGTGTATGCCTCATGTACCCTTGAACCTACCCAGGAAAACTACAAAACCACTAAAAAGAACTCCTTTTTATTGTGTTTCCTTGGAAAAATTCCACTCTTATCTTATTGGGTCAAAAATCATTGTCTTTTCTGATCAGGCTTCCCTTCGTTTCCTCCTAAAAAACCTAAAGCTAAGCCCCGCATAATTTGGTGGATGCTACTCCTCTAAGATTTTGACCTTGAGATTCATGACAAGAGAGGAGTGGAAAATGTTTTAGCTGACCACATTAGTAGGATTTCCCCACCACTTGACCACCATGTTGACTCATCCCTCCCCATTGGATAATTCTTCCCTCATGAGAACCTTTGTGATGTTTTAGATCTTACCCCTTGGTATGCAGACGTTGTGAATTTTCTATAAACATATAGAGTCCCCACATATTTAAGCACTTCATATCCCCAGATACTTAAGCATGATTCCAAATGGTACATTTGGGATGCCCCATATTTTTGGAGAATTTTTAGTGACCAAGTTTTTCATAGGTGTGTCCCTGACCATGATTCCACTTCTATTTTGACCTTCTACCACACCTTGGATTGTGGGGTCCATTTTGTCTCTCAATGTATAGCTCGAAAGGTCCTTAACTTAGGTCTTTATTGTTCAAAATTGTATAGGTATTCCCATAGGTTTTTCAAGTCATGTACTCGATGTCAATTCATAGGGAATATCTCCAAGGGGAATGAAATGCCCCAAAAACCCATGTTATTATGTGAGATATTTGATTCATGGAGAATTAACTTCATGGGGCCTTTTAAAAATTCATTTTTATTTTTTTTACATCTTATTGATTGTGGATTATGTCTCTAAATGGGTGGAGACAAAGGCTACTAGGACCGATGACTCTTGAGTGGTTGTTGATTTTGTGAAGTCCCAGATTTTTAGCAGGTTTGGTTTGTAGAGATTCATCATTAGTGAACAGGGTTCAATTTTTTTCAATCACAACATGAAAAATTTTCTTCGTAAGTTTGGTGTTATTCATAAATTCTCCAATTCATATAACCCCCAAACAAATAGACAAGAAGAAATCTCAAATCGGTAAGTTAAGAGAATCTTGGAAAAAATGGTACAACCCAATAGGAAATATTGGAGTTTGCGCTTGGATGATTCACTTTAGTCATACTGTATAACTTTTAAAACCCCAATTAGAATGTCACCATACAAGATATTTTTTTTAAAGGATTGTCACCTCCTGGTAGAGGTAAAGCATCATACATATTGGGCTGTGAAAAAATGTAATATGAATCTCTCAGATTCAGGTGAGCATAGGAAGTTGCAGATTCAAGATTTGGAAGAAATTAGGCATGATACATATGATAATTCACAAATTTATAAAGATAAGACAAAGTATATCCATGATTTGATGATTCATCAGCGTATGTTTCATATTGGTGAGAAGTTCCTCATGTACAATTCTAGGCTAAATCTCTACCCAGTTAATCTTCGTTCTCGATGGCTCAATCCTTATAATGTTATTAATGTTTACCCTTTTGGTGCAATACAGGTTTTACATGAGAAAAGTGGCTAAAGTATTACTATCAATGGGTAGATACTTAAACATTTTTACAAGGATTTTCCAAAGCACCCAATGAAAGAAATCCACCTTCAAGAAGCAACATACTAGTGAAGCCCACCAGGTTTTATCCTTCTTTCCCATATTCTCTTTTATTACAGTAAGTAAACCACATGCTCTAGGTGTGGGGGGATGGGTACATTCCTGGGTTAGTTAGGAATTTTCATTGCCTTTCTTCTTTCTTTTATCTTTTTTTCTTTTTGAATAGTATTATCACTCCCCCCCATTTCCCCCCTCACTTTTGTATCAGAATGTTTTTTTTATACCCACTTTATTGTGGTAAATGATACCCACTTAATCATGGAAGTTTTTGAAAATGCATGAGGAATTTCCATATTTTATGTGGTTTTAACATTTAAAAAAATCACTGATAGAATGTGTGTTTTGGAATGAATTTAACATTGAGGTGTGAATTTTTCTAAAAAATCATTTGTTTTTCGATGATATAAATGGTTGTATCACATTGAAACCTTTGAGAAGAATGATACCCTTTGTGTGATTAGTTTATGGGAAAATTATGACACATAATATCTCCACACACATTTTCACCAAACCATGAAGTGTGAATATTTATTTCTTAATATAAGGTAGATATAAGTTAGGTTAATATTCATATTCTTTCTAAAATTGTTTTCTCCTACATTTGTTTCTTATCTGATATTTTTCACTATTATACCAGATTGACCTATGCGTGTGTACCTATTATTCGACTTTTGTACACCCTCAAAAAAATAGGGGTTGTGTCTTGAGAAGGTCAAAAACCACTCTTCCTCAACCTTTGATCTTGTTATATCTATTACAATTATTATCGTGAGGAGATCAAACAAGGGTTTAGAGAACAATGTGATATTTGCTCCCAAGTGAAACTTTTCAAAAAAACAATAATAATAATATTAATAAATGAGGGGAGTGATGAAATGTACAAAATATGGGGATAGTCAGTTTGGGAGATTAAGGTTTGAATTTTGAGAATACTTAATTGAGTGGGTCTTGAAATTTGATTACAAAGGATATAGGTCAGGTTTGGTGGATATAATCATTTAAGCAAAGAAATTTTAAAATAACCTATATTTACTGGATAGAAAGTGGAAAGAATTTCATGGAATGGATTTCACACACACACATGGAGATTTAGTGGCATAGTAGACTTTTGAATTCCTATCTCAGTTCTATATCATGAATCTATTTGAATTTCATTGTGATATAATTTATGAGACATCTTTTTCCATGATCACTGAGAATAAATCCTTAGTGTGGTTTATGCTTTGATCACATTTCTATCATAAATTAAATTTTCAATGTTAAATATTCCTGAAGTATGGGATATCTACATGCATGATTTTTGTAAATGTGATTTTTCCCATGAGTGAAAATGTTTAGGTGTAGGGATGTCATCGCAATATGATTCACAATTCATTTTCATCCTTTTCACTTCTAAATTAAACTGATTTTATATTGAAAATTCCAATTATTATAAAAAATTCCACTTCATGTTTGGTTCAATAATTTAATTATTATCATTCTTAAAAAGGTCTATTTTACTTGTTTTGATGTTTTGGTTATAGGTGGAGGTGATTTGGAAGGCCCATGACGAAGTTGATGAAAAATGGTCCAAATTGTGCAGGAATCCAAGAACATTTATGGACTCAACCACATATTTCTACTAATACATAGGTCCAATTGGGCTAAAGTTGTTTGATCCCCAAAATTCAGCGGTATAAAACTTTCATTAAGGAACCTAAGAACAATTAATCCATTAATTGGCCCAACTGAATAGATCTGTGCAAGCCACTGAATCTGCATGAAGTCAAAAGTAGTGTGTTGTGTTCTATTTATATCTCAAGATATAGGTGCCCAAATGAATCCAAAATTTCGGTGGAGATATTAAATAGGTGAGTCTAAAACTTTTAAATTTTCTCCAAAGTGAGATCAGACTATTTGGTGATCTAAAACCATGACCCAAGTGATTTATCAAAATTTGGGGTCTCAAAACCACCTTCCAATTGCCTATAAAATGAGACCTTGGGCACCCCATTTGTAAGTTCGATCAGGAGACAAGGTTCTACCATTTTGGGGTCTCAAAGGAGTTCTATAATCATCCCAAGGATTTATGGATGATATGTGAGGTTCTACTTCACCATCTCTTTCTTCCTCCTCCCCCATGGATTTCTAAACTCTTTGTGATCACCCAGGGGGAACGTGATGTAAATCCCAAGTTTCATGTTTGAATTATTTTGAATTATATTTTTAATTATAGGTTGTATTTTGTTTTTCTTCATACTATATTTTTATTTAATTAATTTATGTACTGGTATGTCATGCTCAACTCATATGATCATGTTTGGGGGTATCCTTTCATGTGATGTTTCACACACCATTCACCGTTTCTTATTCCCTCTTTTAATTGCAGTGTTTGTGTAGTTTATATTGGTCATTTGAACTCTCATAAACACTATCAAGTCCATTTACTCTCATGTCATGGTATAAAAAATAAATAACATATAAACCTAGAAAATATGTTGAGTTCTTCATGTGTTTCTTTGGTGATTTTCGATTATGAAGTCGAACACAAATCACCTAATCCTCAGCGGTATCCGGTAAATCATTCTATGTTTCCGAATGAACCCTAGGAGTTATCCTAGTATAAATTCAGTAACATTATGGTTCTAGTTGTTACAAACTAGGGATTAAAATATCATAATCCTATCTCCTGAAGTAATGAAGGATGAGCATCATGATATTTCCCTAGGTTGATCACGCTTAATTAATTATTTTCATTTCGGAATTGTTTTATCACTTTCATTTTTATATTGTCTAATTTTAAATCATCAACCCCTAGGTTTTCCAAAATCCCATTCCCATTTTAATTTCATAATCAGAACCTTATTTTTAAATTAATGATCTAAGGATGCATTGAGAGACAACCTAGGGTTCTTGTTATACTGTAGAAATTCTAGTTAAAAATAAATATCTAATTTGATCATGAGATTAAATCTTACTAAAGTATTTAATGAATCGGTGGTAAAAACTATCATGAACAAAGAAATATTTCACCTCGTAAACACATTTTGGATATGGAATGGTTGAAATTAATTCTATTTTTAATTTATCCACTTGAATTATTTCTTTTGAAATAACATGCCCAAGAACTATCCCCTATTCAACCATGAAATTGAATTTCTCATAATTTAATATGAGATATTTTTCTCTGTAATGATAGAGGATAGAACCTAGGTGTGCCAAATAATCATCGAAGGAAGTTCCATAAACTGTGAAATCATCCATAAAAACATCCATGTAATTATCAAGGTACTTTGAAAATATACTCAACATACAATGTTGAAAAGAACCAGGAGCATTACAGATTACAAAAGGCATCCTTCTGTATGAAAATGTTCTGAATAGATAGGTAAATGTTGTCTTTTCTTGATCCTAAGGGGCTATATGAATTTGAAAATAACCCGAATATCCATCAAGGAAATTATAATGGGACCTACCATCCAATCTTCCTAACATTTGGTCAATGAAAGGTAGAGGAAAGTGGTCCTTTTGTGTGGCTTGATTCAGTTGATGGTAGTCAATACAGACTCACCAACTATTTTGCACACATTTTGGAACAAATTCATTCCTTTCATTTGAAACAACTATTATTCTAGTTTTTTAGGCACAATTTGTACTAGGATAACCCATTTACTATCAGGTATAGGATAAATGATCCCAACAGCAAGTAATTTACTGAATTCCATTTTTTCCACTTTAATGAGAATGGGATTCAACTGGTGTTTATATTTCTTTACAAGATTAGCCACATCGTCTAAAAGTATAGGATTCATAAAAATAGATGGGTTAATCTAGGGAATATCAACCATTTTTCATCCTATCTCCTTTTTACACCCTCTCAAAAGGTTGATCAGTTTTTATTTCTACTGTGGAGAGAGGTTTTTGGTAATAATGATGGTAAATTGGTCAATACCCACAATATAGGTATATTTTAAATTATATTAAAGTGGTTTTAATTCCAACACTAGTGGTTTTTGTATTGAGGGAGGGGATTTAGGGGGAGTGAGGTCCATGAAACTATCTATCTACTCATGTTTATTCTCTAAAGATATATAATCTATTGAAATGAGATTTTCATAATCATCGACGGTTATGGGTAAATCATAATGAACACACTCATCAATTAAAGAAATTTTTTTACACTTTCTAGAACCCACACAACACTCAAAACATGAATCAAAACTCAAATCATTCAAGGTTGAAGAATACAAAAATGAATCAGAGTATGGTTAGAGGAGAGAATTGTGTGTCTGTGTGTGTGTGTATCATTTGAGATCACTTCCATAGAATAGATAGGAATAGTGGAGTGCTCTTAAACGGAGTGTTTTATAGCATCAAGGATATTGAAACTTACCTTTTATGCACCAAACTCCATGGAAAGTGTACTGTTGTGGACATTGATGATCATATTTGTTTTTTAAGGAATGGCCTTCCTAGTATGAGAGGGGAATGTCCTTGGGTTGGAGTATCCTCCATCTCAAGAATGTAGAAGTTATAGAATAAGATGATATTATTTACTTTTATGAGGAAGTCCTTGAATACTCTTAATGGGTGCGTTGTTCTCTGGTTAGAAAGTTTCATTATGATTCCTATTGGTTGAAGATATCCAACCTATAGAGAAGTGTACACGGAGTAAGGAATTACATTAATTTAAGCACCTAAATTTTGAATATAAACTTAAAATAATGTCTCCCCTATGGTTAAAGGTATCGTGAAAGTTATTGGATCCTTACATTTGGTTGGCATTGCTAGTTGAATCAAGGCTAAGACATTCCTTCTTAGGTTGAATCTTTAATTCCCCTTCAGTCTCCGTCTATGGGTGCAAATATCTTTAAGAAATTTGGCATAGTGAGGGATTTTTTTAACTACATCCAATAAAGGAATGTTAAATTTTACCTTTTTAAGTGTATCCAGGATTTTTTTATTAATCTAATTATCAAAAAAACTTATATTTAGAGAGTATTTGGGGAAAAGGAAGAGGAATGGATTTTTTTAGGGGAATTATAAATGATAAGTTGTTTACCCTTTTTGTCTTGTTTTTATTTACTTGAATCTTTTGAGGGTAGGGAAATAGAGTTTTCAGGTGAGGGACTTAACTTTTGTATAGAATCAGTAGGAGGAGAAACTTCTTTTCCACTACAAAGTGTAATTACAAATACATTACCTTTTTCCTTTATATTAGCAATGGGTTGAGATGGAAGTTGTCTAGAACCTTGCATCTTAATCTCACCAATGGTGTTTTTTAGTTGTCCCACTTGAGTTCGTAGGTCTTGAATTGATTATTGTGTGGTTTGTTGGAACTGGAGGTTCTGGGTTTCCATTTGCTTCACCATGTCCTCGAGGCTTGGTTTAGATTTGGGGGGAGGAGAAGGATTGTTTCAAGATGTTTGAGGGATAATAATGTTTCATAACTTGGCCATGTTTATACCAGTTCTATTTAGGTTAGATCGAGTTACCTCCTTATTGGTACTGTGGTTGTGATTTCTACCTGAGGTTTGGATTTGGATTGAATGGTTCTTTCTTGAAGGGTGGTGCTTGCTGAAAAGGACGCCCAGGGAATACCACTACAAGAGACTCTGATGAATCATGTAGTTGTGGGAATGAGTCAGAAAAATAAGTGTTATCAGAACAAATAACACAATGTAATAGAATAGGATGAGAGTTTGAATTACCTTTCGCTTGAGCTAATTTCCTTAGAAAGGTATGCATATCATCAAGTTTATTATCTTCCTTTTGTTCTAGATATGAATTAATTACCTCATGAACTTCTTGGTTTGGTTAAATATCTCGTGTACCAAATTGTTTTTCATTTTGTGAAATGTTGGATATTAAGTCATGAACAGTGGAAGGAGTTTTATAAACTAGGGAACCACCAGCTACAACATCTATCATTCCCCAATCCAGGGATTATGTCCCTCATAGAAGTATTGGGTTAACAATTTTTCACTAATATAGTGATGGGGCAGCTTGAGAAAAGTCTTTTGAATCTCTCTCAGTATTCATGAAGGGTCTCTCCTTGTGATTTCCTAATGTCGCAGATTTATTTCCTAATTGATGCAGTTCAGGAGGCAGGGAAGAACTTCTCTAGAAAGATTCTTTCCAGGTGATTTCATCCCCCAATTGTGGTAGGTAGATATTTTAGCCAGTCTTTGTCTAAACCATCAAGGGATAAATGGAAGTCCCTAAACTTAATTAGGTCCTTAGACACATTTTTGGGTTTCATGGTGGAGCACACTATGCGAAACTCTTTGAGATGATTGTGATGGTCCTCACTATAAAAACCATGGAATTTTGGAAGGAGGTCGATGAGGAATGATCTCAACTCAAAGTTTTCTGATTCCTCAGAATATTGGATGTACGTAGGTTGGTACTCCACATCCAGGGTGGTCAGTTCTTTTAAAGTTCTATTATTTGTAGCCATGTTTTCTTGGGTTTGATTTGGTTTAATTTTGGATTATTTTAGGACCAATTGAGGTTCCACGAGGGGTTCCTCAATGTTACTTTAATTTCCTACTCTAGATGAACTAATTTTTTAGTGAAGTGAATTTTCAATTTCAATTTCAAATTCAAGTATTATTTCTTTGTGAGATCTTGTCATGAAAAGAATGATGTCTAATATAAGTGTTTGTTCGTCTGATTGTCCTTTTTTAAATTTTGTTTATGGAATATAAATAAAATGAAAACATTTAAGAATAATTAAATGAGATAAGAAAAGATAATTATATATTATATAATTAGATATAAATAAAGATAAGAATAAGAGAGAAAGAGAGAGAGAGGGATAGAGAGAGAGAAAAGTATAAAAAAATACCAAAAAATGAAAATAAAATCAACCAAAAGGGATGGGGGATATTGAAAGGAGTAATAATTAATAAATTAAAGTAAATAAAAATAATAATTAAAAAAATAATCTTGGCTCCCCAGTAGTGGAACCAAAATTTGATTTCGAGGTGCAATATTTATTGGGTCATGATGGTTTTTTCCACCGACTCATTAAAGACTTTAGTAAGATCGCTCTTCCCTTGTCTCAATTGTTGAAAAAGGATGATGAATTTTTTTTTGATAAAAATTTTGAGGATTATTTCAATTCACTAAAAAGGAGTCTCACCTCACCTCCCATCATCCAACCACTAAGGTGGAATCTCCCATTTGAACTTATGTGTGACACCTCTAACTTTTCAGTTGGGGTAGTTTTATCACAAAGGGTTGAGAAGGCTCCACATGTCATTGTGTATACCTCACATACCCTTGAACCTACCTAGGATAATTAAACAAACACTAGAAAATAACTCTTTTCTATTGTGTTCTCCTTGAAAATGTTTTAGATGACCAAAATAGTAGGATTTCACCACTATTGGACCACCATGTTGACTCATCCCTCCCCATTGAATAATTCTTCCCTCATGAGAACCTTTGTGAGGTTGTTGACCTTACCCATTGGTATGCAGACATTGTGAATTTTCTAGAAACAACTATAGTCTCCATAGATTTCAACACTTCATAGTCCCATATACTTAAGCATGATTTCTGATGGTACATTTTGGATGACCCCTATTTGTGGAGAATTTGTAGTGACCAAGTTGTTCGCAGGTGTGTCCCTAACCATGATTTCACCTCTGTTTTGACCTTCTTCCACACCATGGCTTGTAGGGGCCACTTTGCCTCTAAACGTACATCTCAAAAGGTCTTGACTTAGGTCTTTATTGGAAAACATTGTATAGTGATGCCCATCGGTTTTTCAAGTCATTTATTCGATGTCAATTCATATGGAATATCTCCAAGAGAAATGAAATTCTCCAACAACCCATGTTATTTTTTGATATCTTTGATTCATGGGGAATTGGCTTCATGGGGAATTTTCAAATTCATTTGGCTTTTTGTAAATATTATTGGTTGTGTACTATGTCTCTAAATGGGTGGAAGAAAAGGCTATTAAGATTGATAACTCTCGAGTGGTTGTTGATTTTGTGAGGTCTTGGATTTTTAGTAGGTTTGGTTTGACAAGATTCATAATTAGTTATCAGGGTTCACATTTTTGCAATCGCAATATGAAAAATTTTCTTCATAAGTATGGTGTTGTTCATAAAGTCTCAACTACATATCACCCCCAAACTAACAGACAAGAATAAATCTCAAATCATGAATTTAATAGAATCTTGGAAAAAATGGTACAACCCAATAGGAAATATTGTAGTTTGCGCTTGGATGATGCACTTTGGGCATACCGTATAGATTTTAAGACCCTGATCGGAATGTTACCATATAGGACTGTGTTTGGAAAGGCTTTTCACCTCACAGTAGAGGTAGAGCATCATGTATATTGGGCTATGAAACAATGTAATATTAATCTCTTAGATGTAGTTGAGCATAAGAAGTTTCAGATTCAGGAGTTGGAAGAAGTTAGGCATGATGCATATGAGGACTCCCAAATTTATAAAGAGAAGACAGAGTCTATCCATGATGGGATTATTCGTCAATGTAAGTTTCATATTGGTGAGAAGGTCCTCATGTACAATTCCAGGCTAAAGCTTTACCCAGGTAAGCTTCATTCCTGATGGGTCGGTCCTTATATTGTTACTAATGTCCAAATTTTTGGTGCAATAAAAGTTTTACATGAGCAACATGGCCAAAGTATTACTGTCAATGGGCAGAGACTTAAAAAATTACAAGTATTTTTCAAAGCACCTGGTGGAGGAAATCCACCTTCAAGAAGCAACATACTATTTAAGGCCATCTGGTTTTATCCTTCCTTACCGCATTCTCTTTTATTACAGTGAGGACACTACATGATCTAGTTGTGGGGGATGGGTACATTCCTGGGTTAGTTAGGAATTTTCATTTTATTTCTTATTTTTCTTTTTCTTTTTTGCTTGCTTAATAGTATCTTCACTTCCCCACCATCCCCCCCCCCTCACTTTTGCACCAAAATATTTTTTTATGGATACTTTATCATGGAAAATGATACCCGCTTAATCAATGAAGTCATTGAAAATGAACGAGGAATTTCCCTATTTCATGTTGTTTTAACATTTAAAAAAATCATTAATAAAATGTGTGTTTTTTCATGAATTTAACATTGAGGTGTGAAATTTTCTAAAAAATTGGTTGTTTTTCGATGATATAAATTGTTGTATCACTTTGAAGCCTTTTAAAAGAATAGTACCCTTTATGTGAGTAGTCTATGGGAAAATTGTGCCACTTAACATCTCCACACACATTTTCACCAAACCATGAAGTGTGAATATTTATTACTTAATAGAAGGTAAATATAAGTTAGGTTAATATTCATCTAATTTCCAAAATGGTTTTCCCATACATTTGTTCCTTATCTGATATTTTTCATTACTGTGCTAAATTGACCTATATGTGTGTACCTGTTATCCGACTATTGTACATCCTAAAAAACAAAAAAAATATCAATTTTTTCTTGAGAGGGTAAAAAACCACAATTACTCGACCTTTGATCTTGTTATAACTATTACAATTAGTGTCGTGAGGAAATCAAACAAGGGTTGAGAGAAGATTCTGAGATTTGTTCCAAGTCCAACTTTTCAAAAAAAACAATAATAATAATAATAATAAATTATGGGAGTGATGAAATGTACAAACTATGGGGATATCTAGGTTAGGATCATAGAGTTTGGATTCTAGGAATTCTTAATTGAGTGGGTCTTGAAATTTTATTACAAAGGATGTAGGGCAGGTTCGGTGGATAAATCATTTAAGTAGATAAATTTTAAAATAACCTATATTTACTAGATAGAAATTGGAAAGAATTTCATGGAATGGTTTTCACAAACACACATGGAGAGTAAGTGGCATGGTTGAATTTTGAATTCCTTTCTCAGTTTAGTATCATGAATCTCTTTTAATTTCATTGTGATATAATTTATGAGACTTCTTTTTCCATAATCATTGAGAACAAATCCTTTGTGTGGTTTATGCTTTGATCACATTGGTATCATAAATTAAATTTTTAATTTTAAATATTCATGAATATGGGGATATCTATATGCATGATTTTTGTAAATGTGATTTTTATTAGGAGTGAAAATTTTTAGGTGTGGGGGTGTGATTGCACCATGATTCACTATTCATTTTCACCCTTTACACTAATGAATTAAACAAATTTTTTATTTAAAATTACAATTATTATAACAAATTTAACTTCATTTCTGGTTCAATAATTTAATTATTATCATTTTTAAAAAGTTATATTTCACTTGTTTTGATGTTTTGGTTATAGGTGGAGGTGATTTGGAAGGCCCAAGACGAAGTTGATGAAAAATGGGCCAAATTGCGGAGGAATCCAAGGACATATATGGACTCAGCCGCATACTTCTACTGACATGTGCATCCAATTTGTCTGAATTTTTTTGGAATGATCCAAAATTCATTGTTCTACAACTTTCATCAATAAACACAATCCCAATTCTTCCATTAAGTGTCCAAACCAAATAGATCTATCCAATCCACCGAATCTACACGAAGTCAAAATGGTGTGCTATGTTCCATCCATATCTCGAGCTGTAGGAGTCCAAATGAAGCTAAAACTTCTGTGGAGATATTAAATAGGTTTTTGTACAACTTTTTAATTTTCACAAAAGTGGTATAAGGCTGTCTGGTAGTCAAAAATCATGAACCAAGTAGTTTCTTTAAATCTGGGGGCTCAAAACCACCTTCCAATTTGCCTATAAAATGGGACCTTGGGCACTCCATTTGTAAGTTATACCAGGAGGCAAGTTTATTCCATTTTGGAGTCTCAAAGGAGTCGTATCATCATCTCTTGGAGTTCTGGAGGCTATCTGAAGTGTTACTTCCTCATCTCTTTCTTCCTCCCCTCCCATGGATTTCTAAACTCCTTGTGATCACCCAGGGGGAACGTGATGTAAATCCTGAGTTTCATGTTTGTATTATTTGGAATGACCTTTTTAATTATAGGTTTTATGTTGTTTTTATTCATCCTAAATTTTTATTTAATTTATTTATGTATTGTTATGTCATGTTAAACTCATATGATCTTGTTTGGGAGTACCCTTTCATGTGATGTTTCACACGCCATTCACCATTTCTTATTCACTCTTTTAATTGCAGTGTTTGTGTGGTTCATATTAGTCAATTTAACTCTCATAACACTTCAAAGGGTATGTACTATCATTTAATGGTATCACAAATAAATAACATATAAACCTGGACAACATGTCAAGTTCTTCATGTGTTGCCTTGGTGAGTTTCGGTTATGAAGTTGACCACAAATCACCCAATCATCAGCGGTATCCGGTGAATCATTGTGTGTTTCTGGCTAAACCCTAGGAGTTATCCTAGTATAAACTCAGTAAAATTATGTTTCTATGTGTTACAAAATAGGGATTAAAAGATAATAATCCTATTTATTTAATTTATGAAGGATGATCATCAATGGATTTCCCCAGGTTGATCACGCTTAATTAATTTTGTTCATTTCTTCTTTGTTTTATCTCATTAATTTTTATATTGTCTACTTTTAAATAATAAAACCCCCAAGTTTTCCAAAATCCCATTCCCCTTTTATCTTCACAATCATAACCTTATTTTTGAATTAATGATCTAAGGTTCTGCCGAGAGACGGCCTAGGGTTCATGTTATACTGCAGAAATTCTAGTAAAAAATAAACATTTAATTTGACACGCTCGACAATGAGATCAAAAGTTAATAAAGAATTTGGGTCTAGGTAACTCATTCACAACAATAATAATATGTATAAAGGGCTTGGGTTATTATAGTTACCCATATGCGACCTATGGAAAAGTGTCTCTACCCATACGCAACTCATGGAAACGCCACTTTACCCTTACACGGAGGCTTTGACAACCCACTTACCCTTACTTAAGTCTTAAAAATTAATTTAACCCTTACATAACCCTTATATATCCATGGTTACCTTTACAAAACCTCATAAAACCATAAGTAAGGGTGATTTTTATTTAAAAATAAAAAATTCACATAAAAATACTTAAAAATTATAAACATAAGATGGTTTAATGATCAATTAAAATTTGAAAATATTATAACTTGGGAACACATAACTTACTCACTAGAGATCACCCCATGGAAAACACAACTCCTATCATGATTCAAGACCTCTTCAGGGTCCCTTAAACTATTTTAGACATCATGTCTCCCTTGGAGGCATAGTCTCTAGGAATATTTCAATTCCCAACTCATGAGAGACACCCTAAATACATTAAAAAAATGCTTAACCCCAGCTTATCTCAAATTCCTAAGCTCACTCGACCCCTTTTATAGATTCACAAGCTCAACTTGAGGCACACGCATGAAATTCATATACAGACACACATATATATTTTTATTAAAGGAATGACCTACCTTAATTGAATTTATTCCCTTTAAGAAATCCCAACCACCATCATGCAAGATCACCCCAGCCTTATTAGACATCATCTGTCTATATAAGGACCTAACTCCATCAATAACTTCATCATAAGCAGTTAAAACAATTTAATTGAATTTTTCAATCTTTCGGAAGACAAAAAATAATTTGGGTAGTGGCTTACCTCATTGAAACCACACATAACCTAGTGAATTCATATTCCAAGGATGTGCATCATCTGTTACATGAAAAATAACCATATTTTGGGGTGATTCCACCATGATCTGGTGGAATCATCACTCAAACCTTAACCCAAGGACACCACAAATTAGTGGGAAAATAAAGGGAAGAAGAATAGAATGATAATAAGGAATAAATTACCTTGAATCACCCCCTCATCAAAGGGGAACCAAGAGAGTGGGGGAATGATATGAAGAAGAAAATTAGGGTGTACCCAGTTTTGGAAAAGATGAAATAGCATAACCCTTAATTTTATATCTATTTTTAACCAATTAATTAAATATTCTAGACAAAACTAGACAAACTCCCATCACACTCAACTTTTGTCTAAGTATGGAATAACCCTTATGCATCACCAAATCAACCCTTATGCATCACTCTAACTATAGAGTAACCCTTATGTATGGAACTTACATCTCAACTCTTACACATTCAATACTTTACCATATTCCTACCCTTACACAACATAGGGTAACCCCTAAATATCATAGGGTGGCCCTCACATTTCATGTACTTTACCATTTCTCTAACTCTGAAGTATCATATGGTGACTCATAAGTATGGTCCAAATCAAACATTATATATAACATCATAATTATTAACCCTTATATACCACATGTTCTCTTGTACTTTTCCAGAATCCATTATACTCTAAGAAACCTTACATATCTTGGGGATCCATGCATATCGTAGGGTGATTCATCAACCCTTTCATATTCCCTTTACCGTAGGAAACCCTCACATATTATAACCCTTATTTATGAAAATGTCTTCCACACTTAACACACTTAGCTAATTTTTGAATGATCTAAGTACCCTAACACGTGACTTTAACCTTACATAAGAGCACCCTTTCATTTGGGACTTTGTTAATTTTTCAAAAAGGGATCCTTATGCATGGGGAATATTACCCATGGGACTTAGAAAATATTCCAACCCAAACCCATGCTTATTAATGGGTATAAAAATACCCTTATGTATTGGGACTTCTCCAAATTTTAGAAAATATGCTACAACTCACAAAACTTTCCATACAAATCCAAATTTCATCATAACCCTCCCACAAACCTTCAAAACTCTTCTAAACACTTCTTGTAGCCAAAACTCATAGAAAACTCATTCCGGAGGCTAAACCAACTCTAAAGACTCAATTATATCCCTACACCAACACCCTCGAGCACCACTGGACACCCAAACACATATAAAAACATATCCTTGAGAAGTTCCAACTTATGAAATCCTAGTCTGAATCTCAATTATCAAAATTCCCCTTCTTTGGAGATCAAAATTTAAATTTATCCAAAAACAACAACCTATAAATTCATGTGTCCTTACAGAATGGTTGAGTAGTGGAAAATTGTGGGCTCTTGATCTTGATTATGGTTTTTAACCATCATGGGGTGGTAATACCACAAGTTAAAAATTTCTCTATCATCTTCCATATAAACAAACTAACCATTCAATGAGATGTTCATCTTCCTATAGCCCACTAATATCCCATACCACATAGATTTAAGGTTGTGTTCTAAATCCAGGATCAGTACATCATTCAAGAGGTTGAATCCCTCTAGTGGTAGCCTATCTAATAATAGATATTTTTGGAGCTCTTTCTTGGGGAGATCTAATAGACTCCAGTGTTTGGGAGAAATCAAATGTTTCAGGTCGATGTCATCATTTTTCACAATAGATTTATGGTCTATATGGGTATTTTAAATTTATTGTGAGGAGAAATTGTGTTTATTTCCTGTAAAAGTAGAATAACGATGGAAACAATCATCAAAATCATAAGAAGAGGTAGAAAATTTTTAAAAATGATGAAAATTTTGGAGTGGTGCACGCACAAGTTAGAAGTTCACACATGTAAGTATGATTTCTATACATGTGAGCATTATGTGATCCAATATTCATGTGGAAGAAACTTATACTCAAGAAGTTTAGCATGCAGGTTAAAGTGTTTGAGTTATGCAAAGAACCGACATATAAAAGTGGACTTGCATAAAAAGATATCTTTTTTATTAAATTTTTTTGAAAGACCATAGATATCTCCCTTGGTATAAACCCCCTTATATAGAGGGGTGGAAGAGACCTTTTTTCTTCTATTATATTAAGTGATTTGGATCTACAGTGAAAGATGTCTATTTTTTCATAGAATCGGATTTTTTATTCCAAATGAATCAAATTCTGAGGGGGTAGTTTTTTACGCTAAATAAGTGTACAGGGCCCCAATATAAAGATCATAAAAAAGTTTGTTGAATTTTAAAGGAAAAGGATTTTGTGTATGAAATTAAATATATTTTTCTGTGTGCAACTGATTGCACTTCTACTCCCACATCCTCTACTTCTGTGGTCCTAGGAGTCACATAGGTCACCTTGTATCACACACGCACATGACACCGGGAAATTATTCACCCATGTGGGAAATAAAATTCCTATTAGTTCAAAGTTTTGACATAAGTCCCCATGTTTTTCATGCATGAAATGTTGCCTATCAAAAGTCATGGAATCATCCAACTGGTGGAAGAGAGACATGATCTAGAATCTAAGAGCCTCATACTTCTGTGTGTAACTTCTACACATAACTCTGAACCAAAAGACAACTTCTATAGGCACATAACTTGACCAAACAAGAGATTTCTTCTATAGTGGTGAGCCCCATTTAAGTACCCAACTTTAGACTAATTCTTATTTCCCCCTCGTATAAGTTGAAATTTCATACTTATGTGTAAGGAATCCTAAATATCTAAAGATTAAGGAATATAAATTCCACATATAGTAATGCAAGACCTCCAAAAATATAGTACTTGAGCATAACTTGTGCACATGTGTGCAAACCCCATGACTCATTGAAAAATGATTCACAAGAAAAGTGTCCATTTGTTCAAAAATCTATAATATGGACCATGCACACAAGTGTTGATGATAATGATCCACTCATATGTAAGTCCCAACATCTGCGCATTCATGCAAGCCCGTTTATAAAGGGATGTTTCCCCTTACTAGGGATACCCTCCTTGGGGTTACTTCTACCCTTGTCCATATCCTATAAAGTAAGTTGAATTCCAAGTTTGGGAAGGCCATCTACCTTCCCCAAGTTCATTGATGAAACCCAAAACCCTGATCTAATTACATATAATACCCACTCATATTATGTGAATTCCTCATTTGGATAGTTACCAACTATTTCTTTCCACTTGAACTCCAACTCACCTTGGGAAACTTCTGCATAAGACCTTATAATATTACATGCAACTGCATCCTCTTCCCACCTATCTCAGATGAATTCCCATATTTTTGGGTGGTCCATTTAAGGGATCCCATGCCCAATGCTACTTTTTTGTAAGTCTCACCTCTTTCCCACTAGTATACACCTCATGTGGGTCTATGAATGACATGTGTTTCTCTTACATAATCCCCAAACATCATCCCTTATTAATATTAATATCTTATAGGCATGAGTGATTCTAAGGGTTGTTCTGGCATAATATTTATACTTGGACCTATTCATACGACCTTAAATGATAATAAATTTTTTCTTATATGCATAACCTTAAAAGACACGATAATGGTCCATCTTTTATAACCTTAAACCACATAGATTTTCCTTATCATATGAACTAAAACTACACAATACGTTTCACCCTACATAAAAATAAACTATATAGTATACCCACTTAGATTTATTTAAACTATAAGGCCCATTATAAAGGATTGTTTTTACACCCTACTCACATGGATTTAAATTTCACGTTGTATCGTCTTGATTGAACTAAAATTGAAAGCCTTGTTATTCAAGGATGAGTGTCATTCCCTATCATATGGCGTTAAATTTAAACCCCAAACAACTTGGGTTTTGAATCCTGCAACAGAGGTATATGAGAAGCCTTCTAGAGGTTCAATCCAAACACCATGGAAACTACCTTTACTTTGAAACTCTTTGCCTTCCTACATGGATCTAAACTACAATCCACTTTTAAGCCTTCCTAGATGGACTTAAACTCTAGAGTAAACCTTTTAATCCCTCTAGGAAACCCTTAAACTCTAAGATAAACCTGTAAATATTCTTGGGTGATCTTAAAATCTAGTGAAACTTTTCACCTTTTGAATTACATTGAACTTTAGGGTAATCATTTTCCTTCTTGGATGGTATTAAACTCTTGCATAATCTTTAATTATTCCTATATGGCTTTAAACTCCTATGTACTCTTTTACCTTCATAGATAACATTTCGATCCAATGTACCCTTTTTCCTTCAAGGATTAAATTAAAATCCATCATAGACTTTCACCTTCCTAGAAATCATTAAACTCCAGTGTAATAAAAAATTATTCCAAGACAACCTTGAAATCTAATGTAGCCCTTCACCTTCAGAGACAACACTAAACTACTATGCACCCTTTCACCTTCTTGGATTGTATTAAAATCTAGTGTAATATTTAATTCATCATGTGTGCCCTTAAACTCAATTGTATCCCATCACCTTCCTGGATAGAAAAAAACTATAGTGTAACCCTTCATGTCAACCCATCAAGCTTTAAACTATGGATTAACCCTTCATGCCTTTATGTTTGGATTTAAACTGTTACATAACCCTTAATACCTTCCCATATGTATTTAAACTATGTTACAACCCTTTATTCCTTTATGTAGAGATTAAAACTTTGGAAAACCCTTAAATTACAGCATAACACTTCATGTATTCCCATCTAGATTTAAACTGTAGTGTAACACTTATGCCTTTATGAATGGTGTTAAACTCTAGAATGACTTCTTATATGGCTTTAAATTGTGGTGTAACACTTATTCCTTCTAGGATGGTGTTAAACTTTTTAGTTCTGGAAGTGTAATGGAATCATAAATAATCATTATTTTAAAATTTTATCATCAGAATGATGATGTAATGGCATCCCTGGTGAAGCGCAACCCGATTACAACATGATGACCTCATGTGAAATGAATTAAGAATGAAATAAAAATAGAATTGTTACCTAATTTGACATGAATATTTGGGTGTGTTCTTCTCTTTATGAGTAGTTTTTACATGAAGGAACTGAGTTCAGATCCTACTAGATCGTCCACACATGCTACAAGAGCCTTTTGGTATATTGATTTTTGGCCTCTAGTTGCTAGTATTATGAATTAAAGAATATTTCAACGTCCTTGAAATTTTCATAGCATTTTTCCTTCAGTCTGGAATGAAGAACACAGATAGGGGTGCTTGGATCTCCTCTTTCTCACTCTAAAATTTGCGATAGAAGAGAGATAGGATCTTAAATTCGAGGGAATGAATAGTCACTTGAATTTGGGCTTCTCATGTATTATATAGGTAGGTTTAAAGTCCCAAAAATTACACTTAGGCCTTAGATAACTTAAACCTTCTAAATAATCAATAAATGAAACTTAATGACTTAGTAACTACGTCATAAATGTAACTTATATTTTATATCATACTTGTAACCCCAAATATATGTTACTTGATAAAATTCAAGCCATTAAATCATCTCATTTATCCCATTAAATACTTAATGAACATTGAATAATAATATTCGTTAAAAAAATATTTTCTTTGTATTCACTTAATTAATTGTGAATATAATGAGTAAATAAATTCAAAACATATTATATAAACTCAAATTATACTGAATTTATTTATTTCTTGGAAATCAGTCAAACTCAGACATGACCTGAACCCCATGGTGGTGTCCACTATGTCCTAAACTCTTATTCACTTAGAATATGCCAGACTCTTTAATACGCTTAGTGTGTGACCCTCTAAGACCTTATCTTGATAGCAGTGAGTCATACCCAAATAGAAAGAGTAATATCTATCAGCACATAATGGTCCCAAAGAAGATAAAGTTTAGTCATAACAATGAAAACCTTCTATGATCATTCATTTTGTAATATAAATTATTTGTCTCTAATTATCTCATAAATCAGAATGCACACTCTGTGTCGTCATCCTTTCTTGATTTATTATTTTATGATCTCAAGTAAAGAGACTAATACGCATGCTCCTAGATAGGAACAACCAATGCCACTTGGAACATGTGGTGCTTCTATTAGCGGGTCAGTCTTCATGATCTCCTCTACTCGTTATCACCAAGTGCGAACATCATGAGAAGAAGTCTCAATGTTTATAAGATCCTAGAACTTGATAGTCAAACATCATTTGTGTCTCATCGGTATGATGTATCTAGACCATAGAACATATATTTAAAATTATTTTCATAATATCTTGTGGTTCTCATTATAGTCGGAAACTATTATAACTTGTTGTTGCGATAAATAATCTAAGGAAATTATCATGTAAATAGTGGATGCAGAAGTATCAACATTATTATGGTAAGATGAAATCATGCATAACTCTTTGTATACATGATATGATAATCGACAAGTATGGTTAAATTTGGGTATAGGGTGCCCACTTTCACAACTCTATCACTTTCACTAGAGATAACTTTCTAACTGTAACAAACCAGCCCATGTCGACCTAACACATCACAAAAACTGCTCCACTACATGGTCTAAAGCGCATTCTCGATCACCACAGGATAGATAAAAGCACCAGGGAATCACACTTAACCATTTTGGGAAGTTTTTCCCTTGAAAATCTGGCATGAGCCATCCATGAATTGGATGTCCAGGAAAACAAATAAGAAGCATCAACTAATATAACATCTAGAGTATACGTAATAATGACCAAAATAGTTATCATAATAAATATAACTTTAAAATTTATAAATGATACATATACATGATATTCAGTGGTCAAAATCGACAAAATCTCAAAACATGGATCAAGATCAAAGAGGCCAATATATGACACCCCCAAGACCAAAATCCAAAAATACTCCATAAGATCTAAACTCCATGAGACCAGAATCTCCACCATCCCAAAACAACCATGGATAAAGGAAATCAAGAAGAGACACTAAACGGAATGGTGTCCTTACCTTTAGCTATGTCCTACAAAATAAAGTATGCATATGCCCAAAGGCATATACAGGGTATGAGGTAAAAGCCCCATAGGATACCACCATGAATCTATGTAAGGTCTTTCTCTGTGAAAACCAATAAATTTAGTTTGAGATCCATATTTAAAACAATTTCACCTTAAAAACATTTCTTTATAAATTACATTGGTTTTATCAAAAAAAACATGTTTCAAAAACATGCATAAATAAGGATCAATAGGAAGGAATTGAAACCACATGGCATAATTACAAGAATAAAAAAAATTAAATATCCAATAAGGGGTTTAGGCATAAAAACAAGGGCATCCAGATAAAAAAAGGATCAAGTAATAATAATCATGGATTATAACCAATGGGATTTAGTATGAATCATTCTAATACACAATTTTCTAACTGATTATACGAGTACAAAAAAATAGAAGCTCTATCAGTCTTCCCTGGGCCCTACAATACTTCCATGGGTTCTCTTGGTCCACATGGGTAACATTCTTTCCATGGGATCCCTTGGTCTCATGGGAAACACTATTTCCCTAGGCTCTCTCAGTTCCATGGGTAACATTCCCTAGCTAGTCCATGACATAAGCTAAGGCTTCAATTGCCTAAGTCACTCACACACTCAAGGTCTCTCATGTGACACACATTGTTAATCACATCAAGAAATATAAATACCCATTTCATAAAAAACATATATCCATAATAAACCAAGCATAAAACATAAGGTAAAACCCTTTCAAAAACCCCTTTATAAATACATTTGAAACCACAAATCCTCCTTGAAGAATTTTATCAAAAAAATCATACATTCAAGGAACTCCCTTTTAAAAAACCACTTTAAACCATAAAATTTCCATTTCATTTTATAAATAAAATAACATGGATAAAATAACATTAGCAAAAAAATTTAAATAAAAATTGATAAAAAACCAAAGGAAAACAAGAACCAAAGGTAATCCATGGAAAAGAACCCTTAAATATAGATATTTACCTCAAAACCAAATCAAAACTTGTCTCATTTGACGAAAACTACAAGAATCAAGTAAGAGGATACCTCACAAACCTAAAAAATAAGAAGAAACATAAATCCCCCATACACAACCCTAGATTTGGTCACAAGGAAAGCTAGGGTTTCATAACTCCATTGAAATGGAAGAATAAGGTGGGATATGGGGAAAAGAGGAGGAAACCCATAAGAAATCAATATTACCTTGAAGGAAATCACCAAACTTAAAAGAATAATGGGAAAGAGATGAAGGGATAAGAATCTTAATGAAAATGGGAAGGTTGTGCATGTGATTGGGAAGGAATAACAGTGAGTTGGGGTAAAAATATGTTCAGGAATTTTGGTAAAATCCCGAAAATTTAATGAGCTAGAAAACCTGCATGGTTTGGTTGCACGATGAAGAAAACCATGCACTAACCATGAGGCAACCACTATCCCCAAAACAAGTTTGAACAGTTCCCAGAAACTTTTTCATGGTTATACAAACTATACGAAGGGTGTTTGAAACCACATTGTCCCCCAAAAACCTATCTCACATGGTTAGTTGTATGGTTACTTCTAACCATGCGCCAATAGTGTGCTAGGTTAGTTTAAAAACTTTAAATTTTTGTCCCCCGAATATTGAAAACTCTAGGAATAAATAAATAAACAAATAAAACTCAAAATAAGATATATCAGTGACCCGGTGGGTGTCAAAATTTTTCCCACTATAACACTTTATGCCCCCAGAAAGTCCATAAGGATCCTCAGAAAAAAAATAGGTGAGGTCGCTGCTCCATCACCAAAGCCTCTCACTCCCATGTCTCATAGATATAACCACCAATATACCAAATTAAACATACCAATGGGTTAAATTTACTATATATAACCTTGTTATGATAATCCAGGATACTAATAAGATGCTCAACAACAGCAGTGATGGGTTCTAACTCCAAATATTCCCACTATTACATATGTGATGGTTCTGGACTACACTTGTTCAACTAGGAAACATGAAAGGTGTCATGGATTAAGTTCAACCAATATGGCATGTCCAATTTATAGTCAACCTTCCTAATATTCTCCATAATCTAAAACAGCTCGATATAAGGTGGCACTAGTTTCCCTTTCTTTACCAAAGACGATGGCTCAGTCGAACAAGAACTCAAAGAAAAACTTGATCACTGACCTCAAACTCTTATGGGTGATAATGAAAATTGGCATATGTTTTTTGGTGACTTTGAGTTATACTAACCACTTCTGAATCAACTGCACTTTATTCTTTATCTCTAAGATGAGACTCAGTCTCATAAGTAATGATCACCCAACTCAACCCAACATAATGGGGAAAGACACGACAACCCATACAATGCCTAAAAAGGAGACATATTGATCAAGGTATAATAACTATTGTTGTATGAAAATTAAAACAATGATAGATGCCTCTCCCATGATCCCTTGAATTCAAGAACACAGGCTCAAAGCATATACTCAAGAATCTAGATAGCCTGTTCATTCTGACCATCTATTTGTCGGTGATATGTCATGCTCAACTTTAGTTGGGTTCTCATGGATTCATGTAGATCCTTCCAAAATCAATAAGTAATATGGGTGTCAAGTCAAAAACTATAGTCACCTAATGATATCACAGATATAAAAGTTCTTAAGATCTGCTAGCTTTATCGGATCTCTAATGGGAAGAAAATGGTCTGATTTTTTCAATTAGTATATAATCACCCAAATAACATATTTCACACTAGGATTATGAGATAAACTAGTCAAAAAGTCCTTTTATATCTCATCCAAATTCGATACCAAAATAGGAAGATACTGAAGCAACATGGCCTATCTTTGATGCACTTTTTTTATCCTCTGGAAGGTAAAACATTTGGATACAAAATCAACAACTAAAAATTCCATACCAAGCCACCAATACTGAGTTATCATATTATAAAATAGTTTGGTATCCCCAGGTTGAATGGACCAACTAGAACAATTCCCCTCATTTATTACCTATTACCTCATGATCAAAGGAACCACCAACCACTTCCTAGAGAAAAGAAAACCATTGGAAGACCAAGACCAATCACCTAATGCCTCCCCACCATTTGAAGATCTACTAATTTTCTAGAATTCCGGGTCATGTGTATTCTCATTATAAACCTGATAAAAAAGAGAGAGTGTGACCTATACATTGGTTATGGACACCCACAATCCATCATCCTACACCTCTAAACTCATATCAGGAAACAATCCCATCAGACTCCACTCATCCACATATTCTTTCACTGTCTGGATTGGTAGCTTCATGCTCAAGGCATCATCGACCACATTTCCCTTCCTAGGGGAATAAACAATATCGAAATCAATGGTTTGATGATATTCCACCCAATTTATATTCCTAAGGTTCAAGTCCCTATATGTGAAAATATAATTTAAGAGCTTGTGGTCTAAATAAATTGTAAAGTGATCTCCGAAGAGTTAATGTTGCTAAGTATTCAATTCATGCATCATAGCTTCCAACTCTAGGTCATGGGTAGGGTAATTATTTTCATGTAGGAGTAGATAAAAAGATATATAGTTCACCACATGATCATCTTGTATCAGCACTTACTCCACCCTTGTACCTGAGGCATCACAATACACTGTATAACCCTTCCTGGACTAAGGAAGAACCAAAATTGGAGCTGATTTCAACCAAACTTATAACTCCTCAAAAGATCTCTAGAATCTCTCAATCCACTCAAACTTCACCCCTTTTAAGTCAAAGTTCTCATGGGGAAGATATCCTGGAGAAGTCTCAAAGAAAACACTTGTAATATCCTGCCAATCCCAAAAATCTCCTCATCTCAAAAGAATTCTTATGTCACTCCTGATACATAATCACTTGGATATTCTCGAGGAAAACTAAAATCACTTACTCAAAAATCACATAACCCAAGAACATTATCTTCTAGATCCATAATTGGAATTTGGAAAGAAAAGCATACAATCAATGTCATCTCAAGGTTCCCAAAACAACCTCTAGATAGTCACTATGGTCCTACTCCATCTTGGAATAGACCAAGATATCATCAACAAACATGACCACGAAGGAGTATAAAAAGTTGTGAATGGTCTAGTTCATCAAATCCATAAATATCACAGGAGAATTAGTAAGGGTAAATGGTATAAATAGATACTCAAAATACTTGTACCAACTCCTAAAGGTGTTCATGGGAACATCCTCTTCCTGGACACTCAACTGATGGTACCTTGACCTCAGGTCGATTTTCAAAAACTAATGGGATCCTCTAATTTGATCAAAAATATCATCGATTCAAGACAATTATTATTTTTTTAATGGTCACCTAATTTAACTTGCAATAATCTATGAAAATTTGGAGACTCGTGTCTTCCTTCTTTTCAAAAAGATCTAGTAATGCCCAAGGTGGCATGCTTGGATGAATAAATATACTTCTTTCAAGGTCCTCCAACTGAACATTTAACAATTTTAAATCAATAGGATCCATCCAGTATGATGGTAAGAAAATGGGGCTCCTCCTAGAGAGCAGGTTGATAGTAAACTCAACCTCTTTTTGGGGTGGAAACCAAGAAAAATCATCCAGAAACACCTAAAGGAACCAGTCCACTGCCACTAGAAGACGACCATATGAGCCCTAATCTAAAACATCAAAGAATAACCTAGACAAGTATAATGAAATCAATCCAAAATTTAGAACAATGGTTCATTCCCTCCCTAACCTCAAGTCCCACTAACCCTGCAAGACGTGAGTTCTACCGTCGGGAGATAGATTCTGTACCCTACAATGATAATAGTAAATTTGAAATTTGAATCTAATAATCAAATCTATACTGATGATAAGATCAAAAATATCCATGTCCAGCATAAGGAATTCCCACACAACATCTATGTTAAAAACTAAAACAAAACACATTGGGAACTTAAACCCTTGTTCCTTATTCTTTCCCAATAAGGTATGAAGATCCATCATAAATGGCATCAACTCCACTCTTGTACCCAAATAATCAAGAAACTTTAATGAAATAAAGTAATGGTAAGGACCCATAATAAATAAATCTAAATCCATATAAAAGAAATAAACATCGTACCTATCATAGTGGTTGACCCTGAATCAGATTCCTCAGTTTCCATCTTAGTTATATAAAGACATCCAGAATCAGGCCCACCCTAAGCCTTTTTAACCAAATTATATTCCCATTTAGATTGAAGGTGGGATCCCACACCTCTAGAAGCATAAAATTGCACCTGAAAACCCTTAAAAATGAAGAACCAACTCCACTCCCATACAAGGGATTCTTGCAGAAGCGATGAAGATGACCCAAACACCCACACTAGCATTGAGTCATTGACTCACATTACTCTAATTGTTTTGAAAAACATGAAACCCTTCATTTATTATTTTATCTAACTAAAAATTATTTTATTTATCATTTATTTTTTTAGTATTAAAAATTGATAAATGAATTACTGATAACTTGAGGTCTAACAGATATTGATGGTCTACTGCCCGAATGGCCCAAAGGCCTTAATTTTTATTGATTTTTATAACCCCCTTTTAAGGGATGAGGGGGAACCCTTAAAAGGCCCGTAGGCTCAGAGATTACAAGGCCCATAGGCTTAGAAGATTACATGACCCGAAGGTCTTAGGGAATTCAACCAGACTATCTACAAGGAACTAACCTCCCCAGCATTTGCATCATGATAGTAGCTCTCCACCTTTGCATGGTCGTTTGGAAAGGCTTCATGTGCAAGCACAGGCTGGTACCGATGTCATAGCCATACCCTCTCATTCTAATAATCCATTTGGTTCTGCTCTGGTGAGTGCACCTGCTCTGAATCCTCTTCTGGGGTTGCTCCTTTTTGTAGTGTGTCTGGGGAAACTGCATGTGGACCGAAGGCCTTGAGGTGGCCTGAAAGCCCTACTAACCCGAAGGCCTGGGTGGCACGAAAGCCTTAAGGACTCCAAGACCAAACCGATGCCCCAAGGTGAATAGTTCCAACTACTACAGTACCGAACAGTACCTACTACAGTGACTGCTATAGTGCCTGATGCTGTACCCACACAGTGTACAGTTTTGCTACAGTACCTGTACAGTGTACAGTTCTGCTACAGTACCTGTACAGTGTACAGTTCTGCTACAATACCCGCACAATGTATAGTACTACTACAGTGCTGCTATAGTACCCCCGGAAATATGCCTCTACCTGGTTTTGAACTTGGGTCTTGTGGATTCACTTAAGGATACCTCACCAACTGGGCTGAGGCTCATGTGCTCGATGGTCTACTGATTTGTGAAAATCTGATGACCTGAGGAACTCTATAATACCAAAAGTTTAAGGTTTTCATGTAAAACTGGTAACCTAGATAATGAAATTCATATTACCTTCACCAGTTTTACAAAGCACTATAGTAGTGCTGATTCAACTCATCTGTAGATGAATCTACAAGCTAAAGTAATAATTAGATGGTAAAGTTGACGTCGATGAAGTTTCAACTGACTCTGAGTTTTGTAGAATTTGACCATTGAAGTTTGTCAAAATTATGCCTATAAATAGAATCCCATATCAAACATTAGAATAATAAAGTTTATGAAAGTTACTACAAGTTACTATAAGCATTCTAAAAGTTGTTGGTTGTTTTGAATCTTTAATATTTCTTGTTGCTGAGAGCGCTTCCGACCAGTGTAATTTTTTCTTTTTGAGTGCTTTAGCTAAGAGTTATCATTGCATGGTTTTACTTATAAATCTCTTAGTTTTCTTGTTGTAATCATTCTGTCACCAATGGATTTTTTGAGGGCTTCTTGAGAATTGGAAGAAAAAACCGATCTACTGGTCAAAGTAACTAGCATACCAAGCTTCTGGTTATTGTACTGGAAGTATCAAGCTATAGGTCAAAGTAGTGGGTAAAATAAACTTCAGGATATTGAAGCAGGAAATTACAATCAGATTGATTGAGGGATTCTGGGGAAAAGAAGATAGATCCAAGCTTTAAGATTTAAGAATTTGATACCTTATGACAGGTTTAAATTCCTGGATACCTTAGATCGGGTCTATAGATCTACCATTAACTTTGGTTCAAAAGTGTGTTTTTTGTTAGGAAGCTTCTTAAAATGTGGTTGAATCCTTTAATGGGGGTGGGCTTTCCACCCCCACCAATCCCCTACCTACCATGATATACTTTCAATAAAAGGGTAGTGCACCCCCCCAGGATAGGTACTACTGATAGAAGGGAGATACCGAAAGAATTAATAAAATTCATGTTTTTCTTTGCTACTCACCTTTCTCCACTATTCTAATTTTATTGTTTTCAATTATTATTTTTACAACACATAATCAGTATGAATGCACAAAGATGGAGAAAGGTATGTTTTTATTTTAAACCTTATTCTCACTACCTAGTTAGACGATTCTAATTATTTATTCTTTTCATATCAAATCTTATTTTTCACTGCCTGGTTGGAAGAATCTAATTATTTATATAATATTATTTATTTACCATTGGATTGGATAGTTTATGTGGCTTATTTAATTATCACCATAAATTTCAGGTTTCCACCTATTCAGACAGTTTTAATTTATTTATTTTACATCTCCTCATTAGACAGTCTAATTAATAAATCAGTACACGCAAGAAAGTTTTAAACAAGTAATGTGATATATTGATTTATTTATTTCAAACCCCCATGTGAAATATCTATTAACAAATTAAGTTGGGATATATATATATATAATATTAAATTATAATACTGACCTAATTTTAATGTTTTTAATACTGTTTTATTTTCTTTAACACAAATGTAAATTATTTTTGTATTCTTATTTTGAATAATAATAAATTTTATTTTCTCTCTTGGTTATCATCATGAAAATTATCACAAAACTCGAAATCACCAATCTTAATATTAGAGAAATTAATTACATGTCATGGATGATGGGTATTGAAATGAACCTCGAATCAATGGATATCACAGAGAAAATTAAAGAAAATAATTCACAAACCCACCCAAATAAATCAAAGGCAATGATCTACCTCAGAAGATATCTCAATAAGGGTTTGAAATGTGAATACCTCACAGAAAGATATCCATGTAAGCTCAGGAAGAGTTTGAAAGCGAGGTATGATCATCAAAAAGAGGTTTTTCTTTGAGTGACCCATGATGAATGGAATTCTTTAAGCTTCCAATACTATACAAGGGTCAGTGATTACATTTATGCCATGTATAGAATTGTATCATTGCTAAAATATTGTGGTATTGGGATTATAGATGTTGATATTCTTGAAAAGACATATACAATATTTCATGGATCTCACATCCCCTACATCAGCAATATCACTTGTGAGGGTATATAAAATATGTTGATCTCACTGATCTCATATCATCATTAATTGTAGTAGAGAAGAACAATGAACTTTTGATTAAAAATCATCAGTATCATCCTACTATCTCAGCAGTAGTATTTCCTAAAGAAAATTCTATATTTCATGAAAATAATCATAGAAGATGTTAGGGATGTGATTCTTGTAGTGGATATGGTTTTGGTGGAATGTGTTTTCAATGACGTGGTCATAAGTATGGGCCTTCTTGAAATGAATATCATAATCAAAGAAATATCAACTCAAGTACTCTAAGGAATCCTAAATATTCTAGCTACAAGTGTGGTTTTAATGGAAATTGGTCTCAAGTTTATCGAACCCCAAGGCAACTTTGTAAGCTCTATAAAGCATCTCTTGAAGTAAATAATAATGAACCAAATTTTACTAATACATCCTATAAAGGGAAATAAAAGAGGGTGAATTTTAATGAGAATCATGAGCCATCAAATGATGATTTCACTTACCTTAAAATGGTTGATTTTTCCTGTGAATTTTATAAGATGATAGTAGGAAATAATTCAAAAAATTAAAGTAGTTATGATATATGATATTTTTTTTTGATTTATATGATTTATATTTTGGATGTTGTATTATTTGAATTTTACAAGGTGTTTTTTATAATATTATTGTCTTTACTTTGAAGCATTGAAATGGATTGCTTAAATGGGACAAATATTTGCATATCGGATAGTGGAACAACACACACAATTTTTTTAGAATAAAAAATATTTTTCTAATCTTAAATTAACAAGACCAATTGTGAACACTATATCATGTCCTATATATTTGATATAAGGAACTGGTAAAGTGGGTTTTTCTTTACCTAATGGGACACAATTTTTTATAAGAGATGCATTATTTTCCCCAAATTATAAAAGAAACTTATTAAGTTTCAATGATATATACTAGCATGGGTATGATACTCACACTGTATCTGATAGAAATGAAAACTACATGTGCATTTTCATTAATAAATTTGATAAGAGTCATATACTAAGAAAATTACCAAAATTGTCATCTGGATTGTATTATACATATATAAGTGCAATCAAAACACATATGGTATTAAATAATGGACCATAAATCATTAATTTGTGTAATTAATGATTAGGTTATCCTGGTTCAGGAATGATGCAAAAAATAATTGAAAGTTCTTGTGGACATTTAATAAAGGTCCAGAAGATCTCTCTACTAAGAAAAATTCAATGTGATGATTGTTCACTTGGAAAGATGATTATGAGACCATATCCAGCTAAAATTAAGGCTTAAATTCCAACCTTTATTGAATAAATTCAAGGGGATATATGTGGATTAATTCACCCACCATGGTGGAAATTTTAATATTTTATGGTATTAATTGATACATCTAGTAAATGGTCACATATATGTTTTCTCTCAACACATAGTGTAGCATTTTCATGATTTATTGCTCAAGTAATTAAATTAATAGCACAATTCCCAGATTATGTCATTAAGAAAGCAAGGATCGATAACGTTGGAGAATTTAACTCTTAAGCTTTCAATGATTATTGTATGATGTAGTGTCCATGGATCAGTTAGGTACCATTGAGGGGGGTGAATCAATGGTACACTATTTTTACAAATTATTTTACTTTTGATTCAACCTCTGTGAATTATTAATGTCTCGATCCCACATATTCAATACTCAGCCTCACCATACAAGTAGTAATAAAAAATAAATCACAACACACATGTATTTACATGGTTCGGTACAAAGATCCACTCATTGTTGTGTTGGTTAGACCCCCTCCCCCTCCACAATACAGATTCTCTACTATATAAAAATTGATTACAATAGTAACTGGTTAGACCCCCCCCAATTACAAACCAGTTATACCCCCTAGTTCTAATAAGCCTTCAACAGTTGGTTAGACCCCTTAACTACACCTTCTTCATAGTGTTTGGTTAGCCCCCCAATCATAATTTTCAGCAACTGTTAGAGCCTCAATGGAAGCCTTCAATTTCATATGGATCAATCCACTATAGAAAGATCAATTGAAGATCCTCCTCCATGAGATTACTATATCAAACTATCTTATGTACAACATCAATTAACTTTTCACTATTTCTAGCCTTTCTCAAATAATATATGATCACTTTATATAGTCAGCTACCTGGTGGGTACCCTAGACCCAACTTGAACAGTACTTTTGATTACCATATCGTGTATATAAATAGATATAAATGATGTATTCTTACCATTATAGTATATATATTTCTGTATCCACTATTTAATGGTAATGTCTATAGATTAATTATCATATCAAAAGGTTATAGCAAATCTCATGCTATAATGAGAACCTCGAGATACTATGACATTAATCTTAAACTAAGGTCTTATAGTCTATATATATCATACTGATAGGACACAATTGATGTCTGACTATCAGGTGTTGGGGCCTCATAATCATTGAGACCTCTTCTCATGAAGTTCTCACTTGGTGATTTCTAGTAGTGAGATCATGAGGACTGACCAGACAATAGGAACACCACGTGTTTCAGGTGCCATTGGTTGTTTCTATATATGGACATGTGTATTGGTCACCTAACTTGAGATCATTACTAGTGTGTGCTATTTGATCGTGTAATTTGATGCAATGAAAAAACCACGATAATGAAATTGAGGGATGGTAGATTATGTTGGGTGCATCATTGGTGGAATGACATTGTTTGAATGGTCGATAAAGGATTTGTCACTTTTGAGTTAAGGAAGTAATATATCTCAGTACTGGTTGATCAAGATGGTACTACCTTCATAAGTCTTTGGCCAAATCAATCAAAAGATAAATCCATCTGGTTATATCAAAAATGATAAAGTGATAAAAAGGGAAATGACATGAGTTTTCATCCTTCTTTATGATATATCTAAAAAATAGATTATAGTACATGGTACGTGTTTATAGGTTGGTTGTCGTTGTTATGAAATTCCTTATCTCTTTAGGGGCCTTGATGGGTTTCTAGACTCCACTCTTGGTTTATGGATTTTATTCACTTATATTGAGATAAGGGCTTTGAGGGTCACACAAAATAGCATATTCAAGAATATTCCCTATTTATTTGAATAGGTATATTGTAAATGGTGGTTCCCACCATGAGGTCTGAATGTTTTCCAAGTTATCGATCACTGATAAATAAATAAATTTATATTATTAAAGTAAATAATAACCAGTATTGAATTTATTTATTAAATGTATTTAAAAGTTAAGTAAATATAGGGAATAATATTAATAAATTTAATACTATTTTAATATTCCAGGTTTGTTTAATACTAACTGGGAATTATGAGTCGAGTAAATAACTCGGGTGTAACGACTTGAAATTTTTGGATGATAATTGTTTCCTAAAAAAGTGTGTTATATTATATAACACACAACAAAACTATATATCATTAATAATGAAGTGAGTATAAATTAAAATGTGGCCATCGGGTTTTGACCGTTATATGATCATTGGTCAATTATGATCATTTTTCAATATGACCATTGGAAAATATACTCTTGATAATAATTTTAAGGTTATAATTAGTTCTTATAAGTAGAAATGACAAAGGATATTTAATGCAGTAAGGAGAAATGATGGCCTCAATTAGTAGATTTGTTCGTATGAAGCTCATTTGTCAGAACTTGGGAAGGAGGTAACGTCACTGGGCTTATCTCTTGACCAAACCCAATTTGAGCTTCAAAAAGTGAGGCTTGAATGATATCTCTTATGGGAGAAGTTCAAGTTAGTGTAAATTACCACTCGGGCAATGTTAGCTGAGACACCCCATGAATCTATCTTAATCGTACACCTCACCCTTAGGTAGTTGTGGGTGTTATAAGGGGTATGTGTCGAGTTCCTAGTTACTTAAAGTGTAATCCCTTTTTATAAATAAAATATTTATTCCATAATTTTCATTTTAAGAATAGTTATGCTTTATAAAATTGAGATGGAATTTGATAAATTGATTTTTCAGAGAGAATTTGTAGTTTTTAGAAAAGATATAATTATTATAATAAATTAAGTTATAATGAATAATGTTTATTTTAAAGAAATAATTTTATTAAAACACACTTATTTAAAAATAAATGATACATTTTTTTCAAGTGTCAGAAATTTTACTATGCATTTTCAATTTTCTCTTATTTTTAATAAATAAGTATTTTTATATTAAAAGGTTAAAATTATAATATTTAGAAAATTATTATGAAAAAATAAATATCATTTTTTAAATCAGCATCTCAAAATTCGGTTAGGGTTAATTTATGAGAATTTTCTAAAATATTTTTTATTTTTTTGTGAATAATAAAAATACAGTTTGAGTTTTTCGGTATGTTTAATGACATCATACTTATTTTATAATGATTTAATAACTAATTAAACACAATACAAGACTTAAAATATTTTATTTTATTAATTTCAATTATTTTAATTTATTTTAATCAATTTCCAAATATATAATTTACTTTCCAAATTTTAAAATGAAAAATTTAACTTTAAAAATTCTATTTTATGAAAACTTTAATCTTACATACCAAAATATGTAATATAAATTGATGGTAGAATATTTTGGATTAAAATAAGATAAAAGGTGTCTTATTTTTCCAATACCATGGGAAAGCCCACGATTTTTCATTTACCACTACCTAGGTGTCCATGCCTTTATTTAGAAATTAATAAGAAAATCCCCCACTTTTGTAATAAATACCCACCCATTTCTCCATTTACTTTCACTTCCAATTATTCCTCCATGAATATCTGATAATTTTACCTCCCAAGGTGTCCTCAATCCCCCAAGGTACTGATCCTCATGTTTTAGGAACTACTCTTCAAGGTAAGGGAAATATCCACTTCTCTTTTCCATTATAGTCTCCTCTTTATGTGGTATGTCTTTCAAATTTCCAAACTAAGTTCTTATATCCAATTTATTTTATCCCTTTACTATATTAAGAGTATTTTATGAATGGTAGACCCATTCACCCTCTCTTTTTACCCTAAAACCGTGTTTTATACCCGTTATGTTGTCAATTTTACTTCTCAAGATTTCTCACTTCTCCTTAAGAAATTCTCTTTTATTTTAATTATGTGAATACCCAAACATATTTATTTTCTATGGTTATTCACAAATATTTAAAAATGATTTATTTGATTCTGGTATTGACATACATAAAACCCTCATTCCCTTTCTGTGGGTTATAAGTGACATAAAGATCTTATCTTAAAGCACTTTTTAAAATGCCATGATTTTTATGTGAAACATATTTCTTTTATTCTTCATGGGTTATTTATGAAATGTTTTATTATGATATATGTGTCTCATATTAATTAATACATATTAAGGGTTCACCTTGATATCACTCCAATGCATTGGTTAAATAATTTAATCTCTAGAGTGGACATGTTTTACGATACCTTGGTGAATAACCTTGATAATTTTTATGACACCTCGATGAAAAACCTTGGTGATATGCTTATGAATGTATAAATTAAATATTGTAGCCATATTTATATGTTATTACTCATGTTATTATTATTACAATATTCCTCTTTCTCATACATTTATTATATTCCTCAAGTTCTTATTGATATTTCTCAATATCACATGTAAACTTTTACCCTTGCTTTCCCTTACTAGGCCTTATGCTCACCCCTTTCTTTGATGTATATCCCTAGGTTATGAGACACAATAAATGTACTTAGCATAAACCTATGATGAATCCTTTCAAGTGGATTATAAGAATAATATATGTTTTCATTTATTATGTACTTTTTTCTAAGAAATTAAACTTTATAATATCCTCTAATTTTACCATGTAAATGAAAATTTATGTATTAAAAAGGTAGGATTCCATAGTTGGTATCAAATGACAGTTTAGTTATTTGTGGAAATTTGGATTTGAATTTTTTTTAAGGACCCTAGGGACAAGTTTATATATTGTAAAACATCAAGGTATTTTGGTAAATTATTAAGTAAGTGATTGTCGATCAAATAAATCCATGTGTGTATATGAACAAGTGGATGTGACTCTCGAACAGATGTATTTAGGGGTAAAACCCAAAAACACCACTTTGAGCTAGACTTGTATAGGAACTGGTGCATGAAAACGGGCCTTGATGCACTCTTGGTTTGACACTCCTGGGGAATATGTTTGGTTAATCACAATCTTTTTATAAACCATTATGAAGGATTTATAGAAAATTTAATTATTGTTAAAGAATAACATATTTAAGCATGATGTTTTAAGACATAAAAATTCATTTAGAATTATAAGATTATTAAATTAAACAAATTTCTCACTAAAGTTTTATTCTTTTAGAAAATATAGGGAAATAGGATAAACCATGTAAATGGTGAGCATAAGGGACCATGCGTTGATGGCCCTTCGATGGAAGCCGGAATGGAAAACTTCATGAGAATGATGAATCGACTAACTCGAGTTATGAACTATAACTTCAATCAAGACAAGAGACCAGATTCACCTCAAAGGGAAGAACTTTCTATTGAGTCCTTCATGCATCAATGAAAACCTTTTTTCAATGGATCTACCAACCCATTGATTACTGAACAATGGATAAGCTCTATAGAAATGATCTTTTCTATACTCCATTGTTCGGAACAAGAGAAAGTCACCCTAGTTGTGTACCTCTTAGAGGCAGAAGCTGATAAATGGTGGAAACTAATTAAAAACATGAATCCAATAAGAAATATTGATTCTATGGAGAGGGATGATTTCAGGGGAACCTTTTTCAAAAAATATTTCCCTTGTTCAATGAGAACGAAAATAGAGAAGGAATTCCTAGAGCTGAAGCATAAGAAAATAAATTTGTGGGAAGCTATGAGATTAACTTTACAAGTATTTCACGCTACACCTCTATCTTTTTCATGGATCCTAATGGAAAGGTTTATAGACTCTTTAGTGGAATAAGACCCAATCTACAGAAGAACCTTTTCAATCGAGATTGTGACAGCTATGAGGAGATAGTGCGAAGTACTATGAAGGTTGAACTTGAGTTTAGAGAGATGCAGTGGTCCCATGGATCGAATGAAAAGAATAGATCAATGGATCAAAGATTAGGGATTATATTTGATAATGGAATAGGAGGAAATAAAGTAAAACTTTCTACATGCAACAAATGTGGGAATAAGCATTTGGGAAAGTGCTTTATTGGGAGTGGGAAATGTTACAAGTGTAGAAGAGATGGCCATATTACTAGGAAATGTCATAGTGAGGTGAAGCCTCAACTTCTCAAAACTAATGAAAAAGGGAAGGTGGTGAAGGCCCAAGTTGAAGTAAAATTCTTCAATTGTAGATAGCTTGGTCACTTTGACAATCATTGTCCAAATCTGATGTCAATGGAGGGGAATCACCATCAACCTCAGCATAGGCCAACAGAGAAAGGTTGTACTTTTTCTATCATGATAGCTAAAGTTGAAGCTCCAAATGATGTGGTAGAAGGTACTATAATTATTCTCTCATTGATAGAAAGTACTTTTTTTATTCTAGTTCTACGCATTCCTTTATTTCCTCCATGTTTTCAAAGAATATAGAATCAATCCATGAACTGCTGGAAGTATAGTTATCAGTCAAGACTCCTAAAGGGATTATCCAAGAATCAACAGTGTATAGAAACTCTAGTATTCACTTTGGAAAGAAAAATATCATCACAAATCTAATAATCATTCCCATGATGGAATTGGACATTATATTAGTGTTGAATTGGATCTCAAAGTAAAATGATAAGATCAATTGCAGAATCAAGTAAATCTCATTAGTCTTGAATGGAAAACCTATAGTTGTTTTCAAAAGAGAGATATCTCAACCATATATTTGTCTATAATCTCCTCCCATCTTCTTCTTTATGGAAATGATTGATGAAGATGAAGAAGTAAATGGAAGTATATTAATATAGAATTTCCCCATCATTCAGCAATACATTGACCTATTTCCTGAAGAGTTGCCTGGAACTCCCCTAGAAAGAGTGGTAGATTTCTCCATTAAAATCATGCATGGAACCAAGCCGATATCAAATACCCCATATATAAAGGGAAAATATGGAGTATGAGGAATTAAATAAATAACTCCAAGATCTTATAGATAAGGGTTTTATCTAACCAAATGTGTCTCCTTGGGGAGAACATGTTCTCTTTGTAAAGAAAGATGGATCAATGTGGCTATGCATTGATTATAGAGAACTTAACGGGATCACAGTGAAGAACAATTACCCACTTCCAAGTATTGAGGATTCATTTGACCAACTTCATGGGGTTAAATTCTTCTCCAAGTTTGATATTTGATCTTGTTATCATCAACTGAGGGTCAAAAGAGATGATATTCCAAATAATTCCTTCCAATCAAGATATGAGATTTATGAGTTTGATTTTTTGTCCTTCATCTGGACTAATTCACTTCCTATTTTTATGGATTTTATGAATAGAGTCTTTAAGGACTACCTTGATAACTTTGTGGTAGTTTTTATTGATGATATTCTGATATATTCCAAAATTCATGAGGAGCATGAGGATCATATAAGGGTTATCTTGAAAAATATGAGGAAGGAGAGGCTATTTGGAAAGTTTAGAAAATGTGAATTTTGGATAAAAATAGTTTCTTTCTTGGGGAACATTGTAACCAATAAAGGAATCTCAGTTTAACTTTCTAAGAAAAAGTTTGTGGAGGAGTGGATGCATCCTACAATGGTAACTGAGATTCTTAGTTACCTTGGTTTAGTAGGATATTATAGGAGGTTTAGTAAAAAAAATCACAACCTTCTAATCCACTAACCAAGTTAACTTGAAAAGGGGACAAGTTAATCTAGCCAAAAGTGTGTGAATAAAGTTTCCAAGAGCTGAAGAATACATTGGTTACTACACCCATGTTAACTCTACCCTCTATCAAAGAATAATTCATTATATTTAGTGATTTATCTATGAAAGGTTTTGGGTGAATTCTCATGAAAAATGAAAAGGTGACTGCTTATGCATCTCAATAGTTGAAGCCTCATGAGAAGAATTATCCTACGCATGACCTGGAGCTGGTTGTGGTTTTTTTTTCTCTAAAGATATGGAGGCGCTATCTTAATGGGGAGAAACGTAATATATACACAAAACATAAAATTTTGAAGTATATTTTCATGCAAAAGTAATTGAACATGAGATAGAGGATATGGTTGGAACATCTTAAAGACTATGATTTTTCAATTTATTAACACCCCAAAAGAGAAAATAAAGTCATTGATTCATTAAGTATGAAAGAACCTACTATACTGTAAATGATGAGGATTCAAGGAGATACTTTGATTAAAGACCTAGTAAAACTGGACATGGGAATCACAAGGTAAGGTACATCATCAACCCTATCCCAAATGATTTCTCAACCATAATTACTAATGAATATAGAGAAATATAAAATCAAAGATCCTTTGTTACAGAAGAAGATAGAGGCTGTAAAGAATGGGAATTTTTCTCAGTTCAATATTGATCATGAAGGTTTACTGAAATTTTGTACTAGGCTATGTGTTCCATATATTCCAAAAATAAAGAAGTATTTGATGGATGAAGCTTGTAGATGTACATTATATATACATTCTGTAAGTAGTAAAATGTATAGGGACCTCCATGATCATTATTGGTGGGATAAAATGAAAATAGATATTGTCGACTACACTACAAGGTGAATAGTGTGTCAACAAGAAAAGGCAAAGAGACAACTTCCTAAAGGGGCATTACAACCACTACCCATACCAACATGGAAGTGGTAAAATATCACTATATAAATTGACATTGTTCTCCCAAAAACATCCAAAGGAAACAATGTGATATGGGTTATAGAGGACCGTCTCACCAATACTTCCCATTTTATCTCTATTCGGAAAGATTTCTCTCTTGGCCAACTCACCAAGATATACATGAAGGAAGTGGTAAGGATTCATGGAGTGAAACTTTCTATCGTTTATGATCATGATCCAAGGTTCACATCAAAATTATGGAGAAGTATTCAACATGATCTGACTATTGAAATGAATTTCACTATGACCTATCACCCTCAAACTGATGGCTAGTCTAAAATAACTATTAAAATACTCAAGGACATGCTGAGAACATGATCAATGGAATTTAAAGGTAGATGGGATCAAAATATACCATTAGTTGAGTTTTCATACAACAAAAGCTTCCATTTGAGTATTAAAATACAATCCTATGAATCTCTATAAGGGAAACGATGTAGAACTCCTAATTGTTGGGACGAAGCTGGTGAGAGAAAGATTATTGAACCTGATCTCGGGCAAGAGATGATAGAAAAGTTTCATGTTATCCAAAAACACATAAAGGCTACTCAGATTCATAAGAAGATCTATGTCAATAACTGCCTAAGGGACTTGGAGATTGAAGTTGGTGACAAATTATTCATTTGAATTTTACTATGGAAGAGATTCATGACATTTGGGAAGAAAGGGAAGCTTAGCCCTGAGTACATTGGCTCCTATGAAATCCTTGATCACATAGGAGTAGTGGCCTATCACCTTAATCTCCATCCAAATATAGCTTAAGTTCAAGATGTATTCCATGTATCTCTCTTGATTAAGTAAATACCTAATCCTTCAGATGTACTGAATCCTTAAGTGGTACAACTGAAACATGACCTCTCTTATGAGGAGAATTTGGTGGAGATCTTTGACCATAGAGACAAGTTTCTGTGAAAAAACACTACCCACCTCTTCAAAGTGTTTTGTAGGAACCAAAAATATAAAGAAATGGTGTGGGAACTAGGGGAAACAATGAGGCAGAAGTACCCACAACTTTTCTCAACTAAGAGAACGAGTTGAAATTTCAAGGAAAAAATTTCTTAAGGGGGGAAGAATGGAACGACCTGAACTTTTTTAATGATAATTGTTTCCTGAAAATGTGTGTTATATTATAATATACCCAAAAAAACTATATATCATTAATAATGAATTGAGTATAAATTGAAATGTGACCATCGAATTTCGACCGTTATATGATTGTTGGTCAATTATGATAGTTGATCAATATGACCAATGGAAACTATACTCTTGATAATAATTTTAACGTTATAATTAGTGTTTATAAGTATAAGTATAATTAATGTGGAAAGGATAAATTATGTCCTCAACTAGTAGAGTCATGATGTATGAAGCCCGTTTCTCAGAAATTAGGAGGGAGGTAGCATCACTAGGCTTCTCTCTTGACTAATCCCAAGTCGATCTTCAACAAGTGAGTCTTGAACTAAATCACTTATGGTAGAATTTTGATTTAGTGGAAATTACCACTCGGGCGATGTTAGTCAAGCTGCCCCATGAGTCTATCACCATCACAAACCTCACCCTTAGGTCATATGTGGGTGTTATAAGGGGTTATGTGTTGAGTCCCTAGTTACTTAAATTTCAATCCCTTTGTATAAATAAAAAAATTTATTTCATCATTTCCATTTTAAGAAAAAAATTTCTTAAAAAAATTGAGATGCAATTTGATAAATTGATTTTTCGAACAGAAATTGTACTTTTTAGAAAAGATGTAATTATTAAAATAAACTAATGTATTATGAATAATTTTTATTTTAAATAAATAATATGATTAAAATACTCTTATTTAAAAATAAATGTTAAAATAATTTTTTTCAAGTGTTAGAATTTTTACTATGCATTTTCAATCCGTTGTTATTTTTAATAAATAAGTATTTTTATATTTAAAAGTTAAAATTACCATATTTAGATAATTATTGTGAAAAAAATATCATTTTTTAAATTATCATGTCAAAATTAGGTTAGGGTGAATATATGATAATTTTCTAAAATACTTTATTTTTTTGTGAATAGTAGAAATACAGTTTGAGTTTTTTGGTATGTTTAATGAAATCATACTTAACTAATAATGATTTAATAAATAGTTAACCATAATAAAATAATTAAAATATTTTGTTTTATTATTATTAAGTATTTTAATATATTTTAATCAATTTACAAATATATAATTTACTTTCTAAATTTTAAAATGGAAACATTAACTTTAAAATGTTATTTTGTGAAAACTTTAATTTTACTTACCAAAATAAGTAATATAAAATGATGGTAAAATATTTTGGATTAAAATAAGATAAAAGGTTTCTCAAGTTTCCAATACTATGGTAAATCCCACAGGTTTTCATTTACCACTACCTATGTGTCCAATGCCTTTATTTAAAAATTAATAAGCAAATCCCCCACTTTTGAAAAAAATACCCACTCATTTATCTATTTCCTTTCACTCCCTATTATTAATCCATGAATATTTTATACTTTTACCTCCCAAGTATTTATCAAAAGGTTTCCTCAATCCTCCAAGGTCCCTATCCTCAAGTTTTAGGAACTACTCTTTAAGGTAAGGGAAATATCCACTTCTTTTTTCCATTCGAGTCTCCTCTTTATGTGGTATATCTTTAAAATTTCCAAACTAAGTTATTATATCCAATTTATTTTATCTTTTTACTATATTAAGAGTATTTTATGAATTATATACTCATGTACTCTCTCTTTTTACCCTTTTCTAAAACCATGTTTTATACCCATTATGTTGTCGATTTTACTTCTCAAAATTTCTCTCTTCCCCTCAAAAAATTCCCGTTTATTTTCATTATGTGAATACCCAAACCTCTTAATTTTATAGGGTTATTCACCAATATTTAATAATGATTTATTTGATTCTGGGATTGATATACATAAAACCATCATTCCCTTTATGTGGGTTATAATGACATAAATATCTTGTCTTTAAGCACTTTTTAAAACGCCATGATTTGTATATGAAACCAATTTCTTTTATTCTCCATGGGTTATTTATGAAATGATTTATTATTATATATGTGAATAAAATTAATCAATACATATTAATGGTGCACCATGATATCACTTCAATGCATTGGGTAAATAATTTAATCTCTAGATCTGACATGTTTTAAGATACCTTGGTGAATAACCTTGGTAATTTTTATGACACCTCGGTGGAAAACCTTGGTGATATGCTTATAAATGTCTAAATTAAAAGTTGTAGCCACATTTCCCAGTTATGATTCATTTTCTTATTATTATTATATACTTGTTTCTCATGACTTTATTATATTCCTCAAGTTCTTATTGATATTTCTCAAGATCACATGTAAACGGTTTCCCTTGTTTTCCCTTACTAGGCATTATGATCACCCTTTCCTTTGATGTATGTCCCAATGTTATGATATGCAGTAAATATACTTAGTATGAACCTATGATGAAGCATTTCAAGTGGATTATAAGAATTTTTTATGTTTTCATTTATTATGTATCTTTTTTCTAAGAAACTAAACTTTAAAAGATCCTCTAATTGTACCATATAAATGAAAAGTTATGTATTAAAACGGCGGGATGTCATAGTTGGTATCAAATGACAATTTAGTTATTTGTGGAAATTAGGATTTGAAATTTTTTTGAAGAACCCTAGGGAAATGTTTATATATATAAAAAACAACTAGGTATTTTGGTAAATTATTAAGTAAGTGGTTTTCAAGAAAAGAAAACCATGTATAGATATGAAAAAGTGGATGTGGATTTGGAAAAGATGTATCTAGGGGTAAAAACCAACAACACCGCTTTGAGCTATGATCGAATGGAAACTAGTGCATAACAACGGGCCTTACTGCACTCTAGGTTTGACACTTATGGAGGATATGTTTGGTTAATCACAAGATTTTTATAAACCATTATGAAGGATTTATAGAAAATGTAATTGTTGTTAAAGAATAATATATTTATCATGATGTTTTAAGACATAAAAATTCATTTAGAATTATAAGATTATTAACTGAAACACATTTCTCACTAAGGTTTTCTTATTTTAGAAAATGGCGGGAATTGGGAGGAACCACGTAAATGGTGAGCATAATGGACCATGCACTGATGGCCCTATGATGGAATACGAAATGGAAAACTTCATGAGAATAATGAATCAACTTACTACAGTTATGAACTATAACTTCAATCAAGCCGAGAGATTGGATTCACCTCGAAGGGAATAACTTTCTATTGAATCCTTCATACATCAATGACCACCTTATTTTAGTGGATCTACCAACCCATTGATTACTGAAAAATGGATAATCTCTATAGAAAAGATCTTTTCTGTACTCTACTGTTCAAAACAAGAGAAATTCGCCCTAGTTGTGTACCACTTAGAGGGAGAAGTTGATCAGTGATGGAAACTGATTAAAAACACAAAGCAAAGAAGGGAGATTTATGCTATGGAGAGGTATGAGTTTAGGGAAACCTTTTTCAAAAAATATTTCCCCTGTTCAATGAGAATGAAAATAGAGAAGGAATTTTTAGAGCTGCAGCAAAAGGAAAATGAATCTATGGGAAGCTATGAGATGAACTTTACAAGACTTTTTAGCTACACCTCTATCTTTTTCATGGATCCTAATGGAAAGGCTGATAGATTCTTCAATGGACTAAGACTCCATCTATGAAAGAATATTTCAAATAGATACTATGACAACTACGAGGAGATGGTGTGAATTTCTATGAAGGTTGAACTAGAGTTTAGAGAGACACAATGATCCTATAGATCTAATGAAAAGAAGGTATCAATTGATCCAATCTTAGGGAGTAACTTCGATCATGAAATAGGAGTAAATCAAGTGAAACTCTCCATATGAAACAAATGTGGGGAGAATCATTTGGGGAAATTCTTGCTCTAGAGATGAAAATGTTACAAGTGTGGAAGATATGGTTGCATTACTAGGAACTGTCATAGTGAGGTGAAGCCTCAACTTCTCAACACTAACTTCGAAGGGAAGATGGTACGGGACCAACTTGAAGTCCAATGATTCAATTGTGGATATATTGGGAACTTTGACAATCACTATCCAAATCTGAAGTTAATGGAGGGGAATCACCATCAACCTCAGTATAGGACAAGTATGGCATCCCACCTTTTTATCACATAACTTTTCATTACATTTTACCAAACCGAGGATCTTTAAGGTTTAGTGTCTTGGAAACCAGGAACTTAATACATGACAACAACAAAAACATTCTTCTTAAACACATGAAAGGCTTCTTCATTTGTTCATCCTAAGTTCATTATAGCATCTCATAACCTGGGAACATACATCAAAGGAAAGGGTGAGCAGAAGTCCCAGTAAGGGAAACAAGGGAAACATTGTACATGTGAACTTGAGATACATCAAAAGTCATGAAAAAAATAACTTTAAGGCAGGAGAAAGAGATCATGAGGCATATCATAATAAAAATAACGTGTTTCATAACTTAAAGATGTGGATACAATATTTAACATAGACAATCATTAACATATCACCAAGGTCCATACCCAAGGTGTCATTTGAAATTACCAAGGTTATTCACCAAGTTATCATTAAAATTGTAATCTCTAGTGGTTACATCATTACCCAATGCATTGGAGAGATATCAGGGAGCACCCTTAAATTTTCCTTTATTATCATGTGAGCCACATATATCATCATCAATTATTTCATAAAAAACCCATATAGCATAAAAGAAATGTGTTTCATTTCATAGTCATCTCATTTTAAAAACTGCTTTAAAGACGTGATCTTTATGTCACTTTAAACCCACAAAAAAGGAAAGTGGGTTTCATGTATGTAAATCCCAGAATTTAAAATAGAACATTTTTATATATTTTTGAATACCCCTGTAGAAGAAAAATCTTTGAGTATTAACTTAATAAAATAAAATAATTTGAGAAAAAGAGAGAAACATTTTGAGACGAAAATTCTGCAGCATAACGGCTATGTTACAGGGTTTTAGTAAACATTTAAAAGAGAGGGGACATGGGTCACCCACTCATAAATGATCCATAAAAAAGTAGAGGGACAGAATATAAAGGATATAATAACATGGTAATGAAATTTGAAATACATACCATATAAAATGAAAAACATGGAAGGAAAAAAATAAGATTTCTTTTATGAAAATTCGGCAGCCTAACGGCGTCACTTAAAACTAAAAAAATGAATTGACAAGATCAAATAGGGTATCTCATTATATAATAATAGAAGATAATTATGATATATATAGAGATCATACCCCAACATAATAAAAAGTAACATGAAAGACTTGACATGAAAATAGATCTTGAAAACGAGAAGGGTGAAATAATCCCTTAAAAATTCGGCAGCCTAACGGCGCCACTTAAGCATTCTTAAAATGAATTGATGAGAGAAAGATGGTGTCTCTCATCATATGAACATGAAAAGGACGGTAGGATGAATATAAAATAACATCCCCAACATAAGAACATGAAGCTTAAAAGAAATGACATAAATGAGAGTACTTGAAAAGAAAGTGAGAGGTAGGATCTCTTACCTTAAAACGTAACTCTTAAAACTAAAAGGTCAGGACCTTGAGGGCTTGGAGGCACCTTGGGAGGACTCTTTGGGAGGTAATGGGACCAGATCTTCGTTGGGGGAGAGTTGGGAGTGAAAACTAAAGGAGTAAAGGGTGGGTATTTATAAGGAAAGGGAGGTGATACTTTAATAATTTCAAGGGACACCTCACTAGTGGTTTTGGAAAAACCATGGGCTTGCCCATGGTATTTGCCCATGGTTTTGACCACATGGGACCCCTCATACTATAATCCATCCCCTTTAGTCGACCATCCCTTAAAATATCTCATGAAATCATCATGATGCAGTCATGATGTCATTAAACATACCGAAACCCTAAAATTGTATTTTTACTATTCACTGAAAATTCAACTTTTTCAGAAAACTACCAAAAATTTACCTTAACATAATATCAATGCTATGAATTCAAAAATAAACTCCACTTTATAAAAATAATTTTCTAAATATTTCTAATTAAATTTTTTTAAATAAAAACACTATTCACCGAAAATTCATTTTTTTCAGAAAAAACCCCAAAAATTACTTTAACATAATATCGATGTTCTGAATTCAAAAATAAAGTCCATTTTATAAAAATAATTTTCTAAATATTTTTAATTTAATTTTTAATTAAAAAAAACTATTCACCTGAAAAAACTAATACTTGACTAATAATTTCTGGAACAGTTATTTACCTATTTTATTGAATCACGTTACTTAATCAAGGTGCCTATATTATATTAATACTTTATTTAAGTGAGATTACTAATCCATTTGGTCACATTACTAATCCTAAGCGTAAAATCACTATTCATAAATTACTATTCACCAAAAATTGAGTTGATCTTATTAGACTCCAAATTTCTTACTGAACACATTGCAGAAGACCATTTTTTGAAAATCATTACACATCATTAATTATTTAAGGTTTACAAAAATATTTTAAAATATCCTTTTTTTTCAAATTCATCAATAATATACATGCTACATTATCCAGACATTTGAAAATTTACAAACTTCACCATAAGAAGAAAAAAAAATTATTTATCTCAAAGGATTACACAAAGTAGTTACGGTCTCCTTACATAGACCCTTATAACCCCAGCATATGACCTAAGTGTAAGGTGTGCTAAGGTGAGAGAATCTGAGGGCGGCTCAACCAACATTGCACGAGTAGTAATTTCTATCAGTTTGAATTTCTCGCGAAGGCAATTCCGTTCTAGCTTCACACGATGAAGTTCGGCTTGGATTTGGTCCAGAGCAAAGCCCAAAGGTGCTACCTCCTTCCCGAGTTCCGTCAGATGGGCTTCGATCGGCTCGAGACTACTGGATGAGGCCATCGAATCTTCTTTCTATATTAATTAACCAAGATCACTTGTATTTAGAGACAATAGTTGCAACATTTAGTTTCCAACAGTCATACTGACTAACGGTCATATAATAGTCAAAACCCAACAGTCTCATTTTAATTATACTCATTTTATTAAATGAAGAAGTTTCGTTGAGTATGAAATAAAATAACACACAAAATTAGGAAACAATATTTATTCAAAATTTCGGGTCGTTACAATCTTCCCCCCTTAAGAAATTGCATCCTCGCAATTTTTAAAATTGGGCTTGGAAATTTCATTGAAAGTCCCACATCGGAAAAAGAGTCAGTAACACTATTACTTTAAAAGAAAGAAAGGGAAGTACAAAGGTCACCCGAGTTAACCCATACTAGGATTCCATGTAGGAAAACATGGATATGGAGGAGAAAACAAAGGGTAAGTTCTAAGGGAGAGTGATAGAAAACATGTCTAAGAGGAAGTTAACCACCAGAAAATCACAAACTTTTGATGGGTTAAATGGTCCTTGATTACCCAGTAGGAAACATAAACCAACAACGTTTTTGTTTTATTTTCCTTTTCATAATTTTGAGGAATTCATTTACTACATATAATAAAAACATAAGGAAATATACCTACCTCCAAGTAGATTTTCATCCTTTAATAAGTTTCCACCAAGACTAATATTTTCTCCAAACAAAGAGTATTCAAAACTACTTGATCTCATCAAAGCATAAGAATCATCTTCTAGAGAATCGTGTAGTCCACAAAAGAATAACTATCTATCTTTAAACATTTATCCCAAAAATAGAAAGGTTAAGATAAAACAACTCTTCAAAAATAAAGAACCATGTAGGAAGGGAAACTACTTTAAATCTTCAAAGTTCCACGGTACTACCCAAAGTTTATCATAGACCATTCCATAAATAATTGTCCTTAAAATTCCTCAAAATAAACCAAACTAAGATTGAAACCAAAATACAAGAAGGATTTGATAACATAGTCTTCCAAGATAAACTTTATCGTTCATCTCCAAACAACATCAACCACTCCTAACATCTTATAACAAAAGTAACTAACCTAAACATATTTTCCCCAAGATAGGTTAATCATTTCCATAAGTAACCTAAATTACTATAAGTTCACCTTAAATTCATTGATTCTTAAAAATATAAGTCAACCTTTACTCCTCAAAGAAAATACCATAGTAATCTATTTACCTCGATCGTATAGGGTACCCAAAATAGTGAACGTCTTCCAAAATAATAATCATCTTTTAATCCCATAATCATCTCTCTTTTTTTCAGGAAGAACAGCTTCACAACATCAACATGTGGTACATAACAATAGATGTTTTCCTTAATGATATAAAACCATCTTAGGTAGTGACTCGATGTTCTTAGAAAACATTAAAGATATGCTCATAGAGCACGAACAAAAATACAACATGACATAGACAATTATTGCAAAAAAGTTGCATGTACTTTAGTCATCATGATCCATCTCAGCATAGGACTTGCATTGTTCCCTTGTCCTTGAATATTGTTGATGCTCATCGTGCTTCTCATCCCTTCCAAGAGATCATTACCTTGGATAATGTCCAACTTCTCCACATTTATGACATTGAAAAGTATAAGGTACATTAGATCGAACCTTATCTCTATTCATCACATTATCCATTTTTTTGAAGCAATTGCCTACTTTATACCCTATCACCCCACACTTAAAACATCTCCCGGTTCCTTTGTGACATTCTCCTTGGTGCCCCTTTCCACACTTTTTGCACAAAGGAAATTGGGTCTTCTTTCCCTTATCATCTTTACCATATGAACATCCTTGAGACTTCGTCTTCTTCTTCCTTGATGAATTTGGGCATTCAACTAGGTACCAATTATTAATTGTGATTTTTGATAGCTGGTTTGGCATAATCACAATATGTTCAACTTGATCTATCGTCATCTCTGTCACATTAATAGGGAAATCGTCATATTTCCTATCACATTGGTTGTTGGGACATGTTCTTATATTTCCCGCCATTAACTAAGAAAAGAAAGTATAATTAGGGGCTTAAATACTTAGTCAATAATCATAAAAAGGAAACTTTAAGCATAAAAGGATAAACTTGTAGAAGAAAAGTATATCCTAACTTTTGATCCCCTAGGTTCCAATCTAGCTTATCCATGATCATATCTTCTTATGTGAATTTTTATTTTATTTTATCTTTGTTCCTTTAATAATGGTTCATACTAAGATTATGCATTTACCAAAGCATATCCCCCGGGAGTGTCATAACCAAGAGTGAAGCAAGGCATGTTGTCGTGTACCAGTTCTCATTCGAGTCTATCTCAAAGCGGTGTTTTTGGGTTTTACCCCTATGTACATCTGTGCCAGATCCACCTCTACCTGCTCGTATCCAGACAGGGATGTATTTTCTTGATAAACCACTTACTCAATACTCACCAAAATACCAGGAAGATTTCCTATATTTAAAATTTTCTATAGGCTTCTTCCTAAAGTTTTCATATCATAATTTCCAAAAATAACTAAACCATACTTTGATACCAACTATGGTATCCCGCCTTTTTATCACATAACTTTTCATTACATTTTACCAAACTGAGGATCTTTAAGGTTTAGTGTCTTGGAAACCAGGAACTTAATACATGACAACAACAAAAACATTCTTCTTAAACACTTGAAAGGCTTCTTCATTTGTTCATCCTAAGTTCATTACAGCATCTCATAACCTGGGAGCATACATCAAAGGAAAGGGTGAGCAGAAGGCCCTGTAAGGGAAACAAGGGAAACATTGTACATGTGAACTTGAGATACATCAAAAGTCGTGAAAAAAAATAACTTTAAGACAGGAGAAAGAGATCATGAGGCATATCATAATAAAAAAATGTGTTTCATAACTTGAAGATGTGGCTACAACATTTAACATAGACAATCATGAACATATCACCAAGGTCCATCCCCAAGGTGTCATTTGAAATTACGAAGGTTATTCACCAAGGTATCGTTAAAATTGTAATCTCTAGTGGTTACATCATTACCCAATGCATTGGAGCGCTATCAGGGCACACCCTTAAATTTTCATTTATTATCATGTGAGCCACATATATCATCATCAATAATTTCATAAACAACCCATATAGCATAAAATAAATGGGTTTCATTTCATATTCATCTCATTTTAAAAACTGCTTTAAAGACGTGATCTTTATGTCACTTTAAACCCATGAAAAAGGAAAGCGGGTTTTGTGTATGTAAATACCAGAATTTAAAATAGAAAATTTTGATATATATGTGAATACCCCTTTAGAATAAATATATTTGAGTATTCACTTAATAAAATAAAATAATTTGAGAAAAAGAGAGATACATTTTGAGATGAAAATTCTGCAGCATAACGGCGATATTACAGGGTTTTAGTAAACATTGAAAAGAGAGGGGACATGGTTCACCAACTCATAAATGATCCATAAAACAGTATAGGGAAAAAATATAAAGGATATAAGAACATGTTAATGAAATTTTAAAGACATACCATATTAAATGAAAAACATGGAAGGAAAAAAAATAAGATTTCTTTTATGAAAATTCTGCAGTCTAACGGCGTCACTTAAAACTAAAAAAATGAATTTACAAGATCAAATAGGGTATCTCATAATATGATCATAGAATATAATTATGATAGATATATATATCATACCCCAACATAATAAAAAGTAACATTAAAGACTTGACATGAAAATAGATCTTGAAAACGAGAAGGGTGAAAGAATCCCTTAAAAATTCGGCAGCCTAACGGCGCCACTTAAGAATTCTTAAAATGAATTGATGAGAGAAAGAGGGGGTATCTAATCATATGAAAATGAAAAGGACTGTAGGATGAATATAAAATAGCATCTCCAACATAAGAACATGAAGCTTAAAAAAATGACATAAACGAGAGTACTTGAAAAGAAAGTGAGAGGTAGGATCCCTTACCTTAAAACGTAACTCTTAAAACTCAAAGGTCAAGACCTTGAGGGATTGGAGGCACCTTGGGAGGACTCATTGGGAGGTAATGGGACCAGATATTAGTTGGGGGAGAGTTGGGATTAAAAACTAAAGGAGTAAAGGGTGGGTATTTATAGGGAAAGGGAGGTGATACTTTAATAATTTCAAGGGATGCCTCGCTAGTGGTTTCAGCAAAACCATGGGCTTGCCCATGGTATTTGCCCATGGTTTTGACCACATGGGACCCCTCATACAATAATCCATCCCCTTTAGTCGACCATCCCTTAAAATATCTCATGACATTATCATGATGCAGTCATGATGTCATTAAACATACTGAAACCCTAAAACTGTATTTTTACTATTCACTGAAAATTCAACTTTTTCAGAACTCCCAAAAATTTACCTTAAAATAATATCAATGCTATGAATTCAAAAATAAACTCCAATTTATAAAAATAATTTTGTAAATATTTTTAATTAAATTTTTTTAAATAAAAACACTATTCACCGAAAATTCATTTTTTTCAGAAAAAACCCCAAAAATTACCTTAACATAATATCGATGTTCTGAATTCAAAAATAAAGTCCATTTTATAAAAAAATCTAAATATTTTTAATTTAATTTTTAATTAAAAAATACTATTCACCCAAAAAAACTTATACTTGACTAATAATTTCTGGAACAGTTATTTACCTATTTTATTGAATCACATTACTTAATCAAGGTGCCTATATTATATTAATACTTTCTTTAAGTGAGATTACTAATCCATTTGGTCACATTACTAATCCTAAGCATAAAATCACTATTCATAAATTACTATTCACCAAAAATTGAGTTGATCTTATTAGACTCCAAATTTCTTACTGAACACGTTTGTAGAAGACCGTTTTTTGAAATCATTACACATCATTAATTATTTAAGGTTTATAAAAATATTTTAAAATATCCTTTTTTTCAAATTCATCAATAATATACATCCTACATTTATCCGGACATTTGAAAATTTATAAACTTCACCATAAGAAGAAAACACAATTTTATTTATCTCAAAGGATTACACAAAGTAGTTACGGTCTCCTTACATAGCCCCTTATAACCCCAGCATATGACCTAAGTGTAAGGTGTGCTAAGGTGAGAGAATCTGAGGGTGGCTCGGCCAACATTGCACGAGTAGTAATTTCTATCAGTTTGAACTTCTCGTGAAGGCGATTCCGTTCTAGCTTCACACAATGAAGTTCGTCTTGGGTTTGGTCTAGAACAAAGCCCAAAGGTGATACCTCCTTCCCGAGTTCCGTCAGATGGGATTTGATCGGCCCAAGACTACTGGATGAGGCCATCGAATCTTCTTTCTATATTAATTAACCAAGATCACTTGTATTTAGAGACAATAGTCGCAATGTTTAGTTTCCAATGGTCATACTGACTAATGATCATATAATAGTCAAAACCCAACAGTCTCATTTTAATTATACTCATTTTATTAAATGAAAAAGTTTCTTTGAGTATGAAATAAAATAACACACAAAATTAGGAAACAAGATTTATTCAAAATTTCTGGTCGTTACAACAAGGGAGTAATTTTGGGATTTTCTATCATGATAGGTGAAGTTGAATCGCTAAATAATGTGGTAATAGGTACTCTCATAGTTCTCTCAATGATATCAAGTACTTTTTTTATTCTGGTTCTACACATTCCTTTATTTCCTCCAAGTTTTCAAATAATATAGAATCAATCCCTGAACTACTAGAAGTAGAGTTATCAGTCAAGACTCCTAGAGGGGTTATCCAAGAATAAATAGTGTATAGAAACTTTGATATTCATTTTGGAAATCACCATCTCATCGCAAATATAGTAGTCATTCCCATACTGTAATTCGACATTATACTAGGGATGAACTGGATATCAAAGTATAATGCTAGGATCAACTATAAAATCAAGGAAAACTCATTAGTATTGAATGGAAAATATATAGTTGTTTTCAAAGGAGATATATCTCGACCTGAGCTTTTTCTAGAAAAACCTCACATGGCCTTCTTTATGGAAGTGATCGGTGAAGATGAAGGAGAAAATAAAAGTATATGAATAGAGAATGTACGCATAGTTCATGAATAAATTGTCATATTTCCTGAAGATTTACCTCAACCTCCCCTATAAAGAGAGGTAAAGTTCTCCCTTTAACTAATTCCTGGATTCAATCCAATATCAAATACCCCATATAGAATGGAAAATGTGAAGCTAGAGGAATTAGAGAAACAACTCCAAGATCTTTTAGATAAGGGGTTTCTCTAACCAAGTATGTATCCTTATGGAGCACATGTTCTCTTTGTGAAGAAGAATAATGGATCAATGCGGCTATTCATTGATTATAGAGAAATTAACAGGATCACAGTGAATAACAAGTGCCCACTTCCAAGAATTTAGGATTTATTTGACTAGCTTTATGGGGCTCAATTATTCTCCAAGATTGATCTTTGATCTGGTTATCATCAATTAAGGGTGAAGAAAGATGATATTCTAAATACTGCCTTACAATAAAGATATGGGCATTATGATTTTTTTATGTCCTTCATCTAGACTAATACACCTCTTATTTTTATGGATTTTATGAATAGAGTCTTTAAGGATTACCATGATAACTTTGTGGTAGTTTTTATTGATGATATTCTGATATATTCCAAAATTCTTGAGGAGCATGAGGATCATATAAGGGTTTAATTGGAAACTATGAGAAAGGAGAGGCTATTTGTAAAGTTCATAAAATGTGAATTTTGGTTTAAAACAAGTTGCTTTCTTGGGGCACATTGTAACTAATGAAGGAATCTTAGTTGACCATGTCAAGAAAAAGTTTGTGGAGGAGTGGCCTCATCCTACAATAGTAACTGAGATTCTTAGTTACCTTGGTTTAGCAGGATATTATAGGTGGTTTGTGAAAAACTTTTCATCACCTTCTAATCCACTAACCAAGTTAACTTGAAAAGGGCCCAAGTTCATCGAGACAAAAGAGTGTGAATAATGTTTCTAAGATCTAAAAAAGAGATTGGTTATTGTACATGTGTAAAATCTACCCTTCTTTGGAGAAGGATTCATTATATTTAGTGATGAATCTATGAAAGGGTTTGGGTGCGTCCTCAGGAAAAATGATAAGGTGATTTCTTATGCATCTCAACGGTTGAAGCCTCATGGGTAGAATTATCCTACACATGACCTGGAGCTGGTTGCGGTTGTTTTTGCTCTAAAGATATGGAGGCACTATCTTTATGGAGAGAAATGTGTTTTATAAACAAACCATCAAAGTTTGAAGAATATTTTCATGCAAAAGGAATTGAACATGAGACAGAGGATATGGTTGGAACTTCTTAAAGACTATGATTTTTCAATTCATTAACACCTCAGAAGATCAAATAAAGTTATTGATGTAATAAGTAGGAAAGACCCTATTATGTTGTCAATGATGAGGATTCAAGGGGATACTTTGATCAAAGACCTAGTAAAATTGGACTTGGGAATCTTAAGGGAAGGTACATCATTAACCCTATCCCAAATGATTTCTCAACCATCATTACTATATAAGATCAAGAAATATCAAAGAGAAGATCCTTTGTTACAGAAGAAGATAGAGGCAGTAAAGAATGGGGACTTTCCTATGTTACATATTCATCAAGAAGGTGTACTGAAATTTCATACCAAGCTATTTGTTCCATCTATTCCAAAAATAAAGAAGGATTTGATGGATGAAGCTCATAGATCTTCATTATCTATACATCATGGAAGCAGTAAAATGTATAGGGACCATTGTGATCATTATTGGTGGTACAACACAAAAAGACAGATTTTCGACTACACTACAAGGTGATTAGTGTGACAACAAGTGAAGGTAGAGAGAAAAATTCCTAATGGGGTATTACAACCACTACCCATACTAGCATGGAAGTGGAACAACATCACTATGGACTTTTTCACTGGTCTCCCGAAAACATCTAAAGGAAATAATGTGATATGGATTATAACGAACCGTCTCACCAAGTCTTCCCATTTAATCTCTATTCGTGAAGACTTCTCTCTTGACCAACTCGCCAAGATTTACGTGAAGGAAGTGGAAAGGATTCATGGAGTGACACTTTCTATCATTTATGATCATGATCTAAGTTTGACATCAAAATTATGGTGAAGTATTCAACATTCTATGAATATTGAATTGAATTTCACTATGGCCTATCACCCTCAAACCGATGTCCACTTTGAAAGGACTATTCTGACACTTGAGGACATGCTGAGAACATCCTCAATGGAATTTAAAGGTGGATGGGATCAACATATCCCATTAGTTGAGTTCTCATACAATCACAACTTCCATTCTAGTATTCAAATGGAATCCTATGAATCCCTATAAGGGAAGCGATGTAAAACTCCTGCTTATTGGGATGAAGTTGGTGAGAGAAAGCTTCTTGGACCTGATCTTGTGTAAGAGATGACAAAAAGGTTCATGTCATCTAGCAACACATAAAGGCTACTCAGATTTGAAATAAGAGCTATGGTGACAACCGTCAAAGGGACTTGGAGTTTGAAGTTAGCAAAAAAGTATTCCTTTGAATTTCACCAAGAAAGAGAGTCATTTCATTTGGGAAGAAATGGAAGCTTATCCCCAGGTACAATGGCTCCTATGAAATCCTTTATCGCATAGAAGCAGTGGCCTATAGGCTTGCACTCCCTCCAAATATATCTCATGTTCATGATGTATTCCATGTATTTCTCTTGAAGAAGTACATACTTGATCCTTCACATGTATTGGATCCTTAGGTGGTACAGTTGGAACATGGCCTCTCTTATGAGGAGAAACTGATGGAGATCTTGGACTATAGAGACAAGGTTCTACACAACAAGACTTCCAACCTCATCAAAGTGTTGTGGAGTAACCAAAAATATGAAGAAGCGATGTGGGAACCAGAGGAAACAATGAAGAAGAAGTACCCAGAACTTTTCTCAACTGAGAGAATGGGTTGAAATTTTAGGGACAAATTTTTTTAAGGGGGGAAGAATGTAATGACTTGAACTTTTTGAATGATAATTGTTTCATAAAAATGTTTGTTATATTGTATTATATACAAAAAAAACTATATCTCATTAATAATGAAGTGAGTATAAATTGAAATGTGACCATCGGGTTTCAACCGTTATATGATTGTTGGTCAATGATGAATGTTGATCAATATGACCATTGGAAACTGTACTCTTGATAATAATTTTAACATTATAATCAGTGTATATAAGTAGAAATGACAAAGGATAAGTAATGCATAAAGGAGAAACGATGGCCTCAACCAGTAGAGTCGTGTCATACGAAGCCCATTTTCCAGAACTTAGGAGGAAGGTAGCGTCACAAGGCTTCTCTCTTGACCAAAACCAAGTCGAGCTTCAAAAAGTGAGGCTTAAATAAAATTTCTTATGGTAGAAGTTCAAGTTAGTGAAAATTACCACTCTGGCGATGTTATCTGAGCCGCCCCATGAGTCTATCATCATCACACACCTCACCCATAGGTCGTATGCGGGTGTTATAAGGGGTTATGTATCGAGGCCCTAGTTACTTAAAGTGTAATCCCTTTGTATAAATAAAATGTTTATTCCATAATTTTTCATTTCATGAATAGTTTTTCATAATAAAATTGAGATGAAATTTGATAAATTGATTTTTCAGATAGAAATTGTAATTTTTAGAATATATATAATTATTATAATAAACTAAGGCATTATGAATAATTTTTATTTTAACTAGATAATATGATTAAAACACTCTGATTTAAAAATAAAAGATAAAATAATTTTTTTCAAGTGTCAAAAATTTTACTATGCATTTTCCATCTGCAGTTATTTTTAATAAATGAAGATTTTTTATTTAAAAGTTAAGATTATCATATTTAGAGAATTATTATGAAAAAATAAATATCATTTTTTAAATCAGCACATCGAAATTAGGTTCGGGTGAATTTTGGATAATTTTCTAAAATACTTTATTTTTGTGAATAGTAAAAATACAGTTTGAGTTTTTTGGTATGTTTAATAACATCATAATTATGTTATAATGATTTAATAACTAATTAACCAAAATAAAAGATTTAAAATATGTTATTTTATTAATATAAATAATTTTAATATATTTTAATTAATTTCCAAATATATAATTTACTTTCCAAATTTTAAAATGGAAACATTAACTTTAAAAATGTTATTTTATAAAAACTTTAATTTTCCTTACAAAAATAAGTAATATAAAATGATGATAAACTCTTTTGTATTAAAATAACATAAAAGGTGTCTCAATTTTCCAATACCATGGGCAAGCCTGTGGTTTTTCATCTACCACTACTTAGGTGTTCAATGCCTTTATTTAGAAATTAATAAACAAATCCCCCACTTTTTATATAAATACCCACCCATTTCTCCATTTATTTCAATACCAATTATTACTTCATGAAGATATGATATTTTTACCTCCCAATATGTCCTCAATCCCCTAAGGTCCTGATCCTTAAGTTTTAGGAACTACTCTTCAAGGTAAGGAAAATCTCCATTTCTATTTTCCATTCGAGTCTCCTTTTTATGTGGCATCTCATTCAAATTTCAAAAAAAAAGTTCTTATGTACAATTTATTTTATCCCTTCGCTATATTAAGATTCTTTTATGAATGGGAGACCCATGTACCCTATCTTTTTACCCTTTTCTAAAACCATGTTTTATACCCGTTATGTTGCCGATTTTATTTCTCAAAATTTCTCTCTTCTCCTCAAGAAATTTCCTTTTATTTTCTTTATGTGAATACCCAAACCTCTTTATTTTCCATGGTTATTCACCAATATGTAAAAATGATTTATTTTATTCTGGGACTGACAAACATAAAAACCTCATTCCCTTTCTGTGGGTTATAAATAAAAAAAAAGATCTTATCTTTAAGCACTTTTTAAAACGACGTGATTTTTATATGAAACTCGTTTCTTTTATTCTCCATGGGTTATTTATGAAATGTTTTATTATGATATATCTAGCTCACATTAATTAATGAATATGAAGGGTGTTCCCTAATAGTGCTCCAATGAACTGGGTAAAGAATTTAATCTCTAGATATGACATGTTTTACGATACCTTGGTGAATAACCTTGGTAATTTTTATGACACCTCGGTGACAAACCTTGGTGATATGATTACGAATGTCTAAATTAAATGTTGTAGCCACATTTCCCAGTTATGATTCATGTTTTTATTATTATGATATTCCCATTTCTCATGCATTTATGATATTCCTCAAGTTTTTATTGATATTTCTCAAGATAACATGTAAATTGTTTCCCTTGCTTTCCCTTATTGGGACTTATGCTCACTCTTTCCTTTGATGTATTTCCTCAGGTTATGAGATATAGTAAATGTACTTAAGATGAACCTATGATGAATAATTTCAAGTGTATTAGAAGAATGTTTTATGTTTTCATGTATTAAACGTTAAAAGATCTTCTATTTGTACCATGTAAATGAAATTTTTTGTATTAAAAATGTGGGAACCCATATCGGATTTATCACATAATATATTTTATATATATTATAGGTATGTGATAAATTATAAATAATATTTATGGCATAGTTTAGTTCATCGTAATTATTATTCAGTGCATGTTAAATTTTTGAGGGTTGGGGAACCCTACTGGGTATCTTGAATATCAACTATAAATAGAGAGAGGCTCTTGCACAATGAGAATTATTCATTAACTTTGAATAAGAGCATATCTCTTTTCCATATTTATAGAGAGAGAGTCTCTTTCTCTCTCTGGGCGACGATCCAAGTACGAATTCAAGCATTTAGGGCAGAGGATCATGGTGATCATCGGGATGTCGAAGACATCATCGGATCATCGTGCAAGCACCCAGAATTCGGCAATCGACGCTCCCACTGATTTTGGAAGAACGTGTGGATGATATAGAGGGATCTTGAGTTGGATCATCCGAGCAATGATCGTCGGCGACAAGAAGATTTTGAGCGCGGATTCAGATCGAAAAAAGGTATGTTTTTTTATTTTATTTTGTGCTTTGAATAATTTACGCCAGATCCTCGGACCGTATCGGGGCTTGGATCATCAGTGATGACAAGTCTCATCGTCTTGATGATGAAATTATTTCAAATCTCCGACCCATTGGCTTCTGTTGCTGCCCCGGTACCTTCAATTAGTATCAGATCAACCGCGTTAATTGTCTGAGCCAAGAAAAAAAATGATTTAAATTGAACTATAGGGTTTAATTTCGTCCAACCACGATTCAATATGGGGTAGGATGACCAAGTTATTGTCATCCAAATAATTTGAATGGATCGTTTGCGGTTGTTTTCAGGTATTAAAATTGTCTTGACTGGACCCTAATATGATGAAATCCTTTTTTCAGTGATGGGAGGGTGACCGGAATAGTGGTTTCTTGTCACCCTTTTGTTCTACATTTTGTGTGGAATCAAAATAATAATAATATAATTATAATTAATAATAATAATAATTATTATTATTATTATAAACTTATAATAATTATTTTAACTCAAAGGCTATTAAATAGCCTTTGGGTTTTTTTTCCAATGAGGCCAAATGGGGGTGACTTTGGATTCGTCGGCAAGTGGAAAAAAATAAAATAATAAAAGGGAGTTTGACAAAAGGGATGGCATTTCGGCAGCCCCACACCACCTGGCGAGTGGGCTGCCGCCAACCGGACCCGATCTCCTCCAGAGAGCCGCCATACCCAGCGGTCCCTGTGCGGCTTTCCCCTTGTCTGCCATCCATCCCTCCTACCGTCGCGTCTCCGCCGGTGTCATCCCTGTTGAACCGCCCTCTACCGGCCAGCATCGTCGTGGCTTCCTCCCCCACATCCATACCCTGTGGAATACCCACCTCCTGCCTAAAGTGGCCCGCGCGCCTCCCTCTATCTCCCGAGCCTCTTTACCCGCAACAGACCTCTCCTTGCAGCGAGGAGCCTCTTCCGCAAAAGATGGATCCCACTGGAACCTCTCTGAAGCAGCAGTACCCCGTCCTTGCATTGCTGCCTCCTACCTTCTATCCATCACGGGACACCACTCAGTTTCTCCAGAGATCCGTTTGTCCTGACCATCCATCTCTAGCAAGGTTCGCCATGACCAGATTTTTCACCCCGAGCTTCGCAACCTGTCGCACCACCTGCTGCATGTGACCGGCGTTTCCTTCCCTGGTCGCCAGATCCCCCACACCCTCAGGTCTCACTAGCTCCTCCATGGCCCGGTCGGATCCCCTAGTGCCGCCACCATGCGAGATCCCACAGTACCCCAGACCATCGTGAGCCTGAACCACCTATTGGACATCCCTTAGCCGCACCTCCTACCCAGCCGCGATTTTCCAGGATTGGGTCACTATCGGAACCCTGCAGGTATTTTTTGACCCGACCTGGCTTGCAACGGCTTTAGGCAGATCTTCAGAACTATTCCGGAATAGGTCAGGCAGATCTTTGCACGGCCCATTCCGGGTTTGCGCTGGTTCAGCGCGACCCGCAATGGGCTTGGGTAGAGTTTTGAGGTGTGATGATTTTTAAAATTAATCATAATTAATTAATTTAATTAATTTAATTAATTTAAGTTAAATTAAATCAATTAATATATTATTATTTTTAAAATAATAATTTTAATACCCGGGGATAAAACTAAATTAATTTTGGTTTTAAATTAAATTAATTAATTAATTTAATATTTGAAATTAAAAGTGGATCGAAAACAATTAAATTATTTGAATTATTTAATTCATTTAATTTAATTAAAATACCCTTGTAATCTATTTAATGCAATTTAATTTTATCGCACTAGTTATATCGACCGGTCTTGAGCAATGACTCGACCAATGTGTGTTTTCTTTATTTTAATTAATTATTTAATTGTGTGCGATGATTGTAATTAATTAATTTAGACGATCTATGAGTCATATTTTTTGGTCAATTTAAGGGCATATGTGTCCATCATCACTAGTATGTACTTTGCATCCCTAGTTCCCCGCACCTGCAAACAATGTACATTGGACGAAGACGATGTACGACATGGATCCTGCCAAGATGAGGTAGTACACCTTGACAAAGACGATTCATGATGTGGACCCCGTCAAGATGAGACGTTACTCCAGACGAGCTGCAGACATACTGGATGAGGGTGAGTTACATCACAAGTCAAGCGATGACTCAGGTCTGATGCCCTTGGGTTGTGTTTGGTCCATTGAATTTAAATGGATCAACCAATATTAGATGCTCAAGACCAGTCGGATATTAGATTTCCTTTATACATTTATTTATTATTTTATGCATTTTATAACATCAAAAAAATACATAAAATAATAAATAATAAAATACACAAAGAAGCAGTGAATGTTTTTTCTATTAATGTTCAATTGTGATCATGACAACATATATGAACATGATTAATAGAAATGGATTACATTCGTTGATAGAAAAATAACAAAAACCCTCAAAGAAATATTAAGTCGTAATCGCCTTCCATCATTCAAATTTGAACAAAATTGGGAGTTCGAGGTGCTCGTCACCCAAAGTTGAGGGTGTCTATTACTATCGTGGAGTTCTTATGAGAGCGGTGAGTTGACTTAACTAAAGTGGTAATAAATATTAGCCAAAGATAACTTTATATCATTTTAGAGGCAAATGTTGAGTAAATCAAGTTCTGATTTTAGAAGTTGGGGCTTCACTCAACAGATCAAGGAACTGCGGGTTAATGTGGTTGCCCAGTCAAAAGCCTACCTTGAACTCTCCGAGTAGTTTCATAGTTAAAGCTTTTATACTATAAGGGAAGGTTCAAGGATCCTTTCCACTAGAATACTCACACGACAGAGTATTCTAATTCTAGTAGAGAGGGTTCCTAGAATTCGATAAAATAGCGGGATACATTTAATGATTTAATTAATTAATAAATAATGTCTAATTTAGTAATCAATATAAACATACTAATCTTATAAAGTTTATTTTTATAGATAATGGAAAGTAATACCACAAAAAATACATTGCGATAGTATTGGACAAAGTAAATGTCCAAACTAGCATGAATTTTCAAGTGTACTATAGGCACTCACGCACACTACTACGATATAGGAAATTCAAGGTGATGGTGTCTCAATACCTGTTAATCCACCTCAGGAAGTTAGGGTGTAAAATTGCTTACAAGAGACTCATGTATAGAGCATATGATGGTTATGTCATTATGATATCATCAATGTTCAATGTTTTTTATGGTTACAACATCAAGACAATTGATGATATAACATGTAGTCTCATCTCTGAGAAGTTTACGAGGAGAAAGTGAAGCAATATTTGAATGGGAGATCAATTACAATGGCTTTGTGTATATATGAAAGATAGATCAAAATATTTTAAGGAATCCCACTCTTATACCCAATTACTCCAGTTTTTTTAAGGTTACAAAACAAACATGATGGAGTAAACGTATCATTACCTTTTCAGAAAGGTTTTCCAAGTAAATAAGAACTTAGAGAAAGTATAAATCATTAATTCTTATGGTGAAAAAGTTGAAAGGAAATGAAAAAATGCTAATGGAAAGTGCAACGCCAGAGGCACATTCGCAACGTCTTTCAATGAAGAGGTTGGTTATTTAATAGGAAGGTTATTTGCATCGCATAACTTGAAATAAATTCTATGGAAGTAAAATGCAATGAACTGAATTAAAGAAACAAGTTATCACTTCTTCAGGTATATTCATCAATTTAAAATTTAATGTTTCGGTCATACTTCATGGGTATTAGATAAAATGACTTTCATGTATGTGTATTATAATATAGTAACCAAGTAAGTAATAGAAACATTATATGAAGTAAGGTGTATTCTCCAAGTCGCTGAGAAAGGGTGATTCCTATGTCAGCGATGAGAAATACATAAATTTTAATTGACAAGTGAATGATTCTAGTTGAACAAATTATTAAGTATAACCAAAACATTTATATCACATGTCCTTTGAAAACAAGGAGATATTATTCCAAGTTTAGGAATGAATGTTGTTTTTGCTGTATTATACTCAACAAATAGTTTAGTGATACTTGAATCATAGGTAATATGTGATGAATATAAAATGTAAGAAATATTTACCCATTTGTGGCCAATTTTTTTTCATGTAAAATTAAAAGTGGGAGTCAAGGATACAGTAGGTATGGTATTTAGATTCAGTAGAGCTAAACACATTTGGTATTATCAACGTATTTAGTTTGAAAAAAGAAACCTTTAGAAATAAAGGTATGCCACAAAGCTTTCAGAATTAGTTGAACAAGAGAGCGTGAACTATTTCAAGGGTAAGATAGTGGTAAATATACCTCACATGGTTCCTTTAAGTGTTTTAAGGAGTGTGTGTTGAAAGTGGATTCCCTAGACCCAACTTGTGATGTAAATTGATTACCACTACATGTATACAGTGTGTTATATATACATGTGCTTATCTTTTCATAATAGTGTTGATACTTCTACGTACACTATATTTATGGTAATGTCCTTAGATTACATGTCATACCAAAGGGTTATAGTAGATCCCATGCTATAATTAGAACCTAGAGATACTATGACAATAATCTTAAAGTAATGTCCTATGGTCCAAATACATCATACTGACAATACACAGATAAAGTGCGACAATCAGGTGTTAGGGGAACATAATCATTGAGACTTCTTTTCATGAATTTTGCACTTAGTGATCTCTAGTAGTTGAGATCATGAGGACAAAACCTCCAATAGGAACACCAAATGTTTCACGTGTCATTGGTTGTTTCTATCCACTGACATGTGTATTGGTCTCTTGAATTGATATCATTATCGATATGTGCCATTTTATCGCTTACTTTTATGAAAGCTAAAAACTATGACAATGAATTCATGGAAAGGTAGCTTGTGTTAGGTGTGTCATTGGTGGCATGACATTGGTTGAATGATCAAGATATGATTTTTCACTTTCGAGTTAAGGAAGAGATATCTTGGGCCTGGTTGATCGGGATGGTAGTACCTTCATAAACCCATGGACATGGTAGTAGAAGTTAAGTACGTCTGATTAGATCAACAAATAATAAATCAAGAAAAGGATAATGACACAAGTGTGCATCCTTCTTTATGAGATATTGGATGACAAAGATATTATATTACACAGTGTGTGTTCATAGGTTGGTTGTCGTTTCTATGACTTTTCCTTATCTCTTTAAGGCCCTTGATGAGTTTCTAGACTCCACTCTTGGTCTATGGATATTATTCACTGCTATTGAGATAAGGTCCTAGAGGGTCACACACAATAGCACATTCGATAATCTTCCATATTCAGTTGAATAAGAATATAGAACTTGGTGGGCCCCACCATGGGTTTGGGTATTATCCAAGTTTCATCGATCACCAATAAATAAATAAATTCATTATTATTCAATTAAAGAATGATTGGGTTGAATTTATTTATTACATGTATTTATAATTGATTAAGTAAATACAAGGATTCATATTATACGAATGAATATTATTATAATATTCCAGGTTCGTTTAATATTATTAGGATTTATGAGTCGAGTTAATGGATTGGTATTATCACGTAATATATTTAATATATATTATAGGTATGTGATAAAATATAAATAGTATTTATGACACAGTTTAGTTTGTCATAAATAATTATTTATAATACTTATTTAGTGGAAATTTATTGCACGAGGTTTGAGAACCCTAATCGGGTAATATGAATATCCACTATATAAGTGGAGAGAAGCTCATCCCAATATACTATTTACTCAGTTGTAATTAAAACATTATCTCTCCGCCTTATTCTTAGATAAAGAATCGCTCAATCCGAGTGAACGATCCATGTTTGACTTCACAGATCAAAGTCAGAGGATCATGGTGATGATTGTTGTGTTGAAGTGATCATCGGAGGTCCATGCTAGCACCTAGAACCCAACGAGTAGCACATACTCGGATTTGAGAAGCCTGTGTGGACTATCTAGAGGGGTTCAGTGTCAGATCCTTCGAGTAATGACATCGAAAACTTGCGATGGACTTGTGCAAAAAAATCGAAATTAGGTATTCGTTTGTTTTATTTTTATTCTTCGATAAAATCACGCATGATCCTTGAACTGTACTGGGGCTGGATTGCCAGAGTCAACGATGTTTCATCGCTCTAGTGATGAAAAAAATTAAATTTATAACCCACTGGCTTCCGCATAGCACCTTGGTACCTTCAATTGGTATCAGAGCAACATTTGGTTTTTCAGAGTCAAGATAAATTAAATTGGTTCAAATGTTAAGTACAGAGTGTTAAAACAGTTCCAATGAATTTGATCACGCATCGATCCAATTTCAAATGTCCAAGTTACGACCATCTGGAAAAAATAATAAATAATTTTCTTTTTATGTTAAGCCTATCCTTAGACTGTGGGATTTTTTTATAGCTATGACTTAATACAAACAAAATGTCGTGTTTTTTCTATTTTCAGAAAGACTAAAAAAACAAGGTCAGAATGAGGCCACATGAGTCTCCCCTTGCCCCACCCTGGTACGCGAGCCCCTCTCCTTCCCTAGTCTAACCCAGCAGCTCCCCTTCACCATGCTTCCCTCCTCCGGCCGCCACCATCTCGAGCTCAGGCCATGAGAGTCTTCCCCTACCCCACCTCGATACACGAGCCCCTCTCCTTTCCTAGTTGAACCTGGCGGCTCCCCTCTATCGTGCTTATCTCCACTAGCCACCATCGTCTCGAGCTCAGGCCACTACGAGCTAGATCCCGGCTGCCTCTCCTAGAGGTTGGTTTTCCGTCTGCTAGATCGAGGTAGTGGGCCGAGCGTCGTCAGCCACCTCCTCTCCTTGGCTCCCCGCTACCATCCTGGGTTCCTCCCCGCGGCGTTTTCCCCGCCATCTGTCGCGTCTCACGGGGCCACTGTCATCCCGGGAACCTCCTATGTGGGACTCGTTGTCGAGCCCGACGTCCACCCAATACTAAATCCCGCTACCGCCACCGACCTGTGAGCCCGATCCACCCTCTGCCCAGATCGGGAACCACCGACGACCACAAACTTATTAGGATCGTAAATGAAGGGTCCTTTGATACAACGATAATTGCGAGATTAAAAAATAAAGTGAAAAAGTGCGGAATTAAAGTGAACACCATATGTAACGTAGAAAAACCCCCAAATGAAAGGGGTAAAAAACCACGGGCAAATAGAAGGATTTCACTATGGTAAAATGTGGGTACAAATTCTCTCTCAATTATAAGGAGAAAACACTCAAGAAAATCTCTCTTGTAAAATATGGAAAACGCCTCACAAAATACTGCACTCTGGGATGAAGATGTGTTGCTTCTGAATCCGATGATGAAAAAGCCCAGGAGGAGATCCCTTTTTATATCCTTCCTTCACACCCTTTGGTCTTCCCTCAATTAAATGACTTTTACCAAATTAATTGGGGAAATAATTGTAGGGTGTCAAATTCATTAAATGTAATGAATGTGGTGACCATCATTAATCTCTCTCCGCATCTTCCAACATATCTCCCACTTGGAGATTTGATTAAGTGTAAATCACATCTCCACACATCCTTTCTATCTGCCCAATCTGCTGCTCATGTATCTACAAGGCCACTTGAAGATCTGCACCATCTGAACTTTTCAGAATTAATTGCCTTTGTCAGGAAATCTGCCAGATTTTCTTTAGTGTGAATTTTCTTCATGTCCACACTTCCTTCCTCCACCACATCTCGAACAAAATGGTATTGTAAGCCAATGTGATTTGTCCTGGAATGAAAATATGGATTTCTTGCAATGTTCAAGGCACTCTGACTGTCACAAAATAATTAAATATGATCATATTTTTGCCCTAGCTCCTCCAATAACCTTCTCATCCAAATTGCCTCTTTGAAATCTTGTGTAGCTGCCATGTACTCCGCTTCTGTCGTGGATAAAGCCACAAGTGAATGTAGCTTTGAGATCCATCTCACAACTCCTCCTGCAAGAGTAAACACATAACCCGTAGTGGATTTCCTCCGGTCAGAATCACCTGCAAAATCTGAGTCAACATATCTAGTGATAGTAAAATTTGATCCTCCAAAACATAATGCAACATCTGAGGGTTCCTTGATGTATCTCAAGATCCTCTTCACCATGCTCCAATGCTCTCTTCCTGGATTCACCATGTACCGACTAACTGCTCCCACTGCATGTGCAATGTCTGATCTAGTACAAACCATAGCGAACATTAAACTCCCCACTACTGATGCATACGGAACTCGAGAAATTTCCATCCTCTCTGCTTCACTGCTAGGACTCATTGTAGATGATAACTTGGAATTAATGGGAAGAGGGGTAGAAATTGGCTTACAGTCTTGCATATTGAATCGTTTCAAGACTTTCCTCAAATAATTCTTCTGTGATATCCAAATCTTTCCATTATTCCTGTCTCGGTAAATCTGCATCCCAAGAATCTTGTTTGTGGGTCCCAAGTCCTTCATATCAAACTCCCTAGCCAATTGTGCCTTCGTCTCCTGGATTTGATCATTGTTGGGGCCTGTAACCAACATGTCATCCACATACAACAGCAAAATGATAAAATCATTACCATTTAAACCCTTGAAATATGCACAAGGATCTGAATTAAGTCTCTTGTATCCAAGGCTCATGATATAGGAATCAAATCTCTTGTACCAACACCTTGGCGCCTGTTTGAGACCGTACAGAGATTTGTCCAACCTGAAAACCAAGTTCTCTTTACCTTTTTCAGTAAAACCTTCTAGTTGGATCATATATATTTCTTCATCAAGATCACCATGGATAAGATCTTTTTTCACATCTAGCTGCTCTAGATGTAGAGTGTATGCAGCACACATATCTAGAACTACCCGAATAGTCGTTAGTCTAACAACAGGAGAAAATATTTCATTGAAATCAATACCTTCCTTCTGAGCATATCCTTTGACCACCAGTCTTGCATGATATCTTTCCACCTGGTCTGTTTCATCCCTCTTGATCTTGTAGACCCATTTATTCCCAATGGCCTTCCTTCCGTGAGGTAATGGAACAAGATCCCAAGTCTTGTTCTTGTGCGGGGCTTCGAGTTCCTCCTGCATCGCCGCCATCCATGAGGATACATCTAGACTCTGGGTCGCCTCCACAAAGGAAGATGGCTCTCCATCCTATGTCAATAAGCAATACGCAATATTGCTCTCAGTGACACAGTCTGAGTGCCATACTGGTGCTCTTTTCTCCCGAGTTGACCGTCGTGGTCCAGACTCAACCAGTACTTGATCATCATGCTCTGGTAATTCCTTATAGGAAACTGGTTCTTCCTTTGTTTCTTCATTCACCTTGACTGTTGTAGTTTCTGTATTCTTCTTCTCCATGTCTTGATCAGTTGTCATTTGCACCTTGTCTTCTGCAAAAATGAAATCTATGCTGATGATAAATTTGTGAGCAATGGGATCCCACAAACAATACCTCTTCACACCATCAGCGTATCCCAAGAAGATACATTCTCTGGATTTCGAATCCAACTTTGATCTTTCCTGGTCATGAAACAGTGCATATACAGGACTTCCAAAAGTGTGAAAATTAGAATAATCAGCGGGTTTACCAGTCCACATTTCCATCGGTGTCTTGAGATCAATTTCCACCGAAGGGGATCGATTGATCACAAAGCAGGAGGTATTTACTACTTCCGCCCAGAATGTCTTGTTGACTCCTACAGTCTTCAACATCGCCCTTGTTCTATCCAATAGGGTTCTATTCATCCGCTCTGTCACTCCATTCTGCTGAGGAGTGTACGCCACTGTGAACTGTCTCTTGATGCCTTCCTGTTGACAAAAAGAATCAAACTCCTCACTTATATATTCTCCACCATTATCAGTCCTCATACACTTGATCTTCTTTTCCGATTCAAGCTCCCTTCGCGCTTTGAATGTTTTGAAAACTTCAAAAACATCTGATTTCCTTTTGATTAGAAACACCCAACATCTCCTGGAATAATCATCAATGAAAGATACAAAGTACCTTGCTCCTCCTAGGGATATAACTGGTGCTTGCCAAACATCGGAATAGATCAACTCCAAGATCTCTTGACTTCTTGCTGTTAACGTCCCGAACATTAACCCATGTTGCTTGCTCAAAACACAATGCTCACAAAATGGTAAGGATACATTTGTCAGCCCAGGCAGCAACTTCTGATCCACAAGAATCTTCAGGCCTCGTTCTGACATATGGCCAAGCTTCCGATGCCATAATGTCATCAACGCTTCCGTCGAGGTAGTTGATGCAACAACTATCTTCGCCTCTTTGTACGTTTCACCCATAAGCACGTACATGTTCTTTGAGATCTTCTCCGCCTTCATTACCACAAGCACACCCTTCACAATTCTTGTCACTCCATTATCGGTTCGAGTCTTGCATCCGATGTCATCAAATTGTCCCAAAGACAATATGTTCTTCTTCAGGACATTCACATGACATACTCCTTGGATGGTCTGAATAATACCATCATGCATCTTCAGTTTGATGGTACCGACTCCAACGATCTTCAGAGTGTGATCGTTCCCCATGTACACAAGTCCTTCTGAGATGGTTTTATATTGGTCAAACCATTCCCGTTGAGACGTCATGTTCTATGTTGCTCCTGAGTCGATAATCCATGCATCATCGAGGTTATGTCTTCCTTCAATAGTCTTCGCTGCATCGCTAACTAGTACGTCACCATTTCCCGATGTACTCACCACATTTTCTTGAGAGTTCTTATCACCACTCTTCTTATTCCAGCATTCTTTGCTCACATGCCCTCTCTTACCGCAATTGTAGCATTTGACGATTTTCTTCTTGCTCCTTGATTTAGACCTACCATGATTCTGGCTCCCACCGGAACCACGCTCCATCATTCTTCCTCTTTCCATCGATAGAGCTTCCACTTGGTGTGAAGTCATTTGTCTGTCTTCCTTGTTCTTGCGCCAACTTTCTTCTTCGAGAACCGCAGCTGCAACATCATTTAAGGACAACATATCCATCAGGATATTATTGGTGAGGTTGATGATGATTTGGTCATATGAATCTGGCAAACTCTGGAGCAGGATCTCCGCACGTTCAGTATCCACAATTTTGTATCCCAAAGTCGTAAGTTGAGAAAAAAGGGTATTGAGGGTGTTGATGTGGTCAGTCACCGATGATTACTCTGCCATTCAAATAGTGTATAATCTTCTTTTCAAGAAAATTTTGTTGTGGAGTGATTTTTCCTCGTACAGTTTTGTTAGAGTATCCCAAATTTCTTTCGCCGTCTTTTTCTCTGCAATGCTTGACAGGACCCCATCTGCTAAAGCCAAATGAAGGTTGGCAATATCATTCCCGTCCATGTTGCTCCATTTCTCTTCCGTCACACCTGTCGGTTTCTCTCCAATCGCCTATAGGAAATTATCCTTCCGCAGCACTGCTTGCATCTTCATTTTCCACAATGAAAAATTATTTCCATTGAATTTTTCAATCTCGTATTTCGCCGCCATTTGGACACGTCGTTGGTCCAGAATTTTCTTGGGCCATAAACCTGCCTCTGATACCACTTGTTAGGATCGTAAATGATGGGTCCTTTGATACAACGATAATTGCGAGATTAAAAAATAAAGTGCAAAAGTGTGGAATTAAAGTGAAAACCAGATGTAACGTGGAAAAACCCCCAAATGAAAGGGGTAAAAATCCACAGGCAAATAGAAGGATTTCACTATGGTAAAATGTGGGTACAAATTCTCTCTCAATTACAAGGAGAAAACACTCAAGAAAATCTCTCTTGTAAAATATGAAAAAACGCCTCACAAAATACTGCACTCCAGGATGAAAATGTGTTGCTTTTGAATCTGATGATGAAAAGGTCCAGGAGGAGATCCCTTTTTATAGCCTTCCTTCACACCCTTTGGTCTTCCCTCAATTAAATGACTTTTACCAAATTAATTGGGTAAATAATTGTAGGGTTTCAAATTCATTAAATGTAATAAATGCGGTGACCATCATTAATCTCTCTCCACATCTTCCAACATATCTTGTTAGGATAAACTCCAAGATCTCTTGACTTCTTGCTGTTGACGTTCCAAACTTTAACCTGTGTTGCTTGCTCAAAACACAATGCTCCCAAAATGGTAAGGATGCCTTTGTCATCCCAGGCAACAACTTCTAATCCGAAAGAATCTTCAGGGCTCGTTCTGATATATGGCCAAGCTTCCGATGCCATAATGTCGTCAACGCTTCCGTCGAGGTATTTGATGCAACAACTATCTCCGCCTCTTTGTACGTTTCACCCATAAGCATGTACATGTTCTTTGAGATCTTCTCCACCTTCATTACAACAAGCACGCCCTTCACAATTATCATCACTCCATTCTCGGTGCGAGTCTTGCATTTGATGTCATCAAATTGTCCCAAAGACAATATGTTCTTCTTCAGGCCCTTCACATGACATACTCCTTGGATGGTCTGAATAATACCATCATGCATCTTCAGTTTTATGGTACCGACTCCAACGATCTTCAGAGTGTGATCGTTCCCCATGTACACAAGTCCTTCTGGGATGGTTTCATATTGGTCAAACCATTCCCATCGAGACTTCATGTGCCATGTTTCTCCTGAGTCGATAATCCATGCATCATCGAGGTGATGTCTTCCTTCAATAGTCGTCGCCGCATCGCTGACTAGTACGTCGCCATTTCCCTATGTACTCGCCACATTTCCTTGAGAGTTCTTCTCACCACTCTTCTTATTCCAGAAGTCTTTTCTCACATGCCCTCTCTTACCAAAATTGTAGCATTTGAAGATTTTCTTCTTGCTCCTTGATTTAGACCTGCCATGATTATGGCTCCCACCAGAACCACGCTCCATCATTCTTCCTCTTTCCATCGATAGAGCTTCCACTTGGTGTGAAGTCGTTTGTTTGTCTTCATTGTTATTGCGCTGACTTTCTTCTTCGAGAACCGCAGCTGCAACATCATTGAAGGACAACATATCCATCAGGATATTATTGGTGAGGTTGATGATGAGTTGGTCATATGAATCTGGAAAACTCTGGAGCAGGATCTCCGCACGTTTAGTATCCACAATTTTATATCCCAAAGTCGTAAGTTGAGAAAAAGGGTATTGAGGGTGTTGATGTGGTCAGTCACCGATGATGACTCTGCCATTTGAAGAGTGTATAATCTTCTCTTCAAGAAAATTTTGTTGTGGAGTGATTTTTCCTCGTACAGTTTTGTTAGAGTATCCCAAATTTCTTTCCCCATCTTTTTCTCTACAATGCTTGACAGGACCCCATCTGCTAAAGCCAAATGAAGGTTGGAAATAGAATTCCCATCCATGTCGCTCCATTTCTCTTCCATCACACCTGTCGGTTTCTCTCCAATCACCTGTAGGCAATTATCCTTCCGCAGCACTGCTTGCATCTTCATTTTCCACAATGAAAAATTATTTCCATTGAATTTTTCAATCTCGTATTTCGCCACCATTTGGACACATCGTTGGTCCAGAATTTTCTTGGGCCACAAACCTGCCTCTGATACCACTTGTTAGGATCGTAAATGACGGGTCCTTTGATACAACGATAATTGCGAGATTAAAAAATAAAGTGAAAAAGTGCGGAATTAAAGTGAACACCAGATGTAACGTGGAAAAACCCCCAAATGAAAGGGGTAAAAAACCACGGGCAAATAGAAGGATTTCACTATGGTAAAATGTGGCTACAAATTCTCTCTCAATTACAAGGAGAAAACACTCAAGAAAATATCTCTTGTAAAATATGGAAAAACGCCTCACAAAATACTGCACTCCGGGATGAAGATGTGTTGCTTCTGAATCCGATGATGAAAAAGTCCAGGAGGAGATCCCTTTTTATAGCCTTCCTTCATACCCTTTGGTATTCCCTCAATTAAATGACTTTTACCAAATTAATTGGGGAAATAATTGTAGGGTGTCAAATTCATTAAATGTAATGAATGCAGTGACCATCATTAATCTCTCTCCGCGTCTTCCCTCTGCCCAGATCGGGTACCACCGACGATGACCACAAACTCCACCGCGGTCTCCCACCGTCGTTGTGGGTTCCCAACTCCAGCACCTATGTCGGTTGCCTTCTTCCGCAAAGGTTGCTCCCATTGGGGCTCATCACCTCCATCCACCACAATTCCGGCTCCTCCAATCGACGAACCACCTCCATCCACCCCGAGTCTCGGGTTCCCCATCACCCGTGTCGTGGTGCTCAATTTCTTAACCCCCCTGTGCATTGCCTCTCACCTGTGAGGTACCCTTTCACTTTTTCTATGGGTTTTGCTGGACCCAGTTTTCCCTGCCATGAGCCGGGGCAGGTATGTACTACCCGAAATGTGTCTAGGAAGGCCTTCCTAGTCCAGCATACCCTGCACAAGATTTTCTAGGCCCAAATGGGCATGCGAGATACCTCCCAGTCTGCAAAAGGCCTGTGAGGGGTTTTCGAGGCCCGGTTGAAATTAATAATAAAAAATAAATTAATTTGATTAATTTGATTAATTTATTTTTAGTTTTAAATTAAATTATTTTTGGTTTTAAAATTTAATAATCCAAAATATTATTTTAATTTGAGTAGTGAATTAAATTAATTTTTTTAATTTAATTTTTTGTTTTAAAATTAAATTAAAGTCAGAACTGAATAAAATAAATTATTTGAATTTATTTAAATTCATTTAATTTATTTATATACCCTTAAAATGTTTAAATTTATTCCAATTTAATTTTTATCATGCAATTTTATTATACAAACTGGTCTTAAGCTAGTGATCGACCCATATATGTTTGTATTTTAAATTATTTAATTATTTTTTTATTGTGTACGGTGATTGTAATAAGTAGGTAATTAAATGACGGTCTGCGCATCATCTTATTTTATTCAAATATGTATAAGGGCATGCGCGTCCAATGCACCTATTGTACATTACACCCATAGACCCTCTCGTTTGCGTGTGAGTATATTTGTACATAGACAATAACATGTTAAGATGTGGACCCCACCAAGTCGAGGCAGTAATCTAGATGATAAGCGAATACATTGGACTGGGGGCGAGCCGTGAAATGAGTCAGGAGTCGACTTAGGTATGAAAGCCCCTAGTTCAAGATTGATCTGTTATAGATTAATCATAATAAGATGCTCAAAACTAGTTGGGTTGATTTATTTTGTTTATGCATTGTTTGTTATTTTATGCAAGTGCATGATTATTGCATGATCAAATAAAATAATAAACAAGATAAAATGCATAAAAGTATGATGTATGTTTTTCTATTGCATATTCAGTTGTGAGTGTGACAACCTAAATTGAACATATGAAATAGAAATGGATTAAATTCGTTTAGAAAAAATAAAATCTCTCAAATAAATATCAAGTCTTAAATCCTTCCATTACTCAAATTTGATCAAAATCAGGAGTTCGGGGTGCTCGTCAGCCAAAGTTGAGAGTTCCTCTTACTATCAAAGAGTTATTAGAAGAGTAATGGGTCAGCTTGACTAAAGTTGGTAGAAAATAAGTATCCAAAAATAGATTCTTATAACTTTAGAGTCAAGGCGTTTATGGAATCAAGTTATGATTCCAATATGTTGGGACTTTACTCAATAGTTTAAGAAACTATGGGTTAAAGCGGTTGGCCATCCTAGATCCAACCTAGAAACTCTCATAGTAGTGGTGTAGCCAAAGATTTTAGACTATGCAGAATAGTTTCAATGATCCTTGCCACTCGAATACTCAAGTGACAAAGTATTCCAAATCTAATATTGAGAGATATTATAGTTCATTAAAATAGTGGGAGACATTTAAATGATATAATAATTAATTAATCAAAAATGCATAAACGGTAATCAAGATAAAGTACTGACTGATAAAACTTATTTTTAGTATATCTAAAATGGAAATCACCATCACCAGAAGTAAATTATTACTATGTTCAATTTTGGATAAAGAAAATACCATGATCGGCCATAACTTACAAGAGTGGTACAATCACTTTTTCATAGTACTACACCAAGAAAGGAAGCTCTATGTTTTGTAATCCTCAGCTCCTACTGAACCTCCTCAAGGAGAAATCTTGCTGGATAAAGAAAAATGAAAAAATCATGCAGATGATGTACTAGATGTTTAGTGCATCATGTTGCCATCCATGTCCTTTCAATTGCATAAAATGCAAGAGGATGAGGATGCCTACAAGATATTGACTCATATCCAAGAATTATATCAGGAGAGAGAAAGGAAATAAAGGTATGAGATTTCTAATGCCCTTTATAGGTGTAGGCTAGCAGAAGGGAATCAAGTGGGACCTCATGTAATCAAGATGATCGGGAACATTGAGAGGCTTGAATCCCTTGGGTTCAAATTGAACCAAGAACTAGTAATGTATCTCATTTTTTTCCTCTTTACTGCTAAGTTTTTTTAATTTAATTGTCAATTATAACATGAATAACATGATAAAGTCACTCTCAGGCATTTTGGATTTAGTTCACCAAGATGAAAGGATATAAAGAATACCAATTCTTCAATCCTCATGGTGAACAATAGAAATAAGGGCAAGGATAAGGGGTCTAATTCCATGTCTAGTCCAAAGAAACCTATGCACCGTCCTTCTAATAATCTAGGGATTCAGAGGAAAGGAAATGAGTAGGAGGTTGTCTTCTTTTTATATGGAAAGAAAGGCCACTGGAAGAAAAATTACAAATCTTGGAAGAAGAAGAAAGGTGATGCTTCCACTTCAGGTATTTTTATCATTGAATGAAATCTTTCATTATCTACAAGTTGGGTATTGGATACGGCATGTGGCTCACACATATGTATTTATATACAGAAACCAAGTAGATTCAAGAAGATTGAAAAAGGAGGAGTTGATCTCCAAGATGTAAATGGTGAAATTCTAGAAGTATTGCTAGTGGGAGATTATCAGTTAAATTTTACTAGTGGTATGGTTCTAGTATTGAATAATTGTTATTATATTCCCTCCATAACCAAAAACATAATCTCAGTGTCAATTTTGAACACAATGGGATTTTATTTCAAGTTCAGAAATAAATGTTGTCTATTTTATAAGGATAACATGTGTTATAGTATGGCGCGTCTTAATAATGGCTTATATATACTTGAACTTAAAAATCTAGTAATGATAATCAATGACAAAACCAGCGAGCAATACTCATATATCACCCACCTATGGAACTTCAGGCTAGGTCATGTAAACGAGAAGTGATTATAGAAATTACATCAAGCAGGTTATTTAGACTTGGTTTAGTTAAAACCCTTGAATGTATTTCATGCTTGTTTACAAGGGAAAATGACCAAAGCAGCCTTATCTGGGAAAGGGGAAAGATACACTGAATTACTGGAATTAATTCATACTAATGTATGTGGTATATTTCCAGTAGAGGTAATGGGTGGGTTTTCATACTTCATTACTTTTATCGATTACTATAATAGGTATGTTTATATCTACTTAATGTAGTATAAGTCAGATTCCTTTTGGATGTTTAAGGAATAACAACATGAAGTAGAAAACCATCTTGGTATGAAGATTAAGGTACTCCACTCAAAATAAGGCAGAGAGTATCTTAACCAATCTTTCATTGGTCACTTGAAGGAGTGTGGGATAGTATCCCAACTCACTACTCCCTATACACCATAGTGGAATGGCATTAATGAAAGGAGGAATAAGACCTTTCTAGACATGGTCAGATCAATGATGAATCATAAAACTCTTCCATTATCCTTTTGGGGATATTCTTTGCAGACAGTGGAATATACCCTTAACCGAGTACCAACTAAAGCTGTAGATTGGATTCCATATAAGTTATGGTGTGGAAAGAAACCCATCTGTCACACTTACCTGTATGGGGATGTGGGGATTTTTTCAAGACTATACCAAGTGAAAAATTAGCATCTAGAAGCATGAAGTGAATCTTTATAGGTTATCCCAAAGAAACCAAAGGATATTACCTATATAACCCTTCAGATAGAAAAGTGATTGTGGAAAGACAAGCCTTATTTCTAGAAAGGGAGCACATTTCCAATGAAAATAGTGGGAGAAAGGTTGAATTATATAAAGTTAATTCTCCATATGAACAAGAGTGGGTATAGGAACAATATCCACAGGATATAGTGGGAAATGAAGAGTTTCTCAAAACAAACAATGTGTAGGTCTACGCAATAGGTTAGAGAACCAGATAGTTATGATTTTCTTACCATTGAGTCAGGTGACACATTACTCCTTGAGAATGATGAACCTCTAACCTATAAGGAAGCAGTAGAAAGCAAGGATGCTTCTAAATGGAAAGATTCCATGCATTCTGAGATGGATTCCAAATACCAAAATCAAGTTTGAATTTTGGTAGACCCTCCAGCTGATGTAAAACCCATTGGGTGAAAATGGGTATTCAAGAAAAATCTGGACATGGATGGTAAGGTCGATACCTATAAGGAAATACTGGTATCAAAGGGCTTCATAAAACGTCAAGGCGTGGACTATGATGAAACCTTCTTGCTAGTAGACATGATGAAATCCATCATAATATTGCTTGAAATAGCATCCTTTTATGATTATGAGATTTGGAAAATGGATGTCAAAATTTCTTTTCTAAATGGGAAGTTGGTTAAAGATGTCTATATAACTCAACCTGAAGGGTTTGTTAGGTAAAATAATTCCAATTTGGTGTGAAAGCTGTAGAGATCCATTTATGGGTTGAAGAAGACATCACAATCAAGGAATTTTTTTTTTGATGAGGCCATAAGATAATTTGGCTTCATCAAAAATGAAAGTGATACTTGTGTCTATAAGAAGGTTAATGGGAATGCCATAATTTTCCTATTATTATATGTTGATGACATTTTAATTATGGGAAACAAAGTGAAAGTCTTATAGTCAGTTAAGACTTGGTTAAATGAATGCTTCTCTGTGAAAGACTTAGGTGAAGCAACCTACATTCTAGGGATCAAGATCTATCGATATAGATCTTAGAGGCTGCTTGGGATAAGTCAAAGTACATATATTGACAAAGTACTCAAAAGGTACAATATGTTACAATCCAAGAGAGGGTTTTTCTCATGTAACATGGTATTAATCTCTTTAAGAAAATGTGTACACAAACATAGGAGGTTATTGAAAGAATGAGTATAATCCCTTATGCCTTGGTAGTGGGTTCTATCATGTATGACATGCTATGTAATAGGTTTGATGTTTCCTTTTCTTTAAGCATGGTGGGAAGATATCAAGCTAATCTAGGAGAGCTGCATTGGGCACATGTTAAAACTATCCTAAATTACTTGAGGCATACAAAGGATATGTTCCTGTTGTATGGAGGAGATGAAGGAACTAGTAGTGATTGGATACATCTATGTTAGTTTCTAGACAGATCATGATGAGTTGAAATCATAGGCACACTACATCTTTTTCCTGAATTGTGGTGCAGTGAGATAGAGAAGCTCGAAGCAATATGTGGTCATCGATTCTATAGAAGAATCCAAGTATATAGTGGCTTCCAATGTAGTAAAGGAAATAGTTTGGATACATAGATTTGTATCATACATTAATGTTGTGCGTAGCAATACATACCATGTTCCAATTTATTGTGATAATACTGCTATAGTGGTTCTTTCCAAGGAGCCCATGTCACACTAAAGGTAAAATCATATACTTCATAAGTTTCATCTCTTGAGGGATTTTAATCGGAGAGGTGAAGTTGCAGTTAGTAGAGTAGCCATAGAGGACAACGTGGTACACCCCCTGACTAAATCCATATCTCAGCAGAAGCATGATTCTCATGTAAGAGATGGTGGATTAAGACTTGTTAGAAGTTGGATATAGTGTAAGTGGTAGTGTTGAAAGTGGGTTCCCTAGACCCAGCTTGTGATTTACATTGATTACCACTACATGTATATTGTTTTTTATATATACATGTGCTTATATTTTTATAATAGTGTTGATACTTCTACGTCTACTATATTTATTGTAATGTCCTTAGATTATGTGTCATATCAAAGGGTTATAGTAGATCCCAATCTATATTTACAACCTAGAGATATTGTGATAGTAATCTTAAAGTAATTTCATGTGGTATCGATACATCATACTGACATGACATAGATGATGTGAGACTATTAGGTGATGGGGGTCATAATAATTGAGACTTCTTCTCATGAAGTTCGCACTTGGTGATCTCTAGTAGTTGAGATCATGAGGACAGACCTGCCAATAGGAGCACTGCATGTTTTGGGTGTCATTGGTTGTTCCTATCTATGGACATGTGTATTTCTCTCCTGACTTGAGATCATTATCGATGTGTGCTATTTGATCATGTAGTTTGATGCAAGGCAAAAACCATGAAAATGAATTCATGGCGAGGTAGTTTGCGTTGGGTGCGTTATTTTATTACATGTATTTACAAGTGATTAAGTAAATACAAGGATTGATATTATACGAATGAATATTATTATAATATTCAAGGTTCGTTTAATATTATCAGGGGTTATGAGTTGAGTTAATGGCATGGGATTATCACGAAATATATTTAATATATATTACAGTTATGTGATAAAATATAAATAATATTTATGATTCATTTTAGTTCATCATAAATAATTATTTATAATACTTATTTAGTGTGTGTTTATTACACGAGGGTTGGGAACCCTAATTAGGTAATATGAATATCCACTATATAAGTGGAGAGAAGCTCATACCAAAGTACTATTCACTCAATTGAAATTGAGATATTCTCTCTCCTCTTGATTCCTAGAGATAGAATTTCTCAATCCGAGTGAATGATCCAAGTTTGACTTCACGTATTGAAGTCAAAGGATTGTGGTGATCGTCTCTACGTCGAAGTGATCGTTAGAGGTCTGCATTAACACCCAGAATCTGATGAACGATACACATGAAGATTTGAGAAGCATGTGTGGAAGATATAGAGGGATTCGACATTGGATCCTTCAAGTAACGACATTGGAAACTTATGATAGACTTGAACGCATCAAATCAGAACAAGTTATTCGTTCATTTTATTTTTGTGCTCCGATAAAATCATGCAGGATCCTTGGACCGTACCGGGGATGGATCACTGGAGTCAATGATTTTTCGTCACTCTGGTGATGAAAAAAATTTAAATTCCTATCCCACTAACTTCTGAAGAGTGCCCTTGTACCTTCAATGTGAAAGTGAAGTATATTCATGGTGAGAAGGAATAAGATTCTTTGGGTCGTCATGTTGAAGCATATCTTGACCAAACATTCATCGATCAATATAATGTAGCATGGAGTAATTCCTAAATGCACATTAACTTATCTATATCACATCATTGATTCTAATAAGGAGGATTGATGATAAGTATTACATGTTAACATTGATAAAAAAATGTAGCATGGAGAAATTTTTAAACACACATTTTATACAACATATTCATGATGTGAGGAGTATCAATTTTGCAACTTGTAGAAACTTCGATCATATTTCAAGACATGCTTTGAAAATAATGGTGAAAACCCATAACTATATGCCAACTATAATGAAAAATGATTATCATATGAGTCATAGTATGATGGAAAACCATTATTTCATTGGACATGTGTTTAGATGCAAAGAGTTTGTTGGGATATAAAAAAACTTGCATCAAGCTAAACACATCGTGCATCTAAGTAATTATCCAAACGGTTGTTTAAGATATTACATAAATCCATAAGATAGAAAAGTGGTAGTCAAGTGATAGAATTATATAAGGGCGAACATCTCTATTAGAGATAGTGGGAGCCAGATTGGCTTGGGTTATTCAATGCTAAAGATGCCCAAATAGTTGGAATAGGAACAAGTTACACTATTACATGTAGAAAAAGAATGTTTCAGAGACACATATTGCATAGGAAGGTTGAAACTATAGAGAGAGTTTTATATTCATCACGGACGGTGATAAATTATTCATTAAGAATAATAATTCCTACAAGTAGGTAGTATATGGTAACAAGCTAAAATCAGAAAGGTCAATTAAAATTCTATAATGGATTTCACGCATCAATGTGCAAAAGGGATTATAAATTGAATACTGGGGTGGGTATTCAAGAGAGATGATACATGTGTGGTACATGCATAGTACCAATAAGGATCGATTGGTTACATCATAGAATGCTAATAAAGGTTTAAAGTTACTAAAATCTAGTTTATGATTGGATTAAGAATCATGATCATTGAATATTAATTTGGAATGAATATTTTCCATGTGTCTACCAGAGGTTAGTGAGAGCACCATTGTTTACTAAGTGAAATATGTTCGAAAACATATGGAAAACAGATATTGGTCTTATAGTTAGTTAAGACTAGGATGAAAGTAATTTTCTATTGATTAACTTAAAGTAGCAATATAAGTTCTAGGGAATAAGATCTATTGAGGTAGATCTAACGGTTGTATGGACCTATCTAATCGTATATATACTGACATGGTATTGAAAAATAAAAGTTGTAGCAATTCAAGAGAAGAATTATTTCTAGTGTCACATGGCATAAATCTCTCCAAGTATACATACAATGGTATATGAGGAGAGTAAGTTGTGAGTTGAGTTCCATACACTTCAGTGATGGATCAATCATGTATGCCATGATATGTACAAGATATGATATTTCCAACATATACTTTATGGTAGGAAAATATCAGTTATATCCAGGAGAACTGCAAGTAAAGCAGTCAAAACTATCTGATTGTACTTGGGAAAGTACAAATGATATGTACCTGGTATGTGGAGAAGATGGAATACTAGTTATGGTGGGACACAAACTAGTCTTCCTTATATCAACATGATCTAGTATCATAATTAGGATAAGGTGTTGAGCAAGACAATCTCATAAAAGCTAGTGGTAGCCATACTAACAAAAACTAAGTACGTTACAGCTTCTAAAGCAGCTAAGAAGTAGTTATTAGATGCAATGATTTTTTCTAGTTCTTGTAATTGCACCTACCGAGTAAAGTTTTATCATTATGATGATTCTTTTAATTTTACTATCCAAGATGTCGAGTTTTGATAGTGGAAAAAAGGTATATACTCATAGATACCATCACTTGAGAAGTTTTACTTAAGGAGATGAGGTCGCATATAGTAGAAAAGCCATGCGACAGAAATGTGGCAGACCCAACAGCTAAAGCCATTACTTGGAAGAAACATGATCTTTATCATGCGAGAGCTAACATGGTATGTTAGCAAGTTGGCTCTAGTGCAAGTGTAAGTGTTGTAATAGTGGGTTCCTATAATGGAACAGACTTCTCCGATCCATTCCTTTGTGAAAATCCTATGTTTGAGGTGTTCTGGGGAGTCTTGGTGACCCATTTCAAGAGTTTTCCAAAAAAAATCTATATTTCCAATAGTAGGTCAGGGTGTTGGTAGGTTGGGCATCCGTAGGTCAGGGCATCGGTTGGTAAGGGTGTCAGTAGGTTGGTCATCGGTAGGTCGGGATGTTGGTAGGTTGGGGCATTGGTGGGTTGGGGCATCGGTAGGTCGTGGCATCGGTAGGTTGGGCGTTGGTAGGTCGTGGCGTTAGTTGGTTGTGGCATTGGTATGTCAGGTGTCAGTGGCTCTGTGTTGGTGAATCACGTCAGTGGCTCATATCAATGGCTCAGCTCTCAGTGGCTCGTATCGGTGGCTCAACATTGGTGGCTCAATGTCGATGACTCACCCATCAGTGAGTCATTTCTAGTTTTTCCCAATTTTTCCAGTTTCACCCCTCTTTGGCATGAAATGAGGAACCTATCATGTTTGACCATTTCTGAATTTGTTTCCATCATCTCCAATTAGAATAATTATATTTTTAATATCCTAATTCCCATTAGATTTTGAAACGACCAAGTCGCATGGTCAAACCATGATCTGAATTTTATGTACTTTGAAATCGTCTCCCTTCCGCTCATATAGGATCTTAATTTTCTAAACCCAAGACCTTTTTTTCCTTGAACACTTCCCTTTACCCTTGCTGATGAGAATCCCCATAACCTTTCTTCCCCCGAGTGATCCTGTGTGTGTGGTGTGGCCTTTGGATCGTGCTTCCCTGGAGTTCTCATGCTATTTACGCTCCCCCTGTTTTGGCACAAGGAGGAGTCACTGATCATCTGGTGTTCCAAGTAGGGATTCTCTCATCTCTATTTAATTTTACATCATGCAGGGTGGGTATACTAATGTCTTATTTTGAATATGGTTGAATCCAAATTTAACAAAGAAATAAATTAGGGGTGTAATATAATGATAACAAAGATAATCAGACATGTTACAATAACAGGATTTGTTACTTTAGTAATAAATGAGGTGTTGGGAATATGATGATGATGTTTGTTTCATTTTATCTGTTATCTTTGATCCATGCTATGAATTTTTTGATTGTATGGCCTCTAAAAATCATGGTTGTTGGTGGTCTTTGTTTGCGCACCCATATTGATTTATGAACACTTATTGATTCTCTGTTGAACGACTGTACATGTGAACTGATTAATCACGTATATCTGGTCAAATAAATGGGTTCCCTGGGATTGAACTTGTTCTGTGATCACCCCTAAATAATTAAAGTGGAATTAAAGAATGAGTGTTGGTAAATCTGATTATAGTTGCATGTTTGGTGTGGTTGTGTGCTATGTGTGGTTCTGTTCGGCCTTGTGTCTTGTGCTGATTGTGTGGTGTTGTGGCTGAGAGTGTCGTTGTGTGTGTGGGGTGGTGTAGGAGGTGTAATAGAATCTTAGGTTGGGAGATTGGTTGATTTTGGAATGGATGAACTTGTTATGCAGTGGGATTGCATCTGGGTTATGGTATGGTGTTGGGTGTGGTGTGCATGTGCAGTGGGACTGCAACTTGGTTGGATTTTGTTGTGTTGATGGGTGTGGTTTTGTTTTACAACAAGGTTTTTAGGTTGGTTATGCTAAGGTATGTTGGTGGTTATTGAAGTGAGTTAGGGGATTTACCTTAGGACAGGGTGGCATTACATTGAAGAATGATGTTGGTAGTGGTTGGTATGGCTGCTTCTCAATTAAAAACATGCAGGAAGCTTCACCCCATACCCAAGGTTTGATGTTATGATGTGAATGAGTGGTTTATACTGTGTGGTTGTTTCTTGTGTTGTTTTTGGTAGTTTACTGAGTAGGGAAGGAAAAAAGCATATGGTTTTTAAATAAAGAATGAAAATTAGTTAAATGATTAGTCGGGGGTTATTATTTGGGTTTGTGGCTGTTTGTATGGTTATGAATTGGAGGTAGTAGTGAAGGTGTTTTTGTGTGGGTTGGTTTGTTGTTTTGAAAACCCATGGGTTGGGCTGATTGTTTGATACCTATATATGTATACTTGTAGTTCATTTTGATTTCTATACGCACCCCACCCGTGTTGATCACTATGTGCCGAACACCCCCATTTCATAGGGGAGGGTGTCTTTCCCAATATCCTGGTGGGAGGATTTATGGGTGGTTATTGGATCTTTTCTACTCCATCTTCCATGAATTTATCACCCAAGACTCTTTGGGCAGGCTGTAATGGTTTGAGGTATAATACCCGATGTATGCAGTCAAGGTGTGTTTTCCCAGGTGTCTTTGGGATTAGGTTATAGTTTATGAGGCTCATGTGTCTGTGGGAAATTTGTGATTTCCCAAGTATCTTCGGCATGAGGCCCAGGTGTTTTCGGGTGATATGTGGTGTGGTTTGTGGCCTAGGTGTTTTCGAATGGGATGTGGTTGTGACCTAGGTGTTTGCGAGCAAGATTTGGTGTGGTATGTGGCCCAGGTGTGTGCGGGTAGGTTGTGAAAGTGGGGATTATGTAAGAGCATGGTAGCGTCAGGACATTCTCTATTGGAGATGAGTTTTCAACCAGTGGTAAGTGGTGTGGGGCACCCTTTCATTGATGTTCTTATTATATTATTTTACTTGACTTGCGTTATTTGGTGAGTGTGACTTGGTGAGATTTGGATGGTTAGTATTCCTTAATAGGCATTGTTGTTTTATGTTGTTTTCTTATAGGGAATTAGTATGTCTCCCCAATTTTTCATGAGAGACTTTTTCATTTCCTACTGAGTATACTTGTATGCTCACCCTAGGTATATAAATTGTTTTCAGGTTTTCAAGAGGATTACGGGGACCGTTCTGGTCCATACTAGCTTGGACATTTGGGACAGTTTTTGTGTCGTTGTTTAGCCTTGTTTTTGGTAATTACTTTAGAATTTTGTTTTATTTGTAATAGTTTTACTTTAAACATGAATGTGGGATGGTGTTTGGTTTTAATTTATATATAGTGCTTGGTGTTGATTTGGGATGAACCATTCTTATCTCCCGATCTTGTTTCATATAAAAAGGGCAATTCCTTCCATTTTGTGAGATTTTATACCTTTGATGCTAGTCACCATCTTGGGGCCTACTGAATATGGGACTCGAGGTTCATTATATCTATTTATTCATTTCCATCCTAGGAGTAGTATATTTGGAGGGAGGGGGTTGTGAAAGAATGGTATAAAATCCAGGTAGAGAGATAGGATGGAGTTTGGAGTTAGGTAGAGTGAGGATTGCATGCACTACGAGAAAACCGCCGTTTAGCGGCGGTTTTTTCGCGGCGGTTTAAAAAACCGCCACGAAATGCGTTTCGGGCCGGCATTTCGCGGCGGTTTTTAAAACCGCCGCGAAAAAATCGCCGCTAAACGGCAAATTTTTTTTTTTTTTTTAATTTTTTTTTAAGTTTATTCGAGGATTAGCGGCGGTTTCGGTAAAACCACCGCGAAATGAAATGAAAAAAAATAAAAAATCGTGAGAAACCCCGAAATCACTAAAACGACCATAACTTTTGATCCGGGCATCCGTTGAAGCGCCACGACCAGTCAAATCGAAGCTCATGAAGAGATCTAGAGGCACATATAATCAAAACCGTGAGACGGTCTAAGGTGTGGAAGATATTAGAGTTATAAAAAAGTTAAAAAAAGTTCTCCAACTTCAAATGACCATAACTTTTGCCCCGGGTGTCCGTTTGGGCTCACCACATATCAAATCGAAGCCAGCGAAGAGAGCTACGCACCAGTTCAACACAAGCAAGCTTCTGTCGTGTTTTTCGACCCCAAAAACCCCTCTGAAGGCCTCCAAAACCCCGTTTCCGTCACCGGTGTCCCGTCGAACTTGTCTTCAAACGGACCTAACTTTCGATCCGTGTGTCATTTCGGCCTCCTCCACCTGCCAGATCATAGCTCGTTCCATGAGCTTCAGTTTGACTGGTCGCGGCGCCCACATGCACTCCTAGATCATATGTTATGGCCTTTTTAGTGGGTATCGGGTTTGTTATGTTTTTCAATGCCTCGTTTCTAGCACCCGTTCCCCGTCATCTTTTTTTTAAATGGTCGTAACTTCCGATCCGCCTGTCCATTCGGACTCTTTCACCTTTCAGGTTGAAGATCGTTTCAGGATCTTTGATTTGACAGGTCGCGGATCTAAAACGGACTCTCGGATCTTAAGTTATCTCCGTTAATGTGAGTCCAATATTTTTGTCTCTTTATGACCGTTTTGACGGGTTTTAACGGTAGCTCCATTTATTACTGTTTATTTGGGTTTCCATGACTTGTTATCTTTATCAATGGTTTTTTGTGGGTTATTATGATGATTATGTTGAATTATTAAGGAGTTTTCCAAAGTTTTCATGAGTTTTCATGCGTTCTCATTCTTTCTGATACCTCATTCTTCATATGCTTCTCCATCCTTTTTCATACATTTTCATGATTTTTCATCCCTTATCATGTCTTTTCATACTTTTTCATGTGTTTCCTTTATTATTTATTATTTATCATTTATAATATACTTTAATTTATTTATTATATATTATTTGTAACTGGTTATTTATTATTTATTATTTATTCTTTATTCTTTATATTTATTAATTATTTATGTTTATTTATTATTTATTATTTATTATTTATTAGTTATTATTTATTTTTTATTTTTTATTTTTTATTTTTTATTATTTATTATTTATATTTATATTTATTTATTATTTATTATTTATTATTTATTATGTATATTTATTTATCATTTATATTTATTTATTATTTATTATTTATTATTTATATTTATTTATTATTTATTATTTATATTTATTTATTTTTTATTATTTATATTTATTTATTATTTTTTATTTATATTTACATTTATTTATTATTTATTCTTTATTATTTATTATTTATTTTTTATTTTTTATTATTTATTATTTTATTTATTTATTATTTATTATTTATTATTTATTATTTCTTATTTATTATTTATATTTATTTATCATTTATATTTATTTATCATTTATTATTTATTATTTATTATTTACTATTTATTATTTATTATTTACTATTTATTATTTATTATTTATTATTTATTATTTATATTTATTTATTATTTATTATTTATTATTTATTATTTATTATTTATTATTTATTATTTATATTTATTTATTATTTAGTATTTATATTTATTTATTATTTCATATTTATATTTTTTTATTATTTATTATTTATTATTTATTATTTATATTTATTTATTATTTATTATTTATTATTTATTATTTATATTTATTTATTATTTATTATTTATATTTATTTATTATTTATATTTATTTATTATTTATATTTATTTATTATTTATTATTTATTATTTATATTTATTATTTATTAATTATTTATTAATTATTTATTATTTATATTTATTTATTATTTATTATTTCTATTTATTTATTATGTATTATTTATATTTATTTATTATTTATTATTTATATTTATTTATTATTTATTATTTATTATTTATTATTTATCATTTATCATTTATTATTTATTATTTATTATTTATCTTTATTTATTATTTATTATTTATTATTTATCTTTATTTATTATTTATTATTTATATTTATTTATTATTTATATTTATTATTTATTATTTATATTTATTATTTATTAATTATTATTTATTATTTATTATTTATTATTTATTATCTATTATTCATTATTTATTATTTATTTATTATTTATTATTTATTATTTATTATTTATTATTTATATTTATTTATTATTTATTATTTTTTATATATTATATATTATATATTATTTATTATTTATTATTTATATTTATTTATTATTTATTATTTATTATTTATTATTTATTATTTATTATTTATTATTTATTATTTATCTTTATTTATTATTTATTATTTATTATTTATATTTATTTATTATTTATATTTATTTATTATTTATTATTTATATTTATTTATTATTTATATTTATTTATTATTTATTATTTATATTTATTATTTATTATTTATTTATTATTTAGTATTTATATTTATTTATTATTTATATTTATTTATTATTTATTATTTATTATTTATATTTATTATTTATTAATTAATTATTAATTATTTATTATTTATATTTATTTATTATTTATTATTTATATTTATTATTTATTATTTATTTATTATTTATTATTTATTTATTATTTATTATTTATATTTATTTATTATTTATATTTATTTATTATTTATTATTTATGATTTATATTTATTATTTATTAATTATTTATTTATTATTTATTAATTAATTATTTATTATTTATTATTTATATTTATTTATTATTTATTATTTATATTTATTTATTATGTATTATTTATATTTATTTATTATTTATTATTTATATTTATTTATTATTTATTATTTATTATTATTTTTTATTTGTCTTTATTTATGATTTATGATTTATATTTATTTATTATTTATTATTTATATTTATTTATTATTTATTATTTATTATTTATTATTTATATTTATTATTTATTTATTATTTATTATTTATTATTTATTATTTATTATTTATATTTATTTATTATTTATTATTTTTATTTATTATTTATATTTATTTATTATGTATTATTTATATTTATTTATTATTTATTATTTATATTTATTTATTATTTATTATTTATTATTTATTATTTATCATTTATCATTTATTATTTATTATTTATTATTTATCTTTATTTATTATTTATTATTTATCTTTATTTATTATTTATTATTTATATTTATTTATTATTTATTATTTATATTTATTTATTATTTATTATTTATTATTTATTATTTATTATTTATTATTTATTTATTATTTATTATTTATTATTTATTATTTATTATTTATATTTATTTATTATTATTTATTATTTATTTTTTATTTTTTATTTTTTATTTTTTATTTATTATTTATTATTTATTATTTATTATTTATTTATTATTTATTATTTATCTTTATTTATTATTTATATTTATTTATTATTTATATTTATTTATTATTTATTATTTATATTTATTTATTATTTATTATTTATTATTTATTATTTATTATTTATTATTTATTATTTATTATTTATTATTTATTATTTATTATTTATTATTTATTATTTATTATTTATTATTTATTATTTATTATTTATTATTTATTATTTATTATTTATTATTTATTATTTATTATTTATTTATTATTTATTATTTATTATTTATTATTTATTATTTATTATTTATTTATTTTTTATTTTTTATTTTTTATTTATTATTTATTATTTATTATTTATTATTCCTTATTTATTATTTATTATTTATTATTTTTTATTTATTATTTTTTATTTTTTATTTATCTTTATTTATTATTTATTATTTATTATTTATTATTTATATTTATTTATTATTTATTATTTATTATTTATCATTTATTATTTATTATTTATTATTTATTATTTATTATTTATTATTTATTATTTATTATTTGTCTTTATTTATTATTTATTATTTATATTTATTTATTATTTATTATTTATATTTATTTATTATTTATTATTTATTATTTATTATTATTTATTATTTATTTATTATTTATTATTTATTATTTATATTTATTTAAGATTTAATATTTAATATTTATTATTTATATATTATTTATTTATTATTTATTATTTATTATTTATTATTTATTATTTATTATTTATTATTTATTATTTATTATTTATTATTTATTATTTATTATTTATTATTTATTATTCGTTATTTATTATTTGTTATTTGTTATTTATTATTTATTATTTATTATTTATTATTATCAAGCTTATATCTATTATTTATGTATTATTTGTTTTTTCAATTAATATATATAAGTATATTAATTTCTGTTTATTAACCACATGGCGAGCTTGCTGGAGTGGTAAAGTCTTTGGAAAATATGCAAGAGGTTAGGGGTTCAAATCTCACCTGACGCAGAATTTATTTATATTGCATGGGCATGCATGGGCATGCATGGGCATGCATGTGCATGTGCATGGGATGTGCATGCATGGATAAATAAATAAATAAATAAATAAAATAAATACGAAATAAATACAAAATAAATAAATAAATAAGTAAATACGAAATAAATACAAAATAAATAAATAAATAAATAAATAAATAAATAAATAAATATATAAAATTAAAAAAATTAAAAAAAAAACTGCCGCTGAATCATTTAGCGGCGGTTTAAACCGCCGCTAAAAAACCGCCGCGAAACGTTCCGACGGTTTTGAAAACCACCGCGAATAGTTTCCCGACGCACGATTTAGCGGCGGTTTTTGAAAACCGCCACCAATCGATTTTGCGGCGGTTTAAACCGCCGCGAAACGAAAAAAAAAACCGCCGCTAAATTCCTGTTTTGCCGTAGTGATGGGTTGGTAGGGAAATAGTGTTAGGTGATCTTAGTGTGTGATGTAGGCCAGGGAAGACCGATTAGGACGTGGGATTTTAGGGCCCCCATGATCCTATGCAAGAACTCTGAGCCTACTAAACGACCAAGTGAGGCTACACTGATTGCAGGGTAGAGACCCTAGGAAAGGTACATGCATCATAATGACTTGTGTTCCTCTTTGAATTTGGGAATTTTTGGGAAATTGAGATAATTAATGAGTTAAAATGAATCTCAAATGAAAATTTCATACTACTCAGGCTTAGGAGTTCCTTGTTTTCTTTTTTAGATATGGCACCCAGACGACGTCTACGTGTGGCTCAGGTAGTTGAGGCTTGGAAGGATGATCAAGTTGATCGACGGAGGGTTGATTGGGAGGAGGAGGAGGACTAGTGGAAGAGGATGCTTTGTGCTTTCCAGCAGGATACTTTGGGAAAGTATGAGGGTAGCGTTTCAAACTTGTATATGGAGAGTTGTTTTGAGGATCTTACGATCACCTTCACCTTGATCTAGTCACCAACAGAGTACTGGGTTCCTCTGGTGGTGATACAGGTGTGGGGAGATGCACGTCACTGGTGGACGCTTTACCTTAGAGAGAGGAAGGAGACTGATGTTCTATGGGTCGAATTTGAGAAGAAGTTTCGAGTAGAATTCCTTTCTTCGATGATGAATGTGGAGAAGAGGCAGGAGTTACTCTCCCCCCAGCATGGGAGTATGTCAGTACGAGAGTTGGGGATCAAGTTCAAGGATCTCATATGCTTTTCTTTGGATCTCTTTCCAGATGAGGAGTCTTGGGAGAGACGCTTAGAGAAGGCACTTCTTCCTTCTCTTCAGTGCGCAGTTACTCCCTTCACCTTGCCAACATACTTAGAGGTCTAGAAGAAGGCTGAGGTAGTAAAGAGGATTCACTCATGATGAGATATATCATGAGATGGGATTCATCCTAGCTCTTCTAAGGGTAAGGCTTCCAGCAGCAGGTCTCAAGTGCTCGTGCATTCCAGGTTTCAGTTGGTGAGGAGTCGTCCCCAACAGTTTTAGTTTTGACATCTTGGTCCTCATGATTTTCCCATGGGCTTGGGATCGAGGTGTTTCACTTGTGGAGGTCATGGTCACATTCAGAGTCAGTGCCCAGTTCGAGCTTAGTAAGGTGGAGGTGGGAAGGTTTAGTGCCCACCACATCGGCATTTTCTGGCTAGACTATTTCAGCAGTAGGGATAGTAGGCTCCTGATCCACTGAGGGGAGACAGAGCAGGTGGAGGCCGACCTTAGGGCGTTTCTTAGGAACCTCAACCTGGGCGTGGTCAAGGAGGAGGTCTTCAGTAGAGGGGTAGAGGATCTAAGTGTGGGCGGTTTCATTCACCAGAGGTAGTAGTTCTAGCAAGGCTATAGATTGTTCGAGGTACGATCAGTTTGTTTAGTACATTTTTTTGTGCTTTGTTTTATTTGGGAGCTTCACACTCCTTCATTTCACCTGCTCTATACCATGCTTTGGGACTAGGCATAGAGAGGTTTTTTGTGCCCGTAGTGTTGATGAAAGAACCGAGAAGGCAACGGAATCCCCAAACAGGTGGGTTTTTTTAAAAAAAATCACCGATGATCGATGCAATCTTATCGACGTCGGAAAAATGATGCCTGGTCAAAGCTGAGGATCTCGCATGAAGGGTTTTAAGCACAAAATAAACCTATAAAATACCCGGTTTAGATCTGAATCCACACACAAAATCTACTCATCATTGGCGATCACTGCTCAAAGAATCCAAAGTTGAATTCCTCTAAATCATCTACACACACTTCAAGGAATCCACATGAGCACCGATTATCGTAATCCGAGTGCAAGAACGGAGCTACGATGACTCTTTTGACGCTATGGAGATCACCACATCACTATACTTGTGATGCCTAAGAGAGAGCTCGATCTGAGCTCCTTGGATCCAGAGCATCTCTCTCTAGAACATGGGAGAGAGGATAGGAGAGATAATTCCCATGAATATTATTTGGAAAACTACTCTCATATTCTATTTATAGTTTCATGTAATTAGTCAGAAATGCCAACTCGGCCCCCGAATAATCAACGCACTATTAACAACATTTTATGACTACTAATTTGAGTCATAAATAATATTATCACCCACTTAAAATATATTACATGATAATAATTGAGTCCAAAACTTGACTCGTCATTCCCATAAATATTAATTGAACCTTTGAATATTTTTAATATTCTTCAATTATTTTTTTCATGTATTTAATTAAAACTCATAAATACATTTAATAAATGAATTCAATGATCATTATTCTAAACTCAAATAATATGAATTTATTTATTTCATTGTTGATCATATAACCTTGGACAAATCCCGGACCCTAGTGGTGGGTCCCACCATGTCCAAATCTCCTATTCAACTGAATAGGGAAAATTCTCGAATATGCTATTGTGTGTGACCCTCTAGGACCTTATCTCGATACCAGTGAATATTATTCATAGACCAGGAGTGGGATCTAGCAACCCATCATAGCCCCTAAAGAGACAAGTATTATCACAGCAGCGACAACCAACATACAAACATGCACTGTGTAATATAATCTATTTGTCTGTAATATCTCATAAAACAGGACACACTCACATGTCATTACCCTTTTCTTACTTTATTGTTTGTTAATCTCACTGGATGGATTTACCCTTGACTACCATAACCATGGTCTTATAAAGTTACTCCCATCCTTATCAACATGGCCTGAGATATATTATTTCAATAACCCAGAAGCGACAAATCCTTTATTGACCATTCAACCAATGTCATGCCACCAATGACGCATCCAACACAAAATACATCGTCACGACTTCATTGTCATGGTTTTTATCTTGCATAAAAGTACGCAATCAAATGGAATACATTGGTAATGATCTCAAGTCAGGAGACCATTACACATGATCGTAGATAGGAACATCCAATGACACCTGAAACATGTGGCGTTCCTATTGGCAGGTCAGTCCTCATGATATCACTACTAGAGATCACCAAGTGAGAACTTCATGAGAAGAAGTCTCAATGCTTATGATCCCCCAACACCTGATGGCCAAACATCTACTCTGTCTAATCAGTGATATATATCTAGACCATAGAACATATATTTAAGATTAATGTCATAGTATCTTGAGGTTTTCATTATAGCATGGGATCTACTATAACCTCTCGATGTGAAAATTAATCTTTGGACATTACCATTTAAATAATGGATGCAAAAAAGTCTACACTATAATAGTAAGATGAAATAATGTATAACTAATGGTATACATGATATGGTAATCAAAATCATCAAATAGTTGGGTCTAGGGAAACCACTATTTCAAGACTCCCACTTGCACTAGATCCAACTTGATAACTAAACTTGTTAGCTACTCACATGATGAACATCATGTTTCTGCTGAGTAATGGATTTAGCTACTGGGTCTTCCATGGTTCTTCCACATGACTATTTTTCTATTATGACCTCATCTCCTTGAGTTAAACTTCTCAAGAGATGATATTCCAAGTATATCCCACTTTTACACTATCATAACTTGACATCTTGGCTATTAAGAATATCATAATTTACATTATGATAATACTTTTCTCACTAGGTGTGATTCCAATAACTGTAAAAAATCATTGCATTTAACTACTTCTTAGTTGCCTTAGAATCTACAATGTACTCGGTCTTTATAAGTATGGATACCACTGACTGATATGAGCTTGAATCTCTCATCGTCTTTAGCCTAACTGCGATATTAGATTACATTGATTAATGGAATACTAGTTTGTATCCCCAAAAAAAAGTATCATTTCTTCTCCACTTACCAGGTACATATCTTTTGTACTTTCTGAAGTAAAATTAGATAGTTCTTACTGAATCCCTTGCAGTGCTCTTGGATATAACTGATATTTCCCTACTGTAAAATATACCTTGTAAATATCATTTCTTGTACATATCATGGAATACATGATTGATCCATCACTTTGACGTATGGATTGTAACTCAACACATTTATCTCTTCCCATGTTCCGTACATGCCAACATGGAGATATTATTCCATGTGACACTAGAAACAATTAATCTCTTGAATTGTTCCAACTTGTATTTTTCAATGCAATGTCACTATATGTATTATTTACTAGGACCAAGCAACCTATAGATCTACCTTAGTAGATCCTGTTCCCTAGAACTTAGGTTGCTACTTTAATTCAATCACTGGAGAATTAATTTCATCTTAGTCTTAACTAACTGTAAGACCATTGTCTATTTTCCATATGTCGCTAAACAAACTTTTCTTGGAAAACCTTGGCGCTCCCACTAAAATCTTGTATACACATGGAAATTATTTGTTGTAAATGTATATTCTATGATCGCATTGCTTAATTTAATCCTAAACAGGATTTCGGTAACTTTCAACCTTTATTAGCATTCTGTGATGTGACCATCCCTTTCTGGTTGCATCGTATAGACACCATCCATGATTGGTGGTCATGACATCTAATGCTAAATAATTTGATCATGTATATTAGCTATGATAAGTAAAATTCTAACGGATTTAGGCATAACGACTTGGTCAAACCAATCAAGCCTTATTGGTACTACATTTGTACCATCCATGTATCAACTCACTTGAATACCCACTGCCATATTCAAAATAATAACCCCCTTTTCACTTTGATACAGGGAATCCATTAATTGATTTTTAGTTGGTCTTATCAATTTTAGTTAATTTCCATACACTGTTTACTTGTAGAAAATATTATTCACATTGAATAATAGATCACTAACCATGGTGAATATAAAAACCATCACCATGTTTTTATCCTTCCTACGCAATATGTGTCTCTGGAACATACTCTGTTTCACATGCGCTTGTGGAACTAGTTCCTATGCCAACTATTTGTGCATCTTGAGCATTGACTAAACACAAGTCAATATATATCCCACTATCTCTAATAGAGTTGTGCACTCTCTTATAGAATGTATTATATCACTTGAATATAACTTTTATATCTTAGGGATTTATGTAATATCCTAAGCAATTGTTAGGATAAGTACCTTATATGCACAATGTGTTTATCTTGATGCAAGTTAGTTAATGTCCAAACCCTTTTCATCCAATCACATGTTGTTATGAAAAAATAGATTTACATCATACTATGACTCATATGTTATCCATTTTTCATTATAGTTGGCATGTGGTTGTTGGATATCGTCGTTATTTGCAAAGTATTTCTTTAAATATAATGGAAGTTTCTGCAAGTCGTAACATTGATATTAATTACATAAAATTTTTGATGTATAACACATGAGTTTAGGAATTTCTCAATGCTACATTTTTTTTGATCAATGTTAACATGTAATACTTCATCATCGATCCCCCTTATCAAAGATGTGATGTGGATAAGGTAATGTGCATTTAGGAATTACTCCACATTATCATGATTGATGATTGCATAGTCAAGATATTCTTCAGCATGTTGGATCGAAGCAGCTCATATCTTCTGACCATGCACTTACTTCATTTTACCATTCCTCAATTACTTAAAGGAATAATGGGAAGTATATATACCTTTAGATTATGCTTGGAATAGATCATGTTCACTTGTTGAACTATTTCCAAAAGCTTTGTGACATAGCTTTATTTCTTAAGGTTCTTTTGTCCAAACTAAATATGTCGATAATACCAAAAGTATTTAGTTGTGAAGAGCCTAAATATCATACTTGGTATATTCTTAATGTCCACTTTTAATATTACTTGACAAAGGATGGTCTTTCTACAACTGGGTATAAGTATTACATTTATATTCATCACTAATTGCCTATTATTCAGGTATTACTAAACTAGTAATTGAGTTTTAAATACCAAAAAAAACATTCATTCCAGAACCTGAAAGAATGTCTCATTGCATCCAAGGACACATGGGATTAATGTTTGTGGTTATACTCAATAATATTTCAACACAAATCTTTCACTTGGAAATTAAAGAAGTCATGTACTTCTCACCGCTGGCCTAAGTATCACCCTTTCACAGCTGCTTGGAGAATACACCAGACTTCTAGTAAGGTTTCTATACTTACTTGGTTACAATATTAGAATACACATATGTCACCAACATATTGAATTTAATACCCAAGTAGTCAAACTGAAACATTACAATTGATGAATATTTTTGAATAAGAAGTGGGTAGGTTTCTTCTTTAATTCATTTTATTGATTTTAAACTTCCATTGTTTTATTTTATAATATACAATGCAAATAAATTTTTTAATACCTCATTCATTGAAGGACTTCGCGAATGTTCCATTGGAATTACTTGCCTCTTGGCCTTTTCACATTTTCTTTCAACTTATTCACCATAAGAATTAAATATAAAACTTTTTTTGAAATATTAATCACTTAGTGAACCTTACCTGAATAGGTAATGAAGCGTTTAATCAATACTTGTTCATTTTATGACTTAAAATGTAACTTGAGTAAAGGGGTGAAACTGACATGAGAAAGGGATCCAATTAAAGATCATGATCAATCTTTCAATTTACAAATATTGGTGTAACATTTCCTTATTCATATCATTGCTTCGCTTTCTCCTTGCAAACATCTCGGAAATGAGACTTCATGTTTTATCATCCATGTCCCAATGTAGCAACCGCAACTGACACCAGATGTTGATGAAAGCATAATGATATAACTATCATATGCTTTATACATGAGTCTTCTATAAGCAATTTCACCCTCGCTTCTTGAGGTAGTTGAATAGTGTTGGGGTCATTGGAACCTTGAGTTTCCTATATTATAGTACTATGTGCACGCACCTATACTATTCATGGATACTCGTGTCAGTGAGTACATTAACTTTGTCCATTATAATATCGCAATTTTTAAACTTGCGGTATAACTTTCTATTTTTCTACAAAAATGAATTTTAGCAGATTAGTGCCTTTTATCTGGATTATCGGTTTAGTCATTTTGATTAAAAACATAAATCATTTAATATGTCTCCCACTATTTTATCAGATTCTAGGAACCCTCTGTGCTAGAATCAGAATACTCTTGAGTATTCTAGTGCCAACAATCCCAAAACCACCCCCCATAGTGTACAAGTTATGGCTATGCCACTACTTGGAGGGTTCATGGTGAGATTTTGGCTGGACGACCGCTTTAACTTGCGATTCCTTGATCTGTTGAGTAAAGTTCTAACTTCTAAAATCAAAACTTGATTTACTCAACGTTTTCCTCTAAAATTATACCAAGTTATCTATGGATAATCCTTACTATCACTTTAGTTAAGTCGACCCATCACTCTTATAAGGACTCCCCGGTAGTAAGAGGCACCCGCAGCTATGGTATTACTGCACCTCAAATAACCGGTTTTGTCCAAATTTGATTGATGGAAGGCGGTAATGACTTAATATACCTTTGAGGGTTTTATTATTTTTAACGTGATGAAAGAAATCATTTTCTATTTTTATAAGCACATACTATGTGATCGCAGTCACATCTGACCATGAAAAAAATAGAAATTTCATCACGTCACATGTTCATTTTATCTTGCATGCTTGTTTATTATTATTTTATGTGATCGCGCATTAACTACACATTCACAAAAATAAACCATGCAAAATAAAATCACAACCTGATCATGATCTGGTACTAATGGTTGATATGTTGAGTGAATAACAGTCCAACCTAAACCCTAGGGGGTGTTACCTTGAGTCGCGTCGCTTGCAACTCGAATTGCAACGCATGCCCCTCCAATGCATCATATCTCCTATTTGGTGTGTCTCCATGACTCAACATGAACTGCATCATACCTCGTCTCGTCGTTATACAATAGTACTCACATGAAGGCGAGGGGATCTCGAGGAGTAAAATGTACAACTCATAGAAGTGGACACACATGCCCTTATACATATAATAACTTAGAAACGATATGCATATCATCTTTAAATTAATTAAAATAATTATTACAATACCATGAAATAATTAAATAAATAAAATAAAATAAATAAACAAGCACCAGACATGCATTGGTCGGTCTTCAGCTCATGATCAGTATACACATTAACTCGCGTATATAAACTAAATGCAGAATAAAAAATAAACTTGAATTAAATAAATTTGAGGGCTTTTAATTGAATTAAAAATTTCACTCTTATTTTTAATTCAATAATCACGTCATTCGGTTCCGTTTAATTAATTTAATTTTAAAACTAAAACTAAATTAATTAATTAATTTAATTAAACTCCAAATTAAATTAATTACACCAAATTAGTTTATAAAACAAAAATAATATTTAATTAATTTAATTATCAACTGAAATTAGATTAATTATTTTAATTAATTTTTGATTGAATTAAAATTATCCAAGCCCCTAAAACCCCAGGCAGGGCCTGTGCGGGAAGGGATGAACCCGCGCAGGTCCAGTCCGGGATGTGTAGACATCGTGCAGAGAAGTTTTGGGCTAGGTAGGTCCGCCCAAGCCTATTCTGGGGTGGGTAAACCCATGAATACCCATTTTGGGGTCAGTTTGGCCTGTGTGAAGCAGAAAGGGAGTACCTCACCAGAGTCTCCAAACTAGTCTGTTCCGAGAAGGTGCGATTGGACTATAGTGACCTTTCAGATAGTCCGCGCAGCGGCTGGGTAGGGGCCAACGGTAGAGTGGAGGCCGACTTGTGGTGGCTGTGCGAGGAAACTGTGGGGATGCATTCGCCCGTAGATGGGCAGACCTAGTGAAGGGGACGGAAGATCCATGGGAGGCGCAGTGAAACTGGTTCTCAGAGGAGAACCACACGCGGGAGGGTGTTGGCTTGTCCAGGATAGTACGGTGTGGCCGGAGGATGGCTGGGAGTGGAGTTGGTCGGGAGCAGGACTGGATGGGAGTAGCGGCTCTAGGAGGGTGGCAGACTTGGCATGGGGCTGCGCCAAGGGAGGAGGGGGCTCACCGGGAGGCGGCGCGACGCCTGGTTCGCCGGCTTGGTGCGCCTGGGTGGAGGCCAGAGCGGGCGGGAAAACTTGGTCCGGTGAGGTGCAGGAGGAGGCGGTGTCGGTGGGTTCTCATCATGCGCCGCGTGAGAAAAAAGAAGACCAGGGGGCCGGTCGGCCCCCAACCCTAATCCCGTTCATTATTATTTTTTTAGTTTTTTTTTGTTAAACCTGTATAGCAGGTTTCAGAGTAATTTTTTAATATGGGTTTTAAAAAAACAAAAATTAGGTAAAAGGGACTAGGGTTCAAATATTTTTAAAACTGGGTCCAAGATGCGTGAACCCCGTTCACGCATCACTGACCCCGGGAAGATGCGTGAACGGGGTTCACTGTTTTGTTTTGTTATATATATATATATATATATATATACAAACAAAACATAAAATTCAGCAGAATTTATCTGCTATTTAATATCCAGCAGAACTGCCATTACAGCAGTCTGAATTCTGACAGAAACCATCACCCATGGCTCTCTTTTATAAGAGGGCTTGCCCAGGAAATCATACTGCATTTCCGATGTGGGATTCAGGTTCTCTTTTCCTGCACAGAACATTCTGCATTTCCGATGCGGGATTCTGTTTCAAGTACGCGACTTTGAAAGACTGTAAAATACAAACTATACGACCAATATAAATAAAACTTAAAACATGGATTAAACATATAATAAATAGTTGAAAATGAAAAGAATTTCGTAAAAAGGGTTGATGAATAATAATTTATAAGCTTTCAAAACCACCAACTTGAAACTTAAAAAAGTTTCAAGTACGTGATTTTGAAAGACTATAAAATAAAAACTATAAGACCAATATGAATGAAACTTAAAACATGGATTAAACATACAAGAAATAGTTGAAAATAAAAACAATTTCATAAAAAGTGTTGATGAATAATAATTTATAAGCTTTCAAAACCACCAACTTGAAACTTAAAAATGTTTCAAGTACGTTTCTTTGAAAGATTATAAAATACAAACTATATGACCAATATGAATAAAACTTAATATACGGATTAAACATATAATTATTAATTACATAATAATTAATTAGTTAATTAGTAAATTAGTAATATAATAAATAATTATAAATATTCATTACAATTATTAGTTATTAATTATTAATAATTAATTATATAATAATTAATTAGTTAATTAGTAATATAATTTTTAATTATTATTATAATTATTAATTATATAATTAATGATTATGTTACTAATTAACTAATTAATTGTTATGTAATTAATAATTAATAATTATATTACTAATTAACTAATTAATTAATATATAATTAATTTTTAATAATTAATAATTATATTGGTAATTAACTAATTAATTATTATATAATTAATAATTACTAATTATAATTACTAATTATATTACTAATTATAATAAATAATTATATTACTAATTAATATATAATAATTATAGTTAATAATTATAGTACTAAATAACCAATTAATTTTTAATAGTTAATCATTATATTGGTAATTAGCTACTTAATTATTATATAATTAATAATTAATAATTAATAATTAATAATTAATAATTATAATAAATAATTATAATCACTAATTATATTACTAATTAATCAATTACTTATTTTATAATTAATAATTATATTACAAATTAGCTAATTAATAATTATAGATAAATAAAAAATAATTATAATTAATAAATATATTACTAATTAGCTAATTAATTATTATATAATAAATAATAAATAATTATATTTAATAATTATATTATTAATTAACTAATTAATTATTATATAATTAATAATTAATAATTAATAATTATAATTATAATTAATAATAATTATTAAGATTTATATTACTAATTAACTAAGTAATTATCAATTAATAATTATACTACTAATTAACTAATTAACTATTATATAATTATATTACTAATTAACTAATTAATTATTATATATTAGTAATTAATAATTAATAATTATATTAATTATTAACTAATTAATAATTATATTACTAATTAACTAATTAATTATTAACTATTTGTTATATGTTTAATCCATGTTTTAATTTTCATTTATATTGGTTTTATAGTTTGTATTTCATAGGCTTTCAAAGGCACGTAAACGTATTTAAGTTTCAAGTTGGTGGTTTTGAAAGCTTATAAATTATTTTTCATTAATTTTTTTTATGAAATTCATTTTATTTTCAACTATTTCTTATATGTTTAATCCGTATATTAAGTTTCATTCATATTGGTTATATAGTTTGTATTTTATAATCTTTCAAAGACACGTACTTGAAACATTTTTAAGTTTCAAGTTGGTGGTTTTGAAAGCTTATAAATTATTATTCATCAACACTTTTTATGAAATTGTTTTTATTTTCAACTATTTCTTGTATGTTTAATCCATGTTTTAAGTTTCATTCATATTGGTCTTATAGTTTTTATTTTATGGTCTTTCAAAGTCACGTACTTGAAACTTTTTTAAGTTTCAAATTGGTGGTTTTGAAAGCTTATAAATTATTATTCATCAACCCTTTTTACGAAATTCTTTTCATTTTCAACTATTTATTATATGTTTAATCCATGTTTTATGTTTTATTTATATTGGTCGTATAGTTTGTATTTTACAGTCTTTCAAAGTCACGTACTTGAAACAGAATCCCGCATCGGAAATGCAGAATGTTATGTGCAGGAAAAGAGAACCTGAATCCCACATCGGAAATGCAGTACGATTTCCTGGGCAAACCCTATTATAAAAGAGAGCCCTGGGTGATGGTTTCTGTCAGAATCCAGACTGCTGTAATGGCAGTTCTGCTGGATATTAAATAGCAGATAAATTCTGCTGAATTTTATGTTTTGTTTGTATATATATATATATATATATATAACAAAACAAAACAAAAAATAAAAATAAAATTTTTAATAAAAAAGTTACTGTAGGATGCGTGAACCCCGTTCACGCATCCTTCATCAACTTCGTGAAGGATACGTGAACGCGGTTCACGCATCCTTCAGCGCGGTTAAGATGCGTGAACCCCGTTCACGCATCTTCCCGGGGTCAGTGATGCGTGAACGAGGTTCACGCATCTTGGACCCAGTTTTAAAAATACCGGAACCCTAACCCCTTTTACCTAATTTTTGTTTTTTTAAAACCCATATTAAAAAATTACCCCAGGTTTCACCCCCTCCCATTTTTTTTAATCTCTTTCAAGACCTGATTTGCAGGTCTTGCCTCGTTTTTTTATTAAAATACTTAAAAGTCAAGTATATTTTTTTTTAAAACAAGTCAAGCACCCCTTTTCCCCTTAAAGTTTTCTACACCCTTAAAATTTTTCTAAAGCCTATATAGGCCTTTAGAAAAATAATAATATTATAATAATAATATTATTATTATAATTAAATAAATATTATTATTATAATAAAATATTATAATAATTATTATTATAATAAAACTATTTTATTATAATAAAATAATAATTATAATAATATTAATTAAGATTCTCAGAAAAAAAATCTGGTCCTGAAAAACACTATTCTGGCGACCGGAAATCCACTGGGTAGGAGGAGTTCATCCGATTTTAAAACTTCAGATGGTCATAGATTGGTCATCCGATATCGGATTCACAATCAGTCTATGACGTTGGAACCGTAACGATTCCCTTCAATAAATTTAATGCAAATTTAGTTTATACTTAGCTTAAAATCAACACGTGTCCCTCTGATACCAATGAAGGAACCGGGCAGACAACAAAATCCCCAAACAGGTGGGTTTTTTTAAAAAAATTCACTGATAGTTGATGTAATATTTGTCGACGTTGGAGAAACGATACCCGATTAAAGATGACGATCTCGCGTGAAGGGTTTAAAAAAAATAAAACCTTAAAATACTTGGTTTAGATCTAAATCCACGCACGACGTCTGATCGTCGTTGGCGATCACTGCTTGAAGAATCAGAAGTCAAATTCCTCGAGATCATCCACGTGTGCATCAAGGAATCCACAGGAGCACTGATCTTCTTAATCTGGGTTCTAGCGCGAAGCTACGACGACTCCTTCGACACTCCAGCGATCACCGCATCGCTCTGCTTGCGATGCCTGAGAGAGAGCTCGATCTGAGCTCCTTGGATCCAGATCATCTCTCTCTAGAATATGGGAGAGATGAGAGGAGATAGAATTCCCATGAATAGTCTTTGGCAAACTCCTCTCCTATTCTATTTATATTGTCATGTAATTACTTGGAAATGCTAACCCAACCCCCAAATAATCAACACACTATTAACAACATTTTATGACTACTAATCTGAGTCACAAATATTATTATCACTCACTTAAAATATATCACGTGATAATAATTGAGTCCAAAACTTAACTCGTCGTTTCTATAAATATTAATTAAACCTTTGAATATTTTTAATATTCATCAATTATTTTTTTTCATGTATTTACTTAAAACCCATAAATACATTTAATAAATAAATTCAATGTTCATTATTCTAAACTCGAATAACATTAATTTATTTATTTCATTGGTTATTGTATAACCTTGGAAAAATCCCAGACCCCGGTGGTGGGTCCCACCATGTCCAAATCTCTTATTCAACTGAATATGGAAGATTCTCGAATACGCTATTGTGTGTAACCATCTAGGCCCTTATCTCGATAGTAGTGAATATTATTCATAGACCAAGAGAGGGATCTAGAAACCCATCATGGCCCCTAAAGAGACAAGGATTTTTACAGTAGTGATAACCAACCTACGAACACGCACTGTGTAATATAATCTCTTTTTTTATAATATCTCGTAAAGCAGGACACACTCATCTGTCATCACCCTTTTCTTGCTTTATTGTTTACTGATCTAACTGGATGGATTTACCTTTTACTACCATGGCCATGGTCTTATAAAGGTACTACCATCCTTATCAACATGGCCTGAGATATATTACTTACATAACCCAGAAGTGAAAAATCCTTTATTGACCATTCAACCAATGTCATGCCACCAATGACACACCCAACACAAACTACCTCGCCATTAATTTATTTCCATTGTTTTCATCTTGTATCAAAGTGTGCAATCAAATGACATACATTGGTAACTATCTCAAGTCAGAAGACCATTACACATGATCGTAGATAGAAACATCCAATGACACCTGAAACATGTGGTGTTCCTATTGACAGGCCAGTCCTCATGATCTCACTACTAGAGATCACCAAGTGTGAACTTCATGAGAAGAAGTCTCAATGCTTATGATCCCCCAGCACCTGATGGCCAAACATCTACTCTGACCAATCAGTGAGATGTATCTGGACCATAGAACATATATTTAAGATTAATGTCATAGTATCTCGAGGTTCTCATTATATATTGGGATCTGTTATAACCTCTCTATATGGTAATTAATCATTGGAAATTACCATTTCAATAGTGGACGTAGAAAAGTATACTATATAATGGTAAGATGACATCATGTATAGCTAACTGTATACAAAATATGGTAATAAAAAGCACTGAATAGTTAGTTCTAGGGCACCCACTATTTCAACAGTTGAGTATACCATTTGAAGGTCAGACCAACTTTTTCAATGTTTTTCAAGGAGATAGACTGATGTTGGGGGCACATCAATCTAGTGGGAATCTCTTTCTTCTACAGATGTAGCCATATGATGTCATCCTTGGCATCGACTAGTTGTTTTTCATGCATGCTGTCATCGAATGATTCTAAAGGAGGGTCGTGTTTTCAGGTGTGGATGGCCAGTGTGTAGCCTTCGTTGGTGAGTGAATTTTTCAGGTGGGAAACCGATGTGTGGAGCCTCTCCTTTTGTTGTTAGCCGATCTATCAGTGGGATCAGCGGATGCTGAGATGGTGGAGGTTCCCAGGGTTTTTGGGGAGTTCTTGAATGTGTTCCCTGAGGAGGTTGTGACTCTAACCCCTCGATGTGATGTTGAGTTTGGGATAGACTTGCAGCTTAGTGCCAGTCCAATTTTGATGGATCCCTATCGAATGAAACCTTCTGAGCTGTGGGAGATGCAGATTCAGGTTAATGAATTGATAAATAAGGGATTTATCTGGCCTAGTGTGTCATCGTGGGGTGCTCCAGTCTTGTTTTCAAAGAAAGTGGCTGGTGGTCTGAGGCTATGCGTATAAAACTGGAGGTTGAATCAGGTAATTGTCAAGAACAGTTACCCTTTTCTGAGGATATACGATCTTTTCGACTAGATGAGGGGAGAAATTTGGTTCTCTATGATAGATCTATGGTATTGGTATCACCATCTAAGGGTGAAAGAGGGTGAAATCCTGAAGACTGCCTTCAGGTGAAGGTATGGACATTTTGAGTTTTTGGTTATTCCATTCGGTGTTACGAACACACCATTCGTGTTCATGGGGCTTATAAACTCCATCTTTTATGATTTCATAGACCATGTCATCATCGTATATTTCTATGACATTCTCATCTACTTAAAGTAAGAGGAGGAGAATATTGAGCATCTCAAGACTATCCTAGAGACTCTTTGACACCACCATCTCTACGAAAAGTTGTCTATGTTCAAGTTATGGACAAGAGAGGTGTACTTCCTTGGACATGTGGTGTCTCAGTAGGGTATAGCGGTGGAACCGTCGAAGGTTGAGCTAGTTGTTTCTTGGGAAAAACCCAAGAATGTGTCATAGGTTCGTACTTTTCTCGGTCTGGTGGCTATTATCTAAAATTTTATTCCCGATTTCTCTCGAGTTGCAGCTCTGTTGATAGATTTGACCAGTAAAGACCAGACTTTTGTGTGGAGTGAGCAGTGTTAGGAAGATTTCAGCTATCTGAGGGGGAATTTGGTCAGTGCTCCAGTGATCCGATTTCTAGAAGGAGTAATGTTCGAAGTGTTTTGTGATGCTTCTCATACAAGCTTGGGATGTGTGTTGATGTAGCAGCAAGGGGTGATCTCTTATGGTTCTAGGTAGTTACATCCCTGTGAATGTTACTATGCCACCCATGACCTAGAGCTAGTGGCGGTCATGTTTGTGCTAAAGCTATGGCGTAAATACCTCATTGGGGAGCGCTTTGTGGTCTTTACATATCACAAGATCTTGAGGTATATATTTTCCCAGTGATATCTGAACTTGAGACAGCAGAGGTGGATAGAGTTTCTCCAGGATTACAACTTCAATATATCTTACACCTCAGGAAATGGGAACGTTGTGGCTGATTCCTTGAGTAGGAAGTCATAGAAGGAGGTAGTTTAGGAATCTGCAAACGCTTGGAAGGCGATGGGGGAGTTGGCCACCTTGAACTTAGATTCAGGAATGGATGGTGGAAGAGATTTCCGGTTTTATATGAACATGTTTTCATCTCTGATGTAGTAGGTGGAGGAATCTCAGTGGGGAGATTCAGAGTCATAAGTGATGCATGTTCGCATTGACTAGGGTGATGCTCCTGAGGGATGGTCAGAGGATGGTCAGAATCAGATGTTTTTCCATGGAAGGTTGTTTATCCTAGTGGCGATGCACGCAGAAGTTCTCTATGAGTTACATAGCTCACCCTTAGTAGTACACTATGGGGTTTCCAAGATGTATTGTGTCTTGAGGGAACAGTTTTGGTGGCCCGGAGTGAAGCGGGCGGTGGCATATTTTGTGGTAAGGTGACTTGTGTTCCAATAGGTGAAGGCTGAGCACCATGTTCCTGATTATTTTTTTGAATACCATAGATTTCCCTGAGTGGAAGTGGGATTACATCTCAATGGATTTCATCACAGGACTACCCAGGGATTAGGGAGTATACGATGCTATCTGGTTAGTGGTGGATCGAATACCGAAATCATCTCACTTCTTAGCGATAAAGGAGTCGAGCGTAGTATATTCCTTGGTGAGAAGGTATGTGGATGAAATAGTGTGGCTGAATGGTGTTCTGAGATCCATCATCTCATATTGGGATGCGCGGTTTACCTCACAAGTATGGAGGGGATTACAACATGCTTTTGGCACTCAGTTGCACCTTAGCACTTCTTTCCACCCTTAAATAGATGGGAAGATAGGGAGGACCATGCAGATGTTGGAGGATATGTTGTGGACATGTGTTCTGGACCTTGGAGGATCGTGGGTATGACACTTTCCCCTGGTGGAGTTTTTTTACAATAATAGTTATCACTCTACCATCAGAATGGAACCGTTTGAAGCCTTGTATGGAAGGTCGTTTCTTTCACCCTTGTGTTGTACAGAGGTTGGGGAGATAGTTGTTTTTGGTCTCGAGGTGGTGCAAAGCATGACCGAGAAGGTTCATCTAGTGCATGAGAGGATGGAGGCAGTTCAGGACCAGCATAAGTAGTATGTCGATCATAGGAGGAGGCATTTGGAGTTCGAGGTTGGAGACCATGTGTTCTTTAAGGTATCCCCTCGATGAGGGTAGTGGAGGTTCAGCATAGGGAGTAAGCTTTCTCCTAGGTTCATCAGACCTTTCGAGGTGTTGGGATGAGTTGGTGAGGTGGCATATCAGTTATTGTTTCCACCATAGTTGCAGAGGATCCATGATGTCTTTCACATCTCTCAACTTCGTTAGTAACTTCATGATGACTCCCATATCATTGACTGGAGAGAGTTGGATATCGGGGATAACGTGACACTTGTGGAGTGGTCGGTGGAGATTCAATATTTTCAGGAGAAGGTGTTGTGTGGATGAACCATTCCCTTGGTTCATGTGTTGTGGAGGCATGGTGAACTTGAGGAGAGTACTTGGGAAATGGAAACGCATATGTGTGCTGAGTACCTAGAGTTTTTTTGAGCTTTTCTTGTTCTATTTTCCTTATAATGAGATGTTTAAACATTTTTTCTATGAAATTAGTGCATTCTTATTCTCTAATGTGAGATAAATTCCTGATGTATGAGTAGGGGAGGACTTGATCCCTAATCAATATGCATTAATATAGATGTGATTGAACTCGTGCAGGTGAGTCAGTGTCGCCCAAAGCGAATAGTATCTCGACATGGAAGAAGGGATTCCCTGATTCATATATCTGGACAGTGTGACCTTTGGTGTTTGTGTGGTTGTTTGGGGAACTAGATTTCAGAGGATGTGTTCTTGGATGTTGAGGTTTCACTTCAGCTTTCGAACAACACAAGGTGGTTTATCCTTGACAGGTATCTTATGGGGTGGTTGTTCGGACCTCTATTTCTTTGGATTTTGGTTTTGAAATTCTTGAGGGTGAGAATAGTTTGAGAGGAATCTTATGTAATGTCTCGGACCTCTTTGGTTCATTCCTTTGTGAAAATCATGTGTTTGAGGTGTTTTGGGGAGTCTCGGTTACTCATTTCAAGAGTTTTCCAAAAAATCCAGTTTTCCAATGGTATGTCAGGGCGTCTGTAGGTTGGGCATCAGTAGTTTAGGGAATCAGTATATTGGGATTCAGTAGGTCAGTGCATTGATAGGTTGCGGTGTTGGTAGGTCAGGACGTCGGTAGGTCGGGGTGTCGATAGGTCAGGTGTCGGTGGCTCAGTGTCAGTGACTCGCATCGGTGGCTCATGTTGGTGGCTCAACTATCGGTAAATTGTGTCGGTGGATCAACATCAGTGACTCACCCATCGGTGAATCACCTATCAGTGAGTCATTTCTAGCTTTTCCTAGTTTTTTCAGTTTCACCCCTCTTTGACGAGAAATGAGGAACCTATCATGTTTGACTGTTTCTGAAGTTGTTTCCACCATCTCCGAGCAGAATAATTATATATTTAATATCCTAACCCCCCTAGACTTTGAAATGGCCATGCCACATGTTCAAACCATGATCCAAATTTTAAGTACTTTGAAATTGTCTCCCTTATATTCATATAGTATCTGGATTTTCTAAAGTTGAGACCCTTCCTTCCTTGTATGATTCCCTTCACCCTTGTTATCAAGCATCCCTAGAACCTTTCTTCCCAAGATGATCCTATGTGTGTGGTGTGGCCTTTGGATCACGCTTCCCTAAAGTTCTCCTACTATTTGCACACCCCCTGTTTTGGTGCAATGAAGAGTTGTTGATCGTCTATTGTCCAAGTATGGATTCTTTCATCTCTCTTTAATTGTGTATCATGCGGGGTGGTTATACTAATGTCTTCTTGTGAATACTATTGAATCCAAATTTATCAAAGTAATAAATGAGGGGTGGAAGATGATGATAAAAAAGATAATCAAACCTATTACGATAAAAAGATTTGTTACTTTAGTAATAAATGAGGGGATGGGAATATGATGATGATGTTTGCTTCATTTTATTTGTTATCTTTGATCCATGCTTTGAATTGTGTTGGACGTATGGCCTCTAAAAATCATGGTCATTGGTGGTATTTGGTTGCACACCTGTAGTGATTTATAAACACTTATTGATCCTCTATTGAATAGATGTACATGTGAACTGATTAATCATGTATATCTGGTTAAATAAATGGATTCCACAGGATTGAACTTATTCTATAATCACCCCTAAATAATGAAAGTGTAATTAAAAAAATAGTTCTACTAAATCTGAATATACTTGCATGTTTGGTGTGGTTGTGTGTGGTTATGTTCGGCCTTGTGTCTTGTGTTGATCATGTGGGGTTGTGTTTGAGAGTGTGGTTGTGTGTGGGGGGTAGTGTAGGAGGTGTAATGGAACCTCAGGTTGGGATATTTGTTGATTGTGGAATGGATGAACTTGTTACGTAGTGGGATTGCATCTGGGTTATGTTATGGTGTTGGGTGTGGTGTGATTTTGCAGTGGGACTGAAACTAGGTTGGGTTTTATTGTGTTGCTGGGTGTGGTTTTGTTTTATAGCCGGGATGTCAGGTTGGTTGTGCTAAGGTATGTTTGTGGGTGCTATTGTGATTTGGGGGATTTTATTTAGGACAAGGAAACATTACTTTGAAGAATGATGTTGGCAGTGGTTGGTATGGGTGATTCTCTATTAATAACATGAAGGAAGCTTCACCCTGTACCCAGGGTTTGATGTTATAAAGTGAATGGGTGGTTTATATTGTGTGGTTGTTGCTTGTGATGTGTTTGGTAGTTTCCCGAGCAGGGAAGGAATAAAAATATGGTTGTTAAATAAATAATGACAATTGGTTAAATGGTTGGTCGAGGTTATGATTTAGGTTTGCGGCTGTTTGTGTGGTTGTGCATTAGAGGTAGCAGTGAAGGTGATTTTTTGTGGAATGGTTGGTTTTTTTGAAAACCCATGGGCTGGGATAAGTGTTTGATACCTATATATGTATACTTGTAGTTCCTTGTGATTTCTATACGCACCCCACCTGTGTTGAGCACTATGTTCCAAACACCCCCATTTCATGGGGGAGGGTGTCTTTCTCAACATCCCAGTGGGAGTATGGATGAATGGTTATTAGATCTTCTTTTCTCCCTCTTCTAGGCATTGATCGCCCAAGACTCTTCAGACAGACTGTAATGGCTTGAGGTATAATACCCGATGTACGCGGGCAAGGTGTGTTTTCCCAAGTTTCTTTGGGATGAGGCCCATGTGTTTTTGGGTGAGATATGGTGTGGTTTGTGGCCCTGGTGTTTGTGGGTGAGATGTGGTTGTGGCCCAGGTGTCTGCAGTTAGGATGTGGTGCGGTATGTGTCCCAAGTGTGTGTGGGTAGATTGTGATAATGGGGCTTGTGGAAGTGCGTGGTAGCGTGAGGATGTTCACCGTTAGGGATGAGCAATTAACCAGTGGGAAGTGGTGTGGGGTTCCCTATCATCTATGTGCTTATTATATTATTTTACTTGACTTGATTTATTTTCTGAGTGTGCCTTGGTGAGGTTGAGATGGTTAGTATTCCTTGATAGGTGGTGTTGTTTTCTTATGTTTTCTCATAGGGTATTAGTATGTCTCCACACTTGAGCATGAGAGACTTTGGATTTTCCTACTGGGTATAATTGTATTCTCACCCTATATATATAAACTATTTTTAGGTTTTCAGGAGGATTACAGGGACTGTGCTGGGTTGTACTAGCTTGAATTTTTGGGACAGTTTTTATATCACTGCTTAGCCTTTTTTTGGTACTTACTTTGGAGTTTTATTGTGTTTTTAATAGTTTTACTTTAAACATACATGTGGGATGGTTTTTGGTTTTAATTTAAATGTAGTGCTTGGTGTTGATTTGGGATGAACCGCTCTTATCTCCCAATCTTGTTTCCTATAAAAAGGGTAATGTCTTACATTTTGTGAGATTATATACCCTTAGGGTTGGTCACCACCCCGAGGCCTACTAAAGGTAGGACTCATGGGTCATTATATCCCTTTATTTATTGCCAATCCAGGAGGGGTATCTTTGTAGGGAGGGGGTTGTGATAGTTCCCTAAACCCAACTTGAACAGTGCTTTTTATTACCATATCATGTATATAGTTAGATATACATGATGTATTTTTACCATTATAGTATAGATATTTTTGTGTCCACTATTTAATGGTAATGTCCATATATTAATTATTGTATCAAAAGGTTATAGTATATCCAAGGCTATAATGATAACCTCGAGATACTATGACATTAATCTTAAACTAAGGTCATATGGTCTACATATATCATACTGACTGGACATAGTTGATGTTTGACTATCAGGTGTTAGGGGCTCATAAGCATTGAGACTTTTTCTCATGAAGTTCGCACTTGGTGATCTATAGTAGTGAGATCATGAGGATAGACCATCCAATAGAAACACCACATGGTTCAAGCGTATTTGTTTGTTCTTATCTACAGACATGTTTATTGGTCTCCTGACTTGAGATTATTACCAGTGTGTACCATTTGATCACATAGTTTTGATGCAAGGAAAAAACCATGATAATGAAATAGTGTTGAGGTAGCTTATGTTGGGTGCTTAATTAGTGGTGTGGCATTGGTTGAATGGTAAAGAAAGTATTTGTCACTTCCAAGTTAAGAAAGTAATATATCTTAGGCCTGATTGATTAGGATGATACTTTTTTCATAAGTCTTTGGCCAAAGTAGTCGAAAGGTAAATCCATCTGGTTAGATCAAAAAATAATAATGAAATAAAAAGATAGATGAAATAAGTATGAGTCATACTTTATGATATATCTAAAGATAAAGAGATTATAGTACATAGTACGTGTCCGTTGGTTTGTTGTTATTACTATGATTTTTCTTATCTCTTTAGGGGCCTTGATGGGTGGCTAGACTCTGCTCTTGGTCTGTGGATTTTATTCAATGCTATCGATATAAGGGCCTAGAGGGTTACACATAATAGAGTATTCAATAATTCTCCCTATTCAGTTGAATAAGTTTATTGGACATGGTGGGTCCCACCATGAGATCCGAATGTTGTTCAAATTATCGATCACTGATAAATAAATAAATTTATATTATTAAAGTAAATAATAATTGGTATTGAATTTATTTATTACATGTATTTACAGGTTAAGTAAATATGAGGAATAATATTAATCGAACGAATATTATTTTAATATTCCAGGTCTGTTTAATATTAAACAAGAATTACGAGTTGAGTAAATGAATCAGGTTTATCACATAATATATTTTATATATGCTAGAGGTATGTGATAAATTATAAATAATATTTATGATGCATTTTAGTTCATCATAATTATTATTTAGTGGATTTTAAATTTCCAGGGGCCGGGGAACTCTACCAAGTATCTTGAATATCAACTATAAATACAGAGAGGCTCTTGCACAAAGAGAACTATTCATTCATTTTGAATGAGAGACTCTATCTCCTTACACTTTCTAGAGATAGAATCTCTCTCTCCTAGTGAAAATCCAAGTATTCCTTCAAGCATCGAAGGAAGAGGATCGCGGTGATCGTTGAGACGTCGAAGACATCATCGGATCGTCACTCTAGCACCTGGAATTCGACAATCAACACTCCCACAAATTTTCAAATCATGTGTGGATGATCTAGAGGGATATTGCTTTGGATCCTTTGAGAAACGATCATCAAAGATAAGAATATGTCAAAAACCCCTTCAGATCATAAAAAGATGTTTTTTTTATTTTATTTTGTGCTTTGAATAATTTATGCAAGATCCTTAGATTGTACCAGGGCTCGGATCATCGGCGATGACAAGTCTCATCGTCCCGAAGATGAAATTTTTTCAAATCCCCCACCTATTGGCTTATGCTGTTGTCCTAGTACCTTCAAGTGAAACACTGATCATGCAAGAATTCTTTCTTCTACTGAAGACCCAGCCTCACTAATCACTGAATAACTCAGATATAAAAATATTCTCAAATAATTATCCAGCTTCAGTCTCAAAATGTTTCACAATGAATATGAAATGTATAATTCATGTATGATTATTCAAACTTCATGCACGTATATAATAAACTACATGGTCTTCTCAATGTAAAATGTGAAACAATAAAAATTCATAAACTTTACACTTTTATGCATGCATAATTGCATGTGCATACATGTTTGTATAATGTACACACAATTAAAATCCACTTAATGACTGAGTTATTTGATTAATCACAAATTATTTCATGTGAGTATGTAAACATTCATAAATGCATATAAGTGTTTTCATATGGAACCTCAACCACACATTATCCACTTTTGACACTCAATGTTCACACACACTGTCTACCTTCTTGTGAACTCACCTTTGCACACACTAAACACTTGTAAAATCTTTGTACAAACCACATGCATGTACTGAATTCACCACACTTCCTTTTTTATGTAATGTATTCAGCCTTCTCACATAGATTGTGCAAACCAGAAGAATACACATGGAGAGTATCACACTACCACATGTAGCTTTGCAGAATAGGTTCTTTATGAAGCTATTTTGAGAGTGATATACACTTATCAAATGTAACGATCCATAATTTTTGAATGATAATTGTTTCCTAAAAATGTGTTTTATATTATATTATACACAAAAAAAAACCATATCTCTTTAATAACGAAGTGAATATAAAGGGAAATGTGACTATCTCGATTCGACCATTATATAATTGTTCGTAAATTATGATCATTGGTCAATATGACCATTGGGAAATATACTCTTGGTAATAATTTTAACATTATAATTATTGTTTATAAGTAAAAATAACAAAGGATGATTGATGAAAAAAGAATAAGTGATGGCCTCAACTAGTAGAGTAATGTCATACGAAGCCCATTTGTTAGAACTTGGGAGGGAGGTAGCATTACTGGGGTTCTCCCTTGACCAATCCCAAACTGAGATTCAATAAGTGAATCTTGAACAAAATCACCTATGAGAGAAGTTCAAGTTAGTGAAAATTACCACTCAGACAATGTTAATCGAGCCGCCCCCTGAATATATCATCATCACACAACTTACCCTTAGATCATATGTGGGTAATAAAAGGGGTTACATGTCCCAAACTTAGTTACTTAAAGTTTAATTCCATTTTATTATTCCATAAAAAAAATTAAGAATATTTTTTCTTAATAAAAATAGGTTTAATTGAGATGGAATTTGATAAATTGACTTTTCAAACCCAAATTATACTTTTTAGAAAAGATATAATTCTTTTATAATAAACTAAGGTATTATGAATAATAATTATTTTAATGAAATAGTATTATAACAATTCTTTTATTTAAATATAAATTATAAAATAATTTTATTATGTCCTTAAAAAATTTCAAGTGTCAAAAAATTTACTATGCATTTTCAACCCATATTATTTTTAATAAATAATGATTTTTATAATTAAATGTTAAAGTTATCATATTTATATAATTATTATGATAAAATAAACACCATTTTTGAAATCATCATGTCAAATTTAGGTTAGGGTTAATTTATAAGAATTTTCTAAAATACTTTATTTTTTCATGAATAGTAAAAATACAGTTTGAGGTTTTCGGTATGTTTAATGACTTTAGAATTATGTCATAATGATGTAATAATTAGTTAACCACAATAAATGACTTAAATTGTGATATTTTATTAATATCAAGTATTTTAATATATTTTAATCAATTTCCAAACCTATAATTTACTTTCTAAAGTCTAAAATGGAAACTCTAACATTAAAAACATTATTTTTGTTGAAACTTTACTTTTCCTTGCCCAAAGAAGTAATATAATATGATTTTAGGTTCTTATGGTTTAAAATAACATAAACTATGTCCCAAATATCCAAAATAATGATAAAAAACATGGAAAACCACATGGTTTTTCATTTTTCACAACCTAGATTTACAAGGCCTATATTTGGAAATTATTAAACAAATCCTCCACTTTTTCTATAAATACCAACCCATTTCTCCATTTTATTTCTCTCACAATCCATCCTGTATGAATCTCTGGTAGTTTTACCTCCTAAGGAGTCCTCTAAGGTGTCCTCAAGTCCCCAAGGTTCCATTCCTCAATATTTAGGAGTAACTCTTCATGGTAAGGGAATTATCCTTCTTTATTTCATTTCAAGAACCTAATTTCATATGTGTGTGTGTGTGTGTTAGGTTATTTGGGATATAATTACATTTAAACACATACACACCACACACACAGGACATAGAGGTAGGTCATACCCCCCTAACGGAATTGTCCACCCATCAAGCCTTATTTATTTAGTACATGGCCCATAGGCTTAGTGGGCATGAAGCCCATTATATAGCCCAAAAGCCCAGTGATATGCCATACCTGCGTCACCTAGTCTGTTTTATGCTAGTATAACTTCCTACCTACGTCATCATCTGTATCACCACCTTCATAGTACTAAATATTACCTGCTCCCACTAGGGCTTGAACCCAAGACTGTCTGGATGCCAAGAAAGAGTCTTTACCACTTGGGTATAGGCTCATTGGCCTCTTTTCATATATGTCTTCTAAATGTTATGGTTACTCTATTCTATTACCATTTTTATCATACCCCTACTGATAAATTATTTTTATCAATGAGAGACCCTTATCCCCTCTCATTTTACCCTTTTTAAAAACCATGTTTTATACCCATTATGCTACCATATTTACTTCTCAAAATTTCCCTCTTATCCTCAAGAAATTATATTATATTTTATTTTTATGAATAACCAAGCCCTTTTCTTTTCCAAGGGTATTCACCTAGATGTAAAAATGATTTATTTGATTCTATTATTAACATACATGAAACCCACATTCCTTTTTCGTGGGCTGAAAATGGCATAATGATCACGTTTTTAAGTACTTTTAAAATTCCATGATATTGATATGAAACCCATTTCTTTTATTCTCCATGGGTTATTTATGAAATGTATTATTATGATCTATGTGGATCACATTAAATTAATACATATTAAGGTTCCACCCTAATAGTGATCTAATGCATTGGATAAATAATTTAATCTCTAGAGATGACATGTTTTATGATACCTTGGTGAATAACCTCGTTAATTTTCATTTACAAAACCTTGGTAAATAACCTTGGTGGTATGATTATGAATGTATAAAATAAATTTTGTATCTACATACCCATTTTATGACTTGTGTTATTTTTATTATGATATGAAACTTTTTCCATTACTCATGGAACAACGATATTCCTCATTTTCTTATTAATATTCATCACGAATATATGTAAATTGTTTCCATTACTGGGCCTTATGCTCACCCCTTTCCTTTTATGTATGTCCCCAGGATATGAGAGGTAGTAAATGTACTTAGGATGAACTCATGAAGAATTATTTCAAGTGTATTAGAGTAATGTTTTATATTTTCATGTATTATGTTCCCGATTTCCAAGAAACTAAAGTTTAAAAGATCATATATTTTGTAACATGTAATGAAAAGTTTATGTAATAAAAATGATGGATTCCATAGTTGGTATAAAAGGACTGTTTAGTTATTTGTGGAAATTAGGATTTGAAAACTTGAGGAAAACCCCTAGAAAAATGTTTAAATATAGGAAAACATCCAGGTATTTTGGTGAAATATTAAGTAAGTGGTTTCTGAGCAATGAAATATTTGTTTGGATATGAACAAGTGGATGTGGATCTGGTACAGATGTATCTAGGGGTAACACCCAAAAACACTACTATGAGCTAGACTCGAATGGGAACTGGTGCACGACAACGGGCCTTGATGCACTCTTGGTTTGAAACTCCTGGGATATATGTTATCTTAATAAGAATATTTTTATGAAAATTATGAAGGATTTATAGAAAATATATTTGTTTTTAAGAATAAAATATTTAAGCATGATGTTTTAAGAATTAAAATTCCTTTAGAATTATAAGATTCTTAAAAGAAACATGTTTCTCACTAAGGTTTTCTTATTTTAGAAAATGGAAGGAAATAAGAGGAACTACATAAATAGTGAGCACAATTGACCATGCACTAATGACCCTATAATGGAATTTGGAATGGAAAAATTGATGAGAATGATGAATTAACTAACTCAAGTTATGAAAAATAACTTGAATCAATCCAAGAGACCGAATTCACATTAAAGGGAATAAATTTCTATTGAGTCCTTTATGTATCAAAGACCACCTTCTTTTAGTGGATCTACTGACCCATTTATTATTGAAAAATGGATAAACTCTATAGGAAAGATATTTTCTATACTCTATTATTCTAAACAAGATAAAGTCACCCAGGATATTTACCGCTTAGAGGAAGAAGCTGATCAGTGGTGGACACATATTAAAAACACGAATCCAATAAGGGAGGTTGATGTTATGGAGTGGGAATAGTTCAGGGGAATCTTTTTCAATAAATATTTCCCTCATTTGATGTTAATTAAAATAGAGAAGGAATTCCTAGAGCTGAAGAAAAATAAAAATGAATCAGTGGGAATCTATGTGATTAACTTTACGAGACTTTCTTGTTACACCTCTAGAATTATTATGGATCCTAATGGAAAGTTTGATATATTTTTCGGTGAATTAAAACCCCGTCTATAGAGGAATCTAGCCAATCAATACTATAACATATATAAGGGAATAGTGCGGAGTGTTATGAAGGTTGAACTGGAGTTTGGAGAGATGCAGTGGTCACATAAATCGAATTAAAAGAAGAGATATTTAGAGTCAAACTCGGGGAGGAACTTTGATCACAGAAGAGGAGGAAATAAAGTGCTACTTCCCACATGAAATAAATGTGGGAAGAAGCATTAGGGAAATTACTTTCCCAGGAGTGGAAAATGTTCTAAGTGTAGAATATATGGCCATATATATTGAAACTTTCATAGTGAGGTGAAGTCTCAACTTCTCAACACTAACGACAAAGGGAAGATGGTGCAAACTCAGCCTGAAGTCCAGTGCTATAAGTGTTTACAGGTTGGGCACTTTTCTGATCACTATTAAAATCAGAAGGCATTAGAGGGGAATCACCATAAACCTCAGCATAGGCCAAGGGAGCAAGGTCGGGCATTTTTTATCACAATGGCTGAAGTAGAGACTCCAAAGTATGTGATGGCAGGTACTCTCATTGTTCTCTCAAAGCTAGCAAGTACTTTTTTTTATTATGGTTCTACGCATTCCTTTATTTCCTCTAAGTTTGTAAATAATATAGTATCAATCCCTAAACTACTAGAAGTAGAGTTATTAGTCAAGAATCCTGGAGGGATTATCCAAGCATCAACAATGTATAGAAACTCTAGTATTGACTTTGGTGAGCACAATCTCATCACAAATCTAGTAGTCATTCTTGTGATAGAATTTGACATTATACTAGGGATGGATTGGTTCTCAAAGTATAATTATAATATCAACAATAGAAGTAAGGAAATATCAGTAGTCTTGAATGGAAAACTACAATTATTTTCAAGGGAGTTATATCTCAACCAAATATTTTTCTAAAATCACAACTCGTAGCCTTCTTTATGGAGTTGATTGGTGAAGAGGAATAAGGAAATGAATGTATAAGAATATAAAATGTCTCCATCATTCAAGAATAAATTGATGTATTCCCTGAGTAGTTACCTACACCTAACCTAGAAAGAGAGGTATAGTTCTTCATTTAATGCATACCTGGATCCAAGCTGATATCAAAGACCCCATATAGAATGGAAAATGTAGAGAAGGAGGAATTAAAGAAACAACATCAAGATCTTTTGGAGAAGGGGTTTGTCTGACCAAGTGTGTTTCCTCAGGGATCACCTATTCTATTTATGAAGAAGAAGGATTGATCAATGTGGCTATGCATTGATTATAGATAACTTAATGGAATCACAATAAAGAAAAATTACCTTCTCCCAAGTATTGATGATTTATTTGACTAGATTCATGGGGTTCAATTATTCTCCAAGATTAATCTTCGATCTGGTTATCATCAATTGAGGGTGAAGAAAGAAGATATTCCAAAGATCACCTTTCAATTAAGATATAGGTATTATGAGTTTGTTGTTATGTCCTTTGGATTGAATAATTCTCATTCTATATTTATGGATTTGATGAATAGATTCTTTAAGGTCTAACTTGATAACTTTATGGAAATTTTTATTGATGATATTTTTATATATTCCAAAATTCATGTCATGACCCGTCCCCCAGGGCCCATGCCATGACTACCCAAAACCTTCCTTCTATAGGCCAGGGGTTGGTGATTAGCACCAAAGGCGTAATTCCCTAAATCTGGGAAGCTATTGCCTTTATAACCTATAAACGCACACAACAGAGCACACAACTGGATACAAAACACTAAGTAAACTGTATAACAAAAGAGTGATAAAAATTAAAGGGGATAGAAATACAAGTCCAATTGTATAGTACAAGGAACTAGAAGTACAAGTAAAACTGAAGAAAGGTAAAATAGCTATTGGTCCTTCCTCTGGGGTTTCTACCTGAAGGGTAGGTACATATAGCCTCCTCAGCACTCCACATCTGTTAGTCTCCTCCGTGTACCGACTCATCGTAAGGTCCACCTATGGGTACCGTCCAGTCCCGGTACTCTCAGCCTCAGTCAGCATTGTCCTTCATCTGCAACCAACACAATGAGGTGCAGACATAACCCGTGCAGGGGTGAGTATAACGAAACTCAGTGGGGACCCCAAGACCCTCAAAGTCTCACAAGATCCAACAAGGATAAACCACAAAGTATGAAATCAACAAATAACCTCCACTTAGGTATATTCCCATACATATACCTAAGTTATCAAGTAATCCATATCAATCATGAGTAAAACACAAAGGTTACTGACTCAGGTCAAACCAGGATTTATTCTAGGGGTAAAACATTTCAAACCCTCAGCTCTTGGAGAACTCCTCCTCTATCAAGTACAGTGGGCCTGCCGCCCCAACCAGGCGCTTCCTACTAACCTTGGACTTCTGAGGTACTCCTCCTGTCGAGTACCATGGGTCTGTTGTGTCACACAGAGGTGCTCCCCACCATGGGTCTGCCGCCACAACCAGGCGCTACCCCTCATAGCCTGCAGAGGTACTCCTCCTGTCAAGTACTGCAGGTCTACCGCCACAACCAGGAGCTCCTCCACCGTGGGTCTGCCGCCAAAACTAGGAACTCCCCATTGGGCTAGTCGAGTCACTCCAAGTCAATCGGTCAGCATTTTTCAAGTCTCATCTAGCTACTAGGTTCCTGCACAAATGCTCGGTCGTCTTCGGAAGATCCACTCCACAAGCTACTGGTTGATGCTTCACTACCATGAAGTCCCACGAAGAAGTATCCCAAAGGTCCACCATTCCATAGGGGCCTCAACACAATAGATGGCGCATCAAAGAGATGCTCGATCTGTGAGTTATTAGTCTTTTAGTCCTGGGGCCCCAGTTGGATTCGTGCATGATCCAACCTGACCATATCTCAACTATACCCCGAACTCCAGTAGGGTATACTCAAAGGGACCATCATGCTCCAAGGAATCCAGCGCCATTGATGATTTGTCAAATGGACGTCTGGTGCCAAAGATATGGCCAAAAGAAGTAAACGGTTCGTAGTGGGCTCGGGTCCGGTCCGACCCGGTCGGACCAACCCAGCCCGACCCATTCTGGGTCGACCTAGTTCAGTTCGACTTGGCCTGACCTATAGGGTATGGCCCGACTCACTGGGCCCAGCCCAGTGGGCCGTGAGGGGTCACGGAGAGCCGCAAGGGCGCGGGGCAGCTTGGCCCAGAAGGGCGCCGCGAGGGGCCAGTTCGGCTGGGGTGCCATGAGGGCGCGACCGGTTCGACTGGGGACAGCGTTGCCGGGGTGCGGCCGGTGAGGGCAGCGTGGCCAGTGGAGCGACCCAGCCGGCAGGGCAGCGAGGGTGGAGGCAGCGCGACGAGGGTGGAGGTGGCTGTGTGGGCGGGGGCGACGCAGCTGGCAAGGGCTGCAAGGGCGGAGGCAGCGCGGCCGGTGAGGGGGGCGTGGCCGACGAGGGGGGCGCAGCCGGCGAGGGCGGCGCGGCCGGCGAGGGCAGTGCGGTTGGTGAGGGCGGCGTGATTGGCGAGGGTGGTGTGACTGGTGCGGCTGACGAGGGTGGCGCCGACGGTGAGGACGGCGCGGCCGGCAAGGGCAGCGCGATTGGTGAGGGCGGAGCAGCCGGGGAGGCGGCGTGACCGGCGAGGTGGTGCGGCCGGCAAGGGCAGTGTGGCCAGTGAGGGTGGTGCCGCCGGGGTGCGGCGTGGCCGGATAGGGCGGTGCGGCTGGGGTGTAGCGCGGCCAGGGCGCAGGGTGCGGTTTGGCTGGTGGTTAGAACGCCGTGGGGGCGGCGCGGGTCGCGGAGGCCACGGGTGGCGCAACCGTTGCCTTCTTCTCCTTCGTCGCCATTTCGAAGAACACCACAAAGAAGATCGGCGGAGGGTCGGGCCATGTTAGTTTGGCCCACACCCTCTGCGTTTAGAGTGGTAGCATTTGGCTAATCCAGAACATACGCAAGGAATGACCATGGAAGATATCTTAAAAACATCAATTCCCATAATCCCTCATTAACAAAATATTCCCAACCCGCAAGTAAAAACATATGTGGATCAACTTAATAATAAGTTGGTCCGCGTTCCTTGTTGTAGAAAGAAATAATCAAGGGAATAATATCATACTTAAATAAAATCCCAACATTATTCGTTGTTCGTCGACGGAGTTTCGGGGAAGAAGATGGAGTTTTCGTCGTTCATCGCATCTGTTGCACACTTCCAATCCCGAGCTCGTGCATCGGTTCATTGACGACGATGAGGAGGGAAGTTCAGTCATTGAAGATGTCCCACATCGGTTTATTCCACAAGATGCTTCCGAGGAAGAAGTCAAAGATGCTCCTTGTTGGCATTCTTCGTTGGAAGAACGCGTTCTTCGTTCTTTGTTGGAGAAACTAGTTCTTCGTTGGAGAAACTAGTTCTTCGTTGGCAAGATCTTTTCTCTCAAAAGCTCCTTCCTCTTTTTCCAACAAAAGAATAGGTAGCTAAGAATAATAGATTATAAAAAATTTGTTGGCATAAAATTCAAAAAGGATAATTAATCCCTTGGTTGGCACATTAATGGCATGTGCGTTGGCAGAATTAAATTAAGGGAGGTGGTGGCACCATTAATGGTAGTGGAGGTGAAGAGGCTCTCCCTAATTTATGAGGGAGTTGAGAGGTTTTCCTCAATTAAATGGGGGGTTTAGTCTTGGGTGGTCCCCACACTGTAACCTCTCATGGGAGGTTAGGTTCGGGTGGGCCCCACCACCATAACCTCTCATGGGAGGTTAGGGTGTGGTGGTCCTCACCTCCAACTTCCACTTGGGTGGTTATAATAAATAAAATAAAATAAAACATGAATTTATTTTATTTTATTATTTCCACAAAAAACCCAAAACTAACTTTCACCCTCGACCAACTGACGTCGAGGTGAAAGTCTTCTTAAGCAAATACCGGCATTGTGAGTTCAATGATGCCCTCAAATTTCAATTCTGAGCACCAGTTCAAAAGTTATAAAAACCCGCTCGTACGTTTACTGAACGTATCGGAACAAAACTTCAGAAATCGATTCTGGGAAAACCGGACCTTAGAATCATGCGCCATCAATTTTCACGGACTCGTAAAATTTCCATATATTTTTTAAAAAAATTACATGGAAATTATAGGTCTTTACATTCTCCCTAACTCAGGCTTTACATCCCCATAAACCACAACTCAAACTAAGAGAACAAGTGGGTGTACTGAGCACGCATCTGGGCCTCCTGCTCCCATGTGCTCTCCTGGAGGTTCTCGTGCTACCAACGAACGCGCACCAGAGGTATCGACCATCCATGAAGGACCTGCTCCTGTCGACCCTCAATCTCTATTGGAACCTCCGTAAAAGTCGCCCCATCATCGACATCCAGCTCGCAATGGTCGATGATGTGAGATGGGTCATGCACGTATCTCCTCAGCCGGGATACGTGGAAGACGTCGTGCACCTGGTGCAACTGAGGTGGAAGAGATAAGTGGTAATCCACCTCGCCAACTCTGCTGAGGACCTGAAAAGGTTTGATTAATCTTGGAGATAAGTTGCCGTCTCAGCCAAATCTCCAAAAACCTCATCAAGGTGAGACCCATAGAAAGATGTGGTCTCCATCCTCGAACTCTAGAGGTATCCGTCTTCTGTTGGCATACAACTTCTACCTGCTCTGTGTAGTCTTCATCCACTCCTGGATGATCTGCACCTTCTCTGTGGTATCCCATACCATCTCTGGTCTCTCGAGTGCTGACTCCCCTAGGCCAGTCCAACACAAAGGTGATTTTCAAGGTCGTTCGTATAATGCCTCGAATGGTGTCATCCCAATTGTGGAGTGATATCTATTGTTGTATGCAAACTACACCAAAGTCAAGTGATCCTCATAGCTGCAACCAAAGTCAAGGACACAAGAACGCAACATGTCCTCGAGGGTCTGAATGGTCCACTCAGTCTAACCATCTGTCTGAGGATGAAAGGCGGTGCTCAAACGAAGCTGTGTCCCGAAAGCCTCCTGCAACCCCTTACATAGCCGGGAAGTAAAACGTGTGTCACGATCGGAGACAATCATAGAAGGTACTCCATGTAGCCTCACAATATCCTACACATAGAGGTGTCTTAAGCTCTCTACAGAACCCTACTCTCTGATCGGTAGGAAGTTGGCCGACTTGGTGAGTCGGTCAGTGATGACCCAAATCGAGTCATGTCCCCTGGATGTATGTGGAAGTCCTATCATGAATTCCATGGATATCCCATCCCACTTCCACTTTGGAACCTATAAAGGTTGAACCAATCCTATTGGTACCTGATGCTCCACCTTCACTTGCTGAAAAGTGAGGCATCGAGAGACAAACTTTGATACTGCTTTCTTTATTCCCGGCCACCAGTGTTGTTGTCAGAGGTCCTGGTACATCTTCGCCACTCCTGAATGTACCGCTAAAGGGGATGTTTGAAACTCACTCAACACTTCCTCTTGAAGTGACACTGGTACCATGGTACGTCCTCTGAAGAGGATGACATGCTCCTCACCTTCAGAAAATCCATCAGGTGCCTATCCTATGGATATCTGAGCACGTAGTGCCTCGCAGTCAGCATCCCCACACTTTTCCTCTCTGACTCTTTGAAGAAGTGGGGGAGTGACTGTAAGAGACTAAAGGAAGGATGCTCCATCTCTATCCACAAAGGATATCTGTAAAGCATCCAACTGCTCTGTCACCTCACCTAGCAGCTGTATACCAGATCTCCTACTATGTGCATCTGCAACAATGTTCCCCTTCCCAGGAGTATAGACTATCTCAAAGTCATAGTCCTGGAATAACTAAAGCCATCGTCGCTGTCTCAGGTTCAGGTCCTTCTAAGAGAATATATACATGAGACTCTTGTGATCATAGTACACGTTAAAACGTTCACCCATCAGATAGTGCCGCCACATCTTCAAAACGAAGACTACTTCTGCTAACTCTAGGTCATGGGTAGCATAGTTATTCTCATGATGTCTCAGCTGTCAAGAGCCATAAGCGATCACTTCTCACTCCTGCATCAGGACACATCCGAGTCTGTTCCCTGATGTGTCGCAGTAAACTACAAACCCTACACCTTCCTCTGGAAGCCTCAAGATGGGGGAACTAGTCAGCCTCAACCTCAGCTCCTGAAATCTCTGATGTAATCTCTCCGACCACACAAAGGGTTGCCCCTTCTTCATCAAGGCTGATAGTGGTGCTACAACTCTGGATAAATCTGGCACGAATCTTTGGTAGTAAACAGCTACTGGGTCGTCCTTCAGGATTCCTAATAGAAGGGTAGGTACAGATAGCCTCATCAGCACTCCATGTCCGTCAGTCTCCTCTATGTACTGACTTGTCGTAAGGTGCACCTCCGGGTACCATCCAGTCCTGGTACTCTCAGCCTCAGTCAGTGTTGTCTGTCGTCTGCAACCAACACAATGAGGTGCAGGCATATCCTGTGCATGAGTGAGTATAAAGATATTCAGTGGAAACCCCGAGACCCTCAAGGTCTCACAAAATCCAACAAGGATAAACCACAAAGTATGAAATCAACAGATAATCCCCACTTAGGTATATGCCCATACATATACCTAAGTTATCAAGTAATCTATCTCAATCATGAGGAAAACACAAAGGTTACTGACTCATCTCAAACCATGATTTATTCTATGGGTAAAACATTTCGAACCCTTGGCTGCTGGAGAAATCCTCCTCTATTGAGTACAGTGGGCCTACCGCCACAACCAGGCGCTTCCCACTAACCTTGGACTGATGAGGTACTCCTCCGGTCGAGTACCGTGGGTCTGCTGCGTCACACATAGGCACTCCCTACCATGGGTCTGCCACTACAACCAGGTGCTCCACCTCATAGCCTGAAGAGGTACTCCTCCTATCAAGTACCGCGGGTCTGCCACTACAATCAGGCACTCTTCCACCGTGGGTCTGCTGCCACAACCAGGCGCTCCCCACTGGGCTAGTCAAGTCACCCTAATTCAATCGTTCAGCAGTCATCAAGTCTCATCCAGTTACTAGGTTCCTGAACAAATGCTCACTCATCTCCAAAAGATCTTCTCCACAAGCTACTGGTAGATTCTACACTACCAAGAAGTCCCAAAAAAAAGTATTCCAAAGGTCCTCTACGTCATAGGGGTCTCAACACAACAGATGGCGCGTCAATCAGACGCCCGGTATGTGAGTTATTTGCCTTTTAGTCCCAAGACCCTGATTAGATTCATGCACGATCCAACCAGACCATATCTCAACTATACCCCAAACTCTAGTGGGGTATACTCAAAAGGATCCTCACACTCCAAGGAATCTAGCGCCGCTGACGGTTCGTCAAATGGACGTTCGATGCCAAAGATATGGCCAAAAGAAGTAAACTGGTCGTAGTGGACCCGAGTCCGGTCCGACCCGGTCGGACTGACCCGGCCCGACCCAGTCTGAGCCGACCTAGTTCAGGTCGACCCAGACTGACATGTTGGGTCTGGGCCGACCCGCTGGGCCCAGCCTAGCCGGCTGTGAGGGGTCGCAGAGAGCCGCAAGGGCACGGGGCAGCTCGGCCTGGCCCGGGGTGGCTCGGCACGAAAGGGCACCGCGCGGGGCCCGTTCGGCCGGGGGTAGCATGGCCGGGGTGTAGGGGTGCGGTCGACGAGGGTGACGTGGCCGATGGGTTAGCACATCTGGCGAGGGTGGTGCGACCGGTGAGCGCGGCGCGATCGGCGAGGGCGGCGCGGCCGGCGAGGGCGGGGCGGCCGGTGAGGGTAGCGAGGCGGCCAGCAAGGGTGGCACATCCGGCGAGGCGGTGTGGCCGGTGAGGGTGGCGAGGGCACCGAGGCAGCGCAGCCGGCGAGGGTGGCGCAATCGGCGAGGTGGCGCGACAAGCGAGGCGGCGCGGCCGGTGAGGGCGGCGTGGCTGACGAGAGCAGTGCGGCCGGCGAGGGCAGCACGACCTGGGGGTGGCGCAGGGCATCTCGGCCTGGCCCAGGGTGGCTCGGCCCAGAAGGGCGCCACGAGGGGGCCGTTCGGCAGGGGGCAACGCAGCTGGGGTGCGGGGGTGCAGCCGACGAGGGCGACACAGCCGGTGGGGTGGCGCAGCCGACGAGGGCGGCGCGGCCCGCGAGGTGACACGGCCGGCGCGACCGGTGAGTTCGGCACGGTCGGCGAGGGCGGCGCGACCGGCGAGGGCGGCACGACCGGTGAGGGTGGGGCGGCCAGTGAGGGAAGCGAGGTGGTGCGGCCGGCGAGGGCGGCACGGTCGGCGAGGGCGGCGTGGCTGGAGAGGCGGCGCGACCAGGGAGGGCGGCACGGCTGGGGAGGGCAGCGCGACCGACGAGGGTAGCGTGGCTAGGGCACGGGGCGTGGTTCGGCCAGCGGTCGGAACGCCGCGGGGGCGGCGCAGGTTGCGGAGGCCGTGGGTGGCGCGGTCGTTGCTTTCATCGCCTTCGTCGCCGTTTCAAAGAACACCATAAATAAGATAGGCGGGGGGTCAGGCCATGTTAGTTTGTCCCACATCCTCCACGTTTAGAGTGGTCGTATTTTTCTCATCAAGAACATAAGAAAGGAATGGGCATGGAAGATATCTTAAAAACATCAATTCCCATAATCTCTCGTTAAAAAAATATTCCCAACCCTCAAGGAAAAACATCCGTAGATCAACTTGATAATAAGTTGGTCCACGTTCTTTGTTTTAGAAGGAAATAATCAAGGGAATAATATCATACTTAAATAAAATCCCTACCTTGTTCGTTGTACATCAACAGAGTCGCGGGGAAGAAGACGGAGTTTTCATCGTTCGTCGTATCCGCCGCACACTTCCAATCTTGATCTCGTGCGTCGGTTTGTTGAAGAAGATGATGAGGGAAGGTCGGTCGTCGAAGAAGTCCCATGTCGGTTGCTTCCACAAGATTCTTCAGAGGAAGAATTCGAAGACGCTCCTTGCCGGTGTTCTTCGTTGGAAGAATGCATTCTTTGTTCTTCATTGGAGAAACTAGTTCTTCATTGGCGAGATCCTTTCTCTCAAAAACTTCTTCCTCCTTTTCCAACAAAAGAATTGGTATCCAAGAATAATAGATTATAAAATCTATTAAGTCTTTGGCATAAAATTCAAAAAAGGACAATTAATCACTTGGTTGGCACATTAATGGCATGTGCGTTGGCAGAATTAAATTAAGGGAGGTGGTGGCACCATTAATGGTAGGGGAGGTGAAGAGGCTCTCCCTCATTTATGAGGGAGTTGAGAGGTTTTCCTCAATTAAATGGGGGGTTTAGTCCTGGGTGGTCCCCACACCGTAACCTCTCATGGGAGGTTATGTTCGGGTGGGACCCACCACCATAACCTCTCATGGGAGGTTAAGGTGTGGTGGTCCCCACCTCTAACTTCCACTTGGGTGGTTATAATAGATAAAATAAAATAAAACATGCATTAATTTTATTTTATTATTTCCACAAAAAACCAAAAAACTAACTTTCTCCCTCGACCAACTGCCGTTGAGGTGAAAGTCTTCTTAAGCGAATATCGGCAATGTGAGTTCAACGGTGCCCTCAGATTTCAATTCCATGTACGGGTTCAAAATTTATAAAAACCCACTCGTACGTTTACTGAACGTACCCAAATAAAACTTCATAAATTGATTTCGGGCACACCAGGCCTCAGAATCATGCACTGTCAATTTTCATGGACTCATAAAATTCCCATATATTTAAAAAAAATTACATGGAAATTTCGGGTCAATTTTTCACCACCCATCCCCTGGGGCCCATTCCGTGACTGCCCCAAGCCCGCCTTCCATAGGCCAGGGGCTGACGACTACCACCAAAGGCGTAATTCCCTAAAACTGGGAAGGCATTACCTTTATATCATGTAAACAGACACAACAAGATACTGACATGAGTAAACTATATAACCAAAAATTTGGTACAGTAAGTAAAAAGGGGCCAGAATACAAGCCCAACTGGAAAGTACAAGAAATTGAAAGTATAATTGAAGAAAAAGTAAAAATAGCTACTGGGTCGTCCACCGGGTTCCTACCTGAAGGGTAGGTACATATCGCCTCCTTAGCACTCCTCATCCATCCGTCTCCTCCATGTACCGACACGCCGTATGGTCCGCCTCTGGGTACTGTCCAGTCCTGCTACTCTCAGCCTTTGTCAGTGTTGTCTGTCGTCTGAACGTACTCGAACAAAACTTCAGAAATTGATTTCGGGCACACCGGTCCTCGGAATCATGGGTCATCAATTTTCGCGAACTCGTAAAATTCCCATATATTTAAAAAAAATACTTGGAAATTCTGGGTCTTTAAAATTCATGAGGAATATAAAGATCATCTAAGGGTTATATTTAAAAAACTAAGTAAGGATAGACTATTTTGAAAATTTAGAAAATGTGAATTTTGGTTACAAAAAGTTGATTTCCTAGGGCACATTGTAACCAATGAAGGAATCTCAGTTGGCCCTGCCAAGACAAAGGTAGTGGAGGAGTGGTCTCGTCCTTCAATAGTAACTGAGATTCATAGTTTCCTTGGTTTATTAGGATATTATAGAAGTTTTTTGAAAAAAAATTCACAACTTTCTAATACACTAACAAAGTTAACTCAAAAGGGGGATAAGATCATCTAGACAATGGAGTATGAAGAAAGTTTCCAAGAGCTAAACAAGAGATTGCTTACTACACCAGTGTTAACTCTACCCTCTATCATAGGAGGATTAATTATTTTTAATGATGCATCTCTAAAGGGGATTGGGGTTTTCCTCATGAAAAATGGAAAGGTGGTTGCTTATGAATCATGAAAGTTAAATCCTCATGAGCAGAATTATCCTACACATGACATGGAGCCAGCTGCAGTTATTTTTTCTCTGAAGATATGGAGGCACTATCTTTATGGGGAGAAATGTGATATATATACATACCACCAAAGTTTGAAGTATATATTCACACAAAAGGAATTGAAAATGAGATAAATAAGATGTATGGAACTTCTTAGAGACTATGACTATTCAATTTATTATCACCTTGGAAGAGAAAACAAAGTCGTTTATGCATTAAGTAGAAAGACCTTGTTGTGCTGGCAATGATCAGGTTTCAAGGAGATCCTTTGATCAAATACCTAGTAAAACTGGACATGGGAATCGTAAGGGAAGGGATATCATCAAACCTATCCCAAATGATTTCTCAACCATAATTATTATACAATATCAAGAAAGCTCAATGATAAGATCCCTTGTTACAAAATAAGATAGAGGCTATGAATAATGGGAAGTTTTCCAAGTTCAATATTGATCAAGAAAGTGTACTGAAATTTCATACAAGGCTATGTGTTCCATCTATTCTATAGATAAAGAAAGAAATGATGGATGAAGATCGTAGCTCTACATTCTCTATACATCCTGGAAGCACTAAAATGTATAAAAATATTCGTGATGATTATTGATGGTATAACATGAACAAGGAGATTGTCAACTACACTACAAGGTGCTTGGTATGTCAACAAGTGAAGACAGAGCAAAAACTTCCTAAAGGGGTATTTAAACCACTACCCATACCAACATGGAAGTGGGACAATATCTCTATAGACTTTTTCACTGGTCTCTCGAGAATATCCAAAAGAAACAATGCGATATGGGTTATAGCGGACTGACTCACCAAGACTTCCCATTTTATCGTTATTCGGGAAGATTTATCTCTTAAAAAACTTTCCAATATTTATGTAAAGGAAGTGGTGAGGTTGCATGGAGTGCCACTTTATATCATTTTTTATCATGATCCAAGGTCCACATCAAAATTCTGAAGAATTCTACAACATGCACTGAGTATCGAATTAAATTTTAGTACAACCTTTCACCCCCAAAATGATGGCCAATCTGAAAGGACTATTCAAACACTTGAGGACATGATGAGAACATGCTCAATGGAATTTAAAGGTGGATGGGATCAATATCTCCCATTAGTTGAGTTCTCATAAAACAGTAGCTTCCAATCGAGTATTCAAATGGCACCTTATAAAGCTCTATATGGGAAGCGATGTAGAACTCCTACTTGTTGGGATGAATTGGAGAGAGAAAGATGCCTGATCATGATCTTGTTCAAGAGATGACAGAAAAGGTTCATGTCATCCAACAACACATAAAACCTTCTCAGAGTTGGTAGAGTAGCTATGTTGACAACAGTTAAAGGGACTTGCATTTTAGTGTTGGCAACAAAGTTTTACTTCTAATATCACCATGGAAGAGAATCATGCAGTTTTGGAAGAAAGGGAAACTTAGCCTCAGGTACATTGTCCCCTATGAAATCATTGATCGCATAGAAGCAGTGGTCTATCAGCTAGCACTTCCACCAAATATAGATCAATTTCATGATGTATTCCACATATCTCTCTTAATAAAGTATATACCTGACCCTTCACATATACTAAATCTAGAGGTGGTCAACTCGAACATGACCTCCCTTATGAGGAGTGTCTGGTGGTGATCTTGGACCATAGAGACAAGGTTCTACACAAAAAAGATGGTCCACCTCATCAAAGTGTTGTGGAGAAACCATAAATATGAAGAAGCAATGTGGGAACCAGTGGAGATAATGAGACAGATGTACCCACAAATTTTCTCAACTAAGAGAACAAGTTGAAATTTCAGGGAAAAAATTTCTTTAAGGGGGAAGAATGTGACAACCTAGACTTTTTGAATAATAATTGTTTCCTGAAAATGTGTGTTATATTATATTATACACAACAAAACCACATCTCTTTAATAAAGGAGTGAATATAAAGGGAAATGCAACCATCTAGATTCAACCATTATATGAATGTTGGTCAATTATGATCATTCTTCAATATGATCATTGGGAACTATACTCTTGGTAATAATTTTAACGTTATAATTCGTGTTTGTAAGTAAAAATGATAAAGGATAATTAATGTAGAAAGAAAAATCGATGGCCTCAACCAGTAGAGTCATATCATATGAAGCCTATTTGTCAGAACTTGGGAGGGAGGTGGCATCACTGGGGTTTGGCCTTGACCAATCCCAAGACGAGATTCAACAAGTGAAAATTGAATGAAATCACTTATGGTAGAAGTTCAAGTTAGTGGAAATTATTACTCGGTCGATGTTAATCAAGTCACCCCATGAATCTATCACCATCACACACCTTACCCTTAGGTCGTATGTGGGTGTTATAAGGGGTTATGTGTCCTGGCCTTAGTTACATAAAGTTTAATTCCTTTGTATAAATAAAATTTTAATTCCATGAATTATGTTTTAAGGATATTTTTTCTTAATAAAAATAGGTTTAATTGAGATGGAATTTGATAAATTTACTTTTCAGACCCAAATTATACTTTTCAAAAAAAATATAATTTTTTATAATAAACTAAGGTAATATTAATACTACTTATTTTAATTAAATAGTATAATAAAAAACTTTTATTTAAATATAAATGATAAAATAATTTTATTATGTCCCTATAAAATTTTAAGTGTCCGAAATTTTACTATGCATTTTTAACCCGTTGTTATTTTTAATAAATAAGAATTTTTATAGTTAAAAGTTAAAGTTAGCATATTTTGATAATTATTATGAAAAAAATAAATACCATTTTTTAAATCATCATGTTGAATTCGGGTTAGGGTGAATTTACAATAATTTTCTAAAATACTTTATTTTTTTGTGAATGGTAAAAATATAGTTTGAGGTTTTTGATATGATTAATGACTTCACAATTATGTCATAATTATGTAACAATTATTTAACCACAACACATGACCTAAAATGTGTTATTTTATTAATATCAAGTATTTTAATAGATTTTAATTAATTTTCAAACCAATAATCTACTTTTCAAAGTCTAAAATAGAAACTTTAACATTAAAAGCATTATTTTTATAGAAAATTTACTTTTACTTGCCAAAATATGTAATGTAATATGATGTTCGGTCCTTATGGGTTAAAATAACATAAAATATGTCCCAAATGTTAAAAATTGTGGGAAATCCCATGGTTTTTTCATTTTCCACCACCTAGATTTCCAAGACCTATATTTGGGAATTATTAAAAAAATCCTCCATTGTTGCTATAAATACCCACCTATTTCTCCATTTACTTTCTCTCACAATCCATACTCCATGAATCTCTAGTAGTTTTACCTCCCCATGAGTCCCCCCAAGGTTTCCTCAAGCCACCAAGGTTCCATTCCTCAAGATTTAGGAGTAACTCTTCAAGGTAAGGGAATTATCCTTTTTCCTTTCCGATTCAAGAACCTCTTTTCGTATATGTCTATTAAATGTTATGGTTACTCTCTTATATTACCCTTTTTATCATACCCCTACTTTCAAATTATGTTTATCAATGGGATACCCTTATCCCATCTCATTTTATTCTTTTTCAAAACCATGTTTTATACTCGTTATGCTTCCAAATTTACTTCTAAAAATTTCTCTCTTCTCATTAAGAAATCCTCTTTTATTTTCTTTTTTTGAAAACCCAAGCCCATTTATTTTCCAATGGTATTAATATAGATGTAAAAATGATTTATTTTATTTCGGTATTAACATACATGAAACCCAAATTCCTTTTCTGTGGGCTGAAAATGACATAATGATCATATTTTTAAGCACTTTTGAAACGACGTGATATTGATATGAAACCCATTTATTTTATTCTCTGCCAGTTATTTATGAAATGTATGATTATGAACTATGTGGCTCACATGAAATTAATAAATATTAAGGTTATTCCCTTATATCTCTCCAATGCATTGGGTAAATAATTTAAACTCTAGATATGACATGTTTTGCGATACCTTAGTGAATAACCTTGGTAATTTTCATTCATGACACCTTAGTGAATAAACTTGGTGATATGCTTATGAATGTCCAAAATAAATGTTTTATCCACTTTACCATGTTATGACTCATGTTATTTTATTATTATATTCCACTTTTTCCATTGCTCATGCCAAAATGATATTCTTCATGTTCTTATTGATATTCCTCATGAATATATGTAAACAGTTTCCCTTACTAGGACTTATTATCACCCTTTTCCTTTAATGTATGTCCCCAGGATATGATAGGTATTAAATGTATTTAGGATGAAACCATAAAGAATCCTTTCAATTAGATTAGAATAATGTTTTATATTTTTATGTATTATGTTCCTTGTTTACAAGAAACTAAACTTTAAAAGATCCTTTGTTTTGTACCATGTAATGAAATGTTTGTGTAATAAAAAGGCGGGATGTCGTATCGAAGGCCTACATAAATACTTTTATCCTTCACATAAAAGGATACACGGTGATTCTATCTTCTTTTCATAATACTAGTGTACATGGTTCTTCAATCTCTTTCGCAAAACGGGTTTGTGAAAACTCAAGAAAAAACATCATACGATCCTGTATGTGCAACTAAAATTCACGGAACTTCCTTTGCAAATACAGAATGTATGATCTGCTTTGTTTCTCTATCAAAACTTCTCTTGAATGTGAGATAATATCTACCTTCAAATGATACACTTTAAGGTATTTATAGATAACTATCCACTGACTCATTGCTCCAAAAATCATAGAGCCATATCTTGCTCATGACTTTGCGCTTGTTGTCTCAAGTAACATGCCCAATGTTAGAAGACATTATCACAGAAAATATCATTTTCTCCAATTCAGTTGTTTATTTGGTTTGATCTTAATTTACACATGAAAACGAATTTTCATGTGATCTCGGTCATATTGGAATTAATAGGAAACTTAAATGGATCTCAGAAGCTTTGGTTGGACCTTTTGTCGACGTTGCATGGAGCTTCAATGCATATAGAATATTCAGGCAAGGCCAAGGTTAAAGATGAGCTCGAGGCCATGATCCAATGGTTGGGATAATATCATTGGATGGACTCGGTTCTTTCTGTACTTTTTAAAGAGGGGCTACATTTACCACGAAAATTGATCCCACATCAAAACGCCACATAGTTTCCCACTCCCTTATAATACAAAGTGCTCTGATTGCTATCCAAAATTGGTTATTGGTCTGCATCTAACATAAGACACGCCACCCTGTGTCGGTGCTCCCATCCTCCATCATGTCACCCCAAATGGTGGCTTGCTGTTGTTCTTATGTGCTATAGTGGGGCACTATTCTTGCCCCCTACCGCCATGCTGGCCGGTCGGGGTTGCACAGACCCACCTTAGCAGTGGTGCGGGTCCCTCATGGTTGTCCAGTGTGGTTGGCCTAAATTTTTTTATCAAACCCATATCAAAAAATACTTGGCCATATACAATATAAACCCTAATGATAACAAACTCAAAATTATTCTTCTATTTGGAATTCAATCATAAATTACAACTCTCTAACGCGACTTTCTCATTCTTCCAATGTTGTAAACATTTTGTCAATTCAAATAACAAATGACACATGTTTTCTAAACTATTAACCATTTCAAAAATCATAAAATTAAAAACCCTCAAAACATATTTAAATATTCTTCCAAACACTTATTGACAAAAAATGCAATTCACTAGATAATTCAATCTCCCCCTTTGTATTTGATGTCAATATAATCATAAATAAATATGTTTTGTTTTCTTTATCCCCCTTATTTGGAATGAATAAAAAGGTGTATTTAGGAGTTATAACTTCAACCAACTTCTCCTCCACTCCAGTTTCTTCTCAAAGAATGAAACCTCACTCAAAAAAATGATCTTTCAATTAATCAACACTAAGTATACATGGGAAATCCCAATATAGAAAACAAGAGATATGTCACCTAAGCATCAAAGTTATTCATATTCTATAATGTGACACCATTATAAAACTTGTATAAAAAAATTTATCACAAGGGATATGTGAGAAAGATTGTTAAGTGATTTCATGCACACACATCCACAAAAAAATCAAAAATTTCAAGTGAAAAAACATATAGATCACTCTTTTTAATTGGATATAAAATCTCTTTTGAAAAAAAATAAAAAAAAATAGATTATAAATTTGAGAGTGGTCATCATTTTCACATGATTGTGAATATTTGAAAGCTCCAAATCATCTATTCTCCCCCTCAAGGGATGAATACATATCCTTCAATCCCCTACAAGATATTACAAAAGCATTTATATAAGGGAATAAGGAGTAAACAGATTGTTCCTTAGAAATTGTAACGACCCAAACTGTTATGAATAAAATTCCCCTTTTTGATTTAATTAAATGTCTTATGGATATAGAAAACCCATGACCTTATTTTGTTTTATTATATCCCATTTTATTTAAATGATCATCAAATATCTTTATCGTTGATAATATATTCTTTGAACAGTGATCACATGACTAGTATAAATATAGGGGTTTTAACAAATCCTTTTGGCACAGAAAAAGGAAGTCAACCAGTAGAATCGTACCCTATGAAACCCATTTATCGAAGCTTGAGAAGGAGATATCATTTATGGGATTTACCCTAGACCAATCCCAAGTCGATATCCAACAACTTAATCATTAGAGAAACCATTTATGGGAGAAGTTCAAGCTCACTGAGATCACAGCCCAAACCATGTTCATTGAACAACCCGATGAAATCCCCACCATCACACACCTGACACTTAGGGCATATGATGGTGTAATAAAAGGATATTTATCGAGACCCTAGTATTAGGAATATATACATTGTTTTTTCATATAATAATGATTATATTTTCTTCCTATTATTATTACTGTGTAAATGATTTTTAAAGCACAAATAATATTTTTGGTTAATATTCAAATTCAATTAAGAAATATATTTTGGTGAATTAAAGTATTTTTGAAATAAATAATATTTTAATAAAATATTATTATTAAATTAATTTTATTAAATATAAATTATCATATAATTTTTATGAATTCAAATGTGATTTTTATTAAGGTTTGAAAATTGTTTTTGTCAAAACCCGTTAATTTTCAATAAATGTCTGTTTTTATTTTAAAAGTGAAAATTCACATATTTAAAAAATTATTTAGGTAAAATAAATATTATTTTTGGAATCAAGACGTCAAAATTAACCAATGTTTAATTTTTCATAATTTTCCGAGATAGTTAAATTTTTGGGTAAAAATTAAATACCGTATAAATATACGGTGTGTTTTATGACATCATAATGGCCCAATGATGATGTAATAAATACTTTAAAATATATCTTCGTCCAAAATTATGTTTTTCCTTAAAAATAATTTAATTTTAGTTTTATTTGATCTATTTTACAAAGAGTTAGTGAATCCTCCAAGACTTATAATATATTTTAAGATTTTAAAATCATTTCCTTGAAAGTGTGATTCACCTCCACATAAGCAAGAGAAATATTTTAATATCTTTGTCCATTTACCTTATAAAATAATATATACCACTCCCCTTTTCCAAAAATCATTGGCAAAAACCATGATATGGTTTTTGGTTTTGAATATTTTATTGTGTAGTGTCCAAAACAAAAATAATAAAGAAATCTCCTTCCTTTCCTATATAAACCCACCCAAGCTCCCATTTCTCTTCACTAAAACTCTTTAAATCTCAACCACCCTATTACCCATACTCCATAGAGTTTTATCAAGTTTCCAAAAATCTCCCAATAAGCCTCTCCCAAGCCTTTGGAGTCACACATTCAAGTAAGGGATCTTTCACCCTCCTCTTTTATCAAGCATTCCTTTCATGTTATGCCTTTTAATTTCCTTTTTACTATGTCAGGATATGTTATTAAATATCCATCATACTGTCCAATTTATGTATAAATGATGATATACCCTTTCAATATCATTTATTCCTCTTATAAACCCTTATGTACACTCGTTACTATGCCGAAATTTCGTAAGGGATCCTCACCTTCCTCTCTTCCTTTCAATTCAAGAACCTTGTATGAAATTAGTCTTTTTAATTTCAATTGGTTATATTATAATACTTTTATAATCAATTACCTACATTACATTTGATTTTATTTAAATTTGGGATCATTTATCATCCCCCATTTGGACCCTTACCTAAGTCGTTACTATGCCCAAATTCTGTAAGGGATTTTTCTCTCTCCTCTTTTTATCAAGCACCTCATTTATGATATGCCCATTAATTTCTAATTACTTCAGTTTTGATAAATTATTACCTATTATACTTACTTTACAGTGCATTTATAAATTATGAGAGACCCCTTTCACTATCATCAACCCATTTTATGAATTTTCATATGATGTCGTTATGCTGCCGAAATTGCACCGTGTTTTTTCATGCCAAAATCATCATGTAGTGAATACCATACCCATTTATCTATAAAAGGTATTCACCTTTATACACATATACTTATTTATTGGGGACTTACATGTATTTTTTTCGCATTCCTTGATCGTGGAATAAATTTTTATGTTGAATGAATCCATATTATATGATCTATGTGGCACACTTAAACATGAGATTGAAATGATTATGAAGGTTGCGCCCTGATAGTGCTCCAATGCATTGGGTAGTATTTAGTATCATGATACGTCATGTTGGGATAGGGTTTTACAATATTATTTTATGGGACATTTTTCCACCATGAAGTCTTTGTGGTTTAGATTTGACTTATGTTTATGATGCAGCGTTTTATGTTGTTGTCACATTTCCATGTTATGATTATCATGCTTTATCATGAATTTATATTCATGTTCCTTTTATGCTCTATTGATATGCCTATTTTATAACATGTATTGTATTCTTCATGTTATGCCTTTTTTACCCTCTTAATAGGATTTATAGCTCATCCCTTTCATATGTTTTTCCCCAGGATATCCCATGTAGTTTTAAGTAAGAAGGAGTATTATGAACATGTTAAGGAGGTTTTCAATAAAGATATTGTATTTCTTATTTTAAGTTGATATGTAATGTACCTAATTCACAAAGACACTATACTTATCAATATTTTGGGGTTGTATTAAGTGTGATATCATGCAATAAATCATGTATTAATGTGTGATAAGAACAGGGTTGTTATAGTTGGTATTAGAGAAAAGTATAGCTATTTTTGGGATTAAGATTTGAAAACCCTTGAAAACCCATAGGGATAAGACTAAGTATAGGAAAACATCCCCAAATATTGTTAAGTATAGAGTAAGTTGTTTATCAATAAAATGCATCCCTATATGGATACTACACGTGGGTGTGGTTCTGGAATAGATGTACCTATGAGTAAAAACTCTGATAAGGTGTTCCAGGCTTGACTCGGGGTAACCTGGTACATGAAAATGGGCCTTACTGTGCACCTAGTTTGACACTCTCGGGGGATATTATTTGGTAAATTCATAAGCTCATTATGAACCATAATTAAGGGAACACAAAAATTCCCATAAAAATGTATGTTGGGAAGTATATCATGGATAACATAGATTGAAGCCTAGAAATTCATAAGTTAAAGAGATAAATGTAATTTATAATTTATCCCTATAATGTCATTGGATTCACCTTTATGTGTTTAATTGTTTAAGATAATCATCCCTAAGTCTATTTTGGATAAAGTAGAACCAGAATAAAAAAGTGAAAGGTAGGGTTATCATCCATTGTTCCATGCATTCTTTTATATCACAAAAGTTAAGAAGAACAATCCAAATACCACCCAAAGCATGGAAGTAGAGATGTTGGTGAAAATGGAAAATGGGGAAATTATTGCATCCTGTGTATATAACTCCTCCCTGTCACAAATTTTTTATTGAACTTCCCGAGGAACCTCATCATACTCCCTTTGGTGGAATTTGATGTAATTCTAGGCATGGATTGGTTTTCCATATATAGAACCAACATAAATTATCGTGAGATAGAAATCACTCTCCATATAGAGAATCAACCTTCGATTCTATATAAGTGCAAGGAGGAGGATGAATATTCTTCAGAACCATCATCCCAAGCATGGATATTACTTCCTTATGATCACGTGTATCTTTCTCACGTGATTGAGTCTAAGGAAGGAACCGTCCTCAAAGACATGCCGATTGTGAGGGAATTTGCTGATGTATTTCCCGAGTAATTCTCTGGTCTTCCTCCTAGAAGAGAGGTTGAGTTTTATATTGATCTTATACATGTGGAATTTAAAATATCTAAGACTCTGTATTGGATGTCTATTTTAGAACTTAAGGAGATAAAGAAACAATTGCAGTAGAATCCGGATAAATCGTGAGCTCAATAAAATCATGATAAAGAACAAATATCCTTTTCCACAAATTGATGAATTGTTCAACCAGCTATGTGGAGCACAATACTTCTCTAATGTGGATCTAAAGTCGAGATATTACCAATTTAGGGTGAAGAAGGAGGATATCCCCAATAATGCTTTTTCATACAAGATACGGACACTATGAGTTCATAGTGAGGCCTTTCGAACTCACCAATGGTCCATCAATATTCATGGATTTGATGAAGAGAGTCTTTAGAGATTAACTTGAAAAATTTATGGTAGTCTTTATAGATGATATTCTAATATACTTCAAAACCAAGGAGGAGCATGAGGATCATCTAAGCACTATTCTTAAGACCTTGCGAAAAGAGAAACTCTATAAAAAGTACAACAAGTGTGAGTTCTAGTTGAAGGAAGTCTCATTCTTAGGAAATATCATCACAAGTAATGAGATATCTATAGATCCTTCCAAGGAAAAAGAAATTGAGGGATATATGAGGCCAACATCTGTGACAGATATCTGTAGCTTCCTTGGGTTATCTAGATATTATCACTGATTTGTGAGAAATTTCTCATGATTATCAAACCCTCTTACCAAGCTAACTCGGAAGGGAGTCAAATTTTCTTAGAATGATGAATGTGAAGAAAGTTTTATGGATTTGAAAAAGAGGCTTATCACTAGCCCTGTTCTCACACTACCCACAAGTGGGGAAATTTTTGTAATTTTCAAAGATGATTCAAAGAAGGGATTAGGATGTGTATTGATGAAAAATGAAAAAGTCATTGCCTATTCCTTAAGGAAGTTGAAAATTCATGAGAAAAACTATCCCACGCATGATTTGGTGTTAACAGTTATGATATTTTCATTGAAAATCTGGTGGCATGATCTCTTTGGATATAAGTGTGAAATATATACGGATCACAAAATTCTCAAATATATATTCACATATAAAGATCTGAATATGTTCCAAAAAATATGGTTAGAGCTTATCAATGATTACGACTGCTCAATCCACTACCATCCATGGAAAGCGAACATGGTGGTGGATGATCTAAGTAGAAAGGACCCTTTAATTATATCATTGATAATACTTGAAAAGGATTTGATTATCTTATATTTGAATAATATGGACATGGGAATCATAAAGAAAGGAAAATCATCAATCATTTCACAAATGATTGCTCAACTGCCTATTTTGGAAAGGTTAAATGATGCTAAAAAAGATGGTGTGGGAATTCAGAAGAAAGTGAAAACTATAAGAAAAGGGAAATAATTGGAGATCAATGTTAACAAATAAGGAATTGTTAAATTTAGGTCAATACTATGTGTTTCATCAAATTTTGAGGTAAATAAAGAACTTTTGGATGATGCACATATTTTGACTTTCTCTATTCACCCAAGAAACACAAAGATGTATCAAGATCTCCAAGAGCACTATTGGTGGGATAACATGAAGAAGGAGATCACATAATATACATCAAAGTGTCTTGTATGTCAACAAGTGAAGGTTGGAATTCAAAAGTCTAAGGGGGTGATGCAACCATTAACCATACCAACATGGAAATGGGAAAACAACACCATGGATTTTGTCACCGAAATTCCAAAGACATCCAAAGAAAATAATGCTATCTGGGTTATTATAGATCATATTAAAAAGACTGCATAATTCATTATTATTCAAGAGGATTTCTCACTAGATCAACTGGAATAGATGTATATTATAGAAGTGGTAAGGTTTCATAGAGTACCACTATCAATTTTGTACAATCAAGATCCAAGATTAACCTATAAAATTTGGAAAATTCTCCAGCATACTCTAAACAAAGAGTTGAACTTCAACACGGCTTATCACCATAAAACTGATGGAAAATCTAAGCGAAATATCCAAACACTTGAGGATATGTTGAGAGATTTCTCAATGGACTTCAAAGTTGGATGGGACCAACATCTTCCTTTGGTGGAGTTCTCTTATAACAACAGTTTCCACTCAAGCCTCCAAATGGCTCCCTATGAAGCCCTTTATGGGAAGAGGTGCAGAAAACTGGCATGTTGGGATAAATTTGGGGAATGAAAACTTCTAGGTCCTGAAATGGTTGAAGAAATGGTGGAGAAGGTTAAGACCATTAAGCAACACATCAAAGCAGCTCATAGTCGACAAAAGAGTTATACTAACAATTATCGATGAGACCTTGAGTTTTATGTTGTAGATGTGGTATTCCTCTTCATATCTCTATGGAAGAGAGTGATGAGATTTGGGAATAAGGGAAATCTTAGTCAAAGGTGCATTGTCCCTTTTGAGATCCTTGATCGCATCGAAGTAGTGGCGTATTGACTAGAACTCCCACTGAACCTATCTCAAGTACATGATGTATTTCATATATCTCTCTTAAGAAATTACATACCAGACCCATCACATGTACTAAATATAGAGGTGGTACCACTAGAGAATGACCTTTCCTATGAGGATTAGCTGGTGAAGATCTTAGATTGTAGAGAGAGATTTCTATGAAATAAGAAAATATCCATCGTGAAGGTGTTGTGGTGAAACAATAAGTTTGAATAAACAATGTGAGAACCAGAGGAGGTGATGAAGTAGAGTTACCCTCATCTATTTTAATTTGGGAAAAGGAAATTTTTAGGCGGAAATTTCTTAAGGGAAGAGGTTGTAACGAACCAAACTATTATGAATAAAATTAACCTTTTTGATTTAAGTAAATGTCTTATGTGTGACACCCCAGGTTTTATGAACTGGTCCAAGTGAAAAATGTTATGATTTTAATGATGTCTCTTGTATTATTTGTTGTGTATTGTGTTCTAATAAAGAATTTGAAACGAAATAAAACATGGAGAATAAGGTAAACTGGTATATATTAAAATATTACATTACAACAAGACCCAACTAATTGAAAATACCATGAAAAAGACCTAACACAGCCACAATGAGACTACTAAGAATCACAACTCGAGTAATCGGATAGTTGTCGTCTTCAGAGTCCATCAGTGTGAAAAATATAACATCCAGAGCCACGACACACATACTCAACACCAAAGGTATGAGGAGACCATCCTTCCTAGCTCAAGTGTTTTGATTTTGAGAAACACCCTACACCCCCCTGCTTTTATAATGGTCCTTAGAGATATGACCATTAAATATATATAGTCGTTGGGTTTTCAAAACAACCTTTGGGTTTCCGTTGATAAAGTTTATCTTTATATGAAAACTTATTTTTAATTCCCTTATAATTTTATGATATTTTAAATATTATAATATGTCTAAAACATTTTTTTCACAAAAGAATCATAGTTTTAAAATAAAAAGAGTATTCTCGGAAATAAATCGTTTTGTTTCTACAAAAATCCCGATAGATACCTATATAGTTAAAAACTTAGTATTCTTTTTATAAAAGACAGTTTTAAAGGGTATCTATAATAATTATATCCTTTGATCTCTAAAATTATGTATTTTTGAATTACCTATTGGCCTTTTTAAATTTTATGAAACATATGGTGATGTATTTTAAAGATCCTAATAATTATAATGGTTTTGTATGTAAAATATGAAAGGTATATCTTTTAAGAGAATTATATATGAAATATTTTACATAAGATAAAAAAAGGATTTAGATTTTAAGTTAAAACTATTTGTTTTTATTTTATATTAACTCATTTATGTACAAATATCTATATTACACACTATTTTGAACTAAGTATACTTAAACTAGTTATTTTGGAAATCTAAATAAATTTTTATTAAAAATGAAGTTAGGGCCCAGCCAAGCTGCGGGCATCCCTTAGGGACAATCCCTCTAGGCCGAGACCGAGCCCTAGGGACCCGAGGTACTGACCATCGGGGTTTTAGTTATTTATAGTGTCAACCAGGCCCGAGCCCAAATAGAGCATGGGTTCGTCCAGTCGCACGCAGGCCCGTGTGTAAGGCCCGCGATGCGCGTTGCATAAGGGTAGGCCAAAGCCCGCATGGGGTCCGTGTGTAAGACCCCTGTGTGTGTGTGTTCATGTTATTGCTCTGATTGTTGCGCGCTGTGTATTATAAAACTCACCCCAACTGCATTTCGATTCGATGTGGGACGCGCTCTGTGTGATCAGGACCTTCTGATCGACTTCCGTGTCGATCTCGTCTGTCCAACCCTTTTAACCGCACGATCTCCCCCGAGATCTAATCTCGACCCTCGATCTCTTTAAATCGATCAACCCCTTTTTTCCCATGCCCCCTCCAGCCGTGCGATCTCTCCATCTTCGATCCAGGCCATCCGTCCCTTTTACGCGTCGACCCTTCACTGTCTTCTTCCTCACGCCGGGGTCCCGTACCAGTAGGCCTACACCAAGGACGCCTCGACCTTCCCCATTGCACTGCTCATCTTGACTCCCGAACACCCTCTCCTAGCCCACTATATTCCCGTCTTCCCCACAATGGCCTATTATTGGGTCGAGTCACCCAAGTGCATCGAGGATATATAAACCCCCCTGCCTCTTGAAGTCCCGACAGCTTCTTCTCCTCTTCCTTTCTGCGGACTCCCAGCAAGCCAGCGAAGCGCCTCCGGACCGAGCTTCTTCCTCAAAGCTAGGTAAGGGTTCTTGCATTTGTTTTCTTTTGGTTAAACCTTATGTTTTATACTCTTGATATATACAGTTTATATATGTATATATATACTTAATATAAACCCCATGGTTTGTATTGCCTTCAAGATGGTTTTGACATCGTGTTATCATAAGGGTACACATGCAATGGTGTTCCATGTTTCATTTCTGTTTAAAACATAATGTTCTTTTGTGTTATGTTATATATAGATTATATATATATATAAATGTATAATTCCAACCCTCCTGTTTTAAATTAATTTCAAGGGGCATTTGCCTGTGATTTACAAGGTGGCTTGTAGGTATATGGGTCAGCATGTTTTCTTTTTCGGTTCAGTTTTACAAAACTTATATATATATCATTATGTGTACACGTTTTTATGAATATATATATATATATATTGTATCAACCCATTTTATGTTAAATGTTTTAAAAGAAGATTTTTTTTGAATGTTTTCAGTGTAGGGGATTAACTTGTTCAGTTTATTTCTATAAAACCCGTATGTTTTTATAATGAGTATATAAGGTTTTTTATATCTATAAATATAAATATATATATATCACGAATCCAAACTATTTCTAGAGTTTCCAAAGTGATTATGGATGTTTTGAAAGAACATAATTTATGTTTTAATGCACATAGTTTTTTTTCATAAAAGAAAATTTTGGTATTTTCTAAACCAAAATGTATATTAGATATATATTTATGTATTTTATGAAAATATAACCCCCATAATGTTATGATTTTCAAATAAATAATTGATAAGTAATTAGATGTTTTCAGAACTCAAGAAATTTAAATGGGCTTGTTTATTTAGTGTAAAAACCCATATATACATTCTTGGTGTATATATGGTGATGTGTATATATATTTATGAGTAAAATTTCCAAAATCCTATTTTAAGTAATGATTACCAAGACTGACTTTATGCTTGAATACATGTGAGATTCTAATAAAATATAATTTTGGTGTTTACTAAACCCACATGTATTTTGTATATATGTACACACAAATGAGTATGTTTTATTAAAGGAGTTTATTTGACATCACCCATGATGTATTTTATACTGAAGTGTATATTTTGGCTTGATTAAAATGTATTAGAGGATTTAGGATTTATGGGATCCTGTCATCATGTTGTGTTCGTTTATTGATATATTACCCCATGATCCTACTTTGAATGTTACAAATTAATCAAGTTATGGTTTAATTTATTTGCAAGTTCAAGGGATTTTTTATCACCCTAACTGATGGCAAGTGTTTTCTTTAAGCATTCCATTTCCATGGAATAATAATTTTAAAGATTCATCATTTATTGTATCATCATTTTATATGATTTAGTAATTATCTTATGTAAAAAGAATGTTTTACTAAGCTATGTGCGCCTTTGATTAGTTATTGGCATATTTTGAAATGTTAACTATCATATCATGTTTTAGCAAAATATGTGGTGGATCATTATTATTTTTATTGTACATAATTCATATTGACGACATATTACTAAATGAACTAAGAAATTAGATTACCCAAAGTGGTATGGGACACCTTGGGTAATATGAAAATGAATGAGTTATTCAAGGTGGTATGGGACATCTTGAATATACAAACCGTTTAAGTAAAGCATGAACGATGTGGCTCACATGATAATAAATACATGTCAAGGGTGCACCCTGATAGCGCTCCAATGCATTGGGTAAAGACTTAATCTCTATAGATGACCAGTTTAATGACTCCTTGGGGATGGACCTTGGTTATGTTTTCAAATGACACCTTGGGGATGGACCTTGGTGATACAGAAATGATTGTGTAAGATTAAATGTTGATGCCACATAATTCAAGTTATGTAACAAGTCCTTTTTAAGATAAAATGCCTATTCTTTCACGACTAATGCCTTTATGCTTTCATAAAGTTCATATTTCACTGGTATAAGTTGGAGCATGATTGTGAAATAGTAACCATCAAATGAAAATTTAATTTGTTTCCTTTATGCGCAACTCTGATTATGCATTACTCCTAACTGTTCAATTTTATGCTTAAGTAATCACATGTCGTACTTGTTTATTATTACTCCTTCGAGAAATGTCACATGGGTCTCATATATTTCTTGAAACTATTGTTTGAGAATTTTAACGTTATGTGTTACAGTTTTCCTCAAGAAAATAATTTCTAAATGAATGATTTCAAAAAGTTACACTGTTTTTTTTTTATTTTTAAAACCCCTTACTGAGTATTTCAATGCTCACCCTAAGTTTTGATTTAAAAGTTTCATGTATCAGATTTTAAAAGATGAATCATTTCATAAGTTTTCGGTTTCCCAGAACCCAAACCGCACACAATCCTCTGTATGGGGCATGATGTGTAGTTTACCATAGCATGTTTTGTTTTAAAGCAACACATCATGTTTAGAAGGCACCGACTCCTGGGTCTCTGGGGTTGGGGTCTCTACAGTTGGTATCAGAGGTTCAGTTTGGATAACTCTGGAAAACCAGAAAACTGAAACAAATAGATATATATATATATATATATATATACTTCAGTTTTACTAAAAAATTGGTTTTCTTAAATTTTAGATAGAAAACGAAGGTACTAACCTTTTGTTTCTCCCCACTGAGGCCCTAGAGACCATTGTGTCTTTGGCTAGCCGTGAGGATTTTCAAAACTATGCCCATATCCGCATGACATGCAAACACCTTTACGACGTGTCCAACTCACCACGGGTGCTTCAGTTACACCAAGGGGTAGGAATAGATTACCTCTTTATGGTGATAAACCAGCTTCCCTCCTATGTAAGTTGGGGAAGGTACCATGATGGACTTTTCCGAGTGTTCACGGCGGGTGAAGAATTTGGCACTATGATTGATAACCCTTTCCAAGAAGCTGCTGCTGACGGGGACCTTCGAGCGGGATACCTTTGTCATATTTTAAACTACGACTTATGGGGTCAGTTGTTGGACTTTGGAAGGTTAGAATTTGAGTCCACCCGACTGTCTTGCAGACAACAAGTGTATGTGGATGTCTCCCAACTTCATACCCCTCATGCTAGACTCATAAGACGTCATAGGTGCCCCCATGAGTTTTTTCCTGAATGCTCAGCCTGTGTTTGGTTCGAGGAGTTAGGGAGTTTTGCTTCTCTGTGTGGAGTTTGTTTAGTCAGTGGTTAAGGGAAACTCAAGCACTAATGGTTAATGATAAATGTATGTTTATTGAAATGTTGTCTTTCCATTCCTTGTCTTTACTTTGTGTATACCTTTGAATGGTTTTCAAGTGATTGAATTCCTGTCTTAAAACTTTCAGATGGAAGGAAAAATCCACCTCTTATCTCTTCCCACTGAGATTCTGGAAATCATTGCAATCAAAACATGTGAGGACGAGTATGAACCCTTCACAAATTTGTGAAAAACATGCAAGCAGTGGTTTGAGGTAACAAACGGTCTGGAGATTCTTTGCACCTGCTAGGGGAATGCCTCCATCTATTACCGCATTGGCTCTGCACAGTTGGTTGGACGTGAACGACGAGGAAGTTACCACGAAGGGCTCTTTTTGTGTTTCACCCTAGGCCGGAACTACACAACCGGAGTGAAATTTCAAGAAGTTGTGTTAGAGGGAAATATTTATGCGACTTATATGCTCCAACTTCTCAGCTTTAGCCTGTTTGACCGACTCTATGGCTTCAATATCCTCGACCGAGACATAATTCGGCGAGTCCTTCGTACATTGTTCTACAAAGACATTTCAGAACTTTGTACTGTTCGATCTTCCCTTTAGAAGCCTGAAGATCCAGAACATGAGTTCAACCCCTCCTGTCCTAGGTGTATCTGGGTTAGGGAATTGGAAGAGTTGAGCATCGCTACGGGGATCCCACTAAATGCACCTGTTGACCCTATAAATTGGTGGAGGTGGTAAGAACATTGCAGAACCTTGTAGTGTTGTGAAATAAATTGCGAGGACACAATTTTCTAAAGGGGGGATAATGTGACGCCCCAGGTTTTATGAACTGGTCCAAGTGAACAATGTTATGCTTTTAAAGATGTCTCTTGTTTTATTTGTTGTGTATTGTGTGCTAATAAAGAATTTGAAATGAAATAAAACATGGAGAATAAGGTAAATCGTTATATATTAAAATATTACATTGCAACAAGACCCAACTAATTGAAAATACCATACACAAGACCTAACACAGCCACAACGAGACTACTAAGAATCACAACTCAAGTAATCGGATAGTTGTCGTCTTTAGAGTCCATCAGTGTGAAAAATATAACAGCCAGAGCCACGACACACATACTCAACACCAAAGGTATGAGGAGAACCATCCTTCCTAGCTCAAGTTTTTTTATTTTGAGAAACACCCTACACCCCCCCTGCTTTTATAATGGTCCTTAGAGATATGACCGTTAAATATATATAGTTGTTGGGTTTTCAAACCAACCTTTGGGTTTCTGTTGATAAAGTTTATCTTTATATGAAAACTTGTTTTTAATGAACTTATAATTTTATGATATTTCAAATATTATAATATGTCTAAAACATTTTTTTCACAAAAGAATCATAGTTTTAAAATAAAAAGAGTATTCTCGGAAATAAATCGTTTTGTTTCTACAAAAATCTCGATAGATACCTATATAGTTAAAAACTTAGTATTCTTTTTATAAAAGATATGTTTAAAGGGTATCTATAATAATTATATCCTTTGATCTCTAAAATTATATATTTTTGAATTACCTATTGTCCTTTTTAAATTTTATGAAACAGATGGTGATGTATTTTAAAGATCCTAACAATTAGAATGGTTTTGTATGTAAAATATGAAAGGTATATCTTTTAAGAGAATTATATATGAAATATTTTACATAAGCTAAAAAAGGATTTAGATTTTAAGTTAAAACAATTTGTTTTTATTGTATATTAACTCATTTTTGTACAAATATTTATATTACACACTATTTTGAACTAAGTATACTTAAACTAGTTATTTTGGAAATCTAAATAAATATTTATTAAAAATGAAGTTGGGGCCCGGCCAAGCTGAGGGCATCCCTTAGGGACAAGCCCTCTAGGACGAGACCAAGCCCTAGGGACCCGAGGTACCGACCATCAGGGTCCCAGTTATTTATAGTGTCAACCAGGCCCAAGCCTGAACCAAGCATGGGTTCGTCCAGTCGCACGCGGGCCCGTGTGTAAGGCCCGCGGTGCGCGTTGCGTAGGGGTGGGCCAAAGCCCGCATGGGGTCCATGTATAAGACCCATGTGTGTGTGCGTTCGTGTTATTGCTTCGATTTCTACACGCCGTGTATTATAAACCTCACCCCAACCGCATTTCGATTCGATGTGGGATGCGCTCCGCGCGATCAGGACCGTCTGATCGACTTCCGTGTCGATCTCGTCCATCCAACCCTTTTAACCGCACGATCTCCCCCAAGATCTAATCCCGACCCTCGATCTCTTTAAATCGATCAACCCTTTTTTTACCGTGCCCCCTCTAGCCGTACGATCTCTCCATCTTCGATCCAGGCCGTCTGTCCCTTTTACGCGTCGACCCTTCACTGTCTTCTTCCTCATGCCGGGGTCCCGTACCAGTAGGCCTGCACCAAGGACGCCTCGGCCTTCCCCATCGCACTGCTCATCTTGACTCCTAAACACCCTCTCCTAGCCCACTGTATTCCCGTCTTCCCCACGACGGCCTATTCTTGGGTCGAGTCACCCAAGTGCACCGAGGCTATATAAACCCCCTGCCTCTTGAAGTCCCGATGGATTCTTCTCCTCTTCCTTTCCACAGACTCCCAACAAGCTAGCAAAGCACCTCTCGACCAAGCTTCTTCCTCAAAGCTAGGTAAGGTTTCTTGCATGCTTTGTTTTCTTTTGGTTAAACCTTACGTTTTATACTCTTGATATATACATTTTATATATGTATATATATACTTAATATAAACCCCACGGTTTGTATTGCCTTCAAGAGGGTTTTAACATCGTGTTATCATAAGGGTACACATGCAATGGTGTTCCATGTTTCGTTTCCATTTAAAACATCATATTCTTTTGTGTTATGTTATATACAACTTATATATATATATATATAAATGTATAATGCCAACCCTCCTGTTTTAAATTAATTTCAAGGGGCATTTGCCTGCGATTTACAAGGTGTCTTATAGGTATATGGGTCAGCGTGTTTTCTTTTTCGGTTCAGTTTCAAAAAACTTATATATATATCATTCTGTGTATACAGTTTTATGAATATATATATATATATTGTATCAACCCGTTTTATGTTAAATGTTTTAAAATAATATTTTTTTTAATGTTTTCGGTGTAGGGGATTAACTTGTTCAGTTTATTTCTATAAAACCAGTATGTTTGTATAATGAGTATATACAGTTTTGTATATCTATAAATATATATATATATATATATATATCACGAATCCAAACTATTTATAGAGTTTCAAAAGTGATTATGGATGTTTTGAAAGAACATAATTTATGTTTTAATGCAAATAGTTTTTTTTCATAAAAGAAAATTTTGGTATTTGCTAAACCAAAATGTATATTAGATATATATTTATGTATTTTATGAACATATAACCCCCATAATGTTATGATTTTCAAATAAATAATTGATAAGTAATTAGAGGTTTTCAGAACTCAAGAAATTTAAACGGGCTTGTTTATTTAGTGTAAAAACCCATATATACATTCTTGGTGTATATATGGTGATGTGTATATATATTTATGAGTAAAATTTCCAAAAATCCTATTTTAAGTAATGATTACTAGGACTGACTTTATGCTTGAATACATGTGAGATTCTAATAAAAGATAATTTTGGTGTTTACTAAACCCACATGTATTTTTTATATATGTACACACAAATGAGTATGTTTTATTAAAGGATTTTATTTGACATCGCCCATGATGTATTTTTTGATGAAGTGTATATTTTGGCTTGATTAAAATGTATTAGAGGATTTAGGATTTATGGGATCCTTTCGTCATGTTGTGTTCATTTATTGACTTATTACCCCATGATCCAACTTTGAATGTTACAAATTAATCAAGTTGTGGTTTAATTTATTTGCAAGTTCAAGGGCTTGTTTATCACCCTAAATGATGGCAAGTGTTTTCTTTAATCATTCCATTTCTATGGAATAATAATTTTAAAGATTCATCATTTGTTGTATCATCATTTTATATGCTTTAGTAATTAGCTTATGTAAAAAAGAATGTTTTACTAAGCTATGTGCGCCTTTGATTAGTTATTGGCATATTTTGAAATGTTAACTTTCATATCATGTTTTAGAAAAATATGTGGTGGATCATTATTTTTTTTATTGTACATAATTCATACTGACGACATATCACTAAATGAACTAAGAAATTAGATTACCCAAAGTGGTATGGGACACCTTGGGTAATATGAAAATGAATGAGTTATTCAAGGTGGTATGGGACATCTTGAATATACAAACCGTTTAAGTAAAGCATGAACGATGTGGCTCACATGATAATAAAGACATGTCAAGGGTGCGCCCTGATAGCACTCCAATACATTGGGTAAAGACTTAATCTCTAGAGATGACCAGTTTAATAACGCCTTGAGGATGGACCTTGGTAATTTTTTCAAATGACACCTTGGGGATGGACCTTGGTGATACGAAAATGATTGTCTAAGATTAAATGTTGATGCCACATAATTCAAGTTATGTAACAAGTCCTTTTCAAGATAAAATGTCTATTCTTTCACGACTAATGCCTTTATGCTTTCGTAAAGTTAATATTTCATTGGTATAAGTTGGATCATGATTGTGAAATAGTAACCAGTAAATGAAAATTTAAGTTTTTTCCTTTATGAACAACTTTGATTATGCATTACTCTTAACTGTTCGATTTTATGCTTAAGTAATCACATGTCGTACTTGTTTATGATTACTCCTTCGAGAAATGTCACATGGGTCTCATATATTTCTTGAAACTATTGTTTGAGCATTTTAACGTTATGTGTTACAGTTTTCCTCAAGAAAATGATTTCTAAACGAATGATTTCAAAAAGTTACACTGTTTTTTTTAAAACCCCTTACTGAGTATTTCAATGCTCACCCTACGTTTTGATTTAAAAGTTTCAGGTATTAGCTTTTAAAATATGAATCGTTTCAGAAGTTTCCGATTTCCCAGAACCAAAACGGCACACGATCCTCTATATGGGGCATGATGTGTAGTTTACCAGTGCATGTTTTATTTTAAAGCAACACATCATGTTCAGAAGGCACCGGCTCCTGGGTCTCTGGGGTCAGGGTCTCTACATTATGGATATAGAAAATGCATGCACTTATTTTGTTTTATTATACCCAATTGGATTTAGATGATTATAAAGTATCTTTACCATTGATAATATAGTCATTGAACAGTGATCACATGACTAGGATAAATATAGGGTTTTAACAAATCATTATGGCATAGACAAAGGAAGTCAACCAGTAGGATTGTACCCTATGAAGCCCGTTTATTGGAGTTTCTGAGGGAGATATCATTTTTGGTGTTTTCCCTAGACCAAGCCCAATATGAGATCTAACAACTTAAGCATGAGAAAAACCATTTATGGGAGAAGTTCAAGCTCACTGAGATCATGACACAAACCATGTTCACTGAAAAACCCATGAAAACCCCACCATTGCACACCTTAATCTTAGGGAATATAGCGGTGTAATAAGATGATATGTATCAATACCCTAGCACTAGGAATATTTACATTATTTTTTATAAAATAATGAATATATTTTCTTCCTATTATTGTTACTTTGTAAATGATTTTTAAAGCACAAATAGTATTTTTTGGTTAATATTCAAATTCAATTAAGAAATATATTTTGATGAATTAATATATTTTTGAAATAAATAATATTTTAATAAAATATTATTATTAAATTAATTTTATTAAATATAAATGATCATATAATTTTTATTAATGTTTGAGAACTGTTTTTGTCGAAACCCGTCAATTTTCAATAAATGTCTGTTTTTATTTTAAAAGTGAAAATTCACATATTTAGAAAATTATTTAGATAAAATAAATATTATTTTTTGAATCAAGACATAAAAACTATCCGATAGTGAATTTTTCATAATTTTCTGAGATAGTCAAATTTTTGGGTAAAAATTAAATACCATATAAATATATGGTGTGTTTTATGACATCATAATGGACCAATAATGATGTAATAAATACTGTAAAATATATCTTCGTCCAAAAGTATGTTTTTCCTTAAAAATAATGCAATTTTAGGTTTATTTGATTTATTTTACAAAGACTTAGTGAATCCTCCAAGAGTTATAATATATTTTAAGATTTTAAAATCATTTCCTTGAAAATGTGACTCACCTCCACATAAGCAAGGGTAATATTTTAATATCTTCAGCTCTTTCCCTTATAAAATAATGTATATCACTCCTATTTACTAGAAACCATGGACAAAAACTATGGGATGGTTTTTGGTTTTGAATATTTTATTGTGTAGTGCCCAAAACAAAAAAAAATAAAGAAATCCCCCTCCTTTCCAATATAAACCCACCCAAACTCTCATTTCTCTTCACTCAAACTCTTTGAATCTCGACCACCCTCTTCCCCCTACTCTCTATATTCCTACCAAGTTTCCCCAAATCTCCCAAGAATCCTCTCTCAAGCCTTTGGAGTCACACATCCAAGTAAGAGATCTTTCATCCTCCTCTTTTATCAAGCATTCCTTTCATGTTATGTCTTTTAATTTCTTTTTTCCTATATTGGGATATGTTATTAAATATCCACCATACTGCCCAATTTATGTATAAATTATTATATCCCCTTTCACTCTTATTTATCCCTTTTATGAACTTTTATGTACACTCGTTACTATGCTGAAATTCCGTAAAGGATCCTCACTTTTCTCTCTTCCTTTCAATTTAAGAACCTTGTTTGAAATTAGTCCTTTTAATTTCAATTGGTTATATTGTAATCATTTTATAATCAATTACCTATGGTTCATTTGATGTTATTTCAATGTGGGGTCATTTATCCTCCCCTATTTGGACCCTTAGCTAAGTCGTTACTATTCTGAAATTCTGTAAGGGATTTATCACTCACCTTTTTTTTATCAAGCACCACATTTATGATATGCCCTTTAATTTCCAATTACTTAAGTTGGGATACATTATTACCTATCCTCCTTACTATCCATTGTATGTATAAATTATGAGAGACTTATTTTTCTCTCATCAACTCATTTTATGAATTTTCATATGACATCGTTATACTGTCGAAATTGCACCACGATTTTCCATGCCAAAATCATCATGCAGTGAATATCATACCCATTTATCTATCAAGGGTATTCACCTTTATACACATATACTTGTTGATTGGAAACTTACATGTATTTATTCTACATTCCTTGATCATGGAACAAATTGTGATGTTGAATGCATCCATGTTATATGATCTATACATTTAAGCATGAGATTGAAATGATTATGAAAGGTGTGCCCTAATAGTGCTTCAATGCATTGAGCAATGTTTAGTATCATGATACGTCATGTTGGGACAAAGGTTTACCTGATTCCTGTAACATCCCATTATTATTTCAGGTATTCCTAAACCATCTTGCGTTAAATTATTATTACGATAAATGGGAAAAAATGGTTTATCAGTAAAAAGCTGTGTTTTTGTTAAACACATCGCGGATTGGTAAAACACCCAATTAACACTCCATAATATTCAATTAAATATTTTCTGAGTTAAAAAATGAGTAAGTATGAGTTTCTGAGGCCTGCAAAAGCTCGGCAAAGACGGAATAAAATTATTAAACAGAATATATTAAGTGCACACTTTTTATTCAAAATATTTGAATAACTCCAAAATGATGTGTCGTTTGAGAAATCTGAGAGCACTGTTATGTCCAAAATATGTTTTTTACCCTAGGAGGAGTATAACATTTGATGGTGCCGGACATTTGGATGTCTCGCTTGTGAGATAAAGTTATTAAATAATATTTAATATATTATTTATTAAGAATAATTAAATATCTCTCAAACGGTGCGTTGTATGCGAAATTCGAGACCACCGATGGGTTTGGAATGAGAGGTTTACCCTAGACGAGGTATAAAAGTTTGTCAGCGTCGGACGTTTGAACGTCTCGCTCGCAAAAATAACACTTTTTATTTTAATTAAATCATTATTCCGATTATTAATTAATAAATCATTAATATCTTTTAAACGATGCGTCGTATGGGAAATCAGAGACCACCGATGAGTTTGGAACGTGGTGTTTACCCTAGACAATGTATAACATTTGTTCGCGTCAGGTGTTTGGATGTATCACTCGTAAGAATAAAACTTTTTATTTTAATTAAATAATTATTCTTATTTTTCATTAATAAATCATTAATATCTCTCAAACCGTTCATCTTTTGAGAAATCCGAGACCATCGTTGTGTTCGGAACGGGGTGTTTACCCTAGAATGGAACATTCGCGCGCAGAATACGTTTGGTGTTTTTTAATTTTTATGGTGAATAATTAATTTTAATTAATTAAAAAAAATGGTTTCATCTCCCTCTCTCCTCCCTTCATCTTCTCCACGCCGCACCTCCATTGATAACGCACCTCAGTTTTAAAACCTTTGATTTTCATCCGTTTTTGACCCGATTAAACTGCTAAATCATTAATGGGATGATTTAAAACACTCCGTTGGACATTAATCACATTTTAAACCGGTGATCCTAAATTCGGGACAAATCTAACGGGATGTGGATATTTGAAATACCCAAACCCATTCTCCTTTTGCGGATGATGTTTTTTGTTGATGCTAAGCGATCTTGAGACTTTATGTGTGTGGTTGGAGGATCTCCTAAGGTGCGATTTGGTGTTTTCGTTCCTGCCACCACCCGATCTACCCATTTAGCGCCTCTCCTCTGCGTGGTGGTCATCCAGGTAGTTTGGTTTTTATTTTAATATTCTCAATTTCTGAAAAAAAAAATGAAATTGGTTTTAATATATAATAATAAAAACTCAGAATTGTCAAAGGATAATTCTATTGATTCTTTTTTTTTTTCTTCTCCTTCAAGGGATGATTCCACAATATGTGGTTGACATTATATTAGAAATTCTCTGGTGATATTTATAAAGAATTATTAGCAGATAAATATTGGGTGAGATTATCGGAAGAAAATGTCATATAATTATTAAAATATAATCATCTTTAGCCTTTTGTGCACAGTTAACAAATACAATTATTTTCAGTTACAAAATGGTAATTTCATCGGGTTATCCAAAGTTTTTTTTATCACTTTGAATTATCATTTTCTTTAGTTGCGGCAAATTATCAAAGGTTAATTTATAAAATTAACAAATGATAGTTTTTTTTAGATTATCAAAGATAATTGCTAAATAAATTATGAAAAGATGATGTTGAAAATTATCAAACGAAAATTGCATTATCAAAGGATATTTTGACATATATACATATATATACATATGTGTGTGTGTGTGCGTGCAGGAATTCAACTTCTTTTCTCTAGTTAATTTAGTGATAAAAATTATCAAATGTTGTTTATTAGATTATCGTATATAATATTCCAGAAGAAAGTTATTGTGAATTTATCAAAGACCAATTGCCCGGAAATATCAAAAATAATTATTTTACATAGATTATCAAAGGTTGATTATTAATTTTATTAAAATGATAATTGTGAACTTATCAATGATAATTATTCTGATGGATAAACGTGAGTGCAAGCGTTGATCTAACGATAAACTGAATAATTTTCCATGAAAGTTAAATATTATTGCATGTGACAATATATATGTTTTTTTGAAACTTATCCTGGTGAGATAAATTATCGTCACATGTGATAATTTAAAACGACAATCGAGAATTATTGAGGAGAGAGAAGTAATCGTTGCATGTAATATTTTAATCGATAATCTGTAATTATCCATGAGAGATAAAATATTATCACATGTAATATTTTTAATCAATAATTTAAAAATTATTTAGGAGAGAGAAACTATTATCGCATGTGATATTTTCTTTCCTTTTGAAATAAAATATATGGTTTTGGTTCTAGGAACCCGTGACGAACGTCGAGCATAGGTGTGTCGATGCTTACGATAATAGGGTCGTGAGGAGGTGTATTGAACCACACAGGGTGATTTATCATTACCGCAGACATTGAAGACATAGAGGTAGGTAGTTCCGTTCTGATTAGCCAAATTGATTATCCTTGTTTTGCTTGATTTATCTCAATTGTTGATTTAAATTCAATTGCTCAAATTTGGTTTCAATTAAATTGATAAAAACTCAATTCCAGTGAATCGATATATTTGAAATGGTTTTGGCATGGAAATTCAGAAAACCCTGATTCCAATGAATTGGGTGTGTTTTTGGAAATTGGCTGATTTAAATTGTTTAATTTAAATTATGGATTTGATGGAAATGATTTCAATTAAATTGTTGAATTTAATTGTGGAAATAAATTGTGTAATGATGGAATTGGTTTTGAATGGATTTCAAACTCGTGAAAATGGATTAAAATGATTTTATAGAAACATAATGGTTTTATCTTGTGGAAAGTCATGTTTTTGAATAAAACTTGTTTTGGTTTTAAATGGAAAAAAATTGACATTTTTGAAATGGAAGAATGAGATCGATCGTATTTTAAGCATTCTTAAAATAGTTCACCCATCATGTAAGAGCACATGCAAGCCTTAGGTAGTTACTGAGTTATTTGGATACGCTCTACACTACGACAATGTTCTAAAACATACTTACAGCGGGTCACATCCCTGACGGGTTGGTGATGAGTCTCATTTGGCCAGTGTCATAGGGACATGTGTATACACATTTTGCTGAGTTCACATAGAGAGTGTGGAATCCTATAGTTGGTTAATACTATCATACCTTTTGACAGATGACTATGTTGCTCGCTTGTTTATTTATATTTGAGATATAAATGTATGTCAATGCTTTTGAACTGATTTACATGCCTGCTGAATTTATATAAACGGTTTTATATAAATGTTTTATTTAAGCCATTGTTTTAGAAATATTCCATCATTTGTAAAATTATTGCTTAAAATATTTATTTCCATCATTTGAAAATGTATATCATGTTTTGTTTAAATATGATTTTGAATTGCCAAACCTGTTTACTTTAAAATTGAAAGCTTTTGTTTGGATATTCTATGTTTGGCATCTATTATGGAATCTTTGGTGGTATCCTATTGGGCTTAGGCTTATACCCTACTTTTACCTTCGGGTGTTTTTAGACTTTCTTCTTCCAGGTTCGAGCAAAGGGAAGAGATCTCTTGGAGGTGGATCTAGCTGTTGAGCTTTGGTCTTGGTGAGTTGTGTCCTTAGGGACCTTGGGGTTGTTTTTTCCCCATTTTAGTAATTAGGTTGTAGTACTTTGGGCTTTATATGCCATGTTGTATTCTGGTACATCACTCCCAGTGGAGTTTCTTTTGTTATGCATACTGCTTTGTTTTCTTTTGCTTCCGCATTCATGTGGAAAAATCGTTCCCACTTGTATGTTGTATGATTCCAGGTGCTAGTCGCCCACCCATGTGGATCGGGAACGCCCTTCGGGCTATGTCAGGGCTGGCTCGGTTATCGGGTCACCAGGGTACCTGGGCTGGTTCGTGACAATTCCTTTATGGGGCATTTTTCCACCATGAAGTCTTGGTGGTTTAGCTTTGACTTATGTTTATGATGCAGTGTTTTAAGTTATTTCCACATTTCCATGTTATGATTATCATTCTTTATCATGTCTTTATATTCATGTTCCTTTTATGCTCCATTGATATGCCTATTTTCTAACATGTATTGTCTTCTTCACGTTATGCCTTGTTTAATCTCTTACTGGGCTTTATATCTCACCCCTTTCATATATTTTTTCCCAGGACATCCCATGCAGTTTTAAGTACGAAGGAGTATTATGAACATGTTAAGGATTTTTTCAATAAATTGTTGTATTTCATGTTTTAAGTTGATATGCAATGTACCAAATCACCAAAGACACTATACTTATTGATATTTTGGGGTTTTATTAAGTGTGATCTCATATAATAAATCATTTATTAATGTGTAATAAGACCAGGGTTGTTATAGAAATATCACTCAGGTTGAGAGTTGCCTCTTAACCTTACTTTTCCCTTCTTCCTTTTAAACTATGAATTGGAAGAGTTCTCCTTCATCTCTTGGACTATTAAGAGTGTCATGCAATGTTCTGTACCATGCCCAATCTGTTCACACCTTTCACACTTCATAATTTTCAAGTCATCATTTTTAGATAACTCCTCATCATTATTAAATTCTTTAATTGTCATTGATTTCTTTTCTTTTTCTTTGAAAAACTTATGATCTTTTTCAAATTGTTTCAACTTCTCACACAATTCATTGGTGACTGTAGCTTTCTTCACTATCTGAATTCTCTTCTCATTTTTACTATGAGGAATCACACTTGATAAACAAACTCTTAATTTATTATCTTTTGGACCTTCTTGACCACATCTGCCACAAAATTCATTCATACATTCATATAAGTTCTTCATTGATATTTTAGATGAAGTCTTGATTACGAGCTTCTCTTTTTGATAATCAGATCTCATTTACTCAGCATTTAACCCCCTTGATTCATGCCTTCTCCTTGGTAGTGACATGTTATACCAGCATGAATAAGATTTATGACCAAACACTCCACAACACCAACTGTAGCCTCTAAATTGTGGTCTTCCAGATTGATAGTAGTTCTACTCTAAAGATTGTAGTTGTTTATTTTTAACATATTGTGGATGTATCTGCTTAAGAAGAAACCTTATGTCTGAATTAGTCCACTCTTCATTTGTGGAATATATTTTCTCGTTTTCTCTTTTGGCCTAGTTATATCCAATCTTATTTTCCAAACTTGTGCTGTTAGAAATACCAAATGTACATTGAGATTTATTTGTTCTAGAATCAACCTTTTTCTATAGAACCTTCTTCTCAGCAGCTGTAGAAGAGTCACCCTTAAGCTCAACAGCTTTGGTGAAGTCTTCTTTAATCTTATTCAACTCACTTTTATCTACAAGGTACATAGATTGTGTATTAGATAATTCTACCTCAAGTCTTTCTTCAATATCATTCATCATATTTTCAAATTTAGCTAATTTCAATCAATTTTCAACAAATTTTGATTCTTCCTTAGCAAGATCTTCCTTCTCAATAGTTTTCAACTTTCCTTCTAGCACAACTATCTTCATCTTATTTGATCTTATTTCATTAACATGAATCTCATATTTCTTGAAACGTTCTTTATTTTCAAATTAGATCTTGTCAATTTCTTTCTTTAGTTCTCTTTTCCTTCTTGAGTTGCATATTGTCCACAAGAGTAGCTTCCAGATTTTCGTTTAACATCCATTCTAAATCAGTTCTCTCATCACCTTTATCAATTTCAAATGAGTATGTAGATTTCTTATATTTTCCCATAAAGAACGTTGGATTCATATAATATCTTCCATATTCTGACTCACTAATTGATGATTTAAATTCATTGATTCTCTACTCATTATATTTCTCTTCTAGGAAGTAAAATCTTCTTATGATCCTTCCACTTCCTTTTCCAGTACTTCTTATTCTCTTCATCTGAGTCAGTGTCATCAGATTTTATATTTGGATGTTTACCAGTAAAATGACCTCTGTTGTGAAAATTCCAACACTTTGGTGGTTGTTTGCTATTTCCATTCCATATGCCCCTTTTGAACATTCTTGAAAACAAGGTCATCATTTGATTGAAGTCCTGTTAAGCTTCATCATCATCAGAATCACTTGATTCTGGTTCATCTTTGATTTTAGTTTTACCTTTATCATGGCTTTAAAGGCCATCTCATCTCTTGCATTTTCTTTTTTTTAAATGATGATGCCTTGGTCAAAAGACCATAGCACGAAAAACTATTACATTTTTCTTGAATACTGGAACTTTTCTCATTTCATATGATATGAGAGTATCCAATGATAGATCTTCTCACTCTTCCAGAACTGAAATATTTGAGTTGAATGTATCTAGGAAATTTCTTATAAGCTTCTTCACAATAGTATAATCATCTAGCTTCTCTCCAAAACCTCTAATATTGCTGACAATCTCATTTACTCTTGTAAATTAGTCATCAATACTTTCATCATCAGCCATTTTGAAATATTCAAACTTTCTTCTCCATATTTTCAACTTGGATTCTTTGACTTTAATATTTCATTCATAATTTATTCTTAGTTTATCCAATATCTCCTTGGTAGTTTGGACCCATAACTTTAGTGTATACTATTTGTGATAAAGCTATCAGGATTGCATTATATGTCTTTCCATAAAATTCCATATTTATCTTATCAGCTTGAGTCATAGCAACATCTCATTGATAGGTGGTAAACCCACTATTTTTCATCTCTCACTTCCAATACAAGAGATATAAGGTAAGGAAGCATCATATTCCTCCAACTATGGTAGTTCATTCCATCAAAAGTAGGAATTCCATGGCAGTTCACTAAATTCAAACTCTCTATTTCTCATAAAGTTTTCTAGATATAAAAAGGGTGCATTTTTCTCTGATACCAATTGTAGTGTCCAAGGATCGGTTAGGTACCACTAAGAGGGGTTGAATTAGTGGTACACTATTTTTACAAATTCTTTTACTTTTTATTCAACCTCTATGACTGATTAAAGTCTCGATCTCTCATCTTTAATACGCAGCCTCACCCTTTAAGTAGTAACAACAAATAAAATACAACACACATGAATTTACAAGCACTACTACAACCTGCGCCTTTATCAGCGCTAAAAACCGTCATTAACAGCGCTAGAAAAGCGCTGTTAATTCCGGCGTAGATAAAGGGGGGGGGTCCACTATATCAGCGCTTCTAGGAGCGCTGATAAAGGGGTCCTTTATCAGCGCGCGGTGGAGCGCTGATAAAGGTCAACTATATCAGCGGTTCTTGGAGCGCTGATACAGGTTCCTTTATCAGCGCTCCTTTAGCGCTGTTAAAGGTTTCCTTTATCAGCGCTAAAAAAGCGCTGATAAAGGGCCCAACGCCTGCACCTAAAAAACAGTACCTGCACACTTGCACACCAGAATACCTGCACAAAGTAGCACATGCACACCTGCACACCATAGCACCCACACCCAATATTTTGACTGAAAACGGTATATACATTTACTTAACATCATGAATACAAAAAAAAACACATTGCTATATACATTTCAAAAATTGTTTTACATGGTTACATTTACAATTATTCAACAATAGTTATAAATATTCATGTTTCATCCTTTGATATCCGTGATCCGCTCTCGATGGTATTTGTTGCCGAACAAAGCATCCGAACTCAAGGAAAAAAATCACCTATATAAGAAAACAAATATTATGTTAGTAATGCAATAATGAAAGAAATTAAAACAGAATATGAAAGAATACATTAATATGGAAATGTGAAACTAAAATATTAAATTTTAAATTCAAAAGTTTTCATTTTCATAACAATGAAAGAGAATAATGTAAAATCAATATGTTTTTGATTGATTTATCTCATTTAATAAATACTAATTCTTTATCTAATGAAAAGCTTCACCGGTCACACCGTGCATCGGATTGAGGTGCGGTCGATTCATACGCGTCAAAAATGACTCGTGGATCGTTGTCCTAAAGTATCAAAACAATCCGAACGCGTTTGCTCGGTTTGGCGTATGTCATTGGTGTTGTTTTCCAAAGTTTATCTCATTTTCAAACTGATATCAGACACTTTTAGCCATACCGGTCACACCATGCGTCGGATTGAGGTGCGGTCGATTCGTACGCGTCACAAATGACTCGTGGATCGTTGTACTAAAGTATCAAAACAATCCGAACACTTTTTCTCGGTTTGGCGTATGTCATTGGTGTTGTTTTCCAAAGTTCATGTCATTTTCAAACTGATATCAGACAATTTTAGCCATACCGGTCACACCGTGAGTCGGATTGAGGTGCGGTCGATTCGTACGCATCACAAATGACTCGTGGATCGTTGTCCTAAAGTATCAAAACAATCCGAAGGCGTTTGCTCGGTTTGGCGTATGTCATTGGTGTTGTTTTCCAAAGTGCATGTCATTTTCAAACTGATATCAGACACTTTTAGCCATACCGGTCACACCGTGCGTCGGATTGAGGTGCGGTCAATTCGTACGCGTCACAAATGACTCGTGGATCGTTGTTCTAAAGTATCAAAACAATCCGAACGCGTTTGATCGGTTTGGTGTATGTCATTGGTGTTGTTTTCCAAAGTTCATGTCATTTTCAAACTGATATCAGACACTTTTAGCCATACCGGTCACACCGTGCGTCGGATTGAGGTGCGGTCGATTCGTACGCGTCACAAATGACTCGTGGATCGTTGTCCTAAAGTATCAAAACAATCCCAAGGCGTTTGCTCAGTTTGGCGTATGTCATTGGTGTTGTTTTCCAAAGTTTATCTCATTTTCAAACTGATATCAGACACTTTTAGCCATACCGGTCACACCGTGCGTCAGATTGAGGTGCGGTCGATTCGTACGCGTCACAAATGACTCGTGGATCGTTGTCCTAAAGTATCAAAACAATCCGAATACGTTTGCTCGGTTTGGCGTATGTCATTGGTGTTGTTTTCCAAAGTTCATGTCATTTTCAAACTGATATCAGACAATTTTAGCCATACCGGTCACACCGTGCGTCGGATTGAGGTGCGGTCGATTTGTACGCATCACAAATGACTCGTGGATCTTTGTCCTAAAGTATCAAAACAATCTGAACGCGTTTTCTCAGTTTGGAGTGTGTCATTGGTGTTGTTTTCCAAAGTTTATCTCAATTTGAAACTGATATCAGACACTTTTAGCCATACCGGTCACACAGTGCGTCGGATTGAGGTGCGGTCGATTCGTACGCGTCACAAATGACTCGTGGATCGTTGTCCTAAAGTATCAAAACAATCCGAACGCGTTTGATCGGTTTGGCGTATGTCATTGGTGTTGTTTTCCAAAGTTCATGTCATTTTCAAACTGATATCAGACACTTTTAGCCATACCGGTCACACCATGTGTCGGATTTAGGTGAGGTCGATTCGTACGCGTCACAAATGACTCGTGAATCGTTCTCCTAAAGTATCAAAACAATCCCAAGGCGTTTTCTCGGTTTGGCGTATGTCATTGGTGTTGTTTTCCAAAGTTTATCTCATTTTCAAACTGATATCAGACACTTTTAGCCATACCGGTCACACCGTGCGTCGGATTGAGGTGCGGTCGATTCGTACGCGTCACAAATGACTCGTGGATCGTTGTCCTAAAGTATCAAAACAATACGAACACGTTTTCTCGGTTTGGCGTATGTCATTGGTGTTGTTTTCCAAAGTTCATGTCATTTTCAAACTGATATCAGACAATTTTAGCCATACCGGTCACAAAGTGCGTCGGATTGAGGTGCGGTCGATTCGTACGCGTCAAAAATGACTCGTGGATCGTTTTCCTAAAGTATCAAAACAATCTGAAGGCGTTTTCTCGGTTTGGAGTATGTCATTTGTGTTGTTTTCCAAAGTTCATGTCATTTTCAAACTGATATCAGACACTTTTAGCCATATCGGTCACACCGTGCGTCGAATTGAGGTGCGGTCGATTCATACGCGTCACAAATGACTCGTGGATCGTTTTCCTAAAGTATCAAAACAATCCGAACGCATTTGCTCGGTTTGGCGTATGTCATTGGTGTTGTTTTCCAAAGTTCATGTCATTTTCAAACTAATATCAGACACTTTTAGCCATACCGGTCACACCGTGTGTCGGATTGAGGTGCGGTCGATTCGTACGCATCAAAAATGACTCGTGGATCGTTTTCCTAAAGTATCAAAACAATACCAAGGCGTTTGCTCGGTTTGGCGTATGTCATTGGTGTTGTTTTCCAAAGTTTATCTCATTTTCAAACTGATATCAGACACTTTTAGCCATACCGGTCACACCGTGCGTCGGATTGAGGTGTGGTCGATTCGTACGCATCACAAATGACTCGTGAATCGTTTTTCTAAATTATCAAAACAATCTGAATGCGTTTGCTCGGTTTGGCGTATGTCATTGGTGTTGTTTTCCAAAGTTCATGTCATTTTCAAACTGATATCAGACAATTTTAGCCATACTGGTCACATCGTGCGTCGGATTGAGGTGCAGTCGATTCGTACGTGTCAAAAATGACTCGTGGATCGTTGTCCTAAAGTATCAAAACAATCCGAAGGAGTTTGCTCGGTTTGGCGTATGTCATTGGTGTTGTTTTCCAAAGTTCATGTCATTTTCAAACTGATATCAGGCACTTTTAGCCATACCGGTCACACCGTGCGTCGGATTGAGGTGTGGTCGATTCGTACGCGTCACAAATGACTCGTGGATCGTTGTCCTAAAGTATCAAAACAATCCGAACGCGTTTTCTCGGTTTGGCGTATGTCATTGGTGTTGTTTTCCAAAGTTTATCTCATTTTCAAACTAAGTAGTAGTAATTCACTAATCTAAGGATATGAAACATAAGAAAGGGAGATCATAGATGATCAATAAGTGTAAAGGGAGATATCAATGACCATATAAAGATAACATAAGTATTAGAAATTCACCTTCATTGTCCTATTTGTTTACATTCTTCGATCAGGTACGCTGCCCATTCGTTTCTAAAGACATTTATATCATCTTCTGAATAGGAGTTTTTGCGACAGTCATAGTAGTACTGAAAAAATATAAATACACAAGGGATTAATAATTATTTTAAATAAAGTAGTAATTATTTTCAAAAATACCTCTTCAGGGATGCTAGTTTGTCCATGAAATACGATCTCTTTCATAAATTTACAAACATAATAACCGCAGTCCTTGTCATTTGTTTGTTTCGGACACTGCAGAAACATCGAGAAAAATAAGTAATTTGTTTTGATATGTATTTGGATAGTGAAATATAATTATATATACCCAGATACTTCTCCATTTGTAGATCTTGTGGGCATTGTCATCCTTACGCCCTGGATTCATTCCAGCCTTTAGACGATATTCATACACCGCCCTATCATAACAAAATCCTCATTAAAAGATAATATAAATTATATAACTAGATATTTAGTTCTAAAATGTTGGATCTAGTGTATTAAAAATTGACAATCGCCATCATGTGTGGCCGGTTAGTTGGATATCCATGCAGTGAATCCAGAAAATAAATCTTTGGAGTATCCAAATTGACTGCAATGAGCATCCAATGTTCCCTAAAAACACAAAAAGAAATAAGTACTGATAGAAATGAAAATATAATTGATATGATTAAAATGTAGAGTTTTACCCTTGCATTGTTGGTATTAAAAAGAGCCTGCCATTCGTAATTCTTCTTTGAAACGTTCTGAGCAGATTTGACATCAATTCAGCCTGAAAATTAGAATCTATTTCTGTTCGTTGTGTAGAAATGGTGTGAGGACTAACGAGTCCAAATTTGTATTCATGGGAAAATCCCTTCAACTGTTTTTCATATATACGCCTGTGAAAAATATGATATGTATTTATCCATAATTATCAAAGTATATCAGCTTCTGTAAAATCAAATCATGAAAACATACCTCATGTATACATTTATAACTGAGGCGCCTAGCCAATCGTATGTGATGATCTCAGAAACAGCGTCTGCACTAACGAAATCCATTGTTTCCTCTCCGTACATATCTTTTTCACAAACAATTGTATGATTCTTTCCGTCTTTTATTTTCGTATCCACATGATCTTGCAATGATATTAAATGTGGATATAGAACGGGCGGGGTGAACGTGCTCTCAGTAGATCGTTTTGATCGGTTGGTTGATCCAATCTTGGAGCCGCTCCTTCGTTTTAGCTTCTCCATTTTATCCTTCTGTAATAACATTCATCGGTTCAGCCATTTTCTAATTTAATGTTAAAGGTTCTGCTTGAAAAATGAACTGGAAATGAATACCTCCTGCTCGACTTGTTTTTTTACAAGATTCGATGGCCATGCAACGAATGTTCCAATAGCTTTTTCCACCGTATGAATGTCGTCATCGTCATTTGGCACGGGTAGCTCGGCGCTCGGCTCATTAGCTACGTTAATCGACACTTTGACATGACCGGTTGGAAGTGGTCTGGAGTGTAGCGTGTCATTCTGCATATTGAACACCGTAGCCCTCGCTACAAGGCGATGGGTGGGAGTTGACAGATATAAATCACAGACATTTTCACCCTGCAGAATATCATTAAATGAAAGGTATCAGTGTCTATGTGATTCACATCTCACAAAAACGAATATTATAACATTGATTACCTCGGTTAAGTCAGGTCTTTGAGGGGAATGGCTCGCCTCAAAGCTGGTGAGGGGTGGATCTTCTCGCGGGGGTTGTTCTTGAGTTGTTTGTTCTCTTCGCCTCTCCTCCATCAAACTCTTTAGCATCTCTCCCTGAGTTTGGATTAGTTCTTCAAGGGTAGCTACTCTATCTCTCATTACATGCAATTCTTTAGTTTCTTCATCCTTTTGTTTTTTTTTCTTAAAATATGTCTTGGGTGACACCCCAAAACCCACACCTCTGACGCGGCCATACTGTTCTGGCTGTTTCAAGGCCGTTGAAAGTATGTCTGCATCCGGTGCGGGTGTTGATGTTTCCTGTGACTATGTCAAATAGAAAATATGAAAAAATAAGTAAGCATCGTTATGTAATAGTGATTTAAAGCAAAACAAGTTTATATTATTTCATACTTACACATGTTTCCCACACTTTTTGTGTGTTTTCATCTATCAGTTTCCCCTCTTTATTAACACGAGCCTCCTTCCATAGCACATGGCGTGGAATGGAAGTGACTTGAGATTTTGCTTCATCAATCTGCTTATAAACAGAGAAACATGGTTACAGTGTTGTTTTATGTCACATAAAATTATTACAGTACTTTTAAAATACATGCCAATTGTTTTTCAATTGAAGCGTACCCCAACCTTGCTTTACGGTAGGGGTATGCTGGTTTTGCTGCCCGTTCTTTATTTTCAGCACTCAGTTGCTGTTTCATAAATAAAAACCTATCAATCAATGTGATGAATACAAGCAACGTTACACAACGTGTAACCAAACACAATGTACCTGAAAATTCTTTTCTGCACGACGGTTGCAAAACGCATCCCACGTTCCTTGGGATATCAAGTGTGCATAAAGAGGAGGTGGGTGCGGCTTGATTTTCCCTTCGGCATCTTTCAGATGATTTTTCTTTAAAATGGTGCGAAAGCCTCTATGAATCCTTCCTGCCAGTCTGAAAACATATTCTTTGTGAGAAACATCAACTATAAATGCACTCTGCAAGAGATGATGAAGGGTTAGTCAATATTTCAATATTTTATTTTATTTTAATAAATTAAATAGATGATATCATAATGTTACCGTAATCTCTTCCCACATTAATGTTTTCAACCCGCTGACAACATGGTGCCACGACTCTACGTCAATCGGCACGCGTTGTCGAGTGACGATTCCAATGTAGCTACTAAACATGGCTTTGTTGGGGTTTACATGCTGGCCTAGCTTATTCCATCCCACCTCAAATTTAATGCCTTTTGCTTTTTCCTTAAGGATTTTTGTTAAAACTGTCAAACTACGGCGCACCTGTTTTTTTTTGTGTCGCTGGGGTTTCATCGCTTACCATTTCCTCAGTTTCTGCATCATCATTATGTTTCTCTGAAACACTAGCTTCGGCACTGACACCAGCTGCAACAGGTTGAGAGACCTGTTGTACATCAGCAGTGGGACCAGCTACAACAGGTTGAGAGACCTGTTGTCTCTCAGCAGTGGGACCAGCTGCAACAGGTTGAGAGACCTGTTGTACGTCAGCAGTGGGACCAGCTGTAACAGGTTGAGAGACCTTTTGTCTCTCAGCAATGGGACCACCTGCAACAGGTTGAGAGACGTGTTGTGTCTCGGGATTGGGTGCATCAGCAGGTGAAGAAGTCATTATCTGCAGAACTGGTTTAAAATTTAAGTTAGATCACATAAAAGCAGCAGCGAACAGATAATAACATAATGTAACACAATCTATATTACAATAAAAATCAATAACCTGATTATTGAACTCCCTTTTTTTTAAAAGGCTGAAGGGATTTGACCCCTCTATCAACTATCCATATCCCTTCATTGTGGTCTCCTCTGACATACAAAACGTCGTCTACATTGAGACCACTGCGAAATGATTGCGAAATCCCAATGAAAGGATCATCTTCCGTTGAATTTTCATCTGACCCTTCAGCTGTTTTGGTCGATAACAGAACAATTGACCAGTTTCGGTTTGCGGGATCGGGAACATAAAATACTTGCACTGCCTGTGATGCCATTATAAATGGTTCGTCTTTCTCCCCTTCCTTACTGAAATCAACTTTCACAAATCCCAAATCATCTATTTTAACAGCACTCCTGTTATCAACCCACTTGCATTAAAATATCAAAACTTGAAATTCCGTATAATCCAACTCCCATATTTGTTTGATGATGCCAAAGTATGACATATTCGCATAAATTGGATTTCTGTCCTTAGCACCGGAAACATGCATCGCTTCAGCCACAAGTGTAACCCCACTATTCTGCATGGTATTGTCTTCATCATGTTCATTAGTATAAAATGTATAACCATTAACTACATAAGCATTGTAAGATAATGCATACACACTTGGTCCTCCGGCTAGCCATCGAAGTCATTCCGAAATAGACTTTGGATTTTCATCTGACTTCTTAAAAATATGATCTCGAAACCATCCTATAAACTGTCGATTATGTGTATTTGATATCCATTTTCAGCCCTTGATAGATTCAATTGCCTAAGAATTTCTTTGTGGATTTCAACATATGGGTCAACGTCCAAACTGTTATGCAAAACATAAAGGTGGGCCTGCTCCCGATCTGTAATATTGATTGTGACAACCTTTCTTCCAGAAATTCCTTCACCCTCTAACCGCCCAGTGTGACGAGATTTCGGTAAGACAATGCTCTCCACACCAGACAAGTATTCGGTACAGAATTCAACGGCTTCCTCAACAATATATCGCTCTGCAATACAACCCTCTGGCCGACTTCGATTTTTGACATACCCTTTCAAAATCTTCATATACCGTTCAATGGGGTACATCCATCTGTAATGTACAGGACCACATAGTCGAATCTCTCTCACCAAGTGGACCATCAAATGAACCATCATATCAAAAAATGAAGGCGGGAAGAACATTTCTAATTCACATAATATGACGGCAATTTCTTTTTCCATAGCTGGCAATTTCGCCGGGTCTATAACTTTGCTGCATATAGCTTTGAAGAAGAAACACAGTTTCGTTAATGTATGGCGGACATTCTTGGGAAAAATGCAACGTAAAGCAATTGGAATGAGATTTTGCATCAAAACATGACAGTCATGTGATTTCAGACCTTTTAACTTCAAGTCGCTCATTGACACAAGGTTAATGATATTTGACGAATACCCCTCTGGAACTTTTACGTCATTCAAGAAGTTGCAAAACTGATATCTCTCCTGCCTGGAAAGAGTGTAAGCAGCAGGAGGAAGAAATGTTCGTTTTTCACCCTTTAATGGTGCCAACTCTTCTCGTATTCCCATCTCAACCATGTCCAACCTAGCCTTAATTCCATCTTTTGTTTTTCCAGATGTATTTAGCAACGTGCCGATAACACTGTCAAATACATTTTTTTTCTACATGCATAACATCAATAAAATGTCTTACATACAGACAATTCCAGTATTGTAATTCAAAAAAAATTGATCTCTTTTTCCAACCGATTTTCGTAAGGTTTTTCGAAGCCGGTTTACCAAAAGTAGTGTCCAAATTTTTAACTTTCTCAAACAATTGATCACCTGTTAGTGGAGATGGTGTTGTACGTTCTTATGAACTTCCATCGAATGATGTCTTCCAAGAACGGTACTTATGTCGTCGCGGTAGAAATCTGTGATGTCCTAGAAACACGGTTTTCAATGAATGTTTCAACCTAATTGATTGTGTACCTTCTTCGCAAACGGGACAGCCTTGAGTTCCTTTAATGCTATATCCTGACAAATTTCCATACGCTGAGAAGTCATTTATCGTCCCATACAACATGACTCTCAAAGTGAAATCTTCCTTTCTGTAAGCATCATACAATGTAACACCTGAATCCCACAATAATTTCAAATCTTCGATCAATGGAGCTAAATAAACATCAATATCATTACCCGGTTGTTTTGGTCCTGATATAAGCATAGATAACATGATGTATTTTCGTTTCATGCATAACCACGGTGGTAAGTTATAATTTATCAACATAACCGGCCATGTACTGTGACTGCTGCTTTGAAAACCAAAAGGATTCACTCCATCTGTAGATAACGCAAGACGAAGGTTTCTCGACTCATTTCCAAATTCAGGATACTCATGATCGATTCTCTTCCACTGAGGAGAGTCTGCCGGGTGACGTAGTATCCCATCTTTAATTCTTGTATCTGCATTCCATGTTAATTGTTCTGCAGTCTCCTCACTTCCATATAGACGTCTAAACCTTGGAATGATTGGAAAGTACCATACAACTTTAGTAGGATTGGATTCATCTTTCTTGTATCTAGAAGCACCACACTTTGGGCATTCTTTAAGTGATTTGTGGTCCTTGCGAAATAGTATACAGTCATTCGGGCAGGCGTGTATTCTTTCAGAGATCATACCCATAGAGCGTAGCATTCGTTTGGCATCGTATGTTCGGCTCGGGAGCTCATTGTCTTCTGGGAGCATGTCATTCAAGAGGGCAAGTAGTTTCGTAAAACTGTCGTCACTCCACCCGTTATCTGCTTTCAAATTATATAGCTTCAGTACGACTGACAATGCTGTATATTTAGTGCAACCAGCATACAATGACATCTTTGCACAACTTTTTAACTTCTCAAACAATTTTGGGCAATCACGAAGTTCATCTTCGAAGGTCCTTGTCATTTTCTCAATACGATCTTCATCATCATTCACATCTGTAATCACATCCTCCATACGGTCATCTTCATTGTTCATGTTTTTAATCATATCAGATGATCCATAAAACGTAGTGTCACCCCAGTCACTACCTATATTCGTTGTTTCCCCGTGTTTATTCCAACATGTATAACTTTGATCTATTTCGTGACAGATCAAGTGTTCTTCCAACTCATCTGGACTAATTTGTTTTGAATAACAACAGCGTAAACACGGACAAAGGATTTGAGAAGAGTCACATGCATGATCTATTGCAAACTTGATAAATTCTTTCACGCCTTCTTCATACTCTTTTGTCAACCGATTGGCATTCATCCATTCTTTATTTATATTCATCCTATTTAAAATCCATAGGATAAGTATATAGGTTAAAGGAGAAGGAATATGAGTATAATTTAGATAAAAAACAAGATACTTCAAGGAGGAGGAGGCATCGGCGGAGGAGGAGGAGGCCGCAGAGGCACTGACGGAGGAGGAGGAGGCATCGGCAGAGGAGGAGGAGGCCGCGGTGGAGGAGGAGGCACCAGAGGCACCGACGGCAGCGCGGAGGCAGGGCGGAGGCAGCGAAGGCAGCGGAGGATAAGGAGGATGAGGCCGGTGGAGGGGAGGAGGAGCAGGAGCAGAGGAGGAGGAGGCGGCCGCGGAGGCACCGACGGCACCGACGGAGGAGGAGGAGGCATCGGCGGAGGAGGAGGCCGCGGTGGAGGAGGAGGCACCGGCGGCAGCGCAGAGGCAGGGTGGAGGCAGGGCGGAGGCAGCGGAGGAGAAGGAGGATGAGGCCGGTGGAGGAGGAGGAGGAGGAGCAAGAGCAGAGGAGGAGGCGGCGGCCGCAGCGTAATAGGAGGAGGCGGCGGCCGCGGAGGCACCGGCGTGACCGCGGCGTGACCGCGGCGCGCGGAGGAGGAGACGTGGAGGCACTGGCGGCACCGGCGGAGGAGGAGGAGGCATCGACGGAGGAGGAGGAGGCCACGGTGGAGGAGGAGGCACCTGAGGCACCGCGGAGGCAGGGCGGAGGCAGGGCGGAGGCAACGAAGGCAGCGGAGGAGGAGGAGGATGAGGCCGGTGGAGGGGAGGAGGAGCAGGAGCAGAGGAGGAGGAGGCGGCCGCGGCGGCGGAGGAGGAGGCAGCGGAGGCAGCAGAGGAGGAGGAGGAGGCCGCGGTGGAGGAGGAGGAGGCCGCGGTGGAGGAGGAGGCACCGGCGGCAACGCAGAGGCAGGGTGGAGGCAGCGGAGGCAGCGGAGGAGGAGGAGGATGAGGTCGGTGGAGGAGGAGGAGGAGGAGCAGGAGCAGAGGAGGAGGAGGCAGCCACGACGGAGGAGGAGGAGGCGGCCGCCGCGGAGGCACCGGCGTGACCGCGGCGTGACCGCGGCGTGACCGCGGTGTGACCGCAGCTTGACCGCGGCGTGACGGCGGAGGAGGAGGAGGCCGCGGAGGCACCGGCGGAGGAGGGGGAGGCCGCGGAGGCACCGGCGGCACCGGCGGAGGAGGAGGAGGCATCGGCGGAGGCAGCAGAGGAGGAGGAGGATGAGGCCGGTGGAGGAGGAGGAGCAGGAGCAGAGGAGGAGGCGGCGGAGTTTTACTACTCGCAAACACGCTGCAACAAACGTACGAAAACTGAAATTACACTAACAAAGCCTTAAAACAACCCAAACGAGCAACAACGTGAAAGAACCACCTCGATACATTTTCAAAACATCACTTGCGCCATCGACATTATTTACAAAACCACTTTTAAGACTAAACACGCTTTTGACACTAACAAAAAGTCAACTACACCACGACACTTTCAAAAACACAACTGCACAAACTATCGATGCTGATAAACAGCCCAAAGTGAGTTTTCAAAAAGAAAACGTACACTAACATCACCTAAACATAACACTAACAAATCAAACGCCCAAATAACCAAATCAAAACTAATTTCGCATCTTGAAAAACAATACACATTTGTTCCAAATTAATTTAATAAGAAAGATTGGCACATAAACAAGAATATTGGCGCAGATGCAAGAAGACGTAAACTAGGGACTCATAAACAGAATAAAATATTGACCTAAAATTATACAAACAAAAAAACAATGCAAACCTCACCTCGGCACAGAGGTATTCTCAACCAGCAGGGTCTGGGCGGGGTTCACCGGGGCTGCGGGACTCGCAACAGGAGGCCAGGACAACGCCGGCAAGGCGTGGGCTGGCCGGAACGACGCCGGCAGGCCGCGCGCTGGCCAGAACGGTACCAACAGGGCGCATAAAAGCCGAAACGATGCCAACAGGGTGTGGAAAGTCTGGGATGATGCTCGAAAGGGCGGCGCGACACCGGCAGGGGCGGCGCCGGCAAGCGTGGCGCCGACAAGGGTGGTGGTCGGGCTATGTAGGGAGAAGGAGGAGGTGCGGCAGCCGGAATCCGGTGGGAGGGAAGCGACGGAGGCGGCGTCGCATGATGGAGGGAACAAGCTGGGAGGGCGTCTGCTGGGCCGGGGAGCGACAGAGGGCACCGTGATCGCCGAGGGAGCCGCGCAGGGACCGACGGTGCGGTGAAGGGGATGCGGGAGCAGCGGGGTCCGGAGGAGGTCGCGCGAGGGAGCGGCGCCGCAGGGGGAGCGGCGCCGGAGGGGGAGCGCGCCGGAGGGGGAGCGCTTCGGCTGGGCTGCTACGCAGAGGAGGGTGGCCGCAGGGAGAGAGAAGGAGAGAAGGGGGAGGGGTTTCGGCAGCCGCGACGGAGGAGAAGGAGGCGGCGGCAGCGGCGGCAGCGGCGGCAGCGGCGCAGACGAGGGCTTCCGCGAGAGCTTGATTGTGTGCGGGGAGGAGGAAGAGGACCCGCGGGTTTTTAATAAATCTGCGGGACCCTTTATCAGCGCTAGTAAAAAGCACTGATAAAGGGTGTATTTATCAGCGCTAAAATGAAAAGCGCTGATAAATACAGCCTTTATCAGCGCTTTTCTAGCGCTAATACAGTGGAAGGCCTTTATCAGCGCTAAAAAAGCGCTGATAAAGGTGACATTTATCAGCGCTTTTGTTAGCGCTGATAAAGATCCTGCCCTTTATCAGCGCTTTTCCGTTAGCGCTGATAAAGGCAGGCACATGCCTTGCCCAGTTTTGTGGTAGTGAAAGTTCGGTACAAAGACCTACTCCTTATCATGTTGGTTAGACCCCCCCCCCCTCCACATGGATTCTCCACTATATCATAAGGTGATTGCAATAGTAACTGGTTAGACCCCCCAATTCCAAACTGGTTATACACCCCAGTTCTAATCAGCCTTCAACAGTTGGTTAGACCCCCTCAACTACACCTTCTTCACAGTGATTGGTTAGACCCCCAATCACAATATTCAGCAACTGGTTAGACCCCCAGCTGCAACCTTCAATTTTTGATGGATCGATCCATCGAAGAAAGATCAATTGAAGATCCTCCTCTACGAGCTTGCTGGATCACATTGTCTCATGTAAAACTTCAAGTACCTTTGCACTGATGATGGTCTTGCTCAAATAATATCTGATCACTGCATATAATCAGTTTCCTCAATGAAACACTACTCGGTCAACAATTCTTCCTTCTGTTGAAGTCTCGACCTCACTAATCATTGAATAACTTGGATATAAAAGTCATCTGAAATAATGCTCCTACTTCAGTCTCAAAACACTGCACACTGAATATGAAATGTATTTTGCATGTATTATTCTTCAAACTTCATGCACATATATAATACATTGCATGGTGTTCTCAACGTAAAATGTGCAATAATACAAATTCATAAACTTCACACCTTCATGTATGCATAATTGCATGACCATACATGTTTTTATAATGCACACCCAATTAAAATCCACTTAATGCATGAGTTGTTATGGTTAATCTCAAATTATTTCACGTGAGCATGTGAACATGCATGAATGCATGTAAGTGTTTTCACATGGGACCTCGACCACACACTGTCCACTTTGCACACTCACTGTTCACACACATTATCTACCTTCTTGTGCACAATCTTTGCACAAACCAAACGCATGTACTGCATGCACCACACTTCTTCACATAACGTATGCGGCCTTCTCACACAGATTGTGCAAACCATAATAATACACACATAGAGTATCGCGCTACCACATGTAGCTTCACAGAACAGGTTCTTCGCAAAGCTCTTTCGAGAGTGATATACACTTATCGAAGGCCTATGGAACTCCTCTTCTCATTCAAGTAAAAGGATACGTTGTGCTTCTGTCTTCTTTGCATAATACCAGTGTACGCAGTTCTTCTATCTCCTTCACAAAATAGGTTCGCGGAAACTCAAACAAATATTATGTGATCGTGTATGTGGAACTTGAACACATGGAACTTCCTTTGTGAATACAGAATGAGTGATCACTCTGTTTATCTCTCAAAACTTCTCTTGGACGTGCGATAATCTCTACCTACAAATGAGCCGCTCTTGGGTATTTATAGAGAACTATCCACCGACTCATTGCTCCGAAAATTATATAGATCCGTCCCTTGCTCCTGACTTTGCGCTTGTTGTCTCAAGTAACGCACCCAACGCAAGAAAACACTGTTACCAAAAATATCATTTGCTCTAATTCGGTTTTTTGTTCAGTTTGATCTTCGTTTACACATGAAAACAAATCTGCAAGTGATTTTGATCATATTGGAATCAACAACACACTTAAATGGAGCTCGAAAGCTTCGGTTGGACCTTATGTTGACGTTTCATGGATCTTTGACGCATATAGAATACTCGGGCAAGGCCGAGGTTGAAGACAATCTCGGCACCACGATCCAACGGATGGGATAATATCATCGGATGGCCTCAGTTCTTTCCGTATTTTTTAAAGAGGAGCTCTAGTAACCATGGAAATTGACCCCACATCGAAATTTCGCATAGTTCCCCGCTCCCTTATAATACAAAAGTGGTCTGATTGTTGTCCAGAATTGGTTGATGGTATACATCTAACATAAGTCGTACCGCCCTGTGTTGGGTCTCCTGTCTACCGTTGTGATGCCCCACACGTTGGTTTGTCGTTGTTCCTATATCCAACTATAACAAAACACTCTCATTTTTCCAATTTTGTAAACATTGTGTCAATTCAAATAATCAATGACACATTTTTTCTAAACTACTAACCAGTTCAACAACCTTCACAATAAAACCCTCAAAATACAACAAATGAAATTCATTGGAAACTTCATATGATGATGGGGATCACTGTGGAGCACAAAATGGTTTAGCTGAATCACTGATAAAATGCCTCCAACTTATTGCTAGACCACTAATAATGAGAACAAAGTTGTTAAGCTCTGTATGGGGTCATACAATATTGCATTCAGCATTAATTCACATCATACCAAGTGCATATCATAAAAACTCTCCACTATAATTGGATTTTGGCCAAGATTCTGACATCTCCCACTTAAGAATCTTTGGTTGTGCAGTATATGAACCAATTGCTCCCCCACAACGTACAAAGATGGGACCTCAAAGGAGGTTGGGAATACATATAGGAAATGAATCCTCATCCATCATCAGATATCTTGAACCAAAAAATGGTGATGTATTTACAGCAAGTTTTGCTGATTATCACTTCAATGAAGAAGTATTCCCAACATTAGGGGGAGAAAAGAAACAAGTGGAGGATATTTCTTAGAATGTTCAAACATTATCTTTTCTTGATCCTCCCACCCGACAGTGTGAGATAGAAGTGAAAAGGATTTTACATTTTTAAGAAATAGAAAATCAATTGCCCGATGCATTTACCAATTCAAAGGAGGTGGCTAAATCACACATACCAGTTGTAAATGCACTAGCTAGAATTGATGTCTCGAAGACACAATTACATAATGATGTTTTGGAAATCTCAAAATCACGCTTGAAGTGTGGAGGACCAATTGGATCTAATGATAGAAATCCTCAAAAAATAAAAGGAACGAGTATAATTGAAAACCCCATTATGAAGGCGTGTGTTCCATAAGAAACACGTAATTTAAGTGTTCTTAAAGAAACACATTGTAAGATCCCGACCTTTCATGGAGGTACGTCTCTGTTTAAATTTTGGTTCAACTCCTTTTGTTTTGGTTAACAGTATGGTTCCCAAGGGTAAGAGGTTCCTCGAGGGTGTCCAAAGGGTTCGGGACACAAAAGGATAAGAAATGAGGCCAAACAGTGTGTAGTGCACGGTTAGCACACGACTAGTACTAATTGTGCGCCTGGACAAGGAAACCGTGCGGCCAAGCCTCCTCTCAGTCAGAGACTGGTGCATGGGCACTGCAAGATTTACTAAACCATGCGGGCGCCACAGGAAACCATGCGTCCAAGCCTCCTCTCGGACAGAGGCTAGTGCATTGGCACCACACTGTTTGTCAAACGATGCGAGTGCCCCCCGGAAGACCGTGCGACCTGACCCCTCTTGGATAGAGGGAGTTGCACAGTTGGCGCACGGTTTGGCCAACCATGCAGTCAAACCATGCAACCCTTAAAAAGTGGGAATTTCTGATTTTTCCCTCATTAAATGATTCTCTCTCTAATTTCTCTCTCATTCGACCCCCTCCAACTTGGGTGATGAACCAGCAACCCCCTCCTCCTCCATGGGTGATTCTCCTTCGATTATTAGGTGTTTGGAGTGTCGTTTAGTGTGAATCAAAGCTCCGGGTAAGTCTTAAACTTGGTTTCCTTCCATTTTCTAGAAGAGGCTTGGTGTGTGGTTCCCTCTCCTTATGAAGCTCTAAACCTCTATTTTCTAGGGTTTTCTTCACCATGGTGTTTGAGTTCGTTTTAGATCAAATCAAGGGTTTCTTTTAGATGAGAGATCATCTACAAACATGAGGTAGGTGGTCTTAAAGATTTTACCCATAGTATTGATGTTTTATATGTGTATGTGGTTGTGCCAATGTACTATTTTGCTGCGTTTTTGTGTCTTTTTACAAGGAAAGTAATTCGAGCCTTAATGTGAGGTACGAAACCCTTTACGGACCCCATTGTGCCTGTTGATGATTTGAGATGGGTCTTAGGGATACCCATGGGGTGTGACAAACCCCTAGAAATGGTTATTTGAATGGGTAAACATTAAGATAGAAAAATTCTGAAAATAAATAAGTTGTAATGGATAAATTGGTTTATGGGTATGGTTAAAGGAGGAAATTGAAATGTTTGTATGTTAGATTTTTTGAAATGCCTAAGAGGCTTTCAAAATTGTTTAAATTATCTGTTTTGGATTTTGATCCATTTATGGTTTTAAATGAAGAACATAATGTTTGAAAGTGGGCGATGTTTTAAGAGGAGGTTCGGACCACAATGTGATTTAAAAAGGGGTTTACTAAATAGATGTCGAATGATGTTTTGAAATGAGGGTGTGGTCCCCTTTTTTTGAAAATGTGTTAATGGTTATTTTGAATGGAAGGAAATGGAAATGAAATCCTTGGGGAAAAATTTAGTTTTTCAAAGAGGAAGACACATGTTTTAAAGGGTGGTTTCAAGATGGTTTTGAATGAGTATTTGTTTTGGTGTTTTATGCTAGGATTTGATTTAAAGGGTCTATTGGGACCTTGATAAATGAAATGATGAGTGGGAAAATGTGATAAATGGTTTAAAAAGAAAGTCCATGTGAATAAGTGGTATATGTGGGGTATCAGACTGAGGCTTTACTCCCACATGTTAGGATAGACTGAGGTTCTAGGACCCACCCTTGCATTGCTCGAGTTAGGATGTCATAATGAGGCTCTATGATCCTAACTTAAGGACTGGGGTTCCTTGTTTGGATTGGACTGTACTGATGCTTTAGGCCCCACTGATGTATTTTTTTGGTTAGCATGTCAGACTGAGGCTATATGCTCCTAACTTAAGGACTAAGGTTCCTTGTTTGGGTTGGGATGGACAGATACCCAAGGTCACACCGATGTATTTTTTGGTTTGGGATTTCAAACTGGGGCTCTATGCTCTGAAACATATGGACATGGCATGATAATCGGACTAAGGTTCTGAAGTAAGTTGATAAATTATTTATTTAGTGATTTCCCCTTGTAACTAAAATAATGTTCCCCTTTTTATGTTATGGCCCAAGTTCCCAGTATGACCGGAGCTAGTTTGTTTGGTTGGTTGATACCTAGTACCTAAAAGATGAAATGTTTAATTAATATTTGGTTAATTGTGAAACATACTTCTTTTGTTTCCCTATTTAGTTACTGCACCTTCATTACCTGCATACACTATCGTACTGATTGGTTATTGCTTATACACCATTGGTGGTGGCCTACAGAGTAGTACTCAAATCCTATTCGGGTCGCCATGGCACTTGGGTACCTGAGCAGATGTCGCTTGTTTTTAGGTATAGGTTAAAGACAAGGACCTGGTGTATAGTTCATGCATTGGTTATTTGGTTGGAGCATGGTATGTAAGGATGAGGTTGGGACTCGGGACCGTGTTCTGGCTTATAGTGTACTCATCATATGGTCATGGAATGTGTTGTTTGGTTACTTATTGGTACTTCCCGTATGTTGTCCATTTATTGCTCTGGTTGGTTATTTTTATCTATTGATATTATTCCTATTGTGATTTTACTCTGATAAGAAAGTATAGTATCCTCATTGTATCTTCATTGAACCACACTGTTAATCAGAAGCCTATGGTGTATGAGGAGGAGTGCCTGAGGTTATGTGTGAAGGAACTCGGTGCACAACAGAAGCGTGAAAGAACACAAAATTTAAAATGTTGGGTTTGGATTCATGTTAAAAAATTGAATCCACTTAACCCATTGACCAAATTACTTTAAGGATCGTGTGTAATTCAATTTAATCATGAAAAATAAAATCAAACAAAATCTTAAATGATACCTCGTTCGTTTGAAGTTATTGGTTTGATTCGCTCATCGTCGATGTGTCATGGTTGAAAGATGCCAAAGAATACATCCTCTAGATCATCCACACATACTCAAAAATTCCAGGATCTTCTATCTACATTTCATGGGTTCTAACATGGGAAATCTAAGAGCTTTATGACATCCCTTTGATTTCCTGAAGAACGCTGACTCGATCGAGAAAGCATGACTGATCTGACCTTGTTCTTCTTTCGAAATCTCTCTTTAAGAACTTGAGAGGAGAGGAGAAGATAGATTCTCTCTCTAGATTCGTGCAAATGGTGGATCTTAGAATTCAATAGGCTAAAATGAACTTTTATATTTAGGATATACTTTCCAAAATTGCACTTTGGTGCCTGGAAAGTAATAACCTTAATTTTAGACCTTTGCGCACATGTATGAATTAATAAACTTATTATAAATGTCATAAATATTTTATCACTCACTTGTAACACTATAAAATGTTATGTGATAAAATAATAACCACTAACTCAGTCCTTAAGCTCTCCAAATAATTTAATGAACCTTGAACATCCAATGTCCATTCGAAAAATTATATTTTTCTCATATTCACATTTGAGATCAAAAAACTTGTGAATGCCGTGAGAAATAAATTCAATCATCATTAACCTAAATTTTAATAATATAATTGAATTATTTTAAATTGAAATAAGTTATACTCAGACATTCATCACCCCCATAGGTGGGGCCCACTTTTTCCTAAACTCTTATTCATTAGAATAGGTGGAACTTGTGGATACACTTGGTGTGTGATCCTCTAGGTCCTTATCTTGATAGCAGTGAGTCTGACCCACATACCAAGAGCAGAGTCTAGTAACCCATCATGGCCCCTAAAGAGATAAGAAATGTCATAGATACAACTTTCACCTACGAACACTTACCGTGTAATATAATCTCTTTGTCTCGTGATATATCATAAAACATGATGCACACTTGTGTCATCATCCTTTTCTTGCTTTATATATTTCATGATGTTATTGGATTGACTTACCTTCTTATACCATGGACATGGGTTTATGAAGGTATTACCATCCTGGTCAACCTGGTCCCACGAGATATCTCTTCCTCAACTCAGAAGCGATAAAATCTATCTTGATCATTCAACCAATGTCATACCAACAATGATTCACCCAACACAAACTACCTCACCATGATTTCATTATCATGGTTTTCACCTTGCATCAAAGTACACAATCAAATGGAACACACTGATAATAATCTCAAGTTTGGAGACCAATACACATGTCTGTAGATAGGAACAACTAATGACACCCGAAACATGTGGTGTTCCTATTAGCGAGTATGTCCTCATGATCTCACTACTAGAGATCACCAAGTGAGAAATTCATGAGAATAAGTCTTAATGATTATGAACCCCCAAAACCTGATAGTCAAACATCATATGTGTTCCATTAGTATGATGTATCTAGACCATATGACATATATATTTAAGATTACTGTCATAGTATCTTAAGGTTCTCATTATAGCTGAGAACTACTATAACCTTTTGATAGGACATGTAATCTAAGGACATTACCATTTAAATAGTGGATGCAAAAATATCAACACTATTATGGTAAGAATAAACACATGTATATATCAAACTATATACATGTAATAGTAATCAAAAGTATTATTCAAGTTGGATCTAGGGAACCCACTATTACAACACTCCCACTTGCACTAGATCCAACTTTCTAACCATCCTTGTTAGCCCTCACATGATAAGATCATGTTTCTGCTGAGATATGGCTTTGGTTAGGGGCCTTCCACATTTCCACTACCTGGATATTCTTCTATCTGCAATGTTGCCACTTTGAGTAAGACTTATCAAGAGATGATATCCCCAAGTATATCCCTTTTTTCCATTGTCTTAACTTAACATCTTGGATAGAAAGAGTACCATAATTTACATTATGATATTACTTTACTTACTAGGTGTGATTCCAATAACTAGAACAAAAAGTTGCATATTTTTCACTGCTTCTTAGTTCCCTTAGAAGCTGCAATGTACTCGGTATTTGTATATATGGCTACCACTAACTTGAATGAGCTTGCCTTGATCATTACCTTAGCCTAATAGTGATATTAGATCACACTAATCTAATGAAGACTAGTTTATATCCCCTCAAAACTAGTATCCTTCCCTCTCCACATACCAGGTACACATCCTTTGTACTTATTCAAGTGTAATTGGATAGTTCTGACTGCATCCCTTGCAGTTCTCCTAGTTACAACTGATATTTTCTTACTATAAATTATATCTTGGAAATATCAGTTCTTGTACATACCATGGAATATGATATTGATCCATCGCTTAAGCTTATGGAATTCAAATCACCACATTAATCTCCTTCTATGTCCTAGACATATCTACTTGGAGAGATATATGCCATGTGACACTGGTAAAAATTCTCTCGAATTGTTCCAACCTGTATTTTTCAATAGTATGTCAGTATATATACAATTGACTAAGTATAAGAAACCATTAGATCTACCTTAGTAAATATCATTCCCTAGAACTTTGGTTGATACTTTAAGTCAATCTATGGAGAGTTATTTTTATCCTGGTCTTAACTAACTGTAATACCGATAGTTGTTTTCCTTATGTTAACAAACATATTTTACTTGGAAAACAATGGTGCTCTCATTAACCCCCGGTAGACACATGGAAAATATTCATTTCAAATGAATATTCTATGATCTAGTTCCTAAACTAGATTTTAGTAACTTGCACCCTTATTGGAATTCTATGATGTCACCATCCCTTTCTAGTTGCGTCGTATAGTCTTCTTCCATGATTGGTGGTCTTAACATCCAATTATCAATAAAATGATCATATAAATTTTCTATGATAAGTAAAATTCTAATATATTTGGGCATAACAACTTGGTATAACTAATTGAGACTTACCGGTACCACACTTGTACCATCCATGTATAGTCTCATTTGAATAGCCACCACAGTATTCAAATTAATAAGCTCTGTGTACTGTGATACATGGAATCCATTATTGAATTTTAATGATATTTTCAATCTTAGCTAAATTTCATATACTACTTACTTGTAGGATTAATTATTATTATATAATCATTTATCACCAGTCGTGGTGAATATAAAACTATCACCATGGTTTTATTCATCCTACATAGTATGTGTCTCTGGAACATTCTTTTTCCACAAGGTCTTGTGGAACTTGTTCTTATGTCAACCATTTTTGCATTTCTAGCATTGACTAAACCCAATTCAATATTTCTCCCACTATATCTAGTAGATATTTTCACCCTTTTATAGAAATATAGTCAAAAACATGACTTTATCTTTTCTATCATATGGATTTCTGTAATATCCTAAAAAAATTAGGATAATTACTTTAGATGCACATCGTGTTTTTCTTGATGCAAGTTTGTTTATATCCTCAACAAACTCTTTGTAACTAAACACATGTTCTTATGACACAATGGATTTCCATCATACTATTACTCACATGATATCCATTTTTCATGATATTTGACATATGGTCATGGGATAAAGTCATTATTTGTGAAACATGTCTTTAAAAATGGAAGTATCTGCAATGCATGTATTTTAACATTTATGATCCTTTTACTTACATCATGACTCTGATGTGTATAAAGAAATGTGTATTTAGGAATTGCTCCACACTAAATTTTATTGATCAATGTTAACATGTAAAACTCATCAGAAATCCTCCTTATTATCATCATAGTTTTTATGTGTATAAGGTAATGTGCGTTTAGGAATATCTCAACACTGCATTATATTGATCGATGAATGTTTGGTCAAGATATTCTTAGGCAGACCAGCCCAAAGCCTCTCACATCTTCCGACCAGTCATATTTCATACTTCACTTTCACATTCCTTAAGTACTTACAGAAATCTTATGAAGTATACTTACCACTAGCTTAACCTTGGAATAGTTCATGCTCTCTAGATAAACTAATTCCAAAAGATTTGTCGCTTACCTTTATTTATAAAAGTTTCTTTGTCCAAAACTAAGTACATAAGTGTATCGATAGAACCTAAGGTCTTTAACTTTGAAGAGTCTAAAAACATATTGGGTATATCCTTGATAATTATTTATTTTTTATTGAAAAAAGTATTTTCTTTCCACAACTGGGTATATTAGTCTTACATTTTATATTCATCATATATTCCAAATGATTCATATATCACTGAACTATGAATTGGGTATTCAATACAAAAAAAACATTCATTTGTCAACTGGAATCATTAAACTTGGAAATATAGAAGTTGTTTACTTCTCACTACTGATTTAGAAACCACCCTTTCTCAGCTTCTTGGAGAACATACCTTACTTCTAGTAACATTTCTTTACTTACTTGGTTACTATATATAAATACACATATGTGACAAGCATAATGTATTTAATATCGAATAAGTAAGACTGAAACATTACTTTTATTTGTTGAATATTCCTAAAGAAGAATTGATTACTTACTTCTTCAATTCAGTTCATTTCATTTAAACTTCCATAGATATATTTCATGATATACAAATCAAATAACCTCCAGTTTAATATCTCTTTCTTTGAAGTACATTGCAAAGGTTCCTTTGGCGTGACACTTGGCATTGGACTTTTCATATTATCTTTCATCTTGTTCACTATGAGAATTAAATATTAAACTTTCTTTAAGTTCATATTTACTTGTAGAACCATACCTTGAAGGTAACAAAGCGTTTTCTCCATACTATTCATTTTGTAATCATAAAAAAACTAGAGTAAATGGGTGAAAATGGTATGAGAAATGGATTCATTGAAAGATCATGATTCATCTTTCAATTTATACATATCCAGTGTAAACATCACCTATTATATCTCCGATTTTATTTCTCCTCACATGCTTCTTGAAGATTAGACAACATGTGAAATCATCCATGTCCCAATGTTGTATCCATAACTCACATTGAACATTAATGATAGAATTATGAAAAAATCATCATATGCATCATACATGAGTCTCTTATATGCATTTTTAACACTCTCGCTTCCTAGGGTTGATTAATAGGTATTGGGGATTTCGGTGCCATGAATTTCCTATATTGTAGTATTGTGCGCAAGCACCTGTTCTACTCATTGGAAATTCATGATGGATGGGACATTGACTTTGTCCAATGATTATCACAGTGTGTTTCAAGGTAATTACTTGCCAATTTTACACAAAAATAAAATCTAGAAGATTGTACTTTTATCTGATTACCAATTTAGACTTTACCAATTTAATCATTAAATGACTCCCACTATTTTATCGAATTCTAGGAACCCTCTGTACTGGAATCGAAATACTCTATCACTTGAGTGTTCTAATTGTAAGGTCTCATATTTTCTTAAAGATTTTTTTCATTTAAGTGTTGGCTTGGGTCTCTCCTTTGTGGCTAGATAAGTGTTTCCCAAGTTCAGGTGGGGGCTCGGGGGTTCCCAAGGACTCGAGGTGCGAAGAGGAGCAATCAGGCCAAGAAGTGCAAGGAGCACAGTCTGGGCATGGTTAGGGGAAACCGTGCAGGTAAACCGTGCAGACCGGCCATCCTCAGATAGTAACCTTCACACGGTCTGCGCACAATTAGGGAAAACCATGCAGGATCCCCAAGAAACCGTATGGGCCGGCCTCTCGTGGACAGTAGATGTCACATGGTTTGCACACATTTTGGAAAACTGTGCTGGTAAACCGTGCGGCCCATAAAAGTTGGAAAAAAAATACAAAAATGATACCCCATGATTTTAAGACCCAACTCGGGTTTTTCCTCCTCCTTCTCCCTTGGAACCCTAAGAACGAACCAAAGCTCCCAAGAGCTCTCAAGGATGGATCTCCTTCTATTCTTGGGCGTTTTGAGTGTCGTCAAGTGAGGATTGAATATCCAGGTAAGCCTAATCCTCTTATTACTTCTCTTTTTAGTTTAGGGTTTGTATCTTCCACTCCTCTCCATCCAAATCCCTAAAACCCTCATTTTCAGATGATATATAGGTTGAGGCTTCAAGGGGTTCTTGAATCCGGATCTAAGGCCATGATTGAGAGTGCGTTCATCAATGGATTTGAGGTATGTGGTCTATAAGTATTATCCCATAGTTTTTTTTTAGATTTTTTCATGAAAGCTTGTGTTTTTCTTCTCCCTAATTGTGTTCTTGGTTCCATTGGAGTGTTTGATAAAAATGGGAGTCTATGTGACCAAATGAAACCATCACAATCCATGTGAGATGCGTAGAGGATGACTTGACCATTCTAGGTCCACCCATGGGATGCACCGGAAAACCTGGACCTAGAGTGGGGTAGGGTTAAGTGATGGGTTGCAGAATATTAATGTGGAATCCATGTAGAATATGTATTAATAGTTGATTAAGTTGTAAATGGAATAATGATAAATGTTCCTAGAGTGATAAGGGCATAAGGTGTTGTTGGAATGACATGAAAATGGGTAATTGGGTTGAATGAGATTATGTAAATTGTTTAATGAAATTTGATTAGGATTTCCTAAGTGGATTTGTGCATATTAAATGGTGAACTTGGAATTGGATGATGGAATGGGAAATAGGGATCATATCAATGGGATTTAAAAAGGAAATTGATGAATAAGTTGAATGGGTTAATACATGGTAATTGTGGCACACCTAATGGTTGAATGTAATAAGTGGTTGGGTTATGAGACAGGGGAAATGTACTTGAAATGCATAAGTGGGTGAATGCTTGTGAAATGATAAATAGGCTAAATGGGTAAAAGTATGGTCATTGATAAATTCGGATAAGGCATAAGGGTTGTTGAATACACTTAAAGGGTTAAGGCATGAGAATGGGAATTTGGCTAAATAGATATGAATTGTAAATGGTAAATGTGTTAATGGGTTGTGGCATAGTATTAATTCCCATGTTGTTGTTATGTGTTGTGATATCTAATGGCATTGAATATGATTGGTTGTGTTATGGTATGGTTGTGGTGACTTGATAAATAAGCATGTGCACATGGCTTGGTAGAGTGGGGTATTGACTTGAGGTTCTATGCCCATGGGTCGAGTTAGACTGAGGCTCTAAACTCCACCCCAAAATGCGCGGGTTATGGAAGGAGACGAAGGCTCTATTACCCAAACAGTTTCATTCCACCCGGATTGAGGCTTCGAGGTGAGGATATTGTGTTGATGTGATATGTGTATCCCTAGTGAGATTTGGACTTGATTTATTTCCCCTATGCATTGTGATTGATTTCCTTATATCCTTGTGTAGATGATATCTATGCCTAACCCATGGAACATGTTATCAATACGGATTATGTAATGAAGTTGTTATAAGAAATGGAATTTGGATAAATGATAGTCATGAATTAAATGAACATTGTTAACTAATGGCACGTGATTTGTCCCTTTCTTACTTACCTTTCATTTTGTACTTGTATGCACTATATATTAGACTAGATATTTTGTAGACACCATTGGTGGTGGACTACAGAGTTTTATACTCACACCCTGCTTAGGCCACCGTTGGGTACCCGAGCAGATCTCTTGGTTGCAGGTCAGGACAAGGTTAGAGGCCCTACTGCGAGATGTTGAGTTGGTCTCAAGATGTACATGGAGAAGGACCTGGACTTAGAGTTAAGACCCATTTGGAGTATTGGCCAGTTGTTTCATTTTGGGTTTCTTTACTTTTCACTACTAGTACGACATGACATTGTTGTATTTGATTTGTGGTTGTACCCGTTTGGGAAATGTTTGGTTATGCATGTTTATTGGTTGTTCATATTTTTTTCGTTATTTATATTTTGTTTTGTTGTGGCTTGATCTGATAAAGATGGTATAGTCTCCCCATGTGACTTATTAGATCCTCACCGCTAGTTGACAACCTCTGGCTTACGAGGAGGTGCGCTTGAGGTCATGTGACGACTCGACTTGGAGCACCGGTTTAGTGGACTCCGGGTCGGGGATGTTACAAAGTGGTATCAAAGGAGTTCTTTTCTCTTTCTTTCTATTTGGGGATGGTGGACAGGATATTAGGATGTGTTGGGCCTTGGTAATGAACTCGTTCTTGGGAGTAGCTAACCCATGTATGAGGGAAAACCCAAGTCACCCTGGGTGGGAATTGTTGTTCTTGAAATGTGTTGTTACAGTTGGATGATATTTCACTGTTGGGTGATGCACATGTTGTGTGATTTGACTGATTTATGATATTTTTATCATTTCCAGAATGGCATGGGGATGTGCATTCATGCATCATTTTAGGAACCTAAGGATATAGGTGACATGCATTAGTATAGGCACTCACACGGGATGGGTGTGCGAGTTATAAAGAGTGGAATGCATTTTACTTTCCTGATAAATATGAAGAAAATGATGCCTAATAATGATAATGAAAGTGGGTGAATGAAAAGAATGAAAATGAATAGCTAATAAATATACTGTATAAAGAAATGTTGTGACCGAGTTAAATTTTTGGGTTATAATAATTTGTAAAGGTTGATTTGGTGTCTAAAAGAAAAAGGGTTTCATAATGACGGTAAAATTGTTAATGAATTTTTCCTAATGAAAGGTTTAATTGAGTTAATGTGATGATTGTAACGAGTTTTGAAATGGGAAATGTGCCTAAGAGGAATGGATTGTGTCATAATAGAATAATTGGTTGGAATAGAGTATGAAGAATGGGTTGTTTAAGATTGATAGCATGAGACCTTTTCCATCTATGGTTAAATCCTATCAGTCATTCTTTGAAGCGTCGGGTAAGCGATAAGTTTAAAATGAGAATGAATGAGTTCAATAGTGGGTATCTTCTTTTTTGTCAGTTGGACCCTTGTGTGTGTGGGTTGGGGTAGTGAGAGTTCTCTAGTTGGAGACTTTGGGTTTGGATTGTGAGGCCTTGTTGGTTATGATATGACCTAGGTAGTGTGTTTAGGGAACTCTTAGTAGGTTTGTGGTCGTTGGGTTGTGAGGTATTGTTCGGTAATGTGACTAAGGAAACTCTCATGGTTTGTGACTGTACGAAGTGCATGCTGGATCATAAGGATGGTGCATGGGTCTTAGTGGCCTTGTGAGTAGAGACCTTGAAAGTTGCGTTCTAAATCCCAGAAAGTATATTTTGCTCGTAGTACCGATGAATGTGTATACCCTTGGTACGAAACCTAGACTCAATGGTCTCTTGGTGCATTAGGCACAGTATGCATCGGAATGGGGGTGAGAGTGCCATCTCCGGGCTTTTCTTTGTTCGTATCTTGATATGTATGGTTTGGAGAGAGGGACAATGTCTTTTCTTGGTTGTGACTCCATTCTAAGGAGTTGGTATCATTCATAATTCAATGTGACCTATGATAGAGGTCGGTCAGGGCTTCTAGTGCTTTTGGGTGTGTGTCGCGCATGTAGATGTTTTGGGATTGGGTAGTGGGACTCTGAGTGCCCCATGGTGCGGGTTTGGCCTAAAGGGATAAGTGGGAAGGTTGATAGTTGGTGTTGGTGCTTGAGTTGTAGTTACACAAAAATAGTTTCGTAAAATCAAGGGTTCCTCGTGGGAGTTTAGATCAGCGGTTAAAGTTCCTTGGAGAATGAGGCATTAGAGATGCTTCAGAGGTGGTGTCAATGCATTCTAAGTACCACCAAGTTTTGGTAAATGGTATAGTTGTTCCTGGTTCTTTCCTAAGGGAACCCTAGTGTTTCTGATAAGGGGTAAGGTTTGTTTCAAAGGGTTGTATCGCATGAATGCCTGACTCACCTATTTGGGTGAGGATTAATGGAGGTTTGGAAGTTTTTTTGAATAGAAAAGACAAGGGTGTCTAAAGTGTGGTTATATACTTTCGCTTGATGCTGAAACCTTGATAAGGGTGGTCACGTATCTGAACTTGTTAGTAGGAATGGTTTGGTTGTTGGGTGAGATGCAGAGGCCGCCTCAAGGCTGATGAGACTGGATAACCAATAAACATGGTTAGGTAAGTAAGATGGTGATGGGTTAAATGAAAATTAAGGTTGTTTTGTGAGATCGTTGGTTTGATTGATGTGGCAGACTGTTGTGCTTCGGTTGTTAGCCATCAGGGATGCATCAGAAGAACTCGTGCGGTGTGGTGGAAATAGTGCCACATGAAACGTAGGTTTATGGTTGTTTGTGATTTGGTCGTGGAGCGATGGTTAAACTTGGTTGGCAATCCCACCTGGGTGGAGGGGTTATGTGTTGATATGATGCATTCAATAGGGAGGCCTGAAATCCTTAGCAGGTCATTGTGTCCCATAGTTTGACAACAAAAATGGATAAGTTATTGGTGGTGTTCTTCGACAACTTCTTAGCGTACCTCATATAGTGACGAGCATGCCCAACATCTTAACATTGTACCAAGTACGTTGAGAAGCTCTAGCTCGCACCAAGAGATATGAAGGTGTTTGGTTGGATGAGGGACATAATGGAGTTTACGTGCATGGAAACAGTATATGTGGAGCTTGATGATGGAATGTTCACCCTCTATGGTTTTGGGTGAGGTCCCCAGGATAGACCAAATGTCAAAAAACGTCATGGGTACTGTTCACAGAAGCTGATAATGGGCACTGGATGACGTTCGTTTGCTTGTTTTGGGAAAAATCTAAATATCTGTGTCTTTTTTCTGGGGTTCAGCTTGTGATCGAGTGTAAGAAACAGTGGTTGGAATCCCTATTGAGAGTAGTGGTAACAACACTCCTAAGGTGAGAAGTGATAAGTCAATCCTGGATGTGGAGAAGAGAACATAGAGTAAACGTAGTGGCACTGGGGTGCCAATGGGGAAACTGTGAGGTGCATGTCAGGTTCCTCGAAGAGGCAATGTGGGACTTGGATGTGGTGGATGATGGGTAAAGTGTGGGCTTTTATCTCATGGTGGTTCCAAGTAAATCTTATGATGTCTATGTTGAGTCGTAGAAGGTTGTGGTTGGATAGGACAACGAGTGGTGGAAAGAGAAGTTGGGTTCTTATAACTCCAACAGAGATTGGGGTTAGACTTGGGTCAATTTTCCTTGTGTGGTTTTAGAACATCTTGAAGTTGAAGGAACCTTGGCCCTATGATGTGGTGTCATGCCAAGGGTGATGCCCGATGACGGTTAGTAGGGCAGTAATGTCGTGATGATGGAATTCTACTGGAATTCAGGAAACAACCTCAGTGGGTGTGTGAGAGGATAATGATATGCTTCAAGTCAATAAGCACCTTGTGAAGGTGAGAGAGGGGTAGTGTACCATCAGTGGAAGGTGGATGTTCTGGGACAAGCTAGTCGGATGTAATCTAGTCTGAGATGGTAAACTTGAATGGGTGAGGTGAGAGTGACCCACCACTGGGTTTATGTTGTAGCGGAAAGCACCTTTCCAAATGAATTTGTACCTGATTGAGGTCAAGATGATCTTAGTCCTTGAATGGATAGTGTAGGGATGTCTTCCCAATGTTTGTGACGGTGCGGCTGGATGCCAAAGCAGGGTAATGCTCCTATGGATTCTTGGGTACGGTGAGTTGGAACATGTTAGGCGATGGGAAATTTAGGTTGAGGTTTGAGTGGTCTTTTGTCGAAGGTGGTGGTTCCAAGTAACATAATATGGTGGAAAGAAATATACCAGATAAATGGTTGGTTGATGACGTGAGCGGGGATTCAGATTGGAAGGACTCGAGTGGTCACCATTCGGGTGGGTTAGCCCTGGTAGAGAGCCTTGGCACGAGTTTAGTTGGTCAAGTACCCGGAAGTGTTGAGTGGAATTTGGTTGTATGGTTTTGGAATGAAATATTCAGGAAACGTGGTTGGAAGGATCATGTGTTTTCCTTCAGGTGATATCGGGTTTGGGTCACCGTTAGAGTTTGGAAAAGAAAAACAGAGGAAAATGATACCAAGTGATTTGGGTCATGATTTGTATGGAGGATCGGGCCGATGAGGTGCTGATTGGTGCCTCTATGATTTTGTGATGTTGTGTGTTAAGTTTTCTTGTGTTGTGGGTAGGTGTTGTCACCATAGTTTCTGTTATGAAACTCTTGTGGTGATATTGGTTGAAGTGGATGCATCCTTGAAGAGTTTCTGTGGTTCGTGTTGTGGGTTGTGGTGAGGAAGCCTTGAGGGGCAAGTCTGTTCCCTTGAACCATGTACGGTTGCCTTGTGATGTGAAAACAGAAACTTAGAAAGTGGGTGGATAGGTAGGCCTAGTAGAATGACCATTAGTTACGGAAGCTTAGTGATGATTGGAAGGGTGGATTGGGGACGAGCCGTTATAAGGTGGGGAGGTTGTAAGGTACCAGATTTTCTTAAAGAATGTTTTTGTTTAAGTGTTGGATTGGGTCTCTCCTTTGAGGCTAGATAAGTGTTTCCCAAGTTCGGGTGGGGGCTCGGGGGTGCCCCGAGGGCTCAGGGCACGAAGAGAAGAGAAATCAGGCCAAGCAGTTAAAGGCACATGGTCTGGGCACAGTTAGGGGAAATCGTGCAGGTAAACCGTGTGGACCAGCCATCCTCGGACAGTAACCTTCACACAGTCTTCACATGGTTAGGGAAAACCATTCGGGATCCCTAGAAAACTATGTGGGCTGACCTCTCTTGGATAGTAGCTCTCACACAGTTTGCGCACAGTTTGGAAAATCGTGCGGGTAAATTGTGCGGCCCAGAAAAGTTGGAAAAAATTAAAAAAATGCCACCCTGTGATTTTAAGACCCAACTAGGGTTTTTCCTCCTCCTTCTCCCTTGGAACCCTAAGAACAACCAAAGCTCCCAAGAACTCTCAAGGATGGATCTCCTTCGATTCTTGGGTGTTTTGAGTGCCGTCAAGTGCGGACTGAAGATCCGGGTAAGCTTAATCCTCTTCTTGCTTCTCTTTTTAGTTTAGGGTTTGTATCTTCCTCTCTTCTCCATATCAAACCCTAAAACCCTCATTTTCGGATGAGATATAGGTTGAGGTTTCAAGGGGTTCTTGAATCTGGATCTAAGTCCATGATTGAGAGTGCGTTCATCAATGGATTTGAGGTAGGTGGTCTGCAAGTATTATCTCATAGTTTTATTTTAGATTTGTGCATGGAAGCTTGTGTTTTTCTTCTCCCTAATTGTTTTCTTGGTTCTATTGGAGTTTTTGATAAAAATGGGAGTCTATGTGACCAAATGAAACCCTCACGATAACTGTGGTATGCATAGAGGAGGAATTGACCATTCTAGGGCCACCCATGGGGTGCGCTGGTAAACCCGAACCTAGAGTGGGCTAGGGTTAAGTTATGGGTTGCAGAATATTAATGTGGAATCTATGTAGAATATGTCTTAATGGTTGATTAAGTTGTAAATGGAATAATGATAAATTTTCCTATAGTGATAGGGTCATAAGGTGTTGTTGGAATGAAATGAAAATGGGTAATTGGGTTGAATGAGATTATGTTGATTGTTTAATAAAATTTGATTAGAATTGCCTAAGAGGATTTGTTCATATTAAATGGTGATCTTGGAATTGTATGATAGAATGGGAAATGGGGATCATGTCAATGGGATTTAATAAGAAAATGGATGAATAAATTGAATGGGTTAATATATGGGAATTGTGGAACACCTAATGGTTGAATGTAATAAGTGGTTGGGTTATGAGACAGGGGAAATGTACTTGAAATGCATAAGTGGGTGAATGCTTGTGAAATGATAAACGGGCTAAATGGGTAAAAGTATGATCATTGATGAATTTGGATAAGTCATAAGGGTTGTTGAATACACTTAAAGGGTTAAGACGTGAGAATGGGAATTTGGATAAATGGATATGAATTGTAAATGGTAAATGTGTTAATGAGTTATGGCATAGTAGCAATTCCCATGTTGGTTGTTATGTGTTTTGATACATAATGGCATTGAATATACTTGGTTGTGTTATGGTATGGTTGTGGTGAATTGATAAATAATCATGTGCACATGGCTTGGTAGAGTGGGGTATTGACTTGAGGTTCTACGCCCACAGTTCGAGTTAGACTAAGGCTCTAAATTCCACCCCAAAATGCATGGGTTAGGGAAGGGGACATAGGCTTTATTCCCCTAATAGTTTCATTCCACCCGGACTGAGGCTTTGAGGTGAGGATAATGTGTTGATGTGATATGTGTATCCCTAGTGAGATAGGGACTTGATTTATTTCCCCTATGCATTGTGATTTATTTCCTTAGACCCTTGTGTAGATGATATTTATTCCTAACCCATGGAACATGTGATCAATAAAAATTATGTAATGAAGATGGTATGAGAAATGGAATTGGGATAAATGCTAGTCATGAATTAAATGAACATTGTTAACTAATGGAACCTGATATGTCCCTTGCTTACTTACCTTTAATTTTGTAATTGTATACACTATCTATTAGACTAGATATTTTGTAGACACCTTTGGTGGTGGCCTACTGAGTTTTGTACTTACACCCTGCTCGTGTTGCCGTTGGGTACCCGAGCAGATCTCTTGGTTGCAGGTCAGGACAAGGGTAGAGGACTTACTGTGAGATGTTGTGTTGGGCTCGGAATGTACATGGAGAAGGACCCGGACATAGAGTCAGGACTCGTTTGGAGCTTTGGTCGTTTGTTTCATTTTTGGTTTCTTCACTTTGCACTACTAGTATGGCATGACATTATTGTATTTGATTTGTGGTTGTACCTGAAACGCACAACCGATTGTCGCCTATCGACCGGTCAAAGTTCCGGTGCTCTGCTAATGTGTATAGCAGCACTCGGGTTGAATCCTCGGCGATGATACTTTGTAGTAGTCGTTTGTTTTTAGTTGATTGTATTTTGATTAGGGGGTTTTGTTTGCAGGGCTTAATTGAAATGATTTATGGATGATGTTTGATTTACCAAATTGATAAAGATTGGGGTGAGTTCATCATTGGGGAGTTAAGCATGTGATATCCTTGAGCCTTACTTTGTATTGCATTAAATCAACACCCATGTCATAAGTTGACGTTGATTGGAATTCCTAAGTGTGAAGGATTTAATCCAAGCCTTAAATTAACTTAGGGTTCTAATCTCAATCAAAACTTATTTATGGTAGTGTATTTATGGTTCCAATAATCCATGGAAACCACTCGTTAAACAAAACATATCATTAATCCATGACATATTGAGTTTAACATAACACAATATTAATTTAAAGAATACTCATTGAGCAAAACTCTCAATCACTTAACATCCCCGAATTATAACTCACCCCAATGAGAGATTTACTCAGCCATTTAGATGTTTAATATTCTGGTTAAAATAATTATGATGATAAATTAAGAATAGAAGGAAAAGAAAGGGATTAGAAAAGAGTGGTACGTTGACACACACACACGAACGATGATGATAATTAAAAACGGATTTTCGATTGAATGAGGAAGCAAAAGAAGGGAAGGGGATTCAACTGAATTTAAACTATTTTAGGAACATAAATATTAAACTACAGAAGGTGGATGAGAATAAGAGATATTGAAGAAGTAACTTGCATTAAAACAGAATTACAAAGAAAGAGAATTACAAGATTACAAAAATGAAGAACACAAAAGTAAGTGAAAACAAAGAGAGGAGGAAAGGTCTCTCAAGTGAAAACTGGAGTATGGCAGGTTCTCCCAAACCTTTGGCAAGGCTTTGGTCGTGCCAATATGATATCCTCTCTTCTGAAATGCCAACCCCTCTCAAGGAGAGAAGGGGAGAGTATTTATAGCCCAAGGAGTGGACTGTTTGCATTCTCAATCTGTCCCTCCACTTGCATCGCCAATTTGGCAATTCAGACAGCCGTATCTCCAAATATCTCCTTCTTAAAAGTTGTAGATAATAAAGTTTTCCGACTACTGTCAAAATATGGAGACATTTGGACAAGTGTATCCAAAGTTATGGCGGTTTTATTAAACAAAGGTAAACTGTCCATTTCTATCAATGCTTTTTCAATGTCCAAAATGTGAATGGAATTTTGAACAGGAATATGCCTTCAAATCCGAATGACTTATTCAACAAAGTCGGCCGCCTATATCTCCTCTTTCACATTGCAAAATCTCAGCACTCTTGGATGCTTACATCAGGAGATATGTCATGCATACTATACTGATTTTAATTCTCAGCCAGAATGGTGGGCTGGACTTCAAAGATTTATTTGGGACCCTTGTACTTGTATTTGGGCCTTGAAATTTTTATCCAAGATGACATGTAGTGTCCTCCGAAGTATGGTGGAGAGTTAATGTTTTTGTACTTCTGGATTGAGCCCAGTAAATCAGTCTTCAAGGCTGGTCCAGTTTGTTCACAGATTCTTTGGTCTTGTTTGTGAGGACCATATGACCCTTTAAATAGCAGAATTGGATCATGGTTCCTTCTAATGAAATGTTGTATATTGAAAGAAGAATCCTAAAAAATAAGAACCACACAATTGGGATCAGTATAGTGATAGTTATAATTAAAACATTAAACTGAATCAATTTGACTACTTCTAAAAATGCTCAAATATTATACTTAATATTAAAACAATAATATTTCACACAAATTATGCACATTTCATATAAAATAAGTAAAGGGGGAATATAATAAGTCATGAAAATATTAATAACATCAACTCCCCCACACTTAGATTTCCGCGTGTCCTCATGTGCAACAAATATAAAAACATGACAAAATCATTTTCACTCACCAACAAATATTAAAATTTTGTTTTCTCCAATCAGGGGAGGTTTAGACTATTTCACTCATCCATATTGAATTCCATCACAAATTTGGTTCACAATAATGCATCAGAAACAATTCATTTTTTCATGTTCAAGGTTTGAATTAGAAAATGTAGGCACTCAAAACTTACTCCTCTCAAGATGATAAAAATGTATTTTAGGAGGTTCACTCATTCACCAACAAAAAGTGAAAATCAAGAGTTTGTAAGAGCTCTCAGCTTCCATTCCCAAATCTAATGTGTACAAGAATCAAGAGGTCTTTTAAGGGGTTTTTCAGTGGCTATGGGACGGTAGGTATATAATGTCCAAAGGAAAAGAGGGGTTAAAAACACCAACATGGAAAAATCAATGCACATTTTTTTTTGAAATTTGATTTGAAAGGAAATAGAAACACATATTTACAAGGGCATGAATGTGTGATGAATGAAAAGTGAGGGAGATAGAAAATGGAATAGGGTGAGATGATGGAATATGTACAACATGGAAGACTTCCAATAATGACACAATACAAGATGATTCAAGTGTTCTTTTTTTTTCTTTTTTCTTTTTCTCTTTTTTTTCGAAAGTTGTGCTTGAAACAAGTCTCACAGTCATCTCCCAACCCATGTTTGATCTTCTCATGGAACTAATTTTAGTAGTTATAACACGATCAAAGGTTGATGATGAATGATTTTTGACCCACCCAAGACACAACCCATTCCTTTTTTTTCATCATTTTTTTTAATATAATTTTTTTCATTTTTTTTAACACTTTTCAATGACTTTTGTACAAATGAAAATTACACATATACACCCCAAAGCTCACAGAATTACAAACTCTCCCCCACACTTGAATGGATGCTTTCCCTCAAGAATATTATGACACATTGGAAATTAATGGAAGTACGCCCAAAAATGAAGTCCATTCCCCCCACACTTAAATTTCAATAAATTGTACAATGAAAATCCATGAAGATGTTGGGTGGGACAAGGTATTAGGCTTGTAATGTGGCTATCAAAAGAAAGGTTTTCATAGGCTCAAAGGGGCTTTTAAAAGTAGGATCAATGTAAGGGTAACAGGAGGCTATTTGGCTATTCTGATTCTCATGTGGCTTAGAAAATGCCTCTATCATATTAATGCACACAAAAGATGGAAATTCAGCTCGAAGGTCCACAAACTCAAGACTCACAATCAGTGGTGAAGACACACAATAAAAAAGATGGTCATTGATGACCTTGGCATGAAGGCTAATGTTATTCCTCACGGTAGGGGAGAATCATTTTCCACCAAAAATTGTTCATTCAAAATGTTTGTTATTGACACAAAATTGTTTACCGAAGTTTGAGATAAAAATTCAATATATTTGAGTTTAAAACAAGCCTTTTGACTCCCCAAAATGGTTGGACAGAATTTCAATATTGGATGATGAGTAATTATGACACCCCTTTTGTTTTGTTAATTTTCATTTTTTTTAATTAATTTTTTTTTAAATTTTTTTATTTTTAATGACACATCCACACAAAAGAGAAAATAGAAAAAAAAAGTTGTGGAAGAATGTTGTAAAAAAAATGAGAGGGAGAGAGGAAGAAGAAGAAATAGAGAGAAGAAGAGAGGGAAGAGAGATTGAGGAGAGAGAGAGTTAAAGGGAAAGAGGTGCCCCCTGGTTTGGATTTGGCGGGTCTCCATCCAGTGGTGGTTCTATTGAAGTGGTTGGGGTTTCGATGGAAGTCGACGTGGTTCCTGGATTGTGAGACCTCTCATGGTGATGCTTTAACCGGTGTCCATTTACCGTGAATGTTCTTTTTGAAGAAGGGTTTTGGACTTGCACTGCACCAAATGGGTAAACGTTAGTAATAACAAAAGGACCTTCCCAACGAGAATTAAGCTTACCTGGGTGAAGTCGAAATCGAGAATTGAAGAGCATTACCTTTTCACCTTCATGAAATACCTTTCGAATAATGTTCTTGTCATGGAGTGACTTTGCCTTTTCTTTGTAGAGAATGTAGTTCTCATACGAATCGAGTCGAAGCTCCTCCAATTCAGTCAACAGCAACAATCTTTCTTCACCAGATTTTTCACAATCAAAATTACATGTTTTGACAGCCCAAAATGAGTTATGTTGGATTTCAACTGGTAAATGACAGGCTTTACCAAAGACTAGCCTAAATGGAGACATCCCAATGGGTGTCTTATAGGCTGTTCGATAGGCCCAAAGTGCTTCACCAAGTCTATCGGGCCAGTCTTTTCTTGTGGGCTTAACAATTCTTTCAAGCACTCTTTTCACTTCTCTATTAGAAAGTTCAGTCATTCCATTTGTTTGAGGGTGATATGCAGTGGATTTTTTATGTACAACCCCATTCTTTTTCAAAAGTGACTCCATGGTTCTATTACATAAATGAGTTCCTAAGTCACTTATCAAAGCACGTGGTGTTCCGAATCGATGGAAGATATGGGTTTTGAGGAACTCACTCACAGTTTGAGCATCATCTTTCCTAGTGGGTTTGGCCTCGACCCACCTAGAAACATAGTCAACAGCAAGGAGAATGTAGGATAATCCATTGGAAGGGGGAAAAGGTCCCATGAAATCGATGCCCCAAACATCGAAAAGCTCACAGAAGATTAATGGATTTTGAGGCATTTCGTTTCTTTTGAAAATTGTGCCAAACTTTTGGCAAGTGGGACATGATTGACAGAACTCGTGTGAGTCCTTGAAGAGTGAAGGCCAAAAGAATCCATAATCTAGAACCTTTCGAGAAGTCCTTTGTGGTCCAAAGTGGCCACCTCCAGGCATTGAGTGGCAGAATTCCAAGATGGAGGATTGTTCAGTTTCATCAACACATCTCCTAATTACCATGTCAGCCCCAGTTTTCCAAAGTTTATTATCTTCCCAAAAATAATGCTTTGAATCACTTCTCATCTTTTCTTTTTGTTCTTTTGAAAAATATTCAGGGAAAACACCAGAAACCAAGTAATTGACAATTGGGGCATACCATGGTAACTTTGGAGTGAGAGATGAGAGGTGTTCAGTTGGAAATTCAGGATCAATTATTTCAGAATGAGAAGAATTAGAAATTCTACTCAGGTGATCAGCTACAGGGTTTTCTTTTCCAGGTTTATCTTTTATCACAAGGTCAAACTCTTGGAGCATTAAAATCCATCTTATTAGCCTTGGTTTGGAATCACTTTTCTTAAGTAAGAACTTTAATGCTGAGTGGTCCGTGAAGATGATGATTTTGGAACCTAAGAGATAGGGCTGGAATTTATCCAAGGCAAAAACCACAGCTAAAAGTTCTTTTTCAGTCACAGTTTAGTGTGATTGAGTTTCATCCAATGTTTTTGAGGCATAAAAGATGACATGAGGAATGTTTTCTCTTCTTTGACCAAGAACAGCCCCAATGGCCCTATCAGAAGCATCACACATCAATTCAAATGGTAAGGACCAATCTGGGGGTTGGATTATTGGAGCAGATGTGAGAGAAGATTTGAGTTCAATGAAGGCTCTCTTGCAAGCCTCATCAAAATTGAATGTGACATCATTTTGAAGTAAACGAGTGAGTGGGAGGGAAATCTTGCTGAAGTTCTGAATGAATCGTCGATAGAAACTGGCATGACCAAGTAAGGACCGAATGTCTCGAACTGATTTGGGTTCAGGAAGTGATTGGATCACCTCAATTTTGGCTGGATCAACTTGGATACCCTCTTGAGAAATTATGTGACCTAGAACAATCCCATTTGAAACCATGAAGTGACATTTTTCAAAATTCAGCACAAGGTTTCACTTGACACACTTTTGAAGGACCAAAGAGAGTGAATGTAAGCAAGATTCAAATGACTCGCCATAAATGGTAAAGTCATCCATGAAGACCTCCATGCAATTCTCAATGAATTCAGAAAAGATACTCATCATGCACCGCTGGAATGTTGCAGGAGAATTACAAAGGCCAAAAGGCATTCGCCTATAGGCATAGGTTCCAAAGGGGCAAGTGAATGTGGTCTTTTCTTGGTCTTGAGGTGCGATTGGAATTTGGAAGTAGCCGGTGTAACCATCAAGAAAGCAATAGTGTGACTTTCCGGCCAATATCTCAAGCATTTGGTCGAGGAAAGGAAGTGGGTAGTGATCTTTTCGTGTTTCAGCATTCAATTTGCGATAATCGATGCACACACGCCATTTTTTTCACTCGAGTTGTGACCTCTTCTCCATGTTCATTTGTGACAACTGTTATCCCGCCCTTCTTAGGAACGACTTGAATTGGACTAACCCATTCACTATCAGAAATTGGGTAGATAATACCAGCTTGAAGAAGCTTGGTAATCTCTTCCCTAACTACCTCAAGTATGAGTGGATTAAGTCTTCTTTGAGGTTGCCTAATTGGTTTGGATGATTCCTCTAGATGGATGTGATGCATGCAAAGGGCAGGGTTGATTCCTGGAATATCCTCTAGGGTCCAACCTAAGGCATTTTTATTTTCCTCTAACACTTGAACAAGTTGGGACTCCTCAGTTTCAGAAAGTGAAGCAGAGATAATGACAGGGTAGGAGGGATCATGGAAAAGGAATGCATACTTGAGGTGTGAAGGAAGTGGTTTTAGATCAGTTTCAGCCTTGATTTGAGAGCTAGACAAGTTAGGAGCAGGAGAAGGGATTCCAGATGGGTTTGGATCATTTTCCTCAACACTGTCCAAGGTGGAGCAGTAGAGATCAGAGTTGATGTGGGATTCAAGAGAGTTTTCAAGTTCCTCTAGATTGATGGAGTCTATGAATGAGAGGTCCACATCAACTTCACCATTTATGACTTTGTTAATCATGGTGCAGATTTCACAAGATCCTTTATCATTAGAAAATGAAGAACATGGTGGATTGGGGTTCAATTGAATCTTAGAAGTTTCCTCAAAAGCATGGATTGAGAATGCAGAGTGATCCTCAGATGGGTATCGCATGGCTTGGAAAATGTTGAACTTGACCAGTTGGTCACCGAATTCCATGGATAAGATGCCTGAGTGGACATCAATCTTGGTTCTCGCAGTCATGAGGAATGTTCTTCCTAGAATTAGGGGAGATCGAGAAGAGGTCGTCTCACCTTCCATGTCAAGGACATAGAAATCAGCTGGGAAGATAAGATCATTGACCCGAACAAGAACATCCTCAATTATCCCCTCAGGACTGGCAGTGCTTCGATTGGCTAATTGAATGACAATACCCGTTGGGTGCAAGGGACCTAGACCAAGGTTGGAGAATATGGATTTGGGTATTACATTAATTGAGGCTCCTAGGTCTATGAGTGCATCATCAAAGTTGGAACTTCCAATTTGGCATGGAACCGTGAAGGTCCCTGGATCTTTGCACTTCATGGGAATGGACTGTTGGGTTGAAACATTTTCAATGTTCCTAAGTTGCCTCTTATGGGTGCACAATTCCTTAAGAAACTTGGCATACTTAGGGATTTGTTTGATGGCATCTAAGAGGGGGATGTTCACTTCAACACGTCTAAACATGTCAAGCATTTCAGGATCAGGTTCAAAGGACTTCTTAGGCTTGGAGATGGCTTGAGGAAAAGGAATTGGGTTCCTTAGAGGAATGGAAGGAGGTGAAAGAGTGGATTCAAGTTCCTTTTCCAGCTTTTTGTTCTTTTCATTTTCTAGATCAACATCGAAAGGGGAGGTAGAGCAATCAGCATGGGGCATAGCAATTTTCTTTCCCGATCTAAGTGCAATCGCACTTACATTACCCTTAGGGTTGGTTAATGGTTGAGCTGGGAGTTGGGATGAATTGGATGGTTGTTGCTGGCTCAGGTGGGATGCAAGTTGACCTATTTGGGTTTCAATGTTCTCGAGGCTAGAACGGGTGAAGGAAGCAAGATCCTCTACATCACTTTCCCATGGTTGTTTAGAAGAAGAGGCTTGTCCCAAATTGGGTTGGCCTTGATTTTGGTTCTTAGGAAAGCGATTGTATTGGGTGGGTAATTGGGAAGGCTCGTTAGGATAGTGGAATCCAGGAGGAGGATTGTTCCTTTGGGGTTGAGGAACAAAAGGATAAGGTTGATAGATGTTACCACCACTTTGACCATATTGGAACTGGTTTGGATTTTGATGAGGGAACTGAAGAGGATGAGAAATGGGATTACCATACCTCAGAGGTGGGTTAAAGGTAGAAGAGAAGGGCTCAGAGTGGGGTTGGTTAAAGTTTCTAACAAACTGACCTGATTGTTGAGGGTTGAAGTTTCGCTGAGCATATGCCGCATTGAGCTCCATTGGACTAGATGAATCAAATGGATCATCTTGAAGTTGTGGGCATGTGTTAGTCGGATGAGATGGAGAGTTGCATATTCCACAATTCTTGATAGGTCCAGGGAATAGTGACTGTGAAGAAGATGAGGTTGGGGCTTTGGTAGCCACCGCTAGTTGACGCACAAGACCTGTAAGTTCACTCATCCACTCAGTCATCTTGTTGGGCTCTATGGATTGATTCTCTTGGGCTTGTTTCACTTGAGCATGTGCTCGAGTATGGAATTGCTGCGTGTTTGCAGCCATGTTACTTATGAGATCTCTTGCAGCTACAGGAGTTTTGTCAACAAGAGCACCGCCACTTGCGGCATCAATGAGAGTTCGCTCCATAGCCAATAACCCCTCATAGAAGTATTGGATCAGGAGTTGGTCAGGGATTTGATGGTGTGGACAAGTTGCCACAAGCTTTTTGAACCTCTCCCAATACTCATGGAGTGATTCATTAGGGAATTGACGGATGCTGCTTATTTCCTTTCGTATAGAAGCTGTTCGGGAAGCGGGAAAGAACTTATCAAGGAAAAGTCTCTTCATGTCAACCCATGAGTTTATAGAACCAGGTGGGAGGTAGTAGAGCCAAGACTTGGCAGAATCCTCTAGGGAAAAGGAGAAAGCTCTAAGCTTGATTTGTTCTTCAGAAACCCCTTGAGGCTTCATGGTAGAGCATACTACTTGGAACTCTTTAAGGTGAAGATGTGGATCCTCACCGGCTAGCCCGAGAAAATGAGGGAGAAGATGAATCAAACCCGATTTGAGTTCGAAGTCAGCTTCAATGTTTGGATATTGAATACCAAGAGGTTGGTAATTCATATCAGGGGTAGCAAGTTCTTTCAATGTTTGTTCCCTAGGATTGGCCATATCTAATTCAATTGGTAGGGAAATGATTGGTTCTTGGGTGATTTGGTTATCCCTAATGGTCCTCCTAAGTCGACGAAGAGTTCTATCAATTTCAGGGTCAAACAAATCTGAGGGATTGTTTGGGAGGCTGCGGGGAATTCAGAGAGATTTAGAAAGGATGAGGAAGACGGGTTTTCTTTGTATTTTTTCAGTTTATGATTTTTAAGAGGAAGACGGGTTTTTCTTTGTGTTTTTTTTCAATTTCTTTTTCAAAAATTTTGATTTTTTTTTGGTTTTTTTTTACAATAACCAGAAACTAATGACTACTTAAAGCACCATCCCTGGAAACGGCGCCATTTGAAACGCACGGCCGATTGTCGCCTATCGACCGGTCAAAGTTCCGGTGCTCTGCTAATGTGTATAGCAGCACTCGGGTCGAATCCTCGGCGATGATACTTTGTAGTAATCGTTTGTTTTTAGTTGATTGTATTTTGATTAGGGGGGTTTGTTTGCAGGGATTAATTGAAATGATTTATGGATGATGTTTGATTTACCAAATTGATAAAGATTGGGGTGAGTTCATCATTGGGGAGTTAAGCATGTGATATCCTTGAGCCTTACTTTGTATTGCATTAAATTAACATCCATGTCATAAGTTGACGTTGATTGGAATTCCTAAGTGTGAAGGCTTTAATCCAAGCCTTAACTTAACTTAGGGTTCTAATATCAATCAAAACTTATTTATGGTAGTGTATTTATGGTTCCAATAATCCATGGAAACCACTCGTTAAACAAAACATATCATTAATCCATGACATATTGAGTTTAACATACACAATATTAATTTAAAGAATACTCATCGAGCAAAACTCTCAATCACTTAACATCCCCGAATTATAACTCACCCCAATGAGAGATTTACTCAGCCATTTGGATGTTTAATATTCTGGTTAAAATAATTATGATGATAAATTAAGAATAGAAGGAAAAGAAAGGAATTAGAAAAGAGTGGTACGTTGACACACACACACGAACGATGATGATAATTAAAAATGGATTTTCGATTGAATGAGGAAGCAAAAGAAGGGAAGGGGATTCAACTGAATTTAAACTATTTTAGGAACATAAATATTAAACTACAGAAGGTGGATGAGAATAAGAGATATTGAAGAAGTAACTTGCATTAAAACAGAATTACAAAGAAAGAGAATTACAAGATTACAAAAATGAAGAACACAAAAGTAAGTGAAAACAAAGAGAGGAGGAAAGGTCTCTAAAGTGAAAACTGGAGTATGGAAGGTCATCCCAAGCCTTTGGCAAGGCTTTGGTCGTGCTAATATGATATCCTCTCTTCTGAAATGCCAACCCCTCTCAAGGAGAGAAGGGGAGAGTATTTATAGCCCAAGGAGTGGACTGTTTGCATTCCCAATCTGTCTCTCCACTTGCATCGCCAATTTGGCAATTCAGAAAGCCGAATCTCCAAATATATCCTTCTTCAAAGTTGTAGATAATAAAGTTTTCCGACTACTGTCAAAATATGGAGGCATTTGGACAAGTGGATCCAAAGTTATGGCGGTTTTATTAAACAAAGGTAAACTGTCCATTTCTATCCATGCTTTTTCAATGTCCAAATATGAATGGATTTTTGAACAGGAATATGCCTTCAAATCCGAATGACTTCTTCAACAAAGTCGGCCGCCTATATCTCCTCTTTCACACTGCAAAATCTCAACTCGCTTGGATGCTTACATCAGGAGATATGTCATGCATACTATACTGATTTTAATTCTCGGCCAGAATGGTGGGCTGGACTTCAAAGATTTATTTGGGCCCCTTGTACTTGTATTTGGGCCTTTAAATTTTTATCCAAGATGACATGTAGTGTCCCCCGAATTATGGTGGAGAGTTAATGTTTTTGGACTTCTGGATTGAGCCCAGTAAATCAATCTTCAAGACTGGTCCAGTTTGTTCACAGATTCTTTGGTCTTGTTTGTGAGGACCATATGACCCTTCAAATAGCGGAATTGGATCATGGTTCCTTCTAATGAAATGTTGTATATTGAAAGGAGAATCCTAAAAAACAAGAACCACACAATTTGGATCAGTATAGTGATAGTTATAATTAAAACATTAAACTGACTCAATTTGACTACTTTTAAAAATGCTCAAATATTATACTTAATATTAAAACATTAATATTTCACACAAATTATGCACATTTCATATAAAATAAGTAAAGGGGGAATATAATAAGTCATGAAAATATTAATAACATCAATACCCGTTTGGGAAATGTTTGGTTATGCATGTTTATTGGTTGTTCATATTGTTTCCGCTATTTATATTGTTTTTTGTGGATTGCTCTAATAAAGAGGGTATAGTCTCCCCATGTGTCTTATTAGACCCATGCCGCTAGTCGGTAACCTTTGATGTATGGGGAGGCGTGCTTGAGGTCATGTGACGACTCGGCTTGAAGCACCGGTTTAGTGGCTTCTGGTTCAGGGACGTTACACTAATGGAAAGGATCCTTGAAACTCCTCATAGTCTATAAGATTTGGCTACACCAATACTTGAAAAGTCCAAGGTAAGAACTAATCTGGCCAACCGCATTAACTCGTGACTCCTTGATTTGTTGAGTGGAGTCTCATCTCCTACAAAGAATTACTTTTCATTGCTCAACGCTTTGCCTCTAAAGTTGCAATAAGATAGGTTTATCTACCCCTTTACTTCTATATTTAGTTAAATCGACCCACCACTCTCATAAGAAATCACCAGTAGTAGGAGGCACCCTCAAATTTAGCTGACTGGGCACCACATACACTCAGTTTTGTTCAAATTTGAGCGATGAAAGGCATTTAATGACTTAATATTTTATTTGGGGGATTTGATAAGTTAATATTGGTGAATGAAATCCATTTCTCTTTAACATTCTTATTCTATGTGATCTCACTCACAACTTAACCATGCTTTTAAATAAAAAACATTCACCGCACATGTTCATTTTATCTTTTCATGCTTGTTTATTATTATACTATGTGATCATGCATAATAAATACACATTCACAAAAATAATAAACCATACACATGATAAAATAAATAAATAATGAAATGATCATGATCGGTTGACTATTGGTTAATCCATCGATCAAATAGAGGATTAACTGAGACCCTGGGGTAATTCCTTAAATCAATACCTGACTTGAATTGCAGTGCCCGTAACTCACATGCACTTCACTTATTTGGTTTATACTGGATCTCAACTCAAACCTCTTTGCTACGAAATCCTCTGATCTTTACAATGTATAATCACACGCAGGTGAGGGGAAATTGGGGTGCGAAATTACATTTTTTAGCACTTAATTGTGGACACACTGACCCTTATACAAATTAAAGATGGAGGTAAGATGCACAAATCATCAAAATAAAATAATTATTACGTTTTATAAAATTTAAAGAAAATAATTAAATTAAATAAATAATAAACCAAACATGCATGGGTCGGTCCCGGCTCATGATCAGTCAACATGCAATAATATTGCATAAGAAAAAATAAATTTTCTAAAATTCAACTCAATGGTATTTTTAATGTGTTTATATGTATTAAAATAATTTTAATTAATTATCAATATGGCTCATAGCACCCGAAATAATTTTATTAAATCCCAGACAATTAAATTTAATTTCTGAAATTTTGTATATAATTTCAGGTCTATTTAGACCAAAAGAAGATCCCCGAAAATTAATTTAGGACTAGTGACGGGTTAAATGGGTTAGGCTGATCAAAAACAGACTTAATTGATCCAACCTAAGATGGGGTATCCATTTAAAGGACATATATATATAATATATAAAATGATAACAATCTTTCAATGGAAGCTTTTCCCCTTTTTATAGGTATTTAAAATGAGATTCCATGGGAATCTTTGTCCTTTTAATTAAACAAGCTTCCAAGGGAAGATTTAAACTAGATTTCATCGGAAAATTTATCCTTTTAATTAAAGAATCTTCTATGAGAAGCTTTAAACTAGCTTCCATAGGAAGATTTATCCATTTAATTAAATAAGTTTCCATGAGAAGCTTTAAACTAGCTTACATGAGAAGCTTTATCCTATTAATTAAACAAGTTTCCATGAGAATCTTTAAACTAGATTCCATGGGAAGATTTATCCTTTTAATTAAACAAGATTCTATTAGAATATTTAAACTAGCTTCCATGGGAATCTTTATACATTTAAATAAATAATCTTCCATGAGAAGCTTTAAACTAGCTTACATGAGAAGCTTTATCCATTTAATTAAACAAGATTCCATGAAAAGCTTTATACTAGCTTGCATGAGAATATTTATCCATTTAATTAAAAAATATTCCATGATAATCTTTATACTAGCTTCCATGAGAAGCTTTATCCTTTTAATTAAACAGGCTTTCAAGGGAAGCTATAAACCGGCTTCCATGGGAAGCTTTATCCGTTTAATTAAACAAGCTTCCATGGCAAGCTTGTATTACCAATGGACTACCCCAACCAGATTCCGGTATATCTAGTTAACACGCAACATGATTTCATTTCACTTCATCTAAAGATTTATCACAACAGTTTCCATTAAAATGAAGAAAAAATAAAAACTTTAATTTTCGTAACAACCCTTTTCACAAAACTCATTGATCTTCGATTAACCATATCTTGGCGATACGAACTTGAATCAACGAACCATTAGTTACATTGGGACCGTATCAAAATACTATTTCTAAATAATAGAAAATTTAATTGAAATTTTAAAGTTTTTGACTTAAATAATTACACGTTCTCTCTGATACCAATTGAAGGAAGCTGGGGCGCAGCGGAAGTGTGAAAGAACGCGAAATTTAAAATGTTGGGTTTAGATTCATGTTAAAACACTGAATCCACTCAACACTTTCCCTAATTACTTTAAGGATCTTGTGTAATTTAATTTAATCATGAAAAATAAAATCAAACAAAATCTTAGAAGTACCTCGTTTGTTTAAAGTTGTTGGTTTGATTTGCTCACCATTGATGTGTTGTAGCTGAAAGACACAAAAGTATATGTCCTCTGGATCATCCACACATGATCAACAATTCCAGGATCATCTATCTACATTTCTCAAGCGTTGGAACTGTAAATAAAAGAGCTTTATGAGGTCCCTTTGATCGTTTGAAGAACGCGGACTCGGTCGAGAAAGTGGGACCGATCCAACCTTGTTCTTCTTTCAAAATCTATCTCTAAGAACTTAACAAGAGAGGAGAAGAGATATTCTCTCTCTAGATTCATTCAAATGGTGGAGATTGTAATTCAAGAGGCTAAAATGAGCTTTTATATTTACGTTATACTTTCCAAAATTGCACTTTAGTCCCTGGAAAGTAATAACCTTCATTTTAGAAATTTTCGCACATGTATGGATTAATAAACTTATCATAAATGTGAAAAATATTTTATCACTCACTTGTAACACTATAAAATTCTATGTGATAAAATAAAAACCATTTAATTGACTTGTAATCTCTCCAAATAATTTAACAAACCTTGAACATCCAATTTCCATTCAAAAAATTATATTTTTCTCATATTCACATTTGTGATCAAACAACTTGTGAATACCTTGAGAAATAAATTCAATCATAATTATTATAAACTTGAATAATGTAATTGAATTAATTTAAATTGTGATCAGTTATACTTGTACACTCACCGGTACCAGCGGGTGGGGCCCACTTCATCCTAAATTCCTATTCGTTATAATAGGTGGAACTTTTGGATATACTTAGTGTGTGACCCTCTAAGTCCTTATATTGATAGCAGTGAGTCCAAACCATAGACCAAGAGTGGATTCTAGAAACCCATCATGACCCCTAAAGAGATAAGGAATGTCATAGCCACGACTTCCTTCTACAAATACTTACCGTGTAATATAATCTCTTTGTCTCACCATATCTCATAAAGATGGATGCACACCTGCATCATCATCCTTTTGTTTCTTTATATATTTTGGTACCTTAATGAATGGACTTACCTTCTTATACCATAAACATGGATTTATGAAGGTGCTACCATCCTGGTCAACCTAGGCCAACGAGATATCTCTTCCTCAACTCGGAAGCAGCAAAATCTATATTGATCATTCAACCAATGTCATGCCACCAATGAATCACCCCATAAAAACTGTCTCACCATGATTTCATTATCAAGGTTTTCAACTTGCATCAAAATACACAATCAAATGGCATGCACTGATAATGATCACAAGTCAGGAGACCAATACACATGTCCATAGATAGGAACAACCAATGACACATGAAACATGTGGTGTTCCTATTGGTTGGTTTGTCCTCATGATCTCACTACTAGAGATCACCAAGTACGAACTTCATAAGAAGAAGTCTCAATGCTTATGAGCCCCCAGCACTTGATAGAAAAACATTATATGTGTCCCAATTGTATAATGTATCTATACCATAGAACATATACATTTAAGATTACTGTCATAGTATCTCGAGGTTCTCATTATAGCTGGGAACTGCTATAACCTTTTGATACGATAGGTAATCTAAGGACATTACCATTTAAATAGTGGATGAAGAAATATCAACACTATTATGGTAAGAATAAACACATGTATATATAAAATTGTATACATGTAATGTCCTTGGATATAAATGGGTTTTTGTGCATAAGCATAATGAGAAAAACTAGATTATAAGATACAAATCTTGTCTTGTCGCACAAGGTTTTTCTCAGAGACCTGGAATTGATTATGAGGAGACATATTTTCCTATAATGGATGCTATTACTTTTCGATATCTAATCATCATTGCAGTATATGAGAAGGATAATACGCATCTTATGGATGTTGTTATGGATTATTTATATGGGTAACTTGATAGTAGTATATATATGAGAATCCCTAAAGGATTCAAAATAACCAAAGTACTGAAATCAAAACCCAAAGACCTATATTCAATTAAATTGTGGAAATACCTATATGGATTAAAACAATCAGGGCATATGTGGTATAATTGTTTGAGAGAATATTTTTTAAATAAAGGGTATGTAAATAACCCCGTATACCCATGTGTTTTTATTAAGTAAACAACATATGTATATGCAATCATTGTTGTTTATGTTGATACTTTAAATATCATCGTAACTCCAGAGGAAATCAATGAAGCAATGAGAAACTTAAATGATGAATTTGAAATGAAAGACCTGGGAGAAAACAAGTATTGTCTTGGATTAAAAATTCAACATATGTCAAGTGGTATACTTTTACAATAGTCAAATTACACTAAAAATGTCTTAAAATGATTTAATATGAATAAAGTGAATCTTTAAGTACTCTAATAGTTGTTCGGTCTTTAAATACAGAGAAAGATCAATTTCGACCTTTTGAAGAAAATGAGGAGTTAGTTGGTCCAGAAGTACCATACCTCAGTGCTATTAGAGCACTAATGTATCTTTTCATTTGTACTTATCCTGATATATCTTTTTTTACAAATTTATTGGAAAGATTTAGTTTAGACCCTACACAAAGACACTGGAATGGAATTAAACATATTTTTTTTATCTTTTCGACACTATTGATTTGGGTTTTTTCTATTCTAACAAATTAGAAAATAATATGGTCGGCTCTGCAGATGCAAGTTATTTATCTAATCCTCATAATGCGCGATCATAAACTGGTTATGTGTTCATAGTTGGAGTTACTATCATATCTTGTAGATCACAAAAGCATACACTTGTTGCAACATCTTCAAATCATGTAGAAGTAATATCATTACATGAAGCATGTCGAGAATATGTTTGGTTGCGATCTATGACTCAACACATTCGAGCAGCAAGTGGATTGCCTATGGATTGTAGCCCAACAATATTATTTGAAGATAATACTACAGGCATCACACAGGTAAAGGAAGTCTATCAAAAATGACCAGAAAAAACACATACCACTGAAATTTTTCTCCTTTACACAAGAGTTAATGAAGAGTGGATATATCAACATGCAATGTGTTCGATCTAGTGACAACATTGCAGATTTATTTAAAAATTCACTACCAAATGTTAACTTTAGAAATCTTGTACATGATATAGGGATGTGTAGATTACAAAATTTGTAATGTAATGTAACTTTTAGGGAGAGTCTACGTTATTGTACTCTTTTACTTATTCTGGTTTTTATCCCATTAGGTTTTTCCAGAAATTTTTTTTTAATGAGGTAGTATCAAAACAAGTACGACATTGGTAGGGGTGTGCATCCCAAGAGGGGGTGTTAGGCAGCCGATGAAAAGGCAGTTGTAATCCTTCAACAAGGGTGGGCTGCCCACCCCTACCAATCCCCTACCTACCATGTTGTACTGCCTATAAAAGGGCAATGCAACCCCCCCCCCCCCCGGAGAGGTACTGCTAATAGAAGGGAGATACTATAAGAATTAATAAAATTCATGTTCTTCTTTTCTTGTCACCTTTCTCTGCTATTTTAATTTTACTCTTAAAAAAAATACAACAATTTTAATAATATCCTTTTAAAGAAGTATTTTGTTTTCTAATAAATACTTTATGTTTAGTTTTAAACTTATGTTGTATTCTTTCCTGTATTTATGTTGATTTAATTCTTGCATCAATCGTTGTAATACAGTTAGTTTAAATTTCCTCTACTATAACTCTTCGATTGGGAATTGATAAAATACTGATTACTTTATTTCCACTTCACTTGATGTGTTATATACAGTTTATATTTCTACTACATAAATTTTTTTTACTCTAATCTTTGATTTGATCGATAATTTGAAAAATCGATCAAATTATCCACTAAGGAGGATGAAAATTGTTAGTTGTTTTTAAACTACAATTCACCCTCCCCCGCTCTTATAGTGTTTTTTCATCCATATTTTTATAATCCTACAACCGATGGCATGTCCTCAAAGCCTCTGGGCAGTCGAATCTGGTGTGGATAGACTTCCCACACTAATAACAAGTCACCAGCTAACACCCTAAATAATCCATTGGTGTTGAACCTGATGACTGTTAAACACTTCATCCATTACTCCAATGAGGCTCATCCCACTTCCTCTTCTGGCCCGAGGAAGAACTCTGGCTACCCCCTACTACTGAAGAAACCCCACTAAGACCTATCTTCTTAGTCAAATCCGCCTCATCTATAACTGCTTTATCCACCACCTCTACATAAGTCAGTAAGAAAAAGAGGATAAGCATCGACCTGATCTCAGACTTCAAGTCTATTTAAAAACGTCTAGCCTTGAGATATTCATTCATGAGGAGATCAAGAGACAAATGAACAAACTTGGAAAATCGAGTAGCATATTCCATCATTGAACACTCTCCTTGTTCCATGGTCATGAATTCATGAGAATTCAACGCCCTCAATGTCTTAGGATAAAACTGCTGATTAAAATCCTTCTTGAAGGTAGTCCAGGTAAGATCCCCATGCCTCTTCACTTGCACCATGGATTCCCACCACTTCTTACCCAGTCCTTCCAACATGTAAGTTGAGAGTCCAACCTTATAGGTATCAAGGGTCTTTAGAATAAGGAAGATACGCTCAATCCTTTCAATCCATTCCTCAGGCTCATGTGTACCATTTTCACCATGGAAAACCAGTGGGTTCTACTTCATAAACTCATGATCATGGTCTAATATCAATGTATAACCTCTTTCGGACTCTTGTAACAATGATTGGATAGTTTGGATCACCAATTATACCAAAGAAGAATCAACCGAAGGGTTCACCTATGGGATATGCTCTGTGGCTCCCTCTCTTCGCTTAGAGGGGGCCTTTATGGGGGCATTGTATACAAAACAGAAGACACAAGATCATTCAATACATAATTGAATCTCAATCAACATTAATTAAACCACAAAACCCCTTGAAATAAATATCAGACAACCAACATTAGCATCAACAACAATTCCAAATGAAGAAAGGTTGAAAACATCAAAAAAATTAAACTGATTTCCATTGTGCATGATTTGGTCGCACGATTTAGAAAACTGTGCACCAACCATGCGAAACAACACTTGAAGGATCGCAGACCTAGAAACGCGGGCTATGCATGGTTTCTACTAATCATACACCTAAAAATTACACCTCTGTTTTCCTCCCCTATTTCACCACGAAACTCAAAATTTCTCAAAACCACTCAAGGGTTCTTCCTAAAACCCATAATAAACAATAAAAGATATCAAATCTCATCAAAATAGCACAAAATGGGTTCAAATCATAAACACAACTTCCAACCACCAATGGAAACTCAAGGTTTGGTATGATAGAGAACTAGTCAGAAACTCCTTTTCACCTACCTCTCGAGACCCAATGGTCCTATCTCTAGTATACCACTGATTCCCAAATAGCAAGAAGGATCAGATACCATTTTGTAACGAACTGGCTTGGGTCGACCTGACGCGCCACCCAAACCGCATTCCTGATCACCACGGGTTGGCGACAAGCACTAGGGAATCACACTTAACCATTTGGGGATATTTTCATCCTTGAAAATCAGGTATAACCCATCCATGAATTGGGAATCCATGAAAAACAAATAAGAATCATAAATAAATATAACATCCAAACAGAGCATACACAACAATGACCAAAAAATATACCATAATCAACATCACTTCACAATTTATAAACGAGACATATACATGATATCCAATGATTAAAATTAATAAAAAAATCAAAACAGGGATCAAGACTAAAGAGGACAATACATAACATCCCAACATACCAAAATCCCAAAAATGCACCATGAAAGATAAACTCCATGAGACCAACGTCTCCACCATCCTAAACCAACAACAAATTATGGTAATCAATAAATCCATTGAACTGAATCTTTCTCTTAATGTTACTTGTGTCCTACAAAACAAGGTCTGCATACACTCAAATGCATATGCAGGGTGTGAGGAAAAAACCTAGGATACCACCATGAATCTATGTAAGGTATTTCTCCATGCAAACCAATAAAACTAGTTTGAAATGGAAGAATAAGGTGAGATAAGGGTAAATGAGGAGGAAACCCATAAGAAATCAAGCTTACCTTGAAAGAAATCCCTAAACTTCAAGGGATAATTGCCAAGAGATGAAGGGGGAAGAAGCTCCATGTCAAGGGGAAGGTTGTGCGCGTGATATGGGAGGAAGAAGGGTGAGTTGGGGTAAAAATTTGTAAGGTAGTTTTGCTAAAATACTGAAATTTTAATGATCTTGACAACCCACACATTTTGGTTACATAGTTAGGCAAACCATGCTCCAATTGTGTGGGAGCCACTGTCTCCCCAAAACAAGGTCGCATAGTTCTTATAAACTTCTGCACGGTTAGAAAAATTGTGTGGAGACTCTGTGAAACCATATTGTCCCCCAAAAACCTCCCATGCATAGTTAGTTACACAATTACTCCTAACCATGTGCAAATCGTACACCATGCCAACTTCTTTAAAAACTTAAAAAATTTGACCCTAGACTCTCAAGAACTCCAAGAATAAATAAATAAACAAATAAAATTCAAAATAAGATGTACTAGTGACCTGGAGGATGTCGCACTAACCATTAAACTATTAGCTCTCACATGATAAAATCATGTTTCTTCTAAGTAATGGCTTTAGTCATTGGGTCTGCTATGTTTTCTTGGATGGATACTGTATTATTTGCGACTTCACCTCTTTGAGTAAAATCCCTCAAGAGATGATATCTCCAAGTATATCCCTTTTTTACTCTAGCATAAACATGGCATATTATCTAGTACTTCTATCATAAATGTATCATAATGATAATACTTTACTTTCTAGGTATAATTCCAAGAACTAGAACAAATATTTTCATATTTAATGTTGCTTCTTTAGTTGCATCAGAAGCCGTAACATACTTGGTATTTTTAGATATGGCTACCACAAGCTTTAATGGGTTACTCATGCTCATTTCCTTAGCCTAACTATGACATTGGATCAAATGATTTGTATGAAGACTAGTTTTTGTCCCCTTTGATAAATAGTGTTCCTTCCTCTCCAGGTTCTAGATATATATCCCTTGTACTTTATTAAGTACTATTGGATAGTTCTGACTACTTCATGTGTGGTTTTATTTGATTTATTTGATATTTTCTACCATAATATATGTGTTGGAAATATCATATATAGTACAGAGCATGGCATATGTTATAAATCCATTATTGAAGTGTATAGATTTATACTCACCTTTTAATCTCTGCCTATGTCTTGTATATTTCTTCTTAAGAGAGATTTATGCCATGTGACACAGGAAACAATTCCTTCTTGAATTGTTCTACCGTGTAATTATATGTACATTGACTTGTTCCAAGCAACCCATATTTCAACCTCAGTAGATCTTATTCCCTAAAACATGGGTTGCTACTTTAAGTAAATCTTTGGAGAGTTACTTTCAACCTAGTCTTAACTTATTGTAATATTAATAATTGTTTTTCATATGTTATCAACATATTTTACTTGGAAAACAATGGTGATACCACTAACCTATTATAGATACATAGTAATATATCATTCCAAATGAATATTCAATGATCATTATGCTTTCTTCTATCCATAAATGGAGTTTTGTAACTTGCATATCATACTGGCATTCTTTAATGTCACCAACCCTTTTGGTTTTGTCATATAAATATCTCCCACAAGGTTTCCATAAGTAAATTGGCCTTGATATGAAAATATCCAATATAATGATCATTAAAAATTTCTATGAAAAATAAAATTCAATTGGATTTTACATTATAATTAGTGGGAATTTGTTATCATAGACTATATCAAAATGCAATAATCCTTTTAAAAATCATCCATGCCTTATTGGCCTGAACGTGACCATCCATGCTTAGTTTGTCATGAATACCCACCAACGACTTTACATCATTGAGAGAAACTTATCAAAATACATAATCAGATTTTGATACATATGATCCATCCATGAATTCTTATGAAATTTCCAATCAAAGCATGTTTCCTTACATTGCTTCATTGTAGGATTAATTATTCCTAACAAATAATATATCACCTTGACTTGGTGATCATAAAACCATCTCTCTTGGTTTTATCTTTCCTATGTAGTACGTGTTGTAGGAACATTCCTTTTCACCAATAACTTAAGGAACTTGTTCTTATGCCAATGAATGATACATCTTGAGCCTTGACTTTAACCAAGTCAATCTTTTCCCCACTATATCAAAAAAAGATGTACGCCCTTTTATAGAAATGTAGTGTATCACTTGACTATAAGTTTTCTATCTTATGGATTTATATAATATCCAATATAAACTTTAGGATAATTACATTAGATGCGCTTTGTGTTTTTCTAGATGCAAGTTCATTTATTGACTTAGCCTTAACAAAATCTAGATATAAACACATATATCAAGGAATAATGTATTTCATTCATATTATAACTCATATGATATCCATTTTTCATTTTAGTTGGAATATGGTTATGGGTTAACACTTCTATTTACGAAGCATGTCTCAAAAGGGATAACAGAAGACTTTGCAAAGCTTATAACACTTATCATTAATCCTCCTTTTATTAACATCATAGATCTAATATGTATAAGGAAATGTGAGTTTAGGAATAAATCCACTCTAGATTTCAATGATCAATGAATTCTTATAAGACTCATCGTCGATCCTTATTTTATTAACATCATGGTTTTGATTTTAGGAATAAATCCAATCTACATTTTCATGATCAATGAATGTTTAATTAAGATATTCTTCAGTTCACGGGCCTGAGGCAACTCATATATTCTAACCATGCATGTTCCTTACTTCATTTTTACATTCCTTAAATTTATTAATGAAATCTCATGATGTATATAAACTTACCTCTAGCTTCTCCTTGAAATATTCTATGCGTATCTTGTTGAACTAGTTCTAGAAGCTTTGTGGCTTTATAACCTTTAATGTTTAAGGTGTCTTGGCCATTATACCTAATAAGAAATCATGTTAAATACCTAATTGTTTTAGCTCATAAAGAGTCTAAACACCCTTTTTGATATTTCATTAAAATTTTCTTCTAGATTTACATGACCAAGAATCAACTTTCCACAATATAGCATCATTGCATCTTACACTTAATATTCATCATTTTTTTGATGATTCAAGTATTATTGAACTATGAGTTGAGTATGAGACAACACAAACCACATTAATTTCATAGTGAACTAATGTCTTGGTGTATCCAATGAACACATGAGATAAATGTTTTGGTAATACTTAATAAAATTCCCACTAAAATCAATAAACTTTACAATTAGAAGTTGTGTGTTTCTCACTACTGAAATAGGAATCACCCTTTCTTAGTCACTTGGAGAATTCACCTTACTTCTTATAATGTTTCTTAACTTTATTGGTTCATGTATTTGGATACAAATGTGTGACACACATAAATTATCTAATACCCGATAAGTAAAGCATAAATATTACATTTAATGATGAATATTCTAGAAGTAAAAGTGCATGCTCATTTCTTCTTAGGTTCATTGAAATTTATCTTCCATTGACTTATCATGCCGCATGCGAAGAAAATAGTGTCATGTTCGATGCTCTCCCTCTTTATCTTTGGTTTCTTAGTAGGACGTTGTGAGGGTTTCTTTGGTGTCGCACTTTCCGTTGGCCTTTTCACTTTTTCTTTCATGTTGTTCACCATAAGAACTAAATATTTATCTTTCTTTATGTTCTCATCTTCTTGGAAAACCATACCCCAAAATATATTGAAGTGGTTTCTCTATATTGTTCATTTTATAACACTCAATGAATTTGGAGTAACTATGTAAAAAATATTAAAGAATGAGATTTATTGAATGATTGTGATTCAATATGAATCCATCTTTCAATTTACACTTGTTTAGTGTAATCGTAATCTCATTTATTTCTTGCTTCAATTTCTCCTTGAAAACTTCTCAAAGATGAAACAACATGGTATAACATCCAAGTCTTTAGGTTGCTTACGCAACTCGCTAGACATTGATGATAGAAATATGATGTAAACACCATATGCTTCATACATACATATCTTGTAAGCTTCCTTTTCACCCTCACTTGCTTCATGAGGTGGCTTAACAGGAAGTGGGGACTCTAGAGCATACTATTTCATATCTCATGGTACTATACGCAAGCACTTGTAATGCTCTTGGAAATTTGTGTTGATTAGGAAATGTTCATTTTCCAGCATTGATCGCAGTGTTCTTATGGTATTACATCCCATTTTTCTACAAAATAAAACTTTATCAAATTAGTAATTTTATCTTGATTACTATTTAGGCATTATAGACCTATTAATCTTAAAAGTATCCCACTATTTTATCAAATCCTAGTATCCCTCAACTACTAGATTCATAATACTCAGTCGCTTGAGTATTCTAGTAGCAATGATCCTTAAAACCTCTCCTCATAGTCTAAGTTATGGCTACGCCACTACTCGTAGAATTTCAAGGTATGCTTTTGACTGGTCAACCGCATTAACTAGCGACTCCTTGATCTGTTGAGTAGAGTCTCATCTCATACAATGTGTAACTTTGATTTACTCAACACTTTACCTCTAAAATTGAACCAAGCTAGCTATGTCTATTTATTTGATGGAATTTTTAATTAAGTTGGCCCACCACTCTTGTCAGATTCCCCCAATGGGAGGAGGTACCCTCAACTAGGGTTGATGAGTAAATTGTACTATAGTTTTTCTCAAACTCAAGTGATGGAAGGTATTTCATTACTTAGTATTTCCTTTGAGGTTTTTTAAAGTTTTCTCAATGAATGAAATCTGTTTCTTTTTATCATGCTTGTTCTATGTGATTGCACTCACAACTTAATCATGCTTAAATAGAAAACATCCACTACACATGTTCATTTTATCTATGCATTCTCATTTATTATTTTATGTCATCGCAAGTTGTTTTTCCCACCCCGCCTTATGTATTGACTTCCCGTATAGTGCCTCATCATGTCTCAGTGTGATCTGAGTCACCTATCGTTCTCCTCATTATACAAGTATAATCATACACAGGTGAGGGGCTCTTGAGAATGTGAAATTAACATGAATAAAATTACTTGTGGATACGTAGACCCTTATAAATATAATAAGAGAGAGAGAGAGAGAGAGAGATACAACATGAAAACCATCATTTATAAATTAATTATTTCAAACATCACATGGATTGTAGTAATTAAAAAAATATATAAAATTATCAAACATACATTAGTTGGTCAAGGCTCATGATCATTCGGTACACATTAACCTTGCGTGATAAAATTAAATTTGTAATGAATTCTACTTGATATAATTGATTATAAATTAAAATAAATTAAACTAATTTTAATTCACAATTTATTTGTCACACGATCCCGAAAATAATTTAATTAAATTAATTTGGATTTTTTTTCAAATTTTTGGGATTCATAGGTATTTAACCCCCCCCCCCACCCCCTGTAGAGGGGTTCTGGGTAATATGCACCAACATGTACTATTCATGGGTACAAGTACTATTCTCACGGATGTATGTATTTATTTATGTATATATGTTTTAATATATATAAATATATATATACATTTTCAATGTCATGGAAGACCCTCTCATTGAAGTCACCCCTTTGAACATAATATAGTCGATGGATGAATAACAACCATGGGTTATTATTCATTTGAATTGAAATAATTGTTTAAATTAACTTTTAAGCCCAAAATCCATATTTTGATCTTCGAATGGTCATATATCGGTCATATGACCTTGAATTGAAGCATTGTAAATGGCATTGGGATCGTAATGATGCCCTCTACTAGAATTCATGCAAATTTAATTGTAATTCAACTTAATTCTGCACATGATCACTCTAATACCACTTGTCGGTACTGGGCGCGTAGCAGAAGTGTAAAAAATCAGTATTTTAAAATTTTATCATCGGACCGGCGTCGTGATGACGTCTCCGGCGAATCGCAACCAAGTTACGCCCCAAGGATCTTATGTGGAATTAATTAAACATAAAAAAAATTGAACAGTTACCTCATTCAATTTGAAGACATGGGTGTGTTCCGCTCATTTCCAATGATTGTTGCTTCAGTCTTCGGGTGCTAGTGCTAAGAATCAAAGATGCCTTAACGTCCTTGTGATCGCTGGAGCATCGTTACTTCAATCCAAATTGAAGAACTTTGGTCAAGGTGCATGGATCTCCTATTTATCACTCTAGAATTTGGGAGAGAAGAGAGAGGCTCTCAATTTTGAGGGAATGAATAGTCACTCAAATTTGGGATTCTCGGGTCTTATATAAGTAGGTTTAAAGTCTCAAAAATTGCACCTAGGTCCACAAATAACTTAAACCTTTTAAATAAGCAATAAATGACACTAAATAACTTAGTAATTGTTCCATAAATGTCATTTATATTTTATCACAAACTTGTAACATCAAATATTTGTTACGTGATAAAATTAAAGTCATTAACTTGACTCGCTTCTCCCATTAAATACCCAATGAACCTTGAATAATAATATTTCTTTGAAAAATATTTCTTTTGTATTCACTTAATTACTTGTGAATATAGTGATTAAATAAATTCAAAACTTATAATGGTCCAGACTCTTGAATATGCTCAGTGTGTATCCAAGCCATTATTTCTTAGTGATTGATCAAACTCATACGTCATTTGATCCCCGTGTTGGGGACCACTATGTCATAAACCTCTATTCACTTAGAATGGTCCAGACTCTTGAATATGCTTAGTGTGTGACTCTCTAGGCCTTTATCTCGATAACAATGATTCATACCCACAGACCAAGAGCGTTATCTAGCAATACATCATGACCCCTAAGGATATAAGGTTTAATCATGGCAATGACAACCTCCTACGAACATGCACTATGTAATATAATCTTTTTGTTTTCCAATATCTCACAAAGAAGGACGCGCACTTTGTGTCACCATCCTTACTCGCTTTGTTATTTTATGACATTAATGGACGGACTTACCTTCTTCTACCATAGCCATGGATTTAATAAAGGTATTACCATCTTTGTTAACTGATCCTGAGATATCTCTTCCTTTTGGAAGCGAAAAATCCTTTCATGTTCATTTAATCAGTGTCATACCACTAATGACGCACCCAATGCAAGTTTCTTCACCACAACATAAATTCCATGGTTTTCATCTTACATCAAATTACGTGATCAAATAGTACACAATGATAATGATCTCAAGTCAAGAGATCAATACGTATGCTCGTGGATAGGAACAACCAATGACACCTAGAACATGTGGTGTTCATATTGGTGGGTCATTCCCCATGATCTCCTCTACTCATGATCACCAAGTGTGAACTTCATGAGAAGAAGCTTCAATGCTTATGATCCCCCAACACCTTATAGTCATACATCATTTGTGTCTCATCAGTATGATGTATCTAGACCATATAACATATATTTAAGATTATTTTTATATTGTCTTAAGGTTTTCATTATAGTTAGGAATTTCTATAGCCTGTTGATATGAAAAATAATCTAAGAAACTTGTCATATAAATAATGGACACAGAAGTATCAACACTATTATAATAATATAACATCATGCATAACTCTTTGTACACATGATATGATAATTGAAAATTATGGTTCAAGTTGGGTCTAGGGCACCCACTTTCACAACAAAATTGTGGTGTAACCATCCCTCATTGTGTAATAAATATGAGATGTCATGTGCACTGAGTGAAGGATGATTTAATTTTATACAATGTTCCCCAAGTGCATCACCATTATTCAATCCCTTTCATTATAGGTTTTTTCTAGCTAAGGTGGCAAGAAACATAATTAACTAGTATTGTTACATGGAAGGATTTCACAGACATATCTGAAATCTATAAGAGAGACTTGGATAAGACAAAAAACTCTTTTATGAGATATATCAACCTTTCATCCTCTCGATTCCATCACATACATCCAAATACGCTATTCTCTTGCACCGAGAAAGGGGAAACAAAAGGAGAGGGATGGAAATGTCGAAAATTATGAAATCGGTGTCTTACAAAGGGATTGTTTTAATATTACTTTTGAGAAATATAAATTATATTTTTTACTAGAAATTATATTTAGGATGTGCTTGTGCTTTGTTTGGATGCATATTTTCATTGAGAATCATTGGGATACGATTTTAAATTTCATTGATGATGTTACTACTTTATTTTGTTTCTTATGGTTATTTTAATTGGTTTATTTATTATGTGATGATCCATTAGAGGGTAAATCGCTCCTTAAGTGATTCATTTGAACCCTCGGTGTTAGTCATCAATCTCAAGTGATCGGGGAGTGAACTTGAGACTATATGGCATCTCACCTTGGCAGCATGGTCATGTAAGGGCGGGATGTTACAGAAATTTTAGAGGATAATATGATGACTTGTGGGATATTTTATGGAAATTCCATGTGAGTAATATTGAGACCAAGTTTAGGGAGACTGTTGAGACTATAGAGTTGGTAGAGAAGTTTGGAATTGAGAAAATGGAGTTTTAGAGAAGTTTTAGTGTTGTAAATAAGATCATGCCGCAATGAAAGCGGTCACGCTACAATGCATGATGCGTAAGATCAAAACTTGTTGATGTAATATTAAATCACACCTCAATAAGAATGGTTGCACCATGGAATCCAAAATCAAACTATTGTGAAGAGTCCAAGAGAAATCAGTGCTCCTCTAGATTGGAGGTTCCAGGGAGTCATTCCACAGTGATATAGATCACACCGCAAAGCACCTTGATGAGAAAAATTGAGTGGATCGAGCAAGAGAAGGTTGCATCGTGAAGAGATGTGGTTGCACTGTGAAGTATCAAATCACAAAGAAATCCTTGGGCTGTGAAAATTTGGTGTTGTTTTATTTTTTAAGGTGTTCAGTGGTCGTGCCACAACAGAACTGGCCACTCTATAATAGAGAGTTGGTTTGTGAAGCAGTTAAAGGATAACTATTGGATCACACCGCAGTGCACTATGATTGTGTCATAAAGAACATGCTCACATCTCAATAAAGATGGCCATGACATGATAGAGGGTAAAATCCATATTTTGAGTTGTTTTTTGATGTGGCTCAATCAGGGATTCAAGGGTAGAACATGCTCACATCTCAATGAATATGTCCATGTCATGATAGAGGGTAAAATCCATATTTTTAGTTTTTTTTATGTGGCTCAATTAGAGCTTCAAGGGTTGCTCCAACTCGATCCTTTAAGTCCCTTAATCATATCTAAGGGTGAGTGGGAGGCATGGATTGATGTGATGGCTTGGAATAAAGTAAGAGAAGTTGAATGGATATTTGATTGAATATAAATTTGAAATTAGGATTTGGATGAAGAGGAAGAGAGATTGTTTTAAAGAATTTGAGAAAAAGAGGTTGTGTGTGTGTGTGTGTGGAAGAGGTTGTGTGTGTGTGTGTGTGTGGTAGGTGTGCATAGATTATAGAGAGAAAGAAGAAGGGGAAGAAAAAGAGAAGAGGAGGGAGAGGAGGAGGAGGAGGAGGGAGCGCAACAACTTGATGTAAATCCACTTTAGTTGAAGACTCTCTTAGTTTTATATTTAACACTATTTTTGTGGGAGCACACTAAAATAGTTAGGTTTCACATTGTGTGTCACGAGTTAAAGGATAATCCATGTTTGTTTGTAATCCATGATGATTAGTGGATAATGTGATCATGAGTTTTACTGGATCATACCAAGGATATAGTCATTCATTTTGAGCATTGAGCCTTGTAAAAATCTATTGTGCCTATTTTGTTTGTGTATTGGTGTTTGTGTGGATCTTGGACAATGATCTTATTGTTCACTTTAATAGGTTTCAAAATTTATTTGGAGTAGAAATATAAAAGGAATTGATTTCACTGATTCACCCCTGGGTGAATTCTCATTGTTTGTGCAGGTCCTTTTCAAGTGGTATTAAAGAATTTTAGGTTTCCTTTAAAGATGAATATATGTTTGGAGTTTGGTGAAAATAGGTTCCTCTATGCTTGATTTTTGTCAGTTCTAAATTTCTATGTTCAACATGGTTCACATTAATCCAGTGAACAGTAAGGGGATTTCCATTTTCGATGGGAAGAAATATTATATATGGAAAGTTTGAATGTTGTCATATATTTTATCAATCAGTCTGGATGTATTGGAGGCTACTACCGATGGCTTTACACCTTATGCGGAAGGTACGACTATAATAGCAGTAGATAAAAGGAATATAGAAAATTATGGTTTTTCTCAAAATTCCATCTTGATGCCTTTTTTAGAAAATGAATTTCTCAAAGTGAAAGATATTATGATAGAAAATGTATTTGGGATAAATTGGAAAGCTTTATGAAGGTAATGAGAAAGTGAATCAAGCAAAGGTACAGGTTTGGAGATTGAAATATGAAGATCTAAAGATAAATGATGATGAAATAGTGGATGATTTCTTCACTAGATTCAATGAAGTTGTGAGCACCATCAGAGGTTTTGGTGAGACGTTAAAATATATCGAAAAGATATTATATATCTTTCTAGAAAAATTTTGAAGCAAAGGTTTTAGTACTTGAAGACCATGATCCCAACAAACTTCCATTGAATAATTTACATAGCATTTTGATTGCTTATGTAATAAGGAAAGAGAGTGTTTTTAAAAAGAAGAGAAAAGATGATAAGGGAAAATATTTTAAACCTTTGAAATAAGAGAAGATCGAGAAAGAATTTTTTTAGAAGAATATGGTTTTAATAAAGAAAAATATGTTGAAATGAAGTTTGAAAAACTTATGTCATTCATTTCAAAGAAGTGTGGGAAGTGGAAATGGAAAGTGTCATAGAAATCTTCCACTGAAGTGTTCCCAGTGTGGAGCTATTGGAAATTTAACAGCTAATTGTCCAAAATTGAAAGAAGAAGAAGATTGTGAAGATGATGATGAGAAGCCAAGGCTTTCCTCAGAGAATAAAGCTTCAAGAATCAACAAGTTAAAATTTTCTTTAAAGGGGAAACGTAATAATTTTTCTAAACCCAAGAAGAGAAATTTCTTATCTAAGTTTGAAGATAATGGTAACAGTGAGGATGAAGAATAATTTGAGACTTGCAGTGAAGTCGGTGAAAAGTTGTTGATTATAAAAGTGAATGAGGAAGAGCTTACTAGTGATGAGAAAAGCAATGATGGAAGCGAGGAGGAAACACAAACGGATTTCATACTGAAGCAGAAACTCAAGGAATGTATTTCAATGATTTCAAAATTGGAAAAGGAGAACAAGAATCTAAAGAGTGATGATCAATCATTAAGTAATAATGAAACCTTACATATTAAAAAAGAGTCGAAGTTGATGAATAAAATTGATAGATTAAAGAACTTACTCGCTAAAGAGAATAAATTGAATATTGGCACAGAATACGGGGCTAAAGAAAAGGAGTAGCTTGAAGTTGTTCAAAAAATGATGGAAGAAAAGGAGCAATTGAACAATTTCAATTCCAACTTTCAGAATTCTATTCAAGAATTTGAAGAAAGATTGGAGAAGAAGATTGAAATTCCAAAGAAAAATTATGATAAAGTGAATAAGAAAAAACCTTAATCAATTGATTCTAGAGGTTGTAAAGGTGTTGGAAAAAAGCCTGATTCAAATTTGTTGTGAAGGAAAACAATTATAATAAATCTAAAAATTCTAGGAGTGTTAACATGAATGAAAAAACTACTACAAATAGATATTTGAAAAGTTCAGGGAAGAAGGCTAGAGTGAAGAAGAAAGTGTTGGGGGTTTGCCATAATTTTGGATAAAAAAAGGAACCAAGGTTGATGGTATCAAAAGGTGGAAGAACAACAGAAGTCTATGTCTAGACAGTAAGCAGTGTTCAATGAAAAGTATTCATTTTATGTCTATTGTTGGTTTTTTGGAGGCTTTGGGAACATGGTAAGGAGATGTTGCTTCAATTACCAATATCACTATGAACTTGGAAGGTGTGGGGGAAGAGTTTGAGGGGTTATCATCCCACTCGGAGAAGAGAAGTTCAAAAAATCTAAAAAATCTAAACTGAAGGTTGAAAACAGGTTTCAATCATTGGAGGAAGTTCAAGAAAAGTGTGACCGACTAGGTCACTATGCCAAAGATTGTCTCGCTATACTACCTACTCAATTGACTATGAATTGACTGAAAAATTGTTTTTTATTAAACATGAAAGTCCCAGGTACAAGGAGTGACAAGATGGGAGACCCCTCAAGGAGGCCAAAAATGATGTAGCCCAAGAGCATCTTATTGAATAACAACCCTACACTCAAGAGGAAGAGAGCCAAGGTTATCAAATATAACCAGAGTCTCACCCGCATTACCCAACCAAGCAAGGGAATCTTCCACGAAATTGCCTTCTCTCCAAATATGATGAACATTCTGCCCAAAGTTGGTCTCCATAGAACACCGACGAACCAAGTAGACTAGTTCCCACGGCACAGGATGCCGCCCTTGGATAGCTCTCACAAGAACTTTGGAGTCAGACTCCATCACTGCCACTTGAAGACCATACTCCCTACAAAGTGTAATACCTATTAAAAGAGCCTTCACCTCTGCACCTAAGGAAAATCATGCCCCATAAAAGGAACTAAATCCCATGAGAACTGATCAAGGATTGACTATGAATTGCAATACTCAAAAATTTCATAAGACGAAATAAAAAAGAAAAGGAGAAGACATTAGTTATTGAAGTGGCGCTCAATGTGTCTCAAAAGGAATGTTCATGGATCTTGGATAGTGGATGTTCTTCACATATAACAGGAGGTTTGAAGCACTTAAAGGATTTTGAAAAGTTAAAGGATCAGTGACCTTTGGAAATGATTGGTCACTAAAGATAAGAGGAGTGAGTTCAATGATCATTGGAGAGGACAAGATGAAGTAAAAGAATACTTTATTTGTGGATGGATTGAGACACAACATACTAAGTGTGTCTCAACTTTGTGATGAAGGCAAAGAAGTGGTTTTTCAAAAGGATGAATACCTGTTGAAGAGGTTGAAAGATGGATATGTATTGATGAGAGGACAATGAACACAAGGAAACTTTTTTTAGGTTAGTGATACTAAAAGTTCATTCTACTCGAGCTTGGAGAAAGAAAATAAATTATGGCATTGAAGACTTGTCCACATGGATCAAAAGAATAGGAGAAAGCCTACCCAAGGAAAAAAATGTTCATGATGTGCCTAAGCTAAAGAGAGAAAGAAATTGGATGTGATCTGCATTCCAAAAGGGAAAGATTGTTAACTCCTCACCAAGAAAGTGGAAATTCAAATATCTCACCCATTGGTTCTCATTAATTCGGATGTTTGTGAGCCTATAAGGAAGAAGTAAATTGACGAAGATAAGTATTTTATTTCATTTATTGATGACTTCACTCGTATTACATGCATTATGTTCATGAGTCATAAGTCGGAGGCCTTACAAATGTTTAAAAGTTTTAAAAGAAGTACAGGCAAGGAGTGTGGTTCCTTCTTGAAGAAGCTTCGTACGGAAAACAGTGTTGAATATACAAGTGAAAAATTTAAAGCATGTCTAAAAAGCATGGTATTCACCAGGAATTTAGTACACCATGTACCCCCCTCCCCCACACACACACACAAAAATGGTGTTGTTGAACGGATGAACATGAGCTTAGTGGAAATGGCTCGCACCATGTTAGTGGAGCATAATACTTCTCGATTTTTCTGCATGCAAGCTATTGGCACAACGGTCCAAATTCAAAATCATTGTTTGTACCAACCCAATTCAAATATATATCCATATGAGATGTATTACAAGAAGATCTTGAGATTGAAATACTTTAGAGTATTTTTCAACCCTTGTATTATTAAGGTGAAAGGTGAAAAATTAAGGAAGTTCGAGCAGAGAGGAGTTGAAGGTATCTTCATTTTTTATCCTCTAAATGAAATAGTATATATTTACTACAATAAAGAAATAAGGAAGATTTTGGATTGTGTTGATGTGAAGGTGCTAGAACACTTAAAGAATGATGTTGCACATTAAGAAGTAAGTTCCAAAATGAAGATGATGGATTAGAATTTATTGAGAAGTGGGATGAAGGTTCAGAAAATAATGTAAATTAAGATGGAACACAAGCTGAATATGAAGATTCAGTAGTGTCTAGTGATGAAGAGAAGTCTTGTTCAATTCATCTACGGCTGATAAAGTAGGTGGAGGTCCAAAATATCATCGAAGATCAAAGATAGCTGATTCAAACTAGGAGAACTTTGAGGAAAGCAACACACACCTCATTGTTTTCTCAAGTTGAGCCAAGAGATGTGAAAGAATCTCTAGAGCATAAAAAGTGGATTGATGCTATGAATGATGAGTTGGATCGGATCGGGAAGAATGATACTTGAGATTGGTACTCAAACCAAAACAAAGTGAATATTCTATAAAAAATTAAATGAAAAATGAGAGGTGATGAGAAATAAAGTAAGACTTGCGTGCAAAGGCTACTCATAGGTGGAAGAAAGTGATTTTGATGAGACTTTCGTAGTGGTTTATAGGCTTGAAACCATTAGTATTTTTCTTGTTATCATTGTACAAAGACGATACAAGATCTTCCAAATGGATATCAAGCCTACCTTCCTCAATGGAGAGTTGAAAGAGGAAGTGTGCATTGAGAAACCCAATGGAATTTTACTTAAAGAAAAAGAAGGATGTGTTTGCAAGTTAAAGAAGGATCTATATGGGTTAAAACAAGCCTCAAGAGCATGGTATTCCAAGTTAGACGCTTGAAGTAACTGAAATTCAAAAAGAGGAGTGGGCAGTAACCTCTACATCAAAGATGATAAAGAGGTATCTCTAAATTTTATTGCTTATGTGGATGATATAATCTATGATGGAAATAAAGAATTTGTTTGTGAGGAGTTTTCTTTGGAAATGAAGATGTTTTCTGAGATGCCCATGCTTGGAGAAGGGAAATGTTTCTTAGGTTTGCATATTTCTCAAGGGAAAGATCATATCTTTCTCTCACAAGAGAGGTATGCCCGATAACTTCTAGAGAAGTTTTGTATGAAATATTCAAAGTAGGTTTCTACCCCAATCTTAGTAGGAACCAATCTTTCAAATGAAGGTGGAAAAGAAGTTGGTTCAAGAGGGTTCAAAAAACTTATTAGGAGTTTACTCTACTTGACTATTCAGTGTATGTTGTTACATTATGTGCTAGATTTCAAAGTGCACCAAAAGAATCACATCTTGTTGCTATAAATAGGATCCTCAGATACATTAAAGGAATGGTTGATTATGGTTTTAATGTAACAACAATGGAAGGTTTGATTTCTTTGGATATGGAAATGTGGATTGGGCTGGAAATGACGGTGATAGAAGATCAACATTCAATGGAGTTTTCTTTCTTAGAGAAAGGTGTGTGGCAAGGCACACAAAGAAGCGGAATTCAGTGACCTTGAGCACTACTGAAGTGGAATATGTTATTGTAACTCAAGAAACATCCAATTGTTATAGATGAAGACTCTATTAGAATATCTCATGGTGGATGTGAAGTTTTCACTGCTCTTAGGATGTGATAATCAGAGGGTCATCAATCTATCGAGAAATTTGGTTCAGCATTCTTGATCAAAGCACATTGATATCAAGTACCACTTTATCAAGGAGTTAGTGGAGCAAATAGTGTTGAAGCTAGAGTTTGTTCCAACAAAGGATCAAATAGTGGATGTGTTCACTAAACCATTGCAAAAGGATTTATTTCAGAAAATGTGGTTGATGATGAGTGTTCAACCTCTATTCAAGGCTAAGGTGTGGTGATTTTTCACCCTCTCTTCTTGTATTTGGTTTTTTTGTTTTCAAAGGGGGAGTGGAACAACATTATTCAAAGAATATGTTTTTCTTTAAGGGGGAGAATATAGTTAAGGGGAAGTTTTTAAAAGAAAAAAGTTATGAATTAAGCATGTGTGTTGGCAAAAAGCGTGAACTGTTCTAATGATTTTGTTGAGCATGTGTGCAGGAAGATTGTGTTTGGCACATGCAAGAACAGTTTTGAAGTGTTGTGGAAGAAGTTGTTTGGGAGTGGATATAAGTTTCCCTAATGGACAGTCATGGAATTGTTATTCATAGTTTTTGTTTTCTACACTGAGTTTGCTCATGTGTGCTTAAAATGATTGAATAATGATTCACTTATAAGTTAGAAGAGTTATTTATGTTCGATGGTCGACAACCATTTGATGAAGTTGATGGTTGATAACAAAATTCAAAGGAGAAGATTGTTGAGACCAAGTTAATAGAGATTGTTGAGACTAGGGAGTGGGTGGGGATTGTTGAGGTTAGAGAAGATGGATCCCCTAGCAATGTGAAGTTTATCAAAGGGGGAGAAGTTTGTTGATGAGAAGTGAATTTGAAGTGGACATGATTTAATGAAATAAATGTTGGATTCTATTGTCAACGTATTGTTCATTATATGAATTTTATTCAATCTCAAGTGATTCATGGTGTTTCGATTGAGGTGAAGTTGGTTTCGAAACTTGGAAGAGTATAAAAGAAGTTTATAATTGAGAGAATGGGGTTTTAAAGAAGTTTCGGTGTTGTGGATGAGATCACACCGCAATGCAAGTAGTCGTGCTACAATGCATGATGTGTAAGATTAAAATATATTGAAGTAAAATTAAATCACGCTGCAAACAAAGGGTTCACACCGTGATTTGAGTCTTTAAATATGACTATGTTTGAACTGCTCCTTCATGACATGGAAATCACGCCGCAAAGAAGAATGGTTGTGCTATGAAATCCAAAATCATGTCGTTGTAAGGAGGCCATCAGAAATTAGTGCTCCTCTAGATTAGAGGTTCCAAGGAGTCACGCTGCATTGATATTGATCACACAACAAATCACTTGGTTGAGAAAAATCGAGTAAATCGAGCAAGAGAAGTTTGTGTCACGAAGAGATGTGGTTGCGCCGTGAAGCATCAAATCATGTCGCAATCCTTAGTCCGTGAAAATGTGTTATTACTCTATTTGTGAAGGCGTTCAATGGTCGCACCGCAACAGAGACAGTCATGCCGCAATAGAGATTTGGTTTGTGAAACAGCTAAAGGACAATTGTGGAATCACACCGCAGTACACTATGTGTCATGAAGAACACATTCACGCCATAATGAAGATGGTCACGTCGTGATAGAGGGTAAAATCCAAATTTTGAGTTGTTTTCCAATGAGTTCAAGGATAATCACTACTTGTTTGTAATCCATGATGATTAGTGGATCCTGTGATCATGAGTTTTAGTGAATCGTGTCAAGGATGTAGTCATTCATTTTGACTAGTGAACCCTGTAAGAATCTATTGTGACTATTGTGCTTGTGCATTAGTGATCGCATGGATCTTGGATAGCGATCTTGTTGTTCACTTTAACAGGTACCAAAGGTTGTATGAATGAGAAATGTAAGATGAAGTGAATTCACTGATTCACCTCCCCCACCCTAGTGAATTATTATTGTTCTTGTAGGTCCTTTTCAACTAATAGATTAATCTTGGTTGGGTAGTGTTTTTTGTTTGATCACTTACTTTTCTTGTATTTGTGATGTAATCCAGTAATTAGCATATGTCAATAACGATGGTTACACCGCAGTATCTACTCTCATACTCACCTATTGTCCTAAATTAGAGTCAGACAACTATATCTTAGCATTTATTCTCTTTTCACCCACTACCTTGGGTTAGATATCGACGATGACATATACATGTATTTATTCTCATTCCCAACCATAGCCCTGTGTTAGAGACCATTAGTGATACACTTGATTATTTATTCCTATTTTCACCCATTGATGATACACTTGTGTGTGTGTGATACATTCTTATTTGATGAGTGTAGTGGGGGTGAGCTATGGGTGGCCTTAATAGGAAATGGACCATGGATATTATTGTGATATCATTGATGATATGCATTGAGGTTCATTTTGACTACATTATATATTGTTGATGGCCCCACCATTGGTGGTGGGGTGGTAAGGGCTTGGGGGTGAGGGGCAGGTCGCGGGGTCAAGTCCCCGGGTCTGCATGTTTACTGGAATTTATTTGTAGCGTCATGTGCCGCACTTGTAGTTGTATCCAACCCTTTATATATTGTTGATGAATATATACACTAGTGGATGATGGGAGTCGAGTCACTACTTGGGATGATTGTGTTGAGTATTATTACTAACCCCTATATGTGCACTTGTCTGTCTTCCTCTCTTGTGTTCATGCAAATTGACAAACATAGTTGGTGGATGAACTTGGATACAAGAGACTGACGGGTGATATGGTAGTTGATGGTTTCACGACCCGTCCCACGGGGCCCAGACGTGACTACCCCAAGCCCGCCTTCCATAGGTCAGGGGTAGGTCAGGGGTTGGTGACTAGCACCAGAAGGCTTTTTCCTGAACAGGGAAGACATTGCCTTAGAGATCTGTACACACTCAAAAAGGGCACCTGAAGTAAATAACCAACAAAAGTAAGGTATAACCATGAGAGTAAAGTACAACCACAAGTACAACTGTAAACTGAAAACAGTGGGCCGAAATACAAGCCCTAGAAACTGAAAAGAGAGTAAACAGCTGTCGCATATGCCCTGGAGATCTACCTGGAGGGTATAGCTGTAAGTCTGAAGTCGAAGAAGAGGATCACAACTACTCCTCTCGCACCAAGCTCCACCAAGTCCCAAACCTCCAAAGTCTTCCTCGGAGCGTCATTAGTCTGCACCAAACACACACGTGCGGGCGGAGCCTGTGCAGAGGTGAGTATAACAACTCAGTAGGGGACCTTGAGACCCCCGAAGGTCTCTCAATAATCCACAAAGGAAAACATCACAAGAAATACCACAAAGGTAATATCACAAGCATGATCTAAATCACGAAGCACAAAGAAAAGAGACAACTCAGTCTAACGGTATAACTTCAAGGTTACTGGGATAGAGATGATTGGTCGTAAAGGTAGATCATCCTTTCTGTAGTAACTCTACTGCTGACCCGTATAGGTCAGTGTATGTTGACCCGTATTGGTCGCTCGATGCTAACCCGTATTGGTCGCTGGTGCTACCCGTATTGGTCGCTAGATGCGGACCCGTATTGGTTGCTGGTGCTGACCCATATTGGTCGTCGTTGTTGACCGATATTGGTCACTGGTACAAAGATAGGGATGATTAGCCGTACAGCTAGATCATCCCACTCTGGAGTTTTTGATTCTGACCCGTATTGATCACTCTTCTTCTTCTTCATGTCACAGTCAGGCACTGGATTCCCGCACGAAGCACGCCTGATCTCTAGAAGACTCTGCTGCTCAAGCCATCGGTCATATTTCAACCGGTACGAAGTCCCGCAAAAAGTATACCCAAGGGACTGCCCCGTCATATGGGTCCCAACGTGACACACGGCGCGTCGATCAGATATCTGGTCTGGGAGATATGGGCACTTTTGTAAAAAGGGTCTGTTTGGATTCAAGTCTGATCCAACCCAGGTCGCATGTCAACTCCCTCAAAACTCACTTAGAGTATCTCCAAAGGACCGCTTTGTCACAAGGGTCTTTATGCCACATACGGCGCGCCGATCGAACGTCCGGTCTGTTAGTTACACCCCTTTCCGTGAAACAGGGGTGATCGCACCTCAGTCTGGTCCGGCTCGGTCGGGCCCGCCGGAATTTGTCAAAGGGACCGCTTCCCAAAAGGGGTCCCAATGCCACTGACGGCGTGTCAAACGGACACCCGGTTCTTCAGTTACGGGCGTTTCTTTATTCGAGGGCTAGTTGGGTCTGGGCCCGACTCGGTCAGGTCGGCCCGACGCAACAGGCCCCGGGGTCTACCTGACCCCGCCCGGGTCCGGCCTGTTAAGGGTCGGCACAGTTCACTGGATCCGGCCCTTCGGGGTCGGCCCGACAGGTTCGTGGGCCCGGGCCGCGGTTGGCCCGGCCCGATGGGTGGGGCTCGGCCCCCCCGCACTGGCCCGCTGGGCCGCGGGTCCGGCCCGGCTCGCTGGGCGGGTCCGACCGCTAGGCAGGTCCGACCCGTTCGGTTACCCCGCATCCGCCTGAAGGTGGACCGTGTCTTCAACTGGCCCCGCGGACGCGGGGCCGTTTCATCCGACCGGTGGGGCGCTGCCCCACAGCGTGCAACGGTCGGCCAGGTGGCCGACAGGTCTCCAGCCGACGCGGCGCGACGCGGGGCCGCGCCGCCCCCTTCTACCGCAGCCTGCTGGTCGCAGCTGCCACCGCCGCCGGCGCTTGCAGGCGCTGCCCTTCTCCCGCGCAGCCGACTCGGGTCGGCCATCGCGGCGGCGGGCCGGCCACCGCGGCGCGCAACAGCGCGCCGCCTTCCCATCGCCAGCGGCCTGTTGTCGTGGGCCACCGGACATGCTCCGGTGGTCCGTTCTTAGTGTCGTCTGCACCTACAAGCCTCTCGGGTCACCGCCGCCACTGTGTGACCCCTGTCTATGCCTTGTTGTCACATTGCCCGACCGCACACAGGAAACACGAGAACAACAAGATCGGCGGAGGGTCTGGGCCTTGTTCGGATTGGCATGCGCCCTCCGCGTTAGCGTTTTAACAAGGGATGTTAGCAACAAACATAGAATTTAGAAACAGCTCCCAACTTGTAACCCTACATCAACCTCCCGTGTTTAAAGAACGATCTGCAGATCAACCCATTTGTCGGTTGATCCGCGTTCTTCGTATAAATCAAGAACAGGGATGGAGGAATATTATAATATCTAAAACAAAAACCCCCACCTGAATGAGATGCCCGCTGACGGCGATCAACAGAATCTCCTTCGTCGTTGTCGTCGGTTCGTGATTCGGTGGCGCTCATCACCGCTCGCTGAATCTGGTCTCATCCTCCAGGTGGATATTGCCGCAGGACTTCGCCGGAGTTTCCTCACTTAAAGAAGTCTTGCCAAAACTCACCCCGAGCTCCATTTAAATAGGAGGGGGAAGGTGAGTAACGCATTGAGAAATTTATGAGGTTCATTAAATGAATTAATGAACCTCTTTTAATTCACAATGGTGGAGTTACGCAGTTGATGAGTGAGGCCATTAAATGGCTTGACAAGTCACCGGTCCCGCCACCGCCGCTCATCCGTTGGAGAAAAATAAAATAAAATAACAATTACATGTTATTTTACTTTTCTTTAAAATGTCAAAAAACTAACTTTTTCTCCTGACCTACTGCGATCGAAGTAAAATCTCTCTTAAGTGAATCCTGGCGCTGCAGATTCAACGGTATCCGATGATTTTTAATCCGAGCACCGGTTCAAAAGATAGAAAATGCCGTCCGCGCGTTTACTGAACATACCTTAAAAAATTCAAAAATCAATTCCGGGCACACCAGGCCTCGGAATCAAGCACCGTCAATTTTCACAGAGTCGGGGTGTATTAGATTGTATTGTGGAGATGTTTATTATACATGTGTGATTTATAAAGCGTTGTTGATTATTTATACCATGGTGGATGATGTGGCGTGTTAGCAAGAAACAAGTTGTATCCAGATGTAACACCTCCCACTATTTCTATGGATATCTTAGCACTAGTTGTTTGCGTCTGGCCTATTGAAGCCGAGCTTGGGAAGTTCGCCAACTGGTAAGTTGGGACGTGACAAACTAAGGAATGTATTTGTTATTACGGAAACATCGAGTCGCAGCGACAGAACAGGTTTGCATATTGAGAAAAAAAACAAAATAAAAAAGAAGAACACTGACAGCAATTTACTTGGTTCTGAAATAATCTCTACCTTCACGGAGAGGTAGAATTTCACTATGATTCGAGAGAACGAATACAGAGAAAATGTCAGAGTTTCGCCCCACAGAAACTCTAGTTCGAAATGAGCTAATAAAGAACATGATTCATTGTTCCACCAACTGCACAATAAGTTCATTGTGTTACAGTGAATGGTGGATGGAAAATCTGCACTGCTACAGTGATGCGGCCACCCAAGTCCAATGTGCTACAGTGCTGGTGGCAAAAAGTCTACGAAGCTACAGTATCGTTGCCTCCAAAGTCCAAGCTGCTACAGTAGTCGTGTCAAAGCCCGCATTGTTACAGTGTTCTGTCGGTGTCGTCCGATCAGCTCTATTACAGTCAGTTGGAGTTGCGACAGCTCCCCAAAATTTGGATCGGGGCACTTCGGCCCCCAGACCCCCGAAGCAGGGTCGTGTTGCCCCCTGCAACCCCCAACAACCTCACCGCGGAGCTCGACCCGCGAGAGTTGCGATCTGGTGTGCAGTACGGGTCACTAACATTCAACCAAACATCATCCAAACGGATCAGGCTACACCAATCCAACATTTTTGTATGAAAAGTAACATGAAAATGACCAAATGGAAGTGGATCATGACTTTCTCATATCCATATGTTTCATGATATTATTTCATGGTTATTTTATTAATTTATACATTATTATTCATGACATTCAAACTTTTATCTAATTTCGACATTTTGATTTTAAATATGAAATCCATTTTATTAAAAATAATATATAAATGTGAGGAATTTAGTTGTCAAATAAAATCACATAATTTCTTTAAAAGCATGTTTAAAAAACAACATTTTTAGCAATAAAAGGATTTATTCTTATTTCAATTTATTATCTCTTAAATAATTAATTATTTACACATGTCAAATATATTATTTCTAGTGATTAATATATACATTAGTAACTTCTACATAAATATTACATGTCGGTCATAACAACTATAATATACTTGTCGACTGTATATACCCAATGACTATATAACAATCACTTTACCCTCAACAATCCATATATATATATATATATATATTTATACTTCTCTAAAACTCATTCATTCAATTGTCTTATTTCCTCAAAATTTCCATATGTTAACATTTTTCTTTCTTTATAGAGTGATTCTAGTGGGTATGATGTTTATGGGGACAACAAGTCGTTGGATTTCTACCTTGTTGTCAATAAACACGTACATTGGTCAGGCATGTTGGGTTCGAGCTGGAAAAAAACCGACTCATTTATTAATCGGGTCTGGCTAAAACCGACCCTGACTCAACTCATTTATTAATCGGGCCTTAAAAAAATGTTTGTTTAAATATCACTTCAATAAGAAAAAAATGGAGAATGACGAGGTAAAACTCAAATTTGTTTCCACAAAAGAGCGAGCGATTGGCATGTTTACAAAGACGCTTCCAAAGAAATGTTTTAAGGACATAATTGAGTGTTCACTCATCGCCTCTCATTACTCGAGGTAGGATTTTCGATTGTATATATATGTTTTGGATATTTTGTTCAAAGGGGAAGAAATATCATAATTCCAAAGCAATGATTATCAACAAAAGGAGAGGTCTTCTTGCCTATGGGAAATTGCAAGTCATGAAGATCAAAGAAAGGATTAAAAATTTAAGTGGTTCAGAAGTAGTATCATGAAATATGGTTGAATATTTGATCAGGGTGGGGGGATTTTCTCTATATATTGTTCATGTCAAGTGGTATCATGTATTCAATAGTTTCTGTAATTGGCATCAAATCTTAATGACGCATTTCCATTGGTATCAACGGGTTTCAATTGTTTTTTAGTAGAATACTTTGTTGCGGATGAAAATTATTAATAGATATATGTTCATATGTTGTCATTGAATTCAAAAGGGGAGATCAAAGACACCATAGGAAGTTTGAAAATCTTATATTTATGATTATTGTTCATGAGGAGGTTGAAGAGGTGATGGCCATGTTCTTTGATCAGATTTATTCCCAAAAATGATCGTTGTATCTTATGATGAAGAGTTTGGAAACCTGTGAAAGTTGGAGTTAAAAAGAGGATTTGGGGAGACCATCTTGGTATAGAAAGCGTTGGGGTACCCAGTGGAACTAATAGTGTTGAAATAGTGTACCCTGATCATTTAAATGAAGTAAGGCCAACCGCTAACGAGCTACATTGTACATCAGATCGCAACTTTCGCGGTTTGACCTCCGCGGTGAGGTTGTTGGGGACAGCATGTCTCGCTCGGGGGAAGGCCTCATGCCCAAATTTTTTTTATTACATCTATAGTACATTGTAGTAGTGTGGACTTCAACATGATACTGTAGCACCATATGACTAGCGACATTGACAGATCATTGTAGCTCCGCAGACTTTCAACTACCTATTACAATTGCACGCTAGCGTGCGGATGGTGGCATTGTAGCAACACGGGTTACTTTAGCATTGTGTTGTTTAATGAGTTCATTCGAGCCAAGGTTGTGTGTGGAACTTTGAGATCGTATCCTATAATTTCTGCTCCTGATTTTAAGAAATTGATTCCACCATTTTGTGAATGTAAGGATATTCTCGAACCACATAAATCTCTGTGTCTCGTGTTCTTGTTCTTCGTTTTATCTTTTTCACCGTTTTCCTCTTGTTTCTGAGATCAATCCTCATCTTTGCTCTGACGTTTTCAGCTTCAAATAGAAGCCTACTAAATCTCAGGCTCAATAGCCAGTATTTGGTGAGCTTGTAACAAGTATTCAGTGACATAAATAGGAACGGATGGAATTGTTAACGGATACCCGATGATTGTAATGGGTACCGATTGGATTTACAAAATTACAAGGAATTCACGTTAGTACCCAATGGAAGCATAATGGGTAGCCGACATGAAGTCAGCCGAGATCAAATTTACTTGTCAAATTTTCTATAATTAAATAAGTCATTTTATATTTCACTAAAATTGTTAATAACTCAATTTAAAATGTTTCCGGGACGACTAAGTCTTAATGAATCAAATTAATTAGGAAGATAATTATGATATCTAAGAAAAATGGATTAGAAGTTGACCCCATGAATTGATGTAATTTCAAAAGATAATAAAAAGGGTTAGGAATTTATTGAAGTACACCTGAAATATCTTTTCTAGACAGAACCTCGTTAGGTTTTTCATATCTAGAATACTATAAACACACACGCACCCAATCGCGTACAGCATAACAAAGGATTTGGACAATCAGATTAGAGATTATTTTACTTGAGATAAGATGAATTACGCTAATCTTTTACAGCAGCACTCATCTTTTCCAGCCCCCCCATGGGCGCATCAATGTTCATCACCCAAGCAGCTTCTGGATGTCCTTCTGTCACGGAACAAATGGATGATTAAAGCAGCAGCACAAGGATTGGTCCATTCTATCTCATTTTACTTGGGGCTGCTACATTACATGAATGATAATTTCATTTCATCTATCCAAAACAGCCCAGCATAACATATAATTCCAGATTTCATTGAGGGGGCATACCTCTATTTGGAAAGGAGATGTTGTTGGAGGGTATCGCTCGAATACTTTTCCATTTTTGTCCAATAAAAACTTCTCAAAATTCCACTTGACCAGGTCACCGAGGAATCCTCCAGCACTGGATTTCAAAAACAGGTAAATTGGAGCAGTATTTGACCCATTCACATCCACCTTATCAAATATTGGAAACTCCGCTTTAAATCTTGTACAAGCAAACTGCTTAATCTCTGGATTAGATGCAGGCTCCTGCCCCCCAAATTGATTGCAAGGAAAAGCTAGAATCTCAAATCCTACCATAAAAAAGAAAACATCAAAAAAAGGAGAGGAATGACATAAGTCAAGAATACAATTCTTTTCCTTAAACCCCCATTAAACAATAGCTCACCAAACTATTAAACAGACCCTTGAGCTACGTTCGGTTTATGAAAACATTTTCAATTTTCATTTAAAACGTATTATAAAATGTTTTACAGGGTGAGAGGAACAACAAAGTATTTTGTTGGTCAACGGAAAGCGCGCGCACAATAGAAAATATAACTCGCTTGATTCAGTCCCAACTCTTGTCAGAATTATTTTCATCCATGAAATTTGCGGACACTCTCAGTGATTGCAATACGCTTGACTTTTGTGATTGATAAGGCAACACAATTCTACAGTCGTGATTGTCATAAGACGCCTCCCCCTACAAATGTTATCAAATATCTCTTGTATTTGCATTTTCATCCATATTTCCGTATGTATATCCTTTCAAAATAGGTTTATTGTTTCCTGAGATAGCCCCAGGGATGGGTGAACCACTGAGAAGGGGAAGCTGAATCGGTGGTGTGAGTCTTACAATTTCTTCCACTTGAAATAAACCCCTGCAATCGGTTAGGATTTGATCCTCTCGGGTATTTAACTCAACCTCACTCGTATGAATGCAGAAATAAAAAGAATAACGCACAAAACAATTTTTTACAAAGTTTGGTCCCAGTGCGGGTACCTGCATCTTGCTGCATCCGGTTGTTATCTCGATCCACAGATTTGCCACTATAATTTTTATGATCAAATACAAGTGGGTCGACTAAGTATCATCCTGTAGCCTTGACTTCTCCAGCATCCCGTTGGGATTTACACAGCATCCTGTTGGTTACAGTGTCAATAAACCGGAATGAGAAAGATTGCTTGAGAATCTAGGTTGCTCCAGCAACCGATGAAGATCTTCCTCTCGAGCCTTCGGGATATACAGATCAGAATGTGTTCACCACTTCAAGTTCTTTGACCTCTGATAACAACTGAGAATAATATATGCTCTGGTTCGACTTGCTCAGAACATGCAGTATCAGTTGTTGATCTGCTTCTCCGTCTTCCTCTCCCTCTCGATCTCTGCTCACTGAATGTTTGGACTCTTGCAGATTTTTCAGTTCTCCAAGCTCCAGCTTCAGGCTCTGTTATCTCTCAATATTTCGATACTCAGCAAAACTCATTACAGTCTTCCTCTCGAGTGCTCCCCTTGTTCGGGCAAATCTCAAAATTCCAGAAAACAATTTCCAGCTCAGCATTCTAGAGGATTCTCATATAACCAAAATGGTACAAATGATATCCTCGGTGCATTTCCTCAATCGCTTTTCACATGGGTGCATGCCCACGATCACTGAATATTCTTCTCCTCATTCTCTGGTGCATTTCCAATACTACCCTTCTAATTCAGCTGCCAGACAAAAATCACTCTAGAAATACTCCTGCCTCGATCATTATTCAAAAAATAATTCACAAATAAAATTCATTTGCTGATTCCAAAAATACCCAACAGTGATTTCCTCTCCTTATTCCACAGGATCCGCTTCAGCTCATTCCTTCTTGAACCTGCTTGCGGCGTGAAGAATTTCATCGTGGCACAACCTTTGTTAACATGGCCATTGAATAATTCTTCACTCTTGAAAACACAGTTTGAATCGCAGCATTATTTGCATGTGAATATGGAAATACAAAACATCATAGCATCATCACACTTTCATTCCAGAAATATTTTCTGGAGATTCTTCAAGAACAGGCTCAACTTCACTTGAATTCTTCTTCATTCAGTTCTCATGGGTGATCCTGTTCTTTATGATGTGAAGATCACAAACTATTCAAACAGCTTGAATCACAATTGATTTGTGATGTTTTAATCACTGAAAATCGGCTTTGGCATCATCTGGTTTTATTTTCTTCAGAATATACAATTCTGGAAATTCTCCACTTTCACAAATTTTTGCAATGTCTGAAGTCTTATGAGCTCAAGAAATCTTACGTTCTTCTTAAGAGTCTTACGAGAAAAGTCTTACAAGGCTCATCAAAGTCTTACAGACACTCATCAAAGTCATACGCGATTCTTCATCAAAGTCTTACAAGATTCTCATTAAGTCTTACAAGATTCTCATTAAGTCCTATACAAGATTCTCATGAAGTCTTACAGGATCATCCAAAGCCTTATGGACTCTCAAATTTTGGCAAACTCTAATGTCTTACACCGGCTCACAAAGACTTACACACAGACTGAAAAACTCTTACGTGGTTTGCACAAGTCATGCGAACTCTTATCAAAGACTTATGAAGTACCAGAGTCTAACGAGATGCACAAAGTCTTAAGAACTCCCTACAGCAGATAAAGTCATACGCCAATCATGGAAGTCATACGAACTGCCACAAAAGTCCTGTAAGATAGACTTAAAACATTTTCCAGTGTCAAACACAGAATTCCAGATTATAAACAAATAGTCACAGAATGACCTCAAATCACCTCAGGATTGTTCAATACATCTCAAAAACATTTCAAACAGCTTCAACAACTTCTCAGCATCCTCCAATGATTCTCAAGCACTATTGACAACAAATACAACACTTTCATCAATTCCAAAATCCCCCGATTTGGATATGTTGGCAACCACATTCAAGTCTTGTCAGCTTTACTCAGCTCATTTCAGAATTCATGAAAATTTATCAAAATCATTAAATCAGTCTTTTTCATATGAGAAGTTTCCTGACACCACAACTAACGGATAAGGTAATGTTTTTTAGAGAAATTCAACTCTCGGTGACAAGCCATTGTGATCAAGTGACATAGATGAACTCCCCCTCAATTCACACTTCCACCCATCCCCTATTTAGCAATAACCACAGCTTCAGATTAACAACTAGTGCACACTCCCCTTTTGAAGAGGATTCTCTCCCCCTTTGATAGAGTTTTGTCACTATTTTTCCCCCCTTGACAACATAGAGTTTCAGCCTCAATTCTTCAAACCTCTCGCTTAGCATTACCTTTGTAAAAATATCTGCAATTTGATCTTTGGTGCAAATGTATTCAAGTTTGATATCACCATGTGCCACTTTCTTCATAATGAAATGAAATCTAATCTCAATGTGTTTTGATCTTGAATGTTGAACTGGATTTTTTTGAAAGATCAATGACACTCGCAAACAATTTTCAGTGGCTTCTCAACATCATCTTTCAATTCTGCCAACTGCACTTGCATTCATAGCATCTGTGTGTTGGAGTTAGTGTTCTAGAACCAACTATTTGTACTTTGGATTACATGTATATTCAAAAAAATGAATATTAATTAAACTTATTACATACAGTTCATTGTTCTGCATGACTTTAATGAAATAACGTCCTAAAGTATTCGTCGCATTAAAAGGGCATAGTAATTCTCTGCTGAGATGTAATCTTAAAATACCATGACAATATTCCTAAACTCAGTTCTACGATCGGATAACATTCTATGATAGGACACATGGTATGTTGACTGCCAGGTGCGAGTACTCATAAGCAGATGTGTTAGCAATGTTAGCAATGCTGGGCTTGGGCCTGTTGCTCCAGATAAAAGGCCTCCCATACTTCATACTTATCATAGGAGGGGAAAGGCCCATAGAGGTGCTAACAAGGCTGGAGCAGTGGTCGGTTAATGCTCTCGCTACTTCACTCCCTTTAAAAGGGTGTCGAACTTTTGGGAGGAAGGCATTCAGAAAAGAGGCTCGACCTGCTAGAGCAAGAGAAGAAGACGGAGAGCTCTCCTGGTGAAATCTGTTCGTCTCGGCTGGAGGCTGGAGAATCTCCTTCGAGATCTTTACAGATACACACACAATACTTAGTCTTGTATTTTCTTCTTCTTTTCAAAGAATGTAATAGATACAGAATTCATATTAATACATTGGAAGAACAGTTACTCTTTCTCTGCTGTGAAATCTGCGAGAGTTGGGCTAGAAATACCTAACAATTTGGTACTTTCATTGGGAGAAAGCTTGTTTGGTATCGAGTAGAGTTTGAATGCAGACAATGATAGAAAGCAAGATTGCTAAGCTAGAATTAGCACTGGAAACGCAAAAACGTAAAGGACAGGATCTAGAAATGTTGATCGCAACAGTGCAAGCTAACATTGAGAAGGTTTTGATCGGACAATCGGAAACTCAAAGATTGATACAGGAAGAAATGCGAACGAATGAGGAAAGAGCAACACAACGAATTCGTGACTTGGAAGAACAAACAGTGGAAAGGATTAAGGAAATACAATTGCAAGCAAATCGGAACTCAGCGTCGGGGAATCAGGAAAACAGAACGACGCTCGCTTTTGGACGTGGAGGCGAAGGAGACGAATGCAATCCGAAACTAGGAGTGAGCTCGTCTGGTGCGGATGCGTCATTGAGCGAGAATTTGAGGAATGTTACGAAACGAGTAGAGATGCCTTCCTTCGCTAGAAATGATCCGTTCGGGTGGAAAACCAAAGCGAAAACTTACTTCAGGATAAATCGCACATCGGAAGACTTTAAGTTGCCTTTGACGCAACTCTGTATGGAGGAAGTAGCACTATATTGGTTTTTATCTTTGGCAATTTTTTGATCCGAGTTTAAATCGAGAACAATTGAAATCGGCCTTAATGGAACGCTATGGGAAGGTGATCGAAGGTGACCCTGTTTGTTTCCTTAAGTCGCTGCGGCAGGTTGGAATAGTGGACGAGTACATCGAAGAATTTGAACAAGTAGCATTGAGGATTCCGGATTTTCCAGAAATGTGGTATATGAGCCAGTTTATGGGACGTTTGTGACCGGAGATTGAAAACAGTGTCAACACATGAACCGGCTAATAATAACAGGTTGAATACCCTCGCTAGGAAAATAGAACAGGAGTTGATTGAAGAAGGTTTGATTCGTGGAAAACCATCGTCACCTCCACTGCCACGGAGGACGCTACCATCAGCGCCTGTAGCGCCTTTTCCCAGACTCACTGCGGAAAGGAACAAAAATGAGGAGGTCCTTGTGGACAGTGGGGCAAGTGATAATTTTGTTTCCAAAGCCCTTATTAAAGTGGCAAATCTGGAAGTCTTTCAAACCCGGCCATATAGAATTAAACTTCGAGATGGTCGGCGAACGATGTCGCAAAAGGAGTGTGTAGAGTGATTGACATTAGTCTGGGAGACTATTCCCTCAAAATTGAAGATTATATTTTTGACATTGGAGGACCATACTTGGTCTTGGGAATGAAGTGGTTAAAAACTTTGGGGCATGTGATAACAAATTGGAGTCGCAAAACAATGGAGTTCGTGTGGGGAGGAACCGAAATCAAGTTGCAAGAAATTACTGAAAAATAAGACAGACATGAAAATTTGCAATTGGTGCTACAAGAAAGAGAGGTTGCAGTTGAGGGATGGATGTTGAGAGTATATTTATTACTTTCTGAAACAGTGAAAGAGATGGGAGAGAAACAGCAGCAGTTGGGGAATTTATTAGGGCAATTCCGGACACTTCTTGATGAACCCAGTGGGTTGCCACCTAATAGAACTACAGATCATGCAATTACCATGGTTGAAGGAGCAGCTCCGGTCAATATACGGCAATACAAATTAGCACATTATTTGAAAGATGAGGTGGAAAAACAAGTTGCTGACATGTTGGAAAGGAGTATCATCAATTATGGTACAGGCCCTTTTGCAAGCCCGGTTATTTTAGTAAAAAAAATAGGCAGTGGAGATTATGTGTGGATTGTAGGGCCTTGAACAATTAACCATACTTGATAGATTCCCTATTCCAGTTATTGAAAAATTACTAGATGAGCTTCATGGAGCAAGATATTTTAACAAGCTGGATCACACCTCTGGTTTCCATCAGGTTAGAATCTAAGAGGAAGATATCCAAAAAACAACCTTTAAGACACATGAGGGGCACTACGAGTACCTCATCATGCCTTGTGGGTTGATGAACGCGCCGACTACTTTCCAATCAACTATGAACCAAGTGTTAAGACCACTTTTGAGGAAGTTTGTACTAGTATTTTTTGATGATATTCTGATCTACAATCATTATTGGTTGGAGCACCTTCGGCACTTGGAAGTTGGGTTTCAACTTTTATTATCAAACTGATTGTTCTTTTGCTCAGCCAACAGTGGAATATTTCAGCCATATCATTTCCTATGAAGGAGTTACAATGGATCCCAAAAAGGTAAACTGTATAGTGGATTGGTCCCGTCCACAAAATGTGAAGGCAGTGCAGGGGTTTTTGAGGGTTACTAGATACTACAGAAAGTTTATTGCTGATATGGGAAAATAGAAAAGTCTCAGTGTTAACCCGAAAGGACGGTCTTTTCTTGGAATGATAGTGCAGAACGTGCCTTTGAAGAATTAAAACGCTGCATGGTTTCAGCACCCTTGTTGACTTTACCAGACTTTTCCAAAGCCTTCGTCATCGAATGTGATGGATCAGGGTCAAGTTTGGGCGCGGTTTTAATGCAGGAGGGGCGCCCAATTGCTTTTTTCAGTAAGGATCTTGGTGATTTAAATATGTCCAAGTCAGTCTATGAAAAAGAAATCATAGCACTTGTTTTGGAAATCAATCATTGGAGGCAGTACTTGTTAGGACAGCATTTTGTTGTTCACTCTGATCATAAGGCGCTCAAACATTTACTCACACAGCGAATTCACACCATCAATCAGCAGTGTTGGTTATCTAAGTTGCTTGGTCTGGATTTTGAGGTGATTTACAAACCAGGCTGCAGACTCTTTATCTCGGAAGACCGAAAAAGATACCTTGGAAACACCAACTCTTCATCTATTTTCAGCCTTGTCTTAACCCCTATGGCTGGAACTGGACCAAATAAAATCTGAACAGCAGGATCCTGTGTTAAGGGGGATTGCTTGGGGTGTAGAGCTTCAGCCTGAAGTCAAATCCGGATACCAACTTCGGGCAGGAATATTATATTTCCAAGGCCGTTTGGTTCTTTCCAAAAATTCACCACTTATTCCGAAATTTTTACATTATTTTCACTTGTTGCAGGCGGCCATGCAGGCTATTACAAGACTTACAAAAGGTTGGCTGGGGGTTTATTCTGGAAAGGAATGACACATAATGTCTTAAAATATGTGGGAGAATGTGACACTTGTCAGCAACAAAAGCACTTGGCTCAACTTCCAGCCGAATTACTCCAACCCTTGCCTATTCCCGAACAGATTTGGGAGGAGATATCTATTATTTAATTTCAAATTTGCCTCGATCTAAAGGATTTGATGTGATTATTGTTGTAGTGCATAGACATTCCAAGTATGCTCATTTTGTTTTACTTTGTCACTCATATACGTCTAAGATTGTAGCCACACATTTTGTTAAGGAAATTGTCCGATTACATGGTTTTCCAAGATCTATCATTAGTGACCTGTCATTAGTGACAACCTCTGTTTGTCCAAGACCTATCATTAGTTACCGCGACCCCTTGTCAGTTAGTAATTTCTGGAAGGAATTATTCCGATTGGAGGGCACCACTTTAAAAATGAGTCCATCCTACCAATTTACAATCGGATGGACAAACAAAGGTTGTCAATAGATGTCTGGAAACTTATTTGCGGTGTTTTGCTTCAGAGCATCCTCTCTCTTGGGCACGTTGGTTACCATGGGCTGAATATTGCTATAATACAACTTCTCACTCAGCTACTCGTATGACGCCTTTGTGGGCGACGTTGTTTATGAAAAGTTGCGACCCAATGTACAAACCTCGGCATCTAAAAAACTTTGTCCAAAGCTTTCTGCTCGGTATTTTGGTCCCTGCCCGGTTCTGTCCCGTCTTGATGCCACTGCTTACCGACCTTCCTTGCCGGAAGGAACTCAAATACACCCAGTTTTTCATGTTTCTCAGCTTAAACGGGCCATTGGAAACCATCCAGTTCAAGAGACATTGCCAGAAGTTGTTGAAGATAGGCTGGTCTGCCAGGTTATTCCTGCTGAGGTACTGGCCTATAAAGCCCAGCCTGGTGCATCAAGGGGCATTTCTCTAATCAGATGGCAAGGAATTCCTTCAAAGGAGTCCACTTGGGTGGATGTTGCCTTTTTCCTTGAACAATTTCCTGACTTCCACCTTGAGGACAGGGTGAACTTTGAGGGGGCGAATTGTTAGAAATGTTAGCAATGTTGAGCTTGGGCCTGCTGCTCCGGATAAAAGGCCCCCCATCCTTCATACTTATCATAGGAGGGGAAAGGCCCATAGAGGTGCTGACGTGGCTGGAGTAGTGGTCGGTTAGTTCCCTGGCTACTCAACTCCCTTTAAAAGGGTGTCGGGCTTTTGGGAGTAAGGCATTCAGAAAAGAGGCTCGACCTGCTAGAGCAGGAGAAGAAGACGGAGAGGAGATCTCTCTCCAGGTGAAATCTATTCGTCACGGCTGGAGGCAGAGACTGGAGAATCTCCTTCTAGATCTTTACAGATACGTACACAATACGTAGTCTTGTATTTTCTTCTTCTTTTCAACGAATGTAATAGCTACAGAATTCATAATATTAATACATTGGAAGAACTATAATTCTTTCTCTGCTGTGAAGTATGCTAGAGTTAGGCTAGAAGTCTGCAAGACGTATCAAGCACATAGGTTGATGACACGAGTGTGCAATCTGCTTGATGAGATATGATGACAAAGGTATTATATTACACAGCGAGCGCTCATAAGTGGTTATCAATGTTGCATCATTAACTTCTTTCTCTTGACAAAGGTATTATATTACACAGCGAGCGCTCATATGTGGTTATGAATGTTGCATCATTAACTTCTTTCTCTTGAGAGTCTTAACCCGTTGCTAGACAATAATCTTAGACTTTAGACAAACTTATATAATGTCAACGAGAAAGAAGCCTAGAAGGTCACACGCTAAGTGTTTCCGTTGATCTCAATTAAATTCTATTTGAATTTAATTATTGAAATAAATATTATTCTCAAGTTCGAAGAATAATTTTATTCAGGATTTATTGATTGCATAAATTAAATAAATATTTATTCGTAAGGTAATTAATTATTACACGGATATATGATATTTATTTATTTAATTATTTATTGAATGAATAAATATTTAATTTATTCAGGCATTCAACAAATGTCGAGGACTAATAGATGAAGATTGAGTCCAACAATAAATATTAATTTACAAGCTGGTAAAATAATATTTATCGTTGCGCCATTTAACGTGCATCGTGGAACTGAAAAATAATATTATTATTTTAATGCATGGCATGGAGTCAGACATGGATTTAACATTTTATTAAGAGCACTTGAACACTTAATTAAATTACAAACTCTAACCCTAAGTTTATAAATAAACCGCTAATACATTCTAAGAGAGGTTAATCGAGAATCGTTGTGCACAACGGATTGCTCTATAGAATCCTCTTCTTCCTTCTCACATCCTCTCAAGAACGAGTAAGATCAAGAGAATTTCTTCAAGACCAAAGAAACGTGAAGCGATCAAAACGAACGCAAGACGATCAATCGACCAAGCTAGCACCCGGCGATTCGTCAATGTCGTTCGGAGATCATAAGAGCATGTGTGGATCAGCGCTGGAGGAATCCTACAGGCGCAACGATGGATTATTGAAGAGTTTCAGACGATCAACATATACTACGAATAAAGATCTCAAGAACGAGGTAATCTTTCTTCCGATCTATTTAAATTAATTAAAAATTTAACATGAAAAGATCTCCTCTTGGTTCCAGCGTATTTCATTGTCAATATTCTTCGGAAGAATTTTTTTGATCGTGATGTTCACGTCTTGTACAATATGTGAAAGATCTTTCGAATCCGATGTTTGTTGAGTCGGGATCAACTCTGATAAGCGCTTCCGTTGCGCCCGGAACCATCAGGTGGTATCAGAGCGGTCACGTTCATATTTATAATTATTTATTTGAGTGTTGATGATTACACATTTAAAGGTTAAATTTCATTTTAAGTTTTAATTTGTTCTTGATCCATCGTCGAAATCTCTTTTTTTTCTTCGTTTCTTGCTCATATTACCAAGATCAGTAAATAATTAACGAAGATCGCATCTGAAGAACTCATCCGAATGTGCCAAGAATTCGGGATGGATAATACAAGACTACACGGCGTGTACTCCTTTGTTACACGCCGTGTATCCTTGTTCATTGCACAAGGACGTCCATGTGGATTCTGAGTCATTGTGTAATTTGTACACGAAGCATGCAATAAAAGCGTTGCGTGTTGACCAGTCAAGGTGGTACACGACTTTGCCGGAGTACATGTCGTGCAGTCCACGTGTTTTCAAGGCGAAAAACATGGGGTCAAACCACATTGTGTAATTAATACTCTTTGTGTATTTAATACACGACACGTACAGAGAAGTACATGTCGTGTGGCTGACTTGCACACGTCGTGTACTTGAACCGTTTACGTGGAAGTATTAAATTAAATTAATTATTCCATTAAACTATATCGACCTGAGTTCCGTGGGTTATTAAGTTGACAGTACACGTTAGTTGTTAAGTTTAATATTATATTAAATGATTAATTAATTCTTCGTGATATTCGAAATTATGAATCATGTATGGTTATTGTATACTAAAGACTCAATGCATTAAATTGTACAGATTATGTATGGCAATAAATTGTCAGTACACGCTGTGAAATTATGACACATGTCAGATACTCAATATGTTGTATGAGTGCATTGTTTACGATTAAAACCATACTGAATAGTTCAGACAAGTAATCGTCGAATTGCTTCCAAGTACAAAGTTGTGTACTATTTTATTGAGTTTTAAATTGTTACAGGCCTGATGTGTGAGTGTTCTGAAATTAACAAAACAAGAGCTGAGAAGAGAGAATTAGATTGATAATACCGGTTTCCAGATGTTACAGCTAGGAAGATAGGGGAAAATACAGCAGGTTGCCGATGGAGAGACCACCTCCAGCGTTGCCAGCTGCTATTGGGAGGAGCTTCGGGAGTAAGGCCACTAGCCCCCGCCGATTCTGTTCCAACAGAATTAAGTAGTATATTCACACCCCCCTGCGTAGGCCTAGCCTTCCCTTTTATTCCCCTGGCTGAACTAACTGTTAGACCCCACACCACTAACAAAAAAATTTATTCTCCTGGCTGAACTAACTGTTGGACCCCACACCACTAACAGAAACTTTATTCCTCTGGCTGAACTAACTGTTGGACCCCACACCTTTAACAGAATCTTTATTCCCCACTTTACCCCTACGCTGGTAAGTGTGCAAAATAGGAGGGCATGGGCGCTGTGGGGAAACACCCCTTGAACCGGACCCCGCACTGCTAACAATTTCCCCCTCAGCAAGCGACACCTTGTCCTCAAGGTGTAAATCTGGAAACTGGGAAATGATGAGCTCAGCATCCTCCCATGTTGATTCTTCAGCAGGTAAACCTTGCCACTGAATTAACCAACTGCCACGTGAATGCCCAAGCGCTGCTCTGGATGCCAAGATTGTCATTGGCCAAGGTCCTGTGGATGAAGAACAACCCCAAACTTCCGGGAGCTCAGATTGGACTCGAGAATTCCCAACAGCACGTTTTAGCTGTGAGACATGGAAGACCGGATGTATCCGTGTTGATGAGGGCAGAACCAGCTTATAAGGGGTGTTTCCCAGGCGTGTTTCAACTGCATATGGTCCATAATAGCAGGCTGCTAGTTTGGGAGTAAGTTTGTGGGCCCTAGAAGTCTGAATATTTGGTCGGAGTTTGACATAAACGAGTTCTCCAACATCATAAGTGACATCCCGACGTAGCTTGTTGGCAGATCGAGCCATCAATTGCTGGGCTCGGGTGAGGTTATGCCGAACCTGCTCAATCATTTGATCCCGCTCAGCCAGAAGAGTGGACACTGTGTCCACTTGTGTAGTCTGTTGAACCGTAGGAGGTTTCCGCCCGTAAACAGCCTCAAAGGGAGTTATCTTAGTTGAGGAATGAGTGGTCGTGTTGTAATAGGTATTCGGCCCAGGGTATCCATCGGGACCAAGATAGTGACCTTTCGGAAGCAAAACAATGTAAGTATGTTCCAAGGCACTTATTAACTGTAGAAGATAAAATGAGAAGAGACCCGAACCCCCAAGGTGTGCTCTCTAAAGGAGCCCTTGGGGTTAATTTATAATGAATTTTAAAGACCACACCGGACCTCAAGTCCGATGTGGGATGCAGACTCCAACACTCCCCCTCAAGCTAGGTGTACCTAGCTTGGACACATAACGAAAAAACAAAGCAAGCAACAAGCTGCAAACACTCCCCCTCAAGCTGGACATACCCAGCTTGATGACAAAACAAGACGAAATAAAATAAAGGAAAAACTGCAAGACTGATGCTCCCCCTCACGATCGCAGCTCCCTCTCAGAATGATGGATGGATGATGTTGAGGGCGCAGCAGAAGAAACCACTCAGACCGACCGGTTGACGGAATGCCAGGAATGCCGCACTAGTGGGGCTGGTCGGTGAAACGCCGGGAAATCCAAACTAGCACCGGGAAAACCGCACTTGCGGGGCCGGCGACGGGAGGCGGGGATTCCGCAGAAGTGTTGTGGGATCCGGCGGCGCCAACGGGCCCAAATCCTAGGTGGTCGAGCTGCTGCGCTCGCGAATGGACGTGCCGGCGGAAAGAGATGCGGCTGCCGGGAGTCGCCGGGAGATACCGGCGAGGCGGGGATTCCGCAGGAGGTGCCGGAGAGCCGAAACTGAAGTTGGGCAGCCGCTGGGAGAAACTGGAGTCGGTTGGCTGCCGGAAGAGGAGCGCAGGCACAGCGGGAGGCGGCGCTAGAAGCCGACCGGGAATGGAGACCGGAAAGACCGCCGGGAAGAGCGGAGAGGGGAAACCGCCAGGAGAGGGATGCTGGTGGATGGCTGTGCGCAGGGGTCGGGACTTGCCGGGACGCTTCGCAGCGGAGGGGAGGAGGGCGGCCGGGAACAGATGAGGGAGGCCCGCCTGGGATCCGCGGGAGGTAAGATCTGGACGCGCTGGATCTGTACGCCACCGGGAAGAGCCGCGGAGGGCCGACGACGGGAAGCCGCGGGAGAGACCCGCGGAGGGGACCCGCGGCCGAAGGAGACGCCGGGATAAGGTCGGCCGCGCGGGAGGAGGAAGCCGCCAGGGGTTGCGACACCGTGGGGAGGCGGAAAGATCGCCGCAGGGGAGAAGGGGCCGCGTCGGGAGGAAGGCCGGCGGGAGGAGGCGTTGTTGGAGCTGGCGGCGACTAGCGGGCCGTCGCCGGGACTGCGCAGGCGAGGCGTAAGCGTCGTTGGCGTCGCGCACAGGCGAGAGGAAAACGAGGCGGGCGCCGGCGTCGGGATGCCGCAGCAGGAGGCGGGGATTCGCGCAGGGAGCCGCGCAAGGAGAGGGGCGCCGCTCGAGGGAGAGAGGGCCGCCGCGCGCAGGAGGAAGATCCGCCGGGAGGGAGGGCCGTCGAGCCAGGGAGGGCCGCCGGAAGGGAAGGCGCACCGAGGGGGGAAGCCGCCGGACAGAGCAGGAGCGGGAGGCTGCCGCTCGGGAGGGATGACCGGCAGGAGCAACGGAGGGAGGGGGGGCGACGGCTATTTGGATTGGAGTCGCCGCCCCCCGGCCGGGGAAAACCCTAAAGGGAGAAGAAGAAAAAAATAATTAGGGAGGGAGGGTCGGGACTAATCACCCTCTGATAGCATGTAGAATGATAAAATAAGGAGAGACCCGAACCCCCAAGGTACTCTCTAAAGGAGCCCTTGGGGTGTATTTATAATGAATATTAAAGACCACACCGGACCTCAAGTCCGATGTGGGATGCAGACTCCAACATTAACAATTTTCGTTTGTCCGTCCGTCTGGGGGTGGTAAGAACTCATCTTGAGAGAGGTGCCCTCCAGGCGAAATAATTCCTTCCAGAAATTACTGACAAAAATAGGGTCCCGATCACTAAGTATGAAGCTAGGTATGCCATGTAGCCGTACAACTTCCCTAATGAAAAGTTCAGCAACATCTTTGGCTGTATAGGGATGGCGCAGCAGCAGAAAATGGGCATATTTGCAGAAACGGTCCACGACTACAAAGATTGCGTTAAATCCTTGACTTGGGTAAGTCGGATAAAAAATCCATTGATATGACTTCCCAAACTTGGGCTGGAATTGGAAGCGGTTGGAGTAATCCAGCTGGAGACATGGTTGAGTTTTATGTCGTTGGCAAACATCACATTCACGGACAAACTGTTGAAACTGTTTAGTCATTCCCTTCCAAAATAAGCCTGAAGCTGGCCGTTTGTAGGTTTTATGGAAACTAGCATGGCCTCCTACTGGCGAGGAATGATAGTACTGTAAAAAATCGGGTATGAGGCAGGACTTGGAGGACAGAACAAGGCGGTTTTGGAAAAACAGCAAGCCCTGATGGATAGTAAACCAGGGTTGTGTTGATGGGTGCTGCTGGATAGTAGAAATGATATTCTTCGGTACTGAATCCTGCTGATATTCGGCCTTTATTGCATCTGTTTCCAACCAGAGTGGTTCAGATACGGCTGAACCCAGAGTTATAGATTTGTTTGAGCTGTCAAGTTCGCCCGCAGCCCAGCAGGAGAGGGAATCCGCCGCCTGATTTAAACGTCCGGGTTTATAAATGATCTCAAAGTCATACCCCAATAGTTTTGCCTACCAATCCTGTTGATTTGTCATGTGGAGACGTTGACTGAGGAGATGCTTGAGAGCCTTGTGATCGGTGTATACAATAAAATGGTTTCCTATCAGATATTGTCTCCAAAGGTGGACAGCTAAGACAAGTGCCATAACTTCTTTTTCATAAACCGATTTGGTGAGGTTAGTGTCCGCTAAAGCCTTGCTGAAATAGGCAATTGGTTGTCTAGCTTGCATGAAAACAGCCCCAACTCCTAGATTAAAAGCATGACACTCAATGATAAAAGGTTGTTGGAAATCAGGCAAGGCAAGCAGAGGGGCTGAAACTAGGCATCCTTTAAGGGTGTTAAAGACTTGCTCAGCTTCCGGAGACCAACGGAAATTATCTTTTTTTGTCAATTCCGTGAGGGGCTTAGCTATCTTACCATATCCTTCAACGAATTTTCTGTAGTAGCCGGTTAAACCCAAGAATCCCCTGACTCCTTTATCAGATTGCGGACGGGGCAGCCGACAACACATTCAATTTTTGATGGTTCCACTGACGCGCCATTGGCTGAAATAATATGGCCCAAGTATTCCATGGTTTGTTGTGCCAAAAAACATTTCTTTTGGTTCAGATGAAACTGATTACGTTGCAGCACCTGGAAAACAACTCTCAAATGCTGAAGATGGTCTGCCCAGGTTTTACTAAAAACCAGAATGCCATCAAAAAACACCAAAACAATCTTCCTCAGATACTCCTTAAACATTTGGTTCATAGTGGACTGAAAAGTAGCTGGGGCATTCATTAGTCCAAACGGCATGACCAGAAATTCATAGTGTACTTCGTGAGTTCGGAAGGCCGTTTTACTAACATCCGTTGTTCGGACCCAAATCTGATGGAATCCAGATTTCAAATCTGGTTTGGAAAAATATGTTGCTCCTTGCAACTCATCCAACAACTCATCAATAACAGGGATGGGAAATTTATCTGGTATGGTTAGTTTATTTAGCGCCCAGTAATCTACACAAATTCTCTTTCTTTTTAACAAGGATTATAGGGCTGGCAAATGGACTGCAGTTGTGTCGCACTATCCCTTGAGTCAACATATCATTTATTTGGTGTTCAACCTCATCCTTAAGATAATGGGTCAGCTTATACGGTCTGATGCTTACTGGTGCTGCCCCGGATACTAAATTTATAGCATGATCCGTCACCCTCTGTGGCAGGAGACCTCGTGGTTGGTCGAACAAAGTCTGAAATTTTTCCAGCTTCTCTTCTAACTGGAGCTGTTCGGTCTGCACTTTGTCCAAACCTGCTGCTGGAAACTGGAGTTGCGCTAACCAAGCCCACCCTTCAACAACCAAAGTCTTGGTGAGCATGGTTTGGTTGCCGCCATGTGCTCACCACATCAGTCGTTTTTCCCTGCAGTCGGATTTCTTCACCCTGCCACATAAATTCCATTGTCTTGTGCCCCCAGTCAGTCAACACTTCCCGAGCCTTTCAACCATTGCATTCCCAGAATTATATCTAGTCCTCCTGTATCGAAGACATAAGCATCTATTATAACATCAAAATTCTCCAGATTGATTTGTATCTGTTTGCACAAGCCTTGTGAAAGAGCCCGGGATCCGTTGCCGAGTGTTATACCGAAGGGTCTGGTTGGAATAACTGTTACACTTGCAATTTTTGCTATCCGCCTAGAGATGAAATTATGGCTGGCTCCGTTGTCCACTAAAATAAGAACTGGTACCCATGTTATTTCCCTGGCTAACATCATCGAATCGACCCCCACTCCACCCATGTTACGCAGCTCTACCGGCTCCCCTTGCTGGTCGGTTGGCAACTCATGCAAAACTTCTTTCTCAGCCGCTGTTTCCCCCTCGGCTGCCTTTGCCACCTCTTTTGTTTCTTGCTACTCCTCGAGTTCCTCAAACTCCCAGACCAACAGCCGCAAATGTCTATCAGGACATTTATGCATGGGTCTGAATGGTTGGCCACATCGGAAACACAGTCCCTTTTGCTTTTGTTCTTCTCGTTCTTGCCGACTAAGTGCTCTTACCCCTCCCCATCGGTCCTCTCCTACGGCCTTCTGTAATTCTTCGTCACAACGGTTTCGATCAATGGTTGGTTGGGGTACCGAAAAATTTGTCGTACCTCCGAGAATCTGAGAGACAGGAGGCACAATTGGGCGGGTACGTGTACCTCGAAGCACTCCTTCACTAACCAATTCCCTTTCAACTTTCCTTGCCAGGATTATCATCCGGAATTTGTTTGTCGGTTCATGCGTTGAAACTCGATTTTCTATTTTAGAACGCAACCCACCCATGAAAAGGCTCATGTACCATGGTTCCGGGAAGTTGGGCAGCCTTAAGGCGACCTACTCGAATTCCTCGATGTATTCATCCACCGAACCTGTCTGCTTCAGGTTCTTCATAAACCTTAGCGGATCTCCATCAGTGTTCCTGCCAAACTAGTCCAGAAAAGCAGGTTTAAAAGAGCCCCAAGAGGCTTCTGGAGTTACATTGTTCCATGATAGAAACCAATACAGCGTTGTGTCCTCCATGCAAATTTGTACGTGATGTAATCTCATATCATCAGGAGTTCAATTTATGAGAAAGTAGGTTTCAGCTTTAGTGATCCATCCCAGAGGGTCATCACCAGCGAAATTAGGCAATTCTATCCTCCGTGTCACAGAACGCAGCTCCTTAGATTGGTCTGCTACTTCCATAGCTGGAACTTTTCCCAGGCGTTCGACGTACTCCCTAGCGTTCGACGTACTCCCTGGCGTTCGACGTACTCCCTGCCGGCCTGTCCATGGCGCTTCCACTCTGTTTTCCAACTTCTGAATTGCGCTCAATATGCGACTCTATTCCTCTTAGTTTCTCGATAGTTTGTTCTTCCAGACTCCGAACTCGCGGCATTAATCATTCCTCTGTTTGATGCACCTCGTTCCGAGCTATTCGCAAGCTCTCATCCTGCCCGCTCATCATTTTTTCCACATTCTCTTGTATAGAAGTCATGGCAATTCTTATATTATCCATGGACGATTCAATAGAGGCTACTCGGTGCTCCATTCGAGTTTGCATGCAACACGAAACAATTAGCCCAGTTCCGAAGAGAAATTACAATGCTGGCTCTCCACGTGCGTTTTTCTCTATTCTAAGTCCTCAGCTCGTGCACCCCCAGCGGAGTCGCCAAATTTGTTACGGGCCTGGTGTGTGAGTGTTCCGAAATTAACAAAACAAGAGCTGAGAAGAGAGAATTATATTGATAATATCGGTTTCCAGATGTTACAACTAGGGAGATAGGGGAAAATACAGCAGGTTGCCGATGGAGAGACCACCTACAGCATTGCCAGCTGCTGTTGGGAGGAGCTTCGGGAGTCAGGCCACTGACCCCCGCCGATTCTGTTCCAACAGAATTAAGTAGTATATTCACACACCCCTGCGTAGGCCTAGCCTTCCCTTTTATTCCCCTGGCTGAACTAACTGCTGGACCCCACACCACTAACAGAAACTTTTATTCCCCTGGCTGAACTAACTGTCGGACCCCACACCACTAAGAGAAACTTTATTCCTCTGGTTGAACTAACTGCTGGACCCCACACCTTTAACAGAATCTTTATTCCCCACTTTACCCCTACACTGGTAAGTATGCAGAATAGGAGGGCAGGGGCGCTGTGGGGAAACACCCCTTGGACCGGACCCCGCACTGCTAACATAAATAAAATAAAATTATTTATTTTATTTAACATCACAGCATATGGGAATTTTAAGACAATTAAATGAAATAAGATAAAATGAATTAATTGATTAATAAGATAATTAATCGGATTAATTCATGCGCGTTTTATCTTATTAAATAACGAATTAAAATGAATGATAGCTAGTTGTTTTAAATGCGTAATTGTTGCATGTGTATGACTCGTGACTAAACCTATATATGTGTTGGTTTAATTTTATTTAATTTAATTGCATGGTTTTGCAATTAATTATTATTAAATAAATATAATGGTATATGAGTCATCTCTCCCTCTTATTATGTAGGACCTGCCTATCAATTCTCCTCGACCAATCTTTTGGTTCTTCTCACCTGCGTGTAAGTTATAAAACATATTTATTAAAAGGATTTTCTGAAGACGCATCGAGTTGGTTCAAGACAGAGTCGAGGCGGAGGTAGTTCAAGATGGAACTGAGACGAAACCAACACAGGAGATGCATAGGTGGATGGGATGCTACAACTCGTGTCAAGGCCGAAAAAAAGAGTTTATATCCCTAGGGTCAGGTTGATTTATTGTCCGCTCAATAAATCAACTATTAGATAAAGTTCATAATCATGTCATTTATTTATTTATTTTATTTTTATCTTATGCATAATTTATTTTATAGATGCAAGACCGTGATCACATAAATAAATATACTAATATGAAAAGATAGAATTAAAATAAATGCGTTATGCGTATATGTTTTATTAGAACATGGTTAATCCCTAAAGTAAAATTCACTTTATATTAACAATACATGTTTACGCATAATAAACAAAATTCCTCAAGTTAATATTAAGTCATTAAGTCCTTCATCGTCTAAATTAAGATGAACCCGTAGTTAAAAGTGTCGGTTCAGCCTCCGTTGGGGGCATTTTTAATTATCGGGAAGTCTTAACTAAGATAATAGGTCGATTTAACCGGATCTGTATTAGGTTTAATGACCTCCGTCTATCCAATACAAATTTAGAAGCAGTTTTGAGGAAATCCGAGTCAGGATTTCTGGATTGGGGGGTCCACTCAACAGTTCAAGAAGCTGCCAGTTTGCAGTTGGCAAGACCGCCTACCTAATTACTTTTTTATAATTTGTATGGTCTCCGTCTAGATTATAAAAAGGGAAATATAGATCATTGCCCACTAGAATGTCTACAGTGACAGGGTATTCCAAGTTCAATGGTGAGAGCCGTTGAAACTTGATAAAATAGTGGAAGACTTAATAAAATCAAAATTATTATTAGTCTTACATAAATTGTGATATAAGTGAAGTACTAATAATATGCATTTTTGATAATGTAGAATAATGACAAGTTCATCAACCACGTTATCTCTATGATCAATTTTTGAGAAAGATCATCTCCTAACTAGTAGTAATTTACAGAAATGGTTCAAACGCCTAGGAGTAGTATTGCGCCATGAACGGAAGTATGATGTGCTCGAATCCTTAATGCATGATCCGCCTACCAAGGAGGCGAGTGATGAAGAGTTCGCTATCTATGATAAACATTTGAGCGACGTGGTCGACGTTCAGTGTTTAATGCTTCCATCCATGTCTAATGAATTTATGAAGTCGCATAAAGACATGGATGCTTATAGCATGCTCCAACATCTCCGCAGTCTATATCAGGAGAGAGCTAGACATGAACAGTTTGAAATATACAAGGCGCTCTTTCAGAGAAAACTTCGAGAATGTGCACCAGTTGGACCTCACGTAGTCAAACTCATGGGCTACATTGAGCACCTAGAAATTCTAGGGTTTAAACTGAACTTCGCACCAATCTCATTCGTCCATCGCTCCCTCAGAGCTTCTCAGCTCTGTTGTTAATTTCAATATGAACATAGAGAAGTCTCTCACATCGAATTATTCCAACTTGTAATTCTTTTCATCTATCTATAAAATAATGTCTCCACCTCTCCTTGAGAGTCGGGGGTTAGATTCCCGCTGGTTGCAGGCTTCGGCTGCGATAATTTCACGTCGGACGATTTAACGCCTCGATAGTGCAGGGCAGCGTGGGAAGGCCAGTTTTACTTAGCCGAGGTGCAGTTAGCATTCGAGCCCCGAGGCCTGGTACACCCGCAGGGGAACAGGCTACACCGAGAAGAGCATTAATTGTAAATTTTGATTAGGGTTTCTGTTAAAAAAAAAAGAGGTCACATCCAATAACCTTCTATTAACCGCTCCTTCGAGGCAGCCCCCACGACCGACTCCGCCAGCCCCGTCGGCCCCTCTCCTCTTGGGAGGAATCCCCGGCAGCCATGTGCCCTCGGCGTCCCTCCACGCCGACCCCTCCAGTCGTCGGCGCCTCTCCTGCAAACGGTCCGCCTCCAGCCGACAACGCCTCGCGCGATGGCCCCGCGTTCCCAAATCGACCAGCCCCACCTCCTGCGTGCGACGTCTCCTCCGTTGTGCCCTGCCTCCCTGTGTGGTCCCCTGCTCGATGCTCGCCGGTATCACCCGCCTTTGCGGAAGGCGCACCTGCAGAACCCCCACCTCCCGTGGCTGCTCCATGCGCGACACTTGCGCGGCTCTTCCACCGGCCCAACCTCGCGTCTCCTCTACGGCAGCCCGTCCACCTGGGCTCCTGCTCAGCCTTGTCGGTTCCTCCCTCCCGCAGCCCTCCTGTGTCGTTACTTTGTTGCGCCCCGACGCCAGCCCCTCCCATCTCCGACGACCACAGCGCCTCTCTCTCGTGCGACGACCTCCCTACGCGCAACAGCATCCGGCAGCCCAGCCTCCTCCTGCGGCTTCCCCCGGTCAACCGACTCTCCTGCAAGGCAACACCTCGCTTTCACCGCCAGCTCCTTACGAGGCACTTGCGCGGCTCCTCTACGGCAGCCTGGCCGCTTGGACTCATGCTCCGCCTCGCAGGCTGCTCTCCTCGCGACGAATCCAGCAGCCCCCTCGACAAGCGCCCCTAAGCATCGTTCCCACCTCCTTCAGACGACAGTCGGTGGCCCTTCTCCCGCATGGCTCCCCTGTGCCCCTATCGCCGGCACTCCCGCGCGTCTCCCCCTGCGCCTCCAGTCGTCGACTCTCCTGTGAGGCAGCCCCCTCACTGTAGTTGTTGGCCTTCTCGCATGGCAACCCCGTGGTCCATTGTCGCGTCTGTGCGCCCGCCTGCGCGGTTGTCCCATGCCCTGTCACCCTTCCTCCCGCGAGGTAGCCCCCCCTCCCGACGCACTCTCCATACCCAGACATGCCTTCATCCTCGCCATCATCCTGTATCTATCGCAAACTGGCACTCTCGAAGGAGGAGATTGCACTTATACAATCTTATCGGGTTGTTTTGACACCCTCTTCTCCAGCCTCCATTGCTCAGACCGGTGGCCCTACCACGTGTATATCTCACGGCCGACAGTTTGGATGCTTGACTCTGGTGCTTCTGAACATCTCACAGGAGATTCAGGTATGCTTACTACCTGTCATCTATATACTGGTGCCTCTGCAATTATTGTTGATGGATCTACAATCCCTATTGCAGGATTTGGCACATGCTCATTGACTCTGTCTATTCATATGGCTTCAGTAGCTCATGTTTCTCACAGTCATTTTAATCTTCTCTCCATAAGTAAACTCACAAAAGACTTAAATTGTGTCGCTACTTTTACGTATTCTGTGGGAGTTTTCCAAGAGCGGTCGACGAATCGGGAACTTGGTAGAGGTCGTCATAGTGTATTAGTGATGGGGTGTACATGTTCAATACCCCACCATCTCTTGTTTGCTCATCCACCTCTGCTCGTGCCATTAACCTACATTTTCGCCTTGATCTACCGACTTCTGTCTTACATAAACTTTGCCCCCAATTCAGTCAACACCTTTCTTTCCATTGTGAATCCTGCAAGTTTGTTAAACATCATCAGGTGACGTATGTTCCTCAATTGAAAACGCGTGCAGCGAATCCTTTCGACCTTCTTCATTCCAATGTATGGGGTTCTTGCAGAGTTCCTAGCCAGTCAGGGTACAGTTATTATGTATCCTTTGTATATGACTACTCTCGGATGACATGGCTATATCTCATTCATGACCGTTCTGAGGGGTGTGATATTTTCAAAACCTTTTACCATGAAATTCACACTCAATTCTCTAAGTCTATTAAATGTCTCCACTCGGACAATGACCGAGAATATTTATCAACTTCCCTTCAGCAGTTTCTCAAGGATAACGACATCATTCATCAAACATCCTGCCCCGATACACCCCAGAAGAATGGAGTGGTCGAGCGTAAACATCGTCATATTCTGGAGACTGCTCGTGCCCACTAAATCCACATGCAGGTGCCTCTTCATTTTTTGGGGATGCTATCCTTACTGAAACTTACCTTATAAACCATCTTCCTTCTTATATCCTTCAAGAGGAGACTCCTTTTCGAGCTTTGTTCTCCTCTCTCCCTCCTCACCCGCTTCCACTCTGTGATGCGGAATCGTCAGGAGACACAACGACAGAAAACGGGAAAAAACGAAAGAAAGAAAGCAGAGGACACAGCGATTTACGTGGTTCGGGAAAAATCCCTACGTCCACAGGAGAGGCAGAAATTCACTATTTGAGAGTACAAATTACAGAGGGTTTTTTCAGTGGTAAAACCCTAGCCTGAAATGGGCTACATATGAAGAAGACGGTGCACTGTTCTGAATAGTAGTCCACGTTGCAACAGTGATCGGCGGCTCACTTTGTCAAAAGTGCTATAGTGTCTGCCAGCTGGAAGTCAAAAGCGCTACAGTGAAGTTGACCCCGAAGTCCGCACCGCTACAGTGCCTGTCGGTGTCAGTCGGTCAGCTCCACTACAGTGGTCAGCATTGCTACAGTACCGAAAAATTGGGTCGGGGACCTCCGACCCCCGGACCCCCAGAGCAGGGGCGCGTTGCCCCCTGCAACCCCCAACAAGCTCACCACGGAGCTCGACCCGCGACAGTTGCGGGCCACAAGCATTCGGCCCAACCAGATCGGGCAACACCAATCCAACAATCTCCCACTTGTAGCCTGATCCGCTGCACTGCTATGCTTCGATGCAACTGATGAAGACAACTTACTTAATCTAAGTTCTTCCTCTTCTTCACTCACCAGTGGCGTGCTTTCACAGATTCATGAAATACAAATTATTTTCCTCTTATGCTCTCATCAAGTCCTCCATCATTCTGCCTCTCATCCTCCGTTCATCAGTGGAGACCAACAGAGGCACAACAGTGCCTCAACTTCTGTATCACCATAGGCTTTGTCAACATATCTGCCGGATCGTTGGTTCCACAGATCTTCTGCAAGGTCAACAACCCATCCTGTATCAAACCTCTGATGAAATGGTACTTTAACTGAATGTGCTTCGTCCGGGCATGAAACACTGGGTTCTTGGCAAGATGTATAGCACTCTGACTGTCATGGTGCAATACATTCTCCTCTCGCTTTCTTCCCAATTCATCCAAGAAGTTCTTCAACCAACCCATCTTTTTCCCAGCTTCTGTTACAGCAATGTATTCTGCCTCTGTGGTGGATAAAGCCACCACCTTCTGCAATTGTGATATTCAACTTACCGCAGTTCCTCCACAGGTAAAAACATAACCCGTGTTACTCCTCCTGCTGTCGACATCGCCTCCAAGGTCAGCATCCACATACCCCTGCAATGAAGTTCATTTCCCAAAGCACAGAGATACCTCCTTGTTGCCCTTCAAATACCTCAGTATCCACTTCACAGCTTCCCAATGTTGCTTTCCAGGGTTCGCCATATACCTGCTCACAACTCCCACTGCATGAGCAATGTCAAGTCGAGTACAGACCATGGCATACATCAGGCTTCCAACAGCTGATGCGTATGGAACTTTTGCCATGTACTCCACCTCTTCTGCCGTCTTCAATGATTGCTCCTTTGATAGTTTGAAGTGGCTCGCCAGGGGAATAGAGACTGTCTTTGCTTCCAGTATGCTGAATCTTCTCAGAACCTTCCCAACGTAATCAGCCTATGACAACATTAATGTTCCAGCTGTGCGGTCTCTCTTGATCTTCATTCCCAGAATCTTGTTAGCTTCTCCAAGATCCTTCATTTCAAACTTCTCAACCAACTGCCCTTTCAACTCATTAATCCTCTGCATACATGATCCTGCAATGAGCATGTTATCCACATACAGAAGCAATATAATGTATTCATCACCGAAAGACTTGATGTAGCAACATTGATCCATGCCACATCGTTTATATTCATTTTTAGACATAAATGAATCAAACTTCTTGTTCCACTGTCTGGGTGGCTGCTTCAATCCATATAAGCTCTTCTGGAATTTGCACACCAGGTCTTCCTTTCCAGACACTACATATCCCTCTGGCTGCTGCATGTAGATGTCCTCCTCCAGATCTCCATGAAGGAAAGTAGTCTTGACATCAAGCTGCTCAAGATTCAAGTCTTCTGACGCCACAATGCTGAGAACCACCCGGATGGTGGTAAGCTTCACTACAGGTGAGAAGATTTCAGTGAAATCTACTCCCTCCTTCTGTTGAAAGCCTTTCACCACCAGCCTTGCCTTGAACCTCCTCTTGCCACATCGTGTTCTTCTTTGACCCGGTAGACCCACTTATTCTGCAATGCTTTCTTTCCTCTTGGCAGAGGTGTCAGCTCCCAAGTGTTGTTCTCATGCAATGAGGAAATCTCCTCCTTCATAGCCAGCTCCCACTTGCTCGACTCCTTCAGCTGCATTGCTTCTTCAAAGCATTCTGGTTCTCCACCGTCAGTCAATAACAGATAATGCAATGATGGTGAATACCTCTGCACGGGTCTTCTCACCCTTGATGATCTCCTCAACTCCACTGGAGTAGTAGGTTCCACCGGTTCGGATCTCTCAAGCTCAGACACACCTGCAAGCTCCACTTGCTTTCTGCATTCTGATTCAATGTTCCCATTTTCATCTTCAACTGCATGGCGATCTTTGTACATGACACCTTCATTGAATACCATGTTTTGGCTCCTGATGACCATCCTGTTGAGATCATCCCAAAAGCGATACCCAAACTCCTCACCACCATAGCCAATAAAGAAACATTTTTTGGACTTGGCATCAAGCTTGTCCCTTGCATTAGCATCAACATGAACATATGCTAAACTGCCAAAGACTCGTAAATGTGAGAGTCTTACCACCTTACCAGACCAGAGTTCCTCGGGTAGACATTCCCCCATTGGCACAGAGGGACTCCTGTTTATGAGATATGTTGCCGTATTCACTGCATCAGCCCAAAAGGTCTTGGGTAACCCCGAATGCAGCCTCATGCTCCTGGCACGTTCATTCAGTGTCCTATTCATCCTCTCTGTCACACCATTCTGTTGTGGTGTTCCTGGGATTGTCTTTTCCCACCGAATTCCATTTTCAGAACAAAATTCTCTGAACTCCTGACTGCCATACTCTCCACCGTTGTCAGACCTCAAACATTTCAGCTTTGCTCCTAACTCGTTCTCCACCATGACTTTCCACTTCTGAAATATCTTAAACAAATCAGATTTGTTCTTCAGAAAGTAAACTCATACCTTCCTCATTGAGTCATCGATGAATGTCACATAATATTGTGACCCTCCGAGGGATGGTACTGGTGCAGACCCCCAAACATCTGTATGCACCAGGTCCAGCTTTCCAGCCTTCGGTGTTCTGCCTCCTTTTGCAAAGGACACATTCTTCTGCTTTCCAAAGATGCAATCTTCACAAAAGCCTACTTCCACCGACTTCAGCTCTGGTAGCAACCCTTTTGTTGTCAGCACCTTCATCCCCTTTTCACTCATGTGGCCGAGTCTGTAGTGCCACAGTTGAGAACCTCCGACAGCTTCCAGCGATGCAGCCATGTCCATGCAGGTTTCTGTCAGGTTGTACAGGGTGTCATTCTTTGCTCCCCGAGCTATGACCATAGCTCCTCGGGTGATCTTCCATGCACCACCAGTGAATGTGGTACTCAACCCTGCATCATCAAGTTGTCCAACATAAATAAGGTTTCTTCTCAAACCAGGGATATACCTCACATTTTCCAGAACCAGCAAACTTCCACTGTTGGTCTTGATCCGTGCATCTCCTTTACCCACAATCTGTAAGGGCTCGTCATCAGCAAGATGCACCTTGCCAAAATTTCCAGAAACAAAGCTGTTCAAGAAACCCTTCTCCGATGTAGAATGGAAAGACACCCCAGTGTCTAAAATCCAAGACTCCATCGGGCTGTCCACGCTCAGCAGCAACACGTCATCAGTTCCTTCAGCTGCAGTGTTTGCTCCAATGGTTTCAGGTCCCTTCCGGTTATCTCTGCAATCCTTCTTGACATGTCATTTCTTCCCGCATGTCCAGCAGGTAGGACCAGGCCCATTTGCCTTGTTTCTGCTCTTTCCTCTTGACTTCGATCGTCCTCTGCGATTGTCCCGCTGTGGGTACCTTCCTATTCCTTCAACATTCAAAGCAGAACCAGAGAATCTGCCTGATTCTCTTCTTCGAACATCCTCACTAAAGATTAGATCCAGTATGTCTTTCAGAGCCATCTTCGTATTCCCCGAAGTGCTGCTCACAGCTGTTACAGTTGCTTCCCAACTCTCTGGTAACGAAGATAGTAAAACCAGAGCACATACCTCATCACCAAAGTCAATGTCCACCGATGACAACTGACTTATGATGGTATTGAATTCGTTGATATGATCTGCCACAGGCCTCCCTTCAACCATTTTCTGGTTGAACAATCGTCGTATCAAATGCACCTTGTTTGCCGCAGAAGGCTTCTCGTACATGTTTGTGAGGGCTTTCATCAGGTCCACCGTCATCTTCTCCTCTCTGATGTTGAACGCCACGTTTTTTGCCAACGTCAGGCGCAAAACACCCAGAACCTGTCGATCCAGTAGCTCCCACTCCGACTTCTCCATGTCCGCTGGCTTCACACCCAGAAGTGGCAAGTGCATCTTTTTCTGATAAAGATAATCCTCGATCTGCATCCTCCAGAAACTGAAATCAGTTCCATCGAAGCGATCGATCTTCACTTTGCCTTCATCCAGAGCCATCGTTGGAGAATTCCGAACTCACCCTTTGATATCAGTTGATGCAGAATCGTCGGGAGACACAACAACAGAAAACGGGAATAAACGAAAGAAAGAAAGCAGAGGACATAGCGATTTACGTGGTTCGGGAAAAATCCCTACGTCCACGGGAGAGGCAGAAATTCACTATTTGGGAGCACAAATTACAGAGGGTTTTTTTTAGTGGTAAAACCCTAGCCCGAAATGGGCTACATATGAAGACGGTCCACTGTTCCGAATAGTAGTCCGCGTTGCAACAGTGATCGGCGGCTCACTTTGTCAAAAGTGCTATAGTGTCTGCCGGCTGGAAGTCAAAAGCGCTACAGTGAAGTTGACCCTGAAGTCCGCACCGCTACAGTGTCTGTCGGTGTCAGTCGGCCAACTCTGCTACAGTTGCGGGCCACAAGCATTCGGCCCAATCGGATCGGGCATCACCAATCCAACACTCTGTGTGTTTGGGTGTCTTTGTTATGTACGTGACACTCATTCCAACCTCCCAAAATTTTCTCCAAAATCTCTCTGTTGCATCTTTCTCGGATATTCCCGCACTCAGCACGAATACCGATGTTTCTCTTCAAACTTGCGGCGTTATATCATCTTTGTTGATGTCTCTTTTGTTGAGAGTTCTTCATTCTCTTCTCCCTCTTCTCGGTCAGAAACCACTATCGATGACTATCATCCTCCCACCATCCACCCATCTCTGCCTTAGGTAACCCACTTTGTTGATCACCGTTTTGGCACCGTCTACTCTCATCGACCATCGAATGTGTCCCCCCTTTAGGCTGAGGACGCCATCTCCCCATCTTCGTCCGACGCTTCTACTCCAGCAACAGACGACTTGCCAATTGCACTGCGGAAAGGTGCTCACTTTTGCTGAAATAATCCACTTTACACAACTTCATACAAATGCCTCTCTAATTTGAAGACGATATATGTTCCTTACACGGTTGGTGAAGTCAAATCTCACCCTGGGTGGCTTCAAGCAATGAGGGATGAATTGCAGGCTTTGGACGACAATCATACCTGGGATCTGGTCCCCCTTCCGGCGAGTAAACAGGTGGTCAGTAGCAAATGGATTTATACGGTACACCTGAATGCAGATGGCACTCTTCATCGCCTTAAAGCCAGACTTGTGGCAAAAGGCTTTGCCCAGACATATGGTGTAAATTATTTTGATACATTCTCTACAGTTGCAAAGATGACATATGTCCGATTATTCATCTCTCTTGTTGATGTTCATCATTGGTTTCTTCAACTTGATGTCAAGAATACCTTTCTACATGATTTTCTTGAAGAGGTATATTTGCACCAACATCCTGGCTTCCTTGCCTCAAGAGTCGATTCTCATGTTTGTTGTCTTCGTCGTTCTCTTTATGAACTCAAGCAGTCTGCTCGTGCATGGTTTGGAAGATTTTGCACAGTCATCACTACATTTGGCCTATCTCAAAGTATGAAGGACCACACTGTTTTCTACCGCACGACGTCATCCAGCTACATCCCGCTAGTTCTCTATGTTGATATTATTATCACTGGGAGCGACTCACAAGGCATTGCCCATCTAAAGAATTGTTGTGGAAACGCCGGGAGCAACGAAGTAAACAACGGGTCACAGAAGAGTAAAATGGAAAAAAAAAAAGAACAATGACACAACGATTTACGTGGTTCGGGAAGAATCCCTACGTCCACAGAAAGGCAAAATATTCACTATAATTTTGGGAGCACAATTACAAAGTTTTTCAGTAACCCTAGCCCGAAATGGACTACAAATGGAGAAGACGATCACTGTTCCACCAACCGCATAGGAAGTTCGCGTCGCTACAGTGAAAGGCGGTCACCCAAGTCAAAAGTGCCACAGTGGCTGCCGGCTGGAAGTCCAAATGGCTACAGTAAAGTTGACTCCAAAGTCCACCCTGCTACAGTGCCCTGTCGGTCGGTCAGCTCTGCTACAGTTGTCAGACATGCTACAGTACCCGAAAATTGGGTCAGGGAGCCTTCAACCCCCGGAGCAGGGGCGTGTTGCCCCCTACAACCCCCAACAACCTCACCGCGGAGCTCGACCTGTGAAAGTTGCGGGCCACAAGCATTCGGCCCAACCGAATCGGGCTACACTAATCCAACAAGAATTATCTTCAACTACAATTTCAAGCCAAAAATCTAGGGCCTCTGACATACTTCCTTGGCATTAAAGTCTCTCATTCTCCCAACACCATCTTTCGTTCCCAACGGAAATATGCTTTGGATATCTTGCAAAATGCTGGTTTGTCTCAGGCAACTTCCGTTGACACTCCTCTTGAACCCGGGGAACGGTCTCTATATGATAGTACGGACCAATATTCTCACCTAGAGAGGTACTGTCGTCTTGTAGGCAAACTCAATTATCTTATAATGACTCGTCCGAATATTGTTTGCGCTGTCAGCAAGGTTAGCCAAGTCATGGAACAACATCCAACGAAATCACAATGGGATGTCTTTTGTATTGTCAAATACATCAAGAAAGACTCTGCCCATGGTCTTCGGTATTCACATCACAATCATCTGAATATTGAGGTCTTCTGTGATGCTTACTATGTTGGTTGTTTGGCTACCCGGAAATCTACTTCTGGGTTTGCCGTTTTCCTGGCAAGTAACCTTATCTCATGGCGACGCAAGAAACAGACTGTCGTCGTCAGATCCAGTGCTGAGTCTGAATACCGTGTGATGGTCACGGTCACTACTGAGATCCTTTGACTTCGTCATCTCCTTCATAAGATTGGTTTCTCGCCACAAACGTCTGCTCATATTTGGTGTGATAAACAGACAACCACGAAGATTGCTTCCAATCCAGACTTGCATGAACGAAAGAAGCATATCGAGGTGGGTTGTCACTTTCTTCGTCATCACCTCAAGCAAAATCATGTCAGTTTCAGCCACATGCCAATGGCAGATCAGCTTGTTAACATCTTCACCAAAGGCCTCCCGGGAGCTCGACAGGACTCTCTCTGTACCAAGCTGGGCATCCACAACATCAGCAACCTAGCTTGAAGGGGAGTATGTATGTTCTTGTTTGGTGTCTTCTTTCTTTTTTATGGAACTCTTGTTCCAAGCTATGATGTACTAGCTTGAGGGGAGTGTTGAACCCAATTTATTGTATTTTCGAGTAAAGGGTATTTCCGAGTCCCACGTCGGATTATTCCAACTTGTAATTCTTTTCATCTATCTATAAAAGAATGTCTCCACCTCTCCTTGAGGTAGGGAGACTTCTCCATCTTACAAATAGTATTTCTGGCTTTGTCATCAATTTCCAGATTCTTTTGATCAACAAAAGACATTTGAGCACCTCTTTCTATAGGTGAAAATCCCACAGTTGCAGCATCAACAACCTCCAAGCCAATAGATAATAGATAGGGTAGTACTCTGTTCTTTCAACCATGGTAGTTATTGTCATCGAAGGCACACCCCCGCAGTTCAAAAAATTCATATTTTCCATTCAAACATCCTAATGATCTAACCGAGGGAACCCAAATGCTTTGATACCAGTTAAGATGCCTCGGGAATGGGTGCACCACTGAGAAGGGGGTTGAAAAAATAGTGCAAGTCTTTTACAATTTCTTCCACTTGAAATAAACCTCCGCAATCGGTTAGGATTCAATCCACTCAAGTATTTAACTCAAACCTTACTCGTATGAATGCAGAAATTAAAAAAAAACAAGGCATACAATAATTTTTTACAAGGTTCGGTCCCGGTATGGGTACCTACACCTTGCTACGTATGGTTATCATCTTGCTCCGGCAACCAATGAAGATCTTCCTCTCGAGCCTTCAGAATGTGCTCACCACATCAAGTTCTTCGACCCATGATAACACTTGAGAATAACTTGCTCAGAGCTCATAACATGCAATATCAGTTGTTGATCTGCTTCTCAGTCTTCCTCTCAATCTCGGTTCACTGAATGTTTGGGCTCTTGCAGATTTTCCAGTTCTTCTCTAGCCCCAGCTTCAGGCTTTGTTATCTCCCAGTATTTCGATACTCGACAAAACTAACGATACAGTCTCTTCCTCTCAGTTGCTCCCTTTGTTCAAGCAAATCTCAAAATTCCAAAATTAAAATAATTCCATAAAACAATTTTCAACTCAACATTCTAGAGGATTCTCATTGTAGAATAATAAAAAGAGAGACCCGAACCCCCAAGGTGTGCTCTCTAAAAGAGCCCTTGAGGTTCTTTTATAATAAATACTAAAGATCACATCAGACCTCAAGTCCGATGTGGGATGCAAACTCCAACACTCCCCCTCAAGCTAGGTGTACCTAGCTTAAACACATAAAGAAAAAACAAAGCAAGCAACAGGCTGCAAACACTCCCCCTCAAGCTGGGCATACCCAGCTTGACGACAAAACAATGCAAAACAGGATAAAAGATAAAGCTGCAAGGTTGCTGCTCCCCCTCACGATCGCAGCTCCCCCTTCTGGATGATGGATGGATGAAGTTGCCGCGGGCGCTGCAGAGGAACCACATAGACCGGGCCGGTTGACGGAGCGCCAGGAATGCCCGCTGTGAGGACCCGACCCCAGATCGCCCAGAGTCGGTGCCTTCAGAACATGATGTGTACATTTTAACAAAAACATGCACTGATAAATTACACATCATGTCTCATCCAGAGAAGATCGAATTCGGTTTAGGTTCTGAGAAACCAGCCACTTCTATCATACTCCTTAAACTCAAACTGAAACCTAAAAAAAAAATTAAATCAAAAACGTAGAGTGAGCATACGAATGCCCAGTAAGGGGTGTAAAATAAACCAATATAACTTTTGAAAACATTCTTTAAAACTTTCCATAAAACATTTTTCTTAAAGAAAAGCTATAACACATGTAACATATCATAAAAGTGCTCAATTAAAAGAACATGCTAGCAAAATTATAAGGATACATGGTTCAGTTTAGGCATTCCCATTTAAGTAAAAGACATTCTAAGCATGTATGACATATGGATATGTAATCACAAGTTAAAAATGAATAATCAGAGTTGCGCATAAAGGTAATAACTTCAATTTCATACACTGAATACTAATTCACTGAGTGCTAAACATATGTCATGCCATAAGCTTTTACTTTCCTGATACTCATAAGTACTGACTCTTAACCATGGATATTCTACTAGTCGAATATCCATTTGGTTACATAATTATCATACACATAATGAGGGAATGTATAATGCCGAACTTCTGTGTCTTGGCCTTGTGCCAAAACCTAAGGGCTAACTGTGACTAGACCCCAACCCGGAGGGCTTACTTTTACCGGTCCCCAACCCAGAGGGCTTACTTTTACCGGTTCTTAACCCGGAGGGCTTACTTTTACCGGTCCCTAACCCGGAACATACTAGTCCAATACATTCATCATATGTCAAATTGGGTCGTGTATTCAAGGTGTCTTATACCACCTTGAATAATTTAATTTCTTATCTTATTATCATGTTATGCCACATGCATGCATCATTGAGTGCAACTTTATAATGGAAAATGAAACCATTTAATCCATAAACACATAATATGACAGATAACATTGAAATTAAGGCAATAAGAGTTTATTGAAGGCATACATGGTTCATTACACATTCTTTGCACAAGAGACATTTACTAAAACGCATCAAATAGTGGGTGAGAAGGGGTTTTCCATATGAGGTGTTAAAATGATAACTTTTTAATTTTTTTTAAAAAAACCTTATTCCATGAATGAAAATACATGTTACTTAATATGCTGCCAAGAAGTGTCAGTGATCAAACAATTAAATTACATTACAACTTAACAACAACAATCACTGCAATTGACACAACATTAGGTGAGCTTAACACGATCGCATGGTTTAACACAACCTTTGATCCTTTAAATATATTTTCGTCAAAACAAAAGTTTATCTTCTTTTTAATCATAAAACACAACAAGGTCCATCATACAATGCCTTTGAAACATAGAATCATAACAAGGCTCATATTATTAAGAATTCTTTAACTAAAACAAGTTTGACAAGATTTAGGACATACACTTTTACATAAATACCTCTTGGTTTGGCCTACATGGAAACTGGCATTATTTAAAGTTTTACTTAATTAATTAATTTCTAATGATCCATTCATAAAATTAAGGTGTTGGAAACTATAACCGTATATAATTGCTAAGTATATATATGAGTTTCCAATTTTTAAACTAAGTTTAATAATTTCACATTAGTAATACATACTTAAAAACATATTTATTACACCTTTAAAAACCCAATCATGTTAGGTTATGATATATGTGACCGTATATACCTATATAACTATAAAAGGTATTTACATATATATGTTGCATGAGGAAAGGAATTAGTCCTTCAAGTTTTCATAACCCGAAGGTCCGAAGGACCTAGAATCGGGTATTTGAGGATTTCCACCCAATTTATATGACTATACATGCATTCATACATTCATAAATTAAATTTACAACAAACGCATGTATGTATATATATATAGTACATAAATTATGTTTTGCTTGTATTAAAATACTCCCCTATGTTTGTTCAACCTCTTGAACTCAACCAAAAGATTTAGATTTGGTTTAAGGAAAGGTTTGTTAACTAAACCGTAGGATCATATGTATATATACTTATGAGTATATATATGTATATACTCCCAAAGAAACGAGACGAAACAAAAATTAAAACCCTTACAAGACAATAACCTTGAGTATAAGTTAATTAGAAGAAGATAATCCCTTACAAGACATAAGATCGTAAAATAAATAAACATTCTGGACAAATATTTAACCCTTACATTTAATAAATACTCAATAACAAGATTTAGTCGTTAACATCATCAGATTGAAAACCAAAACTCATGCTTGGTTTGGAGTACATACACACATGGACATACATAAAAACTAAAATTTTGCGTAATAATATAAATCCATTCGAACCCAAAACTTCATTCGCATCTAAGTCTTTATTTAAAGATTGTAAATAAAATCCTTAATAACATAAAATAGGAATGGTTTGAGTTATGTGTGTATGTCCGAATATACACTAAGTGTATTTTCGGTTTTGCATAACTAAAACCATATTAAACGAACCCAAAAAATATAATCATCGACCTTAGAAATATTAGTGCATATAAACTTTTAACCTTGAAAAAAAAACTAGATTCACCTTAGAGATGATATATATATATATAGGTGTGAGTGTATGAACATATACTTACTCGTATATATATATAAACCGTGTATATATAGGATTTTTCACGAGAAAGACAAAGCGTAAAAACCCTTACATCGGTCCGAGGAGAAAGAGAACTCGAGGAAGACTTGGCTGAAGCTTGCTAGAGGTTCGAGAGCAGAAGACCCGCGAGGTTCCTAGGTGCAACCGATTTATAAACTATATAAAATATATCAATCTTTTATTATAACCGTTGAGAAAAACCGAGTCCAACCGGTTCATTAATTGGTCGGGGAAGACTTATAGACAAAGGGGGACAAGGAGGGTACACCCGGCTGTCTAGGTTGAAGAAAGAAGAAAAAAGAAATGGTGCAATGGGGTGTAGGGTTCAGTGCAGCGCACGCTGCGGGGAGGAAGAAGACGACACAGCGGGGCGAAACCAGGAGAAAAACGGACGGTCAGGATTTGATCCGGGCTTGATCTGACAGTCGGGATACATCCGCGGTTTATAAAAGTGATGGACAGTTCGGATTGATCTGAGGCAAGATCGGGCGGCTCACGATCATCACGGCGTTTTAAAAACCTCGAACGGGCACGATTAAATCGCGCCGGATCGAACGGTCCACGAAAAACGCAGAGGATCGCGGCTTCCAGGGATCGAACCCTGGATCGAAATCAACGGCCCAAATCGCGCGCGACGCGATCCAACGACCCAAATTTGATCCTAGACGAAATTTAGTCGTCCCACATCGAAACGGTGAGAGGTTTAGCGGTTCTTTATAACCCTGAGCCTCCCGCAACACCACCGATGACACAGCACACACCAGGGAGCCTTACACACGGGCTCCCGCCTTCCCCTGCAGGCTTCAGCCTACCCCTCCCTCGCCGTGACCCTGCACCCACCGTGGCGCGCCCATGCGCTCCTGCTCCCGTGCGCCCTTCGGGGAACCTATGCCCAGGCTTGGGTCGGCCTTGGCTTGGGCTAAGGGCTAGGCTCAGCCACTACGCGTGAGCTGCCTCCCTTGGCCCAACCTTAAAAGGGCTGGCCCTAGCTGGCCCATTTTTTTATAAAACCTAACTTTACAAAAACCAACAAGTCTTAAGGAAAAATATATATTTATTAAAACCTTACAAAAATTATCTTTTTAGACATGACTTTCACCTAAACTTTAGAAGGCTAAAGAATATATATTATATTTTGTCTTAGCTCAAATTATTTACAAACACTAAACATTAAACATACAAATTATAAATTGAGAATTAATAAACCTTCATGATAATTCTTATACTAGTGTTATAGAAAACTTAGTTTTAATCAAAAGCATAATTTAATTTGAAGAAATTAAACATAATTTATAACACTGTTTAAGAAATGAAAATCTTTACAATATAATTAAAATATTTGCAAAGTGTTTTGAATTCCTTATTATATTTCAAAACTTAAGTGTAATTCAAAGCATTATATCGTAGTTAGGGTCTATCTTATAATTTTGCAACTCATAACGCAAATTTTGGAAAAAAACTAAGTTGTACTTAATTGTTCTTTAGTTAAATCGCCACAAGGCTAACGGTATAGTCGTTGGATTCCAACGGTCACCCAAGGTAACGGTCGAGTTGATGTCATATTAAACCTTGTCTTAGGGTGTCCTAAATTCAAGGTATTTGAAGAAGATGGCTCTCATCATACCATTTGTTATGACGGATAAGGACCCTTACTACCTTCTTAGGGTTTATGTTGTTTTGGGGGGTCTCCCTGTCATTTTGATAGAGATTCTAATAGGTATATTTGGTTAGCATGATTGCCCTTTTGATCTCGGTGTATTGTAAACACTACGGTGTTCTTATTTAAATGAAAGAGTTGTTCTCATTTGTGTGTTTCACTCAGTTGTATTCTAATATAAATTAAAACCACATTATTACCTTCTCAAGAGAAAGTAAGTTTTGTTTAGTTGTTATGAAATTCGAACAAAATGTAAACATAAACTTACCAGTACATGAGGTTCGAGTTTCGAGGTGTTACAGTCGCACTAGTGGGGCCGGTCGATGAGACGCCAGGAAATCCACACTAGCACCGGGAAAGCTGCACTTGCAGGGCTGGTGACGGGAGGCGGGGATTCCACAGAATTGTTGCGGGATCTGGCGGCGCCAAAGGGCCCGGATCCAAGGCGGTTGAGGAGTTGCGCCACGGTGGAGGAAGTGCGAGGGCGTGCCGGCGGACAAGGAGACGGCTGCCTTCTGGGAGTCATCGGGAGATGCCGACGACGAGAGGCGAGGCTGCCTGGCAAGAGGAGGTCGGCAAGGGAGCAAGAAAGTGGGAGGGAACGCTGGGGACGGAGGGGACGCGTTGTCGGGGAGGCGCACCGGGAGGAGAAAGGGACGCCGCTGGCCGTCGGGATCGCGGGAGGGCGCTGGACCTTCAGAGCGCATCCGTCGGGAGGGACGGGGGTCGCCTGGAAAATCGAAGAGGAGCTGTAGCCGTCTGGAGCGGGAGCCGCACAGAGCGGAGGAGGCGGGGCAGGCTGCATGGGAGGGGCGTCGTGAGTCGCGCGGGGAAGGGAAGGCTGCATGGGAGAACCGCCGGAAGCTGACGCGCGCAGGGAGTGAGGGGCAGCCTGGAGTTAGTCACGCGCGCAGAGAAAGAGCAGCAGGAAGACCGCTGTTGGGGAGGAAGCCTGTCGGGAGGAGTCGCGAGGGAGGGCGGGAGGAAGTTGAAGACGTCGGTTGTCGGGCGTCGCGCAGGGGACCGCTCAGGAGGGGTGACGTGCATGGACAACAACACTTGTAAGACCGGACGGCGGTGGCTCCGTGCAGAATCTGATGTCGCGACGACAGGATGGCAAGACCGGCGAGATCGTCCCACATAGGGTCGGAGGTCACGCTCGCGACGGATCGTGAAGCAGAAGGAGGTCGCAACGGGAGGCGGGGCCGAGAACCACAGATGAAGGGAAGGATCCGCCGGGAATAAGCCATCGGGAGGAGGACCAGCCAAGGAGGGAAGGGCTCCGGCGGGATGGAGCCGTCGGGATTGATCTGCTCAGGCGGGATCAAGGACCGCCACAGGGGGCGAACGGGAAATACCTAGAGCTCGTAGGCCATGGAGGTCGCCGCCCCCCATGGGGGAGAAAAAAAATATTGAGAAACCCTAGAGCGGAATAAAAAAAAAGATGGGAGGGGGTCGGGATTAGGTTCCCTCTGATACCATGTAGAATGATAAAAAGAGAGACCCAAACCCCCAAAGTGTGCTCTCTAAAGGAGCGCTTGAGGTTCTTTTATAACAAATACTAAAGACCACACCGGACCTCAAGTCCGATGTGGGATGCAGACTCCAACACTCCCCCTCAAGTTAGGTGTACCTAGCTTGAACACATAAAGAAAAAACAAAGCAAGCAACAGACTGCAAACACTCATAACCGAAATGGTACAAATGATATCCTCAGTGCATTTCCTCAATCGCTTTTCACGTGGGTGCATGCCCACAATCACTGAATATTCTTCTCCTCTTTTAACCTTCTTCTAATTTAGCTGCCAGACAAAAATCACTCTAGAAATACTCCAGCCCCGATCATCATTCAAAAAAAAACCACTAATAAAATTCATTTGCTAATTCCAGAAATACCCAGCAGGGATTTCCTCTCCTTATTCCATTGGATCGGCTTCAGCTCGTTCCTTCTTGAACCTGCTTGCGGCATGAAGAATTTCATTGCGGCACAAGAGCTCTTGTTAACACAGCCACTGATTAATTCTTCACACTCTAAAACACAGCTTGAATCACAACATGATTTGCATGTGAATAAGAAAATACAAAACAACAAAGTGTTGTCCCACTTTCATTTCAGAAATATTTTCTGGAGATTCCAACTTCACTTGAATTCTTCTTCATTCAGCTGTTCTCATGGGTGATCGTGTTCTTCACGATGTGAAGATCACAGATCCTTCATACACCTTGAATCACAATTGATTTTTGTTGTTTTAAATCACTGAAGATCGGTTTTGGCATCATCTGGTTTTATTTTCTTCATAATATACAATTCTGGAAATTCTCTAGTTTCTCAAATTTTTGCAGTCTGAAGTCTTACGCAGTCTTCTGAAGTCTTACGTTCTTCGTAAGTCTTACGTTCTTCGTAAGTCTTACGTTCTTCGTAAGTCTTACGAGAAAAGTCTTAGGCAGTTTCTCAAAGTCTTTCACCAATGCAAAGACATACGGACACTCATCAAATTCATACACGAAGCAAAGTCATAAGTGGTTCTTCATCAAAGTCTTACGAGATTCTCATGAAGTCTTACGGGATCATCCAAGTCTTACGGACTCTCAAATTTTTGCCGGCTCACAGAGTCTTACGCACAGACTGAAAAAGTCTTACGCAGTTTGGAAAAGCCATACGAACTCTTATCAAAGTCTTACAAAGTACTGGAGTCTGACAAGATGCACAAAGTCATACACCCATCATGAAAGACATACGGACTGCCTCAAAAGTCTTATGAGATATGAATTAACCATTTTTCCATGTCAAACACAGAATTCCAAATTATAAACAGACAAAATGACTTCAGATCACCTTAGGGTTGTTCAATACATCTCAAAAACATTCTGAAGAGCTTCAACAACTTCACAGCATCCTTCAATGTTTCTCAAGCACAATTGACAACAAATACAACACTATGACGGGACTCGAGCCACAATTGACAAAAAGATAAACAACGACCGGAAGTGTCACAACCCGACCCATGTCGGGGCTCGAGCCGCAACTCCCCCAAACCCACCTTCATAGGCCACGGATTGGTGACAAACGTCGAAGGCATAACTAAACTCGGGGAGGCCTTTGCAAATACCTGTATGCACGCACTCACAAACACCTCAATGCAACACCGCAGAGATATATAAAAAAAAACTGAAACTGAAATGCATGTCTTCATCTATCCCAAACCAGAGTATAGCAGAAGTACTAAAGTAAAAAAGGCAAAACAAACGCTCACCAAAAGAAAACTGTAAAAGCGTCTGACCAGCTCGAAGGAGAGGATCGCTGCCAAAAGTAATTGCCAAAAAACTCCTCAGCCCAACTCCAATAAACACCTCGGTCGGTCTAGCTCGCTAAGCTCCGCATGCCTCGGTCCTCCGTGGACTCCGTCGAAAAGTTTGTGATCTGCACAAAACACAAAATATGTGCCCGCAAAGCCCATGCAGAGGTGAGTATAATGATATTCAGTAGGCGCCCCAAAAACCCAAAAGAAAAGGGAGCGACTGAAAGGCGACAGTCCACTCGACCTAGTCAGAGGGAACCCCATCGAGAGAGACTCCATCTCGAATCGTCCTCGGCTATACATGACTAGTCAGCTAAGTCAAAGAAGAAGCCCCAACAAAATAGTGAGGAAAAAAGACTCCGTCCCACAGCTCAACCCAACAAGAGGGTGAAAGTAAACTCGTCCAAACACAAGGAGCTCGACGCGGTGAGAAGATGAACTTCTCGTCGAGTCTTCGCTGCCTATAGCAGGAGTGGATTCATCCAACCACGAGAAGCTAAACACAGAAAGCAAGTGTCATACCCCGTGCGTCTTCGCCTCCCATAGAAGGAGTAACCAAAATTAAGGTATGAGCACATAAGTGGTAAGTATATTCAGTTCACAAGGGGTGTCAACCCAGAATGTGACAACACCGCAAAGGCTCGCAGACATCACCTAGATATACTCGTATCAGACTCCAAGTCTCATGAGGTTCCGACCTCATAGCCGGCAACAGGATCATACTCGAGGCTCTAAAGGTAAACACAAAACCAGCAGAACACACTCCACGAGCTCTGTCTACCCAGATGGCACCCATCCGAGAGATGCACTCGATCGGGAACAGCTCTACCATTCCGAATGGTACGTCCGAGAGAACGTGCTCCATCGAGAACAACCTATACGGATCAGCTCTAGTGTCTAGCACTAGAGGTTCTTCCATCGCTAACATGCACCCTGCACAAGGCTAAAGAAACCAAGTGGAGAGGCCCGCTCCTCACCACTGCCCTGCAGTTGAGAAAACATTGCTCTAAACCATGCATCGTGTGCATCTTCTCTATGAGAGGGAACGGAGAGACCCGCACCTCGCCATTACCCCGCAGTCGAGGGAGTACTAGCTCCTAACTAACCCGCAAAACCTTTTGTCGCTCATGTATGGAGTGGCCTGCACCTCGGTCCGTCGAGGGAACATTAACTCCTAACCAGGTATCATGCTTATCGAGTGGAGGGGCACGCTCCTCGGGGCTATACTCAAAAGCCGAGGGAGCTCCAACTCCAATGGAGGACCCGCTCCCCACTGCAACTCGAAGACGAGGGAGCACAACTCCGTAGGTGAGGACCCGCACCCTGGGACGACAGGGGAGTGCCACTCGGAGAATGGAGGACCCCCACCCTGATACGACAGGGGAGTACAACTCCGTAGATCGAGGACCCGCACCTTAACCCGGTAGGGGAGTACCACTCTGTGGCTAGAGGACCCACACCATGGTACGACAGGGGAGTACCGACTCTGCCAGCTCGTTTACGATGGGGGACCCGCACCCTGGTACGACTGGGGAGTACCTACCCCGGGCTAGAGGACCCGCTCCATGGTACGACAGGGAAGTACTGAATCTGTCGGCCTGTTTACTATGGGGGACCTACACCCTGATACGACAGAGGAGCACCGACCCCGGGCTAGAGGACTCGCTCCGTGGTACGGCAGGGGAGTACCGACTCTGTCGGAACATCGTGTATGGAGGACCCGCACCCTGGAACGACAGGAGAGTTCTGACTCCAATGATAGAGGACTCGCACCATATCCCGGCAGGGGAGTACCCACTCTACCTATACGTCACATATGGAGGACCTGCGCCCTGACACAGCAGGGGAGTTCCGACTCTAATGATAGAGGACTGGCACCCTATCCCAGTAGGGGAGTACTCACTATACCTATACCTCACATATGGAGGACCCACGCCCTGACGCGGCAGGGGAGTACCGACTCCACGGATAGAGGACCCGCACCCTGGTCCAACTGGGGAGTTCCCACTCTATCTGGCCAATGAGTATGGAGGTTTTGCGCCCTAGCGCAGCAGGGGAGCACTGTCCAACTTAAGAAACGATATGAGGAACCCGCGTCGTAAACCATTAGGGGAGTACCAACAGTTTCGAAAATCCATCAACGATGCCCAGCATCCCACATGGCAGCTCTGAACACCCAGGTCTAAGAAACTCAATCACCACACTTTGATACTATCCGCTTTGGTCGGCACTGACTCGCCCGCACGGGTTTTAGGTCGCACCACAAGGACGCCTCTTGGTGGGGGAAGCGTTCATCTTCCTCGTCCAAGGCTATGCCAAAACACGTCTCATCCCAAAGAATTACCCAAAGGTAAAAGAACCCGCGGCCAAGACATGGGGAGTCTCGTCACTACTAAAGCAAAGAGGTAAGGAAAACACACACCGTGTGTAGCGCTTTTGACAAAGTTGGTCGTCGATCACTGTTGCAACGCGAACTTACTTTTTTCGGAATAGTGGACTGTCTTCTTCATATGTAGCCCATTTCGGGCTAAGGTTTACTACTGAAAAAACCCTCTGTAATTTGTGCTCCCGAATAGTGAAATATTCTGCCTCTCCCGTGGACGTAGGGATTATTCCCGAACCACGTAAATCGCTGTGTCATTTGCTTTCTTTCTTTCGTTTTTTCTCGTTTCTGTCGTTGTGTCTCCCGGCGTTTCCGTAACACCTGATGCCAAAAGGGAGTACCATTCTCAGCGTCTCACTTCAAGAACCGCAACGATCTCCAGCATCGGTCAAGTGCCGCTAAGAGGAGTGTCACGCTTATTATACTTTGTTTAGTAACACCGCCGCGGATAGGGAACTTGCGCCCTATTCCAATAGAGGAGCACCACCTCACCGGTCTAAAGACTCCAGGGGACCCACATCCTAAAGTCGAAGGAAAGGGTACTGACCCCGATGTCAACCCAGTGATTTACCCTGACCACTGCCCAATATTTGAATCGTTACACAAGCCTCATGATCGAAACGAGCCACCTCATACCTCGTAGGACAAAACCGAGGACACCATCGCGTTCTACGCAAAAGATCTCAACGAGATCCCCTAGGAATACACGGCATGCACTGGGACACACACGGCATGTGAGTCGCCCGAGCACCTGGTCGCGTATCCGTTCAACACGGTTTCCGACCCATGTAGGGGTACACGGCGTGTACAGGAGGTACACGGCTTGTTCTGCTTCACCCGTGTAACGACCCAAACTTTTGTTAATGAAAATCCCTCTTGATCTGATTAAATTTCTTATTATGTAGAATGATCATATAAAACGTATGCACTTTCTTGGTTTTATGTTTTTGGATTTCAAAATACCGTTAAAAATTGTCTCTGTTGCTAATATAGTCGTTGAACAGTGATCACATGATTAGTATAAATATAGGGCTTTAATAAATCCAATTTACTCAGACAAAGGAAGCGATGGCCTCATCCAGTAAAATTGCTCCGTACGAGGCCCATTTGTCTGAGCTCGGAAAGGAGGTGGCGTTTTTGGGCTTCGCTCTTGACCAAGCCCAAGCCGAACTTGAATATGTTAAGCTCGAACGGAACCGCCTACGGGAGAAGTGGAAGTTGATAGAGATTATCACTCGAGCGATGTTATCTGAGCCACCCCAAGAGTCTGTCACCATCACGCACCTTACCCTAAGGTCTTATGCGGGTGTTTTAAGGGATTATGTAACAAGACCCTAGCACTATGACTATGTACATTGTTTTTGTATAAAGGATATACATTCATTTTATTGTTACTTTGTAAATAGTTTTTAAAGCACAAATAGTATTTTTAGTTAATATTCAACTAAGAAATCTATTTTGATTAATTAATGGATTTTTGAATTAAATAATATTTTAATAAAATATTATTATTAAATTGATTTTTATTAAATATAAATGATTTTGTAATTTTTATGAATACAATTGTAATTTTTATTAAGGTCTGAAAGTTGTTTTTGTCAAAACCCATTAATTTTCGATAAATGTCGGTTTTTATTTTAAAAGTAAAAATTCACATATTTAGAAAATTATTTTGATAAAATGAATATTATTTTTAGAATCAAGACGTCGAAATTATCCAACGGTGAATTTTTCATAATTTTATGAGACCGTCTAATTTTTGGGTAAAAATTAAATACCTTTTAATTATATAATGTGTTTTATGACATCATAATGACCCAATAGTGATGTAATAAAATACTATAAATGAGTTGTTCGGCCCATATATGTTTTACCATTAAAATAATGTGATTTTAGGTTTGATTTATTTTACCAAGCTTTAGTGGACCCTCCTAGACTAATAAAACATTTTATCTTTTTAAAATGATTTCCTTGAGAATGTGACTCAGCTCCACATAAGCAAGCATAATATTTTAAGAAGTTCGGTCATTGGCCTTATAAAATAATGTTTTCCACTCCCCTTTGGCAAAAACAATGGACAAAAACAATGGAATGGTTTGTAGTTTTGATTAGTTTAATGTGTAGGGTCCAAAACCTAAATAATAAAGAATTCCCTCCCTTTTCCTATAAAAATCCATCCAAGCTCTCACTTCCTCTTCACTCGAAGCCTTTGGAGCTCGACCAACCCTTGTCCTCCTCTCTCTAATATCCTCCCAAGGTGCGCCAAGCTCCCAAAAATTTTCTCTTTCCCAAGCCTTTGGTATCACACTTCCAAGTAAGAGATTTCTTCCTTTCTCATTTAATCCAAATTTCATTATGTTGTTATGCCTTTTTATTTTCAATTACAAGTGTTGGGGGTATGATTTCGCACCTCTCCCATACTGCCCTCCTTATGTTTGAATGATGAGAGACATCTTTCTCTCTCATCAATGCCTCTCATTTACACCCGTTACAATGCCGAAATTCCGTAAATGATTTCTTACATTCTCATTTTATCCAAATTTCTTAATATTGTTATGCCCTTTTATTTTCAATTATAAATGTTGGGGTATGATTTCGCACCTCCCCTATATTGCCCTCTTTATGTTTGAATGATGAGAGACCTCTTTCTCTCTCATTAATGTCTCCCATGTATACCCGTTACCATGCCGAAATTCCGTAAAGGATTTCTTTCTTTCTCATTTAGTCCAAATTTCATTATGTTGTTATGCCCTTTTATTTTCAATTACAAATGTTGGAGGTATGATTTCGCACCTCTCCCATATTGCCCTCCTTATGTTTGAATGATGAGAGACCTCTTTCTCTCTCATCAATGTCTTTCATTTACACTCGTTACCATGCCGAAATTCCAAGGGATTCCTTCCTTTCTCATTTTATCCAAGTTTCTTAATATTGTTATGTCCTTTTATTTTCAATTATAAATGTTGGGGTATGATTTCGCATCACCCTTATACTACCCTCTTTATGTTCTAATGATGCGGGACACCTTTCTCTCTCATTAATGTCTCTCATGTACACTCATTACCATGCCGAAATTCCGTAAGGGATTTCTTCATTTTGCATTTTTGTCAAAATTTCATTATGTTGTTATGCCCTTTTATTTCCAATTACAAATGTTGAAGTATGATTTCACACCTCCCTCATATTTCTCTCTTTATGTTTGAATGATGAGAGAGTCATTTCTCTCTCATTAATGCCTCCCATGTACACCTGTTACCATGCCGAAAGTCCGTAAGGAATTTTTCTCTCCTCATTTACATTCAAGCAATTCTTTTGTAATATGAATCTAAATTCCATTACATATGTTGGGAAATGTATCTATATGACCTCCTTACTGTCCATTTCATGTACATATGATGATACGCCCCTTTCTCTCTCATCCATTTTTACGAATTCTTATGTCACGCCGTTATGCTGCCGAAATTGCACTGCGATTTTCCATGTCAAAGTCATTGTGTAGTGAATATCATGCTCATTTATCTATCAAAGGTATTCACCTTTATGCACATTTATTTATTGATTATAGAGTTTCATTTATGAATTCTACAATCCTTTATCGTGGAATAAATAATGATGTTTAATGAATTCATGTTATATGGTCCATGTGGCACAATTATGCATGAAATGAAATGATTAAGAATGGTGCGCCCTGATAGCGCTCCAATGCATTGGATAAAGATTAGTATCATGATACGTCAAGTGCAATGAGGGTTTACTCATGTTCCATGTGCAATGGGTCTTGTCTCATTCTATCATGTTAAATGTTGTTGTCACATTTCCATGTTATTTTAATCATGTTATATCATGTCTGTATGTTCATGTTTCTCTTATGCTCCATTGATATGTCTATTGTCTAATATGTTTTGTATTCTTCATGTTATGCCTTGTTTACTCCCTTATTAGGCCTTATAGCTCACCTTTTTCTTATGAATGTCCTCAGATTATCTCATGCAATGTTAAGTACGAAGGAATATAGTGGTCATGTAAAAGAAGTTTCCAACAAAGATGTTGTGTTTCATGTTTTAAGTCCTTATGTAATGTTCCTAAGCCCCAATAACACTAGACCTCTCGATCTTCTACGTTGTATCAAGTGAAGGTTTTATGTAATAAATTAGGTTTAAGTGTGTAATAAAGACCAGGGTTGTTATAGTTGGTATCAGATGATAGGTTTAGTTATTTTTGAGAATAGGATTAGAAAACCCCAGTGAACCCTTAGAGATAAAACTAAGTATAATAAAAACATCCCTAAATTTTGGTAAGTATTGAGTAAGTGGCTTATCAAGCAAATACATCTCTGTCTGGATACGAGCAACAAGCAACTAGAGACGGCTCTGCCACAGATGTACCTAGGAGTGAAAACTCCGACAAGGAGTTTCGGACTTGACCTGGGGTATCCTGGTACACGACAACGGGCCTTGCTGCACTCTTGGTTACGACACTCCCAGGAGATACGCTTTCGTAAATTCACGAGCTTAGTATGAACCATTGTTAAGGGAATAAAAAAAATACCCTTAAGAATATATATTGGGAAGTAGATCATGGATAACATAGATTGAAACCTATAGATTCATAAGTTAAGGAAATAAAAGTTATTTATAAGTCGTCCGTTTTTGTCCTTGGATTACCCTTTATGTGTAACCACTAACTTTCCTTTTATTCCGGTCAATGGTCGGTAATAGGAGGACTCGTGCTAACAATCGATGCGAAGATCAATGTAATAACTGTTCTAATGAGATGTCTAATCCAATGGGAGCGGGAATCGCGAACTTTGTCACGATACTCTCTCAGTTGACTCAAACTTTGAATAGAAACAAGGGTCAAGAGGAACGATCAACCCCCCCCCAAGAAAGAACAAGTCGTTGTCGAGAGTTTCATGAGACAAAGGTCTCCTACTTTTAAGGGATCATCTGATCCCTCAATTGCCGAACAATGGATCAACTTCATTGAAACGTTCTTCTCTATCCTTCAATGTTCCGAAAATGAGAAGGTTTTCCTGACTGCTTCTGATCAATGGTGGACATTGATCAAAAATACGAAGCCTAAGAAAGAGATCGAGGCGTTGGAACGGAAGGATTTCCGAAATATGTTTTCTGATAAATATTTTCCACGCACCCTCAGACTTAAGATGGAATGGTACTTCCATGCCCTAAATAAAAAAAGACGACGAATCCGTCGAAGCGTACGAGGAAAACTTCACAAGGCTTGCACGATATGCCTCTGGCTTTGTCATTACCCTCGAATGCAAGGTTGACCGCTTTTTTGGTGGGCTAAAACCTAACCTACGGAAAGCCCTGGCGATCCGTGACTTCGATTGCTATGAGAAAATTATCCGTTGTGACCTCAAGGTCGAAATGGAGATCGGCGAATCTCAGGGGTATCATGGGTATAAGAAGCGTAAAGTGAACTTCAATTCTGGCGGTCCAATGGATAAATCCAACGCTGCTAAGAAAATTCAGCACCCCACTTGTCAAAGATGCGGAAAGAAGCACCCCGGAAATTGTCTGAAGGGGACGAGGAGATGCTTTAGGTGTGGAAGAGAAAGGCACCTAGCCGTTAACTGTCGGCAAAAAAAAATCGCAGTTGCGACAGAGAAGAAAAACACTTCGTTCGACCCTCAACGCGTTGTTCATTACTTCAACTGCAAAGAACCGAGACACTTTGCAAATCAGTGCCCTAAGCAAGGGTTTTCGGAGGCAACCAACAACCTCCAAGGCAGCAAGGGCGAGCTTTTGCCATCACTACCGCCGAAGTGAACCCCGACAACGAAGTGGTGACAGCTACAATAAATATTCATTCAAGAATAGCGAACGTATTTTTTTATTCTGGTTCTACGCATTCTTTTATATCCAGAAAGTTTAGTAGAACAATCCCAACACCACCACAAATCATGGAGGTAAAGATTTCGGTAAGTACAGCAAATGGGGCAATCATTGCAACCCATGAATATAACTCCTCCCCTCTCATAATTTGTGGATTGAACTTCCCGGCAAACCTTGTCATACTTCCTCTGGTGGAATTTGTTGCAGAATCGTCGGGAGACACAACGACAAAAGAAAGAAAAACGAAAGAAAGAAAGCAACAAGAACACAGTGATTTACGTGGTTCGGAAATATTCCCTACGTCCACGGGAGAGGCAGAATTTCACTATGTCAGGGGCACAAATTACAAAGGTTTTTTAGTAGTAACCCTAGCCCGAAAATGGGCTATAAAACAATGAAGAAGACGATCACTGTTCGAAAAGTGAGTCTGCGTCGCTACAGTGAACGGCGGCCAGCTTTGTCAAAAGCGCTACAGTGGCTGCCGACTGGAAGTCAAAAGTGCTACAGTCCAGTTGACCACGAAGTCCGCACTGCTACAGTGTCTGTCGGTGTCGGTCGGTCAGCTCCGCTACAGTCCAGTTGGCCCCGGAGCAGGGGCGCGTTGCCCCCTACAACCCCCAACGAGCTCACCGCGGAGCTCGACCCGTGACAGTTGCGGGCCACAAGCATTCGGCCCAACCGGATCGGGCAACACCAATCCAACAGAATTTGATGCAATTCTCGGCATGGATTAACTTTCCTTATATAGAGCCAACATAAATTGCCGTGAGAGGGAAATCACTCTCCATACGGAGAATCGACCCTCGATTCTGTGCAAGTGCAAGGAGGATGATGAATCTTCTTTAGCACCATCATCTCAAACGTGGATATTACTGCCCTATGAGCACGCGTATCTGGCTCAGATGATCGAGTCTAAGGAAGCAATCATCCTTGAAGACATGCTTATTGTGAGGGAATTCGCTGATGTGTTTCCCGAGAAATTGTTTGGTCTTCCTCCTAGAAGAGATGTTGAATTCTCAATTGATCTTATACCTGGGGCGTTGCCAATATCCAAGACTCCGTATAGAATGATTGTTGTGAAGCTTGAGGAGTTAAAGAAACAACTACAATAGAATCTGGATAAAGGGTTTATACGCCCAAGTGTTTCACCATGGGGTGCACCAGTCCTCTTCGTCAAGAAGAATGATGGGTCAATGCGCCTTTGCATTGATTATCATGAGCTCAACAAAATTATGATAAAGAACAAATATCCTCTACCCCGAATTGATGACTTCTTCGATCAGCTCCGTGGAAAACAATACTTCCCCAAGGTGGATCTGCGGTCGAGATATTACCAAGGGTGAAGAAAAAGGATATCCCCAAAACTGTTTTTCGTACAAGATACAGGCACTATGAATTCATAGTAATGCTTTTCGGACTCACTAATGTTCCAGCAATCTTCATAGACTTGATGAATAGAGTTTTTAGAGATTACCTTGGCAAATTTGTGCTAGTTTTCAGAGACGATGTTCTAATATACTCCAAAACCAAGGAGGAACATGAGGAGCATCTAAGCACTGTACTAGAGACCCTGCGAAAGGAGAAGCTCCATGCAAAGTACAGCAAGAGTGAGTTCAGATTGGAGGTCTCATTCTTGGGTCATATCATCACAACCAATGGGATATATGTGGATCCCTCGAAGACAACTGCAATAGAGGGATGGTCGAGGCCAACATCGGTGACGGATATCCGTAGCTTCTTGGGGTTAGCGGGATATTATCGACGATTTGTGAGAAATTTTCTCACGATTGTCCAACCCTCTTACCAAGTTAACTCGGAAGGGAGACAAGTTTGCTTGGAGTGATGAATGCGAAGAAAGTTTCAAGGAGTTGATAAGAAGGCGTATCATTGCGCCCGTACTCACACTACCCACAAGTGGAGAACTTTTTGTGGTATTTAGTGATGCTTCGAAAAAGGGCATGGGTTGTGTGTTGATGCAAAATGACAAAGACATTCCCTATGCTTCAAGGCAATTGAAAGTACATGAGCAGAACTATCCAACACATGATCTGGAGTTGGCTGCGGTGATCTTCGCTTTAAAAATTTGGCGACATTACCTCTTTGGGGAGAAGTGTGAAATATATACGGACCACAAAAGCCTCAAGTATATATTCACACAGAAAGAGCTGAACATGCGCCAATAAAGATGGTTAGAGCTGATCAGAGGCTATGACTGTTCAATCCATTACCACCCTGAAAAGCGAACAAGGTGGCGGATGCTTTAAGTAGAAAGGACTCAGCGATTCTATCATTGATAAGAATTGAAAAGGATCCAATCTTCTTAATTTGATGAAGATGGATATGAAAATCATAAAGAACGGAACATCATTAATCCTTTCACAAATGATTGTTCAACCGTCTCTTTTGGAAAGGTTAAAGGATGCTTAAAAGGATGATGTGGGAATTCAGAAGAAAGTGAAAACTATCAGAAAAGGGAAATCCTCGGAGTTCAATGTTAATGAAGAAGGAATTGTGAGATTAGAATCAAGACTATGTGTTCCATTGAATCTGAAGTTAAAGAAAAACTTTTGGATGATGCACATAGTTCAAATTTCTCAATCCACCAAGGAAACACAAAGATGTATCGAGATCTCCGAGAGCATTATTGGTGGGATAACATGAAGAAGGAGATTGTCGAGTATACATCATAGAGCGTGGTTTGTTAGCAAGTGAAGGCTGAGAGGCAGAAGTCTAAGGGGATGATGCAATCATTACCCATACCACCATGGAAATGGAAGAACATCACCATGCACTTTGTCACCGGACTTCCGAATACATCCAAAGGAAACAATGTTATCTGGGTTGTTGTGGATCTTCTTACAAAGACTGCACACTTCATTGCAATTCGGGAGGATTTCTCATAGGATCAACTGGCACGGATATACATCAGAGATGTGGTAAGGCTGCATGGAGTACCACTATCTATTATATCCGATCGAGATCCAAGATTCACCTCTAAGTTTTGGAAGAGTCTTCAACAGGCTATGAATACTGAGCTGAAGTTTTGTACGGCGTATCATCCTCAAACTGATGGTCAATCTAAGCGGACTATCAAAACACTTGAGGATATGTTGAGAGCATGCTCGATGGACTTCAAAGGAGGATGGGATCAACATCTTCCTCTAGTTGAGTTCTCTTACAACAACAGTTTCCACTCAAGCATCCAAATAGCTCCTCATGAAGCCTTGTATGGGAAGCGGTGCAGAACACCGGCTTGTTGGGATGAAGTCGAGGAGCGAAAACTCCTAGGTTCAGAAATGGTCGATGAAATGGTGGAGAATGTTAAGACCATCCAGCAGCACATTAAAGCTGCTCAGAGTCGACAAAAGAGCTATGCTGATAATCGTCGACGAGACCTAGAATTTGATGTCGGAGACATGGTATTCCTCCGCATATCACCGTGGAAGAATTATAAGATTTGGGAAGAAGGGAAGGCTTAGTCCAAGGTACATCAGCCCTTTTGAGATCATTGATCGCATTGGAGCAGTGGCCTATCGACTAACACTCCCACCGAACCTGTCTCAAGTACAAGATGTATTCCATGTATCACTCTTGAGGAAGTACATACTTGACTCATCACATGTACTCAATCCAGAGGTCGTACCATTGGAGAATGACCTCTCCTATGAAGAGAAGTCGGTGAAGATCTTAGATCGTAGGGAAAAAGTTCTACGAAATAAGACAATGCCCCTCGTGAAAGTGTTGTGGAGAAACCACAAGTTTAAAGAAGCAAAGTGGGAACCGGGGGAACTGATGAAGCAGAGTTACCCGCATCTGTTTTAGTGTGAGAAAAGAAAATTTCGAGGGCGAAATTTCTTAAGGGGGGAAGATTGTAACGACCCAAGCTTTTTTTAATGAAAATCCCTCTTAATCTAATTAAATGTCTTATTATGTAGAATGATCATATAAAACGTATGCACTTTCTTCGTTTTATATTTTTGGATTTCAAAATATCTTTAAGAATTATTACCGTTGCTAATATAGTCGTTGAACAGTGATCACATGATTAGTATAAATATAGGGCTTTAACAAATCCAATTTACTCAGACAAAAGAAGCGATGGTCTCATCCAGTAGAATTGCCCCTTATGAGGCCCATTTGTCGGAGCTCGGAAAGGAGGTGGCGTCTTTGGGCTTCGCTCTTGACCAAGCCAAAGCCGAGCTTGAATATGTTAAACTCGAGCAGAACCACCTACGGGAGAAGTGGAAGTTGATAGAGATTACCACTCGAGCGATGTTATCCGATCCACCCCAAGAGTCTGTCAGCATCGCACACTTTACCCCAAGGTCTTATGCGGGTGTTTTAAGGGGTTATGTAACAAGACTCTAGCACTATGACTGTGTACATTCTTTTTATATAAAGGATATACATTCATTTTATTATTGTTACTTTATAAATAGTTTTTAAAGCACAAATAGTATTTTTAGTTAATATTCAACTAAGAAACATATTTTGACAAATTAATGGATTTTTGAATTAAATAATATTTTAATAAAATATTATTATAAAATTATTTTTTATTAAATATAAATGATCATATAATTTTTATGAATACAATTGTAATTTTTATTAAGGTTTGAAAATTGTTTTGTCAAACCCATGAATTTTCGATAAATGTCGGTTTTTATTTTAAAACTGAAAATTCACATATTTAGAAAATTATTTAGATAAAATGAATATTATTTTTGGAATCAGGACGTCGAAACTATCCAACGGTGAATTTTTCATAATTTTCTGAGACAGTCAAATTTTTTGGTAAAAATTAAATACCGTTTAATTATATAATGTGTTTTATAACATCATAATGACCCAATAGTGATGTAAAAAATATTATAAATTAGTTGTTCGGCCAATATATGTTTTACCATTAAAATAATGTGATTTTAGGTTTGTTTAATTTATTTTACCAAGCTTTAATGGACCCTCCAAAACTTATAAAACATTTTATCTTTTCAAAATGATTTCTTAGAGAGTGTGACTCACCTCCATATAAGCAAACCTAATATTTTAAGAAGTTCGGTCATTGGCCTTATAAAATAATATTTTTCACTCCCATTTGGCAAAAACCATGGGCAAAAACCATTGGATGGTTTGTGGTTTTGATTAGTTTAATGTGTAGGGTCCAAAACCTAAATAAGTAATTCCCTCCTTTTTCTTATATAAATTCACCCAAACTCTTACTTCCTATTCACTCAAAACCTTTGGAGCTCGACCAACCCCCGCCCCCCTCTATCTAGAATCCTCTCAAGGTGCCCCAAACTCCCAAAAAGTCTCTCTCAAACATCTCCCAAGCCTTTGGGATCATACTTTCAGGTAAGGGATTTCTTAATTTCTCTTTTAGTCCAAATTTCATTATGTTGTTATGCCTTTTTATTTTCAATTACAAATGTTGGGGGTATGATTTCTCACCTCCCCCATATTGTCTTCCTTATGTTTGAATGATGAGAGACCTCAATGTCTCCCATGTACACTCATTACCATACCGAAATTCTGTAAGGGATTCATTCCATTCTCATTTTATCCAAGTTTCTTAATATTGTTATGCCTTTTTATTTTCAATTATAAATATTGGGGTATGATTTCGCACCTCCCCTATATTGCCCTCTTTATGTTTGAATGATGAGAGACCTCTTTCTCTCTCATCAATGTCTCCCATGTACACTCATTACCATACCGAAATTTCGTAAGGGATTCCTTCCATTCTCATTTTATCCAAGTTTCTTAATATTGTTATGCCTTTTTATTTGAATGATGAGAGACCTCTTTCTCTCTCATCAATGTCTTCCATGTACACTCATTACCATACCGAAATTCCGTAAGGGATTCCTTTCATTCTCATTTTATCCAAGTTTCTTAATATTGTTATGCCTTTTTATTTTCAATTATAAATGTTGGGGTATGATTTCACACCTCCCCTATATTGCCCTCTTTATGTTTGAATGATGAGAGACTCCTTTCTCTCTCACTAATGCCTCTCATGTACACTCGTTACCATGCCAAAATTCCGTAAGAAATTTCTCCTTGTTAACATTCAAGTAATTCTTTTGTATTATGAATCTAAATTTCATTACTTATGTTGGGACATGTATCTATATGACCTCCCTTACTGTTCATTTCATATACATATGATGAGACACTCATTTCTCTCTCATCAACCATTTTTACGAATTCTTATGTCACGCCATTATACTGCCGAAATTGCACCGCGATTTTCCAATCCAAATTCATTGTGCAGTGAATACCATGCTCATTTCTCTATCAAGGGTATTCGCCTTTATGCACATTTACTTATTGATTATAGAGTTTCAAGTATGAATTTCACATTCCTTTATCGTGGAATAAATGATGATGTTTAATGAATTCATGTTATATGATCCATGTGGCACATTTATGCATGAAATGAAATGATTAAGAACGGTGCGCCCTGATAGCGCTTCAATGCATTGGATAAAGATTAGTATCATGATACGTCAAGTGCAATGAGAATTTACTCATGCTAATTCAAGTGCAATGAGTGTTTATTCATGCTCCATTTGCAATGAGCTTTGGCTCATGCTAATATCATGTTAAATGTTGTTGTCACATTTCCATTTTATGTTAATCATGTTATATCATGCATTTATGTTCATGTTTCTCTTATGCTCCAATGATATCTCTATTGTCTAACATGTATTGTATTCTTCATGTTATGTCTTATTTACGCCCTTACTAGGCTCTATAGCTCACCCTTTTCTTATGCATGTCCTCAGGTTATCTCATTCAATGCTAAGTACGAGGAAATGTAGTGGTCATGTAAAGGAAGTTTTCAATAAAGATGTTGTGTTTCATATTTTAAGTCCATGTTCCTAAACCCCAAAGACACTAGACATCTCGATCTTCTATGTTGTATAAAGTAAAGGCTTTATGTAATAAATCATGTTTAAGTGTGTAATAAAGATCAGGGTTGTTATAGTTGGTATTAGAAGATTGGTTTAATTATTTTTGGAATTAGGATTATAAAACCCTAGTAAAAGCATTAGGGATAAGACGAAGTATAACAAAAACATCCTTAAGTTTTGGTGAGTATTGAGTAAGTGGTTTATCAAGCAAATACATCCATCTCTGGATACGAACAGGTAGAGGCGGCTCTGGCACAGATGCAATTAGGAGTGAAAACTCCAACAAGGAGTTTCGGGCTTAACCCGAGGTATCCCGGTACACGACAACGAGTCTTGCTACACTCTTGGTTACGACACTCTCGGGAGGATATGCTTTATTAAATTCACAAGCTTAGTATGAACCAATCGTTAAGGGAATAAAAAAAATGTCCTTAAGAATATATGTTGGGAAATAGATCATGGATAACATAGATTGAAGCCTATAGATTGATAAGTTAAGGAAATAAAAGTTATTTATATGTCATCCGTTTTTGTCCTTGGATTATCTTTTATGTGTTACCCCTAACTTTCTTTTTATTCCAGCCAATGACCGGTAATAGGAGGACTCGGGCTAACAACCAATGTAAAGATCAATGTGACGACAACTGTTCTAATGAGATGTTCAATCCAATGGGAGCGGAAATCGCGAACTTTGTCACGATACTCTCTCCGTTAACTCAAGCTTTGAATATAAACATGGGTCAAGAGGAACATTCAACCCCCCCCCTAAGAAAGAACAAGTCGCACTCGAGAGCTTCATGAGACAAAGGCCTCCTACTTTTAATTGATCATCAGAACCCTCAATTGCCGAACACTGGATCAACTCAATTGAAAAGATCTTCTCCAACCTTCAATGTTCCGAACAAGAGAAGGTTCTCCTAGCTGCTTATCGTATGGAGGGTGAAGCTGATAAATGGTGGATATTGATAAAAAAATACGAAGCCTGAGAAGGAGATCGAGGCGTTGGAATGGAAGAATTTTCGGAATATGTTTTTCGATAAATATTTTTCGCGCACCCTCCGACTTAAGATGGAAAGGGACTTCCTTGCCCTCAAGCAAAAAGACGACAAATCCGTCAAAGCGTACGAGGCAAACTTCACAAGGCTTGCACGATATACCTTCGGCTTTGTCATTACCCCCGAATGCAAGGTTGGCCGCTTTTTTGGTGGGCTAAAACCTAACCTACGGAAAGCCCTGGCGATTCGTGACTTCGATAGCTATGAGGAAATTGTCTGATGTGCCCTCAAGGTCGAAATGAAGATCGGCGAATCTCAGGAGTATCATGGGGATAAGAAGCGTAAGGTAGACTTCAATTCTGACAGTCCGATGGATAAATCCAACGCTGCTAAGAAAATCCAGCATCCCACTTGCCAAAGGAGCGGAAAGAAGCACCCCAGAAATTGTCTGAATGGGACGAGAAGATACTTTAGGTGTTGAAGAGAAGGGCACCTAGCCGTTAACTGTCGGCAAGAAAAAACCGCGGCTGCGTCAGAGGAGAGGAACGCTTCGTTCGACCCTCAACGCGTTGTTCATTGCTTCAACTACAAAGAATCAGGGCACCTTGCAAATCAGTGCCCTAAGCCAAGCGTTTTCGAAAGCAACCAACAACCTCCAAAGCAGCAAGGGCGAGCTTTTGTCATCACTACCGCCGAACTGAACCCCGACAACGAAGTGGTGACAGGTACGCTAGTTATTCATTCAAAAATAGCGAATGTACTTTTTGATTCTGAATCTACGCATTCTTTTATATCCCAAAAGTTTGGTAAAACAATCCTAACACCACCACAAATTATGAAGGTAAGGATGTAGGTGAGTACGGCAAATGGGGCAATCATTGCATCCCATGAATATAACTCCTCCTCTGTCATAATTTGTGGATTGAACTTCCCTACGAACCTCATCATACTCCCTCTGGAGGAATTTGACGCAATTCTCGGCATGGATTGGTTTTCCTTATATAGAGCCAACAAAAATTACCGTGAGAGGGAAATCACTCTCCATATGGAGAATCGATCTCCGATTCTCTACAAGTGCAAAGAGGAGGATGAATCATCTTTAGCACCATCATCTCAAGCGTGGATATTACTGCCATATGAGCACGCGTATCTGGCTGAGATAATTGAGTCTAAGGAAGCAACCATCCTTGAAGACATGCCTATTGTGAAGGAATTCGCTGATGTGTTTCCCGAAGAATTGTCTGGCCTTCCTCCTATAAGAGATGTTGAATTTTCAATTGATCTTATACCTTGGACGTTACCAATATCCAAAACTCCGTATAGAATGGCTGTTGTGGAGCTTGAGGAGTTGAAAAAACAACTACAGGAGAATCTGGATAAAGGGTTTATACGCCCAAGTGTTTCACCATGGGTTGCACCAGTCCTCTTCGTCAAGAAGAAAGATGGGACAATGCGTCTTTCCATTGATTATCGTGAGCTCAACAAAATCCCGATAAAGAACAAATATTCTCTGCCCCAAATTGATGACTTGTTCGATCAGCTGCGTGGAGCACAATACTTTTCCAAAGTGGATTTGCGGTCAGGATAAGTAAGGGTGAAGAAAGAGGATACCCCCAAGACTGTTTTTCGTACAAGGTACGGGCACTATGAATTCATAATAATGTCTTTCGGACTCACTAATGCTCGGCTTGATGAATATAGTCTTTAGAGATTACCTTGACAAATAAAACATATGCACTTCCCTGTTTTTATGTTTTTGGATTTCAAAATACCGTTAAGAATTGTTACCGTTGCTAATATAGTCGTTGAACAGTGATCACGTGATTAGTATAAATATAGGGTTTTAATAAATCCAATTTACTCAGACAAAGGAACCGATAGCCTCATCCAGTAGAATTGTTCCATACGAGGCTCATTTGTCGGAGCTCGGAAAGGAGATGGCGTCTTTGGGCTTCGCTCTTGACCAAGCCCAAGCAGAGCTTGAATATGTTAAGCTCGAGCAGAACCGCCTACGAGAGAAGTGGAAGTTGATAGAGATTACCACTCGAGCGATTTTATCCGAGCCACCCAAAAGTCTGTCACCATCGCGCACTTTACCCTAAGGTCTTATGCGGGTGTTTTAAGGGGTTATGTAACAAGACCCTAGCACTATGACTATGTACATTGTTTTTGTATAAAGGATATACATTCATTTTATTATTGTTACTTTATAAATAATTTTTAAAACACGAATAGTATTTTTAAAACACAAATAAGTAGCGTACCTGTGAACCCCACTTCTCTCGTAGGCGGTTCCGCTTGAGCTTAACATATTCAAGCTCGGCTTGGGCTTGGTCAAGAGTAAAGCCCAAAGACGCCACCTTCTTTCCGAGCTCCGACAAATGGGTCTCGTACAGAGCAATTCTACTAGATGAGGTCATCGCTTCCTTTGTCTGAGTAAATTGAATTTATTAAAACCCTATATTTATACTAATCATGTGATCATTGTTCAACGGTTATATTCGCAACGGTAACAATTCTTAACGGTATTTTGAAATCCAAAAATATAAAACCAAGAAAGTGCAATCGTTTTATATGATCATTCTACATAATAAGACATTTAATTAGATCAAGCGGAATTTTCATTAACAAAAGTTTGGGTTGTTACAATATTCCCCTCTTTAGAAATTTCGCCCTCGAAATTTCTTTTTTCCACACTAAAACAGATGCGGGTAACTCTGTTTCATCACTTCCTCTGGTTCCCACGTTGCTTCTTCAAACTTGTAGTTTCTCCACAACACTTTCACAAGAGGCATTGTCTTATTTCGTAGAACTTTTTCCCTACGATCTAAGATCTTCACCTGTTTCTCTTCATAGGAGAGGTCAGTCTTCAATGGTACCACCTCTGGATTGAATACATGTGATGGGTCAGGTATGTACTTCCTCAAAAGTGATACATGGAATACATCATTTACTTGAGATAGATTCGGTGGGAGTGTTAGTCAATAGGTCACTGCTCCAATGCAATCAAGGATCTAAAAAGGGCCAATGTACCTTGGACTAAGCTTTCTCTTCTCAAATATCATAACCATCTTCCACGGTGATATGCGGAGGAATACCATGTCTCTGACATCAAACTCTATGTCTCGTCAACGATTATCAGCATAGCTCTTTTGTCGACTCTGAGCAGTTTTAATGTGCTGCTGGATGGTCTTAACCTTTCTCCACCATTTGTTCGACCATTTCCGGACCTAGGAGTTTTCTCTCCCCAACTTCATCCCAACATATCGGTGTTCTGCACCTCTTCTCATACAGGGCTTTATAAGAATCCATTTGGATGCTTGAGTGGAAACTGTTGTTGTAAGAGAACTCAACTAGAAGAAGATGTTGATCTCATCTTCCTTTGAAGTCCATTGAGCATGCTCTCAACATGTCCTCTAGTATCTGGATAGTCCGCTCAGATTGGTCATCAGTTTGATGATGATAAGTCATATTGAAGTTCAGCTCAGTATTCAGAGCGTGTTGGAGTCTCTTCCAGAACTTAGAGGTGAATCTTGGATCTCGATCGGATACAATCGATAGTGTTACTCCATGCAGCCTTACCCCATCTCTGATATATATCCGTACCAGTTGATCCAATGAAAAATCCTCCCGAATTGCAATGAAATGTGCAGTCTTTGTAAGACGATCCACAACAACCCAGATAGCATTGTTTCCTTTGGGTGTCTTCGGAAGTCCGGTGACAAAGTCCATGGTGATATTCTCCCATTTTCATGCTGGTATGGGTAATGGTTGCATCATCCCCTTAGACTTCTGCCTCTCAGCCTTCATTTGCTGACAAATCAGGCACTTTGATGTATACTCAGCGATCTCCTAATTCATGTTATCCCACCAATAATGCTCTCGGAGATCTCGATACATCTTTGTGTTTTCTGGGTGGATTGAGAAATTTGAACTATGTGCATCATCTAAAAGTTTTACTTTAACTCCGAATTTGATGGAACACATAGTCTTGACCCTAATCTCACAATTCCTTCTTCATTAACATTAAACTCCGAGGATTTCCTTTTTCTAATAGCTTCCACTTTCTTCTGAATTTTTACATCATCCTTTTGAGCATCCTTTAACATTTTCAAAAGAGACGGTTGAGCAATCATTTGTGAAAGGATTGATGATGTTCCCTTCTTTATTATTCTCATGTCCATCTTCATTAAATCTGAGAAGATTGGATCCTTTTCAATTCTCATCAATGATAGAATCGTTGGGTCCTTTCTACATAGAGCATCTGTCACCTTGTTCGCTTTCCCGGGGTAGTAAAGGATTGAGTAGTCATAGTCTTTGATCAACTCTAACCATCTTCAATGGCGCATATTCAACTCTTTCTGTGTGAATATATACTTGAGGCTTTTGTGGTCCGTATATATTTCACATTTCTCCCCAAAGAGATAACGTCGCCAAATTTTTAAAGCGAAGATCACCACAGCCAACTCCAGATCATGTGTTGGATAGTTCTGCTCATGAACTTTCAATTGCCTTGAAGCATAGGCAATGACTTCGCCATTTTGCATCAACATACAACCCAGACCCTTCTTCGAAGAATCACTAAATACCACAAAATGTTCTCCACTTGTGGGTAGTGTGAGTACGGACGCAGTGATAAGCCTCTTTTTCAACTCCTTCAAGATTTCTTCGCATTCATTACTCCAAGCAAACTTGACTCCCTTTTAAGTTAGCTTGGTAAGAGAGTTGGACAATCGTGAGAAATTTCTCACAAATCAGCGATAATATTCAGCTAACCCCAAGAAGCTACGGATATGCGTCACCGATGTTGGCCTTAGCCATCCTTCTATTACAGCTGTCTTCGATGGATCCACAGATATCTCATTGTTTGTGATGATATGACCCAAAAATGAGACCTCATTCAACCAGAACTCACACTTGGTATACTTTGTATCGAGCTTCTAGTACAGTTTTTAGATGCTCCTCCTTTCGCAAGGTTTCTAGTACAGTTCTTAGATGCTCCTCATGCTCCTCCTTGGTTTTGGAGTATATTAGAATATCGTGTATAAAGACTATCACAAATTTGTCAAGGTAATCTCTAAAGACTTTATTCATCAAGTCTGTGAAGATTGTTGAAGCATTAGTGAGTCCGAAAGGCATTACTGTGAATGCATAGTGCCCGTACCTTGTACGAAAAACAGTCTTTGGGATATCCTCCTTCACCCTTACTTGGTAATATCCTGACCGCAAATCCACCTTGGAAAAGTATTGTGCTCCACATAGCTGATCGAACAAGTCATCAATTCGGGGCAGAGGATACTTGTTCTTTATCGTGATTTTGTTGAGCTCAGGATAATCAATGCAAAGGCACATTGTCTCATCCTTCTTGGCGAAGAGGACTGGTGCACCCCATGGTGAAGTATTTGGAACCCTTTATCCAGATTCTTCTGTAGTTGTTTCTTCAACTCCTCAAGCTCTACAATAGTCATTCTATACGGAGTCTTCGATATTAGTAACGCCTCAGGTATAAGATCAATTGAGAATTCAACATCTCTTCTAAGAGGAAGGCCAAACAATTCATTGGAAAACATATCACCGAATTCTCTCACAAGAGGCATGTCTTCAAGGATGGTTGTTTCCTTAAACTCCATCATCTGAGCCAGATACACGTGCTCATAGGGCAGTAATATCCACGCTTGAGATGATGGTGCTAAAGAAGATTCATCCTCCTCCTTGCACTTAAACAGAATTGGGGGTTGATTCTCCGTATGAAGAGTGATTTCCCTCTCACGGTAATTTATGTTGGCTCTATATAAGGAGAGTCAATCCATGTCGAGAATTGCATCAAATTCCACCAGAGAGAGTATGACGAGGTTCGCCGGAAAGTTTAATCCACAAATTATGACAGAGGATGAGTTATATTCATGGGATGCAATGATTGCCTCATTTGTCGTACTCACCAACATCTTTACCTCCCTGATTCGTGGTGGTGTTGGAATTGTTCTACTAAACTTTCGGGATATAAAAGAATGCGTAGAACCATAATTAAAAAGTAAGTTCGCTATTCTTGAATGAATAACTAGCATACCTGTCATCACTTCGTTGTCAAGGTTCACTTCGAAGGCAGTGATAGCAAAAGCTCGCCTTTGCTACTTTGGAGGTTGTTGGTTGCCTCTGAAAACCCTTGGCTTAGGGCATTGATTTGCAAGGTGCCCGGGTTCTTTGCAGTTGAAGCAATGAACGCGTTAAGGGTCGAACGGAGCGTTCCTCTCCTATGTCGTAGCCGCGGGTTTTTCTTGCCAACAGTTAACGGCTATGAGCCCTTCTCTTCCACACCTAAAACATTTCCTCATCCCCTTCAAGCAATTTCCGGGGTGCTTCTTTCCGCACCTTTGGCAAGTGGGGTGCTGGATTTTCTTAGCAGCGTTGGATTTATCCATCGGACTGCCAGAATTGAAGTCCACCATACGCTTCTTATCATCATGATACCCCTGAGATTCGTCGATCTCCATTTCAACCTTGAGGGCACATCGGACAATTTCTTCATAGCTATCGAAGTCACGGATCGTCAGGGCTTTCCGTAGGCAAGGTTTTAGCCCACCAAAAAAGCGGTCAACCTTGCATTCGGGGGTAACGACAAAGCCGGAGGCATATCGTGCAAGCCTTGTGAAGTTTGTCTCGTACGCTCCGACAGATTCGTCGTCTTTTTGCTTGAGAGCAAGGAAGTCCATTTTCATCTTAAGTCGAAGGGTGCGCGGAAAATATTTATCGAAAAACATCTTCCAAAAATCCTTCCATTCCAACGCCTCGATCTCCTCCTCAGGCTCCGTATTTTGTATCAATGTCCACCATTGATCAGTTTCACCCTCCATACGATAAGCAGCCAGGAGAACCTTCTCTTGTTCGAAACATTGAAGGATGGAGAAGATCTTTTCAATGGAGTTGATCCATTGTACGGCAATTAAGGGATCCAATTATCCATTAAAAGTAGGAGGCTTTTGTCTCATGAAACTCTCGATTGTGACTTGTTCTTTCTTAGGGGGTAGAACGTTCCTCTTGACCCATGTTTCTATTCAAAGCTTGAGTTAACTGAGAGAGTATCGTGACAAAGTTCGTGATTCCCGCTCCCATTGGATTGGGCATCTCATTAGAACAGTCGTCACATTGATCTTCGCATCAGTTGTTAGCCCGAGTCCTCCTATTACCGGTCATTGGCTGGAATAAAAGAAAATTTAGGGGTAACACATAAAGGGTAATCTAAAGACAAAAACGGATGACTTATAAATAACTTTTATTTCCTTAACTTATAAATCTATAGGCTTCAATCTATGTTATCCATGATCTACTTCCCAACATATATTCTTAAGAGCATTTTTTTTATTCGTTTAACAATGGTTTATACTAAGCTCGTGAATTTACCAAAACATATCCCCTGAGAGTGTCGTAACCAAAAGTGCAGCAAGGCCCATTGTCGTGTACCAGGATACCCCAGGTCAAGCCCGAAACTCCTTGTCAGAGTTTTCACTCCTAAGCCCATATGTGCCAGAGCCGCCTCTACCCGCTCGTATCCAGACAGGGATGTATTTGTTTGATAAACCACTTACTCAATACTTACCAAAATTTAGGGATGTTTTTGTTATACTTAGTCTTGTCTCTAAGGATTCACTAAGGTTTTCTAATCCTAATCCCAAAAATAACTAAACATATCCTCTAATACCGACTATAACAACCCTGCTCTTTATTTCACTAACACATATTTTATTACATAAAACATTCACTTGATACAACATAGAAGACCGAGAGGTCTAATGTGTTTGGGGCTTAAGAACATCACATAACGACTTAAAACATGAAACACAACATCTTCATTGAAAACTTCATTTACATGACCACTACATTCCCTCGTACTCAGCATTGCATGGGATAACCTGAGGACATGCATAAGAAAATGGTGAGCTATAAAGCCCAGTAAGGGAGTAAAAAGGCATAACATGAAGAATACAATACATGTTAGGCAATAGGCATATCAATTGAGCGTAAGAGAAACATGAACATAAAGGCATGATATAGCATAATTAACATAACATGGAAATTTGGCAACAACATTTAACATGATATTAGCATAAGTCAAGGCTCATTGCACATAGAGCATGAGTAAACCCTCATTGCACTTGAATTAGCATGAGTAAACCCTCATTGCACTTGACGTATCATGATACTAATCTTTACCCAATGCATTGAAGCGCTATCAGGGCGCACTCTTCTTAATCATTTCATTTCATGCAAGTGTGTCACGTGGATCATATAACATGGATTCATTAAACATCATTATTTATTCCACGATAAAGGAATGTGGAATTCATATATGAAACTCTAATCAATAAGTAAATGTGCATAAAGGTGAATACCCTTGATAGATAAATGGGAATGGTATTCACTACACAATGACTTTGGCATGGAAAATCGCGGTGCAATTTCGGCAGCATAACAGTGTGATATAAGAATTCGTAAAAATTGATGAGAGAGAAAGGGTGTATCATCATATGTACATGAAATGGACAGTAAGGGGGTCATATAGATAAATGTCCCAACATATGTAATGGAATTTAGATTCATAATACAAAAGAATTGCTTGAATGTAAATGAGGAGAGAAATCATTTACGGACTTTCGACATGGTAACGGATGTACATAGGAGGCATTAATGAGAGAGAAAGGGCTCTCTCATCATTCAAACATAAAGAAGTATGGAGGAGGTGCGAAATCATACCCCAACATTTGTAATTGGAAATAAAAGGCCATAACATAATAAAATTTGGACAAAAATGAGAAAGGAAGAAATCTCTTACGGAATTTCGGCATTGTAACGGATGTACATGAGACATTAATGAGAGAGAAAGGGGTCTCTCATCATTAGAACATAAAGAGGGCAGTATAAGGGTGGTGTGAAATCATACCCCAACATTTATAATTGAAAATAAAAGGGCATAACAATGGTAAGAAACTTGAATAAAATGAGAATGGAAGGAATCTCTCACTTGAAAGTGTGATCCCAAAGGCTTGGGAGAGACTTGAAAGAGACTTTTTGGGAGCTTGGGTAATTCTGCCTCGTTACTTCCTCTGGTTCCCACGTTGCTTCTTCAAACTTGTGGTTTCTCCACAACACTTTCACGAGGGGCATTGTCAAAGAATAAATCTGGGAAGCTGACTCAAGAAGGATAGGAAAACCCAAAACTCAGTCTTTTATGATGCATATACCATTATTTTCTCCTACGACCAGTGTCCTAATGTATCGAGTCGAAAAGCGGGTTGTCAGAGTCCTAGTGAACGGATGCGTCGGTCGCCACACAAACACTGGAACCTCTGGCCTGAGAGCCGAGCTCGAAACATCCTAACATTGTCGCAATACAACCCAACCAAATCCTCTTAAAAGGTAAAGTCCGAACAACTTCCCAAGGAATGAACTTGCTCAGATACCATTCTGTCACGACCCGACCCATGTCGGGGCTCGAGCCGCAACTCTCCCAAACCCGCCTCCATAGGCCAGGGGTTGGCGATAAGTGTTACGGTTCTGGTGTGTGTGTGTTCGGGAATAGGGAATAAAAAGATACAGAGGAGAGTAATCAGAATTGTATTATCGGCTTCTTGAGTTACAGTAATGGAGATGAAGAAAAAGAAGTACAACAGGTTGAAGATGGAGAGGCCTCCTCCAGGTCCGCCTGCTGCTGCTGTGCGTTATTTCAGAAGCCAAGCCACTAACCCCTGCCTGTTCTGTTCCAACAGAATGCCCAAAAGGTTCTCCCCCCAACAAACCCCCAGCTCTCCCACTAAATACCGGCCGAACTAACAGTTGGCCCCACCACCCCACTAACAGATGCCCCTTTCCCCATTTTACCCCTGCGCTGATAAGTGTGCAAAATGGGGGGCGTGGGTAATGTGGGGTAACACCCACCGAACCAGAATCCACCCCACTAACAATTTCCCCCTCGACAATTGGCACCTTGTCCTCAAGGTGCAGATCTGGAAACTGCGAAATGATGTGTTTTGCATCCTCCCACGTGGACTCTTCGGCTGGTAAGCCATGCCACTGAATCAGCCAAGTGCCTTGTGGGTACCCAGGTGTGGATTTTGCGGCCAAGATCGCTGCTGGGCGAGGACCATAAGATGAAGATCCGTCCCACAATTCTGGCAGTTCGGAGTGAACTGGAGACTTCCCAACAGCACGCTTAAGCTGCGAGACATGGAAAACCGGATGTATCTGTATTGTTGGGGGCAATGTCAACTTATAAGCGGTGTTTTCCAGACGCGCTTCAACAGCAAATGGACCATAATAACGGGCAGCCACGAGTTCCCCAACTTCATAAGAAACATCACGACGGTGCCTGTTGGCTACTCGAACCATTAACTGTTGGGCTCGGGTGAGGTTGTGCCGGAGTTGTTCTATCATTTGGTCCCGCTCAGCAAGCAGTGTATGCACTGTGTCCACTGGAGTAGAGTCCCCAGTAACCCGCTGCACAGCAGGTGGTTTTCACCCGTACACAGCTTCAAAAGGAGTCATTTTAGTTGAAGAGTGGGTTGCTGTGTTGTAACAGTACTCAGCCCAGTGCATCCACCGGGACCAGGTTTGTGGTCTTTCGGAAGCAAAACAACGCAGATATGTTCCAAGACATTTGTTAACAATCTTCGTCTGTCCATCCGTTTGGGGATGGTAGGATGAACTCATTTTTAGAGTGGTACCCTCCAAGCGAAATAATTCCTTCCAGAAATTGCTGACAAATATAAGATCCCAGTCACTAAGGATCGAGCTAGGGATATCATGTAAGCGAACCACCTCCCTAATGAAAAGTTCAGCAACATCCTTGGTAGTATATGGATGGTGCAATAGTAAAAAGTGGGCATATTTGGTGAAACGGTCCACCACCACCAAGATAACGCTAAATCCATGGGATTTGGGCAGTTCAGAGAGGAAATCCATCGAAATATCTTCCCAAACTCGTGCAGGAATTGGCAGCGGCTGGAGAAGTCCGGCCGGAGACAGAGCCTGAGTTTTATGCCGCTGGAAAACATCACATTCTCGGACGAATTGTTGAACCTGCTCTGTCATTCCCCTCCAGAATAGGCCAGCTGCCAAACGTTTATAGGTCTTATAGAATCCGGCATGGCCCCCTACTGGCAAAGAGTGATAATACTGTAAAAACTTTGGTATGAGGCTGGACTTCGAGGATAGAACGAGCCGGTCCTGGTAGAACAACAAGCCATGACGAACAGCATACCTGGGCTGTGTTGAGGGGCGCTGCTGGACAGCAGAAAAAATGCTTTTCAGCACTGGATCCTGCTGATTTTCTACCTTAATAATTTTTGTTTCCAACCATAGAGGTTCGGATACTGCTGAACCTAATGTTATTGGTTCATCAGAGTTGTCCAGATCGCCAACAGTCCGGCGAGAAAGGGAATCTGCCGCCTGATTTAAACGCCCTGGTTTGTAGACTATTTCAAAGTCATACCCCAAGAGCTTTGTCTGCCTGTTGGTTTGTCGTGTGAAGTCGTTGACTAAGGAGATGCTTGAGGGCCTTGTGGTCAGTGTAAACAATAAAGTGGTTCCCAATAAGATATTGCCTCCAGTGGTTAACTGCCAAGACAAGGGCCATGACCTCTTTTTTATAAACTGATTTGGAGAGGTTGGCGTCTGCTAATGCCTTGCTGAAATAAGCTACTGGTCGCCCAGCTTGCATGAGAACAGCCCCAACCCCTAGGCCAGAGGCATCACATTCGATGATAAATGGTTGTTTAAAATTAGGTAATGCTAGTAGTGGTGTTGATGCTAGACATTTCTTAAGGGCATTAAAGGCATGTTCAGCTGCTGGAGTCCAATGGAAATTTTTTTTTTTTTGTTAATTTTGTGAGTGGCTTTGCTATCTTGTCATATCCTTCAACGAACTTCCTCTAGTAGCCAATTAGACCCAAGAATCCCAGGACTCCTTTGACAGAAAGTGGTCGTGGCCAGCCAATTACACATTCAACCTTTGATGGCTCCACCGAAACGCCATTCGCCGAGATAATATGGCCTAGATACTCCATGGATTGTTGTGCCAAAAAACATTTCTTGCGGTTTAGATGGAGCTGATTGTTCTACAACACCTGGAAGACCATCCTCAAGTGTTGCAAGTGGTCCGCCCAAGTTTTACTAAAGACCAGAATGTCATCAAAGAATACCAAGACAATCTTCCTCAAAAATTCCCTAAACATTCTGTTCATGGTGGCCTGAAAAGTAGCTGGGGCGTTCATCAACCCGAATGGCATGACAAGAAATTTGTAGTGTCCCTCGGGAGTACGAAAAGTTGTCTTACTAACATCCGATGTTCGGACCCGGAATCTGATGAAATCCGGATTTTAAATCCAGTTTGGAAAAGTATGTGGCTCCTTGCAACTCGTCCAACAATTCTTCTATGATGGGAATGGGAAATTTATCCGGAATTGTGAGCTTATTAAGAGCTTGGTAGTCGACACACATTCTCCAGCTCCCATCTTTTTTCTTTACAAGGATTATGGGGCTAGCAAACGGGCTGCAGCTGTGTCGGATTATCCCTTGAATCATCATATCGCTGACTTGTCGTTCAACCTCATCTTTAAGATAGTGGGCCAATTTATAAGGCCTGATGCTTACTGGTGCTGCCCCGGCTACCAGGTTTATAGCATGGTTCGTTTCTCTTGGTGGAGGAAGCCCCCTTGGCTGGTCGAACAAAGACTGGAAGTTGTACAGAACCTCTTCCATTTGGTGCTGGGCAGCTTGCCCTCTGCCCATTCCCCCTGCTGGAAATTGGATTCGTGCCATCCAAACCCACCCTTCAATAAACAAGGTTTTAGCCGGAGCTTGGACAAACAACTTCTTATCATTCTCCTCTTCACCCAACCTTCCCTGCAGCTTGATTTCCCGCCCCTGCCACACGAACTCCATCGTCTTATGGCCCCAATCTGTCAACACACTGCCAAGATTTTTTAACCACTGCATTCCCAAGATCACGTCCGACCCTCCTGTGTCAAAAACATAGGCGTCTATAATGACATTGAAGTTTTCCAGATTAAGCATAACCTGCTTACAGCGGCCTTGAGAGAGAGCTCGAGACCCGTCGCCGAGAGTTACTCCGAAGGGTTTGATCGGAACAACCTTCACATTGGCAAATTTTGCTAACCGCCTGGAGATGAAGTTGTGACTGGCACCGCTGTCCACAAGTACCAATACTGGTACTCCTGTTAGATTTCCAGCAAGCAACATTGAATCGGCCCCCACTCCTCCCATGTTACGTAGCTCTACCAGCTCCCCTGTCCGGACGGCTGGCTCCCCGTTCTGAACTTCATTCTCAGCTTTTATCTCCCCTTCTGCTGCCTCTTGCGCTATAGCATCCCGCCATTTTAAAACATAAACTTTCATTTCATTACACGGAACTGAGGATCGTTAAGGTTTAGTGTCTTGGAAACAAGGATCATAATACATAAAAAAAACATAAAACATTCTTCTTAAACACTTGAAAGGCTTCTCCTTTAGTTCATCCTATGTTCATTATGCATCTCATAACCTGGGGACATACATCAAAAGAAAGGGTGAGCAGAAGGCCCAGTAAGGGAAACAAGAGAAACATTTTACAAGTGAACTTGAGATACTTCAATAAGGACATGAAAAGAACTTTAAGGCATGAGAAAGAAATCATGAGATACATCATAATAAAAATAATCATTTTTCATAACTTGAAGATGTGGCTACAACATTTAATATTGACAATCGTTTCGTTTCACCAAGGTCCATCCTCAAGGTGTCGTTAAAAATTACCAAGGTTATTCACCAAGGCGTCGTTAAAATGGTCATCTCTAGAGATTAAGTCTTTACCCAATGCATTGTAGCGCTATCAGGACGCACCCTTAAATTTGTCTTTATTTTCATGTGAGCCACATATATCATCATCAAACATTTCATAAATAACCCATATAGCATAAAATAAATGGGTTTCATTTCATAATCATAACGTTTTAAAAACTGCTTTAAAGACATGATCTTTACGTTACTTTAAACCCACGAAAAGGGAAAGCGGGTATCATGTATGTAAATCCCAGAATTTAAAATAGAACATTTTTATATATATGTGAATACCCCTTTATAAATAGGATCTTTGAGTATTCACTTTATAACATAAAATAATTTTGAGAAAAGAGAGGCATTTTGAGACGAAAATTCTGCAGCATAACAGCTATGTTACAAGGTTTTAGAAACTTTGAAAAGAGAGGGAACATGGGTTGAACAATCATAATTGACCCATAAAAAGGTAGAGGGACAGAATAAGAAGGATATATGGACATGATGATGCAATTTCAAGGACATACCAATTGAAATGAAAAACATGGAAGGAAGACAAAAATTTGATTTCTCTTATGAAAATTCGGCAGCCTAACGGCGTCAATTAAACTTCAACAAAAACGAATTGGACAAATAAAATAGGGTCTCTCATCATATGATCATAAGAGATCAGTATGATAGATATAGAGATCATACCCCAACATAATAAAAAGGAACTTGAAAGATTTGACATGAAAATCGAACTTGAAAAATGAGAAGGGTGAAAGAATCACTTAAACATTCGGCAGCCTAACGGCGTCACTTAAACTTTCATAAAACGAAATGATGAGAGTAAGAGGGGATCTCTCATCATATAAACATGGAAGGGGCAGTAAGAGGAATATAAAAGAACATCCTCTCACATAATAACATGGAGCATAAAAGGAATGACATAAAAGAGATTACACGAAAAGAAAGAGAGGGGTCGGATCCCTTACCTTAAAACGTGACTCTTGAAACTCAAAGGATTGGACCTTGAGGGCTTGGGGGCACCTTGGGAGGACTCTTTGGAAGGTAAGAAGACCAGAACTTCGTTGGGGAAGAGTTGGGAGTGAAAACCAAGGGAGGAAAGGGTGGGTATTTATAGGGAAAGTGAGGGGACAAAGCATTAATGGCCAAAGGACACCTCACATGTGCTTTTCTCAAACCCATGGGCTCTCCCTTGGCATTTATCATGGAGTTAGGCCACATGGGGCCCCCAAAACAATAATTCATCACCCTTGGCCGGCCAACCCTCAAAAGATCTCATGACATCATCATGACATCATTATGATGTCATTAAACATACCGAAACCCTAAAACGGTATTTTTACTATTCACTGAAAATTCAACTTTCTCAGAATAATCCCAAAATTTCACCTTAACCAAATATCAATGCTCTGATTTCAAAAATGAAATCCATTTTATAAAAATATTTTTCTAAATATTTTTAATTTAATTTTTAAATAAAAACACTATTCATCGAAAATTCATTTTTTTCAGAAAAATCCCCAAAAATTACCTTAACATAATATCGATGCTCTGAGTTCAAAAATAAAGTCATTTTTATAAAAATAATTTTCTAATTATTTTTAATTAAATTTTTAATTAAAAAACACTATTCATCCGAGAAAGCTAATACTTGATTAATAATTTATGAAACCGTTATTTACCCATTTTATTGAATCACATTACTTAACCAAGGTGTCTAAATTATATTAAAACTTTCTTTAAGTGAAAATTACTAATCCATTTGGTCACATTACTAATCCTAAGCGTAAAATCACTATTCATAATTTACTATTCATCAAAAATTAAGTTGATCTTATTAGACTCCAAATTCCTTAATGAACACTTTTGTAGAAGACCATTTTTTGAAAATCATTACACATCATTAGTTATTTAGGGTTTACATAAATATTTCAAAATATCCCTTTTTCAAAATTCATCAATAAAATACATTCTAAAATTATCTAGGCATTTGAAATTTCACAAACATCACTAAAGGAAGAAATCTCAATTTATTCACCCGAGAGGATTACACAAGGAAACTAGGGTCTCATCACATAGCCCCTTATAACACTGGCATAAGACCTAAGTGTAAGGTGTGATATGGTGAGAGAATCTGAGGGAGGCTCAGATAACATTGCCCTAGTAGCAATCTCCACTAACTTGAACTTCTCCTGCAAGCGTTTTCGTTCAAGCTTGACACGCTGGAGCTCGGCTTGGGCTTGGTCCAAAGCGAAGCTCACAGATGCTACCTCCTTCCCAAGCTCTGATAAGTGGGCTTCGTAAGGGTTGAGTCTACTGGATGAAGCCATCGACTCCTCTTTCTGCATTAACCATTAACATCTTATTAAATCAATAAGAGTAAGTTAATATACTACTCAAAAAGATTGGGTCGTTACATTCTTCCCCCCTTAAGAAATTTCGTCCCCGAAATTTACACTTGAGGCCTAGTCGAAAAGGTGAGGGTACTTTTGCTTCATTGTTTCCTCAGGCTCCCAAGTCGCCTCTTCATATTTATGATTCCTCCACAACACTTTCACAAGGTGGGTAGTCTTGTTTCGTAGGACCTTGTCTCTACGGTCTAAGATCTCCACTGGCTGCTCTTCATAAGAGAGGTCATGTTCAAGTTGTACCACCTCTGGGTTCAGTACATGCGAAGGGTCGGGTATGTACTTCCTCAAGAGAGATACATGGAAGACATCATGAACTTGAGCTAGGTTCGGTGGAAGTGCTAGACGATAGGCCACTGCTCCTATGCGATCAAGGATTTCATAGGGGCCAATGTACCTAGGGCTGAGCTTCCCTTTCTTCCCAAACCACATGACTCTCTTCCATGGAGAGATTCGAAGGAAGACTTTGTCACCCACCCCAAACTCCAAGTCTCTTCGACGATTGTCAGCATAGCTCTTCTGCCGACTCTGAGCAGCCGTTATGTGTTGTTGGATGGCATGAACCTGTTCTGTCATCTCTTGCACGAGATCAGGCCCAAGAAGCTTCCTCTCACCAGTTTCATCCCAACAAGTAGGAGTTCTACACCGCTTTCCATATAGAGCTTCATAGGGTGCCATCTGAATACTCGAATGGAAGCTGTTGTTATAGAACTCCACTAATGGGAGGTGTTGATCCCATCCACCTTTAAATTCCATTGAGCATAATCTCAACATGACTTCGAGTGTCTGAATAGTCCTTTCAGATTGGCCATCAGTTTGAGGATGATAGGCCGTACTAAAATTCAATTCAGTATTCAGAGCATGCTGAAGACTTCTCCAGAATTTTGATGTGAATCTTGGGTCACGATCAGATACGATGGATAGTGGTACCCCATGCAGCCTTACCACTTCCTTCACGTATATCTTGGCAAGCTGATCCAGAGAGAAATCTTCCCGAATAGAGATAAAATGGGCTGTCTTGGTGAGACGGTCCACAATAACCCATATCGCATTGTTTCCTTTGGATGTTTTTGGGAGACCAGTTACAAAGTCCATGGTGATATTATCCCACTTCCATACTGGTATGGGTAGCGGTTGTAATACCCCCTTAGGAAGTTGTCTTTCTGCCTTTACTTGCTGACACACCAGGCACCTTGTAGTGTAATCGGCAATCTCCCTCTTCATGTTATCCCACCAATAATGATCACGAAGGTCTCTATACATCTTAGTGCTTCCCGGATGTATAGAGAAAGTAGATCTATGAGCTTCATCCATCAGTTCTTTCTTTATCTCCGGAATAGATGGAACACATAGTCTTGTACGAAATTTCAATACACCTTCTTGATCAATATTGAAATCAGGGAACTTCCCATCCTTTACAGCCTCGAACTTCTCCTGCAGCAAAGGATCTTCTTTTTGAGCCTTCTTGATCTTCTCTAGTAATGAAGGTTGAGAAATCATTTGGGATAGGGTTGATGATGTCCCTTTCCTTATAATTCTCATGTCCAGTTTTACTAGATCTTTAATCAAGGAATCTCCCAGGATCCTCATTGTTGCCAGAACAACAGGATCTTTCCTGCTTAACGCATCTGCGACTTTGTTTGCTCTTCCAGGGTGATAATGAATTGAACAATCATAGTCTTTAATAAGCTCCAACCATCTCCTTTGTCTCATGTTCAATTCTTTATGAGTGAAAATATACTTTAGACTTTGGTGGTCAGTGTATATATCACATTTCTCCCCATAAAGATAGTGCCTCCATATCTTTAGAGCAAAAACAACTGCCGCCAGCTCTAGATCATGCGTAGGATAATTCTGCTCATGAATCTTCAACTGTCGAGATGCATAAGCAATTACTTTGTCATTTTGCATGAGGACGCACCCAAGCCCTTTCAGAGATGCATCGCTAAAAATAACGAATCCTTCTCCGATAGAGGGTAGTGTTAACACCGGTGCAGTAACCAATCTCTTCTTCAGCTCTTGGAAACTTTCCTCGCATTCCTTTGTCCAGATGAACTTAACCCCTTTTCGAGTCAACTTAGTTAGTGGATTAGAAAGCCGTGAAAAGTTTTTCACAAACCTCCTATAATATCCCGCTAAGCCAAGGAAACTACGAATCTCAGTTACTGTTGTGGGTTGAGGCCACTCCTCCACAACCATTGTCTTTGCAGGGTCAACCGAGATTCCTTCATTGGTTACGATGTGCCCCAAGAAAGCCACTTGTTGTAACCAAAACTCACACTTGCTGAACTTCCCAAAGAGCCTCTCCTTCCGTAGAGTTTTCAAAACAACCCTCAGATGATCTTCATGCTCCTCACGACTTTTTGAATATATCAAAATATCATCAATAAAAACTACCACAAAGTTATCAAGGTAGTCCTTAAAGACTCTATTCATCAAATCCATGAAAATAGCAGGAGCATTAGTCAAGCCGAAGGGCATAACAGTAAACTCATAATGCCCATATCTTGATCGGAAGGCAGTCTTTGGAATATCTTCCTTCTTCACCCTCAGTTGATGATAACCAGATCGAAGGTCAATCTTAGAGAAGAATTGAGCCCCACGAAGTTGGTCAAATAAATCATCAATTCTTGGTAGAGGGTATCTGTTCTTCACTGTGATCCCGTTCAGTTCTCTATAATCAATGCATAGCCGCATTGATCCATCCTTCTTCTTCACAAAGAGAACTGGTGCTCCCCAAGGAGACACACTCGGTCGGATAAACCCCTTCTCCAACAAGTCTTGGAGTTGTTTCTTTAACTCTTCTAGCTCCACATTTGTCATTCTATACGGAGTCTTTGATATCGGTTGAGACCCAGGTACGAGTTCAATGGAGAACTCTACCTCTCTTTCTGGGGGAGGTCCAGGTAACTCCTCAGGAAATACATCCATGTATTCCTGAACAATCGGAACATCTTCAATTTGTATGCTCCCTTTCCCTTCTTCCTCATCACCGATTAACTCCATAAAGAAAGATATAGGAGGTGCTTCTAGATAGGGATCAGTTCGGGATATCTCTCCACGGAAGATAACTGTAGGTCGTTCATTCAAGACTACTGAGATTTCCTTACTTCTGCATTTGATCTTAGCATTATACTTTGAGAGCCAGTCCATCCCTAGTATAACGTCGAATTCCATCATGGGAATGACTACTAGATTTGCGATAAGATTGTGCTCACCAAAGTAAACACTAGAGTCTCTAAACACTGTTGATGCATGGATAATCCCACTTGGAGTCTTGACTGACAACTCTACCTCAAGCAATTCGGGGATTGATTCTATATTCTTTGCAAACTTGGAAGAAATAAAGGAATGCGTAGAACCAGAATCAAATAAAGCACTTGCTAGTTTTGAGAGGACAACAAGAGTACCTGCTACCACATCGTTCGGGACTTCAACTTCAGCTGTTGTGATAGCGAAAGCACGACCTTGCTCTCTTGGCCTCTGCTGAGGTTGGTGGTGATTCCCCTCCACCGCCCTCGGATTGGGACATTGGTTAGCAAAGTGCCCAAGCTGTCCACACTTGAAGCATGTGACTTCGGGTAGGGCCAGAACCATCTTTCCTCTGTCGTTAGTGTTGGGAAGCTGAGGCTTCACCTCACTATGACAATTCCGAGCAATATGACCTCCTCTTCCACACTTGTAGCACTTGCCACTTCCGTTCAAGCAGTTCCCCAGATGATTCTTCCCACATTTATTGCATGTGGTAAGTTGCATTTGCTTTCCACCTCTTCCCTGATCAAAAGACTTCCCTAAACTGGGCTCCAACGATCTCTTCTTTTCATTTGGCTTATGAGACCACTGTGTCTCACCAAACTCCAGCTCGACTTTCATAGCACTTCGAACTATTTCTTTATAGCTATCATAGTCCCTGTTGGCTAGATTCTTCCGCAGATGAGGTCGTAGTCCGCCAAAGAATCTATCAACCTTCCCATTAGGGTCCATGACAAAGCTTGAGGTATAACGGGAAAGCCTTGTGAAGTTCATCTCGTAGCTTCCGACAGATTCGTTCTCCTTCTGCTTCAGCTCGAGAAACTCTTTCTCCATTTTCGTTCTCATGGAACGAGGGAAATACTTGTTAAAGAAAATCCCCCGAAATTCTTCCCATTCCATAGCTTCCATCTCTCCTCGTGGCTTCGTGTTTTTGATCAGTGACCACCACTGATCAGCTTCTCCCTCTAGGCGGTAAACAGCAAGGGTGACTTTTTCTTGTTCCGAACAATGAAGTACAGAGAAGATCTTTTCAATGGAGCTTATCCATTGTTCCGCAACCAATGGGTCAGTAGATCCACTGAATGTTGGCGGTCGTTGACGCATGAAGGACTCAACAGAGTGTTGTTCCCTTCGTGGTGAGGTCGGCCTCTCAGCTTGATTCAAGTTATTACTCATAACTTGAGTCAGTTGGTTCATCATTCGCATGAATGTTTCCATTCCGGCTTCCATCGGAGGGTCGTCAGCACATGGTGCATTGCGGTCACCATCGGCACGGTTCCTCCTATTGCCCGCCATTTTCTAAAAGAATAAAACCTTAGTAAGAAACTTATTTCATTTATGAATCTTTTAACTAAGACTTAATGCTTAGACAATTACACTTTTCTATAATTCCTTCATAATGATTCATAGAAAGCTTGTGATTAACCAAACATATCCCCCGGGAGTGTCGTAACCAAGAGTGCAGCAAGGCCCGTTATCGTGCACCAGTTCCCGTTCGAGTCTAGCTCAAAGCGGTGTTTTCGGGTTTTACCTCTATGTACATCTGTGCCAGAGCCGCCTCTACCTGCTCGTATCCAGACAGGGATGTATTTGTTTGATAAACCACTTACTCAATACTTACCAAAATACCAGGAAGTTTTCCTATATTTAAACTTTTCTATAGGGTTCTTCCTAAAGTTTTTATATCCTAATTTCCACAAATAACTAAACCATCCTTTGATACCAACTATAGCATCCCGCCATTTTAAAACATAAACTTTCATTTCATTACACGGAACTGAGGATCGTTAAGGTTTAGTGTCTTGGAAACAAGGATCATAATACATAAAAAAAACATAAAACATTCTTCTTAAACACTTGAAAGGCTTCTCCTTTAGTTCATCCTATGTTCATTATGCATCTCATAACCTGGGGACATACATCAAAAGAAAGGGTGAGCAGAATGCCCAGTAAGGGAAACAAGAGAAACATTTTACAAGTGAACTTGAGATACTTCAATAAGGACATGAAAAGAACTTTAAGGCATGAGAAAGAAATCATGAGATACATCATAATAAAAATAATCATTTTTCATAACTTGAAGATGTGGCTACAACATTTAATATTGACAATCGTTTCGTTTCACCAAGGTCCATCCCCAAGGTGTCGTTAAAAATTACCAAGGTTATTCACCAAGGCGTCGTTAAAATGGTCATCTCTAGAGATTAAGTCTTTACCCAATGCATTAGAGCGCTATCAGGGCGCACCCTTAAATTTGTCTTTATTTTCATGTGAGCCACATATATCATCATCAAACATTTCATAAATAACCCATATAGCATAAAATAAATGGGTTTCATTTCATAATCATAACGTTTTAAAAACTGCTTTAAAGACATGATCTTTACGTTACTTTAAACCCACGAAAAGGGAAAGCGGGTATCATGTATGTAAATCCCAGAATTTAAAATAGAACATTTTTATATATATGTGAATACCCCTTTATAAATAGGATCTTTGAGTATTCACTTTATAACATAAAATAATTTTGAGAAAAGAGAGGCATTTTGAGACGAAAATTCTGCAACATAACGGCTATGTTACAAGGTTTTAGAAACTTTGAAAAGAGAGGGAACATGGGTTGAACAATCATAATTGACCCATAAAAAGGTAGAGGGACAGAATAAGAAGGATATATGGACATGGTGATGCAATTTCAAAGACATACCAATTGAAATGAAAAACATGGAAGGAAGACAAAAATTTGATTTCTCTTATGAAAATTCGGCAACCTAACGGCGTCAATTAAACTTCAACAAAAACGAATTGGACAAATAAAATAGGGTCTCTCATCATATGATCATAAGAGATCAGTATGATAGATATAGAGATCATACTCCAACATAATAAAAAGGAACTTGAAAGATTTGACATGAAAATCGAACTTGAAAAATGAGAAGGGTGAAAGAATCACTTAAACATTCGGCAGCCTAACGGCGTCACTTAAACTTTCATAAAACGAAATGATGAGAGTAAGAGGGGATCTCTCATCATATAAACATGGAAGGGGCAGTAAGAGGAATATAAAAGAACATCCTCTCACATAATAACATGGAGCATAAAAGGAATGACATAAAAGAGATTACACGAAAAGAAAGAGAGGGGTCGGATCCCTTACCTTAAAACGTGACTCTTGAAACTCAAAGGATTGGACCTTGAGGGCTTGGGGGCACCTTGGGAGGACTCTTTGGAAGGTAAGAAGACCAGAACTTCGTTGGGGAAGAGTTGGGAGTGAAAACCAAGGGAGGAAAGGGTGGGTATTTATAGGGAAAGTGAGGGGACAAAGCATTAATGGCCAAAGGACACCTCACATGTGCTTTTCTCAAACCCATGGGCTCTCCCTTGGCATTTATCATGGAGTTAGGCCACATGGGGCCCCCAAAACAATAATTCATCACCCTTGGCCGGCCAACCCTCAAAAGATCTCATGACATCATCATGACATCATTATGATGTCATTAAACATACCGAAACCCTAACACGGTATTTTTACTATTCACTGAAAATTCAACTTTCTCAGAATAATCCCAAAATTTCACCTTAACCAAATATCAATGCTCTGATTTCAAAAATGAAATCCATTTTATAAAAATATTTTTCTAAATATTTTTAATTTAATTTTTAAATAAAAACACTATTCATCGAAAATTCATTTTTTTCAGAAAAATCCCCAAAAATTACCTTAACATAATATCGATGCTCTGAGTTCAAAAATAAAGTCATTTTTATAAAAATAATTTTCTAATTATTTTTAATTAAATTTTTAATTAAAAAACACTATTCATCCGAGAAAGCTAATACTTGATTAATAATTTATGAAACCGTTATTTACCCATTTTATTGAATCACATTACTTAACCAAGGTGTCTAAATATATTAAAACTTTCTTTAAGTGAAAATTACTAATCCATTTGGTCACATTACTAATTCTAAGCGTAAAATCACTATTCATAATTTACTATTCATCAAAAATTAAGTTGATCTTATTAGACTCCAAATTCCTTAATGAACACTTTTGTAGAAGACCATTTTTTGAAAATCATTACACATCATTAGTTATTTAGGGTTTACATAAATATTTCAAAATATCCCTTTTTCAAAATTCATCAATAAAATACATTCTAAAATTATCTAGGCATTTGAAATTTCACAAACATCACTAAAGGAAGAAATCTCAATTTATTCACCCGAGAGGATTACACAAGGAAACTAGGGTCTCATCACATAGCCCCTTATAACACTGGCATAAGACCTAAGTGTAAGGTGTGATATGGTGAGAGAATCTGAGGGAGGCTCAGATAACATTGCCCTAGTAGCAATCTCCACTAACTTGAACTTCTCCTGCAAGCGTTTTCGTTCAAGCTTGACACGCTGGAGCTCGGCTTGGGCTTGGTCCAAAGCGAAGCCCACAGATGCTACCTCCTTCCCAAGCTCTGATAAGTGGGCTTCGTAAGGGTTGAGTCTACTGGATGAAGCCATCGACTCCTCTTTCTGCATTAACCATTAACATCTTATTAAATCAATAAGAGTAAGTTAATATACTACTCAAAAAGATTGGGTCGTTACATGCGCAACTCCTTCCTCCCGTGGTTCCTCATGTTCTTCGTACTCCCAGACCAACAACCGCAGATGTTTTTCAGGGCATTTGTGCATGGGTCCGAAGGGTTGGCCACAACGAAAACATAATCCCTTTTGTTTTCGTTCCTCCCGCTCTTGTCGACTAAGCGCTCTCACTCCTCCCCAACGGTCATCACCAACGACCCTTCGTAATTCTTCATCCCGTCGGTTTCGGTTGAAATTCGGTTTTCAATTTCAGGTCGCAATCCTCCCATAAATAGGCTCGTGTACCACTGTTCTGGAAAATCAGGCAGCCTTAAGGCAATCTGCTCAAATTCCTCAATAGAGTCATCTACCGAGCCTGTTTGTTTCAAGTTTTTCAAAAACCTTAATGGGTCCCCATCTGTGTTCCGCCCATACCGGTCCAGGAATAAAGATTTGAAGGAGCTCCAGGTTGAACCAGGAGTAATACTGTTCCAGGACAAAAACCATGCACAACGCAGTACCTTCCATGCACAACTGTGCATGCTGCAACTTCAGGTCTTCCGGAATTTGGTTTATTAAGTAAGTGTCAGCCTTAGTAATCCACCCTAACGGATCATCTCCAGCAAAAGCGGGTAATTCTACCTTTCGTGAGACACTGCGCAGCTCCTCCAACTGTTCGGCCGCCTCTGTAACTGGAAATTTACCCAGGCGCTCGACGACTATCTGCCTGGTTCATTGCACTTTCACTCTGTTTTCCAGCATCTGAACTGCGTCCAATTTGTGATTCCACTCCTCTTAACTTTTCCATAGTTTTCTCTTCCAGATTCCTAACTCGTAGCATCACACGTTCCTCGGACTGCTGCACCTCATTCTGTGCTACCAGCAAGCTTTCACGCTGTCCGCTCATCATTTTCTCCACATTTTCTTGTATAGAAGTCATGGCAGCCCTTATACTCTCCATATAGATGATTCGATCGAAGCTACTCGGTGCTCCATCCGAGTTTGCATACAACTCGTTGCAGACTATTTCAGAACGGATGTTCAGTTGCGTCGACGGCCCCTCCCTCTGTTCGGCTCCTCAGATCGATGAAGTTCCCCAGCGGAGTCGCCAAAACTGTTACGGTTCTGGTGTGTGTGTGTTCGGGAATAGGGAATAAAAAGATACAGAGGAGAGTAATCAGAATTGTATTACCGGCTTCTTGAATTACAGTAATGGAGATGAAGAAAAAGAAGAAGAAAAAGAAGTACAACAGGTTGAAGATGGAGAGACCTCCTCCAAGTTCGCCAGCTGCTGCTGTGCGTTATTTCAGAAGCCAGGCCACTGACCCCTGCCCGTTCTGTTCCAACAGAATGCCCAAAAGGTTCTCCCCCCAACAAACCCCCAGCTCTCCCACTAAATATCGGCCGAACTAATAGCTGGCCCCACCACCCCACTAACAAATGCCCCTTTCCCCATTTTACCCCTGCGCTGATAAGTGTGCAAAATGGGGGGGCGTGGGTAATGTGGGGTAACACCCACCGAACCAAAATCTGCCCCACTAACAATAAGCGTCGAAGGCATAACTAAACTCGGGAAGGCCTATGCTTAAAGAACTTGTACGCACGCACCCACAAACACCTCAATGCAACAGTGTAGATATATATAAAAAAAACTGAAACTGAAATGCATGCATTCATCTATCTCAAACCAAAGTACAGCAAAAGTACTAAAGTAAAAAGGGCAAAACAAGCGCCCACTAAAAGAAAGTTGTAAAAGCATCTGACCAGCTCAGAAGCAGGGGATCGCTGCCAAAAGTAACTGCCGGAAAGCTCCTCGGCCCAACTCCGATAAACACCTCGGTCGGTCTAGCTCGCTAAGCTTTGCCTGCCTTGAGTCCTCCGTGGACTCCTTCGAAAGGCTTGTGGTTTGCACAAGACATAAAACATTTGCGCGCAAAGTCCGTGCAGGAGTGAGTACAAAGATACTCAGTAAGCGCCCCAAAAACCCAAAAGAAAAGAGAGCGATTGAAAGGCGACAGTCCACTCGACCCAGAGGGAACCTGTCATGACCAATCCCAATGGGGCCCGCGCCGCAACTCCCCAAGCCCGCCTCCACTAGGCCAGGGGCTGGTGACTAGCACCGAGTAGGCATATTACTAACATGGGAGGCATTGCCTAAGTACTTGTACACACGCACACATCTCCAAGCCCACAAATGCTGAAATGTAGAAAAAAACCACTAAGGAACAAAATGTTTGCATCCAACTAAACTCAACCAACAGAGTACGACGAAAAGTAAAGTACTGAAAGTAAACTGAGCCAGAATACAAGCCCACCAAAAACAAGAGTTTGAAAACTACAAAGTCCAACCTGTAAGCACAAAGAGGTACTAGGACTCCTGCTCGTAGCCGTAGGAACACCTCGGCCCGTAGGGAACTCAAAAAACTCAGTCCTGTCCTGGTCCGCCCTGGACTCCGTCAAAAGGTTGCTCGTCTGCACAAGACACGACGCGTGCGGGCAAAGTCCATGCAAGGGTGAGTATAACAATACTCAGTAAAGGACCCCGAAAACCACAAAACAATACACAAAGGAAAGGTACAGTCAGCTCTACACAATATATGTCTACTGAACATATAGCAAGAGTAACAAAAAAAATCCAGATAAATCAAAACCCAGACCTGCAGTCTAGAGACAAGTCACACAACCGCATACCCACGCTAGGGATTCAGTTTAAAGATTTCACGAAGCACTCGTCCCGGAGAACTCACTCCACGAGTCTGATAGCTCTGATAACATCCGTCTGAGAAGTATCGTTCGTCGGGAAAAGCCACGAGAGATAGATACACTCATTCCGAGAGAACACACTCCTGAGTGGGGAAAGATCACGATACACAGATGAGGATCACTATCAGGGCCTTGGCAGATACCGCGACTCATCCGGATTCACCTGCTAGGTAGAGGATCGGCGCCCTGTGGAAGTAGTCACGTCGATACCTGACTCTACTTAGGGTCAAGAATGGATAGAGGATCTCGCTCCGGGCCTCTCGGAGGGATACCTGACTCTATCTCGGAAAGTCCTGCTGAAGGGATACTCCTGTAAAAGGAAACGATACCTGACCTTCAGGGGAACGAGAAAAAGGGGCACTAACCCAAACGAAACATGTCCAAGATACGGTGGACAAGAAGATCAAGCCATGTACTGAAAAGAACACGGCGTGCAGGACGGTCACATGCCGTGTCTTCTGACCCCAGGTACTGCCCGTGTCGTAAGGCTTGTCGTGTAAAACGCAACTACACGGCGTGTAGAAAGGATCACAGTGTCAAAGTATTTGGGGTTCGCTCTGTGTACGCTAGCCATGTGCCCGTACACAGCCTCAACCCATGCATGCCAACCCGTGTAATCGGTACACAAGGTGACCCGCGTTACTGGCCTCACTTGGCCGTGTAGTGTAGTACACGGTCGTGTACTCCACCCCGAGTCCATGTATCCCTTGGATACACGGTGAGTCCCGCGTAGCCGCCTCTGTTATGTCGCGTAGGGTCTACACGCCGTGTTGTGAAGTCGTGTAGTCCATCCCGTGTCCGTGTATTTTCCAGAATACACGCCGAGCTTCGGGAAGGTCCCACACGCCATGTGACAGGGGTCACACGTCATGTGATGCCTGTCTGTCACCCGAAACCCTAGCCGTTGTCGCCGGTACCACACGGCGTGTTCTTCGGAATACACGTCGTGTGTTCTGGAAAATTCCAACAACGCGGACCACCGCCGTCGCGCCTCGAGTGAAGCTCCGATCTTCGATTTGGTCGTCTGTTTGCCACGAAACTTGAAGATTAAGGTCGCCCCGACGTCCCGAAGTCGTCTTCGTTGTTTTCGGGCCTCCGATCGGCCTCGAAAACATGTATCGATCCACCCGCGCGAAGAACGCTCAAAGAACGAGAACTCCCGAACCGTGTCGATTCGTCCGCCGCCATCGCCGCCACACCCCTGTTAGGTCGTCACGATGTCGGATCTCCAATTTGGGATCGTTGCGTTGCAGAACGGATGTGCAACGATCCGTTGTTCGTCGTCTCACGAAGAACGCGAATAACGCAGGGTAAAAAGAGGGGGAAGAAATCCAAATCACAAAAGAAAAGAGGAACGAACCTCCATCGTCGTTCGTCGCGACGTTGATCCGCTCCTGTTAGAAGGATTAAACAGAGCGAATCGAAACATGGATTTCAACATCGTGGATTAATTCCCAAAAAAAACAACCCAATAAAAACCCTCCCACAAGAACGCACGATCCGCGGGTCAACCTGTTTGTGGGTTGATCCGTGTTCGTCGTTTTATTTCAAAAACAGGGAACCCTACCTCTGTAGTCGACGAAGAGGGGGATCGATCGTCAGTCGAGATTCGATCTCGCTGCGCAACGATCTACGCGTCGGCGTTCGTCGGTGTCCGTCAAAAATCCTCTAAGGTTGGCTCCTCTCCAAAGCTCCAGAGGATTCTAAGGGGGAATCTCCAGGGTTATGAGTCTAACCCTGAACTCCCGCTTATTTAAAGAAAATAAGCGCCGTTGCGTTATGGAAACATTTTAAAATAAAATAAATTATTAATTTATTTTATTTCTTCTAAAACGCCCAAAAACTAACTTTTGAAGCTGACCTGCGTCGGTCGATGTTAGGTCTCGCCTAAAGTAAAGTCGCTGCTCTGAACGCAACGATGCCCTCGGATTTCTGATCTGGGCACCCGTTTAAAAGTTATTCCACTTTTACAGGAAAACCGCGCACGCGCGCTGTTTAAAATTTTAATTTATTTCTGTTGGAGTCTGCATCCCACATCGGACTTGAGGTCCGGTGTGATCTTAATTATTTATTATAAAATAACCCCAATGACTCCTTTAGAGAGTACACCTTGGGGGTTCGGTTTCTCCTATTTTACCTTTCTACATGGTATCAGAGGGAACCTAATCCCGAACCCTCCCAATTTTATTTCCCCCCGATTAGGGTTTCTCATAATTTCCCCCCGTGGGGGGCGACAGTCCCCCATGTTAGGTTTATTTTTATGCCCACGCCCCCGGGCTCATTTTCCAGCCGGCCTCCTGGTTTTGTCCGTCCTCCCTTCCCCGGCGGCTCCCTTCCCCGGCGGCTCTCTTCCTCGGCCGCCCTCACTCACTGCGCGCGGCGTTCCCCTCCCTTGCGGTTTGCTTTCGCTTCCTCCGCCCTACGAGGCTCCCGCATCTCCCGCACGGCTCTCCGGTACTCCTCCCGCTCCCGACCCATGCGCAGCCCTCCCCCCCAATCTGAGCGAGACTCCCGCCGCTGGCTCCCCCATCTCCCGCACGGCTCCCGCATCTCCCCTCGTCCAGGCGCGCTCCGCCCCGGCCTCGTCAAACTGCTCCCTAGCAGCTTCCCCCGACTGCCCGGCTCTTCGCGCCGCTCCCTGCCGGCCTCGTCCAGGTGCTCGCCCGATGGCTCCTGTTCCTCCCACGGCGCTCCTCCCGCTCCCGATCCCGACGACGTTCTTCTCTCCCGGCGGATCGGCCCCTTCCGTCCCGGCTCCCAGCGGATACGCCCCACCCCGCTGCTCCTCTGTCGTCGACGTCCCCTTCTCCAGGCGGAACCCCCCCGACGCGGCGCTCTCCCACCTCCGCCTCCTCGCGCATCATCAATGGCCCGCTGCTCCTGTGCGGACATCCAGACCCGCCTCCCTCCCTCCCGGCGGATCTCTCCCCCTACCGGCTCCTCCAGCAGCCGGCCTCCATCCCTGCTGCCCCCTCAATGTCGGCCACCCGCCGGCTTGGTCTCTGCTGGCCCCGCCTCCTGCGGATTTTCTAAGCCCTGCCTGCTGGCGCGCTTCCATCCCAGCGAATCTCTTCCTCTGCCGGCTCCTCCGACAGCCGACCTCCACCCTTGTCGGCCCCTCCAGCAGTCGGCCTCCAGTTCTGCTCAAATCCCCCCCCTCCAGTGCGCTGCTTTGCAAGGCAGCCCTCCCTCCGGCCGGTTTCATCCGTTCCAGTCTGACGCATCTCATCGTCCGGCACTTCCTCCAGTGGACCTCTGCTCCTTCCATGCCGGCCACCTCCTGCGGAATCCCCGCCTCGCCGGCATCTCCCGACGACTCCCGGCAGCCGCATCTCTGTCCGTCGGCCCGCCCTTGCGCTGGCGCAGCACTTCGACCGCCTCGGACCGGGCCCTATGGCGCCGCCAGATCCCGCAACACTTCCGCAGAATCCCCGCCTCTCGTTGTCGGCCCCACAAGTGCGGTTTTCCCGGTGCTGGTATGGATTTCCCGGCGTCTCATCGACCGGCCCCACTAGTGCAGCATTTCCTGGTGCTCCGTCAATCGGCCCGGTCTAAGTGGTACCTAGCTTGAGGGGGAGTGTTGGAGTCCGCATCCCACATCGAACTTGAAGTCCGATGTGGTCTTAATTATTTGTTATAAAATAACCCCAAGGGCTACTTTAGAGAGTACACCTTGGGGGTTCGGTTTCTCCTATTTTATCATTCTACAATTTCAAACATTTATTCCGGGAACTCCGGGCCTCGAAATTGCACGTCGTCGAAAGGTCTGGTCTTGAAATAATTCCATATAATATTTAAAAATAATACACGGAAAATCCGAGACATTACAGAACCCCATCGAGAGAGAAACTCCATCTCAAATCGTCATCGGCTATACATGACAAGTCAGCTAAGTCGAAGAAGAAGCCCCAAAAAAGAGTAAGGAAAAAAGACTTTGTCCCACAACTCAACCCAACAAGAGAGTAAAAGTAAACTCGTCCAAACACAAGGAGCTCGACACGGTGAGAAGATGAACTTCTCGTCGAGTCTTCGCTGCCTATAATGGGAGAGTGACTCATCCAACCACGAGAAGCTAAACACGGAAAGCACGTGACATACCCCGCGCCTCTTCACCTCCCATGGAAGGAGGGTAACCAAAATTAAGGTATAGGCACATAAGTGGCAAGTATACTCAGTCCTCAAGGGGTGTCAACCCAGAATGTGACAACACCGCAAAGGCTCCCAGACATCACCCAGATATACTCGTATCAGACTCCAAGTCTCATGAGGTTCTGACCTCATAGCCAGCAACATGATTATACTCGAGGCTCTAAAGGCAAACACAGAACCAGGAGAACACACTCCACGCGCTTTGTCATCCCAGATGGCACTCGTCCGAGAGATACACTTCATCGGGAACACCTCTACCATTCTGAATGGTACGTCCGAGAGAACGCGCTCCATCAGGAACAACCTATACGGTCCAACTCTAGTGCCCAGCACCAGAGGTTCTGCTATCGCTAATTTACGCTCTGCGCAAGGCTAAAGAAACCAAGTGGACAGGCCCGCTCCTCACCACTACCCTGCAGTTGAGGGAGCACCGATCTAAACCATGCACCGTGTGCATCTTCTCTATGAGAGAGAACGGAGGGACCCGCACCTCACCACTGCCCCATAGTCAAGGGAGTACTAGCTCCTAACCAGCGAAACCTCTGTCGCTCCAATATGGAGTGGCCCGCACCTCGATCCGTCGAGGGAACCAGGTATCATACTTGAGGGGCCCGCTCCTCGGGACTATACTCAAAAGTCGAGGGAGCTCCAACTCAAATGGAGGACTCGCTCCCTGCTGCAACTCGGAAACGAGGGAGCACAACTCCGTAGGTGAGGACCCACGTCCTGAGACGACAGGGGATTACCACTCAGAGAATGGAGAACCCACACCTTGATACGACAAGGGAGTACAACTCCGTAGATCGAGGACCCGCACCCTAACCCGGTAGGGGAGTACCACTCTGTGGCTAGAGGACACACACCATGGTACGACAGTGGAGTACCGACTCTGCCAGCTCGTTTACGATGGGGGACCCGCACCCTGGTATGACAGGAGGGTACCTACCCAGGCTAGAGGACCCACTCCCTGGTACGACAGGGGAGTACCGACTCTCCCGACTCGTTTACTATAGGGGACCCGCACCCTGGTACAACAGGGGAGTACCGGCCCCAAGCTAGAGAACCCGCTCCCCGATACGACAAGGGAGTACCGACTCTGCCGGAACATCACGTATGGAGGACCTGCACCCTGGAACGACAGGGGAGTTCCGACTCTAATGACAGAGGACCCGAACCCTATCCCGATAGGAGAGTACCCACTTCACCTATACGTCGCATATGGAGGTCGCGCCTTGACACGACAGGGGAGTACCGACTCCACGGATAAAGGACCCGCACCCTGGTCCAACAAAAGAGTTTCTACTCTATCTGGCCAATGAGTATGGAGGGTATGCGCCCTGGCACAGCAGGGGAGCACTATCCAACTTTACGAACGATACGAGGAACCCGCGCCCTAAACCATTAGGGGAGTACCAACAGTTCCGAAAATCCATCAACGATGCCCAGCATCCCACGTGCCAGCTCTGAACACCCAAGTCTAATGAACTCAATCATCACACCTTGATACTATCCGTTTTTGCCGGCACTGACTCGCCCGCACGGTTTTAGGTCGTGTCACAAGGATGTGTCTCGATGGGGGAAGTGTTCCTCTTTCTCGTGAGTCCAAGGCTATGTCAAAACATGTCTCGTCCCAAAGAACTACACAAAGGTAAAAGAACCCGTGCCCACAACGTGGGGAGTCCCGTCTCTACTAAAGCAAAGAGGTAAGGGAAACTCGCGCCCTAATGCCACAGGGGAGTACCAGTCCCAGCGACTCTTTTCAAGAACCACAACGATCTCCAACATCGGTCAAGCGTCGTTAAGAGGAGCGTCACGCTTATTATACTTCGTGTAGTAACACCGTCGCGGGTAGGGGACCCGCGCCCTATTCCAGTAGGGGAGCACCACCTCACTGGTCTAAAGGGTCTATGGGACCCACATCCTAAAGTCGAAGGGAAGGGTACCGACCCCGATGTCAACCCAGTGATTTCCCCGAACAGGAAGGGCTACACGGCGTGTCTCTGGACTACACGCCGTGTAAACGGTAATTCGAGTCGGAAATTACCTGCAAAAACACCCGATTCAACCCAAAATTCTTAGATCTACTCAGCAAGGATCATAAGCAATTGAAATAAGGCTCTAGAACTTTAGAATAATGCAAAACAAATGGGATCAGAACTAAAAAAACCAAAACCGCCTACTTTGATGGCGAAACGCCGAAGCTTCGGTTGAAGAACGGTGCCCTAATCGTTTTGGTTCTCGATCTGATGATGATCTGCTTCAGAAACGAAGATCGACACCACTTCGTTTTGATGATTCAACATCGATTTCGTTTGTCACCAAAGGGGAGAAGAGGGGAGAACAAGAGGTGCAGCTCCTTTGGATTTGGGCGCACCAACGTGAGGGGAGGGGTGAGGTTTAGGTGTAGGTAAATTAATTAATTAAATTATCATTTAATTAATTATTTCACCACAAAACGACCTCGCTAACTCACCTTCGTCCAAAACTCCCGACGCGGACAATTTTATGTCGCGCTTAGGGTAAACACAACGTTCTGGACTCAACTGCAGCCTTTGAAATCCGATCTAAGACTCCATACGGGAGTTATTCCTCTTTTCAAGCGAAACTGCGCGCGCTTGACAAAATATATTTAATATTTTTAAAATCACCGCGCCGAGACTCTCCAGGCCCCGGATTTCTCTGCCAACTAAGCATCTGGCTTCGGAAATATTCTTAGAAATATTCTCAAAGTCTTACAGGTCAAAAACCGAGTCTCTACAGGAAGTTCCTTGGAGATACCTCAATGTCCATTTGACTGTTATCCATTGCTGCTTTTCGGGATTTTATAAGAAACGAATCACGATATCGACCACATGAGAAATATCTATTAGTGCACATTGTGACATACATTTGTTTGCTCCTTAGTTGGTGGGTTTCGACTTGTCATGAGCCTAAAGTGACTCCCAAGTAACTCCCAAGTAGAGAGCTAACTAGTTTAGATTTATCCATGTTGAATCTTTCAAGAATTTGCTCAATGTATTGTTCTTGAGATAGTCAAATACTCTGATTCCTTCTATCATGGGTAACTTCTCTCTAAGTCCATTTCAAAAAAAAATGTTGAGCTTCTACTTAACTTATTAATCTTGATGATATTTTGGTTTATAATCAATATGTCGTCGATATAAAGTAACAAAATAATGAAATTGCCATCATAATATCTTTTAATGAAATATGATGATTAGCAGTCATTCTGTTGTCCTCATTTTTTCATTAACGAATCAAACTTATTGCAACATTATCTTAGTATCTATTTGAGACCATCCAAACCTTTTCTAAGTTTACATACCATATTTTATTTATGTTTCACTTGAAAACCTTCATGATGCTCCATGCATATATCCTCTTTAAGATCACCAAGTAAAAAATGCAGTTTTTACATAATGTTGGAGCACCTCAGGTTGAGGCTAGCTACCAAGCCAAAAAATAACCCTGATATAAGTCATTTTTACTACAATGGAAAAAAATCATCGAAGTCAATACCATTCATTTATTTGAATCCCTCCACAATCATTTTGGATATGTAGCATGGTTATGAGTTGTCATCTTCACCAATGATTCGGTATACCCACTCGTTATTGAGTGTTTTTCTTCTATGTGGTAACTCTACCAAGTCGAATGTATGGTTCATATGCAAAGATTTCATTTCCTCTTGCATACCTTTTATCTGGTTCAACTTGTGATAACTTTTGATTGCATCATCATAACAATTTAGTTCTTGTTGGATTGGTGTAGCCCGATCCGTTTGGATGATGTTGGGCCAAATGCTAGCGGTCCATACTGCACATCAAACTGCAACTCTCGCGGGTCGAGCTCCGTTGTGAGCTCATTGGGGGTAGCAGAAGGCAACGCGTCCCCTGCTCCGAGGGTCCGGGGGTCGAAGGCGCCCGGCCCAATTTTTGGGGAAATGTAGTATCTCCAACCAACTGTAGCAGAGCTGACCAACGACACCGACAGGGCACTGTTGCAGTGCAGACTTAATGTAGCAACATGCGACAGGTCACTGTAGCTCCACAGACTTCTTGTTATTGACACTAGTAGTTTGGACTTGGGTGGCCGCAACACTGTAGCAGTGTGAACTTTCAGCCACCGATCACTGTAGCACAGTGCACTTAATATGCGGTCGGTGGCATAGTGTTTCATTTTCTTTATTAGCTCATTTGAGCTAGGGTTTCTGTGCGTGAGAGAAGCTCTGAAAAACCTCTGTAATTTTGCTCTCGAGTATTAGTGAATTGTTTTGCCTCTCCGTGGACGTAGGGATCATTTCTCGAACCACGTAAATCATTGTGTCTATATTCATCTTCTTTTTCTTCTTTGGTTTCTGTCTTTTCTTCATCTGCAAACCTTTGTCTTTGTGACTCTCGGCGTTTCGGCGTTTCCGCAATCCCTCGTCAATGAGCATCACATACCCGTGTGATCAGTATTTAGGACCCGATTGTCGTTCTCTAGTGGATCTCCTAAACTATGTTTCTAGTGGGATATGTTCTAGAATATCAAATGATATAAACATATCGACTGATGGAGACAAATTATCTGGTGGTGACATACCATCAATGTTAAAAATCTCTCCCCCGTTATTTGGAATTGTTGGTGAGGAGATTGGTTCCAAGATGACTGAAATTTCTTCAAGTTGCAACTTCTCTGGCTTCTCAAAATCTTCAATTGACAATCTTCAAAATTATCACAACTCTGCTTCTGATTATCCATTTACTAATAGGATCTCAGAGTCTATATCCAAACTTTTAATGAGTGTATCTCAAAAAGATACATTGGTTGCCCTTTCTATCTAGCTTCGTCCTCTCATCCTTCAAGATTTTCAAAAATGACCTGCACCCAAAAACTCTTTTATGAGTAAAAATGACCTGCACCCAAAAACTCTTTTATGAGACATCATTACTCATCCAAACTCTTTCTAGTATGTCGCAGTTAAATGGAACTAATGAAGAAAAATTGATAATATCAATTGCAGTCTTCATTGTCCCCCCCCCCAAAGAGTTTGACAGTTCTGCATTGGAGGCCATACATCTGACTCCCATGGATGGGTTTGTACTCCGTGACGCCATTATGCTAAGGTTTCTTTGATAATAATTTTTTCAGCCTGATGTTGAGACTTCTGTAATATTCTTCGAATGGACCACAATACTCGATATCATTATCACCATTGTCTACTTGTTTCCTGTTCAACCTTCAAATGAAACAGTTTTAAAGCTTCCTACACTTGATCTTTAGTTTTTGAAGCAAATGCCCATACTTTTCTAGAGTGGTCATCAATAAAATTCACAAAATAAATATCACATCCAAATGCCTTATAGTATTCATCATACAAACGTCTGTGTGTATCAAATCTAAAATATTTGTTTTTCTAGGTGACAAATAACCATGAATTGATACTTCGTATTGTTTTCCCATGATATAATCAACAAAAGTATCCAAATTTGTACCTCTGATTCTAAGTAAAACACCTTCTTGGAAAGTTTTTGAGTCTTTTCTCACTCACGTGGTCAAGTCATTTGCGTCATACTTGGGAACTTCCTTTCTGGTTGGGTTGATTTCTTCATCACATGGTTTGACTTTTGTGAGATGGAGATATATACTTTTCTTGTCTTTGACTATTATCAAGTTGCCACAGGTAAGCTTTCATTTTCCATTACCAAATGTACTAACGTAGTTGGCATCATCGAGCATTTTGATAAAGATAAGATTAAGGAAACTATCAGGAGCATGCGTCACATCTTTTAATAATAAGTTGCATCCAATATTAGTCTCCATAAAAAAAATTATCAGTGTTGATGATTTTATATGCATCATCATTCAACATCTTCATGTTTCTGAAACTTCTGAGTGTAAGATGAAAAGAAATAGCATCGAGCGGTGACATTGCAGAAGATGCGTGGATCAATCACCCTTGTCAAATCTTCTTAGCTTGCAAGGTTGACATTATTGTATTATCGAACAACAATAACATCATCATTGAAAGATACAACATCATTTATTTGAGGTTTACCCTCCTAGTCCCTTTGCTCTGCTTTTAACTCTCAACACTCTCAGATAAAGTGGTCGAACTTGGCACAATAGGGGCACTTGATGTCGTGTCTTAGTCTGGATTTTGATCACTTCCTCATTGACTTTGATCACAAGGTTCTTTTCCTTGCTTCTTCCCTTTCATTTTTGTCTCCCTAATCTTTTTATGGTCTTTCTATGACAGGTGCTTCTGATTCGGGATAATATCTCTCATCCATCCTTCAAGACTCTTCGTTCAACATTCTATCTTTCACAATTTCAAATGTGAGTTTTCAAGAAGGAACAAAGTTATTGACTAACGTGGCCAATGTGTCTCAACTCTTTGGTAAGGCACGCATCATCAACAGTGCATGTAATGTATCATCAACCATTATTTTCATAGAAGTAAGTTGGTCAACAATATCTTGGAACCCGCTCATGAGTTTTAACACGTTGCCCCCATCTTAAGACTTCAAATGGACAAGTTGTCACATTAGATTGACCTTGTTTTGTGTGGTTTCCCTTGCATGCATCATCTTTTCCCAATTTTCATCATAAAACACATGCATCGTGTTCGTTGGCAAAATCTTGACAAAAGCATGCGTTGATCCACTGTTTAATTTTTCTATTCAACATAACCCACTTTCCATCAACTGTTGAGGCATTCGTAGATGATGCCCTCTCATCGAATTGATCATTCATCGCAATTTTCCCCAATGGTATTGCAATAGACTTGGTTGTGCCTAATAGTACTACAACGGGTTTCCATAAATATTTAATATATATGAAATTAAATGCAGTCAATTTAATCATGTTATTTGTGGTTTCTTCCATTGATGCAGTACGGATCATGAAAAACTATGCAGATGCGTTTGATGCGGTCGATTTAGTAAAAATTGACTCCTGAACCACCTGAATTAGACTTCAAATGACTAAATTATGATCAAAACAATGTTCACGATCAAGATTGACTGATGGCACAGTGTTGATGTAGGGATGATGAGGCATGCTAAAACAGTCATCAAGAAACTTGTCAAATGTATAAGAATCAAATATATATATAGAGAGAGAGATAGATCTTCCCCCTTAACTATTATGCTTGCCTTCGTTAAATGAATATTTGTTTACAAAACGATAAACCCAAGTATAGAGATTTAACATAAATCAATCATATGCATCACACCGTAAAATAAGCATTATTTTATTACTTCATAATAAAACATTATAAATCAAAGATACAAATTTTCAACGACTACTAAAAATAAAATCGAACAATAAATACAAATAAATATTATGAGTATGAAATGGAAATCAATTGGTTCATAGTCTCCTAAAATAATCATATCTAGAATAACCATGACCGGAAGAAATAAAAACAATATAATGTGGATAAAGGGAATGCAAGGCCATTGCAAATGATGGCCAAAATGCAAGCATACAGTTCTAAATCTACCATAAATGTAGAAAAATCCAATTCAAAAATGAGATCATAAGACATCAAACTTTATATTATTAACATTGGTGCCTGTGCAAAATATTGACAGGATAAATTTGATTTCTAAGTCTAAACTAATTCAGATCAAGTCGGAAAAGACCCTGAAAGACTGTTAAGAGTTATTTTTTATCGAGTATTTAATATGAATACATTTTCAAGGACTTGAACACGAGACCTTTGATTAAACAAAAAAAATGTCCCTAGCCACTCGATAAAGATCTCAGTTGAAAATTTTAAATTCATGGCTTGCTCAACTCATCACATGCAACTGAATAATATGATGCTCAGAATGTGTTGTGAGTAATAGTGATGGACAAAACCTACGTGAAAAACACAAATAAACTCTAAAATAAATTTTATATTCATTGGCATCCTTGCATCAATTCCCACCTAAATCAACATTGGGGAGGGTTAAGGAATGAGACCAACCAACCCATGTTTACAGAATTGAAAAGAAAGAAAATCCGATGAAATGGGCATAGAATTCAAAGGCAATTCTACAATCCTCCAAATTTGCTAGTGCTCAATCACTGATAAGATGTTAAGAAGAAATTTAAAATCCCTGTAGAACACAAATGTTGATATATTAATTATCAACGCACATGCACTCCCTAAAAGCATGTGTGAGATAACGCCATGTTTAATGAAAGATGATTTGCACGGCATCCATGTTTGACACACCAATGGTCTTTGTTGCACCCAAAAGCTTGAAGAGAAATTAATGGATAAATAAGAATAAGGGAATCTACTAGTTCAAAAAGATTTTTTAAATTTATGATAAATTACAAGAATGATATGTAATGGAATTGGAAAGAAAAATAAATTTGACTCGAACATTGTTTTTTTATAGGCATTATAGCATTTATAAACGACTGATTGAGTAAAAATTTAACAAAAATCCAACCTTGCAAAATTTTAACTCACCTTGAGCCTTGTACTTCTCATATACATGGGAAAGTTCCGAGTAATTTGATGATGTTAAACCACTAAAAAACAGAGAAGGGCCATTCAGTAAGGACAAAAACATTGTAATTCTTGAAAAAAAATAACAGTGAGAGCAGGGAAATGGAAACTAATTTGAACAGACAAACCCATCTCATTGGACGTGAACATTCTAATAAACAGAATTCAGAGCACCAAGAGTACCATTTTGAAGCAACGTTGACGACCAACAGAACTTTTCCCTTAAATTTGCTAAGAGAAACGTCTTTTCCATCAATATCCTGCGCCAAAAGCCTACATATATTAGTCAAGCGATTTGTTGTTTCATACAAGCTAAAAAAAAACAATTCTATGAACTTTTCAGTAAAATCAGCAAGAAGGGCGATGACAGCACCATCAGCAGTGATAATATCAGTGCAGTATCTAATGAGAGGTAAATGGGAAAACATTTTCAGGTATTTGAGGGATCCCGTTAATTGCAACCCTGCATTCGAAATTCCATTGATAAGATAATATGGAAACGGATAAATTCGAAAAATAAAAACGCAAATTCAAAAGATTAAACTCAGAAAGTTAGAGAAGAAATGAAAAGGAAGGATCGTGTTCAACTAAAGAGACGAGCGAAAAAAAAAAGTATGACAATAAAACACACACACAATTGTTACCTTAACAGTAAAATCGTATACACTCCTCTGCGTGCCCGCTCTCGCACAAACAACGCCCGAAGATCGGTATTTCGGAAGCATCCCGGAAGAAGTTGACAGCTGCGGAGGAGACGAGCGTTGGAAAGAGAACATAGCGGGGGAGCCATTAGGGATGATGGTCGACGGAATGGGAGAAGCCCTATAAAATGAACAAGGCCGTGAATTTAGATTGGAAACAGGATTTGGTCTGGCAAAGGTCAGAGAGAGAGGCTGCGAAGACATGGGAGAGGCCATGGCTTCCCGGTCTATCGACTCCGATGAGATGCGATGAGATGCGGAGCAGCTGCTGCAGAAATTATACTACCCACCTCCAACCGTACGGTCAGGTCGATCCTTCGACCCGATTTAAATTTTTTTTTTTTTTTAAATCTTCTTAAACTAAATGATATCAGAGAGTGGGAGGAAGGAAGTCGATCAAAGGGCCGCTTAAACTAAATTTGGAATTTCAGATTCTATGGTTAGAGGTCTCTTCTATGAGCATAAACGTTTAGAACCAAGGCAGCTGCGTTATGAGAACAAAGTCAATTGCATGTGACTTAGAAAATATCATCAAATACCCAAATTAGCTTACGAAAACAAACTCGAAATGATCCAATTGGGGTAGAAATCCCAACAGACTTATGAAAAGCTTGAAACACTGAAACCAGAAATCAAGTGAACTAAATCTATGTCGTGACAAGTCAGATGGCTAGTTGGAAATTTAAAGAGAACTCTAGGAGATCCAGAATGCCACATAATTTGCTTAGAAAAATAAATTGTCGTCGGAGGATGGAGAGTTGGATCAAATATTCAAGATATTTGGTTGGAGGGAAAGCTTCAAATGAAGCCTCCAATAACACAGGAGCTATTATCATGGATACAAATCCACTGACACGACGAGATACAGAAAGAGCAAATATATCATAACATTATACTGCATAAGACTGCATATAGTCTTTAGCAGGAGAAGCTCGAGAGTGTCAAGAAGAAGTTTCAAGTATTTCTCGGAAGTGAGAACAACTCTCCAGGAATATGTCACTTTTCCAAACGAGGTTATACCAATAGTATCTAATTTTCTCAAACAAGAGTTTGATGGAAATTCATCGATCGATCGGGATGGAGAATTGGTAGAAAAAGCAAGAACAACTTTAATCAAAATATAGATTTGTGACATGTGCTATTTTGAAGAATATCTTTGCAAGTTTCGACATTGGCATTGTCTTCTTGGATAAGGAGATCAAACATATGTTTTAGATGTCTTTGTCTATAAGCTTCTAGATAGTTGGCCCGAAGTAGTTCATCAAGCCTTAAAGACTTGACTTTCTCAAGTACAGATTTACAAGATACTTAAGGAGTCTGAGCAAAAACAATAAAGCTGGTGATAAGGCTCTACTATTGTAAGATCTCAGATTTCTCCGTAAGGTATGTTCCTGTTTATGTTTCAGTTCAAGTCCCCGTTTGTGGTCAATTAAGTGTTTTCCCAAGGCCTTGAGAAGGCTCGGGGGTATTCCGGAGGTTCGGGACATGAAAAAGGGGGAAAGGGGGGGGGGTTCTTTGGGCAATCCGTACAGTTTGCGCACGGTCTGGCAAACCATGTGAAATTCCCAAGAAACAGTGCGAAGGGGGTGATTTTCAGGTAGTAGCTTCCATACGGTTTGCGCACGGTTTGGCAAACCATGCGGGTAAACCGTGTGGCCTAGTATTTTTGAGAAAATTACAAAATGTCATTCTGGGATTTTAAACCCCAACTCGGGTTTCTCCTCCATTTCGCCCCCTACAACCCATGTGACAAACTTGGACGACCCAAGCTTCCAAGAGGTGGTTCTCCTTCGATTTTTGGCCTTTTGGAGCGTCGTTGGTTGCAGATCGAAGCCCCGGGTAAGTCCAACGCTCCTCTTACTTCTTTTTCTAAGATTAGGGCTTGTGGTTCCTCCCATCTTCTTCTGAAACCCTAAAACCCTCTTTTTCTTGTGGAACCTAGGTTGGGGATTCATGGGATGCTTGAATCTGGATCCAAGGCTACGATTAAGAGTGCGTTCATCATCAGATTTGTGGTAGGCGGTCTACAAGTATTATCTCATAGTTTTATGTTGAATTTGTGCATGGAAGTTTGTGTTCTTGTTTTCCCCATTTTTGTGTTCTTGGTTCCGTTAGAGTGTTTGATAAAAAGGGGTGTCTAAGTGACCAATTGAAACCCTCACGATCCCCGTGGGATGCATAGAGGATGGCTTGACCATTTAAGGGCCACCCATGGGGTGCGTCGACTTTTCCAGACCTAGAAAATGGTAGGGTTAAATGAATGGCTGACGAGTGATAATGTGGAACCCATGTAGAACTTGTGATAATGGTTAATTTAGTTTAAATGGAATGATAATAGAGATGTTTAGGGTGATAAGGCATAAGGATTTGTTTGGAATGGCATGAAAACGGGCAAAATGGGTCGAATGGGGTTATGTGAATTATTTGACGAAATTTGGTTAGAAATGCCTAAGAGGATTAGTGCGTATTAAATGGTGAACTTGTAATTGGGTAATGGAATGGGAAGAGGGGAATATGTAATGAGATGTAATAAGGCAATGGATGAATTTTTGGAATGGGTTATTACGTGGAACTTAGGTGGTTCACCTAAATGATTGAATGAAATAAAGGGGGTTGGGTTATGTAATATGAGAATTGTGCTTGAAATGCATGAGTGGGTAAAGGCTTGTGAAATGATAAATGGGTCCAATGGGTTAATGAATGGTTAATGATGAATTTGGCTAAGGCATAGGGGTTGTTGAATACACTTAAAGGGTTAAGGCACGAGAATGGGAATTTGGCTAAATGGACATGAATAGTAAATGGTAAATGTATTAATGGGTTATGACATTGCATTAATTCCCATGTTGTTTGTTATGGATTGTGAATGATGATTTCCAATGACATTGGTTATGTTATGTTGTGTTATGGTGTGATTGTGGTGATTTGATAAATAAGCATGTGCACATGGCTTGGAAGAGTGGGGTTTTGACTTGAGGTTCTACGCCCACAGGTTGAGTTAGAATGAGGCTCTAAACTCTACCCTAAAATGCACGGGTTAGGGAAGGGGACAAAGGCTATATTCCCCTAATGGTGGCATTCCACCTGGACTGAGGCTTCGAGTTGAGGATAATGTGTTGACGTGACATGTGTTGAAAATAGACTGTGTGGTAAAAATGGTATAAGAAATGGAATTGGGGTAAATGCTAGTCATGAATTAAATGAACCTTGTTAACCAATGACACCTGAACTGTCCCTTGTTCACTCACCATTTATTTTGTATTTTCATGCACTATCAGTTAGACTAGATATTTTGTAGACACTGTTGGTGGTGGCCTACTGAGTTTTGTACTCACACCCTACTCGAGCCGTCGTTGGGTACCCGATCAGTTTTCTTGGTTGCAGGTCAGGACAAGAGCAAGAGCCCTACACTAAGATTCTGAGTTGGGATCAGGATGTATGTGGAGAAGGATCCAAACTTAGAGTCGGGACCCATTTGGTGTTTTTGTTTGTTTGTCTTGTTTTGGGTTTCTTTCACTTTGCACTACTAGTATGGCATGACATTGTTGTATTTGATTTGTGTTTGTACCCGTTTGGGAAATGCTTGTTTATGCATGTTCATGGGTTATTCATATTGTTTTCGCTATTTATATTGTGTTCTGTTATGCCTTACTCTGATAAAGAGGGTATAGTCTCCCTGTGTGACTTATTAGACCATCGCCGCTAGTCGGTAACCTCTGGCGTAAGGGGAGGCGTGCTTGAGGTCATGTGATGACCTAGCTCGGGGCACCGATTTAGTGGCTTCCGAGTCAGGGATGTTACAAAGTGGTATCAGAGGAGTTATTTTCTCTTTCTTACTATTTGGGAATGGTAGAAAAGAGATTAGGATGTGTTGTGCCTTGGTAATGAGCTCGTGCTTGGGAGTAGCTAACCCATGTATGAGGAAAAACCCAAGTCACCATGGGTGGGAATTGTTGTTCTTGATGTGTGTTGTTACAGTTGAATGATATTTCACCATTGGGTGATGCACATGTTGTGTGATTTGATTGATTTATGATATTTTGCTGATTACCGGAATGACATGGGGTTGTGCATTCATGCATCATTTTAGGCACCTAAGGATATAGTTGGCATGCATCATTATAAGCACACACACGAGATGGGTGTGTGGGGCATAGAGAGTAGAATGCATTTTCTTTTTTTGGTAAATATGAAGAAAATGATGCTTAATAATGGCAATGCAAGTGGGTGAATGAAAATAATGCAAATGAATAGTTAAGGAATGTCGTGTATAAAGAAATGTTGTGACTGGATTAAAATTTTGGGTTGTGATAAATTGTAAAGGTTGTTTTGGCGTCTAAAAGAAAAAGGGTTGCATAATGACAGTTAAATTGTTAATGAATTTTGCCTAATGAAATGTGTAAATGAGTTAAAATGACGATTTCAACATGTTGTGAAATGGGAAATGTGCCTAAGAGGAAGGGATCGTGTTGTAAAAGAAGAGTTGGTTGGAGATTTATTGACAAAAGACTTGTGATTAAATAAATTGGTTACCCCATGTTGACCATGACCACGATAGGTATGGTAGGGGGGTAGTGTTCTAAGTGTGATGATGACCGTTGGGATAGAGTATGAAGAATGGGTTGTTTAAGGTTGATAGTGTGAGACCTTTTCCATCTGTGGTTAAATTCTGTTGGTTATTCTTCGAAGCGTCGGGTGAACGATAAGTTTAAAATGAGAATAATTGAGTTTAATAGTGGGTATCCTCTTTGTTGTCAGTTGAACCCTTGTGGGTGTGGGTTGGGGCAGCGAGAGTGCCCTAGTTTGAGACTTTGGATTTGGATTGCGAGGCCTTGTCGGTTATGATATGGCCTAGGTGGTGTGTTTAGGGAACCCTTGGTGGGGTTGTGGCCTTTGGGTTGTGAGGAGTTGTTTGATAATTTGAGTGAGGAAACTCTTGTGGTTCGCAACCGTACGGAGTGTATGCTGGACCCTATGGATGGTTCCTAGGTCTTGGTGACCTTGTGAGTAGAGACCTTGCGAGTTGTGTTTTGAATCCTGGAGAGGATGTTTGGTTCGTAGTGTTGAAAAATTTGTACACCTATGGTGTGTAACCTAGAGTAAATGGTTGTTTGGTGTGCTAGGCACAATGTGCATCGGAACTGGGGTGAGAGTACCATGCACGTTCACTACCTTATTCATGCCATGATAAGTATGTTTGGATAGAGAACCAATGGCTTCTCTTGGTTGTGACTCTAGTCTAGGGATTTGGTATCATTCAACCTTCAAGGTAACCTGTGAGAGAGGTCGGACAGGGCTTATAGTGATTTTGGGTGTGTGTCGTGCATGTAGATGTTTTGGACTTTGATAGTGGAACTCAGAGTGTCTCATGGTGCAGGTTTGGCCTTAAGGGATAAGTGGGAAGGTTGATGGAGGATTGTGCCACTCAAGTTGTGGTTACACGATGATAGTTTCGAAAATCAAGGGTGACCTCGTGGAAGGTTAGCCCAGCAGTACAGGCGCCTTGTAAAATGAGCACGAGAGATGCTTTCGAGGTGGTGACAATGCATGCTGAGTACCACTGAGTTTAGTAAATGGTATAGTTGTTCCCCGATCCTTTCATAAGGGCACCCTAGAGTTTGTGATCGGAGGTGATGTTTATTTCGAAGGTTCATATCATATGGATGTCGGAATCACCTGTTCAGATGATGATTGATGGAGGTTGGGAAGTTGTTTTGAGTAGAAAAGACAAGGGTGGCTGAAGTGTGGTTATATGCTTTCGCTTGATGGTGACACTGTGGTGAGGGTGTTCACATGGATGGACTGGTTAGTATGAATGAGTTGGTTGTAGGGTTAGATTTAGAGGTCACCTTAGGGCTGAGGAGGCTAACTAACCAAGAGACCTGGTTAGGTAAGTAAGCAGGCGATGGGCTATACGCAAGATGAGGTTGTTTTGTGGGAGATTGTTGGGTGATTGGTGTGGTAGACTGTGGTGCGACAGTTGTTAGCTAACAGTGATGTAATAGAAGAACTCGATCAGTGTGGTGGGAGTAGTGCCACATGAAATGTTGGTTTATGACTGCTGGTGATTTGGTCGTGGAGTGATGGTTAAACTTGGTTGGCAATCGCACCTGAGTGGTGGTGGTCAAGTGTTGATGAAATGCGTTCGACAGGGAGGCATGGAATCCAATGTAGGTCATGAGGTTCTATAGTTGACATCAGAATGGATAAGTTTGTGGTGGTATTCTTCGACAACTTCTTAGCGTACCTCAGCTAGTGACGATCATGACAAACAACTTGACATCGTCCCAGGTATGCTGAGAAGATCTGGCTCATGCCAAGAGACATGAAGGAGTTTAGTTGGATAAGGGACATTATGAATTTTACGCTTAAGGAAATGGTATATTTGGAGCTTGATGGTGGGAAGTACACCCTCAATGGCCTAGGGTGAGGTCATCAGAATGGATTGAATGACGACAGGCGCCATGTGTGTCATTCACGGAAGCCGAGAACAGGCACTAGGTGACGTTCATTTTCCTGTTGGGGAAAAGCCAGATAGCCATGTCCATGTTACGGGGTTCGACTTGTGATTGAGTGTAAGAAACAGTTTTTGGAACCCCTCTTGAGAGGAGTGGTAACGACACTACTAAGGTGGGGAGTGATAAGTTAGTCTTGGATGGGGAGAAGAGAACATTAAGTCAATGTAGTGGAACTGAGATACCAATGAGTAACTTTTAAGGTGTATCACTACTGGAAATGTGACCTTTCCCAACACTTCTATACCCCCTTTCCCAACGGTTTGTCCAAACCATTGGGAAAGCCCACTTTGTGGCCACTTTTCCCAACGGTTTGCCAAAATCATTGGGAAAGGGTAGGCTTTCCCAATGGTTTGGACAAACCATTGTGAAAGGTCCAATTTGTGGCCACTTTTCCCAACAGTTTGGCCAAACCATTGGGAAAGGTCCCCAATATATCAACATCACTTCCCAAATTCCAGGGACCTATACCAACGGTTTTGACAACCGTTGGTATAGGTCCTTTGATTTTTTATCGGATCCTCTTAACCAGAACATTCTATAAATCAAAATTTAAAATAGTTATGATAATACATACATATATATATTTATGAAATTATGTTCACAAAAGTCATGTTAGGTTAGTGGTTAGGTCTTTCAATGATAAACTGGAGGTCCTGGGATCAAATCCCAGTGAATGTTTTTTTTGGAAATATATATACCAGCGGTTTTATGGAACTGTTGGTATATATTTTCATATTACTTATACCAAAGGTTTTTAAAACCGTTGGTATAGGTCTATACCAACAGTTTTCCAAAAACCATTGGTATAGACCTATCCCAACGGCTTACTTGCCTACAGTTCTCCAAACCGTTGGTATAGGCTATACCAACAGTTTGGAGGCCTATACCAACGGTTCCAAACCATTAGTATAGGTTAGTTTTCTAGTAGTGCATGTTAGGTCCATCAAGGAGGGAATGTGGGACTTGGACGTGGTGTCTGATGATCAAGTGTCGGCTTCAAACTCAGGGCGGTTCTGTGTGAAGCTTGTGATGTCTGTTCTGAAGTCGTAGAAGGGTGTGGTTGAATATGACAACAGGTTGTGGGAAATAGAAGTTGGAGTCCTATAACTCCAACGAAGATTGGGGTTAGACTCGGGTAATTTTTCCCTTGTGTGGTTTTGAAACGTCATGAAGTTGAGTGTACCTTGGCCATGCGATGCGATGTCGTGCCAAGGGTGAAGCTCGATGACGGTCTGGAGGGCAATAATGTCATGATGATGAAATTCTACCAAAATTTAGAAAATGACCTCAGTGGGTGTGTGGGATGATAATGATAGGCTTCAAGTCAGTAAGCACCTTGGGAAGATGAGATAAAGGGGTAACGTACCATCAGTGGAGAGTGGGTGCTCTGGGGAAATCCAGTCAGGTGTGGACCGACCTGAGATGATAAACTTGAAAGTGTGTGGTGGGAGTGACCCACCTCTCGGTTCATGTTGTAGTGGAAAGTGCCTTTTGAAATGAAGTCGTAGCTGAGTGAGGTCAAGTTTATCTTATTCCTTGGATAGATAGTGTAGGAATGTCCACCTGAATGGTTTCGAAGGTGTGGTTGGATTCCAATTTAGGGTAATGCCCTATGGATGCTTGAGCGCGGTGAGTTGGAACATGTTAGGTGATGGTAAGGTTGTGTGGAGTTCTGGTGGTCCTTCGTTGATAGAGAAGGGTCCAAGTAACCAAAAATGGTAGAGAGAACCATACCAGATAAATGGAAGTTTGATGACGTGATCAGAGTTTTGGGTGGTAAGGACTCGAGTGGTCACTGTTTAGGTAAGTTATCCCTGATAGCGAGCCTTAGCACGAGTTTAGTTGGTCGAGTACCTGAGAGTTTTAGGTGTCGTTTGGTTGTAAAGTTATGGAGTGGAATCGTTAGGAGGTGTGGTTATAAGGATCGTGTGTTTTCCTTTGGGTGATATCGAGTTGGTCACCGTTAGAGTTGGGGAAATGTGAAAATGATGCAAAGTGATTTGGGTCACAAGTTGTGAGAAGGATCGGGCCGAAGAGGTGTCAATTGGTTCCTCCATGACGATGTGTGTTAAGTTTCCATGTGTTGTGAGTTAGGAGTTGTCACCTAAGTTCCCTCCCATGAAGTTCTCACGGTGAGAATGGTTGAAGTGGATGCATCTTTGAGGAGTTTTCATCTCGTGTTGTGGTTCTAGTGAGGAAGGATTGTGGGGCAAGTCCATGCCCTTGTTTCGTGTTCGATGGTCTTTGTGATGTGCAACCAAAAACTTGGAATGCGAGAATGGATAGGCAAGCCTAGTGGAATGTCCTTTAGTTATAAAAGCTTAGTGATGCCTGGAAGAGCGGCTTGAGGACGAGTCGTTATATGGTGGGGAGGTTGTAAGATCCTAGATTTCTCTGTAAGGTATGTTCTTATTTATGTTTCAGTTCAAGTTCCCACTTATGGTCAATTAAGTGTTTTCCCAAGGTCTTGAGAAGGATCGGGGGTGTTCTGAGGGTTCATGACATGAAAAAGGGGGAAAAGGGGGTTCTCTAGGAAATCCTCATGGTTTACTCATGATTTGGAAAACTATGTGAGGGGAGATCGTGCGGGCAGTATCAATCCACACGGTTTGCGCATGGTCTGGAAAACCATGCGGAATTCCCAAGAAACCGTGCAAAGGGGGTGATTTTTGAGCAGTAGATTTCGCATGGTTTGTGCACGGTTTGGCAAGCCGTGCGCAAACTGTGCGGCCCATTATTTTTGAGAAAATTACAAAAATGTCATCCTGGGATTTTAAACCCCAACTCAGGTTTCTCCTCCATTTCACCCCATGTAACCCTAGTGATTAACTTGGATGACCCAAACTTCAAAGAGGTGGTTCTAATTCACTTCTTGTTTGTTTGGATCATTGTTAGTTGCTGGTCGAAGCCCAGGGTAATTCTAACGCTCCTCTTGCTTCCTTTTCTCGGATTAGGGCTTGTGGTTCCTCTCATCTTCTTCCCAAACCCTAAAACCCTATTTCCGGTGGAACCTAGGTTGGGGCTTCATGGGATGCTTGAATCTGGATCCAAGGCTACAATTAAGAGTGTGTTCATTGTCAGATTCAAGGTAGGTGGTCTACAAGTATTATCCCATAGTTTTATGTTGGATTTTTGCATGGAAGTTTGTGTTCTTATTTTACCCCTTTTTGTGTTCTTGGTTCCATTAGAGTGTTTGATAAAAAGGGGTGTCTAAGTGACCAATTGAAACCCTCATGATCCTCATGGGATGATTATAGGATGTCTTGACCATTTAAGGGCCACCCATGGGGTGCACCGACTTTTCCGAACCTAGAAAATGGTAGAGTTAAATGAAGGGTTGATGAGTGATAATGTGGAACCCATGTAGAACTTGTGATAATGGTTGATTTATTTTAAATGGAATGATAATAGATATGCCTACGGTGATAAGTCATAAGGGGTTGTTTGTAATGGCATGAAAACATGCAAAATGGTTCGAATGGGGTTATGTGAATTATTTGACGAAATTTGGCTAGAAATGCCTAAGAGGATTAGTGCGTATTAAATGGTGAACTTGTAATTGGGTAATGAAATTGGAAGAGGGGAATATGTAATGAGATGTAATAAGGGAATGGATGAATTTTTGGAATGGGTTATTACATGGAACTTAGGTGGTACACCTAAATGATTGAATGCAATAAAGGGGGTTGGGTTATGTAATATGAGAACTATGCTTGAAATGCATGAGTGGGTAATGGATTGTGAAATTATAAATAGGTTCAATGGGTTAATTAATGGTCAATGATGAATTTGGATAAGGTATAGGGGTTGTTGAATACACTTAAAGGGTTAAGGCATGAGAATGGGAATTTGGTTAAATGGATATGAATAGTAAATGGTAAATTTATTAATGGGTTATGGCATTGCATTAATTCCCATGTTGTTTATTATGCATTGTGAATGATGATTTACAATGGCAATGGTTATGTTATGTTGTGTTATGGTATAGTTGTGGTGATTTGATAAATAAGCATGTGCACATGGCTTGGAAGAGTGGGGTATTGACTTGAGGTTCTACACCCATGGGTTGAGTTAGACTGAGGCTCTAAAATCCACCCCAAAATGCACGGGTTAGGGAAGGGGACAGAGGCTCTATTCCCCTAACTATTGCATTCCACTCGGACTGAGGCTTTGAGGTCAGGATAACGTGTTGATGTGACATGTGTGTCCCTAGTGTGATGCCCCAAACCTTTTTCACATGTAATAATAATATCATGGTTTTATTCTGTTTAATTTTCAAGTTGTTCGAACAATACTTGCAAATAAACACAAGACTTTCTTTATTTAATGAAACACTAAAAATGATTACATTGCTTCAAGGCCAATAGAATCCAACTAACCAAAAATACCCACTAAAAGACCTATTAAAATTATAGGGTGACCACTGAATACAACAAAGATCCCAAGATAATAGTGGGGGTCCTTCAGATCCGTCATAATGAACATCAATATAGTCATAACCACCGCAACCTTACTGAGCATCAGAGGAATGATGAGCACCATCTTCACCAAATTATATTGATATTGGAACACCCTAATTCATGTTTATATATGGCCTTAAAAATAACCCAACCATTGCCTCCTTTAGATGACCGTTGAGTCTCCAACGGCTATAAGACCTTATAGTCGTTGGGTATTTTGGTGGTTTAATTTAAAGTATCTTGGTATAATGAGTTTTCTAAGTGTTTAAAGTGTGCATTGAAGATACAACTATAAACATGTTTTAATAAACTATTTATATATATATTAGAAGGATAATGATTTAAAGTGGGTTTGAATCATAACCCTTGTATTTTAAAAGAAATAACAAGGGAAGTATGTACTTGATACTACTTGGTTTTTTCACAAGAAACATATTTTTGAATTTGAGATTGTACTGTGGGCAAATGAAATTAATAACTATTGTTGTATTTGAAATTTTAGCTATACTTAGTGAATTGATTATTTAAATATTTTAAATTTCTTGAAAAACCTTTATAAATGTTTTCATCCTTGAATATATATAAAAACAAGGTTATAACTAAAAATATGTTTTGGATTTTTATAATACTAGTAAAAGATGTTCTTTATGATGTACTAAACTTTGATTTATAAATTTATGTTTTTAAACTCTAGTGTTTACAAAATAAGGAAAATATTGGCCAGTCATAATAGAGAATTCATATTCATTATTTGAAGACACCTATATATATATGAAAACCTATTTTTATGTTTAACAAAAAAATGAACTTTTACTTTGCCCGAAAATGGGTGAGTATCCCACCTAGCTGAGGGAAACCAAGTAGGCAGCCACTTAAGGCCTTGGTGGGCATCTCACCCACATCCCCTGGAAAATGGCCCAGGGAGGTGCACACACATGGTGCGTGCTAAGTCATGCACACATGGGGCATAGTAATCCCTAAGCACGCACGGGCATGCGGGTGCTAGAGAACCAGAGCGTGCCACCATGCGGGGCGACACGACGACAGGGGTGGGCGCAGAGCGCGCTCGTAGAACCTGGTATGGGGCGGTACCGGGAGGGGGGAGGGAGTATTCTGAGCTATGTCCAGGAGATCTGGGCTTATAAGGTATCCATGAAACCCATTCCGTTTCGATGTGGGATGGGAATTTTAATGCGGGATCGCATCTGGACCGTCAGATCACGCCACGCGTGTTCTGATCCGTCCGATTAGTTCAGTCCTCGATTCCTAGCGGCCACAGATTACTCTCCGCAATTTTATCATCCGCCTGATAAAATCCAATCTAATCGTGACTATTCATCCATTTTTAAAAACTCTTAATTGCTTGTAGTCATCCGATCTGATACACTTCAGATCTCAACCATTCATCCTTTTTAAAATTTGCGGACACACCTCATCCACTGGATATTTTTCAGTTAGATCACAGCTGTCCATTGTTTTCTGAACCCTCTCCCGCCGCCTTCCTCTTTTTCCTCCCACGTGCGCTGAACCAGTAGCCCATTCTACTCTTTATTTTTTTTCTTCCACACCCATGACTCCCGGTGGCCCTCCTTTCACTCGTTTTACACAAGACCAACACCCTAGGTCTTATTTTAAACTGAGGTGCCTTGATTTTCCATGCTAGTTGCATTAAAAATATATTATATATAATTTATATATACAAATATTTTGGCACCCAAACCCTACGGGTTCTCCATTATCCAATGCCTCCATCAAGATTCTACGGACTCCTTCTCCTCCTTCAAACCAAGTAAGGGTCTTAACTTGTCTTGCCTTGTTATGTTTTGAAAATATATACATATATATGTATGTATATATATGTATATAACCTTACAGTTTAGATAAACCTCTCTTATGACCAATTCTAAGACTTCTGAATATTGGGTCTCAAGGTTTAGGTAGTATTTTAAAACGCGAGGAATTATATTTCTCATAAAAAACCTATTTATACACTTTATATATCGGTTATATATACATATAAATAATCATACAGTTTTATATCCATTGCAATTCTATCTGGTTTTCAAGCCTTCTAAGTTTTGTTTAAATGATTTTTTAAAATGTAAGGAAAATGAGAGGGATTATTTCTGTTATGAAAAACCCTTAAATATATTTTATACTCAATTATACATATATGCACATATGTTCATTACACAACAAAATGGATTGTTTATGTGTTTCCATTTTGAAGGTTGAAAACATACCCTTATATATACATGTATACCTTGTGAGTATTCTATTTATCTTGTTGTAATTGAACTATTTAAACATATATATATATATATAGTTATATGTATACACCTATGGGTTGTAAACCATAACCCGGAATAAATTTGCATGAAACAAACTTTGGTAATTAAAGTATGTTTTTGGATATGAATAATTAAATTTTTATGCATGTATGCATTACATAAAAAAACTGTTTCAATACAATTCAATTGGCTACTAAATGTTTTCAGTAGTTGTAGTTTATTTGACATGGCCAATTATCAGCTCATGCTTTTTGTATAAGTGACATATGTCTTAATTCAAAACTATGCATTTTTTTGGAACCTAATATGTTTACTCTCACAGTAAGAATTTTGGAATTTAAGGGTTATCATTTTATGTGACAAACCTGTATTTTATGTGCTTTAGATATTACCACATGTGCTATAATCTTCTATTAACATATACAAAGTGAGTCATGCATATATGTGTTAATAACAATACTAAAAACTACATGGCTATAATCTGCCTATCATACGTGTCATTTATTTTCATAGCCATGCAGTTGTTAGTATTGTTATTAATACATATATGCATGACTCACTTTGTATATGTTAATGCTAAAGAATGTAAACAAAATCAAATGGCCTTTTATGGAATTAAGAACTACATTATTCAAAGTGGTATTGGACACTTTGAATAATAGGAAATAAGAAACCAAGTATTATGTGACACTTGGAATGATAAAGTAATTTAATAAATCAAAGTGGTTTGATTCACTTTGATTTAAAGAAATGAGGAATGCATTGGACTTAGTAAGTGTCAGGTGGGGCCCACTATAGCCCCTCGATGCATCGATAGGTCTCATGAGACAAACTACGGTCTTGGCACAAGGCCTTGACAAAATGATTATTTATGGTCTTGGCACGAGGCCTTGACAAATAGTTTATGGTCTTAGCACGAGGGCTTGACACAGAGTTTATGGTCTTGGCACGAGGCCTTGACACAGTCCGACATATGCACTTACCTCATTATGACTATGAAATTTAATTAACCAAGTAAATATTCGACCAGTAGAATATAATTGGTTAGAGAGCTTGTACTTATGAGAATCAGAAGAAGTAAATGCTTATGACACAATGTTTATTCAGCATTCGGAGATTTATCATCCAGTTTATGATTCACAGTTAGTAAGGAAAGAAATTAAAGATATTATTTTATGCGCAACTCTGATCATGTATTACTCTCAGTTGTAAATTTAGTACTGACACTCTTGCATGTCACACTTATTAAAGTTAGAATGACTCTTACTTTATATGATGCTCACCCTATATTTTGTATGAGCATGCTTATGTTTGGAATATGTTTCATTGTGTCCTTGTTAGTATTTCTTTAAATTTTCACTTATAATTCTTGGCAAAATGTTATGTTATGATTCATGCATTGCAGTTTTCCTTACAAAAACGTTTTATGATTAATTTTAAAGGAATGTTTTCAAGAGGTTTTAATTGAAACATTATTTTATTTTAAAACCCCTTACTGGGCATTCATATTCTCACCCTACGTTTTAACTTAATTTTTTTACAGGTTTAGTTGATTTGAGATACACTATTTGGTGGCAGCTTTGTGGAGATTCCTTTCCCTTTTAGTTTTGAAGGAATTGTAATAATTGTATCTGGTTCTCCAAGACCTAAACCAAAAAGATCCTCTTTAGTGGAACATGATGTGTAATTCTCCTACTTCTGTTTATAAAAAAATTACACACCATGTTTTATTTGAAATTGCACCGTCTCTGGGGCAGTCCGGGGCTGAGGTGTGATAGTTGGTATCAGAGGATTGGTTTAGATAACCCTATAAAATTATAACAACATTAAAAAAAACTTGATTATTATTTACTAATTAGAAGTTTCCTTAAAAATTTCAGATGGCAGACGAATCAAGAATTCTGCCTCTTCCAATGGAAGTATTAGAAACTGTAGTGGGAAAATCATGTGTAAAAAGCTATGAGACTTTTCAAAACATTTTTTTGTCATGAAAACACCTCTACCATGTATCCAATTCTACTTGTGTACTCCAAATTCACTGAGGAGTGGGCCTCGACTATATTCTTATAATGAATGGCCAATTCTCGTTCTATGCACGGAAGGGAAAATACTTTGAGGGTTTGTTTAGGTGTTTTACTTTAGCTGATAATTTTTCATCTCAAGAGGACTTTCAAGAGGATGCTCAGGAGGGTGACCCCCGAGCAGCGTACCTATGTCAAATTTTGACTTATGGTATTCGTGTTCAAGTTATGGACTTTGAAATTTTTGGGTATGAGTCTTCCTGATTGTTTTACCGACATCAAGTTGATACTAATGTCGCTCAACTTGATACACAACATGCTTCTATCACACTAAACTTTATATGTTCACATGTGGTTGATCATAGTTGCCCGTGTTGCATTTGGACCAAAGAGATTGAAGAATTTAGAACTGCTTTGGGGATCCTCTTATCTGGGAATTGGGGAAATCCCCAACATCGGTGGTACTTGTGAAGTGACATCTCAAGGGATGTTTGAAAATCCATACTAGTGTTTGTGAGAGGGAGAAAATGTTTGTGTAACACCTTTGGTTTTATGAACCGTGTATAAATGGATAATGTTGTATTTTCTGTTTGATAATTTATTATGCTTTTATAAAACAACGTCTCTGTTTTAAAATAGATTTTCTATACCGAAAACATGTCTCTTGAAATTTTTCAGATGGAAGACATGAGTTCACCAACTAGCCTCTTATCTCTCCATAAAAAATTATTAGAATGCATAATTGTCGATTCATGTTCAGAAGACTATAACCCATTTTCAAACTTACGCCTGACTTGAAAATGAATTTATAAAGTGTACCTCAGCTCAAGTATCCTCCGTTCCTACAAAGTAGAGAGCTGTATCTATGACTGTATTGCAAAGGCCCAATTTGTAGAGTATAGGCAGAGGGATAAGTACTACGAAGGTCTTTTCTTATGTTTCACCTTATCTGAGAACTATCAAGCTTTGAGAAAGTTTCAAGAAGCTGCTTTGGAGGGTGACCATTGAGTGGACTATATGATCCAAATCCTAAGCTTTACTATGTCTGGAATGCTCTATGGCATCCAAATTTTCAAGCATGACATAGCACGAGGAATTTATAGGGATCTAGTCTACTCCCAAATCTCTGATCTCCATAGCACACAAGACTTCCTCTAGAAATCTAAATGCTTTATGCACAGGGATGATCCTATCTGCTCTTAGTGCTCTCAGTGTATTTGGGTCAAAGAAGTCGAGGGACTGGAATCCAATCTAGGGATCCACTTAGGGGTATTTGGCAGATTATCCATGTTGGTTGACTTTATGAGGGGATGTTGGAAGTGATGTGTGACTGATTTTACTAGTGAGTTGTGTGAGAATATTTTAGAATTGTGAGGATGCAATTTGTTGAAGGTGGGGGGGGGGATAATGTGATGCCCCGAACCTTTTTCACATGTAATAATAATATCATGGTTTTATCGTATTTAATTTTCAAGTTGTATGAACAATACTTGTAAGTAAACACAATACTTTATTTATTTAATGAAACGCTGAAAATGATTACATTGCTTCAAGGCCAACAGAATACAACTAACCAAAAATACCCACTAAAATACCTATTAAAATTATAGGGAGACCACTGAATACAACCAAGATCCCAACATAATAGCGGGGGTCCTTCAGATCCATCACAATGAACATCAGTATATCCATAACCACCGCAACCATATTGAGCATCAAAGGAATGATGAGCACCATCTTCGCCAAATTGTCTTGACATTGGAACACCCTAATTCATGTTTATATAAGGCCTTAAAGATAACCTAATTTTTGCCTCCTTTAGGTGATCGTTGAGTCTCCAATGGCTATAAGACCTTATAGTCGTTGGGTATTTTGGTGGTTTAATTTAAAGTATCTAAGTATAATGAGTTTTCTAAGTGTTTAAAGTTTGCATTGAAGATACAACTATAAACATAATAAACTCTTTTTATATATATTAGAAGGATAAAGATTTAAAGTGGGTTTGAATCACAACCCTTATGTTTTTAAAGAAATACCAAGGGAAGTATGTACCTGATACTACTTAGTTTGGCACAAGAAACATATTTTTGAATTTGAGATTGTACCATGGGTAAATGAAATTAATAACTATTGTTGTATTTTATATTTTAGCTATACTTAGTGAATTAAGTATTTAAATATTTCAAATGTCTTGAAAAAATTTTATAAATGTTTTTATCCTTGAATATATATAAAAACAAGGTTGTAACTAAAAATATGTTTTGGATTTTTATAATACTAGTATAAGATGTTCTTTATGATGTACTAAACATTGATTTATAAATTTATGCTTTTAAACTCTAGTGTTTATAAAATAAGGAAAATATTGGCCAGTCATAATAGATAATTCATATTCATTGTTTGAAGACACCTATATATATATATATATATGAAAACCTATTTTTGTGTTTAAAAAAAATGAACTTTTACTTTTCCCGAAAATGGGTGAGTACCCCACCTAGCTGAGGGAAACCAAGTAGGAAGCCACTCAAGGCCTTGGTGGTCATCTCACCCACATCCCCTGGCAAATGGCCCAGGGAGGTGCGCACGCATGGTGCGTGCTAAGTCACACGAACATGGGGCATAATAATCCTTAAGCACGCACAGGTGTGCAAGTGCTAGGGAACCAGAGCGCGCAACCATGCGGGGCGGCACAACGGCAGGGGTGGGCGCAGAGCGCGCCTGCAAAACCCGGTACGGGGCAGTACCGGGAGGGGGGAGGGAGTATTCTGAGCTATGGCTGGGAGCTCGGGGCTTATAAGGGATTTGTGAAACTCGTTCCATTTCGATGTGGGATGGGAATTTTAATGCGGGATTGCATCTGGACCATCAGATCACGCCATGCATGTTTTGAGCTGTCTGATTGGTTTAGTCCTTGATTCCTAGCGGTCGCAGATTACTCTCCACGGTTTTATCAGTCACCCGATCAAATTCGATCTAATCATGACCATTCGTCCGTTTTTAAAAACTATGAATCGTCCGTAGCTGTCTGATCCGATCCACTTCAGATCTCAACTGTTCATCCTTTTTAAAATCCGCAGACACATCTCAACCACTGGATCTTTTTCAGTTAGATACCAGACATCCGTTATTTTCTACACCCTCTCCTACTGCCTTCCTCTTCTCCCCCCCGCATGTGCTAAACCAGTATCCCATTCTACTCTTTTTTTTCTTCCACACCCATGACTCAAGGTGGCCCTCCTTTCACTCGTTTTCCACAAGACCGACACCCTCGGTCTTATTTTAAACTAAGGTGCCTCAATTTTCCATGCCATTTTCATTAAAAATATATTATATATAATTTATATATACAACTCTTTTGGCACCCGAACCCTACGGGTTCTCCATTCTCCAACGCCTCCATCAAGCTTCTCCAGACTCCTTATCCTCCTTCGAACCAGGTAAGGGTCTTAGCTTGTCTTTACTTGTTATGTTTTGAAAATATATACATATATATATGTATGTATATATATGCATATAACCTTATAGTTTAGATTAAACTCTCTTATGCCCGATTCTAAGACTTCTGAATATTGGGTCTCAAGGTTTAAGTAGTATTTTAAAACGTAAAGAATTATATTTCTCATGAAAAACCTATTTATACACTTTATATATCGGTTAGATATACATATAAATAATCATACAGTTTTATATACATTGCAATTCTATCCGGTTTTCAAGCATTCTAAGTTTTGTTAAAATGGTATTTTAAAATGCAAGGAAAGTGAGAGGGATTATTTCTGTTGTGAAAAACCCTTAAATATATTTTGTACTTAGTTATATATATATGAACATATATTCATTACACAACAAACCATCTTGTTTATGTGTCACTACTGGAAATTTGGCCTTTCCCAACGCTTCTATACCAACGGTTCGTAAAAACCGTTGGTATAGGTTCCCTTTCCCAATGGTTTGGCCAAACTGTTGGGAAATCCCACTTTGAGTCCACCTTTCCCAACGGTTTGGGCAAACTGTTGGGAAAAGTCCAATTTGTGGACACCTTTCCCAACGGTTTGGGAAAAATCATTGGGAAAGGGTATACCTATCCCAACGGTTTTCCCAAACTGTTGGGAATGGTCCCCACTAATCAACCTTCCACCCAGAAACAAAATCTAGAATCAAAATCTATACCAACGGTTGTCAAAACCGTTGGTATAGATCCTTTGATTTTTTTATCATTTCTTCTTACCTAGAACATTATATAAATCAAAATTTAAAATAATTATGAGAATACATATATATATTTATGTAATTATATTCACAAAAGTCATGTTAGGTTAGTGGTTAAGTCGTTCAATAATAAACTAGGGGTCATGAGATCAAATCCCAGCGAATTTTTTTTGAAATACATATACCAACGGTTCCATAACCGTTGGTATAGATTTTCATATTAATTATACCAATGGTTTCCAAAACCATTGGGATAGGTCTATACCAACGGTTTTGGAAAAACTGTTGGTATAGACCAATCCCAACGGCTTACTTGGCAACGGTTCTCCAAACCGTTGGTATAGGCTATACCAACGGTTTGGAGGCCTATACCAACAGTTCCAAACCGTTGGTATAGGTTAGTTTTCCAGTAGTGTGTTTCCATTTTAAAGGTTGAAAACATACCCTTATATATATATACATGTATACCATGTGAGTATTCTATTTATTTTGTTGTAATTGAACTATTTAAACACACACACACCCACACCCACATATATATATGTGTGTTTATATGTATATGCATATGGGTTTTAAACCATAACCTAAAATAAATTTTCATGAAACAAACTTTGATAATTAAAGTATGTTTTTGGATATGAATAATTAAATTTTTATGCATGTATGCATTACATAAAATAACTGTTGCACTGCAATTCAATTGGATACTAAATGTTTTCAGTAGTTGTAGTTTATTTGACATGGCCAATTATCAGCACATGCTTTGTGTATAAGTGACATTTTTCTTAATTAAAAATTATGATTTTTTTGGAACCTAATATGTTTACTCTCACAGTAAGAATTTTGGAATTTAAGGGTTATCATTTTATGTGACAAACCTGTATTTTATGTGCTTTATATATTGTCACATGTGCTATAATACGCCTATCATACATGTCATTTATTTCCATAGCCATGCAGTTGTTAGTATTGTTATTAACAACTATATGCATGTCTCACTTTGTATATGTTAATGCTAAATAATGTAAACAAACTCAAATGGATTTTTATGGAATTAAGAACTAAATTATTCAAAGTGCTATGAGACACTTTGAATAATATGAAATGAGAAATTAAATTATTCAAAGTGGCATGAGACACTTTGAATAATATGAAATAAGAAATGAAGTATTATGTGACACTTGTAATGATAAAGTAATTTAATAAATCAAAGTGGTTTGATGCACTTTTATTTAAATAAATGAGGAATACATTGGACTTAGTAAGTGTCAGGTGGGGGCTACTATAGACCCTCGATGCATCGATAGGTCTCATGAGACAAACTACGGTTTTGGCATAAATCCTTAACAAAGTGATTATTTATGGTCTTGGCACGAGGCCTTGACACATAGTTTATGGTCTTGGCACGAGGCCTTGACGCAGAGTTTATGGTCTTGGCACTAGCCCTTGACACAGTCCGACATATGCACTTCCCTCATTATGACTATGAAATTTAATTAACCAAGTAAATATTCGACCATTAGAATATAATTGGTTAGAGATATTGTACTTATGAGAATCATAATAAGTAAATGCTTATGGCACAATGTTTATTCAGAATTCAGAGATTTATCATCCAATTTATGATTCAAAGTTAGTAAGGAAATAAATTGAAGATATTATTTTATGTGAAACTCTGATCATGTATTACTCTCAGTTGTAAATTTAGTACTGACACTCTTGAATGTCACACTTATTAAAGTTAGAATTACTCTTACTTTATATGTTTCACACCCTATATTTTGTATGAGCATGCTTATGTTTGGAATATGTTTCATTATGACCTTGTTAGTATTCCTTGAAATGTTTACTTATAATTCTTGGAAAAATGTTATGTTATGATTCATGCATTGTATTTTTCCTTACAAAAACGTTTTATGATTAATTTTAAAGGAATTTTTTCAAGAGGTTTTAATTGAAACATTATTTTATTTTAAAACCCCCTACTAGGCATTCGTATGCTCACCCTACATTTTAACTTAATTTTTTTATAGGTTTAGTTGATTTGAGATACATTTTTTGGTGGCAGCTTTGTGGAGATTCTTTTCCCTTTCAGTTTTGAAGGAATTGTAATAATTGTATCTAGTTCTCTAGGAACTAAAAAAAAGATCCTCTTTAGTGGAACATGATGTGTAATTCTCCAGCTTCTGTTCATAAAAAAAATGACACACCATGTTTTATTTGAAACCGCACCAGCTTCGGGGCAGTCCTGGGCCAGAGTGTGACACCTAGTGAGATAGGGACTTGATATATTTCCCCTATGCAGTGTGATTGCTTTCCTTATACCCATGTATAGATGATGTATATGCCTAACCCAAAGAGAATTTGTTGAAAATGGATTGTGTGGTAAAAATGGTATAAAAAATGGAATTGGGGTAAATGCTAGTGATGAATTAAATGAACCTTGTTAACTAACGACACTCAAACTGTACCTTGTTCACTTAACATTTATTTTGTACTTGCATGCACTGTCTATTAGACTGGATATTTTGTAGACAATATTGGCGATGTCCTACTGAGTTTTGTATTCACACCCTGCTCGGGATGCTGTTGGGTACCTGAGTAGTTTTCTTGGTTGCAGGTCAGGACAAGGGAAAGATCCCTACACTAAGATGTTGAGTTGGGATAGGGATGTACATGGAGAAGGATCTAGACTTAGAGTCGGGACCCATTGGGAGTTTTTGGCCAGTGGTCTTATTTTGGTTTTCTTTCACTTTGCACTACTAATATGGCATGGCATTGTTGTATTTGATTTGTGTTTGTACCCATTTGGGAAATGCTTTGTTATGCATGTTCATAGATTATTCATATTTTTTCCGCTATTTATATTGTGTTTTGATGTGCCTTGCTCTGATAAAGAGGGTATAGTCTCCCGACGTGACTTATTAGACCCTCGCCGCTAGTCATAAACCTATGGTGTAAGGGGAGGCACGCTTGAGGTCATGCGACGACCCGGCTCGGGGCACCAATTTAATGGATTCCGGGTCAGGGATGTTACAACTATATACAGAAGAGGCATCTCCTATAGTATGTAATAAATATGTCATAAATGATTTCATCATGTTTCCCAAAGGTAGAGGGTGTCGCAGGAAGATACAGGTGAGGTCTAACCAGGCATGAGTTTAGTAAATACTAGCAAAGATTATTCAGAACATAATGATATGATGACAAGTGTGAATGAAAAAAATCACACAAAAAGGTCTGGAAAGGATTTTGAAAATGAATATTGTAGAATGGTGAGTCAAGATTCCAAGTTATCGATAAATGAGATATACACGCGGTAGGGCCACCAGTCTGAGCAATGGTGGCTAGAAAAGAGGAACGTGGTAAAACAACCCGATAAGATTGTATAAATGAAATATCCTCCTTCGAGAGTATCAGTTTGTAATAGATACCATATAGTGACGAGGATAAAGGCATGTTTGGGTATGTAGAGTGCGCTTGGGATGGGGGATGCCTCACAGGAGGGGTGACGTCAAGGCACGGGACAGCTGCGCAGGCGGGGCACACATACATGGTGATGGACCGCGGGGATGCTGTGTAGGAAGACTGAAAACTGGGGCACGAAGGATCCATATGGGAGAAGGGCCACCGGCTGTCAGTCATCGCTCAGGGAGGCAGAGCGCTGAAGGGGGGGGGGATGCTCAGGTGAACGTTGGGCTCGGGCTTTGGTGCTCCGGGAAAGCCGAAGAGGCGGGGTTGGATGATGGTGTGCTGGGAAATCTGCGAAGGATACGACGATAACTAGTGAAAGATAGGGTGGGGGATGCCTCACAGAGGAACAATGGATGGGGAAGGCGCAGGGCTGTCATTCAGGAAGGCCGGTGATAGGGTGCGGCGACTGTTGGATAGGGAGGTGCCACCACCGGTGAGGATGACATGCGGAGGCCGGTGGGAAGAGAGGGTGCGACTGTGCAGGAATCCGTGGCATATGAAATAAGGTTGCGTCACTGTGTAAGGGGCAACAAGAAGAGGGTTGTCGCAAAGGCAAGCGGCGTCGGGAGATTCCATGCCTATAGCGACCCTACTTTTCTTACATTACCATTACATCATTTTAAAGAAAAACATAAATCATTACAAAACGAGGATCCAAAGGTTTAGTTCACTACCACAAAGCGGGGCAAGAGAAGCGCCTCATTTTATCAGTGCTAAGCAGAAAGCACTGATAAAGGGGGGGGCCTTTATCATCGCTAGCTAAAAGCGCTGATAAATTTATCATTTATCAATGCTAAGAAAAACACTGATAAAGGGTACACCTTTATCAGTGATTTTCTTAGCTATGATAAAGGATACATTTATCAACGCTATGTTTAGCACTGATAAAAGTTTTTAATAATAATTTATATAAAATTATTATATTTATATTCAAAAATAATGTTTATTTGTATACATTGAATAAAAAATTCATTTTTATAATTAATATATATTTTTTAATAATTCAAAAAATATATATATAATGTTTAAAAAAAATTATTTCTAAGATTATAATTATATATATATATATTTATTTAAATAATTATAAGATTATAATAAATTTATTAGATTTATTAGATTTATTGGATTTATTGAATTTATTGGATTTATTATAGATTTATTAGATTTATATTTATTAGATTTATTTGATTAATTAATTAGATTAATTTGATTAATTTGATTATTAGATTTATTAGATTCATTAGATTTATTATTTTTATTATATTTTTTATATTTAATATATTTATTTTATTTATAATTAATATATATAAATACTTTTTAAATATATATATATTATAATTATTAAATATATATGTGTTTCCAATGAATTTGGTCAATAAATATATTGATCATGCATGCATATGTGTTATGTATCACCATGAATATTCGTTTATACATTACACCCTTCTTATTATTCATGTTGTCCATCAATGACTTGTTTTTTATTATGTATATTTTACTAGGTATATGATTAATTAATGTTACCCATATATACTATTATGTTCTCAAAAATACTTATAAAATTACATTAAATATATTTAAATAATAAATATATTTATTATATTTATAATTATTAAATTTTAATTATATATAAATACTTTTTAAATATATATATTTGTAATTATAATTACAACTATATATATTTAAATAATTATAAAATTACAATAAATACATATATTATAATTATATATATATATATATATATATTTATAATTATATACAAATATTTATAAATATATTTATTTATAATCATAATTATAACTATAAATAAATATATATATGTAAATAACTATAAAATTATAATAAATATATTTATTATACTACTTAGAAAATTATAATATAATTAAATAAATATATTTATAAATATATACAAATATTTATAAATAAATACAAATATTTATAATTATAATTCCTAAATAAATATAGATATATTTAAAAAATTAAAATATTATAATAAATATATGAATTATATATATTTATATACAAATATTTATAAATAAATACAAATAGTTATTAATATAATTCTAAATAAATGTTGATATATTTAAATAACTAAAAAATTATAATAAATATATTAATTATATATATTTATAAAATTATAAATATATTTGTCAAAATTTTATAATTATTTAAATATATATATAAAAATTATTAACATTATATTTTTATCAGCGCTTTTTTAGCACTAATAAAACATGCATTTATCACCACTTTCTATTTTAGCGCTGATAAAAACATACATTTATCAGTGCTTTTTATCTAGCACTAATAAAAGTTTCACCAGGTTTTATAAAGAAACCCTAACTTTCTCCTCCATTCTCGCAGAAGCCTTACCCTACTGCCACCATCACCACCACCTCCTCCTCCTCCTTTTCCACCACCGTGAATCCCTCCACCGTGAACCCACCTTCGTCGCGTGCCTCTCCTCTACTGTCTGTCGAGTGCCTCTCCTCTGTCGGAGGACTCCTCCGCCACACACCCCTCCTTTGTTATGCTCCTCTCCTCCACTAGACCTCCTCTGTCATGAGCCTCTCCTCCACTGTGCACCTCTCCTGCGCCGCAAACGCACCTCCACTGCGCACTGAACCACACCCCTGTGGTGAGTTTGTTCGCATGTTATTACAGTTTTATATTGATGGTGCTGTTGTGAATTGTATCGGCTAAACACCCCGCTAAAAATTATGGTTGTTGGTGGTCCTTGTTTGCGCACTAGACTGCTATAGGTTGAAAAGATATGTAGCAAATTTTCCATCACTATAATCCATGGGTAATCCACTCATTTGAATTCCTCCTAAACATTCACTCTTATAATGATATAGGTGAGCCAAATATGCATCACATTTACCATCACCATAATCCAAGGTTAGTCTATTCATCCATATATGTGTCAAATGAATCAACATAATGAAAATCATGAAGGGGGATTTTGAATAAAGATTAAAATGGTCAAAATGGATTATGTACTTGGAAATTACACCTTCACGCACTTCACACAAATAATTTTAAATAATATATATGGGGAACACAAGGGTGGTCTAACTTTTTTACTTGGTTTATGGACCTAATGAGCATAACTTGAATTTTTCAAGGGATAAATAGTGGTATCCATGAGCTTTGAGTCTTTTTTATTTTAGTCTTAACATTTCTTGAATCCATTTATTGGTAGAGGCTTAGCATGAAGAAACTGGAATTTTTCTTAGGTCACCCATTGTGGGTTTTCAACCTAAAAAGTTTTGTGTTTTGTGTTTTTTTAAACACTCAAAAATATTTCTAGGCTAGGATATATGTATACCTAGTGGACAGGGACTTGAATTTTTCCTAGGATTCCCTTTGAATGTTTTCAATAGGGTGAGTACCATGTCTCTTTCCTTTTCATGTTTGAGTTCATGCAAGCTTGACTAATGAAATTTATGCTTACGATCAAACAACTTTGACCAAAATGAGGTTGGTGTTTAATGTCACACAAATTTATAAAAAATACGTGGTGATATACATAATAATGTAGTTTAGGTAAACATTCCATGATTGGAGAACCCAATACTAGTTTAGAAATCATTTTAGAGAGGTTCACATAGTTTATGGTTATAGTTCTTATTCTAGAAAAGGTGAGGTAGTTTATTTAACGGTAAGTGCAAGGTGATAACTCAGCATGAATGAGTAGTGGACTATATTAGTATAAAAAACCTCAGGAAGGGTTGCATGGAGTTTATGGAAATAGTTCACAAACCAATGATGAAGGGTATGTTGTGTTGGACTCACCTGTTTTGATAATCCCAAATCATGTTTCATTTATGTGATAATCCTGTTTTCATTATAAGGATAATCGTGTTTCATTCATATTCCTAGTTTCTATCAAGTGATAACCATATAATTTTAATCTCACTGTTCTCTTTTTTAAGTTTACAGTGTAAAATTTATCCAAGTAAAAAGGTCACCAATGTAAAGGTCACCGATGAAAGGTCACCGATGCAAAGGTCACCGATGAAAGGTCACCAATGCAAAGGTCACTAGTGCAAAGGTCACCGATAAAAGGTCACCGATGCAAGGTCACCAATGCAAGGCTACTATTGAAGGTTACCACTGAATTCTACCGCTGAAGGTTACCTCTGAAGGTTACCGATGAAGGTCACCGATGCAAAGGTCACCGATGAAGGTCACCGATGAAGGTTACCGATAAAAGGTTACCGCTGAAGGTTACCGCTGAAGGTTACCATTGAGAAGGCTACTGATTAGCCACTAAATGAGGCTAATTTTCATTGTTAATATATATAATATTCATGTTCTTTATTATTCATAAACACCATTTTAGTGCATTTTACACTTTGAACATCATTTCACATTATTATTGTAATACCTTCTTAAAATGCACTATTATGTGGTACATTTTTTAACATCATTTAAAGTACCCAATGATTTATCTGATTTTAAGAAATTTAATTATCTATATTTTAATTTTATATTTTGGGAAATTTATCTACACTTCAATATGATCATTTTTCATTTAGGGATCAATGGAGAATTCATGGAAGAATATGGGGATATTTTGTGATGAAAGGAAACAATTCTGGAGAAGTCATATTGGACACCAGCCCACTATTGAGAATGTGGATCCCAACATACAAACCCAATGAATCCCAAATTTCGTGTGATTCTATAATAAATATATAGGAACAAATTATTATTCAGGTCCCGGTGCTAATTAGGCCTCCATTGTGGTCATTTAGGCGGCCCAAGTTAGAGATAAAATTCTAGGCCAGATTCTGCGGCCCAGAAAAACAGCCCACTAATATAATCATATCTCTTAATATAAAATTCCAAATGAGCCCAAATTTTATAGGAGGTTATTAGACATCAGGGGATCCATTTTCTTCTTCTATGAAACACTCTGATTCTACCATCTAAAAGGTCTTCCAAGTGCGTCTGTTCGGTGGATGAAAGCTGGATTCCACCTCGGGTCAAGTGTGGAAAAGTCCAAGTTCCACAAGCTTTCCACCACCCTAGGCCTACCATAATCAAGTAAGATGATTTGTACTATTGGAGGCTCGACCCAAGGCTCCCAAAATTCCTATTTAAGGTAGTGTTGGTGGATGATTTTATCATCTTTGAGCTTTGTTTTCATCTTAATGTTATACTGCCAATTTGTCTTTGTAACGTTCTTCATTCACATGTAAGTTGTTTTAATTCATCCTAGTTTCTTAATAAAAGTTCTTTTTCTCCTCTTATTATATTATTCTCCATCTCACTTTTATACCGTTGCCTCAAGGTGTGAATTTATTCACACCAAATCTTGTGAAATTATTCACACAACGGTGGAGTGATCATTTTATTTTTATTGTTTTCTTTACTTCTCCATTTCCTCCCTCATGAGTCTACTTTCTGCTTCCATTGAAACCATAGAATCAATAGAGGGCTAACCCACTTATGGGTTGATCCAAGGGAGTAGCAAGGGGATATATTGGATGTTATTTACCACCCCATTAATGTCTAATCACTTCTTTTAATTGAGATTTTTATTTGATGATTTTTAAACTCTATCGTCCTTGTTGAATTTAAGGCCACACACTTCAAGTGCTAATACGAACCTTTACCTTGAAGTGATCAAAACTTTGATCCTTCAAGTGTATAGGTGATTAGTATTAAAGTGTGTAGGTATTAAACCAGTAAGTGAAGATGTTGTTTGATCTTCTTAAATGAACCTATCTCAAATTTTAGAAATTGAAATAGTTGAAAAAGAATTTCATCCAATCCACCCCGAGTGATAACCTAGGATCAACTAATTATTTTAAATCGAATTTACTTAAATCTGTTAGAGATCCTTTAAGCCCATCTAAAATCAAACCATGTTGTCCACTTCATAGCCAAAAATAGTCCATAGAATGTGCGTGTATGTAGGTTACTTCTTAGGTCTCTGTGGATTCGACAACCCAAGCTAGACTACAAGGACCGTTCTACCTTCATCTCTTGGGTAAATTTGAGCGAGGATCAGCTACCGATGAGAAGGCTACCAATGAAGGCTACCGATGCCAGTCTACTGATGATTACTCTTCTACTCCATACATTTTCAAATTCTTAAGATTATTCTAATAGTCATATTTGGTAAATTTAATGCTTCTGACATTAATTAATGCTGATTGTAGACATATCAAGAGACCGTATCTGGGGAAAATAAGAGGTATGAGGAGGAACGCACGTGGTTTACTTATTCCTATTGTTGAACCTCAAATATAAAAATAAGACCGAGGAAGAAACAGAGGTGGTGAAGTAGTGCGAGCATGATAAGTATGAAACAACAGAGGAATACATGAGAAAGAGCTTACTTTCTAGATCAAAGAGAACAAGGAAGAACCATTCGAGCACTTACACTGTGAACCCAAGAGTATCAAGAAGATCATTTTGGTAGAACAATTTCAAGGATGCCTTATGTGCTTCATCAACTCTCTATCAACACAAAAAGAAGAACACTTGGTTCCTGAAAACTAGAACCTAGAGTTGCGACACTCTGTTCCGAGGACAACTTCCAGAGAAAGACTCGAACTGAAAACTCTTTACTCCAAGGAGTCAAGAGCATAACTGCAAACACATAGAGATTTCTATACTCAATATTATAATCTTAGATCTACTATGTTCTTTTATTTTACATTTCTAAGAAGTGTGTGGGTCTGTCTATTACACACACTTTCTCCTATGCTTGAACTTGAGGATACTGAAAATCCTCACATCAAACTTCACTTACACCTTGTTTCCCATGTATAACTGTGGAAGAGACTGTGTGTGGTCTGTATTGTTTGTTTTTCCCATGAAGAATTGTGGTAGAGGGTGTGAACCCTGGACAGTTTGTGAAAACTGTTGTAAAGCCCGATACAGGATGTGTATCAATTTTATTATTTATATAAACTACTTGGTGGCAGGTGATCACCAAGTGGAGAGGATTAAGTCTTGACTTGAGATTGAACCTCTTGTTTAAAATATGTTGTGTTCTAAGTTTTTGTAATACTCCGTTTTATCTATTTTCTGCTTATCATAATTGCTCAAATAGAAAATTGTTTTGCATTGACTTTGATAGTTAGTTTTGGTTAGTGTGTGTATGTGTTTAATTCAGTAAACTTGTTTCAAAAGTTGAAGAAGTATTTTACACTAATTCAACTGATGACTAATCACCCTTTAAGAAACCAGTTGACCAACTAAACATTTATATCTCTACTGCCTTAATTAAGTGGGCCGTTTTAAAATTGGGGGTTCTTAAGCATAAAGTTTTTAACAGAAATTTTAAGTAGGAACTCAATTCACCCCCTCTTGAGATTCCACTCCAACCAACATTTGGTATCAGAGGGTTTCAATATTTATTGCTACTATCTGAACTATTGTGCAAGCTGTCAAATTCCTTTCAACTGTGATTTTATTTGTATCTTAAAGATATTAAAATTTCTATCATATCTAAATTTTTATTTCTTTAAAATTATAATTAACAATGGATAACAGATTTGAGGGTGATGCTACTAACATGCCACCTTTCTTTAATGGTAATAACCATGCTCAGTTGAAATTAAAAATGAAAATGTATCTAGAGAGCATGGGTCCTGAAATATGGGACACAATTGAAGAACAACATGCATTGCCTTCTACTTCTAGGGACACATGGTATCAGTTGACTAAAGCTACATATAACAATAATTATAAAGAAACGAATGCATTATACTATTCTCTAGGTGATGAATAATTCAATAGAATATCCTCCTATAAAACTGCATATGAAATTTGGGATACTTTAGCTGTTTCGCATGAGGGAACAACCAATGTTAAAGAAATGAGATTAAATACCTATACTATTAAATATGATAATTTTAAAATGAAGCCTGATGAACTTATATATGAAATGTATCTCGGGTTCAATGAAATAGTGAATACCATGAGTCTGCTTGGGAAACCAGTGGACAACAAGGATCATATTATGATATTGCTTCGATGCCTACCTGACTGATGGAGAGGAACTTCTGTTTCTATCCGAGAATATTGTGACATAGGCAAGCTACCAGTAAAGGAACTAATTGAAAAACTTATGATGTACGAAGAAGAGCTTAAGGTAAATCAAGAAGCAGATGAAGAACCAAGAAAGAAATCTGTAACATTCAAGACTGCTACCTCAAAGAGCAAAGATAAAGAAAAAGTTCAAGCTCCTGTAGACACTTTCACCAGTGAAGACTCAGACTCTGACAGTGATGATGAGATGGCTCATCTTTCTAGGAGATTCAAAAAGTTCTACCATAAAAATAAGTTCTTTAGAAATTCAAACTATAAAGGAAGGTATGATAATAAAGGATAGTGGAAAAGGGACAAAAAATGGAATGACAACACAAATGAGATAGTCTGCTATGAGTGTAAACGAAAAGGCCTTGTGAAGGTTGATTTCCCCAAGCTAAAGTTTAAGAAGAAATATGAAGACAAGGGCAAGAGATATAAAAAGGCTATAAAAGCTACTTGGAGTGCTTCATAAGATAGCTCAAGTGGATCTAACACTTATGATATTGAAAAGAACAAACATGTAAACCTGTGTTTCATGACAGAAATATCTGAGGTAACACCCAATTCCCCTATACATAATGCTTATTATTCTAGGAATGAAAGTGAATCAAATAATGATGATAATATGACTAAGGATGAAATATTTGAATATTGTGGAATGCTTGAGGATACCTTTAATGAACTCAAGGATAAATATAAATTATTGAAAAGACAACATGCCTTGAATGATAATTATAAGTCTGATTTGGATATTGAGAAAGAAAAATGTGCTCAGCTATTAAAAGAAAATACTGAACTTAAATTATCACATGAGAAATTAAAAAGAGATCTTGATAAGTTTAATACAGGTATAGATACCTTGACTTAGTTTCTAGGGAAATAGATTGCTCCAAAATATACAAATGGTCTAGGATATCAACCAGGACAGAGAAGGATTATTAAAAATAAATTTGTTTCAAAACTTGGACAGTTCAATGCTAGTTCTAGTTTTGGTCCATATTTTGAAAAACAATTTTCTAAAGGAACTAACAAAGTGTTCATGTCTCAAAACATATCTATTGATTATAGGAAACCTGTGAGACAAGTATGGGTTCCCAAAGTTTTACTTGCTAACCTCTTTGGACCCAAGAAAATTTGGGTACCAAAGTTACCCTACACTTAATCTATTTTGCAGGAAAATTGTTTGAAGAGCTCCTGTAAGACTCTATGGTATTTGGATAGTGGATGTTCAAGACATATGATAGAATACTATTCATGCTTCAAGAGACTAATTAAAGTTGATGGTGGACATGTCACATTCAGTGATAATGCTAAAGGGAAGATCGTTGGCTTAGGCCAAATTGGTAACCCAAATACTATATTAATTTCAAAAGTACTTTTTGTTGATGGGTTAAAGTACAATTTACTAAGAATCTCTCAGTTGTGTGATGATGGCTTCAATGTTAAATTTGAAAATGATGCATGCAATGTTTTTAATTCTAAAAATGATTTAATATTCATTTCTCTTAGAAATGAAAATGTATATGTTTTTTATTTAAACTCTTTATCTAAGAAAAATGTTTCTTATTTAAATGATTTTCACAAGGAATCTTGGTTACGACACAGAAGATTAGGACACTACAATGTGCACTCAATTAGGAAACCAACTAGGAAAGGTTTAACTAGAGACTTACCTAAATTGTAATTCCCACTCAACAAAGTTTGTAATCCTTGTCAAAAAGGAAAACAACATAGAGTTTCTTTCAAACCAAAGGAAGAAGTTTCTACTTCTCAACCACTTGAGTTGGTTCACATGGATTTGTTTGGACCATCTAGAGTTTCAAGTTTAAATGGGAAACACTATGTTTATGTTCTTGTAGATGATTTTTCTAGATATACTTGGGTATACTTTCTAGATCACAAAATTGAAGCCTATTCTTACTTCATTAAATATTCCAAGTCTGTAGAAAATCTTAGTAGACTTAGAATTAAGACCTTGAGAAGTGATCATGGTAGTGAGTTTGAAAATCAGGATTTTGAATCTTTTTGCTCACAAAATGGCTATAATCACAATTTCTCTGCTCTTAGTTTACCTCAACAAAATGGAGTTATAGAAAGAAGAAATACGACACTTCAAGAGATTGCCCGAACTATGCTAAATGAGTATAATCTACCTATCTATTTTTGGGATGAAGTTGTTAATACATCCTGTTACATTATCAATAGAGTCTTAATTAGACATGTTCTTAAGAAGACCCCTTATGAGCTCTGGAATAATAGGAAGCCTAAGGTTAATTACTTTAGAGTTTTTGGTTGCAAAGTCTTTATCCTTAACACTAAGGATAATCTTAAAAAATTTGCTTCCAAGAGTGATGAATGAATTTTTCTAGGTTAATCAATCTCTAGTAAAGCTTATAGAGTATTCAATAAGAGAACCAAATGTGTGGAAGAATCAATTCATGTCAAATTTGATGAGACTGATCCACATGAACCCAAAACCTCTGTTGAACATCTTGAGGAAGACATGTCAATTTTGGACCTTAATGATAAAGACAATGAACCTTTAGTGAAAACAACTAGTTCTAGAAATTTTCCAGAATCTATGCATAGTGAATCTAAACCTATAGACAACCATGAGGAGTCTAGTTCAAATATTTCTAGAGGTATTAGAACTCTCAAGAATCATCCTTTAGATGTTGTAGTAGGTGATTTAAATAGAGGAACACAAACTAGAGATTCTTTGAGAAACCAGGTTAAATATCAAGCCTTTCTTTCACAAATTGAACCTAAAAATATCAATGATGCTATCAATGATGAATTTTGGATGATAACTACGTAAGAAGAATTAAATCAGTTTGAAAGAAACAAGGTTTGAGAATTAGTAGAAAGACCTAAAGACAATTTGACCATAGGAACTAAATGGGTGTTTAGAAATAAAGTTGATGAATCTAGAAAAATAGTTAGAAACAAGGCTAAACTAGTTGCATAAGGATATATCCAAGAAGAAGGAATAGACTATGAGGAAACCTTTGCACCTGTAGATAGACTAGAATCCATTAGGATACTACTTGCCTATGCAGCTCATCTGAATTTCAAAATTTATCAAATGGATTTCAAAAGTGAATTTCTAAATGGGTACATAGTTGAGGATGTATTTGTTAAACAACCCCCTGGTTTTACAAATCCCCATTTTTTAAATCATGTTTTTAAACTTTCTAAAGTTCTATATGGTCTAAAACAAGCTTCAAGAGCATGGTATGATAGACTTAGTTCTTTTCTTATTTCAAAAGGTTTTACTAAAGAAATATAAGATCCTAGACTTTTTATTAAAAGGATTTCTAAATATGTTTTAATAGTATAGATTTATGTAGATGACATTATTTTTGGATCCTCTAAAAATTCTTTATGTACTGATTTTTCAAAAATGATGCAAGATTAATTTGAAATGAGTTTAATGGGGGAACTTAAATTTTTTCTTGGATTTCAATTTTTTCAAAATAAAAATGGTATTGTTTTAAATCAAAGTAAATATACTAAAGATCTTTTGAAATGTTTTGGTTTGGATAGTAATAAAGGTAGTGATACACCTATGAGTACCACCTGTAAATTGGATACTGATGAAACTGGTAAACTAGTGGATCAAACCAATTATAGAGGTATGATTGGGGGTCTACTATATCTTACTGCTAGCTGACTTGATATTATGTTTAGTTTATGCACGTGTTCTCATTTTCAATAGAATCTTAAAGAATCTCATTTAACTGCTGTTAAAAGGATTTTTAAATATCTCAATTATACTACAAACTTAGGACTATTTTATCCAAGAGGAAATCATTTGATTTAATAAGTTACTCGAATTCTAACTTTGCTGGTTTTAAGTTAGATAGAAAGAGAACCTTTGGAACATGACACATTTTGGGCAAGTCACTAGTATCATGGTTTAGTAAGAAATGGAATTCTGTTTCATTATCTACTACCGAAGCTGAATATATAGCTGCTGGTAGCTGTTGTTCTCAAATTCTGTGGATGAAACACACTTTACTAGACTATGGATATCAATTCAAGCATGTATCTATAAACTGTGATAATACAAGTGTTATTAATATCTCTAAAAATCCAGTATCTCATGCTAGGACAAAGCACATTGATGTGAGACATCACTTCTTAAGAGATCATTATCAAAGAAGTGATATCACTCTTGAATTCATTGGCACTGAACACCAATTAGATGATATATTCACAAAGACTTTGAATTATAAGAGGTTAAATTACATCAAACATGAGTTAGGAATGATAAACTATTAATCTTTGGAACCTCACCCTTAGGACCTCACCGTTGGAACCTCACCATTAGAACCTCATCATTGGAACCTCACCGTTAGAACCTCACCGTTAGGACCTCACCGTTGGGACCTCACCGTTGGAACATCACCATTGGAACCTCACCATTGGAACCTCACCATTGGAACCTCAGCATTGGAACCTCACCATTCAAACCTCACTGTTTGAAACTCACCATTCGAACCTCACCGTTTGAACCTCACTGTTGGAACCTCACTGTTGGAACCTCACCGTTGGAACCTCACCGTTGGAACCTCACCGTTGGAACCTCACCATTAGAACCTCACCATTGGAACCTCACCATTAGGAACCTCACCGTTAAGAATCTCACCTTTGGACCTCACTGTTAAGACCTCGCCGTTGTTACCTTACTGATAGTCGATGTTTTTGGGACTTAGCATTTTCTCTGCCAGAATCTGAAATGTTTTATGTATTACTTATTTATTTTTCTTGATTTATTTTTCCAATCCCTAAATGATAAAAATAAAGAACACACCACATTTTGATCCACTTCAAACCTCTCTCAAACCTATTGCTCCCTAAACTTATAACCTCACCTTTTATCAAAACCCTCGAACCACTCCATATTGAAATGGAAAGGTTGAAGTAACCGTTGGTCAGTAATGAAGGAGATGAGACAAACCCAAAAAGACCTTGATCTGAGTCGAGTAGTGGAATCCAGGTAGTGGAAAAGATTATCAATCCACATCTGTCTAAGAGGGAAATCATGGTTGAGAAAGAACTAAGCTCAGAATGGCTTATAACGAGCAGGTCTTTAGTGCTGAAGGCACTTGAAGCTCGAGGTTGGGTCGAATGCTTTTCAAATAACAATGGGCCTTATTATCCGAAGCTAGTGAAGGAGTTTTATGAATCTCTAAAATTTGAGCAGACTGAGAATGAGAAAAAAATGTCTTCAAAGGTAAATGAAGTAAGTATGAGCTTATCATCTCTTGAATGGGCTGAGTGTTTGAGAGTACCACATGAATGGATTTTCGATTACTACTCAAGATTGGTGCCTCCCACTAGTGATTTATTCTGTTATGAAGAAGCTCTAGCTAAACTGATAGAGAATGGGATCCCTAGGAAAGTAATTGTTGCTGAAATGGAAGGAGAAGACAGGTTACTGTTTAAGTTTGTTCAGCATGTTTTGAGTCCCAGGAGAGGGGACTTTTCTACCTTTAAGTATCAAGATGTATTTCTTTTGTATCTGTTTAAGCATGAAAAAAAGATAAATTTGTATAGATTGCTGATGATTCAATTAGAAGATATGACAAAGCTCAGTTCCAAGTCAAATGCCCTATTTCATGCCAGATTGATATCCTTAATGTTGAAAGTGAAAGGAGTTTCTGGAAATAAGGAGGAAACAGTTGTTGTAAGGGACAACTTCTGCATAACCAAGATGATCTGCAAGTTCATGAAGATTAGTTGGAACTATTGGCAAAGAAGATGGGTAAATGATGAGGCTAATCTATATAAGGAATTCAACCCAGTTAATCATCCTAATAGGCCTAAGGAGAAGATAGATCCTGGTCTGAAGCCTAATTAAGTGGAGCCTGCATACTCAGATAAAGAAGAGGAGGCTGCTGTAATGCAGGTCAGAGAGGATTCTCCTATAGATGACAGGAGTGATCCTGACCTTCCTTATGATAATATTGTATCTTTTGGTGAGCCTAGCCCATTAAAAATACTACCTAAAAGAGAGATTGTTCTAAGGGACAGTGATGAAGAAGAAACTAGTGAATAAGAAGGGGAAGAAAATGTCTTAAGAGACATTAGAGAGACCTCATAGGATGAATATGACACTGAATCTAGTCATGATGACTTTGAGACAACTGCTGGTGAAAGTGAAGAAGAATGTCTAAGTCCCAGTCCTTTGATTGGACATAAAAAAATGGTATAAAGTGTGGATGAATAGGTTTCTAATTCGGTTGAAGCTGGAATTACATTGGCAGTAGTTGAAGATTCTGTGGAAGAAGTGGCAGTGGACTCTCCTATTGATGCAGTTTCTCAAGGAGGTACAACAGAGATGAATGTGGTTGATCAGGAGAATGCTCCAAGTGAGGGGGAGGAACTTGTTGCTATAGGTTCAGTTTTTGTTTCTCATGGGATAAAATATTGGTTAGAAGACCCTGTATTTGTGGTCTTGGGATTAGATTATGGAGACTCTGATGATGACTAGCCTATTAGAAGTCCTCAAATTCCTTCTGTTTCAGAAACCACTATTATAAAACCAGTAGTGCTCTTACCTCGAGAATATGTAAAGAAGGATGATTTGGAATCATTGAATTTAGATTTGAAAAGACATTTTGATGAGAGATTTGTTGGGTTAGAGAGATCTGTGTCTCATAATCATGAAGTTGTAACTTCTGCTTTGGAAAAAGTAATTTTTGTCTCTCACTTGAATTTGGTACATGAATTAAAGGACTGTCAGAATCATATCAGAACCTTGGCAGAGTCTATGGAATCTGTGAAACAATCTATTTCTAGATTAGAATCCTATATGGATTCAAGGGTGCAAGTGGACATAGATCTTCGATATGTTAAAAGTGTGGTTCAGCAGATGGTCACTGTGTTTGAGGAATTTAAAAAGTCTATGGAGACACATGTGAGTGGACAAGATGATGATGTGAAAAGACTGATTAGTGGTCTGACCAAATCTTTTAATAAGATAGTGGCTTTTACTATGGCACCTCTATGTGCATTTGATTCCTCTTCAGCCTCTCCTCTAATTGATCTAGAAGCCTTCAGGTCAGTTGTCAGAGAAGAAGTGGAGAAGTTCTCTAATTCTAGTACCTCAGACCCTCAGTCTATGATTCAAGTCATTTCCACTACTAGGGAAATTCATAAGCTTGTGGGAGATTATCTAAGGGAAGCTACTCAAGATCATAAGTCCATAAAATAGAAAGTTGATTTCTTTTACAAAAGGGTATACACTAAGCATTAGATGGATGGTCACTTTAAGCTACTGTTGGAGAACTTGAGGATCCCACCTGTCACTCAGGCATTTAAGGATCAAGTTAGAAAGCTTAGAGAGTTAACTCCTACCTTAGAGAGATTTATGGAGAATAAGGATGATTTTATATCAGCCATTGAAAGAGAGGGAAGTATTATTATGGATTTCAGAAATCTTCTTTTACCCTTCCTCCATGTGAACTGCACTCCCATCATTGTTCCTCCAGCATTTACCTCTTCCTCAACTGCTTCAGGATCTACCAGTACTGCACCAATGATGACTCCTACACAGGCAATCAGAAGCTTTACCCCTATGATTCCTCAGAGATCTACACACTATAGGTCTACTGATGCCTCTGTCACAGATCCTCCTACATTGTTGACTTCCATACCTAGGCCTATCCCTCCATCTTCTAGACCTGCCTCCTCAGCTTCAAAAGACAAAGCTCCCTTGGAAATATATGATATGGATTGATTGTGGGATGTCTTAGTTGATAAGGATCTTTGTACACCTTTTTTATATTGTATTATTTCTTCATTAATAATAAAATCCTCTTTTGTCACTTTTTGTTTTACATTCTTTTTGTTAATCATAAAGGGGGAGAAGTTTTTGGTTGTCTAAAAGGGGGGAGAAGTTTTTAAGTTACCTGGAATTTTTGTATATATAGACTATCTATATTTTTTACCACAATAACCATGGTTCAATTTTAATTATACACACCTTTGAAGATATTATCAAATGTTCTTAACCCTGATTCATAAAATACTAACATAATTTGTGATTATCAAAAAGGGGGAGATTATTGGACTCACCTGTTTTGATAATCCCAAATCATGTTTCATTTATGTGATAATCCTGTTTTCATTATAAGGATAATCACGTTTCATTAATATTCTTAGTTTTTATCAAGTGATAACCATATACTTTTAATCTCACTATTCTCTTGTTTAAGCTTACAGTGCAAAATTTATCCAAGTAAAAAGGTCACTGATGCAAAGGTCACCGATGAAAGGTCACCGATGCAAAGGTCACCGATGCAAAGTTCACTGATGAAAGATCATCGATGCAAGGTCACCAATGCAAGGCTACCACTGAAGGTTACCGCTGAAGGCTACCGCTGAAGGTTACCACTAAAGGTTACCAATTAAGGTCACCAATGCAAAGGTCACCGATGAAGGTCAACGATGAAGGTTACCGATAAAAGGTTACCACTGACGGTTACCGCTGAAGTTTACCATTGATAAGGCTATCGATGAGAAGGCTATTGCTGAAGGCTACCGATACCAGCCTACCGATGATTACTCTTCTACTCGATACTTTTTAAAATTCTTAAGATTATTCTAACGGTTATATTTGGTAAATTTAATGCTTCTGACCTTAATTAATGATGATTGTAGACATATCAAGAGACCATATCTGGGGACAGTACGAGGTACAAGGAGGACCACACGTGGTTTACTTATTCCTATTGTCGAACCTAAAATATAAAAATAATACTAAGGAAGAAACAGAGGCGGTGAAGTAGTTTGAGCTTGATAAGTATGAAACAACAAAGAAATGCATGAGAAAGAGCTTACTTGCTAGATCAAAGAGAACAAGGAAGAACCATTTGAGAACTTACACTGTGAACCCAAGAGTCTCAAGAAGATAATTTCAGGAGAATAATTTCAAGGCTGCCTTCTGTGCTTCATTAACTCTCAATCAACACAAAAAGCAGAACACTCGGTTCCTGAAAACTAGAACCTGGAGTTGCGACACTCTGTTCTGAGTACAACTTCTAGAGAAAGACTCGAACTGTAAATTCTTCACTCCAAGGATTCAAGAGCAGAACTGCAAACACATAGATCTTTCTAAACTAAATCTTATAATCTTAGCTTTATTGTGTTCTTTTATTTTACATTTTTGAGAAGTGTGTGGGTCTGTCTGTTACACACACTATCTTCTATGCTTGAACTGAAGGATACTGAAAATCCCCACATCAAACTTCACATACACCTTGTTTCCCACGTATAACTATGGAAGAGACTGTGTGTGTTATGTATTGTTTTTTTTCCATGAAGAACTGTGGTAGAGGTGTGAACCCTGGAAAATTTGTGAAAACTGTTGTAAAGCCCGATACATGCTGTGTATTAAGTTTATTATTTATATAAACTGCTTAGTGGTAGGTGATCACCAAGTGGAGAGGATTAAGTCTCGGCTTGAGACTGGACCTCTTGTTTAAACTCTACTATGTTCTAAATTTTTGTAATACTCTATTTTATCTATTTTCTGTTGCTCATAATTTCTCAAACAGGAAACTATTTTTCATTGAATTTGATAGTTAGTTTTGGTTAGTGTGTGTATGTGTTTAATTAAGTAAACTTATTTCAAAAGTTGAAGAAGCGTTTTACACTAAAACAGCTGAGGACTAATCACCCTTTAAGAAACCAGTTGACAAACTAAACATTTATATCTCTACTAACTTAATTAACTAGGCCATTTTAAAATTGGGTGTTCTTAAGAATAAAGTTTTTAATAGAAATTTTAAGTAGGAACTCAATTCACCCCCTCTTGATATTCCACTCCGAACAACATGATGCTACTACCAAAATAGGCCACAAGATCTAGGATCACTCTAACACCTTAGAACAAGGAATGAGAACAATGTAAATCATAACTAAAGTTATTTGAATTGGAATGTAATAAAGTGGGACAAACACACCAAGTATTAACACTGATAAAATTGGAAGTACATGTTCCATGAAAATATTTTCAAGGACATATGGGTTTATAGGATCTTATATCCCAGATGAAAACATGCCTATGGTTAGAAGTATGAATATGAAGCATTAATATCTTTATAAAGAAAAGGTATCAATTTTATAATTAGATAAACTCTTTATCAGTATCAATGAAAATTTTCAATGACTCAAACACTTAAGGTATGAATTTTAATAGATAGGAAGATTATGTATTATAGTTATGTCTGATATGAGTGATTTGGGAATCACTGTATACCCCTTAAGGGCAATAATCAAGTGATGTGTAGTTTTAATTAAATATATTTTATCCATGTTTAGTGTCTAAGATTTCTAGACTATATATGGATGAGGTTACTATATTATGGGGAAGGGGATATGAATCTTATGAAGTCATTGAATGGGTCTAATATTGGTGGTTGGGATGTCAGGACATATCCAATGGACCTCTCTAAGAATTTTAAAGGTAATCTAAGATGAAACATATTCCATGTAGTTCAAATTTAGTTTAAATGGGATTGTATTGAGTGAAATTTAAGATCATATGATGAAGAACTTTATGGAAAGGGATTGTCACAGATCTAGATCATACGTAATATGAAATTGTCTTATCTTAGTGCCGAATTAGTGGAGAAAACCCTACATGAGTTGATGAGATCTTAGACACTAAGTTTAAGTTGGAGTTTAATTAGGGTGAAAGTGATGACTAAGTATAAAATAAGAAATCTAGATGTTGTTAGTGGAGAAAAACCTACATGAGTTGATGACTGAGTATAAAATAAGATATCTAGATGTTGTTTAATTAGGGGATAAATTGAGTTATAAGGGAAACATATCTTTTGTTATACCTACCTATACAAAGCTACATGAGACACTTTCTAGAAACCCTAGTCAAAAAACCATAACAACACATGTAATGAATCCTTCCACCCTCAAGCACACTCCGGTGAATCCCCTCAAAGGTACAAATGATATAATTCAAGTGATTATCAAATCATATTTTATTATCATCATAATTTTATATCTAAATATATAAATTATTATTTTATTACAACTTTAACAAATTATATGAATGAATTATTAACTATTGATATTCAATGTTATGAAGTGGTTGTGGCATTTAGGTTGATGTATCCATCAAAGGTACCAAACCTAGATTTTCTTTATAAATTTTTTTAAAAGGTTCTAGACTATTTTGGCACTTGATGTTGTTAACCTCATGAATTAGTTTTGGAGAGGTAATAATTCTCTTGAGACTTATAATGATACTCTCATCACTTTGATTCTAGAGGTTACTGATATAAGTTTAGTTAAGGATTTTAGAATGACTAGTCTTTGTAATGTAATTTATAAAGTCTTTTTGAAGATGTTAGAAAATATACTATGGAAAATAATACCATATATTAGTTTATTACCATAGTTTTTTTTTTATTTTGACTTGAGACATGATGTACTTAAAAGGATCGGGAAAGAAACATAGTTTCTTCTAGCGATGAGTTGCATAGGGAAATTCTTTGTGCGAAAGGAATGACACTTGATAAATTTTTGATTATGTAATGGGTTCATGCTTATATATTTTCTTAGGTGTATTTATAAAGTAAGGAACCAATAGTATTTCATGTGAGAGACATATAAATTGTTCTTGGGGTGTACAACCAATTGATTTGGTGTGAGCCAAGGATCATTGGGATAATGTAGTGTTTGTAGTAAACTGGAACATGAGTGTTTTATGGTTATGAGTGTGGTCACTGACTATGTAACATATTCATTGGGACTCTGGTGTTTTAGTGAAGGATAATTGATATAACTACACAATGAAAGCATGGATAAGGGATATCCAATGATGGGGAGAACAATATCAAATGCTTATGGAAATTATTATTATTACACCAACCTTTGGAATAATGTAATGTAGTTATACAACATTGATTGATTTGGGATGAATCAAGGTGTTTTCTATGTATATTTTATAAAGTGCCTCTCTTGGTATATATATATTTATGAAAATTCTTAAGTTGATATTTTAAAATGATTCAAGTGTTTTGAAATATTTCTTAGTGGGTTGTCTCTCATTTTAAATGATAAATATTGTTGGGTCATGAAGTTTCCTTGAATGCTTTTAAAAAAAGGGAATTGTGGTTTTGTAAAAGAGTGTTTGGAATTGATTTATTTATTTTAAAAAGGGCGTGTTATTTTAAAGAGGAATTTGTGTAAATGGTTGGTTTTTAATGGGATTTCAAGTGTGATTTTATAAATAGTTTTCAAAGGACATTTTAACTATAGTTTTTCCATAATCTTATAAGTGTATATTTTTATATAATTAGGAAAACTATTACATTTTATCAATGTTTTTGTATTTATTTTGTTTAATATTAATATTACTAAATAAAATAGGATGTATATGAATAAAGAATGGATGGATGTAAATCATTTGACAAAAGAGTATGAAGACGACCTGAAAGAGTTCATCAAGTTTCAAAAAGATCATGCATATGACCCTTCTCAAATCCTTTATTCATTTTTATGATATTGTTATTCAAGAAAAATTAGTCCAGAGGAGTTGTAAGAACACTTAATCTGTCATAGAATAGATCAAAGTTATAAATGTTGGAATAAAAATGGGGAAAAAAGAATGTAGGTAGTGGCTGGTATAACACTACTTTTTATGGACCATCTGATATTATTATAAGTGTGAAAAATTAAGAAGATTGTATCGAGGATGTGATTACAAATGTGAATTATGATGAATATTGTATTGAGGAAATGACAAATACAGTTGAAGATGAACTTAGTGATTGCCCAAAATTGTTTGATAATTTAATGAGTTGTGCAAAGATGCCATTGTAATATGGTTTCACTAAATAAATAGCATTTTCAGCCGTACTGAAGCTGTATAATTTGGAAGTAGGCAACATATAGAGTAAAGTCAGTTTTACAGAACAATTTGCTCTCCTGAATGACATTCTCTCAAAATATAATGAGCTCCCAAGCCGAACATACAATGCCAAATGAATGCTACACTTGATGTGTATGATCTCTGAAAGAATACACGCATGCCTGAATGATTGTATACTGTTTCACGAAGACCACAAATCACTTATAGAATGCTCAAAGTATGGTGATTCTCAATACAAGAAAGATTAATCTGGTCCAATGAAAGTTGTATGGTACTTTCCAATCATTTCAAGGTTTAGTAACCTATATATAAGTGAGGATACTATGGGGAAATTGACATGGCACATAGATATAAGAAATAAATATGGGAAACTATGTCACCCGACAGACTCTCCTTAGTGGAAGAGAATTGATCATGAGTATCCTAAATTTGGAAACAAACTGAGAAACTTCATCTGTAATTATCTAAAGATAGAGTGAATCCTTTTGGTTTTCAAAGTAGCACTCATAGTACATGGCTGGTTATGTTAGTAAATTATAACTTACCATCGTGGTTATTCATGAAACGAAAATACATCATGTTATCTATGCTTATATCAGGACCAAAAAAACTAGGTAATGATATTGATGTTTATTTGGATCCATTGATCGAGGATTTTAAATTATTGTGGGATTAAAGTGTTACGTTGTATTATGATTACATAAATGAAGATTTCACTTTGAGAGCCATGTTGTACGGGATGATAAATGATTTTCCTACTTATAGAAATTTATCAGGATATAGCATTAAAGAACTCAAGGGTGTCCCATTTTTGAACAAGGTACACATTAAATTAGGTTGAAACATTCATTGAAAATCATTTTTCTAGGACATTATAGATTTCTACCCCAATGACATAAGTACTGATGTTGGATGACATCATTCGATGGAAGTTCAGAAGAACGTACAACACTGTCTCCACTAAAAGGTGATCAATTTCTTAAGAAAGTAAAATATGTGGATGGTATGACTAAAAGCGTCTATTATAATGAGTCATTTGTGATGTTTAGGAATCAAACTCACCTCAATCCGATGCATGGTTTGACCGATATGACTAAAAGTGTATGTTATCAGTTTAAAATTTACATTTTAGCTCAAAATGTGTCACTCATTGAAAACCAAGAAAATGCTTTCCGATTATCTTCATAATTTAGGAAAATGATTCGTAAGTCCTTTATGATGTGTATTAAGTAGTCTCATTTCAAACTGATGCACGAATCGACTGGTATGACTCAAAAAGCGTGTTTCCAGTTTGAAATGATATTTTTGTGAAAAACAAAACTAACATACTAAAAATAGCAAAAACACCTTTGGATTCTTTTGATACTTTATAAAAATGATCCATGAGTCATTTGTGATGTTTAGGTATCAACCACACCTTAATACGATGAACGATGTGACCGGTATAAATCCAAATTTGTTTTTATTTAAAATTGAAATCAATTTAAGTAAAAAGAACAAGTGACATGCTGACAACTATGCAAACACATTCGGATTGTTTTGATACTTTAGGACAATTATCCATGAGTTATTTGTGACATTTAGGAGTAAATCATACCTCAATCTGACGCATGGTGTGACTAGTATAACTAAAAGTGTTCATTATCATTTTAAAATTGACATTTTATCTCAAAACACACTACTCACTGAAAACCAAGAAAACACCCTTCAATTGTCTTTATAATTTAGGATAGAAATTTGTAAGTCCTTTGTGGCATGTATGAAGTAGTCTAACCTCAAACCGACGCACGTTGCAACCAATATGACTCAAAATGCATCTTTCTAGTTTGAAATGATATTTTATTAAAATAAAAACTGACACACTGAATACTGATCAAACACATTCAGATTGTTTTGATACTTTAGAAAAATGACCCATGAGTCATTTTTGATGTGTAGGAATCAACCACACCTCATTCCGACGAACGATGTGACCAATATAAATCCAAATGTGTCATTTAAATTTGATATTAATTTTAGTAAAATAATAAGGGACATACTCAAAACCCCAACAAAACCATTCAGATTGTTTTGATATTTTAGGACAACGATCCATAAATCATTTTTGACATGTAGGAATCAACCCCACCTCAATACGATGCACGATGTGATTGGTATAACTCCAAATGTGTCTTTTTTATTAAAAATTGAAATTTTATTAATGTATTATTTCATATTAATGTTTAATTTATTTCTTTATAGTATTACTAACATAATATTTGTTTTCTTATATAGGTGGAATATTTTTCTTGAGTTGGGATGATTTGTTCAGAACTAATACCATGGGCGGACATTTTTGAGAGGGGATCACAGATGTTAAAGGATGAAACATTAATGTTTTTAAATGTTTGTTGTATAATTGTAAATGTAATTATATAAAACATTGTTTGAAATGTATATAGAATTATTTTCCAAACCATTTTGTGCATTGATTTGTTCTTATGTGCGCTGTTTTGTATAGATGATGTTTTGTGCAGGTGCTGGGTGTGCTATAATATAAATAGCACATCACAGGCAGCTAGGACTTTATCAACACTATTTTTAGTGCTGATAAAGGCACCCTTTATCAGTTCTATTTTGTGCGTTGATAAAGTACCCCTTTATCAGTGCTATTTAGAGTGCTGATAAAGGCCCCATTTATCAGTGCTAATTAAAGCACTGATAAAGTAGTCCTTTATTAGCACTTTTTTAGCGCTGTTAAAGGGGACCCCCTTTATCTTTGCTATGATTAACAGTGCTTTTCTAGTGTTGTTAAAAGTTGTTTCTAGTACTTTTAAAATCACTATATATAGTAGTGGTGTCTTGTACAAATTAGAACCATACATAAATTTTACAACATAAAACATAAATATTTATTTAATTCCTTCCTCTCTAGATTCTTATTGTCCCTTGAATTCTCTTTAGTACATGTAATCACCTAAGGATATGCATAAAAAAGGGGTGAGTTAAAAGCACAATAAGAGGATAGATAAGAACATGAAACAATATAACATGGGGTGATCATAATCATAACATCATCATCATAATCATGATATGAAGCATTAGATAAAGACATGGAATATGGCAATGCATAAAAATGAAACATCATGTCTTAGTGGTAAACTACCACACATAGTTGCGAACAAATCTAGAATCATGTTCACACATATTTCAATTTAGCTCATGAGATTAATCATATTACCCAATTCATTGGAGATCTATTTAATTTTGGATGCACCCATCACATCATAACATTTACACTGCGCAATATAATTCTGGGCGCACCCATCACATCAAAATATTTACATTATCATGCATGCCACATAGAATGTATATCAGTCATAAAACAGCTCATGAAAAGGAATGGGTTTAATTTCATAAACCATAAATTAATAAACTTTGGGGTCCCAAAATGAAAGAGGGAATAACATACTTGATAAAATAATCATCTTTATTGAGTAAAGAAGAAACAATCACGAGAAGTAAAAGGTGTGTTTTATTTTGAAAGAAGAGTTCTTTTGGAAAACATTGTGTTTATCATGAACTCAAGTGAAAAATATATATATCCTAGAAAAGGTAATATAATGATGAAGAAATGATATTTAAGGAACATCCATTCTGAAAATGGGGTGAAATAGGGAAAACCCAAAGAAAGAGAGTTGGGTTCGAGAATTCCCCTTACCTTGCATCCAAATGCTTTATTCTCTTTAATGTACTATATAATGACATTATATTCAATAATTAAAAATTCCAGAACCTTTTATACATGAATTTGGTTTATTATGGTTTTATAAATTTCATTCATGTCCTTTTTAGATGAGTTGTAGAGTTTAATTTCATCGTTCGGGGGTGTTTATTTTCTTAGTTTTCATGATCAGTTCACTCGTATACATGAATGAAAGTTTGTGTAAAATAAGGCTAAATATCTAGAATTGTTATTATATGTTTTTAATGATAATACAGAAGTTTTAATTATATTATAGATAATTTCTTTATATACCATGAGGATGATTCATTAGATAAAAGTTAATGATTATCGTTTTAGGTTAATTATGACGGTTTTTTGATCTCAACAAAATAATTTTGATTTATAATTTCGTATTATGTATATATGATAGTTATAGAACATAAAGATGTTTATAACATAAAATTTAAAATATTTTTTAAACCATTTAATGGTTTTATTAATAGCCTTGAAGGTGTTAAAGGAAAATGGAAGTGCATCGCCCACGATATCAGTAAATTGACACATCACGGGCGACGATTTCATCTTTAAAATAAAAGAGGGAGAGAGAAGTGTTTAATGATGGATCTTAAATTAGCATGGTATAATTCCAATATATTTAAGTTAATGGAGTTTATCATTACCTTTGTATGAGGAGAGGTGAGGAGGGGATAAGAAAAGGAAAAGAAATTAAAATAAAAAGGAAGAACATTTTACCTCTTAAATCTCTCCTCCTTGAGAACCTCCTTAGGGAGGTGGTTTTGGTCTTTTGATGAGAACAATATATCCTAAATGTGGGGGAGGGACTAGAGAAGAGGTTTGGGTAGAATTTGGAAAATTCTTGAAGCTTGAGAGGTGTGAGGAGAAGAGGGGGTGATGGGTGGTACTTATAGTGGAGGAGAGAGGTGTTTTCTAAATATTTTAATCATTAGTTTATTATTTTAGATCAAGACTTTGAATAGTTTGAGCATTATCATAAAATATATTAAAATAATGAAGGAGAGTTCAAGATTTTGGTTCTTATATCAGCGATGACTCAATTAATGGTGCATTTAGCTTATAATGTATATATACTATAAATTACTGTATTTTACTATTCATAAAAATTCAAGTATTTCATAAAAATCTCAAAAATTCACCCTAACCATTTTTCAAAGTGTAAAATTCAAAAATGAACTCCATTATATGAAAATAATTTTATAAACAAGACTAATTTGATTTTCAATTAAAATCAACATTTACTTAGAAAATACAGATTTTTAAATTATAACTGATTGTATAACACTTTGAAAAATTACTTAAGGTCTCATAAAATTATCTTAAAATCATAATACAACAAAATATTAATTTATGAATGCATTTTATGAAAATAAATTTTCTTTTAAATTATAAAATTAATCATAAAATTATAATTAAATAATTATTACTTACAAAAATACCAACACTTAATAATTTTTAAAACATTTATTTACTTAGACTATGATATAATTATACCATAATTTAATTTATAGGATAACTAAATTTTATTTATACTTTTATGGGTGAGGTAACTATTTATTTGGCCAGTTTACTATTCATAAGGTTCATATTACTATTCCTAAGGTCAAGTTACTATTTTATCAATATCGGTTCCTTAACTTCTAGAAACACATCTTATTTCATTAATTACTCATTTATAAAGATTTTATTATGATATTTAAGTGATTTTATGTGATTTATACCATATGATATTAATATAAGAATGGAGAAATTCCATTAATAAAAGTTTGGGTTGTTACATTCTTCCCCTCTTTTGAAATTTCACCCTCAAAATTTCATTTTACAAAAACAGGTGAGGGTACTTTTTCCTTTATCGCCTCCTTTGGTTCCGAAGTTGCTTCTTCATACTTATGGTTATTCCATAACACTTTGAAAATGTGGGTTGTCTTATTGTGTGGAACCTTATCTCTCTGATCCAAAATTTTTAATGGCTGCTCCTCATAAGAGATATCATCTTCCAGCTGTACCGCCTCTGAGTTCAGTACATGTGAGGGATCTGGTATGTACTTTCTTAGGAGTGATACATAGAACACATCATAAATTTGATCCATATTTGGTGTAAGTGAAAGACGATATTCCATGGCTCCTATATGATCAAGGATATCAAAGGGGCCAATGTACCTTAGGCTTAGCTTCCCTTTCTTTCCAAACCACACGACTCTCTTCCATGGTGATATTCTAAGGAAGACTTTATCTCCAAGTCGAACTCTAAGTCCCTTCGATAGTTGCAAACATAGCTCTTTTACTAACTCCGAGTAGTTTTGATATGTTGCTAGATGGATTGAACCTTCTCTGTCATCTCATGCACAAGATCAGGTCCAAGTATCTTTCTTTCACCAACTTCATCCCAACATGTTGGAGTTCTACATCGGTTTTCATATAGAGCTTCATATGGAGCCATTTGAATACTTGAGTGGAAGCTATTATTATATGAGAACTCAACCAATGGAAGATGTTGATCCCATCCACCTTTGAATTATAATGAGAAAGCTCTTAGCATGTCTTAGAGCGTATGAATAGTCCTTTCAGATTGGCCATCAGTTTGGGGGTGATAAGACATGCTGAAATTCAATTTAGTGCTAAGAAAATATTGAAGACTCCTCCAGAATTTAGATGTGAACCCGAGATCACGATCAGAGAAAATCGAGAGTGGAACCCCATGCAGTCTCACCACTTCCTTTACATATATCTTTGCAAGTTGTTCAAGCAAGAGATCTTACCAAATATAGATAAAGTGGATTGTCCTGGTGAGTCTGTCCACCACAACCCATATCAAATTATTTCCTTTGGATGTATTCGAGTGACCTGTGACCAAGTCCATAGTGACATTCTCCCATTTCCACATGGGTATAGGCAAGAGTTGCATCATCCCTTTGGACTTATATCTCTCTACTTTAACTTGCTGACATATTAATCACCTTGAGATATACTCAACAATATCCTTCTTCATGTTGTCCCACCAAAAGTATTCTTAGAGATCACGTTACATCTTGGTATTACCAGGGTGGATAGAGAAAGTTGATATATGTGCAATGCTACAGATAGTTCTTTTAAAATCACTAGGAACTACTTTTAATAGTGCTAGAAAAGTGTTGTTAATTGTAGTGAAGATAGGGGGAACACTAAAAAAGCACTGATAAAGGGGGCCTTTATCAGTGCTCAAAATAGCGCTGATAAAGGCCTAGCTACCTATAATGTGCTATTTATATTAAAACACACCCAACACCTACACAAAACAACACCTACACAAAGCAGTGCATACAAGAACAAAGAAGTGCACACAAGGGTTTGAAAAACAATTATATATACATTACAAACAATGTTTTATATAATTACATTTATAATTATCCAACAAAAATTTAAAAACATTAATGTTTCATCCTTTGACATCCATGATCCCCTCTCAAAAATTTCCTCCCATGGTATTAGTTACTACAAAAATCATCCCAACTCAATCAAAATATTCCACCTATATAAGAAAATAAATATTATGTTAGTAATACTTTAAAGAAATAAATTAAACATTAATATGAAAGAATACATTAATAAAATGAAATTTTTTAATAAAAAAGACACATTTGGAGTTATACTGACCACACCATGAATTTTATTGAGGTGGGGTTGATTCCTACATTTCACAAATGAGTTATGGATCGTTGACCTAAAATATCAAAACAATCCGAATGAGTTTGCTGGGTTTTGATTATGTCCCTTGTTCCTTTACTAAAATTAATATCAAATTTAAATGACACATTTGGATTTATATCAGTCACATAATTCATCGGATTGAGGTGTGGTTGATTCTTGAATGTCACAAATGACTTATGGATCATTTTTCTAAAGTATCAAAACAATCTAAATGTGTTTACTCAGTTTTTAGTATGTCATTTGTGTTTTTTACTAAAATATCATTTAAAACCGGAAAGACGCATTTTGAGTCATACCGGTTTCATCGTGTGTCCGTTTGAGGTGATACTTCTTCATACATGTCACAAATTACATATGAATAACTTTCCTAAATTATGAATACAATCAGATGGCATTTTCTTGGTTTTCAGTGAGTGACACACTTTGAGCTAAAATGTCAATTTTAAAATGATAATGGACACTTTTAGTCATACCGGTCACACCGTGCATTGGATTGAGGTGTGGTTGATTCCTACACATCAAAAATGACTCATGGATCATTTTCCTAAAGTATCAAAAAAATCCGAATGCGTTTTCTCAGTTTTCAGCATGTCACTTGTTTTTTTACTTAAATTAATGTTAATTTTAAATAAAAACACATTTGGATTTATACTAGTCACATCGTTCGTCAGATTGAGGTGTGGTTGATTTCTACACATCAAAAATGACTCATGAATCATTGTTATAAAGTATCAAAATAATCCAAATGTGTTTGCTTTATTTTTAGTACCTTAATTGTATTTTTTTACTAAAATACCATTTAAAACCAGAAACACACTTTTTGACTCATATCGATCACATTGTGAGTCGGTTTGATGTGAGAATAATTCATACACATCATAAAGGACTTATGAATAACTGTCCTAAATTTTGAAGACAATAAAAAATAATTTTCTTGCTTTTCAATGAGTGACACATTTTGAGATAAAATGTAAATTTTAAACTGATAACAGACACTTTTAGTCATATCAATTACACCGTGCATCGGATTGAGGTGCAGTTGATTCCTACATGCCAAAAATGAATCATGGATCGTTTTTCTAAAGTATAAAAACAATACAAATGAATTTTCTTAGTTTTCAGTATGTCACTTGATCTTTTTACTTAAATTAATGTCAATTTTAAATAAAAAGACACATTTGGATTTATACCGGTCACACCATGCATTATATTGAGGAGGGCTTGATTCTTACACATCACAAATGACTCATGGATCATTTTCCTATATTATAAAAACAATCCAAATGAGTTTTCTTGATGTTCAATATGTCAGTGGTGTTTTTTTACTAAAATATCATTTCAAATTGGAAACATGAATTTTGAGTCATATCAGTTACATCGTGAATTGGTTTGATGTGAGACTGATTCATACACATCCCAAAGGACATACAAATTGTTGTCCTAAATTATTAAGACAATCATAGTGTGTTTTATTGTTTTTCAGTGAGTGGTGTATTTTTGAGCTAAAATGTCAATTTTAAACTGATAACAAACACTTTTAGTTATACTGGTCACACCGTGTATCATATTGAGGTGGAGTTGACTTCTACACGTCAAAAATAACTCATGGATAATTGTCCTAAAGTATCAAAACAATGAGAATGCGTTTACTCAGTTTTCAGTATGTCACTTGTGATTTTTACTTAAATCAATGTCAATTTTAAATAAAAAGAGACACTTTGAGTCATACCAGCCACATCACACATTACTGTGTTTTCCATTTGATTTCCTTATTGAAATTGAAACACTGCATTATGAGTGATGCATAGGCAATCCATGTATAAGAAACTACCCCAACTCGAACAAAGGAATCCACCTGTATAAGAAAACAATTCTTAATTATGTGATTCATACTACAAAGAAGTAAATTAAACATAAATATGAAATAATACACTACTTCTATGGAAGTCACATATTCATGATATTTGTGTATATTCTCCAATCATGTATAATTTTTATTCATTTCTAAACAAATCTATACGATCTTGTGAATACGAGTCTTTTCGACAGTCATGGTAGTACTAAAAAAATATAAATACACAAATTATTAATAAATATTTTAAATTAAATAGTAATTATCTTTGAAAATACCTCTTCAGGGATTCTAGTTTTTTGATGAAATATGATCTCTTTTATAAATTTATAGACATAATAACCACAGTCTATTCTGTTTTTTTGTTTCAGACACTGCAAAAATATTGAGAAAAATAAGTAATTTTTTTATGTATTTGGATAATGAAACATTGTCATATATACTGTGATACTTATCCAGTTTTAGTACTTATGATGTTCCTTATCCCTTTCCCCATGCCTCATTCCATGATGTAGACGATATTAATGCACTGACCTATCACAACAAAATCCTCATTAAAAGATAATATAAATTATAAAACTAGATTTTTAGTTCTAAAATATTGGATGTAGTGTATTACAAATTGAAAAATGCCATTACGTGTGGTCGGTTTGTTGGATATCTATGCACTGAATCTAGTAAATAAATCTTTGGAGTATTGAAATTGACCGCAATAATCATCCAATGCTTCCTAAAAACACAAAAAGGATTAAGTAATGAAAGAAATTAAAATATATTTTATATGATTAAATTGTAGAGTTTTACCCCTGCATCGTTGGTATTAAGAAGAGTTTTTCATCCGTAATTTTGTTGTTAAACGATTTGAGAAGTTATTCCACTATTTCACCCTCTTTCTTAGAATGAATTTCTATTTGTTATGTAGAGGTGATGTGAGGAATAATGAGTCTAATTTTTTGTTCATGGGGAAATCCCTTAATTTTTTTTTCATATATATGCCAGTGAAAAATATGAAATGTATATTTAGTCATAATTAACATATTATATCATCCTTTTGAAAATAAAATCATGAAAACATACCTCATGTATACATTTACAACTGAGTTGCCTAACTAATCATGCTTCAGGATTTCACATACATTTTCAACACTAATGAAATACGAATATTCCCCTCCATATATATTTTCATAAAAAAAATTATGTGAGTACCACCATCTTTCAACTTCGTATCCACATGATCCTATAATGATAATAAATTCATATATAGAATGAGTAGGTTTAAGGTGCTTTCGGTAGATCATTTCGATCGGTTGGTTGATCCTTGAAATGGTTTTGATCCGTTCTTTCATTTCACCCCTTCCCTTTGTCCTTCTATAATAACATTCATCGGTTCATACCTTTTTTCATTAGATGTTAAATTTTTAGCTTGAAAAATAAATTGGAAATTAATACCACCTTATCGACATGTTTTTTTACAAGATGTGACGACCATGCAATGAATTTTCCAAGAGATTGTTCGACCTTATGAATATATTAATCATCAATTGGAATAGGTATCTCAATGATCGGCTCGTGGGATGAGTTAATCAACACTTTTAAATGACTTGTTGGAAGTGGTTTGTTGTGTAGCATGTTGTTCTGGATATTGAACACTATAGCCCTCACTACAAGGTGATGGGTGGGTGTTGATAGATATAAATCACAGTCATTTTCACCCTATAGAATATCAGTACAGGAAATGTATTAGTGTTTATCTGATTAAAAATTCACACAAACAATTATTATAACATTGATCACCTGTTAGTGAAGACATTATTATACATTCTTCTGAACTTCCATCGAATGATGTCATCCAAGATCAGTACTTATTCCATCAGGGTAGAAATATGTGATGTCCTAGAAATAAGGTTTTCGATGAATGTTTCAACCTAATTGACTGTGTACCTTGTTTGAAAATGGGACAACCTTTAGTTACTTTAATTCTATATCTTGAAAAATTTCCATAAGTAGAAAAGTATTTTATCATCCCATACAACATGGCTCTCAAAGTAAAATCTTCATTTATGTAAGAATCATACAACATAACACCTTAATCCCACAATAATTTCAAATACTCAATCAATGGAGCCAAATAAACATCAATATCATTACCCATTTTTTTGGTTCTGATATAAGCATAGATAACATGATGTATTTTAATTTTATGCATAGCCACGACGGTAAGTTATAATTTACCAGCATAACCATCCATGTACTGTGAGTGATACTTTGAAAACCAAAAGGATTCACTCCATCTGTAGATAATTTCAGACAAAGGTTTCTCAGCTCGTTTCCAAATTCAGGATACTCATGATCAATTTTATTCCACTGAGGAGGGTCTACGGGGTGACATAGTTTCCCATCTTTATTTCTTGTATCTGTGTGCCACGTCAATTGCCCTATATTCTCCTCACTTCGATATAGGCGGCTAAAACTTGGAATGATTAGAAAGTACCATGAAACTTTCGTAGGACAAGATTCATCTTTCTTATATTGAGAAGAACCATACGTTGAGAATTCTATAAGTGATTTGTGGTCTTTACAAAATAGTATACAGTCATTTGGGAATGCGTGTATTCTTTTAGAGATCATACCCATTAAGCGTAGCATTCTTTTGGAATTTTATGTTCGGATCGAGAGCTCATTATCTTCTGGGAACATGTCATTTAGGAGAGAAAGTAGTTTTGTAAAACTAGATTCACTCCATCCGTTTCCTGCTTTCAAATTATATAGCTTCATTACGGATAAAAATGCTTTTTATTTAGTGCAACCAGCATATAATGGTGTCTTTGCACAACTCTTTAACTTCTCAAATAATTTTGGGCAATCACAAAGTTAATCTTCAACTGTCTTTGTCATTTATTCAATACGATCTTTATCTTGATTCACATCTGTAATCACATCCTCAATATGGTCTTCTTCATTGTTCACACTTGTAATCATATTAGATAATCCATAAAATACAGTGTTATCCCAACCCTACCTACATTCGCTTTTTCCCCATGTTTATTCCAACATTTATAACTTTGATCTATTCTATGATAGATCAACTGTTCTTACAACTCCTCTGGGCTAATTTTTCTTGAATAACAACAACATAAACATGGACAAAGGATTTGATAAGGGTCATATGCATGATATTTTGCAAACTTGATGAACTCTTTCACACCATATTCATACTCTTTTGTCAAATGATTTACATCCATCCATTATTTATTCATATGCATCCTATTTGATTTAGTAATATTAATATTTAACAAAATAAATACATATTACATTGATAAAATGTAATGGTTTTCCTAATTCTATAAAAATATACACTTAAAAGATTATGGAAAAACTAAAGTTCAAATTTCCTTTGAAAACTATTTATAAAATCACACTTGAAATCCCATTAAAAAACCAACCATTTACAAAAATTACTCTTTAAAATAACACACCCTTTTTAAAATAAATAAATCAATTCCAAACACTCTTTTACAAAACCACAATTCCCTTTTTTTAAAGAATTCAAGTAAACTTCATGACCCAACAATCTTAATCATTTAAAATGAGAGGCAACCCTCTAATAAACATTTCAAAACAATTGAACCATTTTAAAAGAGTCACTTAGGAATTTTCATAAATATATAAATCCCAAGAGAGGCACTTTATAAAAGATACATAGAAAACACCTCGATTCATCCCAAATCAATCAATGTTGTATGATTCCATCACATTATTCCAAAGGTTGGTGTAATAATAATAATTTCCATAAGCATTTGATATTGTGATCCCCATCATTGGATATACCTTATCCATGCTTACATTGTGGATTTATATCAATTATCCTTCACTACAACACCAAAGTCCCAATGAATATGTTACATAGTCAGTGACCACACTCATAACCATCAAACACTCATGTTCCACTTTACTACAAACACAGAATTATCCCAATGATCCTTGGATCACACCAAATAAATTGGTTGTACACACCAAGAACAATGTATATGTCTCTCAAAATAAATACTATTGGTTACTTACTTTATAAATACACCTAAGAAAATCTATAAGCATGAACCCATTACATAATCAAAAATTTCTCAAGTGTCATTCCTTTGACACAAAGAATTTCCCTATTCCACTCATCACTAGAATAAAATATGTTGCTTTCCCGATCCTTTTAAGTAAATCATATCTCAATTCAAAATAAGAAAATAAATATGGTACTAAACTAATATATGGTATGATTTTTCATAGTCTATCTTATAAAATCTTCAAAAAGACTTTATAAATGACATTACAAAGATAGATGTTCTAAAATCCTTAACTGAACTGATATTAGTAACCTCTAGAATCAAAGTGATGAGAGTATTATTATAAGTCTCAATAGAATTCTTACCTCTCCAAAACTCATTCATGATGTTAATAACATAAATTCCCAAAATAGTCTAGAACCTTTTAAAGAAAATTTCATAAAGAAAATCCAGTTTTGGTACCTTTGATGGATGCATCAACCTAAATGCCACAACCACTTCATAAAATTTAACATCAATAGTTAATAATTCATTCATATAATTTGTTAAATTTGTAATAAAATAATAATTTATATATTTAGATATAAAATTATTCTGAGAAGAAAATATGATTTGATAATCAATTGAATTATATCATTTGTCCCTTTAAGGGGATTCACCATAGAGTGCTTGTGGGTGGATGGATTCATTACATGTGTTGTTATGGTTATTTGGAAAGGGTGTCCAGAAAGTGTCTCATGTAGCTTTGGATAGGTAGGGATAACAAAAGATATGTTTCCCTTATAACTCAATTTATCCCCTAATTAAACAACATCTAGATTTATTATTTTATAATCAGTCATCAACTCATGTAGGGTTTTCTCCACTAACAACATCTAGATTTCTTATTTTATACCCAGTCATTAGTTTCACCCTAATTAAACTCCAGCTTAAACTTGGTTTCTGAGACTTCATCAACTCATGTAGGCTTTTCTCCACTAACTCATAACTAAGACAAGACAATGTCATATTACATATGATCTAAATCTGTGAAAATACCTTTCCATAAAGTTCTTTATCATATGATCTTAAATTTCACTCAATACAATTCCATTTCAACTAAATTTAAACTACATGGAATATGGTTCATCTTACATGACCTTTAAACTTATTATATAGGTCCATTGGATATGTCCTAACATCCCAACCACCAATATTATACCCATTCAATTACTTCATAAGATTCATACCCCCTTCCCCATAATATAGTAACCTCATCCATATCTTGTCTTGAAATATTAGACACTAAACATGGAAAAAATATATTTATTCAAAACTACACATCACTTTATTCTTGTCCTTACAGGGTATACAATGATTCCCAAATCACTCATACCAGACATAACTATAATATATAATCTCTGGTGTTAATAGGTTTATCAATTCACATCTAGTTTCATTCTTTATTCTCTCACTTGGGTGTGTATATATTTATCCTATTCTCCCTTTCACATGATCCATATCTGCACATAAAACCTAATAATAACTATGTATGGATTTATTTATGTCATTTCAAGATAAATAGTGATGTTTGAAGCATATATTTCAGACCTAGTCATAAATCGCCTTTCAAATCCACTCCCATTCAACATTCTAGAAAAGCCCAAAATTATTTAGGTTTATACTAGAGTATTCTAATCACTTTTTGGATATAATCTTCCAATCTATCAAACTTCATACCTTAAGTGTTTGAGTAATTGGAATTTTTTCCTTGACATTGATAAAGATTGTATCTAATTCTAAAATTGACACCTCTTCTTTGTAAAGATATTAATATTTCATATTCATCCTTCTAACCAGAGGCATGTTTTCATCTGTAATAGAAGATCCTATAAACCCATATTTCCTTGACAATATTTTCATGGAACCTGTCCTTCAAATTTGTTCAGTGGTAATCCTTGGTGTGGTTTTCCCACTTTATTACATTTTAATTCAAATAACTTGAGTTATTATTTACACTGTTCTCATTCCCTGTTCGAAGGTGTTATAGCGCTCCTAGATCTTGAGGCCCATTTTGGTAGTAACATCATACCCTTCATCATTGGTTTTTGAACTATTTCCATAAACTCCATGCACCCCTTCCTGGGGATGTTTATACTAATATATTACACTACTCATTCATGTCGAATTATCACCTTGCACTTACCATTAAATAAACTACCACACCTTTTCTAGAACAAGAACTATAACCATAAACTATGTGAACCTCTCTTAAATGATTTATACAGTAGTATTGGGTTCTAAAATCATGGAATGTTTACCTAAACTATGTTATTATGTAGATCACCACATCTATTTTATAAAATTTTTATAACATTAAATATCAGCCTCATTTTTGTCAAAAGTTGTTTGATCGTAAACATAATTTTCATTAGTCCAGCTTGCATGAACTCAAACTCAAAAAGGAAGGAGACATGGTACTCACCCTATTGAAAACATTAAAATGGAATCCTAAAAAAAAATTCAAGTCTCCACCCACTAGCTATACACACATCCTATCCTAGAAATAATTTTGAGTGCTTAAAAAAACAAAAAACAAAAAACTTTTTAGATTAAAACCCACAATGGGTGACCTAAGAATTTTTTCCGGTTTCTTCATGCTAAGCCTCTAACAATAAATGGATTTAGGAAAATTTAATACAAAAATAAAAAGATGAAAATCTTATGGATACCACTATTTATCCCTTGAAAAGCTCAAGCTATGCTCACTAGGTCCATCAAACAAGTAAAAATTTAGATCACCCTTTTGTTCCCCATATATATTATTTAAAATTATTTGTGTGAAGTGCATGAAGGTTTAATTTTCGAGTACATAATCCATTTTAACTATTATAATATTTATTCAAAATACTCCTTAATTATTTTCATTATGTTGATTCATTTGAAACATACATGGATGAATAGACTAACCTTGGATTATGGTGATGGTAAATGTGATGCAAATTTGGCCCACCTATATCATTACAAGAGTACATGTTTAAGAGGAATTAAAATGAGTGGATTGACCATGGATTATAGTGATGTAAAATTTGATACATATCTTTTCAACCTATAGTAGTCTAATGATAAATGTTTAGGAGGAAATCAAGTTATGTATTCCTTTATCTCGCAGATTTACCTCAAATTTCAGCGATGGTATATATTCTGCATATTAGGAAAACCTATATATATACGAGGATACATGTATAAGAGATAATTTATTTACTAATATATATAGTCATTAACTTAGATTCTTGGAATTTATGATCTTACTTATTCATTCCCATATAATTTTAAATTGGGTTCAACTATTATGATATTACCCTTTGTATATTTCCCTTATAACTCAATTTTCCCTTATAACAGTTCTAAATCATCATAGAATAATTAAGGTGTCATGTTAGAATAAACATGATCCTTAGACACTATATAAAGAAAAAATAAAACCACAATATTGAGAATAGTATTAGAACAAAACACATTTATGTAGGAATATATAATAGAGCACATATAGCTTTATAAGAAAAAATCATTCATAGTGTGGGGATTTGATGAGATATTATGTAAATAAATTTTAGTTTTATCTAATTAATCAACATAAAAAATGCTTTTTCATGTGGATGATTCCTTAATATCTTTTGGTCTGTAGTTAAAATGGTAGGTTTGGGATCATATAAGAGATGGTTATCTTCTATAAGGGTTGTTTCTGGAATTATAGTTACTGGTGTATGTGGTTCAACTACAAAAAGTAAATCATAAACAATGATTCAAGAATATGGGCAAAGCCTATTTTTAAAATCATGCTCACATAAAAAATATTTCATAACATGCTTCACGTTACTTTCATAATTCAAAGACGCATTTAAGATATACAACAAGGAATCCAACCAACATGAACTTCATTCAGTGCACAAACAATGACCACTAACAACCATGATTTTTAGCGGTAAATTTAGCCCATACAATTCACAACATCACTATCAATATAAAACTGTAATAACATGTGAACAAAATCACCACAGAGGTGTGGTTCAGCGCGTGGTGGAGGTGCGTTCGTGGCAGAGGAGAGGTGCGTGATGGGGGAGTCCTTCAGTGGAGGAGAGGCGTGTGACGGAGGAGAGGTGCATGACAGAGGAGCTCCGACGAAGGAGAGACGCGTGGTGGAGGAGAGGCGCATGACGGAGGAGTCCTCCAGCATAGGAGAGGCACGCGACGGATGGTAGAGGAGAGGCGCGCGATAGAGGGATTCACAACGGTGGAGGAGGAGGAGTCAGCAGCAGCATGGTAAGGCTTCTACGACAACTTGAGGCATGCGAAGGAAGGAGGAGACTGTTAGACTTTATTTATAAAACCGAGAGAAGTATTTATCAGCACTATCTAAAAAGCGTTGATAATGGTATGTTTTATCAGTGCTAAATTAGAAAGCGTTGATAAAACATGCCTTTATCAGCGCTTTTTTATTGCTGATAAAGATAGACCTTTATCAGTGCTAAAAAAGCAGTGATAAAGGTATGTTTTATCAGCGCTAAAAATATAGCGCTGATAAAGATACCTTCTATCAGCACTTTTTTAGTGCTGATAAAGATAGGCCTTTATCAATGCTAAAAAAGCGCTGATAAAAATATAATGTTAATAATTTATTTATATTAATATATATATATTTATAAAATTATATATATGATAAATAAATAAATAAATAAATAAATAAATATATATTTATAATTATAACTACAAATAAATATATATGTATTTATATTTATAAAATTATAATTTAAATAATTACAAAATTATAAGAAATATACTTATTATATTTATAATCTTAGAAATATATATAATAAATATATTAATTATATATATTTATAATATTATAGATATATATAACTATATTTATTATAATTTTATAATTATTTATATGAATATATATTTATTTATAATTATTTATATGAATATATATTTATTTAAATAATTATAAAATTATAACAAATTAATATTTCTAATATTTATAATTTTATTAACATATATATTTAATATATTTATTAGGATTTTATAATTATTTAAATATATATGTATTTATTTATAACTATAACTATAGATATTTCTATTTATTTATCAATATTTCTATACAATTATAAATATATTTATTCAATTATATATAACATTATATATGAAAATAATAAATATATTTTTTATAAATTAATAATTATTTAAATAAAGAAATAATTATTTATATTTATAACTAATAAATAAATATTTATTATTTGTAATTAAAAATTATAATAAAAATTTATTTATTTATAGTTGTAATTATATATATATATATTTAAATAATTATAAAATTGTAAAAAATATATTTATAATTTTATAAATATATATAATTAATATATTTATTATAATTTTTTAATTATTTAAATATATCTACATTTATTTAGAATTATATTTATAACTATTTGTATTTATTTATAAATATTTGTATATAAATATATATAATTAATATATTTATTATAATTTTTTAATTATTTAAATATATCTATATTTATTTAGGAATTATAATTATAAATATTTGTATTTTATTTAATGTGACTTGCTGCATCCAAAATTAACACTTGCTGAACTTGGCGTACAACTTATCCTTCCTCAATGTCGCCAAAAAAAGCCTTAGATGCTCTTCATGTTCCTCCTTTATCTTGGAGTAGATGAGAATATCATCGATAAACACTACCAAAAATTTATCAAGGTAATGTCTAAAGAATCTATTAATCAAATCCATGAAGATTGTAGGGGAATTAATAAGTCCGAAGGGCATCACTAAAAACTCATAGTGCCCATACCTTATACGGAAGGCAATCTTCTGAATATCTTCCTTCTTCACCTTTAGGTGATGATATCCAAAACAAAGATCCACCTTTGAGAAGTACTGAGCTCCTCTCAACTGATCGAACAAGTCGTAAATCCTTGGAAGATGATACTTGTTATTTATGGTGATCTTGTTGAGTTCCTGATAATTGATACATATCTACAATGATCCATCATTATTATTCAGTGCACCCCAAGGTGATGCACTAGGGCGTATGAATCCTTTGTCCAAATTCTCTTGCAGTTGCTTCTTTAACTCCTCCAGTTCGATAGGAGCCATCCTATATGGACACTTTCATATGGGATTAGCTCCGAGTATGAGTTAAATTGAGAAATCCACCTCACAATCTAGGGGAAGTTTGGGTAACTCTTCAGGAAATACATCACTGTATTCCATCACAATGAGAATTTCCCCTAGGTTGATACCTTCCTTTGACTCAACCATTTGAGCGAGGTATGCTTCTTCACAGGGAATCAACACCCACATCGTTGAAGGATTTTCTAAAGGAGATTCATGATCTTCCTTTCATTTGTAGAGGATCATGGAATGGTTCATAGTATGAAAAGATATTTCCTTTTCCCAACAGTTTATATGTGCTCTATATAATGAGAGCCAATCCATTCCCATTATAGCGTCAAATTCCACTGAGGAAAGTATCACGAGATTCATTGGAAGAATTTTCCCACATACTCCAATAGGAGAAGATTCAAACACTTGGGTTTTAATTATTTCACCACTTGGTGTTTTTACATATATCTATACTTCAAGGTTTCATGGATTAGATTCAATAGTTCTAGCAAACTTGCAAGATATAAAGAAATGCGTAGAACCAGAATCAAATAATAATTTTTCCATTTTTGAGTGACTATGAAGTGTACCTTATATGACTTCATTTTCTTTCTCCACTTATATAGTAGTTATGGAATAATCCTTCCCTTTATCCTTTGGATTTGGTGGCAAATGACATTGATTACCCTCGAGAACTCGAGGTTTAGTGCACTGGGTTGCATAGTTCCCTTGCTCCCTACAATTGTTGCATTGAACCATGGGTGGTGCTCTCCTTTCCTTCGCCACATTTTCCTAAATTCTCATGTATTTTCAACATTCACAAGCTTGGTGTCCTCTCCCACACTTGAATTATTTCCCTGTACCTTTGAGGAAATTCCCATGATGCTTCTTCCCACATTTTTGACATATGGGTGATTGAGTTTTCTTTCCACATTTCTCATTAGATCCTCTAGCTTGAAACTCCATCTTTCGTTTCTTATCACCATAGACATGGGACCATTCTAAAAACTCTATCTCCACTTTTAGAGCACATCTAACAACTTCTTCATAACTCCCAAAGTCTCGAATTACAAGAGCCTTTTGAAGGTTTGGTTTTAATACACTAAAGAATCTATCAATTTTTCTATCATTGTTGATAAAAAACCCGAAGCATACCTTGCAATCCTTGTGAAATTTTCTTTATAGGAAATGATATATTCACATTCCTTTTTCTTGATCTCTATGAATTCTCTCTCCATCTTTGTATGAAGAGTTCGAGGGAAATACTTATTAAGAAACATTATCTTAAAGTCTTCCCATTCCATATATTTAATTTTGTCCTTCAGCTTGGTGTTCTTAATAAAATACCACCATTGATCGGCCTCTCCATCTAAACGATAAATGGCTAGATTCACCTTCTCCATCTCAGAACAGTGAAGAACAAAAAAGATCTTCTCCATTGAGTTGACCCACTATTCTGCAACTAGTGGATCAGAAGATCCACTAAACGTCAGTGGTCATTGCCGCATAAAGGACTTGATAGCCAGTTTCTACCTCTTTGGTGAAGGAGGAACTTCCACATTATTTGGGTTATTGTTCATAACCTGAGACAGTTGAGTAATCATCGCCATGAAATTTTGAACTCCACCTCTCAAATCATTGGGGATGTCGTTCGGGAAATCACCATATTGTCCCTTGTACGGGTTGTTGGTCTGGTTTCTCTTAGTTCCCACCATTTTCTAAAATAGAAAAGGGTTAGAAAAAAATATAAGTTAACAAGTCATGAATATATAATTTACTCCTTTTTCAATTAAGTCTAAAGGAATATCTTGTGGGATCCCTATGTTTAGAAAAGCCTCCCGGGTGCCTACTTATTCTTAGTCTCATACTAAGGGTTTTCAATTAGGTTCTCTAATCCTAATTCCCAAATTAACTAAACCGTTCCTCTAATACCAACTATAACGACCCTGATTTTCTTACATTACTATTACATCATTTTAAAGACAAACATAAATCATTACACAATGAAGATCCAAAGGTTTAGTGTCTTGGGAAAATTAGGACCATATATAACTTTTACAACATAAAACATTAACATTTATTTAATTTCTTCTTCTCTAGATTCTTATTGGCCCTTGAATTATACTTAGTACATGTAATCACCTGAGGATATACATCAAAAATGGGTGAGCTAAAAGACCAGTAATAGGATATATAATAACATTAAACAATATAACATGGGGTTAGAATAATCATAACATCATAATCATAATCATGAGAGGAAGAATTAGATAAAGGCATGGAATGTGGTAATGCATAAAAATGAAACAGCATGTCTTGGTGGTAAACTACCATACATATTTGTGAACAAATCTAGAATCATGGTCACACATATTTAAATTTAACTCGTGAGATTCATCACATTACCCAATGCATTGGAGCGCTATATAATTCCAGGCACACCCGTCACATCATAACATTTATATTATCATGCATGCCACATAGAACATATATCAACCATAAAATAACCCATGGAAAGGAATTGGTTTCATTTCATAAACCATACATTCATAAACTTTGGGTTCCCAATTGAAAGAGGGAATAACATACTTGATAAAAGAATAATGATTCTTGTGTAAAGAAGAAACAGTCACGAGAAGTAAAAGGTGTGTTTTATTTTGAAAGAAGAGTTCTTTTGGAAAAACATTATGTTTATCAAAAACTAAAGTATAAAACATTTATATCCCATAAAAGTTAATATAATTATAAATAAATTATATTTAATGAATATCCATTCTAAAAATGGGGTGAAATAGGGAAAACCCAAATAAAGAGAGTTGGGTTCAAGAATTCCCCTTACCTTGCGTCCAAATGATTTCTTCTATTTAATGTCTTATATAATGACATTAGATTAATTAATTAACAAATACAGAACCTTTTATAGATTAATTTTATTCATTATGGTTTTATAAAATCAATTCATGGCCTTTTTAGATGAGTTTTAGAGTTTAATCCCATCATTCGGGAGTGTTCATTTTCTCAGTTTTCATGATCGGTTCACTCATATACATGAATGGAAGTTCGTGTAAAATGAGACTAAATATCCAGAATTGTTATTATATATTTTTAATGATATTAAATAAGTTTATATTATCTTATAAAGAATTTTTTTATATACCACGAGGATGATTCATTAGATAAAAGTTAATGATGATCATTTTAGGTTAATTATGGTGGTTTTTCGATCTCAATGAACTCGTTTTGATTTATAATTTAGTATTATGTATATATGTTAGTTCCAGAACATAAATATGGTTATAAAATAAAATTTAAAATATTTTTTAAACCATTTAATGGTTTTATTAATAGACTTGAAGGTGTTAAAGTAAAATGGAAGTGCATCGCCCAAGATGTCGGTAAATTGACACATCACGGACGATGATTTCATCTTTAAAATAAAAGAGGGAGAGGGAAGCGTTTAATGATGAATATTAAATTAGAATGGTATAATTATAGTATATGTAAGTTACTGGAGTTTATCATGCCCTTTGTATGAGGATAGGTGAGGAGGGGATAACAAAAGGTAAAGAAATTAAAAGAAAAAGGAAGAACATTTTACGTCTTAAATCTCTCCTCATTGAGAACCTCCTTAGGGGAGTGGTTTTGGTCTTTTGATGAGACCAAGATCTCTTGGACGTGGGTTAGAGACCAAGGAAGAGGTTTGGAAAGAATTTGGACAAGGATTTAAACTTTAGATGTTTGAGGAGAAGAGGGGGTGAGGGGTGGTATTTATAGTGAAAGAGATGAGTGTTTTCCCAATATTTTAATCATTAGTTTATTATTTTGGATCAAGACTATGAATAGTTTGAGAATTATAATCAAATATATTAAAATAATGAAGTAGAGTTAAAAATTTGTGTGCTTATATCAGCAATGACTCAATGAATAGTTCATTTATCTTACCATGTATATATAGTATAAATTACAATATTTTACTATTCACAAAAATTCAAGTATTTCAGAAAAATATAAAAAATTCACCCTAAACATTTTCCAATGTGTAGAATTAAAAAATGAACTAAATTTTATGAAAATAATTTTATAAATATGAGTAATTTAATTTCTAATTAAAATAAACATTTACTTAGAAAATACATATTTTAAAATTAAAATTGATTTTATAACACTTTGAAAAAATTACTTAAGGTGTCATAAAATTATCTTAAAATCATAATGCTTAAAAATATTAATTTATGAATACATTTTATGAAAATAAATTTTCTTTTAAATTATTAAATTAATCATAAAATTGTAATTAAATAATTATAACTTACAAAAATATCAACACTTAATTAATAATTTTTAAAACATTTATTTACTTAGACTATGATATAATTATACCATAATTTCATTTATAAGATGCCTAGATTTTATTTATACTTTCATGGGTGAGCTAACTATTCATTACGCCAGTTTACTATTCATAAGGGTCATATTACTATTCCTAAGGTCAAGTTACTATTTCATGAGTATCAGTTCCTTAACTTATAGAAACACTTCTTATTTCATTAATTCCTCATTTATAAAGTTTTTATTATGGTCTCTAAGTGATTTTATTTGCTTTATAATATATGACATTACTATAAGAAGGGATAAATTCCATTGATAAAATTTTGGGTCGTTACAACACCAACGAAGGATGTGCAACATAGAGGGTGGGGTGGGGGGTGACTAATCCAACTAAGAGCCACCGCTGTGGGAGGTCATAGCTCATGAGTGAGGCAGTCGATCCGAGGATCACCAACGATGACGACATGATGGGCAGTTCTGGAAAGGCGCATGACACATGACAATTGAGAAGGCCGGGCAGTGGGGAGACTAATGCTGGGGTCTAACGGTGAGTGGTTGGGATATACGTAACTACCTGAACATTTTGAATAATAATTTTTTCCTAAAAATGTGTGTACTCAATAAAACTCTATATCTTTATTAATGAAGTGAGTATAATTGAAATTTAACCATTGTGTTTTGACCAATATATGACCGTTGGAAACTTTGTTTATAGATAGAAATAATAATGGATAATTAATGTAGAAAGAAGAGTCGATGGCCTCAACTAGTAGAATTAGGCAGTACGAAGCCCATTTGTCAGAGCTTGGGAAGGAGGTAGCATCACTGGGATGTGTTATAGACCAAGCCCAAGCTGAGCTTCAACATGTTAAGCTTGATGGAAATCACATATGAGAGAATTTCAAGTTAGTGGAGATTACCACTCAGTCGATGTTATTTTAGACCACCTAAGAGTCTATCACTATCGCACACCTTACCCTTAGGTCGTATGAGAGCATTATAAGGGGTTATGTGGCGAGGCCCTATATACATAAAATTTAATTCCTTTGTTTTAATAAAATTTTTATTTCATAATTTCAGTTTTAAGAGTATTTTTGATTAATAAAATATATGTTTAATTGAGACAAATTTGATAAATTGATTTATAGATAAAAAATTGCACTTTTCAGAGATTTCTCATACTTAGAGAATTATTATGGTAAAATAAACATCATTTTTGAATTTCAAATGTCAAAATTAATCTAGGGTGAATTTTTAGTAGTTTTCTAAGAAATTTCAATTTTTTGATGAATAGTATTTTTTTGATGAATAATTTTTGATGAATAATAATTTTTTATGAATAGTAAAAAAATATTTTTTAAAATAATTATTAAATAATTGATTCTGTGAAATGATTTTTAAAAAACAGACATGCATGGTTGCGATCAGTAAGATATTTAGAGTCTAATAGAATCAACTTAATTTTTTTGGTGAATAGTAATGTTACCCTTATGAATAGTAATTTGACCAATTTAATAGTAACATCACCTAATATGGCATTCCTCCATTTATTATATAACTTTTTATTACATTTTATAAACAGAGGATCATTTAAAGTTTAGTGTCTTGGAAACAAGGTACATAATACATGAAAACATAAAAAAACATTCTTCTAATCCACATGAAAAGATTCATCATAGGTTAATCCTAAGTATAATTACTGCATCTCATAACCTGGGTACATACATCAAAGGAAAGGGTGAGAGGAAGGCCAGTAAGGGAAAACAAGTGAAACAATTTACATGTGAACTTGAGAGATATCAATAAGAACATGAAGAATTTCATAAAGGCATGAGAAAGAGGCATATCATAACAATAAGAACTTGAATCATAACTTGAAAATGTGTCTACAACATTTAATTTAGACATTAATAAGTATATCACCAAGGTCCATCCCCGAGGTGTCATAAAAAAATACCAAGGTTATTCACCAAGGTATTGTAAAACATGTCATATCTAGAGATTAATTTCTTTACCCATTAAATTGGAGCCCTATCAGGACACACCATTAATATGTATTTAATTTCATGTGAGAAACATATATCATAATCAAACATTTCATAAATAACCCAAATAGAATAAAATAAATGGGTTTAATATCAAAATCATGGCGTTTTAAAAAGTGCTTAAAAACACGATCATTAGGTCATTTATAACCCACGAAAAGGGAATGGGGGTTTTATGTTTGTAAATTCAATAATAAAATAAATATTTTTTATGTATTTATAAATACCCCTATAAATTAAAAAGGTTTGGGTATTCACATAAAGAAAATAAAATATTTTCTTGAGAAAAAGAGAGAGATTTTGAGATAAAAATTCTGCAGCATAATGAGTATGAAACATGGTTTTATAAAACATTAAAAAGAGAGGGTACAAGGGTATACCATTAATAAAAGACTCATAATAAATTATAAGGACAGAATAAAATGTAATTAATAACATGGTATGGAAATTTGAAAGACATACCACATAAAAGAGAAATTGAAAGGAAAAGAGAAGTTGAGAATTTTCTTAGCTTAAAGAGTAACTTCTAAAACTCTAAAATTGGGACCTTGAGAGATCGAGGACACCTTGGGAGGACTCCTTGAGAGGACTACTTGGGAGGTAATACTATGATATCTTCAAGGTAAATGATTTTGGAATTAAAGGAAACAAAGTAATGAGTGGGTATTTATAGTAAAAGAGATAGAGTTTTTTTTAATTTCAAAGGACACCTCATTAGCGGTATTTGAAAAACCATGGGCTTGCCCATGGTATTGGAAAATTGGGACACCTCATATCATATTTTAATCTAAAAGAGTCAACCAAAATCATATCTTACTCATTACATCATTATGACATATTTATGATGTTATTAAACATACCGAAAACTCAAAACGGTTTTTTTACTATTCATTGAAAATTCAACTATTTCAGAAAAATCCCAAAAATTCACCCCAACCATTTTTCAATTTTTAGAATTCAAAAATGAACTCCATTTTATGAAAATTAATTCCATTTTAAATTAAATTAAATAAATAAAATACTAATACTTAACTAATAATTTTTAAAAAATTTATTTACTTATACTATGATATAATTATATCACATTACCATTTAAGATGACTAAAATATATTTATACTTCCTTAGGTGAGGTTACTATTCCATTGGTCAAATTACTATTCATAAGGGTAATATTAATATTCACTAAAAAATTAATTTGATCCTACTAGACTCTAAATATCTACTTATCATAATCGTGTATGTCCGTTTTTTGAAAATCATTTCACAGAATAAATTATTTAACATTTATTTATTTTTTCACTATTTATAAAAAATAATACTATTAATCAAATAATATTCATCAAAAAAATTCTATTCATAAAATTCTATTCATCAAAAAAATACTATTCATCAAAAAATTGAAACTTCTTAGAAAACTACTAAAAATTCACTCTAGATTAATTTTGACATTTGAAATTCAAAAATTATGTTTATTTTACCACAATAATCCTCTAAGTATGATAAATCTATGAAAAGTACAATTTTTTACCTATAAATCAACATATCAAATTTGTCTCAATTAAACATATATTTTATTAAGAAAAAATACTCTTAAAATAGAAATTAAGAAATAAAAATTTTATTTAAACAAAGGGATTGAATTTTAAGTATTTAGGGCCTCATCACATAACCCCTCACAACACTCGCATACGACCTAAGGGTAAGTTGTGCGATGGTGATAAACTCTTGGGGTGGCTCAGATAACATCACTAGAGTGGTAATCTCCACTAACTTGAACTTTTCTTGTAGGCATTTTCATTCAAGCTTAACAAGTTAAAACTCAACTTGGGATTGGTCTAGAGCGAAGCCCAATGACGCTACCTCCTTCCCAAGCTACGACAAATAGGCTTTGTACAGACCAATTCTACCGGTTGAGGCCATAAAATATTCTTTCTGCATTAATTATCCATTATCATTTCTATTTATAAACAAAGTTTCATGTGATGACCCGACCCAAAAGGGATCGAGCTACGACTTCCCAAGCCTGCCTCCAATAGGCCAGGGGTTGCCGACTAGTGACGAGTAGGCTATCACACACATGGGAGGCCTTATCCTACCGTACCTGTACACACACACCCATATACATCTCCATGCAACAGTGTAGAGATATATAAAAACCATAAATAAATGCATGCATACAACTAACCAAACTAGAGTACAATAGTAGTACAAAAGTGTCACACTCACCTCTTACATTATTTATTTTATTAATTTTTCTGGGAATTGGGTACTCCAGGTTGAATCCCGACTTAAAATTTTTGAGTACTTAATAAAAAATGCGTGTTTTGGCCTTGATTGTGTCCAGCGCACAACGGTTGAAGCCACACGACCTCGTCTGGGTTGCTGTGCGACCTCACCTGGGTCGCTGCGTGACCTCGCCCGGTTCACCACATGCCCTACTGATGTTCAATTAATTAAATAAAATGAATTAGTAAAGAAATAAAAATAAAAATGAGAAGTTAAACAAAAACAAAAAAAATAATGGATTGTTTTAATGATAATAATAATAATATTACTATTATTTTAGGATGTTATTATTATTATTATCATTATTATCATGATTGTTATAAATTTTTATTTTATTTTATTTTATTTTCATCAATTGAGTTTTATTATTTTATTTATTATTATCATTATTATTCTAATTTTAGTTTACTATTATTATTGGTTTTATTTCTATTTTATTATTGTTTTTTTCTTTCCTAGTGGTGTTAGGGTTTCCTCCTCTTTCTTTTTTCAGGTTGCACCCCCTTCTCCCTTGTAGCCCCTATGCACTGCACTCCCCACCCCATGTCCAACCACTCATCTCCCATCCATTCAACCCGTCACACCATTCCCCTTTTCTCCCAACCATCCCCATCGTGCTACCCTCTTATCCCCCTAGCCTCTCCTCGGTCTGCCACACCCCACCTCAGTGGCCCCTCTCCTTCCATTCGGCAAGCCCCATGCTGCCCTATCTTACACTGCCAACTCAACCTCCTAGCCAGACAGCCGCACAACCTCCTACCCGGCCAACGCCCTACTCCCCTCCGGCTCCGCCGTCCGGCCTCTCCCCCGAACACCCGCTGTCGCGCCCAGCTTCTCCCTGCTCGCTCCCTTCGACCTGCCTTTCGTCCGGTGGAACCAGCTTGTGCCACACCCCCTTGATCAATATCTTCCCCCAGTCCGACCACCCCCTTCCTCATCCAGCCCGCTCTCCGCCTCCCGCTCCATCCGTTTGGTCGCCCTACACCCCTGCTACCCGCGCGCAGCCCCTTGGTTGTGCCCTCTTCCCTTCCGGCAAGACCCCAGTCGGATTTTTCTGGTGTGACTCACTTCTGGAACCCCTCCTCTTACTCGGATAGCCCCCCAATATCCGCACTGTAGGTTTGTTTTATTTTTATTAGTTGTTTCTTCCTTTTGGGGGTTGTCAGTTTAGTTTTTTAGGTTGCGGTCGGTTTGATTTTGATGAAAAGGGTTTGATATTTTGATTTTAGGACTTACACATGTTGTTTAAGATAAGTGTGATGTGCAGTGGTCTTTGCGCACTAATTTTGTGGAGTTTCTACACACCAATAGGTGGTTCCATGCCTTTGTATCTTTTAGATAATTTAATTTGTTTGTTTAGTTAAATTTAATATGTTCTATGATTTAGTTGTATGATGCGAACTATGTTTTAAAAATATTTTGACATGCGTGCGTGATAAAAATTATACTTTCTTATAGAAATTGTCATGTTTTTCATTTCGACCATGTTGTGGTAAATTCTAGATATGTTTAATAATTTTTTTATGGAGTACGAATGGGATTTTAGAAGGTTTGAGTTGTGAAATTGATTTTATAATGGTTTCTTTTGCATGAGATATGTTTTATTAACTGATAAATTGTTTATTTGAGGGGTATTTGGGATGTGAAACATGGTTGGAAATGTGTTTGGGGTCATCTGGTCAGTACAAAATGTGTTTTAAGGGTCTTTGAGGTGTGTGCATAATTAAATGGAGTTTTTAAAAGGAAAATGAGTCACTTTGGGTGTGTTTTCCATGTTGTAAATTGAATTGTAAATTGTTTGAACAATGGAAAGCATGTTTTGATATTCATATTCTGTACTTTTGGTTTTAAAGTGGCATTCTTATATGAAATCAGTGGTGTCTTTCTTGTGTAAACCTTTACTTTCTAATTTTAAGTGTTTTATAAATTGTTAACTGGATTTATTAAATTATATGTGAGGTGTGGGAGTTGTATTTGATAGGATTGCATGTGCGTTAAGTTTTTAAAGGAACTCTTATATGTGGAACTAGACATTTTTTATGTGCAAACCCTTATTGTGCTATTTAGAAATGTTCTTTAAATTTCTTAAATAGTTTATCAAGTCATGCAGGTGATACGAATTATGTTGTGAAATGGTTTTGGTGTGCGTGTTTTTTTAAAAAAATGGTGTTTGGGTATGAAAGTGGTGGATTTTGTGTGTAATGTCTTGTTTGGTCTGTGATGTGAGAAAACGATGTACTATGTGAATGTGGAACTTGATTGAGCACAAGGTAAAACCCCGAGTATCTAGGTGGGCGGACTAGAACTAGTGCGCTAGTGATCTGGAGGGGTATCGTCCCTGTTTCACTTAGCTGGATTGCCGATTGAAATACTAATTAAACATATGAATAACTGAGGGTCGTGATTTATAAGCCATTTTGTTTGAGGGTCATGGTTTCTAAACCACGTTTAATGAGGTTCATGGTTTCTAAGCCACGTTTCACCGAGACACGAGGTTTCAGAGTCCCACTCGAGCTAGATGAACCTTATGGGATTTACCCGGAGTGCTCTACTATTCATGACGTAGTGCCTTCTGTCGGCATACGGAGGACCACTTGAGTCTGTGAACATCCTTTATGAATTTTATCTTCCATTTTAAATTAGTATTTATGAAATGGTTTTTCTTCCAGTGATCTTTTCTTTCTACTTTCAGCTTTTAAATGTTTTCCTTAAAAGCATTTTAAAAGTATGGTTTTAAATAAGAGTATTAAATTATCTCTTTTATGTTGTGGCATGGAACCTTTTTATTGGGTGGTATCCTACTCGGAATTTAGATCACACCCTATATACACCTTTGGGTGTATGTAGATATTGTCTTTTGTGTTTTCCAGGTTGAGGCATCATGCTTAGTGATGGTGGTTCGGGTTGTCGATGGTTTTTCCCTTGCAGGTCTGACGATGGTGGTTTGAGGAAGTGGCTCCTCGTGTTACATGAAGGTGCAGATAGATGTGTTATTTTTCTTTTCTTTGCAGTCTTCTTATATTTTTGGGTGGAGTTGTAAACTTTAAGTTTGGTCCAATGTTAAGGGCTTGTTTGGTTCTATTTTCTAGATTTTGTTTATTTATCTTGTTAGTTGTTTTTCTGTCTTTTATTTCGGGTAAACTGTTCCCACATGTTACTCTTGATACCTGGGAACTTGTTCCAGCCCGTGGGGATCGGGAACGCCCTTCGGGCCATGTCGCGGACTGGGTCGACACCGGGTCGGATGGTGACCCGGCCTGGTTCATAACAAAATGGTATCTGAGCAGGTTTTCTCTCTTAGGTTATGTTCCTTTGGGTAGAGTCTGGCTATACCAATGTTAAGGGTGTCAGAACTCAACGTTCTATCTACAAGCAAGGTGCCTAGACAACACACCTCGTGGTGGGACTCGAGTTACCATGGTTAGTTGAGTTTTTTTTGAATCTTTGGTCCTTGTGGTTAATATTGTCTAGGGGAAATGAAAAGGGAGTGGGTTCAGTGGTCCCAGTGAGCTCGCAGGGTTTGGAAAGCCATGTGGAGCCGGGGAAGCTGTCATAGAATACCCTCCGTGGTGGTGACATGATTGACATATGGCCGCCAAACATATGTTCCATTCACCCACTAACATTAGTTTCCTCTTGCATCATTCCATGTCTCTTTGTTTTAGATTTATGGAAATATGGTTTTTAAGTAAAAATGTTTTGGTCTTGGAAAATGTTTTAAAATGAAGCTCTTTAAAAAGAAAATTATGTGTAAGGTTTGAAAGGTGTGGGTTGAATTCTTTGGTTTTGAAAAATGGAAGGGTCTGGTTTTGATCCTTAGTGCTCTCATGGGAAACCACATGCATGGGTACATATGGAAAGAGAAATGGTTAATGGAATGAGCAGATGAGTTCCTGAATGGACATGAGGTGGGTGCTAGTGTGGCATGAGAACATGCATGTGTGAGGCTCATGGGACACCATTGGTGTTTGTGCAACCCACCAGCTTCGTTTATTTTCAAAAAGTTTTGTTAAATGAAAATTTTGTGTTTTAATAATTGGGGATTGTGTGGTGTGTACTTGTGTTTTAGAAGTGTTGGATGTGAGGAGTTTTGATCTGAGAATACTTTTTTGATTGATTTGTGTCTTGATTTTGAATTGTCATTTGTAAGTTGGTGTGAAAGTGTGTGGTTAGTGCTTTCTTTTGAAAAGTTCTTCAGGAAGCCCTTGCAGTGGTTCCCCCTGCACGTTTAGTGTTTTCTTATTGTATGTCTTAGATATTGGACCAGTTTGATTGGGTCCATGGTTTTCTTTCTTGACTAGTGCATGCCCCCTGTAAATCATTAACGTGCGATTGAAGTGAGACCACATGCAATTCACCGTTGGTCAGCCCTCCAGTTGATTAAAGTAAGGACTCTCCCTTTTTAGTGATAGTGCTAAGTCTGTCCCTAATCCCTTTTGGTTAAGCGCATCCTCTCATAGCTGGATGACAGACACGAGGGGATTTGATAGGAGTTTTGGTCTCTTTGATTTTTCTGAGTTGTCGGGTATGAATTTTGACATTGTTGTGTTTGAAGGTGTTCCCCCAGAAAATGGTAAAAAGAATTCTAGTGGGGAAGGGTGAAGGTGGTTTGGAGTCATCGGTGCTGACCAATTTCTTAAAAGGCTTGTAGTACTTTCATCGGCTACAAGGTTCATGTTTGGTGATGTCTTACAGTGTGAGTTCTCCTTGAAGAGCAAGGGTGGATTTCATAGAATTCTTCTGGAATCCCTGTTTTCATAGGAGTGTGTCTTGTAGGGGAGTTCCAATTTTTCTGATCAAAGGAGAGTGTTTTTCGTGTGTCTTTCCTTCCTAATTTTCTTGGTTAAGTTGAGGAGGTGATGCATGTGCGTCATCTAAAACCCTATCCTGGTGGACGTGCCATGAGGGAGTGGGTGGATGTCGGAGTGTGTCATGTCTGATGGTGTTGTCTCAGTTGCGATGTGGTTGTGTGTGACACCAAAAAGAGAATCTCTATTTTGGATTCTTCAATACCTGACTATGAGGCATGAGACACTTCAAACATCAGGGCTCCATCCATAGGCCTCGGAGTGAAGCTGGCACATAGTTAGGAACCCTGAGAGTGTATGTGACCCCAAACTTATTTCTGTCATTGGTGTTGGAGGTGAAAATATTTTAAATCGTTTCTTGTATTTGTTCTATTCCAAATGACCCATCTGGGTGCATGAGGTTTCTCGTGGCTATGAGAAGGCATAGTTGTCTCGTTACCTTAAAGTACTGGGGGTTGCATCCCACCAAACATAATTGATTTTAGTGGTCCTTATGGGGTCTGATGGGTAAATCAGTCTCAAATTTGAATAGTGATCATCTAGGGATGTGGATATGTTCATTTGTCTTGGGGTGTGGTTTTGACGCCCTGGTAGTTGGGTCCCTCCCTCCCTGCCCCTTGTGGTGGGGTGTTTGGTCACCGTCGGAAAATTTTAAAAGTTTTGTACCTTCTGTCAGTTATAATTGTGGGGATACCCACGGTGGGTCTCGCACAAATGTCTTTGGAATGAGTCGGTGTTGGCCTTTTTCATAATGGTGGGGGAGTCCTCCCAGGCATCATCATATCAGTTTTTATCTTGGGCCTCAGTATGTTTTTAATGGTGGGGAGCCCCTTCAGGCTTCTCCATGTTGACCTTTTTGGTTCCATTTCTAAATATGGCTTGGTGATAAGTGATAATAGTGTTCCTTGGACATGATTTGACCTTGTTTGTTCATTCTAGAAAAATGGTGTGGTTTTCATTTAATAGATCTTGAGGTGTTTCAGCTTGTGAAGTTGGTTTCCGAGGGTGTGAGAGTTCTTTTACTTGATCAGTAAACTGGAGGTGTTCTAGCTCTTTGGGATGTGCGACACATATCAAAAAGTATTTTTACGAGTTTCTTGAATTTTTCTTTTGAGTCACTTTCTCTGAGCACGATGTGCTTGCCTCATTTTACTTTTTTTTCATAGGGATCCTTTTTTAACCTTAACGGGGTATCAATTGGTGTTTTGGGGTTCAGTCTTAGTTGTGGATTTTCGGGGATGGAAAGCACTATGGTGGAGAGAATTTTCACACCCGCCTCTTACATTATTTATTTTATTAATTTTTCTAAGCATCGGGTAGTCCGGGTTGAAGCCCGACTTAATTTTTTTGAGTACTTAATTAAAAATGTGTGTTTTGGCCTTGACTACATCCAACGCACCATGATTGAAGCCGCACGACCTCACCTGGGTCACCGCGCTACCTTGCCTGGGTCACCATGCAACCTCGCCCGGTTCACTGCATGCCCTGCTGATGTTCAATTAATTAAATAAAATGAATTAGTAAAGAAACAAAATAAAAATGAGAAGTGAAACAAAAACAAAAAAATTAATAGATTGTTTTAATGATAATAATAATAATAATATTATTATTTTAGGAGGTTATTATTATTATTATTATCATTATTATCATGATTGTTATAACTTTTTATTTTATTTTATTTTATTTTCATAAATTGAATTTTATTATTTTATTTATTATTATCCTTATTATTATAATTTTAGTTTACTATTATTATTTGTTTCATTTTAGTTTTATTTATATTTTATTATTGCTTTTTTCTCTTTCCCAGTTGTGTTAGGGTTTCCTCCTCTCTTTTTTTCCAGGCTGCACCCCTGTCTCCCCTGTGTCCCCTGCACACTGTACTCCCACCCCATGTCCAGCCGCTCATCTCTCATCCCTTCAGCCTGTCGCGCCGTGCCCCTTTGCTCTCGGCCATCCCCGTCGCACTACCCCCTTATCCCCCTGGCCTCTCGTTAGTCTGCCGCACCCCACTTTAGCAGCCCCTCTCCTTCCATACAGCGATCCCCATGCTGCCTTGGCTTACATCACCACCCCAACCTCCCAGCCAACCCCCCCGCAAAGCCTCCTAACCAGACGATGCCCTGCTCCCCTCCGGCTCTGCCATCTGACCTCTCCCCCGGACACCTGCCGTTGCACCCAGATTCCCCCCAGTCACTGCCTTCGACCTGCCTTCCGTTTGGAAGCACCATCTTGTGTCGCACCCCCTTTCTCAATGGCTTCCTCCCATCTGGTCACCCCTTTATCATCCAGCCCGCTCACCGCCTCCCGCTCTGTCCTTTTGGTCGCCCCACACCCCTACTACCCGCGCGCAGCCCCTTGGCGACACCCTCTTCCCTTTCGGCAAGACCCCGGTTGTATTTTTCTAGAGAAACTCACTTCTGGCACCCCTCGTCTTGCTCGGACATCCCCCCAATATCCCCTCCGTAGGTGTGTTTTATTTTTATTAGTTTTTTCTTCCTTTTGGGGGTTGTCGGGTTAGTTTTTTTAGGTTTCAGTTAGTTTGATTTTGATGAAAAGGGTTTGATATTTTGATTTTAGGACTTACACATGTCGTTTGAGCTATGCGTGATGTGCAGTGGTCTTTGCGCACTAATTTTACGGAGTTTCTACACAGCGGTAGGCAGTTATATGCCTTTTCATTATTTAGATAATTTAATTTGTTTGTTTAGTTAAATTTAATATGTTCTATGATTTAGTTGTATGATGTAAACTATGTTTTAAAAATATTGTGACATGCATGCGTGAAAAAAAATGTACTTTCTTTTAGAAATTGTCATGTTTTTCATTTCGACCTTGTTGTAGTAAATTCTATATATGTTTAATAATTTTTTATGGAGTACGAATGGGGTTTTAGAAGGGTTGAGTTTTGAAATTGATTTTATAATGGTTTCTTTTTCATGCGATATGTTTTATTAACTGAGCAATCGTTTATTTGAGGAGTATTTGGGATGCAAAACATGGTTGGAAAGGTGTTCGGGGTCGTCTGGTCGGTGAAAAACACATTTTCAGGGTCTTTGAGGTGTGTGCGTAATTAAATAGAGATTTTCAAAGGAAAATGAGTCACTTTGGGTGTGTTTTTTGTGTTGTAAATTGAATTTTAAATTGTTTGAACAATGGAAAGCATGTTTTGATATGCATATTCCGTACTTTTGGTTTTAAAGTTGCGTTCTTATACAAAATCAGGGGTGTCTTTCTTGTGTAAACCTTTGCTTTCTAATTTTAAGTGTTTTATAAATTTTTAACTAGATTTATTAAAATATATGTGAGGTGATGGAGTTTTATATGATAGGATTTCATGTGTGTTAAGTTTTTAAAGGAACTCTTATATGCGGAACTGGAAACTTTTTTATGTGTAAACCCTTGTTGTGCTATTTATAAATGTTCTTTAAATTGTTTAAATAGTTTATCAAGTCATGCAGGTGATGTGAATTATGTTGTGAAATGGTTTTGGTGTGCGTGTGTTTTTATATTAAAAAATGGTGTTTGGGTATGCAAGTGGTGAATTTTGTGTGTAATGTCTTGTTTGGTATGTGATGTGAGAAAGTGATGTACTATGTGAATGTGGAACTTGATTGATCACAAGGGAAAACCCCGAGTATCTAGGTGGGAAGACTATAATTAGTGCGCTAGTGATTTGGAGGGGTATCGTCCCTGTTTCACTTAGTTGTATTGATGATTGCAACACTAACTAAACATATAAATGACTGAGGGTAGTGGTTTCTAAGCCACGTTGTCTGAGGATCGTGGTTTCTAAGCCATGTTTATTGATGGTCATGGTTTCTAAGTCACGTTTCACCGAGACACGAGGTTTTAGGATCCCACTCGACTCGATGAACCTTAAGGGATTTACCCAGAGTGCTCTACTATTCATGATGTGGTGCCTTCCGTCGAAATACAGAGGACTACTTGAGTATGTGCATGTACTTTATGAATTTTCTCTTCTATTTTAAAGTAGTATTTGTGAAATGGTTTTTCTTCCAGTGATCTTTTCTTTCTACTTTCATATTTTAAATGTTTTCCTTAAAAGCGTTTTAAAATTATGGTTTTAAATAAGCATGTTAAATTATATCTTTGATGATGTGGCATGAAACCTTTTGATTGGGTGGTATCTTACTGGGAATTTGGCTCGAAACCTAAATAAACCTTTAGGTGTATGTAGATATTTTATTTTGTGTTTTCCAGGTTGAGGAATCATGCTTAGTGACGATGGTTTGGGTTGTCGATGTTTTTTCCCATGCAGGTCTAATGATGTTGGTTTGAGGAAGTAGCTCCTCATGTTACATGAAGGTGTGGATAGATGTGTTATTTTTCTTTTATTTTCAGTATTATTAGATTTTTGGGTGGAGTTGTAAACTTTAAGTTTGGTCTAATGTTAAGGTCTTTTTTGGTTCTCTTTTCTAGTTTTTGTTTATTTATCTTATTAGTTGTTTTTCTATCTTTTATTTTGGGTAAACCGTTACCACATGTTACTCTTGATACCTAGGAACTTGTTCCAGCCCATGGGGATCGGGAACACCCTTTAGGCCATGTTGCAGACTGGGTCGGCACTGGGTCATATGGAGACCTAGCCTGGTTCATGACAAAATGGGTAAATACAGGGCCCACCAAAAGAAAAACTGCAAAAGCAACCAACCTGATCAGATGGAGGGGATCGTTGTCAAACTCATGCTAGTAATCTCCTCAGCCTAGCTCCGGTAAACACCCTAGTCAGTCAATCTCACTAAGATACACCTACTCCGGGTCCTCATAGGACTCCATCGAAAGGCCTACGGCCTACACAAGACACAAAAAATGTTTGGGCAAAGCCTGTGCAGGGGTGAGTATAAAGATACTCAGTAGGAGCCCCAAAAATCCCAAAGGAAAATGAGCAACTAAAAGGCAACAGTCCACTCATCTCAGCCAGAGGGAACCCCAAATGAGAGTGAAAACTCATCTCAAGACCTTTATCAGCTAAACATGACTAGTCAGCTCAACTACATAGTGCATCAACCTAGAAGTGAAAACACTACAGGGAAACCCATAAATCACCCAGATATACTCGTATCAAGCACTAAGCCTCATGAGGTTCTAAACTCATCACCAATGACAGGTTCCTACTCAAGGCACTAAAGCTGACCACCGAACACACACTCCAAGAGCTGAGTCATCCCAGACAACACTCATATAAGAGATGCAACTCTAACGGTAAAATGAATTAATGGCACAACCCAACCAACCCTCATGGTGACTTTCCATGAGGAAATGCTCGACAGATAGTGCCACGAAAGAAGTCATGAAGTGACTAAACCAACTCCAACTCCTCAGGTATGGGATCAAAACAGTGTCTGTTGGGGGGATACTAAACCCTAGCTGGAAACACTGAAAAGATATGGGGGTATCAAGAAACAACCCAAATTTTGAACAAATCACTTAATAGAGGATCAATTCCTGTTTAGTGTTGGTCACACTGATTTTGAGAACTCTGCTGAGTAAAACTTCACGAAAGTTCATAGAAGAAATGAATCTTGATACACAGATATGGAGTCTTTACCAGGGATCACTGGGGGCTCCGTACCCTACTAGAACATTCAGGGTAGAGGATTGATGCCCGTGTAAATATTGGTCACATTGATTTTGAGAACCCTACTAGGGAAACATGAAGGGACGTGAGGATCGTGCTGAGCCTCTTGGGGTGATACGTGCTCCAAGTCTACCGAGTCTATTGTCGAGGAAGATTAAGACAACTCACTATAGAAAGTGGAAATTCATCTGTGCTGCATGAACACAAATAAGACTAATAGGGGACACAATTTGGTGAAGGGGACATGATACCGAAAACCCTAACAGCTAAAGGACCAGGGGGGGACCACACAACCCTATTGGTAAAGGCGTCACTAACTCAAGAAACCCACACAACATAGCCTACACACCGCATATCCTAGTCCCAAACCGTGGACACCATCACGTTCTAAGTGAAAACACACACCAGATAGTCTATTTACTCATCCAAAACGGACTCCCGGTGAAGAAGTCACATTTCACTAAAAACGCCCAAACTGGGCCACATGGGGCCCGTACCACAATTTCGGTTCAAGCACCTGAATTTTGTCTTGAAACATCCGCATTAAATTCAAGGTCACAATGCCACTAACGTCACGTCAATCATACATTGAACGCAGAAGATACATATGATGTAAGAATCACTGAATAATAATAATAATTATATTATATTATTATTGGACATTTCATGCCACTGATCCTCGAACCCATAATGAAAATTTCTCAAACTAACCCTCAAAGGTTCGCCTCGACCCAAGGATCACGTTTCTGAAAATTTCATGTGAATTGGACACCTGGTTTAAAAGATGTGGGGGTTTAAAACTCCCCTAGACCATTCTGGCCGGACCGGCCCACTATGGCCAGTCCGCTCTGCCTAGGTCGGCTCGCTCCACCTGGCCCAGCTCGCCCCACCAGCCAGTGACTTAGCCGTCAGACTTCCCCATCGTACCACGGCCCGTGCCCCCTGCACGCTGCCGAACCCCCGTCTTCCGACGCTCTACACCACTCACTCCGCACCGCCCACTCCACCAAAATCCGCCACGCTGCCACCTGACCTGAGCTGCCTCTCCTGAGTCGCACCACCGCCACCTTCCTTGGACCACAGAGACCACTCCATTGGTTGGAAAGTTAACCCGAGACCTGTTTCGGAAACCTTGGGACCCGATCTACATAGACACAACCTTGATTTCAAGAAAGACAAAGCTTAAATAGGGGTATCAGAATTAAAACTCAAACTGCCTACCTCGTGGGTGAAACACTGACACTTCAGGGTAAGATACACGCTCCGAAGCCATTGCTGCATGATCCGAAAGCGATCACCGTCGAGATCAAAGATCGACGATGGTTAATTTTCTTGATTTCTACTGGTCGTTCGTCGCCAAGTAGGAAGAGGGAGAGGATTCCTATGTATGCACCAAAGAGGGAGGGGGATGAATATTATTTGTTTACATTTTAGTAAAACAAATATTAGGTTATCACCCTGGCCCGACTCACCCCCGACCCGACACCCAGTATCGACAAAGATTATGTCATGCCTAGGGTAAACATAGAGTTCCAGACTCAACCTAGGTCTCATAAATCCAATCAGAGACTCCATTCAGTAGTTATCTTATCTGGTGTACAAAATAAATTAATTTAATTTATTTATGAAAACGCCCTCGATAATGTTTTCTACAATAGCCCCGCACTGAAAAAACCTATACCCATCCTAGGGTAAACAACACATTCCGGAAACAACCATAGGCTCATATTTTTGATACAAGTTACCATTTGAGATACAACCCATTTCCTCACATGTATAGTATAAAAATACTTAATATTTTTATAAAATTTATTCTGGGCATACCGGGCCACAAAATTGCATGTCGTCTCAGTGACTAGCTCTAGAATTATGTGTAGAAATATTCCAAAGTCTGACAGGTCCAAACCCAATTCGCTACACTCTCCCCACCTTAAAGATTTTCATCCTTAAAAAACAAACAGCTAGGCACAAGGTAAAGAAACTGAACTCTCAACTAGGTCTCCCTTACCAGCAACTTCACCAAAAACACCAAAAAGGCCACCAAGGGTTCCCGTGATGCCGACAAGCACACACTCAGAGGAACCACAAGGGATAACACACCCAAGTCCAACTCATCCCAGGTCTACATCGTACAACTGGGCACATGTCTCCATAGATGCAACATGTGGTAAATACCAAATGCCTCGTCTCCTATAGTCATAGGGTCTAGCGGTGCGCCACCTTGCTAACCTGATGCAGAGACCAACTAACCCACTTTGAACACACAATTAAAAGGAACTCATCCACAACACCTCAATACTATCCGATTTGTGTGGCACTAACTCACCTGCATGATTTTTTATCGCGTCTCAAGAACACGTCTTAGTGGAGAAAGCGTCCCTCATTCTTGTGAGTCTGAATCCACATCAAACTGCACCACGATCTCCTCAAGAGGCTCGCATACCAAGATGACGCCAAACACATGAGGGTAAAAAAAACAAAATAGGGCTGCCCAAGCACTCACCCTAGGTCTTACCAGGCCCTTCACGCAAAATTCATAACTCACAACCCTTCCCCAAACAAACAAGTTAGAGGTACTCATCCGCCACACCTCGACACTGTCCGATTTGGGTGGTACTGACTCGCCCACAAAAATTTAATCAAGTCACAAAAATGTGTTTTAGTGGGGGATGGATCCCTCATCCTCATGAATTCAAATCTACATCAAATAACACCAATACAAGGTCTTACAAACACCTTAAACAAACATCGAGTAGTGGAAAGAAAAGTGTACCTCTTAAAAGTGTTCACCAAACTACTGAATAAAGTATAAAGAGCACAGATCATACCTCTATCTATCTACAGAGCCTCTGGGTTAATGGCCTTTATGGCCTTAAGTTTTCCCCACCCCCATACTCCAGCTCTCTGAGCCTGGCGTGGACTACCTAGGGGTGGTGGTGGTGGAAACTCATACCGTATTCCACCTCCCTCTACTACACCCACTCCTCCGCCATGTCCGCCGCCCAACGAACCTCTATTCTTGAAAAACTACCTCTTCTAAGGCGATCCATAAAACATCTCCCTCTCAGTAGCATGGTGGGTCAGACAATCTCTAGTAAGATGTCCCCGACCATCACAAGCATAACACCGCCTCTCACGCGGCTGACCAAAATAGGCCTGAGAGGCATGAGCCTCAGATACTCCATCCCGAGGTCACCTCTAAAAATGTCATGCACGCCCGAACCCCTGAGCCTACTATTGGCTACTAGCTAAAGAACCATCTGCCGAGATCTCAACTCCCATATTCCTAGCACTGACGATTAGAAGCCGCTCAGCCAAAAATATCTCCACCACCAAGGCCCGACAAATATTATGTCATGCTTTGGGTAAACACAACGTTCTAGACTAAACTGCAGTCTCAGAAATCCAATCTGAGACTCTATTCAGGAGTTATCCGATCTGACATCCAAAATAAATTAATTTAATTTATTTAAAGAAATTCCTTCAATAAATTTTTCTATAGTAAACCTGCGTCGACAAAACTTATACCCCACCTAGGGTAAATGAAACGTTCGGGATGCAAAAATGGCCTTAGATTTCTGATCTAATCTACCATTTCAAAGATAAACCATTTCCACCATGTGCATAGTATTAAAATACTTAATATCTTTATAAAATTTATTTTGGATACATTGGGACACGAAATCACATTCTATATCAGCACTTAGCTATGGAATTATCTATAGAAATATTCTAAAGTCTAATAGGGACAAACCCGAGTCACTACATTTACAACGGTCATATATAGATCAAAACCCAATGGTTACATTTCAATTATACTCACTTCATGTAAAGGCCCATAAATTTTAAGGAAATTTTTTTCTTAATTTATTTGGGATTTTACGAGTACGTAGTTTCTGACGACACTTGATTCCGAGGCCCGGTGTGCCTGGAATAAATTTCCGAAGTTTAGCTTGGGTACGTTTAGTGAACGAACGAGCGGGTTTTCCTAACTTTTGAACTGGTGCTTGGAATCGAAATCCGAGGGCACCGATGAAACCGCAATGCCGGTAATTTCTTAAGAAGACCCTTCCCGGAGTTGCGTTTTCTTGGGAGGTTTTTTTAAATAATTGGGTTAACTGAAGAGTGAAATAAAAATTTGCGCTACAATTTTTATTTCTATTCTAAGTAGTTATAACCTATGCATGGAAGTTGAAGTGGGACCCACTACATCCTAACTCCACTTGGTAGGATATTAGTAAAGTGGGGCCCACACGAGCCCCACCCCTTCAATTCCATTAAACCTCCCTCTTGCAATTTAATTTGTAACTCATCCACTCCCCCACTTTAATGACATGTCAACTCTCACATTAATTAGATTGATTAAAGCTAATCAATTTATTTAATTAGAGTTTGAATTTTGAATTCTTAAATTCTTTACATGAGTTAATAAAATAAGGACCTACCTTATTTTATTTTGGGTGGTTTTCATTGTGTGGAGATTTTGGGAGAGTTTATGCTAAGTCTTGAAGAACGCGAAGAACGTCAAGACCTCGACGAAGAACATCATCACCACAAGGAGTGATCGTCGTGCCTTTCTTCTCCTCTCCGTAGCTGGTGTGAGATGCTGCTCCACCTCAGACGTTCTCTGTAAAACACATACGGAGCTTTACCTCGCGACGCCATTTCCCGCGACAATCTCCTTTTGACGACTTCTTCGAGGTAGGGTTTTAAGTTCAAATTTAATGGATTAAATTTGTGCTTTGCTTTGTCGAAGTTGTTTTATGTTATTTTGGCCGCCTGTTATCAATTTAACGAGAGGAGGTCGGACCGCACAAACATGGTTGATCCTCATCTCATTTGTTGTTGATCGTCGACGTGGTTTGGAACGGAGGTGGCACGGTGCAACGACACCGCGCGAGAATGAGGAAAAACGCGGTGAAAGTGCACGACATCGTCGCGCCGTGCCGGTGAAGCCTTAGGAAGTCGCGGCCAAGGACGGGCCGCGGCAGAGGAGCGCGGCACCGTCACGTCGTGCTGGTTAGACAAGGCCGTGGACTAAGGCCGCGGTGGTGCAGGGAGGGGCGTCCGGAACCGCCGGCCGCCAGCGCATGGAAGGCGGGACCCACGGGGGTCCCGTAGTGGCACACCGGCTAGCCAATTCGGCTGGCCGTTTTCGGAAGATCTGGGGGTCGTAACCCTCGGCTGGCAAAGAGGTGGGCCGCCCCATGCGGGGGCCGTTTCTTCAATCAAGGGGGGGCAGCGCCCCCCTCCGCATCCTGCTCGACCGAACGGCCGAGCCGCTGGCCACGCGGGCCGCGCCCGCGCCGGACCGGGCTGGCCGCGCCGGGCCGGACCGCCCACGCTGGGCCGGACCCCGCGCTGGTCCGGGCCGGGCCGCGCCGGCTGGGCCGTGCCACGCCGACTGGGCCGTGTCGCGCCTTCCGGGCCGGGCCGTGCTCCAGTGGGCCGGACCCGGACCCGGTTCGGGCTGACCCAGGGGGTCTTGGGCCGGGTCGGTCCGGGCCCAAAACCCCCTAAAATCGGACAGCTTCGTTCAAAGGCCCATAACTTGGGCTACAGACCTTCGATCGATGCACCGTCAGTTGAGTAGTGATCCTTGGATCGAGAAGGTCGTTTTGGTATATTACACTCAAGGTTTCGAAGAACTTGGGGTATGTCCAGGTTGGTTCGAACATGAAACCAACTGGGCCTTCGGAGCGGAAACACTTATAACTTGAGCTCCGGACGTCCGATTGATGTGTCGTCGACCTTGTTGGTTTCCTCTTAGTGAGACAGACATTTTGGCTTAATCCGATCGAGGTTTGGATGCAGTTGGAGTACATTCGGGTTGGTTTTGACTTAAAAACCAACCGGGCCCCTGGGACGAAAAAGCCAATAACTTTCAGACCGGGCGTCCGATTGACGCGCCGTCTGTCACGTTGAGTTTGTATTTTCGAGATAGAACTTTGGGATACATCAACTCTGGACTACGTTTCAGTTGATGTATCGAACCCCTTGGCTTGTAGAGCAGACCCTCTTAAAATTGAGCTTGCTGTGTGCGGGAACCCTAGAGCTGGCTGCGACTGCGACGACGATGACGACTGTACTGTGATCCTCCGTGAGTTTGGCAGCGACGATGACCATACTGAAATCCTCCATGGGTTCGACGGAGATGACCACTCTTCTTGTATCCTATGTGCGTCCGGCAGTACGTGACTACTGTTCTTGTATCCTACATGGGTCCGGCAATATTTGACTCTTTACTTGTATCTTACGTGGGTCCGACAGAGTAGCTGGTCTTGTATCCCTTGTGGGTCCGAAAGCTTAGCTGGTCTTATATCCTACATGGGTCCAACAACTTCGATGAATCAGTGGCTACATATGATCATCTCTATCGTCTTACGAAGAAGTATACCTTTGTGAGCTGAGTCTTGACTTTCAAATCCTGTGTGGACTGTATCGAACTTGGGCTCGGATGTTGGAGCCGAATTGGAATTAATGACTTAGGTATATGTATGGGCATATACCTAAGTAGAGTTGGTTGTTACTTCGTGATTGTATCTTTCCTTTTTGGTTTATCCTTCGTGGATTCTGGGAGACCTTTGGAGGTCTCGGGCTCCCTACTGAGTAGCGTATACTCACCCCTGCACGGGCTATGCCCGCACTATGTTGTGTTGGATGCAGATGGCGGACAACGCTGATCGAGGTAGGATATCATGGAGATGGATTGTACCTAGAGGTGGATCATTGGATGAGACGTGCTTGGAGCGGACGGTTGGAGCCAAGGAGAAGAGGAGACTATCTGTACCCACCCTTCAAGTGGGATTTTCAGAGGACAGCTTGGACACACTGCTTTACTTTTCTGTTGCTGTACTCCCTTTTCAGCTGTACTTTACTTTCAGTTTGGGTTTGTATACTGGCCCATTTACTTTCCAGCACTTACTGTTGTACTCTGTTTACTTAGTGTTTACTTTTTCTTGCATACTCTGTAGTGTTTTGTTTTCTTACATAAAGGCAATGCCTTCCCTTATATCGGGATTTACGCCTTGGTTCTAGTCGCTAGCCCCTGGCCTATGGAAGGCGGGCTTGGGGTAGTCACGACACGGGTCCCAAGGACGGGTTGTGACAAATTGGTATCAGAGGAGTTCGGTTCTACTGCAGAACTTAGGACTTTGATATTTCTTATTTGTGAAACAATAATGTTAAGGGTATTGAGTGTGGTTATCAGTCCAGGGAGTCCAGTGTTGGTGCAGCGGCCGACGTATCCATACACCAGGACCCTAACTTCTGATTTCCGACTTAGTGCACGAAAACATCGATTGCATGTGTGTTTCAAAAGTTTTCTTTGTGATTACTTGTGTCATCTCACCAGGTATACTATATTAACCATGGCACAACTGTCTCTTTTCAGGATGACCCCACGACGGCAGCCAGTTAGGGTTCCGAGCTTTGTGAGAGACGACAACCCACCGAGCGACGAGGCCTCGGTGTAGGGCCCTATTACAGCGGAGGCACTGGCGGTACCTCTACCCGCCAAGCCACCGATGCCACCAGCCCCAGCCGCTGAGAGTGCATGTCACCTTAGTGCACTGCACGAGTTTCAGCGTCATAGACCGCCCAGGTTCCGTGGGGAGATAGACCCTCAGGCATTTGAGGATTGGATGGAGGCTGTTGTATGAGTTTTCAGGTTAATAGGGAAACTAACTGACCTCATGGTGATCCTTGCAGCGAGTCTCCTGCACGCGACAGCAGGAAGATGGTGGAGCCTGATGCTCCAGGTGCATGATGAGGCATCTTTCCTCTGGATAGACTTTGAGAGCCTCTTCTGCTTAGAGTTCATCCCAGCCACCCTACGTGCGGTGTGCATTCAGGAGCTACTATAGCTACGGCAGAGCAGCATGATAGTAGCCCAGTACTCGGCGAGATTTACCGATCTCTCGCGCTATTCGACGAACATGGTACGTGACCCATTCTTCCGGGCTCAAACCTTCGAGAAGGGACTGAGGCATGAGATCAGGGCATCGATGATATCCCTCAGCATTCCAACGCAGGAAGGAGTACTGGAGAGATCCCTTCTCGTAGAGATATTTCTTGCTGAGCCTACACCAGCAGTGAGACCTACCACATGGCGGCACATAGCAGAGTCTTCTACAGCTGGCAGTCGACGGATGTCACAGGGGTCCAGGAGGACTGGACCATCAGGCGGACGACCTCAGGACACTGGCTCAGAGGTGCGGGGCACACGGCGCAGAGCCAGTCTTACGAGGAGCAGACAGTGCTACGCATGCAGCGGGTAGGGCCACATGGCTCGTGACTGCCTGACCCGCCGTGCAGAGGAGCAGCAGACGGTTGAGGGACCACCCAGGCAGAGGCAGAGGGTCGACCGTGGCAGTCCGTAGGGAGCAGGATGATGAGGCAGAGGGGCTGGATGAGCAGTAGGTGGTGGGAGACGCTTTGAGGCTTTACCACCACCACCACCAGGAGGTCCACCCCGACCACAGGGAGCTGGAGGGCAGAGGAAGGCTCAGCTTCAGGAAGCGGAGGCCTACGACCACTGATCACCAGAGATGATTCGAGGTACTATCTGTGTCTACTCTACCCTTGCTTCAGTTCTTATAGACACATGAGCGAGTCATTCTTTCATTGCCGCTGCCCTTGTTCGGAGCTCGGAGATTCTGACGGAGCCGTTGGCTCGATCCTTACGGCTAAAGACTCCTACGGGAGCAGAATCGATGATTACGCACTAGTGATGGCAGTGTGAGCTTACTCTAAGAGGCGAGAGCTTCGGCTGGGATATTATTGTAGTGGCGTCGAGGCCTTAAGACGTCATCTTGGGCATGGATTGGTTATCTACAGTCCATGCTCAAATCGACTGTATTAGGCACAAGGTGCGGTGTGTCCACACCGATGGGAGCAGGTTCACCTTCACTGACAAGAAGGGAGCCTTTGCAGCACAGGATGGACTCCCGCAAAGGAGTGGACAACCGATCACTCATCAGTTGGCTAGCCTCGTCCTAGGAGCAGTTGACATGCAGAGGCCTAGTTTTCCTGTAGTGGGGGATCAGTATGCGGACGTTTTCCCTGACGATGTTCCAGGACTACCTCCTCACAGAGAGGTAGACTTATACATTGACCTGTACCCCGAGATAGCTACGATATCAACTCCAGTATATCGGATGGCTCCCATTGAGATTCGAGAGCTACGGGTATAGCTGGAGGACTTGCAGGGAAAGGGATTCATCCGACCCAGTGTTTCACCCTAGGCTTCCCCAATTTTATTCACCAAGAAGGCGGACGGGAGCTTGTGACTATGTGTCGATTACCGTCGCCTGAACCAGGTGACCGCATGGAATAAGTATCCCCTACCGAGGATTGACGACCTCTTCGATCAGCTCAAGGGAGCACGTTGGTTCTCGAAGATAGACCTCAGGTCAGGATATCATCAGCTCAGAGTTTGAGACGAGGATGTGCAGAAGATGACCTTTAGATGTCGGTATGGCCACTATGAGTTCTTGGTTATGCCTTTCGGCGTAACCAATGCTCCAACTGTGTTCACGAGTCTCATGAACAGGATCTTCCAGCCTTACCTCGATCGATTTGTCATGGTCTTCATCGATGACATATTCAACTACTGAGGAGGAGAATGCCTACCACTTGCGGGTTGTACTGGAAACACTCTGAGAGCACCATCTTTATGGTAAGCTCTTGAAGTGTCAGTTCTGGATACGTGAGGTCCACTTCTTGGTGCATGTCATTTCTGAGGTGGGATTTGCGGTGGATTCTGCGAAGATCGAGGCAGTGCTAGCTTGGGATCCACCCAGGAGCGTGGTGGAGGTGCGGAGTTTCTTAGGTCTGGTTGGGTATTACCGGAGATTTGTGCCATACTTCTCCAGAGTTACGACACCAATTTCAGCTTTGCCGAAGAAGGGGAAACCCTTAGTGTGGTCAGATAGATGTCAGCAGAGCTTTTAGAAGCTGAGACAGAGATTGACCAGCGCACCTATCTTGAGGTTACTGGAGGAGGGAGTAGGGTACTTAGTCTACTACGATGCATTAGGGACCAGAATCAGGTGTGCCCTGATGCAGGAGCGGGTATTGATCACCTATGGATCACGATAGTTGAGGCAGCACGAGCAGAACTACGTTACCCAGGACCTGGAGTTAATAGCAGTGGTCTTCGCTCTAAAGTTGCGGCGACACTATCTGATGGGAGAGAGCTTTACAGTCTATTCTGACCACTAGAGTCTCAGGTACATCTTCTCTCAGAAGGACCTAAACCTGAGATAGCGGCGATGGCTCGAGTTCCTCCAGGACTATGACTTTGAGATAGTCTATACTCCTGTAAAGGGGAACATGGTAGCCTATGCTCTCAGCAGGAGGACGAGAATTCAGTTACTTGGAGAGGCGATAAAGTAGCTATCCGCTTTGCAGATATCCTTCGTGGATAGAGATGGGGCAGCCTTCCTTCAGTCGCTCACCGTCACACCTCCACTTCTTCAGCGAGTCAGAGAGGTGCAACGTGGGGACATTGACTGTGAGACACGGCGTGCACATATATCCTCAAGACAAGCACCTGATGGATTCTCTATAGGAGGAGAGCACGTCATCCTTTTCAGAGGACGTACCATGGTACCAACTGCTTTACAAGAGGAGGTGCTGAGAGAGTTTCACACTTCCCCTTTAGCGGTACATCCGGGAGTGGCGAAGATGTACCAGGATCTCAGACGACAGCACTGGTGGCCGGGTATGAAGAAGGTTGTGGCAGAGTTCGTTTCTCGATGTCTCATCTGCCAGCAGGTGAAGGTGGAGCACCAGGTACCAGAAGGTTTGGTATAGCCCTTGGAGGTCCTGGAGTGGAAGTGGGACAAAATATCTATGAATTTCGTGACTGGACTTCCATGTACTTCCAGAGGTCACGACTCCATTTGGGTGATTGTCGACTGACTCACCAAGTCGGCCAACTTCTTACCTATCAGAGAGTAGGGATTAGTGGAGAGCTTGGGACGACTCTACGTTCAGGAGATCATATGGCTTCATGGTGTACCATCATCTATCGTCTCTGATTGAGACACTCACTTTACTTCCCGGCTTTGGAAGGGGTTGCAGGAGGCATTCGGGACACAACTACGTCTGAGCATCGCCTTTCACCCTCAAATGGATAGTCAAACGGAGAGGACCATTCAGAATCTCGAGGACATGCCCCATTCATGCATCCTCGACTTTGGTCATAGCTGGGAGGATCACCTACCCTTGGTGGAGTTTGCGTACAACAACAGCTACCACTCCACCATCGGGATGGCACTATACGAGGCATTGTACGACCGACCTTGCAGATCACCTCTGTGCTGGACAGACCCTGGGGTGTCAGCACTTGTGGGACCGTAGATGGTCCAAGCCATGACAGAGAAGGTCCAAGTCATCCAGGAGTGGATGAGGACAGCTCAGAGCTGACAGAAGTCTTATGCTGACAAGAGGCGGAGACCACTAGATTTCGAGGATGGCGACCACGTTTTCTTGCGGGTCTCACCTCGACATGGATTATGGAGATTTGGCCGAGGCGACAAGTTATATCCACGCTTCATCGGACCATTCCAGGTTCTCAGCAGGATAGGCGAGGTGGCTTATCACCTGGCTCTACCACCTCAGTTGCACCAGGTGCATGACGTCTTCCACGTATCTCAGCTGAGGAGATACGTGCATGACCCGATGCATATCATCGACCATGGGGAGATGGACATTGATGATGGAGAAACTTTTGCGGAGGTCACGAAGGAGATCGAGGATCAACAGGAGCGGGTCCTACGTGGGCGGTCGATTACTCTAGTGCGCATTAGGTGGCAGCATGGGAACCTCTAGGAGAGCACTTGGGAGCGGGAGGCTCAAATGCGTGCTCAGTACCATCATTTGTTCCCCTAGTTTGTGATGTATCATTACGGGGACATAAATACCTGAGGTGAGAGTAATGTAAAGACCCATAAATTTCAAGGAAATTTTTTTCTTAATTTATTTGGGATTTTACAAGTACGCAGTTTCTGACGGCACCTGATTCTGAGGCCCGGTGTGCCCGGAATCAATTTCCGAAGTTTAGCTTGGGTACGTTCAGTGAACGAATGAGCGGGTTTTCCTAACTTTTGAACCGGTGCTCAGAATCAAAATCTGAGGGCACTAATGAAACCATAATGCCGGTAATTTCTTAAGAAGACCCTTCCTGGAGTTGCGTTTTCTTGGGAGGTGTTGTTAAATAATTGGGTTAACTAAAGAGTGAAATAAAAATTTGCGCTACAATTTTTAGTTCTATTCTAAGTAGTTATAACCTATGCATGGAAGTTTTAGTGGGACCCACTACATCATAACTCCACTTGGTAGGATATTAGTGAAGTGGGGCCCACATGAGCCCCACCCCTTCAATTCCATTAAACCTCCCTCTTGCAATTTAATTTGTAACTCCCACACTCCACCACTTTAATGACATGTCAACTCTCACATTAATTAGATTGATTAAATCTAATCAATTTATTTAATTAGAGTTTGAATTTTGAATTCTTAAATTCTTGACATGAGTTAATAAAATAAGGACCTACCTTATTTTATTTTGGGTGGTTTTTATTGTGTGGAGATTTTGGGAGAGTTTACGCTAAGTATCGAAGAACGCGAAGAACGTCAAGACCTCGATGAAGAACGCCGTCACCGCAAGGAGTGATCGTTGTGACTTTCTTATCCTCTCCGTAGCCAGTGTGAGATTCCACTCCACCTCAGACGTTCTCCGTCAAACACATACGGAGCTTTACCTTGCGACGCCGTTTCCCGCGACAATCCCCTTTCGACGAATTCTTCGAGGTAGGGGTTTTAAGTTCAAATTTAATGGATTAAATTTGTGCTTGGATTTGTCGAAGTTGTTTTATGTTATTTTGGCTGTCTGTTATCAATTTAACGAGAGGAGGTCAGACCGCACAAACCCGACCGATTCTCCTCCCCTTTGTTGTTGATCGTCGATGTAGTTTGGAACGGAGGTGGCGCGGTGCAACGACACCACGCGGGAACGAGGAAAAGCGCGGCGAAAGTGCGCGACGCCATTTCACCGTGCCGGTGAATCACTAGGAAGCCACGGCCAAGGACAGGCCGCGACAGAGGAGCGCGGCGCCGTCGCGCCGCGCTGGAGCATCACGGAGGGCCGCGGCCGGGGCGGGCCGCGGCAGAGGGGCGCGGCGCCGTCGCGCGACGCCGGTCGGAAAAGGCCGCGACGGTGCAGGGAGGGGCGGCCGGAACCACCGGCCACCGGCGCATGGAAGGCATGACCCGTGGGGGTCTCGTAGTGGCACACCGGCTGGCCAATTCGGCCGGCCGTTTTCCGAAGATCCGGGGGTCGTAACCCCCAGCTGGAAAAGAGGCAGCCCCCCCCCCCCATGCGGGGGCCGTTTCTTCAATCATGGGGGGACAGAGCCCCCCTCCGCATCCCGCTCGGCCGAACGGCCGAGCCGCTGGCCACGCAGGCCGTGCCCACGCCGGACCGGGCCGGCCGTGCCGGGTCGGACCGCCCGCGCTGGGCCAGACCCCGCGTCGGGCTGGGTCGCGCCGGCTGGGCCAGGCCGCGCCAGCCGGGCCGAGCCGCGCCCTAGTGGTCCAGACCCGGACCTGGGTCGGGTCGAACCAGTTCGGGCCGACCCAGGGGGTCTTGGGCTGGGTCGGTCCCGGCCCAAAACCCCCTAAAATCAGATAGCTTCGTTCAAAGGCCCATAACTTGGGCTAAAGACCTCCGATCTACGCAACGTCAGTGGAGTAGCGATCCTTGGATTGAGACGGTCGTTTCAGTATATTACACTCAAGGTTTCAGAGAACTTTGGGTATGACCGGGTTGGTTTGAACACGAAACCAACCGGGCCTTCGGAGCGGAAACGCTTATAACTTGAGCTCCTGACGTTCGATTGACGTTCCGTCAACATTGTTGGTTTTCTATTAGTGATACGGACCTTTTGGCTTACTCCTCTCGAGTTTTTTATGTAGTTGGAGTATGGTTGGGTTGGTTTTGACTTAAAAAATCAACCAGGCCCCTGGGGCGAAAAAGCCAATAACTCTTAGACTGGGCGTCTGATTGGCGCGCCGTCTGTCACGTTGAGTTCCTATTGTCGAGATAGAAGTTTGGGATACATCAAATCCGGACTACGTGTCAGTTGATGTATCGACCCCCCTTGGCTCATGGAGCGGACCCTCCCGGAATCGATCTTGCTGTGTGCGTGAACCCTAGAACTGGCTGCGACTACGACGACGATGACGACTGTACTGGGATCCTCCGTGGGTTCGGCAGCGACGATGACCATACTGAAATCCTCTGTCGGTTCGATGACGATGACTTATGTTCTTGTATCCTATGTGGGTATGGTAGTACGTGACTACTGTTCTTGTATCCTATGTGGGCCCGACAGTATTTGACTCTGTACTTGTATCCTACGTGGGTCTGGCAGAGTAGCTGGTCTTGTATCCCTTGTGGGTCCGACAACTTAGCTGGTCTTGTATCCTACGTGGGTCTGACAGCTTAGATGAATCAGTGGCTACATCTGATCATCTCTATCATCTTACGAATAAGTATACCAGTGTGATCTGAGTCTTGACTTTCAAATCCTGTGTGGACTGTATCGAACTTGGGCTCGGATGCTGGAGCCGAACTGGAATTAATGACTTAGGTATATGTATGGGAAAATAACTAAGTAGAGTTGGTTGTTACTTTGTGATTGTATCTTTCCTTTGTGGTTTATCCTTCGTGTATTCTGGGAGACCTTCGGGGGTCTCGGGGTCCCTACTGAGTAGCGTATACTCACCCCTGCACGGGCTATGCCCGCACTACGTTGTGTTGGATGCAGACGACGGACAACGCTGATCGAGGTAGGAGCTCGTGGAGCTGGACGGTTCCTGGAGGTGGGTCATTAGACAAGACGTGCTCGGAGCGGACGGCTGGAGCCGAGGAGTAGAGGAGACTATCTGTACCCACCCTTCAGGTGGGATTTCCAGAGGACGGCTCAGACACACTGCTTTACTTTTCTGTTTATGTGCTCCCTTTTTAGTTGTACTTTACTTTCAGTTTGGGTTTGTATACTGGCCCATTTACTTTCCATCACTTATTGTTGTACTCTGTTTACTTAGTGTTTACTTCTGCTTGCATACTCTGTGGTGTTTTGTTTTCTTATATAAAGGCAATGCCTTCCCTTATATCGGGATTTATGCCTTGGTGCTAGTCGCCAGCCCCTGGCCTATGGAAGACGGGCTTGAGGTAGTCACGACACGGGTCCCGAGGACGGGTCGTGACACTTCATTAATAAATGGATATAGTTTTATTGAGTACGCACATTTTCAGAAAACAATTATTATTCAAAATTTTTGGATCATTATATTCTTCCCTGAAATTTCATCCCCAAAATTTCAACTCATTCTCTCAGTTGTGAAAAGGTGAGGGTACTTCTGCCTCATTTTTTCCTCCAGTTCCCACGTGGCTTCTTTATATTTGTGGTTCCTCCACAACACTTTAACAATGTAGGTAGTCTTGTTACATATAACTTTGTCTATATGATCCAAGATCTCCATCGGCTGCTCCTCATAAGAGAGGTCGTGTTCCAGTTGTACCACCTATGGATTCAGTACATGTGAAGGGTTAGGTTTGTAATTACTCAAGAGGGATACATGGAATACATCCAAAACTTGAGCTATATTTGGAGGAAGTGAAAGGTGATAGGCCACTACTCCTATATGATCAAGGATTTTATAGGGGCCAATGTACCTGTGGATGAGCTTACCTTTCTTCCCAAACCTCATGAATCTCTTCCAAGGTGAAATTTGAAGGAATAATTTTTCACCAACATCAAACTCCAAGTCCCTTTGATGGTTTTAAACATAACTATTCTGCTGACTCTGAGCATCTTTTATGTGTTGTTGGACAACATGAAACTTTTCTATTATCTCTTGCAAAATATTAGGCTCAAGAAGCTTTCTCTCACAAGCTTCATCCCAACAAGTAGGATTTCTACATCACTTACCATATAGATCTTCATAGGGTGCCATTTGAATGCTCTAATGGAAGATGTTGTTGTAAGAGAACTCAACTAATGAGAGATGTTGATCACATCTACCTTTAAATTCCATTGAGCATGTTATTAGCATGTCCTCAAGTGTATGAATAGTATTTTTAGACTGGCCATCAGTTTTGGGATGATAATCCGTACTGAAATTCAATTCAGTACTCAAATCATGTTGAATACTTCTCTAGAATTTTGATGTGAACCTTGGATCACGATCTGATAAAATAGAGAGTGGTACCCCATGCAGCCTTACCACTTTCATCATGTAAATACCAATAATTTTATCAAGAGATAAATCTTATTTAATAGATATAAAATGTGAAGTCTTGGTGAGATGGTCCACTATAACCCATATCACATTGTTTCCTTTTGAAGTTCTTGAGAGACCAGTGAAAAATTCCATAGTGATATTGTCCCACTTCCATGCTGGTATGGGTAGTGGTTATAATACCCCTTTAGGAAGTTTTCTCTATGCCTTTACTTTTTGACACACTAGGCACCTTTTAGTGTAGTCAGTAATTTCCCTTTTCATGTTATCCCACCAATAATGATCACAAAGGTCTCTATACATTTTCATGCTTCCCGGATGTATAGAGAAAGTAGAGCTATGAGCTTCATCCATTAGTTCCTTATTTATTTCTGAAATAGATGGAACACATAGTCTTTTATGAAATTTCAATACACCTTCTTGATCATTATTTAACTCAAGAAACTTCTCATCCTTCACAGCCTCAAACTTCTTCTGTAACAAAGGATCTTCTTTTTGAGATTTCTTGATCTTCTATAGTAATAACGGTTGAGAAATAATTTTGGATAGGGTTAATGATGTACCTTACCTTACAATCACCATGTCTAGTTTTACTAGGTATTTGATCAATGGATCTCTTTGAATCCTCATCATTTCCAAAACAATAGGGTCTTTCCTACTTAATGCATCAGAGACTTTGTTTTCTCTTCCAAGATGATAATGAATTGAACAATCATAGTCTTTCAGAAGTTCTAACAATCTCCTCTATCTCATGTTAAATTCCTTTTTCATGAAAATATACTTCAAACTTTGATGGTTTGTGTATATATCACATTTCTCCCCATAAATATATTACCTTCATATCTTCAGAGCAAAAACAACTGCAGCCAGATCAAGATCACGCTTAGGATAGTTCTGTTCATGAGGCTTCAATTGTCAAGATGTATAAGCAATCACATCATCATTTTTATGAGGAAACACTTAATCCCTTTTATAGATTCATTGCTAAAAATAATGAATCCTTCTATGATTGAGGGAAGAGTTAACATGGGTGTAGTGACCAATATCTTCTCCAGGTCTTGGAAACTTTCTCCACACTCCTTTGTCTAGATGAACTTGACCCCTTGTCGAGTTAACTTGGTTAATGGATTAGAAATTCATGTTTTTTTCACAAACCTCATATAATATCCTACCAAACCAAGGAAACTATGAATCATAGTTATTGTTGTAGGCTGAGGCCACTCTTCTATAACCTTTGTCTTTTTAGGTTCAACTGAGATTCCTTCATTGGTTACAATGTACCCCAAGAAATAAACTTGTTGTAACTAGAATTCACATTTTTTGAAATTTCCAAATGACCTTTAATTCCTTAGAGTTTTCAATATAACCCTTAGATAATCTTCATTCTCTTCATGAATTTTTTAAAATATCAGAATTTCATCAATAAAAACTACCACAAAGTTATCAAAGTATTCCTTAAAGAATCTATTCATCAAATCCATGAAAATAGGTGGGGAATTATTCAAGCCGAAGGGTATAACAACAAAATTATAATGCCTATATCTTTATCAAAAGGTGGTATTTGGAATATCTTCTTTCTTCACCCTCAATTGATGATAACCAGATCGAAGATCAATCTTGGAGAAGAATTGAGACCCACAAAGCTGATCAAATAAATCATCAATTCTTGGAAGAGGGTACTTGTTTTTCACTATGACCCCATTAAGTTCTCTATAATCAATGCACAACTGAATTTATCCATCCTTATTTTTCAAAAAGAGAATAGGTGCTCCCAAAGGAGATACACTTGGCTGTATAAACCCCTTATCCAAAAGATATTGTAGTTGTTTCTTTAATTCCTCCAGCTCCACATTTTCTATTCTATACAAGGTCTTTGATATCAGATGAGATCTGGGTATGAGTTCAATGGATAAATCTACCTCTCTTTCTAGGGGAGGTACAGGTAACTCCTCAGGTTATACGGAAATGTATTCCTGAACTATGGGTACATTCTCTATCCTTATACTCTCATCTCATTCTTCTTCTTCACCGATCAACTCCATAAAGAAGGTTATAGGAGGTTCTTCTAGACAAAGATCTTGTCGAGATATCTATCCTTTGAATATAATTGTAGTTTTTTCATTCCAGACTACTGATATTTCCTAGCTTCTACATTTGATATTAGCATTATAATTTGAGAGCCAGTCTATCCCTAGTATAATGTTGAATTCCAACATGGGAATGAATACTAGATTTGCGATAAGATTGTGATCTCTAATGTAAATAATAGAGTTTATAAACACTGTTGATTCTTGGATAATACTTCCAGGATTCTTGACTGAATGTTATACTTCTAGAAGTTCAGACATTGATTCTATATTCTTTACAAACTTGGAGTAAATAAAGGAATGCGTATAAATAGAATAAAAAAAGTACTTGATATCTTTGAGAGAACAACAAGAGTACCTTCTACCACATCATTCTGAGCTTTAACTTTAGCCATCGTGATGAAAAAAGCACGAACTTTCCCCCTTATCCTATACTGAGGTTGATGGTGATTCCCCTCCACTACCCTTAGATTTAGACAGTGATTGGAAAAGTTCCCAAGCTATCCACACTTGAATCATTCTACTTTAGGTAGGGCCTACACCATATTCCATTTGTTGTTAGTGTTGGGAATTTGAGGCTTCACCTTACTACTATAATTCCAAGCCCGGATGGCCTGAAGGCCTTCATTTTTATTGATTTTTGATAACCCCCATTTCAAGGGATGAGGGGAACCCTTATAAGGCCCATAGGCTCAGAGATTACAAGGCCCGTAGGCTTAGGAGATTACATGACCTGAAGGTCTTAGGGAATTCAACCAGACTATCTACAAGGAACTGCCCCTCCCCAGCATCTGCATCATGATAGTAGCTATCCAGCTTTTCATGGCCGTCTGGCTAGGCTTCCCATGCAAGTACATGCTGGTACCGATGGCATAGCCATACCCTCTCATTCTGAAAATCCATTTGGTTCTGTTATGGTGAGTGCACTTACTCTGAATCCTCTTCTAGGGCTGCTCCTTTTTTTGTAGTGTGTCTGGGGAAAATACATGTGGCCCGAAGGCCTTGAGGTGGACCAAGGGCCTTAAAGGTAGCCCGAAAGCCCTACTGACTCGAAGGCCTGGGTGGCCCAAAATCCTTAAGGACTCCAAGCCCAAAACGGTGGCCCAAGGTGAATAGTTCCAGCTACTACAGTACCAAAAAGTACCTGCTACAGTACCCGCACATTGTACAGTTCTGTTACAGTACCTGTACAATGTACAGTTCTGTTACAGTACCCGCACAGTGTACAGTACTGCTATAGTGCCTGCTACAGTACTGCTACAGTTCCCCCGGAAATATGCCTCTACTTAGTTTTGAACCTGGGTCTTGTGGATGCACTTAAGGATACCTCACCAACTGGGCTGAGGCTCATGTGCAACAATTCCAAGCAATATGGCCTTCTATTCCACACTTTTAACACTTCCCTCTCTTGATCAGGAAGTTTCCCAAATGCTTCTTCCCACATTTATTACACGTGGGAAGTTTCACTTTCTTTCCACCTCTTCCCTGATCAAAGATCCACCCCATGAATGGATCCATTAATATCTTATTTTTATTGGATTTATGGGATCAATGGGTCTCACCAAACACTAGTTCTAATTTTATAGAACTTCATACGATCTCCTCATAACTGTCATAGTCTCGGTTGGATAGATTCTTCTGAAAATGAGGTCTTAGTCCACTAAATAATCTATCAACCTTCCCATTAGGATCCATGAAAAAGATAGATGTGTAACATGAAAGACTTTTAAATTTCATCTTTTAGCTTCCCACAGATTCATTCTCCTTCTAATTCAGCTCGATAAATTCCTTCTCCATTTTTGTTCCCATCGAATGAGGGAAATAATTATTGAAGAAGATCCCTCTAAAATCTTACCAATCTATAGATTCAATCTCCCCTCTTGGCCTCATGTTTTTAATCAGTTACCACCACTGATCAACTTCTCCCTATAAGAAGTAAACATCTAGGGTGACTTTATCTTGTTCAGAATTATGAAGTATATAAAAGAACTTTTTTATAGAGCTTATCCACTATTTTACAATCAATGGGTTGGTAGATCCACTGAACGTTGGTGGTTATTGAAGCATAAAGGACTCAAAAAAATGTTATTCCCTTCTTGGGGAAATTGGTATCTCATATTGATTCAAGTTATTGCCCATAACTTGAGTTAGTTGATTCATAATTCTCATGAAAGTTTCCATTCCGGATTCCATCAGAGGTCCATCAGTGCATGGTCCATTGCGGTCACCATTTGCATGATTCTTCCTATTTCTCACCATTTTCTAAAAGAAAAAATCCTTAGTGAGAAACTTGTTTCATTTAAGAATATTATAAATCTAAAGGATTTTTTTTGTCTTAAAACATCATACTTAAACATATTATTCTTTAACAACAATTACGTTTTCTATAAATACTTCATAATGATTCATAAAAATCTTGTGATTAACCAAACATATCCACCAAGAGTGTCAAACCAGGAGTGAAACAAGGCCTGTTTTCATGCACCAGTTCCCATTCGAGTCTAGCTCAAAGCGGTTTTTTTTAGGTTTTACCCCTAGATACATCTCTTCCAGATCCACATCCACTTGTTCGTATCCAGACATGGATTTAGTTGTTTGGAAACCACTTACTTAATATTTCACCAAAATACCAGGAAGTTTTTTTATATTTAAACTTTTATATAGGGTTATTACTAAAGTTTTCATATCCTAATTTCCACAAATAACTAAACTATCCTTTGATACCAACTATATAATCCCACCTTTTTATTATATAACTTTTCATTACATTTTACAAAGAGAGGATCTTTTAAAGTTTAGTGTCTTGGAAATAAGGTATATAATACATAAAAACATAAAAAAACATTCTTCTAATCCACATTAAAAGCTTAATCATAGATTATTCATAAGTAAAATTACTGAATCTCATAACCTAGGGACATAAATCAAAGGAAAGGGTAAGAAGAAGGCCCAATAAGGGAAAAAAGTGAAACAATTTACATGTGAACTTGAGAGATATCAATAAGAACATGAGGAATTTAATAAAGGCATGAGAAAGAGGCATATCATAAAAATAAGAACTTTAATAATAACTTGAAAATTTTGCTACAACATTTAATTTATACATTCATAAGCATATCACCAAGTTCTATCCCCAAGGTGTCATAAAAAAATACCAAGTTTATTCACCAAGGTATCGTAAAACATGTCATCTATAGAGATTAATTTCTTTACCCAATATATTAGAGCGCTATCAGAGTGCACCCTTAATATGTATTTATTTTTATGTGATCCACATAGATAATAATCAAACATTTCATAAATAACCCAAATATAATAAAAGAAATGAGTTTCATATAAAAATCATGGCTTTTTAAAAAGTGCTTAGAAAATAATCATTATGTCATTTATAACCCACAGAAATGGAATGACAGTTTTATGTATGTCAATTAGAGAATAAAATAAATAGTTTTTGTGTATTGATTAATACCCATGAAAATTAAAGAGGTTTAGGTATTCATATAAATAAAATAAAATAATTTCTCGAGAAAAAGAGAGATATTTTGAGATGAAAATTCTACAGCACAACAAGTCTGAAAAATGGTTTTATAAAACATTAAAAAGAGAGGGGAAAATGGTATCCCATTCATAAAAGAATCATAATATAGTATATGGAAATAATAAAATGGAAATAAGATCATGATATGGAAATTTGAAAGACATACCATATAAAAGATAACTTGAAAGGAAAAGACAAGTTGATAATTCCCTTACCTTGAAGAGTAACTTCTAAAGCTCTAAAATCAAGACCTTGAGGGATTGAAAACAATTTGAGAGGACTCCTTAGGAGGTAATACTATCAAATATTTGAGGTAAATGATTTTTTAATGAAAGTAAACGAAGGAATGGGTGGGTATTTATAGTTAAAGAGAGGGATTTTTTTTATTAATTTCAAAGGACAGCTCATTAGTGGTATTTGAAAAACCATGGGCTTTCCCATGGTATTTTGCCATGATATTGGAAAATTGGGACACCTCATATAATATTTTAATCCACAAGAGTCTACCATCATATTATATTACTCATTAAATCATTATGACATAGTTATGATGTCATTAAACATACCGAAAACTCAAAACTGTATTTTTACTATTCATAAAAAATTCAACTATTTCAGAAAAATCCCAAAAATTCACCCTAACCATTTTTTAACATGTATAATAAAAAAATGAACTCCATTTTATGAAAATTAATTACATTTTAAATCAAGTTAAATAAATAAAATACTAATACTTAACTAATAATTTTTAAAACATTTATCTACTTATACTATGATATAATTATATCACATTACCATTTAAGATGAATAAAATATATTTATACTTCATTAGGAGAGGTTACTATTCCATTGGTAAAATCACTATTCATAAGGGTAACATTACTATTCACCAAAAAATTAATTTTATCCCATTAGACTCTAAATATCTTACTGATCGCAACCATGTATGTTCGTTTTTTGAAAATCATTTCACAAAATCAATTATTTAATAATTCTTTAAGAATTTTTTTACTATTCATAAAAAATAATACTATTCATCAAAAAAATCTATTCATAAAAAACTATTCATCAAAAAAATACTATTCATCAAAAAATTGAAACTTCTTAGAAAACTACTAAAAATTCACCCTAGATTAATTTTGACATATGAAATTCAAAAATGATGTTTATTTTACCATAATAATTCTCTAATTATGAGAAATCTCTGAAAATTACAATTTTTTAACTGTAAATCAATTTATCAAATTTGTCTCAATTAAACATATATTTTATTAAGAAAAACTACTCTTAAAATGGAAATGATTAAATAACAATTTTATTAAAATAAAGGGATTAAATTTTAAATATCTAGGGCCTCGTCACATAACCACTCATAACACCCTCATATGACCTAAGAGTAAGGTGTGCAATGATGATAGACTCTTAGGATGACTTGGATAACATCAACTGAGTGGTAATCTACACTAACTTGAAATTATATCATAGATGATTTTGTTTAAGCTTAACATGTTAAAGCTCGGCTTGGGCTTGGTCTAGAGTGAAACCCAGTGATGCTACCTCCTTCCCAAGCTCCAAAAAATTGGCTTCGTACAGGCCGATTCTACTGGTTGAGGCCTTCGACTCTTCTTTCTTCATTAATTATCCATTATCATTTCTATTTATAAACCAAGTTTCCAACAATCATATATCGGTCGAAACCAAATGGTTAAATTTCAATTATACTCACTTCATTAATAAAGGGATATAGTTTTATTGATTACACAAATTTTCAAGAAACAATTATTATTCAAAAGGTTTGGGTTGTTACATTTTTCCCCCTTAAGAAATTCCGTCCCTGAAATTTCAACTCATTCTCTCAATTGTGAAAAGGTGAGGGTACTTTTGCCTCATTGTCTCATCAGGTTCCCAGGTGGATTCTTCATATTTTTGGTTACTCCACAACACTTTAACAAGGTTCTTTGCATCAAGAATACCCACCTTGTTAAAGTGTTGTAGAAGAATCAAAAATATGAATAAGCCACGTGGGAACTAGAGGAAACAATGAGGCAGAAGTACCCTCACCTTTTCACAATTGAGAGAACAAGTTTAAATTTCAGGGATGAAATTTTTTAAGGGAGGAAGAATGTAATGACCTGAACTTTTTTAATAATAAATTATTTCCTGAAAATGTGTGTACTCAATAAAACTATATCCCTTTATTAATGAAGTGAGTATAATTGAAATGTAACCGTTGGGTTTCAACCAATATATGACCGTTGTAAATTTTTTTTATAAATAGAAATGATAATGGATAATTAATGCAGAAAGAAGAGCCGATGGTCTCAACTAGTAGAATCAATCTATATGAAGACCATTTTTCAGATCTTGTGAAGGAAGTGGTGTCACTGGGCTTTGCTTTGGACCAATCCCAATATGAGCTTCAATATGTTAAGCTGGAACGAAATCGCCTACGAGAGAAGTTCAAGTTAGTGGAGATTACCACTCAGGTGATGTTATCTGATCAACCTCAAGAGTATATCACCATCACACACCTTACCCTTAGGTCATATGCGAGTGTTATAAGGGGTTATGTGATGAGGCCCTAGATACTTAAAATTTAATCCCCTTTTTTTAATAAAATTATTATTTCATCATTTCTATTTTAAGATTTGTTTTGCTTAATAAAATAAATATTTAATTGAGAAAAAATTGATAAATTTATTTATAGGTAAAAAATTCTACTTTTCAGAGATTTCTCATACTTAGAGAATTATTATGGTAAAATAAACATCATTTTTGAATTTCAAATTTCAAAGTTAATCTAGGGTGAATTTTTAGTGGTTTTCTATGAAGTTTCAATTTTTTGATGAATAATATTTTTTTGATGAATAATATTTTTTTTGATGAATAGTAGTTTATGAATAGTATTATTTTTGATAAATAGTAAAAAAATATTTTTTAAAATAATTATTAAATAATTGATTCTGTGAAATAATTTTTGAAAAACGGACATACACGGTTGCGATCAGTAAGATATTTAGAGTATAATAGGATCAACTTAATTTTTTGTTGAATAGTAATGTTACCCTTATGAATAGTAATTTGACCAATGGAATAGTAACCTCAACTAAGGAAGTATAAATATATTTTAGCCAACTTAAATGGTAATGTGATATAATTATATCATAGTATAAGTAAACAAATGCTTTAAAATTATTAGTTAAGTATTAGTATTTTATTTATTTAATTTAATTTAAAATGGAATTCATTTTCATAAAATGGAGTTCATTTTTGAATTCTACATGTCGAAAAATGGTTAGGGTGAATTTTTTGGTTTTTTCTGAAATAGTTGAATTTTCAATGAATAGTAAAAATACAGTTTTGATTTTTCAATATGTTTAATGAAATCATAACTATTTCATAATGATTTAATGATGAAGATAAGATTTTGGTAGACTATTTTGTATTAAAATATGATATGAAGTGTCCCAAGTGGCCAATACCATGGGCAAACCCATGGTTCTGCATATACCACTAATGAGGTGTCCTTTGAAATTAATAAAAACCACCTATCTTTTACTATAAATACCCACCCATTCCTTCATTTAATTTAATTCAAAAATAACTTACCTCAAATATATGATATTATTACTTCCCAATTATTCTTCACAAGGTGTACTCAAGCCCTCAAGGTCCCGATTTTAGAGTTTTAGAAGTTACTTTTCAAGGAAAGGGAATTCTTAGCTTCTCTTTTCCTTTCAAGTTCTCTTTTATGTGGTATGTATTTAAAATTTACACAAATGTTCTTATTTAAATTTTATTATATACCTATAATATATTATTATTCTTTTATTAATGGGATAACCTTGTCCCCTCTCTTTTTAATTTTTATAAAACCATGTTTCACACTCGTTATGCTGTAGAATTTTCGTCTCAAAATATCTCTCTTTTTCTCAAGAAATTCTTTTATTTTATTTATGTGAATACCCAAAAATCTTTCATATATAGGGGTATTCATAAATACATAAAAATTATTTATTTTATTCTTTAATTTACATACATAAATCCCTCATTCCCTTTCTGTGGGTTATAAATGATATAATGACCACGTTTTTAAGCACTTTTTAAAGTACCATGATTTTGATATGAAAACCATTTATTTTATTCTCTTTAAGTTATTTATGAAATTTTTGATTATGATATATGTGGATCACATGAAAATAAATAAATATTAATGGTGTTCCCTGATATCACTCCAATGAATTGGGTAAATAAATTAATCTCTAGAGATGACATGTTTTACGATACCTTGGTGAATAACCTTGGTAAACTTTTTATGAAACCTTGGGGATGGACCTTGGTGATATGCTTATGAATGTATAAATTAAATGTGCTAGAATTATTTTCAAGTTATTATTCAATTTCTTATTGTTATGATATGCCTATTTCTCATACCTTTATGAAATTCCTCATGTTCTTATTGATATATCTCAAGTTCGCATGTAAACTGTTTCACTTGTTTTCCCTTACTAGGCCTTCTTCTCACCCTTTCCTATGATTTATGTCACCAGGTTATGAGATTCAGTAATTGTACTTAGGATGAACCTATGATGAATCTTTTTATGTGGATTAGAATAATGTTTTATATGTTTTCATGTATTATGTACATTGTTTCCAAGACACTAAACTTTAAAAGATCCTATATTTTTAAAATGTAATGAAAATTTATGTAATAAAAAGGTGGGATTAAATAATATAACCGAACATATAAGAGGGGATCTGGATTTCGCATTGTCGGGAGGCTGGGAGGAGCAATGATAATCAACGAGTAGGGAGGTGACTCGGCAATCAGCGCCGCAGGAGGGAAGCCGCACATGGAGGGAGGTGGGGTCAGGAATCTGTATAGGGAGGGAGGCGAGGCCTGGAACCTGCATAAGAGGAAGCCACTGGGGCTTCTCAGGATGGGGAACATAGGGACATTGATGGGACATGGGGTTTGAGAGGTGCCTATGATGAGTGGTTCCGGTGATGGGAGGTGGTGTTGGAGGGTTCCGCTAGGAGGAAGGAACCTCACTACAGGTGAAGTGCATAGGGAGGGTTCCGCAAGCATCAGAGATAAATCTCACTAGAGGGTGGAGCATAACATATGAGAGGGAAAAAAGAATTATTAGGAGTTACCCTTTGATACCATGTATAATGGTGAAGTACCTACCTCAAGGAGAGGTGGATACATTCTTTTATAGATGGATGAAAGGAATTACAAGTTGGAATAACCCGATGTGGGACTCAAAAATACCCTTTACCCAGAAATACAATTAACCGAGTTCAAAAAGATCATCAAGTAGATTTTCATGTATAATGTCATAAAAGACTAATAGATATATTCTACTAAATAAAATCTAGAAGTATGTGAGAGAAAACTTCAAGGCCAAATATGAGAAGTATCCAAGATACCCTAAAGAAAAGCCTTTATCCATTTTTGATTGTTGTTGGTTCCGTAGGAATATGTGTAGCACCCTCAGTTTCAAATAAATTTCACTTTATTCATGTATTTTTAGTTTTGTAATGTTTTAGAGGCTTTTCTAGAGGTGCACAGTTTGTGCAAGGTTAGTAGAAACTATGCATAACCTTCAAGAAACCATGCAAGGGATGACAATAGAAAGTGGGCATGAGCACAGTTGGCACATAGTTTGGAAAAACCATGAAAATTAACATGATAAATCAAGCATCTTGAAACAAAGGAAAAAATCATGTTTAGCACGTGTTTTTTCTAACTATGCGATCCAACCATGCGAGGTGTGGCCTTAAGACAGTAGTATCACACGATTGACACACAATTTTATAACCTATGAAGCCTAACCATGCCGCACATTGTTAGCCCTCCTTAAATTGTGGATCTAATATGAATTAACCCCCTTAACCCTCATTTCCCCCCTAAAATCTTAAGATACCAAATTCCGTTTTCTCTCTAGGTTTTAGAGATGACCTCTTTCGATCCGAGAGTGATCCTTAGGTGAATCAAAGTGCATTAGAGGTCTGGATCTGTCAGAAAGTTCCCGTTATTCCTCATTATTTTTAGGTTCAAGGTTCTTTTCTCTCCTAGAACCATAGATATAGTTTATTATTGATAAATTTATGTGTTATAAATGATTTTATAATGAAATATTATTGGATCTAGTGAAGGGAAAGTGGGTTTTGATCAGATCTTGAAGTTTCATTATGTCGTTCTTCATTTTCGCTAATCGTTGTGAAGTAGGTGGCTCCTCTATAGACTCCACTTGATTTATAACTTAAAGGATTAGTTTTAATTAGATTAATTTCTTGAAATGGTTATGAAATACTTGTGTGATTCTTGATGAAAATATCATTTTGGTATTGGCTTAGAAATTATGGAAAGTCGATTGGTTTTTAGAAAATCCCTTTAATTATATTTTTTAAATGATGATTTTAAAATTATGGTTTGGTTTGATAGATGTAAAGTATTTTTTGAAATTATTTTAATAAGGAAATGTTTTGATTGGAATGACTAGGAATTATTTTGGCATAAACGGTTGGGTGTGTGTTGAATGGGATGAATAATGGTCGTGAAGTACCACTATCAAAATGGGATGGAGTATGGATATGAAGTTCCACTATCAATGGTAACCCCAAGCTTGTGTGTGTGTGGACATGGAAAAGAATATTAAAAATCAAATGATAAGCGATTTAAATTATTTTTTACGATTTCCTTGTAAAAAATGTTTATGGATTTGATATAACCATTTTTACTACTTAAAATTGTTTTACATAAATTATGATAACAAGTTTGGTCCTAGTGGTGTGAGTTGGGAAGTTATCGGAGAAAACCTACTGAGTTTAGACTCACCCCTGGTTGGGCACTATTGTGTGCTTGCATATGTCATCTATCGAGACATAGGTAAAGGCAAGTTATCTCAGTTCTTTAATGATGGTTATTGATAGCATAGGCTTGGCATATGGAGTTGGAGCTTGGAGCAAGTTGGGTGTTGTTGGTTGATGTCACTTTTTAGTTTTCAGTATTTTGGTCCTACTTGAGCATAACTTTTGGTTTTTTCTTGTACTCTGATATGGTCTATTGGTTTGGTTATGTTTTGAGTTGTATTTTTTACTCATGCATCATATAGAGGTTTGGTTTGGTTTGTTTATGTAGTTTGGATGTTTCATCTTTCAAAAGAAAAAATCATCCCCCAAATGTTCATGAGTACCCTGGAATTTATTTCGAACATTTGGTGTCCTGGGGATGTCACCTAAATCCTAGTAGTACACTCATCACTTCTCAATCCAATGAATATGGGTATGGTGTTACAAATGGTATCAGTCTTGGTCGTCCCGTATTTTATTTTGGGACAAATGGCATCACCTTGTTTGGTCCTTAACATAGGAAATGGTGTCAATTTTTTTTGGTCATGGAGTTGTAAACAATATCAGTATGTATCTTGAGAGGGTAGAAAGGAGTAGGATTGTTGGAACTTGAAATGTAGAGAATAAAAATGCATAGCTAACCTCTTTATTCTAAACTTCAAGTTACCAAGGTGGTTGGGTACATGAGTGTTTTATGACACTTTTAGGTGTATATCACCTCAACATCATGGGTTTAGACGATGAGAGTTGCATGACATGCATTGATAACAATACTTATTAATAGGACTTCATTGTTTATTCTGAGTTAAACAGTTTATGAAATGGATGAAAAATGTTAATTTTTGAAAATAATGAAAATGGTTGATTTTGAAAAGCATGGTTGTAGTATTTTCAAAAATGGTTAAAATGTTGATGATGGTTGAATTTTGGAAATCCATGCTGTGATATGTGTTGATGCGATAAATTAGAACCATTAGGACTTCAGTTTCTAAGGAGTGAGACTAAACAGAGTTTTATTCTGGTTATACTAAATGGTACTGGGTAGGCGTTGTAGCAATCAACCAGAAGATTCTGCTGAAAATTTGGTTTCACCTGAGCCATAGGTGAACCAATAGTTGGTTAAAAGTATTGTACATGCCTTTAAGGCCTTGGATAAGGGTAATAGGAATGATGGATCACATCAATTGGACCATTCAGTTCAGTTCCAAAAATAGAATGCACCCATCTTTCAAGTGGATTCTGAGTTGGAAAAAGTATAATTCTAGTTGAATAGGATGAATCAAATATTTTATTTCCTTGGGACACCATCAAAGATGAAAATAATTTTGGTGACATATATGTCAGAAGATTTGGAACTCCAATGGTGAGAATTACCAGTTCAGGCTGAATTGGACCAAGGCATGACATGAAAGGATTTTGAGGAATTTTTTAATAATAAATTATATCCTCACACCTTTAAAATTGCTATAATAAAATACTTATTCAGTTTTAAGAAATATAATCTCTCAGTGATGAAGTATGCAGCTAAATTTATGATTTTAGTTCACTTTTCCCTGAAAGTTGATGCAAGCGCGTCCTTCAATGCATGCATTTTTTAGTCAGGTTTGAGGCCAGGAATTCACTTAAAGATTTTCATTCTATGTATAACAGACTATATAGAAATGGTCAATAGAGATATGGTGGAAGAAAGGGACATCTTAGGAAAATGGTTTCAAGGAGTATGTTTATTCCTATGGGAATAGGTGGAAACTCTGATATTGGGAATAAGGTAAGAGGGACACCTACTTAAAAAGTGATGGAATACCTTAGAATCAAAATATGGGATTAGTAAATCTTCTTCCTCAATCCATAAGTAATTAATAATGTTTTCAGTGTGGTTCACTTAATCACATCAAGCGATATTGTATGAAACCACCTAAACCATGTCACAATTGCAACAATATGATACATCTTCAATGATATTATTGCAGTGCTCCAAGGTCGGGTGCTATAAACACATCTCATGTTTCTTAGGCATCTTATGCTTCGATAGGACATGTGCATCAAAATAATTATCATCATCAGAAACAAGTGATCCAAGGTGATTCTAGGAATACCATTACTGATCAACCAGTGCAATCTCAACATGGTAACAAATAGAAAAGTGCAGCGAGTAAGAAATTATATGTAGCTGAGCAAATGATCATGGATGATCAATATAGTCTTTCAATGATGAGAAGAATGATTCTTTTGAATTCTAACCTTATAAAATATTTTTTTGATATGGGAACATCCCACTCATTTATTACTTCTCATTTTGTTGATCATATGGGTTTTCATGTTGAGATGATGCCTTCTATTTTGAAACTTCAAACTCTTCTTAGACAAAGAGAATGTATATCCTTTATGTATAAGCTTGTTTTATAACTATCAATGAGTCTGATTTTCTTTGGGATTTCTCTATGATTGTAACATCCCAAGGTTTTCTAAAAATAAATTGAAAATGCTTGAAATTTTGTTTAAGGTATATATTTATAAGTATCCTTTAAACATAATTTCATTTCTTCTATGTTTTGAATTTCAAGAAACTATCATCTACAATTGTGTTCAGTATGTTATTTCGAGTCTGATGGAACAAACTTGTTTTTTTTGGTGAATAGTAACATGCCCTTATGAATAGTAATATGAATAGTAATATGAACTCATGAATAGTAAATAATATTATTATTTTATTTTCCCATGGCAATAGGATAATGGGATCTTAATTAATTTTCCAATGTCACATAAAACTAATTGCACTTCAATTTTGTTATTTTTCGAATTAACTGTGACCTTATTTTAAAATTAAATTAATAATATTTAGAAAATTATTTTTGAAAAATGGAGTTCATTTTTGAATTCTACACGTCGAAAAATGGTGGGGTAAAGTTTTGGTATTTTTCTGAAACTCTTGAATTTTCGGTGAATAGTGAAATACGGTAAAATACCGTATAATCAATTTATCAGTAAAAATGCACTATTTATGACATCATAAGTGATGCAAGGCCACTTGCTTCGAAATCACATGATATTTTCACTAATTAAGGCCACTTGATTTGAGATTATTCATAGTCTTGATAAAAATATTATAATAATAATTAAAATAATCTAAAATACCTCCCCTCCTCCACTATAAATACCACCCTCACTCCCCTCTTCCTCCCACACCTCTCAAGCCTTGATCATTGTCTAATTTCTGCCAAATTCCCTCCTCAATCTTCTTCCCCACGTCCTAGAGCTGCTGGTCTCACCAAAAGACCAAATTCAAAGCCCTTAAGAAGGATCTCAAGGAGAAGAGATCAAGAGGTAAACATCCTCTTTCATTTTCATTCTTTCCATCCATTTTATGTTATTCTCTTCCTTTCCCTTTGTCTTTTGTTGGGATATTTCATTAAATATTTTCCCTTACAGTCCAAATTTTGTATGATTGATGAGATATTCCATTCCTCTCATCAATCTTGTTTTTATGAAATTTTTAGAGGCGCCGTTAGGCTGCCGAATTTTTTTGTAAGAAATTTCTCATGTTTTCTTTATTTCATGATTCCTTCCACTTCTTTCTTCACCCCCTCTTATCCAAGAGGCATGAAATCTCCAGAATCATGTATATTCTGGATGTTTTCATGTTTATGGAAAATTACAAATCATTATTCCTCTCCTCTTTCACTTATTTAAAGAATCAAAAAACATTGTCCATTTGTGTCGAATTACCGATATCGTGGACGATGTATTTTCAATTTCCATTAATTATTTCAAGTCTGGTCATGAAACCATTTATATGGTTGAAACAGGTTATAATATAAGTTTTATGAATCATATAAGGTTCTATAATTCTTTTGTACTCATGATTCAAACTTATAAGACTAAATGAAATTGTAATTATCAAAGAACCACTTAAATTATCTAAACGAACATAATTAATGTTTTAACTTATAAATCATCATCATATAAGGCACCAAAGTGATGAATGGTATAATTTATGGTACTGTAGTTATGTAACTAATACTCCATTCCAATTCTGGAGTTTCACTTCCAATCAACAAGAACGATTCATCATGAACCGATCGTGAAAATCACAAAAGACCTCACCCAAAATAATGCAAGGAACAAAATACTAACAAATAAGGGGTGAAATGAGGTTATGAAATGACCATATAAGATGTTATAAACATGAACACGTTTCTTTAAAATCCTATTAACACTCCTTTAACCATTATACAGGAGGTTCAAACAATTTTGAAGTAGGACAAGCCCAAGGTAAGGGAATTCTTAACCCGATTTCCATTCTTTGGGTTAACCTTCTACTTTATAATTTATGTGCTATTTAAATTGTTTGTGTGATGGGTTCTGTTTATATTATGTTTAATTATGTGTATTTACAGAGTATATACATATTCCATCCACTCAATTTAGTATCACTTCATGTATATGATGTTTATAAGGGACTTTTCTTCTAAAATCCTCTTTTAAAATTCTGTTTTATAAGATTCAAAGGCAATGTTTTTATGCTATTATTTATGTTGAATGATTATGTTTTGGCTATTGGGCATTGTTTATGATGAAGGGTGGGACCTATATTTCCCTCCAATGCATTGGGTATGAGTAAGTTGGAGGTCGGCCGTATGGTTACTCCAAGTGTAACTGTGATGGTTACACAAAGTAAGGTAGCCGTGAGGGTTACAAATTTTAAGGTAGCCAAGATGGTTACAAGATTATGTAAGTAATGCCCCAATATACCTTTATGATTATAATTATGTTTGTATGGATCTTGTGTAAATCTCATGTTACACAAAGTAAGATTTTATGGGTGTAAATCATGTATTTTAAAAATGTTTTCATATGTCTTGTGTATTCATGGACTAATGAGATTTTTCCTTCTTTTTCATACCTTACTGAGCTTTTGTGCTCATCCCAAGTTTTTAAATGATTTTTCACAGGTTAATGGATGAATAATACAAGGAAGGAAGACATGTTAAATGTTGAAGAATTGTCAAGGAGTCTTGTTTTATGTTTTAATGTTTTATATTCTGAGGAAAATGGAAACTGATTTTATGGTATCCACTATGTAACAATGTGTAATGTTATGAATATTTTGTCTTATTTCTCTAAAGCTCTAAACTTGAAAAGATCCTCAATGTAAAATGAAGTGTTTTCTTGAATAAATTCAAGATTATGTATGAAATAAGTGCGGGTCCTTACAGTTGGTATCAGAGGATGGTTTAGATGACTTTAGGGGTTAAGGTGATGCTAATAGAAAACCATAAATAATTCTCACCCTATGTTTAATTTGTTATAGCATTTAAAGATTACCATGTTGCTTCATCTAAGAAATGTTTGTTTAGAATGGTTGTCCGCAGAAGGAACATGGATGCTGAAGAGGATAGGCACCGACAGAATGACATCCTTCCCGATCAACAGCCCGGAATGGTAGGGATTGGAACCGAGCAGTTTGTGACAGTAATGGCTCAGCTAACACAGGCAATAAATGGTGGTGGCATCCATGCAAGAGGACAAATAGATGTACCCCAACGGAACATGACAGTGGTGGAACATTTTATGAGACAACATCCTCCTGCATTCAGTGGATCTTCTGACCCAGTGGCAGCAGAAGGATGGATTAAGGCCCTTGAAAAGATATTTGATGTTATGGGATGTTCAGACAATCAAAAGGTAAGTCTTGCCATTTATCGTTTTGAAGGGGAAGCTGATCAGTGGTGGTCAATGGTAAGGAATATCAGGGGTAGAGAGGATTTTGATGCCTTATTATGGGATGAATTTAAAAGTCTTTTTCTTGAAAAATATTTTCCTAAGGTGGTGCGACTTAGAATGGAGAAACAATTCCTTGAACTGAAACAAAAGGAGGAAGATTCAGTGGCTATGTATGAGGCGAACTTCACCCGACTGGCGAGGTATGCTCCGAATCTTATTCTGGATCTTGATAGCAAAATCAACCGCTTTTACTCAGGATTGAAGCCAAGGTATCGAAGGGCGTTGGCCTCCCGTGAATTCAAAAGTTATGAGAAACTTGTCCGATGTGCTGAGAGGGTAGAGATGGAGTTTGCTGACGATCACATGCAATTTGGAAACAAAGAGAAAAAGAGGTCAAATTGGAAAGCAATGGGTAAGAATCAACCAATGAAATCTGATGGTAAGAAAATACAGTTTCCAGTTTGTGAAAAGTGTGGCAAGAAGCACCCTGGGGAATGTCTTATAAAAACTGGGAAGTGTTTTAAATGTGGTAAGTTTGGACATATGGCCCGAGATTGCAATGAAAATGATCCAAAGATTAATCCTGATAAGCAAACTATAAAGTGTTTTAAATGTGGTGAGATGGGTCACTATGCAAATGCCTGTCCAAAGAGGGATCCAAATGATGCAAAGAATCCAGACTACAAGCAGAAAGGTGTAGTGAGATCCTTTGCGACTACGTCAGCAGATGTTGGGCCATCCAATGAAGTTGTATCAGGTACTTTGTTTGTTCACTCAGATTTTGCTAAAGTTTTGTTTGATACGGGGTCTACACATTCCTTCATCTCTGAGAAATTTTCTAGTAAATTGGAAATATCACCTCAACAAATGATACCCGAACTTGTTGTTAAAACACCAGGGGGAAATGTTATAGCAAAGAGGAATTATAAGAATATTTCTATTGTGGTATGTGGAAAGACTTTACCTGCAAACCTTGTTGTTTTACCCTTAGTCGAGTTTGAAGTTATTCTGGGGATGGACTGGCTTTCTGGTTATCATGCTAAGATTGACTGTAGAGCTAAAGAAGTTGTTTTTCAGAAAGAGTTTCAGTTTGTATACAAGAATGAACCCATACAATTGATAACATATCAAGAAGCTGAGAAACTACTGAAAGATGGAAATGAAAGTTATCTAGCTCATATTGTTGAAAACAAGGGAACTATTCAAATCAATGATGTGCCAGTGGTAAATGAATACCTTGATGTTTTTCCTGAGGAGTTACCCAGTGTCATACCTAAACGAGAAGTTGAATTCACAATTGACTTAGTCCCTGATGCTAAGCCAATTTCAAAACCCCCATATCGTATGGCTCCAATAGAACTTCTTGAATTGAAAAATTAGTTGCAGGATTTGCTTGTCAAAGGTTTCATTCGTCCCAGTACTTCACCATGGGGAGCCCCTGTTTTGTTTGTTAAAAAGAAAGATGGTTCCATGAGACTTTGCATTGATTATAGAGCTTTGAATAACATCACTGTTAAAAACAAGTATCCTTTTCCTCATATTGATGACTTGTTTGATCAGCTCCAGGGAGCTTAGTACTTTTCCAAGATTGACTTGAGATCCGGATACCATCAGCTGAAGGTGAAGGAGGATGACATCCCGAAAACAGCCTTTCGTACTAGATATGGGCATTATGAATTTGTTGTTATGCCATTTGGGTTAACTAATGCACCTGCTGTATTCATGAATCTTATGAATAGAGTATTTCATGAGTTCTTGGATAAGTTTGTGGTGGTATTTATTGATGACATTCTGGTTTTTTCTAAAAATAAAGAGGAGCATGAAAAACATCTAAGGGTTGTTTTACAAACTTTAAAAGAAAAGAAACTATATGGAAAATTCAGCAAGTGTGATTTTTGGTTGCAACAGATTTCTTTTCTTGGGCACATTGTAAATAAGGATGGAATAACAGTTGATCCTGCCAAAACAAAAGTAGTTGATGAATGGCCAAGACCCACAAATGTTACAGAGATTCGTAGTTTTCTGGGCTTAGCAAGTTATTACCGACGCTTTGTTGAGAACTTTGCACGGTTATCTAGCCCAATAACTAAGTTAACACGGAAAGGGGTTAATTTTGTTTGGACAGAGGAATGTGATGTTTGTTTTCAGGAACTAAAGAAGAGATTGGTGAATGCTCCAGTTTTGGCCTTACCTTCCCGGAATGGTGAGTTTGTCATCTATAGTGATGCTTCTTTGAAGGGACTTGGTTGTGTTTTGATGCAGAATGGTCAGGTAATTGCCTATGCTTCGAGACAACTTAAACCTCATGAGATGAATTATCCCACACATGATTTGGAATTGGCAGCTGTGGTTTTTGATTTGAAAATATGGAGGCATCATCTATACGGAACCAAATTCCAAATATATACTGACCATAAAAGTCTTAAGTATATATTCACTCAGAAGGAATTAAACATGAGGCAGAGAAGATGGCTAGAACTGATAAAGGATTATGACTGCACGATTAATTACCATCCTGGAAAAGCAAACAAAGTAGCGGATGCCTTAAGTCGGAAAAATCATGCATCATTAACCATGCTACGTTTGGAACGTGATCCCTTGATTAATGATTTGATAAATTTTGGCTTGGAAGTTGTTGGTGCAGGGAATATATCTGTTTTGTTTCAGGTTTCAGTGCAGTCTTCGTTGTCAGACAGAATTATGAAAGCGCAGAGGGAAGACCGTGAGCTACAGAAAAAGGTAGAATTGGTTAAAATGGGTAAGTTTCCAGAATTTAATCTTGATAAAGATTGTGTTTTAAGGTTTGGAAAAAGGTTGTGTGTGCCTTGTGATTCCCAGCTGAAGAAAGAATTGTTGTGTGAAGCTCATAGTTCTCCATTTTCTGTTCATCCTGTAAGTACTAAGATGTACAGAGACCTTCGAGAGTATTACTGGTGGAATGGGATGAAAAGAGATATTGCTGATTTTACAATGAAATGTTTGACATGTCAGCAGGTTAAAGCAGAGCGACAGTTACCGAAGGGGATGCTTCAGCCTTTGCCGGTGCCAGAATGGAAATGGGAGAATATATCCATGGATTTTGTGGTGGGACTACCAAAGACTTCTCGAGGTAACAATGCGATATGGGTTATTGTTGATCGGCTAACAAAGTCTGCTCATTTTCTTTCTATTAGAGATACAATGACATTAGATCAGCTTTCTCGATTGTACCTCAAAGAGATTGTCAGGTTACATGGAGTTCCTCTTTCCATTGTGTCTGACCGAGATCCCAGGTTCACTTCTAAATTTTGGAAGGGACTTCAGAAGTCTTTGGGCACAGAGTTGAATTTCAGTACAGCTTTTCATCCTCAATCAGATGGGCAGTCAGAGCGAACGATTCAAACTTTGGAGGATATGCTTCGATCTTGTTCAATGGACTATCAGGGAAGTTGGGATCAGAATCTTTCATTAGTTGAGTTTTCTTATAATAACAGTTTCCATTCCAGTATTCAGATGGCACCTTTTGAGGCCTTGTATGGAAAGCGGTGTCGGACCCCTGCGTTTTGGGATGAAGTCGGTGAAAGAAAGTTGATGGGGCCAGAATTAGTAGAAGAAGTGGCTGAGAAAGTGAGGATGATCCAGCAACACATGAGGATAGCTCAAAGCAGGCAGAAAAGTTATGCAGATAACAGAAGGAAAGACTTCTCTTTCAAGGTAGGTGACCATGTTTTCCTTAAAATATCTCCTTGGAAAAGTGTGATGCGTTTCGGTAAGAAAGGGAAACTAAGTCCACGGTTCATCGGTCCTTTTGAAATCTTGGATAAAGTTGGAACAGTTGCGTACCGCGTAGCTTTGCCTCCGAGCTTGTTTCAGGTACACAATGTTTTTCATGTTTCGATGTTGAGAAAGTATGTTCCAGATTCATCACATGTCTTGAGGCCGGAAGAAGTTCAGCTAGCAGAGAACCTTTCTTATGAAGAAAAACCGGTTCAGATTCTTGATCGAAGAGAACAGGTATTGCGGAATAAGGTAATCCAACAGGTAAAGGTTTTGTGGAGAAACCACATGGTTGAAGAAGCAACATGGGAGTCTGAAAATGCTATGAGGGAAAAATACCCTCAGTTGTTTAATAAGTAAATAAAATTGCGAGGACGCAATTTCAAGAAGGTGGGGATAATGTAACATCCCAAGGTTTTCTAAAAATAAATTGAAAATGCTTGAAATTTTGTTTAAGGTATATATTTATAAGTATCCTTTAAACATAATTTCATTTCTTCTATGTTTTGAATTTCAAGAAACTATCATCTACAATTGTGTTCAGTATGTTATTTCGAGTCTGATGGAACAAACTTGTTTTTTTGGTGAATAGTAACATGCCCTTATGAATAGTAATATGAATAGTAATATGAATAGTAATATGACCTCATGAATAGTAAATAATATTATTATTTTATTTTCCCATGGCAATAGGATAATGGGATCTTAATTAATTTTCCAATGTCACATAAAACTAATTGCACTTCAATTTTGTTATTTTTCGAATTAACTGTGACCTTATTTTAAAATTAAATTAATAATATTTAGAAAATTATTTTTGAAAAATGGAGTTCATTTTTGAATTCTACACGTCGAAAAATGGTTGGGGTAAATTTTTGGTATTTTTCTGAAACTCTTGAATTTTCGGTGAATAGTGAAATACGGTAAAATACCGTATAATCAATTTATCAGTAAAAATGCACTATTTATGACATCATAAGTGATGCAAGGCCACTTGCTTCTAAATCACATGATATTTTCACTAATTAAGGCCACTTGATTTGAGATTATTCATAGTCTTGATAAAAATATTATAGTAATAATTAAAATAATCTAAAATACCTCCCCTCCTCCACTATAAATACCACCCTCACTCCCCTCTTCCTCCCACACCTCTAAAGCCTTGAGAATTGTCTAATTTCTGCCAAATTCCCTCCTCAATCTTCTTCCCCACGTCCTAGAGCTGCTGGTCTCACCAAAAGACCAAATTCAAAGCCCTTAAGAAGGATCTCAAGGAGAAGAGATCAAGAGGTAAACATCCTCTTTCATTTTCATTCTTTCCATCCATTTTATGTTATTCTCTTCCTTTCCCTTTGTCTTTTGTTGGGATATTTCATTAAATATTTTCCCTTACAGTACAAATTTTGTATGATTGATGAGATATTCCATTCCTCTCATCAATCTTGTTTTTATGAAATTTTTAGAGGCGCCGTTAGGCTGCCAAATTTTTTTGTAAGAAATTTCTCATGTTTTCTTTATTTCATGATTCCTTCCACTTCTTTCTTCACCCCCTCTTATCCAAGAGGCATGAAATCTCCAGAATCATGTATATTCTGGATGTTTTCATGTTTATGGAAAATTACAAATCATTATTCCTCTCCTCTTTCACTTATTTAAAGAATCAAAAAACATTGTCCATTTGTGTCGAATTACCGATATCGTGGACGATGTATTTTCAATTTCCATTAATTATTTCAAGTCTGGTCATGAAACCATTTATATGGTTGAACCAGGTTATAATATAAGTTTTATGAATCATATAAGGTTCTATAATTCTTTTGTACTCATGATCCAAACTTATAAGACTAAATGAAATTGTAATTATCAAAGAACCACTTAAATTATCTAAACGAACATAATTAATGTTTTAACTTATAAATCATCATCATATAAGGCACCAAAGTGATGAATGGTATAATTTATGGTACTGGAGTTATGTAACTAATACTCCATTCCAATTCTGGAGTTTCACTTCCAATCAACAAGAACGATTCATCATGAACCGATCGTGAAAATCACAAAAGACCTCACCCAAAATAATGCAAGGAACAAAATACTAACAAATAAGGGGTGAAATGAGGTTATGAAATGACCATATAAGATGTTATAAACATGAACATGTTTCTTTAAAATCCTATTAACACTCCTTTAACCATTATACAGGAGGTTCAAACAATTTTGAAGTAGGACAAGCCCAAGGTAAGGGAATTCTTAACCCGATTTCCATTCTTTGGGTTAACCTTCTACTTTATAATTTATGTGCTATTTAAATTGTTTGTGTGATGGGTTCTGTTTATATTATGTTTAATTATGTGTATTTACAGAGTATATACATATTCCATCCACTCAATTTAGTATCACTTCATGTATATGATGTTTATAAGGGACTTTTCTTCTAAAATCCTCTTTTAAAATTCTGTTTTATAAGATTCAAAGGCAATGTTTTTATGCTATTATTTATGTTGAATGATTATGTTTTGGTTATTGGGAATTGTTTATGATGAAGGGTGGGACCTATATTTCCCTCCAATGCATTGGGTATGAGTAAGTTGGAGGTCGGCCGTATGGTTACTCCAAGTGTAACTGTGATGGTTACACAAAGTAAGGTAGCCGTGAGGGTTACAAATTTTAAGGTAGCCAAGATGGTTACAAGATTATGTAAGTAATGCCCCAATATACCTTTATGATTATAATTATGTTTGTATGGATCTTGTGTAAATCTCATGTTACACAAAGTAAGATTTTATGGGTGTAAATCATGTATTTTAAAAATGTTTTCATATGTCTTGTGTATTCATGGACTAATGAGATTTTTCCTTCTTTTTCATACCTTACTGAGCTTTTGTGCTCATCCCAAGTTTTTAAATGATTTTTCACAGGTTAATGGATGAATAATACAAGGAAGGAAGACATGTTAAATGTTGAAGAATTTTCAAGGAGTCTTGTTTTATGTTTTAATGTTTTATATTCTGAGGAAAATGGAAACTGATTTTATGGTATCCACTATGTAACAATGTGTAATGTTATGAATATTTTGTCTTATTTCTCTAAAGCTCTAAACTTGAAAAGATCCTCAATGTAAAATGAAGTGTTTTCTTGAATAAATTCAAGATTATGTATGAAATAAGTGCGGGTCTTTACAATGATTGATATGGATTTCCATGAATTGATTTTGGTTATGGATTGGTTTACACCATTCAAGGAACATATTGACTATTATGCCTGAAAGGTTGGTTTCACATCTCTAGATGGAATTAAACATATCTTTAGAGGATATTGGGATGTAAATACAAGTAGAGAAGGAATTTTTTCACTAGTTGTTGGAACTATCTCTTATCAGTTGGTAGCACTTACCTTATCATTTTTGTATGAGATTGGGAATAGAGATTTTTCGACTACTATTGACCAATTTGATGATGTTTTTCCTGAAAATTTCTTAGGGTTTCCACTAAAAAGAGAAGTAGAGTTTACGATTGATCTACTATCGAGGAATAGTATGATATCACTTTCGTCTTATAGGATAACACAAACAAAATTGAGGGAATTAAAATTTCAGTTGGAAGAGATGGAAATCAAAGAGTTCATTTGACCAAGCATGTCTTTGTGGGAAGCACCGATTCTGTTTGTGAAGAAGGCGGATAAAAATCTTAGAATTTGTGTGGATTATAGAAATATTAACTGTCATGACCCGTCCTCGGAGCCCGTGCCGTGACTACCCCAAGCCCGCCTTCCATAGGCCAGGGGCTGGCGACTAGCACCAAGGTGTAATTCCCGGTAAAAGAGAAGGCATTACCTTTGTAAAGTAAACAAACACCACAGAGCAAGCAAGCAGTAGAAGTAAAAACTAAGTAAAAACTGAGTATAATAGTAAGTGCGGAAAAGTAAGTGGGCCAGTATACAAACCCAAACTGAAAGTAAAGTAAAACTGGAAGGGAAAACAACAACTGAAAAGTAAAGCCGCAACGTCGAGCTGTCCACTAGAAATCCCACCTGAAGGGTGAGTACAGATAGCCTCCACAGCTCCTCGGGTCCAGCCGTCCGCTACGAGAACGTCCCGCCCAGTGGTCCACCTCCAGGTACCATCCTGCTCCGCAAGCCTCAACCACAATCAGCGCTGTCCGTCATCTGCAACCAACACAACGTAGTGCAGGCATAGCCCGTGCAAGGGTGAGTATAAGCTACTTAGTAGGGACCCAGAGACCCCTGAAGGTCTCCCAGAATCCAAAAAGGACAATCCACAAAGTAAAGATACAATCACGAAGTAACATTCGACACTGCTTTGGTATATGCCCATACATATACCTAAGTCATCAATTCCAGTACACTCCAACATCCGAGCCCAAGTACAACCTAGTCCACACAGGAAAAAACAACTCAGTCCACATAGGAAAGCAAAACGTAATCCACACAGGATAGCACAACACAATCCAGAAAGGAAAGAAAAACATGATTCATCTCACACAGGTATACTTCTTCGTAAGACGATAGAGATGATCAGATATTGACACTGATTCATCTAAGTCGTCGGACCCACAAAGGATCGATAAGTACTAACCCCTGCAATGACCCACAAAGAATCTGACCCACAAAGGATCGATAGGTAACTAACCCCCGCAATGAACCACAAAGGATCTAACCCACACATGATCGAAAGGTAACTAACCCCCGCAATGACCCACAAAGGATCTGACCCACACAGGATCGAAAGGTAACTAACCCCCGCAAAGACCCACACAGGATCATACCCACACATGATCTGTAGGCGCTGGCCCACACATGACCATTGAGCGCTGACCCACATAGGATCAGACCCACATAGGATCGGTAGCACTGATCCACGTAGGATCGCTGAGTGCTGTAGTCGTCGCCGTCGAATCCACTGAGGATCTTTGTACAGTCGTCGTCGTCATCGCAGTCGCAGCCAGCTCTAGGGTTCCCGCATATAGCAGGCTCGTTCGGGAGGGTCCTCTCCACGAGCCGAGAGGCTGATACATCAACTGACACATAGTCCGGAGTTGATGTATCAAAAAGTTCCGTATCGTCAATAGTAACTCAACGTCACAGACGACGCGTCAATCAGACGCTCGGTCTGAGAGTTATTGGCTTTTTCGTCCCAGGGGCCCGGTTGGTTTTTAAGTCAAAACCAACCCGACCATACTCTACCTGCATCCAAACCTCGGGCAGAGTAAGCCAAAAGATCCGTCTCACTAAGAGGAATCCATCAAAGTCGACGGCACGTCAATCGGACGTCCGGAGTTCAAGTTATGAGCGTTTCCGCTCCGAGGGCCCAGTTGGTTTCATGTACAAACCAACCCAGCCGAACTCAAAGTATTCCAAAACCTTGAGTGTAATATGTAAAAACGACCGTCTTGATCCAAGGATCACATCGCTACTGACGGTGCGTCGATCGGAGGTCCGTAGCCCAAGATATGGGCAAAAGACCGAAAGAGGTCCGAAAACAGGGGGTCTGGGCCCGGACCGTCCCGACCCAACCCCCCTGGGTCGGCCTGAACCGGGTCGACCCGACCCAGGTCCGGGTTCGACCCGGATGGCATGACCCGGCCTGGTCGCGACTCGGCTGGCGCTGGCCGGGTGGCTAGCGGGTCGGCTTGGCCGTTACGGCCGAGCGAAGTGGGGGGCGCGCTGCCCCCGCGTGGAGAGACTGCGGCCCCGCCCTTGCCAGCGGATGCGGCCGGCTGCTACGTCCCATTCCTTCCGGTCCCGCACAGTCGCGGAACCTTGGCCTGCCGCTGCGGCTTCAGCCGTGACGGCTCCTCCCGGCGGCGCGCTGGGCGCCACCGCCACCTGCCGCCGGCGCCGCCGTGCCGGCGAGGCGTGTCGGCGGGCCACTCCGCGGACCACTGGACGAGTTCCGGTGGTCGGAATTGAGTGTCGTCTTCGCCAAAGGCCCTCCCGGGGCCCGTTCTTTACTGCAAGGACCTCACATCGCCTGTGCGACCTGCTTTGTCGTCGCCCGCCAAATCCGCTCACCAAGAACGAAGAGACGGTGGGTTCAGACTTTTTCGTTGGTCCGCACCCACCGTGTTAGCGGTTTTAAAAAGTCTTCCGACAAATATTTAAACAAACCACAGATATAATCACATAGATTAAAAATGAACAAAAACCCCTACCTCAACGTTGTCGTCGAACGTGAGTTCGTCGCGGAATTAACCGTCGCGGAAGAAGAGGATTGAAGATTGTCGCGGGGAAGGAACATCGCGTCGTCGATCTCCGAGGGTTCAGTGCTCTTCGTCGCCCTTCATCGGAGGCCGGAGTTCTTTTTCGGCGACGATGCGTTCTTCGCATTCTTCACGTTCTTCGCGAAGGAGGATGAAGATCTTCAAGCTTTAGAGTTTCTCCAAATCCTCTCAACAAGCCACCCTCAAGTAAAACAAGTGTCGGTCTTATTTTATTCCCATGCCAACAATTAGAAATTCAAAGTTAAGAAATGAAGAATTAATTCGATGAATTAATTGTAACGAATTAACTGCCCAATTAATAGGGGCTTTTAGAATTTAAGTAAACGCACCGGTTGACTTTATTTAAAAGAGGTTTTCACGGGTACATTACTTAGAGGGGAAGAAACGGTGGGGCTCATGCGGGCCCCACCTCACAAATATCCTACCAAGTGGGTAGGATATCGTGGGCCCCACATTATCTGCTTAACCTGGCTTAAGTGACTTTAAGTGGCTTTAAGTGAAATAAAATAAAGTGTCGCACCACTTTTATTTTATTTCTTAACTTAACCCCAAAAATTAAAAACCATACCCGAGCAAATGCAACTCCGGAAAAGGAATTTTTAAGCAAATAACGGCCCTGTGATTCCATCGGTTCCCTCAGAATTTGATTCTGAGCACCAGTTCAAAACTTAGAAAAACCCGCTCGTTCGTTCACTGAACGTACCCGAGCCAAACTTCGGAAAATGATTCCGGGCACACCGGGCCTCAGAATCAGGTGCTGTCAGAAACTGCGTTCTTGTAAAATTCCAAAGAAAATTAAGAAAAAAATTTCCTTGAATTTTACGGGTCTTTACATCACTCCCACCTCAGGGCTTTACGTCCCCATAAAGATACATCATAAACTAGGGAAACAAATGTGGGTACTGAGCACGCATCTGAGCCTCCCGCTCCCAAGTGCTCTCCTGGAGGTTCCCGTGCTGCCATATGATGCACACTAGAGGAGTCGACCGTCCACGTAGGACCCGATCCTATCGATCCTCGATCTCCACCAGGAACTCCGCAAAAGTCGCCCCATCATCAACGTCCAGCTCCCCATGGTCAATGATATGCATCGGGTCGTGCACGTATCTCCTCAACTGAGATACGTGGAAGACGTCGTGCACCCGATGCAACTGAGGTGGTAGAGCTAGGCGATAGGCCACCTCGCCAATCCTGATGAGGACCTGGAATGGTCCGATGAAGCATGGAGACAACTTTCCACCTCGTCCAAATCTCCGTAATCCACGTCGATGTGAGACACGCAAGAAGACGTGGTCGCCATCCTCGAACTCTAGTGGCCTCCGCCTCCTATCAGCATAGGATTTCTGCCGGCTCTGAGCTGTCCTCATCCACTCCTGGATGATATATAACTTCTATGTCGTGGCATAGACCATCTCCGGTCCCACAATTGCTGACTCCCCAGGGTCTGTCCAGCACAAAGGAGATCTGCAAGGTCGTCCGTACAACGCCTCGTATGGTGCCATCCCGATGGTGGAGTGGTAGCTGTTGTTGTACGCAAAATCCACCAGGGTTAGGTGGTCCTCCCAGCTGCGACCAAAGTCGAGGACACATGCGCGAACATTTCCTCGAGAGTTTGTATGGTCCTCTTCGTCTGACCATCTGTTTGAGGGTGAAAGGCGGTGCTCAGACGTAGCTGCGTCCCGAAGGCCTCCTGCAACCCCTTCCAAAGCCGGGAAGTAAAGCGAGCATCTCAATCAGAGATGATAGATGATGGCACACCATGAATTCGTACAATCTCCTAAACGTAGAGACGTCCCAAGCTCTCCACTGAGCCCTGCTCCCTGATGGGTAAGAAGTGATCCGACTTGGTGAGTCGGTCGACAATCACCCAAATGGAGTCGTGACCTCTAGTAGTGCGTGGAAGTCCAGTCACGAAGTCCATGGATATCCCGTCCCAGTTCCACTCCGGGACCTCCAAGGGCTGTACCAAGCCTGCTGGTACCTGATACTCTGCCTTCTCCTGCTGGCAGGTGAGGTATCGAGAAACAAACTCTGCCACAGCCTTCTTCATGCCCGACCACCAGTGTTGTTGTCTGAGATCCTGGTACATCTTCGACACTCCAGGATGTACCGCCAAAGGAGAAGTGTGAAACTCTCTCAGCACCTCCTCCCGTAAAGCAACTGGTACCAAGGCACATCCTCTGAAAAGGACGTCGTGCTCTACTCCAAAGGAGAAACCATCAGGTTCTTGTCCTGAGGATATCTACGTACGCCACGTCTCACAGTCGGTGTCCCCACGTTGTGCCTCTCTGACCCGCTGCAGTAGTGGAGGGGTGACTATAAGAGACTGAAGGAAGGCTGCTCCATCTCTATCCACGAAGGATATCTACAAAGCGGCCAGCTGCTTTGTCGCCTCCTCAAGTAGATGAATGCCCATCCTCCTGCTGAGAGCATCAGCTACTACGTTCCCCTTCCCAGGAGTATAGACTATCTCAAAGTCATAGTCCTGGAGGAACTCGAGCCATCACCGCTGTCTCAGGTTTAAGTATTTATGAGAGAAGATGTACCTGAGACTCTGATGGTCAGAATAGACTGTAAAGCGCTCGCCCATCAGATAGTGCCTCCATGTCTTCAGAGCGAAGACCACTGCTGCTAACTCCAGGTCATGGGTAGCGTAGTTCTTCTCATGCGGCCTCAACTGACGTGATCCATAGGCGATCACTACCTACTCCTGTATCAGGACACATCTGAGTCCAGTCCCTGATGCATCGCAGTAGACTACGTACCCTACTCCCTCCTCCGGAAGCCTCAAGATAGGGGCGCTGGTCAATCTCTGTCTTAGCTCCTGGAAGCTCTGCTGACATCTATCTGACCACACAAAGGGTTTCCACTTCTTCGTCAAAGCTGAGAGTGGTTCCGCAACTCTGGAGAAGTCTGGCACAAATCTCTGGTAGTATCCAGCTAGTCCCAAGAAACTCCGCACCTCCAACACGCTCCTGGGTGGCTCCCAAGCTAGCACTGCCTCGATCTTCACAGGATCCACTGCAACTCCCGCCTCAGAGATGACGTGTCCCAAGAATTGGACCTCGAGTATCCATAACTGATACTTCGAGAGCTTTCCATAAAGCTGGTGCTATTGGAGTGTGTCTAGTACAACCTGCAAGTGATAGGCGTGCTCCTTCTCAGTCGTCGAGTATATCAAAATGTCTTCGATGAAGACCACGACAAATCAATCGAGGTATGCCTGAAAGATCCTGTTCATGAGGACCATGAACACTACTGGAGCATTGGTTACGCTGAATGGCATAACCAAGAACTCATAGTGGCCATACCGACATCTGAAGGCCATCTTCTGCACGTCCTCGTCCCGAAATCTGAGCTGATGATAGCCTGACCTGAGGTCTATCTTTGAGAACCACCGTGCTCCCTTGATCTGATCGAAGATGTCATCAATCCTCGGTAGCGGATACTTGTTCCTCACCGTCACCTGGTTCAGGTGACGATAGTCGACACAAAGTCGCAAGCTCCCATCCGCCTTCTTGACGAACAATATCGGGGAAGCCCAGGGTGAAACACTGGGTTGGATGAATCCCTTGACCTGCAAGTCCTCTAACTGTACCCGTAGCTCTCAAAGCTCAGCGGGGGCCATCCGATATGCTGGAGTGGATATCAGGGCTGTCCCGGGGTACAGATCAATATAAAAGTCTACCTCTCTGTGAGGAGGTAGTCCTGGAACGTCGTCGGGGAAGACGTCCGCATACTGATCCACCACTGCAGGAAAACTAGGACTCCACACATCAACTGCTCCTAGGATGAGGCTAGCCAACTGATGAGTGAAGGGCTGTCCTCTCCTCCGCGAGAGTCCATCCTGTGCTGCAAAGGCTCCCTTCTCTCCGGTGAAGGTGAACCTGCTTCCGTCGGTGCGTACACATCGCACCTTGCGCCTAATATAGTCAATCTGAGCATGGACTGTAGATAACCAATCCATTCCCAAGATGACGTCGTAAGGCCTCGACGCCACTACAAGAATATCCCAGCCGAAGCTCTCACCTCCTAGAGTAAGCTCACACTGTCGGCACCAGTGTGTAATCATCGAGTTTGCTCCCGTAGGAGTCTCTAGCCGTAAGGATCGAGCCAACGGCTCTGTCGGAATCTCTGTGCTCCGAACAAGGGCAGCGGCTATGAAAGAGTGACTCGCTCTTATGTCTATAAGAACTACATCAAGGGTGGAATAGACACAGATAGTACCTCGAATCATCTCGGGCGCGCCGTGGTCGTAGGCCTCCGCTGCCTGGAGCTATGCCTGTCTCTGCCCGCCAGCTCCCTGTAGTCGCGGTGGACCTCATGGTGGTGGTGGTAGTAGAGCCTCAAAGCGTCGCCCACCACCTGATGCTCGGACAGCTCCTCTGCCTCATCCGCCTACTCCCTGCGGACCTCCACGGTCGACCCTCTGCCTCTGCCTCGGTGGCCCCTCAACCGTCTGCTGCTCCTCGGCACGGCGGGTCGGGCAGTCACGAGCCATGTGGACCTACCCGCCGCATGCGTAGCACTGGATGCCTCTCGAAAGACTGGATCCATGCTGTGTGCCCCGCACAGCTGAGCTAGTGTCCTGAGGTCATCTGCCTGAGGGTCTGGTCTGCCTGGACCCATGAGTCATCCGTTGACTGCCTGCTGCAGAAGACTCTGCAACATGCCACCCCGCGGTAGGTCTCGCTACTGATGTAGACTCAGCAAGAAAGCTCTCGATCAGAAGGAATCTCTCCAGTACTCCTGCCTAGGTCGGAATGTTGAGGGATATCAACGATGCCCTGATCTCCTGCCTCAATCCCTGCTCAAAGGTCTGGGCCCGGATGAATGGGTCCCGTACCATGTATGTCGAGTAGCGCGAGAGATTGGTAAATCTCGCCGAGTACTGGGCGACTGTCAAGCTGCCCTGCCGCAACTGAAGAAGCTCCTGGATGCGCACCGCACGGAGGGTGGCTGGGACGAACTCTGAGCGGAAGAGGATCTCAAAGTCCGTCCAGAGGAGAAATGCCTCATCGTGCACCTGGAGCATCAAGCTCCACCATCTGCCTGCTTCCACGTGCAGTAGGCTCGCTGCAAGGATCACCATGAGGTCTGATGGTGTCCTCACTAACCTGAAAACCTGAACAACTGCCTCCAGCCAGTCCTCGGCTAACTGGGGGTCCGTCTCCCCACGGAACCTGGGCGGTCACTGGCGCTGAAACTCGTACAGAGCACTAAGGCGACGTGCATTGTCAGCGGCTGGGGATGGAAGCATCGGTGGCTCGACGGGTAGAGGTACCGCCAGTGCCTCAGCTGTTAAAGGGCCCTGTACCGAGGCCTCATCGCTCGGCGGGCTGTCGTCATGTACAACTCTCGGAACCCTAGCTGGCTGCCATCATGGGGCCATCCTGAAAAGAGACAGGTGCGCCATGGTCAAAATAGTATACCTGGTTAGCTGACACAAAGTAATCACAAATAAAACTTGAAACACACATGCAATCAATGTTTTCGTGCATTAAGTCGGAAATCATAAGTCAGGGTCCTGGTGTATGGATACGTCGGACGCCACACCAACACTGGACTCCCTGGACTAATAACCACACCCAATATGCTTAACACTATTGCTTCACATAGAAAAAGATTAGAGTCCCTATTTCTACGGTAGAACCGAACTCCTTTGATACCAATTTGTCACGACCCGTCCTCGGAGCCCGTGCCGTGACTACCCCAAGCCCGCCTTCCATAGGCCAGGGGCTGGCGACTAGCACCAAGGCGTAATTCCCAGTAAAAGGGAAGGCATTGCCTTTGTAAAGTAAAAAAACACCATAGATCAAGCAAGCAGTAGAAGTAAACACTAAGTAAATACTGGGTACAACAGTAAGTGCGGAAAAGTAAGTGGGCCAATATACAAACCCAAACTGAAAGTAAAGTACAATTGGAAGGGAAAACAATAACTGAAAAGCAAAGCCGCAACGTCGAGCTGTCCACTGGAAATCCCACCTGAAGGGTGAGTACATATAGCCTCCACATCTCCTCGCGTACAGCCGTCCGCTCCGAGAACGTCCCGCCCAGTGGTCCACCTCTAGGTACCGTCCTGCTCCGCAAGCCTCAACCACGATCAGCGCTGTCCGTCGTCTGCAACCAACACAATGTAGTGCGGACATAGCCCATGCAGGGGTGAGTATAAGCTACTCAGTAGGGACCCCGAGACCCCCGAAGGTATCCCAGAATCCACAAAGGATAATCCACAAAGGAAAGATACAATCACGAAGTAACATTCGACACTACTTAGGTATATGCCCATACATATACCTAAGTCATCAATTCCAGTACGCTCCAACATCCGAGCCCAAGTACAACCCAGTCCACACAGGAAAACACAACCCAGTCCACACAGGAAAGCAAAACATAATCCACACAGGATAGCACAACACAATCTACAAAGGAAATCAAAACAAGATTTAGCTCACACAGGTATACTTCTTCGTAAGACGATAGAGATGATCCGATATTGCCACTGATTCATCTAAGCTGTCGGACCCACAAAGGATCGATAGGTACTAACCCCCGCAATGACCCACAAAGGATCTGACCCACAAAGGATCGATAGGTAACTAACCCCCGCAATGACCCACAAAGGATCTAACCCACACATGATCGAAAGGTAACTAACCCCCGCAATGACCCACAAAGGATCTGACCCACACAGGATCGAAAGGTAACTAACCCCCGCAAAGACCCACACAGGATCGGACCCACACAGGATCTGTAGGCGCTGGCCCACACAGGACTGCTGAGCGCTGACCCACACAGGATCAGACCCACACAGGATCGGTAGCACTGATCCACATAGGATCGCTGAGTGCTGTAGTCGTTGCCGTCGAATCCACTGAGGATCTCTGTACAGTCGTCGTCGTCATCGCAGTCGCAGCCAGCTCTAGGGTTCTCGCATACAGCAAGCTCGTTCGGGAGGGTCCGCTCCATGAGCCGAGAGGCTGATACATCAACTGACACATAGTCTGAAGTTGATGTATCCAAAACTTCCGTATCGTCAACAGGAACTCAACGTCACTGACGGCGCGTCAATCGGACGCCCGGTCTGAGAGTTATTGACTTTTTCGTCATAGAGGCCCGGTTGGTTTTTAAGTCAAAACCAACCCGACCGTACTCCACCTACGTCCAAACCTCGGGCGGAGTAATCCAAAAGATCCGTATCACTAAGAGGAATCAATCAAAGTTGACGGCACGTCAATCGGACGTCCGAGGTTCAAGTTATGAGCATTTCCGCTCCGAGAGCCCGATTAGTTTCGTGTACGAACCAACCCGGCCGAACCCAAAGTATTCCGAAACCTTGAGTGTAATATTTCAAAATGACCGTCTCGATCCAAAGATCACATCACGGCTGACGGTGCATCGATCGGAGGTCCGTAGCCCAAGATATGGGCAAAAGACCGAAAGAGGTCCGAAAACGGGGGGTCTGGGCCCGGACCGACCTGGCCCAACCCCCCCGGGTCGGCCCGAACCGGGTCGACCCGACCCGGGTCCAGGTCTGACCCGGATGGCGCGACTCGGCCTGGCTGGAGCGGCCCGACCCGACCTGGGCGCGACTCGGCTGGCGCTGGCCGGGTGGCCAGCGGGTCGGCTCGGCCGTTACGGCTGAGCAAAGCGGGGGGCGTGCTTCCCCCGCGTGGAGAGACCGCGACCTCGCATGGGGCCGCCCTTTCTAGCGGACGCGGATGACTACTATGCCGGGCGCCGCTGCCCCCTGCCGCCGGCACCGCCGTGCCGGCGAGGCGCGCCGGCGGGCCGCTCCGCGGACCACCGGACGAGTTTCGGTGGTCGGAATTTGCGTGCCGTCTTCGCCAATGGCCCTCCCAGGGCCCGTTCTTCACTGTGAGGACCTCACGTTGCCCGTGTGGCCTGCTTTGTCGTCAGCCGCCAAATATGCTCACCAAGAACGAAGAGACGGTGGGTTCAGACTTGTTCGTTGGTCCGCACCCACCATGTTAGCAGTTTTAAAAAGTCTTCCGACAAATATTTAAACAAACTGCGGATATAATCACATAGATTAAAAATGAACAAAAACCCCTACCTCAACGTTGTCATCGAACGTGAGTTCGTCGTGGAATTAACCATCGCGGAAGAAGAGGATCGAAGATTGTCGCAGGGAAGGAACGTCGCATCGTCGATCTCCGAGGGTTCGCCGCTCTTCGTCGCCCTTCGTCGGAGGCTGACATTCTTCGTCGGTGACGATGCGTTCTTCGCATTCTTCGCGAAGGAGGATGAAGATCTTCAAGCTTTAGAGTTTCTCCAAATCCTCTCAACAAGCCACCCTCAAGTAAAACAAGTGTTGGTCTTATTTTATTCCCATGCCAACAATTAGAAATTAAAAGTTAAGAAACGAACAATTAATTTGATGAATTAATTGTAACGACTTAACTGCCCAATTAATAGGGGCATTTAGAATTTAAGTAAACGCACCCGTTGACTTTATTTAAAAGAGGTTTTCGCGGGTGCATTACTTAGAGGGGAAGAAACGGTGGGGCTCATGCGGGACCCACCTCACAAATATCCTACCAAGTGGGTAGGATATCGTGGGCCCCATATTATCCGCTTAACCTGGCTTAAGTGGCTTTAAGTGGCTTTAAGTGAAATAAAATAAAGTGTCGCACCACTTTTATTTTATTTCTTAACTTAACCCCAAAAATTAAAAACCACACCCGAGCAAACGCAACTCCGGAAAAGGCGTTTTTAAGCAAATACCGGCGCTGTGATTCCATCGGTGCCCTCAAAATTCGATTCCGAGCACCGGTTCAAAAGTTAGAAAAACTCGCTCGTTCGTTCACTGAACGTACCCGAGCCAAACTTCAGAAAATGATTCCGGGCACACCGGGCCTCAGAATCAGGTGCCGTCAGAAACTGCATTCTTGTAAAATTCCAAAGAAAATTTAGAAAAAAATTTCCTTGAATTTTACGGGTCTTTACATTAACCAAGTTATGATAAACAATCAATATTCTATTTCATGCATTGGTGATTTATTTGATCAATTTAGGGGAGCCCAGTGGTTACCTAAAATTGAATTACATTCAGGGTATCACCAATTGTAAGTTCAGAAGGAGGATATTCCAAAAACATCCTTCAAAAGAAGATATTTCCATTAAAAATATGTCATTATGTCTTTTGTTCTTAAGAATTCACTAGCCATATTTATGTAATTGATGAATTAAATCTTTTAGAGATATCTTGATTCCTTTGTGGTGGTGTTTTTTGATGATATACTACTATATTATAGGACAAACACTACTGAAAACTAGTTATATCCCTATATATCTATACCTATGGTTTAGAAAAACTGTAGGTATAGATATTTTGGCCAAAACTATACCCATGATTTTAAAAAACCGTTGGTATTGGTTGAGCTATACTAATGGTTTTTAAAAAACTGTGGGTATAATCCATTACATAGTTTGCCTTGCTCGGGCTCCCCATACCCCCCTCATTAAAATCCCTAATTATCTCTTCTCACACCATCCTCGACATCCCCACTCTCCTCCTATGGTGACTTTGGAATCCCCCTCCCCTCCTCAGGTGGCATTTCACCCATCGACTAAGTGTTCTTCCTCTATTTCTAGAAGTTTTTTATTGCGATCTTTGAGTGGTAAGATTTCCTTCCCTCCTATTATTTATTCTCTTATCTTCTCTAGTGTTCTCCCCTAATTCAAGGATTTTTTTTGATTCTGATCTTCTTTTACATTAGATTAGTGAGTTATGAATCTTTATTCTCTTTTACTGGCTATTATTTTTATTTTTATCTATACATGTGATTCTAATGAAGCATGTTGCCATCGCTTCTATCATTGTGTTTTTAAATTTATAGTCTAATAGAGATAAAATATAGTGTATTAAATTCATAAAATTATTGTTTTAATTATAATTAATTTATTTCAAAAACTATCTTAGGAATTCTTATGAATTTAACTTAAATTTGAGATTCTTTTGGAGGAATATTTTAGGGATTTAGATATTTTTAGTGTTGGGAATCATATTTAAGTTAACTATAAGGGTTAATGTTGTTTTTTATTATCCTAGACTTATGGGATTTAATTATTGAAATTTAATTTGTTATATCATGAACCATAGTTAAACTATTTATTGGATTGTTTTAACCCATAAAGAAATAAGTGTACGATGATATACATGATTATACTATTATAAGTAAATATATTTCTTTATCTATGATATAATGGATGGGTTTCATAAAGTGGGATGGAATGGATTAATTATTTAGTCTTGATGGATCTTCCCCAAATTAAATACTTCTTAAATTTAAATAGAACATCATGTAAAACCTATTTTCCTTGTGTTTGAATAATATAAGTAATGTTAACCTTAAATAAAATCTTTTTATGAATAAATTTTATCCTCAATTATGTTTTCAAATGAGAAGATCTCTATGGATAATAAATAAACATTTTTCATCTAGTATTCCTTAGTTGTTAATTATTGAAATACACGCACCTTGTTTGAATTTCTATGAGTATGCCTTGGATTTTGCTTATGATATTCCTTATTATTTGTTCAAATGGATAATAGAGTATTCTATAATGGTCACTTACTTCATTCATTGTATTAAATTTGGTTTCCTATTACCATTATTTAATTTCCTCTACACTATAATTTTAATTTGTCTTTGAATTTAGATACCATTGTAATTATGGTTTACATTGTTGATTGGAACATAAATTTTTTCCACTATAATAGAATGGATAGAAGATAGATGTATCATACCGATCATATTTCAATCAATTTTCAAAATAATTTGGAATTTTTTTAGATTTTTCATTTAGAAATACTTTAGATGGAGGTCATATACAATGTCCATGTTATAATTGTGTTGGAATACCATGGCTAAGCCAGGAAGAAGTTAGATACCATATAATTAAAGCTATATTTCAAACAAACTATTATGTTTGGTATCACAATGGAGATATGATATAATATTCTACTATTCATGAATTGAAAGAAAGAAGTGGTATGGATAATTTGATATCTGATCGGTTTAAATTTGTGCAACATCATGAGAGAGATAGTATGCCAGTAAAAGAAGGAATTTTATCAATACACATGAGGAAAATATTGAATTTTTGTTTTTATGATGCATTAGGAAAAAAGAAAAATAAAAAATATTCAATGATGACTTTACACACGTTGGGGCACACTACAATGCCCGAGCATGAGAAGCATCGGGTACTTTAATATTAATAGAAATAATATCTATATTTATATTGTTACTTATTTAGCTTTGAATACAGAAATTTAAGTTTTATTGTCATTAATATTTTTAATATAAGGATATAATTACCCCTTTCAAATGGCCTAATGTCCTAACATCCTAAGGGACTAACGACCTAAGGGCCTAATGGCCTAAGGGCCTAACGACCTAATGGCCTAACAACCTAAGGGCCTAATGGCCTAACAAACTAATGGCCTAATGACCTAACGACCTAACAACCTAATGGATTAAGGGCCTAACAACCTAAGGGCCTAAGGGCCTAACAACCTAAGGGACTAAGAGACTAATGGCCTAATGGCCTAACGACCTAATGTCCAAATTTTCATAATGGCCTAATGACCAATTGACCAATTGTCCTAATGGACTAATGGCCTAATGTCCAATTGGAGAATTGGAAAATTGTTATAATGGACTAATGGAAAATTGTACTATTGGCTTAATGGACTAATGAAAAATTGGCCAATTGGTTTAATGACCTAATAGACTAATGACTAATTGGCCTAATGGACTAATGGAATAAAGTCTAATTTCCTTAATGGGATAATGAAAAATTGTCCTAACGACCTAATGGACTAATGGCCAATTGTCCAATTAGCCTAAAGGCCTAACAACCAATTGTCCCAATGAACTAATGGCCAATTATCCCAACATACTAATGTACAATTGGCCTAATGACCTAATGGACAGTTGTCCTAATGGTCTAATGGAAAATTATCCAATTGTCCTAATGGCCTAATAGCCAATTTTCCAATTGGCCTAATGGCCTAATGGCCAATTGGCATAATGTTGTAACAACCAATTGGATTAATAACCAATTGGTCTAATGGCCTAAGGTCCAATTGTACAATTGGAAAAATGGAGCAACAACCAATTGACCTAACTGCATAATGTCCAATTAACATAAAAAACTAATGACCAGTTGGACTAAAGGAATAATGAACAATTGGCTAATTGACCTAATGGACTAATGAACAATTAACTTACTAGACTAATGACCAATTGGACTAATGGCTTAATGGAATAACAACCAATTTTCTTAATGACCTAATGATTGATTGGCCAATTGACCTAATTGCCTAACAACCAATTGGACTAATGATCTAATGGAAAATTGGACTAATAGACTAATGGGAAATTATCCAATTGGCCTAATGGCCTAATGTTCTAATGGCCTAATGTCCAATTGTCCTAATGGCCTAATGGTGTAATATCCCAGTCCTGGATGCCACTCAACAGTGCCCCGAGCCCGATGGGTCACATGGCCTCAAGCGCATATCCCCAAATGCCAGAGGTTATCAACTAGAAGAAAGGGCCTAGGTGTATTAGTGGGGAGACTATACCCTCACCACAAGGGTAAATATAGTAAAATATAAATAAAAAACCAATAGCAAAATCATATGAAATAAGCAGACAACATATAAGTAAACAAGAAAGGAATATATAACAAGCTGGAAGTGTCTCATATAGAATCATGATAATGAAACATGTCACATGTCTACTAAAACAACCAAAATAGTTACAAAATAGTACAATATAATACATGTCTCTAAAAAGTAAAAAAGTGTTATCCCCGAATAGTATCTCGATCCATAGCTCGATCCCGTGCTCCCCTACTCCTATTAGAAATCAACAACCTATATTTGGGCACTTACCATTATCATTATCTATATCCATATAATATATTTGGGTCCCTAAGGTGTCCTAAACAAGGTGTGAGATAAACATCCCAGTAGGAAACCACCCGAAGGTCTATACGAATCGAGGCTGTGAAATGCAACAAGCTAAACAAGTGCAGATAAAGCAGGTAGAAAGATATAGAATGTAAAGATGCACATGGAATATAACTACTAAACCAGTAACTCTATAATATTCTCACAATTCTTCCTACAAAATAGTTTCAAGATCCCAATAATGTTGCTAATATAAATAAATATAAACAACATGGCCCTGCCGTACATTTGAACATTTCTTGTCCACTTAGCCTTGCCGTATAATGAAACCATTCCAATTTACTACGATCGAGATATTCAACCAAGCATGTCATAAAACCCACAGTTATTCTATATAATTAAGTATAGAACATGAAGGGCCATATCTAAGGTATAATTGAACAAGGAATCCTCGTCAAGTCCCAGGAGAATCTTGGTGGAAACTCGGTATAGGCACTAGTTGGAGTCCTAGGATCACGTGTACCATCATGTCCTTCATGAGTCCAAGAGAGACAGATACAAAGGGTAGCAAGGCCTGAGGCATCCCACATAATCAATACCCAAGGATAATACTCTATCCAAGGTGTCCACTACTAAATTTCAGATCCACGGAGAGCTGTCCATGGCATCTATTGAAATCAATATTCCATACCAATTAATTAATCACACACGTGTCTTCCCAATCATGTAATCAAATACATCCCATGAGTGTACCAACTCATGCATTACAATTCATATTTAAAACACCCTTGAGTATACCCACTCATATATCAACATGCCAATTAAACCATTCAAACATTTATAACACAAACAAGGAGTATACCCACACCTTTAACCATTTTCACATAAGCCATTATAATTAGCTCAAGAATGTCCTACTTTGTTAACATAATAAATGAGGCAATGCATCTCCAAAATAAGCCATTCAATTCCATTTATTCATAAATAGGCTCCCTATATCTAGGTGAGCATGTGAACACACACCTTAGGTGGTTCAACCAAGGCATAATTAAGTAATTTCAAAAGACGCACCACATGGGTGTCTATGGTTTGGGAAATGGGTACCTACGAATCACAGAAAAACCTATGGGCATCCCTAATAGGTCCGATTTCATTTATTCTATTTAACCCATTCAAAACTGGTACCACACTGGAATTTCTGGAGGCGATGTAACGACCGATATCTCTAAAAATCACCAAAAGATGAAATAAAATCATAGACCACCTACCTTAGCTCGGTAGTGGAGTGATCATCCAATATCAATTCTTGATTTGACTAATATTAGGAGAAATGTGAAGAACAGATGAAGAATGAGAAATTAGGGCATATGAGTCTAAATCTAAATAGTGTAATTGATATCCAGAAGAATTGATAATGAATAAAAAGGAATGTTGATATTACCGATGATGATCCTATGAGACAAAAAACACTTGAATCAGAGTTCAGACAGAGGATTAGGCTGAAATCTAAAGTTAGCCTTTAAAGAGGTCTCTCAAATCTCTCTGTTGCTGTATGTAGGAAGGAACTAAACTTAGGTTTTAAAATAGAAATTAATTTAATTAAAAATTAATAAAAACCCAAAATTGCAGGGGTTAAATGGTTTGAAAAACCGTGTGCCTACTATGCATGAATTCCTGGAGGCCAAGAGGCACTCACACAGTTTACTAACTGTACGCAAACCATGTGAAGAGCCACTGTCAAGTTATTCAAAAACTACAAACCTGTTCACATGGGCATGCACCTATTCTCGCACGGTTTCCTCAAACCATGTAGTATGTACACCCACTCTCTCCATACTCACATGATTTAGTCAAATTGTGTGGCTTGCCCCGTATGGTTTTCACTAACTGTGCGCCAGGCTTAAATCACCCCAAAACTGGTTTTAGGCTCCAAACAAGCCCCAAACACCTCCAAAACACCTATGATCAAGTTGGTCATTCACATAGGTCCATATTTAAGAATTCAAATTAAAAAATAAGGGATCCATACCTCATATGAAAACCTATTTTCTTACAATCATCTCCCTTATAGAAATTAATCCCTAAATTTCTCCCTAAAGGGTTGTTAATATTCGTCTGAGAACAACTTTGGACACTGAACACATACGTTAGCCTCCCGCTCCAAAGTCTCATCCTGTAAATGACCATGCTTCCATAACACCCATACTATAGGAACTTCCCAACCTCATAGGACCTTCATGCTCCTATCAAATATATGAATTAGATGCTCCTCAAAGGATGCATCAACCTATAACTCAACCTCATTGGGCTAAAAAATGTGAGATGGGTCTGAATGATAGTGGATTAATTGAGATATTTGGAAGACTTCGTGTATGAATCGGTACCTATAAGGTAACTAAAACTGATAGGATAACAAACCAACTCTCTCCAGAATCCTGAACAACCCGATATATCACAATGAAATCTTATGTTGTCTCCTGACCCGTTTGTGTCATATCCTTGGTGAAACATGTAGGAAGACCTGATCCTTGACCTCAAACTCTAGAGGTCGTCTATGGTGATCAATTTAGGACTTTTTTGAGACTATGTAGTATCCATCCACTTCTGAATCAACTGGACCTGCTCAAAAGTCTCCTGCATGAGACGCAGTCCCAATAAAGCTCTTATCCTGCCTCTAACCTTCACAAGGGTGATCAACATGACCTGCCGTAAAAATAATCATAAGGTGATATATATATCATTACATAATAACTATTATTTTAGGTGAATTCAACCAGGGGAATATGCCTCTCACAAGATCCCCCAAAATCTAGGACATATGGTCGCAACATGTCCTCTATCACATGTATCGTACGCTCTGACTGGACATCAGTTTGAGGGTGGTATGATGTGCTCAAAAGAACCTATGTACCCATCACCCTCTAAAAAATTTACCATAAATGAGACATAAAGCGGGTGTCCCTATCTGAAATGATAGTGTGTGGGCCCCCATGAAGTCATACTATCTCGAGGATATACAACCTCCCAAGCTCATCCACACTGAAGGTATCCTTGATTGGCAAGAAATTAGAAACCTTCATGAACTTGTCAATAACAACCCATACAACATCGTTACCTCGAGGTGACCTCAGTAAATCAGTCACAAAATCCATCGCAAAGTCATCCAATTTTTACTCGAGAATAGGTAACTTCTATAAAAGTCCAGCTAGTCACTGGTGTTCCTTCTTCACCTACTGATAGGTGTAACACCTCATAACAAAACCAGCTACCTCTCTATTCATACTTAGCCACCAGTATCGACAGTGCAAGTCACGATACATCTTGGTGAATCCGAGATGCACTAACCAAGATGAGACATGAAATTACCACATCAGATCCTTACATATGTCCACTAGAACCCAAATGAGATCACAGATACACAAGATCCCATCCCCTCCTACCGTCCAACCAGGAGGTAGGTCCTCACATGCCACACTCTCCCACAGAACTAGGCCCTCTAAATCTGATAGTTTCCTCATCCTCAATCTATATAGAAGGGTATAGGTCACAACTATGGATGATAGGAACATCTTCCCATAACTATTGTGCACCTCCAAGTGCATCTCAGAGAACAAATCCACATTATTCCACTCGGTACTAGCTTGTTGCACTACATATATCTGAGTTCTCCTACTTAGTGCACCAACCACTACATTGACTTTACCAAGAGTGTAGGCAAGATCAAAGTAAAAAAATTTAGGTACTCCACCCACCTTCACTACCTTATATTTAGATCATGCTGTGTAAATATGTACTTGAGGATTTTGTGGTCCATAAACACGAAAAAATGATCTCCCAGTAAATAGTGTCTCCAACAATGTAATGCATGAACAACTGCAGCTAACTCAAGATCGTGCGTCATGTAATTCCTCTCATGTGACCTCAACTGTCAAGACCCATATGCCAAGACTCTACCCCCTGCATCATCATTTCTCCAAGCCTAATACCCGATGCATCACAATACACATTGTATCTCCTTCCCTACTTTGGAAGTATCAGGACCAGTGTTGAAGTCAATCTCCCTTTCAGCTCTTAAAAGGATGTCTTGTAGGAATCTTACCATAAAAACTTCACACCCTTATTAGTCAATCCGGTTAATGGCACTGATAAGCATGAGAAATCCTGTATGAAATTCTTATATTAACCATCTAATCCTAAGAAACTCTATATGTCAAAAATGTTCTTGGGATGCTTCCAGGAAACTACAACTCTAACCTTCTCTAGGTCTACTGATACTCTTGTCTTTGAGATGATTTGACCTAGGAAGTGAATATGATCCATCTAGAAGTTTCACTTTGTGATATTAGAATATAACTAATTCTCTCTCAGTGTATTGAAAAAGATCTCAAGATGTTTGGCATGGATTTTTCGATTTTGAGAATACACCAAGATATCATCTATAAAAACCACCACAAATGAATCTAGATATGGATGGAAAACTCGGTTCTTCAGCTCCATGAAAACTTATAGCACATTAGTGTGACTGAAAAACATAACTAGATATTCATATAGACCATACATGCTACAAAAATATGTATGAGGTATGTCTATAGATTGAACATGCACCTGGTGATATCCAGATCCCAAATCAATTTTTGAGAACACTTGAGCTCCTTAAAGATGATAAAACAAATCATCTATCCATAGTAAGGGATATCAGTTATTAATCATTAGATGGTTAAACATATGATAATAAAAACATAGCCTAAGGGTACCATCTACCTTTTTCACAAAAAGGACTGGCAAACCTCACAAATAAGTACTGGGTCGAATAAACCCCCTTTAATCCAAATCCTCTAAATGCCTCTTGAGATCCTGCAACTCCATTATAGCCATAATGTAAGGAGGAATGGATACAATTGTAGTTACTAGCACTAGATCGATGGATAACTCTACCTATATCTTAGGAGGTAAACCAAAAAATTCATTCAGAAACACGTCCCTAAAATGATCAACCACTGGAGGAAAGTCTGTCTGACGCACTATCTGATCATTCAGAAACAAACTAGTGATCTGAGCTATCATCCCACCCAACCCATGATGCTCTAGTCCATCTCGGCTCACATGGACATCCTATTCACCCTTTTGAGTAAAAAATTCACCCTCTAGTGATGTGAAAGTCACCCTCTGATGATAAAAGTCAATGTAATCTTGATAAGATACTAACCATTCCATCCCGAGTATGAATCCAAACCCTATCATCTAGAGGACATAAAGATCTCAAAAGAAGTGACACCTACCAACCTCAAGGGGGAACTCCCTACACTAGCGTGCACCCTCCATTATAATCCCCAACAAAGTGTCAAGTGTCATAATGCCCTCAGAACACAAAACAACGAGCCCAAGGCTTTTCACCACATGTGCAGATATAAAAATATGTGATGCAACTGTATCAAAAAGAGAAGATGCAATAGTAGATGATACTAATATTTTACCTCTCACCATAGATAGTCTGACACCCTGTTCCTCATGGATAGGCTATACATAATATATATGGCATGTACCAGGACCCTGTGATACAACCTCACTACTCAGAGTAGGCCCAATATGATGTCTTGGTGTAACTAGTGTCTGGCTACCCCGACCATGACCACAACTTCCTCAACCTAATGACTAAAACTACTCCAAATTCTTGCCTGATGAGGAGCTAAGAAACCTAATCCTAAACATGGTGTCAGAGCTGACCCCCTACCACTCGTACTTGGAGGGAAGGTTCTGCAAAACCACTACACATTCCCCATCCTGCTGCAAGCTCGACACTCGACTGGGTCATGGTCACACTTATTCTTCACATGGTATCACCTTCCACACTAATGAAAAAACAATGAGCTACCATTACTTAGAGTCTGACTAGAACTCATCTCACGGGAAGCCTCAAAATGGAGCTTCCTGCCTGAAGAGGCTAAAACACTGGGTCGAGAGACAATACTACCCTGCTCTATGCCCCTATCTTCCCTCGGGTTTCATTCTATAATCAGTGATTGATTCACAATCTCAGTGATATAAGTCAATCTAAACACATTGAACTGAGATTTTATAGAATTTTGGAGACCTTCCTTAAAGTGTCTCACTCTCGATATCTCATCAGTAAGGTACATCGATGAAAAATGTTACAACCCTGTAATTCATGCAGAGTACTCCATGACTATCATCGTGCCCTACTCCAAACACATGAAATAACTAGCCTGCTCTACCCATATAGTTTTGGGGTAAAAGTAGTCAAAGAAGTAGGTATGAAAATTAGTCCAACCCATCTCTCATATCCTGTTAGCCTAGTTCAGTACATCCCACCAGTGCTTTGCTACTCCATGAATCATATACATTGAGATATTTACCATCCTCTCATGAGGCATCTCAAGATGATTGAATATCGATGGCGTAATCTCTAGCCACAACTAAATAGACTGTGGAACTCTATCCCCCAAAAACGTGGGAGGATGATGCTATCGAAACACCTACGTCAGCTCAACCATAGTCAAGGTAGGCTGTGGTGCTCCCTGATAAGTCTGCATGAAGTGAAAGAAACCCTCATATAATTGTGCCTCATCACCTATGTCTAGAATGATATCAAGTTCAACAGTTGTCACTAAAGGAGGATCTACCGATAGCCTATGGGCCACTGTCTCTAAAGCATGGTCATCCCCACCCTCCTGGTGCACCATTGGAGGTCGTGGTGGTGGTATGCCTCTATAATGCCAAACACACACCTCATAAAGGTATGATATCAAAGTTTATAGCTCAATAGCATAGTACATGTCAAAAAACTCCTAAAACAAAGCCAAACCTATAGCTTTCTTATGGAATCCCACCTTTTTATTACATAACTTTTCATTACATTTTACAAACAAAGGATCTTTAAAGTCTAGTGTCTTGGAAATCAGGAACAAAAATACATGAAAACATAAAAAATTCTTCTAATCAACCTGTAAGGCTTCATCATAAGTTCATCCTAAGTAAAAATTACTGCATCTCATAACTTGGAGACATGCATAAAAGGAAAGGGTGAGCAGAAGGCTTAGTAAGGAAAATAAGTGAAACAGTTGACATGTGATCTTGAGCAATATTAATAAGAACATGATAAAAATCATAAAGACATGAGCAATGGAAGAATAATAATATCATGATAAAAAGAAAACGAATGATAAATTGAATATGTGGCTAAAAAATTTCATTTATACATTCATGAACATATCACCAAGGTTCATCCCCAAGGCGTCATAAAAATTACCAAGGTTATTCACCAAGGTATCGTAAAACTTGTCATCTCTAGAGATTAATTCTTTACCCAATGCATTGGAGCGCTATCAGGGAGAACCCTTAATATGTATTTATTTTCATGTGATCCACATATATCATAATCAAACATTTCATAAATAACCCATATAGAATAAAAGAAATGGGTTTCATTTCAAAATCGTGACGTTTTAAAATTTCTTATAAACTTGATCGTTATGTCATTGATAACCCATGGAAAGGGAGTGAGGGTTATATGTATGTAAATTCCAGAATAAAATATATAATTTTTTTTTTGTATTTATGAACACCCATATAAACGAAATAGGTCTGGGTATTCACATAAATAAAATAAGATAATTTCTTGAGAGAAAGAGAGAGAAATTTTGAGATGAAATTTCTGCAGCATAACGACTATATAACATGGTTTTAGAAGACATTGAAAAGAGAGGGGACAAGAGTAAACCAATCATAAATAACTCATTATAATATAAGGGTATATAATAAAAAGAAATAAGATCTTTGTATGGATATTTGAAGGAAATACCATATGAAAATGAAACTCAAAAGAGAAGATGCGATTTCTTTTACGAAAATTCGGCATCCTGACAGCATCACTTAAAAATTCAGAAAATAAATTGATGAGAGCGGAAAGGGTCTCTAATAATTTGGAAATAAAATTTAAATTAGTAAATATATATAATAAAAATCCCCCGCATAATAAAATGGAACTATAAGACATAATATAAAGGAAGTCATGACTTAAAAGAGGAGGGTGAAAGTTTCCCTTACCTTGAAGAGTAAATTCAAAATCTTGAAGGTCGGGACCTTGGGAGGCTTGAGGGAACCTTGGGAGGACTCCTTGGGAGGTAAAAATACTAGAACTTAGTTTAGGATAAATTTGGAATAAAATGAATGAGGGAATGTCTTGGTATTTATAGGAAAAGTGAGGGAATAAATTATTAATTTCCAAGGGACACCTCATCCGTGGTATTGGAAAAACCATGGGCTTGACCATGGTATTTTACCATGGTATTGGAAACTTGGTAAACCTCATATAATATCTTACTATTCATAATTCGACCATAATGATTACATCATTAATGATGTCATTAAACACCTGAAAATCAAAACTGTATTTTTACTATTCAACGAAAATTTAACTATTTTAGAAAAACCCAAAAAACTCACCCTAACCTAATATCGATTCTCTAAATTCAAAAATGAACTCCATTTTATAAAAATAATTTTCTAATTATTTTTAATTTAATTTTTAAATAAAATCATTATTTACTCCAAAAATAAAACTTTAAAACTATAACTCCTTTAGTAACACCTTAAGAAAGTAATCAAGGTCCCATAAAATTATCGTATAACCATAAGACAATAAAGTAACAATATATGATTAGATTTTATGAAAATAAATTTTCATTTTAAATTATTAAATTAATTATAAAATTGTAAATAAAATATTTATGACATACAAAAATACCAAAACTTATACTATGATCGTTTTTTCACTTTTAAGATGTCTAAAATGTATTTATACATTCATGGGTGAAGTTTCTATTTTTTTGGCTGATTTACTATTCATTACTATTCATACCGGTATGTTACTATTCATAATTTACTATTCAATAAAAATTAAGTTGATCTTATTAGACCCTAAATTTCTTACTGAACACAACTATAGAAGACCATTTTTTGAAAATCAATTCACATTATTAATTATTTAAAGAATACAAAAATATTTTAAAATAACCTTTTTTCCAAAATTCATCAATAATATGAAACTTCTATAATTTCATCCTATATTTATCCATACATTTAAAATTCAAAAAATTTACCATAATAGAAGTAAAAATTTTATTCATACAAAAAAATTATAGAAAGTAACTAAGGCTTCATTACATAGCCCCTTATAACTCCTACATAGAACCTAAGTGTAAGGTGTGCTATGGTGATAAAATCTTGGGGTGGCTTGGACAACATTTACCGAGTGGTGATTTCGATCAGCTTGAACTTCTCCCTTAGGTGATTCCGTTCAAGCCTCACATGTTGAAGTTCAGCTTGGGCTTGGTCTAGAGAAAATCCCAGTGATGCTACCTCCTTCCCAAGCTCCGACAGATGGGCTTCATATGGCCCGAGTCTACTGGATGATGCTATCGACTCTTCTTTCTATATTAATTAACCAAGATCACTTGTATTTATAAACAATAATCACAACATTAACAGTCAAAACCCAACGATATCATCTTAATTACACTCACTTCATTACTTTAATAAAATAACACACAAAATCAGGAAACAAATATTATTAAAAAGTTCGGGTCGTTACATTCTTCCCCCCTTAAGAAATTTCTTCCCCGAAATTTTAACTCGTACCCTCAAAAGAGAAAAGGTGTGGGTACTTCTACCTCATATACTCCTCCGGTTCCCATGTGGCTTCTTTGAATTTTTGGTTCCTCCACAACACCTTAACAAGGTGGGTAGTCTTGTTGCGTAAAACCTTGTCTCTACGATCCAAGATTTCCACTGGCTGCTCCTCATAAGAGAGGTCATGTTCCAGTTGTACCACCTCTGGGTTTAGTAAATGTGAAGGGTCAGGTATGTACTTCCTCAAGAGGGATACATGGAAGACATCATGAACTTGTGATAGATTTGGAGGAAGTGCAAGCCGATAGGCCACTACTTCCATGAGATCAAGGATTTCATAGGGGACAATGTACCTAGGGATGAGCTTCCATTTCTTCCCAAAGCTCATGACTCTCTTCCAAGGTGAAATTAGAAGAAAGAACTTGTCACCAACATCAAACTCCAAGTCCCTTCGACGGTTGTCAGCATATCTATTTTGCCGACTCTGAGTAGCCTTAATGTGTTTCTGGATGATGTGAAATTTTTCTGTCATCTCTTGCACTAGATCAGGCCCAAGAAGTTTTCTCTCACCAAATTCATCCCAACAAGTAGGATTTCGACATCTCTTCCCATATAGAGCTTCATAGGGTGCCATTTAAATGCTCGAGTGGAAGCTGTTGTTGTAAGAGAACTCAACTAAAGAGAGATGTTGATCCCATCCACCTTTAAATTCCATTGAGCATGTTCTCATCATGTCATCGAGTGTTTGAATAGTCCTTTTAGATTATCCATTAGTTTGGGGGTGATAGTCTGTACTGAAATTCAATTCAATGCACAAATCATGTTGAAGAATTCTCCAGAATTTTGATGTGAAACTTGGATCACGATCAGATACGATAGAAAGTGGAACTCTATGCAGCCTTAAAACTTCCTTTACGTAAATCCTGGTGAGTTTATCAAGAGAGAAATCTTCCTGAATAGAGATAAAATGGGAATTATTGGTGAGACAGTCCACAATAACCCATATCACATTATTTCCTTTGGAAGTTCATGGGAGACCAGTGACAAAGTCCATAGTGATATTATCCCACTTCCATGCTGGTTTGGGTAGTGGTTGCAATACCCCTTTAGGAAGTTCTCGCTCTGCCTTCACTTTCTGACATACCAGGCACCTTGAAGTGTAGTCAGCAATCTCCATTTCTATATTATCCCACCAAAAATGATCACGAAGGTCCCTATACATTTTCGTGATTCGAGGATGTATAGAGAAGGTAGATCTATGAGCTTCATCCATCAGCTCCTTCTTTATTTCCAGAAATGATGGAACACATAGTCTTGTATGAAATTTTAGTACACCTTATTGATCAATATTGAATTCAGGAAACTTACCATTCTTCACAGCCTCAAACTTATTCTATAAAAAAGGATCTTCTTTTTGATATTTCTTGATCTTCTCTAGTAATGACGGTTGAGAAATAATTTGGGTTAGGGTTGATGATGTCCCTTCCCTTATAATTTCCATGTCCAGATTTACTAGGTCATTGATCAAAGGATGTTTTTGAATCCTCATCATGGAAAGAACAACTGGGTCTTTCCTGCTTAATGCATAAACAACTATTTTTGCTCTTCCAGGATGATAATGAATTGAAAAATCATAGTCTTTAAGAAGTTAAAACCATCTCTTTTGTCTCATGTTCAATTCCTTTTGTGTGAAAATATACTTCAAACTTTGATGGTCTGTGTATATATCACATTTCTCCCCATAAAGATAGTGCCTCCATATCTTCAGAGAAAAAACGACCGAAGCTAGCTCCAAATCACGCGTAGGATAGTTCTACTCATGAGTCTTCAATTGTAGAGATGCATAAGCAATGAATTTTTCATTATGCATGAGGACGCACTCAATCCCTTTCAGAGATGCATAACTAAACATAACAAATCCTTATCCATTATTGTTCTCATGGAACGAGAAAAATACTTGCTGAAAAAGATCCATCCGAACTCTTCCCACTCCATAGCTTTAACCTCCACTCTTTGCCTCATGTTTTTAATCAGTTCCCACCACTGATCAGCTTCTCCTTCTAAGCGATAGACAGCCAGGGTGACCTTCTCTTGCTCTGAACAGCGGATCACATAAAAGATCTTCACGATAGAGCTGATCCACTACTTAGAAATCAATGATTCAATCAATACAATGAAGGTTGGTAGTCATTGACACATAAAGGGCTCAACATAATGTTGTTCCCTTTGTGGTGAGATCAGTATCTCAGCTTGATTCAAATTATTTCCCATAACTTGAGTCAGTTGGTTCATCATTCGCATAAATGTTTCCATTCCAGCTTCCATCAGAGGGCCATCAACACATGGTCCATTGTGATCCCCATTTGCATGGTTCCTCCCATTGCCCTCCATTTTCTAAAATAATAAAACCTTAGTGCGAAACTTATTTCATTTATGAATCTTTTAACTATAAATTATTTTGTGTCTTAAAACTTCATGCTTAAACAATTACATTTCTCTATAATTCCTTCATAATGATTCATAAAAAGTTTACAATTAACCAAACATATCCCCCGGTTGTATCAAAACCAAGAGTGCAACAAGGCCCATTTTCATGCACCAGTTCCCATTTGAGTCTAGCTCAAAGTGGTGTTTTCGGGTTTTACCCCTATACACATCTGTTCCAGATCCGCCTCTACCTGCTCATATCCAGACATGGATGTATTCGCTTTATAAATCACTTAATCAATACTCACCAAAATACTAAGAAGTTTTCTTATATTTAAAATTTTTTATAGGGTTATTACTAAAGTTTTCATAGCCTAATTTCCATAAATAACTAAACTATCATTTTATACCAACTATGGCATCCCACCTTTTTAATACATAACTTTTCATTACGTTTTATAAACAGAGGATTTTTAAAGTCTAGTGTCTTGGAAATCAGGAACAAAAATACATGAAAACATAAAACATTATTTTAATAAACATGTAAGGCTTCATAATAAGTTCATCCTAAGTAAAAATTACTACATCTCATAACCTGGAGACATACATCAAAGGAACGAGTGAGCATAAGGCTCAGTAAGGAAAATAAGTGAAATAATTGACATGTGATCTTGAGAAATATTAATAAGAACATGATAAAAATCATAAAGACATGAGCAATGGAAGAATAGGAATATAATGATAAAAAGAACATGAATCATAACTTGAATATGTGGCTACAACATTTCATTTATATATTCATGAATATATCACCAAGGTTCATCCCCAAGGTGCCCTAAAAATTACCAAGGTTATTCACCAAGGTATCGTGAAAATTATCATATCTAGAGATTAATTCTTTACCCAATGAATTAGAGCGCTATCAGAGCGCACCCTTAATATTTATTTATTATCATGTTATCCACATAGATCATAATCAAACATTTCATAAATAACCCATAGAGAATAAAAGAAATGGGTTTCATTTCAAAATCGTGACGTTTTAAAAGTTCTTAAAAACTTGATCGTTATGTCATTGATAACCCATGGAAATGGAGTGAGGGTTATATGTATGTCAATTATAGAATAAAATATATCATTTTTTTAATTTATGAACACCCATATAAACGAAATAGGTCTGGGTATTCACATAAATAAAACAAGATAATTTCTTGAGAGAAAGAGAGAGAAATTTTGAGATGAAATATCTGCAACATAACGGTTATATAACATGGTTTTAGAAGACATTGAAAAGAAAGGGGACAATAGTCACCCACTCATTAATAACTAATTATACCATAGGGATAAATAATAAAAATAAATAATATCTTTTTATGGATATTTGAAGGAAATAACATATGAAAATGAAACTCGAAAGAGAAGATGCGATTTCTTTTACGAAAATTCGGTAGCCTGACAGTGTCACTTAAAAATTCAGAAAATCAATTGATGAGAGCGGAAAGGGTCTCTAATAATTTGGAAATAAAATGAAAATTAGTAAAGATATATAAGAACAAGACCCCAAATAATAAAATGGAACTATAAGACATAACATAAAGAAAGTCTTGACTTAAAAGAGGAGAGTGAAAGTTTCCCTTACCTTGAAGAGTAACTTCGAAATCATGAAGGTAGAGACCTTGGGAGGCTTGAGGGAACCTTGGGAGGACTCCTTGGGAGGTAAAAATACTATAAATTCGTTTAGGAGGATTTTGGAATGAAATGAATGAGTTAATGACTTGGTATTTATCAGAAAAGTGAGGGAATAAATTATTAATTTTGAAGGGACACCTCATCGGTGGTATTGGAAAAACCATGGGCTTGCCCATGATATTTGTCCATGGTATTGGCCACTTAGGACACTTCATATCATATCAAACTATTCATAAGTCTAACATAATTATTACATCATTATTACATCATTAATGATGTCATTAAACACCCGAAACTCAAAACTGTATTTTTACTATTCACTGAAAATTCAACTATTTCAGAAAAATACCAAAAACTCACCCTAACCTAATATCGATGCTCTAAATTCAAAAATTAACTCCATTTTATGAAAATAAATTTCTAAATATTTTTAATTTAATTTTTAAATAAAATCATTATTTACTCCAAAAATAAAACTTTAAAACTATAACTCCTTTAGTAACACCTTAAGAATGTAATCAAGGTCCCATAAAATTATCATATAACCATAATACAATAAAGTAACAATATATGATTAAATTTTATGAAAATAAATTTCCATTTTAAATTATTAAATTAATTATAAAATTTTAAATAAAATATTTATGACATACAAAAATACCAAAACTTATACTATGATCGTTTTTTCACTTTTAAGATGTCTGAAATGTATTTATACATTCATGGGTGAAGTTTCTATTTTTTGGACAATTTACTATTCATTACTATTCATACGGGTATGTTACTATTCATACTTTACTATTCACTAAAAATTAAGTTGATCTTATTAGACCCTAAATTTCTTAGTGAACACAATTGTAGAAGACCATTTTTTGAAAATCAATTCACATTATTAATTATTTAAAGAATACAAAAATATTTTGAAATACCCTTTTTTCCAAAATTCATCAATAATATGAAACTTCTATAATTTCATCCTATATTTATCCAGACATTTGAAATTCACAAATTTTACCATAATAGAAGTACAAATTTTATTCATACAAAAGGATTACAGAAAGTAACTAAAGATTCATTACATAGCCCCTTATAACACCTGTATAGGACCTAATTGTAAGGTGTGCTATGATGATATAATCTTGGGGTGGCTCGAACAAAATTTCCCGAGTGGTGATTTCTATCATCTTGAACTTCTCCCTTCAGCGATTCCGTTTAAGCCTCACATGTTGGAGTTCGGCTTGGGCTTGGTCCAGAGCAAATCCCAGTGATGCTACCTCCTTCCCAAGCTCCGACAGATGGGCTTCATATGGCCTGAGTCTACTAAATGATGCCATCAACTCTTCTTTCTGTATTAATTAACCAAGATCACTTGTATTTATAAACAATAATCAAAACATTAAGAGTTTAGTTTCCAATGGTCTTATTGACCAATGGTCATATAACAATCGAAACCCAACGATATCATCTTAATTATACTCACTTCATTAATTTAATAAAATAACACAAAAAATTAGGGAAAAAATATTATTAAAAAGTTCGGGTCGTTAAATTTATCCTAAAGTTAGGACTGTAAAAAGACCAATTTCCAAAAACACTAGAAAACTCTGCCTCTTGCTTACTCAAAATCCGGGTCTAGGTCAAGTATCTAATTTCTATTCCATTTTCATTTGAATTCATATATATTCATTTGTTCAATTCCATACAAGTTTGTACCAATGGTTCACCATGTTTCAATCTAGGAGATCCCATAACACCTCATGAACCAAAATATAATCCCCATATAATTCGTACTATTTCACATTTAGTTCACTTTAAATGAAAGAGTCAAAAGGTGCATCATTTTCTAGTCCATACGGACCCATACACCTTATGAATTGAAAGATGATGTCACTTTCTCTATTCACTGCACAATACCTACCACAACAACAAGTATAACTACCACAACACCTATCACAACATCATGCATCAATTAATGCATCCTAAATGGCATGGAATAATGCATGGCATCTGATTTCTAGCAAGTTCCTATATGATGAATGAGATGGATTACCATCATCTCATCAGGTTGAAACTAAACAGAACCCATAATCACATCAATAATAACAACTTAAATCGAGTGCATCACCCAAATATGGAATCAAATCAACTATAATATTAAAAATATAGAAAACAACAATTAAATTTGAGGAAATTTGTCTTTTCCATATACATGGGTTAAATAATCCCAGACACAAATTATTACCAAATTCCAATACTCTTCCTATCCCTATCTATTGTCGCTAAATAGTAAAGCAAACTATAAAAGAAATTTCTCTGATACCACTTTGTAACATCCTAGACCTAGATGCCACTCAACAGTGCCCTGAGCCTAGTGGGTCACATGGCCTCAAGCGCATCTCCCTAAACTCTAGAGGTTGTTGACTAGTAGCAAGGTCCTAGATGTATCAGTGGGGATGCTATGCTCTCATCACCAGGGTAAACATAATGGAATATAAATTACAAAACAATAGCAGAAGCAGATGAAATAAGAAGACAAAAAATAAGTAAACAAGATGGGAATATATAAGAAACTAGAAGTGTATTATATATAATCATGATAATGATACATGTCACATTTCTAGGAAAATAGTAAAAATAGGTACACAATAGTACAATACAATACATGTCTCCAAAAAGTTCTAGAGTGCTATCCCCAAATAGCATCGTGACCCATGTCTTAGTCCTTTTCTCCCCTACTCATAGTAGTAATCAACAAAATGTATTAGGGTTCCTTCCTTTATCATTACCTGCAACCATATAATCAGTTTGGGTCCCCAAGGTGGCCCAAAAAGGATGTGAGATAAACATCCCAGCAGGTAACCACCCAAAAGACTATATGAATCTAGGTTGTGAAATGCAATAAGCTAAATAAGTGAAAGTAAAGTAGGTAAGAATATATGGAATGTAAATTTCCCATGTAATATAACTACTAAACTAGTAAGTCTTTAATAGTCTTACAATAATTCCTACAAAACAGTGTCAAGCTCCTAACAAGGAAGCTAATAGAAATAAATATAAACAATACAGCCCCACCGTACATCCGAACATGTCCTGTCCACTCTGCCTTACCGTATAATGAAACCGTTCCAATTTACCATGTCCAAGCCATTAAAAAAAGTATGTCATAAAACTCGTGGTTGTGACATATAATTAAGAGTAGACCATGAAGGGATGGATCCAAGTTATAAAGGACCAAGTCATCATCGTCGATTCCCTGGAGCATCTCGGTGGAAACTCGACATAGGCACTGGTTAGAGTCCTAGGAGCATGTGTACCATCATTTCCTTCATGAGTACAAGCGATCCGGATCCAAGGGGTAGAAAGGCCCAAGGAATCCCACATAATCAAGACCCAAGGATCATAATATATCCTAAGGCATCCACTACTGCATTCCAGATCCTTGGAGATCCATCCATGGCATCTATTACAATCCCTATTCTATACCAATTCATTCATCACACATGAGTCTACCCACTCATGTAATCAAATACATCCCATGAGTGTACCCACTCATGTATTTGAATTCATATTCAAAACACTCATGAGTATACCCACTTATATATCAACATGCCAAATAAACTATTCAAACATTTATAAAAAAACTAAGGACTATACCCACACCTTTAACCATGTTCACATAAGCCATTATAATTAGTTCAAGCATGTCCTACTTTGTTAACATAATAAAGGAGGCAATACATCTCCAAAATAAGCCATTCAATTCCATTTATTAATAAATATTCTCCCTATATCTAGACGAGCACATGAACACACCCCTTGGGTAGTTCAACCAAGGAATAATTGAGTAATTTTAGAAGTCACACTAAATGGGTGGCCATGGTTAGGGAAATAATTACCTACGCATCACAAAAGAACCTATGGGAATCCCTAATAGGTTCAATTTCATATATTACAATTAAACCGTTCAAAACTGAGACCGTGCTGGAAAGTCCGGCGGTGATGTAACAATCGATAACTCTAAGAAACACCAAAATCCTAAAGAAAATCATAGACCACCTACCTTAGCTCGGTAGTGGAGTGCTCATCCAGTATCAAGTCCTGATTTGATTTGAATTAGGAGAAATTCAAAGAACAGATGAAGAATGAGAAATTAGGTCATATGAGCCTAAATCCAAATAGCGCATTCGATAGCCAGAAGAATCGAGAATGGCTAAAAGAATGCATATCTTACCGATGCGGATCTGATGAGACAAACCATGCTTGGATTGGAGTTCAGAAGGAGGATTGGGCTCAAATCCAAGGTTAGCCTTCAAAGAGGGCTCTGAATGATCTATGTTGTTGTACGTAGGAAGGAACTCAACTTAATTTTTAAAATAGAAATTAATTTAATTAAAAATTAACAAAAATTGAAAATTTCATGGTTCACACGGTTTGGGGTGAATGGTTTGGAAAACTATGCACCTACCATGCATGGATTCCTAGAGGCCAAGGGGCACACACATAATTTACCCACATGGTTTACTAATCATGCACAAATTGTGTAAAGAGCCACTGTCAAGTTATGAAAAAACTAGAGATATAGTTTCATGGTCATGCACCTATTCCCACATGATTTCCTCAAACTGTGTATCATGCACACCCCTATGTATAGCCTCGCACAGATTAGTCAAATCGTGTGGCCTACCCTGCATGGTTTTCACTAACCATGCTCCAGGTTTAAATCACCCCAAAAACTGGTTCCGAGATCCGAACAAGCCCCATACACCTCCAAAACACCCATGATCAAGTTGGGAACTCACATAAGGCCATATTTAAGCATTGAAATTAAAAAAGAAGGGATCCATAACTCATATGAAAACTTAGGTTCTTACAAATGGCTAATTAGCCTAATGGACCAATGAATAATTGTCTAATTTGTCTAATGGCCTAATGGCCTATCAACCAATTGGAATCATGGCCTAATGTCCAATTGGATTAATGGCCTAATATCCTAAAGGCCTAATGACCCAACGACCTAATTAAAAATTGTCCTAATGGCCTAACAACCTAACTAACTAATGACCAATTGGCCTAATGGCCAATTGTCCTAATTTACTAATGGACAATTGTACTAATGTCCTAATGGAAAATTTTCCTAATGGAATAATAGCCAATTGGCCAAATGTATAATTAGCATAATGGAATAATGGACTGATGGCCTATCATCCAATTAGCCTAATGGCCTAACAACCAATTGGACTAATAGCCTAAAGGCCAATTGGACAATTAGCATAATGGAGTAACGAACAATTGGCCAATTGGAATAATTACCTAATGGCTAATTGGACTAATTACCTAATGGAAAATTGGGAAATTAACCTAATGGAATAATGGCCAATTGACCCAATGGACCAATGGACTAATGACCAATTGGACTAATGGCATACCTTTCAATTGGCCAATTGGCCTAATGACCTAATGACCTAACATGAAATTGGCTTAATGACCTAATGGAAAATTGGCCAATTGACCTAATTTCCAATTGGCCTAATGGCCTAATGCCCTAATGGCCTAATGGCCTAATGGCCTAATGGCCTAATGGCCTAATGGCCTAATGGCCTAATGGCCTAATGGCCTAATGGCCTAATGGCCTAATGGCCTAATGGCCTAATGGCCTAATGGCCTAATGGCCTAATGGCCTAATGGCCAAATTACATAATGTAAAATTAGCCTAATGGACTAATGACCAAATTTTCCTAATGGACAATTGGAATAATGTCCTAATAGCCAATTGGCATAATGGCCTAATGATCAAATTTTCCTAATGGCATAATGGCCAATTGGACTAAATGGTCCTAGTGACTAATTGGCTTAATTGGCCAAAATTGGCCAAATAAATGGCCAAAATTGGCCAAATAAATAGGTCCTAATTGACCTAAATTGGCCGAAATGGATGAAATGGCCTAATTGGCCTAACTGGCATAAATGGTCTAATTAGACTAATTTGACTAAATGGTATAAATGACCTAATAGGACTAATTGGACTAAATTTCCTAACTATCCTATATAGCCTAAATGGCCTAACTATCCTAAATGTCCTAATTGGTCTAATTGACCTAATTGGCTTAATTGGAATAATTGGCATAATTGGTCTAATTGGACTAAATGAACTAATTAGAAAAATGACCAATTGACCAATTTTCTAAACAACCCAACCTAAAAATGAACTTAATGACCAAATGATCAAAATTAATAAGTGATCAAATAACCAAATAACATAACGCAAATAAAATTGGACCGAAATGAACATACAAGAGGAATCCATATCATACCCATGTTTATCATGATAATTTGTATGTATTGTTTATGTTATCCACAAGTATTAAATTTCTAATTAAATGTATATTTAGATGCTTCTTCATTTTATGGATTTATTCAATATCTAAAATTTTAATTCATTCTAGGTTTATCACTTTCATATTATTAAATAATGTCATATTATACTAATCAATTTCATTTGCAACAAATGGTTTTTGGGAATCAAAGGTTGTGTGCCTCGAGCAAAATTATTTTTCTCAAGTAGGAAGAAAAATGATGGAAGTGCAGTAAATGAACAAACATAAGAAAATATTGTAAGTTTTTTTATTTATTTTTCAAATTTTTATACATAATTTATAATTAAATATCTTGTTTATATTTTCAACAGTCTTCCCTGGAGGCCCTCGATGATAAAGAAGATGACAACTTCGAGCCAAATGATCATTTGAATCAGGTATTAGGTGAGGAGAACCAGGGGTGATTCTGATGTAGACCAAGGAAAAACATCACCCCCACTAGGTATCAGTACTTATTAAGCTTCTCTCAAACCTCTCAGACCACCGAGATGCAAAGCACTTGTGCAGAAGTAGCTGAGGCTGAAAAAATAGCTTTACAAGAGCATGAAAGAAGTAAACTGATCACCAAACACTTCCTGAAAGCTATGTAGGTTATAAGTCAATCAATTCCATCAGATTATGCTACTAATTTTGATTCATATATGACATCAATGCACTCTTTAAATGATGCCCCGAGTGATGTTAATGAGGGTCATAGTGGTGGTCGAGTTGACAATAGTGGTGGCGGTGATGATGACAGTGGTGGTGCTGGTGGTGCTGCTGATGATGATGCTCCAGATGATACTGTTAGTGATGAGGATATTACTAATGGTGATGAGGATGAGGATTTTGGTTATGGGGGATATATTAATCCCCTATATTTTTGACTTAACAATAAATAGACTTGTGGATGTTGTTTAATGACTTGAATTGACTGGTTGCATGGATGTATATGTATGTTATAGTGTTGTAAATGGTTTGAAAATTATTAAAATCAGTTGGTTTAATACTAAATATAAAATATTTGTATTACATTGAATATGAACTATGGTTTCTATTTTATTTATAGGTTCAAGATGGGTTGGAAGGGATGCTGCTGCCAAATAGAGTCAACTAACTATACCCACAGTTCAATGAACTGTGGGTACATGTTTTCTACTGGTAAAAGCTATACCCACATTTTGGAGAATCATAGATATAGATATATACCCACAGTTTAACCAAAACCATAGGTATGGTAAAATATTATAGGCTATACCCACAATTTCTATAGAAACTGTGGGTATAGCTCTATACCGACGACTCCATCAGCCATGATTCCTAAAACCATGAGTATAACCTATACCCATAGTTTTAAAGGCTATAACCATGATTCTAAACCATTGGTATAGGGTATTTTTATAGTAGTGAAAAGTGAAGCATGAGAAATAATTAGCTATAGTATTGGGTATCTTATGGGAACATCAGTTGTATGTCAAGTTATCAAAGTTTGATTTATGGATACAAGAGGTACGTTTCCTTGACCATGACATTTATGAAAAAGGTGTTTCTATAATTCTGAAAAATATATAAGCTATTATCTATTAGAAATCACTGAATAATTTCTTTGAGGTACGTATTTTCCTTAGTTTAGCAAGATACTACAAACTCTTTGTATGTGATTTTTCACATTTTGCATCACCGATGAAAAATTTGACGAGAAAAGGAATTCCATTCCAATGGAATGAGGGATGTCAAAAATCCTTTCAATAACTTAAGGATAGACTTATATAAGCACCTATACTTATGTTTCCAGAGTCTGTATAGTAGTCTATTGTGATGCATCAGGATCTGGGTTGGGATGTGTTCTCATGCAGAGAGATCATGTTGTTTCTTATGGTTCATGGAAATTATGGTTACATGAGAAGAAATAACCCACACATGATTTGGAATTAGATATTGTGGTCCATGCTTTGAATACTTGAAAACATTAACTATTTGGTTATAAATTCATAGTGTTTATAGATCATAAGAGTTTGAATCACATTTTCTCACAAATATAATTGAATTTAAGTCAACACAGATGGATGAAGTATCTATAGATGTTTGAATTTGACTTGATGTATACATCGGGTAAAGGGAACTATGTAGTAGATTCATTGATCATGAATTCATATACTCAGTTGGATAAAGAGTCTTCAAAAAAATGAAAAATATTTTCAGTTATAGTGGATATGCATATATATTGATCAAACTAATATGATGTGGTCGTTTTCTTCATAGTCTTGTTTATTCTTGATTTGGTTGAGCAAGTTAGCATTGGTAAAAAATCTGATACTGAATGTGTTTATTTGAGGTCACAAATCAATGGTGGTGAGACCATTAAGGGATGAAATCTAGATGGAAGTTCAGTGTTGTGGTTTAGATATCAGATGGTCATTCTTTTTTCTTATCAGAAATAACTTATTAGAACCTACCACCATTTGAGATGCACTATTCACCTTAGGATTCAAAATATGTATAAAGCATTGAAAGCACAATTTTGGTGGGTTGGTATGAATAGACCTGTAGTGGAATATATCTTGAGATGCCTCACCAGTCAGTGGGTCAAGGCCTAACACAAATGACCAGCAGGTATGTTGAAGTCTTTATCGATTTCCATGTGGAAATGGAAGGAGATGGTCATATATTTTGTAATAGGTCTATCAAGGATAGTTAGGAAACATGATTCCAAATGGGTGATAGTGTATTGGATTAAAAATTCAGCTCACTTCATCCTGATTTGTAAAACTAATTCGTTGGAAGACTTGTCAAAAATATACATTCAATAAATTGTAAAGATTCACAATGTTCTAGTATAGATTATATCTAACAGAGACTCTAGTTTTACATATCAATTTTCTAAATCCTTTCAAGAATCCCTTGGAACACAATTGACTATGAGTATGAATTATCATCATCAAATGGATGGACAATCTGAATGGACAATCCAAACATTGGAGGACATGATTAGGACTTATGTAATGGATTTTGGTGGCTCATGGGAAGATCATTTAGCTTTAGTGGAGTTCTCATAAAATAAAAACTACCAGGATTTGATGCATATGGATCCTTTTGAAGCACTGTATAGATGTCCTTGTCATGATACACTTTATTATGTGGAAACAGGTGAGACTTCACTAATTGGACCCAACCTTGTGAAATAGACAATAGAGAAGATTCAACTGATCAAAAAGTGGATGGAGATGACCCAGAGTCATTAGAAATTGTATGTTTATCATTATTTATGGATTTTTTTTGTTTTGGGTTGGTGATCATGTGTTCTTAAGAATATGTACAAGACTTGGGAATCATCATCTTGGTAATAAGGGAAAGTTATCTCCTTGATACATAGTCCCTTTTGAGATACTTGAACGAAATGGTAAGGTGAAATATCAGTTGGATTTTCTTCCAAGGTTCAATTCAGTGCATAATGTGTTTCATGTATCTCAGTTAAATAAGTAACAACCTAATCTTTACCATGTGATTCGATGGGATCATGTTGACCTAGATCTGGATGAAATGTTGATTCATGTGCTCGTACAAAATTTTGATATGCAAGAGAATACATTTCATGGAAAAAACATCAGTATAGTATAGATTTTATGGCAACATGGTCAGATTCTGGAAGAAACACGGGAGTGTGAGAAGGAAATAGTGGAGAAATGGCCTAAAATCTTCGATGACAACAAGATTTTTCTACTTTTTAAGGACAAAAGGGACAATGGTGGGGAGAATGTAGCACCTCTGGTTTTAGTTACATGACCCTTTATTCACGTATTTTGATTCTATATAATATTTGGGTTAATTTTTGGGAGGTTCTAAGGGGTTTTGGAACATTTAAAGGATTTTCTAGAGGTTCATAGTTTGTGAATAGTTGATAGAAATTGTGTAGAATCTCTAGGAAATCATTCAAGGAAATACAGTGGGAACAAGGCAGACACATGATTTAGATAAACCATGTAAATTACTAGGAGAAACCATTTATCTTGAAATAGAGGGAAAATCATGGTTGGTGCATGATTTTTCTAACAGTGCGAGAAAACTATGCAAGGTGTGGCCTTAATATAGTTAGGCCTTTAACCCTTGTTTTCCCCTAAACTCCTAAGATCCTAAATTCCTTTTACTCCTTAGGTTTGAGAGATGACCCCTTAGATCTGAGAGTGATACTTAGGTGAATCAAAGTAAGATGGAGGCCCAGATTCATTGTGAAGTACTTGTTCTTCCTTTTTCTTCTTATATCTAAGGTTATTATTTCTCTCAAAACCATGGATTTAGTCTTTTATGGATAAATATATGTGTTATAAATGGTTTTATGATAAAATATTATTGGATCTAGTGGAAGGAACATGGGTAGTGATCAGATCTTGAAGTTTCATTTCATTGTTCTTCATTTTCACCAACTATTGTGAAGTAGGTGGCTTCTCTCTCAAATCCACTTGATTTATAACTTTATGGATTAGTTTTAATTAAATTATTTTCTTGAAATTATTATGAAATACTCATGTTATTCTTGATGAAAATCTTATTTTGGTATTGTCCTGAAAATTGTTGAAATTTGATTGGTTTTTGGAAAACCCCTTTCATTATAATTTTAAAATGATGATTTTAAAATTATGGTTTTTTTAATTCATGTAATGTATTTATTGAAATTCTTTAAGGAAATAATTTTTTTGATTGGAATGTATTGTAATAAATGGTTGGACATGTGTTAAATGGTATGGAGATTGGTCATGAAGTACCACCATCAAAATGGGATGGAGTACAGATGTAAAGTTCCACCATTAATGGTAACACCAAGATTGTGTGTGTGTGTGTGGTTATGTGTGTGGAAATGGAAAAGAATATACCAAATCAAATGATAAATGTTTTAAAAGATTTGTTTATTCTTTACTTGGAAAAAATTATTTATGGATTTGATATAAACTATTTTTACTACTTAAAACCATTTTATATAAATTTTGGTAACAAGTTTGGTTCTAGTGAAATGATTTGGGAAGTAATTGGGGAAAAACTACTGAGTTTAGACCCACCCCCTTCTTAGGAACTGTTGTACATTTTCATATGTCATCTATAGAGACATAGGTAAAGGAAAATTATCTCAGTTATTTAGTGATGCTTCTTGATAATGTGGGCTTATCATATAGAGTTGGATCTTGGAGCGGTTTTGGTGTTACTGGTTAATGTAACTTTAGAGTTTTGTGTTTGTGGTCTTTTGCTCCTCTTTGAGTATGTCTTTTGTTTTCTGCTTGTACTATGATATGGTATATTGGTTTGATTATTTTTTGAGTTGTATTTTGTACTCATGCATCATATAGAGGTTTGGTTGGTTTTGTTTATGTAGTTTCAAAGTTTCATCTTTCAAGATGTAAAATTTTCCCCAAGATGTTCATGAGGCCCTTGACATTTATTTACAACCTTTGGTGTCTTGGGGATGTCACATAAGGCCTACTAGCACACCCGTCACTTCTCAAGAAAATGAGGAGGGGGAGGATGTTACAAGAAGGGTCACAAAGTTGACACTTTCCCATATGTATACTAAAGAAGAGGTAGAATCAAAGAAATACTGATGGAAGATATGTTAGACATACTTCTTGAGTCTATCTGGGGATAAGATATAGACTCATATGATGATAGTTTATATTATTTATATTTAGAGTAATTAGAGGAGGAAGAAAACAACTCAAATAAGGAAGAGAAAAACCCCAATACTATTTTTAGCCATCTTCTAATAGTAATGATTTGAGTTGGGGATAGTTCACCAGAAGACTCTCCAGAGATATTAAAGCTAAAGAAGATAGAAGGTGATATAGTGCATTCTTTAGAAACTAAAATCCCCTCATAAGGAAGAAATTTTCAAGAATAGAAGATACCTAGAGTAGATTGGTCTAACACATACCAAAAGTCTTGGGTACCATATCAAGAAATGACTAAGATCTTTAAGGATGAAGAGACAACTAAAGTCTATAAAATAGATAGAGGATTATTTACAATGTCTTTGCTAAAACCTAAAAGGGTTGGTAAGGTTATCTATAAGAATACCAAGTATGTGAATTTTGGGATAATACATATCTATGTAGATCCTATTTTTATAAAAGGACATGATCTACAAATCCCAAATGAAGTAGTGGATGATATTTTAGCCAATTTATCTAATGCATTATTAGAAGGAGTGTGAGAAAACTTGCATGTAGGCACAACATGGGTAAAGACAATCCCATATTTTCATGTAGTGCTTATAGAAAAAAGTATTAGAATAACTCTAGAAGTAAAGATCAACATGAGGATCTGATATAAAACATTGGGATGTACACATGATAGAAGACGTGTCAGAGTAATTACTTGTCTTTACATGAAGTTATATAATAATGGAAGACCAAATTTAAGGAGGCACGTGGAAATATTTACAAAACTTTTCTATGATTAAGTTACATCAATTAGAGAAATGACTCCACAATTTATAAACTATAAAAGGATAACCTATCCTAGAGAATGGTTTTCGATTGATCCATAAGAGGAAAAATAAGAAAAAGATACTTCTTCCATGTGTGACCAAACAAGTTGGGAATAGGATTTTCATCTCTGAGATCAGAGAAAAATATGATCTATGGACATTAGAATCAAGATCAAGAAGATTTTATTTGAAGATGAAATATATCAAATCAGAAATACTTAAAAACCTTTTAGATAATCCAAGGATTTTAGTTGGAAGAGATGAAGGTACTTCAACAGAAATACCTAGAACATCAGTTTCTAGATAAGAATTTGGACAAATGATAGTTAAAATACCCATATATGAGGATGAAAAAACTCATATAGGATATATGAGATATTTTTTACTCAATAAAAATATAGAGGAGTGGGCTACATTAGTAAATATAAACATTAGTGGAACTACATGTACTGACTTAGTGGATACAAGATGCACCTTCTCTTGCACTATAATCTAGTTTTCATAAGTAACATGGGAATCCATAGATTTTCAAGTTAAAATAGGTAAAAATTAAACAATTGTGATTTAGGAAGTGGACATAGATGTTTATATTGAACTAAATGGGAGAATATTTTTAGAGTAGTTTCTTTGCTCAATTTTCAGATGGATTCTTGATTAGAAGTGAATTTCTAATAAGATATTACTAGTAATGATATTTTTAGAAGGGATTATACTGAAAAATTACTTTATTACAACTAATTTTGGGAAAACTATATTGGTTATAGAAAATAAAGTATATAATTTCCAAGTGGAGAATTATTTATATGTGGATACATAACACCATAGAAAGATTGAGCAGTGGAAAGAGCTGGTTGGATTGAAAGTTCTAAGGATAAATAAAGAAGAGGCATTTCCCAAGATTAGAGATTACTTATAAAATAATTGGTCAGAGAACCTTCTGAAATTCTATCAGAAGGCAACGACAGAAGCTAAAATTAACCCACAAGATCTTATTATGGTGATCATAAGAAAGATAATTGCCTATCAAGATGGAATGATTAAGGAATTTAAGAAATATATTCCATAATGAATCAATCTTGGATTAATCAGGCATAGTGAAATTCATCACAGAAGTGAGACATTCATGGTAATGAATCATGCTGAGAAGAAGCGTGGTAAATATAGAATGGTTATTAATTTTCATGATCTTAAGTCAAGATATTTATAGATTAATATCAAAGATGAAGTAATACCATTAACAATATTTACAACACCAGCAGGCTTGTTTTAATGACTAGTTATTCCATTTAGAATCAAGAATACCTTATGAATATTCTAGAGTAGAATTAATAAGGCATTCAGTGGATTATCACAGCTCATGATAGTTTTCATTGATGGTGTGACAGTATTCAGTAAGAACACATAAGAGCATATCAATCACTTATAATTGGTAGCTGAGGTGCTCAGAAAATAAGGGATGATACTTTCAAAAAGAAAGTTTATTTAGATGCAACCTAAGATAGAATTCTTGGGATTACAGAGTTAGATTAGTTGAGAGAAGCTTCAACTATATATTGCAGAGAAGCCAGAAAATTTCTCTGATGAGGTTGTAGATCATAATAAGATACAAGTATTCCTTATCATATTAAGTTATATAAGGGAATACATCAAAGTTGTTAGTTCCAATATAGATAAAGGTATCAAGTATGGTACCCTGGAATTGGATAGAAGAATATTTTTAAGTAATCATAATTTTGAAGCAGAGAACTTAGAACCTTTTAGAATTGGATTATCCAGATGGGAGTGAATATCAACTTATCTTAGAAATAGATGCATTAAACTCAACATGAGGATGTATCTTAGAGATAATAAAAACCCATGATTAAAGTATTATTAGATATTATATTGGATGTTTCAATGGGATAGAGAATAATTATTCTGTCCATGAATGATAATTTATTGCAGTCCTTAAAGGAATTAAGGCACTAGTGAAAAAATACCTTTAACATTGGGTTTTTACCTTTTAGTGTCAATTATAAAGTGACGTTAATATAAGCGATACTGAAAGTGAAACTTTCCATGTCGATTTTTATAAATTGATGTTGAAAACCCTTTTGAAAGGTGAAATATAAATGGATTTTAACATTATTTTTTGGTAAAACCAATGTTTAAAGCCTCTTTGCATGTCAGTTTTATGGAAAACCGATGTATAAATTCCTCATGGAAGGCCTTCAATGTCAGTTTTTGTTAAAAACAATGTTGAAATCCAACCAGGATACATTTCTATGACAACCCATATCTTTAATATACTTTATTTCATGATTTATTACATAAAGATACACTTAATAAAACCCCATAAGATTGTGAGTCCTAGTTTATTTGTGTGATTAGGTACATATCGAAATAACTTGAAACATGGGTATAACAACATTATTCAAAAAATCTGAAACATTCCCATATATTCCTTGCATCTTCTAAAAACGCACGAGATAACCTGATGACGTACATAAGAAAAGGGTGAGCTATAAATCCCAATAAGGGAATAATCAAAACATAAAATTACGAAATTAATACATGTTAGTTAATATGCATATTAATGAGACATACAAGGGGTGAGAAACATAAAAATGAATATAAAAGTATGATATAAAATGATAACATGAAGGAAACATAGGAAAGTGGGAACAACATAAAACATGACATCATAAGCATAAGTCAAGGCTAACCACCAAGACAACATAACATAATGTGCTTAGGATAACACCTAGTACACCATACATGAAATATAATGAGAAAAAACATTACCCAGTACATTGGAGGGATATATAATTCTAGGCTCACCCGTCATATTCATATCATGCACATGCTTAAATGTGACACATAGATCATACAATTTAAGGGTGTATTTCATCACATTCTATCCCAGTATTAAGGAGTGTGATTTACATAAATGGAATTCCCTAATAAATGAATGATAAGTGCATCTAGGTGAATACCTTTGAGTGGAAATGAGGATGGTTATTCACTACAAAAATGTTTGGAATAGAAAAATCACAGGATAATTTTGGTAGTATAACAGAGGTACATAAAGATTCATGAAAGGGTTTAATGTGAGTGAAAGGGGTATATCATAACTTGGAAATCATAAGGAAAGTAATAGGTATGTGTTAAAACATATCCCAACATGAATAATTAGAAATAAAAAGGAATAATATAAAGAAGGTGCTTAAATAAAGAAGAGAAGGAGAGGATCCCTTACCTTGAGAGGGTGCTTCTAAAATCCCAAAAGGATATTCTTAAGAGCTTGGGGGTATCTTGGGAGGGATATAGATAGGTAAGGGTAGAGTAAATTCATAATTCGAGGGTTTTGAGTGAAGAGGAATGTAACATCTCAACCTAGGTACCACACACAGGCGCCCCAATTCGGTTGGTCATATGACCTCAAGCATGCCTCCCTGTATGCTAGAGGCTACCGAATAGTAGCAAGGGTCTAATATCAATCATGAGGAGACTATAAACTCTTTTTCAGATTAATACACCAGTGGAAAAAAATAAACAATAACCAAGAATGATATAACCATAACCATAACAATACTAGTATCACATGATGACCAAAAATGGAAATATGATATCCAAACTGAATAGTAGACATGCCATGCTAAAGTACGTGCCAAGTTTCAAAATGAAAACCCAAAATTAAATACACTAAAAACTCTCAAGAAGGTCCCGAACCAAGTTCATTTCCCTTATCTAAGATATATCCCAAATTATCCATCTAACATAGGGAATTTTCCCTTAACCACTCCTAAAACCATGAAATCTATTCAGGTACTAATCAAGTAGCCCAAGAAGGGTGTGAGTACAACTCAGTAGGCCACCAACAATGACATCTAGAACAATATCTAGTAAAAATAGTGTATGCAGTTGTATAAAGAATAAATAAAAGCAAATAAGTAAATAGTTTATATTTATTCAATTATCCTTTATCTAACCACATAAATCCTCTGGGTTCCTGAGGATACCCAAACCATAATACCTTATTTTTCCTGTGATAGAGTCTGAAACATATCACATAATAAATTTAAAATTCATTATCACAATTGGTATTTCTTTATCCATTTCATTTCAATTCATAATGAAGCTAATTGGAACCATATTCTAATGCCAATCTTTTGGGTCTAGGTCACCATGCCTAGGACCCCGTGGGATTTTGATGTAGTAGACCATGTCCCACACTCATTAATCAATCAATCACACACATAGGCTTTTGAGGCAGTAGACCATGTCCCACACTCATTAATAAATTTATCACTATGAAATTTTATCACAGCAGTCCTTGTCCCACACACAAATATCAATTTATCACTGTGGGCTTTTGACATAGCAGGACTTTTCCCACACACAAATATCATAATAATCACATGTATCACAATTACAAATTTTTAAATTCAATCAAGGATAATCAATATTATCCTTCTCATCACATTCCATGAACACAACATCTATTAATTAACTCAAAAATTAATTAATCCATTTAGAGAAATACATATTCACATCATTCCATTAATTAATTAAATAATTAATTAATCATTTACCCAAATTCATATTCACATAATTCCATTAATTAATTCAATAATTAATTAATCACGTCAATCTCTTCAATTAACTCACCAATTAATTGGTCATAAAAATTCCATTAATTAATTCAAAAATTAATTAATCATAATTTCACAATCCCAATATCCCATAATTAATTCAACGGTTAATTATTCAAATCACAACCCAATATCCCATAATTAATTCAACAATTAATTATTCAATTCACAATTAAATATTATAATAATTATCTCAAAAGTTAATTATTCCCAAATCCCACCATTTAAATATTCTAATAATTAACTCAATAATTAATTAGTCTCAATTTCACAATCCCTTAATTAAATAATTCATTAAATTAATTAATTCAAATAGTAATTTTAATTTCTAAATAAACTCTATAAATTTTTCAATTACATACATGTGATTGAAATCATGACTATGAGATTTGAATAATAAACCACCTACCTTGATTTGTTGATGAACGATCTCCCAACAAAAATTCCCAATTTGAACAGAATAAATACATAGAGTGATATTTGAATATAAAACCTAAATTCAAGATCGAACAAAAAAAGATCCATTAAATCTAGATCTACAATACTAAATCTAGATCCAAAAAACTAGTTCTATATCTAACCAAAATAGGAAAGAAAAATCCCTCAAGGATGGGAGAAGATTGGGAAGGAGAAAGGAAACCACACATGATGATATCCTCTTACCGGGAGGGGTATAGATATTCAATCTGAGATTCAAATCACCAATAATGGAGGTTATAAAGGCTTATAATCTATCTAGGAGGATATATAATCTAGATAAAATGATTATGGGTTGAGCTAGGGTGTTCGGGTGTATAAGATGGGGGTTCGGGAATTTTTTTAATAATTTTCAGGGGATTAAAATCCCGTACGCATGGTTTTCTACTCCAGGTGCACATTTTCCCCTAACTGTGAACCTTAACCATGAACTTCATCAAGGGGGTGCCCAATTTCTCCTTTTAGGGAACACAGTTTGACAAACCATGTACCCGCCATGAAAAACCTCTCTATTTAGGGTTGCATGGTTTGTTTGGCCAGGGCACACAGTTAGGGAAAACATGCGCCAACCATGCATTGACCTATTTCTTCCATTTTTCTCAAACTTTCACCAAGACACAGCCCAAGATAAAACCCAATTGAAAGGTACTCGACACAAGGAAAATGAGTACCTGTAAACGATCCTGAGACATCTCCAGAAAAGGCCGGGGGTTTTACAATCTCCCCAACTTATAACAACTCATCCACGAGCTGTAATCTCATGCATCTCTATGATTCTGAGTAAAAAATATCAGGACACTAAGCCTGTATATCCTCTTACCTTTCCCACATTTCTTTCTACACACACCCATGTTTCCACAATATACAAACTGTTGACATGGTCTTTGCCCACAACACTTTATCACTGTAATCCAACACACGTATCAGATGCTCCTCAAAGGACGAATATATCTCAAGCTCAACATCATCCACATCGATCACATGATAAGGGTCAGGGTGATACCGCTGAAGTAGTGACACATAGAAAACGTCATGCAGAACACTATATTTCTATGGAATATCCAATCAGTATACAACCAGCCCGATTCTCTCTGTCATAACCTGTCCTAGAGGGCCCCGTGCTGTGACTACCCCAAGCTCGCATCCAACAGTACATGGGATGACGACCAACACCGAGTAGGAATATCCCACAAATGGGAGGCATTAACCTAAGTACCTGTACACACACACACATCTCCAAGACATCAAATGCTGAAATGTAAAAACCACTAAGTAAACAATGCATGCATACCGCTAAAATCTCACAACACTGTATGTCAGTAAAAGCACTGGAAGGTAAATAGGGCTAGAATACAAGACCACAAAAAACAGTCCCTAACACAAGTACAAATTGTAAGAAAATAGGTACTGGGACTGTTTTCTGAACTGTAGGAACACGCTTCATCTGTACGACCTTGCTAAGAACCACTTGGTTCTGGTCTGTCTGGGACTCTATCAAAAGGTCGATCGTCTTCACAAGACATGACATGTACAGACAAAGTCCATGTAGGGGTTGAGTATAAAAATACCCAGCAAGACATCCTAAAACCACAAATACCACAAAGGAATACCATAAAGGAATACTACAAGGAATACTAAAAAGAAATACCACAAAGGAATACCACAAAGGTATACCACAAATGAAAGTACAGTCAGCTCCACACTGGTATATGTATACAACACATGCAGCAAGAATAACCAGATATACTCAATCCAAGACACACAGTATCAAGGTAAGCCACAACAAATTACTAGCCACAGGATTATGCTTGAAGCATGCTCATTCCGGGAGAACTCACTCCTCGAGCCATGATATTATCGAAGGCACTCACGAAGAAGTCTAGCTCATTTAGGACCTACCCAAATGAGAACGTGTTGGCCAAGGAAGAATATGATACACAGAGAGGGGATCCTTCCAAGAAACACTGGGGAATACCACTAACCCTATCTGGATCAATTTGCAGTGTAGAGGATCCTACCCAGAAACACTGGGGAATACCACTAACCCTAATGATGTGGCCCGATAGATGGAGGACAAATGCCCTACTCTCAGTGGTTATGTCGATTCCAAAAAACTTCACTAGGGGTGATAGATGATCCACACTCCAATACCATTGAGGGATACCAGAATTTATCAAGGAATCAACCTCTAAAGGGTACTACAATCTAGTAATATGGATGTAATGACATACTAAACCCTCAAGGAAAGGACCAAGGGAACACTCTCAACCTATACTGGTCTAAACTAAAAACTTTACACATTATCTCAAAAGGACTGTCTCAATGTCTGGGTCTCAATGCCATACGTACCATTTTAATGTTATGACAGTTTTGAAAATCCAAATGGGGGTCACTAGGCCTATGGGCCGACCGCATGATCGATCCATTGATTGTTGTGGCAGACCTTTGTGGTCGACTGCTTGGACTGGCCGCCCCACGGATGCTGTGGTCGACCGCACCCCAGCTATCGTGGACGCATAATAGCTAGAGCTACCATGACTCATAGTTGACCGCAATGGTCAACCGTATCCCATCTATGGCCTTGAATCCCCGAGTCCGACCCAGGTCTGACCCACTTGGCCTGACCCGCCTGGGCCCAACCCACCTTGCCTGACCCGTCTCCCCTAGTCCGGGCTGCTCACACGCCGGCCTCCTCACACGGCCTGGCTGGCTATGTTTGAAACCTCTGATTCACATGGCCGCCACCATGATCTACTCCCACTAGATCCACTAGCTCCCATGAGATTTCCCTCTGTGCTCCACACTGCCAACACCGTCACCTCTGATCGTCGACACCCTGATCGTCGCTGCCTCCGATCGCTGCCACCCCAAGCCACTACTGCTGCTGACTCTCCTCTTCAGACTGCCGCAACAGACCCATGTTGGTGGTCCCTTTCATAGACCACCAATTCACATCTGATTCCTATAATTCATAATGGTTGCAGATCCGTGCTCCTTGGGTCCCAATCTACATAGACCCGACTTCCATTGTCAGTTTGCCTCCAATTCGGGGGTCTGATTGCATTCGAAGACACCTGTAAAGTTAAGACATTACCACAAGGATCCAATGATGAAGACGTGAAGAACGAGGGAGATAAAAGAAAAAATAACACCCTAAGGAATGAACCTTGGCCTTTGTTTATGTTGGCCTCAATTCGTTCTCATTAGAATGAATAATGAAGATCCAAATCAAGAAAAATTCCAAAATAATCCACACAATTATAAACCACCCCGCAACGATTGAACTACATATCAATATGTTCATGGATTGACCAAATTCATTATGGAAATAAATAATAGGGAAACCACAAAGAAAAAAAATACCCTACCATGATTTGGATCATTCGTTGACGAAGTAAAATCATTGTGTCATCATTGTTGGCGAGGTTCCTTCGAATCGGTTGCACGTTGATCTTCAATCCACGATCTGTCACTATTTGTTCAAGAGATTTATTTCTCCACATCTCAGAGGAATTATAGGGTTATGATAATAACCCTTAATTCCTGAAAAGTACTTAATAATGAGAAATTTAGCTATGTTATAAAATAATTTTTATTAAATTATTTTATTCATGTTATGTCCCACAACAAATTTTTCAAAAACGACCAGTGCTGACTAAAGTTAAGTAACATATAGGGTAAAGTATCCATTCTGACCTCAATGGTTCCCTCAGATTTCTGATCTAGGAACCTTTTTAATAGTTATTCCACTTTTTAGAGAAACCATGTGCGCGTGCCATTAAAATTTTAATATGTTTCAAACAATTATTTCAGGAACACCAAGATTCAGAATCAAATGTTGTCTCAGTGCCTGGTCTCGAAATCAATCTATATAATATTTAAAAATAATACATAGAAAAATTAAAGATGTTACATTCTCCCATCCTTAGGGATTTATTTCTCCAAAATCCAAAACAAACACTACACAAACAGATGAGGTCACTGAGCACAAATATGAGCCTCCCACTCCCATGTACTCTCCTGGAGATTCCCGTACTTCCACTGGACATGCACCAAAGGAATAAACTGCCCATAAAGGATCCTATTCCACCGATTATCAATCTCTACCGGGTACTTAACAAAAGTTTCCTCATCCTCGGTTTCCATCTTTCCCTAGTCAATGATGTGTGTTGGGTCATGCACATATCTCCTTAGCTGTGACACGTGGAAGATGTTGTGTACCTGATCTAACTACTATGGTAGAGCTAAGTGGAAAGCCACCTCACCAACTCTACACAGTATCTGGAAAGGGATGATGAACATCATAGATAGATTTCCACCCTGGCCAAACCTCTGTAATCCCTGTTGAGGTAAAACTTGAAGGAACACATTGTCTCCTTCCTCAAACTCCAAAGGCCTCCTTCATTTGTTAGCATAAGAATTCTGATGGATCTGTGCAGTCTTAATATACTCTTGGATGATATGAACCTTCTCTATAGTAGCTCGCACCAACTCTATTCCCATGAGTGCTAACTTTCCTAAGTCAGTCCAGAAAAGTGGTGACCTATAGGGTTTCCCATACAAGTCCTCAAATAGTGCCATAACAATAGTGGAATGATAGTTGTTGTTGTATGAAAACTCCAACAATAGTAGATGGTTCTCCAAACTATGGACAAAGTCTACCATTCATGCCCGTAACATGTCCTCTAAAACCTGAATGGTCCACTCAGTTTGGCTGTCCGTCTATGGGTTAAACGTTGTGATCAAGCGTAACGAAGTCCCAAATGCCTCCTGCAATCCATTCCACAACTGGGATGAAAAGTGATCATAACGATATGAAACTATTGTCGATGTAAATACATGGAGTCAAACTATCTTCTACATGTAGATACATCCCAATCTCTCTACTAAAATCTACTATTAGATAGCTAGGAAGTGGGCTGAATTTGTGAGTTATTCAATGATCAACCAGATGGCATCGTGCCCCCTGGACATACGTGGTAAACCTATCATTAATTCCATCGATATCCCATACCAATTCCATTCCGGTACCTCAAGGGGTTGAGCTAAACCTATTGGAACCTGGTGCTCAACCTTCACTTGATGACAAGTGAGGCATCGAGAGACAAACTCTATAATCCCCTTCTTTATCCCTGACCACTAAAACTAACGTTGAAGGTCCTGATACATATTTTACACACCTGAATGTACTACCAAAGGAGATGTGTTTATTCCCTCAGAATATCCTCCTGCAATGCCACTGACTCCCTATGAAAATAACTAAGTGATCCCCACCTTTCAAATATCCATCAGGATCATGCCCTATGGACAACTGAGCACGTAAAGTCTCATAGTCAGTATCCCTAAGCTGTGCCTCCCTAAATCACTGTAAGAGTGGAGGGGTGAAAACCATCAAATGGAGGTAAGATACTCCATTTCCATCCATAAATGATATCTATAACGAGTCTAACTAATTTGAAACCTCACTCAACAACTGAAAACTAGATCTCCTGCTGAGAGAATCCTTCACCATATTTCACTTCCCAGGAGTATATACAATCTCAAAGTCATAGTCATGGAGTAACTATAGCCACCACCTCTATCTAAATTTTAGATCCTTATGAGAGAAGATATACTTGAGACTCTTGTGATCAGAGTAGATGATAAACCGCTTTCCCATCAGGTAGTGTCACCACATCTTCAATGCAAAGACTACCGCTACTAGCTCAAGATCACGAGTCATGTAGTTCTACTCATGAAGTCTCAACTAACACGAACTGTAGAAAATCACCAATGGACTCTGAATCAGGACACAAACAAGACTGGTCCCTGATGCATCGCAGAACGCCACATACTAAACACCTTCCTCCAATAACTTTAGGATGGGAGCACTCATCAACCACTACCTCAAATTCTTAAATCACTGTTGGAACTTCTCTGTCCACACGAAATACTACCCCATTTGTGTCAAAGATATCAAAGGTGATGCTAATATAGAGAATCTGGGTACAAACCTCTGATAGTACCCTGCCAACCCAAGGAAACTACATACCTCAGTAACACTCTTGGGTGGCTCCCAAGCAAGCACTACCTCAACCATCACTGGATCCACTGCAACTCTAGCTTTTGAGATGACGTGTCCCAGAAAATGGACCTCTCGAATAAATAAATGACACTTTGAGAGATTCCCATAGATTTGGTGATCTCGAAGTGTGTCCAGGGCCATCCTCAAGTGTCTCGCATTCTCCTCCTCATATGTAAAGTACACTAGGATGTCATCGATGAAAGACACCATGAAACGGTATAATTAAGGCTGAATTATCCAATTCATGAGTATGATGAATACTTCTGGGGAATTATTCATGGAAAATGAAATCACCAATTACTCATAGTGATCATAAATACATATGAAGGTTTTCTTAAATATATCCTTATCCCATACCCTCAACTGGTGATAGCCTGATCTAAGTTCAATCTTTAAGAACCATCGCACCCCTTTCAACTAATCAAATAGGTCATCGATCCTTAGTATTGGATACTTTCTCTTCATGGTCACTTGTTTCAAGTGCTGGTAATCCACAAAAACCTCAATCTCCCTTCTAACTTCTTGGAAAACAAAACTGGGGTTGCCCAGGGTGAAACACTAGGTCTCACGAACACCTTCCTCTACAAGTCCTCTAAATTCACTCTCAGCTCACGAAGTTCTACAGGAGCCATCCGATATGTAGGTGTAGATATCGAGGCTATCCCAGGGTGTAGATCAATGCATAAGTCCATCTCCCTATGGGGAGGTAAACCAAGAACATATTTAGGAAATGCGTCCTCATACTCCACCACCACTACAGAAAAATGAGGACTCATATCATCCACTACACCTAGGGTGAGGCTATCTAACTGATGAGTAATTGTCTGCACCCTCCTATGTGTGATTCCATCCTACGCTACCTATGTTTCATTTTCAACAATAAAGGAAAACCTGGTTCCATCAATGTGGACACACCACACTCTTCACCTAAAACTATCAGTATAAGAATGGACTATGGATAACCAGTCCATACCAAGAATGATATCGTAAGGCCACGACACCGCTACCAAGAGATCCCAACCAAAAATCTCACCTCCAAGAGTCAGGGAACACTATTGGCACCAGTGTGTGATCATTGAATCTCCTCAACCAGGAGCCTCCATGCGTAAGGGTCGAGTCAACAATTAAACCTGGATCTCCGAGTCTCAAACAAGGTTAGTGTAAAGAAAGGAATGAATAGAACCTATGTCTATAAAAACTACAACTAAAGTTGAAAAGAAAAAGATCATGCCTCATATCATCCCTAGAGACTCAGGGTCATAAGCCTCCATCTCCTACAGCTGACCTCGTCCTTGACCACTAGCTCCCTGAGCCTGGCGTGGACCACCTGGGGGTGGTGGTGGTAATAGGTCGAAACTTTGACCACCTCCCGATGCCCTAACTTCCCCTATGCCACATCTTCCACCCTACAGACCACCCTGATCCTATCTCTTCCACTTCCTCAGTGGTCCCTCAACTGTCTCCCGATTAGTTGCACGACGGGTCATGCAATCTTGTTCCAAATGTCCCCGACTACCACATGAGTAACACCATCTATCCCCTAGATGATTTGAGCCACCCTAGGATCCCTACACCACTAAAACTAGGTCCTATGATCACCTCCTGAAGTGCCTGACTAGCTTGGATACCTGTAACTACCGTTGGCTACCTACTGCTGAGTTCTAAACTACCTGGTTCCCACTGCTAGCTCCCACTACCAGTGTATTCTCTTATAGACATCTCTCCACTAGTAGGGCTCACTCAAGTACCCCAACATAGGTAGTAATTCTAAGGGATAAAACCAATTCCCTAATATCCTGGCATAAGCCCTGCTCGAAGGTCCGAGCCCCAAAGAACTGATCTCACACCATGTCCATGGAGTAACACGAAAGGTCTATAAACTTTACTGAATACTCTTCCATGGTTATACTTCCCTACTAAAGATGCAGTAGCTCCTATATACGTATCGATCGCAATGTGTTCAGATATAACTTCTATCTAAAGAGATGCTTGAAGCCTATCTAGGAGAGAGTTGTCTTTTCATGAGACTGGGTCACCAAGATCCACCATCGCCCCACGGAACCCTGAATAAGACTCATGGTGAGGACTTCCATCTGGTCAGAATACATCCTCATAAGGCAGAAAACCTGGATGACTGCCTCTATCCAATCCTCATCCAACTAGGGGTCTGGATCACCCTGAAACCTGTGAGGTCACTGCCTCTGAAACTCATGAAACACACTCATCCCACGTGTATCCTCAACTGGTAGTTCTGGTAGTAGTTACTTCTCAACGGGTGGTGGTATAGTTGGTAAACCACATGGAGGTGCTATCTCTAGTATATGCCCCTTTATCGATGCCTCATCACTAGGATGATCATCCTCATGACCACATAGTAGAATCCTAGTTGGCTGTCTTTATGGAGGCATCCTAAAATAAAACAAGATGTACCGTGGTCAATAGAGTATATCCGGAGAGTTGACTCAAGAAGGACATAGAAAACAAAACTATTCCTATACGATGCATTAACCATTGTTTTCCCCATAACTAGTGTTTTCATGTACTGAGTTGAAAAGTAGGTAGTCAGATTCCTAGTGTATGGATACGTCGGTCATCTCACCAACACTAGAGTCCCTATCCTAAAATACAAACTCGAAACACTTAACACTATTTCCCTAAACTAACCTCACAGACTCCCAATCCTAAGGTAGAACCGACTTCCTCTAACACCACTCTGTCATGACCCATCTCAGAGGAGCCCCTGATGTGACTACCCCAAGCCTGCCTCTAATAGTCCAGGGTCTAGTGAGCATTACCCTAAGTACCTATACACATGTACACATCTCCAAGCCACAAAATTCTGAAATGTAAAAATCACTAGTAAAAAATTCATGGATACCACTAAGATATCACAAAAGAGTATGACAGTAAAATCACTAGATAGTAAACACGGCCTGAATAAAATCCCACCAAAAAGAGTTTGTAACACAAGTCTAACATATAAGAAAATAGGTACTGAGATTTTTATTTGAATCATAGGAACATACCTCGTCTGTCCGGCCTCGGTAAGCACTACCTGGTCCTGGTTCATCTAGGAATCTATCAAAAGGTCGATCATCTTCACAAGACATGAAACGTGTGAAAAAATCCCATGCAGGTGTGAGTATATAAATACCCATTATGACACTCTAAAATCACATATACCACAAAGTAATACCACAACGATATACCAGAAAGGAATACCATAAAGGTATAACATAATGGAAAGTATAATCAACTCCACATAGGTATATGTCTACAACACATGTAGAAAGAATATCCATATATACTCAATACAAGACACACATTATCTAGGTATGTCACAACTAATTACCAGCCACAAGATTATTCTTGAAACATGCTCGTTCCGGGATAACTCACTCCTCGACCCATGATATCATCATAGACACTCACGAAGAGGTATATCTCATTTTCCCCTACCCAAATGAGAATGTATTGGAAAAAGAAGATTGTGATACATAGAGAGGGGATACTTCCCAAACACACTAGGTAATACCACTAACCCTATCTGGATCAATTCGCAACATAGAGGATCCATCCCAGACACACTAGGGAATACCACTAACCCTACTAATGCGGTCTGCTAGATGGAGGAACAAAACCCTGCTCTCGGAGGTTATGTTGATTACAAAACTCCACTAGGGGTGATAGAGTATCCTCAATCCAGTCCCATGGAGGGATACCATACTCTATCTTAGACTCAATCTCTAGAGCGGACTATAATCTAGTAATGTGGATGTACTGTCGTACTGAACTCTCGAGGAAAGGACCAAGGGAAGGATCTCAACCTATATTGGTCCATACTAAAAACTTAACACATTATCTCAAAAGGACCATCTCAATGTCAGGGAATCAATGCCATAAATGGATTGTCAAACAGACATACTATTTGAAAGTTACAACAGTTTGAAAATTCAAGGGGGGGGGGGGGTTATTGGGATTGTGGACCAATCGCACAATCGGTCCATGGACCATGGAGGTTGACCACCTGGAACGGCCGCACCATAGATACCGTAGTCGAAATTCATGGTTGTAACACCCCGACCCTAGTGACCCAGAGTCGGTGCATTATTACATAACATTGACATGATCACAAGAAAGATCAAATCTCGAAAGACCGATTGGTTTAGTAGCCTTGGAAACACTAGATATATTCATAAGGTTTAGATTACATCATAAAATGAAAACTACAACAACATAGTCTCCATAGTCCACACTCTTATCCCCTCACACTATCCCTGTAGGTCATTCATAATTTATTTCTTCACATCCTGGGAAAAATAAAACATAGAAAAGGGGTGCGCTCAAATGCCCAGTAAGGATAACAATATAGCGGAAACTTTCATAAATAAGAATAAAAATTTAAGGCAATGTATAAATAAAACAAAAGCCTTTTAAACTTGAACTTCAACATAGTATGGAAAAAATAAAATGAAATAATTCCATTTACTTATTCACATGGATATTCTACTAATCGAATAATCACATGCAATATCAATAACCACTTTCATAATGATGGAATGAATAATGCCAGACTATCATAACCACATAGCCAAGGCCTCATACCAAGACTAAAAATAAGATTTTTTCAAGGCCTTGTGCCAAACACTAGTTTGTCTCATAAGACCTACTGATGCATCTAGGAGCTATAGCGGGCTCCACCCGTCACATATTAAGTCCAATTCATTCCCATATGAAAAGGTTTAAACATAACATAAACATTCGTATTAAAACTAGCATACGAAATGTCAATACTTTCACCATAAACCATGAATGGTATAAAAATAGAACATCCACAGTCAAACATATCACAAAACCTTAAATACAATATAGAAGTTTTGTATCATAATAAATCAACTTCAAATAAGAGTAAAATCCATCAAAGGATGCTGACATAGATGAAATCAAAACTCTTTTTAGAGAAATATCTCTTTCTATTTTGAAATCATTTAAGAGTCGTATATTTATAAAATAAAACATTTTCTTTGAAAATATTCTTATAATATTGTAAGGTAAGCCTGAAAGGTGTAATAACGGCAGAGAATAACCGCACCTGCAGTATAAGTTAAAAAAAACATTCTTACCTTAATTTTGTCAAAAGGTTAAAAAGGACCTTGTTTGGAAAATGACGGAAAGATTCCTTTATAAACCTCTTATAAAAAGTCAAACAAGGGTATAAATGTCTTTAACCCATATTCTTGCAAATAGTAAAAATGTTTTGAAATTCATTTTTAAGAAACATGGATGTGGAAGATAAAGAGATCCCAGTAGATTATTACATATAAACAACCTCGGATAATGAAGAGATTGAAAAATAAACCCTTACCTTGTACTTTTACTTGGTTGAGGGTAGCTTAACCTCCTTTATAATGGTGAAATAATTGTTATTAAATTATACAAGAATCATATATATTAATATTATATCATATATGATCTTTTAACATTTCTTTGTTAACAATCTCTTAGTATCATCGTCGTTTCGGGTGTTAACTTACTCGTTTTCTTTCATATGTTTTGTTACGTAAGCCATGTTTGTCATGGATAGGTTGTATCTTATTCATATACATAATGATATCAAGTCATTAAACATTATTTTTAAATCATCAAATGATAATTATACTTGAATGGATATGATGTAGAATGAATCTCATCGCGTTCGTGGAGACGGTAGTCTGTACGTACGCACGAGCGACAATATCATTCTTTTGATATTAAAATAATATATAAATGGATGGTATAACATATATACAGAATCATTATCATGTTATATTTATTATTTACATGAGTTACACATCATTATTATACCCATCCAAATAATAATTTATTGAATAACAATTACACCACGACGTGGAGACGGTAAGCCGTACGTATGCACATATGGTGACTTGTTATTCAAAGGATGGATAGAATAATGAATATGGTTGTACCATATTTATAATAACATCACAGTATAAATATGATACTGGATTTATTATTTTAGAATGGTAATAACAAAGGAAGAAGAAGTGGAAGAAGAAAGGAACTTGGAAAAGGGTGGTGAAATCATTACCTCTTCTTTGGGTTCTTCCTTTTGATTTGATCAAAAGGGATCCTTAAGTTGGCTCTCTGACTAAAGGAAGGCCTATAGGATGAAGTGAGGTAAGTTTAGAGAGTATTTGGGCAGAGGTTGGACGAACCAAAAGGCTTGAAGGTGTGAGTTAATGAGAAGGGGGAGTGCCCTTTTATAAGAGGGGTGATGGTCACCTTTGGAAAAGCTAGAAATATTAATTTATAATAAATTTATATTTGGTTTCTAATGGCTCCAAAGTTGATTATTCAAAGGTTAAGGTGGGTATAGGTCGAAAACCATTCATCCAATAGAATTTAGACAGGTTTGGGTCATTATATTAACCTTATCCTTTTGTTTTAACTCTTAGTTAATTAGTTTGACATTTACCATGTCACTTTGTATTTTTATATTATATAGTTAATAAACTTACTATATACATCCAAGCGACCCCCAAGTGGTCCATTAATGATACACCTATCATGATATAAGTCTCTTGGCCGAAACTTAGATTTTTAAGAATTTAATATCAATTAATAATATAATATTTTTTTTAAAAACTCTTTTATGTTAATTTTGACACTATTCAATAGTTGATTTTTGTGAAACTCATAACAGAATGATTACTTTGAAAAAAGTCAATTAAATCAATCCTAATATGTAATATTATCCTATAAAATTAGTGTAATTCATAAAAAGTCTGAAATTATATTTATTTGGGTATTTATAATATTAATTATTTTAATTTTTCACTATTATGGTAATTACTGCATCATCATTGTGTCATAAATAAATTAAATTATTTAATTTCTAAAAATTATAAATAAAATATCATTATGTAGGAAATATTATTATATTTCTAATGAATATTTACAATCTAATTATCTTATATATAACCCTATATTAAAAATATTTTAGTAAATAAACTTTGATTTTAACTCTTTTAACTCTTCTTTGAATTAAATAATAATAAATGTCCTAATCTAATCCAAGTGGACCTAAAAGATAATATTTTATTCCTAAGGTTGTTTTCGGTCGAGATACACTTGTCCAATATAATTAGGACATGTGTTAGGGTAATATTAATATCATTTTTACCCTTAATTACCCTATTTACTTTTAACCGTGGTAAATAAAAGCAAAAGTTACTATTCACCAAAAATTATTTTCATCTCATTGAACCACATTTTACTTCTTGATATTAACCGTGTCTCTTGGATTTTCAAAATTCCATTCACAAAAGTGGTAAAATTATGTTTTATGAAAAATTCAGTTTTTTAACTACCACTTAGTAGTTTCACTATTCATCAAAAATTGAAGTTTTTCAGAACAATGCCAAAATTTCACCCTAAGATATAATTGATATTCCGAATTCAAAAATGATTTCTATTTTAAAAAATTCCAAACATATAAGTTGCATTAATTAATTTTATAATTAATTCCTGTTGTCACAACAAATAGCGTGTTTTTAAGAAACAATATATACCAAAAGATTGACAATTGTTTAGGTCCAATTTCAAAGTGAAATTAATTATAATGAAAATCATTGGATAAAATGGTAAAAATATATTATAATTATACTTTAAAACCACTCAATAATATAATTTATCACTATAAATTATTTTTATTAAAAAAGTTGTTTTTAAGTATTTTTCACTATTCATAAAAATTGGAAGTTCTCAGAAAAATACCAAAAATTCATCTTAGGATAATTTCGATATTCCGAAACCAAAAATGAAGTCCATTTTGAAATATAAAATATATATAATTTTAAAAATTAGGTATTACTATTCATAATGGCTAGTTTGATTGGTCGTGGTGTGTTAGAACTCGGTGTTGCGTACAACACACGCTATCACATTATTTAAAGAGAAGCATACTGTAGAAGCTTGGGGTGTTACATTCTCCCCTCCTTCAAATAATTTCGTCCTTGAAATTTCCAGAATACTACCGCATGAAAATACTCGGGTGGTTCTTCATCATAAGTTCCTTGGGTTCCCACGTTTCCTCTTCCATCTTGTGGTTTCTCCACAAAACTTTTACCAGACGAGTCGTCCGGTTTCTTAGTACTTGATCTCTCGTATCAAGAATCCTGACGGGCTCTTCACAATAAGACAGATCGGGTTCCAGTTCTAATTCTTCATAGGTGAGTACATGCGTTGGGTCAGGCATGTATTTCCTCAACAGAGATACGTGGAACACATCGTGAACTTTGGAGAGACTTGGCGGCATTGCCAATCGGTAAGCTACAACCCCAATTCGTTCTAGAATTTTGAAAGGTCTGATGTACCTGGGACTCGATTTACCTTTCTTACCAAAACGTATGACTCCCTTCCATGGAGATACCTTCAGGAAAACATGATCAACGACTTGAAATTCCAAATCCTTCCTTTGATTATCGGCATAGCTCTTTTGCCTACTTTGAGCTGCTTTGATGTGATTTTGGATTACCTTCACCTTTTCCATCATTTCCTCCACCAGTTCTGGACCTACAAGTTTTCTTTCACCAACGTCATCCCAACAGGTTGGTGTGTGACATCTCTTTCTGTATAACACTTCATATGGTGCCATCTGAATACTCGAATAGAAGCTATTGTTATCGGAAAATTCTACCAAAGTTAAATATTGATCCCACATACCCTGAAAGTCAAGTGAACAAGATCTCAGCATGTCTTCTAAGGTTTGAATAGTCCGTTCTGATTGTCCGTCTGTCTGAGGGTGGTAGGCAGTGCTCAAATGAAGTTCAGTATCTAGGGGTTTCTGAAGAATCTTCTAGAATATTGAAGTAAAACGGGGATCACGTTCAGAAATAATCGATAGGGGTACTCCATGAAGTCTAACAACCTCATTAATATATAGTCTTGCTAGACGTTCCAGTGGTAGATCTTCTCTTATAGCAAGAAAATGTGCTGAATTGGTAAGACGATCAACAATAACCCATATTGCATCGTTCCTTCTAGGAGTCTTTGGTAGTCCCATGACAAAGTCCATCATAATATTGTCCCATTTCCACTCAGGTATGGGAAGAGGTTGCAATACTCCACTAGGCTGTTGCCTTCCAGCTTTCACTTATTGACAAACCATACATCTTGACACAAAATCGACAATCTCCCTCTTCATGTTGTCCCACCAAAAATGTTCCTTCAAATCTCTATACATTTTGGTGCTCCCAGGGTGTATAGAGAAATTGGAACTATGAGCATCATCCAAAAATTCTCTTTTTAGATCAGGTATATCGGGAACACAAAGCCTCTTCCCGAATTTCAAAATTCCATTTTCATACACAAAATCTCTCAATCTCCCATCATTCACAGCTTTAATCTTCTTTTGAAATTCTCTATCATTAGTCTGAGAACTCTTAATCCTTTCTAGTAAAGATGGTTTGGCAACCATTTGAAAAAGAATTGATGTTTCACCTCCCCTGGTTATTCCCATGTCCATCTTCACTAGATCTATGAAAATTGGATCCCTTTAAATTCTCATCACGTTCAAAAATCCATGGTCTTTTCTTCTCAAAGCATCTACCACCTTGTTTGCTTTCCCTGGGTGGTAGTGTATCGTACAATCATAATCCTTGAGTAATTCAATCCATCTCCTTTGCCTCATGTTGAGTTCTTTTTGTGAGAAAATATATTTCAAACTCTTATGATCAGTATAAATCTCACATTTTTCACCATAGAGGTAGTGCCTCCATATCTTCAAAGAAAATATCACAACTGCTATCTCAAGATCATGAGTAGGATAGTTTTGTTCATGAATTTTGAACTGTCGTGATGCATAAGAAATAACCCTATCATTCTGTATAAGGACACAACCAAATCCTTTCTTCGATGCATCACTATAAATAACGAACCCATCATTCCCTGATGGCAGAGTCAATATAGGAGAATTGACTAATATTCTCTTCAGTTCTTCAAAACATTCTTCACACTCTTTTGTCCAAACAAATTTAACCCATTTACGTGTGAGCTTCGTTAATGGGTTAGCCAATCGGGAAAAATTCTGGACGAAACGTCGATAATAACCTTCTAAACCAATAAAACTACGTACCTCAGTTATATTCGTAGGTGCTGGCCATTCTTGGATTGCCTTGGTCTTAGAAGGATCAACAGTGATTCCATCTTTAGAGACAATTTGGCCAAGAAAAGAAATCTCCTGAAGTCAGAATTCACACTTGCTAAACTTTCCATACAATTCATGTCTTCTCAGAGTCTTCAGGATAATGCGCAAGTGATTTTCATGATCTTTGTAGCTTTTAGAGTATACCAAGATATCATCAATAAATACCACCACAAATTCATCAATATATTCCTTGAAAACTCTATTCATCAGATCCATGAATACAGAGGGTGCATTAGTCAATCCAAAAGGCATTACTGTAAACTCATAATGCCCATACCTGGTTCGAAATGCTGTCTTCGGAATGTATTCCTTCTTCACACACAACTGATGGTATCCATATCGAAGGTCAATCTTTGAAAAGTATTGATCTCCATGCAGTTGGTCAAATAAATCATCAATGCGAGGTAGGGGATACTTGTTCTTTATTGTTATAGCATTGATCTCCCTATAGTCGATACATAACCTCATGGATCCATCTTTCTTTTTAACAAAAAGAATAGGGGCTCCCCATAGAGAAACACTAGGGCGAATAAATCCTTTATTACTCAATTACTCTAGTTTTTTCTTTAGTTCGACTAATTCTATAGTGGCAATTCTATAAGGGGTCTTCGATATAGGCCTTGATCCAGGAATTAAATCAATGGAAAACTCAACTTCTCATTCCGGAGGATGTCCAGGTAAATATTTCGGAAATACATCTACATATTCTTTCACAACAGGTACATCCTCTATTTGAACATTCCTTTCCTCACCCACAATTATTTCATTCTATTACTCGTCAATAATTGAATTTAGTTGAGCTACTGGGGGTGGATCTAGATAAGAATTAGGTGGTGACGATTTTGCTCTAAATATAAGGTGTTCCTTATCATCATCATCAAGAATCATAACCTCTTTATTCTTACAATAAATCTTCACATCATAGTCCGAAAGCCGGTCTATACCGAGGATTATATCAAACTTAATCATAGGTATGACGATGAGATCAACAGATAAAGAACATTTATGTGCTCTAATGGGGACTGATTCACAAAACTTTGTTGTAATGATACTTCCCTTAGGAGTTTTAACTGACAACTCCCTTGTTAAATCAAATTGGAAAGATCTAATTTTCTTAGAAAACTGGGAAGATATGAAACAATGCGATGATCCAGAATCAAATAATGCATTTGCTAAACTTGAGGAAACCATTAAATTACCTACCACCACATATTTCGGAGCTTCTACCTCAGCAGTAGTGATAGCATAAGCTTGGCCTTGATCCCTTGGAATTTTCTGAGGTAAGTTCCCCTGACGCTTAGGAAATTCATTTGCATAATTCCCCATCTCCTTGCAATTGTAGCATTGAACATTGGTAGCTTCCTTCTTCCCTTTGCAATCACGAGTTTGGTGGCCTTTTTCACCACACTTGTAACAGACTCCCGTTCCCTTCAAGCAAGTACCAGGGTGTTTCTTCCCAAATTTACCACAGGATGGATATTCAACATTTCCCTTCTTCCGCTTATTTCCATTCCCAGGTTGATCAGCAGATCTCTTCTTCTCTTGCTTTGCTTTAAAGTCATAAGACTTAGAGAATTCCTTTTCAGTCTTGATAGCACATGAGACAATGTCTTCGTACGACGAGAAGGATTGTGAGACTAATGCTCGACGGAGAAATGGTTTTAACCCATCAAAGAAATAATCAATCTTACTTGTTGGGTTACGTATATAATCTCCAGCATACCTTGCTAACCTTGTAAAGTTAGCCTCATACTTTGTGACATTCTCATCCTCCTTTTGTCTCAGACTCAGAAACTGCCTTTCCATATCTGCTCGATGGTCGCGAGGAAAGTATTTTTCTAAAAACAGATCTTTGAATTCCCTCCATTCCATATTTGATAATTCATCATCTTCCTTCATATTTTGAATCAATGACCACGAATGATCAACATCTCCAGTGAGGCGGTAAACTGCCATGATAACTTTTTCCCTTTCACTACTCCCCAAAGCCTGAAATATTTTCTCTAGGGAATTTATCCATTGCTCAGCTACTAAGGGATTTTTACTCCCATTGAACGTTGGTGGTTGTTGCCTCATGAAGTGATCTAACATTGATCCTCCATGCTGTGGATCAGGGTGCTCCATACGGGTAAGGTTATTATTCATAACCTGAGTAAGTTGTCCCAGTATGGTGATTAGCTGATTGGCACCAACTGCATCACCAACTCCTCTATAATTATCTTGAGTATGAGGGAAATCCCTACATGGAGTGCGTGCATTGATATGGTTTCCATTTCTTCCACTAGGCACCATTTCTAAACAATGGCATAAACTAGATCAGTTTATGAATCAAAATACATAATCCCATACTTATAAAACACTTAACATAAATTGAACTATTTATGGATATAATACATAATCATAAGAATTTTTTCTTTGAGGAAGTATATACTCATAAACCCTTCATAATTATTTGTAAAGAAAATGAGAGTTATCCTAAGCATATCCCCCGGGAGTGTCGTAACCAAGAGTGCAGTAAGGCCCGTTGTCGTGCACCAGTTCCCGTTCGAGTCTAGCTCAAAGCGGTGTTTTCAGGTTTTACCCCTAGGTACATCTGTGCCAGATCCACCTATACCTGATCGTATCTAGACAGGGATGTATTGCTCGGAAAACTCCCAAAATCTCTACAATACCAAAATTCTAGGAAGTTCTTCTATAAAAATCCTCAAAGTCCATCTTAAATCCATGTGCTATAATCAGAGTTTATCTAAATATAGCTTCCAAGGTTTGTACTAAAATTCCTCTGATACCAACTGTAATGCCCCGACCCCAGTGACCCAGAGTCAGTGCATTATTACATAACATTGGCATGATCACAAGAAAGATCAAATCTCGAAAGACCGATTGGTTTAGTAGCTGTGGAAATACTAGATATATTCATAAGGTTTACATTACATCATAAAATGAAAACTACAACAACATAGTCTCCATAGTCCACACTCTTATCCCCTCACAATATCCCTGAAGGTCATTCATAATTTATTTCTTCACATCCTGGAAAAAATAAAACATAGAAAAGGGGTGAGCTCAAATTCCCAGTAAGGATAACAATATAGCAGAAACTTTCATAAATAAAAATAAACATTTAAGGCAATGTATAAATAAAACAAAAGCCTTTTAAACTTAAACTTCAACATAGTATGGAAAAAATAAAATGAAATAATTCCATTTACTTATTCACATGGATATTCTACTAATCGAATAATCACATGCAATATCAATAACCACTTTCATAATGATGGAATCCATAATGCCAGACTATCATAACCACATAGCCAAGACCTCATGCCAAGACTACAAATAAGATTTTGTCAAGTCCTTATGCCAAGACACTAGTTTGTCTCATGAGACCTACCGATGCATCAAGGAGCTATAGCGGGCTCCACCCGTCACATATTAAGTCCAATGCATTCCCATATGAAAAGGTTTAAACATAACATAAACATTCGTATTGAAACTAGCATACGAAATGTCAATACTTTCACCATAAACCATGAATGGTATAAAAATAGCACATCCATAGTCAAACATATCACAAAACCTTCAATACAATATAGAAGTTTTGTATCATAATAAATCAACTTCAAATAAGAGTAAAATCCATCAAAGGATGTTGACATAGATGAAATCAAAACTCTTTTTAGAGAAATATCTCTTTCTATTTTGAAATAATTTAAGAGTCGTATATTTATAAAATAAAACATTTTCTTTGAAAATATTATTATAAGCTTGTAAGGGAAGATTCAAAGGTGTAATAACGGTGGAGAATAACCGCACCTGCCGTATAAGTAAAAAAAACATTCTTACCTTAATTTTGTCAAAAGGTTAAAAAGGACCTTGTTTGGAAAACGACGGAAAGATTCCTTTATAAACCTCTTATAAAAAGTCAAACAAGGGTATAAATGTCTTTAACCCATATTCTTGTAAATAGTAAAAATGTTTTGAAATTCATTTTTAAGAAACATGGATGTAGATGATAAAGAGATCCCAGTAGATTATTACGTATAAAAAACCTCTGATAATGAAGAGATTGCGAAATAAACCCTTACCTTGTACTTTTACTTGGTTGAGGGTAGGTTAACCTCCTGTATAATGGTGAAATAATTGTTATTAAATTATACAATAATCATATATATTAATATGATATCATATATGATCTTTTAACATTGCTTTGTTAATAATATCTTAGTATTATCGTCTTTTTGGGTGTTAACTTACTCGTTTTCTTTCATATGTTTTGGTACGTAAGCCATGTTTTTCATGGATAGGTTGTATCTTATTCATATCCAGAATTATATCAAGTCCTTAAACATTATTTTTAAATCATCAAATGGTAATTATACTTGAATGGATACGATGAAGAATGAATCTCATCGCGTTCGTGGAGACGGTAGTCCGTACGTACGCACGAGCGACATTATCATTCTTTTGATATTAAAATAATATATAAATGGATGGTATAACATATATACAGAATCATTATCATGTTATATTTATTATTTACATGAGTTAAACATCATTATTATACCCATCCAAATAATAATTTATTGAATAACAATTACACCACGACATGGAGACGGTAAGTCGTACGTACGCACGTATGGTGACTTGTTATTCAAAGGATGGATAGAATACTGAATATGGTTGTACCATATTTATAATAACATCATAGTATAAATATGATACTAGAGTTATTATTTTATAATGGTAATAAAAAAGGAAGAAGAAGTGGAAGAAGAAAGGAACTTGGAAAAGGGTGGTGAAATCATTACCTCTTCTTTGGGTTCTTCCTTTTGATTTGATCAAAAGGGCTCCTTAAGTTGGATTTCTGACTAAAGGAAGGCCTCTAGGATGAATTGAGGGAAGTTGAGAGAGTATTTGGTCAGAGGTTGGCCGAACCAAAAAGCTTGAAGGTGTGAGTTAATGAGAAGGGGGAGTGCCATTTTATAAGATGGGTGAGGGGCACCTTTGGAAAAGCTAGAAATATTAATTTATAATAAATTAATATTCGGTTTCTAATGGCTCCAAAGTTTATTATTAAAAGTTTAAGGTGGGGATAGGTCGAAAAACATTCAACCAATAGAATTTAGAAAGGTTTGGGTCATTATATTAACCTTATCTTTTTGTTTTAACTCTTAGTTAATTAGTTTGACATTTACCATGTCATTTTGTATTTTTATATTATATAGTTAATAAACTTACTATATACATCCAAGCGACCCCCAAGTGGTCCATTAATGATACACCTATCATGATATAAGTCTCTTGGATGAACCTTATTTTTTTAAGAATTTAATATCAATTAATCATATAATATTTGTTTTAAAAACTCTTTTATGTCAATTTTGACACTATTCAATAGTTGATTTTTGTGAAACTCATAACAGAATGATTACTTCGAACAAAGTAAATTAAATCAATTCTAATATGTAATATTATCCTATAAAATTAGTTTAATTCATAAAAAGTCTGAAATTATATTTATTTGGGTATTTATAATATCAATTATTTTAATTTTTCACTATTATGGTAATTACTGCATCATCATTGTGTCATAAATAAATTAAATTATTTAATGTCTAAAAATTATAAATAAAATATCATTATGTAGGAAATATTATTAGATTTATAATGAATATTTACAATCGAATTATCTTATATATAACCATATATTAAAAATGTTTTAGTAAATAAACTTTGATTTTAACTCTTTTAACTCTTCTTTGAATTAAATAATAATAAATGTCCTAATCTAATCCAAGTGGACCTAAAAGATAATATTTTATTCCTAAGGTTGTTTTTAGTCGAGATACACTTGTCTAATATAATTAGGACATGTGTTATGGTAATATTAATATCATTTTTACCCTTAATTACCATATTTACTTTTAACCGTGGTAAATAAAAGTAAAAAGTTACTATTCACCAAAAATTATTTTCATCTCATTGAACCACATTTTACTTCTTGATATTAACCGTGTCTCTTGTATTTTCGAAATTCCATTCACAAAAGTGATAAAATTATGTTTTATGAAAAATTCAGTTTTTTAACTACCACTTAGTAGTTTCACTATTCATCAAAAATTGAAGTTTTTCAGAACAATGCCAAAATTTCACCCTAAGATATAATTGATATTCTGAATTCAAAAATGATGTATATTTTACAAAATTACAAACATATAAGTTGCATTAATTAATTTTATAATTAATTCCCGCTGTCACAACAAATAGCGTGTTTTTAAGCAACAATATATACCAAAAGATTGACAATTGTTTAGGTCCAATTTCAATGTGAAATTAATTCTAATGAACACCGTTGGATAAAATGGTAAAAATATATTCTAATTATACTTTAAAACCACTCAGTAATATAATTCATCACTATAAATTATTTTGATTAAAAAAGTTGTTTTTAAGTATTTTCACTATTCATAAAAATTGGAAGTTCTCAGAAAAATACCAAAAATTCATCTTAGGATAATTTAGATATTCCGAAACCAAAAATGAAGTCCATTTTGAAATATAGAATATATATAATTTCAAAAAGTAGGTATTACTATTCATAACAGCTAGTTTGATTGGTCATGGTGTGTTAGAACTCGGTGTTGCGTACAACACACGCTATCACATTATTTAAAGAGAAGCGTACCGTAGAAGCTTGGGGTGTTACAATGGTTGAAAACTTCCATCTATCATGGTCAGGCGACAACTGGAGCTACCATGGATCACGATCAACCGCTGTGGTCGACCATGGCCTGACTCCGGCCTGATCAGCCTAGCCCGCTCCACTTGGTCCAACCCATCTCCCCTGGCCCAACCCGCTTGTGCGCAGGCTGCCTAGGCTGCAACACATGACCTCCGATCCACACAACCACCAACCACATCTCATGAGACCTCCACTGTGGTATGATCTAGCTGGTTCCCACGCGACCGCCTACCGCACTCCACACTGCCACCTCTGATCGCCATTGCCTTTGATCGTCGCTGCCTTGGGCCGCCACTGCCGCTTCTGACTCACCTTACCAGAATTCCGTGCCGGAACCGCACCAGTGGTCCCTTCCACTGACCACTGAGCCACCTTCAATGCTTGAAATTATAAATGTTCACAATTCTTTACTCCTCACATCCCAATCTACATAGACCCAACCTCCGTTGTCAGTTTACCTCCAATCTAGGGGTTCGATCGCATTTAGAGCCACTCAGAAAGTCAAGTTGTGACCATAGGGATCCAATGGAAAAGACACAAAGAATGAGGGATAGAAAATCACAAAGAACACCCTGAGTAATGAACCTCAGCCTTTGTTCGTGTCATCCTCAATTCGTTCTCCTTAGAACGAAGATCCAAATCAAGAAAACTCCCAAAATAATCCCCACAATTATAAACCATCCCCCAATGATCGAACCATGGATCAATGTATTTGTGGATTGACCCGTTTTCATTGTGGAAATAAATAACGGGGAAACCAAAAAGAAACAACCACCCTACCTTGATTTGGTTTAGTCACTGATGAAGGACGATCGTTATGTCATCGTCATTGGTGAGGTTCCTTTGAATCGACTACACATTGATCATTGATCCACGATCCATATCTATTTATTTGATGGAGTTATTTATCCATGTCTCAAAGGAATTCCATGGTTTTGATGCTAACCATGAATTCCTGACAAAGACTAAATAAATGGAAATGTCGCTTCATTATAAAATAATTTTTATTAAATTATTTTATTCCCATTATGCCCCGTGATAACTTTTTCACAAATGACCCATACCGATTAAAGTTAAGTCGCGCCTAGGGTAAAACATACATTATGAGATCAATAGTTCCCTTAGATTTTTGATTTGGGAACCCGTTTCAGAGTTATTACACTTTTTTTAGGGAAATTTTGCATGCATTCCATTAAAAGTTTAATATTTTTCAAAAAATTGTTCCGGTCACACCGGGCCTTGAAATCATAGTCTGTCTCAAAGAATGGTCTCAAAATTAATCCATATAATATTTAAAAATAATACATGAAAAAAATTGAGATGTTACACTATCCATAACCTCAAATGGTCCAACAAACCTGGGTGAAAACTTTCCCCACCTCCATATCCCGTGGTGACCTAATCTAGAAAACACCCAAAGGAATACGTGATCACCCACTGTAAATTCTAGGGGTCATAATCATATATTAGAACACTACTTATATCTACTCTGATCCATATCCATATATTTATGAATCAACAGAACCTACTCCAACATTTCCTGCACAAGACTCAATCCCAAAAACTCTGACTCACCGGCCTCCATCCAACATAGAGTTGATCTGCATGACCTAACATAAAGTTCCTCATCTGGTGACATATGAATATTTTCCTAATATCTATTATTATAGGTGAACTATAATAATGTTAGATGCTTCTCCCAAGACCCACCAAAGTCTAGTACACATGCTCGTAGCATATCCTCAAGCACCTGTATAGTATGTTTCGACTTCCCATCTGTCTATGGGTGGAATGCCGTAATCAACAAAACCTATATACCCAGTGCCTTATGTAATCCATTAAAAAATCATGAAATAAAGCATGAGTCATGTTATGAAACTATATTCCGTGCTACCCCATGCAGATAGACGATCTCTTAGACAAACAAGTCCCCCAACTGTTCCACTTAGGAAGTCTCCCGTATTAGTAAGAAGTGATATACCTTTTTAAAATGGTATAAAACCACCCAAAAAGAGTCATTATTATAAGGAATCCTTGATTGACCCACCAAAAAATCTACAATAACATCATCCCACTTCTATTATGGAATGTGAAATGACTGTAGTAAACCATCAGGTCATTAATGCTCGACCTTCACCTCCTGACAGGTGTAACATCATGTCACGAACTCTTCTATCTCTTTTTTCATGCCTGACCACTAAAATTTTCTACATAGGTCATTATACGTTTTGGTTACACCTGTATGAACTTCCCACTTTGAGGCATGAAATTCCTGTATCATCTCCTCCCACATACTTATAGGAACAACACCTATATTCCTAACATAGATGATCTTATTGTCATATATCATCTAGTCTGAAGGTGTCTCCCCACCTTCAAGGATTTACCTCAAGGAAAAATATTTTGGGTTCTCATACTACATGTCTTTGATTTGTCTCAAAAGTGAAAACTCCATTGAAACTGATATGAGAGTCATCTACTCCTGACTTTCCTGAACCATAACATGTATCTCATCCAACAAAGTCATCATCTTCCACTTAGCACTAGACTCCTGAACCGCTCGAGTCAATGTCTTCCTACTTAGGGTGCTGGAAACACTATTTCCCTTCCCAGGAATATATGCTAGCTCAAAATCAAATGATTTCATATACTCAAACCACCTCCACTATTGGAGATTAAAGTATCATTGTAAAAATATATACTTTAATCTCTTCTGATATGTATACATAGTAAACTTTTTTCCCAATAGGTAATGATACCAACACTTCAAAGAATAAACCACTTCAACTTACTTGAGGTTATGCGTAGGGTAATTCTATTCATGAGGCCTCAACTGTCGAGACCCATATGCCATAACTCAATCTCCCTGTATCAACACTACTCCAAGTCTGATCCCAGAAGTGTCACAGTACACCGTATACTCCTCACATGGATCAGGTAGGATCAATATTGGTGCTAATGTCAATCACTTATTCAACTCATGGAAGGAATTATATCATACTTCAGACCAGTAAAATTTTATCCCCTTTTTTGCCAAGCCCAAAAGCAGCGCTGCCAATAGAGAAAAGTCCGAGATGAACCTCTGATAATATCCAACTAACCCCAGAAATCTATGGATATCAAAAAAATTCTTAGGATGATCTTAAGAAACAACTACCTGAACCTTTTCTAGATCTACAAAAACACCTTCCTCCGAGATGATATTACCCAATAAGTGTACCTGATCAATCCAAAATTGACACTAAGATAGATTGGCATATAGATGATGCTCTCTTAGTGTACTCAGAACAATGTCAAGATGTTGGTAATGATCATCATGAGTCTTGGAGTACACCAATATGTCATCCAAAAATACTACCACAAATTGATCCAGGTACAGATGTAAGATTCTTTTCATCAAGTCTATAAACATTGATGGTGCGTTTGTCAGCCCAAAGGACATTATGATGAACTCATATAGGCCACACCTACTTTTGAAAGTGGTCCCCGATATATCAGAAGACCAAACTCTCAACTAATGATACCCTGATCTAAATTAAATCTTTGAGAAAACACAAGCTCCTCTCAACTGGTCAAATAGATCATTGATACATGGAAGGGGATACTAATTCTTCACAATCATCCGGTTCAACCTTTGGTAATAGACTTTCAAGAGTAGAGTCTTGTCAACCTTATTTGTAAAAAAGACTATAGAACCCCAATGTGATGTACTCGAATGGATAAAACCCTTATCCACCAAATCTTACAATTTATTCTTGAGCTCTTGAAGCTCCGTCGATGCAATTTTTTAGGGTTGAATGGAAACTGGTTCAACCCCCTACGTGAGATCAATAGTAAACTCCACATATCTATTATGTGGTATCCCTAAGAAGTCTTTAGGAAACACATCCTATAATTGATTCACTAATGGTGAAAATATATCATGATTTACACCTCCTTCATCTAGCAATAAACTTGTAACTTGGGCGGTAAGCTCCCCCAACTGCTGGTGACCTAGCCCTGCACAGACCGCCTTGTTGTCCCACTCTCCACAGTGAATGTATTTGTCACCCTTAGGAGATTTAAAGGTCACTCCCCTCCCATAACAAGAAATTTGGGCACGATATGACACTAAACATTCCATTCCCAAGATTAGATCAAAGCTTGACATATAAAAAATATAGAGATACCAAAGAAAACGATACTCCCCAACCTTGAGAGAACACCCCTTTCACAAGAATATGTCTCTAGAATATAATCCCAATGGTGTGTCTATCATAAAAACCTCACTCACGAACTCCACCTATAGGCTCAAAAAATTTACAAGTTGTGAAAAAATAAAGGGATGAGAGGCACCGATATCAAATAAGGTTCTAACTAATATAGAAGATAAAAGAATAGTACCTCTCACTGTCAATGGTCCAGCCTCATTATCCACAAGTTTAGGATGAATGGTATGTAACTGTCTAGCCCCTATTCTATGTGATATAGTCTGATTCCCCTAAGATACACCACTCTATTGATACAAAAACTCTTTCCCTAAATATCCACGTCCATTACCTCTACCGCCATGACCAGTAGAACTTTAGCTTCTGGACTGATGATGTGTAGAAGATCCCCTTCCTACACTCTGACTCTGTCCAGCTGCTCTATCTTTAACCATATGTCATAGGTTTCTACAGAACCACTATAGATAACCCATCCTACCAAAACCTATACACTCTACCGATTGTCAGAGGAACTATCACTGGAAGTGTCTCGACCTACCACACTAGTGACAAATCACTCATGTAAAATTTTAATTAAACGATCCTTTTGTCTAGGTACTCTACTACCCACTTATTTGGATGACACTATCATAGCGACGCTTCCTGCTCTTGGAAGTCATACCTCCTGACCATCCAATGAAAACTACATGTCTTCCACTAGAATCCTCATTCAGGTTCCCCTCAGATATGAAAGGCTAATTTACCACTTCTCAAAACTTCTTCAGCCTGAAGATATTCACACTTGACTTAATTTCACATTTAATCCCATCCTAAAATTTCTTTGCTGTAATAGGATCATCTCCTCTAATGTTGGACCAAAGTTCTAAAATCTCTAAAGCATCCAACATAGTCCATTAAGAACATACTCCCCTGAGTCAACCTCATGAACTTAGCTATTCTCTCCTTCCTGAGCATATTAGTATAAAAGTAATCCAAGAACTTCTCCTGAAAGTCCTTCCACTCCATATTCTCCATCTTTCCATCTTGAGCATAGATGTCCCACCAATGCTTCACCTAACAACATAACATATAATCATCCAATTTGACTCTCTTATCAGTAGGAGTCTCCAAGTGTTCAAGTATAGTCTGGATAAAATTAATCCAAAACTCATCTCCCCAGACCCACCCTCTCCTGTAAAAGTCGGAGGGTTCTATAACTGAAACTCCCATGTCATGTTAGACATGATTCTCACCACCCGCCTTGGGTATCTTTCCAAGAATTTCATAAACCTATAAAAGTTCTCTCTAAACTTCTCTCTGACTTCCTCAACCGTTAATATTAGTGCCTAAGGTTCCATTGATGGTAGATCATCTCCATCCATATCCTCCTATCGTCCTCTCAACAAGCGTTTCCATAGAGGCATATTTATACAATGTCAAACATGAACCTTAGGACACATAACACAATAGTAATAAATTTATAAAAGAACACAATAATACATAACAAGTCATTTCCCCAAACCCCACCACATGATAAAAAATGAGGTCTTATCACTATCCTTAAATATCCTACACCTAGGACATAATTAACAAAGGGGAAAATCATCTAATTATTAAAGTTTCTCATTAGACACCCATTTGTTAACATGTTTCATCATTATTCAAATTTCAAATTCACATTAGTAACATTTTTCCATTTCAATTTAACAAGCAATGAAAAATAGTTCAAGTTCAACAACTTACCCAAAACCTATTTTCCTATGCTTGCCTAAAATGAGGCATGTTACAAAATAATCTAGAGTTACTAGAATGATGCATACATAATTAACTCTCATTCCATTCTGGGACATGATTCATATCTTAGAAAACATCAAAAGCAATAATCACATCACACAACAAGTGCATCACTCGAGGTGAAATAACATCAACTATAACAACACATCAATAAAATCAATCCCACCTTAGGTACTTGGATTTTACCCTTGTACATGGGTTAGCTAGTCCCATACATGAGATCTTAACAAGGACCCGACTCATAATATTTTCCTATCTACCTTTCCCCAAAATAGTAAGACAAAAGAAAAGAAAAGAAACTCCTTTGATACCACTTTATAACATCCTGACCCGGGTGCCACACATCGGTTCCCCGAGCCGGTCAGTCACACGACCTCAGTCATGACTTCCCATATGCCAAAGGATACCGACTAGTATTTAGGTTCTAATATCAATCATGGAGAGACTATACCCTATTTTCAGAGTAATACACCAATGAAAATAAATAAACAATAACCAAGAATGATGTAACCATAACCAGAACAATACCAATATCACATGATGACCAAAACTAGAAATACAATATCAAAACTGAACAATAGACATGCCATGATAGAGTATATTTTAAGTGTTAAAATGCAAACCCAAAAGTAAAGACACTAATAACTCCCAAGTGGGTCCCAAACCATATCTCGTTCCCTCATCCAAGCTCCACCCCAAACCATCCATCTAACATAGGGACTTTTCCCTTAACCTATCCTAAAACCATGAAATCTATTTGGGTACTAATTAGGCAGCCTGAGTAGGGTGTGATTACAACTTAGTAGGTCACCACCAATGATGTCTAAAACAATATCCAATCAAAATAGTGTATACATATGTATAAATAATAAATAAAAGTAAATAAATAAACAATTTACATTTATTAAATTATCCTTTATCTAAATTCATAAATCCCATGGGTTCCTAAGGACACCCATACCACAATACCTGCTTCATCCCATTCCATAATCTAAACCACATCACACAATAAATTTACAATTCATTATAAACATTTGTCTTTCTTTATCCATTTCATTTCAATTCATAATTTGGCTAATTGGAACCATATTCCAATTCTAATATTTTGGGTCTAGGTTGAAATTCCTAGGAATCTGTGGGATTTTGATGTAGCATACCATGTCCCACACTCATTAATAAATCAATCAAACATATGGGCTTTTGATGCAGAAGACCATGTACCACAATCATTAATAAATTTATCACTATGGGATTTTGACACAACAGGACTTGTCCCACACACAAATATCAATTTATCACTATGGGATTTTGATGTAGCAAGCCTTTTCCCACACACAAATATCATAATAATAAAATGTATCACAATTACACATTTTTTAGTTTAATAAAGGGTAATCAAAATTATCCTTCTCATCACATTCCATGATCAAAAAATCTATTAATTAACTCAACGATTATTCAATCCATTTAAAAAATACATATTCACATCATTCCATTAATTCTAAAATTAATTAATCCTTTTAAAAAAATGATTATTTACATCATTCCATTAATTAATTCAAAAATTAATTAATCAATTTAATCTCTGATCGCCATCACCTTTGATCGCCGCTACCCCGGGCCGCCACCGCCACCGCCGATTCGCCTCACCGGACCATCATGCCAGACTCGTGCCAGTGGTCCCTTCTACAGACCAATGAGACACCTCCAATGCTTGAAATTAGAAATCATCATAATTATTTACTCCTAATATCCCGATCTACATTGACCCAACCTCCATTGTCAGTTTACCTCCAATATGGGGGTTCGATCGCGTTCGGAGCCACTCGAAAAGTCAAGTTGTAACCATGGGGATCCAATGGAAAAGATGCAAAGAATGAGGGATAAAAAATCACAAAGAACACCTAGAGTAACGAACCTCAACCTTTGTTCGTTTCGGCCTCAATTCATTCTCATTAGAACTAAGATCCAAATCAAGAAAACTCCCAAAATAATCCCCACAATTATAAACCATCCCGCAATGATTGAACCATGGATCAATATATTTGTGGATTGAACCGTGTTAGTTGTGGAAATAAATAATTAGAAAACCACAAAGAAACAACCACCCTACCTCGATTCATATTAGTCACTGACGAAGGACAATCGTTATGTCGTCGTCATTGGTGAGGTTCATTCAAATTGACTGCGCGTTGATCATCGATCCATGATCAGTCACTATTTATTTGATAGAATTATTTCTAAATGTCTCAGAGGAATTATAGAGTTATGATTCTAACCCTGAATTCCTAACAATGACTAAATAAAGGGAAATGTTGCTACATTATAAAATAATTTTTATTAAATTATTTTATTCCCGTTATGCCCTGTGATAAATTTTTCACAAACAACCTGTACCGATTAAAGTTAAGTCATTCATAGGGTAAAACCTAAATTATGACATCAAAGGTTCCCTTAGATTTCTGATTTGGGAACCTGTTTAAGAGATATTCCACTTTTTCAGGGAAATTGTGCATGCGTTCCATTAAAAGTTTAATATTTTTCAAAAAAAATTTTCGGTCACACTGGGCCTCAGAATCACAGGTCATCTTAATGATTTGTGTCAAAATCAATCCATATAATATTTAAAAATAATAAATGAAAAAATATGAGATGTTACACTCTACACAACCTCAAATGGTCCAACAAACCTGGGTGGAAACTTGCCCTACCTCCATATCCTATGGTGACCCAATCTAGGAAACACCCAAAGGAATACACGATCACCCACTATAAATTCTAGGGGTCATAATCATCTATCAGAACACTACTTCTATCTACTCAGATCCATATGCATATATTTACGAATCAACTAAACCTACTCTGACATTTCCTACACAAGAATCAATCCCAAAAATTCTGACTCACCAACCTCCATCCAGCATAGAGTTGATCTGCATGTCCTACCATAAAGTGCCTCATCTAGTTCTATATGAATAGTTTCCTAATATCTATTATTATAGGTGAACTATAATAATTTCAGATGCTTCTCCCAAGACTCACCAAAGTCTAGTACACATGATTGTAGAATATCTTCAAGCACTTGTATATTATGTTTCGACTACCCATATGTCTATGGGTGGAATTACGTAATCAACAAAACCTATATACCCAGTGCCTTCTGTAATCCCTTCCAAAATCATGAAATAAAGCGTGAGTCATGGTCTGAAACTATATTCTCTGGTACCCCATGCATATAGACTATCTCGTAAACATACAAGTCCCTCAATTATTCCACTTAGAAAGTCTCCCATATCAGTAATAAGTGAGATACCATTGTAAAACGGTACAAACCACTAAAAAAGCATCATTATTCTAAGGAATACTTGAGAGAACTACCAAAAAATTTATACTAACATCATACCAATTCTATTATGGAATAGGAAATGACTGTAGTAAACCACCGGGTCATTGATGCTCTACCTTCACCTACTGACATGTGTAACATCATTCCATAAACCCTACTATCTCTTTTTTCATGCACGACCACCAAAACTATCTACGTAGGTCATGATACATTTTGGTTAAACCTGTATGAACTTCCCACTTTGAGGCATGAAATTTCCACATCATCTCCTCCCACATACTTGTAGGCACAAAAACCGGATTCCTAACATAGATGGTATTATTGTCATCTATCATCTAGTATGAAGGTTTCTCCCCACCTTCAAGGATTTCCCTCAAGGAAAAATATTTTGGGTCCTCATACTTCATGTCTTTGATTTGTCTCAAAAGTTAAAACTCCATTGAAACTGATATGAGAGTCATCTGATCCTGACTCTCCTGAACCATAACATGCATATCATCCAACAAAGTCATCATCTTCCACTTAGCACTAGCCTCCTGAACCGCTCGAGTCTATGTCTTCCTACTCAGGGTGCTGGAAACACTATTTCACTTCCCATGAATATATTCTAGCTCAAAATCAAATGATTTCATATACTCAAACCACCTCCACTGTTGGAGATTAATGCCTCGTTGTGAAAATATATAATTTAATCTCTTATGATCTATATAAACAGTAAATTTTTTTCCCAATAGGTAATGCTGGAAACACTTCAAATAATAAACCACTACAACTAACATGATGTTATGCGTAGGGTAATACTATTGATGAGGCCTCAACTGTCGAGACCCAGATGCCACAAATAAATCTCCCTGCATCAACACTACTCCAAGTCCGATCCCATAAGCACCACAATACACCGTATAATCCTCACCTAGATCAGGTAGGATAAATATTGGTGTTAATGTCAATCACTTATTAAACTCATGGAAGAAATTATCTCATACTTCTGGCCAGTAAAATTTTATCCCCTTTTTGGCCAAGCTAGAAATTGGCGCTGCCAATAGGGAAAATTCCTGGATGAACCTCTGATAATATCCAATTAACCCCAGAAATATGCAGATATCCAAAACATTCTTAGGATACTCTTAATAAACAACTACCTGAACCTTTTTTGGATCCACATACACACCTTCCTCCATGATGATATGACCTAAGAAGTGTACCTAATCAATCCAAAATTGACACTTATATGGATTTACATATAGATGATGCTCTCTTAGTGTACTCAGGACAATTCCAAGATGTTGGGCATGATCATCACGAGTCTTGGAGTACACCAAGATGTAATCCAAAAATACTACCACAAACTGATCTAGGTATGGATGTAATATTCTTTTCATCAAGTCCATAAGCACTGATGGTGCATTTGTCAGCCCAAAGGACATTATGATGAACTCATATAGGCCACACCTACACTTGAAAGTGGTCCTCAATATATCAGAAGACCAAAATCTCAAATAATGATACCATAATATTAAGTCAATCTTTGAGAAAACAAAATCTCCTCTCAACTAGTAAAATAGATCATCGATACATGGAAGAGGATACCGATTCTTCACATTCATCCGGTTCAACCTTCGGTAATCGACTTTAAAACATAGAGACTTATCATCCTTCTTTGTAAAAAAGACTACAGAACCCCAAGGCGATGTACTCATATGGACAAAACCATTATCCACAAACTCTTACAGTTTATTCTTGAGCTCTTGAAGCTTTTTCGATGCAATTTTTTATGGTCGAATGGAAACTGGATCAACCACCTATATGAGATCAATAGTAAACTCCACATATCTATCAGGTGGTAGCCCTAAGAAGTCTTTAGGAAACTAATACTATAACTGATTTACTTATGGTGAAAAGATATCATGATTTACACCTCCTTCATCTAGCAATAAACTTGTAACCTGGGCGGTAAGATCCCCCAGCTGATGGTGACCTGACCCTGCACGGACCACCTTGTTGTACCACTCTCCACAGAAAATGTATTTTTCAACCTTAAGAGATGTAATGGTCACTCTCCTCCCATAAAAATTAATGTGGTCATAGTATGACACTAAAAATTCCATTACCAAGATTACATTGAATCCTAACATATAAAAAATGTAGAGATCCCAAAGAAAATGATACTCCCCAACCTTGAGAGAACACCTCTTTCACAAGTAGATGTCTATAGAATATAATCCCAATGGTATGTCTATCATCAAAACCTCACTCACGAACTCCACCTACAGGCTCAAACCATTTACAAGTTGTGCAAAGATAAAGTAATGAGAGGCACAAATATCAAATAAGAAACTATCTAATATAGAAGATACAAGAATAGTACCTCTCATTGTCAATGGTCCAACCTCATTATCCACAAGTGTAGGATGAATGGCATGTAACTGTTGAGCCCCTATTCTATGTGATGTAGTCTGAGTCTCCTAAGCTACACCACTAAACTAATACAAAAACTCTTTCCCTAAATATCCATGTCCATTACCTCTACTTCCATGACTAGTAGAACTCTAGCTTCTGGACTGATGATGTGTAGAAGATCCCCTTCCTACACTCTAACTCTGTCCAGCTGCTCTATCTTTACCCATATGTCATAGGTTTCTACAGAACCACTGTAGATGACCCATCCTACCACAACCTTGACAGTCTATCGATGGTCATAGGAACTGTCTCTGGAAGTGTCCCGACCTACCACACTAGTGAAAGATCACTTGAGTAAAATCCTAATTAACTGATCCCTTTGTCTGGGTACTCTACTACCCACTTCTTTGGATAAAACTATCATAGTGATGCTTCCTGATATTGGAAGTCATACCTCATGACTGTCCAATGAAAACTACATGTCTTCCACTAGATGCCTCATTCAGGTTCCCCTCAGATATCAAAGGCTGATTTACCACTTCTCAAAACTTCTTCAGCCAAAAGATATTCAAATGTGACTTAATTTCACATTTAAGCCCATCATAAAAATTCTTTGCCGCAATATCCTCATCTCCTCCAATGTTGGAACAAAGTGCTAAAATATCTAAATCATCCAACATAGTTCATCATGAACATACTCCCCAGAGTCAAACTCATGAACTCAACTGTTCTCTCTTTACTGAGCATATTAGGATAAAATTACTCCAAGAACTTCTCCTGAAAGTCCTTCCACCCCATATTCTCCAGCAGTCCATCCTGAGCCTGGATGTACCACCAATGACTCACTTAACCACATAACATATAGGCATCCAATTTTTCCTTCTTACCAGTAGGAGTCTCTAAGTGGTCAAGTATAGTCTGGATATAATTAATCCAAAACTCATCTCCCTCAGACCCACCCTCTCCTGTAAAATTTGGAGGGTGCTACAATTGAAACTCCCATGTCAGGTCAGACATTCTTTTCACCACCCACCTTGGGTATATTTCCATGAATTTAATAAACCTATAAAAGTTCTCTCAAAAATTATCTATGACTTCCTCAACCGTTACTATCAGTGCCTAAGGTTCTGTTGATGGTAGATCATCTCCATCCATATCCTCTTATCATCCTCTCAACAAGCATTTCCATGGAGGCATATTTATACAATGTCAAACATGAACCTTAGGACACATAACACAATAGTAACAAATTTATAAAAGAACACAATAATACATAACAAGTCATTTCCCCAAACCCCACCACATGGTAAAAAATAAGGCGTTATCACTATCCATAAATATCTTACACCTAGGTCATAGTTAACAAAGGGTAAACTCATCTAATTATTTAAGTTTCTCATTAGAAACCCATTTATTAATGTGTTTCATCATTATTCAAATTTAAAATTCACATTAAGAACATTTTTCCATTTCAATTTCACAAGAAAGGAAAAATAGTTCAAGTTCAACAACTTACCCAAAACCTATTTTCCTATGCATGTCTAAAACGATGCATGTCACAAAATAATTTGGAGTGCCTAGAATGATGCATGCATAATTAACTCTCATTCCATTTTGGGCCATAATTCATATCTTAGAAAACCTCAAAAGCAATAATCACATCACACAACAAGTGCATCACTCAAGGTGAAATAACATAAACTGTAACAACGCACATAAATAACATCAATCCCACCTTAGGTACTTGGATTTTACCCTTGTACATGGGTTAGCTACTCCCATACATGAGCTCTTAATAAGGACCTGAATCATAATATTTTTCTATCTACCATTACCCAAAACAGTATGACAAAATAAAATAAAATAAACTCCTTTTATACCACTTTATAACATCCTGACTCGGGTTCCACACATCGGTTCCTCGAGCCGGTCAGTCACATGACCTTAGTCATGCTTTCCCGTATTCCAAAGGTTACCAACTAGTAGTGAGGTTCTAATATCAATCATGGGGAGACTATACCCTATTTTACAGAGTAATACACCAATGGAAATAAATAAACAATAACCAAGAATGAGATAACCATAACCATATCAATACTAGTATCACATGATAACCAAAACTAGAAATACAATATCAAAACTGAACAATAGACATGCCATGATAAAGTATGTGCCAAGTGTCAAAATAAAAAACCAAAAGTAAAGACACTAACAACTCCCAAGTGGGTCCCAAAACACATCTGGTTCCCTCATCCAAGCTCCACCCCAAACCATCCATCTAACATAGGTCCTTTGACCTTAACCTATCATAAAACCATGAAATCTATTCGAGTACTGATTAGGAAGCCTGAGTAGGGTGTGAGTACAACTCAGTAGGCCACCACCAATGATGTCTAAAACAATATCCAATCAAAATAGTGTATATAGATGTATAAATAATAAATAAAAGCAAATAAGTAAACAATTTAAATTTATTCAATTATACTTGATCTAAATGCATAAATCCTTTGGGTTCCTAAGGACACCTGGACCACAATACCCACTTCATCCCATTCCATAATATAAACCATATCACACAATCAATTTAAAATTCATTATAAATTTTTTTATTTCTTTATCCATTTCATTTCAATTCATAATGTGGCTAATTGGAACCATATTCCAATTATAATATTTTGGTTCTAGGTTGCAATACCCAGGACTCTGTGGGATTTGGATGTAGCATACCATGTCCCACACTCATTAATAAAGCAATAACACATATGGGCTTTTGATGTAGAAGACCATGTCCCACACTCATTAATAAATTTATCACTATGGGATTTTGACACAACAAGACTTGTCCCACACACAATATCATTTTATCACTATGGGATTTTGATGAAGCAAGCCTTGTCCCACACACAAATATCACAATAATCACATGTATCACAATTACACATTTTTCACTTCAATCAAGGGTAATCAAAATTATCATTCTCATCACATTCCATGATAAAAAAATCTATTAATTAAATAAACAATTAATCAATCCATTTACAAAAATGCATATTCATATCATTCCATTAATTAATTTAACAATTAATTAATCCATTTATAAAAATGCATATTTCTATCATTCCATTAATTAATTCGAAAATTAATTAATAAATTCAATATCTTAAATTAATTCACCAATTAATTGGTCATAAAATTTCCATTAATTAATTAAACAATTAATTAATCACAATTTCACAATACCAATATACCATAATTAATTCAACAATTAATTAATCAAAACGCAACCCAATATCCCATAATTAATTCAACAATTAATTATTAAATTAACAATTAAATATTCCAATAATTAACTCAAAAATTAATTATCCCCATATACCACCATTTAAATATTCCAATAATCAAATCAACAATTAATTAGTCTCAATTTCACAATCCCTTAATTAATTAATTCATCAAATTAATTAATTCAAATAGGAATTTCAATTGATAAAAAAACTCTAGAAAATTTGAAATTACATACATGTAATTGAAATCATGACTATGGGATTTGAATAATATACCACCTACCTAGATTCGTTGACAAACGATCACCCCACAGAAATTCCCAATTTGAATGGAATAACGACGTAGAGGGAGATTTAGATCTAAAACCCGAATTCAAGATCGAACAAAACAAGATCCATTAAATCTTGATCTTGATCCAAATCCTAGATCTAAATCAATATATATATATATGTAACTAAAATATGAAATAAAAATCCCTCAAGGATGGGAGAAGATCAAGAAGGAGAAAGGAAACCACACGGGATGAGATCCTCTTACCGTGAGGGGTGCATATCTTCAATCAGGGCTTTGAATCACCAAGTATGGAGGTTGGAAAGGCTTGGAATCTGTCTGGGAGGCTCTGGAATTGAGAGAAAATTAACATGGGTCTACCTAGGGAATTCAGGGACATAATAAGAGAGTTCAATATTTTTTAATAATTTTCAGAGGATTAAAATCCCGTACGCATGGTTTGCTGCTTGGGGCACACGATTTCCCATAACTGTGTGCCTTAAACACGCGATTCATCAAGGGGGTGCATGGTTTCTAATTTTAGGAAACACAGTTTGAAAAAATGTGTTCCATACATGAAAACATCTCTTTTCAAGGTTGCACGGTTTGCTGGGTCAGGGCACATTGTTAGGGAAAACTGTGCGCCAACCGTGAACATCCCTCTTTCTTCTATTTTTCTCAAACTTTCACCCAAACACACCCCAAGATAAAACTCAAACGAAAGGTAATAAACCCAAGTAAAATGATTACCTATAAAAAAACATGAGACATATCCAGAAAAGTCTAGGGTTTTTCAAGTAATGTGAGATTGGGTGGGTTTATATAGAAAAATAAAGGAGAATTATTTATTAATTTCAAAAATTAGGTTTTGGAATTTATATGATAAATTAATCCAAACCACAAACCATCCCATAGTTTTTCCCATGGTTTTGGTCAAAGAGGAGTGAATTTAATTATTTTATAAGACTGAGAACCTAACTCCTTAAAATAATACCCTTGGTGATGTGGAAGTGAGTCGTGTTTATAAAGAATTGATTTTAAAACATTAAAATATAATATAGGTTTTGTAGGATTCATTAATGTTTTATAAATTTAATCAAATAAATTCAAAAACAAATTATTTTAAAGGGGAAGCATAATTTTGGTCGGGTATACTCTTTATAGCACTTATTACATCACTTTTGGGCTTTTATGATGTCATAATACATTCCATATTTAAATTTTACCCGAAAATTCAGTTGTCTCAGAAAATTAATAAAAATTCACCATTGGATAATTTTAAAATTTTTATTTCAAAAATAATATTTATTTTATGAAAATAATTTTATAAATATGATAATTTACACTTTTAAATAAAAAATCCATTTTTATTGTAAAATACTAGTTTTTTGACAATAACAGTTTTCTGACCCTTATAAAAATTACATTTGACTCTGTAAAATTATATTATCATTTATATTTAATAAATATTATTTAATAATATTATTTTATTAAAATATAATTTAATTAAAAAATTCATGAATTCATCAAAAGAGTGTCTTGATTGAAACTATATATTTCCCAAAAATACAATTTGTGTTTCATCGTATCAAAATCTAATTTTTATCAAACTCCTCATCTAATCATTTAAAAAGTAATAATAAAATGGAATAAATATAATAATTATTTTATTTAAATAAAATATATAAATTCATATTGTTAGGATCTAAATACATAACCCTTTATTATACCAGCAAATGCTCTAAGGGTAAGGTGTGTTGGGGTGGGATTTTCTTGGGGTGGTTCGACGAACATGGTATGGGCCATGATCTCAATGGGCTTGAACTTCTCCCATAAATAGTTTCACTTGTGCTTTATTTATTAAATATTGTCCTGGGATTGGTCAAGGAAAAATTCCAATGATGATATCTCCCTTAGAAGCTCTGATAAATGGGCTTCATAGGTTATTTTCCTACTGGTCGAGGCCATCGCTTATTCCATCTGTGTCAATTGGAATTTATCATAACCCTTAATATACTAATATTAATGGTTATTATACAAAAACTATATTATAAATGGTTATTATTATTAACAATCCTTTAAATACAACAAGATATAACTTATAACGATCCAAAACAAACCAAAGTAGTGCATATGTTTTCTACAACTTCATTTCTAAATAAATAATTTATTCATTTTAAAAGGAAATTTTATTTATAAATTTTGGGGTCATTACATTATTCCCCATTCATAAATTTTTCCCTAAAAATTTTCATTTCATATACTAAAACATATGAGGTTAATTCTATTTCATCACCACTTCTGGTTCAAATGTCACTTCCTCAAACTTGTGGTTCCACCACAACACTTTGACCTGGTGAGTTGTCTTATTTTATAGAATTTTTTCCTCTATGATCTAAGATCTTCACTAGTTTCTCCTCATATGAAAGATAATTCTCCAATGATACCACCTCTAGATTCAGTACATGTGAGGAGTCTGGTATGTACTTACTTAAGAGGGATACATAGAACACATCATGTACTTGAGATATGTTAGGTGTGAGTGCTAGTCGATAGTCCACCACTCTAATACAATCAAGGATCTCAAAGAGAATGATATATCTTGGACTAAAATTTCCATTCTTCCCAAACCTCATGACTTTCTTTCATAGTGATATATAAAGGAACACCTTGTCTCTGACCTTAAAATCCATGTCTCATCGATGACTGTCTACATAGATTTTTTGTCAACTTCTCATGGATTTCATATGACGTTGATTAGTTTGAACCTTCTATGTCATAATTGAATAAGATCAGGTCTCATCAGCTTCAACTCTCCAATTTCATCCCACTATGTTGGAGTCTGACACCTATTCCCATACATAGCCTCATAAGGTGCCATTTAAATTCTAGAATGAAAAATGTCATTATACAAGTAGTCCAATAAGGTAAGGTGTTGATCCCAACATCCTTGGAAATCTATTGAACATGATCTCATCATATCCTATAGAGTTCAAATGGTTCTCTTAGACTGACCATCCATCTAAGGGTGATAAGAAGTACTGGAACTCAGCTCTGTATCCAACACTTACTAAAGGCTTTTCCAAAACCTCAAGGTAAACATTAGATCTCAATCAGATACAATGGAGAGTGATACTCCATGCAGTCTTAAAACTTCTCTTATGTCTATCTTAGTGAGTTATTCAATAGACAAATCTTCCTTGATAGAAATGAAATGTGCTAACTTGGTAAGGTGATTGACTACCACACAGACAGTATTATTTCCTTTAGGTGACCTGAGGAGTCCTATGATATAATCCATGCTTATGTTTTCCCATTTCTATACTAGTATGGGAAATGGTTGCATCATAACCTTAGACTTCTGTTATTCATCCTTGACTTATTGGTATACGAAGCATCAGGATACAATCTCCACAATATCCCTCTTAATGTTATCTCATAAGAATTTTTTCTTCAAATCTCTATACATACTAGTGATTCCTAGATGAATAGATAAGGGTGAGATATGTGCATCATCTAGAAGTTCCCTCTTCAGTTATGGTTTTGATGGGACACATATATAGGTTCCAAACCTTATACATCCATCTTTAGTAAAGTTGAACTCCAGAATATTTGCTACATTTTTCTGTATCACCTTATCATCCTTCTAATCCTCCTTGATGCTCTCAGGAATAGATAGTTGAACATTCATTTGATCAAGGTAGGATAATGATTCTTTTATTATTCCCATGTTCAACCTCTATATGTAAAACAATATTAGATCCCTTATAATTATCAATATGGATAGGGATGTAGGATCATTTATACTCAGATAATCTTCCACTTTGTTCAGATTCCCAGGATGGTAATGGAATTAACAATCATAATCCTTGATTAGATCTAAACACCTTCATTGGCACATATTGAGTTCCTTTTGTGTGAATATATACTTGAGGATTTTATGGTTTGTATATATGTAAAACTTTTCTCTATAGAGATAATGCCCCCAAATATTCAACTCAAAGATTACTGTACCCAATTCTAGATCATGTGTTGGGTAGTTCTTCTCATGGAACTTTAATTGGTGGGAGGTACAAGGTATCACTTTTCATCTTGCATGAGTACACATCCCAAGACCTTTTTGGATGCATCGTTGTAGATTATAAATCATTTCCCACCGGTGGGTAATGTAAGCACAAGTATAGTTATTAACCTATTATTTAAATATTTAAAGTTTTCCTCACATTTATCATTATAGAAAAACTTGAATCCCTTATGATTTATCTCAATTAGTGGGATTGAAAATCATGAGAATTTTCTCAAAAAATGAAAATAGTACCCAACTAATCTAAAGAAACTATGAATTTTTGTCCCAAATGTTGGCTTGGTCCATCCTTAATTTTCCTATATTTTTGAAGGATCAACATATATACTTTATCTAGTGATAATATTCCATAATAACGTTAATTATTTTATCCAAAACTTTCATTTACCATAAATTTCAAATAAACTTTCCTTTCTAAAAGTATTCAATACAAAAATTCAAATTCTCTTTATATTCCTCCTTGATTTTGGAGAAGATAAGAATATCATCTATAAAGGCTGCCATAAATTTGTTAAGGTAATCCCTAAATACTATATTCATGAAGTCCATGGAGATATTTGGAGCATTAGTTAGTCAAAATGGAATAATTATGAAATCATAGTTACCGTAACTTGTACAAAATTTTGCCTTGGGAATATCATCCTCCTTTACCTTTACTTGATAATATCCTGACCAAAGATCCACCATAGAGAAGTAGTGGGCTCCACATAGCTGATCGGACAAGTCATTAATCCATGGTTGAGGATACTTATTATCATATTTTTTTGATCTCACGATAATCAATGTAGAGGTGCATTGAACCATCATTCTTCTTGATGAAGAGGACCGATGCACCCCATAGTGAAGTACTTGGGAATATGAACTATTTATCTAGATTCTACTATAGTTTCTTTTTTAGATCTTCAAGTTCAATAGTGGATATTATTTATGGATTCTTTGATATTGGAAAATCTCCAGTTATAAGTTTGATTAATAAATCAAACTAATGACTTAGCGGAAGGTTAGGAAATGTTTTAGGAAACACATCAGTGTATTCCCTTATAATAGAAAAGTATTCAAGGATGATGTTTTCCTTAGTATAAATAATTTGAGCAGGATATGATTTCTAATAGGGAAATAAAATCCATGCTTGAGATGATGATACTAAAGGAGACTCCTCAACCTCCTTGCACTTGTATAGAATCATAGGAAAATTCATGATTTAGAGGTTGATTTCCTTCTCTAGTAAATTTATGTTGTCTCCATATAAGGGAAGTTAATGCATACATATAATGACATCAAATTCTGCTAAAGGAAGTATCACAAGGTTTTGTGAGAAATTTAGCCCACAAATTTTGACAAGAGATGAGTTATATGCTTGGGATAACACAATTGACCCATTTATCATCGTCAATGATATCTAAAATTTCATGTTTTGAGGTGTTTTTTGAATAGTTCTACTAAACTTGCATGATACGAAATAATGTGTAGAACCATAGTCATATAGGAAATTTTATGTTCATGAATGGAGGATAAGCCTTCATTTCACTATTTTATTCTGGTTATAATCATTTAATTCCTTTAAAATAGACTTATGGATGATAATTTTCAAACTATTATACACTTAAATGTAAAACCATTAACATTTAAGGGATAACTCATAAATGACACATATTCCTTAAACTATGAATTTCTAGGTTTCATTCTAAGTTATCCATGATCTATTTCCTAAAATAAAATCTTATAGGATTTTTTCCCCTTAATAATGGTTTGTAAATAACCTTTTGAATTTACCAACACATATCCCCTGAGAGTTTTAAACCAGGTGTATAACAAGGCCCATTTTTGTGCACAAGTTGATGATCAAGTCTATCTCAATGCGTCCCTTTTGGGGTTATTACCCCTAGGTACAACTGTTCAAGAGACATATCCTCTTGTAGTATCCATATAGTGATGAATTTTCTTATAATACACTTACTCTAAACTTTGTCAAAATTTAGGGATGTTTTCCTATGTTTAGTCTTATCCCTAAGGTTTTTACTATAGTTTTATAATCTTAATCCCCAAAAATAACTAGAATTTCATCTGATACGAACTATGAAAACCCATATATTTAATACACTTTATTTTAGGATTTATTATATAAATATACACTTAATACAACCATATAATATCATAAGGATATATTTCTTTGGATAATTAGGTATATAGCATAATAACTTGAAACATGGGTATAACAACATTATTTAAAAACTCCAAAACATGCCCTTATTTTCATTGGATCTTTTAAAACATCATAGGATAACCTGGGGATGCACATAAGAAAGGGGTGAGATATAAATCCCAATAAGGTAATAATAAAATCATAACATGATAAAAGTAATACATGTTAGTGAATAGGCCTATAAATGAGACATAAAATGGGTGAGAAACATAAACACGAATATCGAAGCATGATATAAGATGATAACATGAAGGAAATATAAGAATGTGGAAACAAAATAAAACATGAAATCATAAGAATACGTTGAGGATAATAGCCAAGAAAACATAGCATAATGTGATTAAGATAACCTCCCATGCACCATAAATGGAATATCATGAGATAAATTCATTACCCAATGCATTGGAGGACTATATAATTTCGAACCCATCTGTCACATTCATATCATGCACATGCATAAGGGTGTATTTCATAATTTTCAATACCATGATTAAGGAGTGTGGGTTACATATATAGAATTCCCCCATCAATGAAGTATGGGTACATCTATATTAATACCTTTGAGTGTAAATGGGTAGGGGTATTTACTACACAAATTCTTGTCATGGAAAAATCACAGGATAATTTCGACAACATAACATGGGTACATAAAGATTCATGGAAGGGTTTAATGAGAGTTAATTGGGTATATAATCAATTTTAAATCATAATTATAGTAATAGGTATGTGTGGAAACATATCATAATATAAAAAATTAGAAATAAAAAGGCATAATATAAAGAATGTGCTTGAATAAAGAGGAGGAGAGGATCCCTTACCTTGAGAGGGAACTTCTAAAAGCATGAGAGGAGGTTATTAATAGCTTGGGGGAACCTTGGTAGGTATATAGAGAGGTAATTTAAGAGTAAATTAATTATCTAAGGGTTTTTAGTGAAGATTAATGAGATTTTGAGTGGGTTTATATAGAAAAAGAGAGAGGAAATCTTCATTAATTTTTAAACTTAGGTTTTGGACTTTATATGATAAGTTAATCCAAACCACAATCCATCACATGGTTTTTTACCCATGATTTACACTAAAGAGGAGTAAATGTATTTATTTTATAATTTTTAGAACCAAAATATATAAAATAAAACACTTGGTGATGTGGAAGTGAGTCATGTTTATAAAGAATTGATTTTAAAACCTTAAAATATAATATAGGTTTTGGAGGATTCATTAAGGGTTTATAAAATTAATCAAATAACTTAAAAAAAATTATTTTAAAGAGGAAACATAATTTTGGTCATGGATACTATTTATTTTATTTATTACATCACTTTTGGGATTTTATGATGTCATAATATATATTATATATTTATACCATATTTAATTTTTACCCAAAAATTCGACCATCTCAAAAAACTATGAAAAATTCACCATTGGATAATTTAAACATGATGATTTCAAAAATAATATTTATTTTTCCAAAATAATTCTTTAAATATGATAATTTACACTTTTAAAATAAAAAAACCCCATTTATTGAAAAATAATGGTTTTTTTGACAATAACAGTTTTCTGAACCTTATAAAAAATTACATTTGACTCCGTAAAATTAAATTATAATTTATATTTAATAAATATTATTTAATAAAATTTAATTAGAATACAATTTATTTAAAAAATTCATGAATTCATCAAAAGAGTGTCTTGATTGAAATTATATATTTCCTAAAAATACAATTTGTGTTTCATCATATCAAAATCTATTTTTTATCAAAATAATTATCTAATCATTTAAAACGTAATAATAAAAAGGAATAAAAATAATCATTATTTTATTGAAATAAAATTTACAAATTCATAATTTTAGGGTCTAGATATATATACCTTTATTACATCGGTGAATACATTAAGGTTCAGGTGTGTAATAGTGAGATTTTATTATGGTGGTTCGACGAACATGGGTTGGGATGTGATCTCGATGAGCTTGAAATTCTCCCATAAAAAAATTTTCTCATGATTTTTTTATTGAATATCAGCTTGTTCTTGGAAAAGGGTAAAGCCCAGTGATTTTATCTCCCTTAGAAGCTCTGATAAATGGGATTTATAAGGTATGATCCTACTGGTCGAGGCCATCGCTTCTTCCCTCCATGTAAATTAGAATTTGTCGTAACCATTAATATACTAATATTAATGGTCACTATACAACAACTATATTATCATTGGTTATGATGATTAGAGGCATTTTAAATATGATAATCTATAACTTATAATAGTTCAAAATAACTAAAGTAGTGCGTGTGTTTTATACAACTTCATTCCATAGCAAGGTATCTACTCATTTAAAAAGGGAATTTCATTTATAAATGTTTGGTTCATTACACGTTCAACATTGGTTTTATAAAAAAATAACATGGAAAGTTAATTTTTTAATTTGTTTTAGAAAATAAGATGATACCACACTTTTAAACTGAAAATGTTGAACCAAAATCAGCAAAAAACAACAAAAACAAAATAAGAGCATAGAAAAAATAATTGAGAACTTTTACAATATTTTTTACAAATATAAAACTAAATGAAACTAAAAGTATAAATTCTTTAAAATTAAAATGTATTCTACAAATAAAATTTGAATGTATTTCAAGTCGTTTGATGCATAAAAAGAAACAATATCAATAACCTACAAAATAAAGTATTATGAATTTAAAAAATAACATATTTTTTTAAATTATAAGTGTTATGTAAGAAACTATTTTTTCACTCAAGTATGTATCCTTTAATTTTTAGTCTAAATATTTAATTTTTACCTAATGTGGATTCCTAATGAGTTAGTAAAGGTTTCGAGGGTTCCCAGGGCTTTTTCAAAGCCCAAAACCCATATTTTTTGTAGAAAATAGACTCTGCACACGATTTAGAGTAAACCACGCAGATTGTGTTTTTTCAGACAGAGCCACCTCACACGGTTAGCGCACAATCATGTGACCTAATTGTGTGAGCACCCATTTTCCCCAGGTACCCATGCATGGGTTGTTCATGGTTTGAAAAACCATACAGACCAAACCATTTGGGAAGAGTTATCCCACACGGTTTGTGCACAATTTGACAAACCGTGCGGACAAACTGAGCACATGTTATTATTTTGGTTAAATTTCTAGTTTCACCCCTAATGATCTGTTAACCCTTCTCCTTCTTACTAACTCATAAACCAGTGGGATTTTCCTCCACTTTCACCCATTTGGATCTTTTTGAAGGCCAAAGATATGGATCAAGAGATCTACTTCATCTGACATCAAATCTAGTTTCTGTTCATCACATTGTATGAACAACGGTATGTACTCGAGTTCACTTTAGCTGCTATTCTTCTCTTTCACTATCAACCTAGATATCTTCATGTGAGAGTTTTTTAACTTTTCTTATATCTACTCCGATCCAAGGAAAATAAAGGGCCGATACCAGAGGAGAAGGATCGTACAACCCTAAGGTAGGTGGTCTATAACTTATCCCTAAAGTTCATTGATTTTGGAATGCTCATGTGGGGCCCAATGGTTTTGTTGAAAGCCATTTCTTAAATTTACATGCCATGATTATACTTGATATAATTGTATGGTTTTTATATTTCCAAATATGTTATTATTTTTTTGAGGTTACACCCACAACTCAATCCGCCTCATGTTGAAGGTTATGCCATATTGGGTTTTTAGTGTTTCGGCATGTTTGAGCCACCATTCGGGTGTGCCTTTGCATGACGTTACTAAAGGTGAGACTTTCCTATAATAAATGACTTGTTATTGATGATAATTGCATAATGGCATGTACTATGTATTCTCACCACTCGACCCGCCTAAGGTAAGTTCTTTCAAAATGATTATTAAATGTGAATTGTGAAATGGAAAGTATACTAAGTATATATGTTGGGATTAAAAAATGAGTTTGAATTAAGTTTACATGTCCGTATCATCCCTTGAAATGTTAATGGATGGTAGTAGAGTGAACCTTCCTAATTGACATGCCTTGGGGATTAATTAAGACATGATTAAATATTTGCAACACTACTTGGCCTATCCACACTAATGAAAGACAAGGCTTGGACCAATAAATAAATGGTTTCAACTCTACTTGAACTATCCACACTAATGGAAGGAAAAACTTGAACTAAATGAATTATTACATGATTAAAATATCAAATAGGAATGGACTGACTCGAGCTCACCTTGGATTCTGAGAGGATAATACCTTGGGTCTCGGGAACCCCATTCCGATTCAAGGATGCAGTTTGCTTAGGTTGATAACCACCTAGACTATGGTTCTTATTTATTCCTCAAATTACTAGTATAATACCGTAGTGTCATTTTCATTATTATAGGATACATCAAATACACTTCTTGAATCTAACATTAACTAGTAGGTTCCATGGTGAAATACCATAGGGCCCTGTCTTTTCTTAGCCCCGTTTTACCTTGGTCGACCACCTTAGACTCAATAGACACCTTATTGTGGAATAACTTTTATTAGGATCCTTGGATTACACTATTAACCCTTATCTAGACTTAGATACTACTGAGTTAGCATTCCGTGAGATTTACATTACCTTGGTTATTACCCCAGAACTCCCTCAATGGATATCATTTTCAGGTTTCCTTGTTATGCCTTGGGACCTTCACTACTTATACTATCACAAGGTGATGTCAGTGATGGATATGCCTCACGTGAAACATTAACATTAAATGGTAATTTCTTAATTAATGAACTGGTTATATGTTCAGACACTAGCCGAGGGCTGAAGCAGGTACTTGGGTATTTAGTTATATTGTATTGCTTGCTTTACCTTATATATGCATGCCTGCACACTGCTATATTCCATTACACGGGCCAAATGTTATCGACACCATTGGTGGTGGCCCATTGAGATTTATCTCACAACCTTTCCAGGCACCATTGGGTACCTAGAATAGATTACATGGTTGTAGGTATTAACAAAGGGAAGCATAAATCTTCCAATACTTGATTGCGTGCTGTTAGGATGGAGCTTGACAATAGATGACCGAGTTAGATCTTGGGATGCCTGGAGTAGTATTTTTTTTTCTTTTAATTTGTAGAACTATTATTCCTATTGTCTTATATCCATGTTTTATAGTTTTATAGTGACATGACATTACATCATCATTATTCTAGTTGAAACAGTTATTATTATTCTCATTTATCTACTGCATCAGTTTTCCTCCACTATTTATTAATATTGCTTCCACTATTTACTATTATCTTACATTAATTTTTCTATGATATACTCTGCTAATGAGGGAATAATCTTCCAATGGAAACACCCTATCCCTCACTACTATTCGTCAACCTTTGGCATTCGGGAAGATGCGCTTGAGCCCATGTGGCCCACCGGGCTCAGGGCACCCGTTAAGCGGTATCTGAGTCTGGGACGTCACAAAGTGGTATCAGAGGTGGTTTGTTTTCTTGATTTAATATTTTTAGATAGTATATTGGAGAATTGGAATGCTTGGTAATTGGTCATAAGTCATGTTTGGGCGCCACGAACCCATGTTCGGGGTAAAAACCAGGTTTCCTAAATTACAATTGTTGTTCTATTTTGCCTATTATAGTTGATATTATTTCACCATTGGGTGACACACATGATGTGTGGTGTTATTGATTATTACTCCATTTTAAAATTTATTTCATCCTTATCCCAATGATATGAGGGCAATGAGAATTGCTACATGAATCATTATAGGAACGTAGAATTCACATGTCATGCATATTGCCATGCCATATAGGTGCATTTAACTGCTTTACACTGCTTGATATACCTATAATTGCTGAGTGATGCTGTGATAGTTTCTTGTAATTGTATTACTTTGGATAATATTGAGTGATTTCCTAAATCAATTCATGAGGTGTATGGGACCTCATGGGTTGGGATGAGTAATTTACTAAGTTGATCCATTATGCTATAAATAAATGGGTGTCGTTTCTAGTGATAAGTGTATGGACACTGAGTCATTAGAAATGGATATCCATTATAAAGTGAATCCTAAAATCTAAAATGAATTGTTTTCACATCCTTATCCCTCATTGTCATGTTTATTAAAGGTAAAGGAGTGAACCTAAGAGTTAACTACAAAATGACATGAAGCTTATACTTGAGCACTTAACAATACCTGGTTGTCTAAGCGAGTAGTTTGGGTAGTATGCCTTGGGTAGTGAGTTTTCTTATGACCAGTTTCTGCTACTTATGCTATATTTTTCATATAAGATTGTTCTAAGGTGCGTTCTTGGAATTTTTAGACCAATTTCGCCACGAAATCCTCGTGTCATTCTCTAGGAGGTTGTTGACGACCATGCTCCAGAAATGGTGGGCCCTGAGCCACCAGTCTTACTTTCAGCAGTGAAACTTGAGGCACCGCCTGTTGTAATTGATTTGGGCACTGATTCCGAAGTCCATGATAGTTTCTTACATCTAATGCATTCCATGAAAGGTGATCCACATGTTGCACCTATGATGGATGATCTGACCTGCAAGTTACAGTAGTAGTATCCTCCTAATTTTTCAGGGGATGGCGGTTCTCAAGCTTACAAGTCTTGGCTAGAGGCAATGCTTTCTATCTTTGAGCATCTGGGAATGCCTCTAGAGTGGATATTCAAGCTTGGTACATACATGCTTTGGGATTCGGCCAAGAATTGGTGGGATGAAGTTACCCAGGCTAGTCTTCATTAGGGCGTGTTATGGGTTCACTTCTAAACTACCTTCTATGATCAGTTCTTTCCTCAGGCACTGAGGGCTGACAGAGCCAGAGAGTTCATGAATCTCAAGCAGGTTTCTATGTTAGTTATGTAATATTCATTATGTTTTACTGATTTATAGTGCTTTTCACCACTTCTATATGGTGATGAGATTTCACATGCTAGACGTTTTGAGGATGGGATCCAGTACGCCATTTGAACTCAGGTGAATGTTTTTTTCCTTCCTACCTTTTCTGCAATAGTTTATCAGGCCCTTATCACTGAGAATAACTTGAGGCATGACATGGGTACCAGGTTTAAAGGATCAATGCCGCGTCAGGCCAGTAATTCTTTTGGTGGTAGGAAATGTTCCCTTGAGGTTTTTTTTCGGGGTAGTGGAAGCCAGAGTATCCAGTTTTATAACTCTATGGTGTGTCATCAATGTGGGAGATCAGGGCATAAGAAGCCCCAATGTGATAGAGGCCCTATGGAGTGCCGAGCTTGTAACCGTATGGGTCATATTTAATAGTTTTAAAAGACCTTTCCACTATCTTTGAATGGAAAAGATATGTTCTAGATCCACCTTCAGGAGTGAGTTATTTTACACCATGTCAGGTAGGGAGTTGGAATAGTACCAGTAGGTGTGGTTGAGGAGGAGGTCGTGGTCATGGTAGTCTGATCCCTGATCACCAGTAGTGCCAACAGAGCAGTCATGACCATGGTAGTCTATCTATTTCACAGGTCCGTGGATCAGGTTAGTTGCATGCCTTATGGTTGATACCCGAGGATCAGGCTGTGGGACCATCTAAAGTACGAGGTAGTATTCTAGTAGCCTCTACTATTACTCTACCTTGTTTCATACATGTGATTCAAAATATTTTTTTTCTATATCTATCGTGGAAATTCTCAGACTAGAGATACAGTATCACTATGGTGTAATGACCCTTGATACACCATTGGAAATACAGATGGAGGGAATATGCTAGTCTAGGGATTGTTCCATTGAGATAGGAAGTTTCACTTTCTTGTGGAATCTCTTTGTTCTTGAGATGATGGGATTAGATTTCATTCTTAGGATGGACTGGTTAGTCTACTATCATGCCTTTGTAGACTGCTATCGCTGTAGAGTTACTTTTACATCACCAGAAGGCATCAGTTATCTTTTCAAGGGTGAGTGGGATGTCCAAGCTGGGAGAGCTAGAATGAAGCATCATGGGCTAGGTGGAGTGACTGACTAGATTGAAAATATTTTCATGGATGATTAGGGTTTTCTTCAAAATGATTTCCCTTCAGCAGTTGATCATTTCAAGGAAGTCTTTCCTGATGACTTTTCTGGTTTACCTCCTAAGAGAGAGGTAGAGTTTACAATGAAGCTTGTTCCAGGAGCATCTCTAGTGTCCATTCCTCCATACAGGATAGAACCTACTAAGATTCAGGAGCTCAAGCAGTAGATAGAGGACCTAGAGGCCAAAGGTTTTATATGGCCTAGTAAATTTTCTTGGGGTTCACCCATGCTCTTTTCTAAGAAGGTGGATTTAACTCTTCATCTATGTGTGTATTATATAAGGTTGAACCATCTCACAGTAAAGAATCGATATCCACTTCCTCAAATAGATGATCTCTTTGACCAGCTCTGAGGAGAAAAGGTTTTATCTAAGATCGACCTGAGATCAAGTTATTATCATGTGAAAGTCAAACCATCAGACATACCTCGTACAACTTTCCGTAGTAGGTATGGTCTGTATGAGTATCTTGTTATGTCATTCGGCCTTATGAACGTGCCTTCTATTTTCATGGATTTGATGAATAGGGTTTTCCACCCCTATTTGGAATCTTTTTTCATGGTCTTTGTGGATGATATCTTGGTGTATTATTGCACTCGTAACGACCATGCCAAACATCTTGAGATCATTCTAAGTACATTGAGAGTGCATCATATTTATGGAAAGCTTGCTAAATGTGAATTTTGGATCGACAAAGTCCACTTCCTGGGTCATATTATTTCAAAATCAGGTGTATCTGTTGAGCTTGAAAAGGTTAGTGCTGTAGTTTACTAGGAGCATCCAAAAACGTGTTTGATATTAGGAGTTTCTTAGGGCTTGTTAGATTTTACAAGAATTTCATACAAGACTTTTCTCATCTTGATTCACCTATTACTGGTCTTACAAAAAAGGTTTTACAGTTCACATGGTCAGAAGCATGTGAGAAATCATTTCAAGAGCTGAAAGGGAGGATTGTATCGGCACCTATTCTGATTCTTATAGAACTAGATAAAGGTTATATCATTATCTGTGATGCATTGATCATTGGACTAGGAGCAGTGTTGATGAAGGAAGAAAAATTCATTGCATACAGATCTCAACAGTTGAGGCCTTATGAGATAAATTACCTGACGCACGACCTTGATCTAGTAGCAGTTGTCCATGCCTTATGTTTCCAAAGACACTATCGGTTGGGTGAGTGTTTTGTGGTGTATACAGACCATAAGAGCCTCAAGTATATATTTTCCCAGTATGACTTGAATCTCATATAGTTGAGATGGGTTGAGTATCTATAATCCATTGATTTTGAGCTTTCCTATATTCCTGGAAAGGACAATGTGGTCACTGATGCACTAAGTCAAAAAACTCAAATGCAGGATGTACATGAAGCCAGTGATGAATGGAAGTTAATGGACCTATTTTCTGAACTTTTTCCGGAGTTTCATGAAATTCATGAGAAGTCTTAACTCTTAGCCTTAACAGTTACCTCTTCCCTCCTTGAGAAGGTGAATAGTAGGTAGTTTTCAAATACTGAAGGTTTGGTTCTCTGTGAGAGTATATCAGGAGATAAACTACCTCCAGATTGATCTATGGATAGAGACAACACCCTGTATCTACGTGGACATATATGGGTTCCTGCAGATATGAGAGAGGAGTTGATGAAAGAGTCCCATGCTTCTCAGTGGGTATTCCATCTAGGAATATCTAAGATGTATCGAGATATGTGATGCTAGTATTAGTGTCCTGGAATGAAACGTCATATTTTAGGCTTCATCACTAGGTGTTCCACCTGTTAGCAGGTGAGGGAGGAGAACTAGAGACATATAGGCTTGTTACAGCCAATTCCAGTCCTGGAATGGAAATGGGAGGATGTTGCTATGGATTTCGTAGTCGGATTAACTAGGTCATTGAGGGGTAGCGATGCTATCTAAGTAGTCATTGAACAACTAATAAAATAATCCCACTTCATTCCTATATGGGATAATTTCTCATTTGGTGAGTTGGGAAGACTATATGTCTATGAGATCATACAACAACATGGGGTTCCATGTACTATCATTTCGGATAGGGATGCTCATTTCACTTAACAGTTCTGGCATGATTTTTTAGAAAGCTATAGGGACTTAGGTTCTTTTAATCAAAACATTTCACCCTCAGACCGATGGACAACTAAAACAGAAAAAACAGATTCTAGAGGATATTCTCTGAGAATGTGTCCTTGATTTCTATAGTTCTTGGGAGAATCATATCCCTCTCATTGAGTTCGCTTATAATAATAGTTTTCAGGTGACGATTTAGATGGATCCTTTTGAGGACTTATATAGTAGGCCATGCCATTCACCCTTGTGCTAGCTTGAGGTAGGTGAGGTAGCCCTACCAGGCCCTTGTCTTGTTTAGGAGACTTCAGAATAGGTCTAGCTCATTAGGAAGCATATGACTATTGCTACATCTAGACAGAAATATTATTCTGATCTCCATCGAATACCTATTGAGTTTGAGTTTGGGGATCATGTTTTTCTTTGGGTATCACCCAGGTTAGGGCTTAAATGGTTAAGGAAGCAGGGAAAGCTATCGCCTCATTACGTTGGGCCGTTTGAAATTCTAGAGAGACTCGGGCCGGTAGTCTATCGGTTGCTACTACATCAGAGTTACTGTTCTCTAAACAAAATTTTTCATGTCTTATAGCTTTGCCGATATCATGATGACCCATCTCATACTTTTTATCCCGAGGAAGTTGAGTTAGATGCCAATGCTACCTTTGAGGAGTATCAAGTACACATCGTTGACTGAAGCACGGAGGTTCTCTGAGGAAAGTCTATCCCTCTCATATGGGTGCTATGGTAGCATGGACAAGTACAAGATGAGACTTAGGAGAGGGAAGCCAATGTATGTGCTCAATGGCCAGATTTTTTCTCAGACAGTGTTTCTTTACCCTTGGAAGGAGAACTCGGGGGCGAGTTCTTTTAAGGGGAGAAGACTATAAGAATCTGGTTTTTCAATAAGGTATGAATCCTTTAATTTTTATTCTAAATATATACTTTGTACCTAATGTCCATTCCTAATGAGTTAGTAAAGGTTCCGAGGGTGTTCGGGGCTTGTTCGGAGCCCAAAACCCATCTTTTTGGAGAAAACAGACTCTGCACATGGTTTAGAGGAAACCGTGCGGATGGTGTTTTTTTAGACAGATCCATCTCGCACGGTTGGCTCACATACATGAATCCTAACCATGTGAGTTCCCCTTTTCCCAAGATACCCGTGCATGGGTTGTGCACGGTTTGACAAACCATGCGGAAAAACCGTGCACAAACTATTTTTCTAGGTAAATTCCTGTTTCTCCCTTAATGATCTATTAATACTCCTCCTTCTTCCCAACTCATAAACCAGCGGTATTTTCCTCCATTTTCACCTATTTGGATATTTTTGAAGTCCAAATCTAGGGATCAAGATATCTCTTTCATCCGCCATCTGATCGAGCTTCTGTTTGTCACGTTGGATGCACAATAGTATGTACTCAAGTCCTCTTTATCCGTTCTTCTTCTCTTTCACTCTCATCCTAGATATCATCATGTGAGCATTTTCACCCTTTCTTAGATATCCTCCAATCTGAGGAAAATCAAGGACCGATATCGGAGGAGAAGTATCATACAAAACTAAGGTGGGTGGTCTATAACTTATCCCTAAAGTTAATTTATTTTGGAATGTTTGTGTGGGCTCCACCGGTTTCGTTGGAAGTCATTTCATAAATTTACATTCCATGATTATACTTGATAGAATCTTATAGTTATTCTATTTAAAAATATGTTATTATTTGTTAGCGGTTACACCCACAACTCAATCAACCTCATGTTGAAGGTTATTCCATATTGGATTTTTAGTGTTTCGGCATGTTTGAGCCACCATTTGAGTGTTCCTTTGATTGAAATTTCTAAAGGTGAGACTTTACTATAATAAATGACTTTTTATTGATGATAATTTCATAATGGAATGTACCATGTATTCTCACCACTAGACCTACCAAAGGTAAGTTCTTTCAAAATGATTATTAAATGTGAAATGTGAAATGGCAAGTATAGTAAGTATATATGTTGGCCTTAACAAATGAGTTTGAATTAAGGTTACATGTCTATAGCAACCCTTTCCTTGTTAATGGAATATATCAAAGTGAAACTCCCTAATTGAAATTCCTTAAGGGTTAATTAAGAATTTATTAAATGGTTTCAACGCTACTTGGCCTATCCACACTAATGGAAGGCAAGGATTGGACCAATAAACAAATGGTTTCAACTTTACCTGACCTATCCACACTAATGGAAGGAAATATTTGAACCAAATGAATTATTACATGATTACAATATCATATAGAAATGGACTAGTTCAATATCATCTTGGATTCTGAGAGGATAATACCTTGGGTCTCGAGAACCCCATTCCGATTCAAGGATGCAGTTTGCTTAGGTTGATACCCACCTAGACTCCAGTTCTTGTCTATTCCTCGGATACCTGGTATACTACCATAGGGTCCTTTTCATTATTACAGGATACCTCATATACACTCCTTGGATCCAACATTGACTATTAGGTTCCATGGTGAAAGCCCATAGGTCCCCATCTTTGCTTAGCTCCATTTTACCTTGGTCGATCACCTTAGACTTGGTAGGTGCCTTATTGTGGAATGCCTTGGACTACTCTCCTTGGATTACACTCTTAACCATTAGCTAGACTCAGATACTACTTAGTTATAGTTCTGTGAGATTTAATTTACCTTGGTTATTACCCCGTAACTCCCTCACTGGATATCATTTTCAGGTTTCCTTATTATGCCTTGGGACCTTCACTACTTGTACTATCACGAGGTGATGTAAGCGACGGATATGCCTCATGTGACCTATTAAAATTAAATTATAATTTCTTAATTAATGAATTGATTACATTTTCAGACACCAACCAAGGGATGAAGTAGGTACTTGGGTATTTAGTTATATTGTACTACTTGCTTTACCTTATATATGCATGCCTGCACACTGCTATATTCCATTACACGGGCCGAATGTTATAGACACCGTTGGTGGTGGCCCACTAAGATTTATCTCACACCCTATCTGGGCACCATTTGGTACTCAGATTAGATTAAATAGTTGTAGGTATTGACAAAGGGAAGTATACAGCTTCCAATACTTGATTGTGTGCTGTTAGGATGGAGCTTGATAGTAGATGACCGAGTTGGATCTCAGGATGCTTGGAGTAGTCTTTGTTTTCTTTTACTTTGTGGAACTGTTATTCCTATTGTCCTGTATCCATGTTTTACATTTTTCTAGTGACATAAAACTACATCATCATTGTTCCGGTTGATACAATTATTATTATTCTCGTTTATCTACTGCATCAGTTTTCTCCCACTGTTTATTAATATTGCTTCTTCCATTTACTATTCTCTTACATTCCTTCCATTGTGCTATACTATGCTAATCAGGGCATATTATTTCCATGGAAACACCCTAGGACCTCACTGCTAGTCGTAAACCTCTCGCATTTGGGAAGATTCACTTAAGGATATGTGGCCCATCGAGCTCGGGGCACCCGTTAAGTGGCATCCGGGTCTGGGACGTCACATGTTATAATGAAATGAACCTTTTAAAAATTTGTTGTCATACTAGTAATGATTATCTCATAAATTAATTTCAAAAAATAATATCCATATTCAAAATTACCTTGTTGATGATGAATCTACATTTATAAAACAATATTTTAAAAATAAAAACACTATATATGTAAGAAAAAACATGTATTCACTAATATAATATTTAGATACCTGAACTTTTACATATTCAATTTTTTCTAGTTCCACTTTTAAATAGTGAGACCTATTGAATTTAATACATGACCAATTTTAATTTCAAATATTAATTATTAAAACTGATGTAAAATGAAAAATTTAAGATTAAAGAACTAAAATAATAGAAGAAAACTTACATATTGAACAACTAGCTAAATCTTCATCGAAAACCACCCAATAATGAGCATAACCAATATAGTTTACATTATTTTGGAAAAAATAAACATAATAATAAATATCCACTAAAATATAAAAATTCATAATTAATAGTATAATTAATAGTGGTTCATAATTATATATTTGTTCTTACCTGTCAAAAAATGGAAAAAACAACATGTAATCTGCATGTTTCTTAATCTTTCAAATACATATTCAATTATGGATTCTTGGTTTAAGTATTTCACATATATTGAAAGGTATCTTGGGTCTATAAAACCATAGATATAAGTTCAATAATATTAGATTAAAATATTTTGGAGATTACTGATTAGAAAATTAATTAATTAAGTCAATATAACATATGTTTACTTAATACAAATAAATTAAAAATAAAAATTTACTTACATGGAAAACAACTATAACACAGGTACACTGAGCTGGTCACCCTTTTCCACATCTATGATATTATTTTTATAAATATTTAACATATAATATCTTCCAAATATATTATTAGGCATCAGAAAAGTATAGTAATTATCTAATATTTAAAAAATGCGTGATAACTTTATTACCAATCAGTTTCTTGAGGAGTATCTGAAGGTACTAGAATCTTAAATTTTCCTTTCCTTTGTAGTGATTCCTTTAATTTTATATAATTATATATAAGTTAATTATAATAAAATATTATAAGTAATTCTAAATTTAATGATAAATAAAAAATGAAAAACAACACATACCGTATATGTCACTTGATGAAAAAGATTAGTCGACCAAAGTAAAAAATGACCAATACTCTATCCAACTATGGACACCTCCTCAGTATGAAATTGTAAGATCCAATACTTTCTGGATGCATCTCATACGTTTTTATGCACTTTTTACCCTTTTTAGTCTTCTTTTGTTTGTAGTTTTTCTCAGGTGCATTTGAGAGAGTTTTTGAATTTTTTTTTTGGGGGGGGGGTTGGGCAGTGCACAGTTAGCACATGGTTTTCCCAAGCTGTGAGCTCACCCCATAAAAGCATTAACCCCTAGGAATATTGGGTTTTAATGGTTTTTTAATAGTTAAAAAAATCATGCACCTTAAGGAGAAACCATCCCCCCTAGAAAATAGGGTCATACGGTTTGTCTAACCATGTGGCCCACCCAGGAAACTATGCCACAATTATTAAAAGATCCAAAAATTAGACTAAAAATTCATAAACCCCCTGATTTATATCCCTAATCACCCACTCATCCTAATATGTTTTTTCTTTTCTTTTAGAGGATTCCAATAGGATTACTAGGATCATCAAACCCCTTCCTTTGTGAATCGAAGATCTGGTGGAAGGAATTGACCTCTCTCTAGTAAGTGATCTATTCTTTGATTATGTTACTCTCTCTCCCACCTTTCTTTACCTTTAGAGAGGGATGTATTACACCATTTTTGATGGATTAGATCTAGGTTTTAATGGATCATGTTTCATTGGATCTTGATCCTAGTTTTTGATCCTAGATCTTCTTTTCCATTGTGTTTTCATCTATTCTACTTGGAATCAAGGACCAAGGTTTGGTGATCATTCATCAATGACCCTATTATAGGTGGTATATTTTCTAAATCCCATAATCTTTATTCCTTTATCATGTATGTAATTCATCCATTTCATTTCCTATTTCCACAATTTTGTTTTGTTAAGAAAATTTAATTGAACCCTATCCAAATTACAAGACCCTTCACGGATCCCGATGGGACTATTGAAGATTATGAGATCGGGCTTGATGAAAACCCATGGGGTATGCCAATATCCTTGAAATGATAAATTATGAAATGTAAAAAGGTAAATAATCGGTTTATGGAATTAAACTAAATCATGGTTTCATGGTTTAAAAATGGTATTTAAAGGGTTGTTTGTATTAACCACAGAAGGTTAATGAGGTATGGGATAATTGATGTGTAATGTTACAAGTGATTAAATGGTAATTTCTCATGCTGATGATTATGTGGAAAGTAAATAATCATGGTTATGATTGATAAATGAAATGGTAAACTATATTGATAATGGTTGATGAAAAAGGGTTAATAATGATGAACCTTGATATGTAAATGTGAACAATGTGGAGTGGGTGATGGAATGATTCTACAAGTGACCATGGGGTTCTAGACTATTACTCTAGGCACCCAATGCATGAATGTGAATTGGTTCTGGAATGATGATCCAAGTACCCATGATATTGGTGTTATACTGATGCTCTAAGTATCCATGATATTGGTGTTGGACTGACACTCCAAGTATCTAAAATAATGATACTGGATGATGCTCCAAGTATCTGTGATAATGGTACCTAGATTGATTCTCTAGGGTATCAAAATGAAAATGGAATTAATCTAAATAATGAAATCCCATGAAAGAATAAATTATGAAATCCCCATGGTGTATGTTTTAGAATCTGACATAGGCCAAAGTAGGTATGATTTGTTTGGGTGCCATAGTGAACCCAAGGGCTAATGTGGTTAATTAAAAGAATAATAAATGTGAAACCTGTTTACTTTCACCATTTTTCCTTTATTATTTGTACAAATTCATACACTATTATAGATTGAATATTGATTTAGACACTGTTGGTGGTGACCTACTGAGTTTTACTCACACCCTACTTGGTCCACCATTTGGCACCCAAATATACTTCATGTTTGCATGAAAAGATAATGGAAAAAACCCTATGTTAGATGGTTGAGTTGGGATTCAATATAGATCATGGATGAGGGAACTCGACATGATGTCAGGACCTATTTGGGAGATGTCAATGTGTCTTTATTTTTGGTGTTCTTTTTATAGTTGACACATATATAGCATGGCCTATATACTCCTTTGGTTTATAGTCATTTTTTCTTTGTGTGGGATTCATCATGTGATATTTGGTATTTATTGATTATTTTTAATTATTCATTATTACCTTAGCTATTGATATATATTGATTTACATTGTCATCTCACTTTGATAAAGAGGGAATTGTCTCCCCATGATCCTTATTAGACCCCTGATACTAGTTAGTAGCCTCTAGAATATAGGGATGCATGCCTAAGGTGATGTAATGAACTAGATCAGGGCATCGATATGTGGCACTCGGGTTTGGATGTAAAAAAGTGGTATCAAGGGGGTTTTATTTTCTTTTAATTTTTTTTTATTATTTGGAAATGGTATACCAGAGACTAGGATGATTCAGGCCTTGGTTATGAGCTCATGCGTGGGAGTATCTAACCCATGTGTGGGGAAAACCCAATTAACTAGTGTGGTATTATTATTCTTGATGTTTTCTATTATGGTTAGATGTTATTTCACCTTGGATGATGAACTTGTTGTGTGATGTTATTATTTAATGAGATTTTACTCATGGCCCGACATGACACGAGAGTTGAGCATACACGTATCATTCTAGGAGCTGCGGAATTTAAGTGAAATTCATCATATTAGGCACTCATGGAAAATAAATTCATAAGTGGATTTTGGGAAATTAAAATGATTTTCGTTATTTGAGAAAATTTTAAAATAAATGGTGCCTAATTATGTAAGTATAATGGTTAGAAAGATTTTGAATGTGGTAATTTCTAATGGTTTTAAAGGGTTCCTAATGGGAAACTTATAAATGTAAAAATTAGTTTACCATATGTTATCCATGACCAATGTTAGGGATGGTTGAGGGTTAGTAAAGTTCCTTAGTTTTGACTATGAGGTGGTGTATAAGGGATGAATAGTTATAACTCAATGTGAATCTCTCTTACATAAATGTGTTAATGATGTGTTATGTGTCATAAGATGTGTGTTTTCATTGTAGATATATGACTCCATGGTGAAGTTTTTTGGTAGGAAAACATGACGAAATAGTTGGAAATGAGCCTCAAGTAGCAGGACAAGAGTCTCGATAGTTCCGAGTGAAGGGGAGGGAGAGAAGTTCTGTGAGAACTTTGCTCACTTTATACAGTTCATGGAGAGAGGCTCAGGGTGGGCTGTGTAGAATATGTTTGATCTGACATGGGAGTTCTAGTTGAAGCACCCTCCAACCTTCACCGAAGAGGGTGGACCTAAGGCATATGAGTTCTAGATTGAGTATATCCAGAAAATTCTTCACCATTTAGACTCCTCTAGATAAAAGAGTCATGTTAGCTACTTATATATTACAAGGTAAAGCAAAGATTTGGTGGTATATTAAGGCTTGAGATGAGTAGTTAGAGGACATGGTATGGAAAGACTTCCGAGAGAAGTTCCTGGGACACTTTTACGTAGAAAAACTAAGATAGGATATGGTGGAAGAGTTTATGAGGTTGAACTAGGGAAGCATGTTAATTATTGACTATACTGGTTACTTTATCGACTTTCATCACTTTTTCCCAGTTCTTGTAGGATATGAGGTAATTACAGTGAGATGTTTTTAGGACGAACTTAAATGTGAGATTAAGTCCCATGTTAACATCTTATGATTGAAGAACTTTTCTGAGGTAGTGAATGAGGTTCTCATTTCTGAGGGTAACATGAAGCAGGATTCTAGTGGAGGACATGTGGTTTCTGTTGAATGACTAAAAGCTAAGTATTTCAAAGTTAGGAAGCATTATTATGATAATGTTAACTAGGTAAGTGGAAAATAGAGTATCTAAGGAGAAGGATCAGTTACCTAGGGTAGTAATCAAGTGTTCTTCTATTAGTACGGTAGGCTGGGTCACATTCGTTGTCTGTATCCCTAAACACTGATGGAGTTATGAGCTTAAGATAGGATGGGACACTTACATAGGTATTGTAGAAACCCTCTACTGATGGGTAGTGATTGAGTACCTAGTTCTAACCATAACATTGGAAAATGGGTCTTCTACCCCGTACCTATCAGGTAGTTAGAGTTATACTATCTATGCCGATCAGGGTGGCAGACATGGTACCTCAAGGAAAGAGAGTCTATATTAGTAGGGAAGTGCAACACAGGGGACTCAGAATGTAGAATAGGGAAGAGGGGAAAGTCATTTTCATATAGTTCAACCTAGACTTATTGATAGCGAGGTTAGACTGTTAATAGTCAGAGGTACAATTCTTGTATATTTTATGATGTCTAGCACTTTATTTGATACATGAGACTCACATTATTTTATATATGCTCAACTTGTGAATGGTTTGAGTATGATGGTGGAGTTTTTGATTAGGGTTATGAAACCCCTCCAGGTGTGCGGTAAAAAGAAATATGTCTACACAAGGGGCGTTCCATTGAGTTTGGTGAGTATCACTTCCTTTGGGATCTTTATGTACTCCACATGTATGGTTTTGAATTGATTTTGGGTATGGACTGGTTGGTATCATATTGAGACAACATTGATTATTACCATAGGAGAGTAACCTTCACATCTCCTAAGGGTAATAGTTATTTTCATCACGGAGAATGGGATATTGGGGCAGGCTATATAGGTCCAATTCATCAACAATTGGGGGAGATCACCACCCAAGTTGCAAGTATTTTGTTAGATAAAGGAGGTGTGAATCATGATGTCTTTCCTCTCATAGTGGATCTGTTTTAGGATGTTCTCCCTAAATAATTCTCAGGGATGCCACCTGAGATAGATATTTAGTTCAAAATTGATTTAATGACTAGAGATGAACTAGTTTCCATTCTTCTTTATTGAATGGAACCCATAGATCTTCAATATCTTAAGAATCAGCTAAAGTAATTGATGGATAAGGTATTTATCCATCTAAGTACGTCACCTTGGGATTATCTATTTTTTTTCTAAGAAGGATGATAGTATTTTTTGTTTATGTGTCAATTACCATAAGTTTAACCAAATTATAGTTAATAACCAACATCATATTCCATGTATCAATGATATATTTTACCATCTAAGGAGTGCTTGTGTTTTCTCCAAGATAGATTTGATATCAGGGTATCATCAACTGAGAGTGAGAACTTATTATATACCAAAAACTACATTCAAGAGTAGGTATGGCCTGTATGAGTTCATTATAATGCCGTTTGGATTGAAAAATTCTCTTGATGTGTTCACTAACTTAATGAACCAAATATTCCACCCATACTTGGATCAGTTTGTGGTTTTCTTCATCAATGAAATATTGGTGTACTTTCAAACTCATGTAGATCATGACAAACATCTTGACATCATACTGAGTACACTGAGAGAGCATAGGCTATATTCCAAGATATCTAAGTGTTAGTTATGGATCAACATGGTACATTTCTTAGGTCAAATCATCTTTAAGGAAGGCGTGTCTATGAACCTAGATAAAGTTTAGATAGTTGTTTCTTGGGATCATCCCAAAAATGTTTTTGATATCTAAATCTTTTTGGGTTTAATAAACTATTATCAATGATTCATCAGAGACTTTTCTCACTTGGTAGTGCCGCTTTTGGGCTTGAACAAGAAGGTTATCAAATTTTAATGGTTTGGAGCATGTGAGAATTCCTTCAAAGAGTTAAATAAGAATTTGACTACTACACAAATTTTGATCCTATCTGACCTGGGTGAGGAGTATACCATGTTTTGTGGTGTGTTTGGAATCAGACTTGGGGAAGTGTTAATGCAGATCAACTAAGCCGTGGTGTAACAATCATAATAGTTGAGGACACACAAACGGAATTATCCTATGCATGATATATAGTTGGATGTGGTTTTTTATGCCTTAAAGTGATGGGAACATTACCTTTTGGGTGAATGGTTTATTATGCATACATACCAAAAAAGCATAAAGTATATATTTTTATAGTGAGATTTGAATCTACAACAATGGATATGGGTTGAGTATATGCAGTAGTTTTTATTTGAGTTAGCTTATACATCTGGGAAGGGAAATAATGTTTCTAATGATTTGATCCAAAAGACACAAACTCAGGTAGTCCAGGAGTCTAGTTCTGATTAGAATATGATGATTTTTCTAGATGAGATGTACATAGAGGTTTAGGAGGGATAATGGAAGATGACCCTTGTTTCCTTATCAACTGAGTCCACACTTCTAAGATAGATCAAGGAAAGGTACTACGAGGATCCATAGTGTTTTTACTTAAGGGAAATCCTTGAAGGTATGGAGTCACCTTTTTATTAGACTATATATGAGGGTGATATCATCTATGTTTGAGGCCATATTGTTGTTACCACATGTATGTGAGAGGATTTGATGAATTATTTTCATGCATTTAAGTTGGAAGTGCACCCTGGTTTGAACAAAATGTACCATTACCTTCGAAGACAGTATTGGTGGTCGGGATTGAAAAAGGAAATTATAGGTTTTGTGACATAATGATACACTTGTCAGTAGGTGAGGCTAAAAATCAATGACCTGGTGGTTTGTTACAATTGTTTAACATTATATAATGTAAGTGGATAATGTTACCATAGACTTTGTGATGGGTCTTCTTAGGACACCTTGGAATAATGATGCGATATGGATACTTTTGGTCCGATTGATGAAATTATCCCATTTCTTTCTAATTAGGGAGACTTTCATGGTTGATCAGTTGGGTGATATGTATGTTTGAGAGATAGTCTATTTTCATGGGGTTTCATAAAGTATAGTTTCATATTGTGATCCATATTTTTTTTCTTCTAAAAAGGATTTCAGAAGGCACTTGGTACTCAGGTGTTTCTAAGTACAACTTTTAACCCATAGAAAAATGAGAAATTAGAGTATACTATCCAGGTATTAGAGGAAATACTGAGGGAACGTGTCCTAGACTTTAGTGGACCTTGGGAGTATCACCTATCAATGGTTGAATTATCCTGTAACAATAGTTATTAGGAGACTATTTAGATGTAACCATACAAGAAAATTTATGGTAGGCCATGCATATCAACTTTATATTGGATAGAGGTGGGTGAGTCATAGTTGTTGGGATCGAGTCTCATGTAGGAGACATCAAATCAGGTTCAGTTGATTCGAAAACATATGGATACAACACAGAGTAGATATAATTCTTATGATTATTAAAATTATTGAACTCTTGAGTTTATAGTGGGAAACTATATATTACTTTGGGTTTTTCTATGATTGGGTCACCGTCTGATTCAGAAGAAGGGAAAGTTGGCACCCAAGTTTGTTGGACCATTTAAGATTGTAGATATGATCAGGCCTTCGGTATATTGATTGGATCTTACATAGAGGTATAATTCAATGTATGATGTCTTTCACGTTTCACAAATTCGATAATATCACCTTGACCCTTCTCATGTGATGGATGATGATGATGTTGAGCTTGAGTATGATGCGTCCTTTGAGGAGCATCAGATATATGTTGTGGATCATAGTGGAAAAGTTTTGTAGGGAATAATTTTCTATTCGTTCAAGTGATATGGAAACATTTCCATGTTTAGTAGGAAAAATGTGATAGGGAAGCAGATATATGATCCTAGTGGCCCAACCTTTTCACCTCAGAGTCTTAGAGATTCATGGGAGTACAACTCGAGGATAACCTGTTATAAGGTGGGGAGATTGTAATATCCCAACCTTTGTAGAGAAATATTGTACTTGTTTTCAGGTACTCTTTACCCTTGTTTTAGTCTCCTTTTGGTTGGAGTTTGTCTCAAGTGTGTTCAGGAGAGTTTTTGGAATTTTTTTGGGGGGGGGGTGTAGTGCACAATTAGTGCTTGGTTTTCCCAAACTATGCACCCACCCTAGAAAACCATGCACCCATGGGATATTGGGGTTTTCATGGTTTGATCATGGTTTATCAAACCATACACCTTAAGGAGAAACCATGCACTCCCTAGATAGTAGGGGTGCATGGTTAGGGTCAACGGTTTGTCTAACCGTGTGGCCCACCCAAGAAACCATGCACACTGTTATTAAAAGCTCCTAAAATTAGATTAAAATTTAATAAACCCCCTAGTTTATATCCCTAATCACCCCACTCAACCTAATACATTTTCATTGATTTTTGAGGCTCCTGAGAGGACTAAAAGGCTCCTCAAACCCCTTACTTTGTGAATCAAAGATCCGGTAGAAGGAATCGACCTCTCTCTGATATGTTATCTCTTCTTTGATCAGGCTCCCCTCTCTCCCATATTTATTTTCCTTTGGAGAGGGTTGAATTATCCCATTGTTAATGGTTTAGAAAAAGTTTTTAAAGGATCATGTTTCACTATATATTAATCCTAGTTTTTGATCCTAGATATTATTATCCATTGTGTTTTCAGCTGTTTTACTTGGAATCAAGGACCAAGGTTTGGAGAGCATTCATCAAATACCCTAAGTTAGGTGGTTTATTTTCTAAATCCCATAGTATTTATGCCTTTCTTGTGTATGTAATTGTTTCATTTCATTTCATAGTTTCTCAATTGTTTTTTGATTAAAAAAGTGAATTAAACCCTATCCAAATTGTGATACCCTTCACATATTCTAATGGAACCATTGGGGATTATGAGACCGTGCTTCATGGAAACCCATGGGGTGTGACAATATCCTCAAAATGATATATTATGAAATGTAAAATGTGAAATAGCATGTTTATGTAATTGAATTAAATCCTTATTTCATGGTTTGAAAATTAGATTTAAAGGGTTATTTTTCTTAACATCATAAGTTTAATGAGTTATGGGATAATTGATGTGTAATGTGACAAGTGATTAAATAAGAATTTCTCATGTTGATGATTATATGGAAATTAAATAACCATGTTTATGATTCATAAATTAAATGGTACATTATATTGAGAATATTTGATAAAAAAATAATGATGAACCTTGATATGTAAATGTGAAAAATGTGTAGAGGATGTTGGACTGATACTCCAAGTGGACATGGGGTTCCAGACTATTGCTTTAGGACCCCAATTCATGCATGTGAATTTTTTTTGGACTGATGCTCCAGGTACCCATGATATTAGTTCTAGACTGATGCTCTAAGTAGCCATGATATTGGTTCTATATTGACACTCCAAGTACCCAAGATAATGATGCTAGATTGATGCTCCAAGTATCTATGATAATGGTACCTGTAATGATGCTCCAAGGTACCAAAATGAAAATGGAATTAATCTTAATAATGAAGTCCCATGAAAGAATAAATTGTGAAATTACCATGGTGTATGGTTCAGAATCCGTCATGGGATGAAGCAGGTATGATTGGTTTGGGTGACATAGTGAACCCAAGGGCTATTATGGTTAATTAAAATAATAATAAATGTGAAACTTGTTTAATTTCACTATTTTTTCCTTTATTCTTTATAAAAATGAATACACTATTATAGACTAGATATTTATTTAGACACCATTGGTGATGGGCTACTAAGATTTACTCACACCCTACTCGGACCTCTGTTTGATACCCAAATAGACTCTATGTTTGTAGTATAGGATAAGGTTAAGAGTCCTATGTTAGATGAATGAGTTGGGATTTGGGATGGAGCATGGATTAAGGAACTAGACATGATGTTAGGACTCACATGGGAGATGTTAGTGTGTCTTTATTTTGGGGTTTCTTTTGACACTTGACAGACATGTGGCATGAAATATCTACTACTTTGGTTTATGGTCAGTTTTTCTTTATGTATGATTCATTATGTGATGTTTGGTCTTTATTTATTATTTTTCATTTTTTGTTATTACCTTGGATATTAATATATATTGATTTCCACCGCTGTCTCACTTTGATAAAGAGGGTATAGTTTCCCCATGATCCTTAATATATCCTCACTGCTAGTCAGAAGACTTTGAAATACAGAGAGGCATGCCTAAGGTCATGTAATGAACTGGATTGGGGAATTGGTATGTGTCACCTAGGTCGGGATGTCATAGTAGTGGCACCAAAGCAGGTTGATCAATAATATCTTGTACCTCTACTCTTACCCGACCTGACTGAATAAGCTAATGATGTACATAATCCCCCAGATTATGTACAATTACATATGATATAATACATACATGTGGATACCCAACATGAAACTCATAGTACATGGTTATGTTTGAACAGGGAGGTGGAAGATCTAGGTAGGAAGACTATGCTGGCTGCATAGGCTATGTCAGTATCATCACTTCTACAAGCATAACCGATATAAATTATTTAATTCTATCCTCTATCGACTCATTCAAGTTTCATAGCTAAATCTTTAATGAATCTATTTATTCCTTATATTCATCCCCATATATTCCATAATAGGGGGAAAATCATTTTTTAAAAAATCAATACCCTCATGATACCCTTTGACATAGCTCAAGTGTTCTAGATTTCCTAAAGTAGTGGAAAGCATATTCGTCCTACCCTAGGGGATAAAGGTACCCAATGTAATTTTCTCTTAAAGGGCGTCCTGAAGAAATATTTTCAAATATAATGTTGGTGAGATAAATTTAGTAAATATTAATATTAATGAAAATTAATAATTAATTACCTATAATCTTATAGTTACTTCCTTTGTTGGATTAGTAATATATTTCCCATTTTTTTCATTCTCACCCTTTTCCATTTTTCATTATTGGGGGGAGGGAGATGGAGGGTTAAGTGAAACATCTTCGAATCCACTACTTGACTTAGCTCTTAATTCACAAAATTTTACAGTAATAATTTGATTCTCTAATAAAGGATACCCTCCATATGAAAATTTATGAGGGTATAAATTATGGGACAATATCTCTTGGTGAGTTTTTCTGGAGGCATGTTACATAATAAAAAATAAATAATTTATAAAGTAATTAAAATTAATTAAACAAATTATTATACACTCACTTAAATTTGTTTTACCCTTAATTAATTATAATAAATATATTTATAAGTAATTATAAATATATTTATTAAAAAAAATAAAATAATAAATGCATATAAATAATTTAGCCAACAACAAAAGTATACCATAAAGGCTTCCTACCATCGACCGAAGACAAAATTATGCCATGTATCCCTATCTATAAATCCATACTTAAGGTGTGAATCTTAATTTTTTTTACTCCCAAAAATATAAAATGAGGTCAACTTATTCTTAAAATATCTATATATTGTTATCGCAAATGATAGAAATTTTTTATTAATTTCTTTTTTCCTTTTAAATCTCATATGTAATCAAATAGTTAAAATATTAAGAAATTTATAATATTTAAACCATTGAAAAACTAAATAAATAAGTTTAGAAATTTTACTATTATGGACTCTTATAATATATCTTTCATCGACTGGTCAAAGATCCTCCAATTAAGGAATAAAATACTTATCTAGTAATAAATTTGCATAGCTAGGTAAGTCCGAAACTGTGTCTCATGTGGGCTAGTTGGGTAGTTATTCTCATAAAGGTTAGTTATCACCCTTTACTCTCCACATGAGAGTGAAGATTTTGGTAAAAGTATAATCCCATGCCTACAATTTTTAGGTATTGTACTCTCTGGAGAAGAAGAATATTTGCACATAATTTTAAGAAATATAAGTTTAATTTCATTAAATAATTTAATTACTATAGATATATATTTATATGTAAAATCATACATAAGTTGGTTCTCCTACCTCGATGTCTATCATTTAGAAAGATATATGCTACTTAAAAAAAGTATGTGTGCCTATATTTGATTAAAATTAAATAAATGTAATAAATAAAAAATTGATTGTTTATAATAGAAAAAAAACATTGAATGTTAGATTTTTCAACCAAAAAAATGTATAACTAAAACTAATGTATATTAAAATTAACAACAAAAAATGACAGAAATGATCATCATCGAAAAATTTGTAATTTTTTGTACCTGTATTTATTTATAAATAAATAAATGTTATAAGTAAAAATGTAACTGTTCATATAAAATAATATTATTTAAAATGAATAATATAAAGAAAATAGTCATAATAAAATGATAAAGACAATTTTTTTCAACCAAAAAATGGATATCCGAATGCAATGAATATAAAAAATATTAAAAAAATGATAGGAATGCTAAAAATATATATATTTAAATATAAAAGTTAAAAAATAACGATTTTAACACTGTTGATTTCACAAAAAAAAAAGATATTTCTTGATTAATTAGTATAGTAATGGAGTGTTTTCACATATCCCTTTTATATGATCATTTTTTATTGCATGGAAAATATCTATATTTTAGTCATTTTTATCATCGAGTGATCATGTAATAGATGGAGAAATTTTAGATAAGTCTTCAACATCTTTGATATTATCATCACCCAAATGAATTTTATTCCTGAGAAAAAAATAGACCATTCATTATTTGATGGGTCATCAATATAAAATATTTGTTTGAAATGTGTTAGAATAATAAATGATTCCTCCTTGAAACTAAATCTTTTCAAATCAACTAGTGTAAATCCATAATCATCATGTTTCACACCAATGTTACTATTAACCCACTTACACTTAAATATCAGAGCCAGAAATTTAGTATAATCAACCTAGCATATATCCTCAAAAAATCTAAAATATGATGTTGATGTATAAATTAGGGCTTTATATCTAGAAATCAAAAATTCAATGCTTTAGCGACAACCATTACTCCACTATTTTGAATGGTACTCTTATCATCCTGGTTTTTGTGTAAAATGTGAAACCATTAATATCAAAACTAGACCATATGATCACATTAACACTTGGTCCCCCTACTAACCATTTTAATGTTTATGGAGAAGATAAACCAATGTTGATTTCATCTTTAAATCATGAGACAAATGTGTTTTTATGTTCACTCATCAACAAATTTTCATTTCTTCTCGGATATTATACCTTCAATCTAGTAATATGTGATGATATATGTGGTTGAACATCACCTATATTGTTTAAAATATATAAATGTGCATGTATAACTTCATCACATGGAATTAACTTTACCTTTAAGCCATTAATCCCTTTATATTCACTATCAACTATCAAATATTGAGATATAGTGAGACCAACATTCTCTAATTTAAACAAATAATCAGTGAAGAACTCAATTTCCTCTTATGATATATATTTTTGAATAATACAGGCCTCTACTTGATGCAGATTCTTAACATATCCCTTCAAAATTTTCATATATCTTTTAAATGGATATATCAAACATAAATAAACAGGATCACATATTCTTATATCTCACACAAAATGAATCAACACATGAACCATTATATAAAAAATGGTGGAAAATACATTTATAGTTGAAAAAGTATGAGGAAAACTTTATTCTCTAATACATATAACAAATATAGATCTACAAATTTACTAAAAATTAAATTGAAAAAGTAACAAAACCTGATTATAGACATTCTGAGAAGTATCAACAATATACCATGCAATAAAACTAATAGCAGATACTGTATCAATACATGGTAGTCATGATATTTCATACCTATTAACTTTAAACCATTCAATGACACCAATTTTTTCATATTTTAAGAAAACCCACTAGGTACTTTAATACCATATAACCATTGAACAAAATTTATCTTCACACTCTTGATTAATGTTTGATAATATGGAGGCAAATATTTTCTATTTAATTTCATTGTAGGAGATAACTCCAAACACATTACCATGGTTATTAAGTCTAGTCTTACTTGCAATACATTATTTTTATTTCCATTTACACTTAACAATGTTCAAATTAGACTTTCAAAAATGTTTTTCTTGACATTCATAACGTCAATGTTTTTACATCCAAAAATTTCCAATAAGTTAGCTTAAATAAAATGGATCATTTATTCTATGTAATTGGTTGACAACTAGAACTTGATTTCATTCCAAATGCAACATTAGTGTTTTTCACTTTATTTTAATATTATTTATCTGAAAATGGTTTTTGGGTGGAATCATACTCATGTAAACCATTAAATTCCTTTTTTAATATTTGATAAAGATGATCCATTCTCAAAAATATCTGATGTTCCATATACATAGTTTTTCTTCCATTTTTCAATTGATGATATGAAGTCCCATCTTCACAAATTGGACAAGATTTATATCCTTTAACACTATATCTAGATAAATTTTCATATATAATAAATTCATTTATAGTGAAAATTACCATAAGATGTAAAAGAAAATACTCTTTAATGTATTATTTAAATACTATAACACCTATATAATATAGAAATTTCAAATCATCAATAAATGGTGATAGATAAACATCAATATAATTTCCAATCTATTTCGGTCCAGAAATCATCAAGATCATCATCACATATTTCCTATTCATACACATATATAGGGATAAGTTGTAGACAACTAGAAAAACATGACATAGATTATATTGGGTTTTGAGACTCAGATATGGATTCATTCCATCTATGCACATACCCATTCTAGTATTTCTAACTTCATTTCCAAAATCAGGAAATTTGTGATAAAATATTTTCCATATTGGAAAATCAGTAGGATGGCGCAGGTTTCTATCAAATATACACTAATATTTATGCCATATTAGCCACTTTTCATCATTTGAATTGGAAAAGAGACACTTTAAATGAGGAATTATTGAAAGATACCATATTACTTTAGCTAGAGTTTTGGTGCATGTTCTTAGGAATGAATCACAGTGGGATTTTTCATCCATTTTATATAATGATGACCCACATTTAGGAAATTCTAATAAAATTTTATATTCCTATACAACACACAATCATTATGGAAAGAATGTATCTTTTTATAAAAAAAATCCATTAGATATAATATTTTTTTCCCTCATAATTGAAATATGGAATCCCGTTGCCTTCTAGAAATATCTATTTTATAATTTAAAGCAATTTAGTGAAACATGTATCATTCCAACCATGTATTACTTCCAAGTTAACTAATCTAAGAACTACTAATAACACTATAAATTTAGTTCAACAGGAGAATACTAGTTTCTCACCATCTCCATACAACTATTCATCACTTGTTTTTTCAATGGTTTCAACACGTACATCATGAATTAATTCTTCTAGACGATCCTTTGTCTAATGCAGAACATCATCATCATCATCATTATATTTTGATTTCCTTGTTATTTCACCATGAAAAATATAGTGTGTATAATTATGACTAAATATATAGAAAACCAAATAGTCTTTGATTTATCTATACCTTAATTTACTCATATTCATGAATTTCATGCATGGATAGAAATTCACATCTTTGTTTTCAAGATTTCATTTAGAAAATTCTAAGAAACTATCAACCCCTTTCTTATATTCATAAGTAGTTCTTCATTCATTTATCCAATTATGATCCATTAATTACCTAAAAACTCATAATATAATAGATGAATATATTAATATATATAAAAATTTAAACATATATATAAACAAATAAAATTAAAACATATAAGCATATATAAAAACAAATAATTTAAACATGCAAAAAACTTTAATAAATAATTTATATATTAAAAAAATTTAAAAATGAAAAAAAATTCAACCAAAAAAAAATCAAAAGTAATTATATTGAAAAAAATAATATATAAATGAAAAAAATGATGCAAAAAAAATATTTCAACCACAAATAAATTATAACGATAAAAAATGTATAAATATAAACAATTATAAATACAAACAATTGTTACCAAAAAAAATTACAGTTACAGACAATTTATAATCATAAAAAAAATTATAAAATTAAACAAATTTTAACAGAAGACATTATAATTGATAATAAAATGCATACAAACAAATGAATGGATGAATGTAATTTATAACTAAGAGATAATTAATTTATCTTAAAGAATAAAAAAATAAATTAAAAAATTTATACATAAATAGATCACAATTTTTTTAACTCACTCAAAGGTGGTGAAAACAGGGTTAACACTACAAGATTGAAGAGAAACATTTGAAAAAATGAAGTATAAAAAAGAAAAAAGAAAAACCTTGAAGCATGGTTGTGGGTCGAGCGAATTAGGGTTTTCATGGACTGAATAATGTCGAGGGTCATAGAATAAGGATGAAGTATGAAAGATTGATGAGAAAAAAATTTCAAAAGATGATGAAAATCAACTGAAAGTGAAGATGGATCCTGGTTGGGTGTCATCAAGGGTCGAGATAATGAGGGTTTTAGAAATATCCGGTCGAGCAAATGAGGGTTTCAGGGGGTCCATGTTTAATTTTAAACCATTTTAACATTATTTTTCTATAAAATCAATGTTAATAGTTTTTAATTATTACCTTTAATATCAATTTTATATAAAACTGATGTTAAAGGTAATTTAAAATACATTTTAACATCAATTTTATAGAATACCAATGTTAAAAGGTTCCTGGTTCACTTTTAACATTGATATCTAAAAAAATAATCTTAAAACCTCAGTGCAGAAGCTTCTTTTTCTACTAGTAAGGCTAAAAATATTTTTATGGGAAAAATTTCATTATTAGAACATATAGTTCTTATATAAATAGTTCCATAAAAATCAAATTGAAAAGTTTTACCCAAGTAATATTAGTGCGATGGAGTAATGAACTATAATACTATAAATTTAATATAGAAAATATTAATGGAAAATATAATGTCATTCCAGATTCACTAACACACTATTTTGACTCTTATAGGTGCAATAGAAGATCATGGCACTATCCAGTTTTCATTGATAATCATTTTGTGAGGGAATGGAAAATTATCAAAGAAGAGAATGACATGAGCTAGAATAGGGAAGGAATTATAGAAAAGAATCTCCTTTTGGAGAAATGATATTTATCTAATAAGGGAGAATGATCTGAAATCATAGGTTGTTCAAGAAAATAGATTGAAAAACTAGTAAGTGTGGAAAAAATATATCTAGATAGTATTTATAAAGACAAAATCTATATTGAATGCTTTTTATGTGGTCAAAAAAACCATTATAACACTCAATGTGTAGAAAATATGGGAAATAGGAAGACTCAAAAGAATAATAAGATATAAATAAAAGGTATATCTAATGGAAAAGAGAAACCATTCCTAAAATTTGGGATTATCAAGTAGAAGAAAAACTTGAGTAGAAGAAATTTTATAAATAAATTAATCAAGAAATCATAGATGATGAGCTATATAAAGAGTCTAATCCAGCAAAGGAAATCCAAAAATATTTGAAAATGATTTTAGATATTTCTCTAAACAAAACCACAGTTGTCTATAATCTAATCTTGAAAAGTAAGGATGATCAGATATTTAGGATAGGTCTAAACCATGTTCTAGACATGATTGAAGAATCCAAAGAACTTATAGAGGATTATAAGAAGATGGATTAGGATATGATTACTATGATCATTACCAAATAGATCCGTCTGAAGGTTTAAGTTTCAAGTCTTATTGAAAATATTAAAAAGTTTAAGGAAACATGTATGGAAGAGTTTCCAGTCCTGAATGTGTGTTGGAGAAAGCTAGGAACATGGATTCTGAAACTCTATATACTAGATATGACTTTGGAACCATAAGAGTTTATTGAGTTTTATAAATATTTTATATTGAGAGTAGTTAAATTAATTTGATTTAAGAAGATAAATTACACTTATAATTGGGTATCATAGATGGTGAAGATATTTATGAACAATGAATATCCATGTTTTTTATGGTGGGATACACATAATGAACCTATCATATTAACATACAGATTGATATTGTTATGGAAATTTTTTCCTAAGGCACTGGACTAAAGGACCTATCTAAAAAGAATTTGAGGAATCGCAGTTTAGTGATGAATATTGGATATATTTCAGTTTGAACAAGAGACATTATGAATGAATCCTCATAGCATGGAGCATCTATCTGATTTAATCTAAATAGAAAAGTAATGAATGTATGTGTTTTTGTAGAAGACAATGTTCTAGTATCTATCAATGCAAGAGATATGTATAAGGAAGAAATGAAACATCTGAAATAATTCATGGTGGAAGTAGACATGATCCTTGAAGATATCATAGTATGGAAGTGACATAAAGAAGATATCTTTATCATTTGAGTAAAGATCGATCACTCCATCAAAGAATCAATGAATAAGAAAGATTTAGAGAAATATGTATCAGTCCTTGAGACGATTTATAATTAATAAAACTTGGGGGATTCAAGGTGTTGATCTAGAAATGTGTTATATCTAGCCTGGATGATCAAATCAAATAGAACATGTCAATTATCTTATCTATTTTTTATGTTTGTGGTGTGTGATGGAAGATTTTCGATCATGTTCTATACCTTTTTATTTTTCTTCTACTTTTAATTTTTTTGTAATTGTGTTCTATAAGGATCCACTTTATGTCAGATCTTATAGTGGAATCATGAGTCGAATTCTTGGGTAAGATATGCCCAGAGGCCTATATAAGGGGACCTCCAACCCTTTTTTGGGGGATATAAGTGATATAAACAAGATAAAATTGGAATATAAATCTATACGTTTTCAGATATTTTCTCTCTAATTCTTCATGTTCTTCATGCATAATCAATTATCGAAGCGTGATCCTGTGAGTTGAAGGAAGGTAGTCCCTTTATCCTTTGCTGAATATCATTGTTCTACCTTTATTATGATTATTTTTAATCCTTTATGGATCCCTTAAGTATAAATCCTAGATAATTCATTGGATACTCTTCTATTAGTGGTATTATGTGATGGGATGATGGAAGGAATCCAACCAGAGCACTGATTTAGTGAAGTTTTTAGAATGCAACTTCAGATTCCATGGTTAGTGGTCTCTACTATGAGAATAAATGTTTAAAATCTAGGTAGAGGTAATATGATAACAAAGTAAATTATATATGGATTAGAAAGTATTTACAAATACCAGTCACTAGATTATCTTATGAAAACAAATATAAAGTGATCGATTAGGGTGGGAATCCCAACAGACTTATGATAAGATTGAAGCACTAAAGGTAGAAATCAAGTGAATTAAATCTTAGTTATGACAAGCTAGGTGGATTTTCAGAAATTTATAGGCAACTCTAGGAGATCTATAAGGTGATATAATTTTCTTAGAAAAGTAAATTATGGCTGGAAGATGATTTGGAGTTAGACCAAATATTCGAGGTATTTGGATGAGGCTTGAGGGGAAATATTTATACAAAGCCTCTAATTATCTAGGATCCATTATCATGGATAAAAATCCACAGACATAGTGAGATACAGAAGGAGAAATTATATCAGGATGTTATACTGTAGAAGATTATGCATGACCTTTAGGTGGAAAATCTCAAGAGTTTCAAGAAGAAGTTTCAAATATTCCTCAAAGCATCCAGGAGCACCAGAAATAGATCCATGATATTATTACTCAATAAAAATGGTAACTTGGGGATATAGAAAATGTCTCAAAATATCTGAATGAAAAGATCAAGAAAGTAAAAGTACTATAATCTAGACTTGAAGAGAAGAAGAGTAAGAAACATGAATATTTATCTCCCACCTAATGACTCAATTAAAATACTTGGGAAGTGAATCCAGTATGGATTTCAATCTCCCAGGAACCAACTCCCAAGAAATGATAGAAAGTATTTTTCAATGATTTGTTTTAGAAGATCAATCAGGAATCAAGTCCCACATACCCTAGATATATTCAGGAATACTATAGCCCAAATAATACATATCTAGGAATTCCACAACATGGTGTAATACTTAAACTATATTGTGAAAAGGATTCTGAAGAATCCATAGATGAATTGGATAAAGACCTTCAATAATATATGCTACTAGTTGGTTTACAGATATAGACCATGGATAGTGCACTCAATTTCATAAAAGCTAGATTGAGGGGTAATACAGGGCGATTTTGGGATTTTTTATTAAGAAACCATGAATTGATAATAGCTATCTAGGAATATATCACTTTCCCAATTAAGGTTATACTAGTAGCAGCTGATTTCCTCCAATAGGAGTTTTCTGGAAATTCACTGGTCGAGCAGGATAGAGAATTGGTAGAAAAATCTAGAACATCTATAACCAAAATCTAGATCTATGACATGTGATATTTTGGAGAATATATTTACAAGTTTCATCATTAGTATTATCTTATTAGAAAAAGACATAAAGCATGTTCTTCAGATGTATTTATCCAAAAGCTTCAAGGTAGTTGGCCTGAAGTAGTTTAATAAGACTTAAAGACTCATCATTAACAAAGTATATATTTATAAGATAAGTAGGGAGTTAGATCAGAAACAATAAGGAATGCGATAATACTCTATTTTATATAGATTCATTTCTTTTAAAATGTAAGAAATATTCCATACATAAGTTCATCATGTTGCCTAAAGGTAGAGGATGTTTTAGGAAGATATGGGTGTGTTCCAACTAGACAAGATCTTGGTAAACATAAAAAAATATCATTCTTAACATTGTTCTATAATGGAAAGTGTGAATTAAATAAATAAAAAAAGTCTCAAAAGTATTTGATAAAATAAGATCATCAAATAAATTTTTATGCAAAATTATGGAAAATACTAAGAGATATATTCGACCGAATGAAATCCAGAAGGATGTGGGAGAAAACTATAAGGCCAAATATGGGAATTATACTAGATTTACTGAAGAAAAATATCTATCCAATTGTGTTTGTTATAGGTTTTGTGGGAATATTGGTCACAAATCTAACACTTTCCTAAATGGATATATGAGAAGAGGTAGACTCAAAGAAATACTGATGGAAGATATGTCAGAGTTATTGTTTGAGCTTATTTAGGGAGAAGATATTTACTCAGATGATGAGAGTTTATATTCTTTATATTCAGAGTACTCAAATAAGGAATAAACCAACTCAGATGTGAAAGAAAAAAATCCAATACAATTTTTAACCAGCTTCGAATAATAATGATTTGAGCAGGGGCTAGTGTTACAGAAGACTCTCCAGAGCTTCAAAAGCTAGATGACTTGGAAGATTATCTAGTACATTCTTTAAAAACTGAAATCCCTTAATAAGGAGTATATTTTTAATAATATAATATTCCTAGGTTTGATTATTCTAAGGTATATTGAAAGTCTTGGGCACCATATTGATAAATGACCAATTTCTTTGAGGATAAAGTGATAACTATAGTCTATAAAACATATCAAGGATTATTTATAATGAATTTAATAAAAAAATGATTAGTAAGTCTATATAGAAGAAAAACAAGTTTGTGAATTTTTGGATAATCCATACCTATGTAGATCCTCTCATTTTAAATAGAAAAGATCTACCATTTCTAATTACAGTAGTAAATGAAATTTTAACCAATTTCTCTATTGAATACTTAGGGTAGAATGGAAAAATTTTCACATAGGTGTATCATGGGTGAAGGTGATCCCATATTTTCATAAAATTCTTATGGAAAAAAGTATTAACACCACTAAAGAAGTAAAGATCAACACTAGGAATCAGTAGAAGACATTGGTATTTCTATTTAATAGAAGATGAGTCAGAGTAACTACTTATCTTTTTGTGAAGTTCTATAATACTTGGAGACCTGTTCTAAGGAAGGTCATGGAAAGATTTAAGCATGTTTTTGAGGATTAAGGATCATCAATTATAGAAATTACTTCATAAGTTTTAAACCCTAAAAGGATAACCTATCTTAGAGAATGTGTTTCACCTGATATAGAAGAGGAAAAAGGAATAAGATACTTCTTTCAGATGTGATCAAACAAGTCAAGAATATAATTTTCATCTCTGTGGTCAGAGAAGAAGATGATATAAAGTCATAAGATTCAATATCAAGAATATTTTATTTGAATATAGTATATATCAAAGTATAAATACATGTGAATCTTCTAGAGAATCCAAGGATCTTAGTTGGAAAAGATAAAGGTACTCCAGTAGAAGCACCTAGAACATCAGTTTCCAAAGAGTATTTAGGAAAATGACAGTTTGAATACCCATATATAAGGATGAATAATATCATGTTGGATATCGAGATATTAATTACTTAGTTAAAACATATAGGCATGAGATACATTATTAAAGCTAATAATTAGCAGAACTATATGAAAAACCCTAGTGAATACAAGATGTACCTTCTCTTGCATAAGAATCCGGTTTTTAGGAGTGACCTAGGAATCTAAAGAGTTACAAGATATAGTAGGAAAAAATGAAAAAATTATGATTCAATAAGTGGAAAAATATGTTCAGATTAAACTAAATGGGATAATATTTATAGAGCAATTTATTTGATTTATTTCTCATTTTCTAGATGACTTCTTGATTTCAAATTGATTCCATATAAGATATCATCCAGTAATGATATTTTATGAATGGATTATCCTAAAAAACTAATTGATTACAACTAATTTTAGAAAAACCAAAATGGTTCCAAAAAATATAGTATTTACTATTCTTGTGGAAGACTATCCAAATGTGGATAGAGAATACCAAAAAATGATTGATCAGTGGAAAGAATTGGTTGGATTGAAAATTCTAAGGATAAATGAAGAAGTGGAATTAACCAAGATAAGATATTACTTATTAGATAATTGGCTAGAGAACCCTATGGAATTATGGAAGAAGGCAATTCTAAAAGCCACAATTACCCTAAAAGATATCGTATGGTGATCTAAAGTAAGAGAATTTTCTATCTAGATGGAATAATTAAGGAGTTTAAGAAAAAAATTCTAGAATTAATAAATCTTAGATTAATCAAGAATTGTGGCAGTCCTTAAAAAAGTACATCATTAATGGCAATGAATTATGCTAAGAAGCAGTGTGTTAAAACCAAAATGCTTATTTATTTCCATGATCTTAATAATTCCACAAAGGATGATGGTTACAATCTTCTTAATCAGTCGGATTTAAGAATTAAGATTATGAATGGAAGGAAAATGATATATTCTAAGATTTATCTTAATTTAGGATATTGGAAAATTAAGATAAAATATGAAGCAATACTATTAACAACATTTACAACACTAGTAGGCTTTTCTAAATGGATAGTTATGAAATTTTGACTCAATAATTCTGTAAGAATATTCTAGAGGAGAATAGATATGAAATTTAGTGGATTATCTTAGTTCATGGAATGATGATGTGTTAGTATTGAGTAATAATATAGAAGATAATATCAATCACTTATAATAAGGAGTTAAGGTATTCAAAAATTAAGGTATGATCCTTGTCACATCCCGACCCGACATTCATGATTATTTTATTTATTCTTGAGTTTCAATTAATTTTTATTCATTTTTGAGTTTTATTTTTTTCTTTTTAATTAAATAAATTGAATTAAAATTAAAATAGAATTAATTGAAAAAAATGAAACCCTAAACTAACTCTCCCCCCTTACCTCGTGGCTAACCCCCCTCATTTCCCAATGCCTCGTGACGCCGAGCCCCCTCCTCCCCTTCCTTCAGTCGCACGACGACCCCCGCCCCTCCTGGACCTCCGCCATCACTCCCTCTCCACGACCTCTCCCTCTAGTGGCCTCTACTTCCTTGCATGACTCATCGACACCTCCTTCAGTGGGTATTTTTTTCTTCCTTCTATTTTCGTCTCGGTCGAACCCTAGGTCATGGGTTGACCAGGTTTTGATGATTTCTTCACCTTTTAAGATGCACAATGGGTCTTTCGAGTCTTTCCCATGTGGGTTTCGTCGTCCTCCTCCGAAGGCGATGTGCTTCAGTCCATTCCGATTGATCCGCTGTAGTTTTAGGTTGACTTCTTTTACCCTATTAATTTTTAGTTAATTTTAATGTGATATAAATGTTATTTGGGTAGTGCTAAGTGTGACTTTGTAGGGTTTTAACATTTTTATGGGTTGGAAATGATTTTTTGAAAAATAAATAACTATGTGTTGTGATATTGTATTGTAATGTTTCTTGAAAAGTGTTTTATGTATTATTGGAAATGTGAATATTATATTTTCAATGGAACTTGAGGTGTGTTTTGGTTCAAAATGAGTTTTTATTGAATAAGGGAGTAGTTTTGGCATGTATGCCTTGTTGTGTATTTTTACGTATGAATTTTAGATTTGTTTAATTATTAAAAGGGGATTTCTAGGGAATTAGTTGGGAAAGTGTGTGTACTTTAGGTGTAAAATATTCTTTTTCTTCTTGAAAGGGTTTTTATAAAATGTGTAAATGGATTATTATATTGTTTGAGTGATGTGAAATACATTTTTTAAGGGTTTGATATCCTCGTGTATTGGGTTCATATTTTGTATTGAAAATTGGTTATGTTTTGTGTGAGTGTCTTGGTGTGGCGTTTCATGAGAATCTTTTTGAGGGTTGTTTGGTGAGAACGAACCTTGTTTTAAGGGCACTTAAGGTGTAGATGATTTTGGAAAGAGTTTTCGAAGGTAAATGAAATATTTGACATGTGAACTTAATTTGTATTTTTCAATATCAATTGTAGATGGTTTCGAATGGTGATTCATGTTTTCAAATGGTCTTGGTTTATGTAAAGTTTTACAAGGGGGATTGGCCCATGGATTTGGTTGATCGCTTCCACCCATTTTTATTGTTTCAATTTTATTTAGAGTTTTAGGTAATCTTTGATTCTCTTTTGGGTTAATTATATTGTTCGGGGTCTTCTTGAAGGGTTGTATACACATACATAAGTACGTATACCTATATATATATAAATCATCCTTGGACATATTCCCTCATGGAGTGGGGAATATGTGTATTGGATTAAGGGGTATATATATATAGGGGTGTATGTGTGCACAATTGTGGGGCGGTCTTCGTAAAAGGCATTGGGTGTTGAGTTGTTCATCCTGTTCTGCTCCTTCTTGAGGCAGGTTTCCCTATGCATTTTCCTTTAAATTTAAGAATAATTATTTCTTACTTTTCACACCTAGTTATAATATTAATTATTGATATATAACTGTTAGTAAATTGTCTACCTTGAATTGGAGTGGTTTATTTCTTGTAATGTGTTGCAATAAATGGTTTGATCGTGTTTCACATTAATTTCATGATGAAATGACCCTTTGTCCTTTGTGAACATGTTTTAGATTTAAAATTCTGGTTTGGGTTTCTTAAATGGGTTTCAAAGTGTATTTATGGTTTTCAGAGTGGTGTGCGTGTGATTCTTAAGAAAGGGTTTGGCATGTGAAAATCATGTGAGGCCTGGTTGGAACTTTTGTAAAACTATTTATCTGAAGAAAACTCTCCTCAGATGTGGTCCCTTTTCTTTGGTTGAGTTATATGTTATGGGGGTCCGATGTGTAGGAATTCCCTATGATCAATGGTAGAAAGGCGAGGGACATATTCCTTGGGGTGAATCAGGGTGTTGCCCGTTGTAATTTATTATTATATATATTATGATTGGATGCTCGGATGGCATCGGTAGGCCCACCCCCTTTCTAAATACATGAGACATGGGAACCTGGAATATTGACAGAATATTTTAAGAATGATTGCTGCACTGGTAAGTTATGGTACTGACCAGTGGCCCATAGTAGGTGGATATATTGGGTTTATTACTATGGGATTTTCCCTCGGCCTTCCTGAGAAAGGATGGTCGAGCGTATTGAGCGTTTTGATTTCATCATGTGTGACATGTCAATGAGGATGAGGTCTCATGTATTGGTGTCTTCTGGATTATTCTCAATCTCCTAGGTTCACCTATGTCTACTCAGCTTTTGTTGCTTGCAGTAGTTATTATGATGCTTATATGTATACCTACATTTCCCTTACTATGTGATTTCTTTTGTGCATTTTTGTATATTGTTTTTCTTGGAAAGTGGAAAACTGGTTTTGATTATGTTTCTAAAAAATGATTTTCAAATTAAAGTGTATAATCCTCTTTTTACAAATCTGAAAATATAAACAACACTTTCCCTTTGAAAATGCTAATGTCTCACTAAAATATTGTTTTGGGTTTTGAGAAAAGAATAAGGGAAATGAATCATACTTTTCTTTTGAGTAACATGTAGAAAGCCTTACTTTTATATTTTTTAGTTCAAACCTAAAATTGATGAATCTTTTGTTTAAAGGAAATGCATTTGGGAATGAATTACTTGGGCACACCTACTGAGTTTAAATATTCATGCCTATAATTCATTCTTGTTTTTAGTCTCAGGTGTAGGTTTCAGTTTGATCTAGATTTCCATGGGGGATGTTGAGTCTTGGAATCGGAGAGTGACCCACTGGGTCACGTGAAGTTTAGTGGTCATCAGGTCTGGTTAGTTTTGTTTTTCAGTTCTTGCTTAGTTGTTCTGTTCAGTTTATTTATTTTTGGGCTAATTTATTATTATTTTTCTACTTCTATTTATTTATATTGGGAGAAATCATTCCCATCATCACTCTGTTTATTCCCTTGACTCTTGTCTCCAGCCTAGGAGGATCGAGAACGCCTCTCAGGCCTTGTCACGGGCTGACTCTGGTGACCGGTTCAGGGTTGACCCGGGTGGGTTTGTGAGAAAATGGTATCCGAGGATAGGTTCTTTAGAGGACCTAGATTTTAGAGCACCCTTTGTTATTTGGGTTGTCAAGGTAGATGGAGTAGGACTGTCAAAGCTTGGGTTGTAGGTTCTGGGGAGTGTCTGTCCAACACTTTCTGGACCGAACCTTGAGTTATCATGGGAAGTCGGGTTTTCTTAGTTTATTTGGTTCTTGTGGGTTGCTTGGTATATGGGGAAATGAAATGATAGTCGATCCAGTTGTCTCAGTGAGCTCACAAGGCCTGGCAATCCATGTGGAGCTGGGGACGTGGTCCTGAAAGACTCTCCATGATGTTGGTTTGATTGGCATATGGCCAAGTCACCCATCAACCCTAGTTTCCCCTAGTATATTGTTTTGGATCCTTTTGTGATTTTGAGATTTTTGACCTGTTGAATGGTAGGTTTCTTTCGATTGTAGTTAATGTTGGCTAGAATGGTTTTGGGGTGTCTTGTTTAGATTTTAATATGATGTTTGGTTTGAAAAAATGATTATTTGGTGGTCAAAAATGGGATTTCCAAAACCAAAACATTGAATATTTTGAGAGCGAAATGGGTTGTTTGAAAATGGGGTTTATTTTAGAAAATGTTTTGGAGGTTTGTTTAGAGGTTTTGTGAAAAGTGAAATTGAAAAATGAATATTTAATTTGAAAATGTTTTTCTTTGATGATGATGCATGGTATTATAATTGGTTGAGGTATTTTTTAAAGTGGTTTTGAAAGTGATAATGTTTCTTATCTGACTCTTGGTATTCCTATGAGTGCTCACATATATGTATACAGATGTATGTATGTGATGAGTGAATGGTTTTTCATATGTATGGGTGAGTTCTTGAGCTATCCCATGAGTGTATGTATGTGAGGCTAAATGGAATTCCAATAGTGGGTGATTGGTTCGTAAGGCTTGTTTTTTTTTCTCAAAAATGTTCTTCAAAAAGGGGGAATTTCAATGTTTTAAAATAGTGTGAGTGTGTGATGACGCCTTTTTGTTTTTGGTGTTTTTATTTTTGGAGTTTGGATTTGGTGTGTTGGAGGTGTGATTGAAATCATATTTTGAGTTTGTATTGTTGATTTAAAAATGAGATGTGTAATTTTGATTTATGATATGTTTTGATTTGGTTTCGTGCTCCCTGTTTTCAGGTTTCATCCCCACTAAGTTCTAAGGGATTTTGAGAAGCATCTATGAGTAGTTATTTCACCGCATGACTTTTAGTTGATCAAGACATGTTTTAGACATTTGGTTTGTCCATTTCAGATATGAATCCTGGTTGTTCTCAATATCAGAAGTTCTTCCAGAGGTTCTGAGATTCGAACCCTCCACATTTTCTTGGGAAGTCGAAACGAGGGAAAGCTGAGGAATGGCTGTGAAACATTGAGGAGATCTTTGTTCAGCTTGAATCTACCAAACCTCTCAAGTTGTAGCTTTCCACCTTCACATTGGAAGGCCTAATTCAGGAATAGTGTAAATCCGTTCTTTAGGCCAAACTGTAGAAAAATTACTCTTGGGAATGCTTTAAATACTTGTTCATCCAAAAATATTTCCCCGATGACGTGAAGATACCGATGGGTTCTCGGTTTTATGTTCTCAGGGAGGGAAATTCAACAATGTTGGAGTATGCTTGGAGCTTCACTGAGCTGGTGCCGTATCTCCCAAACCTTGTCGGGGATGAATTTTTGAAATCCCGATTCTTTGAGAGGGGTATCAGATCATAATTCCTCCCATCTGTGCCTTCATTCCCTGATGATTATGAAGAAGTCGTGAGGTGGGCTGTTCAAGTCGAAGCTGACATAGCAGCATTTTCCAGTTGAGAAGAAGCACAAAAATTCTATTGTTTTCCGCCTCACCAGATTCATCCTAGAGGAAGTACTGGTTGTGTTTTCAGTGTGGGAAGTCGGGGCATAAGAAGTTTTCATGTCACGAAGCTCCTAAGATCTATAATACATGTGGCCGTTTAGGTCATTTGCAAAGGTTTTGCTAGGGAGATGCTAAGAAGTGGCATGAGCAAGATCCACTCCCTTGGAGAACCATCCAACTCAGTTGAATGAATGTAGCACTAGCATAAGCTCAATCAGAATCTTCTTTTGTTGTGAATTCTTTTGTTGTTGCAATTCATGTAATCTATGGTGTTGTCTTCTTTTGGGTGTGAAGAATCATGTTTCATGTCCTTTTGGAACTTTGTTTTAATGGGAATGTCTTTATAGTGTTTTTAATGTTGTTGCGGTGCTTGTTGTCCCATGTTTAGTTTCATACGTGTTTTTCTGGTTTTCGATAGGATTTGAGAATTATTATGGCTTTCAAAATCAATGTTTTTCTAGAATCCAAATATGGTGGGGTGGCCACTATGGGATGAACTCGTGATGAATCCATCTTCCATGTGTTCTTGGATGATCATTTCCTTGTTTTCGCTCCGCTAAACCCCAACCATAGTAGTTGGTTGGGATGGATAGTGGGTCATGTAATGGATGCTCGTAGAGATCCTGAATAGGACACGACTGGTTTCTTCGATGGTTTTTTGTGTTAGGGGTTGGGTTGTTCCTTGTTGGATTGTGTTTAGAAGATAACATGTCTTCATCATCATCTATTCATTGTTTTTTGAACTATGTGGTCTTATGTGATGTCTTCCTTATATGTGTGACTTCTTTTGAGGGTGGTCTCATAGTTTCTTTTTGGAAATTCATGGTTCCAAGATCTGAATGAAAGCGATTGTTGGTTCTTTGTTCTTTGAGTTTTCATGTTTTTTCCTTGTTTGTAAATCATCCTTGCTTTGGTTTTGATCAACTGAATCTCTTGGGACTTTCTGAGGGCAAAAAGTGTCATGGTTGGGAGAATTGTCACATCCCGACCTGACATTCACGATTATTTTATTTATTCTTGAGTTTCAATTAAATTTTATTCATTTTTGAGTTTTATTTTTGTTCTTTTTAATTAAATCAATTGAATTAAAATTAAAACATAATTAATTGAAAAAAATGAAACCCTAAACTTACCCTTTGCCCCCTTACCTCGAAGCTAACCCCCCTCCTTTCCCCTTACCTCATGATGCCGAGCCCCCTTCTCCCTTTCCTCCAGTTTCACGACAACCCCCACCCCTTCCGGACCTTCGCCATCGCTCCCCCTCCACAACCTCTCCCTCTGGCAGCTTCCTCTTCCTTGCGCGACTCATAGACACATCCTTCGATGGGTATTTTTTTCCTTCTATTTTTGTCTTGAATGAATCCTAGGTCATGGGTTGACCAGGTTTTGATTATTTCTTCTTTTTTTAGGATGCACAGCGGGTCTTCTAGGTCTTCCTCGTGCAGGTTTTGTCGTCTGCCGCCGAAGGCGAAGCGCTTAGGTCTATTCTAGTTCATTCCCCATTGTTTTAGGTTGATTTATTTTAACCTCTTAATTGTTTAGTTAATTTTAATGTGTTATAAATGTTATTTGGGTAGTGAGAAGTGTGAATTGGTAGGGTTTTAACATGTTTATGGGTTAGAAATGAGTTTTTGGAAAATAAATAAATATGTGTTGTGATATTGTATTATAATATTTCTTGAAAAGTATTTTATTCCTTATTTTCAATGTGAAAATTATATTTTCAATGGAACTTGAGGTACGTTTTGGTTCAAAATGAGTTTTTATTGAATAAGGGAGTAGTTTTGGCATGTATGCCTTGTTGTTTATTTTTAGGTATGAATTTTAGATTTGTTTAATTATTAAAAGGGGCTTTCTGGGGAATTGGTTGGGAAAGTGTGTGTACTTTAGGTGTAAAATCTTGTTTTTCTTCTTAAAAGGGTTTTTATAAAATGTGTAAATTGATTATTATATTTTTTGAGGGATGTGAAATAAATTTTTGAATGGTTTGATATGCTCGTGTATTGGGTTCGGATTTTGTATTAAAAATTGGTTATGTTTTGTGTGAGTGTCTTGGTGTGGCGTTTCATGAGAATGTTTTTTAGGGTTGTTTGGTGGGTGCGAACCTTGTTTTAAGGGAACTTAAGGTGTGGATGATTTTGGAAAGAGTTTTTGAAGGAAAATGAAATATTTGACATGTGAGATTAATTTGTATTTTTCAATATCAATTGTAGATGGTTTCGAATGGTGAGTCATGTTTTCAAATGGTCTTGGTTTATTTAAATTTTTACAAGGGGGCTTGGCCCATGGCTTGGGTTGATTTCTTCCACCCATTTTTATTGCTTCAATTTTATTTAGAGTTTTTGGTAATCTTCGATTCTCTTTTGGGTTAATTAGATTGTTCGGGGTCTTCTCGAAGGGTTGTACACACATAAATAGGTACGTATACCTATATATATATAAATCCTCCTTGAACATATTCCCTCATGGCACAGGGAATATTTTTATTGGATTAAGGGGTGTATATATAGGGGTGTATGTGTGCACAATTGTAGGGCAGTCTTCGTCGAAGGAGTCGAGTGATGAGTAGTTCGTCCTGGTCTGCTCCCTTTTGAGGTAGGTTTCCCTATGAATTTTCCTTTAAATTTAAGAATCATTTATTTCTTACTTTTCACACCTAGTTATAATATTAATTATTTATATAGAACTGTTAGTAAATCATCTACCTTGAATTGGAGAGGTTTATTTCTTGTAATGTGTTTCAATAAATGGTTTGATCGTGTTTTCAAATTAATTGCCTAATGAAATGAACCTTTGGCCTTTATGAACATGTTTTAAATTTAAGATTCTGGTTTGGATTTCTTAAATGGGTTTGGAAGTGTATTTCTAGTTTTCAAAGTGGTGTGCATGTGATTCTTAAGAAATGGTTTGGCATGTGAAAATCATGTGAGGATCGGTTGGCACTTTTGTAAAACTAGTTATCTCAAGAAATCTCTCCTTGGATGTAGTCCCTTTGCTTTGGTTGAGGTATATGTTATGGGGGTCTGCTCTGTAGGAATTCCCTGTGATCAATGGTAGAAAGGTGAGGGACATATTCCTTGGGATGACTCGGGGTGTTTCCTGTTGTTCTTTATTATTATATATACTGTGATTGGATGCTCAGATGGCATCGGTAGGCCCACCCCCTTTTTAAATACATGAGACATGGGAACCTGACATATTGAGAGAATATTCTAAGAATGATTACTACACTAGAAGGTTATGTTACTGACCAGTGGACCATAGTAGGTGGATATATTGGGTTTATTACTATGGGATTTTCCCTCGGCCTTCCTGAGAAAGGATGGTCAAGCTTATTGGCCATTTTGATTTCATCGTGTGTGACATGTCAATGAGGATGAGGTCTCATGTATTGGTGTATTCTGGATTATTCTCGATCTTTTGGGTTCACCTATGTCTACTCAGATTTTATTGCTTGCAGTAGTGATTATGATGCTTATATGTATAACTACATTGCCCTTACCGTGTGATTTCTTTTGTGCATTTTTGTATATTGTTTTCCTTGGAAAGTGGTAAACTGGTTTTGATTAGGTTTCTAAAAAATGGTTTTCAAATGAAAGTGCTTAATCCTCTTTGTAAAAATATGAAAATATAAACAACATTTTCCCTTTGAAAATGCTAATGTCTCACTAAAAGATTGTTTTGGGTTTTGAGAAAATAATAAGGGCAATGACTCATACATTGCTTCTGAGTAACATGTATAAAGCCTTACTTTTATATGTTGTAGTTCAAAACTGAAATTGATGAATCTTTTGTTTAAAGGAAATGCATTTGGGAATGGATTACTTGGGAAAACCTACTGAGTTTAAATACTCATGCCTATACTTCATTCTTGTTTTTAGTCTTAGGTGCGGGTTTCAGTTTGATATCGATCGCTGTGGGCGATGTTGAGTCTTGGTATTGGAGAGTGACCCGCGGGGTCACGTGGAGTTTAGTGGTCATTAGGTCCGGTTAGTTTTGTTTTTCATTTATTTATTAGTTGTTCTATTCAATTTATTTATTTTTGGGCTGCTTTATTATTATTTATCTGCTTATGTTTATTTATATTGGGAGAAATTGTTCCCATCGTCACTCTGTTGATGCCATTTGTGCTTGTTGCCAACCCGAAAGGATCGAGAATGCCTATCGGGCCTTGTCGTGGGCCGACTCAGGTGACTAGTTCAGGGTCGACTCAGGTTGGTTCCTGACAATCCTTTTCAAAAAAAAGATCATTTGGATTCAACTTAGGATAGAATTATTGGGATTACAAATTCAGGGAAGTATATAGAATCTTCAACCACATATTATAGAGAAGCTAGAAGCTTTCCCCGATGAGATTGCAGATCTTTAGAAGATACAATTATTTCTTGGAATATTAAGTTATCTAATGAAATAAATCAAATAACTAACAAAGATATTAGTTATAATACAGATGAAGGTATCCAGAAAGGTACACTAGAATTCAACTGAAGAGGATTATGAAGTAATCTTAATCATGAAGTAGAAATCTTTGAACCTCCCAGTATTGGAGTATCCATATGGGAATGAATATCAACTTATCTTAGAAAACATCAGAAAAAGACATTGTCTAATTTTCATTGATAATTGGTGGCATAATTCTCAGTTATCAAAGCAATTAATTAAATAAGACATAAAAGAGAAGGATTTCTTGAAAATTATCTCATTCAAAAGAAATAATCTTCATATATCAAAGGTGAATGGTCATAAATCATAGGTTCTTAATGAAGAAAGATTAAAAAACTATAAAGTGAATAAAAATATATCTAGATAGCATGTATAAAGAATAAATTCACATTGAATGCTTTTTATGTGGTTATAAAGGCCATTACAATAATTAATGTGTAGAAAATCTAAGAAAAAAGAAGGCTCAAATGAACCAAAAGATATAAACAAAAGGTGTCTCTAAAAAAAAGGTAAATCCATTTATAAAATCTAGTCTGATCAAGTAGAATAAGAAAATTAGCATAAGAATGTTCAGAAAGTACTTGATCAAGAAATAATTGATTATGAGCTAGATAAAGAGCCTAATCTAATGAAGTAAATCTGGAAATATTTTCAAAGGATTCCAAATATTTATTATAAGAAAACTGCAACTATCTATAATCCAATCTAGAAAAGTAAGGATGATCGAATATATATGATAGGTTTGAACCATGTTCTAGACATGCTTGAAGAATATGAAGAACTTATAGAGTATTATAAGAAGATAGATCAAGATATGATTAGTGTGATCATTACCAAAGAGATCTGGATAAAGTTTTAAGTTTTAGGTATTCTTGAAAAAATTAAAAAGATAAAGGAAACATGCATGAATGAATTTACAGTCTCAAATAGGGTTTGGAGAATGTTAGGAATAAGTATTTTGAAACTCTATATACCAGATAAATCCTTTAAACTATAAGAGTTCATCAAGTTCCATAAATATTTTAGATTGGGAGAATTTCAATTCTTGGGATTTAATAAGTAAAATTCCACCGATAATTGTGTACCAAATATGGTGAAGATAGTTATGAATAATGAATATAATTTTTTTATGATGGGTTACACATATTGAACCAATAAGATTAGTACAAATATTGGTTATACTATGGGACTTGTACCCAAGGCCCTATACTAAATGGACTTTCTAGAAAGCATTAAAGGAATCATAGTTTAATAATGAATATTGGATAATGTTCAGTTTTAATAGGATCCATTATTAATGCATCCATATAGTATGATGTATCCATTTTATCGAATCTAAACCGACAAGAAAAAACTCTATTCTTTTTGTGGTAATATTGGTCACAAAGCTCACACTTTACCAAATGGAAACATGAGAATAGGTGGACTCAAAGAAATACTAATGGTAGATACGTCAGAGTAATTGTTTGAGCTTATTTATGGATAAGATATTTACTCAGATGATGATAGCTTATAGTCTTTATATTCAGAGTACTCAAATAAGGAATAAAACAACTCAGATGTGAAAGAAAAAAATCTAATATAATTTTTAACAATCTTTGAATAATAATGATTTGAGTTGGGGCTAGTGTACGAGAAGACTCTCCAGAGCTAGAAAAGCTAGATGACTTGGAATATTATCTAGTACATTATTTAAAAACTGAAATCCATTCATAATGAGGATATTTTTAATAATAGAAGATTCCAATGTTTGATTATTATAAGGTATACTAAAAGTCTTGGGCACCATATTGAGAAATGACCAATTTCTTTGATGGTGAAGTGACAACTGAAGTCTATAAAACATACTGAGGATTGTTTATAATGCATTTACTAAAACCAAAAATTATTATTAAGGCTATATAGAATAATGAAAAGTTTGTGAATTTTTGGATATTTCATACCTGTGTAGATCATCTCATTTGAAATAGAAAAGATCTACCATTTCTAATTACAATATTAAATGACATTTTAACCAATTTCTCTATTGAATAATTAGGAGTAGAATGGGAAAATTTTCACATAGGTGTATCATGGGTGAAGGTGATCCCATATTTTCATGAAATTATTATGGAAAAAAGTATTAACATAACTCTAGAGTTAAATATCAACATGATGAATTGGTAGAAGACATTGGGATTTCCACTTGATATAAGATGATTCAGAGTAATTACTTGTCTTTTTGTGAAGTTCCGTAATACTTGCAGACTGGTTATAAGGAAGGTCATGGAAACATTTAAGCATGTTTTTGAGGATGAAGGATCATCAATTATAGAAATTAATCCATAAGTTGTAAACCCTAAAAGGATAACCTATCTTAGAGAATGAGTTTCACCTGATATAGAAGAGGAAAAGGGAATAAGATACTTCTTTCAGATGTGATCAAAAAAGTCAATAATATAATTTTCATCTCCGTGGTGAGAGAATAAGACAATCTAAATTCATAAGACTCAATATCAAGAATATTTTATTTGAATATTTTAGATCTAAAATTATAAATACATGTGAACCTTCTAGATAATCCAATGATCTTAGTTGGAAAAGATGAAGGTACTTTAGTAGAAGCACCTAGAACATCAGTTTCCAAAGAGTATTTAGGAAAATGACAGTTTGAATACTCATATATAAGGATGAATAATCTCATGTTGGATATGGGGATATTCATTACTTAGTGAAAACATAGAGGCATGTGATACATTATTAAAGCTAAGAATTATCAGAAATACATGAAAAACCCTAGTGAATACAAGATGTACCTTCTCTTGCATAAGAATACGGTTTTTAGGAGTGACCTAACAATCTAAAGAGTTGCAAGCTATAGTAGGAAACAATGAAAAAATTATGATTCAATAAATTTAAAAAGATGTTTAGATTAAACTAAATGGGAGAATATTTATAGAGCAGTTTATTTGATTTATTCCACATTTTCTAGATGACTTCTTGATTTGAAATTGATTCCATAGAAGATATCATCCAATAATGATATTTTATGAATGGATTATCCTAAAAAACTAATTGATTTCAACTACTTTTGGAAAAACTAAAATGGTTCCAAAAAATATAGTATTTACTATCCTTGTGGAAGACTATCCAAATGTGGATAGAGAATACCAAAAAATAATTGAGTAGTGGAAAGAATTTTTTGGATTGAAAATTCTGAGGATAAATGAATAAGGGAAATTAACCAAGATAAGATATTACTTATCAGATAATTGGCTAGAGAGCCCTATAGAATCATGGCAGAATGCAATTCTAAAATCCAAAATTTCCCTAAAAGATCTCGTATGGTGATCTAAAGTAAGAGAATTTTCTATCTAGATGGAATAATTAAGGATTTTAAGAAAGAGATTCTAGAATTAATAAATCTTAGATTAATCAAGCATAGTGGTGGTCCTCACAAAAGTACACCATTCTTGGTAATGAATCATGCTAAAAAGTAGTGTGTTAAAACCAAAAAGCTTATTGATTTCCATGATCTTAATAATCCCACAAAGGATGATGGTTACAATCTTCTTAATCAGTATTATTTAAGAATTAGGATTATGAATGGAAGGAAAATTATATATTATAAGATTTATCTTAATTTAGGATATTGGAAAATTAAGATAAAATATGAAGCAATACTATTAACAACATTTAAAACACTAGTAGGCTTGTTTGAGTGGATAGTTAAGAAATTTTGACTCAAGAATTCCCTAAAAGTATTCCACAGGAGAATAGATATGACATTTAGTGGATTATCTTAGTTCATGGAACGATTATGTGTTAGTATTGAGTAAGAATATATAAGATAATATCAATCACTTATAATAAGGAGTTAAGGTATTCAGAAAATAAGGGATGATCCTTGTCACATCCTGAACCGACATTCGCAATTATTTTATTTATTCTTGAGTTTCAATTAAATTTTATTCATTTTTGAGTTTTATTTTTTTACTTCTAATTAAATCAATTGAATTAAAATTAAAATAGAATTAATTAAAAAAAATGAAACCCTAAACTAACCCTTTCACCCTTACCTCGCGGATAACCCCCCTCCTTTCCCCCTACCTCGTGATGCCAAGCCCTCTCCTCCCCTTACTCCAGTTGCACAATAACCCCTGCCCCTCCTGGACCTCCGACATCGCTCCCTCTCCACAACTTCTCCCTCTGGTGGCCTCCTCTTCCTTGCGCAACTCATCGATACCTCCTTCAGTGGGTATTTTTTTTCCTTCGATTTTTGTCTTGTCCGAACCCTAGGTCATGGGTTGACCGGGTTTTGATGATTTCTTCCCTTTTTAGGGTTCATAGCAGGTATTCTAAGTCTTCCTCATGCGAGTTTCATCTTCCTCCACTGAAGGCGAAGTGCTTCGGTCTATTCCGGTTCATCTGCTGTTGTTTTAGGTTGATTTATTTTACCCTATTAATAGTTTAGTTAATTTTAATGTGTTATAAATGTTATTTGGATAGTGCGAAGTGTGAATTGGTAGGGTTTTAACATGTTTATGGGCTGGAAATGATTTTTTAAAAAATTAATGACTATGTGTTGTGATATTGTATTGTAATTTTTCTTGAAATGTGTTTTATGCCTTATTTGAAATGTGAAAATTATATTTTCAATGGAACTTGAGGTGAGTTTTGGTTCAAAATGAGTTTTTATTGAAGAAGGGAGCAGTTTTGGCATTTATTCCTTGTTGTGTATTTTTACGCATTAATTTTAGATTTGTTTAATTATTAAAAGGGGATTTCTAGGGAATTGGTTGGGAAAGTGTGTGTACTTTAGGTGTAAAATCTTTTTTTTCTTCTTGAAAGGGTTTTTATAAAATGTGTAAATGGCTTATTATATTATTTGAGTGATGTGAAATACATTTTTGAAGGTTTTGATATGCTCATGTATTGGGTTCGGATTTTGTATAGAAAATTGGTTATGTTTTGTGTGAGTGTCTTGGTGTGGAACTTCATGAGAATGTTTTTGAGGGTTGTTTGGTGGGAACGAACCTTGTTTTAAGGTCACTTAAGGTGCGGAAGATTTTGGAAAGAGTTTTTAAAGTAAAATGAAATATTTGACATGTGAACTTAATTTGTATTTTTCAATATCAATTGTAGATGGTTTTGAATGGTGAGTCATGTTTTCAAATGGTCTTGGTTTATGTAAAGTTTTACAAGGGGGCTTAGCCCATGGATTTGGATAATTGCTTCCACCCATTTTTACTGTTTCAATTTTATTTAGAGATTTTGGTAATCTTCGATTCTCCTTTGGGTTAATTAGATTGTACAGGGTCTTCTCAAAGGGTTGTACACACATACATAGGTACGTATACCTATATATATATATAAATCCTCCTTGCACATATTCCCTCCTGGCGTAGAGAATATGTGTATTGGATTAAGGGGTATATATATAGGGGTCTATGTGTGAACAATTTTGGGGCGGTCTTCATCAAAGGTTTCAGGTGCTGAGTTGTTCGTCCTGGTCTTCTCCCTTTTGAGGTAGGTTTTCCTATGCATTTTCCTTTAAATTTAAGAATAATTTATTTCTTTCTTTTCACACCTAGTTCTATTATTAATTATTGATATAGAACTATTAGTAAATTTTCTACCTTGAATTGGAGTGGTTTATTTCTTGTAATGTGTTGAAATAAATGGTTTGATCATGTTTTCACATTAATTGCCTGATGAAATTCCCATTTGTACTTTTGTGAACATGTTTTAGATTTAATATTCTGGTTTGGGTTTCTTAAATGGGTTTCTAAGTGTATTTCTGGTTTTCAAAGTGGTGTGTGTGTGATTCTTAAGAAATGGTTTGGCATGTGAAAACCATGTGATGCCTAGTTGTAACCTTTTTTAAAACTAGTTATGTCAAGAAAACTCTCCTTGGATGTGGTCCCTTTTCGTTGGTTGAGTTATATGTTATGGGTGTCTGCTATATAGGACTTCCTTGGGATCAATGGTTGAAAGGCGAGGTACATATTCCTTGGGGAAACTCGGGGTGTTGCCTGTTGTGCTTTATTATTATATATACTGTGATTGGATGCTCGGATGGCATCAGTAGGCCAACCACCTTTCTAAATACATGATACATGGGAACTTGGCATATTGAGAGAATATTCTGAGAATGATTGCTGCACTGGTAGGTTATGATACTGACCAGTGACCCATAATAGGTGGATAGATTGAGTTTATTACTATGAAATTTCCCTCGGCATTCCTGAGAAAGGATGGTCGAGCGTATTCAGTGTTTTTATTTCATCATGTGTTACATGTTAATGAGGATGAGGTCTCATGTATTGGTGTCTTCTGGATTATTCTCGATCTCCTGGGTTCACCTATGTCTACTCGTCTTTTGTTGCTTGCAGTAGTTATTATGATGCTTATATGTGTACCTATATTGCCCTTGCTGTGTGATTTCTTTTGTGCATTTTTTTATATTTTTTTACCTGGAAAGTGGTAAACTGGTTTTGATTAGGTTTCTAAAAAACGGTTTTCAAATTAAAGTGTTTAATCCTCTTTTTACAAATATAAAAATATAAACAACACTTTCCCTTTAAAAATGCTAATGTCTCACTAAAATATTTTTTGGGTTTTGAGAAAAGAATAAGTGAAATAAATCATACTTTTCTTTTGAGTAACATGTAGAAAGCCTTACTTTTATATATTGTAGTTCAAACCCGAAATTGATGAATCTTTTGTTTAAAAGAAATGCATTTGGGAGTGGATTACTTGGGCACACCTACTAAGTTTAAATATTCATACCTATACTTAATTCTTGTTTTTAGTCTCAGGGGTAGATTTCAATTTGATCTCGATCTCCATGGGCGATGTTGAGTCTTGGGATCGGAGAGTGACCCATGGGGTCACATGGAGTTTAGTGGTCATTAGGTCCAGTTAGTTTTGTTTTTTTAGTTCTTTCTTAGTTGTTCTGTTCAGTTTATTTATTTTTGGGTTGATTTATTATTATTTTGCTACTTCTATTTATTTATATTGGGAGAAATCATTCCCATTTTCACTCTTTTGATTCCCTTGGTGCTTGTCTCTAGCCTGGGAGGATCGAGAATGCCTCTCGGGCCTTGTCACGGGCCGACTCGGGTGACCAGTTCAGGGTAAACTGAGGTGGGTTCATGACAAAATGGTATTAGAGGATAGGTTCTTTAGGGGACCTAGATTTCAGAGAGCCCTTTGTTATTTGGGTTGTCAAGGTAGATGGAGTAAGCCAATCATAGATTGGGTTGTAGGTTATGGGGAGTGTCTGGCCAACACTTTTTGGGCCGAAACTTGAGTTACCATGGGAAGTCGGCTTTTCTTAGTTTATTTGGTTCTTGTGGGTTGCTTGGTATTTGGGTAAATGAAATGATAGTCAAGACAGTTGTCTCAGTGTGCTCACAGGGCCTGGCAAGCCATGTGGAGCTGGGGAATTGGTCCCAAAATACTCTTCTTGATGGTGGTTTGATTGGCATATGGCCGCCAACCATATGGCCAAGTCACCCATCGACACTAGTTTCTCCTGGTATATTGTTTTGGATCATTTTGTGATTTTGAGATTTTTGACCTGTTGAATGGTATGTTTCTTTCGATTGTACTTAATGTTGTATGGGATGGTTTTGGTGTGTCTTGTTTAGATTTTAAAATGATGTTTGGTTTGACAAAATGATGATTGGATGGTCAAAAATGGGATTTCCAAAACCAAAACATTGAATCTTTTGAGAGTGAAATGGGTTGTTTGAAAATGGGGGTTATTTTGGAAAATGTTTTGGAGGTTTTTTAAAGGTTTTGTAAAAAGTGAAATAGAAAAATAAATATGTAATTTGAAAATGTTTTTCTTTGACGATGATGCATGGTATTATAATTGGTTGAGGTATTTGTTAAAGTGGTTTTGAAAGTGATAATGTTTCTTATCCAATTCTTGGTATTCCTACAAGTGCCCACATATATGTATATGGATGTATCTATGTGATGAGTGGATGGTTATTGGTATGTATGGGTGAGTTCTTGAGATATCCCAAGAGTGTATGTATGTGAGGCTAAATGGAATACCAATAGTGGGTGATTGGTTCATAAGGTTTGTTATGTTTTCTAAAAATGTTCTTCAAAAAGGGGGAATTTCAATGTTTTAAAAAGGTGTGAGTGTGTTATGACCCCTTTTTGTTTTTGGTGTTTTTTTTGGACTTTGGCCTTGGTGTGTTGGAGGTGTGATTGAAATCATGTTTTGATTTTGTATTGTTGATTTAAAAATGAGATGTGTAATTTTGATTTATGATATGTTTTGATTTTGGTTTCATGCTCCCTATTTTCAGGTTTCATCTCCACTGAGTTCTAAGGGATTTTGAGAATCATATGCAGATAGTTATTTCACCGCATGCCTTTCATTTGATCAAGACATGTTTTAGACATTTGGTTTGTCCATTTAGGATATGGAGCTTGGTGGTTCTCAATATCATGAGTTCGTCCAGAGGTTCTGAGAGTCGAACCCTCCTCATTTTCTTGGGCATCCAGAACCAGAGAAAGTTGAGGAATGGCTGAGAAACATCGAGGAGATATTTGTTCGGATTGAATCTACCTAACCTCTCAAGTTGTAGCTTGCCACATTCACATTGGAAGGCCTAAGTGAGGAATGGTGGAAATCTGTTCTTTAGGCCGAACCGTAGAAAAATTACTCATGGGAATGCTTTAGAGCCTTGTTCATCTAAAAGTATTTTCCTGATGACGTGAAGATACCGATGGGTTATAGGTTTTATGTTCTCTAGGAGGGAAATTCAACGCTGTTGGAGTATGCTAGGAGCTTCGCTGAGCTGGTTTCATATCTCCAAAACCTTGTCGGGGATGAATTTTTGAATGCCTGATTCTTTGAGAGGGGTCTCTGATCAGAATTCCTCCCATCTGTGCCTTCATTCCCTGATGATTATGAAGAATTCATGAGGCAGGCTCTTCAAGTCGAAGCTGACTTAGCAGAGTCTGACCAGTTGAGAAGAGGCACAAAAAGGCTTTTGTTTTCCATCTCACCAGATTCATCCGAGAGGAAGTACTGGTTGTGTTTTCAGTGTGGGAAGCCAGGGTATAATAAGTTTTCATGTCACGAAGCGCCTAAGATCTGTAATACCTATGGCCATTTAGGTCATTTTTAAAAGTTTTTCTAGGACGACGTTAGGAAGTGACATGGGGCAAGATCCACTCCCTTGTATAACTGTCCAACTCAGTTGAATGAACATTGCGCTGGCACAAGCTCAATCATAATCTTCTTTTGTTGTGAATGCTTTTGTTATTGCAATTCATGTAATATATGGTGTTTTCTTCTTTTGGGTGTGAAGAATGATGTTTCATTTCCTTTTAGAACTTTGTTTTAATGGTAATGTATGTCGTTTTTTAATGTTGCTGATGTAGAATGGTGGTGCTTGTTGTCCCATGTTTCATTTCATACGTGTTTTCCTGGTTTTTGATAAGATTTGATAATTATTCTGGCTTGAAAAATCAATTTTTTTCTAGAATCCTAATATGGTGGGGAGGCCACCATGGGATGAACTCATGATGAATCCATCTTCCATATGTTCTTGGCTGAGCATTTCCTTGTGTTCTCTCCGCTCAACCCTGACCATAGTAGTTTGTTGGCATGGATAGTGGGTCATGTAATGGATGCTCGTAGAGATCCTGAATAGTCCATGACTGGTTTATTCGATGGTTTTTGTGTGTGTTAGGGGTTGGGTTGTTCCTTGTTGGATTGTGTTTAGAAGAGAGTGAGTTTTCATCGTCATCTCTTAATTTTTGTTTGAACTCTGTGGTCTTTTGTGATGTCTTCCTTGGATGTGTGACTTCTTTTGAGGGTGGTCTCGTAGTTTCTTTTTGAGAATTCATGGTTCAAAGATATGAATGAAAGTGAGTGTTGGTTCTTTGGTCTTTGAGTTTTTAGGTTTTTTTCCTTGGTTGTAAATCATCCTTGCTTTGGTTTTGATCAACTGAATCTCTTGGGACTTTCTGAGGGTAGAAAGTGTCATGGTGGGGAGAATTGTCACATCCTGACCCGACATTCGTGATTATTTATTTATTTTTGAGTTTCATTTAAATCTGATTAATTTTTTATTTTTCTTTTTTTTTTCTTTTTAATTAAATAAATTGAATTAAAATTAAAATAGAATTAATTGAAAAAAAATGAAACCCTAAACTAAAACTTTCCCCCTTACCTCGCAGCTAACCCCACCTCCTTTCCCCCTACCTCATGACTCTGAGCCCCCTCCTCCCCTTCCTCCAGTCGTGCGATGACCCCTGCCCCTCCCGGACCTCCACCATCGCTCCCTCTCTACGACCTCTCCCTCTGGCGACTTCCTCTTCCTTGCGTGACTCGTCGACACCTCCTTCGGTGGGTATTTTTTTCCTCCAATTTTTGTCTCAACTGAACCCTAGGTCATGGGTTGACCGGGTTTTGATGATTTCTTCCCTTTTTAGGGTGCACAACAGGTCTTCTGGGTCTTCCTCGTGCAGGTTTCATCCTCCGCCGTCGAAGGTGAAGCACTTAGGTCTATTCTGATTCATCCACCATTGTTTTAGGTGGATTTCTTTTACCCTCTTAATTGTTTAGTTAATTTTAATGTGTTATAAGTGTTATTTGGGTAGTGTGAAGTGTGAATTGGTAGGGTTTTAACATGTTTATGGGTTATAAATGAGTTTTTGAAAAATAAATAACTATGTGTTGTGATATTGTATTATAATGTTTCTTGAAAAGTGTTTTATGCCTTATTTTCAATGGCACTTGAGGTGCGTTTTGGTTCAAAATGAGTTTTTATTGAAGAAGGGAGTAGTTTTGGCATGTATGCCTTGTTGTGTATTTTAACGTATGAATTTTAGATTTGTTTAATTATTAAAAGGTGATTTCCGAGGAATTGGTTTGGAAAGTGTGTGTACTTTAGGTGTAAAATCTTGTTTTTCTTCTTGAAAGGGTTTTTATAAAATGTGTAAATGGATTATTATATTGTTTGAGTGATGTGAAATACATTTTTTAAGGGTTTGATATGCTCGTGTATTGGGTTTGGATTTTGTATCGAAAAGTGGTTATGTTTTGTGTGAGTGTCTTTGTGTGGCGTTTCATGAGAATGTTTTTAAGGGTTGTTTGGTGGGCGTGAACCTTGTTTTAAGGGAACTTAAGGTGCAGATTATTTTGGAAAGAGTTTTTGAAGGAAAATGAAATATTTGACATGTAAACTTAATTTTTATTTTTCAATATCAATTGTAGATGGTTTTTGAATGGTGAGTCGTGTTTTCAAATTGTCTTGGTTTATGTAAAGTTTTATAAGTGGGCTTGGCCCATGGCTTTGGTTGATTGCTTCCACCCATTTTTATTGTTTCAATTTTATTTAGAGTTTTTGGTAATCTTTGATTCTCTTTTGGGTTAATTAGATTGTTTGGGGTCTTCTCGAAGGGTTGAAACACATACATAGGTACGTATACCTATATATATATAAATCCTCCTTGCACATATTCCCTCATGGCACAGGGAATATGTGTATTGGATTAATGGGTGTATATATAGGGGTGTATGTGTGCACAATTGCGGGGAAGTCTTCATCAAAGGCATCAGGTGCTGAGTTGTTCGTCCTGGTCTTCTCCCTTTTGAGGTAGGTTTCCCTATTCATTTTCCTTTAAATTTAAGAATCATTTATTTCTTGATTTTCGTACCTAGTTCTAATATTAATTATTGATATAGAAATGTTAGTAAATCATATACCTTGAATTGGAGTGGTTTATTTCTTGTAATGTGTTGCAATAAATGGTTTGATCATGTTTTCAAATTAATTGCTTGATGAAATAACCCTTTGGCCTTTGTGAACATGTTTTATATTTAAAATTCTGGTTTGGGTTTCTTAAATGGATTTTGAAGTGTATTTATGGTTTTCAAAGTGGTGTGCGTGTGATTCTTAAGAAATGGTTTGGCATGTGAAAATCATGTGAGGCCCGGTTGGCACTTTTGTAAAACTAGTTATCTCAAGAAAACTCTCCTCGGATGTGGTCCCTTTGCTTTGGTTGAGTTATATGTTATGGGGGTCCGCTGTGTAGGACTTACCTGTGACCAATGGTAGAAAGGTGGGGGACATATTCCTTGGGGTGACTCGGGGTGTTTCCTGTTGTGATTTATTATTATATATACTGTGATTGGATGCTTGGATGGCATTGGTAGGCCCACACCCTTTCTAAATACTTGAGACATGGGAACCTGTCATATTGAGAGAATATTATGAGAATGATTGCTGCAGTGGTAGGTTATGGTACTAACCAATGGCCCATAGTAGGTGGATATATTGGGTTTATTACTATGGGATTTTTACCTCGGCCTACTTGAGAAAGGATGGTCGAGCTTATTGGCCGTTTTGATTTAATTGTGTGTGACATGTCAACGAGGATGAGGTCTCATGTATTGGTGTCTTCTAGATTATTCTTGATCTTTTGGGTTCACCTATGTCTAATCGGCTTTTGTTGCTTTCAGTAGTGATTATGATGCTTATATGTATACCTACATTACCCTTGCTGTGTGATTTCTTTTGTGCATTTTTGTATATTGTTTTACTTGGAAAGTGGTAAACTGGTTTTGATTATGTTTCTAAAAAATGGTTTTCAAATGATAGTGTTTAATCCTCTTTGTACAAATCTGAAAATATAAAAAACACAAATGCTAATGTCTCACTAAAATATTGTTTTGGGTTTTGAGAAAAGAATAAGGGCAATGAATCATACATTTCTTTTGAGTAACATGTATAAAGTCTTATTTTATATGTTGTAGTTCAAAACTGAAATTGATGAATCTTTTGTTTAAAGAAAATGCATTTGGAAATGGATTACTTGGGCACACCTACTAAGTTTAAATACTCATGCCTATACTTCATTCTTGTTTTTAGTCTCAAGTGAAGGTTTTATTTTGATCTCGATCACCATGGGCGATGTTGAGTCTTGGGATCAGATAGTGACCAGCGGTGTCACGTCGAGTGTAGTGGTCATCAGGTCCGGTTAGTTTTGTTTTTCAGTTATTTATTAGTTGTTCTGTTCAATTTATTTATTTTTGGGATTATTTATTATTATTTCTCTGCTTATGTTTCTTTATATTGGGAGAAATCATTCTCATAATCACTTTGTTGATCCCCTTGGCGCTTGTCGCCAGCCCGAAAAGATCGGGAACGCCTCTCGGGCCTTGTCGCGGGCCGAATCGGGTGACCGATTCAGGGTCGACCCGAGTTGGTTTGTGGCAATCCTTTTCAAAGGAAATATCATTTGGATTCAACTTAGGATATAATTATTGGGATTACAAATACAAGGAAGTATATAGAATCTTCAACCACATATTATAGAGAAGCTAGGAACTTTCCCCGATGAGCTTGTAGATCATTATAAGATACAATTATTCCTTGGAATATTAAGTTATCTAATGAAATACATCAAATAACTGACAAAGATATTAGTTATAATCAAGATAAAGGTATCCAGAAAGGTACACTAGAATTCAACAGAAGAGGATTATGAAGTAATTATAATCATGAATTATAAATCTTAGAACCTCCCAGTATTGGAGTATCCATATGGGAATGAATATCAACTTATCTTAGAAAACATTAGATCAAGACATTGTCCAATTTTAATTGATAATTGGTGGAATAATTCTCAGTTATCAAAGAAATTAATTAAATAAGATATAAAAGAGAAGTATTTATTGAAAATAATCTCCTTCAAAATAAATAATCTTCATATATCAAAGTTGAATGATCATAAATCATAGGTTCTTCATGAAGAAAGATTAAAAAACTATAAAGTGAAGAAAAATATCTCTACATAGTATGTATAAAGAAAAAAAATCCACATTGAATGCTTTTTATGTGGTTATAAAGGCCATTACAATAATAAATGTGTAGAAAATATAAGAAAAAAGAAGGCTTAAAAAAACCAAAAGATATAAACAAAAGGTGTCTCTAAAGGAAAAGGGAAAACCATTTATAAAATATAGTCTGATCAAGTATAATAATAAAATGAGCATAATAATGTTCAGAAAGTACTTGATCAAGAAATAATTGATTATGAGCTAGATAAAGAACCTAATCTAATGAAAGAAATCTGGAAATATTTTCAAAGGATTCCAAATATTTATTAGAATAAAACTGTAACTATCTATAATCCAATCTAGAAAAGTAAGGATGATCGAATATTTAGGATAGGTTTGAACCATGTTCTATACATTCTCGAAGAATATGAAGAACTTATGGAGGATTATAAGTAGATAGATCAAGATATGATCAGTATGATCATTACCAAAGAGATTTGGCTGAAGGTTTAAGTTTTAGGTATTCTTGAAAAAATTAAAAAGATAAAGGAAACATGCTTGAAAGAATTTACAGTCTCAAATAGGATTTGGAGAATGTTAGTAATAAGTATTTTGAAACTCTATATACTAGATAAATCCTTGAAACTATAAGAGTTCATCAAGTTCCATAAATATTTTAGATTGGGAGAAGTTCAATTCTTGGGATTTAATTAGTAAAATTCCACCTATAATTGTGTACCAAATATGTTGAAGATAGTTATGAATAATGAATATAATTTTTTTTAGGATGGGTTACACATATTGAACCAATCAGATTAGTAGAAAGATTGGTAATACTACGGAACTTGTACCCAAGGCCCTCTACTAAATGGCCTTTCTAGAAATCATTACAAGAATAATAGTTTAATAATGAATATCGGATAAAGTTCAGTTTTAATAGGATACATTATGAATGTATTCATATAGTATGATGTATCCATTTTATCGAATCTAAACTGACAAGAAAAAACTCTATTCTTTTTTCTAAAGGTAATGTGCTAGTCTCTGTCAATGAAAGAGATAAAAAGAAGGTAATAATGACACATCTGATAGACTTAATGGTAAAATTTGACACGATTCTTCAAGATATCAAGGCATTTAAGGGACATAAAGTATATATATTTATCATCATATAAAATATAGAGCACACCATCAAATAATTGTTGGATATAAAAGTGTTAGAGAAAGATGTATCTGTCAGTGAAATGATTAATGCTCTGTATGACTTAGAAGAATTCTTGGCGCTGATCCAATCATGTTTCATATTTGACATGGATGATTGGATAAAATCACACATGTCAATAATATTTTTTGTTTTTTGTATTTGTGGTGTGTGGTGGAAGATTCATGGATGTGAAATATATATTTTTCTTTTGATTTTTATTTTCTTCTTTTCTTTTAAATTTGTTGAAAGTGCGCACTATAAGGTTATACTTTATGATGAATCTTATAGTGGAAGCACAAATTAGTTTCTTGGGAAATATTTTCCTAGTGGCCTATATAAGGGGACCTCTAAATTTTTTTTTGGGGTGATAAATGAGATAAATTTGGAATAGAAATTAGCACAATTTCAGATATTCTACCTCCATTTTCTCTCTAGTTATTTGTGTTCTTCATGCAAAATATATTATTGAAGTGTGATCCTATGATTCAAAGATAGGTAGTCCCTTTATCCTTCAATGTAATTTTTGTTTTTCCTTTCTTTTTAGCACTTATTTGATCATTCTGAATTACTCTAGTTCTTCATGTTCTTATGTATACAATTATGTGGGTGTGTGTATATATGTAATTGCATATATATATATATATATTATTTATATAAGTGTGTGTGTGTGTGTGTGTATACATGATTATAAGGACCCATTTTTTTATTGGTTGAATTTTCTAATGGAATTTGAAAATTTTGATTTGGTGGATGGGTCAAATATTAAACTAAGATTTTTAATGTAATATGAGAGTTAGAAGGATTAAAATTTTCATTTTATATGGGTTTTAAGTCCTTAGAGTTGACTCAGTGTTTGGTGGAGTTTTAGGATCATTAGGATTCAGAAACCCATTTTTTGGAGAGGGCTAAGAGGCTGCACAATTAGTGAAAATTTTGCACCCAAACCATGTGGCCCTATAGGGGAGTCACAAGGTTTGTCAAACCATGAACCCGAGGCCACACGACTATGCATGAAATTTCATACTTGTTTTAGAGACAAACCACATAGGGTGTACATGGTTATAAAAATTGTATGCCTAACTGTGCGAGGGGGTTCCACCTTAGGTAGAGTTGGTTCATGGTTGGCATACAGTTTGGCCAACTGCATGACCAAACTGCACACCTCATTAAAAGGGGTGAAATTACCCTTTTTAACCTATTTTATTTTAACCTCAAACCCTCTTTTATCTTATCCATTCATACAAAAACTCCCTCCCATGTATGGTGCTCCTCCTCCTCTCCTCCTAGGTTTCCATGGTTCTCGTTCATTCAAACTCAGAATCAAGCGTCGTTAGGTGCATTGAAATCATAACAGTTAGTCTACAATTCCTTCTTCCTCCTTTATTGATTTATCTTTCCATATTGAAATATATTTCAATACAAGATCATATGAACTATTTTTAGGGTGTTTATTCTATTGATTTCTCTCATTATAACTCAAATCAAATATAGATAATGGGTGAGTGGAGAATCTTAAGCATGAGTTAAGTGGTTTATGACTTATCCCTTAAAGTATCATCATTTTATAAAATGTTTCCATTATTTTGTGCATTGTATTCTCTGAGTGTCACTCCTAAATTTTTTATCCCTTAAATTTAATTACCTACACTATGATTTAGATCTCTTGTGAGACCCCTTGATATTGTTAGAGGTTAAGACATAAATGAGGACCACCCCATGGGTGTTTCACTCACATTCCCTTGAAAAAGAATGTGCATAATTAACCAAAAACCTGCTAAGTGTGTTTGACCTGGCCTTTGAAACAATAATCACCTAAATATGTTAAAATAATTTATTGAATTATTCATGGACATGTATCCATACTAGTACCACATTAAATTATAAAGTATTCGCTTGGAATAAAAATGGGTTGTAATGAGTTGTATGACTCACATAATTAAATGATTACCATGAATATGTTTCTTGTGTAACCAAACACCCTTCTAAGGCATATTTTCTTAATTATTAAAAAGGAATGACCGGATAAACATGATAAAGGGGAAGTGTTTTGTATATTCAAACTTGTCCCCTTTTTAATTTAAATCAAAGTAATTATTAGAGGAAGTTAAATGTGTCATAATAATTTGTTAAATTCCATGTTATTCACATGTCCTTACTTACTTATTGAGGTGAATTTTTAAATTATATGAATGATTAGATGACATATATACTTGTATGGAACCTTGTATTACTGGGAAGTGAATTGATTAAATATTTGGTTTAGTGATGAATTGTGATTTAACATTGACATTACCGTGGACTATGTTTAATTATTGAATGCAATGAGTCTATTTATCTTTATTACACCTTGAGAGATACCTGGGTTTCTTATATGGATCACCTTGGATGGGATCGCATGTTGAATGAAATTATATTAAGCCTTGGTTGATACCTGGATTAATGATATGTAATTCCTTGTATGGGCTCATAGGTTTAATGATAATAAATTCAACTTGAGTGATACCTAGATTCCTACTACAAAATGCATTGAATGAGATCATAGGTTGATTGAGACTATATATAGACCATGAGAGACATATGGATTCATAATATGGAATACCTTGGATGAGATCAATGATTAAATGAATTATGATGTTCCTTGACTGATACTTGGTTCCTGATATGGAATTCTCTAGATGAACTCATAGGTTGTATAACGTGATATATACATTGAGCGATACTTGGACTCCTGATATAGAATGCCTTGGACAGACTCATAGGTTAAATGAAATTATGTTATGCCTAGGGTGACACTTGGATTATGATGAATAATTCCTTGGATGGGAATATAGGTCATATGATCTTACTCTATGCTTGAGTGCTAATTAGTTTACCCTCGACTACTAAAACTTTAATATTATGAAACATGTAGATACTTTTATGATCACCAATATATATAGATGACTTGGATTATACTTGGGTACCACATGACCAGTAGTGTATATGGACACCTGGGTTTATTTTCCATGGGTCCTATAATTCTGCTATAATATTCTTGTATACATAGATATCTGGAATAGGCCAAAGTGGGTATAGTCCATCAGGAATCTATTGTAACGACCCAATGTTTTTAAATGGAAATTCCCTTCTCATAATTATGTCATAAAATAAAATAAAAACACAACATAATGAACTACAAAGTGCTAAGTGACCTTTAAACATAAGTTCGTCACTTCTGTGTTTAGAATTTTGAAAATCCGGCATACACAGTTGTAATCAGTAAGTTATTTGGAGTCCGATAAGGGAAACTTAATTTTTGGTGAATAGTAACCTACCCCAATGAATAGTAACATAACCTTATGAATAGTGATATACCCTAATGAATAGTAACATCACCTATGGTGGTATAAAAATAATATTCAAGTTGGAAGTACGATATACCTATATTTTAGAATAAGTTAATGAATGTTTTAAAACTGGTTTTGATAATAAATTATTATTTTAATTAAATATTAAAATAATCATATTTAGAAAATATTTTTTGAAAAATGGACTTCATTTTTGGATTCTACACGTCAAAAAATGCTTAGGGTGAATTTTTGGGATTTTTTTGAAATACTTGAATTTTTTATGAATAGTAGAATCCGATAATTCACAACAAATGCTAAATAATGGATTAATTGAGTCATAGATGATGTTATGATGATTTAAGAAAACTTCTTCCAATATCACATGATAAAATCACTATTCTAGGTCATGTAATACTTGTTATTCCTTGTCTTGGGAAGAAATAATAAATTAATGATTATAATGTTATGAAATCCCTCCTCTCCTCCACTATAAAACCCCCCTTCACTCCCTCTTCTCTCCACTCCTCTCAAGCCTTGTTCCTTGCCATTATTCTGCATAAATCCCTCCCCAAGGTCCTCTAACATGTTCAAAATCTCTCATCCTCCTCAAAATACCAAAACCTCTCCCCTTAAGAGGTTCTCAAAGGAGGAAGTCTCAAGAGGTAAATTCCTCTTCCCAATTTCTTCTTTTCTTTTAAGTTCTTTTTTTTATTTCTTTCCTCACCTACCTTCACCATAATAGTATGATAAATCCAGTAACATACATGTACTGAAATTTCTTCATGATAGTGGTATATTTCATTATCTTATCTCCTCTCCCCACCCTTTTATTTGAAAGAAATGAAAGCACCGTTTGAGATGTGCTAATTTAGCACATTAAAGGACAAAAATTTAACAATTTCTATTATTATCTTTAATTATGGTCATGAAACCATTTGTGTTATGGTTGAACCAGATTATTATATATGTAATATATCCTATTTTTGGTTCTGTAATCCTTTGGTACGAATGGAATTAAGTTATAAAGCAAAACACATTCTTTGTAATCAAATCCACTGATCAACAAAAACGGTTATCACTATGGTTATATATATAATAATTCGACTTCACTCTAAGTAAACTAATTAAAATTAAAACCATGTAATATCCTGGATATGAACTAAAGAATGTAACTTCAATTCTGGACAACCACTTTCATCTTGCATATAATCCAAACTTGAATATAAGTGAACCGATCTTTTAAATCCAAGTAAACCAACGAGCCCGAACAATTAAATTGAACCTTGTAACTAATTGAAAAGGATTTGAATTAACTAAAAAGGGTTATAATAAATAAATAGAATATATAAGAGGTTCTTTACTTATTAATTAATAAGCCTAATTTTTTTTATTCAGGTCGTTAATAACAAGTGGAGAACACCAACAGATTTAAGGTAAGGGATCCTCCCCTTTTCACTCTTAATCAAGATTGTTCTCTAAGCTATGAATTTTATGTGCAATACCATGTGATGAGGTATGTTTATACAACTTCCCAATACTTCCATAATGTTTTATAAGTGATTAGAAACCCCTTATCTCTCTCATCAATCCTGCTTAGTTACACTCGATACCATGCCGATAAACCATAATGGATTCTACCTGAACTTCCATTATTCCTTCGGGTTGCTCTATCTTTCTTTTTAACAAAATACAGTTGTCTTTTATTTTTATCTAGAAATTCAAAATTCTGTTTATATGCTCCAAACTCATGTTCTAATATCCATCTCTCATTCTCTTTCGGGGATATACATGCTTTTAAGTGAATCTCTCCTCGATACTTACCAATAAGCACACTCATTTTAAAGGAACTTTCCGAAATTTTACCCAATTTCAAGTGCACTCTATCTTCTTTTTTGAGACACCATTGTCTTTTTAAATTCAGTATTTTTATTATAAAAAACTTCTTGGTTCAATTCTTGTTTTCTATAAAAGAATGTCTTCTTTACTATTTTAAAATCTCTGTAGTATTTTCCTTAAAACCGCACAAAAATGTTTTAATGCTAATGTTTCTAAAATACATTTCTCATATGTTTTCACTTATGTTTGACACCACTTACCATGTTATATGAATATTTTACCCTATTAAAGTCCATGTATTTTCTAATTCTTTCCTTACATGGACACTTTCATGATATGCCCATTGGTTATGATTTATGTCATGATTATGGTACCCAATTCTTTTCAGGGGCACCCTTATGTTTATGTATAGTTGATTATGTATGATTGTATATGTGGTAAGAATATTTATGTGGAAAGAATATTCATGAAAATGTTGAGATGGGTGTGCCCAGATAGAGATCCAATGCATTGGGTAAGGATAAGTCTCATGAGATGAGATGTGAAATGGGATTGGCGGTTAGCCTTGACCCGTACTGAAATGGGAAACATGATTGATGGTTAGCCTTGAACCGTACTAAAGAAATGTTTTATGATTCTACCACATTTATATTATTCCATGTTTATATGATCCCATTCTTATATTAAATTATTTTATAAGTTTCATTCTTTGGATATCATTATGTCATGCCTCCTAACTCATGTGATTGAGATGCATCCTTATGTTCATCCCCTTACTGGGCTTTTTAGATCATCCCTTTGTTCATGTGTTTCCCTGGGTACCCTATGCAGATGTAAGGGATTAAAGGAAGTTATAATATCTTTATGGAGATTAAATAAAGAAGTTTCTTTTTAGCCCCATGTTTTATGTTATATGTACCTAGTCTTCCAAGACACTATACTTATCGATCCTTGGCTTGTACTCTGATGATAAATTATGCTTAAAATCATAAAATGTTTTATATAAAAGGATCAGATATCTATAGTTGGTATCAGAGGATGTTCTAGTAATTTTTGGAGATTAGGAGTAGAGCACATTAGTGAGAACCTTAAAGATGAGACTAAGTATAAGAAAACTGTCCTAAATTTTGGTGAGTATAGAGTAAGTTGTTTATCAAGCAAATACACACCTGTCTGGATACGAGCAGCTAGAGGCGACTCTGGCACATATGTATCTAGGGGTAAAACTTGAAAACACCGCTTGGAGATAGACTCGAATGGGAACTGGTGCACGATAACGGGCCTTGCGGCACTCTTGGTTACAACACTCTTGGGGGATATGCTTCGATAGATTCACGAGTTTAGTACAAGCTGTTATTAAGGGACAAAAAGAAGCCCATAAGAATATAAGTTAAGAAATGGATTGAGGATAACCTAGATATAAACCTAAGGAATCACAAGTTAGGATATAATTATTCTTTATAATTTCATACTTTTATGTTCAAAGTTTCTTTTTATGCTCAATAGATAAGTATTCAAGACCTCTAATTATACGTTCTTTTTCTTAGTTAATGGCGGGAAATAGAAGAACACATTACAACAACCAATGCGATAGGCAATGTGATGATTTCACTAATGACATGCCTGATGTGATGAAAGTGGGTGCTCAAAACTTCATGGTAGTATGTGCTCAGCTGGCCCGAGTTATGAATAATAACTTGAATCAGGTGGAACGTCCCCCTCCTCCAAGGAAAAGAAATTTGCCGTAGAATTCTTTATACGGAAAAGGCCTCCCATGTTTAGCGGGTCTTCTGACCACCACCTCACAGAACAATGGATTAAATCCATTGAAAGGATTTTCTCTATCCTCCAGTGCTCAGAAGAAGAGAAATTTGTACTGGCAGTCTATCGTTTTGATGGGGAAGCTAATCAGTGGTGGAAACTGATCAAGAATACAAAGTCCCAAGAGGAAATTGATTCCATATAATGGGAGGAATTCAAGAGGATGTTTTTCAACAAATATTTTCCTCGAAACCTCCATCTCAAGATGGAAAGAGAGTTCCTTGGACTCAAGCAGAAGGAAGATGAGTCCATCGGGGCATATGAAGTGAACTTTAAAAGGATTTCAAGGTACGCCTCTGGCTTTGTCATGAACACCGAAAGCAAGGTGGATCGCTTCTTTAGCGAACTAAAGCCGAGTCTATGAAAAGTGTTGGCGATTCGAGACTTCAACAGCTATGATATGATTTTTCGTTGTTCCCTTAAGGTTGAAATGGATATTGGAGACTCTCAGTGGTCTCATGGGACTAGTGACAAGAAGTGGAAAATATAGAACAACATGGGTGGTTCATCAAAAAAATCCCATGATGGAAAAAAGCCTCACTTTCCCCTTTGTAAAAATTGTGGGAAGAAGCATCTTGGTGACTGTCTCAAGGGAACCAAGAATTGCTTCAAATGCAGAAAGTTTGGTCATCTGGCCAAGAACTACTGAAGGGATATGAAAAATCCCGTTAATTTTAAAGAATAAAGGAAAGTTCAGATCAACACTCAGCCTGTAGTGCAGTGTTATAACTGCAAGGAGCTTGGGAATTATGCGAACAATTTCCCTAAGCCAACGGTTGTCAGAGGCAATCAGCAAAAACCTCCAAGGCAACAAGGAAGGGCTTATGCTATCACTATTGCTGAGGTGGATCCCGAAAACGATGTGGTGACATGTATGCTTGTTATTCATTCAAGAATAACGAACATACTATTTGATTCTGGTTCTACGCATTCTTTCATATCTTGCAAGTTTAGTAGAAATATTCAAACACCACCTCAAAAATTGGAGGAAAAGTTATCTGTGAGAACATAGAATGGGGAAATTATTGTATCCATGGTTTATAACTCCTCCCTGGTTAATGTTTTTGGAATAAACCTCCCAGAAAATCTTTTCATACTTCCTTTAGTGGAGTTCGACGCTATCTTGGGCATGGATTGTCTATCTTTGTACAAGGCCAACATCAATTGTTGGGAAAAGAAGATCAATTTTCAAATCTCGAAGAATCCACCGATTCTTTACAAGTGTAAGAAGGAAGATGAGTCTCCTTTATAATCTTCATCTCAAGTTTGGATACTGCTTCCTTGTGAGAAATCATATCTAGCTCAAATGTTTGGGACAAAGGATAGAATAATTCTTAAAAACATGCCCATCGTGAGGGATTACACTGATGTATTCCCTTAAGAGTTTCCTAGTATTACTCCTGACCTAGAGGTTGAGTTCTCAATTGAACTTATCCCTGGATCTCTACCAATCTCAAAGACACCTTAAAGAATGGCCACTGTAGAGTTAAAAGAGCTGAAGAAGCAGTTATAGGAGAATATAGAGAAGGGTTTTATACGCCCGAGTGCTTCACCATGGGGTGATCCAGTCTTCTTCATCAAGAAGAAGGATGGATCAACGTGCCTCTGCATTGATTTTCGTGAGCTCAATAAAATCACTATAAAGAAAAAATATCCCCTTCCAAGGATAGATGACTTGTTCGATTAGCTTCGTGGGGCCAGTTATTTATCTAAGGTGGACCTTTGGCAGGGATATCACCAACCAAAGGTGAGGAAGGAAGATATTACCAAGACTTCCTTCCGAACGAGGTATGGACACTATGATTTCATAGTGATGCCCTTTAGACTCACTAATGATCTAGCAATTTTTATGGATTTAATGAATAGAGTCTTTAGAGATTATCTCGACAAATTTGTAGTGGTCTTTATTAATGATATTCTGATATACTCCAAGAGTAAGGAGGAACATGAGGAGCATTTTGAAACTATGTTAAAGACTTTACGAAGGGAGAATTTGTATGAAAAGTACAGTAAATGTGAGTTCTGGATGGATGAAGTATCATTCTTAGGGAATGTTATCACCAAGAAAGGGATATCTGTGGACCCTTCCAAGATGAAGGCAATTGAATAGTGGCCAAGGCCAACTTGTGTAACGGAGATTCGCAGCTTTTTAGGTCTAGCTGGGTATTATCGACGATTCATGAAGAAATTTTCATGATTGTCAAACCGAATGACCAAGATGACATGTAAGGGAGTAAAGTTCATCTGGACATAGGAATGTGAAGACTGTTTCAAGGAGTTGAAAAAGAGGCTTATCACTGCCCCGGTACTCACACTCCCTTCAAGTGGAGAACTATTTGTGGTGTATAGTGATGCTTCTAAGAAAGGATTAGGCTGTGTGCTAATGAAAAATGATAAAGTGATAGCCTATGCCTCAAGGAAGCTTAAAATCCATGAGAAAAACTATCCTACGCATGATCTGGAGTTGGTGGATGTGATCTTTTCTTTGAAAATATGGCGACATTATCTCTATGGGAAAAATGTGAGATATATACTGACTACAAGAGTCTCAAACATATATTCACACAGAAAGAGCTTAATATGCACTGGGGATAATGGATAGAGCACATCAAGGATTATGAATTCTCAAGCCACTACCATCCTGGTAAGGAAAACAAGGTGGCAGATGCTCTAAGTAGAAAGAATCATTCATCTTTATCAATGATGAGAATTGAAAAGGATCCTAACTTCTTAGATTTGAAAAATATGGACATGGGAATCATTAAGGGAGGAACATCATCAGTACTTTCTCAAATTATTGCTCAACCATCCCTACTAGAGAAAATAAATGATGCTCAAAGAAAGGATGTGGAAATTCAAAAAAGGGTGGAAGATGTTAAAAATGGGAAATACTTTGATTTCAAAATTGATGAGGAAGGATTTGTAAGATTTGGGACACGATTATGTGTACCATCTAATCCAGAGATAAAGAAGGAGCTATTGAATGATGTACATAGCTTGACCTTCTCTATCCACCTAGGGAGCACAAAGATGTATCAAGATCTCCGATAAAACTTTTGGTGGGATAACATGAAAAGGGAGATTGCTAAATATACATCAAAGTTCCTTGTATGTCAGCAAGTGAATGCTGAGAGAAAAAAGTATAAGGGGATGATGCAACCACTATCCATACCATCATGGAAGTGGGAGAACATTACCATGGACTTTGTCACTGGACTTCCAAAGACATCTAGAGAAAACAATGCTATATGGGTCGTTGTGGATCGTCTTACGAAGATAGCTCAATTTATCGCGGTTCGAGAGGACTTCTCATTGGATCAACTTGCACAGATTTACATCAAAGAAGTGGTAAGACTGCATGGAGTACCACTATCTATTGTATCCGATCGTGATTCGAGGTTCATCTTGAAGTTCTGGAAAAGTCTCCAACATGCTCTAAGAACTGAACTCAACTTCAGTACGGCCTGTTATCCTCAAATTGATTTCCAATCTGAGCAAACTATTCAGACATTGGAAGACATGTTGAGAGCATGTTCAATGGAATTCAAAGGAGGATGAGACCAACATCTTCAACTGGTTGAATTCTCCTACAACAATAGTTTCCACTCGAGCATCCGAATGACACCATATGAAGCCATTTATGGGAAAAGGTGCATAACACTGACATGTTGGGATGAAGTCGGTGAGCATAAGCTGCTAGGACTGGAAATGGTCGAAGAAATGGTGGAGAAGGTGAAAACCATTCAGCAGCATATCAAGGCAGCCCAAAGTCGACAGAAGAGTTATGCAGATAACCATCGATGAGACCTTGAGTTAAAAGTTGGAGACATGGTATTTCTACATATATCACCATGGAAGAAGGTCATGAGGTTTGGGAAGAAAGGGAAGTTAAGTCCCAGGTACATCGGCCCCTTCGAGATTCTTGATCGAGTCGGAGCTGTGGCCAATTGACTAGAACTTCCACCTACCTTGTCGAAAGTACATGATGTATTTCATGTATCCCTCTTAAGGAAGTACATACCATACCCTTCAAATGTACTCTCTTCAGAGGTGGTAAAATTGGAGGATGATCTCTCTTACGAGGAGCAGCCAGTGAAGATCTTGGATCGTAGAGAAAAAGTTCTACGCAACAAGACTACTCATCTGGTCAAGGTACTATGGAGAAAACATAAGTAAGAAGAGGCAACATGGGAATTGGAGTAAGAAATGAAGTAAAATTACCCCCACCTATTTTTGTCTTAGAATGTAAAGAAAAATTTCGAGGGAGAAATTTCATAAGGTGGAAGAATGTAACAACCCAATGTTTTTCAATGGAAATTCCATTCTCATAAGTATGTCATAAAATCACATGAAAACACAACATAATGAACTACTAAGTGCTAAGTGACCTTTAAACAAAATTTCATCACTTCTGTGTTTGGAATTTTGAAAATCCGACATACATGGTTGTAATCAGTAAGTTATTTGGAGTCCGATATGGAAAACTTAATTTTCAGTGAATAGTAACCTACCATAATGAATAGTAACATACCCTTATGAATAGTGATATAACCTAATGAATAGTAACATCACATATCTGTGGCCTCTTTCCTGGAGACTTGTTTTAATGGCTCGGGTGTCTCTGGCATGAAGAAGATAGGGCGTACGCTGGTGCTTCACTCGGCCTACTGGTGTCTTTGGCAGGCTCGGGATATGTTGAAATTTGAGGGAGTTAAATCTTTTGGTAGATCCATAATTGTGTATATCAGGAACCTACTGCTGGATTTGGTCAATCTCTCTGATGAATGGAGGGCTGCTCCTACCTTGTAGTGGTTGTTTCCTAATCTCCCTGTCTCCCATATGCCCAATTATGTGCCATAATCCCTCTGGGTGTGCTGGATTCCTCCTACTTGCGGTCTGAAATTTATTACCAATGGATCCTGTCACTTGGGAACCATTCGTGGAGGTGGGGTTGTTCGAGACTCCAAAGGTGCCTTCATTATGGCCTTCTCTACTTTTATGGGCAGCGGGTCTTCTCTCTAGGAAGAATCCAAGGCCACCCTTACTGGCCTCACCCTTTGCCAATATGCCAATATCCATCTCTCTGAGCTGGAAACTAATTCACTAATTATGCATAATTCCCTTAAGGGTGTTGGGTCCATCCCATGGTCGATAACCTACACCATTATAAAGTGCCTGGTCATGCTTCCTGATAGCAACATCAAAGTGCTTCACACGTGGTGTGAAGGGAATAAAGTGGCAGATCACCTTGCCTCCTTGGCCGAGCACACCTCCAACATCTAATGCATCTCGAATGTGAACCTCTTAAAACCGGAATGTGTGGACCTCATAAAGGGAGATTCCCTTGGGTTAAATTACTTCAGACCTCTTTATGCTTGTGCCTATTTTTCCTGGAGGTGTTGGTTATTCTCTCTTTCCCCCTTTTTATAAACAAATAAATGATGATGATTATAATAAATTATTATTTTAATTAAATATTAAAATAATAATAATTAAAAAATTATTTTTGAAAAATGGACTTCATTTTTGGATTCTACACATCAATAAATGGATAGGCTGAATTTTTGGGATTTTTCTAAAATACATAAATTTTTGATGAATAGTAGAATCTGATAATTCACAACAAATGCAAAATAATGGATTAATTGTGTCATCGATGACGTTCTGCTTATGTAAGAACACTTGGTCTGGGATCACATGATAAAATAATTATTATAGGTCATGGAATACTTACTATTCCATTTATTGGGAAGAAATAATAAATTAATGATTATAATGTTATGAAATCCCTCCTCTCCTCCACTATAAAACCCCCCTTCACTCCCTCTTCTCTCCACTACTCTCAAGCCTTGTGCATTGCCATTATTCTACCCAAATCTCTCCCTAATGTCCTCCCCCACGTAAAAAATCTCTCAGCCTCATCAAAATACCAAAACCTCTCCCCTTAATAGGTTCTGAAAGGAGGAAGTCTCAAGAGGTAAATTCCTTTTCCCAATTTCTTATTTTCTTTTAAGTTCTTTTTTTATTTCTTTCCTCACCTCCCTTCACCATAATAGTATGATAAATCCAGTAACATAAATTTACTGTAATTTCTTCATGCTAGTGTTATATTTCGTTATCTTCTCTCCTTTCCACACCCTTTTATTTGAAATAAATGAAAGCACTGTTTGAGATGTGCTAATTTAGCACATTCAAGGACAACGATTTATCAATTTCTATTATTATCCTTAATTCTGATCATGAAACCATTTGTGTTATGGTTGAAACAAATTATTATATTTTTAATATATCTTATTTTTGGTTCTTTGATCCTTTTGTACAAATGGAATTAAGTTATAAAGCAAAACACATTCTTTGTAATCAAATCCACCGATTAACAAGAACGGTTATCACTATGGTTATATATATAATAATTCCACTCCACTCTAAGTAACCTAATTAAAATTAAAACCATGTAATCTCCTGGATATGAACTAAATAATATAACTTAAATTCTGGAAACCACTTTCATCTTGAATATAATCCAAACTTTAATATAAGTGTACCGATCTTTTAAAGCCAAGTAAACAAACGAGCCTGAACAATTAAATTGAACCTTGTAACTAATAAAAAAGTATTTGAATGAACTAAAAAAAGTTATAATAAATAAATTGAATATATAATAGGTTCTGTAATTATTAATTAATAATCCTAATTTGTTTATTCAGGTCGTTAATAACAAGTGGAGAACACCAACGAATTTAAGGTAAGGGATCCTCCCCTTTTCATTCTTAATCAAGATTGTTCTCTATGATATGACTTTTTTGTGTAATAACATGTGATGGGGTATGTTTATAAACCTTACCCATATATACCTAATGTTTTATAAGTGATTATAAACCCCTTATCTCTCTTATCAATCCCTCTTAGTTAAACCTGATACCATGCCGATAAACCATAATGGATTCTACCCGAACTTCCATTATTCCTTCAGGTTGCTCTATCTTTCTTTTTACCAAAATATAGTTGTCTTTTATTTTTATGTAGAACTTTAAAATTATGTTTATATTATACAAACTCATGTTCTAAAATCCATATCTCATTCTCTTTCGGTGATATACATGCTTTTAAGTTAATATCTCCTCGATACTTACCAATAAGCACACTAGTTTTAAAGGAACTTCCCAAACTTTTAACCAATTTCAAGTGAACTCTATCTTCTATTTTGAGACACCATTTTCTTTATAAAATCAGTATTTTTATTATGAAAACCTTCTTGGTTCAATTCTTTTTTTATATAAAATAATGTCTTCTTTACTATTTTAAAAGATCTATAGTATTTTCCTTAAAAATGCACAAAAATGTTTTAATGCTAATGTTTCTAAAATACATTTCTCATATGTTGTCACTTATGTTTGACACCACTTACCATGTTATATGCCTATTTTACCCTATTAACATCCATATATTTTCTAATTCTTTCCTTACATGGACACTTTCATGATATGCCCATTGGTTATGATTTATGTCATGATTGTGGTACCCAATTCTTTCCATGGGTACCCTTATGTTTATGTATGGTTGATTATGTATGATTGTATATGTGGTAAGAATATTTATGTGGTAAGAATTTTCATGAAAATATTGATATGGGTGTGCCCAGATAGAACTCCAATGCATTGGGTAATGATAAGTCTCATGATATGCGATGTGAAATGGGATTGACGGTTAGCCTTGACCCATACTGAAATGGGAAACGGGATTGGCGGTTAGCCTTGACCCATACTAAAGAAACATTTTATTATTCTGACACATTTATATGATTCCATATTTATATGATCCCATGCTTATATTAAATGATTTTATAATTTTCATGCTTTGGATATCATTATGTCATGCCTCCTAACTCATTTTCTTGAGATGTATCCTTATGTTTGTTCCCTTAATGTGCTTTTTATCTCATCCCTTTGTTCATGTGTTCACCAGGGTACCCTATACAGATGTAAGGTCTCAAAGGAAGTTAGAATATCTTTATGGATATTAAATAAAGAAGTTTCTTTTTAGCCCCATGTTTTATGTTATATGTACCTAGTCTTCCAAGACACTAGACTTATCGATCCTTGGCTTGTACTCTGATGATTAATTATGTTTAAAATCATGAAATGTTTTATGTAAAAGGCTTGGGTCGCTATAGTTGGTATCAGAGGATGGTCTAGTTATTTTTGGAGATTAAGAATAGAACAACTTAGTGAGAACCTTAAGGATGAGACTAAGTATAAGAAAAAAATACTAAATTTTGGTGAGTATAGAGTAAGTGGTTTATCAAGAAAATACATCCCTGTCTGGATACGAACAGTTAGAGGTAGCTCTGGCACAAATGTATCTAGGGGTAAAACCCAAAAACACCACTTTGAGCTAGACTCGAATGGGAACTAGTGCATGATAATGGGCCTTGCTGCACTCTTGGTTACAACACTCCCGGGGGATATTCTTCGGTAGATTCACGAGCTTAGTACAAACCATTATTAAGGGACAAAAAGAATCCCATAAGAATATAAGTTAAGAAATGGATTGAGGATAACCTAGATATAAACCTAAGTAATCACAAGTCATGATATACTTCTTCTTTATAAGTTCATAATTTTATGTTCAAAGTTTTTTTTATGCTCAATAGCTAAGTATTCAAGACCTCTAATTATATGTTCTTTTTCTTAGTTAATGGCGGGAAATAGAAGAACATGTTCCAACAACCAATGTGATAGGCAATGTGATGATTTCCCTAATGACATGCCTGATGTGATGGAAGCGGGTGCTCAAAATTTCATGGCAGTACCTGCTCAGCTGGCTCGAGTTATGAATAATAACTCGAATCAGGTGGGAAGTCCCCCTCCTCCAAGGAAAGAGCAAGTTGCCGTAGAATCCTTCATACGGAAAAGGCCTCCCATGTTTAGTGGGTCTTATAACCCCCTCCTCGCAGAACAATGGATTAAATCCATTGAAAATATTTTCTCTGTCCTCTAGTGCTTAGAAGAAGAGAAAGTTGTACTGGCAGTCTATCATTTTGATGGGGAAGCTGATCAATGGTGGACACTAATCAAGAATACAAAGTCCCAAGAGGAAATTAATTCCATAGAATGGGAGGAATTCAAGAGGATGTTTTTCAACAAATATTTTCCTCAAACCCTCCATCTCAAGATGGAAAGAGAGTTCCTTGGACTCAAGAAGAAGGAAGATGAGTCCATCGGGGCGTATAAAGTGAACTTTACAAGGCTTTCAAGGTTTGCCTATGGCTTTGTCATGAACACCGAAAGCAAGGTGGATCACTTCTTTAGCGGACTAAAGTCGAGTCTACAAAAAGTGTTGGTGATTTGAGACTTCGACAGCTATGAAGAGATTGATCGTTGTGCCCTCAAGGTTGAAATGGATATTGGAGACTCTTAGTGGTCTCATGGGACTAGTGACAAGAAGCGGAAAATGGAGAACAACATGGGCGGTTCATCAAAAAAATACCATGATGGAAAGAATCCTCACTTTCCCCTTTGCAAAAATTGTGGGAAGAATCATCTTCGTGACTGTCTCAAGGGAACCAAGAATTACTTAAAATGTGGAAAGTTTGGTCATCTTGCCAAGAACTGTCGATGGGATATGAAAAACCCCACTAATGTTGAATAATAAATGAAAGTTTAGATCAACACTCAACCTGCAGTGTAGTGTTATAACTGAAAGGAGCTTGGGCATTATGCGAAAAATTTACCTAAGACGAGGGTTGTCAGAGGCAATCAGCAACAACCTCCAAGGAAACAAGGAAGGTCTTATGCTATCACTACTGCTGAGGTGGATCCCAAAAACGATGTGGTGACAGATACGCTTGTTATTCATTCAAGAATAGAGAACATACTATTTGATTCTGGTTCTACACATTCTTTCATATCTGGAAAGTTTAGTAGAAATATTCAAACACCACCTAAAAATTTAGAGGAAAAGTTATATGTGAGAACAACGAATGGGGAAATTATTGTATCCATGGTTTATAACTCCCCCCAGTTAATTTTTATGGACTAAACCTCCCATAAAATCTTTTCATACTTCCTTTAGTGGAGTTCAACGCTATCTTGGGCATGGATTGGCTATCTTTGTAAAAGGACAACATCAATTGTCGGGAAAGGGAGATCACTTTTCAAATCCCGAAGCATCCTCCGATTCTTTACAAGTATAAGGAGGAAGATGATTCTACTTTAGAATCTTCATCTCAATTTTGGATACATATTCCTTGTGAGAAACCATATATAGCTCAAATGATTGGGACAAAGGATAGAATCATTCTTGAAGACATGCCCATCGTGAGGGATTACACTGATGTATTCCTCGAAGAGTTGCCTGGTCTTCCTCCTGAAAGAGAGGTTGAGTTCTCAATTGAACTTATCCCTGGATCTCTGCCAATATCAAAGACACCTTAAAGGATGGCCACCGTAGATCTAGAAGAGCTGAATAAGTAGTTACAAGAGAATATGGAGAAGGGTTTTATATGCCTGAGTGCTTCACCGTGGAGTGCTCCAGTCCTCTTCGTCAAGATGAAGGATGGATCAATGAGCCTCTGCATTGATTATTGTGATCTCAATAAAATCACTATAAAGAATAAGTATCACATTCCACGGATAGATGACTTGTTCAATTAGCTTCGTGGGGCCAGTTATTTCTCTAAGGTGGACCTTCGGTTGGGATATCACCAACTAAAGGTGAGGAAGGAAGATATTCCCAAGACTGCATTTCAAATGAGGTATGGACACTATGAGTTCATAGTGATGCCCTTAAGACTCACTAATTCACCATAAATTTTCATGGATTTAATGAATAGAGTCTTTAGAGATTACCTCGACAAATTTGTGGTGGTGTTTATTGATGATATTCTGATATACTCCCAGAACAAGGAGGAACATGAGGAGCATTTGGAAACTATGTTAAAGACTTTGTGAAGGGAGAAGTTGTATGAAAAGTACAGTAAATGTTAGTTCTGTATGGAGGAAGTATCATTCTTGGGGAATGTTATCACCAGGAAAGGGATATATGTGGACCCTTCCAAGATAAAGGCAATTGAAGAGTGGTCGAGGCCAACTTCTGTAACGGAGATCCGCAGATTTTTAGGTATAGCTGGGTATTATCGACGATTTGTGAACAAATTTTCATGATTGTCAAACCCAATGACCAAGATGACACAGAAGGGAGTAAAGTTTGTTTAGACACAGGAATGTGAAGATTGTTTCAAGGAGTTGAAAAAGAGGCTTATCACTATGCCGGTACTCACACTCCCTTCAAGTGGAGAACTCTTTATGGTGTATAGTGATGCTTCTAAGAAAGGATTAGGATGTGTGCTAATGAAAAATGATAAAGTGATATCCTATGCCTCAAGGTACCTTAAAATTCATTAGCAAAACTATCCTACACATGATCTGGAGTTGGTGGCTGTGATCTTCATGTTGAAAATCTGGCGGCATTATCTCTACGGGGAAAAATTTGAGATATATACTGGCCACAATAGTCTCAAATATATATTCACACAGAAAGAGATTAATATGCACCAGCGAAGATGGATAGAGCTCATCAAAGATTATGACTACTCAATCCACTACCATCCCGATAAGGCAAACAAGGTGGAAGATGCTCTAAGTAGAAATGATCATGCATCTTTATCAATGACGAGACTTAAAAAGGATCCGACCTTCTTAGATTTTCAAAGGATGGACATGGGAATAATTAAGGGAGAAAAATCATCAATCCTTTCTCAAATGATTGCTTAACCATCACTCCTGGAGAAAATAAAGGATGCTCAAAGAAAGGATGTGGAAATTCATAAAAGGGTGGAAGCTGTTAAGAATGGGAAATCCTCCGATTTTAAAATTTATGAGGAATGAGTTGTAAGATTTGGGAAACGATTATGTGTACCATTTGATCTAGAGATAAAGAAGGAGATATTGAATGATGCACATAGCTCGACCTTCTCTATCCACCCAGGGAGCACAAAGATGTATCAAGATCTCCAAGAAAACTTTTGGTGGGACAATATGAAAAGGGAGATTGCTGAATATAAATCAAAGTGCCTCGTATGTTAGCAAGTGAAGGCTGAGAGACAAAAGTCTAAGGGGATTATGCAACCACTATCCATACCATCATGGAAGTGGGAGAACATTACCATGGACTTTGTCACTGGACTTCCAAATACATCTAGAGAAAATAATGCTATATGGGTTGTTATGGACCGTCTTACGAAGACAACTCATTTTATCATGGTTCAAGAGGACTTCTCATTGGATCAACTTGCACGGATTTACATCAAAGAAGAGTTAATTCTGCATGGAGTATCACTATCTATTGTATCCGATCATGATCCGAGGTTCACCTCGAAGTTATAGAAAAGTATCCAACATGCTCTAAGAACTGAACTCAACTTCAGTATGGCCTATCATCCTCAAACTGATGTCCAATATGAGAAAACTATTCAGACATTGGAAGACATGTTGAGAGCATGTTCAATGGAATTCAAAGGAGGATGGGACCAACATCTTCCACTGGTTGAATTCTCCTAAAACAATAGTTTCCACTCGAGCATCTGAATGGAACCATATGATTCCATTTATGGGAAAAGGTGAAGAACACCGGCATGTTGGGATGAAGTCGGTGAGCGTAAGCTGCTAGGACCTGGAATGGTCGAAGAAATGATGGAGAAGGTGAAAACCATTAAGCATCATATCAAGGCAGCACAAAGTCAACAGAAGAGTTATGCAGATAACTGTCAATGAGACCTTGAGTTAAAAGTTGGATACATGGTATTTCTACATATATCCCCATGGAATAAGGTCATGAGGTTTGGGAAGAAAGGGAAGTTAAGTCCCAGGTACATCGGCCCCTTCGAGATCATTGATCGAGTCGGAGCTGTGGCCTATCGAATCACACTTCCACCTACCTTTTCGAAAGTACATGATGTCTTTAATGTATCCCTCTTAAGGAAGTACATACCAGACCCTTCACATGTACTCTCTTCAGAGGTGGTACATTTAGAGGATGATATCTCTTACGAGGAGCAACCAGTGAAGATCTTGGATCGTAGAGAAAAAGTTCTACGCAACAAGACTACTCAACTAGTCAAGGTACTATGGAGAAACCATAAGTAAGAAGAGGAAACATGGGAATTGGAGGAAGCAATGAAGGAAAATTACCCACACTTGTTTTTGTCTTAGAATGTAAAACGAAATTTCGAGGGCGAAATTTCATAAGGGGGGAAGAATGTAACAACCCAATGTTTTTAATGGAAATTCCCTTCTCATAAGTATGTCATAAAATCACATGAAAACACAACATAATGAACTACTAAGTGCTAAGTTTCCTTTAAACACAAGTTCATCACTTTTGTGTTTGGAATTTCAAAAATCTGGCATACACGGTTGTAATCAATAAGTTATTTGGAGTTCGATAAGGAAAATTTATTTTTTGGTGAATAGTAACCTACCCTAATGAATAGTAACATACCCTTATGAATAGTGACATACCCTAATGAATAGTAACCTCACCTATGGTGGTATAAAAATAATGTTCAAGTTGGAAATATGATATACCTATATTTTATAATAATTTAATGAATGTTTTAAAACCGGTTTTGATAATAAATTATTATTTTAATTAAATACTAAAATAATAATATTTAGAAAATATTTTTTGAGAAATGGACTTCATTTTTGGATTCTACATGTCGAAAAATGGTTAGGGTAAATTTTTGGGATTTTTCTAAAATACTTGAATTTTTTATGAATAGTAGAATCCGATAATTCACAACAAATGCTAAATAATGGATTAATTGAGTCATCGATGATGTTATAATGATGTAAGCACACTTGGTTCAGGATAAAATTATAAAATCACTATTCTTGGTCATGTAATACTTACTATTCCTTGTATTGGGAAGAAATAATAAATTAATGATTATAATATTATGAAATCCCTCATCTCCTCCACTATAAAACCCCCCTTCACTCCCTCTTATCTCCACTTATATCAAGCCTCATGCCTTACCATTATTATGACCAAATCTCTCCCCAAGGTCCTCCAACACGTCCAAAATCTCTCAGCCTCATCAAAATTCCAAAACCTCTCCCCTTAAGAGGTTCTCAAAGGAGGAAGTCTCAAGAGGTAAATTCCTTTTCCCAATTTCTTCTTTTCTTTTAAGTTCTTTTTTTATTTCTTTCCTCAACTACCTTCACCATAATAGTATGATAAATATAGTAACATAAATGTACTGTAATGTCTTCATGCTAGTGGTATATTTCATTATCTTCTCTTCTTTCCCCACCCATTTATTTGAAAGAAATAAAAGCACCGTTTAAGATGTGCTAATTTAGCACATTCAAGGACAACTATTTATCAATTTCTATTATTATATTTAATTATGGTCATGAAACCATTTTTGTTATGGTTGAACCAGATTATTATATATTTAATATATCCTATTTTTGGTTCTGTAATCCTTTGGTACAAATGGAATTAAGTTATAAATCAAAACACATTCTTTGTAATCAAATCCACCAATTAACAAAAACGGTTATCACTATGGTTATATATATAATAATTTGACTCCACTCTAAGTAAACTAATTAAAATTAAAACCATGTAATCTTATATATATGAACTAAAGAATATAACTTCAATTATGTACAATCACTTTCATATTTCATATAATCCAAACTTGAATATATGTGAACCGATCTTTAAAATCCAAGTAAACAAACGAGCCCGAACAATTAAATTGAACCTTGTAACTAATCAAAAAGGATTTGAATGAACTAAAAAAGGTTATAATAAATAAAATGAATATATAAGAGGTTCTATAATTATTAATTAATAATCCTAATTTTTTTATTCAGGTCGTTAATAACAAGTGGAGAACACCAACGGATTTAAGGTAAGTGATCCTCCCCTTTTCACTCTTAATCAAGATTGTTCTCTATGATATGCCTTTTTTGTGTAATACCATGTGATGGGGTATGTTTACAAAACTTCCCCATACTGCCCTAATTTTTTATAAGTGATTATAAACCCCTTATCTCTCTCATCAATCCCTCTTAGTTACACTCGATACCATGCCGATAAACCATAATGGATTCTACCCGAACTTCCATTATTCCTTCGGGTTACTCTATCTTTCTTTTTACCAAAATATATTTGTCTTTTATTTTTATGTAGAACTTAAAAATTATGTTTATATTCTCTAAAATCATGTTTTAAGATCCATCTCTCATTCTCTTTCGTGGATATACATGCTTTTAAGTGAATCTCTCCTCGATACTTACCAATAAGCACACTCGTTTTAATGGAACTTCCCAAACTTTTACCCAATTTAAAGTGCACTCTATCTTATCTTTTGAGACACCGTTGTCTTTTTAAATTCAGTATTTTTATTATGAAAACCTTCTTGGTTCAATTATGGTTTTATATAAAATAATTTCTTCTTTACTATTTTAAAAGCTTTATAGTATTTTCCTTAAAACCACACAAAAATGTTTTAATGCTAATGTTTCTAAAATACATTTCTCATATGTTGTCACTTATGTTTGACACCACTTACCATTTTATATGCCTATTTTACCCTATTAACATCCATGTGTTTTATAATTCTTTCCTTACATGGAAACTTTCATGACACGCCCATTGGTTATGATTTATGTCATGATTGTGGTACCTAATTCTTTCCATGGGTACCCTTATGTTTATGTATGGTTGATTATGTATGATTGTATATGTGGTAAGAATATTTATGTGGAAAGAATATTCATGAAAATGTTGAGATGGGTGCACCCAGATAGTGCTCCAATTCATTGGGTAAGGATAAGTCTCATGAGTTGCGATGTGAAACGGGATTGGCGGTTAGCCTTGACCCGTACTGAAATGGGAAACGAGATTGGAGGTTAGCCTTGACCCATACTAAATAAATGTTTTATGATTCTGCCACATTTATATGATTCCATGTTTATATGATCACATGCTTATATTAAATGATTTTATAAGTTTCATGCTTTGGATATCATTATGTCATGCCTCCTAACTCATGTTCTTGAGATGTATCCTTATGTTCATTCCCTTACTGGGCTTTTTAGCTCATACCTTTGTTCATGTGTTCCCGAGGGAACCCTATACAGATGTAAGGGGTCAAAGGAAGTTATAATCTCTTTATGGTGATTAAATAAAGAAGTTCCTTTTTAGCCCCACGTTTTATGTTATATGTACCTAGTCTTCCAAGACACTAGACTTATCGTTCCTTGGCTGGTACTCTGATGATTACTTATACTTAAAATCATGAAATGTTTTATGTAAAAGGCTCAAGTCTCTATATCTATGAGGGACCCAAGACCTACATGACGTAATTTCATTTATTTCATCACAATGTTTTATTATTATACTTGCACTTTTCTTATTTTATATTCATGGATTGTATTACATTAGACACCATTGATGGTGGTCTACTGAGTTTATCTCACACCTTTTTTGAGCTTCTATTTGGTACCCAAACGGACCTCATAGTTTTAGGTTTAGGATCATGTATTATTCTATGTGTTGTTACTCATGTACATGGGATCTTAGGAGCACATGACTGAGCCGGTTCTCAGGATGACCATGGAGATATCCCTTGGGGTTTTTTGTTTATTTTGTTATGCATGTTTATATATTATCTACGGTATATCTATTTTTGTACATTACATCATGTCCATGAATGAATATTTATTAATTTATTATTGATTTTCAATTGTTATTATATTATGATTCCCTACTTTATGATTGATTACACTATATTTTTTATTGATCCATAAGGTATATTCTCCCCACTATACCAACTTTAGAACCTCACTACTAGTAAATAACCTATAGTGTATGGAGATGCATGCTTGAGGCCATATGACCTACCAGATTGAGGCATCATTTAGTGAATCCCAGGTCAAGATGTTACAAGTATTATTAGAGATTTATTTTTTTCCTTTGTCTTACTATTTTGGTTGGAAGTTAGGAGACTAGAAATATGTCACCACTTGGTAGATAACTCATGTCTGTGTTCGTCTAACCCACACATAGGGGAAATATCATGTTTCTAGGGATGGAATTATTCATTTTCACTACTATAGTTGATTATTATTTCACCTTGGATGATTTTTTCACTTATTCTAGTTATAGTTTTATGATATTTACCTCTTTTCATGGTAAGACAAGAGATGAGGTTTGTTCACGAACCATTATAGAGACATAAAGATTCACATTCCATTTTTATGACATTCAATATAGGTTTCATTACTTGACTTCCTAATACTTGATATATGTTCCTTGTATGATTCATAAATATTATTTCTAGTATGATATGTTTCTATGTTTTCCTATATTCTTTGCTAATGTGATCGTATGGATTATTATAGTTATGATATATAATTGGTTATTAAAGTGTCTATATCAACCATAATGGCGTTTTTTGTATAGATTTATGGTGGATCCTTAACTAAACAATCATGAAATGTTTGAGCCATGAAACATTGGTTGTATATTATGAAACATTAGTGGTTACAATTAAATGGGGAAAAATACAATTTATAAAGAGTATGTGACCTTATAAATTGGAAAGGGTGACCCATATAATCAAACCATCATAAGTGGATTTGTAATATTCTAAGATCGAAGGTAAAAACCAGATTTTAGTTACATGAATGCCCATTTTTAACTTATAAAGGTAAGTACCTTTATAATTTGGTAATGATAATGAAACTAATCAAACCATGATATACGTTGAATTATAATTCTTATAGGAAATTGTTTCCTTTAAATGAAGGTGTGAAGTTGAAAAATATATATAAAGGTTTGAGACTTTATAATTTGGGCATGAATACCCATATGGATAAATCCATATATACAAAAATATACCCAAGTATGTCAGTTGGGGAATGTGTCTTATGAGATAAACCTACTAAGGGTGTTTTTGAATACTTGATAATTTAAATGTTATGGGTTTCACTTAAATGGAACCAAGTTGGTATGATAGGACCCTTATAGATCTCCTTTATCTTTTATACTTTAGTTCTTGACCCCATGGGGATATATTCATGCTATGTGGGATGGTTATTTAAAGTTTTAGTAGCCACTTATATAGATTACATATAAATTTATGGTGAAATATTACTAAATTGATCCCCTTTAATGGATAAAGAACTTTTATCTAATTTTGAGATTTATTATTATGAGGATTTCATTAATTAAAATGCTAATTAAAACATAAAGAGTGTTTAATATATATATTTCAATTGAAATTTTCTTTAACTAATCCTATAGTGATAATTTCTTGTTTAAATAAATAGTGATGAAATGTTTAGAAAAGAATTTATGAGATAATTTTACTATTATTCCACATGATGTCATCTAAATAAATATCTTACTATAGTTTTTGTTGAAAACTAGTACTTGATGTACCATACATATGAGATGCCTTAAATGTTTTGATAAATGATAATCGATTAAATTCCCCAATCCTAAAACCTTAATGTGGAATTATTAGTTTCTACCCTCAAGTAAGGGCAGTTTCAAAAATTATTACCTTGGATGGGAATGTGGATGTTGCCCATAGGTTTTAGTTGACATTTTTATTTTATAGAGAGGTTATAGGTTAGGACGGTTAGAATAATGGTCTTTCTGGAATAACCTAGTTATATATTCAACGCTTTATGCTTTAGTAAGGGGCTATCCCAATCTAGGTAGTGCCCTCTGGGGTAAATTAGCATTGGGAAATGCTTGATTTTAGTTTTTAGATGAGAGGTGTCATTTAAGTCAGGTAAGACTCTTAATTTATATAATGAAAACTAGGTAAGGTGGGTGGTCATGAATTAGTTGATCTTTGTTAGAATTTTAAGCATCGTGTAATGCTTTAATTTAGCAGGTTTGGCATGAATTAGGCATGGTCATCCATTTTTTTAGTCATGTGACCTTTATTAGTTTTTTATGGAGTACATATCAAGAATCTTCATCCCATTAATAGTATTATAGATAACATGAATTTTCTTTGATCCATGTGTATAATATCACATGCTAAGAATGTGTAGCACACGCCATGATATTTTTATATCATTATAGAATATGTTGTTACATGTGGTGCCCATTGAGTTAATAAGTGATCCATTAAAGGGTATATTGTTTGAGAGACATGGTCGCATAATACTTTAAACCATGTGGTTTCATGATCTCTTGGAAAAAGTCATGAGTACATGAGGGATACATTCATGGGTCATCATTGGAGTAGAGTGACCTAGACGTTAGAGGAATTTGAATTATCCCAATTCTTAGGAAGATGTTTCAAAGGGATCGGGTGTTATAACATTACTGATTGGTTTAGTTTTAGATTATATGATTTATACTAATGACATGCATGAGCTTGACTTGAAATATCATCACACATACGTCTATAGTAAATCTAACCTAGAGCGCTTTTTAGTAGCTTGTTTTTTACTCTTTTCATGTTAGCGCTTGATATAAGTGTGTGGTCGCATCCAGGACCCATGTTTGGTGGATCATGTGATGTGTAATAAGTTTTTAGTTCCAATGGGATGATGAATAGGAAACTCCTAAGGTGGGCAGTATTTCTCTAATCAGGGAGAAGCGTATCCTTCTAAGTAGATGGTGTATAACCATAAAAGACCACATGGGAATGGTTATCTTTATTTCTAAAATCCAATGAGGCTAGTAGGTTTGAGTTCTATTCCTTGAGATGATGTTTGAGATAAAATCGGATTATGGGTTTGGATCAAGGTTGGGTGCTAGATTAAAACTAAGGGTGAGTGAGAGACCTAGGAATGTAATGTTTTCGACGTGTGTCATCACTTGCAGGGTATCATGATGATAAAATGGTTGGACGTGTACAAAAAATTTAAGGAAAATGTGAGACATGATTGGTCTACAATGGGGGTTTATGAAGTAATCATGGAATGCCTCGGTATTGAGGTCATTGTGGATGATTAATGATGATGCGTTGTTAGGTGCAGTTGAGATCTTCAAAGGAAGTTGTCTAGAGGTGGTTCAACTATTATTTCCTATGTGTAGTTGGATATGGTTAGTTGGAAACCATTATAGGAAAATAATCTTGGATAATATGGGAGTTTCTTGGGTCTTATGGGTGATCATGATATCCTCTTAATGTACTCCTAGTTCATAGATGATCATGTCCCCTATCTTAACATCATCCATGATAAACATAGAGAGCATCAGCTATACACTAATCTAGAAAAATAAATTAAATGTATGTTTGTCTTGATGTATAGAATATTTAAATTTTTCACTATGGGAGTGTGGTTACTTATATATGGGTGTTTTTTCTTGAGTGATACTAGGATTCCCATATAGGAGGACTTGGATGAACTCATGGACACTAGTCAATTCCTTAACTTGATCATCGGGATAAAAACATTGTTGGGATCAATCATCATTCTCTATATGTGGCCATTTCAGATATGTACCAACATCTCAATTATAAACTTATGACAATGAACTACCTTGGATGAGCTCCTTTGATTCTAGTAGTTGATTATAAGGTTATCCTGGACTTACAGTCGGGTTCAGTTGATATGTTTAGTGTGTGATGATCCAAGGGCACTTGATTGGGTATACACCTATTTTCATGCTAAGGTATGACAACATGAATGATCAATTTGGTAAGATATGTAACAGGAATCCGACTACATGATTTAGTGGGATTTATTGGGATAAACTCATTATATCTTGGAATAAAGTCATCGTAATCGTATTTTGGATGCATTAGCTACTAAAGACAAGTGTTTTAGATATAGTCATCCAGTAGTGGATTGACTTGATTTTTTATTGATTGGTTGAATGTGGTCAATGAGGAACCACTTCTAGCACATCGTCAGAATGAGGTAAGTGAAATGAAATGGTAGGACAAGATTTTTTATGGATTGAACCAGCTCAATGAGATCGATTGGGAATCTAGTGTTTGATCCAGTTCAGAAACATATCAAAGTGCATCATTAGAGCACTAATGTCTTGTTTGTTTAGGTAATTCTAATGGTGGAAGCACCATGGATCAAAATTATCCATTACATCTAGAACCTATGGTGGGGAGATTCATGTGAAATTTTATGAAAGAGATAGTGGTGAGATCACATATCAGGTTTTATGGGATCTGGTAAGAATCATCTCGATGTTCTGTTTGGACTACAAGCATTGAATCGAGTTTCTATGGATTAAGTACCATATACTATAAGTAATTATTTTACGTGCTTTAGGAGTTTAAAATTTAAAAAAACTATTTTAGTGGAAATTTCATGACCCATTTATATTGGTTGATGTTTCATTATTCTCGAAGGCTTCTCGGGGATGGGAATTTCCAAGGCGGGGAGATTATATGGTCCCATGTTTTTACTGGTTGAAGTTTCCAAAGGAATTTGAAAATTTTGATTTGGTGGATGGTAATAATATTAAACTAATCATAAGAATGTAAATCCAAGAGTTTTGATGCTTAAAAGTGTCTTTTTTAAATTGGGTTTAAGGACTGAGAGGTGACTCAGGTGTTTAGTGGAGTTTTGAGAGAACCAAGCTTTGAAAAAAATAGTTTTTGGATAGTGTTAAGAGGGTGCATGGTTAGTGAAAACTATGCACACAAACCATGTGACCCTGTAGGGGTGTCACACAAAATTTTCAAATCATGCACCTGAGGTCACATGATCATGCAATAAATTTCAGAATTATTGTAGAACCAAACTGCATGGGCTGTTCATGGTTATACAAATCATGTGCCTAGACATGCGAGGGGGTGACACCTTAGGTAGAGTTAGAGAATGGTTTACACACAGTTTTATTAACCATATGACCAAACCACGTTTCTCATTAAAAGGGGATGAAATTACCTTTCCCCCTATTTTATTTTAATCTTGAACCCCCCTTTCTCCTCCCTGTTCACACAACAAATCCATACCATGCATGGAGCTCCTCCTCCTATCCTCCTTGGTTTCCATAGTTCTCCTTTGTTCAGACTTTAAATAAATCACCATCAGGTGAATTGGAAGAATAATGGTTAGTCTACAATTCCTTATTCCCCATTTCTTGGTTTATCTTTACATATTTAATGTTATTTCAATGTGAGATCATATTCCCTATTTTAAGGGTCTTTGGTAATTATTTTAATTTCTCTAGTTTTGGATCAAATCAAAGCTGAATGATGGGTGAGTGATGCATCCTAACCATGAGGTAGGTGTTCTATGGATTATCTATTAAATTCGATTTTTTAATAAAATTTTGTTGTTGTACCACATTTCGTATTCTCTGAGAATCACTCCTAAATTTTGTAGACCTTAAATTAAGTTTCCTAGACTCAAATTTAGAGCCCTTGTGAGGCCCCATGATATTATTAAAGGCTAATACCTAAATGAATATCACCCCATGGGGATTTTACTCACATCACCTTGATGATTAATGTGTGTAATTATCCAAAACACTACTAAGTGTGTTTTTTCTTGACATTTAAAACAAGAATAGCCTAATGATGCTAAATGAATTAATTGAATTTTTCTTGAGAAAGTATCCAAACTAGGCCCACATTAAATTATGAAGTATCCCCTTAGAAGAAAAAAGGGTTGGAATGAGATGTAATAATCACATAATTAAATGATTTCTATAACCATGTTTCTTGTGTAACCAAACATACTTATAAGGTGTGTTTGCTTAATTATTCCAAAGGAATGACTGGATGAAATTTATAAAGGGGAAGTGTTATGTCTATTCAAACTTGGACCCTTATTAATTGTGATCACATTAATTATTGGAAGAAGTTAAATGTGTCATAATAAATTCTTAAATGGAATGTTATTCACATGGCCTTCCTTCTTGAGGTTAATTTTTAAATTATATGAATGATTAGATGGAATATATAATTTCATAGTCCCTTGCATTAATGGGAAGTGAATTGATTAAATTTTTGGTTTAGTGATGAATTTGGATTTGACATGGACATTCCTATGGAATAATTTTAAATATTGAATTTAGTGAGTCTATTTATTTTTATTATGCCTTGAGAAATATTTGGGTCCCTTATATGGATCACCTGGGACAAGATCATAGGTTGAATGAAATTATGTTAAGCCTTGGGCGATACCTAGATTATTGATACAAAATTCCTTGTATGGGATCATATATTGAATGATAATAAATATTCCTTGAGAGATACCTAGATTCCTACTATAGAATTAATTGGAAGAGCTCATAGGCTGATTGATATTATATATAGGCCATGAGTGATACATGGATTCTTGATATAGAATTCCTTGGATGGGATCAGTGGTTAAAAAAATTATGATGTTACTTGAGTGATATTGAGTTCATGTTACAGAATTCCCTATATGGACTCATAGGATGTATGATGTGATGTACACCTTGAGCGATACTTGGAATCCTGATATAGACTACCATGGATAGGCTCATAGGCTAAATGAGATTATGTTATACCTTGGGTGATAATTATATTCCGATGAATAATTCCTTGGATGAGCTCATAGGTCATATGATCTTACTCTATATTTGAGTGATAATTAGTTTACTGTTTACTACAAAACCTTTAATGTTATGAAACATGTATAGAATTTTATGATCACCATTATATAGGGATTCCTTGGATTCTACTTGGGTCCTACATGACTTGTAGTGTACATGGACACATGATTTTGTTTTCTATAGGTCATATCCTTCTACTTTATTGTTCTTATGTATAAAGATATCCATCATCGGTCAAATAAGGTATAGTCGACCAGGCATCCATGAGGGATCTGAGTCTGACAAGGATTACTTTCATTTATTTCATCACACTGCTTTTCTTTATACCTACACACTTCATATTTTATATTTATGGATTGGATTTCATTATACATAGTTGTTGTTAGCCTAATGAGTTTATCTCATGCTATTTTCAGGCCACCGTTTGGTATCAAAACAAACTTCATGGTTGTAGGTTTAGGATCATCGATTATATTATGTGTTTTTACTCATGTACATGGGAGCTTAGGAGCACAGGACTGAGCTGGTGTTTAGGATGAAAATGGAGTTAACCCTTGGGGATTTTGTTTATTTCATTATGCATGTTTATGTATTACCTATTGTATGTCTATTTCTGTACATTGTATCATGTCCATACATGATTATTTATTCATTTATTATTGATTTTCAGTTATTATTATATTCCAATTTCCTTATTTTTGATTACTTTCACTGTATTTATTAAAAATATAGAGGTTATAGTCTCCCCACTGTACCACCTTTAGACCATTTCTGCTATTTAGCAGACTTTGGCGTACAAGGAGGCATGCTTGAGGCCATGTGAACAACTGGTTCATGGAACCATTTAGTGGCTCTTGGGTCAAGACATTACAATGATGCATTTAAATATATATGTTCATTCATATATACCAAAAAATAAGTGTATATATATATATTAGTGTGTGTTCATATAATGTATTTATATGCACATATTCATACATACATGAATATAGTATAAAATTTCAATCCAAATTTTTACAATAAATATTAGATGTAAAAATATATGTACTAGTTAGTTATCATAAAAATATATACTTTGTTATGAATATTTAATATAATTTTATATAAGTCACACACACATAATATATATGTATATATGTGTGTATGTGTGTGTGTTTGTGTATTATAGAGACCCAAACTTACCTAAGTCCTCTACTTTTTGTTTTTCAGGTGTTGGAATTATTGAAAGGTAGCTTTATATGGGAATATGGAAAGAAAATTTTTGAAAGTGGGTTTTTGGGAGAAAAGAGAGCATACTGGAATCTTTTTATTCCATGATGAGTCTTGGGGGGTGTTATGGTCTGGCTAGAGGCATGGTGGCCAAGCTGTTTTTTTTGGGTTTGAAAGGTTTGAGTGGTTTGTGGCCTCCTTAGTGAAGGGTTTTCTCCTAGCAGTTGTCTATTGAATGGAGGTTATTTTTTCAATAGGTGTAGTCCTTAATGAAATCTTTATAAGACACGAGAATACTGAAACATGTGTTTTGGATGCTGTGGTGTACTAAGACATGTTCAATATAATTATATTCTATAGAGGTGTCATAGAGATTGGATGGAAACAACGAGGCCATAAGATATTATGTCATGGAGGTTAGAGATCGGAGCTGAGTAGTGAGGGTAAAATGGCCAAGGTTGATGCCAACATTCCATGGAAATTGTAACATCCTGACTCAACATGAACATTCAACCAAGGTGAAATGCATCCTCAAGTGTGCTACCTAATTACCAGATGTTGGAGACTAGTGATGAGGGTATAAGGATATCCCATGAGGAGTGATTTATCCTCTAATAGTCCATCATATCAAAACTCTATAAATAAACAATAAAACAATAATAAGTAGTGGAAAAACAACATAATTAAACATAATATTCCATAACATCATCCCGTAAATGCTCATGTATGGAATAAAACTAAACATGACTCAAGAGTAAAACTCAAGAACCGAAGTATGAATAATACAACTCAAATAGAAAATAAAACAAGGTGTAGAAAACCCCTTCTACACGACTCCAAAATCACAAAAACTCAAGTCCAAAATGTCTCATGATATCATTGTCCTACTATAGAGGCCTCTTACCTTTAACTAAAATATAATGAATATAATATGTACACACATGAGGTGTCTATGTACAAGGAGTGAGAATATAATATTTAGTAAAAATCATTGCAACCTTTGACATCTAATAGAGTTAACTGTGATTATATATAAATAGTGAAAATCTTAAATTATTTAACAATATCATTTTCAACATGCTAATAAAGTATTAGGTTTCAACAAAGTCATCCAAATAAACTCATACCATCTTTGACCAATGCATGTAACCATAGAACATGGTAACCAAACTCATGGCTCATCATTATCTCATATTCCAAGATCATGTCATCACATCATCCCATATGTAAAACATGCGGCATGACATAATTCCTCAAGCTTAACTCAAGGATAATCTAAAGACATATATCTTGAATTAATATACCATGTCTCAACCTAACCCAAGATTCCCTACAAGTGACAACTTTATAACACTTTTAACAATCACAAAAGAGTTAGTGGGAAAACACTCAAGCGCCACTTAAATTTTAGCACAACACATCAATATTCAACACTAAGTTATTCCACCTGAATAACTCAAACACTTTTCAAAATAATATGAAAATATCCATAATACCAAACACATCTTCATGAATAAATATACAAATTCTATCACACATTAAACACATTAAAATACCCTTTTTTGGTCACTTTAACCAATTAATTAATCAAACATCATCAATAAACCATTCCCCATTGTGTCATTTTTCAACACTTTAAAGTAAATTCTAGGATAAAAATTCCCCTAAAACCCATTGTTTTCCATATTAAAGTTTATTAAAACACAAAAATAATTATTCAAATTCATTTTTTGTGTTTATCCGTCTTTACACAAGAATTTACACCCATTTACATCATATTTAGATAAATAATTTTCAATAAAAACAAGTATATCATTGAATGATAACTTCAAAACAAATCATTAAAATTCATATAATAACAATAATAAATAATATTGCAGTGAACCAAACTTACAAAAAAACAACTTAATCATCATTTAAAACACATATTTTCTCATCATTATTTACTACATCAATGAATACATCAATTACACCTTTTAATTTGTCATTTTCATCACTAATTAACCACACCAATTATCGATTTCCATAATTCAAGCACTTAAACTCAATTTTAAAACAAAAAATTCATCCAATAAAATATGGAAAATTATCCATTAAGAATAAAAATAATTTTCCATGTCAAAAAACTCATAAGGAATCATTTAATACCAAAAAATAAAAATAATATATAATCACAAGTTAAACACAAAAAATAAATCAAGTGGTTACCTACCTCACACATGTTTCCCAATTAATATAAGGAACAGATCCCTAACTCCTATATGTACGCAATGAACCAAGGAAATATTTAAACTAGAAGTAAAAAAGGAGAACCAGAAATCAATGATGATCAAACCTCATTACCTTTTCACAAAAGGAAATGATTCTAGAAGAACTCACTAAGACCGAGACAATCCCACTGAAAAATAAAAAATTTAACCAAAAATGAAAAGGAAATCGCTCTTAGAAGTTGGGAAATTAAAGAGAGAGATTAATTCCTTACAAGTTTTCCACAAAATGAGCCCTAACATAAGTAATTTTGAATATTAATCCCCAAACCTCATGATAGAAAAGTGATGGATATGAAACTCAATAAAAACACAAACAATAGGTCATTAGATACCCGATCACCCACCATTGAGTACCCAATGGAAGCCCAGCTGATCCCCACCCCCACCACCTCCACTGAGTACCTGATACCCCACATTAGGTACCTAGTGGTACCTGCATGTGTAATTATAGAAGGTTCAAACATTGATCTCCCTTCTCCTCTTCTCCCTTCACCCCAAAATCCCAAAACCAACTCAAAAAAATCCTGAAATAAATTCAAAAACATTAAAATTAAATAAAATACATACATCAATGGTTAGGGTCATTAAAAACTCTCAACCATAGGTTTCCTCATCCTCATGAAGCATCATCGAGAATATTTAATGAACAACTCTAACCATTGGAATCTCATTTATACTTTCCATTCCTAGGTATCCCCTTATACACATCCATGTTTCCGAAAAACACATAAAAGTTGAATGAATTTCCCCTATAAACGCTTCTTAATTTGATCAACAACACACACCATTCTCTCTATAAAAGAAGCATCTGATTGTATCTCAATATCATCATACTAAAGTACATGAGATAGATCTAGTTTATTTATAATTATATAATATATATGAAAAACATCATACATAGTGATATTCTTAGGAGGGAATTATAATAAAAAAGAATCCTCCTGGATCCTCTCTAGAATCTCAAATATCCTAAAAAATTGTGAAACCAACTTCACATGCTTCCCAATTCTTCAATGGACCAACCGGGGAGAAACACAAAAGAAAACATGACCTCTAACACCAAACTCAAGAGGATGATACCTATGATTATAATATGATTTATACCTAATACAAGTTATTATAAACATCTTCTATATTATTTATATATGATCATAAGTTCCCTGAACCAAGCTAGGACCAAATAAAGATACCTCACTAGCTCCCATCCAACACAAAGTCAACTAACACAAGATTCTATAAAAATATTCAAAAGGAGACATCTGAATAAGTGAAAAGTAGTTATTTTTATAAAAAAAATCCACAAAATCCACATGATACTACCATGCACCACCAAAATTAAGAATACATGCATTAAGCATATCCTTGAGAATTTTAATGGCACACTCAGATTGGACATCCATCTATGGATGATAAGATGTAATTAACTTCACTTGAGAACCCAATTATTTTTGAAAGACTTACCAAAATAAATATTTTAATCACACATCATGATAAAATATGATGTTATTGGGTATCCCATAAATACACACAATTTATCTGACATAAATCTTTCCAATCTCTTCAACCATCCAAGTCTCTCTTATTATAAGAAAATATACAACTTTAGTCAACTGGACAAAAATGCCTCAAACCACACCCTTCCTTTTTTGAGATAATGAGAAACCATTTACAAAATAATTAGTAACACCACCCCATTTACATTATAGAATGGGTAATTACTAAAGATTACCACTCATCCTTTGATTTTCTATTTTCTCTCAATAATAGGTAAAACATATCAAAACAAATCCATCCATATCCTACTTCATACCCAGACACTAAAAGTTTCATTAAACTCCATGGTAAATATTTTTCATGGTAGGAAGAATAAAATAATAATATATTTGAAAACACATCACTAACTCTTTCCAAAGAACAATATGAACATAAATCCACCCATAGAAATAAAAAAAATCATTTATAATCCCCCAACTAGGAATATTATCCCCACCACATAACTTTAATTTATAAAATCAACACTGAGGATCTAAATTCTAGACTTCCTTCACTGAATCCATAAAGGAATAGGTTATGGTTAAAGTAATTAAAAAAACAAAACCATCCTGTTTAGAGACATTAAGATACAATCAAAATAATATATATATAACCCATCACTCCTATTTCAATTCATGAACAAAATCCACTTGAGACTTCCTACTTAAAGCATATGTAAAAATATTCCCCTTATTTGGAGAATACATCATCTCAAAAAAAAAGTTCAAACCTTATACTTTATCATAGGCTCAAATATCTCTATGAAAACATATACTTCAAGATTTTGTGTCCAGTGAACATGATAAAACTCTCATCGAACAAATAATGCCGCCAAATTTTAAGAGTATGAACAACCACAACCAAATCAAGATAATGATTAGGGTAATTATTATCATGAAAGATAAGATTGCAATAACCATATGTGACTACTCTTCCCTCCTTCATCAACACACACCCCAGTTTTACACTAAAGGCATCACAATACACTTTATAATGATTCCCAATCCCATGAAAGACAATGATTGATGCTAGTGTTCACCTTTTATTTAGATCTTAAAATAAAGATTTTCATTTTTCATCCCACTAAAACTTAACTCCCTTTTTAGATAGATTTATAATCAACATAGCTATTTAAGATAAATTTTGTATAAAATGGTGATAATACCCTACAAGACCAAAGAAACTATGAACCTTGAATTTATTATTAGGAACCTACCAAGACATCACAAGAAACAATTTATTAGCATCCAACAATAATATATCAATATAATATTGATAAATAAAATCACAAACAAATAAAAATAAGGATATAATACAAATTTCATCAAATTTAGAAACATATATGGTGCCTTAGTTACCCCGAACGACATCACTAAGAATTCATAATGAATATGTTGTATCTAAAAGGTTATCTTAGGAACATCATCAACTCACATCCTTAATGGATGATTGTTACACTGAGGCACTATGATTTATAAAAATATTCAAGAAACTTAAATACAAAATAAGGTTTTATAAGGATTGAAACCAAATTATGACCAAATCAGTGTATCCAAACTGAGAAACGTCGCACCTCGACCATGCACTAAATCACTATAGGTAAACCCTCATCTCACACACAAAACGAAATGAGGAAAAGTAGAATGAAACACTCAAATAATAACACAAGGAATTTATGTGGCTCAAAATAATTCATACTCCATGGGAAACATTAAAACTTTAATTAAATAACAAGAGAAATTCTCACTGGGTTACAATCTCCCAAACATCTAGAACACTTCCCTAGAGGAATAGAAAAAAACTTACATCTAATCCAAAGTATTTTTACAAGAACCCCAAGTAAAATTGACCTCAACCATATATTTATATAAGAGATACACAACAACCATATAGATATATTGGTTCTACCACCTTCCAATATTCCCAATAATCTATCACTCAACCATGGCTATGTCTAGTGAACAATGACTATGTATAGAGATCACCCATATTACCTTTAACTCTTATAGAATGGTGTTTCTACTACTTGTATATATAAATTGGTTCCTTATGTTCATTAGCATTGGTTTTGTAACATATTTTAAGAATCACTCATTTTGAAAATTATGATACTTATCCAAAAATTATTTTCACACCAAACCTAACAATATATTCCTTGAGAACTAATTTAAAGGCTTCCACTAAGTCCCCAATACATTTTTGAAACATAAATTTTCATATTTCCTTAGTTTTAACTTCTATAATATTTTGACTTCCAATCATCCAAGTCCCACTAAGGTATAACATAAACCCATAATTTCCTGGACTATGACTTTAGTCAGTATAACTATCATATTCTGACCCCCAAAAACCTTTTGTATCTCTAGAAACTCATCCTACAAAATCTTCTAGATGAATTGATACTTTAGTTGAATGTATTTCATCTAGGAGTGAAACAAAATATTCTTCAAATTGTGAATCACGCTACGACCATCACATAATTTTTTTTTTATTTTCTGATATTCTTTTGAGTTCCTCTAATAAACCGTTAAGCCAGAACAAATCCTTATATACTTTCTTAATTGTAATGTACTTAGATTTCATGGTTGGAAGTGAAACAATAGGTTATAGTTGATACATACATCTCATGATAATACCTATATAAGTAAAAAAAATACCATGGTACTCTTCCGTGAGTCTATATCTCTTATAAATTATATATCTTTAAACTTATGTAATGGATTATCTATTCTAAAATAGAGACACATATCTACCAAACCTTTGAGATACTAAATAATACACTTCACTGCTTCCCAGTGTTCCTTACCAAGATTATACATGAATCTTCTCACTACTACCACTATATGTTCAATATTTATCCTCATAAACACCATGTAATACATCAAGTTCCTAAACATTGATACATACATGAATCTCACCATGTGAGTAAACTCTTCTTACAGTCCAGGTGCATTCTCTATGGATAACATGAAGTTTCTAAATATAGGGATCATCAAAGGCTTATATTTTCTCATTATGAATCTTTCTAAGAACTTATGAACATACTATGATTAATATAGAAACAAATTTCTCATCTTAAAATACCTTATGATATGCATCCCTAAAATTCATTTCATGGCTCCAAGATCCTTCATCTCAAACTTTCCATAAAAACTAGTCTTTCACTCTTCCATCCTTTTGATAGAGCCAATAATTTCATATATTTCATTGAGTATTTTCATGGTTTTGATCCCAAAATTTTATTATTTATTAAATAATTATCACATGTTTCAATTATAGTATTATTTTTGTGTTTTATTGATAAAATATATTAAATCTTGAGTTTTAATTTCATATTTGATCTTTGGGAATTTTTATGATAAATCCTAAATTTAATCTTTTGTGTTTTGATGACTATTTTAGGTGGCTAGATTATATTTTAAAGAAATCATGGTGATTATATGTTTAAATTAATATTCTAGAATGGTTTTAGGTTCTAATGTGTCCAATAGTTAAATATACTTACCACATATTCTTGTTATCACACTAAAATTATAATTTGGGTTAGACATTGTTTGGGCTGGTAGTTTACATGGGTTTTTAGAAATAATTACCTTAATAATTTTCACTATGTTTTTAAACTATTACACTTTATTTTTAAGGTCCTAAACCTATGATACTTTCTGCTACTCTGGGGATTGGTTTCTAGTTAAGGGTTGTTCATAAGGTCTATTTTTTTGGAAAGTAGGGGTTTGTTTTTTGGTAAGTAGGTTAGATATAGGGCTGTTTAAAAGTTTGTTGAAACAATTGGTCTTGGTGGAATTTGTTTTATTACTATTAAGGGGGTGGTTGTGGGTACTGATTTTAGTAGGGAGATCAAGCCCAATTATACTAATTACTAAATCAAAATCTGACTTAGTTAGGATCTCTTCATCTTTGATTTTTTTGGAATTTAATTGGATAAGAATATGCTACACTATTCTTCATTCCCTACACTTAATTCCACTAACTAGTGAAGTGATTAGGTGATGAGAATAAACCACAGACCTTAACTAGTTATTTTTTACTATCCTTCTTCAGATCCATCCATATCACAAAAATGGTTAGCTCTTGAATCTTAGATTCTAAACAAATTGATGAAGTATAAGTTCTTAACTCATGGAAACATATTTTACTTGTAACTCTTATACCAAAAAACTATGAGTTATATTTAATATTCTTAATAAATCCCTTGGATTATGCTGGTGATGTTATCCCAACTAGGTTAAATACCCTAAGAGGGGGGGATCAAGGTGTGATAGATTAAAACAATTTCCCCTTCAGATCTTGTTTCATTATTAAACAAAACACTATTATCTTCCTTTTCCATAGAAATTTATGAAAAAAATGAAAGCATGCACGAGACATAAGATTTCTACTTGTTTCAACTTCACTGGGATTTGTCCAAAGATCATACAATGAAAATGTACCAATGTGTCAAATATAATAAGTCTCACTTCCAAAAATATGGTTTGGGATAGATCACTTCTATAACTAGACTCACTGTCTTTACAAAGTTTAGCGAAAACTCACTACTTTCCAATGGTCACTCTCTCAATCTCTATTATAATGGATCACTTTAGGTGTAAATGATCACCTTTTTCCTTTTCCTTTTCTCAATAATCTAGAAAGGATTCACACATAGTTTATGGAAATGTTGGTCCCTTCATTAGCAGTAATGAATGCATCCTTAGTTGTAGGTAGATGCTTTATTGAAGTACCACTTTCATCGACTTGATAAATATCACTTTACCATAGATTTAATGAGAAATAACTTTTTTAAAACTTTCATGATGCTCAATTCCTTCACTAATCTCATTTCTTTCATGAAACTCACTTAGCCTTCATGAAACCCACAACTTTTTTGAAGCTCACCTCTTTCACGAAGCTCAACTAGCCTTTGCAAAGAAATATCATTTTGCAAAGCAAAAACACTTTTGTAAATCTTACTTAGCCTTTACGAAGCTCCCAATTTTATATTATCCTTTTATAAACTCTTTGAAATTTATTTCTTCATGAACATTTTCACAAGAACAACCTTCATGAATCACCTTCACGAAATCGGAGCCAAATAATTTTTGTTAAGGATTTCTTTACTTTTCTATGGGGGTAGAGGCATATTTATATGTGTTTCCTCCCATCCCAAAAGCTTACATCCACGTCATTACCTTTTCACAAAACTCTCCAATCTCGTTCGCAATTCCCCCTATTTTTCAAAGCTTTGGGTAAATTTTTCCATTCGAGAAGCATCTCGTAGTCACGTAGAGTACCGTAAAACCTTCGCGTATTCACGATTATCATTCATGATGATCCAAACCTTTATGAAACACATTTCTCAAATCCTAGTCTTCAAAAAACTAATTCCTTTACCATATTTTTATAATTACTTCAAGGAAATCCAACTTTTGTGATGATTGATCCAACCTATAAATTTTGGACTCCAAAATTTTTGGAAAATACAAAGGAAAGACGCCACCTTGTGTAAAAAAATTTCTATACCGCTTACAGGTAATCCATTCCTCTATCTTGGATATTTTTCAATATACCTTATCAATAATCTCTCTGGAACTCCACAACTGACCATAGAAACCCACTTTTTCAACAAACTCAATCAACCTAAAAATACTCCAATGTTACCTTGAGGGATTTTCCCAACAATATTCCCCTTTGGGTTTGTTGAAAACTCTTCACATTTTGATATCTCGTTGAAGTTTCTTCCATATTATACCAACATTTTCTTCTTGTGATTTAGATAAAAATCAAATATTTACTCAACAAACACTCTAAGGCCACATGATCTATGCTCTAAATGAGAAAAAGGAGTAGCATGCAAAGTTCATCAATGAATCACTTCATTCCAAAACCACTCATCTGATTTAATCAAGAACACCATCTATCATGATATATAACCTTTGATCGGTCATCTTTAGCATTGTCAAATTTAAAACTCCCCCTACTCCATTTCTCCCCCTATTAGCTTCTCCCATGTCTTGATTAAGACATTTTCTACCCCTTTGTCAATGAACCTGAATGTAACTCATTTGTGGTTTGTAACAAGGTAAAGAAAATATATCAACACATTTAGGGAAAAACAAACCATACCTTAGGTATAGGGGGTCCCTCATCCACACCTTTTCAAGTGAATGGAGTCGATTGAACTCCAAGAGCCAGTCGATGATGTTCAAACACTTCTTTGGGTAAGGCATTTTTCAGAATGTCCATAACCTGTAGTTCTGTTGGCACATACTCCAACTTCAAATTCACTTTCTCCACATTATCCTTGATAAAATGATACTTGATTTCAATATACTTTTTGCTTGAGTGATTGGATGGATTTTTTCTAATATTTTAGCACCTGAATTATCAAAATGGATTCTGATCAAAGAATTCACTTCAACTCCCATATCATCAAGCTACTGCTTCATCCACAATAACTATGTGCACGCTTGAGTAGATGCTATATATTACACTTTTACAGTGCTCAATGAAATACAATCCTATTTATTTCTTATACAAGAAGTAAAAAATCCACCAAGATATAATTCACCACCTAACATTGAATTTCTATCATATACTGATTTGTCCCAATATGTATTTGTATAGCCAAATAATTCTTATTGAGATTTGTAATTGTACAAAATACTGAAATCCACCGTGCCCTTGATATACCAAATTATTCATTTTAATGAAAGAAAGTGGGTTTAAATGGGATTAATTTTATACCATTATACTTATCATGTGGAAAAAAATATCAGGTCTTATCGCTATCAAGTACAATAGACTGCTAATGATTTTCTCATATTCTTTCATATTAACCGCATTACCTTCATCATCTCATGAAAGTTTCATTCGGGTAGCCACTGGAGTCATCATCTCCTTAGAATTATCCATTCCAAATCTTCTTATAATTTCCATTCCATATTTGGATTGTGAAATAAATGTGCCATTCGTTCCTTATTTCACCTGTAAACCAAGGAAAAATTAAAGTTCATGAATCATTGACATTTCAAACTCACCTTTCATGAATTATGAAATATTTTTAAACTAAGATTCATCTTCTCCACCAAATATTATGTCATAAACATATACCAGCACCACCATCCTTTTATTACTATCATTACTGAAATATATATTGTAATCAAATCCACCACATTGATACTGATATTATTTAAAATCTAATAAAACCTTGAATACCACTATCTTAATGATTGTTTCAACCCATATAGTTCCTTTCTTAGTAAATAAACTCTATTCTAATATTCATGAATGAGAATACCATCTAGATGCTCAATATAAACTTCTTCTTCAAGAACCCCATTTAGAAATGCTGACTTTACATCCATCTGGAAAACTTTGAACTTTATTTGAACTACTATGGACAATAATAATTTGATTGTCTCTAACCTTGTAACAGGTGAAAATGTTTTACCAACATCGATTCCATCTATCTGGGAGTACCCTTTGCACACTATTCATTATTTGTTTCGAATCACTAAACATTCTTCATTAATCTTGTTGTCAAAAGACCAATTTAGTAATGATAACATTATTATCTATTGGACTTGAAGAAATATCCCATGTCTAATTCTTATTAATTTTTTCAAGCTCATAATTCATAGCCTGAACCCAGTTTTCATCTCCAGCTACTTCTGCAAAACATTTGGGCTCTATCTATGATAAAAATGATGCTTATTGTAGAGTCTTTATCCTCCTTGTCTACACTGACACTGTTTGATCACCGATTATGTTTTTTCTGTCAATTTTGGATCTATTTTTTGGTGTTTGTGCAGATAATGGTTTATGTTCATCCTTTTCATTATTTGAATATTCTTCTAACTCTACCTTTAGAACTATAATTTACCCTAAGCTACTTATATCTTCATTAATATTCTCTTGATACTGATCATGTATTTACTAAATACTCTGATCATTCTCTACTATATTTATATCATTTACATAAACTAGATTTCCCAACTGCTTATTGAAACACTTATATTATTTTTTTTTTCTTGATTATCCAAGAAATATCCCTTCATCTTCATGGGATTCAAACTTCCTTTGTTTCTCCTTATTGATAATGAAACACTTACTTTAAAAGACTCAAAAGTAATTCAACGTTGGATTCTTTCCATACCATAGCTCATATGGAGTCTTATATTCTTTTGGACTTTATAATGCTCTATTTGATGTGTATACTGATGTCATCACCACTTCTTTCCAAAAATTCTCTGGAAGGTCTTTCTCAATGGGCATTATTCTAACCATGTTGTTGATAATTTGATTTCTTCTCTCAATTAGTTCATTTTTCTGTGAAGTTATTAATGATGAAACTCGGTGCCTTATCTCATGTTTCTTAATATAATCCTTTACTTGGCTATTTGTTAACTCTATTTCATTATCTATTTGGATCTTATAGATTTTTTTACCTAGAATCTTTTCAATTTCCATTTGATAAGCTGTTATGTAACTGAACACCTCAGACTTGTCAGTGATGAATTAAACCCATGCCATTTTTCTAAAATAATCAATTAAGAGAATAGAATATATCCTCTAATCAATATCTATTGGTTAAATAGGTCCACACAAATCAACATGAACCATCTCAAGAACTTTTTTTGACCTTTTATCTTTTTCATTATATGTCTTTTGAATGATCTTATCTTGTTGAAAATCATCACACATATGGGTATCATCGCATGATAATCTAAGGAGGTATCAAGCAACATCAAATTTTACCAGATCATCCAATAAAGTTTGGCTCAAATGACCATGGTGTTTATTCTATAATTTTTTTTCTTATTCATTGGGAAAAAATCACATATCTTCTTCTCCACTTACAAGGTAGAGATTACCCTTCATACACTTTCCCTGAAAAAAATTGTACCATATTTTTCCTCAACGATAAATGATTTATTTGAAAATATTATGGAATTTCATGAGTCACACATTTGATTTATACTTATAATGTTGGGATTGAGACCTTCAACAACTAAGACATCTACATGTCTCATGTATTTCCCCCCCCCAAACTTGTCTTTTTCATAAGACAATAATTTTCAGGCCTTCATCATTACCAAATCTTACAATACCTTCCTAGTATTATCTAATTCCTATCACCGATTTATTATTTCTTGTCATATGGGAGGTTCATCCCCTATAAATGATCTATATTATAGTGTGGTCTGATTCTTTAAAATAAATCTCTACAACCATTGCCTGTCCATATCTCTTCTTTTTAATCCATGTTTTTGACTTCATGCTCAGTACAAATTGATAATATTGATATTCCCAAAATTATGATGGACCAACTTCATCTTGAAGAGATGAAAATCGATTTTTCATTTTTATCACATTTTATGATACATTTAGCCACTACTTATGACCATTTTTTGTATGCTTCAGCACATCCTCTGCATTTTTGATGAGCAATATTTTTCCATGTTTCCAAATCCTACACACTCGAAATAGTGAACATCGAATGATATCCTGGAATATTGAGTTCGGCATGGTTTCCTCTATTGGTCTTGTTCCATTTGATACCTCTTGGCTATGGAACACACATTTTGTGAGTGTCCCATCTTTCCACAATAATAGAATTTTATGCATGGTGCATTCATATGTGTCACTATTTCACTATTGGTTTTCCCTTGGGTTCTCTAACTCTTCCGGTTCTGATTCGTACCCAAATCAATCTTCAATCTCAGGGTAGGTTATTTTGGTCTGACTTCAACCATTACTCCTTTCTGTTTTCAATCAATACCCATACCAACTACAATGTTTGGATCTATCATTTTCTTCTCTTGACATTCCTTTGTCTATTTCACCAGAGATTTGAAATATAATTTTCTATTTTCTACCTCCTTTGCGACTTGATTTATTGGAGTCAACAATTTCTCTTGATCTTTCACTTTCATCTGTAGGCCAAAAACCTCATCCTTAATATTTTCAATGAGTTTTTTCTTGATTTTTTACTGTATTATTCAAACCATTGACCACATTTTTATGTTCTTCAACTTTGATCTTGTAATCACTAATCGTATACGAGTTATCTAGATTTGAAGACTTAAGCTTTCAATTTCATTTATCTTCCCATAATTACCTTTTTTCTTCTCATGCATAAAGAATTTGGCATCACAAATCACCCTATTGGATTTCTTTTTTTTTTCTTTCCAAATATTAATCTATTCATGTGAAACTTCTAATTCAACTTGAAGGTCAAATCTTCCTTCAACTTCTACTTCATCATTGTCACTTTCTTCCCTTGTTTGGGAATTTCTGACAATTTCCACCAATGAATTTTCTTTAAAATCCTTGTAGTACTCTAACTCTTCTGCCTCATATTCTTCTGAAATATCATATTATTTTGAATTCAAATTCTTCTTTTGAAGAAATTATTCTTAAAATTTTTCTTACCTTTCACATAGACTAAATACTTCTTCATGTGAATTTAAACTTCATCATCTTCATATTCTTGAAACTTCTTGGGGAACCTTACTGCAAGATGTATAACCTTTATACATCGAAATCTTGAAAGTGGGAGTTTCCCCTTGAACTTTCCTTTTCCACTTTTAAGATTTGATGAAATGAATGACATCACCTCATCCATATCTTCTTCTTCCTTACCATATCCAATGGTGAGATTATTCATGGCCTTAGATTACACTTATTTAGAACTCCATTTTTCTATAGACTCATTATCACCACTTCTCATCTCATATGAAACAAGTGTTCTATGCAAGCTATCCAATGTCTACTCCTTTGGATATTTATCTTTCAAAATAGAAACCTTCAGATTGAACCGATATGGAAGTATTATCAATATTCTATTTACAATATTTACATATTCATTAATTTTTCTGAGACCATTCGTGTATTCCAAATCAATATTCAACTGGTCAAATAATGCATCAACAAATTCATTAGGGTGAATTCTAATATTATAATACTTATTTCATAGAACTTTCAACTTTTCATCTCTGAATTTTGATTCACCCTCATAAATATTCAGAAACCTTTTCCACCTAGAATTTGATTAATTAATTGACATCACCTTTGTATATATTTCATTGGATATGACTCCCCCTAAAGCATGGATTCCTTTGATGTTGGAATCAAATCCCCTTTGTTCAGCTTCTAATAAACCACCACTGTACACACTAGCTGAAATACCATTCATAACTGATGTAAAGATATCCATTCCCAAAGATCAGAATTAGTAATACATCAATTCTTCCATAATTTAAATTTTTTTCCATTGAAGATTGGAATACCTTTGTGATCGAAAACCTCCATTAAACCCCTTGAGATATAAAAAATGATATTAACCATTCTCTATGATACCAATTATTTTCCTGACTAGGTTAAATACCCTGGGAGTGGGGATGAATTTGGGTATGAAAGATTAAAACAACTTCCCCTTTGGATATTGTTTCATTGTTAAAAAAAACTAGCATCTCCCAGGGTATTTAACAAAAATGAATTCATGAACAAGACACAACAATTTTACTTGGTTCACCATCACTGAGCTATGTCCAAGGAGCATAAAATGAAAATGTGATGGTGTACGAAATCCACTAAGGCTCACATAAAAAATAAGGTTTGGGCTAGACCACTTCTATGCCCAGGCTCACTTACTTTATAAAGTTTACAAATAGCTCACTACTTCCCAAGGGTTACTCCCTCGATCTCTCTTTTAGTGGATCACTACTGGTGGAAAGGATCACCTTCTTCCTCTTCCTTTTCTCACTACTCTGGAAAGGATTCACACATGGTTTATGGACATGTAGTTAATTTCATTAACAATAATGAATGCATACTTAGTTATTGGTAGATGATCTATTAGAGTCTCACTTTCACCCAATTGATGAATATAACTTTATCATATATTTATTGATAAATCCCCTTTTAAAACTTTCATGATTCTCACTAACTTCATGAAGATCCTACCTTTTGGGAATCTCACTTAGCCTTTGAAAAACTCACAAATTTCATGAAATTCACCTATTTTTTGAAGCTCAACTAGCCTTCACGAATCAACCTCCTTTTGTGAAGCTCAAATAATTTCTAGAAGCTTACTTATCCTTGGTGAAGATCAAAAATTTCTATTGTATTTTTATAGCCTTTACGAACTTCCTTTCTTTACGAACATTTTCACAAGAACAACCTTCTCGAATAAACTTCTCGAATTCCAAGCCTATAGATTTTCTTTAAGTATTTCTCTAATTTTATAATGGGGGTAGAGGCCTATTTATAGGTATTTAATCCCATTAAATAATCTTCCATCTACATCATCACCTTTTCACGAAGCTTTCCAATATCATTCACAATGATCCCTATTTCGTAAATCTCTAGGTAAATTTCTCCATTCACAAAGCTTCTTGTAGTAAAAGAGAATACCATCAAACCTTCGTGTATTTATGATGATCATTCATGATGATTCACAGATTCTAAAAATTCCATTCATGAAATCCAGTCTTTGTGAAACTCATTCCTTTACCATATTTTTATAAGGCCTTCAAGGAAATCCAAATTTCATGATTATTGAACCAACCTCAAAATTTTGGACCAAAAAATTTTGGAAAACACTAGGAAACATTTCCACCTTATGTACACAATTTTTTTACACTAATTCCAGGGCATCCATTACTATATCTTGGATATTTGTCATCATACCTTGTTAAAAATCTCTGAAACTCCACAACTAACCATGGAAGCCTGATTTTTCAACAAACACAATCAACCCAAAAATACTACAATGTTACCTTGAGGGATTTTTTCCCAACATGTGAATTTTCTATCAAGGCTCATATGGATGAGGAATCATATATATTTCTATCATTATTGAACAAAACTTAAAAAATAATATAAGTAAGTGGTTATCCTTTATTGCTTGATGTGGGAAGTTGGCACATAACTTTTTGAATATCTCTCAATACTCATAAAGATTCTATTTAGATTCCTGTTTGATGGAATATAAATATTTTCTAATGGTTTTTCTCTAGGACGTGGGAAAAATATTTTCATGATTCATCACTATAAGTCATACCATTCATAAACTTCACCTAGTTTAAGGTTGTGAAACCAAATGCCTTCCACTTTACTTTCTCCTCAACCACTCCTTGAGGCTTCAGTATTGAGAACACCGATGTGAATACTTGTATATTTTTGTTGGGGTTTTCACCTGAAAGACTTTGAAACTTTAGAAACTATTGAATTAAGAAGTTTTTTAATTCAAATTCATTTTCCAATGTAGGAATAAATATCTAATTATTCTGATTTATAAATTATGGTGTACAAAGGTATCTCAAATATTGGTTGGGATTGTTATACATGCTTGAAAACTCAAATTGAACATTGATAGTTTCATATAAATCAATATGGTTTATTTCTTAAAAATTAGATTGAAAGTTTAAATTTTTAAGTGTTGTTAGAAAGGTTCTCTCTATATTAGTGTTAGGTGATAGAATTTGGTCTGCATAAGATCTGGTCAAATATATTAAAGGTCAGATTTTTTTTAAAATTTTAACATTTCCTCCCTAAAAATAGTGCCAAGTTTTGATAAACACATGTTGTGGGGTGTGCCAAAAGACATTATAACTTCTAGGATAAATATAGTCTAAGTGGTAACCTAAGATTTTATCCTAGAGAGGAGAACACAAAATTTTTCCCAATTTTAATTCGAGAAAAAATGGGTTTTTTTGAGTTTGATATTCTAAAATAAAAAGAAATAAATAAATAAAAATATTGAAAATAGTTAATGATGAGGGTGATCAGGTCAAGGTTGAGTTTCCTTTTAAAATCATATTATAGTCCTAAAAATTATTTTTTACTTTACCGCTTATTAATTGATAAATGAAAGACTCATAGAGAGATCTGTCTATCACCCTTGGTTGATAGTTATGATAGAGACTGCCCTCATAGAATTACTGATTAGTTATTCCCCCTTTTTATGTGATTCGAAAGTTAAAAAAAATCATTCCCATCCTAACAAGGAAATAACCAATCAGGTAATGATGTTCATGGGTAATTAATAAGTGACTCATTTCTTCCATACATGAGCCAACTATTTCTAGATACTCACTACCTAACACGTCCTTATCCTTCGAGAAAAATTGCATTATGTGTAAGGATATGAATAATTTGAAACCTTAAAAGTAAACAATGAACTAATTGAAAACCTAAAATATAATTATCTTAAAAGTTTTAAACAACTATTGAAAACCAAAATCAATAAACATAAAAGAGTTTTATTCAATAATATAAAAGGGCTCAAGCATTACAAGAGAACCTTCCCTTTACTAATCACTCATAAGATTACCCCTACATTTGAAGGAAAAAAAGAATAAAGGGAAAGGATAAGGTGAAAACATTAATAAACTATGAAAATATAAATTAAAAAAAATAATGAAGTAATAGTAGTATATTATCTAGTATGAACTCACGATCCAATTCTTGATAATTCCTCAATAATGACCTCCTATTTCTTTTATAGCTACACGAGTTCTATAATGACCTACAACATAATAAACCATTAGTTAAATGATTTATAAAATGGTTTAACTTTATTAAATTTATATGATATTTTAGGTTTAGATTTTTTATATAATTTGGAAAACCATTACAAAACATTGTCAAAATTTCCATAGTGTACATTTTTTCCACAAAACAGGTTCCAATGTTTACACTCATATTCTATTCATGTCACTTTTTCTTCATTTAGGACATGTAACCATTGAACTCACTATAATTCCCACACATATTTGATCCATATGAAAAATATTTGAAAATACGGGATGGGAAAAACAAATCTCATTAAGGGATATAAAAAGAAATAAAACCCATCAGTCATTTATAAAATTCATGAAAACTATAAGGAAATTTGTCTTTTTTACATACTAAAATTTGAGCTCAAAATAATTTTTACTTACTCATGTAATCAAATTAAAAGAATAAATATTTAATAAATTGTTTTATAATAAAACATAAAGGAAAAATCATAATCATGAAAGTTATAAAAACAAGAGAACCCATAAAAACAAACCTTTCACCTTTATAAGGTCATAAGTATACCTTTAACCATGAGTTCATTCTCTTATATTATGAAATAAAAATATTTCCTTTAAACACCATAAAAATTATTTTAAAACCATGTATGTATCTTAGGAAATTATCCTTTCAATCATCCTTATAGGGACCATTGCAAAGGAAAAACCATCATGATTAATTCCAACATATCCCTTAGGAGTAACCTAATTCCTGCTAACTCCTTCACTTTACCCAAAGCATCAGGGACCTATATTGGGATCACCCATTATCAAATAAAATGTCCAAGAACCATATCATTATAAAGAAACATAAAATATTTCATTTCCATCATAAAATATCATAAAATATTCCATTTAACACATACAAAAAATATCTTTCTGGCTTCACATAAAAATAAGGATAAAAATCCATTTTATTTGAAAAATCTTAAAACAAAAAATTCCCATAAGAATGAGAATTAATTTTTTCTTTAAAAAAACATGAAAAATTTAGAGTAATCTTAATAATGAATAATGTATATGAAAATGTGAAAAGGTTTTCATGTGGTAAACATTAGAAAAACCTTTTTTGGTACTTTAAAAAAAAAGGAAAAACTGACTTGTACAGAAAATGACTAAAAGATTCCTTTTTAAAACCATTTTAAAAAGTCAAGGATAGTTGAAAATTAATTTTAAAAAATAATTCTAATGTAATTAATAACATTAATTAAACATTATTATGAAAATATACCTGGAATATAAAGAGTTTAGAACATTTAAAATAATGTTTTAATGAAAAATCACTTACAGATTTAGTACCTTTTGAATCAAAAGAACATTGAAGGATAAATCTTGAAAATATTTTTTAAAACACTTAAATTTCTTTAAATAAATGATATAATACATAAATATGAAATTTTATACACCACATAGAAGAAAACATGAAGTGAAGAAGGTATAACTCTCAAAGAGAGGAAATTGAGATGGGGAATCCCTTACATTGTTTCCTGAATTTCCATGAACATAATTTAATTTCTTGAAAAATGAAATTATAATAATTTTAAAATTTATTAAGAACATTTTTAAAGATCATTAACTTTAATTATCCATTTATTTAATTTTTTATAATGTTTTATTTAGTTGTTAAGTTCATGTTGGATGTTTTGAGGGCGTTTAGTTCATAATCCCAAAAAATCATCGGTATGATGACCATTGTCAAAGGGGTTATTATTCCATCATCTCCAAAATATTAATTATGAAATAATTATCATTTTTATACATTAAATAAAATTTTATATCCATCCATGAAAATATTAAATGAAAAATGAATCACATCTCTTTCTTGGATATAACACCCTGACCCGAGAGCCACTTAACTTGTGCTTTAAGCCGGTGGGCCACTGGGCCTTAGGCACACCTACCAATATGATAAAGGCTTCTGACTAGTAGTAAGGGACTAATTAGGCGATAGTGGAGAGACTATTCACTATGTAGATGATAATAATAAAGGTCACATTATAATAAAACACTACGAAAGCATAAATACCAAAATCAATCATAGATAACGACAATAACAATCCAAAAGTGACAACCATACAAATATGATAAAGTATACATGTCAAACATTCATAAAAAGATAGGTGTATAAGATATCCCATGACCTATCATATGATAATAGACTCAAAATCCTCAAAAGAAACTCTAGGTCAGGCGAAGAACCACCATGGTCCCTCTGCCCTCAATCCCAAGTAATTGCATCCAGATCACTATGGTCTATAGAAAAAACCTAATCCCTAAAATTATCTAAAAAAATTAAGTCTACACATGTCTTGAGTGACCCATGTAGGGTGTGAGTATGAAATTAGTAGGTCACCAGCAATGTGTTCCTTTCTTAAATCCATATTTATACAAGTGTATGCACACGTAAATAAATAAAAACTTTACTCATGATTAAATTACATAACCAATATTACTTTTTCTCAAAATCCATGAGGAAGTTTTTACCTATCTCATATAATTCTGGAGTGGAATGATATATCTATGATTAGTTGTATTGGAAAAACCTAAGTATCTCATCCATATGCATGTCACTCGACACCTTGTGCCAACAAAAATAACATGAAACCTCGCATCAAGTATAACTGATGTCCCAATAGTATGAAAAAAAAATATGTCACTAGTCCCAAAAAATTCCATTCAAAAGTCACCATTGGCTCAACAAAACAACATCCTAAGGAATGATGATATCCATCCTATAATGAATAATAAAACACCGTTGGATCAATAACCCAACATCCATGGAATGACGAGATCCATCCCTCAATAACCCTGGACCATTGAACTCAAATATAAATGATGAGACTCATCCCCCAAATGGTGGCCTCAAACACCATCTCATGTAGCTTTCTACAGTATGAACCTCTTCCATAATTTATAGTCAACACCATCCTCTATGACGCTATATCTACGAAGGTCTCCACCTATAATGAGTGGTCAACACCACATCAAATGAGTCCTATCTGTGTACACACAACTCTAATGACAACTTCAGCCAAAAATGGTGAGAAGGAATCACCAACAACATCTAAGAAACACCATCTAACAACCTATTTACCATATGAAAACCTCATCTACTATCCACAACATAGTCATCACCATCCGCCTCAACTTAACAATCACATCACCATAATTATAATAGTCAACACCATCCAATATATATTGGTCCATGCCATCATATTGATGAACCTCATAGTCTCATTCCTAATGATTGAAATTACCTCAATACCTTGATCCATTCCCATCACGTTCCCACATAAATCATGCAGACATATCATAATATAATTAATTTAAAAAATTTAAACAAATGGCATAACCTTCCCAATCAACAAAAATCCCCATACTCATCTTATCATATTTAAATTGGCTAGAGAATTCCCATATATGTATCATAAAATCAATGAAATGATTTAAATACAAGAAATAATTTATTTAAGGGTTTCACCTAGACAACCCACATATGCATATTTAGGTATGCATGCCATAACACACATATAATTAAAGAGAAAGATAGGAACTACCTACCTCAGACTTATAGATTCTTAATCATTAAATAATGGCCTCTAATTTAAGATGTATCAGAAGAAAATGGGATTTTATAAAAATGACATGAAAATAGGGAAAATGATATCACAAGGAAAAAACATTCCAAACGGTGAACAAAAAGAAGAATAAAAGAAAGAGGAATCAAGGTCTTACCACTACACTTACAACACACCCAAAGATGATCAAATCATAGCTCAGATGAAGGAAGGAGGATAAATAATAGATGGTAGAAGAATGGATATATCCCTACTACTATATGTGTAAAAGGGATAAGAAAGGATAAGAAATAAGAAATAAGGGGAGGGGGAGGTAGTTTAGTAATTTCTCCCTCTTTAATGAACTTCAAGGTTAGGCCACATAGCTTGAATAACCATGAGCCAACCGTGTGGTGCCACTACCTAAAGGGATACCCATTTTAAATAGGTCACATAGTTTTGCCACACAGTTTGACTAATCCATGGGCCAATCATGCACACACAGTGCCTAAGTGGCACTAAGCATGAGGACTAGGCCGCATGGTTTTTCAAACCATGCTTAGACCGTGCTCACCATCTATTAAAAATTATAGATATCTCACATGGCCATGTTTATCACCTTGAATGGTTTTCCTAACCGTTATCTGGTACAAAAATGGGTTGTATGATTTCCCCTTAAGGGACACATGATTTAACCAAATTGTGAACCTCACCTACACCCTTTTGAAAATGAGTTTCTGAGGCCCAATGCTCTCGAAACTCATCCTAACCCCTAAGGCACTCACTAGGACTTAAAACCCATCTAAAAGCAATGTACCAATGTGTTGTAATTATCAAAATTATGCTTCAAAGCCTAATTTTAAAGTTATATTATCCTTAAAATTTAAAATTCAAATTTACCCAAAAAAATGACCCGTTCCAAAAACTCGGGATGTTACAGTCTCCCCACCTTACAATAGTTCATCCTCAATCTATGAGGTTTCATGCTGAGATGGTACCAAACATACCCATATCATAAACATTACCCTAGTATACCCTGACTACTTATTTATAGGATAATTCCCCTTGTGGTGCTCCCCACCTTAGAAATCACCTACCCAATCACTTATCGACCCAAAATGACATTCCTATGGTCCAACTCTACCATTACCCAGAAAAACATGCCCCCGAATGACCTACCGTATTCCTGCAACTGATCAAGTTCTCAAGTCATACCCATGCCATAAATGATACACATAAGATCTTTCATCACAAACAATGCTCAAAAGTAACCCCACATCACACACACACACACACACATGAAAGCCCATTAAAATTCTCAATGCTTATATATATCATACAATCACACATCATACCCAATGCCCACATACTAAAAAGTTACCAATTAGTTAAATTACAATGCATGCACCTTGTACACCCATTTTTTATGCCAAAAAAGGTCATTCTAGGATCAAGGAATACCTCTAACTATTGTTGAATCCTTGGACTACTCTAACCTTGTCATCTAAAAAGTATGTACCCAACCTGAAGCATGACTACCCGAGGCCTGGTCTCCTAATGGATCTACACTAGGTACTAGCCACTAACCCCACTACGGTATCTCTCTCTCATCCATGACTTGATCTTGAAGTATAATCTCGACTACCATCCCTTGGTCATACCTTAGATCCCTAAGTCTGACCCGGTCCCTAAATCCCATCTTCCCAAGAAGTCTTTCTACAAAACCACTCCAAGTTACCCATTTAGCCACATGCTTAGCACTCCTTTGGTGGCAACTCACATTGGGTTCAAACATGACCCATATGCCCACACTTAAAGCATACTATCGATGACCCAATCATGGGTAGTATTATTGAATATCTCATCTGAATTTCCTATCGTGACTCATCATGGCCTCACTTTCAGCTACCCAAAGAATAACTTCCAGTTTGACCTAGTGATATCACCCAACTCGATTAAGTTAGTTCTGTCTAGTTACCTCATCTGTCAAAGCCTGATTCACCACCTCTAAAAATGAGCTCAACCTAAAAATATTTACCTACACCGTAATATCATTCCTTAATCAATCCTTGAAACTCCTCACCCTGGTGATGTCATTGCTCACTATAAAAGGAACAAATCATGATAGCTCTATGAAATTCAATGCTTAATCCATAAAGAATATATCTCTATGATGTAGGTTCATGAAATCATAGGATCTATCCATCCTCAATGTCTCAGGGAAGAAGTGCTCAAAGAACCTAGCCTCGAAATACTTTCATTAAAGTACCACATGTCCACCAGCTTGTACCTGTATGTCCCACCAGTGATTTTTCGATCCTATGAGAATATAAGTATCCATATTCACCCTCTGACCAGAGGGTGTCTCGAGATGGTCAAAAAACATATACATAGAATTTATATAGTTATTTTCCACTTACAATCAACCCTCACCCTGAAATAATGGTGGGTAATGAGACTGAAACTCACACATCAAATAATCCATAGACGAATCATCTCCTTGAGCTCCCTTGTAAATGCTCTATTTGACTCATACTAAGCTCACCCTGAGTTTCTCATCTAGCTATGGCCCAAAATCTTCCATATATTTTATTTTCCCCACCTGCCTCAGAGCCTATACCTATGTCTCATGATCATCCTGACCCTCAAGGGACTCATCCCGACCCTCAAAGGCCTCATCCCGTGTACTCTCTTGCAACAAAACATCTCCTCCCTCCTGATGCTCCTCCACAAGCCTTCTAGGAGACATCACACTAAATATCAAACACCATGATTAAAACAACCAAATATATATATATATATATATATATATATATATATATCACATATAGAAAAATATGTAATAGGCAGTGTATCTCACCACCCTTACACTCCCCTACTGCACCCATGTAACATGTCATCCAGCCTCATGACCCCTAACCTACCCATATCAGAGTTAGGTATCACATATCATCTGGCCTCATGTCCCCTTGCCTACCCATAATAGATTTAGGAATCATATATCATTCATATAATATATCATCAAACTAGGGTGGCTAAGTAGATTGTCACTAAAAGTCCATACAGGAAAAAGTCGTTTATACTTTTGTTGAAATTTTAAATGAATCACCCCTTTCATTATCTTTTCCTACTCATATTAGATTTATGACTATATATACCATACACACATAACATCGCATATCAATCTCATCAAGAACCACATACCTGGGCTGGATGGGTAGAATTCCACAAAAAAGGCTATGTTGGAAAACACTATTTATTTTTTTATTGACACTTTAAACAACCCAACCCTTCTTAGAACATTACAGGTTCCTAATGACAATAACAATAATATACATGCATCATATGATCCTAATCACCTACCATGATTCATGAAAAATACCCCCTTTACATACTGGTCTAGGGATCAAAACCACATAATCAAATAACATCACACTCAAGTACGCCACTCAAGGTGGAAATCAATCATCTATTAAAGGGAAAAACATAATAAAAATCTACCACCCTTGGAAACTAGGTATATCCTCCCATTAAAGGGACTACAGACACCCAAATACAATATCTTTACCTAGTTTCGACTAGATCCTAGTCTTTGGTCTACCATAATCCAAATAGTAAGACAAAAAATGAAAAGAAACACCTATGATACCATTTTTAGCACCCCGACCCGAGATCCACTTAACTTGTGCTTTGGGATAGAGGTCCATTGGGCCTTAGGCATGCCTCCCCATATTCCAAAGGATATTTACTAGCATCAAGGGCCTAATTAGGTGATAGTGGAGAGACTATACCCTATGGTGATGATAATAATAAAGTTCATATGATAATAAAACACTACAGAAACATAAATACCAAAATAAAAAATAAATAACATCAATAACAATCCAAAAGAAACAACCATACATATATGATAATTTATACATGTCAAAAAGTCATACAAAGATAGACATGAAAGATCTCCCATGTCCGATCATATAAGAATGGACTCAAAATCCCCAAAAGAAACTCTAGGTTAAGCAAAGAACCACCATGGTCCCTCTTCTATCCATCCCAAGCAACTGCATCCCAGATCACTATGGTCTAGAGAACGAACCCAATACCTAACCTAATCTCAAAAACCATGAAGTATACACATGTTTTGAGGGGCCCATATAGGTTGTGAGTATAAACTCAGTATTTCGCCACCAACATGTTCCTATCTGATATCCATATTTATGCAAGTGTATGCATATGTAAATAAATAGAAACTACACTCATGCATAAATTACATAACCTACTTTACTCATGATCAACTTCCATGATGATGTGTTTACCAATATTATCCAATTATAGAGTGGAATAATATATGTATTGTGACATAATGGGCCCAGATTCCATTTAATGGGTGCCCCGAGCCTAGTGGACCACATGGCCTCAAGCGCATCTCCCTGAACGCCAGAGGCTGATGACCAATAGCGAGAGCCTAGGATTAGTCCATGGGGAGACTATGAACTCATTATTAGAGTGTACCATAGTGAAATAATATAAAAAATTTTAAATAACGGAAGCAATATGAGTAAATAGTGAAAGAAAAATGCTGTAATAGATAAATGAGAATAACAATAACTCTATAAATTGGAAAAATGATGATGTAATGTCATGTCACTAGAAAATTGGAAAACATGGATACAATACAATAGGCATAACATGTTCCATAAAGTAAAAAGAAAAAAATACTACTCCATGCATCCTGAAATCCAAATCAGTTCTCTATTATCAAGCTCCAACCCTAAAAACAAGCAATCAGGTGTATGAAGATGATTTCTTCCCTTGGTCAACACTTGTAGTCATGTAATCTACTCCGAGTACCAAATGATGCCTGGAGAGGGTGTGATATAAATCTTAGTGGGACACCACCAATGGTGGCTACAACATCCGGCCTGTGGAATGGAATATAAAAATGTGAAGTCGTGAATATATAAAGTAAATCAAGTAGTACAATGTAAATAAATAACCAAGTACCTGATTTATCCCTCAGTTGTTGTATGAACATGTAACCAATTCATTAATTAATTAATTAAAATTTTATGTTAATAGGTAATGTAAGGAATAGACATCACTAAAATCACCTCATGATAGTACAAGCAGTGAAGGTTTAAATATGTAATAAGGCAACCTAAAATTAGATTTGGTGAGGGAGTTCCCAGGTAAAAACCAAGGTAACGTAGATCTCACGGACTAATAACTCTGTAGTATCTAAGTCTAGATAAGGGATAAGAGTATAATCAACAGAATGTAATCCAAGTCTTTCCACAATAAGGTGCCTACTAAGTCCAAGGTGATCAACTAAGTCAAAATGTTGTTAAGCAGTGATAGGTCTTGATGGGATGTAACCATGGAACCTACATGTAGCTTTGTATGGGGCAATGCTAGCCGATCAACAATGCAAGGTGGGGTGATAGGTGATCAATGATGAAGAAGCTGGGGAGGTGGAAGTTCAAGTGGGATGGGCCTACGGGTCATGTATTGGGCATGGTATTCCTCTGGGCCTTCAGGTCATGTATTTATGGGATAGTCGGGCCTTGTGCCTTGGGCCTATGGGTCATGTACGGGTTCCCCTCAACCCTTAAAAGGGGGATTATCCATAATAAAATAAAAAAGAAGGCCTTCGGGCCATTCGGAGTAATGGATCCTATAGTGTCATACTGGGCATCCAAAGAATAGAAAAGGATCGGGATCTAGGTGGGTATCAACCTAAGAAAGTTGCATCCTTGAATCAGAATGGCGTTCCCAAGTACTCTTGTGATTCCCCTCTTGAAATCCAAGACGAACCCGAGTCATGCCATTTCTATTTGATTATGAGGTCAATAATAATTTATTTGGTTCAAGCCTTGCCTTCTATTAGCGTGGGTAGGTCAAATAGAATTGTAAACATTTATTTACTATTTCATGCCTTGTCTTTCGTTATTGTGGACATGCCAAGTAGCATTGAAACCATTCAATAAGTTCATAATTAATCATCAAGTCCATTTGGTCCAAGCCTTGACTTTCATTAGTGTGAAAATGCCAAGTAGCATGAAACCATTCAATAAATCAGTTATGTAATATTCATTTATTAAGGTTCACTCTTCTACCTTCCATAAATATGGAAAGGGGTTCTATGGACATGAAACCTTCATTCAATTTCTCTTAATAAGACCGTGTCATATACTATTATACTTCCCAATTCACATTTCACATTTATGAATCAATTTGAAGCACCTAACTTAGGTGGGTCAAGTGGTGAGCATACATGGTATATGCCATTATGAAATTTACAATATAAAAAATTACATTTAATATAGAATGCTTACCCTTAAGAAGGTCAAGCAAAAGCATACCCGAACAATGGCTCAAAAGTGTCAAAATACTAAAAACCCAAATAAGGCATAACCTTCGACATGGCATGGATGAAGTTGTGGGTGTAACCAATAAAAAGTAATTACATATTTGGAATGATCATGACCATATAGTTATAATTAATATAACCATGGCATATGAATTCAATAAACGACACCCGATGAAATCGATGGGCCCCACACAAATATTCCAAAATCAATGAACTTTAGGGATGAGTTATAGACCACCCACCATGGCTTGTAAAACTCTCCTCCTATGGTATTGGCCCCTGATTTTCCTTGGATTATATTAGATCTAAGAAAAAGAGGAAAATGCTCACAGAATGATATATAGGTTGAGAGAAAGAGAGAAGATGAACAACTCAAAAGTACTCAATTACTTATCATTACACATCCAACGTGATGAAAAAAAGCTCGATCAGATCCCAGATGAAGGAGATCTTTGAATCCCATGTTTAGAAATTCAAAAGCTCCCAAAATGAGATGAAATAAGGTTAATACTACTGGTTTATGTATTATGGAGGAAGAGGAGGTTAATTATATCATTAAGGAAAAAACTATAAAATTACCCTAAAAAAAGCTTGTGCATGGTTTATCTGTATGGTTTGAAAAACCATGTGAATACCATGAATGGGTACCTGAGAAAAGTAGGGGCTTGAACAGTTAGGCCACACGGCTGTGTGCCAACTGTGTGAGATGGTTCTGTCTGAAAATCCACCATTTGCACGGTTATCCAAACAGTGCGGCCTTTCCACACAGTTTTCTCTAAACTGTGCACCCTGACTGTTTTTCCCAATAAGATGGGTTTCGGGTTCTAAAAAATTCCAAGACACCATTGTAACATTTACTAACCCATTAGACATCCATATTAGCTCCAAATTAAAGATTTAGACTGAAAATTAAAGGATCCATACCTAAGTGAAAAAATGGGTTCTTACAGTCTTCCCCCCTTAAAGGAACTCACCCTAAGTTCACCTTTTAAAGGTAGAGAAACACTTTTTGTGAAAAAATATGGCCATTGAGAACATACATAGGCCTCCCACTCCCATGTCTCATCCGATACTTGACTGTGATGCTATAACACCCATACTAGAGGGACAAACTTTCCTCAGAGAGCCTTTGTACTTCAATCAACAATGCATACTGGATATTCCTAAAAGGTAGCATCGGAATTTTACTCAACTCCTTCAGGATAAAAGGTATGAGAGGGGTTGACATGATATGGGATAAAATTTGAGACATAAAATATGTCATGCATGGAATGGTACCTCTTAGGCAGCAACAACTGATAGGCTACCGACCAGAATGTCTCTAGAATTTGAATCGACCCAACACAATGAGGAAAAAACTTTCCTTAATTATGTAACAGTCTATTCCCTAACCTGGGTGATACTTGAAGGAAAACATGATCCCTAAACTCAAACTCTAGAGATCGCCGATAATGATCAACATAATATTTATATCTAGACTAAGCACCAATCATACGCTTCCTGAATAGCTGAACCTACTATCAAGTCTCCTGAACAAGACTTGGACCTAGTAGGGCTTCCTCACCTACCTTTAGCCAGCACAGGGGTGAATGACATAGCCTACCATATAAGGCCTCAAATGGAGTCATCTGAATTGTGTATTGAAAGTTGTTATTATATAAAAACTCAATGAGAGGGATATGCTTTTCCCATGAACCACAAAAATCAAGGACACATGTTCAAAGCATATCATCTAGAACTTGTATTATCTTTTCTGATTGTCCATCTATATAAGGGTGAAAGGATGTGATTAGAATCACCTGATTTCTCCTATCCTTTTACAATCCCTACTAGATCTGTGAAGTGAAATGAGCGTCCCTATCTACAATGATAGTATGTGGAACCTCGTGTAGCCATATAATATCATTGACATACAGTTTTCCCAGCTCATAAACTCATAAATTCTCCCGAATAGGTATGAAGTGGTATGATTTAGTTAGTCTATCAATAACTACCCATATAGCAACACTACCTCCCAACAACCTAGGTAAGCCAATTATGAAATCCATGTAAATATATTCCCAATTCCATTCCAGGACTGAAAGCAGCTGCAACAAGCCTGCAGGTCTCTGTTGCTCTGCTTTCACCTATTGATAGGTGGAACACCTAGTGATAAAGCCTGATATTTAACATTTCATCTCAGGACACCAATACTAGCGTCGTATATATCGATACATTTTGGAGATGCTTGGATGAACCGACTACTGAGAATCATGGGGCTCTTTCATCAAATCCTCTATCATGTCTCTGTAGGAACCCAGACACATCAATGTATACATAGGATATCATCTCGGTCCAAAGACCAATCTAGAGGTGGGTTATCTCCTAATATACTCTCACAGAGAACCAAACATTCAGGATATGAAAACTGCCTACTCTTAACCTTCTCAAAGAGGGAAGAGGTAACTATTAAGGCTGAGAGGTAAGACTGCTTGTGACTATCATGAAACTCAAGATGCAACTTATAAAAGAGGGACATTAACTTCCGTTCATCATAGGATTTCTATATAGTTTGTGTTTGAGTTTTCCGACTCAGCGCATCAGTGAATACATTTCCCTTTCTAGGCGTATAAGAAATCTCAAAATCAAAGGATTGAATATATTCAACTCATCTTCATTGTATGAGGTTTAAGTCACACTGTGAAAATATATATTTGAGGCTCTTGTGGTCCATGTACACCAAAAAGTGTTCACCCAACAGATAATGTCTCCAGAAACATAAGGCATTGAAAAATGTTGCTAGCTCGAGGTCATGCATCTAGTAGTTTCTCTCATGAGGCCTCAACTGACAAGATGCATACACAATGACTTTGTCCCCCTGCATCAACATTTCTTTTAGAACAATGCCTAATGTATTATAGAAGATTGTGTAACCTTTTCCAGGATCCAGAAGAGTTAGAACCAGTGTTGAGACAAGCCTCCCTTTCATCTCATAAAAGGATTTCTCACATGATTCTGACCATAGTAACTTAAAACCCTTCTTTGTAAGTCCAGTAAGAGGTGAAGAATGACATGAGAAGTCTTGTATGAAATTCCTGTAATATCCAGCCATCCCCAAGAAACTCCATATGTCAAACACATTCTTGGGATTCTCCCAAGAAACTATAATACTAACATTCTATGGGTCAACAAAGACTCCTGATGCTGAGATAATATGACCTAATAAGTGAACTTTTTTGATCCAGAAGTGGAACATAACAAGTTTCACATAAATTGTATGCTCTCTCAGTGTACTCAAAATGATCTCAAGATGTTTAGTATGGTTTCTTAGAGTGTGAGATCACACTAAGATGTCATCCACGAAGACCACGAAAAAAGAATCCATGTAGGGATAGAAAACCCTATTCATTAAAGCCATTAAAATGGTGGGAGCATTTGTAAGACTGAACGAAATAACTAGATACTCATATAGACCATACCTGCTATGAAAAGATGTACCAGATATATCTGATGGCCTCACTCATACATGATGATAGCTTGATCTCAAGTCGATATTGGAGAATACCCTAGCTTCTTAGAGTTGGTCGAAGATATCATATATTAGAGGAAGTGGATATTGGTTCTTGACCGTAAGTTGGTTCAACCTTCTATAATCCATGCATAGACGTAAGGTTCCACCACCTTATTAGAGAAAATCATGGGTGAACCCCAAGAGGATGTATTGGGCCATATAAAATCTTTGTCTTATAGATCCTCTAGCTACCACTTGAGCTGCTGAAGCTCAGTAGGTTCCATCCTATATAGAGGAATGGACACTGGAGCTATACCTGAAACATAATCAATTGGGAAATATAACTATCTCTTAGGAGGTAAGTTAGAAAAATTATCGGGAAATAAATCCATGAAATGATTAAATACTGAAGAAAAATCAGTTTGACGTAATCATTGATCCTCTATGAAGATATTTGGAATATGGGTGGTAACTCCACCTAGTCCATGATGGTTTGGTCTAGCTCTCCATCCTGGACATCCAACTCACCCTTATATAGATAACTGCTACCTTCTGGTGATTTAAAAGATACCCTACAGTGATAGAAGTCTACAAAGGTATGATAGTGGACTAACTGGTCCATCTCAGGAATGAAATTGAAGCCCATAATCTTGATAACAAAGAGATTCCATAAGAAAGGGTAACTACCTACCTCCAGGGGACAGTCCCTACACTAGCGTATTACCTCTGTCTATATTCCCAATGGTGTATTGAGGGTCATCACACCATATTGATACCGTATCTCTAGTATGATACTCTCCACAATAAATATAGAAATAAAAGAGTTTGAATCACCTCTATCAAAAAAAGAAGATACAATAGTTGAGGCTACTAGAATAGTACCTCATACTATAAATGATCCCACAACCTAATCCTCGGGTATCATCTGTAGTGCATGAAACTGACCTGATCCAAAACCCTGTGCAATAGATGGACTACCATAATCATGACTTCTCTTCTAGCGCTTTTGGTGATCATGGATCGGACTACTGTGGCCAGAACCTCCTCCTTGGCTAGACCTGCCGATGCTATTCCAACTCCCCGCCTAACATGGTGCAAAAGAACTTGCTCCTGAAGGTGGAGTTGGTGTTAAACCTTTCCCACTTGAATATGGTGGAAAGGTCCTATAGAAACACTGAAGATACCCTATATGATCACAATCTCGGCACTCCATAGGGTCTCTGTCACATTGGGGCTTCTTATGCCCTGGTCATCCACACTGATGACACACCGCAGAGCTATCAAAATGGATACTCTGGTTGCCACTGCCCTGACAAGAAACCTCAAGGGAACGTTTCCTTATACCGGAAGAACTAATCGTCTGCCACAAAACTGATCCTTTAAACTCAGTACTATTTCCATCCCTAAGGTTACACTCAGTAATAAGGTCCTGATCGACTATTTCAGAAAAAACAGGTAGGTGAAGGACATTCACCTATGTTTGGATGGTGTACTAGAGCCCATCCTCAAAACGTGTAGCACGTGAAATATAATCACTGACTAGAAGCGGTGAAAAGCGCTATAACTCAGTGAAATGTGCTGAATATTCCATGACTAACATAGAACCCTGCTCGAGATTCATGAACTCTCTAGCTCTATCATCTCTCAGTGCCTGAGGAAAGAACTAATCCTAGAAGGCGGTTTGGAAATCAACCCATAACATGCCATGGTGACGAACTTCCTGGGTAACCACATCCCACAAATGCTTGGATGAATCCCAAAGCATGTATGTAGAAATATTTACTCTCCACTCTAGAGGAGTTTCTAGATGCTCAAATATAGACAACATAGCCTCTATCCAAGACTCATCAACCTTTAGACATCCATCCCCTGAGAAAGTAGGAGGATGCTGTTGCTAGAACTCACGATTCAGATCAACCATCGTAAGTGCAACCCATGGAGCACTATGCATGTATTGCATCAAATTAAGGAAATATCACTGACTTGGGAATCAGTTCCAAGATCAGGTAAAACAAGTGGTGCCTCAAGTGACACTTCTGGAGGTAAGATTAGTAGCTCAGGGCCCACCACGTCTAGAGCATGGTCATCGCCACTTTCCTGGAGAACTACATGAGGAATTCATGGTGACATTGTTCTAAAAATGACAATCACACACCTTATATCAATATTATAAGTAGAAATATAGAAACACTAGAATAATATAAACATAATAAAACTCACTACCCAAGGAATACTACCCCTACTACCCCTTAGACTTCCAGGTATCAGTAAGTTTTAAAGTATAATTTTCATTTAATTTTACATTAAATTTATAAGTTCACTCCTTTAACATTAATAAACATGAAAAGTTGAGATAAGGATGTGAAACCATTTCATTTTAGATTCCATTATTCACTTTATAATGTATATCCATTTCCAGTGAATCATCACCCATACACCTATCACTGAAAACGACACCCATGTATTTTTTTGCATAATGGTTTGATTCGGTAAATTAATCATCCCAACCCATAATGGCCCATACACTTCATGAATTGAGATAGGAAATCACTCAATAACAACCAAGAATAATACATTAATAATCTAACTATCACAACATCAATCAATAATCATAGACATATCAAGCAATGAAAAGCAACGAAATTCACCTATACGACATGGCAATATGCATGACATGTGAAATCTAGGTGCCTATAATGATGCAAGTAACAATGCTCCTTTCCCTAATATCATCAGGATAAGGATGAAAAAATCCTTAATTATAGTAATAATTAACAACTTCACGAAATATGTGAGTCACCCAATGGTGAGATGATATCAACTATAATAGGAAAAATAAAAAAATTATATTTTAGGAAACTTGGTTTTTACCCCGAACATGGGTTTGCGACACCCAAGAATGACTTATGAACAAGTCCCAATCATTTTTAATCTCCTGAATATTGTCTCCAAATATTAAAGTAAGAAAAGAAACCACTTATGATACCAATTTGTGATGTCCCAGTCCCAGATGGCACTTAATGGGTTCCCCAAGCCCGATGGGCAGCATGGCCTCAAGCGCATCTCTCCGAATGCCAGAGGCTGCTGACCAGTAGCAAGGGCCTAGGATGTGTCCATGGGGATACGAAAACCTCATTAGCCGAGTGTAGAATTATAGAATCATATAAATAGTTTTAAATAGTGGAATCAATATAAGTAAACAACAGAAGAAAAATAATGCAATAAATAAACTAGAAGAATAATAACTATATCAAATGGAATAATGATGATGTAATGTCATGTCACTAGAAAACTAGAAAACATGGATACAAGAAAATAGTCATAACATGTTACAAAATTTAAAAAGAAAACAAATACTACTCTAAGAATCCCTAGATCCAACTCAATCATTTTCTATCAAGCTCTAACCCTAACAACAAGAAATAAGGTGTACAAATCTGAGTGCTTCCCTTTGTCAACACTTGTAATCATGTAATCTAATTCGTGTGCCAAACGACACCTGGAGAGGGTGTGAGATAAATATCAGTGGGCCACCACCAACAATGTCTATAACATTCGGCCCAATAAATGAAATATATCAGTGCGAATTCACGCATATGTAAAGTAAAGAAAGCAGTACAATGTAACTAAATGCCCAAGTACCCGCTTTATCCCTCAGCTGGTGTCTGAACATGTAACCAGTTCATTAATTATATAATTACCATTTTATGTTAATAGGTCATGAAATTTATAGCCATCACTAACATCACCTCATAATAGTATAAGTAGTGAAGGTTCCAAGATGTAACAAGGAAACCTAAAATTATATCCAGTGAAGGAGTTCTAGGGTAAAAACCAAGGTAACGTAGATCGCACAGACCACTAACTCAGTAGTATCTGAGTATAGATAAGGTGTAAGAGTGTAATCCATAAATAATAATCCAAGTAATTTTACAATAATTTTCCTAAATATTCCAAGGTGATAAACCAAGGTAAAATGGGGCTAAACAGTGATAGGGACTGATGGGATGTAACCACAACTCCTACTTGTCAATGCTGGATCCAAGGAGTGTATCTAAGGTATCTTGTAATAATGTAAGGGATACTATGGTGTCATACCAAGCATCCAAATAACATACAAGGATCAATATATAGGTGGGTATCAACCTAAGAAATCCTCATCCTTCAATCAGAATGGGGTTCTTGGGTACTCTTGGGATTCCCCTTTTGAAATCCAAGACGAACCTGAGTTAGGCCATTCCTATTTGATAATGAGGCCAATAATAATTTATTTGGTTAAAGCATTTCCTTAAATTAGTGTGGATAGGTCAAGTAGTGTTTCAAAAATTTATTTACTGGTTCAAGCCTTGTCTTCTATTAGTGTGGATAGTCCAAGTAGCATTACAACCATTAAATAAGTTCATAATTAATCATTAAGTCCATTTGGTCCAAGCCTTTCCTTGCATTAGTCTGACCAGGACAAGTAAAATGAAACCATTTAATAAATCCATTAAGGAATATTCATTTATTAAGGTTCACTCTGCTACCTTCCATTAATATGGAACGAGGTTCTATGGACATGCAACCTTCGTTCAATTTATCCTAATAAGGCCAAGTCAAATACTAGTATACTTGCCAATTCACATTTCACATTTATGAATCAATTTGAAGCACTTAAATTAGGTGGGTAAAGTGGTGAGAATACATGGTAAAATCCATTATAAAATTCTCAATATAAAATAGGCCATTTAATATAGAACTCTTACCCTTAATAAGGTCAAGAAAAGGCACATCTGAATGATGGCTCAAACGTGTCAAAACACTAAAACCCCAAATAAGGCATAACCTTCGATTTGAAATGGATGAAGTTGTGGGTGTAACCAATAAAAAATAATCACATATTTGGAATGATAATTCCCATATGGTTCTAATAAATATAATCATGGAATAGGAATTCAATAAATGGTACCCAATGAAATTGGTGGGCACCACACAAATATTCCAAAATCAATGAACTTTAGGGATGAGTTATAGACCACCCACCTTAGGCTTTTATGACTATACTCCTATATTATTGGCCCTTGATTTTCCACAGATAAGAGTAGATCTAAGGAAAAGATGAAAATTATCACATGAAAATATCTAGGTCGAGAGCAAGAGAGAAGAGGAACAACTCAAAAGGACTTGGTACTTACCATTATGCATCCAACATGATGAATGAAAGCTCGATCGAATCCTAGAAGAAGAAGATATTTAAATCCAAAGTTTAGATCTTCAAAATCTCCCAAAATTAGAGAAAATTAGGTTAATCCCATAGTTTTATGGATTAGGGAGGAGGGGGGGGGGGGGGTTAATTAGATCATTAAGGGAAAAACTAGAAAATTACCCTAAAAAAGCCTATGCACGGTTTGAAAAACCTTTTCACAAACCATGCACTAGTACCTGGGAAAAGTAGGGGCTCGCATGGTTTGGCCACATGGCCATGCATCAATTGTGTCAGATGGTTCTTTTTTAAAATCAACAATCCTCACGGTTAGCCAAATCGTGCGGCCTTTCCGCACGGTTTTCTCTAAACTGTGCTCCAGGCCTATTTTTCACAAAAATATGTGTTTTGGGCTCCAAAAAAGCCTCAGACACCCTTGGGACTTTTACTCACCCATTAGGCATTCATATTAGGTCCAAAGTAAATATTTAGACTGAAAATTAAAGGATCTATACTTGAGTGAAAAACTGGGTTCTTACATGTAGGGTCAATTGTACTAGAATAACCTCAATATCTCATTTGCGTGAATGCCACATGATGCCTCATGACAACCAAAAAAACATTCATCCTTGCATTGATTACAAACAATTTCCCAATGACATTCCCAACAAATATGTCACAAGTCCCTCAGACTTCTGTACAATAGTCACTGTCGTCTTAACAACCCAATGTCCTAAAGCATGGTGATATCCATCCTCCAATGAATAACAAAACACCATCGGCTCTAAATCGAAATGTATATGACATAGAGATATCCATACCTAAATAATCCTGGACCATTGGCCTAAAATATAAATGGGGAGCCTCATCCACCAACCGATGGTCTGAAACACCATCTCCTATAGATTTCTACAATGAGAACCTCTTCCATAATTGATGGTAAAAACCATCCCCTAAGCCACTATAACTATGGAGGCCTCCACCCACAACTATTGGTCAACACCACCTCAAACGAGTACTATATGTGTGTACACGACTCTAATGAAAACATCGGCCAACAATGGTGAGAGAAAATCACTAATAGTACCTAAGAAACACCATCTAGAAACCTAATTTTCATATACGAACCTCATCACCCATCCATGGAATGGTTATCAACATCTGACTCAACCTAGTGATCACATCGCCTCAATTCCAATAATCAACACCATCCGATATATATCAGACCATTCCCTCATCTTGATGAAACTTTTCTTCTCAGTCCCAGTGATCAACATAACCTCAATACCTCAGATCATGCCCATCATGTTCCCACAGAACTCATGCAGACATATCATAATATAATTAATTTAAAAAATTTAAACAATTGGAATAACCTTCCCAACCAATAAAAAGTGTAACGTCCCTACCTGAGTGCTACTAAACCAGTGCCCCAAGCTAGACCACCACATGACCTCAAGTGTGCCTCCTTATAAACCAAAGGCTGCTGACTAGCAAAGAGGGTATAAAGTGAGACCATGCGGAGTCTATACCCCCACCAAACATCATACACATCAGAGTAAATATAAATAAAAATAATAATAAACTAAAAAGTGATGCAATAAAATGGAATAAAAAAGGGCATGAACTTACATGTCATACATACAACAAACTTCCCCACTAGGATGGTGAAATAACATACCATAAATAAAGGAAACTGCAAAAAATCCTCCACAACATCACTGATCCAACCCATCCATCCATTTGATATCACTCAAGAAATAATGCTTGACCTAAAATACTCAAAATGGGCCTCAACTCAAATCCATTACTATAATAAACATATGAGAGTTTCTTGGGTACCCAAGTAAAATGGAAGCCCAAGCAGGGTGTGAGTAAAATATAGTAGGCCACCACCAACGGTATCTAAAACAAATACCAATCAGTGATAAAATTCATGTAATAAAAAGGAATAATTGTATTAAAGTACATAAATAAAATAGGTTTCATTATTTCATAATATTTAAATTAATCACTATTCCTTATTCTACAAGGTTATCCATTTCCAATAAAACTACCTCGGACAAATCCATTCATCTGATCTATATATCATGAGGGTAACTGGTTGGAAAACAGGGATCCTCGGTCCAAGTAACCAATCAGGATATGGTATACCCTGTCCAACCATCCCAACCACTAGGTAACAAGTTGGAAAAAAGAGAGTATTAGTTTATGAATCTAACTAGGACTCGGAACACCATGTCCAACCATCCCATCCTTTAGTCCAAAAGTCGGAAAACACAAAGCATCAGTCCATGAATGCAATCAGGACTCAAAAAACCATGCACGACCTTCCAAAACTTGATATAGAACTCCATGTCCATACCCTTGGGTTCAGGAGAATACATCCTTATAATGACCCATACTTTACATACATTGTTAGTACTTCAAAATTGAAGTACACTTATTACAACATATAACAAAACCATGAAAGGACGGTATAAGTATAGTGTCTTTAGAAACTGGGAAACATAAATAACTGGTTCATAATGCATCTACACTGTCTCCCATTTATTTCATCATATCTATAGTCCCTTTTGGAATATCTTACTTAATACCCTTCTTCCTGACCTGGGGAAAGAAAACATACAAAAGGGTGAGATCAAATGCTCAGTAAGGGTAAATAAAATAAATATCAATCACATCAAATTCAAAAGAACATAACATTTTGGAAATCTTACCCTGCAAAAGAGATCATAATTTCATAACATGGGATAAATCATGGTAGTGAAATGTAATCACAATAATCATAACATAAAACATGGAACTTTGTGGCATAAACACATAATCATAGAGAATCATTTCTTAGTAGTCAAGAATCATTTCCAAGACTATCTTAGTGGAAAAAGTCCATTTCTGAACCGAGTTCACTCCTCGTTTCAGTCCTGTTTTACTGAACCGGTTTAACCTTCCGTTCTAGCCATGTCTATCTCATGAGATATAAAATCTTTACCCAATGCATTGGAGGGAGATATAGGTCCCACCCATATCATAATTATACCATTCTTATGCATGCCACAAAATCATAAACCATACATCATAGCATAACCCATGTAATATAAATGGGATTCTTAAACATCATGACATCATAAAACAATTCATATAAGATAAAGGAATTCATAAAAATAATTCCATAACAACTTAATAAAATCAATGTAATAATAGGTATATAAACATAACCCTTTATTATCTTAGATGGAAAATAATTTTGATAAAACACTTGAACTCCATTCTTGAGGAAAATATCCTTTCTACTTCAAAAACACTTTTCCATTCTTAACATGTCATACAATTCTAAACTAAAAGAAGTTGATTAAAAATAAAATTGAAAACTTGTAAAGGAAGCTTCTTGGAAATAATGTTTTAAAAATCCATTCATGCCGTATAGTTAAAAAAAATCATTCTTCTCATACTTTTGTTGGAAAAGTTAAAAAGTACCTCGTACGAAAAACAAGAAAAGATTCCTTTCATATCCTTTACTAAAAACTCACCGAAGTTTAAAATTGGATTTAAACAATTGTAGGTGGATTTAAACAATATTACATACTGAGGGAACATGGATGTGGATGATAAAATACACCCCAGTAAATACCAAAGTATAAACAATCTCGGATAAAAATGAGATTGCGAGATTTTCCCTTACCTTAGGTCCGATTTTCTTCATAAGTGTCCGAACCTCCTGTATAATGATTTAAATAATGTCATTGACTTATTCCAGAATCATAATCATTGTTATGATACCATATATGGTCATATTCTTAGCTTCTTATTAGTAATATTTCATTGCTACTTGTTATTCGGGTGTTTATTACTTTTTGTTCTTATGCATGTTTTGTCGAATAAATTATTATTATTCTCTTTAGGTTACAGATACCTCATTTCAAGAATGGTATTAGTGTACTATATATCATATTTATTCATTAAATTCATTTATATAATCATTATGCAATGAATATCATGTAGAACGAATCACATCATATCATGGAGACGGTATTCCGTACGTACGCACGAGCGATGATATCATTCCCATGATCGTGGAATTGTATTGGAGTGTATGTATACTATTTCAGAATCAAAATAACTTTACAATAATCATATATATTTATTTATTTGAACCATTATACCCATCCAAGTAAGGTGGTGATGGAAAATAGATTACACCACAGCGTGGAGACGGTATTCCGTACGTACGCATGCGCGGTGATTTCGTTTTCCGTAGGATGGATAGATGGTGAAATAGGGTTGTTTAATACTTATAATAACATATCAGTATATGAGTTATACTTATGTTATTACTTCATAATGAAAAAACTAAAGAAGAATAAGTAGAATAAGAAATAGAGTTGAAAGAATCGGTAACGGACATTACATCTTCTTTGAAGCGCCTCTTCGAGACCTCCTTTTAGGGCACTAAAATTGGTCTTTGAAGAAGACCAGGACCTCTAGGATGTTTCTAGGAAAGTGGGGAAGTGAAATGGGCAGGGTTTGGCCGAGCTTGAATGCTCAAATTGGTGTGAGGAGGAGAGGGAGGAGGTGCCCTTTTATAAGGGAGGAGAGGGGCACCTTTAGAAATATAAGAAATATTAGTTTATATTAAATCTCAACCCCACTTAAAAACTTCCAAAATGACTAATATCAGAATATTAGATGATATAGGGTTGTAATATCATCAACCAATAAAATTTAGACATGTTAGGAATTTATTTTAAACATTATCAACTTGATTTATCCTTATTTATCAATTTAATTTTATTTGTGGTAATAATATTCTAAATTTTAAATTATTATAAATAATTACATATGTGTTGTGAATTTTCTATAATTTGAAACTTTATAACATTTTAGACCATATAAATTTTAATTTATAATTTTTAAATATTTTTGTGATTTTTAAACAATTTTATAATATGTTATTTTTATAAAATAACAATAGTGTCAATTTTGAAACTATTAATTTATTTGAATTTAAATAAAATATATACAGAAGATATGTTCAAACTAAAATATTTAATATATTCATAAAATGTTATATGTATCTTGAAAATTAGTGGATCACATTAAATAGTTCATATAATATTTATTTTAATATTTTTAAAACCATTTATTTGATATTTTAATTAATAAAATAATTTCAACATCACTATTGTGTCATAATTAATGATAATTATTTAATCCTTAAAAATTATAAATAAATTACTATGATGTATATAATTGTATTATATTTCTGGAGACTATTCATGTTTGAAGTTTCATTAAGTTTATCACTAAATTAAAATTATTATACTTATAAGATTTAAGAAAGTGACATGTTGTCACATTCTTTGGTTTTAATAATAATTAAATTATTTTCATGGAAAAAAGTCCATTAAATGAATCTAATCCAACCCTTAGGTGATATGGTTCTACTTTTAGTCATCAAATAGGATTTTGGTAGGTGTTAGGGTAATTTTATAATCTTATATTTACCCTTAATTACCCGATTTACCTTTAACTATGGTAAATAAAATTTACCGTAGTTACTATTCATAATGCCCAAAAATAAAAAGTAGCCTATTAACATAATTTTGACCCACTGATTCCAAATATGGAATCCATTTTTCAAAATTCAAAACATATAATTTTCAGTAATTAATTTAAAATAAATCCCGTTGTTAAGAAAACAGGTTTTAATGTTAAAACATTGCCAAAGATTGAAATGTTTTTACCTATGAATTCAATGCGAAATTAATGATAATGAAATAAATTATATTAAATGGTAAAAATATATTCTATTTATACTTTAAAACCATTAAATATTATAATTTAACCACATAAATTATCTCAATGAAAAAATTTGTTTTTAATTAAAAATTAGCGTATTTTTACTATTCATCAAAATATGAAAGTTATCAGAAAAATATAAAAAATTTATCCAAAGTAAATTTTTTTATACCCTGATTCAAAAGAATAATTTTATTTTGTCAAATTGAACTTATAATCATGTCAAAAACTAGATTTAATGTGGGTGCACCATCAAAAGGCGGCAAAACTACATTTTTTGAAAAATACTTATTTTACCCGAAAAATTTATTTTGTTCTCTTACTATGTTCTAGAAAATGTGCATGATGAATAATAAAATTCAAAATGTTGTTAATAATATTCATAATAGCTAGTTCATAATAATATATCGTTGTTTAGTGAAACCCGATATTGCGTACTACACACGCTATCGAGGAAGGTCGCGATTGCGTGTAATGCAAGCCAAGTCCGTATTGTGTGCTGTGAAAGATTCCTTTGGTGTTACGTATAACATAAGACATAAAAACAATTCTCATAAAATCTCAGGATGTTACATTCTACCCCCCTTAAAATGAATTTCGCCCTCAAAATTTGTCACTTATAACAAACAGATGAGGATACCTCTCCCTCATCATATCCTCAAGCTCCCATGTAGCTTCTTCTAATTGGTGGTTCCTCCATAAAACTTTCACCAAGTGAGTGGTCTTGTTCCATAGGAATTTTTCACTACGATTGAGAATCTCTATCGACTGTTCTTCATAAGAAAGATCTTGTTCCAACGGTATAACTTCTGAGCTGAGTACATGTGAAGGGTCAGGTATGTACTTTCTCAGGAGAGATACATGGAACACATCGTGAACTTGAGAGAGATTCGATGGAAGTGCCAATCGGTAAGCTACCTTCCCAAAACGATCCAGAATTTCAAAAGGACCGATATATCTAGGGGTCAACTTTCCCTTCTTTCCAAATCTCATGACCCTCTTCCAGGGAGATATTCGTAAGAACACTTTATCACCCACTTCAAACTCTAGGTCTTTTCTTCGGTTGTCGGCATAACTTTTTTGTCGAATCTGAGCTGCTCTTATGTGTTGTTGAATAGATCTGACCTTTTCTGCCATTTCATCAATAAGATTAGGTCCTAATATCTTTCTTTCCCCAACTTCATCCCAACAAGTTGGAGTCCTGAATTTCTTTCCATAGAGAGCTTCATAAGGAGCCATCTGAATACTGGAGTGAAAGCTATTGTTATAAGAAAATTCCACCAAAGGTAGGTGTTGATCCCAACCACCTTTGAAATCTATAGAGCAAGCTCTCAACATATCTTCTTGTGTTTGAATTGTCCTCTCAGACTGACCATCTGTATGAGGATGATAAGTAGTGCTGAAACTCAACACTGTATCTAGAGTATGCTAAAGACTTCGCCAGAACTTTGAGGTAAACCTCGGATCCCGATCTGATATAATAGAAAGTGGCACTCCATGAAATCTTACCACTTCCTTTACATATATCCTGGAAAGCTGATCTAGAGAGAAATCCTATCTAATAGCAATGAAGTGTGCAGACTTTGTAAGACGGTCAACTATGACCCAGATAACATGATTGCCTTTGGATGTTTTAGGAAGTCCAGTGAAAAAGTCCATAGTGATGTTTTCCCATTTCCATTCGGGTATGGGTAATGGTTGTAACATCCCCTTAGACTTTTGTCTCTCTGCTTTAACTTGCTGACAAACCAAGCATCGAGAGACATATTCAGCAACATCTCTTTTCATGGCATCCCACCAGAAGTACTCTTTCAGGTTCTTATACATCTTTGTGCATCCAGGATGAATAGAGAATGAAGAACTATTAGCCTCATCCAGCAGCTCCTTCTTTAATTCGAGGATGGGAGGAACAAAAACCCGATTCCTGAACTTTATTATCCCATCATAATCAAGGTTCAATTCAAGAACATTTATCACCTTCTTTTGTAACTGTACATCTTCTTTCTGTGCCTCTTTAATCTTCACATGTATAGATGGTTGAACATTCATTTGAGAAAGATACGATTTTCCCCATTTCATTATAATTCCAAGATCCATCCTTTGTAAATCCATAAATATTGGATCTTTTGTGATCCTTATCATGGATAAACTGGCATGGTCTTGTCGACTTAATGCATCTGGCACCTTGTTTGCTTTCCCAGGGTGGAAATGAATTGAGCAGTCGTAATCCTTAATCAACTCTAACCATCTTCTTTGGCGCATATTCAGATCCTTTTGTGTGAAAATATACTTTAAACTTTTATGATCAGTATAAATGTCACACCTTTCTCCATAAAGATAATTCCTCCAAATCTTTAATGCAAAGATTACCACAGCTAACTCCAAATCGTGAGTTGGGTAATTTTTCTCATGTATTTTCAACTGTCGTGAGGCATAAGATATCACCATATCATTTTGCATAAGAACACACCCCAATCCCTTCTTGGATGCATCACTGTAGATCACAAACCTTTCTCCACTACAAGGAAGTGTGAGTACAGGTGCACTGGATAACCTTCTTTTGAACTCCTTGAAATTCTCTTCAAATTCCTCCGTCCAAACAAACTTAACTCCTTTCCGAGTCAACTTGGTGAGTGGATTAGATAGTCGTGAAAAGTATTTCACAAAACGTCGATATAATCCAGCCAAACCAAGAAAACTTCGGATCTCAGTTACTTTTGTTGGTCTCAACCATCTTTCGATAACCTCTATTTTTGCTGGATCCACAGATATCCCCTCTTTTGAGATTATGTGACACAAAAATGCAACTTTTTGAAGCCAAAATTCACACTTGGTAAATTTGGAAAAAATATTCTCCTTTATCAGGGTCTTCAATACAATTCTCAAGTGATCTTCATGTTCTTCCTTTCACTTTGAATAGACAAGAATATCGTCTATAAAGACTACAAAAAACTGATCAAGATAGTCTCTAAAGACTCTATTCATCAGATCCATGAAGATAACAGGGGAATTAGTAAGACCAAATGGTATCACTATAAATTTATAGTATCCATACCTTGTACGGAAATCTGTCTTTGGTATATCCTCCCTTTTGACCCTTAATTGATGATACCCTGAATGAAGATCAATCTTGGAAAGGTATTGAGCTTCGCGTAGTTGGTCAAATAAGTCATCAATGCGTGGGAGAGGAGATTTTTTCTTGATAGTGATCTTGTTAAGTTCTTGATAATCAATGCAGAGTCTCATTGATCCATCTTTCTTATTAACAAACAGAACAAGTACTCCCCAAGGTGACGCACTAGGGCGTATGAATCCTTTAGCAAGATTCTCTTGGAGTTTCTTCTTCAATTACTGTAAATCAATTGGGGATATTCTATAAGGTGTCCTTGAAATAGGTAAAGCACCTGGTACGAGTTCTATTGAAAACTCAACTTCACAATTTGGTGGAAGACCCAACAATTCCTCTAGAAAGACATCATCAAACTTTCGTACAATGGGAATATTCTTAATCGTGAGTTTCTCACCAACCATTTGAGATAAATAACCTTCATTTAGTGGAATCAAGACCCATAAGATGGAAGAAATTTCCACAGGAAGGTTATGTTCATCCTTGCATAGATAAACGATCATAGATTGATCTGGAATATGAAATGTGACTTCCCTTCTTTGGCAATTGATATGAGCTCCATATAAAGAAAGCCAATCCATGACAAGAATCAAATCAAATTCCACTATAAGAAGGATCACAAGATTTTCAGGAAGCACTTTCCCACAAACTTCAATCAGGGAAGAATTTTAAACTTTTGATGCAACTGTTGTGCCATTAGGAGTTGTCACAGCCAACTCAACATCTAATTGTTGAGGTAATACGGTGATACCCTTAGAAAATTCTTCAGAAATAAAAGAGTGGGTGGATCCAGAATCAAATAAAACATTTTCTACTTTAGAGTGGATGGTAAGTGTACCTCTCACCACTTCGTTGTCGTACTCCATATCGCTGATAGTAATTGCATGTGACTTTCCTTTGTCTTTGGCCTTAAGATTTTGTTGACGTCGATCATCATCATCAACCCTTGGATTCGGTCATTTATTGACATAATGCCCCATCTCCTTGCACTTGAAACATTGAAGTGTAGTAGGTTCATTCTGTGTATCCCTTCCTTTTTTTGCATCATTAAACATCTTCTTCCCATTATTTCGACATTCAATTTCCCGATGACCTTCTTTTCCATACTTATAACATTTTCTTGTCCCCTTAAGAAAATTTCCTTCATGTTTCTTTCCACACTTTTAGTATAAGGGAAAACTCATCTTCTTTTCAGTGTGGTCTTTAGATTTTCCTTTGAATTCCATTTTACTCTTCTTATCAAACCCATGCGACTGATGGGTTACACCAATCTCCATCTCAACCTTGAGAGCACATGGAACAATTTCCTCATAGTTATTGAAGTCCCTTATGGCTAATGCCCTTCAAAGACTTGGTTTTAAGCCACTAAAGAATCGATCGATCTTACTCTCAGGTTGGATAATAATACCAGAAGCGTACCTTTCAAGTCTTGTAAAATTTGCTTCATAGTTACCAACAGATTCATCATCCTTTTGCTTCAGTTCAAGAAACTCTTTCTCCATCTTTTTTCAGAGAATACGAGGGAAGTACTTATTGAAAAATAATTTCTTGAACTCGTCCCATTCCATGGACTCAATTTCATCTCTTGGCCTCGTATACTTGATAAGATTCCACCATTGATCAGCATCACCTTCCAAATGATACACTGATAAGATGACTTTATCATGTTCAGAACATTGAAGAACTGAAAATATCTTTTTAGTAGTACTGATCCATTGTTCAGCAACTAATGGATCTGTAGACCCGCTGAATGAAGGCGGATGCTACCTCATAAAGGATTCAACAGAATGTTGCTCCTTCCTTTGCTCGTTTGGAAGTCATGCACGATTCATAGCTTGAGAAAGTTGTGTGAGCATGGCTACAAGATTTTTCATTCCAGATCCCATAACTTTTGGTTGCTCAGGGGGACAATGATTGCATTGCCCGTCGCATTCCGCATTAACATGGTTCCTTCGGGTTCAAGCCATTGACTAAAACCAAGAAGAATAGTGTTAGAAACACTAATTATAATAGGAAAACCACATAATCAAGAATAAAATTTCACACTTAAGGTCTTATCCTAGGTTATTCATGGTCATTTCTAAAACACTAAGATTTTGTTCTATGCTTAGACTTATCCTTAGGATCTTACTAAGGCTTTCATATCCTAGTTTCCAAAGGTTGACTATACCTTTCCTCTGATACCAACTATAATGACCCATACTTTACATACATTGTTAGTACTTCAAAATTTAAGTACAATTATTACAACATATAACAAAACCATGAAAGGACCGTATAGGTATAGTGTCTTTAGAAACTGGGAAACATAAACAACTAGTTCATAAATCATCTACACTGTCTCCCATTTATTTCATCATATCTATAGTCCCTTTTGGCATATCTTACTTAATACCCTTCTTCCTGACCTGGGGAAAGAAAACATATAAAAGGGTGAGATCAAATTCTCAGTAAGGGTAAACAAAAGAAATATCAATCACATCAAATTCATAAGAACATAACATTTTTGGAAATCTTACCCTGCAAAAGAGATCATAATTTCATAACATGCGATAAATCATGGTAGTGAAATGTAATCACAATAATCATAACATAAAACATGGAACTTTGTGGCATACACACATAATCATAGAGAATCATTTCTTAGTAGTCAAGACTCATTGCCAAGACTATCTTAGTGGACAAAGTCCATTTCTGAACCGAGTTCACTCCTCGTTTCAGTCCTGTTTTACTAAACCGGTTTAACCTGCCGTTCCAGCCATGTCTATCTCATGAGATATAAAATCTTTACCCAATACATTGGAGGGAGATATAGATCCCACCCATCTCATAATTATACCATTCTTATGCGTGCCACAAAATCATAAACCATTCATCATAGCATAACCCATGTAATATAAATGGGATTCTTAAACATCGTGACATCATAAAACAATTAATATAAGATAAAGGAATTCATAAAAATAATTCCATCACAAATTAATCAAATCAATGTAATAATAGGGATAGAAACATAACCCTTTATTATCTTAGATGGAAAATAATTTTGATAAAACACTTGAACTCCATTCTTGAAGAAAATATCCTTTCTAATTCAAAAACACTTTTCCTTTCTTAACATGTCATACAATTCTAAACTAAAAGAAGTTGATTAAAAATAAACTTGAAAACTTGTAAAGGAAGCTTCTTTGAAATAATGTTTAAAAAATCCATTCATGCCGTATAAGTTAAAAAAAATCATTCTTCTCGTACTTTTGTCGGAAAAGTCAAAAAGTACCTCGTACGAAAAATGACAAAAGATTCCTTTCATATCCTTTACTAAAAACTCACCGAAGGGTGAAATTGGATTTAAAAAATTGTAGGTGGATGGAAAAGATATTACATATTGAGGGAACATGGATTTGGATGATAAAATACACCCTAGTAAATACCAAAGTATAAACAATCTCGGATAAAAATGAGATTGTGAGATTTTCCCTTACCTTAGGTCCGATTTGCTTCGTAAGTGTCCAAACCTACTGTATAATGATTTAAATAATGTCATTGAATTATTCCAGAATCATACTCATTGTTATGATATCATATATGGTCATATTATTAGCTTCTTATTAGTAATATTTCATTGCTACTTGTTATTCAGGTGTTTATTACTTTTTGTTCTTATGCGTGTTTTGTCGAATAAATTATTATTTTTCTCTTTAGGTTATAGATACCTCATTTCTAGAATGGTATTAGTGTACTATATATCATATTTATTCATTAAATTCATTTATATAATCATTATGCAATGAATATCATGTAGAACGAATCACATCATATCGTGGAGATGGTATTCCGTACGTACGCATGAGCGATGATATCATTCCCATGATCGTGGAATTGTATTTGAGTGTATGTATACTATTTCATAATCATTACCACTTTACAATAATCATATATAGTTATTTATTTTCACCATTATACCCATCCAAGTAAGGTGGTGATGGAAAATAGATTACACCACGGCGTGGAGACGGTATTCCGTACGTACGCATGCGCGGTGATTTCATTTTCCGTAGGATGGATAGATGGTGAAATAGGGTTGTTTCATACTTATAATAACATATCAGTATATGAGTGATACTTATGTTATTACTTAATAATGAAAAAACTAAATAAGAATAAGTATAAGAAGAAATAGAGTTCAAAGAATCGGTAACAGACATTACCTCTTCTTTGAAGCACCTCTTTGAGACCTCCTTTTAGGGCACTAAAATTGGTCTTTGAAGAAGAACAGGACCTCTAGGATGTTTCTAGGGAAGTGGGGAAGTGCAATGGGAAGGGGTTGGCTAATCTTGAAGGCTAAAATTGGTGTGAGGAGGAGAGGGAGGAGGTGCCCTTTTATAAGGGAGGAGAGGGGCACCTTTGGAAATATAAGAAATATTAGTTTATATTAAATCCCAACCCCACATAAAAACTTCCAAAATGACTCATATCAGAATATTAGATGAGATAGGGTTGGAATATCATCAAACAATAAAATTTAGACATGTTAGGAATTCATTTTTAACATTATCTACTTGATTTATCCTTATTTATCAATTTAATTTTATTTGTGGTAATAATATTCTAAATTTTAAATTATTATAAATAATTACATATGTGTTTTGAATTTTCCATAATTAGACACTTTATGACATTTTAGACCATATAAATTTTAATTTATAATTTTTAAATATTTTTGTTATTTTTAAACAATTTTATAATATGTTATTTTTATAAAATAACAATAGTGTCAATTTTGACACTATTAATTTATTTGAATTTAAATAAAATATATACAGAAGATATGTTCAAACTAAAAGCTTTAATATATTCATAAAATGTTATATGTATTTGAAAAATTAGTTGAGAACATTAAATAGTTCATATAATATTTATTTTAATATTTTTAAAACCATTTATTTGATATTTTAATTAATAAAATAATTTCAACATCACTATTGTGTCATAATTAATGGTAATTATTTAATCCTTAAAAATTCTAAATAAATTACTATGATGTATATAATTGTATTAGATTTCTGGAGACTATTCATGTTTGATGTTTCATTAAGTTTATCACTAAAGTAAAATTATTATACTTATAAGATTTAAGAAAGTGACATGTTGTCACATTCTTTGGTTTTAATAATAATTAAATTATTTTCATGGAGAAAAGTCCATTAAATGAATCTAATCTGACCCTTAGGTGATATGGGTCGACTTTTAGTCATCCAATAGGATTTTGGCAGGTGTTATGGTAATTTTATAATCTTATATTTACCCTTAATTACCCGATTTACCTTTAACTATGGTAAATAAAATTTACCGTAGTTACTATTCATAATGCCCAAAAATAAAAAGTAGCCTATTAACATAATTTGGACCCACTGATTCCAAATATGGAATCCATTTTTCAAAATTCAAAACATATAAGTTGCATTAATTAATTTAAAATAAATCCCGTTGTTAAGAAAACAGGTTTTAGAAGTTAAAACATTGTCAAAGATTGAAATGTTTTTACCTATGAATTCAATGTGAAATTAATGCTAATGACATAAATTATATTAAATGGTAAAAATATATTCTATTTATACTTTAAAACCATTCAATATTATAATTTAACCATATAAATTATCTCAATGAAAAAAGTTGTTTTTAATTAAAAATTAGCGTATTTTTACTATTCATCAAAATATGAAAGTTATCAGAAAAATATCAAAAATTTATCCAAAGTAAATTTTTATACACTGATACAAAATAAGAATTTTATTTTGTAAAATTGAACTTATAATCATGTTAAAAACTAGATTTAATGTGGGTGCACCATCAAAAGGCGACAAAACTGCATTTTTTGAAAAATACTTATTTTACCCAAAAACTTTATTCTGTTCTCTTACTATGCTCTAGAAAATGTGTATGATGAATAATAAAATTCAAAATGTATTTAATACTATTCATAACGGCTAGTTCATAATAATATATCGTTGTTTAGTGAAACCCGGTATTGTGTACTACACACGCTATCGAGGAAGGTCACGATTGCGTGTAATGCAAGCCAAGTCCATATTGTGTGCTGTGAAAGATTCCTTTGGTGTTGCGTATAACATAAGACATAAAAAAAATTCTCATAAAATCTCAGGATGTTACATTCTACCCCCCTTAAAATGAATTTCTCCCTCTAAATTTTTCACTTGTAACAAACAGATGAGGATACCTCTCCCTCATCATATCCTCAAGCTCCCATGTAGCTTCTTCTAATTGGTGGTTCCTCCATAAAACTTTCACCAAGAGAGTGGTCTTGTTTTGTAAGACTTTTCCACTACGATCAAGAATCTCTATCGGCTGTTCTTCATAAGAAATATCTTGTTCCAGTGGTACAACTTCTGAGCTGAGTACATGTGAAGGGTCAGGTATGTACTTTCTCAGGAGAGATACATGGAACACATCATGAGCTTGAGAGAGATTCGGTGGAAGCACCAATCAATAACCTACCTTCCCAACACGATCCATAATTTCAAAAGGATCGATATATCTAGGGCTCAACTTTCCCTTCTTTCCAAATCTCATGACCCTCTTCCAGGGAGATATTCGTAAGAACACTTTATCACCCACTTCAAACTCTAGGTATTTTCTTTGATTGTCAGCATAACTTTTTTGTCGACTCTGAGCTGCTCTTATGTGTTGTTGAATAGATCTGACCTTTTCTTCGATTTCATCAACAAGATCAGGTCCTAATATCTTTCTTTCCCCAACTTCATCCCAGCAAGTTGGAGTCCTACATTTCTTTCCATAGAGAGCTTCATAAGGATCCATCTGAATACTGGAGTGAAAGCTATTATTATAAGAAAATTCCACCAAAGGTAGGTGTTGATCCCAACCACCTTTGAAATCTATAGAGCAAGCTCTCAACATATCTTCTAGTGTTTTAATTGTCCTCTCAAACTGACCGTCTGTCTGAGGATGATAAGCAGTGCTGAAACTCAACTCTGTATCCAGAGTATGCTGAAGACTTTGCCAGAACTTTGAGGTAAACCTCAGATCCTAATCAGATATAATAGAAAGTGGCACTCCATGCAATCTTACCACTTCCTTTACATATATCCTGGAAAGCTGATCTAGAGAGAAATCCTCTCTAATAGCAATGAAGTGTGCAGACTTTGTAAGACAATCAACTATGACCCAGATAGAATTATTTCCTTTGGATGTTTTAGGAAGTACGATGACAAAGTCCATAGTGATGTTTTCTCATTTCCATTCAGGTATGGGTAATGGTTGTAACATCCCCTTAGAATTCTGTCTCTCTGCTTTAACTTGCTGACAAACCAAGCATCGAGAGACATATTCAGCAACATCTCTTTTCATGCCATCCCACCAGAAGTACTCTTTCAGGTCCCTATACATCTTCATGCTTCCAGGATGAATAGAGAATGAAGAACTATGAGCCTCATCCAGAAGCTCCTTCTTTAATTCAGGGATGGGAGGAACACAAACCGGATTCTTGAACTTTATTATCCCATCACAATCAAGGTTGAATTTAGGAACATTTCTCACCTTCTTTTTTAACTCTACATCTTCTTTCTGTGCCTCTTTAATCTTCACATGTATAGATGGTTGAACATTCATTTGAGAAAGATACAATTTTCCCCCTTCCATTATAATTCCAAGATCCATCCTTTGTAAATCCATAAATATTGGATCTTTTGTGATCCTCATCATGGATAAACTGGCATGGTCTTGTCGACTTAATGCTCTTCCACCTTGTTTGCTTTCCCAGGGTGGTAATGAATTGAGCAGTCGTAATCCTTAATCAACTCTAACCATATTCTTTGGTGCATATTCAGCTCCTTTTATGTGAAAATATACTTTAAACTTTTATGATCAGTATAATTGTCACACCTTTCTCCATAAAGATAATGCCTCCAAATCTTTAATGCAAATATTACCGCAGCTAACTCCAAATCGTGAGTTGGGTAATTTTTCTCATGGATTTTCAACTGTCGTGAGGCATAAGCTATCACCATATCATTTTGCATAAGAACACACCCCAATCCCTTCTTGGATGCATCACTGTAGATCACAAACCTTTCTCCACTACAAGGAAGTGTGAGTACAGGTGCACTGGATAACCTTCTTTTCAACTCCTTGAAATTCTCTTCACATTCCTCCATCCAGACAAACTTAACTCCTTTCCAAGTCAACTTGGTGAGTGGATTAGATAATCATGAAAAATATTTCACAAAACGTTGATAATATCCAGCCAAACCAAGAAAACCTTGGATCTTAGTAACTGTTGTTGGTCTCAACCATCTTTCGATAACCTCTGTTTTTGCTGGATCTACAGATATCCCTTCTTTTGAGATTATGTGACCCAAAAATGCAACATTTTGAATCCAAAATTCACACTTGGTAAATTTGGCATAAATCTTCTCCTTTATCAGGGTCTTCAATACAATTCTCAAGTGATCTTCATGTTCTTCATTGCTCTTTGAATAGACTAGAATATCATCTATAAATACTACCAAAAACTGATCAAGATAGTCTCTAAAGACTCTATTCATCAGATCCATGAAGATAACAGGGGCATTATTAAGACCAAATGGTATCACTATAAATTCATAGTGTCCATACCTTGTACGGAAATCCATCTTTGGTATATCCTCCCTTTTGACCCTTAATTGATGATACCCTGAATGAAGATCAATCTTGGAAAAGTATTGAGCTTCGCGTAGTTGGTCAAATAAGTCATCAATGCGTGGGAGAGGATATTTGTTCTTGACAGTGATCTTTTTAAGTTCTCAATAATCAATGTAGAGTCTCATTGATCCATCTTTCTTCTTAACAAATAGAACAGGTGCTCCCCAAGGTGACGCACTAGGGCGTATGAATCCTTTATCAAGATTCTCTTGGAGTTGCTTCTTCAATTCCTGTAACTCAATTGGGGCCATTCTATAAGGTGTCTTTGAAATAGGTAAAGCACCTGGTACGAGTTCTATTGAAAACTCAAATTCATGATTTGGTGTAAGACCCAACAATTCCTCTAGAAATACATCATCAAACTCCCATACAATGGGAATATTATTAATCGTGAGTTTCTCACCAACCATTTGAGATAAATAACCTTCATTTAGTGGAATCAAGACCCATAAGATGGAAGAAATTTCCACTGGAAGGTTATGTTCATCCTTTCATCGATAGACGATCATAGATTGATCTGGAATATGAAATGTGACTTCCCTTATTTGGCAATTGATATGAGCTCCATATAAAGAAAGCCAATCCATGCCAAGAATCACATCAAATTCCACTATAGGAAGGATCACAAGATTTTCATGAAGCACTTTCCCATAAACTTCGATCGGAGAAGAATTTTAAACTTTTGATGCGACTGTTGTACCATTAGGAGTTGTCACAGCCAACTCAACATCTAATTGTTGAGGTAATACAGTGATACCCTTAGAAAATTCTTCATAAATAAAAGAGTGGGTGGATCCAGAATCAAATAAAACATTTTCTACTTTAGAGTGGATGGTAAGTGTACCTCTCACCACTTCGTTGTCGTACTCCACATCATTGATAGTAATTTCATGTGACTTTCCGTTGTCTCTGGCCTTAAGAGTTTGTTGACGTCGATCATCATCATCAACCCTTAGATTTGGGAATTGATTGGCATAATGCCCCATCTCCTTGCACTTAAAACATTGAAGTGTAGTAGGTTAATTCTGTGAATCCATTCCTTTGTTTGCATCATTAGACATCTTCTTCCCATTATTTCGACATTCAATTGCCCGATGACCTTCTTTTCCACACTTGTAACATTTTCTTGTCCCCTTAAGAAAATTTCCTCCATGTTTCTTTCCACACTTTGAGCATAAGGGAAAACTCATCTTATTTTCAGTGTGGTCTTTAGATTTTCCTTTGAATTCCATTTTCCTCTTCTTATCAAACCCATGTGACTGATGGGTTACACCAATCTCCATCTCAACCTTGAGAGCACATGGAACAATTTCCTCGAAGTTATTGAAGTCCCTTATGGCTAACGCCCTTCAAAGACTTTTTTTTAGGCCACTAAATAATCGATCGATCTTACTCTAAGGTTGGATAATAATACCAGAAGCGTAACTTTCAAGTCTTGTAAAATTTTCTTCATAGGTACCAATAGATTCATCATCCTTTTGCTTCAGTTCAAGAAACTCTTTCTCCATCTTTTTTCGGAGAATACGAGGGAAGTACTTATTGAAAAATAAGTTCTTGAACTCGTCCCATTCTATGGACTCAATTTCATCTCTTGGCCTCGTATACTTGATAAGATTACACCATTGATCAGCATCAACTTCCAAACAATACACTACTAAGATGACTTTATCATGTTCGGAACATTGAAGAACTGAAAATATCTTTTTAGTAGTACTAATCCATTGTTTAGCAACTAATGGATCAGTAGACCCGCCGAATAAAGGCGGACGCTGCCTCATGAAGGATTCAACAGAATGTTGCTTCTTCCTTTGCTCGTTTGGAAGTCCTGCTGGATTCATAGCTTGAGAAAGATGTGTGAGCATGGATACATGATTTTTCATTCCAGCTCCCATAATGTTTGGTTGCTCAGGGGGACAATCATTGCATTGCCCGTCGCATTCCGCATTAACACGGTTCCTTCGGGTTCCAGCCATTGACTAAAACCAAGAAGAATAGTGTGAGAAACACTAATTATAATAGGAAAACCACATAATCAAGAATAAAATTTCACACTTAAGGTCTTATCCTAGGTTATTCAGGGTCAATTCTAAAACACTAAGATTGTGTTCTATGCTTAGACTTATCCTTAGGATTCTTACTAAGGCTTTCACATCCTAGTTTCCAAAGTTTGACTATACCTTTCCTCTGATACCAACTATAATGACCCATACTTTACATACATTATTAGTACTTCAAAATTTAAGTACACTTATTACAACATATAACAAAACCATGAAAGGACCCTATAGGTATAGTGTCTTTAGAAACTGGGAAACATAAACAACTGGTTCATAAAGCATCTACACTGTCTCCCAATTATTTCATCATATCTATAGTTCCTTTTGGCATATCTTACTTAATACCCTTCTTCCTAACATGGGGAAAGAAAACATACAAAAGGGTGAGATCAAATGATCAGTAAGGTTAAAAAAAAGAAATATCAATCACATCAAATTCATAAGAACATAACATTTTGGAAATCTTACCCTGCAAAAGAGATCATAATTTCATAACATGGGATAAATCATGGTAGTGAAATGTAATCACAATAATCATAACATAAAACATGGAACTTTGTGTCATACACACATAATCATATAGAATCATTTCTTAGTAGTCAAGACTCATTTTCAAGACTATCTTAGTGGACAAAGTCCATTTCTGAACCGAGTTCACTCCTCGTTTCAGTCCTGTTTTACTGAACCTGTTTAACCTGCCATTCCAAACATTTCTATCTCATGAGATATAAAATCTTTACCCAGTGAATTGGAGGGAGATATAGGTCCCACCCATCTCATAATTATACCATTCTTATGTGTGCCACAAAATCATAAACCATATATCATAGCATAACCCATGTAATATAAATGGGATTCTTAAACATCGTGACATCATAAAACAATTCATATAAGATAAAGAAATTCATAAAAATAATTCCATCACAACTTAATCAAATCAATGTAATAATAGGTATAGAAACATAACCCTTTATTATCTTAGATGGAAAATAATTTTGATAAAACACTTGAACTCCATTCTTGAGGAAAATATCCTTTCTACTTCAAAAACACTTTTCCTTTCTTAACATGTCATACAATTATAAACTAAAAGAAGTTGATAAAAAATAAACTTGAAAACTTGTAAAGGAATCTTCTTGGAAATAATGTTTTAAAAATCCATTCATTCCGTATAAGTTAAAAAAACAATTCTTCTCGTACTTTTGTTGGAAAAGTCAAAAAGTACCTCGTACGAAAAACGACAAAAGATTCCTTTCATATCCTTTAATAAAAACTCACCTAAGGGTAATATTTGATTTAAAAAATTGTAGGTGGATGGAAACAATATTAAATATTGAGGGAACATGGATGTGGATGATAAAATACACCCCAGTAAATACCAAAGTATAAACAATCTCGGATAAAAATGAGATTGCGAGATTTTCCCTTACCTTAGGTCCGATTTGCTTCGTAAGTGTCCGAAACTCCTATATAATTATTTAAATAATGTCATTGAATTATTCCAGAATCATAATCATTGTTATGATATCATATATGGTCATATTCTTAGCTTCTTATTAGTCATATTTCATTGCTACTTGTTATTCGGGTGTTTATTACTTTTTGTTCTTATGCGTGTTTTGTCGAATAAATTCTTATTCTTCTCTTTAGGTTTAGATACCTCATTTCCAGAATTGTATTAGTGTAATATATATCATATTTATTCATTCAATTCATTTATATAATCATTATGCAATGAAGATCATGTAGAACGAATCACATCATATCGTGGAGACGGTATTCCGTACGTACGCACGAGCGATGATATCGTTCCCATGATCGTGGAATTGTATTGGAGTGTATGTATACTATTTAAGAATCAATAAAACTTTAAAATAATCTCATATAGTTATTTATTTGCACCATTATACCCATCCAAGTAAGGTGGTGATGGAAAATAGATTACACCACGGCGTGGAGATGGTATTCCGTACGTACCCACGTGCGGTGATTTCGTTTTCTGTAGGATGGATAGATGGTGAAATAGGGTTGTTTCATACTTATAATAACATATCAGTATATTATTGATACTGATTTTATTACTTCATAATGAAAAAACTAAAGAAGAATAAGTAGAAGAAGAAATAGAGTTGAAAGAATCGGTAACAGACATTACCTCTTCTTTGAAGCGCCTCTTTGAGACCTCCTTTTAGGGCACTAAAATTGGTCTTTGAAGAAGACCAGGACCTCTAGGATGTTTCTAGGGAAGTGGGGAAGTGAAATGGGTAGGGTTTGACCGAGCTTGAAGGCTCAAATTGGTGTGAGGAGTAGAGGGAGGAGGTTCCCTTTTATAAGGGAGGAGAGGGGCACCTTTGGATATATAAGAAATATTAGTTTATATTAAATCCCAACCCCACTTAAAAACTTCCAAAATGACTCATATCCAAATATTAGATGAGATATGGTTGTATTATCATCAAAAAATAAAATTTAGACATGTTAGGAATTTATTTTAAACATTATCAACTTGATTTATCCTTATTTATCAATTTAATTTTATTTGTGGTAATAATATTCTAAATTTTAAATTATTATAAATAATTACATATGTGTTGTGAATTTTTCATAATTTGACACTTTATGACATTTTAGACCATATAAATTTTAATTTATAAATTTTAAATATTTTTGTGATTTTTAAACAATTTTATAATATGTTATTTTTATAAAATAACAATAGTGTCAATTTTGACACTATTCATTTATTTGAATTTAAATAAAATATATACAGAATATATGTTCGAACTAAAAGCTTCAATATATTCATAAAATTTCATATGTATCTAGAAAATTATTGGAGAACATTAAATAGTTTATATAATATTTATTTTAATATTTTTAAAACCATTTATTTGATATTTTAATTAATAAAGTAATTTCAACATCACTATTGTGTAATAATTAATGATAATTATTTAATCCCTAAAAATTATAAATAAATTCCTATGATGTAGATAATTGTAGTATATTTCTAGAGACTATTCATTTTCTAAGTTTCATTATGTTTATCACTAAATTAAACTTATTATACTTATAAGATTTGAGAAAGTGACATGTTGTCACATTCTTTGGTTTTAATAATAATTAAATTATTTTCATGGACAAAAGTCCATTAAATGAATCTAATACAACCCTTAGGTGATATGGGTCGAATTTTAGTCATCTAATAGGGGTTTTTCAGGTTTTAGGGTAATTATATAATCTTATATTTACCCTTAATTACCCGATTTACCTTTAACTATGGTAAATAAAATTTACCGTAGTTACTATTCATAATGCCCAAAAATAAAAAGTAGCCTATTAACATAATTTGGACCTACTGATTCCAAATATGAAATCCATTTTTTAAAATTCAAAACATATAAGTTGGAGTAATTAATTTAAAATAAATCCCGTTGTTAAGAAAACGAGTTTTAGAAGTTAAAACATTGCCAAAGATTGAAATGTTTTTACCTATGAATTCAATGTGAAATTAATGATAATGACATAAATTATATTAAATTGTAAAAATATATTCTATTTATACTTTAAAACCATTCAATATTATAATTTAACCATATAAATTATCTCAATGAAAAAAGTTGTTTTTAATTAAAAATTAGCGTATTTTTACTATTCATCAAAATATGAAAGTTATCAGAAAAATATCAAAAATTTATCCAAAGTAAATTTTTATACCCTGATTCAAAAGAAGAAATTTATTTTGTCAAATTTAACTTATAATCATGTCAAAAACTAGATTTAATGTGGGTGCGCCATCAAAAGGCGACAAAACTGCATTTTTTGAAAAATACTTATTTTACCCGAAAAATTTATTTTGTTCTCTTACTATGTTCTAGAAAATGTGTATGATGAATAATAAAATTCAAAATGTAGTTAATACTATTTATAATGGCTATTTCATATTAATATATCGTTGTTTAGTGAAACCTGGTATTGCGTACTACATACGCTATCGAGGAAGGTCGCGATTGCGTGTAATGCAGGCCAAGTCCGTATTGTGTGCTGTGAAAGATTCCTTTGGTGTTGCGTATAACATAATACATAAAAAAAATTCTCATAAAATCTCAGGATGTTACAATCCTTCCCCCAAAAAACTATGGTGCACTAGGGTGCCTGGAGAATCATTCTAGCCCACCCAAAACAAGGGAGTGGAGTGTCAATCCAACATCTTAAAACCATTAGTCATAAGTGAGAAAAAATAGAGCATCAATAAATGAATCCAACTAGGATTTAGTACATCATTTCCATACATCTCAAACCATTACACTATCAATTAATACCATTTTGTTCAACATTTCCATAATCCATTACTTCCATCAATAAAACCAAATTCACAATTAAACTATTTCATCCTTTACCCAAATACACATCTGTTAAATGTTCTTCAAATCAATTAACAATCAAACACACCCCTTTTTAACCATTACCATTTACTCTCTTAATAAAAATGTTTATCAAAGCCCCAACATGCCTTTAAATAAACACATCAACCAAATAAAATCCAAACCCATTTCAAAATTCCCAAAACACGAAAACCGAACCTTCTCATTAAACATTTCAAAACCACACTCTAAAACATGGATCTTTCCCTTTGAAAACCAAAAAATGTCCAAGACCTTCATATTCCATGGAAACCATTTTATGATTCACCACATTATCATTTCAAATCAACATTTAAAATTCAATTTAAGACCCATTTAAAATTACCATTAAGTCAATAACCCATTTCAAAACAAGAATCATTAAAAAACATAGCTTCCCCATTTGATATCCAAAACTAGGTCGAAACCCAATGAACACATTTAAAATAACCTCAAAATTATCATAAAAAGTTTCATAGAAACTTATAGATAAAACATTCCACTTCCAAAGGTCAGAACACCCCATGGGTGGCCACAGGTCTGGTCTCACATCACCAAAGGTCCAATGAGACTTGTGTATGGTCCAAGGTATCCATCTAAATCCCAAAAAAATTTCTTAAATCAAAGTATACAACATATCACAATTGGGATATAAGGCATATAAAACAATGAACATATAAAAAAATTATTAAGATTATCGGTAAAGATCTTAGACCACCTAACTCATTAGAAAACCCTTTCAAAACATTTCTAAAGCACGAAGGCCTTGTAAAGGCTTTACCAACCCTTGTCAAAACTCATTAGAACTTAATCAAGTTCATATTAATCACCTAAGACTTAAGCTCACACCAAACAAAAAAAATTAATTAATTATAACAATTATAATTAATTAATTAACAAAAAAACAACTTGGTATAAATCTTGAAAACTCACCGGGTGATTATGACACACTGAAACCAAAGCCAACCACCCACTGCAGTCCCACGACATAACCCTGATCACATTCTAGGACAAATCTCTAAGAGGTGATACCAAATAAACCAATAATTAAACTAAAACATTAGGAAAATCCTATGAAAATTCACCACAGTCACATAATATAAAAAATACCATGCAAATGAAATGAGAAATAAAATTTGGGATCATTTCTACACAAGCCAACAAAAATACCTAATAGAAATGGATGATTCCACCATGATCTGGGTGAATCATTAATATTACCTAAACCAGAGATCCCAAAAAATAGAGAAAATTAAGAATAATAAGAAAGGAAACTACTAGAGGAGGATAAATGACCTCAAAATCCAATAAATCACCATGAAAACACCCCAAAATCAAGGGAGAGAAGAGGAGGAATGGGTTTATGAACCCCTTGGTTCATGTTTCTAGAATGGGGGAGAAAGTGGGTGTAGAGGTTGAAAAAACTGAGTGTGAATTTTGGTAAAATCCCACTTTTTTGTGAAATATGGGAAGTCGCATGGTTTGGGTGCATGGTTTTCCAAACTGTGCGCTAACTGTGCACAACCCTACAATTCAACACCCCTATCTTCACACGGTTCTACCACATGGTTTGAAAAATCATGTGCTAACTATGTTGTCATCACTACCTCCCTTCTAAAGAAAGGCACACGATTTGTCTGAAACCATGAAAAACCCATGCTCCATGACTCATACACTCTTAAACCTCACATGATTTCCCTTTAGACCATGTATAGTTTGTACTTAACCATGTAGTAACCATGAAACCCAATCGTGCTCAATTTAAAATGAACTAAAAACCTCCTAAGAATCAAGGTGTCACACAGTTTCTCTTAAACCATGTACACCAAACCATGCACCTTTACAGATTACTCTAAAACTCTCTAAACTTAACCCGAAGCCTCCAAAGCTCATCCAAACACCTAGGATACCTCCCAAGACTCATTAATCATCATGAAACACCCTTTTGAGACATTCCAACTTTTGGAACTCTATTATGAGTCTTGATACAATATTTTACCCAATCGGTAATGGATATTCAAATTCCCTCAGAAAATTTCAACCCATCTAGATGTGATATCTTACAACCTACACACCGTAATACTTATCATACTTTAGAAGCCTTGGTGTTCATCCATATTCACCACCCAAACAATGATGGACAATTTTTTTTCCAATATCATAACTCAACTTCCAATATCCTAAAACACTTCCAAGGAATAACCTCTAACTCAAGGCCCTCAACCGGCCAAAACCCCGAGGTATGTAGCCAAAACCAAAACACCACAATGATTATTATCTAAGACCATCCAACTGGAAAATTTATCACAAAATCACCCAATATGTCATCATTCTATGATGATCCCCACTACAAGATTCATCTTATAACTAATAACTTCTGATACTTAACCCCCATGCTATTAGGAAAACCCAACCGAACATGAACTCACACTACCACCAAGCGTCAGAATTGTTTCCAAAATATATAGATCTAATTACCATCCCATCATAATCTAATTGGATTACCATTACCACACAATTATAGACATTAAACATCAACCCAAAAATATTCATTGGTGTCCATACCTGAACTACTTTCTTAAACTAGATCAAGACCAAAGCTAATGCTCAGCTTGATTATCTCTCACAACTAATCTCCCATTATCATTCCCTATGGAATTTAAGCACGCACCTCAATAGTTTCTAATTGGAATAAAAAATCCACCCTAATCAATCCATGAACATTTCCACAAACTAAAAAACCTTCCAACGTGAGGGTCGTATCTCCATGACTGACATGGCACTCCCCACCAAAGGAGTGTCATCATTATGAAATAATCCAAACAACCTCAACCACCACAACCCACACTCAATCCACTAATAACCCAAGAATAAAATGTGCCCATTTATTCCAAAATTGATAAACCAAACAAAACTTAAAATATAACTCTGTTCTTGAAATATTAGGCTGACACCCATGGAATTCATCGATATATTGACATCTTGAGGAACCCATATGCAAACGGTCATTGGTGCACTTCCCACCACACAACTCCACATACACTTATCCCTAATCATAACTTCCAAGAGGTCCCATATCTAACCAAAATAAATTACGATAGCTATGCATATAGCCATTTCTCACCTAGTGTACCCATGATGATGTTAAGGTATTGGGTATGATAGTCACTAGACCGAGAACATGATAAGATGTTGTCGACAAACACCACTACCACCTATCCATTTATAATGTCACTTATAACTATAGGGACATGTAAAACCCATACAAAGGTCTTGGGATACCCTAATTATAAGCATCTCATCACATCCACATTAGTACTCAACCTACTCCCAGCTGCCTGCCCTACATAAGCACCTCGGGCGTATAGTCTCATAAGATTTATGAAACCTTAGCTTACAAACCCTATCCACTATCCATACCTACCCCACATTCCTATCTATCCCATAATAGATAAGCCTTGGTTATTTTCAAAAAAAAAAAAGAAAATCACAATTAAAAACCACTTACTAGACCACTCAAAATTTGAGAATCATTAAAATGTTCCACTAAGATGATTTATGCTCTCATCACATTCTTGGAGACACATACAATGCTAACCAGGCTAGACACTTAATAGGTCACACCCCAAAAAACACATGTTTCACTAACACATCATCTATTCAAATATCTTTTCATCTCAAAGAAACCAGGTATCTCCATGTTACCCATACCGAAACAAACTCACATGCATGCTCACCACTCGAAGCGAACTCATGCACATAAAACCACATTTACTAGAGCACCTCTTATGCTCCTGATCAAACTAATAACCATCAGGGGAATATCGCATGTGCAACCATCACTCGAGAAAGGAACTCAAATAGTAATACACTTTATAAACCAACCATAAGGATAACTCTATCACTCAAGTAATTTTCCTCAAAACTAAAGGCATCAAAAGCTCCTAAAACTAAAACATGGATGCACCCTCTATGCACCATTATCAAAAGTCCAAAAAAATACACATATTACTCACACAATCAAAGGAACTTATAACTCCACCAAACCTTCTCATGAGTCATCCAAAAAATTCACACATAACTAACTCCCTAAACTTGAGTTTCATAAAAAAGTCACGAAGTCCAACCATCCAAGGTCTACACCACCTCACTGAAGGCCATCACTCAAAGGATTTCAAAAATGCACCTAAATCATAGTCAAACACCATCATCAAGTAAAAACACCCTCCTTTAGGGTATCACACCATAAAGGTGTCATATAATAACCAAATACCAATAACTAGGGTGCCTGTCCTATCTAAGAATCTGCGCATCAGACTACTCCCTAGAGGACCCAAACATGAAACTGATCCCGAACAAAAATCACCCACAAAGGGTCCAACGGTCCAATACTTATACCATACTTACCCACCAGGGTCACTAAGCCAACCACACATGAGGAAAACACCAGATACCTCATCTCAAAGTGCCTTACTATAGATCCATATAACCTACCATCAAAAATAAATTCATAAAATCTCACACTAGCCTATCACATGTGGATCCTATATTCCTAGAATGATGTATGAGATGCCTCTTTTCTATATAGGCTAAGAGTAAAAATCAATTCATATTCCTCTTTACAATGGGACAAGAGCTTGAAATCAATCATAAAACATCAAATCTACAAAACTTGAGCATCGAATGAAGCAGAAATCATGTAAAAACATAACATCAGAAATCCAAAACATCAATCTCAGCCCCTGGTAACCCGAAATTCATACCAGAATAGGTGTTCATGATGCACCAACCCAGTAACTATCTCAATCTCTGAAACATTCCTATATCTCATGTCTACCAAGCCCCAAATAGTAAAAAAACAAGAAAGTAAACTCCTATGATACCATTTTGTAATATCCCAGCCTCGGTGAAACTAAATTGGTGCCCCAAACTAGACCATAACATGACCTCAAGCGCGCCTCCTTGTACGCCAGAGGCTTCCAACTAGAAGTGGGATTTTAAAGTGGGACTGTGAGGAGACTATAACCCCATATCAGAGTGCACAACAAAAAGTAATGCACCAAACATCATACACATTAGATTAGGAATAAAGTAAAAAATAAACTAAAAAGTGATGCAATAAAATGGAATGAAAAAGGTATCTAACAACCATATCACACATACAACCAACTGTCCACTGGCCCAGTGACATAACATACCATAAATAAAGGAAACTAAAAAAAGGATCCATAGAATCACTGATCCAACCCATCCATCCATATGAAAACACTCGAAAAATTTCACTCAACCAACAATACTTAACATGGGACTTAGACCAAATATGTGCCAACAATAAACATGTAGGATCTGTTCAAGTACCCAAGTGCAATAGTGACCTGAGCAGAGTGTGAGTAAAACTTAGTAGTCCCCTAATAATGGTGTCTAAAGAAAATATGAGTCAGTGAAACAATGAATGTAGGAAAAAGGAATAATTATAGACAAGAAGTTAAATACAATAGGTTTCATTATTTAAAAATATTTAAATTAATCACTTTTATTCTTTTTTCCAAAAGGTTATCTATTTCCAACAATACATCCATGGCCAAATCTAGTTGTCTGAGCCATATATCATAGGGGCCACTAGTTGGAAAACAAGGAGCCTCAGTCCAAGTATCTAACTAAGATCTGGTATTCCATGTCTAGCCATCCCAACCACTAGGTCACGAGTCAGAAAAAACATAGAATCAGTACATGAATGCAATCATAACTAGAAACTCCATGTACGACCATCCCAAAATTTAGGTCAAAAGTCAAACAACTAGGAGCATCGGTCCATGAATCCAATTGGGAATTGGAATTCCATGTACGAATATCCCAACCTCGATATGGAACACTATGACTATACCCTTGGGTTAAGAATCACCATTCCTCCCCCAAAAAAACTATAGTGCACTGCGGTTCCTTGATCATCAATCTATACCACCAAAAACTTGGGAGTGGATCTTCAGTCCAACATCACAAAACCATTAGTCACAGTTTGAAAAACATTGAGCATAAATACATGAATCCAACCATGATTTGGAACATCATGTTTGACCATCCCAAACCATTACATTATAAATTAATACCATTTAATTCAACATTTCCATAATACATTAATTCAATCAATAAAACCAAATTCACAATTAAACAATTCCATCCCTTACCCAAATACACATTCGTTAAATGTTCTTCAAACCAATTAATAATAAAAAACACCCCTTTTTAACCATTACCATTTCCTCTATTAATCACAAAATTTATCAAGTCCCCAACGATCCTTTAAATAAAAATTGGATCAAATAAAATCCAAATCCCTTTTAAAAGTCACGAAACACCAAAACCAAAAATTCTCATTAAACATTTTGAAACCACCCTTTAAAACATGGGTCCTTCCCTATGAAAACCAAAAATGGTCCAAGACCTTCATATTCCATGGAAACCATTTTAAGAGTCACCACATTCACATTTCAAATCAAGATTTAAAATTAAATTTAAGACCCATTTGAAATCACCCTTAGGTCAACACCCCATTTCAAAACCAGAATCATTATAAAAAATAAATTCCAACTTATACATTCAAAACTAGGACAAAACCCAACACCTGCATTTAAAACCACCTCAAATGCCTCATAGAAATTTTCATAAACACATACTCATAAAAAAATTCAATTTCCAAAGGTCATCACACCCCATGGGTGGCCATAGGTCTGGTCTCAAATCACCACAGATCCAGTGGGACCTATAGATGGTCCAAGGTATCCATCTAAATCCAAAACCAATTTCTTAAATAAAGGAAGAAATAATATCACACATGGGATATAAGGAATATAATTCAATTAAAATATAAAACAATTATTAAGACTATTGGTAAACCTCTTAGAACACCTACCTAAATAAATAAGACTTCCAAAACATTTTCAAAGAATAACGACCATGTCAAGGCCCTCCAAAGTCTTATCCTAACTCCTTGAAACCCAACTGAACTCATATAAATCAACCAAGACTCAACCTCACATAATAAAACAACAATTATTTAATTATAACAATTATAATTAATTAATTAACCAAAACCCAGCATGGTAGAAAGCTGGAAAACTCACTGGGTCATCATGATCCACCAAAACCAAATCCAACTACTCACTAAAGACTCATGACATAACCCTGACCACATTTTGGTCCAAATACCTAGGAGGAGATACCAAATCAACCACCAATTAAAATACAAAATTATACAAAACATAATAAAATTTACCACTATCACATACCTTAACAAAACGACACAAAACGATGTGAAAAATCCATATCAGGATCTCTTATATGCAAGAAAAATAAATTCCCCAAGAGAAACAGACGATTCAACCATGATCCGGTGTAATTTTAAACAATACCTAAACCTAAGTTCCCAAAAAATAGATAGAAACAAGAAGAATAAGAAAGGAAACAATTGGAGGAGGATAAATAACCTCAAACTCCAAGAGATCTCCATGAAATCACCCCAAAATCATAGGAGGGAAGAGGATGAAGGTATTTGGGAACCCCATGGTTCGTGCACCTGGAATGGGTGAGAAATGGGGTGGAGTGGTTAAAACCCAAAGGGTGAATTTTTGGTAAAATACCTCTTTTTAGTGAAATTTGGGTAATCGCATGGTTTATTCATATGGTTTTCCAAACCGTACACCAACCGTGCAGTTAACTCTATTCAAGGTCACCACTCACATGTTTTGGCCACACAGTTGACCAAAAGGTATGGAAACTATGCATACCCCTACTTTCCAACACCCCCAGATTCACATGGTTGTGCCGCTTGGTTTTAAAAACCATTCATAAACCATGATATTATAATTACCTACCTTCTGTAGTATAGAGCATAGTTTTTTCTGAAACTGTGTGAATCCTATATTCCATGCCTCAGACACTCCTTAACCATGCACGGTTTCCCCTTGAACCACAAATAGTTTGTACTTAATTGTTTGGTAATAATGAAACCCAACCATGATCAGTTAAAAATGAAATAAAACCTCCTGATCATTAAAGTGTCACATAGTTTCTTCTAAACCATTCACCCTTTACAAGATAGTCCAAAACTCATTAAACATAACCTCAAGCCTCTGAATCTCATCCAGACACCCGAGCTACCTTCTAAGACTCATTACTCATATCAAAACACCATTTTGAGACATTATAACTCCTAGAATTACATTTAGAGTATTGATTCAATATTCTACCCAACAGGTAATGAAAATTCAAATTACCTCAGAAAATTTTGATCCATCGGTATGTGGGATCTTATAACAAGCCATGTACCCAGCTTAGAATTTTTAAATTGGATAGATAATACCCATAGATATCTCATAACATATATTAAATGATTTAAATACAATAATTAATTTATTTATGGGTTTCACCTAGACATCCCACATATGTGTATTTAGGTATGCATCCCATAACACATGTATAATTAAAGATAAATCTATGCACCACCTACCTTAGACTCGTAGGTGCTCACTCATCAAATACCGACTTGTAATTTGAGTCATACAAGAAGAAAATGGAATTTTATAAAAATTCACTGAAAATAGGGAAAATGATATTTCATGTAAATATCATTCTAAATGGTGAATCAAAAGAGTAATAGAAGAAAGTGGAATCAAGGGCTTACCGCTACGCTTCCAACTCACCCGAAAACACTCAAATGGGAGCTCATATGAAGGAAGGATTCCAAATACTATATGGGAAAAGATTGAAGAGATACTCACTACCATGCACATGAAATTAATTATAAAGGAAAATAAATAAGAAATAAGGGGGATGGGGTATTTTATTAATTTCTCCCTCTTTAAAGAACTGCGCAGTTAGGTTGCACATATTGTCTAATCATGCACTAACCATGTGGCACCACGGCTCAAAGGGAACCAAATTTTAAACATGTAACATGGTTTGGATGAAAGGTTTGGCCAGAACATGCGTCATCCATATACAATCACTTCCTAAGTGTCACTAAGGGTGCAGACTAGGCCACACATTTTTTCAAACTATGTGCAACCTGTACACACCCTATGTTAAAAATTGTAGACATATCACATAACTGTGAGCCCCACCTTGAAAGTTTTAATAACCATTATCTAGTGTAAAAATGGGTCACATGTTTTACCCTTAAGGTCTACATGGTTTAAACAAACTATGAGCCTCTACGTGCACCCTTTTTAAAATAAGTTTCTATGGCCCAACGCTCTCAAAACTCATCCTAACCCCTAAGTCACTCATCGTACCTTAAACCCCATATAGAAAAACATACTAATTCATTTTAATTCTAAATATTATTATATAAATCCTAATTTATGTTGTCTCATATACCAAACTTAAAAATCAAATTTACCCAAAAAAATGGCCTATTCCAAAAACCCGGGACATTATAGTGGAGGTGGTAGTCCTCACATACACATGAGAGGTGTTATCATTTTCCAAAAAATGGAAGGGTAATAAGGTAAGTGATATATTATATTTTCATAATAATAATTATGTTATAATTTTTTTATATAATAATTAATTTCATCTTTATAACCATCCTTGTGAATCAGTGATGGAAAACAAAATACATTGCATCATGGAGGTGGTAGTCCACATATATGCATGAGGGATGTTTTTATTTCCCACGGGATGTAAAAGGAGATGAAAATGGGTTCTACCATAATGATAATAAAATTTTACTATATCTTATATAATTATGTTATTATATTATCATGTTTATAATATGTTTGAAGTAGTTATAAGAAGAAATTAAATGAAATAACTTGGTTAAGAGTTATAGATTTTCTTTTGAAAACCTCCTTTGGTTTACACCTTAATCCTTCTAGGTTGGTCTTTTAGTGAGAAAATAGAATCTAGGTAATGTTTATAAATGTTTATAATATATTTATTTAGTTATTTGTTTATATAAATTCTTCAATAAGTGTGAGTAAGATAGGAGGGGTGGTTCCCTTTTATATGTTAGGGGAGTGGTACACCTATATTTTTTCTTAACATTTAAATATTATAAATATCATAATCATGGTAAAGTGGCACAAATTATATCTTATTTATATTTTAAGGTTATAAGTGTTGAAATAATTTCATTTAGTAAGAATTAATATGGTATTTTGTGACCTTATCACTTATTTTTTATCTTAATTAACTCATTTTACCCTTTACTGAGTTGGAAAATTTTTCCTATGATTACTATTCATTATTAGTAAAAATAAAATTGAACATATTACCAAATTTTACCCTAATAATAAAAAATATGGAATCCATATTTCAAGATTCAATATATAAAATATCCACTAATTTATTTTAATATAAGTTTTCAAAATTTAATGAAAAACTGTTTTTATAAAAATGCATTTTTAAGAATAAAAATGAACTTATACAAAAATAAATTATAATACCAATTACTATAGAATTAATTATATTATGTTTACTCATAGGGATATTATGTTACTTTAAACCTAAATCCAAAATATAATGTTACTCTTTAAATTACATGATTTAAGAAATGAAATGATAGTTTTACAAAATTTGGCGTTTTTACTATTCACTCAAAAATCAATCTTTTCTGAAAAAATCCAAAAAATTAAATATAAGATAATTTTTATATGGTGAATCAAAAAATAATTTCAATTTTATCAAATAAAAATTCTAAAATGGGTATAAATTAATTATAATATCCTCTCATAAAATGAAATAAAAACCACTCTTGAAGAAAATGTATTTTTAAAGCATAAAATGACTTTATTATCAATCCTTTCATAATAAAAAAATGAATTTTTATTCATTTGGTTGGATATATAATTTACTCATTTCATTATAATCATTTTTAATAGTGGTTAATTTAATATATTAAGTTAAAAATACATCGTTCACATATAAAACAGATTTATGAAAAATATATCTTTTACCTATAAAATATTTTATCTTCATTTATAACTAATTTACAATAAATATATGATTGATTATTCATTTTATTACGGAAAAAATTTCAACATATATTTTATAATGAAATTATTCCTATTCATACCTACTAAACCAATGACTAGATTATAATGGTCGTATATTTATATAGTATATCATTGTTCGTTTAAACTCATTGTTACTTACACCACAAACTATCAAATATAATATTATTTAAATAACATAACTTCTAAAATCTTGGGGTGTTATATTCTACCCCCTTTAAAGAATTTTCATCCTCATAATTTTATCTCGTGTTTGTTAGAAAAGTTTTAAAACATCTTCAGAATCAAATACAAGGAGTCGAAGATAAATATACATAAGTGGAAATAAATACATTTTAATCCATATAAACATAATATCCTTATGAAAAAATTTAATGCCTATGTTAAGTCTAGAAAACTTATCATTTCCTAAATATTTATTAAACCATGAATTTACCATTGTGATACTCATACTTTTGAATGAGTTTCTAAAAGAGTACCTTGATAGTCGATAGATTTATCTTCCTCTTTCTAAAATTTAGGAATTATTTTACCATTGAGATAGAGAAAATGAGATAATATACTTACTTGATTTCTTTTCCTTCCATATTCAAAATTTTATCCCTTTGTTTTTTGGAGTAGTTTTGAATCTATGCTTTATATCATATTATAAATGATTTTCATCCTTCAAGAACTAAAATTAACTTTCAATGGTTCATAAGATCTATAAAAGGATAACTTTTTATTCTTCATGTCTCTATAAATTTACCAAAATCAAAATGGTCAACATAAGTTAATATAATACTTAATATGAATAAATATTCATACATAAATCTCTAAAACCTCAACAATAACACTCAAATATTAAATCAAATCATTCCATAAATAAATAACCTTAAAATTATCAAAATATGCCCGACCAAATTCTAAATCAAAAAATTAGAAAGTTTTGATCACATATTCTTCCAAGATCAAGATAACATTTATCTCTAAGAAACATTAATTACTCATAAAGTCACATAAAAAAGTGTATATATACAAATATTATATTCTTTAAAATATTTTAATCTTTTCCATAAATAACCTGAATCACTATAAAGACACATTAAAATCATTCATTCTTCCAGAAATTAAGTCAACCTACATTCCTCAAATAAAATCCCATCTTGTCTAATAATATTCTATTTACCTTAATCATATAATGTTTCCAATATAGTGAAATTCTTAAAAAATAAATTTAGTCACTTAGTCACTAAATCATTTTTCAATCTCATGGTTATCTATATGATAAAACTTATATTCCCAAAATAAAATAACCTTTTTATCTTAATTAACAATAATTACCTCAACATCAAAGATCATATTAACCTTAAAGGTTATCGATGCCTTTCAACTTACGTACACAAAATATAATATTATTCTTCCTCAAATAACCTTTTCATTAAAACACATGTTAAATTTAAAGGTTACATATACCTCAATAATCAATTAAAATTTAATAAATGTCTCCCAAAGTATCCTTAATCATATTAAACTACCATAACATAAAAATTTAAAAGTATATCAATGACTTATGATCATCCTTAAATTTATCAACCATTAAATAAAATACCACCACATCATAACTCTTGGAAACCTATATGTAAACACTTCCATCTTTCAACTTATTTTATCATGATTTATCATCTAATTCCTTAATAAATTATTCTTACAATCAAAAATATTAATCATGTCTAAAGATCCATAAATCTAAAAACATAATCCAAAATATAATTCATACTTTTTATATGTCATTTTATGTTTATTCATCTTCATCATACGACCATGCTACACCTTTAGTCATTGGATCTTGATAATCTCCTTTTTGATATTTCATTCCAAGGAATCAATTTTCATAATGACTATACTCATCACATTTAAAAAAAATCAATTGTTACCTTAGGAATAACTTTATTCCCCTTTATTGGGTTTTTTAAACTCTCCATTTTTCTTATGTAGTTAATTTCTATATTCCCTAATTTACTACATATAAAACATATTTCTGCTCTTTTGAGAAATTTCATTGGGTGCTTATTCCTACATTATTGACATGTATGAAGTTGAATCATTTTAACTTCATGATATTAATCACCTAAACTCCCATGAAAATCCATTTTTCTGTTATTTATAGAGTTAAGAAACTCACCTAGGTTATGATCATTAATCGTAACCCAAGATAGATTTTTAGACATAACCACAATATTTTTCACTCTAGATCCTATCCCGTTTAGTTTCTTGTTTTCAAAACCACTTCATTGTCCTTGAAATCCATTGTTAAATTGGTTACCACTAGTTATATCCATTTAATAAAATGAAAAAAATTTAGTGTGATTATATCAAATAAAATTATAGTAAACCATATTATAAAAAGGAAAAAACTAATATATCCTTAATAATGTCATATTATATGTAAATCTTCTAATTAAACCATAAATATCCATAATATATTAATCATTAATGTTATAAAATTATTTTAACTTATAATCCCTACCATCATAATTACATCAAAATGTTTCTAAATATTTTAAGTTATGATCATCTAACAACATACTAACATCTAAAGTTATCTAAACCTTTCCTTTGATACCAACTATAACAACTTGTAACATAATTAACCTATAATTATATTATTTATAACAAGGGTTTAGCTTTCTTACATTTCTAGGATCTATTAGGTTTAGAGTTTTAGAGAATTAATAAAACCATTACATAAAATTGTATACATTTCTACACAGTGAATTTTTTTCCACAAAAAACTGGTTCGTATGTTTACACTCCTATTTCATTTACGACACTTTTTCTTCATTCAGTACATGTCGTCATTGACCATGGTATAATACCTAAAAATTCTTAAGCCCTATGAAAAATCATTTGAAAATGTGGGATGAGAAAAAAAAGATCAATAAGGGATATAAAAATAAAATAAAACTGTAAGTAATTTTTAAAATTCATGAAAACCGGTAAGGAAATTTTCCTTTTTACATAATAATATTTAAGCTTAAAATAATATTTACCTAATCCTAAAATAAACTTCAAATATACTGGACTCCTCATGTACTCATCATGTTTTAATGATCAAAAATACTATTTAGTCTATAAACTACGTTAACTCTATATAGTCTATCTCACATCAAATGTACAGTTGTTTAGTAAAAGCTATCCAAAGATCTTAAGTGTTATAAAATAAGTTTGGTTACTATAAACTATATTTTGATTCACATTATAATGATTTCTCTGAAAAATTATTGAGTTTAATCCATTCCATAAATATAACTACTTAAGTTTGAATACAGATATTTGCTTAAGTCTGAGACAACGTGAACAAGCAGACACCGTGACAACCAGACACCATGACCATAAGACACTGTGACCATGAGACACCATGACCATGAGACACCATGACCATGAGATACCATTAACAAGACACTGTGACATCAAGACACTGTGAACAAGACAATGTGAACAAAACACTGTGACATCAAGACACTGTGAACAAGACACCGTGAACAAGACACTATGAACAAGACACCGTGACATAAAGACACTGTGACATCAAGACACTATGAACAAGACACCATGAACCAGACACTGTGATATCAAGACACTGTGACCAATCTAGACACCGTGTGAATGAGACACCATTTCCATGACATACTGTGACACTGTTTCCTAATATGTTTTTTCATCTTTAAATTTAACATCTAACATTCATATTTGAAGTTTTAAAATGCATTTACATAATTAATGTTTCATTGTAGACATATCATCTAACAGTACGAGGTACAAGGTGCAGAATACATGCAACCTGTCATCTCCAACACATGCACTCCAAAAAAAAGAGTAGTGCGGCCCAAAAAAAGAAGCATGGAATGAAACTAAAAAGAAGAATAAGCTGGTGGATGTGAGAACGACAGTGATGAATACACTTAAGAAATTATTGAAGAAAGAATTGACTCATGCAACTCAATTCTACTAAAAGAACACACAAATCATACTGGAATCTCGATAACATCATCGCACTATCAAACATCATGAAGAACACAAGCCGGATCTGTCTGAATTGTGACACCCTATTTTCTATATGAGGACTTGAGTTCTATATCTACTTCATCTCAAGAAGTCCAGAGCTTCAAAGACTAAAACTTAGAGAATTTCTAAACCTATCTCAATATTTATGCTCTGTTGTGTATCATTTTATTTACTTTTGAGCAGTGTGTGTTTCTGTATAATAACACACTCGGTATCCCGCATCAAACTGAAGGATATAATATATCCTTACTCAAACATATTTTTACACTTGTTTATACCCATAGATAAGTGTGGAAGAGGTCCCTGTGTGGCCTGGTTGTTTGTACCCATGAAGAAATGTGGAAGAGGTCCCTGTGCGACCTGAACAGTCCTGTGTACTATTGTTTAACCCCGATACAGGGTGTGAATCAAGTTTATTTATATAAAATGTTTGGTGGCAGGTGATCACCAAGTGGAGTGGATTAGGTCTAAGCTTGAGACTGAACCACTTGTTTCATATCCGTTGTGCTGCTTAATTTAGTCTTCACTATTTTTACTGATTTACTATATAACTCATAAATCACCAAATTAAATTTGATAGTTAATCTTGGAAAGAAGTTATAATTCTCTTGTCTTAGTAAAATAGATTAAAAAGTAATATTAATAATTGACATTAAGATTAATGAGAACTAATCACTCTTCTAAGAAGTTATTTAAACAGTAAAACTCTTATAATAGTATAACCTTGATTAACTTGGATGTATTTAACCTTTTAAGGAAATATTTTTGAAATATTTTTTTAACTAATTTTTTTATAGATACTCAATTCACCCCCTCTTGAGTAATCTATTCCAACAAACATTTGGTATCATAGGTGGAGTTATTAAGACTCTTTTTAACCTACTTCAACTATGATTGTAGATGTACATTAAAGATCTGTAAATTTCTGTTAATTCTAAATTTATTGCTCTTTCAAAGTATTTCTGTTTTATAGATAATAGATTAGAAAGTGCTGCAACTAATAGACCACCATTATTTAATGAAAACAACTATGCTCAATGGAAAATGAAAATGAAAATTCATTTAGAGAGTATGGTTTTTGAAATTTGGTCTTCCATTATAGATGAATATAAAATTCCTGCTACTGATAAAATCACATGGGATAGACCTATCAAAACTGCCTACAATAACAATTGAAAAGATATGATTGCTTTATACTACTCCTTAGGGGATGAAGAATTCAATAGAATTTCTACTTGTAAAACTGCCCATGAAATTTGGGATACCCTGTCTGTCTCACATGGAGGAAAATCTAGGGTAAAAGAAATGAGACTTAATACCTATACTATTAAATATGATAAATTTAAAATGAAACCTGATGAGCCTATCTCTGACATGTATCTTTGGTTCAATGAGATTGTCAACACAATGATTTCTCTTGGAAGAGAAGTCATTGCCAAGGAATAAATCATGAGAATTCTCAGATATCTGCCTGACAGATGGAGGGGAACCTTTGTCTTTATTAGAGAATCATGAAACATCATAAAGCTACCTGTAAAAGAACTCATTGAGAAGATGATGATGTATGAAGAAGAGTTGAAAGTCAACAAGGAGGAGGAGGATGAACCAAAAAGGAAATTTGTTGCATTTAAGACCACCACCTCTAAACACAAAGACAAAGGGAAATTGGAAGATTATGTAAAAAGTTCCAGTAGTGAACAATCATTACCTAATAATGATGTGGATATGGATCAATTAGCCAGATGATTCAAAGATTTTACAAGAAGAACTTTTTTCGAAACCCTAACTTCAAGGGAAAATATGACCAAAAAGGAAGTTGGAAGAAGGATTGGAAAAGAAGTGACAAGACTGATGAGATTGTTTGCTATGAATGTAAGTGAAAAGGAAATATCAAGGATGACTGTCCAAATTTCAAGTACAAAAAGAGATATGAGGATAACGACATGAAGTATAAAAAGGAAATGAAAGAAACCTGGAGTGCTTCTGAGGACAGTTCAAGTGACTCAGAAACATCACATGATGAACAAGCTAACAAATCCAATATGTGTTTTATGACAAAAATATCTGAGGTAAAACTGAACTCTCTTTTACATAAATCATACTATTCTGGAGATGTGAGTGACTCTGAAAATATGAATAATGATGAAATTTATGAATATTGTAACATTCTTGAAGAAATATGCAATGAACGAAAAGAAAAATATAAATAATTAAAGAAATAACATGCTCTTACTGTTATTTTTAAATCCGAACTCACAACTGAAAAAGAGAAAAATTCTAAACTGCTCAAATAGAACAACAAATTAAAAATGTCTGATGAGTAATTGAATAATGACCTAGAAAAGTTTACCAATAGGAAAAATACCCTTACTAAAATTCTAGCTAAATAAATTGTCCCCAAATACAACACTGGCATTGGTTATCAACCTGGAAAAAGAAATATTGGTAGGACAAATTTTGTTTCTAAATATAGGACATATAGTTTTACTCCCAGTTCTGGACACAATCAACTAATTCAATTCATGATACATTTTCTACTGTTTTAAGTTTTTCTGGACCAAATAGTGTTTATTTTTCAAATAATTTACTTAATTATTATAGGAAACCTTGAGATAGATATGGGTTCCTAAAGAAATTATTACTAATATTATTGGACCCAAACAAGTATGGGTACCAAAATATGTTTTTGCTTAATAATTTTGTAGGAAAGATGCTTAAAGAGATCCTATAAAAGTATATAGTACTTGGACAATGGATGTTCAAGGAACATGATAAGAGACTACCCATGCTTCAAGAACCTAATAAAAATAGATGGAGGACATGTCACATTTTGTGACAATGCCAAAGGAAATGTTATTGGCCTCGGCCAAATCGGTAACTCTAACTTAGTATTGATTTCTAAAGTACTGTTTGTTGATGGATTAAAATATAATCTACTTAGTATCTCACAATTATGTGATGATGGATTTAATGTTAGATTTGAAAATGATGCTTGGAATGTCTTTAATTCTAAATAAGAATTAGTATTTTGTGCATTAAGAAATGAAAATGTTTACTCTGTTAACTTAGATTCTTTAGATTCTCAAAATGATTCATGATTAAGTGTATTTCATAGAGTCTTGGCTCTGGTATAGGAGACTAGGACACTGTAATATTCACTCCCTTAGAAAGATAACTAGAAAAAGCTTAGTTAAAGACTTACCCAAACTTGAGTTTCCAAATGAAAAAGTGTGTAATCCTTTTCAAAAGGGAAAACAACACAAAGTTTCCTTGAAACCAAAGAAAGAAGTGTCAACTTATCAACCTCTCGAACTAGTTCACATGGATTTGTTTGGAACATCTAGAGTTTCTAGTTTAAATGGGAAGAACTATGTTTATGTGCTTGTAGATGACTTTTCTAGATATACTTGGACCTTATTTCTGGCTCACAAAAGTGAATCCTGCTCTTATTTTACTAAATATTCCAAGACTGTAGAAAATATTAGTGGACTTAGAATTAAATCCTTAAGAAGTGATCATGGTCGTGAGTTTGAAAATCAAGAGTTTGAATCCTTTTTCTCTCAAAATGGTTATAGTCACAATTTCTTTGCCCCTAGAACACCTCAACAAAATCGAGTTATAGAGAGAAGAAATAGAACCCTGCAAGAGATTTCTAGAACATTGCTTAGTGAATATGACCTACCTATTTATTTTTGGGCTGAATCTATCAATACAACGTGCTACATAATCAATAGAGTGATGATCAAACCTATTTTTAAAAGGAATCCTTATGAGTTATGGAACAATAGAAAACCCAAAGTTAACTACTTCAAAGTTTTTGGTTTCAAAGTCTATATCCTTAATACTAAGGACAATCTTGACAAATTTGCATCCAAGAGTGATAAAGGTATATTTTTAGGATATTCCATGTCTAGTAAAGCCTATAGAGTGTTCAATAAAAGAACAAAATGTGTGGAAGAATCTGTTCATGTCAAATTTGATGAAACAAATCCACATGTGACTAAATCCATTCTAGAGAATCTAGAGGATGATGTATCAAATCTGAACATTAATCCAAAATCCTCAAACCATTCTGTGAAAGAATATGTGAAAACTTCCAGTTCTGAAAATTCCTTAGACTTAAGTCACAATGAACCTGAACCTGTTGATGAACCTAAAATCACTAGTCCCTCTTTTTCTAGAGTTGTTAGAACTCTTAAGAACCATCCCTTAGATTCTGTTGTAGGAGACCTAGATAAAGGAACTCAAACTAGAGCTTCTCTTAGAAATCAGGTTGAACATCAAGTCTTCTTGTCATAACTTGAACCTAAAAACGTTAATGATGCTATCAATGATGAATTTTGGGTGATGGCTATGCAAGAAGAACTTAATAAATTTTAAAGAAACAAAGTTCATAAACTTGTTGAAATACCTAAGGACACATTCACCATAGGCACTAAATGGGTGTTTATAAATAAGGTAGATGAAGATGGTAACAAAGTTAGAAAAAAGGCTAGATTGGTTGCACAAGGATATAGTCAAGAAGAAGAAATTGACTATGAGGAGACCTTTGCAACAATATCTAGACTTGAAGCCATCAGAATCTTGCTTAAAAATGCTGCACATATGAATTTAAAACTATATTTGTAATGACCCTTGTTTTGAACCGGGTTAAAAAGTGTATAAATTTGAAATTTTCGTTTACTGAACCGGTTACTTTTAGAATCGGGCTTCAGAACGAGGTTCCAAAGGTTTGAACCCTTCTTTTTTATGTTTTTGGGGTTGGGAGAAGGCCCGAGAAGTTTCCAGAGTGTCTCAAGGTGTTTCAGATTCATCGTACCCGAAGACACCTGGTTTTTAAGTGACAACTGAAGGCGCACGGTTGGCGCACGGTTTCCCAAACCGTGCGGCCCAAACCGGGAGGCTTAAAATAGGGAGGTAGAAGAGTCTGCACGGCCTGCGAACGGTTTCCCCAAACTGTGTGACAAGCCCGTGCGGGGTGCCTGGGGTGTCCAGTAGAGGACGCACGGTTTGCGCACAGTTTGGCAAACCGTGCAGGATAAATCGTGCGTGGCCCTCCTATTTGGGTTTTGGGATATTTTAAATGAAATTAAAAATAAAATAAATAAAACCTAAACTAAACACTCCCTCACTTCCTCTCTCGTCCAGAACCACATGAACCCCCCTCCTACCATGTCACCTCGGCCTCACGTGAGCCCTCCCTTGGCCGGACCTCCTCTCCTCCATTTTTGGTGATTTCTTCATCCAAATATCCATGGTAGGTCCTTCTATTCCCTCCCCTCCTAGTTCCAAGCCATTTTTTGGCGTATTCATCGCCCGGTGAGATTCGACCGAATTCCCTAGGGTTTAGGGTCATCCGACTTTTGGTTTCTCTTTGTTCTAGGTTCGTGCAGAAGGCTTCTCAGGTCGTGTTTGTGTGTATTCTGGTGATCACTGCCGAAGGTGAAGTGATTCGCCACGTTTCGATCCACCGGTTTGTTTCTGAGGAAAGGGTTTTACCCGTTGTTGGGTTTCATTTCTTCCTTTTAGTGTCTTAGGTTGTTTTAGAGGTTCCTGGTTTGTTTTTCGTAGTGCGTTGGACCTTTGGAGTTGGTTTTCTCCTTTCTAGAGCTTAGGTGACTCGCCTGCGCAGGCATAGGTATGTATTTATATGTACGTGGGTTCCCCCAGTATGCATATATTCATGCATGGCAGCGAATCTACACATACGGGGCTAGTTGTCCCCATTTCATATATAAAAAGTGCATGCGTAGCTGAGTGGAGATAGACATATGCATATAAGCACGCATGTAAGGATCCTCTTGCACATTCCCATGGACTTGAGGGTGTGTCTGCATAGAGGCTAGGTGTCCTTGCATGTGTGTAAAGGTGCATATGCTCAGTGGGGGAGAAGCAGCAGTGACTTTAGTTAGAAAGCACCAAGAGCCAGAGTGGATGGATGGATCCACCTTGAGGTAGGGTCCCTCTCCTGCCTTTTTATTTAAAGTGAAGTTTAAATGAGTTAATTTATGCACAGCCTTAGTAATTTAATTCTGCAAGTTAGCCTTGAGTAAATGCTTCTGTGAAAACCATGTGAATTGTAGGAACAAGATAAAAAGGGTTGCCTGCTAACTAAAATAACGATTTAATAATAAAACCCCTCAATCAGAGGGGCACTGTCTTCAATATAAAAATTAGTGATAGACTTTTTATTCTTTCCTGTTGGATTGTTGTGGTGCCTCTTTGATTCCTTGTATGTGAACTTGCCTTGTTGAGACAAGTAGAATGAAATGGCTTTGATACTTGAGTTTGGGTCAATTTTCCATGTTAGGAAAATTGAGTAAAATGGTAACCTTAGTGGGATGACCTAAGACTACATGACATGCTCCTCTAGAAGGTATCAAAGGGTTAAAGAATGATAAACATACCCTTTAAGTTGAACTGGTTAAACTAGAATGAACGGACTAGGGTGGTATGACCATGCCTTGGAATAATGTAATGAGAACAGCTTATGTTAGTATAATGAATATGTGAAAATCTTGGTTTAGATACTTAAGATGGGTTGACTTAAGTATTAATGTGAATGTGTTCGCTTATGTGTATGTGGTATGATCCTTTGAATTCTTATGAGGTAATTCCATAAGTAGTATACTATAAACATGTTTGTATTGTGAGTGCGCACATACTGATGCCACAGAGTGAATGATTGATTGTGAATGTGGAATGACTACTTGAAATGCATAAGAGGTACTACCTTATGAATTGTCATGTAATGCTAATAATGAATTTGTATGATTATAGATGGGAGGCATGCATACCCCATGCCAGCTTATTTTGAGTATGGGTGAAAGGCATGTCTACCCCATGCCAGATGTGAACTATATACGTGTCTGGAAGGGAGGCATTATTACCCCTTTCCAGTTAACTTCTATTTAAGAACATGTTTGGATGGGAAGCAATTATACCCCATTCCAATATTATGAACATGTTTGGATGGGAAGCAGTTATACCCCATGCCAGTGTTATGAATGTTATGGAAGGGAGGTGTTATTACCCCTTGCTAGTTGACCAATAGAAACGATAGGCATTCTTAACTTATGTCCGTTATTCTCTATACGTGTATGGGAGGGAGGAATTCTTACCCCTTTCCAGTTGACTCATAGGGACAAGAGGCATTCTTACCTCATGCCCGCTAATCTAGATTAATGGGTGGGAGGCATTCTTACCCCACGCCATCTATGATCTAAATGATTTTATACACACACACGCACACACACACACACACACACACATATATATATATATATATGGTGACATGATCAGGTTACTTTACCAGCAACGAGCCGAAGCTGGTATAGTAGTCAGGTGTCCCTTGGGAACCTGGACGGGTGTCTTTTACTTGTGTAATTCTGCTTACTTATTTCTTCATATCTTCTTACTGTTTAATTATATACACACTGTATGGATTGGGTTAGACACCAGTGGTGACGGCCTACTGAGATTTATATCTCACACCCTACTCGGGCCGCCATTGCACTGGGGTACCAGAGTAGACCTTTCTTGTTTGCAGGACCTAGGTTGGTTGCTGTGATGCTTGCACCTGGAGATAGGAGCAAAGGACCGAGCGAGAGCTCGGTATGCTCAGGAGAACTCCCTTCGAGCCTTGCTATCTTTATTTTATTCTTTTACATTGTACTGTAAGCATACTGTATTTTTTACTACTTTCGGAAATGTATCACCATCTATACATGGATGTATTGTAAACTGGCGTTTGCCACCTATTATAAATATGATCACTATTTTCTTCCCCTGCTGTTTGTTCATTGTTTAATATATTACTGCTTCGGATATTGAATGTTATTTACTCTGATAATACCGTTGTGTTACTCTAATACGAGGGTACAGTCTCCCCACTATCACCTCCCAAGACCCTCGCTGCTATTCGGCAGCCTCTGGCGTATGGGGAGACACGCTTGAGGCCATGTGACCTATCAGTCCGGCCACTGGTTCGATGGTAAGCCAGGCTGGGATGTTACAAAGTGGTATCAGAGGAGTTTTCTCTTATGATTTGTTTTACTAATTGGCGACATTAGACAGGGATAGTAAGGAATTGGAATTTGGTAATGATCTGTGTCTGGGATTGGCCACCCCGTACACAGGGAAAAGCCAAATTACCTCAAATAAAATTATTGTTTTAATTATTTTAATTATTACGGTTGATTTGATTTCACCTTTGGGTTAGGAAAATGTTTTCTATTGATACCGTTGATGCAATTTTGGGTTATGTTTCAATTACAGCCCAAGGATATGAGGGTATGACATCTCATGCATCATATAGGCACCTTGTAAGAAATTGCATACCATGCATTATGCCATGCCATCTAGGATGCATTAGTTGACTCTTGCTGTTGTGATAGGTACTGTGGTAGTTATTCTATACTGTTGATGAAATTTTGGGTTCTGTTTCTATTGCAGCCCGAGGATATAAGGGTATGCCATCTCATGCATCATATAAGCACCTTGTAAGAAATTTCATGCCATGCATTATGCCATTCCATCTAGGATGCATTATTTGATGCCTGCTATTGTGATAGGTACTGTGGTAGTTATTCTATGCTTATGTGATATAGCATGTTCTGTGTTATTGCTTACGATAACATGCTATTTTTGATCAAAAATGAAATTGGTTGCTTTTTCTAAATTAAGTGATTGCAGTTACGACAAGTTCCAATTTTCAGTTGTAAGGTGTATGGGAGGATTATAGCTGGGAAAGGGTAACCCGTGTAATCAGATTTCTGAAAAGGGCTACTAAATATTTAATTGTAAAATGGAATTGGTTTTGATTAAAGGGATCCAAATTCCAAACTGTAATGTGTATGGGTGCTTTGAAGATTGGTAGGTGGCCACCCTTATGATTGGATCGTTGTATTTGAGCATGTTAATTTCTGAAATGTGATCTATTTTGTTTAATGGGAGCCAATTTTCAATTTATGGAGTGTATGGGCACTTCATGGGTTGGGAAACGGCGACCCATAAGGAATGGAATGGAAGGATGCTTTGTGTGATGTTTATTTGTGTAAAAGTTTTTTGATTTTGATATGAAATGTTTTGGCTTGTTGGGACCCTCTTAGGTCACCTAGTGGTTAAAAAGAAGTTGGTTGAAACTTTCCTGTTATGCTTTGAGTTGTTTGATAAAATGATCAAGTGCCTAGTGAATTTTTTTTTTGGAAAAGGGTACTTGATGTGTCGAATTTAATCTTTTAAAGTGATTAAATGATAAATGTGAATAAATATAAAGGGCTGGGAAAAAGGAACCTATAGTTGTGTCCTCTGTTGGGACCCTATGTGTGGGTAGGTTAAGTCTTTCTTGTGAGTGCCTTGGAACGGAACCTTACACGTTTTCTGTAGGCTGTTTTATTTTAGCAATGGCGTTAAATGTTAGGCTTTGAGCCCGGTGAGTTTTGTTGGATGTGACGAAGTGCTTGGGTTGACACTTGTTTTTCATGAGGGGCTAGCCCGTGGTAGGTATCACCCTTAGAGCTTATGTGATTGGCTTGTTCGGTTAAATTTCTGAAGTTTGGCACTGTTCGGGTACCGTTGTCCCGTGTAGGACTTCCAGTTCTAATGACACCCTTGTTCGGATGGGTGGTCATGCTTCTTTTGATCTTGTTAAGGGATTTAGCATCGGGTAATGCTCAGTATCAGTTGGTTGGACATGCCTCGGGCATGGTCGGTTACCTTGTTGGTCGTTTGACCCTTTCTTCTCACGCAGTAATGGATGACTTGACACATCATCATCCAAGAGAATGGTCGTATGGGGCAATATTATGTTTGGTTGTATCTCTTGTGTTGTTGTGTACGGTCTCAGGTCATGTCCGTGGTAGAGTGACTTGAGCGTTTGAGAATCAAGTTGTCCCAATGCTCGGGATGATTTTTGGAAGAATCGGTTGGTTGACAGGTCGGTCTTATTGCTTTGGATTCATTGTACGTTTGACACGGTTATCGTGGCTCAGAGGAGCGACACACGTCCGTTCAGTTAATTATGAACAAGTCTGCTTATGAGCAGCTTGCCTTTCTCCTTTCGATGACACCAACCCTTTTAAGGTGGGAAGCGTCGTTCCAGTTGAGGAAAGCATGTCCTTCTGGGTAGAAGGAACAATCCAAGAAGGACCATCTTGGAAAATGGTTGGGTTTTGCTTTAATACTTTTGGGTTTTGGTGTTAAGGTTGATCGACGAAAGCCTCATGTGGGAAAATGCATCATGATCGGTTGAAATCTGGATGCGTCAGCAGGTGAAGCCAAGTTTCTTCTTTAGAGTCGACCATGGGTGGTTCGACTGATCTCCTTTCCAGTTTTCAGGTATAAATAATTGGAATCCATTTTCAATCCTCTTAGTGTACTCTTCTAGGCGACGAGCTTTTCCCCTATCTTGATTTCATCCTTGATGTGCTAAGAGAGCGTCGGTCTTGCACTATGCTAAAGTTTTAAAAAGCTGTTGAGCCTGGTTGGTTGTTCCCTTTCGGCATTGCACGCTGCATGCGTGGTTTCATTCATGGTTTGATCTTTGAGGAGTCACCGAGATTCGGGTATGGGATTTTCGGTGAACGTCCTCATGGTGAATGCAGGATGCCTTTGGAGAAGGCATTGTTGTTCAGCTTGTAAAGCACCAGCCGCCTAAGCTGGGCATCTTCTTGAATAGTCAGCCGGAGTGGATTGACTCTTTTTGACTTGGGTTTAGAGGTCTATGGGGAAATCGACAGTTTGATCATTTCAAAATCATGCTAGGTGTGTTGTTGGAATGCATAGAGCGTGCTTTTGAAAGATAGTTCAAAAGGTGGTGGAGTTGTGTCTTGAGTCTTGGCCGTTTAACGTGAAAAATATAAGGTGGGAAGTAACTTTGTTTGGTTACTTGGCGAGATGACGATGTGATCATGTCTCTTGTGGAATGGACTCGGGTAAGATATTTCGTGTTTGTTCGGTGGGAAAATGAGCATTGGCTTGGGTGTTGACGACTTAAGTGTCGTGTGCTTAAGTGGATGATCGTGGAGCTTTGAACGTTTGAAAACATAACACAATCATTTAATGGAGCTTCAGAACCCTTGTAGGTCAAATGAAGTGTGCATTGTTCCTGAGGGCTTCTCGGGGATGAGAAGTTTTAAGGTGGTAAGGTTGTAATGACCCTCATTTTGAACAGGGTTAAAAAGTGGAGAAATTTCAACTTTTTGTTTACTGAACCGGTCGTTTTTGGAATCATGATTTGGAACATGGTTCCGAAAGTTTTAACCCTTATTTTTTATGTTTTTGGGGTTGGGAAAAGGCCTGAGAAGTTTCCCGAGTGTCTCGAGGTGTTTCGGATTCATCGTACCTGAAGACGGCTGGTTTTTAAGCGACAACTGAAGGCGCATAGTTGGCGCACGGTTTCCCAAACCGTGCATCCCAAACCATGCTGCTTAAAATAGGGAGGTAGAGGAGTTCGCACGGCCTGCACACGATTTCCCCAAACCATGCGACAAGCTCGTGCGGGGTTCCTGGGGTGTCCAGTAGAGGACACACGGTTTGCACACAGTTTGGAGAACCGTGCGGGATAAACCGTGCGCGACCATCCTATTTGGGTTTTGGGATATTTTAAATGAAATTAAAAGTAATATAAATAAAACCTAAACTAAACACTCCCTCACTTCCTCTCTCAACCAGACCCACACAAACCCCCTCCTCCCATGGCGCCTTGGCCGCGCGTGATCCCTCCCTCAGCCGGACCTCCTCTCCTCCGTTCTTGGCGATTTCTTCTTCCAAATCTCTATGGTATGTCCTTCTCTTCCCTCTCCTCCTTATTCCTAGCCGTTTTTCGGCATATTCATCACCCGGTGAGATTTGGCCGAACGCCCTAGGGTTTAGGGTGATCTGAATTTTGGTTTCTCTTTATTTCAGGTTCGGGCGGAAGGCTTCTAGGGTCGTGTTTGGGTGTATTCCGATGATCGCTACCGAAGGTAAAGCGATTCGCCATGTTTCGATCCACCGGTTTGTTTCTGAGGTAAGGGTTTTACAATTTGTTCGTTTTCGTAGCTTCCTTTTAGTGTCTTAGGTTGTTTTAGAGGTTACTCGTTTGTTTTCCGTAGTGCGTTAGACCTTTAGAGTTGGTTTTCGCCTTGCTAGAGCTTAGGCGACTCGCCTGCGCAGGCATAGGTACATTTTTATATGTATGTGGGTTCCCCCGGTATGCATATATTCATGCATGGAATCTAATCTACACGTATGGGGCTAGTTGTCCCCATTGAATATATAAAAAGTGCATGGACAAGTGAGTGGAGATGGAAATATGCATATAAGCACACATGTAAGGATCCTCTTGCGCATGCCCATGGCCATGCGAGTGTGTGCGCATAGAGGCTAGGTGTCCTTACATGTGTGTAAAGGTGAATATGCTCAGTGGGGGAGTAGCAGCAGTGGCTTTAGTTAGAAATCACCAAGAGCTGGAGTGGACGGATGGATCGACCTTGAGGTAGGGTCCCTCTCCTACCTTTTTATTTAAAGTGAAATTTAAATGAGTCAATTTATGCACTGCCTTAGTACATTAATTCTGCAAGTTAGCCTTGAGTAAATGCTTCTCTGAAAACCGTGTGAATTGTAGGAACAAGATAAAAAGGTTTTCCTTCTATGGTTGATCAACCAATGCCTCGTGTGGGAAAAGGTATCGTTATCGGTTGAAATCTTGATGCTTCAGTAGGTGAAGTTGAGTTTCTTCTTTAGAGTCGACCACTGGTGGTTCGACTGATCTCCTTTCCAGTTTTCAGGTATAAATAACTAGAATCCGTTTTCAATCCTCTTAGTGTACTCTACCATGGTACGAGCTTGTCTCCTATCTTGCTTTCATCCTGGATGTGCTAAGAGAGCATCGGTCTTGCACCGTGGTAAAGTTTTAAAAAGCTGTTGAACTTGGTTGGTTGTTCCCTTTCGGCGTTGCACGCTGCATGCATGGTTTCGTTCGTGGTTTGATCTTTCAAGAGTCACCGAGAGTCGGGTGTGGGATTTTCGGTGAACGTCCTCGTGGTGAATGCAGGATGCCTTGGGAGAAGGCATTGTTGTTCAGCTTGTAAAGCACCGACCGCCTAAGCCAAGCATCTTCCTGAATAGTCAGCTGGAGTGGCTTGACTCTTTTTGACTTGGGTTTAGAGGTTGATGGAGAAATCGACCATTTGATCGTTTCAAAATCATGCTAGGTGCGTCGTTGGAACTCTTAGAGCGTGCTTTTGAAAGACAGTTCAAAAGGTGGTGGAGCTGTGGTTTGAGTCTTGGCCGTTTAACGTGAAAAATCTAAGGTGGGAAGTACCTTTGTTTGGTTGCTTGACGAGACAAAAATGTGATCATGTATCTTTTGGAATGGGCTCGGGTAAGAGATTCCGTGTTGGTTCGGTGGGAAAACGAGCGTTGGCTCGGGTGTTGATGACTTAACTGTCGTGTGCTTAAGTGGATGATCGTGGAGCATTGAACATTTGGAAATGTAATGCGATCGTTGAATAGAGATTCATGACCCTTGTAGTTTGAATGAAGTGTGCGTTGTTCCTGAGGGATTCTCGGGGACGAGAAATTCTAGGGTGGGAAGGTTGTAATGACCCTCATTTTGAACTGGGTTAAAAAGTGGAGAAATTTGAAATTTTCATTTACTGAACCGGTCGTTTTTCGAATCGAGCTTCGAAACGGGGTTTTAAAGGTTTGAACCCTTATTTTTTATGTTTTTAGGGTTGGGTGAAGGCCTGAGAAGTTTCTTGAGTGTCTCGAGCTGTTTCAGATTCTTCGTACCCAAAGATGGATGGTTTTTAAGTGACAACTGAAGGCGCATGGTTGGCACACGGTTTCCCAAACCGTGCGACCCAAACTGTGCGGCTTAAAATAGGGAGGCAGAGGAGTCTGCACGGCCTGTGCACGGTTTCCCCAAACCGTGTGACAAGCCCGTGCAGGGTGCATGGGGTGTCTAGTAGAGGCCGCACGGTTTGCGCACGATTTGGCAAACCGTGCGGGATAAACCATGTGTGGACCTTCTGTTTGGGTTTTGGGATATTTTAAATGAAATTAAAAATAAAATAAATAAAACCTAAACTAAAAACTCCCTCACTTCCTCTCTCAGCCATACCTGCATGAACCCCCCTCCTCCCATGGCGCCTCGGCCTCATGCGATCCCTCCCTCGGCCGGACCTCCTCTCCTCCGTTCTTGGCGATTTATTCTTCTGAATCTGCATGGTAGGTCCGTATCCTCCCTCTCATCCTTGTTCCGTGCTGTTTTTCGGCGTATTTGTTGCCCGATGAGATTCGGACGAACGCTCTAGGGTTTAGGGTGATCAGAATTTTGGTTTCTATTTGTTCCAGGTTTGTGTGGAAGGCTTCTTGGGTCCTATTTGGGTGTATTCCGGTGATCTCCACTGAAGGAGAAGCGATTCGCCAGGTTTCGATCCGCCGGTTTGTTTTTGAGGTAAGGGTTTTACCCGTTGTTGGTTTTCGTAGCTTCCTTTTAGTGTCTTAGGTTGTTTTAGAGGTTCCTGGTTTTTTTTTCGTAGTTCATTGGACCTTTGGAGTTGGTTTTCGCCTTGCCAGAGCTTAGGCGGCTCGCCTGTGCAGGCATAGGTATGTATTTATATGTATTTGGGTTCCCTTGGTATACATATATTCGTGCATGGCAGCGAATCTACACGTACGTTGCTAGTTGTCCCCATTACATATATAAAAAGTGCATGCACAAGTGAGTGGAGACAGACATATACGTATAAGCACGCATTTAAGGATCCTCTTGCACATGACCATGGCCATGCGGGTGTGTGCGCATAGAGGCTAGGTGTCCGTGCATGTGTGTGAAGGTGAATATGCTCAGTGGGGTAGCAGCAACAATGACTTCAGTTAGAAAGTGCCAAGAGGCGAAGTGGAAGGATGGATCCACCTTGAGGTAGGGTCCCTCTTCTGCCTTTTTATTTAAAGTGAAGTTTAAATGTGTTAATTTATGTACTGCCTTAATACTTTAATTCTGCAAGTTAGCCTTGAGTAAATGCTTCTGTGAAAACCGTGTGAATTGTAGGAACAAGATAAAAAGGGTTTCCTGCTAACTAAACTGATGATTTAATAATAAAACCCCTCAATCAGAGGTGCACTATCTTCAAGATAAAAAGTAGTGATAGAATTTTTATTCTTGCCTGCTGTATTATTGTGGTGCCTCTTTGATGCCTTGTATGTGAACTTGCCTTGTTGAGAAAAGTAGAATGAAATAGATTTGATACTTGAGTTTGGGTCGATTTTCCATGTTAGGAAAACTGAGTAAGATGGTAACCTTAGTGGGATGACCTAAGACTACATGACATGTTCCTCTAGAAGGTATCAAAGGGTTAAAGAATGATAAACATACCCTTTAAGATGAACTGGTTAAACTAGAATGAACGGACTAGGGTGGTACGACCACGCCTTGGAATAATGTAATGAGAACGGCTTATGTTAGTACAATGAATATGTGAAAATATTGGTTTAGATACTTTAGATGGGTTGCCTTAAGTATTAACGTGAATTTGTTTGCTTATGTGTATGTGGTATGATCCTTTGAATGCTTATGAGGTAATTCCATAAGTAGTATACTATAAACATGTTTGTATTGTGAGTGAGCACATGCTGATGCCACATAGTGAATGATTGATTGTGAATGTGGAATGACTACTTGAAATTCATAAAAGGTACTGCCTTATGCATTGTCATATAATGCTGATAATGAATTTGTATAATTATGAATGGGAGGCATGCATACCCCATGCCAGATTACTTTGAGTATGGGTGGGAGGCATGTCTACCCCACGCCAGATGTGAACTATATACATGTCTGGAAGGGAGGAATTATTACCCCTTTCCAGTTGACTTCTGTTTATAAATGTGTTTGGATGGGAAGCAGTTATACCCCATGCCAGTATTATGAACGTGTTTGGATGGGAAGCAGTTATACCCCATGCCAGTGTTATGAATGTGATGGAAGGGAGGCATTCTTACCCCTTGATAGTTGACCTATAAGGATGAGAGGGATTCTTACCTCATGCCCGTTATTCTCTATACGTGTATGGGAGTGAGGCATTATTACACCTTACCATTTGACTCATAGGGACGAGAGGCATTCTTACCTCGTGCCCGCTAATCTCGATTAATGGGTGGGAGGAATTCTTACCCAAATCCATCTATGATCTAAATGCTTTTATACACACACACACACACACACACACACAGATATATATATATATATATATATATATATATATATATATATATATGGTGACATGATCAGGTTACTTTACCGGCAATGAGCCGAAGCTGGTATAGCCGTCAGGTGTCCCTTGGGAACCTGGACGGGTGTCTTTTACTTGTGTAATTATGATTACTTATTTCTTCATATCTTCTTAGTGTTTAATTAAATACACACTTTCTGGATTAGGTTAGACACCAATGGTGCCGGCCTACTGAGATTTATATCTCACACCCTACTCGGGTTTCCATTACACTGGGGTACCCGAGTAGACCTTTCTTGTTTGCTGGACCTAGGTTGGTTGCTGTAATGCTTGTACCTGAAGATTGGAGCAAATGATCGAGCGGGAGCTCAGGATGCACAGGATAACTCCCATTAGGCCTTACTGTCTTTCATTTATTCCTTTTCATTGTACTGTAATCATGTTTTATTGTTTACTACTTTCGGAAATGTATCACTATCTGTACATGCATGTATTGTAAACTGGCATTTTCCACCTTTTATAAAGATGATCACAATTTTTCTTCCGCTGCTGTTTGTTCATTGTTTAATCTATTACTTCTTCCTTTATTGAATGTCATTTACTCTGATAATACCACTGTGTTACTCTGATATGAGGGTATAGTCTCCCTATACTCACCTCCCGAGACCCTCACTACTAGTCGGCAGCCTCTGGCATACGGGGAGACACTTTTGAGGCCATGTGACCTACCGGTCCGGCCACCAGTTCGATGGTAAGCCGGTCCGAGACATTACAAAGTGGTATCAGAGGAGTTTTCTCTTATGATTTGTTTTACTAATTGGCAACATTAGATAGGGATAGGAAGGAATTTGAATTTAGTAATGAGCTGTGTCTGGGATTGGCCACCCCGTGCACAGGGAAAAGCAAAATTCCCTTAAATTCAATTATTTTTTTAATGATTTTTATTATTACGGTTGATTTGATTTCACCGTTGGGTGACACACATGTTTTATGTTGATACTATTGATGAAATTTTGGGTTCTGTTTCTATTGCAGCCCGAGGATATGAGGGTATGCCATCTCATGCATCATATAGGCACCTTGTAAGAAATTTCATACCATGCATTATCCCATGCCATCTAGGATGCATTAGTTGACGCGTTCTATTGTGATAGGTACTGTGTTAGTTATTCTATACTTCTATGATATAGCATGTTCTGTGTTATTTCTTACGATAACATGCTATTTTTGATCAAAAATGAAATTGGTTACTTTTGTTAAATTAAGTGATTTTGGTTACGACAGGAGACAATTTTCAGTTGTAAGGTGTATGGGCGCCTTATAGATGGGAAAGGGTAACCTGTGTAATTGGATTTCCGAAAAAGGGCTACTAAATCTTTAATTGTAAAATGGAATTGGTTTTGATTAAAGGGAGCCAAATGCCAAATTGTAAGGTGTATGGGCGCTTTTTAGATTGGTAGGTGGCAACCCTTATGATTGGATCATTGTATTTGAGCATGTCAATTTCTGAAATGTGATCTATTTTGTTTAATGGGAGCCATTTTTCAATTTATTGAGTGTTTAGGCGCTTCATGGGTTGGGAAACGACAACCCATAAGGAATGGAATGTCAGGATGCTTTGTGTGATGTTTATATGTGTAAAAGTTGTTTGATTTTGATATGAAATGTTTTGGCTTGTTGGGATGCTCGTAGGTCACCTAGTGGTTAAAAGGAAGTTTGTTGAAACTTTCCTGTTATGCTTTGAGCTATTTGATAAAATGTTCAAGTGCCTAGTGAATTTTTGTTTGGAAAAGGGTACTTGATGTGTTGAATTTAATCTTTTAAAGTGATTAAATGATAAATGTGAATAAATATAAAGGGCTTGGAAAAAGTAACCTGTAGTGGTGTCCTCTTTTGAGACCCCGTGTGTGGGTAGGTTAAGTCTTCCTTGTGAGTGCCTTAGAATGGAACCTTATGCGTTTTCCGTAGGCTGTTTTGTTTTATCAATGACGTTAAATGTTAGGCTTTGAGCCCGATGAATTTGGTTGGATATGACGAAGTGCTTGGTTCGACGCTTGTTTTTCGTGAGGGGCTAGCCCGTGGTAGGTAGCGCCCTTAGAGCTTATGTGCTTGGCTTGTTCGGTGAACTTTCGGAAGTTTGGTATTGTTCGGGTACCGCTGTCCCATGTAGGACTTCCAGTTCTAATGACACCCTTGTTCGGATGGGTGGTCATGCTTCTTTTGATCTTGTTAAGGGATTGAGCATCGGGTAATGCTCAGTATCAGTTTGTTGGACATGCCTCGAGCATGGTCGGTAGCCTTATTAGTCATTCAACCCTTTCTTTTCACGCAGTAATGGATGACTTGACATGTCATCATCCAAGCGAATGGTCGTATGGGGAAATACGATGTTTGGATGTATCTCTTTTGCTGCTGTGTACGGTCTCAGGTCATCTCCGTGGTAGAGTAACCTGAGCGTTTTAGAATCAAGTTGTCCCAATGCTCGGGATGATTTTCGGAAGAATTGGGTGGTTGACACACCGGTCTTGTTACTTTGGATTCCTTGTACGTTTGACATGGTGATCGTGTCTCGGAGGAGTGACACACGTCCGTTTAGTTAATTATGAACAAGTCTTCTTATGAGAAGCTTGTATTTCTCCTTTCAATGACGCTGACCCTTCTAAGGTGGGAAGAGTCATGCCAGTTGAGGAAATCATGTCCTTCTGGGTAGAAGGAACACGCCAAGAAGGACCATCTTGGAAAATGGTCATGTTTTTCTTGAATGATTTTGGGTTTTGGTGGTAAGGTTGATCGACGAATTCCTCTTGTGGGAAAAGTCATTGTGATCGGTTGAAATCTTGATGTGTCGGCAGGTGAAGCTGAGTTTCTTCTTTAGAGTCAACCAGGGGTGGTTCGACTGATCTCCTTTCCAGTTTTTGGGTATAAATAACTAGAATCTGTTTTCAATCCTCTTAGTGTACTCTGCTACGCGATGAGCTTGTCCCCTATCTTGTTTTCGTCCTGGATGTGCTAAGAGAGCATCGGTCTTGCACCGTGCTAAAGTTTTAAAAAGTTGTTGATCTTGGTTGGTTATTCCATTTCAGCGTTTCACGCTGCATGTGTGGTTTCATTCATGGTTTGATCTTTCAGGAGTCACCGAGAGTCGGGTATGGGATTTTCGGTGAACGTCCTTATGATGAATGCGGGATGCCTTGGGAGAAGGCATCATTGTTTAGCTTGTAAAGTACCGACCACCTAAGCCGAGCGTCTTCTTGAATAGTCAACCTGAGTGGATTGACTCTTTTCGACATGGGTTTAGAGGTTGATGGGGAAATAGACCGTTTGATCATTTCAAAATCACGCTAGGTGTATCGTTGTAAATCTTAGAGCGTGCTTTTGAAAGATAGTTCAAAAGGTGGTGGAGCTGTGGTTTGAGTCTTGGCCGTTTAATGGGAGAAATTTAAGGTGGGAAGTACCTATGTTTGGTTGCTTGACGAGACGAAGATGTGATCATGTAACTTGTGGAATGGGCTCGGGTAAGAGATTTCGTGTTGGTTCAGTGGGAAAACTAGCGTTGGCTCGGGTGTTGACGACTTAAGTGTCATTTTCTTAAGTGGATGATCATGGAGCGTTGAACATTTGGAAATGTAACGTGATCCTTGAATGGATAATCATGACCCTTTTAGGTTGAATGAAGTGTGCGTTGTTCCCAAGGGCTTCTCAGGGACGAGAAGTTCTAAGGTGGGAAGGTTGTAATGACCCTCATTTTGAATCGGGTTAAAAAGTGGAGAAATTTGAAATTTTCGTTTACTGAACCGGTCATTTTTAGAATCGGGATTTGGAACGAGGTTTTGAAGGTTTGAATCCTTCTTTTTTATATTTTTTGGGTTGGGTGAATGCCCGAGAAGTTTATCGAGTGTCTTGAGGTGTTTCAGATTCATCGTACCCGAAGACGATTGGTTTTGAAGTGACAACTGAAGGCGCACGGTTGGCACATAGTTTCCCAAACCGTGCGGCCCAAACTGTGCGGCTTAAAATAGGGAGGAAGAGGAGTCCGCACGGCCTGTGCACGGTTTCCCCAAACCATGCGCCAAGCCCGTACGGGGTTCCTGGGGTGTCCAGTAGAGGCCGCACGGTTTGCGCACGGTTTGGCAAACCGTGCGGGATAAAATGTGTGCAGCCCTCCTGTTTTGGTTTTGGGATATTTTAAATGAAATTAAAAATAAAATAAATAAAACCTAAACTAAACACTCCCTCACTTCCTCTCTCGGCTAGACAGACACGGACCCCCCTCCTCCCATGGCGCCTCGGCCTCACACAAGCCCTCCCTCGGTCAGACCTCCTCTCCTCCGTTCTTTACGATTTCTTCTTATGAATCTCCATGGTAGGTTTTTATCCTCCCTCTCCTCCTTGTTCCAAGCCGTTTTTCGGCATATTCTTTTCCCGGTGAGATTTGGACGAATGCTATAGGGTTTAGGGTGATCTGACTTTTGGTTTCTCTTTGTTCCAGGTTCGTGCGGAAGGCTTTTCGGGTTGTGTTTGGGTGTATTCCAGTGATCACCACCGAAGGCGAAGAAATTCACCACATTTCGATCCACTGGTATGTTTCTGAGGTAAGGGTTTTACCCGTTGTTGTTTTTTGTAGCTTCCTTTTAGTGTCTTAGGTTGTTTTAGAGGTTCTTGGTTTGTTTTCTGTAGTGTGTTGGACCTTTGGAGTTTGTTTTTGCCTTGACAGAGCTTAGGTGACTCGCCTGCGTAGACATATGTACATATTTATATGTATGTGGGTTCCCCTGGTATGCGTATATTCATGCATGGCGGCTAATCTACACGTATGGGGCTAGTTGTCCCCATTGCATATATAAAAAGTTCATGCGAAAGTGAGTGGAGATGGACATATGCGTATAAGAACGCATGTAAGGATCCTCTTGCGCATGCCCATGGCCATGCGGGTGTGTGCGCATAGAGGCTAGGTGTCCTTGCATGTGTGTGAAGGTGCATATGCTCAGTGGGGGAGCAGCAGTAGTGACTTTAGTTAGAAATCACCAAGAGCCGGAGTGGATGGATGGATCCAGCTTGAGGTAGGGTCCCTCTCTTGCCTTTTTATTTAAAGTGAAGTTTAAATGAGTTAATTTATGCACTGCTTTAGTACTTTAATTCTGCAAGTTATCCTTGAGTAAATGCTTCTGTAAAAACCGCATGAATTGTAGGAACAAGATAAAAAGGGTTTCCTGCTAACTAAACTAACGATTTAATAATAAAACCCCTCAATCAGAGGTGCGCTATCTTCAAGATAAAAAGTAGTGATAGACTTTTTATGCTTGCCTGCTGGGTTGTTGTGGTGCCTCTTTGATGCCTTTTATGTGAACTTGCCTTGTTGAGACAAGTAGAATGAAATGGCTTTGATACTTGAGTTTGGGTCAATTTTCCATGTTAGGAAAATTGAGTAATATGGTAACCTTAGTGGGATGACCTAAGACTACATGACATGTTCCTCTAGAAGGTATCAAAGGGTTAAAGAATGATAAACATACCCTTTAAGATGAACTGGTTAAACTAGAATAAACAGACTCGGGTGGTACGACCACGCCTTGGAATAATTTAATGAGCACGACTTATGTTAGTAAAATGAATATGTGAAAATCTTGGTTTAGATACTTAATATGGGTTTCCTTAAGTATGAACATGAATGTGTTCGCTTATGTGTATATGGTATGATCCTTTGAATACTTATGAGTGAATGCCATAAGTAGTATACTATAAACATGTTTTTATTGTGAGTGGGAACAAGCTGATGCCACAGAGTGAATGATTGATTGTGAATGTGGAATGACTACTTGAAATGCATAAGAGGTACTGCCTTATGCAGTGTCATATAATGATGAAAATGAATTTGTATGATTATGGATGGGAGGAATGCATACCCCATGCCAGCTTATTTTTAGTATGGGTGGGAGGCATGTCTACCCCACGCTAGATGTGAACTATATATGTGTCTGGAAGGGATGCATTCTTACCCCTTGCCAGTTTAATTCTGTTTATGAATGTGTTTGGATGGAAAGCAGTTATACCCCATGCCAGTATTATGAACGTGTTTGGATGGGAATCAGTTATACCCCATGCCAGTGTTATGAATGTGATTGAAGGGAGGCATTCTTACCCCTTTCCAGTTGAACTATAGGGACGAGTGATATTCTTACCTCGTGCCCATTATTCTCTATACGTTAATGGGAGTGATACATTCTTACCCCTTTCCAGTTGACTCATAGGAACGAGAGGCATTCTTACCTCGTGCTCGCTAATCTAGATTAATGGGTGGGAGGCATTCTTACCCCACACCATCTATGATATAAATGATTTTAGACACACACACACACACACATATATGGTGACATGATCATGTTACTTTACCGGCAACAAACCGAAGCTGGTATAGCCGTTAGGTGTCCCTTGGGAACCTGGACGAGTGTCTTTTACTTGTTTAATTCTGCTTATTTATTTCTTCATATCTGCTTACTGTTTAATTAAATACACACTGTCTGGATTGGGTTAGACACTGGTGGTGCTGGCCTACTGAGATTTATATCTGACACCCTACTCAGGCCACCATTGCACTGGGGTACCCAAGTAGACCTTTCTTGTTTGCAGGACCTAGGCTGGTTGCTGTGATGCTTGTAACTAGAGATAGGAGCAAAGGACCGAGCGGGAGCTCGGGATGTTCAGAAGAATGCCTGTCAGGCCTTGCTATCTTTCCTTTATTCTTTTGCATTGTACTGTAAGCATGTTGTATTGTTTACTGCTTTCGGAAATGTATCACCATCTGTACATGCATGTATTGTAAACTGGCGTTTTCCACCTTTTATAAAGATGATCACTATTTGTCTTCCGCTGCTGTTTGTTCATTGTTTAATCTTTTACTGCTTCCGCTATTGAATGTTATTTACTTTGATAATACCACTGTGTTACTCTGATATGAGGGTACAGTCTTCCCACTATCACCACCCGAGACCCTCGCTGCTATTCGGCAGCCTCTGGCATACGGGGAGATGCACTTGAGGCCATGTGACCTACTGGTCTGGCCACTGGTTCGATGGTAAGCCAGGAAGGGACGTTACAATATCAAATGGATGTTAAGACTGCATTATTAAATGGGTATATAGTTGAGAATGTCTTTTTTGAACAACCCCCTGGTTTTTACAAACCCCCATTTTCCAAATCATATTCTTAAACTGTCAAAAGCTTTATATGGTTTAAAACAAGCTCCAAAAGATTGGTATGATAAGTTGAGTACTTTTATTATTTCCAAAGGTTTTACAAAAGGAATATCTGATCCTACCCTTTTTATAAAATGAATTTATAATGATGTTTTAGTTGAACAAATCTATGTAGATGACATTATCATTGTATCTTCAAAAAATTCTTTATGTGTTGATTTTTCTAAAATGATACAAAATGAATTTGAAATGAGTTTAATGGGTGAACTAAAATTCTTTCTTGGATTTCAAATCTTTGAAAATAACAATGGTATTATTTTAACTCAAAGTAAATATACTATATATCTTCTAAAATGTTTTGGATTGGATAGCTTTAAAAGTAGTGACACTCCCGTGAGTACCACTTGTAAGTTGGATCTTGATGAAGATGTAAAATCTATTGATCAAACCACATATAGAGGAATGATTAGAAGTTTACTCTAATTAACCGCTAGTTGATCTGGAATTATGTTTAGTGTGTGTATGTGTGCTCATTTTCAAGAAAATCCTAAGGAATCTCATTTAAAGGCTGTAAAGATAATTTTCAAATACCTCAAGCATAAACCCAATCTAGGACTATTCTATCCAAGAGGACAATCATTTGAATTAGTTAGTTATTCTGATGCTGACTTTGGTGGCTGTAAGTTAGATAGAAAAAGTGCTTTGGAACATGTCACTTTTTAGGAAGGTCACTTGTATCATGGTGTAGTAAGAAACAAAATTCTGTTGCATTTTCTATTGTAGAAGCTCAATATATAGCTTTTGGAAGTTTTTGTGCAGAAATCTAGTGGATGAAACACACATTACTAGATTATGGATATCAATTCAGGAATGTACCTATAAATTGTGACAACAAAAGTGCTATTAACATCTCAAAAAATCCTGTTTCACATTCAAGGACAAAGCATATTGATATAAGACATCACTTTTTGAGAGATATTAACAAAAGGGTTATATCACTTTGGAATTCATTGGTACTAAGTATCAGCTTGCTGAAATATTTACCAAACCATTAATTTCTGAACGAATATACTACATTATACATGAATTAGGCATGATAAATCTTAAGTAAATGTCCCACTATATTATATCTTACTATTTTATGTCTTACTGTTGTATATCTTACTGTTTACAGTCTCACAGTTAGTATTTTCATGTTTATTGTCTCACTGTGATGTTCATTTACTGTCTCACCGTGAAGTTTGTTCACTGTCTCACTATAACATTCATTTATTGTCTCACTGTAAAGACCTAATATGGTCTCACCGTAAAAATTCTTTATGATTTTTATTTACAAAGTAAAAACCGTATTGCGTTAATTACTCATTTCACCTTTTTTGTTTTCCCGCGCTTTTACTTTTGCAACATTTGGTATTCCTAAATGATAAAATAAAGGAAGTATCACTTGTACATCACTTGAGCTTTCTTCTATTCACTCATTTTTTAACCCTTATTCAACCCTTCAACCCTTATCTCTCTCAAACCTTTTGTGAATGCCTAGGATGAAACACCCTTCATTGTCGACTCCTGATAAATGTAGCTCAAAGAAGAAGAAAATCACACCCAAGCTAGCACCTGAAGGTCCCCTAAATCCAAATCTGGTGAATCGAGTTGTAGTTCATGAGAAAGAGATTTTCCCCAAATGTATTCTATCAAGTAAGTCTCTGGTCTTGAAAGTTTTAAAAGATCAAGGCTGGCTAGAATGGTTTTTGAAGGAAGATAGACCTATCTACCCTAAATTAGTGGCTCAATTTTATCACTATGTTTAGTTCTCCTTTGATTCTGAAGATAGTTATGCTATGAGAAGCTAGATAAATGGCCAAAAAATGCTCATTCTCTTTGAGGCTATGGGCTTCATACCTTAGGATACCTCATGAAGGCATCTGTGAGGACTATCATAGAGGACATCCACCTTCTAGTGAATTCATTGTGTTGGAAGATGCTTTGAAAATCTTAACCGGAAATGGAACCAAGGGGAGATCTATTTATACTGAACTAGATGGAGAATCAATACTTTTGTTTATGTTTATACAGAACCTAATTATCTATAGAAAAGGTGACTTTGTTGTACTAAAATATCTGGATGTGTTTCCGATTCATCTTATAAAAAATGGGCATAACATCAACCTTTGTAAGTATTTCATACACCATATGTGTGAGCTGATCAAAACCACATCCATTTCAACCTCCCCGTTTTACTCTCGGCTTATCTTAGCCATGCTTCATGCCAAAGGTATAGTTGGACCTAATGTGGAAGTAATTAAGGATTTTTAGTTCTGCCTTTTGAAAGTCATTATCAAGAGGATGAAAATCAATTGGAATCTTTGGAAAATGTCATGGGTGGAAGACAATGATAGGATCTATGATAAATTCAATCTAGTGGAACATCCCTCAAGACCAAGAGATATTTCTAATCCTGGTTTGGAACCAGATGAGGTTGTTGAGTATTCTGAAGAAGAAGAAGAGGATGATATGCCTCCAAGGGAAATTGTTTTTGAAAAGGAGGACAGTACTCATGTTCCTCATGTAGTAAGTGAAAAGGAAGTCCCTACTTATGAAGTTGTTGTTAATTTGGAAGATCAACCTGAGTTTGATACAAAATATATTTCCAAAGGAACCTAAAAGGATGCTATGGAAAGTCTTAGAGAATAAGAATTACCTGTTATGAAAGGAGCTACCCTTGAGAAACTCCCAATGGACAAATATGTTCCTAAAGTCATTCCTTCAGCCGAGGAAAGGATGGAGCTAGATTTTCAGTTGGCTAGGCAGTAAATGGGTGAGGAACCAAGAGCTAAATTCGTGGAAATAGATCAAGACCCTAATCCTCTCAGTCCTAAGAAGGATGCAACTGTTGAGGGGGGAGCAACCCTCAAATTTGGAATCTATTGAAGTACCAAAACCTGTTGATTCAAGCCCTATAGACACTCGGTATAAGTTCCCTAGTTTCTATGACATGTATTACTCTCATTAAGTCTCAGTAAAAGACCTTGACCTTTATACTATGTTCTAATTGAAATTTGTCTCTCATATCCAACCAGAACAACCATCCTTGGTGAGTCAAGATGATCTGATGGAATTTGGAGCTACTCTTTTGTCTGGAGTTGAAAAACTCCTGAATACCCAACCAGCTCCTGTAACAAATTTAAGTGAGAGAGATGCCTCACTATTATTGGAAAAATTTATTTGACAGATTCAACTCAAAATGATTCATGAGATTCAAGAAGTTAGAGTTGAAAATAGACTCCTTAGTGATGAATTGAAGACTTTAAGAGGTATTATTGAAGACATGCAGAAAGAGATGCATTTGAGATCAGAGCTTACTAATCATCCTATGGAACCTATTTTTCCTCAAACCCCACAGAATGTTGTCTCTCAGATTCAACCACATTTATCTTCCTTACCTGAAAAGGTAGTAGAAAGAAACAAAAAGTTTGTGAAAGAAATGAAAGAGCTTGTGGTAAATCTTAAAAAACTCACTGATGAGTATACGAGGTGCCTTCAAAAAGTGCTAAATAAACTGAAATCTCTCACCTCAGCTATCAAAGATTCTAAGAAATCTGTACAATCATATCAACCTTTTTTAGAAATTAATCTTCTCAGAATAATGGTCAAAGAAGAGCTTTAGACTGTGCTTATTGGTTTCAATACAACTTCTCTATCTGAAGTTATCAAGAACAGTGATAGAGTTTTTGATCTGGTCCAAATCCAATCAAAAATTGCTAATGGTGCTCAGAAAGAAATTACCAAGAAAGTGGATTTCTACTTCAATAGGATCTTCTCAAATACTGACAAGAACAATCATTTCAAATACCTTGTGGAAAATTTAAGGATTCCTCCTCTTACTCAATATTTCAAGACTCAAGTCCAAAAGCTAACCGAGTTCACTCGTCTGTTGGACAAGTTTATGGAAAACAAGGATGACTTCGAGAAAGCTATGTAGTATGGTGGATAAATAATGGAGGATTTTATTAAGATTCTGAGGACCTATCTCCATGTACAGAGTACAACCATTATTACTCCTGCGGCTACACCTTTATGACCTAGTTTGCCTACATTTACCTCTACCCTAGCCTCCACTTCTATGTCTGTCAGTCATGCACTAAGTTAGATAAGGCTTGTGATCCTTGATCAACAATTGCCTCAGTCTTCTACTACACCTACTCTGGCTCCCACTGTCTTTGAAGGTCTACCTCTACCTTCTCTCTCATCCAGCTCCATCCCTTATTCTACTTCAACTTCTACTCCTATGGCTTCCTCTTCCGCTGCTACTACTAAAGGCAAAGAGAATACCGACCAATGAAGAAGGAAAATTCTTACTCTATTTTTATGGGAATCTTGTTATATTTGTTTTTCTTTTTGTAATTCCTCTCTTATTATCTAATACATTATGCGCTTTTCTTGTCTCTTTTATCTTTATTTTTCTTTCTACGTTTTGATAATCCCAAAAGGGGGAGAAATATATGAGAAATAGAACTATATGGGAGAAATATAGGAGAATAGAACACTCACTCGATATATATTATATTCACATTCGAACTATGTTGTTAGAACAAATATACACTCTAAATATACATGGTTTGTGATCATCAAAAAGGGGGAGATTTCTGAACTCGTCATGTACTAATCATGTTTTAAGGATCAAAAATCCTATTTAGTCTATAAACTATGTTAACTCTATGCAATCTATCTCACATCAAATGTATAGTTGTTTAGTAAAAGCTATCCAAATATCTTAAGGGTTATACACTCAGTTTGGTTACTATACACTATCTTTTGATCCACTTTATAATGATTTCTCTAAAAAATGATTGAGTTTAATCCATTCCATAAATATCACTGCTTAAGTATGAATATAGATATTTGCTCAATTCTGAGACATTGTGAACAAGAAAACACCATGAACAAGCAGACACTGTGACAACCAAACACCGCGACCATGAGACATTGTGACCACGAGACACTGTGACCATGAGAAACCGTGAACAAGACACCGTGACATCAAGACACTATGAAATCAAGAAACTGTGAACAAGACACTGTGAACAAGACACCGTGAACAAGACATCGTGAACCAGACACCGTGATATCAAGACACCATGACAAATCCAGACACCGTATGGATGAGACACCATTTCCATGACATACTATGACACTGTTTTTTAATATGTTTTCTCGTATTTCAATTTAATCTTTAATGGTCATATTTGAAGTTTTCAAATTCACTGACATAATTAATGTTTCTTTGTAGACATATCATCTGATAGTACAAGGTACGAGGTGTAGAATACATGCAACATGTCAGCTCCCACACATGCACTCCAAGATAAAAGAGTAGTACGGCCCAAAAAAAGAAGCGTGGCATGATACTAAAAATAAGAATAAGCTGGTGGCTGTGAGCACGACAATGAAGAATACACTTAGGAAATTCTTGAAGAAAGAATTGCCTCATGAAAATTGACGCTACAAAAAGAACACATGAAGCATAATGGAATCTCGATAACATCTTCACACTATCGAACATCATGAAGAAAACAATTCGGATCTGTCTGACTTACGACACCATGTTTTCCATACGAGGACTTGAGTTCTGCATATGATTCATCTCAAGAAGTCCAAAGCTGTAAAGACTAACACTAAGAGAATTTCTAAACCTATCTCAATATTTCCGCTCTGTTGTGTATCATTTTATTAAATTTCAAGCAGTGTGTGTTTCTGTATAATAAAACACTCTGTCTCCTATATAACACCGAAGGATACAAGATACCCTTACTCAAACATCTTTTTACACTTGTGTATACCCATGAATAAGTGTGAAAGATGTCCCTATGTGGCATGGTTGTTTTGAACCATGAAGAACTGTGGAAGAGGTCCTTGTGTGACCTAGATAGTTCTATGTACTATTGTTTAACCCCGATCCAGGGTGTGGATCAAGTTTATTTATATAAACTGCTTGGTGGTAGGTGATCACTAAGTCGAGTGGATTAGGTCTCATCTTGAGACTGAACCACTTGTTCCATATCCACTATGCTTCTTAATTTAGTCTTATCTATTTTTACTATTTTACTATATAACTCAGAAATCAATAAATTCACTTTGATAGTTATTCTTGTAAAGAAGTTATAATTGTATTGTCTTAGTAAAATAGCTTCAAAAGTAATATTAATAACCGAAATTAAGATTACTGAGAACTAATCACTCTTATAAGAAGTTATTTAAACAGTCAAACTCTTATAACAGTATAACCTTGATTAAATGGGATGTCTTTAAACTTTTGGGGAAACCTTTTTGAAATATTTTTTTAACCAGAAATTTTTATAGATACTCAATTCACCCCCTATTAAGTAATCTACTCCGACCAAAAAAATCCCAAAGTTTTCTTAAAACATTTTTTAATTAAGCATAAATGTAAAATCATAATCATGAGAGTTATTTAGAAAAACATGAGAGCCCATAAAAATAAACCTTTCACATTTAGAAGATAATAAACATTCCTTTAATCATGAGTTCATTCCCTTATCTTATAAATTCAAAATATTTACTTTAAAACCCATAGTAAGCATTGAAAAGACCTATAGGTATATTGGGGGAAACTATACTTATAATAAACCTTAGAAAAACCCTTGAAAAGTAATAACCATTATGTTTAATTCCAATATTTTCTTTATGATCAACTTAATTCTTATTAACTCCATAAATTTAACCAATGCATTGGAGATCTATATTGGGATCACCCATTATTAGAGAAAAATCGGGCTCACCCATTACCGTATAAAATTTACAAGAACCATATCAGGATAAAAACACATAAAATATTGCATTTCCATTATAAGATATCATAAAAAAATATATTTAACCCATACAAAGAATCACTTTTCTGATTCACATAAAAATAATGATAAAAATCCTTTTTCTTTGAAAAATATTAAAAAGAAAATTTCCCAAAAGAATGGGAAATATTATTTTCTTTGAAAAACCATGAAAACATATGGAGTAATTTTGATAATGAATAATTACTATGATGGTGGGAAAGGGATTCCATGAGGTACATATTAAAAAATGATTCTTTTTCACTTTATTAAAAAGAGTAAAAAATAATACGTACAAAAAATGTTTAAAAGATTAATTTTTAAAACCTTTGTAAAAAGAAGAGGATAATTAAAATTGATTTTTAAAAAATCATTTTATTACAAAAAATAACATTATTGAGACATTTTTAATAAGATATATCTAGAATAGAAATAGTTTATAACACTTAAAATAAAGTTTTAATGAAAAATCACTTATCACTTTAGTAAATTTTGAATCAAAAGAACATTGAAGTATAATACTTGAAAAAATTGTAACCAATTGAATTTAAGTAAATTAATGATAAATTAAATCCGTATGTTTTTTTATACATCACACAAAATAAAACATGTGGTGAAGATGGTGTACGTATCAAAGAAATGAAATTAAGATAAGGAATTCATTACCTCATCTCCCGACTCTCGAAGAATGTATTTTAATTTACTAAATCATAAAATTAAATTAATTTTATAATTGATTGAAAAAAAATTCAAGTTCATTCTCATATATTATTCCTTTTATTTCATTGATTACCATGTTTTATTTAGCTGTTAAGTTCATTTTGGAAGTTTTGAGGATGTTCAGTTCATAATCCCAAAACAACTTTGGTGGGTTGGCCATGGTCAAAGGGGAAATTATTATATCATATTCAGAATATTAATCATGATATAATTATAATTATTCTACTTTAAATACCATTTTATAACCATCTATGAAAATAGAATATGAAAAACGATTCACATCACTTTGTGGAGGTGATAGTCCACACATACACATGAGCGAAATTCTCATTTTCTAAAGGATGGAAGGGTAGGAAGGTAAGTAATATATCTTCTTTACATAATAATAATAATAATTTTATAAATATATTATATATTTATTAATTTCATCTTTATAACTATCCACGTGAAGCAATGATGGAAAATGAAATACATAGCTTCGTGGAGGTAGTAGTCCACGTGTATGCATGAGCGATGTTTTCATTTCCCATAGGATGGAAAAGAAGATGAAAAAGGATTCTACCATAAATATAAAAACATGTAATTATATTTTATATACTGATTTTATTATATATTATCATGATTATTATAGTTTTTAAGGAGTTAAAAGAATAAATAAAATGAAATAACCCAGTTAAGAGTTACACCTCATCTTTGGAGAACCTCATTTGGATTATACCTTAAGCCTTATAGGTTGGTCTTTTTGTGAGACAAGAGGATATAAGTAGTGGGTATTTAAGATGTAAAGTTATTTGGGTTGGTATTTTTCAAGCTAAATGTCTTAATAAGTGTGAGGAATAGAGTAGGGTTCCCTTTTATAAGTAAGAGGAGTGACACACTTGCAATTTTTATTAACTTTTAAATATTATAAATGTATTACTCATGGGGAAGTGGAAAAAATTAAATTAAATATATAATATAATGTTATAAGGTTATAAATACCCTCATTAAATACAAATTAATAAGGTATTTTTTTACCTTATCATTTAGTTTTAACCTTAATTAACCCATTTTACCTTTATCACAGAGACAACTTTTTACAATGGTTACTATTCATTATGAGTAAATATAAAATTTAAAATATTATAAAATTTGAACCTATTGATTCTTAATATGAAATATAAGTGGTAGAAATTAATTTTTAATATAATTTCATAAAGCACAATGAAAAACCGGTTTTAGAAAAATTCATTTTTTAGAATAAAAATGAACTTATACTAAAATAAAATATAATGCTAATTATTATGGAATTAATTAAATTAAATTTAATAAAATTTATATTATATTAATTTAAAACCAAATATAAAATATAATTAGGTTTTTTAAATCAATTTATTTAAATAATATAAATGGTTGTTTTGCAAAAATTGGTGTTTTTCACTATTCAATCAAAAATAAATCTTTTCAGAAAAATACAAAAAATTCACTATAAGATATTTTTTATATTATGAATCCAAATATTATTTATATATTTTAAAATAAAATTTCTAAAAGTGTTATAAATTAATTAAATACATGATCATAAAAATGCAATAAAAACCATTTTTTGAAGAAGATGTATTTTAGAAGCATAAAATGAATTTATTCTCATTCCTTTCCTAATAACCATGATAAAATGAATTTTAATTAATTTTATTGGATATATGATTTAATAATTTAATTAAAATCATTTATAAATAATGATTAATTTAATATATTAAGATAAAAATACACTACACACATAAAAACAGTTTTAATAAAAATATATCTTTTACTTACAAAATATTTTATTTTCATTTATAACTAATCGATAATAAATATATGAATGATTATTAATTTTATTATTAAAAAAATTTCTACACATATTTCATATTATAGTTATTTCTATTCATATCCACTAAACTAATAGCTAGGTTATAACATCCGTATTTAAATAATAACACTTCTATTGTATATAAGGGTTCCTTTAAGATTTTTATTTCAGATAAAAAACACTATAAAATGTAGAATTATTTAAATAAAACACATTATAAAATATTGGGGTGTTATAGGTTCCTTCTCTTTTGTCTTGTTCAAACCTCACACAATCTTCTCTTTAAAAAAAAATCTATATATTTACTTTTTTTCTCAGATCTTTCCCATGGTCATGATCCAATCTTCTACAAAATAAATAGACTTACATATTTGGTTAAATCAAAATTTTATGCATTTTTTGATATAATTGGATACCTCTTATTGTTTTAATTCATGCTATCATGGAACCTGAGTATTTTTCTTAAAGTTTGGATGAGTTCCCTCAAAGCCTGTTCCTGACTTTCTTAAATTGATTTTTGGATAAGTCTTGAATCATCTATGAGAATTAACATCAATGGATCAACTATGAGGTTTGAATGAAAAAATGATAAAAAAGTTAACATATGAAAGGAAAGTTACCATGCAATAGATTTAGTGTCTGATCAGTTAGATGGTGGTGCGGTTGACCCAAGACTTTGTATAATTTACTATCATGGTCAATCATAAAAGGCATGGTTAATCGATTTTCTTCTTACAGTTTAACTTTAAAAAATTGTTCGATATTAATATTAGTCAAACCATATGAGATATTATATTTTTTTTAAAAAATTTATATATTTCCCTTTTCCTAGGATCTTTCTCTTGGTCGTGATCTAATTTTCCACAAAATCTATAGCCTTTATTCTTCAGTGTTGATCAAATATTATACATGTTCACATCCATGTAGTATCATCCTATTGATCACATTCACATCGACATATAAATTAATGATTTGTCTTAAAGTTTGGATTATTTCCCTTGAATTCTACTCACGAACTTCATAAATTGGTTTTTGGATAAGTCTTGGATCAACTATGAGACTTAACTTCAACTGATCAACTGTGAGGTTCAAGTGACCACATGATAGATAAGTGACTGTATGGAAGGAAAGTGACCATGAAACAAATTAAACATGTGGTTGGTTAGATAATCATGTGATTGAACTATGGAATTACATAATTTTTAGTCATGGTTGATCAGTTTTATTCTTTTTTTCAATCTTCACATGGTTTTTTGACTACCTTATGGTCATTTGGATCAACAGAAAATAGATTTGAACATTATAAAAAATGACCAAAATGAATTGATCTATGTGAGAGTTAATAATAGTTGGAGTGTGTGTATATATTATATAAAGATGAAAAAATTCACTAGGAAAGATCACTTACCCACCCCATTCATTGATAAAATTATAGAAAGGTTGGAAAAGAGAACACATTATTTATTTTAGATGGTTCTTCAAGATATTTTCAGTTGCACATTTCCCTAGATTACTAAGATAATACAACCTTCACATGTAACTTTAACACATTTTATTACAAAAGGATGACATTTGGGTTATGTAACAATCCTAGTACATTTCATAGGTTCATGATAAATATATTCTCATTCCACATTAAGTATTTCTTAGAGCTATTCTTGGATGATTTCACTATTTTTGGTAATTCTTTTGATCATAATTTAAGATATCTAGAATTTTTTTTGAAAACATTGAAAATAATATAGTTTTTAATTTTGATATGTTTCACTTCATAGTGGAAAAAGGAATAGTCCTATGACATGTCATCTCTTTTAAATGCATTGAGGTAGACAAGTTAAACATTTAAGTGATAAATTCTTTACCTTACCCAACTTGTGTGAAACATGTAACATTATTTCTAGGATGTAAATTTTTTTAGGAGTTTTATCAAAGAATTTAGTAAGGTTACTTTTCCTATCTCTTGGTAACTCTTAAATGATGTTGATTTTGGATTTTAATGTTGAGTGTAGGGAAGCATTTGATGAACTAATGAGTTGACTAATGACCCCTCCAATGATACAACCACCCAACTGAGAGAACTATTGTGAAAAAATTGAGAGAATAAAATGAAAATCAAATTTGGAGAAGAAGGGTAAAAGGGATTAAAACACAAAATAAGATGAAGAAGATCAAAAGACACAAATATTTACATAGTTCATGAATAATCCATACATTCATAGAGAGTTAGAACCATTTTACTATTTTGGGAACAAATTACAGGGTGATTTTCAGTGTTATAGAAACCCAAGATTGAGGGAAGATAATAAAGTAATGTGGTGATATAGTAACATGTATTTTTATAATGTCAATCTACACAGTAAGTCCACTGTACTATAGTAGTGATGAAAAAAATGGTTTTTGGATTTATATTACCCTATCGATGTCACTCGGTTAGCTCTGATATAGTGACCATGATAAATTCTACACTACTATAGTATCCTATTGATGCCAACAATCTTCTATACTAAAATAATTTATCATTGTTATAATAGTGTCGGTAGAGTTATGGTCTAGTGTACAGTATGTGCCACTAATTGTTTTCAAAACTTCATCCAAAGGACTGGGCTACACCATTCCAATATTAACCCATTTGAGATACTTTTTTATACTTCTAACCAAGCCGTGGGAGCAGTTATTTCACAAATAATTTAATGTAGACATCAATTAATTTCTTATTCCTTAAGGAAACTAGATAATGCCTAAATAAACTATAAAACCACTAAAAAGGAGTTCCTTATAGTTGTTTTTACTTGAGATAAATTCAGATCTTATTCACTAGGAACTAAAGTTACTATGTTTTATGAACATGTAACACTTAGATACTTGATGAAGAAAGATGAATCCAAAACAAGGATAATTTGATAGATGTTTTTGTTAAAAGAGTTAAACCTATATATTAATGATAATAAATGATCTCAAAATTAGGTTACTGATCACCAAAGTAGATTACCCAATATTACTAAAGTATAAATATCTGAGCAGGACCCACTGAATGGCCACCCACCTGAAGAAAAAATTTATTTGATTTAAGGATAAACACCATATTATATAGACATGGTAAATTATCTAGTAACTTCCCCAGTACCATCTCAAATAAATTACCACTAATTTAAAAAACATAAATCTAAATATTGGTTTCACATTTGGTAACACCCATAGATGTTTAAAATTTTCAATGATCAAGTAATAAGAAGATGTTTACCTATAAGTGATATTGAGTCTAATTTTGAGTTTTTTATACTCTAGCATATGGAGATCAAATTGAACCTAAAAGAACTATAAGGAAATTCTTGGAATCAAGAGTTTATTGGCCCAATTTATTAAAAAATGCACATGTGTTTTGCAAAAAATATGAGAAATGTCAATTTTTTTTGTAAATATTTCAAAGTGATAAAAAATACCCAAAAACTCACTATTTTTTTGAAATTTTTATGACTAGAGAATTTTATTTATGGGAACCTTTACTATGTATTTTGTTAACTCTTATATTCTACCTTTTGTAGATTATGTTTCTAAATGGGTGGAATCTAAGGTTACTAATACTGATTATGATAAGGTTGTGTGTGGTTTTTTCAGGTCTAATATCTTCTGTAGGTTTGGAATACCAAGATCCATTATCAATGACCTGAAGAGTCACTTTTATAATAAAATTATGGAGGCTTTACTAATAATATATGGAGTAAATCACAATATATCCACCCTATACCATCCACATAAAAATGGGAAAGTTGGAGTTTCAAATAGAGAAATCGAGGAAATTTTGGAGAAAACTATAAAACCAAATAGGAAAGACTAGATACAAAGGTTGTAATACATATTATGTAATTATAGTAAAACTAATAAGACACCCATTGGAATTTTTCCATACCGATTGATTTATGAAAAAATCCACCATCAACCAATAAAACAGGAACACAATGCACATTGGGCTATTAAATAAGTGAATCTGGACCTCGATAAAGCTAGAAAAGAGAAGAAATTACAGCTATATGAGATGGGAGAAATCAAAAGAGATTCCTTTAATAATTTAAAAATCTATAAGGAAATAGTTATATTGGATCATAAAAATTTGATTAAATAAAATGAATTCCAACCTAGAGACTAAGTGTTATTATACAACTCAAGGTTGAAGCTAATTCTAGGTAAACTTCATTTTATATGGGAAGGTCCTTTCATAGTTACTAATGTATCCACTTTTGGTTCCAAGTAGGTTATCAAATAAAGAAACTAGAACTAATTCTCTATAAATGGACACATGCTAAATAAATTACATGGGAACTTTCTATAATAGATTTTATAGGATATCACACTCCCCCAACCTATTTATCAATTAAGACCAATATGTTATACCATTCCTTAAAACTTGAGTGTTGCTGTGATTCTACTTAAAATATTATTACACGATTAATTAGTTTTAATTCATTGGGGAAACTACATAATTTAAGTGTGGGGATGAAATCTTGTAGTTTAATATTTTAGTTTAGGTCTTTTCAAAGTTATTCTTATTTTTCAAAATTTTATGTCTTTTAAAACTTTTATGTGTGTTTGTTTTCTATTTTAGTATGTTTTAAAACCTATGAGATGAACTGGAATACCCTTACAAAACAATGAATCCATTATAATGTTGAGAAAATAATTTTACCCATAAAATCACCTTAGATGAATGTTGAATGGATTTTTTTGCAAATTATATGTGAAAGAATTTCATGAAATGCCCAATGATTTTTAAAAATCATTACATGAAATAATATCCTATACTTTTAACTACATAAATTTGAGGATTATAAAACAAGTTTTACATATTATTTTCAATGAAATTTTTCTTGATAGAACCAATATATGCTTCAATAACCAAAACATTCAGTGTAATATATTTAAAACCTTAGAGTATTTGAGGAACCTATGTTAAAATGATTGAGGAATTATTTTGATTTTTAGCCCTATTTTCAATTAACCATATTTTCTAATCTACCTTGAAATTTAATCCTTTTATCCCATATAATCTATGAATGAATTTATTAGGCATCCACATTATAAGATAAATATATTTATCTACCTTTATTTAATTTTTTTTCATGATCTAAGTTGAATTCATGTGTGGGGAAAGAGAGAAATGTTTCCAGAACAATGTATTTATTATAATCTATTTGAATTTTAAGAATAATTTGATTCAAATATTGTACTACTATTTTTAGAGAAAACTAATTATGGGAATAAAAGAAAATTGTTCTTGGTGTCATCCAAGGCTGTCCATGAAACCCCCCATGATTTTTAATTGAAAAAATACCACTCTTTCCATAAAAAACATGATTCTGAAGAGAAATTAAAGATTTGAAAAAGTCAAAACAATTTTACTAAAAAAGAGGTAAAGTGGGAAAAAATTTATGATGGTATATAAGTTCTAAATAGAATTTATTGTCTAGGAACTTAAGGAAAAGTTTAGAGGCCAGCTAGAACTGAAATCTTCTTGAGAAGGGTTGGTTTTATGAAGAATTTTCTAGAGAATATTTTTGAGAGGAATTTTTATTGTTTATATATGATTAAGATACTATGAACACATCATAAGTATGAGAGATACTTCCTAACATGGGTTATGAAATATCTCACACGTATAAGAATAAATTCCAAATTCCCTCTTTTCCTTCCAAATCAGAACCAAAGTAATTTTGTTTATGAAACCTTCTGAAGGAAATAAAGATAATAATGTTTAAAAATTTTAAATTTATAAAACGTGTGGGGTATATATAGTGACACATGCTTAAAATATATGGATATTACATCATTTTAGATTAATATTTGGTACATTAAAAAAATATATGCTCGAGGACCATAATAGTTTAGTGTCTTTAGAAACTTGGAAACAAAATATTCTATCCTAGTGAAATATCTTCAACATATCCCATGAAGATCTACACTTATACTAATTATACCTAAAACCATTCTTCATAACCTGGGGAAAGGAAACATAAGAAAGAGGTGATATCAGATGTTCAGTTAGTGTAAATAAAGGAAATGGATAAGCATAACTTAAACAAAGGGGTATGGAACTTGAGCATAACATTTGAAGATCATAACCCGTATATTAGAGATCATAATAAATATTGGAAGTTCATAATACATATATCATAATATAATTAAGAGAATAAGTCATGAAATCATAACATATGAATAAGAAAATGAATTTATGGCATGCACATTGGTTTATAATGTTGTGAACATGTATAAGTAGAAACAGGTTCACTCATTAAGTTAGGGACATGAAATCTGGTCCTCACATCAACTTATGGACATGAGACCATGTCCACGCATAACATTGTGAATATGTAATTAGGTTCACACATAAACTTATGGACATGAAACCATGTCCATGTAGAACTTTGTGAACATGTATTCAGGTTCACACATAACCTTATGAACATGTAATCAGGTTTACACATAAAATTATGGAAATGAAACCAGGTCCATTCATAACATTTTGAACATGTAATAAGGTTCACTCATAATATTTTGAACATGTAATCAGGTTCACGCATAAACTTATGTAAGTGCATCCAAATCCATGCATAACATTGGGAGCACGTATTCAGGTTCACGTGTAACATTGTGAACATGAGAACAGGTTCATGCATAAAATATATACTCATGGTTCATCTATTTTTACCCAATGAATTTGATGGAGATATTGGTCACACACATCTCATAATAACATAGTTCATATATGTGCCACAAAATAAAACTTTCATCATATAATGACCCATAAAAAGACATAGGTTTTATAAACATCAAATCATAACCCATGAAATGAGATGGTTATCATTAACATTTTCTAAAATCATAAACTATAAAAAAATATAGGTTTCATAATCACTTCATGAAATCATAACCCTTGAAATTAAGTGGGTTTCAAAAGCATATAACTCATGGAAGAGAAACGAGTTTCATAAATATCATGACATCAAATCATAAACCATTCATAGAAAGAATATGAATGGAACCTTTAGATCATTTCCTATAAATGCATGATAAAAATCAAAAAATGTAATCTTATATGGAAAATAATTTTGAAATATCTTTTGAAAACATTTCTTGAGGAAGATATCCTTTCTTCTTTGATTTTTTTTATAAAACAAAAAACCTTTTGAAAAACATTTTCATGAAAATAAGCTTGAAAAATTTTAAATAAAGCTTGAAAACATTTTGATAACCATATTCCTAAAAAACTTATAAAGTAAGACTGAAATTTTTTTTAAACCATTTTATTTTAAAACAAATAAAAGAATCTTGAAAACATTTTCAAAAACCTTTTCCCTTGAAAATTTATAAAAGAAGCTTGATTTTTTTTAAAACCTTTTTCCTTGAAGATAGATTGATAAAAGAATATTTTAAAACCATAAATAATTTTAAAAATACATTTTTAATTGAAAAAAAATCTTTAAATATAATTTGAAAACATTTTTTAAAACATGGTTTTTGAAATAAAATATATTTCCAACTGAAGAGACAAATACGGTCATATTTTTCTTAAAAACATTTTATTAATTATCTTAAGTACCAAAGAGTAAAAAATGGTACGAATACATGTATATACCATGAATAAACATTTTATAAGAAGTTTTATGAGTTATCTTGAGAGATGGATCACTATATTTCAATAAAGGAATCATAATTATAAATAACCTTGATATATGATAAGATTGTTTCAATAAACTCTTACAACTTGGTAACATGGGATCATACTCTATATGTAAGAAAATAAATTAAATTAAACTTAAAATATCATTATAAAAAGTATATTCATGATATATTATGTTAAATGGAAGTATACACACCTCAAAAAAGGTGCATATTAAAACATGTGTCTCAAAGAAAGAAAATTGAGACAAAAATGTCTTACCGATTTGGTAACTTTTAAAACATTAACCCCATGAAATGGATATCATATAATGGATATGTAAATATAAATAAATTTAAGTATGATAATCATTTAATACATCTATGTTCAGTATACACACCATACAAAAGGAATGAATGGTGAATAAAGCATGTATCTCACGAAAATAAAATGTGAGATGAAATCCCCTTACCTTGTGTCTTGAATATCTTAATACTCATACAAGATTCATATATAATAAAAATAAGTTTATTATATATATTTTATATAATAATATTATTATATATAATATCATATATGGTTTTATTATGAACTTATATTACTCGCTTGTTAATAGTCCTATGTTAAGGTTCCACTTCGGGTAATATTTTCATTATTCTTCGCATGTGTCTTAATTTGTTATATCTTCAGTACTTATAATTATATCCTAATTAAATAATTAAAACCATGATATAAATATGATTTATATTCATTATATTTGTAATATATTAATATATATAATATTTAAGTATGAAATGGAATACACCATTCTTGGAGATGGTAATCCGTACGTACGTATGAACATTGTTTCCATTTTCATTATCGTATTGAAAGAAAGAAAGAAAATGAAATATATGTATATATGTATATAATATAATTAAAATATCATTATAATGTTATATATATCATATAAGTTTACTAAATCCATCCTTAATACATTCCATGTAGTGTGTGAACGAATCACATCGCTTTGAGGGAGCGGTGATGTACATTTCCTCAAACGAAATTATCATATTTATACCAAATGAAAAGTAAAAACATATGTGCTGTAAAAATAATAAATAATATTAAATACATAATAAGTATAATTTATGAAATATATAAATATATCGTCCATCATAATTTCCACTATGAGAGGCGGTAGAGGAAAAATGAACAATCATCGTTTAGTGAGGTGGTAGTTCACCGTACACATAAATAATATGTTCGTTACCCATTATATGGAGGTGTGTGTAAGTTTAGGTAGAATAATTTTAATAAAAAACTCATAGAATATTTAGGATACTAGAGTTTTTATACAATAATTTAATAAAGATAGTGGAGGGGTGGAGAAAGAAAATAAAAGAAAAAAGCTTGAGATAAGACATTACCTCTTAATTGGGAAAATCCTTTTGGTTTGTTACAAAAGGCTTACTTGGATTTATTTCTACATAATTATATTATTCTAGAATAAATGGATAGATTTTGGGAGCTTATTTTAGAAGAAGTTGGGAAATCCAAGGTGCTTTAGAGGTGTGAGGAAGTGGGAGCAGAGGATGCCTTTTTATAGTGGAGGAGGAGTGACACTTTGTAAATATTTGAAGAGATAATTACAACCATGATTTTCATGTTTCATGTGGATCCAATAATAGAAAAAAGTATATACAAGGGAGTATATGGTCTAAATATGGCTATAAAATTGCTCTTATAAAAGTTTCTAGGTCATTTAGGCCCTTAAGTTTAAGGTTTAGTCCTTAGTTAAGCATAATTTTACCTTAATTGATGAAATTAATTTTAATTAATTTCATTAATATTTTTGGAAAAAAAAAGTTGAACATATTAGAAATTAGAAATTATTCTTATTCCAAATATGGATCTATTTTCATGTTTTAGAGGTTAATTTAAAATTAATCCGACTGATAGGATGAAACTGCATATTTTTAAAGTAAGAATAATCAAAAGTTTGCTAAGTGTTTATATCCAATTACAATGTGAAATTGGTTCCAATGACCTAAATTGGATTAATTTATAAAAATATTATCTAATTAAACTTTTAAACCAATTTAAAATTTAATTTAAACTTATAGGTAAATTAGATGAAAAACAATTTTAAATTAAAATCTAGTATTTTTAACTATTTAATAAAAATGAAACGTTACATAAAAAATTAAAATAATTTATCCTATCCAAATTTTTATGTTTCTAATACAAATATTAAGTTTATTTTGATATATTAAATCTATAAAAATTAAAAAAATTAGATTTAAAATGGATTCACTATTAAAAGGTGGTAAAACTACATTTATAAAAATATCAGTTTTTAATCATAAAATTGGGTTTGTTCTTATCTTATATCTATAAAATGTATTGGATGATTATAAAAAATATTTATTTTAATATATAACATATAAATTTAATTAATATCATTCACTATTATTAATTAATTTAACTTATTATTATAAATCATATTTTTCAAATAAAAATAGACTTTTATAAAATCAGTCCCTTTATATTCATTTGGTTTATATATTCTATTATAATTAATAGGTATTTAATGAATTCAACTATATATATTCATAAGTTATTTAATCCTATAATATTCAATTTAATGGCCATGTTATATTCTATTAAATAATAATATTTTAATAACGAATTATTGTTTGGTAACACTCGGTCTTGCATGATACACAAGCCATCAAGGAAAGTCATTCTTGCATGTAACGTAATCTAATCTCATTGTTCCATGTAGAGAAAACTAATACAAAAGCAGACATGAATTTCCCCAATAAGGGGGGATAATTTTTCCACAAATTTTCATTATTCAATTCCTCCATTGTGATTGTATAATCTTTCCCTTTTTACTTTTTCCTCAGATTTTGTTGTGCATTATCATCCATATTATCCCTTGGATTGGGGTATTGATTTTCATAATGCCCAAACACCATGCACTTGAAACCCTGAAGTGTGGGCGGTTCATTCTATTGATCTTTCTCTCCACTCATTTCATTGAGTTTTATCTTCTCATCACTTATACATTCTTTTTATCAGTGGCTAGGCATCCCACACTTGAAACACATTCTTGTTCCTTTTAGGCACTCTCTTATGTTCTCTTTCCCATAGTTTTGTTAAGTAAGAGTTTGAAACTTTTTCTTCTCTCCATGGGTTTTAGATTACCCATTAAACTCCATCCCCTTATTCTTATTAAAACCAAGATATTGAAAAGTAACTCCCATCTCCATTTAAACTTTTATTGTACAAAACACAATCTCTTCATAACTATTGAAGTCTCTTTTGGCTAATGCTCTTATGAGACTTATCATTAAGACACTGAAGAACCTATCAACTTTACTTTTGGTTTGGATGATAATAACATAAGCATACTTCACAAGACTTGTGAAATTATCCTCATAGGTACTAAAAAATTCATCATCCTTTTCCTTGAACTCAAGGAACTCTTTTTCAATCTTTATAAAAATAACACGAGGAAAGTACTTATTGGAGAATAAGTTCTTGAAATCATCCCAATCCATGGATTCAATTTCATCTTTATTCCTTTTATTCTTGATTAGAGTCCACCAATGGTCTGATTCACCTTCTAACCGATAAAAAACCAAAATGAATTTCTCATGATCTGAACATTTGAGAATGGAGAATATCTTTTTAGTGGTACTGATCCAGTTTTTAGTAACAAGTGGATCAGATGTCCCGCTGAAATAAGTTGGAAGATGCCTCATGAAGGACTAAAAAAAACATTGTTCCCTCCTTTTCTTGTTTGGAGACTCAACATGATTCATATCTTGAGAAATATGTGAGATTATAACAAGGAGGTTTTGTATTCTATCCCCTATAACATTTAGATTTTCAGGAAGAAATTTATTTCATTATCTGTCGAAATCACTATTAATGCAGTTCCTTCGTGTTTTGGCCATTGGCTAAAACCAAAAGTATAGAGTAAGAAAATTTTATCATAATGAGGAACCACATAATCATGAAAATTCACTTATAGGATGCCTAAAGTATGAAGCATTACTTAATATATAACACCATATGTTTATCCTAGGTTATTCATATCCAACATCTATTTAAATCCTTCATGATGGTTCATGAAGAGTTTGTGAATTCCCAAAGCATATCCCTAGGAGTGTCAAAACAGGTGTGCAATGTCATGACCCGTCCCTTGGGGCCCATGCCGTGACTACCCCAAGCCCGTATTCAATAGGACAGGGGCTGGCGACTAGCACCGAAGGCATATTACCTAAAACTGAGAAGACATTGCCTTTATAAACTGTAATCACACACAATCAAGCACACAGTGAGATACAAACTCAAGTAAACTAAACTATAAATTGAGTGAGTGTAGTAAGTAAAAGGGGAAATAATACAAGACTAACTGGAAAGTAAAAGTACAACTTAAATACAATACAACTGAAGGAGGAAAAAGCTACTAGTTCATCCTCCGAGGTTCCTACCTGAAGGGTAGGTATAGATCGCCTCCTCAGCACTCCATGTCCGCCTCTCTCCTCTACTTACCTACACACTGTATGGTCCACCTCCAAGCACTGTCTAGTCCTGGTACCCTCGTCCTCATTCAGTGCTATCCATCATCTTCATCTAACACAATGAGGTGCGGGCATAGCTCATGTAGGGGTGAGTATAACGATACTCAGTAGGGACCCCAAGACCCTCAAGTTCTCACAAATCCACAAATGATAAACCACAAAGGAAGTAAACAACTGATAACCCTACTTAGGTAAAATCCCATACATTATACCTAAGTTATCAAGTAAACCCATCTCAATCATGAGGAAACATAGAGGTACTGACTCAGCTCACACCAGTTATAACTTAGGTACAGTAGTAGAGATCATTAGTTATAACTACTGAATCATCCTACTCTGTTAAGAGGCTCTGCTGCTGAACTGCACAGAATCTCTAGGAGATGACCCACACAGGATTTCTAGGATCTTACCCACACAGGATCGCTAGGAGCTGACCCATAGAGGATCGCTAGGAGCTGACCCACACGGGATCACTATGAGCTGACCCACAGAGGATCACTGGGAGCTGACCCACACAGGATCGCTAGGAGCTGAACCACATAGGATCGCTATGAGATGACCCACACAGGATCTCTAAAAGATGACCCATATAATATCTCTAGGTTATGACCCAGACCGGATCGCTAGGAGCTGACCCACACATGATCTCTTGGAGCTGACCCACACAGGATCGCTAGGAGAGCACTCTTCCCATCACAGCCAGCTACTGGGTTTCCGCACTAGGCTTGCTCATCTCCGGGAGAGTCCTCTCCCCAAGCCACTGGTTGATTCTCCAACTACCACGATGTCCCACGAATAAGTATCTTAAAGGACCTCCATGTCATAGGGGTCTCAACGCAATAGACGGTGAGTCAATCGGACGCCCGGTCTGTGAGTTATTATCCTTTTAGTCCCGAGGGCATGGTTAGATTCGTGCTCGATACAACCCAACCGTACCTCAACTTTACCCAAAACCCTAGCGGGGTATACTAAAAGGGACCCTCTCGCTCCAATATTTCCAGCGCCGCCCACGGTTTATCAAACAGACATCCAGTGCCAAAGTTATGGCCAAAAGAACGTAAATGGGTCGTAGTGGGTCCGGGTCCGGTCCGACCGGCCCGACCCACTGGGCCCGGCCTGGCCCGCGCAAGGGGTCATAGAGGGCCACGGGTGGCCGCGAGGCCACGGAGGGCCGTGGTGGGTACCACGAGGGCGCGAGGCCATGAAGCGGCTCGGCCGGGGGTTGCCGCGAGGGCGCGTGGCCGCAGAGCGGATCGGCCGGGGTGGTTTGGCTGGAAGGGCGACAACAACTCGGGTGGCAGCTCATCCCGTATGGTGGCGGTGGCTCGGATGGCAGCAGAAGCTCATCCGAGATGACGACGGCGGCTCAGACGACAACGGTGGTGTGGCCTGGATGGCGGCAGCGGCTCAGACGGTTCATCCCAGACAACGGTGGCGGCTCGGATGGCATCGACAACATCGGCTCGGGCGGCGGCTCGGTCGGGGCAGCACGACAGGCCATGGGGTAGCACTTCTAGGCCATGGGGCGGCGCGGTAGGCCCTGGGCGGTGGATCACCGCGGGGTGCGGAGGCCGCGGGGTGCGGTGGCCGCGGGCGGCGGTGGCCGCGGGTGGCGAAGTGCCATAGGGGACGGAGGCCACGAGCGGATGTGCCGCTGCCTTTGTCACCTTCATCGCCTTCGTCATTTGCAAGGAACACACCAAAGAAGAAGTCTGACGGAGGGGTCAGTCCATCTTTGTCTGGCCCGCACCCGCTGCATTAGAGCGGTAGCATGCAGCTCAACAAGAACAAAAATGTGTATGGAAGATATTTAAGAACATCAATCCCCACAACCTTCATCAATCACTAATCCCAATCCCACAAAAGAAACTTATAAGGGAAGAACACAGGAAAAAACCCCTACCTTAGATTGTTCGTTGACGTTGGCACAAGAAGGAAGTCGAAGAAGTCAAAGAGAGTGCCAACGATCATCGCTTTCGAAACCACGCTTCAATGTCGGGCTCACTCTTCATCCTATTCCTTGATTTTCGAATAACATTCTTTGATGGCGTTCTTCCTTGGTGTTCTTCATTGGAGGGCTTTCTCCCAATTCTCCAAGTTTCTCCCTTTTTCCAAGAGTTTCCCCCAATTCCTCCAAAAATGAATTATCCAACATTATAGAATAAGTTGGCATAATTTCAAATTGGGATAATTAATTAATTGAGTTGGAGTATTAATTAAAGGGGGGTAGCATAATTAATCAAGGGGAAGTTCAAGAGACTTCCCCTCCTTTAATTAGGAGGTTCAAAGGGGTTTCTCACAGTTAAGAGGGGAGTTTAGGAGGTTTAATCCTCAGGTGGTCCCCACCATCAAAACCTCTAATGGGAGGTTAGGCTCAGTGGTCCCCACCTCCATAAACTCTCATGGGAGGTTTTAGTCCAGGTGGTCCCCACCTGTGGAATATCCACATGGGTGGTTTCAAAATAAAATAAAAATAAAATGTTACACCATTTTATTTTATTTTATTCCTTCACGAATAACCCAAAAATTAACTTTCACTCTCGACCCACTACGGTCAAGGTGAATCTCTCCTTAAGTGAATATCGGCGCTGCGAGCTCAACGGTGTCCTCAGATTTCAATTCTGAGCACCGGTTTAAATGTTAGAAAAACCCGCTCACATGTTTACTGAACTTACACAAACAAAAGTTCAGAAATTCATTTCGGGAACTCCGGGTCTCAGAATCACACGCCGTCAATTTTTGAGGACTCGTAAAATTACCATTTAATTATAAAAAATTACATGAAATCTCCGGGTCTTTACATTATCCCCACCTCAAGGTTATACATCCCCATAATCCACAACTCAAACTAGGTAAACAAGTGGGGGTACTGAGCATGCAACTAAGCCTCCCGCTCCTATGTGCTCTCCTGGAGGTTCCCACACACTAAAGGTATCGATTGTCCATGAAGGACCTGCTCCTGTTGATCCTCAATATCTACTGAAACCTCCATAAAATTCCCCCCATTGTCGACTTCTAGCTCACCATGGTCGATGATGTGAGAAGGGTCGTGCACGTATCTCCTCAGCTGGGATACGTGGAAGATGTCGTGCACCCGGTGCAACTAAGTTGGAAGAGCTAAGTGGTAAGACACCTGGCCAACTCTACTGAGGACCTGTAAGGGTCCGATGAATCTCGGAGATAACTTGTCGCCTCAGCCAAATCTTCATAAACCTAGTCAGGGTGAGACCCATAAAAAGACGTGGTCTCCATCCTCGAACTCTAGAGGTCTTCATCTCCTATCGGCATAAGACTTCTACCTGGTCTGTGCAGTCATCATCCACTCTTGGATTATCTGCACTTTCTCTATGGTAGCCCATACCATCTCTGGTCCCACTAGTGCTGACTCCCCTGGGTCAGTCCAGTACAAAGGTGATCTACAAGGTCTCCCATACAATGCCTTGAAGGTGCCATCCCAATGGTGGAGTGATAACTGTTGTTGTATGAAAAATCCACCAAAGGAAAGTGATCCTTTTAGCTGTGACCGAAGTCGAGGACACAAGCACGCAACATGTCCTCAAGGATCTGAATGGTCCGTTCAGTCTGGCCATCTGTCTTAGGATGGAAGGCGGTGCTCAAATGAAGCTATGTCCCGAAAGCCTCATGAAACCCCTTCCATAGTCAGGAAGTAAAATGTGCATCACGATCGGAGACAATCGTCGAAGGTACTCTATTTAGCCACACAATATCCTGCCCATAGAGGCATCCCAATCTCTCTAATGAACCCTGCTCTCTGATCGGTAGGAAGTGGACCGACTTGGGGAATTGGTCGATGATCACCCAAATCGAGTCATGACCTCTAGATGTACGTGGAATTCCAGTCACAAAGTCCATGGTATCCCATAACACTTTCACTCTGGGACCTCTAAAGGCTGAACCAAGCCTGCTGGTACTTGATGCTCCGCCTTCACTTGCTGACAAGTGAGGCATCATGAGACAAACTCTACAACTTCTTTCTTCATTCCCTACCACCAGTGCTGTCGTCAGAGATCCTGGTACATCTTCGCCACTCCTGTATGTACCGCGAAAAGGGGACGTGTGGAACTCCCTCAACACTTCCTTCTGAAGTGACACTGGTACCATGGTATGTCCTCTGAACAGGATGACGTGCTCTCCACCTTCATAAAATCCATCAGGTGCCTATCCTATGGATATCTGAGCATGTTGTGTCTTACAGTTAGTGTCCCCACACTGCGCCTCCCTGACTCACTGAAGAAGTGGGGGATTGATTGTAAGAGACTGAAGAAAATCTGCTCTATCTCTATCCACAAATGATATTTGCAAAGCGTCCAGCTGCTCTGATGCCTCGCCTAGTAGTTGTATACAAGATCTCCTGCTGAGTGCATCTTCTACAACGTTCCCCTTTCCAGGAGTATAGACTATCTTGAAGTTATAGTCCTGGAGGATCTTAAGCCAACATTTCTATCTCGGGTTCAGGTCCTTCTGAGAGAAGTTATACCTGAGACTCTTATGATCAGAGTAGACTGTAAAACGTTCTCCCATCAGATAATGTCACCACATCTTCATGGCGAAGACCATTGCTGCTAACTCCAGGTCATGAGTAGCGTAGTTCTTCTCATGTTGTCTCTGATATCAAGATCCATACGTGATCACTGCTCACTCCTACATTAGGAAAAATTTGACCCTGGTCCCTAATGCGTCACAGTAAACTACACACCCTACACCCTCCTCTGAAAGCCTCAATATGGGGGCACTCTTCAGCCTCTGTCTATGCTCCTAAAAACTCTGCTGGCATCTCTCCGACCACACGAAGGGTTTCACCTTCTTCATAAATGTTGATAGTGGTGCTGCAACTCTAGAGAAGTCTGACATAAATCTTCAGTAGTATTCAGCCAAACCCAGGAAACTCTGCAACTCCATCACACTCCTGGGTGGCTCCCAAGCAAGTATCGTCTCAATCTTCACTGGATCCACTGCAACTCTAGCCTCTGAGATGACATGTCCCAAAAAAGTGAACCTCTCAGATCTAGAACTGGCACTTCGAGAGATTACAATAAATCTAGTGCTCTCGGAGTGTGTCCAGTACTACCCGCAAATGATAGGCATGATCCTCCTCAGTTTCCGAGTAGATCAGAATTTCGTCGATGAAGACTACTACAAAGAAATCAAGGTATGGATGAAAGATCCTGTTCATGAGTCCCATGAACATTTCTGAATCATTGGTCATACCAAATGGCATAACCAAGAACTCGTAATGGTCGTACCAACATCTGAAAGTCGTCTTCTGCACATCCTCATCTCGTACTCTGAGCTGGTGATATCCTGATATGAGGTTTATCTTCGAGAACCACCGTTCTCCCTTCAATTGATCAAAGAGGTTTTCAATCCTCGAGAGTGGGTAATTGTTCTTCACAGTCACCTGGTTCGGGATCTGATAGTCGACACAAAGTCTCAAGATCCCATCCGCCTTCTTGGAGAATAAAATCAGGGCTTCCCAGGGAGAAACACTGGGGAAGATTAATCCCTTCCCCTACAAGTCCTCTAGCTGTACCCGCAGCTCGCAAAGCTCCATAGGAGCCATCTGATGCGCTAGTGTAGATATCAGTGCCGTCTTGGGGTAAAAGTCAATGTAAAAGTCCACCTCTCTATGAGGAGGTAGACCCAGAACATCATCAGGGAAGACATCCGCATACTGGTCCACCACTACAGGATAACTCGGACTCTCCACATCCCCACTCTGAGAGTAAGGCTTGACAAATGATGAGTGATCGGCTACATTGTCCTCCGAGTAAGTCCGCCCCATGCTTCAAAGGCTCCCTTCTCACCGGTGAAGGTAAACCTGGTCCCATCCATGCGAACACACCGCACTTTGTGCCTAATACAGTCAATCTGAACATGGACTGTAGACAACCAGTCGATACCCAAGATGACGATGTAAGGCCTTGACATTGCTACTAGAAGATCCCAGCCAAAGCTCTTGACTTCTAGAGTAATCTCACACTATCTTCACCAGTGCATAATCGTCGAACCTGCTCCCGTAGGAGTCTCTATTTGTAAGGATCGAGCCAATGGCTCCATCGGTATCTCCAACCTCCAAATGAGGGTAGTGGAAATAAAAGAATGACTGACACCTATGTCTATAAGTACTACAACTAAGGTGGAATAGACACAGATCGTACCTCGTATCATCTCCATAGCACCATGATCGTAGGCCTCAGCTTCCTGGAGCTGAGCTCACCCATGTCCACCTACTCCCTGTAGTCAGGGTGGACCTCTTGGTGATGGTGGCAGTAACATCTCGAATTATCACCCACCACCAGCTACATGACCAGCTCCTCTGCCACGTCTGCTTGCTCCCTACAGACCTCCTCAGTCGAATCTCTGTCTCTGTCTAGGTGGTCCTTCGACCGTCTGCTGATCATCCATACGGTAGGTCGGACAGTCATGATCCATGTGACCCTGCACGCCTCATGTGTAACACTGGACGCTCCTGGCATGAATTTTTATACCTCAGGTGCCCCGCACAACCGACCCTGAGTCATACGGTTGTCCACCAATAGGTCCGGTCCTCTTGGACCTCTGCGACATCTGTCTGCTGCCAGTTACAGAATACTCTGCTACATGTCGTCCGGTGGTGGGTATCGCTGTTGGTGACTGCTCAGCAAGGAAACTCTACACTAAGAGGGCTCTCTCTAACACTTCTTCCTGTGTTGGGATGATAATAGAAATCATCGAAGCCCTGATCTCTCACCTGAGCCCCTACTTGAAGGTCCGAGCCCTAAAGAATAAGTCTCGAACCATATCAGTGGAGTATCATGAGAGGTCAGGGAACCCCGCTGAGTACTGAGCCATAGTTATGCTGTCCTACTACAGATGAAGAAACTCCTGTATGCACACTGCACAAAGAGTTTTAGGGACGAACTATGCCCAAAACAGGCTCTCAAATTCTGCCCAGAGAAGTGTCGCCTTATCGTGAACCTGGAGCATCAAGCTCCACCATCTTCCAGCTTCTTCCTGTAGAAGGATGGCAACAAGGATCACCATGAGATCAGCGGGTGTCCCTACCAATCAGAAGACTCTCACTATATCCTCCAGCCAATCCTCAGCTGCTTGTGGGTCCATCTCTCCCCTGAACCTGGGTGGCCTCTGGCACTGGAAATCATGAAACATAATCAAGCGGCGTGCATCCTCTGATGTTGGGGATGGTGTAATCGATGGACCAATGGGTAATAGTACCGCTGGTGCCTCTATTGGAAAAGGTCCATGAACCGAGGCCTCATTGCTCGGTGGGCTATCAGTGCGTACAAATCTCAGAATCCTAACTGGCTGTCTGCATGGAGGCATCTTGAAAAGAAACAGGTGCGCCACGGTAAATAAGTTATACCTGGTGAGATGAATTTAAGAGATCATAAAGAAAACTCTTGGAAGCACACATGCAATCAGTGTTTTCATGCACTAAGTCAGAAATCAGAAGTCAGGGTCCTGGTGTATAGATAAATCGGCCGCCGCACCAATACTAGATTCCCTAAACTAATAACCACACTCACTACACTTAACACTATTGTTGTTAAAAGAAAAATCAGAGTCTTATGTTCTGTGGTAGAACCGACTCCTCGGATACCAATTTGTCACGACCGATCCCCTGGGCCCGTTCCGTGACTACCCCAAGCCCGCCTTTCATAGGCCAATGGCTAGCAACTAGCACCGATGGTGTATTCCCTAAAATTGGGAAGGAATTGCCTTTATAACCTGTAAGCACACACAATCAAGGAAACAATGAGATACGAACTCAAGCAAACTAAACTGTAAACAGAGTGAGTGCAGTAAGTAAAAGGGGACAAAATACAAGCCCAACTGGAAAGTACAAGTACAACTGGAATACAATACAACTGAAGAAGGAGAAAGAAAGCTACTAGGTCATCCTCCGAGGTTCCTACCCGAAGGGTAGGTACAGATCGCCTCCTCAGCACTCCACGTCCGCCTGTCTCCTCTGTGTACTGACACGCCATATGGTCCACCTCCAAGCACCATCCAGTCCTGGTACCCTCGTTCTCAGTTAGCGTTTTCCATTGTCTACATCCAACACAACGCGGTGCGGGCATAGCCTGAGCAGGGGTGAGTATAAAAATACTCAGTAGGGACCCCGAGACCCTCAAGGTCTCACAAAATCCAAAAAGGATAAACCATAAAAGAAGTAAACAACTAATAACCCTACTTAGGTATATTCCCATACATATAAATATGTTATCAAGTAAACCCATCTCAATCATGAGGAAACATAGAGGTACTGACTCAGCTCACACCAGGTAAAACTTAGGTACGGTAGTAGATATGATTAGTTATATTTATTGAATTATCTTACTCCGTTTAGAGGCTCTACTGCTGACATGCATAGAATCACTAGGAGCTGACCCACAGAGGATCGCTAGGAGCTGACCCACACCGGATCTCTAGGAGCTAACCCACACAGGATCGCTAGGAGCTAACCCACACATGATCTCTAGGAGCTAACCCACACAGGATCGCTATGAGATGACCCACACAGGATCGCTAGGAGCAGACACACACATGATCTCTAGGAGCTGGCCCACACACGATCGCTAGGAGATGACCCACATAGGATCACTAAGAGCTAACCCACACAGGATCGCTAGGAGATCACTCTTCTCGTCACAGCCTGCTACTGGGTTTCCGCACTAGGCTTGCTCATCTTTGGGAGAGTCTGCTCCCCAAGCCAATGGTCGATTCTCCAACTATCATGATGTCCCATGAATAAGTATCTCAAAGGACATCCACATCACAGAGGTCTCAATGCAATAGACAACGCATCAATCGGATGTCCGGTTTGTGAGTTATTAGCCCTTTAGTCTCGGGGGCCCGGTTGGATTCATGTTCGATCCAACCCAACCATACCTCAACTTTACCCAAAAATTCAGTGGGGTATACTCAATGGTACCGTCTCACACCAAGATTTCCAGTTTTTCTGACCCTTTGGGTCCAGCCGGCCCACTGGGCGGCTCGACCCGTTGGGTTCGGCTCGACCCTTTGGGTGGCTCGGCTCACTAGGTCCGACCCGGCAAGCCGCAAGGGGGCGCAGAGGACCGCGGGTGGCCGCGAGGCCACGAAGGGCTGTAGTGGGTGCCGCGTGGGCGTGAGGCCGTAGAGTGGCTCATCCGGGGGTTGTCACGAGGGCACGAGGCTGTGGATCGACACGACTGGGGTAGTTCAGCCAGAAGGGCGGTGGCGACTCAGGCGGTGACTCGGCCTGGACGGCGGAGGCAGCTCGAATGGCTACGAAGGCTCAACCCGAATGGAGGCGATGACGGCTTGGCCCAGACAACGGTCACAGCTCATACGGTGGTGTCAGTTCATCCTGGACGACAGCATTGGATCGTACGGCGGCGACCGCTCGGGCGGCGGCGGCAGCTCAAGCGGCTGCTCGGTCAGGGCGGCGTAGTAAGGCCATAGGGTGGTGCAGTAGGACGCGGTGCGGCACTGTGAGGCCGTGGGGTGGCGCGACAGGGCGCAGGTGGTGGAGCATCATGGGGCACAAAGGCCGCAGGCAGCAACATCGTTTCCATCATTGCCTTAGTCGCCTTCGTCAATTGCGAAGAACACACCAAAGAAGCAGAACGGCGGAGGGGTTGGGCCATCTTTGTTTGGACCGCACCCTCTACATTAGAGTGATAGCATGTGGCTCAACAGGAACAAGAACCTGTATGGATGATATTTAAGAACATCAATCCCCAAAACCTTCTTCAATCACTAATCCCAATCCCGCCAAAGAAACTTAGAAAGGAAGAACATGGGAACAAAACCCCTACCTTGGATTGTTCGTTGATGTTGGAGTGAGAAGGAAGTCAAATAAGGTGAAGAGAGTGACAATAATTGTCACTTCCGAAACCATGCTTCGATGTCAGGATCACTTTTCTTCCTCTTCCTTGATTTCTGAAGAACGTTCTTTGATGGAGTTCTTCATTGGTGTTCTTCGTTGGAGAGCTTTCTCCCAATTCTCCAAGTTTCTCTTTTTTTCCAAGAGTTTCCACCAATTACACCAAAAATGAATTAGCCAACATTATAGAATAAGTTGGCATAATTTAAAATTGGAATAATTAATTAATTGAGTTGGTGTATTAATTAAAGGAGGGTGGCATAATTAATCAAGGGGAGGTTCAAGAGACTTCCCCTCATTTAATTGGGAGGTTCAAAGGGGTTTCCCACACTTAAGAGGGGAGTTCAAGAGGTTTAAGCCTCGGGTGGTCCCCACCACCATAACCTCTCACGGGAGGTTAGGCTCGGTGGTCCCCACCTCCATAATCTATCATGGGAGGTTTTAGTCAAGGTGGTCCCCACCTATGGAATATCTACATGGGTGGTTTCAAAATAAAATAAAAATAAAATGTTACACCATTTTTATTTTATTTTATTCCTTAACAAAAAACCCAAAAATTAACTTTCACTCTCAACCCACTGCGGTCGAGGTGAAGGTCTCCTTAAGTGAATACTGGCATTGCAAGTTCAATGATGTCCTCATATTTCAATTCCGAGCACCGGTTCAAAAGTTAGAAAAACTCGCTCTCACATTTACTGAACGTACCCGAAAAAAAGTTCAGAAATTCATTTCGGGCACTCCGAGCCTCGGAATCACACACTGCCAATTTTCACAGACTCATAAGATTACTATTTAATTAAAAAAAATTTTACATGGAATTTCCAAGTCTTTACATGCAACATGGCCTTTTTTCGTGTACTAGATTACCCTGAGTTAGGGCTGAGAAATATTTTCATAGTTGTTACTCGTAGGTACATCTATTCTATATCCACATCCACTTGTAGTATCCAGATAGGGATATATTTCCAGAAATCCACTCACACTACCCTATACCAAAATTTTTGGACATTTTCTTAAATGTTGACTCATCCTTATACTTATCCCTAGAGACATCCCCAGACATATCCTTAAAAGTATACCTTGGCATATGACTGAAGTTTTCTCATCCTAGTTTCTTAAGGTTGAGTAAAACTTTCTTTTGATACCAACTATAATGACCCAAGCTTAACATAAATGGATATTACATTATTTTAGATGAATATTCGGTACATAACAAAAATACATGCCTGAGGACCATAATAGTTTAGTGTATTTGGAAACTCAGAAACAGAATATTCTATCCTGATGAAAGATATTTAACATCTCCCATAAATATCTCAACCTTTAGTACTTCTACCTAAAACCTTTCTTCATAACATGGGGAAAGGAAACATAATAAAGGGGTGAGATTAGATGCTCATTAAGGGTAAATACAGGAAATGTATGAGCATAACATGGAAAAAGGAGTATGGAACTTGAGCATAACATTTGAATATGACACCATAAATATTAGAGATCATAATAAAGATTTAAATTTCATAAGACATGGATCATAATAAAATTAATAGCATAAGTCATGAAAGAATAACATAGGAATAAGACATGGAATTTGTGGCATGAACATTAGTTTATAACGTTGTGAAAATCTATAAGTAGAAACAGGTTCACTCATTAAGTTAAGGACATGAATCCATGCCCCTACAAAAAAGTTATAGACATGTAGCTAGGTCCATGCATAACATAAGAATGTGTAATCAGGTTCAGACATAACCTTATTGACAAAAAACCAGGTCCATGAATAACTTTGTGAACATGTAATCAAGTTCACATATAACCTTATGAACATGTAATCAGGTTCACACATAAACTTATGGACACACAACTATGTCCATTTATAACATTGTGAACACATAATAAGGTTTAGTAATAACATTTTGAACACATAATCAGGTTCATGCATAAACTTATGGACATGAATCCAGGTCTATGCATAAAATTTTGAACATATAATCTTATTCACACGTAACTTTGTTAACATGAAATCAGGTTCACAGATAACATACATACTCATGATTCACCCATTGTTACCTAATTAATTGGATGGAGATATAATTCCCACCCATCTCATAATAACATCATTCATACATGTGCCTCAAAATAAAACATTCATCATATCATGACCCATAAAAATACATAGGTTTTATAAACATAATATTATAACCCATGAAATGAAATGGGTATCATTAACATTTAATCACATCATAAACTATGAAAAAATAAAGGTTTTTTAATCACTTCATGAAAGAATAACCCGTAAAAGCATAAATCATTCATAGAAAGAATATAAATGGAACTACCCATCATGAAATAAAATTACAAACCCTTCATAGAAATTATATTAATGGAAAATTTAGATAATTTCCAAGAAATTCATGAGTAAAAAAAACATATGTAATCTTAGATGGAAAATAATTTTGAAATATATTTTGAAAACATTTCTTGGGGAAAATATCCTTTCTTCTTTGAAAATGATTTTTAAAACGTAAATACTTGTGAAAACTATTTTCATGAAAATAATCTTGAAAAATTATAAAGAATGATTGATTTTTTTATGAATTTTTTTATTAAAAACTTATAAAAGAAGACAAAAAACATTTTTCAAAACCATTTTCTTTGAAAACATATAAAATAAGCTTGAAAACATTTTTAAAAACCTTTTTCCTTGAAAATTTATAAAAGAAGCTTGATTTTTTTTCAAATCCTTTTTACATGAAAATATATTTATAAAATAATCTTTGAAAACCATAAATAATTTTAAAAATCCCATTTTACTTGAAAAAAATATTCAAATACCATTTGAAAACATTTTTTAAAACATGGTTTTTTTTAAATAAAACAGATTTTTGACTGAAGAGAGAAATACAGTCAGATTTTTCTTAAAACATTTTATTAATTATATTATGTTCTAAAGAGTGTAAAATGGTAATAATACATGTATATTACTTTAATAAATATAGGATATGAAAATTCATGAGTGTTCTTGAGAGATTTATCATAATATTTAAATAAAGGAAGCATAACCATAAACATTCTCGATATACGATGAGATTGTTTTAATAAATTCTTAAAACTTGGAAACTTGGGATAATACACTCCATGTAATAAAAGGAAATTAAATTATGCTTAAAATATCTTTAAAATAAGTATATTCATGATATATCATGTAAAATGTAAGTATAAACACCTCTAAAATTAATATAGGTGCATAATAAAACATGTGTCTCAAAGAAGGAAAATTGAGACAAAACTGTCTTATCGATTTGGTAGCTTTTGAAACATTAAACCCATGAAATAAATATCATATGATGGATATTTAAATACCCATAAATTTAATTATAATAATAATTGAATACATCCATGGGTAGTATACACACCACATAAATAGAATGTGTGGTGAGTAAAGCATGTATCTCACCGAAATAAAAAGTGAGATGAAATCCCCTTACCTTGTGTCTTGAATATCTTCATAATCATACAAGATTCATGTATAATAAATGTAATTTTATTATAAATACTTTAAAGAATCATATTCTTATATCTAATATCATATATAGTTTTATTATGACCTTATATTACCTGTTTGTTAACAATCCTACATTAAGGTTTCACTTCGGGTAATATTCACTTTGTTCCTCACATGTGTCTTAATTTGTTATATATTCGGTCCTTATACTTATATCATGATTAATGAATGTAAAAAATGATATAAATATCATTTATATTCAGTATATGTGTATTATAATAATCTATATGATATAAAATTATGAAATGGAATACACTGTTCATGGAGACAATATGTTGTACGTACGCATGAACGTTGTTTCCATTTTTATTGTCATATTGAAATAAATAAAAAAACACATATATTTATATATATATATAATATAATTAAATTATAATTATATTGTTATATATATTATATAATATCACTAAAACCATCCTTAATACATTTCATGTAGTGTGTGAACGAATCACATCGCTTTGAGAGGTGGTAGTCCACAATTCCTCAAACGAAATTATCGTATTTACACCAAATGGAAAGTAAAAATATATGTACTGTAAAAGGAGTAAATAAAATTAAATAAATAATAAATATAATATATGAAATATATAAACATATTATCCATCATAATGTCTACCATGAGAGGCAATATAGGAAAAATGAACAATCATTATTTAGTGAGGCAGTATTTCACTATACACATAAACAGTATGTTTGTTACCCATTATATAAAGGTTTTTGTAAGTGTAGGTTGAATAATTAGCATAAAAAAACCTATAATATTGAGTATAATGATTTTTTTATACAATAATGTAATAAAGATAATGGATGGGGAGGAGAAATAAAATAAAAGAAAGGAGCTTGAGAAAAGACGTTACCTCTTAATTGGGTAACTCCTTTTGGTTTGTTCCAAAAGAATTCCATGGATTGATTTATACACAAAGAGAGGATTATATGAGTAATTTATAGATTTTTAGAGCTTATTTGAGAAGATTTTTGGTGATCCAAGGGGCTTTCTAGGTGTGAGGAAGTGGGAGGAGAGGAGGCCTTTTTATAGCGGATGAGGAGTGACACTCATGTAAATATTTGAAGAGTGAATTCCAACCATTTTTTTCATGTTTAAAGTGGATATAATAATGGAAAAAAGTTGATAAAAGTGATTATAGGTTATAAATATTTCCATAAAATAGATCATGGACAAGTTTATAGGTCATTTAGGCTCTTAAGTCTAAGGTTTAGTCCTTAGTTAAGCATATTTTTACCTTAATCGATGTAATTAATTTTAATTAATTTCACTATTATAAATTATTATTATTACATTATGGGATACATTTTGGAAAAATTAAAATCACATAAGTGGCAGAAATTAATTTAAAATTAATCCTGCTGACAGGACGACACTGCAGGTTTTTAAAGTAAAGATGATCAAAAGTTTGCTAAGTTTTTATATACAATTTCAATGTGAAATTAGTTCCAATGTCCTAAATTAGATTAATTTATTAAAATATTATATAATTAAACTTTTAAACCAATTTAAAATGTAATTTAACCTTATATATAAATTATGTGAAGAATAAGTTTTGAATTAAAATCCAGTATTTTTATCTATTCATTAAGAATTAAAACTTATAGAAAAATTACCAAAAATTTATAATAACCTAATTTTTATGTTTATATTCCAAATATGAATTTTATTTTGACATATTAAATCTTTAAATGTTCCAAAAAATTTTATTTAAAATGGGTTCTCTATTAAAAGGTGGTAAAACTATATTTATAAAAATATAGGTTTTAAGCATAAAATTGTGTTTGTTATTATATCATTTATATCAAATCTATTGGATGATTATAAAAAACATTTATTTGAATATATAACATATAAATTTAATTTATATAATTCACTATTAGTAATTAATTTAACTTATTAATATAAATCGTATTTTTCACATAAAAATAGACTTTTATAAAATCAGTACCATTATATTCATTTGGTTTCTATATTCTTTTATAATTAATAGGTAAGAAATGAATTCAACTATATATATTCATAAGTTATTTAATCCTATAATATTCAATTTAATGTTCATGTTTTATCCTATTAAATAATAGTATTTTAATAATGAATTACTGTTTGGTAACACTCGGTCTTGCGTGTTACGCAAGCCATTGAGGAAAGTCAGTCTTGAATGTAATGCAATCCAACCTTTATGTTACATTTATATAAATATAAAATTTATGTTTCATTTAGTTCATGATCAACTTTCTATTTCATATAACGTAATCCAGACCTAGTGCTTTAATATAATATAAACTATTTTCAGTGTTGTGTGAAATGAAAAATATCAAAAGGATTAAATTAATTAAAAAAAACAATTCAAAAAATATAAGTGTGTTACAATATATATGGATTTTTAAAATAATTGAAGTTTATTTAGTGGAAGAGGAAGTTAATGAAGAATCCCTTCTTGGAGGAAACTAAAAATCATGTAATGAGCTTCAACTTAGAGTCAGGCCTCCTTTATCAAACTCAATAGTTTAACATTAAAATAATACCAACCCTTAAGGAACATAAAAAACCTAATTAAAACCATCATGATATGTGAAACTACTTGATTCATGGGTTGTATGCGATAAAATTCATCAATCTTATGATTAAACTTGTATGAACTTTGAATGAGAAAATCCTTTCTTGAAAATAATAATTTAGTGTAGAGTGAAATATTTTGGGAAGGTAGGTATAAATTTGTATGTGGGGATGAAGGAAGTGAGAATTTTTTGAATTTAATTAATGAATAAAATTCAATTAATAACATTTATGAGGAATGATAACTTTATAACCATGGAACTTACATTTTCTAGGTATTTGAATTTTTCTTTGGTAATATTTTTGAAGCTTGCATGTTTAGAGTTCTAGGTTTATTTATGGGGGAATTGATAGATCCAATGATTTAAGATATTTTATTGAGTATTTTCCTGGTTTTAATCCCACTATTATATCATTTACTGGGTGATTATCACATGTTTGAATTATAGGATTATTTTGGGATTTATTGAGAAAATAAATTAAATCCTGAGTTTTAATTGCTTATTTTATCTTTGGAATTATTTTGGAAATAACCTACATTTAATATTTAGTTTTATGATAATTATTTTAGGTGTTTATAGTTTATTCTAGTGCCATTATTGAATATTCAAAACAAAATCTAGTCACATAAAATATTCATTAAAATACTAAATATTAAATATAGGCATTATCCTAAAAATTACCAAAGATCAAATAAGCAATTAAAAATGAATATTTAATCCATTTTATCACTAAATAAAAAATAAAAAAAACAATTTAAACATGCGATATTTACCCAATAAATGAAAAAATTTTGGGATTAAACCCTTAAAATACTCAAGGAAATATATTAAAGTATTGGATCTATCACCTTTCCTTCACTGGTCCAGATGAGAGCATATCATCCATGTAGTGAATAATAATGAAGAAACCCACATCATATAACACCTTCTAGTAGAAACAATGATCTATATTACACTATATAAGATTTTTTTTCTACCATGAAGGCATACAAATTTCAGTCCAATTATCTTGGTTCTTACTTCATCCCATATAAAATCCATTTGAGCCTGAACACTAGACCTTCCATTCCATTTTCCAAAAACCATCCAGTTTATCTATGTATATTAATTCCTCTATATCACCAGTAGGGAACCTAATTTTCATATAAATATACTCTAAAAAGAAAACTTATATAGAAACCAAGCTCAACACTATTAAAATTGATGAACGCTTCAAAACTGAATAAAATATCTCACTAAAATCTAATCCTTCCATTTGTTGAAATAATTTTAGAACCAATCACTTATTATAACATTTCCTACCATATGTTTATTCTTTTAACTAATTGAACCACTTTTTATATAGTTCCATTTTTATTAGTGGTAATTCCATTAGCTCCCATTTTTTTAAAAAAGAAAATGATCTCATATCCTCCTCCATTACTAATTCCCATAGTTCTAAATCACTCAAACTTTTTGCCTCATTTAGGTTCTTGAGTTCCCTACCATTAATAAGAAGTATATATTTCATACTAAAATAAAACTTATGCATTGGTTACCTGACCCTATTAGATCACCTGAACACCTGAGGTTCATCTCCTTTTGAACCTTGCATTTCTAAAACTATACTTTGAGCTTCTATAATCTTAGATCATTAAGGTACATCGTATCTTGGTACTTCTAGATATTGATCAACACCTTCCATTCTAGAACATCCATGTACCTCTTGAACTTTTGTTCCCCCTAAAAAATCTAGCACCACCAAATTTTTATTTATACCAAAATTTAAATGATCTATTTATTATTTTCTATTGATTTAACTTTCTTATATGTTTTTATCCTTCTATAAGATCTCTTCATTGATGTGGACATTCTAGATTATAATGATATTTCACTCATTGTTATCCTAGAGAAAAAATCTAAATTATGTGTCATCATACCTAATAAAGAAACATGTCTAAGACTTAGATTCCAACATATCCCTTTATCTGACACTACATGAGTGTATGTGATAGTTTCAAAAACTTTTAGGTGAGACATATAAGCCATCCTTCCAGTCAAGAGTTCCTCTAGAAGTGCCTGACCCATTGGTTTGGATGGAATCTTATTCGAATGATACACTACATAGTTATCTTTTTCTCCAAAAAACAATTGGGAAACCAAAATGTAACCAATTTCTCCTGTATCTCCCATTAGAATTCTGAATCATCTATTTTTTCACTATATTTTTGTTCAGTGTCATGGGTAAAATATTATCTATCCAGATTCTATTCACCAAACAACACTTCTAAAAATATTTATTTATGCACTCAACTTCATTAATTGATGATAATAATTTAAAATTAATTCTTGTATCATTATCCACCATGGATATCCACATGATAAAAGTTCTAATAAACTTAAAATTATAGTGGAGGAAAAACACCCACACATTTTGCATGGAATCATTGATGAAGCCAATATAGTACAGTGTACCCCCATGATATCAAATTAATATTTTCCTACAAATTTATATTAGAACCAACTCAAGATTCCAATTATTTATTGTCTTCTATTATGATACAAAATAAACCTTTTGACTATTACCAAGGATACACTACTCACATTTTTCATACTTCACATGATTGAGTTTCAGTATTCCTCTCACAGCCAAGATCCTCAGACCTTTCTCACCAATGTTTCCTAAGTGGTCATTCCTCAACATAATATTTTCGAACATTGTTTCTATGGCATTCATTAAAACTTCTAAATTTCTTGTTATACACAATGTTCTATCCTTAACACATCGACCCACCACCATGAAACCCTATGTGATCTTACACATAACATCCACACAAGTTGTAAGAAAATCCAAATCATATAATTGACCAAATGATATTAGGTTCTTTTATAATCATCAGATGTGATGGTTTCCCTATAATTTTAGTGTATATATTTTTCTTTTTATGACATTTATATCACCCTTTCCAAAAATCTCAATTGCTTCTCCATATGTAATGTGAACCTTTCTGAATATTTTGGATACATAATTCCCTAGGAACCCTTTCTCAAACATGGAGTAAAATAATTCCCTATAGTCAAGGATCCATGACTTCAATGAACTTAATATTCTAGGAATAAAAGTTCCATATTCCTTATCTATAGAGTTTGTAGATGAATTAAAATTATACTTTTCAAAATCATCACATATTTTCTAATAGTCCTTCCATAAATCCCCTTTCTTTATTTAGTTCTAGTATATATAATTTATTGAGTCAACCAATTTCCCTTAATTTATTTCTCTCATTCCTTCACCCTTCTTTTGAGATTTTCCTTTATTCCAAGAAAAATGTCCCCCACCTTACACACTGAATATAGTTCTAACATCACTTGATACTTCCTTCCTAAATATATCTCCATTCAGAATTAGATATCAATTCTCCTTACACACTAAGTCATCCTTATTTATAGATTTTCTTATCATGGTAACCATTGAATCCCATGATTCTAGAAGTGATTATAGAAGTATTAATTCTCACACAAATCCATCCAAATTCATTTAAATAGACTCTAATTGACTCCAAATTACATTAAATTTATTAACATGTTTAGCCACTGAACTAATTTCCGAAATATAATGTCAAAAAGTATCTACATTAGAAACACTTTATTAATTGTGGTTGGATTCATATATATGATATCTAACATGAACATAAGTTCTGTATTGGTCTTTATCAAAAAAATTTTGAAAGGCATGTTTTAGTCCAACATTATCTGAATCACACCTAGTGCCTTCCGATCTACCCTTTCTCACTCTATTTTTTCAATTATTTGTGGATTGAACCCTGAAAATAGAAGCTCAAAATTTATCTTGAATAGATAATCCTCAACCTACATCCTCCATATTCTGAAATATGACCCATCAAAATTTTATATATTCATATTTACATATTCTAATGGAATCCTTTTGTATAAGAAAATCCCACTAGAATGAAATTTTAAAAGATAAAAGACACCACTTTTTAGAAGTCTTCGGCTTGAATCTACCAAGATTTGTCAAAATCTACAACTGAACTTTGATACCACTTGTTTGACTGTGACCTCAAGACCTAAAACCCGATTCTAGAACCAAAAATAAAGAAAAAGGTTTTGGAAGGTCAAAAATAAAATGAAACCTGACTCCATGTATGCTTACATGAGAAGCATATCATCCTAGCCATACACAGAATCACCATAGGAAAACCCTTATCTCACTCCAAGAAAAGAATTAAGAAAAATATAAAAGGAACACTTAACATAGAAAACCATGAATTTTAATGGTGTAGAGAAATTAATACTCTACAATGGACACTATGACACCAATAAAATAGTAATTTAAAGTCTCATTGAGTTATAAGTGACCAAACTTATAGAAAAATCCAAGGAAAAATGATTTTTTTTACAACCAATCCAAATAATTTCCACAAGAAACCCTTATACAACTAACCCCATCCATGTATTTATAGATGAGATCAGAAAAAAAACATATGGTTTCATCAATTTAATTACCTTCTAATCTTTATGGTCATCCATCACCCAATCAAGGCAACCAATAGCTACCTGTTGAATGCATTGACTCCACACACAACATTCTATGACCAATTCTAGTATCTAAAACTCATCCATCCACCTTTTTAAACTTCCATAATGGTGATACTGATTCTTAAAACTATTATTTGGATCCATATATCCACTTCCACTATTTCAATAACATATTTCTAGAATCACTCCTTTCATAAATTATAATACTTAGCTAAAACAATATTTATACGAAGCCTAACAATGATAACCCAATCAGAGGTCAATATTTGAAAACCAAAGATCTCCTCTAAATTTATAGAATAAATAATTAATCCAGGATAAAGGATATCAATTATTAATGAAAACCTAGTTTAGTCTATGATAATCATCGTATAATCACAAGCTCTCATTTTACTTCTTAACAATGAACCTGGGAGAACCCCATGGTGATACACTTCTCTTAATGAATCCTTTAGATTCAAGATCTTACAATTAGAAATTTAACGCCTTAAGATATCTTGGAAACATAAGATAAGGAGGCATAATGATATTCTTAGTACCTGGTACCATGTCAATTATAAACTCCACCTCTCACTCTGGTGGAAACCCTAAAAAATCATAAGCAGACACATCATGATACTAATCAATAACATGATAAAAAATAACACCATGATAACTCTCAATAAATGAAAGATATATCCCCAATACTTAAGATATAGTCCTCCTCTACATCCATAAATCATAATTGAATATTTTTGTGTAATTTTCCCACTCTCCAAAAAAACATATGATTTATCATGTGAAAAATTTAATGTTATACATCTCTGGTAGAAATCAATATCCACCCATAAAAATGACAAATAATCAACTAAAATGATCATGTAAAACCCATTCATCTATAATAAAAATAAATACATGATATTTCCATAAATATAGGAATCAATGATACAATCAATACACCTATTTATGGTCTCCTCCCTTTTACCCAATGGGGTATTTAAAAACAATACCCTAGATAAAATCTCAATAGCCAATCCAAGGTCATAAACTAAACAAGAGATATAAAATAATAAGGAGAACCAAAATTAAATAATATATTGAATAAGTTTGAGGTAAAAAAAATCATACATATCATAATGGGAGAACACTTTCCAAGATTCATTGGTTCCTTCATGATAGCAAACAACTGACTTTAACCTACACCTCAACCTTTCCACTATGTTTCCTAAATCCCTTTCATAGTATCTCTTCATTGAACCTATCACTGAGAACCCCTACCGACTCTAAAACCTAATCTATTATAATATAAATGACTCATGTTCTATTACAGTTTACTAGCCCATGCATGAGATACCAATATAGAAGTTGAATCAAGACCTCCATTCCTCTGGAATACCATTAATTTTTTTTTCTAAATATGCCCCATTTTTATCTAGAGTGAAACTCCTTAAGATCATTGGAATAAATAAATTTGGTATATCCCCTTCGACTATACTGATAAAAATATTACAATTCCCTTACTAAAAAAGGAGATGAAAAGTTCTTCCCATGACCATCTGACCACTCTCCATCTCTATGATAATTATCTTTCTTCCTATTATTTCCACTAAAAGATCCACCAGACCCCACTAAATCTCTATTCCCTTCCTCAATATTTTTCTCTACCATTAGATCCCTATTCACAACTTCTATGAAAGTGGGTAAACAAAAGGGAATAACCTTTGATCAAATATGTAACTTTATCCATTACTCAAATTTTCAGGTTTATAAACCTCATAAACACCCAAGGTTAGGGTACAACAAAGTGAGTTCAAGAAATTGGAGGCACAATCGAAAAAGAACATGTTTACTTACTTTAATTATATAAAATATTTCCCTCTATACATCCTCAATGTCTAATGACAAAATTTCTCAAATAATATTACCTAAAAATATTCCCATAAAAACCCCTTATTCATCTTCACCGAATAAAAATATCCCACCAATGCCAAGTCAGTCCTTCTAGCATGAAAACAAAGATATTTGAAAATTTTCCCTCTAGAGAATTAATCAGTTTGAAGATGTGATACATCCACTCCAACCACTCTCCAACTATATGAGGCCCAACAACTACCCTAAAAATAGGAGGATTTTGTGCTAAAAATCATAAATCACATTAGACACCGCCACTACTTCCTAAGGCGAACTTTCTTCCATATTATAGATCTCTTTCAATAAACTCATGATGATATTATTATCTACCAGAGTTTATAGATTACCCAATAATGGAACATGACTTATTCCCCCTTCTATATTTCCCTTATCAAAATTATCTTTCTCAACTTCATTACCATGAGGCTTATTAACCTGCTACTTAGATTCCATAATTTTATAAAATTCAATACACTAGTTAAAAACCAACATTTTTTTAAAATGATCAACACATCATGAAATAATTATTACACATAGTTCACAAAGTAATTATTCAAATCAAACTAATCACATTACCTCACTAAAGTCACTCCACAAATTTAATATGATTAATCCACTATTAATAATCTATTCAAGAAGACAATAAATATTTTATCACTAATTTAATTATTTATGTAAAATTTAAATTAACAATAAAGTATAAACACATTATCTCACAGACACATTCCATATACCTAAATGCCAAAATTATGGATGAATATCCCACTACTCAATCTCAATTGAGTGGTCATTTTACCCCAAAATCATATTTATAAATGCAATGACTCTATTTTTTCCTTGTAAAACTTTGGAATATTTTAAAGAATACTTTTGAGGATAGAAACTGAGTCAATGTGGGATTCTAGAGCCCATGGTGGGCTAGTATTGATATAATAAAAATAATAAAATATTATATCACATGTGTATTGTTTTTTTTTGAAATAATGGAATAACTCCCAAACATAGTCTTAGATAAGAAATCTGAGACCTCCATTAAATCTATAACATGGGTTTCATCCTAGACATGAGATAACCTTAGTGTACATCAGATGTTTATATTAATTATAATCATGGGTGAATTAATAAATATCTAAATAATTTATTTATTTATTATTTATTAAATGGATTAGAAAACCAAATATCCTCTATTGTATCCTGCTTATGGAAAATCCCTAGGGTTATCCACATAACTCTATGGATTGAGAGATGAGATGTTGGAGGAGAGTTCTTGGACAATCAACAACATATAATGCTTTGGAAATCAATGTGCTAAATGAGGTTACATATCTCACCAATGACATCAACATTTGATTTTTCTTCATCCGAAATTGATTCAAACTTGAGTTAAGGATTTTTTTTGGATTTAATCCCCATATTTTTTATCCCTTTATCTAATGTGAATAAATCCTTTTAAAAAATTGTTTCTCGGGTTGACATTTGATTTAGGGAAATTGATTTATCTTCCTAGAATTAGGAATGGATATTTTTTTTGATTAATCCTGATTATTTATTCTTCATTCGTTGTTCTAATGGTAATATATTTTGGTAAACCCAAACAATGGATAAGGTTCATTCCTCTTATTGTGTTTCAATAATTTCTCCCCCTGTTCTTCAAATGTTCATCACCAATAAATTTCTTTGGTTGATGGTTTGAAAAATACCCAAAGAATGATGGTTTCACAACCATTATTTGGGGCAATGGATCGATACCGTAGGTTAAGGTTCAAAATAAATATCATAGTTGTGGTGTGTGAGGATTATAGATGCTTGGGATCAGATTAGGATATTCTTGTTCGAGGGTTTTGGCCATTTTGATGATTCGAAGTAGTGGAAGATGATTCTCAATAAAAAATTGGTGGCTAAAATCTATCCAATACTAATGATTGAAGTTTAGTCAACATAGATCCATGTTTCCTAGGTGAGATTGGTGGATGGGTCAAAGGAAGAGGTGGTGTGAGAAGAGATGCATGCAAAAACCAGTGGATTCTATAAAATACCAATATACATGAAATAATGTCTGAATAACACATGCCATGTGGGACCCAAAATACATTGGATATGGTTTCATAGAAAATAAAATATCACACGCTATGTGGGACCTACCACACATCATGTGACCCATGAATAGTGACTCGGCATGTACCCCTAGGGAAAATGATAAAAAAACATTTCAAAGTACACATGAATGACTAGATTAAATGGGCACAATCATGTACTCAAACATGGATAGTTACTGGGTATGGGCAGGTACACAGGCATGCAAAAAGCACATGGACATGGGTTATTGAACATGGGAATAGACACGGGTAGGTATGGGATTAGTGCTACACATCTTTTACTCCTAGTATACACCATTTAATTTTTTTAGTGTATTTTTAGTCCCTTGTACTCTTCAATTTAAACCAATATCTCTATGGTGAGTTTAATCAGTCTATCCCTATAGTGAGACATCTCTTATTGAGCATAGGATGTGATCCCCTCTATTGGATTAGTCTCAAATAGAGTTAAATAATCCATCTATGTAGATTGGGGCGTGATCCTCTATCATCATCTTCTTCCATAAGTAGGGTTTTTAGGAATCACTATGACCAACATACTCCTGAATTGATCCCATACTTAGAGGGTTATTTCCAAATAGGGTCTGGTATTCCTCACATTCCCTGGGTGAGATCCCCTATCTGTGTATTAGTATCTTCAAAGTTATATAGTATACTTCTTCATAGAAAGACTCGATAGGTGTGACATCTCAAATGAGTGCCATCAGTGTTATTAAACTCATGGAGTGAGTTCTACCAGATGACCATTACTTTCAATACTCGAGAAAGTTACTAGGCTAGAAATATGGGTGTGGATTTACCTTGAGACTTAGTTTCTACCTTGATTATATATGTGTTATTATTGTTTTGTATCATATTCTAATTGACATTCATTTATGATGATGAGTTGACAACTCTCTTTATGATTGATATTTGATGATTTTGAGGTGTCCTACTAAGTATTTTTAAACTCACCCCTTTATTGACATTTCCCACACATTTCATGTATTATAAATATGACATGCCTTTAGAAAAATTCCTTGGAGGATTAGGAGTAGGTGGAGCATATTTGATCTAGACAGAATATGGTCTATACTAGGAATTTTATTTGATATCATTCTCCTCCTTCCTAGAAGTTGGACTCTTTTTTCATCTTTGGTGGGATTGTATTTATCCCTTTATACTTTCTAGTACTTGTGTCATATTCCAATGTGGGATATAGATGTATGCATGAATTTTAGTATCTATTTTATTTTTACCTTTCAACATTGTATGGTTATTTGGAGATGTGTTCATTCATATAGGCACCTTAGGCTAAATACTCCAATGTGTGTGATATTCCTACTTGGCACTGGTCGCTAGCCCCTAAACTATTATAGGTGTTCTTGTGGTGTTACACTTGGATTCCTACTAGCCAGGTGGGCCCTAGTGGGTTGGTTCATGACAAAGGGTTATCATAGGAAGTTTATATTAGGATCATAGTATAGAGATTATCTAGTTGTGAGGTTTGGTTTGGGAACTAGGAAAAAATTGTTAAAGTGTCTCAAGTTTAGCTCTCAGGACAAGGAATTCAGTTTTGGTGTGTCAGATAATGTATCCAATCACTAGGAATCTGATAACCTACTTTTTTACTCGGTACATATATGAACTAGTTGTAGGGAAAACATTGGTACATGCATCATATAGAAATGTGTTGTGGTTTCAATGTCCTTCTTGAGTCATATCACCATATATACTCTTTAACCGTGGTACATATTGTCTATTTCAGGATGCCTCTATAATGATTTCCATCTAGGATTTTATAATAGGATCACAAAGATGATTCAACTAGAGATGAGGATTCGATATAGGGACCTATTTAGAAGGTGGTACCTCTTGATGGTTTTTCAATCTTACCACCACCCTCTGAGCAGAAGGTTCCACCAATAGTATCAGTAGATGAGGTATGTAGGCTGATCGCACATCATGAGTTTTAGAGGAAGGTACATCTCATGTTTTGAGGTGATCCATACTCCATATAACCTAAGTACTATCTTGAAGAAGTTATGTTAGTTTTCTTCTTTGTTAGGACACCTCCATACCAGATGCTGGTCTTAGTGGTGAGCATTCTTCATGGCTCTGTATAGAGATGGTGGAGTATGGTGACTCTAACATATGACGATGAAGATATTTCATGAATAGAGTTTGATTATATCTTTAGCAAGGAGTTTTATACAAAAATGTTGTGAGTAGTTCATATCTTGGATCTTCTACAGCTTTAGCAGGGAAGCATGACTATAGTAGGGTATTTGAAAATATTCACTAACCTATTATGATACTCCATGGATATAGTTTAAGATGAATTATTTTGGGAATAGTCATTTGAGCATGGCCTCATCAGATATATCATGGATAGTGTGATATCTCTTTTTATTGTTACTTAGTGCTCAAGCGATCTTTGGTAGTGGATATCTTCTTGATTGAGCAGTCTTTAGTGGTTGGTGCTAGTATTGGGCACTATATAGAAGAGAATTTGAAAGATGGTATCCGACATTAGACTCAGGGATCTAGGAGAGATAATCATTTCAGGTGGTAGTTGTAGGTCACAGGGTCTACAATTAAGGGCTCTCAGGAAGGATCCAGTCAACTGATGTAGATGCAATGATACTCTTGAGATGATTAAGGACACCACACATTGGATTTTCTAACCCTCTATATAGCTGTCATGGAGATAGTCGATGGTCCACCTAGGCAGAGGCGGTGGCTAGATCAAAGAGGTCCATGTGGAATCAAACATGGCATAGGAGTAGGGAGATCAGTAAGAGGTGGTCGACATTTTGATTTATTTCCACCACCATCCCCAGGAGGTCCATGCCAAGCTTAAGAAGCTTGTGGTAAATGATGAGAAAAAATGAAGGTGCTGGAGGCCTATGAACCAGAGGCTCTAGATATTATTAGAGGTATGATCTGTGTCTTTTATTCCTTTTCAATAGTTTTTATAGACATAGTAAAATTCCTTTTCTTTCTTACCACATCTCTTGTTTGAGATCTAGAGATTCTAGTTGAGCCTTTGGCTCAACCCATGTGATTAGAGACTCCTACCAGAGAGGATTAAATGATCACAAACTCCCTTTAATAGTGTGACCTCACTCTCGGAGGATAGAGATTATTGTATGATATATTTATAGTAGAGATGAGGTCTTATTACTTCATCATGAGTATGGGATAACTATATGTAGTTCCAGCACATATTGACTATTTCAGGAAGAGGATGTAGTGTGTACATATAGATTGGATGAGGGATTACTTCTTCGGTGAGAAAGAAACCCAGGTAGAGCAGGAAGGACTCATACATAGGAGGATATAGGTGATTACTCATTATCTGTCTAGTGTCACCCTTGGAGCAGTAGATGATATGACCTTTTTTCTTTATGCAGTGGTGGTGGAGTATAAGGACGTCTTTACTTAGGATTCATCAATCCTACCTACCAACCAAGAAATATACCTATTTATATAATTACAACTAAGGAATACCTTGATATCTATGCTAAAATATTGGATAGATCTTATAGAACTTCACGACTTGAAGGTGAAATTAGAGGATTTGCAGATGAAAGGCTTCTCCAGACCCAGTGTTTCCCCTTGGGAAACCCCAATGTTTTTTTCTAAGAAGGCATACGAGATATTGAGGTTGTGTATAGATTATCTTCACTTGAATCAGGTGATTTTCAAGAATAATTATCCCCTACCAATAATCCATGACTTCTCTGAAAAGTTGAAAAGGGTGAAGTGGTTCCTGAAGATTGAACTCAAGTTAGGCTATCACCAGCTTTGACTTTAGGATAAGGATACACCTGATATGAAATTATGATGTCACTATGGTCATTAAAAGTACTTGGTGATTCCTTTTGGCATGGAGAATTCCCCAATAGTGTTCATTTGACTCATGTACCAGATCTTTTAGCCCCTCCTAGATCGGTTCATGGTGGTCATCATCAATGACATCCTGGCATACTCAGAATTTGAAGAGTAGAAAACAAGACATTTGAAGATGGTCTTAGAGATACTTCAAGATAAATAAATTTATGGGAATATCTCAAAGTGTTAGTTCTAGATTTGATATTCACACTTTTTGGAACATGTCATCTCAGGAGAGGGTGTAAAATTAGATGAAGTGAAGGTTGAGACAATGTTAGCTTGGGAACAACACAAGAGTTTGACTGAGGTATAGAGATTCCTTGGGTTTGGATGATAATATCAAAGATTTATGTATGATTTCTAAAGGATTTTATAACCCTTGAATTCTTTGACATGTAAGGGGAAACCTTTCATTTGGATGGGGATGTGTTGTTAGAGTTTTCATAAATTGTGGAAGAGGTTGACAAGTTCCCCCATATTTAGACTTATAGAGGAGGGTGTTGTGTATGAAGTGTTATGATATGCCTCTAGAATTGGGTTTAGATGTGTTATGATGTATAGGAAGGTAGTGATTGAATATAGGTCTTGATAGATGAGACCTCATGAGTAGAACCCCATGAACTAAGATCTAGAGTTGGTAACAATGGTCTTCTCCTCAAATATGTTGTGGGAATAAATTTTGAGTGAGTAATTAATCATTAATTCTAATAAAAATAGTCTCAAGTATTTCTTTTTTTAAAAGAATCTTAACTTGAGATAAAGGTGATGGATAGAGTTCCTCGAGGATTATGACTTTGAGATAATCTATACTCCTTGGAAGCGGAATGGTGTGGTATATTCCCTTAGTAAGAGATCTTTCTCACTATTTTTGAGTGAGGCGTTAGAGAATTTGTCCTCATTACAGTTGTACTTAGTGTATGGGGATGTTGTATCTTACCTATAGTTGATGGTTGTTACCCATTAACTTCTATAGTGTGTTAGGGTGGCTGAGCTTGGAGATACTTACTGTAAGACCTTAAATGTTCAGATATCCACTGGATGTTATCCTAATGGATTTTTTTCAAGGTGTGGGTATTCCATCCTTTTCTAAGGGTAGACTATGGTACCAGTGACATTGCGAGAGGTGGTTTTGATGGATTTTCATATACCCCTTGGTGATACATCTAGGATTGGAAATGATATACCAAGAGATTCAATGTCAGTTTTAGTGGCCATGAATGAATAATTGTGTAGTAGAGTTTGTCTCTCAATTCGTTACTTGTCCAAAGGTAAAGACTGAGAACTAAGTTCCAGTATGTTTGGATCAACACCTTGAGGTTCCAGAGTGGAAGTGAGATGGTATCTATACAGAATTTGTGATAGGTATTACATGATCATATAGAGGACATGATACTATCTGGGTGATTATAAACTGAATCACCAAGTCAAACCACTTTATAGTGACCAAGACTTCTCATACATAGATATTACATATTTTTGGTTAATATTCATTACTTTAAACAAACACATGCTCGAGTATCCTAAAGGTGTAGTGATTTTGGAAACTTGGAAACATTAAAAAACCAATTAATAAGAATTCTATATCATCTCCCCCTTTGTTCCTCTTAAATATAATCCTTCTTAGACATATCACATGTAATACCCATCATCATAACCTGGTGAAAATAAACATAACAAAGGGTGATATTAGATGCTCAGTAAGGGTAAAAAAGGGAAATACATACATATAATGTGAGTATAAGGGTATGGGAATGTGAACATAACTTATGAAAACCGTACCTTTCATATCAAAGATCAAAATATTGAGTCATGGCATAAAGATTGGATGTTCATTTTAACAAAATCAAAGAACATATGCTATGATTTCATAAAATTGAAATAAGACATGTACTTGTGTAATACACATAAGAATAGGAAATAATTTCTTTAGTAGTCAAGGATCATTTCTAAAACTATCATAGTGGAATATGTTCACCCCCCAAACCATCATAGTAGTCAAGGATCACTCCCAAGACTATCATAGTGGAAATAGTTCCTTATTTAACTAGTTTCACCCCCCTTTCCAATCCTATTTATCTCATGAGATATAAATCTTTAACCAATGCATTGGAGAGAGATATATGTCCCACCCATAACATAATGGGAATCCTATGTATGTGTGCTACAAGATCATAAAATATTCATCATACCATAACCCATGAAATGAAATGGGTTTCATATGCATTTCATCATATCATAACCTATAATAGAAATTTTTTATAAAAATCATGCCATCAGAGAATTAAATTATTTAGAGAAAGAATAAGAATGGAATCCTTTGATAATATCCTTAGTAAGGTATAGGTAACATCAAAATTTTTCAACTTATATGGAAAATGATTTTGAAATATCATTTAAAACATTTCTTGAGGAAAATATCCTTTCCACTTTGAAAAACATATTTTTAAACATAAAAAACTTTCAAAATCATTTTCTTTGAAAATAACCATGGAATATTATAAAGGATTATTCCACGAAATTATTAGTCATGATGATGGTTAATTCTATTCATTCTATACACATTAAAATGAAAATCCTTTTCACATTTTTGGTAAAAGCCAAACAAACATTTTTTGGAAACCGACATGAAGATTCCTTTAAAATATCTTTGTAAAAAGTGAAAAATGGTTGAAAAATTCTTTAATAAATCATTTGGATAATGTTAAAAAAAATTATACAATTTTAGAAAACATGGTTTTGGAAGAAAAATGATTTTTTGACCTAAGAGATAAATAAAGATGATTTTTCTTAAAAAAACATTAATTTGAACTTCTAAGTACATAAAGAGAGGAAAATTAAGAGAAAACATTTATTATCATGATATAACCATATGAGATGAAAATTCATGAGTTTCTTGGGATATGGATAAAAATATTTTATCATTGTAAACATAATCATAAACAATCCCTATAAAAAATGAGATTGTAACATAAAATATTTACCACTTTGGTAACTTTGAATTGTAAAACCTATGAAGGAATAACATTAAATTAAACTTAAAATATAATGATAATAATAAATTCATGATATTAAATGTCAAAGTTTCTATATATTCACCTCATAAAAAAAATAATTACATAAAATAACATATGTCTCAAGGAAGGAAAATTGAGACAAAAACCCCTTACTGCTTTGGTAACTTTTGAACCGTAAACCCCATGAAAGAGAAATAATAAAATGGATATGTAAATCACAATAGTTTTCAGGATAATAATAATAAAATATATTCATTAACAGTATATACACCACATAAAATAAATATTTGGTGAATATGGCATGTATCTCACAAAAGTAAAAAGTGAGATGAAAATCCCTTACTGCTTTAGCAATCTTTTGAATCATAATCCCCAATAAATCATAAACTAAAATGAAAATTTAAATATCATAAAAATAATTATATTCATGATATAATATTTCAAAGAGTAATTATATACACTACAAAAAAAATGAGTGGTAAATTTTCATATGTTTCCCAAAAATAAAAGAGAGACTAGAAATCCATTTCCATAAGTTTTGAATTCATTAGTAGATGTTAGAACCTCATGTATAATAAATATAAGTTTATTATAATTCTATTAAATAATCATAATCATATTTATTATACCATATATGATTTAATTATTACCTTTTATTACCTATTTATCAATAATTTCTTATTAAATTCACGTTTTGGGTAATAACTGCTTTATTTTTCGTCTATGTTTTGATTTTTTATTTTCAGTCCTATTACTTTGATCATGGTAAAATCGTATAAAAAAATTTAACCATGATATAAATATAATCTATATTTATTATATATTTATTTATAGTAATCCATAAAAGTTAGATATAGAAAATAAAATACACCATTCATGGAGATGGTAGGCCGTACATACACATGCACATTGTTTCCATTTTCTTAACAGATTGAAAGAAATAAAGTTAAATAATATGTTAACTTTAAAAAATTATATTTATTTAATGTATATATATATAAAACATATTTTTAGTTAAACCTATTCTTATTTCCTTTAATGTAAAGTATATGTAAAGAACGAATCACATCACTTTGCGAGATGATAGTTCGCCGTACACACAAGTGACATTATCGTACTCGCACAGAATGGAAATTAAGAAGGTATATGTGATATAATAATTAAAAATTTATAATAATATAATAAATATCATATATAAACATTTAATTTATCACTATATCTATCTGTGACAGGTGTTAATAAAAAACAAATAACATCGGTTCATGAGGCAGTGGTCCGCCGTACACATAAGTGATGATTTCATAACCGATTTTATGGAAGTGTAGAAGTATTTAGGTTATTAAATTAACATAATAAAATCTAATTGTAAGTAATAAACTGATTTTATTATATCATCATGGTTTAATAATAATTAAATAAGGTTTAGGAATAAATAAAATAAAATGCCCGGTTAGGGACATTACCGCTTTTTCAGACAACTTCTTTTGGTTTATACCAAAATGAATATTAGGTCGTATTTATGACCAAAATAAGGATTATAATATTATTTTATAGAATTAATGAATTTATTTGGGTAGTTATTGGATGAACCAAATGGTTTTGGAAGTGTTAATAGGAGAGGATATGGGGTGGACATTTATAAGTGAGGTGAGTGACACACTTGTAATTTTTGAAAAGAAAAGGTGTACCCATAGTTTTTACATATAAAAAGGCTCCAAAATAATCAAATATAGAACCTATAAGATATAAGGTATAAATATTTATATCCAATGGGTGTTGTAAAAGTTTTGGATAATTTTTAACCCTTATCTTTTTAGTTTAAGCTCTCGATAAACCCATTTTTACCTTAAGCACAATAAATATTTTTTACTATTTTAATATTAATTATGGTAAAAAATTAAGTTTTACTTGTTATATAATATAAATTATTCTTATTATAAATATTAAATATATTTTTCTAAATTATTTTCACATAATTAGAAAATTTTAATTTAAAATTAATCCCATTGATGCGACGAGAAAGCAGTTTTCCAAAGAGAAAAAGTTCAAATGTTTAAAAAGTTTTTATATAAAAATTCACTAGGAAATTGATTACAAGGACATAGATTTTATTTAAACATATAAATTAACTAATTTTACTTTTAAAACCATCTTAAATCATGTTTTATGTTTTTAATTACTTTAAAAGAAATGAAAATTCTCAATAAAAACAAGTAGTTTTCATTATTCATCAAAAAAAATTATCTTTTTAGAAAATTATTTAAAATTCACTCCAACATAATTTTCACATGATGATTTAAAAAATTAATTTCATTTTTAAAAATAAATTTTCTAAAAGTGGTAAAAACTAATTTTAAAATAAATGCGCAAAAGGTGAAAAAACATCTTTTTTGAAAAATATAGTTTTTAGGAGACAAATTGGATTAATAATTATCTCTTATCTAGAAAACACATAATATGAATGTTAAAAATTTGATAGATTTTTAATATATAAATTTAATTAAAATTATTCCCCAAAATTTATTTGTTTAATTTGTTACGGTAAAACATGTTTTTATGCATAAAATTTGTTTTTCAAAAAAATGTTTCCTTTATTTTAAAATAGTTTTTTTCTCATATCTAATTAATTTTTCACCAAATAATTAATTCTATATACATGTGTATACTATATATTTTTATAATTTATTAAATAATATTTATACCCACCATTTTAATGGCTAGGTGATAGCTATCATATTAAATAATAATATTTTAATAATATGACACATTTCGTTTAAACTCAGTGTTGCTTGTATCATAGGATACACATAGTGTTGTGTGTAAATAAATATAAACTTAATGTTTCCTATAACACAATTTTCTAAAAAGATTAAATTTATTTGAAAAAATATTTCACAAAATCTCAGGGTGTTACACACTTCCTATCCATATGAGATTAGAGTTAAGTAGAGATCATGGGATGCCTTTTCATACATGAGATAATACAACTTCACGAAGTTCTATCGATGATCATTTCATACCATGGTGCTCAATTTACATCATGATTATGGAGAGGATTACAAGAGGACTTTGGGACTCAGTTTCATTTGAGCTTGGTGTTTCACCACTAGACTGATGGCCAGACTGAGTGGACCATTTAGGTTATAGAGGATATGATGCAAGATTGTACATTGGATTTTGGACATATTTGGGAGGATCAAGTACCATTGGTGTATTTTTCATACAATAATAGCTACCAATCCTCCATCAGTATGACACAAATCTAGATATTTTTTGAGAGACCCTACATGGCACCACTGTGATGGACTGATCTGGGAGAGTCAGCACTCATGAGCCCAGAGTTGTTGTGAGAAACAATAGAAAAGGTTCATATCATCTAGGAGAGGATTTGGACAACCTAGAGCCATCATAAGTCTTATTCCTGATGAATATAGAGTAATTTTGAGTTCGATAATGGGAACCATGTGTTCCTAAAGGTATAAGATCATTGAGGATTGAAAATATTTGGATGGGGTGACAGGTTATATCTAAGGTTAATTGATACTTTTCAAATTATACATAGGGTCAGTGAGGTAGAATACCACTGGGTAATACTACTGTAGTTATACTGGGTACTCGATGTCTTCCATGTGCTGCATATGAGGTGGTATGTGCATGAACCATCACATTTTTTTTGACTAGGGTGAGCTGAACATCAAGAATGGAGATAACTTCTTATAGTACCTATTATAGATCAAGTATTGGTAGGATAATATCCTTTACAGGTGAGATATTTCCTTGGTTCATTTTTGGTGGAAGTATGATAATCTTTAGGAGGGAACATGAGAGTGGGAGAACCAGATGCGATCCCATTGCCCTTATATTTTTTAGTATTATTTTTTTCGAGATGAAAATCCCTAAGGTGGAGAGAATGTAATGACTATATTTTTTCCTTGTAAAACGTTGGAATATTTTAAAGAATATTTTTAAGTATAATACCCGAGTTATCATGGGATTCTGTGGCCTAGGGAGACTCAATATTGTTATAATTAAAACATTAAATATATTATATCATGTGCATTCATTTTTTTTGAAATAATACATTAAATCCCAAATAGATTCTATGATGTAAAATCTAAAACTTTCATTAAATATATAATGTATGTTTTACCCTAGGCGTGATATAACCTTTGTGTGTGTCGGGTGTTTGGATTAAGTCTAATTGTGGGAGAATAAATAAATAAATAATTTATTTATTTACTTTGTATTTATTAAAGGGTCTATAAAACCTAATCTACTCTATTTAATACTACTTATGAAAAAATATTAAGGTTAGATGAATAAACCTAGGTATTGAGAGTGGTTATATAGTATGAGAGTTCTTGGGCAATCAACAACAAATCATTCTTTGGAAATCAGTGTTCCAAAGGAGGTTGAGGATATTTTCGAGAGTATCTATATGAAACCATTCTTCATAAGTGATTTATCCAAAATATAGGTATGGAATTTTTTAACTATATTTAATCCCTATATTGTTTATACCTTGATAAAATGTGAATCAATCCTCTTAAAAAATTGAATCATGGGTTTATCGTTAATTTACAAGAATTTATTTATCTTCCTAGAATTTGGAATGGTTATTATTTGGATTAATCATGATTATTTATTCTTCATTCTTCATTCCAACAATAATGAATTTAGGTCAACCCAAAAAAATGACTAAGGCTCATTTTTTCAGATTTTATGCATTTATTTCCCCATTCTTCATACATTTATCATTGGTATTTTTCTTTAGTCGGATGTTTGACCAATACCCGGTAAACGATCATTGCACAACCTTTCTTTGGTAAAATGGTTCGATAGTGTAGGTTTGGGTTAAGAATTGAAAACATGGTTATGGTTCATGATGAAAAATTATTTTTTATATTGTATTAGGAGATTATCATTCATGTGTTTTTTCTATTCTGGTGATGTAGTGCAACAATGAATGATTCCTAATCAAAAAGGGGTGGCTGGAATCCGGCCACCAATTACAATAGGAGTTCAGTAAACTCATATCCACATCTACTAGGTAAGATTAGTGGCTATATTTAATTAGGATGTGGTGTGGTTAGAACCACATGGAAAAAATGTGGGTTCTATAAAATTCTAATATACATGGAATGTAGTCTAAAGAACACATGTTGTGTGGAACCTTGGATGCAGCGACTAGAGTTTTAGAGAAAATAAAATATCACATGACATGTGTGACCTACCACACACCGTGTGACCCATGATTAGTGATTCATCATGTACCCTAGGGGTATACAAGCACATACATGACCAGGTACACATTCACGACCAAAGTACATAATCACTATCATGTAATTGGACATGGCTATGTACACAAGCATGACTAAGTACATGGGAATGACCAGGTACATGGACACAACCATCATATACAGGAATGGGGTTTTTAACATGGGAAATTGACACAAGAAGGTATGTTCCTATAGGGATTATCTGTGTACTTTCTCCAAGGCTGATTAAGGCCCTTGTTCTCTTCAATCTAGTCTAGTATCTCTATCGTGCATTCCCTCAGTCCATCCCTATAAGGGTATAATGTGGAATCTCGTCATGAGAATAAGATATAATAACCTCTATGGGATTAGTCTTGAATATTTTTCATGAATACCTCTATATGGACTGAGGTGTTATCCTCTATAATCATTTTATTCCTTAAATGGGGTTTTTAGGAATCATTGTGACCAACATACCCAAGCGTTGATACCCTACTTAACGATTTATTTTTGAATAGGGTCTGGTATACCCCACCGAACCTGGGTGAGATCCCCTATTTTTTTATAAATACCTTCTTAGTTATAACATGTACTTATTCATGGTGAGGACCAAAAACCATGACATATGAGATGAGTTCCACCATATTTATTAGAATCATGGAGCGAGTTCTCCAGGATGGACATTACTTTGAAGCCTTGAGCAGGATCCTAGGCTAGCAGTATGGTTGTGGATTTACCTTGAGACTTAGTGTCTACCCTAAGTATATTTGTGTTATTTTTGTTATGTATCATATTATTATTGAAATGACTTTTTCATGATGATATGATTACTCTTTTGATGCTTTATGTTTTGAAATTTCATGGTTTTATGTTGGGTATTGTTATACCCACCCCTGCATGGGCTGGGCTCTACCTACACATTTCATGTATTATGTAGACATAATACCTTTCAATGGTGTCATAGGAGGACCAGTAGTGGGTGGATCATAGTTAAGTAAGATATACCATGGTTCTTACCAGGCATTACATTTGATAGTAGTTCCCTCCTTTCTAGAAGGTTGGACTATTTTTACATCTTTGGTGGGCTTATATTTGGCCCTTTATGATTTCTAGTACTTGTGTCATACTTTGATGTGGGATATATATGTATTAATTATTTTTTATATTAGTTTTATTTTTACCTTTCAAAATTTTATGAGTATTTGGAGATATGTGTGTGTGTACAGGTACCTTATGATAAGTCCTCCCATGTGTGTGATATGGCTACTCAGTGCTGCTTTCCAAACCCTATATTATTGGAGGTAGGATTAGGATTTCACACTCAACTTACCACCTGTCGAGTGGGACCTAGTGGGTAGATTCGTGATAATAAAACTCAAAAATACAATCCCATTATTCCTCAGTAACTTGGACTTATACCATGGATATGCTGGTTAGACACACATAAATAATTTTTGTACTAAGTCCCTACTCTTAATATCCAACCTACCAAATCCTAAATCTCAAGACCTCTTAAAAAAACTATTATTATACCAATTTTAACATCCTACCCTAACACGACTATTCTTTCGATGTGACATTCCACATAGCCTCAAATTCACTCCCCGATCACTAGAGACTGGTGACTATCATCGACGGTATAAGAATATCACTCACTACAACAGAAACGCCATTTAGCGGTGGTTTAAACCGCTGCTACATGGTTTGGTGGTGGTTTCTGTAAACCTCCACATAATACGATGTCGCTAATATATTCACATCGGTTATTTCTATTTTTCGGCAGTTTAAGGAAAGGGTCATAACTGCCTCATTTCGTGGAAGTTTTATTGAGTTTAGTGGTGGTTTTTACGAGCCCTTGACATCAGTTTATTCGCGGTGGTTATAACCGCCGTGAATAAACTCAAAACTAGTGGCCGTAAAACTGCCGCTGAAGTCATGAGAACCACCGCGGAATAAGCAGCTACGATGTGACTATGTAGTGGCGGTTAAAACCACCGCGAAACATATTTTTTTTACGTTTCGTAGTGGTTTTCACGGTTTAGTGGCGGTTTAAACCACCACCAATGTACATTTCGCGGAGGTTTAAACCGCCGCTAAAATCTGACTAGAAAAAAAACAATTTTTTTTTTCTTCCGCTGCACCACTGCCCTAAAAGACAAATCAAACCAGAAATACCATATTGTACATACCAATAGAAAACAAGAAACATCAACCTAGGAAATCAGTATAGAATAAATTGAAAAAATAAGTAAACATTAACATGCTATATAAGAATGAACCATATTGTACATACCAACATACAACAAGAAACATCAACCTAGAAAATCAGTATAGAATAAATTGAAAAAATATATATGATAAAATCAACTATAAAACATAGGTCCATTATTTGACTACGCTCCAAACATACATCTAGCTGATCCTTCTTCATCCCCCATAATATATATCACTTGAAAATGAAACATTAGATCTATATGTGTGTCAGTGTTCCCATATAGGGAGTGAGCGTAAAACATAGTTAGATTTACCATGTGTGGGCCTCCTACTCGGTTTAATACCCCAAATATACCATCACCACACACATCTACTATACCAGCTGTCTTAGAGAATCTCGTGTGTTAGCCTCACTCAATACCTTATTGTGCACTTTTATGTAACACAACTAATCTTCTATTAACTTATTTCTTAAAAAAACCATGATACAGAAAAACATTATGTTCTATTTGACCATAATTTAAAATAATTATTGAGATACATTATAGTAATCACCTTCTAAACCTGGTAGGATGACTCTAAAATTCATTACACATGTCATTTCAACACAATTTTAATCTACAATGAATCATGTCACATTACCTTAAAATTCATGCCTTCAATTATATTGTATTTTATTCCTCTTAACTAGGATACAATATATTCCCCTCTGAGGGTCAATACCAACATCAAGAAACATGCTATTATTCTTATGCGATAAGAATAATATGAATCACTTTTACAAAATACCATAGTTAAAGACACTATTATTAGATTCTTTATATAGTCCTTAATTTTAGATACCCATCATAGTATCACAATATCATATCCACCTTCAAGTTGTATGCCCTAGACTCTTAAGCATTCATCCATTATCATCATACCAACATATATGATATTGAAAAAAATATATGGGCCCTCTAATAGGTGTAATCCACAACCATACCTTCTCCAAATTAGTCATTGAAGACCTAGATGAAACTGAAATGGAAACTCATGATAAATTCAAACACTATCTATTTCTAGGTACCTTTCACAAAGTGTTCACCTTCATGAAAAGTTAATATTCTTGAAATATTTATATTTAAATTTAACATAAATGGTATGATGTATCCCACTAATCATTAATAAACTACGTGTGTTATGATTCTATTTATAGAGATTCATATGATTCTCATCGCATGGGCCTGATCCCAACAATGTAAACACCTTCGACCTCTTTGTATGGCGAAAAATGAATAATTTCCTAACTATGTGGCCTTAAACAAATGAATCATAAACTTATATTATATGTATGATTAACCGAAAAAACATATATTTCCATATCTACACAGATTCAGAGAGATCATAGGAATAGGGGTAACTCGTTAAACACTAGTATTTTGATATTATTCATTAAAAAATCATAAATCTATAAGGGAATCCAATAATTCAAATGATTCCACCCAAAGAATAATTGATGATCCCAAAATCTCACACCTTTTACCAATACCTATTTTGATGAATCTATAGTATGAATCACTAGTAAACACTTTTCATTGTAATTTAGTTCTAAAAGGACATCCATACCAAATATTCATATACATGAAATCCCATTGAAGGTTCTCATCAAAAAATAGATAACCTAATGTGAATCCATTAACATGGAATTGGATTGATAAACTATGAACTCTTACATTTGATGATGTATTGATGGGTTTCTTCATTATGTTTCCTTTTCAATACCTTCATCATACCCTTCAATTAAAATTGAATCACCAAATGCACCAATTATGTTCAGGACCAAAAACAAGATGATAATACCCATAAGGAACACAATGGTGAGGCATGAAAATAATTGTTATGTCATACATAGGACTCAATTTCTATGAATATATGTTCCCCATACCCTGACATACATTGTCTCCTACCCTTGTAAAATGAGTGCATGATGGTTCACACTTTATTTTAGGAATACCATATAAATGGATCTATCCTGAAATTATATGACACTCATGGAAATCTATAGGGAATAATGCCCCACAGGTTGATCCCACTGGGGATATCCAACCACTGACACTCAAGAGTATATTTATACCCCTACTAGTTTAAACACCCTTGAGGCCCATTAGAATATCTAGATAATATACTAAGGATGGTTACAATGCTCTAATATCTAAAAGCATCAGAATCTATCCTAAGTGGCCTTTGTGACTATAAACTTACAATGGAAAACATAACCCACATGGGTGGAGGAATTTTTTATCATTTTTTCCTCATGGTTATCTCCAGTATCATTCATCCTATGGGATCACACCCAAATTAATGATATCCCTCTTACAATGTAAATATGTGTTTACTATTGGTGGTAAAACATTAGTATATTTCTTCAATGTTAACCCAATTGATGTTGGGAAACATGACTCTATTGAGTATGAAACAGGTGTGGATGAATCCAATACCCCCTCACCACTAAAAAATAGTAAAATCATCTCAACATAAGAGAGTATTACTTAGTTCAAATTCAAAATAGTATAACATGTGAAAGTCAATATTAAATTTCTATAGGAAAAAACCCATTATGTATGGTGATTTGGTTGATGTTATCATACCTCATTTATCTAATATTATATAATCATAGTAGATTAATAAATCAATAAAGGTCGATATGAGATGTCCAACTTTATTAGGACCAAATAAATTGATGAAAATTACCACAACATTAATGTTTTATCTATAGTTACCTTTATGGGGTATATACCTCAATCAATATAAGGAAATTATCCCAATGGTATTTTAGGATGTAGTATCTTAGGAGTCGGTGGATTCCTTCACTTCTCATATGGATTCCATTGAGTTTTGATGTGAATGAGTACAACCTTATTGGAATTCATATCTTGAGTGTGTGGATTCAATTACTATACCACCCATATTTGGAACCTCCATCTTATTGATATTCGATATAATGGAGGATCTATATTAGTATATTAGTTGTTTCTAATCCCAATGTGTCGCAATGTTTGGTTCCCTAGAACAAAGACAGGATTCACTATAAGAGAAACACCATTTAGCGGCGATCAATTACCACTCACAAGGGACTCCCAGTAAGACAAATGACAAGGGCCTCACCAAAGTTTCCACAACACTATCTCCTTGATCAGTATGAAATGACCCAATTTGTTCAACACATCAACAATGGGTTTAACTCCTAGTCATCCAAAATCTCGACTAACAATTCAAACACAGGCCTAAATGGAATGATGTATACCACACTTGAGAAATAAATACATAAAAAGAAACATCAGAAATCAATAAAACTCATAAAAGGAAACATGAGAAATCAAGGAAATTTTAGGACATGAAAATGTTTGGTGGAAAATTTGTGCCACAAATGTTACATATATAAACCAATTGTTCCCATATTTGTTCAACACATGAACAATACAACTACTCACGGTCTGATGATGCATCGTCACCCTCTCCAACCTCATCACCACTTTCTACTATCACCTGTAAGAACATTATATTGAAAATTAAATATAGTTGCATAATTATATTAAAACTTAAAACCAATGAAAGTTAGAAAACTAAATGATTTTAACTTTTTGTGATTTACCTGCATTCCACCAGTCGATGGACTACTATCGAGGGCATATATGCTCATATGCTGACGTATTTCAATCAAATCTTACTGCAAAGCAGATATCTGATCCCCCTACTGGTGAACTGTGTTTTGTAGAGAAACAATCTCTTTATGATCATCTCTGGGTATGGGATGACTAAATCTAGGAGTAGATACAGCTTCCATCCCCAGTGGCCTACTAAAAACCTCAGATGGTACGGGTCCCAAACTCATCCCGCACACTCTCCTAGGATGCTTCTTCCCAAGGACTTTAGCAACCAGGTCATGTTGGGAGACTGAGTAGGACTACGCAGGATTGGCATCCCATAGTTCTTTAATTTTTACCTATAAATCAAATATCAATATATATTAACACAGTAAAAACTGATAATAAGTTATTATAAAAAAAATTTACTTCATACCCCAACTTATTTAGCAGGCTCATTAACAAAACTTCCATCTGATTTCTTGTGAACATCCAACCACAGTTCAGTTCGGGATGCTTCGTGCCCTAAACTCTGTGACTGCATTAAGGAAAGAAATCAACAATTCAATATATTAAATAGATAATACTATCTTATAAATATTTAAACTAATTAAAAGATTACCAATGTCGTTCGGCTTCTAGAAAAACTTTTTGAGCCCGCAGTGTGAGGGATGACTTGCTTAGCCCGATTTAATGCATTCTATCTTGATAGATCCTGAAATAAATAAAATGCAATTTAATAGTAATGTATTCAATGTAATTTCCTCTTAATATACATATATAAATGTAAAATGAGGATAATATAATAATATATATTTCAATACCATCCGCTTCTCATCACGATGTCTATCAACAAAAACTTTCCACTGTTCTTTCGGTACCCCACTGGGTAGCTTCTCATACATTTGTTGCACGGTCAATGAGGTATCATTGACATCACATGAAAATATCCATTTGACATCTTTCCATTTATTACCTAGATTTTTCAATGTCTACTTTCGTGCTATCACATCAGCAACTGTAAAGTGGAAGAACATCTGTATACATAAATTCATTTTGAACATATTAGTAACATGACATTAAATTAAACCATAATTTAACAAATTTACCTTTATTTGAGAATCAAAAACTTCATTTTTATAGCTTGGAGGAATATGTCTCCAATAATCATATGAAATAGGAAGGGAAATGGGCTCCGCTGCTATCTGGCCTAGAATCTGGCCAAGTAACCCCACGACGTCATCCGCTAGAACCACATAAGAATCAAATGGCACGACTATCTTCTCGCCAGTCATATTCCAAACATCTGTAATTTTTATGTTTTTCTCCATGGTTTCATTTTTGTCATCTTCAATGAGCAAACAATTAGTATAAACAAAATGCAAAAAAATTATTTAATTAAAATTATTACCTATGACAGTGACACTCCAGTATGCCCGTGATGAACTGGAAGGGGTGTGTCACTGCCCCATAGCTGAGGCTCTTGAAGGGGGAGTCGATGACTCACCCTATAATGGGACATCCAAATATGGTGTGAGAGATGGTGCAGGGAGAGATGGTGTAGGGGTGTAGGAAGCTGGTGCCTCAGATGTCGTGGGGAGGGAGCCAGATGGATCATCATATGTCGCAAAACTAGATAAAATAGTGTACCGCTTCCTCCATGTCATTCCTATCATTTACACAAATAAAATTAAGTTCAGAATTTATATTTCAAAAAAATTATGCAGAAAAAAATTATAAATGTTAATAGATGCCCAGTACTAACAGACAAATATATATAACAATGATAATGAATGACTGCAGAAATGAAACAAGTGGTTTCGAAATGAATAAATAATTGTACATATAATCATTTACCCCATCAATGATGTCGTTTTCCTGCTCCATTGCTTCATCCAATTCATTCATCCTTGCAAGACAAATATTTTCAATATCATGATGGATAAATAATTCTACTTCCTTTTGTTGATTAAATTCATTCTCAGAGGTCAAATTTTCCACTTCATCACCCATATCATACAAATCTCTTTGTATTACCTAAGCAACTACACTCCACCATTCATCGAAAACATCATTCACATAATATACCATTTTTTCTTGTGATTATGAGATATATGGATCATGCAGTTCATGATCCCCAACATCCATCAAGTGAGAGAATTTTACAGAAGTAAATTACAAGGAATCTCTTTTAACACCTCTGATAATATCGACCCATTTTCATTTCAATAAAACAATAGAAAAATGTCTGTGGTAGTTTAATTCAGTAATATCATGTAAATTTCCATATTATTCCACTTCAGAAAATGTAAATATACCACTATTCTGTGTTTTCAAACCCACTTCTCGATCGACTGTACGAAATCTAAAGCCATTCACATTATAAGTTTCGAACTTTCTAACTTGTTTTAGAGGACCGATAGTAAGAAACTTCAAATATTCTGACACCTCTTCTCGAGTATCAGTATTCATGATCTGAAAAAAGAAATATACTTTATTAGATTTAAAAAATGTATGTGTCAAACTAATATTCGTATTTATTGCAATATTTATGAACTTACACGTCGTGCAAACCATTCTACAATCTCTTTATTAAAACCTTTCGTTATATCTTTCTCATTTCGTTTTAGGCCTCTCATTCATCTCTTGGTTTGTATCCTCAACTCTTCAATAAATGGATCTACAATTTCACTATTCCGCAGCACATATCTATGTGCCTGTACTAATTCCAATTCAGTCAGTGTCACATTTGAGGTCCTCCCAACTGATCGGCCAATAGAAGAAAATATTTTGGATTTATGATGTATTTGAGATTGATTCGATGTGTCATCAACATGTCCAACTCAATTAAATCTTGTCTCAATATCATCCAAGTATCAAGAACAAAAGGTAAGACACTCCTCATCCAAATAGCCTTCAGCAATAGAGCCTTCTGGTTGAGCTTTATTTTTCACGTATGATTTCAAATGCCCAAGATATCTGTGAAATAAAATAAACATAATTATGAATTTAATTAAGTACAAAAAATTGTTTACTTAACTGAAAAACATATAAATAAAGTACCTCTCAATTGGATAAATCCATCGATAATAAACGGGGCCTCCTAATTTAGCTTCCTCAACCAAATGCCCAGTCAAATGCATCATTATAGTAAAAAACGACGGAGGAAAGATCATCTCCATTGCACACAAGGTCACTACAAACCTCTCTTGGAGGTTGTTAAGCTAAAATGGATGTAGAGATTTCTCACATAGTTGTCTGAAAAATGTGCAGAATTGGAGTACAACAATAGTAATTTTTTCAGGTAATAATGTACGCAATGCCAATGGTAGTAACTTTTGTAACAAAATATGTTAATCGTGACTTTTCAATCCATGTAACTTACAATTCTTCAAGTCAACACACCTCAAGATGTTACTTGAATACCAATCATATAACTTAAAATTCTTTAACATTCGAAGGAATGTATCTTTACCCCTATTTTTCATTGCACAAATTACCGGAGGATACTTTTCATTCTCATCTAGATAGAGATAGCGTTTTATGTTCATTTCTTGTAAGTCTTTATGAACATTGAGATGATCCTTAAACTTTCCATTATCATTAATCAATGTGAGAATCAAATTGTCATAGACATTCTTCTCAATATACATCACATCAATATTATTCCGCAGCAAATTAAATTCCCAATACGGAAGTTTGAAGAATATACTTTTTTTCTTCCATTATTGCGTTCCGATTTTTCTTGGCGATGCACTTCAGACCCATTTTCCACTATCATTCAAATGATGAACCTTCCAAAATTCTGTTTCAACATTTTTAAGATGTTTAAATATTTAAGAACCAGTTAACAACTTTAGAGGTGGTCTATGATCAATGGAACCATTAAATTTTGATCTGTTCAGCTGAAATCTATGATATTCATCGAGAAATATTTGATGACACAAGAAGCACCATTTTCTACTGTGAGGTAGCCGTTTGGGCTCAAAATCAAAGTTACAAATGGGAAAAGACAAACCCGTGTAAGTGTTCCAACCAGATAAATTCCCTAGCCCAGAGAAGTCACTAATGGTCCACATTAAAGCAGCATGCATTTTAAACATTGTTTTATAAGAATCATCAAATGTCTCAACACCATTGCTCCATAACTCCTGCAATTCGTCAATCAAAGGTTGAAAGTATACATCAATATCATTTCCAGGAATTTTTTTTCAGGAATAATCATCGAAAGGATAAAAGATGTTTGTTACATACACATCCACGGAGGCAGATTATAAGGGATCAAAACAACTGGACAAATGCTATAACTGGTACTCAATGTCCCAAATGCGTTGAATCTATCGACAACCAATCCCAATAGAACATTCCTAAGATCAGCTGAGAAATCTAGATGTAATGAATCAAATGTCTTCCACGATTGGTAATCTCGTGGATGTCTCATTAACCCATCATTGTTATTATCTACAGAATGGCACTTCATGTCTTTAGTGGTTTTCGATTACATGAATAATCTTTGCAATCGAGGCATCAAAGGAAAGTAACGGAAAACCTTTGCAAGTGTGTTCCTTTTCTTCTTATCCATGAAATTACGTTCATTCAGACTTCCAACATCACCCTTTGCCTGCCATCTAGAAGAAGAACATTTCTTTCAATTCTATCTAATTGAATCCTATCCCCAATAAAGCATACAATCATTGGGACACACATGAATTTTTGTATAATTCAGACCAAGCTTGTTAACAACTTTTTTCATATCATAAAAAGATTCTGGGATTTTTGATTCAGGAAATTCATCATGAATCAATTCCAATATCATGGACATTACCATATTTGTAATTCCACATAGACATTTGATATGGTACAATTTCAGCAGAAATGAAAGCTTTGAATATTTCAAACACCCACTATACAACTCTTGATTTCCATCATCAACTAAATCATGAAATGCATTTTCCTTAGTAAAGTTTTCTCTTACATTTGGCTCCACATAATCAAGAGGTGGATCCAATTATATGTTAAAATCTTGATCTTCCTGTGTTATAGTCTCAAAAACCTCACTTGTCATGTTGTAATTTGTAGCACCCTCTTCTAGTTGTTCTAATATGTTTTGATACTGATAGTGGTGTCTTGTAGTTCCGAATACATCATTTATGAGGTTTTGTATTTCATTTTCCATTGTCGATGAAATTGGGACCTCATTCTGTGGATTAACATCAGTGCTCAATCTCTTTGTAACATTCAATTCTCCATGCCAAATCCAACACAAATATTGACCAGGGAATTTCTTTGGTATTAAATGTTTATAAACTTCATCTCTCTTCAACCATGTTCTAAATTTACATATAGGACATGGACATTTTATTCTCCCTTCAATAGATCGATTAGAAATTGAAAAATATAAAAACTCATTAAAACCCTTAACATACTGAGGTGTGTTCTTCGGTAATGTGATACAACTTTTATCCATGTATATCACAATGTGCCTACACAATAATAAAAAAAATTAAAACACATAGTTACTACTAAATAGATAAAGAGATGAATATATATGATAGTGTAATATTATAGAAACATAATATAATAAATATGAGCCTCTAAGTTAGATATGAACCCTCTAGTGTTTGGGATAGGGGAAGTTTCTTTGGTAAAGAGAAATAGTGTACTAACAACGTGGTAGCTACTTTACCATGAAAAAAAAGAACATTGTTAATTTGGAATAACCCCAACCTAAGTTCTCTGTAGAGTCTTCATATAAAACTCTAATATCAAATAAATCTATTATAAATAATGTTTAGTGAAAACCTTATGATGCTTACAAAACTCAACACATTGTTAATTTGGAGTGGCAAGAACCACATGAGGGATGGTAGTATTGAGGCATGATAAGTGGTGGTGTTCATGGAAATGCATGATGAAATAACGTGGGAGATTAGGTTTTGAGGTTCTACGAACCTTGTGTGGATTGAATTCCTAGACCTCTCTTTGGTGTATTCACATAGAAAAGAGTGGTGGTGTGACTTGAGGGTGATTTGGATCATATATGTGTTAGTGCTCATGAGTGGAGAATTATGGTTAAATGGGACGATCGAGGATCAGACAATGGAGTTGAACTAAGAGTCAGATTCAGACTTCGGTGTGGGAATTGAACATTATTGTTATTCCTTGAGTTTTAAGGCATCATGGTCGGGATATGATAGCACATTGGTGGGTGGGATTGAGCGCCTTTGGTATAATTCATCTAGAGAAGGACTTACTAGTGTTGTTTCATAAAAATTGATGTGGTAAGGTGGAGACCACATCAGAAATGTCATTCAAGATGCGGCTGATGTGGGTTGGGGATCAAAGTAGGGTATTTGAATAATAGTTTATGTGTCTGGGCTTGGTGTTTGGAGTTTCATAGCAGAATCATGTTGGGAATTTGGAGATGAAATGTGAGGTGTTGGTACTATAATCTAGGACAACATAATAAGATAATCAGAATCACATAGGTTGAAATAGATCCCAGAAGGAATTCTCTTTAAACATTATATTCGGTAACTTATAAGAATTATATTCATCCAAACCACTACAATAAGTTAGAATGAATTCAATACCATTCACTTCAACACAGAAAAAAATTTATGCAAAGTAAAGGGATGTTATGCTTGAGTAACACATGTTTTATGGACTCTATGATCAAGTATAAAAAGTATAAGGAAATCCATACCTAAGTGTCCTAATTCATTATAGTCAAGTAGGCCTTATAAATAAATAGGTAATACATTTCAAAAAATAATGAAAAATAGAAAGATACATATTCAATGAAAGTTATTACTTTCATCCAAGACTATACATATTAATGAAAAATCATATAGTTTGTATAACATATAGAGAAAGAAAATAAAAATAAAATCTAAATACAAAATAAACCTAGTTGAACTATCTCACAATAAAATTTCCCAAAAAAAGTCACAACCATATTCACAACTCAAAGCATCTCCACATGATCCCCAAAAAGTCACAACATTCCAATGTCCATTAATGGAACAAGAGGAAACAAATAACAAGAAATCACAATCTTGTAATTAGAATGAAAAGATAGAAGTTACACACACACATGAATTTGTATGAAAAGTGTGATATAAATAGTCCTAGAAATATTTCACCATAGATTCTTTGTAATTAATTTTATAAAAAGGATTCAAAAATACTTATTTTTGATAGAAATCTACCTAGGTTTTTTCCAAACCAAATTACAGTGATGAAAAGGAGAAAATAGAGGAAGAGGTAATTGTGAAGGAATAATAGGGCCCAAGATGAAGGAATAGACAAGAATCAAGGTCAAATCGTGATGAAAACACCATGGATAAGAGAGAACTAGTATAAGAGGATGTGTGAGGCATTGGGTTACTGGTTAGGGGTCATGAACCACACAAGAGGGACACCAGTAGGCATAGTGAATTATTGTTAGGTTTATGTGAGGATACAATTAGAGGTTGATGATGAATATTAATGGATGAGAGTATGTGGTGTCCACCTTGGGTGTAGTGTCATTACACAATGAGTGGAGATTGATAGTGGGGGAGACCTGGTTTTGGGGTCTTCTTCATCTCATTATTACTGTTGTAGTGAACGTCATAACATGTCAATAAACATTTTATACCTAATATACCTATATATAATACACCCATTTACAAACTTCATTTATATATATACATATATATATGAATTACATAACTTGTATAATAGACACACACACACACACACACACACACACACATATATATATATATATGTTGCACCCACTTACATCACTTGAAGAAATTAGTCATAGAGTTTAAAATTTAATACTTAAATATACTTATATATGTTTATGTATGAATAAAATGAAATCACATGCATATATTTATATGAATTTAAATTCTAAAAAAAAAATTTGGGAATCACTTATATATAAAACATGTAATTTGAGATGAATATATATATATATATATATATATATTAAATTCCTCTAACAAAATTATAAATTCATGAATTAATGTTTTTAAAATAAAAGTAATCACTTACTTTGGAATATAAAAACATGATAAAATATAATTCCCTAAATAGAACACAATTATAAGAATATAAAATTTTAAGGACAAACTAAACCCAATCTTCTAATTCTCAAAACATGATTTAGAGAAACATTAACATAAGACATAAATTATAAATATGAAATGATCCCTTAAAATAAGTTTTAGCACAATAGTAAATATTAAATCCCTTACATTATATTTTCTAAACTTAACTAAAACATAATTCAAATACATTAAATGATCCCTTATAGAAAATAAGGTCCACAATCCAAAATATAAATTTTATAAAAAATATATGTTACAGAAAATGAATATAATTTTACTAAACAAAATCATTTACTGCAAAATTAAAATTCATTACACAATCAAGTTATGACCAAAGAAATTCCTTATTGTAGACCATAGCTTTGATAAATACAATTCATTACTTATTGGAAATCAAAAAACCATAATTTAAAAATAAAATTTCACCCTTACAAGATTTACTGGAACAAAACAGAAGCTGTTGCGGAATCCAAAACAAAAAAATGGACTGCAAAATTCTAAGACAAAGAAACATGAAAAACACTGAAATGAGTTGAAATAGAAATCAACACAAAAAAAATGAAGATTCGGTTGCCTACTCTATACAAGTTCTTGAGTGATTTTTAACTCAACCTACAAGAAAATTACTAGAATTCAAACCTTTGGGTTTGTATAGGTCGTCGGGGTCACAGGCTCACTGGGGTCGCGGGGTCGCAGGCTCACCGGGGTCGCAGGGTCGTCGGGGTCGCGATGTCTCCAGGGCCGTGGGGGGCTAGGGTTGCGGGGGAAGCGGGGGTTACGGGGTGAGAAGAGGGGTCGAGGTGGGAGGGAAGGGTCAGTGATATAAAAAAACAAATGTTTCGCGGTGGTTTAGTATAAACCACTATGAAAACTTTAAAAAAAAGGTTTAGCGGCAGTTCCTAGAATCGACGCTAAATGGCGTCTCTGTTATAGTGACTTGGGGATTTATTTACCCTATAATGGTTCATCACATCAAAATACTATAAATAAAAAGCATAAAAATAATAAGTAGTATAAAAACAATACAATCTAGCTTAATTTGTCATAAAATCATCCCGTAAATGTCTATGTATGTTATACAACCAAACACGACTCAAGAGTGAAACTCAAGTACTAAAGTTATAATAATACAATTTAAATAGACAATAAAATAATGTGTGTACAAAACCTTCTACACAACTCTATAAGAACATGAACTTATCCTCATGATGTGTCCTAACCTTTCTGCCTACCTATAGATCCCTACCTCCTCTACCTAAAATATCATGCATATAATCTATATGTATAGTGCGTGTGTACATATAGAGAGTGAGAATTTAATCTTTATTAGAAACTTCTACAACCCTTATAATCTAATGGAGTTAACTGTGTTCAAATATAATTAGTGTAATTATTAAATGGCTCAATAATATAATTTTTAGTATGTAAATAAAGTATTAGGTGATAAATAAGTAATCCAAAAAAACCCACACCCACTTCGTTAAATGTTGTTAACCATAGACCATGGTATACAAACTCATGGGTCATCATCATCTCATATGAGAAGCTCATGAAATCATTACATCTCATATACCAGACATATGATCTCACATAATTCCTTATGAGTAACTAAAATCCAAAACAAATACACAATTTTCACATTAATATATCACATATATTAATAAACTAAGGCTTATTTTAAATGAATAACTTCATGTAACTTTTCACAATCATAAAATAATTAGTGGGAAAAAACCTAAATTCCACTTAAATTCTAAAAAAACACATCAATATTCTACCCCAATATAATCCACTTAAACTACTAAAAAACTTTTAAAAATCATATAAAAAATTAAATAATTATAAATATATTTTAATGAATAAACATAATAATTATAGCACACATTAAACATAATGAAATTGATAATTTTGGACACTTTAACCAATTACATAATCAAACATCATCGAGTAACCAGTTTCCTACTTTTATGTCACTATTCAACACTTAAAAGTAAATTACAACAAAAAAAATACCCCTTAAACCATTTTTTTTCACATTCATGTTTACTAATATACATAAATAATTATTCTAATTTATTTAGTGCGTTTATTCCTCTTTACACAAGAATTTTCACCCATTTTCACCCATTTAAATCATGTTTGCAACAAAAATTTGCAATAAAATCAAGTGTATCAAATAAAAAATTAATAAAAACTCATTATATTTTATATAACCATGATATAAATTAATATAATAGTGAACCACACTTAAAACACCAAAAAAATCACATAATCATCATTTTCATCCCACATTTCCCCATCATTATTTACTATATCAACGAATACATTAATTTGATATTTTATTCAGTCATTGTCTTTATTAATTCGCCACATCAATTATTGATATCCCAAATACCAACAATTAAACAAAATTTTAGAACATAAAATTCATATAAAAAAATATAAAAAATTATTCTTCAATAAAAGAACTCATTTTCCATGTTAAACAGCTCATAAGAAATAATTCAATCATAAAACTGTACACAAGTCATATATAATAAAAAGTTTAATACCAAAAGAAATTAATAGCTTACTCACATCACACTTATTAAACAATATTCATAAGGAATGGAGCCCTAAATCTTCCAAGAACATAAATAACCAAGGTAATATGTAAACCAGAAGAAAAAAAGGAGAATTGGAACTAAAAAATGATCAATCCTCATCAGATTCACCCAAAAGGATAGGATTATTGAATCACTCACTATGATGGATCTAATTCCACAGATATATCAAAAATTTAACCTTAAATGAAGAATAAATCACTTCTAGAATCTAAGAAACAAAATAGAAAAATCCGGGCCTCCAAAGTTCATTAAAAATGATCCCTAACATGAGGAATCCTGGTTTAATCCCAAATCACATGATAGTAAAGAGATAAATATTTCTATAATTAAAAAAACCACACAATAATTTACCAGGTATATGGTCTCCCACCACCGGTGGTGGTTTCCTAGGTTATCCCCACCATTTACACCTTCATTGGGTACCTAGTGGTACCTATATGTGTAATTCCAATAGGTTCTACCTTTAATCACCCTTAACTTCTCATCCATTTACCCTAAACTCCCAAAACCAACTCAAAACAATCCAACAATAAATTTAAAAACATTAAAATTAAATCAAATATGCACCTCAATGACCAAGGTCATTACAAGGTGGTCTACTACATTTTTAAAGAGTAAAATTACTAGAAAAGGGGGGATATATTCCATTTTAAAAATTAGGGATCTCGCATCTTAGTTGATTGATCCTCACAATGATGTGGTGAATCCCTCACCATATTGTTGTAACATACAAGATATAAGTATCAATTTTCTTTCCATATGTCACTTGATTTATTCATTATAATGAATATAATCTTGATTAAAACTAAATCATATAAGATATGAATCAAAATAACAACAATTTATTCAATCATAATGAAATATTACAATAAAATTACATGATACCAAGTATTATATACTGTGTATTATTACATAACATATATGACTACATCTCTTATAATTTCATAAAATAAAATAGGACTATAAATAAAAAATAATAATATTTTTATAATTATGGAATCCCCTGGATCATCTTCACCCTTATAAATCACTATTAATAGAACTAAACCTAGAATGAGAAAAAAACTTCATGAAATGAGAAATAATATAGAATAATAATAATATAAAATTAAAGGAATGATAACTGTGATTTGAGATGTTATAATGGAAAAAATTTATAGAATTCAATGGCAGTAATATAACCATTTTTAACCATTATAAAGGGGTATATCACTACTACAAAAAATGGTAAAAGGAAGCACTACCCTTTTATCAGTGCTAAAAAAATGCGCTGATAAAAGGGGGACTTTATAAGTGCTTTTTTAGGGATGATAAATGCCACCTCTTTATTAGTTCTTTTTTAGCACAGATAAAGGGGACCCCTTTATCAGCTCTTCTTTTAGTAGCGCTGATAAAGGGGGGCTTTATTAGCACTTTTTCCTAGCACTGATAAATTTTATGTTTCAAAAAAATCATGAAAAATAATATATTGTTATATAAGTTTATTTATATTGATATAAATATAATATATATTTTTTAAATATGTTTTAGATGAACATAAATAGACTATTACATTTAAGATATAAGAAATTTAGAGAAAATGGATTTAAAATATTTTAAAAAATATTATTAATTAATAATTTTTTAATTATAGTCAATTAAAAATCATTTAATAACAATTTGAGGACACAAAATATCAAAAATAATAATAAAATATCTAAAATAAGTTGAAAATGTAACTCAAAATTCAAACCGCCATAAATTTTGATCCGGGTGTCTGTTTGAGCTATAAAACATATTAAATCGAATCCTGCGATGAGCTCTACATGCTAGTGACTAATTCATTTCTTTCATCACTTTTTTCAAGTCCAAAAAGGCCCAAAGGGCCTCCAAAAATGAGTTTTTAGTCGGGATACCCCGATTTTTTAACATTCAAACAAGTATAACTTATGATCTAGATGTTCGTTAGGCCTACACCACATATCATATCAAATATTGTTTCATTTTCTTCGATTTGACTGGTTGTGGAGTTGAAATGGGCTTATGGATTAGAAGTTATGGTCATTTTAACATTTTATGGCTTTTCAAATACCCATATATATGTATTTATTCGTAAATATATATATATGTGTGTGTGTGTTTTGTATATGTATGTATGTATTTATCTATTTATTTATAAACAGACATAAAAAACATATTTTATAAATGTATTTAAAATAGATCTTATAAATATATATTAATATACAAATAAATATACGGATAAATAATTATAACTAAAAATATATATATAAATATATATATATATATATATGAATGAATATATATATACTAATATATGAATAAATATATATCTATTAATCTAACTAAATATATTTATATTAATATGAATATATATTAACATATGAATAAATATAACTATATATATAAATATTAATATATATTAATATATGAATATATATATATGTACTAATATAACTAAATATATTTATATTAATATGAATCAAAAATAATGTACGAATAAATATAACTGTATATATATATATATAAAAATAAATAAATATATCCTTAAATAGAGAAAAAACGAAATGGCTTAGTGGTAAAGGTGTAGGTGCACAAGGGGGGATGTCGTGGGTTTTAGTTCAGGAGAAAGCAAGGAGGTGCACACGTGTGGGGGATGTACGGGAAGGGCAGCATGTAGGAGAGTGTGAGTGGGGGGTCCGCCTAGCACTGATAGGGGGGGGGGGGGGTAGAGTTTTGTTAAAAGCTCCCCCTCGCATTATATAATTCTCTTTAATTTTTTTAATTTTTTTTGACTTTTATCAGCACTAAAAAAAGCGCTGATAAAGGGGTCATTTATCAATACTTTTTTAGCACTGATAAAAGGTTCCTTTATCAGGGATTTTCTGAGTGCTAATAAAAGGGACCCCCCCTTATCTTCTCCTTGATTAACAACACTTTTTAGTGTTGTTAATCCACTTTTCTAGCACTGATAAAGGCCATATTTGTAGTAGTGTATAGTCATTGGGTGTAATACCAGTAAGCATGTTTCTATTTTGAAATTACCAGTATGTATTTAATATACATAAAATCTATTTAGATATTAAAAAATATACATTTTCATTATAAACAATTTATTTTAAGTAAAACAAATAAATTTATAATATAATTAAAACATACTAATTCAATTGGGAAAATACCATTGATTCTAAAGAAATAGTTTTTATGAATTACATATCTTTTTTAAATTTATTACTTTTAAATAATGATATCAATAAAATATATTGATAAAATTCAAGTAATTATTAATAAAATAATTTAATAAATATAATAAATAATTAATCAATTATTATGAATTTTAATTTAATTATTCATGGATAACTAAAAATGTTTTATTTAAAACCATTGTTTTTATTATAAATTATATTTCTTTTATTTAAAAGTTTAATTTATCATATTTATAGTATGAAATTTAATTCAATTTATTATATATATATATATATTAATAAACATTCATGCATTTATTATTAATATTTTTGTAATAAATATCAAGTTATTTTGTTTTAAAAGCCTTATCTTTCAAATAATTGGTTTTTATATGTTATGTATTTTTATATTAATAAATCGAATTGACCTCTATTAAATAATTAATTTATTGAAATTTATTGTATATATATAATTGAAGATTAAATTAATAACTATAACTTCGTAAATAAGAATAATAAATGCATTTTTATACTTAAAAATACATTTTTCTATAAATTGTTTTTTATGTGTTATGGATTATTATATTAGAATTAATTTTTATCATTTTTTTATAAATTGAATCAAATAAATGTATTTAATATTTGGAATCATCATTTATAAATTATTTAATAAGGTTAATTTCATTTTTATTCATAAAAATATGTTACTGAGGTAAAAGTTAGCTATCACGATAAATGGGAAAATGGGGGAAAAGGGTTAAAATAAGGGGTAAAGTCATCAAATATCATAAAAAAGTTATTTACAAATGTTTGGGTAAGGGAATTATTGACCCAAATTTATCCCCTATCCTTTATTTTGTCACTTTGGATATACTTTCCATGAGAAATGACATTCCTTACACATTAAGGAATGCGTATTTATGAAAATACCACTTAAGCTCACCCATAAATGGACCCCTCATATAACCACTAAAAAACTCAAAATTTATTAAATTTTATATTTAATACCAACCAAAATTATCTCACTAATAATAATATCCCATATTGGGTAGCTTATTGTCTCATGAAAATGCCTAAATTCCTTTAAAACTAGAAACGTTTCTAAGAGAAGATACAATTTCTTCTTTGTAAGTAATGAATTATTATCATTATTTTTCATTTATCTTCTAACTATAAATTTTTAAAATTATAATCTATCAAATTAATAAAATAGATATAATACTCTTATTCATTTTTAATAATGATGTTGTAACAAAATCACTTCATAATCATACTCATCCATTGATTATAGTGTTTTCTTGTTTGGGTTGGCTTAAACACCAACATGAATGACACTATAAATTTTTATCATGGATAGATATGAAAACTTAATTAATAGTAATATATGATATTAATAAGTAAATAGAGTTTTTATTATGAAACTGTAATGGAAATGTTAATATTTAACTCATTACTAATATAAAAACTCATGTTTGTTAAAAAATTATCAAAATAAGCTCACTATGGATTTCATATTTAAGAACCGAACCTAAAAATACCATTGATTAAACATATAACTTCATAACTAATTATGGAACTAATATTAAAATTCTTTTACTATTATATAAATTATAAAATCATGATCAAGGATTTATGAATGACACTTCCATATTGAAATAGATAAAGAACATTTAAAATGACTAATAAAATCTGATCAATATAATCTAAAAATAAGTAATAAATATGTAATAAAAGAATATAAAAGGTAATATACATGAATAAGGTTAAATAATAGATGATTAATGAGTGTTATTTTATTATTCAAGAATTTATAGTTTGTCCGAGCAAGCGATAATCCAAGTTAAGGGTTTTTATTGAATGAATCTATTTTAATTGAAACACTTTATTCTTTAAATATATCTTAATATGTTTTAATTATTCTACCATATGATTTTTATGTCATATTTACTATTTATTTTTTATTAATTGTTATTTATATCGCATAATCCTTTTTTTATTTATTTTTACATCATAAAATATGACTTTATAAGTGGTTCTCATCTCAATCTCCCTTTATTGATATATGCTCCATATTAACCACTTGTTTTATTGTTTGTGATGTATATAATAACCCAAGGATGTATTTTATCATAATTTTCATTTAGTTCAAGGTTTTTAAGAATACATCTCAGGTTCTCTCTTTCATGGGATTTGGATTAAAAAGTTACTAAATCTGTAAGGGTTTATTTTCTAATATCACTTTGAAATCAAGACTGTTTATGAATAAATTTACATAAAAGGAAATTATATGAAAATTATATATAAAAACCCATTTATTTTATCATCTTATATTTAATTATGGGGATTAAATTTAAAATTATCTATGGTTCACAATTCAATCAAAATGATGCGTGTTAGTGGAACCGACATTATCTCTTCTTCTCAACTGAGAATTGTTTTATCATATATGAATATTTTTTGTTTGATTTTTTGGATTTAATTATAATTAAATCTATAATTTATTAATTTAATTATCTATTTACTTTGAATTTATTTTATAAAATCTTGAAAGTATTCTTTTTTAACATTTTCTGTATAACCTATTTTTTACATAATTTTCTTTGGTTTTGTTTATGAATCTTCTATTCCAAGTTTTTATGATTATTAAAAATAGTTTTTAATTAATTTATAATTATTTTTTAAAATCCATTTATTTATAAGTTATTTCCATTTAAAATAAAAGTTATTAAAAATAAAAAATACATTTTTTCTTATTTTCTAAATACTTTTCTAATGTTCTTCCAAAGTGTTTTTCATCTATTCCAATTTTTTTAATGTTTTTTATACTTATCTATGGATACTATATAATGATACCATCCAAATTATTTATTTTTATAGATTATGATCATGTATTTTTTAAATTTTCATGGAACCCATTTCATTCTCATAGTTTAATTAACCTATAATGGACTTATGAATATTTTCATGTTCATATTTCATACATTTGTATGGTTTTTCATTATGTGATGGGTGGGACCAAAATTATATATCCCTATAATGTATTTAGTAAATATTTATATTTCATGATATTTCATGTAGAAAATTTATAAGTGGACCTAAAAAAATAATTTTATGGGAATGAGTATTGAAACCAATCCACTATGTTATAGGACTCTGTCTGCAATGTGATGATAACGTTGGTAGTGAAAATTATAATAATAAATGATTTTATATACTTATGTATATTCTACATTCTTATACTAAATTTATATGTTATTACATGGTTTTATGTTATGATTTATTGATCATGATTATTGACTAATTTTTCTACACTTTTATGACTCATTTATTATGTTATGCTAAAATCCTTATGTCATGATTCATTATTTATGCTCTATGTTTTATTGGGAATGATTTACTTATGTTATGTTCATATACCATGATTATTTTCTCATACCAATATGTTCATCTTATACTTAATTATTATCATCAATTAAAATATCTTATCTCTACCCTTACTGAGAATATGATCTCACCCTTTCTTATGTTTACATTCCACAAGTTATGAAGAGGAATATTATTTATAAAGTGTCCAGAAGGATATCATGTGTGGATAATTTTTTGGGATATATTTTTAGACTTACTATAAAATAATAAGTTTATATAGATAATCTCAAAAGACACTAATCTTTTGAGTCTTAGGTGTGTGTTTTAATATTAATATTATACGAAAATTGATGTATGTATTTTTGGTTCATATCAATTTGTATCATAATAAATGTATAGCGTCTGTATTTTTAGCACCAGATCTTGGAGTGTGTGTTCATATTTCTTCAATTGTGGTGACACCCCTCAAATTTTAATTATAAATTTATGGTGTCCACTTCTCTTAGTTTTATTCCCTTGGTATCTTTTAAACCATAGTCACTCATGGGTCCTCTTCGCAGTGATCTTAGAAATCTGTAGTTGATCCATAGGCCTTGAATTAGTGCAATCAATACTTCTTAATATAAGGTGTCATTTTTTTTCTATTTTTATTATATTAGTTCCTTTACTTTTCTTATTAGAGGAGATGGAATTGAATTTTGTATTGTTTTTATAGATTTTAGTTGATTCCTTGATAATGGGAACTACGTTATATTCCATTGAAGGTTTATCATGTGATAATTGATGCCTGATCACATATTATTCTAAAATATTGTGTCATGGTTATTGAATATTAAATCATGGGAGGGTATTCATAATCTATTATTATTTATTAATAGTTCAATGTGGAATTTTCATGAATTTGTTTTCCTTATATAAAGAGTTGAAATTGACTCAATGTAGATAAATAACTTGATTAAATAAATCTATAAGGGGAAGTGAATCATATGTGTTTACATGATTTCCATGATGATATTTATTTATTGTTTATATTGTTATTATGATCATAATACTGTGACCTTGTGGTTATTATTGTTATGATGAAAACATGTTCATAATCAAAAAGTATTTCAATGATGTTAAAGGCACTAGATAAAATCTAGAAATTCATGTTTGTTGTTCATGGCATGAGTTTTTAAGTATATGTAGGGATATGGTACTATGAAGGATTGTTTCTTATTTCTTTGAATTTTTGTTTTATGATATGATTTATTATAGATTTTTACATGATAAATATTTTTAATTATTAAGTAACTTAAATATTCTAATGAAAACAAGGGTTGAAAATATGATGTTATTTTAATTTTTTATTTAAGATTGTCAAAGAGAAGATGAGGAAATAAGATAATTGCTTGGAATATAATGCTATTTTTTTTATTGTTACCAATGTTTTTGTATAGTAGTAGTGGTATATTTTTTTGTTTTCATATTATGGTATTAGGGAGTGGTTTTGTGGTGGATTGCATGGTAGTTTCATGGAAATATATAATGATGCTGGAATAATTGAAATGAATAATGGGATTAGGTTATGATAATATGAATGATGGGATAAAAATTATAAATTTATTGGTGGATAAATATTGTGAAGGGTTTGGAGGGGATAATAATTAACCAAAGTTAATGGAAAACATTAACCAAAACCTATAAATTCACATGATTTTCCAATTGTATTGTTCTAAATATAAATAATAAAGAATGGTGTACCTTTTCTATGATGATATGAATATTTCAAAGATATAAAACATGATACTAATAGTGATAATAGATAATTATCCAATGTGATTCTTCTTTTTAGGATATCCATGGGATGCATGAATCTCACAATGCTTGGGAAGGATCTACTATTCCTCATAGTTTTCTAGAACCATGGGTTGAAGAGAAAGTGAGTGAGAGAGAAAGAGAGATTAAACTTTGAGGAGTATTATCTAATAGAAATCATGTAACAACATAAGAAATTTTAAGATAAACCATTTTATGAATTATCATTATTCATTAATTAGATTTTATAGAGTTATATTCATTATAAGAATATTTATCAATTTTTCAGTCAAAAGGAAAAGGCTTTATTTCGAACCAAATTGGGGTTTAATGCATTATATGGTTTTATTTAAAACTTTAATTTCAAAATTAGAGAATTTTAATTTAAAAAAATTAACTTAATTTTTTAAATCATCATTTAAAAATTATATTAAGATTAATTTTTGAGAATTTTTTGAAAAGATTATTTTTTCAATGAATATTGAAAATTCTAATTTTTATTGAAAATTGTATTTTATTTTCTAGTATTTTAAAATTATAATTATATTTTGTATTAGTTTTAAAATTTTATTAGTTTCTTTTTATTAAAAATAATCTAATAAATTTTATTGGAATTAATATTATATATGAATTTTTTATAAACACATTTTTATACTTAAAAAGGCATTGTTCCAAAAATCCATTTTCATCACGTTTTGAGAGTTTGATTTTAAATTAAATTATGCTAATTATAAAAATTTAATTTGTTAAAAAGGATCCCATATTTTTAATAATTAGGCTCAAATTTGGTAAATAATTCCCTTTTATTTTTGGTTATTATGAATAGTAACTATAATAGATATTTTTCACCTCAGTAAGAGTAAATAAGGTAATTAAGGTTAAAAATAATATGATAAGGACTAAAAATGACCCTAACACTTGTATTTAATATATTTTATGTGTTTAGTTAGACCATACCCATACAATTGACTTTAGTTAAAATTTTCTAGTTTTTTTTGTTGAAAATTACATATATTATTTTTAAGTAACGAAAAATACAAAATGTCACTCTCTTGATTTTAAATTTATATTATATGTTACCATGGGGATACAAATAAGTTTTTAAAAAATATCAAAGGTTATTTTGAGAATAATAACATTATTTTTACGATTGTAATTATTTTTAATTTTTAGTGATGTAATAATTACCTTAAAAGTTTTTTCAACACCATCATAATGATTATGCAACACCATCATAATTCTTGTGCAAGTAGTATAAAATTAAAGTAAATTATTTTAAAAACATCAAAGGTAATTTTTTTGAATGAATTATTATTTAAAATTAATTTTATAGTTAATAATAATTTATTATTAATGTTTAAATGGATTATATTTTAATTTCATTCCTTTCATGTTGTTTTTAAAGTTAAATTATGTGAATAGTTCATAAAATGATATTAATAGTATTTATTGTTAAATATATTTTATTAAATTTTTTAAAATAATAAAATATTTTAGTAGGAAAATTATAATGATAATTTTCCATTAATTTCATCCCTTATCCATTTATCAGATAATTTTAACTTATAAGAAAATTTATAACCCATTTATGTTGAAAAAGTTGTTGTTGTAGTGAAGGTTTAAAACATTTTACAGAAGGGTTAATCTAAAAAATAATGATTAAAAATGATATATAAAATTATAAAAATTTTATTTTATGATTATATTATGACCATATATTACTTATATTATAATATATGTAATTTTGGAACCATTTTACATGAGTTAGACATGTATTATATTATAATATTCCATGCATTTCGAAAAGTGCCCCACCCCTCACTTATAAAAGGACCCCCTATCCTCCCATATCCACACTTAAAGAGACTTCTGTTTTATCCAATACCTACCCAAATACATTACCAACATACCTAAACATATTATAGAGGTCTTAGTTTGATCATAAAACCAACCTAGTAAGGCTTTAGGTATAAACCCAAAGAGGGTGTATGAAGAAGAGGTATAAATCTTAACCTAGAGTTTTCATTTTATTTCTTCTTATACCACCTTAAATTATTCTTAAACCATGATGATATAATAAAAAATTATATTCTATATAATTATATTTTATTATGATAATTTCATAACCTATATCTATCTCCTATTTCATCAAATGAGAAATCAAACCATCATTTTTTGTATGACAGACTACCGCCTCACGAATCAATGTAATTTTTTTCCATCACCGCCTATCAATACTGGTTATAATTATGGTTTTAATATATATATATATATATATTATATTCATGAAATTACTATAATTATTTTTAGATAATATATCATCTATTTTATTACCTTTCAATCCATTGAAAAACGATAATGTTGTTTATGCGTACGTGTGAATTACCAGCTCCACAAAGCAATGTGATTATTTTTTCATCACCGAATCAAATTTATGGTATATATAAGTTTAATTAATGATTTAATATTATATTTATTATAATAATAATTCTATATATATAAAATAATACTCACCATATTTCCCTCATGATCATTGAAAAATGGAAATTTTACTCATGCATATGTACGGTTTACCCTCACCATGATTGTAACATAATTAATTTCTCATAACCAGATTTTATGGTTGATTTTAAAAGTATAATTAATGTATAAAAATTATAATTATTTCATTATTATTATTTTATATATGATGGAACAAAGATACCTTTGACCATGGTCAACAAACTGAATCTATTTTGAAATTATGAACCGAACGTCCTCAAAACACACGATGTGGACATAACTGATTAAGTAATTAAATATTTAATTATAATAAATGAAACAAATAATTTAATTGTAAATTAATGAAACTAGATAATTTTATTAAACAATTAAATAATTTATATAATTTTTTTATATAGTATATAAAAAACATACATGGAAAGTCTGGACTCGAGGTAAGGGTTTTCATCTCAATTTACCTTCATGGAGGCATATTTTAATGTTATCCACCTAATTTATTTTATATGGTGTACATAATACAATTTTTAATTTCATATCACGAACCCTTTATACTTTAAGGTATTTTTATTTATAATTAGAAATTACATTCATCCAATGGTATTTTAATTTAATGTTATAAAGCAGTATGAGATTTCATTTCACTTTCCCTTCATTAAGGAATATTTTAATATTACGAACCTAATTTATTTTATATTATGTATATAATACCCTTTTTAAATTTTAAATAATTAACATGTTATGATTCATTTTTTTAGGTTACACCAAAAATTATTTCAACCAAAGGTATTTTACTTGAAAGTTACCATGTGGTAAGGGATTTCCTGATTTAATTCCCATTCATTGGGTTATACTTATAATTCATTGACTTTGTTATGAAATTATTATGTTTTAATTGATGTATAAATTATTTTATACTATATTTCAACTTTTTTTAAGTGGATTTAAATATATTTACCCAATCACTTCATGTATTAATTACCACTTCAAATGTTATGATCTTACAAGGGTTTTCTTTGTGTCAATCTCATTTTATCGAGACATTATTCATGTCGTGAACCATGATTTCCTAGTTTAGCGTAATTAATACCTCATGAAATAAATTTAAAACATTACTTAATGAAATTAATTGTATTTATAGATCCATATAATACTCTTTTTTTAAATGAATTTTGATTCAGAAGTTACCAAAGAAGTTAGAGTTTTCTTAACTCAACTAGTTTGGTGAATTTGAAATTGTTGTCAATTTCTTAATAAGATGAAAAGTCAATGATTTATAAATGTGGTGATTATTGAACTGGTTAGTAGTTCATAAAACACATTTCATTGGTTATTGAAACAATGTTTACAATATTGGAAGAATTTGAATTTATGATTGAACTCCAAATAGTGATGAATTGAGTTTATTGGCCTTAAGGAAACAATATGACCATAGAAAATAGTATTTTCCAAGGTGAATATTTTGATAAGGTTGGAATAATTGGATTTGCAGTATGATGAATTTTTTAATGGGTTTTCACTTCATGAGGATTTTGGATAAGAATTTATTGGTTTGTATATTAAAAATAAGCCGACCTATTGACTATGTACAAGCCATATCAACCTCCACCATATGTGGGCCCCAAAGGGTCTACTAAGACTAAGGGAGCTAGCCAACACAAATCCAGTGTAAAAATTCATGCCAATGGAGGTTCATATGTGGCAGAGAGCCATCATGTAGGGTGGCATGGGAGGAGGCATATGTCATCATGGGGTGGTTCCAGCAGGAGATGAGAGAGATTTGTAAATGATTTCTATTAGGATATCAACATGAGGTCTATTAAAAAGAAGCTGGATAATGGTGTACATTTATATGTGGGATTCCATTTTTGTGGTTTACTATAGCACCAAAAGAACACCCTCCATTTGTTCACTGATTGATAATTTCTGGCCATCCAATGATCTTTCTAATTTCCTCAATCGCACGATCTACTCAATAAAATTTCTTGGCTATCCAATAATCTCTTCATCTCATCTTCTCCAACAAGTTGTCGAATAATTCATGATCACCAATATCTCCATGGAGACGTCAACAGAAGCTCGATACAAGCCTTCTGAGCAATATTTTCAACTTTTGATGATCCAAAATCGATTGAAATATGATGAAACTTAATTTTCATCATTTAATGAATTTTAAATTGATGAAATATAGTGAGTTTAAAAATATTGATATTTTGAGATGGTGACTTTCATAATCTTTTCATTATTTAAGTGAGTAGGTTCGAGGGACATTACACACCGCCTCAAGATATCAGTAGTACCAAGACAAAGTGTTCTGTTAGATTATTGGGAGATAAATTCATTCCCAGAAGAAAAATCATCACTGTTAATCTATTTGGTTCATGAAGAGAAGTACCACACTCTTTATGTTTGTGAAAAAGAGAAGTAATACCACAAGAAAAATATATGTTCATGATACACTAGTTTTTCTTCGCGATGAATATAGTTATGAAAAGTATTTGTGATAGCACATTTCATATACGTGTCTCTCTGTATTGTGAGAAGAGTTTGAGAGGAACCATGAACAATGTTTACACACACTGTATCACGTGAAAAAGATCTTTCACACATAAACATCTAATACCCATTTGGGTTTGTTCATGCAAGAAGAAAGTTTTAAAGTGATATTTTGTTATTACATGCAAAGTAGTGTATAGAAATATAACTTTCACAAACTTACAGTGTACATATACTATTGTGTGAAGGGGAATTGAGCATGAGGTAGTGAATGTATTAAAATAAGTGTGAATAGTATATGTGAACAATGGTTTTAGGATGGCCAAATGTATTGAGAAAACACAATATATGTGTTACATTCATTAAAAGTAAGTGAATAATGTGTATATCCATGCATAAATTTGATCATTAAAGAAGGAAAATTGAGGCAACTCATGTGTTCATGCATGTGTATGCTTATACACATGTGATTTAATAATCACTTGAATAAAATAGGGTACAATGTATATTTTCTTAGGCAATATACATTTTCTAATGTTGTTTTCATTCATATAAATTAATACATGCATAAATTGAGATGACCCTGTATTTTTATTTATGCATGATGGTTTCATAAATTCACATGAAATTTATATTGAATAATCAGTGTGTAGTTATTTGAGATTGAATCTGATATAGTTTTACTATCATTGATTCAGAAGATTTTTTGTATCCAAGTATTTAGTGTTTAGTAAGGCTGAGTATTTAGCAGAAGAAATAATATTCTCCCAAGCAGTTTTGTATTGAGGTAGCTAACCATTTAAAAGTGATCAATATTATTTGAGTAAGAATAGCATTGGGGTAAATATTCTTGAATTTTATATGGTCCAATTTGATCCAGCAAGATTTTGGAGGAATATTATAAGATCATCCTATCAGTGTACCAAATCTTGTGTGACTCGATATTATGAAGTCTTCAGTGGGACTCTGAAGTAGTGGAAGTATCGAGTGGGACTCTGGAGAATGCCGATGGTATGGTGGTAACACTATGGGATGTAGTATAAAGATTCTCCTATGTGACTATTGATTCACTTTTGTTAGTGGGAACATGTGATCTCTAGTGGGAATCTATAGGAGAACATTGTAGGAATTAGTGTTGATGGAAATGCGACTTTTCATATTGTAACCATTTACATAGAGTGAAGAATCTGTAATTGTGGGGGGGGGGGTATAACTTGTATTAGAAAGGACATAGGTCTTAGTACTGAACCTTGTAAAAAATATCGTGTGTTGTGTTTTCTTTTTAAGTTTTCATTGCATACATGATCCATCATCCTAATAGGTGACAGAGGTTAAAAGGGGGTTAAAGAAAAGAAACGAATTCAGTAATTCATGTCTCACCTAATTCACCCCCTCTTAGTGTGACTAAATGATCCTTTAGAAACATCAAATATTATGTTTGAAATAGACTTTGTTGGATTTATTTTTTTTCTATTTTTTTGGGGATTTGAATTTTTACACATAAATCTCTCCATTGATTAATTCTCAATTCAATGATATAATCTTTGTAAGGTTTATTCATCACAAATTTTCCTTATTTAGGACATAAATTTATGTTTTACACTTATATTATTTTATGAGGTGTATTGAATACCACTTTGACATGGTATATCATAAATATATTTATGTCCATGATATTTAAATTTTCATTTGAATGTAATCCTTCATGGGGTTTATGATTCAAAAGTTACCAAAGTTGTCACGAACCGAATCTAGACTTCACTAATACCAGCACAAAATCTAGACCATGAAAAGGCCCAAAGGGCGTTCCCTATCCCCATAGGCTGGCACAAGTTCCTAGGTATCAATAAATTTGGTTTGGGAACGTTTTACCCAAGTATGAAAGCATAAAACATTAATAACAATCAATAATATGAATCTGAAATTTTCATGCCAAACATGCCTTAAAAGAAACCAGATCTAAATAAATGGTGTTAAGTAAAGTACAAGAGGTCTAAACATAAATAAAAGTATCAGAAAATGTGCCATAAAGACTCCACACGACAAGGGGTTATGACACCCGAGCCGTCTCCACAACACTGCACCATAGGAGGGGACTAACAACCCGAACCACCTTCACCAGAGGCTTTGACATTACCTGTGTCAAACATAATAAATTCTACTTACACCCAAGGTATGTAATTAGGGTGTGATCCTAAAAACAATAGGTTACCACCAAAATATTTCAAAGAGTATCCAATACAAGGTGAAAAAGCAAGAAGTTTTAATGTGTAAGGAAAACGACGATAAATTCCGAGAAATGAAACATTCAATTGTAAACTGTTTCCAAAATAAAACTTTAATAATGTTAAAACATTTCAATAATACATGTTATATAAATTAATTTACATCCAAACACACCCTAATACAAAGGTAAATACCATTAATCCAATGACCACCAAAACAGGGAACACCCATAGGCACTAGATAGTCTCGGGCCCTATATACCTCATACCTTAGTGTAAAGTATCCATGTCAAAATCCTTTATCATGCATGGGGAAATAGTATGTAACATACCCATAACCTAGTGGTATCCAAATATCATCCATATAGTTTATTTAGAGTTGTTTTTATCCAAAATGCTAAGTGAAACAAGGACAAAACCCATCCAGATCACTAGTGTACTAGTACATATCCTCCCACCAAGGTACTCGGGCTTCCCCCTTTGTGATCAAAAAATTTCAGCATAATACATACATATATTTTAATATAAGAACACCACTACTATTCACATACAAACAATACAGTATCCATACACACTTTATACCACTCAAAACACACAACAAAAGATTTTTATTTTCAATAAAACAACTTCACAAACATCACATTGTTTTGTACCTAAAACTCCTTGAAATCTCCACTTTTAACACTATGTGAACACTTATAAGTCACCAAAACAAAAATTTCATCCCAATACCTTTTAATAAAACCAAAAAATAAGTTATAAGGGAGTCCCATTTGAACCAAGAAGTGACATCTTTGTAAAAACCCCCATTTTCACACAAACATGGAACTTAATGTAACATCCCCAAATGATAAAGGGTTAAATGACTAAATAATATGACTCATGTCAACAAGGCGCACCTTCTTTTTCGGGAGCCTACCTGATTAGAACTCCACATTTAAGCGTGCTTGGCCGGAAGTAGTGATTAGGATGGGTGACCTCCTGGGAAGTTTCTCAGGGTGTGTGTGAGTGAGGACAAAACACACTAGAAAGGACATGTGTTGGCCTATGGGGACTGTCATTAGTCAGATAACCCATTCGGGCACGTGGGTGGGACCTTGGGTGGGGCCCTGTGGGGAAACTGGTGGGCGGGGCCCAGTTGTCACATTTGGTATCAGAGGAAGGTTCCCAGCCTTAAGTGTGGTGCACTGCCTGGGTTGATATGTAGGGCCCACAACGAGGACGTTGTTCTCTAAAGGGGGGTGATTGTAACATCCCCAAATGATAAAGGGATAAATGACTAAATGATATGACTCATGTCAACAAGGTGAACCTTCCTTTTCGGGAGCCTACCTGATTATAACTCCACAGTTAAGCGTGCTTGGCTGGAAGTAGTGATCAGGATGGGTGACCTCCTGGGAAGTTTTTCAGGGTGTGTGTGAGTGAGGACAAAACACACTGGAAAGGACATGTGTTGTCCTATGGGGATTGTCATTAGTCAGATAACGCATTCGGGAACGTGGCTGGGAAGTTTCTCAGGGTGTGTGTGAGTGAGGAAAAAACTCACTGAAAAGGACATGTGTTGGCATGTGGGGACTGTCATTAGTCAGATAACCCGTTCAGGCACGTGGGTGAGACCTAGGTTGGGGCCCTGTGGGGCAACTGGTGGGCGGGGCCCAGTTGTCACACTTAAAATTCATATGCTTCACAAACACCATTAAAAAAATTTCTCAGAAACAACCAAAGGGGTTAAAAATTAAAAAACTTATTTTAACCTATAGTAAATTTCAATAAAATCTACTAAGTAGTTATAGGGAAGCCCCAAACGAACCAATAAAAGATTTCCATGAAAACCCCCCAATTTCACATAAAAATGGAACTTAAAATTCATTTTCTCTACAAATACCACTAAAACCAATTTTTTCACCAATAATAAAATGATATAAATATGAAAATATTATAAAAATATCAAGCTAAGTCACATGAATTTCATACACATGTAATCACCTACCAAAATCGTTAAAACTTTGAATCCTTTATGTGAAAATTCAATCGCACCACCGTCGCACCTCAAGGAAGGTAGATTGAGCCTAAAATCATAATATTGGACCAAGAAAATCCAAAGTTAAACCCTAGGTTCTAATACCTACATGATTTACATTATAAAATTCATGAATAATAGAAGAAACCCTAATAAAAAGGAAGAATCCCTAAGCAAATTAAAGAAAGAAGGAAGGAAACCCACTTAATTGGGATATCTTTAATAAATCACCACAAATAACCCAAAGGATGAATCTCTAGGCAACCAAAACTGAAATTAAGGTTCTAATAAGGCTTATTAGGTCATTTAAGAACTAAAATAGAGGAAAAAGAGTGAAAAATGGAGGAGTTATGAAGGAATCAAATTACCTTTTTAAATATGGAAGAATTGTGAAATCGTGAGATCTTTCGACCTAATCAACAAAGAAAATGAGCTCCAAATATGGGGATAAGAGAATGGGGGATCTCCTAGGTTTAGTGGCCTTGGGAGAGTGGTGGAATAACCAAAAAATTATAAAAATTGAATAAGATGTTAAATAAACATTTAAAAAAACTGGAAATGGGCTTCAGGGATATCTCAATTACTTAAATTAAAACCCAAATACACCATGATTATGTATTATTAAAGGGTACAAGTTGATATGGTGCTGTTAATAGGTCAGGGTAGGCCAAGTTGGAATTGGAATTGATAAAAAATGTTGAAATATGAAGGAGTTATAAAAGAAACAAAATTTATTTTTAAATATGGAAATGGTCTCACAGTTTGGCCCAAATTTTGAAAACCCACCATTTCCACCAAAATGAATGGGAAACCCCCAAAACAAAGAAATAATGGAAATTAAATGAAAAAATACCATTAAAATAAGTCATTTATGTGACAATTCTCCCTATCATGAAAACTTTCTGTCCCAAAAAGTCAACCTGAAGCTTGATCAGAAAACAGGAATGGGTACTCATCCTCAACCCATGAATTCCACCCCCATGTCTCATATGTATAATTACCATGCTATAAAATAACCCAGACTAGTGGAATATACTTTCCCTAAAGCACCTTTTCTTGGAATTCCACTATTTGAACTGGCCGCTCAAAAATAGATAAATAAGGATCTATATCCAACTCCTCAAAATTCAGTACATGGGATGGATCCCTGTTAAATTTCTTCAATTGGGAGACATGGAAGACGTCATGGATGGATGTCAACTAAGAAGGTAAGGACAACATGTACGCCACATTTCCAATATGCTCTATGATCTCAAAAGGTTTGACATACAGTGGCATTAGCTTCTCTTTCTTTCTTAATCGACGATGGCCCAGACAAGGGGTCACTTTGAAGAATACCATGTTACCCACAAAAAACTCTAGATCTCAATGCCTCCAGTCAGAATTTGATTTATGGAGACTCTGGGCTGTCAATAAGCACTGCCTGATCAACTTGACCTTCTCAGACATCTCCTGCACCAGACTCGGCCCCAGTAGTGAGGTCTCACCTACCTCATCCCAACACAGGGGGACCGAAAAGGCCGTCCATAAAGTGCCTCAAAAGGATCCATTCAAATCGAGGATCAATAACTGTTATTATAATAAAACTCAACCAATCCCAAATGGCTATCCTAGGAACCTCCAAAGTCTAGAACACAAGCACAAAGCATGTCTTCCAAAATATGATTCGCCCATTCTGTCTGACCATCCGTCTGAGGGTGGTATGCCATGCTCATCTTAATCTGAGACCCCAAGGACTTATGAAGGCCTTACCAAAACTGAGAAGTGAAATGGGGGTCTCTATCTAAGACAACTGCTGATGTCACACTATGGAGTCTTACCACCTCCTGAAGATACAAATGATCCAACTCATCCACTTTAGCTGTATCTCTGATTGTAATGAAGTGGGATGATTTGGTCATACGATAAATCAACAACCAAATGGAATTATAACCCTGAGGATTACAAGGAAATTTGAAAATTAATTCCATGGATATCTCATCCCACTTCCAGGTAGGAATGGGTAATGGTAGGAGAAAACCGGAGGGCCTTTGATGCTCTACATTCACCTGCTGGCATGTGTAACATCTCGACATGAAGTCCACTATGTCCCATCACATACCTGGACTCCAGAATTGTTGTTGAAAATCATAACACATATTTCTGGAACCTGGATGGATAGCCCACTAAGACTGGTGGCTATCCTGCATCACCACCTTTTGTAGAGATAACAGCACTACTGAACGTCCTTTGAAGCACAAGATGACCTTGAGAGACAACAACCAATCAGAGGATGTCTCCACACCATGAAGAAACTTCTTTGACCACTGAAAAATATCATCACTAGGCTGTTCCCATTGAATCAACTCCAAGATAGAAGAAGTCAACTAAACACTTGCCAAGAACGCACCCCCATTTTTCTCCTTGGTCTCCATATGCATCTGAGAAAACAACCCCATCAAAGTCCACTCATCACTGGATTTCCTCAAAGTCTACACTGGTAATATTATGCTCAAGGAATCGGCCACCATGTTACTTTTACCTGGGGTATAGAAAATTTCAAAGTAAAACCCCAACAAGTACTCGATCCAACAACGCTTCCTTAAGTTGAGGTCATTCTGCAAGAAGATATAGGCCAATATTTTGTGATCATAGCAGACCAAAAACTTCTCCCAAAGAGATATTGACACTAATTCTTCAAAGAATTCATCACAACTGCTAACTACAAGTCTTGGGTTGGGTAATTCTTTTTGTGTGTTTGTAGTTGGGGAGAGCTATACACTACCACGTGATCATCCTGCATAAGCACACACCCAAGACACATACCTCAAGTGTCATAATACACCACATACCCCTTTCCATACTCTTGAAAAATTAGAACAGGGGTAGTAGTAAACCAATATTCATCTCCTCAAAGTATTTATGAAATTATGGGCCCTATAAAAACTTTACCCCTTTCTGGGTGAGCACGGTCATCAATGAAAGAATACGAGAGAAATACTGAAAAAACTGCTTGTAATAACCAGTCAGGCTGAGGAAACTCCTAATCTCGAACACATTATTTGGATGCTACCATGACATAACCACACTAATATTCTTGGGGTCCACTGAAACCCCCTATTCAGAGATCAAAAACCCCATAAATTTAACCTCCCTCATCTAGAAAGTGCATTTTGAAAACTTTTCATAAAGATGATGCTCTCGCAAGGTGTCCAGAACGATCCACAAGTGATGCTCATGTTCCTACTCAGATCCTGAATAAACCAAGATGTCATCCAAAAATACCATGAAAAAATCATTGATATAATGATGGAACGACTTATTCGTGAGTGCCATAAAGACTGTTGGATAATTGGTCAATCCGAAGGGCATGACCAAGTACTCGAAGTGGTCATACCTGATTCGGAAGGCTGTTTTTGGGACATCTGACTCCTTCACCCTGAGTTGATGATAGATCAAACAGAAGAATATTTTAGAGAATCACTTTCCCCCTTTAACTGATTGAAAAAATCATATATTCTGGGCAATGGGTATTTGTTCTTAATTATTACCTTATTCAGCTTTCAGTAGTCAATGCACAACCAGAGGGATCCATTAGCCCTTTTCAGGAACAACACAATAGAAACACAAGGAGAGAAGCTTAGGAAAATGAATCCTTTGGATTATAAGTCATCCAGATGTATATTTAATTACCTTATCTTGGTGGGTGCCATACAAAATAAGGGAAGAAAGAGATATCAGTTGTGTTTTAGATTCCAGATCAATCGAGAACTTGACATCCCACTCCAGGGGAAAACCTGAAAAATCATCTAGGAAAACCTCTGGAAACTCATTCACTACATGAGGTAGTGAACCTTCATATGCAATACCATCTTTCTCTAGCACAATAAATGATAAATGAATGATAAAACTTCCCAACTCTGGGAGTGGAGGTCCTCTGCTACCCGACAGAGGATCCTATTCTCCAGGAAAAACCTGACATCTCCCATCGAGTGTCATGAAACTCATTCGCCACCTGTAACAATCGATGTGTGACTGGAAGTGTACTATCCAATCCATTCTATGTATTATGTCAAAATTATCCATATCTAAGACTATGAGGTCCCACTCCATCTCAACCCCAGACACATAAAGCACACATGACGGGCACCTGAGACCCTGCTCTTTCTTCTTTCCCAGCAGCGTCACCAAATCCATCGCAAAAGATGAAAATTCAGTTTTAAAATTCAGTGTGTCCAAAATATGGGAAGAGATAAATGAAATAGATTCACTAGTATCAAAAAGCGCAACAACTATAGAAGATTCGATCAAAACGGTACCTCGAACTGTCGATGGTCCCACCTCTGATCTTGCTGGTTCCTGATCCACCGCATGGAGATGTCTGGGATCTACCTGAGGATGACCAATAGTCTATGGATATGCCCTGAAATAGATCTACCCAGAATATGACCCTTCTATACCACCACAACCATGAAATCAAGATCCTCTCATCCTTGATGACTCTAATTGTGCTGGCACTCCTCTTGAAGCTACTAAACCTACCCCACTCTAAAGTGGACGTGGCACCCTGAAAAAGAACTTCAAGTGACCTATACCTCTACATTGGTAATAGGGCGTTGGAGGAAGTGGAAATCCTGGTCAGATGTGCCCTGGTCTCCCACACTAGTGGCACATGACTGATCTCGCATCAGAATCCATAGATGTGAATTGCCTAGAAGAGTGGCCTGAAGTGCCACCTCCCTTCTTCACCTATTCCTCCCACTTCCTTTTCGTTTCTGAAGAGCTTCCACTTCCAAATAATGATACTAACCTAGAGAAACCATCCATTATTTTATGGTAAATCTCTACCATACAAGCCTGGTCAATGACCTCACCATAGGTCCTCAGCTTGAACAAGAAAACCTAGGAGTATATCTCTAGTCGCAAGACTTTATCAAACCTCTAGGCCCTCACTTGTTCATTATAGAGGATTTCAAGAGCACACCGAACCAAATTAGAAAAATAGTTGGCATACTCCATCACAGATAGATTCCCCTGAACACGATTCATGAACTCTTGGGACCTAGAATATGTCAAGACCTTAGTGCAATATTGTTTATTGAAGATAACCTTGAAAACATCCCAGCGCATCTGCTCATTCTTCCTAGTTTGAAGTACCGATTCCCAAATCCTACGGCTGAGACCCTCCAATAGAAAATGTTCCCACTTCACCCTGATATCATCGGGTGTATCTAGGAACTCGAACATGTGCTCAATATTTTCAATCCATTCCTCTGCTTTCTGGGGTTCTATGCTGCCTCGAAAAATTGGAGGCTTGTTTTTTAAAAACTTTTGAGCTTTATATTTTCTAGAACCCATCTATTCTGCCGCAAAAAAATGGTAACAGGAGCCAGTCTCTATCCCAGAGCTTGGACAGCTCGGACCACAACCTTGACTAGCCTCTGATCAATCAGTGTGGGAGAACTCTCTCCAGCTTCCTCCCATGGGCGCATGGGAGCTTTCTGGGGAGGCATGTTGCTATAAAATGAAACAGTCACAAAAAAATATTCAATACCACAATTATTAAAATTTTAATAAAATAAATCAAATATAAATAATATAAATACATTAAAATAATAAAATAAACAACTAATCCACCCCCGCCCAATGTCCGCGTGTGGTCTGTAGCCCACACGTCTCACCTGGAAGTGAATTCAATCAGAAAATTACAATATCCCTTAATGACTCAAGGTATGCCATGAGAGGTGTGGGCCAGGTACCCTCCTCACGACCAAATCCCCGAGCCTCAATAGTCCTATCTTCTATATATCCCGACACATCCCAAAATAGTAATATTACCCAAAAACATTAACCACCATCTGATACCATTTTTTCATGAATCAAATCTGGTATCCACTAATAACGACACCAAATATAGCCAATTACAAGGCCCTAAGGGAGTTCCCTATCCCCAAGGGATGGAACAAGTTCCCAGGTATCTATAAATTTGGTTTGGGAAAAATTTACCTGAGTATGAAAGCATAAAACATTAAAACAATCAATAATATGAATCTGAAATTTTAATGCCAAAAAATCCTTAAAATAAACCAGATATAAATACATGGTGTTAATTAAATTAAAATAGGCCCAAACATAAATTTAATAATAAAAAAAGCATCCACAAATACTCCACACAACAATGGGTTATCACCCCCAAGCCGTCTCCACAATACCACACCATAGGAGGGGACTAACAACCCGAACCACCTTCACCAAAGGCTTTTACTTTACCTGTGTCAAACATAATCAAGTATACTTACACCCAAGGGGTTTAATTAGGGTGTGAGCCTAATCACAATAGTTTACCACCCAAATTTTTCAAATATTATGAAATACAAGGTGAAAAAGCAACCAGTTTTAATGTGTAAGAAAAAACAGTGATAAATTCCAAGAAATGAAACTTTCAATTGTAAACAGATTTCAAAATAAAACTTTCAGAATGTTAACACATTTAAATAAGACATGTTAGCTACTGAAATATACATCCAAAAACACCCTAAGACAAAGTTAAATACCACAAATCAAATGATCACCAAAACCGAGAATACCCCTAGCCACTAGATAGTATCGGGCCCTATATACCTTGCACCTCAGTGTAAAGTATCCATGTCACAATCATTTCCCATGAACGAGACACTAGTAGGGAACATAACCATAACCTAGTGGTCCCCAAAAACCATCCATATAGTTTTTTTTTTGAGTTTTCATTATCCAAAATTCTAAGTGAAATAGGGACAAAACCCATCTGGATCACTAACGTACTAGTACATATACGCCCATCTAGGTACCTGGGCTTCCCCCTTTGTGCTCAAAAAATTTCAGCATAATATATAAATATATTTTTATATAAAAACAACACTAATTTTCACATACAAACAAAAAAATATCTATATACACTTTATACCACTCAAAACACACAACAAAACATTTTGATTTTCAATAAAACAACTTCTCAAATGTCACATTGTTTTGTACCCAAAACTCCTTGAAATACCCACCTTGAACACAATCTGAACACTTATAAGTAACCAAAACAAAACTAGAAGCCCAATAACTTTCAATAAAACCAAAAAATTAGTTATATGGTAGCCCCATATGAACCAAGAAGCGGCATCTTTGTGAAACCCCCATTTTCATACAAACATGGCACTTAAAATTCATATGCTTCACAAATACCATTAATTTTTTTTCTCAAAGAAACAAACAAAGGGGGTAAAAATTAAAAACATTATATTCAGAAATAATAAATTTCAGTAAAATCATCTAAGTAGTTATAGGTAATCCCCAAATGAACCAATAAAAGATTTCCATGAAAACCCCCAATTTCACATAAAAATGGCACTTAAAATTAATTTTCTCTAAAAATACCACTAAAACCAATTTATTCACCAATAATCAAATGATATAGACATGAAAATATTATAAACATAGAAATATAAGTCACAAGGATTTCATACACATGGATTCACCTACCAAAATTGTTAAAACATTGAATCCTTTGTTTGAAAATTCAATCGCACCACCGCCACACCTCAAGGAACGTAGATCGAGCCTAAAATCAGAATATTGGACCAAAAAAACCCAAATTTAATCCCTAGGTTTGAATTACTACATTATATACATTAGGAACTTCAATAATAATAGAAGAAACCCTAAGCAAAAGGAAGAAACCCTAAGTAATGGGAGAATGAAGGAAGGAAACCCACTTACTTGGGAGATTTTAAAAAAATGTCCCCAAATCACCCAAAGGATAAATCTTCAAGAAAACAAAACTGAAATTCAGGTTTTAATAAGGATTATTAGGTCATGTAGGAACTGAAATGGGGTAGAAATAGTGAAAAATGAAGGATTTATGAAGGAATAAAATTACCTTTTTCAATATGGAAGAATTGTGAAATCTTAAGATGTTTCAACCTAATCTGTGAAGCAAATGAGCTCCAAATAGGGGGATAAGAGAACAGGGGATCACATAGGTTTATTGGTCTCAATTTAGAGGTGATATCATTATAAAATCATTAAAAGTGAATAAGATATTTAATAGATAATTTCTTTTAAAAAACTGGAAATGGGTTTTTGGGTTGGCCAAATTACTTAAATAAAAACCCAAATACACAATGATTATGGATCACTAAAGGATAAAAATTGATATAGTGGCGTTATTAGGTTAGGGGAGGCCAAGTATAAATTGGAATGGATGAAAAATGTTGAAATATGAAGGAGTTATAAATGAAACAAAATTTATTTTTAAATCTGGAAATGGGCTCACGGTTTGGCCCAAACATTGAAAACCCACCATTTCCATAAAAATTCATAGGAAAAACCCCCAAAATAAATAATAGAAATAAAATGAAAAATAACTTTAAAATAAGTCAATTATGTGACAAAAGTGGTAATGGGTTTATGTTTCAGTCCTATTTTAATCAGAATTGTTTATGCTTGAATTTAATTTGAGGAAATTATATGATACTTACTTGATAACCCCATTTCAATTTTATTCTACTATGTTTATTTACAAAATCTTGAATATTTACTACAATTTTACTCTCTTTGGTACTCAAATGTACTGAAAAAATGTTTTTATGAAAAACCTACTTATTTCTACTTTTTTGATTGGAAATGTTTTTTCTTCTATATCCATGTTTTCTAAAACAAATTAATGAATGTTTTTAAACATTCTTCAGTGATTATTTATAGGTATTTTTACCCATGTTTTAATTTTTATGAGAAGGTTTAAAAATAAAATTCTTTTCATTTTTTGAATAAGGTAATTTTTACTGAATGTTTGAACAAAATATTTGGTTTAATGATTATGAAATGAGTATAATTTTCCACCATCATGACTCCTCAAAGATTTAAATATTCCTTTACATGTTCCCATGGTTATTTTCAATGAAAATGTTTTCCATAATATTCTAGAAATTATTAGCTTTCAAAATTTATTTTCAAATTGGAAAGGGTATTTTACTCAATAATGATTTTAATGATATTTTTATGGTAAATCTATTCGTCAATGACAACAATCCTTGGTTTTAATTTGGTTTCCCTGAGGATATGTTTTAATGATACCATCCTTATTCTTTATTTATATGGATTATAATTGTTTCAAAGTGATTTTCATGGAACCCATTTCTTTTCCATGAGTAAATCAAGATATGAAAGAATAATGGTTATTACTATATTGATAAAATAAATCTCTCATGTGTTATGTTTATGTTATAGTTCTTGGAAATTATTTATAATGATGGGCGATCCTCATATTTATCATGATGATGAGTGATGTTGATATAACTCTCCAATTCATTAGGTAAAGGGACAAATTTAACTAATTATAGGTTTCTTATAAGAGATTATTGGAATTTACCAAGTAGGCTATTACATCTGTAAGAGTGATACGAAAATGATATTCCAATTTACTGACATGTTTTCTTTATGTTTTCATCAAGTTATAATGTGTCCTTTTCTAAAATATTGTTTTCACATGGCTCATTATTATTAACTTATATGAGTCTTACCTTATATTAAATATTTATGACATGACTTATGTTTTATGATCCATTTTATGATGGGTATTAATTTTATTATGTTATTCTAATTAACTTTTATTATGTCATCATACCCTAATCTTATTCTCACTGATGATATTCAATTGTTAATGATTATATTTACCTTTACAGAGAATTTTAGATCACCCTTATTATGTTTAATTTTTCCTAGGTTATTAATAAAGTTTTTAAGTATGTTATTCGTAATAAGGTTAATATATATGAAGAACATAGTGTGAGATTATATAGATTTTTATAAACCAATTGTTTATATATTTAAGTTTTTATGTAAGAGTTTATCCTAATTCTATAAAACTCTACACCAAAATGGTCCTTGTGTATATAAGAGATCCAATATTTTCTTTTCATACTGTAAGTTTTGAAAGATTAAAATTGGGTCACGTTTATTGATATCAATCCATAAATGTAAAGATTATGTTTTTAACATTATATCTAGGAGTGCAGGTTTGAGACTGTTATAGTTAGTATCAGAGTAAAGGTTTATATAACTTTAGATATTATGATTTTTTCTTTTGAGGTTATTTTAAGTGTTATGGATACTATCATTGGTTTATAAGTTTAAAGTTTATCATAAGTTTAAAGTCATCAAAAAACCTTTTGAGGTTTTACGTGATAAGATTTTAAAGTGATTAATGATATATTAAGAGACATTTTATTAGGTTGAGATATATGCAACCCTTAGGTATAATGAAAATGGTTATTTCAGAATAATACTATTATATTTTTGGGGAATTAAGATAAATGATATGATATAACCTTTTAGGTTAAAACATTATTTAATGTTAAGATTATTTATATAATTTGAGATGTAGGGTTATTTATTTGTGAAATGATCTAAGTTGAACTTTTAGAGATTAATGTATTATTTTTTCATATGAAGGTTTATAAATGTTGAATATTATATTATCTTGTGATAGAATATTTTGTTTTGATTAATGTATTATGATAGGAGTAATAACCTTTTATCCTTTTAAGGATTATGTGATTTATTATAAGTTTATTTTAGTGCTCCAGGCATGAAAAGTTCATCTTGAATATAACTTCCTCAAACCCGCACTCCCGGATTCGGCGCTGAAATAAAAAATATTACATTTCCTATTTTGATACTAATAATTGTGACCTAATTTTTTCCCATACAATCCTTATATCATAAAAAGGAAAAATAGTTCCACTTACATTCTCAAGGACCTTTTAGGTTTCAAGTTTTAGATAATTTGGTCAAACCCTTATATAAACAATACCCATATCATTAAATGAGCATTTCTCATACTTAGCCCAACTTTTCTTATTTCAAATTAAGTCACAATCATCATACATTTGAAATCCTTTAAATACATAATTAATTCAAACTAATTATATATAACTTGGGGGAATGGGAAACATAGGAAGTGTGAGCTAAAATGCTCAGTAAGGGTAAACAAAATAAGTAACAATTGAATGTCATCAATGAGCATAAGAAGTGCTTAAGGGTATGCCGACATAATCAGAGTGCCTGAGTAAATCATAAACGAAATAATACCCATTAATACCTTAATCATCAATCATGAAAAATTACATAAGGACATAATAAAGGAAAGATTCATAAGAATAAATAGTCATGAGCCATGTGATATCAATCGTGATCAAATGAAACATTACAAACCCATAGTAAGAATAAATAAAATGTGTTGGTATCTTAGAACATGACCATAATATCACTCTTAAAGAACCATAACAATTGGAATAACTATACCACAAAAATCTAATATAATTCTTCAGATAACATAATCATTACACAATGTATTGTAGTGGAATCTGGTTGAAGCTATCATTTAAGTTATAATTGGCTCACCCAGCTCTATCTAGGATGCCCCATCATATAAGGTGTAATGGGATCACCTAACACTATCTGGGACACCCCATCGTATAAGTTGAAATTGGATCACGTGGTGATATCTATGTGCACCCATCATATATAATGTCCAAGAACCACAACATGAATAAAGTACATAGATCTTTCATTTCATCATAAAACTCATAGAAACTATCATTATTCCTTTTATAAATTGATTAAACTAGGGAAAAGAAATGAGTTTCATGTAAATCTATTTTAAACATGATTAACATGTGGAAAGGAAATGGGTTCTATAAAAATCTATTTGAAACACGATTAACCTGTGAAAAAGAAATGGGTTTTTGATTTTTTGTGTCAAAATGGGATAGGGTTCCAACTATTTTTAAAAATGGATCTTGAGATGCCTGAACCCCGTTCATGCATCTCCCCTCGCCAGGAAGCATGAACGGGGTTCACACATCCTATAGAAAGTTTTTTTTTGTTTTTTTTTGTTTTTTTAATTTTTTTTAATTTTATTTAATTTTTTTATTTTGTTTATATATATATATATATATATAATTTTTTGCAGAATTTATCTGCTATTTAATATCCTGCAGTACTTCCATTACAAAAGTCTGGAATCTAATAGAAACCCTCATCTAGGGCTCTCTTTTACAAGAGGGCTTTCCCTGAAAATCATTCTGTATTTCCGATGTGGGATTCAGGTTCTCCCTTTCCTGCACAGAACATTCTGTATATCTGATGTGGGATTCTATTTCAAGTATGTGTCTTTGAAATACTATAAAATAAAAACTATAAGACCAATATAAATGAAACTTAAAACACGGATTAAACATATAATAAATAGTAGAAAGTAAAATGAATTTCATAAAAAATGTTGATGAATAATAATTTATAATATTTCAAAACCACCAACTTGAAACTTAATTTTTTTTCAAGTATGTGTCTTTGAAAGACTAAAAAATACAAACTATAAGACCAATATGAATGAAACTGAAAATATGGATTAAATATATAAGAAATAGTTTAAAATAAAAACAATTTTGTGATTTTTTTTGATGAAAAATAATTTATAAGCTTTCAAAACCCCCAACTTGAAACTTAAAAATGTTTCAAGTAAGTGGCTTTGAAAGACTATGAAATAAAAACTATAAGACCAATATAAATGAAAATTAAAACATGGGTTAAACATATAAGAAATAGTTGAAAATAAAAATAATTTCGTAGAAAATGTTGATGAAAAATAATTTATAAGATTTCAAAACCATCAACTTGAAACTTAAAAATGTTTCAAGTACATGGCTTTGAAAGCCTATAAAATACAAACTATAAGACCAATATAAATGAAATTTAAAACATGGGTTTAACATATAAGAAATAGTTAATAAATAATTAGTTAATTAGTAATATAATTATTAATTGGTTAATAATTAATATAATTATTAATTATTAATTTCTAAGTACTAATTACTAATTACTAATTACTAATATAAAATAATGAATTTGTTAATTAGTAATATAATTATATAATAATTAATTAGTTAATTAGTAATATAATTATTAATTGATAATTAATTAGTTAATTAGTAATATAATTAATAATTATAATTATTCAGTTAAATATTAATTATAATTATTAATTATTCATTATTAGTTATTAATTGTAAAATAATTAATTAGTTAATCAATAATATAATTATTAATTATAATTATTAATTATTTATTATATAATAATTAATTAGTTAATTAGTAATATATTTATTAATTATAATTATTTAGTATTTATTATATAATAATTAATTAGTTAATTTGAAATATAATTATTAATTATAAAATAAATAAATTGTTAATTAGTAATTATAATTATTCATTATAATTATTAATTATTAATTATTAATTATTAATTATAAAATAATTAATTAGTTAATTAGTAATATAATTATTAATTACAAAATAATTAATTAGTTAAGTAGTAATATCATTATTAAGTATAATTAGTAATATGATTATTAATTATAATTAGTAATTATTAATTATATAATATTTAATTATTTAATTATTATTATAATTTTTAATTATAATTATTAACAACTAATATATAATAATTAATTAGTTAATTAGTAATAAAATTAAAGAATAATTAATTAGTTAATTTTTAATATAAGTATTAATTATAAAATAATTAATCAATAATATAATTATCAATTATAATTATTAATTATAATTATTAATTATAATTATTAATTATTAATTATATAATAATTAATTAGATAATTTGTAATATAATCATTAGTTATAATTAGTTATATAATTACAAATTTTAATTAGTAATTGTTAATTATATAATAATTAATTAGTTAATTAGTAATATAATTATTAATTATAATTATTCATAATAATTTTTAATCTTTAATTATAAATTATTATAATTATTAATAATTAATAACTAATAATTATAATGAATAATTATAATTATTTATTATATTACTAATTTACTAATTAACTAATGAATTATTATATAATTAATAATTATATTACTAATTAAATACTTAATTATTATACAAATAATAATTATATTAATAATTAATTATTATATAATTAATAATGATATTACTAATTAACTAATAATTATATAATTAATAATTATATTTCTAATTAACAAATTAATTATTAACTATTCCTTATATGTTTAATCCATGTTTTAATTTTCATTTATATTGGTCTTATAGTTTTTTATTTCATAGGCTTTCAAATCCACATACTTGAAACGTTTTTGAGTTTCAAGTTGGTGGTTTTGAAAGCTTATAAATTATTTTTATCAATATTTTTTTGCGAAATTCTTTTTATTTTTAAATATTTATTATATGTTTAATCCATATTTTAAGTTTCATTAATATTGGTTTTATAGTTTGTATTTTTTATTCTTTCAAATGCATGTACTTGAAACATTTTAAGTTTCAAGTTGGTGGTTTTGAAAGCTAATAAATTATTATTAATCAACATTTTTTAAAAAAATTTTTATTTATTTTCAACTATTTCTTATATGTTTAATCCATGTTTTAAGTTTTATGTACAAAAGAATTAAAAAATTAAAAGTTTCTGTATGATGCGTGAGCCCCATTCACACATCCTTCAACAACTTCATGAAGGATGCGTGAATGGGGTTCATGCATCTTTCAGTGTGCCTATGATGCATGAACCCCATTCACATATCGTCCTGGGATCGAGGATGCATGAACGGGGTTCACGCATCTCAGGAACCATTTTTAAAAATATTGGAAACCCTATCCAATTTTTCAAAAAAAACTTAAAATACCATTTTAAAAAAACAGTAAAAAGAAATGGGTTCTATAAAAATGTATTTGAAACAATCTTAATCCATCCAAAAAAAGAATGATGATGACATCATTAAAAAATATCCCCATTGGGGCATAAGTAACAACAAGGATTTTTTATGTCGATGAATATAAATAAAATTAAAAAATAATTAAATAAATTTTGAAGAATTTTTTTTTTCATTTTTAAAATAAATTTTTCTAAAACTAAAAAATCACAAAATACTGTGAAAATCCTTTTCTTTGAAAAAAACAAATGAAACATATAAAGGAAGCTTTAAAAAATAATTTATAATATTTCTTGAGGGAAATATCCTTTTAATTTTTTTAAATTATATTTAAAATTATTTTCTTTTCAAATAACCTTGAAAAATTATAAATTAAGCTTTAAATAAGATAATGGTCATGACTGCCAAAAATTTTATTCATTCTTCACACATTAAAACAATGATTCATTAATATTTTCAGTAAAATCCCAAAGGGAATTGTTTGAAAAACAGAATGAAAATTTATTTCAAAACATTTATAAAAAAAGTAAAACAAGGGTAAAAATTTATTTAATAAAACATTTCAATAATGATAAAAACATTTTAGAAAACATTTTTAGAAAACATGGTTTTGGAAGAAGTTTTGTCTGCCATAGAAAGAAATAAAGAATTTTTTTTAAAAAAAATATAAAATATTTTAAGTACCAAATAGTGGAAAATGATACTTTTACATGAAAATATCATTAATAACTAGAGGATAAGAATATTCATATGAATTATTTATAGGTAGATCATAATATTTCAATATTTGAGACTTAATCATAAATAATCCCGATTGATGATGTGATTGTAACATAAAAATCTTACCACTTTGGTAACTTTGAATCATTAGAACCATGAAAGAGATATAATTAAATGGATATGTAAATTCTAATAATTTTTAGGATAATCATCATAAAATACATTCAGGTGTAGTATATACACTATATAAAATAAATAGCCACTGAATATGGCTTGTGTCACACATAAGTGAAAAGTGAGATGAAAATCCCTTAACCCACGCTTCCTTTTTGTTGAACATGATTTATCCTATTATATAGTGGTTTTAAACAATTTATCAACTTATTAAAAAATCCATATTAATATTTATAATATCATATATTTCCTTTTATAACATCTTTTCACCCATTTGTTACTAATATTTTATTATTTTTATTTTTTGGGTGTTAATCGCATTATTTTCTCATTCACACTTTATTATGAAAGTCCTGATTCTAGTGAATATAATATATTTATATCATATAAAAAATATTCATGAAATAATTATCATATTTATACAAAAATTATACTTTTAAATCAAATTATGAAATATGGGTATGAAAAATGAAGTATGTTATGATCATAGAGATGGTAGGTCGTACGTACGCATGAGTAACATTTCCATTTTTCAATGATCATTATGGAAAGAAGGTAAGTAATATTTTATCTTTATATAATTATTATAATATCATATATATCATATTATTTATTTAAATATACTTATATATGTCAACCATTTCGTGTGATGATGAAAAGGGAGTCACATCGCTTTGTAAAGGCAGTAGTCCACACGTAGGCGAACGATGTTATCAGATTTTTTGTGTAAAAAAAATAAAATGATATATTATCTTTTAATAATGATAAATATGGAATTAATATCAGAATTATTTCATTTATATCACATATAATTATTAAATTTATCCTTATTACCTTCCATTTAAAGCATTAGTGAGAAAACATATCACATCGCTTCGCGAGGTGGTAATCCACCGTATAGATGAATGCTGTTATCATATCCCCTATGTAATAGAAACTAAAAATATGTATATGATATAGTGACTCCATAGAAATAAATATGTTATAAATATTTAATATATACTTTATATCCATCATCATACCCAACCATGAAAGGTGTTAATGGAAGAAAGAATGATATCGGTTTGTGAGGCGGTAATATGCCATACACACATATAATGATTTTGTAACCCATTTGATGGAAGTGGATATGGTTGTAGGTCATAAAATTATTATAAAACATCCCAGTATATTAAATATACTATGGTTATTATATTATCATGGTTAAATAATAATTGAATGAGGTTTAAAAAGAAATAAAATAAAGATGCTCATTGAAGAACATTACCTATACTTCAGGTATCCTCTTTAGGTTTGCACTAAAGTCTTCTTAGGTATGATTTATGACCAAAATAAGGATTCTAGGATAGGATATGGAATTTCATAAGTTGTTTTGGAATGTATTGTTCAAACCGAATAGGTTTTAAGGTGTGAAGAAGATAGGAGAGGGTGTGGCCTTTTATGAGTGGGGGAGAGGACACACTTGATATTTTTGAAAGTAATCGATAGATCCCATGTTGTTATCATGAAAAAGCATCCAAAATAGTTCATTATAAAAAATATTAGATTTAAGGTCGATATATTTCCATAAAATAGTTTTTTTACAAGTGTTTAAGTCATTTTACCCTTTATGTTTTTAGTTTAACCCTTGGTAAATCCATTTTTACATTAACCACGATAATTAATTTTTTCGGTTTTCACTATTCATTTTGTTAAAAAATTAAGTCTACCTTATTAGATAATATAAATTTTTCTGAATACAAATATTTAATTCATTTTTTCAAATTCCATTCACATAAGTTTCAAATTTTAATTTAAAATTAATCTCACAAATGTGATGAGAAAACTGGTTTTAAAAAAGAAAAATGCTCAAAAGTTTACAAAGTTTTTATATCAAAATTCAATCTAAAATTGATTCCAATGAACTAAATTTAATAAATTTATATATTATTGAACTAATTTTACTTTAAAAATAATTAAAATATAATTTATTATTATAAATAAATTAAAAAAAGGCAGTTTTAATTAAAATTCAGTATTTTTCACTATTCATTAAAAAATGAAACTTTTCAGAAAATTCTCAAAAATTAAACCACATATAATTTTGAAATGATTATTTCAAAAATAAAATTTATTTTTTCAAATAAATTTTTTAATTTTTATAAAAAATTAGATTTAAAACAAAACCCACAGTTGTAATGAAAAAGCGGGTTTTCGATAAGTGTTTTAAGCACATGATGATTTTATATTAAATATATGTATAATAATAATCATTGTTTTAATATCAATTATATTTTTGTATATAATATATACATTTAATTTAAAATATTCCCCATAAGGGGTTATTTTAATTAATTAAAATAGAGAAATACTATGCATTTCAAAAAAAAAATTTAGAAAAAACCAATTTTTAAACCCAAAAACATAATTATACTAAAAAATGATATAAATTTGATTCAAAAGTAATTAATTGGAATAAATATAACTAAAAAATACATATGTTATTTTAAATAATATTTAAAATATATTTCTATTTTTAAATTACTTAATTTATTGAAAAGAAATGACATTTTTACAAAAATCGATATTTTTTCACTATTCACTAAAAATGAATATTTTTCTAAAAAATACAAAAATAAAATTTGATATTATGATTTCAAAAATTAAAGTAATTTTATAAAATAAATTTTATAAATGTTCCAAAAATTAATTATAATATTTTTTCCCTGAAAGCAAATAATTTTTTTTGAAGAAAATATATTTTTGATGAATAAAATTACGTTCACTAAAAATTGATTGATTATTTACTATATATATATTAATAACTTATATTTAGTGTGAAATTTTAATATATATATATATATACATTTATATTTCATAAATTATTTTAAATTATTCATACCCTCCAATTTAATGGAAAGGTTATAATGGTTATATATATCATATGTCGTTTAAACTCGGTGTTGCATGTTGAATACACCATTAAACATAAAAATATCGGGGTTGTGTGTATCAAAAGACTTTGAAGTGATTAGATATATAAATATATCATAAAGTCTCAGGGTATTTCATTATCTTATATTCTCAGTGTTTCTTGTCATTTACACTATCGAACATAATTTTCTTCTTTAAAATTCTCAGAGTGTAACATCCTCCCCCATTTAATAAGTTACATCCTCAGAATTTTAACTTTATCTCAGTAATAAAAGGATGGAAATTTAAAATAATTTTTTTGTAAACCCACATAATAGAAATGGTTAATGAAACATCTTCTTAATAAGAGAGAATGTGATGTATAAGGGTTATATGGAATAAAACATAACTTGGTTTCCAAATAGAAGAACATTGGTGGGAATGGCAGAAAAGTGTAAATAATTATAGAGAGCGAGTGAGGTCATTTATCTTGAGAAATTGAATTATCAATGGAAAGTTAAGGGATTAAAAACCATAAATATAAGATGATGTAAAAGACCATATGGTTCTTTAGATATGAATGTAATATGATAACATTTTTTGTTTTAAGATACTTTTCCTAGAGTTGATGAATTATTTAACCATGTAGACTAAAAAAATTGAAAAATATACTTACTTGTGAAGTATAATTTCATCCTTTATCCATTTTCCACCAGAATATCATCTTTTTATCTAAAATATGAGTATTCAAGATGAATGTTTCATGCCTGAAGCACTAAAAATAAACATTTCAAGGATCATATAAACATGAAATGGATAAAAATTTATTTTACCAGTATTTTGACATTAAAAAAATAGTAATACTCAAAGTAAAAAATGAATCATTCCTAAATAACTTAAAAATCAAAGGGTTTTTAACCTAAAATTTTATCTCATACCTTTAAGTTTTAAATACAAAAAATATCACAATCCTTTTTTGAAATATCATTAATCACTTAGTCACCAAATCACTTTTCAATCTCATAGTTATCTATATGATAAAACTTATGTTCCCATAATTAACTCAATATCCAAGATCATATAAACCATAAATTTTATCAATACCTTAAGAAATATGCCCATGAAAAGTAAAGGAATACTTCACATTAAACTAAAGCTTTACAAAAACTTCAATCCAATAAGTCATATCCTAAAGTTCCATTAATCTCTTTAAGATCTATTTTCTTAAAACCAAAAAGGGGTGTCTAGGACTTTGAACTTTTTATCAACCTTAATCTTATAGACCTAATATGGTATCCATAACTCTTAAGAAAAAAATTACATGATAACATCCTAATATACAAAGTTATCTAAACTAACCTATGATACCAACTATAACATTCTAGAAATCACACCACTAGTTCCAGTGACGAAATCATAAACTTTATATTTCCAATTTTGAAACCAATAATTGTGACCCAATTTTTTCCCATTCAAACTATAAATAATTATAAGGAAAAAAATCACTTACATTATCAAGGAACTTTTAGTTTTACAATTTTATATAATTAGGAAAAACTCCTACATTAATAGTACCCATGTCGTTAACTGAGAATTTATCCCACTTAACCCAACTTTTCTTACTTATAATTAAGTCATTATCATCATCCATGTAAAATCCCTTATATAAATAATTCATTCAAACTCAATATTTATAACCTGGGGGAAAAGAAAACATAAGAAGGGAAAACTAAAATTATCATCAAGGGTAAACATAAGCATTAGAAATTGTATTTCATCAACAATAATAAGAAGTACATAAGGGTATGAAAATATAATCATAGTGCATGAATGAATCATAAAATAAATCATACCCATAAATATATGAATCACCAATCATGAAACACGGAATAATGATTTAACAAATAAGGTATTCATAAGAATCAATAATCATGAGCATGGTGATATCAATCATGATCAAATGAAACGTTATAAACCCTTAGTAAGCATAGATAAAATATATTGGTATCTTAGAACATTTCCATCATATAATAGTTAAAAAACCCTTAAAGTTAGAATAAAAATATTACCTAATTCTAATATAATTATCTAGATAAAATAATCCCCACACAATGCATTGTAGATTTATCTGGTCACACCCATAATTTAATCTATAACAGGCTCACTTAGTGCTATCTGATCCACCCCATCATATAAGCTATAACTGGATCACCTGATGCTATCTAGGAAACCCCATCACATAAGATGTAATGGGCTTAACTGGCATTATATGGTCACACCCATAATATATAATTTCCAAGAACCACAATATGAATAAAATAAATAGATATTTATTTCATCATAAAACTCATAGAAACAATTATTATTCATTTTATAACTTGATTTACACATGAAAAAATGGGTTCCATGTCAATCTATTTTAAACACGGTTAACCAATGGAAATGAAAATGGTTTTTTAATAATCTCTTTGAAACATGGTTATAAATTGGAAAAGAAATGGGTTCCATAACAATATATTTGAAACAATCGTAATCCATCCAGAGAAAGAATGAGGATGGTATCATTAGAAAATATCCCCATTAAAGCATAAGTAACAACAACGTTTATTGATTTCAATGAATGGAAATACCATTAAAAGATCATTAACTAAATTTTTAGGAAAATAAACATTTCATTTTTAAAATCACTTTTTTTAAACTAAAAATACACAAAAATATTTTGAAAATACTTTTCATTGAAAACAACCTTGGAAACATATAAAGGGCTCTTTAAAAATCATTTGAAACATTTATCAAGGAAAAAATACTTTCAATTTTGATGAATTTTTTATAAATTTTTTCAAAAATAATTTTATTTTAAAATAACCATAAAAAATTATATTTTACGCTTCAAATAAAATAATGGTCATGATGGTGGAAATTTACATTCATACCATACATGTTAAAACAAATATTCATTTCATATTTTTAGTAAGATCCAAATAGGTATTGTTTGAAAAATTACATGAAGATTACTTTACATTTTTTTAAAATAATTTAATAATTTATAAAAAATTCTTTAATAAATAGTTTCAAGAATACTAGAAACATTTTTTGAAATATTTTTATAAAACATGATTTTGGAAGAAAAAGGTATTTCAACCAAAGATAGAAATAAAGTTATTTTTTATTAAAAAAATTTCTAAAATATTTTAATTAAAAAATGGTAATATTACTTGAAAATATCATGAATAAATATAGAATAATAAAATTTATAATAATTATTATAGTTAGATCATAATATTTCAACATTGTAGACTTCATCATAAAAAATCACGATGGATGATGAGATTGTAACATAAAACTATTACCACCCTGGTAACTTTGAATCGTAATCACAATAAAAGATAGATCCTAAAATTGATAATTAAATCCAAATAATTTTCAAGATAATCATATTAAAATACATTCATGGGCAGTATATACACCACATAAAAGAAATATGTGGTCAATATGGCATGAGTCTCATAGATGTAAAAAGTGATACATAAATCCCTTACCTTACGCTTCGTTTTGGTTAAACATGATTTATCCTATATTATAGTGGTTTTAAAAATCTTATTAACTTATTAAAGATCTATATAAATATTTATAATATAATATATGATCCTTTTATAAAATATTCTCACCCATTTGTTAATAGTATTTTATTATTTTCATTATTTTGGGTGTTAATCGCCTTATTTTCTCATTCGTGCTTTGTTATGAAAGTACCGATTCTTAGGAATATAATATAGTTATATAATATCCAAAATAATCATTAAATAATTATAATATTTATACATCATTTATAATTTTAAAACTAATAATTAAATATGATTATGAATAATGAAGTATGTTATGATCATGGAGATGGTAGGTCGTACATACGCATGAGTAACGTTTCCATTTTTCAATGATCATTATGGAAAGAAGATAAGTAATATTTCATCATTAAATAATGATAATAATATCATATCTTCCATAATATTTCTTTAAATATAATTATATATATATTGTACATGTGGTGTGGTGATGAAACGAGAGTCACATCTCTTTGTGATGGTGGTAGTCCACACATACACGAATGATGTTATCATATTTTTAGTGTAAAAAAATAAAATGATATATTATATTTAAATAATGATAAATATGTCATTAATATCATAATTATTTTATTTATATCTTATTAAATAACTAAATGTATCCTTACTACCTTTCATTTAAATCATTAGTGAGAAAACTAATCACATCGCCTTACGAGGCGGTAGACCACCGTACACACGAACGATTTTAGCATATTCCATACGGAATGTAAATTAAAAATATTTATATGATATAATGACTAAAAATTTATGAATATTTTTAAAAATATCATATATATACTTTATATCCATCATCATATCCAACCATTAAAGGTGGTAATGGAAGAAAGAATGACATCGGTTTGTGAGAAGGTTGTCTATCGTACACATAAAAGATGATTTCATAACCCATTTGATGGAAGTGGGGATGATTTTAGGTCGTAAAATTATAATAAAATAAATCATATTATATGTAATATACTTTTGTTATTATATCATAATGTTTTAAAAATAATTTAATTAGGTGGATAAATAAATAAAATAAAGATTCTCATTGAAGAACACTACCTCTTCTTCGAGTATCCTCCTTAGGTTTACACTAAAGACTTCATAGGTTGAATTTATGAAAAAAAATAAGTATTATAGGATTATTTTAGGGAAGTTATAAAGTGATATGGGTAGATATTGGTATAACCAAATAGGTTTTAAATTTTTAAGAAGAGAGGAGAAGGGTGACCTTTTATAAGTGGGGGAGAGGACACACTTCGGATTTTTGAAAATAATTGAGTTCTACCATGTTTTTATCCTGAAAAAAACCTATAAAATGGGAAATAATAGAACATATAAGATTTAAGGTAGACATATGACCATAAAATTTATTTTTTACAAGTGTTTATGTCATTTTAATCCTTATTGTTTTAGTTTAACCCTCAGTAAATCTTTTTTAACCTTACCTGTGGTAAATATTTTTTACTATTTTCACAATTCATTTTGGTAAAAAATTAATTTAAACTTATTAAATATTATAAATTATTATGATTACAAATATGGAATCTATTTTTCTCAAATTAAATTCACCTAAGTGACAAAATGTTATTTAAAATTTATTCCGTAGACACGATGAGAAAGATAATTTTTAAAAAGAAAAATGTTCAAAATTTTACAAAGTTTTTATATCAAAATTAAATATAAAATTGATTCCAATAAAATAAATTAGATTAATGGATATATAATTTAACTAATTTTACTTTAAAATAAATGTAAAATATAATTTATCTTTATTAATAAATTAAACAAAAAGTCAGTTTTTAATTAAAATTGTTTATTTTTGACTAGTCAATAAAAAATGAAACTTTTCAGAAAATTATTAAAAATTAACCCTTATATAATTTTTAAATTCTGATTTAAAAATTGAATTTTATTTTTTCAATTTTTTTCTAAAACTAGAAAAAATTAAATTGAAAACAAAACCTACAGATGCGATGAAAAAGTGGGTTTTTGATTAGTGTATTTTTTTAAGTATAAGATAATTTTTCAATAAATATTTGTTTAATAATAATAATTGTATGAATATTAATTAATTTTTTTTCATATATAATCTATACATTTCATTTAAAACATTAAAAATTAAGGATTATTTTAATGAATTAAAATGGATAAATAATATGCATTTTAGAATATTTTTTTTAGAAAAATCCCGTTTTAAACTAAAAAATAAACTTATACTAAACACAAATATAAAGTTGATTAAAAAGTAAATAATTGGATTAAATATAACTAAATAATAATTATGTAACTTAAAATCATATTCAAAATATATTGGTACTTTTAAATTACTTAATTTATTGAAAATAAATGACATTTTAAAAAATCGAGTATTTTTTCACTATTCACTGAAAATCAATATTTTTAAAAAAATCTGAAAAACAATTTTTGATACTATGATTTCATAAATGAAATTAATTTTATCAAATATATTTTATAAATGTTCCACAAATTAATTATAATATTTTTTTCATGAAAAGTAATAAAAATCATTTTTGAAGAAAACATATTTTTGAAGAAAAAAATTACTTTACTAAAAGTTGATTGACTATTTAATAAAAATTTATCAATATATTATATTAAGTTATATTTATATATACATATATGTTTTATAAATTAGTAAATACTATTCATAACCTCTAATTTAACGACTAGGTTATAACGATTATATATATCGTGGGTCATTTAAGATCGGTGTTGTGTGTTGAATACGCTATCGAGCATAACAATATCGGGGTTGCATGTACCACAATATATTGAAGTGATTATATTTATAAATATATTATAAGGTCTCATGATGTTACATTATTTTCTAAGATCATTGTTTCCTGTCATTTACGTTATTGAACATAATTTTCTTCTTTTAAAAATATTATGGTGTTACATTGAATACTCATTGTTTTGTGTAAAAGATGAGATTGTGCTGGAAATTTATTAAGGGGTGAAATTATAATTTCCAATTAAGTATTTTTTTCTTTTTTTTCTAGTCTAGATAGTAATGGAATTCCTCATCTCTAAGAAAAGGATCCTAAAATAAAAATGTTATCCAATTATATTCAATTACTATGAATTGATGGTGTTTTATACACCTAATTGGTTTATGGTTTTATGGTTATTGACTTTATAATGATAATTAACTTTCCTGTGATCAATGTTATTGATCACTCTCCATCATTATTTTGACACTAAATTTTTTCTCCATGTCCATATTTTCACTTCCCACTAATGTTCGCTTATTTAGAAACCTAGTTTTGTGTTATTTCAGATGAACTTTATATTTCCCTTTTTATATTTTCCAAAGGATGTTTTATCATTCTTTTTTAATATGTGGGTTATTAATAATGGTAATTATAAATATTAAAAAGGGTTTTATTTCATGTATGTATTATCACAACCCAGTTTTCATTTTCTTCTTTTATTTTGGCTTATCTTTTTGTTCTTGGTTTCTCTATTAAGTTTCATGTGTTTTAGATTTGAAATTTGAATTTTAGGATGATTTTCCTTTATTTCATGGTTTAGGTTCATGGTTAAGGGGTAACTATGCTTCCTCTTGAGGATGAGGTCATTTTTTGGCCATTTTGAACTTGCATGGTTTGAGTTTCATTACTTCGGCATGGTTTAATCTAAACTGTGTGTAACCTAGGAGAAACTCTGTAGGTCCATGGGTATCTTTGATCGAGGGTGCACAACTTGATCACAATTAGTCAAACCATGAATAAGGTGTACACGTGGTTCTAAATTTTTTGATAGAACAATGTTTCATGATTGCCACACAATTTCTTAAATAGTGTGGGTCCCCAGTGTGTCTAGTAAGGGGCACACAGTTGGTACATGATTAGGGAAATTATGAAGCCTAATTGTTAACAATGCCCAGGTTTCATAAAATTGTTATTTCCCATTTTTACCCCTCTTGGAGTTTTACCCCAAAATTCATCCTTTCTGCCCATTTGGTTCTTGCAATAAAGGGGATGATCTTCCCTTCTCATCCAAGCCTCCTCTCTTCTTCCAAGGGTTAAATTAAGGGGTTTCTTCAAGTTATAGGTCAAATATTTAAGGTATTATCCTCTTCTCTTCCTTCTCTTACTCCTCTCATTTTATTTTTAGATCCTCTTCCCCATTGGTCTTATGGGTCTCAGGTTCATGTTATTTTGAGTTTAAATTAGTGGTTTTGTTTTATTAACGTTCCTTGTGGGTGTTCTTGCTTCTTCAGTTCATTATAGAGTTGTTTTGGGTTGGTTTTGTTGAAGTGATTGTTGTTTAAGTTAGGTTTCCCTTTAAAATTTTCCTTTAAATTGAAGAAATGTTAATTTCTAGTTTTTTGAAGCCTCTCTTTATTTCCAAATAGTTATTTATGTTTTTTAGAATAATTTTTTGATGTGAAATGAGGTGCTTTATTTCTTTTTTTGAAGTGGATGAAATTGTTTTATTAAGACACGCACACCAAGTGTTTGATAAATTTCCCATTTGGCCTTTATAAGTGATCCTTGTGTTTTAAAGTTTGGTTTTAACTTTGTAAATGTGTTTGGATTATAAAATTTTGGTTTGGGTTTATCAAATGTTTTAAATGGTTTGGGTTTGTAAATGGTGTGTTGGATTCTTGTTGGAAATGTTTGTTACTCAATGGTTGCTTGGGGGCCATTTGGAAATTTTATAAATTAGTCCTTTGAAAACTCTCCCTGGGATGAACCTTTTTCCTTGTTGGATGCTAATGTAAATTATAGGTCCTCAGATGGGACTTCCCTCATGTGTTGCTGGTTTAATGCAGGTGGGGGAAGACCCCTTGGAGTGACTCAGGGGGGGGGGAAACTCTTATGTGTGTTTCTTGTGTGTGTGATGTATGTACATGTGATTGGTCACTTATTTGTCACTTGTTGGCTCACCACACTATATTATTAATATGGGAACCTATCATAGCTATCAGATTTTTAGAGAATGATTGTTGCACTATCTTATGATTCCACTTTGGCTAGGGGCCCTTTGTATGGACCTTGATCTGCTTTGGGATTGTTCCCCTCAGTTAGGCTAGGTAGGGTAAGACTAATCATATAGGAAAATTGATGTCATCAGGCGAGGCATACCTATGGGATGAGTTAGGTGTTAGTATGCTCTAGATTATCCACTGAGCTCCTAGGTAATCCCATGTTCTTTGGCACTTAGTTTTCTATGGTTGATGATTTATATTCCTTGTTGGTTAGTTACTCACATGTGATATATTCCATTGCCCTTATTATGAAATCATTTCTTATGCTCTCTTGTACGGTGTACCACATTGTTAAAAAGTTATAATGAGTTTTGAAATATTTTATGGAAATTATTTAAGAATTTTTATACCTTTTTTTTATTTTTAAAATAAAAATGTTATCCCTTTCTCTCTTTCTCTCTTTCTTTAAAATATCAAGGTTCCCTTATTTGAAAAGAATCTCGTTTTTTTGAATAAAAAGGGAAATGGGCCGTGTTTTATTTTAAAGATAAAATGTGTTAAAATATATATTTTATATATTGTATTTTAAACAAGAAATTAATGTTTCTTTTTTTAAATGAAATGCATCAGGAATAGATTTGTTCGGGCACACCTTCTAAGTTTAAATACTCAGGCCTATACTTTATTTATGCTTTTATCATCTGGTGTAGGTTCCATCTTGGTTTTAATCATTGTGGGAAATGTTGGTTTTTGGGATCGGAGGGTCATCCTTAATGTCACATGGAGGTTTAGTATTTTTTAGGTTCATTTTGGGTTTTGATGTTTGGATTTGATGTATTTTTAGTGTTTTATAGATGTTGTTCAGTTGTTTTTTTACTTATATTTTTGGGATGAACTATTCATTTTCCCCTGCATTGTTTGTATTTGTTGGGAGAAATCATTCCCATTAGTTATTATTGATGCCCTTGGAACTTGTCTCCAACCTGGGAGGACCGATAACACCTCTCGGGCCTTGTCAGAGACTGTCTTCAGTGACCTATTCAGGGTCAACCCAAGGCAGTTCATAATAAAACGGTTTCAAAAGTCGTTCTTTAAAGGACATAGTTTTCATAATGTCCTTTGTTATTTAGTATTTCAAGGTATATAGAGTAGGACTATTGAAACTTGGGGTGTAGGTATGAGGGGGTTTCTGGACAACACTTTCTATGCCAAACCCTAAGTTACTGTGGGATGTCAGATTTTTCTTGGTTTTTTTGATTCTTTTGGTTGGTTAGTGTTTGAGGAAAATGAAATGAGAGTCGGGCTATTGGTCTCAGTGAGCTCGCAGGGCCTGAAAATCCATGTAAATATAGAGACATAGTCTTGAGAGACTTTCTGCAACAATGGTGTGATTGTAATATGATCTCTAACCATATGGACAAGTCACCTATCAACACTAGTTTTCCTTCATGGGTTATTTTTGGGTTCTTCTTAATTTTGAAACCATTTTGAAAGCATTGTTTTGAAATTTTGAAAACCTAATTTCAACAAGTTATGTTTTGGTCATTAGAAGATAGAAAATGTGTTTTCAGAGATATTTTAGAGAAAGTCTTGTATAAATGGATTTTTAATAAGATTAATTTTGGTAAAATGGGAATTATTTTATCAAAGATTTAATTTGTATAAAAAATACCTGGGGTTTATCAAAACTAGTAGTTTTGGAAATATAAATTAATTTTGAAATGGACCAGTTTTGGGGAGATATTTTGGGTGAATTTTTAAATGTTTTGTGAAATTTGAAATGGTAAGTAGATTGAAAAGTTGAAACTTGGATTTAATGCTTTATTTCGAAAATGGAAGAGTCTTATTTTGACCTTTGGTATTCTTATAATCACTTACCTGTAAGGATGTATGTGAGGAAGAGGATGATTGACAGCATGAGTGGATGGGTACCCTAATTGGAATGGAAATATACATGTGTGAGGCTCCATAGATTTCCATTGGTGATTGTAAAACTTATCAAGTGCATTTTTCTCTTCAAAAGTGTTTTGAAGGGGAAAATTGTTTTTTTTTATAACCAGTGGTAGTGTAGCACATTTTCTTGTGATTTTAGAGTGTCTTTAAGATTTTTTTTGAGATTTATTTCTTTTTGGTGAATTAGTTTTGATTGGGTTCTTGGTTTTCTTATTATTTAGTGTACGCCCCCACCAAAGGTTTGATGGATTTTTGAGGTGAAGCTATGGGTGGTTCATTATTAGTAGAAGCTCCAATTGATCAACCTAAAAATTCATTATTGACTTTTGGAAGATGAACCCTCTTATCTTTTATGGAAAAGAAGATAATTTTAAAGCAGAAGAGTGGATGAAGAAAATTTAAAGGATCTTTTATTTCCTTGAGTTGCCTGAGTCTCTAAAAGTTAAGTTCACTACCATTATGCTTAAAAGGCCTGAGTTGGAATTGGTGGAAGTTGGTTATTCGAAACAAGAATCAGGAGGACATTTCTTGGGAATTATTCAAGGATTTGTTCATCTCAATTTTTTTATCAGAGGCTTTGAAGGTGAAGAAGGTGATGGATATGTGCTGCCTCTAGGAAGGTAATATATTAGTGTCGGAGTTCATTCATAATTTTGAAGATCTAGTTCCTTATCTCCTAGAGTGGGATGATGACGATTATATGAAGTCTTGACATTTTGAGAATGAGATTCATCATAATTTGTAGTTCAAGGTATCAAAGTCCAGCCTAACCTCATTTTTCAAAGCAATGAGGTAAGCTATTCATGTTAAATTAATGCTAAAAGGGGTTCTTGAGACAACCAATCTTCATTCAGTCTTTGGAATTATTGAAGGTAATTCCATTTTAGGGATTAATAATCCTATTAAAGTTGGTGATACTGGTGGTTGAATTAAGAGGCCCCTAGATATTTCATCATCCTCTTTTGGATGTAGGACCTTATTGTGTCATCAATGTGGAAATCCTAGTCCCAAGAAGCCATCTTTTCTAGAATCACCAAAGACCTTCCATAATTGTGGATTCTTTAATCACTTATGAGGGCTTTGTCAGGGTATTTACAGGAAGTGATAGGAAACCAGGTACACCCCTTTAGATGGAACCGCAGCCCATTTATAGGAGTATAGTGGTACTCTAGATTTGGTTTAAAGTCCCTTTTTGATGAAAATGTTTCGTTTTCTATAATGGTTGTCTCTCATGGTGTTCTATTTTTTTGGGATATAAGATGATTTTGTGTACCCTTTTGGATACTTTTTTTAATGGAATAATCTTTTGGTAATTTCTAAATTTCATTATCTTGGTGAAAATCATGTCTCATTGTGTGTTGTTTCCATTTTATTTCTCATAGTGTTTGTGTGTGCTTTTCCAGTGTGGGAGCTCGATGTTGAAAGATAGTGTTGGTTGGGAATCCATCTTATACTATAAAATGGTGTGGAGTCCACTCTAGCCTCCCATGTTAAATCTAGTGAGTCTCCAGTCCTATCCGTGTCATTCTTGTTTCCCTCTCTCTTTAGTGAACATTAGGCCCTCGGGGTAGGCCCAATGGTTTTTGTTATGGTAAGGTGTTTGGCCTCTGGTTTGGGGTTTTTCATTTTCACTTGATGATTTGGTTGAGTTCAATGAATCATTTCATATAAGTTGTGCGAATTTAGTTTTTCGGTGGTCGAAATCTTATTTGGTTTGATGATTTGAGTTTTATGAATGTGTGAAACCTTTTCTTTTTCTTGATCAATTAAAAACTTTGAGTCTTTCCAGGGGTGTAAAGCATAATGGTGGGGAGAATTTCCACATCATAACTTTCATTTTATCCTTTTATTTCATCTTATATTTTTGTTATTGGTTTCTCTATCGATTTTCTCATGTTCCAAATTTAAATTTTGAATTTTGGGCTTCTTTTCCTTTGTTTCATGGTTTAGGTTCATAGTTAAGGGTTACCTTGAGGGTGATATAATTTTTAGTTAATTTTAAACTTACACAGTTTGAGTTGAATGGATTAAACATAGTTTGATCCAAACTGTGCGACTCCTAGGAGAAACCATGTAGGTTCTTGGGTGTATCTGCTCGAGGGAGCATGACCTGATCACGGTTAGCCAAAATTTTTGGAATACATGAACACAGTTTTTCAATTTTTGAAAAAACCAAGTCACATGGTTGGCACACGATTTGGGAAACTATATGGCCTAACTATGAATAGTGACCAGGTGTCTTAAAAGTGTGATTTCCTTTTTCTAACCCTCTCGTAATTTTACCTCAAAGGACTCCTTTTTCCCAGTTTGGTTTTTGTGACATAGGAGGAGCTCCTCCCTTCTCCTCTAAGACTCATCTATTATTCCAAGGATGAGATTAAGGGGTTTCTTCATGTATTTAGTGAAATCATCAAGGTATTATCCTATTCTCTTCCTTCTATTACTCCTTCTCTCATTTTCTTTTGATTTCCTCTCCCCCTTGGTCTTATGGGTCTAGGGTTCATGTTACTTTAAGTTTAAATTGGGGGTTTTGTTTTATTAAGGTTCCCTGTGGGTGTTTTTCTTTTTCAGACCCTTTTGGAGTTATTTCATGTTGGTGTTGTTGAATCACTTGTTGTTTGATGTAGGTTTACCATTGTAATTATCCTTTAAATTGAAGAAATTTTAATTCCTTGTTTTAAAACCTCTATTTATTTCCAAATAATTATTTGTGATTTTGAGAATAATTTTTTGATGAAAAATGTGATGGTTTCCTTCTTATTTCGAATTGTATGAAACTGTTTTACTAAGACCTGCACACCAAGTGTTTGATAAATTTACCAGTTGGACATTATAATTTATCCATGGGTTTTAATGTGTTATTTTAGTGTTGTAAACGTGTTTGGCTTATAAAATGGTGGTTTGTGTCTCTCAACTAGATTTACAAATGGTTTTGGTTAATAAATGGTGTGTTTTATTCTTGTTAGAAATGTTTCTCACCCAATGGTTTCTTGAGGACAATTTGGAACTTTTATAAATTGGTTCTTTGATAACTCTCCCTAGGATGTACATATTTCCTGGTTGGATGATAATGGAAATAGGAGGTCCTGATATGGGACTTCCCTCATGTGTTGATGGTTGAAGACAAGAGGGGGAAACCCCTTGGAGTGACTTGGGTGGTGACTTTTGGGTGTGTTGATTGTGTGTGTGATGTGTGTTTATGTGATTGGTTACTATTTGGAATTGGTTGGCTCACCCCCACTTTAGTCCTAACATGAGAACTTCGAATAGCTAGAAGATTTTTGGAGAACAGTTTCCACACTAGCTTAGGATTCCACTCTGGCTAGTGGACCTTTCTCAGCTTTGGTATTGTGCCCCACAGTTAGGCTAGGTAGCGTAAGACCGAGTGTGTGGGCGAATTGATGTCATAAAGTGAGTCATGATTATGGGATGAGTCAGTTTTTAGTATGTTCTATATTATCCATTGAGCCCCTAGTTTTTCTTATGTTCTTCCACACTTAGTTGTCTTCAATGGATGATTGATATGCCTTGTTGGTTGGTTACTATCATGTGCTATATTCCATTTCCTTTATTATGTGATCATTTCTTCTTCCCTCTTATATGGTGTACCTATTTTTTAAAAAGTGATAATGAGTTTCGAAATGATTTATGGAAATATTTGAAGAATGTTTTAAACCTTATTTTCCTTTTCAAATAATCAAGTTATCCCTTTCTCTATTTCTTTAAAATGATAAGGCTCCCATATTTTAAAAGAATCTTCTTTTTTTTTGAATAAAAAGGGAAATGGACCATGTTTTATTTTAAAGAGAAAATGTGTGAAAATATATATTTTATATATTGTATTTCAAAACAAAAATTAATGTTTCTTTGTTGAAAGGAAATTATTTGGGAATATATTTTTTCTGGCACACCTAATAATTTTAAATACTCATGCCTATTATTTATTCTTGTTTTTAGATTCTAGTGTAGGTTCCAGCTTGGCTTTGATCACTATGGGGGATTGTCACAACCCCTCCCTCGGGGCCCGTGCCGTGAGTACCCCAAGCCTGCCTTCCATAGTCCAGGGGATGACGACTAGCACCGAAAGGTATATTCTCTAAAAATGGAAAGGCATTGCCTTTATAACCTGTAAACTCACACAATTAAGCACAAATCAGGATAAAAGAACAAAGTAAAACTATAAAGTAAACAGTGTGTGTACATAAAGTAAAAAGGGGCTAGAATACAAGACCAACTGTAAAGTACAAGTAAACTGAAAAGTACAAGTAAAACTTAAAACAACCCTCTGAACGCCCGCCAAGGATCCTACCTGAAGGGTAGGTACAGCTATCAAACGGTCATCTCTGCGGTATGACTCATCTAAAGTCCACCTCCAAGCTACCTCCAGTCCTAGTACCCTCTTCCTCAATCAACGTTGTCCGTCATCTGCACCAAACACAACAAGGTGCGGGTGTAGCCCGTACATGGGTGAGTATAACGATACTCAGTAGGGACCCCGATCCCCTTGAAGGTCTCACAAAATCCATAAAGGATAAACCAAAATGCATAAAAACATTATTAAACCCTACTTAGGTATATTCCCATACATATACCTAAGTTATCAAGACAAACACATCTCAATCATGAGGAAATACGAGGCCCAACTCAAAAGCCCAAAGGACTACTATTCCACGAAGGAAGGAATACCACAAAGACAAGACTCATCTCACACCAAAATTTATTCTAGGGGTAGTAACAAGTAAGATCCCCAGTCACAACGTTGAACACCTTGGCTACTAGAGAAATCCTCCTGTATCGAGTACAATGGGCCTGCCGCGTCACACAGAGGCACTTTCCACTGACCTTGGACTGCTGAGGTACTCCTCCTGTCGAGTACTGTGGGTCTACTGTGTCACAAAGAGGCGCTCCCCACCATGGGTCTGCCGCATCACACAGAGGCGCTCCCCCTTGTGACCTACTGAGGTACTCCTCGTATCGAGTATCGTGGGTCTGCCACATCACACAGAGGCACTCCCCACCGTGGGTCAGCCGCGTCACACAGAGGCGCTCCCCAATGGGCCTTTCGAGTCACTCTTAGTCGTAATGGTCAGCAGTCATCAAGTCTCACCCAGTCACAGGGTTCCGTACGTATCGTGTTTGGGAGAACCTCTTCCCAATCCACTCGTTGCATTGTAATATCCATGGAATTCACCACAAATTATATTCTAGGGTAGTAACCGTAGCATCATCAGTCAGAAAACTCGAACACGTCGACTGTTGGAGAACTCGTCCACTAACGAGTACAGTGGGCCTGCTGCATCACACAGAGGCACTTCCCACTAACCTTAGACTACTGAGGTACTTCTCCTATCGAGTACCATGGGTCTCCCACGTCACACAGAGGCGCTCCCCACCATGGGTCTACCACATCACACAGAGGCGCTCCCCCTTGTGGCCTACTAAGGTACTGCTCCTGTCGAATATCATGGGTCTGCCACATCACACAGAGGTTCTCCCCACTGTGGGTCTACCACATCACATAGAGGCGCTCTCCACTGGGCCTGTCGAGTCACTCCGAGTCGAAACGGTCAGCAGTTGTCAAGTCTCAGCCAGTCGCAAGATTCCGTATGTATCGTGCTCAGGAAAGACGCTCCCCAAGCCATAGGTCATACCACTACTATCCCAAAGATCCAAGAAAAAGTATCCCAAAGGTCAGTCATGTCAAAAGGGACCCAACACAATAGACGGCGAGTCAATCGGACACCCGACCTATAAGTTATTAGCATTTCCACTCCAAGGGCCCGGTTGGATTCGAGGGCCCGATCCAACCTGGCCATACACTAACCTTATCTAAAACTCAAGTGGAGTATACCAAAAGGATTGTCTCGATCCAAGGATTCTGGGGCTGTAGACGGTTCGTCAAATGAACGCTCGGTTCAGAAGTTATGGCCACGAAGGCGTAAGTGGGCCCCGATGGGCCCGGGTCTGGTCTGACCCAGTCGGACCGACCCGAACTGGTTTAGGTCGACCCAGCCTGATTCGGGTCTGGCCCGGAAGGCTTGGAACCTGGCGGGCCCGACCCGCTGGGTAGTGGTCCGGCCCGACCCGCGAAGGGGACGACCTGGCCCAGTCTACTGGCGCGACCCGCTGCGGTGCGCCCCACTCGGCTGGTGGTCCGCTGAGGTGGGGTTCGCCGTGACCGACACCCGGGGGGAGGTGCACCCATGTCTTCCTGAATGGTCCATGGACCATTTAGATGCTGGAACGTGGGACCCTCTAGGGGGTCCCGCCCAAGGTGGCACGACCGACCAGACTCCCTCTCAGCAGCGCGGGCGCGCGCCGCTGTCCACCTGCGGCCGACCAGGTGTCGGTCGCCGTCCGGCCTCCTGCTCCACCGGCAGCGCGGTCGCGCACCGCCGCTTCATCATGAGGCCAGTCATTTGCTAGCCGCCACCTTGCTCCGCCGTGGCCGACAGGCCACAACCTCCTCATCAACCGGCGGCGCGGATGCGTACCGTCCCACCTTCCTCACGGCCCGACTGGGTGCCGGCCGCCGATTTCTTCCATGAGCCATCATGGCTTCGTTCCAAGCCTGAAAATTTAAACGATCGCATATTCACAGTCCTTGTATCGAGGGATCCGCGTGTATATATCGCGCTCAACAAAACTCATTGTTTCCAACATCAATAAATATTTGGATGCCTTCTTCCGCGAGCCATTGCGGCTTCGTTCCAAGCCCAAAAAATTAAATGATCGCATATTCGTGATCCTTGTGTCGAGGGATCTGCATCCATATATCGCGCTCAGAAAAAATCTGTGTTTCCAGCGTCAATAAATATTAGGGGTTGTAGAACGCACAAAGAACACACGAAGAATATAAGGAAAGAGGAGCAAGGTTTATGTGCGTGACGATGGATCTGTTCGTTTGGACATCGTCATCATGAATTTAGGATATGAATGATGAATAAAATAAATTCAAACATATATAAAACCCCTACCTTGTGAATGATGGATAAACACCAGTGGCTGTGGAAGTGGGTCGATATTCGCTGTTCCTGCAACAGCCTATAATGACGTCGCTTGATCGTCGATCTTCATTCGGGGTTTCAGTGTCGATCTACACCACTCGCCAGAACTCGCTCCGTCTTCCAAGGGCTCGATGCTGTGACACTCATTCATCACTTCGTTTCTTGGCGAAGCTGTGCCGTCACCTCTTCCCAAGCCCCATATAAATAGAATAGGGGGAGTAGGTGCAACGTTCGTGGAATTAATGGAGGCCCATTAATTATGAACCTTCATAATTCCCCAACGATGAAGTTACTTAGAATGAAAGGTCAAGACATTTATTGGCTTGACACGTCGTCGGTCCCACGTTTCCGCTTGTCCATTGGAGAAAAGAAAGAAAATAAAAATTAACTAAGTTATTTTTATTATTCTTTTAAAATTCTTAAAATCTGACTTTTTCTCTGGAGATACTAATATTGAAGTGAAGCCTCCCTTAAGAGAATCCAAACATTATAGATTCAATGGTGCCCTTGGATTTTTAATCCGAGCACCTGTTCAAAAGTTAGAAAAAGCCGCTCACGTGTTTACTGAATGTACCCGAAAAAAAGTTCGGAAAATTATTAACAGTCACCCTCAATCCACGCCGGTCGAGGTTAGGCTCTGCCTTAGTGAAAAATGCCCCAATGAACACAAAGTTACTCTTGGATTTCCAATCTAAGTTACTGTTTAAAAGTTATGTATTTTACAATAAAATAATTTTCACTTAATTATTTTATTTACGGTCAAAAGGCCCGTGCTGGCCAGTGTTTATATCTACCTAAAGAAAGAATACCCTCATGAGTTCAGAGGTGGTCTCATATTTGTAATCTGATTTACCATTTGTGAGTTATAAGCATTTGAAAAATAAAATAATTTCTTTAAATTATTTTATTTACGATTATGCCATTTTTGGGTTTTCTCACAGGAGGCTCGTGCCGACTAAACTTATGTTGTGCCTATGGTAAACCCTCCATCCTGAGTGCAACGGTGCCCTCTTATTTCTGATCCAAGTAACCATTTAAGAGTTATTCCATTTTTTTAGGAAAAATGCTTACGTACATTAATTGAAGCTTAACAAAACATCGACGGATCATTTCGGGCACTTCGGGCCTCGAAATTGCACGCCGTTAGATTTTGCGGTCTCAAAATAATTCCATATAATTAAAAAATATATATAGAAATTCTGAGACATTACAGGGATGTTGGTTTTTTAAATCGGAGAGTGACCCTTGGGGTCACATGGAGGTTTAATAGTCATCAGGTTCAATTTGGGTTTTTATGTTTGACTTTTTTGTATTTTCAATTTTGTCTAGATGTTGTTCAGTTGTTTTGTTTACTTATTTTTTTATTGGGATGCTTTGTTCAGTTTTCAATTAATTTTTTATATTTTTTGGGCAGAACCATTCCCATTCATTCTCATTAATTCCCTTGGCACTTGTTGCCAACTTAGAAGGACCAGGAATGCCTCTCAAGCCTTTTTGTGAGTCGACTCAAGTGACCAGTTCAAGGTCATACCAGGGCAGTTTGTGACATGTATGTTTTATCTTATACCCCTTGGAATTGAATTTTAAAATGTTTTAAACCCTTTTTATTAGGCATGAGATAAAATTATGAGGATACAATTTCAAAAAGGTGGGAAGAATGTAACAACCTTGGTAATTTTAAGATAAATCAATTTAATGTCTTATTAATATTAATTAATTATATTTTATAAAGTTATATTAACTATAAGTATATTAGGTAATTTTTTAGTCAAAAGGAAAAGGCCTTATTTTTAACCAAATTAGGTTCTTCTTGCATTATATAGTTTTATTAAAAAATAATATAAATTTAATGTTGAAAAATTAAATTCATTTTTGAAATTAGGATGTCAAAATAATCTTAGGATGATTTTTTGAGAATTTTTTGAAAATTTTAATATTTCAATGAATAGTGAAAAGACTAATTTTTATTGAAAATTGACTTTTTTACAAGTATTTACAAATTCAATATTTTTTGGATTAGTTTTAAAATTTAATTAGTTCCTTTCTATTAAACATAATCTAATATATAATTTTGTAATCAACATTATACTTTATTTTTGCATAAAATATTTTTATACTTAAAATTGCATTTTTCTAAAAAACCGTTTTACGTCGAATTTTGTGGGTTAAATTTTAAATTAAATTATAAAAATTCTATAAAATGAATTTAATAAAATGGATCCCATATGTATAATCATGAGGTTGAAATTTTTTTAAATATGCCCCTTTTATTTTTCTTCATTATGAATAATATTTGTTGTAAATATTTGTTACCTCAGTAAGGGTAAGTCAGAAAATTAAGGTTAAAAATATTATGATAAGAAAAAAAATTACATTAAAACTCACCTTTAATATATTAAATGAATGGGGTTTGACCATAATCATCCAATATTTTATGTTATGGAAATTTTTTCATCTTGCATTGAAAATGACTTCTATATTATTTTAGGTAAAGAAAACTGGAAAATGTCAATCACTTCTTATTAAATTTCTATTATATGTTAACATAGGGATAAAAATTATTTGTGAATTAATATTAAAGATTATTTTGAGAATAATGTAATTATTTTTAAAATTTGAATTTATTTTTAAATTTTATTGATGAAATAATTACCTTAAATGCTTACACAATGCCAACATAGTACTTGTGTAAGCAATTTAAAATTAAAGTTAAAGATTCTAAAAACATAAAATTTAATATTTTTTGGAGGAATTATGGAGTCCCAAGAATTTTATTATTAAAAATAATTTATTATTTATGGTTAAATGGATAATATACTAATTCTATTATCTTCATTTTTTTCAAATTAAAATTTTGTAAATAGTTCTTAAAATGAAATTAATATATTTTATAATAATTATATTTTATTAAATTATTTAAAAATCATAAAAATATTTAAATAGAAAAATTAGGATGATAAATAGATATAAATATCATCCCTTTTTCTATTTATGAGAAAAAATTTGACTTAGAAGAAAATTTGTAATCCTTTTATATTGAAAAATTTGTTATCATGGATAAGGTTTAAAATAGTTATTGGAAGGGTTAATAAAAAAGATAAGGTTTTAAATGATATCTAAAAACATAAAAAATTAATTTTATGATTATATTAAAACCAAATCCTACTTATATTAGAATCCATGCTATTCTGGAACCATTTTACATGAGTTAAAAACATATTATATTATAATATTTCATGTATTTCCAAAAGTTCCCCTTCGTCACTTATAAAAGGACACCCCCTATCCTCTACTCTACACACATAGAGATACTATTTTTTCATCCAATACAGGAAAAATACATTCCCAACATCCCTCCCCATGTTCTCTAGGAATTATACTGATCATAAAACCAACCTAGGAAGACTTTAGGTATAAACCTAAAGAGGTTGTTCGAAGAAGAGGTATAATTCTTAACCTAGAATTTTCATATTATTTCTTCATATACCTCATTAATATATTCTTAAACCATGATGAATTAATAAAAATAGTATATTAAAAAAACCTATATGTTATTATATTAATGGAATAACCTATATCTATCCCCTCTTCCATCAAATGAGAAATTAAACCATCGTTCGTGTATATGGCGGACTACCGCCTCACAAACCGATGTGATTCATTTTCCATAACTACCTCTCACAGATGGTTACAATGATGTATTAAACATATATATGATATTAATTACGCAATAATAATTATATAAAGATAATATATAATCTATTTTCTTACCTTTCCATCAATTGAAAATTGATAACGTCATTCGTGTGTACATGTTGATTACCATCTCCACGAAGCAATGCGACTCATTTTTCCTCACCACATCACATGGATAGTATATATAAGTTCACGTAAATAGATAATATAATATTTATGATAATAATAATTCTATAAGGATAAAATAATACCCATATTATCCCCCTCATTTTTTTGATAAATGGAAATGTTACTCATGTGTACGTATGATATATTGTCTTCATGATTGAAACATAAATCATTTTTCATAACCATATACCATGGTTGGTTTTAAAATTATAATTAATGACTAAAAATGAAAATTATTCCTTTATTATTATCATATATATTATATAAAAAATATACCTTTGACCATGGTCAACATAATGAACCCATTTTGAAATTATGAATCAAATGTCCTCAAAACACCCAGAATGGACATAACTGATCAAGTAATTAAATATTACATTTTAATAAATGAAAAAATTATTTAATTATAATTAATAAAACTTTAAAAGGTTATTTAAAAATTAAATAATTGATATAAGTTTATTTTACAGATGTTAAAGATCTTACATGGAATGTTTGGAATCGAGGTAAGAGATTTCATCTCAATTTCCCTTCATTAAAGAATATTTTAATGGTATACACCTAATTTATTTTATATCATGTATATAATGAAAATTTAGATGTTATATCAAGAATAATTTATGCTTAATTTTATTTTAATTTACAATTCAAATTATATTCATCCAAGGGGATTTTACTTGAAAGTTACAAAATAGTTAGAGATTTCATCTCAATTTCCCTTTATTGAGGCATATTGAAATGTTATGAACCTAATTTCTTATATATGGTGTGTATAAAAAAGTTTAAATTTTATATTATTATTCTATCATAATTCATGTTATTTTAAATTTAAATTAAAATTATTTCATCCAAAGGTATTTGAATTTAAAGTTACCAAGTTGTAAGGGGTTTCTTAACTCAATTCCCATTCATTGGGTTATGCTTCTACTTAATTGAATTTGTTATGACATGATTATGTTTGAATTAATCTCTAAATATTTTTATTTTGTATTTAAACTTGTTTTATGTGTATTTACATTTGTTCACATAATCACTTCATGGCTTAATTATCACTTCAAAAGTTATGATCTTTACATGGGATTTTTTTATCTCAATACCATTTTCCAGAGACATGATTCATGACATGAACCATGATTTTGTTGTATAGTTTACTTAATTACACATGAATGAATTTTTTTATTTTAATTCATGAAATTAATGGTATTTAAATATTCATATCATACTTTATCTTTCGATGACTTTTGATTTGAAAGTTTCCAAAGTAGTAAGGGTTTTCTTAACTCAATTTAATTTCATTGGGTTATATAACTTTTTTATTGTTTATATTATGTCAAGATTATGTGTAAAAAGAGATTTTTTTGATTTATATTCTATATTCAATTTTTTTTAGATTTACATTTTTTATGAATAATATCTCCATCGATGAATTCTCATTTCAGTGGTATGATCTTTGTAAGGGGTTTTCATCTCAAATTTTTCTTTATTTGGGACATACACTTATGTTATACACATATATTATTTTATAAGGTGTATATAATACCCCTTTTACATGTTATATAAATAATATACCTTTGTTCATGATATTTAAAGTTTCATTTTATGTTATTCTTTCATGGGGATTATGATTCAAAAGTTACCAAAGTTGTAATGGGTTTATGTTTCAATCACATTTTAATCGAGATTGTTTGTTCTTGAATTTCCTTTCATAAAATTATACGATCCTTATTCGATAAACCCATTTAAGTTTTCTTATAATTTTTTTATTTTTGAAATTTTGAAATTTTAGCACCATTTTCCTCTCTTTGGTACTCAAAATGATTCATAAAATATTTTTTCTATGAAAATCCAACCAAATTTCTCTTTTTTTATTGAAATTTTTTTATTCCATATCCATGCTTTCTAAACCACATTTAAGGATTTTTATAAAATTATTAATTGATTTTTTTATGTTATTTCTACCCATGTTAGTCTTTTTACAATTTTTAAAAAAAGAATCTTCTTGCCTTTTTCTGAACATGGTTATTTTTTAAAATAAAGGTGTGAATAAAATATTTTTTAAATGATTTTGGAATGAATGGATTTTACCACCACCATGATTAGTAAATTTTTTCAATATTAATTTAAAATTTACCATAGTTCTTTTCAAATAAAACATATTTATTAATATTCTAGGAATTTTTTATTTTTAAAATAGATTTTCAAAGTGGAAAGGGTATTTTCCTCAAGAATTTTTTTAATGATATTTTTATGATATTTATATTCATTAATTAAAATTACCCTTGATTTTAATTATGATAAACTAGGGATATGTTATAATGATACCATCCTTATTATTTATCTAGATGTATTATTATTGTTTCAAAGAGATTTTTGTGGAACCCGTTTCTTTTCCATGTGTAAATCATGTTGTGAAATAATTATGGTTAATGTTATGTTGAAAAATGAAGGCCTTCATGTGTTATGTTCATGTTATGGTTCTTATAAATTCTTTATGATGATGTATGAGACTGATATAGCTCATGATGATCAGTGATCCTAATATAGATCTCTAATTCATTGGGTAAAGGGGTAGTGTTAACCAGTTATAGGTTTCTTATAATATATTATTGGAATTTACCATGTATGTTATTCAATTAGTAATAGTGATTGTAAGAGTGATATTAAATGATGTTCTAAGTTACCTTCATGTTTTCTTCATGCTTTCATCAAGTTCTAATATATCCTTTACTTAAGGATTCATTTCACATGGATCTTTATTTTTGACTTCTGTGAATCTTGCCTTATGTTAAATCTTTATTCCATGTCTCATGTTTTATGATCCAGGTTTTTATAGGTATGAATTCTCTTATGTTATGCTCATACACTTTGATTATGTCACCATACCATTATCTTATTCTTATTGATGTCATTTAATAGTTAATGATTATGTTTACCCTTATCGAGAATTTGATCCCACCCATATTATGTTTCTTTTTCCCTAGGTCATGAATAAATACTTTAAGTATGTTATGCCTATGAAATTTACTAAATGTAAATTACTTATTAGGAGGTGAAATATATTTTTATGAACCTACTTTTGGTGTATCCAAGTTTTTATGTAAGTGTTTATCATAATTCTCTAAAACTCTAAACCAAAATGGTCCTTAAGTATATAAGTGATCCAATATTTACTTTTTATGTTGTAAGTTTTGGATAGATAAAATTGGGTGACATTTATCTATATCAATCTAGAAATGTAAAGATTATGCTTTTAGTACCGACTCTGAGAGTGCGGATTTGAGGCTATTATAAATCACATACACCATTTTATAGTATTTTCCTCCTTATATATACATCCAAGAGACTCCTTAATACACAAAAAGATTCATAAAATATTGGTAATAAAGGTGATGGATAAAAACCCTTTGTAACCTATAACCACAAATAATGAAACATTTAACTACATAAACCGTTCATATTCCATCTTCAAGACTCCTTTAAATTATCACTATATGATAATAAAATAAACATTATATATTTGAGTAGGAGAATAAGGTTGATCTATTAGATATCAAATATCATATAAATCTACCATGCATAAAATCATGATATAATTAAACTAACAATGTCATGGTATACACCACCATAGACCACGATGTGGTCTAAACAACCATGTCGTGCTGGTGAATTTAGTACACATTTCCAATATATTATATGATAGAGTATATATTTCCTAAATCCTTATGCATGAGATGTATAATCTTATATGGTAGGTTATGATTGGTAAATAATTTTAAGGCATGAAATTATTCCATTTTCATGAGATTCTTATTGGGGTAATCGTATAATACAATAGGTGCATATTTTATATCATGGTTTAGAGAAACCATTCCGCTGCCTTCTGTGTTATATTATATGATAGTAAGGTGTTATAAGGCATGGAATGAAATAATATTTCATTCAAATTCCTTATTTATCCCATTTAATCACATTATAAAAATGGTTCTTACTTCATAGGTATTTTTATATGATACAAATCCACTGGTTATGATAGATTAAGTGGCTAAACTTGCACATAATCTATCATTTTACGTAATGAACCAAACTATTATAAATGAAATTTCCCTTTTGATTTAATGAAATGTCTTATTTTTTAAAATGGATATAGAAAAAACATGCACTATGTTTGTTTTATTATCTCCAATTGTATTTAAGTGACTGTTAATTTTCTTTACCACTGATAATATAACCGTTTAATAATGATCACATGACTAGTATAAATATAGGGTTTTAAGAAATCCTTTTGACATAGAAAAAGGAGGTGATGACCTTAACTAATAGGATAATTCCCTATGAATCCCATTTATTAGATTTTCCAAGGGTGATAGCATTTATGTGTTTTTACCTAGACCAAGACCAAGCCGATATCCAACAACTTAAGCTTGAGAGAAACTATTTATAGGAGAAGTTCAAGCTCATCGAGATCACAGCCCAAACCATGTTCACCGAACGACCCCATGAAAGCCCCACCATTTCACTCCTTACTCTTAAGGTGTAATATGGTTTAATAAAGGGATTTGTATCAATACCCTATCATCATGATTATGTACATTATTTTTGTATAGAAAAATGAACATAATTTCATTCTATTATTGTTACTTTGTAAATTATTTTTAAATAAAAAATAGTATCATTGTTTAATATTCAAACTCAATTAATAAATCCATTTTAGTGAATTGATGTATTTTTGAAATAAATAATATTTTATTAAAATATTATCATTAAATTAATTTTATTAAATATAAAAGATCATATAATTTTTATGAAGTTAAATGTAATCTTTATTATGGTTTGGAAAATATTTTTGTCAAAAACTGATAATTTTCAATAAATGCTGGTTTTCATTTTAAAAGTGAAAATTCAAATATTTATAAAATTATTCAGATAAAATTAATATTATTTTTTGAATCATTATGTTTAAATTATCCAATGGCGATTTTTTCATAATTTTTTGAGACAGTCAAAATTTTGGGTAAAAATTAAATACCATATAAATATAGTGTGTTTAATGATATCATAATGACCCAATAGTGATGTAATAAACAATATAAAAGATATATTCGTCCAAATATAAGTTTTACCTTTAAAATAATGTGATATTATATTTTTTTTACGTATTTTATAAATCCTCAGTGAATCCTACAAAATGTATAATATATTTTATGATTTTAAATTCATTTCTTTAATAATGTGACTCACATCAACATAATAAAGGATAATATTTTAATATATTCTGAGCTTATAATTATAAAATAATTTTTTACAATCATCTTAAAAAAACCATGGTAAAAAACCATGTGAATGTTTGTGGTTTTGAAAATTTAATTATATAGATTCCAAAATCTAAGTTTGTGAAATATTAAAGAATTCCCCTCTCATTTCCTATATAAACCCACCAAATCTCCCACTTCTCTTCACTAAAAAACCTTGGATCACGTCCTTACTATATAATAACCTCTCTATAATCCTCTAAAGTTGCCTTAATCTCTCAAATAATCCCCTCTTCAAGATTTTGAAGTCACACACTCAAGTAAGGGTTCCTTCCTTTCTCATTTTTATCCAAGTTTCTTTATATTGATACATCATTTTATTTTCAATTAAAAATGATGGGGTATATTTTTTCACCTCCAAATACTACCTTTGTTATTTTTTAATGATTATATACCCCTTTATCACTCATTAATACCTCCCATGTACACTCATTATCATGCCAAAATTTCATAAGAGTTATTCCCTTTATCCTCTTTCTTGAAGTTTCTTTTTTATGTTATGCATTATATTTCAAAATTACTTATGTTGGGACATATATTTATATGACCCACATAATTTAAATTTCATGTATATATTATAAGATACCTATTTCACTCTCATCACCCATTTTTATGAATTTTTATGTCACGTCGTTAGGCTGCCAAAATTGCACAGTGAATTTCCATTCCAAAACAACTTTGTAGTGAATACCATACCCATTACCTATCAAGGTTGTTCACTTTTATGCACATATTTTTTTTATTAAAGAATTATATGTATTTATTACCCACTCATTTATCATGGAATAATTTATGATGATGAATAAATCTATGTTATATGATCTATGTGGAACACTTAAGCATGGGATTGAATAGTTTATGAAGGGTGTGCCCTGATAGCGCTCCAATGCATTGGGTAATGTTTAGTATCATGATAAATCATGTTGTGATAGGGTTTTAACTGATTCCATTATAATAATTTTTCCACTATGATATCTTGGCAGTTTATCCTTGACCTATGATGCAGTGTTTTAAGTTGTTGCCACATTTCCACATTATGAATATCATGTTATATCATGATTTATGATTCATCTTCCTTTATGACCCATTGATATGCATTTCATAACATGTATTATTAACTTCATGTTATGAAATTTTTACTCTCTTAATGGGATTTATATATCACCCCTTTCTTATGTATTTCCTCAAGTTATCGCATGCAGTGCTAAGTTTGAAGGAATACTGTGGTCATGTAAAAGAAGTTTTCAATAAAGATGATGTATTTCATGTTTATGTTTTTATGTAATGTTACTAATTTCTTATTACAATATACCTATATATATTTTGAGTTTTATTAAGTGTAAATTCATGTAATCAATCATGTTTAAATATGAAATAGAGGGAAGGGTTGTTATAGTTGGTATCAAATGATAGGTTCATCTATTTTTGGGATTAGGATTAGAAAACTCTAGTGAAAACCTTTTGGACAAGAATAAGTATAAGAAAAACATCCCTAAATCTTGGTGAGTATATATTAAGTGGTTTATCAATAAAATATATCCCTTTTGGGATATGAACAAGTGGATGTGGCTCTGGCATAGATGTATATAGGGGTAAAACCCGAAAACAACACTTTGAGCTAGACTCGAACAAGAATTGGTTCGCAAAAATGGGCCTTTATTCACTCCTGGTTTGACAATCCTTAGGGATATGATTTGGTAAATTCATAAGCTTAGTAAAAACCATTATTAAGGGATAAAAAAATCCCATAAGAATATATTTTAGGAAATAGATCATGGATAACTTAGATTGGAGCCTAGAAATTTAGAAGTTAAGGAAATAAATGTAATTTATAAGTTATACCTTTAATGTCTTTGGATTAACATTTATGTGTTTAATAGTTTAAAATACTTGCCCCTAATTTTCATTTTTTTCTTTCCAATAGAGGGTAATATTAGGAATAGATCTAACAACTGATGTGATGATCAATGTAATGACTTCCCTAATGAGATTCTCAACTCGATGGGAGCAGGAATAGTAAAATTTTTCATGATACTCTCTCAGTTAACTAATGTTTTGAATATAAACCTGGATCAATAATAATTCCCAAACCCCCATAAGAAAGAACATGTCACAATCGAGATCTTCATGAGACAAAGGAATCATACTTTTAATGGATCATTCGATCCCTCAATCATCGAACAATGGATAAAATCCATTTAGAAGATTTAATCCATCCTTCAATGCTCCAAACAAGAGATGGTTCTTCTGGTTTCTTATAATATGGAGAGTGAAGCTGATAACTAGTGGAAATTGATAAAAAATATGAATCTTTATGAATAGATCAAGGTGATGGGATAAAAGGATTTACGAAAAATGTTTTTTGATAAATATTTTCCTCATGCCCTCCGACTTAAGATGGAAAGGGACTTCCTTTCCCTCAAGCAAAAAGGTGACGAATCCATCAGATCATGCAAGGGAAACTTCAAAAGTATTGAATTATATGCCTCCATATTTTTCATTACACCTGAATACAAGGTTGAACTCTTATTTGGTGGGATAAAACCTATCCTATAGAAATCCCTAGAAATCCTTAACTTTGATAGATATGAGGAAATTGTCTGATGTTTCCTCAAAGTCCAAATGGAGATCGACAAATCTCATGGGTATCATAGGGATAAGAAGTGGAAGGAAGAGTCAAATTTTTGTGGTCCAATAGAGAGATCTAAAGGTGTAAAGAAATTCTAGCACCCCACTTTCCAATGGTGTGGAAAGTAGCACCTTAGAAATTTACTGAAGGGGAAAACTAAATTCTTTAGGTTAAAAAATTAAGGGAACCTATCCAAGGATTTCCCGCAAGAAAATCCCACTACTGTGATAGAGGAACGGAATTATCCATTCAACCCTCGACACTTTGTTCATTTCTACAACTGCAAGGAAACATGGCACTTTGTGAACCAGTACCCTAAGACAAAGGGTTTTTGGAGGCAATAAACAACCTCCAAGGAAGAAAGTGAGACCTTTTACCATCACTATCACCGAAGTGAATCCTGATAATGAAGTGGTGATAGGTACGCTAGTTATTCATTCAATAATAGCGAACATAATTTTTTATTCTAGTTCTACACATTCTTTTATATCCTGAATGTTTAGTAGAATAATCCAAACACCACCATAAAGCATGGAAGTAAAGATGTTAGTGAAAATGAAAAATGGATAAATTATAGAATCCCATGTATATAAGTCCTCCCCTGTCACAATTTGTTGATTGAACTTCTCGATTAACCATATCATACATTCCTTTGTGGAATTTGATGCATTTATTGGCATGGATCATATTTCCCTATATAGGGCCTACAAAAATTTATATATGAAGGAAATAAATCTTCGTATTACAAATCATCCACAAATTCTATAAAAATTCAAGGAGACAGATGAATCTTATTTAGAACCATAATCTCAAGCATAGATATTATTACCCTATGAGAAAGCGTATCTATCTCAAATGATTAAGTCTAAGGAAAGAATCATCCTTGAAGACATGTCTGTTGTAAGGGAATTCATTGATGTGTTTCTAGAGGAATTGTATAGTCTTCCTCCTAGCAGAGATGTTGAATTCTCAATTGATCTTATAATTGGGGCATTTCCAATATCCAAAACTACATATAGAATGGCTATTGTGGATCTTGAGGAGGTAAAGAAACAATTACATGAGAACATGGAAAAAGGTTTCATATGGTCAAGTGATTCACCATGGGGTGCACTGGTCCTCTTAATCAAGAATGATGGGTCAATTCATCTTTTCATTGATTATCATGAGCTCAACAAGATCAAGATAAAGAACAAGTATCATCTACCACATATTGATGACTTGTTTGATCAGCTATATGGTGCACAATAATTTTCCAAGGTGGATCCATGGTCTGGAAATTACCAATTTAGGGTGAAGAAGGAGGATATCCCCAAGACTACTTTTCGTACAAGGTACGAGCACTAAGAATTCATTGTAATGCCTTTTGGACTCACTAATGCTCAAAAATATTCATGGACTTGATAAATAGAGTATTTAGATATTTCCTCAAAAAAAATTTGGTTGTATTTATTGATGATATTTTAATATAATCCAAAAGTAATAAGTAACACGAGGAGCATTTAAGTATTGTTCTAAAGTCCTTGTGAAAGTAAAAACACTATGCTAAGTATAGAAAATGAGAATTTTGGTTGAAGGAAGTCTCTTTCTTGAGGAATATAATCACAAGAAATGGGATATATATGGACCCTTCAAAGAATGAGGAAAATAAAGGATGGACAAGGCCAACATATATGGAAGATATCTGTAGATTCATTGGATTAGTTGGGTATTATCTTCAATTTGTGAGAAATATCTCATGATTTTCAAACCCTTTAACCAAGATAACTCATAAGAGAGTCAAGTTTTCTTGGAATTATTAATGCGAAGAGAGATTCAAGGAGTTAAAAAGTAGTCATATCAATGCATCCATTCTCACACTACCCACAAGTGGGGAGATTTTTGTGGTATTCAGTGATGATTTGAAGAAGGGCCTGGGATGTGTGTTGATGCAAAATGACAAAGTTATTGCCTATGATTCAAGGTAGTTAAAAGTTCATGAGAATAAATATCCAACACATGATCTGGACTTGGCTACAGTGATATTCAATTTGAAAATTTGTTGAAATTACCTATTTGGGGAGAAGTGTGAAATATATACAGATCACAAAAGACTCATGTATATACTCACACATAAAGAGTTGAATACGTGCCAATGAAGATGGTTAGTGATGATCAAAGACTATGACTTCTCAATTCACTACCATATGGGGAAAGCAAATAAATTTGTAGATTCTCTACGTAGAAAGGATCCAAAAAATCATTCGCTTATGAGAATTGAGAAGGATCTGATCTTCTTAGACTTGAAGAGTATGGATGTGGGAATCATAAAGGAAGGAACATCATCAATCCTTTCACAAATTATTTCTCAACCATATTTTCTGGAGAGGTTAAAGGATGCTTAAAGAGATGATGTGGGAATTCAAAAGAATATGTAAACTATTATAAAAGGTAAATCCTTGGATTTCAATGTTAATAAAGAAGGTGTTGTAAGATTTGGGTCCATACTATGTGTACCATAAAATCCCAAGATAAGGAAAGATCTATTGGATGGTTCACATAGCTCAACCTTCTCTATCCACCCTAGAAGTACAAAGATGTATCGAGATCACCAAGAACACACTTGGTGGGAAAGTATGAAGAAGGAGATCACATAATATACATTAAGATGTCTTGTATGTCAGCAAGTGAGGGTATAAAGGCAAAAATATAAGGGGATGATGAAACCATTACCCATACCTACATAAAAATGGGAAAACATCACTATGGAATTTGTCATCGGGATTCCTAAGACATATATAGAAAACAATTATATCTAGGTTGTGGTGGATTTTCTTAAAAATCCTACACACTTCATTGCGATTCTATAGGATTTCTCATTGGATCGACTTTCATGGATATACATAAGAGAAGTGGTGAGGATGCATGGTGTACCACTCTCGATTGTATCTGATCAAGATCCAAGATTCACATATAAGTTCTTGAAGAGTCTCTAATATGCTCTGAATACTAAGTTGAACTTTAGAACGACATATCACCCTCAAACTGATGGATAATCTGAGCATACTATCCAGAAACTTGAGGACATGTTGAGAGAATGCTCAATGGATTTAAAAAAAAGATGGGATCAACATCTTCCTATGGTTGAGTTCTATTACAACCACATTTTCCACACAAGTATCTAAATGGAACCTTATAAAGACCTTTATGGGAAGATATGTAGAACGTCTTCATGCTGGGATGAAGTTTAGGAATGAAAACTTATAGGTCTTGAAATGGTCAAGGAAATGGTGGAGAAGGTTAAAACTATTCAGTATCACGTCAAGGCTACTCAAAGTCGACATAAAATCAATGATTATAATTGTCGATGAGAACTAGAGTTTGATGTTAGCGACATGGTTTTCCTATGCATATATACATTGAAAAAAGTGATGAGTTTTGGGAAGAAGGGAAAGCTTAGTCCAAGATACATCGGTCCCTTTGATATCCTTGATCACATCAGAGTGGTGACCTACCGACTAGAACTCCCACCTAACCTATCTCAAGTACATGATGTATTCCATGTATCCCTATTGAGAAAGAAAATACCAGACACCTCACATGTACTCAATCCAAAGGTGTTACCATTGTAGAATGAACTCTCTTATGAGGATAAACTAGTGACAATCTTAGATTGTAGAGAAAAAGCACTATGGAATAAGAAAATGCACATGGTAAACGTGTTGTGGAGAAACCACAAGTTTGAAGAAGAAATGTGGGAACTGGAGGACGAGATGAAATAGAGTTACCCTCATATTTTTTAATATGGGAAATGAAAATTTTATGGGTGAAATTTCTTAAGGGGGAATATTATAATGACCCAAACTGTTATAAATGTAATTTCCCTTTTGATTTAATTAAATGCATTATTTTTCAAAATGGATATAGAAAAAACATGCACTCCATTTGTTTTATTATATCCAATTGAATTTAAGTGACTCTTCAATATCTTTATCATCAATAATATTTACTTTGAACAGTGATCACATGACTAGTATAAATATAGGGTTTTAACAAATCCTTTGGACATAAAAAAAGGAGGTGATGGACTCAACTAGTAGGATGATTCCCTATGAAGCCCATTTATTGGAGCTTCATAGGGATATAGAATTTCCAAGATTTTCGCTACACAAATCCCAATCCGATATCCAAGAACTTAAGAATGAGAAAAACAGTTTAGGGGAGAAGTTCAAGCTCATCGAGATTACATACCAAACCATGTTCACCAAACGGCCCCATGAAATCCTCACCATCCCACACCATACTCTTAGGGAATATGGTGTAATAAATGGATATGTATCAAGACCCTAAAAGTATTATTATGTACATTATTTTTGTATTGAAACAATGAATATACTTTCATTCTATTTTTGTTACTTTGTAAATGATTTTTATGGAACAAATAATATATTTTCATAATATTCAAATTCAATTAAAAAATATATTTTGTTGAATTAATGGATTTTTGAGAAAAATAATTTTTTAATAAAATATTTTCATTAAATTAATTTTATTAAATATAAATTATCATAAAATTTTTATGAAGTCAAATGTAATATTTATTATGGTTTGAAAACTATTTTTATCAAAACCTATCAATTTTCAATAAATGTTGGTCTTCATTTTAAAAGTGAAAATTCACATATTTAGAAAATTATTTAGATAAAATTAATATTATTTTTAGAATCAAGATGTTGATATTATCCAATGGTTAATTCTTCATAATTTTCTGAGACAGTCAAATTTTTTCGGTAAAAATTAAATACCATATAAATATATAGTGTGTTTTATGACATCATAACAGACCAATAGTGATTTAATAAACTCTATAAAAGGTATATTCATAAAAATATATCTTTTAAATTTAAAATAATGTGATTTTATATTTTTTTAATCATTTCATAAAGCCTTAGTGAATCCTCCAAAATGTATAATATATTTTTTGATTTTAAATTAATTTCCATAATAAAGTGACTCACCGCCATATAATGAAGGTTAATATTTTAATATATTCGGCCCTTGGAATTATAAAATAATTTTTTACAATCCTATTTAGAGAAAATCATGGTAAAAAACCATGTAAAGTTTTGTGGGTTTGAATATTTAATTATATAGATTCCAAAACCTAAGTTTGTGAAATATTAAAGACCCCCCTCTCATTTCCTATATAAACCCACCCAAGATCCCACTTATATTAACTAAAAAACCTTATATAATTTCCTTAATCTATCCTACCCACACCAAAATCCTCACAATGTTCCCCAATATATTAAATTATCCCCTCTTAATGATTTTGAAGTCACACACTAAAGTAAGGGTTCATTCCTTTCTCATTTTTATCTAGGTTTCCTTATATTGTAACACCCTTTTATTTTCAATTAAAAATGACGGGGTATGTTTTTTAATCTCCCCATACTTCCCTTTTTATGTTTTAATTATTATATATCACTTTATCTCTCATAAATCCATCCTATGTACACCTGTTATCATGCCGAAATTTCATAAGAGTTATTCCCTTTCTCCTCTTTCTTAAAGTTTCTTTATCATGTTACGCCTCATATTTTAAAATTCCTTATGTTGGGACATATAATTATATGAACTTATTACTATCAAATATATGATGATATACCACTTTATCTATCATCATCCCTTTTTATGAATTTTTATGTCATGTCATTAAGTTTCCGAAATTTCATGGCAAATTTCCATTCCAAAACAATTGTGTAGTGAATACCATACCCATTCCATATCATGGGTGTTGACTTTTATACATAGATATATTTTTTATTTAGGACATATATGTATTTATTCCACACACCTTGATTATGTAATAGTTTATGACGATGAATAAATCCATGTTATATGATCTATGTGGCACACTTAAGCATGAGATTGAAATGTTTATGAAGGGTGCACCCTAATAGCACTCCAATGAATTTGGTAATATTTAGTATCATGATAAATCATGTTGGTACAAGTGTTTAACTGATCCCTTTATGTTACTTTTTCCTCTATGATGTCTTGGTAGTTTATCCTTGACCTATAATGCAGTGTTTTAAGCTTTTTCCACATTTCCACATTATAAATATCATGTTATATCATACTTTATGATTCATGTTACTTTATGCCTCGTTGATATGAATTTACTATCATGTATTATTATCTTCATGTTATTCCATTTTTACTCCCTTATTGGCCTTTATATATCACCCCTTTCTTATGTATGTCCTCAGGTTATCCCATGCAGTGCTAAGTACGAAGGAATGTTGTGGTCATGTAAAATAAGTTTTCAATAAAGATGTTATATTTCATGTTTAAGTTGTCATGTATTGTTCCTAATTTCCAAATACACTATACCTCTTGATCTTATGAGTTGAATTAAGTTCCAATTCATGTAATAAATCATGTTTAAATATGAAATAAAGAGCAGAGTTGTAATATTTTAGGAGAATTAAAAGAGTTGTACTGTGATGTATTTATGACATTCATGTGATATATAATGGGATAGACATTAACTCATGTATTATAATGCATGAGTTAATGATAAAAAATGATAAGGATATTACTCATGTGTTGTAATAAGGGTGCTTCCATTAGATTTTGGGTGTACGACACAACACTAAGATTAACCAAACTTCATAACCTGGAATCTCTCTCGTATTCCTTATCACATCAAGGTTCTAACACATCATGGATGAAGGATAAGTACACAAGTTTGACACGTAATCTAATATTAAATTAATTTTGGAAAATTATTTGGTATACCAAGTGAATTATAAATAATGTTTTATTTATAAATCATTAAGAGTAATTTATAAAGTGTTTATAAATAAAAAAATATGGTCTAAATATAAAGTGTTTATATTTTTATGTTTATGAATAGTTCATAAATCTTAATTTGATTAGTTCAAATCAAGTAACCTTATTTGGGTTATTATTTAATCCATATCAAAAGTGTTTTTATGACTGAATTTATCAAGGTATAAATATTGTTTAAGTATATTATTTATAGATTATATAAATAGTTTAGATAATAAATATTGAAATGTAAAATGTTTATATTTCATGAAAAAATATCATATATTCTTAAATTAAACTTCCATTTAATGAATAATATGAAATGATAATATTATTAATGTAAAGTTTTTATACTTAGGATTAATGGAAATTCAATATTTAATATAGCTAAAATTATAAAGTGTTTATGATTGAGATTTGATCTATGAAATATTCATAGGTATTTATATCATGTTTAAATATTTGAAATGTTCATTTATTTAAATTTTATTATAATATAGATCAGATTATCCCCAACAAGAATAATTTTGGGCTTGTTAATAAATTTAATCCCAATTGTTTTTTGAATTGGATCAACCTACACTTTTTGGCATCCAACATCATTGTGGGTCACAAAAAAAAATATTTTGGGACTAATATGAAATATCTACATTGAAAAGGAAGTAAATTCATATAATAAATGTATTTTAAATATCCTATAAGAATAATAGAACATTTTTGAAAATATTTTTATAAAAAATTGTTTTGAAATAACAAATATTTCTGACCGAAGAGAGAGATAAATTTGGATTTTCTTAAAAACATATCTATGAAACATTAATTCAATCATAAATATTTTATAATGATGATTACTTTCAAGGGTATTTGTTTTGGAACTACTAAAGTGAAAAAAACATCATTAATAAGGAAATTCTCTACTTTAGTTAGTGGGGTCATTAATTAGCATGGGAAAGTGGTTTGTATGTTTTTTATGTGTCCTTTGAGTGCCCCCATGACTTGTAATTCGTTTTGGGTGTTTTCTCTCTCTTTATTTTGTTTATAATGTATTTTCACCCCTTTATAATGGTTATACTTGAATCTTACAAATTTTGAAGCTTGCTATGAATTCTTTTTTTTCTTTAGCCTCTTCCCTTTTCCTAGAATTGGTGGTGCATCTCCATTGATGGTGACTTAGTATTTAAGCTTGGAGAAAACTTGGAAGGTGGTGTTTCCTTTAAGCCTTGGTCATTCATCTACATTTCACTACTCATATTTACATACACGTTTCAATATTCCAGTGACACATCAGTTTGGTATCAGAGAATCAGGTCCCAACGAGTAAGTTATATTGAATTCTTCTTATTACTCTCCACCATGTCTCACAATACCATATTTTCTACTCCTCATGTTTCATGAGAAATTTCCAATGCACAACTACAATCACAAATTAATCAAATCAATGATCAAATTTCTTAAGTGTTGAGGGCATGATGATTCAATTACCCTCCATTGCAGCAACCTCCCCAATGTTCATCGCCACATAATAGACACAATATATAACCATTTTATGAAGATAATAAAAATTGAGGTGATTACAGTGATTCCGAGGTGGATATAAGAAGAATAAAAGATAATGAAGATATTAAAAATGGAATGAATATTGTCATTCTAAATTTTTATAGGAGTATGGATCTGGATAATTTTCAATATCGGATGTGGGAAATCAAATGATTCTTCGAACCGATGAGAAGAAGTGCAAGGTAGCCATTCTGAAATTTAAGGACTACACATATCATTAGTGGGAAAATCTAAAGATTAGTGTTAATTTTATGGGAAATAAAAAATACACTCATGGGAGAAGTTGAAAAATATTTTGAGTAGATTATTTCTCACTGAGAATTATAAGCAATAGATTTATTTCTGAATGTATAACATACGTTAATGAGATAAATCTGTTGAAGAGTATATTCAAGATTTTGATCATTTAGTGATGCTAAGTGATGTTCTAGAGTACAAAGAGAAAAATATTGTAAGGTTTTTGGGTGGATTAAAAGAATAAATTTAACATTTAGTGGATTTACAACTATTCTTCTAACTTGATGATGTTTCTAAGATGGATATCAAGGTGTAAAATAAAAATTGGACCTCAAGGGAACTAACAATCAATAACTATAATAGAGGTACATATTTGTATAAAGGTATTTTTTATAATAATTTTTTTTTGGTGAGAAGGAATTTTAGAGGAACAAGATACTGGATAAAGGTAAAGATAAGGCTACAAAACAACCAAAAGGGAAATCTATCTCCTTTGAATTTGCAAATCGAAAGTGCTTAAAATGTCATGGGTATGGTCGTTTTCATTCTAATTTCCCTAAAAATAAAATTATTACTATAAATGATATTAAAGATATTGAAAATTAAATAAAAGAGTATGAACATGATAGTGACAAATCGGAAAATGAGATTCATGTTATGGAAGAAGAAAATGTGGGTAACATGTCTGTGCTATGAATAGTTTTGCAAACTGAAATCTATCTAGAAAAATATCAATAAGAAAACTTATTACAAACACATTTCACCATTAAATAATGGTTATTCATGGTGATTAATGATAGTGTGATATGTAAAAAAATATCTTCAACAAAAATAGAGGATAAATGGAATCTTCCAACTCAGAATCATCCTAGGTCATAAAAATTTCAATGGTTGAATAAAGAGAGCACACTCCAAGTCAAAAAATATGTTCTAATTTCCTTTTACATTGGTAATAACTATGTTTATGGGGTATTGTGTGATGTTATTCCTATTTATTCTTTCCACTTATTATTGATAAGGCCTTGGTAGTTTTACAGGGAAGTTAAATATGATGGGAGGAAGAGCACATATTATTCTTGATCTTAGTAAAAGAATATCAAATTTTCCCCTTTGAATCCATACCACACCATTCAAGAAAATAATTTTCTATAATTGACCAAAGGTAGTCTCTTTATAAATAAATATCAAGTGGAGAAATAAATAAATTATAAAAAAAATAGTTTTTTATTTATTCATAGTGGAAAATTTATGCCATAAGGATAAGATCTATCACCATCCCTTAGCTTATTACTTGATTGAAGAATATCATGATGTTTTTCATAATGATATTATAATAATATTACCACCCTTTAGTTGTATTGAAAAATATATTTATCTTGCATCTGGTGCATTATTTAGTAAAAAACCAGCATGTCAATGTATTCCTAAGGAATTAAAGGAACTGTAGAAGGAAGTGGATGAGTTTATGGATTGAGGATTTATAAGGCTAAGCATGAGTCTGTGTTCTATTCTATCATTATTGGTGCTGAAGATAGATGGTATATATTTCATGTGCTTTGATAATAGAGTTATCAATAATATTACCATCAAATATAGGTATCCCATTCTACAACTTGATGATATGTTTGATTAATTACATGATTCATCAATCTTTTCGAAGGTTGAACTTCTTAGTCGATACCACCAGATTTGAATGAAGTGGATGAGTATAAAATGAATTTCAAAACCAAATTTGGATTGTTTAAATGGATGGTCATTCCATTCAACCTTTAAAATTCTCCTAGCACATTCATGCGACTCATGAATAAAGTTCTAAAACCATTTATAGGATAATGTGTTGTTATTTATTTGGATGATATTTTGATTTATAGGAAGGATGCGGAGATCCCTATGGACCATATTTATCTCGTATTTAGAATTTTTTAGGGACAAAGGATATATGGAAGGCTAGAAAAGTTTGAGTTCTTTTAAACCCAAGTGGTGTTCTTGGGATATGTGGTATCTAAAGAAGGAATAATGGTGGATTAATCAAAATAGAAAGTGATTATGTCCTGTAAACAACCAAAATACATCATAGAAGTAAGGAATTTTCATGGTTTGGAATTTTTTTTATCATTTATTTATTTTAAATTTTAGAACTATCATGGAACCTATCCTTCAATTCTTGAAAAATGGGAAATTTGAGGGGTCAAAGGTGGAAAAATAATCATTTGAAATAATTAATAAAAAGTGTTGTGAACCACTACATGTGGAATTAACTGATTTTGATCAAGTATTTTAAGTGGAGTGTGATGAAAATGGAGTTTGGATAAACACTTTTCTAATCAAAATCAAGATTCCTATTTCATATTTTAGAGAGAAATTTAATGATTAAGGGATAAATTAAACACCTATGATAAGGAATTTTATGCGATTGTGAGAGACCTAGATCAATGGTCTAATTATTTGCAACTAAAATAGTTTGTTATTCATTCTAACCATCAGGAATTGAGATTTATTAATGGTAAACACAAGCTATGTTTAAGGTATGAAAAGTGGGTGGAATTCTCGTAATCATTCTCATTTGTGTCAAAATACATGAAGGGTCAAGATAACCTGGTTTCAAATGATTTATCTTGATAGTATGCATTACTTACTATTCTAGATTCTTGAGTTATTGGGGTTCAGCTTGTGAAATAAGATTATCAACATGATGTGGAGTTAAATTCTATTTTAATACAATTTCAAAATGGTTTTTGTTGTATTATTCAGTACATGGTGGGTTTATCTTTAAGATAAACAAGTTTTGTGTTCCAAAGTGTAATTATTGGGACTTTATAATTTGGGAGGCACATGGAGGGGGACTTTTTCACGAACCAAATCTGGTCTCCATCATTAATGGCACCAAACCTAGCCCATGGAAGGGTTTGAAGGGTTTTCCATATCCTCATGGGTAGGCACATGTTCTTGGGTATCATGTATTATGGTTTGGGAATTATTTACCCGAGTTTAGGATCCTTTAACAACAAAAAACAATTAATAAACCAAAGCTGAAAATTTATTCCAAACATGTCTTAAATAAAAAACCAGAATTGAAAACATAGGTTTAAAAATGAAAAATAGGTTTAAAGATACATAAAATTAGTATAAAAACAGCCCAAGGGACTCCACACGTCATGGGGTTATCACCCACAAGTCGTCTCCACAACACCACACCAAGGGAAGAAACTAGCAACCCAAACCACCATCACCCTAAGGCCTTTCCATTACCTACGTCAAATATGATCAAGTCTACTAAAACCGAAGGTGTGTAAGTAGGGTATGAGCCTAAACCCAATAGGATACCACTATAACAACCCAATGTTTTACCAATATAATTCCCTTCTTATAATTATTCCTTATAGTATAATCACATTTGGAAGCATAATGAAATATCATGATACTAAATAATATGTGACAGTTAAACATAATTTTTCCACTTTTATGTTTTGAATTTCAAAAATCTGACATACACGGTTGCGATCAGTAAGATGTTTGGATTCCGATAGAACAAACTTAATTTTTGTGAACAGTATCATACCCTTATGAATATAAAACTACCCTTATGAATAGTAATATGACCCTTATGAATAGTAAATCAACCAAAATAATAGTAACCTCACCCATGAATGATTAAATAAAATTTAGGCATCATATAAGTGACAATTTGACCATAGTAAAAGTATCGGTATTTTTGTAAGTCATAAAGAATTAAATATAATTAATTAATTAATTTAAAAAAAAATTTATTTTCCTAAAATTAGTTCATAAATTAACAATTCTATGTCTTTTGGTTTTAATATAATTTTATAAGACCTTATGTAATTTTTGAAATCATTATAAAATCAGTTTTAATTTTAAAAACTGTATTTTTCAAGTAAATTATGATTTTAATTAAAAAATTAAATTAATCATATTTAAAAAAATTATTTTTTAAAAATGTACTTCATTTTTGGATTCTAAAGGTTAAAATATTGTTAGGTTTAATTTTTGGTATTTTTCTGAAATACTTGAATTTTTGGTGAATAGTAAAATGCATTAATTTTCCGTATAAATACATTATAATTTAAATCCACTATTCATAACATCACAAGTGATTTAATATCCCAAATATCTTACTCACATTCCATATTTACTATTATTGGTCATGGAATCATCACTATTTCTCATCTTGGTAGAAATTAATAAACTAATGATTAAACTATTAAGAGAACCCCTCTCCCCTCCACTATAAATTCCACCCTTCACACCCTCATTTTTTCACACCTCTCAAGCTTCAAACCTTTCCTAAACTCTATTAAAACATCTTCCCTATCCCCTCCCCCATTTCCAAGAGATTTTTTTCTCATCAAAAGACCAATCCTAGTTTCCTTAAGGAGGATCTTAAGAGGAGGATTCAAGAGGTAATTTCCCTCTATCTTTTCCATTAATTTCCTTTCAATTTCAAGTTATTTTATTAATCTATCCCCACCTATACTCATCCAAATGGTATGGTAACTCTATTATGTCACATATATTAAATTTTATGATACTAATGAGACAATATATCATCTAACCCCCTTCCCCTCTTATTTTTATTTTAGAAAAGAAAACGTTGTTCAGGAGGTGTTAATTTATCACCTTCAAGAATGACATGTTTTATTTTTTCCTTTACTACCTTAATATCTGGTCATTTAACCATTTTTATGGTTGAAAAAGATTATATTATATTTATTATATCATATTAAATGTTTTTAACTAACTTATGTACATATTACTAAATAATTAAACAAAACAAGTTTGTTGTGGTCGGAAACCACCTGAATTAACCCAAACGATCATCATTAAATTATAATATAATTATTCATTCTAATGGTATCTAAAAAAATATTTATTAGATAATTTAGAGTTATATAACATCATAAATAAAATATAATTACAATTCTGTATGTTTATCAACATTTTAAATGAACTTCCATTCATGAATACAAGTGGACCGTTCAGGAAAACTATAAAAATGATCATTCCTGAACAATGAAATTAAACTCTATAACTCATCCAAAAAGCCCATAAATGAACTTAATAAAATCTTAATTAATCTTATTAATGTATAAAAGGTTCTAAAATTGTTAATTAATTAATATAATGTCATTATACATGTAACGCCCCGACCCCAGTTACCCAGAGTCGGTGCATTATTACATATCATTAGCATGACCACAAAAGATCAAGTCTCGAAAGACAGATTAGTTTAGTAGTCTTAGAAATACTAGATACATTCATAAGTCTTAAATTAAATAATAAAGTGAAAAACTAAAACAACATAGTCTCCATATACCACACTCATATCCCCTCATACTATCCCTACAGGTCAGTCATAAAATACTTCTTCATATCCTAGGAAAAATAAAACATAGAAAGGGGTGAGCTCAAATGCTCATTAAGGATAACAATATAGAGAAAACATTCATAAATAAGCATAAAAATTTAAGGCAATGTATAAATAAAACAAAATCATTTAAAACATAAACTTAATAAATATATGGAAAATATAAAATCAAATAATTCCATTTACTTATTCACATGGATATTCTACTAGTCGAATAATCACATGCAATATCAATAACCACTTTCATAATAATGGAATGCATAATGCCAGACATTCATAACCACATAGTCAATTCCTTTTTCCAATACTACAAATAATATTTTGTCAAGGCCTTGTTCCAAGACACTAGTTTGTCTCATGAGACCTACCGATGCATCAATGAGCTATAGCGGGCTCCACCTGTCACTTACTAAGTCCAATGCATTCCTCATACGAAAAGGTTTTAACATAACATAAACATTCGTATTAAAACTAGCATAATAAATGTTAATAATTTATCCATAAACCATGAATGGTATAAAAATAACACATCCATAGTCAAACATATCACAAAACCTTCAATACAATATGGAATTTTTGTATCATAATAAATCATCTTCAAATAAGCTTAAAATCTATAAAAGGATGTTGGCATAGATGAAATCAAAAAAAAATTAGAAAAATATCTATTTCTATTTTGAAATCATTTAAGAGTGAAATAATTATAAAGAAAACATTTATTTTGAAAATATTCTTATAATCTTGTAAGGGAAGCTTTGACAATGTTATAACAGCGGAAAATAGTCGCACCCGCCGTATAAGTTAAAAAAAGACATTCTTACCTTAATTTTGTTGGAAAGGTTATAAAGGACCTTGTTTGGAAAATAATAGAAATATTACTTTATAAAAATCTTATGAAAGTCAAAAAAGGGTATAAATGACTTTAAAACATAGTCTATAAAATAGTTATAATGTTTTGAAATACATTTTTAAGAAACATGGATGTGAATGATAAAGAGGTCCCAGTAGATAATTACGTATAAATAACCTCGAATAATGAAGAGATTATAGAATTAACCATTACCTTGTACTTTTCCTTAGTCGATGGTATGTTAACCTCATTTATAATAGTTAAAACAATGTTATTAAATTATACAAGAACCATATACATAATTATGATATCTTATATGATCTTCTAATAATGCTTTGTTAATAATATTTTAGTATTATCGTCGTTTCGGGTGTTAACTTACTCGTTTTATTTTATATGTTTTGTTACATAAGACGTGTTTGTTATGGAGAGGTTGTATTTTATTCATATCCAGAATGATATCAAGTCCCTAAACATTATTTTTTATCATCAAATAAAAATTAGTCTTGAATGGATACGATGGGGAATGAATCTCATTGCGTTCGTGGAGACGGTAGTCCTTACGTACGCACGAGAAAAAATATCATTATTTTGATATTAAAATAGTATTTAATTGGTTGTTATATCATATATAAAGAATAATTATAATGTCATATTTATTATTTACATCATTTATACTCATTATTATACCCATCCAAATGATGAAATGTTTGAATAACAAACTACACCACGACGTGGAGACGGTAAGCCATACATACGCACATATGGTGACATATCATTCAAAGGATGGATAGAATAATGAATATGGTTGTACCATATTTATAATAACATCACAGTATATAGAAGATACTGGATTTATTATCATATAATGTAAATAACAAAGAAAGAAGAAGTGGAAGAAGAAAAGAACTTGAAAGAGGTGATGATATATTTACCTCTTCTTCGGGTTCTTCCTTTTGATTTGATCAAAAGGGCTCCTTAGGTTGGATTCATGACTAAAGGGAGGACTCTAAGATAAAGTGAGGGACGTTGAGAGGATATTTGGGTAGGGGTTGGCTGATCCAAAAGGGTTTTAAGGTGAGAATTTTAGGGAAGGGGGAGTGCCCTTTTATAAGAGGGGTGAGGGGAACCTTAGGAAAAACTTAAAATATTATTTTATAATAAATTCATATTCAGTTTATAATGGATCCAAAGTGACTTATTTCAAGGATTTGGTGGGGATGGGTTGAAAAAATTTCAACCAATATATTTTAGACAGGTTTAGGTCCCCATATTAACCTTATCATTTATATTTAACTCTTAGTTAAATATTTTGACATTTACCATGTCTCTTTGTACTTTTATATTATATGGTTAATAAACTTACTATAACAAGACAAGTGAACCCCAAGTGGTTAATTATTAATATATATAACCTTATATAAGTAATTTGGATGATCCTTATATTTTTAGTAATAGAATATCAATTAATAATATAATATTTGTTTTAAAAACACTTTTATGTCAATTTTGACACTATTTGGTATTTTGTTTTTTCTAAATTCATAACAGAATTATTACTTCAAAAACAATTCATATAACCAACCCTAATATGTCATATTAACCTATAAAATTAGTATAATTCATAAAAAGTCCCAAATTAAATTTATTTGGATATTTATAATATCAATTATTTTAATATTTCATTAATTATGTAATTACTACATCATCATTGTGTCATAAATAAATTAAATTATTTAATGTCTAAAAAATATAAATAAAATACAATTATGTAGGAAATATTTTTATATTTCTAATGAATATTTATAGTCGAATTTATCTTATGTTTAACCCTATATTAAAAATGTTTTAGTTATTAAACTTTCATTTTAACTCTTTTAACTCTTCTTTGAATTAAATAATAATAAATGTCCTAATCTAATCCAAGTGGACCAAATGTGTTCATATTTTATTCCTAAGGTTTATTTTGGTCGATATAAACTTATCCAATAGAATTATTACATGTGTTAGGGTAAAAATAATATCATTTTTACCTTTAATTACCCTATTTACTTTTAACCGTGGTAAATAAAAGTAAAAAGTTACTATTCACCAAAAATTATTTTCATCTCATTGAACCATATTTTACTTACTGATATCAACCGTGTATCTCGGATTTTTTAAATTCAATTCACAAAGGTGGTAAAATTATGTTTTATGTAAATTTGCAAATACTCCTAGGAGGTGGGTAAACGACGGTAAAAAGTTTAATAAAATTTTTATATATCTAAAATTATTATAAAATGAATCCAATGAATTAAATTGGAATTATATATCTATTATATATCTATTTTTACCTAAAATAAATTTAAATAAAATAAATAATTATTTAAATAAAAATTTGGTTTTAAACTATAACTCAGTGTTTTTCACTATTCATCAAAAATTGAAAGTTTTCAGAAAAATACCAAAAATTCAACCTAGGCTAATTTCGATAATATGAATCCAAAAATGAAGTCCATTGTGAAAGATAAAATTTATAAAATTTTAAAAACTGGGTATTACTATTCATAATAGCTAGTTTGATTGGTTGGGGTGTGTTAGAACTCGAAGTTGCATACAACACATGCTATTGTATTATTCAAAGAGAAGCATACTGTGGAAGCTTGGGGTGTTACATTCTCCCCTCCTTAAAATAATTTCATCCTCAAAATTTCTAGAATATTACTACATAAAAAGACTCGGGTTGTTCTTCATCATAAGTTCCTCGTGTTCCCACATTGCCTCTTCCATCTTATGATTTCTCCATAGAACGTTTACTAGATGAGTCGTCCAGTTTCTCAATACTTGTTCTCTTATATCAAAAATCCTGACAGGCTCTTCGCAATAAGAAAAATCAGGTTCCAGTTCTACTTCTTCATAGGTGAGTACATGCGTTGGGTCATGCATGTATTTTCTCAACAGTGATACATGGAACACATCGTGAACTTTGGAGAGATTTGGTGGCATTGCCAAACGATAAGCTACAGCCCCAATTCGTTCTAGAATTTCGAAAGGGCCGATGTACCTAGGACTCAATTTACCTTTCTTACCGAAACATATAACTCCCTTCCATGGAGATATCTTCAAGAAAACATGATCTCCTACATAAATTCCAGATCCTTCCTTTGGTTATCGTCATAGCTCTTCTGCCTACTTTGAGCTACTTTGATGTGGGTTTGGATTTCCTTCACCTTTTCCATCGTTTCCTCAACAAGTTCTGGGCCTACAAGTTTTCTTTCACCAACATCATCCCAAAAAGTTGGTGTGCGACATCTCTTTCCATATAACGCTTCATATGGTGCCATCTGAATACTTTAATGGAAGCTATTGTTATAGGAATATTCTACCATAGGTAAATATTGATCCCACATACCTTGAAAGTCATGTGAGTAGGATCTCAACATGTCTTCTAAGGTTTGAATAGTTCATTCTGATCGTCCATCTGTTTGAAGGTGGTAGGCAGTTCTCAAATGAAGTTCAATATCCAGGGCTTTCTGAAGACATTTCCAGAATCTTGAAGTAAAATGGGGATCACTATCAGAAACAATCAATAGGGGTACTCCATGAAGTCTCACAACTTCATTAATATATAGTCTTGCTAGACGTTCAAGTGGCAGATCTTCTCTTATAGCAAGAAAATGTGCTGACTTGGAAAGACGATCAACAATGACCCATATTGCATCGTTCCTTCTAGGAGTCTTTGGTAATCCCATGAAAAATTCCATCGTAATATTATCCCATTTCCACTTAGGTATGGGAAGAGGTTGCATGAATCCTCCAGGTTGTTTCCTTACAGCTTTCACTTGTTGAAAAACCATACATTTTGAAAAAAAATCATCAATCTCCCTCTTCATGTTGTCCCACGAGAAATGTTCCTTCAAATCTCTATACATCTTAGTGCTACCAGGGTGTATATAGAAATTGGAACTATGATCATCATCCAACAATTCCATTTTTAGATCAAGTACGTCGGGAACACGAAGCCTCTTCCCAAATTTCAAAATTCCATCTTTATACACAAATTCATTCAATCTCCCATCATTCACAGCATTAATCTTCTTTTAAAACTCTTCTTCATCGGTCTGAGAACTATTTTTCCTTTCTAGTCAGGATGGTTTGGAAACCATTTGAAAAATTATCGATGTTTCACCTTCTATGGTAATTCCCATATTGATCTTCACTAGATCCATGAAAATAGGATCCCTTTCAACTCTCATCTTGTTCAAAACTCCATGATCATTTTTTCTCAAAGCATCTGCCACCTTATTTTCCTTCCCTGGGTGGTAGTGTATGGTGCAATCATAATCCTTGATTAGTTCAAGCCATCTCCTTTGCCTCATGTTGAGTTCTTTCTGTGGGAAAATATACTTCAAACTCTAGTGATTGGTATATATCTCACATTTTTCACCATAAAGATAATGTCTCCATATCTTCAAAGTAAATATTACAGTATATAACTCAAGATCATGAGTAGGATAGTTTTTATCATGAATTTTTAGCTTTCGTGATGCATAGGAAATAACTCTATTATTCTGCATAAGGACACAACCAAGTCCTCTCTTTGAAGAATCACTATAAATAACAAACCCATCATTCCCCGATGGTAGAGTCCAGATAAGATCATTGAGTAATCTTCTCTTCAGTTCTTCAAAAAATTCCTCACAATATTTTTTCCAAACAAATTTAACCCCTTTACTTATGATCTTGGTTAATGGGTTAGACAATCAGGCAAAATTCTGGAGGAAATGCAGATAATAACCTGATAAACCAATAGAACTGCGTACCTCAGTTATACTCGTCGGTTCTGGACATTCTTGGATGATCTTGTCTTATAAGGATCAAAAATGATTCCATACTTAGAGACAATATGGCCAAGAAAAGATATCTCATGAAGCCAGAATTCACACTTGCTAAACTTTTTATATAATTTGTGTCTTCTAAGAGTCTTCAGGATAATGCGCAAGTGATTTTCATGATCTTAGTAGCTTTTGGAGTATACCAAGATATCATAAAGAAATACCACTACAAATTCATCAATATATTCCTTGAAAACTCTATTAATTAGATCTATGAAGACAGATGGCGCATTAGTCAATCCAAAAGGAATTACTGTAAACTCGTAATGCCCGTACCTGGTTTGAAATGCTGTTTTTGGAATGTATTCCTTCTTCACACACAAGTGATGATATCTAGATCATAGGTTAATCTTTAAAAATTATTGAGCTCCATGAAGTTGGTCGAATAAATCATCAATACAGGGTAAGGGATACTTGTTCTTTATTGTTAAGGCATTGATCTCCCTATAATCAATGCACAACCTCATAGATCCATATTTCTTATTAAAAAAAGAGCAGGGTCTCCCTATGGAGAAATAATAGGTAGAATAAATACCTTATTACTCAATTACTATAGTTGTTTCTTTAGTTCCACTAATTCCACAGTGGCCATTCTATAAGGGGTCTTCGATATGGGCCTGGAACCAGGAATTAAATCAATTGAAAACTCAATTTCTCATTCTGGAGGATGTCCAGGTAAATCTTCTGGAAACACATCAACATATTCTTTCACAATAGGTACATCCTCTATTTGAACATTATTTTCCTCACCCACATATATTTCATTCTCTTCCTCCCCAATAATTGAATTTAGTTGAGCTAATGGGGGTGGATCTAGATAATAATTAGGTGGTGACAGTTCTTCACTAAAGATAAGGTGTTCTTTGTCATCGTCATCAAAAATAGTAACCTCCTTCTTCTTACAATAAATTTTTGCATCATGGTCCAAAAGGCAATCCTTACTGAGGATTATATCAAATTCAATCATGGGTATGACGATTAGATCAACAGATAAAGAACATTTATATGACCTAATGGGTACTGATTCACAAAACTTTGTTGCAATGATACTTCCTTTAGGAGTTTTGACTTACAACTCCCTTGTTAAATCAAATTGGAAATATCTAATTTTCTTAGAAAAATGGGAAGATATGAAATAATGCGATGATCCAGAATCAAATAAAGCATTTTCTAAACTTGAGGAAACCATTAAATTACCTGCCACTACATCTTTCGAAGCTTCAACCTCAGCAGTAGTGATAGTATATGCTTTTCCTTGATCCCTTGGCCTTTTCTAAGGTAAGTTACCTTTATTATTAGTACATTCATTTTAATAATGTCCCATATCCCTGCAATTGTATCATTGAACATCGATAGATTCTTTCTTCCCATTTCAATCACGAGCTTGGTGGCCTTTTTCACCACACTTGTAACATAATCCCATTCCCTTCAAGAAAGTACCGGGGTGTTTCTTACCAAATTTAGCACAGCATGGATATTAAAATTTTCCCTTCTTCACCTTATTTACATTTCCAGAGTGATCAATAGATCTTATCTTCTCTTGCTTTGCTTTAAAGTCATAAGACTTAGAGAATTACTTTTCCGTATTGATATCACATGAGACAATGTCTTCGTATGATGAGAAGTATTGTGAGACCAATGCTCGATAGAGAAATGGTTTTAACCCATCAAAGAAATGAGTGATATTACTTCTTGGGTTACATATATAATCTGCTGCATTCCTTGCTATCCTTGTAAGGTTATCCTCATACATTGCGACATTCTCATCCTCCTTTTTCCTCAGACTCAGAAATTGTATTTCCATATCTGCTCGATGGTCATGAAGAAAGTATTTTTCTAAGAAAATTTATTTAAACTCTCTTAATTACATAATTGATACTTCTTCATCTTCCTTTGTGTTTAGTATCAATGACCACCATTGATCAGCATCTCCAGTGAGGCGATAAACTACCATGAAAACTTTTTTCCCTTTCACTACTCCCTAAAGCCTAAAATATTTTCTCTAGGGAACTTATCCATTACTCAGCTACCAATGGATTTTTACTCCCATTGAATGTTGGTGGTTGTTGCCTCATGAAGCGATCTAACATTTACCCTCCATGTTGTGGATCAGGGTGCTCCATATGGGTAAGGTTATTATTCATAACCTGAGTGAGTTTTCCCAATATAGTGATAAGTTGATCAGCCCCAGTTGTATCACCAGATCCACTATAATTATCTTGAGTAGGAGGGAAATACCTACATGGAGTGTGTGTATTTATATGGTTTTCATTCCTTCCACTAGGCGCAATTTCTAAACAATGGCATACACTATATTAGTTTATAAATCATAATACATAATTCCAAACTTGTAAAACACTTAACATAAATTGAACAGTTTATGGATATAATCCATAATCATAAAAAAATGTTTTCTTTGAGGAAGTATATACTCATAAACCCTTCATAATGGGTTGTAAATAAAATGAGAATTATCCTATTCATGTACCCTGGGAGTGTCGTAACCAAGAGTGCAGCAAGGCTTGTTGTCGTGCACCAGTTCCCTTTCGAGTCTGGCTCAAATCGGTGTTTTCAGGTTTACCCCTAGGTACATCTGCGCCAGAGCCGCCTCCACTTGCTTGTATCCAGACAGAGATGTATTTCTTGGAAAACTCACAAAATCTCTATAATACCAAGATTCTAGGAAGTTCTTTTATAATAATCCTCAAAGTCTATCTTAGGGTAATGCACTCTAATCAGATTTTATCTAAATCAAGCTTCCATGGTTTGTACTAAAATTCCTCTGATACCAACTGTAATGCCCCGAACCCAGTTACCCAGAGTCGGTGCATTATTACATATCATTTTCATGATCACAAAAGATTAAGTCTCGAAAGACTGATTAGTTTAGTAGTCTTGGAAATACTAGATACATTCATAAGTCTTGCATTGCATCATAAAGTGAAAAACTAAAACAACATAGTCTCCATAGACCAAACTCATATCCCCTTAGACTACCCCTACAGGTCAGTCATAAAATACTACTTCACATCCTGGGAAAAATAAAACATAGAAAGGGGTGAGCTCATATTCTCAGTAAGGATAACAATATAGTAGAAACATTCATAAATAAGTATAAACATTTAAGGCAATGTATAAATAAAACAAAATCCTTTTAAACTTGAACTTCAGCAATATATAGAAAATATAAAATCAAATAATTACATTTACTTATTCACATGTATATTCTACTAGTCGAATAATCACATGCAATATCAATAACTACTTTCATAATAATGGAATGCAAAATGCTAGACTTTCATAACCACATAGTCAAGACCTTGTTCCAAGACTACAAATAAGATTTTGTCAAGGCCTTGTGCCCAGAAACTAGTTTTTCTCATGAGACTTACCGATGCATCGAGGAGCTATAGTGGGCTCCACCTGTCACTTACTAAGTCCAATGCATTCCTCATACGAAAATGTTTAAACATAACATAAACATTCGTATTAAAACTAGCAGATGAAATGTCAATACTTTATCCATAAACCATGAATGGTATAAAAATAACACATCCATAGTCAAACATATCAAAAAACCTTCAATAAAATATGGAAGTTTTGTATCATAATAAATCATCTTCAAATAAGATTAAAATCCATCAAATAATGTTGACATAGATGAAATCAAAACCTTTTTTAGAAAAATATATCTTTCTATTTTGAAATCATTTAAGAGTCACATAATTATAAAGAAAACATTTATTTTGAAAATATTCTTATAATCTTGTAAGGGAAGCTTCGACAATGTTATAACGGTGCAAAATGGCTGCACCAACCATATAAGTTAAAAAGAGACATTCTTACCTTAATTTTTTCAAAAAGGTTATAAATGAACTTGTTTGGAAAACGATGGAAATATTCCTTTATAAACATCTTATAAAAGTCAGAAAAGGGTATAAATGACTTTAACCCATATTCTATAAAATATTAAGAATGTTTTGAAATACATTTTTAAGAAACATGGATGTGGATGATAAAGAGGTCCCGGTAGATAATTACGTATAAACAACCTCAGATAATGAAGAGATTGTAGAATTAACCCTTACATTGTACTTTTCCTTAGTCGATGGTATTTTAACCTCCTTTATAATAGTTAAAAATTGTTATTAAATTATACATGAACCATATAAATAATTATGATATCATATATGATCTTCTAATAATGCTTTGTTAATAATATTTTAGTATTATCGTCATTTCAGGTGTTAACTTACTCATTTTATTTTATATGTTTTGTTACATAAGTCATTTTTTTATGGATAGGTTGTATCTTATTCATATCAGGAATTATATCAAGTCCTTAAACATTATTTTTAATCATCAAATGAAAATTAGTCTTGATTGGATACGATGGGGAATGAATCTCATCGCGTTTGTGGAGACGGTAGTCCGTACGTATGCACGATCATCAATATCATTATTTTGATATTAAAACAGTATACAATTGGTTGGTATATCATATATACAGAATCATTATAATGTCATATTTATTATTTTACATCATTTATACTCATTCTTGTACCCATCCAAATGATGAAATGTTTGAATAACAAACTACACCACGATGTGGAGACGATAAGACGTACGTACACACATATGGTGACATGTCATTCAAAGGATGGATAGAATAATTAATATGGTTGTACCATATTTATAATAACATCACAATATATAGAAGATACTGGAGTTATTATCTTATAATGGAAAAAACAAGGAAAGAAGAAGTGGAAGAATAAATAAACTTGAAAGAGGTGATGAAATATTTACCTCTTCTTCGGGTTCTTCCTTTTGATTTGATCAAAAGGGATCCTTAGGTTGGATTTATGACTAAAGGAAGGCCTCTAAGATGAATTTATGTAATTTTAGAGGATATTTTGTCTGGGGTTGGATGAGACAAAAGGCTTTGAAGGTGTGAATTTGAGGGAAGGGGGAGTGCCCTTTTATAAGAGGGGTGAGGGCACCTTAAGAAAAACTTAAAAATATCATTTTATAATAAATTCATATTCGGTTTATAATGGCTCCAAAGTGACTTATTTTGAGGCTAGGGTAGGTATGGGTCGAAATAAATTCAACCAATATATTTTAGACAGGTTTAGGTCACCATATTAACCTTATCATTTATATTTAACTCTTAGATAAATATTTTGACATTTACCATGTCTCTTTGTATTTTTATATTATATGGTTAATAAACTTACTATAACAAGACAAGAGATCATTATTAATATATATAACCTTATCTAAGTAATTTGGCTAAACCTTATATTTTTATAAATATAATATCAATTAATAATATAATATTTGTTTTAAAAACTCTTTTATGTCAATTTTGACAGTATTTGGTATTTTGTTTTTTCTAAATTCATAACAGCATTATTAATTCAAAAACAATTAATCTAACCAACCCTAATATATCATATTAACCTAGAAAATTATTATAATTCATAAAAAGTCCCAAATTACATTTATTTAGATATTTATAATATCAATTATTTTAATATTTCATTAATTAGGTAATTACTGGATCATCATTGTGTCATAAATAAATTAAATTATTTAATGTCTAAAAAATATAAATAAAATACCATTATGTAGGAAATATTTTTAGATTTATAATGAATATTTATAGTCAAATTTATCTTATGTTTAACCCAATGTTAAAAATGTTTTAGTTATTCAACTTTGATTTTAACTCTTTTAACTCTTCTTTGAATTAAATAATAATAAATGTCCTAATCTAATCCAAGTGGACCAAAGAGGTTCATATTTTATTCCTAAGGTTGTTTTTGGCCTAGATAAACTTATCCAATAGAATTAGGATATGTGTTAGGGTAAAAATAATATCAATTTTACCTTTAATTACAATATTTACTTTTAAATGTGGTAAATAAAAGTAAAATGTTACTATTCAACAAAAATTGTTTTCATGTCATTGAACCACATTTTACTTACTGATATCAACCGTGTCTCTCGGATTTTTGAAATTCAATTCACAAAAGAGGTAAAATTAAGTTTTATTTAAATTTACAAATACTCCTAGGGGTGGGTAAAAGACAGTAAAAAGTTCAATAAAATTTTTATATATCTAAAATTATTATAAACTAACTCTAATGAATTAAATTGGACTTATATAGGTATTATGTATATATTTTTACCTAAAATAAATTGAAATAAAATAAACAATTATTTAAATAAATATTCGGTTTTAAACTATAACTCAATTTTTTTCACTATTCATCAAAAATTGAAAGTTTTCAGAAAAATACCAAAAATTCACCCTAAGATAATTTTGATATTATGAATCCAAAAATGAAGTCCATTTTGAATGGTAAAATTTATAAAATTTCAAAAAGTGGGTATTACTATTAATAACAGCTAGTTTGATTGGTTGTGGTGCGTTAGAACTCGAAGTTGCGTACAAAACACATTATTGTATTATTCAAAAAGAAGCGTATCGTGGAAGATTGGGGTGTTATAATACAAGACATTAAAGTGAATAAAGTGTTCGGATATAAGGTAAGGTTAAATTCTTGAACCCAACTTTATTTCTTTAGGTTCTCCCAATTTTACTCTATTTTTTGTATGGGTTCTCCTTAAAAATAATTTATTCATAATTATCTTACCTTTTATGGGATATACATGTTCATTAATTTATTTTATGTAAAACCCAATGTTTTACAAAAGAACACTTATTTCAAATAAACACACCCTTTTTACTTCTTGAATATTGATTCACTCTTCACTCATAGTTTATGGTTCAATGTCAAGAATGATATTACCTCTTTATTTTGGGGACCAAATGTTTTTTAAAGTATTATATATTATTTAAAACCCATTTATTTCCATGGGTTATGTTAAGTTAAAGTTTTACATATATTTTACTGTGGAATTCATGATAATGTAAATATTATGATGTGATGGGTGTGCCCTGAATTATATAGCGCGATATGAATGTTTGAATGTGACGGGTGTGCCCAGAATTATACAGCACTCCAATGCCTTGGGTAAAGTGACAAATATCATGAGTAAAAGGTAAATGATGCATGAACATGATGATAGAATTTTTCAAAACTATTTGTGGTATTTTACCACTAAGACATGATGTTTCATTTTTATGCATTGCCACATTTCAAGTATTTTATTAATACTTCCTATCATGTTCTTGATCAAATGCCTATGTTATGATTGTGCTCACCCATTGTTATATTGTTCATATCTATCCTCATACTGGGCTTTTAGCTCACCCTATTTTAATTTATATCCTCAGGTGACTCTATGTACTAAGGAGAGGTCAAGAGCTAATAAGAATCTTGAGAAGAAGGAATTAAATAAATGTTTTTACTTGTTGTTGTAAATATTATGTTTGGTCCTAGTTTTCCCAAGAAACTAAACCTATATATCCTTGTGGTGTAATAAAATTATGTTTTTTATCTTTATAATGATTTAATAGTAATGTAAGAAAATGTGGGGTCACTATAGTTGGTATCAAAGGAAAGGTTTAGTTAATTTGGGAATTAGCATTAGTGAAACCTAGAGAAAAACTCTAGTATTAGAGTAAGTAAAAATATGCACACAAGAATATTTTCTAAACATAGTGATCCCATAATATATTATTTTAGTTTAATTAAACTTATGAATAGGTTATTAATTTATGAATCAATTACTTATGTTTTTTTCTAACCTTTTCTATTTTTGAAAATAGTTGGAACCATGAGAAACTAGGCCAGCAACCTGTGTGCGGGCCAATGCAGCGATTTCCCGAACGACATCCACAATGATTTCGTAGGTGGAGTTCAAACATTCATGGAGATGCTTACCCAACAATCTTAGGTTATGAACAATAACAATAATAAGGGGGAATTTCCTCCTTCACCTAAGAAGGAGCAACTGACTTTTGAGTGTTTTATGCGGAAAAGACCACAGTCGTTTAGTGTGTCTTGTGATCCACTAGTTGTGAAAAAGTTGGTCAACTCCATAGAGAAGATATTATCTATGCTTCATTGTTATGATATGGAGATGGTGACACTATTTGTTTATCGTCTAGATGGAGAGGCCAATCAATGGTGGGATTTTATTAAGAACACCAAGCCAAGTGACGAAATTGAAGATATGGAATGGGAAGACTTTAAGATCACATTTCTTAACATGTATTTCCCGCAAACACTTCATACGAAGATGGATAGATAATTCATAGATCTCAAGAAAAAGGAAGGAGAATATGTCACGACCTATGAAACAAATTTCACGAGGCTTTCATGGTATGATTTAGGTTTTCTGATCAATAATTATAGAAAAATTGATAGATTCTTTGTGGGTTAAAACCACACATTCAAAAGAATCTTTAAATTTGAGACTTTGGGAGTTATGAAGAATTTGTTTGGTGTTCCCTGAAAGTTGAGATGGAGTTTGGATAATGGTCCCATCGATATGGTGATAAGAAATGAAAGATGGAGTTTCAATCCAGAGGATGTAACGATAAAGGTGGAAAGAAAACTCAACGACCCACATGCCAAAAACATGGGAAGTTGCATCATGGGAACTGCCTCAAAGGGATGGGGAAATGATTCAAGTTTGGGAAATAAGGATACCATTCTAAAGAGTGTTTAAAAGACATTACCCGGAGGTGCCAGGGTATCTTGGGTACTATAACTAGAGTTTCTCATACCTGGCGGGAGGGCAATAAAGCTGCGGACTACCTAGCTTCTATAGTCTCACCAGGCCTGGAGGACATTTTCTTTCATAACTCCCTCAGTCTGAAAGCAACAGGGATTAACATCATCAGAGGGGATGCTCTCGACCTCCATTACTTCAGGCCCCCGTAGCCTCTGCTTTCGTTTTTTCCCCTTTTCTTTTCCTTTTATATTGTCTGATTCTTCCACTTTTTTTCTTTTCCCTCTTCGTGCGGATGCTGTGGTCCTCAACTCTTTGACAAAATTCAAAAAATAATAGAATGGAATGGAATGGAATGCCAGCGCACTAAACCTCGAGTCCTCGAGGGTAATCAGCATCAGTAGCCACCAAAACCAAAGGAACTAGGGAAGGCTTATGACATCACTATTACGGAAGTGAAGAAAGATAATGAAGTCATACAAGTTACACTTCCTATTCACTCAATAATGGGGAAAGTCTTATTTGATTATTTTTCTATGAATTCCTTTATATCTTTAATTTTTTCTAGAATTATAGAATCAAAGCCCCGAAACCTTGAAGTAGAGATATCTATAAAAACACCAAATGGTGAAATCATTACAACCCAAGTGTTTTAATATTTTCTTGTTGGCGTATGTGAGAATATTATTCCAGATAATCTCATAATACATCCCATGGTGGAATTAGATGATATAATGGGAATGGATTGACTCTCGTTATATATAGCACATATTAACTATAAGGAAAAGGAAATATCTTTTCATATTATGAACCATCCCATTCTCCTCTACAAATTAAAGGAAGATCATGAATCTACTTTGAAAAATCCTTCAATGGTGTGGGTGTTGATTCCCTATAAAGAATCATACCTCACCAAAATGGCTGATTGAAAGGAAAGTTCTAACCTTGCGAGGATTCCCATTGTGAGGTAATACAATGATGTATTTCTTGAAGAGTTACCCATACTTCCCCTGGATCATGGTGTAGATTTATCAATATAACTCATACCCAGAGCTACTCATATCTCAAAGTGTCCCTATAGGATGGATCCTATCAAATTGGATGAGTTAAAGAATAATCCGCAAGAGAATTTGGGAAAAGGGTTCATACACCCTAGTGAATCACCTTGGGGTGCATCAATGCATCTTGTGAAGAAGAAGGATGGAACAATGTGGATTTGTATCGATTATTGAAAACTTAACAAGATCACCATAAAGAACAATTATACTCTTATAAGGATTGAAGACTTGTTTGATCAGTTAAGAGGAAATCAATACTTCTCAAAGGAGGATCATCGTTCTGGATATCATCAGCTAAAGGTGAAGAAGGAAGATATTTAGAAGACTGCCTTCCGTACAAGGTATGGGCATTATGAGTTTCTAGTGATTCATTTAGGACTTACTAATTACCCTGAAATTTTCATTGATTTGATGAATATATTTTTTAGACATTACCTCAAAAAAATTATGGTAGTGTTTATTAATGATATTCTCATATACTCTAAGATAAAGTAGGAACATGAAAAACATCTAAGACTTGTGTTGGAAACATTGGTAAAGGAGAAGTTGTACACAAAGTTCAGCACATGTGACTTTTGGATGAAGCAATTCACGTTCATATGACATGTGATCACAAGAGTGGGAATTTCTATGGACACTTCAAAAACAAAGGCGATTGAAGAATGACCTAGACCATCTAACATCATAGAAATTCATATTTTTCTTGGATTATCTGGGTACTACCGACGTTTTTTGAGAAATTTCTCACGATTTCCAAGCCCACTAACGAAGTTAACAAGGAACGGGGTAAACTATATCTAGATAGAAGAATGTGAGAGAAGATTCATGGAGCTAAAGAGAAGGCTGATCACTGCACCTGTACTCACATTTCAGAAAAGTGGATAATGTTGTGTGATATATATTGAATCTTTAAAGAAAGGCTTGGGATGAATACTCATGAAAAATGATAATTTGATAGCCTATGCTTCACTCCAGTTGAAGATCCATGAGAAGAACTACCCGACGCATGATCTAGATCTGGCAGCCATGATTTTTTCCTTGAAAATCTGGCAGCACTAACTTTATGGTGAGAAGTGAGACATATACACCAACAAATAGAGACTAAAGTATATATTCACAGAAAAGGTTCTCAACATGCATAAAAGGAGATGGTTAGATCTAATAAAAAATTATGATTTCTCTATTCACTATCATCGTGGAAAGGAGAACAAGGTATCTTATGCTCTATGAAGAAAATAAGCTTCTTCTCTATCCATGTTATGGATTGAGAAAGACCCTATCTTCTTGGATATGCAAAGGATGGATTTGTAAATCATAAGGATAGGGGATAAATCCTAACTTTACCAAATTATTGTGTAACCATCAATCTGAGAGATGATTAAGGAGGCACAAAGGGATGATCTTGAGTTAAAAAAGAAGGTGGATGTAGGAAAGGAAGGGAAGTTGCATGATTTCCATATTGATGATGATGGTGTGATTTGGTTTGGAATGTGTCTTTGTGTTCCTTCATCACCCAGGATAAAGAATGAGATATTTGACAATGCACATAGCTCAACATTCTCTACCCATCTTGGTAGCACCCTGATGTAATGAGATCTCAAAGAATACTTCTAGTGGGATAACATGAAGAAGGATATTGAAGAATATATCTCAAGGTGCATGGTATGTCATCAAGTTAAATTAGGGTGACAAAATTCCAAAGGGATGATGCAACCATTTACTATACCCATGTGGAAATGGGAGAATGTAACTATGGACTTTGTCACGGGTCTCCCAAAGACTACAAAATGAAATAATGCGATATGGGTGGTGGTTGACCGACTCACCAAGACTGCCCATTTTATCGCTATTAGGGAAGATCCCTCAGATGAACAACTTGAAAATATATATGTGAAGGAAGTGGTGAGACTAAATGGTGTTACACTCTCAATTGTCTCTAACCGTGATCCAAGGTTCACATATAATTTCTTGAGGATTCTTTAACATGTCTTGAGTACTGAATTGAATTTCAGCACGACTTGCCACCCTCAAACTGATAGACTATCTAAAAGGACTATTCAGACTCTTGAGTACATGATAAGAGCATACTATTTAGAATTAAAAGGTGGATGGGATCAACATCTCTAATTGGTTGAGTTATCATATAATAATAGCTTCCACTCGAGTATTCAGATGTCTCCATATGAAGCTCGGTATGAAAACAGATGTAGAACTCCAACCTGTTGGGTTGAAGTTAGAGAATGAAAGCTACATGGACCTAATATTGTGAAAATGATGACAAAGAAGGTTCAAGTCATACAGAAACATATCAAAGCTTCTCAGAGTTGGCAAAAGATCTATGTTCATAACCGTCGAAGAGACTTGGAGTTTGACGTTGGAGATAAAGTCTTCCTTCAAATATCTCCATGTAAGAGAGTCATACGGTTTGGAAAGAAAGGGAAGTTAAGCCCAAGGTACATTGGCCCCTTTGAGATCCTTTAACTCATAGTATCTATGGCCTATCATCTTTCACTTCCATTGAATATGTATCAAGTTCATGAGGTGTTTCACGTATCACTCTAGAGGAAGTACATACCAGATTCCTCACATGTACTGAACTCAGAGATGGTACAACTGGAAGAAGATCTCTCTTATGAGGAGCATCCAGTGAAGATTATGGACCGGAGAGATAAGGTTCTATGAAATAATACAACCCACCTTGTCAAAGTTTTGTCGAGGAACTATAAGTTTGAATAAGAAACTTGGGAACTAGAGGAGGCGATGAAGGAGAAGTACCCTCACCTGCTTTTGTAAAACGAAATTTTGAGGGTGAAATTTCATAAGGGGGGGGGGGGAATAATGTAATGACCCAATGTTTTACCGATGGAATTAACTTCTTATAATTATTCCTTATAGTAAAATCACATTTGGAAGCACAATGACATACCATGATACTAAATACTATGTGACCATTAAACATATTTTTTCCACTTCTATGTTTTTGAATTTTGAAAATCTGACATACACAGTTATGATTAGTAAGATGTTTGGAGTCTGATAAAACAAACATAATTTTTTTGAATAGTAACCTACCCTTATTAATAGTAATATGACCCTTATTAATTTTGAATTCTTCAAAATAATATTAACCTCACCCATGAATGATTAAATACAATTTAGGCATCTTATAAGTGACAATTTGACCATAGTAAAAGTATTGGAATTTTTTTAACTCATAAATAAATAATTATAATTAATTAATTAATTTAAAATAAAATTTATTTTCATAAAATTAGTTCATAAATTAACAATTCTACGTCTTCTGGTTTTAATATAATTTTATAAAACCTTTTGTTATTTTTGAAAGCATTATAAAATCAGTTTTAATTTTAAAAACTGTATTTTTCAAGAAAATTATGATTTTAATTAAAAAATTAAATTAATCATATTTATAAAATTATTTTTGAAAAATTGAATTCATTTTTGGATTCTACATGTCGAAAAATTGTTATGGTGATTTTTTTGTGATTTTTCTGAAATACCAGAATTTTAGGTGAATAGTAAAATGCATTAATTTACCATATAAATACATTATAATTTAAATCCACTATTCTTGAAATAAAAAGTGATATAAGAACCCAAATATATAACTCAAATTACCTATTTACTATTCTTGGTCATGGAATCATAACTATTTCTTATCTTGGTGGAAATAAATAAACTAATGATTAAAATATTTAGAGAACCCGTCTCCCCTCCACTATAAATACCACCATTCACATCCTCATTTCCTCATACTTATCAAGATTAAATACTTGTCTAAAATCTATCAAAAAATCTTCCCTATCCCCTACCTCACGTCCAATAACATCTGGTATCATCAAAATAGCAAGCCTAGGTTTCTTAAGGAGGATCTTAATAGGAGGATTCAAGAGGTAATTCCCCCCCCTCTCTTTTCCTTTAATTTCCTTTCAATTTCATGTTCTTTTCTTAATATCTCCCAACCTATTTTCATCCACATGGTATGTTAACTAAATTATCTCACATATAATATAATTTTATGATACTAATGGGAAAATATATCATCCAACCCCCTTCCTATCTTCTTTTTATTTTAGAAAAGAAAACGTCGTTCATGAGGTGTTAATTTATCACCTTCAAGAACGAAATGTTTTATTTTTTCCATAACCTCCTTCAGATCTGGTAATTAAACCATTTTTATGGTTTAAAAATATTAAATTATATGTATTATATCCTATTTAATGTTATGTAACTAACTTATGTACATATTACTAAATGATTAAACAAAACAAGTTTGTTGTGGTCAAAAAACTGCCTGAATTAACCTAAACAATCATCATTAAATTATTATCTAATGATTCATTATCATGGAATAAAAATATTATTTATAAGATTATTTAAAGTTATATATCATAATAAATAAATTATAATTATAATTATGGATGTTTATCCATGTTTTAAATTAACTTCCATTCATGAATACAAGTGAACCGTTCAAGAAAACTATAAAAATGACCATTCCCGAACAATGAAATTAAACTCTATAACTCTTCCAAAAGCCCATTAATGAACTTAATAAAAACATAATGAATATTATTAATGTCTAAAAGGTTATTTAATTGTTAATTAATGAAATTAATGTCATTATACATGACATTAAACCGAATAAAGCGTTCGGATACAAGGTAAGGGGAAATTCTCGAACCCAATTTTCTTTCTTCAGGTTCTCTCCCTTTCACTCCATGTTCTGTATTGGCTCTCCTAAAAAATAATTTATTCATCATTATATTACCTTTTTGGGATATAAATTTTATCTAATAGATTTTATGAAAAGCCCAATGTTTTCTAAAATAACTCTCCTTTCAAATAAACAGACCCTTTTTACTTCTTGAATACTGATTCACTCTTCACTCATGATTAATAGTTCTATGTAAAGAATGATATTCCCTCTTTATTTTGAGGACCAAATGTTTATGAAAGTATGATTTATTATTTGAAACCCATTTATTTCCATGTGTTATGCTATATTCAAGTTTTACATATATTTTCATGTGGCATGCATGATAATGTAAATATTATGATGCGATAGGTGTGCCCAGAATTATATAGCGCAATATGAATGCTTGAATGTAATGGGTGTTCCTGTAATTATACAGTGCTCCAATGCATTGGGTAAATTGATTAATCTCATGAGTAAAATTGAAATCATGGGTGAACATGATTCTATCATTGTTCACAACTATGTGTGGTAATTGACCTCTAAGACATGATGTTTCATTTTTATGCATTTCCACATTTCAAGTCTTTTATTAATTATTTCTCGCATGTTCATGATCCAATTTCTATGTTATGATTGTGCTCACCCATTGTTATATTATTCATATCTATCCTCTTACTAGGATTTTAGATCACCCCTTTTTTATGTATATCCTTAGGTGACTACATGTATTAAGGAGAGGTCAAGAGCCAATAAGAAGCTAGAGAAGAAGGAATTAAATAAATATTTTTTCTTGTTGTTGTAAATGTTATGTTTGGCCCTAGTTTTCACAAGACACTAAACCTTTGGATTATTGTGGTGTAATAATATTATTTTTTTATCTTTATAATTATGTAATAGTAATGTAATAAAAGGCTGGGTCACTATAACCACCCAAAGGATTCCATATAGTAAGCAATACAAGATGAAAAGCATGCAAGTTTTTGATAAACACGAAATGGTGAAAATAAATTCTAAAGAATGAAACTTTTAAAGGTAAAAAAATTTCAAAGGGAAATTTTGAATAGTGAAAAAATTTAATTAAAACATGTATGATACTAAATTTTTCTAGCCAAAAACACCCAATGTCAATGATAAATACAAAAGAGCCAACAAACACTAATCTCAGGAACACCCCAAGGAACTAGTTAGTTTCAGGCCCCATGTACCTCATATCTCAGTGTAAAGTAACCATAGTAATATCCGTTATCATGCACAATCCACTTGTAGGGAAAATAAATATAACCTAGTGGTCCCCAAAAATCGTAAATATAATTTTTTTAGTGTTTTCAATGTCCTACTTACTAAGTGAAACATGGACAAAACCACTCCGGATCACTACTGTACTAGTACACGTCGGCCCACATAGATACATGGGTTTCCTCCTTTGAACTCAAAAAAATTACACATGTTTCCAAAATCCAATTTCACATAAAATAATTAGTTATGGTCACGCACATTCAAAAAAGTATCTACACATTCTTTCACCACTTATATCACTCAATAAAACATTTAGAATTTCCATAAAACAACATCACAAAATATAACAATGTTTTGCACATAAAATCCATTGAAAACCCCACATTAATCACCATGTGCATAACCATATTTCACCAAATCATAATCTAAAGAACTAATTTTTTTAAGAAAACGATTTCATCAATTATTAAACAACCCCAAATGATCCTACATGGGATATCCATGAAAAACACCCATTTTCACACAAAATACCATTTTAGCACAATTCACTTAAGAAAATCCACCAAAAATAGTTTTCATACCAATGAAAAATGAAGATTAACATGCCCAAATTATAAATCTAGCAATTATATATCATCCAAGAGTGCTTACACATGGAATCACCTGCCACAAGTGTCAAAACACCAAATCCTTGTGCAAAAGTTCACTCACACCACCGCCACACCACAAGGGAGTTCAATCAAACCTAAAACCAGAATATTATACCAATAAACCCAATATAAAACCCTAGTTTCAAATCACTACTTTCTAGAAAATAGGAACTTCAAGAAGAAATGGGAGAAACCCTAAGAAAATGCAAGAAACCCTAAGCAAATGGGAGGAGTAAGGAAACCAACTTACGTGAGAGATCTTGAAGAAATCGACCAGAATCCACCAAAATTTGAATCTACAAAAAACCAAAACTGATAGGGAGGCTCTAATTAGGATTATTAGGTCATTTGGGGATTGAAATGTGGGGAAAGAGTGAAAATTGAAAGATTTATGGATGAGAAAAATTACCTTCTCAAATATGGATGATTTGAGTAACCCTAAGGAATTTTTCCCTAATCCACAATGAAAATGAGCTCCAAAGAGGAAAAATAGAAAATGGGGGTGAGCCTAGGGTTTTTTATTTGACTGGGAGGTGGAATCACAGAAAAAAGTTAAAAAAGTCAATGAGATATTAAATATTTTTTTAAAGTAGGAAATGGGATCACATGTTGGCCCAATTCCTAACTAAATCACCAAAATAAAAAATGACAATGAGTTTCTAAGGGGTAAAAAAAGGCATGGTGGATTTAATAGGACATGGGAGGACAAGTGGGAAGTGTAATGAGTAAAAAAATTTAAAAACTAAAGGAGTTATATAAGAAAAAAAATTGTTTCCAAATCTGAAAATGAGCTCATGGTTTGGCCCAAATCATGATTAACCCCCCCCCCCCCCCCGCTCCAAAAAATACATGGGAAAACCCCACAAAAAATAAAGAATATAAATTAAATGAAAAATAACTTTAGAATAGTTCATGTATGTGATAATTCTTCCCACCATAAAAACTTTATGTCCACAGAATGTCATCTTGAAGCCTGATCGGATAAGAGAAACGAAAACTGCTCTTCGACCCAAGACATCCACTCCCATGTCTCCTGCTCATTAGTCCCATGATGCCTGAGGACTCGAACGAGAGTAATAGTCTTCCCTAAAATAAATATTTCTCAGGAGTCCACAATTTTCACTGGCCGCTCAAACACTAATAAATCAGGCTCTATCTCTAGTTCTTCCCAATTTAGCACTTGGGATGGATCTGAGTTTTAGTTTTTCAACTGGGAGACGTGGAAGACGACATTAATGGTAGTTAACTGAGAAGGAAAGGCCAATCTGTATGCCACCCTACCAATATGATCAGTGATCTCAAAAGGACTGACATACCATGGAATTATCTTCCCTTTCTTTCTCAATTAATGATGGACCAGATGAGGGACCACTTTCTAGAATACCCTGTCACCCACAAGAAACTATAGGTATTGATGCCTCTAGTCAGCATAAGATATATGAAAAATTTGAGCTATCTATAAGAACTTCATGATCAACTTGAACTTCTCAGATGTCACCTGTATAAGGCTCAGCTCCAACAGTGAAGTCCCACTTACATTATCCCAACAGAGGGGGGACCGACAAGGCCGACCATAGACCGCCTCAGAAGGAGCCATTTGAATAGAGAATTAGTAACTATTATTATAATAAAATGCAACCAATCCCAAATGGATATCTCATGAACCTCCAAAGTCTAAAACACATGCACGAAGCATTTACTCTAGGATCTGATTTTCCCACTCTGTCTGACCATCCGTTTGAGGATGGTAATCCATGATTATCTTAATCTATGACCCCTAGGCCTTTTAAAGGCCTTACCAAAATGGAGAAGTGAAATGGGGGGTATATATCTGAGACAATTACTAATCGAACACCATGAATCCTTACCGCCTCCTGGAGATACAAACGGCCCAACTCACCCACTTTACGAGTATCTATGATCGGAATGAAGTGGGCTGATTTTTTTAGATGATAAATCACCACCCAAATGGAATTATTACCCTGAGGTGTATGAGGTAATCCAACAATTAAGTCCATGGTGACCTTTTCCCACTTATAGGTAGGAATGGGTAATGGTTGGAGCAAACCAGAGGGCCTCTGGTGCTCCTCTTTCACCTACTGACATGTATAAAATTTCGAAACAAAGTCATCTATGTCCCATATCATACCTGGCCACCAAAACTATCATTTCACATCATAATAAATCTTGGTGTCACCCAGATGGATAGACCACTGAGACTAATGGCTATCCTACATCACCACCTTCTATAGAGATGACGACACTAATGAACGGCCCTTGATGCACAAGATGACCTCGGGAGACGATGTAAAATCATAAGACATCTCCCCAACATGAAGAAACATCCTTGACCATTGAAAAATATCATCACTGGGCTGTTTTTGCTGAATCAACTCTAAGAGAGAAGGAGTAAACTGAATTCTCTCCAAGAACACACCTCCACTGTGATCCTTGGTCTCCACATGCATCTGATCAAAGATCCCCATTAGAGTCCACTCATCACTAAACTTCCGCAAGGATTGCACTGGTACTTTTCTACTCAAATAATCCACCACAACATTACCCTTGCCTAGGGTATAGACATTGTCAATGTCGAACCCTTGTAAGTACTCTATCCAATGACACTACCTCATATTGAGGGTCCTTCTGTGAGAAGATATATGCCAAGATTTTGTGATCAGAATAGACTATAAAATTCTCCCCAAAGAGGTAGTGACACCAAGTCATCAAAGCATGAATAAAACATGCTAAATCCAAGTCATGGTTTGGATAATTATTTTTGTGTGGTTGAAGTTATCGAGAACCATATGCCACCATGTGATCACCTTACATAAGTACACACCCAAGACCCATACCAGAAGCATCATAATACACCACATACCCCTTTCCAGCCTTAGGAAAAATAAGCATGGGGGTGGTAGTAAACTGCCACTTTAGTTCCTTGAAGGATTCCTAACACTCTGGGCCCCATACAGACTTCACGCCTTTCTAGGTGAGCATGGTCATGGGAAAATAATGCTAAGATAAATCCTGAACAAAATTCTTGTAGTAGCCATCCACGCTAAGGAAACTCCTAATCTCAAACAAATTCTTTGGCATCTCCCATGAAATAACCACACTGATTTTCTCAGGGACCACTGAAACCCCCTTCTCTGAGATAACATGCCCCATAAACTTCAATTCCCTGATCTAGAAAGTTCACTAAGACAAATTTCCATAGAGGCGGGGATCCCGCAAAGTTCCCAAAATGATCCTCAAATGATGGTCATGTTCCACCTCAGATCCAGAGTAAACAAGGATGTCATCCACAAACACCACAATGAAGGAATCAAGATATTACTGGAATACCCTATCATGAGTTCCATAAAGACCATTGGAGCATTGGTCAATCCAAAGGGCATGACCAGATACTTAAAGAGGTTGTACCAGCTTCAAAAGGCTATCTTTGGGATATCTACCTCTTTCACCCTGAGTTGATTATAACCCGAACTCAAGTCTATTTTTGAGAACCACTTTTCCCCCTTCAACTTGTCAATCAAATAATCTATTCGAGGCAAAGGATATTTTTTATTTATGGTTACTTTATTCAACTTCCGGTAGTCAATGCACAAATGGAGTGACCTATCAGCCTTCTTCTCAAAGAGAAAAAGAGTGACCCAAGGAGAGATAATCAAGCGAATGAAACCTTTGGATTCTAAGTCATCCAGCTGAATCTTTAATTCTATTAATTCAGTGGGGGCCATATGATATGAGGTAAGAGAGATCAGTTGTGTTTCTGGTACCAAATCAATCAAGAACTCTACATCCCGCTCTAGAGGCGAGACTAAAAAATCATCTGGGAATACCTCTGGGAACTCATCCACTACATGAGGTAGTCCACCTTCAGAAAAATGACCATCTTACTCAAGAAAGAATTATGTTAACTAGAAGATAATATTCCCCAACTCTGGGAGTGGAGGTCCTGTGCAACCCAACCAAGGATCCCATTCCCCAAGAAAAACCTGACGACTCCCATTAGGTGCCGTGAAAATCACCCTCTGCCTATAACAATCGATGTGCACTTGAAAGTGCACCAGCCAATCCATTCCGAGTATCACATCAAAAAGATCCATATCTAAGACCAAGAGGTCCCACATCATCTCAACCCCTAACATGGAAAGCACACACGACAGGCACCTGAGACCCTATTCCTTATTCTTTCCCAATGGTGTCACAAAATCCATTGCAAAGGAAAATAACTCAGTTGGAAAATTCCGAATTCTCACAGTACTGGTAGAGATGAATGAAATAGAAGAACCAATATCAAAAATAGTAGTATCTATATAAGAGGAAATCATAATGGTACCTAAAACAGTTGATGGTCCCACCTATGATCCTGCTGGTTCCTAATACACCACATAAAGATTCATAGTCTCTACCTGAGAATGGACACTCGCCTGTGGCTCTGCCCTGAAATGGATCTTCCTAGAAGATTATCTGTACTTGTTGCTATAACCACCAAACTGAGATCCCCTTATCCTCGATGGCTTTGACTGAACTGGAAGTCCCATGGAAGCCATTGATCCAGTCCCACTTTGGAGTGGACATTCCATCCTTAAAAAGTGCTTCAAGTTTCCCATACCACCACACAAATAACAAGTATTCGGTGGAGAAGTAATTTCTAGTTGGATATTCCCTAGCCTCCGACACTGGTGGCACATGATGAACCTCGTATCAAAATCCACTGAAGAAAACTACCTGGAAGGTTGTCCTGAGCTACCACCCTATTCTTACCCTACTCCTACAGCTTCATTTTCTTCTCAGATGATTTGGAACTACCCAAACCTGATATCATCCCAAAAAAACCATCCCTCCACCTATGTTTGATCTCCACCACACACACACGGCCAACCACCTCTTCATAGGATTTCAGCTTGAATAGGAAGACCTGGGAATAGATATCTGGCCACAGACCCCTCTCAAGCATATGGGACTTCATCTGATCATTGGAGACCATTTATAGAACATAATATACCATATTAGAAAAATGTTTGGTATACTCCATCACAGAAAGATCCCCCTGAACAAGCTCCATAAACTCTTGATATCGAGCATATGAAAAAACTTCAGGGAATTATTGGTTGTTGAAGATAACCTTGAACTCATTCCAGCTCATCTATTCGTGCTTCCCATCTTGTACCAATGATTCCCACCAAATTTGGCTAGGAACCTATAATAAAAAAGAGGAACACTTCACCCTGACCTCCTAAGTTGTTTCCAAGAACTGAAACATGTTCTTGATCTTTTTGATCCACTCCTTCGCTTTCTGGGGTTCTGTGCTACCTCATAAAGTATGAGGTTTGTTTTTTAGAAACTCATGGGATATGTACTTCCTAGGACTGGTGTCATATTCCATAACTAGAAATTTAATAGGATTTTATCCCTATACCATAGCTTGTACATCCTAAACCATAACCTCTACTAGCCTCTGATCAAGTGGTGAGGTAGAACTCTCTCTGGCTTCCTCCTGTGGGTGCATGGGAGATTTTCGGGGAGACATGTTGCTACAAAAGACAACAATCACAAGAAAAAAATCAGTAAAAAAATTATAAAAATTTCATCAATAACATCAAATATAAATAATCTAAACACATTACAATAATAAAAGAAAAAACTACTGCACCCCCACCCGATGTCCACGTGTAGTCTGCAGCCTACACGTCTCACCTGGAAGTGAAGTCAAATAGACAATTCCAATATCACATGGGACTAGAGGTCTTCCACAAGAGGTGCAGGACATGAACCCTACTCCCCACCAAAACTCCGATCGCCGACAGTCCTAGCTCATTTCTAGCACGAATCATCCCAAAATAATAATACAACCAAAAAACATTGGTCCCTTTGATACAATTTTGTCACAAACTGAATCTGGTCTCCATCATTATTAGCACCAAATCTATCGCATGATAAGTCCTGAAGGGATTTCCCTATCCCCATGGGCTAGAAAAATTTCTTGGGTATCATGTATTATGGTTTCAGAATGATTTACCCGAGTTTAGGATCATTTAACAGCAAAAAACAATCAGTAAACCAAATCTGAAAATTTCGGCCAAAAATGTCTTAAATAAAATTTATAACTAAACACATAGGTCTAAATATGACACAAGATGTCCAAATATACATATAAGTATCATAAAAACATCCCAAGGGACTCCACATGACAAAGGGTTATCACCCACTTGTCGTCTCCACAACACTGCACCAAGGGAAGAAACTAGCAACCCGAACCGCTATCACCCAAGGACTTGCCTTTACCTGAATCAAAAATGATAAAGTCTACTTACACCCAATGGGTGTATATTAGGTTTTATACTAATACCAATAGGATAAAACCCAAAATATTCCATATATTAAGAAATACAGGATGAGAATCATGCATTTTTTCGATAAACAAGAAATGGTGGCAATAAATTCTAAAGAATGAAACTTTTAAAGATAAACAATTTTCAAAGGGAAATTTTAAAGAGTGAAAAAATTTAATTAAAAAATTTATGTTACTTCATTTTTCCATCCAAAAACACCCTATGTCAATGATAAATAAAAATGAGCCAATGAGCACTAATCTCAGGAACACCCCTAAGCACTAGTTAGTTTCGGGCCCCATGTACCTCGTATCTCACTGTAATGTTACGATAGTAATATATGTTCTCATTAATGGGCCACTAGTAGAGAAAATACCCATAACCTATTGGTCACTAAACATAATCAATATATATTTTTTTAGTGTTTTCAATTTCCATCTCACTAAGTGAATTAGGGACAAAACCACTCCGGATCACTAGCGTACTAGTACACATCCGCCCACCAAGATACCCAGGTTTCTCCCTTTGTGATAAAACGAATTACATATGTTAATAACATCCAATTGCATATAAAATCATCAGTTATGGTCTCCCACATTCAAAATAGTAGCTACACATGCTTTTTGCCAATTATATCACTCAATATAACATTTAGAATTTCCATAAAACAACATCACAAAATATAACAATGTTTTGCAAATAAAATCCATCAAAACCCAACTTTTAACACCATGTGCATTCCCATATTTCACCAAAATATAATTTAAAGTACTATTTTTTTAATAAAACAATTTCATCAATTAGAAAACAACCCCAAATGATCCAACATGGGATATCCATGGAAAACGCCCATTTTCACACAAAAATTCCATTGTAGCACCATTCTCTTAACAAACACCACCAAAAATAGTTTTCAAGCCAATTAAAAAGAAATATGAAAATGAAAAAATTATAAATCAAGAAATTATAAATCATACAAGAGTGATTACTCATAGAATCACCTACCAAAAGTTTCAAAACACTAAATCCATGTGTGAAAGTTCACCCACACCACCGCCGCACCACAAGGGAGTTCAATCAAACCTAAAACCACAATATTATACCAAGAAACCCAGGATAAAACCCTATGTTTGAATAAATACTTTCTAGAAAATAGGAAAATTGAGAATAAATGGAAGAAACCCTAAGTAATTGGAAGAAACCCTAAGAAAATGGGAGGAGAAAGGAAGGAAACCCACTCACTTGAAAGATATTGAATAAATCTCCCAAAATCCACCAAAAGTTGAATATAAAAACAATAAAAACTTATAGGGAGGCTCTAATGAGGATTATGAGGTCAATTGGGGACTGAAATGGGGGAAAATAGTTAAAATTGAATGATTTATGGATGAAAGAAATTACCTTCTCAAATCTGGACGTTTTGAGAAACCCTGAGAAATTTATCCCTAATACGTGATGAAAATGAGCTCTAAAGAGGAAAAATAGATAATGGGGGTGATACTAGGGTTTTTTTTTTCTTTGAGTGGGAGGTGGAATAACCTAAAAACAATAAAAAATTACTAGGATATTAAAGAATTAATTTATTTAATGCATTAAATGGGCTCACGGGTTGGCCCAATTCCCAACTAAATCACCCAAATCCAAAACGATTATGAGTTCCTAAGGGGTCCAAATAGACATGGTGGTCTGAATAGGTCAGGGGAGGCCATGTGGGAAGTGTAATGAGTGAAAATTTTAAAAAATTAAGGATTTATAAAAAAATAAATTTTGTTTTTAAATCTGGAAATGAGATCACGGTTTGACCCAAATCATGAATAAACCCCCTTTCTCCAAAAATACATGGGGAAACCCCACAAACAAATAAATAATATAAATTAAATGAAAAATAAATTTAAAATAATTCATTTATGTGATATAATTTCTTGTTATTTTGTCTTATAAAAAAATTTTAGATACTAAAGGAAAAATTCTACTGATCGAAGATGCAATCAGATTTCCGAGAAATTCTTTCAAGATGTGGGACATGTAAAAGAGAAAAGAGTCATTTCAAGTATGGTTTATACACTATGTTACCTATTCTAGAGTATCCATGATAATACCTAAGCATGGATTTCATTATGTATTTTCCAAAAACTCAATAAGGTAAAGATTCAATAATTTTTGTCATTGGTCGATTTACTAAGATAACTCATTTCACACCTTTCCATAAGACTGACGATGTAGTGAATGTGGAAGAATTGTTTTTTTCAAAGAGATTATATGGATTCATGAAATTTATAACAACATAGTTTCAGATAGAGACATCAAATTTCACGACTATTTTTTGAGGACATTATGGGGGAAATTCAGTATGAAGATTCTTTTCAGAACTTCGCATCACCCGCATACTGATGAGTACAAAAAAGTTACCAATTGTACATTGGGAATTATTTTGAGAACATTTGTGAACAAGACTATGATAGATTGTGATTTAAATCTTATGTCACAACCCATCCTAGTGGGGCCCATTCCATGACTCTGCAAGCCCGCCTCTAATAGGCCAATGGAAGGTGACTAACACCAAGTAGCCATATCACTCAAATGGGAGGCATTGCCTAAGTACATTTACACACACACACACACATATACAAGCCCACAAATGATGAAATGTAAAAAGAACCCACAAAGGAACAACATGCATGAATACAACTAAACCCAACTAACAAATTAGAACAGGAAAGAAAAGTGCAGTAAAGTAAACTGGGATAGAATACAAGCCCACCAAAAGAAAGAGTATGCAAACTAAAATGTCCAAAATGTAAATAAGATAGGTATTGTGACTTCTACTTGAATTCATAGGAATAACTCAGCCTATCTAGAACTCACAAAGCTCTGTCTAGTTCTGGTCCACCCTGGACTCCTTCAAAAGGTCACTTGTCTGCACAAGACATGGCACGTGCAGGAAAAGCCTTGTAGGGGTGAGTATAACAATACCCAGTAGGACACCCCAAAAACCACAAATGAATACAAAGTAAAAGTATAGTCATCTCTACACAGTATATATCTACAATAAATATAACAACCAGATATACTCAAACCTAGACCTATAGTCTAAATCTAAGTCACAATGACTGCATACCCACGCTAGGGATCTAGTCCGAAGATTCCATGAAGCACTCATCTGTGAGAACACAATCCTAAGTCTCATAGACCTGAAGACGTCTATATGAGAAACACTATTTGTTAGGAACTGTCCTGAGAGATAGGTGAGCTGATACCAACTCTATGAGTGGGGAAGATCATGATACACAAATGAGGATCACTGCCAGGGCCATGGAATATACCACGACTCATCCATATTCACCTACTAAGTAGAGGATTGACATATAGTAGTATTGGTTATGTCAATACCTGACTCTACCTAGGGATAAGAATGGATAGAGGATCCTTCTTCTGGCCTCTTGGAGGGGACTCCCGACTCTATCTAGAAAGTCCTGCTAAAGGGGTCATACTTCTGTAGATAGGAAGTGATAACAGTTGACCTTCAAAGGAACGAGAAAGGTGTACCAACCCAAATGAAACTTATCTAAGATAAAATGGAAAAGGTGATCAATCCATGTAAAAGAGAGTACATAGTGTGTAGAAGGATCACACGCCATGTCCCTTGACCTCGAGTGCCGCCCATGTACAACGAATCATGCCAGAAAAACATGTCATATAGTAAATAGTGTACACGGAGTGTAGAAAGTCTTACACACCATTATTTACTATCTGGGGTCTGATCTATGTATGCTATCCATGTGCCAATTCAAAGCTTCAACTCGTGTTTTCCTTCCCGTGTACCAGTATAGGGGGTAGCCCATGTAACTAGTCTAGGTATAGCTATGTCATGGAATACATGTCATGTACTCCACCCTATGTCTGTGCATCTTCCAAGATACATTCCAAGTCTTTGGAAAGGTCCCAAATGACTTGTGATAGGTGTCACATGCCACTTGACACTTCTATGCCGCCCAAAACCCTCACCACCACTGAACTGGTCCATCAAGCCATGTATTCTGAGATACACGTCGTGTACATCGAGATTTTCCCAAATCCCTAGTTCAAACACCGATCATCTTCCTCATTTCTCTGACCATCGATTTTGGCCACACCTCTTTGAGAAAATCTATATCTGACATCATCTGGTCATTCCATCACCAATTCGATAAGTTTTGGGCCTCTAAACTAACTGAAAAACAAAATCTAATCATCCATACGAAGAACACATAAAGAATGATATCTTTTAGAATACTCTGATCCATACATCCCCATCGTTTTAAAACCTCTTCCAGGTTATCATGATGCCATATTAGCAATTTTAGATCATTTCACCATGATTCAGATGTGCAATGATCATTCATTCGTCAACCCATGAAGAACGAAGAATGCACATGGATAATGGGGGAATAAATCTCATATAAATAACTCAATGAGGGAACATTGAATTTTTTAATTATGTATTTGATTCGTTCTTTTATAAAAATCCAGAAACAAAATTAAAACAGAAATCAAACCCCTGAAAGAAACCCGCAATCACCCATCTTGCAAGAATAATCGAACCATAGGTTAACTTGTTCATGGTTTGATCTGCGTTTATTGTTGAATATAAGAACAATAAACAAGTAAATGAAATCTCACAACCTACCTCAGGGTTAGATTTTCCATTGAAGTAGATCGATCATCGCATTAGTGTCGTTGGCGATATTCATCAAAGATACTTTCATCGATCTCCGATCCAAGCTCCGCCATTATTTTCCGTCAAGAGAAGTCTCCAAGAGTCTCTCACCAGAGCTTCCACGTATTTATCTAGGGTTATGAATTATAAACCTAGTTCCCTACCATGATATTTATTAAAAATTGAAAACACGTCTCTACATCGACGTAATGTCAAATAAAATAAATTCTTAATTTATTTTATTTCTTTAAAAGGTCCAAAATTAACTTTTGTAGCTGACCCGTGCAGAAAATTTTTTGGCCTCACATAAGGTAAAGTTGTTGCTACGAACTCAAAAGTACCCTCTAATTTTTGATTTGGGAACCCATTTAGAAGTTATTCTATTTTTCAGGGAAACTTCTAGTCTGTGCTATTTAAATTATTTAATATATTTCAAACATTTATTCTGGGAACACCAAGCCTCAGAATCACACGTTTTCTTAACACCTGGTCTAAAATTAATTCCATATAATATTTAAAAATAATATAAGAAAAATATAAGACATTAAATTCTCCCCACCTTGGGGATTTATTTCCCCAAAAATCCAGAAAGAAAGGCTATACAAAAAGATGTGGGTATTGCACACGAATTTGAGCATCCCTCTCCCATGTGATCTCTTAGAGATTCTTGTGCTTCCACCAGACACACACCTAGGGAATCACTCATCCATGAAGTATCCTCTCCTACTAATCCTCAATCTCCATTGGGTACTCATCAAATTTCACTCCATTATCAATTTACATCTCTCCCCAGTTGACAACGTGTGAGGGGTCATGCACATACTAAAGGTTCCAGGTTTAGCGGAAGCGTGGTTGGGCTGACACCCAACTTTGATTTTTACCATGATCAATGATTATTTTGGGATCAATACGATGATGAATGCCAATCTACATAGAATAGAGTTAAATATTTAGATAAAGAAGGAAGAGGCTCGAAACTTTTAGAGAGGATCTTTCACATAATGTCTATAATTAATTTAATTAATTTCATGAAGAAAATAATAACTGGATCTTAGGTATTTTTTTCGTTGATGATTTTGATCATCTGTAATGACCCTAATGGATTATCCTATTTCACTTGTAAGTATCCAAACTAGAATCCCTCTAGAATTGATCCACACATGCTCCGATGGCCTCTGATCGACACTGCTCGTTCTCCAGGTGCTAGCGTGGTGAAGCGAGTGTCTTGTGTTGGTTATTCTTGATCACTTGTTCTTCATCCATGAAGAACTTCTCTCATTCTTGAGAGGGGTGGGAAGATAATTTGAGGGATAAACTATTTATCTCAACAATTCTAAATTCACCAAGTTTGCGGTTCGGTACATGACACAATAGACGTATGTGTCTATTTATTGACATGGGGCTTCAGTTACAATATTTAATTATGTAACAACAATTAAATAAATTCACAGCCTTATAGAAACCCATGATATTAACAATAATACCACATCATTATTTATGGTGCTCCAACATGCACAAAATGGAATTATAAATAAAATTCTACATCACAAAATAATAACAGTGTTATTTTAATTTCTGGAAACTAGTTAAATAATTATTTATTGTCTTGAAAAAAAATATTTTACTACCAAACCAGCCTTGGTCCTCTCAAACTCCACCACCATTTATTGAACACCCAAATAAATAAATAAACAATTTATTCTCTTAAATAAATATTTTATTTACAAACTAGTAAATAAATATTTTTTAAATGTTCAATAAAATAAATAAATATATTTTACCTTCATTCCAGTGAGTAAATATTTATTTAATTTATGAAATAATTTTAAATTGAATAAAATTATTCCATTATCTTGAGAATAATATTTATTAATTAAATTCAAATAGGATTTAACTGAGACCACAAAAATCACTTACTGTGTGACCCTCTAGAATTATTTCCCATTGGTATTAGACGAGCTTGACTAAAGTCCAAGAAAACTGTCTAACAACAAGTCAAGGCACCCAAGAGAAGGAACTTAAAGTCCCAAAAATGACATCTACATATGAATTCTCACTATATAAGATAATACCTTTGTCACAATATCTCATCAAGCAAGTTTCATGATAGTGTCATCAACTTTTATGCTTGATACTTTGTTCTTTGACTACCTGAAATAAACACGTTGTTAAACGATGGACATGGAATTTCGCGCAACGGTTCTATTTCAATCAAAGGGCCGTGATATAAAATTCCATAAATAGATGGAAAAAATCCTTCCTCGACTTATCCATTAATAACACGCCACTCATGACCCACCCAATGTACCCTAATTCTTTTCAACTGTCTGCATGACAGTTTTCGTCAGTAAAATCAAAGTGTGTGAGTCTTGACACGTATTAATGATAATATTAAATTTTAAGGATCATTAGACACACTCGAAGATAGAAATATCTGATAACACCAAATCACACAGAATTCCTACTGGTAGGTCTATTCTCATAATCTCATGTCTTGGAGATTACCAAGTGCGAAATTCATGAAAGGAAGTCTCATCTGCTTACGAGTAATCACACCTGATGGTCTACATACTATGTGTCCCATCATAGTATGTCATCCAACCATAGAACTAAATTTAATAATATTGTTATATACTTCCAAGGTTCTCATCATAGCGGGGAACTACCATGACCTTATCAATGAAATAAATACTCTAGGACATTATTACATCATAGTCATGAAAAACAATGAACAATATGTAATAAGATGTTTAATATTTAAATACATTAAATATCTATGTAATCAAAGTACAACAAGTTGGTTCTAGGACACCAACTCTTACACATACCTACTCAGACGCGACATGTGGAATACGTCATGTATTCGATGAAACTTCATGGGTAGATCCAAGAGATATGACACCTTTCAAACTCTACATAGTATTTGAAAAAGGTCTGATGAACCTCAAAGATAACTTTCCACCCCATAAAAATCTCTGTAACCCTTATCAAGGTGAGCCCCAAAGGAATACATGGTCTCCTTACTCAAACTACAAAGGTCTCCACCGTCTATCATTATATGACTTACGTCGGATCTGTGTAGTCTTCCTCTGCTCCTAGATGATCTACACCTTCTCAGTAGTATCTCATACCAACTCTGAGCCCATGAGTGATGACTCTCTTTGTTCAGTACAACAAAGTGGTGACTGATAGGGTCACCTGTACAAAGCCTCAAATGGTGCCATACCAATGGTGGAATGATAGTTTTTTTGTATGAAAAATCCACCAATAGTTGGTGGTCCTCCCAGCTAAGACCGAAGTCCAAGACTCAAGCCCGCAACATATCCTCTTAGACCGGGATGGTCCACTATGTCTTTCCATCTGTCTAGGGATGAGATGTTGTGCTCAAGAATAAAAGAGTCTCAAATGCCTACTACAATCCCTTACACAACCGGGATGTGAAGTGAGCATCACAATAAGAAACTATCATTTATGGGAATCCACGAAGCCACACTATATCCTACATACAGAGGCATCCCAAGCTCTCTACTGAGTTCTGCTCTTGGATAACTAAGAAGTGGGCCAATTTGGTGAGTCAGTCAATGATCCCCCAGATGGTATCCTATCCCTAGTATATACGTTGTAAACCCATCATGAAGTCCATTGATATCTCATCCCACTTTTATTATGGCACCTCAAGGGGGTGAGATAAACCTGTTGGAACCTGGTACTCATCCTTCACCTGCTAGCATGTAAGGCATCGATAAATGAACTATGCCACCCCCTTCTTCATCCCTATCCATGAGAACTGAGGTTTGAGGTCCTGGTACATTTTCTCCACTCCATGATGTATCACCAAGGGAGATGTATGAAACTCCCTCAGAACCTCCTCTCACAATTCCGCTAGTAAAACTGTGCATCCTCTGAAAATAAAGAAGTGCTCCCCACCTTGTGAATATCCATCAGGTGCATGCCCTGTGGATATATGAACATGTAAGGTCTCACAATCGGTATCCCCAAGATGTGCCTCCCTAACTCACTATAAGAGTGGAGGGGTGATAACCATAAATTGTAGGTAATATGAATTATATCCATCTATGAAGGATAACTGTAATGAGGTCAACTACTCAAACTCCGCACTTAGTAGCTGTAAACTAGATCCATTTATGAGAGCATCTCCTATGATGTTCCCCTTTCGAGAAGTATAGAAAATCTCAAAGTCATGGTCCTGGAGGAACTCTAGCCATTGAATCTATCTCAAGTTTAGATTCTTCTGAGAGAAGATATACTTGAGACTGTTATGATCAGAATAGATGATAAACCGCTCACCCATCAGGTAGTGTTGCCACATATTCAATGTGAAGACTACCACTGCCAACTCAAGATGGTGGGTTGCGTACTTCCTCTCATGTGGATTCAACTGGTGAGAACCATAGGAAATCACTGCTTGCCTCTACATAAGGACATAAGAAAGTCCAGTCCTTGATGCATCATAGAACACCACATACTCGACACCCTCTTCTATAAATCTAAAGATCGAGGTGCTCTTCAAAATTTTCCTCAATTGATGAAAATATTGTTGGCACTTCTCTATCCCCTAAAAGTCTACCCCTTTTGAGTTAAATATATCATCATTTTTGATATCTATGAGAAATCAGGTACAAATATACGGTAATAGCCTCCCACCCAAGGAATCTCTTCACCTCCATCACGCTCCTAGGTGGATCTCATACTAACACTGCTTCCACCTTGGCCGGGTCCACTACTACTCATTATAATGAGATATCATTTCCTAGAAATTGGACCTCTTGAATCTAGAACTATCACTTAGAGAGATTCCCATAAACATGGTGCTCTCAGAGTACATCCAGACCCATCCATAGGTGTCTCCCATGCTCCTCCACAGACACCAAGTACACAAGGATTTCATTGATGAAGATCCCTACAAATTGGTCTATGTTTGGCTGGGAGATCCGTTTCATGAGTCCCATGAACACTTCTGGGGAATTCATCACACCAAAGGGCATCACCAAGTACTCATAGTGACCACATAGACATTTGAAATACATCTTCGGTATATCCTCATCCCATACTCGTAGCTGGTGATAACCTGATCAAAGGTCAAAATTTAAGAACCATCGTGCCACTATAAAATGATCGAAGAGGTCTTCGATCCTCAGTATTGGATACTTGTGATTCACCATAACCTGGTTTAATTACTTCTAATACACACACAACCTCAAACTCCCATCTAAATTTTTGGAAAACGAAAATAGAACCACCCATGGTGAAATGTTGGGTCTCATGAAGCCCTTACTCTGTAAGTCCTCCAACTACACCCTCATCTTGAGAAGCTCTACAGGAGCTATCCAATATGTTGGTGTTGATATCAGTTCCATACCTGGGTGTAATTCGATGCAGAAGTTGATCTCCCAGTGGGGAGGTAACCCTAGAACATCTTCTGGAAAGACATCCTCGTACTCCACCATTACTGCTGGGAACTGAAATATCACAGCATCTGCTGCTCCAAGGGTATGACTGGCCAACTCATGAGTGACCATTTTTACCCTCCAATGCATGAGCCCATTGTTTTCTGCCCAGTTTTCCTTTTCACTAACAAAGGAAAACCTCGCCCCATCACTACAGACACACCACATCCTTTGCCTAAAATATTCAATCTAGGCATGGATTGAAGATAGCCAATCCATAACAAGAGTGATGTTGTAAGGCCTTGATTCTTTCACCAAGAGGTTCCAACTAAAAATATTTCCTCTAAGGGTAATATCACACTATTAGAAAAGGTGTGTGTTCATTGAGTCTCCTCTCGTAGGTGTCTCCAAACGTAAGGGTTGAGTCAATGGTTCTAATAGAATATCAAGGTCTCATAAAAGGTATGTGTCAAGTAAATAATGGTCAGAACCTCTGTCTATAATTATTGAAGCTAAGGTATAAAAGTCACAGATCATACCTCAAATAATCCCTGGAGTCCTTGGTTCATATGCCTCAACTACATGTAGTTTTCCCCGCCCTTTTCCTCCAACTCCTTGATCCTGGCATGGAACTCCAGAGGGTGGTGGTGGTGGTAACATGTAAAAACACCTACCACATCATGTAGATCTCCCTGATCCTCTTATATATCTTCCTGGAGGATCTACTTACTCCACTATTTGCCTCTGTCTCAGTGGTCCATCCACCACCTCCCTATCAGTAGCTCGACGAGTTGGACAATCTCTAGTGAGATGTCCTCTACCATCACATGTGTAGCATCACCTCTCCATAGGTTGACCGAATCTAGATTGAGAGCATCGGACTACAGATACCCTATTCTGGGACCTCCTCTGACATCTCCCACATCCTTATCCCTACGTATAAAATCGGCTTCCCACAGATGATGTAACGCCCCGACCCCAGCTACCCAGAGTCGGTGCATTACTTCGTAACATTGGCATGATCACAAGAAAGATCAAATCTCGAAAGACCGATTGGTTTAGTAGCCTTGGAAACACTAGATATATTCATAAAGTTTTACATTACATTTCAAAGTGAAAAAATACTACAACAACAAAGTCTTCATATCCACAATATAATCCCCTCATAATATCCCTGCAGGTCATTCATAACTTACATCTTAACTTCCTGGGAAAAATAAAACATAGAAAAGGGGTGAGCTCAAATGCCCAGTAAGGATAACAATATAGCGGAAACTTTCATCAATAAGAATAAACATTTAAGGCAATGTATAACTAAAACAAAATCCTTTTAAACATGAACTTTCAACATGGTATGGCATAAATAAAATGAAATAATGCCATTTACTTATTCACATGGATATTCTACTAATCGAATAATCACATGCAAAAATCAATAACCACTTTCATAATGTTGGAATGCATAATGCCAGACTATCATAACCACATAGCCAAGGCCTCGTGCCAAGACTACAAATAAGATTTTGTCAAGGCCTTCTGCCAAGACACTAGTTTGTCTCATGATACCTACCGATGCATCGAGGAGCTATAGCGGGCTCCACCCGTCACTTATTAAGTCCAATGCATTCCCATATGAAAAGGTTTAAACATAATATAAACATTCGTATTAAAACTAGCATACAAAATGTCAATAATTTCACCATAAACTATGAATGGTATAAAAATATCACATCCACAGTCAAACATATCACAAAACCTTCAATACAATATAGAAGTTTTGTATCATAATAAATCAACTTCAAATAATCTTAAAATTCATCAAAGGATGTTGACATAGATGAAATCAAAATTCTTTTTAAAGAAATATCTCCTTTTATTTTGAAATCATTTAAGATCCATATAAAATAAAACATTTTCTTTGAAAATATTCTTATAATCTTGTAAGGAAAGCTTTGAAGATTTTATAACGGCGTAAAATAACCTCACCCGCCGTATAAGTTAAAAAAAACATTCTTACCTCAATTCTATCGAAAAGGTTAAAAAGGACCTTGTTTCGAAAACGACGGAAAGATTCCTTTATAAACCTCTTATAAAAAGTCAAACAAGGGTATAAATGACTTTAACCCATATTCTTGTAAATAGTAAAAATGTTTTGAAATACATTTTTAAGAAACATGGATGTGGATGATAAAGATATCCCAGTAGATTATTACGTATAAACAACCTCGGATAATGAAGAGATTGTGAAATAACCCTTACCTTGTACTTTTCCTTTATTGGGGTCGGTTAACCTCCTGTATAATGGTGAAATAATTGTTATTAAATTATACAAGAATCATATACATTAATATGATATCATATATGATATTTTAACATTGCTTTATTAATAATATCTTAGTATTATCGTCGTTTCAGGTGATAATCGATTCGTTCTTCTTAAATGTTTGGTTACGTAAGACATGTTTGTAATGGATAGATTAAATCTTATTCATAATCAGAATGATATTAACATTATTTTTAACCCTAAAATGAGAATAAGACTTGAATGGATACGATGGAGGATGGATCTCACCGCGTTCGTGGAGACGGTAGTCCGTACGTACGCACGAACGCTACTTCCATTTAATTTTTATTTTAAAAGAATTGAATCCAAATGATACATAGGTATATTACTATTCCAGTATAATATAATATTTTATATATGTTACTTAAGTTCATTAACACCATCCTTTATACGTTCCATGTGTGGTATGAACGAGTCATATCATTTTAAGGGGGCGGTAGTCCGCACTTCCTCAAATGAAATTATCGTATGTATATACAACATGAAACAAATAATGGTATGAAATAAAATGGAATTACAGAAGCTTATATATAAAATTTATATCATTAATATCATATTTAATTACAGTTCCATCATAATGGCCACCATGAGAGGCGGTAAGATGTATTTGAACAATCATCGTTTCGTGAGGCGTTAGTTTGCCATCCACAGAAACATTATGTTCATCATCCATTAGATGGAGTTGTGTGTATGTGTAGTTTGAATCCTTATTATAACAACATCCTAGTATATTGAGGATACTGGTGTTTTTACAAAAGAAAAGAAATAAAAAGAGTTTGGGGGTTGGAGAAGCAAAATAAAGGAAAATAATTTAAGAGAAATCGTTACCTTTAATTTAGGTAACTCACTTTGGTTGGAACCAAAGGACTTCTTGAAATGATTTCTGCCTAAGGAGAAGCTTCAAGGAGGGGGAGAGGGATGTGGGGAGATTATTTGGGCAGAGTTTGGACGAGCCAAGGGGCTTGAGAGGTGTGAGGAATGAGTAGAAGTGGTCTCCTTTTATAAGGGAGAAGAGGGGCTCTTTAGGAAAGAGTGAAAGTATTACTTTATAATATAATTATATTCGGTTTATAATGGTCCAAAAATCATTGAGGTCGAAGATAAGATGACTCATATTCTAAATAACATCAACCAATAAGAATTGGACAGGTTTTAGATAATATTTTAATCATTATAATCTTATTTATTTAAATGATTTATTAATGAGGTAAACATTGCATCATTATTGTGTCATTAATAATTTAAATTATTTGATGTCTAAAAATTATAAATAAAATATCATTATGTAGGAAATCTTTTTATATTTCTAATGAATATTTATAATCGAAAATCCAACATGTATAACCCTATGTAAAAATTGTTCTTCTAAAAGATGTAAGCTTATGCCATTTTTATTTTTATTTTAACTTTATTAATATAAAGTGTCCCTACCACATACAAGTGGCTCCAAGGGGTCCCCAAATTGACCCAAGGATGCTCATGGTAGGTTATGTGTCCAACAATAAGGTTAGGACACGTTTTAGGGTAATTTTGTATTATTATAATATTATTTTTTAACCCTTATTTACCGGATTTACCCTTAACCATGGTAAATAAAATATTTACCACAGTAATTATTCAAAATGTCTAAAAATAAAAGTTACCTATTTACACAATTTGGACATCATGATTCCAAATATGGAATCCATTTTTCTAAATTCAAAACACAGAAGTGGTAGAAATTAATTTAAAATTAATTCCCGCTGTCAAAACAAAAAGCGTGTTTTTAAGAGGTAATAACTATCAAAAGATTGACACTTGTTTATGTTCGGTTTAATTGTAAAATTATGTCCAATGACCAACATTATATTAAATGGTAAAAATATATTCTAAATATACTTTAAAACCACTCAAATTCATAATTTATCACTATTAATTATTTTGATTAAAAAAGTTGTTTTTAATTAAAATTTAGTAATTTTCACTATTCATCAAAATATGAAAGTTATCCGAAATGTACCAAAATTTCACCTTAGGCTAAATTCGATATTCCGAATCCAAAAATGAAGTCCATTTTCAAATATAAAATATATATAATTTCAAAAAGTAGGTATTACTATTCATAGTGGCTAGTTTGATTGGTTACGGTGTGTTAGAACTCGGTGTTGCGTACAACACACGCTAGCGTACCGTGGAAGCTTGGGATGTTTCATTTTAAATTTTTGATGTCCCCATTTAGTCAAAAAGTTTAAAATATAGTATCTAAGAAGGTTCACTATTAAAATTTGGTAAAAGTGAAATACTGAAAATGAATTTGTTCTTACATTATGTCTAAGAAACTCATAATATGGATTCTAAAATTATAAGGATTATATAAAGTTTAAAATTTAGTTGACACTATTCATAACCTCTTTTGAACAGCTTGTTTGGTAAGTCATGGTGCGATTGAACTTGGTGTTGCGTGTAGTGAAAGTTATTGAATTATTTTGAAGAAATAACACACTATAAAATCTTGGGGTGTTACATTCTCCCCTCCTTCAATAAATTGCGTCCTCGCAATTTGAAATTGTTCTTCGAAAATAAAAGGTTGAAAATAGAAAACATATTTGTGGGAAAACCCACATCGGAAATTGGGTTACTAAAATTTAGTCTTAATATGAGGAAAAGAGAAATGAAAGGGTCACCACCAAATTATGATCTCAATTAGGATAACATTGGTGGCAATTAGAGACATATAATTGGAGGAAAAACGCAAATATTTATAGGTAGTGATTGAGGTCATCAATCACAAACAAGTGTATAATTGAGGTCCTTAAATTCATCAATCTATGATGATTTTAAATACCATCGGTTCAACAAAACATAGGGTATTAGGATAACACATTTTTGATGTTTCAAAATATCTTAGTTGAAATCCCACATCGAAAAATCAATTAACGAGGCCTCTATTTAAAATAAAGAGTAGAAAGTATGAGGATTACCGAAAATAACACATACTAGGGTTCCATGTAGGAAAATATGGATATGGAAGAAAAATCTAACCATCAATTATCTGATGGAGAGTGGTAGAGAACATGGCTATGAAAAGGCCAACAATCCCAAAGCCATAAATTAGTGATGATTTAAGGTACCATCTAGGAAAACATTTTTGTTCTAAGTTTCTTTTCTTAATGTTGAGGAATTTATTTATGAGATTGGATAAGATAATAAGGTGATATACTTACTTTATAATTAGAGTTTTATCCATTAATAAATTTATACCACAAACTCATCTTTCACTCTAAAAGATAATAGAATGTAAAAAAAAATTCTATTTACACTATTCGTATAGGGTTCCAAAATAAACGAATTTATAATTCATCTACAAGATCTTTTAATAAAAACTACATTATTTAATCCAGGACATCTCGTGGGCCAGTGGTAGGTGATACACCCTTGTCGCCCTTCGGTTGCGGGTTCAAGTCTCGCAGCCTTGCCGGACGCGACGGGTTGCCGCCCGACCTCCGGGTTGTCCTTTTATGGCAATCCAAAATAATCCAAACTAGAACTATCCAAAATACTTCTGTCCAAACTCACAGTCTAACATTTATAAGGAAGGTAAACATAATATAGATCCTTTTTACCCCGTAATAGCATATGAATACCTTCATCATGTATTACCATATTCCTTATGGATTACATTCATGCTCCCTTATTCCATATAGAATGCTGGATATACTTCATCAATCCAAAAATGTTTTAAACCCCAACAATGATGGAATATACAAATCATTAATCAGTTCCAAGGTAGTCAAGAATATCCAATATATTTTTTCCAAAATAATCATGTATTATTCGAAAATCACTACCTCGGTATCAGAACTATATTATGGTTTATCATTCTCTCAACCATATATTTTCCAAAAAATTTATCCTGCTATTGAGTCACTTTTCTTTGTTCCACACAATCTCAAGTCCTTAATGAAATAGTACTTCAGTACAATCCTTATATACTCCATAATTATTATAAAAAGTACATTGTTGATACAACACTCAATTGACATAATCAATATAAGAACTCTAATCATTCCTCTTCATCTATGGTAGTATCATAACTTGATTATTATCCAATAGCATCATTTGCGTCATAGTCTGATGACTGGGACATAGGTTCGCGTAGTGTCCAAACTCCTTGCAAATGAAGCATTGTACATTTGAAACCATTTTCTTACCCTCGCAGTCACGTACTTTGTGCCCTTTTCCTCCACACTTATAACAAACTCCCATTCCTTTCAGGCAAGTTCCAGGGTGTTTCTTTCCACAGTTACCACATATGGGAAAATTCTTCTTTTCCCTTTTCCCTTTATCCATCTTTCTCTCTTCCATCCTTTTCTTCTCTTGATTCCCTTCAAAGCCATATGACTCAGTAAACTCTTTACTTATCTTATCAATACATGATATTATTTCTTCATATGATGATAATACATGGGAGACTATTTCTCTTATAAATTATAGCTTAAGACCATGAAAGATATGATCCTTCCTTCTCTTTGGATCATGTGCATTTCTGGAGTTCTCATTCCTTCTACTGGGCGCCATTTCTAAACAATGGCATAAACTAGATCAGTTTATGAATCAAAATACATAATCCCATACTTATAAAACACCTAACATAAATTGAACTATTTATGGATATAATCCATAATCATAAGAATGTTTTCTTTGAGGAAGTATATACTCATAATCCCTTCAAAATGATTTGTAAATAAAATGAGAGTTATCCTAAGCATATCCCCCGGGAGTGTCGTAACCAAGAGTGCAGCAAGGCCCGTTGTCGTGCACCAGTTCCCGTTCGAGTCTAGCTCAAAGCGGTGTTTTCGGGTTTTACCCCTAGGTACATCTGTGCCAGAGCCGCCTCTACCTGCTCGTATCCAGACAGGGATGTATTGCTCGGAAAACTCACAAAATCTCCACAATACCAAAATTCTAGAAAGTTCTTCTATACTAATCCTCAAAGTTCATCTTAGGTCTACGTGCTCTAATCAGAGTTTATCTAAATCTAGTTTCCAAGGTTTGTACTAAACTTCCTCTGATACCAACTGTAACGCCCCGACCCCAGCTACCCAGAGTCGGTGCATTACTTCGTAACATTGGAATGATCACAAGAAAGATCAAATCTCGAAAGACCGATTGGTTTAGTAGCCTTGGAAACACTAGATATATTCATAAAGTTTTACATTACATTTCAAAGTGAAAAAATACTACAACAACAAAGTCTTCATATCCACAATATAATCCCCTCATAATATCCCTGCAGGTCATTCATAACTTACATCTTCACTTCCTGGGAAAAATAAAACATAGAAAAGGGGTGAGCTCAAATGCCCAGTAAGGATAACAATATAGCGGAAACTTTCATCAATAAGAATAAACATTTAAGGCAATGTATAACTAAAACAAAATCCTTTTAAACATGAACTTTCAACATGGTATGGCATAAATAAAATGAAATAATGCCATTTACTTATTCACATGGATATTCTACTAATCGAATAATCACATGCAAAAATCAATAACCACTTTCATAATGTTGGAATGCATAATGCCAGACTATCATAACCACATAGCCAAGGCCTCGTGCCAAGACTACAAATATGATTTTTTCAAGGCCTTGTGCAAGACACTAGTTTGTCTCATGAGACCTACCGATGCATCGAGGAGCTATAGCGGGCTCCACCCGTCACTTATTAAGTCCAATTCATTCCCATATGAAAAGGTTTAAACATAATATAAACATTCGTATTAAAACTAGCATACGAAATGTCAATAATTTCACTATAAACTATGAATGGTATAAAAATAGCACATCCACAGTCAAACATATCACAAAACCTTCAATACAATATAGAAGTTTTGTATCATAATAAATCAACTTCAAATAATCTTAAAATTCATCAAAGGATGTTGACATAGATGAAATCAAAATTCTTTTTAAAGAAATATCTCCTTTTATTTTGAAATCATTAAAGATCCATATAAAATAAAACATTTTCTTTGAAAATATTCTTATAATCTTGTAAGGAAAGCTTTGAAGATTTTATAACGGCGTAAAATAACCGCACCCGCCGTATAAGTTAAAAAAAATCATTCTTACCTCAATTCTGTCGAAAAGGTTAAAAAGGACCTTGTTTCGAAAACGACGGAAAGATTCCTTTATAAACCTCTTATAAAAAGTCAAACAAGGGTATAAATGACTTTAACCCATATTCTTGTAAATATTAAAAATGTTTTGAAATACATTTTTAAGAAACATGGATGTGGATGATAAATATATCCCAGTAGATTATTACGTATAAACAACCTCGGATAATGAAGAGATTGTGAAATAACCCTTACCTTGTACTTTTCCTTTGTTGGGGTCGGTTAACCTCCTGTATAATGGTGAAATAATTGTTATAAAATTATACAAGAATCATATACATTAATATGATATCATATATGATCTTTTAACTTTGCTTTATTAATAATATCTTAGTATTATCGTCGTTTCAGGTGATAATCGATTCGTTCTTCTTAAATGTTTGGTTACGTAAGACATGTTTGTAATGGATAGATTAAATCTTATTCATAATCAGAATTATATTAACATTATTTTTAACCCTAAAATGAGAATAAGACTTGAATGGATACGATGGAGGATGGATCTCACCGCGTTCGTGGAGACGGTAGTCCGTACGTACGCACGAACGCTACTTCCATTTAATTTTTATTTTAAAAGAATTGAATCCAAATGATACATAGGTATATTACTATTCCAGTATAATATAATATTTTATATATGTTACTTAAGTTCATTAACACCATCCTTTATACGTTCCATGTGTGGTATGAACGAGTCATATCATTTTAAGGGGGCGGTAGTCCACACTTCCTCAAATGAAATTATCGTATGTATATACAACATGAAACGAATAATGTTATGAAATAAAATGGAATTACAGAAGCTTATATATAAAATATATATCATTAATATCATATTTAATTACAGTTCCATCATAATGGCCACCATGAGAGGCGGTAAGATGTATTTGAACAATCATCGTTTCGTGAGGCGTTAGTTTTCCATCCACAGAAACATTATGTTCATCATCCATTAGATGGAGTTGTGTGTATGTGTAGTTTGAATCCTTCTTATAACAACATCCTAGTATATTGAGGATATTGGTGTTGTTACAAAAGAAATGAAATAAAAAGAGTTTGGGGGTTGGAGAAGCAAAATAAAGGAAAATAATTTAAGAGAAATCGTTACCTTTAATTTAGGTAACTCACTTTGGTTGGAACCAAAGGACTTCTTGAAATGATTTCTGCCTAAGGAGAAGCTTCAAGGAGGGGGATAGGGATGTGGGGAGATTAGTTGGGCAGAGTTTGGACGAGCCAAGTTGCTTGAGAGGTGTGAGGAATGAGTAGAAGTGGTCTTCTTTTATAAGGGAGAAGAGGGGCTCTTTAGGAAAGAGTGAAAGTATTACTTTATAATATAATTATATTCGGTTTATAATGGTCCAAAAATCATTTAGGTCGAAGATAAGATGACTCATATTCTAAATAACATCAACCAATAAGAATTGGACAGGTTTTAGATAATATTTTAATCATTATAATCTTATTTATTTAAATGATTTATTAATGAGGTAAACATTGCATCATTATTGTGTCATTAATAATTTAAATTATTTGATGTCTAAAAATTATAAATAAAATATAATTATGTAGGAAATCTTTTTATCTTTCTAATGAATATTTATAATCGAAAATCCAACATGTATAACCCTATGTAAAAATTGTTCTTCTAAAAGATGTAAGCTTATGCCATTTTTATTTTTATTTTAACTTTATTAATATAAAGTGTCCCTACCACATACAAGTGGCTCCAAGGGGTCCCCAAATTGACCCAAGGATTCTCATGGTCGGGTATGTGTCCACCAATAATGTTAGGACACGTTTTAGGGTAATTTTGTATTATTATAATATTATTTTTTAACCCTTATTTACCGGATTTACCCTTAACCATGATAAATAAAATATTTACCACTGTAATTATTCAAAATGTCTAAAAATAAAAGTTACCTATTTACACAATTTGGACATCCTGATTCCAAATATGGAATCCATTTTTCTAAATTCAAAACACAGAAGTGGCAGAAATTAATTTAAAATTAATTCCCGCTGTCAAAACAAAAAGCGTGTTTTTAAGAGGTAATAACTATCAAAAGATTGACACTTGTTTATGTTCGGTTTAATTGTAAAATTATGTCCAATGACCAACATTATATTAAATGGTAAAAATATATTCTAAATATACTTTAAAACCACTCAAATTCATAATTTATCACTATTAATTATTTTGATTAAAAAAGTTGTTTTTAATTAAAATTTAGTAATTTTCACTATTCATCAAAATATGAAAGTTATCCGAAATGTACCAAAATTTCACCTTAGGCTAAATTCGATATTCCGAATCCAAAAATGAAGTCCATTTTCAAATATAAAATATATATAATTTCAAAAAGTAGGTATTACTATTCATAGTGGCTAGTTTGATTGGTTACGGTGTGTTAGAACTCGGTGTTGCGTACAACACACGCTAGCGTACCGTGGAAGCTTGGGATGTTTCATTTTAAATTTTTGATGTCCCCATTTAGTCAAAAAGTTTAAAATATAGTATCTAAGAAGGGTTCACTATTAAAATTTGGTAAAAGTGAAATACTGAAAATGAATTTGTTCTTACATTATGTCTAAGAAACTCATAATATGGATTCTAAAATTATAAGGATTATATAAAGTTTAAAATTTAGTTGACACTATTCATAACCTCTTTTGAACAGCTTGTTTGGTAAGTCATGGTGCGATTGAACTTGGTGTTGCGTGTAGTGAAAGTTATTGAATTATTTTGAAGAAATAACACACTATAAAATCTTGGGGTGTTACAGATGAGGTCTCTGCACCTGTCTACCTGCTGATGATTGTCACTAGATACTACTTCTCAACCAAGAAGATCTTGACCACCAAAGTTCACTCGATAACTCCAACATAAGTCATAATTCTTATAGGTATTACACTATATCAGATGTAAAGACATAAACCTCACTCAAAGGTACAAGCCCTGAAGTACCGATCCATGCCCGTATCCATTCAGTTCCTAGAGAGGATAGTGAACCTCATTGAATAGTCAGACACCATCAAGCTATCATGTTGGAGCTAAAGATGCTCATGTATATGCAATTATCTTTGTGTAACCAGAGATAAATCCACTATAAAGAGATTCTTTAACTCAATCCATGAAAGAGTCACCTCATCATAATACTATGTTTCCAAAATCCACCATGTCCCATGCCAACCCCTGAAGAAGGATCCCCGCTAGAATCACCATATGGTCCACTGGTGTCCTCACTAGACAAAAAATCTGGTCATCACCTCAAGCCCTTCCTCATCCACTTAAGGTTTGGGCTCACCTAGGAACCTGATGGGTCCTTATCCCTAAAACTCATGAAGCATTATCAGCCTGATCTCCTCATCTGCTGGTACTATAGGTACCACATGTTGTTCCACTGGTGGTGGTATAATTGGTGCACCACCTGGAGGTAATGCCTGAGGAACTGGTCCCTGTATCGAAGCCTCATCACTGAGGAGGTCATCCTTTTCATCGAGCTTCTGAATCCAAGCCAGGGGATTTATTATTACTATAGATATGACCATAAGATACCATAATTATGGGATAACATCATATATTAGGGGATTTATTATTACTATAGATATAACCATAAGATACCATAATTGGAATGTATTGATTATATTCTATGTGTACCATTATTGATTTATTTCATAGGAGAGTCATTTTATTTTATATGAGAGTTGATTTTTCAAAATTAATTATTAAGATAGTTCATTAGATAAATCATATATTTATAGATCCTCTTTCTTCTTAGCTAGTATATTTGATATTGGATTCTATGGAAGTTTAGGATGCAGTGTTTTCAAGAATTATTAAATATTTTCCTAATGTTTTCCCTAAAAAGGTTATGATGTTACCCCTTGATATGACATAGAGTTTGGGAGAGAGTTATAACCTGGTGTCCCTCTAATATCCATGTCTCCTTATCAGAAAAATCCTTATGAGTTATAAAAGTTATAGTTTCATATCAATGATTTACTGCCTAAGGTATTCATCAAACATAGTGCATGGATTTGGGGTTATTTGGTGTTTTTCACTAAGAATAATTATTATAATATGAGATTATGTATCAATTACCATTTATTAAATAAAGTGATAGTACTGAACCATTACCCCTTCCACGTATTGATTTTTAATTTTATTAGTTGAAGGGATCTAGTTAGTTTTCAAAGATTGATCTATGGTCCAGGTATCATCAGATGTGGATAACATGGGATATTATCTTGAATACTACATTTATAAGAACTTATAGAAACTTTGATTTCATGATTATTCCTTTTGGTTCTAAGAACATCGCAACTATTTTCATAGGATTGATGAACTATTTGTTTTGTGAGTTCAAGTATTAGTTTGTGATAGTGTTCATCAATGGAATTATCATGTATTCAAAGTCATAGTAGGATTATATTGAGATTTTGAGAAACATCATGGATGTTCTTTGATGACATCATTAATATGAAAAGTTATTCAAGTGAAAGTTCTCGATACATGAGGTATATTCCCTCATTCATGTAATGTCTCAAAAAATATGTAGTAGTTGATCCTTTAAGGATTGAGACATTTTTTGTGGGTGTATCATAATAATTAATTAGAGTTTTTTTAGTTTCCTTATTCTCACAGGATATTATAAGAGGTTTGTTCCCAAATTCTCTCAAAATTTATCCCCTTTAATAACCTTGACCAGGAAGGCCTAAACCTTTGTATAGACAATTTAGTGTCAAACAATGTTTGAGTACCTAAACCAAAAGATAATAAGTATTTATTTTCTTCATTTATTGAAGGAAAGAGTCATGTTTTAGGCCCTATATAATGCTTCTCATCTTGTTTTGGGTGGTGTTCTGATACAAAAAAGTAATGTGATATATTATTTATATCAGAAGTTACTTCATCATAAACTTAACTACGCTACTCATGATCTCAATCTTGTGGAGGTGGTGTTTTTAGTGAAGTTGTGGAGACATTATCTTATTAGTGAGTACTTTTTGGTCTTCAAAGACCACAATATATTGTGATAAATCTTCTCACAGTGGTATTTTGTTAGCAAAAATCCATCTTGGTGGTGTTTTTGGGTTTTTGTGTTTATTTATAAGGTTAGAAATTGTTGATTTTTTTTTGTAAAAGGAGGAATGAAGTTTTTTAGAGTTTTACATTATCTTTTTATAAAGGATTATATGGAGAACATAAGTGATAAAGGATCACACTATGTTCATAATACCTAAAGGGTAATTTGATTCATGTAATTCTTAATGTATCACCTGATCACATAAAAATTTAGAAATAATGCAATTTGGTGAAGTGAATCAGATCATGAAATCACATGAATGAAGGAAGATATTGTGATCACATGAAGTAAAGGGAATCAAATGATCTCTTATGATGAAGGATTTCACATTATCAATTTTGTCTGAGGAATAAGTGTTATGAAGTCTCTCAGAATCACATGATCTTATATGTTCAAAAAGATCATGCAATGTAGTCACATGAATCATGTGAAAGGTAGAAGACTCGAAATGATGGATTAATATTGCAGTCACTCGGAATCATATGAATTGGTCCTCTGTAATTTCATGAATTATTCTTAGATATAAATTATGGATTCATCTTGTGATCAATTAAAGTCACACAACCGTATGAGTGACAATTAATCTCATGATGGAATCACGTGATGTGCTTGAATATGGTGACACTGAATTGGGTGTAAGGGTTTTTGTCTTGTGATGGAGGTTAAGCACACAATCTCTAAGTAGTCTCTCAATCACATGTTCTATATTATGTTATGTAGAGCATGTAAAGAAAAATTAGGTTTTGATAAGATTTTGGAATGGATGGTTGGATATATTTTTTAGAGCTAAGGTGGTGGAATGTTTTCTATAAATATCCCATAAACCATCCTTAAGAAGTAAGAGAATTTTCTCAAGTGGTTTGATCTGAAGAAAAGTATAAAGGAGTAAGTTTTCATGAAGCAATGGGAGTTATGAAATAGAATAAGTAGTGTAATAAGAAGAAAAAGGGTTATGAGAAAGGGTCTCATTTAGGGGTTATGTCACAAAATGGATAGGGTGTTCACCGATCCCATTCTATGAATTTGACCTTAATATGGCCCAAAGGTAATTACCGATCCCCATGGGATGGAAACGAGCTCTTGTGCATCAAAATAACTCATATGGGAATTATTTTACCTAAAAAAGATATACCATAATGGAAATAAATAAATACATAAGACAAAAAATGATAAACATGAAAATAGGTTATAACCAACTATAATTATCCAACCCATTAGCACATATATATAAACAACATTATTATAGTTATGAAGAATAAATAAGATGCTAACTAAAAATAAAACAATAACTAGAGAACTCAAGCTGAGCCTGAACCATCTCCATGCAACCTTTGGTTTCTCACCACCACCCAACCCACCCCACATCAACCACAATGAACAATAAGGGTCCAACTATGAACTTGGAACTTGAATTATATAGGAGTGATATAAAAATACCATTAGGTAACCACTACTAACCGAAATTATGAAATGTGTTTCATAAGTCAATACATAAATTCTAGTTTGGAAATAAGATACAAAATAGTCTTTATAGATTTAACATATAATAAAAACCAAACATGTCCATAATCACCACACAAAGAAATTCTATTTGTTTTAAAAAACTAAACACACACTTTTTGAAAATAAATCCACCAGTCTAGGCTATTTCACATCCATGCACACCCATCTCCAATTACTTAAAACAAACCACATGTTTTGTTTCAATGAAATGAATACCATTTTTAAAACATTTCCTTGACCGGATCCATGAAAAACATTAGTTTTGAAATAAACTTTACATCTCCAACATAAGATCCTTTAAATTCAAAATAGGTTTTCAAAAATATATTTTAAAACACATTTTCAAAGGAAAAAAACTCAACACTAACATAGATCAAATACATCAATTAGAAACCACCCAAATATCACAAGGCATTTAAAATGAAATACAGTAATATAATAGGATGTTATATAACAATGAAAGTAATGAAAATTATATAATAAAGCACTAGATCAAACTCCCTTCATCCACTTACCAACCAATAAATCAAATTCATCAGGGGCTGTACCCTGGGAATACTAAGATGCAAAGTATCTAACCATATAAGGGTATAACCACCTAAACTTACTAACAACATGAGCTAAGTCCATACTATCATCCCACTATCCCAAAAAAATATTCACAACGATGAAAAACCCCCACCTAGACCTTGTGCCTAACATGACTGGTGGGAAACTAGGAGTGTGTAAACCAACTAGAGGAACAAGCTAGATCTTCCACTTAGTACTTGACATCCCATGTCCAATATATAAGTTAGGCCTAGGATCAATGAGATAAGTCTACCCACAAGGAATAACCATGAATACCCTTAACCCTAACACTTAATGATGAAAATCCCCATATACCCATAACATGAACTCAAGTCATAACAAGAAAATTCCCACACAAGGGGAGAAAAAATGAATCAAATATTGACCACTAACCCACAAAAGGGGTAAACAATTAAGGGTAAAACAATGGGTTCCTCTAACCATTTTAAAACCAAAAACTAATCAGGACTTTAACACCAAAACATGGCTTGAAATTCCAATCCCTTTTCTCAATCCATAAAATATTTCACAAAAATCATATTGAAAGTGATGGAAAACACCCAAGCATTAAAAAAATTTCAAATTCACCCTTACACAAGGGATATTTTCTTTGAAAATCCAAAACATGGCCAAGGGATTAATTTCCATCACAAATTTCATAAATCACCAATTAAAACATATTAAGAGGTTGAATAAAATGACCCATTTCCTTTAAAACATTTCAAATATACCCTTAATCAATGGTCTTCCCCTTTGAAAACCCAAAATGGTCAAAAGGCCAACTATTTTCCCCATCATACCATTTAAGACAAGCCATTAGGGCATTTAAAAAGGGTGAACCACACACACATTTTAAACCACCATTTGAAATCTGTAAAAATAACCCCTTTACGAAAAATTGAAGGTAATACATCACTTAGAAATCCAAATTACCTTTAAAACATTGTTTTCACTCATTAAAAACAAAAACTAGGTAAATATTTTTTCACAACATTGAAACTATTTCAAAATCCATACGAGCATTTCAAAAATCATAGCATCTTTAAACATCCTATTTCAATCATGAAAAAAATGTAATTTTCATGAAAGACTTATTATTACAAGATCAAAACATTAAGAAATGGTTTCAAAACACTATAAGGCTATCATATATAATCATAATTTCATAAAAAAGAATTTATAAAGTGAAATCAGGATTAGAATTATAAAATTAAACAATTTAATATTAACACCTACCTCAAGGAGAATAAAACTGAGATGAAGCTCCTCTAAACTCATTGTATTCAAAGATGACCACACCCATGGGATAAAGAATAGTGTCTACAACCTCTAGAAACCAAAATCCATATCATTAGATCCACCCAAAACCCTAAAATTGATCCACATGATAATTAGGGTTCATGGGGAGTCCAAAACCAAGAAAAAAAGAGGAGGGGGAAAGATGAGGGAAATAGAGGGAAGAATACCTCAAATAATCTTATAAAACACTAAAGGAAGCCAATAATTCAAGGGGAGGAATAAGATGGGGCTCCTATAAAGATCCAATGGTTTATCTGATGTTAGAGAGAGGAAATGAGAGTGAAACACCTTAAAAATTGAAGAGGGGAAAATGGAAATTCCCAATTTTTAAACACCTGGACCGATTGAATAGTTTGGATTCATTTTTTGCCAAATAGTCCACCAACCGTGTGTTGGACACTAACTAAACCATGTACCCCCTCACACGGTTACTCCTAGGTTCTGCACGATGTGGAAAATGGTGCGGCTCACCCCAGACACTCCTAAATTACTACATGACTTATGGGGAGCTCTACACATTTTGAAAAACCTTATGGGGGATATGAGGACAAGATCTATCAAAACGAAATAGGGACCCACATGGGCACTGCATGGTTACTTCTAATAGTGTGGGATAACCACGATCCTACCAAAAATTGCTCTAAAAATAAATCTTTTGGCCCATAACAAAAAAAACTCAATGCCACTCATGGAAAGATAAAGACTCACCAAAATAACAATACTTTGATATGTGGGGTGTCACTAGTTATGCACGAGGTACTCACAATGGGTTTATGAACTATGGTCTCACACAAGGGTTACACACCAGGGTCTCATGAAAGGGTTATTTTCCAGGGTATCACATAAGGGTTATGTGCTAGGGTCCTGTGCAAGGAGATACATACCAGGGTTCTCAGGCTCATGGGTTACGTGCTGAGGGGTCTTGTGCTTGAGGTGTTAACCTATGAACAATACCATTTTCATATTTTAATTCTGAATAATAATATGGTATATGATATTCACAATATAAAAATACTTGTAAAATGATCTTATTAATCATCAAATAAATTTGGTTAAGATAAGATGAACATAAACACTGAAGAGAAAAATATGTGTCCATTATAATCAAGAGTTAATAATCCAGTGGGGATAAAATAAATTTTTAATAACATTCATATCCTGATTAAATTTCCCTATTAGGGTATCTAAACCCCTTTTAGTCCTAATAGTTTGTATCATATGATAGGTTTCTTTTATTAGATTTATTTTCTTTCACTTTCATCATTTGAATTTCGAAGTTGAAGTTTATGTTTTCTCTTATATTTAAATGTTCCATGAAAAAATGTATAAATTCAAAGAATAAATAGAATTCTGGTGGAATTCCTCAGTGTGTAAGTGTCTATGGAAAGAGGTAGATTCAATTTAAGGAAACCAACTAATTACTAAATAAATATTACGATAAATTATATTATTACTTACTCATTAAATTATGGTACAAAAATGAGTAGAAAACCTCACATGCCAAGTGTTGTTGGAACTACTAATGAAGAAAAAATTCCAATAAGGATAGTAGATGAAGTTTCCCACATGATAAAGGAAATGAATTATAATTTAAAAGAAGAAAATAAGTCTCAAGATATCTGAATCCAAGAATAAAAAATTTAACTTAATTAGATAATTTTTTTAAATGAAATACACATTGAAGTAGTCATTGATCTAAGGGATAAGATTAATTCCCATGATTAAGTAATACATGTGATGTCTATGTAGATATAAGAACTAAAATATGATAACAATGGAAAGAATATAAACTAAAAAGAAATTCATAATTAGGAATCCAAAAGTGGTGATCTTTCTATAAACATTTTAGAACTTGTTTAGGAGAAGAAAATGCTACAACATGATAAGGAATTATTTAAATATTCTATTACAAAAATGGATTCAAAAATAAAGAAGTAATGTTACATGGTGGATGAGATGTATCAAGTATTAGAAGAGGAGATGACTAATATAAAGACTATCATGAGAGAACTTGACGATTAACTTTAATCAAGAGATAAAAAGATTCAATAATTGAGAGACGAGCTAGAATATTTCATGAAATAAGTGGATAAATATAATTACAAAGGAAATTCCAAAATTTAAGAATGATTTTTATTTATTATTTGAATATAATTTGATAGATAATAATGAATTGAAAATAAAATATACTATTTTGGAGGAAAAAATGTAAATATTTTCTCAACCTAAAGGATATGGAGTTTTTGAAAACATGGTATTGGATATGATGAACCCTCTCACATGAATGAGAGGAACAAATCTAAAAACAATTCTAAAAATTGGGAAAATTTTCTAGGTGCTGGAAATTGATCTAAAAAAGATTTTACAAGAATTATTAACAACATGTGCTATTTCTGTGGGATGAATGGTCATATTTCAAGTTTTTTAAGGATTTGTAATATATTTCATGATGTAATACAAAAATATTACTAAATTTTAAAATAATAATAATCTCTCTGAAATATATAAAACAAAATTCTCTCAAAATAAAGTATCCATGGAATACTACTATTTTGGAAGAATAGGACACATTACAAGTTTGTGTCAAGAAACCCAAGAGATTAGTGTTAGAAGAATAACTCTAGATACACCAACATATCAATTGAGAAATGATGATGTGATGCATTTTTTTAATAGAAAATGTTTTATATTAGATAATCATGGAAATTTGGAAATATATTTTATCATGAAGAAAACAGGGAAGAAAAAATAATCCAAAAGGAGATCATTAACATCAGCGGTTAATAATAAAAATTTATACCAGAAGACAACCTACTAAATATGAAGATATGTTTATAGCCTCAAAAGAAATAGAAGGATCTCAGTGAAAGGTGTACCAATAACCTCCTCAGTTACATACATGACAAATCTCTTGGAAAGAACATGAATGAATTTTGATGAAAAGGGAGGAGTTGCTCCCACTGTGAGTAAGAAGAATGTATGATTTTTAAAAGACTCACCTATAGTAAGAAAAGGGTGAGTTGACTTAGATAAATAATAAAAATAAAATCGATAAATAATTCCTCAATAAATTCACATGTCATTCCATAAGGAGATAAGTGAAAGAAAGAGAAATATCCCTCCAATGGAGGAAGAATCAAGAGTAGAAGACCATTGGGAAGATTCCTAGTCTAAGAAAGAATCGTGAAAAATGATGTATAAATGGAGAATAAAATAAATAAATCTGCAATAGTGGGTTTAAACCCCAATTTCTGAAAATAAACCAGCCTAAAGAATCTAAATATTGGAGTAAGACTGAGCATGTGAATAAATAATATCTCTTCACATTGCTAGAATAGTTGAATTTTGTTGGGCATTTTGAATAAGAACAAAAAGTGGGTAATTATTTAGAAGAAAAGATCAAAGGGATAGTATATCAGATTTAACCACAATCCTCTTCTTGAGTATTCTATTGGTACCCCCTCCCCATGCTTTAAAAAATTTATAATATTTATTTGAAGTGGAACAACCTTATATGAAATAATAATAATATTTTTTTTAAATATTCATATGAAACCCGACTTAATGATTGGTTTGAAACAACCACTCTCTTTTTAAAAGATTTATCTAGAAGTTGTGTTCTATATAAAAGGAATATCATATGATAAAGTGATGAATTTAAAACTGAAGATATGTTAAATTTATATTTTAATAATCTAGTTGTTCCAAGTCACATAGAATATTTAACCATCATTATCAAGATTAAATTCAAGTGGTATTTGTCCAATAAGAGAAGAAAGGTTGTTAGAGAGTGAAAACATTCATGTTTTTCATGTTTATATATATATTTTTCTAATAATATACTATCATATAATTATTTTCAGGGTACCAAGAAGCTTCTAGAAAAACTATAACATTTCCAAATGGTGGTCTCCCTATTCTAAAGATAATTTTAATGTCTGGATCCAGGTTAATAATTGGTGTTAATGATATGTAGCAGTTCAAAGTTAGAGATTTTCTAGAAGAATTAGTTACTAGAACTCTAGTCTATTTATCCCCATCCAATGATAGATTCCCTTAAAGAATTAAATAAGGTAATACTACTAGGGTCCATGGAAGTAAGTGAGTAACATATAATTCATTGGTGTTTATTGGCGTAAAAAATTGTTTCATACACAGTGTTCCAACTCAGTAGGTTTAGAAGATATATTAATGACATAATGGAAATTAAAAATTTTCTTGATGAAAATATATCAGTAGTGTGAAACTATAAAGAAGAATAATGTGTGTTTTGTAATGATTCTATGGATTATTGAAAATTATATGAAAAATGGTGATATTGAAGTGAAGTATCTGATTATAATCCATTGTACTCATTAAAGTGATATAAATATTATAAAAAATATAGCACATCAATCAAGGGTGAAGCACATTGAAATAAAATATCACTATATCAAGGAGAAAGTAGAGTATGGGATTATAAAGATGAAGTATGTGCCCACTGAACCATAGGTTTTAGACATCCTAATGAAGGCCTTACCAAAAATAATCATTTTAATAACATTTCACGGATCTTGGATTTTAATCAACTTCCCATAATAGAATAGTTTGGATGTGGGAACCCCTCTCCCTGAGGTATATTGTGTTTTAGTTATGTGATAATATGTTATCTTTACCATATTACCTACTAAAAAGGAGTTCACATAAGGTTCATTGATAAATGGGGAGAAATTATTTATTGATCAAGATAGGTGGAGAAGCTAATAGGACAATTATAAAAATAAGGGTAGTTTTAAATATAATGATTCTTAATATGGCTGATCAATGAAGAGGAATCATGAAAGTAATTGTTGGGTTCATGATGATAATAGTTGATTTGTGTGGCTTAAGAAGTAATCTCAAGGTATGAGCTTGTTTTATCTTTTTGTGTCAAGAAGCTTTACAAATCAAGGATCAAGAATGAAGTTCTTCATAAATGATATTTTCATGTCACTCTTGTCTCTCACACTGAGATTAACTAATGTGGTATTAGATTATATATTGAGGAATTATTTGATACTATCTAGAGTTACATAAGTGAAATGGTTTTGAATGTGTGGGTTTTTTAAACAAATTGGTTCTTGAAATTTTGAGGTGTTGTTAATAAATCCAACTGTGGATATTATTGGAAAAAATCCCTCTTGGTGGTGTTTTTGGTTTGTTTTGTTTGTTGACATGGTTGTAATTTTTTTTTAAAAGTTGTTTTTAAAAGGAGGCATGAAGTTGTTTTCAATTTTTCATTGTATTTTTCTAAAGGATCATGAAAAGTGAAGAAGTGATAAAGGATCACATGAAGCACATAATACCTAAAGAATTACATAGAGAACATAAGTCCTAAAGGATCACATGATCATATGAATGTTGTAAATCACATGATCACATGAAGTGAAGAAAATCAGGTGGTCTCATGAATGAAGGAAGATCTTACGATCACATGATGTAAAGAGGATAACATGATCACTTAATCAAAAAGTGATCATGTGATCAATGTTTTACAAGAAAAAAGTGATATGTTGTCAATCAAAATCGCACAATATTATATGTTAGAAATGATAACATGATAGAGTCATCCAAATTGTATGAAAGGGAGAAGGATGAAAATGATGGATTCATTTTTAGGTCTCTCTGAATCATGTGAAACGGTCTTGCAGAATCACATGAATAATGTTCAGCTAGAAAAGATGGAGTCATCTTATGGTCACTCAAAATACCATGACTGCATGAGTATCAATGGGAATTGCAATGGACTCATGTGATGTGCTTGAATAAAGTGAAACTAACTGAGGTATAAGGGTTTGTGTCAAGAAATGGTAGTTGATCACATAATATCAAAGTAGTTTCACAATTTCATGTTCCAGGAGATGTTATGTGAAGCAAATAAGGCAGAAGTAGGTTTTTCTATGGTGGTGTAATGGATGGATGACCTTGTTTTTTTGAGTTAAATTGGTTGATTTTTTAATGAATACCCATTAACCTATCCTTAATAAGTAAGATAATTTAATTAAGTGGCTTGATATAAATAAATGCATGAAGGAGGAATTTCATGAGTATCAAAGGAAGTTACCTGATAGTATAAGTCATGTAAGAAGAATTTAAAGGTATACACACTAGAGAATCATGTAGGGGTTATTCACTAAGGTGTATTGTAGGGGTTATGTGCTAGGGTATTGTACAAGGGTTACACACCAAGGTATCATAGAAGAGTTATGTTCTAGGGTCTCATGTAAGTGCTACATGCTAGGGTCTTACACAAGGACATACATGCTATGATTCTCAAGCTCAAGGGTTATGCGCCCGAGGGTCTTATGCTTATGGTGTTACCCTATTAATACTATCATTTTCATATCTGAATTTTGAATAAGAATAAAACATAGGATCTTCACTAAATGAAAATACTTGGATAAGGATATTATTCACTGCTACCTCTGAGGTAGTGAAAGGAAGAAGGTGGTTCTACAATTAAATAAGTGAAGGGATTTATAGAATCATTCTAGAAATAGAAATACCTAGAATCTCTTAAATAACTTGTCAAATTGTAGAGTAGTTTCTAGGAATTATCATGGAAGGGTGATGATTGAGGGGATGTTCACATAAAAGTTGTGAAGGATCACGTGAAGTTCAAAGGAACCTATCTTACATTTGATAAAACTATCAATAATAGATGATATTTTTATTTTTCATGTGTGGTAATTATTTTTCATTCTAAATTAGTTTTCCTAAGAGGGAAGTGCTAGGGAAGTGATCCCAAGGAGATAATGTATCTACACTAATCATATGTAAGGAAAGTGTGCCTAGGAAAGAATGGCCTAGCTTAAAATAAACGAGTAGTGATATTATCAATTTTAGTATACCAACACCTTGTTGGATTCTTGCTCCTCAAACTTTCCCATAGTGGTGAACCAAGTAAAAATTAGTGTGTCTTTATGATTTATTTCTTTATTTACTCTCAGTGCATCATCATTAAATAAATTTGGTAAAGATAAGTCCAACATAAACACTAAAATGAAAAAATATGACCCTCATAATCCATAGGTCACGATCCAGTTGGGTAGGAAGAATTTTTGAATAGCATCTAGACACTGATTAACCCCCCCCCCCCCACTTAGGGTATCTAATCCCCTTTTGGGCCTAACATATTTGAATTTATGACAAAATAGCTGGATAGAGTTTATAAAAGATCATAATTTTGTGATCTATTGTACTATGGGGAAAGGAAATGTGACATATAATGTATTGAGTGGGAAGTCACATGGAGATATTTATTGAGAGTTTGAAGATTTATGAAGGATGATATGGGATCTTATAGATTTACATTTTTATATAATGTAATATGGACATGTAAGTTTCCTATATTAGATGATAGTGCATTGTAATTTTCTGAAATATCTAGAGGAATACATGTTGGGAGATCCTAAGGTGAAGGCGTGGGAAGATAATATCACATATGGAGATTCTCTTAAAGGATGTTCAAAGGATAGTCATCATCAGTTGTTATTATAAAGGGTTATTTTTGTTTTGGTGGTGATGAGACAGGTGGTTCTTTATGTGTTTACTAACTCACCTCTATAAATAGATCCTAGTTTTTCTATGATTTATCATACACCTGGGAGTTTCTCTTGGTGGTTAGGGATGAATAGGTTAGTGGATAAGTTCATGTCTTGGTGTTTGGTTTATCAGAGAGTGTAAATTTAATATTATATTCATACTAGTTTTTTGTATCCATTAAATATTCCTCAATCGAAATGGGAGGATGTATTAATGGATTTTGTGACCGGTGAACCTCATACATAGGATGGATGTTATTTAATCTGGGTGGTTATGGACTATTTGATGAGTTCGAATCATTTCCTAGAAATTAAGAAGTCAAGTGTCATTGATAATTTATTAAGTATATATATAGAGAATTGTTTATAGCTTTATGGGGTTCCAAAGATGATTATTTTCAATCGAGATCCAAATTTTACCTCAATAGCGCAGAAGGGTTTGCAAGATGATTTTAGATTATAGTTATATATTATCATTGATTTTTATCCTTAGATGGTTGGTAAAAAAGATTATAAAATCTAGATTCTAGAGGACATTTTGCGCACATGTGTTCTGGATTTTATATTCTTATGGTGATTTATTATCATTTGGTTTATTTTTCTTATAATAATAAAAAAAACCACTCTTTAATTGGTTTAAATCAATTTGATGAATTGTATGACAAAACATTCATATATCAGTTGTGATGGGTAGAGGTTGAAGAGTCAGTTATTATTAGATCTAATTTTTTTATAATCATGACAGAGAAGGTTAAAGTCATATATTAGTAGATGAAGGATTCTCAAGAGTCTTAAAATTTATATGCTGATAAAAGGAAGAGACCACTAGAGTTTGAGTTCAGTCCTTATGTGTTTATGAAGCTTTCTCTTCATCATGGGTATCAGAGATTCAATCATGGGAGAATATTTTATCCTTGGTTTATTAGACCTTTCAAAGCATTGAAGCATCTTAATAAGGTGATTTATCATTTACATCTTTCTCTACAGATGGATCAGATTTATAAATTTTTCCGTGTGTCACAAATTCATCAATATAATCATGAAAACTCCCCCAGTTATTCATTGTGGTAAGTTTGATATTGAGGAGTATGAAACATCTGTGGATAGAATTATTGAGATTCCAGATCCATTTTCATAACCATATCAATTAATTTTTCTTTATTTTTCTCAAGTTTTGTTTATTTATTTCTTATAGGTTTAATGTGGTAACATCTAAGAGAATTACTCAATGTTACCACTTCAAAAATAAATCAGTATGTGTATTTCCTTTTATTTATTTTTTTGGATTCCCAATTAAAATGATGCATGCAAATAATTATCTAAATCAGTTTAAAAATAGGGTATTGAATGGAATAAGAGTTGGGGGTGTAAATCTATTTTTAGTATTTTTTTTGTGCTACCATTGTTTCATGATTTCTTTTTTCTGAATTTCTAATTATTTTATTTTCATTTTTGGTGCATTTTTTATATTATTTAATTGAATTGAATACTTTGGAAAATTTTACCATATTGGTATTTTAGGAATGTAGATTTATTTTAATGTTTGATCAATTAAATTATTTTTGAATGTATTTTGTTTCTTGACTTCTGATTGTTTCATTTGATGAATTTTGATTGATTGTGAAACTCATGTGCACTAATACTATCCAAATTAAAAATATTTCCAAACAAGAGAGGTTTCTAAACCTATTTGAAATCTTCTTACATTTCTTTTTTTCTTGAGAGTATTGAGAAATGTTTTGTGATCCAGAACGTGATTTTTTTCTTGTTTTCAAAGCTATTAGTGTTCATGTAATGTGTTTAGTATGATTGGGGTACAACTTTGAAAGCCCCTTTTGTATTTGACTCTAATTTTTTCCTACCTTTTCATATGAAATTTATTAATCACATAGTATCCACGAAATTACTTATTAGGAATCCAAATTAAATGAAATTTATCTTTTTCCCACCAACTCTAGAAGTAAAATGAATGGTTATATTTGAACTAATATACGGGCGAGGGAGAAGATTACCTGTATTTTTTTCCTAAAAAATGTGTTTGAGATGAAATGAAAACAGAAGTGTTTCAATATTTATTGATGACTTGGTGGATGAAATTTCATGATGTAAATATTGAACAATATCCAGAATATCATCACAATGTTGGGTTGGGAGCCCTCCAATTTTTGAATATCAAAAGATTCCTCTCCTTATCCTCAAAAAAATTATTCTAAAGAGAAATTTCAGATATGAACTCAAGCTAAATGAATACTAAAAATGGGATAAATAGGTAATAAATTCATAATTTATGATGAAATTACCATTAATAACTTCCTAGAGAAATAAATTTTTGACTTTATGTGATTCATTTTCAATCATATTAAGAAGCAAACCATTCTTGAGAAAAATTATTTTCATGAATTTACATCATTTTAAATTATAACCCTCCTCAATCTACCTCTAATTTTTTACATTTTAAATATACCAAATCCAAACCTCATAAAAACACATGGAAAATCACTAATTATTGACACAATTATGAATATTTTATGTCAATATATTAGCAGTACATCAAGCCTATGGAAATCACACAAGTTCTTGTGAATGATAAAATCTCCATAAAAAATCATTCATTGAAGAGAGAAATATTTTTCCAATGAGGTAGGTATGACATTCACATGGAGATTAAAATGAAATTGAATAAATTTTTATGATTTTTGAATATTTTTTTATTTATTATCCACAAATAATTCCTGATATTTCCTTATATGTGAAAATTTAGTTATGTTTTCAATTATAATTTAGGATGTTTGTTTTGAACTAGGTATTAGATGATTGCACAAGAGTGTAATGGTTAGGTGTGGGGAGTGATGAATCTTGAATTTTAATAATCGTTATACTCTAATTCAATGTTTATAAACCCACCATAGTGTTATTGTTTTGTCCAATTTTCACATTTTTATGTTTTTGTGGTATTTTGAGTTTAATTACAAAAATTTCCCAATTTTTGAGTTTAACTATTTTATTTGTATTATTTATTTAATCCATAACATTTTATAAAATGAATAAAATTTATAAATTACATATTATTAGTGATTAATTACATCTTGGAATTTATTTAATTCTTCTAGATCCAAAGCTTAATCCATCAATTGGAGGCCCAAAACCAGATCACAAGTTGGGACTTGAAAACTATGCATAGATCGGGACACTTTTAATATTGAGCTTAAATCTCAAAGTGTGTCCATAAAATTGATCTATAATTTATTATAGAGATATAAAAGGATTTGGGAAACACATTTCATAAATGTTCTCTTGTGATATTATGCCTACTTTAATGACATAAATGCACGGGAATGTGGATACTTTTAATATGAAGAGTCTGCATGGGCAGACTAAATTCCAAGACTAAATCAGACATAATTGCTTCCAAATTTTTATATTGAAGCTAAAATTTATTGGTTATAAATATGATAGATATTGGAACATATTTTAAGAAGTAATTATTCCATAATTATGTAATTTAATGGGTCTACCATATGGATTATTTTTTAAAACATATTTATAGCCCAAAAATTCACCTCTTCTCCCTATAAAAATTTGTTTCTTCTCATTTTCATGGGGTTGGAAACCTAGGGGTAGAGTTTGTTGAAAATTTATTATAGATTTATAATTTATTTAATTATTTAATATTAATTAAATTTTAATATACGTTTTTTATTCTTTATACCTCTTTTCATCCACTTTATTTTTATGTGTTCTCCCACTATTGTCCCCTTCTCAACTCTACAAAAAAAGAGGGTTAAACTCGGTGCTTGTTTGAGGGAGGTAATAGTGGTTTTATTTAGTTTAATGTGCTTTAATTTATTCTATTTATTCAATTATGAGGTTTTTAGAAATTGTTAAAATTTTTATAGTAATCAGTCATCTTGTTTTCACTATCATCTAAATTCTTCTTCTCATTTATCAATCACCCTTCCCTTAACTATATATACATGAAAATGGTGGAGTATGGATTTTGAAGTGATTTTCAAAAAACAGGTATCATATATAACATTAAAAAGACTATTTCCCTATATGTAGAGGTCTTTGTATGGGGTAATCACATTTCAAATGAGAAGGCGAGGTGTGATAGGTCTTGATCACATATTATAGTTGAATATTGAGAACAATTTTGAATAATGATTTCAATCACCATGACCTCTTAGGAAAAATTTCTTCTTTCTTTATTACAAAATTTAATTTTTTGATTTCAGTTAATATTTATAAATAATATATATATTTCATGAAACTTTTCAAACCAGCCATTTATAAAAGTTTTATAGTTTTATATTAGTTAGTTTAAAATAGTGACAATGGAATTGTAGTGTGTGTTAGCGGCCTCCTTGTGATCAACTGTAGGGTGTTATACTATGGTGAATTCTTAAGAGAATAAGAATTTAATTTAATACTATATTACAATGAACTGCTTTCATCAATTTGGAAACATTTATGGGGAGGTCAAGTGCATTCAAATGCTATTTTTCATAAAAAAATAAAAAACTAAAAAACTAAAAAAATCATCATTGAGTATTTTTTATTTAGGTAGAAATGAATTATTTTAGTGATATTTATTATTTTTGGCATAGAGATGATATATGTATTAGGTTTGAGTTATTAAATAAACATGGTGAAGAAATTCATAGAAGAATAGAGCAACAGAGAAATAAATTGAACAACCATTTGACCTTTATTCAAGAATCTAATGTCTATTGGCCGAAAAAACCCTAAAAAGAAATTGAACTATAAGACATCATTATTGTTCCACCTATATTTGAATTTGAATTACCCAAGGAAGAAATTAACATAAAACATGATGATCTAATTGACTCTCCTTTGTCATTTCTTGAAGTGGTTCTTGAATATGTTGTGTTAGCTGATACAACTATGGGAGATCAAGAAACATTAGATAAAAATTGGTTATATTTTTTTAAAGAAAAAAAGTTTAATTATCCTACCATATTATTCAAAGAAGAATCAGTACCTATCTACCTCTCTCTTTTTATGGAAGCATATGGAGAAAAAACTGTTGGGACAAAATTCTTAGAGGTCTTACATGAGGATATCAATATGAAATCATCTTTAAATAAAGAGGAATATTACTTTCTTGATTATAATTGTTTTTATTATCAAAAAAATGAAACTCTCGCTAAAATTTACTTTTCTAAAATTATGGATACAGTAGATTAACCAATGAATTCACTGGATGGTGTTATCTAGTTTTTTTCAGAAGAAGAAGAGCACACATTCATACCCCTTCCCCTATAATTCAAGTTGTACAACAATGCAGTGGAGGAAGATCTTATGTAATCTACCCATGGGATCCTACATGACCAGTTTTGGATGAATATCACTGGGATAAATATTTTCTTATGGTTTCTAACCTCAAAACCCATCTAACTTCAGAATGGGGTTAAACCACTGTGATTACCTGACTAGGGGAAGTAAAAACCCAGCACCCGCTTGGGGGGTCAAACAAAGCATTGTCCCATTTATTTCACCATTATATTTATTTTTCTTTATTTTTCTTATTTTTTTATTTATTTATTTTATATTTAATGTTGTAGTAGCTAGGAGCTTTACTCAGGGATACCACTTCAAAAATAAATCAGTTTGTGTCTTTACTTTTATTTATTTTATTTTATGTCCAATTAAGCGGGTATATACTCTTGGTTACTTTCGTTCCTCCAACTTGTTGACTCGTTTGGAAACACCTAACCAATCCCTCCATTCAAATTCGGTGGATTAATGTGATCAAGGACATACAAATGTTTATGATTTTCCAACCATCCAACAGTCTCATATGGTTGCATTCAAATAAGCCTTCCAACAAAATATGGTGGAAAACAGCCAGTAAGCACATACACCTACCAGCATTCATCAAGACTTCCAACATTCTTGTTTGGATGCACTCATAGAAATCAATAGAAAATCCTCGATGACATGTGGAGGGAAAACTCAACTCTCAACCCCAACACAAGAGTACTACTAGAATCCACTAATAGGAAAGGGAGGACATGAGCATGTATATGCACCTACTCTAGATATGGAATAGATGTATATTTTTATTTTCAGTCGCTGAATTCACCAAGAACATCTTAGAAATGGTGAAAGGGAAGACACAGATTCTTAATCATATCCTAGATATTTTCCAAGATATCATCATGGTGACAACTGAAGTACTTGAGGGATATAAGCATAACTCTGTCCCCACAAGCAGGTCATCTCATCGACATGTCACCAAGAGCATATATGTACCTCTATTCACTTCCACGTGGGTCGTGAGGCATACTCCCCCGTGTCATGTGGACAACTAGATCGGGCATATACACCCAACCCAATTAGAGGTGACCGTCCTATTTAGATAGCCACTCAAAGGCAGGCACATACACCAGTATATGATAACCACTTCTCCCAGAATGTGTTCCCAACATCTAGTAAAAATACATATAATAAGAAATATCATAAAACTCAGTTGAAATATCATGATTCGATATGCATTTTGGATCCACTCAATGCTGGAGTTCTTGAAGCCCTTAGACATTTATCTCTTTCAGCTCAAGATCCTATCCTCCCATTACCAAATTATGGGATATATAGAAATAATTGTGAAGGTCGTCATCGGAAACTTCCCAATGATGGTTTTCTGGATGATAATTCGATCAATCTAGAGAAAATATATTTTTATTGGAGCCATAGAAGACCTTCATATGTTCATAAGACTAAGGAGAAAGATGGTTTTCCCCTTGCAGTTACCCACCATGGTGGTCCTCAAAATGATGGTCTTCTCCGTAAAAGTCCACTTTATAGTAGTGGTTCACATTTCCAAGGAAATTATCTAATAGACATGGTAGTGATGAGAAAGCCCTCTTATCTTGAGGCGCATGAAAACACAATGGTAGTCATGTCTGATGCCTTATCACTGGAAGGTGAAATAATTTATCAACCATAAGATAGACCAAGGTGTCCTTCATTCTTCAAACCACCCTTAGTCTATTTATCTTGCAATATAATAGAGGAATTCTCTACCAATCTGGTTTATTCTAATAAAAAGGCAGAGAAACACCAACTTTGGTCTGATTGGATAGAATAGTATCTAGTGAAAGACAAAGAGTATGTGTTTAACCTAAGAAAGAAACTGGCAAAAAATGAAGTACCTATCATGTTTCATCCATTGTCCACTCCTCAATTTAGTATTCCAGATATGTTGGCAGAAGAATGTATTCATAATATCTAACTCAATATATTGAAGACTCTTCATTATCATAAGGAAAAATTATTACCTTATGATGAATATCCAAGTAATATAGATGTAAAATAATGGTTGCACCTCCAAATTGACATGGCATCTCCCTCAGTTTCATAACATCCAAATATCAAGAAATGGAAGGGATCCCTTTAATGTGCATGCCTTGATGAACTTTTTTTTTTGAAAATTAATCAAAGATACATCAAATGGAATTCATATCAATGGATGGGGTGTCCATGGAGCATTGAATTTTATAGTTCTCCAGAGTTATAAAATCCCACCAAAAATGGTCTCATGAAATGTTATTTCCCAAGGTCGACTACAACAGACATATTTTGTGTGTATCCAATGATATCCTCAAGAACAGGCTTCAACTAGTATTCATCCAAGTCAGTCCCAAAGAAGGAAATATTTTGAAAGAATTTTCCAACAGGCATCTGAAAATATCAAGAAGTCCCCTTTTTTAGAGGATGTCAATCATTAGATTGAGAAAATATTTGAAATAGTGCAAAGATCGTCCAAAACATGTGATTTTAGTGGATGTAGTATAACACAGCTAGCCAATGTTCAGAATAAAATGCACAAGATAAAAAGAGTAGTTGAGGAAATATCATCCATATTTGTTCAAAATAAACCCCATCCCACTAAGATGGGGGCTTTATTAATTAAACTCTCAGAGCCAAAAAATAGTGCTAGAAGGGTTGAGTACAAAGAACAGTAACAGCCCCAACCAGGAGATCTAGGAAATTTTTCACATTCATAATCCCCTCCTTATAAAAAGTCAATTTTATTTAGATTGTAGATGAATTCACAAATTAATTCATAAATAAACTATCAGAGGATTCTCTTCAAGTTACCATTCATCAGGAAATTCTTAGGGAATCAACCAACAGAACAACTAGGTCTCATGGAGGATGCAGAAGAAGATCATCTTGCAGTGATACTGACAGAAAACCTATAATTCATTATGCATCGATAAATGTAATTAATTCTATAATTATGGATCCTCTATATCATGAGTCCATTTCATAGGAATTAGAAGATGAAGTTGATGTTCTTGATATTGTCCACACTGAACAAAATGAATGAGGTGTGCTCACCAAGAATCATAGGCTTGCATAGAATCAAGGTATCCCCTCAAATAATCCACTTCCACATTTTCACAAGGAACTAGATAGGGATAAAGGTAAAAGCCATACCATGTCTCCCCCCCCCACTAGAGAAGGCCAATATCTTTAATTTGAAGAAATATTTGCGCAGTAGGAAGAAGAAATGAAGGAGTTAAGAAGACTCAATACAGAGTTACTCTGAGCCAAGCTTCCTACTAGATATTCTCTATAAGAAAATACCTAACTGGTAATTCTAGTTGGAATGCATAAATCAATATAATTTTTCAAAATAACTAATTAATATCAATAATTCCCTCTGGTACATGCACACCCTTACAAGAATGTCCCAATGGTTTATCCACGACAGATTCCAATGATGCCACAACCAGTAGTCTCACAGGTCGCTACACCAGTCTAGGATCCATCCATCAAACCTATTCAGGTCCTAGCTCATCCAGATATTCCTAAAATAATGATGAACACCATTGATTCATTGATGACTTTATTGGAATATTTTCAGGTACAATATTCATCGATTCAACTAGAAAACAAGGTTTATCTTGAATGGGTATATCTAACTCATCCCTCACAAAACTTTTGGAATCCCACATTTCTGATCATTAATGGATCAAGAGATCTGAAGTAACACTTGGCACATTTTGTCTCTCACTGGGACCCTATGATGGGTACCCCTGACCAATAAGAAGAAGTAAAACATAGATTCTTCATAAAATCATTGCAGGTCTTGACCATTGTCTGGTATATAGGTTTGTAGTCTCAATTGATTAATGGATAGGAATATCTCTCATAGAAATTCATTTTCCAATTTAGCTCAATATTGCAGAAGCCAATAGTCTTTAATCTTACAGACTACAAGAAAAAGGAGAATGAAACAGTTTCAGATTTCATTTCTCGTTGGAAAGGATTAACATACTCCTTGAACATACTGCTCCCCCAAGGAGAACTATTTCCCATTTGTGCAGAAATCCTCCGTGATGAGTTTTTCACACCAATCATCGCAATGAAATACATATTAGGTTTCAGGGACCTTGATTTAATTTCCTAATAAGTGTAAAATTCCATCACAGAAACCAAAGATAAGTCCTCAGTAACTCCATCAGCTCCAGGATGGAGAATAGGAAAATCAGAGGCTATTATAGTTATGCTTAAGAAAGCACTTTAACCCACTCCTACATCAAATTCCTCATCATACCATAGGGATCCACCTCCCGAGAATTAGTAACAATGACCACCTTGTCAAGATGATCAAAAACATCAGAGGAAAAAAATAGGATGATGAGTTAAAGAACATATCCTACTCTTTCTTAAATGAACAAGTTCACTACCAATTCATCTCATACCTAAAAACAACTTAGTCCTATTTCCAACACTAAAGAGGCCAAATAATGAAGTAGGTGAATACATACTAAAATATTTCCCCTTCAATCAAATGCTGGGGTACCCATTCCAGTAGTGTTTTTTTCAAAGGCCTTTTACAAAAGTTAGTGGACTCCAAGAAAGTGAATTTAAATGGTTCACCGGCCTAGGTAGCATCTGTTTTTGCAACTGATATAGAGGAGGAAGGTGAATGGAAGAAGTAAAAAAGAAAGAATGTGTATAAGTTTAATGATTATATGGTTTGAAACATGATCAATCAGACTCACGCCATTTTATAAACATATTTAAAACAACCAGTTGTGCCTCTTATAACTTCTGCTAGAGCAGATCCATCTTCATCAAAATCCCAATCCTCCAAAGTCCAATCCTCAAAGAAGAAACATGAAAAGAAGGATAAAAAGAAGTCAGAAGAAGATGAGTACATTTCAAGGGTAAAGTTTTCCTTATCCTTAGAATACTTCATGACAGTTGTTTCCAAAACATGGGAATCACCCCACAAAACATCGTAACAAGAATTGAACCATCATGAAGAATATTCATCAGAAGAAGTGTTGATATTTGGTTCCATTAATTTCAATCACCTAACATGCCCCTTTTCAAATGATGATTATGGTTATGAATATGATTTCCCTACACTTTATTGGGGAACTAAAGGATAAGGTCATCGAGGTTGAGGATACAAGGGGAGAAATTGTCATGCTAGAAGTCAATAATTCAACCACACCTATGTTTGAACCGTTTATGTAGAAAAAAAATCAAGGAAGATCCCTTTAGAATGATCAACAAAAATAAGGGAACTCCCCCCTAGATGAGAGTATCTTCTCTGACATAATCACCTTGGATGATCGGTCAGATGCTATGCCACCACCTCATTGGCGGGTGGGCAGGCCTAGCCTACCTAATCCACCAAGAGTAGAAGTACTTTAAGATCCTACATTAAAAGTTGTTCCATCCACATCAGAGGCATTGACTCCCAAGTCACCCGCAAAAGAGAATCTCCATGCGGGGATTCACATACCTTTGGAATAGAAGTATGATGTTTTGAAGGAGCTAGCCCATGTTTCGGCCATGTTATCAATCATGAATGCTTCGAATAAATCAAAGGTTCTCTGGGAAGACCTCATTGTGGATATGTAAATCCCTAAAAATTTTGAAAATAATTTTTTTTATTTAAGTCTACCAAATATAGAATGATCTAGATGAATTCCATGTGGTCATATATTTTACAGACTAAGATTAATATGATGTCATGCAAGGACACATTAGTCCCTTGTACTTATATGGAGAGATTAAGGACATTAATATCCGAAAAACCTTCATTTCCAATGGATCATGGGTCAATATCATTCCAATATGGACACTTTTCCATTTGGGACTCATTGAATCACACTTGTCTCCTTCTACTCTAATTTTTAAAGGTTATGATAATAAAGAGAAAGAACCTATCGGTGAGATTATGCTTAGAACACAGTTTTAAGATATTGTTTCTAATTCAGATTTGATGTTTGTCCAGTAGGACACAACATTCAATATCCAGTTGTGAAGGCCTCGCCTACATCATCATTTGGAAATCCCATCTTCATGACATCAATGTCTTAAGTATTGTTTTAGTGGTCAAATCGGTACATTACATGGTGATAAGGCCCCTTTCAAAACTTTTGAATCTCAGTATATTAATGTAGAGTTTTATCAGGAAAGGGGAAGAGGGTCCATGGAAAATGGTGTAACTAGGATCAATTCTCAAAATGGTCTCAAAAAGATCCCAGATAACCCATTTAATTATCTCAGTATAGATTATGTATAACCCATTAATCAAATTGAAAGGGTAGTTCCAAATCTAGGCACTAAATCAGTGGCATCCAACATTTTAATTGTGGTAATTGAATCTGAAGCCACAAGAGTAGTCATCAACTCTCCAAGGAATGATGAAATCCTAGATGAAATTTCATCCCTTGAGATTAATCAAATTTATACTTCATCGTCTAGGATGGAGGAAGTTTTCTCAATCATGGAAAAAATAGGTACACTGATTCTCATCCCATAATATTTCCTTCAGAACTTCAGGAATACTCTCCATCATCTGTTGGATCAGAAATGGTTCCCTCTTCTTCAGGATGACCAAACATCAACTCCTCCACTAGCTTTGAAAATCTTGCTTCATTGGTTATTCTGAAAGTTATCATTCTAGTAGAGGTAGAAAGTTAACATGTGATGAAGGGGGATATGAAAAATACATCTGAGATGCCCCTTCATATTTGAGGAAGGTGTCTCCACCACTATGGATGAACTCATAGAAATAAATCTTAGTACAGAGGAAGACCCATGATTCACATTTATTGGTGTGGCAAAGACTCTTGAAGAGAAAGAAATGTATACTTCCTTAACAAGGAAACATTATGACGTGTTTTCTTAGAATTATACAGAAATTCTAGGCCTTGATCCTAATGTGGGCACCCATCATTTAGATTTTCCAAAAGAGCATCGGGGATTTAATTAGGTATTAAGAATAACACACCCAAATCATGCCTAAAAAATTGAGGTTAAAGTTGAAAATCATATCAATGATGACACTAATAGAGAATTGAAATACCCAAATGGATGGATAATATTTTCCTGACAAAAAATAAGATTGGGAAAATTAAAATTTTCAATAATTTTAGAGATATCAAACAGCATTGTCCCAACGATGACTTCCTGGTTCTAATTACAAAGATCGTGATTAATGAAATAGCTAAATTTGAGGTTCTCTCTTTCATGTATGGATACTCTGGCTACAAAAAATCCAGATGTCCCTAGAATATGAAGAATCCATAGCCTTCATATCCCCTTAAAGAATATTTTTCTATTGGGTAATTATATTTTTCTTGAATAATGCTGGTGCGACATATCAATGTGATATGCATCACATATTCAAACCCATCATGGGAAATTTTTTTGAATGCTATATGGAAGATCTAGTAAAAAATATAGACAATGTTATGATCACTTGGATGATTTAGAGACCATATTCCTCAAGCTTCAGCAACATAATCTGAATATGAATCCTTTGAAAATTTCTTTTGGGGTTACTTAGAAAAATTCCTCATCTTTTTTGTATTCCATCGCGACATCGAAGTTTATCCTAAGAAGAAAAAACTTGTCCTTGTAATGTCACCACCTGGAAACGTGATGTAGTTGAGAAGAAATCATGGAAACATGACCTATATTCATCATTTCATCATCAATCTAGTAGGAGAGTGTTTCCCTTCACCAAATTGATATAGAAGGGGGTAACATATCATTAGAAAAATGACTTACAAGATTAATTTGATACCCTCATGAAATATCACTTGATCCTACTAGTATTAATGGAACCTATTGAAGAAAATCCACTCATTCTCTATGTGAAATCCCTAGATAGGTAATTAGGCTCTTTGCTTACACAAAAGAATAACTTTGGGAATGAAAACAACCTTTACTACCTTAGTCAAACCATTCTCGATGATGAGACTCAATATTTAGATATCGAGAAAAGATACCTGGCATTAATCACTATAGTCCAAAAGTTGAGGCATTACCTTCACCATCATGAGGTCTATTTCTGATCTCATAATAACCAACTCAAATTTATCCTCATTCATCTTATACTGAAAGGATGTGTGGCATGGTGGGAAGTTATTCTGATGTAGTTTTATATAAATTTTATGCCTCAAAATGAAATAAAAGGTCAAGACTAATAAGTATTCCTTATTGAGAACCCATCTGTGGAAGATACATCATTGAATACTAAACTTCTTGATGAATAAATATTCTATATTCAAGATAGTCACCCAATATGAGAATTGTATATTGATGGTGCTTCTAGAATTCCCATAAAGAATATAATGGAGGACCCTAAACTAAACAATGTTTGGTTAAGTATTGTTCTTATTTCTCTATATAAGTAAGGGTTTCTCTATTCCTTCTTGTTATCATAAGGCATTACTAATAATGAGGCAGAATATCAAGATCACATTGAAATCTTGGAGTTGGCACTCCAAGTACCAATGAATCACTTGGAATTTAAAATTAATTTAGAATTTTCAATATAAAAGATCAACGAAGATTACATAATTATAAAAGAAGAGATAATTTCCCTATGTGATTATGTATGAGGGTTAGTGGCTGAATTTTCCTTATATCCAACATTGTCTTATATCCCACGATCACAAAAATCTCAAGATGGTGCATTAGAAAATGTAGCCACATCCCCAGAAAATTCAAATTTTGACAATACAATCATCACTATTGCTCACCATCATGTGGTTTCACATTTTGTTCAAGTCAGAATAGATGAAATCAATGAAATCAATCTCATTTCTGATCCATATGGTCATACCACAGGATGGATGACACCCATCATCAAATATCTCCAAAATGGAGTACTTCCACTGGAAAGAGTTAGAAAAGAGAAAGTTCAGTGATGAGTGGTCAATTTAACTCTTTATGATAGCCAAAAAACCAAAATATTATCTACAAGTGAGGATTCCATAGATTCCTCTTCATTTTCATTGATGGACAAGAGACGGTGGCTATTGTGAAAGATGTAAATGCAAGATCCAGTAGGTCCCACCAATCTAGGCACAGAATTTCTGATCAAATCTGAAGTCTTGGACACTTCTGGCATTCAATGATGTAGGATTTCATAGATTTCACTAATAAGTGTCATCCCTACCAAATTCATTCCAACTTCATCCATCAACCCCCAGAGCTATTACATATAGCCAAATACTCTTGGCTATTTCTACATAGAGAATGGATATAGTGGGACTTTATCCTCTAGCTATGGATATGCTGTTTAGGTACATACTTTCTACTATTTATTTCTTCTCCAAATGGGATGAGGTAATACCTCATAAAAAAATCGGGTCCAAAATACTTGATAGCTTCGTTAAAGATAATATCATCACCAGATTTGGTCTCCCTCATACCATATTGATAGAAAATGGCACCAATTTTTATTTAGTTGATGTAAAATAGAACTATAATGAGCACAATATCAAGTTCAACCATTAATCCTATTATCATGCAGCATCCAATGGACAGATAGAGTATTTCATCAAGACTCTTTCAAACATACTCCAGAAGATAGTAGATAAAGACAAAAATGCTTGGCCTGATAAACTTTTTAATGCCTTATGGGATTATCGAAATACTAATTGTAATGCAACACGGTCAAACTCCATACTCATTGGTATACAGAACAAAAGTAGTCAAACCCATTGAATATCATTTTCCTTCAATCTTAGTTTCCATATGTGATAAAAATATTTCATAGGAATAGTTTAAGAAGTAATTAGATGAGTTGGAATGATTAGATAAAAAGGTTTTTCTTACCTTGCATCACATGGAAGTCTATCCAAATAGAATAGAATGAGCCTTCAACAATAATGTTCACCTATATTCATTTATTCAAGGTAAATTAGTATTGGTCCTTAGAACTCCAATAATCCTAGGAAAGAAGCCTCCAATGTTTGACCCAAAGTGGGAGGGACCTTTCTTCATACACAAGGTCTACTCTAATAGAGATTATTTGTTAATATCAATAGATTGATAAATCATTTCTATCACGACCCGCCTTTACCAAAAGGAGGGAAGGGTCAGCAGATCTCCAGGCCCTTCCTTCTTTATGTTGAAGGAGAGATAATGACCCCCGAGACCCGCCTTCGATAGGTTTCGGAGTGGCGACTACCACCAAGGGTATAGAATTTCACACAAATGGAAGGCATTAACCCTTTATGTTTTATAGGATCGGGAGATAGGAAGATGAAAACCAACAACACCAAGGTAAAAGAAAAGTAAATCCAAAAGTAAACCATTCCCACATGCATGTTCCAAAAGTAAAAGCCACAAATTACAAAAGGTAAGTACCAAAAGAAGAAAAACAGCAACTGCAACTGCCCCAAAGTCCGAGCTAGTATGGTCCTACGCGATCCCCTAAGTCCTCCTGGAAACATAAAAGTAGTTTTATATACGTAGGGTGAGCATACAAGTACACTCAGTAGGGAAAACCAAAGACTCTTGTGCACAAGTGGGGGAACGTACTAAAGTCCCATGAGAAAAGGAGTAAACCAAACACCTATCAAGGTAAACTACCCACCCAAGCCTCACCAAGGCACACTCCCCAAATAACACAAGTCAAGTAATATATATAATAAGGGAACATCGATGTTTGGGTACCCCACGCCACTTTCCCACTGGTTATTGAGACATCCTACGCATCGGACCAATCCCGCCATTCTTACCGCAGTCCCACTGCCACACCCACTCGCACACACCTGGGCCACAACCACACGCAGTCCCACTGCCAAATCCCACCCGCAAACACTTGGGCCGCAACTATCACACATAACCACACCTGTAAACACCTAGGCCAGAACAACCACCACCACGCCCGAAGACACCTAGGCTAGAAGATCCACTGCCACGCCCGAAGACACCTGGGCCTCATCCCGAAGACACTTGGGAAACCTCCTACCGCACATACCTATCCAACCACTGCACTACCCTGCCCGAAGGTTCTTGGGCTAATAATAGACCTCAGGCCATCATAGCCTGCCCGAAGATACTTGAGCTATCCGGGAAAGGGAGCAGAAAAGGAGCTAATAACCAGCCACTAAGAATAGTGTTGTGAAAAACACCCTCCCCCATGAAATGGGGGTGTTCGTCACTAAGTTCTCAACTTGTGTGGGGTGCGAATAAGAAACACAAGATACAAGTATATATATAGGTAACAAGCACTCACCCCAAACTAGGTTTTTCTTCAGACAGTCTATAGATTCACAACAGCACTCAAGTCCAAGTCACAACTCTCACCAACAAAACCCATTTGTCCCATTCTTGTTTTCATGTTCATAAATAATGTTCAAATAAGTTTATTCACTACTGGGAAACTAACAACGTAAGCATAACCAAGGAAAAGAATGCACCCAATCGTCAATTTAAACATTCACACCCGGTTCTCTTGTAAAGTCACAACAACAAGGGAAAGTGAGAACTCTCGAAGTCCTGGAACCATACAACACTGAGACACTGACCCATGTCCCCTCCCCCAAAAAGGTTTTTCATCAACAGAGGATCCCACCCCAATTCGTGATATAAACAAGTAACCACCAGGTCTTAAAACTCAAAACCACCGAATCCATATCAACAGGGGATCCCACCCCCAATTTCATAACCACTGAGAGCATAAAAGAACATGGGATCCCATCCCCTCCCACATCCCTAGCAACCGGCCCGTGGAAGAAGAACAAACAAACCACCACCATCAATCAAAACAGGACCATGCGGTATTTCCAGATTTAAAGATTTTACACGCTCCATGATTTCAATTTCTGTGTGTGTTAACCGGGGGTTATCATATAAGGGTTAATCCTGGTGCATCCAATTTATTTAGCCGGGTATATGTGATTAACCAATTTACTTTTCATAGTAGGAGTTTACATTTAGGAACAAGCCATTTAAAACACCACGAGGGGTTCATTAGTGCACAAGCAACAACCACCAATGGCCTCGATTTTCAGAAGGCCTAAGATAGCACAACTCAGGAAGATGATCATAATATAAACAGCAGCAACAATCACAACTCCCCCCTCTTTATTTACAAGGTTCATTCGTTATCTTTAATTAGGTCTGATTTATCCATTTCTACAGAAACAAAAGCACGCCTACCCTGCATGATACAAAAAATAGAGAGGCGAAGGAGAAATTCCCTACTTGTTAATAGATGATCGACGTTTAGGCTGGGCGTGGAACTTTACGGATAACGATGCCACTCGCCCGATGCACCATAAGCTGTTTGTGAAAATCCGCGATCCAGGAAAGAAGAAACACCACAGCTAACCCTTAGTTTATAAGAGTCGCGTACGGTTGAGATGAGAAAGCCAAAAAGCGTAAGGCGCGGGGTCGTGGGTTGGCCACGCGGCCCCACTGGTCAGGTGGTTTAAACCGACTCATTAATTATTTAATTAAAACTCTTATGGGCATTATGGGTCTTTAAAACATGCTCAAACTGGTCAAAATAGGGTTTAAACCCCTAATTGCGCAAGAAGGAACGCCACTGGAAAGAACCCACGTGGTGGGCCAGAGCCACCGGTGGATGAGGGCTACCGGTGGGTGATGGCTACCGGTAGCCAAGCTACTAGTAGGCTGCAGCCACCGGTAGACCTAGCCACTGGTAGGCTGCAGCTACTGGTAGGCCGAGCTACCGGTAGGCTGCAGCTACCGCTAGACCCCGCTACCGGTAGGCCGCAGCTACCGCTAGACCCAGCTACCGGTAGGCTGCAGCTACCGATAGACCCACCTACTGGTAGGCTGCAGCTACCGGTAGGCCAAGATACCGGTAGACAGAGCCATTGGTAGCTGCAGCTACCGATAGACCGAGCTACCGGTAGACAGAGCTACCGGTAGGCTGCTGCTACCGGTAGACCGAGCTACCGGTAGGCCTGCTACCGGTAGGCCTACACCACCGCGATTCCCAGACCAGAAAACCCTACATGAGGTTTTCACAAAGTAATGGACCCCAAAAACCCGGGCCATTACATCAGATACCTCTTAAACGATTCTCATCCTCGAGAATCAAAACAAACCAGAAGGAAAGAGAGGGTTCGATCAACCACCTCGAAAGATACCTCTTAGGAGTGAACCGATGCTAACTAAAAACACTTCCCTGACAAGAACCAGGCAACATACCATGCCAAAATGCCCAGCCGTGTGGGTTGGGGAGTCTCCTCCCCCATGTCAAGATATTATCCGCTTTGGGCGGCACTGACACGCCCGCACAGGTTTAATCGCATCCAACTTAATGCATCTTTATTAGGGGTCGGGTCCTCTCCTCCCCCATAGCCAGGGATTTTCACACACATCCAAAGGAAGAAAACCAGTACATCCCATAGCAAAAAGACAAAACGTTCTACTACAATAGGTACAACAAAGAACAAAAATCAAAACAACTCTGGGTACTGGGTACGCATCTGTGCTTCCCTCTCCCACGTACTCTCTTCAATCCCACCATGTCTCCACAACACACGAACCAAGGGAATGGTTCGCCCACGAAGCACCTTCTCCTTGTGATCCTCGATCATCACTGGTTTCTCCACAAAAGTCATGTCGTCCTCGATTTCCATCTCACCCCAATCAAGGAAGTGTGAATCGTCGTGCAGATACCAGCGACACTATGACACATGGAAGACATGATGTATCCTTAGTAGAGGAGGTGGTAATGCTAGCTGATAACCCACTTCACCGACCCGCCAAAACACTTCGAAGGGTACGATGAACCTAGGAGAAAGGTTACTCCCCTTGCCGAACCTCCGCTGCCCACGCCGAGGGGAGACCTTCAAGAACACGTGGTCTCCAACCTCAAACTTCAAGGGCCTCCTCCGGGTATCAGCATATGACTTCTGTCGGTCCTGGGCCGCCTTCATCCTTTCTCGTATGAGCTGAACCTTCTCTGTCGTTCTCTACACCACTTCTGGGCCAAGGATGCCTGCCTCTCCTACTTTGGCCCAACACATAGGTGAACGACATGGACTCCCGTACTAGGCTTAAAACAGGGCCATATCGATGGTAGAGTGATAGCTATTATTGTAGGCGAACTCCACCAGGGGAAAGTGTCGCACCCATGATCCTCCTGAGTCCAGAACACATGCCCGCAGCATATCCTCTAAGGTCTGGATGGTGCGCTCTGTTTGTCCATCTGTCTGGGGATGGAAAGCAGTGCTAAGACGTAACTGGGTGCCAAAATAATGCTGCAATCCTCTCCAGACTTGAGAGGTAAACTGTGCATCCCTATCCGAGACTATAGACTTAGTAACTCCATGAAACCGCACCACCTCATCCACATACCTTCGTGCCAAAGTATCCACTCCACTCAACTCCCTGATCGCAAGAATGTGAGCTGATTTTGTTAACCTGTCCACTACCATCCAGATGGCGTCGTATCCCCCTTGTAAATTTGGTAGTATCGTGATGAAATCCATCAAGATGTCGTCCCACTTACACTCGAGGACATCTAGAGACTACAGTAGGCTGCCAGGAACTTGGTGTTCAGCCTTCACTTGCTAACACACTACGCACTTGGCCACAAACTCTGCCACTACTCACTTCACTCCGGGCCACCAAAACTATCTCTTCAGTCCCTGGTACATCTTGGAAACTCCTGGGTGTACCGCCAGGGGTGAGTTGTGGAACTCACTGAGAACCTTGCCGCGCATCACTCCTGGAACAAACAACCTTCCCTGGAAAAGCATCTAGTTCTGACCATCCTCTGTCCATTCTTCCGGAGCATTGCCCTGGTCAACTCGGTCACACATCATTTCGCACTCTAGGTCTCCCCACTGAGATTCCTCCACTTGCTGCAACTGAGAAGACTGCACTATCATCTGATGTAGGCAACCTATACCACCATCCATCCTCGCATCCAGGTGTAAGGTAGCCAACTCCTCCATCGCTTTCCAGGCGTCTGCCGACTCTCAGACCGCATCCTTTTACGTCCTCCTGCTCAAGGCATTGGCCACTACATTCCCCTTTCCCTCAGTATAAGAGATCTCGAAGTCATAATCCTAGAGGAACTCCACCCATCTCTGCTGTCGTAAGTTTATGTCCTGCTGGGAGAAAATATACCTCATGATTTTGTGATCTGTGAAGACCACAAAGCGTTCTACGATGAGGTAGTGCCGCCATAAATTTAGCGCAAAAATGACCTCTATAAGCTCCTGGTCGTGGGTGGCGTAATTACGCTCACGGGGGCGTAGATGCCTGGACCCATAAGGGATCACCCCTTGTCACTGCATCAACACACATCCTAGGCCCTGTACTGAAGCATCACAGAACACCTCATAGGCCGCCCCTTCTTCTGGTAATCTCAGCACTGGGGCACTAACCAACTTCTCTTTCAGATAGCTGAAGGATGACTCACACTGCTCACCCCACCCAAAAACCTGGTCTTTCTTAGTAAGGGCTGTCAAAGGGGTTGCTACTCGGGAGAAGTTGGGTATGAACCTTCGATAGTAACTTGCCAGCCCAAGGAAACTACGGACCTCTTCCACATTCTTGGGTGCTTCCCAAGAAACAACCGCCACAAATTTTGATGGGTCCACCGTTACCCCCTACTCGGACACCACATGCCCGAGGAAGTGCACTTCTCATGTCCAGAACTTTCATTTCGACAACTTCCCATAGAGCTGATGATGTCGGAGAACCTCCAAAACTGTTTTCAGGTGTTCTGCATGGTCGTCTTCTGACCTCGAATAGTTCAGGATATCATCGATGAACACAACCACGAACCGATCCAAGTACTCCCGGAAGATGGAGTTCATAAGTCCCATGAACACAGCTAGGGAGTTCATTACATCGAAGGGAATAACTACGAACTCGAAGTGTCCATATATGCACCTGAAGTCCATCTTCGGGATGTCGCTCTCCTTCACTCTCAACTGGTGGTACCCAGACCGCAGATCGATCTTCGAGAACCATCCTACCCCTTTCATCTCGTCGAAAAGATCATGTATCCTCGGAAGAGGGTAGCGATTCTTGATCGTCACCTGATTCAACCTCCTGTAGTCTATGCACAATTTGATACCATCATCTGCCTTCTTTGCGAAAAAGACTGGAGCGCCCCATGGTGACGCACTTGGGCGAACATAACCCCTCTTCATCAGATCGTCAATCTGAATCCGCAACTCCCGTAGCTCCGTAGGTTCCATCTGGTATGGAGCCATCGAGATTGGATGAGCGTTGGGCTGCAGGTCTATCCCGAACTCGATATCACGTCGAGGGGGTAGAGTTGTCACCTCCTCAGGGAAGACGTCTATAAAACCACAGACGATCTCTAGCACTTCCACCATATTAGTATCTACTGACTCTACTAACAGCTCGGACAATAAGGAGAAGATGGGTTCCTCTCGCCTACTACCCTCCTGACAGCTCCACTCGCCGGTGAAGGTAACACGCCGGCTACCCAAATCTGAAAACACGACCCTTCTTCAAAAACAGTCGATGACGGTACACGCAAAGAATAGCAAGTCGATGCCTAGGATGACATCGTATGGTTGTATCTGTAGCAGAAGAAGATACCTAACCGAATGATGTGGCCCCATCATCAGTCTACATCCTCAACAAACAAACGTAAAGTTTGTCTGACCTCTGACTGGTGTGCTCAACACCAGGGGCACTAGAAGTCTCTCGGCATCTAGACCCAAGGCATGGGCTAGACTGGGTGAAACAAAGGAGTGTGAAGCTCCGGTATCGAACAAAGCATAGGCAAGAGTTCTAAACAAACAGATCGTACCTCGAACAACTTCCAGCCCTGCTGGAACTGCCGCCTCTCTGGTGTGCAACTGTCCACGCCCAGATCCTCTGCCCCTCGGCTGCCAGCCACCTCCCCGACCGCACCCCGGTTGAGGTCCCTGAGGTGCGCCCTGAGGTCGGCCTCCTCATCCTACGTCTACCCTCGGAGGAGAGGGAGCTCGCTGTCCCTGCTGCTGCTGCTGGAAAGGCCTGGATAGAAGCTGCTGCTGGGGTGGGTGGTGGGGCTGTCCACCACCGCCGTACTGTACCCTATCCGGGAACTGACTCCGGAGATGTCCAGGGCTCCCACAAATGAAGCACCGCGGTCCCGGGCCTGAAGGAAAAGGGCGAGGACCAGGGGATCTAAACTGAAACTACTACAGCCTGCTCCATGCCGGTCGGAACCTGGAGGGTCTAGATGCTGGAGGTCTGGTGCTAACGGCCTTCCCCTTCGATGGTCCTAGCTGGATCCCCTCTCGTGACACACCTCCTAGAGCGTGCATCCTCTCCACCACTTCGGCCTTCTTCTGGACCTCTAAGTACGTCAGAAGGGTAAAGGGGGTAACAACATACTGGAGGGAGAGTCGGAGCACCTCCTCCAAACGTATTTCCTGAGACTCCTCATCGGGAAAGAGGTCCGGAGCAAAACGTAGGAGGTCCTTGAACTTGATCCCTAGCTCTCTCACGGACATACTCCCCTATTGGAGGGAGAGTATCTCCTGTCTCTTTTCTGCCTTCATCGTCGAAGAGAGGAATTCCTCCCGGAACTCCCTCTCAAAATCCGCCCAAGCCACCTTAGTCTCTCTCTTCTCCCCCAGGTAAAGCATCCACCACTGATGCGCCGCTCCCCGCATCTGGCTAATGGCCATAGGAACCTAGTACTTGGTCGGGGCCCGGATCAGGCTGAAATCTATAACTAGCTCCTCTAGCTAGCCTTCCGTCTTCATGTCGGAGGTGCTGCCCTCATAATTCTCGAGGGCCTGTCGCTGGAAGGCCCGTAGAGTCCTCTGCCACGGGTCGTCGTCCTCTTCTCGGTCAACTCTCTGCCGATCGGCCAAGGTAGTCTGTGGGGCCTCGATCGTCTGTACCACACGCGGTCGCCTTCCAGGTGCCATATCTGTAAGTAAAAAAAGGAATGCCTAAGACCAAGTAGTGATGATTATTGTTCTTAAAACTTTTTAAAATTTTAATTTATTCTTAATTCCCAAGACATCCCAGAAACACGAGAACACAAGTCATTATGATGCATGTACCTTTCCTAGAGTCTGTACCCTGCAATCAGCGTTGCCTCACTTGGTCATTCGGTAGGCCCAGAGTCCTTGCATCAGATCACGGGGGGCCCTAAAATCCCGTGTCCTAGCCGGTCTTCCCTAGCCTAATTCACACACCAAGGTCACACAACACTGTTGCCTTACCATCCCATGCAATTCTCACTGTGCCTAACTCCAGACTCCATCCTATCTCTCAACCTCCTCTGATACCATTTTGTCATGACCCGCCTTCACCAAAAGGAGGGAAGGGTCAGCAGATTTCCAGACCCTTCTTTCTTTATGTTTAAGGAGAGATAATGACCCCCGAGACCCACCTTCGATAGGTCCCGAAGTGGCGAATAGCACCAAGGGTAAAGAATTTCACACAAATGGAAGGAATTACCCCTTTTTGTTTTATAGGATCAGGAGATAGGAAGATGAAAACCAACAACACCAAGGTAAAAGAAAAGTAAAGCCAAAAGTAAACCATTCCCACATGCATGTTCCAAAAGTAAAAGCCACAATGTAAAAAAGGTGACTATAAAGGTAAGTCCCAAAAGAAGAAAAATAGTAACTGTAACTGCCCCAAGGTCCGAGCTAGTATGGTCCTGCACGATCCCCGAAGTCCTCCTGGAAACCTGAAAGCAGTTTTATATACGTAGGGTGAGCATACAAGTACACTTAGTAGGGAAAAACAACGACTCTCGTGCACAAGTGGGGGAACGTACTAAAGTCCCGTGAGAAAAGGAGTAAACCAAACACCTATCAAGGTAAACTATCCACTCAAGCCTCACCAAGGCACACTCCCCAAATAACGCAAGTCAAGTAATATATATAATAAGAGCACATCAATGTTTGGGCACCCCACGCCACTTTCCCACTGGTTATTGATACATCCTATGCATCGTACCAATCCCGCCATTCTCACCGTAGTCCCACTGCCACACCTTCCTGCACACACCTGGTCCACAACCACACGCAATCCCACTATCGAATCCCGCCCACAAACACCTGGGCCAAAACTATCACACGTAACCACGCCTGCAAACACCTAGGCCAGAACAACCACCACGCTCGAAGACACCAGGGCTAGAAGATCCACTTCCATGCTCGAAGACACCTGGGCCTCATCCCGAAGACACTTGGGAAACCGCCTGGCGCACATACCTAGCCAACCACTGCACTACCTTGCCCGAAGTTTCTTGGGCTAATAATGGACCTCAGGCCATCACAGCCTGCCCAAAGATACTTGGGCTATCCGGGAAAGGGAGCAGAAAAGGAGCTAATAACCAGCCACTAAGAATAGTGTTGGAAAAAACATCCTCCCCCATGAAATGGGGGTGTTCGGCACTAAGTGCTCAACTTGGGTGGGGCGCGAATAAGAAACACAAGCTACAAGTATATATATAGGTAACAAGCACTCACCCCAAACTAGGTTTTTCTTCAGACAGTCTACAGATTCACAATAGCACTCATGTCCGAGTCACAACTCTCGCCAACAAAACCCATTTGTCCCATTCTTGTTTTCATGTTCAGAAATAACGTTCAAATAAGTTTATGCACTACTGGTCAACTAACACCATAAGAATAACCAAGAAAAAGAATCCATCCAATCATCAATTTAAACATTCACACCCGATTATCTTGTAAATTCACAAAAACAAGGGAAAGTGATAACTCTCTAAGTCCTAGAACCAGAAAACCCTGAGACACTCCCCCGTGTCCCCTCCCCCAAAAAGGGTCTTCATCAACAGAGGATCCCACCCCAATTTGTGATAAAAACAAGTAACCACCGGGTCTTAAAACTCACAACCACCGAATCCATATCAACAGGGGATCCCACCCCCAATTTCATAACCACCGAGAGCATAAAAGAATAGGGGATCCCCTACCCTCCCACATCTCTAGCAACCAGCCCGTGGATGAAGAACAAACAAACCACCACCATCAATCAAAACAGGCCCATGCGGTATTTCCAGATTTAAAGATTTTACACGCTCCATGATTTCAATTTCCGTGTGTTTTAACTGGGGGTTATCACAGAAGGGTTAATCCTGGTGATTTCAATTTATTTAGCCAGGTATACGTGATTAACCAATTTACTTTTCATAATAGGAGTTTACAATTAGGAACAAGCCATTTGAAACACCATGAGGGGTTCATTAGTGCACAAACAACGACCACCAATGGCCTCGATTTTCAGAAGGCCTAAGCCACCACAACTCAAGAAGATAATCATAATATAAATAGCAGAAACTATCACAGCTCCCCCCTATTTATTTACAGGGTTCATTCGTTATCTTTAATTAGGTCTGGTTTATCCATTTCTATAGAAACAAAAGCATGCCCACCCCACATGATACACAAAAGAGAGAGGCGAAGAAGAAATTCCCTACTTGTTGATAGATGATCGACGTTTAGGCCGAGCGTGGAACTTTACAGATAACGATGCCGCTCACCCGATGCACCAGAAGATGTTTTTGAAAAGTCGTGATCCAGGAAAGAAGAAACACCACAGCTAACCCTTAGTCTATAAGAGCCGCGGACGGTTGAGATGAGAAAGCCAAACAGCTTAATGCGCAGGGTCGTGGGTTGGCCACACAGCCCCACTAGTCGGGTGGTTTAAACCGACTCATTAATTCATTAATTATTTAATTAAAACTCTTATGGGCATTACAGGTCTTTAAAACATGCTCAAACAGGTCAAAATAGGGTTTAAAACCCTAATTGCACAAGAAGGAACGCCACTGGAAAGAACCCGCGTAGTGGGACAGAGCCACCGGTGGCTGAGGGCTACTAGTGGGTGACGGCTACCAGTAGCCGAGCTACCGGTAGGCTGCAGCGCCCGGTAGACCCAGCCACCGGTAGGCTGCAGCTACCGGTAGACCGAGCTACCGGCAGGCCGCAGCTACCGGTAGACCTACCTACCGGTAGGCCGTAGCTACCGCTAGACCCAGCTACCGTTAGGCTGCAGCTACCGATAGACCCAGCTACCGATAGGCTGCAGCTACCGATAGACCCATCTACCGGTAGGAGGCAGCTACCGGTAGGCCGAGCTACCGGTAGACAGAGCCACCAGTAGCTGCAGCTACCGGTAGACCGAGCTACCGGTAGACAGAGCTACCGGTAGGCTGCAGCTACTGGTAGACCGAGATACCGGTAGGCCTGCTACCGGTAGGCTAAGGCTACCGGTAGGCCTACACCACTGTGATTCCAGACCAGAAAACCCTACACGAGGTTTTCACAAAGTAATGGACCCTAAAAACCCAGGCCATTACAATTTCAAATCCGACCAATCCAAGGTTATTAAAGATATACTTTATTTAAGTATGTCCTAGTTTCATGAAGTTAAACAGCATAGCAATGATCATCTTAGTCGAAGGATGTTAAACTGCATAGAAACCATATGTGACCATGATGCATGAAGATAAAATACATAGCATCTTCATCCTTGTAACATGATGTTAAACTGCACGACATCATTTTTCCTCATTAAATGGAATTAAAATATACGGTTAATGTCTCTATCATTTGATGTTAATAAATTTCCCATGATACAAAAAATTGGTATTGCTTGTGGTCCTTTTAAAGATGAGTAGCTTCCATGTGTATGAATTACTCACATCATTTACAAATCTTATTGGCACATAAAAACCATTTCTCCATATCTTGGAATCAAATATACATAGGTACTTTTTTCAAGAACTATGTGTGGATTGATTCTTACCCCCAAAAAGATATGTAGTGACACTTGGGATTTATTCCCCAATCTAGCCACAATATTTCCTTTAAATCAGGTGATCTATGCCTTCGCTGCTATCTGTTAAACCACACAGTTCATCTAGAACTATGAATGGATTGATTCTCATTTCAATGAGATTTGTAGTGACACCCAGATTTCCAATCTTAGGTCCATCCACAATAAAAAGATCCCTTATTCCTTATGTGTATGAGTCAAATATACACGTGGAATACCATGTTTAAAGAACTACATGTCACTTGATTATCATTCTAATGAAATATGTAGAGATGCCCAGATCTCCAATCTTCAGCCCACTCATCAACATAAAAGAAACAATTTCCCATTTTCTTATATATGAGCCAATTCTATACAGAGAACTCTTCAAAAAAATATAGTTTGGTCCTCATATAGTCTTATGTCTTGAAGTTCAACCATTATTATGGAATATATTAAAACCCCATTTTCACATATAAAAAATTAAATTAGTATGGGGAAACATTTCAAGAACTACGTGTGGCTTGATCCTCATCCTTATGAGATCCGTAGTGACACATGGGTTCCATCCCCTGGTCTAGCCACAACATTTCCATCTTTTCATGTTCATTCAACTTCATCCTTACTGCACGACATTAAACTGCATGGAAATACAAGTACTACCTGAGGTTTTATTCTCATCCCTATGAGATACCTAGTGAAACCTAGATATCCTATCTTGGGTACAACCACAAAAAAAAATCTCTATTCACTCCCTGTGTGTATGGATCAGACCTGCACAAGAAACATTTCAAGAACTACATGTAGCATGATTCTAATATCAATCATATATGTAGTGATGCCTGAATCTCCAATCCCAGGTCCAGTTATGACTTTAGAAAAGAAAAACATGTTCTTTTTACCCGGTTATGAATCAGATATGCATAAGAAACCTTTCTCTAGGACTTATGTCTTAATACCTAGACTTTATATTTTTGATCCAACCATCATCCTGAAAATTTTAAAAAAAACCTTCCACATGTCAAACCTAGATTGATATGGGGAACAATATCAATAACTAAAAACATGTTGATTCTCATCTGTATGAGATACGTAGTGACATGTATATTTTTAATCCTGGGCCCAGCCACAATATGATACATGTAATTCCTCTTTTCTCCCATATATGAGTCAGATCTATGTGAGGAGATTTAGTACAGGTTGAAACCCCAATTATCCCCCACTTATGAATCCAATCAGGATGGGGGCCTTTCATTTAAGAACTATGTGTGGCTTGATTTTTATCCATATGAGATATGTAGTGATGTCCATATCTTCAATCATAGACCCAGCCACATCACAAAAAAGGCTTTACTTTCCTATATATGAGCCAGATCTACAAAAGGATGTTCAATATGAGTAATAACTTTTCACATGAACCTATATCTATTAGAACTGTGTATGGATTTATTCTCATCCCATTTGAGATACATAGTGAAAACTAGGCCTTGAATCCAAGTACCATCCATGGGATAAAATAAAATTCCATTTCTCTAGTATATGATCAAAATATATACAAGATCATTTTTTGGGCCCTCTTTTTAGAGATCCCATCATAGAAACAAGAGATGTCCCCTTTTATACATATGAGTTAGATCCATGTAAGGGAATCCAAAATTAGGGCCAGTATCAGTCCAAACACTTCCTATATTCATTGTACATTTCCCATTTTTCATGTCATAATCCTAATCTTGAATACTTTTAGATCATCATAATATTTCTTCAGTTTCTAGTGATATAATGTATAACACCTAAGAGCTGTTTTTTCTGACTATACAGTATGTGCCCTAGTTGGACTTGCATAAAATTCTCCTACGTAATGGGCTTGTTATTTAAAGGATACCACTACTTGACTATGCAATGCATGCCTTAGTTGGCCCTATATAAAATAGCCCCCATAGAGGGTTTGTCAAGTAGCAGTAACTTCATTCATGGGAGAAGCCTATTTTTTACATTTAAACATAATGATGGTATGTAGAAACTCATAATTTAATGCGGTCATACATTGTGTATTTGTCCCATAATCATTCTCCTGACCTGAAATTCTCTAAGACATTGGTTTACATTTTCACTATCCATATGTTCAAAGCATATTGAAATAACCTTGGGCCATTCCACCACATATATCATCCATTATTTCAGTAATATTACGGTCCTAGTCATGTGAAATTCAACTACATGCACCATATTTCCTATGTTTGGTTCAAACCTTTACAGAGAACATATTCCTCCAATTATGTGGAAATCATGATTAGAAATACCTTTTCTATATTTAAGCATTATTTTTCTATAAGCCAAACACTGTGCTTAGTGAAATATGTATCACCATAAACATTCATTGGTTTTACCAATAGAATATCATAATTCTTTAGAAATATTTTTCCAGATTAGGCAGTGCGTTCCCTAGTTGTCCTTACATAAAATTCACTTACATAATAGGAATGTTAGCCTAAGGATTACACTATTTGCCTATGCACCACATTCCCTAGTTTCCCCTGCATAAAATAACCCCCATAAATGGTTTTCCAAGAAATGGTAACTTCGTTATTGGAAGAGACCTCCTTTAATATCATTATACCTTTTTCCCATATCATTATTCAGTTCTAGGAATACCCAAATCAAAAATTACAAATTTTCCCTTCCATGCCTGAATATGGTAGCACATTTACAAAAAAAACTACTTATAATTGGAGAACCACTAAATATTTGGTCGAAGCTAAACACCTTAAATTGAAAGTGCCTAATGTCGTTACTGCATGACTTTAAATTGCATAGCATAATATGATAAAGACCCTTTTTGAAATTATGTACCCTCATTTACTTACAAATTTTTTATAGGTTTGGTTTCTCATTAGGTGCTTATTTTGTTAGAGATGACCCCTTTATTCTCAAACATCATTCCATTTTAAAGCCACTCATTGTGGTCTTGAGACATCCAAATCCTAAATCCCAATGTATATCAGCAATATAACGTCAGAATTTTTGAAAAATCATTTACCTGACTATACAGTACGCACCCTAGTTTCCCTTTCATAAAAAAATTGGCTACATAATGGGAATGTCAGCCTAAGGATACCAAAAATTGACTATAAAGTATGTGCCCTAGTTGTCCTTGCATAAAACATCCCCTATTAAATCTTTTTTTAATTGGAGGTAACATCATTATTAGGATAGAATTCCACTATCTCTATTCTATAAGTTTTATATTTGGTAACCATAAAAAAATCATGAATCAAGATTCCCATTGGAATTATCTGGAGAATATTGGTATCTTCCTATCCATTAACCATTGTTTGAATTTTAAATCTCAAATATTCATGGTCAAAGCTGTCAGACCTTAAATACAAGCATTATTAGTCCAATATGCATGACTTTAAACTTCTAAAAAAAGATACACAACACTCACTAGGATGAAAACCCATAAGGGTCATCTTGGAAAAAAGTTGAGTCTTAGCTCACTTTACCTACACTCTATATGATCTAGGAAATATCAATAAAAATAAATAAAATCAATCAAAAGACACAAGGTTTGTAGGGTTGTCCAAATGACTCTATAAACTTTAAAACTATGCTCTTTAGGGCTGTTGGCTTAAGTAAAAATTAGAGAAACTTCCATACCTCTAATTATAATTATGATTATCTAGTATAAAAATTTCATGTTATGGAAATCAGCATCAAAACTACAATTGAAAAAAATATAGGGATGAAGATGTCGATGATCAAGAAAAAAAATTATTTTCATTTATAAGAAATAAAATCCCTTATAAGAACATCCAAATAATTGAGCCTATCAGTTATAAATTATAAAATTCCATCAACAAAATTCTTCATTTGTTGAATAGACTCCTTGTCCCCATCATCTACCTATTGATGTTTTGTTTGTCGACCAACCTCAGTTTCCTCGGTCTGAAAAAGCACTTCCTTATAATCTGTAATGGCATTTGCCCTTTATTTTTTGGACATATCCCAATGAATAGTGGAGTTGTTCGAGCACCCTTCCAAACATGAAATAGATCCAAAGACAAAGAAATGATTTTGGAATGTGTCAAAGTTCCCTAAAGTTACCTTTGAAATAGATTCTTTTCCTTTTGAGTGAATATAATTCTAAAGGGTGGAATTTATAGACACCATGAAATGTGTTCCATTAAGTTCTCTGAAAATTGAATATGTGAAACTCAATTAGACACAAAATTTTGTGTTTAAAGTAGAAATACATCTTGCTGATGGAAGGAGAATATTATATTTCCATATTCCATGACCCAAAAATCCATTAATCAGGATTGAAAATTCCATAGTGCTGCTCTAAAATTTTCACGGGGTTCAATGATGGTAGTGAAGGGACTGACCTGAAGGGTCGAGGCAGGAGCCTACCACTAATCCGAAACAGGGGTGAAGGAGATCATCCCCTATAGTATTAAGGATATGTTTCACCAAAGTCCCTTTTGAAACACTGTTACATCACATGGATAAAATAAGTGACAAAGGGAAATGCCATAGAAAAAATGAGGGGAAAATATATGAAAAATATCAAGATTTGGAAAGGGTCAAATATTGGATCGCCCAAGGTATCCCAAAACAGTGTCGATGAGAAAGCACTTGCACACCACCAAATTTTTTGCAACCCAATTGATCACCATAATAATCCTCCACCCATTGTCCTATTTTTCCTATAAATAGACCTATGTGGTCTTTATTAAAATAGAAAAATTTCCCAAAAGCATAATTTCTGCTCTGGTCTCCCTAGTGCTTGGCCCAAGTCTTCCGAAACCTCCAAGGTGGATTCATAACACCTAAATTGATTGAATTAAAAGGATATGGTGAGACTTAAACACAATTCAGTTTTTTTAATCCATAACACTTGCATGACCCAATCACCCAACCCCCTTAAATCAAGAATACTTGCGCACATCCCATTCCATATATAGGAACTTGAGCACACCACTTTCAGGAATATCTGTGATGACTCTTAAAGGTTTGATCCAAGTCTCACCCAAATATAGTCATCAAGGTTGTTCTTCACTTAAGGTGACATCAAGTCGCCCAAGCCTACTTGTATGCCACAAACCTATGCACCAGAAACATGAGCACCCCTCCTTGGTTCAACTCGCCATTTTAGACTCCTCAAGCCTTTCATGAAGCCTCCTTCAAAGACCATAATGGCAGGACATCACATTCATTGATCCCTTGTCTAAAATGGATCATATGGAAACCTCCACTAAGTTTTATGATTTATAAAACCTTTTAAAAAAACACATCAGCATGTCTCCTATTTGGTTTTGTATTTCTATGATTAGAGGTTTCCCACACTTTTCTCATAAGGGAGTTAGGATCCATGGAATGTCTCTAGGTTTTTATATCAATGATTACATGAACCCTTACCCTAAAGACAGTGTTCAAGAGTTCCCATATTGGTGGATTAGGGTCCAGGACAAATTCTCCCTTTCACATCTCTAAAACCCAGATCCTCTAGTCCCTGATAGGGAAGGAATGGTTCAAACCTACTTCTACTTTTGACAAAGGATAAGTCTCCCTCCTCTAACAGGATCAATTTTAAAGAATCCATCCAAGATTAATCCCCTAGACTTTTTGGCTAGACCTAATGATCTTCACTTTCATTTCACATTGGAAGGACCATAGTTCTTCACCCTCATCCACCATCGCCACAACCTCTTCCACCATAGGCCCATCATCTTTTATCAGTGGAGGAAGGAAGATGTGTGAATTTGTTTAATCTTTCGCATCCTCTTTTTTCTCACACAGAGCATGAATAACGTTTTATTAGAGGTTTTTTTATGATAAAAAAAATGCACAATCCAACTGAATGAATGAACTATGATAACACTAATTTCCCACCATAAACCGGGATACGTATAAAGACTTCTTAAGGGTCGGGCTCCACATCATCTCATTTATAAAATGAGAAATCATGCTACCCTCAATGGGCCTCCTCCTAGGTGTAATCCCTAATCCTAATTCCCTTAATCCTAGTATCCTCCTTAGGATTTTTCCTTAGGTTAATACCCTAAATCTCCTTGAGTGAGTACACTCCTCATAGACCATGCCATTACTAGGTATCCTCCTTAGGATTAAGCCCCAAACTAAGATCTCATATCATCATGAGTCAAAACATCACCCATGATATATTTTCCAGAGAAGTATCTTTATTAGTGAGCCCCAACCTATTCCTCTCAATGGGACATAATCCCTTATGAGACCTACCAAACAATATGGGCTTTGATTCCTATATAAACATGATAAGTAGGAAACCTCCTTAAGGTTCAAAACCAACTCCTCAAAATCAACCATGTTCTCTATTGGACATATTCTCAACAGGTTCTAGACCAAATTTCAAAATTATATTCTTTCCAGGTTCCTTGGGATACTTCAGTATAAGTACCACACTAAACTATGACTAGGAAAACTTCTTCCTACATGTCCTTACCACATGAAATTAAACTATACAGTCTTTTCCTTATCACATGAACTTAAAAGGTATGATGTGTCTCATTAAGAGGAACCAAACAATGTGGGTTATGATTCCTTTCACGAGGATATATAGGTATCCTATCTATGGGTTTGATCCCTGCATCAGAACAACTTTTGTCTCCCTGATGACGATAAACTCGAGAGTAACCTTCTGTCTCCCTGGATGATGATAAGATCTAGAGTAACTCTTGTATGACTGGATGAAAATAAATTCCATATCACCCCACTGAGTTTCTTAAAACCATCATTGTAGTAATAATGAATAAAGAATCCCTAAGTGGTAGACGATAGGATATCATCAATGGAAAACCTAGGATACAAACAGATATCTCCATTTATGAAGAACCTTAGATACATAGAGATGATTATGAAATTCCATACATGATAATATTTTATTATTAAATTTCAATGGTAACTCATGTCATAATTGGTGAATTCATAGAGGATTCATAAACATATCTTAAATCTATAAGAGAGTCATGGAGTGGGCAATAATTCTGCCCAAAAGGGTGTGATGATCCAAACCTCTCATCCTATTGACCAATGAGAGTTCTTAAGAGTAATAGGTCAAAATATTTAATAAACATCTGCATTTGGAAAGTGGGTCCCTTTTGATAAATAACTATTATGTGTTTCCAATTCCATAAAAAAATATGTTGGAAATAATTTGGAAATAGTGATTCATAACAAGAACACACATTCCATGGGAAACACTATAGATTATAGGGTTTTCATGTGCCTTTTTCTCACCAGAGGAAATAGAGCACCACTGCACCAATTGGGAGCACAACTGAGCTTGGCCGAGAGAAAGAAAACAGGGCACATACATTGTTTCACTGTCCTTTGTTTTAGAACACTGATATTACACAGGCAGATCCGAAGATAAATGATATAATGATGAAGGTCATTCCTAGGGTATGTTGAACATAATAATCAAGCCCATATTGAAATGGAGAATATTTAGAAGGGTGGTGATGGTCCCATCCCCACCGGTGAGTGTAACCTCTCTTAGTTCTTCCAAGAAGTGGTGAAGGTCAGGTCAGAGATAAAGGATATCTTTAGGCCCCTCACCACCTTTCAAAACCTAAATAAGGATACCAATTCTATTCACAGTTCCAAGATTATCGACAACCCGAGGGACCATGAGGAATCTAAAACTGTGTCCAACCTCCTCAAGGCCCGGCTAATGTGGGTAATGCTGGAATCCCTCAACCTTTCCAACGTTGTGAGCTATGGAAGGCCTGAGTTCCAGCGAGGGAGTTTGGTGGAAAAAACCATGAATAATTTCAGAAAACCCATAGATATATATATCTAAAAATTGGTGTTGTTTTCAATAGTAGGAGTTAGGTAGGTGATCTGGTTCTTGAACCCAGATGGCTGCTCACAGTGATGGTATTCATGGACAGCAGTAGCGCATCTAGATAGGTGCGGAGGACTTGGACACCATTTTTGGATCTGTAGAATAGGCTTTGAAAACTGGTACTCGACAACAATAATGGTGTGAAACATTCGGCATGTTGTTCCATTGTGACAATGGTGATATGTAACCTAGGGTAAGGGGGTTTCAGTTTAGTTTTTTTCTTTGCCAATTTTGATTCTTGGACATGTTATCTTTGTTTTTGTGTAGCGTCATGCCTTTTATTCTCTGGTAGTGTTGTACTCCTTTAATTTTTTCATAGTGAATACCCATGATGACTCTTCCCTATACATATTGGCCATTGTTTGAATAATTTTACATATTTTCATCCATTTATTACTTTCCAAATATTATTTTTTTACGTGGTTGATTGTTGAACACTAACTTTCTTCTTGATTTAATTAGAAGCTGTTTTATTATTGTGCTTATTCTTGGTTTGTTTCTACATATGCCTTTGTTCTTGCAAGATGTTAAATAATTTTAATTCTAGTCATTGTAATTTTTTTACGAATATATTCATTTTTATTTGATTCATCATATTGAACTTGAATATAAACATTAGTTTTAGATTTCATATTTTGAGTTTGCGAACCAAATTTATACCCTATGGATCATGGCTATTTAAATGGGGAGGACCTTACATAGATAATACCCACAAGAAGTTTTATTAGATCTAAATTTGATATAATTTTGTGTCATCGAAAGTCATAATAGATTATTCATTGGTTTAAATGGTTTTATTAGTGACTTTTACTTTGAATCATTCTTTAATGTTTTTGTTTAGGTAGTTCACTTTCTCCTTTTGAATGTAATTTTTCAATCGATTATTTATTTTTGTTTCCCTTATTATATCCCTATTTGTATTCCCCACTAAAGACCTTATCAATCTTGGAGTTTTCTTGTTAGTTTCTTGAGTTCTAGGGTAGGAGGGTTTTGTTCGAGGTCATCCTGGGTGAGAGTGTACCGGTTAGAAGTGAGGTGGGTTTCAAGGTAAGTTGATTTGTTTGGTCTTCTGGTTTTTGCCTTTTTCTATAGGAGAGTGAGCTAACAATTATCTTGATTTTGTTCTTATTGTTTGTGTCCTTATTTTGGGATATTTTCTCTAGGTATTGACCTGTTTCAAGTGGTGATTGGGATTGGGAAGTGTTTAGTGTATTAGTGTCATGTGAATATGTTTGGTGATGATTAAGATTCATGGCGGTCTTGTTGGGATCTCATTAGTGATGTTACGTGGTTCCTGGATATCATTAGGAAGTTAGACTGGGATGTATCCTCTGGACCATTATATGGATTCCCTTGGATCATCAGTGTTCTCATGGGTTTAGAGTCTTCCTTTAGGACTCTTCAGACTGTATGAGTTTTGCAGTGGTACATGGTTATTGAGGAACCTATCTTATTGGGTTGGTTTTGGATATGTTTCTATCTAGTGTGTACTTAGTGAGGCAGAGTGGTGAATTCCACATTGGGTGTTTTTTCCTTTGTGTACTAGGAGGGTTTGTATTCTCATGAGAAAACCACATATGAGAGTAGTGATGTCTTTGTAAGTGGTTAGAGAAGCAGTTCATCACTTGATGTTTCGTTTATTTCCAAACCTCTTGGTGATTGTGTGGGTATCTATTTAACGACATTGGTTATTACCTAATAATTATGTGTTTAATGTCATTTGTAAGATTTATTTAAGGGGGTTTTCTTATTTATAATGGTATAGGTCTGCCCTTGATTTCTTATTTTTTTCTCTCATGTTTATGATATGACCTTTAAGATCAAGGTTGTATGGATTTTATATTGGTATCGATTAGTATTGTGTGACCCCTATCTGTTCAGTTCTAGGAAGTGTCATCCTTTTAGGTGGAGTGTTTTCTAAGTTACTTTTAGATTCACGTGGGGACTGGGTTTTCTTTGGAAATTATTGATTTCTAGTGGATTATTTTATTGCTGCTATTTTCATTACTATACTAGTTTTTTATAAATTTCTTTTTCCATGTTTTGTTTGAGTATGGGTATTGTTGTATTTTCTACCTTGTGTTTCAGGTACTGGTGAGAAGTCTAGGACTTCGTTGATGACACGATCTAAGAGGTCATCTCATGTAAATGAAGGTATGTGCCCTATTTAGGTTTGGAGTTCTTTAATTAGGAGCATATTTTTTATTTGTTTCAAATAAAATTAATTTTGGAAACATTTTTCACATTGATGCATGATGGGGGATTGTTTGGGTAATACCCTATAGGTGCTTTCCATTTTAGGATGTGATTCCCAGATTAATGATGATAGATGGTATAGAATCATCATGAGGTAAGAGATTTAATTTGAAAGGTGAAGATTTGTTACATATTAAATTTATTTAGGGATTTTAATTTCCAAGGTGGAGAATTGTGAAATTTATTTTCATGGTTTTTTATTTTTTTTAATTAAATTACATTTATTTAATACAATATATTATTTTTTGTTGCATTAGTTATGTAATAGATATTTTAGCCCTACATGTGTCTCATATTTGGGTTGAGGATTTATGACTAAAACTATTTGGTTTTTCATGTGCCTTATTCTCAAGAGAGGAAATAGAGAACCACTTAACCAATTGGGAACATAACTCGACTTGCCCGAGAAAGGAGAGTGGGGGCGCAAACTATGTTCCAAATTCCTCCATTTTAAAAATATGATAGTACATAAGCAAATCCTAAGATGAATGATATCATGATGAAGTCACTCCTAGGTTATATTTAACTAAATAATCCATCCCAAATTGACATTGAGGATCTTGAGGAGGGTGGTGGAGGGCCCAAACATGCTAGAGAGTGCAACCTCTCTCAGTTCTTCCAAGAAGTGGTGAAGGTCAAGTTAGAGATGGAGGATATAATTTATGTCCTCAACCACTTTAGATCCCTAAGTGAGGATTCCAAGTCCATACACAGTGCCAATATTATCTTCATCGAGAGGGACCAGACAAAATCTAACATTGTGGTTGTCCTCCACAAGGCCCAGATGGTGCGGGTGATGTTGGAATCCCTCTACTAGTCCAATACTGCGAGCCAAAGTAGGCATAAGTTATATCTAATAAGTTCAGTTGTCTGAACCAAGAATGAGGCTAGTCATTGTAGATAGCTCTGGATTAATACAAAAGCATCGTTTGAAATAGTAGGGGTCAAGCAAGTGATCTGGTTCTTGAACCGTGTGGGTAGCTCACAACAATGGAATTCTTGGACAGAAACAGTGCATATAGACTGGTAAGGAGGACTTGCACACCAGCTATGGACCTAAAGAATAGTCTTTTACAATATTTACTCGACAAAAACAATGGTGTGAAACTATTGGAATGTTGTTCCATGGTGACAAAGGTGATACTAGACCCTGGGTAAGGAGGTTTTGGTCTAGTTGTTTTATTTGATGATTTGGATTCTTGGACAGGATATCTTGGTTACTGTGTAGCATCGTTCCTTGTCTATTCTGGTAGTTATTGTACTCCATTCTTTTTACATAGTGAAAACCCCTAATGAATATTCCATGTGCATGTATTCCATTGGTTGAAGCATGTTTCATTTTAAGATGAATTTACTTCTTTCTGAATTTCATTTTGTCAACCTGGTTTATTGATGAACACTTGCTTGCTTCTTGATTTAATTAGAAGATATTTAGTTTACATGTTTCTTTTTCATAGCCTGTTGTTGCACTTGCCTTTGTTCTTTAAAGATGTTAAATCATTTTAATTATGGTTAGTGTAATTTTTTATGAATATATTCATGTTTATTTGTTTCATATTATTGAAATTGAATATATAAATTAGTTTTAGATTTCATATTTTGAGTTTAAAAACCAAATTTATACCCAGTGGGTCCTAGAAATTTGAATGGGGACTTCCTCATGCAGTGCATCCCCCCACAAATCATTTTAGGGATGGACTAATAAATGAGCATGGTGGTGTTTGGTGAATTGATCAGATTAGCACTATATATGCGTTTTGTGATTAGAGGTGGTTTGGGATTAGGATAATAAATCCCCATTTTCTCAGTTAGAAAATTGAAGTGACATACAGTGTGATGGGATTGGTTTCTAGTAGAGGTCATATATAGGATCTCATGGTGGTGCTTTCTCAGTGTATATGTGAAGGTGTCCAAACTAGAATCTCTAGTGAGGTGGTTGAACATGGTCTATGTGGTGAGCATTATTTTTATTCTTATTAATAATAATAAGGTTGAGGAGTTAATAAAATTAAATGACATTTAATTTTAATAAGATAAGAAAATAAATATGGGGTTTTTTATTATGTTTTATTTAAATAATTAATTTGATTAACTAACACATGAAATGTGGAGGGGGTGTTGATGTGATGCATGTGAAAACTCCTTCTGAGCATGATAGTAAGGCATGGAATGTGGAGGTCATTCATCCTTTTCATTTTGTTTAAATTTTTAACAAAAAATTATTAAATTTATGAAAGAAATTAAGACCACAAAGGGGCCAGTAACACTTAACAAGAACCCAAAGGTAGAAGAAAGATTTCATCATGGGAAATCCTAAGGAAAAATTATTACAAATAAATAAATAATAAAAATAATATTCATATATTTTTATTTTTATTTTGGATGTAAAATATTAATCGGACCAAAACTCCTTTCGTACGTTTTTTGATTGATGAACCATCAGTGGAAATGTGGCCCTAAAATTAACATGGTAATTCTAAGACTAATGTCAGATGCCTTTTTGGGACTAGTTCCTTGGGCCAATGAAACACCTAATAATAGTAAAATTATTATTGTTGCAGGATCTAGTATCCGACATATCTCCCCCAAACGGTGTCAGAATGATGAACCATTTGCAATGTTGCGACCATAAAATTTAGGTTTTCGTTTCAAGACTAATTTTAGGTATTTAATTTGGACTCATGGCTCAGGCCTATGAGACTCCATTTGAGTGTAATGCAGTGAAATGCGACCTTTTCACTAGGTGTCTGATTAAGGAAAGTGAATATCATATCGTGAACGTTTTTCTATAAGGATAACAATGGTATGATCAATATCTATATTAGGGGATGTTTAAATAGGAGTATTAGTGAAACTATATTTTTTCACTTGGACTAATGATGAGCCTCCTTCATTCACGAGGCTTGTGGCTGAGACACGTCATGTAGTAACCGTACACACTGTGTCATCTTACATAGCTAGAAATCCATATTTTAGCAAGGATTCATCCATGAAGCAGAGTGGGACCACGCGCCATGTGGGCCCCCAACATTCCATGTATCTATATTTGAGGAAACATCCAAGTTACTTTTCTCCTATGTTTGAACTTAGATTTTGGCCTGTGAGTAGCATATCCTATGTTTTTTCCGCATTGAACACCATGGTACCCTTTGAAGAGGATTTTGAGATATGATGTGAAATTTTTTGAATGTGACTCTTCTTTAGGTGGTTCTTTATGATGGTATTAATCAGGAAAGATCATCAAAGAGTTCAGATAGCTATGGTACTCTGCTTTCATATCAGCGTGTGGGTCCTCTATCCATGGAGATGGTACTCTGCTTTCATATCAGCGTGTGGGTCCTCCATATTTATTATCATGGTAGAGTTGGTACTTTGATACTATATCAGTGTGTGGGTCATCTATCTATAGAGATGGTACACCCCTATCGCAATTGGGAGTGGGTCATCCATACTTTTTGTGCAGATATAGACGGTAATCCCATGTGGTTCTAGGGAGTGGGTCCTCAATCCATGGAGACAGTACTCCCTTGTCACATCTAGATGTGGGTCCTCCAAAATCATTCTACAAATAGATACAACACTCAAATGTCGCATCAGGGCATGGTTCCTCCATAATAGATCTACAGATAGAAATAGTACTCCCGTTTTATACCAGGGTATGGGTCCTCTATCCAGGGAGATGGTACTACCCTATCATACCAGGGCGTGATTCCTCCATACATGTTGTACAAACACATAGTGGAATACCCTTATGGGTATAGGTAACGGTTCCTCTACTTAGAAATTGTACCACCCTTGACTATGAGGCATAGTGAAGAGACATGGTTTGGTGTATCTCTGGACACATGAAGAAGAGGTATGATTTCCCTGCCGAGATGGATTTTTGTGAAACGACGTAAAAATTTGCGGGAGAATCAGTTCCATGCAAAGAGATAGTTTCAAGGTGTGGTGATTGATCCCCTTGGACTTGTATGTTTAGGGTAGACGTATGAGGTGTTTTTCATCATAGATGGACATATTTTGTAACTCTTGGCTACTCTTCTTCTTGGGATGATCTATGATATGGAGATCCCCTTACCCTCTCTTTTGGGTTTATTTTACTGAGAATATATTTATATCCTAATTTGATACCCACTCCTTCGGTTCTGGTTACTCACCCCTATATAGGCTTCACCCAAAATGTGTCATGTCATTTGGAGATGATGGAAAGGTCGATCATGACTTCAGAAGTGCTTAGGGATACGAGGTGCTTGGACTGCATATGGTGGTCGTAGCTTGGGATTCTGAATTTGGGCTCTCTCAGCTATTTTACATTTATATTTTTCTATTAAATTGGGACATATTTATGGTTGAGAATGTATTTTTCCCCATTTTACTTTTTATTTTACACTATAGTACATCATATTTTTTAGAGGTCCATGCATGTTTAGTCTATTTATAATAATGTTTGACTTTTTATTTCTCTCCCTATGCACTTTTTGGTTGAGTTGGTTGTGCGCGTGTGTACAGGTACTTAAGCAAAGGCCACCCAAATTTAGTTATTCCTTTAGTGAATTTCACCACCCCCTGGCCTATGGAGGTGGGATTGGGGTAGTTTTAGCTCGATCCCTAGCTTGGGTCAGGTCGTGATAACTACCACTTCAAAAATTAATTAGGTTGTGTCTTTCATTTTATTTATTTTATTTGCTTCCCAAAAAAATTTATGAATGAAAATATTTATCTAAATTGAAATAATTTTTTTAGTAAATTGAATAAGTGTGGCAGTATTTCAAAAAAAAATGGTATTTTTTTCTACTTATATTTTTTTCTCATGTTTACTTTTTTGAATTTTTCATTTTTTTCATTTTTGGTTTGTTTTTTGGATTCTTGATCTAAATAGAATACTTTGTAAAATTCAAACCATATTGATATTTCTTACATAAAGCTTTACATCAGTGTTTTAGGATTTAAATTATTGCTTCACAGATTTTGTTTCTTGATTTATGTTCTTTTCATTTGATGAGTTTTGACTGATTTTAAAACTCATGTGCACTAGTACTGTCCAAATTTTAAATCTTTCCCAAACTGAGAGGTTTCTAAACCTATTTGAAATCTTATTACATTTCTCTTTTTCATAAGAGTCTTGAGACAAGTTTTGTTATATTTAACATGATGTTTCCTCTTTTTCAAATATGTTAGAGTTCATGAAAGGTGTTGAGTATGATTGAGGCACCACTTTGAAAGCCCCTTTTGCACTTAACTCTCATTTTGGACTTCCTTTTTATATGACCTTTACTAAGCCCCTAGTATTCATGAAATAATTTGTTAGTAACCTCATTACATGATATTTATCCCCTTCCTACCATCTCTAAGAGTAAAATTCATGATTATTTTTGAACTCAAGTGTGGGGGAGGGAGAAGAAGATTATATTTCGATTTCTTAAAGAATGTGTTTGAGTTGAAATGAGAAAAAAGTGTTTCTATATTTATTTATACTTTTTGGATGAAATTTATTGATATAAATATGGAAAAGTATTAAAAATATAATTATTGTGTTGGGTGGGAAGTTCTATAATTTTTGAAGATCAACAAATGCCTCTCTTTTTACTCAAAAATTTGATTCTGAAGAGAATTTTTAGATGTAAATTCAAGCTAAAACAATGATTCAAATGGGGAAATAAGGGAATAAATTCATAATTAATTATTAAATTACTACTATGAACTTCCCAAATAATGAAATGGGTGATTGGGGGTGATTCATTTTCAAGATGATTAAGGAGCACACCATTCCAGAGCAAAACCATTTTTATGCATTTATTTCACATTAGAGCCTAACCCTCCCCATTCTAATTTTGATGTTTTTATATTTTAAATAAACCAAACCTCATCCATGAGAAAACCCATGGAAAATACCTCATGATTGAAACATTTATAACTCTATTAAGTTAATATATTAGGCAGACATCAAGCCTATGTAAATCACATATGTTCTTGGTAATGAGAAAAACACCATAAATAATCCTTTAGTGAAGAGAGAAATATTTTTCTAGGGAGGTGGGTATGACATCCTCATTAGGATTAACATGAAATTGAATGTATTTTTATTATTTTTGAGGATTTTTGGAATTATTATCCATGTAGGAGGCATGATATTTTCTTATATGTTATAATTGAGCTATGTTTTCATTTATACTTTTGAAAGTTTGTTTTGACCTAGGTATTAGATGATTGCATATAAGTGAAATGGTTAAGTGTGGGGGATTTATGAAGATAGATTTTTCATTAATTTTATACTTTAATTCAATTTTTATAAACCCACCGTAGTGTTATTTTATAGTAAATTGTCACATTTTTAGGGTTTTTAGGTATTTTGATATTAATTTCCAAAATGCCCTAATTTTGGAATTTAATTATTTTATTTTAATTCTGAATTTAGGCCATAAAATTTTCAAAACTAAATAATATTGATAAATTCATTTTTTTTATTCCTTACATCTTTGGCTTCATTTAATCCTTCAAGACCCAAAGATCAACCCATCAATTGGAGGCCCAAAACCATCTCACAAGTTGGCCCTCAAAAAATATACACAGATCTGGGCACTTTTAATATTGTGCTTATACTCAAAGTGGGATGGCCCAATTGATCTAAAATTCAGAATGAAGATTTTAAAGGATCTGGGGAACAAATTTCATAAATTATTCAATGTGATATTATTCATTATTCAAGTACATTAATGCATAGTATAGTGGTGAATTTTAATATGAAGAGTCATCCTAGGATGAATAAATTTTCAAATTAAATGGGATATATATCTCTCCAAACGTTTACATTTAAGTTGAAATTTAGTGGGTAGACATAATATATATATTTGAACAAATTTTAAGAAGTAATAATTCACTAATTATTTCATTTAATTGTTCTACCACATGGATAATTTTGGTGGGCATATTTGGAGCCAAATATTTCACCTCTTCTCCCTGTAAAAATGTTTTCTTCTCATTTTTAAGGGGTTGGAAACCTAGGAGTAGCCTTTGTTATCCCTTTACAGTATCTTTTTAATTTATTTCATTCTATAATATTAGTTCTCTTTTAATATATTATTGTTCTTCTCTATACTTTATTTCTTCCATTTTATTTTTATATGTTCTGTCGTTCTTCCCTTCTCAACTCCGCAAAAATGGAGAGCCAACCTCAGTGCTTGTTTGAGGGAGGGAATGGTGGTTTTATTGAGTTTCATATACTTTCATTTCTTCTATTTATTCAATTATATGAGTTTTTTATGGTTAAAATGATTAATATGAGTGGTCATCACATTTTATCTATCATTTAAATTCTCTTTGTCATTTATCAATCATACTTCCCTTCACTATTTAAGTCATTTATATGGTGGAGTATGGATTGATTATTGAGGGTCATAGAAGAGGTATCCTAGATGAATTTTTTAATATGATTTCCCCATACGCGTAGGTCTCGATATGGGGTAATCGCATATCCAATGAGAAAGTGAGGAGTGATAGGTTTTGTTCACCATATTGAGTTGAATATAGAGAATAATTTTTAACAATGATTGTAATCACTACAACTTCCTTGGATCATTTTCTTATTTCATTCTTAATAACTTTATTTTGTTATTTAATTTCATTTTTATATATAATATTTATATTTTATTCAACTTTTCAAACCCCCCGCTTATAGAAGTTTTATAGTTTTATATTAGTTAGTTTAAAGTATTGACAATAGAATTGCAGTGTGTCTGAGTGGGAACCTTGTGATCGACCATGGGCTGTGCCACTATGGTGCATTTTAAAGAGAATAATTACTCAATTGAATAGTGGTTCACAAAGAACCACTGTCATTAACGTGGGAATCATTAAATGAAATTAATCCGAAATTTATCAAATAACATCTCAGCCGTCCTTTCTAGAGAGGATCAAGGAGGCCTAAAATGATGATGTGGAACTATAAAGATATATAGTGAATATTCAAGATTTCACCTTTCTGGAATGTAGAATGATAATTTCCAGAACCCAGATATGATTTCCCTTATAACCATAATTGAATCAGGAACTTCTTGATGATGTTCATAGATCATCCTTATCTATTCATCTAGGATTCACTAAGATGTATAGTGATCATAATAAAATATTCTGGTGGACTAACATGAAGAGGGAGATTTTAGAATTTATATCTGATTTCCTAGTATACCAAAAATTAAATTCAAAATGATATATGTCTAATGGAATAATTCAATAATTTCCCATAAAATTATAGAAATGGTAAAACATAATCTTCTATTTCATTATAGGACTCCCCAATATAACAAAGTCCATAATGTTATTTGGGTGGTAGTCAATCACCATACAAAGTCAGTGAATTTAATTTCAATCAAGAAGGATTTATCCCTTCACCAACTCACTATGATATACATAATATAATTCATATAAAAATATGGAGTAACAATCTCCATTATATATGATTGATATCTGAGGTTTACCTAGATGTTATGTACAATCCTTTAGTAAATGTTGGAAATAGAGTAATGTTTTGTCACTGGTTAACACTCATCGATGGATATTAAGTCTGAGAGAACCATTCAAACTCTTTAGGATATTATGATATCATTTTCAATGGATTTACAATGATTTTGGGATCACTATATTCCCCTAATAGAGTTCACATATAATAATATGTTTTGCACTATCATTCAAATATCCCCAAATGAGGATCCACATAGGAAGAGGTTTTGGACTCCAACATGTTGGGAAGGATTTGGAGAGAAGACTCTCTTGGGAATCAAACTTATCTAATATATGATAAAGAAGTATAAACCCATTAAATTTTATAAGAATGTTTTGAAAAATTGATAGAAAATCTATGCATAAAAACAATGGTGAGACCTAGACTTTGTGGTATGAGATGAGGTGTTCATTTATATATCACGATGGAAAAAAGTCATGATGTTTGGGAAAAATGGAAATATTAGTCCAATATACATCTTCTCATTTAAGATCCTTGATCACATCCATGTTGTGGACTATCTAATATCACTTTAATATAACCTATCTTATGTATATGATGTGTTCTGTGTTTTCTTCTTAAAGAAGTACATAATAGATCCCTCACATATACTAAATTCATCGGTGGTACCTTTAGAGAATGATTTTTCATATGAGGATAATTCAGTGAAAATATTAGATCATAGAGGAAAATATTTATGAAACTAGAATACTCACCTGGTTAAAATACTATGGTGATACCACAAGTTTTATAAGGAAACATGGGAACTATAAGAGGTGCTGAAACAGAAGTAACTTCATCTAATTTAGTGTGTGAGGTGAAATTTCATGGGTAAATTTTTTGAAGGGGTGAATAATGTAATAAACCATAATTTCGTAAACAAAATTTACTTTTAAATGAATAAATCTCTTATTAAGTAATATAATTATAGAAACCACTTGCACCATATTTCAATTTTTATTTTAGACCATTATAAAATATAGCAATAATTTGTAAATCAAAATTAAAGGAAATTATTTCTAATAAATGTTACTAATAAATTATTTCAATATTTACTATTAATATTAGTATATATTAAGGTTTGTAATAAAATCTAATTGACACAAAAGGAGAAGTGATGGCCTTGAGCATTCGAATCATACCCTATGAATACAATTTTTCAGAGCTTCTGAGGGAGATAGAATCATTAGGATTTGGCCTTGAACTAGACCAAGATAAGATTCAATAACTAAAACATAATAAAACTCATTTATGAAATAATATAAAGATTATTGAGATCACATCTCAAACCATGTTCTCCAAACCACCCCAAGAAAGAAGTACCATCACACACCTTACCCTTAGGGAATACGCTGGTGTAATTCTGAGTTATGTATTTCGAACCTAGTAGTATGAGTTTATTGTTTTTTAATAAAATAATGATTAAATTGATCACATTTTATTATTACTTTATATATATACATGATTATATAATGGGTTTGATAAAAATTAAATATTCTAAATGAAGAAACCAAAATTATATTTTGTAAAATATATAGTTTCAATTTTGAAACTCTCTTTGATAAGTACAAGAGTTATAAAAAAATTTATTTTATTGAAATATACTTATTAAATAATTTTTATTTAAATATTAATGGTAATATATTTTAATTAAGTCCCATATAATTTTTACTAGGGTCTAAATGTTTCCAATGTCCTAAAAATAGGTATTTTTCTATAAATAAGTTTTTTTATTTAAATGTGGAAATTATGATATTTATAAAATTATTTGGGAAAAATAAATATCATTTTTTAAGTTAGTACATCAAAATTATCCAACTATGAATTTTTCATAATTTTTCGAGATGGTCAATTTTTTTGGGTAAAAAAAATACAGTATAAATACATGGTATGAATTATGATGCAATAATATCCCAAAAGTGATTTAAAAAAACAATAAAAGGAATCCATGGAAAAAACGAGGTTTTAAATTTAAAATAATTTGTTTTTTATGTTATTTTATTAATTTTACAAACCTATAATAAATCCTCCAATATATATGTTATATTTTGAGGTTTTAAAAATGATTATTTTATAAACATGACTCAATTATACATCAAGAATCATATTATTTTAATAAGTTTCATTCTTAATCGAATAAAATATTTTAAAACATGTTTTTTTCTTTTATTACTTTAATACAGTGATTCAAAAACCTATGTTTAGAAATTAATATTGAATTCCCCTCTCTTTTTGTAAATTTCCCACCCAACCTCCCTTTTATCTTCACTAAAAACCCTATTAGCCTGAATTTTTTCTATATATATATATATATCTAAAAACCTCCCAAGGTGTTCCAAATATCTTAAAAATCTATTCCCAAGCTTTTATAAGAAACCACTCGAGTAAGGGATACTCTTCGTTTCCCTCTTCATTCAAGTAATTCATTTTTATTTAGCCATTATAATCCCAATTAATTATTTTATCATGCGATTATAAATATCCCTTTAGTATAATTTTTTTTTATAAGACTGAAATTTTATTTATCCCATCTCATTATAAAATATTCCTATGTTGTTACTATTCTTATGTAATGGATCTCTCTCACCACTCCCTTCCATTCAAGAACCTTATTTATATTTAGAATTTTTTTACAGTTGTTAATATATGTAATATGTTTTTACACATTCCATTACTGTCCTTATTATTCCCAAGTAATTTTAAACAACATTTTACTCTCATTACTTCCATCTAGAAACCTTTATGTTCACCTTTTATGCTACTGAAATTATCTCATGGTTTTCCACAACAAATATTTTTGTTATGAGTGCCCATCCCCATTTCTACTCAAGGGTATTCACCAAGAAGTTATTATACTTCATTTATTAGATAATTCCACGTATATGAACCAAAATCCCTAATCATTATATTAAAATTGATGAAAAAAATTCTTATTTCGTATGATATATGTGGCACACAAGTGCATCTACATGATATGATTATGATGGATGAGCTCCGAATTATATATCCCTCCAATATTTTAAGTAATTATTTTATATCATGTGATACCATATATGGAGCACTAGAGGTTATGATAAAAAAAATTTATGATCTCTCAATGGTTATACTATACTTAATCTTATGATTTCTGGGTTTAGGTTGTCGTTGTATTCCTATGATGCCTTGATGTTATAATTTTTTATCATGCTTTGATGTTCATGATTATGATTCTCACATTTTTATGTCACCACTTTATGCCCCTTGGATCACATGTACTAATTTACTTCATGATATGATTTGATTTCTCCCTTACTAGGATTTATAGCATACCCCTTTCCTATGTAAATCCCTAGGTTATCTCATTCAGTATTATAGGATCAATGGAATTTAAGGGAATACTACTGAGTTTTAGAATAATGTCATTATATCCATGTTTCATGTTATTGTGTTATGTATCTAAATTCCCAAATAATCTAGGCCTATCAATTTTACGTGATTTTATACTCTATTTATTTAGGTAATAAATCATTTAATAAAGGGAAAAAGACATGGGTTGTCATATTAGGTGAATATTCCTAGCATAAACTTTGGGTCACACTTAACAGTTAAACCATAATAGTTAGGAAACCAAAGGAATAAATTGTACTTAATCCATATAAGAGATTAGGGAATGGGTTGCCAACTAAAATATATAATATTCATATATGATATAATTAACATGATGATCAACCTAATTTTTTTTTTCAATGGTAGATATGCAAATGCTAAATCAAAGAATAGTAAAATAAGGATCATGGCCTACTAATGGACATAATGTAACTTTAAATGTTTCATAATATTAGTGGTATCAAATTTTATGAAATAATTTATTAAATAAATTTAAAACATGATACTCATTTAATAAAATATTATATTATATATAAAATGGTGTCATCATCAATTAATATTTTAATATTAATATTGGAGAAATAAAAGTTAAGTGGGAGTATTTTTCTAAACTGGTAAAAAATGTAAGAGTTATTTTAAGAATGAATGAATTTTATATGTGTTAGACTTTGAATTTTTTGATTAAAATAATGTTGATTATTTTTAACAACTGTATTTATATGTTTAATATAATCATAAAATATAATTATATAATGTTTCAAAATAATTTTTTAGATTCAAGTTGATTGAAGGAGCTTTAGTGGCTACTCATGTACTCAACATGATTGATTTGATTCAATATTATAATGATTATTATAATGTGTTAGAGTTTTGATTTGATTCATAACCATAATCTATGATTAGAATAAGGTGGGAACTATTATATTGTGAGTAAGGAGACCCAATATTATGGCCACCTTAATAAGGTTTTATCCTCACTGCGTATTGCTGGGTTAAGTTGATTTTGGTTAAGCCTTTTAATATTTGAAACAAGATAGTGGGATATGGTTTTTGATAGGGTAATTCCTAAAAATGTATATTACTATCCCATTCATTTTTATCTGATTCAACATTAGATGCATGAGCTAGTATTCCTTAGGATAGGGTTCCTATATTTGTTTAGAATAACTTATGTTGAGGGGGACGATTTGTATTAAAATGGGATTCCCTTAATTATTTTAAGTGGTATTTATTTCTAGGGAGAATGTGATAATTAATTCTCATGATGTTAAAATGGATACCAATGTATTAATATTTCAATACGCTTATGTTATATTTCATAGTTTTTGTATAGTTAACTATAAGAATATATAGTAAAATATGTTTACCTGGTATTAGTATTTCATTCTTGGTTTGGTTTATTTAATCTATCATCTAGTTATAAAGTATATATTATTTCAATTGATATAACAACCATTCTCTTTATTACATATTAATACTTGATTTATTACATAAAACTACACTTAATACAACCCAAAATATCAATAAGTATACTGAATTTAGGAATTAGATACAAAACATAACTTCTTGAACATGGGATACAATAACATTATTAAAAACTTCCTTAACATTCTTTAATGAAAACTTCTTTAACACTCTCAAAAATACTCCTTCAAACTTAAAACGACATGGGATAACCTAGGGAAATACATATGAAATGGGAGATATATAAATTCTAGTAATTTAATAAAAATTATATAAGTGATGCATGTTAGATAATAGTCATATTAATGAGGAACAAAAGGAACGTGAATAATAAGGAATGATATAGCATGGTAATCATAGCCTTGGGAAATGTGGCAACAACTTAAAATAATAAATCATAAAAATAGGTCAACAATATACCACCAATACTTCATGGTGGAAAAATTACCATAAATTAATTAGGTACAAACATATCCCAACATTATTCATCATGATACTAAACATTACCCAATGTATTCGAGCGCTATCTGGGCGCACCCATCAGAATCATTTCATTTTAATGTTTATGTGTGCCACATAGATCATATAACATAGATTAATTCAACATCATAATTTATTCCATGATTAATTAATGTGTAATAAATACATGTAAGACCCCAATCAATAAATATATGTGAATAAATATGAATACCCTTGATATAAAAATGGATATGATATTCACTACACAATTATTTTGGCATGGAAAATCATGTTGAAATTTCAGCAGCATAATAGAATTAATTATAAATTAATAAAAATTATTGATGAGAGATAAATGTATATATATAATTATTTGGGAATTTTTTTATTTAATAGGTTCATGTAAAATTAAATACCAACATTATAAATTTGTAAATAGAAGGCATAAGGTAATGAAGAAACATGAATAGGGAAAAAAATCCTTATGAAATTTCAGCATGGTAACTGGTGTACATAAAGGATAATGAGAGGATTAATTAGATTGAAATTAATATCTCATAATTTATACATAAAATTTATAGTAAGGTAAATCTATAATATTATATCTTATCTTAAGAAAATGAAAATTAAATGACAGAACATAAAAGGAGTGATTGATAAAAGAGAAGAGTGAAAGATGAGGCTCCCTTACTTGAGTGTGTGACTCCAAATGAATGTTAGTGGATTATTGAAAGATTTTGGTTGACTTTGGAGGAATATAGGGACTATATTTACTAGTTTTTATGTGATCAAAGAATTTTTAGTGAAAATATATGGGATCTTGGGTGGGTTTATATATGAAAGGAGGGGGATTTCTTTATTATTTAGGTTTTGGACTCTACATAAAAAAATATAAAAAACCACAAAACAGAATATGGTTTTTTTAAAATGGTTTCTAAAAAATGGGAGTGGTTTAAATTATTTTACAAGGCCAATTTCATTATTTACTAAACTATTTTCATTGGTGATGTGGAGGTGAGTCACTCTCTTAAAGAAATGATTTTAAAATTTTAAAATATATTATAAGTCTTCAAGGATTCATAATGGATTTAATAAATAAATAAAATAAACTAAAAATAACATTAATTTAAAGTTAAAACAATAATATGGTCGTTTATTCCATTTATTTTATTTATTACTTCACTTTTTGGGTAATTTTTATGTCAAAAAAATAAAGTATATTTATACAATATTTAATTTTTACTAGAAAATTCGACTGTCTCAGAAAATTATGAAAAATTCACTCTTATAAATTTTCAATTTCATTATTCCAAAATTAATATTAATTTTATCTAAATCAAATTTTAAATATTTGAATTTTAACTTTCAAAATAAAAACCAACATTCCTTGAAAATGATTGATCTTTTGACAATAAAATTTTTTCAAACCCTTATAAAAATTACATTTTACTTCATAAAAATTATATGATCATTTATATTTGATAAATATTATTTAATAATTATATTATATTAAAATATAATTTCATTTAAAAAAAATATTAGTTAATCAAAATATATTCCTTAATTTAATTTGAATATTAACTAAAAAAACTATTCGTGTTTTATTTTATTAAAATAAAAATCATTTACAAAGTAATAATAATAGGATGAAAATATATTCATTGTTCTATGATAAATAATAAAAATACTCATATTGATATGGAATTATTAAATATCTCTTTAATACACCATCAAACACCCTAAGCATATGGTGCGTGATGGTTGGACTTTCATGGGGCGGTTCAGCGAACATGGTTTGGGTCTTGATATCGATGAGAAACTTCTCCCATAAATGGTTTCATTATTTCTTCGGTTGTTGGATCTCAGTTTGGTATTGGTCTTAGGGAAAATCCCAGAAATGTTATCTCCCTCATAAGATCTAATAAATTGGCTTCATAGGGTACAATCATATGGTTAAGGTCATTAGTTCCTTTGTATGTGTCAATTGGATTTGTTAAAACCCTATATTTATACTAATCATGTGATCATTGTTCAACGTCTATATTATCAAGGGTAAAGATAATTAAAATTCATTAAAATATAATTGTACATATGAAAAAAATTAAGTTCATGTGTTTTTTATAACCATATTATATAATAAGATATTTAATTTAATCAATAGGTGAATTTTATTTATAACAGTTCGGGTCGTTATAGTCGAGTTCATTATCATATTATAATCTATCTACAATATAAAAAAGTTATTCATTCACATGTAACTATTATTGTATTATTTTATTATTTGTTACTTTAATGAATTCATTAATGTTTTTTCTTGGGTGTTTATGGGATTTTTTGTAGTTATAGGTCTTATCTTGAGGTAGTTGGGATTTCATGGTCCTTCCAATTTCACACATTCTTAGAGCTGAACTTTTTCACTTACATGGAATTATTTTGTATTTTTTTCCACTTTTATTTAATTATTGATATGAATTCATCCCTTATTTAGTATTATTATGAATATTATAGGGTTTTTTCCCTGAAACATTACAATGGTTTAGTGTTATTTATATGTTTCATAATGGTAAATACATCCTATATGTCTGATTTTTACCCTTGAAATTTGTTTTTCTCACTTGGCTATTTGGTAGTGGGACTATGGAGGAACCTAAATTGTATTTTTATTAACACAAAGTTGAATACTAGTGAATTTTCTTAATTATAATATCACAATCCATTAGATAATCAGTAAACTCATGCCTCAAATATTACCTAAAATAATCTAGTCTAAGAATCTTAATATGTTTAATAAGGTTATTATATACTTTATTCTAGAACACCTTAAAATTTTCACTTTTTTTAAACTAGTATCTCACTAAACACACATAAACATATTTACTAAAATGATTAGTAAATGTTATGGAGTAATGGTAACCACAACTAGAATATGTTCTCATTGGTTCGCATACATAAATATTTATTAGGATCTATAGCTAACTAGTGTTTTATCATTTTCCCCTAAAATGATCTTTGGAAAAATTTATCAACACTCACAGATAAATGGTTCCAATAAGTCATCCTTATGGTATTTTTGTATATATTTCCATTTTAGATATCTCTGGAATATAATTTAAAAGAAATTGGTGATTTAATCATTACCATTAACCTTCTAATATTGTAAGTTATATATTGGAGTATCCATGTTTATAATATATAAATTAAAAATCATAAGTTCCATGAAAAAAATATTTTATTAATTTATATAGAATAAATAATTTTTGAAAACATCAAAGAATCACCCTTCAAGTCCAAATAATAAAATAAAATTTAATTAATTTTTTATGGAACAAACATAAAATAAAATATCTGGTTATGAAACTATTCTACTCGGAAGAGGTAAATGACATGTACCAATTATTAAAGTGAAAAATATTTCCATATTTCTCCTGTATAGGTCAAAATATCCATTACTAAATTATATTATACCATTGATATGATATAAATTAGCATAGATGTGGGAATAATGTCTAGTATTCACTACCAAAAAAGTATAATAATATTGATTAATATATATAACATGCCCTGATGTATACCCATCCTTCATTTATTTCATATTAATACATTCAATAATATTGAGTGAATAAATGTTTTACAAAGCATAAATACCATATAAATCATGTTTGATAACACAATGCATTTGATTCCTCTTTATTCTTATCTCTAGAATCTCTTACCATTTTTGAGGGAGAATAAATGTTTTCAAAAGTTTTAGGTTTCACAATAACATTGAGCTTAAATTTATAACTATGAATACTTCTCAAGTTATGATATTGGTATAATAAGTTATTCAGGTTAAAATTATCATTATATATGATTTATACTTGATAATTATTTGTGTTTATTTATAATTACATTTATAAATTAAAATTAAAATTTATAATAAGATAGTATTGTATTTAGATAAGTGTTAAATAAGTACTTGTATAGAATATTCACACTTTAAAAAATTAACCCACATAATTGTAAATATTAAATGGGTCATGTTATATATTTCACCATTAATTTAGTAAAATTGGATTTCTCCCTCAAAGTATGATTGTATAGGTGAAAAAATTTCATATATTTCATTATAACAAACTCATATATAGTTAGGTAGGAAAATAATTTCCCATATTCAGTATATGAGTCTTCATAACTCCAAACCTCGAGCTACCTAATTTTTTTAAGGTCACCAAGAAAAGTGAAATCCAACACTCAAAATCATATAACAATTAACTTGGAAAACATTTTACATCAATATAGGATTTAATGAGTCAGATTATTAGAAGGAATCTTATAAATTCATATCTGTGAGAGATTTTGAATGGAAAAACCATTTATCATCAATATGAATCTAATGAATAACTTATTTCATCTCATATGTAAATTATTTGGATGTAAAAGTTTTATAAAACTCAATTAATGAAAAGGATTTAAATCATATTAAATAATAATACAACTACTATGTTTGTATGTTGTGGAAAACAAAAACACTTACATTTATAAGAAATCCTTATCCCCCATGTCAATGAGTGGTTTAATGTAAATCTCATTGATTCATACTCAATAATCAAGATATATTTTTATTTCATAAAACAATTTTAAATCAAAATATGTTTAAATATTCATTAAATATTTCCTTTAGAATTATAGAAACCTTAACTATTGATTTTTTTATTTAAATTAATTCAAATGTATTACTAGAATTTACCAATTAATATTAAATGTTTAATAATTTCAAATAAGAAAGTAAACAATTTTTTTAAATAAGTTTAATATTTAAATATGAACTATACATATTTTGAGAAATTTCAAATAGAAAAATAAACAAATATTGTATACTTTTGATCCTAAAACTTTTGATCAAAACTTAATTTAAGAACATAACAAATGAGAAAAATAATATAGAGAATGAATATGAAAAATCCATAATTCAATCATAAAACATATTAAATTTCTATAAAGGGAATAAATATGAACACTTTTTTATATTTAAATTATTATAAATTAAACATTAACTATCTAATTTTCATATAAATCGTATCTAAAAACTCTTTTTCTCTATTACACAAATATGAAGACTCCATAGTAAAAATTAAAATTACTCAGTGATATTTAAAATTTCATAATCATGAAGATTTATTATTTAATTGGAATAATATTTTGTAAACATTTTTTATATACAATATGAATATTTCATATTTCCAAAATATAATACTTTTTAATTTTTTAAAAATTTTACTTCATTTCATATATGTTAACTTTTTATTTGTTTTACACTAGTTAATAGCATATCAACCATGTGAGTTGTATGAAATGACTACAGATTATGCTCAATATTAGATGAAATTTATTAAAAACTATTTTACTAAAACATTTTCATATAGAATATGGTTATAGAAAGTCATATTCTTATATTTAATGTAACCAAAAGTCATATTACCTTTGTCTCATGGGTTCTCATCTAGGATGAAACATTTTACTTCAAAAAATTTAGATTTCATAACTTATATAATGTTGAAAACTCTCTGTTTAACTACATTATAGCCTAATAATTATGCAACAATAATTTTATGATACAATAAAATATTTCCTTTAATACGTGGTTTTACAAATTTAATAAAATATGATACAGTCTATCATATTATTTTATTGAAAAACTTTTCCAATGAAAATAATCAATTACACATAACAGCTTATAAGATTGATCAAACATACTAACTGGTTCTTTGTTTAATAGTATTTTACTTTTTTAGATTATACCAATTATTCACTAGATGGTTTTGAGGTAACATTTGTTTGATAAATCCATCAAATACCAAAAAAACAACAAAATTAACTAACAAAAACCACTAAATATCAGTAATGAGATGAATTTAATGGTGAAAATGAATGATATTTAAAACATAATTATAAAAGTATTTTTAAATCTATTTCTTTCCCAATTATTAAAGAATTTTCCTAGCAATTTATTCATGTATCTTATGTTTATCTACTATCTATGTGAGCCATAGATATAATCTAATTGACCTATAAAATAAAAAACATCCAAAATTATATATATATGTGAGAAAGGGATGTAGAAAGATAGAGAGATTTAATCTGGGAGTTCATAACATATTTTATCAAAACCAATTTTTATTAAAAAAACCATATCAATACGTAAAGAACTAATACGACATGTAAAAGTGAAAACCAAAGTGTCCATACATGGAAAATTCTTACAAGAAGTGATAATACTCTAAATATTAAAAACATTAATTTAATCACTAATCATATTTCTATGAAAAGAATGATAGTCATCAAATAAGTTTTCCTCCCACCACTTGTGAGAAATGTAGTATTTTTTCCATCTTATATGTGAAAATATAAATTAGATACGTCACTGGGTAGTGGATACCTCTAGATTATTCTGAATTATCACAACTAATTCTACTTCAATTTCAATATATGTTATATGAATACCTATATTATAGTAAACTGAGAATAAAATCATAAGTTATTTTAATTCCATTAGGAGGGGATAACATATCTTAGCTTGGATGAAAACCCCCATCACTACCAAATAATTCATATTACAAAGAAATCCTCCTACATCAATTTTTTTAATAAGAATAATTTACGATGTTTAACTTGAGAATTATAATATATGTAATCCAAAATATCCATCTCCCTTTAGGAGTTATAATATCATTATAATTTATATTCACAGTTCCCATTTAGAGATCATGAATAAAACCTATAAATACCACAGATTTAATTCCATTAACTTGATTCGGAATGAACCTAAAATAAAAAAGTCTCATATATAGATGAGTATTTTTTCCATGATTATCTGAAATTATACCACATCGGGTCATCCACTAAATGACCAAAAACATGTAGATAATAATATGACCTAATGTATTATCAGTAATATTTTGAAATAATGATTTATGGATGGTTTCAAGAGACATTATTCATATCATATTATTCATGATTCTTTAATAATAACACCAAAATTAAAAAGTCGATGAGAAAATTTTAAATAGTATATTTGTGGACTCGTCATCCTTATAAATATTACAACAACATTTAGGATCCAATATCACAATAATTATAGTTCATAGAATGAATAATGTTCCACCTTTTACAAAAATTCCATAACTAATGTGGTATTATTCATGAGATATTATGTTCTTAAAATGTTATAGACTATGTGACTTATATATTTTTAATATTCATATCACTTATCCTTTGTGATTTTGTAGAAATTGAACTATAAAAAGTCCATATTTTCATTCTTGTAACCCTCTACCATATCAACATATATTGTGTAAACCAATTAAATAATGTTTTGTTAGAAAATTCATCTTACACATCTATCAAATCATAGAATAATTCTATGTAATGATTTTAATATTTGATTATATGTGAAAAAAATATGAAATATATGGTTAAAACTATTTTCATTGTTATTATTTTAGTTTATAACTCCAAAAAACATTGGGCAGTACCACATTTCAACTAGAATGTTTCATACATGATTTTTTTATAATAGCTGAAGAGTATGTTGATTTATTATTTGATTGGATTTAAAGTACCAATATTTAAGATCCAAAATATGTATTTTATAGATTTAATTACTATATGGTGATGAATGATATTTAATAAAGTATGAATAACCAGACATAGTGATAAGGATTTGTTCTTTTTAATGTAAAGCACTAAAAATTTAGAATACGAGTAGAGTTATACGTACTAGACGTAGCATTCCATAAGATAAAAAAATGGATGTGTTGTTTTGTTCTAGAAGAGTTGTTCTTAGAGTGGAAGACCAAAAGAAGAGATGTATTGGTGGTGTTCTAGATGTTATCATGGAAATCCAAATGTTTATTGGAGTTTTATGAGAATTTTCCAAAGTTTGAATTGGAAATAAGGTAAATTTAAAACTTGTTGTTTATATTTAAGACATATTCTGATGTTATAAAAGGTTTTTATCATGATGAATAAGGTTTTTATTTGTTACAAAAAGTTTTATCCTTTTATGACTTTGAGGACTAGTTTCTTACACACTATGAAGGTTTTTTTAGTCAGTATGGATATGTTAAATTGTATCTGAAAAAATATAGAGTGCAGAAGCTATTGGTATTTTATATTCCATTTCAAATTGGAATCATAATTATGTCCATTTTTTGGTAGATATAATTTCAATAGGTTAGGTTACATGTGGGAAATAGAGAAGCCTGTATATATTGTGGACAAAGCCACGATGCCCTTGGTTGAAGGAATCTTAGTAGAAAATTCATAGAATACCATTTTTGAATGTGTAAATTATAATTATGGTAATAAGAACCAAAATTTGATAAATTAAGGACATAAGTAATATTATTATTTGGGAGTTTCATAAATTTCCTAGGAATCATGATGGGTATTCCCATATTGTGGTTAATCTAGACAAGACGTGTTGATTTTCCTAATTTGAAAAATATTAGTTACATTTCATAGTACATGGAATTTTACACTATAAGAATCCTTATACAACATGAGGAGGCCCAAATAGGCATTATGGAATACATATTTGGATATAAAAAATATTTTTGAAAAATGTTAAACTGTAAATTACCATGTCATTGAGTGAGGAGTTTTGATCATTGAGTTTCTAAATCTAAAGTGGAAATGATCGATTGAGCATGAAGTCAACAATATTTAAGGTTTTATTTATATATAAGAGAGTTATTCTTTGTTATATGTAATTATATGATATGGTTTGTCTTATGTGGTGCCCTACATAAGTGTTTTTATTAGATACCACAATATGGGGTTTGAAAAACTATTGGTTAGGACCAATTTTATTTATTTGAAATTTTGCAACTACTTGGAGGTTATGGATCAAACATTAGAAGAATTAATGAATTTATATGGTGATGATTTTATTAAATAAAATCCAATGTTTGGATTATAAGGATATAATATTTGATGTGGATTTGATATTTTAATATTTATTTTTCAATTTAAAATTCTTAGGTTATGTTATAATCAACTATATATAATTGATAAGAAAACAAGAAAAATATAGATTCGAGAATGAAGAAGAAAAGGGACCAGTGTGTTCCAAGAGTAGAAGAAGGAAGAAAACAACGTGAAATTTATTTAATATATAAATTAATGAATGTTTTATTATTTTTATATATTTTTTTCTAAAATATCATTTTTTTGGATTGTCATGGATATATTTGGTTTGTTGGATATGGTATATAGAATTATATTAAATAATAATTCCAATATTAAGGTTATTTTATCTAAAGAAATTATTATAGTGTGATGTTTGATTGAATATTAAAGACTTGTATCTTCTTGCAATGAGTTATTTATACTTAGTGATTAAATTGAAATTATTACATGGAACTCATTGAAGCATTTAAATCTATAAGTATATTGTAGTATACAAAAACTAGATATGGAGTGGATTTGATATTAGTAAACTAAAAATATATGTATAGGTATTTAAATTATATCTTCTAATGTATTAAAAAGGATAATAATGGTAGTGAAATTTTCGGGCACCAATGAATACCCTAAATCAATCAAAAGGTATAGAGACATAAGGAATGGTGGTACTACCAAAAATTGTATAGGTATAGAGACTTAGTTAAGATTGACTCCATCTAAACTTTGTATCCATACAAATGGTAAGTTATATTTGATTTTGTAACACACGTATAATTTTGATTTTATTCTCCTAGGTTATAGATAGGTGTTAGTGAACCAAGTAATATAGATCTGTGACTGTATGAATTATAATGTATACATATGAATGATATCGTAAATTGATGTTTTTGGTAAATAGAAAAATAATTAAACATTTAGTAGTGTTCCTTAAAACTATGGAATAATATTCAAAGTAAATATTAGTGTTTATAGGGTTTAAAAATGTTATCATGATGATTCTCCCTCCCCCCCACCCACCCACCTCAGGTTGTCTTGGGTTACAACAAGTTGTATCCAATCCCAATAGGTTCAGTTTTGAAATACAACCTTGATAATTGATTTTTTATTTTTTATTTTTCCTTTATCCTAAATTTATAGGTTCATCATTCAAGATGATATTGAACTGGAATGATTTATTAAAATTGAAGTAGAGAATGTTGGTTTTGTTGAACAATTAGATATTCACAGTAACAAGAATTAAAAAATGGAGGACTATTGAAAGACACTTTTGAGTATTCCCAACAACAAAAGGATGAATTTTCCTGACATGAATAAGTAATTTAATCTCAAAAAAATCACTAATAATATAAATCAGGTATTTATTAGAATAAAAAAGGTAGAATACTAGTCCATGGTTATTTAATGTATGAGTGATTCAGTTGAAGAATGAAATGAATAATTATGTATCTTGAGGGAGAATTTATTGTGTTTAAAAAAGAAAACTTCTGAGGATCCCTCGTATGATGATTTATTTGAATAAAAAAATTATCTTTAGAAATAAATGTGAGTCACATATATATGATGAGAGTATTGATGAAGAAGATCTAGACAAGGTTATAATTAAGGTTAGTGAGGAAGGGATTTAGAAAAGGATTGAATTTTGATAGAAACAATAGAATTAATCAAATGATACTCTAGGATATCTTTATAAATATTTCATTGAGAAATAATTATAAATAATATGTTAATATTATCATTAAATGGAGGAAAAGAATATATTTTGAGATAAATACTCAGTCAAGAATCTTGAGGAAAAAATTATTATAGAAAAAGGATAATTAAAATCCAGAATAGTAGTCAAGAATGATTACTAGGATATAATGGGAAAAAGGATTAAAAAATTTATTTTTTAGCATATTTACAAGAAGGAAATGATAATAAAGTAATGTTTTATAAAATATAATATGAATAAATAGTGAAATAATAATTACAGTAAAGATATTATCTCAACATGTGGTTATTTTATTTTGTAGTGAAACTAATAAATATTAAAGACTATGTTATAGAAAATTATAAATATTTTTTTAGTTATAAATAATGTATGAAGATATTATTAAATCATGGATACCAACAATTTTTGGGAAAAAGTGGTTTGTCGATTAATACATCATCATCTAAAGAAATTAAGAAACTTGTAGTGAAATAAAAAAGTGATAACTTGAGATTAATATAATATTTTTTTTCATAATGTAGTTATTTCTGAGGATTCCACTAGAATGATTTCCAATTTTGAATAGAAATGATAAACAATTGAAGGTTGAGACCAAACTAAGGAATCTAGACTACAAATTTGGAAGAATATATTCTTGTTGTCGGTAGAAAGGTCACTTTATAAGTAAGTGTAGAATAGTTTTAGTGGAAATAATTCATGGATTCAAAGAAGAATTAGTTATAATAATAAAATAATATTTTCTGAATTTGGTTATATGGGTTATATTGCAAGGTATTATAATATGAGAAGATGATCAGAAATGATGAAAAATTCCACTACACCTGTGACTAGTGGAAATCAAACTGGTTTTGAAAGATACTTTTTTATATTAAATAACATATTCATTATATTAGAGAAATAGTAAATAGAATATAAAATGGATTTGGGTCATACATCAAGAGATTTTATGGTATAATAGACTTCATAGAATTAAAATAAACTGTCGTAGAAGTTACATCTTTCGAGGAAAAATTTCCCTATTTATTTATGAACTAACCATTTCATATTTACTAGTTTCTTAGTAGGATTTTGAATGATTCTGAAAAGAAATTAATATGATTGATAAATTTTTTCCCCATTGGAATGATTATAATTTTATTTCTACTATGACATGATGAATAAAAAAATTATTATTATTCATTAAGGTAGATTATATTTTTCTAATAATGGATAAATCCTTTTAAGAAATAAAAATCATCAATATCATGTAGTATCACTAGTTTTTAAAAAACGAGTGATATAAATTGATTCAATGTTTGGTAGGTATCATACACTCTAGTTATTATTGCTTATACACTTATATTTTTATGTAATTTTTACTAAGATATCAAGAATATTGATATTAAAGTAACGTAATTTGTTAGATTGAATGTGTTTATGAAAATTAGTTAGTGGAATAAAAAGTAGTGAGGTTATTAATAACATTATTTTTTATTACAATGAGTTTTTCATCAGTAGGTTTATAGGATTTTTTGGTAACCCATTTCCAAGTAGTAAATTCACTTATTATAATTCCATCAGCAGACTATACCATTAAGTCAAATTGAATTAAAGATTAATTTTTAATAAATAATGCAATTGTTAAATTAAAAGTTTTTAATTATATTCAACATGTGGTTGAAACAACCTTATATTGTTAGGTTAATGTGAAGAGGGACCATAATCTTACTAAATATATAATTCTTGGAGAAAGGAAAAGATGGTTATATTTCTTCAAATCCTTTTGAAGTAAGACTATAGAAAAAATGTGGGTGGAGATGGTGAGGAAATGATGAATAATTTTATGATGATAAACTTTAATGAACAATCCTGGGTCTACCTAACACTTCACCCATTCCAACTCTCCAAAATTCCAAATGCATGTTCTTTTTCCCATGATCTGATGACAAACACTAGTGAATCAAAAATACAACCATATTAAAATAGTTTGAAACTTATAATCCAAATAACCATCCCATTGATTCCTTTGGAAAATGCAACATGACTTATTCATAGTTTAAATTACCATGTAATGAAATAAATAGTTTCTAAAATGTAAAGACAATTAAACATAGAATAATGATGTAATAGTAATCCAATAACTCAAAAAAAACATCACACTATGAATGTAAAACAGATGATGATAATATATATATATATAAACAAAACATGGTAAAGGTCATAGGGGTTGATACAAAAATTACCCCAACATCATCGAGGATCCCAAAAAATCTCCTCATGATCCCAAACTCCTTATAACCCATGGTCAACACCATCAAAAAAAATCAAGGAAGGTTGATGATTTTTAGGAAGAGCCACCAAACTACATGAAATCCTTTCATTTACATTTATCATATAAAAACATTTCTATATATACATCATGGGTATATACAGGGTGTGAGGGAAATCCCTAGAGGATACCACCATAAATCTATAATGTCATTCACTATGAAAACGATTAACTCTAGTTTGAAAAAAAAATGTTTGAAAACTCTTTCTTTGAATTTTTTTTATAAATCCTTTAGTTTCTTTAAAGTAGGTCATACATTAGAAAAAATGGAAAATAAGGTAATTATAATGTAAAACGAAGGAAACATGACATGAGTAGCATCAAAATCCAACATTAAGATGAGAAATAAGTTATGTAATAAAACTATCAAATAATTCATACATCACGGGATCAAATATATATATCTATGGAATCTATAAATCACTCAAGGAAAACCAACCAAAATACAAGATCCTAGTAATTTTAGGATCCCAATTAGTCTCATCAAGTTATTAATCTATCCCATTAGCTCATATAATCTAATTGAGAAACATTCCCTATATAGAAAACAATATAAACTAGGGTATGTAGTCAGCTGTGTTACCAAATAACTGAAGGTTTCCCATGTTTAATCAACTATCATGAAAAAACCCAATATGATATCAATTTCATAATCTAATTTTTCCATATTCATAATAACACCAATCATAATGTAAAATCATATTTGAAACATCTATTGGAAAACATTTTAAACTAAAAATTTACACTAAAACAGTTTATCAATATCTTTTTGGGTATAAAACTGATTTTAATAAAAGATATTTAAAAAAAATCACCCAAAAAAATCAATAATCACAATGAAAAACAATATAATAACCCTTAATAACACATATGAATAAAAAATAATCAATTTTACCCAAAGAAAATCCTACAAACTAATGTGTGGTAAGGGAAAGACTCATTAGGTAGAAAATTATACTTTAAATGGATTAAACAAAATTTATATCATTTAAAATCACTATAAATGGGAGATAGGGATCCCCATTATAAAAATCCAGAAAAATATTTCATTAATAACTCATCCTTAACCCTAGGTTCAGCCCGTAAATACAAATAGGATTTTTTAACCTAAGGAAAATGATAAACTAGTGAATAGAGTTGGAGAGAAGTCGGAAACCAAGGTAAATCATTACTAATCTTGAACATATCCACCAAAACTGAAGGAAAATCACCAAAACCCAAAATTGAAGGAAGATTTTCCATTAATGAGGAGTTGAGTCCTCATAAATATTATAAAAGGGATGGGTGAGGCTTTAAAATTATTAGGGTTTATAAGGTTACTTTACATTTTAAAGAAAACTAATTAGGTTATATGGATTTTTCATGCTTTTAAGAAAACTATGCACCAACCATGTGGGGGCCACTGAAAACTCCAGATGATGTCATAGGGTTTGGAAGTATGGTTTCTACTAACTATGTTCCAACTGTACAGGTCACCTCCATGCATAAAAATATGATGAATGGTTTTCTAATAACCTAAAATGGTTGGAAAAGATATGCACTAGATGTGTAAAGTGGCATAGTTTACCCCTTTCTCCCATCACATGGCTGGGTGAATAGTTAGCACTAACCACACACCGAGGCTTGTTTATTCTAAAATTTATATTTTCAATCACTAACTCCTAAAACACTAAAATTATATAAAATTAAAAATTAAAACTCAAATATATATGTACCAAAGGCCTAGAAGGTATCATAATTCTCCCCACCATACCACTTTGTACCCCCCCCCCCCCAATTCTCAATATTTAGGATCTAAGAATAGTGGAATCCCCTACTCCATCATCAGTTCCTCATCCTCCCAAGTCTTGTGGTTATCTTGACTATACATCCATTGAACATAGATTAAAGGAATCTACATTCCAAACAAAACTTTGTTACGATAATCCATTATATGAATAGGATAATCAATGAAATGGTTCTCATTCTCCACCTCCATATCTTTCCACTCAATCACATGGTATAGGTATGGATGGAACATCATCATTTGGGATACGTAGAACACATTATGAATAGTTTTTATCTGAGTTGTGGGGGCTAACCAACATTCCACATCCCTAAGGTTCCACACAACCTTGAATGTTCCGATATATCATTCCATTAACTTTCCCTATCTTTCCAAAAAATGATGTCAAAATAAAGGAAATACCCTAAAAACACCAGATCACCAACATAAAATTCTTGTGGAAGAAAATGACACTCATTTTATAATTTAAGATTACTCTAAGATGTCACCGAAATATACCAAATCAACCTCACCTTCTCTATCATTTTTGGGAAGAGGCTTGGCCATAACAACACTCACCCAACTATGTATAACAAAGAGGATATTGACATCGTCACCCATACAAGGCTTCAAATGGGTCCATCTAGATCAAATTTATATAACTATTTTCATATACATATTAAACAAACTATAAATACTTCTACAAAGAACAACCAAAATCATGTAAAAATTCAATAATAAGATATTAATGAATTTAGATGGTCCACTTAGTTTGAACATTCATCTATGGAAGAAATATCATGCTCAAATTCAGATGGTATCTCATTACATCCTGAATAAATTTCAAAAACAAGTTTTCAAGAATGATTATTGATCAAATATAATATTCAAATCCAACCAATAGAGCCTCATGATCTCTCATACAAACAAGTTCTAGAATGCTATAACTTTTTTGACTCTTTAAAATAAAGGAAGTGGGTTTCTTTCATTAACCTATTGATAAGAACCCAAATATAATCCTTCCTACTTAGTGTCCAAGGAAATATGATAATAAAATACAAGGAAATTTCATCCCATTTATATATTATAATAGAAAGGGTCTATAATAATCCTACAATTCATTGAATGTTGGATTTGATCCTCTAATAGATGAGACGCCAAGATACAAAATTAGTAACTGACCACCTCATTTTTTTCTATCATTACCAACATTTCAAATCATAATACATCTTTCTATCCTTGACATAAATGGAACAACTATATTAGTTCCCACCTTCTATAACCTACTACCTCAAATATGAAAGGAAACAATATTTCTATAGAAAGGAAGAAAACAATTGAGATACAAAGTCCAGTCACTCGAGGTATTCCCATCATTTAAAACTCTACTAATAAAATTTAATTTAGGATTAACTTCTTTATTGATCCAAAATCAATTATTTAAGGAATATGTTTCTTCCAAAAAATCCAAACACACTTTATGTCTCTCCTCTTCCATTTTAATACGCATTTCATCAATCAAAACTAAAAAAACTCATTCATCCTTAGATTCTCTTCATACTTAAGAAGGTAATTTATTGCTCAAATCATCAGCCACCACATTCACTTTTCTAGGGAGATACTCTATGTCAAAATAAAAGATCTAAAGATATTCCACCCAGCACCGCTCCTCGTGATTCAGATCACTCTTCGGTAAGATATACTTCTTGGGTTTTTATCTTAATATAGTGTAAATCATTCTTAAAAGAGATATTGGAGCCATGTATTCAAGGAATATATCGTAGGATCCATATCAAGGTTATAAAAGGGGTAATTACTCTTTTCAGGGGGTAATTTACAAGATCTGTATTCCACCACAAGCTCACCCTACATCATAATAATAATTTACCCATGTCAAATACCATTGATCGGTTTCCTAAGTAGATTCTCTACATGACCTCAGGCACACCTCCTCATACATCAAAGGCTACTATAAATTAGCAGGTGTCAGTGGTGTTAGCATGAGGAGACTATAACCCCATTTCAAAGTGAATAATAATAAAAAAATATCTAAATATCAAACAATAATAATAAATGTGCAATTGAATATACATAATCAATAACATTAACCAATAATAAATTGATACATAAGAATATAAGAATGTATACACATAGTCATTCCATCACACATACATTGTTCTCTCACTGGGGTGATCACTTATACAAATATAAATAAAATTATGAAACTATACCAAGGATCTTCCTACATTCCAAATCCTCACCTTATCCAAATATCTAATCCCAATTCAGCAATCCTGATTGACTTTGAAACTCTAAGACTTTACCGTACATGAACCAGCAATTAGCTAATTATACTCAGGTACCCCAAGTGTTATGGTGGCCTATGTAGGGTGTGCGTACAACTTGGTAAGGATCCACCTAGTGATCCCATGTAAAACCCGTAAAATAGTTCATGTACATGTGATATTATAACAAAATAAATAAATAACTATGGAATTATAAATAAAATAAACACTATAAATCCTTTAATTCTAAAAAGACATATGGGATCAACCATACAAAATTTTTCCAGTATCTAAGTTTCTATATGCTCGAAGAATAATCATTACAAATAGTATTAGGCATAACCACTAATTCATATGAGGCTATCCATGGAAATAAAATATCATCAGGATCAATAGTTAAACCATAGGTCATATCCTTGGAATTTCATAGTATTAGGCTCAATATTTGATCCATGAGAGGTATCATAGAATGATCCATCATAGTAAGATCAATTTTCAAACCCATGAGGTAATTCTAAGTGTTCCATAGTAGTATGATAAATAGATGATCCCTAAGAGGTTATTCTAAGTGATCCATAGTAGCAAGATAAATGGTTTATCCTTAGGAGATAATCCAAAATGATCCAGAGTAGTACAATTAATAGTAAATAATTATAAGATAATCCTAAGAAATATATAATAGTAGGATCAATAGGTTATCACCATGAGGTAATCATGAGTGATCCATCATAGTAGGCTCAACAGATGACCCCAATGAGGTAATCCAATGTTATCCAAAGTACTAGGTGTAATGGTTGATTCCCATGAGTTAATCCAAATTGATCCATAGTAACATTATAAATAGAATATTCATAAGAATCAATCATTATAAATCCCTAGTCATCAAGAATCATCACTAATTCCTGGGATGTGATCCTAGTAAATCAATCATCATCAGAAATAATCATCAATTACTACGAGGTTATCCTAGGAAATAAATAATCATTGAGATAAGAAAAATCTTAGGTAATATCCTAGGAATTCCATATATAATTAATGGTTGAATCCCATGTGATATCCTATGAATTCATCAACTAAGACACAAGTGTAGTGCATCCCTCTTATAGTATTAATAATAATAGTAATAAAAATTATTGGTCATCAACCCTAACCTATATCACAAAACCAATGTCAACATCTCAAATTCATGAACTATCTACATCATTATGGATATGTGAGGCTTAGGTTATCATTTTGGGCTCTAAGAAGACACCCACAGTCATCTATAACCATACCCTACACTAACCCTCTATAGGGATAACCTCTCACTGTGGAATCCACTAAGGTCCCATAGGTCACATCACATTATTGGAACCCAACATGGATTCATTTATACCTTAATCATTTATGAAGTATAAACCCATCACTCAGAGGTCATTACATCCCTCAACTTCATCATAATCACATCATGTCCCCAGTGGCTTCATATGATATGCCTCACTGACACCAATCTATGAAGATGGCATAAATCTCATAACACATACCATGTCATCCATGGTTGTTCAAATCTCATAAACTATCATCAACCTACCTTGGGTATACCCAACAAAGTACTCACATATTAGTGTGGGAGGATCAATCACACCACTTTTTAATAAACTAAGTCAATTGATCTTTATTTCTCATAGTTTCATCATGGATAACATGGGCTAATCATTAAAATTCATCACACATCCATGCTCAATGTAAATAAGGGACACATATCCAGGTTCTCTATGTTAACTTAATTATATTAATATATAACATACTAGGGATCTATGTTTCTCAAGGCTCATGTTTCTAATGTAATTCATCATCTATTGGTAGTTGAGAATCTATGTTTCTGTTCAAGGATTTTTTTCCATTGGAAGTTATTTCCATAAAAATTCATTTTACTTAAATAAAACATTCATTTTAAAGGAAAAAATTTCATAAAATGGATGGGAGAAATCAGCCGTAGTGGAAATACAACATATAACATGTTATATTACAAAATCATAAATAAAAGTGGTATTATAAAGAAACCACCTATGAGATAAAAATTAATTTCCTTTAAAGAAACGATGTCATCATTTCCCATGCTCATCCATGTCTCGTCCATGCTCTCATCATCACCCTACACCTTATCCTTAAATTAGTTATGTGAAAAATTATAATTAATTTTAAAATTTATTCAATTAGGAATAATACAAACAAACTCATAGATCCACAACTTCTCGTTGAAACCTCAAGCAATGCAGTTTGGTCTAACCTCGACATGTTCCCATACCAAAAGCATACAAAATCCATAAAAATTTATTTCATTAAATTTTTAATTTTACCCAAATATAATATATATACCAAAATAGATTAGGGTAGTGAAATAACTCTAATAAAATGACATGTTAGGGAATGTAATCATCCTCTGAGGATATCCTCTATCTAGGACAAGAAAAATCACCTTGATATCAATATAATTCAACCATACTCCAATAGAATCATCACTTAAGACCAAGCTAGGTCACAACATATTTGGAGTACCAAATATGGTAAGAAAATGAAATTGAAAGAAACTTTAGTGATAATTTTACTTCAATGTATCCTCTATTTAAAAAAAACTCAATTTCATTGAAAAATGGTGGAGATATCCCTCTTTAATGAAGCAAGATCGAGAGCCCCTTCATGTGATCCCCCTTCTATACAGACATGAAAATGTATCAAAATCCCTTTTTAATTTTTTTACATTTTATTTATTCTATAAATTAATTAATTAATTTCTAATTTTATTTTATTTTATTCATCATTATATTTATTCTTCTTCATTATTGTTTCTTCTTCGTTTACACGATGACTCCACCTTACCCTTATACAACACATAAGGGTATCCCCAGGCTACCCTTATGTAACATCCAAAGGTGATTATCAGTCACCCTTAAGTTGTGTGTAAGGGTGCCCCACCAGTCACCATTATGTTACAAGTAAGGGTGTTATGTCTTAAAACTTATGTCACATGTAAGGGTCATCTATCGGTCACCCTTATGTCACACATAAGGGTGTCCCTAAGACCACCCATGCATTGTACAAAAGGTTGATCCCATGGAAACCCTTATAAAACACCTAAGGGTTCTTAAAAAGGTAACAGTAGGTCACACATAAGGGTGCAACCATGGATCAGCATAAAATACCAATCATCAGAACCTTTTTCATTAACCATGCCCCAAACCATAACCAAATATATTATTAAGGAATACCTTAGCTCTCATATTTTTTATCTGAATCTCAGTTCAAAAAACTACTCCTTATCTGGATTAAAAAATTCAAATTCAAAGAAAAAATCCCAACCTATAATGGAGTAGGACGTTATAACCATCCCACCATATCACTTCTAATACCAGATAAAATCCATACCCATGTAGACATAAATCCTGACCTATATTGTCAATCGACTAATAACCAACTCATATGTTCTACTCTAAAATTACAATATTCCATCATATCCATGACTCCAAACATGAGCCACACCATTCATAATAAACCAAGCCACCACTCATCAACGTCATCAAACCACAAAGATGGTACTTAATATGACATATATATCCCAATAAATGGTAGTTTCATAATCCAATTCATCCTCAGGAAAATGGTTCTCTCCACCCAAGTCTGATTTCAAACTAGGATTCCCCCTCTATCAGAATCTCCTATAGAAATGGATTTTCAACATTCCAACTATATGATCAGTGTGGTTTCCATCTCACCGCACTAAATTTCTTATAGAAACATTGGTCATCCCTCCTCTTTCCAACCATTCATGAAAACAATGAGCATCAACTACCAATGTATTATCTCATCACTTGATCATGATTCCTTAACCAAAAAAGCCATTAGGAGATCATCCAAATACCACATTAAAGTCAATACATGACACTCGGTGTAATTTCATTCTCAGATCACAAACCAACCACAACAATCGATAGGCTCTCACCCCAAGAACTGAAGAATTACTAATCTAACATACTCTCAATTCACACCAAAACCATCCCAATATCGATGCCAATAAATAAACTTCATCAAAACCCACATCAAAAATTCAAATATGGTATTCACCAAGGAACTATAAAAAACCCAATCCATCTAAACAATGGCATCCAAATATCTCATGGACCATCCATTGACAATTCATATGCTTCCACAACCATACCCACAAGATGGTCATTCCTCCATAACCCATACTATATCCATTACCACACATAATGACTTGATGTGACCATCCCTCTCATACCCAATAACCAATATGAATAATAAATCACCGCTTATTCATTGCTCACCTAGATCATCATCCTCAATATCCACTAGAATTCCATATGAAATGAGGGTGACCCCCTCAATGAATACTATTTCACTCCCCACTATAGAGATTTATTTAGTCGACTCATTAAGTTAAACCTAAAAAGGTTCCAAATACATTCCAGCCTAATAATTCATGTCCAAGAACAAACATGGGTCAACTGTACAATAGTACCTTGATCTATCTCTGATTTCACCTATCACCATATAGGTTCATTTTTCTATTTCATTGAAACTCACAATAAATCATGATGAATTTAATTAAACCCATCATTCATCATCCCAGACATGGTTATTCACCGATTCACAATTCAGTAGGAATCACGCATCATGAGTGCATAATACCTCAATATTATCTAAAGCAAATGGTTGTATACTCATATACCACCTAATTTTATAACATCGCTTACAATCCCATTAGCTACACTCCATATAATTGTCTCAAATGCCATCTTCACGAGAAATTCCAAATGAAATAAAATTATAAAATAGTTCACACACAATGAATTGCACCACACGAGTAATCCTTTATAATAGTGCTCAACAACACTCATTACTGAAATAATGTATAACCAAGAAATAATACACATAGGAGTTACCCTACCACATCATCTGAGTCAGATCATCTGAGTCAGATCATCTAAGGTCCAATCTCATCAGTCCTAGTTTCATATACCTAAACCAGTAAATATACCCCAGTGTATGTAAATATCATCTTACCCAAAGAACCTTAGTTCTTTTCCCAATAATTCTGACATCTCAATCTTGGTAAGGCCAACTATACGATGAACTACTAACCCAAGAATCATTGCTAAACTAGAAGCATCAATCTACAATATATCTATCATATATCTAACCATCTAGGATCACAATACACTAAATATTTTGGATCATCACGTGAAAACACCAAGTCTAGGAATTCTACTAACCATTCCTATTGAAATCATACCTCGATAACAAAGTACATCAAGTATTATTCATTAAAAAACCCATGGAATATCCCTTCATATACCTTATACCTCATTTAACATATTTTTAATAAATATGATAACTTGATAATATATCCCTTATTCCCATATCTAAGGTATTTTTAAATCCAGTATAATCCCTTTATTAGTTTACCCTCGCTTATCAAAAGGGAACTAAGTTCACTCACTTAACCCATAGTCAAGTCTCTCAAAGGTTCTAGCTCATGGAAAACACACTTGAACCCATAAGAGATATCTCAATGAAACTAAAAAGACACAAAACACCCTCTTTAGGTTTCTCACACACATATGCAATTCAATCATAACATTTCAAGTCGTTAGTCTACCAGAGCACTAATCCCCACTTGTCATCTTCATACAAGGCTACCCACTTGAGTACCATGAACTCATTCCTAATATATATATATATATATATATATATATATTGAGATTATTCCTTAAGGATTTGTACCATGTATATAAAAATTAAATGGTTCACTTAAAAAAGTTCCAAAAAGATGTTATATGGTAAAACAACATATTGCTTTTCTCTTACACTTTGATTAACTAAACCTATTATATTTATGAACTATTACCAAGGAACCAAGTTCCAATACTGACCCACCAAGTTTAAATATACATCCCTTATAAGATGGGAAGAATATTTTTCATCAAAGAGTATCCCAGAATAGAATCTACATGACCTATCATCAGGAACAAATATATTGTGATTCGGTTGAGTAAAATGGCACCAAATAATATTTAGGAAAACACAATATAATTTATTATTGAAACATTAAAAATCTAAACCCTATTGTTAGTGATAACAACCACACAAAATCATTTGAATTTCATGTGAATCTTACATATCAAGAATGATGAATTTACATAGGAATCTTACAAATAGGCCAAGATCCAAACACCATAATCTGTAAAACCAGAAAACATGTGTGTCCCACTAGGTGAAATAATAAAATTGTTAAAATGAAAACCAAGAAAAGAAATTTCATTTCCCGGGTAACCAAGAATTCCTATCAGAAAAAGTTTATGTGGTTCACTAGTCCATGTTTCAATGAAAACTCAAAAAAATCTTATATTTATAGTCTTTTATCTCCCCAAAAAATAATACACAACAATATTTTTTTTATTCCACTTTGAAACATCCCTAAATTGCATGCCACTAATTGATATCTTGTATAGAGTCATTACATGACCTCAATCATGCATCCCTATATTTAATATGCTATCAACAAGTAGTGGGGGTCTAAGCTGGTTTCATGAAGAGGATGTTACCCCATATTAAAGTATATAATAATAAAGAAAATAACCAAAATAATAAAAAACAATAAACCTAAATCAGTGTAAAAATAATCAATAATAATAATAAATAATATATTAACGTGGAAGAATATAGTCATACAAAAACACATTCATGGAATAAAACATTAACTAATCACTCACTAGACTTATCATATATAAAAATATAAATTAATGAATAAAAATGTACTAATTATCTACTACCATTACCTTACCTTGCCTCATCTTGGTCTCTTGTGACATTCAATGTATCCTGTAAGACCATGTAACTCTGGAAATTGGTGCTACCTAAACATATGATCAATAAAGTATTCTTAGGTACCCAATCTACATGGATACCTTCAAGGGACTAGTTTTGATATGAACCACACATATATGGGGTGAATCGGTTTTGGTGACTTTTAAGCCTTTCATACAAATTATTTTTTGTTCATTTTCCTTTTACCACATTCATTATTAATTGAATGGGTCACCCTTGTTAACTCTTATCACCTTAATTCTTTATTGTAGTACAACCAAATACAAACACACACACAAAAGAGGCATAATAATTTACAAGGTTAACTACACAATGATAGTAGTTACTCATTGGCTTTGTCTTAAAAAAACCAGGATCTCATGATCCACTAGTAAAAGCCTGTGAATCATAGTGAGTAGGTAAAATACATAAAACTAATGTCTCCAAATATCCTAATTCTTCTATGGTTCTCAATATACATAGGTTCCTACAACACCTTTATAATGACTTGTAGGGATATTAACTACAGAGTCTTCACCAATTTAGAACTATGACTTGTCATTGATGTGATTCTTATTCCTTTTACTTATTACTTTTCATAGTATCAATTCACTTATTCTATTATTATGCATGGACCATAATACAAATACTTACTCTTCTATTTTATATCATAGGAATTGTTCACTAGATCTTTTCTTTTTTTACTTATTCTTGTGAAAATACCTGACTTCACTACACCGTCTTCTTCTATAAACATTATAAATAACTCATACACTTTTTATTCCACTTATATATTGTTTTTCTTCTTCTTTAGTGAATCCTATTCATATTTGGATCTTCTATATTCTACACTTTCTTTGACACAAATTTTTTCTTTAGAATCATATCGGGGTTGGGGATCTTATTCCCATCTTAGAACATGAGATGTCTTTATCTGAGATAAATGTTTCAAACCTCCCTCATGACTACATCCTTGGACTACCTATATATATATATGATAATAATATAGAAATTAAGTTTAGTTTCTTTACTATTCTCTTCCTATTTCATCTGTGTTCACTGAACCACATAAAAACATGATTTGAATTACCAAGTTTTATGGCAAATCAAATACATATATATTTATAGTCACCGCATTTAACCAAATCCATAATTATCACCCTCTATAAACCTCAATATAATAATAATTTACATTTAAACTTATCTAAAACTACATAATAATTACTGGAATGTCCTTACCCTTCATTTAAAAAACCTATATTTTCCTTCCTTCCAGAATATTTAAATGCATTTTAGAAAACCATAGTATCATTCACATATTTATGCATGCTTGATTATAATAGCTATCAGGGGACCTTATTCATATATCAAATCTACTACTTCATTAAATGTCCATGAAATTCGCATGCATTTAAAATGAATATTAATATTCACGTATTCATTTACAATCATGGTTGATTCATTTTTTGACAAAGAATTATCCTATAAATACCTTAGCTTATTTTTTCATTATTTTACCTAAATTTGTATAATAAATTCCTGATATATTTATTCATTTAATAACATAATACCTTGAAACAAATGAATTCATGAACTCTTCTTCATCTCCTTCTTATTCACCCTATAATTTTAAACCTTCTTTATGTATGATATTCAAATAGAATTCACAAAACCCTCTTCCCTTTTACCTATACATAGGTGATGTGATATTCAAATTAACCTAACATAGGTAGAATGAATTGAGTTTTACTCTTATGTAGAGATATAATGACCCTTACGCAGTGTGAGTATTAACCTTATGCATGTCATATAAATTATTTCATTACATTACAGATGATATTGAACTTGTTTCATACTTTTAAAAAGAATGTGCTTTGGAAAAATGACTCAAACACACTTATTATTATCCTTTTAAACATCTTAATCATCCTATTTGAAAATATCACAATAAACCATGGTATATATTCAATTTATGAAGCAATTAAATTTCATTATCAGAATCCAATAGATCGAACCACTTGATCAACCATGAGTATTTGTACACTTGATATACCATGAAGAATATAGTCACTCATCATGAATTTGGTCATAGAATCTTGAAAACATCCCTCTATGTGGTCGATATCATGTGTTTAGTCATCATTTATCCATTCGTTCACTCGATAGTGTGGTTTCTCGACCTATTGTAAATCCAATGGTCAATGAAAACTATATAAAATTTAAATACTCTATCACTGCATACATTCTTCCTTTAATATTATCAAATGTGGCTTGGGATTTTTTGAAATCATGTGGTGGTTATTCCATCGAAATTATACTTCCTGAATTTTCCATAGATATAGAAAACCTAAGGTCTCATGGTAGTTTATTAATGAAACGACATCATCTTATTCAAATATCATGTGTGTAAAAATGGTTTTGTAAAATGGTTGAATAGTAACCCACAATATATATCCATCATCAAAACGTGATTTATCCTACCTCTCCTTAACAAGAATATTTTCTCTATAATTTTCCCAAAAAAGACAACCGAGATCCAGTTCTCACCCCATTACCTCTCATGCCACCCCGCATGTGAGATGTTAAGCCCTACCTCTACCTTCTATGTGACCACTCACACTCCTTCATGTATACTCACCTAAACCTGTGTGTGATCTTCCTCCTTTACACAACACCACTCAATGTTGGATTCCACATTTTAGCATGGATATCCATATGAATCCATGTTTCTTAGGTGGAAGTGTTATCTTGAGTTAGTGCATTTTTTACAATCTCTCAAAAAAATTATCTTGAAAAAAAAACATTAATATTCCATACTCAAGGTCAGGATTCAAAAACATATCTTCTTAATTTTATTTAATCAATTCCTCATTATCACCATCATAGTGATAAATTATTTTTCATTAGAAATGATACATTAGTATAGGTGGAGATATGTGAATTGTTTGACCAAACCATTCATATACGTGAGGTTTTAGTGCACCTATATGAATTGTTTTATGAAACCATTGTTTTATATGGCCTATTATGAACCTTACAGATAGTTTTGATCCCACAAACTTTATTTTATTTTCAATAAACTTTACTACCCTCTTTTAATGTCTTTTATATTTATATATATGTAAATATTTTTATGTATGTATTTAAATAACATCTAGTTTTGAATTATTTATTTTTATTTTTATTATTTGAAATATCTTAATATATATATATATATTGATAATGATATATATATATAATATTTGATTAAAAACGATTTATATGTTATTTATATATAGATAAATATTTTCTATAATTAATATATAATATATTTAGGGAAATAAATAGTGAATAAAATTATTAAAAATTTATATTGATTAATAATTTTCTAATTATAATTAAGTAAATGAAATTTAATTTTTTTTTCGTATTTTCCAAATATCATTACATATATATATATATATATATATATTGGAAAAGACCACCCAAGATGTCATCTCCGTATGTTTTGGGTGTGATTCTGTTTGTTGACCAAGTGAGATGACCCCCAATGAGTATGGTTGGTGTTTACTGAATAAAAGGTTTCTAAGGTGGCATAGTTTTCTACGGTTTCCCAAATTTTTGGTCCTCAAAATCAGAAATTTGGTTTTGGAAAAGGAAGGATTTTGGAAAACAAGACCACTATTTTCATACCATAAAGAACGGTACGCGGACCATGAAAGGTGGCACGTAGAATAGCCAAAGAAATATGAAAAGGAAGGGATCTGCGAAGTGAGAGGCATGGACCATGTATGGAAATGGTTCGTGGGGAGCATACGGTTCACAACCGAAGGCCTGTGGTACATAGGTTGTCTTGTTGTAGGTGAAAAAGAGGTGGTGTTTTCTTGATCCACAAAGGGTGTCATTGGCGAAATGATATGGTGATTTGAGGAGTTGTGTAGGAGGTGGTTTGTAGAATAGATTGGTTACTGCATAAAAGGAGTAATAATACGCGGACCACGTAGGGCAGAACATTTTGCAGGAGATTCATGGTATGTGGTGAAGGTGGCGCAGCATCGAAGATTTTGTAAATCTTGAATTAGAGGATTAGGTGAATCTATTTTCTTATATAAGGAGCGTTAATCACATCGATTAAATAGAGTGAAACTTTCATTAGAGAACATATTTCCTCTGGGAATTCTTCCAAGTCTGAAAGTAGTTTGTGGAAAAAATTCTATGAAAGGATTTTTATAGGCACTAAAGCCCGTAAAGGAAGACATGGTGCATAGAAGAAGGAACATTGCATGCCAGTACAAAAAAGATGGGATGGTACATAGAATATTGGATGGTAGGCAGAGGAATAGGCAGTTCATAGAAGAGAAGCTATTCTATGGATAGAAGGCGGTTCGTGGAGGAGGTATGCAGAAGCATAGGAGAAGCAGTAGACTAAGGAGGACGGTTAGTATAAGATGAAGCAATACATGGAGAGGTGATCTGTGAGGCATAACCATTTCCCAGTATGTGAAGGAAGTAAGTTGGTTCATAGTGGGATCAATGGATCCTGTAAAATCTCTAAAATAGTTTCTAAAAGTAATTTTCGCTAACCTAACAGTACACAGAATGGTGGAATTCATCTATGGGTGAAAAAGGGACTTGAACTGAGAATTTACCTACAATTGAGGATGCATTATTTCATAAAAATTAAGTGAACTACGTGCCCATAAAATGTGAGTGGATCCCTTCAAAGAGATTTAAGATAAGAGAAAGACAGTGATCCTTCCCACCTACAATGAGCTAGAGGAAGAGACATCGGGTGTGACACTTGGGAATGCAGTGAGCAGACCCTAAACCTTGTAAAGGCAGTGAGCCTAGGCAGTGAAGATCTAACCCAAACCATGTAAATAGAAGTGAGATTTAGTTGATTTGGTATATCATCACATCATTTTTTTATGCTACTTGGATGTAACCTAGTGAGGGTGAACCAAGTAAAAATTGACGTGTCATGTGCATGATTTCATTTCGGTTCATATATTTCTTTACGAGAAAGAGAGGAGTGTGTTCTGTTTAATGATGAAATAAGATCTGAAGGGGAAGTAATTTCAATCTTCCATACCCTGATTCACCTCCCCCCTCTAAAGGTATTTGACATAGTGGACCTAACAATATCTATATATAGATTGCAATATATAATTATTATAATAAATATAAATTTTTATTTTCAATAAAATGGATAATAATTTTTTTTTCTATAAGGTTTATATATTTAAAATGATATCTTATATGTAAATATATTTACATATTTTTTTTATAAAATTAATGTCTTACATGTAAGTATATAAAAATATGTATATATATACATATATATGAAACTATAAATAATAATAAAATTTAAAAAAATGACAAAACATGAATTCCATAATATCCATATAAATGTAATCCTTGGAAATAAGTTCATTCTCCATTAAAAAAAGTGAATATGTACATCATAAATGAAGATTACATTTTATTGAATGTTCACAAATTAGGGTATCCCAATCAAAATAGAGTTTTGGAGGGATTTCAGGCATTTTTGGATTGAGAAAAATTAGTTACCTAGGTTTTCATGGGGCAACATGGTATAGATCTCTTTACAATATTTGATTTGACTTCTCACAGAGCCCAAATAGACACTCGAATAAAAAGTTATAAATCTTTGAAGTGGAAGTCTTATTTTAAACTTATAATAATTTATTAATTATTCATATCACCAATATGTTTTTAAATGTCTATTAATCAATACTAATTAGTAAATTATTAATTAATATTACTTTTTAGTAATTTTATAATCAATTTTTCAGTAAATTAATATATATTAAGTGTAAATAAATACCAACAATATATAAATCATATTTAAGAAAATATATTGTTTATATTTCAATATCAATATATAAATATATATATTAAAATATTTTTAATAATAAAAAGGATAGTATATAATTTAAAATTAAATTTTTTATATCTATATATATATATATGTATGTATATATGTAAATATAAATATAAAAGATGTTATAAATGAGTGTTAAAGTGTTTGGAATATAACCTGGAGGTCCTAGGATCAAAACTCAGTGTTTTGTTTTGTTTTAAATAGGATTCCTTTACCATTGTTTTAATGAAACCGTTGGTTTGTTTATTTTTTTATTAAATTTCCTATAGAAACGATTCTTATAATAACAATTTGGTCAATTCTTTGGTATAGGTATTTCTGGATAGAAAATCACCCAATAGTTCACTGAACCATTGGTATAATATATACCATTGGTTTGGGGACCTATACAAATGGTTCCAAACTATTTTTATATCCTATTTTTCTAGTATTGTTTCCAATATATTTGGATTTGAATGAAATTATAATTTTGGAAGCTTTTTCTTCAATCATCACCTATCTCCCCATCAATGAGACATTCCAAAAAAATCATAATAATGAATCACATGAATTTTCTTATGAGAATATAAAAAAATGGATCTTCTTCATATCCTTTTTCATATCTAATTACACCCACATATACACGAAGTATAATCTCCTGTACAATATATTCATTTGTATACTAAATATGAGATCAAACCAGGATGTTATATTCTTCACATTGTTTTCCAATGTTGAATGCAAAGAATTCAAATTCATAATATATGATTTTACATCCATTTTCTTAATACCAATTGAATGATCAATCTTAGATGGTGATTTATTTTTCTTCATTGTCCAGTTTGTGATAGCACTCACTGCTTCTCAGGTTCTCCCACTCAGACCATGATTCACCTTTACTTCCACATATTTTTAGAACAAATAAAAAACCCAAAATTTTAAAACATAGTTAATTTTAATAATAAATCAATTTCAAGTCTTATTAATATTTATGATTAGATTTTATGGATTCATATTCATTTCAATTATTTTATCTACTTTTTTGGACCAAAAAAACAATAGTTTTATTCTAACTAAAGTGTTTTCCATATATTATATAGTTTTATTTAAAAGTTAAATTTATTAATTTTAGTGATATAGTTTGATAAAATGGAATTCATATTGGAAATCATTATATCAAATATAACATAAGGTGATTTTTTGTGGTTTTTCTGAAATTTTGGATTTTTTGGGTTAATGGGGAAAGATAATATTTTTTATAAAAACTATCATTTATTTTAAATTATTTACAATGTAACATTATGTATTGTATTTTTCTATAGTAATATTATACCCCTTTTATCGAAAATAACCTAATTAATTCCATTAGAATCTAAATTATGTTTTTTTGTATAAATTCATTTTTAGGCTTAAAACGCATTTTAAAAAAATATTTTTCATTTTGTTTTATGAATTCATATTAAAATTAATTTATTACACTTATCAATATTGAATCATGAAAATTGATTTCATATTTCAAATTAAGAGGTTCTATTTTAGTAATGAGTTCAATTTCATTTTTTTAATAATGAATATTAACCATGGTAAAGAGTAGTCATCATGATAAATGGAAAAATAGGTCAATTACGATAAAAAATAAGTGATAAGTTCCCAAAATATTATCCTTAATATTATTGGATGAGATTATTTTGAATCTTATCACCTAATATTTTAACTTTTATAGATATAATTCCATTTTTTCCTTAGTAATACATTTATAATATTGAAACATTAAGAATAATTACCACCTCATCTCCTCTATTATTCACACACATTGATCCATTTAGATTGACCAATATCTACCCAAATGCCTTAATATCATCCCTATACACATTATATAGGTCCTAGTATCACCTAAGTACATACCTAAAACGATTAATGTGTAATACAAATGAGGTTTTCAAAAGAAAAGGTGTAACTCTTAAATCGGTTCTTCCATGTTAATTTATTCTTCTACCTCCTTCAAACCTATCATAAAAAAATTTGATATAATAACATAAATATATAAAATATATTAAAATGTTATTATGATTATTTCAAAACCATTTTTTATCTCTTTTATTATCCTATGGGAAATTTAAATGCTACTCATGCATACATCTGTACTACTATCTCTACAAAGCGATGTGTTTCATTTTTTATCACCACATCACAAGGTTGGTTATTATATTGGATTTAATGAATTTATATGATATTAGTGACATAATTATGATTCTATATAGATAAATATTACTTAAATTATTACCCTTCTAAATTTGTAAAATGACAGCATCTCCTGTGTGTGTGTGTGGACTACTACCTCCATGAAGCAATGTGGTTTGTTTTTCATGTATTATATTTATGATTGGATATAGTTTTTTATTAATGTATAAAAATTATAATTATATCATGATAAATATTAATGATATATTAGATCAATTAACCATTTTACCATGGTCAACCAACCATATTTTTATAATTTAGAACCAAACATGCTCAAAATGTCTTACATGAACTTAATTTATTTACTAACTATATAATACATAATAATAAATGAAATAAAATGGATAATAAATTGGAAATTCACCTTAAAAATTATATTAAGTGATTAAATAATTAATATAACATTATTATAAAGGATTTAAATTATGTACTTGATAAATCAGACTCTAGGTAATAGACTTTTCTTTAAAACCATATATTAAAAGTTTTGAATTTATTCTTCACTTTTTCCTCATTATCGATGTCCTTTAAAATAATTTAAGTATGTTATTCATATATTTAAATTTATGTTAAAATTAATTTTTAACTATGTTATACATTCATTATGATGGTTTAAAATAAAAATTTCTAACATTTTCCAAAATGGTTATTTTTGACATTTTTAAAAAATCTTTATTGAAATATTTTTTTACACATAAGGATTGAGTTTAATTTCGCAGCATAATTAATATTATTATTTTAAAATATTATTTTCAATATGTTCATGTTTTTTAAATAAAATATCATTGCCTATTATTTTTTGAAATTTTCCTTTTAATAGTTTTTAATGAAAGAATATTTTTATCCTTATTTTTTTGTAAAGTTTGAAGCATTTTTCATTTGTATTAAAAAAATATTTTTGGACTTTTTATAATGTAAATGTAATATTCAATTTTTTTATGTATGTTATTATCCTTTTAAATTTTTAATGGTGACATTTGATCCTGATATATCGCTCTAATTCATTGGGTAATGACTTTGTTTTAGGGAAGATATGTTGGAATTAACCTAATATGTTATCCCATCAGTAAGAGTGATTATTAGAGTGATACGAAGATGGTGTATGAAAATACCTACAAGACCATTATATTAATAAAAATGGTTACTCATGGAATTATTGTTATTTTATAATGTAATTCAATGATAATATCTTCAATAGAAATCTTATGCCCCTTTAAAGGGTGAAAATGTATATTTTACAAGAAAATGTTATCATTAGTACTCAAATTTTACAAGAAACCCTCATGATTATGATTTTACCTTTAATATTTATTATGAGATGTTTTATGAAAATATCTGGGAAATAAAGATAATTTCATGAGTATATAAAAAATATTTGATTTCAAAAATTATTATATAAAATATTAAAATTTATTATGGGATTTCCCGATTTTAAAAATGGACTAATGTGTTTATTTATTTTTGTATCCCTTAATAAGTTTATTATGTTCATACCAAGTCTTAAACTATTTTCCATAGGGACTAAGGAAGAATATAAACTATATAAATTTTGATATTTCTACTACATGGATTTATATTGAAGGAATATAACATATTTTTATCTAAATAAGAGTTCAAATTAACAAATACCATTTCTATGAATAAAATGGATATTCAGTGGAAGTGTCCAGTTTGTTTTGTAAGGGATTTATAAGTATGTGTTTTTTGTAATTATCTAAATCTTTAAACCTAAAATATCTTGAATTTTTAATAAAATTAAATCCCTTTAATAAAATATATCATTATGGGTTATTAAGGAATGAGTCATTATTATTGGTATCTGATTGATGTTTACAAGATTTTAAAGATTCTGTTGTTATTAAGAAAATATAATTCAGGGTTGGATATAATATCCATGAACCTACACTCCTAGATCCAGTGCTAAAAACATAATATCTACATTTATATCTTGATATAAATAAATAGGATCCAATTTTACCCATCTAAAAAAATTAGACTATATAAATACTTGAAAAAAATGTAGTTTTCTAAGAAATCTGTATTTTTTACTATTAAAAAAATCATCTTTTTCAAAAAAATCACAACACTTCACTCTAATATAATTTTTACTTGGTGATATAAAAAATTATATCTTTTTTTGAATTTAAAATTCTATAATTTAAATTTTAAAGTTTTAAAGAAAACCATATAATACATGTAAGTGAATTTAGTATCAATAAAAATATTTCATTCTTTATTGGAATGTTACTTCATATTATTATAGTGAATATAAGTCTATAAAATCAAAATTATTAATATTTATATGGATTGATATTGATTTATTATCATCATTTCCTAGTTTGTTATATTCTTTCCCCTTGTGGAAGTTTCATCTTCACAATTTTATTCATCACTTAAAAAAGTGGGGATATTTTTCCTTCATAAAATTCTTTTATTCATTTATTTATTAATCCATCATACAGATTTTACAAGAAAACAATAATTTTTCGAATCACCTTACTCCAAAACACATACATTCTATAGTTAATAATATGAATAGGTTTCTCTTTATAATACAGGTTCCCTTCCATCTAAACTAGTTCACAAATTAAAACATGAGATGCATCTGGAACATATATCCATAAAAATGAAACACATCATGTACCTAAGATAAAATTTAACTATAAGACACTCAATAAGAAACTAATATAATCTTCTACATAATTTCATAAGGACCAATTAACCATGGACTTAACTTTCCCTTCTTACCAAAACACAAAACACTTTTCCAAGGAAATAATTTATGAAAAACATAGTTTCCTACCTTGAATAAAAGTTCAATACATTGGTTATATACATTAAATTTATTCCTTATTTAATATTATCTCATATTTTATTCAATAATTTTCACCTTCTCAACAATTTCTTCTACCAATTATTCCCCCAAAAACATTCTTTCGCAATTTTTATCCAAACAAGTTGGAGTCTGACACCATTTTAAATGTAAATTCTCTAATGGATTCGTATGTATACTAGATTACAATATTTTATTATAAGAAAACTCTAATAATAAAATAAAATGTTCCAAACATCCCTAGTAGTCCATATAATAAGATTGAATCATGTCTTCCAATTTCTGAATCATTATCTCTTATTACCCATCAGATTAAGGATGAAAATATAAACTAAAATTTAATTCAGTTCACTAAGAATCCAAAAAGAATTTCTAAAAATTAGATGTTAATATAGGATCATGATCATATTAATCATTAATAGGTAATTCATTAAATCTTAATATATATTTTACATAAAGTCTCAAAATATAATCCAAATAAAAATTATCTCTAATAGAATGAAAATGTGTTGACTTATCCAAACTGTAAACAATAACCCATATCACATTATTACCTTGAGATTTATTTGGAAATATAACCATTAAATCTAGGGATATATTATCCCATTTCAATTTGAGCAGAGGAAAAGGCTGAATCATCCCCTTCAATAATTTTTTTCATGCTTTTACCTGTTAATATGTCAAACATTTCATGGTAAAGTCAGCATTGTATTTATTCATTATTTCCCACAAAAAATGTTCCCAATGATCTCTATAAATATTAGTGCTGATGGGATGAATAGGAAATAGCGAACTATAATCTTTAATCAATAATTATTTATTTAAATGGGACTCACAATGAATACATAATATTTTTTAAATCTCAAAACACCTTCTTTATCAATGTTAAATTTAGAAAACATACATTTTACAAATAAATTCAACATTTTACAATAAAACACGATCCTCCATCTGAGTTTGGTTAATTTTTTCTCAAAAAGATGTCTAAACTGAGACATGAAATAAAATATGGGAGTTTCTACATGAAGAATTTAGAGACCAATATTTAACAAATCCTTTACCAAAGGATCTTGTTACAAATGTAGCATAGTTAATTATGCATTATCATTCCATCTTAAATCATCAATTACCTTTTTTTATTTTTTTAATATGGTAAAAAATCATGAAATCATAATTTGTAAGCATTTATAGTTATCTTCTATATCTCATGTTCGAATCCTTATATGTTAATATATACATCATAGTTTTATAATCAGTATATATTTCATGCATTACTCCAAATAAATTATGTTTCTAGATTTCAAAATCAAAAACCACAACATCTAGCTCAAGGTCATGTATAGGATAATTTAAATCAGAAGGTTTCAATTGACATTATGAATAATAAATTACCTGATCAATTTATATAAAAACACTACCACGTCCCACCAAATAAGCATCATTATGGATAACAAACTCACCATTACTTTATAGGAGGGATAGAATTGACTCATTCTCTAATATTTTTTTTAAATTCATGGAAACATTCATAAAATTATTTCATCTAGATAAATTTTTCTCTTGTTTAGTTAACGTACTTGGTAGGAAAGATAACAATGAAAATTTTTCAACAAACGATCAGTAATAACCCACTAATCCAAGAAATCTATGAAAATGTGACATTTATTAGTCTTGGAAACTCTTAAACCATTTTAGTTTTAGCAGTATTAATAATAATTTGATATTTATTTATAATATTCCAATGTATGGAAATATTTTTCAACTATAATTTACTTCTAAATAAAATTATATAGAACTTATTTTCATTCAATATTTTTATAACAATCCTCATTTTTTAATGATCCACATAACATTTAGAATATACAAAAATATCATCAATGAACACAACCACAAATTTATCCAAAAACTCATGGTAAATTATATTCATAAGGTCTATAAATATAGTTTGATCATTTTTTAAACCAAAAGGAATAACTACAAACTCTTAATGCATATACCATGTATGAAACACTATCATAGAAATTTCATCCTACTTTATATTCTACTGATAGTACCTAGACCTGATATAAACATTCAAAAAATAATGATCTCCAAAGTTATAGTCAAACAAGTCATCTTTATGTGGAAACTAATTATTATTGTTAATAGTTATGTTATTCAATACTATATAATCAATTTGATGCATCATAGAACCATATAACTTTTTAACTAAAAAAGTGGAGATTCCTAAGGTGAAGTGATAGGATGAATAAACCATTTATCGATAAATTGTAGTATCTATATTTTAAATTCAGTAATTTATACTTGATACATTATATAAGGTGTCCATTAAATTGTTTTAGCATAAATCACCAAGTAAATAGTTAATTCAATCTCTTAATTAGGAAAAATATTATGCAATTCATCCTATGTAACATCATGTTAATATTTTTAGGTATTACTAAATCCATATTTTTATCAATTTTGGTTGGTTTTTTTTTGGGTTACTTTAGGTGAAAAATTTGACAATTTTTAGAATTATGGGGTTGTGCATGGTTGGTGCACAATGTTTCCAAACTATGTGCCATACTAAAGAAACTCATGCAAAGCAAGGTAGTGGCTATTGCAATATTGGCCCACGGGTTGACAAACTGTGTTCCCACTAAGTAGTAACCATGTACCTTGAAATAAAGGTCACATTTCTAGGGTGCACCTTATTTCCAAAACATTTGAATCTTCCAAGGAAACCATCTGTATGAGGTTTTTTAATATAGATTTTAATTTTAAAACTCCAAAAACCCTTCTTTTAGGTCTCTCATGGACCAGTACGACCCCAAATCGATTTCTTCGTCCTTGGAGGCTCCCAAGAGTAGTTTTTCGAACCTCTAAACTCCTATGAAATCTAATCCAATATAGTATAATGGCATTCAATATTATTTTGATAGGTTTCTTCTTCCCATTATCTATCTCCTGATCTCACCCTTTTCCTACCTAGGGTTTTGTAGATCTCTATGTTGGTTGGAGGATCTAATCCCTACTGTATTGAATCACAAACCAAGGTTTTATTCTTGGTTTCCAATTTTATTCATTATTAATTAGATAAACCCTTTTAGGGATTTTTGTTTTGAGATCCCATGATCCTAAGGTAGGTGGTTCCATTTTGATTGGCCAATATAATTAACCCTAAATTGCTTGATTTATGTTCAATTGTTTGATTTGAATATAATTGATTGAAATTTATTTCAATTATTTAGTTAAAGACATAATTTAATTTAATTGGGGGATTTCATTTGTGGTATTGGATTTTTTTCATTTAATTTGAAAAAAAACCCATCGATTCCATTGAATTGGGGTGTATTTGTGAAATTGATAGAAATTGATTAAATTTAAATTATGGAATTTAAATTTTAAAAATTCCCTTGATGGAAAATTGTGGTATTTAATTATGGAAATTGATTTTATGAAATTTATTTAAAATTGTTTTGATGAAAATGGGTTGAAAATGGTTTTCATAGAAACTATTAGATTTTATCCTGGAAAAGGAATTTTTTATTAAAAATGATGTGTTGTTTTTTAAAATAAAATTTTCATATTTTAAATGTATAATGGGGTGAATTTTATTTTAAGAAGTCTTAAGATAAATTTTCCATCATTGTTTATATACAATAGAAATGAAACTCTTTGGTACTTAGTGATTTATTGGGATAGAACTATATGATTTACAATGTTCCAAAACCTAAATGTAGCACGTCACGTCCCCGATAGGATGGTGATAATTTCCTTTTGACCATTTTTAAAGAGACAAGTGTCAACACATATTGTCATGTCACATTTATTGTGAGGGATTTCCCATATCCTAGAACTATCGTACATTTTGGGGGCATGACCATGTTTCTCAATTTTTTATATTTGAAATATATTCTATTGATTATTGAAAACTATTTTTACATTCCTTTTGAATTTGTATAAAAATGTTTATATAAAATTTTTTATTAGGCCATTTTTTTATAAATATATCATCAATTGATTTGTGACAATTTGATTAATTTATTCCATTTATTTGAAATATAATGAGTGATTTGTTTAATTATTCTTTTGAAATGACATACCTATTTTTTTAAAATTGAAATATTTATTAGGTTAATTAAATGTTTCATATATTATGTAATATTTTTTGAAACCCTACAGGTATTTTATATCACACACTACTTATGCCTTTGGGTGTTTGTAGATTATCTCTTTCCAAGTTCAAGCAAGGGAAAATCACCACATGGAAGTGGTTATAGCTATTTATCTTTGGGCATGGAGAGTTAAACCCTCTATGAATTGGGTTGTTATTTCGATGTTATGGTACTTTGTTGTAGGACTTTGGGTTGTTATGCCTATTTTACTTCTAGTACAATTCTACCTATAGAGTTTCCCTTTTATTCATACTAATTTGTTTAGCTTACTTATGCAATGTTCATGGAAAATTCATTCCCACATTCATTTTGAATGATGTGAGGTGCTAGTAACCAACCCATGGGGATCAGGAATTTCCTTTGGGCTATGTTATGATTGTTTCGGTTATCAGGTTACCAGGGTACCCATGATGGTTCATGAAAAATTATTATCGTAGCTCTAGGACGGGCTTTTGTAATGAAGTCAGTTTGTTGTTATGAGATCTTGTCAAGACATAGGAGGTAGTTGCGATTGAGGTCTAGCCAAATCTCACCATAATGAACCTTAAGTCATTAGGGGTGGTTTTGGAAAGGCATATTGAGGATTAGTTCTAGTCTTTTCCCTACATTATTTTTGAATATACTAAAATAAAAATCTATTTTATTTTTATCTATATGGATTGATTTAGTTTGTTTCTTTGTCTGAGTGTTAATATGATGTATTTTATGTTGTTTGATGATGTTTTGTAGAATCAAGGATCTTATAAGGCATGAAAATCAGGTCCTGGAGGAAGCTGTTGATGAACCATATGGAGAAAATCCTCTTGTGGATCACCTCAGTCTGGTTGAGGTAATTGTGTATACTATCCCAGCTCTGGGATAGGCACTGCCCCCAATTCCCACTCAGGATCTAACTATGGAAGCTTATAGGTAAATTATCCGGATTTGTTATCAAGAGATCCTTTACCAGAATCAATCAACATTCAATGTATAAAATGATCCTCAAGAGGCTTCAGAATGGTAAAGTGTGATGGATCTTTGGTTCGCATTCTTGGAGACACCCGACAAAATCAACGTGAAGTGTACCATCTTTGTGCTACAGAGATCGAGCAAGAGGTGGTGGGACATAATGGTGACAGAGAAGAAGCATGAGGGATTAGAGTGGAAGGACATCATGGTTCTTTTCACTAACTAGTTCTATTTAGAGTCAATTCTATTATCCATGGCCATTGAGTTTTTCAAACTCGAGAAGCTTGGAAAGACTGTGAGAGATTATGGAAACCATTTTGCTGATCTTGTGCATTTTTCACTTGAGATGGTATTGAAAGAGAAGATGAAATCTCAATGATTTGAGTTGGGACTTAGACCAGATATTTATTTTCATGTTTTCTTGCTGAAGCTACATTCTTATGCTGATGTGCTCGGGATATTCTAGACCTTCTGTAGTTTCTATATGATTCCCTTTTATTTTTTTCCAATGTGAAAATCTAGGTTATTCAAAGAGGGTCTTCACTAAGGCACAAAAGTTATGTAGTTCCTGTGGATGCTCGGGTCATTTACATAAGTTCTTTCATATTTATTCCACTCCCCATAGTGGTACATGATCATCAACACCTAGCCAAACAATGGTGAAATCATATGCTTCATGATCAAAAGGGTTCCAACCATAGTAATTTATAATTAAGATTATTCACGCAGTGGAAGAGTCTCTAGAGGAAGCGAATATGGTTCTAGTGACTGTGACAAGTACTATTAATATAAATTCATCATTTGTGACTAATTTATTTGTTACCGGTTCATCTCATTCATTTATTTCAACCCACATTTTAAATTTGATAAATCATTCTATGGATATTTTGTCTTATGTGATGGATATTACTACACCCCTTGGTATGAAGAGAGTGCAGGGTCTCCATCATTCTTCTTGTGTTTTCTCTTTATCATATTCTAATATTTCTTAGATTTTTATGGTTCTCTAAATTAAACCACTTTTCATCATATTCGGGATGGATTGGATTATTTCCAATAAATCATGCAATGATTTTTATCTTTGATGGGTCTCCTTTACTGCACCTAATGTGGTTTTTCAAATATTTTAATCAGAATGGGACCTGAGGTCGAGCAAAGCTGAACCTACTTATCCAATGTTAGGGAAAGTAATATCTATGTTCTATTTTAATCAAGAGAGAAAACTTTTAGTGGTGATCTCTCTCTAAATGATGTCATGTTTCTTGATGTGTTACTTTATGACTTCTCTGGTTTTCCACTCATAAGAGAGGTGGATTTGTTTTATCAACTTTGTGTCTAGTACTCAACCAGTGTGTATTCCCTCTTACCACATGGAACCTACTAAATTGAAGGATTTAAATATTCAATTGGATGATCTTCGAGGTAATGGGTTTATATTCCTGAGTGTGTAACCTTGGGTTGTTCCAGTTCTCTTTGCTAAGAAATATAATGGTTCACTTCATCTTTGTGTTGATTGTTGAAAGATCATTCGAGTTACGATAAATAACAAGTATATGTTTCCATGAAATGATGAACTATTTGACCAGTTAAAATGGATGAGGAGTTTTTCAAATATTGATCTTCATTCTGGCTACCATTAGTTGAGTATAAAATAATCTGATGTTCAAAAAACATCATTTTGGAGAAGGTAAGACCATTATGAGTATGTTATGCCATTTTGTTTAAGTGTTTCTCTTGTGGTCTTTATGAATTTTATGAATAGAATTTTCCATGAGTATATTGATGCCTTCATTGTAGTATTTTTGGATGATATACTTGTTTACTCTATGTCTGAGGAGCATCATGTGCGTCATCTGAGAGTCATTCTATAATTGTTGTGAAATCACTAACATTATTCCATGATTTTGAAATGTGATTTCTGGATTTGAGAATTTAAATTCATGGGACATATGGTGTTGGAATGTTGTATCATAATTAATCTATATAAGGTGAAATATATTATGACATGGGAGGAACTATAGAATGTTTTCAAGATTCAGATTTTCTTAGTATTAGCTGGATATTATCACCAGTTTGTAATAGACATCTCAAACTTGGCTTCTCTAATGAATTCTCTAAATCGGAAGGGGTGAAGTTCAATTGGGATAAGAAATGTCAGAGCTATTTTGTTGAGTTAAAATGTCTTTTGACTACTGATCTTGTGATGATTTTTGCAGAGGCTGTTCGGGGCTATGTGGTATTCTGTGATGCCTCATATCTAGGTTTGGGATACATTCTTATATAGGTTGATAATGTAGTTTCCTATGGCTATCATTATTTTATGCCACATGAGAAGGACTACCCAAACCATTAACTTGAAATTACAGAAGTGATTCGTGTTCTTAGTATTTGGTGGAATTACCTTTATGGATAATGGTTTACCATGTTTTCAGACCACAAGATCTTGAGTTATATCATCTCAAAAAAGGATCTAAATCTCCACTAGGTGAGTTTGGTGGAATACATGAAGTTATTCAACTTCAACATCACCTATACCCTATGGAAAGGGAATTTCGTTGCAGATGCTTTGAACATGAAACTTCTAACCTAGGAAGTGAAAGAATCATCATAAGAGTATAAATTGATGGCTCTTTTTGCATAGTTTCATATTGGAGTTTAGGAATCAGGGTCCTAGGTTTCCTTGGCTAGTGTTTAGTTGTCATCTTCTCTTCTCGAGATGATTCTTGAGGATAAACAGCTTGGTAATGAGTTCTATAGAATAAGATACTCTATTTATGGTGGGGAGATTGTGCATGACTGGTAATTCTCCACCAAGGAAATTCTATGAAATTATAATCACTTTGTTGTGTCGTTAGCAAAAAGAAAATCTGTTATACGAGATTTCCATAATTATCAGTGATTTGTTCACCTAGGAACCACGAATATTTTTTATGACATGTGGCGCCAATTATGGTGGACAGGTATAAGATGAGGAATTACTGAATTTTTCTCTTGTTATTACACCTTCCCACAGGATAAGGCTGAGTAGTAGAAACCTTTGGGTTTTCTTTAGACACTTCCAGTCCTAACTTGGAAGTGGGATGATATCTCAATGAAATTTATGGTACTGTTTCCACATAACCAGAGAAAGAAGAATGTGAAGTGTGTTGTGATTTATCCATGACTAAACATCTTTATTCTAAATACATGGTACATCATGGGACCTTTAATTCAAGTACTATGGCATCACAGTTCTGAATCTCATGAGATGTGGGAGAGGGGACACTAATGAGAGGGTATTGGCCTCATTTTTTCCATGGAATCTTCTTCATAGGCTTTCTGGGGACAAAACTTTTCTATGGTGGGGAGGTTGTAACATCCTATTACTATTTTCAGGTATTTCTAAAGACATATTTTTACCAATATTTGGTTGGGTTACATTAGGGGTTTCTTCGGATGAAAACATGTATAATTTTTAAAAATTTTCCGCTATGCATGCTTGTAACATATTTTTTCAAAACTGTGCCCCCTACAAGAGAAAACTGTGAAAACCAAGGCAGTGGAATTTTGCCGAATTTTCCCATAGTTTGAAAAATCATGCACCCACATAGTAGTAACCATAAACCCAGAAATAAAGGGTGTGCAGCTAGGGCACACAGTTTGTTTAAACCATATGGATCTTCCCATGAAACCGTGCATACATGATTTTTTTAATCCAGATTTTAATTTTAAAATTCCAAAAACCCTTTTTTTAGGTCCCTGATTGACCACTACAACCGAAAATCGATTTATTCTTCCTTGTAGGTTCTTAACAGCATTTTTTGGCCTCTATAAACCCATCTGGAAGTGAATCAAAGCTAGGTAAACAACATTCAATCTTCTATCAAAAGGTTTTCTCTTCATGTTATCTATCTCCCATTCTCTCTCTTTTCCTCTCTAGGATTTTTTAGATCTCTATGTTGGTTAGAGAATCAAATCCCCACTTTTAGGAATTTTAAACCTAGGTTTGACTCTTGGTTTCCGATTTTTGTCGTTCCTCATTGGAAAATACCATTTAGGGATTTCTGTTTTGAGATCCGGTGATCCTGAGGTAGGTAGTTCCATTTTGATTGGAAAATTTAATTAACCCTAAATTACTTGATTTAATTTCATTTTCTGATTTGAATCTTATTTATTGAAATTTAATTCAATTGTTTGATTAAAATCCCAATTTCTTTGAATTGGGGTATTTTATTTGTGAAATTTCATTTTGTCCATGAAATTGGGAAAACCCCAAATTCCATTGAATTGGAGTGTGTTTGTGAAATTGAGGGAAATTGGTGAAATTTAAATTGTAAAAATTTGTTTGATGTAAAATTGTAGAATTTAATTTTGGAAATTGATTTCATGAAATTTATTTCAAATTTCATTTGATGAAAATGTCTTGAAAATGGTTATGATAGAAACCATTGGGTTTTATCTTTGAGAAAGGCATGTTTTTTATTAAAAACCCATGTGTTTGTTTTAAATGAAAATTTTCATATTTTAACTAGAGAATGGGATGAAATTTATTTCATGCGGTCTTAAGATAAGTTTTCGATCATTTTTTGTACTATACCTTATGAAAACCATTGGTAGTTAGTGAGTTATTGGGATGTCACTATACGATTTACAATATTCTAAAACATAAATGTGTTATATCACGTCCTTGATAGGATGTTGATGAATCCCTTTTTACTAGTGTCAAAGGGATATGTGTATGCACATATTCCTAAGTCACATTGAGTGTGAGGGTTTTTTCATAGCCTAGAACAATCATACCCTTTGGCACATGACCATGATTCTCACTTTTTGTATTTGAAATATGTTCCATTGATTATTGAAATAAATTTTACATGCCTTGTGAATTTATATAAACTATTTTATATAAAAAATTATAAATCTATTTGTTTATAAATATTCCATCAATTGAAATGTGAATTATTAATTAAATTATTTAAATCATTTGAAATTTAAACATTGATTTTTTTAAATATTATTTTGAAATTAAAAACCTATTTATTTAAAATTGAATGATTTATTTGGTTAGTTAAATGTGGAATCTATTATGGAAGCCTTAGTGAGACCCTACTAAGAGTTTAGATCACACCCTACCTATGACTTTATATGTTCATAGATTATCTCCTTAGAGGTTACGTTAGGGGAAAACACCACTTGGAGGTTGTTCTAGATATTGATCTTTGGGATTGGAGAGTTGTGTTCGCTTGGATGTCGGTTGTTCTTTCAGTTTTCTAGTACTTTGTTTTAGTGCTTTTTGTTTTTATGTGTGTTTGAATTTTCGTATAATTATCTATATGGATTTTCTCTTGTATTCATACTAACTTGTTTGTCTTACTTCCACAACATTCGTGGAAATTTTTTTACCAATATCATTTTGTATGATGTTAGGTGTTAGTCGTCAACCCATGGGGATCAATAATTCCCTATAGGATTTGTTAATAGTGTCTTGGTTATAATATTACCAAGGTACCCAGGAAGGTTCATGATATCCTAAAATACATCTAGATATTCCTTCATACAAGAATATCACCAATTTAAATAGTTTACTTCTTCTCAATAATATTTTTAGGATAACTTTCAATTCCTTCTTTAAATAATTTTTAAGCTTCTTTTTATTGTATAAATGGTATGAATTCATTCTTATATACAAACTTAATATCTTTCAAAAAAAATTATTTTGATAACTAATCGATTTTAGCATGTTAACCATAATGTCAATCCAAATCTAGAATAACATAGAAATCTAGAAGGGGAAAGACAAAAAGGTTTTTAGGTAAAACCATTACACATATGATAACAAGAGGATTCATATAATTTATTTTTTCCTTAATAAAATCCCCATGTATTTTTACTAAAAGTTTTATCTACACTTATTGAGGTCAAATTTCCAATTTATCAATAAATTTCTCCGAAATAAAAGAATGTAAAGAACATGATTCAAACAAGATATTGGCATAATCTAAATGAACATATAATGTACCTAAAAACACATTATTCTATGTTCCAACATCTTATGAAGTAGTCCAAAAGGATTTATCCACTCCATTTTAAATTTTATCTTGATGACTTAATTTTTTTTATTATCTTCAATTATGTAATTGCATAATTCCCTATATCATTTCAATTAAAAAATATTAATATCAGCTTCTCATTATTTATATGATGTTTATTATGATCTTTTTCTCAGAATTCATGGAGGAAATTTATAAACATACCACATAAAAAAAATTTATGGTCTTTAAAATATATTCTACAATTTTCTTTGTACCACATGTTTCCAATTATAGAAATTTGATTTTATTAACTTTAGATTTATTTGATGGATTTTTCACCACTACCTTCCATTTGGACCACTTTTTTATTATTTTAATGGGAAACACGATCATTGGAAAATTATATTCCTAACTTCTTGTCACATTAAAAAAATTCTCATAACATTTAAATTAACAATAATTCAATGATCATCAACATCTAATCTTTAATCCTAAGTAAAACTAATTAATTATTCTATAAATATCATGAATAAAATTGGGTCTATACTTTGTTAATTGGGTGAATTTTTTTCTATTACATGGCCTTTGAATCTTATTTTTATTCCTAAAATCCATGAATTACTTTTCCATCCTAAATCAAACAACTTTAATAAAATAATTATCAAGGAAAATATTATTAAATTCATCCAATTACTTGGCATCGATATATTCTTTTTTTGTGACATTCTTACCCATTTTCCACCATCGATAGGCTTCACCTTCAAAATGGAATGTATAAAGAGTTATCATTGGTTGTTCAAAATAACCCATGAATTAAAATATCATTTTTAAATGATTGAAACTATCTTTCATTCATAATAGGGTGAGATGATCCACTGAAATTTGAATGGTGTTGTTTAATGAAATGATCTACTATGAACATGTTTCATTTTGGTGAATGTGGTTTCTCTATCACATTTATACCACCACTACTTATGCTATACGTAAAATGATACATCACTTTAGAAAACTATTCTATTCCAATTAACTGCACTCATGGTTACTGATTTGGAAGGATATTTTATTCTCAGGGCCTCCCTACTTTATCTCCCATATTTCCTATATAGACAACAATTCTAAATAGATAAAGTTTATATGAAAGAACATAATAATATTAAAATTATATATCATAAAACCCATAAATTAGAATCTCTTAAGGTTACATAATTATATTATCATATCAACTAAAATTATTTAAACCCCCCACTTATACCAACTATAACATAGCTAAACCCATACTCCCAGATCTAATGTTAAAAATATAATCCTAAAATATCTGTTTTGATACCAATTAATGTGACCCAATTTTATCCATACAAAATAAAATGAGACTATATGATTACATGAAAATAAAATATAGTTTTCTTAAAAATTGGTATATCTAATATTAACCCAAAAAACAACTTTTCATAAAGTTCCTAGAAAATTACTCTAAGACAATTTTGAATTATTAATCAAAAAAATGATATCCATTTTTCATATTAAAATTATAGAATTTATAAATTAAAATTTTATATAAAAAATATACAACTCTTGTATGAAAATTTTGTATAAATGAAATTTTTTTCATTTATATTAGAAAATTACTTACTATTATTATAGTGAATGTAGCTCTATAATGAAACTTTAAATGGAATGGAAATGATCTATTAACAACATCACTAGGGTTTTTACAATAAAAATATATTAATTATATTATCATGATAAAACCTTAAGGTTTTATACATTGATTCATCTAATATATATATACTTCGGAATGGTTTTCTTAAAAGGAATAAAGGTTAATTAAGTGTAACTTCATAAGGGGGAAAATATCCTTCTCAACTAGAAGCCTAGAATGGTTAGAATTTTAATAGATTAGTTTTTATTTTTTTTAAACTTAGTTAACATCGTTTATTAATTTTGGTACAAGTGATAGAGATTCACCAAACTATTCATAAAAGGAACTTCCTATAGTGTATCATTTCATGAAACATCACCCTCCAGTATTTGCTGGAACCTTGGACATAACGGTAGATGGATGATAGATAAATTATTTATAAAAGATATTTAAATTTTGGGTTTTTTCTAAACATTGAAAGGAAATTATTCCCATTTATCATTTTCAAGGTGAAGCTGGTCACTGGTGGTAATTAGTTAAAAATACCAAGTAGAAACATGATATTGATTCGATGGAGTGATAAGTATTTATTGATATTTTACATCAGAATTATTTTACTATAGTTTTTTGACTTGGGATGTAATGTAAAAAAAATTTAACTAAACTAAAATTGGGGGGGCTCTATTTCCTCCTATGAAGACAAATTTATTATATTGGCCAAGTATGAAACAAAATTCAATCTATACCATTATAGTAAATTTGATAGGTTTTTCTCCAAATTTAAACCAATTTTGTGAATCGTATTGGCCTCTATTGAATTTAAAAGATATGATAATATTTTATGGAATGTTGAGAAGGTATAGATATATTTATTTTAATTTTAAAACAACAAAGATCAGAAGTGGTCCTGTGGAAAGAAATGGTAAATCGTTCATCAAATAAATTTGAATGTAAGTGGTCTAAATTTATCTCTTATGATATGTTTAATAAGAAGCATCTTTGTTAGTGACTTAGGAAATATAGAAAGTGTTATTGATTTGGTATGTTGGTACACTTGGATCATGATTGTAAATAAATGAATCTTGGTAATGGTAACAAAAAATATGATAAGAAGGCAATGGGATGTTTTAAATCCTATGATATGTGCCATTATATTGATACATATCCAAAAAAAATTGGGATTGATGGAAATCATCAAGATCATAAGTATAAGGTTGTGAAAATTTTATTTACAACTTTCTCAAGAAATTTATGCCCATAAATTTAAGGGTGATAGTTACATTATTTGTTTACTTGGATTATTCTAAAGTCCATTTTGATTTGAGGCCTACGCATTTTTAAAATATTAGGAACTTTCTCATAAAATATAAATATTACATTAACAAATGAAGAAAAAACTTTATTAAAAATACATTATGGATATATTAAGGCATAAAATATTTATAGGAATCTACCTACTAGTATCTATGGATTGGTTTTTTTAACAAATAATATTTTATTTCCAATATCTGAGTTTGATGTTATTATACGTATGGATTAGATATCGGTTTATAATGATAAGATATATTATAGAGCTATGGAAGTTATTTTTAATTTTAAAATTGAGTTTGAATTTATATACAATAATTAGTTAATACATATGATAACATATCATGAAGCTAGTAAACTAAATAAAGATGGAAGTGAATGTTATCTTGCTCATAATTTTAAAAAGAGAGAAGTTATTTTGATTATTGATGTGTTGGTAGTAATGTAATATATGGATGTTTTTTTGTAATGATTTGTATGGTTATTTTCCTAGTTAAGAGTTTGAATTAACTATTGACTTTGTTCAAGAAGATAAGATAATTTCAAAACCCCCATACTGAATATATCTATCAGAGTTATTAGAATATAAAAAGTAATTACAATATTTTTTTGATAAAGATTTTATTCAACCTAGTACTTCCAATTAGGGCTCTAATATTTGGTTTTTTAAATTGAATGATGGATCAATGAGTCATTTAATTAATTATATAGCACCCAATGACATTAGTATTAAGAATAAGTAATTGTTTCTGCTTATAGATTACTTGTTTTATCAGCTTTATAGAGAAAAGTATCTTTCAAAGATTGATCCTAGATTTGGATATAATATGCTAAAATTAAAGGTGGAATACATTATGAAGATAGTGTTTCTTAATATGTAATGGAATTTCATGTTTTTTAAGCCCTTTAGGTTAAATAATGAAACTTGAGTACTCATGGATATTATGAGTGGAGTTTTCCCTGAGAAATTTTATAAATTTATTATTGTTTTTATTGATGACATTTTATATTGTTATAAAAGTTGTGTGGGTCATGAGAAAAATATAAGGATTATTATAAAGGTGTTAAAAAAATAATTTGTATATAAATCAAATAAAATTTGAATTTTGGTTAAAACATTTTTCTATATTTGGTCATACTATTTATAAAAATAGAACAATTATTGATCCTTTTAAACTATGGTGGCGGAAGAGTGGACAAGACCTAAAAATTTAACATTGATTCAAATTTTTCATGAATTAGTGGGTCACTAATGAATTTTTTTTTAAAACATTTCTATGTTATTTGTCCCACTAAAAATTTTAAGTCAAAATGAAGTTTAATTTATTTAGATAGAGTAATGTGATTAATTTTTTTGAGAATTGAAATGAAAAATGGTTAATTATTTAGTATTAGTATTATTAACTAGAAATGGTGAGTTTTTTTATTTACATTGATTCTAATTTCATGGGAATTTTTTTTTATTGATGCCAGATGATCGTGTAATTTCATATACATAAAACTAATTGAGAATCCATGAAAATAATTACCATGTAGATGATCTTGAAATGGTTATAGTAGTTTTTTATTTAAAAATATATAGGAATATATTATTTGGGATAAAATGTGAAATATATACTATCCATATACGTTTAAATTATATATTCACTGAAAAATATTTGAACATGAGGTAGAGAAGAGTTCTCTGATAAAGGATTATGATTACATGATTCTCTATAATCTTGGTAAAAAAATTATTTTTATAACTTGATAAGAAATGATAATCCATAATTATATATTCTATATTTGGAACATTATCCATTGGTTAATCATTTAATTAATGTTTTATATGAAATTTTTAATATATAAGCTCATAATATTTTTATTTATGTTTCATTACAACTATCCTTATTAGAGAGAATTAAGAATACTTAGAAGGAATATTGAGGTTTTCAAGAAAGAGTAAATATGTTTAAGAACAGTATGTTTCTTGAATATAATATTGACAAAGAATGTGTTATGATATTTTTAAAGTCGTTATATGCACTAATTTATCCCCATTAAAGAAGGAATTATTAAGTGGATCTCATAGATTTCCATTTTCTATTCATTCTAGAAATACTAAGATGTACAAATACCTTGGGTAATATTATTGGTGGGAAGGAATGAAGATGGGTATTTATGATTTTACCGAAATTATTGAATTTTCAATATATTAAAGTTGATAGGAGACTATAAAAGGAAATTATTCGGCCATTTACAATTCTTGAATGGAAATTAGAGAATATATCCATGGATTTTATGTTGGGATTACTAAATTCATCTCAAGGTAAAAAATTGATTTGAATTATTATTGATCTTTTGGCTGAATCTATACATATTATTATTATTTGAGAAATTATTCCTTTAGATAAACTTTTTAAACATTATCTTAATGAGATATTCAGATTTCATGGAGTTCCTCTCTCTATTGTATCTCTCCATGATTGTAGATTTAAATCAAATTTTTGTAATGTACTTTAAAACTCATTGGGTATTGAATTAAATGTCAATTAATATTTTTATATACAATCTAATGGATAGGTAGAGACAATGGATCACAATATTAAATATGTGTTTAAATATTTATCAATGTATTACCATCGAATTTAGGATCAATATCTCTCATTTGTGGATTTTTCTTATGATAACAGTTTTTATTCCAATATACCGATGGAAAAATTTTATTCATTATATTGTAAACATTGTCAGACTCAAGCATGTTTTGATGATGTTGGTGAAAGAATGATTTTGGTACCAAAATTGGTTGAATAAATGTATGTTAAGGTAAATATGATTCAGCAACACATTAGGGAAGTTTAAAGAAGGTAAAATAGGTGGTTATATAATAGGATTAAATATTTCTCATTTAAGGTAGGTAATCATTTCTTTCTTAAAATATCTCTATGGAATGGTGTAATGTGTTTTATAAATAAAGGAATGTTAATACAATGTTTTATTGTTCCATATGAAAAAATGGAAAAGTGATATCATTTTCTTATCGAGTAGCCTTACCTCAATGTTTTTATTAGGTACATGATTTGTTTCATGTTTCATTGTAAAAAATATATATACCAAAAGAATCTCATGTTTTTATCCCTAAGGTGGTACAGTTAGAAGAGAAATGTTCCTATGAGGAAAAGCTAATGTAGATCAAATATCATAGAGATAATGTGTTATAGAATAATTTAAATAACCTATTTAAATTTTTTTGGAAGAACCACAAGATTGAGGAAGAAATATGGAAACCTAAAAAGGCTATGAGGGAAAAATATCTCCACCTGTTTATGTGATGATTAAAATTATGACGATCGAATTTCATTAAGTAGGGAAGAATTTTTTTGACAAACATAATGTTAATAATAAATCAATTTAATCTCTTATTAATATTTATAATTATACTTTTTGGATTTACATTCATTGAAAAATATTTATATGATTTTTACAAATCGAAGAAAGAAATAGTTTTATTCTATCTACATTCTTTTTTATATATTATATGGTTTTATTTAAAAGTTAAATGTATAAATTTAATAGCTTTAATTTGAAAAATTCTAATTAATTTTTTATATCATCATATAAAATATGTCTTAGGGTAAATTATTAGTATTTTTCTGAAAAGATTGATTTTTGGTGAATATTGATAAAACATATTTTTATAACAACTATCATTTAATTTAAATTGTTTATATATTCATAGTATATTTTGTATTGGATTTTAAGTGAAATTAGTCCCATTTTGTTAAAAATAATCCAATTAATTACATAGGAATTAGTATTACACTTCATTTTGGAATAAATTCATTTTTAGGCTTTGAAGAACATTGTTCAATAAAATTGTTTTTCATTATGTTTTGTGAATTCATATTAAAAGTAATTTCTTACACTTATGAAAATTGAATAATTAAAATTTTATTTAATATTTGGATTCAAGATTTTCAAATTTATTACTGTGGTCAATTTCTTTTTTGGTCATAATGAATAGTAAGCCTGATAAAATATGTCCATATAGTAAAGGGTATACAAGTAAATTATGGTTAGAAATAATTGATATGGTAACAAAATATTAACTTTAATAATATTTTACAAGATAATATCAAACTTTATAAACATATATTATATCTTTTATATATTTTGTGACACTTTAACACTATTAAGTCATTTATAATATATTAAAGTCATGATTAATAACAAGAGTGGAACTCCCTCACTTATAAAATGTAAACTCATATCCTCACTTATTCACAAAAATATATCAATTTAACTCAACCAAGACCAAAAAAAATACATTCCCAAAATTCCTCCCCATTTTCTATAGTTTCTGGTCTCGTGAAATGACTAACCTATGAGTCTTAATTTGTGAGGAAAAGGAGGGTTTCCAAAGAAGAGGTATATGTCTTGATCGAGTTCTTTCATGTTTATTTCATATTATAAATCATTAAAACTTATCATAATAAATATGAAATAATAACATTAATACCTAAAATATAATAAAATTTTATTATGTTCTTGTAACAAGCCTTTTTATCTGCTTTTCCATCCTATGAAAAATGAAAACACTTCTCGTGCGTAAGTGTGGACTGTCACCTCTATGAGGCGATGTAAATATTTTTTCATCATCACCTAAAAATTTAAGTGATTATGATGGATTTATAGAATATATATTATATTCATGAAATAATTATGATTATTTAAATATAATATATTATTTAACTTTTTATCCTTTAATCCATTGTAAAATTATAATTTCTCTTGTGCATAACTATGGACTACCACATCAATAAAGTGATGTGATTTATTTTTCATATCCTCCATTCTTGACTAGTTCTAAAATTTTAATTAATATATAAAAATAATAATTATTTCATTATTTATATTATATATATGATGTAAAATTAAGCCTTTTATCATGTTCAACCTACCAAAGTAATTTTTTTATGTACTGAATTCCCTCAAAATGTTTGACATGAACTTAAAAAATTTATTAACTATTTAAGACATGGTAATAAGTGAAATTAAAAAAATAAAAATATGGGAATAAAAATTATAATGGTTCTTAAGTAAGTTAATAATTTATGTACATTTATTATATGGGAGTTAAATAATGTACGTGATGAGTCAGACTCAATGTAAGAGGTTTTTCTTTAAAATGTTATTTTAATTATTTAAATACTTTTCTCCTATTTATCCTAAAAATATATGTTATGTAAAAACATTAGAGTATTTTTTTAATATACTAAAATTTATTATATAAGTCATTTTAAACTACGTTTTAATTTATTTATGATGTTTTTAAAATATTTCTTTTAAACATTTTTCAAATAGGTTATTCTTTACATGTTACAAAATTGTAAATTGGAAGTATTATTAATATATATGGAATGATACGAACCTTCATTCACCCTGAATATTATTCATTAATATAATTAATCAACAAGTTATTATGGTTTTTCAAATAAAATATAATTTCTCATTCTTTTTAGAAATTTTTGATTTACGAGTATTCAAATAAAAAGGATTTTTATACTTATTTTTACAATAAACACAAAATAATTTCTATATATGTATTAAACATAATATTTTATGATATTTTTTAGGGGAATGTAAGAATATATTTGTTTTATTTATGTTAGTTCCTTTGTGAATTATTCATAATGATGGGTGTGCCTAATATATCTCTCTCATATATTGGATAATGATTTTGTTCCCTGGGGAATATATATTGGAATTAACATGGAAGCTTATTACATTTGTAAGAATTCTTATAAGAGTGATTTTAAGAGTGATATTAAGATGATGTTCCAAGGTACCTAAATAATTATCATATTATTGAAAATAATTTTTCATTAAACTATTTTTATTTCATAAGGTAACCTAATGATATTTTGTTTAAAGAAGAGTTTATTACCCTTTTGAAGCTGAAAAGTATATTTTTCTAGAAAATATTTTCAAGAATCACCAGGTTTTACAAGAAACAATATTGCTCATGATTTTGACTTTTATATTTCTTATGAGGCGTTTTATGAAAATATTTGGACAATAAATCTTATTACATAAGTAGGTAAATAAAAATTTGAGATCAAATTTTATTTTTTGAAAAGGGAAAAATTGCTTATGAAATTTCATGCTTTTTAAATTGGATTAAAAAGATTCATTTATTTATCCATTATAGATATTTTTATGGTCACCCCATGTTTTCAAATGTTTTCCAAAGGTATTAAGGATTAGTAGGAACTATAAAATAGTATATATTAACACTATGGTATTCATCTTAAATGATAAAACATGTTTTAAATGAAATAGGATTTTAAATTTAAGAATCGTGTTTTTGTGAAAAGAAAATGGATATTGAGTGGAAGTGAAATTTTTTTTCTTAATGGATTAATATGTAAGATTTTTTCCTAATTGTGTAAGACTATAATCCCAAAATATCATGAGAATGTGATAAAATTAAATCCTTTCTATTAAACTCATCATTATGGGTTGATTAAGGCATGGGATGATTAGGCATGGTTTTGAATGAAATGAGAGATTAAATATAAGAATCAGGTTTTTGTGAAAAGGAAATGGATATTGAGTGAAAGTGAAAACTTTTTTCTTAATGGATTGATATGTAAGATTTTTTCCTAATTGTAAAAGACTATAATCCTAAAATATCATGATAATGTGACAAAATTAAATCCTTTCTATTAAACTCATAATTATGGGTTGATTAAGGCATGGGTCACTATACAATATTTAAGAATAAAAAGTTGATATTCCTAGCTTCTCAATTTGAACAAAAAGGATGATAGGTTCTTAGGAACCATGTTACTCCACTCTTTATTTTTCCATATATTCTATTCATATTTGACTTGATTTTTGGTATTCTCATACACATCACAACTTCTATTTCATTATATGGGATGGTTCTTCATTATTTTTCCATCAAATCATATGCACCACCTTGTTCAATATTCATTATTTTGATAAATTTTTTTTATAATAGAAATGTTTATGAACAGGTTATTATAGTTTGAATAGAAATATTTTATCTCTCACATATATATTATTAAACACAAGTGTTTTACTTTTTTTAAACCTCTCATTAAATTTAGGATCTTTATGTCGAACATCTTTTTCCCCATTGACGCTATATTTTTATTCTTCCTCTTTTATGTTCCTTGAATTATCTAAATCTATAGGAAAAAATTATAAAATATATTTGGGATCATTGGAATCATATTTGGATGTAAATAATGGATTACTATAAATTAATTTCTTCTCATATGTATTTTCTTATGAAGAATTATTCTTGAATTTCTAGGGTTTATTACCCATGGCTGAACCATCGGTTTTATGTATAATTAACCTAGGAGTATCCATTTTTAGAAGTCCCATAAAAATACTTTACCTGGCTATAATGTGATTCTTACCTTTCGAAATAATTTTATTATTTTCACATGATATATTTTGATATGACCATGCACCACTGTTTTGACCACCACATTTGCAAACATCACTGGAAACTCCATGTTTGTTGAATTTATTTATAGAGCATAGATTTATTTTTATAATTTATGGATGGTTCTTTTTATTTTTTTCTCCTTTGAAATATAATTTCCTTGAAATTAAATATTCAAACTATTGTACTAAAATTTTACTTTATAGTGCCAACCCTATTACAACAACAACATTTACCAATAACCCTTGATTCTCTCTTCAAAACTGGATGCTTCCCAAATTATATGGAATGTTATTTTTATTCTTTCTTCACCATTGGTTGTATTTTTCTTAGGTAACCAAAAAACCATAATGCTTCTTCTTTCCATTATATAAATAGTTTTATTATCCTATAAATTTATCATCATCCATGTATTTATAGAATTTGTTTTCATAAACACTATCCATAAAAACATATTTATAAAATTCCTTACATAGAGGTATGGATGATACCTTCTTCACTATTTTTTCTTGAGAATGATTAGTTTATGATATAATGATCTTATTAATAGTTAATAAGTAACTTATAAAATTAGATTCCTAATTAGAATAGAATATGAAATAAAATCAATTCATCATTAAATGTAAAGACTCAATGTGTTTCTATCTAAAATTTTCTAGTTTAAACTTCAGTTCCAGACAATTAATATTGAGATAATTATTCTAATATGTAATGAATTCAACCCTATCTTCAAAATATTTACTCATATTTAAATCTTCATCATCATGTATTTTGATCTTTTCTGGTAACTATATAACAATATATTTAAAATTATTAGATTTAATATCTAGTTCTCCATTCTTAACATCAATACTATTTTTCTGTTTTTCTTCTAATGCATCGATATTTTTCTCAAATTAATTTTTTCATCATCCTTCACATAGATTATTTTCAGACACTATTATTAAAATATGTATAATTGTTATTCAAGATCTAAATTTAATTATTTAAAGGATCTAAACTTCTTAGAGAGACACTACTAGAAATTTAAGCTATTTCCATGGATCTATAGACACAGTTTTGTAGACCCGTGGCTATAGCTTATTTATAGCCATGATTTAGTATATACTGTTGTGGTTAAAAATTTGGGCTGTCTTTTTTTTCAAATCTAGTCGGGGTCCTCCTTTATTCTCCCCTAATCGCATTTTTTTTCAAATCGTGTTGGGATCCTCCTCCATCCTCCCGTGATCGCAACCATCCGAACTCTGTCTCTCATGGAGGCGACCCTCCGAACCATGGATGTCTCTCATTGTGCACGATGCTCCTTCCCCAACCCATCACGACCTCTCCTCTCCCTAATCCTCCACCACTGATGGTGCCCCTTGTGACCCTCTGAACCCTCGACATCTCTCACGGTGGTTCCCTCCTCCCTGATACCCACTGTGTGCGACCCTCCTTCCCCGACCCATCGTGACCTCTCCTATACCTGATCCTCCTCCACCGACGGTGCCCCTCACGATGGTGCACATCGCTAACAATGAACAATCCCACCCCACGATTATTTGCTACCATAGAATGCGGGACACATCACCTCCCCCGCCGATGCTGCTCCTAGGTGGCCTCTCCATCTCCTCCGGCGTGCCTCCGATGCAGCCAACCCCTTCTAGGTGATCCTCCTCCTCCTTGTTATGGACAATTATGTGTTCATTATTTTGTTATCAGTGTGTAGAAGTAAACTAGAATATTTTTACATGTTTGAGTATGGTAAAGAGGTTTTTTAATTATATATATTATTCTAATTATAATTGATATTCATGGAGTGAGGGACAAGTGGTTTTCAGTGAAGAACCAATTAGTCTAGATTGGGAATCTTCATGGTGGAGTTGTGGACAATTGGAATCGATAAAAAGTGATGGTATCAAATTTTTATGGTTAAATTGGGAATCATGGGATCATCCTAGACACTTCTCAAGTATTGTAATTCTTATGGTTGGGAGTTTTTAATGACACACACAATTAAAGGGTTGGTAATTTTAGAGGAAATTTGATTTTTTTTTCTGAAGAAGGGAGACTTTTATGAATATGGATATGAATTGGAATTTCAAGATTTAATACATCTCTGGGATGCTTTTTCATTTGAGGCTAATGGTTATTTACAGGGTTGTTTTCCAAATCTTAGTGTGGTGGCTAACCTCAAAAAACTGTAGTAGTTATTGGGTATTCAATTGGGAGGCACTAGGTGCCTCTTAATGGATTTGTAAAAAACTATAGCCTTTATAAGGTACCCTATGGAGGGGTACCAGGTACTCGGTGGGCTAGAAAGTGTAGCAGACCTTTTATAAGGGCCATCAGGTACACATTGGAGGTGGATTGGTTACCCAGTAGGGATGGGTGTTGTTTTTTAAGGATAAGAAAATAGTTATTCTGGATTCCACCTCTAAAAATGCCTTATGGGGTTCTTCTACTTTAAATGGATAGAGGTAAATATTCCTCTTCTACATCCATTATTCTTTAATATTTATATCTTTTAATATTTAGTTTTTTAGGGTATGGTTTGTGTCATGTTTCACGAACACTTATTGTGTCACATGAGAATGTGATGTTTTTAAGATTTATTTATCCATTGATGTGTTAGAAATATTTTGGCACATGGAAACACTGTTTTCTTTTTCTCATTATGTTAAATACTATAATTATTTCTTATTTATTAAATTTCTCCTTGGTGAAATCATTACATTGTCACCATTACCTCATAAAATGTGGTGCAATGACATTAAACTTCCACATTCTCATCTTTAACCAAGATTTCATGTTATCTTATTGTTTCTTATATTTTGATATCATTGCCCAAAAAACATATCAATTGATATAGAATATGTTTACTAGCATGATTTTTATTTATCATGGTTGATTCCCTGCATAAATATTTGCATAAAAGTGTTTCTTATAGATTATATTTTAATATTATTCTAATATTTCTTGGATTCGGGTATGAGAAAACATGACCAAGATGTATCATGATCATATTTTGGTGTTATATTTAAAAACATAGATCTTCTAGAATCATCCCCAAGCTAAAGGTGAGCTCGTGGAATTTACGGAACTATCCTATAGTGATAAAATCAAATACTTAACCCCTTATTATACTTTGGTGGTTCATCATTATTAGATTTAAAATTCTCAATAGTGATAATTAAGTTACTATCATTAAAGCTACTATGTGATGACATGGGCCCAATGATATTCTTCAGAGTAGGAAAATTTTAAATGTTACATCTTCCTCTTTACCTATAGTTATCAAGAATAATATATTTTTTTTCTAAAAATAATAAGTACTTTCATAATTCTGAAACTAAACCTCTAAACATGTCAGAGTGAATTTAGGTTCTTCAACATGTTCAATTTACTAATTTCATAAATATTATCGAAATAAAACATAGTGGAGACATGGTATCTACTAATTATATTAATACTGGGTTCCTCTCCATTCCATGTGTCCAACATTTAGAAACCCACATTTCTTCTCTGCTTGACATCCACGCACCTTCTTTGCGTCAATCCCTTCCTCTCCCTCCCTCCCTCTTTGGTACGCGGTTTACCTTAGATTCTCCTCCAACATGGGTTCAACTCTTATCGACTTAGGGTTCTTTGTCTTACTTTGCATCATACCATTTCTTTTGCCTCACTCCCTCCTCCGCATGCGGTTTCCCTCTATTTCTCCCCATGCTCGTAATTTTTCTCTTATTGACCTATGGTCCTCGCAGACCCCAGTTGTCGTCTTCCACCTAATCTCGATTCTCATACACTCCTCAGATTCCCGCGCACTATTTCCACCGTCGTACTCCAATACCATCCTTCGTATCAGTCCTCCCTAATTCCCTCTATTGACTGTGACACCACCTTCCTTTTCTTGCTCCATAATTTTTTCACATCAACGCAAAGTATCTATTTTCTTGGGCTTCTCCTCCTGCTTGATTATCACCTCCTAGAGAGCTAGAGTTCCTGCATACCCCGGTCGACATCTCCCTTCATCACCTGGTTCCCCTCCACTCCTCTAGGAGTTCCTGGTATTTTCTGTCTCCTATGAGATCTACCTCAGTGAAGCACGCCCTTCACTCACTTTGCATTTCCATTCACCATCACCGAAACTTACTACTTTCTTCAAAAATATATCTTACAGTTGCTTCGTAGAAATAGACGAGAGGGTAGAAATGTTCCCTAAGCGCAGATTCATCCAGCTCCCGATGAATCATGCATATGGTATTTTATCTTATGTAGCATCCCGGTATCATTTTTCTCTGCTCTATAGTTTCACATTTCACTATGTTCATACTAATTTTGCAAGGTGTAATACAATATAGTTTTTCACAAATGGTGGGTTCTCATAAGTTTCTAGAAAAAATTTCAGTTCTCTCTATGATTTAGTTTTTCCAGCTACATATGGATTTTTCAAACATCAATACAATATATCTCTTGTTTTGATTCACCAATTACTACTTGTACTTCTTTTTCTTGGTTAATATTTCTTCATCTAAAATTTCTTCCATGGTTAATCAACTTCTAAGTTATTAGGATTTTTTCTCAACACTGGATCACTTTTCATTGTAGCTCAAAGGTGTTTGATTTTCTTTGCGCTTTATTATTTCTCACATTCTAAACATTTATGTTGAGGAAACATGGTTTTCTATTCTTTCACATATTTATTGTTGTTTGAAAATTTCATATTCACTTGAGAAATTAGAGAACTCTCAATGTTTTTCATTTTTTTGTTTATCTTTTTATAACTCATCAAACTATATGATCAATTGTTCTTTCTTATCATGTTCAACCTTCTTCATAGGTGTGGATCCATTTTTTGTTATGATATATTCTATTTGATTATAAATTGTGTCCTCTAGTAAAATTTTATTATCGGGTGGGATAAAAACTTGTATCGAACAAAACCAAATTAATCAAAAACTCAAGCCAAAAAAATTATATACCATTAAAAGGAAGAATAACTGTTAATTAATAGGAATGTACTATTTGATAGTATCATTTTGAAACATGGATCTATTTCCCCCTTGATTGCAAGAACATGATTTGACCCATGGGGCATTGTGGTTCTTATATGTTTGGCGGTGACGTGTATAGTCATAGGAGACAGGTATGTTTTAGTTTAGTTTTTATTTTATTTTCTTTATCGCATTGGCCTATTAGGTCTTTTACTTCTTTCTGTGGACAAAGGGAAATTATATTTTCAGAAGGGGGGAAAATGGGGTTCAGATTGATTCAGTCCACCAGCTTTGATCTGAGGTAAGATTATATGGTTACTACTTGTCTCGCACCTCATGTATTTGGGGATTTTAGTGTTTTTGACTCCATATTATGTTTTCAATAGGGCATTGGATCATTTCATGTTGGTTTGGGTGGATTTGGTTCTCCCAATCGAGGTAAGAATTTAATGTTGTTGGTTGGTTTCTCAATGGTTATGTAGCATCCTTTATGTGTTTTAATGTTCCTAATATCCTTTGCGTAGTGTGTTGATCCCTACTCGATGGTTTCGAGTATCCAAGTTAAGGTCGACTCGCCTGCGTGTGCATTGGTAATAATGTATATGTTTGTGCGTTCCCCCGTTATGTGTATAGTCAACCATGGCAGTGATTATGCACATATAGGGCTATGTCTGCCCATGTATGTATATATATATATATGTATAAATGCATACACAGGTGAGTGGAGACTGGTATATGCATATAAGCATATGTGCAAGGATCCCCTTTCACATGCTCATGGCCATGGGGGTGTGTGCATAGGGGCTAGGTGTCCTTGAATGTGTGTGAAGGTGCGTATACCCAGTGGGGGAGAATCAACTTTTAGTTAGAAAGCTCCAAGATCCGAAGTGAACGGTTTGGTTCCACCTTGAGGTAGGATCCCTCTTCTTGCCTCTTTAATTCAAGAATGCTTTAAATTGAATTTAGATTTCTTAATTATTCTTAATTATATTGAATTTCATATCTTGAATAAGTGTTCTTTAATATAATTGTTTCATTTGATAAATAAAGTCATGTTTTTATAATAAAACCCCTCCAACGGAGGTGTGATATCTTTGAAAACTCACATTGATAGATATGTTGATCTAGTTGCTTAAATTATTGCATTTGATTTGTGCTGTATGAGTTTTAGAATGAATTTTAAATATAATTAAATGAATTGTGTGATAAAGCAATGCCATGATTTTATAATAAAACCCCTCCAATGGAGGTGCGCTGTGTTTTATACCAAATAGTAGTGATAGTTATTTGTATCATGTTTATATTTGGTTTGAGTCTTTCATATGACTCTTGTTGGTGTTTGTTTTGTGGATAGTTTGTTTTTGTTTTCTTTGAATAATATAAATTGGCTTATCATACTCATTTAACTCAAATGACATTGCCTGATTAGGCATATTCCTTGACCAAGACACTTTCTTTTTCACGCTTTAAATATTATAAATAAAATTTCCAAGTTTAGGAAAATTGAATGAATTTTTAAATGGTTTATGTAGGGTGTATGGTTATTTTCCATCATTTTTTCCCTTTAGACATTGCGTCATTGTTCCCCTCGCTACAACCATATCTCGCGATCCCTTGTTATATCATATTAAATAGTTGATCTGTTCTATCATCTGCCAGTGGGGAAATGGCCGGAATGTTGCCCCGCCTCCTCCAGCTCCCTTCGCTCCTGGCCAAGAATATGTTGCCCCGCAGATGTCGCTAGACCAGGCCAACACATCATGGTCACGCTGCGGTCACGCCGCGGTAATGCCGTGATTTGGCCCTACTCCAACCACATCCAGCCCACACCAACCCCCTTCCACCTTCATTTCAGCATGCTTCCACCAGCATTCCAGCCCACAACAACCCACCTTCCACCTTCGAATCATCCCGCACCATCCCCCCAACACCAGAAACCTTCCCCCTTCCAGCAGCATTCCAGCCTCCTCCTGCTCCCTTCGCTCCTGGATGGAAGATGCTGCCCTGCAGATGTCACTGAACCGGGCCAAGATGCTTCGGTCATGCCGCGGTCGCACCACAGTCATGCCATGATCACGCCACAGTCACGCCGCAGTAATGTCCTGATTTGGCCCTACTCCATCCACATCCAGCCCACACCATCCCCATTCCACCATTATTTCAGCCTGCTGCCACCAGCATTCCAACCCGCAACAACCCCCCCCCCTCCACCTTCGAATCAGTCCACACCATCCCCCCAGCACCTGCAACCAGCCCCCTTCCACCTACATTCCAGCCTCCTCCCACTCCCTTCGCTCATGGCTGGAATATGTTTCCCCCCGAATGTCGTTGGACTGGGCCAACACGTCGCGGTCACGCCACTGTCACGCCGTGGTCACACTGCAGTCATGCTGCGGTAATGCCATGATTTGGCCCTACTCTAGCCACATGCGGCCCAAACCCACCCCCTTCCACCTTCATTTCAGCCCGCTGCCACCAGTATTCCAGCACGCAACAGCCCCCCCTGCCACCTTCGAATCAGCCCGCACCATCCCCCCAACACCTACAACTAGCCCCTTACACCAGAATTCCAGCCTCCTCCCACTCCGTTTACTCTTGTACAGAAGATGCTGCCCCGCAGATGTCTCTAGATTGGGCCAACATGCCGCGGTCACTCTGCGGTCACGCCGCGGTCACGTCGCGGTCACTCCGCGGTCACGCCACAGTCACATCGCGGTCACACCGCGGTCACGCCATGGTAATACTATGATTTGGCCCTGCTCTGGCCAAATCCATCCCACACTAGCCCCCTTCCACCTTCATTTCAGCCCGCTTCCACCAGCATTTCAGCCTGCAACAGCCCCCCCTTCCACCTTCGAATCAGCCCGCACCATCCCCACAACACCTGCAACCAGCCCCCTTCCACCAGCATTCCAGCCTCCTCCTGCTCCCTTAGCTCATAGCCGAAAGATTTTTCCCCATAGATGTTGTAGACCGGGCCAACACATCGCAGTCACGCCGCGGTCACGTCGCTTTAATGCCATGATTTGGCCCTTCTCCAGCAACATCCAGCCCACACCAGCCCCTTCCACATTCATTTCAGCCCGCTGCCACCAGAATTCCAGCACGCAACAGCCCCCTGTCACCTTTGAATCAGCCCGCACCATCCCCACAGCACCTGCAACCATCCCTCTTCCACCAGCATTTCATCCTCCTCCCGCTCCCTTCACTCCTGGACGGAAGATGTTGCCCCGCGGATGTCGCTAGACCGAGCCAATATGTCGCGGTCATGCCGCAGTCACGCTGTGGTCATGCCGCGGTCACGTCTCGATCACGCCGCAATCACGTCCCGGTCATTTCGCAGTAACGCCATGGTAATGCCGTGATTTGGCCCTGCTCCAACAACATCCACCCTACACCAGCCCCCTTCCATCTTCATTTCAGCCCGCTGCCACCAGCATTCCAGCCCGCAACAGCCCCCCCCCCCCCTACCACCTTCAAATCAGCCCGCACCATCCCCCCAACACCTGCAACCAGACCCCATCCACCAGCATTCCAGACTCCTCCCACTCCCTTTGCTCTTGGCCAGAAGATGCTGCCCCGCGGATGTCGCTAGACAAGGCCAACACGCCATGGTCACACCGCGATCACGTTGTGGTCACGCTGCGGTCACGCCGTAGTCAGCTGCATTTATTCCATGATTTGTCCCTGCTCCAGCCACATCCAGCCCACACCATCCCCCTTCTACCTTCATTTCATCCCACTGCCACCAGCATTCTAGCCCACAACAACCCCCCATAATCAAGATTGTATCCCCACAATAATTCATGGGTAACAAGATTCTTAGGATAAATTGGTTTTGGTACTGAAGGTTGAGGATATTTTTATCTAGATTTAGATTTATGTGTCTCTTAAGGTTATTTTGGTAACCATCCTACTAGAGGGTCCGAGTTATACGTGGTGGAAGTCTATTATTCAGACTAAGCCAGAAAAATACTATTCTTGGAAAAGTTTCAAGGCATTGTTCATTTAGCATTCTTTCATAATTAAGTGATGATACTGATGGATATAGAATTTTATAGGAGGGTCTGTCTAGGTGGGATGTCCAAGGGATGTCCGGGGGGGTGTTGGGGGGGTCTTTAGGGCATGGGGAGGGTGCAGGTGGGGTGTCTAGTAGGGGTTGTCTAGGGGGGTGTATAAGAGCTTTCTGGGGGGTCTGCAGGGCAGGGTGCAGGTGGGGTGTCCAGCGGTTGTCCGGGGTGCCGGGGGGGGGGGGGGGTCTATAGGGTAGGAGGAGGGTGCAAGGTGGGGTGTCCAAGGGCTATCCAAGGGCTATTCGTGGACATAGGGTTATTCTTAAACCACATAAATTTCTGTGTCTCGTGTCTATTTTTTTCATTCTACATTCTTCTTCCGTTTCTCATTTCTGTCGTTGCGCCACCTGACGATTCCGCACCAATTAAATCCCCAATCGCTTTCCCATTCCCTCTCATTGTTTTTATGCTACCATCAAAAATTCTATCATCATACCAAACAGAGCCTAGGATTTAGATAAATTTGGTTAACCATCCTCAATCAAAGGCTGAAATTTAAGCTTGGAAAGCTCACTTAGGATCTGTTACTGCTTACATCACATATCACTTAATATAAGTTCTTCTATATAAGTGGTTCCAGATTTCTTATTAAATTTTTTTTATTATAACACTTATTTGAGTGGTTTTCTTGTGGAATTGGAAGTGTGAATGTTTTTTAGAAATAGAACGCCATGAAGTTTTTCAAACTTTTTATCATAAGTCGTTAGGACTCTGTCCTGACAAGTAGTCGCACACCATAACTAAGTATAATTAAATGAACAACAAATAAACATCTTTTATTTCTGTAGGAGTAAGCATAATTATAGATACAACATATCATATATGGCCGCATCACTCTTCGAAATGTGTTGTTAAACCCTTCTATTAGAACCCAGTGCTAAATCACTTCACCAAAAATCATTTCCAGTCCATATCGTCATCCTACTAATGTTAAAAACTTAAAAATATCATTCATACCCACCAAAATGTTGAGTAACATTACCTCTTGTTAAAGATGCATCTTCATCTACATCTATATTGGCCAAAAATTGGAGGATCTTTGTTTCCAAAATCAACTCCTGACCATTATTTCAAGAAATCATGCCACCATTTGCTGTCAAGAGGCCAGCAACAGTATAGATAACACTAACATCTTTGGGACTGGTTTCAGTCCTTTCCTTGACCAAGAAATAATGACACTGAAACTTCATTATTTTCTTTATATCATCTCACCACTCTCATTGTCCTGCGCTTGTTGATGATAAAAAGTTTCCTTGTAATACCTGCTCTATATATCATTAAGAATTGTCCAATTTTGAAAACCACTCTAGGTGCAAGAACATGCAGTTTATTCAGAAAAATTGGATCAAGCTGAGCAACAACAATTAAGGTTTTCATCTCTGTATATGAAAGTTCCTCCCCTAATGAACCACCGTCCTTCAAACACAACATGACAGAAACCATCACTCCCCTGAAAAGACTATTCCAGTACCATTTACAGCTCCTATTTTGCAAATTTATCCTTAGAAATATAATAAATCTCCCATATGATAGAAAAACACAGTAATCTTGCCCACATATACTAGCCTTAGTAGCAATATATCTAAGATCTATCTTGCCTAATTGAATAAACTGAAACCTATCTTTTGGAAAATTCCAACTGCAACTTAAGTTGCTTTCAGTGAGGAAGAAGACTTTCTATCCCTCATGTCCTGAGTCCACAATAGCCTCAAGAGAGTTCATGTCCATCGCTGCTAGTATACCATGACTGTGAAAATGTTTTAGAAACCAGTCAGTACCTGGAAAGGCCTTGACCAAGATCCATTGAACAATAAACAGTAGGAATAACTCCATTAGAATTTTAGAAGTTGTTCAAGGGAATCCACATAGAAATTTCAGCTCTGGCATTGCACCATCATTCCACCAACCTGTTTCAAACTCCCTCACTTCCTCCACTTCTTCAGTATTCAAAACACAATGAGTCTCCTTTCGGTGTGAGGTTTCATGATCCCCTATTTTTTCCCTCTTTATGCAACCTTTCGTATCTTACTTTTGAAACCTTTTTAGTTGTTCGTATCCCAAAACATTCTCCATCATCACTTGTTTGAACTCTTTTCAACATTCTAATCACAAATTCTGTACAAACTGAAACCATTAGAATTTTGTGTCCGCCTTAATTGCGACCTTCCTCTTCTTTCCTACTCCTGCATTTACTCAGATAATCTATGGGTGCCTCTCTTTGTCCTCAAGTTTTAGAACTACGTTCCACCTACTGCTCTAGACATTTAATTCCCTTTATTGTGTGCTCTTCCAAATCACATAACTTTAGAAATGAATTTTTTACAGTTTTTTGCATCTATTCTTCTAGTAGAACAAATATGTAGTCATTCCACACTGAATCAATCTTTCCCTAACCAATCCGGAAATATTCCAAACTTACTACCTCTAATTTTTTTCCTTCTCCCAAAATACAATCATCACAAACTTGATGATCTTGTGCAGCTTGTGTTATGCTCAAGTTTGTTGCTTCTTCCACCCCAATTGGATCCACTTCCTCTTCAATACGTTCTTCAAAATCTGGACCAGACCAATTTCAGTCCTTGCAACCTAGATTTGTAGGACTACTCACTACTAACATAGGAAGTTTTGACACTAATGTTGGAGTAATTTGGTGTACTTATTTCAATGGTTGTGCATTGATTTGAGTGGGCTGTTCATGAAAAACCTCCTCCTTCATGATCTCCACTGTAATCTTTGTATCACTACATACTTTTTCCTTCACATGTAATGAATGCAATTCCGGTTCAAATTTCTTCTCCATACCACCTCCTAGTAATTGCCGACGTTTCTTCCATTCAATATTATTTTCCCGCCTTTCCACTCTAATACTCAGGTTAACAATTACCTTTCCCTGCTGTTCCAGAGTGGAAACATACTTCTCCTCCAATGCACTAGGTTTCTGAAATGGTTCCTTCTCCGTCGGCTACCCATAATTTTCCAATAGAGTAGGGTTAAACATTTCCCATGACAAGTTCGGCGTTGCGCTATATCAGGACAAAAACCATTATAGTGTGGTGCCAACCATGAAAAGTTGTTCCCAGTGTAATTTTATTTCCTCTATCGTCTGAAAAAAATGAAATACCTTTCTGCTTTGATGATCCCACCATACGGATCATCTCCCATAAAATCTAGCAGTACAACTCTTGTCATCCATTTTTTATGAATGTCAACATCACAACAGAATTATTCTATTTTTGTTTTAAATTCTCGTCCATTTACAGCACCATGTATTCTTTCCATGGTTTTTTTACTCTCTTTTTCTTCCATCTACAGTGCCTGCGTCAGATGTTAACCATGGAAAAACATTCTCCCAGTCGCGAACGTCCTCTGTTTTCTCACTCAATTGCTCTGGCAACAATCCTTCTTTTTTTTCTAGTTCAATATCTCTCAGTTATGATGAAATAGTAGAGGCTAGATAATCTTTAGAATTCATAAGTATGTGGGAATCAGGTGTTGATTCTATGAAATTCTTAGGGAATGTGTTAGATATTTCAGTGGTGTTTCATTTAGATAGTGGATCAAGTGACAACTTTATTTCTAAAAATATTTCCAAGGATTCCAATGTAGTCACCAGGACAACCAAGCAGTTCAGAATTGGGCTGGGAGATGGGAATTGACAGTACTCTTAGGGGTTTGTAAGGGTGTTTAGGTGACTTTGTAGAATGTTTTTCACTAATAAGGATCACATGTTTGACACAGGTGGAACATATTTGATTATTTGAATGACTTGGGAAATAATTTTGTTTATTTTTTAAAAAATTTAGAAATAGAAATCAATGGAGTTCATGTGGGATGTCTTAGTGGTGAGATTACATGTAGAGACAAGCAGATACGAATACCACTGGAAATAAAAAAAACATTCTTCCCATGGATTCTTCTTTTAGAGTTTTGGTTTTGGAAAACTAATTTTAAATTTTTTGTTACCAAGAAAAACCATCCTTGGGAAGAAAACCAATAGGAAATGGAATACTTTATTTTTGAATTTCATTACATATTTTATGAACCCAGAGAGTTACCACCTGAGTTAGAGATCATTTTATTACTTTAATTCATGGTGAAACACCAATGAATATATATATATATGACCATATAAGCTAAATCCTTCCTTGAATGAAGATGATGGAAAACAATTATCTGGAAGGGGATACTGGTGGGGGGGTGCAGGTGGGGTGTCTAAGAGGGTTGTCCGGTGGGATGCAGGGCAGGGGGAGGGTGCAGGTGCGGTGCAAGGGGGGTGTCCACATGGGGGGTGGGGTACAGGGGGGCTCTGTAGGGCAGGGGGAGGGTACATGTGTAGTGAAAGGGGGGGTGTCCAGGAGGGGGGGACATGGCAGGGGGGTCTGCAGGGCAGTGGGGAGGGTGCAAAGGGGTGTCCAGGAGGGAGGACCTGGCAGGGGGGGTCTCCATAGGGGGGTGATGTCTTACATCAATGTCTATTTGTCGAGTGATGTGTCAAATTCTTAGATATACACTAATGACACTACTGTTATCATACATGATCATAACATGTGTATGAGTGAAACCATTATCTAGCCCTTTGAAAATACCCTAGGATTCTGCTGAGTTTTTTTGCAACAGTAAGGGCTGCTCTCAGTTCTATGGCCCTTTATAGAGACTCTTCAATACACACGTTGGATTTCCAATACCAATTCAAAAGCTCCTTTCCTGGTCCAAATGATATGGGTAACTGGGTAGTTTTTATACACCCAAGATGTAAACAGTTGTTGAACAGTCTAGAGAAATCCCCCTACTACATCAACCAAGCCATCTGTTTCTATATTTCCAGAAATCTTTGATGCACCTGGGGGGTGAAGGGGAGACTGTTTGTCCAGGGTCTGTCTGGGGGGGTCCATGGGGGGTGTCTAGGGGGGAGGGAGGGGGTACAGGGGGTGTATGGGGGGGGGGGGGTCCAGTGGGGGTGCAAGGGGGCTGTCCAGGGGGCATGGGGGCTGTCCAGTGGGGTGTAGGGGGCATGGGGGTCTGGGGGGTATGGGGGTCTAGGGGGGAATGGGGGTGCAGGGGGGTGTTCAAGGGGGTTGTCCAGGGGGTGAAAGGGGGTGAAAGAGGGCTGTCAAGGGGGCTGTCCAGGGGGCTGTCCAGGGGGAATGGGGGTCTAGTGGGGGTGCAAGGGGGCTGTCCAGGGGGTCCAAGGGGGGTCTTCTTGTCTAGGGTCTGTCTGGGGGGGGGGGGTCCATGCAGTGTCTAGGGGAGAGGGAGGGGGTCCTGGGGAGTGTCAAGGGGGGAGGGGGTGTCCAGTGGGGGATGCAAGGGGGCTGTCTAGGGGGGGCATGGGGGCTGTCCAGTGGGGTGCAGGGGGGCATGGGGGTCCAGGGGGTATGTGGGTGAAGGGGTGTTCAAGGGGGATATCCAGGGGGTCCAAGGGGGTTCAAGAGGGTTGTCAAGGGGGTTTTCCATGGGGGTGTTCAATGGGGTTGTCCAGGGGGGCATGGGGGTCCAGTGGGGGTGTAAGGGGCTGTCCAGGGGGGTGCAAGGGGGCTAACCAGGGGGCATGCGGGTGCAGGGGGGGATGTTCAAGGGGTGCAGGGGGGCTGTTTAGACAGTGCATGGGGGTGCGGGGGGGATGTTCAAGGGGGTGAAGGGGGCCTGTCCAGGCGGGGCATGGTGGTGTAGGGGGGGTGTTCAAGGGAGGGGGTGTGGGTTTTTTTATGAAATGGGAAGGCATACAACCATGGTTTCAAACTGTGGCTATAGGTCTATTTTCATGGTTTTAAACCATGGAAAAAACCATATAGCAACGGTTCTGAACCATGGAAATAGGACCTATATGGATTACTGTTCTACCATGGTTTCAAACCGTGGCTATAGTCTTTTAGCCATGGTTTTGAACAATGGCTATAGGTCTTGCCCTATAGCCATGCCAATACCAGCCACTGTCTGTTGAACCATGTCTATAACCTATAGCCATGGTTTTTGGTCTTATATCCACGTTTTGAAACCGTGTATATTGCCTAAATTTCTAGTAGTGAGATTTATGCAGGCCAATAATCTTTTTGTTGAAGCTTTCTCCATGTTGCATGCATCTCCATCAAGATTGTTGACCTCATTCTATATACTTTCAAGGATCCCATAATTTATAGAAAGTAATTATTTGGGTATTCCATACATCATATCTTTTAATGTATCTATATATGTTTTTTTTGACATATAATCATTCCACTTGGTTATTATTCATGATAAATGTTTTCATTGGAACTGCTATATATCTCAAGATCATTGTATTTATTTGAATAAATAGAGATAACGAGATTGTCCACTTCTTTAGTGGTATATCAAACTATATGTTCTTATCCATTAAGGATAGATCTAAATTATTCAATACTTTAGAATTTAGGAATTGAAATATCATCTTCCCTTGATAAGAGAAATAACTATTTCTTCTTCTTTTCTTTCTTTTTTCATTTCATCATGGTCTTCATAGAAATTTATTTTTGATTTGAGATATAAAAAACTTCTCCAAAACTAAAATTAAATATAAAACATAAAAGAAACTTAAAATCATCAAAATAAAACAACTTCAAATATTGAGAATCTAATCATATGTGAATTAGGATTTGATACCAAATGATGGGATTGGTTGAGAAATAAACCACACTGAAAGAGGGGTGAATTAGATTTTCTGCTTTTTAAAACATTTATACTTTCTATTATTTATCCATTTTTCTTTTACCTCTCTCACTATTAGGCGAATGGAACACTATTTTTCTCACATATCACATTCATTCATTCTTATAGAAAACTAAATTAAAAAACACAAGAGGAATAATAATTTATAAGGTTCATTGCTCAATTTGAGTAGCTAATTCTTGGTATGATCCATTAAAACATGTGATCATAGGATCCACTAGTAAAACCCTATGAATAGTAGTGATCTTGTTAAATCTTTATAAATCATGTTTTCATGTCTCTAGATTTTTATTTAGTACTTCTCACACACACATACCTCTCATAAAATTTCAATAACATATAGGGATAAAAATGGGAGTGTCTATAACTAATTTATGACTAAACCTTATTATTGATATGTGATTCTTATTTTTTATTCATCTCTTTTAATGTATCAAATAACTTATTTTAATTGAATTCATAAAACTTCATACAATGAAATTCTATTATATTTTACTGAATAATAATATTTCACTAGATATCTTCTTCTTTTATTTCTTCTTGTGAAAATAACATACTACATAGTAACTTCTTCTTATATAATCTTCATTGATAACTCAACCACTTCTTCTTCCTATTATATCTTCTTATTTTTATTCATCTTCTTCTTTAGATCATGAAAAAATATACTAGATATTATCTATTCTCCACTTTCTTCAACACATAGTAATTCTTTAGAATAATATCTATGTCAGGGATATTCTTCCTCTCTTGGCACACATGATATTTTTCAATGCTGTAATAGTGTCAAACTACTCTCATAACTTCATCATTCACCAACCTATGAATATATATATATATATATATTATAATAAAATAATATAGTGTCAGTTTATTCAATAGTTTTTCCTCCTTCATTTATGTTCACTGAACCACATAAACACTTGATTTGAATTGTCTTTTTAGATGGTTGTTTAAATCCTATTGAATCTGTGGTCACCGGTTTTGACCAGATCCATAATTTTCATCCTATTTTAAAATCCATTGAATAAACATTTATATTTAAATTTATCTATAACGATATTAGAATACATAATGTGGCATTATACTTCATACATCAAATATGTAACTTTTTTCATTCCATGATAGTTAAATGAATTTTAGGAAACCTTAGTTACATTAATGGGTTTATTCATGTGTGATAATAATACCTACCATGTAACTTTCAACCTATATATCATGTAATCCTTCATATGTCCATGATGATTTATATGCATTTAAACTATATATGAATACACATTTGTGTAGTAGAAATCATGGTTGATTTAATAGGGGAATAGAATTATCTCAAAATACTCCATATTTTTTCTTAATTAATATTATTGAATCATGAATATAAATTCATAATATTTATTGCATTCAAGAACATATTACCTAGAAATAGTTGAATTCATGCCATCCTTTTCATATCCTTCTATTTTCAAATGCACTTCAAAACATTCTCCACATATGATATTCAAATACCATTCACAAAAATCCATTTCCTTTTTTATATAGGTTTGTAATGTGATCTTAAAATATCCCTTATTTAGGTAGTTCAGACTAAGTTTTACTATTACATAGAGATTTAAATGAACCTTATGTAGTGTGGGTATTACCCTTACATATGTCACTAAAATTATTAAATACCTTTACACGGGATATTTAACTTTTGTAATACTTTAACGTATCATGTGATTCTTCCAAATGACTCATACACACCTCTTTTTATCCTTTTGAACGTATATATCTTCCTATTTTCAAGGATCGTGATAAACTATGTTATATATTCCATTTAATAACAAAATACTTTATATCATCTCAATCCAGAAGATCAAACCACTAGATCGTCCATGAGACTTCAGTAACTTGATTCACTATGAAGAAAACAATCACTCATTATGTGTCCAATAATTCTACCTTGTGAACATCTTGTCATGTAGTCCATACTGCACGTCCAATCATCCTTAATTTTTGTTTTTCAAACAATAGTTTGGTCGATCTAACCACCATGAATCCCATGATCGATGTGAACTCTATAAAAATATAATATTTTCCATTAATTAATTTATTCCTTCAATCATCTTGAATAAATAATGGTACTTTCTAATATCATAATCTATATTATACCATATAAATTATACTTCTTGAATTTTTTATAGATATAGAGAGAATGAAGTCTTGATGTAGGGGATAAATGAAATGGAATCATCTCAATAAGATACCATGTGGTTTTCTATGTTTTCCTAAGGGGTGATCAGTAACCTGCATTTTCTGTACCATATCATACCTTAATTTATCTTTCCACTCCTTCTTTTGTAAATCCATGCCAGCATTAATCCGAAATAAGTCTGATGAGTGTCGAAGCTTACCCTATATCCCCACATGTCACCCCGTATAGGAGAGGCTAAGAACTACCTCTACCTCCTTTTTTTGACCCATGATTTTAGATTCATGTGTTCCTAACCATGTGAATTTTATACCTCTTTCACCCACCATCTCTAAATGTTGGCTTCCACCTTTGATCTAAGGTGTCCATGTAATGTCATGATGGTGAGGTGGATGTATTTCCATTAGTTGGTATTTTTTTCAAATTCCTAATATTTTTATTTTATTAAAATATCAATGATATACTATACTCAAGACCAATCTTAAAAAACTTCTCTTCACCGTTTATTTTAATAAATACATAATTATCTCTATTATAGAGATAATGGGGTTTTCAATAGAAATTATCTATGGGACTTCAATCTTCAAATATCTTCAATACTTCAATAGAACCATGTTCAGTCAACATTCAGGATAGTTCTTCCTTATAAAAATATGGAAATTATTTGAAAACAAATAAAACTCTCAAAAAATTGATCTTGACACATAAAAATATATGGACACCCCTAATAGCTAATAAATTATCCGCATAAATTCATTGCCGACATGGTTTTATTTTTCCTGGGTATCCCACCCATATAGAGAAGGCCTCAAAACTGGGGAGTATTCTGACATAACTAATTAACCATATCAGAAATACCCCTCATACCTTGTGTTATATAGAATGTGTGGCACCACATGTGGAATTATATAGGATGATGCACATCACCTGACATGTAGCGGGCCAGTTAATGCCAATTCTTGAATCGCTAATGGACTGTTAAATCACATGGGGAAAGAAAAATCCCCCTCAATGTTACCTAAGGGGATTTGAAGTTTCCATTATCATTTTAAACCATGTAAGGATCTTTTCCCACCCCTAATATCCATGATATTTTTCTCTCTAGGGTTCCACCTATGTGGTTTTTTTCTTAGGTCTCCCACCCACCTTGGAAAGGACTCTAGACTAGACAGAATTTTGACATGGCTTATTAACCAAATCAAAAATACTCACTCACCCCATGTGGGACACATAATTTTTATCCTCATAAATGGCCTTATTTAGGAATATATGAAACACTTGACACATGGAAGGCCATTTAAGAGAGTATCATGAATCCAAGAGGGAGAATTAAATGACTTAAGTCCAATATACCCGAGTAGGATGTAATTAAAACATAGTAGGAAAGCACCCACAAGGTCCCAAACATAACTTTTTAAAAGAATTAATGTACATATGATATGATCAAAAAATAAATAAACAACTTTGGAAACATAAATAAAATAATCATTTTCCAACCACTAGTTCCAACGTGACTCTTAAGATCAACCATACCTATTTTTCCTAATTCTTGTGTTTCTTTATGCTCACCATATAATAATGTAAATTAGTATCAAGAAAACCCACTGATTCCTAGGATGTAATATTAGAAAAACCATAGTTATTAGGATTAATGATTGAACCCCATGTGATATCTGATGATTTTGGATACAAAATAAGTGCTTATTAGGCTTATAGTCGACTCAAATTTTGTCGTATTCAACAGATAATTTATATTGTAAATAAAGATAAATTTCATGAGAAATGAAATTTTTATGAAAAATATTGTCAAAAAATATCACTATAACCAAGATAAAATATTTTCATATTAATTTATAATAAATTTATAACATGAGAAAAAATAATATATCAATCTTGATTTATTTCATTATTGATGATATTTATAGTTTGAACCTAATTGGTTTCACATCATTATGTCTCTAGGACCCAAATTAGATCCCCTATAGAAGTGATCCACACATTATCCTTTGATATATGAATAATACCAATCAAACATTGGGTTATATCATGGTTGATTGGTCCTCCTGTATTTTTATCCTTGATTGATTCATGTTCCTTTAGGATTGAAATAATTTATATTGTTCTTCTTAGTCTTGAGAGAAATAGATTGAGGTAAATGTTGTTCACAATCATTATACTCTTATAAAATGGTAAATGTGTCTATTTTTAGACCTAGGGTTAGGATTAAATATTTAATAATTTCACATAATTCCTTATAAATTTGTTAAACCCCTAAGGAACATCATTTTGCATAATATTATAACATCATGAATTTATTTCAGGGTGTGTACTAACACATGAAATTATAAATATTATTTTTACAATCTAGTAAATAAATATTTCTCAAAAGAAGTAATATATCCCACACATCCTCCTCTAGATTTAATAAATTCTTGAATTAATATTTGAATAAATATTATTCTTTCAATAAAAAAAATAAAAAAATCATTTATTAATAGTTTGAATAATAAATATATGTTTAATACTCACACAATTAAAAATAAATTTTTTATTAATGAATATATAATTATTTATTACCATGTAAATAAAAATAGATAAATAAATATTATATATTCATATAATTTAACAATTAAATATTGAGTAAATATTTATTTGATATTTTCGATCGATTTATAAATCATGAAGAATTATTACTTTTAGTTTGTAAAATAATATTTATTCAAATTTTTAATAAAATAATATTTAACAGATATAAATGGAAACACTTTTTGTGTGACCCCATAGGCCTCTTCATGGGTGGATTTCGGCATGTCTACCTAAATTCCAAGATAAAGTTCTAGCAACAGGTCAAGGAACCCACAAAGGAAGATGATATGTCACAACGACAACAACCACATATGAATTATCACTCTATAATGTAATAATTTTTGTCATTATATATTATCTTGTAGGATACATACCCATGTCATTAACTTATATGATTGAAACATATTTATTTAACTATCTAAAATAAACTAATCGTTACACTGGGGACATGGAATTTAGTTTGACAGTTCTATTCCAATCAATGGGTCGATATATCATCTTCCAAAAATATAGAAGTAAAATATTCTTTCTTGAATAATTCATTAATAATTTATAATTCATGATTCACCCAAACTACCCTATTTCCCATAAACATATAGCATCATGGTTTTTTCAGTACATCAAATTACCCACATCATGATTAGAATTAATATTAGTCTTAAATTCTAATGATAGATAAACACACTTGAATATAGGAATATCAAATATCACATAAACATGTAGATTTCCTATAGGTTTTTTTGTTATCATAATCCCCTATGTTGGAGATTACCGCATGTGAACATCATCAGATAAAGTCTCATCAGTTTATGATTACTCACACCAGACCAATGACATGTTATGTGTCTCATTATATAATGTTATCTGAATGTAGAATAATATTTAATAATATCATCATAGTATTTGAAATTTCTCATCATAGTGGGTAATTACTCTAACATTATCAATTAAACAGATACTCTATGGCATTATTACATTAAATTCATCTAGAAAAATGAACAATATGTAATAAAATATTTTATTATTATTCACTTCAATGAATATCTATAAAATATAAAATAAAAAACTATTAGTTCTTGTACACCAAATCCAATATACTCCCACTTGGACTAAATCCAACTATTAATTCATTTTATTCATCTATTTATCACATGATGATCATGTTTCTACTAAGTTGATAATTTATGTAAGGTTTACTACATGTTTTCTTCCATAGAAACTCTTCATACGACAATGTCACCCTTCTAAAAAAACCCTTTAGAGTTGATATTTTCAAAGTAGGCTATTTTTTTATTGGTGTGGCATTCAATTTTTTTCAATATCCATCATTATAGTATTATCACAATAGATTGTGATAGTATCTTTACTACTAGGAACCATGTTGTGATTTGGGATGAATTTTCATATCTAAAACACTTCTTTAGCTGCCTCAAAATCCTAAATAAACTTAGAATCAACTATAGAATCAACCAACATGGATTTTTTTAGATCTTACATCTCACATTACCTATATTAAGGGTGAATATGTGTTGAAAATATGAGTTTATATCATCTTGATCTATTTGGAAACTGGAATCTACAAATCCTTTGATGACTAACTCGTCATCTCCTCTATAGACCAAGAACATATCCTTAGTAAAACATAGATACTTGATAGTCTTGAATTTCATCTAATTTAGTTCAATTGGGTCATCTTGATATCTTCATATCATGCTTAAGGCATAGGCGACATCTAGCTTAGTATATAGAATAACATAGCTGACTGGCCTAATCACTGATACATATGGAATCATTTCTATATTATTTCTATGCTTTCTATTTATGAGGAAACATTTTCAGGGAATTTTTAATTCCATGTGACATTGTAAATAATACCCTCTTTGAATTTTCCATACTAAATCTCATTAGTATATTCTTAATGTACATATTATGACATTGCCCAAGTTTCTTATTAGATCTATCAGGATTGATATTTTTTCCTAAATAATATGACGTTTTGATTAAATAGTTCATTGATAAGAATGGTCTCAATCAGGATTTAATGAATTGTAAGACTAGTATTTCATTTCTAATAAGTAGTATTTCATTAACATAGAATATTAGGAAGATAATTACTCTCCTAATAAAATTTTTATATACAAAAGTCTTATATTTGGTCTTTATGAAACCAGATTTCATTATGGATTCATCAAATAAATTATTCCATGACCTAGAGTAATTCATTAATTCATAAATGGATCTATACTAATTGTATACCTTTTTGGAATCCATTGGACTCACAAATATGAATTTTTGTGTCATATGGACATCTTCATGAAGGTTCTTATTAAGGAAAAACTATTTTGAGATTTACCTTCCAAATCTAATAGTCATGGTAGGATTATATGGAAATTATAATTCTTATAGATTTCAACAATGCTATCAGTGATAAGGATTATTCATAATCCATGCCCTAACGTTGTTTAAACACTTTTGAAACCAACCGTTCTATATAGGTTCTGACTTCTCCATCCATGTCTAATATCTTCATGAATACCCATTTTCATCCAATATTTGTTACATCTGTTAGAGGATATAGAAAAATCAAAAAAAGTGTTATGGTATAAATAATCCATCTCAAAATTCATGGTATCTTTCCATTTGTAATCTTTTCTTCCACTTATTTATTCCTTATATGTTATAGGTTCATTATTATCAACTATTAATGAATCACCATCCTCATTGATAAGAAATACATATCATTCAAATTTTCTAACCTCCCTTATACCCATATACATCACTCGTGTCACTAGAAAATCTTATTCCATGGGGATTTATTGAATCTATTCCTCTTCTAACTCTGGTGTATCTGGATATATGACTTCATTGAACTCTATCTCTTTCCCACTATCTCTTTTTAGATATTTTCTCCCTATCAAATAATATGATGTGTCTTTCCACTATTACCTTTCTTTCCAAGGATTCATATAAGTAATATACCCTCATTTCCTTATAGTATCCTATAAAGGTACACTTAATTCCTTAAGGTGTTAGTTTTTTATATGAAGAGTCCTTAAAAACACTTCACAACCCCACACAAGTAAATTCAAAAACTCATATTTCCTTCAGCATAATTGTTCATAAAGAATATTTCCTCTTTTGGAACTTGGTTTAGTATATGTATTTATATCTATAACATCTATCGTCAAAAGAATAATTGAATACTTTCTTGACTCATCATTGATATCATCGTGTATAACAGGGTGTAGTTCCTCCTTTCAATTACACCGTTCCATTGTCATGTATAAAGAGGAGTGAGTTGAGGTAAAATCCCAAAATCCATCAAATAATCAATGAAATCTTGACTATAATATTCTCTATTATGGTATAATCATAGTTTCTAAGTCTTCTTACCAAGATGGTTCTCAAATTCATTCTTTTATTCATTGAATTTATCAAAGGAACCTAACTTATATCACATTAAATTTACTTATACATATTTACTAAATTCATTACTAAAATTCATGATGTATGAGTACCCACACCTTACCTCCACTAGTAATGGTCCACAAACATCAGTATAAACCAACACAAGAAGCTTTTTTCCCCTTTACCTTTTCCATTAAATAGAGCTTTGGTCATTTTTCCTGGTAAACAAGTGTGTTTTTTTTATGGTTGGGGAAAAAGCCTCAATTTATTATTTAAATCAAAGACCTCTTTAGACTGGGTAGAGGGAGACCCATTACATAGCCCAAAGGCCCAAGTCCAAGTGGCATGAATACAAGGCTTGAAAGCCCAAATTTTGGCCCAAAGAACCCCTTGGTGAATAGTACTACTACAGTACCTGCACTTCTATAGTACAGTCGCCGCTACAGTGCCTGCTACGGTTCCTCCACCACTACAGTGCCGCCGCCGCTACAATTCTACCACTGCTATAGTACTGCTACAGTAACCTGGAAAATCGCCCCTACCAGGATTTGATCATGGGTCATTTGGATGCCAAGAAGGAGTGTGTACCACTAGGGTACATGCTCGTTGGATTGTAAACAAATGTGTTATACACCAAGTGGTTTTAGATTTAATTAATCTATATATATATGTCTTGGTGAAACATGGTCCAACACTTTTCATTTACATGGCCTAGATTATCTTAGTCAACAATGTACGGTGGTAGTCTCCAATAGAACTAGGAGAAAATATTGTTCTGATGACTACTTTTAAATCCACCTCACCATGTTTAATATTCTTGAATCTATATGGTTCCTATGTTTAAATACAAATTTGATCACTACATGTTGTATTTAATACCTCAAAATATTTTTATATTTTCAGATGACACTTTTAAAAGTGAAATCTGAACCCTAACAATTTCAACCAAATAAAACCATTAAAGAAGTCATTCCAGTTAATGACTACTTGGAACTACCCCTCCCTAGTGTCTAAATCGTTTTTTTCAAGCCTCCAACTTCACATGGTCACTCGGTTGGCTATCTAGTGTAGAGTTTCATGGGCCTAGTACTCATGGGAATTTCCATACCTTCTCCTTCATCCAAATCTGGATGGTTATGCCCAGGTGAATGATTCTTTCTCTTAATCATCATCTAGAGTTGTTCTTTATAGTGTGTCTGGTTGCATTCACATTAAAAATTCTTACTCTGAACCTCATCTGAATTAGTTTATTATAGTGTGTCTGGTTGCTTGCATTACGCATTCAAAATACAAAACATGTCACAAAAACGACATATTCAAACCCCTCAAAAGCCAATTCCATGGGGCCAAAAAATTAAAAGTTCATAATTATGTTACTAGTCGCATCAATCCCATTCCATGAACCACCCAAGGTCTGACATCCAAAACACCTAGTCACTTACACCATCATCTCCATCAATCTTTTCACTATCTTCATCAACACATTGGGAAAATTACTCTAAATTCATCATTTCCCTATCATTTCCAGAGATGATATCTGGAGTAACTGAAAACATAGAAACCCCATCAAACACTTCAAACTACACCATATGCACTTCACCCTCACTAGAGGAGATAGAGTGTGGGTGGTCATTATTGAAACCATCATGCGCAAACACACCGAACATTCGAACTAGGGGCTCATTCCTGGGAGAACTGATGACTTCCTGAATGCCACCTCCCAAAGATATGATGATCCACCACTCCCAAATGAACTAGAGAGGAGAAATGGAACTCAAGTCTAGGTTAGGGTTAAATTATCATAAGGTTATAGGGGAATGATCCTCCCATGAAGAGCAATTCCAACAGACCAAAAAAACAAGCCAAAAAAATTGCAAACTACACCATCTGAGAAGAGGCTTAAAAATGAACAAGAAACCATCCAAATAAAGAAACCCATCCCTTGAAGAAATGAACACAAAGGAGATTAAAAATAATCTAAATCCATGAAAGGAACCAGGGATTACAATCCATAAAATAACCCCCAAAATATTGAGAGAAACTTAATGAGAGAGACGAAGAAATGAATAACACTACGTTACCGCAACTCCCAGTACCACAATTCCAAACCCATTTGAGGAACCTACACACCCAACCAATATGGGGTTATGTGTACTAGGTCAGATTGGTAGAGAAGGTATATAAGGGGATAAATTGAGGCAACTCCATAGAACTAGAAGAGAAAGAACCTGTAAATGGGGAACTTGGAGAAGCTAAAAAATGACACATAGCTGTTGAGAAGATATAAATATTTGAGGAAAGAGATGTCGAATCTGAAAATGTGGACTAGGTGATGAAACCCTAGAAAGAGGAACAATGAAGCATCTATAGGTGGAGGATAATCCCATCTCCATTAGGGAGAAATTGAAACCCAAAGAATAGGAATGTGAAGATAAGGCCTGGAGCTGAGAGTTGTGTCCGGGAGAGTGGGGATCTATCTTCTAGAGATGTAGTAATACCTAATTTATATAAACAGGTAGATTTCATTGGATAAAAAATTCTCAGGAATATTTTCCATGCGTCTTTGTATGGGTGTACTTTAACTTCTAGTGTCCCTTCTTGACACATACAAAATACATAGTTTCATGTTCCCTTACATTCCCCTCGATCCTCCTTCCTTTGAAGGAATATTTGAAGAATATTTAAACTGAGAGTTATTCATGGATATATTCACCTAGACTTTCCTCTTATTCAAAAAAATATCTTAAGGATTTTATGAATTAATATCATTGTAAACATGTATAATTCTAGTGAGGAGATATTAGATAGATATCTCTATATTTTTCATATTGAAATTTATAACTAAACTGGAGAATATCAGAGGTAGTGATGAATGAATGAGATCATAGTGAAATTAGTAATTTATTTTAAACTCTATAACCACTAAGAACTCAATGTTTCAAATAATTTTGACTACATGGGGCTCTATTGGAACACCTTCCCCATGTTTTTTTATGATAATCTTGGAGATCCCATATTGTTCATTTCTGGATCTCTCTTAATAAATATCATGAAGATGTTGGTGGATGATGTAGCCATCAATTTTCTAATGTAACTTTATGAGTTATATAAACATATATGAAGAATTAAAAACTAAAAATATAGTTCATCATTCAATTTATTTTCCTATAAATTGAACTCCTTATCACTCGCCTCCTATGTGGGTCTGTCAAGGATTGCGGATTCTATCATGTAAGACTTTAGTTCATGGATCAGCATAACCCATAGGCATCTAGACCATTCATAGAAGTTACTACTAGTTATGATATGATATTTCAATAGAATTTATCATAGGTATAATGTGGTTAATGAACTTTCCATTCACTATAACAAAGTAAAATTTTATTATTTATACTTTACACTATTACCTTAAAATGTGAGATAAAATAAATTCATTTTTTTAATTATCCTACTATTTTATCAAGTCCGATTGAACTTTTAATTTCTCATTGTGTAGATGATCTAATGTATAGTATATATATATCCCTCCTCATAACCCAAGAAAGGTCTCGGTCAATTACTCAAAGGCATTTATGTAGGTAGCATTTCCAATTATGGACTTGAAGTTCCTAGATATGTTTAGTGGACTCCTTATTATTAAAATCCTGAATAGGATTTAATCAAAATATTCCTAAAAGATACATCTAGTCTTCTAATGTCAGCTTATTTTGATGTAAACATGGTCAATTCCAACCCAAAACCATCATTATGTATTTCCAATAAAAGTAAGTGTCTCAAAAAATTCAAGTTAAACACTTAGTTATATGGTTCCATTTTAAATATAGTAATTGAAGGTGTTTTGGATTAATATTAACTTAATGTATTTTTTATTATGTATATACTTTCATATTTTTTCATGTACATGCCCTGTTAATATTAAGTGGATTTTACTAAAGTGATTAAATATATGGCGATAAAATACCTATGAATAATCCTTTTATTTTAATTCCATATTTGTATGTTAGTCAGATAATTTATGTGATATCATTTTTTAATCAATAAAATAAATCATGACTCAAACAAACATAAAATGAATCATTTATGGGATGATCATGTGATTTGAATAAAATATTTTTTTATTAATAATGCAACAAAAAACCATTAACCATTTTGGAAAAACTCATTGAGCCGATCTGGGATCGAGTTGCATTATTCTACCTTTTTCCTATGTATCTCCTAGATTGGTTTCTCCTCAAATCCATATTGAAACAACTCATTACACAAAGGATATCCATCTTAATAATGTATTTACTTCACATGAAGGTGAAGGGAACTAGAACGGTGGGTTTATATAAAATAAATTGAGGGAACATGAAACCATGTATAATAAGGGGTAGGGATGACTCGAAGGCCGTCATTTTAATTTATTAATAATAATTGAAAAAATACATGAAATAATTAAATTAAAAGTATCCATAAATATGAACATATAAATCCAATATGATGGATTATTATCTGAATAACCCAATATGTTTTTTAAAGATATAGTTCACTAAAATGGAATATCGTATAAATGGAATGTGATGTGATTTCAATGAGTGTATTATCAATTAATGAAAAAATAAACACATGAAAATGATATTTCATGTACTAATTTAATGCAGTCTAAGTAAACAATATGCAATGACCATGTATGCCTTGTATTTGCAAATTGTATATATAATTAATTAAAATTTTAATATAATATAAAACTAATAATATTGAGTGTAATATAAATAAATGACACAAAAAAATAATGATGAGGTTTAATGGAGTAATAAATTTAATTTAATATTTCATCCAAAAAAGGTAGGATATATGGTGTATACAAGACAAACACATATAGTGTGTATCTTTACATCTTATGTTCATAGTACATGCTTAGGGATTGTGTGTGTTATTCATTTCAGATATTTATAAGGTACACAACATGCACTAATGTTACACTTTATGTTACCTCTTTGTTACATGGATTCCATTATGTAAGCATCATGTAATAAATACCTAAAATGTCATGATCCTGTATTTTCATCCATGAAAACACGTGGACTACAAGACGTGTAAGAAAGTAAAACAGCATGGGGTATAGAAAACTATGTGCCAGTATGGTCCATTTAACACATGATGTGAATTTAATCCATACCATGTGTATTTACTATAAAATTATAGGAAATTAACACGGGTTTTCTTATTGTAGGGAACATGATTACATGGTGTGTATCAATGGGAAACACGCCGTGTACTCTTGTGTTATCAGGATGGAATTATTGAAATCTCCATATTACATCATTGGATATGCTTAATTTATTATTAACCCTATCTAAATTATATGAGAAATAGAAAAAAAATAGATGGAATAATAAATCCTGACTGTCAAATTTTTGAATTAATTTCATTAAATGAATAAATTATTATAAATTCATGTAATGATCAATGATTAATAAATAATTATAAATTAAAACATAACCAATTTGATACTATTGATGGTTCTGAATCAAGTGTAATCACCTATTAGGCATATGTCTAACACATATTTTTTGGATTCAATATATAATCCACAATGTATATGAAAATGAATGTCATGAAGAATGTAATATTTCTGAAAAATATTGAAAAATGTTTTCACAGGAAAGAAAAGATGATATATTCACATTATTTTATAATTTATTTATTACATAAGAAGAAAAAATACATCAGTCTTATGTTCTTTCTCTATAGATGAATTTGATCATTTGAACCAGATTGGTTTGTCATCATTACATCATGGGTACCCAAAGAAAATCTCCTTTAGAAGTGATTCAATTATTCTCCTTCAATCTCTAGATAATGGTGAAGAAATGTCGGGTGCTAGTATAGTAAATTGATCATCATGCAATGTTCACATTGATCTCTTCTCATTCCTTCATGAATTAAGGAATCCCTCTTGATCTTTGTAGTCTTGAGAGGAAGAGAGGTGGATAAATATATTGAGAGGAATTCTGTGCATAATGATTAACCTATTATGTAATGAGATGGTAGTCAATTTATAGACCTAGGGTTAGTGTTAAATATTTAATAATTTTCATACTCCCTTAATAACATATTAAAACCACAAATAAACTTATTCAATGTAATATACTAATAATATTATTTTATTTCATGGTGTGTATTAACCCATGAAAAGATAAATATTTTTTTACTGTCTCATAAATAAATATTTATCACTAGACATATTGTGGTTCACTCTTCCTCCTCCAAATTTATTGAATTTAAAAAAAATACTTACATAAATATTATACATTCATTTAGTAAATAAATAAATATTTAATTAATAGTTTCAAAAATAAATATTTATTTAATATTTATGGAATTTAATAAAATAATTATTAAGGAATAATAAATATTTATTTCCTTGAAAACAACAATATATGGATAAATATTATATATTCAGGTAATTAACAAATTGATTCATGAATAAATATTTATTTAATATTACTAGTTGATTAATAAATCCATAATAAATATTACTTCTTGTTCTATAGAATATTATATTTATTCAAAATGTTAAATAAATAATATTTAACTAATATCAATAGAAAAACTATGTGTGTTTCCCTCTAGTCATCTTTCTAAGTGGTGTAAGGAGGGCATCCCTAAATTCTAAGATTGTCATCTGGTAATGGGTTAAGGAATCCACAATTGAAGAATCTCACCACACAACATAACCCATTCCTGGAATAAGATGAACAAATATATGAGCTAAAGCTGACCTTTGTTTCAAATTCTCAACATACCTATGACACTTGTCATTCCAATCAAAATTAACCCCCTTTTAGGAAAATATATCATGGGCGAAGCCAAATTAGAGAATCCTTGAGTGAATCACCTTTAATACATGGCTAAACCCGAGATGTTTTTGGATATAAACACATTCTTGGGATGCTAACATTACATCACCATTTATATTATCTCAAGATCCACTAATATTATTTTATTAGTTACCACATTCTCTTAAAATATAACTTCCTTGATCAAAAACTAACATTTATATAGCTTGGAATAAAGTTTATGGTCCTTCAAGGTTCCCAAATGGATGTTTCGATGATCATTATGATCCTCATTCATCTTGGGATAAACCAATATATGAAAAAACAAAAAAAATAAAGATTCAATATATCATTTTAAACTCTAGTTCTTGAAATCCATGAACACCACTGGTCTCTATCAAATTTTCCCAAGATTGTAGGGTTAAGAAGTCGCTTGTAGTGTAGCTTGGGTTGTTGAATCCTCTAAGACAAACAAAGAAACCTACAGACATGTACATTCTATGGAATATTTTTGGTTATGAAGTAGCCAGATTTGGGTTGATTTTAGATAAGTTTAATTGCACAATAAGATAATTAATTGAATTAAATTTAAAATAATGAGTTGATCCTAGGTTATCACTTGGGATGGATTGGATGCATTCCTTTTTCAACTATTTCAATTTCTTAAATTTTTTATGGGTTAAATTAAGAAGATAAAACAACATCATCACTTACTAGTTTAATACCTTAACACCCTAATATTAATCACTTATACACATGGAGGATCAATGTATTGAGGACTCCAAGGTAAATGTTCATATTAGCACTTGAAGTGTGTCTCCTTAAATTCAACAAGGACTAAGGAGTTTAAAGAAAATCAAACGAAATTCTCAATTAAAAAAATAATTAGAAATTAATGGAGTGAGAAATAAAATCCAATCCATCCCCTTGATACTACCTTAGATCAACCCATAAGTGTTTTATCCCTCCATTTATGTTATGGTTTCAATGGAAGTGGGAAGTAGACTCATGATGGAGGAATTGAATAAGTAAAAAAACAATTAACAGAAGATGATCACTCCACCATTGTGTGAATAATTTCACAAGGTTTTGTGTGAATAAGTTCATGCCTTGGAGAAATGATGTCAATGTGACAAAAAAAAATAACAAAAAATGAGAAGAAAAATAAGTTTTATTAAGAATCTAATGTGATTTGAGAAACTTAAAAATTGAAGAAAAGCGATTACAACATCAAATTGGAAGCATACCAATAAAATGAAACAAAGAACAAACAATAATCAATTCCTCCACAACAATTTCCTTAAATAGGAATTTAAATAGTCATGGGTTGATCCCCCAACAGTCCATGTCTTCCCACTTGATTATGGTAGGCCTAGGGTTGTGGAAAGTTTACAGAATTTTAACTTTTCCATCTTTGACCCAAAATGGTAGCCAGCTTGCATCCACCAAACAGAGGTGTCAAAATGAGATTCAATATTTATAAATTAGAGTGGGAAATAGTATATGAAAATTAATCACCATATTTCCCCTAACTATTTGTAAATTTTTAGCCCAAAATAGTTTATGTTTTTAGATATATGATTTAAATGACGAGCTATTTTTTTGGGATGTAGAATCTCGCATAGAATTGTTCATCAAATTGGGGCGCTTGTAACTCCATAAGAAATTCTAATTATATTGGTCCACTATTTAATTAAATTTTCCCATTGATGTCATCTATCTTAAATTAAATTTTGATAAGAATTTGTCTTAGATCTTGGCTGCTATAGTCTCTTTATTGGGCATATGTCCAATTTACTTTCCTATAATATGTTTGCATAAAATCCTACTTTGGTCATCCTCCAATGTGAATTTATAAGTGATTCAAATGAATGAATTGTTCCTTATAGTATGGGAGACCTGAAAATAAAATATGAAAATAAAATCATGACCATTATTTTGTTTTAGGTGGTGTTCAAATATGTACCAAGTAAAAGTGCACTTTAACAAAGAATTACAATCATAATGTGAAATAATGTTCAAATTGTAAAATTATCTAAAAAAGGTGTTTATGAATTATAAAGAACATGAATATTAAAATTATAAACAATGAATATTATACTCTTTAAGTGGCTAAAGGACACCCCCAACATGTGTTTTTCTTGTCCCGAGCAAAATATATCTCCAAAATATGAAATTCAAATTCCCTTTTCCAAAAACATTTTACTATGAATTTCTCACCCAAAGACCTCATACCAAACAATTATGAAACATATCAAAATCATTTAAAACAAGATAGGTCTAGAGGAATATTACAATCCCAATCCCATTCCTTTATTAAAATTCATCCCCATATTTCATCCAATTTATATTAAGAATGGTGAAGTGTTATGTGTCACAATAGGCATGGGGGGTTCAGCTTTTTTCAATGGAGAAAATATGGAATCACAGGGGGAATCACATTTTAATATTAATATGAGTATTCATTTTTCCTATTTTTTTATTTTTTTTGTGGGTTTTCTGTTGAAATTTTTCCATGGTAATTGAAATTGAACTCAATTGATTCAACCCATGTAGAAAGACTTTGCCGATTACTCCCAAGCTCAAAGACCTTAGCGAACCATGTGAATCTCACATACTCAGGCATCATCTCGAGTTTACTCAATCAAAAAAATTTACCATAGATAGAGATAAAATTCACAACTCTGGGCTATAAACCTATGGAGTCACGATCCCCATGTACCGAAATACACACATTAGGTCAGTCCATTTCTCTACGCGTAATTATAATTATTATTATTTTGATTTTTTTGACTTGCTTTTATTGTTTTTTTTCAATACTCATATTAAAATTAGAATTATCACCAAACCTATGAAATTTATTATGGGGCCCTAAGAAATAAAACTAATTCCCCAAAATCCAAAGGACATGCATTGTTTTTGTAATGGATGAAAATATAAACTCTAAAAAATCACATCAGACAACCACACTTTCCAAAATCTATGCTCATGAACCTAAACTTGCATTAAAATCTGAATCAAGGCATGCCAAATTATTTTATATCCAATTTCAAAGTTTTCAATGTTTATTATCATGGTTATGTTTAAAAAAATCTTTCCATTTATACACATAAAATTTTATTTGACATGATTTTTTTATTCTTTTCACCCCAGTGTAAAATAAAAAAAATTCTAGTGTTTAAAGAAAAAAAAATTAAAAAGGGGGTAGAGGTATAAGAGAGGAGTTCTAAAAAAATTGAAATAATAAACATGAAACAAAGTCACCTAGTGGTTTAATTTTATTTTCATGATGCTTATCATTACTCCTTTGATCTCCATGACACTTGAAGAATCCCCATTGATGGTGATAATTTGTGTTTGTAAACCTGGAGGAAATATGAATAGCCTAAAAAACCATCAATCATGGTAGCACCTGAATCTTATACACCAACATAATTAAAACACAATGAGAACCCCTTGAGGTTACCTTAACTAAAAATAAAAAAACAAAAGTAAAGGGGAAAATATCTATTTACTTTGAAACTTTAACCTTGGGTAAATGTACAGGTAAATGCCATGTTGCCTTCCACAAAGCACTTTGTTTAATGTTGTAAGATTGAGATGAATCCTCCCAACATACCCAATACCAACTTTCAAAATTTAAGGATCGTATTTTTTTCCACTTCTACAAGATTAATATTGAGTCTCTATTGGGTTTGGAAGGTTGTTTTTTCAATTGAATCATCAAAAATCATATAGGTCCTAATGAATGGGAAAATCCCATGAATATCGAAAAGTGACAATCCATTTGTTTTTTTAATCATTATTAAGACATCAAGGAGAATTTTATTACAATTATAATTGGGATATGGTGAAATAAAAAGTGAAATATTTTTAATATCCCCTATTATGGATTATTTGGGAGAGGAAAGATGGACCTTGAGTTTGATATCGGGTTGGATAACATATTCAAACACAGGTCAGGACATTGAATCAAACTCAATTTCATTTTCAAAATTCTCTACAGACTTGGTTCCTTTTGAACAGAATATTCAACCAACAAATTGGAAATATTATTCTCATTAATTGATATGGAATTTATTTTTTTTATTTCTCCCAATGGTTCAGTGATTTTTTATTCTAAAAAATCGTCAATGGAGCAATATTTAGGAAAACCAATTCATGATGTCAAATTTCCCTCCTCTGAATACAAAAAAAAATAGTTTCCTATTGATTTAAATACCCATAAATTGTTCCTTCATTTTCTTCAGGTCTCTTAGATTCAAAGGATGATTCTTTAACATCTTCTTGATATGTTTGTGTGTAACAATATTTATATTTGAATGATGATGAATGGAAATCCTGACTGGGAATGGATTCCATAACTATTTCAATGCTTTGTAGTTCTAATCTCAAGGATGAAACCTTATAAGTCCTTCTCTCCATTTTTTAGTACAATTTCTCAAGTAATGGTTGTGGATCAGGATGGGAAACTTGTTGATATATATGGTCAATTACAAGATGATAATTAGGTTGTTGCAATTCCACAAGGGGATGTTCAGATTGGCCTTGTTGGGATTGGAACTCATTATAGGTTGGAATTTCTTGTGGATCATAGGAGTTAAAACATGTTGGTTTAATCGATTGTTGATTTTCCAACCAATAAAAATTAAGATGGTCATTTTACAACACACTTGGAGCAGGGTAGTCAAAGTATGGGGAATTTTACAATTTTGGATTTGTTCAAATTGGATTTCCATAAGAAATAAATTGGGGGTGATAATAGATAATCGAGGTGATAAAAACATGTGAGTGTATAAGTTAACTTACTTAGGTCCTCGGTAATGGTGCCAAAATTTGGTCTGCCAAAATTTACCATGTTTTGGGGGTTAAGTGGTCACTTGTAGTGTATCTTGGGTTATCGAATCCTTAGAGACCTAAGAAGAAACCTACAGACACATACATTCTATAGACTATTTTTGGAAATTAAGTGGCCAAATTTTGGTTTATTTTTGATATGTTTACGTTAAAACTAAGAGAATTAAGTTAATTAAATTTAAAATATTGAGTTGATCCTAGGTTATAACTTGGGGTGGATTGGTTACTTTCCTTTTTAAACTATTTCAATTTATTATATTTGAGATGGGTTAACTTAAAAAGATAAAACAACATCGTAACTTAATGTTTTAATAACTAAAAATACTAATACTAATCACCTATACACTTGGACCATCAATGTTTTGAACAGTCCATGGTTAAGGTTTGTATTACCACTTGAAGTGTCTGTCCTTAAATTCAACAAGGATAAAGGAGTTCAAAGATCATCAAACAAAATTCTCAATTAAAATAAGTGATTTGACATTAATGGAGTGAGAAATAACATCCAATAAATACCCTTTAAACTCCTATATATCAACCCATAATTGGTTTATCCCTCCAGTAATGCTATGGTTTCAATGGAATAAGGAAGCAGACTCATTAGGGGGGAATTGAAGAAGTAAAAAATAATAAACAGAAAATTATCACTCTACCATTGTGTGAATAATTTCATAAGGTTGTTTGTGAATAAGTTCAAACCTTGGGGCGATGGTATAAACATGAAAACAAAAATAACAAGAAATTAGAATAATAATAAGTTTTATTAAGAAGATAAGGTTATTTGAGTAACTTATAAATTGAATAAAAGTTACTAAAACATCAAATTGGCATCATAACCTTACAATGAAACAAAGTACAAAAGATAATCAACACCTCCACCACAACTTCCTTAAATATTAATTTCAATAGGCATGGTTTGATCCACCAACATTCCATGTCTTCCCACTAGAGTATGGTAGGTTTAAGGTGGTGTAAAGTTTATGGAATTTGGACTTTTCCACCCATGACACATAATGGAAACCAACTTGCATCCACCAAATAGAGGAATCGAAATGAGATTATAGATGTCTGAATTGTAGTGGGTCATAAATGATGAAAATGAATCTTCAGATGTCCCCTAACAGTCTATAAATTTTTATCCCAAAATATTTTCTATTTTTAGAGATATTATTTAAATGGTGGTATATTTTTTGGGCTACAGAATCTTTCTTATAATTGGTTCTTCAACTTCAACCGCCTATAACACTATTAAAAAATATGAATTAGTTTGGTAAAATTTTTAATGAAATGTTTCCCTTTATTTTCTCTATCTTTAGTTCAATTTTTAGAATCATTGGTCTTAGATATTGGCCTCTAAAGTATCTTTATTGGGCTATTGTCCAGTTTACTTTACCCTGAATGTGTTGGCATGAAAGCACACTTTGGTCATCTTATATTGTGAATTTACAAGTGATCAAAAATAATGAATTGTTCCTTTATCATGGGATACATGAAAATAAAATCATGAACATTTTTTATTTTAGTAGGTGTTTAAATATGTACCATATAATAGTGCACTTTAATAAATAATTACAATAATAATTTGAAATAATTTTCAAAATGTAAAATGCACTAAAAATGGTTTTTATGAATAAAAATGAAGATGAATATTATAATATAAACAATGAATATTAGCCTCTTTCAGTGGATAATCAACCACTAGAGAATTACTAAGGATGAATGGAATATCCAAATACATATAGTTCCCATACCCTCTCTTGAAAGTGGTTTTAGGAATATCTACTTCCCAAACCCTCAAATGATAGTATCCTGATTTCAAATAAAATTTTTAAATACATAAGTATCCCTAGAGATGATGAAATATAATTTATATCCATAGAAGTAGGTATTTATTCTTAATGGTCGACTATTTTTTTTTCCTGGTAGTTAATGAAAATAAATAGGATTTAGTCTTCCATATTTGTGAATAGAACTAGTGACTATCATGGTGACACGCTCATTCAAATAAATCCCTTTCCTTTTATATCATCCAACTAAACTGTCAACTCATTTATCTTGGTGGTAACTATCTATTAAGATGAAAAATAGATAGGGATCATCCTAGGAATTAAATTAATTGATAAATCCACCTCCCCTTGGGATAAAAACCTATATATATTATTCACAAAGAACTTGGGATACCTCTCTACCACCACTTGAAGTTGATTAACTGAACCCTACTCAAAAATGTTGAAGATAAAAGTAAAAAATTGGAATTCAATAAAGAAACCATTTTGTATAGCTGGTTATCCCCTCCCACACAATGGATCCCACTCACCTTGGAAGATGTGGGTAATCCCATCTGAATATAAGAACCGAACTCTATACTGATTGAAATCGATTTGGGATTTAAAACCAATCATTCGATCCATTCTAATAATAAGATTGAAAAAATCTAGATCAAGAACCATGAAATCCAACAAAATATCCAAATCATCAATGACAACCTAGCACTCAAGAAACTTCAATACATGTTTCATATTCTTTCTTAATGGAGTGGAAATATCCATTTTGAATTGTACAAACTTCAATCTCAATCCTAAGATGTCAATTAAAATTAAATAAATAATGTTATGTCATGAAATTGTGTTAAAAATTTACAAATTCGTATAATAAGCAATGATTATATTACCTATCATGGTAACTGGAGAAACCTTACAAACGTATGGATCATGCTAAAATACATACAAAAATCAAGACTTAATACCAATATGTGACTTCTTCTATGGGTTGAAATCTATTTTAGTCTTAGAATGGGACCATATACCCTTAGATGCATTAGATCAAACCTAATATAATTAGGTAAACTAAGACCCAACTCTTCTTCCAAGCTAAGGAAATATACAAAACCCAATAAGAGAACCTATATTCTCATACAGATGGAATGTCATAGGCACCTCTTAGAAATATAATGTAGTGTATCCTAACAACCCGTACTAAAAAATGTTACCTTCTTGTTTCTAGAGTATTTCACTGGAACCGAATATAATGAACGGTGAGTGCCTCCACCACCACTCAGATATAAATCCTCCCACATTCTCTTATGGATATATAAAGATATCTGATAAAAATATTGTTATTTAAGGAGGACCAATAATTCCTATCATTCTATCTATATCGGTCTCTTTCATTAAAACTTTGTAAACAAATTCTGAATAGGTTTATAAGCACAAGAGAATGAGTATTGAGCTGATCTCAGGCATTAACTTCATCTCAAATCATCAATACTTGAGATAATCATTCATGAATAGATTTAGAGATAGAAAACCCAATTCATCACACCAAATGGAATAATCCATCAAGAAAAAACTCCCTTGATCTTGGGTCATGAACACTTTATATCTCTCCACCCTCAATGTTTTTGGGTATAATTTTTTATTAAAATTATTCTTAAAAAATCATAGGTCAAATCCATATGCATATTTAATTGTAAATTAGACTCTCAAAACTTTCTGGTAGGCCCTTCAAACATATAAGTGGTGAGGAACGCATTATATGTCTTTGATATCTAGAGGAAATCAAATATTCTCTTGATATTTTTTATTCTATCCTTATAATCTTTAGGCCCTTTAGATTTGACAAATACCAGTGGATTTTAATTATTAAATAATTTATAATCATCCAACTTCAATGTATGATTTCTTCCACCCTCTATGACAAAGTACTGAATAGTATAGACGAATAATTCAACAATTGAAGGGTCTATGGTAGGTTTAGTATACAAGACATGATTTGTGGCTTCCCCTATTTAGTCCATTAAATCCTTTCTTGGGGGAAAATTTTTCAAATCATAAGTCTAATTTGTATAAAATATTAATTATGAAAGGAAACATTTATTCACAAAAACCACTGAATTACTCTTAAACAAATAATAATATCAATCATAATACTTCAAGAAACCAAGGGGGAAACATTAAAGATTTATTCAATTATTCAATGTGCATGGTTTGTCTATATGGTTAGGAAATTTGTGTGCCAACAATGTAAGTTCCATTGTAAGGGTGTCTAGACCTTTTTCCATGGGTGTTTCTTGGTTTCTGTAAACAATGTACCTAAACCATGTGCCTTTGGTTTACCTTCCAGTTTTATTCTAAAACTAAAAATTTACCAAAATAATTAATCGGTTCTTCTTGAAACTGTTAATCAATGGTAAATAGAAAAAAAATATCATAAAAATTTATGAAAAAGTCATTATAAAATCAAATACACAATTCTTTACCACCCATGGTAGCTCAAGGTTTTCCATGAAGGAAATATGGACTAACTCTCCCATTCACCTACCTACCAATATTTGATGGTCCTATCTCTATTATAACTTTACTAATATAATTAAAATAGATCTACTCTACCAATTTATAATGAACCATCCTAGTTAAACTAGACACATCACCCATTTTGGCTTTCTATATGGCTCGAATCCCATTCATGATCAACATGAGATATTGAAAAGAACCATGGTATTAAAATAAAACCATTGGGAATGTTTTCACCCTTAGAGTCTAAATATACATCACATGGATTCCTCTTGAAAATATGGAATGAACCATCCATATATTGGACATCGATGAAATGAAAAAATGGTTTCCAAAATATAAATACAACCAAACAGAGCATAACACAACAACAATAATCAAATACCTCAGAAAAAATATTACACAATGAATATAAAAAATATGATAATATATATATATATATAATAAATAAATCATATTTAATTTTATAGAGGTTGATCAAAATAACCCCAACATTGCTGAGGATCCCAAAATTATCCTTAAAATCCCACACTCTTTGTGAGTCCTGTTCACCACCATCACAAAGGTCAATTAGGAATGAAGAGCATCAGGAAGACCCACTAAATTGTTTAAAAACCTTTACTGATTTCTTGCAAAACCATGACTGTCTATACCCCATTGATATATGTAGTGTGCGAGGAAAATCCTAGTAGGATATTTTTATAAATATACATAATGTATTTCAAAATGAAATCCATTTGTAATATTTTTAAAACAATGTTTGAAAACTATTTCATTGATAAAAAAATAGAAATACTTTTGTTTTTTAAAGTAATACACATTTTAGGAAAGAGTAAAAAATAACAATAAAGTAAACTAAGGTAAATATGGGTGGAGTATTCTAAAAATTTAATTATAAAACGATAAATAATTAGTGACCCAAAATTTTCAATCAATACATACATGATGGTATCAGACCAATGGGCCAAAGGAAAATAGGACTCGCTCTATAAAAAGTTGCTATCATGCATAAACCTAGTAATTTTAGGAGATCACTTGGTATCACCAAGGTAATAATACATCCCATTAGGTCACATTTTATAATTGGGAAAAATTTCTTAAATAGAGAACAATATATACTATGGATTGTAGTCATCAGATTTAGAAACTCACACAATGTATCCCATGTGTAATCAACCATCAAGAACAAGTCCAATATGATCACAATTTCATTATAAAAAGTTACCATGATTGGAAGAACATCAATAAAAATTAAATCTCTTTTGAAACATACCTTAAAGATCCTTTTAAACTAAAATCGTCCTTTAAAATATTATACCAACACTTTTTGGGTGAAATAAAAATTTAAGAGAAGACACGTGAAAACACCATTTAATCTGACACAAACCAATAACCATAATAAAAACTATAAAAACCCTATGTAACTCATATCAATATTAATTATTCAATTTTAACTAAAGTAAATATAAAAATTGAGGTTTTTATCAGGGAAATAACCATTAGGTCGTGACACCTACCTCAAAACGGAGTAAACCATATTGTATTCATTAAAAATAACTAAAAATAGAATTAAGGAATACCTAAAAGACTAAACCATCTTAATATTTCATTAATATATCATCCTTAACACTATAGATAAACCCCAAATACATCGAGTGTTTTAAGACCAGATTAAATTTAATAATAAGGGAATATAGGTATAGATAAGGGAAAACACAAGATAAATCATGACTAAATTTGAAGATATCCACCAAAACAAATGGAAAATAACCAAAAAACCCAAGGGGAATGATGCTTCCCAACTTCATGGGATTTAGATCTCATAAATTTGGATAAAAGGGAGGGGTGAGGCTTAAAATTGACTAAAAAAATAAGGTAATCTATTATTTTTAAGAAAATGGGGTAAATCATACAATTTGGTTCCATGGTTAGTTAAACCAAGCGTTATGTATATGGGTTATACTGTAAACTTCTAATGGTGTCCCATGGTTTTGGAGAATGGTTTTTAATAACCATGAAGAAATCATGTGGGTCTACCCGAAGCATAAAACCTGGTTATAATGTTTCCTAGGATCCCTGCACAGTTTGACAAATCATGCATTGTCCATGAAAAGCGTCCCCAGTCTCCCCTTTACAACATTATATGGATTGGTTCATGGTTAGTAATAACCAAATGATAACCATCCACCAAGGCCTATTTCATACATAATTCATATTTTTGACCCCCGACTCCCAAAACTCCAAAATATATAAAAAATAGACAAAATAAAAAAATCAAATTAATATGTACCAGTGCCCCATAGAGTGTTGCATGAACTGTATATATTTTATTGTAAATGGGGAAGGAAATAGGTCTAAAAATCAAAAATATTTTCGGATAATGGATTAAAATATAAATTAGGATTTATTATAAAAATATTTTTGATTCATGGATTTTATGAAAGTATTAAAAACAAAATCACAAGGGTGGTTTTGTTGAGCATAGAAGGTAATATATTGGGTTTTTTTATAATCATTGCTGATAAGGTTGAAGGATGATTTGATTAGATTTAATGAAAAAAAATTATGATCTGGAAAATGTATGATCAGGTTGAAATCAATAGAATAGGATAAACTATATTTACCAAACGTTAAGGAACTAGAAGATGTGAGAATGATTTTTTTCCTTTGGAAATAAAGAACATTAATTATGAAGATGAGTTGAGTTTGAATTTATAGAATAGACATTATGAAAATAAAATTGAATATTTTATTTATTCAGCAAGATTATTTATTGAACTATATGAATAGAATTGAAATTTTTTTGTGGTGTTCCAAAATATATCTTGGAATTTCAAAAGTTTAGTGGAGTTCTCTATGAATTTTTCTATGTATGAATTGTAAATATGTAAAATGGAGAAGTTATCCTGTACATGTAATATATTTTTTATGATTCATGTGTTTTTTATAGAAATTTTTAAGGAATTTATTTTTAATGTAAATTTTTATCCAACATTTATATTGAATATCTGTGTTAGAAACATTATCTTGAGTCTCTGTGGTGAGTCTGTATTTTTAGTAGTATATTTGGAAATGGAAGAATGCAGGAGTTATGGGAGTTTTATGTTAATTTTCAAACAAGAATCATTTTCATTAAAAATTGTCTTACTAGTAATTTCATGGTAGATGATGTTTCAATTGATAAGGTTTATTTTAGAAAATGGAAAATATTTTATATGTTGTGTTAAAAGTTTTGGTGGCCTTGGTGGAATACATTTCTAGGAAAATTTATTAAACTACCTAAGAAGTATATATAAAATTCTTATTCTAGGATGAGGCACCAAAATATATAAAAGGGAAGACATATCTAATATAATTTTTTAGATTTTAATAAGTTTTTTGTGACTTAGAATATAATTCCCTGACCCCAGTTACCTAGATTCGGTGCTTTATTACATAACATTGGCATGATAAAAGGAATCATGTCCTGAAAGACCGATCAATTTATTATTATTGGAAAGAATATACGTACATAAGTTAAACATTACAACTTGAAAAGAAATAAAACACTAATGTATTCCATTAGAAACATACAAGACTCATAGATTATGCCTGAAAGTCACTCATAACTAACTTCTTCATATCCTGGGAAAATGAAATATAAGAAGGGGTGAGCTCAAACTCTCAGTAAGGGTAAACAATACAGTGTAAGATAACATAAACATTAGGCATGGTGAATAATTAAAAATGCATGCCTTTACAAATAATAAACATAAGAACTTTAAGGCATGAATATGAGCTGAGTGAATAATGTCATAATTAAACATAGTCATGGATATTCTACTAGTCGAATAACAACATGAATTGTCAATAATATTTTCATAATGAGGGAATGTATAATGCGGGACATTCTGAAACATTTTTTCAAGGCCTCGTCCAAGACATCTAAAAATGATTAAGTTCTCGGCCAAAACCATATATCAAAAATTGGGAAAGGACTCGGCCAATTCCACGTCTAATTGTCTCATGGGACCTACCGATGCATGGAGGAGCTATAGCAGGATCCACCTATCACTTATTAAGTCCAATACATTCCTCATATGAAAAGGTTGAAACATAACATAAACATTCGTATTAAAAATAGAAAACGATATGTCAATACATTAACCATAAACGATGAATGGTATAAAAATAATACATCTATAGTCAAATATATCACAAAACCTGCAATACAATATGGAAGATTTGTGTCATAATAAATAAACTTCAAACAAGTGTAAAATTTATCGAAGTATATTGACATAGAGGAAATCAAAACTATTTGAGAGAAATATATCTTTCTATTTTGAAATAATTTATGAGTCACATAATTATAAAAGAAAACATTTATTTTGAAAATATTTTTATAATATTGTAAGGGAAGCTTCGACGATGTTCTAACGGCGGTGGAAAATAGCCAAACCCACTGTATAAGCTAAAAATACATTCTTACTTTAATTTTGTCGAAAAGGTTATAAAGTACCTTGTTTGGAAAAGAACGAAAATATTCCTTTCAAAACATATAATGTCAAAAAGGGGTATAAATGACTTTAACCCATAGTACAGTAAATATTAAAAAGGTTTTGAAAAACATTTTTATGAAAACATGGATGTGGATGATAAAGAGGTCCCATCAGATACTTACGTAATAACAACCTAGGATAAGTAAAGAGATTGTAAAATTAACTCTTACCTTGTACTTTTCCTTGGTAGATGGTATTTTAACCTTTTGTATAATAGTTAAATCATTGTTATTAAATTACACAAGAACCATATACATAAATATGATATCATATATGATCCTCTAATATTTCATTATTAATAATATTTTAGTATTATCGTCCTTTTAGGTGTTAACTGATTCGTTTTCATTTATATGTTTTGTTACGTAAGTTATGTTTGTTATGGATAGGATGTATTTGATTCATATCAAGAATGTTATTAAGTTCTTAGACTTTATTTTTAATTATAAAATGAAAATTATTCTTGAATGGTTATGATGGGGAAATGAATCTCATCCCGTTCATGGAGATGGTAATCCGTACGTACGCAAGAGCGACAATATCATTCTATTGATATTAAAATTGTATGTAAATAGATGGTGTATCATATATACAGAATAATTAACATGTTATATTTATTATTTACATAAATTATACATCATTATTTTACCCGTCCAAAAATAATAATGTATAGAATAACAACTACACCACGATGTGGAGATGGTAAGTCGTACATACGCACGTATGGCGACTTTGTCATTCATATGATGGATAGAATGATGAATATGAATCTACCATTTTTATAATAACATAAAAGTATATAGAATATATTGAAGTTATTATTTTAGAATATAAACAACAAATAATGAGGAAGTATAAGAAGAAAAGAACTTGAAAGAGGTGATGAAATATTTACCTCTTCTTCAGGTTCTTTCTTTTGATTTGATCAAAAGGGATCCTTAGGTTGGATTTCTGACCAAAGTAAGGAATCTGGAATGAAGTTAGAATACATGAGAGGATATATAGGTAGGGTTTGGTTGAGAAAAAAGGCTTTGGAGGTGTGATTTTGAGAGAAGAGGGGGTGTCCTTTTATAAGAGGGGTGAGGGGAACCTTAGGAAAAGATTGAAATATTATTTTATAATAAATTCATATTAGATTAAAATGGACCCAAAATGATTTATTTCGAGGATAAAGTGGTTATGGGTCTAAATCATCTCAACCAAAAGGTTTTATACAGGTTTAGGTCACCATATTAACCTTATCATTTAGATTCAACTCTTAGTTAAATATTTTGACATTTACCATGCCTCTTTGTATTTTTATATTTTATGGTTAATAAAATTACTATAAACTAACAAGAGAACCCCAAGTGGTTTATTATTGATATATATAACCTTATCTAAGTCCTCTGGTCTAACATTATATTTTTAGAAATATTATATCAATTAATAATATAGTATTGGTTTTAAAAACTCATTTATATCAATTTTGACACTATTTAGTAATTGATTTTGGTTAAATTCCTAATAACTTTATTACTTAAAAATAAATTCATTTAATCAACCCTATCATGTCATATTAACCTATAAAATTATTTTAATTAATCAAAAGTATCAATTTACATTTATTTGGGTATTTAGAATATCAATTATTTTAATATTTCATTAATAAGGTAATTACTGCATCATCATTGTGTCATAAATAAATTAAATTATTTAATGTCTAAAAATTATAAATAAAATACCTTTATGTATGAAAATTTTTTATCTTTATAATTAATATTTATAGTCTAATTTATTCTACGTATAACTATATTAAAAATGGATTAGTTATTAAACATTGAATTTAACACTTTTAACTCTTCTTTAAATAAAATAATAATAAATTTCCTAATCTAATACAAGTGGACCTAAACGATCATATTCTATTAATAAGGTTGTTTTTGGTCGAAATAAACTTATCCAATATAATTAGGACATGTTTTAGGATAATAATAATATCATTTTTACCTTTAATTACTCTATTTACTTTTAACTGTGGTAAATAAATGTAAAAAGTTACTATTCACCAGAAAATTATTTTTATCTTATTGAACAAAATTTTACTTAGTAATATCAACCATGTCTCTCTTATTTTTGAAATTCAACTTACAGAATCGGTAAAATTAAGTTTTATGCAAATTTGCAAACGCTCTTAGGAGGTGGGTAAAAGACGGAAAAAGTTCAATAAAATTTTTATATATCTAAACTTATTATAAAATGATTCCAATGAATTACATTGAACTTATATAGGTATTATGTATCTATTTTGACCTAAAATAAATTCAAATAAATAAATAATTATTTAAATAAAAAGTCGGTTTTAACCAATAACGTTGTGTTTTTCACTATTCATCAAAAATTGAAAGTTTACAGAAAAATACCAAAACTGTACCCTAAGATAATTTTGATATTACAAATCCAAAAAATGAAGTCTATTTTGAAATGAAAAATTTATAAAATTTCCAAAAGTGGGTATTACTATTCATAATGGCTAGTTTGATTGGTCGTGGTGTGTTAAAACTCCATGTTGCGTACAACGCAATCTATTGCATTACTCAAAGAGAAGCATACCATGGAAGCTTGGGGTGTTACATTATACTCTCCTTCAAATAATTTTGTCTTTGAAATTTCTAGAATATTACTACACAAAACGATTCAGGTGGTTCTTCATCATAATTTCCTTGGGTTCCCATGTTGCCTCTTCCATCTTATGATTTCTCCATAGAACTTTCACCAGACGAGTCGTCTAGTTTCTCAAAACATGTTCTGTTATATCAAGAATCTTGAAAGGATCTTTACAATAAGATAAATCATGTTCCAGTTCAATTTCCTCATAGGTGAGTACTTGCATTGAGTCAGGCATGTATTTTCTCAACAGTGATACATTGAACACATCAAGAACTATGGAGAGACTTGGAGGCATTGTCAAACAATAAGCTACAACTCTAATTCATTTTAGAATTTCAAAAGGTCTAATTTACCTAGAACTCAATATACCCTTCTTACTGAATTGTATAACACCCTTCCATGGAGATACCTTCATGAAAACATGATCTCCTACTTGATATTCCATATCCTTCCTCCTATTATAGGCATAGCTCTTATGCCTACTTTGAGCTGCTTTGATGTGGATTTGGATAATCATCACATTTTCCATTGTTTCCTCAACAAGTTCTAGGCCTAGGACTTTTCTTTCACCAACATCATCCCAACAATTTGGTGTGAAAAATCGCTTTCCATATAACACTTTATACGGTGCCATCCGAATAATTGAATGGAAGCTATTATGATTGGAAAATTCTACCAGAGGTAAATATTGATCCCACATACCTCGAAAGTCAAGTGAGTAAGATCTCGACATGTCTTCTAAGTTTTGAATAGTCTGTTCTAATTATCCATCAGTCTGAGGGTGGTAGGCAGTTCTCAAACAAAGTTCAGTATCCAAGGCCTTCTAAATACTTTTCTAGAATCTTGATGTAAAATGGGGATCACGATCAGAAACAATCAATAAAGGTAATCAATGAAGACTTACCAATTCATTAATATATAGTCTTCCTAAATGTTCATGTGGTAAATATTCTCTTATAGAAAGAAAATGTTCTGAATTGGTAAGACAATCAACAATGACCCATATTGCATCATTAATTCTAGGATTATTTGGTTTCCCCATGAAAAATTCCATCGTAATATCATCCCATTTCTAATCAGGTATGGAAAGAGGTTTCATGACTCCTCTAGGATGTTGTATTCTAGCTCTAACTTGTTGACAAACCATATATCTCAACACAAAATCAGAAATCTCTCTCTTCATGTTGTCCCACCAAAAATGTTCTTTCAAATATCTATACATCATAGTGTTACCAGGGTGTATAGTGAAATTGGAGCTATGAGCATCATCTAACAATTCCCTTTTCAGATCAGGTATATAGGGAACACAAAGTCTCTTCCCAATTTTCAAAATCCCATCTTCATATATGAAGTCGATCAATCTCCCATCATTCACAACTTTAATTTTTTTTGATATTCCTCATCATCAGTCTAAGAACTTTTTATCCTTTCTAGTAAAGATGGTTTGGATAAAATTGGAAAAGCATTGATGTTTGCAATCATAATTATTGAGTAGTTAAAGCCATCACCATTGACACATGTTGAGTTCTTTTTGTGAGAAAATATACTTCAAACTCTTGTCATTAGTATAAATATCATATTTTTTCACCATATAGATTGTATCTGTATATATTCAGAGAAAATATTACAGCTCCTAACTAAAGATCATGAGTGGGATAGTTTTTTTCATTAATTTTTATCTATCATGATGCATATACAATAACTCTATCATTCTACATAAGGACACAACTAAGTCCTTTCTTTGAAAAATCACTATAAATAACAAACCCATCATTCCCTAATGGTAGAGTCAAGATAGAAACATTGACTAATATTATCTTTAGTTCTTTAAAACATTCTTCACACTCCTTTTTTCAAACAAATTTATCCCATTTACATGTGATCTTGGTTAATGGGTTGGCCAATCAGGAAATATTCCGGGCAAAATTCTGATAATAACCTGTTAAACCAATAAAACCGTGTACCTCGGTTATACTTGTCGGTTATGGACAATCTTGTATTACTCTTGTCTTGGAAGGATCAACAGAGATTCCATCCTTAGAGACAATATAGCCAAGAAAAGAAATATTCTGAAGCCAGAATTCACACTTACTGAACTTCCAATATAATTCATTTCTTCTATGGGTTTTTAGAATAGTGTGAAAGTTATTTTCATGATCTTCATAGCATTTTGAGTATACCAAGATATCATCAATAAATACCACTACAAAATCTACAAGATATTCCTTGAAAACTCTATTAATTAAATCCATGAAAATAGAGGGTACATTAGTCAGTTCAAAATGCATTACTGTAAACTCATAATACTCGTACCTGGTTTGAAATGCAGTTTTCAGAATGTTTTCCTTCTTCACACACAAATGATGATATACAGATCGAAGGTCAATCTTTGAAAAATATTGAGCTCCCTGAATTTGATCGAATAAATCATCAATGTGAGGTAGGGTATACATGTTCTTTATTGTTATATAATTGATCTCTCTATAGTAAATGCACAACCACATAGATCTGTATTTCTTCATAACAAAAAGGACAAAGGCTCCCCATAGAAAAACACTAGTGTGACTAAATCCCTTATTACTCAATTCCTCTAGTTTTTTCTTTAGTTCCTCTAATTCTATAGTGGCCATTCTATAAGGGCTCTTTGATATGGGCCTTGAACAATGAATTAAGTCAATAGAAAACTCAATTTCTTGTTCTGGAGGATGTCTGTCACGAACCAAATCTGGTCGCCGCCAAAATCGACACCAAACCAAGCCCGTGATAAGGCCCGAAGGGCGTTCCCGATCCCCACGGGCTGGCACAAGTGCCCGGGTATCATATAATGATAATTGGGAACGATTTACCCGATTCTATAAACATTAAACAACAAAAAAACTCAATAAAACAAATCTGGATTTTTCAACTAAAACCATCTTTTACAAAATTTCAGAACTGAATTACATAAGTTAAAACTACATTTAAAGACCATTACAAAGGTAAAAAAACAAATAAGGACAGCCCAAGAACCCTTTTTTCAAGGGGCACCACCCTTATGCTATCTCCACAAGACTTCACTACCAAGGACCTGCTAGAAACCCGAACCACTGGAACAAAAAAAATTGTACCCAACCTGCGACAACAAAAAATAACCAAGTCTACTTACACCCAAGGGTGTAAGTAGGGTGTGAGCCAAAGCCCAATAGGATACCACCACTAATAGATTCCATGTGATAAACATTTAATGGCGAAAAGCATGCATGTTTTCAAAGACATGAGATGCTAGTTAAAATTTCTAAAAGATGCAACATTAAATAAAAACAGTTTTTAGGTGGGATAATTTAAAGAATAAAAACATTTAAAATAAATACCATAGCTACTGAATTTTCCAGCCTCTCATACCGTATACTGATGGTAATAACAAAGTATCCAGTGAGCACAAGCAATGGGAAATAACCCCTAGGCACTAGCTAGCTGTGGGTCTCAGGTACCTCGTATCTCGGTGAAGGTAACCATCACAAATATCCATTCTCGTGCACGAGCCACTAGTAGGGAACATACCCATAACCTAGTGGTCCCCAATCATCATCATCATAGTTTAGTTAGAGTTGTAAGCGTCAATCTTGCTAAGTGAAACTGAGGCCAAACCCCACGGATTCACTAGCATACTAGTACACGTCCACCCACCTAGATACCCAGGTTTTCCCCTTGTGCTCAAACATGTTCAACACATCAAGAAATGTACATTGAACATGAAAATATCATTTCCACATCACAAATTCACCAAACAGCCCATATGTATACCACACAAGTCACAAAAAATCCATTTTTCATTCAAAATGATTTTGAAATCCGAATCACACCAAAATAGCCCACAACACATTTCACATTTCTTCAACACTTCCACAAAACCATTAAACAATTTTATAAAACAATTATATGTTATTTAAACTCATATAACAGCCCACACACATGGAATATAACACTTCTTTCATATTCAAAAATTCAATTTTTCACATCACACTCACACAAAACACTCCACATCACTTTCACATCACTTTCACTCCAAAATATCTCCTTCAAACAATTTAATAAAATATTTTCAAGATGATACATATCACATAGAATACTTTTCACAAATGAAATGGACCTTTTAAAAATATACTCCTACCAAAACAGTTTGCTGATATAGTTTCACCTATTACACAACCCAATAAAGCATTCAAAACTTCCATAAAACAATTATAAAGAGTATACCCAAACTTTGCACATAAAATCCATTTCAAAAATCTCTTTTTAAGCCAAAAGCACACCAAGACCCTACCAAAACAGAATTGGCAGCCCAATAAACATGAAATAATCCACATTCAAATGTTATATAATCACGTTGAATAATATCACAAAAGATACCCATGAGAACACACAAATCCATAAAACACTTTCAAGGAGTATAACAAGGTTATACAAATAAAACCATTCAAATACACCCCATTTTTAGGCCCACATGGAACTATATCATTACCTAACCATAATTGTCAGCCCCTTTCAACAACTAATAAATCACTTCAACATTTTACAAAACTACCACAAGATATAACACATGAAATACATTTGAAAAATACACATTTCAAGCTAAAATGTAACTCTAAAAACAAATGCTTTACTATTGAAACCAAAAATGGTTTTCACATAATGCACAGCACATAAGGAACATTCAAAATTATTTAATCAAGCAAAATAACTCATCATTAAATGGTTACCCACGGAATCACCTACCGAATGTGTCGAAACCCTCAAAACTTGGTGTGAAACCTTAAGCCCACCACCGTTGCACCAAAAGGAATACAAATCCAGACCTAAACCACAAAAATTTACCCAAAAGACACCAAATCATACATTAGGATCGAACCCCAACTTCTGGACATGAGGAACTTCAAGAAAAAGGAAATAAAACTAAAAGAGGATGGAAGGAACCAAGAAGGAATTCCCTTGAAATATCTTGAAGGAATCGGCCCCAATCCACAAAATAATGAATCACCAAGTACCCAAAACTGGTATGGAGGTTCGAAGGATTCATATTAGGTCATGTGGGGACTGAAATGGGGGAAAAAGGATGAAAAATGAAGGAGTTATGAAAGGATCAATTTACCTCTCCAAATCTTCCCGATTTTTGAAACCCTAATAAGTTCAGTACTAAAGCGCGATGAAGAAGAGCTCCAAAGAGGGGAGAGAGAGCTTGGGCGAGTGTCTGGGTTCAAGGGTCGCATATGAGGCTTTGAATCACCGAAACATACTTAAAAATGAATAAGTTATTAATTAATCAAATATTATTTTAAAAACTGGAATTGGGCTTTCGGGCAGGCCCAATCCCTTAAATAAAAACCAACATAAACCTTGGTTATGGATTTCCAAAGGCTCCAAATTTTAATTGTGGTGTTAATATATCAGGGGAGGACATTTAGGAGTTGGAATGAAGGAAAAATATTAAAAAATGAAAATGTTATAAAGGAAACAAATTTTATTTTTAAATCTGGAATTGGGCTCGCGGTTTGGCCCAATTCATGAAAACTCATCTATTTCTCCATAAAACCTTTGCAAACCATCCAAAACAAAAAATGAAAGGAAAAAAAATGAAATTTAACTTCAAAATAATTCATGTATGTGACAATTCTCCCCACCATGAAAACTTTCCGTCCCCGGAAAGCTACAGAAAGGCCAGATACGAAATCCAAACGGAACTGATAAACCAAGATGTACTCCCTTTCCAGGTTTCGCCCCCCCCAAAGGCCAAAACACCTCCATTGATCAATTAAGGAAGGAATAATTCACAATAAAATAATACACCACTTTCCTGAAACAATCAATCACATTCAGGCTTTATCCCAAAGGAAAACACCTCAAACACTATCAGAACAAGACTCAAGCAATTCACTCAAACGAACAACAACATCGAACAAGGTTACACTTACCTTACTTTAACTAATACATTGGGAACTCTCCAGTCCCAAAGTTTACCCATGGAAGATGTAAGTAGTTAGATATATCCAAATGATATTACCTACTTCCCATACAATACCAAGGAAAAACATGAGTTACTTGTATAAAGAGACACAAATGAGCTCCCCACCATAAGAGACAACTTAATTTTTTTTTTCCCGAGACAGAATCAAGACAGTAATAGGGGAAGGCCCAAACAGACTCCCTAGTACAAGGGGTGTACATCCATTAGAAATTTACAAAATAATATGCACGATACCCATGGTGGGTCTTCCCACCACAAGAACCAACCATCTTAACCGACCGGCGTGGGCCGACATGAAAAGACCCCAAAATTAAGGAGTTGGGACGGTCACACAGTTAGTCTACACAGTTTGAGAAACTGTGCGATAACTATGTTGATCCTTATATCTGCATGGTTATTTTTTTTGTTCACGGTTAGAACTAACCATGTGAAAACCGTGTGCTCAACTTGTCTAGCCAAATTTCCAACCATTCTCCAAAGACTCAATGGAAACCAAAGGGGGAGGGAATAACATTGTGTGATGACATGGGTACAAGACCCTCCACCTATTTCCACCGAACAGGAACAACAGAAGAAATATGATGACACCATAGGTTTAAAATCTTCCTATCTTTCATACTGAGGATAGGACTTTGTACAAGGGTTTAAACGACACTGGGGTTTCCCCGGACTACGCGCCAGCTTCTCTCCGGGACCTATGGCTGGAGCTCAAAATATTGAAGCATCTTCGGCCACGCAGTTTGGCTGTTGAAACCCCTATGTGGAACTTCTTCTTTCGGTTCCACAAACAACTACACCGCATACCCTGATGGGTTCATCAAGACATAACACACTCCATAACTCACTTTACCAAAATCATACATTTCACTGAAACAAGGGATCCGAATAAGCACACACATCGCACCTTGTTTCTTTGGGTGAGAAACAACAGAAGGGTAGGACACGTATAAACACCATCCACTAAGATAGAGGATTTGATGTTTTTCCCAAGGGATACATACTCCCAACATAACAGAGAACCTAAGAGGATTGTGTGACCATGACCTTTACAGTCAAAAGAGCACACAGCATCACAATGCGTCACCAAACAGGACCTTTGTGATTGATAGAAACAATACATGGAACATGACCATATACCAAGTCCCTAAACAACAGACAAGTCCAAAAAGTGGACACAATATCCTATCAGGACCAAAATCTCAAAATTCGTGGTTTAATAATAACTCTTGATTCAAGGAAACTATGAAGAACCCAGAGGCCCTCTTAGACACCATCCAAATACTCATCCATGCTAACAAACCCAGAACACTTCCACCTTCGAAAAATTAGGAAACTTAAGAGGCTAAAGTCACTTTCAACCATCCATAATCAATCTCCCACTACAAGAGGATACACAAAACCAATAAAGGAAAGGGTGTATACTCAATCTAAAAATCTCAAGAAATGGATTCCTTATATTGATCAACTGGAGGATTTTACAATGGAGAAACAATCTGGGTTGCGCTTCAGTTATGCATTAACCTTTAATGGGGGTGTACCTTATCCAATGGGAGAACCCAAGGACCCAACCAACCTAGTCCATTGGTCAAAACAAGCCATAAACCAGATCCAAACACATGAAGGGAACTATCGTAAAGGCATCCCAAAACATTTTTCAAAAGAGACCACTAACCGTCCCTACAACACAGCTTACCGACCAAACACAAACCCAAAACACAGTTCAAAGAGGAGAGGTTATTGGACTAAAAAAAACATCCCACAAAAACAACATCTTCAAAGACCCATAATACAAACCATCCCAAAAATATTCATCAAGACATCATGTTTTTTTTATTTAAAACCATTTCTTTGAAATCAAGCGGCTCAGCGGTAAGAGTATCGACCAATGGTACCCCATGGGCCTCACACATGCATGTTTTTGTGCCACACCAGACACCCTCCTCATATCCGTCCCGACACTCATCCATTCATGCCATCAACCTTCCATCATCCCATATAACCCCATGCATGTGGTCACTAAGGGAAATACCAAAGGTTAAAACAAAAATTCTTTCCACTTTTCAAAACCAACACGGTCAACCAACGCATCCCTTTTTTTCATAACCGCTAACCACGAGATCAAAATCCCAACTCACATCTTACAAAAATTTCCAGAAAGTCACAACCATTTAGAAAATAACTCACATTCAAGATATTCACATCAATTTAAAAACATCTCATCCCATTAAAACACACTCTGATTGTTTAGAAAACTCTATTGGAAACACTTTTCAAAACCACTTTCAATACAGTTTCTGCCTTCAAAATAGGTGTAATCACACCATTTTCTATTTCAAAATAATTCTGAAAATTAAGTTCCTCCATTTCATAAACCAAACCATTCCCTCTTTATTTGAAAATCATTTCACAAAAACTTTACACTTCTTAAAACCAAAGTGCTAAGGTTTCAAAACCTAAGCACAAAACAGTGCAAGAGGAAACTAGTTTTAGTGGGTGACTTGGACATATGGTTGGCGGCCATATTCCAATCACTTCACTGTCACAGAGAGTGTTCTAGAGAATATCCCCAGCTCCACATGGCTTGCCAGACCCTGCGAGCTCATTGAGACCATTAACCCAACTCTCTTTTCATTTCCCCTAATCATCATCAAACCAAGAAAACCAAAAGACATAGACAAATCCCAACTTCCCCTGGCGACTTGAATCCTGAAATGAGGTGTGGTGATCAAGAACACTACCCATAACCAGAATTCCATGTCCCAACAATCATAACTCTAGACTATGTTGACTATTTCCCAAATAACATGACTCAAATGGAGCGAACCTCCTCTGATACCATTTTGTCACGAACCGAATATGGTCGCCTTCAAACTCGGCACCCGACCCGGTCCATGGAAAGACCCGAAGGGCGTTCCCAATTTTCATTTTATGATACCCGGGCACTTATGCCAGCCCGTGGGGATCGGGAACGCCCTTCGGGTCTTGCCATGGACCGGGTCGGGTGCCGAGTTTGAAGGCGACCAGATTCGGTTCGTGACAATGTCTAGGTAAATCCTTTGAAAACACATCAATATATTCTTTCAAAATTGGTACGTATTCTATTAGAACAATTATTTCCTCACCCACAGTTATTTCATTCTATTCCTCCCCAATAATTGAATTTAGTTGAGCTGTTGGGGGTGGATCTAGATAAGAATAAGATGGTGACGTTTCTGCTCTAAAGATGAGGTACTTCTTATCATCATCGAAAATTGTAACCTCCTTTTTCTTACAATAAATTTTCGCATCATGGTCTGAAAGCCAATCCACACCGAGGATTATATCAAATCCAATTATGGGTATGACGATGAAAACAATTAATAAATAACGTTTATATGCATTAATGGGGACTGATTCAGAAAACATTATTACAATGATACTTCCCTTAGGATTTTTTACTAACAACTCCTTTGTTAAATCAAATTAGAAATATCTAATTTTCTTATCAAACTGGGAATATATGAAATAATGAAATGATTCAAAATCAAATAAAGCATTAGATAAACTTGAGGAAACCATTAAATTATCTGCCACCGCATCTTTCAAAGCTTCAACCTCAGCAGTAGTGATCGAATAAGCTTGGACTTTCTCCATTGGCCTTTTCAGAGGTAAGTTTCATAGGAACTTAGGACATTCATGTGCATAATGTTCCATCTCCCTTCAATTGTATCATTTAACATTGGTAGCTTCTTTCTTCCCATTACAATCACCAGCAAGATGGAATTTCTATCTATATTTACTCCTTTTCCTTTTAGACAGGCACCAGGGTGCTTCCTTCCACAATTATCGTAGGGTGGAAATTCAACTCTTCCCTTATTCCCTATTTCCTTATTTCCTTTCTTAGAGTGTTTAACATATCTCTTATTCTCTTTCTTTTCTTTAAAGTAGTAAGACATAGAGAATTATTTTTCTGTCTTGATAGCACATAAGACAATATCTTTGTACGATTAGAAGGATTGTGAGAATAATGCCTGACAGAGAAATTTTTTTAACACATAAAAGAATCAATAAATCTTACTCTTTCGGTTACATATATAATTTGATACATGCCTTGATAACCTTGTAAAGTTAGCCTCATACTTTACAACATTCTCATCCTCCTTTTTCCTCAGACTCAGAAATTTCCTTTCCATATCAGCTCGATGGTCACAAGGAAAGTATTTTTCTAAGAAAAGCTATTTAAACTACCTATATTCCATACTTGATACCTCTTCATCCTCCTTTGTGTTTTGGATCAACGACTACCATTGATCTACATCTCTAGGGAGGCGATAAACTGCTATGAAAACTTTTTCCCTTTCGCTACTCCCCAAAGCATGAAATATTTTCCCTAAATAACTTATAAATTTCTTGGCTACAAATGGATTTGTAGACCCATTTAATACTGGTGGTTGTTTCCTCATGAAGAGTTCTAACATTAATCCGCTGCATTGTGGATCAGGGTGCTCCATACGGGTAAGGTTATTATTCATAACCTGAGTGATTTGTCCCAGTATGGTGATAAGCTGATCAACACCAGTTGCATCACCATCTCCACTATAATTATCTTGAGTATAAGGTAAATACATACATGTATTATGTTCATTGATACGGTTTCCATTTCTACCACTATTCACCATTTCTAAATAATGGAATACAGTAGATTAGTTTATGAATCACAATACATAATTCCAAACATGTAAAACACTTAACACAAATTGAACAGTTTATGGATATAATCAATAAAAAAATTGTTTTCTTTGAGGAATTATATACTCATAAATACTTCATAATGGTTTGTAAATAAAATGTGGATTATGTTAAGAATATTCCTCGGGAGTGTCATAACCAAGAGTGCAGCAAGTCCCGTTGTTGAGTACCAGGATACCCTGGGTCAAGCCTGAAACTCCTTGTCGGAGTTTTCACTCCTAGGTAAATCTATGCCAGAGCCGCCTCTACCTTCTCCTATCCAGACAAAGATGTATTTCTTAGAAAATATACAAAATCTCTTCATTACCAAAATTATAGGAAGTTATTATATACTAATCCTCATAGTTTATCTTAGGGTAATGTTCTCTAATTAGAGTTTATCGAAATCTAGTTTCCAAGGTTTGTACTAAACTTCCTCTAATACCAACTATAATGCCCCGACCCCAGTTATCTAGAGTCGGTCTTTTATTATATAACATTGGCATGATACAAGGAATCATATCCCAAATGACCAATCAGTTTAGTATTATTGGAAACAAGATACGTACATAAGTTCAACATTACAACTTGAAAAGAAATACAACACTAATTTATTCCATTAGAAACATCCAAGACTCCTATATTATGCATGAAAGTCACTCATAACTAACTTCTTCATATCCTGGGAACATAAAACATAATAAGGGGTGATCTCAAACACCCAGTAAGGGTAAGAAATACAGTAGAAGATAACATAAACATTAGGCATGGTGAATAATTAAAAACAAATTCCTTTAAAAATAATAATCATGAACACTTTATGGCAGGAATATGAGCTGAATAAATAATTCCATAATTAAACATAGTCATGGGTATTCTACTAGACAAATAACCACTAGAACCATCAATAATATTTTCATAATTAGGGAATGTATAATGTGGGATATTCTAAAACATTTTGTCAAGGCCTTGGCCAAGACATCTAAAAATGATTAAGGCCTCGGCCAAAACCATATATCAAAAATTGGGAAAGGCCTCGGCCAATTCCACATCTAATTGTCTCGTGAGACCTACCAATGCATCGAGGAGCTATAGTGGGCTCCACCTGTCACTTACTATGTCCAATACATTCCCCATATGAAAAGGTTGAAACATAACATAAACATTCATATTAAAACTAGCATATGATATGTCAATACTTTAACCATAAACCATGAATGGTATAAAAATAATACATCCACATCAAAATATATCACAAAACCTCCAATATATTATGGAAAATTTGTATCATAATAAATCATCTTCTAAAAAGTGTAAAATTTATCAAAGAATGTTGATATGGATGGAATCAAAACTATTTGGGAGAACTATATCTTTCTATTTTGAAGTAATTTATGAGTCACATAATTATAAAAGAAAACATTTATTTAGAAAATTTTCTTATAATCATATAAGGGAAGCTTAGACAATGTTATAATGGCGGCGGAAAATATCCGTACCCACCGTCTAATTTAAAAAGACATTCTTACCTTAATTTTGTTGAAAAGGTTATAAATTACCTAGTTTGGAAAACTACAGAAAGATTATTTTCAAAACATATAAGGTCAAATAAGGGTATAAATTAATTTAACCCATAGTATAGTAAATATTAAAATGTTTTTGAATTCATTTTTAAGAAAATGTGTATGTGGATGATAAAGAGGTCCCGGTAGATACTTACGTAATAACAATCTCGGATAAGTAAATAGATTGTAAAATTAACCCCTTACCTTGTACTTTTCCTTGGTCAAGGGTACATTAAACTCTTTTATAATAGTTAAATAATTGTTATTAAATTACACAAGAACCATATACATAAATATTATATCATATATTATCTTCTAATATTTATTTTTTAATAATATTTTAGTATTATCGTCGTTTCAGGTGTTAACTGATTCGTTTTCCTTAATATGTTTTCTTACGTAAGTCATGTTTGTTAGGGATATAATGTATTTGATTCATATAAAGAATGATATTAAGTTCTTAAACATTATTTTTAATCATAAAAAGAAAATTATTCTTGAATGGTTACGATGGGGAAATGAATCTCATCGCGTTCGTGGAGACGGTAATCTGTACGTACGCACGAGCGACAATATCGTTATTTTGATATTAAAATCGTATATAAATAGATGGTATATCATATATAAAAAAATAATTAACATGTTATATTTATTATTTACATCAATTATACATCATTATTATACCCATCCAAAAAATAATGTATGGAATAACAACTACACCACGATGTGGAGACGGTAAGCTGTACGTACGCACGTATGATGACTTTTTCATTCATATGATGGATAGAATAATGAATATGGTTGTAACATTTTTTTAATAACATCATATTATATAGAATATACTAGATTTATTATTTTATAATGGAAACAAAAAAGAAATAGGAAGTGGGAGAAGAAGAAAAGAACTTGAAAGAGGTGATGAAATATTTACCTCTTCTTTGGGTTCTTCCTTCTGATTTGTCAAAAGGGATTATTAGGTTAGATTTTTGACCAAAGGAAGGACTTTATTATGAAGGGAGTATACTTGAGAGGATATTTGGGAAGGGTGTGGCCGATAAAAAAGGATTTGGAGGTGTTATGTTGAGAGAAGGGGGAGTGCCCTTTTATAAGAGGGGTGAGGGGAACCTTAGGAAGAGATTGAAATATTATTTTATAATAAATTCATATTCAGTATAAAATGGCTCAAAAATGATTTATTTAGAGGATAAGTTGGGTATGGGTCTAAATAATCTCAACCAATAGATTTTAGATAGGTCTAGGTCACCATATTAACCTTATCATTTGGATTTTACTCTTAGTTGAATAGTTTAACATTTACCATGTCTCTTTTTATTTTTATATTATATGGTTAATAAAATTACTATAAACTGCCAATAGAACCCCAAGTGGTTAATTACTGATATATATAACCTTATATAAGTCATTTGGAATAACCTTAGATTTTTAAGAATATTATATCAAATAATAATATAGTATTGGTTTTAAAAACTCATTTGTGTCAATTTTGACCCTATTTAGTAATTGATTTTTTTAAAGTACTAATAACTTTATTACTTCTAAATAAATTCTTTTAATCAACCCTATCATGTCATATTAACCTATAAAATTCTATTAATTTATCAAAATTCTCAATTTACATTTATTTGGGTATTTATAATATCAATTATTTTAATATTTCATTAATAGGGTAATTATTGTATCATCATTGTGTCATAAATAAATTAAATTATTTAATGTCTAAATATTATAAATAAAATTTAATTATGTGGTAAATATTTTTTGATTTATAATTAATATTAATAGTCTAATTTATCTTATGTATAATACTATATTAAAAATGGTTTAGTTATTAAAATTTGAATTTAACACTTTTAACTCTTCTTCAAATAAAATAATAATAAATGTCCTAATCTAATCCAAGTGAACCTAAAGGATCATATTTTATTCCTAAGTTTTTTTTGGTCGAAATAAACTTATCCAATATAATTAGTACATGTTTTACGGTAATAATAATATCATTTTTTACCTTTAATTACCCTATTTACTTTTAAATGTGGTAAATAAAAATACAAAAGTTATTATGCACCAAAAATTATTTTTATCTTATTGAACCATATTTTACTTACTAATATCAACCGTGTCTCTCGGATTTTTGAAATTCAAATCACAAAATTGGTAAAATTAAGTTTTACCCAAATTTGCAAATGCTCCTCGGAGGTGGGTAAAAGACGGTAAAAGTTCAATAAAAATTTTATATATCTAAACTTATTATAAAATGAATCTAATGAATTACATTGAACTTATATAGGTATTATTATCTATTTTTACCTAAAATAAATTTAAATAAAATAAATAATTTTTTTTAATAAAAAGTCATTTTTAACCAATAATGCAGTGTTTTTAACTATTCATCAAAAATTGAAAGTTTTCTGAAAAATATCAAAAATTCACCATAAGCTAATTTCAATCATCCAAATCCAAAAATTATGTCCATTTTGAAAGATAAAATTTATAAGATTTCAAAAATTGGTATTACTATTCATAACGGCTAGTTTGATTGGTCATGGTGTGGTAAAACTCCAAGTTGCCTACAACGCAAGCTATTGCATTACTCAAAGAGAAGTGTACCGTGGAAGCTTGGGGTGTTATATAGAATATAGAGTATAATACCATAAGGAATATAGTACATCCATGGTGAATTACTAAATGTGTATAATATTAGTGTCATACTAGGAACATGGATTTTTTAATTGGACGAAACCCGATCAAACATAGGGAGGCCTAAAAAACTTATCAATTGAAACTATGTAAAAAGCAAAACTATAAATTACTATGACATAGAGGAAAGCCTATTGAGTATTTGATTTCTATAGATGAATAGAGAATAATCATGTGAGTGTGGAGTTGGCCATATTAAATGGTTTTTTCATCTAGATAAGGACAATGTAATTTTTTTTGGAATTATAAGTCATGGTTGGTCTAATTTAGTGCCCAAAAAGGCGTTTGGAATAGAGACCCCACTGTGGTGTTTGAAAAACTGGATATAGTGGTTAATAAATTTAATTTATAACTTCTAAAACTTTTTGGTGATTATAAATCAAACTTTATAAGTATAAATGATGTTCAATGGTGAAGATTTTATTAAAATAAATCCAATCATTTAATTAAAAGTATATAAATATGGATGTTTATTTGAGATTTGAATTAAAATTTTAAAATTAAATTTTCTAGTTTATATTATAATTTGTTTTTCAAAATTGAGTTCAACATAAGAAAATTATTGAACATAGAATAAATAAGAAAATGGAATTTTGTTTTCTAATATGAAAATATGAAATATGAAAATATGAAGTTTGTTTAATATCTAAATTAGATAATATTTTTTTTATTATTAAATAGATTGTTAATAAAGATCATAAATGTGTATTGTCATGGATGCGTCTATTTCATTGGATTAAGGAAGAAAAAATATATTGACAAATAATTCCAATTATGGAATTATTATATCTACATTGTTTTCTACAATATTATGTTTTATTGAAGATTCAATATAGAAATATTCTCACGAGGAGTTGGTTATATCTTGTAGTGAAATTTGGAGGATCACATATAATTCATTGAAGTTTAAACATCAAGAACTATGAAAAAGAACCACATACTAAACTTGTAGGGACCTCTGTGTTAAAAAAATATGAGACCTATAATAATATTAACTGATATCTTTTGAAGTAGTGTGCATATGAGGATAAATGGATAAAACTAGGGGAGTTAGTGAGACATGGTGAGAAGTTATCTTACCTAAACATGTATAGGTAGTGAGACATCGTGAATAGTGACTTCTCCCAAACCTTTATCCACACAAACAATAGGTTATAGTGAATTTTGATATAGTATCACAGTTTTAAGTGTATTCTCCTTGGATGTATACTAGTGTGGGTGAACCATGTAAAATCTATTTTTCACTGCATGATTTATATTCTATACATATTCATGCTATTTTATGTGGATGTATTTTGAAAATAAAAATAATAATTAAAGTTTGAACAGTGTTTCTTCTAATAAGTTAACAATATCCAAAGGAATGAGAAGTGATGAAAAATTTTAAATCCCCTATCATCTTGATTCACCCCCTCCCCACTTAGGGTGTTTTGGATTAAAACATAATTCTCACACAATCATTCACACTCAGGTGACTTTACTCGACTTTTCATACAGATAATTAGGGATTCGTTAAAGAATTAGTCATACATTGATTGGATCATAAGGTGTTTTGATAGTTATTTTCATGGAAATTACAAAATATAGATTATATTAAAGATAAATAGGTTTTTTCATGTTTCCTTTATTTCATTTTGGGATATTTTACATGGTGGATTTTTTTTGTTTTATCTATAAAGAGATGAAGTGGAAATAGATCGAAGCACAACCAAAGGATGTGATTATGCTTGTGACATGGAAATATATCAAGTAATTTTATTTTCTCAAGTACTTTATCTGCATATTAAAATAATTCATTGACATTAGGAATAGGACCTTGAAATAAAAAATTTATTTGACACTTTTCTTACTATGAAATCGATGGATTTTTAACCCATCACAAATTTACAGTTTTTTATGGTTAAATTTTTCATGATCATGTTCTCTATCACTCCCCATCAATCCTTAATAGTTATATTTCTATTTCATATCTAGGTTTTCAATTCCCACTAATTTCATCTTATTTTTAATCCTAGATTTTTGGTGACCTTCACATTACTCTTTCCCTCTTTTTATGAGGAAGTATTATTAATATTTTTTACGATTTACGATTTACAAAAAGTAATTTTAAACTATCAGCCTTCAATTTTCAAAGTTAAATTTAAAAATTTTGAGGATGTAATTTTTTAAAGGATCGTATAATGAAACACCCCAATATTTTATTGTATGTCTCATTTTAAATTTAATCTCTTTGATAGCTTACATTACACGCAACACCCATCATAGTTGAATAATAAAATATTATTATATGATCATTATAACCTAACTGTTAAATTAGTAGGAATGAATAGTATTAACTAAATTATGAAATATATAATTTTCTAACTCATTTTTAATGTATTAATTATGTATTTTTGAATAAGCACTTGATTTTTTAGTAAAGACATTTTAATTTTCAAAAATATGTTTTTCTTCAAAAAATATTTTTCTTTCATTTTATGAGTGAATATTATAATAAGTTTTTGTGACATATATAAATTATATTTTATTAAAATAATATCATTATTTTAATCATAATATTAAAATTTTATTAGGCTGGATTTTTTGGATTTTTCATAAAAGATTGATTTTCTAGTGAATAGTGAAAATACAAATTTTTATAAAACAATTGTTTTATTTATATTAAAAAGACACTTTATGATAATAATTTGATCTCAAAGTAACATAATAAGTATTTATTTATATATAATCTAATTAATTTCATTTTAATCATTCTTGTACGTTATTTTTTTATAAGTACATTTTTGGGCTTAAAAATTCATTTTTTAAGAAAATTGTTTTATATTGTGTTTTGTGGATTAATTTTAAATGTAATTTTGAAACTTTTGGGTCTTGAATTTCAAAAAACTGATACTATATTTTTATTTAGGAGGTCCAAGTTTAGTAAATAGTTCACTTTTATTTGTGGCAAATATAAATAGTATCCTTGGTAATTTTTGTTTCCATGGTAAAGGGTAAATTGGGTAATTTAGGTTAAAGATAAAATGATAAGAACCATTAAATGACTAAATATTACTGTATGAGTCCATTCTATTCATAATAATCTAAGGTTTTGTTACATGAGCATTTATTTCCATTTGAATGATATTATGATATTCGCAATATTTTATTTACATGAAAGTCAAATATGTCACATTAATGATTTTAATAACTATAAAAAATTTAATGTGGTGTTATATAGAATATATATTTGACTATAAATATTATTTTTTATCTAATATATTTATCAACATCAAGGTAATTAATTTAATTTTCTTTAAACAAATATTACCTTAAATAATATTAAGTAATATAATTTGAATTAATGAATGTGGTCCAAGAATTTTTTAGATTAATATGACATGTTAGGGTTGTATTAAAATTTTATGTTTTAGTTTATCTTTTTTTATTCATATTCTGAAAGTCAAACTAATGAATAGTGAAAAATTTGACAATAATGACATATTATGAATATAATATTTTATTAATTTTTTTAAAAATAATAAAAATATTAAATAAGTATAAGGGGATAATATATGACCCAGAATTTAATTCCTTGTGAATTTACAGTCCATTCTAAAGTATTTGGATCTACAATTATCTTAATATATTTTAATCTTTTGAGAAATTTTAAAAGTTCCCCTCACCTCAATTATAAAAGGGAAACCCTTCCTTCACTTATTTACACCACTTTGACCAATCTATCTTGACCAAAATATACCGATTTATCTTCTATAAATCTTTATATAATTCTAATAGGTTTTTTTCCTTCCAAAATATTAACCCTAGATCACTTTTGAGGAGATCTAAAGGAAGTTCGTCGATTGAGAGTTAATCTTCTTTACCAAATCTTTCAATTTATTTCTTCTTCTACTTCCTCGTAATGTTTGTTTACATATTAAAATAATAAATCAAGTATCATATATATACTGATATGTTATTATGATAATGATACAACAATATTTCACCTTTTATCCATCCTATAAAAAATTGAAACATCACATGTGTGTACGTACAACTTATCGTCTACACGTAGTGGTGTAATTTTTTTTCATCACCACTTTACTTAAATGGTTATAATGATATAAATAATGGATATATATTATTATTATAAAAATATATTTATTATTTAATATTAGTATACCATCCACTTCCTTACCCATTCAACTATTTAGAAATAATATCATCACTCGTGCATACATACAGTTTACCGTCTCAATGAATCAATGCGATTCTTTTTATATTTTAAAGATTAAATAATGGTTATAAATATTTATTTATTGATTAAATAATATATTTATAATTTTAATATAATTCTTTATAATGTGTATTTATATCATATACAAGAGAAATTGAGAATTTCCTGACAAAAAAAGCCTGAGAAAACTGAGTAATTAAAACTCAAAATAATAAAAATAATGAAATATGATTAATGAATGGGTGGTAATATTTTATAAAAGGTTCATATAATATTTTATGGATATTAATATGGTTTCGGTATAAATTAATAAAAAAATTCATACCATTATAAAAGTGTTTTGAACATTATTTAATAAATTTGAACCTGAGGCAAGGTACTTAATCTCAATTTTCATTCATTGTAGAGTATTTTGATGTCATGAACCTATATTATTTTATGAGCTGTATATAATTACCCTTTCACATATTATATAATTAATCTATTTAAATTCATCGTATTTAAGGTTTTTATGTTATTTCCTTTATGTAGCTTATGATTCAAAAGATACGCAAGTGGTAAGGGATTATTTTACAATATCATCATTATTCGAGAATGTTTTAAAAAAGTTCTTTTAATATTTCCAAATAATTGTTTAAATTAATTTTTAACCTTATTTTACTTTTTAAAAATGTTTTAAAATGAATATTTTCATCATTTTCTAAACATGGTACTTTATGAATTTTCTTACAAAAGTGTGAAAAGAATTTTTTTTAAATTATAAGGTATGAAGAAAATTTCCCATCATCAAGTAACCTTAAAGATTTGAATATTACTTTAAATGTTTACAAGGTTATTTTGAAAGAAAATTATTTCTTCATTATGTGTTCATCTTTTATATTTTAGAAATTATTTTCAAAGTAAAAAGGGTATTTTCTTTAAGAAATATACCAATAATATCTTTAAATTATTTCCGTATATGTCAATATCCTTTGTGAAATATTATTTTTATGATGTAATATAATGATACCATTCATCATATTTCTTCTGGATGGTTTATGATTTGTTTTACTGAGGATGTACTGATATTCTATTCGACTATTTCTTTTAATACAGACATTTATTGATTTTTTATGGTATGTTTATTTAGTTATATTATTTTTTCATGTGAGGAATGAATTGGAGTTAGTTAGTGATGGTTGGGGCCTACTGTATCCTCCCGATGCGTCGAGAGGTCTCATGAGTCAAACTAGATTCAGTTCTTTCTAAGGACTTGATCATTTATTTTCTGATGTCTTGGTTAAGGTCTCAATAGTATGTTTCTGATGTCCGACATTATGAATTTTATCATTATAAATTTATTTATTGATTTTACAAGTGATTATATAATTAGTATAATATACACGGTTAATTTTCATTCTCATTTGACTATTTATATGGAAATATTTTATTATTATTTATTCCTTCTTTATTATGATCAGGATATTGATTAAATGAAATGTGTTTCAGTTATTTATCATTTAATATTATTTATGCCTTATTTACTCATAGCTTTTATTGTACACTTACCCTTAGTGAGAATCTAATCTCACCCATTTATTATGTTTTATTTTCCCCAGAATACGTAGTAGAATTTTTTGATTGATAAGCCAATATATGCTAGGTTTAATAATGGTATTCTCAAAGAAAATTCTTTTTGTGTTTTTTGTTTTAAAATTTAATGTGAATTTAAACTATGAATCTAGTTTACCAAGACTAATAAACTATTTGGTCCTTAGGGATGTGATTACTTGTATATTATTTCAACATAATAAATTAACCAAAGATATTATACTAATATGGTCAGGTTCTTTACACCAACCTCATACCTACTATCATGTGGGCTCCTTGAGCTAGCTCACCCATGGGGTTGATCGGCAGATCCAGTGTGTGGTTGAAGGTCCCCTTATGGGATTCTAAAGGTTATCCCTGTTTTATTTACATAATCCAAAAAAACACAATGAAAAAAATGTTCAGAAAATAATAAACAAATAACAATTATCAATAGTGTATTAAAATGTTTTTTTTAATTTAAGAATGAAGAATTTTTCAATAAAGCTATTTTTTATAAATATTTTTAAATAAATGAATTTTCAATTTAACAAAGTAAAAAAAATGAAATTCACAACACTAAAATAATATTTTGATGGTATGAGTATATATTTCATTAAATGAGTTTTTAAAACTCTATTTCATTAATAGAGTTAGGCTCTTGTAATTATAGAAATGGGAACCTCTAATGTTATCTCATACATCTCATTCCAATTAGAGATTTACCTAGTTTCCTTGAGAATCTCCATTATTTATCCTCTATAATAGATTAGATAAAATTTAATGGTTTAGAGTATGAAATGATATTATGTCAAAGTTCTCTAGAATTTTTATAATAACTCTTTCAATACTTGGTTATTAGAGTAAATAGGTGATTTTCATTTTTAACTGGTGATCAAGAATTTTGAACACATAGTTGAAGTAAATAAATATACTTTTCTATCTGATGTTATTAATATTTTCATAACTTTTTATATACTCCCTTCACTTATTTCATATGAAATGTGCATAATTTTTGCGAAATATTAATGTATAAATATAAATTATAATTTTTGAGCACTATTTGAATTCATCCAGATTCAAGTCTGTTTAATGTTTTAATAATAAATATTACCATACTAATTCAAATTTTTTTAATCTTGTTTTTTAGGGTTCCTTACTAAAATTAAAGAATTTCATTAGAGTGAACCTTTGGCCAAATCGTCCATTTGTAGGGTCATATGGTCCACACAAGAAGACCCAAAGAAACTGTGAAGAAACTAGACCAGCCATGATGATTGAGTTACTGGTCTAAATATAGAATCCCATATTTTATGAACCTCCACCACATGTTTTCAATTATCTAAAATAATCATGGAGAAAAATATTAGGGTCCAACTACATGAACATGGGGGGCCAACGTATGCTTTGAAATCTAGCCCACCATTCTAGCTAGAAATTAAAATCCTGACACTATTCATGACATAGGTCAGGCTGTAATCATCAAATAAAGCTGAGATTTTGTGGTGTCAAATAGGATATATTGGAGGCTTAATTTTTTGAATAAATAATTCTTATTTTAAGGCATATTACTTTTCAAAAATCCATTCACATTTCGGCCATTGAAAAAGAATGGATAGAAATGGACATTTTAATGTGGTTTAATAAAACCACCATACCTTTGGATTCATAAGTCAAAATTCCTCCAAATTTTGGGATTAGTTGACCAACAATATTATCTAAAACTTTTAAGTAGGATATGTCTCTATATTCAGCTATCTGAATGTCCAAATTGTCGAGACAACTGGAGAGGTAGTTTTGGAATGCAAAACGTCCACCACCTTGGGCTATAAATGCATCCCCTCCTCTCCTTTCAAAAGAGTTGGCAATTCAGAGAAAAGGAGGATATTTTTCTACTACCAAGGATTTTAAAAAGGCTTATAAGGATTTGACATACTCATGTTTTTACTTTATAAACCATTCCTCCTTGCTTCCTTTCATTTACTTTTATGTTGTTCTTTGTTTGGAAGCATGTAAGTGTTTGTCTTTGTAATCCTGTTTTAATGCAATTTTATTCTTAAATATCTTTTATTCTCATCCACCTTTTGTAGTTTAATATTAATTTTCTTAAAATATATTAAATTAAGTTAAAACCCTTTCCCTTATTTTTCTCCCACATTCAATCGAAATCGTTTTTTTTTTGAATCTCTTCAATGATCGTGTGTGTTCGACGCACTACTCTTTTCTTATCCTGTTATTTTTTTATTTATAATTTCTCATCATAATAATTATAATTATATTATTAATCATTTCAATGGCTGAGTAAATCTACAATTGGGGTGAGTCCTTATTTATGGATGTTAAGCGATTGAGATCTTTTTCTCGATGAGTATTATTTAATTTAACATTGTGTATGTTGGACTTAACATGTCATGGATTAATGACTTGTTTTGTTTAACATGTGGTTTCCATGGATTATTGGAACCATAAATACACTACCATAAACAATATCTGATTGAGATTATAACCCTAAGTTAAGTTAATACTTTGATTAAAACCTTAACACTTGGTATTTCCAATCATCGTTAACTTGTGACTAGGGTGTTAATTTAATGCAATATAAAGCAAAGATCAAGGATATCACAATCTTAACTATATAATGATGAACTCACCTCGATATTTATCAATTTTTTAAATCAATCATAATAAATCAATCATTTCATAAGCTCTGCAAAGAAACTCCCCAATCAGAGTACAATCAACTAAAAACAATCGACTATTAAAAATTATCATCACCGAGGATTCGACCCAAGTGCTGCTATACACATTAGCAGAACACTAGAACCTTGACCAGTCGATAGGTGACAATCATCCGTGATTTCAGATGGAATCTTTTCTAGGGATGGTGCAATTAAGTAGTCGTTAGTTTCTGGTTTTTGTAAAAAAACAAAAAAATACAAAATTAAAAAAAAAATTGAAAAAAACACAAAGAAAAAACCACCTTCCTATTCTTCCAAAAATCTATCTAAATGCCCTGTAGCCTCCCAAAAATCCCTTAGATTTGTTTGACCCTAAAATTTATTGAAGACATCACCAAATTATGAGGAACATAAGAGATAATCAAATCATTCAAAAACTTGTCCTTGTCCAACCAATTGAATTAGATATGGCCAATCCTAGGGAACAAACACTTAAAGAACTTGTTTCCCCTGATATGAATTACCAAACTCTTCATATTCAATATCCAAACATAGAGGTTGAGAACTCAAATTGGTTTTGATTAATCTTCTACCACATTTCTATGGTCCAGCCGGTGAGGATCCACATCTTCAGCTTAAAGAGTTCCAAGTGGTGTGCTCTACCATGAAGCCTCAAGGGGTTTTTGAGGAACAAATAAAACTTCAAGAATTCCCTTTCTCCCTAACTGACACTGCTAAGTCATGGCTCTAATACCTCCCTCTTATTTCAATAAACTCATGGATTTAAATGAAGTGACTTTTCTTAGAGAAATTATTCCCTGCTTCTCGTATTGATTCCATTTTAAAGGAAATTACTGGTATTCGTCAATTCCCCAATGAATCACTACATGAGTGCTAGAAGAAGTTCAAAAATATTGTTTCAACCTTCCCACACAACCAAATCCCTGAACAACTCTTGATCTAATACTTCTATGAGTGGTTATTTGATATGGAGAGAACCCTCATTGATGCCTCAAGTGGTGGTTCTCTTATTGATAAAACTCTTACAGATGCAAGAGATATCATAAGTAACATGACTGCGAACTCACAAAAATTACATACTTGAGCACATGCTCAAGTAAAACAAGTCCAAGACAATCAATATATAGAGCCCAACAAGATGATAGAGTGGACATCGGTTAAAGCATCACCATGAGAGGACACACAATCCTAGAACCACATATACTTCCATCGGATCCCGAACTTCTATAGTTGACCCACCAGTGGATGGAGATGGAAACCCACCAAATCCAAACCAGGGGAACCTCTTTCCTTTTAACTCCTCTTTTCTCTCTCTCTCTCTCTCTCTCTCTTGTTCTTCCTTTTCCTCCCTCATTCTCATTTTTTTACCACTTTCCTCATCACATTTTTTTATTTACTCTTTCTCTTTTGTGTGAGTGTGTCTTTATAAAAAACTAAAAAAAACCTAAAAAATAAAAAATAAATAAATAAATATGAAAAATAAAGATTCATTCTTACTCACCTTTTAATTTTCAAATTTTTTCCAACCATTTTGGGGAGTCAAAAAAATTTCATCTCAAAAATTTTGTATTTTCTTCATGACTTTGGATAAATAATATTGTGTCAAAACCAATAAATTTTGAATGATCAATTTTTTATTTGGAAAATAATTTTCCCCACCTATGAGGAATAAAATTTTCTTTCATGCCAAGGCCACCTATGGTCATCTTTTCAAAATGTGTGTTTTTAACCACCATTTGTGAATCTTGAGTTTTTGGACCTTCAATTTGAATTTCCTACTTTAGTTTTCATTATTAAGATAGAGGAATTTTCTGAACCACATGATAATTATAATAGTAAAATATCCTCCAATTAACTATAAATTAATCCTCCCTTTAAATCCCCTTAGAGCGTATGAAAAACTTTTCTTTGATAGCCACATTACAAGCCCAATTCCTTATTCCACCCAATATAAACATGAATTTTTATTGCATAATTTTTTGAAATTTAAGTGTGGGGGGAATGGATTTCATATTGGGTACCCTTTTTTTATTTTACCATGTTATCATATGCTTGATAGAAAGCATCTATTTCAGTTTGGGGGAGAGGTTATCATTCAGTTTATTTTTGGGGAATGTAATGTAATTTCATTTATTTAATTTTTTAAATGTTATTGAAAAGTGTACAAAAAAATCAAAAAAAAAAGTTCTGTCTTGGGTAGGTCAAAAATTAATCCTACTTAACCTTTGATCTTGTTATAACTAGTTTCGTGAGGAGATCAATCATAGGTTGGGAGATGAGTGTGAGATCTATTTCAAGGTCAAATTTTGAAAAATGCAAAAAAAAAGTACACTTATGACATTGGGAGAAGATTTGTGGTTTTTAAATATTTCATCTTCTCATACACTTCAAATTTCCTTCCTATTTTGTGTCTTTTTTCAGATTTTCATTCCCTTTTAAATACGTGTTTCTATTTCCTTTCATGTCTCATTTCAAAAAAAATCTGCATTCCTTTTTCCATGTTGGTGTTTTACCCCCTTTTCCCTATATTTTTGATATCATCTTCCTACCATCCCATAGCCACAGAAAAACCCCTAAAAAGACCTCTTGATTTTTGACCACTTTAGGATAGAGAATGGAAGCTGAGAGCTCTTTAAAACTCTTTTATTTTCAATCTTGGTTGGTGAATGAGTGATGCTCTATAAATAGTTTTATCATCTTGAGAGGAGTAAGTTTTGTGTGACACCATTTTCCATTTCTAAATTTGAGCAAGAAAAAATGATTTTTTTTACATTGTTTCTGTAATAAATTGTGGTGGAATTCAATATGGATGAGTGAAATTGTCTAAACCTCCCCTGATTGGGGAAAACAAAATTTTAATATTTGTTGGTGAGTGAATATAATTTTGTCATGTTTTTATATTTGTTTCACATTAGGACATGCACAAGACTATTTGTGGGGGAGTTTTTTTATTAATATTTTCATAACTTTTTATATACTCCCTTTACTTATTTCAAATAAAATGTACATAAATTGTGTGAAATATTAATGTATAAATATTAAAAATAATTTTTGAGCAGTATTTGAATTCATCCAGATTCAAGACTATTTAATGTTTTAATAATAACTATCACCCTACGGATCCAAATTTTTTTATTATTCTTTTTAGGGTTCCTTACGCAAATTCAAACATTTCATTAGAAGGAACATTTGGCCAAATAGTCCATTTGGAGGGATATATGGTTCACACAAGAAGACCCAAAGAAACTATGAAGAAACTGGACCATCCATGATGATTGAGTTATTGGTCTAAATCCAGAACTCAAAATTTTATTAAACTCCACCATATGTTATTAATTATCTAAAAGAATCATGAATAAAAATATTAGGGTCCAATTATACGAACAAGGGGCCCAACATATTTTTTGAAGTACAGCCCACCATTCTGGACGGAAATTAAATTTCAGAAATTATTCATGACATAGGTCATGTTGTAATCATCAAATCAAGCTGATATTTTTCAGTATGAAATAAAATATATAGGAGAATGACTTTTTTGAATAAAGTTTTCAGATTTTAAGGCATATTATTATTGATAAATCAATTCACATTTCGTCCTTCTAAAAAGTATGGATTGGAATGGACAGATTTAATTTTTTTAATAAAACGGCCATAACATTGGCTCCATAAGTCCAAATGACTCCAAATTTTTATATTAGTCGTCCAACATTATTATATACAACTTTTAAGAAGGATATATCTCTAGATTCATCTTTTTAATGTCCAAATCTTTGATCCAATTGGAGGGGTAGTTTTGGAATGCAAACAGTCCACCACCTTGGGCTATCAATGCATCCCCTCCTCTCTTTTAAAAAGGGTTGGCATTTCAAAGAAAAAGAAGATAGTTTAAAACGACCAAGGTTCTGCCAAAGGCTTGAAAGGATCTTCCATAATCACTTTTTTACTTGAGAAACCATTCCTCCTTTCTTTCTTTCATTTAATTTTGTGTTGTTCTTTATTTGTAATCATGTAAGTGTTTGTCTTTGTAATTCTGTTTTAATGAAAGTTACTTCTTAAATATCTCTTATTATCATCCACCTTCTATAGTTTAATATTAATGTTCTCAAAATAGTTTAAATTAAGTTAGAACCATTTCCCTTATTTTTCTTCCTCATTCAATTGAATTCCATTTTTTAACTCTCTTCAATGATCTTGTGTGTTCGACGCAGTACTCTTTTCTTATCTTGTTATTTTTGTTCTATTTATAATTTATCATCATAATAATTATAAAAATATTATTAATCATTTCAATGGCTAATTAAATCTACCATTTGGGTGAGTCATTATTTATATATGTTGAGCGATTGAGATATTTTTCTCGATGAGTATTCTTTAATTTTACATTGTGTATGTTGGACTTAACATGTCATGGATTAATGACTTTTTTTATTTAACGTGTGGTTTCCATGGATTATTGGAACCATAAATACACTACCATAAACAAGATATGATTGAGATTAGAAACCTATGTTAAGTTGAGGCTTGGACTAAATCATTTACACTTGGGAACTCAAATCAATGTCAACTTGTGACATGGGTTTTAATTTAATGCAATATAAAGCAATGATTAAGGATATCACAAGCTTAACTACCTAATGATGAACTCACCCCAATATTTATCAATTTTTTAAATCAATAATAATCAATAAATCATTTCATAATCTCTCCAAATAAACCCCCCAATCATGCTACAATCAACTAAAAACAATCGACTATTAAAAATTATCATCGCTGAGGATTCGACCCGAGTGCTGCTATACACATTAGCAGAGCACCAGAACCTTGACCGGTCGATAGGTGACAATAATACATGCTTTCAAATGGCTCCATTTACATGGATGGTGCAATTATGTTTTCATTATTTTTTGGTTATTTTAGAAAAAAAACAAAATTAAAAAAAATGAAAAAAACACAATGAAAAACCCGCCTTCCTTCTTTTCTAAAAATATATCTGAATGCCTCGTAGCCTCCCAAAAAATCCTTTGGATTTGTTTGACCCTAAAATTGAGTGAACAATTTTCTAACTTAGGAGGAAAATAAGATATAATCAACTCATTCAAGAACCTATCCATGTCTAACCAATTGAATTAGATATGTACAATCCTAGGGAAAAAACACTTAAAGAAATTGCGGCTCCAGATATGAATTACCAACATCTTGGTATTCAATATCCAAACATAGAGGATTACATAGAACTCCAATAAGGTTTGATTCATCTTATAATTCATTTCCATGGGCTAGACGGTGTGGATCCACATCTTCACCTTAAAGAGTTCCAAGTGGTGTGCTCTACCATGAAGCCTCAAGGGGTTTCTAAAGAACAAATTAGACTTCGAGCATTCCCTTTATCCCTAGATAACACTGCTAAGTCATTGATCTCCTACCTCCCTCTTGGTTCCATAAACTCATGGATTGACATGAAGCAACTTTTCATAGAGAAATTCTTCCCTACTTCTCGTACTGCTTCCATCCGAAAGAAAATTACTGGTATCCATCAATTCCCTAATGAATCACTCCATGAGTGCTGGGAGAGGTTCAAAAAGCTTGTTGCAACCTGCCCACACCACGAAATCCATGAAATAATCTTGATACAATACTTATATGAGTGGTTATTGGCTATGGAGAGAACCCTAATTGATGTCCCAAGTGGTAGTGCTCTTGTTGATAAAACTCCTGTAGCTACAAGAGATCTCATAAGTAACATTGTTGCGAACACACAACAATTCCATACTTGAGCACATGCTCAAGTAAAACAAGTCCAAGAAAACCAATCGATAGAGCCCAAAAAGATGACAGATTGGATGAGTGAACTTACAAGTCTTGTGCGACAACTCATTGTGGCTTCCGAATCCCCAACCTCATCTTCTCCACAGTCTCTGTTCCTTAGACCTATAAAGAACTATGGAATCTGCAGCTCCCCATCTCATCCAACTGACACATGTCCAAAAATTCATGAGGATCCCTCTGATTCATCTAGACCAATGGAGATCAATGAAGAATATGCTCAGAGGAACACTAACCCTCAACAATCAGTTCAGTTCATTAGAAACTTCAACCAACCCCACTTGATCCCTTCTATTCTACCTTCAACCAAGGCTTGAGGTGTGGGAATTCCATTTCTCATCCCCCTAAATTCCTTCCTCAAAACCCAAAGCAATTCTAATATGGTCAAGGTGGTGGTAACTTTAATCAACCTTATCCTTTTGTTCCTCAACCTCAAAGGAACAATCCTCCTCCTGGATTCCACTATCTTAGTGATCCTTCCCAATTCCCAAACCAATACAATCCCTTTCCCAAGTACCAAAATCAAGGTAATCCCAATCTGGGACAAGACACTTCTTCCAAGAAACTATGGGAAAGTTCAGTGGAATATCATTCCTCCTTCACCTATTCCAGCCTAAAAAACATTGAAATAAAAATTGTTCAACTTTCATCCCACTTGATCTAGTAACAACAATCAAATTCTTCCCAACTCCCACCTCAACCATTACCCAACCCCAAGGGTAATGTAAGTTCAATTGCACTTAGATAAGGAAAGCAAATTGTTATGCCTCATGTTGATTCCTCCAATTCCCCTTTGAATGTTGACCAATAAAATTAAAAGAAAAAGAAACTTGAAAAGGAATCTGAATCCATTCCCTCACCCCCTTCCATTCCACTTAAGAACCCAATTCCTTTTCCTCAATCCATTTCTAAGAAAATGAAGTCCTTTGAACCTAATCCTGAAATCCTCAACATGTTTAGATGTGTTGAAGTCAAAATTCACCTATTAGATTCCATAAAACAAATCCCTAAGTATGCCACGTTTCTTAAGGAATTTTTCACCCACAAGAGGAAACTTAGGACCTTTGAAAATGTTTCCACCCAGCAGTCTATTCCCATAAAGTGCAAAGATCCTGGGGCCTTTACGGTTCCATGCCAAAATGGAATCTCCAACTTCGATGATGCACTCATAGACCTCAAAGCCTCAATTAATTTCAAGACCAAATCCATATTCTCCAACCTTGGTCTAGGTACTATACATCCAATGGGTGTTTTCATTGAGTTATCTAAACAAATCAAAACCAGCCCTGAGGGAATAATTGAGGATGTCCTTGTCTAATTTAATGCTCTTATCTTCCCAGCTGATTTATATGTCCTTAACATGGAAGGTGAGATGAACTCTTATTGACCTCCCCTAATTATATGAATACCATTCCTCATGACTTCTAGAACTATGGTTGATGTCCATTCAGACATCTTATCCATGGAATTTGGTGACCAACTGGTCAAGTTCAACATTTTCTAGGCCATGTGATACCAATCTGAGGATCACTCTACATTATCAATCTAGTATTTTGAGAACACTTCTGAGAATCAATTTAACCCCATTCCATCATGTTAATCATGTTCAAATGATAAAGGATCTTATAAAATATTCACCATGATTAACCAAGTTTTAAATGGTGAAGTTGATGTTGACCTCTCATTCATAGACTTCATCAATCTAGAGGAACTTGAAAACTCTCTTGAATACCACATCAACTCTATTCTCTACTACTCCACCTTGGACAGTATTAAGGAAAATGAATCTGAAGTGACTAAAAGCCCTTCCTCCATTCCTGAGTTTTCTGACCCACAAATGATAGATGATGTTGATCTAAAACCTCTTCCTGAACACCTGAAACATGCATTCCTTTTACATGATCACTCGTATCATGTCATTATCTTAGATTCACTTACTGAAACTGAGGAGTCCAAACTTGTTGAGGTGTTAGAGTAAAACAAAAAGGCCATAGGTTGGACCCTAGATAACATACCAAGAATAAACTATTCCCTTTCCATGCATCACATCCATCATGAGGGATAATCCAAACCAAATAGTCAACCACAAAGAAGACTCAATCTACTCATACTTGAGGTAGTTAGGGAATAGATCACCAAGCTTCTTCAAGATGGTATTATCTACCTAATTTATGAGAGTGAATGGGTAAGTCCAATTCAAGTTGTGCCTAAAAAGGGTGGGATAACTATTTTAACAAATGAACATGGGGAGGTAGTCACAACTCGAGTGATAAATAAAAGGAGTGTGTGCATCGACTATATAAAATTGAGTGTTGAAACAAGAAATGAACACTACCCTCTTCCATTCCTTGATTAGATGCTAGAAAGATTAGTAGTAAAGTCACATTATTTCTTTCTTTATGGATACACTGGCTACTTCCAAATCCCAATCGCACCTGACGACCAAGAAAAGACTACATTCACTTGCCCCTTTGGAACATATGCATATAAGATAATGCCTTTTGGCCTTTGCAATTATCCTGTAACATTCCAAAGGTGTATGATGAGTATCTTTTCTGAATTCATTGAACATTTCATGGAGGACTTCATGGATGACTTTAAATTTTGTGGTGATTCATTTGAATCTTACTTGAATTCACTCTCTCTAGTCCTTCAAAAGTGTGTCAAGTGTAACCTTGTGTTAAATTTTGAAAAATGCCTCTTCATGGTTGAAAATGGGATTGTACTAAGGCACATAGTTTAAAATATGGTTTTGAAGTTGACCCTTCCAAAATTAAAGTGATCCAATCACTTATAGAACCCACATCTGTTCGAGACATATGTTCCTTCCTAGGTCATGCTGGTTTCTATCGGAGATTTTTCCATAACTTTCAAAGTATTTCCCTCCCACTAACTCTGTTGCTCCAAAATGATGTCACTTTCCATTTCGATGTGGTTTATAAGAGAGCCTTCATTGAACTAAAATCTTCTCTTACATCTACCCCAATAATCCAACCTCCAGATTGGTCCTTACCCTTTATGTTGATGTGTGATACTTCTGATAGAGCTGTTGGGGCTATCCTTGGTCAAAGAAGAGAAAAAATTACTCATGCCATCTATTATGCCTAAAAAACTTTGGATGAAACTCAATATCACTACACTGTCACTAAAAAGGAACTTTTAGCAATGGTTTTTTCCTTAGATAAATTCTGACCCTATCTCTTAAGTGCCAAAATCATCATCTTCACTGACCATTCTTCTATAAAGTTTTTACTCAAGAAAAGTGATTAAAAAATGAGGCTAACAAGATGGATCCTAATGCTCCAAGATTTTGACCTTGAAATAAATGATATACCAATAAAAGACAACTCTATGGCTGATCACCTGAGTAGAATTTATAATTATTTTAATTCTGAAATAATTGATCCAGAATTTTCAACTGAGCACCTTTCATCTCTCACTCCAAAAATACCATGGTATTCCCCAATTGTAAATTACATGGTTTATAGTGTTTTTACTGAAATTTTATCAAAAGAATAAAAAAATTGAAGTTGAAAAGTTATTCAAAATACTATTTTTTGGAAGAAAATAAACTTTGGAAAACTGGGGCTGACATGGTAATAAAGAGATGTGTTGATGAAGATGAACATTCCTCAATCTTATAATTCTATAACCCAATGCCTGGTGGTGGCCACATTGGACCACAAAGGACCTCCCTAAAGGTCCTAGACTATGGATTCTTCTCGCCTTCACTCTTAAAGGGCTCACATGAGTTCTATCAATCATGTCCCACATGCCAAAAGTTTGGGAAAATTTCAATGATAAATTAAATGCCCTAAAAACCTTTAATTTTCTATAAGATCTTCGATGTTTTGGGCATCGATTTCATTGGACCATTCCCACCTTCCAATGGATTATCATACATTATTCTTGCGGTTGATAATGTTTCTAGGTGAGTTGAGTCCAAACCCACTAGAAAGGATGATTTAAATACTGTTAGTGAGTTCCTAAAGACACACATCTACCACCTATTTGACACACCACATGCCTTGATCAGTGACTTAGGAACCCATTTTTGTAATAAAACCATGGAATCTCTTTTGAAAAATAATGGTGTTGTACATAAAACTTCAACTAGATATCACCCCAAAATAAATGGCATGGATGAACTTTCTAATAAAGAAGTCAAAAGAGTGCTTGAGAGAATTGTAAAACCCACCAGAAAAGACTGGCCTGAAAGACTTGGTGAAGCACTTTGGGCTTATTGAACTACCTATAAAACACCCATTGGGATGTCTCCTTTTAGGCTAGTATTTGGTAAATCATGTAATTTACCAGTTAAAATCCAACATAAGTCTTTTGAGGTAGTAATAACCTATAATTTTGATTGTATAAAATCTGGTGGATAAAGATTGTTGCAATTGGATGAACTGGAGAAGCTTCGACTTGATTCTTACGAGAATTCTAATCACTAAAAAGAAAAATTCAAGGCACTCCCTGATAAACACATCCTATGAAAGGAATTTCATGAAGTTGAAAAGAAAATGTTCTTCAATTATTGATTTCGGCTTCACCTAGGTAATCTTAATTCTCATTGGGATGGTCCTTTTTTTATTACTAATGTTTACCCATTTGATGGAGTGCAAGTCCAAGACCCCTCTTCAAAAAGGACATTCACAATTAATGGACATAGGTTAAAGCATCACCATGAGAGGACACACAATCCTGGAACCACATTGACTTCCATCAGGTCCCCAACTTCTGTTGTTGACCCACCACTAGATGAATTTGGAATCCCACAAAATCCAAACTAGGGGGCACCTTTTTCACTTTAACTTCTCTTCTGTCTCTGTCTCTCTCTCTCTCTGTCTTCTTCTTCCTCCCTCATTCTCATTTTTTACCACATTACTCATCACATTTTTTTATTTACTCTTTCTATTTTGTGTGGGTGTGTCTTTTAAAAAACTAAAAAAACCTAAAAACAAAAAAACAAAAAAATTCATAAAAAAATATGAAAAATCAGGATTCATGATTACTCACCTTCTAATTTTGACACAATATTATTTTTCCCACCATTGAGGAACAAAATTTTTTCATCTTCTTATACACATAAAATTTCCTTCCACTTTTGTGTCTTATTTCACATTTTCATTCCCTTATAGATATGTGTTCCCATTTCCTTTCATGTCTCATTTCAAACCAAAACGTGCATTGCTTTTTCCATGTTGGTGTTTTACCCCCTTTTTCCTATCTTTTGGATATCATCTTCCTACCATCCCATAGCAACAGAAAAACACTTAAAAATACCGATTGATTTTTTACCACTTTGGGATAGGGAATGAAATATGAGAGCTCTTTCAACCTCTATGACATATCACTTTTGTTTGGTGAATGAGTGAAGCTCCATAAATTAATTTTTTCATCTTGAGAGGAGTAAGTTTTGTGTGCCACCATTTTCCATTTCTAAATTTGATCCTAAAAAAATGAATTTTTTTTAACATTATTTTTGTAACATATTGTGTCGGAATTCAATATGGATGAGTGAAATTATCTAAACCTCCCCATATTGGGGAAAACAAAATTTTAATATTTTTTGGTGAGTGAAAATGATTTTGTCATGTTTTTATATTTGTTACACATAAGGACATGCACAAGACTAAGTGTGGGGGAGTTTATTTTATTAATATTTTAATAACGTTATATATACTCCCTTTACTTATTTCATATGAAATGTGCATAATTTGTGAGAAATATTAATGTATAAATTTTAAATATATTTTTTTAGCACTATTTGAATTCATTCAGGTTCATGTCTGCTTAATGTTTTAATAATAACTATCACCCTAATGATCCAAATTGTTTTATTCTTATTATTTAGGGTTCCTTAATCAATTTTAAACATTAAATTATAAGTAACCTTTGGCCAAATAATCCATTTGGAGGGTCATATGGTCCACACAAGAAGACCCAAAGAAACTGTGAAGAAACTGGACCAACCATGATGATTAAGTTACTGATATAAATACAGATTACAAAATTTTATGAAACTCTTCCATATGTTCTTGATTATCCAAAATAACCATTCATAAAAATTTTAGGGTCCAACTACATGAACAAGGGTCCCAACTTATGCTTTGAAGTCCAGCACACCATTCTAGCCAGAAATTAAATTCCGGACATTATTCATGACATAGTTCATTCTTTAATCATAAAATCAAGATGATATTTTGAATTGTGAAAGATTAGGTATATGTGACCTACTTTCTTGAAGAAATTATTCAGATTTGAAGTCATATTCCTATTGATAAACCCATTCACATTACGGCCTTCTAAAAAGTATGGATTGGAATGGACAAATTAACATTTTTTATCAAAAATCCATAAAGTTGGATCCATAAGTCCAAATGCCTCAAAATTTTGGTATTAGTCGGCCAACATTATTTTCTACAACTTTTAAGAAGGATATATCTCTAGATTCATCTGTCTGGATGTCCAAATCATTGATCCAAATGGAGGGGTAGTTTTGGAAAGCAAACAGTCCAGCACATTGGGCTATAAATACATCTCCTCTTCTCCTTTCAAAAGGGTTGGTATTTCAGAGAAAATGAGGATAGTTTGATAATACCAAGTCTCTTACAAAGTCTTGGAAGGATCTATCATACTCACATTTTTCTTGATAAACCATTCCTCCTTGATTTATTTCATTTAATTTTGTGTTGTTCTTCGTTTGTAATCGTGTAAGTGTTTGTCTTTGTAATTCTGTTTTAATGAAAGTTTCTTCTTCAATATATATTATTCTCATCCACCTTATGTAGTTTAATATTAATATTCTTAAAATAGTTTAAATCGAGTTAAAACCTTTTTTATTCTTTTGCTTCCTCATTCAATTGAAATCCTTTTTTTAAACTCTCTTCAATGATCGTGTGTGTTCGGCGCACTACTCTTTTCTTATACTGTTAATTTTTTTTTCTATTTATTATTTATCATCATAATAATTATAACCAGATTATTAATCATTTTAATGTATTAGTAAATCTACCATTGGGGTGAGTCATTATTTAGATATGTTAAGCAATTAAGAAATTTTTCTCAATGAGTATTCTTTAATTTAACATTCTGTATGTTGGACTTAACATGACATGGATTAATGATTTGTTTTTGACGTGTGGTTTCCATAGATTATTGGAACCATAAATACACTACCATCTATAAGATCTGATTGAGATTAGAACCCCAAGTTAATTTAAGGCTGGTATTAAAGCCTTAACACTTGGGAATTCCAATTAATGTCAACTTGTGACATGGGAGTTAATTTAATGCAATATAAAGCAATGATCAAGGATATCACAGGCTTAACTACCTAATTATGAACTCTCCCCAATATTTATCAATTTTTTAAATCAATCCTAATCAATCAATCATTTTATAAGCTCTACAAACAAACCCCCCCAATCAGTATACAATCAACTAAAAATAATCGACTATTAAAAAGTATCATTGTCGAGGATTCGACCCAAGTGCTTCTATACACATTTGCAGAGCACCAGAACCTTGACCATAATTAGGCGACAATCAGCAATGATTTCACTATTGCACATGATTTTTTTCATGTTACTGCACTCAAAGTCCATATTTTTTCATATTTTTAACTATTTTAACTATTTTATTGTTTTAAAATGAACCTAGGAAACTGTATTAGTATTTTCATCAAGAAAATATTATATTTTAGATATATTTTTTATTTATATTAATGACATCGATTCCTGATGTTATATATATAACTAATGATATTGCCAGAATATAATTTGGGATGAAAGATCATGGAAAGATAAATTTTTATCTTAGTTTATTTTTTAAGAATTTAATTGGTAGATTTTTAATTCATTAGTTTACATGAAAATATGTTTTATATAGATATATATTACATATTGATCACTCTTATGGTTTTTTATAACATTATCATATGTTGGAATATTATACCCTTATGAAGGAAAATAGTGACTATGAATTATTGTATCTTTGAGTGATTGGGATATTTTTATCTTTCAAATTGAATTGTATCTAATTTATATTTAATAGTTAATGTGCATAAACTATTTAATTCAACATAAACTCAGAAATTGGAACATAGAGGACCATATTATTCATTATTAATTTGGAATCTTATATATGAGTATATTTTATTTTAAATTATTAAATAAAAAATTATTTTAGTGTCTTGATTATGGTTATCATTTAAATCCTTATAAATCCTTATAAATCCTTTTCAAAAATAGTATTTATATTTAAAAATATTAAGAAGGATATTTCATGGTGATTTAACAATCAATGTTTTATTTTTATTCCTTCAAATAATTAAGAGATTTTCAAATTTCAGTAGATAATTTGTGAGTTTGTATTGTTAATATTCATAGTTCAATACATAAAAAATACAATCATGACATATGAAGATGATGATGAATTTAGTATACTAAATGTGGACAATGTTTCTCATATTAAAAAAATACGATATTGTTTATATTCTTTTCTCTGTGTGTGTGTGTGTGAAATTTTAACAAGATGGGATATATTAATGTTTGAAAGATTTACCAGAATGAAAACATAATTGATCTTTTTACAAAAATAATTATATCAACATCAGTCTTCATGAGGAATATATATATATATATAACATTGAATTGGGTACATTTAAAATACATCTCATAGTTAATGAATATTATATAATTTAATGAGGTTTTAGTTCTTTTCATCATGTTTCTATTATAATTATATTTTAAATCATATAAACACTATAAAATTTCATTTTTTACAACACTATAGAAGGGATTTCTCAACAAATTGTTTTTTTGACAAATGGTACATTTCTCATTGATTTTTTAGCACTGAGAATTAATGCATTTCCCTATGATTTTTTAGCACTGAGAAAGATAGTATTTTTTAGAAATGTTTTATCACAAATTTTATCTTTCTATGCACTTTTTATCACTTAGAAAGGTCTCACTAACTGATACATTTATTATTTTGTGTTACATCATCCCGTAAAAACAAAAAACCATAAATATAACATATAATCTAGCAGTGGAATCATTATGAAGAATAATATAATTGGAATCATATAATTAATAAATAAATATCATTATTCCTTAACATATTTATACGTTAAGTTAAAGTTACAACATTTATAAATGAAAGAATTACATCAAAAGAATGTTCTCAAAAGTGTATGCTGATGAATTGAAATTCTTTAATTTTTACCTAACCCTATAAATGTACATATAATTGAAAAAGTAAAATACTAGTAATAATGAATAATGTTTTATTTATTATTTACAATTGATAAATTTAAAACTAAATTTAAATGTAATAATACACATTAAATCAACCCTAAAACACTTTTCATCTGAGTGATGTGAATTTATTTCATAAATAAAACAAATTAATCAATGTTAAATTTGGTAGGGTTTCATTGAGGCCCAATAATATTTTCATGATTTTGAATAAGTGATGCATGTTTTGAATAAAAATATGACTTGTATATTGAATACATGAACTTTTAGTCTTTATTTCCACACCATATATTAGAATGATATAAGGTTTATTAATAAAGGTAAATATTATTTATCATTTATTGTCATTAAGTTTCATTCGAATTTTTAGCCATTTATAAGCTTTTGAGTATGTGAATCATGATTTTAACTAAAATATCATATATTTTATGAAATTGAAAATTCACATATTCACTCATAAAGGTTTCACCATGCATTGGAATGATTTTTTAACTCATTTCTACTGGAAAAAATGATTCATTTGTCATTTTACTAGAGTTTCAAATCAATCAAAGATTTTTTCCTTTATTTTGAGATTGTGAATCATATTTTGAATAAAAATAAAACTTATAAATTGAAGATTCACAATTTCAGTCATATCACCCACACCACATGTCGGAATGATGATTAGTTCATTTCTAAATATCACAAATAGTTCATTGGTAATTGTGTTATAGTTTTATATAGATCTAAGATCTTTTTCTCAGTTTTGAATGTGTGGAATATGTTTGAACTTGAAATGTAATTTTTAAAATTGAACACATGATCTTTTAGTCATAATAACCTCATCATGTTTTCAAAAGATATGAATATTCGTTCTTATATATTACAAATAATTCATTGGTAGTTATAATTGTGATGGTTCCTGTGTCTCGGGAGCAATCAGTGGAGGGGGGATTGTATGGGATTCTAGTGGTTCAGTCTTTATGGCCTTCTCCATCAAGATTGGATGTGGAAATTCTCTCCAAGAAGAGGCCCTGGATTTATTCACTAGGTTGAGTTTAGGTATTCAGGGGAGGCTCAACATTTCTGTGGTTGAAACTGATTCTATGATCCTGTATAATTCTCTTTGTGGTAGAGGTAATGTTCCATGGTCTATCTTATATACTATTCGTAAATGTTGGTGTATTATTGATGATCATATAAAGGTGACCCATACTCTGCGAGAGGGTAATAAAGCTGTGGATTTTCTTACTTCGGTGGATTTTCCAGGCCCGGAGCGTTTATTCCTTCATGATTTGGAAAGTCTCAAGGCGGAAGTTGTTAATATCATTAGTGGTGATTCTCTTGGCCTTTTTCACTTTAGGGCACCCTGATTTTGGTTCTGTTTTGGTCCTGCCTTTATGGGTCTTTGTTTGTTGTTCTTCTTTGACCATTTAATAAAAAAATATGATTTGTGTGTGAATGATTTTTTGACTTATAAATTGAAAACACATAGTTTTAGTCATAATGAAAACACCATAAATTAGAATTATATACATCTCATTCCTAAAGTTTTGAAATTATTTGTATAAAGAATTGTAGTTTCATGAAAAATTGAGCATGTTTACTCAATTTGGATCATATGATGTGTGTTTTGAACTAAAATATGAAATTTAAATTAAAAACATGTACTTTAAGTCACCCTAACCACACAATAAATCTAAGTAGAACATGGTTGATTAATATATGTTACAAATAAATAAATATCCATTTTCATATTGTTGTATGTTAATATAAGTGTTTTTGATCATGTGACATGTGTTTGGATGTAAAATATAACTTAAAAACTGAAAATGAACACTTTTATTGCATTGTACTTGATTAAATTTCATTAAATAAATATGATTTTGATAAATACCTTTTCAATATTTTCCCCAATCAATTTTAGTAGCATATCGAGGTGGATAAGAGACTATATGAATCCTAGGTTTGAAAAAAATTATAAATTGTAGGTATATTATTGGAAATAAATCCTAAATATATAATATGTATTATTTTTTAAAAAAATCAATTATTAATATATATACATTTTACGATATTCGATTTTTATTTAAATGTTTATTTTTTTCCATTTTATTAGTTTTCCAAATTATCACTATATGGTTACCTCTAATATATTGGATATCATTTGTACTAGGTTCATCATAAAAATATTGTGACACTATAAGGAAAGGATCACCCTCCATTAAATTAACAATTGATTCTGTGTTTTCTTTCATTACAAATAGCGTAATAGACTAATTAATATTTATAAGATCAAGTGTATTGAAATCCGCACTTCTTGTGATGCCATTATGAAGTGATCTTCTTTGTATCCATAAAAACATTTCCTTTTTTAAATCCCATTTCAGAAAATTTTAATACAATATTATTTTAAACCCATTTTCATTGGTAAATTCGAAAATTAAATCCTATAGAATCCAACTAACATTTTTTTTAAATTATCCCAAAGTAGTACATATTCAAATAAATTTAATTTATGTCCTTAGAACTCAATATATGAATCACTTCATCCATAATAGTGGCTCTTCTATACTTAACTGTACGACATTCATCTTGTTATTTTATTTTGAATGTAGAAACATTAATTATGTATCCTTAAAAAGATAATATATGAACAAGTATTCCATTGTATAATAATCATAATTTTCAATATATTTATTTTGGATTTATGGATAAATCTTTAAAAACATGGTCAGGAAAAAATTAATAAAATTTTGTTTATGTGTATTTGATATCTTACATTTATCCCTTGTTAGATTCAAATTCATTAGAATATTCTTATGATTTTGAACATATAGAACAACCTATGCACAGTCATATAAAACATATAGGTGATCATGTTCCCAATATATAATTTATATTGTCACAATATATCTTCCTAAATTCTCTTCACCATTGATGTGTTCGTTTTAGTGAGATTTTGGAAGACTAATGTATTAAATGTTATATAGGTATTAAATATAGAATTTAGAGGCTCTATCTATAGTATAGCACTCCATAATACTACCTTCTAGACAAATATTATTTTTAACATACCCTTTAATTTTTTTATAGGGAACTAAATTGGTTATATCCATTTGAAATGTACGGGACCATAAAGTTGGATCTCTATTTAAAAATATACCTATAAATAAACCATGATGGAAAATAATGATAGTGTGGAGAACATATCTAATTCATATAAAATGATATAAATATCTTTAGCAATTATTATAAATTATTTTAGGTTAATAAATTTACTAGATAATTATTTTTAAGATGAATCTAAACTTACTTATTATGAGTCAAATATTTTACGACAACATGAATCATATGTCACTGAGTAAAAAATTATTATTCAAAAAATAAAATTTGTGTAATTTTAATCCTTTTCACTTCAGAAAACTCATTAAAAAAATATTATGGATATTTCAGGAATACCTCTAATTTACAATTAAATTATTTAAAAAATTTCAAAACTAAAAAAGCTCTTTCCTTTAAAGAGTGTGCACTACTTTAGGAAGGAAAGTTTACTTCTCCAAATTCACTGGTTTTGAATCTTCCTTGATACCCATATCAACCATGTCCATTATATCCATTAATTAAACTTTATTCATCCCTTGTATATTTTTTAATGTGTCAATTATACTATCACATATATTTTTCTATGTATACATGACATATAGAAAATATCTGATATGAAAACACTTCCACTGAGGTAGTCTAAAAAAATATCTCTTTTTCCAAACCAATATCAAAATGTTTTTGAAGAAGTATTTTCTAAATAAATTGATGGAACCATTTAACTTATCAATTAGTTACTTTTAAAAATATTCATAATTATATTTAAATATTTTCAACCACATTTTTTATTTTTAAACTCTTTTACTGGTTAGTATATAAGTGCATTTGTTTTATTTACCAAATACAGAATACCATATGCAATGCAGAAAAGATGTAAATATGGGAAAATAATATTTTTATAAGTTTCAACTGTGATGTGGGTGATTATATACCCATAGTAATTGGTATAATCTAAAACATATATTTTCCACTAATATCCATCATATAATTACAAGTGTCTTGGATAAGGATTATCTTCAAACATGAATTATACTTCTATATAATTAAAATGGGGTAAGAATCACCTTGAACCCTTGGTTTGTATTTTTCTAACCTAAATACATCATTCTACTGGTGATTCTTATTGACACATGAAAGTGTGAAAGTCATAAAAGTGCTTTGCAATAACAAGAGTTTCCTCCACCAGTTGAAAATTCAATTGAGTTTTCATGGTGTTCCTTTTTATTCTACTACTTTTACACCTAAAACTTCCTTTTTCTTCCTCTTCTCTTTCTTTCATAGTAGTGAGTAATAAATCCTGAATCTTCCTATTTATTTAGCTTTAATAACACAATATATTATTTGAACCAATATCTAAACTTATCCTGTCATATTATTATTCTTCCTACATTGACTCATTGAATCTGATTAAAAAATAAAATTATTCCTTACATAGATCTTTTTCTTTATTCATCTACAAAAACAACAATAGTAATGAGTAACATAGGAATAGATCACTGAATTTTTTAACTCTAACACATCTTTAAAATTATATGAAGAATACAATAAAATCACCTTTATTTAATCAATTTATTTTTGTTCTTTGAAAAACTAAATATGTTTCTTCACAAACCAATATTAGGTTCATTCTATTTCCACTTTAACTAAATGTATTTCTTCAGAATAATGTCATTATGGATGGTATCTCTCAATATTACTCTCTTATTATTATTTTTTCCCTTTAATATTCATTATAAATCATTAATATTGTTTCCATATTTCTTTTATGTAAATCCTACCTCAGTCATTTATCTTCTCAATAACAAAAAATAGTTATTCTATTAAATGAATATGCCTTCATTTTCTTGTTTAATGTAGGCTACAATCTATGTCCATCAATACATGTGCAACCTATCAATTAATCCTTATTGGTCTCTTCCACTTTATAAAATCTCAACATATATATTAACTTTTCTTCCAACTAGTATATTAATGAAAAATATAACCAAAAAATATAACAAACTATTTTATCTTACTCTATTAGGTTATTTCAATCTCCCCATTTGGATTGGTTTTCAATACTCACTTCCATTGTAAAGTCAATATTATTCTCTTGTATATTTAAAATAAATAAAATTTTTAATTTAAGGTAACTCTTAATAACAATTGATACAAAATTTAAGATCATTCTTATTACCATTTTATGATACCAATTATAGAGTAACTATAAGAAACAATTGAAACCGATCAGAACACCCCATGATAGAATTTTAAAGAAACATCTTCTCCCCATATCACATTATTTTAAGAAAAATATCATCAATTAATTAACCCGATGTCTATGTAGGATAACTTGGTGTAGAAAATAAGAGTGGTATATTTAGACAGTAAAGTTTCCTATAAACTATCCATCATGTGATACTAACTAATTATAAATTGTAATTGATGCTATTGGGGATAATTAAACCAATTTAGGGAGAAGTTATGAATATTACTCAACTTTAATAGATAGATTAAATACATTCAAGTGAAATTATTCTCTTCCCCCTTTTTTTTAACAATCACTCCACCCTTAAACAATAGATTAACTATAATTTATAATGGAGAGAGAAAAGTTATTAAAATACCTCAAATTTTTATTATGTAAAGTCTTTCCATAATTCTTGATTTAAACAATAAGTGTTAATGTATTTGATAGATTCATCGTTTTTATATCTCACCCTTAAGGGATGATCTTCAACAGTATTTATCCATTCTAGTGTTTTTTAGAGATAAACTCCATGCCTCATCAATTAACACGAATTTTAGTGTTTCTAGGAGAAATTTTGGTAATAATTTGAGTTTATTTGATTAAAAAATATATCATATATATAATTATTATATCTTCAAAATATTGTTCCCCATTTTTATTCACCTTTAATTTACAATAAAAATAAGCACAAATTTTGAAGTAAAGGAATCATGTAGATTTTCCGCAGATCCATAAAGAGAGGTAGAGGTCTGAGACCTATCTCTCAACCTAGAAATTCTTTTACTTCATTCTTTGTCATGGTGATAAGTATGAATGATATTTTTACCCTTTATTTTCTATATATATTACTTTTTGGGTAGCATATATTTTTTTATTTCTTCATCTTTCTTCTTAGTTTGAATAGTTTTTTATACTTTGGACAATAATACACTCTCATTATTTTTAGTGTGTTCCATCTTATTAGCCTATAAAAACTAATCAAGACATATGATCAACTAATATTTTCTCATTTCTCAATCTTATTCAACTATGTGGTCTCCTTTCTCACAAAAACGTTCAAAAAAAAGTAAGGGTAACTAATTATATTATCATGGTATTCAATAATTATTCTTGTTCGAGTACCATATTTAAGAATGTGTTGGATTTATGACTAAACATTCTTCATCTTCCATACATCTCTCTATTAGTCTTTATGTTTTCTTTATTTAGTAACCACTCCTCATATCCTTCAATAATTTCTTCAATTAAATAAATACTATTATTAATTTCTAAAATTGATTATTTTTGTTACTTCAACATCATTCCATAAATCATTAAATTCATGGAAAGCTCAAAATGGTCAATGATGTGACCTCTCCTTCTATAATATAATTTTATATTACTTATTTTTAAATCTTCTTTATCCTTTATATTTGTCTTCTTGGGAGCACTTGATTCAAATTTATTCTTTTATTTTATTCCCAAGATAGATTCACTTCCTTTCATTACCTACTTAAATATTTGATGTGGTATTATGCTCACATCAGTATAATATTTTTTAGGATTCGGTATGAACCATTACTCCACTATTATATGACCAATTTTATTGAAATAATCATAGAACTTATCATGACAATAATATCTATTTCTTATATATTTATTCCTCTAATTTATTGAATTATTTATTTTTACACCATGTATTCTTTCAAATTCATCCATATTGCCTATGAATGTAGGATTTTTTTTAGCTTTCATAGGCTTAAATATCATTACAATATTCAATAGACTCATGTACAAACATTCAATAGCTCCAATGATGGCCAATAAATGTCTCCCTCTTGCGATTGGATGCAGTCGTGCCTATTTTTTTTACTTTTTTGTAAAACAATACACTTCTCTTAGGATTTATTTTGAGATCCAAGATTTTCATTCCTTCACAGATCCTACTTGGATAACATGGGGGTTTTCTCAATATTCTTGATCACCTATATTTTTCTAGAGTTTTTTTAAACCTACATTAGCAGATAAAACTACATTAGTACTAACATATTTATTAGGACAATGAGTTACCTTATAACATGAAATTTCATTCTATAAATCATTGGATGACATTAAGATCATTTTCCCACAATACTGATACTTTTTTGGAAGTAATAGTTTCATCATTGGTTTTTTATGGATGTCTCTCTTATTTTCTCCGTAGTATATGAAGATTTAGCTTATTTGACTTCTTGATTTTTCAATTTCACCTATAACATGTGCCATTTCATATTTATTTAATATTGTTTCATTTAAACTATATTTAATTACTTAATTTGATATTGATTCATTTTCTTATCCTCCCGTAGAGAATTATCCAGTTCTTTAATTTTATTAGATTTATCCTCCATTCGTGCTTCTCTAACTTTCCCAGAGGTCTTGTGTTGTTTTTGAAATGAAAAAAAACACTTATATAATAATATCCTTCTAACTATCACTCATTTTAAATTCCTCATTAGTTAGAACACACTTTAATTACAAGTGATACTTATTTATCATTAAATACAACCAACCTTGTGATGGTGATGCGTTTATGTGAATTTTTAGAAAGTGTATCTTCCATTGCCCAAGATTTTGACTCCAGTAGTGATTTATCATGGTTTATCCTATGAATGTATTCAATCATGTATGTAATAAATTTAATAAGTTCCAATTACATATAATATTGTATTTCATAATCAAAATCAAATAGTGAATAAATAGACACATCTTCATTATAGTTTAAACATGATTTATCAAAATAATTATTCTAAATTGATTTAATAAAAGTTTAACCAATTTGATTAGATTCATGTAGTGGTTCATTCAAATACTCATTGGACTTATTTCATTGCATCATGGATTTTATTTTCTTCATGTTCCTCAAAGTTTTGACCAATACATTCACTTTAACTTGAACATCGATGGGAAATGAGTTCTCCATATGAGGATCTTCTAAAAAATATTCAATTCTATACTACAAATATTTTAAAAGGAATCACTAAGACTAAAAATAATATAGATCCAACCAAATACAACCTATCTTTGATACCAATTGTAGAGCCCATGGGATTAGTTTAGATGATTGAAAATAGGGGTGAATCAATTTTGACTGATATTTTTTAAAATTTTAAATTCTCTTCTTTTTTTTAACCCCCTATAGATTTTGAACCTATTTTACTATTTAATATATAAGTGGATCTATTTTTCTAATAATAAATACCATATGCGATGTATAAAAGCAGTAAATATAGGTACATGGTATTTTTACAAGTTTCACCACTAATATGGGTGACTACATCCTTATTGGGTTCAATATCATCTTATAAAAAGATTTTTTAACTAATATCCATAATAGAATTACAAGTGGTCTAGCCATAAAGTATTATTGGAACCAGAAATATGTTTCCATCAACTTAAGTGTGTATGAATAACCTAGAACCCTTTTTTAGTTTTTATCCTAAACAAAATATAACATACTGTTAGGTCTTTATACTGCCTCTTGATAGTGTGAAATACTTCAAAGTGATCCACAACGACAAGAGATTATTCCAACAGTTGAAACTTTAATTAATTTTTCATGGTTTTGTTTCTTTTACTACTTTCACTCCTAAAAGTTTCTTCTTCTTCTTCAATTACATACAATGAAGTTAAAAAGTAATCAATATTGTACCTCTATGTTCAACTTCAGCAACACTGTATATTATATAAATTGATATCAATATATGACCTTTCATCTTCTTATTCTTTTTACTTATTCTCAAAAAAATATGATTAATGAAAACATTTAGATTCCTTCCATATAAATTATTCATTCTTCTTAACAATCTTCTTCAATAAAAGAATCATTGGAATAAATCACTGAATTTGTTTCTTATTATACTACTTTAAACATGTTTTATAAATGGAATAAAATATCCTTGATCTCACTGGGAACTTATTTTTATTTGATACTCTAAGGATGTTTCTTCAAAAATCAGTATTGGGTTCTCTCTCTTTACTCTTCGACTAAATGTATTTTTTTAAAATAATGTCACTATGGAAGTTTATTATCAAGATTACTCTATTTTTCTTTTTTTTTTCTTTTAAATTCATTGTATATCATAAATATTATTTCCATAAATAATTTATAGAAATCCTATATCTTTCATTCATATTTATATTGTGGGTCAATGGTTCTAGTATTATTCTCTATCGTTCTTGTACTATTTAATTTCAAATATTTAGTTTAAAATTCCCATTAATATCAACAATGATATCATCAATTTTTTCATCCAAAAAACTAAATGGATTCTTCTATTTAAAAACCTCCATGATGTTTTAAAACTCTCCTCTACATCTGCATGGATCCATGCATAATGGATATGTTGTACTCCTCCTTATACCATGAAACTCTTGAAAACGACAATGAAGAAAATCATTTCATTTGATGTTCAATTTGATGAATAACATTCCATATAGCATCATCTAGCTTAATTCCTCTAAAAATATTTTTCTAAATCTTCTTTTTTAGAATTATGTTAAGAATTTAGTATTTTCATTTTCCTTCATTTATAACTCATTCAACAAAATCTCAAAATGTATTAAACTCTATACAGATACCAATTTTATGATGTTTAACCTTATGAAGATCAAAACTACAAAATTTCTATAACATTGCAATATTTTTAACTCTATGTGGTTCTAAAATATTTTATTTTTTATACTCAATGAATTCCCAAACCTATAAATAATGGATAGAACTTTGTGAACTTATCATAACCGAAACTTTCAAATACTTTGATTCTACAATAATCTAGAGAACCATATATTTCAATTTCATAAACTCTATAAACTTATCATCTATGTGAACTCCTTGAAATATATACCTTATAAGTTATGTAAAAAATATGAAAATATTCAAACCTATCAAGTCATTTGAACCCTATGAAGTTGAACACTATATGGGGCATAGGGTTCAAGACATTTCAATTTTCATAACATCATCACAATAACTCCATACTTCCCAATACCTTCAAAAACACTTCTAGAACTAATTAAAATAGTTTAATATCAACTCTAAGAATCATAAAACATGACAATATACTTAAATTCACATATTTAAATTTATTAATGATATATTGAATATGATTCATGTATTGAAAAATATATATAATATAATAAACCAATCCACTTTTGACTTCTACAATTCTTCTTCTCTAGATAAATTCCATTTTCTAAAGAAAATATCAACTTTAGATTTAAATTACATGACTTCAAATGACTTTTGTAAATATCATAATATTTTTGATGTGTTAAAAATATCATTCCAATGTGAATTGAAAAATTAATACTCCTCTCTAAGTAATTCTAGCTAATTAGACTATACTGAAAATTACATCTTTAAATTATAATACAACTAAAAACAATAGTCACTATATTTTTGTATCCATTATAATATGTTATTCAAGAATGGATTCTCAAAAACCCTAGCCATCCCTTTCTCCATTATTCAACTATGAATTGTATTCAATCTTCAATTTGTATGTATAGACTTACAAGATATTACATAACTAATTCACCAACAATATTTTTTCATTTTAATAGTAGTTGTACCAACTATATTCAATGACCAACTTATCTTCTATTCAATCTCCTTTGTAGTCGAAATCTTAGCTACATCCCTTCTAAAATAAACCAGCTAGCTGGGGAACCTTATTGGATAGAGGAATACTAGAAACGCTACCCTAAGACCGCCTCCAATAGGAAAAGGGTTGTTGATAAGAACATATCAATAATATCAAACATATGGGAGGCATTATACCAATGTATATTTACTCCAAATAAACCTCTATTAATTCTAAAAAATGATAGATAATAATATCTCAACCAATAACCCTAGTAACAAATGCATGGATAAGGATATAATAACCTAGAAGAGTGTAATAGTACATAACCAATATAAAATGGGAAGAATAAAATCCCAACAATAAGAAATATGTACATCCTATCTATCTAAAAAAAAGATGGTTCTCTACCCATGAACTCTAGAATCTAACCCTTGAATACATTCATCGCCACCAAGGACCATTATCCACCTCATACTCAATCCTCCATGATTACCATCAAACTAATTATTTTTTCATAAGAAATGAAACATATGAAAGGGTGAGTATAAACATTCCATGTAGGTCTCATTGAAATCATAAAGGAAACAATGCATCAAAAATAATTCAAATCCAAAATAAATATCAAGAAGGGAAGGAATTTTGAGCCCAGATATTCTCATAAGAAGAACCTAATTCATGGGATAAAATATCACTCTTCATAACTAGATTGTAATTTTTATCACACATTCCACAAATTTTATTGAATGATATCCAGAAATCCTCAAGGATTCCCCATTACCTATATTGTAGGATCTGAGTGCCTTATAAAAGTTGATGGGAATAGAATGGATATCAATCCAAGAGTTATCTCTTTAAATGGATAGGATTCTAACTCCATAGATAGAGGATCTCAACCCTTGTATGTGGGTGTAATACTGACCCTCTCGGGTCTCTATGAAAATAATCTCTATTCCCTCCTTATACTTAGTGGGAGTTACCAACCCTACCTAAGTATAGTTAAAGGAACCTTTACTCTAATGTAATTTTTTAGTCCAAAAGTTTGTTTTATCTTTTAGAAGATTCCATGAAAAAATATACTAGAAACCCATCGATAAGTACCCAAAAATAGAAGTTCTAATCTATATCACTCCACACCATTCCTATGATATTAAAGGAAATAACACCATATTATTTTATAGGGAAATTCTCAAGGTAAGCTATTTGAAGGTATGAAATAGAGCCTAATAGGTATACTAAATTTTCCATAAGGGACAATACATGTATCACTATGTAGTTTCTTAGTCATGAACTAAAACCATATATGATATTTATAAGTCAAATACACCACATTTAAAGTTTGGTACACTATGTGTAAAGATATGAGGGGTACTCTATGTGCATCATCTGAATAACCACATCATGTAATTTAATAATACATGGCATGTTGTCTTATACTATATGGTGTTTAATTCCAAGAAACCTCAAACATGTTTAATCTCTATACATGTTGTGCATTCGACTGAGGGTTATACATATGGTAGTCAAACCTCATACATCATGTAATATTTAACTCACCTGAAACAACGTTCACCAAATCCTCATAAGTACATGGAATGTGCTCTTATGAACTACATAAACATTAGTTAATAAAATTACATAATCTCATGTATTTCTCTGGAAGATTCACCACATGTGTCGATCACTCCCCCAAAATCCATTGAAAACCTAGAAAAATACATTGATTGTGGGACATACTAGGAAAGAGATCATATTTTAGCCACCAGATACCAAAAAAATGGAATCCCATGACAAGATCATTATTCCCATACATCTCTTCTAAGAGTTCCTTATTGTGTAGTCGTTTTCTCATAATCCACCTCTACCTAGGAATGCTTTAGTTGTACAAAGGTACCCACTATTTATCGCAACCACAAAATCATTGGTATGTGTTTGATCATGATTAAAACTAGAATATAAATCGTGAAATATTCATACTTACCATGGTCGAATATGAATACACAATGAACAAATGGGGGGAATCTTAGAAAAAAAGTAATAATATCTATTTGAAATTGTGTACACTATCATTTATTTTTCTGCAAAAAAAAAAGAGAGGAATTGGGTAGAACAAGAAAAAATACGACTAACCAATCCCAAAAAATATGGAAATTCAATAAATTAGAAGGTTTATGCCTAAAATTTATATATTTATCTTAGTATAAATTAATCCAGGTTTGCAACAATATCAAAAAGAATAGGGTAAAACTAAAAATAAAAAATATCATACATGGAAATAGGATTGACCATTGGTGAAGAAAGAAACCATTTCAACATTATTGGTAATCTATTATATTCTCATCATTGGTTCCATGAATCATCCTTGATCACTCATCAAGGTCTCCAACATGATAGGCTCCTCTTAAATATCAGGGTTTTTTGGATAACCCTGGGGATTTCTTTAAGAGGTGTTTATATAGAATTTTTATATGGTTATGAAATTAATTATTAAATTATTAAATTATTCAATTAATATATTTTCATCCACTTATAACTATACACTACTATGGAACCAAATGTGAAACAAACTAATTCCACACCTAGGGTAAAACTCATATTCCCAACATGAAAGAGATCCCAGTTTTCCTATCTGGTTCTATATTTAAGTGATACATCCTTATTTCTAAAAATGAATTCATATAATATATTGAATATTTTAGATTATTTAAACATTAAATATCTAGGTTATTAAAACACCTACATTATAAACTAACATTGATATTAAATTAAAGTTAATGCTCATAAATATTCAAAGGGACCAATTAAAAAAACCAGAATCATTTCACCCTCCCTAAATTCAAATATTTTTCCCTAAAATACATATCCTACTTAAATGAGTGGGGTTATTAAGATCACATCTAGATTTACCAATCCCACAAAGTCTCCAGGAGACTTTCATACTACCAATGGACACGCACCTAGGGTATAGTTCACCCATGAAGGATCATATCATGTTGATACTCAATCACCGAGGTATAATCTAAGAAGTTGGTTTTGACCTCAATTTCAACCTCACCCTAGTAAATAACATGTGATGGATAATCCATGTATCTCCTCAGCTAAGACACATGGGAAATGCCATGTACTCAGTCTAACTATGAGGGTATGCCTTTTGGTTTGAAACCTTATCTAACCTATAAGGCATATGAAATGGAATGATAAATATTAAATATAGCTTTTTACCCCAACCAAATATCTAAAAATCATTCTGTGGTGAGAAAATCAGGAACACATGGCCTCCCTCCTTGAACTCCAAGGGTCTATGCCAATAGTCCCAATAGGATTTCTAGTGACTATGAGTGGTCCAAATTAATTCCTGAATAACTTAAAAAAATATTCCATTTCTCCCACCAAATTAAACCCCAAGATAATTGACTCTCCCATCTTATAACAAAATAAATTTAACCTATATGGTCTCTAATACCATGACCTGAAAGGAACCATTATAATGTTGGTGTGATAGAACTTGTTTTATGTGAACTCCCTTAATATAAATTGGTCATCCCATCTCTAATTTATGTCCAAAACATAAGACAATAACATATCTTAAAAAACTAATTGGTTTTCTAAGTCTAGACCTCATTATAAGGATGAAATACTATGCTAATCCATAATTGGGTCCTAAAATCCCTCTTAAAACCACTCCACATTCAGGATGTAAACCAAGAATTATGGACAGAAATGGTTGTTGAAGGTACACTTGTATATTTTATAATTTCATACATGTATTATCACTCTAAACCTTTCTCTGATCTCTTTTCTTGGATGGAAATTAAGGGGGAAACTTGTAGATTCATTCAATGATCACCTAAATAGAATCGGGGACTCTCACAGATCATGGAAGCCCCATTAAAAATGCATGGATATTCTATCCCAGTTTGACTTAGGAACCTCAAGGGGTTTAACCAGAACATCTAGGACTAGATTCTCTTCCTTTACCTACTAGAAAGTAAGGATTCAAGAGATAAACTTAGTAATGTTCTACATCATACCTATAAATAAAAACTATCATCTAAGATCTTATAACATCTTCACCTCTCTCAGATAAACTAGAAAGGGGGCTTCTTGAATTCCCTTAACACCTCCTCTTTAATATTGACAGGTACCACCATCTTTCCTCAGAAGAGGATGACATGCTCTTCTACTTTAGAAAATTCATTAGTTTCATGTCTCATGAATACCTACTCATGAAAAATGTCACAATCAATGTATCTATTATTATAATCCCATATAAATTGGTGAATCACCTATCAGATATAAGTGACTTCTTCCTCTAGTACAAGGATAACTACAATATGGCCAACTATAATTACACCTATCCTAAAAACTGATAACAGGATTCCTACAATGGGAATATTCCACCACATTTCCTTTTCTCATAGTATAGACTATCATGAATTCATAATACTACATGAATTATATCCAACGCCTCTATCTCAAGTTTAGATCCCTCTAGTTTGAAACATAATTGAGACTATTATGATCATAATAGACTAAAAAACACTCATTAATAATGTAGTGTTGCCATGTCTTCAAGGTGAATACTAACACTTCCAGCTCCAAATCATGGGTTGCATGAATCTTCAAAGGGGATCTCAACTATCGAGATCAATAAGTAATCACCTCATTACCCTAAATCAAAACATAATTAATCCCGTCTCTAGAGGAGACACAGACATGTACTCTTCTACCTCCTCTAGTAGACTCATAATGGAAATGTTTTCCAACCAATATATTATCTCCTTGATGGACTTTTAATATTTTTTAGATTGGATAAATGGATTACCTTTCCTGGATAATTATTTAAATGGAACTATAGCCAAGGTGAAATTTTCTATAAAAATATAGTAGTACCTAGCCAACTCAATAAATCTCATCACCTCAAACATGACCATGTGTGGTTCCCAATACTAAACAACATCGAATATAGTTTGATATATATCCACAACCTAATTATATGTAACATGTCCAAAATATTATACCTATCTAATCCAAAACTAACACATTGAGATATTTTTTTATCGTTTTTTCACTTCATGTTTCATGACCTTAGAGTGTGACATTGATTATCTACTACTCATGACTCCCTCCACGGTAACCTCTACTTACTCTTTACACATGTATCTATTCTATCAATAAATTATCTACCGTGAGTCCCTTCTCTAATAAATTAAATTATGTGTAAAATCATAAAGGGACCACACTAGATCAAATCTTTCTATTAATTGCTCTCTCAAAATTCCTGGCCCTAAATAACCTATCTTTGACCATTACTAGAGACTATCATGTGAGGAAAGAGAACCATGACGCATACTGCACAATGGTCATGATCCCCTTATGTAATTTGAAAATATCTTAAATATGAATAAAACACAAATTCATTAGGTAATAAACCACTTATAAAATATGATCCAGATCATTACAAGGAATCGTCACTTTTTCATGTTCCTAAGTGAATAATCTCCACTAGATCATTTCACACTATATTGAAGACTACCTATAAAAACTGTTGTCAAATCAGGAGGGGTATGAATGTGATGAAATACACTAGAAATCAACTCTATATGTAATTATTTTCTCTATGCTTTAGGGTCTCCATGGAACCTAGGAGGCCCCTACCTCTAGAACCCATGTGGTGCATTCCAACTATGTGCATCCCCATCTTGTACTACTGAAAAAATCTGTTTCCTGACCTGGAGTGGGGAATCCACCTAAACCACTAAAGGTGGGTTTTATTTCTTCAAAATGGGTGGAAGTAAAACTCATTGTACACCTGTAAGAAACACCTTGTGAACTGTCCCATGAATTGGAGATTGGTAACTTTTTTGGTCATTATGACGACCCAAAAATTAAATCCTAGCTAGTTTTTTACATAGCACTATATTTCAGTTTAAAAAGATGAACCACTAAAAATAGAGCATATATGGGGACATAACTCTAGAATGATATTGAAATATATAACCCCTTCCTATATGATGCATGTACCATTTTTTCTCTATAACTAGTGTCTTAGTGGGGTTTCCCACTGTGTGAGATGTAGTGTAGACTGGGGCCTCAGAGCGGCATCTTCCTCCTCCTCGCGGTAGCTAGGGTTTCTCTCAGGATTTTCTTCCCCTTCCCCCTCCAACCGGGCTTGGTTCGCGTCAGCTTCCTCTGGATGTATCGGTGTAGGCGCGACTTGGTGATGGCACACCATGATGGAGTTCCAGTGTGGTTTGGGTGGTGAGGTCCCGGTGTGGTGTGACAATCATCTTCCATTTTCGGTGATTTTCGACCTGGAGGAACTCTGGTTTCTCACCCATTTCAATGTGGTTTACCCACTTCATCGACGTTATCTCACCATTGCATGGATCGTCTCAGCTCAGAATTTGTGGTAACGACGTGGATCAGCTGGATCTAGCTCCTCGTCTTGGTCCAGCATGATCAGGTGTCGTTTACTGTGCAGGTTGGCATCGGATCCGATGATTGGATGGGGGGATCCTCTTGGCCTTTTGGTTTTTGTAGGGTTGAAGGTTTGTCTTGTGGAGCCGTCACCGCTAAGGTCCCCTGATCCTCCTCGTTGCTCTTCCTTACCTTGTATGGCTCAGATCTGGAAATTGGAGTCTCCTTCAGGTTGCTTATGCAGTTGGTGGGAGTTTATCGCAGATGGTGGTAGGGGTTTTCCAGCTGTGGCTCTAGTGACTTGTGCAGGTCTTTGATGTCGTGACTGTTTTCTTGATGATCTTGTTTTCTTTCGGTTGGTTTTTTGATGCTCGAATTGATGATTTCTAGAATCTATGTTGCTGGTTGTGTTTGATGGTGATGAAGGAATCTGGTGTTGTTTTAAGTATAAATGAGTTTGATGGATGTTTTGTTTTTATGAGTCTGGTTTGATCTCGAAGGTAGGTAGTGCAGCTGGACTCGATCACAAGAACAGGTCCCAGAGGAGGATTTGGAGCTGATGGTTCATCTTTGTAGTGCATGTCGGATTTGGTTGTTGAGAGGGTATGACGTCAGTCATCGGATCGGGCATGTTCTTTGACACAAAACACTTGCTAGATGATAAGCATTACAACGATGATGATTCTCAACATGGTCATAGGCTAGGGATGGAAACATTCAGTTGTTAGTTTACTTTTACTCCTATTGTCCTTCAGGATATTTTTTCTTAAGTCCATGATGTCTTTGGGTTTTCCCATTCTTCACTTAAAATGGGCTATTCAATAATGAAATAAAAATTTGAAGGCCTTCGGGCCGTTGGATGGAACTAGTGTCTTAGTGTTCCAAATAAACTAGAAGGTTATCATAGACCTATTTTATGCATACTTTGGCCACCAAACCATCATTGGAATCTATGTACTGAGAAATAATCTTGATATGAATTAATATTATTTCCTTAAATCCTAAACCAACACTCACATGGAAGTTAATTAAAACTCTATCCCTAGGAAAACCTATATTTGATACCAATATGACATGACCTAACCTACCGATGTCCTTCCTGGGCCTGCGGTATACCATGAGTGGAACCAAAATCATGCCTCCAATAGATCACAGTCTGGAGAATATCACTGAGTAGGAATATCACACATATGGGAGGCCTTATCCTAATGTACATGTAAACCACACACACAGCCTTACATACCAAACATAATATTGAGTAATAATATAACTAAACCAACAAACCAAGTAACAAATAAAATGATAAACGTATAATAAACTACAAGAGTTAAATAATAAAGGTATAATACAAGCCCAATAAAAACAAATAGGTCCAATATATCATCTATATGAGGAAAATATGTTTCTCTATCCAAGGTCTTTGGAATATAAACACTGATTGTAGTTACCAATACCAAGGACCATTATAAACCTTTATCTCCTATTCCTCCAAGATCACCATCAAAATTCATGTTGTGCACATAATACACAACACATGCGGTCATAATTCCCATGCAGGGGTGACTATATGCATTACTTTCTTGTATCCTAAAAACCAATAAGTAAATAAATCAAAAAAAAAAGAGAGGGTCATCTCCAAAAAAATCTAGAGGGGAAGGAAAAATGAAACCAAATATTCTCATAAGAATTACCCAAATAATAGAAATAAATATCTCTCTTCACATGAAAATTGTAATTTTTTGAGTGAATTCAAAGAAATTCCATGAATAATACCCATAACTACTTGAGGATTTCTCATTGCCTATAGTGGAGGATCCTAGGACCCTATGAAGGTAGGTAGGAATACCAACTCCAATGGTGGATTCCATGCTTGATTGATCACTTTAAATGATAGAATATTTACTACACATATAGAGGATCCCATGTTCATGTAGGTGGTATGAATACCAACCATATCTGATCCCTGGGTAGTGGATTCCTACACCCTCCTAGAATTGTGTGGGAATTAGTAACCTTACCTTAGAATATTATGATGAACATACATTATAATGAAAATCTGTAGTTCGAAAGGGGGATTCTAAATTCTAGAAGATACTCCACAAAATCATACCCAAAACCCATTGATAGGTAACAAAAAATGGATTGTTGAACCAAAATCACTACATTCCAAGTATTTCATTCTAAATGAGAGACCAAATTACTAATTTATGAGAAAAAATACTCAGGTTGGGATATCTATGTTTCTGAAATGGATCTTGGATGGTTCATGGTGTACGTCATAGGAGACACATAATTTATCACTAAGTATTAGCATGGTCATTCACTAACAGCTTATGTGGAATTTAGAAATCAAATACACTGTGTGTAGGCTATGGTACATATTGTGTGGAGCCATGATAGGTACTTGATGTGCATCACCTAAAAACCCATGGTTGTTTATTTAACAATACATCGGGTGTGTGCTTCTATACCACATGGAATGTAAATATAGACAACCTACTAAACATTTATGCCCTGTACATGTTGATCAGTCAGCTGAGGGTTAAACATCATGTTTTTAGATGTCACATGTCATGTGATGATTAACTAGCCCAAAAACAATGTTAACCACATCCTAGAAGTACATAGTGTGTTTGTTCCTCTAAAATACATGTCATGTATTTGGGAAAATTCTAGAATCCCATGTGTTTATATTGAAGCTTTATTGCGTACATTGATCTTTCCCCCAAAATTTTCTGAAACCTTATCCAAATGCATTGACCCTAAGAAATACCTTTCTATATATCAGATTATGGCCATTGGATTTTACACAAATGTAATCCCATGATGGTCTCATGTTTCTCATATGTATCCTCTTAGAGTTACTCCTTGAATATTAATCATCTCATGATCCAACTCCACCAGAAAATTCTTTCATTTCAATAAATTCTATGTTGTCAATTACAACCACAAAACTATGAGTCTAGGTTTGATCTTGATTTGAACTGAACTGAAAATAGTTGAATCCCTGTCCTCACAATGATTGATTATGAATTCAAGAAGTAGATGGTGAGAAACCTAGTAAACACAAAAGTAATAAGAATCAATAAATATTGTGAACATAGACATTGATTTCAGTTTGAAAAAAAATGGTAATCATGGGAGAACAATCAAGACTATAATTAACCAAATCAAAAATAAAATACATTAAATCAATAAATTGACAGAGGCATTTATAAATGAACATAAATTTATATGATTATTAATTAATCCATGTTTAAAATAATATTAAAAATAATAGGATAGAAAAATAATAAAAAATATCATGCCAAGCCGAAGGATCAATCACTTTTGAAGAAGGAACCTTCATCAACATCGTAAGTGATCTTTGATATACTCGTCATTGGTTCTGTGAATCCTCCTTGATCACTTATCAAGGTCTCTACCATGAGAGGATTTTCCAAATACCAAGATTATGTTTATAACCCTATGAAATTACTTAAGATGTGTTTATATAGAGGTTTGATAGGTTTATACCATTAATTATGAATTTTTATTAAATTATCTAACTAATATCTTTTCATATTTCTATAACTGTGAACTTGAGTGAAAACTGATGAGAACAAAACTTATGCATCGCTTAAAGTAAAATCCAAATTTTGGACTCAACCACAGTCTTGGTTTTCCTATTTTATGCTTGGTTTAATAGATGAAACATTATTTCCAAAAAATAATAAACAATATTTATTAAATATTTTAAATTATTTAAACATACAATGTCAAAATTCGTACATGTACCTCCTTATGTGATAACATAAAAACCAAATTAAAAGGAATTATTATAAATATTCAAAGGGAGGTATTAAGAAACCGTAGTCATTAAAATTTCAATATTAATTTATGGTAGGTATTACTTTCATAACTAATCAATTCCAATCATTAACTTGAATAAAAACACTACAATAATCAGATATTATAGCCATTATATACCAAGAATCACTTCAAACTATTGTTATATAAAATAAATACACAATCATTTTCATGTTCTATGGAATATTCAATCAATTTTCCCATAAATACATTGAAAACATATTTATTCATCTTCATTAGTCTCTTCTACATGACCCAAATTCCATACTGATATTTACTTTTCTTCCTATTGATGACAATTAAAACCAAAAAATATAATGGACCAGTTCAACTTTCTCTATTTTGGTCCTTCAGTGAAAACTCTAACACCTTGAGTCATTGTAATAACCTTCTTCTTAGTTCATATCAATGTTTTTACCATGATTGGTATTGATATTTTCAAGGTAATGAACTCCAACGGACAAGGTTCACATTCCCTGTAATATGTTTCGAACTAAGTGAGTGTGTACCATCTTCACAAAAAGGACATTTCAACCTTCCTTTAATATTGCATCTGATCAAATTACCATAAATTGGGAAGTTAATTATCATACCGAAAAACATGAATCTCAATGAAAATTATTATTTATTATAAGAATCATACACCGTAACACTTTTATCCGACAAAAAAATTAAATCTTTAATAAATGGTTCCAAATGAAGGACAATATCTTTATTGGTATATTTAAATCCTGAAATAAATAATGAAAATATAATATACTCTTACATTATAAATAACTATAATGGTAAAATATATTTTAAAAACATATTTAATCATGTATTGTGAGCTTTACATTATACACCATGGTGATTAATTTCATTTTAAAATAGTGAAAGATAAAATTTTCATGACTAATTCCAAAATTTGGGATACTCATTGTCAATTTTATTCCCATGAGGGGTATCTATTTACTATCATATTTTACCATTCTGTGTTATTCTATCCACATTCTATTTTAGCTGACTTGCAATATTCAAACTTCAATACAATCATCAAAATATTGGAATGAATGGAATGCACAACACATATTTTAAAGGATTTACTTATTTTTCTTATATTTAGATACAACTCTTTTGGTAAATTTATATAGATATTCATAATTTTTTCAAAATAATATATAGTCAGGGGTTATTCATGAATTTTTTGAAAATATCATACTAATGGAACATAACATTTTTTTAGCCTCATATATACTATAAGGAGGCTCATTCATATCAGGATGTATAACATTTAATTGTGAAATCAACTATGTGGAGCTGCCATCACTTCATATATTTCCCACTTTTAGGTTATATAGTTTTAGTATTATTGGTGTTATTTTATATTTCATATTACCATCAAATAAATATGTCTTGACACAATGTTTCTATTTTTCAAGGATTTTCCAACAATCCTTAAGTTCATCTTCACCTATTATTTTCATTTCCTAAATATGATTTGTATCATCATATACACTTATACCAAAATCAAACTATTTGTAAAATGTATTTTCATTCCACTTACTATATACATTTACTTATTAAACATGTTTGGTCCAACACTGATAATTTGTATAAATTCCATAATATGTCAAATTTTATTCTAATTCATTTAGAAAAATTCTCTTTGAATAACAATATTTTAGACATAGGAACATTGTAATACCTGAAAAATTATAGTAATAAATAAGAATATTTTTATTACGAAAGATGTTCTACAAATAAAAGGTAAAAATTTACTAAGACTAATATAACTAATAAAGGGAAATGTACAAAAAATTAAATTTAAAGTACAAGGTAGAAGTCTCATGGGTTATATTCTAAAATAAAAATCGCATATATAATTAAAATGGTATAAAAGAAGAATAATACAAGATATGGAATTGAAAATTTAATAGAACTAAAAATGAGTATTACTAGTTAGGGTATTGGATTGAGTGAATTTATCAGAAGTAAATATATAAATTAATTGACCATTGGGAATTATGATTTTTAGGTATTATAACAATTGAGAATTATATTTGTCAGCCATTATGTATGTTAGACATTATGATCATTGGGAATTATAACCAATGGTAATATATTCATTATTATGTGACCTTTAGAATTTGTGTATATTAAAGATACTAGAGATATATAATTAATGAATGGGGTAGAAACCATGGAATCAACCAATAGGGTCATCCCTTGTGAATATCATTTATATGAGCTTGAGAAAGTGATATCTTCACTAGAGTTTCCCATTGATCAAGAACATGTATAACTTTAACAATTAATGTTTGATTTGAATCATCTATGAGATAAGATAAAGTTAGTTAAAATGACTAACAAATCAATATTGTTTCAGCATACCCATAAAGTACCATTATTTCTCTCTTTTCTCTTAGGTTTTATATTTGTGTGATAAGGGTTTAATTATCTACTGGTCAAATAGTATTATATTGTAAATTATTTTTGAACTAATATGTTCTTTACTCAGATACCAATTTTTTATCAAATTTATCACCCTTATAGAAAATTTAAGATTTAAATAATTTGGGGATTAATTTGATAAAATGGATTTCAAATTTTGATTCAATGTTTTTTAATTATCAAAGGAGTTATATTTTCTATTTTCTAGTAAAAATAGTAAAATACGATAAAAGTGTTAAAATATGGTGAAACATGGTAAATATCACATAATATATATATATATATATAATATTGACTAAACTAAGACAATGTATTTTTAATTAGCTAATTATATAACTATAAATTATATTGGAGAACTAAGGGAGGTAATGGGGGACTATAGAGGGTAGTGGATAACTTTAGATAATGGAATAATAAAATATTCATTACTTTATTTTGAGAAATTCAACTCATCACACATATAGATTCCCAACCCATATTCTCTTTTATCTCTCTATAAATTCAATTTCATTATTAATATCTCTCTAAATAATTGTCTACCATAATTATATCTTTAATCATTAGGGTTTGGATGGTTCTAAGGGTTGAATCTATGTTAAAAAGCTCAAGAGAGGTAAGGGACTCTAATCCTCCTCTTTTCTTTTCAGTTGAAATTATTTTTTTATAATATATTTTAAAATTACATTTCATTTACCTATATGATTGTAATTTTATGGTATTATCTTCCATTTGATATATTTATAATGATATATTATTTATTATCTATCATTATAGTCTTTACCTAAGCCATTCTTATGTAAATTTATGAGTTCCTAATCCTCCACTTTCCATTTTGATTAATATCATTTTGGTATGATATAATTTAAAATTATTTTTCATATACTATAATGATTTTAATTATATGTTATTATAATTCATTTGATATATTTTTAATGAGAAATTATTTATCTATTTTCATTATATTCTTTTCTTAAATCCTTATTATGTAGATGTAAGGTTCCTTAATCACTTTTTATCCTTTATTTGTGTAATCCTCTCCAATTAATTTTCATTTCAATGTGAAATGTTATTATGATTAATTTTTAAAATTTAAATATCATATCTTAAATTATATATCATAATTCCCACTTATTATAATACCTTTATAAAACATTATATTACTCAAACATTAGTGGAAACCCAAATAATAATCTAAATATAGGAAAACATCCTAAAATTTAAGTAAATTAAATAGTGTGTAGTTTCCTAGAAATGAAATCCCAATCTAGATACTATAAGTGGATATAATATCTTGATTATTTTCACCTAGGGGTAATAACACTAAAAATTGTTGGTCTGGTATTAACTCCATCTTCACCCAGTACCCAAAAAAATTGGCATTACTGCATACCTCGATTGATACTCTTGGGGGATATGATTTAAATGATTCCCAAGATCATTAACAAAAATAATGATATATTTTAATATATTAATATTTCATTGAAATAAATTTTTAAATTTGGTATCTAAAGTATGTAAGTATTGAAATAGATTTTGAATTATGGTCCTAGGGAAACGATTTATAATTTCTTTGGTCTCTTACCATAAAAAACGGTTGATCTCATTTAATATTTCTTATTGAAATCCCAAAAATGTTAATGTATCCTTCACTACTAATTTTTTATCATTCCCTTGATAAGGGTACATTACATTAAATTGTGAAAATTATTTAGTTTATAAGTTGATTGTGGGATGTTCACCTAGATAGCTATATTGTTCCATTTAATAGAGAAATATTTATATTTTGTTATCTATTATTTATTTTTGGATAGATTTTGATTACTTAGCCATTATTTTGTATAGGATTCCTTATAATATATTACAATATATATATATATATAGTTATCCATTCTCTTCATATGATGGAAGAATCATACCTATTATATGATTGGTGAGACCAGAATTATATAGTACAAGAATGCATTGGTAGGTATTATGAGACAAACTATATTTGATATTTTGTGTAATACTTACCTATTTTTGTTTAATTTCATGGAAAAAGGCCTCAAAATTGTGTTTATGATTTCTTTCAATGTGCATTCCCTTCATTTCCATTCCTGTGAGATCATTTAATTTTATCCAGGGATTATTTATTTCATTTTCTTCCTATGATTATGTTATAGTTATGTATTCATTGTTATGGAATCATTTTTTTACATATTTATTATATTTATTATTCCAAAATAATGTTACGTTAGATTTTTTTATATAATAACCCTTATTAATCATATGATATCAACCTTTACTTTTTTTCTGAATTCCCTAGGTAATGAAATGTAATACTATGTTTGATCAGCTTTGTGGATAGAATTAAGGAATAAATATGTCTACTCAAATGATGTAATATATCATGTTTTAATTTAATTTTTATATATCTAATATGTTAAGGACTAATATGTTCATAATTCCTCAGAAACAATATACCACTAGAATGTTTTCATCAATGAATCACAAAAGTTGGAAACAAATATATGAAGTAATCCTCATAAGTTCAATATTATAGAACTAGGATGAAATGTAATTTACCCTAATAATAAACCTGAATTACGCTCACTAAATCTTGTAAATTCCAATTCAAAAAAACATTCAAAAATGAGAATGAATGTAAAAACTAGTAAAAGAACATAATAAGTTTTTATGTGGTTTGGAATTTAATCCAACAACCACTGGGAGAAACACCACAATCACTCATTATATATGAAGTACAGTAATATAACAATTTGTGACTTGGATGCCATGTAAATCACTAAAAAAATTATATCTTTGAAACATTATAAAATTGGTCCCACCTCCCATTAAGAGGGTCCCACCTGAACATCCAATAAGCATCGACTTCTAACAACTATGGGAATCCATTTTTTACACTATGTAACTACTGAATCATTATTTCATTCCTTGTTCTAGCTACTAATCACTGTTAAATAAGCTATGTTCCCTACACCTCACTCATTTCCAAAAAATCTATGCTTATATTGATTCAAACGCATACACTACCTCCTCCCAATGATCACAAATAAATATTAACTTCTTGTTAACTGGCTATATGCTGAGTATCCATAAGAAATTATTAATATACAATGACCTCACTACCAACAGATAAAGTCTACAGCTTCTACTCTAATAAGGGAAAATATATCTCTATAGTTTCTACTTCCAGTGAACTTCCTTCTATTCTTAAATATACTTTACAATCCCAATAATCACTCACATTAATTTTAATTTAAGGATTAAATGGTATCCTCCAACACATTGTAAAATAAAATAATTCCTTAGAATTTACATTTCATGAAATTTTCTTCCATATCCTCATATTTATCCTTGTACAATTGAGGTATAATGCTACCTCACACTCTGCTAGACTAAAGCCTTTGTGAACATATCTTCTAATTTTTTCATCCTAGATATCTTTTGTAGCCCTAACACTCTATTTTCCCATATAATATATATGTAATTGTATTTTAGATCAATATTCTATATCTTTACATGTGACATAATATTTCATCCCAAAAATGTTTCGCATTGACTATCATAGTAATATACCCCACTTATCTGGCTATATCTGAGCCCCTATATCAGATTCCTCAACTATGCCATTTTCTTTCTTACTTATATTTCTATAACACATTGAATTTATTTTATAAAAACTAGAATCAATAGATACTATATGGACATCCAACTAAGTGTAATTCCTATAAAAGAGAATATGTATCTAGTAATACTTTTACATGAGTCTAATTGATCCCCCAAACCCATGTCAACATACCCAATTATCATATCATTATCTCTAAAACAAAGGGTTGTATCTTTAATTAATTTTAAGTACTAGATAATCAACTTTATGTCATCTAAATGATCTTTCCCTAAATTCACTATGTACCTGATGATCAATCCCACTATATGGGAAATATCTAGTTGAGTTCACGACATGAAATACTTTAGAATTACTACCTCTGATTCATATGGTATTCTAATAATATTCTTTACCTATTATTCCATTCATGGTGATTATTCATTTGATATTTTAATGTTTTCAACAATGGGAGTTGAAATAGCCTTCCATGTGGGAATTTAAAACCATTTAACAATATTTTGATGTACTCTTTTTATGATAGAACCAAACATATGGAATTCATATGATGTTTGAGCATTATTCCAAAAATCTAATTTTCTTCATCATGATCTTTTTTTTCAAACTTTATATACAATTTCAACTTCAGTTCTTGAAAATGATGAACTAAAAAACCCACCAAATGCATGTCGTCAACGTAATGAAACATAATGATAAAGTCCCCATAACATTAAATTTTATTATAGTAATGATCTAGAATGATTCACCTGAAACTATTCCCCTCTAAAAAATAATTAAGAATATGTTTCCACTGGCCTTTGTATTTTTTCGAACCATGGAGACTTCTCTTGATTTTTCACAACAATTCATAATTCCATTGATCCTTAATACCAAAAAAATTCCTTATAAATATCTCTTCATAAAAATACCAATGAATAAAGTATCTCATCGCATCAAATTGTTCTAAATGTAAATATCTATAAGTGACTAAGAAAAGTTTCGTTCGAATAATATTATGTTTTATAACTAGGGAGAATATTTTAGATAATTTAATTCCCTCCTACTAAATTCCTTTGACCACCAACCTCACATTTACCTCTTACTTCCATTAGATTATTCTTTTACTTGAAACACCTACTTTTTTTCATGTTCATTATTTTTATGTGGTAATTTTGTCATCTCCCAAGTGTTGTTCACACAAATTGTAAACAAATCATCCATCATAGACAACTCCCACTTAGTAAAATTTGGAAGACTTATCAATTCATCTAGATATTATGGTTCACCAATATATTCTAAAATTATGAATTTAAATTTATTTTTATTCATATATATTGATCATATGACTCTTATATATATCTAAAATTATGAATGTGGTTCTTCCCTTTCTAAAAATGAAACCTCTAAAATTTTATCTTCCATAACTCCAAAAAAAGTCTCACCGGTTCTTAAGAATTCATGTATATCTTCTTCAAGTGAAACATTTTAACTTTGTATGATACCCTAAAAACTTTCCTATAGGATTTTTGAAATTATTATTGACTCATAGCTATCTAAATTATAGGGAATTTGTGAACTTTCGATTTCTCTATTCATGTACACTCAAAGTTTAGTTGACTCTTTACCTATAACATCCTTTCCCTATAAGTTCTTATCTTACTAAAGGGTTATCTCATTAAAGACAAAATTTCTATTGATTTTTTTTTCATTATCCTGAATTTGAAAACTGATATTTTCATCTTCATATCCCATAATGAAACATGGATGACATTTATCTTAAAGATCATCTTTCTCATTGGGATACACATGTGTGTATAATAAACTTGTAAATATTTTGAGTTAATCTAAATCTAGTTCCATTCCTGTAAACAGATATTATATCTATTCTTATAATATCCCTATTTATTCCATGTAATATCTTGTAATATATCTAGAAATATTTTTGAGATGAGGTGCAGAGATGGCATGAGACTCTAAGGCTCAGTGTACCCCAAATTAATTTATGAAATATATTAAATATATTAAATGAACACAATCATTGTTTTCATGAAAAATTATAATAACTTATAAATTGAGTATTAGATTTAAAATATAATTCTTCCATTGAGTTCCTAGCATGGGTTTTACCCTAGGTGTGACATAACCTTTTTCATCATAGGGTGCTTTTTGAAAAGTCATCATGGGCATGGATAACCAATAAATTAATAAAATTTATTTATTTATTTTGAAATGATGTAGTGGCTGAATTATTTTCTATAAATGTATAAATATGGGAAAATATCATGTTTAGCTGCATATCCTTGGATATTTATATGATTCATGGGAGTAACTTCCATTAGTGAATGACAATAGGACAGAAGATCAACAACCTGTGTGCAATGGAATTTGAGGATCTCTCTAGTGAAAATGATATAGCTTCTGTCTTCATTATCGAAAGATATAAATAAAGGTAAAAAGTTTTTTATTTGGATTTATTTCTCAATTGCTTATTTCTATGATAAATATTAATCAATAAACCAACAAATTGATTCATGGATCGGCCATATTGCAGAATGGGTTTATCTGTGGGGATTTCATTTAGAGAATTATTTATTTTTATCTGGTTCTTCATTCATCATTATAATATAAATGGATCAAGGAAAAATGAACACAATATACATTCCTTCCTATTTTCATGTTTTCAAGATTTCTCTCTACTTTATTGTGTGTTCATCACTAGAGTTTCGATTGACCTGTGATTCGACCAAAATACCGAGAAATCAACTACTGTGTACCTGATTATTGGATCAGCGGTTCGATTTTTCATATCCAAGATTGGTATAGTGTAGGGATCATATTATGATGGTAGTAATTAGAAAATTGGATTATATTGGATACCTATGGTTTGAGCAGTATTGTAGCACCAACAAGGATGAACTATAACTGATTCTCATGAAAATTAGATGATCGGATTTTGGTAAGTGGTGACAATGAGGCTCGAAAAAAGTCGATTTGTGCTTCTCGGCAAGATTCATGGTGGATTTGGGGGCCATATGATCATATGATGATGTAGAATAATGTTAGGTCCACTAGGTCAAATACCCTGAGAGGGGGGTGAATTCAGGTATGATAGATTAAAACTTTCTCCCGTCCGGATCTTGTTTCATTGTTAGACAAAACTTAATTCTCTCTTCCTCCCGTAGAAATATATGAATAGACATGAAATCATGCACAGGACACAACAATTTTTACTTGGTTCACCTTCAATGGAATATTTCCAAGGTTCATACAAGGGCAATGTACCGATGTACAGAATTCACTAAGGCTCGCTACCAATAATGAGTACAATGTTCGGGCTAGATCTTCTATACCCAGACTCACTGTATTTACAAGATTTAGGGTTTGATCACTACATTTACAAGGGTCACTCCCTATGCCACTTTCATTGGCTCACTGCTGGTGGAAAGGGTCATCGTTTTCCTCTTCCTTCGCTCACTACTCATGGGGAGGAATCCACTCACAGTTTATGGACGTGTAGGTCCTACATGTAACACCCCAAGATTTTATGAGAATTATTCTTTTTAATTTCTTTGACATCTTGTGTTGTACGCTTCACCAAGAGTATCTTTAACTATACGCAACACCATATTAGCTTGTATTATACATAAACACTATTCTTGGCTTGTGTTACACACAATAGCGACCTTCCTTGATAGCGTGTGTTATACGCAATACTGAGTTTCACAAAACAACGATATATTATTATAATATTATTATAAACGAGCCGTTTTGAATATTACTAACTAAATTTTTAATTTTATGACATTATAACTCATCTTACACATTTTATATAACATGGTATAAGAACAAAATAAATGTTTTGGGTAAAATAAGTATTTTTCAAAAAATGCAGTTTTGCCGCCTTTTGATGGCACACCCACTTTAAATATAGTTTCTGACACATTTATAAGTTAATTTTTTTGAAATAAACTTATTAATTTCAATAAGGATATAAAAATTAACTTTGGATAATTTTTTAATATTTTTCTGTTAACTTTCATATTTTGATGAATAATAGAAATACGCTAAATTTTAATTTAAAAAAACTTTTTCCATTGAGATAATTTATATGGTTAAATTATAATATTTAATGGTTTTAAAGTATAAATAGAATATATATTTTTACCATTTAATATAATGTAAGTCATTAGCATTAATTTTACACTGAATTCACAGGTAAAAACATTTGAATCTTTTGCAACGTTTTAACTTTTAAAACTCGTTTTCTTAACAACGGGATTAATTTTAAATTAATTACTGTAACTTCTATATTTCGAATTTTAAAAAATGGATTCCATATTTCGATTAAGTAGTTATAAATTATGTTAATAGGTTACTTTTTTTTTTGATATTATGAATAGTAACTATGGTAATTATTTTTACTACAGTTAAAGGTAAATTGGATAATTAAGGGTAAAAATAAGATTATAAAATTAACCTAAGACCTTCCAAAATTCTATTGGATGAATAAAAGTCAACCCATATCACTTAAGGGTCGGAATAGGTTCATTTTATGGAATTTTAACCATGAAAATTATATTTATTAAAACCAAAGAAAGTGACAACATGTCACTCTCTTATATCTTATAAGTGTAATAATTTTAATTTAGTGATAAATTTCATAAAACATCGAACATGAATAGTCTCCAGAAATCTAATAAAATTATCTACATCATTTGAATTTATTTAGAATTTTTATGGATTAAATAATTATCATTAATTATGACACAATAGTGATGTTGAAATTATTTTATTGATTGAAATATCAAATAAATGGTTTTAAAAATATTAAAATAAATATTATATGAACTATTTAATGTGCTCCATGAATTTTATAGATAAATATGAAATGTTATGAATATATTAAATCTTTTTGTTCGAACATATCCTCTGTGTGGATTTTATTTAAATTCAAATAAATGAATAGTGTCAAAATTGACACTATTGTTATTTTATAAAAATAACATATTATAAAAATGTTTAAAAATCACAAAATATTTAAAAATTATAAATTGAAATTTATATGGTCGAAAATGTCACAAAGTATAAAATTATGGGAAATTAACGACACATAAGTAATTATTTATAACAATTTAAAATTTATAATATTATTACCACAAATAAAATTAAATAGATTAAACAAGGATAAATCAAGTTGATAAGGTTTAAAATAATTTTCCAACAGGTCTAAATTTTATTGGTTGATGAGATTAAAACCCTATCTCATCTAATATTCTGATTTGAGTCATTTTTGGAGGTTTTTCTATAGGGTTTGAATTTATTATATATTAATATTTGTTTTGTTTCCAAAGGTGCCCCTCTCCTCCCTTATAAAAGGTCACCTCCTCCCTCTCCTCCTCACAACATTTTGAGCCTTCAAGCTCAGCCAACCCCTACCCATTTCCCTTCTCCACTTACCTAGAAACATGATAGAGGTCTTGGTCTTCTTCAAATACCAACTTTAGTGCCCTAAGATGAGGTTTAGAAGAGGTGCATTGAAGAAGAGGAGTTTCGGACAAGTATGGAATAAATTGGACCTAAGGTAAGGGATTATTTCATCTCACTTTTATTTCTGTGAGACATATGACTTAATAACCATCTATTTCTTTTGTATGGTTTTTATGCTTCCCATGAATGTTTTATGATTTTTATTATGAAGGATTTGATATTTACATATACATGTAATTTTCATTATTTTATGACATGTATGATTCCACTGATCATAAAAGGTAAGGGATAATTTTCCAATCTCATTTTTATCTGAGATTGCTTATATGTAAGTACTTACTAAGGTTATATTTATCATCCATGTTCGTGTTTTATAAGAATGTTTTCATAAAGTTTTTAGTATTCTTCCATGCATGTTTAAAGTCATGTTTACCCCTTTTGACTTTTACTATGTAGTATGGAAGGAATCTTTCTTTTGTTTACCATACGAGGTACTTTTTGACTTTTCCCGCAAAAGTACAAGAATAATGTTTTTTTAACTTATATGGCATGAACGGATTTTTACATTTTCATAATGCCTTATTTCCATGAAACTTCCTCTACAAGATTTCATGATTTTTTTCAACAAAATACTTTTATTTTAAAATTACATGGAATTTTGTGAAAATAAAATGATTTTGAAGGAGAAAGGATATTTTCCTCAAGAATTCATTTCAAGTGTTTTATCAAAAATATTTCCCATATAAGATGACATTATTTAGTACGGTTATGTTTCAAGTATAATGTTTCTATTATTTACATGGTTTGATTTTTATTATGATGAAATGATATCCATTTGTTTTATATGGATTGTGTTATGATGGGATGATGTTTATGAAACCCATATTATTCTTTGGGTTATGATGAATCATTTATGTTTATTTTGTGTCACATGAAAGAATAATTTAATTCTTAAATGGGTGGGACCTATATCTCCCTCCAATGCATTGGGTAATGATTTATATCTCATGTGATAGACATGGCTGGAACGAAAAGTGAATCCAATTCAGTAATACAGGGATGTAACATCAAGTAAACCTGGTTCAGTAATGGAATTTGTCCACTATGATGGTCTTGGCAGCAATTCCTTGGATACTATGGAAATCATAACATGTGCTTAATGGTTTCTACAATTACATGTTTTATTCCCATGATATTTTATCATGATTAATGTTCCTTTATGATCTATGCCTTATGAACTGCCAATATTTTTGTCATTACTCATGATTTTGATGTTTTATGTTCATATTCTTATGTTCAAATGTTTAGGGATTCTTTTATGTTCTCCATGTTTACCCTTACTGAGCATTTGAGCTCACCCTTTTTATGTTTTCTTTTCCACAGGATATAAAGAAATGTTTTAGGTAAGAAAACCAAAGGGGAAGATATTTGTGGGAGATGTTGAAGATCTTTCACCATGATTAGAAGATTATGTTCTGAGTTTCCAAAAACACTAAACTAATATGGTCTTTGGGCATCTGTTTTTGTCATGTATTAAGTATTCCTCAAAATTAATGTAATGTTTATGTACATCAATCTTTGGGTCTCTGCACTACATAGTTTATGGACATGTAGGTCCCTTCATTTTCATGAATTCCTGCATCGTCGACTATAGGTAGATGCTCTGTTGAAATTATTTTTTCACCCATAGATGAATTCCACCTTTTCGAGTACTTCTAGGTACTAAAAATACTTTCACAAACTGATTTGAATATTTTGCAAGCTTCCTTGTGAAAATCACGAACCTCTTGCTCATCCCGTGTAATGAGTATCAGGTTTGGTATACGGACCACCTTCTCCATGTAATACTGCCTCCGATGTGAACTGCCATTCATCCATGGACTGCCTCCACCTTCGCGATTGCGTACCCCTACCACGTACCTGATTCTGCAAACCTCCATTGTGCATCTCCCTCTATCAGCGAACTGTTCTCTATTCATGGACTGACCTTGATTCCGCATATTGGAGCTCTCCCTCCAGGTACTTCTTGTAGAATTATCCCTCTAGCATACTAGAGATTCCTTTTATGCATACCGAGACAACTCCATTCGTGTACCGGACATCCCTCTCCACGTACTGGACTTCCTTTGTAGGTTAAGAATCCCTACAAACACCTTCAGTATGAAACACTTTCAGAATTTTCTGAATTCTCGGAGAAAAATATGTTCTCAAATGATGTTCAATATCTAAAGTAATTTGTGGTGTTATCCATTATTATATAGGATAAGATACTCGCAAAATTTCCTAATCTAGGATTTACCAAATCTTCAAACCATCCTTCACCGCTTACCGATCCATCTACCGCCGCAAGCCACCTGTGAACTGTTTTTACTCACCGTCTGCATAGTGCCTTTTCTGTTATGTGGTCAATTTCCTCTGATAACATCAAGACATCCACGTACAGCACTGTCGCTCCACTGCGAACTATTTTTCGTTTCGCGGACCCCTTCGGTGTACCATTCATGTCTGCTCCTCTTACTGTTCCCACTACTCTGCGTACCATTCCCAGAACATGGTACACGGTCCACGAATTATGGTACGTGATTCTCATCCTTTTCCAATATTCTTCATTTATCTTCATATTGGTCACTCCTATGAAGAAATCCTTCCTTTTACAACACCAAACTTCTGATTTTGAGGCCCAAAATTTTGGAAAACACTGGAAAAATGCACCACCTTAAAAACATATCTTCGGAAAACACAAACCATTCTCATTCACGATCATCTGGCTTTGTCAACAAACACAATCACACCCAGAACATTCCAAGAGGACTCCTTGAGGGATTTTTTCCCAACAATCTCCCCCTTTGGGTTTGTTGATAACACTTCTCATAACAATGCATCACATTTTGATACCTCAATAATACTCCTTCCAAATCCAACCACTAATCACTTCTGGCGATTAAGATAGCGATCAAGGATTTACTCAACACATACTCTAAGACCACATGATCCATACTCGGCATGAGAAACAAAAATATAGTGAAAATTTCATCAATGAATCACTTAATTTTTGAAACCAATTGTTGATAACAAACTGATACCAATTATTGAGTGCTTGAAGGCTTATGAAACCATTCCAACACCACTCTTATGATTTTATCATGATCCTCGGCTATCGTGATATATATTCGTTGATTGATTACTTCTAGAATTGTAAGATTTAATGATTCCCTCATATGTTATAGCTCCTCTAGCCAGCTTAAGCTCAGCTTCAACTCCCCCTATCTCGCTGCTCCACTTAACAGTTTCTCCCTATGCCTTTTCTCCCCCTGAAATAGTTACACTTTATCCCCCTTGGTCAACGAACCCAAAGGGAACATCAAGGTTGTCTACAACAGGGTAAAGAACACATATTATCACATTAGGGAAAGACACATCATACCTCGGGGAGAGGGGGATCCCACATCCATACTTTTTCAAGTGCGATAAGTCAGCTGGACTCCCAGAGCCAGTCGATGCCTTTAAAAGCTTCTTTGGGTAAGGCCTTTGTAAGAGTATATACAACTTATTATTCTGTAGGCACAAAATCCAACTTCACAAGCCCTTGATCCACTATATCCTTGATAAAATGATATTTGATTTAAATTTTCTTTTTCCTTGTGTGATGGACTATATTTTTTCTCAAATTTATGGCACTTGAATTATCAAAATGAATCCCGATCAGAGATTTCACTTCAATTTCCTTATCTTCAAGTTTTTGTTTCATCCACAATAGCTACGTAAAAGCTTGAGTAACCACAATGTATTCAGATTTTGTGGTGCTCAATGATATGAAATCTTTATTCTTGCTCAACCAAGAAATACACAACCCTCCAAGATAAAAGGCACCTCCTGATGTTGATTTCCAATCATCTGCTAAACCATCCCAATCCTCATCTGTATATCCCAATAACTCTGGATGAGATTTGTCATTATACATTATGCCAAAATACACTTTTCCCTTGATTTACTGAATAATTATTTTTACTGCAATCATGTGTCTATCCTTGGATTTCTTTGATACCTTGTTTTTTTTCATGTGGCCAACACAATATTAGGCCTTATCATTATCAGGTACAACAGACTTCCAATGATTTGTCTATATTCTATGGTATTAACTGCCATTCCTTCATTATCACATTATAGTTTCATTCGGGTAGCAATTGGAGTCTTCATCTCTTTGTAATTATCCAATACAAAACTTCTCAAAACCTCCTTGGTATATTTAGATTGAGAAATAAAAGTGACATTCCTTCCTTGACTCACCTGTAAGATAAGGAAAAATGTCATCTCACCAATCATCAACATTTCGAACTCACTTTTCATGAATTCAAAAAACAGTTTGCATTGTGCTTTATCTGATCCACCATAGATTATGTCATCGACATAAACTAGCGCCATCATCCTTTGACTATTTCCATTATTGAAATATAGATTATAATAAACTCTACCATGATGCAAATTAATTTTCTTTAGAAACTAATCAGACCTTGAATACCATGCTCTTGGTGCTTACTTCAATCCATATAAATCCTTCTTCAGCCGACAAACTTTGTTTTCATCTTCATGAACATGAAAACCATATGGTTGCTCAATGTATACTTCTTCTTCCATGACTCCATTTAGAAATGCTGAATTGACATCCATATAGAAAACCTTAAACTTTCTTTTCACTATTATGGACAATAATAACCCGATTGTCTCCAGCCTTGCAACGGGTAAAAATGTCTCGTCAACATCTATACCCACTATTTGGGAGTATCCTTTTCACACCAGTTGTGCTTTTTTTCGAATAACAACACCATCTTCATTCATTTTTTTGAGAAAGACCCACGTTTTCCTGAAAAAGTTCTTATATGCTGGTCTTGAAACAATTTCCCACATCTGATTCTTCTCAATTTGGTCAAGCTCTTCATTCATTTCCTGAACCAAATTCTCATCTCTAGTTGCTTTATCAAAACTTTTTGGTTCCACTTGAGATCAGTACGATTCTTGTTGTAGTACCCTCAGTTTTTTGTATATAACCCTTACTTGATTCTTTTCATGGTTATAAAGTTAAGGGTTTTTAATGGGAGAGTCAGGAGAACTTTGAATGAAGTTTGAGGCAAAGGGGAAGTCACACAGGCAGCGCACGGTTTGTCTAAACCATGCGGCCAAACCGTGCATAGTTGGTCTTGGAGGCAGTAGCTCCTGCACTATTGGTGCATGGTTAGGAGAGACCGTGCGATGAGGTCATTCAAGTGGGGTGGATGAGGCAGTAGCTAACACACGATTAGCACACGGTTTGTCAAACCATGTGAACTAACCGTGCGGGCACTTAAATGAGATCCTTAAATTGTGGATCTCACTAGTTTTTTCCTCTAACTGCCTCGTTTAATCTCTTAAGCGGCCATAACTCATGATTAATCTCCCTTGAAGGTTGGAAAACCTCTCCTGAGTGTTTTGGAGGCGATCTGAAGGCTTCTCTTGGCGAATTGAAGCCGGATTCTTGAGGTATGTGATCGTTCTGCTTCTTTCTTGATTAGTTTCTTAGATCTACTTAATTCTACTTCTCCTCTTCTCTCTGTTTCTTAGATATACGCCCGTTATGGGTAGATCTAAGTTTTTGGTTGCCAAATATGATGAGTTTTGGTCTTAATATTTCTAAGATATGATATCTAAGGTGGGTTTTTGAAGAACCAATCTGGTTTTCTTGTGTGTTCTTTGTTTGTTGTGGTTTTGGTCAAAACCCTGAAGGTAGGAGGCTTCACTCTCGACTCCTCTTATTAGAATTGATTGGCTTAGTTTCAAATTGGTTTATTTGAATGGAATTGATTGTGAAAATCTTGGAATAAAATATCTTTAATGATGATTTATGGTTTTAGTGAAATTGTGAAATCTTGGTGAAATGTTGTGCAAAGTTATTTGGTTCCTTGAATTTAAAATGATGATTTTAAATTATTTATTTGCTGGAATTGTAAATGGTTTAATGGAAACTGGGTTTTCAATAAAATTGGTGTTTTATTTAAATGGTTTGGAATTTAAATGGTTTGTAATTTTAATGGTTTTGACGGAAATGGTTTTCAATAAAAAGGTGTTTTTATTGAAAGGGTTGTTTTGGCATGATGATTGGGAATATGTGGTGTGTGTTCATAATTCATATATGGGTCTTGGTTGAAATATGAACTTTTTCTCGGTTCCAAAGTGTTAATGGAACATGGGAAATATGGGGCTTGGTTGAAAGATGACCTTGTGCTCGGTGCCAAAGGGATAATGGAACATGGGAAACAATTACCTTGTGACGACTTGGTATATCGACAAGAAACCGCTCATGAGTATGGAACTATCATAACATATCATGCATGGTTGATTTCATGGGTTTTTGAAATGTTTGGGTATGCCAAAAAGGAGATATTGTGAAATGGTTTTAAAACTTGTTTGGTTATTTTTCTGTGAAAATAACGTGTTGGAAAACTGGTTTTAATTTCACTTGGTAGCTTGTTTACATCTTTTTATAATCTGTTTTGAGAAAATGTTTTATATAAAATGTTTTATATAAATTTTTCTAACTCTTCTATCCTAGTGGCATGAGTAGGGAAGTCATTGGGGAAAACCTACTGAATTTTATTCTCACCCCTGCTTTGGCACTTTGGTGCTTTTGCAGATGTCATATTCCGGGACACAGGTAAAGGTAAAGTAGCTTTTTTCTAGTGGCTCGTGGTGATTCATGGGAGATGTTGTGGAGCTCGGAGTCTATGGTGCACGGAGTCTTGGTGCCTTTTGAGATTCTTGGGTTGTTTATCCGCTGTGAACTTGTTACTTTGTTTCATCTACAATAGTCGTGTGCTTTGATGTGGTTGATATTAATGAAGTCGTTTGATTGTCTTTATTTTGCTTCATGCATCATATAGTGAATGTTTAATTATGGTTGGTTGGTTTATGGGTTTATTTATAAAAGGGTAAATCATCTCTCAATTTTATTTGAAACCCTTCAGCATTTATTTCTAGCCTTTGGCATCTTGGGGATGTCTCTTAAGGCCTAGTAACAACTCGTTGTACTCTCAATACAATGAGAATTAACGGGTCATTACAAATGGTATCAACTTGTTCAGTCCTTGACTAAAAAGTAGTCATCGATGTTCTTAGTCTTGGAGTTGAAATTCATTCTTGTCTATTCCTTGGGTCGAAATCTTAGACAGGAGTAGGATTGTCGAAACATTAAATGTATAGCATAAAAAACGTAGCTAACCCGTTTGTGATGAACTTCAACTTAAAAGGGTGTTGGGTATATAAGTGTTTTGGATACACTTCTAGAATCTTGGAAATCTCATTTTCATGGGTTTATCCAATGAGATAAGCATGACATGCATTGTAGAGGAATTATTTCCCACTAGGATTGCATATCTCATTGTGAGGAATGAGTAAGTATTTTGATCAAGGTGCGAATTTTTTACAAATGTAGAAATTGTTTTCAAGTAAAATATTTTGAAAATGGGGTATTTGGTGTATTTTGAAATTGGGTTGATTTTTAAAAGGCATGAGGAATGTTTTCAAAAAAAATGAACATGGGAAAAAGGATGTTTTAGAAAACAATGTTGTGATAGATGATGTGATAGAATTTGAAATTCTAAGCCATCAGTTGCTATAGAGTGAGATTGACAGAGTTTGTTGTTGGTTTAGGAAATGAAACTTGATAGGTGTCATAGAGACTAGTCAGAAGAGGCCAGTGAGAATGTGGTTGCACCTGAACCATAGGTGAACCAACAGTTGGTCCAAAGCATCGCTCAGGCTTTTAAAACCATTGAGTGGGGACTGCAACCGGATACTTGGTTTACGATATATGTCACTGCGGAAAATCCAAGTGGAGGAAGTACAATTGTCTTCACTAGAGGCACTGGGAACTCAACCGTTGGGAACAAGAGGAAAAGGGGCACCTTTTTCCATGGTGCAAGTGGAAATCAAAACTAGATGGTTGGATCAGTAAACCTTCCTCCACGACCCCAGAGCAAAGCTGGTTGTTTTCAATGTGGTTCTGTTGACCACAAAAAAGAGGGACTGTATGGCATAGCCTATAGCATGTCATAAATGCAACAAGATGGGACATCTTCAACACTATTTTTGCAGTGCTCCTAGGTCGGGTGCCCAACACACTTCCTGGGTGTCGCGATCATCATACGCTTGGACAAGACGAGGATAACAGAGTCAGCCTCGTCAGTATAATAGATCTAGCCATGGTGATTCTCGAAATACCATGACTCCTAACCCAGGGCAATCCCAATAAGGCAATAAGGAGAACAGTGCAGTGACGAGCAATTGTATGGAGCTAAGCCTATGATGGTCGATGATCAAGCTGGACCATCTACGGTGAGAGGTACAATTCTTTTTAATTCTACCCTTGTTCAAGTGCTCTTCGATACTGGTGCATTAAATTATATCATTGCTTCTCATGATGTTGATTTTCTATGTTTAAAACTAGAAATAATTCCTTCTGTTTTGAAACTGAAAACTCCTCTGGGTGAAAGATAATGTCAAGACTTTGTGTGTAGAGCATGTACTATAACTGTTGATGGAGTTGAGTTAAAATGTGACTTCTTGATGTTGGACATGGATGTCTATGACATAATCCTGGGTATGGATTAGTTGACACTATTTAAGGCTCACATCGATTGTTATAGGAGAACAGATAGTTTCATGACTGAGGACGACATCGACCATCTCTTCATAGGAGAAAGGATAGAAAAGAAAGGTGCAAATAGCTTGTTGGCACCAATGGTGGGAACTATCTCTTACCATTTGGCAGCATTAACTTTGGCATCAATGGAAGAGATTGAGGAAAATAGTTTTCCAGCTGTTGTGGATAAATTTCCAGATGTCTTTCTTAAGAACATCTCAAGGTTACCACCTCTAAGGGAAGTGGAGTTTATGATTGATCTCATTCTGGGGACCAGTCCTATTTCCCTTTCATCTTATAGGATGGAACCAATAGAGTTATGGGAATTGAAAGTGCAGTTAGAGGAGCTAGAAAGCAAGGGTTTCATTCACCCAAGTACTTCTCCATGGGAAGCACCAGTGTTGTTTGAGAAGAAGGCAAATGGAACTCTTTAGCTATTTTTTGATTATCGTAAGCTTAACCAAGTTACGATAAAGAATAGATGTCCACTTCCACTCATTGATGATCTATTCAATCAATTAAGGGGAGCTCATTGGTTCTCCAAGATTGAATTGCGATCAGGATATCACCAATTGTGAGTTCGGAAGGAGGATATTCCAAAGACAACTTTTAGAAGTTGATATGGCCACTATGAATATGTAGTCATTCCTTTCAGTCAAACGAATGCACCAGCAATCTTCATGGATTTGATGAATCGGATATTTTAGTGATATCTGGATTCTTTTGTTGTGGTTTTTGTGAACGATATCTTGGTGTATTCAAAGACAACGGTTGATCATGAGGTGCACCTAGAAACAGTGTTACAAATCTTGAGAGATCATCATTTGTATGCCAAATTATCAAAGTGTGATTTTTTGATATGGGAAGTACGTTTCATTGGCCATGTCATTTCTAAGAAGGGAATTTCTATATATCCTAAAAATATAGAAGTCGTTATCTCGTGGAAACAACCGAAGAATGTGTTTGAGATACGCATTTTTCTTGGTCTAGCTGGTTACTACAGATACTTTGTGAGTGATTTTTCACAACTAGCTTCACCAATGACAACTTTGAAAAATAATAAAGCTCCATTCCAATAGATAGAAGAATGTCAGAAGTCTTTCCAGGAACTAAAATTTTGGGTTACACCTGCACCTATCTTGATTTTTCCAGAATCAGGACAAGGGTATGTGGTTTATTGTGATGCTTCAGGATCAGGGTTGGGTAGTGTTCTTATGAAAATGGATCACATGGTTGCTTATGGTTCAAGTCAGTTGAGGGTGTATGATAAGAATTAACCAACACATGATTTGGAGTTAGTTGTAGTCATCCATGATTTGAAAACATGGAGACACTATCTCTTTGGTGAGAAATTTACTGTGTTTATGGATCAAAAAAGCTTAAAACACATTTTTTTCACAGCGAGATTTGAATCTGAGGCAAAAGAGGTTGATAGAGTATCTCCAAATGTTTGACTTTGACTAGATGTACACACCAGGAAATGGAAATTCGGTGGTAGATGCATTGAGTAGAAAGTCATATGCTCAGTTCGTGAAAGAAGCTTCGGATGAATGGCAGTTGATGTCAGTCTTAGCCGACATGCATGTGGAATGTAAAGACTGAGGTGATGTTGATGTTTTATTTTCATCTATGCTTGTTCTTGATTTAGTAAAGATGATCAAATAAGCACAAACATCTGATGCAGAATGTCTAGTTTTAAGTTCAAAACTCAATGGTGGGGAGACCATTGATGGCTAGAAACTTGATGGGGGTTCCGTTTTGTGTTTCAGAGATCGGATGGTTGTACCTATGGTGTGTCAGGAACAACTCCTTCATGCTTACCACCATTCAAGATGGGTTTTACATCCAGGTACACAGAAGATGTATAAGGTGTTGAAGGTGCACTTTTGGTGGAGCAGCATGAAAAGGAAGGTGGTCGAGTCTATCTCATGGTGCTTAACTTGTTAGCAGGTTAAAGCAGAGCATCAGAGACCAGCTAGTATGTTACAATATTTACCTATCCTAGTGTGGAAATGGGATCAAATAACCATGTATTTTGTTACAGGTCTTCCAAGAATGGTCTAGAAACATGATTCCATTTGGGTGATAGTGGATCGTCTAACCAAGTCGTCCCATTTCATCCCTATTCATAAAACTCATACGGTGGAAGATCTTTCAAAAATCTATATCCGAGAAGTGGTAAAGAGGCATGGTATACCAGTGTCTATAGTCTCAGATAGAGATCCTAGGTTCACATCTCATTTCTGGAAATCATTACAACAAGACCTTGGAACTCAGTTGACTATGAGCACGGTGTATCATCCTCAAACGGATGGGAAATCCGAGAGGATGATACAAACATTAGAATACATGTTTCGGGCTTCTGTAATGGATTTTAGTGGATCATGGGAGGATCATATACCCTTAGTGTAGTTCTCACACAATAACAGCTATCAAGTCTCGATACGCATGGCTCCGTTTGAAGCATTGTATGGGCATCCTTGTCGTTCTCCACTATGCTGGGTGGAAATGGGTGAAACTTCACTAGTCGGGCCAAGCCTCATACAAGAAACAATAGAGAAGATCCAGCTGATTAGAAAGAGGATGGAGATGGATCAGAGTCATCAGAAATCATATATATATCACCATCGAAGATCGTTGTCATTCATTGTGGGTGATCATGTCTTCTTGAGGATCTCTACAAGTCTTGGACATCATCGTTTTGAGAAACATGGAAAGTTATCTACTTGATACATTGGACCTTTTGAGATATTGGAACGGGTTGGAGAGGTGGAATATCGGTTGGCATTACCACCATGGTTCAGTTTGGTGCATAATGTGTTCCATGTATCTCTGTTGAAAAAGTATCATCCTGATCCTAACCATGTGATCAGATGTGATCACGTTGACCTAGAGCTGAATGATTCGTTGATACATATCCCGGTATGGATTGTGTATAGGCAATAGAAAGTCTTTCATGGAAAAAGAATTGATCTAGTGCGGGTTTTATGGCAGCATGTGTAGGATCAAAATAATAATGTAGATGCTCAATATACAAGAGGGGGGTGAATTGTATACTTTAAAAATTCCTTTGGAACCTTTAAAGTTAGTTATGAATAACTATGTTTTCCTTAAGAAAAGGAAAGATCTAAGTTTAACAAAGTTAAACTAAGCAAATTCACAACACCTCTAACACCAAATGAAAACTTGGAAAGAGATTCCAAAAGTAGGTTCTGGAAATATGGTTCCGAAAATTGAAACTTAACAAAAGATTACAATATGAGATTCTACCTTAAAGCGTATAGAATATAAATGAAACAGAGTACAAGTAAGGAAGTATAAGAAAGTTATACTTTCCTTATAATACAAAATGCAGCAGAAACAATCAAGTAGTAAAACTACAAGTAACAAGATATAAGTCTTTTAACCCAAAGAGAAGGGTATCCAACAACCATAGATAAAGGTCCCTTGATTTATACTTTCAAGAAAGTATGTCTTACCTACACCAGGGTAAGCCCTCGATACGAAGATCGGAGTCTCTGTCATTCTATCCCCGCAAGCCCTAAACTTCAAGTTAGTTGGTCACCTCTGTCTTCCTCAACAAGGAAGCCCTCAACTTCAAGGTAGTCGGCACCTCTGTCTTCCTATCCCCGGAAGTCCTCAAATGTAATCACCAACATTCAGAGTCGCATGAAGCAAAAACTGAACGAGCGGTTCAGTACACACAAGGCATGAAAAGCTTTCTCTCTCTAGAAATCACCTTAGAAGCGTGTGGTCTCTAGATCGATCAACTTCTCTGTGTGTCTGAGCTCTTTCAAATGAGCTCCTATTTATAGGAAAATTTCCAAAGGTCAGCTCCCTCTTCCAACGGTCATATTTTCCATGAAACTCGGAGGGACCTGTACACTTGTAACTCAACCAACAGTTAATTAGAAAAAGAATAGATGACATCGTTTTATAACAAACTATGTATAACTGAATGCATGACATCGTTTTGAAACAAAGCATTTGTGATTAAAATCTAATCAATAGTTCGGAGTGTAAGTAAGTCAAAAGTTCGGAGTCTAATCAAAATAAAGTTCGGAGTCTATGTTAATAAATGTTCGGATTCTGTTTTATTGGAATTCGAAGTCTGGTTTCACCAGAGATCGGATTCTGAACCTGTAGAGTTCGGAGTCGAACTTCTTAAGAGTTCGGAGTCGAGCTTCTTTAGAGTTCGGAGTCAAACTACAAAAGAGTTCGGAGTCAAACTTCTTCTGAGTTCGAAGTCGAGCTTCTTCAGAGTTCGGAGTCGAACTACAAAAGAGTTCGGAGTCGAACTTCTTCAGAGTTCAGAGTCGAACTAAAAAAGAGTTCGGAGTCGAACTTATTTAGAGTTCGGTGTCGAACTATTTAAGAGTTCGGAGTCGAACTGAAAAAGAGTTCGGAGTTGAACTTCTTTAGAGTTCGGAGTCGAACTGCTTAAGAGTTCGGAGTCGAACTGCTTAAGAGTTCCAAGTCAAACTTCTTCAGAGTTCGGAATCCAGAATTCGGATTAGAACTACATTATAGATCACATCCAGAATTCGGATCCTAAAAACAGAATACTTCAAATCTTTTCATTATATGGATCCGGAAATTTGGTTATGAATCTGGTTTTTAAGTTTAAGAATAATATTTCTATGTATAAGAAAATCTAGGTTAAGGTAAATTTCCTTAAAGAAGTAAATTTTCCTTATGGGGGTAAAAAATAATATTTTCTTAAGTATAAGGGGTTTGTGGTTTTCAAAACAAGAAGGAATGGAAATTTCATATGGAAAACCTTATTGAATCAACAATCTCCCCCTTTTTGGAAAGCACAAACATCCTTTTGAAAAAGTATTTAATGATTTTAAAAAAATTCATTAGACTTTGAAAATTAAAACTTACCTCCCTTGTTCATAGATAGAAGTGAATACAACTAACTCCCCCTTAGGCATTGAAACTCTAAGGATTTTATTCTGGGTTTTTGGAGTAGAGTTTTCATTATTGTAAGAATGAAAAAAACTTCATAGTGGGAAACTCCCCCTTTCTTTAAGGATATTTCTCTTAGAAATTTTTCATTTCTCCTCCTTAGAAATAGTTCTTTTTCCTTCTCCCCCTTTGTTATTTTCAAAAAGAATTGAAGGGAATGGAAAACAAAATATACTACCTGAAACATTAGTATATAACAAGATACAAACCAACCAGATAACCATTTCATTAGAGTTGGGGAAAAAAATTACAAGAAAATACAAATACAACAAAAGATCGGAGTGGATTCATTTATCTTCCTTTTCCTTCAGAATGAGCTGCTTCAATAAGGCTTTGAGTTTCTTCAAGTCTCTTTGATCTTCATCTCGTTTCCTCTCCAAGGATTTTACCTTTTCTTATTGAGCTTTTAAAGCCTCTGCCTGAGCCTCCAAGGCTTCTTTTTGCAACTTCAACAAATCATCTTGCTTTTCCATCTTCTGTTGAAACGCAATCTGAAAATCTCTTTCAGTTTTCCAATTTTGAGATACTGAGTTAAGCTTCCCATTCCGATCCCTAACCTATTGATTCCAGAAATTTTTCTCTTGGGTTAACTTCTCAGAAATTTCATTAACCTTTTTATCCTCCATTTCAAAGGCATTTTGAACTTCTGCCTGAAAATTCTAAAAGTGAACTAAATATTCATCAAATATCTTAGACCACTTCGTTACTTTACTGCAGGACTTCCTATGTATTTCATAATCGATCAGAAAACTTTTCTATTCAGCTTCCAACTTCACAAACTTATCCATTAGTGTGGATAAAGAATCTGATTTGTGATTCATAGATTGTTGCAGCAACTGGCATCTAGAATCTATTGTTGGAAGAATCAGAATTGTGTCCACCAACTTTCTCAGAGATTGGACCACAAAATCATGCCTATGGGATGATGATTCCGAATCAGAAACTTCTTTTTGAGATTCCTCATCTTCAACTGGCATCAGCTTCCTTCTGGAGGTACCACCAACCTCTTTCTTTCTGATGATATCTTTAATAGGTGTCTCCATTAAAGTTTTCTTCCCTTTATTGGATTTCGGAATGGATTGCACATTTGGAGATACTTCCTCAGATTCAGAAACTTGAACAATATGATCCTCATCTAGTTTCTGTCTTTCTTGTCCTTCCTCAAGAAAGTTCCTCTCATAGAATTCTTCTTCATCAAACAACTCATTCGCTTATTCTTCTTCTGGATGTTGCTTGCTAGCTTCCTCATCTCCCTTTCCTGAGGTAACTATCTTTGCGGAATCAGCCTTATCTTTGTAGTCTTGTACTTTCTTGATCAGGGTATCCAGATCTTTACTATCCTCTTCTTCTTCTTCTTCTTCCTCTGCTTCCTCAACTGCTTCAGCAACCTCCTTCTTAGCTTCTATTACAAGTTCATTACCCTTGTCCTTTTCCGTAGTGACATAGTTTTTCGCTGGAGTTTCTGGAAAAGAAGGTTCAACACCGAAAGTTTCTGGAACTGGAAGCCTTTAGGAAGCTAACTCTGTATCTTTTAGCAAAGACTGCACTAGTTCAGCTTCAGACATCTTCTTTCTCAACTTCTTTTCCTTCGCTTGCCTTTCTAGCTCCTCAGCAGCTTTTTCTTTTAATGCCTTAGCCTTAGTAGGGTCTAATCCGAATTGAGGATCCCCTTCCTTCCTCATTTCTTTATCTTTCCTCCACTTTGCTGCTACTTCATCTGTATAGATTTTCTGCTTCTTCGCCTTGGGTGGTGCGGATTCAGTTTCCTTAGGCTGAGGAACTTCTTCATCAGTAACTACTTCCTTAGACTTTCTCTTCTTCCTTTGATTTTTTGAAGGTTTCGGAGATTCTTTTTCAGCTGTTTCAAATTCCTCCATGGATAGGGGTAAAATTCTCCAGATTCACTAGAAAATCCCATCTTCATTCTCTTAAGTGTATCATCACTGACAAGCATGAGCTTGCAATTCCAGATCTTTGATTTTCAAGCAACTTTGAAAGATTATAAGCATTGAACAATCAAATTAGATAGTAAGGCCGGAAACATCATAATCTGGGCTCTCATATTTCCTTCTTTGATATTCTTGATCATAACCAAGACATGCCTTATCAGATTTATCTTTCTTAGATTTACCAAAAAATCTAAGACATAGATATCACTCTTCTTCAGATTGTCTTTATCTCCTCTTCTCGGAACCAGAAAACCTTGCACCCATAGTTGAAGTATTCTATTATTCGGAGTGAGCCGAGAAATCTTAGTTGTTGAATCATCTTTAAGCCCAAGACACTTCAGTGGATTCTCCTTATTGAAACTTCCTTGCACATCGGGAAGTTTGTGAGAACAGAATTCAGCTTCTCCCTCATATGATATACCAACCAGGCTTGCTGCCTTAGTGTAAGAAAGTTTATAATTTTTCCCATAGGACTTTAAAGAAAACCTTTCTCTGACATCTTCCACCAGGAAGGAATAAGACTCATAAAACTCTATCAACAAGTCAGTATAAACAGGATCCTGTTTATTTGACTTAGTTATGCAGATATCTTCCCGTCCATTCAGTCTAATATTCTTCGAAATAATAGAATCAAGCTTATAAAAATCCGGATGAACTAACCTTTCTCTGTAAACTAACCACTTTGAAATTGGTTTGATATTTGACATATCTTGAGAGGTTGCTTCAACAGACATTCGGAATGAAATAAACTGTAGGATTCGGACCGGCTTCACAAGGTTCGGAACCGGCCTTAAGAGGATCAGCAGAGCTTCAAGACGCAAAATCTTGGAAAACCGATGTGGGATGAGTCTCGGGACCCCCTTTTTATAGGAAAATAATTTGACCATTGGTCTTCCAAAAGTCATCCAATGGTTGAAAATACTTTGATCTGATCTGACGGTTGAGAATAATTCCACAAGGAAAAAAAATTAACTCCAATCTTTTGAGGTTTTTTAAAGAAAATATTCGGATTTGAGGAAAAACTAGAATCCAAAATAAACAAGGAAGATACCAGTAAGAAAAATTTGATTAAAAAACTATAAGTAGGAAAAACATAACTTACAGATTGACAAGAAATATTATTCGAAATTGGTAATATTCTTCTGGAAGGGGGGAAAAACTTCATTACGAAAGTTCCAGTGTGAAAATCCTCGTTACGAAAACCCCAGTCCGAAAATATCCATTCTGGAAATCTCGTTATGAAATTATTAGTACGAAAATTCCATTCCGGAAGTCTTCAGTACGAATACTTTCATTCCGGAAGTTCTCATTCCGAGAATTTCGGTTCTCAAAATTTCTGTTCCGGAAATTCCCATTCCGAAAATTTTAGTTTCAGAAAATTCCATTCTGGAAGTTTAGTTCCGGAAGTTTTTTTTAAAAAAACTCTAACAACCAAATGTACTCCCCCTATGAAAAGGAGTTTATTACTGTTAGGAAAATTTTTCAACAAGAAGTTAATGAAGAATGATTATCTTACAATTATCATTCCTAAATTTTGTTTAATGTATTCAAATCTATCGGTGGGTAATGATTTTGTGAAGATATCAGCAAGTTGGTCTTGTGTTTCGATAAACTGAAGAATAATATCTCCTTTTTGTGTGTGATCCCTAAGAAAGTGATGCCTAATATCTATGTTTTTTGAACGAGAGTGATGTGCAGGGTAATTACTTAAGGCAATGGCACTTGTGTTATCACACAAAATTTGAGTTTTCGTAAAACTCAAGCCATAGTCTGTGAGTGTGTGTTGCATCCACAAAACTTGAGCACAACAACTTCTAGCTGCTACATATTCAACTTCAGCAGTGGAGAGTGCTACAGAATGTTGCTTCTTGCAAGACTAAGAAACTAATGAATCTCCTAAGAAATGACAAGTTCCAGATGTACTTTTTCTATCCATTATACATCCACCAAAGTCAGCATCAGAAAATCTTTTTAGAACAAAATCATTTCCAGAATTATAAAATAATCGTAGATCCATGGTTCCCTTAAGGTAGAGAAAAATTCGTTTTACTGCCTTTAAGTGAGATTCCTTAGGATTGGATTGATATCTTTCACATAAGCATACTGAGAACATTAGGTCTGGTCGACTAGCTATTAAGTAAAGTAAACTTCTTATCATTCCTCTAAAAGATGTTTGATCTATTGGTTTCCCAGCTTCATCAAGATCTAAAGAGTTTGAGGAACCAATAGGAGTACTTATACTCTTAGTATTGTCATAACCATACTTTTTGAGAAGATCTTTAATATACTTATGTTGAGATATGTAGGTTCCTTCTGGTTTTTGAGAAATTTGAAAACCAAGAAAAAATGTTAACTCACCCATCATACTCATTTCAAACTCAGATTTCATTAGACTTGCAAAGGAGTCGGTTAAAGATTACTGGGTTGAACCAAATATGATGTCATCAACATAAATTTGAACAATCAAAACATTTTTATTATCTTTATTTATAAAAAGGGTTGGATCTGCATTTCCCATAACATAGTTATTTTGAAGAAAAAATTCAGTGAGCCTATCATACTAGGATCGTGGTGATTGTTTAAGACCATACAAAGCTTTGGTAAGTCTAAAAACATGATCAGGATGTTTTGTATCTTCAAAGCCAGAAGGTTGTTCAACAAAAACTTCCTCTTGGACATAACCGTTAAGAAAAGCACATTTCACATCCATTTAGAAAATTTTAAAATTAAAGAATGCTGCGAAGGCAAGTAGAATACGGATAGATTCAAGTCAAGCTACTGGAGCATAGGTTTCTTCATAGTCTATACCCTCTTTCTGATTATAACCTTTAACAACAAGTCTTGCTTTATTTCTTACTATGACTCCATTTTTGTCACATTTATTTCTGAAAACCCATTTTACTCCAATAACAGAAGTTTCCTTGGGTCTTTTAACCAAGGTTTAGACTTTATTCCTTTCGAATTCATTTAGCACATCTTGCATGGCTTTGATCCAATCATCATCACCTAAAGCTTCATCAGTGCTTTTGGGTTCTAATTGGGAAAGAAATTCTAGATGTTATACTTCATTTCTTAAAGAAATTCTAGTCCTTACAGGTTGATTTACATCACCAATGATACTATCACTGGGATGATTCTTAAGAAACACCTGATTTGGGTTTTGAAAAGCCTGTTCATCAACATAGGGTAGAAAGACTTCTGGGGTAAATGTTTCAGAATTATCTTCTTGAACATTATCCTTATCAGAAGGTTCTTCTATCAAATGTTGACAATCATTTTTTGAAAACACATCTGAGGATGTAGGTTGGAATTGTTTAAAAACAAAAGAATCAGACTCATCAAATTTTACATGCACTGTTTCTTCAATAGTACAAGTATTTTTATTAAAAACTCTATAAGCCTTAGATGTTGTGGAATAACCTAAGAAAATTCCTTCATCGGATTTTGGTGCGAATTTATGTAAGTTATATTTAGTATTCAAAATGAATACCTTGCAACCAAAAACTTTGAAGTATGATAGTCTTGGTTTTCTATCATTCCATAACTCATAAGGATTTTTATTATGAAAAGGTCTAATTAAAACTCGATTTATAGTATAACAAGAAGTACTTACAGCCTCAGCCCAGAAATTTCTAGCTATAGAATATTCACTCAACATGATTCTAGTTATCTTTTGAAGAATTATATTTCTTCTCTCAACTACACCATTTTTTAAAGAGTTCTAGGTGCTGAAAATTGTGAGTAATACCTTTTCTACTACAAAAAGTTTCAAAATCGGAATTTTGAAATTCTCCTCCATGATCACTATGAATAGTTTTCAATGGAAGGTTTTTCTCATTTTTAACTTGAGCTCTAAAACTTTTGAAATAAGAAAAATCTTCAGATTTCTTTGCTAGAAAATAGACCCAAGTAAATCTAGTGTAATCATCAACTAGAACAAACACATAGTATTTTCCTCCAATACTTCCAGTTTGCGTTGGACCAAAAAGATCCATGTGCACTAACTGTAATGCATCAGTTGTTGAGACTTCAATGATTGATTTAAAACTATATTTATGTTTCTTTCCATATTGACAAGGATCACAAACTTTAGAAGAATCAAATCTAAGCTTCAGTAGATCCTTAACTAGTTTCTTCTTAGAGAGTTTGCATAGGTTCCTAAGGTTACAGTGACCTAGTATTCTATGCCACAACCAGGAATGATCTTCCATTGCACTTAGGCAAGATAAATCTTTACTCCTGAGGTCTTCTAGGTTCAAAGTGTAAACATTCTCTTGCCTATTTTCTGAGAGAATAAATTCTTCCTTGGAATTGTGAACTAAACACTTATCATTCCTAAAATTCACAAGGTACCCTTCATCACATAACTGACTTATGCTAATGAGGTTGTGCTTAAGACCTTTAACAAAAAGAACATTTGAAATCAAAGTTTTTCCTAAAAGAACAATATTACCAATACCAAAAATCTCTCCCTTAGCATTGTCTCCGAAAGTTACCTTTCCACCTTTCGTTTTGATAATCTTTTCAAAATAGCTTTTGTTACCAGTCATGTGCCGGGAACATCCACTATCCATGTACCATGTATTGTTGCTGGTACTCTCTTTATTTTTCTGAAATCAAGAAGAAAATTATACTTTCAGAATCCAAACTTTTTTGGATCCGAGATTACTAGATAACAAAATTTTAGGTACCCACATCTTCTTGGAAAAGTAAGCTTTGTGAAATCCTAAGGATTGGGTTTTGCTTAAGGAACAATTCTTTGCCCAGTGACCACCACATTGACACTTAGTACAAAATGGGGAACTTTGAGGAACAAAATAATTATTACTAAAAAATGGTTTTAGCATGGGTATAACCAAATCCGGATTTATTTTTTAAAGGTCGTATTTGGGAATACATTTTATCAAAATTTTCTTTACCATGGGTAAAGTTTGATAAACACTTCTTTAAGGAAAAAATTTCGGACTTGAGTTTTATAAACAAGTTTTTATCCTCAAAATCATTAGTTTTAGAACTAGAGGTAGGCTCGAAAACATTTTTCTTAGAAATTACTTTTTCTAACTCTTTAGAAAGTTGGTTCTTCTCAGAACTTACTTCCTCAAGATTTTTTGAAATACTTTCAAAATCAGCATTTTTCCAATCAAGATCTTTAGAAAGATATAATATCTCTTTCGTAAGAATAGAATTCCTAGAGTTTTCCTTATCAAGTTTTTTATTGAGTTTGGAATTCTCAATTTCAAGAAGTTCAGCAAACCTGGAGACTTCTTCATAGGTAGGTAAAGTATTTTCTTCATCAGAAGAGGATTCTTCATCAGAAGAGTTATAATACTTACTATCATTAGAATTTAAAGAATCATTGGTCAATGATTCATCATTTCATACCTTATCCATAAAAAAATGATTATCAATAGGTAATATGGCTATAAGACCATGATTCTTCTGTCCTGAAGATTCATAATCCAAAGATTCATCTGAAGAGTCACCACCACTGGAACTCTAGGTATCATTAGCTTTCAGAACTTTCTTAGCTTTGGCTTTATAATACTTCTTTCTGTTACTGTCTGAATGCCTTTCTTTACTTTCTTTCTTTTTGAGAAAAGGGAAATCTGGTCTAATATGTCCAGCTCTCTTGCATTCATAACAAGTAACTTCTCCATCTTTCTTATCTTTCCTGTCCTTTTTCTTATACTTGGATTGGAAATTTCTCTGGCTAGCTATCTTGTTCATCCTTCGAGCAAGATTTTCTAATTCATTTTCTGATATTTCTCTCTCACTAGATTCAGATTGGAAAATTACTTTCTTAGACTTGGATCTGGTTACTTTCTCAGGAGTCTTAGCTTTCATATGATTTGATGTTGTTGTAAAAGCAACAGTACCATTTCCATTCTTCTTTTTGATGTTGTCAGCATCTCTCTTCATTCTGGTTTCATGTTGGAGAAGAGTTCCAAATAACTCATCAAGAGAAATTTGAGTGACCTTCCTGTTCTCATCAATAGCAGTTCTTTTGGATTCCCATTCATTGGGCATAATATCAATTATCTTATCCACAAGTGCTTCATCATCTAAACCTTTCTCTCCCATAGACTGTAAGTTGTTGAATATAGTCATAAATCTCTGTTGAACTTTACAAATTGGTTCTCCATAAGGAAAATTGAAGCCATGATATTCAGCTATAAGCATTGCTCTCCTAGTCTCGATCACTTTAGAAGTTCCAAAGTGTGTAACCTCTAACTTCTTCCAGATACAATTAGCTACTTCACAAGAAGAAATTTGGATATATATATTTCTAGTCATTGAACAATGTAAAGTATTGTGTACCTTATAATTGAGTTGATATTCTTGCTTTTCCAGGTTAGTGAAAGTTCTAACTTCCTTATCATGAATTTTATAATCACCAGTAAGCATAACAAAGTTGTCCACTCCAGTATTAATAACAAAAGTCTTCATTCGATCTCTCCAGTACTCATAATCATTACCATCAAATATTGGTGGTCTTGTAGGATTTAGATTATCAATTGAACCAACATTGACTCCTTCCATACTTAAAACAACCTTTGGCACACAAACTTGTTAGTAGAAAAAGTTCATAATAACAAAGTTCGGAATGATAAAGTTCGGAATGACAAAGTTCAGAATGAATAGTTCGCAATAAAAAAGTTCAGAATGAATAAGTGAGCAAGAAAGACTTATTCGTGAGTATAAGTATTTCAGAAAACCTGCTCTGATACCAATTGTAGGATCGAAATAATAATGTAGATGCTCAATATACAAGAGGGTGGGTGAATTGTAAACTTTAAAAATTCCTTTGGAACCTTTAAAGTTAGTTATGAATAACTATGTTTTCCTTAAAAAAAGTAAAGAGATAAGTTTAACAAAGTTAAAATAAGAAAATTCACAACACCTCTAACACCAAATGAAAACTTGGGAAGAGATTCCAAAAGTAGGTTTTGGAAATATGGTTCCAGAAATTGAAACATAACAAAAGATTACAATATGAGATTCTACCTTAAAGCGTACAGAATCTAAATGAAATAGAGTACAAGTAAAGAAGTATAAGAAAGTTATAATTTCCTTATAATACAAAATGCAGCGGAAACAATCAAGTAGTAAAACTACAAGTAACAAGATATAAGTCTTTTAACCCAAAGAGAAGGGTATCCAACAACCATGGATAAAGGTCCCTTGATTTATACTTTCAAGCAAGTATGTCTTACCCACACCAGGGTAAGCCCTCTATAAAAAGATCGGAGTCTCTGTATTGCTATCCCCGCAAGCCCTCAACTTCATGGTAGTTGGTCACCTCTGTCTTCCTCAACAAGGAAGCCCTCAACTTCAAGGTAGTCAGCACCTCTGTCTTCCTATCCCTGGAAGTCCTCAAATGTAATCACCAACATTCAGAGTTACACAAAGCAAAAACTGAATGAGTGGTTCAGTACACACAAGGCATGACAAGTTTTCTCTCTCTAGAAATCACCTTAGCAGCGTGTGGTCTCTAGATCGATCAACTTCTCTGTGTGTCTGAGCTCTTTCAAATGAGCTCCTATTTATAGGCAAATTTCCAACAGTCAGCTCCCTCTTCCAACGGTCATATTTTCCATGAAACTCGGAGGGACCTGTACACATGTAACTCAACCAATGGTTAATTAGAAACCGAATAGACGACATCGTTTTATAACAAACTATGTATAACTGAATGCACGACATCGTTTTGAAACAAATAATTTGTGAGTAAAAGCTAATAAATAGTTCGGAGTGTAAGTAAGTAAAAAGTTCGGAGTCTAATCAAAATAAAGTTCGGATTCTATGTTAAGAAATGTTCGGATTCTGTTTCATAGGAATTCAAAGTCTGGTTTCACCAGAGGTCGGATTCTGAACCTGTAGAGTTCGGAGTCGAACTTCTTAAGAGTTCGGAGTCGAGCTTCTTCAGAGTTCGGAGTCGAACTACAAAAGAGTTAGGAGTCTAACTTCTTCTGAGTTCGAAGTCGAACTGCTTAAGAGTTTGGAGTCGAACTGCAATAGAGTTCGGAGTCGAACTTCTTTAGAGTTCGGAGTCGAACTGCTTAAGAGTTCCAAGTCGAACTTCTTCAGAGTTCGGAATCCAGAATTCGGATTAGAACTACATTACAGATCACATCCAGAATTCGGATCCTAAAAAGAGAATACTTCGAATATTTTCATTATATGGATCCGGAAAATTGGTTATGAATCCGGTTTTTGAGTTTAGGAATAATATTTCTATGTATAAGAAAATCTAGGTTAAGGTAAATTTCCTTAAAGAAGTAAATTTTCCTTATGGGGGTAAAAAATAATATTTTCTTAAGTATAAGGGGTTTGTGATTTTCAAAACAAGAAGGAATGGAAAAGTCATAAGGAAAACCTTATTGACTCAATAGCATGGTCAGATTCAAGAAGAGACTTGGGAACATGAAAAGGAAATTAAAGAGCAGTGACCGGAACTCTTTCAGTTGGGTGGTGGTTTTCTACATTTTTTAGGATGGAAAGACCAATGGTGGGGAGAATTTAGTACCCTCATTTTCTGGTATGTAACCCTTACTCGATTCTATTCATGGTTTTAATGTTAAGGGTGTTTAATGGGAGAGTCGGGAGAACTCTGAATGAAGTTTGAGGCAAAGGGGAAGTCACACGGGCAGCGCACGGTTTGTCTAAACTGTGTGGCCAAACCATGCATAGTTGGTCTTGGAGGCAGTAGCTCCCACAAAGTTGGCTCGAGGTTAGGAGAGACCATGCGATGAGGCCGCATGAGAGGGGTGGATGAGTGAGTAGCTAACGCACGGTTAGCACATGGTTTTTCAACCCATGCGAACTAACTGTGTGGGCACTTAAATGACATCCTTAAATTGTGGATCTCACTATTTTTTGCCTCTAAGTGCCTCGTTTAAGCTCCTAAGTAGACATAACTCAGGATTACTCTCCATTGAAGGTTGAAAAACCTCTCCCAAGTGTTTTGGAGGTGATCTTAAGGCTTCTCTTGGCGAATCAAAGCCGGATTCTTGAGGTATGTGATCATTCTTCTTCGTTCTTGATCGGTTTCTTAGATCTACTTCTCCTATTCTCTCAGTTTCTTAGATCGACGCACATTATGGGTATATCTAAGTGTTTGGATTCCAAATATGATGAGGTGTGGTTTTGATCTTTCTAGGAGAATAGATCTAAAGTGGGTTTTTGAAGAACCAACCTGGTTTTCTTGTGAGTTCTTTGTTTATTGTGGTTTTCATCAAAACCCTAAAGGTTAGAGGCTTCACTCTCGACTCCTCTTGTTATAATTGATTGTATTAGTTTAAAATTGGTTTATTTGAATGGAATTGATAGTGAAAAGCATGGAATAAACCTTCTTTAGTGATGATTTATGGTTTTAGTGAAATTGTGAAATCTTGGTGAAATGTTGTGCAAAGTGATTTGGATCCTTGAATTTAAAATGATGATTTGAAATTATTTATTTTCTAGAATTTTAAATGGTTTAATGGAAATTGGGGTTTCAATAAAAAGGGTGTTTTATTGAAATGGTTTTGAATTGAAATGGTTTTCTGTTAATATGGTTTTGACGGAAATGTTTTTCAATAAAAAGGTGTTTTTATTGAAAGGGTTGTTTTTCCATGATGATTGGGAATATGTGGTTTGTGTTCATAATGCATGTACGAGGCTTGGTTGAAATATGAACTTGTTCTCGGTTCCAAAGGGTTAATAGAAAATGGGAAATAAGGGGCTTGGTTGAAAGATGACCTTGTGCTCGGTGCCAAAGGGATAATAGAACATGGGAAATAATTACCTTGTGATGACTTGGTAGATCGACAAGAAACCGCTCATGAGTATGGAACTATCATAATGTAGCATGCATGGTTTATTTCATGGGTTTGTGAAATGGTTGGGTATGCCAAAAGGAGAGATTGTGAAATGGTTTTAAAGCTTGTTTGGTTATTTGTCTGGGAAAATAACTTGTTGTAAAACTGGTTTCAATTGCACTTGGTAGCTTGTTTACATCTTGTTATAAACTATTTTGAAGAAATGTTTTATATAAATGGTTTTATATAAATTTTTATAACACTTATATCCTAGTGGCGTGTGTAGGGAAGTCATTGGGGAAAACCTAATGAAATGGTTTAAAAGCTTGTTTGGTTATTTTTCTGGGAAAATAACTTATTGTAAAACTGGTTTCAATTGCACTTGGTAGCTTGTTTACATCTTGTTATAAACTATTTTGAGTAAATGTTTTATATAAATGGTTTTATATAAATTTTTATAACTCTTATATCCTAGTGGCGTGTGTAGGGAAGTCATTGGGGAAAACCTACTGATTTTTATACTCACCCCTGCTTTGGCACTTTGGTGCTTTTGCAGATGTCATATTTCGGGACACAGGTAAAGGTAAATCATCTTATTGCTAGTGGATCGTGGTGATTATTGGGAGATGTTGTGGATCTCAGAGCTTGTGAAGTATGGATACTTGGTGCCTTTTGATAGTCTTGAGTTGTTTATCCAATGTGCACATGTTACTTAGTTTAGTCTTCCACTGTCGTGTGCTTTGATGTGGTTGATATTAATGAAGTTGTTTGATTGTATTTATTTTAGTTCATGCATCATATAGTGAATGTTTAATTATGGTTGGTTGGTTTTTGGGTTTATTTCTAAAAGGGTAAATCATCCCCCAATTGTATTTGAAACCCTTAGGCATTTATTACCAACCTTTGTGTCTTGGGGATGTTGCTTAAGGGCAATTAATGACTCGTTGTACTCTCAAGCCGACGAGAATTGGCGGGTCATTACACTTGTTGTAGAGACTTCATCCTTCTTGTCTTCACTAGTGATGTATGCTCACCAATTATGTTCTACCTATCAATTTTAGCTCTTCTTGATGGTCTCTGTGAAGACACTGATTTATTCTCATCATCTGAGTCTTCTTATGAATCAACCTCTAGAGATGGAACATCTCCTGACCTTCTCATCTCTTCATCACTATCCTACTGAGTCTGATCATGAATTTGCTGAAGATTATGTTCATTTTACACTATAGTCACATCATGAATTTCAACTATCTTTCCCAACCTCTTATTTAATCATTTATATTCTTTACTTTTCTTTTAGTGTCCCAGGAATATCCCTTCATCCCAATGGGATTCAAATTTCCTATGTTTCTCCTTATTGATAATGAAACATTTACTTCTGAATATTCAAAAGTATTTCAAGGATGGATTCTTTCCATACCATAACTCATATGCAGTCTCCTCTTATTTTAGAAAAAATAAATCTCTATTTGAAGTGTATAATGATGTCATCACTACTTCTTTCTAAAATTTATCCGAAAGGTCATTGTCAATAAGAATTGTTTTGGACATATTGTTGACAATATGATTTCTCTCGTCAACTAGTCCATTCTACTATGGGGTTATTACTTATGAAACTTGATGACTTATCCCATGTTTCTTGAGATAATACTCCACCTATATATTTGTTAACTCTGTTCCATTATCTGTTTGAATCGTCCAAATTTTTTGAACAAGCATCTTTTCACATTCCCTTCGATATCTTGTAGTGCAACTGAACACTTCATATTTGTGGGTGAATATTGATACTCATTCCATTCTGCTATAGTAATCAATGAATAGAACATAATATCTCTTCTCATCAATATCTCCTAGAAAATTGTCCCACACACATCAATATGAACCAGCTCAAGAAATATTATTGACTTGTTCTCCTTTTTCTTATATGACTTCTGAATGATCTTCCCCTGCTGGAATGAATCACACAAATGAGTATGATCATGTGATAATCTAGGGAGATTTTGAGCTTCATAATATTTCACCAGATCTTCCACGAAACCTTGGAATATGTGGCCAAAACACTTATTCTATAACTTGTTTTCTTCATCCTTGGATAGAAAGCACATATCTTCTTCTCTATTCACGAGGTAGATATTCCCTTTCATATGCTTTCCTTTCAACACAACAACACCATATTTTTCCTTGATGATATATAGATTTGTGGAAAAACATATTGCATGACCTGAATCACACAATTGACTGACACTAAGAAAGTTGTGACTAAGTCCCTCAACATCCAAGACCTCTACTCATCTCATGTATTTTCCTTCAAACTTGGATTTTCCTAAACCAATAATTTTCAGGCCCTCATCATTACTAAATCTTACAATAATTTCTTTATAGTACCTGATTTTGGCCACTAGATCCTTATTTCTCATCATATGAGAAGTACATCCACTATCAATTATTTATATCCTCGTGTAATATGATGCCTTGAAAGCAATTTCTACAACCACGGCCTACTCAGATCATTTGTTTTTGACCTAATTATTTGAATTCATACTCATTGTGGAATGATAATATTGATCTTCCTCATCATATAATGGAGAATCTTCATCCAGAAGAGCTGCAAATTGATTTTGAATTTTCATCTCTCTTGAAGATACATTTGGCTGCTTCTTATGAACAAATTCAGTCTACCTTGGCACATTCCTCTGCATTGTTGTTGTGAAATATATTTTCATATTCTCGAGTCCTTTACAACTGAAACAATGACCATCAAATGATGACATGGAATTATGAGGCATATATGACCACCTCTGTTGGTCTTGTTCCATTTGGTACCTCTTTTCTATGGAACATACATTTTGAGATTGTACCATCTTACCACAACAATATCATCTTATGTGAGGTACATTCTTAAGTGGAAATGTTGCACCCCTAGTTGTGACTTGGGTTCTCTGAATTATTTGATTATGCTTCATACCCAAATCAGTATTTAATCTTGGATTGGGTGATTGTGGTCTAACTTGAACCATAATAGATTTTTTTAGATCAAGCCCCATACCATTCTTATTATTCATAATTGATTTTTTCTTCTATTCTGATGGAACACACTACTCAAATTTCATCTTATATGTTGCATGTATGATCTTCTTTCTTGATATCAAACCGAGAGTTGGCAGTTTCTTCTGATCTTCAATTGCTCATCGCAGATTGACAACTTCCTCATCTAGTTGTTCGATATGTTTGATTTGATCTTTTAGAAATTTCAGTCAAACTATCAATTTCTATTTTCTGTTCTTCAATTTTGAGGTTTTAATCAACCACCTTTTCTGAGAATTCTGGAATTGAAGACCTCGGATTTTCAATTTCTACAATCAGCTCAGAATTCTCTTCTTCTTACTGCTGTATAAATATTTTGGCATCACGAAAAACTTTTTTTGCTTTATTTGTATTGCCTCTCATAATATCTATCTCTTCAAGGGAATCTTCTAATTCAGCCACAAGATCAACTATTCCTTCAATTTCTCCTTCTTCATTGTCACTTTCCTCTCTTGTTAATGAATTTCCAAAAACTTCCACCAAATCATCTATTTTATGATCCTTACAGTCTTCCAACTCTTTTTCCTTAGATTCTTTTGAAATTTCATCCTCTTTTGAAATCAGATTCTTGTTTATTAAGAAGTTTCTCCTAGTACTTATCCTCATTTTCCCATTTGATAAATACTTATTTTATGGAATTTCATCATTTTCTTCATTTTCATCATCAAACTTCTTTGGAAACTTTACTGTAGAATCCCCTATCTCTATGCATCAGAAGCAATAAAATGAGATTTTACCTTTGAACATCCTCTTTCTCCTTTGTATATTGGAGGAGAGAAATGACATGACAACAACCATATTGTCCTCCTCAAGACTATCTTCAACAGAGAGATTCTTCATGTACTTGAATTACACTTCCTTTGACTTCCCCTTTTCCACTGCATTTTTATCATCATATCTCATTTCATATGCTACAAGGGAACTGTGTAGGTTATCTAGTGTCAGCACTTTCGGGTCTTTGTCTTCCAACACTGAAACATTTGGATTGAACCATGGTGGAAGTTTCCTCAAGATACGTTTCACAATATTTATATCTTCAATAACTTCTCCAATAACCTGCATATCTTCTGCATTAATATTTATCCTATCGAATAATTCCTCAACAGTATCATTGGGATTCATTATGAGATCCTCATACTTGTTCCATAGAACCTGTAGTTTTTCTTCTCGGACTTTTGTGTCGCCCTCATAAATGATTAAATTTTTTTTCCACATTTCATGTGATGTTTTATAGGACATCACCTTCATATATATTTCATTTGATAGGGATCCCCCTAAAGCATTTATCCCTTTAGCATCAGCATCCAATTCTCTTCTTTCGTCTTTTTATAAAACACCACTATTAATGTCAGCTGATATTCCATGCATAGCAGTTGTGAATACATCCATCCCTATTGATCGGAAGTAGTGCCTCATTAGATTCTTCCATAGTTGAAAATTATTTTCGTCAAATATTGGAATTCCTTTATGATTGACCACCTCCATTTCTTTTTATTGAGAGAGAACCACTAAATTTCAACATTCCCTATGATACCAATTGTTAGGTCCACTAGGTCGAATACCCTGAGAGGGGGGGGGGGTAAATCAGGGTATGATAGATTAAAACTTTCTCCCATCCAGATCTTGTTTCATTGTTAGAAAAAACATAATTCTCTCTTCCTCCCATAGAAATATATGAATAGTCATTAAATCATGCACAATACATAGTGATTTTTACTTGTTTCACCTTCACTTGGCTATGTCCAAGGAGGATACAACGCCAATGTGTCGATGTACCAAATTCACTAAGGCTCACTACTAATAATGAGTACAATGTTCGGGCTAGATCTTTCATACCAAGGCTCAATGCCTTTACAAGATTTAGGGTCTGCTCACTGCATTCCCAAGGGTCACTCCCTATGCCTCTTTCTCTGGCTCACTACTGGTGGAAAGGGTCATCGTCTTCCTCTTCTTTTTCTCACTACTCTTAGAGAGGAATCCAATCATAATTTATGGACGTGTAGGTCATACACAGTTTATGGACATGTAGGTCCCTTCATTTTCATGAATTCCTACATCCTCAACTATAGGTAAATGCTCTGTTGAAATTCCTTTTTCACCCATAGATGAAGTCCACATTTCTGAGTACTACTAGGTACCAAAAAATAATTTCGAAAACTGATTTAAGGATTTTGCAAGCTTCCTTGTGAAAATCATGAACCACTTGCTCCTCCCATGTGTTGAGTATCAGGTTTTGTACATGGACCATCTTCTCTGCGTACTACTACCTCCGATACAAACCTACCTTCGTCTGTGGACTTCATCCACCTCCGCGGTCGCATACCACTAACGCATACCTAATTCCATGAACCTATGATGCGAATCACCCTCTGTCTGCAAACTATTCTCTGTTTGCGAACTGAATTTTCTTTCGCATACTAGAGCTCTCCCTCCTCATACCACTTGCGGAATTCTCCCTATCACATACCAGAGATTCCTCCTCCATGTACCGAGATACCTCCTTCCACCTACCAGACTTCCCTCTTCACATACCAGACTTCCTTTGAGGGTTAAGAATCCCCACAAACACCTTCAGCACGAACCACTTTCTGACTTTTCCAAATTCTTGGAGTAAAATATGTTCTCAAATGATGTTCAATATCCACAGTAATTGGTAGGATTATCCTTTATTATATAGAAAAATATACCTGCAAAATTTGTCAATCTATAATTTACCAAAACTTCAATCCAGCCTTCACCGCTTACCGATCCTTTTACCGCCATGAACCGCAAGCCACCCGTGAACTGTTTTTCTACATCGTCCGCGTACTGCCTTTGTTGCTACATGGTCAATTTACTTTGATTATGGAAATCCATCCGTGTACAGCACTTATGCTCCGCCATGAACTATTTTTGTTTTTGTGAACCACTATGGCATACCATTCCCAGCCACTTCACGTACCGTTCCCTCGGCTCTGCTTACCATTCCCGGAATATGGTACGCGGTCCACAAATTATGGTACGCGATTCTCATCATTTGCCAATATTATTTATCGTTCTTCATATTGGTCACTCCTATGAATAAATCTTTCCTTTTACAACACCAAACTTCTAATTTTGAGTCAAAAAAATTTGGCAAACACTGGGAAACTGCGCCACCTTAAAAACTTGTCTTTGGAAAACACTAACCATTTTCATTCGCGATCATTTGGCTTTTTCAACAAACACAATCACACCCAAAACAATCCCATAGGACTCCTTAAGGAATTTTTTCCCAATAAGTAATAGTGTATATTTCTAGAAAATTCCACAGTACTCGACATGTATTGCGGAGATACACGCCATATGGGACACTCCCAGTAGCGACTATGGTTTCTGTGTGGAGTTAATAATCACAAGTCATGTGACACCTATCACATGGAATATTACCAAATTCTTTGAAATTTGTGTGTATTGCAGAGGATATATGTCTAGATTTACATGGACACGTACATGTTCTGGAGTATACAAGCTTAGACACACAGTGTACTCAGGCACATACACTGAGATGTTCCATTTTACATAGGAAGAACATAGTGTTGATGGGACACATTTTGTACCACCTATACACACCATGTACCACTACAAAGTTGTCTTGGATAACTTTTCCTATTTATATTAGACAAGTTACATTAGGGGGTATACCCTTGATCCATTCCTAGAGGGTTGGTATATAATCATGTCGTATGCATAGAATAGTGATCCCTTCAGTGGGACTTCTTGGAGAGAGTTATTAGAATCCTTCCATGGGGCTTAGAGTTAGATCATCTATCATCATATTTCCCTAGGTGGAATTCTTGGTGTCTTAATGATCAACACAACATGGGAATCAATCCTCTACTTAGTGGGTTACTCTAAATTGATTTTTTGGTATACCCCATGGCCTTGGGTGCGATCCTCATATGTTTATCATTCTCTTCATGCTTCCAGTGTGTACTTATTATGGAGATATCTGATGAGCATGATACTTTGGATAGATTCCATCAATTCTATGCGACTCATGGAGAGTGTTCTCATGGATGAGTGTTATGTAAAACCTTCGAGCTGCATTCTTAGACTGGCATTTTGGTTTGGAATTTACTTTGATATGATGCAACCTTGTTGAGTATGTACAGATATTCTTATTATATGTGATGTGGAAATATACCTATGTAGTGTTGACTCTTATTCTTGTTGTTACATGCTTCATGATTTTGGGTTTTCCTACTGGGTATTGTAATACTCATCCAGGATGTAAGAACCCAGACCTTCTTTTAAGGTATGGGTTTTCTTTTCTGGTGTTTTTTAGAAAAAGAGGAGTATCTAGAAATTTAATTAGTACACGTCGTGTACTTAGGAGTACACGCCATGTACCCGGTTTCCACAGGTGATCGTGTACTGTCCGTCTAACGGACGAGTACATGGACATGTGGGGTAACCTGGAGACTGCCTAAAGAGGGACCCGGTAAAGGAATATACACATCGTGTAATTTTATTTTTTAATTATTAAATTGGACCAGGGTCCTATCTAATAGGAATAACACCCTTCTTCTCAGCTTGTCTCATCCAGGAGTGACTGAAGCTGATGATTCTTCTCCAAGACCCCGACCTGGCATTCGTTCTCTGAATCAACCATCGTTGATTGCATTGGAATCGCCATGGTGAGTTCTCCCTTCTTCTAGAGCCTCATCACATGATTTCCCTCCTTTTGTGATATAACCTTGGTTGAGCGTTTTTAAATTTTTTGTATATCTGCCACATTCTAGGTCGATTCAAGGGTTGATGCCAAAGTATATCGATCGTAAAATGCTGAGGTAGGTGGTTTGTGCCTTTCTATATTTTTTCTTTTAATGTTATATGAAAATGTTCCCAATACCCTTGAATGGGGTATTGTGTGTTTATGTATTTTAGCCCTGTTAATTCCTAGTATGCCTTGTGTGACATAGTATAGGCTGATTGATTGTGAATAGGGTTAATTTACATACTAGGAATGTGTCTCCCATGTTTTTTTGATATTGACTGTTTGGTCTAGCTTTGCTGATTGGGCTGCTTGTTTTCCACGCTTAGTGTTATTAGGATGGAGTGATTTTATCTGGTGATATTATATGTTTGTATTTGTTTATCCAAGTTGTTATTGAAAGTTGTTATCCAAGTAGTTCTTAAGGTTTACTTTGGTTGTTGAACATCGTTGTGCATGATTGACTTACATAGGGATGTGGGAACCTGGTGTAGTAGACCATAGGGGGAATGGACACTGAGGGCTTCCCCAGAGTGTCTGTTTACTTTTACGTTATGAGACCATAGGGGGGATGGACTTGTGTGCTCCCTCAAAGTGTATGTAGTTCCATGTTGCAAAACCACAGGGGAAATTGGACATTGAGTGCTTCCTCAGAGTGTCTATAGTTACCGTTACGAGACCACATGGGGAATTGACGATGAGTGCTTCCTCAGAGAGTTTTTGTTAAAGCTAAACCAGAGGGGTTAGACTGTGAGAACTTTGCATAGGGTTGATTCAATTTGATTAGCTTCATAGTTGATATATGAAAATGAATGCAATTGAAATTGTAGGATTGTTTACTTTTGAGTACTTCCTTGTTTACTGCTTCAGTTTTCTTATTGCCTGCCATATATATTCACTGACTATTAAGCATAGATCTTTTGGTATTTTCCTACTGAGATTCATCTCACACCCTGTTTGGGTTATTCTTTTGGGACCAAACAGATTATATTGTTGTTGGTATAGATAATGTCAAGCGCCCTTCTACGTTGAGTACTTGATTATTGTGGAGCTGGAGAGCATGGGAACAAGCTGAGGCTTTCGATGCTACTGAAGTTTTTTTCTTTTGTACATTGGTTTAGTACTTTATTCCAACATTGTGACTTTTTTGTAAGATTTCCTAGAAATATGTGACATGCATCATTTATATATGTGCTCTAGTTTTTTATTACTTTTAGTCTTCTATTGTTTGTGTGTTGCATGTTATTACTGCTTCCACTATTGTATATTATTGTTTTCTGCTGAGTTAATCTACCAATTAAGGCATAGTTTCCCCACTATTACAGCAAAGGCCCTTGCTTCTAGTCAATAGCCTCTGGAATTTGGTGAAATGCGCTTGAGTTCATATGACCAATCAGGTATGTGGCACCTCTGGGCGACACCCAGAACCAGGACATTACAAAGTCATATTAGAGGATTTCTTTTCTTCTTGACTTACTATTTGGAGCCTATAGACATGGATAAAAAAGAATAGGTAGTTAGTAATAATTTGTGCCCAGTATTAGCTAACTCGTGTATAGGGAAAAGTTTATTTACCTTGATTATTTCAATTTTCTGGTTTTGCAATTATTACAGTTGATTTGATTTTACCGTTGTGTGATTCACATGTTTTGTGTCGTTACCTTTCATATTATTGAGGTTATATTTCTATTTAAAAATTATGATATGAGGGTATTCCATGTCATGAATCATATAGGCACTTACTAGAGATCACATGTCATGCATTTTTGTCATGCCATTTAGGGTTCAATACTGATTTCATGTTGTTGTGATAGATGTTGTGCTATATATTCATGTTGTTGTGATATATGCTTTGATATAATACCTATTATTTGATAGGGTATTGTATTTTTTTAATGTTTTGTTTGAATTAATTCTAAATTTTGGTTCTTGAGGTGTTATGGGACCTCATGGATCAGAATTTGGGGGATCATTGCACTGTTATGCTTGTATATAACATGTATGTGATGCAACACTTTGATTCGCGGGGAGTATGGTCCCTCACATATCGAAATCAGGAACTTCAATGGTAGTTTCAGTGTTTTATGGGTTTCCGGAGAAGTTTAAGAGGATTAATATCTAGAAAAACCCAGAATACACAGTGTGTATTGCAGAATACAAACCATGTGTCCTTCTGTTTACGAAGGAACTGTTTTTCTTAAGTATACGTTGTGTACTTTATGTACACGTTGTGTAGTATCTAACCGTGTCAATGTCTGTGTAGGGTAGAGAAATGGGGTTGGGAAATCCTAGAAGGAACACACTATGTATTGGAAATACACGGCATATTGTAAGGACTGTGTGTCCACTCGTGTGACTAAAGACACGAATGGATGAAACTTAAGTTATACAAGTCGTGTCCCACTTGAACATTCCGTGTAGTGTAACCCATGTATCTGGTCATGTGGCTAACAAAATGGGTTGGTGAAATCCTTCTAGTACACATAGTGTCTAGTACGAACACGTCGTGTAGTCTCGTTCTAGGAGAACTGTGTGGGTTCATCATGTAGAAGAACTCGGTTAGGGGAGAATGATTTAAATACACATTGTGTCTTGGGAGAACACTCCATGTGTCTAGTGTGTTACATGACTAGGGTTGGTAGGAGTGCATGCCCACGTGAAGCCTTAAAGGAAAACGCTGTGTAGGGGTCATACACGCTGTGTATCCATGTTTTAAAAAACTTGAATACTTTCCTTCCCATATTATTTCTTTAACTTATAAGTTTCAATCCTTTATAATATTGAACTAAGGTGTGTGATTAACCTTTTAGATTCATGCCACCAAGACATCCTCCGGTTGTATGCCAGTAACAGGGCAATGACCAGACACCAGACATGGAAAATCAAGAACTACCAGTAGATCCTCCAATTGTGCCTGTCTTGGAACCCCCCATTATCCTAGATGAAGGTGCTGATTCACAGTTTCGAGAGGGATTTATAAAATTCATGCATACCTTCTAGGGAGTACCACCTCCGACCCCGTCTATGGCAGATTTGACGTCGGTTTTTGAGTAGTAGAATCCTCCCACCTTCATAGGGGATACAGGACCCCAAGCTACGGAATCATGGTTAGAAGTCATGTTGTCGATCTTCGAGAATTTGGAGACACATCCAGAGAGGAGGTTGAATCTCTCTACATATATTCTTCGAGATTCCTCCAATATATGGTGGGATTTGATATCATAGGCGGGATTCCAGCAGGTTATGGATTGGGATGAGTTCCAGTGTGCCTTCTATGATTACTTTTACCTGGATACTTTGAGGGCCGATCAAGCCTAATAGTTCATGAGTCTATAATAGGGTACTCTTTCCATCATGGAGTACTCTTCTCGCTTCACCGATCTACAGCGCTTCATTCCCATTCTAGAGGGTGATGAGTTATTTCTGTCAAGGAAGTTTGATGATGGTATTAGGTATGAAATCCAATATTAGGTGAACATATTCAGGTTGAATTTCTTCACTTCTATTTTCAACCAGGCACTGATCACTGAGCACAATCTGAGGGATTTTGGGGCTGTGAGCTAGGGAGGCTCTGCATCAAGAGTTGGAACCCCTACGACTGACAGTGGAAAGCGCCGTATAGAGTTTATGTGTGGACATCATAGTAGGCGGAATGCTTATTCAGGTATCTAGGTAGTGTGATACCACTACGGGAAGGGCAGGCATACAAGGCCACATTTCCCGAGAGAAGTAGTGGGATACTGATCTTGAGACAATATGGGTCATATTCAGTGCTTCTATCGGTGTTTCTCACCAGTATCTAGTGATAGAGGTTCAATTTCAAATCCTCATATCAGATTAGGGACACCAGTTTCTCATCAGTATGGGAATGGGATTTCTTCTAGACGTTCAGGCCGAGGTGGAGGTCACGGCCGTGGTATCCAGTCGGTTGGATTTCAGTGGCAACAGGGTGGATCAGCTCAAGGTGGTCAGGCAGGGTCATAGGGCCATGTTATAAGTCATAATTTTGCAGTGGAGAATACCCAATAGGATCAAGATCCCGAACCCTCTATAGTTCAAGGTACGATTCTAGTTTACTCAGTTCTATATTCTTCAATTTTTGATATAAGGGCTTCCCATAGTTTCATATTTATTCTTGTTCTGGAGAGCCTTGGGCTCTGTATCTTTACTTATATTTATTTCTTGATGTTAGACACTCCATTAGGGACTATAATGGCTAATGTACGACGGTGAAAGGAGTGGCCTCTTGAGTTTGGTGGGTTTCACTTCTCATAGGACCTTTATATCTTAGAGATGACGGGCTATGATGTAATTATCAGGATGGACTGGTTAGTTCCCTTCCAGGTTGTTGTTGATTTCTAGTTTTGTAGGGTGTTTTTCACGTCACAAAAAGGCAGATTCTTTCTAAACAAGGGAAAATGGGATTTTCAGGCAATTATAACGGGACCCAAGTATCATGGGTTGGGAAGATTTACAACCCAGATTTCTAGTCTATATCTGGATTACCATGGGACTTTATATTTTTACTTTTCTCCAGTGGTTTCTCATTTCAGGGATGTCTTTCCAAAGAACTTTTTAGGTTTACCTCTAGAGTGAGAGGGGTACTTTATATTTATCTTGTTCCAGGAGTGGAATTGGTGTCCATTCCTCCTTATAGGATGGCTATACCAGAGTTACAGGAGCTCAAGAAGCAGTTGAAGGAGTTGTAGGAAAAGGGTTCCATCTGACCTAGTACTTCCCCTTGGGGTTCACCTATTCTATTTGGGAAGAAGTTGGATGGTACCCTCAGACTTTGTGTGGATTATTGGAAGATGAACCAGCTGATGGTCAAGAACTGATATCCCTTACCAAGGATTGAAGATCTCTTTGATCAGCTTCAAGGAGCTCAGGTGTTCTCAAAGATTGAATTGAGATATGGTTTCCATTTATTGCATGTTAGACCATTTAATATACCACTTATAGCCTTTCTAAGCAGGTATGGTCTATAAAAGTATATGGTTATGTCGTTTGGTCTCATGAACGTGCCTGCAATTTTCATGGAACTGATGAACTGAGTTTTGCATCCATACTTGGATTATTTCATGGTAGTTTTCATGGATGATATCTTGGTGTACTCTCACACTCAATATGACCATGCCACACATCATGATATCATATTGTGTACACTGAGAGAGCATCATTTATATGTTAAGATCTCAAAATTCCACTTTTGGATGGACCAGATTCACTTCTTGGGTCATGTTATCTAAGATATAGGAGTATCAGTAGACCCATAGAAAGTGAGAGCAGTAGTTTCTTGGGAGCATCCAAAGAACGTCTTTGAGGTACGAGGTTTTCTTGAGATGGATGGTTACTATAGACATATCATATAGGAATTTTCATTCTTAGAAATGCCACTGATGGGCATGACTAATAAGGGTGTGAAGTATGTGTGGTTAGATTTTTTTGAGTCAGCCTTTCAGGAGCTGAAAGGTAGGTTGAATTCATCATCGATACTAGTTTTTTTTAGAGCCAGTAAAGAGCTATATTGTTTACTATGATGCAGAAGATATACAACTGGGAGAAGTGCTTATATAGGGGGAAAGATTCATTGCGTGCAGGTCTCAGTAGTTGAGGCCACATGAGAGGAATTACTCAACGCACGATCTCAAGTTGGCTGTAGTTTTTCATGCCTTATGTTGTTGGAGAAATTATCTTATTTTAGAGTATTTTGTGGTTTTCATCGATCAAAAAATTATCAAATATATCTTTCTATAGTGAAATATGAATTTGAAATAGCAAATATGGGTTTATTACCTTATGTATTTTGACTTTGAGATTTCCTATATGCTTGGGAAAGGAAACACAGTGGCTGATGTGCTAAGCAGGAGGACTCTGATAAATGTAGTTCAGGATTCCAGTAGTGAGTGGTATCTTATGGATCTGTTCTCTGATATGCATTTGGAGGTGCATGACAGATAGGGTCAGATGTTTCTTTCTTTTGTAGAAGTTACCTCTACTCTACATGATCGAGTTTGAATAAATAATCTATCAGATTATGAAGGCCTAGCCCTATGGGATAGTGTGTCAGGAGAGGACCCTATTCCTAGATGGATCATAAGCAAGGATGAGATCGTGCACTTTCAGGGACACGTATGGGTGTCAGCAGGCATACGTGAGGACCTAATGTGGGACTTTCATTCCTCATTTTGGGCAGTTCATCCTAGTGTCACCAATATGTATCGTGATCTACACTGTCAGTATTGGTGTCCATGTGTGAAGAGAGATGTTGCTGGGAATTTCATGAGGTGTTCCACCTGTCAGTGGGTGAAGGTGGAGCATCAGTGAACAGCATGGCTCTTGCAACAGTTACCCAATATTGAGTGGAAGTGGAATGATGTCGTGATAAACTTTGTGACAGGTTTACCAAGGCCGCCTCAAGGGAATGATGCAGTTTGGGTTTTCATTGACAGACTCACTAAGTTTGCTCACTTCTTGCTGATCAAGAAGACTTTTAGTGTTGATGGTCTGTAAAAGTTTTAAATTCAATAGATTGTATGTTTACATGGAGTTCCTCACTCCATTATTTGAAATAGGGATTCTCGTTTTACTTCTCAGGTCTGGCAGGGACTATAGAGGGCTTTGGGTCTACAGGTACTTTTGAGTAAATCTTACCATCCCCAGACAGATGGTCAGTCTTAGCGTACGATTCAGGTGTTGGAGGACATGCTTCGATCATGCGTCCTAGATTTGGGAGGTTCTTGGGAGAATCATATACCTCTTGTAGAGTTTTCCTACAATAATAGTTTTCAAGAAACTATTTGGATGGAACCTTATGAGGATTTGTATAGTAGGCCATGCCGATCACCCCTATGTTGGATGGAAGTAGGAGTAGTAGCTATACTGGGACCCCGTCTTGTACAGGAGACCACAGAGCAGATATAGTTGATTCAGAAGAGGATGGATACTACACAGTCACAACAGAAGTCATATGTTTATCGATGTGGATGACCTCTAGAGTTCAAGGTCGGAGAAAAGGTTTTTCTATGTGTCACGCCGAGGTTGGGACATATGAGGATTAAGAGATAGGGAAATCTTTTTCCGAGATATGTGGGACCATTTTAGGTTTTGGAGAGATTCGGGCCGGTTTCCTATCGGTTGAAGTACTTCAGAGATACCGGTCTATGCATGATGGCTTCCACGTTTCTCAGCTACAGCATTACTTCTCAGACTTGTCTCATGTTTTTCAACCCAAGGAGGTTGAGCTAAAGGTGAATGCATCATTATAGGATCATCCAATATGGATTATTTATTTCATTGAAAAGGTTCAATGTGGCTGATATATTCCTTCGATATGAGTGCTATGGAAGCACGGTTAAGTATAGGATGAGACTTTGGAGAGGTAGGCCAATGTACGATCGCAGTGGCCAGATCTGTTCGAGGATTCTTCTTCTACACTACCTTGCTAGGGAAATATGGGGACAGATTTCTTTAAGGGGGGAAATTTTGTAAGAAACCAGACCTTATTTTTAGGCATGTGTTTTTTTATGGTGTTTTTGAGAAAAAAAGGATAATTTGGAAATTTAAGTAGTACACGTCGTGTACTTAGGAGTACACGCCATGTACCCAGTTTCTGCGGGTGACCGTGTACTAGATGTGTAACGGCCGAGTACATGGCCATGTGGAGTGACCAAGAGACCACCTAAAGAGGGGCCTAGTAAAGGTATATACAAGATTTTTACTTTTAAAAGAAACTCTGTGTACTTTTATTTTTTAATTATTAAATCAGAATGGGGTCACGTCTAATTGGAAGAACACCCTTCTTCTCGGCTCATCACGTCCAGCAGCAATTGAAGCTGGCGATTCTTCTTTGAGCCCCCGACCCACCATACGTTATCCGAATCAACTGTATTCTATTGCATTGGAATCTCCACAGTTTGTTCTCCCTTCTTCTAGAGCCTCATCACATGATTTCTCTCCTTTAGTGAGATATCCTTGGTTGATCGTTTTGGATGTTTTTGTAGATCTATCGCATTCTAGGTAGATTCCAGGGTTGAAACTAGAGTATATTGATCGTACAACACTAAGGTAGGTGGTTTTTGCCTTTTCGTAGTTAGTATTTGAATGTTATGTGAAAAAGTGTTCAATACCCTACAAAAAGATATTGTGTGTTTTGGGATTTTATCTCTGTTAATGCGTTCTATGCCTTGTGTTCCTGGGTAGAGGTTTTCTGTTTGTGAATATGGTTAATTGACATGCTATGGATGTTTTTCCCATGTTTGTTTTGATATTGACTGTTTAGTATAGCTTTTCCGGTTGGGGTGTTTGTTTTCCATGCCTAGTGTTGTTAGGATGGAGTTTTTTTATTTGATGTTGTTATATGATTGAAGTTGTTTAGCCAAGTAGTTATTGAAATCTTTTGTCCAAGTAGTTCTTAAGGTTTACTTTGTATGTTAAATATCATTGTGCACGATTGACTTACACATGGATGTGGGAACCTAGTTTAGTAGACCATAGGGGGAATGGATACTTAGGGCTTCCCTAGAGTGTCTATTTACTTTTACATTACGAGACCATAGGGGGGGTGGACGTGTGTACTCCCTCAGAGTGTCTTTATTTCAACATTGCGAGACCACAGGGGGAATTGGACGTTGAGGGATTCCTTAGAGTGTATATATCTACTGTTATGAGACCACATGGGGAATTAATGGTGAGTTCCTCCTTAGAGAGTCTTTGTGAAAGTTGAACTAGAGGTGTTACACTATGAGAAATTCCTAGATGGTTACTTTTATTTTATTAGATGTTTACTTGATATATGAAAATTAATGAAATTGAGACTGTAGGATTGTTTACTTTGGAGTATTTCCTTGTTTACTACTTCATTTTTATTATTTCCTTCCATATATATTTACTGAATGTGAGGAAAAGATCTTTGGGTGGTTTCCTATTGGGATTATTTTCACACCTTTTTTGGGTCATGCTTTTGGGCCCAAAAAAGATTATATTTCTGTAGGTATAGATATAGGCAAGATCCCTTCTACGTCAGGTACTTGATTGTTGTGGAGATAGAGAGCATGGGACAAGCTTAAGCTTACGATGCTGCTGGAGTTTATTTGTTTTCTTTTATACTTTCGTTTAGTATTCTATTTCAGCATTGTGACCAGTTTGGCTGCTTTCCTAGATATATGTGACATGAATCATTTATATATGTGCTCCAGTTGTTTATTACTTTTAGTCTCTCGTTGTTTTCTTATTGAATGTTATTACTACTTACACTATTGTATATTATTGTTTTCTATTGTCTTACTCTACCAATGAGGGAATAGTTTCCCCACTATCACACCCAAGGCTCTCACTACTAGTCAAAAGCCTCTGGCATTTGGGTAAATGCGCTTGAGGTCATGTGACCAACCGGGTACGGGGCACCTCTGGGTGACACCCGGAACCGGGAAGTTACACATGCATGGTCTTTCCCTACATGTGTCATGTCTTATACAGATGATAAACTTTTTTAAAGAGTCCTGGAGGGAGCAGGACCAAGTATTCCATAGTGATCCAGATAGACTGAGGTGTGTTTATGTGGTTATCTTGACAGCTGGCCTCGTCAATACATTTAGGTTGGACTTGTTTTCAGACTCTTTATGGAGGGATTTTATTTGGAACTTTTTTCTTTTAGTTCTTGTTTTTTTACTCTGATAGAGGTATTTGGATGTATTCATGCATGTTTTAGTAGTTTTTTTTACAATTAAAAAATTTATAGGATTGGATATGTGTTCATCTGTACAGGTACATTAGGTTAAAGACTCACATGTGAGTTATATGCCTACTCGGTGCTAGTCGTCAGCCCCTAGCCTTTGGTGGCAGTCTTGGGGTGGTCATGGTTTGAGACTCAATGGGATGGGTTTTAAAAGAGTTGTATCATAGGTATTCACTTCTACCTCAAGACTGGATTCCTTGATATTGGTTTGGGATAATAATTTTATGTTTTTTGAGTTCATCTTTCAGGCTAGGGACTCTTGTGTTGGTGTGGCAACCGACATATCTATACACTAGGACTCTGATCACCTACCTTTCAACTAAGTACATGTAGAAATTTCTTGTAAGGAAAAAATTGGTGCATGAATCATATCGGAATGTTTTATGGTTTTAATATCCTTCCTAAGTCATCTATCTGGATATAGTCATTTACTGTGGTATATATTTTCTTTTTCAGAATTCCTCCACAACATATGCCATCTAGGATTTAGCATCAGGATCTTGAGGATGATCCCCTTAGTAAAAATTCAATGATATAGGGTCATGTTCTAGTGGTGTTACCTCTCAGTGATACATCTGGTATACCACCACCTAATGATAAATAGATGGTACCCACAGTTCCCAAAGATGAGGTGCACTGATTGAGCGCACATCATGAGTTTCAGTGACAATGACTCCTTAGGTTATGAGGTGATCCCAACTCATGGGTGGTTGAGGACTATCTTGAGGCGATGATATGAATTTTCCCTCTTTTCAAGACACTAGAAGATTAGATGGTGGTCACGATAGCAAGCATTCTCTTTGGATCTATAGGATGATGGGGGGGTTTAGTCACCTAGGAATATGATGTGGAAAATCTAGAAATGTCAGATTTCGAGCTCTTTTTATAGAATATTCATCTTTAGGTATGTTGAGGGTCATGTGAATCTAAGAGATTCTATAACTTCATCAAGGGAGTATGATAGTGGAATATAATTCATCAAGGTTCACCAACCTCTCTAGGTACTCAATGGATATGATTCATAATCATTTCTTTCGGGATGGGATATTCAAGAAATGAGTATGTAGAAACTTTTAATCCAACATTATACCTCTATTAATTCCAACTTATACTGGGTTTCTATAGAATTATTTGGTTGTAGAGAGTCTTCTGGATGAGCAGACACAGACATTTTTTGCCTGAAGTGGGATCTTAAAAGCATAGACTTCAGCAGTAGGGAGCTGACATTAGTCTTAGGGACCTGGACATGCAAGACATTTTAAAAGGTGATCCCAAGACAAATGTTTTATGGTTCAGGGATCATAGGATGGGTATATTCATCCTGGGGAAAGGTGGTGCTACTCATGTGATGATAGGGGACACCTTGCAAGGGATTTTTTGACTCTCCATATAGCTGACATGGATACAGTGGATGGGATTCCTAGGTATTGGTAGAGACAGGAGAATATATGTTTGTAGAGTGGTGGATGTGGTAGAGGAGATGGGAGAGTATTTTTAATTACTTAGATTTTATCTAGTTTATTTTTTACAAATTTATTGGGAAAATTTTGAGACCAGAAGTTGTGACAGTGTGTGATTCCAAGACTCAGTGTGCTTGAAATATTTCATTTAATAAAGTTCAGTTTTTAATTAAAATGTGATGGCAGTTTATCTTTGAATCAGAATAACTTCTAAACGAGTGCCCGAAATAGTTAATTGAATGAAGTTCACCTTTTAATTAAAACACACTGGAAGTTTATATTTTAATTGTAATAACTTCTAGATGAGTGACCAGAACAGAAATCTAAGGGCACTGTTGCATTCAGAATAGCGACTTTACCTTAGGTAGGGCCTAACCTCAACCGGTGCAGGTCAAGGTTGAAAGTTAATTTTTTGACGTAAACATCATTGAAATATTTTAATAAAAATATTTTATTGAACATTATCTATTGATACATTAGAAATTTACCTTTTTAATAATTCATATCATAGGAATTCATGGTTATCACCATAACCCATGAATTCCCTTAAGGCAAGGAGAAAGAAACTCTCTCTCAATGACAAACATTGGTGGATCGAGGATCGATGACAACACAGAACTCCTTTATTCATCAGAGACTAGTCCAAACATGAGTTAGGGTATGGTTCTCTTTGTGATTTCCTCTTTCCATCCTAAATTTAATGACGAACGTGGACCAACCAACCAACAGGTTGATCCACGGTTCGGTCATTCTTGTGGGATGGTTAATTTGTCGGATTAAAGGAAATAGATCTTGTTTATTATTCTGCTATTGTCTCTTCATGATCATACTAACATGAATAGATCAAGGATGAGACAAACAAGGCCAAGATAATTTCTATGGGTATTCATATGCTTATTATCTCCCCTAAATTTATCACATTCTTTGTGGGTTCTTTGCCTTTGAAACCCTACATGAAAGGTTGATCGTTGTGCCCATGATCCATGGCGCAATAATTTGAGGCCAAATTTTGTGATTTGTGATGGAATTGAGGAGGTTTGATGGGAGATCCATAGGCAGGTGGCAGCTGGAGGTGGTGGATCTGGCCATTTCAGGCGGATCGCATTGTGGTGAGGTCAGTGGTAAGGCATCCAGTGGCGGAGGCGACACTGGCTTGGAAGGGGAGGCTTGGCCATGGGGTGTAATAGGACTGCCACCAGCAGTGTATCCATTGGAGATGATAGGGCGTGGTACATCAGGACCACATTGGAGGAGTTCCCGCAATGGGAGAGGTTGTGGGTGGTGACCAGAGATCATGGTAGGAGGCTGTGGTGGCTACAGTAGGACACGGCTCAAAGCCGCGCCGAATGAACCCTATGGTGTCGGGGAGGCCGCAGGTCTATGCAGGGAATGAAGTCCAGTAGCTTAGACCTCTATCCAACCATATTGACCAGGCAATCTAGATTTCCACGTGGTTGGTTGACTGTGTGGACCAGGGGGGATGCAGCCAGGGTGGTCCACATCCGGTGGAGTAGGGACGACCCACACGATGTGGGTCGGGCCACTCCATCGGCCCAGTGGGATGGACCGTGGGTCCCATTGGGTCAAAGTCCAGTTGCCCAACATGCCATTCCCATTAGGCCGAGCTAGTTTGGGTAGGTCCAGACCAATCAGGTTGGGTCGGGTTGGTCGAAATGGGTTGGCTCGGACCCAAACTAGAGCCTTTTTACTAAATTGTACATATTATTCAAAGGAGATGTTTTTTTGACAAACTGTATATGATTTTGGGACCCTTGGGATGAGGCATCCCTTTTTGAGATACTCTAATTGTGCTTCTGTGGAAGTTTTAATATGGCCTAATAGCTTGAAGAGTAGCTTCCCCTGGAACAAGCGTGATGCAAATGGAATTCTGCAACTAGCTGTGACTTAGTGACTTGGTGGTTGAGTGACTTGGGGCTGCATGACCCATCGACATTGTGTGCACCATCAATGTTGTGTGCTCCACTAACGTTTTTTGTGTCATATAAGTTGTGTACGCCATCGATTATGCGTGCTTCATCGATATTCCATGTGTTATGTGGACTATGACTGGTAATCCTTCGTTTCGTGATTTAAACTTATACCTATGTGAGATGATCGTACTTAGTGTACTTAGTGTACTTTATTTGTGGTGTCCTTGGTGTACTTTATTTGTGGTGTACTTAGTGTACTTTCTTTGTGGTGTACTTGGTGTAATTTCCTTTGTGTTTTTGTGGTGTCTTACTGAGTATTGTTTTACTCACCCCTTCACGGGCATTGCTCGCACGTGTCATGTCTTGTGCAGATGAATGATTCTTTGACAGAGTCCTAAGTGAACCAGGACTAGGTGTTGAATACAGTGATCAGTTGAAAGAGGTGTTCTTCTATGGCTTCAGACAGCTATCCTACACCTACCCTTCAGGTAGGGTTTTCTGTGGATGTGTTTTATGAACTTGTGCATTCACTTTTAAAGACTCTTATTTTGGTGGGCTTGTATTCTGGCCCTATTTACCTTCCAGTTTTTCCTATTGTTGTACTATGTGGTCGGTATCTTATTATATGCAGTCATTGTTTACTTGTTATTTTTACATTTCATCATTGTGGTCTTTGAGATGTGTGCGTGTGTATAGGTACTTAGGAAAATGCCTCCCATTTGGGGGATATGACTTCTCGATTCTAGTCACCACCCCTGGACTATCGGAAGTGGGATTGTGGTAGTCACATAATAGGCCCCACTAGGACGGGTCATGATAGAGTGGTATTAGAAGGGGTTTGTTCTTCTTAATGGATGGGAGTCTATGAGGTTGGTTTGAAGAAAACGTGTTAAGTGTTTCGAGTTTGGATTTAAGGCCAGAGACTCCAATGTTGGTATCGTGGCTGAAATATCCATACACCAGGACTCTGGACACCTGATTTTCAACTCTGTACATGAAAACATGGGTTGCAGGAAATAAATGGCACATGCATCATATAGGATTTTGAGTGTGTTCTCATGTCCTTCTTGACTCAGCTCACCAGGTACACTCTACTGATCATAGTTCATCTTGATCTGTTTCAGGATGCCTCCACATAGCCAACCATCTAGGATTCTATTACATAACCACGAGTATGGTAATCCTAGTGATGAGGCATTGGTGTAGGTTTTATACCAAAGATACTCTCTTACACCTAATAAAGTACCTATGGGTGGTGTATTAGTGATACCATCAACCTAAGAGCAGCAGTTCCTACCAGCTCTATGGGTTGATGATGCATGTAGGCTGAGTGCATTAAATGAGTTCTAGAGGTAGCATCCTCCCAGGATCAGGAGTGAGTCAGACCTCCAGATTGTAGAGGACTAGCTAGAGGCAGTTACATGTGTCTTCTGCCCAGTGAGGACACCTCCCGACCAGATGACAGTTTTAGCTGCGAGCCTTCTTCAGGGCTCAGTGGGGTGATGGTGGAGCTTGGTTATCCAGACGCATGAAGAGACAACTCTCTCTTGGACATACATTGGGCACCTATTTACCGAGGAGTTATTACTAGCTATGTTAAACCGAGTGTGTATACATGATCTCTTACATCTGCAACAAGGTACTTAGATTGTGGAGGAGTACTCAATGAGGTTTATGGACCTATCTCACTGCTCCACAGATATGGTGTCAGACCTGTTCATTAAGGATCAGACCTTTGAACAGGGGATACACCAATATATTAGGGAATCCATTATATCACTTCAAATTTTGACTTATGTTGGGGTACTTAAGAGATATCTTCTCATGGAGAGATTTCAGGTAGAGTAGGTGCCAGCAGTGGGAGCTACTAGTAGGCACCAGGTAGCTGATCCTTTGTCGGTTGGTAGCTAAAAGTATATGCAGGGACACAAGTGGGTCAAGGACTCCAAAAGAAAACCCCACGAAACATGATAAGTAGTATGAGTATCCTAGGGGAAAGAGGGTCAGCCTAAGGATATGTTGTGCTACACATGCAGCGGTCGAGGACACATGCCTCGATATTGATCGACTCGCCGTACAAATGATTAGTAGATGGTTGAGGGACTGCTGAGGTCAAGGAGGAGGCATGAGTAGGGTGGTCCGATGGTCATTAGATGTTTTAGGGGAGTATATAGAGCATAAGGTGGTGAGCTGAGGTTTGAGGTACTACCACCACCACCCTCATGTGGTCCTCCATGGGCTCAGGGAGCCATTGGACAGGAGTGAGGCCAGCTTCATGTGATAGAGTCTTATGACCCTGGTGCTCCAGAGATGATTAGAGGTATGATATCTTTATATTCCACTGTAGATCCATTTATGATAGAAATAGGTTCCAATCACTCCTTTGTTTTCATGGACCATGTTCGAGGCTCAGAGATTTTGGTAAAGTCATTGAATCGACCCTTACTTTTAGAGACTCATGGGCGAGGGGATTCGATGAACACACATTGGTGCCCATAGAATTACTTACCCTTTGATGTGATAGTTTTGGTTGGGATCTCCAAGTAGCAGCATCAAGGTCTTACGATTCCATTCTATGTATGGATTGGTTATCCACATTCCATGCTCAGATTGACTATTTCGGTTGCACAGTGCAGTGTGTCCATGGAGATGGGACCAGTTCTCTTTTGTTGGAAAATAGGAAACACCTACAGCACATGATGGACTTATTCAGAGGAGGTTGTATCCAATTACTCACCAGTTGTCTAGACTCACCCTCAGTTCTGTAGAGAAGAGGATTCCACAATTTCCTACAGTGGTGGAGGAGTATGATGACCTCTTTCCTGAGGATCTCCCCAAATTTCCTCCCCATAGGGAGGTTGGATTCTACAATGATATGTACCCCAGGACGACAATGATATCTACTTCTGCATATCGGATGGATCCCACATAGCTTTTTGAGTTTAGGGTACAACTGGAGGACTTTCAAGGTAAGGTCTTCATGAGACCCATCATTTCACCCTAGGCAGCCCCAATTTTGTTTTCCAAGAAGTTAGATGGGATTTTGAGGTTATATGTGAACTTTTGGTGCCCGAATTAGGTGACCTTGAAGAATAAGTATCCATTGTCGAGGATTGATGACCTCTTCAATCAGTTGAAGGGAGCGAGGTGGTTCTTATAGATAGAACTCAGATCTAGCTATCACAAGATTCTTGTACGAGATGAGGATGTACTAAAGACAACTTCAGATGTCGGTACAGCCACTATGACTACTTGGTAATGTTGTTTGGAATGAAAAAAAACCCATTAGTATTCATGGGACTCATGAATAGGATCTACCGGCCCTACTTAGACCAGTTCATCATGGTCTTCATTGATGAAATCCGGGTATACTCATCATCCGAGGAGAAGCACATGATACACTTGAGAATGGTCCTAGACTCACTCCAAGAGCACTAGATTTATAGAAATCTCTCAAAGTGTCAGTTATGGATTTGGGAGGTCCACTTTCTAGAATATATCATTTCATAGGATGTATTTGTAGTGGATCCAATGAAGATAGAGGTGGTTATTTCTTGGAATCCACCCAAGAGTTTGACCAAGGTGAGGAGTTTTATGGGTTTGGTTGGGTACTATCGGAGGTTTGTACCTGAATTTTCTAAGGTAGTAGCACCCATGATGGCTTTGACATGGAATGAACAACCCATAATGTGGAAAGAGACTTTTCAGTAGTGTTTTTAGGAGTTGAGGCAGAGGTTAACAGTAATTCCCATCTTGAGACTATTGAAGGAGGGTGTTGGGTATGTATTGTTTTGCGATGCGTTAGGGACCAAGATTGGTTGTGTCCTAATGTAGGGGAAAGTATTTATTATGTGTGGTTCTCACCAGTTGAAACAGTATGAGAAGAACTATGGGACCCATGATCTTGACATAGCAGTATTATTCTTCTCTTTGAAGATGTGGCGACACTACTTGATGGATGAGTGGTTTACCATCTACTCTGACCACAAGAGTCTCAAGTATATATTCTCTCAAAAGGATTAGGACTTGAGATAGAGGAAGTGGATAGAGTTCCTCTAGTATTATGACTTTGAGATTATATATACTCTATAGAAGGGTAACATGGTGGAAGACTCTCTCAGCAGGAGATCCAGCTTGCAGTTGATGAGTGAAGATCCCAAGCATTTTATTTCGCTGCAAATATCCTTGGTGGATGGTTATAGGGAATCTTACCTTCAGTTGATTGTTTTCACCCATCTACTTTTATAGTGAGTATGAGAAGCATATCTTGGGATATGGACTGTGAGACCTGATGTACCCAGTTTTCTATAGGGAAGGCCCCTGATGGGTATTCTATATGTGGGGAGTACATCATTCTCTTCAAATAGTGTACCATTTAACTAGGGGCATTGCGGGAGTAGATTATGAGGGAGTTCCAAACATCCCCTTTCGCGGTATATCCGGGTGTGGAGAAGATTTACCATGACCTCTGACATCAGTTCTAGTGTCCACAGATGAAGAAGGTGGGGGCATAGTTTGTTTCTTGGTGCCTCACTTGTCCACAGTTGAAGCTAGAGCACCATGTTTCAGTGGGCTTGACCCAACAACTTGAGGTGCCAGAGTGGAAGTGGGATGGGATATCGATAGAATTTGTGAAAAATTTACCACACACTTCTAGGGGACATGATACCATCTGGGTGATCATTGACCGACTCACCAAGTCATCCAACTTTCTACCTATATGGGAACATAATTCAGTAGAGAGCTTGAGAAGCCTCTACATGCATAAGATAGTTCGACTTCATGGGGTGACTTCGACCATCGTTTCAAACTGTGATGCTCATTTCACATCCTGACTATGGAAGGGACTGTAAGAGGAATTTTAGACTCAATTGTTCTTGGGCATGGTGTTTCATCCCCATACGGATGTCCAGAAGTAGAGGACCATTCAGGTTTTATAGTATATGTTATGTGCTTGCATCCTAGACTTTTTCTATTGTTCGTAGGATCACTTACCTCTGGTAGAATTTTCGTACAACAAAAGCTACCACTACACCATTGGAATGGTTCCTTGTAATGCCCTATAATGGTGACCATGCGGGTCACCTATGTACTAGAAGGACCTAGGGGATTCATCACTCATGGGTATAGAGTTATTGTGGGCCACTATTGAGATGGTGCAGATCATCCATGAGAAAATGAGAACTACATAGAGTCGGTAGAAATCGTATGCTGATAAGAGATGGAGGCCTCTGAAGTTTGAGTAGGGAGACCTTGTTTTCCTTCAGGTGTCACCTCAATGGGGATTGCAGAGATTTAGTTGAGGCAATAAGTTATCTCAAATATACATCGGCCCTTTTCGGATTCTTAGCAGAGTTGGCGAGTTGGCGTACCGCCTAGCTCTTCCAACATAGATAGAGCAGGTTCATGATTTATTCCACATGTTTCCGTTGAGGATGTACATTCATGATCCATCAAATGTTATCAACTGGGGAGAGCTAGACATTGATGATGGGGAGACTTTTGAAGAGTACTCAGTGGAGGTCGAGTATTTATGGGCGCAAATCCTTAATGTATGGTTGATTCCTCTCGTGCACATTCGGTGGTAGCACAGAAATATCCAGCAAAGCGCTTCAGAGAAGAAGGACCATATTCATGCTCAGTACCCTCACCTTTTTGTTTAGTATCCTTTTTTTTTTGAATTTTGGGGACATAAAACCCTAATTTTCGAGAATTTAATGACTCATATTTTCTCCTATTTTGTTTTTATAAATTAACTGGAAAAATTCCAAGACTAGATATTGTGACGGCATATGATTCTGAGACCCGATGTTCCTAGAATAGTTCATTGAATAAAGTACGGTTTTTAATTAAAATGCATGGGAGATTTATCTTTGAACCAGAATAACTTCTAAATAGGTACCCAGATCAGAAATATGAGGGCATCATTGCATTCAGAACAGGGACTTTACCTTAGGCGGGGCCTAACATCGACTGGCTTGGGTTGAGGGTGAAAGTTAATTTTTGGATGTAAACTTCATTAAAATATTTTGATAAAAAATATTTTTTTGAACATTACATTTTGATGTAGTGGAGGTTTCCTTTTATAATAATTCATTTCAGAGGAATTCAAGTTTATCGCCATATCATTGGAATTCCCTTAAGGAAAAGAGAAGGAAACTCTCTCTCAACGATGAACACCGGTGGATCAAGAATCGACAACGACACGGACCTCCATTCGTCATCAGTGACTGGTCCAAACATGAGGTAGGGTCTGGATCTCATTTTTATTTCCTTTTTCTTTATTAGATAAAATGATGAACGTGGAACAACCAAAGAACGGTTTGATCCATGGTTCAGTCGTTCTTGTCGAACGGTTAAATTGTAGGATTAAAGGGAATGGATCTTGGTGATTATTCTTCTATTGTTTCTTTGTGTTCATATTAACATGAATGGATCAAGTTCGACACAATAAAGGCCAAGATCCATTCTATGGATGTTCATTAACATATTCTCTCACCTAAATCTACTGTGTTCTTCATGTATTCTTAACCTTTGAAACCCTATGCGAACGATCGATCATTGCGCCTATGATCCATGGTGCAACAAACTGAAGCTGATTTTTTGTGATATATGATTCCATTGAAAAGGTGAAATGAGAGTTCCACAGTTAGGAGGTGGTTGGAGGTGGTAGCTTTGGCCATTTCAGCGGGAGTGCGACTTGGCAAGGCCACTGACGGGGTGGCCAGGGGTGCAGGCAACACCAACCGCCCGAGGAGTTTGGTCCAGGAGGAGCATGGAAAGATGGCCACCGGCAGAATGACAACTGGCAGGGTGGCTGGTGGTGGTGATGGGGTGTGTTTTAGTGGGACCATTTCAGAGGAGGGCCCGCGGTGATGAAGGCTGCAGGTGGCAACCAGAGGCCACGACAAGAGGATGTGGTGGCTGCGGTGGGATGCGGCTCAAAGCCATGTCATATGAACCCCGTGGCAGTGGGGAGATTTTGGGACTAGGTGGGGAACACATACCGGCCATGTGGAGCATGGTCCGGCTAGATTGATTAGAAAATCTAGCTGGCCATGCAGTCGGGCGACCGCATGGACCACGGGGGATGCTGCTAGGGTGGATCGCGTCCGGAAAATCAGGGAAAGCCCGCGTGATGCAGGCTGAGATTGAGAACTAGGCCACTCTAGTGGCCCAATAGGAAAGGTGCATCGGGATGGGCCGGTTCAAGCCGGTCCAGACCAATCGTGCCGGGTTGGGTCGGCCGGATCAGGTCAGGTCGGACCCGGACCGGATCATACCCTTTTTACTAAATTGGCCATATCTTTCAAACGGGAGGTCTGTTTGATAATCGATAAATGGTGGTGGGACACTTTTGATGAGGAATTCACTGTGAGATACTCTAACTACGTTTCTGGGGAATTTGGAATATGGCCTAATGACTTGAGGTTTAGGTTCTCCCGAAACAAGTGCACTATGAACGGAATCTTATGGCGGGTTGTTACTAGGTTACTTGGTGGTTGTGTGACTTGGGGGCTACATGACCCATCTACTAGGTGTTCTCCATCAAAGATGTGTTATTCATCGAAAATTAGTGCACCATCGATGTCGTGTGCTCCATTGACGTTTTGTGCCCCATCGACGATATGTGCACCATCAACGTTGTGTTCACCATCGACGCTATGTGTTCCATTGACGTTGGGTATGTCATTGATATTACTTGTGTTATGCAGAATATGACAGATAATCCTTCTTTTCATGATTTATAATTATACCTATGTGAGATGACCATACATAGTGTAATTTTTGGTGTACTAGGAGTACTTTCTTTGTGGTTTAATTGGTGTCCTTTCTTTGTTGTTTACTTGGTGTACTTTCCTTTGTGGTTTCAAGGTGTCCAACTAAATATTGTTTTACTCACACCTATACAAGAATTGAATGCACATGTCATGTATTGTGAAAATGACCAATTCTTTAACAAAGGACTAGGTAGGCTAGGATCAGGTGGTTCATAGAGTTATCGGGTGGACAATGTGTGCTTCTATAGATTCAGACAGTAGCCCTACACATACCCTTAAGCTAGGGTTTTCTACGGATGAGATTCAAGAACCTATGAATTCACTTTGACAGACTCTTATTTTGGTAGGCTGTTATTCTGGACCTGTTTACTTTCTTGTTTTTCCTACTGTCTTACTCTATGTTTGGTATCTTAGTGTATGCATGCATTTTTTACTTTGTGTTTTAAAACTTCAGCATTGTGGTCTTGGAGATGTGTGCATGTGTAAAAATACTTAGAAAAATGCCTCCCATTTGTGGTATATCTCTACTCAGTGCTAGTCACCATCCCATGGTCTATCTGAGTTGAGCTTGGGGTAGTCAAGGCATTATCCCCATTGAGACGGGTTGTGATAGTTATAGGAGGTGATATACATTTTGACTTGGTACCACCACCACCCCCATGTGATCCATGCTAGGATTAAGGATCTGGAGAATAGGGGAAAGGGAAGCTGCAGGTAGTCAGATCTTATGATCGAGAGGCTTTAAGGATGATAAAAGGTACAATCTATGTCTTTAAACTTTTTCTTCAGTATTTATGGACATGGGTGCAAGTCATTCCTTTATTTTTTCTTATCTGGCTCAAGACTAATAGATTTTGGTTGTGTCCTTCACTCGGACCTTGTTCTTGGAGAATACTATTAGAGATGACCCAGAAATCAAACACTTTTATCAATAGTGTGACCTAACTATTGGACGTGAGATTTTCTATTGGGATATCATTGTAGCAGTGATGAGGTACTATGACTTCACATTAGGTATGGACTGGTTATCCGCAGCTCATGCTCGGATAGACTACTCCAAGTGGAGGATGTGGTGTGTCCTCGGTGATGGGACTAGGTTTCTATTTATGGGTGAAAATGGAATCCAAACAATTTAGGATGGACTCATGCATAGGAGGGTGTAGTTGATTACACATTTGTTGGCTAGAATGACCCTTGGTTTCATGGGTTCAATGAGTTTCTAGTTTCCTGCAGTGGTGGTGGAGTATGAGGACATCTTTTCTAAGGTTGTTATAGGATTACCTCCCCATTGTCAGGTAGACTTTGGCATTTATCTACACCTCGGGATGACTCGAATATCTACACTAGCATATTGGATGGCTCCTAAAGAGCTTTGAAACCTGAGGATTCAATTGGAGGACTTGTAGACAAAGGTAATTGTAAGACCCATTGTTTCACCTTGGGCATCCCCGTTATTGTTCTCGAAGAAGGAGGGTGGGATCTTGAGTCTGTGTGGGGATTACCTTCACCTAAACTAGGTGAACATAAATAAAATGTATCCACCATCTAGGATCGATGAAATCTTTGATCAGTTAAGATGGTTGTGAGGGTTCTTAAAAATTGACCTCAGATTAGGCTATCACCATTTGTGAGTGCGTATGAGGATATACTGAATACAACATTCAGATGATGCTACAGTCACTATAAGTTTCTGTTGATTCTCTTTGGTGTGACAAACACCCCGAAAATGTTCCTGGGACTCATGAACTAGATCTTTCATCCTTTCTTAGACTGGTTTGTGGTAGTCTATTTTGATGTATCATAGTGTACTCAGTGTCTAAGGAGGATCACGTGAGACACTTGAGGATGGTATTGTATTTAATTTGATACCACCAGCTTTATGAGAATCTCTTGAAGTTCCAGTTCTATATTTAGAAGGTATAATTTTAGAGACTTTTTATCTTAGCAACATGGGGTGGAAATGGACATAGAAATGGTCTAGAAAGTTTTAGCTTGGGATCCATGCAAAAGTGTGATGAAGTTGAAGAGTTTTCTTGGATTTCTAGGATACAATGAGATATTCATACATTATTTATTCAAGTTATCTACTCCCTTGACAACATTGACTTCAAATGGGAATCCTTTCATAGGGATAGAGAGGTTCTGGAAGGATTTCTAGGAGTTGAGGCAGAGATTAATGAGCACTCCCATATTGAGATTTCCATAGGAGGGTGTCAAGTACACAGTGTTCTATGATGCAACAAGAAATAGGCCTGGATATGTTTTTATATGGAGGCGAGTGGTTATTAACAATGGTTTATGCTAGTTTATACCAAATGAGAAGAACTACATGACCCATTATCTTGAGTTAGTAGTGTTATTATTAACACTAAATATGAGGTGACACTACCTTATTCGTGAGTGGTTTATCATCTATTATAACCAAAATAGTCTCAAGTATATATTCTCAAAAAGAATATTTACTTGATACTAAGGTGATGTATAGAGTTACTTTAGGATTTTGACTTCAATATTGTATATACTACTTGAAAGGGGAACATGGTAGATGATTCTCTTGGAACAATATATTGTTCGAAATTACTGAGTGAGGTGTTGGAGCAGTTGGTCTCACTGAAAATATAATTTTCAGATGCTGATGGAGTAGCTTACCTCTAGTCAATGGTTTCTAACCCTCCTCTTTTTCAGTGATTTAGTGAGGAATATCTTGGGGATACTGACTGTGAGACCCTACATACTCAGATATCCACTGAACATGACCCTAATTTATTTTATGAAGGTGGGTATCATGTAGTTATTTTTAGAGGACGCATGATGGTACCAGTGATGTTATGGGAGGAGAGAGTTTCATATTTCTCCTTTTATGGTAAATCCAAGTGTAACAAAGATATATCATGACCTCATACACTAGTTTTTGTTGCTAGGGATGAATAAGGGAGTTGTAATGTTTTTTTCTTGATGCTTTACTTTTTAGAAAGTGAAGGCTGGGCACTAGGTTCCAGTGGATTTATCTCAACCCCTTTAGGTTCTAGAGTGAAATTGATTTGCAATATCCATAGTTCTTTTGACTATATTACCATGTATATCTAGGGGACACAATTCTAACTGGGTGATTTTATACTAACTCATAAAGTTGACATAATTCCTAGTTATCCTAGATAATAGTTCAATAGAGAGATTGGGATGCCTCTAAATGCATGAGATAGTCCAATTCCATGGAGTTCCCTTGATGATTGTTTTTGAATATGATTATTACTTAACATATCAGTTATTAAAGGTATTGTAAGAGGATTTTGGTACTCAACTATGTTTGAGCACAGCTTTTCACCCCATACTGATGACCAGACTTAGTGGGAAATTCAACTCTTGTAAGACATGCTACTGGTTTTCATGTTATGATTTTTCCATAGTTGGGAGGATCACCTATCATTAGTGAAGATTGAAAAAAAAATAGCTACCATTTTTCCATTATTATGGAACCATTCAAGGCCTTGTAAAGGAGGCCCTGTAGGTCAACACTTTTCTAGAATGACCTAGGAGATTCAGCACTTATGGGACCATAGTTTGTATAATCCCCTATAGATATGGTGTAGGTCATCCATGATAGTATGAGGACTACATAGATCCATCATAAGTATTATGTTGACCGATGATGGAGGCTTTTCTAGTTTGAGGAGGGAGGCCATGTGTTCCTGTAGGTTTCACGTTAATGAGGATTACGAAGAATTGGTTGGGGTGAAAAGCAATCTCTGATATTCAGAATCCTTTTCTAGATACATCATATATTTGGTGAGGTGGCATACCTCTTAGCACTACAATTGTATTTAGATCGGGTAAATGATGTCTTCCATGTGTAATAACTAAAGAGTTAAGTTCATCATCCATCACACATTATCAAGTAGTGTGATCTGTACATCGATGATGGAGCTACCTTTACTGAGTACCCATTAGATATTGAGGATCGAAAGGAGAGGATACTTTGTGGGTGATCAATTCCCCTAGTACATATTCATTTCCAGCACAAGAATCTTCATGAGAGTATCTGGGATTGCAAGACTTATATACGTTCTTAGTGCACACATCTCTTTGAGTAGTCTTTTGTTTTGGATTTCTAATATGTAAATCCCCAAGGTGGTGAGAATGTAGAATTATTGTTTTATCTATATAAATTATTGGAATATATTTATAAATATTTTTGAGACCAAGCACTGAGAATGAATGAGATTTTGAGACATGGTGTGCCCAGAATTAATTTTTGAAGTATATTAAATAGATTAAATGCATGAGTACACAATTTTCTTGAAAAACTAGAATAAATTATAAAAGGGGGATCCAATCAAAAATATAAATCTATCATTGAGTTTAGAGCATGGTTTTATACCCTAGGATTGGCATAACATTTTTTGGTGTAGGGTTTTTATGTAAAAATCATTGTGGGTGTGGATAATTAATAAATTAATAAAATTTATTTATTTATTTTAAAATGATGCAGTAACCTATTTATTTTCTATAAATGCATGTATATGGTGAAATAGCAAGGTTAGATGCATAACCATTGGATATTTAGAGTATATTTTGGTGGAACTTCCATTAGTGAACTATAACCGGATCAAAGATTGAAAACCAGTGTACAATGGAATTAGAGGATCTCACTAATGACAATGACGCAGATTTTTTCTTCATCAGTGATCGATCTAAATCAATGTAGGATGTAGTTTTATTTGGATTTACTTCCCCATTATTTATTTCTATTATGGACATGAATCAATCAACCAATGAATTGATTTGCAGATTGGTCGCATTGCGGGATGGGTTTATTTATGGGGATTTTATTGGGAGAATTGTTTATTTTTATCTGGTTCTTCATTCGTTATTCTAACAGAAATGGATTAAGGATAACAAATCACGATCTAGGCTCATTACTCTTTGAATTTGTTTCTATAATTCTCCCATATTTCTTGTGATTTCATAACTGGTGTTTCAATTGATTGGTGGTTTGACCAAAATACCAAGAATCCAATCATTGTGTTCCCAATTCATGGCGTAACAAATTGATATTAACAATCTAGGATCGGTGTAGCATTAGGATCATATGAGGATGGTAGAGATGATTGAATCATAATGGATTAGAGACCTATAGTTTGAGTGGTACGGGAAATGGAAATAAGGAAAATGATAATCGATTCTCATGTGAATTAGATGGCCAGATTTTGATGACCATCAATAATGAGGATCATCCAGAGTAGATATGTGATTCCCAACATGATTCAAAACAGATTTGGGTGTCGTAGGAGTAGAAGAAGATGTGGATTAATATTATATATTTCTTGTAAATCCCATCTTACACAGCATGTATTACGAATATACACATTGTGTGAGACCCTCACAGTGATGGATAGGGTTTCCATGTGGATTTAAGTACCACATGAGGTGTGACACCTATCACAAGATATGTGTCCCCTCACTTGGAACTCGGCATGTATCATGGAGGAGACACATTTGGCCATACATGTACTTGGATAACCTTACACGGACATGGCCATTCAGACACTTACATATCTAGAAGTACACATGCTCGGATACACCGTGTACTTAGCCATGAACATGGACAAGGATGTGGTCCATTTTACATGGGAAGAACCTAGTGTCGATGGGACATTACATGTTCCCCTAGTACATTTTGTGAACCCATTAAATTTTTTATAGGATCTCTTTTCCTATTCATCTTGGAAAAGTTTTATCATATTTCATACCCTTTATCCATTCCCTGAGTTTTGTTATAGAATCACATACTATGCATAGGATAGTGATCCCTTCATTGGGACTTCTTGGATAGAGTTATTGGAATCCTTATATGAGTCCTAGAGTGAGATCTTATACAATCATCTTTCTCTAGGTTGAGTTCTTGGTATCATCGTGACGAACAATATGCTATCATTGATCCTCTACATATACAGTTACTCTATATTGAGTTGTTGGTTTATCCCATGGCCTTAGGTGTGATCCTTGTCTGTATATCATTCCCTTCATACTTCCAATGTATAATTATTATGGAAAGATCTGATGAGTATGATAACTCGTATAGATTCCATCAGGGTTATGTGACTCATGGAGTGTGTTCTTCTGGACATGTTCTATGTGAAACCTTCAAGAATAATTCCTATACTAGAGTTATGGTTGTGACTTTACTTTGAGAATGTGTGTCCTTGTTGAGTATATCTGAATATTCTTGTTATATGTGATGTAGACATAAACCTATATAGATCTTCTTGTTATTATTATTTTTACATGCTTAGAGATTTAGAGGTGTTCTATTGGGTATTTTTATACTCACCCTAAATGCTATTTCCTCACATGTGTCATGTCTTATGCAGATGATCGAAATTTTTACAGAGTCCTAGAGGGACCATTACCAACTAGTCCTCATTGATCTGTAAAGACCAAGGTGTGTTCATATAGTAATCTTGATAGTATTACCCATCTATAATTTCAATTCGTACTTATTTTCATTCTTTTTGTGGTGGGATTTTATTTGATCCTTTTTTTCATTCAGTACTTATTTTAGTACTCTGATAGTTGGATTTATATGTATGCATGAATGTTTTATTATTTTGTTTCTAAATTTCAACATTATATGGGCTTGGAGATGTGTGTTTGTTTGTTTTTATAGGTACATTAGGCTTAGTCCTCCCATGTGATTGATATACCTATTCAGTGCTAGCATCCATCCCCTAGCCCATTGGAGGCAGGCTTGGGGTAATAACGGTTCGAGGCCCATTGGGAAAGTTCATGACAATTCATACCTCATTGTAACTAAGGGGCTTTAAATGATTAGATATTTCATGTTATTTATTATGTTCACCCAAAAAAAATGGCATTCTAGAATTAATCTTCATACTCTGCACCTTTTCCATCAATTTATGATTCATCCTTTCAACTACAACATTCTATCCAAGTTTTCATGAAATAGTCTTCATAACATATGATCTTAAATTATAGTATGTGAACATTTTATTTTCATGAAATTATAGAATAATAAAAAATTTAATAATTCATGGAAAAAATTTATAATTTTATATAATGAATATTCATTTTGAACTTACTATGTTAAAATAATCCAAGATTGAATTTCTTAAATTATCCCTTAGAAATAAGATTTTTTTTAATGATTGATAATGTAGTATTTAAATAATACACATTTTATTTATAATAATTATTTATAATGTATATAATTAACCATTTATTGATTATCAAATTTATATAAAAAATACAAGGTCATTTAGAGGATAAAAGTGATATTTTTTTTGAAACCTATTTTTAAGTGCATAATTTTTTTACATTTTATTTAATTAACATAAATTATAATAATTAATTATTTAAATAATATTCTAGATTATATATCTAAATTTATTAATTTAAATTCATATAGTTTTTAATAATATTCATTGAGTTAATGTAAGATCATTTTATGCTTGAAAAATACATCTTCTTCAAAAAACATTTTTCATCACGTTTTATGGGATTATTTTTAAATTAATTTGTAACAATTATATAAATATAATTTGGTAAAATTATTCAAATATTTATAATCGTCATGTATAAATTTATTTGTGTGATCACTTTAATTTTTCTCATTATGGATGGTAAAAATGGTAAAAAATTGGATACCCTAGTTAAGGTTAAAACAGGTTTATTGTGGGGTTAAACTAAAGTGATAAGTTTTAAAATGGCCTTAGTACATTACTAAATCATATTGTATGAAGGTATTAAGATCCTATATTATATAACCATCTAAATAGACTACATTTTTATCCACTTTTCTAATAAATTTTCTTGATAATATTTTCAAACTTTGAAGAATTACAATTGTGCCACCAACCTCATTGATAAAAGGGTATATCCTCCCCTCACTTCATCAAACATATTGAGCCCTTAATCTGGAGAAAACCATGAAAAAAATTCAAAACAACATCCTTAAAAACATTCTATATGTTCTTGTTTACTTTTAATCCCAACCTTAGGGTCTATAAGATGAGATATAAAGGAGATATTTCAAATAAAAAGTTGTCCTCTTAACCGAATACTTTCATTTTTATTCTTCTTTTACCACCTTCAATTATGTCCTAAACATTAAAATATAATAATAAAAATATATAAGATATATTTAGTGGTTATTATTTTTATAGAATAATATTTATTCATATCTTTCTCTATCAAATGGAAAACAAAACCATCACTCGTGTGTGAGGTGGACTACCGCCTCGAAAACTGATGTAATTTGTTTTCCATCACAACCTCACATGGTTAGTTATAATGATGGAACAAATGAATATCTATTATAATTATGACATTATCATGATTATATGAATTTAATATATCATATGAATCCATACCCTTCCACCCGTTAAAAAATTTATAATGTCTCTCATGCGTATGTGTGGACATCCACCACCACAATGAGATGTGATTAATTTTTCATGTACACTTTTCAAAAATGATTCAATATATATATAATGAATATGTATGATTATTATATCAAGATTATAATTTTTTAGGTGCTATAAATATGATCAAGGCACATGTACTATAACTTCTAAATCAATACATACATGAATAGTGAAGTGGTTAAAACATTAAATAATGATAATAATGAAATATTGTTAAAAAAAATAGGTGATATGATGTTATAAGTGGATAATTTCTGATTTTATAAATATTTATATGGTTCCTTTTTGAATTTATAATAAATATAAATTTATTATACATGAGGTTAAAACACATTCAACTAAGTGTAAGTGTGAGGTAAGGGATTTCATCTCAATTTCCACTCCATTGAGACATATTTGATATTATGAACCTATTATATTTTATGTGGGGTATATAATACCCCATTTATGTATTTAAAATTAAAATATATTTATTCATAGTGATTAATGTTTCAATTCAAGTTTACTCTTTCAAGCAGTTACAAATTAAAAGTTACCAAATATGTGAGAATTTATTTTAAAATCTCATTTTTCGAGATTGCTTATATTTTTCACTGAAAGTATATTATAATAAATCCTTCATAAACTGAATAAATTTTCTTATCCTCTAGATATTTAATTATTTTTAATATTTTCTTCAAAATTAGCATATCTTTGGAACTTGAATCATGAAAACAAATGTCTAGAAAAGTTGATCTTATTTCTCTTTTTGATCAGGTATATTTTTCTTCCATGTCTATATTTTTCAATATTATTTTATAAAAGTATTTTTTATTTACTAAAATCATTTATAAATTAAATTTTATGTTATGTTTAAATTTTTATGTGGTTTGAAATAAATATTTTTAATCTTTTATAAAAGGTTAATCTTCAACTTTATTTTAAAAAAAATCAAAAGGAATGTTTCTTTTTAATATATATGGTGTTAAAATATTTTCCCACCTCCATAACCATTTTACACTATTTATTTTCTTCTATAGGTTTTCAATGGTTTTACAAAAAAAATATTTAATAAAAATTTCTTTAAAATATTTCAAATTCATTTTCTTCTCTTCTCCAAAAGACATGATTTTACTACAAATCTACTTTTATGATGAATGAACAATACTCTTGATTAATTTTTGAGTAATAACCTTTCTCTTGAAACATTCACTTTCTTATGATAATATTTCATCAAAACATCTATATTTTTTATCATGGATATGATTGTTTCCTAAACTGTATATGATTTCAACATATTTTGTTTTACTATGAATGTAATTTGATAGAATGGGGAAATTTTGATATCTGGTATTCATAACTCAATATGTATATTTTTTCATATAGAATATTATTTATGAATTAAATTTATCATTAAAAATGTTATGAATGCATCAGACATGAATTGATGGGTGGGGACCTAGAATTACATATCCCCTTGATGCATTTACAGGTCTCATGAGACAAACTATTTGGAAGCCTTAGTAAATGGGTTTTTCATGTACAAGTACCTAAATTAGAAAAAATCATGGAATGGTGTCTTAATAATGGTGTTCAACATTATGTATTTGCTTCTTTGAGAATTAATTTTTTGTTATCCTTAAAATTGTTACTTTTATATTATCTAATGATTCATTTCATTCTCATGTTATTTATTAAATAGAATGTGTGTTTAGTTATTTACCTTTCCATAATGATTATGCCTTATTTATTCATGATAGATTCTATTGTATGCATACCTTGAAGAGGATTTGAGATCACCTTTTTTTATTTTCCCTAGGTTATAAAGAAGAAATTATTGAATGAGTTTCAAGGATGTAGATTATTTAATTTTACTATATATTATATTTTATTTCTAATATAAAATTTGAATCATATATATATCTGGTTATTCTAGACTAATAAACTGGTCCATACTTTATGATGTGATCCCTTGTATCTTATTCTAACGTAATAAATTATTTATTGTCTCTAGGTTACTATATTATGGTTGTTATAGTTGGTATTAGAGTAAGTTTAGTGGAAACCTAAAAAACAAGATTTAAGAAAACCTAGATTAGGGAATATAACCCTATAATATACTTTGAATAAATGTCTAATTGTATGATAATATAAAAAATTATTTTTAAGGTTGATATTATGTGGTTTTCCTAGAAATACATCCCTATCTGGATAATATAGGTGGATATGGTTTGGAATATATGCATCTGTGGGGTAATATCCCCAAAAGTAGTTGGTTGAGTATATCTCAGACATCATTCTACTACATGATAAATGGGCCCTTACTATGAACCTAGTTTTACACTCTTGGATATTTTCTTGGGTTGACTGAATTTTTCATTATGAACTTTTATGAATAATTTGAAAATATTTTTATTATTTAAAGAAACAAATTTATGATTATGAGATTAGTTATGAATAAATGTTTAATTTATGTTAATTGATACACAAATTATATACTATGACATAAAATTAATAATATTATGAACTAATTAAATTTAAATTTTTGTTTATAAATTGTGCATTACGAAAAGAATGGAGTTAATACTCATAGTTATTATTGAGATTTCCCTGATGAACAAGCCACTACAACTGGTGTTGAATTTGAGCAGATCATGAACATATTAAAGAATTTAACCCATGTTATGACTAATAACCATGAATATATAGAGAAATTTTTTTCCCATATTATGATAAACCTATATTGGATTGTTTCATGTGATAGAAGCCTCTAACTTTTAGTGTAACAATTAATATAATGTTAGCTAAGCACTAGATTAAATCCCTTGAAAATAAATTTTTGGCCTTAGGATGTGATAAAAAGGAAAAGGTGATAATGATAGTGTATTATATTAAAGATGATGTTGATAAATAGAGTACATTGATTGAGAATAAATAAGAGTAAGAATAAATAGAATATATGTAATGGAGATATTTTAATGTAACATTCTTCAATAAATATTTCGCTCATGATTAATGAACTAAAATGAAGGGAAATTTCATCATATTAAAACAAAAGGAAGAAGAGAGTGTTTTATAGTATGAGATTTCCTTTATAATATTATACAAGTATATTATGTATTGCATAAATAATCCAAATAGAAATATCAACCATTTCATTGAAGTTTTGATTCCAAGCCTTTATAGGGAACTAGTTTCTCAAAAAATCATCATAATATGAAATAGTATTTTGTGCCCAAAAATAGATAATTAATTTTATAGATAATATATATTAAAATAAAATTTGGATAATAATATTTCATATGAGCACTAAGAAAATGGGAACATGTTCAAGAAGAATAATGGAATAAAGAAATTTCCTTCAAGTGAAAATTTTAAAAAGAAACATCCTAGAAGATGACCAGAGGGCATAGGAGTTCATTAAAAGTGTAAAGATAAGGTTCATCTGGATAATGAATGTAAGGGTAATAAAAAAACCACTTTTATCTAGTTCTTTAACTATAAAAAATTAGAAATCATTCACACCAATGTATATAGCATCAAAGAAACCTAACTTAGAAGTTGTAGAGTGGAGAATTCCATGCTTATGTGATCACTACAACTTAGCTTCAAGTTCCTAAATATGAGGGGGGTTATGTTAATCATAGAATCAAATTTAACTAATGATTTATTTTATTAAAAATATTTTCAATCTTTATATCTTCCATTTTTTCCTAAAAAAGTAAATATTACCCTATCACCTTAAAACTTGAGTGGTTAGTCTATTCAATAAGTGTAAATATTACCATAAAAAGGATATGACACTTGTTTCCTATAATAACACATATATGTACCCAATTTTTAGACTTGATTATTATAACTATGGTGGAATTTGATATGATATTTAGTATGGATTAGATTTAAAAATATAATATAAAATTAATCTCCGAGAGAAATAATTTATGATTTTTAAAGAATATAGTGAGCCATACTTTTCATGAAGAGATATTTCATCTTAATATATGAATATTAATTTCATTTTAAAAAAAATATGCATGAGAACTGTAAAGGTTTAGTTTATTTGGAAAATGGGATACATAAACAACTATTTTATAAGTGAACTATATCATCTCCCACTAAGTTCTTCATAAATAGAACTCTTCTTAGACATATCATACTTAATAACTTTCTTAATATCTTTGGAAAAGGAAAAATAAGAAAAGTTGAGATCATATTCTCAATAAGGGTAAACAATGGAGATATCAATGATCACACAAATATAACATGGACTTAAGGGTATGAGAAAAAGTGATTAATATTTGAAAAATATACCCTACATATCTAAGATCATACTCTTGAGACATGTCATAAACCTTAGTAGTTCATAAGATAAAAATAATTATAGAATCAAAGAACATGAGCCATGAGAACATAACATTAGCATATGACATAGATTTTTGGCATGCACATAATCATAGAAACTATTATGTCAATACTACCCATCAATACATTCATAACATGTTATGCAAGGGATTATCACCCTTGTACCTGCTTCAGGCTTGGTATAACCACAAGTGTACCCTATTTTGGGCTTGGGATAACCTCATGTGTACACTCTTTTAGGATTGGGATAACATTTTGTTCACCCTTTGAGCTCATAAAAAATTAATAATTACCAAATTCATTATAGGTATATATAATTTTGGGTCCACCCATCACATAGTGAAAATAATAAAAATTTATTCTATAAGATCATAAAACATTCATCATATGGAAACCAATGAAAAGAAATGGGTTTCATAAAAATTTCATCATAGAATAACCCATGGAAAAGAAACGAGTTTCGTAAACATATTATCATCATAAACATAAACCATCCAGAGAAAGAATAATAATGGTATCATTGGATCATATATCTAGTAAATCATAAGTAACATCAAAGGATTTCATCATTGATGGAAAATTATTTTTAAAGATCACAATGAACATTTCTTGAGGAAAATAACATTTAAACATTGAAATCACTTATTTAAAATCTAAAAATTTTGAAAATATTATAGAAAAAAATTATTTTAAAATAATCATGTGAAATTGTTAAGGAATATTTAAATAAATGAGTGGTTATGACAACAGTAAATGTTTTTCATGTCGTACATGTTAAAATAAAGATTCCTTTAACGTTTGAAGTAAAAAATTAAAAGTACATTATTTAGAAAAAAACAAGAAGATTACTTTTAACCCATTTTTTAAAAAGTCAAAAAAGTGTAAAAATTACATTATTAAATCATTTTATAATATTAAAAACATTATTTAAAATAATTTTAGAAAACATGGATATGGAAGAGAAAGTATTTTCAACCTAAGAGATAAATAAAGTCAGTTTTCCTTAAAAACATTATTTTAAAATATTGATAATATAAAGAGAGTAAAATGAAAGAAAAATATAAAATTTATAGAAATAACTCAAGTATAATAAAATTAATGGGTTTCTTTAGAGTTATATCATAATATTTCATCATCATAATCTTAATCATAAACAATTCAGATAAACAATGAGATTATAACATTAAACTCGTACCACTTTGGTAAATTCTGAATCATAAGCCCCATGAAATAAAGAACCATAGATAGATATTTATATACCATTATTTTTCATGATAATAATAATAAAAGAAATTAATTGTTAGTATATACACCACACAAAAGAAACAAGTGGTGTATAAGGCATGTGTCATGTGGTAACAAAAGTGAGACGAAAACCCTTACCTCAAGTCTTAACTTTATTCATACATATTTGAACCACATTTATAATAAATATAAGTTTATTATACATATATTACCCATATATATCATAGAATATATGATTTATTTATAACCTTTTATCACCTATTTATTAACAAATCTTTGTTAAAATCATTGTTTCAGGTAATAACTACTCTGTTTTTCATATATGTTTTAGTTCCGTAGTTTCAATTATTATACCTTTAATATGGTTAAATAATATCTATGATGTTAATAATGATATAAATATCACATATATTAATTATATACATATTTATATTCATCCATAAATGTTAAATATATTAAAATGAATTACACCATTTATAGAGACGGTATGTCGTACATACTCAGGAACGTTGTTTCCATTTTCTCGAGAGATAGAACGACAGGAAGGTGAATATTAATTCACCATTAAATAATAATTTTTATATCATTGATATCATATATATTTATTAAATCTATCCTTATTACCATTCATGTCAAAATAAAATGAAAAAATAATCTCATCGCTTCGTGGAGGCGATAGTCCACACGTATGCACGAGCGATGTTATTGTTTGTCAAAGGATTGGAAGGTAAGAAGGTATATGTGATATTATAATTAAATGAGTATAAATATTTCATAGATATAATATATAAACATTAAATCCATAATTATAACTATTTTTTGGAGGCGGTGATGAAAAAATAATTACATCGATTTGTGAGGCGGTAGTCCACCGTACACACAATCGACTGTTTCATTTCCCTTTTCTTGGAAGAGGAGATGGATATAGGATATGAAATTAAGAAAATGTAGTCTTATTATATGTTAGATACTTGTTTTATTATTTCATAATATTTGGAAAATATTTTAATGAGGTGGAAGAATAAATAAAACAAAAAAATGCTCAGCTAAGAACGATACTTCTTCATCAGTCAACCTATTTAGATTTACACTAAAATCATTGATAGGAGGGTTTACTTATAAAAACAAGTCCTCTAAGACATGTTACGTTATGTAAGGTAGTTTTTGGGTAGGTATTTTTTGAAAAAAATTCTTTTATTATTTATAGGGGAGAGGAGACGGGGTCTCCTTTTATAATTAATGTGAGTGGCACACTTGTAATTTTTTTAAAGTTTTCAAATAATTACATGTCACTTTATAGGATAATAGGCTCCAAGATGGATAATTATATAAAATTAGTTAATATAAGGTCATAATATGTCTAAATAATAATAATTGGAAAAGTTTTTATGTCATTTTATCCCTTATATTTTTAGTTTAACCTCCAGTAAACCTATTTCAACCATAACAATAGTAATTAATTTTTACTGTTTTTACAATTTATTATGATTAAAATTTAAGTTTGAAATTTTAAAGAATATTTTATATGATTATTAAAAATATTTAATAAATTTTACCAAATTCAATTCATATAAGTGGAAAATTTTAATTTCAAGTTAAACCAACAGACATGACGAAAAAAACAGTTTTCCAAACAAAAAGTTTTTATAAATATAAGATGTTTTAATGTCAAAATTTAACATAAAATTGATTACAATGAAATTAATTGGATTAATAATAATATAATTGAATTAATATTACTTTTAAATCTATCTTAAAACAAATTGGGACTTGTAAATTCTTTAAACAAAAATACAATTTTTAATAAAAATAAATATTTTTCACTATTCATTAAAAAATTAATATTTCAAGAAAATTATCAAGAATTAACATTAAAATAATTTTTACTTGTTGATTTAAAAAAATATTTTCCTTTTTTCAAATACATTTTCTAAAATTTTAAAAAAAAATTATTATTTATTGATAAAAATAATAAAAATCATTTTTGAGGATAAATATATTTTGGAATAATATAAATACATTACTAAAAATTAAGTACATATTTATAAATATATTTTCTTTATCTAAAGAATTTATAATTAATTATAAGAAAAACATTTATATTCATACCACCATATTTAACGACTAGGTTATAATGGTCATGTATAAATAATAATATTAATAATATATTGTGGTTGGTTGAAACTTGGTGTTGCATGTAATGAGAGCTTTCCAAGAAATTAAATTTATTTGGGAAAAATCATAAAATATAGGAGTGTTAGATTCTAAGTCCCTTAAAATGAATTTCACCCTTTAAATTTTTTCACCTGAATATAGGAAAATGAGTATACTTCTACCTCATTGTATCCTTTGGTTCCCACATAGCTTTCTCAAATTAATGATTTCTCTACAAAACATTGAACAGGTGAGTGATCTTTCATCATAGAACTTTCTCTCTATGATCCAAAATCTCTACTGGTTATTTCTCATAAGATATAAATTTATCCCGTGGTGTGGCCTTTGAGTTCAGAAAACTTTAATGATAAGGTATGCACTTCATCAGGAGAGATACATGGAACACATTATGAACTTGAGAGATGTTCAGTGCAAGTGTCAAATGATAATCTATAATCCCTACTAGATCAAGAATATTGAAAGGGACAATATACATAGGGATTATCTGTCATTTATTTCCAAATCCCATAACCTTATTCCATAGATAAATTCACAATAAAAATATTCTCATCGACTCCAAATTCTACATCACATTAACGATTGTCAGCATAACTTTCCTATTGAATCTATGTTTAATTAATATAATCTTGAATGGATATAACTTTATTTTCCATTTCCTTATCTTTCTTGGGTACTAATACCTTGTATTCTCCAACTTCATCCTAGTAAATTGGAGTTCTATACTTCTTTACATAGTGGTCTTTATAAGGAGCCATCTAAATGCTTGATTGAAATCTATTGTTGTAAAAAAACTTGACTAGAGGAAGGTGTTTATCCCAACCACCTTTTTAATCAATGTAACATGATCTTAGCATATTATCTTGGGTTTTAATTGTTCCCTCTGACTGGACACCTATCTAAGGATGATAATATGTGTCGAAACAAAACTATGAAGCCAAATTCTTCTGAATAATTCACCATAACTTCAAGGTAAACCTCATATCTTGATCATATACAATAGAATTTGGAACTCCAAGAAACATTATCACTTCCTTAATTTATATTTAAGAAATCTGACTCAGAGAGAAGTCTTCTCTGATAATGATGAAGTGTGCTGACCTCATAAGGTGATCGACTACACCCAATATTTAATTATTCCATTTAGAGAATTTGGGGAGTCTCATGACAAAATCCATGGTTATTTTTTCCCATTTAAATTCTAGTATGGGTAATGGTTATAACGTACCATTATAATTTTTTCTCTCAAACATAACTTTCTAACATACCAATAACTAAGATAGAAACTCTGAAATATCTCTCTTCATGACATCTAACCATAAATACTCTTTCAAGTCACTAAACATCTTTCTAATTCCATGATTAATAGAGAATGAAGAAATACGATACTTTTCTATTAGCCACTTATTTAATCTAGTATTTATATAACACATACATAGTTCCTAAGCCTTATCATTCCATAATAATCAAGCCTAAAATCTGGAATATTTCTAGCCTTATTCTGTAGCTCTACGTATTCCTTCTATAACTATTTAATCTTTACATGGATATATGGTTGAACACTCATTTGAGAAAGATATGATTTCTCCCCTTCCTTCAATATTTACAAATTCATCCTTTAAAAATATTTAAATATTTGATTTTTTTAATCCTCGCTATTGATATGAAATCATGATCCTTTTGACTCAAATCATCAGTCACCTTGTTCACCTTCCTATGGTGGTAATGTATTGAAAATTTTTAATGCCCCAATCCTAGAAGCCCAGATCTGGTGAATTATTTTAATACATTAGCATGATTATAAGGAATCAAATCCTGAAGGACCGATCAGTTTATGTCTTAGAAAATAGACTAAATTAATGAACTTTACATAACAATTAAAAACATAAAATGAAACATATATAATCCTTTTATAATTACATTATTGACCTATATTAACCCTACATATCATTCATAATACACATATTTTCATCTAGGGAATGTAAAACATAATAAAGGGGTGATCTCATATGCTCAGTAAGGGTAAATAATATAGCATAAGCTATTATAAATAAGCATAATATTTTAAGAATAGGTAAATAATATGAAAAACATATTCCATCAATACACTAGGAATTAAAATTCATCCATAGATTTTTTTTTCATAGTCATAATACTCTATATAATAACAATATATTACTAAATTAAGGAAATGATTTATTATTGGATGTCATGTACTTGTCACATGAACCATTATATTTCCAAGACAGTTTAAGTCTGAGGGTATAAACCTATCTCATAAGACCTATCGATGCATAGAGAAGCTATAGAGACCCCACCCATCACTTACTAAGTCCAATTAATTCCTCACATAAATGGTGTAAAACATAAAAAATATAATCATCTGTGTTAAAACTAGCTTATGAAATGTTATTACTTTAAGCATAACAATGAATGGTATCAAAATAGCACATCCATAGTCAAACTGAACATAAACCATTCAATTAAATAAGGTAGATTATATCATAAGAGATCAAACTCAATCAAACATAAAATTTAAAAAAGGATGTCGATATAGATGAAAATACACTAATAAAATATTTTGAAAAATATTGATAAAAATACTCTTTTTCTTCAAAATAATTTTTTTAAAAACCATACATTTATAAAAAAATTATTTAAAAAATTATTTTTGAATCAAAGTGTTCCATACCACTTTGAAACATTTTAGATAAGTACAAAAAATAACATTTAAAAATATTAATGTCCTTATAAATAAATCTATAAACCCCATTTTGAACACATGGACGGGAATGAGAATTATTTAGAGGAATAAATCTTAAAAACATTTAAAATGATGTTTTAGTTAAAGAGGCCCTTTAATAAAACCATAAAAATACTCATTTTGAAAAAAAATTATGAAACATGGATATGGATGAAAAATATGTTCCAGTAAATACTTACATATAAGAAATATCTGATAATAATGAGATTTTGAAATTAACCATTACCATAGGTCTGATTTCTTCTGTACATGTCTGAAACTCCTGTATTGTGATTTTAAAAATATTATTAACTTTTAAAAATCATAATAATATTTATGATATAATATATAATTCATTTATGACTTTATATTACCCATTCATTTAACTGAATGGAAATTTATTTTTTTTATTTTATTTTCCTTGAGGGATAACCTATAAACCAGCAAGTGGGAACCATAAACAAAAGTGACCCCATTACACGATTTCAAAATTCAAAAACTCTCACAACACCAGAAGAGAAGATCCAGGGATCATCCACCATCATAATGAGTACCACTATATCCTTCACCAATCATTATCATCTGGAGTACCACTATTGACATCATGATCCATCACCTCATTGTCGTCAACATCCTACCACCGCACTAGACACCGAAGACCATTCATGACCTCTGGTGCCGCTGTAAACAGTGAACCATGTGACCGTTATCCATAGATCCAAAAAACCAATACCAAAACTTGGAAATAACATAGATAAATCATTCAACACACCATCGTTAATAAAAAAACAATCAAACCATCACAAAAAAAACTGGTGTCGAAGAGCTGCATCTGGAATGATGGCGGTTGCCGAACCGCACCTCCCAAAACCATGTTGTTACCACTGCTCCGACTCTAACTAGGAGAGGAGAATAAGAAATTAAGGTCAGAGAAAAGGTTAAGTGGCCAAAAATTACAAATGGTATTAATGAAGATGATGAGAAAAATGGAAACAAAAAAAAGGAGCAAGCGTCCTTGCAGCACCTTGAGATCTGTCAACCGCTGAACCGCATAACCCAAAACCTCCTTGAACCACTGCTTCATATCCGACTTGGATAGGCACCGAGTACCAGGAGGTCAAAGCTATAGAAAGGGTGACTGAAGTAATCCTTAGAAGAAAACCAGCATTGGAACACTAGGACCTCCTTACAGTAGAAGTCTTCATCGTGAAAGATAGAACATCAACACCAGATCGGAAGTTATAACAAGACTGAAATAAAGACCTAGGTGCGAATAAGCCACGGAAAAAACACCGGTGGAAAATCAAAATATATCCACATCATATTGAGGGAGAAGAATCTCCAATGGATGAGAATCCTAATAAAAGGGGTAGATAGACACGAGAGCACTGAAGTTTAGGGGGAGTGAGGGAGAACCATAGTCGAAGGGGGATAAACCCTAGAAGAGGGAGATGGAGATGTGAGAGTGCTGGAGACTGGTGAAAGTGATGGAGAACCCATACTGAAGGAGGAATAACCCTATAAGAGGGTGAGGGAGATGTTAGAGGTCCGAATACTAGGGGATAACTATTCCATCCTACCTATTCATTTAACCATTCTATGTTAATGAAACATTTTAGGTAATAATCGTTGTGTTTATCATGCGTATTTTGACATGTTATTCATGATATTATTACTTATATCATGATTTAATTACTTCTATAACATAAAACATGATTTATATATCATATATATTAAGAATATAAATATATATAATAGATATATATATGAAATGGAAGACATCGTTCATTGAAATGGTAGGTCGTACATACGCATGAATGTGGTTTCCTTTTTCCTATTGTATTGAATCAAAGAAATTAAATGACATATATATATATATATATATATATTATTCCAGTAGCATTATTATTTAAAATAATTCATAATTATTGATTATATATATTTTTATAATCATTCTTGAATGGTTAACATGGAGAATGAATCTCATCACATCCTGGAGATGGTAGGTCATACGTACGCATGAGCAATGATATCATCCCCTTAATGGTTAAGTGGATTGTAATTGGATGGTATATTAAGTATAAAGAATCATTATCATGTAATATTAAGCATTGGTATCAATTATATTCTTCAGTATACCTATCTAAATAAAGTAGTGATGAAAAGAAATTACACCACGACATGGAGATGGTAAGTTGTACGTACGCACACATGGTGATATTGTTTTTTGTATGATGGATAAAAGGAGGAATATGGTGGTCCCATAATCATAATAAAATATCATCATATATATGATACTATATTTATTACTCTAGTATGAAAACAACATATTAAGATGAATTTGAATAAGAAATGAAATTGAATTGAATTGGTAAAACAATTACCTCTTCTTCGAGTATCTTCTTTAAATCTGTAAAAACCGACTTCTTAGGTTGAATTTATACCCAAGGTATGGCCTATAGAATGAACTGGAGGAAGTTTTAAGAATAAATGGTTTGGTTTTGGCTGAGAAAAATTGTTTTATATGTGTAAATAAAAGATATGGATATGTGCTCTTTTATAAGAGAGGGGGGGGACACTTTAAGAAACTCCAAAACTATTAATTTAATATAAATTGATTTTTGATTTTAAAAAGAAACAAAGTTAGTTATTCCTAAGATAAGATGTGGATGGGTGAAATCATATCATCCAATGAATCTTAGACCTCTTTAGGTCACAAAATTAACCTTATATTTTGGCTTTAACCCTTAGTTAAACAATTTAACTTTTACCATGACAACTTGTCTTTTCACACTATAGGTTTAACATAATTACTATAAAATTCCAAAAGAACCCCAATTGGATAATTTATGAAATATTTAAAATTATACTAGCTAGTTGGTATAAATATAGATTTTTATGAATTTTATGTCATTTAATAATATATTCGTTATTTTAAAATCTCATTTATGTCAATTTTGACACTTTTTATTACTTGACTTTTAATAAAAATCATAAAACATGATTCCTTCATCCAAAATACATTAAATAATACCAAAAATTTCATATTTATCCTAAAATTCATGGATGGAATCGAATATTTCAAATGATATTTATTTTAATATTATTAAAATAATTTATCTGATTCTTACTTTAATAAATTAATTATTGCATCATCATTGTGTCACCATTTAATTATATATTTTCTAAAATTATAAACAAATTACCATGATGTAGATAAAATTTTTATCTTTCTAATGAAAATTAATAGTCAACCATATCACTTATATAACCTCATTAAAAATATTTTACCTGTTAAAAACAAAAGTATAATAAAGTTGGATTTTCTATCAATATAATATTATAATTATATTAAATTCATCCAAGTGGCTCCAATTGGTCCCAAAATATACCCAAATATGTTTTTTTTTAAACACACTTGTCCAATTAAATTAGGATAAGTGTTGAGGTAATTTTATAATTCTTATAATATTATTTTTACCCGTAATTACCTGATTTACCGTTAATCGTGGTAAAAAATATACTAAAGTTACCATTCACCAAAAATTAAGTTGTTCCTATTAGACCAAAAATTTCATACTAATTAAAACCATGTATGTCCATTTTTTTAAATTCAATTCATAGAAATAGGAATGTTAAGTCTAACGCTAATCCTATAGATATGGCAAGAAACCGGGTAAAAGAGACGTTCAAAAGTTCAATAAATTTGTATATATAATTTTATTATAAAAATGATTTCAATGACATAAATTGGATTAATATATTTATTATTTATATATTTTTATTTTAAAGTCGATTTATTTTAAAAAATATATTTAAATGAAAAACTCAGTTTTTAACAAGAATGTAGTATTTTTCACTATTCATCAAAAAATTGAATCTTTTTAGATGAATACAAAAAATACACCCTAAGATAATTTTGATGCTATGAAATTAAAAATTAAGTATATTTTGAAACAATAAAATTTTTCAATTTCATAATGTGGTTAATATTATTCATAACCACTTTTTAAATGGATAGTTTGATAGATCATGGTGCGCTCAAACTCGGTGTTGTCTGTTGCACAAGCTATTGAATTTCATTAAAAATATAACGTAGCATGAAATATTTGGGTGTTAAAAAAGTCATAATATTTAATCAGAACTGACCATATTCTATAGCATATATTCAAATTTTTCTATGTGAATATATACTTTAATATTTTATGATCAGTATATATATATCACACCTTTATCCATAAAGATAATGAATCTAAATATTTAATGAAAAACTTATGACTACTAACTCCACATCATGAGTTGGGTGATTTTTTCATGAACCATCAATTATAGCGATGCATAAGCTATAACTATTCCATTCTGTATGATAACACATCTTAGACCCTTCTTCAATTCATCACTATAGATTAAAAATCGTTCTCCACTACAGGGTAATGTAACCACTAGTTTGTTGACTAAACTTATCTTCAATTCCTTAAAATTTTCTTCACATCCATTTTTTCAAAGTAACTTAACTTCCATACATGTTAACGTTGTGAGTGGATTGGAAATTCAGTTGAAATTTTCCACAAAGCGTCAATAATATCCAGTCAAACTAACAAAACTATGGATCTCATTCATCATGATTGGTCTAGTACAATGTTAAATAGCATCTATCTTTAATTGATCCACAAATATACCCTTTATTGAGTTTTTATGTTCAAAAAATGAAACCTTTTATATCCAAAATTCACACTTTGTAAATTTATCATACAGTTTCTCCTTACATAGGGTATTTAATATAATTATTAATTAATATTCATGATCTTCCTTATCCTTTGAATATATAACAATTTCATCAATAATGTTTACCACAAATTGATCAAGGTAATCTCTAAAGACTCTCTTCATTAAATCCATAAAGATAATGGTGGAATTAATCAGACCAAATGGAATCACTTTATCTTCATTATGTTCCTACCTTGTATAAAATGTTTTCTTAGGTATATACACCTTATTAACCCTCCATTGATGATAATAATATTTAAGGTCAATCTTTCTAAAATATTGAGCTCTGCATACTTGATCAAACAAGTAATAAATATGGGGTCGAGAAAACTTGTTCTTAATTGTGATATTTTTTGGTTCCTAATAATCAATGCAGATTCACATTTATCCATCTTACATATTATCAAAAAGAATTGGTTTACCCAAAGGTGAAACAATTTTCTAAATTAATCATTTGTCAAGAATCTTTTTGATTTTCTTATTCAATTCCTGAAAGTAAATCGTGTTCATTCTATAGGAATTATTTTAAATAGGCATAGCACTAAGTATGAGTTCTATTGAAAAATACACTTCACAATTCATTGGAAGACTCTGAAACTTTTTCAAAAATATATAAACAAACTCCTACACAATAGGAATATCAATGATGTTGAGTTTCTCCCCAAACATCTGAGATAATAACCCCACTTTAATGGGAATCAAGGCCCCTTATATGGATGTCATTTCCATCATAATTTTAGATTTATTACCACACTGATAGATGATCATAGGTTGGTTTGAAATATCAAACATGAGTTTCCTTCCTAAAAAATCTATGTGGGGTTTATGCAGATAAATCCAAATCATGCCTAAGATAACATTAAATTCAACCAAAGGGAGAATAACTATATTTTCAGGAAGCACATTCCCAAAAACCTCAACTAGAAAATAATAGTATAATTCAGATGTGATCATCATACCATTAGGGGTTTTCACTACTAATTAAACATTTAATCATTGGGGATAGGAATTAATATTCCTAAATACATTTCATGATATAGTATAATTTATGTAACAAATCTCAAATAATATACTTTAATATTTGAGCTTACATGTCACCACCCCAACTTAATTATTCTATATTAGATCCCTTAGTAAAATCAAAATATTAAGTATGATCATCAGGAATCACTGACTAGAGTGATGAAACATTCATAGGATGTCTAACTCATGAAACCTTATTTTCAATCTTTTAATCATTAGGTTTAACCAATTTCATTCATGATTTTCATCTATTCAATTCCTTCATGATGGTTCATAAATAGTTTTTGAATTTCTAATACATATCCCCCATGAGTGTCAAACCAGTTTTATAGTAAGGCCTATTGTCAAACACCAAATGATGATTGTGTCAAATCCCAATGATCCATTTTCTTATTTATTTCCATTAGGTATAATTTCTCTAAATCCACATCCACTTTTAGTTTTCATAAACGAATGTTTTAATAGGAAAACCACAATCCTTTCATTAATTCAACTTATGAATTTATACTATACATAGAATTATCATAAGGGTTCTTACTAGAGTTTTCTTATACTATTTTCCAAAGGTTAACTAAACCTGGCCTATAATATCAATAATATAAACTCATACTTTTCATACATAGATATTACATCTTAATAGATGAATATATAATACATTTCACAAATACATTCCTAAGGACCAAAAAGATTTATCATCTTTAGAGACTAGATTCATAGTCTTCTTATTTCATGAAATATCTTAAACATCTCTCATAAAGAAATTCTCAAATAGTATTCTTCTTAGATATATAATACTTAATACCTTTATTCATAACCTGTGCAATGGAAACATAAGAAAGGGTGAGATCAAATGCTCAGTAAGGGTAAAAAGAGGAGATATAAATGAATAGATAATCATAATAGGGAAATAAGGGTGTGAGAGCATGATATTAACATTTGAAAATAATACCATGCATACAAAAGATCATAATATTAGAACATGGCAAAAATCTTAGTAGTTCATAAGACATGAATCATAATAGAATAAAAAACGTTATCTATGAGAAAATAACATTGGAATAAGTCATAGATTTGTGGCATAAACATAATCATATAAAATATTATGACAAGGATACCCACCAAGATATTCATAACATGTTATTCTTCAGATAAAAACCCATTTACCAACTTTAGGCTTTGGATAACCTCTTGTATACCCTCTTTTGGGCTTGGGATAACCTCTCATGTACCCTCTTTTGGACTTGGGATAACCACCCACATACCCTTTGAGATCATATAACATAAATCATTACCCAATTCATTATAGGGACACATAATTATAGTTCTATCCATAATATAATATAAATCATACATATGTTTTCTACAAGATCATAAAACATTCATCGTATCATAACCATTGAAAACAAATGGGTTTCATAAACATTTCATCATAGCATAAACCATAAAAAATAAATGGATTTCATAAATATATTTTCATCATTAACATAAACCATCTAGAGAAATAATTAGTATTGTATCATTGGATCATACCTTTAGTAAAACTTAAGTAACATCAAAGGATGTCATCTTAGATTGAAAATGATTTTGAAAGATCAATTGGAATATTTCTTGAGGAAAATATCCTTTCAATTTTGAAATAAATTATTTAAAATATAATATTTTCACAAATATTATATAAAACATTTTCTTTGAAAATAACCTTGAAAACATGTAAATTAATCTTTAAATCATTGATCGATCATGAATAAGGGATATATCGTTCATTTCATACAAGTTAAAAAAATATTCCTTTCATATTCTCAATAAAAAGTCAAATGTACCTCATAATAGAAAGATTCATTTTAATTCATTTTTTAAAAACAAGAACAGGGGGGAAATGAATTTAAATAATCATTTAAGAATATTAAAAATATTATTTAAATTTTTTTTAAAAAACATGAACATAGAAGAGAAATAATTTTTGAACAAAGAGAGAAATAAAGTTGGTTTCCCTTGAAAATATTCTTTCAGACTCTTGATTACTTAAAAATAGAAAAAATGAATATAAAATAGGTAATTTACATAAATAACAATATGATAATAAAATTCATGAGTTTCTTGAGAGGTTTATAATATTATTTCATCATCAGAAACATAATAAAAAACAATACAATAAATAATGAGATTGTAACATAAAACCATTACCACTTTGGTAGCTTTTGAATCAAATCCCCATAAAATAAATAAAATTATATGGATATGTATATACCATAATTATCATTATAATAATTATAAAATATATTCATGATCAATATATACACCACACAAAAGAAACAAGTGGTGTATAAGGCATGTGTCCTATATAAATAAAAGTGAGACGAAAATCCCTTACCTCAAGTATCAAATATCTTCATACACAGTTAAACCACCTATATAATAAATAGAGTTTTATTATAAATATATTCTAGAAACATAATAACATATATCATACCATATATTATTTATTATAATCTTTTATCCACCCATTTATTAAAAAAATCTTTGTTAAAATCATTGTATCGTGTAATAATCGCTTTGTTATTCATGTATGTTTTGGTTCAGTAGTTTAGGTCCTTTTACTTTGATTTGGGTTCCACTATCTTCCAAATTTTAATCATGATATAAATATAATATGTATTCATTATATATGTGTTTATATTCATCCATAAAATATAAATAAATGAATTACACCGGTCATTGAGACGGTAGGTTGTATGTACTCATGAATGTTGTTTCTATTTTCTCAAAAGATTGAATGAAAGAATGGTAAATATTAATTCACCTTTATAGGTTAATTTTTATATCATATATATTATATATATTTAATAACTCTGTTCTTATTTCCATATATGTCAATATAAAATAAAAAATTAATCACAACGCTTCGTGGGGGCAGTAGATCCCATGTATGCACGAGTGATGTTATCGTCTTCCAAATGATTTGAAGTTAAGAAGGTAGATGTGATATTATAATTGAAATTGTATAATTATGTCATAAATATAATATATAGACATTAAATCCATAATTATTTTCATCCATTATAGGTGTTGATAGAAAATTAATTACATTTTTTTGCGAGGCGGTAGTCCGCCGTACACATGATCGACGGTTTTGTTTCCCAATTAATGGAAAATGGTATGGATATAGGTTATTAATTTAAAATAAAAAATCACTGAATATGGGAGAAAATATTGATATTATTTAATCACATTTGGATAATATTTTAAGGATTCATAAGAATAAATAAAACAAAAAACACTCGGTTAATAATGATACCTATTCTTTGGACAACCACTTTAGTTTTGCACCAAAAGCATTCATAGGAGAGTTTAATAACAAAAAAAGGCCTCTAGGAATTGTTAATGGAAGTGATAAATGGGTTTTGTTAGGTATTGGTTGAAATAAAATTATTTTCAAGTGTGAAGAGGAGAGAAAATGGGGTCCCTTTTATAATTGAGGTCAGTGGCACACTTATAATTTTTCAATGTTTTTAAATAAATCCATATTAAATTCTTGGTAAAATGGCACAAAATTGGATCATTACAGAACCTTATATGAGATAGGTCCTAATATATCTGTAAAATAAGAAATATATTTTTTATGTCATTTTAACCATTATTGTTTTATTTTAAGTCCCCCTGTTAAACATGTTTTAACCATAACTGCTATAATTAATTTTTACAATTTTTACTATTCATTATGACCCAAAATTAAGTTGTAATTATAACCTAAGATTAATTTTAATTATTTAAAATATTTAATCCATTTTAGAAAATTCAACTCACATAATTTTAAGGATTTTATTTTAAATTAAACCTACAGACTAGACGAAAAAACAGTTTTCCAAAGAAAAAGTATTCATAATTATAAGAATTTTTTATCTAAAAATTGACCTTAAAATTGATTCCAATGACATAAAATGTATTAATAATGATATAATTTTACTAATTTTACTTTTAAAACCATCTTTAAAAAATGGAACTTTTATATTATATAAATTATGAGACAATTTTTAATAAATATCATTATTTTTACTATTCATTGAAAATTTATTTTTCAGAAAATTCTCAAAAATTAACTCTAAGATAATTTTTACTAATTGATTTAAAAATATTTATTAAACTTTAAAATAAATTTTCTAAATTTGGAAAATTTAATTTTATTATTTATTCATAAAAAAACAATAAAAACATTTTTGAAGAAAAATGTATTTTGGAAGCATATAAAGAATTTACTTAAAATTAATATTTATTTATCAATATATTTTATTTATATTAAATCCTTATATTTAATTTTTAAAATTTTTTAATTCCTATTAATACATACATTTTTAATGACTAGGCTATAATGGTCATATTGAAATAATAATATTAATAATATGTTGTGGTTTGTTAAAACTTGGTGTTGCATGAAACACAAGCTATCGATGAAATTAAATATATTTGAAAAAAAAATCCTAAAATATTAGGGTGTTAAAAAGAAGATATGGAATTACTTATCGTTATATGGGAGACTTTATCATATGGTTCATGTCTAGATCTTCCTCCAGTAGCTCTTTAGAATAGGATTCTTGGGGAAGAGGATCACACACAACCTATATATGGGAAAGGTAATTTTCAAATTAAATATGTACCTATTGTGAATGAATAAATTTGTGTGATTATAAGGAATTACCTATACATCAACCAGAGTTTGAATTTGAGTTTTCTATTGATTTAATCTCTTATACAATACCTTTATCAAAGACTCCCTACAGAATGTACATTGTGGACTTAGTGGAGTTGAAAAAACAACTACAAGAGTTATGTGATAAGGGGTTTATATGCTTAAGTGTTTCACCTTGGGGAGACCCTATTCTTTTCATAAAGAATAAATATGGATCTATGAGGCTATACATTGATTATAAATATATCAATGATATTATTATAAATAAAAATCATCACCTACCTTGAATTGATAACTTGTTCTATTAACTTCACAAACGTTAATATTTTTCAAATATTGACCTTCATTATAGATATCATTAATTACGAGTAAAGAAGGAATATATTCCAAAGATATTATATCATATGAGGTATGGACATTATGATTTTATAGTAATTCCATTTGGATTTACTAATTAACCCTTCATTATTAGGGATCTAATAAATAGTGTATTCAAGGAATATTTTGATAATTTTTTGTGGTGTTTATTGATGTTATCTTAGTGTTCTCTAAAAGATATAAGGACCATGAGACTCACTTTTATATCATTCTTGATACTCTTAGATTAAAAATTTTATATGGGAAATTTAGAAATTTTGAATTGTGGATTATGAAAGTATCTTTTCTTATCCATATTATCTCTAAGGATTAAATATTAGTTGATCCTTAAAAGGAAAAGGTTGTTAAAGAATTTATTAAACCAAGAAAACATAAATGAGGAATATAGTTTCCTTGGATTGGTAGTTCACTATTATCCATTTTTTCAAAAAAAATCTTGATTGGATAACCCATTAACCAAGTTTATACGTAAAGTGGTTATGTTCATATGGAAAAATAAATTTGAATAACTTTTTAAAGAATTGATGAGGAAATTAGTCAATTCTATGATATTGAATCTACCATTGGGAAAGGATTGATTTTGTAATATATAGTGGTTCATCAAAGAAGGTACTTTTTATGTCCTTTTACAGAATTATAAAGTTATTGTCTATGAATCAAGGCGGTTATAGACTCTTGAAAAGAACTATCCAACTCAAAATCATGAGTTGGAAGTCATAGTCATTGATTTGAAGATATAGAGACATTATATTTATACCAAAATATTTGATATATAGATATATCATAAGATTAAGAAATAAATATTTTCATGAAATGTTATCAACATGGGTAAAAGGTGATGGATAAAACTACTCAAGTATTATTATTTCTCAATACACTACCACCCAAGGAAGTCAAATAAGGCAGAAGATGCATTAAGTAGAAAATATTATGGAGTCCTGACCAAAATGAGGATTGGAAGGGATCTTATGTTTGTGGATTTAGTGAAGATGGATATAGTAATTATTAATAAATGGAAAGCATCACTCCTTTTTCAAATTATTTTCAAACAATATTTATTGAAATATAAAAAAAGTTCCCAACCTAATGTCGAATCTATTTAAAATAAAATTAATGCATTGAATAATGTGAAATTGGAAGACTTCATTTATGAAAATGGTCTTCTAAAATTTTAAAAGAGGATATGTGTTTCATCTATACCTTAGATGAAATGAACATTATTATATGGTTCTTATATCTATAATTTTTCTACACACCCTATTAGCACCAATATATATAGGGATATGAAAGAACATTTTTTGTATGATAATATGAAGTGGGGAATTACTAATTATGTATCAGATGCTTTATTTTTCAATAGGTGAAGGCTGAGAGATAGTATAATAGTGGTTTCATGAAATATATAATTATTCTTATGTTGAAATAGGATGAAATTAATATGTATTTTTTTGTTATATTACCAAATACTCATATAATAAATGGTTCCATATGGGTTATTATAGATTGACTTACCAAATCATCACATTCTCTCATTATAGGAGAATATTTTCCTCTATAATACCTTACATATCTCTATATTAATCAATTTTTAAGACTTAATGATGCACCTATTTCAATTATTTATGATCATAATCCCTGATTTACAGACAAATTATGGAAAATTATTTAGAAGGATATTAATACAAAACTTTATTTGAGCACCAAATATCATCCTCAAAGTGATGGGTAGTCCAAAAGGAAAATTCAGATATTAGAAGGCATGTTGGGATCATGCTAACTTGACATTCAAGGTATGTAGGATCAATATTTAAATTTGGTTGTCTTTTAATATAATAATAGCTTCCATTAAAGTATTCAAATGGTTCTGTATGAAGCATTATAAGGAAAGATATGTCATACTCCAACTTATTAGGAGAAAGTTAGTGAAAGGAAGCTTGTATGCCAAGAACTTATTGAGGAGACAACAATGTAGGTGAAGGCTATTCAGACCCATATTAAAGAAACTTAATGTAGGAAAAAAGTCTATTTCAGTAACCAAATGAGAGACTTTTAATTTCAAGTGTGAGATCATATTTTCTTGAAAGTATATCCATATAAGGGTGTTATAAGGTTCGATAAGGATGAGAAACTCAACCCCAGGCACATCAGACCTTTTTAAATTCTAGAAAGAATTAAAGATGTGGAATACCATTTGTAAATTTCATTGAGACTATTTATAGTACATTATGTGTTCCATATCTCATTTTTAAGGAAGTATATCCCAAACTCAACCCATGTTCTCACCTCTTAAGAAATATAACTAGAACCTGGTCTGTTGTACTATAAATAGCCTATCTAGATCCTTGACACTAGAGAGAAATTGTTACATAATAGAATGACTAGACTGGTAAAAGTAATATGTAAAAATCATAAAATAGAGGAAAAAATGTGGGAACTTGAATATTTTATGAATAATAACCACCCTCATTTGTTTAGAAAGTAATATCCATGAAAATTTTAAGGACAAAAATTTTTAAGCAGGGAAGAATGTAACACCTAATATTGAATTATAGTAAGTGAAACTTTTATTCCCATGAAACAATATCACAATGCATATTTCCATATTACATGCACAAAAATTCTATTTTTATATACTACGTATTGATTTTGAACTTAAAATGTCATAATTAGCCGAAAATTAATCTTTAAAATTTTCTCTTAGAAATAAGTTTTTATGAATAATTGACAATGTGTTACTTCTATAATCATGATTTTATTTATAATAAATTGTTATAATTTACATAATTGACCATGTATTTACTATCATTTTAATATAAATAAATTCAAGACCATTTAGAGGTAAAAATATATATTTTTCAAAAAATATTTTTTATAGTATAATTTTTTTCCATTTAAATTAATTAAAATAACCTATAATAATGAATTATTTAAATAAAATTTAGTTTTTACATATATAAATATATGAATTTAAATTCATATTATGATTATTAATAGTCATTTATTCAATTTAATATCATATTGTGCTTGAAAAATACATCTTCTTGAAAACCCATTTTTCATCACGTTTTGTGAGTTTATTTTTAAATTAATTTATTTCACTTGAAGGAATGGAATTTGATAAAATTGTTTCAATATTTTTAATTGAAATTTAATTTTTTTTTATTATCTTATTTTCATTTCAAGTCATTATAAATAGAAAAAATGGTAAAATTTGGTTATTGTAGTTAAGGTTAAAACAAATTTACCTAGGGTTAAATCAAATTTATAAGGGTTAAAATGGACTTAAAACTTTTTTAAATACTATTTTATGAATATATTTATTCCCTATATTATAGAACCTTGTAATTGGACTCAATTTGGAGTCACTTTTTGAATAATTTTAGTTATTAATATTTTAAAACATTGAAGAAGTACAACTGTGTCACACACCTCACTTATAAAAGGGTGTATCCTCCCCTCACTTATTCACAACTCTTCAAAAATTTATCTCAAAAAAAGTCTACCAATATCTCTCCATAAAATACTTATCCATGTTTTAAATGGGTTTTTTTCTAAAATACTAACCATAGGGTCCTTAAGAGGATATCTAAAGGATCTCTTTCAAAGAAGAGGCAATCATCTTAATGAAACACTTTCATTTTTATTCTTCTTTTTACACCTTAAATTATGTCCTAACCATTGAAATATAATAAAAATAGTATCTATCATATACTTAGATGTTATTAGGTTGATGTAATATTATTTATCCATCTATGTATCCATCAAATGGGAAGCAAAACCATATCTCATGTGTACGGTGGATTACTGCCTTGCGAACCGATTTCATTTCTTTTCCATCATCTCCTCACATGGAAAGTCATAATGATAAAACTAATTAATATATATGATATTTATGACATAATAATTATTTTTTAAATTTAATATTTCATTTACCACATTAACCTTCCACCTAATAAAAAAGTTATATTGTTTCTTGTGTGTGCATGTGGACTACCAACTCCACAAAGCGATGTGATTCATTTTTTCATGTCTACTTTTCAAAAATAATTATAAATATATATATATATAATTTTAATGATTTTTAAATCATTAATAAAATTATATATATGATATAACCATGATAAATACATGAGGACCATAACTATTGAATCAAAACATACATGAAAAACGAAGTACTTAATACTCGAAATAATGATAATAATGAAAGATTATTAACAAACGATTGATAATATTTTATAAGTGGATAAAATATAATATTATAGATATATATAGTTAATTTATATAATTATAATAAATATAAATTCATTATATAGTATTTTAAATCTTGTTCAACTAAGTGGAAGTATGAGGTAAAGGATTTTGTCTCAATTTCCACTTCATTGAGACATATTTGGTATCACGAACCTATTTTATTTTATATAGTTTATATAATTCATATTTTTTGTATTTAACATGAATATATATTCATTTATGGTTATTAAATTTTCAATTCATGTTGACACATTCAAGGGGTTATAATTTTAATGTTACCAAATAGTTATGAATTTATTTTCCAATATCATTTTTTGGGATTGCTTGTATTTTTTATTGAAGAAATGTTATAATATATCATTAATAAAATCCATAAATTTTCATATACGATGTATATTTAATTAGTTTCCATGTATCTTCCTTCTTTACAGGGTTAGGTAATCTCCCCAGTAGATCAATACAGCCGGATGTATGCTCCTATGGTGTGATGCTCATCGGGAAAGTCATCCTTGGTGGTCATGGGTGGTGAGGATTTACCATACCATCTGTCATTGTTCGATCATGGTAAATCTTCTCATGTGTTGTTTTTCTCATCAAAAAGGTCTTTTTTGTGGTCTTGGGTGGAAAGGACTTCCCATTACTACTACATCCAATTTATGATGGTCATTCTGGAAAGGTGGGTTCTACTGGTGTAAAGTCCTTAAAGGTGGTTCTCTTAGGGCCTTCGTCTCCTTTCATAAAGGCTCTTATGAATTCTATCCCAGATATATTTTCTGTTCTTCATTGTGCATCTTGATTTGAGGTTGTCTTCAGGTTGATCTTTTAGTGTAGGAACGCAGAGATTTAGTATCCTTTCAGGATCTATCCCTGGTGGGAAGGTTTGGTCATGACCACCCTTCCCAGGACTTCTTTAGGTCATTTGTAGAGTCTCAAGGTTTAGGTCAGCTGATTGTGGTATTTTCCATTTATAGTATGGCCTTGTACATTCATGTGTTTTCCAGATATGACTTTGTGAGGTCTTGGTGTAGGGAGGCTCGAATGTGTGGTGCTTAGTGGTTCTCCCTCTCATGGTGGTCCTAGGATGTTCATTTGGGGAGAGAGTCAAGCTCGACTACTATTTGGGTTAGGCTCCCTGGTTTGCCATTTCTATTCCACAATAATTATATTCTCCATTCCATGGTAAATTCTCTTGTAACCTTTCTTTTTTTATATGAGAATACATATATCCTTAAAATTGTGGCATGTCCCTTGATTTGTGTTGAGATGAACTTGGCAGTGGTACTTCAATCGTCTGTCTTGATCAGGGTAGGTGGAAGATTTAACTAGTGAAAATGTGTCTTCTATCTGGCCCTTCCTAGGTTCTTTATGGAGTTCCAACTATATGGGGACTCACTGAAGGTTTTTAGAATACATTTCTATACCGATAGGGGGATCAGAGTGAGGGATTCGTCGAAGCTGGATCCATAGAATGCATCTTTCTCTTCTTCGATTAGAGGTGGCACATAAAATTTTGGGGTGGGATTTTAAACTTTTAAAAAATTGGATCAAGGGCCTTACATCATCCCTATTTCCCTTCTACTGGATATGCCTTTGATTTTTTGGTTTTTCCCTCAATTATAGTTGGTCGACTCATGTTAGTCTCAATGTTAACAACCTATGTGCCCCCATCCCCTTGCCTCAAATATTGAGGTATGTGACTTCTCATTCCTTTAATTATGGTGTTATAACACTTCTTTTAAGAACCTAAATGGATTTCTTTGTTGATCACACAAATTTATCACTCCCGGTGGGTTGGATGAGGAAATCTTCACATCTAGAAGCTCACTCGAGAGGTTGACTATGGTGTCTCTTTTTCCAGAGTAGGTGTTTTCATCTCATCTTCCATACTCAGCTAGAATTTTTAGAAGTTATTTGTGGCTTGGGGCACTAGATATATTGGTGGAGGGGTGGGTCTCCTCTAATGAGAGCTTATGTGACAATATCATGCTCAGTTGTCACCATAGCTATATCGGATCTTCTAATAAGCACCTGACCTATGGGGTATCAGTTGTTTCCCTTTTTAGAAGATTACTACTTGTTCCAAGTTTGGTACGAAGATAAGAGAAATCTGATATTTGATTGGAAATGGTCCCTTTATAAGAGAAAGATCACGATAGGCCTCTTAAATTAACCTGATATCCAAACCAGGTACGTTTTTCCACAAGGCCACCCCATATCAACTATTATGATATTTTTAATTATCTATAATGTCAAGGGTTTGGTGGATTATGTTAAAACTTCCTTCATCACCAGATAATCTCATTTTCTTCATACATCTATATTGGCTATTTTGGATCCAAAACATGGGGTGGATCATATTCCTTATTTTTACAAGAGTATGGGTTTCAGTAACTGTCTGTATGAAAACAAATGCAACATGTATGTTTGGATCTTCTAGAAGAAAAGAGTCTCTGTGGATCTTGTGTCTGTATCAACTCTACATATAACCAAAAAATTCATCCCTATATGCATTTAACTTCTCTTTAATTTTGTTTATACTAGTTGTGAGGTCATAGACAGGATGTGGTTATGGAAGAACCTTTCCTCATTTCATTTAGCCAATATTTTTTGGTTTATTTGGGGTCATTTCAACACTATTACAGAGAGTTCCCAGAAAAGAGGATGATCATATTTATCCAGAAAATACATACAAGACTTTAAGTTGTTTATAGTGGTTAATATATTAATATACTTGGGTTTTGAGGGTAATAAATTCACATGGTGTAATAATATGAAGGGAAATGGGTGAATTTGGAGTAGGTTAGATCAATGTTTAAAAAACATGCAAGGATTGGACTATTGTCCACATATTACTGTCACTCGTTCCTCTAGAATCCTATCAGATCACTCACTAATATGGTATCACTTAAGAAGTATGATTTAATGTTAAATTTAAAGTGAACCTCTATTTCATACATTAATATATCATAACTTTTGTGTAATACATAAAACATTATAAAAATAGATTCCCAAAGACCGTATTAGTTTTGTGCCTTTGTAAACATGGAAATGTAAACACTGGTACATGAGTGATCTACATTATCTCCCACCAGGTTCTCCAAAACTAGTACCCCTCTTAGGCATACCAAGAAAGAAAAATATCTTCATAACTTTTGGAAGGAAACATAAAAAGGGGTGAGCTCAGATGCTCAGTAAGGGTAAAAAAGGGAGACATGTAAGCATAAACATGATCATAATGGTATGAGAACATGATCATAACATTAAAATATCACACCATGCATATCAAAGATCACAAACATGAATCATGGAATAAATCTTAGTAGTTCATAAGACATGAGTCATATGGAAATAAAGAACATAATCCATGAAATAATATCAAATGAATAAGACATGGAATTGTGGTAAAAACATAAGAATATAAAACCAATATGTCAAGGCTTACTACCAAGAACTTCGTGACATGTTAGGTTTAGGATAATCACCTATGTACAAACTTCGGTCTTGGGATTCCCACTAGGGTACCCTCTTGTTTTGGTATTGGGATTTCCTCTTGTGTACCCTCTTGTTTTGGGCTTGGGATGTCCTCCCATGTACCCTCTTGTTTTGGGCTTGGGATTTCCTCTTATGTGCCCTCTTGTTTTAGTCTTTGGATTCCCTCCTTTGTATACATTCATCTCATAAAAAATTTATCATTTCCCATCATAATGGAGGGAGATATTGTTGGAACTAAGGTAGTTCATTTCTGAAAATGGAGTTTGGTTTGTGTTTGTTGTCAATCCTCTCTAGGTTGATCAAGGTTTTCATTTGTTGATTTCAATCCTTACATGGAATATCAAGAAGTTTTCAAGTAAATTGATATTATAGTTCAAGTAATCGATACTTTTGAATGTGGTGTCGTTTCACAATGTTTTCCAAATTTTTGGGTCCAAAATTTAGAGAATAGAGAAAAGTGAATTTGGAAAAGAGAGTTGCATAGAATATTGAAGGTGGTTTTGAATATTATGTGCAAGAAATATTTAGGGATCACTGTATAAAAATATGGAAAATTAAAAAATTGAATGAATGATTGAAGAATGTGCGTGAAAAAAAATGTTGTGCGGAATAATCTTATGCACCAAAGGAGACGTCGAAAGGTTTTTTGCGCGATCATAAAGAATATTGTGCGCACTGACGAAGATGAAACCAAATCTTGCATGCAAGGTCATAAAATCCTATAAATAAGTGGCTACCCCCATGGGAGACTTAAGAATTTTCAATGAAGATTCAGGTGCTCTGCCACATGAAATATTTCCATGTGAATGATTTAGAGGGAATTAATCTTTCACGCAAGATTTCCTTATGTCTAAAAATACTAAGTGAACATATTAGATTAGTTTCCCTAAATATCTGGGTTATGCGGAAAATAAGTGTTGCACAAAAGTCATATTCCATGAAAAATCCCAAATCTTGCGTGCAAGATAAAGTGTTGTGTGCAAGTGTAGTGTGGAACTTCTATCGGTATTTTGATATATGGTTAGTGTGATCAGTGCTTTCAAGTGCATCATTTCAGAACATCGATGAAAGTAGGGTCTCATATTGAATAGATAAAAAGACTTCCATGCTAATATATTGAAGAGACCTTCATGTTGATAAACTGAGTAAGACTTCTCCAAAGGCAGTGATCTAGGGGGAGTCAATGGAAGTGTTCTAAGGGACGTGGTGAGATATCCCAAAAATTTTGTAAAGGCAGTGCGCCTGGAGAAGAGTGATTGTGTCCAAACATTTGTAATCCACAACTAGTAAAGATTATTGGAATTTGGTATGACCAACACACTATAATCATATGCTCCTTGGATGTAGCCCTTACTAGTGAACCATGTAAAATTCATGTCTGCCCTCTCTTTGCATGTGAATGTTTGATTGCTAATTATACCCATCATACAGGTTTAACAAGTTCCTAACAATGTGGTAACATGATTGATTGTTTTAAAATAAAAATTTTACACACTAGTTCACCCCTCCCATATCAGGGTGTTCTGGGATCTTACAAGTTGTATCAAAGGGTAAAGGTTGCTGGTTTTGAATTTTTCTTTTTCTATCATGGATAATTCTGTAAATATTAAGAGAGTTCCTCTTTTTGATGGAAGTAATTTCCAGATCTAGAAAAACAGGATAAGATATCATCTAATATATCTTGGAATCTAAGTATTATTTGTTGTTGCACAAAAAATACAAGTCATTAATCCAACAGAGCTGTATATGACTAATATATATTGAAAAATTCTTAACATAGATGCTAAAGTGTAGAATTCCCTCACTGCTACTCTTTATGATCAGATCTATCTAAAGGTGATGGGTTTTACTTCATTAAAGTCTATGTGGTAAAAATAGAAAATAAATATTAAGGAGAAAACAAAGAGAAGGATTAAAAACTAATATTCCTTCAAAATAGGTTTGATGATATGAATATTCATCCTAATGAGAATGAAGATTTCTTATTCAATATAATTACTTAAGTTGTAGGAGATATTCAAGGTCTTGGTGAAGAAATAAAATACATTGACATTGTGAATAAGATCTTGAGAATATTTACCCTTCTGTACAATGAATAGGTGTCATCCCTTGAGGAATGGGATATTTCTAAACTTTATCTGGATGATCTACTATGCAGTCTGGTGGCATATGAAATGAGAGTAAAGATGGAAGATGTGATAACATGTGTTAGTAAGGAAATGGAATTAAAATCCATTGAAAAAACATGAAATTTCAAGAGATTGTGGGAATGAAGCTTATGAGGAAGGAGAACTTATTTTACTTCTTTCCATTGAATTCAAGATAGGAAAAGGGATATTTTAAGTAAATCTAACCTTTTCATATTTTCATTGTGGTATATTTTGACACATTTCTTCTCAGTGCACAAGGAAGTTCTAAGATGATGAAGGTGAATCTGTAAACTCACAGAAGCCTCGAAAAAGGTTTTCTCAAAAGGGAAACTTCAAATATAGAAATAAAATATAGAGAAATATTTTTTTTGTGAAGAAGAATATGATGATAATGAATTCTTTGAGGAAGAAGAACTGGAGTTTAAATCTAGAAACCAAGTGTCTATGATGGCTACCATTGAGAATTGAAAACTATAAAAAGATAAATATAAAGATCATTAGTTGAGTGATGATGTTAGTCTAAAGATTAAAGTTAAGGATTCTCTTAGGAATATTGATAATCAAAGTAACAGATGAGAAAATTGGAGAGTAATTGTGGAAGAATCATCTGAATATGTTGATTAGCTTAAAGCTAAAATTGAATGAGATGAAGAAGTAGTGAAATTATAGTCAACAACTCTTAAAATCATTTAAGATATAGTCAAACTAAAGCTGATAATTGAAGAATATGAAAAGGTCATCAATGACCTTACCTTTAGGCTGGAAGAGAAATACAAGGTTGTTGAGGGACTTGATGAAGAAGTTATTACTCTTAAGAGTAAAATTGAAAGTGAATCAAGTTCAAAAGAAGCTAAGAAGAAAATACAGTTTGAAAAATTATCAGATGTTGGGCTACAAGAGAGAGAAAAACATAGTTCTGATGGAGTTGAAAAGATTTTGAATGATCAAAGACCCACATTAATGGGAAAAAATGGAATTAGTTCTGATACTAAAACATCAAAGGGTGAAAATCAAGTGGGCTAGAATAAAGTCAATCTGAAAGTTGGACATGTTGAAAAGTCACTTAAAGTACTAAAAAATAAAAATTCAATTCAAACCAAAAGACGAACTGAAAACTATCCTCGGGTTTCCAGAAATGATTGGCAACCAAAATATTTCCCTATGTAATGATACATGAGGAGTAATCAAAATGAGAAGACATTTACACTAATTAATTGTTAATTTTGTGGCCATTTGGGACATACCATGTCATATTGTGAAGTGGTGATAAGCTATTTGAATGGGGAAGATCTAGGAGTTCAACAAAGAAGAAAAAATTCATATCCTGCTTATTATAAAATAAATAATTTTTATGGATATTATTTTATTTGTTCTAACATTGTCCATAAAGCTATATATTGTAGGAAGAGGAATGATAGGAGAAATGCATACAAAACTCAGATACATGTCAACATTCACCAATGAGATGGTGTTGCTATTTCAAATAGGTTTTCTCATTTGGAAGAAGAGTATTAATATGAAGAACCCATGCATAAGGAAAATAGATCTAAAATTTCATCCATATCCACTACTAATTCTAATATTTCGTGGACAGAAAAGAGAAAGAATGAAAAAATACATCCTTGAAGAAGTATATCTCAAAGAAACAAAGAATAAAAACACTTTGATTCTTGATAGTGGGTGCTCATCCCATATGATGGAAAATGTATACCTATTAAAGAATGTTAAAAAAGGTTGATGGAACAGTAATATTTGGTAATGATGGTGATTTTAAGATAAAAGGTAGTGGAAGTACTAAGATAACTAATGGATTGATGAAGAAAACTGAAGTTCTTTATGTGGACGGTCTGTGTCACAATCTCTTTAGTGTGATTCAACTCTGTAACTCAGGACACATAATGACATTCAATCAAAAGTGGTGCACTATAAAAGGGAAGATAGGGAATTATCTCATAAGAGGCTACAGAACAGATGGAAACTTATATCAGGTTGATAGTAGAGAGAATATTTGTTGCCTAACTATTGAAGAAGAAAATGACTTATGGAACTGGATGTTGGGGAACATTAATAAATAAGACATGGAAAAGATATTTAAGATGAATATAGTCATGTATATCCCAAATATGAAGTGTGAATGAGAAAATACCTATGATCACTACATATGAGTGACGTTGGTATGTAGTTCATATCAGAAAAACAAGAAAATGGCATTGAATCTTATTGATCTCATCCATACAGACATATGTGGCCTGAAAAATGTTTTTGAAACTCATAAATAAAGGTACTTAGTCCTTTTCATATATTATTACAGTATAATGGAATGTGTGATGGTTATACATAGGAAACCGAAAGTTCTTGATTGCATGAAAATTTATCACTAAATTGATGAGAATCATACTGGATGGACAATCAAAGTCCTACAGTCTGAAAATGGAGGGGAATACACATATATAGAGTTTGAAAACTACCTAGAGAAGTATTGAATAAAAAATGAGGTGGTTTATATGGGAACCCCACAAAAAAATGGATTTTTTAAGCACGGGAATTGATAGGTGAATAATATAGCCTAAACTATGTTGATTGAGAGTGGTATCTCTCTCCATTATGAGAAAGAGGCTAGTCAAGATGTAGTGTACATTCAAAATAAAACAGGTCTCTATATGAGGGGGAAAAAGACACCATATGAGTTTTAGCATGGAAGGAATCTTTCTGTGAAGTATTATTTTGTTTTCATAACTAAATGTTTTATCAGAAATAAATAAGGAAATCAAGGAAAGTACAGTGATATGGCTAATGAAGGAATATTCCTCAGATATTCAATGAATTGAAAATCCTACAAATGTTTCAATTACCATCTCGAATTTTTTTGGAAATCAGTGATGTTAATATAATTGAAGATATACCAAAAATACCATGAGGGGGTCTTATGTTGATGTGATTAAATATGCATAAGATAGTGGACATGGAATATATTCAAATGAAGATGTTGAGGAAGGAGTGAAAAACATTCAGAGGTCATAACAAGATGTTGATTTAGTGGAAGAATTAGAAGAGGAAACTGTGGCTGAAGAAAAATCTATCAAGCCTCATAGGAGAAATCGAAGAGCATAAATTTATTAATTCAACATCATTAGGGATTGGACTTCACCCACAAAAACAAGGATTATGAGGAATAATGCTCAATCTGCATTCCTTTCAGTTGTGGAACCACCCTTATTTGAAGAAGATGTAAAAGATGAATCATTGGTTAAATACATGAATAAATAGTTGGACCATATCAACAAGAACTAAGAATGGGATCCAGTAAAGAGACCCTAAGGTCGCAATTTTATTGGTACAAAGTGTATTTTTAAGAAAAAATATGATGAGCATGGTAATGTGATCATAAATAAGGTGCAGTTTGCATGTAAAGTATATTCATAGATTGAATGTGTGGATATTGAAGATACATTTTCTCCTGTGGTTGGACTAGATTCAATCGGACTTTTTCTTTACATGGAAATTCAAATAGGATACAAATTGTACCAAATGGATGTAAAAACCACTTTCTTAAATGGTATTTTTGAATAAGAAGTTTACATAGAAGAACCAATGGGTTTTTTCTTGGAAATAATGAAATGATGTTCTGCAGATTAAAGAAATATCTATATGGATTGAAGTAGGAACCACAGGTGTGGTACGATCTATAGATACCTAGGATTAACATACATGTTTATTACATCATTTTAGATGAATATTCAATACATTATAATAGATAAATTCCATAGGACCGTAACAGTTTCGTGTCTTTGGAAACATGGAAAAAAACATTTATCCCAGTGAAAGATCTTCAATATCTCCCATAAAGATCTCCAACTTTAGTACTTCTACCTAAAACCTTTATTTGTAACCTAGGTAAAGGAAACATAAGAAAGGGGTGAGCTCAAATGCTCGGAAAGGGTAAATAAAGAAAATTAATAAGCTTAACATAAACAAAATAGTATGAAACTTGATCATAACATTTGAATATCATTCCCTACATATTAGAGAACATAATAGATAATGGAAGTTCATAATACATGAATCATAAAAAAATAAAGAACATAATCCAAGGAATAATAAGGTAGAAACAAGACATGGAATTTGTGTCATGCACATTGTCTTATAAAATTTTGAATATGTATAAATAGAAATAGGTAAAATCATTAAGTTAAGGACATGAAATCAGGCCCCAACATCAACTTTTGGACATGCAACTAGGTCCATGCATAAAATTTTGAACATGTAATCTGGTTCACTCATAGTATTGTGAACATGTAATTAGGTTCATACATAAAATTATGGACATGAAACTAGTTCCATGCATAACATTGTAAACATGTATTCAGGTTCACGCATAACCTTATGGATGTGAAACCAAGTCCATGCATAACATTGTGAACATGTAATTAGGTTCACACATAAACTTATAGACATGAAACTAGGTCCATGCATAACATTTTGAACATGTAATCAGGTTCATGTATGACCTTGTGGATGTGAAACCAAGTCCAGGAATAACATTTTGAACATGTAATCAGGTTCACAAATAACATCGTGAACATGTAATAAGGTTGACACATAAACTTATGGACATGAAACCAGGTCCATGCATAACATTGTGAATGCATAATAAGATTCACTCATAAAATTGTGAACATTTAATCAGGTTCATGCATAAACTTATGGACATGCAATCAGGTTCATTCATAACATTTTGAACATGTTATCAGGTTCATGAATAACATTGTGAACATTTCATCAGTTTTGCACATAAACTTATGGACATGCAACTAGGTCCATACATAACATTGTGAACATGTAATCAGGTTCACACAAAACCTTATAGATGTGAAACCAAGTCCATGCATAACATTGTGAATATGTAATCAGATTCACGCATAACATTGTGAAAATGTAATCAAGTTTACACATAAACATATAGACATGAGACCATCTCCATGCATAACATTTTGAACACGTAATAAGGATCACTCATAAAAATTTGAACATGTAATCAGGTTTACAAATAAACTTATGGACATGAAATAAATTACATTAATAACATTGTTAACATTTAATCAGGTTCACACATAAAAATTATATTCATGTGTCATCCATCGTTTCCAAATGCATTAGAGGGAGATATAGGTCACATTCATCACATACAAAAATCATACATATGTGTGCCATAAGATAATAAAACATTGTTCATATCATAATCCATAAAAAGTGATAGGTTTAATAACCCATAAAATGAAATGGGTATCATTAAAATTTCATCACATTATAACCTATCAAAAAGTGATAGGTTTTTTAATCACTTTATGAAAGTGTAACCCATGAAAGAGAAACATATTTCATAAACTTACAACCCTTGGAAGAGAAACATGTTTCATAAAGACCATGAAACTAAGCATAACCCGTTCATAGAAAGGGAATGAATGGAACATTTAGATTATATCCTAAAATTTCATGAGTAACATCAATGGATGTCATCATATATGTATTTTAGTTTTTAAATATATTTCAAATACATTTCTTGAGGAAAATATCTATTCTTCTTTGAAAAAAATAATTTTAATACATAAAACCATTTAAAAATTATTTTCATTGAAAATACCTTGAAAACTTATAAATAGACTTGAAATAATATTGAAATCCTTTTTCCAAGGAAATTTCTTTTAAAAACAATTATTAAATATTAACCTTTTAAAAGTGAAAATGAATCTTCAAAGGAATGATGGTTGGTAAATCTGTACATGTCATATGAGGTAAAAAGAACATCCATTTTGCATGGTAAAAAGGTTAGAAAGATTCTTCGTTCAAAAAGTGACAAAAACATTCCTTAGAAGAGATTGGTAAAATAAAAAAGGGTTAAACTTTCTTTTAATTCTTCTAGTATAATGGTATAATATTCTTGGAAACCCCTTTTAGATAACATATATTACCTACTGAAGAGTGGGTAAATTCGGGCTTTCCTAAAAAATAATTATTAATTATCTTATGTAACAAAGAGTAGAAAATGGAAGAAATACATGAGTTTATCATTAAATAATAGAGGATAAATAAAATCATGAATATTCTTGACATATGTATTATAATATTTCATCAAAGTAAGTATAAACATAAACAATCTTGAGAAACAATGAGATTGTCTCAATAAACTATTACAACTTGGTATATTGGGATAATTCTCTCCATGTAAGTAAATAAAATTAAATGAATCATATAATATCATGAAAATATTTATATTAATTATATTTAATGTAAAATGGAATTATATTCACCTCGAAAAAGATTTTAGGTGCATAACAAAACATGAGTCTCAAAGAAGGCAAATTGAGACAAAACATTTTTACCGATTTGGTAACTTTTTAAACATAAACCCCATGAAAGAAGAATAATAAAATGGAAATTTTAATAACATAAATTTAAGTACTAGATACATAGAATAAATTTATGGGTTGTATATACACCACACAAAAAGAAATAATGGTGAACATAACATTTATCTCACCGAAATTAAAGTGAGATGAAATCCCCTTACCTTGTGTCTTGAGTCTCGTTGTACTCGTTCAAACCACCTATATAATAATTATAAATTTATTATACATATTATATAGAACCATATTATTATATATAATACCATATCTGGTTTTATTATGGACTTATATTACCTGTTTGTTAACGATCTATGCTAATGTTTCACTTTGGGTAATATTCACTTTGTTCTTTGCATGCATCTTAATTTGATATATCATTCATTATTATACTTATATAATGATAAAAGAATTTAAATAATCATATAAATATCATTTATATATATTATATGCATATTACAATAATTTATATCATAAATAAGTACATAATTTTATTCATCGTTCATGGAGATGGTAAGTCGTACGTAAGCACTATTTACGTTTTTAATTTTCTTATTGAAATAAAGTTTGTAAATAAAATATGTATATATATATATATTATTAGAATGATTTTATCATATAATTTCATTATATTCATCCTTAATACATTACATGTGGTGTGTGAATGAATCACATCGCTTTGAGGGGGCGGTAGTCCACACTTCCTCAAACAAGATTATCGTATTAACACCAAATGGAAAGTAAAGATATGTGTGTTTTAAAAGGAATACAGAATCCAAAAGACATAATAATTATAATATATGATATAAATAAAAATATTTTCCATCATAATGGCCACCATGGTAGGTGGTAAATGGAAAATGAACCATCATCTTTTCTTGAAGAAATAATCCGCCGTACACAGAAATATTATGTTCGATATCCATTAGATGGAGGTGTGCATAAGTGTATCTCAAACCATTTTCATAAAAAAATAATAGTATATTTAGGATAATTGTTTTTTCACATAATAATTTAATTAATATATTGAAGTGGGTGAATAAGGAAAATAATGGAAAGGATCTTGAAAGAAGACGTTACCTTTAAAACTGGTAACTCCTTTTGGTTTGTGCCAAAAGGCTTCCTTGAGAGGGAATCTGTCCAAATGGAAGCTTCAAAAAATAATTTTGTATTGTTTTGAAGTTTAGTTTTTAGGTATTTTCTTAACTTAATAGGTCTCAGGGGTGTTATTAATGGGTATAGGTGTTGGCCGTTTATAGGGAAGGAAAAAAAGACTCACACAGAATTTTGAGAAACAAGTTAGGTGTTCACATGTTATTACCAAATAAAGTATTAAAAAACCAAAAAACAACTCAAGAATTTATATTTTATAGGATAACTACGTACATATAATGGGTTTTGGACATGTTTCTAGGTCATTTGGGTCCTTAATTTAAAGGTTTGCTCCCTAATTAGGCTTAATTTGGCCTTAACTGTTGTGATTCATTTTAATCACATTTACTAATCATTTTTTCTCAAAAATTCACTTGGTATTATTAGATTATAAATATTATCCTAAATAAAAAAAATTATTTATAATTTTATAAATTCAATTCATAGAAGCGGCAAACTTAAGATTTGTGTTAATCCCATAGATGTGATGAAATTACAGGGTTTTTAAAGTAGAAAGATGTTTATAAATTTGTTAAGATTTTATATTCAATTTAAAAGTGTAATAGATTATAATGAAATAAATTGTATTAATATATGTAATATTTATCTAATTTTATCTTAAAACAAGTTTATAATATCATTTAACAATAGTAATTAATTAAACAAAAGGTGGTTTTTAACTAAAAAACAGCATTTTCACTATTCATAAAAAAATGAGGTTTCTCAGAAAAATCTGAAAAACTCACCCTAGGATAATTTCAACATTATAAATTCAAAAAAAAATCTTTTATGAAATTAAATTTCTAAATGTGTCTAAAATTAATTTTATTAATAAATGTGGTTCATTCAAGAAAACAGTATTTTTAACATAAAAGACTTTAACAAAAAATATTATGTTTCATTACCAATATGTTTTATTTATATAAGTCGATTACAAAAAAAAATCAAAGTATTTATTACTATTCATATAACTAATTTTAATTTCTAGGTTATAATTATATTATTTAAATAATTAAAACAAATAAAAGAAATGTTTCATAGAAACCCATTTTTGTGTGTATCGTACGCCAACTCAGTGTTGCGTGTATCATACGCCAAGTTGGTGTTGTGTGTAATTTACACCAAATTAGTTCTGCATGAAAGGAATATTTCATTTATTTCATTTCAATATATAAATGAAAATTTTAATTTATTTGAAAAAATGGTCCATAAAAACTCAGGGTGTTAAATTCTACCCCCTTAAAATTAATTTCTCCCTTGAAATTTGTCTGGGTTATCAAAGATTTAATGCTTGAAAGTTTCATTTATAGAAAACCCATATCATAAAAATGGATACTAAAACATCCCTTAAAAAGGGAAATTTAGAACCATAATGGTTACCCAAAGTAACTCATAACGATATTCCTACATAAAAGAACATAGGTGGGAAGTGAAAACATGGACCCAGAAGAGAAATCTAACCATTAAGTTTTGATTGAGAGAGATGGAGAACAAGATTATGAAAAAGTTAAAAAACACAAAACCATAAATCTGTGATGACCTAAGGGACCTTCTTATTCATTGAAAACATAGGTATAGGACAATATTTTTGGTTTCAAGATCTTTTTACTAAAGTTGAAGAATTTTCATAAAAAGATATACTTGAATGATTTCAGGAAAACATCACCCATTTTTGTTCATTGATCCACATCACCTCTTTCTCTAAAAATAATAGAGATTTTTTCATTCCTAAAGTACTAAAAGATCATGAGATCCATGATATACCACCCCATTTTTCATTAGTTATCATCAACACAAAGTAGTTTGAAGAGGCTATCCAATATTCATAAATCCTCATATATAGAGATAATACTTTAATCTTACTGACATCATATGATTATTAACTTAAAATTTCCATATATGGTTAACCTTATATTCCTTTTGAAAGATTAAAATCCAAAACATAAGAAAGAAGTGACAAAATCATCTTAACATTTATCCTCCATATAAAAAAAAGTAACTCTTGGTTGTCACATTCCAAACTTGTAAATATGCTCATTATATAGTCTCTTGAAACAAGGTAATAACCTGAATTACCATAAATTATTTTAGAAAACATGAATTATTCTTTATTCCAATGATTATTGGATATATTATTTAAATCCAATAAGTTATAAACTTTATGATTGTTGACATAAAACACTTTTTCAATAATCAGTACTAGGGTAATATGTACCGTCCAATTTACTTATTCATATCGAGCATATATTTATTGAAACATCATTCTCTAAACATTAAGAATTAATTAAGGGATACCTTCCCTTAATCAAATTATCACCATCCCATGAAATTATTTTTATATTTCTTCATCTCAATTCAACATTTCCTTTTCCATACTTAATGAAAACTTATACTAAAATTACCTATATATTCCATGATTCATATAACGTAATCTTTGAATTTCAAAACATGAATACTTCATTAGTTAAACCTTATTCTTAGACCATTACTCAGGATTCATCAAATTATTCTATAATACCTATTTTTCTAGAATCTTAAATATGAACCATCTCTTAAGGTTCCTAGACCAAAATCCAATCATGTTTATTATAATTAATATAAACAATACTATAGGAATATCACATACCATTCACATGTCATTTGTGATCTCTTTAGCTTCAAAGTATAACCAATACTCATACCGCCATCCTGATTCTCTTTATGAGATTTTCACTTGGGAAATCGATTCTCATAATACCTATACCTTCCACATCTAAAATATGAAGTGTTAACCATGTTCCTACTAGTAATCCTAATTACTAAAAACCAGAAATCATGATGTGAGAAACACATATCATATAAGAAAGACACGTGATCATGAAAAATTAATTATAGGATGTCTAAATCATGACATCGTCCTTATTCTATGACACCCTAGGTTCATCCTAGGTTTTTCATAGGAAACTTATATTTAAATCCTTCATGATGGTTTGTGAAGAGTTTTTTAATTCCCAAAGCATATCCCCCAAGAATGTCAAACCAGGTGTGCAGTAAGGCCCGTTGTCATGTACCAGATTACCCCGAGTCAAGCCTGGAACATCTTATCGAAGTTATTACCCCTATGTACATCTGTTCCGGAGCCACATCCACTTGTATTATCCAAACAGAGATGTATATCTAGAAAATCACTCACTCTATCCTTTATCAAAATTCCAGGAAATTTTACTAAATGTTAACTCATCCTTATACTTATCCTTAGAGGCATCCCTATACATAACCTCAGAAATATACCAAGGTATCTCACTAAATTTTTCTCATCCTAGTTTCCAAAGGTTGACTAAACCTTTTCTTTGATACCAACTTTAGTGACCCAGTGTTAACACACATGGATATTACATCATTTTAGATGAATATTTAGTACATTACAAAAGATAAATGCCAGAGGACCCTAATTTTTTTTGTGTCTTTAGAAACATGGAAACAAAATCTTCTATCATAGTGAAATATATTCAATATCTCTCATAAATATCTCCACCTTTAGTACTTATACCTAAAACCTTTCTTCGTAACCTAGGGAAAGGAAACATAATAAAGGGGTGAGCTCAAATTATCAGTAAAGGTAAATAGAATAAATGCATAAGTGTAACATAAACAAAAGGGTATGAAACTTGATCATAATATTTTAATATCACTCCCTACATATTAGAGAACATAAGAGAGAATGGAGGTTCATAAGACATGAATCATAAGGAAATAAAGAACATAATCCAAGGAATTATAACCTAGAAATAAGACATGGAATTTATGGCATGCACATTGGCTTATAATTTTGTAAATGTGTATAAGTAGAAACAGGTTCACTCATTAAGTTAAGGACATGAAATCAGGCCCCAACATCAACTTCTGTACATTCAACCAGGTCCATTCATAACATTGTGGACATGTAATTAGGTTCGTTCCTAACATTTTCAACATGTAATCAGGGTCACGCATAAACTTATGGACATGAAACCAGGTCTATGCATAACATTGTGAACATGTAATCAGGTTCACGCATAACCTTATGGATGTAAAACCAAGTCCATGTATAACATTTTGAACATGTAATTAGGTTCACGTATATCATTGTGAACATGTAATCAGGTTCACACATAAACTTATGGGCATACAACCAGGTCCATTCATAACATTGTGAACATGTAATCAGGTTCACACAAAACCTTATAGAAGTGAAACCTAGTCCATGCATAACATTGTGGACATGTAATCAGGTTCACTTGTAACATTGTGAACATGTAATCAGGTTCACGCATAACATTGTGAACATGTAATTAGGTTCACACATAAACTTATGAACATGCAACAAGGTCCAATCATAACATTGTGAATATGTAATAAGGTTCACTCATAATATTTTGAACATGTAATCAAGTTCACACATAAACTTATGGGCATGTAATTGGGTCCATTCCTAACATTGTGAACATCTAATCAGGTTCACACATAACATTGTGAACATGTAATTAGGTTCACACATAAACTTATGGACAAGCAACCAAGTCCATGCATAACATTGTGAACATGTAATTAGGTTCATGTATAACCTTATGGATGTGAAACCAAGTCTATGCATAACATTGTGAACATGTAATCAAGTTCAAACATAAACTTATGGACATGCAACCGAGTACATGCATAACATTGTGAACACATAATAAGGTTCACTCATAACATTGTGAACGTATAATTAGGTTCACGCATAACATTTATACTCATGAGTCATCCATTGTCACCCAATTCTTTGGAGGTAGATATAGGTCCCACCCATCACATACTGAAATCATACATACATGCTCCATAACATAATAAAATATTCATCATATCATAAAACATAAAAATTTATAGGTTTTATAAACATAAAATAATAACACATGAAATGAAATCGGTATTGTTAACATTTAATCACATCATAACCTATGAAAAGTTATAGGTTGAAAAAACACTTTCTAAAAGTGTAACCCATGAAAGAGAAATGGATTTCATAAACTTACAACCCCTGGAAGATAAACATGTTTCATAAAGACCATGACATTAAGCATAACCCATTCAAAGAAAGGGTATGAATTGAACCTTTAGATTATTTCCTGAAAGGTAATGAGTAAAATTAATAGATGTCATCATATATGGAATGTAGTTTTGAAATATATTTCAAAGACTTTTCTTGAGGAAAATATCCATTCTTCTTCGAAAAATACATTTTAATACATAAAACCATTTAAAAATAATTTTCATTAAAAATACCTAGAAAACATATAAAGAAGACTTGATATCATTTTGAAAACGTTTTACCTTAGAAATTAATTTTTAAAAAAATTCTTAAAGATTAACCTTTTAAGAGTTCAAAGTAATCTTTAAAGGAATGATGGTGGGTAAATTCGTACATGTCGTATGGGGTAAAAAGAACATTGCTTTTACATGGTAAAATGGTTAGAAATTTTCCCTACTCTGAAAATAACAAGAACATTACTTTGAGGAGATTTTTAAAAGAAAAAAAGAGTAAAATTTTAATTTAATTATTATATTATAATGGTATAATATTCTTGTAAACCCTTTTTAGAATGCATAGATTTCCGATCGAAGAGAGGGTAAAGTCGGGCTTTCCTAAAAACACTTTCTTAACTATATTATGTACCAAATAATAGATAATGATACCAATACATGATTATATCATGAAATTACATTGTATAAATAAAATCTTGAATATTCTTGAGATATGGATCATAATATTTTATCAAAGTAATCATGAACATAAACAATCATGAAAAACAATGAGATTGTCTCAATAAACTCTTACAACTTGGTATCTTTGGATAATGCTCTCAATGTAAAGGAAATAAATTAAATTAATCATAGAATATCATGAAATGATTTTTATTCATGATATTTCATGTAAAATGGAAGTATATGTGCCTCGAAAAAAGAGTTTAGGTGAATAAAAAAATATGAGTCTCAAAGAAGAAAAATTGAGACAAAACAATTTTACCGATTTGGTAACTTTTAAAACATAAACACCATGAAAGAAGGATCATAAAATGGATATGTTAACACCAATAAATTTAATTAAAAGATACATAGAATACATTCATGGTAATTATATACACCAAATAAAAGGAAAGAGTGTCAAACATAACATTTATCTCATGAAAATTAAAAGTGAGATGAAATCCCCTTACCTTGTGTCTTGACTCTCTTCATACTCATTCAATCCACCGGTATAATAATTATAAATTTTGTATAAATATTTTAAATAACCATATTATTATATCTAATACAATATATAATTTTATTATTACCTTATATTACCCACTTGTTAACAATCCTATGTTAATGCTTCACTTTGGTTAATATTCGCTTTGTTCTTCGCATGCATCTTAATTATATATATCATTGGTTATTATACTTATATCATGATTCCAAAATTAAAATAATGATATAAATATCATTTATATCCATTATATTCATATTATAATAATTTATATCATAAATAAGTTGGAAATGGAATACACCATTCATGGAAACGGTAAGTTGTACGTACGCATGCACGTTGTTTCCATTTTTAATTTTCATATTGAAAGAAAGTATGTAAATGAAATATGTATATATATATATTAAATTTTTATAATTATATCATATATATCATATAATTTCATTAAATCCATCCTTAATACATTCCATGTGGTGTGTGAAAGAATAACATTGCTTTGAGAGGTTGGTAGTCCACAATTCCTTAAACGATATTATCGTATTAACACCAAATGGAAAGTAAAGAGATTTGTGTTGTAAAAGGAATAAATAATCTTAAATACATAATAAATATAATATATTACATATATAAATATATTTACCATCATAATGGCCACCATGGTAGGTGGTAAATAAAAAATGAACAATCATCGTTTCGTGAGGCAATAATTCGTCATACACAGAAACATTATGTTCGATATCCATTAGATGAAGGTATGTGTAAGTGTAGGTTCAAACCATTAAATAAAAACATTTTAGTATATTTATAATATTATTTTTTTCATGAAATAATTTAATAAATATATTTTAGGGGGTGAAGAAGGAAAATAATGGAAAGAATCTTGAGAGAAGACGTTACCTCTAAATCGGGTAACCCCTTTTGGTTTATACCAAAAGGATTCCTTGAGATGATTTTATACCCAAAGTTAGTCTTCAAGGTAGAAGGGGGTATTTTTTATAAATTAATTACAAATTTATTTTCTAAAATTAATATGTTTGAGAGTTATGATGAATGGGTAGAGGTGGTGGCCTTTTATAGGGAAGGAAAAGGACTCACATGGAATTTTTAGAAGCAAGTTAGGTGTGCACATGTTCTTACCAAAAAAAAGTCTTACCAAACCAAAAAAACTAAATAATGGAAGGTTTATGGTCGAAATACTTATATAAAATTGGTGTTGTAAAGTATCTAGGTCGTTTGGTCCCTTAATTTTGAGGTTTGGTCCCTAATTAAGATAATTTGGCCTTAACTACTGTGATTAATATTAATCACTTTTACTAATAATTTTTTCCCAAAAATTAACTTGGTATTATTAGATTCTAAATATTATCCTGAATACAATGTTTTAGGTAGTATTTTAAAAATTCAATTCATAGAATAAGAAAAATTAATATTAGTGTTAATCCTGCGAACATGATGAAATAACGGGGTTTTTAAAGTAAAAAAAAGTTTAAAAGTTTGTTAAGATTTTATATTCAATTTCAAAGTTTAATTGATTAAAATGAATTAAATATTATTAATATATTTAATATTTATCTAATTTGACCTTAAAAAAAATTTATAGTATCATTTAACATTAATAATTAATTAAACAAAAGGTAGTTTTTAACTAAAAATCAGTATTTTTCACTATTCATCAAAAAATGATGTTTCTCAAAAAAATCCCAAAAATTCAGCCTTGGATATTTTCTATGTTACAAATTAAAAAAAATTATTTTATTAAATTAAATTTCTAAAAGTTTCAAAAATTAATCTTATTATTAAAGGTGGTTCATTCAAGAAAACAGTATTTTTAACATAAAAGGACTTTTCCAAAAAATATTATCTTTCTTTGTCAATATGTTTTATTTATATAAGTTGATTATAAACAATATTTGAAAAGTAGTTATTACTATTTATATAACTAATTTTAATGGATATGTTATAATTATATTATTTAAATAATTAAATATAAATAAAAGAGATGTTTTGTAGAAACTAAGTGTTGCATATATCATACGCCAACTCAGTGTTGAGTGTATTATACGCCAAGTTGATGTTGCATGTAATGTACTCCAAGTAAATTCAAAATGAAAGTAATATTTTATTTAGTATATTGCAATATATAAATAAAAAATTTAATTAATTTGAAAAAATGGTCCATAAAAACTCAGGGTGTTACACTCTCGAATGGATTCTTATATGAAAATATTGAATTCAAAAGAGGAGAAGTTGATAACAATTTGTATGAAAAAAAATTGCAAGAAAGATCAGTCTATGTTACTAGTGTACATTGATGATATTATTTTCTATGTAATTAGAAAAGGATCAGTGGATGAATTTTCCAATAACATGAAATCAAAATTTTAAATGTCCATGATTGGTGAAATCACATATTTTTTTAGGGATGTAAGTGATTCAGAGGAAATATTACACCTTCATTTCTCAAGAAAATTATGCAAGAGAGTTACTATATAAATTCAATATATATGATCCCAAACCAATTTTGACTTAGATTGCAATTGGAACAAAACGAGGAGATCATTAGAATGGGACATCTATAGATCCCACTATGTATGGTAGAATCATCAGAAGCTTATTTTTCTTAACCGAAACACGGTCGGATATCATCTTTGATACATGATTAGAGGATCTCTTTCAAATTAATCCAAAAGAATAACATATGGTGGTAATGAAAAGAATCATCAGGTATATTCAAGGTACTAATAATTATGTATGGCACTTTTCTTTTGGAAGATATAGTGAACTATCAGCATTTTTTAATGTTGATTGGGCTAAATATATGGTGTAAAAAAAGTCCAGAAGTGGTAGAGCATTATTTATGGGTAAGAAATTCATAGGTAGGTTAAGTAAGAAACAGGAAAACACTTATCTCATAACTAGTGAAGTTGTGTACATATCTTTAACGAATTCATACACTCAGCTACTGTGGATAAAGAAAGAACTGATAGATATTTGTGATGAGGTGAAATAGTTGATGGTGATTCACAATGATAACAAGAGTGAAATTTATCTTACGATGAATCTTGTTCATCATTCTCATAAAAAAACATTAAAATTAGATATAACTTTATCAAAGAAAATATTGAATAAGTCATGGTTAATATAAATCATGTGGGAACTGATTAGAAGGTGGCTGATATTCTGATCAAGCCTCTTCCAGCAGTTGTGTTTGAGAAACATCATTTGAACCTCATTGTTCAGACACCTCCCAGTTCCTAAGGAGGTCATAAAAATTCTCCTCTCCCCAGTTTTTTTAACTATCTTAATCTGTTTTTGGAAGGGATACAGGTTTATGGGGGAGATACTATCTAAGGGGAGTATATTCTTGAGCTCTAAAAGTCTATTTGGTTCTTTGGGTTTATTTCCAATAGGGGGGAATGGATAAATTCAATGGATCAAAGGAGTAAATTCAATGGCTCAAAATAGGATAATAAAATGTTTTTAGAGATGGAAATTCAATAATGCTACAATGAGGGTGAAAATATAAATTCAATGATTATAAAGGAGAGAGTGTGAATGGAAAAAACAATCTAATGTTATGAGGAAATAGTTAGAGATTTAATTCGAACACGCGAGAACACAATTCATGTCTTTCCTCTTGTTTTCTACACAAATCATTGATCACGTAGACTTAGAGTTTTCGATGAGTTGATTCTTGAAAATCAGGTTTTAATAGTTTTTGGTGCTCTGATGAATTTATCTGGAGATTTAAAACAAACCCAAAGGGGGATATTTTTGGAAACAAGTTAGTTCATTATTAAAAATAGAGTTAAATTTTTGTTTTTTGTCAATCATATCTTAGTTGATCAAGGATTTAGTTTGTTGTTTGCAATCCATACATGGAATATCGTGGATTTTTTAAGAAAATGTATCTTATAGTTCAAGCAGGAAACAGTTTTGAAGGAGGCAACATTTCCTAGTGTTTTCCAAATTTTTGGGTCTAAAAATTGGAGAATGAAGAAATGTGAATTTGGAAAAGGGAATTGCACCAAGATTTAAGGTGGTTTGGAATCTGGTGCACAAGGATTGTTTAGGGATCACTACATGAAAATATGTCAAAGGAAAAAATTACACAAAATATTGAAGAATGTTTGTGAAAGATGAAATTATGCAGAAGAATATTACACGCCAAAGGTGATGTCAAAAGGGGTTTTTCACACTCATAAATAATCTTGCTTGCATCAATGGAGACACATTTGAATCTTGCACGCAAGGTCATAGATCCCAATAAATAGGTGGATATACCCATGGAATACTTAATAATTTTCAATGAAGATCCTAGTGCTATTCCATGTGAAATATTTATGTGAGAAAGATTTGTAAGGAGTTAATCATGAATGCAAGATGTTCCTTTAGTCCAAAAATACCAAGTTAACGTCTTGGATTAGTTGCATGAAAGTTCTGGTTTGTTTGGAAAACAAGTGTTGCACGAAAGTCATCTTGCGCGACAAATCCCAAATCTTGCACACAAGTGCAGTGTGGAACTTATATCGACATTTTGATATCCGGTTTGTGTGATCAGTGCTTTCAAGTGCATCATTTCAAGAATTCAATGCAAGTAGAGTATCATGTTGACAAAGATAAATACTTCCATTCCAATCTATTTAATATGCCTTCATGTTGATAAATTGAGTAATACTTATTCAAAGGTAGTGATCTAGGGGGAGTCGACAGAAGTGTTCTGAGGGACGCAGTGAGATATACCTGAACTTTTGTAAAGGCAATGTTCCTAGAACAGAGTGACTGTGTCCAAAAAATTTTAATCCACAACTGGTGAAGATTAGTGGAGTTTGTTATGACCGAAACACTATCAGCATATACTACTTGGGAGTATCCCTTAGTGGTGAACCAAGTAAAATTCATGTGTTCCCTCTCTTTGCAATTGAATGTTTTATTTCTGATCATATCAATCATGAAAGTTTAATGAGTTACTACCAATGTGGGAACAATATCTAATTTTTTAAAAGAAAAATTTGACACCCCGATTCACCCCTCCCCTCTCAGGGTGTCCCGGGGTCCTGTAGATATAGGTCTCACCCGTCATATAATAAAAACTTACCTACATGTTCCATAAAACATTTATCATATCATGACCCGTAAAAATATATTAGTTTTATAAACATCAAATCATAACCCATGAAATGAAATGCGTATTATTAACATTTCATCATAGTATAACCTGTGGAAAATAGATAGGTTTCGTAACCTTTTAATCAAAGCATAACCAATTAAAAGAAGCGGCTTTCAAAAGCGTATAACCCATGTAATAGAAATAGGTGTCGTAAGCATTATTCCTTAAAAACAAAAACCATTCAAGAAATAATATGAATAAATATTTTAGATAATTTCCTAAAATGGATTGAGTAACATCAATGAATTTCATCTTAGTTGGAGAATAAATTGTAAAGATATGTTTAAAACATTTCTTGAGGAAAATATCTTTTTCTCTTTGTAAAATGATTCCTAAAACAAAAAACCTTTTCAAAACCATTTTCTTGAAAATAAACTTGAAAATTTGTTAAGAAATCTTGAAAACATTTTTAAAACCATTTTAGCTGAAAACTTATAAATTGAACTTGAAAACATTTTGAAAAACATTTTCCTTGAAAACTTATAAAATACATGAAAACATTTTTAAAATAATTTATTTGAAAAATAATTTTAAAACATTTAAAGATAACATGAAATCAATTTGAAAAAAATTTCCTCTAAAAATAATTTGAAAACTTTTAAAAAAATATTGAAAAAAAATTGAAAACCATTTCATTAATATTTAATTTTTAAAAAAACATAAAAAATATTCTTTTAAACATGCAGATAAAGCTTCACAGGAATGACGGAGGGTAAATCCTTACATGTCGTATGAGGTAAAAAGAACATTTCTTTTTAATGGTAAAAAGGGTAGAAAAATGACTTATTCAGAAAGTGATAAAAATATTCCTTTTAAAACATTGGAAAAACAAAAAAAGGATAAAAATTTATTTTAAAGATTATTTTAGAATATTATAATATTCTTAGAAACCTTTTTTAGAAAACATTTTTTTGAAGTAACATAGATTTCCGACCGAAATTATGGTAAAGTAGGGTTTTCATAAAAATGCATTCTTGACTATATTATATACCAAAGAGTTGAATAATGGTACAAATATATTAATATATCATTAATAACCATAGTATAATAAAATTAATGAGTTTTATTGAGAGATGGATCATAATATTTCATCAAAGGAAGCATAAGCATAAACAATCTTGAAAAGCAATAAGATTGTTTTAATAAACTCTTACCACTTGGAAACTTTGAACCATACTTCCAATTTAAGAAAATTAAATTTAATTAATGTTAAAATATACTTAAAATAAATATTCCAATTATATAACATGTCAAAGGTAGTATATACACCTCATTGAAAAAAATATGTGCATAACATGGCATGTGTCTCAAAGAAGGAAAATTGAGACAAAATCATTTTACTAATTTGGTAACTTTTAAAACATATTACACATGAAATAAATATAATCAAATGGATATTTAAATACACATAAATTTAATTATAATATTCATATAATAAATCCATGGTTATTATACACAACACACAAAAGTAATGGGTGGTGACTAAATCATGTATCTCATGGAAATAAAAAGTGAGATAAAATTCCCTTACCTTGTGTCTTGACTCGCATCATAATTGTAAAAAATTATATAATAAATATAAGTTTATTATAAATATATAAAAGAACCATATTATTATATATAATAAAATATACGGTTTTATTACGACTTTATATTACCCATTTGTTAACGCTTTCATGTTAAGTTTACGCTTCTGGTAATATTCGATTTGTTTTTACATGTGTCTTAATTTGTTATATCTTTGGTCCTTATACTTATATCATGATTTACAGAACATAAACCATGATATAAGTATCATTTATATTCATTCTATTTTTATTATAATAATCTATATAATATAGATGTATGAAATGGAATACACTGTTCATGAAGACGATAGGTCGTACGTACGTGTGATCATTTTTTCCTTTTTATTATCATATTGAAAGAAAGAGTGTAAATGACATATATATATATATATATATATATATTTATGATTATTATAGTAGAATTATTATATCATATATATCATATAATTTCACTAAAACTCATACTTAATACTTTCCATGAAGTGTGTGAATGAATCACATCGCTTTAAGGGGGTGGTAGTCCACACTTCCTCAAACGAAATTATCATATTTACACAAAATGAAAAGTATAAATATATGTGTTTTAAAAGGATTAAATAAGCCTAAATACATAATAAATATAATATAAAACATATATAAATAGAGTTCCCATCATAATTCTCACCATGAGAGTCCATAAAGGAATAATGAACAATCATTGTTTGGTGAGGTGGTGGTTCACCTTACACATAAATAGTATGTTCCTTACCCATTAGATGAAGGTTTATATAAGTTTAGGTAGAAAAATTATCATAAAAAATCCCAGTATATTTATGATAATGTTGTTTTTGTAAAATAATGGAATAAAGAGATTTTAGGGTGTGGAGAAAGAAAATAAAAGAAAGGAGCTTGAGGGAGGGTGTTACCTCTTAATCAGGTAAATCCTTTTGGTTTGCACCAAGGGGCTTCCTTGGAAGGATTTATGACCAAAGGGATGCTTCAAGTAGTAAGGGATGTTTTTTTGAAGTTTATTGGGTAGATATTTTCCGAACCTAAGTGGTTTGAGATGTTTGAAGAAGAGGGAGAGGTGGTGGCCTTTTATAGGTATGAGAAAGGACACACTTGGCATTTTTTAGAATAATTTAGGTGTACCCACGTTTTTAACTAAAAAATCACAAAAAAACAATAAAACTCAATAATTTAAGATTTATGGATTATTATGTCCAGAACAAGTGTTTTGGACATGTTTATAGGTCATTTGGGCCCTTAATTTTAAGGTTAATTCCCTGTTAAGATTAATTTTACCTTAATCGATGTAATTAATTTTCATTACATTCAATAATGTTTTTGGTAAAATACTAAGTTAAACTTATTATATATTATAAATTATTTTTATTAAAAATATGGAATAAATTTTTCAAAATTTCAAACATATGAGTGGTAGAAATTAATTTAAAAATAATCCCACAGAAGGGATGACAATGTGGGTTTTTAAAATAAAAACATCCTAAAGTTTGCTATGTTTTTATAATAAATTTCAAAGTAAAATTGATTATAATGACATGAATTAGATTAATTGATAGAAATATGATATCATTAAACTTTTAAACCAATTTAAAATATAATTTTACCTTATAAATAAATTAGATGAAAAGGAAGTTTTGAATTAAAATTCAATATTTTTAACTATTCATTAAAAATTAAACCTTACAGAAAAATACCAAAAAATTATCCTAACATAATTTTTATGTTAAAATTTAATATATGAAGTTTATTTGGACATATTAAATTTGTAAAATTGAAAAAAGTTGGATTTAAAATGGGTTCTCCGTTGAAAGACGGTAAAACTACTTTTATAAAAATATAGGTTTTTAAGAATAAAATTGGGTTTTTTATTATCTTATGTCTATAAAATATATTGAATGAATACCAAAAATATTTTATTGAATATATAAAATATATATTACATTAATATCACTCACTAATTATAATTAATTTAATTTATTATGGTAAAACATTTTTGTTACCATAATAATATTTCCCTTTATATTCAATCGGTTATAATATTCATTTATAAGTAATTGCTAACTTATGAATTAATCTTATATTAGTTTAAACCATGTGTTTTCATAAATTATTTAATATTATTCATAACCTATGATTTAACATTTAGGTTATATTTAATTATATTAAAAAATAACATTTTAATAATATATTATTGTCTGGTAAAACTCGGTCTTGCGTGTTACACAAGCCATAAAGGAAAGTCTTTTTTGAATGTAATGAAAGCATACCATGGTGTTTCGTGTAGATAAATCTAAAATTTATGTTTTGTGTGGTGTAAAATTAATTTTTTTTTCCTATAACGTAATCCAAATATATTTCTTTAATATAAAATAAACTATTTTTATTGTTGCATGAAATAAATAATATCAAAAACGATAAATTAATTAGAAAAAAATACTTCAAAAAATCTCTGGGTGTTACAAAAGTGTTTCTATTATTCTATAATTTGGCATAGGGCATATAGATTCATGAATATGGTTAAAGACTCATTGAATAATTCAGAGCGTGTTGCTTATTGGGAGGGTCTTGTTCTTCATCTTCGAAGACTTAAGAAGGACATGCAGGTCTGCAACTCCAATCATTTGGTAAGTGATAATTACATAGAATCTATCAGTGAGGATATTGGTAATCTTGAAGAAAGTCTTTAAGAAAACTGGGATAAAGACACCTTTGGAATTCTATTTTAATATCATATCCTTCTATCAGAGAAGCTCTTGGATATTTAGAGGGTGTGTTGGGAAAAATCAAGAGATTTATGGATCAAGGAAGGGGTTAGGAACACCGAGCCTTTTAAATAATATTTGAAACATAAAAATGTAATTCATAATATCAATATAAAATTAGTGTATGGTTTTTATATAGCTAATGTGGATATTATTGGAAGATTGGCACTGGAATATTTTGACAATTTACTGGTTGGACCCAACTCCTTCATTGGGACCATCTAGGATAGGGATGTTATTGAAGATGGTTTCATGGGATTTTTACCAAATATTTTCGATAGAATGGTTCAGGGAAAATTGGAATAAATTCTATAGGATGAGAAAATCAAAGGTACAGTGCTCAGCAAGAAACAAGAAAGTGCACTGAGGCCCAATGGGTTCCCATGATCTTTTTACATGGTTGATTGGGATGTCATTAAGGTGGAGGTTGGGGATGAAATTTGTTACTACTTGAGAGGCGGTGATCTAAATAGGGAGGTAAGTGCATCCATGGTGACCTTATCCCCAAGGTGAAGGATACTTCAATCCTAAATTAGTAAATACCAATCTATCTATGTAACTTTGATTGAAAAATTCTCACATGCCTCATCAATAAAAGGCTCCCTAATATTATCACAAGATTAGTTTCAAAGGAATAGAATGGTTTTGTTCAAGGGAGGAATATTCTGGGGGATATTTTCATTACACATGAAAGGGTGGAGAGTCTCAATAAAAGGACAATAGGGTCTAATGTGATGATTAAGGTGGACATGGACAAATCATATGACCAGTTATAATGAAGATTCATTATAAGAGTCATTAGGGATTTTGGATTCAGTGAATGGTTCTATGATCTCTATTTTCGTTGTTATTCTTACTCATGGCTCTCCATTTCCTTAATGGGGAGGATTTTTAGTTTTTCAAGATGGTGCAGGGTTTTAGGCAAGGAGACCCCTTTTCCCCAAGTCTCTTCATCTTGTCTGAGGAGAACCTCACTAAAAATGTCAAATGCATCGTGGAGGGTAAGATCAAACAATTTTCTAATAGTTTGAAGGATAATATTGTGTCTTGCCTCATGTTTATTGATGATATGTTGTTTTCATTAATGTTAAGAAAAGGTATATTAAGGGATTAAATAAAATAATTGAGCATTATGGAATATTAAGTGGCCAACATATTAGCCAAAGTAAAAGAAACATGTTCATCTCCAAAAAATGATCAAGTAGGAACAGTAGGATAATTCAAAATATTATTGTAATGTAGAGATGATAGCTTCCTATGACTTATCATAGAGATCCAATTTCAAACTATCAGATCAAAAAGTCTCATTTTGATAATATCATCAACTGGATCATGACCAAGATCTTCAATTGGAAGAATAGATTTATTTCCATTGGAGGTAGGATAAATTTGATTAATTGTTTCCTTACCTCAATACTTATTCATGTTCTTTCAATTATCAAAGCGCCTAAAGGGACCATTGAGAAGCTGGAAAATGATGAATTCATTCTTCTGGGATGAAAACCAAATATTCTGCTTCTATTAGGAGTCATGGAAGAGGCTATAGAACTCGATTGATGAAGGTGTCATTTCTTTACGTGGTGAGGTAGAATCCATGTAGGCCATGCAGGAAAAATGGGGTGGGATATCATTATTGTAAACTCAATTTGGGAAAGATTTATGAGAATAAAATTTTGTGATGAATGGATAGATTGGTCCAATCGAACTGGTAGAACCACTAATCTTATATGGTTCATGACAGATCATCTAGAGGATCTCTTGAATAAAACCCAATAGGTGGTTGTTTGGGGTAATATTAGGTTCTTAAAGGTTAATTGGGTGGGGAACCCTGTATTTTTTTTTCAAGTTTCACAGTTCTAAACTTATTGTACATGGATGAATTCTGATTTTTTTAGTTCCTTGACATTTTAAAAGATAAATATCAAATGGAGTTTCATCATAATATCATCTTGATAGATGAGGAGGACAGGTGGGATTACAAGGGGTCAACATCAAGCAGCTTCAGCACTCTGATGTTTATGAATATGAGGCATGTGATTATTGAGGTTTATGAATTGGAAGGTTTAATTGGTGAAAAGATATTACATATAAAATTAATTTTTTGGTTTTGAGATTGAGGAACCAATCTATCCAACTAACAATAATGTGCATAGGAGGGGTGTTTCATTGGCACCCAAATGCCATTGATGTGCATGGTCATAACAAGAGACTAGGTGGAACTTATTATTTTAAAGTGAGTGGGAAAAGGCAATATGTAATCACCTAGCTCATTGCATGGGCATTCATGTGAGAGGGTGTTCAATGCTAAAATTTAATTGAATCTGGTTTCAAGGATATGGACAGAAGGGACCGGAATTAAAGATAAAGAGTGTGACCTTCACAGCAGTGTGTTGGTCATTATGGGAGGTGAGGAACAAGGTGTGAGAAGGAAAAAATCATTCTTTCCCCTTTTTCCTGGTTCATGTGGAAGACTTAGTGGTGGATCATGGAATATTTATCAAAGGTGGGTAATCTTCAGTTACAGTTAGAGGTATTGTTCCAAGGCTCAATTATTCGATGGTATTAGAGGTAGAACTAATCATGGAAGATGGTTTAAATGGAAGGCAACAACCACTAGGATTAAAATGAATGTTGGTGGATTTTTTATCTATGGAATCATGCTAAGGGTTGATTTGGTGAGGTACATTAGGAGGTCATTTTATATGCAATTTAATTCTTTTTGCAAGGTACAGAGCTCCAGTAAAGCCGAATCCATAGCAATGGCCTCTCCAACTGTTGTATAATTCCTTTAACATCCAAATTGTGGAGGATGAGTCTAATTAAATATTTCTTGTTAGGATACTTAAATGTAAGATCAATCCACCATGTGAGATTTATTATTTTATTAGGAATTAAAGAAGGGATCTCAACCAAACCATTTTCATGTGGAAGACTTAGTGGTGGATCATGGAATATTTATCAAAGGTGGGTAATCTTCGATTACATTTAGAGGTATTGTTCCAAGGCTCAATTATTCGATGGTATTAGAGGTAGAACTAATCATGGAAGATGGTTTAAATGGAAGGCAATAACCACTAGGATTAAAATGAATATTGGTGGATTTTTTATCTATGGAATCATGCTAAGGGTTGATTTGGTGAGGTACATTAGGAGGTAATTTTATATGCAATTTAATTCTTTTGCAAGGTATAGAGCTCCAGTAAAGCCGAATCCATAGCAATGGCCTCTCCAATTGTTGTATAATTCCTTTAACATCCAAATTGTGGAGGATGAGTCTAATTCAATATTTCTTGTTAGGATACTTAAATGTAAGATCAATCCACCATGTGAGATTTATTATTTTATTTGGAATTAAAGAAGGGATCTCAACCAAACCATTTTCATGGGATAAACTTACAAAGAATGGAACGGTGTAGCAGATGCACTGGCCATAAAGTGGTGTCCTAAAGAGAGTCTTAATTTATATACATGTATGTGGTCCCTCCCTAATGAATGTAAGATTATTTTCATAGGATATTCCCTCGAACACCACCATTTCTTTCCACCATTATTTGGGTGGTGATGTTTCTTTCTTGTTTTATTTTCATTTAAAAAAGTAAAATTTTAGTTAATAAATCTTCCTACTTTTGATCTCTTTTTCTCATGAATCAAGAAAACAAATGTTTAAAACAAAAATTGATATTATTTCTCTTTTTGATCAGGTACATTTTTCTTCCATGTCCATATTTTACAAAACTGGTTTTAAAAAGTTCTTTTTATTTATTCAAATGATTTATTAAGGACATTTTATTTTATCCATGTCTTTTTATATGTTTTTAAAGGAATATTTCTAATTTTTTTCAAAATTTTCATTTTTTAATTTCATTATAAAAATTAAAAAAGGAATGATTATTTTTTATGTATATAGTGTGAATTGGTTTTCCTTTCACCCTAACTGTTTAACACTATTTAGATTCTTCTATAGGTTTTCAATGGTTTTACAAAGAAAACTCTTTAATTAAAATTTATTTTAAATATTTCTCTTCCATTTTCTTTTATTCTTCAAAAAAACTTAATTTTACTATAAAATAAACATTTTGATGAATTGATAGTCATCTAAAATATCTTGATTAATTTTATGGTAATTAAATTTCTCTTGAACCATTTATTTTCATGTGATCATCTTTAATAAAACATATAAATATTCATTGTATCATGGATATTATTATTTCTTAAAACATATACAATTTCTACATGTGGTGTTTTACTGTGAATATTATTTTATTGACTGTGAAAATATGTATATTTTATATGATTTACTCAATATAGATAATGTATTGATAAGGAGTATTTTTTATGAATTAAATTCATCATTAAATATATGATAAATTTTTTGGAAATATGGTGATGGTTGAGTCCTAGAATTATGTAGCCCCTTGACAAATCGATAGGTCTCATGAGAAAAACCAATTGGCTATCCTTATTAAATGGTTTTTTGGTTTATAAAATCCCCTATTTGAAAATATCTTTTCATAAGGACTTGATCATTTCATCTGATATTATTCATTTCCTTCATTGAGAATTTTGATATTTTTATCCATGAGATTATTACCTGATATTATCCATGGATGCATTTTGTTCTCAAGTTATTTATTAAATGGAATTTTTCTTTTATTATTTATCATTCCATATTTATTATTTCTCATTTACTCATGACAGATTTTTTTGTACACAACACTAATCATTTGAAGTCACGCTTATTTGGTTTTCTTTTCCTCGGGATATGAAAAAGAAATATCAAAATTAGTTCCAAGGATTCAGATTATTTTCTTTTACAATATATTATATTTCAATTCCAATTAAAAATGTGAATCGTGTATGTATATGTTTCTTCAAGAATACAAAATCGGTTGATACTTGATAATGTGATCCTTTATATCATATGTCAATGTAATAAATTAGTCAAAGTCTATGGGTTATTAGAATTAGTTTATTACATTATTCTCAAGTAAAATTCTTTTGTGTATGTAGTAGTTCCAAAAACATCTTCTAGTGTATTCACCGATATTTTTAAATCATAAACACTTCAAATTATTTATGATCTCCCTGTCAAGCATAGACTTCCATTGAACAAACAATATAAACACTTTTGATTTATGTTTTATAAATTTTACCAATACTTTCCTCATAGAGTCTTCAATAAAATTCATGAAATATAATGATCCACCATGAGATTTAACTAGGGATGGTCCTAAGACATCTGTATATAGCAGCTCTAGATTATGGAATTTTGATATTATTTCTCTCAATTTTATGATCACCTTTCATTTATTGATGAGTAAGAAACTCTCAAAAAATTTAAATTCTGAATGATCCATCATTATTATGACTTTATATGTTAAAACCATTATACCTTTCCCATTAAGTTCTCTAATTTGGCAATGCCACAATTCTTAATTTCTGATAGTTGACATTTCAATGAGTGTAGCTCCCACTGCCCTTCCAATCTCATACAATCTTCCATCTATTACACCTCTAGCTATGAACAAGGATCCCAAATTTATTTTCCACACTCCAGCAGTAAATGTAGTTCCATATCTATCTTTATCTAATAGATTGGCTGTTATTTGGTTCTTTCAAAGTCCTAGTATTTGTCGAACATCCATCAACCTAAAAAAACCTGCATTTTTCAACTGAATTCTTGAATATCCCTTCCCCACAATATAATGAGATTCGTCATCCTCTCTATTCACTCTTCCAAATATTTTAAACAAATAATTTTCAGTGCATCCATTTTCACTGGTGTAGTGTTAGGATGCACCAGAATCTATGATTTGATATTCTAATATTGTTTAAAAACTCATAAGTAATTTTTTACTAATTTATAAAATTATAACAATAGAACATAAACATACATATATTGGTCTTTCATAATATCCCTTTAGTTTAAGATAGTATTTCTTAATATGAACTCTTTTTCCAAAATTCTAATAGGCTTCCCAAGATCCGGTAGTTTTACCTCTACTCATATCGTTTGAATTATTTTTTGATTGTCTCAAATTCCTCGATGAGGATAGTACCCTCTTCTTTATGTATTCAATACATCACTAAATGAATTATAATTCATCTTCTTCTTGATATCTTCTTTGAGGATAAACTTCTATTCATCAATTAATATTAATTCCATATTTTCACTAAAGTTACTCACTATTATCACCATTCCATCCTAAGATTCTAGTAATGAAGATAATAACTGTAAGGCCTATAAAACATCTGTAAAAGTCGCCATCATAAATTTAAGGTAGCCTTTGAACATATTGAAATCATTTATATAATTGGTATTAGACCTTAATTCTGATAGACTCGTGATGAAAATTCATCACATTAAATACACCTTATTGAGTGATGTTGTCTTCTCATACATATCTTCAAATACTATCATCAACTTCATAGTGGTCTTCTTCTCCCAGATGTTGAAGACCACATTTCATGCCAACAAAATCCTCAATAAAGATAAATCCTTTTTATACTTTATCCATTTCCTCTTTCTTAACCCTTTTCAATAGAACATCTATTTTCTTTTAATGGCATGATTCTCTAACAACATCCTCTAGAATCAAAAATATGTTTCATTGAATTTTTCAAACTAGAACTTTCAATATTATGATTACATCACCTTATAATATAATAAATACCACTAAATTGAATTTTTTTTGAGTAAATATGAATGTTGCCTAAGTTTTTTTCGAGTAAACTATAGATCCCATAAGTAAATATCTTGTTGCTCTACTTATTTTTTTTGAGAATTTCACAAAAACTTCAAACCATCAGAATTTTATCGTTGGAAGATTAGATAAGGATAAAATAGCTCTCTAGAAGAATCGTCTCTACTTCAATGTTCTGAAACTAAGAATAAATGCCTTTCAACCTAATCACCACATCAAATTACACTTGCTCATGCCTATAAACTCTAACTCACATAAACATTCACCAAATGATAAAGAATGAAAAAAAACAAGTCAAAGAACACAATAATGTTTTACATGATTTTAACTTTTTTTATACATACACATGGAGAAAATTCACAATCTTTCATTATATAAGAAGTACAATATTGAAATCATTTATGAATTAGTATCCACATAGATCACCAACACAAGTTGAGATATAACACATTAGTAAAGTGGTTCCACCTTCCTTTATAAGGGGTCACACCTGGTCATTTAATAAGAACTGACTTCTTTTAATTATGGTTTTCCATCTGTTTCACTGTGCAACTTTTGACTCCCTATTTTGTTCCTTGGCATAACTACTAATCACTAGTAAATCATTAGTGTTCCATAAACCACACTCTTTTCCCTAAATTTCATGATATGATTGATTTAAATATAAACACTTCCTCCTTCCAGTGATCAATACAAATGATAAAATTATGATATATTGGACTTATATTGAGAATCTATTAGAAATTTTCAATTTCTAACACCCTCATTTCCAATATCTTAAGTCTGGTTCCACTTATCTAACAAGACAAAAGTGTTCTCTAAATTTTATCCTTCTGATAAACTTACTCCTATTATTGAAGATTCTTAACAATCCCAACATATTAAACCTTGGTCATGTTAATTTAATCTCATGTAATCATATTACCATGTAATAAATAAACCACCGGCTATGGGATACGAGTGTTGGGGATGTTACACATGTTATCCAATAAGGATCATTTGCATTATCTGTTGTAAATTTGATGAACTCTTTAACACTTTCCCCATACTCTTTAGTTATATGATTAACAACCATATTTTTTATCCATATTCATCTGGTTCAATTCAAAAAAACATTAAACTTATTAATATAAATAATATACATTTCTATATATAATTAAACATAATAATATATATAGAATATAAAAATATTTTTATAAATAATATATATGCATAAACACTATGAACACGCACACACTTGGAGATATATAATGACATGTGTGTGTACTGTATAAAGCATATATATACACCACAAAACATATATTTAAATATATATCTACATGTATTATTTATAAAAATAAATTTACAATAAATATATATATATATATATATTCTTATATTGTAAACACAACATACAATTATATATATAACATAAAAAATATTTACAAACAAAAAAACTACATAAATAAATTCAATATAAAAAACACACACTCGCACACACATACACACACACATATGTGTGTGTGTGTGTGACTCAGTAGAATGAAGAACAGCATTGAATATTCATGAAAAATAAATAAAACCCCAAAATAATGAGTGAATTTAATTAATAAACAAATTCAATTAAAATAATAGATATTTTAGGTTGATTTAAAAAAGATAATGGAGAAGCGGTGATTGGTGAGTGCTGATTGATTGTTGAAGAAATAAGAAAAAAGAAGGGAAAACGGGTCATATGGGGTTTTTTTTAGGGAAATCCCTTTATCAGCTCTATAAGTAAAAGTGCTAAGAAAGAGTAGTAGTTAATAAGGGATTTATATGTATTGAAGGAAGTTATGTGGATTGTACAAGTATATATTAAACTATAACATTTTGTAACTTTCATATTTTTATTTTCATATTTGTTATAATTATAATAATAATATGACTTTTCTATTGGCAATGTGATTCCAGATTGGTGTTGCCCCCTGTCTTACATCCTTGAGGTTATGGGGTTCAACCCCTGATTATGAGGGGTTTTTTTTTCTAGGGTATTGTATTACTCTAATACTTCAATAGGCAGGGTACCATAGTGGTAGTACTATTCATCAATGACTTGGCCTTTGGGTCATTTATTGGGACTTTGGGCCTCTAGGACATTAGATCATCAAATTATTGGGCCTTCAGGCTATCTAAAATTTTAATGGTCTAGCTAGGATGTGGTTCTATCTTTGGTTAGGGTGGGGTTTGATACATGTTGACTCAACATATGATTGTGGTTTTCTTTTCTCTAAAGCTGAGCTTTTTAATTAGGTTTTAGAAATTTTAAAATTTTAAAAATAAGTTAGGGTTTACTATATTTTTGAATATAGGACATGTGATTTGTGAACCATGTTAACGCATCTTCCTTTAGTAATTAAGTGTTAATGAGGATCACCCTTCCTTTATTTAGCACAAAAATAATGAACATCATTCATGCTTCATGTGCTTTCTCCACAGAAGAGGTGTGAATGGGGTTCACGCCTCCCATTTAGTTTTTAAAAAATTTAAATTATATTATTTATTTGGTTTTGTTATATATAAAATAATTATTTGATAAAGTAGTTAATAAAATTATTAATTAATATTACATTAATTAAAATATAAATAATTATACAATTATATAATAACTAATACATTATTAATTAAATAATTATATAATACTAATACATAAGTAGGTAATTAATATATTTAAGATTATTAGACATTAATAATATAATAACTATAACAATTGATTATTAATGTTTTTAAAAATATAATACTTAATACTTATTAATTATAACATATAATATTAATTTTTTATTATTAATTATTAATTAAAATTATTAGTTATTTTTTATAATTATTAATATATAATTAATATATTGATAAATATATAATGTGATATATTAAGATATATTAATTAATATATTATTTATAATATTACTATAATTATTAGTAATATATTAATACGTAATATAATTATTAATTAGAAATTATATTATTTATTATTGATTAATAATATCTAATTAATTACTAACAATTATTATTAATGTTTGAATTAACAATAATTAATATAATTAAAAATAATATATTAACAAATAATGTAAATATTTATTATTAACTATACTATGAATTATAAATTATTTAATTACTAATATAATTTAAAATATATATTATTATATTAATAATTTCTAATTATATTATTAATATATTTTGAAAAAAAATTATATAATGAATAAAGGAAATAATAATATATAATATTTTATTAATAATAACTAGTTATGTTTTTAATATAATTACTAGTTATATATTTAAAAATATAATAACTCCTACATAAGTAATTAATTTATTTTATATAATAAGTGATTAGTAATATAATTAATATAAATTGTAATTAGTGGTTTTTTAAAAAACTTTCAAGTAAAAATATTTACTTCTTAATATTAATAATATGGTTACTTATTAATTATGTAAAGAAATTATAATTTTTAGTCTTTTAAATAACATACACTAGATTAATTAAAAAAAATATAACATCAATATCAGTTAAAAATTTGTGAACAATGAGAAATGTATCACTCTGATATGCATCATTGTCTCATATGGTTCTCCTTGAAATAGCCTGGTGCATAGATAATATTTCCATGACATGCATGTTTATGTGTATGGTCTAGTGTAAGCACCTCCCATGTATCATATATTGTAGCTGCCTCCATGTCATTCTATATGACCAGTGGTGGATCCAAAGTCTCATCACCCATACCCTGTCATGGATGGAAATAAAGTAGATGTCGGCTAGAACTCCCTCCCATGTGAGAAAATGATGGAAGGTGTGTAATGGGTATCTCTTGACTAGGGACAAATATTGAGTGAAAGACACTCCAGTTGATTGTGATCACTACACCATAATATGAAAATGTAAGGGACAGTGAAGTAAAATCACTAGCAGATGCATTGTAAACCTCTATAGGGATAGCATGTGGTTGTGGATCATCTACGATCGGAAGTGGATGGGTACCTAGTTGATCTTGATGGAAATAATCCTCAAATTCCACATTATCTTTTTTCACATCCATAATAGGCTCATCACCCTCTAGAACGTCTATATCATGCTTATAACCCTCATTATCATCTAAAAAATATATGAAAAACCCATTATAAATCTCATCCATGGGAAGAAGAAGCACTATCACTACTTCATAAAAATAGCTATATTCAAATGCACCTCCCTCTGTTAAATCATAGAGTTGAATTAGGTGTGTTCTATTAGCATCCTTTAAAAATAAATTATGTAGTTAAATAAATTTTATAAAAAAATTGTTAAAAATTTGAAGGAATAATTATCACCAACTGATGGTAGCCATGTATATGTCATGTAAGATATTATAATGAGGTTATATGGTACCAGGGCCCATAATCAACCTGATCTAGTAAATATAAGGGTATTGTGTCTTCCCCTCATAATCGAGACTCATGAGATTTATCCCAAATCTCAATATATCATTCATGATATTTCCCCTAGTCGAAGTATCGCTTCCCATAAATTTTCAGTGAATGAAGTAGCGGAAACTGACTAGGTGGTGTGGGGATGGTATAATGTAAGTTGAACTGCATCATAACTCATCCAACATGGTGCCACTTAAAAATGTGAAAATAAATAAGATGTACAATTCATGTGTTTTCATCAAGCATCGTCATAAAATAAGGTTGGAGATTCCAGAGGACAAGCCCAACATATGGCATCCATAAAACCTGGAATATCAAAAAATGAATACACAGTTAATAAAATAAATCGAGTACAATGAAAAATTATAATTTTACAATATAATTAATAATCATGTATGTAATCTGTTCAAATACTTCAAAACATAAGTCTATAAGTTTGGACATCATGTCTCTCTATATCTAAATATTGATGGACCTATATCTACCTGCAGATTACATTTTTGCGGTTATAGTTTCATAATAAAAATTTACATATTTGACTTTCACATAAAGAATAAACATACCATTTTTCACATGGGGAATCCTATAAATCTTGAACAAAAAATGGTGAGTGTTAATGTGAAGAGAATGGAGGGATGTGCTCTCATACCCACATTTGGATAATAATAACAAACCATATAATCTATATCTTATCAATGTGATATGTGCTTCATAGCACTCTGTATGTATAATAAATAAATGTAGACCCCCATTTGTACCACCATTTCTAGTCTAGGTCCTCAAGTAATGTTAAATATATAATATGGAAAAATATAGTAGAATTATGTGTGGATATTATGCTACCAATAAGTCTCAGAATATATGCATGTGCAAATATTAGTACGGTGATCTCATCGGTATCATCAGCTAAATTGGTAAAGTAATCGTCTATCTATGACATGCATAGTCGAATACTAATGTTAGACCTAGCATTGTCCTATGACTCAATTTCTATAGGCCTATGAACTAAATCCGCCCAATCACCACTAACTCTGTGTATCAAAAACACACCCTTATTAAGGAGGCCTAGCATATGGGAGACATCCTCCAGGGTGATCATCATCTCTCCCTCTGGTGGATTAAAAGTATGTGCCTATGACCTCCATCTCTCTACAAGGGCTCCAATGAGTTAGTGGTCAATGAAGGTGAAATCACACATCATTGAATCATATAACCCTATACTTTAAATATGAGGGATGAGAGTAATAGGGGTGAATCATGATGGAATTTATTTGACTGTTATGAACTCATAGAAAGAACGGGACTTCCCTCTAAGACAAGAATGTAAATATATCAGTCCTGGAAGGTAAGAAAATTAATGTTTTATATATCTACATTTGATATAGCCATTACTATTTATGGTTACTACAGTTAATTTTTTAGAATAGTTTTTATTAAATATATTTAAGAAAACGATGTACACAGTTTTCATTCATAACGAATCATGATGAAAAAAAGTTTATCAGACAAAGCAGGATGATAAATTGATCTATTTCAAATAATAAATATTATAAATATTATGATTACACTGGAGGATTTTTTTTAATTTCTTTATATAAGGGTTTGAACTCGTGTAGTCTATCCCTTTATTTATTTCCAAAGATCGTGGTACTCAGAGAAGGTATAGAGAAATTTTGGAGGGGTTAGGCTGCTAAAAGCTATAAGAAGGGATAATAAATGGTGTGTAAGTGATTCATGTCATGTATTCACAGTTCATGGCTTGGTTGAGGATCCATTCATGGATTCAAAGTTTTTCATGGCATGTTTGAGGCCAATTCATGGTGTGTTACATGATATTTAAATATACAGGATTAAATGATTCGAGGAGATGAATTTTTCATTGAGATATAAATCCCTACATTTACACGGTGTAAAATTGTTTCACACCATGTAAATCCTTTAATAAATGTGATTATAAAGGCTACATCACCTGGGGGTTTCTCTCAAATCCTATAGATATCCTAAATTCCAAGAGACCTAATAACCCTCTCTTTAGGTGTTTTGGGGTTCCTTCATCAGATATTGATTCCTTTCCATTCGTCTTTGATCAATGGTGATATAAGGTATATTATACCTCTTTTTTCATGGTTCTTCAATCTAGTTCCTAGTGTTTCTTATTTCCATGTGATGGAAGTTCATCTTCATGTTTCTAATGTATATTTTCTTGGTTTTTTTTCAAATAGGTTGTGTTTCATCATCCTCGTATAGATGCGGCTTCATGCATGAGAGTTTATCGGGATCTATGATGCTGGTTCATTATCATGTGAATAACATTTATGACTTTGAAGTAGGGGATTCATTTCTTATCCTATATATTTATGTGTAATTGTAAATTTAACATGGTTTATAACTTTGGATGGAAGCTAAATTAACCTAATAATTATTTGACCGAATTGATAAAGAATTTCTTAGTGATCGCATGTTGATGTGATTTATACTGTGATAGCGGTTATACTCTTTATTTTCTAGATAGTGTGATATTTATGCTATGATTTTTAAAATTCCTTGTGATTATAAGGATTGGAATTTTTCTTGATGAAAAATGGTAAAGAATGTAAATCTAGGATTAATTGATACCTAATTGGCTTAAGAATAATTACAGAAGAAGTGAGTTTGAATTCGGTGTTTCTTATAATTTAATAATGATGAAATTGATTCAATGTGCATTCTTAGTTAAATTTGATCTTCCATGTGTTAATAAAATATATAAATAATTTGAATCTTGATTATTATTATTGATGATAATAATAAAAGTCATAAAAATGAGATAGGTTTTAATGTTAATAGAATGTTTATCTTTTGATAGATTATTATAGCTTGATGCCTTAGGTTTCCCACAGTTAGAACCTATGAATAATGAATCGGTTAATTTAAGATAGAATAAAAACTAATTTTTTTTATAAAGATAATTTCTAGGGCTTAAGTTTCCTATATTCTTGAGAAGGTTGGGTTCCTTGAGTTTGTAGTTGTGAGAGCTCATTTATGTGTGAAGGTCGGATGCCTTGTTTTAGGGGCTAGATTGCCCTGTTTGATGTGATTATTTGTTTCTTAAAGTTTTTATGATGTTATTCAGATTTTATCTTCTCTATGAGATGTGATATTGGGCGGGGAGGCCCAGATGATGTTATAATTCTGGGATGGCTGAGCCAGGGATGGCTGATATAATGTGGGTGAGGATGCCTGGATGATGTGGTAGAAGATAATTCATTTGATGGAGAGATGCATTGGGATATGGATGTGTGTGTCATAGATGACACTAGATATAAGGGAAAAGGTTTAATCTAGGTTTACCCATTGATATTATAGAGATATATTCATTCTTGAAATGAATTTTTTTAATGGAATATGGTTGGGTTGGTTGTTTTATCTGCATTCCTTTCCCCACAACTAGAGGCATCTAGGTGTGCTTGGTTGCATGTTTCCTATTGGTGTTATCTTAGGATGGTTTTCATAGAGTACCTGGATTATGGAATGTTGCTAATAATGAATAAATAATTCTTAAATCATGGTGTTGGTGTTCACGGAATGAAAATGATGGAAATATGATAATTTTGACAAATTGTGGAATCAATTGAGATTATGCCTAAATTTCATGGTCTTTACTTTAATGTAATGTAATGTGGAATAATTTTGATGGTTAATTTAATGGATAATTAACTAATTAATGTAAGGAAATTATAAAAAGGAAATAATTAATTAATTTCACTTTTAAATTATTGTTTTCTTATAGGATATCTTGTCTTAGTAGTAGAAGTTGGAATTTTGAGTGATGTTAGTGATATTTGAGTACAAGACTAGTATATACCCATAGTGTGGTTGTGATATATATTATATCTTGTATATTTTGTGATTTATGCTTCCCCACCCATGTCCTTTAGGGAAACTGGCACCAAGTGGACTCTAGAAGGGTGTTTTCCCCAACATCCCGGGGGGAGGATGGATGGATGACTACCCCCTCTAACATCACTCTCTTCTCATGGTAGTTACTTATGCTGGTATGAATAGCAATTAGTTTTCTCATATATGTGTGTAGAGGACTATGATATCCTTTGGTTATTCACACAAATGTATCCCTGTATATAATATCCAAAAGATTATTATAGGTATGACATGTGCAGGATGTGATGTCTTGAGGTACTTACTCGGTGTATGGAATATAATGGATTAATACATAATAATTGATGTATGATATACATCATATGGGATGTAGTGGATCCTAGAAACTACTTGGTTACTATATATGGTGATTTGATATGGTATTATGTGATGATGTGATGCACAAGGTTCATGTTGTGATACCTTACTCAGGTGTCTTCAGGTTGGATTATTTTTTTGTAGATAGATGGCTCAGAATGTGCGATGTTGCTAAAGAGCTAAAAACCAGTGGGGAAGAGGGTGTGGGGTACACTTGATGTTTCAGTATTATAATATATTCTATCTTTTATGCGATACTTGGTGAGATTTATCCATGGTGAGTTTGGGAACTTAGTATACCTATTTAGGTGGCGAGTTAGTTTCACTATTGTTCGATGTTTATTATCATGATTTCTTTATCATTTACACAAGAGGCTCTGAGGAATATCCAACTGAGTATACTATTATTCTCACACTAAATATATATAAACTATTTTTTAGTTCAGCTAGAGTCCATTGGTGATCGAGCTATATATTACTAGCATGTGGTTTTTCATGAGATGTTTGGACTTCATGGTCACTATCGTCTTTACTTTTTTGGTACTTATAGTTTTTCTTCAAGTTGTTCTATTACTGTATGACATTTCATGTTTTCACTTGGGATTTATTATATATATCTGAGTAGGTTTTTTTGGTGTATCTATCTTACCTCTCTCTTTTTCATGTTCTCTTAGAGGTTAATGCCTCCCATATGCATGTTTATTATACCCTCGGTGATAGTGGAAATCACAGGGCCTACTGGAGGTGGGACTCAAGCAGTCACCATCTCACTTCTCTCATTTCTATCCAAGAAGGGGTATACTTTGGGGGCATGATAGAGTGGTATTAAAGGTTCAGGTTGAGGGATATAATGGAGTTTGGAGTTAGGAACATGTGATATTGCTTGGGTTGGTAGGAAGATAGTGTTAGTTAAGTTTAGTAAGCAATGTAAACACAGGAGACCGGCTGAGACAAGAGTATTTAGGGCCACCTGTGATCTGATTCATGGACCTTTAAATTTTTTGATTCTACTAAATTAAGTGATATTGTTTATAGGTTATATACCTAATAAAATATCATGAATCATTCTTCTTTGCACATGTGTTTGAAATAGGTAAAACTTGGGATAGGTTGAAACCATAACAAGATAATAAAATAATTAATTAATTAATGTTAATTATTCCATATTCCATTATTAGGAGCTCTAAATTTTTTTTCTTTTTGTATTCTTCACTCCAAGTCAATGTCCTCATCAGTTATGAACTGAAGATATTCAGAGAGATGTGCTATAATAATGTCTCATATTGGAGGTCGATGGTGATGAAACTTGAAGAAGGAAACTATGAGAGTTTTTGAACCAAAGTCTATAGAAGTATGAGGGCTCTATTTCAGATACATTCATAGTTAGAGGAGATTGAAATATCTTTAAGTTCTATATAATCTTGGAAGAAAAATTATGTTTCATTGGTTTTGATGATTCTATATGCAGCAGTGAGGCAGTAGTGGTTCTCATTTATCAAGGATCGTGAGGTGTCAGAAGTCTCATGGGAGAAGTTTAGCGACCAGCTCTGAGCTTAGTTCCTTTCTTTGGATACAAATTCATCCAACCACTAGGAGTGTCTTACCCTTCTATAGTATAGTTCTAGCATGTGAGAGTTTTGGATCCATTATATGACCCTTCAGTGATATGATTCATACCTTTTTCCAGATAATGAGGCATGGGTGATGCATTTCAAGGAGTATTTTCAACCATAAATCTAGCGCCATGTCACCCTGTTCGTACTGAAGACATATCTTCAGGTGCAGGAGAGAGAAGAGGTTATTTAGAGGATATTGGAAAAACTTGATCATCACGAGAGAGGGTTATCAGGACTCCTCATGAATTAGATTTATAGTCTAAGGTTCCCATTTTACTAGACATGAGAGATTTTGTTCAGTCAGTGGTAGGTCCCAGCCCTCATCATCTCATTTATCTAGGGGTGGATCTCAAACCTATGCCAAGGGATCATACGTGGGTTTGTCTTATGAAGTTTGAGGTCATCAGTGGAGAGAGTGTATGCCCTTTCTGAGCAGTTAGTGTGTTCCAAGTGTTCCGCTTCAGGTTCATCCATTGAGGGGGTTTCATCCGAGGCAGCAATAATAGGATATTCTAGTTTGGGATCATTAGAAAATAGTTGGGGCAGATAATTTACATATTTAAGATGCTCCTTGTCCTTAGAGAGCTATTTGTGGCCATAGACGTAGTCATTAGTAGGATCAGTAAGGCCATGGATAAGGTCATGGTTAGCTTCATGCTTTACCTTTTCCATCTTTGGTATATCTAGACATCATTTGAGGTACCCTTTTCTTGTTATCTACATGGGTACATGCTTTGTTTGATTCAGGAGTGACACACTCCATTATATTACCAACTTTAATCCATTCTTTAGGGCTTGAGGTAAAGAGGCTTCCAGTTCCCTTAGCATTGACTATTCTAGTTAGAGGTTGAGCTAACTTATATGAAATATGTAGAGAGTATGAGATAGTTCTGTGGAAGCACTGATCTTGGGGATATTTTATATGTTTACAGATACAGCTATATGACATCATCCTCAGCATGTATTTTTTATATTCATTATAGAATATCATAGATTGATTGTGGAGTGAGGTTGTTTTTTATGATGATGATGGAGAGACAGTGGTGTTTTTTGATAAGTGAGACTCTTAGATAGGTCGGAGGTATGTTCCATCCTCGTACTCTTTATTGGATGAGTTGATCCTGAGCTCATCGGAGGTTCAGCGGTCGGTTTTTTCTAGGGTTGTGTAAGAGTACCATGGTGTCCTTCTAGATGAGGTTGTAGTGTACCCCCATTAATAGTAGATCGAATTTGGGATATAGCTATATCTATGTCTGTCTTTTATCTTTATGTCATTGTATAGGATTGTGCTTTCTAAGTTGTGAGAGTTGTGGGTATAGCTTGATGATCTTTTGTAGTGAGGTTTTGTTCAGCCATGTATGTCGCCTTAGTCTGCACCAGTTTTGTTCGTAAAGAAGGATGATGATTGTTTGCAGCTTTGTATCGATTATCGTTGTTTAAAATAAGTGAAAACAAATAATTGATATCCTCCTCCTTGGATTCACTACAGGGAAAAAGAGATTTAGTGGTGGTTTTTTCACAGTAGTTTGGAAAAACGCCACATAATTTTTTTAAAATATTTTTTTTTAATTTTTTTTCAAAAAAAATAAATAAAAAATTATTTATAGCATCATTTTTTTTAAACCCGCTGGGAAATAACATCGATTTTTTTAAAACAACCACTAAATTAAAGATAAAAAATAAAAAAATAAAAAATAATTTAATTATGATTTATTATTTATTATTTACTATCATATATATTTTATTATTTATAATATATTAATTAATAAATATTTATATTTATTAAGTAATAATAATTTTAAAATTAAACCAAATCTCTAATAAGTTTAAAATTAGAATTCAGCATCAAAAAACCGTAACTTTTGATCTAGGAGTCTGTTTTAGCTCCACAACTAGTCAAATCGAAGCTTATGAAATGGAATAAAAGAAAATTAGATTTAAATTTTTTAATAATTAAAATAGTAAAATTTAGTATAGTTTCAACAAAAATGTGAAATCTAACTTGAACTTTAAACGGACATAACTTTTGATCTGGGTGTCGATTTGGGTTCTAACACATGTCAAATCTATTCCTGTGATGAGCACTATTTCATGATGAGTATGGGGGGATCGAACACTCTTTTTGAGGTCAAAAGAGGTCCTAAAGGCCTCCAAAATTGAGTTTTTAGTTGGGGTACCCCAATTTTGTAACATTTGATGGAATTATAGACTCATTTAAGGGGGTCTTATTACCTTTTTCAGTGGGGACTAAATTTATTTATAGGGATAAAATTTGTATTGATATTATAGTTTTTATTTTTTTTCCATTTTTCACAAGGTATTTATATTTATAATTAATTATTTTCATATTTTCATAAATATAATTATAATAAATAACTTGTATAAATACATATTTGCATAGAAATGTATTTTTAAACATATTAACCATATTAATATAAATATTTTTTATTCATTTCATTTAAAATAAAAAATTATCGATTTCCTTTTCCATATAAAATGCATTAATTTGTATATATATACTTATACAAGTAATGTTTATATATAATCATGTGTATTAATAAAAAATATATATTTTTATTTATATTATAATATATGTTAATAAATATTAATATATAACATATTTAAATAAATTTATGTGTATATATATATTGGAAAAGGTTGTGGTGAAAAGACCTCTTTATTGAGAAAGAAAGTTTGAAAGTAGAGAAAGGAGGAGGAACCATACAAGAAAATCCTCAGAAAGACATAAAAGCACTCAAGAAAGAGTGATCATGCTATGGTGCGAGAGTTGACCACCCATGTCTCGAGGATGTCTTCCTCTCCTACAAGTCCTGGCTTGTATCCAAGGTCCACCGCCATCATCTGAGATCTCATCCGACTCAACATCTTTCTCAATTTTGGGTCCAGCTCAATCATGATTTGATTTTCCATCATCATCACTACTAGGAGACGCAAGTAATTTAATGGAGTTGTGAGTACTCACCTTTCTAGAACATTATTTACTTTAGCTCTGAGAAGATCTTAGAGTATTATAACCTACCCCTGTTATATTTAAAACACCACCATGATCCATAACATCAACCTCTTGTTAAGACTTGGTGGCTTGTATGGCTATTTGATTAGGGGAAAGGTTGTCCTTCTTAGCCACCACTTTAAGTAGGGAGGGGGGTAGAATAACCAATGTCGAGGTGCATAAATGGGGTCTCATCCCCCCAATTTCATTACATGTATTTCCTTCCAGAGCACCATGAAATTATAGGGAAGGTGCAGTGGTAGGACAAGCTTGAGCAGTCGGCCCATGTACCTTAGCAGGTGCATCAAAATTACGACCAAAGGTTGGTTGCAATGCAAGATTTTTCAAAATGTTTACTACATTATCAGTGGAGATTAAGGTAACTCTATGAGAATTTCCTATGTCCATCCCAAATATCAAATTTTCTGAGGGTTCACTGTAGGTTTCTTTCTTAGTTTTGTTCAGTCCACTCTATGACTTTCTCATAATAGGAAGTGTGGGAAGATATTTACTTGAGCTCTCTTTAAAATGACCAACCAGTAAGGCTTTTCTAGAGGTGATTGTAAATTCTTCAACCCTTTTTATAAGATTCGATCTGTACTACCACGTTCTTGTGAAAACATTGTTCCAGACTTTGCTGAAGTAGAAGCATATACCTTAGCCTTACCATTGCGATTTCTAGAAGAAATCATAAACTTCTATTGACAAAAGCATTGATCAACAGCATCTTGAGCCTCTAAATTAATAGAATATTGACTATCTACCGGATCATCATCAACTAAACCCTCAAGAATGCCTCTAGTTAGAGTATCTTTTAATGATACTCCATACATAGCCATATGTTCATCTACCATGTCCACCCATGATTGGTTGTTAGCAAGAACCTCCATACTATCAACTATTGAAGGGCCAATAGGTAATTCTTGGATAGCCATAGCAGGGTACAATACATGGACATCCTTAGAAAATTCAATTACAACATTATCAACATCCAGTGGAGTTGGTCCTTTAGGATTATTAACATTCACATTATTCTTGACAGGGAGAATAATGGTTGGAGCAACACTATCAGCATTAAACTTTTTTCTATTGAACTGAGACTCATGGCCATTAGGATTATAGTTTGAGAAAATCAATTTTTTCCTGAAAGAAGAAATATAATGCCTAATTGTTTTTCAAGAATCACAGAACAGTGGGACCTTCTCAAATTCAAGGCATAGGTTGATCTCATCATGTGGAGTGGAGAGAATCACTATATCAATCATGGTACAATTTAAATCAATCTCAACTCATCATGTGGCGTGGAGAGAATCACTCTATCAATCATGGTACAATTTAAATCATCTCAACTAAAACTCTCACATAATGACCAAAGGTGACTAATTCACTAACATTATCTAGCCTAATCAGTATACCTATCAATGAGTCTATGTAGAACAATATTTATGGGTGCCATAAAACCCAATTAAGTTCATGAATTTTGATCCATACGTGTGCACAAGTATCTCTAAAATCATTAAGGTTGAGATTCAAACTCCATTCATGGAGCCTCAAAATTCCCGGATTTAGGTTAATAGATCAATCACTCCATGCTATCTCTTTTGTTTCTGCAAAAGGGAATAAGAGGTGGAAAAACCACAGCCTAAAGATATACATTTGAAATCTAAAAGACCCCAAATGAAACCTAATCGAGGAACCAGATCAACAATTTTCCAATGTTTCAAACCTTTTTCCAAGAAGTTACAAGCAATAACTAAGTGTTTTCATAACTCTATTCTTTCAAAAATAGCATCATCAAAAGTAGAAACATGCTCTAACGAACCTTTCCCGACAATTCTTTGAGAATCATGATTATGGACAACGCCGAAAGAACCACTCGAGAATATAGTGAAGGACGTAAATCTCTTTAAATCTCCATCCACAATCCCTTTGTTCTTCTTTGAGGATGAAAGACCTTGCTGATTCGTGACCAAATTTTAAGAATAGGTATATAGATTCGTGCTTCATGGGTGGTTTAGGGACTCCTAGTCACCGGAGTGCGGGAGCTTCTCCTATTCCTCCATCATGAAGTTAAATTCATTTTCTATAAAACAATTTTCAAGTGTATATATATGTATGTATGTATGTATGTATGTATGTATATATTGTACACATTCGATGAGATTTCATCTTCATTTAAGAGTGTCTTCATATGATTTTTATGTCGTTTATGATTTTATTCCATTTATTTACATTCCTTTTGATTTCATGGCGTTGAAATTATTGTGTTTTCTCTTATTTTGGTAATTTACTATCATGTGCTGATAACCAATGATCTGTACTCTTTTCGTTATATACATTTGTAAATATTAATACATATTTCTATTTATATATTTTTAACTCATATATGTGTAAATATATATATATATAGATATTTATATTTACTTATGTTTATATATATTTATATTAATGTTGAATTATATATATGAGTGTGTTTATATATATTTATGTGACATATGTGTGTGTTTATATATATTTATGTAAATTTTGTTATATGTATATATATTTAAAGATATTTATATCCGTTTTTTGTTTTATTATTTATTATTTATTGTTTACTGTTTTATTTTTTATTTTTTATTTTTTATTTTTTATTTTTTATTTTTTTTATTTTTTATTTATTTTTTATTTATTTTTTATTTATTTTTTATTTATTTTTTATTTTTTTATTTTTTATTTTTTATTTTTTATTTTTTATTTTTTATTTTTTATTTTTTATTTTTTATTTTTTAATTATTATTTTTTATTAACTATTTATTAATTTAATATTTATTTATTATTGATTTATTTTTATTATTAAATTAATCTTAAAGAACTATTCCATATTTATTTCTTATTTATTATTATTTCATTATTTATTTATCTTTCATTTATTATTCATTTATTATTTATTTATTTATCATTTATTTATTTATCATTTATTTATTGTTTAGTTATTTGTCATTTATTTATTTATTATTTATTTATTATTTATTTATTATTTATTTATTATTTATTTATTATTTATTATTTATTTATTAGTTAATTATTTTTATTTTTTATTTTTTTTTATTTTTTTTTTTTTTTATTTTTTTTTTTTTATTTATTATTTATTATTTATTATTTATTATTTATTAAATTATTATTTATTATTTATTATTTATTGATTATTTATTATTTTAATATTTATTTATTATTGATGTATTATAATTTATTTTTATTTCTTATTTCTTATTTACTTATTTATTATTTATTATTTATTATTTATTATTTATTTACTTATTATTCATTATTTGTTATTTATTCATTAATTATTTATTTATTATTCATTTACTCTGTATTTATTATTTATTTATTATTTATATATCATTCATTTTTTATTCATTTTTTATTCATTTTTTTATTCATATTTTTTAATTATTTATTATTTATTTATTCATTATTTATTAATTAATTATTATTTATTTATTATTTATTATTTATTTATTTATTATTTATTATTTAATTAATTATTATTTATTTATTATTTATGTATTATTTATTATTTAATTATTTAATTATTATTTATTTATTTATTTATTATTAATTAATTATTAATTATTTATTAAATACTTATTATTTATTTATTATCTATCTGTGGATTACACATGTGCATGTGCATGTGTATGTCCATATGCATCTACATGTGCATAGTAATAAATAATAAATAAATTAATTGTTAGAATTCAAAAATTATCAAATAAAATACAATAACGAAATAATAAAATAATAATAAAATAATAATAAAATAATTATCTGGATAATAATAAAATTTTAATACAATAATTTAGAGAATAATAATAAATTAATAATTAATAATAAATAATAAATAAATAAATAACAAATAAAGAATAAAAATTTAAAAAAATAAAAAAAAAAAAAAAATAAAATAAAAAAATTGTCGTGAAATGATTTAGCGGCGGTTTAAACCACTACTAAATCATTCTGTAATGGTTTTGAAAAACCACCGCCAAATAAATGTCAACACGCGATTTAGTGGTGGTTTTTCAAAAATCGTCACAAAATGATTTAGTGGCGGTTTAAACCATCGTTAAATACCTATTTTGGCGTAGTGATTGATGATTTATTCAAAGGGTGAAATTTGGTTCTCAAAGATTGATTTATAGTCAAGATATCATCATATGCTGGTGAAGGATGAGGATATTCAGAAGACCTCCCTCTATTGTCGTCATGATCATTACGAGTTCGTTTCGATGTCGTTTTGCATGAAGAATGCTCTATCTATGTCCATGGGATTGATGAACGCAGTGTTCGGAGAGTTCTTGGAGTAGTTCATGGTGGTTTTTATTGATGACACCCTTGTGTGCTCCGTATCTAAGGAGTATCATAAAGAGCATCTATGTATCATTTTTGGAGTTCTTCGTTGTGAGAAGCTATTTGGGAAGTTTTCAAAGTGTGATTTTTGGGCTTATGAAATCTATTTCTTGGGGAATGTTGTGTCTAAAGGATCTGAGCTCAGTGGAAGCGCGGTGTTTGGTGGGGATCATATTTGCTTTTTCTGTAATCGATGACCGATTCAGGATCAATATGACGATGAACACCAATAACAACAAATTTAAATCAAAGATTTAGACAAAAAGAGGAAAAGCACAGGATCTGAGAAAGTGGACCTTGCACACCATGTTTATAATTAATTTATTAATTTCTGTAGAAATTAAATACCTGGGTCTTCGATGCTTTCTTCATTGATGATTTTTGATCATCCAAAATGACCCTACCAAATTGCCTTTTTTGCGCTTGCAAGGATCCAAAGTAGCGTCCCTCTGGCGGTCATCCACATGTGCTCCAGTGGTCTCCGATCAATGTCACTCATTCTCTATGTGCTAGCACGGCGAAGCTGTCACGACCCGCCCTCGGGGTCCGAGCCGTGACTACCCCAAGCCCGCCTTCCATAGGCCAGGGGCTGGCGACTAGCACCAAGGCGTAAATCCCGGTAAAAAGGGAAGGCATTGCCTTTGAAAAGAAAACACACACCACAGAGTAAACAAGCGGAAGGTAATCACTGAGCAAGCAGAGAACAACTGAAAGTGCGGGAAAGTAAATGGGCCAAAAAACAAACCCAAACTGAAAGTAAAGTACAACTCGAAAAGGGAAAAACAGCAACTGTAAAGTAAAGGCCGCTACTCCGAGCTGTCCACCGGAAATCCCACCTGAAGGGTGGGTACAGATAGCTCCTCTGCTCCACGGGTCCCACCGTCCGCTCCGTACTCGTCCCGCCCAGTGGTCCACCTCCGGGTACCGTCCCGCTCCGCGAACCTCAGCTAAGGTCAACGCTGTCCGTCGTCTGCAACCAACACAACGTAGTGCGGGCGAAGCCCGTGCAGGGGTGAGTATAAGCTACTCAGTAGGGACCCCGAGACCCCTGAAGGTCTCTCAAAATCCACAAAGGATAAACCACGAAGCAAAGTACAATCACGAAGTAACAACCAACACTGCTTAGGTATATGCCCATACATATACCTAAGTCATCAATTCAAATACGCTCCAACCTCCGAGATCAAGTATAACTCAGTCCACGCAGGAAAGTATACGTATTCCACAAAGGAAAGTAACAGGATTCAGCTCACACAGGTACACTTCTTCAAGGACGATAAAGATGATCACTGATCCACCTAAGTCGTCGGACCCACGAAGGATCGATAGGTAACTAACCCCCGCAAGACCCACACAGGATCGGGCTCACACAGAACCTGTAGGCGCTGGCTCACACAGAACCGCTGAGCGCAAGGACCCACACAGGATCGGGCTCACACAGAACCTGTAGCACTGATCCACGTAGGATCGCTGAGTGCTGTAGTCGTCGTCGTCGAATCCACACAGGATCTCTGTACTGTCGTCGTTGAATCCACACAGGATCTCTGTACTGTCGTCGTCGCAGTCACAGTAGCAGTCGTAGCAGTAGAACAGTCGCAGCCAGCACTAGGGTTCCCGCACACAGCAAGCTCGTACGGAGGGTCCGCTCCACGAGCCGAGAGGCTGATACATCAACTGTCACGAAGACCGAAGTTGATGTATCCAAAAGTTCCGTATCGTCAACAGGAACTCAACGCAACAGACGGCGCGTCGATCGGACGCCCGGTCTGAGAGTTATTGGCATTTTTGTCTCCGGGGCCCGGTTGGTTTTTAAGGCAAAACCAACCCGACCGTACTCCACCTGCGTCCAAACCTCGGGCGGAGTATGCCAAAAGATCCGTCTCACTAAGAGGAACACTACGCGACTGACGGCACGTCAATCAGACGTCCGTAGCTCAAGATATGAGCGTTTCCGCTCCGAAGGCCCGGTTGGTTTCGTGAACGAACCAACCCGGCCGAACTCAAAGTAAACCGAAACCTTGAGTGCGATATACCGAAACGACCGTCTCGATCCAAGGATCGCGTTGCCGCAGACGGTTCGTCATTCGGAGGTCCGAGGCTCAAGTTATGAGCCAAAAACCGAATCTGGTCCGAAACGGGGGGTCCGGGTCCGGAACGACCCGGCCCGACCCCCCCCCCTTGGGTGGCGCGGCGGCCGGCGGCGGCGGCCGGCGGCGGCGGACGGCGGCGGCGGGCCACGTGGCGGCGGCGGGCCGCGTGGCGGCGGCGGCCGCGTGGCGCGGCGGCGGCGGGCCACGTGGCGGCGGCGGGCCGCGTGGCGGCGGCGGCGGGCCGCGCTGGCGGCGGCGGACCGCGCTGGCGGCGGTGGCCGCGACTCACGCGGGGGGCTAAGCCCCCGCCCTTCCGAAGGCGGCGCGGCTTTGCCGCGCCGTTTGAGACAAAACGGCCCCCGCAAATGGGGGCCGGTTGAGTAAAACCGGGGGGGCTTTGCCCCCCCCCCTCCTTAAAAGAACCGCCCCCTCATTAAGAGGGGGGTCTTGATGGACCGGCCGGGGGTTTAAACCCCCGGTTTTTATGACATCCGGCCGGCCTGCTGGCCGGCCGGTTTTTACCAACGGGACCGGAATTTCCGGTCCCGCCCTTGACTTCCGACGCCGGCGGCCCGGCCGCCGGTCTTTCCTTCCGCCGCGGCCCGGAACCGGCCGCGGTCTCCTCGTCTCACCGCGGCCCGGAACCGGCCGCGGTGTTCGTCGTCCGGCGCGGTGCGACGGCACCGCGCCCCTTTCGCCATGCCAAGAATTCTCCCAACGCGGCGTGTCGGCGTCGCGGTCTTGAAGTCTCTCCTCGGCGAAGCGCGACGGTATTGCGGAAATCATAAGCATGTTCATCCGCGTGGTGCGACGGCACCACGCCTCTTGCTTCCACCCGCAAATCAACATGAACGAAGGAGGGGGTTTCGGCCGTGTTCGTGCGGTCCGACTCCCCTCGCGTTAACAAATAACATAACTAAAAAGTCTCACGTTTAGTCATGCTAAAATCCACGATTCAGGAATGGAATAAAATAATTAATAAAAACATCCCCTACCTCGGGTTTGAGATTCAAAGAAATCCTCTACGTTCCGCGGAAGACGGCGTCGCGGAAGTCAGGCGTCGCGGTCGTCGTTCGTCAAATCCGTTGACGAAGATTTACGTCCGATGCGACACGTTGTTGGCGGATCTTCGTTTGCCGACGAAGAAGGTCCGAAGAGGAAGCAGAGGTCCGAAGATACTAGGTCTCTGAGTCGATGATCCTTGACGAAGTGTTGTCGTTCTTCGTCGAGGATGAAGACGTTCTTCGTTCTTCGTCAGAGCTTGAAGATGAGAAGGCTCTCCAAAGGCAAAAAAAAAGAACCCTAAATAAAATAAGACTACCTCTTATTTTATTAACACAACACAAAAGAATTTCAAAATTTGAAATTCAAAAAGGGCTTTAACTTCCTTAATTAAATAAGGGTAACGTAGGCCAATTAATTGGGGGTTAAGAACGTTGAGAGAAAAAGAAAAGTCTTAGGGGTTCGTGTGGGCCCCACCACACTTAATCCTCCCAAGGGAGGTTAAGTGGGTGTGGGTCCCACTTCCAACCCCCTTAGGTAGGTTTTCTTTAATAAGTTAAAAATAAAATTTGTTTTACACAATTTTATTTAACTTAATTGAAAAACCCCAAAACGTATCTTTCAACCCGCAACAAACGCAACTCCCGAAAAGGTCTCATTAAGCGATTATCGGCGCTGCGAGTTCATCGGTGCCCTCGGATTTTAATTCCGAGCACCGGATCAAAAGTTAGGAATTCCCGCTCGTCCGTTCACTGAACGTACCCGAGCCAAACTTCGGAAATTAATTCCGGGCACTCCGGGCCTCGGAATCAGGTGCCGTCTGAAACCGCGCTCTTGTAAAAATCCAAAGAAAATTAAGAAAAAAAAAATTTCCCTTGAATTTTACGGTTTTTACATTACTCCCACCTCAGGGCTTTACGTCCCCGTAAAGATACAACAAAAACTAGGGGAACAAATGAGGGTACTGAGCACGCATCTGAGCCTCCCGCTCCCAAGTGCTCTCCTGGAGATTCCCGTGCTGCCATCTGATGCGCACAAGAGGAATCGATCGCCCACGTAGGACCCGCTCCTGTCGATCCTCTATCTCCACCGGGACCTCCGTAAAAGTCGCCCCATCGTCAACGTCAAGCTCCCCATGGTCAAAGATGTGCGTCGGGTCGTGCACGTATCTCCTCAGCTGGGATACGTGAAAGACGTCGTGCACCCGGTGCAACTGAGGTGGTAGAGCCAGGCGATAAGCCACCTCGCCAATCCTGCTGAGAATCTGAAAAGGTCCGATGAAGCGCGGAGATAACTTGCCGCCTCGGCCAAATCTCCGAATACCACGTCGAGGTGAGACCCGCAAGAAGACGTGGTCGCCATCCTCAAACTCTAGTGGTCTCCGCCTCCTGTCAGCATATGACTTCTGCCGGCTCTGAGCTGTCCTCATCCGCTCCTGGATGACCTGGACCTTCTCTGTCGTGGCCTGGACCATCTCCGGTCCCACTAGTGCTGACTCCCCTGGGTCTGTCCAGCACAAAGGAGATCTACATGGTCGGCCGTACAACGCCTCGTACGGTGCCATCCCGATGGTGGAGTGGTAGCTGTTGTTGTACGCGAACTCCACCAAGGGTAGGTGGTCCTCCCAGCTACGACCAAATTCGAGGACACATGCGCGGAGCATGTCCTCGAGAGTCTGAATGGTCCTCTCCGTCTGACCATCCGTCTGCGGGTGAAAGGCTGTGCTAAGACGTAGCTGCGTCCCGAACGCCTCCTGTAACCCCTTCCAAAGCCGGGAAGTAAAGCGGGCATCTCGATCGGAAACGATAGATGATGGCACGCCGTGGAGCCGCACAATCTCCTGAACGTAGAGACGTCCCAAGCTCTCCACCGAGCCCTGCTCTCTGATGGGTAAGAAGTGTGCCGACTTGGTGAGTCGGTCAACAATCACCCAGATGGAGTCGTGACCTCTGGAAGTGCGTGGAAGTCCAGTCACGAAGTCCATAGATATGCCATCCCACTTCCACTCCGGAACCTCCAAGGGCTGTACCAAGCCTGCTGGTACCTGATGCTCAGCCTTCACCTGCTGACAGGTAAGGCATCGAGAAACGAACTCTGCTACAGCTTTCTTCATGCCCGGCCACCAGTGCTGTCGTCTGAGGTCCTGGTACATCTTTGCCACTCCTGGATGTACCGCTAAAGGAGAAGTGTGAAACTCCCTCAGCACTTCCTCTCGCAAGGCGACTGGTACCATGGTACGTCCTCTGAAAAGGATGTCGTGCTCTGCTCCAAGGGAGAAACCATCAGGTGTCTGTCCCGAGGATATCTGTGCACGCCGTGTCTCACAGTCAGCGTCCCCATGCTGTGCCTCCCTGACTCGCTGCAGTAGTGGAGGAGTGACTGTGAGAGACTGAAGAAAGGCTGCTCCATCTCTATCCACGAAGGATATCTGCAAAGAGGCTAGCTGCTCCGTCGCCTCCTCAAGTAGTTGAATGCCCGTCCTCCTGCTGAGGGCATCAGCTACTACGTTCCCCTTCCCAGGAGTATAGACTATCTCAAAGTCATAGTCCTGGAGGAACTCGAGCCATCGTCGCTGTCTCAGGTTCAGGTCCTTCTGCGAGAAGATATACCTGAGACTCTGATGATCGGAAAAGACTGTAAAGCGCTCGCCCATCAGATAATGTCGCCATGTCTTCAGAGCGAAGACCACTGCTGCTAACTCCAGGTCATGGGTAGCGTAGTTCTGCTCATGCGGTCTCAACTGTCGTGATCCATAGGCGATCACTGCCCGCTCCTGCATCAGAACACATCCGAGTCCGGTCCCTGATGCATCGCAGTAGACCACGTACCCTACTCCCTCCTCAGGCAACCTCAAGATAGGTGCGCTAGTCAATCTCTGCCTCAGCTCCTCGAAGCTCTGCTGACAACTGTCTGACCACACGAAGGGTTTCCCCTTCTTCGTCAACGCTGTGAGTGATGCCGCAACTCTGGAGAAGTTCGGCACAAATCTCCGATAGTATCCAGCTAGTCCCAAGAAACTCCGAACCTCAGTCACGCTCCTGGGTGGCTCCCATGCTAACACAGCCTCAATCTTCGCGGGATCCACTGCAACTCCCGCCTCAGAGATTACGTGTCCCAAAAAGTGGACCTCACGTATCCAGAACTGGCACTTCGAGAGCTTACCATAAAGCTGGTGCTCTCGGAGTGTGTCAAGGACAACTCGCAAGTGATAGGCGTGCTCCTCCTCTGTCGTAGAGTAAATCAGAATGTCGTCGATGAAGACCACGACAAACCGATCGAGGTATGGCTGAAAGATCCTGTTCATGAGAGCCATGAACACTGCTGGAGCATTGGTTACACCGAAAGGCATAACCAAGAACTCATAGTGGCCATACCGACATCTGAAGGCCGTCTTCTGCACATCCTCGTCTCTGACTCTGAGCTGATGATAGCCTGACCTGAGGTCTATCTTCGAGAACCACCGTGCTCCCTTGAGCTGATCAAAGAGGTCATCAATCCTCGGTAGCGGATACTTGTTCCTCACTGTCACCTGGTTCAGGCGACGATAGTCAACACAAAGTCGCAAGCTTCCGTCCGCCTTCTTGGCGAACAATATCGGGGAAGCCCAGGGTGAAACACTGGGTCGGATGAATCCCTTGCCCTGCAAGTCCTCCAACTGTACCCGTAGCTCTCTAAGCTCGGCGGGGGCCATCCGATATGCTGGAGTGGATATCGGGGCTGTCCCGGGGTACAGGTCAATATAAAAGTCTACCTCTCTGCGAGGAGGTAGCCCTGGAACATCGTCGGGAAAAACGTCCGCATACTGATCCACCACTGCAGGAAAACCAGGACTCCGCACGTCAACTGCCCCAAGGATAAGGCTAGCCAACTGATGAGTGATGGGCTGTCCTCTCCTCCGCGGAAATCCATCCTGTGCTGCTAAGGCTCCCTTCTCGCCGGTGAAGGTGAACCTGCTCCCGTCGGTGCGTACACATCGCACCTTGCGCCTAAAACAGTCAATCTGAGCATGGACCGTAGACAGCCAATCCATGCCCAAGATGACGTCGTAAGGCCTCGACGCTGCTACAAGAAGATCCCAGCCGAAGCTCTCGCCTCCTAGAGTAAGCTCACACTGCCGGCACCAGTGCGTAATCGTCGAGTCTGCTCCCGTAGGAGTCTCTAGCCGTAAGGATCGAGCCAACGGCTCTGTCGGAATCTCCGAGCTCCGAACAAGGGCAGCGGCTATGAAAGAATGACTCGCTCCTGTGTCTATAAGAACTGCAGCAAGGGTGGAATAGACACAGATAGTACCTCGAATCATCTCAGGTGCGCCGTGGTCGTAGGCCTCTGCTGCCTGGAGCTGTGCCTGTCGCTGCCCGCCAGCTCCCTGTGGTCGGGGTGGACCTCCTGGTGGTGGTGGTGGTAGAGCCTCAAAGCGTCGGCCACCACCAGCTGCTCGTCCAGCTCCTCTGCCTCGTCCGCCTCCTCCCTGCGGACCGCCACGGTCGACCCTCTGCCTCTGCCTCGGTGGTCCATCAACTGACTGCTGCTCCTCGGCACGGCGGGTCGGGCAGTCGCGAGCCATGTGGCCCTGCCCGCCGCACGAGTAGCACTGTCTGCCTCTCGGAAGACTGGCTCCGCGCTGTGTGCCCCGCACTGCTGAGCCAGTGCCCTGAGGTCGTCGGCCTGAAGGTCTGGTCTGTCTGGACCCCTGAGTCATCCGTCGACTGCCTGCTGCAGATGACTCTGCCACGTGCCGCCCTGCGGTGGGTCGCTGTGCTGGTGTAGACTCAGCAAGGAAGCTCTCAATCAGAAGTGCCCGCTCCAGTACTCCTGTCTGAGTCGGTATGCTGAGGGAGATCAGCGATGCCCTGATCTCGTGTCTCAAACCCTGCTCGAAGGTCCGGGCCCGGAAGAATGGATCCCGTACCATGTCGGTCGAGTAGCGCGAGAGATCGGTAAACCTCGCCGAGTACTGGGCGACCGTCATGCTGCCCTGCCGCAGCTGTAGAAGCTCCTGGATGCGCACCGCTCGAAGGGTGGCCGGGACGAACTCAGAGCGGAAGAGGCTCTCAAAGTCCGTCCAGAGTAGAGATGCCTCGTCGTGCACCTGGAGCATCAAGCTCCACCATCGTCCTGCTGCTGCGTGTAGTAGGCTCGCAGCGAGGATCACCATGAGGTCTGCTGGTGTCCTCACTAGCCTAAACACTCGAACCACTGCCTCCAGCCAGTCCTCTGCTGCCTGGGGATCCGTCTCCCCGCGAAACCTGGGCGGTCGCTGTCGCTGAAACTCATGCAGTGCGCTGAGGCGACGTGCATCGTCAGCGGCTGCTGCTGGAAGCATCGGAGGCTCGGCGGGTAAAGCTACCGCCGGTGCCACTACTGGAAAAGGGCCCTGCACCGAAGCCTCGTCGCTCGGTGGGCTGTCGTCTCGCTCGACCATCGGAACCCTAGCTGGCTGCCGTCGTGGGGCCATCCTGAAAAGGAAACAGGTGCGCCACGGTTAGAACAGTATACCTGGTGAGCTGATATAAGTAATCACAAAGAAAACTTTGAAACACACACGCAATCAATGTTTTCGTGCATTAAGTCGGAAATCAGACGTCAGGGTCCTGGTGTGTGGATACGTCGGCCGCCGCACCAACACTGGACTCCCTGGACTGATAACCACACTCAATACGCTAAACATTATTGCTTCACATAGAAAAGATCAGAGTTCGCGGTAGAACCGAACTCCTCTGATACCAATTTGTCACGACCCGCCCTCGGGGTCCGAGCCGTGACTACCCCAAGCCCGCCTTCCATAGGCCAGGGGCTGGCGACTAGCACCAAGGCGTAAATCCCGGTAAAAAGGGAAGGCATTGCCTTTGAAAAGAAAACACACACCACAGAGTAAACAAGCGGAAGGTAATCACTGAGCAAGCAGAGAACAACTGAAAGTGCGGGAAAGTAAATGGGCCAAAAAACAAACCCAAACTGAAAGTAAAGTACAACTCGAAAAGGGAAAAACAGCAACTGTAAAGTAAAGGCCGCTACTCCGAGCTGTCCACCGGAAATCCCACCTGAAGGGTGGGTACAGATAGCTCCTCTGCTCCACGGGTCCCACCGTCCGCTCCGTACTCGTCCCGCCCAGTGGTCCACCTCCGGGTACCGTCCCGCTCCGCGAACCTCAGCTAAGGTCAACGCTGTCCGTCGTCTGCAACCAACACAACGTAGTGCGGGCGAAGCCCGTGCAGGGGTGAGTATAAGCTACTCAGTAGGGACCCCGAGACCCCTGAAGGTCTCTCAAAATCCACAAAGGATAAACCACGAAGCAAAGTACAATCACGAAGTAACAACCAACACTGCTTAGGTATATGCCCATACATATACCTAAGTCATCAATTCAAATACGCTCCAACCTCCGAGATCAAGTATAACTCAGTCCACGCAGGAAAGTATACGTATTCCACAAAGGAAAGTAACAGGATTCAGCTCACACAGGTACACTTCTTCAAGGACGATAAAGATGATCACTGATCCACCTAAGTCGTCGGACCCACGAAGGATCGATAGGTAACTAACCCCCGCAAGACCCACACAGGATCGGGCTCACACAGAACCTGTAGGCGCTGGCTCACACAGAACCGCTGAGCGCAAGGACCCACACAGGATCGGGCTCACACAGAACCTGTAGCACTGATCCACGTAGGATCGCTGAGTGCTGTAGTCGTCGTCGTCGAATCCACACAGGATCTCTGTACTGTCGTCGTTGAATCCACACAGGATCTCTGTACTGTCGTCGTCGCAGTCACAGTAGCAGTCGTAGCAGTAGAACAGTCGCAGCCAGCACTAGGGTTCCCGCACACAGCAAGCTCGTACGGAGGGTCCGCTCCACGAGCCGAGAGGCTGATACATCAACTGTCACGAAGACCGAAGTTGATGTATCCAAAAGTTCCGTATCGTCAACAGGAACTCAACGCAACAGACGGCGCGTCGATCGGACGCCCGGTCTGAGAGTTATTGGCATTTTTGTCTCCGGGGCCCGGTTGGTTTTTAAGGCAAAACCAACCCGACCGTACTCCACCTGCGTCCAAACCTCGGGCGGAGTATGCCAAAAGATCCGTCTCACTAAGAGGAACACTACGCGACTGACGGCACGTCAATCAGACGTCCGTAGCTCAAGATATGAGCGTTTCCGCTCCGAAGGCCCGGTTGGTTTCGTGAACGAACCAACCCGGCCGAACTCAAAGTAAACCGAAACCTTGAGTGCGATATACCGAAACGACCGTCTCGATCCAAGGATCGCGTTGCCGCAGACGGTTCGTCATTCGGAGGTCCGAGGCTCAAGTTATGAGCCAAAAACCGAATCTGGTCCGAAACGGGGGGTCCGGGTCCGGAACGACCCGGCCCGACCCCCCCCCCCTTGGGTGGCGCGGCGGCCGGCGGCGGCGGCCGGCGGCGGCGGACGGCGGCGGCGGGCCACGTGGCGGCGGCGGGCCGCGTGGCGGCGGCGGCCGCGTGGCGCGGCGGCGGCGGGCCACGTGGCGGCGGCGGGCCGCGTGGCGGCGGCGGCGGGCCGCGCTGGCGGCGGCGGACCGCGCTGGCGGCGGTGGCCGCGACTCACGCGGGGGGCTAAGCCCCCGCCCTTCCGAAGGCGGCGCGGCTTTGCCGCGCCGTTTGAGACAAAACGGCCCCCGCAAATGGGGGCCGGTTGAGTAAAACCGGGGGGGCTTTGCCCCCCCCCCTCCTTAAAAGAACCGCCCCCTCATTAAGAGGGGGGTCTTGATGGACCGGCCGGGGGTTTAAACCCCCGGTTTTTATGACATCCGGCCGGCCTGCTGGCCGGCCGGTTTTTACCAACGGGACCGGAATTTCCGGTCCCGCCCTTGACTTCCGACGCCGGCGGCCCGGCCGCCGGTCTTTCCTTCCGCCGCGGCCCGGAACCGGCCGCGGTCTCCTCGTCTCACCGCGGCCCGGAACCGGCCGCGGTGTTCGTCGTCCGGCGCGGTGCGACGGCACCGCGCCCCTTTCGCCGTGCCAAGAATTCTCCCAACGCGGCGTGTCGGCGTCGCGGTCTTGAAGTCTCTCCTCGGCGAAGCGCGACGGTATTGCGGAAATCATAAGCATGTTCATCCGCGTGGTGCGACGGCACCACGCCTCTTGCTTCCACCCGCAAATCAACATGAACGAAGGAGGGGGTTTCGGCCGTGTTCGTGCGGTCCGACTCCCCTCGCGTTAACAAATAACATAACTAAAAAGTCTCACGTTTAGTCATGCTAAAATCCACGATTCAGGAATGGAATAAAATAATTAATAAAAACATCCCCTACCTCGGGTTTGAGATTCAAAGAAATCCTCTACGTTCCGCGGAAGACGGCGTCGCGGAAGTCAGGCGTCGCGGTCGTCGTTCGTCAAATCCGTTGACGAAGATTTACGTCCGATGCGACACGTTGTTGGCGGATCTTCGTTTGCCGACGAAGAAGGTCCGAAGAGGAAGCAGAGGTCCGAAGATACTAGGTCTCTGAGTCGATGATCCTTGACGAAGTGTTGTCGTTCTTCGTCGAGGATGAAGACGTTCTTCGTTCTTCGTCAGAGCTTGAAGATGAGAAGGCTCTCCAAAGGCAAAAAAAAGAACCCTAAATAAAATAAGACTACCTCTTATTTTATTAACACAACACAAAAGAATTTCAAAATTTGAAATTCAAAAAGGGCTTTAACTTCCTTAATTAAATAAGGGTAACGTAGGCCAATTAATTGGGGGTTAAGAACGTTGAGAGAAAAAGAAAAGTCTTAGGGGTTCGTGTGGGCCCCACCACACTTAATCCTCCCAAGGGAGGTTAAGTGGGTGTGGGTCCCACTTCCAACCCCCTTAGGTAGGTTTTCTTTAATAAGTTAAAAATAAAATTTGTTTTACACAATTTTATTTAACTTAATTGAAAAACCCCAAAACGTATCTTTCAACCCGCAACAAACGCAACTCCCGAAAAGGTCTCATTAAGCGATTATCGGCGCTGCGAGTTCATCGGTGCCCTCGGATTTTAATTCCGAGCACCGGATCAAAAGTTAGGAATTCCCGCTCGTCCGTTCACTGAACGTACCCGAGCCAAACTTCGGAAATTAATTCCGGGCACTCCGGGCCTCGGAATCAGGTGCCGTCTGAAACCGCGCTCTTGTAAAAATCCAAAGAAAATTAAGAAAAAAAAAATTTCCCTTGAATTTTACGGTTTTTACAGAAGCGAATTTCTTGCGTCAATCATTCATGATCGTTTGTTCTTATTTCTTGAAGAATTTATCTCATTCTTGAGAGGGAGAGAGCATATAGGAGTCGAGAAAGAATTTGTTTGGCTCAACAATTCTCAATTCACTAGTTTTTGGCATAATAGATGTACCTGCCAAGTAATTGACATGTGGTTTCAGTTACAATATTTAATTGCATAACAATGATTAAATTCAATTATAACTATTAGAGAAAACCCATGCCATTTAATAATAATAACAGTGTCAATATTTGTGGTGTGCAAACTTGCAAAAAATAGAACCATAAATTAATTCTCATGCCACATAATGAAAACAGTATTATTATTATTATTATTGCACCACCTGGTTAAATAATATTTACTTACTTGTAAATAATTAATTTATCACCGAACATGTTATTGGTCCGCTCAAACTCCTCTTCCATTTATTGAACACCCAAATAAATATTTTATTCACAAACTAGTAAAAAAATATTTATTAAATGTTCAATAAAATAAATAAATAAAATTTATCCACAGTCCGATGAATAAATATTTATTTAATTTATGCGATCATTTTAACTTGTATAAAATTATTCCTCAATCTTGAGAATAATATTTATTCCATTAATTAAATTCAAATAGAATTTAATTGAGACCGCAAGAAACACTTAGTGTGTGACCCTCTTGGATTCTTTCTCGTTGGCATTAGGTGGACTTTCCTAAATTCCAAGATTACTGTCTAGTAACGGGTTAAGGAACCCAAGAGAAAGAACTTAAAGTTGCAATGATGACATCCACATACGAATTCTCCCTGTGTAATATAATTCCTTTATCGTAATATCTCATCAAAAAGGTTTCATGATAGTGTCATCAACCTATATACTTGATACATCATTATTTGACTACATGAAATAAAATTGTCAATACACCATGGCCATGGAATTTAGGGTGATGGTTCTATTTCAATCAAAGGACCAAGATATCAACATCTATAAATGGAAGGTACAAATCCTTTCTCAACTTATCCATTAATAACATGTAATTTGTGATGCACCCAACGTACACTACTTTCCACCAACATATGGTGTGACAGTTTTCCTCAGTAAATCAAAGTGTGTGATTCATGACATGTATAATTGATAATCTTAAAGTCTAAGGACCATTACACACGCTCACAAATAGGAATATCTGATGAAACCAAAACATGTAGAATTCCAACTGGCAGGTCAGTTCTCATAATCTCCAATCTTGGAGATTACTAAGTGCAAACTTCATGATAGAAGGTCTCATCTTCTTACAAGTACTCTCACCAGATGGTCTGTACACTATGTGTCCCATAATAGTATGTCATCTGATCGCATAACTATATTTGAGAATATTGATATAGAATTTCAACATTCTCATTATAGTGGGGAACTTCCATAACCTTATCAATGCCACAAAATACTCAAGGACCTTATTACATCATAGTCATGTAGAACAACGAACAATATGTAATAAGATGTTTAATATTTAAATACATTAAATATTCATGTAATCAATGTATAAACAGTAAGTTCTAAGACACTAGCTCTAACAAACTCCCACTTGGACTAGAGCCAACTGCCTATGACTTTCAGTCCACTAGACCTCACATGATGTTCATGATTCTGCTGAGTCAAGGATTTAGTCAAGGGTTCAACCACATTGCCTTCCATAGAAATACTTCTCACTATAACTTCACCTCTTTGAGAAAAATACCCCAATAGATGATACTTCTGAAGTATGTGATTTGTCCGCTGATGTGACCTTTCCTCTTTTTCAAGATCCAACACTACAGTATTGTCAAAATAGAGTGTGATGGGATCTTTACTACGAGGTACCGCATCCAGTTCTTGGATGAATCTCTACATCCAAACTGCTTCTTTATCTACCTCATAAGCTGTGATATACTTGGACTCTATTGCAGAATCTGTGACCACACCCTGTTTTGAGCTCATCCAACTCATAGAACCTCCATTCAAAGTGAATATGTATCCCATTTATGACTTCATGTCATCTTGATCAGTCTATAAATTAGAATCTGCAAATCCTTTGACGTATAGTTCCTTATCTCCTCCATAAACCAGGAACATATCCTTAGTACAACTTAGATACTTAAGGATAGTCTTGACATCCATCTAATGGTGGCCACCTGGATTATCTTGATATTTGCCTACCACACTTAATGTGTAGGTGACATATAGACTAGTACATAGCATGGCATACATGACTGACCCAATCACTGATTAATATGGAGTTCTTTCCATTATCTTTCTTTCCTTATGATTCTGAGGAGACATTTTCTCGGTAAGATAAATTCCATGTGATGCTGGTAGCAATCCCCTCTCGGATTGTTCCACACTGAATCTCATCAGTATCTTGCCAACGTATGTACTTTTACTTAGGCACAACAATCACTTAGATCTATCACAACGGATCTTGATCCCAAGAATATATTCTACCTCACCCAATTCCTTCATGGAGAAGCATTGATTTAACTATGCTTTAATAGACTGTAATACTAGTATCTTTTTTCCAATAAGTAATATGTCATCTACATGTACTATTAGGAAAATGACTACACTCCCACTAAACATTTTGTAGACACAAGGCTTGCATTCATTCTTTATAAAAAAAATTGTTATGCCTTCATCAAAATAAATGTTCCATGACATGGATGCTTTCTTTAATCCATAAATGGATTTTTGAAACTTGTGTATCTTATTGGTATCCTTTGGAGTCACAAACCCTTAAGGTTGTGTCATGTATACATCTTTCTGAAGTTTCCTATTATGAAAGGTTGTTTTTTCATCCATTTTCCAAATCTAATAGTCATGGTAAGTGGAAATGGCAAGTAGAATTCAGATGGAATTCAGTATTTCAACTGGTGAAAAGGTTTCGTTATAGTCAATTCCTTGACATTGTTTAAACCCTTTTACAACAATTCATGCCTTATAGATACTGACTTATCCTTCCATGTCTAGTTTCTTCTTGAATACCCATTTTCAACCAATAGTCTTTACATCTAATAGAGGATCTACTAAAATCCATACATGATTTTGGTACATGGAATCCATTTCAGAATTCATGGCTTCTTTCTACATGGTAAATTTTTTTCCACTTACTGCTGCCTTGTAGGTTAGAGGATCATTATTATTAACCAATAATGGGTCACCATACTTGGTAACTAGGAAACTATACCATTTTTCTTCTCTAATATCTCTTGTACTCCTACGTAGTACTTGTGTCTCTAGAACATATTCTTATTCTATAGGTATTTGTGGAATCTTCTCCTGTACCAACTCTTGTGTGCCTTGAGGCTTGAATTCATCGAAGTCTATCTTGGTCCCACAATATCTTTTGGATATTTCCTAACTCTCAAAAAATATGTCATTTATTGACACTATAACCTTTTTTATGAGGGGTTTTATAGGTAATATCCCCTTGTTTCTTTAGGGTATCCTATAAAGTTACACTTTTTTCCTTGGGGTGAAAGTTTGTTACCTGAAGAGGCCTTAAAAAATGCTTCGCTTCCCCACACATGTAAATTCGATAACATGGATTTTCTTCCACTCTAAAACTCGTATGGAATACCATTTATCAATTTAGTTATTACTTGGTTTAGTATGTGTGACCCTATTTGTAATGAATATCCCCAAAAGGATAATAGAAGACTTGCATGACTATCATTGATCTCACCATGTCCAACAAGGTGTGGTTCCTCTTTTTGCTTACACCATTCAACTGAGGCGCATAAGGAGGAGTGAGTTGGTATAGAATCCCAAACACCCATAATTAATCAATGATGTATTGATTAAGATATTCTCCACCTCAATCTGGGTGTATTTTCTTAATATTCTTACCAAGATGGTTCTCAACTTCATTATTTTATTATTTAAACTTATCAAAAGAATCTGACTTATACCTCAATAAGTAAATATATCCATATCTACTAAAATCATCAGTAAAAGTTATTATGTATGAGTACCAACCCCTTTCTTCAACTAGAAATGGTCCACACACATCAGTATGAACTAATTAAAGAATCTCATTAGCCCTTTCACCTTTCCCACTAAATGGGGCTTTGGTCATTTTTCCTTATAAACATGTGTGACATACACAAAGTGGTTTTAGTTTGAAAGAATAGAAATATCTATCTTGATTAAATTTTTCCAAGTGTTTCTCATTTACATGACCTAGCCAGTGATTCCAAAGTTGGGTGTGGTATGAGTCATGTGAAGTAACTTTGTTATCGATTGCCATTACTTGGTTTGTGTAATCCAACACATAAAGACCGTTAAATAAATGTGACATACCAAAAAATATACTATCTTTATAAAAAAAGCAACATTAATTTCCAAACTTGAAAATAAATCCATCTTTATCTAGTCTGGATATATAAATAAGGTTTTTGGTCACAAAAGGCACATAATAACATCCCTTTAACACCAAGATCATTCTAGTCAGCAACGTGAGGTGGTAATCCCTGACAACTACAGCAGCAAGTCAAGCTCTATTGTATACTCATAGATATACCTCACCTATGTCAATTTTATTGAATCTACTTTGTTCCTATATTTGAATACATATGTGAGAACTATATTCTTTACCTAATACCCAATTTTTATAAATAGATAAATTTCACTCGATAACAAATGCACATAAAGCTTCCCCTTGCTTTTTTGGATGGGTTTTGTTTTTTTAGTATCCATTATTGCCACTTTCAAAACAAATAGCTTCTTATTTCCTTGCCTCCCCCTTTATCTTCCTTTTCATTGAAGGGTATTAAGAATCTTTGGGCTTAAATATATTTTCCTTCCCTTTCCTCTTATTCACCATAAGGACATAAGGCTTTTCGTGCTTCATGTCTTTGTCCACTTGGTAAATGAGGACAAGAAGATCAGGTATAGACTTCTCAATTTTGTTCACATTAAAATTCCTAACAATACTAGAGAATATTGGAGGGAGTGATGAAAGAATGAGATTGGTGCCTAGCTCTTTGGGAAGTTTAAACCCTAGAACCTCTAGGCGCTCAATATAGCCAATGATCTTGACTACGTGAGGCCCAACTGGGGCACCCTATCCAAGATTACTCTGAAAGAGTGCCCTAGAGATCTCAAATTGTTTCTATCTAGCTCTCTCCTTGTAAAGAACATGGAGGTGATCAAGCATACTATAGGAATCCATGTTTTCATGAGACTTCATGAGTTCACTAGACATGGATGATATCATCAAACATTTAATGTCGACCACATTGTTCATATGTTTTTCGTAGACTAGGAACTCTTCATCACTCACCTCTTGGTAAGGCAGATCAGGTAATGATGATTCCAATATTTAATATTTCCATTCATGGCATAGAATATCCTGGAAGCATCTAAACCATTCCTAGAAGTTATTTCCAGTGAGGATGTTTTCTTTATCTAGTATTGATTGTAGGGATAGTTTGGTTGACAAGCTTGTCATTTTTTATTCTACAATTAAAAGGGCAGATTATTAGTACTTTATTGATTACATTTTATGAGAAATAATAAATTAATTTTAGTAAATATCCCACTATTTTATCAAGTCCCAATGGCCCCCACCATTGAACTCAGAATGTCTAGTTCCTTGGACATTCTAGTGGTAAGGATCCATATTCCCCTTTTCATAACCCCAACAAGGGTTCGTCATGATATTTAAAGGTATTTAGGTAAGTATGTTTTTTCCAACTATGAGCTTGTAGCTCCCTGATCTGTTGAGTGGACTCCCAAATCCTGAAATCTTGACTTGGATCTCCTCAACACTTGCCTCCAAATTTACAGCAAGTCTAGCAAGGTCTGATCCTCTTGATGTAAAATGGTTAAGTCAACCCAAAAATTTTATAAGAGCTTCCTGTATAAAATTAAGTGTCCCGACAAGGGTTAGTCAAACACATAGTTTTATTGAGTCTTTCCCTTAATCAAGTGACATAAGGATTAGTCTGACTTAATATTTTGTTGAGGTATTTTTATCTCTTATGCATAAATTGCTTATTATATTTATCACATTCTTGTTAATATTAAGTGTAACTTACTTAAGTGATTAAACATGTCTTGATAATATTTCCACATAAGCCAAAATTATTTTAGTTCCATCTTACATGATTGTTAATTCATTAATTATATAGTCGTGACAATACATCCATAATAAAAAACCATGAAACTAATAGAAATAAAATAATGTTCATGATCATGAGCTTTTCTAAATGTGTTTTTATCTATCAGTAGATAAACTAACCCTAACCTAGGGGAGAAATACCTTGAACCAATCTGAGGCTCATGTTTACAGCTTTCCACCTTACACCTTTGTATCTCTTTGGATTGGTTTCACCTCATCTCCAACTTGAACCGCCTCCACAAGCTTAGGATCTCCATCCATTACACATGATTTTTAACTTACACACAGGTGAGGGGTAAAATGGAGGTTTACATAAAAGAAACTATGGGCATTCAGGCCCTATATTTTAATGAGAAGAGATGGCACATAAGACAATAATTTAATTTAAATTTGAATTAAAAGAAAACCAATCACATACAAAGGTCTAGTATAGCTCATGATCATCCACACACATGTAAATAATTACTCTTTAATAAAACTAGAATTCAATTATTTAATCATTCTTGTTCAGATAAATCATACTCAAATCGATTAATTATTATCTATAATTAATCGATCCTTTTTTCTTAATCCTTTTCTAAATTTCCTTGAGATTATCATCCATTTAATTTTAATCAAAATAAATTCATTTAAAATTAACCTTTTACATAAAAGTACCTTAGAGGTATCATGGTGAATACCCGTCTAGAATATACATAAAATTTATTATACTCATGTACTGTTTCACTCTTCTAAAATATGGAAAACACGATTTTTGCATACTATCAATATGTGTACCTCATAGATGATTACACGTATCTCATGATTTTTTTGGAAACGTGTTAGGCTTCAATGCACAAAGTAACAACATGTAATATTTTTTATACATGATATTTAGTTATAAACATTACACAAACATTAATTTTTTAATTCTGTTTAATTTGGTAAAGTACGCAGTGTATAGCTCTGACTACACAACGTGTACTACCTTCATATTCTTATCAGAAGTACACGCCTTGGGTCTCAGTGTGTTAAACTTACTTTGGAAATATTGGAGTACATGGTGTGTCTAGTGGCCCACACGCTGTGTTGACTCTAGGTTACATGGTTTCTGGTCGACTTATCTATGTAAGGGATACACAGTTTGGTCTCTAACCTGAAGGGACTACATACCGTGTCTAGTGGGCCACATGACGTGTAATATGGTAATCATGTGCCTATCTGTCTTGGTCAAAATATGGTGTAAGAATTAACTAAATCATGTTAAATAAATTCACAAGTATTGAGTAATTACCGAATTACTCCCGATGTGATGAACACAACTACATAGTGTGTAATCCGTAATGCACGGTGGGTGTGATAGATTACATAGTGTGTAACTCAAAATACATGGCTTGTACTATCGTGTCACCTGGAAAGAATCATTGGTTCCTCCTGATGAGATCCTTGTTTTAATTTTGATCCAAAAATTAAACATTTCTATTAGATTTTTTAGGAATAAAAGAGGAGGAACATATCTCAAAATTCATATTGCAAGAATTATTAACTTTGAATTGACAAACTAAATTATTAATGCATAAATAATCGATGAATTATAAAATAATTATAAAAAATGATGTGACCCCTCTGATACCACTTGAATGATCTAGGCACAGTAGAATCATGACAGTGAGTGGGGCCCAACATTTATTTATCTGTAATCGATGACCAATCCAGGATCAATATGATGATGAATTCCAATATCCATGGATTTAAATAAAATATTTAGACAAAAACATGAAATGAACCAGATTCAAGAAAGAGGATCTTGTACACCATGTTTATAATTTATTTATTTATTTATAAAGTAATTAAATATCTGGGTCTTCAGTATTTTCTTCATTGATGATTTTTGATTGTCCGAAATGACCCTTGTAGATTTCCTTTATTGTGATTGCGAGGATCAAAAGTAGAATCCCTCTAGCGGTGATCCACATGTGCTCTAATGGTCTCTAAACAACCCCACTTGTTCTCTGGGTTCTACTGTGGTGAAGAAAATGTCCTATGTTGATTTTTCATGATTTATTGTTCTTATTTATTGAATAATTTCTATCATTATTGGGAGAGACAGAGTGGAGAGGAGTTAAGAGAGAATTCTATTGGATCAATAATTCTCAATTCACTAGGGTTTGGCCCAACAGACACACCTTTATATTAATCAACATGGGGTTTGAGTTATAATATTTAATTGTATCATAGCAATTAAATGAAATTATAAATATTAGAGAAAACACATTCCATTTAATGTTAATAATAGTTTCATTATTTGTGGTGTTCCAACTTTCACAAAATGGGAACATAAATGAATTCTCGTTCCACATAATGATAACAACATTATTTTTTTCATCACCTTGAAAAATAATATTTACCTACTTTTAAATAATTAATCTATCTTTGGATATAGTCTTGGTCCGCTAAAACTCTTCCATTGAAAACTTGAATAAATATTTTATTCTTAAATAAATATTTTATTCACTTACCAGTAAATAAATATTTATTAAATTTTCAATAAAATAAATAAATTTACTTTATCCACAATTTGGTGAATAAATTTTTATTTAATTTATGAATTCATTTTAACATGAATAAAATTATTCCTCAATATTGAGAATAATATTAATTCCCTTAATTAAATTCAAATACAATTTAATCGAGACCACAAGGAACACATAGTGTGTGACCCTCTAGGATTCTTTCTCATTGGAATTAGGCGGGATTGCATAAAGTCCTAGATAACAGTCTAGAAACTCGTCAAGGAACCCAAGAGAAAGAACATAATGTCACAACGACGACATCCACATAAAAATTCTCACTCTGTGATATAATAATTTTTTTATGATATCTCATCAAGAAGGTTTCGTGATAGTGTCATCAACATATGTGCTTGATACGTAATTCTTGGACTACCTAAAATAAAATCATTGATACACCATGACCATGGAATTTAGGTTGATGGTTCTATTTCAATCAAATGGATGAGATATCAACTTCCATAAATAGAAGGGATAAATCCTTCCTCGACTTATCCATTAATAACATGTCATTCATGACGCACCCAATGTACCCTACTTCCCGTCAACATATGGCATGACGATTTTCATCAGTAAATCAAAGTGTGAAATTTGTGACATGTAATTATGATAATACTAAAGTATAAGGACCATTAAACACACTCGCAGATAGGAATATCTAATCGCACCAAAACATGCAGAATTCCTACCGGCGGGTCTGTTCTCATAATCTCTCATCTTGGAGATTACCAAGTGGGAACTTCATGAGAGGAAGTCTCATATTCTTAAGAGTAATCACACCTAACAATATGTACACTATGTCTCCCATCATAGTGTTTCATCAAATCACAAAACTATATTTAAGAATATTATTATATCATTTCAAGGTTCTCATCATTGTGGGGGAACTACCATGACCTTATCAATGAAAAAAATACTCTAGGACATTATTACATCATAGTCATGCATAACAATGTACAATATGTAATAAGATGTTTAATGTTTAAATAAATTAAATATTCATGTAATCAAAGTACAAATAGTTGGTTTTAGGACACCAACTCTAATAGTGTTCTAGCAGGGAGTAGTTATGGATCATTCAAAGATAGAGGCAGTTGTGTATTGGGAAGCCCCCAAGATAGTGTAAGAGGTGTGGAGTTATTTTTGTATTGCTGGTTATTATAGGAGATTCATAGACAATTTATCTTGGGTCACGAAACCTCTAACAACCTTGATCTAGAAGGATTAGTCATTTATGTGAACTGACTAGTGTCAATTATCTTTTGAGTACTTGAAGGAGACGTTGTTCAGTGCTTTACTCCTTTTTTCAACAAAAGGAGTTCAGTTTGAGGTTTTTTGTGATGATTTGTGTCTTGGAATGTGTTTTTTATGATACATAATAGATCAGTTGTTTCTTATGGGTCTCAATAGTTATTTCCCCATGGGCATAACTATGCCACCCATGATCTTGAGTTGATGGTAGTTGTGTTTTCTTTGAATTTTTTGTGACATTACCTCATTGATGAGCATTTTGTTTTCTTTAATGACTAAAAGAGCTTGTGGTGTGTCCTCTCCCTATGTGACTTGAACTTGATTCAATGTCAGTGGATGGAATTCTTAAAGTATTACGATTTTTGAGATTTCATATGTGGCAGGTAAGGTAAATGTTGTGGATGATGAGCTGAGTAGGAAGTCACATAGAGATAATGTGCCTGAATCTAGAGATTCCTGAAGAGTTATGGAAGAACTCTCAGTGATGCATCTATATATTTGAGAGGTTTTATTTTCCAGATGATTATGTTTTCATCTTTTGTATAGTGGTGGAGGAGTCCCAGTTGGGGGTTTTTGTGGTGGAGGTTTGGAGGGACCATGTTGTTTTTAGTGATTCCTCTAATGGTTAGTCTATGGATGGATAGCACCAAGTGTTCTTCCAGGGAAGGATTTTAATTCCTTTGGTGATGTGTGAGATGGATCTCCATGATTTTCATAGCTCACCATAAGTGGTACATCCCAATGTGAAAAATATGTATTCCGATTTGAAAGATCAATTTTGTTGTCTTGGGATTAAGTGTGAAGTTATAGAGTTTTTTTCTTGATGTTTAGTTTTTCAGAAGGTGAAGTTTGGGAACCATGTTCTTGGTAGTTTTCTCCATCCATCAGATGTTCCCCAGTGTAAGTGGAAGGACATCTCAATGGACTTCATTACGAGTTTGTCTAGATATTAGGGAGGTTATGATGCTATATTGGTGATAGTGGATCATTTTATGCAATCATCCCACTTTATAGAAATCATATATTCAATATTAGTTGAGTTTTTGTCAAGGATGTATATGGAGGAGTTGGTATGACTCCAGAGAGTCCCTAGGATAATCATCTCTGATCAGAATCCTCTTTTTACCTCCAGGGTGTGGAAAGATTTGTAACATGATTTTGGCTCTCATTTATTCCTTAGAACTACTTTTCATTCACATACGGACGGTTAGATAGAGCGGACCATTCAAACTCTTGAAGACATGTTGTGCTCTTATGTCCTGGATTTTGGAGGTTCATGGATGAGACACCTGCCCTAGGTCATGTTTTCTTACAATAATAGTTTTCACTCCACCATTGGTAGGGTACCATTTGAAGCTTTTTACGTCCAACCTTTCCATTCTATGTTATTCTAGATTAAGTTCAGAGAGGAAATAATTCTTAATCTTCAACTATAGGAAAAAACATATTTTACGGTTTTTTAGTTGTGGTTTTCAAAAGCGTCGCTAACTCTTTTTCGAAAAAACATTTGGCGGTGGGTTTTTAGCGTTGTTTTTTAAAACTGCCGCTAAATGTGTTTTTTATTTTTTTAATTTGTTTAAAACTTTAATTTAAAAAAATTAAATTTATTTTCTCGTTACGGTTTTCTAGAAACTGTTCTGAAATAGCGACGATTTTCTAGAAACCACAGTGAAATTAAAGGAAAAAAGAATATAAAATATAAAATATTTATTTATTATTTATTATTTATTATTTAAAATAATATATTGTTTATGATTTATAATTTTAATTAATTATTATGTTCTAATTAATAAATATTTATAATTACTAGTTAATAATAATTTGAAAGTTAAAATAATTCTTCAAAAAGTTGAAAATCAAACTTCGACATCAAATGACCATAACTTTTGAAGTGGGAGTCCCTTTTATCTCCATAACCAGTCAAATAGAAGCTTATGAGATGAAATAAAACCACATTTGATCATAATTTTGTAATATTTAAAATAATAAAATGTATTATAGTTTCAAGAAAAGTTGGAAATCAAACTTCAACATCAAACAAACATAACATTTGATTTGGGTGTCCGCTTGGGCTATACCACATATCAAATAAAATTTTTCACAGATATACATTCCATTGTGACTAAGGTAACCCCTATTAATATTTTTTATGGCCAAAAAAAGACTTAGAAGGCCTCCAAAACTGAGTTTTTATTCGGGGTGTTCAAATTTTTTATCATTTGATGGAATTTCAACCTCTTTTAATGGGGTTTTTATAGTATTTTTTGGTGGATACTGAATTTATTCCTGGGGATTGCATTTATATTGATATTATGGTTTTTAATTTTTATCATTTTTCATAATTTAGTTTGAATTATAATTAAATATATGCATATTTTCTTATATTTACTTATAATAAATCAATTGTATAAATACAAATTTACATAAAAATTTATTTTAAAATATAAAAACCATATGGAAATAAATATTTATTATCTATTTAATTTAAAATAAATAATTATAAATTTTATTTACTGTATGGTCTTGAAAAATCCGCTACGGGAAGAAAATACACCCACAATCACTTTGCATAAGGAAGAAAGTACTCCTACAAGACTATCAAGGTGAATGGACTCAAATTGAGTTGTAAATTTTAGAAGAAACTTGAAGGAATTAAATTTTTCAAAGAATATCAAGTGTCACGCGTACCATCATCGAGAAGGGTCCATGGACCACCTGGATCACGAACCACCAGTACGTGGAATGATTCTTGAACCATTGGCCTGCAGAGCGATGTCCAACGAGCACGATGGACCGTGAACCACATTGTTGAAGGACTCATGCAAGAGAAGGTGATCTGCGTACCATTTTGCGAACTCAATAGTTCGTGGGTGAAGCAAACCGGTAGGGTTTCACAAACCATAATCGCAAACTGTGGCCTCCGCAAACCTTGGATGACTGAGTCTTCTACAAGTCAAGATATCTCTTCACAGGCCTCTAAAAATAGTGTTGCATGTTGATAGATATGATTTCCCCAATTCTCTATAAAATTAACACATAAGGAATTGAAAAGGACGGATGAAAAAATCTTGAAGGGAACCCAGAGGTTGGAAGAAAGAACTCAGAAAAGATTCTGGATTCGGTCTGGAATTACCAGTGAATCTCTAATCTCTAATCATGTTCTCTACAAGTACAGTCGGTCGTGAACCATAAAATGGGGGAACATAATAATAAAAAGTGAATCGTGAACCTAAATGATGAAACTGAGAACCATATACTTCTCGCGGATGAACATCCCGAAAATGATGATCCCGCAAACCCTCCCCCAAAATGGTGTTCCGCTTAGTGTATCACTGTGCGGATTTAACTCAGTGTTGTGTACTACATCAGTACGGGGATTGAACCCAAAGAGGCGTGATGGGCCACGTACCACTATGGTACGTGGTGGTCTATACCGATGCCCATATACCTCATCGGTATGCGGACAGGACCTCTACCTGCATACCACTACAGTATGTGGAGCTTCCCCCACCCCGCATAAGAAATCAATACGCGGAATGGGGTTTTTTTAGTATTATTTCCTCTGATCCCAACCTCACCCCTCCACAATCATCCAGTCCTCCATAATCCCTCCGTGAATGAGTCCTCTGGCATTAGGCCAAAGCCTCCTCCAAATCCATCAGACCCATATGATCAGGCCATCGGGAACATCAGTGTACCCTTTTGAGTTTACATACCCATGGTAAGCAGAGTCACGAAGGCTATCCCCATGATGGTTTGGAGTTTGGGGATTTCTATGGGTCTATATTCCCATGGTAACCCAGATTCCAAAATTGGGATGCCGACGTGAACCTCCCCATTCTAGGGATTAAGGGTGATCGCTTTCTTTTCCATTCAATGAGGAATAGTGATTAGTCAAATGAGTTATGTTCACTTCTACTTTTGATGAGGACGCAACTCCTCCCCTTCCCAGAATGTATTCTGGGACCCTCCCACTGACATAATTAGCCAATATTCTAAGGTTGAGCTGCATGACCTTTAATGTCATTTCATGTTGAAAGGTTAATCGCTCCGCGCCCTCACCCACCTTCACCCCAGCATTTTCCGCCATAGGATCTCCCTCTCCCACTAATGGGAGATGAAGAATGTGGTTAATAGGATCTCTCACATCCTCTTGTTTATCACACTGATCATGACTCACGTGGTCTTAGAGGTTTGTGTTGATTACAAAATCCATGCCAACTAAACTATGAGAACTTTGATTCTTGATCAAATCATGATATGTAGGATGCCTACCTGAAGGCCCAAGCTCCAAATTGTGACCATCCAAAAGGTTCAACCCAATATTGATTCCTTAAATGGGAAGTTTCTATGCGTAACCCCATAAAAATCTGAACTATGAGAACTCTAATTCCTAATTAAACCAAGATATGTAGGATGCCTACTTGAAGGCCCAAGCTCAAAAGGGTTCCCTTCCAAAAGGGTTCACCCAATAATGTCCCCCCAAATGGGTAGCTTCCATACATAATCCCCAACCCATCTAAACTACAAGAACTTTGATTCATGATCAAACTAGGATATGTAGGATGCCTAAAAGAATGGTCAATCTCAAAAGGGTTCCCATCCCAAAGGGATCGCCCAACCATGTCCCCCAAATGGGAAACTTCCATGTGTAAGTCCGACATAAATCCAAACTATGTGGGTTATGATTCCTCTCACAATGATACATAGGAAACCCATATTATGGATCCAATTCCAAAATCAAATCACCTTCCGTCCCCGCTAGATGATGATAAGCTTTAGAGTGCCTTATTGTATAGCTTAAGTCAGCAGTACCTTTGTAGCATCAAATATATGCATGCCTATGGCGATCCTGCAAACCAAGGGTAGCCCATGGATACACTCTTCGGGAATGAACCAAGGATTAACAAACATATGAACATGACTTAAATCTATAAGAGAGTCTTGTAACAGGAAATAATCCTCCCCCGAAAGGGTATAGTGAGCTTGACTTCCCATCCTCTCAACCAATGGTGTCCTTAAGTGTCGTTGGCTGAATCATCAATCAATGAGTTCCTACCTTTGGAAAAAAAAATTCCATGAATCATGAATACCAGGGTCGTTGGGTGTTTCTGACTCCACGAATAAACCCATTGGAGACCATCTGAGGAATTTATATCCAAGGAGGACTGATTGCATAACTACTTGACCCCACACAATCTTCTGTTGGGACCGACTGACTGTGGAATCTCCTTCGCAATGCGAAAGGGGTGAATTGACCAGCCCCATTGGGGTTAATCCAACTCTCTTCTAAAGGATAATGATACAAAATGCGTTGAAACAAAATAAATAGTTAATTTTACAAGAAATCGCCTCTGGAAAAAGAGGCGGGTGATGATTCATGTCATACCACTTCCTCATCACCCAAAATGAACCACCTTGAAGGTGGAACAAAAATGGTGAACCTGACATGAACCCTTAACCTAGGAGGTGGTTATACTCCAATGATAAAAGACAAAAGGACATTGCACGTTGGCCCATTTTATTTTCCCTGGTACACGCGAAATGCACCACATCGAAGGTAGAAAAAAAATAGTGAACCCAATGTGAATCCTTATCCAAGGTGGCGGTTCTACCCCAATGATAAAATACAAAAGGACATTGCACGTCGGCCCATTTTTTCACCCTGGTATACACGAAACATGCCACCTCAGAGGAAGAACAAAAATTGTGAACCCGATGTGAATCCTTATCCAAGGTGGCAGTTCTACCCCAATGATAATAGACCCAAAAGGATATTGCATTTCAGAGAATTTTATTTTCCCCTTTACACAAAAAACACGCCACCTCGGAGGCAAAACAAAAATGGTGAACCCGACATGGATCCTTAACCAAGGTGATGGTCTTACCCCACTCAAGCCCCTTCACCCCACAATAGAGAAAAAGAGGGAAGGGGAGAAATTTGAATCGTTAGATATGAATGTGTTTAAAGGAATTATACTTTGATGGGGTTTTGTGGTTTGTATGTCATATATGTATATTGCAGGCTCCCGAATAGAAACCTTCGATCCAAACAACATCCAAACGACCAATGAAGACATGCGCATTAGCGATCCCGTAGGTGGCCAGGGTCCCAAAGAAGAGCTGGACCCCCTCGCCTACCTAGTATCTTCAACACTGGGTATCTAATACACTGATCAGGTAGTACCACCGAAATGGTACTCTCCCCATAGTGGAGGCCACGAGATAGGACCTCCAGTCTTCAAATACTGGCCAGCTGCCTCTTTATCTGTGGTCGGCACCCCAGCACAAGGTGACCCCGATGATCGCCTCAAACTGTTTTGAGAGCCTTTCCCCAGAACGTGACAAGAAGTACCTCTCTTACCTTAGGGATGTAGATGAAGTCAATGTTGACAACTTCATATCAACTACATAGGGGTCCTACTCACGGGCCCCCACTAGAGAGTGTCGCTGCTGACACCAGATTACTAGACCTCCTCCCGCTGAAGAGGACCTTATGCTGAGGCCACCTTCTAAAGTCTAGGAGACCCGAGGCCCTTGGGATGCCTGCCAAGGTTGTAGAATATATAATCAAGAACATGCTATCACCTGGGTTCCTGAGGAGCAACTTCATCATACTAACACGATGGAATTCCTCTCTAAGACATAAAACTCTGCCCCCTTCACTCAAGCCCACCACAGAAATAGGGTGGCACAATACGAGCACATGCATGTTCTTTCTAGTGATCTTCGGTTCCACCATGTAGATATAGTGGAAAACTACAGGCAGATGCAGATATTTTTCGATGAACAACAAGCTCATCCACCAAATAGGGTGGAAACCAGCTACATGCAGGCACAAATACCTGCTGACGCATTTCATGCCTATCATCTAAATAGGGAAACAATTGAATACAGGCAGGCACAAATACCTTCTGATGTGTATCGATCCCACCATCCAAATAGGGTGGTAAGAAAATATGAGCAGAGTCAAATTCTTGCGGATTCATACAAAGACCACAAGACAAATACAACAACAAGAGAGCAGATGAAAATCCTCGATAGTGAATATGAAGTCCACCAGTCAAATACGATGGAAACCAGATAAGATAAATAGTGGAAGACTCATTCCTCTGTCCTGGCATAGGAGAACTACCAGTATTTACTAGAAACTCATAGAGGACCGGAGTAGGCACAAACTCCAACTCTGATATTGGAATGGGACTTCATACCAGTTCCATCCAAATATGTATCTTAACACATCTTGGAAATGATGGAATATTAGACGTTGATCCCCAACCATATCATCCAGAAATGAAAAGACATTATTGAATCAATGGAAAAGGTGAGAAACTGGTCCCACGACCCAGTTTCCTCGAATGGAATGACTCACTCGCAAAATGAGTTGGTAACTCCAGAGCAGTTATCCATATCTGCTTCAATCTAGGAGGGTTGATAGAAATATCCCACGATACATAGACAACCGTATTGGGAACAAATACTTGTTCTATTTGGGGGATGTCAGTCCAATGTGGTGGCCACTCTAGGGCAGGCATATATTCCTTCCAAAACTCAATATTTTTTGTCAGCATATCATGGTGGAATCATAGGATTCAACAAGATAGGGACCTGTATATGAACGTCGTTACCAACAACAGACGTCTCTGGTTACCCTCAAGAGATCACTCAAAGATAAAATGCACTAAAGGAAACTGGAAAATGAAGAGCACATACATGATCCTGCTCTACTGGAAGCTGGGGTTCTTGATTACCTTAAACATATATTGATAAATACTCAAGACCATGTCAGTCCATTACCAAATTATGGAAGTGGTAGTAGCAATTACGAAGGGCCTCCCCACAATGTCACTACCATTAGCTTTTAAGGTCCCCCCTAGAGCACCCACGAGGGCTCACTCCGTGGGCCAGTAATGATTGATCATGAGAGCTTATCTCCTGATGCACATCGGGGTATCTCACCCCTCAACCTGAATATTAGACAGCCAGAAGGTCCTCCCCATGTAGTCATCCGCCCTGATGGTCCTCTCCAAGGTGTACGTTGCAGATATGATTCTCCCTGTATTCATATGTCGAGTCATGATGGTATTCCTCACCATGATGGCAGCTATTGAGAAGGCCCCCCTCACTATGGCAGTTACTATAAAGGTCCTCCTCATAGTAACATCAAGCAATGAGAAGGTCCTCCCCTCATTGTGGTACATTTTGAAATCCCTCCCCAGGATGTACACTACAAAAATTCTTCCTATAGCCAGGTACCAAGTCGTGATAGTAGTCCTCACCATCACAGTGGTCATCGAGAAGGTCCTCCCCTTAGTGACATCAAGTAGAAAGAAGTACCTCCCCTCACTATATCCCACCATGAAGGTCCTCCCCATAGTATACACCAAAAAAACATTTCTCGTAGTCGTTCATCAAGTTGAAATAGTAGCCCTCTCCATTGCAACACCAATTGCAAAGGTCATCCCCACAACCAAAATTCATAATAGAAATAAGGTCCTCTCCATACCAGAACAAATATTAGAAATCCCTCCTACGATGAGGGACTCAAAAATATGGATTCAGACATATTGGGCACTCCATCTATAACGAGTGATATTGTTTCTCAACTATAGGATGGCCCGGGGCCACGCTCATCTTCTGAGCCACCCCCACGCCATCCACAAATCAATAAGGCTCCCACTAGCCCAGTTTTCTAGAACGAAATTATTAAAAATCATTCGAGCTGGGTATATCAAGTAGAGGAGCCTCTGGAAGAACAAAAACGGGATATATTTCTTGTGAGAAGACAAATATCTAAGGATAATATACAAGTGATGTATTTTCTTAAATCCACTTCTCACATCGACATACCAGGATATTTGTCTAGGGAATGTATACACAACATTCACCTCAATATATGGACAACTCTTCATCATCTAATAGAAAAATTGTTACCCTATGAAGGGTATGCGGACCACATCTACATGATATGGGAGATTCACTGTCTAATCGACCTGTAATCTCTCCTGTCTACACAAAATCCACAATCAGAAAGGTGAAAAAAACCTTGAATTGGATTACCTCCATGCACTGCATAAGTTGTGTCACCTCATTGTTGATGCCCCGACTAAAGTTCACATTCAGGGATGTGGAGAACAAGGATCTCTACACTTCACCCCTCATCCCATCCAGCAAACCCCATTGGAAATGAAATATTGCAATGTCATTACCCAAAGATAGCAATCAAGTGAAACCCATACTCAGGAAAGATGGGATACTCAACAAAAATTGGCCTGGAGTAAGTCTCAAAAGCATCAGGTTCGAAGAGATCAAGCCATCAAAAAGCTTCTGAGTCAGACAACCAAGAAAATCTAGTAGGATTTCTGCCTAAGGGAAGCTGAACAGCAAGCAGTGTTCATGTCTTAAAAAGACCATATACTCTATGTTTCCCAATTCCATACTCATCTCACACCCGCACAGGAGTACGTGAAATTGAAAAGGTGGAAATAGTGGTGGCTGCTGCCGAAATGTAGGAACAACCCAAGCCCATAGGGCTGGGGGAATTTTTAAATCAAAATTCCCCCATAAGTCTAAAAAATTCAGGTCGTAGTGCATCAATGGAAGAATGGGAATAATCCCAACCCGCAGGACTGGGGCCATTTTTACATCAAATCCCCGCATAGCAGACATCTGTCTTCTTCTATATAGGAAGAATGATGAATATAGGAGTCACATGTTCCACCCCTTCTCATGGTTTGCACCCTTTGAGACAAAGGCACAATACGAGGTTAGGTCAGGGCTCCCTTTGGGTCAATCTTCACCAAGAAACCTAAAAAATACCGCATAATAGAAGGAGAATGTCTGATAAATGAAAGAGAAAGAATTCGTACCATTCAACATCAATTACACCACCCCCAATTCGGTATACCTTAGTGAACGTGGTAAATTTAAACCTCATGGATCTCATAGGAAATGAAGTAGAGGGAGAGGACGTGAAAGAATATGGTTCTCTCCCAGAGGCATCCCCCATCGAGCCTGATGGTGTGTATTCCCAAAACTAGAGAGAGGTCCTAAATCTGGGAACCCCCTCAGTTATTCTGGCATTACCTCCCCGCCAAATACTATAATGGGAACTACCCCACCAAATGGTACAACAGGCATCGCCCTGCCAAATGGTACAACAAGAACCGCCCTGCCAAACGACACCATTAGAAGAAGACAATCATGAAGAAACAGTGTTGAATCAAGAATTGATCTTCAGTTACATTAATTTCATTAACATTATGGACCCCTTCTCAGATGGATACTATTTCCATGAACCCAAATTCACCGCGCCTAACTAGAGATCTGGAGGAAGAGGCCGCAGAGGCTGGATGTTTCTTGGAAGGCATGATCATGGTAGGAGTCAAATTCCTGGCCATGTCATAACTCAAACTGTTAAGATTGTGGAAACCCACAGAAGGACCCTCTGGAAGACACAATAAGAAATAAAATTCTTCTCCACCCACATGGGAGGAAATCCAAGCCCAGTTATATTGGAGTATCCATCAGAGGAAGAACAACTATCAAATCGCCCAAGGCATGCAGGCGAACCAGTTTAGCCAAACCCAAAAAGGACTGCAACACCACCAGTTCATGTTAGAGAGATCGAACCATCTATGTCCAAATCCAAAACCCCTAAAGTGTATGTGAAAGGGAAACCTCAAGTGGGAAAGTAACTACCTTTAGAAAAAAATATGATATTCTAATAAAACTGGCTTCAGTACCAGAGAAACTATCGATCCTCGATGCATTAATTTTATCCTCGATTCTTAGGGAGGAACTCATTGAAGCCTTACTAAGTCCCTAGGAATTCAAGGCTAAAGTATCAGTAGTCAAATAATGCTGAATGGAGACCAATACTGAATAATTTCACAACATCATTTCCTTCACAGATAGGGATGAAGACTCCATCATGCAAGGGCACATAAAACCCTTATATGTGTCCGAAAAGATAAATGGAATATATTTCCAGAGGATTTTCATCGACAACGGCTTTGGAGTCAACCTCCTCCCATGGTAAACACTTCATCGGTTGGGCTATGATGAAGAAATATTGACGCCCTTCACTACAACTCTGCTGGGATATAATAAAAGCAATCAGAAACTGTTGGGACGAATCAATCTTAAAACTTGGATTGGAGACCTCATGTCAGATTCCAAGTTCCTAGTAGTAATGAAAAGTATGGCCTTCAATGTCCTATTAGGGAGGCCTTGGCTGCATCTGCATGTTGAGATTCTGTCATCATACCATCAGTGCATCAAATATTTCACTAATGTTAAAAATGGGGCATTGCACACCGATAAACACCCATTTGAGTCATGTGAGTCACATTATATCGACACAGGGTTCTATGAATTAGAAGAAAAACATCATTTATCCGATGAAATTGACTGGATTACTGCCCTGAATGGATTGGAAACGGATCCCACTGATCCCTTCCAGCAACTTGGGGAAGAGTATGTATTACCCATCAACCAAGTTGAATGCATAAGTGAAAGTTTGGATGCATAATCAATTGTCTTCATGGTCCCTGCTATGGCTGCCAATTCCAAAGACATGGAAGAGTGGGATGACTCCCATGATGTCAAGAAAAGACCTATCAAAGATTCTCCCAACCCATCCATGGGACCTCAAACTACCCCCTCCTCACACACTAAGTCAAAAGACGATCTCTCTCCCAACATTGGAGAGTTTTTCTCAAGAATAATCTATCCATACGAAGAGGAAGAAGATGAATATTATGAGGATGAAGAAGATAAAAAAGAAGAAGAAAACCTCCTAGATTACCCTTCTTCATTCGAACAATGTGTCTCAACCACAATTGATGAACTTATGGAGATAAACATAGGCACCAAAAACAACCTGCGGCCCACTTTGATCAGTGTGGATATTCCTGTCGAGGAGAAGGATGCATATACCTCCTTCCTAAAGAAGAATAGAGATGTGTTTGCCTGAAACTACACAGAAATTCCAGGCCTCAATCCTGAGGTCTCCGCTCATCATTTCGTCTTACCATAAGAACACTGGGGCCATAAACAGGCAGCTAGAAGGACCCACCCGACGCATGATGCCAAAATAGAGGCTGAAATTGACAAGAAGATCAAATCCAACTTCATACGGGAAGTTCAATACCCAATATGTATGGGGAACATAGTCCCTATCAAAAAAATAATGGACATATTAGAATCTACATTGACTTTAGGGACCTTAATCGACATTGCTTAAAAGAAGATTTCTGAGTCCCGATCACAGAATTATTGATTGATGCAACTGCCAGATATGAGGCTCTCTCTTTCATGGACATATATTCTGGATACAACCAGATCTGTATGGCCTGATGATATAAAGAATCTATTGCTTTTAGGTCCCCTTAGGTAGTGTTCTTTTATAAATTTATGCCCTTTGGTTTAAATAATGTTGGCTCCACATATCAGTGCACCATGCATCACATCTTCAAGCCCTTCTTGGGAAGATTCATTGAGTGTTATGTCAACAATCTGGTGGTTAAATCATGAAAGTTCTCAAAACACCTAGAAAATCCTGAAACTATCTTCAAAAAACTATGACAGCATAATTTAAAGATGAATCCCTTAAAATGAACCTTTAGAATTACCTATGGAAAATTCCTCAGCTTCACTGTATGCCATCGTGGCATCGAATTCGACCCTGAGAAGATAAAGGACATCCTTGGCATGTCCCCACCTTGTAACCTCGCTAAGTTGAGAGGTCTAGAGGGGCACCTCTCCTACATTTGGTGATTCATAGGTAACCTAGTAGATAAATTCTTACCTTTCACCAATATCATGAAGAAAGGAGTTACATATGAGTGGGATAATTATTTCCAAGAAGTGTTCAACAATATCAAAAGATATCTCCTAATCCCATCAGTACTGATGCCTCCAGTTGGGGGGAGACTGCTCATTTTATATGTAACCACCCTGGAACATAAATTAGGTGCCTTCCTCTCACAAAAAAATGATGTCGGCAGCAAGAAAAACCTCTATTACCTCATCCTAACAATGATTGGTGTTGAAACTCGGTATTCAAAAATTCAAAATCACTACCAAGCCCTAATCTCCATAGTTCAAAAACTCAGGCATTACCTGCAGCACCATGAGGTCTAACTGGTCTCCCCCTGTAACCCGTTCAAATATATCCTCCACCATCCCATGCTAAATGGATGCCTATCATAATCGGTGGTCATCCTACAGCAGTTTTATATATAGTACGTACCCCAAAAGGTCATCAAAGGCCAGGCATTATCAGACTTTTTTTTAGAGCACCCCTCTAAGGAAACAACACTGTTGGATGTTTATATTAAGAAGTTTTTTCCATATAGGAGGACCCCTAGACATGGGAAATGTACTTCGATGGTGATTCCTGAAGCCCGATAAGGAAAATTATGGAGGATACTAAGCTCACAAAAATGGGGATGGGAATTATACTCATATCCCCTGAAAAGTTCATCATGCCTTATTTTTTCCTTCTTTTGGAAGGGTGTAAAAATAATAAAGCAGAATATCAGGACCTCATTGCAGGCCTAGAATTGGCACTTCATATGCAAGCCAAACACCTAAAGATAAAGGGTGATTCGGAGCTAGTCATCAAACAGGACAGTGGTGACTACTCCATTAAGAAAGAAGTATTGGTCCCCTTAATGAACCATGTTCAAGAACTGATGGAAGAATTCCCATCAGAACCAACATTGACTTATGTCCCCAAGTCACAAAATTCCCAAGCCGACACTTTGTCAAATTCATCCACAGCCTTGGTCGGTCCAAACTGGGATGAAATAGTCGTTAACATTTCCCATCACTGGATGGTCCTTCGATTTATCCAGATAAATATAGAGGAAATTGATGAAATTAGTCCTATTTCTGAGCCTTATGGTCACACCACCGGCTAGATGAATCCCTTTTCAAATTACCTTCGAAAGGGGGAACTCCCACCAGATAGGGCTGGAAGGGAGAAGGTCTGAAGATAGGCAGTCAACTTTTTCTTGCACAATAGGGTAAACAAATAAAACTTTCTCTACAAATGAGGCCTTGATGGAGTCCTTATTAGGTGAATTTATGGAGAAGAGACTATTGTTTTCATGAAATAAGTACACGTCAGAGCTTGTGGAGTGCATCAATTAGCAACCAAGCTCTCTCACAAAATCTAAAGGCTTGGGTATTACTAGCCCACTATGATACAGGATTGTGCCATATTCACCAAGAAGTGCCATTCCTTCCAAGTTTGTGCCAATTTTATACACTGAAACATAGAGTTACTTCATACAGCTAAGTGCTCATGGCCATTATCCACCTAGGGGAAGGATGTTATGGGACCATATCCTCCTGTCACAACAAGACAATTCAAGTTCATACTCACAACGACTGACTTATTTTCCAAATTGTCCGAATCCATACCCCTTAAAGAAGTCAGGGTGAAAACATCATTAGCTTTGTGAAGGCCAACATCATCACTAGATTTGGTGTCCCTCATTCAATACTAATAGACAATGGAACCAACTTCTGCTCTTCTGATTTTCACAAGCTATACCAGAAGTATGGAATCAAATACAACTGTTCATCCTACTACCACACAACATCCAATGGGAAGACATAGGATTTCAACAATATCCTTTCCAAAATACTCCAAAATATGGTTAATAAGGATAAGAAATTATTTCCAGACAAGATCCTTCATGACTTATGGGCTTACCAAACCACAACCTGCACTACCACCCAGGCGACCCTGTACTCACTAGTATACAGGGAAGAGACGGTTTTACTTATCAAAATTCAAGTTCCATCACTTCATGTGGCCATTTGAGACCAAATTTCCATAGACGAGAAATACCAAAGATGGTTTAATGAGTTAGAGTAGCTAGAAAAAAAAAGGTAGCACACTTTACACCATTTTGAATTCTACCAAAATCGTATTGCATGAGCCTTTAACAAAAAGGCTCACCTTTGATCTTTCCTCAAAAGAGAAATGGTGTTAATCCTTATAACCCTAATCATACTCAGGAAGAATCCCCCAAATCATGAACTAAAGTGGGAAGGACCGTATGTCATACATAGGTTCAATTCCAATGGAGTATATTCCCTGATATCAATGGACGGAAAGCTCATCATGACTCCCAAAAATGCAAAATTACTGAATAATTTCTTTGCGTAATGGAAACACCCATGCCATGGTCCAAGCTCTATGACCCTAAACTATGAGATATAGCAACACCTAGCCATGGTCTGAGCTCTATGACCCAAAATTGTGAATTATATCAATGCTGAATCATGGTCCAAACTCTATTACCCTAAACTATGAGTTGTTTTCCTGACCAACATGATGATAAAATATGTGGTATTAGCCATGGTCCAAGCTCTATGACCCTAAACTATGAGTTATAGAAGCGCCTAGTCATGGACCAAGCTTTATGACCCTAAAATATGATTTATAGTAACACCTAGACATGTTCCAAACTCTATGACCCTAAACTATGAGTTACAACAATCCCCAGTCATGGTCCAAACTCTATGACCCTAAATTATGAGTTGTCCTAACAATCAAGATGATAAAATGTATGGTATTAGCCATAGTCCAAACTCTATGACCCTAAACTATGAGTTTTTTTCCTAATCAACATGGTGATAAAATGTATGGTATTAGCCATGGTCCAAACTCTATGACTGTAAACTGTGAGTTATAATACCCCCATGTCATGATCCAAACACTAATACCATAAACTATGAGTTATTGTCCTTTCCACATGACGTTAAACTATAAGGAACTTGTCCCTGAAACATGAAATTAAATTGTGACTCATGTCCTCACAGTAAGATGTTAAACTACATGACACAAAGAATCCTAATCGCATGACAATAAACTGCATGATCTCTCAAAGAACTATGTACGGATTGATTCATACCCTAATAGGATACGTAGTGATGCCTCAATCCTAGATCATGTCCCATCCCCCACCAAAAAAAACAAAAAAAAATCCTCCATCATATCCCCTACCTCCCAAAACTTACGAGAAACCCTAGTCACTCCTAGTTTCTCATATAGAGTATGACTCATGTGAGGTTAGGATCAGTGGTAAGGATTCCTTTATGAAAAAAAATATAGGGAGATATGGTGGACCTGGAACCTGTATAAAATGAAATAAAAATGACCCTACACATAAACCGAGCCCGATCGGTATAGGGAACATACAGAACTACGTACGGCTTGATTCCTTCCCTTGTAGGATATGTAGTGATGTCTGGATTTGGAATCCCAGCCCATCCACTGAAAAACTTCCCTCACATGTCCCTACAAATCAAGAAAACATTTGTAGGGAACATTAGGAATTACATACAGCTTGATCCCTTCCCTCGCAAGATATGTAGTGACGCCCTTATTTGGCCTCTCGGCCAAGCCACCATAAAAAAAAGGGGGGCCATTTCCCCATGCGTGGGTTAGACTTTTATGGGGAGTCCATGGAAGGTCCTAAACGCATGACAATAAATTGAATAATTCTTCAAGAATTATGTGTGGCCAAATCCTCGGTGTTACAAGATCCCGCACATGACCCCCACTCATGACAAGTCAAAAGATCATGCTTCCCCCTATAAATATGAGTCAGCCCTATGTGGAAGCTCTATTATTTCATAGTTAATCATGGTTCGGGTATTATTTACATTCCTAGGAACATATTTCCAATTTTTAAAACTCCATACCTTAGGAAAACGTGGATCCCCATAATCATTCAAGGACATCTGAGAAAGAAGGCAAGTGTCCTGCGAACACCTTTGTTTGACTATGCACATCATACCCTGGTGGCTATGCATATGTTTCCAACAAAAATGGCCATTAATCAAAGTAAAATTCATCCCTAGTAGAGTCTTCTCACATCTCAATACGCCCAATGGATTCCAAACCCCATGTCATTCCTCATGATTCAAGTTTCCCCCAAGACTATGGTTTACACCTTCTATCATCACTCACGTCTAAGGAATGTCAAAATTTCCTGATTGCAATTAACTCAAAACTATTAAAGATCTTTATGACAGAATAATCATCCTTACTGCATGACTCTAAACTATACAGCATCATGTCCTCACCGCACGACATTAAACTTTAAGGCCAAAATCGTCCTTGCAGTATGACGTTAAACTGAATAGAATTGGATTAAGCCTAAAGTGACCTCTGATGTTGATATTTATATTATTAGGTAATGACCCGGAATCCTAGTAATCCATTGTTTGTCATACCAAGCATAGTTCACATGATCTTAGGGATCTTATTAATAGATCCACCGTGACATTATAGAAAAATAGCCAAGGAATTTTGTCCTGTCAATAGGACCCTAAAAGGCATATCATGGTTCCCTTCCCTGATAGGAACCCCACTCCCTGATCATGTGATGTTAAATGACCAGGTACCCCAAAGATGGGATGAATGCCTCACCCTGTGTGTGATCCAAATCCACGTAAGGGATACCTAATTCCATGAGTAAATCGAAGCCCAAATGTTTTCAATATGTCTGGTGACACTTATAGCATACCTTAAACTTCATGCTTTGAGCGATCTTGAATCCCCATAATCATTCTAGGCTATCTAAGATGGAAGGAAAGTGTTCTACGGACACCTTTGTTTGACTATTCACATCATGCCCCAGTGGCTCTGCATATGTTTCCCACAAAAATAGTCTTCAATTAAAATCAAATTCATCCCCATGAGATTCCTCTCCTATCTTAGTATGCCCAATGGATTCCAAGCCTCGTTACATCCCTCCTAATTCAAGGTCCCTCAAATTCATGGTTTTCATTTTCCTCCCAAAACATATCCTAGATATATTAGAAGATACGGTCCCAATTCATCTCTGGTCCCTTTTGAGGTTTATAACGATTCCACATCCATATGCGTGAAGTTGATCTGCATATAACAGAAGGGTTCCCCCACTCATTTTCGAGAGAAGTTCAGCTAAAATTCTCCTTTTTGTGTTCAAGTGCACCCCTTTTCGAAGGTCACATACCGTATCTAGAAAGTTACTAATAGCCATTGAAGATTGAAGGCCAGTGTCCTATAGACACCTTTGTTTAACTATGTACATCATGCCCCGGAGGCTCTGCATATATCGCCTATAAAACGGATGCCAATAAAAGGAAAATTCGTTCTCAAGATATTCCTTCCGAGTCTCCATATGCTCAAATGAAATTCATGTCTTGTCACAACCCCATATTTGGAAAACCACTAGATAATGGATTACATTCCTTCCTCTTTCCAAATTCCCCTGACATAAAAGGGGTTTCTAATTGAACTGACCATTCAGCAGCTCTCCCTTACGCAAGTAAGAACCGTGCAGGAATAGTTTCCCCCTCAAACCTGAAATGAATGTCCCTAATATTTTCAGACACCACTACTTAGGCCAGCCACCCACAGTGGCTCCCAGCATCAAAATAAATTTAAAATGTTGTATAACCATACCAGGACATCAGATATGGAAGGACAGTGTCCTGCGGACACCTATGATTGACTACCCATATCATGCTCTGGTGGATCTTCAAATGTTGCCTACATAATGGCTATCAATCAAAGGAAAATTCATCCCCAAGAGAGTCCTTTTCTACCTCCATATTACTAAAATGGATTTAGAGCCTCATTTAGGTACAAAATTCACAAATTTAGGGTCAATAAAAATCCTTAATCCATGTCTTGATGATATTAGAACATTCTCAGCTGACGATCCCGAGTCAGGGCCTTGCCCCGTTAAGTTTGGTCAAAGTTGTTTGAACTAAAACATCAGTAATGAGTTTGATTGGAATGAATGTGAACTTCCAATAAAAATGACACCATACATTCCAAAGGGAAAGTCCACAGAAGGAACCTATGGGTAAAATTATAGTATTGATTTCTTAAAAAACATTGATCCATCAAAAGAGATGTAAATCATGTTAGGTCGAAAACCCGTAAAGGGTGGCCTAAGAAAAAGTCAAGTTATTCCCGCCAAGCCCGTGTCAAGAAGGATTAGGAAAAAATTAGGGTGATAATGAAAAAAGGCACAAAATTTCATGAGATTTTCCATGAAACCTCAGTAATAGTGGTACTATTCTCTCTGAGTCCCTTATATCAGACAAAAAAAATTAGAGCGTTATCTTACCACTCAAGTCAGGACCACTTCTACATCGGAATAGCCTCCTCTTCATTCAGACCAGACTCCATTCTGATGGGGGAATTTGTAGGGTCCTGAAAAATCCTCTAAGGGAATAAAATACTCCCACAATCACATTGCAGAAGGAAGCAAGTACTCCTATAAGACAAGAAAGGTAAATAGACTCAAATTGAGTTGAAAATTTCAGAAAAAACTTGAAGCAATTCAAGTTTTCAAATAATTTAAAGTGGTTTGCGTACCATCACCTAGAAGGGTCTGCGGACCACCTGGATCACAAACCATCGGTATGTGGAACGATTCACGAACTGTTGGCCTATGGAGTGATGGCCAGCGAGCACAGTGGACGGCGAACTGTGTCGTTGAAGGACTCATGTGTATGAAGGTGATCTGCATACCTTTTTTTGAACTCAGTAGTTCATGGGTGAATAAAACTGGAAGGGTTTCAAAAACCACGATCGCGAACTGTGTCCTCTACAAACCTCGGTTTACCGAGTCTTCTACGGGTCAAGATATCTCTTCATGGGCCTCCGCAAATGGTGTCGCATGACCATAAATATGATTGCCCTAATGATCTATAAAAGGAACACATAAGGAATTGAAAAGGATGAACTACAAAATATTGAAGGGAAAATAAAGGTTGGAAGAAAGAACTCAGAGAAGATTCTGACTTCACTCTAGAATTATCAGCGAAGCCCGAATCACAAATCAAATTCTCCGTAGGTACAGCCGGTTGAAAACCATAAAACAGGGAAACATAATAATAAAAAGAGATCTAAAAACCTAAATGGTGAAACCGAAAACCATATAATTCTCATGGATAAACTTCCCACGAACGATGATCCCCCAAACCCACCTTCAAAATGGTGTTCCGTGCAGTGTATCATTGTGCAGATTTAACTCGATGTTGCTAACTACATCAGTACATGGATGGAACTCAAAGCGGCGCGATGGGATGCATACCACTGTGGTATTTGGTGGTCTATAACCAATCTTGTGTACCGCATTGGTATGTGTATGGTCCCTCTACCCACATACCACTATGGTATGTGAAGCTTCCCCCATCCCGCATAAGAAATCAGTACGCGGAATGGGGTATTTTCATGTATTATTTCCTTTGGTTCCAACCTCACCCCTCCATTACCGTCTAGTCCTCCATAATCCCTTTGCGAACCAATCCTCTAGCATCAGGCCAAAGCCTCCTCTAAATCCACTGGACCCGTATGATCAGGCCATTAAGCATATCATCATTCCCCTATGAGTCTACATACCCCTGGTAAGAGGAGTCATGAAGGCTATCCTCACAACAGTTTGGACTTTGGTGATGTCTGTGGTTCTACATTCCCATGGTAACCTAGATTCCAACCTTGGGATTCTAACATGAACCTCCCCGTTCGAGGGATTAAGGGTGATCACATTCTTTTCCATTCAATGAAAAATAGTGATCAGTCAAAGGAGTTATGTTCACTTCTCCTTTTAATGAGGACGCAACCCCTCCCCTTACCAAAACATATTCCAGGGACCTCCCACTAAGGTAAGTCCGCAATATTTCGAGTCTGAGGTGTATGAACTTCAATGTCATTTCACATTGAAAGGTCCATCACTCTGCGCCCTCACCCACCGTCGCCCCAACCTTTTCCTCTATAGGATCTCCATCTCCCACCAACAGGAGGGGAAGCATGTGGTTGGTTGGATCTCTCACATTCTCTTTCTTCTCACACTGAGCATGACTCGCATGGGCATAGAGGTTTGTGAAGATTACAAAATCCACACCATATGAACTATGAGAACTCTGATTCCTGATCAAATTAGGATATGTAGAACGCCTACCTGAAGACTTGTGTTCCAAAGGGTGCCCATCCAAAAGGGTCCACCCAATCACGATTCTTTAAATGGGCAGTTTCTATGCATAAGCCCCAAAAAAATCTGAACTACAAGAACTATGATTCCGGATTAAACCAGGATATTTAGGATGCCTACTTGAACGCCCAAGCTCAAAAGAGTTCCCTTCCAAAAGGTTTCACCCAATAATGTCCCCCCAAATGGGCAGCTTCCATATGTAATCCCCAACCCATCTAAACTACGAAAACTCTGATTCCTGATCAATCTAGGATATGTAGGATGCCTACCTGAAGGCATGAACACAAAAGGGTGCCCATCCAAAAGGGTTCACCCAACCATGTCCCCCAAGTGGGCAGCTTCTATGCATAAGTCCCACATAAATCCGAACTATGTGGGTTCTGATTCCTCTCCTGAGGATACCTAAGAAACCCATCTTATGGATCTGATCCCAACATCAAATCACCTTATGCCCCCCCTAGATGATGATAAATTCTAGAGTGCCATATTTTATGACTCAAGTTAGCAGAACCTCTATAGCATCAAATATATGCATTCCTACAATGATCCTACAAAATAAGGGTAGCCCGTGGACACACTCTTTAGGAATGAACCAATGATTCACAAACATATGAACATGAATTAAATCTATAAGAGAGACCCGGAACAGGAATTAATCCTCCCCTGGAAGGGTGCAGTGATCTTAACTTCCCATCCTCTCAACTAATGGAGTCCTTAAGTGTTGTTGGTTGAATCATCAATCAACGAGTGCCTACCTTTGGAAATCAAGTCCATGAATCATGGATACTTGGGTCGTTGGGTGTTTCTAGATGCACGAATAAACCTTTCAGAGACCATCCGAGGAAGTTATATCCAAGGAGGACCGATTTCACAAGTACTCGACCCCGCACAATCGCCCACTGAGACCGACTAATTGTGGCATCTCCTTCACAATGCGAAAGGGGTGAATTTCCCAACCATAGAAATGTTAATCCAACCCTCTTTTAAAGGATAATGATGCAGAACAGGTCAAAATGAAAGAAATGGTGAATTTGAAAAGAAACCATCTCTGTAAAAAGAGATGAGTGATGATTCGCGTCAGACCATTTCCTCATCACCTGAAATGCGCCACCTCGAAGGCGGAACATTTACCTGTAAAAATTAATTACTATTTATGTATATACCTGTACAAGTAAATATATTTATATATAAACGTGTGGGTGTAAATAAAACAAATATATATTAATATGAATATTCTAATATATGTAAATAAATATATATATATATATATATTTGTTTGTGAATTTAAGAAATATAAATGTGCACTTCTGTGTGTAAATTTGTGTGTGTGTGTGTCATTAATATTGTGTGTATACATCATATATAAATTTATTCTTATATAAATATATAATTATCATTAAATATAGTATATAAATGAATTTACCGTAAAACTATATTAATATATATATATATATATTTAATGTTTATATAAAAATATTCATATGATAAGATGGAGGAACATGAGTGAATCGGCTTGGAGATCCCTGGCGATCATGGTGTGGTTGATCATTCGAGGAGCATAAATCTCTTCTCATATGTTCCAAATCATGTTGATGGTTGACTTAATATATCTCTTTTGAGGAATGTTAAGGAGTGAGAATAGGTGAAAGGGTTCTCATTCATCAATGGTTTCTCGGGAGGTTCAATCGTCATTCTCAATAATAGGGTTTCGCAGTGAATCCCAAGGAAGGACGCTACTACCCATGTTTTGGCTTCAAAAAGAGAAATTTATAAAAGAATAGATTTATGTAAGCACTCTTTTATTTCTTGTATTCTTTTGTTTAAGGGGATGAATCCTTGGAAAGTTTTATACCTAATAGATCGATTAACCTTGATTTGGGGTTTTTCTGATTTTATGTGTGTATCGCTTGGCCGTGGTTTTTTTATATTCTTTTCCCATCTACAGAATAGAAAGGTAGAGCATGAATTTTGGGAATGGAAAATCTGAGTTTGGGTATCCTTAGTGTTCATGAATGGATTTTAAATTTCAACTTCAATTAGTTCAAAGACACATGCACTCAAGTATAGATCAAAATCCATGGCCTAAATTGGGTCTTATGGCATCTAGAAATTCTGTATGAAAATGATTTTGCAATAGGTACTCCAATCAGGATGGATTCTACCAATGATTTGGTGAATTTTGGTCACTATTCTAGGATATTAGTTGAAGTATACTTAACTTCAAACTTGATAGACAAGGTAGTTCTCTGCACTCTACAGGATGAGATAAATCACAAAATTGAGTTTGAAAAGAATACATTGTTTTGTGAATATTTACAAATGATTTGACACTCTAAGGATAATTGTAGGGGGTATTTTTTATTCTAAATTCTAATTGAAGTGTTATGAAATTCAAAATTTTCATAGGATAGATTGGAATATGAACCCCCATGATAGTGATAATAAGGTTAATGAAAACTCCACTGGTGATGTTACTATAATCAATGTCGCTATGAATTTGGATCCTCCACATAGACAACCCCTGTAAATAGTGATGGTTCTACTCAAAGGAATACAGGTTTTAGTTTATATAGAATTCCTTTATTCAATGAATGCTTTGATGATTCATTTCTGCCTCCTACTCCTATATATAATTAAAATAGGTTGGCCTCTTCTGTTTGGGTGATTGATAAGCCCATGGAGTTTTGGGATGGTATTGTAGAAGATAATCCTTTGGTTTCTGCTAGACTTTCCTTCAAGGATGCATTAACTAGGGATTTGAGGGATGACCATAAAGATGTGGAATATGAGGATATACAAGTAGATAGGGAGGCTTCTGCATAGGCTAATGTGGAATTTAACTTATGTAAGGAACAAAAAATGATCTCTTATAAAAAATTAAATGGAAAGACCAAGATTGATATTGTTCAATTCAAGGCCAAAATGAAATATACTCAAGAACGAGGTAAGTTTACTCCTATTTTTATTATTGATAAGTTCACTACTCCTCATATTATATCCATGTTTCTTAATAAGACTTTATCTTCTACTACACTAGTCTTTGGGTATACCATGTTTAAGGTAGGGGAGGGACAACCCATACTAGTTGGCCCGTTTTCTATAGACAGTGAGCAGTTGATTCTAGTCTATAGTGGTCCTGTAGCTCATTTGAGGCATGTGATTTCATCTGATCTTATCTGTGGAAGTGGGAAACCAAATGAATTTGTTGTTACCCCATATACCTCAAGGTCGGAAGGTGTGAAAGGGGTTAGATATTTCATCCCTGATGGGGGTATGCAAAACTGTATTCATTAAATCTTGGGCTACTCAAATTCCCAAGGATCTGACATGGTTATGTTGCTTGTCCAGGGCAAGATTATTATCTTATACTTGGAGCAGAGGATACAAAAAAGCTTTGAAGTAAAAGACACGATGGGTCTTGTTGATGTAGGAATTCCAGATGAGGGAGGTTGACCATGGTTGTAGGTCAAAAAATTGAGATAAGGTCGACATCCTCACGGTTGGGGTGGATGTGCCTCAAACCATAGCATGAGTACTCACCTTCTTATATATATATATATATATACATATGTGTCTGTATTGATAAACATATATATATTTATCTTTATATTCTAATATATGTAAATAAATATTAATATATAATATATTTAAATAAATTTAAGTATATTTATAGTACACATTTGATGAGATTTCATCTTTGTTTAAGAGTATCTTCATATGTTTTTTATATCGTTTATGATTTTATTCCATATATTTACATTCTTATTGATTTGATGGTGTTGAAATTATTGTGGTTTTCCCTATTTTGGTGATTTATTATCAATTATATATATATTTATATTTTACCAATGAGCATATACCTGAGTGGTAAAGGCTCATGCTTGGCATCCAGGAGATCTGAGTTTCAAGTCCTATTGGGTGCGGGTACTATTATAGTATTGTGTAGGCAGTGACTCAAGTGGTGACACAGATGATGACACAGGCAGGCGATGATGTAGGCATGATGCGGGTAGATGGTGATATAGGCATGACATTGGCCTGGTGACACAGGCAGGATGATGCAGACATGACACTGCACTGGGATTTTGGGCTATGTAATGAGTTTCATGCCCACTAGGCCTACGAGCCATGTACTAAATAAATAAGGTTTGATGGGTGGGTTATCCCCTTGTTGGGGCTATAGCCTGCCTTTTCGGCATGTGTGTGTGGTGTGTGTGTGTGTGTTTGAATGTAATTATACCCCCAAGAAACTAATGTATATATTTATATGTATTTCTAAATATTTGTATATTTATATCCATTTGTAAATATTTATATATATTTATTTTCATATATTTTTATTTCATATGTGTAAATATATATATAGATATTTATATTTACTTGTGTTGATATATATATATATATATATATATATATATATATAATTATATTAAAATATATATTTATATTAATGTATAATTATATATCTGGGTGTGTTTATATATATATTTATGTAACATAAATGTGTGTTTATATATATTTATGTAAATTTTGTTATATGTATATATATTTATAGATATTTATATCCATTAATTATTTATTATTTATTATTTATTACTTATTATTTATTGTTGATTATTTTTTATTTTTTATTTTTTATTTTTTATTTCTTCTATTAATATTTTTTATTTTTTATTTTTTATTTTTTTTTTTTATTTTTTTTTTTTTATTTTTTATTTTTTATTTTTTTTTTTATTTTTTATTTTTTATTATTTATTATTTATTATTTATTATTTATTATTTATTATTTATTATTTATTATTTATTATTTATTATTTATTATTTATTATTTATTATTTATTATTTATTATTTATTATTTATTTATTACTGATTTTTATTTATGGATATATTTCATTTAATAAATTATTTTTAAATAAATATTTAATATTTAATATTTAATTATTATTTATTATTTATTATTTATTATTTATTATTTATTATTTATTATTTATTGTTTATTGTTTATTGTTTATTGTTTATTGTTTATTTTTTATTTTTTATTTTATTTTTTTTATTTTTTTTTTATATTTTTGGTTATTTATTATTTATTATTTATTATTTAATTTTTATATATTATAAATTTGTTATTAACATGTTATTTATTATTTATTTATTTTTAATTATTTATTTATTTATTATTATTTATTATTTAATATTTAATATTTAATATTTAACATTTAATATTTAATATCTATTATTTAATATTTATTATTTATTATTTATTATTTATTCATTTATTATTTATTATTTATTCATTTATTATTTATTACTTATTATTTATTATTTATTACTTATTATTTATTATTTATTATTTATTATTTATTATTTATTATTTATTATTTATTCAATTATTATTTATTATTTATTATTTATTATTTATTAATTATTAATTATTTATTACTAATTTATTATTTATTGATTTTTTTATTATTAAATTATTGTTAAACAAATATTTATTATTTATTATTTATTATTTATTCATTTCTTATTTTTTTATTTCTTATTTATTATTTCTTATTTTTATTTATTATTTTTTATTTATTAAATTATTTTTTATTCAATTATTTTTTATTATTTATTATTTATTATTTATTTATTATTTATTATTTATTTATTTATTATTTATTTATTACTGATTTTTTATTTATTGATTTTTTTATTATTAAATTAGTGTCAAATAATTATTTATTATTTATTATTTATTATTTATTATTTATTATTTATTATTTATAAGTTATTGATTTATTATTTATTATTTATTATTTATTATTTATTCAGTTATTATTTATTCCATTATTGTTTTTTATTTTTTATTTTTTATTTTTTATTTATTTATTACTGATTTATTATTTATTGATTTTTTTTAAATTATTGTTAAATAAATATTTATTATTTATTATTTATTATTTATTATTTATTTATAATTTATTATTTATTATTTGTTATTTATTTGTAATTGACATGTTATTTATCATTTCTTTATTAGTTATTATTTATTTATTTATTATTTATTTATTCATTATTTGTTTATTTATTATTTATTTGCCCAAAATGGTGCAAACCATCAGTTATACCTCTATTTATTATTTATTTATTTATTATTTATATTTTATTAGTTTTTATACATTAATTATTACTTTATTTCTAATTTATTATTATTTTTTATTAATTTATTATTATTTTATTTATAATTTGTTATCATTTTATTATTAATTTATTATTAATTTATTATTCTATTATAATTATTTTATAATTAATGTCTTATTTATTTTTTATTTATTTTTCATTATTATTTTATTATATATTTATAATTTATTTTTTTATTGTTTATTTATTATTTGTTTATTGTTTTTACATTGATTATTAATTTATTTTTTATAATTAATTATTTTATTATTAATTTATTATTAACGTGTTATTTATTACTTATTTAGTGTATATTAATTATATATTTATTATTTATTTATTGATAATTTATTATTTATTATCTATTATTTATTTATTTCTTTTTTATTTATCTTATATTAATTTATTTTTTAGTTAATTTATTATTTATACATTACTTATATATGTTATATTATATATTATACATTATATATTTATTATTTATTATTTATTATTTACCATTTATTACCATATTATATATTTATTTAATTATTATTCATCTATATTTTAATTATTAATTGTTAATTATTAATTATTAATTATTAACTATTAACTGTAGTTGGGGTTTGGCTTAGTGGTAAGCTCCTAATAATCCTACATGAAAAATGGGAGTTCAAAACCCATTGGGCGCAAGGAATGTAACAGTACTATAGTGGTACTGTAGCAACGATGACACTATAGCAACGACGACCACTATAGCGGCGGCATGACACTGTAGCGGTAGCAGGACACTATAGTAGCGGCGGGTACTATACGGGTACTATAGTAGGCGGGTACTGTAGCAGTGTTATTCACAGAATGGGCCTTGGGCCAAAAAATTGGGCCTACAAGCCATATAATAGGCTATTTACCCACTAAGCCTTCAGACTATGTAATGGGTCTCCCTCTACCCAATTTAAAGAGGACTTCTCTTTTCTTTAATAATAAAATGAGGCTTCAACCCCAACCTTTTAAAAAACTATTAACTATCAATTATTAATTATTTAGTTCGTATTATTTATTTTTCCTATCGATATATATATATATATATATATATATATATAAGTATATTAAATTCTATTTACTCATCACATGAAGAGTCTGTTGGAGTGGTAAAGTCTTTATAGAATAACCAAGAGGCAAGGGGTTCAAATCTCACCCAACCTAGAATTTCATAATGGAATATATGGCATGTGCATGTGAATTGTAATACATAATGATACATAATAAAAGATAATAATTGTTGGATCAAAAGGGGCCTAGATACCCTGAGAGGGGGGTGAATAAGGGTATGGATATTCCTTTAAATGTTCTTCATATCCCACTGGATCTTGACCTTTTTATTATAAGGGTCGCTTCATTATCTCTTTAATGTTTATATTTATCTTATCCTTTCCAACTTTATGTGATGATTATGCATATAAAGTAAAAGGAAGTAAGCACATGGACACACAAATATTTACTTGGTTCACCCTCACTGGGCTACATCCAAGGAGCATAAAATGAAAATGTGCTGATGTACCAAATCCACTATGGATCATGGCCAAAATAAAGTTTGGGATGGATCAATTCTATGTACAGGCTCATTGCCTTTACAATGTTTAGGGATAGATCACTGCTTCACAAGGGTCACTCCCTCAATGTTTCTTTCGATGGCTCACTATCGGTGGAAAGGATTAGCTTCTTCCTCTTCCTTTTCTCACTGCTCTGGAAAGGATTCAAACACAGTTTATGGATATATAGGTTCTTTCACTATAAATAATGAATGAATCCTAAATTGAAGTTAGATGCTTTGTTGAAGTTCTTTCTGGGATGCTCCTTAACTTCTGTAAAAGCACCTAGATGTGGCACTTCCACTTTCCTGTCAACAGGAATTGACTTCTCTTTACTATAGAAACAACAACTACCTTCTATTTTGAAATATCTTCAAGAGATTTCATGTCTTCATTTCACTGCCTTGAATGTAGTAGTGAACAAACTCCTACAAATATAGTCTGATGATGTAGATCCTCTATCTTCTTCTTCTTCATATTTCAAATATGATAATGATACTGTTCACTTAGTAATCCTGGCATGTATCTCCTTGCGTGTGACCCTCAAAATAGTTTCACATATAAGTGTTTCATGAATTCATGTTTTCACCTTGCAGATGAAATACACTTCTCCACATACTGATTTCCTTAGGGATCATCCTTTTTCAAACTACCTTTTCCCTTTGTGGAAAATGAACCCCATACATAGAGAACCACCAGCTTCACGAACCACCTCGCACTGCGTACTTTGAGTGATTTGTGAGCCACTTCTATTTTGTGGATGGTCTTTTCTTCATGGATGGATAATTCCTCATGCATCATCTTTCCTTTGCAAACTACAGTTCCCCTCAAACAACTTTCGTGAACTAATCTTTCCTTGTGAACTACCTCCTTCATGAACTATTTTCTTCACAGAATACCACCTTCATGAACTACCTTCTTCGCGGAATCCTCCCTCGTGAACTTCTTTCTCCTTCATGGAATCCACCATGCAAACTACTCCAGACTTACCTGAATTTTTTCAGCAGTGATATTATCTAATGAAATTCTCTCTCCCTCTAATGATCTGATTGGGGGTCTTTATATAAGAAAATATTTCCACAAAACTTGCGAATCAAAATTACCAAAAACTCTATTTTGGTATAGCCATCACTGTGAACTTTTTATGTGGTCTGTATAGCGCATTTAATTGTTCATAGAACACCTTAAATCACTGCCTTCCGCAAATGACATGACTCCTGCAAAGTTATCCCATCATGTGGTTTTTGTAGTGAATAACCCTATGTGGTGGCCTCAAATCACCACCCTCATTTAAAAAATTTCATGTACCTTTACGGTTTGAATAGTGTTCTATGAAATCCACATAGAACTTATATTTTGAAACATTCCCTTTGTTGATTTTACTTTGTTGTTCCACGTACCTCCTTTGTGGTCCACATAGCGCAACTGCACTACTATACGGTCTGCAAACTCCATGCTTTGTGGTCCATGAATAGCAGTCTGCAAATTCATTTAGATGTTATGTAGTTTATCAAAAGTGCTATGCAGAAATTATTCATTTTCAATAAAAAAAATCCCAATTTTTAGGCTCCAAAATTTGGAAAACATTGGGAAACTGCAACACCTTAAATTCATATGCTTTGGCAACACAAACCATATTGAAACGCAATCATTTAGCTTTTTCAACAAACACAATCACCCCAAAAACACAGAGATGGAACCTTGAAGTATTTTCACCCAAAAATAATAATAAATAATAAATAATAAAAAAATAAAATGACAAAATAATTAATTACAAAAATTATAAAATGATAAAAATAATTAGATAATTAATTAAAAAAATTATAAAATAATTATATAATTAAATAATTAATTTTTAATATTAAAAAAATAAAAATTAGAAAAAATTAAAAAATTAAATTTGGGAGAGGATGAAGGAAGAATAGGATCATAAAAAATCCTATGTATATCATAGGAGGATACCTCTGGATTTCGACGTTGGAGATCATGTGTTCTTGAAGGTTACTCCTCATCATAGGCAGTGAATGTTTCGTCATCGGAGTAAGCTTTCTCCCTAGTTTGTTGGTCCTTTCGAGTTGTTGGCATATATTGGAGTCATGGCGTATCAGATAGAACTTCCCCTGTAGATGATCCAAATACACAATGTTTTTCACATGTCGCAACTTCATCATTATCTTTATGAGGACTCTCATGTCATCAGTTGGGGTGAGATCAATGTTTATGATGATGCGACTTTTGTGTAGATGCCTATGGAGATCCAGGACCGTCAGGAGAAGGTGTTGCATAGGCATACTATTCCCTTGGTTTGTGTCTTATGGATTCATGTTGGTGTATATGAGATTACCTAGGAATGTGTGAGTCATAGATCCACACTCAGTACCCTGATATTTTTGATGTTTAGCTCTTATCTTGTAACATTGTTCGATTTGTGGATGTTTACCTTTTAGTTTATGAGATGGTTTCCTCTTGTTTCTTGTTGTGTCTTTACTCTCATTTGATATATATATCCTCTGGGAGAGTGTTTTGAAGCTGGTTGTTTTTGTTTCATGGTTTCATGTTGTTCCTCTGATGAGGTGGTTGAGCTCCTGTGATGGAGAGATCCTTGAGAGGTATCTCATGGGGTGGTTGTTTGGATGACCCCTATTTGTTTTCTCTCTAGGCTGGGTTTTGGATTCTTGAGGATGATAAATGTTTGACATGTATCTAATGTAAGGGCTTAGACCTTATAATCAGACCCATTGTTTGTTTCCTAAGAACATGGTACTCATAAGAGGCCTTGAGAAATTATGGAGGCTTTTGGCTGATAAGATATGGAATCAAAGAGAATGCATGGTGTGTAAGTGTTTCATGTCAGGTATTCACAGTTCACCGCTAGGATGAGAGCCCATTCAAAACCTGAAAGTTTTTAATGGATTATTTTATGTCATTTCATGGAGTGTTATATGATTTGTAAATATTTGGGATTAAATTCTTTTAGGGGATGAATTTTTTAGTGAGATATGAATCCTAACATTTACACAATGTGAAATGGTTTCACACCATGTAAATCCCCTGTATAGTGCGCCTATAAAGGCTATAGCGCCTCAGGTTTTTCCTCAAACCCTATGTATCTCCCAAATTCTAGGTGATCCAGTTACCCTCTCTTCAAGAATTTTGGGATTCCTTCATCATGGATTGATTCTCGGCCTTCTATATTCAATTTGTGGTTATTTGAGTTATTTTCTACATCTTTTCTCATGGTTCTTCAAACTAGTTATTCTTGTTTCTTATTTTCATGAAATGATGGTTTATCTCCATGTTGTTAATGGATATTTTCTTGGTTTTTTTGTGGTGAGGTTGTGTTGCAGAATCCTTGGAGGGATTCAGCTTCTTACGGGATAGGTGACTAGGATCTATGACTTTGGTTCATTCTCATGCAAAGAATGTTGATGCCTTTAAGGTTTCAGATTCATTGCTTCTCCTTTTTATTTATGTGAAATCATAAATTGATCATGGTTTATTCCTTTGTATGGTAGTAAAAATGACCAAATAATGATTGAACCAGATTAATAAATAACTGGTTAGTGATCACATGTTGATGTGATTTATACTGTGATAGTAGTTTGTCTCTTGATTTTCAAGATAGTATGTTATCTAAGCTATGCTTGTTAGTATTTCTTGTGATTCTATGGGTTAGCATGTTGTTCTTGATGAAAAATGGTAAAGAACATAAATCCAAGATTAATTGATAATTAATTAGATTAAGAATAATTAAAGAAGATTCATGTTTAAATCTGACGTTTCTTGTAATTTGATGATCATAAAATTGATAAAATAAACATTCTTAATTAAATGTGATATTCCATGTGTTAATGGAATAGAGAATGAATGTAAAACATGATAATAGTTGTTGATGATAATAATTAAATGCATGACAATGAGACTAGTTTTAATGCTAAGAGCATGTTTAGATTTTTATAGCTTGTTATAGCTTAATGCCTTAGGTTTCCTATAGTTGGAACATGTGAATAATGAATCAGTTCATTATAGATGGAATAAAAACCGGTTTTTTATAATGTTAATTTTTAGGTCCTGAGTTTCTCATATTCTTGAGAAGCTCGACTGCCTTGAGTTTTGAGTCATGAGAGATCGTTTATGTGTGAAGGATGGATGCCTTGTTTTAGGGCCTAGATTTACCTATTTGATGATCTTGTTTCTTTTATGTTTATTTTATGATGTGTTATGAATGTGAGCTTCACTATGCGATGTGATATGGGGTGGGTAGGAACCAAAAAAATAGTGTTTAGTGACAGTTCTAATAACTACCATGAAATAAATCATATAAAAAAATTTATAATATAGTGGTGGTTTTATTAAACCGCTGTAATATTTTTTTATTTTAACAATTAGTAGCGGTTTCAATTAAACAACTTTGAAATATTTTTAAAAAAACCTAAATTTATCACCCCTCCCTCTACCCCACTCCCCTATGAGACCCCGAATCCCAACCCCCCCCCCCCCCTCAAATTTTCTTTCCCCTCCTCAGTAGTAACCCCCAACCTCAACAGTGACCCCCACCACCACCCCCCCCTCCAACCTCCCTCTCCCCTCCTTGGCGGTCACCCCCAACCCCCCCTATGACCTCCCTCTTCCATACTCGGTAGCAACCCCCCCCCCCCCCCCCGACCCCCTCTGACCTCCCTCTCCCTCTCCCCTTGTCGGCGGCGACCCCCCCCCCCACCTTGCTCTCCCCTTGGTGGTGACCCCCACCCCCACCTCACACTCCCCTCAGCAACAACACCCAAAATTGAACCCCCACCTCGTGCTCCCCTCAGTGGCAACCCCCCCCTCCCACTCCCCTCATCAGTGATCACCCCACTTTCCTCTCCCCTCAGAAGTGACCCCCACACCCCACCTCTCACTCCCATCATCAACCGTTGTGACCCCAAACCCCATTCCAATGATTGACATGACCCTAACACCCTTTCAGAGATCTTCATCACCCGAAACATCTTTTGACTACTTTTGTGACCCTAACCCCCCTTTCTGATGACCGTCGTGACCCCAACCCCCCTGTCAATGACCATTATGACCCTGAACCTTCTTATCATCTACTCTTGTGACCCCGAACCTACTGTTAGAGACTGTCGTGACCCCAAACCACCTACCAGCTACTTCCATGACCCCAATACACCCTATCAGTGACTTTCATGACCCCAAACCTCTTTTTGATGATCGTTGTGACCTCGACTCCCACTACTCCGTGACAGTGAACCCAAAGGATTCTCTCCCCATTTTTCTGGTGACTGCATCCCCCAACATCATTGAAGGTATTATTGATTTAAATTTTATAATAGTTTTAATTAAATTATATAATTTTTTGTTTAATTGAGTTTTGTTTATGTTTTTATTGTTGGATTGAATCATTTTTATGTTGAATTTTTGTTATGTAAAATCAAGACCCTACCCTGGTCAATGACAAAGTTGGGTGATGTTTAATTTTGATGGTACCTATTTGATTAAACATTTATATCTTTATATATAAATATACAGGGAGAATAAATTTCAATACCTAATTAAAGTTTTATTAATTTACCTTGAAACACACCTCATAATTAAAAGGTTTTGGAATATTTTTTTGATTATGAAATTGCAAACCGATCAGGGGATGGTAGAATAAAATGTATGTGTCTTGATTATAAATTAAAGTGATGGTTGAATAGAAACAAAATATATGATAATTTTATATTGAAAAAATATCCTTCATGATATTTATGTTGTATTTTTTATGGTGAATCAAATGTTATGGAAATTCAAAACAATGAAAATACTGTCAACAAAACACAAAGTAACCCGACAGAGGAGAATTCTGTTCAAAATTTGTTAAATGACACATTTGGTTTTTAAGAATACAATTTCCATGATTTTAATAGATCAATAGAAAATTTAATTGATCTTGATTAGGTTAATCATTCTCAGAACTTCAATGACCAATAAAATGAGTTTTAGTAATTATTCGAAGAGAGACAATAAGAACTGTATGACGGGTGTGCCAAGTATTTGAGGTTATTTTTTATACTTAAGTTGTATCATATCAACTATATATGTGGAATTAATGACAAATAAATGTCTATGATTTTAGAGTTTCTTCATGATTCATTTAGTGAATCTAGGATCCCAGCATCATTTTATGAGGTGAAAAAATTCATTAACAAACTTTTATTTGATTATAAAAAGATGCATGAATTCCCTAATGATTGTATACTTTACCAGGTAGAAGTGTCTAATAAAGAATAATGAATAAGATGTCATACAATTATATATAATTCAATGAAAAACAATTAGAGTAAAAATCCTTGAAAACATAGGAAGAAATAGAATATGAAAACTCGTGAGAAGGTATTGTGTTTCTTTCCTCTAAAACCACACTTTCAAAGATTATTCATGTTGTCTAAGACTGCATATGACATGAATTTCCATGCTCAGGATAGTAATGATGGGTTTAAAATACATCCAAAAGATTCAAAATCATGTAATATGTTTGATTTACTATATCCATATTTTTATCTGGGTCCGAGGAATATATGTTTTGGATTGGATTCTGATGGTTTTAACCCTTTTGGTACTTTAAGTAATAATTATAGCATTTGGATAGTTATTTTTATCCCTTATAATCTACCTCTATGGATGTGTATGAAGAAGACTTCTTTAATTATTTTGATGATTATTCCAGGAAATAAAATTCTTGTAAATGACATCGATGTAAACCTTCAACCTCTAATAAAATAATTTCAATAATTATGGGATGATGGCGTGGAAACATATGATTCTTCAATGAGAAAACAATTCAAAATTCATACCGCTTTAATGTGTAAAATTAGTGTCTTTATTGTAATTGAAAATTTATCTGGTTGGAATACTCATACTGTTTTGGCTTGTCGATTTTGTAATTTTGATTTTGAACCTCGATAATTACCTTATAGTGGAAAATGGCGTTTTATGTTTCATCTTCAATTTCATGAGCCTTATCATAAATTCAGGTTTAACAAGACATGATTTAATGGATATATTGAATTGAGGAAGTCACTAAAGGTGTTATCTAGTTCAGAAATCATGGTAAAATTAATGAATGTCACTAAAGAATTTGAAAATGTCATCAGTTCAAAGAAGGGGAAAGGGTATGGGGTATAGTTCTGAAGCATCTAAAACACAAAAATGGAAGAAAAAGACTATATTTTTTATACATCCTTATTGAGAGTTTAATTAAATACTTCATAATCTTCACATAATTCATATTGAGAAGAACGTCTGTGATAATGTAATTTTTACATTGCTTAATGATCTAGGTAAATCAAAGGATCACCGTAATTCTTGTAAGGATTTGGATTCAACGAATATAAAAGCATGGTTTGTGGGAAAATGAGAATTCCAATTTTCCTTCGGCTATTTTTACAATGAAAAATCATTTTAGATACATATTCCTTTGAAATTTAATGAATGTAAAGGTGATACATGGATATTCAAGTAGCATATAAAGGTGTGTTGACTTAAAACGTCGAAATTTACATGGATTGAAATGTCATGACTTGTATATTCTGATAAAACAGTTGTTATTATTAGCATTTCGTAATCTGTTTCCTGAAAAATTTATTATGGTTCTAGTTATTTTTTGTACCTTTTTTCAAGAACTTTGTGGAAAAAATCTAAATCCAACAAAGCTTGATAAACTTCAAGAAAGGATTTTTTTTGTTGCTTTTTCATTTAGAGATGTTATTTTCCCCTCTATTCTTCACATTCATGATTTATTTGACTTTTCATTTGGTTGAGGAAGTTAAATTTGGTGGAATGGTACACTATCAATTGATGTATAAAATTGAAAGTTACATTGATATTATTTTTATCTTCATTGGTGAATTTTATTATATCAAATCATTGGTTAAATTATTTAATATGTTTCTTATTTTTTTATCAGGTACTTAGGTCATTTGAAATCATACGTGAGGAATAATTCTCAACTATAAGGCTCTATTGTTGATGGTTACATATTCAAAGAGTGATTGACCTTATTTTCTAGGTATTTGGATGGGATTGAGACTAGATTCAATCATGTTGAATGTGGTGAGGAAATCTCCACTAATTCTCATTCTGAAAACCATTCTGCGGTATTTCTAACTATTGGATGACCAATTTGAAAGTGGTCAAATTTTACACTGACTGAATTGGAGTTTATACAAGAACAAATATACATGCTACTCAAAAGTGTTATTTCAGATCCATTTATTGAATAATTGTGATGACAAACAAAGATGAAACTAAGGGGTCGAGCTCGAAATGTACTATAATTAAAAAAAGATCTTAATAAGGATATTATCGTGTGGTTCACCCATCATGTAAATATATAATCATATTCATATTATTTATGTGTAGTTATTTTATCTATGTTAAAATTAAAACCTTATATTTTTTTATAGATAATGATTTTTGATAATTGATCTAAAATACCAAATGATTTGATGTTTTTGGATAGAGTTCCTCTAAGGAAGGATAATATAATTGATTCCTACAATATTCATGGCTTCAGGTTTTGTAAAATTTATCATGAAGAAGACTTTAAAACTCAAAATATTTTTGTATTTACACTTGAGGAGTTGGGATACTATGGAAAGTTGAATGATGTAATTAAATTAAACTATTGTGGTTAGTTTTCAGTTCTATAATTAAAATGAAATTAATTCAACATTGATAGGGGTATAATGAAATATTCATTGCATTTTACTTTTTTTAACTTCTCTCGCTTGATCCATACCGGTGAGTGTGTAGAGTATGATCCATTTATCTTGTCTTTACAAGAGAATATGGTTTATTGTGTGGATAATAAAATGGAAGAAGGTTGGAGTGTTTTTGTGAACTTAAAGTATAGGGACTTATATGATATGGGTGATGAAGATCAATTGGTACTTTTTGATAGTGAACCTCATCAACCACAAAACATTGAACAGTTTTTTCCTGAAAATATTGAAAGAGTAGAACTTGCAAGATTGGGTGAAAATGAAGGACTATTTATAATGAAGGTTGATAACAATAAATATAATGAAGATGAAGATAATTAAATTTATAAATTTTTAATGAAAATGTATTACAATTTCTCATTGATAAGTCTTTCCTACATATATACATTATTCTAGTTTTTCTTTTTCTGTTTTGTAAAAAACTTTTCGTTTTTCATTTTTTATACATTTAATATAAATGAACCATTTGAATTGTTGCAATTCTGAGAACAAAAAAAATAATGATCTTAGTTTATTATCATCTCAAATCACTTCACCACTACCATCATCTTCTGTGGATCCAAGTGATTCCATTGTACCCGATACTACTAGTGATCTAGTCGTTTCCCCAGATGCCATTGGTCGCCCACTACCTGATTCACCTCCAACGATGGAGTAGTTGTTCACCCCTCCATTTAGGTTATATTTCCAAGTTACCTTTACTAGTATGTATGTTATTGTTTAAAAAACTAAACATTTTATTAATTCTTTAATTTGTTTTTCAAACAAATAAATACAACCATATAAGGGATACAAATATGAACACAGAAGATGTATGGGACCCGAAGGACTTCAAGATTATTATTCTATTTGATGAGTTCAGGGTGCCTACTGATGACGATTCTAGAATCTATGGGTAGATTCTTGGGAATCTTTCTTACGAGATGGTGATATTTCCCATTAATTATAAATATTATAGGCATATTCCTACATCTTGTAAAAATTATTTATTTGATACTCTAGTAAAGGTAATATTAATTTAATATTCCTTGATAACTAACTTAAACGACATGAGTAAAATTTTTTAATATACTTATAAAGCATTACGTTTTTTATTTCTAGATGTTTTTTCATTTTGATGTCCATGACTCCATTTCAAATCCATGGACTTTGAAAATTTTGGGTAAGAAATGGATAGATTTTAAATGAAGATCATGGAATGTATTTAATGAAATATCTCTGAGATCACGATAGATGTATGAGAAAGTTCCTGAAATCATTTCTCGTGATCAATAGAAGATCTTTGTCAATATTAATAGAGATGCATCTCATGAGGTAATTTCATATTTTATAGTATCTTAATATCATAAAAACAATAAAATTATAATTTTTATTAATGTTGCTATTTTTTTAGGAATTATCTAAAAAAAGTACTATGAATCGTGAGAAGTAATTCATTCCTCACATCAATGGGTCTGATAGTTTTTCAATAAAAATAAAAAATTTGGTTTGTATTTTATTAATTATTAATTATATCAGTTTATTATAATTCAATGTTTTTTATAACTTGTTTATATTTTTCTATAAAGGATAATGAGTTAGGTCACTCAATTGTTTGAATAGAAATGTGGTTTAAAGTGAATAAGAAACCTAATATATGTTTTTTAAATGACCCTACCAAATACATTAGATTAAGTAATTTTCATTACCATTTCATGTTATTTCATTACTATAAAAACATAATAATGAAAAATATATTATAATAACTAACAATACATAAACCCAATTAAATGGGGTTGACTACATGGATCAAACGATGCTAATTTGGCATCTTTTGATACATCTAGACGGCCCCAAATAATTGGGTTTAAGGTTTGTTTGTTCTTATAATATATTTTTTATTATTATGTTTTTTATAGTAATGAAGAAATAGTAAATAGTAATGAAAATTTTATTTAATGGATAATATTATGAAGTTCAGATATTTTAAAAAATAATTATTAATATTTTTTTATTAACATGTTAAAATTCAAGAATTATGGGATGAAAACCACTCACAATCTTCATCGGTTTCCCAGAATGATGCAGTTGCAATCATTTTAGGGAAGGAACATCCTGGACATGTATGAGGGATGGGTTCTAGGCCTACACCATCAGTTTTCTCTGGTAGGTCACTGTCATATGTTGGAAAAAAATCCCTTGAGGAATTTTTTCAATATTTTTAGGGGTGATTGTGTTTGTCGAAAAATCCAGATGACCAAAAATTACTATGGTTGGTGTCGCTGAAGCATATGTTTAACGTGGTGTAGTTTCCCAGTGTTTCAAAAAAAAATGGGCCTCAAAATCAGAAGTTTTTTATGGAAAAGGAAGGTTTTTCTATAAAGTAGTTTGTGGAAGTCAGTTCACAAACCATGAAGCATAATTCGCAAACCATCAAACATTATTCGTGAATTGCAAAAAAGGTATGTGAAATGGTGAAGAAAAATCAGCAAAGGGAGATTTCCACATAGCAATGTTATGTGGATTGCGTAGGGAAAAAGAGTTCATGGGAGGGTTATTATTCTTAGGAGGATTGTTGTTTGAGATTGAGAGGTGGTGAATTAAGGATCCACAAAGGGGTTTTCATTTGAAAAATACATCTCTTACCGCAAAAGATTAAGGTACTATGCAGACTGCATATCACAATTCATAGTGAAGGCTATACTGCATCAATGTTTTGGGTAATTCATATTAGCACGTTTTTCAGATATATTTTCCTATATAAAGACCCCTAATAAGATCATTAAGGAGACTAAATTTCATTATAAAATATCAACGCTCGGAGAAGAATTTAGTGAAGTCTGAAGTAGTTCACGAGGGAGAATTCTGTGAAGGAGAAGAGTTCGTGAGGGAGGATTCTGTGAAGGGTGGACTAGTTTGAAAGAATAGTTTATGAAAGGGTTTTGTGTGGATCTATATCACAAAAAGGAAAAGGGACTTCATAATAGAGGAGGTCCACAATGAATCATCTGTCTTTAAAGTAGGGGTGGTCTGTAGAAGAAAATGGGGCCTGATAAGTACTCACGCTATACAGTGTAATGAAATTCATGAAGGATTCAAGGCTGTTCACAGAGGATGAAGGAAATTTTGTGAAGGGACTAAAATAGTTTTCAAAATAAATTTCCACAAACTAACAGTATGTGGAAAAGTGGAATTCATCTATGTGTGAAAATAAGACTTCAATAAAGTATATATCTATAACTAGGGATGTGTTCATTTATAAAAATGATGGGAATTGTAGGTCCATAAACTATTTGGGGATCCTTTCTAGAGCAGTGATAAAATAAAGAGGAAGAAAGTGATTCTTTCCACTAGTAGTGAGCCAGATAAAGAGACATAGGGAGTGACCCTTTGGAAAGTAGTGAGCTGATCCTAAGCATTGTAAAAGCAGTGAGCCTAGGCATAGAATTGATCTAGCATGTACCATGTAATTTGGAAATGATTCTTCACAGATTTGGTACATCAGCATATCGTTGTTGTATTCTCCTTGGATCTAGTCCAATGAGGGTGAACCAAGTAAAATTGTTTTGTCTCATACATGATTTCAATTCTATTCATACATTTCTATGGGAAAGCGAGAGAAGAATTTTTTGTTTAATGATGAAACAAGATCCAAAGGGTCGTTTGTTTTAATCTGTCATACCCTGATTCCCCCCCCCCCCCTCTTAGGGTATTTAACCTAGTTGGGATAACAATTGGTATCATAGAGAAAGGTTGAAAGTAATTAATTCTCTATCAATAGAAAAAATAGAGGTTTTTAATCATAAAGGGATTCCAATCTATGATGTAAATGATTTTCAATTATAGAATAATCAGATGCAGCACTACTTCCAATCATTAAGAATGGATTTCTTTTCAGCACCTATGCATGGAATATCAACCAATATCGACAGTGGTACTTTATCAAAAGTTGACCAAATGGAATTAGATGTTGATGTCAAATCAATCAATGAATTAGGGGGATCCCTCTATAATTATATCTATACAAAGGTGATGTAATTTTAAAAATCACATGATATGTGTAAAAAGTTTCTAAATATTAATGAGGGTGACTCAAAAGTTAGAGAAGAAAAGATACAGGTTATATGGAACAAGTATGAGGATCTCATAATTCACCCTAATGAGTTTTTTGATGCATTATTTGACCAAGTGAGGGTTATTATAGAATTCATGCATGGTCTTGGAGAAATTATTGAATATGTAAAAAATTTCAAGCACATCTTGAGAATATTTCCACCTCAATCCAATCCGAAAGTATCCGTATTATAAGATAAAGATACAAAGGAGCTGACATTGGATAGATTTCATAGTAACCTTATTGCTTATGAGATGAGAAATGATAATAATGATTCTATAGAGCAGGTTAAGTATAAATAAGTATCATTCAAGGCCATGAAGAATCTCACTTTTGAATATGGGTATGAAGAAGAAGAGACAGAAAAATTCACGTCATTCCTTTCATCAAACTTACAAAGAGGATAAGGAAATTTCAAAGGGAAACTCTCATTTTCTTGATTTTTATGTGGAAAGGTTTGACATCTTGAAGTGAGGTTCCCTAATATGTTTCAATATGATGATTATGATGAAGTTGAAATTCCCAAGAAGAAGTATTTAGTTTATGTAGGTAAGAAAAATTTTATGAAAAATTTCTTCAAAAAGAAGAATCTTCTTTCAAAAGAGGATAGTAGTTTAAATGAATCTGAGGTAGAAGAGTTGGAGGACTGTAAGGATCATGAATCATATGTTATGGTGGTAGTTGTTGGTAGCTCCCAAAAAAGTTAAGAAAGTTACGGTGATGAAGAAGAAGTCAAAGGAAGAGTTGATATGGAGGTTGAATTAGAAGCCACACTTGAGGAAATAGATGTTTGAAGAGAAAAAAAGAAGAAAGCCAAAAAATTGGTTTGTGATACCAAACTTTATATGAATGAGCAGTAAGAAGAAAAGTATGAGTTAGAGGATAAGATCAAAAGGCTTAAATCTTCAATTATATAGAACTCAAAAAAAATTAGTACGAACTCAAAAATTGAAGAGTATAAAAGAGGGATCAATAGTTTGACTACTAATAGAAAAGATCAAACAAAACATATCAAAGATCTTAAAGATGAAATTTTCAGTATGAAGAGGAAAGTGAAATATTAGGAGAAACTCTTGTTTCTAGAAAATTAGGATCAAAAAGAGTGTCAAGAAAGGAAAATGATTGATCAGAATGATACAAATGGTATAGGGATTGATCGCAAATAGAAAGCGGTAATGGTTGAAGTTAGACCATAATATCCCACTCCGAGATTTAAGATTGATTTAGGTAAGAATTATAATAAAAATATTTATAGAACCTAAGGGAAAATCATCAGTAAAATATTTCCACAACGTAATGCACCCCACATGAGATGTTATTGTTGTAGAAAGATGGGACACTCAAAAAATGTATGTTCCATATCCAAGAGTTACCAAAGGGAATAAGACCAACAGAGACATCCATACATAACTCAATATTATAGAACATCATTTGATGGTCATTGTTTTAGGTGTATAGGATTCCGGTGTATGGAAAGATACTTCTCATCGACAATGAAAAGAAACATGCCGAAGAAAAATGAATGTGTTTATAAGCAGTAATTCAATGTATCATCAAATGAGATGAAAATTAAAAATTAGTTTTTAGATCTACAATAAAAATTTGGTTCATCATACTCTGAGGAAGATAAGTATTATCAATCCATACTAGTTATGAACTCAAAAAACATGGATCAAAAATAAAAAATCTGAGCAAGGAGTGGTTGCAGAGATTTCTTTTAAAACATCAGATCACACTTGAATATGGATCATTGATAGTGGATCCACCTTGTATATGACATGAGATAAATATATGGTGACTAGAATTAGGTACGATAAGGAAGGTGTATTAATATTTTATAATGATGAAGTCTTTAATATTGTTAGCTCAGAAAAATCTAATTTTGGGGGAAAATACATGAGATGTGTAGATGTATTGATTGTTGAAGGTCTCAGTCACAACTTGTTAAGTGTAAGTAAACTGTGTGACTTAGGATATTCCATAAGATTTTCAAATAAATTATGAGTCATAAAGTCAAAATATGGTGTAGTTATTTTGTAGGGAAAGTATACAAAAGGTAATATATACCTTGTAAGTAGAGAATAAGATATGTGCTTTCTGTCTAAGGAAGACGAAAACAAGTTATGGCATAAACGTCTTGGTCACCTAGACCAAATTCCCTTGGAAGATATGGTGAAATGTGATGATGCTCGAGACCTCCCTACATTATTACGTGATCATACTCATATGTGTGATTTCTATCAACAAGGGAAGATCATCCGAAAGACATATAATGGAAATGTGAAAAGGTCAAAAAAATGCTTGAGTTGGTGCATATTGATGTGTGCGGACCTATTTTACCAAGATATATTGATGGGAGGAGATATTATGTTCTCTTCATTGATGATTTTAGTAGAATGTAATGGGTTTCAATCATCACCCACAAATATGAGGTGTTCAGTTGCATAACAACTTATCAAAGGGAAGTTGAGAAGATGTTGGGTCAAAACATCTAGAAGATTCAAATAGATAATGGAACATAGTTCACAAATAGCCAAGTGGGGGATTATCTTGAGAAACATGGGATAATGCACCAAGTTTTGAAAGTAATAACTCCACAACAAAATGGAGTAGTTGAGAGAAGAAATCGAATTATCAGCAACATGGATAGAAAAAAATCTCATTGAGAAAGAACTTCCAGAGAATTTTTAGAAATAAGTAGTGATTACATCAGTCTACACATAAAATAGAGAATTATTATATCTAAAAAAATAGAAGACTCCACGTGAGTTATGGTATGGAAAAAAATTTGTCGTTGAAGTACTTTCGAATATTTAGAAGTAAGTGTTTCATTATCAATAAGTATAAGCATAGGAATTTTGAATCCTATGAAGATGAAGGGATATTTCTTGGATACTCAAAGAAAAGAAAAGAATATAAATGTGTCAATAAGTGGCCAGGAAAGGTAGTTGAAATCCATTATGTAACTTTATTAGAGAATGAGAAGAATATTTAGCAAATACATAATCAGTCTCAGGAGGATAGTGATGAAGAGATAAATAGATCAGGGGATGTTCTAATTATAGAGGCTGATTTAGAAGAAGATTCAGATAATGAAAAGGATGAGAACAAACCAGTTTCTACACAAAGATCAATGAGAATAACTGAAATTGATAGATATTGCATTATCGGTGATTATATAGTGCTAGTACATACAAGAGGATGAAGAGTTTGTAGTAATCATCATTCTTATCATGGGTATAGCCTAAATTTTTTGAGGAAGTAGCTGGAGATAAAAACTGAGTCTAGGATATGAATGAAGAGCTTGACCAAATTGAGAAGAATCAGATATGAGAGATTGTTTTTGAGGCTAACAGATAATAATGTCATCAAGACTAAATGGGTGTTTTGTAACAAGATGAGTGAATATAGAGTGGTGATTCAAAACAAATAATGACTAGTGTGCAAAGGGAACTCCTAGATAAAAGGTATCAATGCTGATGAAAAAATTTCACCTATTGTAAGGCTATAGATAATCATATTATTCATGGCCATAACGGTGAAAATAAAGTTAAAAGTTTTTCAGATTAATGTATATTCTGCATTTCTTAATGGGATTCTGGAAGAAGAAGTTTATTGTGTAGCCAGATGGTTTTATCATTCATGAAGATGAGAAAAGAGTTCGATGGCTGAAGAAGGTTCTATATGGGTTCGAGCAACCACCATGAGCATGGTATTCAAGGCTAGATTAGTTTTTGAAAAATTTCATCTTCCAGTGTGGTGGAGTTGATTATAATCTATATGTCAACAATGAAATAAATCAAAATATGATGGTTTTGGTGTATGTTTGTGACATAATCATTGGTGTATTAGATTAATCTTAGTGTATAAAGTTTACAAAATTAATGAAAAAGTGTTTTTTAAATTTCAATGATTGGTGAATTGAAATTTTTCCTTGGTTTACAAGTGACACAAAAAAATAATGGAACATTCATTTATTAATCTAAATATGATAAGGTGGGTTTTAGAATATTTTTAATGGATAATTCCAAAGAGATGATGAATCTGGTGGCTAACTAGATGAAGCTTTCATGGGATGATGAAGGTAATGCAGTTAATGTAACAAAATTCAAGAAAATCATTGGAAGTCTATTGTACTTGACAACATCAAGACCTGATATTGTTTTTTCTACATGACAATCAGGAAGATATCAATAAAATCACAAGGAAATCCACTTGAATATAGTGAAAATAATAATTCATTATATAAAGGGAACATTTGATTTCAGTTTATTGTATAATGATAAATCTCAGCAAGACTTATTGGGCTATTCAGAAGCAGACTGGGTCAGTTCAGTAGATGATAGAAAATGAACATCAGGTGGTGCATCTTATCGTAGAGGATTTTGTATTTCTTATCTAAGAAAAAATAAATATAAATTTTTTTTATCACTGTAGAAGATTAATATATTGAGGCTACTCAAGTGTACATGCAGTTATTATGGATTAAGAAACAGATTGATGATATGGGAGTTGAATTGATGTATCTTATCAGAATCCATTACAATAATTCTAGTTCTATAAATATTATAAAAAATACAATCTATCACTCAAGGAAACAATCACATTGAAATCAAGTTTCATTTTATCAAGGAGATGGTGGAGCAAGGGCTTCTGAAGTTGGGGTATGTGCCTACAGAACTACAAGTTGCATACATTTTGACAAAGGCCTTATCCAAAGAATCATTTTAAAGACATCGAATAGATCTGGGAGTTCATTTAACTCGCCGCACTTGAAAAAGTGTGGATGTGGGACCCCATCACCCTGAGTTATGTTATTTTTTTCCCCTTATGTACTAATCTGTGTTCTTTACCCTATGGAAGACCATAATGAAGTGACCTTAAGGTTTGTTAACAAAGGGGGAGAAATTTTGGATATAAAAGGGGTGAAATTATCTTAATCATGACAAGGGATAATCTGATAGGGGGAGCGGTGAGGTAGTGGTGGCATTAAATATAACAATGCTAAAGGTGATCGATTAAATTTTATATATCATGACAGATGGGGTTCGTGATGAAAGTAGATGAGTGGTTTTGGAATGAAGTGGTTCATTAATGAACTTTGCATTCTACTCTAGTTTATCATCATGATCTTGGATGATATGGACTTAGAGTGTGTATTGAGTAAATATTTGATTGTTATCTGAATCGCTAGAAGTAAATTTTCAAAGAATATGGCAGAAGCTTAATGATGTATCACATCATGAAGTGTTGTCAAAAAACCCAAAGGGGGATATTGTTGGAAAAAAACCTTTGAGGAATCATTTTAGTGTTTTTAGGGGTGATTTTGTTTGTTGAAAAATCTATATGACTGTAAATCAGTATGGTTGGCATTACCGAAGCATTTGTTTAAGGTGGTGCAGTTTCCCAGTATTTGTAAAAATATTGGGCCTCAAAATCGAGAGTTTTTTATGGAAAATGAATGCTTTTATATACAGGATTATGTGGAAGGCATTTCATGGACCAAAAATCTAGCATAGTTTTTAGACTCTGAAGTGTATTATACATACTGTAAAAGAGGCACACGAAATAGAAAATAAAAATAAGCAATGGGATATTTCCGCATAGCAGCACTATGAAGATCGCATAGTGAAAAATAGTTCATGAGAGGCTCATTGTTCATGGGAACTTCATCATTTTCTATTGAGAGGTAGTGATTTAAGGATATACAAAGGGGTTTTCATTCACATAATACATTGTCCACTGTAAAGGATTAAGGATTTATATGGACTGCATAGCACAGTTCATAGTGAAGGTCGTACCGCATTAAAATTTTGGGAAATTTGTATTAGAGGGTTTTGAGGATCTATTAGCCTATATAAATACCCATAATCATATCATTAAGGTGACTAAATTTCATTAGAAAATATCAACATTCTGAGAAGAATTCGGTGAAGTCTCAAGTAGTTCATGAGGGAAAATTCTGTGAAGGAGAAGAGTTCGCAAGGGAGGATTCTGAGAAGGGTGATGTAGTTTATGAGATAAATTCATAAAAGGGTTTTTTGAGGCTCTATAGCCTGAAAAGTAAAATGAACCATGTAGTAGATCCGGTCTATGAGAAATCATCTTTATGTGAAGTAGGGGTAGTCAGTAGAAGAAAAGGAGGTTCACAAAGCACTTTCACCTTGCGGTGCAACATAGTTCATGGAGGATTCAAGGCGGTTTGTGGATGGTGCAAGAAAGTTTGTGAAGGGACTAAAATAGTTCATGAAATCAATTTACACAAACTAACAGTGCATTGAAAAATGGATTTCATCTATAGGTGAAAATGTGAATTCAACAGAGCATATATCTACAACTGAGGATGTGTTCATTCATGCAAATTAAGGGACCTACAAGTTCATAAACTATGTGTGGATCCTTTCCAAAGAAGTGAGCTAAGAAAGTGGAATAAGTTGATGCTTTCCACTGGTAGTGATCCAGAGAAAGATAATTAGGGAGTAATCCTTGGGAAAGTAGTGATCTAACCCTAAACATTATAAATTCAATGATCTTGGGCATAGTAGTGATCTAGCCCAAACCATGTAATTTTCTAGTGAGCCTTAGTTGATTTGATACATTAGAATATCATCGTTGTATTCTCCTTGGATGTATCCCAATGAGGGTGAACCAAGTAAAATTGTTGTGTCTCGTGTATGATTTTAACTTTTTTCATACATTGAAAAGGTAAAGAGAGAGAATTTTGTTTTATTTAACAATGAAACAAGATATAAAGGGGTGGTTTTTTTAATCTTTCATACCCTGATTCACCCCCCCCCCCACTCTGGGTAATTAACCTAGTTGAGATAACATCATCCATTACTAATACACTCGGTGGGGGTTTGAGTAGTATCTTTTATTGGGAATCACAATGATAAATTTAAAGATTGAAAGAAAACATGCAGGAACACAACTCTTATAGGAAAACATGGGATTAGTGGTGGTTAAAAATGGAAAATGCTTTAGTTTTTATATTTCATTGGATGACTAGCATGATACCTAAAGGAATTTCCATCCTTATAGCTCATCCTACCAAGGTAAATTCTAAATTCCATAGATCATTCACACATTTTCAAAGAACACGTAAAACTTCCACAAATAATACTAAAATGATTCTTTTATATAGAAAACATACATTTTGAGACATATTGACCACATCTTGTGCCAGATTGATATTTTTTTGATTTATACACTTAAAAATTTAATTATAGATCATTATCTATAAGTTTGAAAAAAAATTGATCTTGTTTACAAGGTTTTGACTTAGTAATCACTTCTTAATGTTACAAAAGCCTTTAAAAACGTGTGTCAGAGGTCAAAACCTGGAAAATGGCATTGTATTTACCTGAAATTAGAGGGAAACAACTGTAGATTGAATTGTAAAATGTATTAACTAACAACACATCATTCCTAGTTACAGTTTTCCCAAGATAACCATAAATGTATTTTTAGTGTTTTAAAACACTAAAACATTCATGTAACAATCATAACCATATAAAAAAACATCTTATTGATTTTAAATCATGGTAAAAACATTTTTGTGTTATTATTTACATGTATGTGTAGACAACACATCAATACGACCTGCGGTGTGGTCGGAATGACTCGGTAAAAACTTCTTAAAGAGTATAAAATAATTTAAATACATGTATTGAGGGGTCAAAATTGGTAAAAATATGTTATATTTCTTTAAAATCAGAGGAAAATGGTTATAGATAGAATTGTGAAATATAGGAACCAACAAAATGTCATTACATGTTACAGTTTTCCTAAGATTCCCATAAATATATTTTTAGTGTATTAAAACACTAAAATGTGCATGGAATGGTCAAAACTATAGGAAAATACTACATATTGATGTGTAGTCATTGGAAAACCATCATTGAGTTATTTTTTATGTGTATGCATAGACTAAAAATCAATTTGATGTGTGGTGTGGTCATAATGACTCGGTAAAGACTTCTTAAATGGTACAAAAGCCTTTAAAAACATGTGTCTGGGGATCAAAACCAAGAAAATGACATCAGATTTTTCTTAAAGTGAAGGAAAAAAATCATATATTTAATTTTGAAATGTATGAACCAATGGTACATCATTTAGAGTTACAGTTTTCCCAAGATGGTCATAAACACATTTTTAGTGTTTTAAAACACTAAAACATGCGTGGAAAATTCAAAACCATAGAAAACGACCTTAGATTGCCATTAAATCATGGGAAAACCTCTTATGTGTTATTTTTTAGGAGTATTCATTTAAAACACATAAATCTAACGTGAAGTGTGGTCGGAATGACTAAGTGAACACTTCTTAAAGGATATAGAAGCCTTTAAAAACATGTGTCATGGGGTCAAAACTAGGAAAACGATGTCGGATTTCTATGAAATCGGAGAAAAATTAGCATAGATTGAATTGTGAAATGTAAAAATTGACATAATTTCATTACAAGTTAGTATTTTCCTAGGATTTCCATAAATGCGAATTTAGTGTTTAAAACATGAAAACATGCATGGAACTATCAAAACCATATAAAACTAACTCATATTTATGTGAAATCATGGGAAAACTACCGCTAAGTTATTTTTGATGTGTACATACAGACAAAATGTTAATCCGATGTGTAGTGTGGTCATAATGACTCGGTAAACACTTCTTAAATGTACAAAAGCCTTTAAAAATGTGTTGGTGGTCAAAACTATGAAAACGATGTCATATTACCCTAAAATCATTAGAAAATTACCATATACTGAATTTTGAACTGTAAGAACCAATGACACATCATTCTGAGTTACGGTTTTCCCTGGATGGTCGTAAACATGTTTTTAGTGTTTTAAAACACTAAAACATTCATGGAATGGTCAAAACCATAGAAAAAGGACTCATATTGATGTGGAATCATGGTATGACCACTTTTGAGTTATTTTTGATGTGTACGCATAGACAAAACATCAATATGACGTGTGTTGTGGTTGAAATGACTTGGTACACACTTCTTAAATGTATAAAAGCCTTTAAAAACTTGTGTTGGGGGGTCAAAACCATGCCAAAAATGTCATATTACCCTAAAATCATATTACAACAACTGTAAATTGATTTTTATGTGTAGGAACTGACATCACATCATTCCAAGTTTATATTTTTCTAGGATGGTTGTAAACGTGTTTTTAGTGTTTTAAAACACTAAAACATGTGTGGAACGGTCAGAACCTTAGAAAACAACCCAATATTGATTTGGAATCATTGTAAACCCTTGTTTTTGTTATTTTTTATGTGTAAATATAGAAAACACATCAATATAATGTGCAGTGTGGTCAGAATGACTTATTAAACACTTCTTAAAGGTATAAAAGCTTTTAAAAAAATGTGTATGGGTGTCCAAAACAAGAAAAAAATGTTATATTACCATGAAATCAAAGGTAAATGACTATATATTTAATTTTTATTTATTTTAATTGGAGACACATCATTCCTAGTTACAATTTTCCTAGGATGGTCGTAAACATGTTTTAGTATTTTAAAACACTAAAATATTTCTGGAATGGTCAAACCAATAACAAATGACCTTATATTGATGTTTAATCATGAGAAAACCAGCATTGTGTTATTTTTATGTGTATTCATAGATAAAGGTCAATCTGACATGTGGTGTGGTCATAATGACTCAGTAAACACTTATTAAAGGTATAAAAGCATTTAAAAACATGTATCGTGGGGTCAAAACCAAGACAACAACATCAGATTTACTTGAAATTAGAGGAAAATGATTATAGATTGATTTTTAAAATTTAGGAACCGATTACACATTATTCTGAGTTATAGTTTTCCCAGGATGTCCATTAACACATTTTTAGTGTTTTAAAACACTAAAATGTGCGTGGAATGGTCCAAACCATAGAAAATGACCTCATATTAATGTGGAATCATGGTACAAGAACTTTTGAGTTATTTTTTATGTGTACTCATAGACATCATGTCAAGATGACGTGTGGTGTGGTTAGAATGACACGGTAAACACTTATTAAAGTTACAACAGCCTTTAAAAACATGTGTCGAGGGGTCAAAACCAGGAAAATTATGTCATATTGTCCTAAAATTAAAGTAAAACAACCAAATATTTAATTTTGAAATGTAGGAACTGACAACAAGTCATTTTGAGTTATGATTTTTCCAAGATGGTTGTAAACATGTTTTTAGTGTTTTAAAGCACTAAAATATGCGTTGAATGGTCAAAACCATATCAAACGACTTTATATGGACATGGAATCATGGGAGAACCACCATTTTATTATTTTTGAAATATATTACATGTTTTGATATCAAATTCTTTAAAAAAATTATTAATTAAATTTCAAGCACATCAAATGTCGATTTAAAAATTAATTAGAATATTTACTTATCCCTTTTCAGTTTCAAGTGTTCAATCATATCTTAAATAGGTAAGTTTATATTTCAAAGTGTTTTTCATGATATATTATTAATTTTATGTTAAAATTTATTCTTCTTGATTAACAAAATAACAATTTTTATGTACAACATTCTAAATATATTATGAGTCTTTTCTCTTTCACATTTCTTTTCTTAAATGTTCTTGTTTTTATTATAGGTGAAAAATTATGGAAGTAGGCATGAGGTTTACTATTATGATCCATGACATTCTTCATAAGGTAGTCATTATGGTTCGTATTTTTCATGGCATATTAAAATGTTATCAATCATTCTACTATAATTCTGATTTATTATGTTTAGTTTTAATTTCTGTTTTATTTTTTATTACATTTGATGAGATGATGTGGTCGACTTTAGTTGATGAGATGATGTAGGTGAAAATGGATGCAGTGGAGGTCATGGAATGGGCATATATTGGTTATGGGTTGTTTTTAGACATATTTTATATATATATATATATATATATATATATATATATATATTGATGACTGAGGCATGGGTTGACTGATGTATGGGTTTATTGAGACTGAGTTTTTACTGACACTGGATGTTTTTTATATAAATGTGGATGTATGAAATATGTATTATGGGTTTATCATACATTTATATTTTATTTTATTTCATGTCATCTTTTTTATATTTACTATTTTTTGTTAAATATTTTACAAAAAAATCAAATTATAATATTTAGCGATGATTTTTAGTAACCGACTCTAAGTAGATTAATTATAATTATGTGTAGTGGTAGTTTAGGGTAAATTCCACTACATATAACTATTTCTAATATATATAGTGGTGATTAGTTTCATGTAATTTATTTTTTTCCCTAGGTAATTTTAAAAAAAACACCACTAAATTAAAATAAAACCACTGCTAAATACTCCAAAAATGACACATACCAAAACCGCCATGAAATTAAAGAAACTGTCACTAAATGACTAAAGACTGTGCAATATTTGGTAGTTTTGGTAACAAACTATATATTATTAGTTTTCGGTTTAAATAATCTCCATTTCATGAAATAACTTCTGCTACTATCCTATTTTTTTGTAGTGAGGCCCAGATGATGTTATCATCTTGGGATGGCAGAGCCTGGGATGGATGATGTGATGTGGGTAGGGAGTCCTAGATGATGTGGCATCAGATAATTATTATAATGGCAAGATTCATCAAGATATGAATGTGGGTGTTGGGGATGACACTAGAGTTGATGAAATGAGTTGAAGATGGACTTACCTGTTGATGTGATAAAGTTGGATTCTTACTTGAATTGAATCTATTTAATAGATGGTGGATGAGTTGATTTTTTTAACTGCATTCATTTCCCCACTAATTGAGGCAGCTATATAATGACCCAGTCTTAACATACATAGACATTTCATCACTTTTTCAAAATTATTAAAACATTATACAAAGATATTCCCAAGGACAGTATTAGTTTAGTGCCTTTGGAAACATGAAAACATAAACACTGCTACATAAGTGAGCTACATTATCTCCCACTAGGATCTTCTTAACTAGAACCCTTCTTAGACACATAAAACATAATTCATAACTTCATAACCTAGGTAAGGAAACATAAAAAGGGGTGAGCTCAAATTCTTAGTAAGGGTAAACAAGGGAGACATGTAAGTATAAAAATGAGCATAGGGGTATGAGAACACGATCATAACATTATAATATCATACCCTATATATAAAATATTATAAAAATTAATTGTGGAATAAATCTTAGTAGTTCATAAGACATGAATCATAAGGAAATAAAGAACATAATCCATGAAATCATAACATAGGAATAAAACATGGATTTGTGGCAAACACATAAGTATATAATATGATTTCCGTAGTAATTAAGGAATTGATTCCAAGGTGATATTAGTAGTATGGGTTCACTCCCCATACCATCTGTATAGTAATAGTTCACTCCCATGTCCATCTTAATAGAATGATTTCACTCCTCAAACCATCTTGGTATTCATGGTTCACTCTCATGGCCATCTTAAAATTATGAGTTCCCTCCTTATACTATCTTGGTTGTCGTGGTTCAATCCCAAGGTCATCTTAGTAGTATGATTTCAATGCCCATACCATCTTGGAATTCATGGTTCACTCCCATGGCTATCTTAGTAGTCAATATTCACTCCCAGGACCATCTTAGTATATCTCATGAGATATAAATCTTTATCTAATGAATTAGAGTGAGATATAGGTCCCACCCATGTCATAATTAAATCATACATACATGATCCACAAAATCATAAACATCCATATCATAACCCATGAAATTAAATGGCTATTATAAACATTTAATCATATCTTAACCTGTGAAAAAGATATAGGTTTCATAATCATTTCATTAAAAACATAACAAATAAAAATAAGCAGGTTTCAAAAAAATATAACACGTGAAAGATAAGGGGACTTAATAAAAATCATTCCATAAAAACATAAACCATTAATAGAAAGAATATGAATGGAAACATTGAATCATTTCCCAATAAAGGCATGAGTAACATCAATGGATATCATCTTAGATAGAAAATAATTTTGAAATATCCTTTAAAACCATTTCTTGAGTAAAATATAATTTCTTCTTTGAAAAATTCTTTTTAAAAAATAAAACATTTTTAAAACTATTTCCTTTAAAAATACTTTGAAAACAAATAAAGAAGGCTTGAAATCATTTTGAAAACCTTTTTCTTTGAAAACTTATAAAATAAGCTTCAAAAAAATTTAAAAACCTTTTTCTTTGAAAACATTTCAAAAGCTTATAAAGAATGATTGAAAAGGTTTTAAAGACCATTTATTTGAAAATAGTTTTACAACTTATAAATAAAGATTTAAAACGTTTTTAAATCCATTTATTTGAAGATACTTTTAAAACTTATAAAATAATATTTGAAAATCATTTAGAAAGATTTTTTAACATAAAACATTTTTGAAAAAAAAAATCATTGAAAATAGATTTGAAAACTTATAAATGAAGCTTTTGAAACCTTAAAAAATTCTAAAATCATTTTTCCTTGAAAATTATCTTAAAGGATCATTTGAAAACATTGTAGAAAACATTTTTGAAAACACGGTTTTTTAAATAAAACATATTTCTGACTGAAGAGAGAAATATAATCAAATTTATCTTAAAAACATTTTATTAATTATATTAAGTACTAAAGAGTGTTAAAATTGTACTAATACATGTATTTATCTTTAATAAATAGAGTATAAGTAAAATCATGAGTTTTTTTGAGATATGGATCATAATATTTCATCAATGGAAACATAATCATAAACAATCTTGATAAACGGTGAGATTGTTTCAATAAACTCTTACCACATGGTAACATGGAATAATACTCTCCATGTAAGAAAATGAAATCACATGAAGCTTGAAATATCATGAAAAAAAATGATATTCCTAATATAACATTTCAAATACACCTTGTAAAATAATGGAGGTGCATAACAAAACTTATGTCTCAAAGAAGGAAAATTGAGACAAAACTATCTTACTGATTTGGTAACTTTTGAAACATAAACCCCATGTAATATAGATAATAGAATGGATATTTAAATAACCATAAATTTAATATTAATAATAATATAATACATTAATGGTCAGTATACACACCATGAAAAAGAAAAGAGTGGTGAACGTGGCATGTATCTCACAGATATAAAAAGTGAGATGAAATTATCTTCCCTTGTGTTTTGACTCTGATTATACTCATAAAAACTTCCTATATAATAAATATAATTTTATTATAATTCTACAAAAAAAATATTCTTATATCTAATACCATATATGGTTTGATTATGACTTTAAATTACCCGCTTGTTAACAATTCTATGTTAAGGTTTCACTTCGGGTAATATCCGCTTTGTTCTTCGCATGTATCTTAATTTGTTATATATTTGGTACTTATAATTATATCAGGATTTAAATAATGTAAACCATGATATAAATATCATTTATATTCATTATATTTGTATTGTAAAAATCTACATAATATAGAAGTATGAAATGGAATACACCGTTCATGGAGACGGTAGGTCGTATGTACGCATGAATGTTGTTTCAGTTTTATTGTCATGTTGAAAGAAGGAAAGAAAATGAAATATATGTATAATTGTATATAATATCATTATTATGTCATATATATCATATAATTTCACTAAAACCATACTTAACACATTCCATGTAGTGTGTGAACAAATTACATCTCTTTGAGGGACGGTAGTCCACACTTCCTCAAGCGAAATTATCATATTTACACATAATAGAAAGTATAATGAAATACATTTAAAAATAATTAAATAATAATAAATAAATAATAAATATCCTATATATTACATATAAATATATTTTTCAATCATAACTCCCACCATTAGAGGTGGTAAATAAAAAATGAACAATCTTCATTTCGTGAGGTGGAAATTCAATGTACACATAAACAATATGTCTATTACCCATTAGATGAAAGTGTGTATAAGTATATGTTGAAAACTTATCATAAAAACATATCAGTATATTTAGGATATTTTTTTGTTGTATAATAATGGAATAATGATATTTTATGTGGTAGATAAAGAAAATAAAAGGAAGGATCTTGAGGGAGGGTGTTAACTCTTAATCAGGTAAATCCTTTTTGTTTACACCAAAGGGGTTCCTTGGAAGGATTGTTCACCAAAGATAGGTTTTAAGGAGGAATATTGGGTTGTTGGGAAGTGTATTTAGAATATATTTTCTGAACCTAAGTAGTTTGAGAGGTTTTAATAAGAGGGAGAGGTGGTGGCCTTTTATAGGGAAGGGAAAGGACACACTTGGTATTTTTAAAAACAAGTTAGTTGTACCAACATTTTTATCTAAAAAAGTCATAAAAAACCAAAACACTAAATAATGGATGGTTTATGGCCGAAATATGTCTATAAAATTGGTTTTGGACTAGTATATAGGTCATTTGGTCCCTTAAGTTTATGGTTTATTCCCTTGTTAAGCTTAATTTTACTTCAATCACTGTAATTAATTTTAAATGCATTCACTAAAAATTTTGGTAAAAAAGTAATTTGACCTTATTAGAAATTATAATTATTCTTATTTTAAATATGGAATCCATTTTTCCAAATTCTAATCAGATAAGTGGTGAAAATTAATTTTAAATTAATCACGTTGTCAAGTCGATAATGCGTGTTTTTAAAGTAAAAATGTTCAAAAGTTTGCTATGTTTTTATGTTCAATTTAATAGTGAAATTGATTAAAATTAACTAAATTTTATTAATTGATAAAAAAATTTATCTAATTATACTTTAAAACCAATTTAAATTTTAATTTAACACCATAAATAAATTAGATGAAAAAGTAGTTTTGAATTAAAATTCAATATTTTTAACTATTCATTAAAAATGAAACCTTATGGAAAAATATCAATAATTTATCCTAACATAATTTTTATGTTTATATTTCAAATATTAAGTTTATTTTGACTTATAAATTTTATAAAAGTTTCAAAAATTATATTTAAAATAGTTTCACCATTAAAAGGCGGTAAAAGTGCCTTAATAAAAATATAGTATTTTATGCATAAAATTGGGTTTGTTTTTATCTTAAGGCTATCAAATATATTTCATGAATATCAAAAATATTTGTTTGAATATAATATATATATATATATATATATTACATTAATATCACTTACTAATTGTAATTACTTTATTTTATTAGGATAAAAACAACTTTGTGAGAATAAAAATAATAATATTTTCCTTTATATTAAATTGGTTTTCATATTAATTTCTAATTAATTTTTAACCAATGAATTCATTTTATATTTCTATAAACCATATATTTTCATAATTTAGTTAACCCTTTTCATAAATACTAATTTAATTCCTATGTTATATCTTATTACATTAAATAATATTTTAATAATATATCTTTATTAGGTAAAACTCGATTTTTCATGTTACGCAAGCCATCGAGGAAAGTCAGTCTTGCGTGTAATGTAAGATAAACTCGGTGTTCTATTTAGGGAAATATAAACATTATGTTGTGTGTAGTGCATAATTAAATTTTTGTTTTGTATAATGTAATCCAAACAATGTGCTATAAAATAGACTATTTTCAATTTTGAGTGAAATGAAAAATATCAAAAAGATTAAATTAATTCGAAAAAAATTACAAAAATATCAGGGTATTACATTCTAACCCTCTTAAAATGAATTTATCCCTTGAAACGCATTTGGTTTGTTAAAGTGTTAATAATTTAAAGTTCCTTTCATAGAAATCCACATAATAAAAATAAATATTAAAACTTATTTTAAAATAGGAAAGCTAAAAACATAATTTTTACCCAAAGTAACTCATAATTAGCTTCTAACATAGGAGAACATATGTGGGAAGTGAAAACATGAACATGGAGGGAAAGCATAAATATTTGTAGGGAGTGATTGTGATCATCAATCACAAGTAATGTAATGATCAAATAAAATTTTAGGGCCTCAAATTCATAAATCTATGATGATTTAAAAGGCTATTAGTTCAACAAGAAATAGACTATTAGGACAACACATTTTTTTGATCACTTTCCTAACATTGAGTAATTATTTTATTGACCAATATTATAAAGAAATATACTTAATTTATAGTTTTCTATAAACAAAATTTCATTATTTGGTTTTCATTTTATCAATTTCTAATTCATCCATTACTTCAACAAATGGATGTCTATAAATTAACTTTGATGCCTGAAGTGCTAAAATACACTTTTAGCAAATCTTAAGGCCCATAAAAGAATGAAAAGTATAACTATTTTTCTCTAACTATTATTTATAATCAATATGGTTAATAAATTAATCTCTAAACATAAAAAGTAACTCTACTAGTTCATCCACTATCACAAAACTGGGTTTCCGTAGCACCACCCTATATCAGCACTTTTTTTAGCACTGTTAAAGGGGACCCCATTATCAGCGCTTTTTTAAGTAGCTGATAAAGGGGGGATTTATTAGCACTTTTTCCTAGCTCTGATAAAGTTTATATTTCAAAAATAATCATGAAAAATAAAATATAGTTATATAAGTATATCTATATTGATATAAATATAATTTATATTTTTTAAATATGTTTTAGATAAGTATAAATAGACAATTACATTTAATTTATAAGAAATTTAGTGAGAATGGATTTAAAATATTTTATAAATATTATTAATTAATAATTTTCTAATTATAATCAATTAATAATCATTTAATAAAAATTTTAAGACACAAAAAATCAAAAAAAAATAATAAAAGATCTAAAATAAGTTGAAAATGTAACTCAAACTTCAAATGACCATAACTTTTGATTCGGGTGTCCATTTGAGCTCTAAAGAATATAAAATCAAATCTTACGATGAGATAAATGTGAAAAAATCTTAAATAAACCTTCGGTCACATTTTTCGAGACCTAAAAGGGCCCAGAAGTCCTCCAAAATTGAGTTTTTAGTCGGGATACCCCGATTTTTTAACATTCAAATAGGTATAACTTATGATCTGGATGTTCTTTAGGCCTGTACCACATATCATATCGAATATTGTTTAATGTTAATTGATTTTACTAGTTGTGGAGTTGAAACGGACTTCTGTATTAGAATTTATGGTCGTTTTAACATTCTATGGCTTTTTAAATACACATATATATGTATTTATTCGTAAATATGTGTGTGTGTGTGTGTGTTGTATATATGTATGTATGTATTTATTTATTTATTTATAAACACAAATAAAAAATATATATTTTATAAATGTATTTAAAACTAATCTTATAAATATATATTAATATACAAATAAATATATGGATAAAAAATTATAACTAAAAATATATATATAAATAAATATAAATATAAATTAATATACAAATAAATATATATATACTAATATATGAATAAATATATATGTATTAATATAACTAAATATATTTATATTAATATGAATCTATATTAATATACGAATAAATATAACTATATATATATATAAATATAAATATATATTAATATAAAAATAAATATTTATATATATTAATATATGAATAAATATATATGTATTAATATAACAAAATATATTTATATTAATATGACTCTATATTAATATAATAATAAATATAACTATATATATATAAATATATATTAATATATATTAATGTACGAATAAGTATATATATATATATATATATATATTAATATATGAATAAATATATATGTATTAATATAACTAAATATATCTATATTAATATGAATCTATATTAATATATGAATAAATATAACTATATATATAAATAGATATATCATTAAATAGAGAAAAAAACTAAATAACTTAGTGGTTAAGATTCAGGTGCGGAAGGGGGGAGGTATCGGGTTCGAGTTTGGGTGGAAGCAGGGAGAGGTGTGCAAGCATGTGGGGGATGCGTGGTAAGGGCAGCACGTAGGAGAGTGGGAGGGGGTCCGCCTAGTGTTGATAAGGGGGGTCAAGCGTAGTTAAAGTCTCCCCCCCCCCACATTATATATTCTTTTTAACTTTTTTTTTATTTTTTTTTTTGACTTTTATCAGCACTAAAAAAGAAATGATAAAAGACCTTTTTATCAGTGCTTTTTTTAACACTGATAAATGACACCTTTTATCAGCTCTTTTTTTAGCGCTGATAAAAGGGACCCCCCTTTATCTTCGCCTCAATTAACAGAACTTTTTTAGCATTGTTAATTCCCTTTTTTAGCACTGATAAAGTCCATATTTGTAGTGGTGATCATTAATATTTATACATCAAAAATAATTACACATTAATCAGGACATCACGTAGGCTAGTGGTAAGAATTAAACCCTTATTGTCATTTGGTTATGGTTTCAAGACCCACGAACTTTTTAGATTTGTTTTGTTGAAACCCAACATACATGATGTCCTTTTTTAAAACCACACTAATATAATTTCCAAAATAAATATGATAGACATCCATGAAATACGGTTAATCACTATATAGAATTTTAACCAAGGTTTTCAATAAAATATCCTCCAAAGTTTAACGTAAAATTCTAATTAATGGTTAACCTTATAAACCTTCTGAAAGATGAAAATTAAAAATTGTATAAAGAAGGTCATGAAATTAGATTAACATTGATCCCCTATATATCACAAAGTAGCTCCTGGTTGTTACATTCCAAACATGTGAATAATTTCATCATGTATTCCCTTAAAATATGTTAATGACCTAAATTAACATAAATACTTATTGAAAATTTGAATGTTTCCTTATTGAAAAGTATATTGGATATATTTCTTAAATACAAAAATTTTGTAAACTTAATAAAAGATAGCATAAACCACCTATCAACAAGTCCTAAATTAGTTCCAAGGTAATCAGTACAATCTAATTTACATATTCATATCCCTCATATATTTATCCAAAAAAAATTATCTTAACATAAATAACATATTAAGGGTTATCTTCACTTAGTCAAAATATCACCTTGTCATTAAATCACTTTTCCAGTCTATTAGAAAGATTTAACGTAATCTTTTAAATCCTTAGTGAAAAACATAAACTGCACAATCCTTGTATATTTCATTATTCATATAACATAATTCTTGAATCCAAATACATAAAAACTTTGATTATTCCACTACATCCTTAATCCATTAACAAGGATACCTCATCCTATTATATAATACCACTTTCCTGACACATTTCATCTTTAGTCTCTTCATCATCAGCAATGTAACCATTACTCGCACCACCTTGCTGATTCTCTTTAGTATCTTTCCTCTTAGGACATTGATTTTCATAGTGACCATTCATTAAACACTTAAATCTATTTAACCTTGATTATAAATTAAGAAGGGAAATATTCCCATCCATTTATTTAACTAAAACCTTCATTTTCCCATTGAAATTACTTTCTTTGTGTCCTTATTTTCCATAGTCAAAACACCTTATTGTTCCTCTAAGACATTCACTTAGGTGGTTCTTTCCACTTTCTTGGCACAAAGGAAACCAAATATTTTTTCCTCCATGGACTCTATTACCCAAACTCTCAATGAACTCTTTCCTTCTCTTCCTTGGTGAGTCTAAGAGTTGGTTAAGGTACACGTTGTTGATCATGTTTCTTGAAAACTAATTAGGAATGATCACAAAATACTTCAGTTCAGTGATCATCCCATTTTATTTATCATAAATATATTTTACATCATACTCAACATTAATCTAGTTCCTTCTGGTTCCCTCCATTTACTAAAACAAGGAATAATTGAGTAATAAATGATTATCATAGTGAGGAATCACATAATAATGAAAACCAATTATATGAAGTATAAATTATGACACCTTTCTTAAAATATTACACCTCATGTTTATCCAAGGTTATTCATATCCAAATTCCATTTTCATCCTTTTTGATGGTTCATGAAGAGTTTGTGAATTTCCAAATCATATCTCCTAGGAGTGTCAAACTAGGTGATCAGTAAGGCCCGTTTTCATGTAGTAGGTTACGTGGAGTCATGCCTGACACACCTTATCGGAGTTGTTACTCCAAGGTACATTTGTGCTAGAACCATGTCCACATGTAGTATCTAAATAGGGATGTATTTATAGGAAGCCACTCACTCTATCCTTTACCAAAATTCCAGGATATTTTCCTAAATGTTAACTCTTCCTTATATGTATCCTTATATGCATCCCTAGACATATCCTTTGAAATATACATAGGGATCTCAATAATGTTTTCTCAATCTAGTTTCCAAATGTTGACTAAACCTTTACTCTGATACCAACTATAACGACCCGGTATTAACATAAATAGAAATTACATAAGCTTTGTGGAATACTTAAAACAATATACAAACAGACACCCAAAGACCATATTAGTTTAGTACCTTTGTAAACATGGAAACATAAACACTAGTACATAAGCGAGCCAAATTATCTCCCACTAGGTTCTTCTTGACTAGAACCCTTCTTGGAAACATCAAACCTAATTTATAACTTCATAACCTAGGGAAGGAAACATAACAATGGTTGAGGTGAAAAGAGAATTTCATAAACATCGTGACATAAAAACATAAACCATTCATAGAAAAGATGTGAATTGAAGCATTGAATCATTTCTCCAGAAAGTCAGGAGTAACATCAATGGATGTCATCTTAGATGGGAACTAATTTTGAAAGATCCTTTAAAACCATTTCTTGAATAAAATATCCTTTCTTCTTCAAAAAATTATTTTTAAAACATAAAACCTTTTGAAAACCATTTCATTTTGAAATACTTTGAATACTTATAAAGAAGGATTGAAATTATTTTGAAAACCCTTTTCCTTGAAAACTTATAAAATAAGCTTCAAATCATTTTAAAAACTATTTTTTTAACTTATAAACTATGCTTGAGAACTTTTTTAAAACCATTTCTTTTAAAATACGTTGAAAACTTATAAAAGATGCTTTGAAAATCATTTAATAAAATTTAAACATAAAACATTTTTTAAAACATTTTAATTGAAAATAGATTTGAAAACTTATAAAGGAATCTTTGAAAACCATAAAACCTTTTTTAAATCATTTTTCCTTGAATATGAACTTCAAGGATCATTTGAAAACATTTTTGAAAACATTTTTGAAAACATTTTTGAAAACCTGGTTTTTGAAATAAAATATATTTCTGACCGAAGAGAGAAATACAGTCAGATTTTTCTTAAAAACATTTTATTAATTATATTAAGTACCAAAGAGTGGAAAAAGGTAATCATACATGTATTTATCATGAATAAATTGTGGATAAAGATACTCATTAGTGTTCTTGAGAGATGTATCATAATATTGCATCAATGGAAACATAATCATAAACAATCCTGATAAATGATGAGATTGTTTCAATAAACAATTACCACATTTTAACTTGGGATAATACTCTCAATGTAATAAAATGAAATTAAATGAAGCTTAAAATATCATTAAAATAATAATAATCATGAATCAATTAAGAAAAATTGAGACAAAACTATATTACCGATTTGGTAACAATCGAAACATAGACCCCATGAAAGAAAGATTATAGAATGGATATTTAAATACCAATAAATTTAAGTGTAAGAATAATATAATACATTCATGTGAATTATATACACCATGCAAAAGAAAAAAGTGGTGAAAATGTCATGTATCTCATTGATATAAAAAGTAAGATCAAATTTCCCTTACCAAGTGTCTTGACTCTCATTGTACTCATACAAACTTCCTGTATAATAAATATAATTTTATTATACATCCATAAAAAACCATTTTCTTATATATAATACCATAAATGGTTTTATTATGACTTTACATTACCCGTTTTTCAACAATTTTATATTATGGTTTCACTTCATGTAATATTCTCTTTGTTCTTCGCATGTGTCTTAATTTGTTATATATTTGGTCCTTATACTTATATCAAGATTTCCAGAATATAAACCATTATATAAATATCATTTATATTTAATATATTTATTTTATAATAATCTAAAAAATATGAAATTATGAAATTTAATGCACCGTTTATGGAGACGGTAGGCTGTATGTACACATTATGGCATCCCGCCTTTTTATTTCATAACATTGCATTACATTTTACAAACAAATGATCCTTAAAGTTTAGTGTCTTGAAAATAAGGTACACAATACATGAAAACATATAAAATTATTATAATCCAATTTGAAGGCTTTATAATAGGTTCATATAATATACAATTATTGTATCTCATAACCTGGGGACATACATCAAAGTAAAAGGTGAGCAGAAGGCCCAGTAAGGGAAAACAAGTGAAACAGTTTACATGTGAACTTGAGAAATATCAACAAGAACATGAGGAATATCATAAAGGCGTAATAAAGAGGAATATCATAATAATAATAACTTGAAAAATAACTTGAAAATGTGGCTAAAACATTTAATCTATAAATTCATAAGCATATCACCAAGGTTCATCCCCAATGGGTCATAAAAATTACCAAGGTTATTCACCAAGGTATCGTAAAACTTGTCATCTCTATAGATTAATTTTTTTACCCAATGCATTAGAGAACTATCAAAGCTTACCTTTAATATGTATTTATTTTCTTTTTATCCACATATATCATAATCAAACATTTCATAAATAACCCATAGAGAATAAAAGAAATGGGTTTCATATCAAAATCATGGTGTTTTTAAAAAGTGCTTAAAAACATGATCATTATGTCATTTATAACCCCCAGAAATGGAATGAGGGTTTATGTATGTAAATTAAAGAATAAAATAAATAATTTTTATTCCTTGATGAATACCCATGGAAATGAAATAGTTTTGGTTATTCACATAAAGAAAATAAAATAATTTATTGAGAAAAAGAGATAGATTTTGAGAGAAAATTCTACAGCATAACATCTATAAAACATGGTTTTAGAAAACACTAAAATGAGAGGGGACAAGGGTATCCCATTCATAAATGAATCATAATATAGTATAGGGACATAATAAAATGTAAATAATAACATGGTATGGAAATTTTAAAGACCTACCACATAATAGAGAACTTAAAAAAGAAAAGAGAAGTTGAGAATTCCCTTACCATGAAGAGTAAATTCTAAAACTCTATGATCGGGTCCTTGGGGGCTTCAGTACACCTTGGTAGGACTCCTTGAGAGGTAATACTATCATATATTCTAGAGGGATTATTTTTTAATGACGAGAAATGAAGGAATGGGTGGGTATTTAAAATAAAAGAGAGGGAGTTTTTTATTAATTTCAAAGGACACGCCATTAGTGGTTTTTTGAAAAACCATGGGCTTGCCCATGGTATTGGCCACTTGGGACACCTCTTATCGTATTTTATTCCTCAAGATTTTACCATAATTATTAAATCCTGATTACATCATTAATTATGTCATTAAACATACCGAAGACTCAAAACTATATTTTTACTATTCACGGAAAAACAAAACATTTTATAAAAATATCATAAATTCACCGTAACCTAATATCAACCTTCTGAATTCAAAAATGGAATTTATTTTATCATAATAAATCTATAAATATGATAAATTTATCTTTTAACTACAAAGAAATCATTTATTAAAAATAATAGCGGATAAAAAATGCATAGTAACATGCATAGTAAAATTTTGAACACTTGAAAAAAATAAAATTATTTTATAATTTGTAATTAAAATGGAGTGCTTTTATAATACCATTTTATTATAATAAACATTATTAAAATATTCTTATTTTAAAATAATGATAAAATTACAATTTTACCTAAAAAATCAATTTATCAAATTCCATCATAATTTTTAAGCAAAACAATTCTTAAAACAGAAATGATGAAATAATAATTCTATTTAAACAATGGGATTACATTTTAAGTAACTAGGTCTGTAATGACCCACCAATTCAAATTGGCTTGAGAGCTCAACGAGTCATTACTAGGCCTTAAGCAACATCCCCAAGGCACCAAAGGCTGGCAATAAATGCCAAAGGGTTTTAAAACACATGGGGGATGATTTACCCTTTAAATGAAAACAACCAACAAACAATGAAAACTAGATAAACATCTCCAAGCAACCACTATATGATGCATGATTTAAAACCGAAACAACTCAACCATTATTTTCATAATAACCCAACCAAGTGCAACAACGGAATAAAAAACCAAATCATAGTAAACAACAGAAAGACAACTATAAGACTTCAAGATGACAACCTAACTCCATGCTCCACAAGCTCCAAGCTCCAACATCACGAACCATCCCAAGAGTCACGAAGTAGTGTTATAAATGTGTGACACTTTACCTCTTCCAACATCCCGGTATATGACATCTGCAAAATCATCATCGTTCCAAATTAGGGGGTGAGTAATGAAACTCAGTAGGTTTTCCCTGATGACTTCCCAACCCATGCCTCTAGGATAAAACATGTTATCACATTTATATAAAACAATTTATATAAAACAATTCCAAAAAAGTTCACAATATAACAAGTTACAAGTAAAAACCATTTTCCAACAAAACCATCTTTCTCAATAAAAGAAACCAATCAAAGTTCCCAATCAAATTCACATTTCCATTTTGGCATAACCATTCCATTCCACATAATCACACCATTAACCATGCATGCATCATTATGACAGTTCCATACTCATGATCGATCTCTCGTTAATCTACCAAGTCATCATAAGGTAATTATTCCCCATGTGCCATTACACTTTTGGTGCCGATCACAAGGTCATATTTCAACCAAGCCTCATAAATGCAATATGAACACACACACCAAGTGTGCCCAAAACCAAACCATTCCAACCATGCCAAAACCATTTCAATAAAACAACCCTTTTATTGAAAACCTTTTTCCCCAAACCATTTTCCAAATCCACCAAACCCATATTTTAAAATCATTGTTTTAAAATCAATAAACTAAAACACTTTTCACAAACCATTCTTTCAATTTCCACAATTCCATCAAAACCCATAAATCATCACTAAAGAAGATTTATAACATGATTTGCACCAAAATTTCACAATCAAAACCACGAAATTAAATCAATTGAACTAATCCTTCAAGTTCTAAGAAAGAGTAATCGAGAGTGAATCCACCTACCTCAACCAATTAGGCGAAACCAACCAATGGGCGAAGAACGCCCACAAAACCGAGTTGATCCTCCAAAAACCCTCCTTAGATCTCTTCTCCTAACACAACCAAGACCAAATCTTGTCATATTTGGAATCCACACACTTATGTCTACCCATAACGGGCATAGATCTAAGAAAGAAATCAAGAACGAAAGAGAACAATCATATACCTCAAGAATCCGGATTCGATTCACCAAGAGAAGCCTTCGGATCTCCTCTGGAACGCTTGGGAGAAGTTTTCCAACCTTCAAGGGAGAGTAATCCCAAGTTAGGCCCGCTTAGGGGATTTAAACAAGGAAATTAAAGGAAAAAATATTTAGATCCACAATTTAAGGATCTAATTTAAGTGTCCGTACGGTTTACTCGCACGGTTAGACAAACCGTGCGCTAACCGTGCGGTCTATACTACCTTGTCAACACTCTTTGCACGGTCTCCTCACACGATTTCCCTTAACCGTGTGACAACCATGCAGTCGCCACTACCTTGAGTGCCAGCAATGCATGGTATGGCCGCACGGTTTAGACAAGTCGTGCACCTACCGTGTGACATCCCTTTTTCCTCCAAACTTCATCCCACATTCTCCCAACTCTCCCATTCGTCACCCGTCACCTTATAACCATTAAAAGTGTCAGGTAAGGGTTACATAACAAAAACCAGGGGTACTACATTCTCCCCACCATTAGTATTTCCGTCCTAGGAAAGTAGAAAACTATCGCTTTCCTGAAGGAGTTCTGTCCACTGCTCTTTTTTTTCTTTCTCAAGTTCCCAAGTCTCTTCCTAAATCTGACCATGTTGCCACAAAACCCGCACTAGACTGATGCTTTTTTCACGCAAGACTTTATCCTGCCTATCCACAATCCGCACCAGAATATGCACCAAAGTAGCATCCGGATCTAGGTCAACGTGATCCCATCTGATCACATGGTCAGGATCAGGTTGATACTTCTTCAAGTGAGATACATAGAACACATTATGAACTGCACTGAACCATGGTGGTAAAGCCAAGAGATACACCACCTCACCAACCCATTCCCGTATCTCAATAGGGTCTATATATCGAGGAGATAACTTTCCCTGATTCCCAAAATGACGATGTCCAAGACTTGGAGAGATTCTCAAAAAGATATGATCATTCAACGCAAACGACAACGGTCTTCGGCGATGATCTGCATAAGATTTCTAACGACTCTGTTCCATCTCCATCCTCTTTTTTATCAATTTAATCTTCTCCATTGTTTCTTGGACCAGGATCATCCCAACTAGTGAAGTTTCACCCGTTTCCACCCAGCATAGTGGAGAATGACAAGGACGCCCATACAATGCTTCAAACAGAGCCATGCGTATCGAATCTTGATAGCTGTTATTGTATGAGAACTCCACTAAGGGTATATGATTTTCCCATGAGCCACCAAAATCCATTAAACAAGCCCTCAATATGTCTTTCAACGTTTGTATCGTCTGCTCATATTTCCCATCGGTCTGAGGATGATACGCCATGCTCATAGTCAACTGAGTCCCAAGGGCTTGTTGTAAGGATTTCCAGAAACGAGATGTGAACCTCAGATCTCTATCTGAGATGATAGACACTGGTACAGCATGTCTCTTTACCACTTCCCGGATATAGATTTTTGAAATATATTCCACCGAATGGGTTTCATGAATAGTAAAGAAATGGGCTGACTTGGTTAAATGATCCACTATCACCCAAATGGCATCATGTTTCTGGACTGTTCTTGGAAGACCTGTAACAAAATCCATTACTATCTGATCTCATTTCCACACTGGGATAGGTAAATACTATAACATACCAGTTGGTCTATGATGCTCTACTTTAACCTGCTAACAAGTTAAGCACAGTGAGACGAACTTGGCCACCTTTCTTTTCATGTCGCTCCACCAAAACTCCCTCTTCAACACCTTATACATCTTCTATGTTCCCGGATGTAAAGCCCATCATGAATTGTGGTAATCATTAAGGAGTTTTTCCTGACAAACTATAGGTACAACCATCTGATCTCTGAAACAAAAAACTGAGCCCTCTTCTAGTTTCCAGCCATCAATGGTCTCCCCACCATTGAGTTTTAAACTCATTACGAGACATTCTGCATCAGATGTTTGTGCCTCTTTTACCATTTTTACCAAATCAGGAACAAGCATAGCTGAAAAGAAAATCGCAACATCACATCGGTCTTCACATTCCACATGCATGTCAGCTAAGACTGACATCAACTGCCGCTCGTCTGAAGCTTCCTTCACCAAATGAGTATACAACTTTCTACTTAATGCATCAGCCACCGAATTTCCCTTACCCGATGTATACATTAAGTCAAATTCAAACATTTGAAGATACTTCATCCATCTTCTTTTCCTCAGATTCAAATCTCATTGTGAGAAAATGTGTTTCAAGATTTTTTGATCTGTAAACACGGTAAATTTCTCACCAAAGAGATAATGATGCCAAGTCTTCAAGGCATGGACAACTACAGCTAACTCCAAATCATGTGTTGGGTAATTATTATCATGCACCCTCAACTGCCTTGAACCATAAGCAAAATCATGGTCTCCTTGCATGAGAACACATCCCAACCCTATTCCCAAAGCATCACAATACACCACATACCCTTGTCCTGATTCTGGAAAAATCAAGATGGGTGCTGATGTAAGGCAAACTTTAAACTCTTGAAAATATCTCTGACAATCCTCAGTCCATTGAAATGCACTGTTATTCTTTGTCAATGTTGTCATAGGTGAAGCTAGTCATGAGAATTCATGGACAAAGCATCAGTAATAACTAGCTAGACCAAGAAAACTTCGTATTTCAAAGACATTCTTCAGCGGTTTCCAAGAAAGAACAGCTTCAATATTTTCTAGATCCACTAAAATACCTTTCTCATAAACAACATAGCCCAGAAAGAATGCCTCTTGAATCCAAAAATCGCACTTTGATAATTTGGCATACAACTAATTGTCTCTCAAGATTTCTAACACTATCGCCAAGTGTTGCTCATGATCAGCCCTTGTTCTTGAATACACCAAGATATCGTCCACAAACACCACAACAAAAGAATCCAAATATTGCTGAAATATCTGATTCATTAGATCCATGAATACCGCTAGTGAATTCGTAAGACCGAAAGGCATGAATACATATTTGTAGTGGCCATATCTGCTTCTGAAGGATTTCTTCAGAATATCCTCCTTCCGAACTCGCAAATGGTGATATCCTGACTGCAAGTCAATCTTGGAGAACCACTGAGCTCCCCTCAATTGATCAAACAGGTCATAAATGCATGGAAGTAGATATCTATTCTTTATCATAACTTGGTTAAGTTTACTATAATCTACACATAGCCTCAGAGCTCCATCTTCTTTCTTTACAAACAAAACTGGTGCTGCCCACGAAGACACGCTTGGCTGAATAAAACCTTTGCTTTTCAGATCCTCTAACTGCACTTTCAATTCCTTTAACTCCGTTGGTTCCATCCTATAATATGGAAGTGAGATAGGACTAGTCCCCGGAAGGAGATCAATTGTAAAATCCAGTTCTCTTACAGGTGGTAACCCTGAGAAGTTTTCAGGAAAAACATCAGGAAATTGATCCACAACAGCTGGAAAACTATTTTCCCCATTCTCCTTCATTGATTCCAAAGTCAATGCTACCAATTGGTAAGAGATCGTTCCCACCATTGGTTCCAACAAGCTCTTTGCACCTTTCTTTACCATCCTCTCTCCTCTGAAGATATGGTCGATGTCGTCCTCCATCGTGAAACTAATCGTTCTCCCATAACAGTCAATGTGAGCCTTAAATATTATCAACCAATACATACCCAGGATTACATAATAGACGTCCATATCCAATATAGAGAAGTCCCATTTCAGCTCAACTCCATCAACAGTTATAGCACATGATCTACAAACGAAGGCTTGACATTGTCTTTCACCAAGAGGAGTTTGCAGTTTTAACACAGAAGGCATTATTTCAAGTTTTAAGTTCAGCAAATCAGCAATCCGAGAAGAAATAAAAGAATGGTATGTGCCAATATCGAACAACACTTGCATGATGGTAGAATTAAAAATAATCGTACCTATCACCGTAAACGGTCCAGACTGGTCATCCACAATCACCTGTTCCGCTCCATACAATTGCTTTGTTGCTGCACTTTTCTCCTTACTGCCTTATTGAGATTACCCTGCCTGAGGAGTCATGGTATTCTTGAAATCACCATAGCTAGCTTTGTTCTGCTGGCGCGATTGATTTTTCTTTCTACGTCCTGTTGAATCATAGGATGCTTGTAATGCCTGGGAAGTGTCACGCGCACCCGACCTCGGAGCACTGCGACAATATCGCTAAAGATGCCCCATCTTGTTGCAATTGTGGCATGCTCTTGGTGGTGTTGTACATTCTTGTTTCATGTGATCAATCACGCCACATGGAAAACACCCATCTTTCATCATTGGTCGTGGAGGAAGATTCACTGATCCAGCCGTCTGATTATGATTTTCACTCCCACCTTGGAAGTAGGTGTCTCTCTTTCGCTTCTTCCCAGCATTAGAGTTCCCACCCATTCCTGTGGGTATCATCATACTTCCTCCTCCCATAACTCATGAGATGTCTCTTTTAGCTATTGTTTCTCTGTTTACCATCTTCGTATAATCCGTAATACAGAGCACAGGTATCTTCAAACGAATCTCTTGTCGCAACCCTGATTCAAAGATGCGTGCCTTCAGTGATGAACTTTCAGTAACTTCTAGTGCAAAGCGCACTAAATTCATGAATTTAGAAGTATACTCTATGACGGAGAGATTCTCCTGCTTCAGGCTGAAAAAGTCAGTTGTTCTCTGGATCTTGAACGTGTGAGGATAGAATTGTTTATTAAACAATTCCTCAAATTCCTCCTAGTCCAGGCCTTGATCTACCTTAGCCTGCACCACTAGCTCCCACCACTGTCGTGAAAGATCTTCCAGCATATAAGTCACCAACTTTACTTTCAGTTCTACTGGTGTGGCGATGAAATCGAAGATATAATTCATCCTACTTAGCCACACGACGCCTTTTAAGGTTCAGAATCACCCCAAAAGATGGGTGGATTCTGCTTCTGGAACAGGATGGAATGGTCTACATGCCCTGACTCATCCCTCTGATTCCCCGTTTCCACTGCCTGAAATGCTTGAACTATAATTTGGACTAGCTGTTGGTTCACCTGTGGTTCAGGTGTGACCACATTCTCTGCAGCCTCTTCCATTTGGCTTCTACGACGTCTAACGGGTGCCATTTTCTATACAAACAATTCACACTGTTAGTCTCACTTCCTAGAAACTGAAGGATTAGAATTTCAATATCTATTACAATGCTATCACAAAATTGATTTCCAAACATTTATAAAACATATCTTTTCTTTCTTTTTAAAATCAATCAATTTTCAAAATACATCAACCATTATCTTTTCAAAATATTACATTTGAAAACGTGCTTAAAATTTTCAGAAATCACGATTTTGCATCAAACCATAATCCATTTCTCAAAATGATTTATGCAATCCTAGTGGGAAGTCATTCCTATAAAATTCAATTCATGTTCATCTCATTGGCTAAACCCATGATAATGATATTTTCAACATTATAGAAGTGTCTCCAAACACTTATGTACCCAACTCCCTGGTAACTGGAAGTTCAGCATAAAGGGGTTAGCTACATCCTTTTATGCTATACCTTTCAAGTTCCGACAATCCTACTCATTTCTAAGATTCCAACCCAAGTAATAGAAAAGAAGGAATTTTAACTCCAAGACCAAGAACATCAATGACCACTTGTTAGGAAAGGACCGAACAAGATGATACCATTTGTAATGACCCTCCAATTATCATTGCCTTGAGAGCTCAACGAGTCATTACTAGGCCTTAAGGGACATCCCCAAGGCGTCAAAGGCTGGAAATAAATGCTGAAGGGTTTAAAAACACATGGGGTACAATTTACCCATTAAATGAAAACAACCAACAAAAAATGAAAACTATATAAACATCTCCAAGCAACCAATATATGATGCATGATTTAAAACTGAAATAACTAAACCATTATTTTCATAATAACCCAACCAAGTGCAACAACAGAATACAAAACCAAATCAGAGTAAACAGTGGAAAGACAACTACAATACTTCAAGATGACAACCCAACTCCATGCTCCAAAAGCTCTAATCTCCAACATCATGAACCAGCCCAAGAGTTACGAAGTAGTGCTATAAACGTGTGACACTTTACCTTTTCCAACATCTCGGTATATGAAATCTGCAAAATCACCATCGTGCCAAAGCAGGGGGTGAGTAATGAAACTCAGTAGGTTTTCCTAGATGACTTCCCAACCCATTCCTCTAGGATAAAACATGTTAGCACATTTATATAAAACAATTTATATAAAACAATTCCAAAATAGTTCACAATATAATAAATTCCAAGTCAAAACCATTTTCCAACAAAACCATCTTTCTCAAGAAAATCAACCAAGAAAAATTCCCAATCAAATTCACATTTCCATTTTGGCATAACCATTCCATTCCACATAATCACACCATTAACCATGCACACATCATTATGATAGTTCCATACTCATGAGCGATCTCTTGTCGATCTACCAAGTCATCACAAGGTAATTATTCCCCATGTGCCATTACACTTTTGGCATCGAGCACACAGTCATATTTCAACCAAGCCTTGTAAATTCAATATGAACACACACACCAAGTATGCCCAAAACCACACCATTCCAACCATGCCAAAACCATTTCAATAAAACAACCCTTTTATTGAAAACCTTTTTCCCCAAACCATTTTCCAAATCTAGCAAATCCATATTTTAAAATCATAGTTTTAAAATCAAGAAACCGAAACACTTTGCACAAACCATTCTTTCAATTTCCACAATTCCATAAAAACCCATAAATCATCACTAAAGAGGATTTATAACATGCTTTGCACCAAAATTTCACAATAAAAACCAATAAATTAAATCAATTGAACTAAGCCTTCAAGTTCTATGAAAGAGGAATCGAGAGTGAAGCCACCTACCTCAACCAATTAGGTGAAACCAACCAATGGATGAAGAATGCCCACAAAACCGAGCTGATTCTCCAAAAACCCTCCTTAGATCTCTTCTCCTAACACAACCAAGACCAAATCTTGCCATATTTGGCATCCAAACACTTAGATCTACCCATAACGGGCATAGATATAAGAATCTGATAGAAGAGGAGAAGTAGATCTAAGTAGATATAAGAAAACGATCAAGAACGAAGGAGAACAATCATATACCTCAAGAATCTAGCTTCAATTTTCCAAGAGAAGCCTTCGGATCACCTCCGGAATGCTTGGGAGAAGTTTTCAAACCTTCAAGGGAGAGTAATCCTAAGTTAGGGCCGCTTAGGGGCTTTAAACAAGGCAATTAAAGGAAAAATGAGTTAGATCCACAATTTAAGGATCTAATTTAAGTGTCTGCACGGTTTTCTCGCACGGTTAGACAAACCATGCACTAACTGTGCGGTCTATAATACCTTGTCAACACTCTTCACATGGTATCCTTGCATGGTTTCCCTTAACCGTGCGAAAACCATGCGGTTGCCACTACCTTGAGTGCCAGCAACGCACGGTCTAGCCGCACGGTTTAGACAAGTCGTGCACCTCCCGTACGACATCCCTTTTTCCTCCAAACTTCATCCCATGTTCTCCCAACTCTCCCATTCATCACCCATCACCTTATAACCATTAAAATTGTTAGTTAAGGGTTAAATACAAAAAACCGAGGATACTATAAGGGCCTTGAAACATAACCCCTTAAAACACCCGCATATGACCTAAGGGTAAGGTGTGTGATGGTGATGGACTCTTGGGGTGGCTCGGATAACATTGTCTGAGTTGTAATCTTCACTAACTTAAACTTCTCTCATAGGTGATTTCGTTCAAGCTTAACGTGTTGAATATCATCTTGGGCTTGGTCAAGATTGAAGCCTAGTGATGCTACCTCCTTCCCAAGATATGATAAATGAGCTTTGTATTCCTCGAGTCTATTGGATGAGTCCATCGACTCTTATTTCTGCATTAATTATCTATTATCATTTTTATTTATAAACAATAATTATAACGTTAAAAATTATTATCATTTCCAAAGCTCATATTAACCAACAGTCATATAACGATGAGAACCCGATGGTCACATTTCATGTATACTTATATATTTTTATTGATTGTGACATAGTAAAACATAAATTTTAAGGAAACAAAATATTATTCAAAAGTTTGGGTTATTACATTCTTCCCCCTTGAGAAATTTCATCACTAAAATTTCAACTCATACCCTCAGAAGAGAAAATGTGTGGATACTTATGCTTCATAGTCTCCTCTGGTTCCAACGTGTCTTCTTCATATTTTTGGTTCCTCCACAACACTTTAACAAGGTGGGTAGTCTTTTTTTGTAGAATATTGTCTCTACGATCCAAGATCTCCATTGGCTGCTCTTCATAAGAGAGGTCATGTTCCAGTTTCATGACCATAGGATTCAGTACATGTGAAGGGTTAGGTATGTACTTCTTCAAGAGAGATACATGGAAAACATCATGATCTTTTTTTAGATATGGAGGAAGTATAAGCCTATAGGCCACTCCTCCTACGTGATCAAGGATTTAATAGGGGCCAATGTACCTAGGGTTGAGCTTCACTTGCTTTCCTAACTGCATGACTCTCTTCCAAGGATAAATTCAAAGGAAGACTTCATCACCAATATAAAATTCCAAGTCCCTTCAGCGGTTGTCGGAATAGATCTTCTGCCGACATTGAGTAGCCTTAATGTTTTTTTGGATGGAATGTACCTTTTATGTCATCTCTTACACAATATCAGTCCCAAAAATCTTTCTATCACCAGCTTCATCCCAGAAAGTAGGAGTTCTACATCACTTCCCATATAGAGCTTCATAAGGTTCCATTTGAATGCTCGAATGGAAGATGTTATTATAAGAGAACTCAACTAATGGGTTATATTGATCCTATCCACCTTTAAATTCCATTGAGAATTATCTCACCATCTCCTTGAGTGTTTTAATAGTCCTTTTAGATTGGCCATCATTTTGGGGGTGATAGGTCATACTGAAATTCAATTTGGTACTCAATTCATATTGAAGACTTCTCCAAAAATTTTATGTGAACCTTGGATCACGATCAGATATGATAGAGATTGGTACCACATTCATCTTTACCACTTCCCTCACATAAATCCTGGAAAGTTTATCAAGAGAGAAATCTTCTCAAATTGAGATAAAATGGGTGGTCTTGGTGAGACGGTCCACTATAACCTATATCGCACTATTTCCTTTGAAAGTTCTCAGGAGACTAGTGAAAAAGTCCATAGTGATATTCTCCCACTTTAATGATGGTATGGGTAGTGGTTGTAATACCCCTTTAGGAATTTGTTGCTCTTCCTTCACTTACTGACACACCAGGCACCTTGTAGTGTAGTCAGCAATCTCTCTTTTCATGTTATCCCACCAATAATGATCACAAAGGTCTCTATACATTTTTTTTACTTTCAGGATGTATAGTTAACATAGATATATTAGCTTTATCCATAATCTCCTTCTTTATTTATGTAATAGATGGAACACATAGTCTTGTCCAAAATTTTAGTACACCTTCTTGATCAATATTGAACTCGAGAAACTTCCCATCTTTCATAGCCTCAAACTTCTTCTGTAAAAAAAGATCTTATTTTTTATCTTTCTTGATCTTCTCTGGTAATTATGGTTGAGAAATCATTTGGGATTGAGTTAACCTGTTGTACCTTCCCTTAGAATTACCATGTCTATTTTTACTAGGTCTTTGATCAAAGTATCTCTTTGAATCCTCATCATTTCCAGCACAATAGGGTCTTTCCTACTTAACACATCAGTGACTTTGTTTTCTCTTCTAGGGTTATAATGAATTGAACAATCATAATCGTTAAGAAGTTCCAACCATATTCTCTGCCTCATGTTCAATTCCTTTTGTATGAAAATATACTTTAAACTTTTATGGTCTGTGTATATATCACACTTTTCCCCATAAAGTTACTGCCTCCATATCTTTAGAGAAAAAACAAACACAACTAGCTCCAGATCATGCGTAGGATAATTTTTCTCATGAGGCTTCAACTGTCGAGATGCATAAGTAATAGCCTTTTCATTTTTCATGAGGACACACCCAATGCCTTTTAGATATGCATTGCTAAAAATAACAAATCCTTCTCTGATTGAGGGAAGAGTTAACACGGGTGCAGTAACCAATATCTTCTTCTGCTCTTGGAAACTTTCCCCACACTCCTTTGTCCAGATGAACTTAATTACTTTTTGAGTTAACTTGGTTAGTGGTCTAGAAAGTCATGAAAAGTTCTTCAAAAACCTACTATAATATCCTGATAAACCAAGGAAACTATGAATCTTAGTTACTATTGTAGGTTAAGGTCACTCCTCTAAAACCTTTTTCTTTATAGGGTCAACTAAGATTCCTTCATTGGTTACAATGTTCCCCAAGAAAGCAACTTATTGTAACCAAAACTCAAACTTTCTGAACTTTCAAAATAGCCTATCCTTCCACATAGTTTGCAATATAACTCTTAGATGATCCTAATGTTCCTCATGACTTTTGGAAGATTTCAGAATGTTGTCAACAAAAACTACCACAAAGTTATCAAGGTAGTTCTTAAAGACTATATTCATCAAATCCATAAAAATAGAAGGAGCATTACTCAAAAAAAGGCATAACAACAAACTCAAAATGCCCATATCTTGATTGGAAGGGAGTTTTGGAATGTCTTCTTTCTTCACCCTCAATTGATGATAACCAAATCGAATGTCAATCTTAGAGAATAATTGAGCCCCATAAAGTCGGTTAAATAAGTTATCGATTCTTGGAAGAGGGAATTTGTTCTTCACTGTGATCCCATTAAGTTCTCTATAATCAATGCATGGTCACATTGATCCATCCTTATTCTTAAAAAAGATAACATTTTCTCCCCAAGGAGACACACTAGGTCATATAAACCCATTTTCTAGAAGATCTTTGAGTTGTTTCTTTAGTTCCTATAGCTCCACATTTTCCATTCTATATAGGGTCTTTAATATCATATGAGATCTAGGTATGAGTTCAATTGATAACTCTATCTCTCTTTCTGAGGGAGTTCTAGGTAACTCTTTAGGAAATACGTTAATGTATTCTTGAATGATGGGGACATTCTCTATCCTTATACTCTAATTTCCTTCTTCTTGTTCACCGATCAACTCCATAAAGAAGGAAATTGTAGGTTCATATAGACAAAGATCTGGTCGAGATATCTCTCCTTGGAAGATAACTATAGGTTGTCCATTCAAGACTACTGGTATTTCCTTGCTTCTACATTTTTTCCTAACATTATACATTAAGAGTCAATCCATCCCTAGTATAATGTAGAATTCCAACATGGGAATGACTACTAGATTTGTGATTAGATTGTACTCGCTAAAGTAAATACTAGAGTTTCTAAACACTGTTGATGCTTGGATAATCCCTCTAGGAGTTGTGACTGATAAATCTTCTTTTAGCAGTTCAGGGATTGATTCTATATTCTATGAAAACCTGGATGAAATAGAGGAATGTGTAGAACCAAAATCAAACAAAGTACTTTCTATCTTTGAGGGAACAAAAAGAGTACCTTCCAACACATCATTTGGAGCTTCAACTTCAGTTGTCATGATAGAAAAATCATGACCTTGCTCCCTTGGCCTTTTTTGAGGATGATGGTAATTCCCCCCTACTACCCACAGATTTGGACAGTGTTTAGAAAATTTCCCAATTTTTCCACACTTGAAGCATTTGACATCAGGTAGGACCGACACTATCTTCCATTTTTCATTAGTGTTGGGAAGTTGAGGCTTCACTTTTCTATGAAAATTCCAAGCGATATGGTCATCTCTTCCACACTTGTAACTCTTCCCGCTCCCGAGTAGGCAGTTCCCCGAATTATTCTTCTGACATTTTTTACATGTGGGAAGTTACACTTGCTTTCCACCTCTTCCCTGATCAAAAATCCTCCCCAATATTGGTTCCATTGATCTCTTATTTTCATTGGATTTTTTAGACCACTACATCTCACCAAACTCCAATTCGACCTTCATAGCACTCTGTATGATCTTCTCATAGCTATCATAGTCTCATTTGGCTATATTATTCTGTAGATGAGGTCTTAGTCCACTAAATAATCTATCAACCTTCCCATTAGGATCCATGACAAAGCTAGAGGTGTAACGTGAAAGCCTTGTGAATTTCATCTCATAGCTTCCCACAAATTCATTCTCCTGCTTCAGCCACTACCACAAAACGGGGAAAGGGAAGCGCCTCGTTTTATCAGTGCTAAGAAGAAAGTGCTGATAAGGGGGGGCTTTATTAGTGCTATCTAAAATCACTGATAAATATACCCTTTATCAGCCCTTAAAAAAGCATTGATTAAGGTGTACCCTTTATCAGTGCTTTTTTTAGTGGTGATAAAGGGTATATTTATCAGCGCCATTTTTAGCATTCATAAGAGTTTTTAATAATAATTCATATACCATTATTATATGAATATTCAAAAATAATGTTTATTTGTATATTTTAAATAAAAAACACATGTTTATAATTAATATATTTTTTTTAATAATTCAAATATATATAATGTTTTAAAAAAAGTATAAGATTATAAATAAATATGTGTGTGTTTCCAATGAATTTTTTCAATAAATATACTGATCATGCATGTATATATGTTATGCATCATCATAAATGTTCATTTATACATTACACTCTTCATATTATTCATGTTGTCCATTGATAGCTCGTTTTTTATTATGTATATTTTACTAGGTGTATATGATTAATTCATGTTTCCCATATATATACTATAGTATGCTATCAATACTTATAAAATTACATTAAATATATTTAAAGAATAAATATATTTATTATATTTATAATTATTAAATTTTAAGTATATATAAACACTTTTTAAATATATTATTTGTAATTATAATTATTACTATATATATATTTAAAAAGTTATAAAATTACAATAAATACATATATTAAAATTTTATAAATATATATATTTATTTATTTATTTATTTATTTATTTATAATTATATACAAATATTTATAAATATATTTATTTATAGTTATAATTATAACTATATATAAATATATATATATATATATAATTATAAAATTATAATAAATATATTTATTATACTACTTATAAAGTTATAAATATTAAATTAAATAAATATATTTATAAATATATACAAATATTTATAATTATAATTCCTATATATATATATATATATATATTTAAAAAATTTAAAAATTATAATAAATTTATTAATTATATATATTTATATACAAATATCTATAAATAAATAAAAATAGTTATAAATATAATTCTAAATAAATGTAGATATATTTAAATAATTAAAAAATTATAATAAATATATTTATTATATATATTTATAAAATTATAAATATATTTTTTTATAATTTTATATTTATATATATATATATATATTTATTTATTTATAATTACAACTATAAATAATTTATTTATTATAATTTTTAATTACAAATAGATATATATTTATTTATGAGTTATAAATATAAATAAATATTTATTTATTTAAATTATTATTAATTCATAAAAAATATATTTATTATTTTCATATATAATTTTATATATTATTAAATAAATATATATAAATATTGTGAAATAAATACAAATATTTATATGTATAGTTATAAATAAATACAGATATATTTAAATAATTATAAAATTATAATAAATTTATTAAATATAAATATTAATAAAATTATAAATATTAGAAATATTAATTTGTTATAATTTTAAAATTATATATATATATATTAATTTATAAATATAATTATAAATAAATGTATATTCATATAAATAATTATAAAATTTGAATAAATATAGTTATATAAATTTATAATCTTATAAATATATATAATTAATATATTTATTATATATATTGCTAAGATTATAAATATAATAAGTATATTTCTTATAATTTTATAATTATTTAAATTATAATTTTATAAATATAAATATATATTTATCATGTATATAATTTTATAAATATATATAATAATATAAATAAATTATTAACATTATATCTTTATCAGTATTTTTTTAGTGCTAATAAAGGTCTATCTTTATCAATGCTAAAAATGCATTGATAAAGACATCTTTTATCAGAAATTTCTATTTTAGTGCTGATAAAACATACCTTTATCAGCATTTTTTAGCTAGAGCTCATAAAAGGTTCATCAAGTTTTATAAAAAACCCTAACTTTCTCCTCCTTCCCTGCACCCCTCAAGCTCTCGTGGAAGCTGATCGTTGTCGTCCCGCCTACTCCACCTCCTCCTCCTCCTCCTCCTCCTCCACCTCTCCAGCCGCCTCTCCTCTACCGCGAACCACACCTCTATCATACGCCTCTCCTCCATCGCGAACCAAACCACCATGCGCCTCTCCTCCGCCATGCACCACACCTCTGTCATGCACAAACCAAACTATTGTGTGCCTCTCCAACTTTGCGTGCCACACCTCCACCGCGCACCACACATTTTTTGTACACCAAACCTCTGCCATGCACCTATCCTCTATCGCGTGCCTCTCCTCTGTTGGGCGCCTCTCCTCCGCCAGAGGACTCCTCCGCTGCGCGCCTCTCCTCTACTGCAAACGCACCTCCTCCGCACACTAAACGACACCTCTATAGTGAGTTTTCTCCTCTTTCTCTTTGTTTTATGGTGATGTTTTGAATTATACGGGCTAAATGCCCCGCTGAAAATTGTGGTCATTGGTGATCCTTATTTGTGCACTAAATTAATTTCATGTTGGTTGGTTTTTGAAACAAAATTGGTGGTCCTCTAGTGAAACATGATTTTATACCCAGAATTTGTGTGTGTGTGTGTGTGAACATGGGAAAGGTTATGCCAATTATGAATGTATTGTAATGATAATGTTTATGGTTTTCTCAAATGGTTTTCACTTATACCTTTTTATAACCTTTTTAAATGTTTTCCAATCATTTGTTGGGTTTATCAGAAGATATCCATAATACCAACACTCTATTCACTTCCTCAAATGTTTCTTATCATATGAAATTTGTTTAGGTAGTTGTTTGTATGAAACTATTTTTAATTGACATGCTTTGGGTTCTTGTGTAAATTCCTTATGGACAGTTTTCATAGACTTATATTTTTAAACAGTTTTTCAAGATGCCTAATGACCTTGAAAATGTTTTTTTAAGTAATAAATGAAGAATTATAATTTATTTCCTAATTAAAATTTTCTCTTTGAAGGGGATTTGATTGTTATTTAACTTTGGTGTTCATTTGTTATTATTTTATGAATCTTTTATATTAATTTTATTTAGTAATATGTAATGATATCTTATATGATTTTTGGACACCCTGTTATGTTTGTTTGATATATTTATATTGGGATTTAATTCATTTATTATTTAAAGGAGTCCTTAATTAAGTTTTGAATCGTGTTTGGTCACCAAAAAAAGATTTTATGTGTTCAAATTGGGTGAAATATTTAAGGATATTTTGGAAAATTCTTAAAGATAATTTCATGTTTTGGTTATCAATTAATTCTCAAAGTCCTAGTTGGAACTTTATAAAAAACATTTTTGATTTGGAAACATTTTTGCTATATTATATTTGGATTTTGATGGTTATATAAAGTGGGTTGATTTTCTTTTGGAATTTTTATACAAGGGTAAAAAGGGGTTGTTTCACTGAAGGGTATTTATAGGTGAGTTGAATAGTTTTTTATGTCATTCAAATTTTACATGATTGACTTCATTATTGATTTTGATCTCCTCCATTTCATTTATCATGAGAACCCCAGTTACTTAGGTGGGACCTAGGACATTTACTTTCTATACATTGATCCAATCTCCCTAGTATGGGATTGCATCCCCATACTTACTAGGAATCAATATGCTCTCCCTAGATATGGACCAAAATGCTACAATTTTTAGGCATTGATACATTCTCACCGAGAACCACTGTTGCACCAAAACCTTGACCAATCATACTCCTTGATCCCTCCATATACGACACATACACATTTAATTATCAACATCGTTGAGTAATGTCCTTCTTCCCTCTTGGATCTGTATTCTCTTAGAAATGCCTTTTAAAAGAATATAATGCTTTCATCTCACGGTTTCCCATTCTACTAAACACCTCGCTTATGACTAATTCAAAATCAATGTAACTTTTAAACTCTTTAAGAGTATAAAGGCCATTTTCCCCAAATGTCTGAATCATACACCATTGAATATCAATCCAAACCTTACCCATTTCAATGGAACCACCACTTTGTTACTAGTGCAATTCCACTAAATCTTAGAAAACCACTTCACTAGAGGAAACCTAGTAGTCTTGAAACCAATAATTTTTATCAATTCTTGATAAAATAATCACCATATGTTATGCAACCAAGATTTAATACCACTTTTTGGTAACTGATATTATAATAAGAAAGGAATGACACTTGAGAAAATTTTGATTATGTATTGGGTTCATGATTTTAGATTTTCTTAGGTGTATTTATAAAGGAATGAACCAATAGTACTTCATATGAGATACATATACATTATTCCTAGTGTGTACAACAAATTGATTTGGTGAGAACCAAGGATAATTGGGATAATGCAATGTTTGTAGTAAACTAGAACACGAGTGTTTCATGGTTGCGAGTGTGGTCACTAACTATAGAACATATCCATTGGGACTCTGGTGTTGTGGTGAAGGATAATTGATATAACTGGATAATGGTAGCATCGATAAGGGATATCTAATGGTGGAGAGCACAATATAAAATGCTTATGAAAATTATTATTATTACACCTACATTTGGAATAATGTGATGTAATCATACAACACTGATTGATTTGAGATAAATCAAGGTGTTTTCTATGTATATTTTATAAAGCATTTATATTGGGATCTATGTATTTGTGAAAATTCATAAGTGGCTCTTTTAAAATGATTCAAGTGTTTTGAAATGTTTCTTAGAGGGATGTCACTCATTTTAAATGATAATGATTGTTGGGTCATGAAGTTGTCTTGAATGCTTTAAATAAAGGAATTGTGTTTTTGTGAAAGAGTGTTTGGAACAGATTGATTTATTTTAAAAACGGTGTGTTATTTTAAAGATGAATTTGTGTAAATGGTTGGTTTTTCTAATGGTATTTCAAGTGTGATTTTTTAAATAGTTTTCAAAGGACATTTGAACTATGTTTTTTCATAATATTTTAAGTTTATATTTTTATATATTTAGGAAAACCGTTACATTATATAAATATTTTGTGTATTTATTTTTTTAAATATTAATATCATCGAATAAAATAGTATGGATATAAATAAATAATGGATATATTCCAATCGTTTCATAAGAGAGTGTGAATATGGAGTGGAAGATTTCATCAATTTTTCAAAATATCATTCATATGACTCTTTTAAAATCCTTTTTCTATGCTTAAGTTGTCATTATTCAGGACAACTTAGTCCAAAAGAGTTAGAAGAACACTTTATCTATCACGGAATAGATCGAAGTTATAAATGTTGGAATAAACATCAGGAAAATGCGAATGTAGCTAGTGGATGGGATAACATTGTGCTTTATGAATCTTCTGATATGATTACAAGTGTGTACAATGAAGAAGACCGTATCGAGGACATGATTATAGATGTGAATGATGATAAAGATCATATTGAAGAAATGAAAAGGGCAGTTGAAGATGAACTTCATGATTTCCAAAAATTATTTGAGTAGTTAAAGAGTTGTTCAAAGGAGCCTTTGTATGGTCGTTGCACTAAATATACAGCATTGGCAGCCGTAATGAAGCTATATAATTTGAAAGTAGGAAACAGATGGAGTGACACCAGTTTTATAAAATTACTTGCTCTCTTGAATGACATGCTTCCATATGATAATGAGCTCTTGATCCAAACATACGATTCCAAATGAATTCTACGCTCTATGGGTATGATCTTTGAATGAATACTCGCATTCATGAATAATTGTATACTCTTTCTCAAGGACCACAAATCACTTAGATATTTTCCAAAGTGTGGTGATTCTTGATACAAGAAAGATGAATATGGTCATATAAAAGTTGTATGGTACTTTCCAATAATTCCAAGGTTTAGGTGCCTCTATGAAAGTGAGGATACCGTTGGGAAATTGATATGGCATGAAGACAGAAGAAATAAAGATGGGAAACTATTTCACCCAGCAGACTCTCCTCGGTGTAAGAGAATTGATCATGAGTATCCTGATTTTTGAAATGAGCTGAGAAACCTTCACCTTGCGTTATCTACATATGGAGTGAATCCTTTTGGTTTTGAAAGAAACACTCACAGTACATGTCTAGTTATGTTGGTAAATTATAACTTTCCATTATGGTTATGCATGAAATGAAAACACATCATGCTATCTATGCTTATATCAGGACCAAAACAACTGGGTAATGATATTGATGTTTATTTGGCTCCATTGATCGAAAATTTGAAATTATTGTGGGATTCAAGTGTTACGTTGTATGATACTTATAGAAATTGAGATTTTGCATTGAGATCCATGTTGTATGGAATGATAAAATACTTTCCTACTTATAGAAATTTTTTAGGATATAGCATTAAAGTAAGTCATGGGTGTCCTATCTGCAAAAAAGGTACACAGTCAATTAGGTTGAAACATTCATCAAAAACTATGCTTCTAGGACATCATATATTTCTACCCCAACAACATAAGTACCAATCTTGGATGATGTCATTCGATGGAAGTTCAGAAGAATGTATATCACCATATCCGCTAATATGTGATCAACTATTTGATAAAGTAAAAGATATGAACATTGCTTTTGGTAAACTATTTTTGAAAAACCTTACGAAAACTAGTTGGAAGAATAGATCAGTTTTTCTTGAATTAGCATACTAGAATTGTCTATATGTCAGAAACTTTTTTGATGTTATGCATGTTGAAAAAAAATGTATGTGGTAGTATCATCATTACGTTTCTAAATTCACCTGAAAAAACAAATGTTGGAATTAAGGATAAGTTTGACATGGTTGACATGGGAATATGAGAAGATTTAGTGATAGTGAAGGGTAAAAAATGAACTCTTCTTCCTCCAGCTACTTACACTCTTTCCAAGAAGGAGAGATATCAGTTTTTCAAATTCTTGAATGATGTAAAGGTTCCAGAGGGGTATTCATCAAATATCAAGAACATCGCTTCAATGAAAAATTTAAATTTAAAGGGTGTGAAATCACATGACTTCCATGTTTTGATGCAAGATCTAATTCCTATAGACTTATGTTGCATTTTTTCCAAGAATTTCCATTATACATTAACAAATCTATGTTTCTTCTTCAATGCTATACACAACAAATTTATAGACACAGTGAAATTCCTGATTATGGAAAGATAAATTGTCGTTATATTATGTAAATTGGAAATGTTTTTTCCACCAACATTCATTGATATGATGGTTCATTTAATGGTTTACCTGGTGAGATAGATTCAGCTATGTGTTCATGTACACTATAGATGGTTGTACCCCATTGAACGGCATATAAAGATTTTGAAAGGGTGTGTCAAAAATTGAAGTCGGTGAGAGGGTTGTATTGTAGAGTGATATATTTTTGAAGAAGCCATTAAATTATGTACCGAAAACCTTTCATGTGTGGAAATCATTAGTCTACTGAAATCTTATCACACTGGGCATCTTGTGAGTGATGGAATTTATGGAATATAGTTTTTCACAATCAATATTATAGAACGGGAGCAGGCCCGCATTTATGTTTTCCATAACAGTTTAGAGGTTGACCCATATGTCGAAACCCCCAAATTAATTCTTAGTCATTTGAATCCATCAAGGGATGAAAAATGGATATCAAATACACATAATCAATAGTTTATAGGATGGTTTTGGGACCATATATTTAACGAGAAAGATGAAAATATGGACTCAATTTCAGAACGACTTCAATGGATAGCTAGAGGACCAATTGTGTATGTATTATCTTATAATGATTATGTAATTAATGGTTATACATTATATACTAATAAACATGATGAAGATAGTATCATGCATAATAGTGGAGTTACACTTGTGGATGAAGTGATGAATTTTTCTAGTGATAAGTATAGAAATCCAATTTATGCGAATATTTTATATTTGGCATCATCAAACAAATATGGGAGTTGGATTATATGAACTTCCATGTGCTGATTTTTCAATGCAAGTGGGTTGATAATAGGAGTGTTGTTAAAATAGATGATTTGGGATTCATGAAAGTTGATTTCACTAAGTAATGGTACAAATATGAACCATTTATAATGGCATCACATAGAGTAAAAGTATTTTATGTTATGGAATCCTACAAACCAAAAGTGTCCAATTGTTCAATTATCGACCAAAACCACTGAAGGGTCAGATGAAAATTCAACGTAGGATAACCCTTTCCTTGGGATGTCACAATCATTTCACATTGGTCCCAATGTAGATGGTTTTTTATTTCATAGGATACCACAATGAAGGGATTTGGATTGTTGATATAGGGGTAAAATCCCTTCAGCCTTTAAAAAAAGTGAGTTCAATAATCAGGTTGTATTTTTTTGTAATATACACCGTGTTACCTTATGTTATTATCTGTTCATTGTTGCTTTTATGTAATCTAAATTAAATGTTAAACCACTTCTGTAAATAATGAATTTTTCATGTGATGATGCTCCCAATCCCTAGGCACAATAGGTCTCTCAAACTATTATTGTTCGCAGTGAAAAGGAAGAACGAGACTCTCAAACTGCTTCTGCTTGCAGTGCAGAGGACCAATAGGTTTCTCAACCTATTGCTACTACTGCTCCCAGTTCATAGGTATGACCACCATATTCACATGTCGATACTAGTGATCTGGAGGAACATATTGATGATATTGAAATTGAGGAAATCATAGGCAATGAAACACTGGTGGCGTAGAAAAAACAGGAGCACTATAGTTTGACAGTGTTAGAAAAAATCATTAAGGAAAAAGAGAAAGTCATGAAACATGAGGTTGGATTGAATAAGTGGGGACAATATGTTAACCCCAAAAGGGGCATGTTCAGTAGTTACATTGGAATGGTCACTCGGCAACACGTGTTGATTGATGTATAGTCATGGTACCATGTTGTCACTAGGATTAAGACACTAATGTGGGGAGATATTAGGATAACATTATGATATCAATTTTTTAATTTTCTAAAAAATAAAATAATGAAACATTGACTTACTCTTCATAATCCCTTATAGAGTGCATTTATAGTGGATGAATCGCACAAGTACTATATATTAAGGCTTTCTGGAAGGATTCACAGTGGATTTCACACAATTTTAATGAGATGTTATCTTAAAGATGTTGAAGGGATAATAAACTTGTACCCACCTTCTCTTTATGCACACCTAATAACCCAAGGATCAAGGGATGTATTTACTATCCATCATGCAGAGAAACCTTTTCAGGTACATTGTGTTTGGTAATACATTGTTTGACGATATGTGTATTCATTACTTTGATTGATAGTTTTTTATTTATGAAATAGAAATTAAGTACTAAAAATAAGGAATGAGTAGAAAAACTAGTGTATCCCTACCATAAAGCAAGAATGGGGTATGCTTTACTTGAAAAAAAATTGGTACGTATTTTAAATAAAATATAATACTTTTATGTGACATAAAACAACACCATAAGTATGTTCCTTTGTTTTTATGAAAATTGATGAATCCAAATCCAAAGTCATTTCCATCCCATGCCATGTGATATGGAAGGGGGTGCGCTTAAATAAATATGGGATACTAATAGATGAAAACACACAAAAAGTGTGGGAAACATGTGTAAGTGTGACATAATAAATATTTGTTTTTATTTAAATCAATATTACATAACAATGATTACTTTATTTCCTATATTTTCTATCTGACATAGTCATAGGAATCAGTAACATCCAAACCGGATGCAGACATACTTTCAGTGGCCTTTAAGCAGCTAGAAAAGTATGGCAATGCAGAGGTGCGGGTTTTGGGGTGACACATGGAACATTTTTTGAGAAAAAAAACAAGATGAGTATCAAAGTGAAGAAATAAAAATGAAGAGATAAAGAATAGATATCCTTGAAGAACATATGAAATTTTACAGAGAGTTTATGACAAGTTTGATGGTGGGTGGGGAAAATAGAAGAAGCAACTCAAGAACAACCAACGCGTGAAGATCCCTCCCCACCCCCACTATCTTTGAGTTGAGTCATTCCCCTCAAAAACCAGTCTCAACTAAGGTAATAAATGTTCTAATAATTGTTTCTATAAATTTTGAATCAGGTAGACACTGATACCTTTTCTATACTGATATTGTACAGGGTAAAAATGACTGTGATTTATATCTATCAACACCCACCCATCGCCTTGTAGTGAGGGATATGGTGTTGAATATATGGAATGCCATGCTACACAACAGACTGCTTCCAATAGGTCATGTCAATGTTTTGATTAATGTATCCCATGATCTAAGCACTAATCTACCTATTCAAATTGATGATGAAGATATTAATAAGGTTGAACAAGCTCTTGGAACATTCATCACATGGCCATAATATCTTTTAAAAAAAACATGTTGACAAAGATGTATTCATTTCCAATTTATTTTTCAGGATAAACCTTTAACATTTAATGAAAAAAGGTCTGAACTGATGAATGTTATTACATACGGACATAGGGAAGGGGGTGAAAAGAAAGAACGGCTCAAAACCATCTCAAGGATCAACCAACCAATCAAAACAAACTATCAAAAGCACCTTAAATTTGCATGTTCAATATCTGCATTTATTATCATTACATGCTCATGTGGATATAAAGTTAAAAGATGGTGGTACTCACACAATTGTTTTTGATGAAAATATGTATAGAGGGGAAGATCCATATTTCAATAGTGTTGAAAATGTAAGCGAAATCATGATATATGATTAGTTAGGTGGGTCAGTTGTAAATGTATACATGAGTTATGTTTTTGTGATTTGATTTTCCAAAAGATGATATACTATGATAATTATGACTAAAGACATTTCATATTTTTTGAAGGTGTATATATGAGGAAAAATTGAATGGATTTCCCCATGAACAAAAATTTTGACTCATTAGTCCTCACATCACCTCTACAAAACAAAAAAAATAGATTCTAAGAAAGAGGTTGAAATAGTGGTAGGTCTTCTCAAATAATTTAATATAAAAAATATGGATGACATATTATTCTTAATACCAATGATGCAGGGGTAAAACTCTACAATTTACTCATATCAAATGTATTTTAATTTCTTTCATCACTTATTCCTTTTTGTGTTTTTAGGTAGTATTAGATGATCATTGCAGTTAATTTAGATACTCCAAAGATTTATTTCATAAATTCAATGAAAGGATATCCAAAAAATCGACCACACATGATAGTGTTTTTAAATTTGTAATACACTACATACAACATTTTATAACTAAACATCTAGTTATATAATTTATATTATTTTTTAATGAGGATTATGTTATGATAGGGTGGTGCGTGAATATTGTCTATATCATGGAATGAGGCCAGGAGAAAAGGATAGTGAACATCACAAGTACTACAATTAGATAATTATCAGGGTATATATAATAATATTTCACTATCCAAAAAAATATAAAAAAATACTTATTTTTCTCAATGTTTTTGCAGTGTATGAAACAAACAAATGGAAAAGAATATGGTTATTATGTTTTTAAATCTATGAAATTAATCATATTCCATGAAAAAAACAGCATCCATAAAGTGTTATTTTCAAAGATAATTACAATTTCAATTAAAATATTTATTAATCCTTTGTGTATTTATATTTTTTCAGTACTACCATGATTTTAAAAAAAAATATTATTCACAAGATGATATATATTTGTTTAGAAATGAATGGGAAAATACCTTATGGATTAATGTACACAAATAGCATGAAGATTTGACCAGTATTACTCAAAGTTTCTATTTTTATTTAAAATTGTCAGTTTTTTTAGTAAAAATAACAAGTTCCTTACTTAAAACTGATAAAACAAGTTAGGATTGTTTTGATACTTTAGGAAAACAATCCATAAGTCATTTTTGACGTTCATGAATCAACCACACCTAAATATTATGTATGGTGTGATTGTTATGACTTTAAGTGTGTATTTTTATATTAAATTAACAATAAATTTAGCAAAAAGAACAAGTGACATACTAATATTTGAGTAAATGCATTCAGATTATTTTAGTACTTTAGGAAAACAATCCATCAGTTGTTTTTGACGTGTAGGAATCGATCACATATCAATCCTATGAATGGTGTGACCGATATGACTAAAAGTGTTTGTTATCAGTTTAAAATTAACATTTTAGCTCAAAACATGTCACTCACTAAAAACCAAGAGAACTCTCTTTGATTATCTTCATAATTTAGAAAAATTATTCATAAGTTATTTGTGATGTGTATGAAGCAATATCATGTTTAACCAACACACGATTCAATTGATATGACTCAAAATGCGTTTTTATAGTTTGAAATGATATTTTACTAAAAAACACAATTAACATACTAAAAACTGAGAAAACACATTCAGATAGTTTTGATAATTTAGAAAAACGATATATAAGTCATTTTTGACATTTAGGAATCAATCACGCCTCAATTAGACACACGATACGACTGTTATGACTCAAAGTGTCTCTTTTATTTAAAATTGACATTATTTTTAGTAAAAAAACAAAATTGGCATACTGAAAATTGAGAAAAAGCATTGTTATTGTTTTGATAATTTTTTAAAACAATCCATGAGTCATTTTTGACTTGTAGGAATCAACCCCACCTTAATACAATTCACGACGTGACTGGTATATATCCAAATGTGTCTTTTTATTTAAAATTGACATTAATTTAAGTAAAAAGAACAACTAACATATTGAAAACTGGGAAAACGCATTTGGATTGTTTTCATACTTTAAAAAAATGATCCATGAGTCATTTTTTATGTGTATAAATCAACAGAACCTCAATTCGACACATGGTGTGATCGGTATGACTAAAAGTGTCTGTTATCAGTTTAAAATGTACATTTTAGCTCCAAACATTTCACTCACTAAAAACCAAGCAAACTCTTTCCAATTGACTTCATAAATTTGGAAAGTGATTCTTAAGTCCTTTATGACATGTATGAAGTAGTCTCACCTCAAAACAATGCGCAATGCAACCGGTATGACTAAAAATGTGAATTTCAAATTTTAAATTAAATTTTAGTAAAAAAACACAACTGACATACTGAACACTGAGCAAGAACATTCCAATTGTTTTGATACTTTAGAACAACGATCCATAAGTAATTTTTGATGTTTAGGAATCAACCACACCTAAGTACGATAAACTATGTGACCAGTATAAATCCAAATGTGTTTTTATTTAAAATTGACATTAATTTATAAGTAAAAAAACAAGTGACATGCAGAAAACTAAGAAAATGAATTTGGATTGTTTTGATACTTTAAAAAAATGATCCATGATTCATTTTGGATCTTTAGGAATCAATTTAACCTCAATATGATGCACAGTCTCACCGGTATTACTAAAAGTGTCTGTTATCAGTTTAAAATTGATATTTTAGCTCAAAATATGTCACTGACTGAAAACCAAGAAAACATCATTTGATTGTCTTAATAATTTAGGAAATCGATTCATAAGTCCTTTATTACATTTATGAAGTAGTATCACCTCAAACTGATGAAAAATGTGACTGGTGTGACTCAAAATGCGTCTCTCTAGTTTGAAATGATATTTTAGTAAAAAAACACAACTGAAATACTGAAAATTGAGCAAACCCATTCAGATTGTTTTGATTCTTTAGAAAAATAATACATGAGTCATTTGTGATGTGTATGAATCAACCACACATCAATCCAATAAACTATGTGACCGATATAAATCCAAATTTGTCGTTTAAATTTGATAGTAATTTCAGTAAAAAAATAAGGTGCATACTCAAAAACCAAGAAAACTTATTTGTATTGTTTTGATATTTTAGAAAAATGATCCATAACTCATTTTTGATGTGTAGGAATCAACCCCACCTCAATACGACACATGGTGTGACCTGTATAACTCCAAATGTTTCTTTTTTATTAAAAATTTACATTTTATTAATGTATTCTTTCATATTAATGTTTAATTTTTTTATTTATAGTATTACTAACATGATATTTGTTTTCTTATATAGGTTGAACCTTTTTCTTGAGTTGGGATTATTTGTTCGGCAACTAATACCATGCGCGGACATTTTTAAGAGGAGATCACGGATGTCAAAATATAAAAATTAATGTTTTTAACTATTTGTTGGATAATTGTAAATTTAATTATATAAAACATTTTTTGAAATGTATATAGCATTGTTTTCAAAACCCTTGTGTGTGTTGTTTTATTCTTTTGTGTGTTTTTGTGTGAATTGCTTTGTTCTTGTGCGTGCTGTGTAGGGGGTGTGTGCAGGTGATGGTGGGTGTGCTGTTATAAAAACAGCACATCACAGGCAGTTAGGCCTTTATCAGTACTATTTTGAGCACTAATAAAGGCCCCCTTTATCAGTGTTATTTAGAGCACTGATAAAGGCTCACTTTATCAGTGCTATTTCAATCGCTGATAAAGGGGGGCTTTATCAGTGCTATTTTAGCATGGATAAAGGACACCCTTTATCAGCACTTTTTCAGCACTGTTAAAGGGGACCCCCTATCTTCGCTGAGATTAACAGCACTTTTCTAGCACTGTTAAAAGAGTTTCTTAGTGATTTTAAAATCCCTATCTATAGTAGTGAGATTGAGAAATTCCTTCTTTATTTTTATTCTCATCAAACGAGATAAATACATATTGAATAATATCCCTATGAACTCTTCTCACTCCATATATTCAATCTCCCCTCTTGGGGTCATGTTTTTAATTAGTGCCCACCACTGATCAGCTTCTCCCTCTAAGAGGTAAATAGTCAGGGTGACTTTCTCTTGTTTAGAACTATGAAGTACATAAAAGATCTTTTCTACAGAGCTTATCTACTATTACGCAATCAATGGGTTTGTAGATACATTGAAAATTGGTGGTCGTTAATGCATAAAGGACTCAATATAATGTTGTTCCCTTCTTGGTGAAATCGGTCCCTCAACTTGATTCAATTTATTTCCCATAACATGATCCAGTTGATTCATCATTCTCATGAAAGCTTCTACTCTAGAATCCATCAGAGGTTCGTTAGTGCATGGTCCATTGCGGTCACCATTTTCATGGTTCCTCATATTTCCCACCATTTTCTAAAAGAAGAAAACATTAGTCATAAAATTATTTCATTTAAGAATCTTGTAACTCTAAAGTATTTTTATGCCTTAAAACATTATGCTTAAACATGTTATTCATTATCAAAAATTACATTTTCTATAAATCCTTCATAAAGGTTCATAAAAATCTTGTGATTAACCAAACATATGCCTCGGGAGTGTCAAACTAGGAGTGCATAAAGTCTTGTTGTAGTGCACTAGTTCTCATTTGAGTTTAGCTCAAATTGGTGTTTTTGGGTCTTACCCCAAGATACATCTGCACCAGATCCACATCCACTTGTTCGTATCCAGATAGGGATTTATTTGTTTGGAAACCGCTTACTTAATATTTCACCAAAATAAAAAGATGTTTTCCAATATTTAAACATTTACTTAGGGTTCTTCTTAAATTTTTCAAATCTTAATTTACATAAATAAATAAACTATCCTTTGATACCAACTATGGCATCCTGCCTTTTTATTACATAACATTGCATTATATTTTACAAACAGAGGATCTTTAAAGTTTAGTGTCTTGGAAATAAGGTACATAATATAGGAATAATATATCATTATTCTAATCCACTTGAAAGGTTTCATAATAGGTTTATATTATATACAATTACTTCATCTCATAACCTGGGGACATACATCAAAGTAAAGGGTGAGTAGAAGACCCAGTAAGGGAAAACAAGTGAAACGGTTTACATGTGAACTTGAGAGATATCAATAAGAACATGTGGAATATAGTAAAGGAATGATAAAGAGGTGTATAATAATAATAATAACTTGAAACATAACTTGAAAATTTGGCTACAACATTTAATATAGACATTCATAAGCATATCATTAAGGTACATCCACAAGGTGTCATAAAAATTACCAAGGTTATTCACTAAGGTATCATAAAACTTGTCATCTCTAGAGGTTAATTTCTTTACACAATGCATTAGATTACTATTAGGGTGCACCCTTGATATGTATTTATTTTCATGTGATACACATACATCCTAATCAAACATTTCATAAATAGCCCATATAGAATAAAATAAATGGGTTTCATATCAAAATCATAGCATTTTTAAAAGGTTCTTAAAAAATGATCATTATGTCATTTATAACCCCCTGAAAGGGAATAAGGGTTTTATGTATTTCAATTCCAATAAAAAAATTATTTTTATGTCACTAGGAATATCGATAGAAATTAAATAGTTTTGGGTATTCACCTAAATAAAATAATATAATTTCATGAGAAAAAGAGAGAGATTTTGAGACGAAAATTATGCAGCATAATGGCTAGGAAACATTATTTTATAAATCACTAAAATAGAGAGGAAAAAGGTCTACCATTCATAAATGACTCATAATAAAATATAGGTATATAATAAAATGGAAATAAGAACATGGTATGGAAATTTAAAATATATACCACATAAAAGAGAACTTAAAAAAAAATAGAAGTTGATAATTCACTTACCTTGAAGAGTAACTTCTAAAACTCTAATATCAAGACCTTGGGGTCTTGAGGACACCTTGTGAGGACTCCTTGGGAGGTAATACTATTATATCTTCGAGGGGGATGATTTTGGAATGAAGAGAAACGAATGAATGTGTCGGTATTTATAGTAAAAGATATGGAGTTTTTTATTAATTTCAAAGGAAACCACATTAGTGGTTTTTGAAAAACCATGGGCTTTCCCTTGGTATTTTCTCATGGTATCGTCCACTTGGGACACCTCGTATCATATTTTATTCCCCAAGAGTCAACTAGAATTATTACATCATGATTACATCATGATTTCATCATTATTACATCATTATTACATCATGATTTCATCATTATTACATCATTATTACATCATGATTACATCATTAATGATTTCATTAAATATACCAAAAACTCATAACTGTATTTTTACTATTCTCTGAAAAAAAAACATTTTATAAAAATATCATAAATTCAGCATAACTTAATATCGACCTTCTGAATTCAAAAATGATATTTATTTTATCATAATAAATCTCTAAATATGATAAATTTGTCCTTTAACTATAAAAATACTCATTTATTAAAAATAATAGCGAACAGAAAATGCATAGTAACATGCATAGTAAAAATTTTGACACTTGAAAAAAATAAAATTATTTTATAATTTGTAATTAAAATAGAGTTCTTTTATAACACTGTTTTATTATAATAATAATTATTAATAAATAATTATTTTAAAATAATGTTAAAAGTACAATTTTACCTAAAAAATCAATTTATCAAATTCCATCTTACTTTTTTAGAAAAACTATTCTTAAAATGGAAATAATGAAATGACAATTTTATTTAAACAATGGGATTGCATTTTAAGTAACTAGGGCCTTGAAACATAACCCCTTAAAACAACCACATACGTCTTAAGGGTAATTTGTGTGATAGTGATGGACTCTTGGGGCGGCTTAGATAACATCGCCCGAGTGGTAATCTCTGCTAACATGAACTTCTCCCGTAGCCAATTCTGTTCAAGCTTAATGTGTCGAATCTCAGCTTGAGCTTGGTCAAGAGTGAAGCCCAGTGATTCTACCTCCTTCCCAAGGTCTGATAAATGGGGTTCGTACATACCGAGTCTACCGGATGAGGCCATCGACTCTTCTTTCTGCATTAATTATTCATTATCATTTCTATTTATAAACAATAATTATAATGATAAAAAAATTATTGTTTCCAATGGTCATATTAACCAATGGTAATATAATGGTCAAAAACTAATGGTCACATTTCATTTATACTTATATATTTTTATTGATTATGATATAGTAAAACATATATTTTAATGAAATAAAATATTATTCAAAAGTTTGAGTCGTCACGCATGAACACTATTTCTGTTTTATTGTCGTACTAAAAGAAAGAAAGAAAATTAAATATATGTATATGTTTATATAATGTCATTAATTTAGAATTATTATGTTATATATATCATATAATTTTACTAAAAACATCTTTAATACATTCCATGTAGTGTGTGAACGATCAAATCGCTTTGTGGGGGCGGTAGACCACACTTCCTCAAACGAAATTATATTATTTACATATAATGGAAAGTATAAAGATATGTGTTGTAAAATAATTACATAAGATTAAAGACATAATAAATATCATATATATTATATATAAATATATTTTTATCATAATTCACAACATGAGAGGCGGTAAAGGAAAAAAACAATCGTTATTTCATGAGGCGGTAGTTAGATGTACATATAAACAATATATTTGTTACCCATTAGATGGAATTGTATGTAAGTGTAGGTCTAACCCTTATCATTAAAACATATCAGTATATTTAGGATACTTTTTCATGTATAAGAATGGAATAATTAGAGTTGAGGTGGTGGAGAAAGAAAAAAAATAAAAGGAGCTTGAGGGAGGGAATTACCTCTTAATCAGGTAAATCCTTTTGGTTTGCACCAAAGGGATTCCAGGGAAGGATTTCTAGACTAAGGGAGGATTAAAGGAGGAAGGGAGGGTTTTTGGTAAGTGTATTGGTCATATATTTGTCTAACCTAAGTGGTTTTATGGGTGTGATAAGAGGAAGAGGTGGTGGCATTTTATAGGGAAGGGAAAGGACACACTTGGAATTTTTGAAAACCAGTTAGGTGTAGCCACGTTTTTACCTAACAAAATTCATACCAAACCAAAATAAACTCAATAATGGAAGGTATATGGCCGAAATATGTCCATCCAATGGGTTTTGGACAAGTGGTTAGGTCATTTGGGACCTTAAGTTTATGGTTTATTTCCTTGTTAAGCTTAATTTTACCTTAATCACTGTAATTAATTTTAACTGCATTCACTTATATTTTTTGTCAAAAACTAATTTGAACTTATTAGAGATTATAAATTATTTTGATTCCAAATATGGAATCCACTTTTTCAAATTATAATCACATAAGTGGTGTAAATTAATTTAAACTTAATTCCGCAGTTGGGTCGGCAATTAAACTTTAAAAACAATTTAAAATTTAATTTAGCACCACAAATAATTTAGATGAAAAAACAGTTTTGAATTAAAATTTAGTATTTTTAACTATTCATTAAAAAGTGAAACCTTACAAAAAAATATCCAAAATTTATCCTAACCTAATTTTTATGTTTTGATTTCAAATATTAAGTTTCTTTTTACATATAAGATTTATAAAGGTGTCAAAAATTGTATTTAAAATAGGTTTATCATTAAAATGTGGTAAAATTTCCTTAATAAAAATATAGTAGTTTATGCATAAAATTGGGGTTTTTTTATCTTAAGCCTATAAAATCTATTGGATGAATATAAAAAATATTTGATTGAATATATAATATGTTGGAATCCTCATGTATTAATCATGTTTTAATGATCACAAATCCTATTCAGTCTATAAACTTTGTTAACTCTATGTAATCTATCTCACATCAAATGTATAGTTGTTTAGTAAAATCCATCCAAATCTCTTAAGTGCTATACACTCAGTGTGGTTACTATATACTATCTTTTGATTTACTTTATAATGATTTCTCTGAAAAATGAATGAGTTTAATCCATTCAATCAATATCACTGCTTAAGTCTGAATACAGATATTTACCTAATTCATGAGACACCATGACCATGAGACACTGTGACCATGAGACACCGTGACCATGAGACACCGTGACAACCAAACACCGTGAACAAGTAGACACTGTGACCATGAGACATCATGACCATGAGACACAGTGACCATGAGACACCATGAACATCCAGACACCATGAATAAGACATCGTGACCAGACACCATGAACATCCAGACACCGTGACCACAAGACACCATGATCCAGACACCATGTGGATGAGACACCGTTTCCATGACATACTGTGACATCATTTCTTAAACTGTTTTGTCTTCTTTAAATTTAATCTCTAACGGTCATATTTGAAGATTTTAAATGCACTGACATAATTAATATTTATTTTTAGACATATCATCTGACATTACGAAGTACGAGGTAAATAATACATGCAACCTGTCAGATCCAACACGTGCACTCCAAGATAAAAGATTAGTTCATCCCTGAAAGAATATATGCATGAAAGACAACCAAGTGGGCGTAAGAATGACAACGAAGAACACACTCTGAACATTTTTTAAGAAAGAATTGTCACATGCAACTCGATGCTGCTGAAGAACACATGAATCATACTTGAAAACCAGAATTGAGAACATCTTTTCACTGCCATACATCATGAAGAACACAAGAAGGATATTGCTGGCTTGCGACACTCTGTTTTTCATACGAGGACTTGATTTATTCATCTGCTTCATCTTAGAAGTCCAGAGCTGCAAAAACTAACACTCAGAGCATTTCAAAACCTATCTTAATATTTCTACTCTAGTGTGTATATTTTTACCAGCTTTCGAGAAGTGTGTGTATCTGTATAACAACACACTCTGTCTCCTACATCAAACTAAAGGATACAAGATATCCTTACTCAAAAATATTTTTACACTTGTGTATACCCACAGATAAGTGTGGAAGAGGTCCATGTGTGTCCTAGTTGTTTGTTCCCACAAAGAACTATGGAAGAGGTCCTTGTGTAACCTGGACAGTCTTGTGTACTATTGTTTAACCCCGATCCAAGGTGTGGATCAAGTTTATTTATATAAACTGCTTTGTGGAAAGTGATCACCAAGTGGAGTGGATTAGGTCTCGGCTTGAGACTGAACCACTTGTTTCATATCCTATGTGATTCTTAATTTAGTCTTCTCTATTTTACTAATTTACTGTATAACTCAGATATCACTAAATTTACTTTGACAATTAATCTTGGAAAGAAGTTATAATTGTCTTGTCTTAGTAGAATAACTTCAAAAGTAATATTAATAACTGAAATTAAGATTACTAAGAGCTAATAAATCTTATAAGAAGTTATTTAAATAGTCAAACTCTTATAACAGTATAACCTTTATTCACTGGGTTGTATTTAACCTTTTGGGGAAAAATTTTAAGAATACTTTTTAACCATATTTTTTTATAGATACTCAATTAACCCCCCCCCCCCTATTGAATAATCTACTCCAACCAACATAATATATATATTATAGTAATATAAATTATTAATTTTAATTACTTTAATTTATTAGGTTTAAACAACTTTGTGAGAGTAAAAATAATAATATTTTCCTTTATATTCAATCAGGTTTCATATTAATTTCTAATAAATTCGTAATCATTGAATTTAATTTATATTTTTGTAAACCATAGATTTTCATAAGTTAGTTAACCCTTTTCATAACTACTAATTTAACATCTAGGTTGTATCTTTTTATATTAAATGATATTTTAATAATATATCATTAATTCCTAAAACTCATTTTTTTCATGTTACGCAAGCCGTTAAGGAAATTCATTATTGCGTGTAATGTAAGCTAACCTCATTGTTCCATTTAAGGAAATTAAAATATTATATTTTTTGTAGTGCATGATTAACTTTGTGTTTTATATAATGAAATCCAAACATAGTTCTATAAAATAGACTATTTTCAGTGCTACGTGAAATGAAAAATATCAAAAATATTAAATTAATTCGAGAAATAAAATCACAAAATCTCAGGGTGTTACAAGATGGGTGTGCTTGGTTTCATGTTTACTCCTGGTGGTATCTCAGGTTGGTTTTTTAGAGTACCTAGATTATAGAATGATGCTGATAATGGATAAATAATTCTTAAACCATGGGGTTGGTGTTGGCGGAATGCAAATGCTGGAAAGTTTTTATTACTGAGAAATCATGGAATCGGTTGGGATTATACCTAGAGGGTATGGACTTTGCATTAATTTAATGTAATGTGGAATAATTTTTATTGTTAATTTAATGGATAATTAAATTATTATGTACTTATAGGATAGTTGGTCTTAGCAGTGGCGTATAGGAGTCTGAGTGATGTTAGCTACAATTGATTATAAAACTAGGTTATGCCAATAGCATGGTAGTGAGATATATTATATATTGTATATTATATGATTGTGTACACTACCCTACCCATGTTGGTTAGGTATATTGATACCCAGTGGACTCTGGTAGGGTGTTTTCCCCAACATCCCAGTGGGAGGATAGATGACTGACTACCCCCTCCAGCCCCACTCTATTATCTTGGTAGTTACTTATTTTGGTATGCACGACTGTTATTTTTCTCATATATTTATGAAGAGGGATCTAATGTCTTGTGGTTATTCATACACATGTATCCCCAGATATAGTATCCAAATGATTATTATAGGTATGATGTGTATAGGTTGTTATGGTTTGAGGTACTTACTCGGTGTACGAAATTTAATGGCTTGAGGTATAATACCTGATATATGATTCACATCATACGAGTTGTGGGGGATCCCAGAAACTACTTGGTTACTATATATGGTGATTTGATATGGGATGATATGATGATTTGATGAATGAGGTGTATGTTGTGATGCATTTCCCAGGTGTATTCAGGCTGGCTTATTTTTTTGGAGAGAGATGGCTCGAAATGTTCAATGTTGGGGCAGAGTGGAAACTAGTGTGGAAGTAGGAGTGGGGTACCTTTGATGTTTAACTATTATATTATATGCTCTATTTTGTGTGATACTTGGTGAGAGTTAGATATTGTGAGGTTGGGAACTTAGTATACCTATTTAGGCGACGAGTTAGTTTCATTATTGTTCAATGTGCTTTAGCATGTTTTATTTATCTTTTTCATGAGAGGCTCTGGGGAGGATCCTACTGAGAATATTTTTATTCTCACCCTACATATATATAAACTATTTTTCAAGTCATTTGATGTAGTTTGGATATCAGGCTGAATATTACTAGCTCGTGGTTTTGTGAGAGTTGTTTGGGCTTTGTGGTTGCTGTCATGTTTACCTTTTTGGTACTTGTATTTTTTCTTCCAATTGTCTTAGTACTATATGTAATTTCATGTTTTCACTTGGGATTTCTTATATATATATATAAGAAGGTTTTTTTGGTGTATATATCTTATCTCTTTCTTCTGTGTGTTCTCTTAGAGGGCAATTCCTCCCATATGCATGTTGATTATACCCTCGATGCTAGTCACCGACCCGAGGCCTACTGGAGGCAAGACTCTGGCAGTCATCATCTCCCTTCTCTCATTATCAACCTAAGAGGGGTACTCATTGGGGGGAATGGTAATGAAATTTTAAATTTCTTAGACACTGAAAGTGAATGTTATTCGTTCTAGGGAACAATGAGTATTTTTTATGAAGAAAAAGAATTTTTTTTACTTTCAAGAATAACACTGACTTGAAAATATCGATGATCAAGATGGTATTCAATGTTGAAATAGAAAAACTTGTTTGTGTTTTAATTATATGAATCTTGAGTTTTAAATTTTTTTGGTAATTTTATGTTTACCTTTAAGAAAACTAATCTCTACGTTTGCACATTTTTCTTTTTATTTTAAAAATGAATTTTGATGCTCTATTTCAATAACATTTTATTACTTCAATTTACTATAGGACATGTTTAAACTATTTTATTGATTTTTAAAATACATATATATATGTCGTTCTTGACTATTCTAGAATATCTAAATCGAATCTAAAATAAAAAAATGACCAAAAATACCAAAAATACATATTGGTTCTAGAATGATATAGAATAAAATTGTTGGTGTATCAAACATGAAACAAGCTAGAGTAAAATAATAATTTTAAACAACAATGGTAAAATATATAGAGACAGTAAATTATTACATGAAGTGGAGTTCCCTCCTACCATGTTGGGAATTTTTTTATGACATAACCTATAGCATGGCATATACTACATCATAGTCCCACTCATCATTCCCAAGGTCTATCCATGTCATTTCTATTGTGATTAGACTTTGTCCTCCCTAAAGGATGAAACCAGATAATATCAGAGACCAAAGTTGGTCGATCGGAAGGCATGGTAAAATAATGAAAAGCACTAACATGTATCAAAGACACACTACAATAATCAACCAGAGTGCTCAAGAGATATACTGGATCAACAAAGGTTTCACAGGATAAGTTCACTGATGCACAAGATGTAATGACATGTGAATAGGGAAACCTCAATACCTTGAATGAACCACAATTATAATACCTATTCTCTGGTATTACCACTATCACTCGAACACTATTTCTTGTGAGTGGGTCATGGCTATTGGTTAACTCAAAGTGGCACCATACCCAATCAAAGATTCGAACACAAAATTATGGTGTGTCTTGTAATATATTATCAATGTCTTTTTGGAAGTTGTGACAAAAGTGAATCTCTTGTTGCATCCTCTAATAACCCTGTTGTGAACGTTCGATAAAGTAATTCACATATTGATATAATGTATCCTATACTGAGCCTATGATTGGTAATTTATGAACACCCTGGAAGATTACATTTATGAACTACACAATATTAGTGGTCATATGGCTATATATCCTTCCAACATCATATGCCAATGACCATTTTTCCATCAAAATCTACTTCATATAGTTATACACATCTTGATTAGTGCATATAATTCCTTCCATCCAATCATCAAATTTTCCATATTGTGGTTCATATACTGAAATAAGAATACATCATTGTATTTATAAGGATAACAAGAATTATTCAAATATAAATTAGTTTAAAGAAATATACCCAAATTTATGATCACCTTATTTATTGTATCATCTTTAAAATTCTTATGGACATTACTAGAATTATGTTTGATGCAATATTGATGATATCCATTATGTTCATTCCATAAAAACCCATCACTTTTAACGTTCTCTATAATCACTCGATGATTATTAGATATCAAGAAAATTCATTGGTTTTTCATAACCTATATGTGTTAATAGGCCAAGAACCAACTCCATGATTTGAATTTATGATTTTCAATAATAGATAATGCCAGTGTTATAGGGCCATGATTACCATCCTATGAGGAAGAAATCAGTAATACACCTATATACATTCCAAAAATAAAAGTTCCATCAACCAGAATGAATTTTTTGTAATAAGGAAGTGTAGAAATACATGGCTTGAATGCCCAAAATAGAATACAAAACTTCACCTTTATTCAATCAACCCGATTATCATAGAAGACGTACTCAACAGTTTCAAGATGATAAATGACCATATTGTTGAGAAGAATCAATCACATTATATATGGAAAATTTTATATAATTAATCCCAATAACCGTATACTTTTACAATTTCCTTCTGCTTTTTCATCCAATCTTTGGCATAAGGAATCTTATAATTTAAAAATTGTTTCAGTCATTCCTAAATGAGTGACACTGGAAAATCCTAACACATTTGTATCATCTCAATAAAAATAGTTGATATAAACTCTACATCTAGTGTGGAACGATTCTGTGACAGCATTGGGTGCACACAAATATGTGGGCCTCCTAACTTAGTTATCTTCCAACATCCAAAAAAATCATATATTTCACACATGTGAAATTTATATTTAGACTCATATTTTTTCACACTGAATAAGGTATTTTTTTCCATTGGATTCATCAATCACAAATGAAAAATTTCACTTGATGTGGTATTTCTTAACCACATTTTTCAATGCACTTTTAGTTTCAAACTCTTTTCCAACATACAAGGAGTTATCAGTTGCAACAAATGTGTTTTCTAGAATTTCTAGGATTTCCGTACTTGGTTTAATGACACCCTAATCAAAATCATGTGTACAAGAAATTCCCTCCACTATGGAAGTCAATAAGGAGGGATGGTTTCCACTCACTGGTTATTGCCTATCTATCAAAGGAACCTCAAAAGTTTCATTGGTCACATCTTCCTCACCTGCATCATCTCCTGTCACATCATCTGATTCTCCCTCATCAGAGAAAGTTTCATTCATTAAATCAAGTGTATCAATATGGATGTATCCTATATTTCAATACATATTATGATTATCTTCTTCATAATTTTTTTTACTTGATTCATATGAGATGATAGTGAATGATAATTTTTTAATGGACCTACTTCAACAGATGACTCATAAATGGATTCTATAGTAGTAGTAGTTCATGCCTAATCAATAATAGAAATATAAATACATAATTCTCTTAGATGATTAATGTACTTTTTTCTAGACATTGATGATGATCACACAAAATCCACATCATCGAGAAGAGGATACTCGGTGTTCTATAGATGATCATCATATTGAAATTTTCAATATGTGATTGAAGTAATTACTTGATTAGCCCTCAATTTTAAGAGACTGTGAATCTTCCTACAGTCATCTTCCAATGACACACATTCCTGAAGGTTAACCACTTTTTTGGGTGGAAAACTATAGCTAAGACTCTGATCATTATAAATTACTTCCCCATAATAGTATATGGACACGAACAAAATTTCCTAGAATTAAAATTTAGTAAATCATTATATATATCTCTACAGCATCATGAAATGCTTAAAAAAATTATTATCTCTGATAAAATAATGATGACTTGATCTTGAGACTTTTTCTATTGATTGGATTTTCATTAATAAATAAACCAACCAAAAACTAGGGGGAAACTCTAGGAGCCTCCATTTTCTCAGGTTTTAGCATTCGTCAATATTATTTCATTCATGATGTATAAATATATCATTGAACATCAATGCCTTATACATAGCCTCCTTTTATTATAATAATACTCACATGAAAGTGAAGGGGTTCAAGAGGTTTGGGATACATAATATTTTACTGCAAACACGAAGACCCTTACATTTTTAGAGAGTGATGACACACAGGTCATCAATGAAGAAATAAAATGAAATTTTTACAAATTACATAACAATATACAAAATAATTACACATTCAATTACAATCATTCATTGATATATCATCACAAGTTCATCAATCACTCAATAATATTTCAAAAAAATAAGATAGTTCTTTTGTTTTACATACAGTAAATATTTTGTAAATATATTTTTAAATATAATTATATATATTACTATACAGTTATGTATGTAATGATATTATTTAAATATAAATATTAACATTTTTAATATTAGTAATATATATACATATATTTAAATAATGATTTGAATAAGAAATAAGAAAAAAATTACTTTTAATTAATGATTATAATAATATATTATAGCTTTACATAAAATTATATATGATAAATAATAAATAACAATATATCTATTTATATTAATATTTTAAAATAACGATGACTTGATCTTGAGACATTTTCAATGGATTGGTTTATTATTAACTGATAAACCAATCAAAACCTAAGGGGGTCTCATTTAGACTCAATTTTCTAGGAATTCAACAACCATTAGCCCTTTTTAGTAATAGTGTACAAATCCAACATCGAACATCAATATCTCCTGTGAAACATCCTCTTATTACAAATGCGAGTGAGGGGCTCTAAGGGATTAGAATACAAAATATTTTACCATGGACACACATCTTTATACATTCGTAGAGAGACCTATGGCACATAGGTCATCAACAATGAAATAAAATGTAATTATTAAAAATTATATAACATCATGTAAAATAATTATGATGTACAATTTAAATCATACATTGGTCGTTCTTCTCAAGATTATTCATCACTCAATGCTCATACCAAGTATTTTTTAGGATAATTCTTATGTTCTACATATAGTAAATATACTGTAATAATATTTTTAAATTTAATTATATATATTTCTAAACAATTATGCAATTAATGGTTTATATAAATTATTAAATCTGCGATAATCATTTTTATATTTAATTTACAGTACGCATTTTTTTATTTATTGATATTTTTTCAATACAAACAAAATTAAATTTAAACATGATAAATTAATATATGTATATATATAAATAATCATATTCAAATAAAGTTAATAGTATTTTTTATAAATTCATATTAATAATGTATTTTAAAAAATATATTTAGTTAGAATAATTTTATTTATTAATGTATCCAATAATATATTTTAAATTTATATTATATTTACATATAAATATATTCAAATGTAATTATTAATATTATAAATTATAATTATACATATAAAGTTTTTTAAGTAAATATATTTTCTTAAATATAAATAATATTATTTTTTAAAAAAATTACTAATAATATTATACTAAATTTTGTGGGTCAAAGTCTTTGGGTTAAACTAGATTTTGTGGCATCCAAAAATTTTATAAGACATTTCCCTTGCAATTGGTGTGCCGATCAAACTAGACAAAGAGACATAGATTGCTAGATATGGGAATTTTGCTCGCTTTATGGTAAAAGTGGATCTTGGATCTACTTTGGTTAACACAGTCTACCTCTCCACTGATTTTGATGAACATCCATTGAAAATTTAATATGAATGGGTGCCTCCCTTTTTCTTGGATTGTAAGATTATTAGTCATGAGTTATCCAAATATTAAAAAGCTTTGTCCTGTGTTTTATGGTTAGCTTTCGGGCATGATATTTCTACATGTAACAAGAAAAGGAGGAATGTCAAGCAGCCTGAACATCTTCAGCTGCATGATGGGAATATGGATCAGCAAGATTCAAAAGGGATTTCTCTACATGGTGGTGACTCATCCAAGGGATCACGGCCATCCGGTTCGGTGGGTATTCAAACAATGCACACCTCTGATTTAAGAAAAGATACATATGTCCAACCCGTTGAAGTCTCAAAGAAGGATGAAAAATATGATGCAAAGAATTCAATAGATCCTGAACAAGATGCAGCTTTTCCTTCAATGGTGAATTCAACTGGTACCAACTTCTATTTCAAGCGATCGGTCTTGGGTTGATATTACAGTAGGAGTTAATGCTCCATATGATAAACAAGAGAAGACTCATATTCCTAGTATTGATTTTCAAAGCCCACTAGTGGGGTGTATGGAAGGGTCGATATTAAATGAACAAGTGGTCATTGAATCTAAAATTAAAAATGAGGCTGATGAACATTTATTGCAGGAACAAGAAGCATCAAGATTCTGAAAAGGTAGATCAAACTTTGACTCTCATTTGTTATAAAAAGATACCACTAGTGGAAAGAAAACATCTAAAAGGAAGAACCTAGCTGATAGTGAATGGTTTCAAATGGTTCTCATAAGAAATCCAACCCTCTTTCGGAGTTGAGTTTGGATGACAAGGTGAACACATCAAACACATTTGAAGTGGTTGATCATCCTAAAAGACAAGAAGATGAAAAGCACATGCATAATGTTTAACTTCAAGTGGATTCTACATCAGCAGCACCGGAAGGGGCTTGGAAACAACCTAAATCTTAGGGATCGGATCATCTTCCAAAGGGTCGCAACAGAGGACATGGTCGAGAGGCTGCAACACATGGGCATGGCATGTCTACTAGGTCTTCTAAACTCACTCCAGAACCTGAAAGATTAAAATAAAAATACTATGTGATCTTCAATAAAAAAACACGCAATCTGAATGGGAAACCGCGAAGGATGATGATGACTCTGATTTTGACTATGGCAATGATCCCCATTTTCTAGATCCGTAGTATTTTTTATGGATGAGGGATTCTTTCTTTGTTTGACCTCATCCTCTTTCTTTTTGCTTGTCTTATTCTTTTCCTTATCTTTAATAAATGGTCACGAGCTTTGGATTTTGACTAGACCTTTTTTGTATCTAATGATTTTTTTTTAAAAAAATTAATAATAATTTTTTAATGTAATTAAAGAAAATAACATTATTTACATTAATATAGACAATTTATATTGTCAATTTATTTTAATTTAAATATAATAAATAATTTTTTATATATTATTTTTTGTAAGTGCCAATGGGGTTCAATTCAAGGATCTGATTTATTTTCTCAATGAAATCATTGTGGAGTGACGTGGGATCAAACCCTATCCTCTCTCATTTCTGCCCAATTTTTTTGGTCTCTCTGGGCCACCTTTGGAGGTGTGGTCTAGTGGCCCATGCTATGCGCGAGCGGTGACACTTGAAAGGGACCTCACCTGTCAGCAGGTGTTACATTGGAAGTAGGTTGCGGATAAGGGTCTAGCAGGCGACGTACAGGGGGTTATCAGCTAGCATCATTGTTATGGCGTCCAGGCACTGCAGGAGGAACGGGAAGGCAATGACGACCGACAGGGATGGCAAACCACATGGGACGATAGAGAGATGGCTGTTGGAGGGGTGACATATCTTCTTAGCCAAGGTTGTGGGTGCAGGTCGACGATGGACCCTCATATTATGGAAGCAGCATCTCCATCGCTATGAACAGAACTCCACACGATAGGACGATGCAACTGCGAGGCGACGACAACATAGGGGTGGTTAGGGAGACAGACGACGCACGACATCTGGTGGTTGTGATGGATCAAGGTTTTGGCGGCGTTGTCCTGGTAGTAGGGTAGTGTTCAGGTAGCAACAACGAGATTGGTGATCCACCGCTCGAGTGTGAGGGTGGTGGTCCGACTATCATCTTTTTCAGAGGCATGACGTCAGGTGAGATAATGGCTGGTTTGGTTCTAGCGGTGTTGATGCGGGGATCACACAACATAGGTACACGCTGAGGACCTACCGTTGTTGTTTGAAGGGGAGGCCCATTGATGGTGACTCTCTTGAAGGTGTTGGATGCTGCGGTGATGGAGGGTGCACAAGGAAACGACATCAGTGAAGGGTTGGGCCAATGGGCCATAGGTGATTTAGGACTTATAGGTCAATAATGCATGGGGCTTCATGGACAAAAAAAAATAAAAATGTAAGGGTCATACAGGTCATTATTTGGGTGGGTTATCCCTTAGGGGGCTATGACCCACCCTTGGAGATTGTGAGTGTGTTCTATTTTTTTGTTTCATTGTACCCCTAAGTACCAAATATATATACTTTTTTTAAGTAATTATATTTTCGAAAATATAAAAACTTCCATTTTATACATAATTACTCATAACATATATTATTTATAAGTAATATTTAAAAAAAATATTATTAGTAAAAAATCATTTATCAACGATAATAATATTATTTATATACATCAAATACTATATTTTAAATTTAATTAAATTTAGACATGATAAATGATATAACATATAAATAATTATATTCAAATAAAGTGAATAGTATTTTTTACAAAATATTATTAGTAAAATAATTTTAAGAAAATATTTAGATAGAATACTTTTATTTATCTACCCAATAATATATTGTATTTTTTTTAATTTAAATATAATATATGATATTATATTTACATAAAAATATATTCAAATATAATTATTAATATTTAAAATTATACTCAAAAGATTAAAGAGGAAGGCTCACCTGCTCCTAGAAAATTTATTAAAAAAGAGAAACTTAGAGGAAGATAAAAAAGATGGTCAAAGACAAACAAAGACAAACCCTTATCCATCTGAAAAGAAAAACAGAACACCAAGAATAGATCAGACATGTTCAAGACACTCAGCATCCTGATCAGTTTCCCACTCCGACTGAGATTTTCTTTGATTGAAAAGCACTGAGTATTTTCCTTTCAGCTTTTCCTGCTTTGGGGTGAGATGATGACCTCTTCCTCAGCCACAACCGCGACCACTACCCCTAGTGTAGTATGCAGAGGCATCTGGATCCATTTCACCTGGTATTTCATCCTCTTTTAGCGCATCCCATTCAGGACCATGCCATCTTCCACTACTTTTTGGATGACGTCCCCGTCTCCAAGTATTATATTGCTGTCAGGTCCCTTCCAGATCATTTACATGAGCATCTCCAGTCGCCTAGCCATCCACCAGAGCAATGAACTCACTACCTTCCAAATTCCTTGGCAATACACCAAATGTTGCCACCAAACCTTGACCAGATCCCTTCACTGAGTAATCAACTCTTTGTTTTCTTTTTCGGCTGTGTGAAGTAATAATTTGCTCTTGAAAACTTTGATCATCAGCCACATGTTGTGCAACATCTTCAAATTCATCCTACTCATCATGAAGGGAAACAAAACAATTAATAGATTCCATATTCATTGGAACCTTAACTGGCTCAGATTTAGAGCCAGTTCGCCTTGCGATCCTCTAAAAACCTTTTTTGTCCACAAGGACACTTTTCTCTAGCTTTCCTAGGGAAGAGGTATATTGCTCATGCATGAAAAGATCATCAGAGTCGACCGCCCTGATGTGTTGCCTCTCAATAAACTCTAATTGCTCTCTCAACACAGCAGAGTCATGCAAAATATGGGCATCCTGAACCCGCATACTGCCTTCACCAGCTTTCAGATCCTCATCAGCAACTAAGTCTAACCAGCGCTTTTTCAAATCATTACTCTGCATAGGAGATGCAGAATGAGACAAAACCCCTGTCAGCATAGGCATACCAGCATCTATTCCATTAGAAAGATTTCCATCAGGTCCCTCTACATTCTGAACTTGCAGATCACAGTCTGGTTGTCCAGTTTGAAACATACTTTCTTCATTAGCCAAATTCTTGTCATGTCTTGCAGCAAAGGCAGCATCCCTCGTATCAGAAAGCACTGAGGACAAAGCCCCTGCCACAGCATTAACCTTAATACCAACGGTCTGAGGCCTCGGGTCTGCTGCAGCACAAACAGAAGGCCGAGTATCCCTTGCAGGTTCACCCTGCACCACACGGGCAAGATTCCTTCCATCAGAAGCAGGAGCAGGGCGCCTCGTATCACACCTCACCCCATCCTGATGAACCTGTCATCTTCTGCAATTTTGTATATCATGCCCGATTACCCTAGAATCCTTATAGAAACGAGGGCATTTCTCATACTCAATATGCAATTATATATCATCATTATCTATCGGAAGACTTTATCAATTAAAACTGAACTCAAATCAACTTCTAACAGGAACCTAGCGTAATGCCCGAATCGATTAGACTCAATTTCCCTGTCCAACTTAATTGGAATACCAATTGATAACACAATATCATATAGAAATTTCGGGTGCCAAATAACCCATCTTAACCCATAAACTCTTACCCACACCTGTAAAGAGGTGTACGCCACTTCCAACGGATTGAAATCACGATCCCAATCCCTTAGATGCAAAGTCTCTGGCTTGAGATTGAGTGATCCGTGACCCCAAGCCCTTGCCTTCATATCTTCCAAGGGGAAGAAAATGAGGAAGAAGTCTCGGCAAAGAGAGATACACTTTCAGCCTGTGAAACCCCAAATGGTTGAAACCCTCACAAGGGGAAGAAAATGTGGAAGAAGACTTGGCAAAGAGAGATACACTTCCAGCCTGTGAAACCCCAAATGGCTGAAACCCTCACAACGAGCTCCTCATACTTCCATGGCTTTGAGCCCTTGGCAAAAATAGATGTGCGACAGTAAATGCTTACCGATACTGATCCGCTCAAACTTCACATGCACGATATTATATTCAAAATGATAATTATACACATATATTTTTGTAATAAATTATATTTTCCTAAATATAAATAATAATATTTTGTACCAAATTACTCATAATTCTTCGCAATTTAAATTATGAAAACATCATATTTAAATTTTTTAAATCATTCAACATAATCCAAATCATACAAAGAACATATAAATTAAATCACGCATTCATACAATCCTACAATTTAAAAAAATAAATCATGCAACTAATATAATAAAAAAATTGGAAAACTAATGTTTTTTAAAAAAATTACCTTCATGATGGACGTGCATATGTTGAGAAAGAAAGAAATCAATTCATCGGAGTTTCACTACATATTTGGAGGGGTGATGATGGAAATGGGAGGGAAACTTTTTATATTTTTTTCTCAGTGGGAGGCGTGGAACGCGTTCAGGCCTCCTGTTTGCTAGTTGCAAAGGAACCATAAATGGGGTTCGCGCTTCACCAATCTTAATTTCAAAAACATACTGAACCTTAACTTATTTTTAAAATTTTATAATTTCTATAACCTAATTAAAAAAACTCTCTATAAACCATAAACCTAAAAGAAAGAATAATAATAATATATCTCTTTTCATAATAATAGGATCCATAATATTTTTAATTAATCTCGTCGGGCTAATAATTACTCATTGTCAGTGCAAAATTTGGTAGCCGGGTTAATTTTTTATATATAATTAAATTTGGTTAGGTTTTTATTATTTTAGGAAATGGGTGTCTTGAGTGCTAGTTCATTTGGCACTTTTCAAATAAATGGTAAAAGCGCCACTTCATGTGGTGTTGTTGTAGAGAAAGGGAAAAGAGTCAAACGAATTGACTCTTTTCCTTTGAAGGGTCCGGGAGTTTGTGCCACTTCATTTGGAGCTCATGCCCCAACCTTTAAAAAAAATTAAAAATTAAAATTAATTTATATAATATATATAATTATATATATATATATATATATATTGATAATTATAAATATTTATTAATATAGTTATATATATATATATATATTCATAAATAAATATTTATAAATTTTTAAACATGTATTTATAATTACAAATATATTTATTATTATTTATATATATTTATATAATTATATATATTAAATTATATATATATTTATAATTTTATAATTATAAAATTTATTTATATATTTATATATAAAATTTATTTATATTTATATAATTATAAATATATTTATTTTTATATATAAATAATTATTTATACATATTTACTTATTAAAAATTATATTTATATAATTTATATTTATTCAAATAATTATAATTTTATAAATATAAATGAATAAATATAAAATTATCATAAATATATTTAATATTTTTATAATTATGAATATTCATATATTTATAAATATATTTTAATATATAAAAAATATATTCATAAATATATTTTAATATATAAAAAATATAGTTATAAATATATTTTATTATATTAAAATTTTAATTATAATTATATAAATATATTCATAAATATATTTATTTATAGTTATAACCGTACCCCTAATCACATATAATATATAAATACATATTTGCAATTCTTTAAATATATCAATAATTATATAAATAATTATTTTTTCATATTGTTTTTATAATTATACATTTTTAAATTTATTTATAATTATATTTATATATAAAAATCTATTTATATTTTTATAGTTATGAATATTTTTATTTTTTATACAAATAATTATTTATTGAAATTTATTTATAATATATTTATTTATTTATTTTAAAAATTATATTTATATAATTATAATAAGTATATTTAAAAATAAAAATAAAAATTATTATATTTATAAATATACATTTATAATTCAAAATATTTATATATTTATAAATATATATTATTATATAAATATATATTTAGAAATATATTTATATTTACAATGCCTTAAATATATTTTCTAAATAGAAATATTTTGGATGGAGAGCCTCTCTCTCTAGATATCAAAGGGGATGGGTTCGACAACCCAACCAAGATTTGTTATGGTATTGTGAGTCATTTTGATATTTTTGCCACAGGCTGGATCTTGTGATGAAATGGATGGCGCTCACTCTGGTGAAGAAATGAGAGGTGGTCTATCTATTTCTAAAGGCATCAACAATGATCTTTTGTTTGCTTGGGAGACAAGGGTGAGTGACGCTCTAGGACGATGGCGAGGCAATGGTAACAGACTCCGGTCTGGTCGGGTGATGAAAGTAGGCGCTCGAGACAATGGGGCGTCGGGAGGGTACTCTAGTCCAGTCGGAAAGTGTGCGGAACTTGGGAGCAACGTGGATCTGGGTAGATCGTTGGAGATCTGTGGTGATGGTGGTTGTGACCACTGATGATGGAGTGGGGTTGGCAACGAAAGCCTTATAACGTCCCGGTTCCGGAAGCCACCCAGAGGCGCCCCGTACTCGGTCATTCACATGACCTCAAGCGCGTTTCCCCAAATGCCAGAGGCTGCCGAATAGTAGTGAGAGGCTTGGTGAGTCAGTGGGGAAACTATGCCCTCATTCGGTAAAGTAGACAGTGGAAGAACAACCAAACACAATAGCGGAAACAATAAACAGCATACAACAACTGAATTGAACAACAGAAGCAATATATAAATAATAATGATGCAACATGGTACATATGTCTATGGAAAGCAGTAAACAAACCAACGTGCTTAAAAACAACTGAAAACATAGTGCAAAAGAAAAACAAAGTAAACTCCTCAGCATCGCAAGTCGTAGCTTGGTCCCCTGCTCTCCATCTCCACAGCAAGTCAGGTACCTCAAGTAGAAGGGCGTTTTCCCTTATCTATACCTGCAACAACATAGTCTGTTTGGGCCCAAAAGCATGACCCAAACAGGGTGTGAGACAAAGTCCCAGTAGGCAATCACCCAAAGATCTGTTCCTAACAGTCAGTGAATACATGGTAGTAATAAAACAGGAAGCAGTAAACAGGAAAACACAAGCAGCTACAATCCACAGTTCTACATATAAAGTACACAAGGAACAACCACTGAAACAAGTAGAACAAAAATGTATCCTCTGGGTAGTTCTCACAGCCTAACCCCTAAGGTTCAACCTACAAGTACTAGCTAACCTCTGGGAAGCACACACAGTCTCACCCCTCTGGTTCAGCTAAATAATAGACTCTCTGGGGAATCACTCACCGTCAATTCCCCCTATAGTCTCGTATCATTCTAAAGGCTCTCTGGGGAAGGACTCAACGTCAATTCCCCCTGTGGCCCACATCAAGGATCTACAGACTCTCTAAGGAAGCACGTAACGTCAATTCCCTCTGTGGTCTCACATCGTAATTATGGACACTCTGGAGAAGCCCTTCCATCCTTCTCCCTATTGTCCACTACAATAGGTTCTCGCAGTCCTGTGTAAAATAAACATGCATAGCATGCGTGTATCGTCCAAGTAAACCTCAAGAACTACTTGGCTATCATTATAAGGCTCAACAGCATAACAAGCAACAGTTCCACTATCCTACATCTAGGCATGGCAACTGGCAAAATGCCAACAGACAGAACAAGCATAACAAACATCTAGTGTACAGTAAAACTACCATATTCACAGGCAAAAACATCTACTCTAGCAATTAAGCAAAGTAAGCAATTTAACAGGGGAAAACAGTAACACGCAATACCCCGTTTAAGGGTATTGATGGAATTTGCACAAAATACTCAAATACTTTCTAAAGAAAGGCACAAACCACCTACCTCGATCCTAGGAGATCGATATATGTGAACCACGACGACTGATTCCCCTTAGAGCGCCATAGATCTGAGAAAACATCAAAAATGCTCAACCTACAATAACTTGAGAAAGGGAAAGAATTGGAAAACAAGGCTCAAGTAGAAGGAAAAAATCACCGCTGTGATTCCAACGCAATCGACAGAACTCAAATTGGAGAACGGACGGAGGCTCGGGGATCCGGAGAAGAAACGCGGCCGTACGGGTCGCTCTCGGATGAAGAACCTGGAGAAGGGGTGTGTTTTGTCCGTCAGGCGCGACCCCGGTGCGTTTAATGAAAAAAAAAAAAAAGTACACGGCGTGTACTTTTAGAGTACATGGCGTGTACTTGGTCTTTTCCGTACTCCACCAAAATCGGCCTCCACGTCACCCCTACACACCGTGTGTGTGGTCTGGACATGGCCAGCACACAGCTTCGAGCGGGAAAAGAGTACATGGCGTGTACTCAGAAAGTACACGGCGTGTACTTCAAAAATTTCCAGAAACTTTATTTTTCCCAAAAACTCCAGAAAAGGGAAAACATACCTGAAACGAAGATCCGGGTTCTTACAGACTTCCCCCCTTAAAGAAATTCGTCCTCGAATTTCCATAGAGAGGTGTAGAATAAGAAACCCTGAACAGCTTCGGCCACTACGATCATACATTGGCCTCCCTTTCCCAGATCTCGTCTTGTACTCGCCCGTGCTGCCATAACACCCATACTAGAGGAACAGACTGCCCACAGAGAAACTTCGTACTGTGATCGAAAATCCAGATAGGATGCTCCTTGAACGATGCATCCGTTTCAAGTTCAACCTCCTCAGGCTGAAAGACATGATACGGGTCTTAAAAATAACGTCAGAGCTGAGAGACGTGGAAGACTTCGTGCATGACTCAATACCTCTGAGGTAACTGCAACCGATAAGCAACCGGCCCCACTCTCCCCAACACCTCAAACGGCCGACGTACCGCAGTGAAAGCTTGACCTATCTCTAAATCCTCTTGTGTCCCAACCTCGGTGTGACACGTAGGAAAACCTGATCCCCTACCTCGAACTCTAGAGGTCGTCTCTGCTGATCAGCATAAGACTTCTGCCGAGAATGTGTTGTAGCCATCCGCTTCCAAATCAGCTCTATCTGCTCTGAGGTCTCCTGAACAAGATGAGGTCCCAGCAAAGCTGCCTCTCCTACCTCCATCCAGCATAAGGATGATCGGCATGGCCTACCGTACAAATCCTCGTATGGTGCCATCTGAATGGTCTCCTGGAAACTGTTGTTGTAGGTGAACTCCACCAGAGGAATATGCTTCTCCTAAGAACTACCAAAGTCTAGGATGCAAGATCAGAGCATATCCTCAAGCCCCTGGATCGTGCGCTCAGACTGGCCATCAGTCTGGGGATGGTATGTTGTACTCAAAAGTACCTGTGTACTCAAATCCTTCTGAAGTCCATGTCAGAACCGAGAGGTAAAGCGTGCATCCCTGTCTAAAACAATGGAGTGTGGAACTCCATGTAGAAGTACGATCTCTCTGATGTAAAGTCATCCCAGGTCATCGACACTGAAGGTCTCCTTGATCGGCAAGAAGTGAGCAACCTTCATGAGCCTGTCGACGACAACCCAAATAGCATCGTTCCCCCAAGGCGACCTCAGCAACCCGGTCAAGAAGTCCATCGCAACATCGTTCCACTTCCACTCCAGAATGGGTAACTGCTGTAAAAGGCCTTCTGTTCGCTGATGCTCTGCTTTCACCTTCTGACAAGTAGAACATCTCATAACAGAGCCAGCAACATCTTTCTTCATACTTGTCCACCAGTACTGGCGATGAAGATCCCGATACATCTTGGTGACGCTAGGATGAACTTCCCAAACTGAGGAATGAAAATCCCATATCAGCTCCTCACGTATGTCTGCTGGCACCCACACGAATCCTGAGAAATGTAAGATCTCATCCTCGCACAATGTCCATCCAGGAAGAGGGTCCTTTCCTGACACACTCTCCCGCAGGACTAAGCCTTCTGAGTATGATAGCTTCCTTATCCGTACCTGATCAAGTAGTGTAGAAGTAACAACTACAGAATATAGGAAAGTTTGTCCCTGTCTGTCATGAACCTCAAGATGCATCTCAGAGAGCGGAGCCATAAGCTTCCACTCACTGATGGCCTCCAGAACTGTCTGAATCTGAGTTCTCCTGCTCAATGCATCTGCCACTGTGTTGCCCTTTCCCGTCGTATAGGAAAGCTCGAAATCAAAAGACTGAAGATACTTGACCCACCTGCACTGCCTCAGATTTATATCACGCTGAGTGAAGATATACTTGAGACTCTTGTGGTCGGTGAAGACCAAAAAGTGCTCTCCCAGAAGATAGTGTCTCCAATAGCGTATGGCATGAACAACAACTTCTAACTCCAGATCAGGCGTCAGGTAGTTCCTCTCATGTGGCCTCAACTGTCGAGACTCGTACGCAATGACTCCATATCCCTGCATAAGCACAACTCCTAGCCCGATACTTGAAGCATCATAATAGACTGTGTAGCTCTTTCCTGGATCTGGAAAGACTAGCATCAGTGTGGACGTCAATCTCCCTTTCAGCTCCTGAAAGGCTGACTCACAAGAATATGATCATAAGAACTTTTCCCCCTTCTTGGTCAGACCTGTCAAGGGTGCTGCTAGACGAGAAAAGTCATGATTGAAGCATCTGTAATATCTATCCATCCCTAGGAAGCTCCATACCTCAAAGACGTTCTTAGACTGCTCCCAATAAACTATGGCTCTCACTTTCTCTGGGTCCACTAATACTCTTGTCTCTGAGATGACGTGTCCCAATAAGTGAATCTGATCCATCCAGAAGTGGCACTTCGAGAGTTTAGCATAAAGCCGATGCTCTCTCAGTGTACTCAGAACGATCTCAAGATGTGTGGCATGGTCGTGTCGAGTGTGTGAGTACACCAAGATATCATCCACGAAGACCACGACGAAGGAGTCCAAGTAAGGATGGAACACTCGGTTCATCAGTGCCATGAAAACTATAGGCGTGTTCGTGAGACCGAACGGCATGACTGTATACTCGTATAGACCATACCTGCTCCAGAAAACTGTCAACGGTATATCTGATGGTCTAACGCACAACTGATGATAACCAAACCTCAATTCGATCTTCGAGAACACCCGAGCTCCTCAAAGATGATCAGAGAGGCCATCGATCCTCGACAGGGGATATCGGTTCTTGAACATTAACTGGTTTAGCTTCTGATAATCCACACAAAGTTGAAGGGTATCGTCTGCCTTCTTCGCAAATAGGACAGGCGAACCCCAAGGAGAAGTACTGGTTTGGATGAAACCCTTCACTTGTAACTCCTCCAACTATTTCTTGAGCTCCTACAACTCAGGTGTGGCCATCCTATAGGGAGGAATGGACACCGGTCCCGCTCTTGGAATGAGCTCAATAGAGAAGTCTACCTCACGCTCCGGAGGAAAACATGAAAAGTCCTCTGGAAAGACATCCCTGAAGCGATCCACCACTGGAGGAAAGTCCAACTGTGGAGTCCCCTGATCATCTAGATAAAGACTAGAAATCTGGGTCATCACCCCTCCTAGCCCAAGATGCTCGAGTCCTGCTCGACTCACCCGAATGTCTCATTCACCTCTATAAAGAAAGGATTCACCCTCTAGTGAGATGAAACTGACCCTGCGGTGGTAACAGTCAATGACTTCCTGGAAAGGAACTAGCCTGTCTATTCCGAGAATGACATCATAGCCCGTCATCTCTAGGACATAGAGATCCCATGAGAAATGATACCATGCAACCTTGAGGGGGAACTCTCTACACTGGCATACACTAGATGTCTTCGTCTCCAAAGGTGTGTCTAGTGTCAACGAGTCGGCAGAAGAAAAGATACAGAGCCCCAGGCTCTCCACAATAGAAACAGATACAAAGCTATGTGTAGCACTAGTATCGAAAAGAGATGAAGATAAAACTGAGGATACTAAGATCGTACCTCGAATAGTAGAAGGTCCAGAATCCTGCTCCTGATAGGTCTGCTCCACCGCAAAATCCTGGCTTGCCCCACGGCCATGTGACCCTGCCTGACCACTCTAAGTTAAACCTCCCTACTGGCGCTGAAGGACTGGTGACTGAATTCCACGGCCTCGACCTCCACCTCGGCCCGAACGGCTAGAAGAACTCCAGTTCCCCGACTGGTGAGAAACTGGTGGTATTTCTCCTGAATGAGGAGTCATGGAAGAACCTCTGTCTCCAGCTACTGGTGAGAAAACCTGGAAGAAACGCTTAAGGTGACCCATCTTTCCTCAAGATCAGCACTCCACTGGGTCTCTCTAGCGTTGCGGCCTCATGTGCCCTACCCTTCCACACTGGTAGCATACTACCTAGATACCAGAAGATGTATCTTGCCTCCTCGGATCACCGCGCGTAGGCTCCCTACGGTGCTTCCTGCTATCAACTGGAGGAACACTAGCTCTGGAAGCAGAACCGCCCTGGGTCGTAGCTCCGGAGTCTCTCAGATTGCGCTCCGCAATCAGTGTCTGGTTGACGATGGAAGAGATGGAAGTCAACTAGAAGATATTCACCTGCGAGTGGATCACCTTCCTGAGACCATCCTCAAACTTCCTTGCTAAGAACACCCCACTTCCATCCCGGAGGGGTGTGAAACGCTGCAGCTCAGTGAAACGAGAGGAGTACTCCATAACTGAAAGAGTACCCTTCTCTAGGCTTATAAACTCCTGGGTTCGATCGGCCCTCAGGGTCTCTAGGTAGAAGTAGTCATAAAACACGTGCTGGAACTCCTCCCAACCCATAACCTACTGATGACCCTCCTGTGAGATCACGTCCCACCACCTTTTGGCGGAGTCTCGTAGCATGTAGGTAGCGAGATTGACCCGCCTCTCTGGAGGCGTCTCCAGATGCTCAAAGATAGTCATCATGGCTTCCATCCATGACTCTACAGCCTGTGGTCCTCCTTCCCCCGAGAAAGTAGGAGGATGCTGCTGCTGGAAAACCTGCGTCAAGTCTGCCATAGTCATGGTAGGAGGCGGTGCTCCCTGGAAAGTCTGCATCATCCTCATAAGACCTTCCCTGAACTGCGTATCAGCACCTGCAACTGGTATGACAGCTGGTGCTAAGGCTGGACCGATTGGAGGATCGGTAGGAAGTCCCTGATCAACCATATCTGGCGTCTGATCACTGCCTGACAACAGACGTACAACCGGAGGATGTCTCAAATGCATAACTATGAAAGATCAAAAGCACGCCATAGATCAGGATTAACAAGGTAGAGAACATAAGGTACAAAATGGAAACAGAAGAGGAAAATGGTTAAGTTTTATAAAACACGACTACACGGAGTGTATAAAAACTACATGGCATGTTCAATTAAACCATAGATATGGGTGTGTGATTCTACCACCCCTAGTCGTGTAAAACCCGAGACTACACGGCGTGTTGTACCCACACACGGCGTGTACTTAAACTCTACTCCCCTACCCGAGTCTCTTTACACGGCTAACCCACACGGTCTTCTTAAACTGAGACTACATGACATGTTCCCTGTGGACACGGTGTGTAGTAGACAAGGTGTCAATGACCCGTGTTGTTAGTTACACGGCCGGCTACACGGCTGAGACTACACGGCGTGTTTTGAACAAACACGACGTGTACTCGAAGATTTTCCCGACCCATGTTGTTGGAGACACGACCAAGTACACGGATGACCCTTACACGGCATGTTCCGAACAAACACGGCATGTATAAGAGGAGAGAACATCGTCCTGTGTTGTTCATGACATGGCTGGGTACTGAGGATAAGGATACATGGCGTGTTCATACAACACACGGCGTGTATGACACAAGCTTCCCCGACCGGTGTTGTTAGTAACACGGTCGGGTACACAGCTCACTACTACACGACGTGTACCTTCCGTACACGGCGTGTTCCTGAAGTTACTTTCACAACACCGTGTTTCTACTCACACAGTCAGTGACATGGCTTGAAAACTACACGGTGTGTATCCAAAAAGTACATGCCGTGTATTCTGGGTTTTTCTGGGCAGTAGCTCAAAACTGCACAGAATCCCAGAAACACTAAAAACAAGGCAGAGAGGTGCCAATTCTGACCTGTGAGGGCCCATACTCCCCACGAATCAAAGCTTGACATCTCCTACAGTCATAGACAAGAAAAAGCAGGATCATGATCCCCCAATTTCTGATTCAAGAGGGCCCATAACACCTCAAGAATAAAAATTTGGCGTTCATTTTAGCAAAGTGGAATAAAAACAATCCCTTAACAAGGCAGCAAAGATTCTATCAAGCATCTATCACAACAGCATGCATAATCTACACAAAGTCTATCACAACAGCATGAAATCTCTAATACATCCTAGATGGCATGGAAAGAATGCATGGCATGTGATTTCTACAAGTGCCTATATGATGCATGAGATGGAATACCCTCATCTCATCGGGTTGCGACAGAAATAGAACCGCAATAGTCAAGACAATAACAACACAAAGCATGTGAATCACTCTTGGTGAAATTATCTCAATCGTAAAATCTCAAAACCGGAAACTGCAATTAACGAGGTAGTATAGCTTTTACCTATACATGGGTTAGCTACTCCCAAGAACAGCTTAATAACAAGTACTGAATCCATCTTATCCCTGGATAAAGGCTCCAAATAGTAAAGCAAGATAAAAGAGCTCCTCTGATACCACTTTGTAACATCCCGGTTCCGGAAGCCACCCAGAGGCGCCCCGTACCCGGTCAGTCACATGACCTCAAGCGCATTTCCCCAAATTCCAGAGACTGCTGACTAGCAGCGAGGGCCTTAGTGAGTCAGTGGGGAAACTACGCCCTCATTCGGTAAAGTAGATAGCAGAAGAACAACCAAACACAATAGCGGAAACAATAAATAGCATACAACAACTGAACTGAACAATGGAAGCAATATATAAATAATAATGATGCAACATGGTACATATGTCTATGGAAAGCAGTAAACAAACCAACGTGTTGAAATACAACTGAAAACAGAGTGAAAAAGAAAAACAAAGTAAACTCCTCAGCATCGCAAGTTGTAGCTTGGTCCCCTGCTCTCCAGCTCCACAGAAAGTAAGGTACCTGAAGTAGAAGGGTTCTTTCCCTTATCTATACCTGCAACAAAATAGTCTGTTTGGGCCCAAAAGCATGACCCAAACAGGGTTTGAGACAAATTCCCAGTAGGAAATCACCCAAATATATGTGCCTAATAGTCAGTGAATACATGGTAGTAATAAAACAGGAAGCAGTAAATAGGAAGACACAAGCAGCTACAATCCACAGTTCTACATATAAAGTACACAAGGAACAACCACTGAAGCAAGCAGAACAAAAAGGTAACCTTTGGGTAGTTCTCACAGCCTAACCCCTAAGGTTCAACCTATAAGTACTAGCTACCCTCTGGGAAGCACACACAGTCTAACCCCTCTAGTTCAGCTAAAGAATAGACTCTCTGGGGAAGCACTCACTGTCAATTACCCCTATAGTCTTGTATCATGATAAAGTCTCTCTAGGGAAGAACTCAACCTTAATTCCCCCTGTGGCCCACGTTGAGGATCTACAACCTCTCTGAGGAAGAACTCAACGTCAATTCCCCATGTGGTCTCGCATCGTAATTAAGGACACTTTGGAGAAGCCCTTCTATCCATTCTCCCTATGGTCCACTACACTAGGTTCTCACAGCCCTGTGTAAAATAAACATGCATAGCGCACGTGTATTTTCCAATTAATCCTCAAGAACTACTTGGATATCATTCTAAGGCTCAACAGCATAACAAGAAACAGTTCCACTATCCTACATCTAGGCATGGCGACTGGAAAAACACCAACAGGCAGAACAAGCATAAAAAACATCCAGTGTATAGTAAAACTACCATATTCACAGGAAAAAACATCTACTCTAGAAATCAATCAAAGCAGGAAATTTAACAAGGGAAAAACGATAACAAGCAATACCTCGTTCAAGGGTATTGGTGTAATTTGCACAAAATACTCAAAGAATTTCTATAGAAAGGCACAAACCACCTAACTCGATCCTAGGAGATCGATATATGTGAACCACAATGACTGATTCCCCTTAGAGCGCCATAGATCTGAGAAAACATCAAAAAATATCAACCTATAATAACTTGAGAAAGGGAAAGAATTGGAAAACAAGGCTCAAGCCGAAGAAAGAACTCACCGCTGCGATTCCAACACAATCGACGGAACTCTAATCGGAGAACGGATGGAGGCTCGGGGATCCGAAGAAGAAACACGGTCGTACGGGTCGCTCTCGGACAAAGAACCTATAGAAGGGGTGTGTTCTGTTCGTCAGTCACGACCTCGGTGTGTTTAATGAAAAAAAAAGAAGTACACGGCATGTACTTTTAGAGTACATGGCGTGTACTTGGTCTTTTCTGTACTCCGCCAAAATCGGCCTCCACGTCACCCCTACACACCGTGTGTGTGGTCCAGACACGGCCAGTATACGGCTTTGAGCAGGAAAAGAGTACACGGCGTGTGCTCAGAAAGTACATGGCGTGTACTTCAAAAATTTCTAGAAACTTTATTTTTCCCAAAAATTCCAAAAAAGGGAAAACATACATGAAACGAAGATCCGGGTTCTTACAAGCCTGATGGTTGAAATGGAACTTAGTTCGACGAGGTGGGTTTTTCCACGACTACGGCGTGTTTAGGGTACTGGTGGTGGCCTAACGATGGAGCAGGACAATGATATTGGGACCCCGACGGTGGGAGGTCTGGCTTCGGTGACTCTGATGCTGCGGCTTTCACAGTCGGCTTTAAGTTGGGATGCAGGATGAATGTTGTCTTGACCTTGAGACACGGGGTAGGTGATGAATTTTCAATGCTGCAAAATGGGGGTTCAGCCTATGGAATGCCTGCTTTGGGCAATGGTCTTCCTATCTCTTCTAACCCTGCTAAGCAGTTAGGGAGTGATTTCATTGATGTAGACACTAGGAATGAAGTCTTTCAAGCTGCATAAGTCAGGAAAGATGAATTGCCTGCACTACTTCATGCTGAGTGCTATGAGAAGATGTGATTGTCTATTGTTGTTTCTAAGGAAGGAGAAAGTGAAAAGGTGAACAGTTCAGACAGAATTCTCCTGGATGGCCAAATTGTTGGGGAGAGTACCGAATATGGGCAAAAAATTACTTATCAAAATATTGTGAGAAACCCAAAGAAATATGGAAGAGATATAAGAAAAATAAATAAATCAACATGAAATATTTTTTAATGTGGAAAAAACCTCCCATGTGGAGGATTTAAAAACCACAGGGCAATTCCAAAAAAATCCACTATGAATCTGAGAATACAAAGAATCCAAGTAATGTCCAAACTTGAATTACAATGTTGGCGTATAAAAACCTGTGTGAAAACCACACCCCGATACGCCTCCATCTTATCTCAGAACAATATCTCGTCAACACCATGTATCGAAAGATCAATCTATGACAAAACATCACCCTTATGTTGACGAAATGTCACTACCCCAGAGATCTTCATCTGAACATACGTCATCCTCACAAAATCTTGCAACACTCGAAGGATTTATCTCTCATTATCTCGCCATCATGATGTACCACCGATCTTAAACCGGGACACGCCACTAGATCACTACTATTAGGGAGACTTTTGATACATGGCCCCGATAATCAATTGCATCGTTGTTGCTCAGCACCTGTTAAACGCCGACACACCACACATACTACTTTTGACGCAACAACCCCCTTCTTTCTCTCAGCAGACAACATCTTGAACACCTTTCCAAGAAAATCATCACGCGTACAAGATAATTTTTCTGTCTTCATCGTGTCACACAGGCCACTACAAACTCAACAACCCCTTCCCGATTCTCTTCTATCGGCTACATCGTGTTGGCACTCCCCCTAAAATATGTTACCACATCCTCTTATATAGACACCAAGTCCATATCTCCAATTAATGAAATCAACAACCATTATTCCATGCATTAATATTGAGAATTAAATCTCCATTAATAACTTTCTCTCTCATCATAAATGTGATGAATCCCAACAATCTCCTCCTTCAACACATTAATTAATGGAAAGACCCAACAAACTGAGTTCGAAAGAAAAAAGGTCGGTATCACACCAACCATCATCGTATGCATAAAATATGATGACGTCCTTGTGCGTTTCTTGCAAAAATAAATATCAGCTCCCCCTGTAAAAAGAAAATCAAACACTGAAATCTTCAGCACACCTGTATATGCGCTGTCCTGCTGAACAAGATCAGAATCAGAAACATATGGCTCCCCCATAATAGTGATTACCACATAATCTGGAGCACCTGCCAAAATTAGCTGCTCCCCCTGCTCAATATCCTTTGAGTGGACATGTGTATCACCTCTCTTAGCCTGCTTTAATTTACATACCTTATTCTACTTCACACACGCATCAGCGATCCTCTCAGAAACTTACGTAATTCTCACATTAAATTGCAAGTACGAACCAACCTCTTTTGAAACCACTTGTTGGGGAGAGTCCTGAATTCGGTCCGAAAATTACTTTCCAAAATATTGTGTGGAACCCAATGAAATATGGAAGCGATATAAGTAGAATAAATTAATCAACATGCAAAAATTTTTAACATAGAAAAACCCTTTCATGTGGAGGATTAAAAAACCACAGGGCAGTTCCAAAAAATATCCACTATAAATTCAAGAATAAAAAGAATCCATGTAATGCCAAAACTTTAATTACAATGATGGTTTAGAAAAACTTGTGTGAAAACCACACCCCGACACGCCTTCGTCTTCTCTCTAAAAAACATCTCACCAACACCATGTATCGAAAGATCAATCTATGAAAAAATGTCACCCTTATGTCGATGAAATGTCACTACCTCAGAGATCTTCATACGAACATGTTTCACCCTCACACCATCTTGCGACATCCGAAGGATTTCTCTCTTATTATCTCACTATCATGATGTACCTTCGATCATAAACTGGGACATGCCACCTGATCACCGCTATCTTGGAGACTTTCGATACATGGCCCCGATCATCAATTGCATCATTGTTTCTCCGCACTTGTAAAATGCCGACATGACACACATGATACCATCGACATGACAACCCCCTTCTTGCTCTCGGTGAACAACATCTTGAACACCTTTCCAAGAACATCGCCACACGTACAAGATAATTGCACTATCATCACCGTGTCACACAAGTCATCGCAAATTCAGCAACCCCATCTCGATTCTCTCCTTCCGGCTACATTGTGCTGGAAATCCCCCTAAAATATGTTACTACGTCCTATTATGTATACACCAAGTCCATATCTCCAATTAATGTAGTCAACATCCATTATTTCGCTACCACAAAACAGTGCAAGGGAAGCGCCTCATTTTATCAGTGCTATGAAGAAAGCACTGATAAAGAGGGATCCTTTATTAGGGCTACATAAAAGCACTGATATATGTATCCTTTATCAACACTAAGAAAAGTGCTGATAAAGGATTCATTATTCAGCACTATATTTAGCGCTGATAAATTTTTTTAATAATTTATATGAAAAAATAATGTTTATTTGGATACATTAACTAAAAATGCATGTTTATAATTAATATATATTTTTTAATAATTCAAAAATATATATATAATGTTTTAAAAAATGTATTTCTAAGATTATAATTAAATATATATATATATATATTTAAATAATTATAAGATTATAATAAATTTCATTAAATAATAAATAAATTAATTAGATTAATTAGATTTATTAGATTTATTTATTAGATTATTAGATTAATTAGATTATTTTATTTATTATATTTTTTATATTTAATATATTTATTTTATTTATTATTAATATATATAAATACCTTTTAAAATATATATATTTATATTAATTATTAAATATATATGTTCAAATGAATTTGGTCAATAAATATATTGATCTTGCATGCATATGTTATGTATCATAATGTTCATTTATGCATTACACCCTTTCTTATTATTCATGTTTTCCATTGATGGCTCGTTTTTTATTATGTATATTTACTAGGTATATGATTAATTCATGTTACAAAAATATACTATTATGTTCTAAAAAATACTTATAAAATTACATTAAATATATTTAAATAATAAGTATACTTATTATATTAATAATTATTAAATTATATTTATATATAAATACTTTTTAAATATATTTATTTGTAATTATAATTACAACTATAAATATATTTAAATAATTATAAAAATAAAATAAATACATATATTATAATTATATATATATATATATATATTTATAATTATATACAAATATTTATAATTATATTTATTTATAATTATAATTATAATTATAAATAATTATATATATATGTAAATAATTATAAAATTATAATAAATATATTTATTATACTACTTATAAAGTTATAATATAATTAAATAAATATATTTATAAATATATACAAATATTTACAAATAAATAAAAATATTTATAATTATAATTCCTAAATGAATATAGATATATTTAAATAATTAAAAAATTATAATAAATATATTAATTATATATATTTATGTACAAATATTTATAAATAAATACAAATGGTTATAAATATAACTCTAAATAAATGTAGATATATTTAAATAATTAAAAAATTAAAATAAGTTTATTTATTTATATTTATAAAATTATAAATATATTTTTTATAATTTTATAATTATTTAAAAATATATATTTATATATATTTATTTATGATTACAACTATAAATAAATAAATATTTATTATAATTTTTAATTACAAATAAATAAATATTTATTTTTTTTATAAATATAAATAAATAATTATTTATTTAAATAATTATTAATTTTAAAAAAATATTATTTTCATATATAATGTTATATATAATTAAATAAATATATACAAATATTGATAAATAAATAGAAATATTTATATTTATGGTTATAAATAAATACAGATATATCTAAATAATTATAAAACTATAATAAATATATTAAATATATATATTAATAAAATTATAAATATTATAAATATTTATTTGTTATAATCTTATAATTATTTAAATATATATATATATATTCATTTATAATTATAATTATAAATAAATATATATATATATATATATTCATTTATATTTATAATTATAAATAAATATATATATATTCATTTATAATTATAATTATAAATAAATATATTCGTATAATAAATAAATATATATTCGTATAAATAATTATAAAATTAGAAGAAATGTAGTTGTATATATCTATAATCTTATAAATATATATAATTAATATATTTATTATATATATTCTAAGATTATAAATATAATAAGCATATTTCTTATAATTTTATAATTATTTAAATTATAATTTTATAAATATAAATAAATAAATATTTATTTATAGTTATAATTATAAATAAATAAATAAATATTTATCATATATATAATTTTATAAATATATATATATTACTATAAATAAATTATTAACATAATATCTTTATCAGTGTTTTTTTAGCACTGGTAAAGATGGACCTTTATCAGCGCTAAACAAGCATTAATAAAAGGTTTCTTTATCAACGCTATAAATTTAGCATTGATAAAGGTGTGTTTTATCAGTGCTTTTTTATTTTAGCACTGATAAAACAGACCTTTATGAGGGCTTTTTAGCTAGCGCTGATAAAAGGTTCACCGAGTTTTTAAAAAAAACCTAACAATCTCATTCATTCTCGCACCCTCAAACTCTCGCGGAAGCTGACCCCTATGTCGCGACTCCTCCTCCTCCTCCTCTCCTGCCACCTCTCCTCGACCGTGAACCACACCTCCACCATGCGCCATCACCTCCGCCGCATGCCACACTACCATGCTTCTCCTCTACCAGTCGTCATGCATCTCCTCTACCAACCATGAAAACCAGCCGTCGCGCACCTCTCCTCTATTGTGTGCCACACCTCTGTCGTGCACCCCACCTCCACCATGCGCCTCTCCTCCACTATGCGCCTCTCCACTACTGGTGAGTTTTCTCATCTTTGTTATTTGTTTCATCTTGTTTGCATGTAATTATAATTTGATATTGATGGTATACTATGAATTGCACAGACTAAACGCCCCACTGAAAATCGTGGCTGTTGGTGGTCCTTGTTTGCGCACTAATTGAATTGCATGTTGGTTTGTGTTCCTCTTCATATTTTTTGCTTTGATTTTTTGTGACTCGGTTATGCATTTGAAGTGTGATTCCACTAGATCATAGTGTAATTTCTTTTTAATTATGAGGATTTATGTCATTAGGGGTTGAGTAGTATTTCACTTGACATATTTATGTGTTCTCTATTAATTTTGACATTTTTATCTTTGATTTTGCTTGAGTGAGGTAGGTGTTTCTTTGGAACTCCCTTGTAATACATGTTATAAAATTTCTTGGATGTTTTTAAATGATTTCTTATGAAATTATAATCCTATGTTATGAATTTTTTGGGTTTCAATTGGATTGAAAATGGTTTAAAGAGTTGGTATAGTCTTATGTCACATGCCAAGTGTTTTGTAAAAAAACCGAGTGGATTTTTTAAAGGAATTTAAATATTTTAAAAGTTTGGTCATATTGTTTTCCCTATAATGTGAATATGCAATATTTTAAAGTCATTTTTTAAAAAATGAATGGAATCGACCTTTAACCTAATTAAATGGTTTTGAGACCCTTAACTCTCATGGTGGATTAAGATATTTTCAAAAGGATATTTAAGTTTAATAAAAGAGTTCTTAGCACATATTTCCTTCAAAAATAAAAGGGTTTCATATTTTAAAAATTTATGTATAGAAAATTTGTAAGGACCCAGCCCCCCAAGTGCCCGGAGCCGGTTCCCATGAGACACGATGTACCACAATTATTACATTACATTTACATTCAACACATCATGTCTTATGATACAGAGGACCATGAGGTTTAGGTTCTAGGAAAACCAGCTGCATTCTGAAAACTTCTTTGAAGACATGACTGATACCTGAATTTTTTTAATTTAAAACGTAGGGTGAGCATTGAAATACTCAGTAAGGGGTTTTGAAATTACTTAATACAACATTTTAATTCTACTTTCAGAAATACTTTCTCTTACTTAAAATAATTCCTTTAAATAAAACAACAAGACATTTCAAATGTTGATATAATACCATTAAAGCACTTCATACATGAGTAATTGAACATTTAGCTAAATGCCACTAGATAAAAAAAATAAGCATGTTTTTATAAAAGTGCATGAATTCTAAGAATTAAAGTAGGCATAACATGCAAGGTATGAAAGTACTACTAAGCATGAACATTATCATAGTTGCACATAAACAATTTCACTACAACATATAAAAATGCACATTATGACATGATTAATTTAATGCTAACATTTGCATTAAAATTATGGGAAGGTAAACTAATCATGTGTCATCACTGTCTCATCATATGCCATGTGCACTTTAATATCATACTCATAAGTAATGGTTCTATAACCAAGGATATTTCTCTAGTTGAAATAATCACTTGGTTGGTCATATACTGAAACATAATGAGGAAATGTATAATGTCGGACTCATGCCTGAATGTCAAGGCCTCGTGCCATGACCTAAGGGTAATAACCCAATCTGACTGTCTCGAGAACTATCGATGCATTGAGGAGCTTACTTTTACCAGTCTCCAACCCAGAGGGCTTACTTTTACGAGTCCCTAACCTGGAGGGATTACTTTAACCAGTCCCCAACCTGGAGGTCTTAATTTAACCAGTCCCCAACCTGGAGGGCTTTTTTTTAACCGGACCCTAACCCGACAGTCCAATACATTCCTCATATGTCAATAAGGTCTGATATTCAAGGTGTCCCATACCACTTTGAATATTTAATTTTCAATTGATATTACCCAAATATACTCCAGTGTTTTTCTGAAAACATTAGGCAAGTTTCTAAAAACAAAATAACTAATTCTAAGACTGCTCGACTAATTACAAGCCATGATGGATCCAGGCCCAATCCCTTTCTGTCTACCACACTCGAGAGTTGGGTTTTCTAAAAACGTTTTTAAGCTTGCATTAAATATGTATACATTTGCACTGGGTTTTCATATATTAAAACTTGTAAACAACATTTGATACATAATTAATGAATATACATATTCGCATGTATATATATATACTTTCATAAGAATTTATCTGCTTGTTCTGAATTAGTCGATTTACACATTGACATATATCTGCATGATTTGTCGTACTTATCATCCTTTTAAAATTTATTTATACATAATAACACATTAACCATACATCATGGATACATATATATTTAGTGCATAAAATATGTTTAAATATTATCTATGCACGATTAGTGAAACCGATGTGCACGACATGTCAAAAACAATGGCCATTACTTATATGACATTCTTGAATTAATTAAATGAAACTCATATGAACATGTATATTATATACAAATGATTATGTAAACATATGTTCATGTATATGTGCTTGTGTGATGCCCAAAATGTCAATAAAACATGTTGATATGTTAAGTGCGTTTTTTTCATAAACATGACGATAATCATAAAATAAAATTGTAAACATGATATCTATCATTTCATCCATAAACATAAATTCAGTAAAACATTAACTTTTAAATATTTCTACTTGTTTGAAATAAATTAATTATCCCTTGTAAAATATAGACTAAAAACATTATTTTAAATAAATAACCCTTATGCTGCTTATACCTGTGGAAACCATAATAACTCATCAATAACCAGATTTGAAAACCATAAAATAGAGAAGGGTTTGATATACATATATACATATACAAAACTATATATACAGAATATAAATATATAGAGGTTTTGTAAATTAGAATTTGATAAAAATAACCCATTACACAAAGCTATAAAATTATAGATTGCAAACAGAAAAATAATTGATATTATATCCCTTATAGAAAAAATATTTCAAATAAATATAAGTTTGAAAATAAATAATTTATCCCTTACAGAAACAAGATTTCAGATAAATATAAGTTTGAAAATAAATAATTTATCCCTTACAGAAACAATATTTCAGATAAATATAAGTTTGAAAATAAATAATTTATCCCTTACTTGATCTCCTGGAACAAAACAGAGGTGAGGAAAACTCTGGACTCAATGCAAAAGGCATCCATGTTTATTCATTTGTGCAGACAGTGAAGAAAAATCCCTGGAGAAAATGAGCAGAGTGACTCGTCTTCTTATAACATCTAAAAACTAAGGTTAAGCTTGATGTGAAAGTTGGGGAACTATTGCAGATAGGGAAATTCAAACGCACAATTGTCGTAAATTATATAAAATGATCAGAAGTACATCAATTTTGACAAAATCTAAAATGACAAATAGGAGAGGAAAGGATGCGGTGGATAACTGTTCAAAAATTGACAACCAAGACACTGCAACACACGCCTACTAATAGACTGAAGAAGAACTGAAACCTTTGAAACACTAAGATAAAAACCCTACCCGAAAAAGACTACCAAAGACAAATATGAATATCATCCCTCACCACGCCTTGACTCCAAACTCCTCGCGTCGCACCTCGTATTCGAACGAGACCCGCAAACGCCCGTCGGCCTTAACCACAACTCGTGACGCAACTTGCCCTCAGCGCTCGGCCTCAGACCACCCTTGACGCGCGGCTCTCACGGCTCAGAGTCACCTCTGCTTGTGGCGCACGGCCATAGCAGCGCACACCCCTTGGTAGCGTCGTCTCCCTAATAGAACCCTCGAAACCCCAAAATCAAAACCCCCTAAAACCTAAAACTATTCAACCCACGAATTTCCCTTAACTATATCCATCTATTATTGTCTTATTTTATCTTTATTACTTATTCTTTATTATTATTTTATCACCTTTATCATATTCTTTTTACCCACACCCATGAAAACCCAAAATAGGATTCCCTAACCCATGACATTTTTTCATTATTTCATCTTTTATTATTTTATTTTTATATCCACTATCTTATTTTATTATATCAATTATCCTTTGTTATCTATTATTTAATGTTAATCATTATTTTCTCCTATTAATAAGTCAAAGTTATAATAAAATAACAATACTTTAAAAAGTAAAGGTTGTATATAATAATCATTACTTTTTAAAAGCAAATACTATAATATTTTTATTTATTAAATTTATAAACATATAATGTTATATCATAATATAATTGTTTTAAAACAAATAATTATTTGAGTAAAACGTTTTTATTATTATTTATAAAATATTTACATATTATTATTATTAAACATATCACCATATATAATTATATACATGTAATTATAAATATATTTTAAAATCACGTTTTTTTATATACCAAATAATTCTACATATTTATAAAACATATCATATTTTATTCATTTTGTTTTGTTATTTAAAATTCTTTTTTTATATGTATAAATAATGAAACATATAAAATGATTATATATTGAAACATATAAAAAAAATTGGTTCAATTAAGCCACTTTTGACTTCTTAACCCCAATGTCACGCCACACACACAAATCAAGCAATATATTATTATTAAATAAAAAAGTGGATCAATCAATCCCCTCTCCCCAAAACCATTCACACCTCTTTTTTTAATAATAATTTATTTATTCATTTTGTTAATGCCTCAAAACATTTAAATTATATATATATATATATATTCACCATTTTAGCATTTTTTAATATGAATATATATATATATATAATTTGTTTTATTAAAATAAATATTTCAAATTACACATTTTTTTACACATATATATATTCACACTTTTAGCGTTTTATATATATATATATATACACACACACACACACCATGTTATCATTTATATATATATATATATAAATATATATATAATTAATTTTTATAACTTGTTGAAATTACATTTTTTAAGCATAAATTTATTATGCATTTTTTTAATATAACAATTATATTTATTTATAATTTATAAATTTTATAAACAAAAGCATAATATATATCATATATTTATAATATATATTATCTTAAAAATAATAATAATAATAATTTTAAATGACATGTACAATAAAATTATAATTTTATAATAATATTAGTTTTATTAATAAATAATTCAAAACTAATATTTTGATTTATATCATTATCAACCTAACTAGAATAGGCCTATATTTTAATAAAAAAATTACATATATAAATAAAATACATTTCTTATTACTAAATATATTTTTATATGTAAATATATTACATACACATACATATATATATATACACTTAGAATTTCAAAATTAATAATTACAATATTATTAGATTATCATCATTATTCATTTATTTATTTATTTTGATAAATTGATTTACACATTTATTTATCTTGTAAAAAAATTTATTAACCAAAAATTATTTTATTAAAAAAAAATTATTAAAATTCGTACTTTAACATAATATTTATTTTAGTTTAAAAAGAAATAATGATCTTAAAAAATTCATTGCATGTTAGTAAATCTTTTTGAACACTTAATTTTTATTAATCTTGTTTTAAGATTTTATCTATATATATATATATATATGACATAGATTAATTCAAAACATTATTTATAATAAAACATCATTCTAAATTATTCCATTTATTAGAACAACGTCTTTGAAAATATATATGACGTCGTCGTGTATTAAAAACATGACATTTTTTATAAATCAAAGTATTCATAAATTTTCATTTATAAAATGCCTTCTTTTATAGTTTATTTATAACATTATTATAATAATTTAAAATTATTCTTTCTACTGAGAATCGAGGCATTAAAAAATGGTTGGGTTTCCAAATGGGATTTCTAGTGCATTTTGATAAATGGTTTTTGGATGAAAATTGAAATGTTGTTGTTAAATGGGGTGAAAATGGATTGGCTTCTCGAGCACATTTTTAAAATCCTAGTTGGTAATTTAAAGGAATTTATTTTATAAGTATGAGAGACCCACAATTGTGCTCCATGCATTTATTGTTTCTATTGTAGCTCGTGACCCCATGGGGGATTCTTTATATTCTTATGCTTATTCTAAAGATTATAAAATGATGTGAAAGGGTTGTTTATTGTAAGGGTGTAGGAGGTGGGTTGAGGTTAAATTTCAAATTATTGAAATTATATTTATGTGATGATCTATTATTTTTCATTTGTTTCTCAATTACACTATTGAAATGTCATGGGTGTCCCAGGAGACTGGTAGGGATCTAGATAAGTGAAATCCCTAGTGTGGAGTGTGCTGCCTAGTGTAAGGACCTAGTTAGATTGAATGGGTTTCTAAGATGTCTCAATGCCCCTAGAATGTACTGGAAGGGACCAATGTTTCTTTTGATCCCCTAATCATGATAGAGCCTAGTGAGTTCTATAAGACTACTTGGATATGAAAAGTTAAATAGTATTGACCTAGGTTCCTCATCTCTAGTTCAGGATCCAAATACATGAGTCTTATGAGGTTTCACATTATGGTTACATCATTCTTAGGAAACTTTAGAGGACTTATTTTCTTGTATGGATTGTATTACCCTAGTTTTTTTTATTATATGGCACCATCGTTTGGTTGTTTTTTGGATTATGTTTCCTTGTTTCCTCAGTGCCTATGTATGATCATTGTTTCACTTCGAGTGTATATTTTCTTACTTTCAAATAGGTTGATTTAAATGGTTAAAAAATTTATTTAAAAAGGAAAAATTTTGTTATTTTTTAAAAGAGTTTTAAGAAAATGGATTTTCATCCTGAATATTTATTAAAAATCATTTTTCAGAAAATGTTCTAAAAGAGGGATAAATTGTGATTTGACATGTCTTATATGGTTTTAAAGGCCCTCTTTCCATTTTTTGATATTTTTATTTCAAATTTTTAGTCATCCTTCTTTTTATATTATAAAAAGGGTGGTTGTTTGAACATATTTAAGTTTATTTTTTTTACAAATGTTTTATTATTCATGTGAAAATATATTTTATACCTCATGTTCAAACTAGCACTTTATGAACTATATTATGAAGGGATTCAAAGAGAATTATTTATGAGATCATACAAATAATTTTTACCTCACACCCCACATATAAACTAGTGGATAGGAGTGTATGACGCTATTATATATCCTTTTTTAGTGGCCTATTTTGTTTTTTTCTTGATGCTCAGATTGTTCCATGGCTGGACGATGGGATGTTACGAGTTACTGGGGTTACTAGTGTTGATGTTGGAGTTATTTGGGTTTTTATTCCCTTTCAACATTCCTTTTAGGATGTTTAGTAAGAATGAGTTATGGTTTTTTTTATAAATCAAGTGATTGGTTTGGAGTGGGTTCTTAATCACTACCCTTTGTAACGATGCTTAAGTTTTTATAGGCTAGTTATACTCCCTACATTGATGGTCTGGATAAGTTAAGGTAGTAGATAAGATTCTATGTGATATGGTGGAGGATTCTAAGATGAGATTTGAATTATATAATATAGGGATGAACTACTAACTTAAAATTTCCATCTATGATAATACCATTGAAATAGGCATGGAATTATACAAGACCTAGCCTAAGTTGTGTAGCTCAATGTGAGTATTTGTATGTTCATGGTTGATCCTTAGAAGATCTTAATGGGAGATTGATTAAAAACCCAATCTTAACCATAAATGAGATAGGTAATGATTATGGATTATATTGTGATGTATCATGAGTTAGGATTTGAATAGTTTCAGTCCATGATGGTCATGTGGTTGCTTACGGGTCCAGACAGTTAAGAACACATAAGAGAAACTTCCCAAATCCTTTACTAGATTTGGAAATAGCAGTGATTTCCATGAGGTATTACGGGAATACACTAAAAAATGTGTCTGAAAAATGTGTTCAACACACCTTTTTTTGGTTTTAAATAACTTTAAAATGATTTAAACACCTTTCATGGAATTAGGTTTCAGGAGAAGTGTTTCTCAAATCACCTGATTGGATTTCATAAAGGGGTTTTATTGTTTTCAAATCATATGTAATGCTGGTTTCATTTTAACAAGGGGTGTGTGAATTTTTAAATAAAAATTTGTAAAATATAAATGGTTGTTGCTCATTTTAAATAATTAACATTATTAGGTTATGAAGTTTCCTTGAATGCTTTATAAAAAATTAATTGGGGTTTTGAGAAAGGGTTTTTTAAACTGATTGGTTTGTTTTAAAAAGGGTACGTTATTTTAAAGAGGAATTTGTGTAAATGGTTGGTTTTTTTAATGGGATTTCAACTATGATTTTATAAATAGTTTTCAAAGGAGACTTAAAGTATATAACTGTTTTTAGTATTGGTTAATTTTTATATCAACGTTTTTTCTATTTATTTTTTTAAATATTAATATCATCGAATCAAATAGGATGGATATGAATAAAGACCAGATGGATGCCAATCGTTTTACAAGTGAGTATGAAGATGGAGTTAAAGAGTTCATCAAGTTTGAAAAATATCATGCATATGATCCTTCTTAAATCATTTTTTTCATGTTTATTCTATTATTATTCAAGATAGTTTAGTCTAGAGAAGTTGGAAGAACTCTTGATCTATCATGGAATAGATTTAAATATAAATTTTGGAATAAAAACAGGGAAAAACGAATGTTTCTAGTGACTGGGATAAGAGTGTGTTTTATGGATCATCTGATATGAATACAAGTGTGGACAATGAATAAGACCGTATCGAGGATGTGATTACATATGTGAATGATAATATAGATCTTATTGAGAAAATGATAAGGATAGTTGAAGATGAACTTTGTGATTTCCCAAAATTGTTTGAGCTATTAAAGAGTTGTGAAAAGACACCTGGTTGCACTAAATATATAACATTTTCTGCCATACTGAAGCTGTATAATTTGAAAGAAGGAAATGGATGGAGTGACACCAATTTTATAGAATTACTTGCTCTCTTTATTGACAAGCTTCTAGAAATTAATGAGCTACCGAGCCAAACATACGACGCCAACACTAGTGCGGAAAACGTTTTTTACGGTGGTTATTTTTTATTTTTTATGTCAGCTTTTGGCCGACGTTATTACATGAGACGTTATAAAAATTGTTTTTTTACATCGGTTATTTTACAACCGATGTAAAAAACACAAATCTGAATCATTTTTCACGTCGGTTGATAAAAACCCGACATGGAAAATGCTTCAGAGTCGTGGTTTATTACGTCGATTATTTAATAACCGACGTGGTATATACCCTTTCACGTCGGTTATTATATAACTGACTTCATAAATTACTCCTCTAAATCGTTTATCACGACGGTTATTTTTATAACCGACGTGATAAACCTATCTTCCTATCGGTTTCCAACGTCGGTTATATAATAACCGACATGAAAACATATCTACGACATCGGTTATTTTATAACTGATGTAAAAAACTATCCATTTCCATTTATTACATCGATTATTTCATAAACGACGTAAAAACCATTTCCCATGAATTTATTATGGCGGTTTCCAAATAACCGATGTTAAAACTAACCCCAATGCATTTTTTATGTCGGTTATGAAATAACCAATGTAAAAAAACAATTTTTTTTAAAATAAAACCGATCAACCACTGTTATGCCTAGCCAAAATACCTGAAACAGACCAAAAAGTTACAAAAAATAGACCAAAACAGACCAGAACACCCCCACCCCACTGGACAACCCCCACCACTGATCAACCACTGCTATGCCCTGCCAAAAGACCTGAAACAGACCAAAAGAATGCCAAAAACAAACCAAAAAACATACCAAAAACAGACCAAAACCCGACCAAAAACAGACCATAACCCCCACCCCACTGTATATCCCCCACTAGACCCCTGGACATCCACCCCATTGGACACCCCCAGACTAAAAACAGACCAAAACCTGACCAGAACCCCCCCCCCACCCCACTGGACATCCCCCACCACACCCCTGGACACCCCCACACCCTTGGACTGCCCCCACCCCCTGGACAACCCCCACCCCCTGGACAACCTCCCCACCCTCCTGGACCCCCCACACCCCTAGACTGCCCCCACCCCCTGGATATCCCCCCACACCCATGGACAACCCCCCACCCTCCTGGACACCCCTCACCCCCTGGACAACACTCCCACACCCCTAGAAAGTCCTCCCACACCCCTAGAAACCCACCCCACCCCACTGGATAGCCCCCACCACACCCCCTGGACACCCCACACCCCTGGACTGCCCCCCACCCCCGGGATAGCCTCCCACACCCCGAACAACCCCACCCTCCTGGACAACCCCAACCCCTGGATAGCCCCCACCACACCCCTGGACAACCCCACACCCCTGGACTACACCCCCCCACCCCAGGATAGCCCCCCACACCCCTGGACAACCCCCACCCACCTAGACACCCCCACCCCCTGTACAAAACTCCCACACCCCTAGACAACCCTCCCACACCCCTAGAACCCCCACCCTCCTGGAAACCCCCACCCCACTGGACAACACTCCCCTGGACAACCCTCTCACACCCCTAAACCCCCCCCCACTGAACTGCCCCTCACACCCCTGGACATCCCTCCACTCGCGTGGACATACCTCCCACCCTCCTGGACACCCTCCCACCCTCCTTGACACCCTCCCACCCTCCCACCCCACTGGAACGCCCCCACCACACCCTTGGACACCCCTAGACCAAAAACAGACCAAAAACTGACCAAAACCAGACCAGAACCCCCACCCCACTGGACAACCCCCACCACACCCTTGGACACCCCCACACCCTTGGAAAACCCTCCACCATCCTGGACACCCCCACCCCCTAGATGGAAATCCCTCCCACACCCCTAGAAACCCCCCCACTCTCCCGGACACCCCCCACCCCACTGGACAACACTCCCCTAGACATCCCTCCCACACCCCTAGAACCCCCCCCCCCCCACTGGACTACCCCTCCACACCCCTGGACATCCCCCCACTCGCCTGGACATCCCTACCACCCTCCTGGACACCCTCTCACCCTCCTACCCCACTGGACAGCCCCCACCACACCCTTGGACACCCCACCTCACTAGACACCCCAGACAAAAAACAGACCAAAACCCGACCAAAACCAAACCAGAACCCCCCCCCCCCCCACCCACCCCACCCCACTGGAAATCCCCACCACACTCCTGGACACCCCTACACCCCTAGACTTACCCCCACCCCCGAGACATCCCCCCACACCCCTGGAAAACCCCCACCCTCCTGGACACCCCCACCCCATGGACAGCACTCCCACACCTCTGGACAACCCTCCCACACCCCTAAAACCCCCCACCCCACCCTCCTGGACACCCCCACCCACTGGAAAACACTCCCCTAGACATCCCTCCCACACCCCTAGAACCCCCCCATTGGACTGCCCCCCACACCCCTGGACATCCCCCCACTCACCTGGACATCCCTCCCACCCTCCTGGACACCCTCCCACCCCACTAAGCAGCCCCCACAACACCCCCAGACACCCCCACCTCATTAGACACCCCCAGAAAAAAAAAACAGACCAAAACCCGACCAAAACCATACCATAACCCCCCCCCCCCACACACCACTGGACAGACCCCACCACACCCTGGACACCCCCACACCCCTAGACTTCCCCCACCCCCTGGATAGCCCCTGGACAGATGGTGTTGGTAGAGGAGGCGCCGCCATCCCTTGGGGGGCTGAACATCGCTGGAAGGTACTCATCACTATCACATGAAAAGCTTGAGCTCTCAAAATGTTTCACCAATTCTTTCTTCCCCTATAAACATCATTCATTATATCACTTTGATGCCAGTATAACCAGGGGAAACACCGTCATGTGTGACTAAAATACCTAGATCTTGGCGGTGTCAATCTACCGGATCTTGTGGGACTGGAAATGATGCTCCCAAGGCTTCCCATGAGATGCCTGAAACAACATTAACAAAAAGCTCAACGGTGGGAAGAGGGATCCAATTCAGTTGGTGGAGAGGGACGCAGAGAAGACGACTATGATGATCTAAAATATACCCAAAAAGTACATGTAAGAGACTATTTAGTTCCCCAAATTATATGATTGAACAAATATAGGGTTTTTTGTTTGTTTTTTTGGTGACAGATGGGATATGCTAGTAATGTTCCTGGACCAACATTGCACGAAGGAGACAAAAAAACACACAAACAACCCTATATTTGTTCAAGCATCTAATTTGAAAAAACTAAATAGTCACTTATGTGTACTTGTTGGGTATATTTTAGATCATCTTAGTCGTCTTCTCCGTGTTCCTCTCCACCAACTGAACCGGCGCCCTCTTCCCACCACCAAGATTTTTGTTGACGTCGTTTCAGGCATCTCGTGGTCAGCCTTGGGAGCATCATTTCCAGTCCCGCAAGATCTGGGAGATTGCCACCGCCATGATCCAGGTATTTTAGTCACACATGTTGGCGTTTCCCTTAGGTATACTGGCATCAAAGTGATATAATGAATGATTTTTACAAGGGAATAAAGAATTGGTGAAACATTTTGAGAGATCAAGCTTCACATGTGAGAGTGACGAGTACCTTCCAGTAGCGTTCAGCCCCCTGGGGGATGGCGGTGCCTCCTCTCCCACCCCCTGGACTACCCCCCATCCCTATGGACACCCTAAACACCCCCACCCCATTGGACAACCCTCCCACACCCCTGTAAACCCCCCTCACCCCACAGGACACCCCCACACCCCTAGACACCCCATGGACAACCCCCCACTCCCCTAGACAGCCCTCCCACCCTCCTGGAAATGCTTCCACCCCCTGGACTGCCCCCCACTCTCATGGACACCCAGGACACCTTCCACCCCACTAGACAGCCCTCCCACACCTCTAGATACCCCCACCCCACTGGACACCCCCCACACCCTTGGAACCCCTCCCCCCAGACCAAAATCCATACCAGAAAAACCATCATAAGTAGACCAAAACAACAAGTAAATCAAAATTAAACATTCACATATATAACATTCAAAACATACAATGTAAACTAAAAAAACTAAATCCAACCTAAATGACTACCAAATATACAATTACAATGACAATATTCAAAATTACATTTTACACTACAAACAACTAAAATTAAATCAAACCTATAAAATAATTTGACCATTCAACTTGTAAGTGTTTAACGTCTTGAGCACTATAGGGTTGAGGGTCATCAAATAGCTAAAAATTAAAAGGATAGTAGTTAACGTGTATAATGAATAAATCAAATGAAATATTATGGGAAAGTTTAAAAGGAAATCTTACCAGGTCAAAGTTCACAACTATTCTAGTTTTTATTATTTCATACATAAATCTTAACATATAATATCCATATTCGATGAAACCTTGTTGTTCATGGAAATTCTGTTTGAATGAGTTTAAATTCAATATATTATTTTTATGTAATAAATCAAAAAGTACAAATTATAAATGGACATTTACCTTTACATTTACATATTTGATCTTCATACTCCTTTTCTTTGTGTTTTTTAGAAAGTAGAACCATCCCCTGTTAGAAAATAATACGAATGAGATAAATTTAAAATTCATTATAATATATAAAAATATGGAGAAATTGAAACTTACTTTTTCAACATTTTCTTAAAACTTTCCTGCACATCGCCATGGACAGAGCATATCCAATAAAGTGTTTTCTCCCTTAGGCAAAAAACCCCTAACATCCAATGACCACTGATAAAAGAAAGTTTAAGGTTAGTGGTTTTTTATGTTAAAAGATAATGAACTATTTGAGAGAGATGTGTTTCATACCTCTCACAAAAAATCATCATCCAACATTGTGTGACTATATTCTGTTCAAGTATTTCAGAAATATAAAGCCTTCTTTGTTCCTCATCCAATGCACGTGCTTCAGGGGAAATCAAATGCGGGTCCATGAATCTATATACATATATGCTCTCATTCTTCTCACAAATATTATAAATATACCTAATAAAAAATAGTCATAAGTATACATTTTTAATAAATATAACGCAGGGAAAAGGTGTTAAGACTTACATGGAAAAAATTTGCACCACATTGATGCCCAACTTATCTCCAGTAACAAGCTCCATGATATCAGTTTTCAAAATACCCACATTTATTGTACGTCCACAAACATGAGCTTACATTGGAAACTCATAATGATCCGCCAACAAATTTGAATATCTTGACAATCTATCAAGACTACTAAAATCTGTATCTGATGTCATATCCATTTGTCTTTTTTATTATCTATACAGTATTTCTTTACCTTTGAAGTATTCCTCTAAAAATAAATAGAAAAATATATTAGTTTTCAAATGATAAAACAAATTTAATAAAAAAATAAAATAGAAGATATAACATACATACCTCTATGGTAATGAGTCATAGAACTCTGGATGGCCAAATTAAAAAATGGCTAATACTATATCCAACTGTCATCACCTCATCTGTAGGTAATGATACTCAAGCTAATCTATCTATAATATATTGTACAATGACCCTATGATTCTCTACCTCTAATTGTTGATGATGAACTGTATCTCCAATACAATATACCAACCCATATGCAACTATATGATGTTGAGGATCATCAACATACAAATCACAATAAGTAGGAAGCTGTGGTGGAGTATTAGGATAAAAAATGGGGTCCGTAGGCTGAGTTGGAGGAGTGGGAGCTACTGGCGGAGGTGGAGGATAAATAATGGGGTCTTCAGGGGGAGGTGGAGGAGTGGGAGATGCAGTCTGAAATTGTCTTTGCATGTCTGCAAACATAGACTATACTGACGCTCTAATCTTTTCCTCCATCATCACATTAATATTATGAACTTCAACATCCAAGGATTCTATTTTTTTTATAAACACCCTCAATGTAAGAAGTTGAAGAATGTGGCAACACTTTTTTTACCGATACACCTGTTGGATATCCTCGTACATGACCAGGATGTTCAGGCTTTCTCAATGTTGTAGATAATATATCTTGCCTCCCAGCAGCTGTAAATACCCCCTGTGAGCTCTTCTCCTCAACAGAATCCTGTATTAATTAATTGAACATTTCTGTAATGATTGAAATTATATGAAGAAAATAGATAACTTAAATAAATAAAATAGATATCTTACAATCCTCTCATCTACGATTATCGAATCTTCCGAAAGATATTGCCTTCTTTTTCCCATATAAGATATATTCCATTTTTCATGTCTAGATGGAGGGGATGGAGGGGCCACCTCTCCAGAGCTTGAAGACTCAGCTCTTAGTTTTGTAATTTTTCCGCCATAATCTGTTCTTCCATTAAAATATACCCTCCCAGAGATAAAATATGAGGGTATACATTTTTAGATTGGATCTCCTGATGATATTTCCTTGTTTTCTATAAATTAAGAATAAGACATCATTAACAAAACATTAATAAAATCATTTATATAAGAAATCTTATAAAAGTTTACATTTCCCTTACCAAAAATGAATATTTTCTTCTACTTTCAAAAAACTGTCTCCATGCGTCTTCGTCTATGAAAGGATATATACGACATGGATTGTCATGACTCCTATGACCAAAAATGAAATAAGATGAGAGGGTTGATTTGAAATCCCTCCATCTCCTGGAAGCCATCGATAATCATTTCTTCTTGACTCCTCCAGTGTCAGGAATATCAAATGTCATCTGATAAAAAAGAGGTTAAACATATTATATATACTAGAAACATTTAAATAATAGGAAAACAATAGCAAAAGATCTTACCAAAATCATCTCCCACAACTGAGATGTTATCACTTTGTCCACACTTCTCCAGTCCTCATACAAAATTCTTACTTTTCTCTTACCCTGAGTTGATACAAAACTCTTAAAATATTTTTCATTTGGACCTCTAGGAATATCATCCTCATCAAACTCAACGAGTATCCTCTGATCCTGCGTACAAGCAAGTGATAATTTTGGTAAATGTGTGCACCCATGTTTACCAACTCTTGAACTCTTTGTCGTAATGGGATCACATGAGGAAGATTGGGGAACATCAAGAGGAGCATGTGAATGTTCCTCCCCAGAGGTATGACCAATATTCTCATCTCCAGAATCATGTGGTTGATCAACTGATTGATCTTTCATTATCCTTAAAATCAAAAAAACAAACATTAGTTCACAAATATACAAATTCAAATATTACAATACTAATGTAAATAGAAAATAGAAAATTGTAATAAGTTACATAATAGTAAACATGGTTAATATGGTAAGCATGTTAAACAATGGTAAAGATGGTAAACATGGTAAACATGGTAAACCTGGTAAACATGGTAAACATGGTAAAGTAATTGTCATTGAACAAAAATAATAGATATATAATTTATGTAATGGTAAACATGATAAATTAAACTAAACAAAATTAAAACAAACAAAAACTTATACTTATTTGTTTTAATACATGTTTTAATAAAGAAAAAACTTACAATATCTAACATTTTATGAAAATAATAAATGTAAACAAGAAATAAATAAATGTTACCTATAATTTTAGGAATGTACAAATGGATTCTTTTCCCAAATTCCTTCATCATGATCATTACTTATGGCACAAACCATGTCTTCAACATGCTCATCGTTATGTTCTATTAATATTTCCATGGAAGTAGGGATCTCACATAAATCAGCATCTTCATTAGGTTCATCCTCACCAACATATTATTTTTCCCTTGTAAAACAACATCCCACTACATATCTGATTGATATACTATTTAGAAAAATTGTTTTTCATGTGTTTCCATTATAAAAGAATCAGTCGTGTCTTCCATTCTATTCAGATTAACAACTGTCATTCCAAATTCACCGTGTCTGACACTGTTGTTACCGATAAACCATTTACAATTAAAAACATGAACTTTAATTTTAAAGTAATCAATCTCCTATATTTCTTCAATCACTCCATAATATTCACTTGATGCATAAATTGGGTTTTTTTCTTTAGCACTCGAAAAATGCATTGCTTCTGCAAACACCAATACACCACTATTCTGAATTTCACTTCTGTTGTCTTGAGCTTTTGTATGAAATGTATAGCCATTGATGTCATAACTGGACCATGTTATCACATTTAAACATGGAACACCCACTACCCATTTTAATGTCTCTGATACATCTGATCTACCAAGCAAGGTCTTTTTAAACATGACAAAAGTGTTTTGTTGTGCTCATTCAAAATCCACATTTCTTTCTTGTTTGGATGACATTGTTTCAACTCATTAATATGCAATGTGATATATAGTTGAGCATCAGCTATGTTATTCAATATGTATAATTCTAACTTGTTCATATTTTCAGCTGACAACGATTTGACTTTCAAGCCATGAATCCCCTTTCCCTCTTTATTAACTCATTCATGGTGAGATGGAGGCAAACCTATGTGCTACGCCACAGCCAAGTAGCTCGTACAAAACTTTGAAACCTCCTCAGAAATATACTTTTCAATAATGGAGGCTTCAGTTCGATATGGATTCTTAACATACCCCTTTAATATTTTCATATACCTTTCAAAAGGATACATCCAATGAAGATATATAGATCCAGAAAGCTTTATTTCTCGAACTAGATGAATCATTAAATGCACCATTATATCAAAAAAAGTTGGAGGAAAATACATTTCCAATTGACAAAGTATAGAAATTGCATCCTTTTTCAAAATGTTCAAAGCATTCACATCAATCACCTTATTAAAAATTGAATTGAAAAAATAACACAACTTCATTATAGTCTTTCTGACACAGATGGGAAATATTCCACACAATGCAACTGGTGGAAGTTATTGCATCATGACGTGACAATCATGATATTTCATACCTATCAACTTCAAGTCCTTCAACGATACAAAATGTTTTACATTTGAAGAATAACCTTAAGACACTTTGATATCATAAAGACTATAAGAACCCAGTTATTATATTTTAGGTACGGGTTTTTTCTTTCCTCTTTTCCTTTAGTGTTTTTAAGAAAATAAGGAAAATGGGGAAAATCCTAAATTTTTAAAGTACACACCGTGTAATTTTTCCACATGCCGGGTACTTCTGGCCATGTGGGAGGAGTACACGGGGTGTGTAGCCATGTCAGTGATGAAGGGTGTAGGAACCAACTACACGGCATGCAGTAGTCCTTTACATGCCGTGTAGTCATTCGGCAGGCGAAATAGTAAGGCGGTGGAGGCATCCGCCAGCTGGGCGACAATACACTCCATGTACTTAGGAGTACATGTCGTGTACTCATGTCGATGGATGAACAGTTTGGCAGTGCCTCCAGAGGAACATTTAAATGATGAAAGTACACACCATGTACTTGGAAGTACATGACATGTACTTTGTTTTTTTCTTAAATGTTTAGTAGCCTCCCATTTTTATAGGGAAGGCTTAGAACTGGATGAGAGGAGCAGAAGAGATAGGACGAACCTTGGGAGATCCACCGATCAGGCACCAGGAATCTGATCCCGCTTCTGTTGATCACGTTGGAACCGCGCGGGTAAGCCCTCTCTTCCCCTAGCATGTTTCTTACCAATTATTCTCCTAACGGGAGTTATTTGAGGTTAATAGGCTTTTCTTATTCTCCATATCTATGTCATAATTGGGCGTTTCTGGAATCGACGTTCGTTTATAGAGCTCGTTGGCGTATAAGGTAGGTGGCTTGGTGTTTGTTTTTTCAAATTCCATGTGTTTTGTGCGTTTTCATGCCACGAACCCATGTTGGGGTGTCGTGTGGCTGAGGCCATAGATATTTTAAATACCTAGATTTGAATAGGTGATTTAAATGTGATATTAAAATGCTGGTTGGGATCGTTGCTTGGATCCAAAACCACCCCGGGGGTGTGTTCCACTGTTTAGTCATTTGGCCAGGATACCCGAGGGTATGAATTTAAAGTAGTAATTGTAGAATTTCCTTGAGAGGAATTTCTTGTTTACTACTTGTTTACATGTTGGGAATGGCCCGGTTACCTGTTTAGCCTGAGGGCATTGTTGTGATTAGCCTATGGGCACTGCACTATTTAGCTTGAGGGCAGTAGTTATTTTCGGCCTGAGGGAAACTTCTTTCATGCCTGAGGGCGATAGACTCTGTGCCTGAGGGTGACACTTCCTACGCCTAAGGGAAAATTTCTGCTACGCCTGAGGTAAATACCTACAGGTTGGATTCTGATTACCTGAGGGTAAGGTTTTGTTTTTCTGAGGATGCTGACTGGTTACTTATAAATGCACTATGGTGTTTTCTTATATTAAATGGTTTAAATGAATATTAAAATGGAAATATAACTGTTTAAGTTAGTTACTTTTCAGTACTTCTTACTTTATTGCATTTTTACTACTGCACACTATTGTTGCATATTTTCACACAGTTGGGCACGGGCCTTTGGTGGGTACCTACTGATATATATTTCTCACACCCTGTTTGGGTCATGCTTTTCGGCTTAAACAGATTACGTTGTTGCAGGTGTGGATAGGGGCAAGAGTCCCTATACAGGTACTTGACTGTTGCTGAGGAGTAGGAGGGCATGGGACCGAGCCTAGGCTCATGATGCCGCTGCCAGTTGTTTTGCCTTGTTTTGTTGTAATCTGCATTTTGTTGCACCGTATTGATGTATAACATGTTCTGACTTTTTTCTTAGAACTTGAGGCATGTTGCATCATTATTTATATACAGTTAATATATCTACTGTAGTTGTTTATTTCGGTAGTGCATCGTTTATTGCTTCTTCTATCGTTATATGTTCTATTTAATATTTCCGTTGCGCTACACTTTGACAAATGAGGGCATAGTTTCCCCACTATCAGACCTGGGCCCTCACTGCTAGTCGGCAGTCTCTGACGTTTGGGGAAATACGCTTGAGGTCATGTGGCGAACCGGGTTCGGGGCACCCATTGCGTGGCACCTGGAACCGAGACATTACAAAGTGGTATCAGAGGGGGTTCTTTTCTTTGACTTACTATTTGGAGCCATAGTCAGGGATAGGATGAATGGTAGTTGGTAATAATTTGTGCCTGGGCATAGCTAAACCATGTACAGGGAAAATCCATTTTACCTCATGTTGAAATTTTACTGATTTTTCAAATTTTACAGTTGAATTGATTTCACTGTTGGGTGACGCACTTGAGATTGTGTTGTTTATAATATTTGTCTTTGGGTTCTATTTAGTTAAAACCTGATGAGATGAGGGTATTCCATCTCATGCATCATATAGGAAAATTCTAGATATCACATGCCATGCATAGTTTCCATGCCATGTAGGTGCATTAGAAATTGCATGTTGTTGTGATAGTTGTTGTGCTAGAAAAGCATGCTGTTGTGATAGCTTCTTGATAAATAACTACTTTGTGATAGGGTATTTTCTTGTGTGAGCCTGTTTATAGAATAAACGCCAAACTTTGGTTTTTGGGGAGTATGGGCCCCCATTGACCAGAATTTGGTGGATCATTAGCTGTTTATTAGTTATAACACAGCTAAGATGTCAAACTTTGATTCGTGGGGAGTATTGTCCCTCATGGGTCGGAATTTGACACTTAGGTGTTGTTTTTCAGTATTTCTAGGTTCTGGGAAAGTTTCTGAGTCATACTGTCCGGAAACCCAGTATACACACTGTGTAGTATCTTTAAACACGCCATGTTTGATCTTTTGTTCGGGAAGAAAAATAAACTTTCTGAGTACATGCTGTGTACCCAGAGTACACGTCATGTAGTTTCTTCCCGTGTCACAAACCGTGTTGGCGGTGACACGGGGAAGGGAAGAACTTGTGGAGAACATGCCGTGTATATTTTGTACACTCCGTGTAGTGTTGACCCGGAGTCCGGCCGTGTAACTAACAACACGGGTCGGTGAAATCCTGTACAGAACACATCGTGTCAATGATGAACACGCCATGTAGTGTGACTTCGGGACTCGGCCGTGTAACTAACAACACGGGTCGGTGTCACCTCTCCTTGAACATGTCGTGTACCTCTGGGACACGCTGTGTAGTCTTGTCCGAGGACAGACCATGTGGTGTTAGCCGTGTGGCTGGGAAACGGGGTGATGTACATGCCGTGTGCGGGTGTAACACGCCATGTGGTGTCAAGACGAGTAGTCGGCCATGTCACAAATGACACGGGCAATTGGAAAATAACAACATACACGCCGTGTAGGTTATATACACACCGTGTAGTTTTGTTCAATGGGATCTGTGTGGCTTAGCTGTGTAGAAGGACCCAGGTAGGGGAAGGGAAGTCAAGTACATATCGTGTAGTCATTGTACACACCGTGTAGTATTGTTTTTCAAATCTTGAAATGTCATCTTCCTCTTGTTCCCTTTGTGGTTCCTTTGCTTTCAGTCTTGATAAAACTTGAATCTAAGGCATTCTTTGGACCTTGTAGTGTCATGCCACCTAGATGACCGCACGTTGTTCGCCAGGAGAGCAGCGACAACTATACTCCAGAGATGGTGGGCCATGGGATACCAGTTGATCCTCCAGCAGAGCCATATGCAGCGCCGGCTATTATACTGGACATAGGCACGGAGGCTCAGTTCCGTGAAGGCTTTATGCGGTTCATGCAGAACTTTCAGGGAGCACCGCAGGCTGCCACATCTATGGTCGAGCTGACTCGTATCTTCTAGCAGCAGAATCCGCCTACATTTTCAAGGGATGGAGGACCACAGGTTTCGGAGTCTTGGTTGGGGTCGATGCGACTATTTTCTAGAATCTTGAGACGCCTCCAGGGCAGAGGGTCAAGCTCACGACTTATATGCTGCGTGATTCCGCCAAGAGGTGGTGGGATGTTACCACTCAGTCAAAGAATCACAGAGACATGGCGTGGGAATATTTTCAGGCAGTCTTCTATGACTTCTTTTTCCCAGAGACGCTGAGGGCAGATAGAGCTCGAGAGTTCATGAATCTACAACAGGGCGCTATATCGGTGATGGACTATTATTCTCGTTTCACCGAGCTTCAGCGCTTTTCACCCGTGCTAGTGGGTGATGAGACGTTGAGAGCCAGATGTTTTGAGGATGGTCTTTGTTATGACATCCAAGCATTGGTGAATGTTTTCAGGTTGCCTTCAGTACATGCTATTGTGAACCAGGCGCTGATTATAGAGAGGAACCTGCGGGAATCTAGTGGTGTGGGCCAGGGCAGTTCAGCACCAGTTACTGGTACTATTTCTACTGGAAAGAGGAAGAGACAGATGGACTTCTCTCAGGGTGGCAGTACCAGCAAGGCAGTTTCTTCAGGTGGCCCGGTCAGGTGCTACCAGTGTGGTAGAGAGGGGCACAAGATTCCATAGTGTCCACATGACTCAGTGGAGTGTCGAGCTTGCGGCAAGATGGGTCATCTGCCGCACTTTTGTAGGGAATTTCCATCAGTGGCTAGTGAGAGGGGTTCTGTGCAGACTTCGCATGTAGGAGCAAGACCAGTGGCTTCTTACCAGTCGGGAAACTAGAATACGTTAGGGAGTGCAGGCAGAGATGGTGGTCATGGCCGTGGTATCCAGACACCAGGATCTCAGAGGCAGCAGGGCGGGACACCTCAGGGTAGCCAGGCTGTGTTGCAGGGCCGCGACACTGGTCCGGCATATGTAGTGCAACAGACCCAGCAGGAGCAGGATCCCGGACCTTCTATAGTCAGAGGTACTATTCTAGCAGCTTTTGTTTTATCTTCAGTACTTTTCGATACGAGTTCTATACATAGTTTCATATCTGTACCCGTTGTGGAGAGCCTTGGACTCTGTGTTTCTACTTCTTCTTATATCATGACGCTAGAAACTCTGTTGGGGACTAGAAAGGATGGTGTGCGTCAGTGCAAGGAGTTTCCCCTTGAGGTTGGTGGGTGTCACTTTCTTTGGGACCTCTATGTCTTAGAGATGACAGATTATGAAGTTATTCTCAGAATGGACTAGTTGGTTCCCTTCCAAGACTTTGTATACTGCTATCGTCGCAGGGTGTGTTTCAAGTCACCAGAGGGCGGTGAGTTTCTATACGAGGGTGAATGGGATGTTCAAGCGAGTCGATCTGGACTAGAGCATCATGGGCGAGGTGGAGTCACAACCCAGATTGCGAGTTTGCATTTGGATGATCAGGGGACTTGTCAGACATATTTCCCTCCAGTTGTTGATCATTTCAGGGATCTATTCCCGGATGACTTTTCAGGTCAACCTCCGGAGCAAGAGGTGGATTTCTCTATTGAGATCATGTTAGGAGCAGCACCGGAATCCATCCCTCCTTATAGGATGGCCACACCTGAGTTGCAGGAGCTTAAGAGGTAGTTAGAGGAGTTACAGTCGAAGAGTTTTATCCGACTCAGTACTTCTCCTTGGGGTTCGCCGGTCCTTTTTGAGAAGAAGGTGGACGGTACCCTCAGAATTTGCGTGGATTATCAGAAGCTGAACCAGTTGACGGTCAAGAACCGATATCCTTTGCCGAGGATAGATGCTCTTTTTTATCAGATTCGAGGAGCACGAGTGTTCTCAAAGATTGAATTGAGATCCGGATATCATTAGCTATGTGTGAGACCATCGGATATACCTCTTACAGCTTTTCAGAGCAGATATGATCTGTATGAGTATTTGGTTATGCCGTTTGGACTCATGAACGCACTAGCAGTTTTCATGGATTTGATGAATTGTGTGTTCCATCCGTATCTTGATTCTTTTATGGTAGTATTCGTGGAAGACATCTTGGTGTACCCTCGCACTCGACACGACCAAGACACCCATCTTGAGATCATATTGAATACACTGAGAGAGCATCAGCTATATGCTAAGCTCTCAAAGTGCCACTTTTGGATAGACCAGATTCACTTCCTGGGTCATATCATCTCAGAGGAAGGAGTTGCAGTAGACCCAGAGAAGGTGAGAGCAGTAGTTTCCTGGGAGCATCCTAAGAACATGCTTGAGATACGGAGTTTCTTAGGGTTGGCTGGTTACTACAGACGCTTCATACAAGACTTCTCCCGCTTAGCAGCACCGTTGACGGATCTGACTAAGAAGGTTGTGAAGTTCTTTTGGTCGGAAGCTTGCGAGGTAGCCTTTCAGGACCTGAAAGGAAGATTGACTTCAGCACCGATCCTAATCCTCCCAGAGCAGGGGAAGAGCTATACAGTTTATTGTGACACATCAGGTATTGGGCTGGGAGCAGTATTGATGCAGGGCAATCGATTTGTTGCGTACGGGCTCAGTAGTTGAGGCCACATGAGAGGAATTACCCGACGCATGATCTCGAGTTGGCTACAGTTGTGCATGCGTTGCGCTGTTGGAGACATTATCTATTGGGATAGAATTTTTTGGTTTTCACCGACCATAAAAGACTCAAGTATATCTTTAATCAGCGTGACCTGAATCTGAGGTAGAGGAGGTGGGTCGAGTACCTACAGTCCTTTGATTTTGAGCTTGCCTATACACCTAGTAAAGGTAATGAAGTAGCTGATGCACTGAGTAGGAAGACTTAGATACAGGCAGTGCATGAGGCCAGTGGTGAGTGGAAGATTATGGCTTTGTTCTCTGAGATGCATCTGGATGTGCACGACAGTCAGGGGTAGAATTATCTTTTATCTCTAGATGTTACTTCTACCCTCCTGGACAGAGTGAAGATGAGACAACTATCTGATTCGGAAGGCCTAGTTCTACGAGAGTCAGTGGAAAGTGAGGACCATCATCCCGGTTGGGCGATAGGTGATGATGAGGTTCTGTGTTTCCATGGACGAGTATGGGTTCCAAGGGATATACGCGAGGAGATGATGCGGGAGTTTTATGCTTCAGCTTGGGCAGTTCATCCCGGGGTTACCAAGATGTACTGAGACTTGAGATGTCAGTACTGGTGGCCGGGTATGAAGAGAGATATAGCTGGTTTTGTTACGAAGTGTTCCACCTGTCAGCAGGTGAAGGAGGAGCACCAGAGGCTAGCCGGACTGTTATAGAAGTTACCCATTCCGGAGTGGAAATGGGATGATGTCGCGATGGACTTCATGACAGGGTTGCCAAGGTCATCTAGAGGAAATACTGTCGTGTGGGTTTTTGTAGACAGACTCATGAAGGTAGCTCAGTTTTTGCTGACTAAGGAGACCTTTGGGGTTGACGAGCTCGGAAGATTGTATATCCGAGAAATCGTCCGTCTTCATGGGGTCCCTCTTGCTATAATTTCAGATAGGGACACCCACTTTACGTCTCGTTTTTGGCAGAGTTTTCAAAGGGAACTGGGTGCACAGGTGCTTCTGAGCACAGTATACCACCCTCAGACAGATGACCAGTCAGAGCGTATGATACAGGTGCTTGAGGACATGTTGCATGCATGCGTCCTAGACTTTGGGGGCTCTTGGGAGAAGCATATACCCCTAGTCGATTTTGCTTATAACAATAGTTTTCAGGAGACTATTGAGATGGCACCATACGAGGCTTTATATGGTAGGCCATGCCGATCACCTTTGTGCTGGTCAGAGGCAGGTGAGGCAGCTTTACTGGGACCACGTCTCGTACAGAAGACTTCTGAGCAGGTCCAGTTGATTCAGAAGCGGATGGCTACCACGCAGTATTGTTAGAATTAATATGATGATCACCGCAGATGACCTTTGGAGTTCGTTGTTGGGGATCAGGTTTTCTTGCGTGTTTCGCCGAGGCTAGGACACAAATGGATCAGGAGACAGGGCAAGCTTTCACCGAGGTATGTGGGGCCGTTTGAGATTCTGGAGAGAGTCGGGCTGGTTGCCTATCGGTTGCAGTTACCGCAGCGGTACTGAGCCATGAATGACGTCTTCCATGTGTCTCAGTTTTTCCGCTATCATTAAGACCCGTCTCACATCTTTCAGTCCGAGGAGGTTGAGCTTCAGATTGATGCGTCCTTTGAGGAGAATCTGATTTGTATCATTGATAGGAGCACGAAGGTTCTCCAAGGCCGGTCAGTTCCTCTCGTACGGGTGTTATGGCAGCATGGTCAAGTGCAGGATGAAACCTGGGAGCGAGAGACCGATGTACATGCTCAGTGGCCAGAGTTGTTCATGGCTATATCTTCACCACCCTTGGAAGGGCAATTCGGGGACGAATTGCTATAAGGGGGGAAGTTTTTAAGAAACTGGTTCTTATATTTGAGGTATGAGTTTCTTCTTTCCTCTTTTCCTTTAGTGTTTTTATGAAAATAAGTAAAATGGGGAAAAATCCTAAATTTTGAAAGTACACGCCGTGTACTTTTTCCACACGTCGTATACTTCTGGCCGTGTGGGAGGAGTACACGGGGCGTGTAGCCATGTCGGCGACGAAGGGTGTAGGAACTGACTACATGCCGTGTATTGGTCCTTTACACGCCGTGTAGTCAGTCGGTAGGTGAAACAATAAGGCGGTGGAGGTAGCCCCCAGCTGGGCGATAGTACATGACATGTACTCAGGAGTACATACCGTGTACTCATGTCGACGGATGAACAGTTTGGCGGTGCCGCCAGAGGAATAGTTAAATGATGAAAGTACACACCGTGTACTTTGTTTTTTTCTTAAATGGGTAGTATCCTCCCCTGTTCACAGGGAAGGCTTAGAACCGGATGAGAGGAGAAGAAGAGGGAGGCCGAACCTTAGGAGATCCACCGATCAGGCACCGGGAATCTGATCCCGCTTCTGTCAATCACGTTGGAACCGCGCGGGTAATCCCTCTCTTCCCCTAGCATGTTGCTTACCAATTATTCTCCTAACGAGAGTTATTTGAGGTTAAGCAGATTTTCTTCTTCATTAGATCTACGTTGTAATTGGGCGTTTCTGGAATCGACGTTCGTGTATAGCACTCGTTGGTGTATAAGGTAGGTGGCTTGATGTTTGTTTTTCCAACTGCCATGTGTTTTGTGCATTTTCGTGCCACGGACCCATGTTGGTGTGTCGTGTGGCTGAGGCCATAGATTTTTTAAATACCTAGATTTTAATAGGTGATTTAAATGTGATATTAAAATTCTGGTTGGGATCGTTTCTTGGATCCGGAACCACCCCGGGGGTGTGTTCCACTGTTTAGCCATTTGGCCAGGATACCCGAGGGTATTCCTTTAAAGTAGTAATTTTAGAATTTCCTTGAGAGGAATTGCTTGTTTACAGCTTGTTTACATGTTGGGAATGACCTGGTTACCTGTTTAGCCTAAGGGCGTTGTTGTGATTAGCCTGTGGGTACTGCACTATTTAGCCTAAGGGCATTAGTTATTTTCGACCTGAGGGAAACTTCTTCTGTGCCTGAGGGCATTAGACTCTGTGCTTGAGGGCGACACTTAGTATGCCTGAGGTCAAATTTCTATTACTCCTGAGGGCAATACCTGCGGGTTGGATTCTGATTACCTGAGGGTAAGGTTTTGTTTTTCTGAGGACGCTGACTGGTTACTTAGAAATGCACTGTGGTGTTTTCTTATATTAAATGGTTTAAATGAATATTAAAATGGAAATATAACTGGTTAAGTTGGTTACCTTTCAGTACTACTTACTTTATTGCATTTTTACTATTGCACACTATTGTTGCATGTTTGCACGCAGTTGGGCACGGGCCTTTGGTGGGTGCCTATGGAGATATATTTTTCACACCCTGTTTGGGTCATGCTTTTCGGCCCAAACAGATTACGTTGTTGAAAGTGTGGATAGGGGAAAGATTCCCTATATAGGTACTTGACTGTTGCTGAGGAGTAGGAGGGCATGGGACCGAGCCTAGGCTCGCGATGCCGCTGCCAGTTGTTTTGCCTTATTTTGCTGTACTCTATATTTTGTTGTACTGTATTGATGTATAACATGTTCTGACTGTTTTCTTAGAACTTGAGGCATGTTTCATCATTATTTAATGACAGTTGGTTATATCTACTACAATTGTTTATTTCGGTAGTGCATGGTTTATTTCTTCCGCTTTCGTCGTATGTTCTATTTCGTATTTCTGCTGCGCTACACTTTGACAAATGATGGCATAGTTTCCCCACTATCAGACCTGGGCCCTCACTGCTAGTCGGCAGCCTCTGGCATTTGGGGAAATGCGCTTGAGGTCACGTGGCGAACCGGGTTCGGGGTACCCATTGCCTGGCACCCGGAACCAGGACGTTACAAAGACACTGAAAAAAGATAATTTTCTCTCTCTTGGATAATGTATGACAAGCCGGGGGAAGAAATGTGCATCTTCCATTAGGAGTGGGAGCTAACTCCAAAAGTGTTCCCATTGATAGAAAGTCTAATCTTGCATTCAACCCATCTTTTTCCTTCCCTTTAATATCTAACAATGTTCCAATCAAACTATCACAGATATTCTTCTCCACGTGCATGACATCAATATTATGTTTAACTTCATGATATCTCCAATATGGTAGCTCAAAAAATATTGACCTTTTCTTCCAAACATGTCTATCATTACCATATTTCTGTGTCTTTACCAATGTCACATCAAGGTTTTCCACCCTCTCAAAATATAGATCAGTGGATAAAGGTTTTGAAGAAATATCAAATTCTTGTGATCCCTTGAATGCCTTTTTTAGTCTTTTATAAGAGTGATCCATAGGCAAAAAATTTCGATGACCCATGTACACTGTTTTCCTCCCATGATGCAATTGACCATATGAAGTCTATTGTTCTCAAATTGGACATGCTTTATGCCCTTTAACACTATATCCAGACAAATTTCCATATGCTGGGAAGTCATTTATAGTGAACATAAGCACTGTATGCAGTTGAAAATATTCCATTTTATAAGAATCATACACCCTAATACCATCCTCCCATAAAAGATTCAAATCATCAATCAACGGTGACAAGAAAATATAAATATCATTTCCGGGTTGCTTCAGACCAAAGATCATTATACTCAACATGACATATTTGTGCTTCATACAAACTTCAGGAGAGAGGTTGTAAATTACCAAAAAAATAGGCCATGAACTATGTGTGCTACTGAGGGTTCGGTATGGATTCATTCCATCTGTGCACAAACCTAGTATGATATTTTTAATTTCATTTCCAAATGTAGGATACTGCTCATCAATTTTCTTCTATTGTGGAAAATCTATTGGATGACGTATTTTTCCATCACATATCCACTCATCAGCATGCCATCTTAACCTTTTTGCATCATGTGAATTAGAAAATAAACATTTGAAATGATGAATTATAGGAAGATAGCAAAATACCTTTGAAGGAATCTTTTTAATATCTACATCAGCCTGTGATTTTTCTTTCACCTTATACCGTGATGTCCCACATTTATGACACTATGATAGAAATTCATATTCCTTCATATATATCATACAGTCATTCAGACAGACATGTATTTTCTTGTATCCCAATCCCATTGAGCATAATATTTTCTTGGCATTATAATGTGAATCTGGAAGATTGTTATCTTTTGGAAGAATGTCTTTCATCAATTGTAGCAGCTCTATAAAACTTCTGTCACTCCATCCATGTTTCACCTTCAGCTTAATCAATCTTAACACCGCCGACAAAACCGTAAAATCTATACAACTAGGATACAATGGTTTTTCAACATCACCATATAGATGTGCAACTATTGGATCTATCTCAATTTGTTCTGCTACAATATCACGAATCATTTCTTCAATTCCATCAGAGTTACCATCTTGCAAATCATCAACAATAGTAGATTGGACATTCCGTCCAGTTTCACCATTCCAAATCCAGGGGCTGTAACTTGGATTAAAACCATGACATATCAGATGATCTTTTATATCTCTACTTTTCAACTTCTTCATATTCAAACATTTCAGGCATGGACAGAAAAAAACGTCACTACTTGGAAATTTTCTTTTAGAAAATTCCAAAAATTCATCAACACATTCTTCATATTCATTGCTCATTTGATGTGCCATAGTCCAACTTCAATTAATTATTACCTATAACAAATATCAAAATTATACATCGTTTTAAGATAAGAAAAATATATGTTTATATGAAAAATATCATAATTTGAATGAAAAACAATTATGAAATATAAAACAAATCTATGTATATTTTAAAAAAATGCTTGAAAATGATTTTAAAAAGAAAATATAGTTAGATATAAAAATTTTAAATTCATCTTGGATCTTTTCTTCTTAAGGTTCAAAAAGAATACATCCTGTTGCAATTGGATACCAAATTAACCCTTCCGTAAAAAAGAAATATGAAGTATAAATATTAAAATATGTATACATTCACTGTTGAAAATTACATAGATCCTAACGATTTGAAACCTCTGGAAATCCCCCCCACCCCTCTGGACATCCCCCCACACCCTGGACACCACCCCCACCCCCTTGGACACCACCCCCACCCCCTGGACACCCCTACCCCCTTGGACAACACCCCCACCCCTTGGACACCACCCCCACACCCTTGGACACCCCCTAGATACCACCACCCCCTTGGATAGCCCCCCAACCCCTGGACACCACCCTCCACCCCCTTGGACACCCCCTGGACACCACCACCCCCCTGGACAGCCCCCCACCCCTCTATATAGCCCCCACCCCCTGGACAGCCCCCCACCCCTCTAGACAGCCCCCACCCCCTCTAGACATCCCCACACCCTTGGACACCCCCACCCCTCCTAATAACCCTAGAACACATCGATTATTATAAATTCATAAATTTAAAAATGACCAAACATCCCTAATAATAGAAGGAATAAAGGAGAAGAAGAAGTGGATGAAGAAGAAAAAAATAAACAAAGAAGAAAGGAAGAAGAACATAGAATAAGTAACTTATTTAAGGAAATCAAATTTCAGTAGAAGGAAAGAATCAAACACCATAGTAGAGGGAATTCCATGGAATCCAAGAGAAACATGGGGCCTACAATGGTTGATAGAAAATTTGAGAAAATGGAGTAAGCCTGAGAATCAAATCAAATTTAAAATAAAAACTCAGATGGAGAAAATCATAGTGTAAAGCCTATCATCATGGCACAATGGGGTCAAGATAACTGCATCTTTGAAAACCATGACATGCTCTCCCCCATAACCCATAATTTTCTCATAGTCAATGACTGGTCAAAATATATATAACCAAATAGAATCATATTACAACACCCCTCATCTTTTCACAATGCTTGAATCCCTAAAAATCATAGTGGAAACCTCAAGATCCTTAAATATCCACAAATGTCCCCCTATTCAATTTGAAAGAAATCCTAGATACATCATAGCACAACACTGAACACCATGATGGAACCACCATAAATTAAATAACACTAATAATTTATAGCCTAATATCCATGAAACAATACAATCATCATGTTATAATCTCACAAACCACAATGAAATAGTCAATCCCAACTGACACTTATCCCTCACCCCTTGGACACCACCCCCACCCCCTTGGACACCCCCTAGACACCACCACCCCCATGGATAGCCCCCACCCCTCTGGACAGCCCCCCACCCCTGGATAGCCCCCACCCCTCTAGACAGCCCCACCCCCTTGGACACCCCCACCCCTCCTAGACACCACCCCCACCCCCTACCCCCTTGGACACCCCCTTGGAAACCCCCCTGGACACCCCCAACCCTCTGGATAGCCCCCCTGGACAACCCCCCAAACCCTCTGGACAGGCCCCCCACCCCTTTGGACATCCCCCCACCCCCTTCGACACCCCCACCCCCTTAGAACCCCCCCCCCCACACACACACCCATGGACTGCCCCCCCCCCCCACCTCCATGGACACCCTGGACACCCCCCAACCCTTTGGACAGCCCCCAAACCCTCTGGACAGCCCCCACCCCCCTTGGACAGCCCCCACACCCCCCTGGACACCACCCCACCCCCTTTGACATCCCCCACACCCCCTTGGACACCCCCAACCCCCTTGGACAGCCCCTATACCCCCTGGACACCACCCCCGCCCCCTTTGACACCCCCACCCCACTGGACAGCCTACCCAACCCCCCTGGACACCCCCACCCACTTGCACAACCCCCACCCCCTTGGAAACCCCCTGTATGCGCACACACACATGATATAACACACAAAAATTGTAAACTTGCATGATATCACTTCCATAGGTTTATTTTACTAGAAAATAATTTATCATGGTATAGATGAATACTATGAAACTTACCATGATATCAAGAAAAAAGAAAAATAACATCTCAAAAAATTAGTTTAGGGCATCGCGGAAAATAAAAACTGAAAAGGAGTCGTGTGAGGCTTACTTGAGTGTTGTGAGTCGACCTGATAGATCTGATGATAATAAATATGAAGAATTATGTTGCAAAAACAAGGTTAGAGGGCACGACTTCGACGAATCGTTTCTAGGTTTTCCACGCGAGAGGGATGAGTCGCAGGTCACCCGATCGAGGAAAGCAGAATGACTGAATACGAGGTGCAATAAATTATTTAAAAGATTTATCACGTCGGTTATTTAATAACTGAAATGGTAAACAATTTTTTTAATGTTTATAATGTCGGTTATTTAATAACCAACATAGAAAACAATTTATCACGTCGTTTATAAAATAACTGACGTGATATATGTTGCTTTATACTGATGTGATAAATTGCTGAGATTAGCTTTATCACGTCAGTTTTTTATAAACAACGTGGTAAAGCGCCGAGCTTTCCTTTATCACATCGGTTATAAAATAACCGACGTGATAAAGCATACCAGATTCAATTTTCATGCTGGTTATACAATAACCGATGTAAAAAATCTAATCTACGTATATTTTATGTCGGTTATAAAATAACAGATGTGGTATATCGATCATTAAAGCTTTGCACATCGGTTATATAGAACCGACGTGAAAAATGACGACTTGTTAAAAGTTTTTTCCACTAGTGAAAATGAATGCTACGTTCGATGGGTATGATATCTAAATGAATTCACACCTACCCAAATGACTCTATACTATTTTGAAAGGACCACAAATCACTTATAGAATTCCCAAAGTGTGGTGCTTCTCGATATAAGAAAGATGAACCCGGTCCTATGAAAGTTGTATGGTACTTTCCAATCATTCAAAGGTTTAGGTGCCTATATGGAAGTGAAGAGACCACAAGGAAATTGACTAGGCGCATAGATAGAGGAAATAAATATGGGAAACTACACCACCTGGAAGACTCTTCTAAATGGAAGAGAATTGATCATGAGTATCCTGATTTTGGAAACGAGCCGAGAAACCTTCATCTTCAGTTATCTACAGATAGAGTGAATCCTTTTGGTTTTCAAAGCAGCACTCACAGTACATGGCCGATTATGTTTGTAAATTATAACTTTCCATCGTGGTTATGCATGAATCGAAAACACATCATGCTAACTATGCTTATATTAGGACCGAAACAACTGGGTAATGATATTGATGTTTATTTGGATCCATTGATTGAGGATTTGAAATTATTGTGGGATTCAGGTGTTATGTTGTATGATGCTTATAAATGTCATGACCCGTCCCTCAGGGCCCATGCCGTGACTATCCCAAGCTCGCCCCCCAAAGGCCAGGGGCAAGCGACTAGTGCCGAAGGCATCAACTTGCAAGTGGGAGGCATTTTCCTGAGTACCTGTACACACACACACACACCCAACCAAATCCCAACACACTGAAAAGGAAAAAACAAGTATACAACTAAAACAAGGCTGAGTGCAAGTACAAGTAAAAGTAAGTGGGCCAGAATACAAACCCAACAAGGAACTGAAAACAAAAAGTACAAAAGGAAACTCTGATGACCATCCACAAAAAACCCCACCTAATCATGAGAGTAGTGAAGCTACTAGAAGCTGAAGCAGTATGCCTATCTGCCCAGTCATACGGGGCCCCACCTAGTCCTAGGCCACCAAGTCCACCGTCGTAGCATCCGTCAGTCCCGTCCCCCTAAGTACCTCGATTGAAATGTTGATCGTCTGCACTAGACACAAAAACGTGTGGGCAAAGCCCATGTAGGGGTGAGTATAACAATACTAAGTAGGGACCCCAAGACCCCCAAAGTTCTCTCAGTAATACATGAAGGAAAAAACCACAAGGAAAAAACCACAGAGGTAATACCACTAAGAGAGATCTCAAACACATAGAAAAAAGTAAAACACACAGCTCACACTAGGTATACATTTAGGTTATTGACAGTAGCATTATCAGGCATATCATCGAACTCCTTGGCTACTGGAGAACTCCTTCTCTATTGAGTAAAGTGGGTCTACCAAGTCATATAGAGCTGCTTCCCACTAACCTTGTATTGTTTTGGTACTCATCCCTGATGACTACCTTGGGTATGATGGGTCACATAGAGCCACTCCCCACCATGGGCATGTCAGGTCACACAGATCCACTTCCCATCTTGGATGAACTGAGGTACTCCTCCTGTCGATTACCATGGGTCTTCCAGGTTATATAGATCTGCTCCCCACCGTGGGCCTTCTGGGTCACATAGAGCTGCTTCCCACTGGCCATCGTCGAGCAGTCTTCAGGTCTTAACTAACTGTAGGGTTTCGTACGTAGCGTGCTTGGGAGAACCACTCATCAAGACATTAATCACATCTTCATATCCATTAAATTCACCACAAAACATTCCAAAATATCCACCTCATCAAGAGGATACCAACACCACAAACGGCCTGTCAATCAGACATGTGATTTGCAAGATACAGGCGTTTTAGTAAACAGGGGGCCAGTTGCAACGGGTCCCAATCCGACCGGTCAGACCGACCCGACCAACTCGGTCTGGGGGTCACACATACCCTAGTTTAATTTTAAATACCCGACTTGACCTAGTTTAGGTCGAGGTAGGTATGGCCTGGCCTGGCCACTGGGCCAGGCCCAATGGGTCCCGCTGGGCCCAGCTCGGTTTAGCCGGGAGTCCAGCCCGCTAGGTCGCCTGACGACCCGATCTAGTCCGTCCCGGACTGCTGGGTGCGAGTACGGCCTGCCGGGTAGTGGGTCCGGTCTATTGGGCTGAGGGCACAACCCTCCATCCCGATCCCGGTCTGCCAGGGGGTGGACCGGTGGTGCGCCGCCCGGTCGGGATGCGACAACCGGCCGCGGTCGAAGACCGTGGCTGCCAGCGCCCGGGTGGCCCGGACGTGGGCCACCCCCTCTGCTACTACTGTGAACCTTCACATGGACAGTGTGGGATGGCCACTATCCCTGATCACTGGCACTGTTGTGCCGGTGGTGACGCACCGACGACACCTTCCGCAGGCCACTAGAGTTGCTCCGGTGGTATGTTTTCTGATTCGTCTGCGCCTACAGGCCTCTCAGGTCGCCACTATCCCTAATCAGGCCCTAGAATATAATTTCCACAACTTCATGAATGTTTCCACCTAGAACGTGCGAGCAGAGGTGATTGGACCTTGTTCGTGTTGGTCAGGGCTAGGTTTAAACCAAGAGGGAGGTTCGGGGATTGAAGTTCAATCATTTCATGCAAGGTTTGAATCACAGATAATAAATTCCCAAGAACAGTCACCCTCCCACTTAAACGCACGAATCAGAGATCAACTTGTTCATGGGTTGATCTTTGTTCATCATTTTCAGAATAAAAAGGAAGAGCGGGGAAGAAATGTGAAATAAAAAATCAAACCCCTACCTCTTTGACAATAGATAACAAAGCACTCGTCCTTGAAGATTCAATATGTCGATGTCATCACTTCCAGATTCATTCTTTGAGGTTCATCTAAGATGATGAAGATCCACCGACATTCATCATTCTTCGTTGGAGAGGTGATTCTCCAGAGTTTCGTCAGATAATCCTCTAAGTTTTAATTCTCCATCCACTAACGCGTTAGACAATAAAAAGGAAATCATGTAGTAGCGTTTTAGTTACGTCGCGAGGTAGCATCGTTACGATGTTATGCTTCCTTTATTACATTGTTACGCTGCATGATACGGGCCATTAATGTGCCTCATTAATGCGCCCCATTGTTATCTCGTCATTTCAACGCAGTGTCGCCGTGTCGTCTCTCATCAGATAAAAAAAGAAAATAAAATAAAATTTTAAGGTTATCTTATTATTTTATGAAAAATCCAAAAATACACTTTTTCATTCATCCCTTGTTGGCTGAAGATATGTTCATTCTAGGTGAATCCCGACATTCTAAGTTCAACGGTGTCCTCTAATTTTTTATCCGAGCATCGGTTCAAAATATATAAAATCTTGCTTGCACGTTTACTGAACGCAACTTAAAAAAAGTTCAAAATTACATTCCAGGATATCTGGTCCTTAGAATCACGTGTTGTCAAATTTATCAGTTTCAAAATAATTCCATATAATTAAAAAAAATTACACCAAAAATATGTGACGTTACATTCTCCCCACCTTAGGTCTTTATATCCTCGAAATCCAAAACAAAAACTGAACAAACAGATGGGGGTACTGAGCATGAATATAAGCCTCCCACTCCCATTTTCTCTCTTGGAGATTCTTGTACTTCCACCGAACTCGTACCAGAGGAATCAATCTCCCATGTAGGACCCTATCCTGTTGATCCTCTATCTTCGCTGGGAACTCCGCAAACGTCACCTCATCGTCAATGTTCAGCTCGCCCCAATCGATGACGTGTCATGGATCATGCACATACATCCTCAGCTATGACATGTGGAAAACATCATGAAATCAGTGCATCTGGGGGGGGGGTGGGGGCTAGGAGGTACACCACCTTGACAACTTTGCTCAGGATCTTAAAGGATCCGATAAACCTCGAAGATAGCTTGCCGCCCCGGCCAAAATCTCTGCAATCCTCATCGAGGTGAGACTCAAAAGAACACATGATCTCCCTCCTCAAACTCCAAGGGTCTCCATCTCCTATAAGCATAAGACTCATGCCTACTCTATAAAATCCTCATCCGATCCTGGATAATCTGCACCTTCTCGGTGGTAACCCATACCAACTTTGGACCCATGAGTGCTGACTCCTCTGGGTCTGCCCAGCATATGGGCGATCTACAAGGCTACTCATACAAGGACTCAAACGATTCCATGCCGATAGTGGAGTGATAACTATTGTTGTATGAGAACTCCACCAAAGGAAGGTGGTCCTCCCAACTACGACCAAAGTCACGCACACAAGCACGAAGCATGTCCTCCAAGGTCTATATAGTCCACTCCGTCTGACCATCTGTCTAGGGATGAAAAGCTGTGCTCAAACGCAGCTACGTCCTGAACACCTCCAATAATCCCTTCCACAACCGGGATGTAAAGCGAGAATGACGGTCTGAGATGGTCATTGAAGGCAACTCGTGAAGCCTCACTATCTCTTAGATGTAGAGGCATCCCAATCCCTCTACTGATCCTTGCTTTCGGATGGATAGGAAGTGAGCCTACTTGGTGATTTGGTCAATGATCACCCAAATAGAATCATGGCCTCTGGACGTTTGTGGTAACCCCGTCACAAAGTCCATTAAGATACCATCTCACTTCCACTCTGGTACCTCAAGTGGTTGGTTCAAGCCTGATGGAACCTGATGCTCGACCTTCACTTGCAGAAAAGTGAGGCATCATGAAACGAACTCGGACACTGGTCTCTTCATCCCCAGCCACCAGTACTAATGTCGGAGGTCCTAGTACATCTTTGCCACTTCGGGATGTACCGCCAAAGGGGACATATGGAACTCCCTCAGCACCTCCTCCCACAACATCACTGGTACTATGGTGCACCCTCTGAAAAGGATGGCGTGCTCCCCACCTATCAAAAATCTATCAGGAGCCCATCCTAAGAATAACTGAGAATGTCAGGCCTCGTAGTCAATATCCACCAGTTGTGCCTCCCTGACTCGCTATAAGAGTGGTGGAGTAATAGTCATCGACTGAAGGTAAGCTCCTCCATCATCATTCATAAAGGATATTTGCATCGCAACTAACTGATATGTCGCCTCACTCAGCACCTGTGAACTGGTCCTCCTACTGAGTGTGTCCAACACCACATTCCCCTTCCTAAGAGTATAGACTATCTATAAATCATAGTCAAGGAGGAACTTTAGCCATTTCCGTTGTCTTAGGTTTAGGTCCTTTTGGGAGAAGATATACCTAAGACTATTTTGGTTGGAATAAACTGCAAACCACTCACCTATCAAGTAGTGCTGCCACATCTTCAGAGAAAATACCACTGCCACTAACTCCAGGTTGTGGGTTGTGTAGTTCTGCTCATGTTGTCTCAAATTTCATGAGCCATAGGTGATAACTGCTCGCTCCTGCATCAGGACACAACCCAGTCCAGCCCCTGATGCATCGCAAAAAACTACGTACTAAATACCATCCTCTAGTAGTCTCAAGATGGGGGAACTAGTTATTCTCTACCTCAACTCCTGAAAATTCTGCTGGAATTTCTCCTTGCATATGAAGGGTTATCCCTTCCATGTCAAAGACGATAAGGGTGTTGATACCCTGGAAAAGTTGATCACAAACCTCTGATAGTAACCAGCCAACCCCAAGAAGCTCTGCACTTCAGTCATGCTCCTAGGTGGCTCCCAAGAAAGCACCACCTCTGTATTTTTTGGATCCACTACAACTCCAGCCTCCAAGACGACGTGTCCCAAAAAGTGGATCTCCCATATCCAAAACTAACACTTTGAGAGCTTACCATAAATCTGGTGCTCTCGGAGTGTGTCTAGGACTATCCGCAGGTGTGTGGCGTGCTCCTCCTCCGACGCTGAGTACACCGGTATGTAATCGATGAAGAACATGAAAAACCAATCAAGATAAGGCTGGAAGATCCTATTCATGAGGCCCATGAACACTGCTGGGGAGTTGGTCGTGCTAAAATGCATCCCTAGGAACTTATAGTGGTCGTACCAGTACCTAAAGTTTGTCTTCAGTACATTCTCATCACATACCTAAAGATGGTGATAGCATGAACTGAGGTCTATCTTTGAGAACCACTTCGCTCCCTTCAATTGGTTAAAGAGGTCATCAATTCTCGACAGTGGATACTTTTTCTTCACGGTCACCTAGTTCAGGTGCCGGAAGTGCTCACACAACCTCAAACTCTCGTCTTCCTTCTTTTCAAAAAGAACTGGGGTTGCCCATGGTGAAACACTGGGCCTTATGAACCCCCTCTCCTGAAATTCCTCTAGTTGTACCCTCAGCTCGTGAAGCTCTACGGGAGCCATCTGATATGCTGGTGTGGATATCGGTGTCATATCGGGGTACAAGTCAATGAAAAATTCTACCTCTCTATAAGGAGGTAGTCCTGAAACATCCTCAGGAAAAACATCCTCATACTCGTCCACCTCTATAGGAAATCTTAGACTCCTCTCATTCACTGCACCCAGGGAGAGGCTAGCCAACTCGTGAGTGATTTGCTACACCCTCCTCTGAGAAAGTCTATCCCATACTTCAAGGGTTTCCTTCTTGCCGGTGAAGGAAAACCTGGTCCCATCTTCACGGACACACCGCACTGTATTCCTAAAATAATTGATCTAAGTATGGACTGTGGATAACCAGTCCATACTCAAGATAACATCGTAAGGACATGATGCTACTACTAAGAGATCCCAGCTAAATCTCTTTCCTCCTAGTGTAATATCACACTACCGGCACTAGTGTGTAATCATTGAATCATCTCCCATAAGAGTCTCTATCTATAAGGATCGAGCCAACGGATCCACCGAAATCTCCGAGATCCGAATGAGATCCGTGAAAAGGAAAAAATTACAAGAACTTTTGTCTATAAGAACAAAATATAGGGTGGATAAGACACAAATCATACCTCAGATCATCTTCTGGAGCACCGTGGTCATAATCCTTTGTTGCCTGGAGCTGAGCTCTCCCCTTCCCACCTACTCCCTAAGGTCAAGGTGGACCACTTAAGGGTAGTGGCAGTAACACCTCAAACTATCACCCACTACCTGCCTTTCGGCCAGCTCCCCTTCCACGTCTTCCACCCTGCGGACCTCCTCGCTCGAACTGTTACTTCGGGCTCGAAGATACCTCGACCATCTATTGGTCATACGTATGGCAGGTCAGTCAGTCACGTGCCACGGGTCCCTTCCCGCCACACGCGAAGAACTTCCTGGCTCCCTGCTAACTCCCCCTAGACTAGGAGCCCTACACTACTGACCTTGATTCATGGGGTCATCCTCTAAAAGACCTGGCCTTCTTGGGACCCCATGTCTATTGTCTGCTACCTTCCAAAGAATCTACCACCTGGGGTCTGCTAGCGACTGTAGCTGTCAGTGCCTTCTCCGCCAAGAATCTATCCACAAGAAGGTCTCGCTCTAGCACCCCAGTCTGGGTAGGGATGCTAAGAGACAACACGGATGCCCTGATCTCCCTACTCAAAGGCTAGAGCCCTGAAGGAATGGTATCACACCTTGTATATGGAGTAGCAAGATAGCTCAGTGAACCTCATTGAATACTTGTCTACCATCATGATGTCCTGCTGAAGGTGAAGCAGGTCCTAAATGCGCACAGAGCGTTAGGTCACAGGGAAAAACTCATCCCAGAAAATCCACTCAATGTCTATCTAGGAGAGGTTTTCCTCATCATGTGTCTGTGTGGTCAAACTCCACTATCTTTCTGCTAAGCCCTGTAGAAGGCTCACTGCCAAGATCGCCATCTGGTCAGGTGGTGTCCTCACTAGGTGGAAGACCCACATCACAGCCTCCAGCCAGTCTTCAACGACCTGAGGATTCGTCTCTCCCCTGAACCTTGGAGGTCTTTATCTCTGAAACTCATGTTGGGAACTGAGCCTATGAACTTACTTTGTCAAAACTGTTGGAAGTAGATGCTGACCATCAGGCGGTTGTAGCACTGGTGCACCAACGGGTGGGGCCATATCCAGAACTAGTCCCCAAACGGATGCCTTGTTGCTAGGCGGGTTGTCCTCACGAACCCGTATCGGGATCCTGACTGGTCGTCCACTTTGAGGCACCCTGAAATAGATCAAGATGTACCATGATCATAAGGTAATACCTGTTAAGATGAATTTTATTTAGAAGAACATAATGAGACACTTATGAAACCAATGTTTTCATATATTGAGCTGAAAAGCAGAATTCAAGGTCCTAGTGTATGGATACGTCAGCCGCCGCACCAACACTGGACTCCACGAATCTGAAAGTAAGACTCACAACACTTAACATTGTTGCCCCCAAACAAAACACAGACTCTCGGTCATTATGGTAGGATCGACCACCCTTTAATACCACTTTGTCACGACCCGTCTCCCAGGGCCCGTGTCGTAAATACCCCAATCCCACCTCCTAAAGGCTAGGGGATGACTACTAGTGCCAAAGGCATCAACCTACAAGTGGGAGGCATTTGTCTCAGTACCTGTATGCACACACACACCCAACCATGTCCTAACACACTGAAAGGGAAAAAACAACTATACCATTTAAACAAGGTTGAGTGTAAGTAAAAGTGAAAGTAAGTGGGATAGAATACAAATCCAACAAGGAACTCAAAATAGAAAGTACAAAAGGAAACTCTGATAGCCATATGTGGAAAACCCCACCTGATCGTGAAAGTAGTGAAGCTACTGGAAGACGAAGCAGTATGCCCTATCCACCTAGTCCCACTAGGCCCCACCTAGTCCTAGGCCACCAATTCCACCGTCGTAGAGTCCGTCAGTCCCGTACCCCTAAGCACCTCGGTCAAAACGTTGATCTTCTACACCAGACACAACACATGAGGGTGAAGCCCATGTAGGGGTGAGTATAACAATACTTAGTAGGGACCCTGAGACCCCAGAAGGTCTCTCAGTAATCCATGAAGAAAAACACCACAATGAAAAAACCACATAGTTAATACCACTAAGAAAGATCTCAAAGACATAGCACAAAGTAAAACATGGAACTCACACCAGGTATACATTTAGGGTAGTGATAGTAGTAACATCAGGCATATCGTCGAACTCCTCAACTACTAGAGAACTTATCCTCTATCGAGTATAGTGGACCTACCAGGTCACAGAGATCCACTTCCCACTAACCATGGATTGGTGTGGTACTCATCCCTGATGAGTACCATGGGTATAATGGGCCACATAGAGTTGCTCCACACCGTGGGCCTATCAGGTCACACAGAGCCACTTACCACCTTGGTCGAATTGAGGTACTCCTCATGTCGAGTACCATGGGTCTATCGCGTCACACAGAGTCGCTCCCCACCATGGGCCGACCAGGTCACACAGAGTCGCTTCCCACTGGCCAACGTCGAGCAGTCTTTAGGTCTCAGTCAACCGCAGGGTTCCGTACGTAACGATCTTGGGAGAACCGCTCCTCAATCCATTAGTTGCATCTCTATGTACATGAAAGTCACCACAAAGCATGCCAAAAGATCTGCCTCATCAAGAGGGTCCCAACGTCGCAAATGACTCATCAGTCAGACACATTATTTGTAAGATACATGCATTTTAGTAAACAGGGGGTCGGTTGCGACGGGGCCCGGTCCGATCCGGTCAGACTGACACAACCAACCCGGCCCGGGGGTCCCAAATACCCAGATTTAATTTGAATGACCCGACCTGACCTGGTTCGGGTCGGGGTCGGTATGGTCGGGCTTGACCAGTGGGCCAGGCCTAATGGGTCCCATTGGGCCCGACCCGGTTTAGCCGGGAGTCAAGCCCGTCGGGTCACCCGACGACCTGGTCTAGTCCGGCCCAATCCGAAGGGCACGGTTCCAGCCTGCCAACATACGTTCGGCCCACCGGTGCAGGTCTAGCCCGCTGGGCTGCGGGTCCGGCCTGCCATTCATAGCCCAGTCCGCCAGGGGGCGGATCGGTGGTGCGCCACCTGGCTGGGACACGGAAACCAGCCGTGTCCGGAATCTGCTAGCCCCGCAGACACAGTCCACCCCCTCCACGTGGTGCCTGCATGGCGCTGCATCACCTTGTGGCTGTCGCGGCCAGCTGGCCACGGTCTCATGCCATCGTGGCATGCTTTCATCCTCCAGCGCGGCCGGCGAGGGCCGACCACCTCTGTTGCTGCCACGACGTCGGGTGGCGCCACCCCCTTCACGAGGCCAGTGTGGTCTGCCCCCTTCACGCGACCGGTGTGGGCTGCCCCCTTCATGCATCTGGAGTGGGCCCGCCGCCGCTGCCGATGGTTCCGCGCTGAGGGAACCTTCTACGGCCCACTGGAGTTGCTCCGATGGCCCATTTTCCGTTTCGTTTGTGCCTATGGGCCTCTCGGGTCGCTGCCATCCCTACTCAGGACCCAGAATCGAATTGCTGCCACTTTGCGAATGCAGCCACCAAGAACGCATGAGAGGAGGTGCTCGGGCCTTGTTTGTGTCATCCCAGGCCAGTTTTAAACCAAGGGGGAGGTTCGGGATTGAAGTTCAATCATTTCATGAAAGGTTTGAATTCTGAATAATAAATCCCCAAGAAAAAGTCACCCTCCCGCATAAACGCACAAATCACGGATCGACTTGTTCGTGGGTTGATATTTGTTCGTAATTTCAAAAAAAAGGAAGAGTGGGGAAGAAATGTGAAATAAAAAATCAAACCCCTACCTCTTTTATGTTTGATGATGAAGCATTCATGCTCAAGGATTCAAGATGTCGACGTCATCACTTCCATCTCTGTTCTTCGAGGTGCATCAAAGACGATAAAGATTTTCTGGCGTTCTTCATTTTTCATTAGAGAGGAGAGTCATTGGATTTTCATCAGAGAATCCTCCATGTTTTAATTCTCCATCCACCAATGTATTAGACAATAAATAAGAAATCACGTCACAACATTTCAGTTATGTTGCGACATCGCGTCGTTATGCTGTTTCATTTATGAAACAACGTCATTGTTATGCTTTCTTTATTGCATCGTTATTATACGTGATATGGGCCATTAATGAGACTCATTAATGTACCCCATTGTTTCCTCGTCACTGCATGGTGGCATCGCCGTGTCGCCACTCTTCGGATGAAAAAAGAAAAGAAAATAACTTTTTAAAGTTATTTTATGATTTTCCAAAAACTTCAAAAATAAACTTTTCTGTTCGGCCCTTGTCGGTCGAAGTTATGTCCATTCTAAGAGAATACTGGTGTTCTAAGTTCAACGGTATCCTTATATTTTCGATCCGAGCACCGGTTCAAAAGATATAAAATCTCGCTCGTATGTTTACCAAACGTACCTTAAAAAAGTTTAAAATTCCATTTCGGGATCTCCGGGCCTCGAAATCACGTGTCATCGAATTTTTTTATCTCGAAATAATTCCATATAATTAAACAAATACACCGAAAATATGAGATGTTACAATAAAAAATGAAGATTTCACATTGAGAGTCATGTTGTACGGGACGATAAATGACTTTCCTGCTTATGGGAATTTTTCAGGATATAGAATTAAAGGAAGTTATGGGTGTCCCATCTGTGAACGTGGTACACAGTTTATTAGGTTGAAACATTAATCAAAAAACATGTTTTTAAGACATCACATATTTCTACCCCAACGACATAAGTACAGATCTTGAACGACATCATTCAATGGAAGTTCAAAAGAACGTACCGCACCATCTCCACTAATTAGTGATCAATTATTTGAGAAAGTAAAATATGTGGACACTACTTTTGGTAATTTTTTTTAAAAAAACTTACGAAAACCATTTGGAAGAAGATATCATTTTTTTAATTACCATACTATAATTTTCTATGCATAAAACACTTTCTTGATGTTATGCATGTTGAAAAAAATGTATGTGACAATGTCATCAGCACATTGCTAAATGAACTTGGAAAAACAAAGGATGAAATTAAGGCTAGGTAGGACATGGTTGACATGGAAATATGAGAAGATTTTTCACCAGTGAAGGGTGAAAAGCAAAATTTTCTTCCTCCAGCTGCTTACACTCTTTCCAGGTAGGAGAGATATCAGTTTTGCAACTTCTTGGATGATGTAAAGGTTCTAGAGGGGTATTCATCAAATATCAAGAACATAATGTCAATGATCGATTTAAAGTTAAAGGGTTTAAAATCACATTACTTCTATGTTTTGATGCAAGATATAATTCCTATATCTTTACGTTGCATTTTGCACAAGAATGTCCGTTATACGTTAATGAAGCTCTATTTCTTCTTCAAATCTATATGTAGAAAATTTATAGACCTGGAGAAATTTCTGAGTACCAAAAGAGAAGTTACCGTCATATTATGTGAATTGAAAATGTTTTTCCTATCGACATTATTTGATATGATGGTTCATTTGATCATTCACTTGGTGAGAGAGATTCGACTATGTGGTCATGTACACTATAGATGGATGTACCCCATTGAACGGTATATGAAGATTTTGAAAGGGTATGTCAAAAATTGAAGTCAACTGGTTGTATTGTGGAGAAATATATTGTCGAGGAAGCCATTGAATTTTGTACAAAATAACTGTCTGATGCGGAAATCATTAGTCTACTGAAATCTCATCACACTAGGCGGCTTGTGGGTGAAGGAGTTTTTTAAAGAGAGGTTGTCACAATCAATATTATAGATCAAGATTAGGTCCACCTTTATGTTTTACATAACATTTTGGAGGTTAACCCATATGTCAAAACCCACAAAGAAATTCTTAGGCATTTGAATCCATCAAGGGATGAAAAATGGATATCAAATACACATAATTGATAGTTTATAGGATGGTTTTGGGACTGTATATTTAAGGAGTCCGAGGAAAATCCAAACTCCATTTTAGAATGACTTCCATGGCTAGTCAAAGGAAAAAGTGTGTGTGTGTATTATCTTATAATGATTATGTAATTAATGATTATACATTCTATACTAATGAACATGATAAATAAAGTACCATGCAGAATAGTGGAGTTACACTTGTGGCTAAAGTGATGTATGTTTCTGGTTCTAAGGATAGAAATCCAATTTATACGAATATGTCATACTTTGGAATCATCAAAAAAATATGAGAGTTGGATTATACGAACTTCCATGTGCCTATTTTTTAATGAAAGTGGGTTGATAATAGGAGTGATGTTAAAATAAATGATTTGGGATTCATGAAATTTGATTTTAGTATGTAAGCGTACAAAGAAAACCCATTTATAATGGCATCACAGGCTGTACAAATATTTTATGTTCCAGATCCCGCAAACCGAAACTAGTCAATTATACTATTATCCACCAAAACTGATGAAGGTTTAGATGAAAATTAAATAGAGGATTCCCCTTTTATTGGGATGTCTCAATAATTTCACAGCATTCCCAATGTAGATAGAGATTTTTATGCCAAATAAGACCACAATGAAGGGATTTGGATAGTCGATAGAGGGGTCAAATCCCTTCATCCTTTAAAAATAGAGAGTTCAATAATCAGGCTATATTTTTTTTGTAATATACATCATGTTACCTTATGTCATTATCTATTCAATACTAATTTTATGTAATACAAATTAAGTGTTGAATCAATTCTATAGATAATGACTTCTTCACGTGATGATGCTCCTAATCCCGAGGAACAATAGGTCTCTCAACCTGCTGCTGCTTGCAGTACAGAGGACCAACGAGTTTCTCAACCTATTACTATTGCTTCTCCCAGTGTAGAGGTATAACCACCATCTGCACATGTCAATTATTGCACTCCGAATAAACATATTTATGATGTTTAAACCGAGTAAATGGTATGCACCGAAACACTAGCGTCGTAGAAAAAACAGGAGCGTCGTAGTTTGATGGTGTTACAAAAAATCCTTAAGGAAAAAAGTGAAAGGCATAAAATATGAGGTCGGATGGAATAAGTAGGGACAACATGTTAACCCTAATAAGGCCACGTTCAGTAGTTACATTGAAATCATCACTCGACAATGCATACTGATTGATGTACAATCGTTACACCATGTTTTCATCAGGCTTAAGAAACTGATGTGGGGAGATATTACACTAACACTATCATATATCATTTCTTTAATTTAATAAAAAATAAAATAATTAATCATTGACTTACTCTTCATCATCCCCTGTAGAGTGAATTTATAGTGGATGACATGAACAAATACTATGTATTAAGGGTTTCTCGAAGGACTCACAGAGGATTTCACACAATTTTAATGAATTATTATCTTAAAGATGCTGAAGGGAAAATAAACCTGCACCCACATACTATTTATGTGCACTTGATAACCCAAGGAGTGTGGGATGCGTTTACTAGCCGTCATGAGGAGCAGTCTTTGTAGGTACATTGTGTTTGGTAATACATTGTTTGAAGATATGTGTATTTATCACTTTGATTGATAGTTTTTTATTGATAAAAAAACAAATGAGTTCTAAAAATAAGGAACGATCAGCAAAACCAACGTACCCCTACCGTAAATCAAGAATGAGGTATTATTCAATTAAAAAAATTGGTACATATTTTAAATCTACTGTAATAATTTTATGTGACATAAAACAAAACAATAACTATGTTCCTCTATTTATATACAGATTGATGAATCCAAATCCAATATCACTTCAATCCCATGCCATGTTCTATGGAAGGAGACACATGTAAATAAAGATGAGATACTAATAGATGAAAACACACAAAAAATGTGGGAAACGTGTGTAATTATGATAAAATAAATATTTGTTTTGATTTAAATCGATATTCCATAATAATTATTACTTATCTTCCTATATTTTCTATCTGACATAGTCATAGGAATTAGAAACACCCAAAATGGATGTGGACATACTTTCAGTGGCCTTAAAGTAGCCAGAAAAGTTTGGCCGCATCAGAGGTGTGGGTTTTGGGGTGAAACCCTGAACATTTTTTGAGAAAAAAAAAGAGGAGGATCAAAGTGAAGAAATCAAAATGATGAGAAAAATAATAACTATCCTTGAAGAACATATACAATTGCAGAGAGAGTTCATGGAAAATATTATGGCGGGGGGAGGGGGAAAAGAGAAGAAAAAACTCAAGAACAACCAGTGTGTGAAGATCCCGCCCCATCCCCCACTATCTTTGAGGTGAGCCATTCCCCTAAAAAACCTATCTTTACTAAGGTAATCAATGTTTTAATAGTTGTTTCTATGAATTGTGAATCATATAGACACTGATACCTTTCCTGTACTGATATTGTACAGGGTGAAAATGACTGTGATTTATATCTATCAACACCCACCCATTGCCTTATAGCGAGGGCTATGGTGTTCGATATCCAGAACGTTAAGCTACACAACAGACCACTTCCAATAGGTCATGTCAAAGTGATGATTAACATAGCTCATGAGCTGAGCGTCGAGCTACCTGTTTCAATTGATGATGAAGATATTTATAAGATTGAACAAGCTCTTGTAACATTCATTGCATGGTTGTCAAAGCTTGTAAAAAAACATGTCGACAAGGAGGTATTCATTTCCAATTTTTTTTCAAGATAAACCTTTAACATTTAATGAAAAAAGGTCTGAACCAATGAATGTTATTACAAACAAACATAGGAAAGGGGTGAAAAGAAATAATAGCTCAAAACCATCTCAAGGATCAACCGAATGATCAAAACGATCTACCAAAATCACCTTAAACCCACCTATTCTATATCCAAATTTATTATCATTTTAGACTCATGTGAATACAAATTTGAAAGATGGTATGGTTCACACAATTCTTTTTGATGAAAATATGTACCGTTAGGAAGATCCAGATTTTAGTAGTGTTGAAAATGTAAGTGAAATCTTGGAGTATGGTTGGTTAAGCGGATTAATTGTAAATGTTTACATGATGGATGTTTTCATGATTCGATTTTCCAAAAGATGATATACTATGATAATTATGGATAAATACATTTCATATTTTTCACAGGCATATATATGAAAACCAATTGAATGAATTTTCCTATGAACTAAAATTTGGATTTGTTAGTCCTCACGTCACCTCTATAGCACAAACAGATATAAAATCCGATAAAGAGGGTGAAATAGTGGCAGGCCTGCTCAAATAATTTAACAGCAAAATTACGGATGAGAGACTCTTCTTAATACCAACGATGAAGGGGTAAAATTTTACAATTTAATCATATCAAATATATTTTAATTTATTTCATTACTTATTCCTTTTTGTGTTTTAGGTAGTATTTGATGCTCATTGTAGTCAATTTGGATACTCCAAAGATTTATTTCTTGGATTTAATGCATGAATATCCAAAAAACGACCACAAATGATGGCATTTGTCAATTTGTAATACACTACATCCAAAATTTTAGAACTAAACATCTAGTTATATAATTTAGATTATATTTTAATAAGGATTCTATTATGATAGGGTGGTGTGTGACTATCGTCTACATCATAGAATGAGGCTTGGGGAAAAGGACAAGAAACATTACAAGTACTACGACTGGATAAAAATTAGGGTATGTATAATAAGATTTCACAATCCAAACACATATAAAAAAATTACCTATTTTTCTCAATGTTTCTACAGTTACCAAAAGAAACAAATAATAAATAATGTGGTTATTATGTTTGTAAATTTATGAAAGAGATTGTATTCCATGAACAAACTAGCATCCTTAAAGAGGTATTTTTGAAGATAATTACAATTTCATTTAAAATACTTATTAATCCTTTGTGTATTTATATTTTTTCAATACTACCAGGATTGTTGAAAAGAATACTATTCACAAGATGAGATATATTTGTTTAGAAACAAATGGGAAGCATACCTGATGGAAGAATGTACAGAAATAGCATGAAGACGTGACCGATATGACTCGAAGTGTCTATTTTTATTTTAAATTGTCAATATTTTTAGTAAAAATAACAAATGTTGTACTAAAAAACAAGAAAAAATATTCAGATTGTTTTTATACCTTAGGAAAATGATCCATCAATAATTTTTGACATGTAGGAATCAACCACACCTCAATCTGACAAACAATGTGAACGATATGACTAAAATTGCCCGTTATCAGTTTAAAATTGACATTTTAGCTCAAAACGCGTCAGTCACTGAAAACCAAGAAAACTCGCACTGATTGTTTTCATAATTTAGGAAAATGATTCATAAGTTCTTTTTGATGGGTATGAAGCAGTCTCATTTCAAACTGATGCACGATGCGACCGGTATGACTCAAAATGCGTGTTTCTAGTTTGAAATGATATTTTAGTAAAAAAACACAACTGACATACTAAAACTGAGAAAACACATTTGGATTATTTTGATACTTTATAAAAACAATATATAAGTCATTTGTGACGTGTAAAAATCATCCACACCTCAATCCGATGCACGGTGCGACCGGTATGACTCAAAGTGTCACTTTTTATTTAAAATTGACATTAATTTTAGTAAAAAAACACAACTCATATACTGAAAAATGAGCAAATACATTCGTATTGTTTTGATAATTTAGAAAAATGATTCATGATTCATTTTTTATGTTTAGGAATCAACCCCACCTCAATAAAACACACGATGTGACCAGTATAAATCAAAATGTGTCTTTTTATTTAAAATTGACATTAATTTAAGTAAAAAGAACAACTGCCATATAGAAAACCAAGTAAACACATTCGGATTTCTTTTTATACTTTAGGAAAATGATACATGAGTTATTTGTGATGTGTAGGAATCAACCACACCTCAATCTGACACACGGTGCAATCAGTATGACTAAAATTGTTTGTTATCAATTTAAAATTTACATTTTAGCTCAAAACGTGTCGGTCACTAAAAACCAAGAAAACCATTTCTTATTGTCTTAATAATTTAGTAAAATGATTCATAATTCCTTTAAGACGTGTATGAAGGAGTCTCACACCAAATCAATGCACGATGTGACTGGTATGACTAAAAAAGCGTTCTTCCAGTTTGAAATGATATTTTACTAAAAAAAAACACAACTGACATACTGAAAACTGAGAAAACGCATTTGGATTGTTTTGATACCTTATAACAATGATCCATGAGTCATATGTGATGTATAATATTCAACCACACCTCAATATAATGAACGATGTGACCGGTATAAATCCAAATTTGTTTTTATTTAAAATTGACATTAATTTAAGTAAAAAGACCACGTGACATACTGAAAACCGAGAAAACACATTCATATTGTTTTGATACTTTAAGACAATGATCCATGAGCCATTTGTGATGTGTAGGATCAACCACTCCTCAATCTGATGCACAGTGTGACCAGTATGACTAAAAGTGTCTATTATCAGTTTAAAATTGACATTTTAGCTGAAAACATTTCACTCACTGAAAACCAAGAAAATGCCCTCCAATTGTCTTCATAATTTATAAGAGTGATTCGTAAGTCCTTTATGACGTGTATGAAGCAGTCTCACTTCAAACCGATGAATGATACGGCCAGTATGACTCAAAATAGGTGTTTTTGGTTTGAAATGATATTTCAGTAAAAAAAACTATCATATTGAAAACTGAGCAAACCCATTCGGATTGTTTTGATACTTTAGAACAATGATACATGAGTCATTTGTAACGTGTAGGAACCAACCACACATCAATCCGATAAAAGATTTGACCAGTATAAATCCAAGTATGTCATTTAAATTTGATATTAATTTTAGTAAAAAAATAAGGGACATACTCAAAACCAAGAAAATCCATTCAAATTGTTTTGATATTTCAAGACAACGATCCATAACTCATTTGTGACGTGTAGGAATCTACCCCACCTCAATACGACGCACGGTGTGACCTGTATAATTCCAAATGTGTCTTTTTTTTAAATGACATTTTATTAATCTATTCTTTCATATTAATGTTTAATTTATTTCCTTATAGTATTACTAACATAATATTTGTTTTCTTATATAGGTGGAACATTTTGCTTGAGTTGGGATGATTTGTTCGACAACTAATACCATGAGCAGAAATTTTTGAGAGGGGATAACAAATGTCAAAGTATGAAACATTAATGTTTTTAACTGTTTTTTGTATAATTGTAAATGTAATTATATAAAACATTGTTTGAAATATAGATAGCATTGTTTTCCAAACCCTTGTATGCACTGCTTTCTTCTTGTGTGTATTATGCAGGTGCTATTTTGTATAGGTGGTGTGTGTGCGTTGTGCAGGTGCAGGTGTTGCTGGTGGGTATGTTGTTATATAAACACCACACCATAGGCAGCAAGGCCTTTATCAGCGCTATTTTGAGCATTGATAAAGGCCCATTTTAGCAGCGCTACTTAGAGCGTTGATAAAGACACCCTTTATCAGCGCTATTTCGAGCGCTGAAAAAAGCACCATTTATCAGTGCTAATTAAAGCGCTAATAAAGTTGGCTTTTATCAGCGGTAAAATAGCACGGATAAATGTGGTCCTTTATCAGCGATTTTTTTAGCGCCGATAGAGGACACCCTTTATCAATGCTTTTTTAGCACTCTTAAAGGGGTCCTCACCTTTATCTTCGCTGAGATTAACAACGCTTTTCTAGGGTTGATAAAAGCATTATCTGTAGTAGTGTTTCATCCATTAATATTGAGAATTAAATCTTTATTAATAATTTTCTCTCTCATCATATATGTTATGAATCCCAACACAAACACCTATGGTGGAGGAATATATACATGAGCAAGCCACTAGAGAGATTGACGCACAACGTATGGCTGATGAATGCTTCATGCATGAACAAATGGTAAGAACCAGCAAAGGTAAGAGAACAGAAATCTCTATTTCTCCGATTGAAGCTAAAGAGAAGAGGAAAACTCAAGTCAATGTCTCTGTGGACAGCAAAGGCTTTCAAATGATTACTCATAGGAAAACTGGCCTTCAATTTGAGCTAGTTAAGGCTTCTGATCATCAGCCAATAGAAGCGACAAACAATTTTGGGGTGCTTGATTCTCTTAACGAGGAGTTAGGACAGGTTGATTCTGCTGGCATAACTGTTGATGATGAAGAACCTAAAGGCAAGTGGCATCACAAATCTTGGGGAAGTGGTAGGCTTCCAAAAAGTCATGGTTGAGGACGTGGGCGTGATGACTGGGTTGCGGACTGGGGGTGTGGATGAGGTTTGTCATCAAGATCTTTTCGCAAGGAAGCTGAGACTAAGCTCACTTCAGAGCAGTTAAAGATCATGGAGAAGTATGTTGTGTTCTTAAATCAGGAAAACTCAAACGCAGAGTGGGATACTGTTGATGAGGATGATATATCTGATAACGATTACAGGAATGATCCCGATGTTTCTTTTGGATGAGGGCATGCCTTGTTTGACCCTGTTCATTTTCCTCTGCTTGTTTCTCTTTTCTTTTGTATTTAATAAATGGTCAGGAGTTTAGGCTTTTGGCTAGACCTACTTCGTATATAAATATTTTGAAATATAAATATATATTTACAAATATATTGAATATATTTATTTTTAAATATATTTATTATAATTTTATATTTATTTATTAAATTATATGAATATAATTTTAAAAAATAGTTATTATAAAGAAATATGAATAAATAATTATTTATTGAATTATAAACATATTTAAAAAAATGCAAATATGTATTTATAAATATAATTATAACTATAAATAAATATATTTTGAAACATATACTTATTATAATTTTAATAAAATAAATACATTTATTTGTAATTATATATATAAATATATTTGGAAACATATATTTAGAATTATATATATATATATATATATATATATATATATCAAATTTTCTTTTAAAATTAAATAAATATAAAATTCTAAAAATATAATTTTTTAAAAAATAAATATATTTATTATAAATAAATATGAATAATTAATTATTTATATTAAAAAATAAATATATTTATAATTATATAGATATAAATAAATATATATATATATATATATATATATATATATAAAAAGGCAATAAATATATTTATAATTATAAATATATATTTATAATTATAAATACATATTTACAAATTTGTAAATATTTATTTCTGAATATATATATATATATATTAATTTGAAAGTTAATTTTTTTTTATCAAGTTTGGGGCGTGAGGTCCATATGAAATGGGGCTCACACTCAATCCTTTTAAAGTTAAAGAGTCAATTCATGTGGGGCTTGCGGTCAGATGAAAAACCTAACCCCATTTAATAGGGAAAGAAAAAAAAAATGACCCACAACAGCCGCTGTCGTCCATGGAGATTCTCCCACAGATTCTATGCACGCACGCGGCAGCTTACACCGTGGGGCGCCTTCTACGGGCATGTGGGGATAAGCTCGACCGTTGGCGGCGACGTCCCATTAGTCGGACCGGCGGAATCCTTGAGAGAACTCTGTGACTGCCCTCCCAAAAGTGATGGGTCTGGAGCCGCGGTGGTGGGCGGCCTGAAATTGTGGGAGGTGAGGTCTCTTTCGTTGAACCTTCGGATCCAACAAATCAGCAAGGTCTGTGGTTGGAATGGTCGTTCCAGGAGGTCACGGTTCTGGAGGACGAATGCGCCGACGAAGGCCAGAAGGGCGAATGCGAGGGTGGCGCCGGCGATGATGAAGAGCCCCTTGAAGCTATCGACGCCCAGGCGGCCAGAGTCGACCATTGGGGCAGCGGCAGAGCAGTTGTCGACTCCTAACCATTTCGACTGGATTTCGCCCAGCTTGCCCTCCTTCACCTTCAGCACAGCCCTCGATACATGCCACACCAGTGGCGACCCCTGGGGGAAGGCCTACAATTCAAACTGTCACTCTAACCTTCCACCGCATTTTTTTTTAGATTATAGATGATAAAAGATATAATAATCATTAGGAAGAATAAGAGGCGTGATATTTTCCCCAATCCAAAAAACAAAACCCGAGGGTTGAAATGCGACAATATCCAAAATGAGAACACTTGTTTTATTAAAAATGTATTAATTAGTTCACACAAATCCATGCACATTGAGGTGTTACACCATGGGAGATGGTATTACTTAAAAGTTTTTTGAATTCACACCCGAAGGCGGTAGTGCGGTTATTCATATACAGTGAATCACTCGCACTCTTTGGACGGTTTTCAACAGGGTTTATTTGTGGAATCAGAAATACATAATGGTTTCTACATGGGTGTGGACCAACTTTCCAAAGACAACTGGTCATGGTCATTTTGTCAATGATGCTTAGGAACTCAAATTGGTCAAAAGGATGAGAGGTCAGGCTCGCCGCACCCTATTGGAAGAATTATTGTCTATTCCAAGACTCTTATAAATTGAAGTCATGTTTGTGAATCCTTCCCAAAACCCAACATAAGGCCGGTCACCCTTTACATTTGCAATTAGTTATTTACATATGTGGATGTGAACATCTGTATGTATCAGACGTTCTCCATCAATTGATCCATCTGTATGTATCAAATGTTCTTCATCAGTGGACCCATTTGTATGTATCATAGGTTCCCCTTCAATAGTACCATCTTTATGTATTAGAGGTTCTCCATTTTGTTTTCTTCACTATTTTTTTATGCTGGTTTTAAGCCATGTGGTTGGGCACTCGGGAATTTATCGTCATCCAGGGAGAAGGTTGTTGTTCTGGTATTGTGATCGGGCCCATGATGTGGCTTCCTACGTATCATCATGAAAGGAATCCGAATCAACGTAGTTCAATGCCACTTAACGGGACACATCGCACCTTTTAAGGTCATGTGACAAGGACCAAACCAACAGTTTAACGTCATGAGACAATGACGTGTAGATGAAAGGTGCCTAACCATGGCTGGTATGGGGCTTACACATGAAAAAAAACTCTTTATGGCTAACCCTGCGGGGAATATGGCCCGGTGAGATCTGGTTGATCTTACAAGAATTATGGCCTTGTGAAGATAGCTCTCACCGGGAATATGGTTTGATGAGGATGAGGTGAAAAGGACCCGAAAGAAATGTAGCCTTTCAGGTGGGGGCATGATCTTATTGAAAATATGGCCCAGTAAAGATGGTAATGGATTGAAAATGTTGGGTTTGAACAACATGAGGGTGTCCTACTTATCCTGTCGGGACAGGAATCAAAGCTAATGTAGTTCATATATGTTAGTGCTTACACCTATAGGGGAGGCTCAACCGAGATATTTCAATTATGCTAGTGAAATGATCACCACCGATCTCTAAGCCCATGTAAGTCAAGCTCAGCGTGAGAAACAAGAGATAGTAGAAGATATGTCATATCACACAAACACATTCGGATGGGACTTACATCTGAATTGGAAGTCCATGATTGAACTTTATTCCATGTCAGATGATGGATGAGGGAGGGGATATGGAAGGCAGTTTAAGTATGATATCATGAAAGAAAGGCTAGAGGCTTACTTAAGTAGGTATTCCCATGTAGGAATGTGCTCCCCCGTCTATTGATGGACAATGGTGGGGAAACAATAGGCTAACTGACAAGGAAGACCAGGCCTTACTCCAATAAGGATGACCATGTAATTATCATCCTCCATCCTTTTTATAAACCCTAGATTGGTGCTTACGCATCCATTAATTGGAAAATAGAAGGTGCAGATACTGCCCAATTCACTTCACATTTCAGGAAGCTTACGGGAGATGAACACTGTTTCATGAACCAAGAAGATTCCCACCAATACCTCCAAGGCTAGGATCCATATTACAAGGGGAATTCACTATTGTGAATATCTTGAGGACCTCACTTATTTGTAAGGTTAAGTGGGTGGCATACTTTACCAAGGGAATGAACGATCGAAAGAGGGATATGTTGGGGTGTCCCATACACCAGCTATATAAATTTGGTGGTTGTGGGGGAGGCCTTGATGAAAAAATTCCCAAATAGGATACTTGGGTAAAGGAGTGCTCTATCATTGATGAATGAAAGTTTCTGAATTAGATCTTGGAGAAAGCTTCACCCAATTAATAGTTGGGTGAACTAAAAGGGACTTCTCCTAAGTGATACTTAGGAAAACTGAAGTTGACTTTCCCAAAGTGATACATAGAAAACTAAAGGGATTTCACCCAATTGATACATGGGTAAAGTATGATCAAGGATCCACAACTTGGGATAATCTTTTCCCTGATGATAAGGGGACTCCTCAGATGCTTTTGAAAAAAAGACATGCATGTATGTGGTCAAGTAAGGGTCTTTCAACCTGGTGCTATTGGACTAGGAAGGATGTGGTTCCTCGCAAGGGTTTTTGGTTATTTACACATTTGGGAACTCAAATAACCTCTTTTTATTAATTCCCTCTTATTTTAAATCTTAATAATCTACTTCAGGGTTTTGAGGGCTTGGGTGAGATGGTTGGGCAAGCAGAGCTTTGGGCTATCTCTCAGTCTTCCAGAGGAAAATTTGGGACCTTGGGTGAAGGGGTAATCTCACACAAGTGAGTCACACATGTTGTACTTGTGTGAGTTAGTTTGTCATGCTAGTTCTACACATAAAGTTCACTTGGGTGCACTTCAAGGCTTTTAAGGTGATTTTATTACCATTCCCTATACATTTTTTCTTTATGTATTTGGGGTACTCATCCTTCAAGACCATCAGACTTCTTTTAGAAAAAAGGGACTGCCAAGAAATCCCCCCCCCCCAGGATTGGATCCAATTAGAACAAGGTAGATTTAATCCTGGGCTAAGAGTAACACTAGCGTGAATTAATCCTTGAAAGAGGGTCATTTTCTGCTCTGAGATGGTCATGGCCTGTGTTTGTGGTAGGGACTTGTTTTCTATGAAATATTTTCATATAATTGGGTCACAAAACCCACACAACCAGGAATATCACACGTCTATTGTGAATTATTTGGGTGTTTTTATAAACAGAGGAGGGGCGGTGGTCCCTCCCACCGTATTTTTTTTTCTTTTTTCACCTAAAAGAGAGAATTATTTGATTCTATTTGCGCAAGTGATCTGTGTTACACTAAGGTATGTGCTTAACTTAGTATTTTTCCCTACCTTTAGCACACCATCATTAGGTTTATAGGTTGGGTGAGACATTTGTGTGAGTCTATACCCTCAACAGTAAGCCGAGGTGACTTGATTTAGCGAGGGTAGATGAGTGTAGGACATTCATGAAATGGCTTGACCGGAATGACTAGAGTGAGGTGACTGGCATGAGTTTAGTTGCATGAGACACTTAGGAGTGTCCATTTACATGAGTGCCCTGGGTGAGTGAATTTGTTTACTTAGAAAATTTTCTTACCCAAGGGTTAGGCAAACTACTTGGGTAAGGAAAATTTGGTCTTATCCAAATTTTCACCCAAGGTTTGGACCTTATGTTCCTATTAAATTGATTACTTTCACTTTATGACAATAATTTATCTATAATTAACTCTTATATGTCTATTTACAGGATTCTTAGGGCCGATAAAATGATTATTATTTCAAGTGATCAAGTTGTTGCTCGCATTGGGGAGATTCTATACATCATTGGACCAGGGTACTGCCACTCATGTGATGCTACCCTATTGCATATTTCCAAAAATATGAATAAGAACCACCTATAATATCCTATAAGTGAATTAATTATGTTACACGATAATGGGATTTTGACAAACAAGCTCATTCTGAGGTTGAATAATTATATGCCACACTCTTGGTTTAACAAGTATACTAACATTACAATAGCCAATATATATTCTGAGGTCTATTATATCAATGAAGGAAAAACATGATTTGTGTGCCTGATTTACCATAGTATTAGTGATCTTGATCTATGACCATGTATTTTTGAGTTGAATACGCAAAATTTCTCATCTATTTTTCATCGCTCTACCACTGATCTATTAAAGGGATGGAATAAAGATTGAGACTTTCATGTTGGAGGGGGAGTTAATCCAGAATGGATGTGGGTTCCAAAGCTGAGCTTATGTAGTCTCTATTTATGAATCCATTTGGGTTTCAAAAATACACATGTAAAAGAAAATTGATATAGTCCTAGAATTATTTAGTTGATAGAGTCCTCAAACCATTACTTTCCATCTGACGCACGGGGAATTAGGTGTCAGTTTGTGGGATTTATACAAAGTCTAAAGGGTACCCATCCTTCATGCCACATATGTAGAGTTCATCACATTGAAGACAATGTGGGAAGACACTGAATAGACACCTGTTTTAGCCCATTAGTTATTAAAATTATCTTTGAAGGAAAAAAGGAAAAGACCCTTTACCAAAGAATGATGTTCATACTGAGGTATGGATGAATTCATTCTTAAAGCTTTGGGGTAGGGACCAAGTTGTAATCATCCACTGCGGTGTCCCAGAATGGAAAAATAGTGAATATTAGGAAAGTATTGGCCTATGTTGGAGCAAGGTCAATATGAAATGCGGGGTTTCACAATCGATCCTGACATCCTTGCGAAGAAACTCTTGTTTGTTTCCTAATAATATAGTTTAGCACATATTTGCTTCTTGTTCATAATTCTAATGGTGGCATGAGGCTAGGTACATTTTTCATGGTAGACAAGCTGGAACAAGGGGGTGTAAGGTTTGGTGTCCTGAGAACCAACTGTAGTGTACTTTGATTACATGAATGTTCACTTATTATATATTGTTCATTGTTCTGCATGACTATAATATAATAATGTCTTGGAATATTTGTTGCATTGATAAGGTCATGATAGATCCCCGCTATGATGAGAACCTTGAAATTCTATAACAATATTCTTAAATAAATTTCTATGGTTGGATTAAATACTATGATAGGACACATAGTATACAGACCGTCATGTGCGAGTACTCGTAAGAAGACGAGACTCTCTCTCATGGAGTTCGCACTTGGTAATCTCCAAGATGGGAGATTATGAGAACAGACCCGCCAGTAGCAATTCCGCATGTCTTGGTGTCATCGAACATTGCTATCTACGAGTGTGTGTAATGGTCCTTAGACTGGAATATTATCATTAACTCATGTCATGACTCACACACTTAGATTTACTGACGAAAACCGTCATGCAAACAGTTGGTGAGAAGTAGGGTACGTTGGGTGCGTCACGAGTGACATGTTGTTAATGGATAAGTTGAGGAAGTATTTGTCCCTTCCATTTATGGAATTTGATATCTCGGACCTTTGATTGAAATAGAACTGTTGCATTAAATTCCATGGCCATGGTGTAAACGACAAGTTTATTTCAGGTAGTCAAAGAACGACGGATCAAGCATATAGGTTTATGACACTTCCATGAAACCTGCTTGATGATATATTGAGACAAAGGGATTAAATTACAGAGTAAGCGTTCGTATGAGGTGTTAATTCAATGCAACGTCAAATTATTTCTCTTGGGTGCCTTGACCCGTTGCTAGAGAGTAATCTTGGACTTTAGGCAAACCCACCTAATGCCAATGAGAAAGAGGTCTAGAGGGTCACACAGTAAGTGTATTCAAGTATCTCAAGTAGAATAAAGATTATTCCCGTACATGGTTTAATAATTATTCAAGGAAGCCTAAATAATTTTAATGATGGAGGAAGAAGGAAATGAAAAACAAGATATACACATCGTGTATTAAAGATTACACGCCGTGCAGTTTTTCATGGAAAACAAGTACACGTCGTGTATTAATAATTACATGCCGTGTAGTTTTCTTTATAGAAAGGAAATGAATAAATTAAAACAAGATATACACGCCGTGTACATTGAATGTACATGCCGTGTAGTTTTCAATGAAAAAAAAGTACACGCCGTGTATTTATTAATACAAGCTGTGTAGTTTTTCCAGTCGGGATTTTGAGGATATAATATTGTTTTAAATGATATTTATTATAATCAGTGTGGGCCCATGCCAAGGAATTAATTATTCGACATGGGGGTTTTAAATAAGAGTTAATGAAATAAATAAAACGTGTAATGCATTTATTTATTTTCATAACTCTACAACCTCAAACATGATTATAAATATCCTCACAACTCGAAATCTTTTCCGACAGACAAGAGAATCATTGTTCATAACAATTCTGGAGAATTATTTCAAGCCCGAAAGAACCTCTTCCTCCAAGAATGCTCTCAAGACCGAGAGATATCCTCTTCCATCGGATCAAGACGATCTAAGGCGAACAACGCAAGTAAAGGTTTCTCCACGCTAGCACTCGGAGACTCCTTTGGCGATGTCCCGAGATACGAGGTACATGTGTGGATCACCGCTAGAGGAAGTCTACACTTGGCTTCTGCGACACAACGACGAATCACATCGGAACATGATCAAGAACATCAATGAATAAAGAACACTCAAAAGGTATTTCTTTTCAATTTATTAAATTAATTATAATCAACCTGTTATGATCCTACTTTGTGGTTCCAGGACTTTCCTTTTCTTTATCCATTTCTGTGATTCGATCTGTGGAGACTGGTGTTTATCGTCGTATTGATCCTGGATTGATCATTGTTAATGAAAAAAATCCAAGTGGGCACATCCAACCACGCGCTTCCGCTGCGCCCGGAACCTTCAAATGGTATTAGAGCAAGGTTACAACATTGATTATAGTTATTTAATTTTCGTTGATTATTTACGCATTTATATTTGATTCAATTCAAATAAATCGTTCTATACATATGAATAAACGAGATATGTTCTTCCACCTTCGTTTCTCAATTCATATCACAGAAACAACCTTTTAATTTTAATTTTTTGATTAAAATAAAAACGGGTAACTCATCTGGAGGGGCTTCTCTTTCTGTCTGTACAACACGGAAATACACGATGTGTACTAAAAACTACACGTTGTGTACTTTGGTTCAACAAATCGGCACTGGTCCGCCAAAACATGCCATGTGAATTGAGTATGCCTAAGTTTTTATTACGCCGTGTTGACCAGAATAAAACATCGTGTGGGAACCGGAATACACGACGTGTATGTTGGAGCAACACACCATGTAGTCTGATCCGACCCAAGTGAAACCGTGTACAAAGGAGAAGCTGTGTACCGCGTACCTGGGATTTCCAAGCTGGTTACCACGTAACAATGAAGTAAACGCTGTGTATGATTCATCTACACGCCGTGTACTCCAAAATTTACAAATTACAGAAAACACGCCAAATCCCCCAGCGTGTACTTTGGATAAAGGGTGAAAAGAAATACACACCGTGTACTTTCCAGAAATTTCATCAGGTTTCCTCCAAAAGTACAAAGACCTATACAAGGAATATGGATGAAAATAATCTCAAGGAAATTCAGAAAGGAATTTAAGATAAATAATTGATTAATTATAAGATCATAATTAATTGAATTCGATCGCGACTTATCTTAAATGAAATAATGATTAAAATAATTTGAATTCTAAATATGCGTAAATTTCATTTCATACTATGGATGATCATGATCTAGACCAAAATACCCCTTGTATGTGTGTATGGTTTCATTTAAATTTTTTTAATTTAAATTCGTTGGCCTGTGAGCCTTCTTCCAATAAAATGTAGGGTCTGCGTGCCCATGGTTTCTTTAATGTAAACCCAATGTAATGGAGGATCTCTCAATCTAGAGGAGACGGTTCGAAATCCGAAGATGAGGTGAAACCAACCCAAGAAGATACAAAGGTGGACAAGTGGGAGCTTCAAAACATGAACCATCAGGTTCAAGGTGTTTTCCCTAGGTCAGGGTTAGCTTATCAAAACTGCTAGATAAGATAACCAATAGAAGCTCATGATCAAGACATCTTATTTTTTTCTTTCTGATTGCATGGTTTATTTATTATGTATGTGTTGTCGCGATCACATAATTAATAAAATGAAAAGGCATGCAAAGATGGAATAAAATAAAAACTGGACTATGCGTAAATATTATCAAAACATGGTTAATCACTTAAGCAAGCATCACTTAATATTAACAAGCATGTGATAATGCAAAACTACGCATAAAGAATAAAATCCCTCAAATACCATATTATGTCAGACCAAGCCTTTCGTTACTTGATTAAGGGAAAGACTCAATAAAACTATGTGTTTGACCAACCCTTGTTGGAATACTTACTTTTATAAAGAAGCCCTTATGAAAGGTTTTGGGTTGACTTAACCATATTACATCAAGAGGAGTATCCCTTTATAGACTTGATGTAATATTGGAGGCAAGAGTTGAGGAAATCCAAGTCAGGATTTTAGGATTGGGGAGTCCACTCAACAGATCAAGGAACTGTAAGCTCACAGTTGGCAAAGACCTACCTACCTAAATACCTTCAAATAGATTGACCAACCCTTGTTGGGGTTATGCGAAGGGGAATATGGATCCTTGCCACTAGAATTTCAAAGAAACTGGACATTCTGAGTTCAATTGTGAGGGCCATTGGGACTTGATAAAATAGTGGGAGAATTAATAAATTCATTTATTATTTTTCATAAAATGTAATCAAAAGGTACTGATAAATCTGCTCTTTTAATTTGTAGAATCGAAATGACAAACTCGTCAACCACATTTTCTCTGAGATCAATTCTGGATAAAGACAATATCCTCACCGGCAGTAACTTTCAGGAATGGTTTAGGTGCTTTCGGGTTATCCTACGCCATGAACGAAAGTTTTATGTGCTGGAGTACTCACTTCCTGATTCTCCTGCTCTAGGGGTGAGTGATGAAGATTTCCTAGTCTATGATCAACATTTGAACGACACTCTCGACGTTCAATGTTTGATGCTATCATCGATGTCTAGTGAACTCATGAAGTCTCATGAAGACATGGATGCTTATAGCATGCTCGAGCACCTATGTGGTCTATACCTGGAGAGAGCAAGACAGGAAAGGTTTGAGATCTCCAAGGATCGATTTTAGAGCAAGCTTGGAGAGGGTGCCCCATCCGAGCCACATGTAGTCAAGATAATTGGCTACATTGAGTGCTTGGAGGTTCTAGGGTTTAAACTCCCAGAAGAACTGGGCACCGATCTCATTCTTGCATCACTCCCCCAGATCTTCTCAAACTTTGTTGTTAATTTCAACATGAACAACATTGAGAATTATCTATCTGATCTTCTTATCCTTATTCTCCAAGTAGATAATGACATGAAGCATGAAAAACTTTTTGTCCTTATGGTTAATAAAAGGAAAGGGAAGGCGAAGAGATTTAAGCCCAAAGCTTCTTCAAGGCCTTCCATTAAAAGGAAAATCAAAGGGGAGGCAATGGAACAAGAAGCTATTTGTTTTGCATGTGGCAAGAAGGGCCACTGGAAGAAAAACTGCACCCAGCCAAGGAAGCAAGGGGAAGCTTTAGGTGTGTTTTTTATCGAATGCAATCTACATGTTTCTACTAATTGGGTATTAGATACTACTTGTGGTGCTCACAACTGTATCCAAATACAAGAACCAAGTAGATTCAGAAAGATTGACCGAGGTGAGGTGGATCTACGAGCAGCCAACAGAGCAAGACTCGTTGTTGTAGCTGTCGGAGACTACCATCTCACATTGCCTACTGGGATGGTCTTGGTTTTGAAAGGATGTTATTATGTACCCTGTGTAACCAAAAACATTATTTCAGTATCCAGATTAGATACTAATGGATTCATATTCATGTTTGGAAGTGGATATTTCTACTTAAATAAAGATAGAATTTGTTTTGGTAGGGCATATTTATATAATGGCCTCTATGTGTTAGACTACACAAACCATGTAATGGTAATAGATGAAAAAGTAAATTCACATGACTCATACCACACCCAACTTTGGCATCACCGGCTAGGTCATGTCAATGAGAAACATTTGACAAAATTACATCAAGATGGGTATTTAGATTCCTTTGAACTAAAACCACTTGGTGTATGTCATGCATGTCTACAAGGCAAAATGACCAAAGCCCCATTTAGTGGGAAAGGTGAAAGAGCTAAAGAGATTCTAGAATTAGTTCACACAGATGTGTGTGAATCATTTCCAGTTGAATCAAGGGGTGGGTTCTCGTACTTCATAACTTTTACTAATGATTTTAGTAGATATGGATATATTTAATTAATGAGGTATAAGTCAGATTATTTTGATCGGTTAAAAGAATACAAGAATGAAGTTGAGAACCAGCTTGGTAAGAAGATTAAGAAACTCCACTTAGACAGAGGAGGAGAATATCTTAATCAGGACTTCATTGATTTCTTACGGGAGTTTGGGATTCTATCTCAACTCACTCCTCCTTACACGCCACAGTGGAATGGTGTAAGAGAAAGGAGGAACCGCACCCTGTTGGACATAGTGAGATCAATGACGAGTCATGAGAGTCTTCCATTATCCTTTTGGGCATATGCATTACAAACAACAGCACACATACTAAACCAAGTACCAACTAAATCGATAAATGGTATTCCATACGAGTTATGGAGTGGATGCAAAGCCATGTTATCGAATTTACATGTGTGGGGTAGCGGAGTATTTGTTAAGGCCTCTTCAGGTAACAAACTTGCACCCCGAGGCACAAAGTGTATCTTTATAGGATATCCCAAGGAAACAAGGGGATATTACCTATACAACCCCTCAGAAAAAAAGGTTACAGTGGCAAGACATGCCATATTCCTTGAGAGGGAGCACATCTCCAAAAGAGATAGTGGGAGAGAGATAGACTTCAATGAAATAGAGGCTCAAGATACACAGAAGTTGGTACAAGAATAGATTCCAAAAAGCCCCGTGGAAGAACATTCTATTCAAGAGACACAAGAACTGCGTAGGAGCAAGAGAAAGGTGAGAGAACCAGAACAATATGGTTTTCTTGTCACCGAGGATGGTGACTCATTATTGGTTGACAATGATGATCCTCTTACCTACAAGGAAGCAGTTGAAGTCACAGATGTTGCCAAGTGGCAAGAAGCCATGAATTCTGAAATGGATTCCATGTACCAAAACCAAGTATGGATTTTGGTAGATCCTCCAGTTGATGTAATGCCTATTGGTAATAAATGGGTATTCAAGAAGAAACTGAACATGGAGGGGCAAGTCAACACCTATAAGGCATGACTGGTTGCAAAAGGTTTTAGACAGCGTCAAGGAATTTACTATAATGAAACCTTTTCACTGGTTACGATGCTGAAATCCATTAGAATCCTATTGGCCATTACCGCTTACCATGACTATGAAATTTGGAAAATGGATGTCAAAACAGCTTTCCTTAACGGGAACATCCAGGAAGATGTCTACATGACACAACCTGAAGGGTTTGTGACTCCAAAGGATTCCAACAAGGTATGCAAGTTGAAAAAATCCATTTATGGATTAAAGCAAGCATCAAGGTCATGGAACATTTGTTTTGATGAAGCTGTAATGGAATTTGGATTTGTTAAGAACGAATGTGAGCCTTGTGTCTACAAAAGGTTTAGTGGAAGTGCAGTTGTTTTCCTAATTGTATATGTTGATGACATATTACTAATTAGAAACGAAGTACCTGTCTTACAGTCAGTTAAGGCATGGTTTCATAAATGCTTCTCCATGAAAGACTTGGGTGAGGCAACATATATTCTTGGGATCAAGATCCATCGTGATAGATCCAATAGAATGCTGGGCCTGAGTCAAAGTACATACATTGACAAGATACTAAAGAGATTCAGTATGGAACAATCTAAGAGGGGATTGTTGCTAGTGTCACATGACATTCATTTTTCCAAGAAAATGTGTCCTCAGACACATGAGGAAAGAAAGAGAATGGCAAGTATCCCTTACACATCCGTGATTAGGTCAGTCATGTATGTTATGCTATGTACGAGGCTAGATGTTTCTTACGCATTAAGTGCGGTAGGCAGATATCAGGTTGATCTAGGAGACCGCCATTGGATGGCATTCAAGACTATCCTTAAGTATTTGAGGTGTACTAAGGATATGTTCTTGGTTTATGGAGGAGATGAGGAACTTGTAATCAGAGGACATGTAGATTCTAGTTTCCAGACTGATCAAGATGACATGAAGTCGCAGACTGGATACATATTTAGTTTGAATGGAGGTGCAGTGAGCTAGAAGATCTCAAAGCAAAGTGTGGTGGAAGATTCTACAGCGGATTCCGAGTATATCGCAGCTTCTGAGGCAGCTAAAGAAGCAGTATAGATGCGAAGCTTCATCCAAGATTTGGATGTAGTACTAAGCAATAAAGATCCTATCACACTCTATTGTGATAATACTACAGCTGTGGCACTTGCAAAAGAGCCAAGGTCACATCAGCGGACAAAACACATACTTCGGAAGTATCATCTCTTGAGGGATTTTTCTCAGAGAGGTGAAGTTGCAGTGAGCATTATTTCCACGGAAGACAGCGTGGCAGACCCCTTGACTAAATCCTTGACTCAACAGAAACATGATCATCATGTGAGGTCTAGTGGATTAAAAGTCGTAGGCAGTTGGCTCTAGTCCAAGTGGGACTTTGTAAGGGTTGGTGTCCTGAGAACCAACTGTTTTGTACTTTGATTACATGAATGTTCACTTATTATATATTGTTCATTGTTCTGCATGACTATAATATAATAATTTCCTGGAATATTTGTTGCATTGATAAGGTCATGGAAGATCTCTGCTATGATGAGAACCTTGAAATTCTATAATAATATTCTTAAATAAAGTTTTACGGTTGGATGAAATACTATGATAGGACACATAGTATACAGACTGTCATGTGTGAGTACTCGTAAGAAGGTGAGACTCTCTCTCATGTAGTTCGCATTTGGTAATCTCCAAGATGGGATATTATGAGAACAGACCCGCCAGTAGAAATTCTGCATGTCTTGGTGTCATCGGACATTGCTATCTACGAGCGTGTGTAATGGTCCTTAGACTGGAATATTATCATTAACTCATGTCATGACTCGTGCACTTAGTTTTACTGATGAAAACCGTCACGCAGACAGCTGGTGGGAAGTAGGGTAAGTTGGGTGTGTCACGAGTGACATGTTGTTAATGGATAAGTCGAGGAAGGATTTGTACCTTCCATTTATGGAAGTTGATATCTCGGCCCTTTGATTGAAATAGAACTGTCGCATTAAATTCCATGGCCATGGTGTAAATGAAAAGTTTATTTCAGGTAGTCAAAGAACGACGAATCAAGCATATAGGTTTATGACACTTCTATGAAACCTGCTTGATGAGATATTGAGACAAAGGGATTAAATTACATAGTAAGAGTTCGTATGAGGTGATACGTCAATGCGACATCAACTTCTTTCTCTTGGGTGCCTTGGCCCGTTTCTAGATAGTAATCTTGGACTTTAGGCAAGCCCACTTAATGCCAATGAGAAAGAGGCCTAGAGGGTCACACACTAAGTGTATTCAAGTATCTCAAGTAGAATAAAGATTATTCTCGTACGTGGTTTAATAATTATTCAAGGAATCCTAAATCGTTTTAATGATGGAGGAAGAAGGAAATGAAAAACAAGATATACACACCGTGTATTAAAGATTACACGTCGTGTAGTTTTTCATGGAAAACAAATACATGTCGTGTATTAATAATTACACGCCGTGTAGTTTTCTTTATAGAAAGGAAATGAATAAATGAAAACAATATATACATGCCGTGTACATTGAATGTACACGCCGTGTAGTTTTCAATGAAAAAAAAGTACACATCGTGTATTTATTAATACACGCCGTGTAGTTTTTTCAGTCAGGATTTTGAGGATATAATACTGTTTTAAATGATATTTATTATAATCAGCGTGGGTGTATGTCAAGAAATTAATTATTAGACATGGGGGTTTTACATAAGAGTCAATGAAATAAATAAAATGTGTAACACGTTTATTTATTATCATAACTCTACAACCTCAAACCTGATTATAAATATCCTCACAACCCCAACTCTTTTTCGACAGACAAGAGAATCATTGTGCACAACAATTCTGGAGAATTATTTCAAGCCCGAAAGAACCTCTTCCTCCAAGAACACTCTCAAGACCGAGAGAGATCCTCTTCCATCGAATCAAGATGATCTAAGGCGAACAAAACAAGCAAAGGTTTCTCCACGCTAGCACTCGAAGACTCCTTTGGCAACATCCCGATATACGAGGTACACGTGTGGATCACCGCTAGAGGAAGTCTACATTTGGCTTCTGCGATGCAATGACGAATCACATCGGAACGTGATCAAGAACATAAATTAAGAAATAACACCCAAAAGTTATTTTGTTTCAATTGATTAAATTAACTATAATCAACCTATAACAATCCTACTTTGTGGTTCCAGGACTTTCCTTTTCTTTGTCTATTTCTGTGATTCGATCCGTAGAGACTGGCTTTTATCGTCGTATTGATCCCGGATTGATCATTGTTAATGAAAAAAATCCGAGTGGGCACATCCACCCACGCGCTTTCGCTGCGCCCGAAACCTTCAGGGGGTCATGTTGGATTGGCAGCCCCGATCGTAGAGAATATCCATCAATTCCTGATGTACGTTTATATTGGGAAAACCCCATTTCACATTTGAGGACCATTCCAAGTGTCATGGGGATATATAACAGTGTATTTAAGCTCATATATGGTGCTCATAAAAGTTTGTATTCCTAGATACATGTTCCTTCCCTTATTCTAAGAAGTTTCTAGAATAAGAACCTTGTCTTTAAAGTATGGTCCAACCATAAAGATTTTAATTTTATCTAGGGAATTCAAATTCTTCCCATATGGTGATCTGCATACTGAGACAATTATTAACAATGGCCTTAGAGATTATGAGTCAAGGTCATACATAATAGAATTTAGAGATTTTATATTGGAAACATGGATAAATGGAGAGATTATTTGTGAGGCCTATGCACCTTATATATTTTCATGTCAATTCAGGTGCCTACAATAGTCGACTATGTCACCTCCAATGGATGTTCTATCAGAGAAACATCCAATGGTGTTCAAGCATCTCTAGGTGCTCATGGCCCAAGAAGTCTCTTATGTGATGATCAAGTTTCCTACCTTGGGATCATCTATGATGTTATCTTATGGATATGATAATTATTGGATTTCTTCGTATCCTAAAGGGATGATTGCGAATTGTGTTCCTCGATTTGTTTTTTGTTACAAATCCCAGACGAGGAAAGAGTGATAAGAGGGTTCATCCATAGAGTGACAATGATGAACTTCCAAAATCACCCAAATGACCCTGATTAGAGGTGTGGTGAGCTATAATGGAAAAGACTATACCGACTAAAGATGGACTAAGGCGTTCTCACCATCACCACTGGGAAGAGGCCCGAGATCTAGTTATTTAGACTTCTTCCAAGGTGGTAATGCCTAGAAATCCCATTAATTAAAAGGATATTGGGTCCTCCTCACAACAAGTTGAGGATTTATCTGACTATGTATGGCCTAAGGTGACCCAATTTTGGAAAAATAATACTTCAAGTCTCAGGGACTTATGGGTGGTTCTTCAAGTCAGTATACATATTCCCCAACTCAGAGATATACGGGCACCCTTAATCTTTTATTATATTCCCAATCCTATAAAAGTGGAATGTTATATATGAGAGTTGAAGATTCTTATTTATTCCACCAAAATATGAATCCCTGCCACAAAACGGGTCACCGAAATATTAGAGCGGGGCATCCCCAAAGGAGTGGTTGATCAGCCTATCAAAAAATGGGATGAATTTTTTGATACTGATGATTTAATCCTCTTAAAAAAGTGTTTTCTATCTGTCTCTTTATACCCCATTTTTTTAATAAGGAACTGTTACTGAGAAAATATGTCACTTTGATTTACAGAGGGTGGAGGAAGAATCATTGGAGATTGAATCACCAAGATACACTGAGGCTGGAAGCCCCATTGAGATTGATGGATCATCACCTCCAGAGGTAGGGAAATTATCCCCGGTCCAAAGGCTTATACAGGAAGAAATGGTGGGCGGAATTATCACATGTCTCCTCCAATTATAGTATTTTAGAAGACAAGTACTAGTCTCCCACCATCTGAAATAAAACATCGATGGAAGGAAAAATCTTTAGCTAAATGTGTCATTAGTTTTGGTTGGTTTTCATAACAAGACCCAATATTGTTCTATCACACTACTAGAAATCAGACATTTCCCAACACTTCTATACCAACGGTTTGTAAAAACCGTTGGTATAGGTCCCCTTTACCAACGGTTTGGCCAAACCGTTGGGAAAGTCCACTTTGAGGCCACCTTTCCCAACGGTTTTGGAAAACCGTTGGGAAAGGGTATGGCTTTCCCAACGGTTTGGGAAAACCATTGGGAAAAGTCCACTTTGTGGCCACCTTTCCCAACGGTTTGGAAAAACCGTTGGGATAGGTATACTCTTTCCCAACGGTTTGGCCAAACCATTGGGAAAGGGTATACCTATCCCAACAGTTTGCCAAAACCGTTGGGAAAGGTCTCCCAGATATCAACCTTCCATCAAAATCTGATAAAAAATCAAAGGGTCTATACCAACGGTTGTCAAAACCATTGGTATAGGTCTATACCAACGGTTTTGACAACCGTTGGTATAGACCCTTTGATTTTTTATCAGATCTTCTTACCGAGAACATTATATAAATCAAAATTTAAAATAATTATGAGAATATATATATATATATATATATATATATATGTAATTATGTTCACAAAATTCATGTTAGGTTAGTGGTTAAGTCGTTCAATGATAAAGTATGGGTCCTGGGATCAAATCCCAGCGAATGTTTTTTTTTTGAAATACATATACCAACGGTTCCATAACTGTTGGTATAGATTTTCATATTACTTATACCAACGGTTTTCCCAAAACCGTTGGTATAGACCTATCCCAACGACTTACTTGGAAACGGTTCTCCAAACCATTGGTATAGGATATACCAATGGTTTGAAGGCCTATACCAACGGTTCCAAACTGTTGGTATAGGTTAGTTTTCCAGTAGTGTAAACATATGCTTCTAACCATACCTATTAATTGAAAAATATTCCTCACTTATCTCCATTAAGAGATCTGGAACTGATCCTTCAGAAATTGAGGATAATGTCCAAGATGAAGCACAAACCCTTTCTCGAAAGACCGTACCTTCAGTGGGAGATATGTCGAGGGATAGGACCCCACATGATCATATTACCAAAGGGGAATAATGGAATCCTAGTAATGATGAATATGTATAACAGAATATAATGTATAAATTGCTGAATTATTTATTCATGAAAGGGTCTATTATATTTCCATCCTCTTTACATATATTGGAGGATCATGTAGAAACTGCTACAGGTTCTGTCGTTATCGTGAAAGGAATCGATCAGGAGCCTAGGATGTCCAATGTAGGTCACAAAGGTGGTCCTGATTCAATGGGGCACATGGAGATAGTAACCATTGATCCTCATGAAATGCTTCTTACCCTAATCAATTTTTCTAAAGGATGGACTGCTGTGTATGTCAGAAAGTGTAAGAAGGTGCACTTATTATAAACTAATCCTTCTATGGACCCAAGACGTCAACCCCTAAAGATTATGTGACTCTCATGACTTTTGAAGGGGCACCTAATAGGACCGTAGTGGGTGAAGTTGGAAAAGGTATGAATTTGGGTCCTGACCCAGGCATCCCAAATGCTTCCACTAATGAAGACTTGAAAAGACCTCATGCATCATTTGATGAAATACTGGAAGTGAGTCGCACATGTTGGACTTGTATGAGTTTGTTCGTTGCGTTAGTGCCACTTGTAAGGTTCACTGGGGCACACTTCAAGGGTTTTACAGGGATTGCATTTTCATTCTCTATGCCTTTTTTCTTCATGTGTTTGGGGTACTCCTCCTTCAAGATCTTTGGCCTTCTTTTAGAAAAATTGGGAGCATTAACACGATTTGACCAAGATTTTTCAATCAGAAGGGTTTGTTGTCACATAAAAGAAAATAAGGCATGCAAGTTGATTCAGTCATTGTATAGTTTGAAACATGCACATCTTCAATGAAATGAAAAGTTTAACGAAGTAAAATAAAATAATTGTTTGTTCTATTAAATTATTTTCAAATTAATTAGAATGTACTTGTTATTAAAAAAATGGAAAATGTGTTTTTGATATGTGGATTGACACCCAAACCCAACATATAAACCTCATGATGCAGGAGGTGACGCATACATGACGCGGACAGACAGTAACATATAGGAATGACGCAGGCGGGCGTAGACATGATGCAGGCAACTTTGTCTTGAGCCTACGAGTTTTGTAATGGGTCACCTTCTATCTAGATAGAAAGTGTTTTTGATTTCATAATAAAAAGAGGTTTGGGGTCTAACTTTAAAAAAAAGAGTGATGTGGACATGTTGGGGTAAAAAAACAAAAACTCAAAAATAAATACTTAGATGATAAGGAGACTTACAAAACCAAATCCATCAGTCTTGAAAATTTGTTGAACCATGGTGTAATCGGAGCAGTGTTTGGCCATAATAATCTTCAAGAAAGGGACCTCGTCGATTGCAGCCGCCACACCGCCGTTAGCAGTGCCCCTGGTGAGGGCATCATGTAGTTGTTCAGCGGAGTTATAGACCTTGAGCTTGGATTTGTGGAAGTTCTTCCTTTGAAGCAACTGTAGAACAAACGATCCCTGTTGATACCCCACGAATTCACCCCTCTTTTGGATCTGGTCGATGTCGGTCTCTGACGGCTGGAGCTGCTGAACCGTTAAAATGGATGTCAGGCTAGCCGTGTAGCTCTGTGTAAGTATCAGCACCACAAACACCCACACAATGATGACAAATCTACCAAGTTTGCTCACAACTTTCTCTCCTGTTGTCAATGAATAATCACGCTTTAAACATTAGGAGATGATAATGGGGTTTTTTTATACGTTTTTCAAAAAAATAAAATAAAAATAAAAATAATTTCAGGTTTAAAATATTTGAAAAGTAAGTCATAAACATGTTAAGGGACCTCACGCCTTTAGCTAGAAGCTTTAAAAAAGGCGTTAAAGTAATTGACATCTTTGCTTATTTTGATTATATATATATATATATAATTAAATGCTAGTATTTAAATGTTTTCATATTCAATATTATTTTAATCAAAATATTCTGAAAATACGACGTAAAATTCTACCCAAACCCCCTTTTTATAAGGGTGTGATCATTGATAAATTTTCTAAATTTTCGATATCGAATGCATACATCACTTTTTCACCATTTAATTAATACTAAATTATTTATAATAACACAATAATGTAATAAACGATTAATGATAACATATTTGTAATATATAATAATTATTTAGTAAGGTAATAAATATTAACTAATAAAATCATAGTAATGATTACTGATATTATCATTAATGTTGTTAAAACTATAATTAATAATAATAAAAATGATTTTCTATGTGGCAATTAATAATTTAATTAAAAATAAAAATAACAATTGTTAATAATTTATAATACTTAGAGATAAAGAGATACAAATATAAAATAAGTTATAATACTAAATATAAAAAACGTAATTAATAATATAATTAATTTGATTTTTCAAAATAATTAGTAATGATTAATAATGTAATTATAATTAATTATTATTAAGAAAAAAGGTTTTGTATCATGCAAATTATTTTTTGTTCATTATATTTATGAATAATAATGATAATGATAAAAATAATGATGATCTATATAATATTGTCATATATTATCCTTATTAATTAAAATTATTAAAATATAAAAAAAATATTATTATTATTACAAATAAAATATTTTTTATTTATTAAAATAATTATTTTTTTCTTTTTTATTAAAAACTAAATTACACGAATAATATTATTAAATAATAATTATGCACATAAATTCATTTTGACTTAATGATTATTTATAATTAATTTCATAATTAATTATATTATTAATATGTATTATTAAATACATAAATAATTGCATTTATTATTAATTATATTATTAACTACCTTATTAGTTTCATTAATAATTATATTTATTTTTAATTATATTATTAGCTACTTTAGTAGTTACATTAATAATAATATTATTTACATCATTATACACATTTATTATTTCAATTATTGTAAATATTTAATAAGATAATTAATATTTATTAATAAAGTAATTGATAAAATATAATAATAATAACATAATTAACTTAGGATTAAATAATGATTATCTAATAATTAACTCATGATTAACTAAGGATTAACTTAGGATTAACCGATAATTAACTAATGATGAACTAATGATCAACTAACAATTAACTATCAAGTAACAAATAATTAATCATTAATTAACTACTTAATAACAATTAATTAATTATTCATTAATGAATGATTAATGAATGGTTAACTGTCGATTAACTAATGATTAACTATTAACTGACTATTAAATTACTAACGATTAAAAAACATTAACTAATGATTAACTAATGCTTAACTAATCATCAACTAATGATAAACTATTAACTAACTATTAATTAATTAATTACTAACTTAATTAGTAACAATTAGCAAAAAAATACAAACTTAGTTAATAACAATTATGAGAACTTATTTACTAACTTCATTACCATAAAACAACTTCACACTACTTCCACTATCAACCCTACAAGATCATTCCTCATAGTGAATATTGTCTATCAATCAATTAATAAAGTAAAGATTGTGCGATTATCCAAGCAATGAAATCTCTATCTGGATACTAGAAGTAGATAGAGGCTCTGACATAGTTGTAAAAAAGGTAATAGCCCTGGAAAGGGAGAATTGAGTATTACCTCAATCATCACCTTGTGCACAATAAATAGGACTAACTACACACCTTTTTGACACTCTCGAGAGATCTTCTTTAGATGATTCACATTATCTCTAATTAATATCTTTAGATGCCTTTAGGAATATTTAAATTTGGTCTATGAAACATTAGTGAAATCATTGGGGATAAAGAAAACATTATAACATTTTGCTAATGATTATGTGGTTATTGTTGGAGTTGGTGGTCTAGAACCAACTACTTTGTACTTTATTCATTAAATAAAAAGACATATCACATATTGATTGTTCTTCTGCGTGACATGTCATGTGATAATGTCCAAAGGATAGCTGTTGCATTAAAGGGTCATAGCGGATCCCTGCTATGATGAGAACCCGGAAGTTCCATAACACTGTTCTTGAATGTATGTTCTATGGCCGGATGATATTATTTGAGGGACACAAATAATACAGGTCATTAGGGGTGAGGACTCATAAAACTTTGAGGCACCTTCTCATGGTGTGCGCCCTTGGTAATATCCAGGAGGATATTATGAGAACGAGACCTGCCAGTAGGAAATCCACATTTCATAGTGTCATTAGATGTTCTTATCTGCGGACATGTGTATTGGTCCTTAGACTTTAAGATTATTATTAATGAGTATTACAACTCACGCACTTAGATGTATTGACAAAAAGTGTGACGACACACTATTCGCAGGGAGTTAAGATACGTTGGGTGCGTCATGAGTAATACTGCGTTAATAGATAATGCGAGAAAGGATTTGTCCCTTCTGTTCCATAACGGGAGTAGATATCTCAGGCCCTTTGATGGAATTGATATAGCCTAAATAAATCCATGGCCATGGTAAGGTATGGGCGAGTTCAGTTCTGGGAAGTCAAAGAAATAATAATCGAGCACATGGGTTGATGGCACTAGCATGCAACCCACTTGATTAGAGATATTGAGACAAAGGGATTATATTACACGGTAAGCGTTTGTAGGAGGTGACACGTCATAGCGGTGTTAACTTCTTTCTCTATGGTTTCCTTAACGTATTGCTAGACGCTAACCTTGGACTTTGGGCAGGCTCCGCCTAATGCCACTGAGAAAGAGGCCTATAGAGTCACACACTAAGTGTGTCCATGTATCTCAGTTAAATATTAATTTAACAAGTTAAATAAATATTATTCCCGATTATGGTTTAATAATTATTTAAGGATGCCTGATTGCATTTATTTCGACACTAGTTATTCGAGAGAATATATTGTGGGTGAAATAATATATTTGTTAGCGAGTAATGCAGTTACATTTATTTAAGAAATAAATAGACATTACTCAAGGTCTAATAAATGTGGTGGAGAAAAATAAAAGTACATGTCGTGTATATTAAATGTACACACCGTGTAGTTTTATGGAAGACAAGTACACGCCGTGTATTAATTATTACACGCCGTGTAGTTTTCCAGTCGGGATTTTGAGGATAAAATATTATTTATTTAATTAAATGATATTAAATGTAATACTCTGGGCGCATGTCAAGTAAAAATGATAGTCAACTATCATTATTATGACATGGGGTATTATTAAGAATTAAATGAAATGATTAAATACTTTTGGGTAATTAATTCATTTTATTATTCTAAGTATTATAAATCCCTATTACATTATTCTCAAGAGATCAAGCCATTATTGTGCACAACGATTTTTGGAAATACTCTCAAGCCAAGAGAGAATTATCTTTCCACCAAGAACGCTTTCAAGTTATGAGAGCGAGATCCTCCACCGGATCAAGGTGGTCGAAGGCGGACATTGCAAGGGAAGGTTCTTCCGTGCTAGCACCTGGAGATCCTTTCAGCGACATCCAGAGATACGTGGAGCACGTGTGGATCACCGCTAGAGGAATCATATACTTGGATTCTACGACGCAACGACGGATCACAGGATCGTGACCGGAGACTCCAACGAAGAAAGAATTCTACCGAGGCAATTCTTATGAATTAATTAAATTAATTATAACCAACATATGACGATCCTATCTCAATGGTTCTGGGAAACTTCTTTTCTTTTTCATTCTTCGTTCTATTATGAAGATCCGGCGTTTTATATCGTGACAGATCTCGGATTGAACGTCGTTTAACACTAAAATTAAAGTTGGGAAAACCCACTAATGCACTTCCGCTACGCCCAGAACCTTCAAGTGGTATCATAGGGGGTCATATCGTTGATTATAATTATTTAGTTTTTCTTTGGTGATTTACGCATTTAATAATTTAGTTATTTCAATTCATGTTTAATTGTTCTGGAAATCTGAATGTCGAGATCTGTTCCTCCTCCCTCGTTTCTCGTTCACCTCATAGAAACGAATTTTTTCTTTTAATTTTGATTAAAATAAAATAGATGAACTCATCCGGAGGATCCAAACGTTTCTGGACGTAAAACACCAGAATACACGGTGTGTATTCAGAAGTACACGTTGTGTAGTCTAGGTTCAATGCATTGACCGATCCGCCAAATCAGGCCGTGTATTGAAGTCATTTATGACACCGTGTGTTGATCAGAAACAGGTGGCACACGGTTTCCGGATTACACGCTGTGTGGTCCAATGAACACAACATGTTGTCCTTTCGGGTTCGGGTTGGACCGTGTACCTCATACATGGCTTGCCCGGCTGGAAACTGTGTAACGCGGAAACTACACGGCGTGTGTCCAAAAGAACATGTCGTGTACTCCAAAAATTTCTGAAGTACATTGACACGCCATGTCCCCGGGCATGTACTTCGGATGGACGATGACGAAAAGTACACACCGTGTAGTCGGAACTACACGCCGTGTACTCATCCAAATTACGCAAATTTATTAAAATTTATTATTATATTATACAAACCCTTGAGACGTGTACCATAGTGCAGGCATAAAGCTGAGGCACAACACGTGATAGGTGTTATATATATATGTGTTTAATTTAACATCTGCGTAATGAATGGGAATTCACTGGGTTGCCTCCAAGGTACAAGTTACATACAAGGATAATTTTAAATGAATTTATTTGTTTAAAATTATGATGGTTGAGAATCTCAAGGAAATTCAGAAAAAGGGTTTAAGATAAAAGGATTGATTAATTAAAGATAATTAATTAATTCGAGCGTGATTTATCTTAAACAAGAATGATTAAAGAATTGAACGCTAGTTTTATTTATGCGTAAATATTGTTGCATGTATGGATGATCATGAGTTAGACTGAGACCTTTTTATGTGAATGGTTTCTTTTAATTTATTTATTTAAATTAAATTTGTTGGCCTACAAGCCATCTCCTCATTAATATGTAGGGCATGCGTGCCCAATGATTCTTTTATGTAAAAAACTCATTTTTACCCCTCACCTGCGTGTGAGATAAATGCATATGTAATGGATGGAGATCCCAAGAAAGTGGAGGCGGCTCAAGTCAGGAGCCAAGGTGAAACCAATCTAAGGAGATACAAAGATGGACAGGTGGAAAGCTGTAAACACGAACCTGAAAGGTTCAAGGTGTTTCTCCCCTAGATCTTGGGCTAGTTTATCAACCGCTAGATAAACTAACCAATAGAAAATCTCATGATCATACCATTTATTTTATTTTTATCAGTTTCATGGTTTATTTATTGTGTGTGTGTTGTCATGATCACACAATTAATGAATTAAACGATCATGCAAGATGGAACTAAAATAAAACCGGCTTATACGTAAATATTATCTTAGACATGGTTAATCACTTAAGTAAATCCCACTTAATATTAACAAGCATGTAATCAAAGATAATAAAATGGAAATTTATGTATAAGGATAAAATCCCTCAAAAGAAAATATTAAGTCGGTATAGCCTTCCATAATATTGGTTAGAATCGAACCATAGTTCAAAGTGCTTGACCAACCCTAGTTGGGGTGCCTTCAATTATCGGGGAATTCTAATTCAAGGTTTTGGGTTGACTTGACTTGGTTCGCATCAAGGTTTGACTTCCATAGCAGGACTTGGTGTGACTAAGAGGCAAAGGTTAAGGAAATCTAAAATAAAAGGATTTCAGGATTGGGGAGTCCACTCAGCAGATCAAGGAGCTACGAGTTAAATGTAGTTGACATTTGGAATGCCTACCTAAAAACCCTTAAAGTTGCTTGACCAACCCTAGTTGGGGTAATGCGAAGGGCAATATGGATCCTTGCCACTAGAATATTCAGGCAACAGAATATTCCGAAGTCAATGGTGAGAGATATTGGATTTTGATAAAATAGTGGGAGACTAATAAGTATTAATTTATTTATTTGTCTCAATTTTTTTAATAATGTACTAAACCTTTTCTCATCTTAATTTTTAGAAATGACAAGAAAATAACTTCAAACATATCATTGCGCACCATACTCGAGAAGGGAAAACTTCTCACCGACACCAATTTCCAAGAGTGGCAGAGGCGTTTACGCATCGTTATTCGCTACGAAAGGAAATTGTATGTGCTGGAAGAGCCTATTCCAGTTGCGCCTGGGAAAGAGGCTAGTGATGAGGAATTATCTATCTACATGAAACACATGGATGATGCCACAAATGTCCAGTGTTTCATGCTATCGGCCATGTCTAATGAGCTCTTGAAGAAACATGAAAACATGGATGCGTATAGCATGATGTCTCACCTTAAAGATATCTACCAAGAGAAGGCGAGACAAGAGAGGTATGAGATCTCTAATGCTTTGTTTACCACGAAGCTTGGTGATTCTGCGCCAGCTGGGCCTCATGTAGTCAAGCTTATTGGCTACATTGAATGCCTGGACATCTTAGGGATTAAATTCCCGGATGAGTTGTGTACAGATCTCATCCTATCATCACTACCCAAGACCTTCTCTAGCTTCATTGTCAACTATAACATGAGAGGCAATGATAAGAGTCTGTCGGAGCTTCTGAACTTGATTCTCCAGGTTGACAAGGACATGGGGCGTGAAAAACCCGCAGTCCTTATGGTGAAGAAGAAAAGGAAGGACAAGGAAAAGGGGCCAAAGACTTATAAACGGTTTGAATCCCCCGAGCACCATCCCTCCAAGAAGGGGAAGATCCAGAGGCAGGGCAAGGAACGGGAGGCGGTGTGTTTTGCATGTGGCAAGCAGGGCCACTAGAAGAGGAACTGCACCCATAAGTGTGGGGACGCTAAAGGTGTGTTCGTTATCGAGTGCAATCTTTCTATTTATACACATTGGGTATTAGATACAGCTTGTGGGGTTCACATCTGTATTCAAATGCAGGAACCAAGTAGATTTAGAAAGATCGCCAGAGGAGAGGTGGATCTTCGAGCTGCCAATGGCGTAAGGCTGGCTGCATTGGCTATTGGAAACTACCACCTCTCATTGACGACTGGGATGATTTTGGTTTTACATAACTGTTATTTTGTGTCTAGTGTTACCAAGAACATAATTTTTGTATCTTGTTTGGATATGGATGGATTTTTTTTCAAGTTCAGAAATAAGGGTTGTCTCTTTTATAAGAACAACGTATGTTATGGTATGGAACATTTGAAAAATGGTTTGTATGTATTAAATTATGAAAACCAAGTGTTGGAAATCGATAACGAAACAAACTCACATTACTCATACATCACCCAGTTGTGGCATCACCTCCTTGGTCATGTAAACGAGAAGCGCTTGACAAAGCTCTGTCAAGATGGCTATTTATACTCTACTGAGCTAAAACCACTTGATAGATGTCACACTTGTTTACAAGGTAAAATGACCAAGTCTCCTTTTGGTGGACAGGGTGAGAGGGCCACAGAGCTTCTAGGATTGGTACACATAGATGTATGTGGACCATTTCCAGTAGAAGCTAGAGGTGGATATTCTTACTTCATTACTTTTACTAATGATTTGAGTAGATACAGATTTGTCTACTTAATGAGGTATAAGTCAGAAGCCTTAGAGAAATTTAAGGAATTCAAGAATGAAGTAGAGAATCAACTTGGTAAGAATATAAAGAAGCTTCGATCGGATCAAGGTGAAGAATATTTGAACCAAGAGTTCATAGATCTTCTACGGGAGTCTGGGATTCAATCTCAGCTCACTCCTCCTTATACACCACAGTGGAATGGTGTTAGTGAAAGGAGGAACTGCACCTTGTTGGACATGGTGAGGTTGATGATGAGTCATGTGGATCTTCCATTATCCTTTTGGGGATATGCATTACAAACTGCAGCATACACATTGAACTGAGTATCAACTAAGGCGGCAAATGGAATTCCCTCCGAGTTATGGAATGGAAAGAAACCCATTTTGTCACATACACGTGTATGGGGATGTGAGGCATTTGTTAAGTCCTTCTCAGGCAACAAACTAGAACCCTGAGGCACGAAGTGTATCTTTATAGGATATCCTAAGGAAACGAAATGATATTACCTATATAACCCTCAGGATAAGAAAGTGCTTGTCACCAGACAAGCCGTCTTTCTTGAGAGGGAAAACATCATCAAAAGGGATAGTGGGAGAAATATTGACTTCAATGAAGTTGATGCTCAAGATACACATGATTTGGTACAGGAAAAAGTTCCACAGGTCCCCATGGAAGAGGTTCCAGAAACACAAGTACTGCGTAGGAGCTCAGGAGACGTAAGGGAACCAGATAGATTTGTTTTCCTAGTCACCGAGGATGGTGAATCATTATTGTTGGACAATGATGAACCTCTATCCTATAAGGAAGAAGTAGAAAGCTCAGAAGATGTGAGATGGATAGAAGCTATGAATTCTGAGATGGATTCCATGTATCAGAACCAAGTCTAGGTTCTGGTCGATGAGCCAGTTGATGTAAGGAATGTTGGATGCAAATGGGTATTCAAGAGAAAGATGGACATGGAAGGTCAAGTTAGCACCTATAAAGCAAGGCTAGTGGCTAAAGGATTCAGACCGATTCAAGGAATTTACTATGATGAAACCTTCTCGTAAGTTTCCATGTTTAAATCCATAAGAATCATACTTGCCATAGCATCTTACCATGACTACGAGATTTGGCAGATGGATGTCAAAACTGCATTACTTAATGGGAACCTTCAGGAAGATGTCTATAGGACACAACCAGAAGGTTTTGTGACACCAGGTGAAGCCAAACGGATTTGCAAGTTGCAGAAATCCATTTATGGATTAAAGTAAGCATCCAGGTCATGGAACATTCGATTTGATGAAGCCATAAAAGAATTTGGATTCATTAAGAACGAATGTGAGCCATGTGTTTATAAGCGGTTTAATGGGAATGTGGTCGTTATCCTAGTAGTCTATGTTGATGACATATTGCTTATTGGAAACAACGTACCAGCCTTACAGTCAGTTAAGGATTGGTTGAACAAGTGTTTCTCCATGAAGGACTTGGGAGAAGAAACCTACATTCTAGGGATCAAGATCTTTCATGATAGATCCAAGAGGATGCTTGGACTAAGTCAGGGTACATACATTGACCAGATACTAAAGAGATTTAGTATGGAACAATCCAAGAGGGGATTGGTTCCAGTGTCACATGGCCTACATCTTTCTAAGAAAATGTTTCCTCAGACACAACAAGAGAAAGATAGAATGAGCAAGATCTCATACGCTTCGGCTATAGGATCCATCATGTATGTCATGTTATGTACCAGGCTTGATGTTGCCTATGCACTGAGCATGGTAGGCATATATCAAGCAGATCCAGGAGAACAACATTGGACTGCTGTTAAGACTATCCTTAAGTATCCGAGAAGAACTAAGGATATGTTCCTAGTGTATGGAGGAGGCGAGGATCTTGTCATCAGAGGGTATGTTGATGCTGGTTTTCAGACAGATCAGAATGATCTGAAGTCACAATCTGGATATGTTTTCTGTCTCAATGGAGGAGCTGTGAGCTGGAAGAGTTCAAAGCAGCCAGTTGTCGCCGATTCTACAGCGGAGTCCGAATATATAGCAGCATCTGATGCAGCCAAGAAAGCCATATAGATTCGGAACTTTTTCCAGGAGATTGATGTGGTGCCTAGCAGTAAAAATCCCATTACATTGTATTGTGATAATACTGTAGTGGTGGCTCTTGCAAAAGAACCAAGGTCACATCAATAGACAAAGCACATACTCCAGAAGTACCACCTCTTGAGGGATTTCTATCAGAGGGGTGAAGTTGTAGTGAGAAGAGTGTCCACGGAAGAGAACGTGGCGGACCCCATGACTAAAGGCCTATCTCAGCAGACACATGAATATCATGTGAGAGCTAGCGGGTTAAAGCTTGTTAGCAGTTGGCTCTAGTCCAAGTGGAAGTCTGTTGTAGTTGGTGGTCTAGAACCAACTACTTTGTACTTTATTCATTAAATAAAAATTCTTATCACATCTTGATTATTCTTCTATGTGACATTTCATGTGATAATGTCCTAAGGACAGTTGTTGCATTAAAGGGTCGTAGCAGATCCCTGCTATGATGAGAACCCGGAAGTGCCATAACATTGTTCTTGAATGTATGTTCTATGGTTGGATGATATTATTTAAGGGACAAAAATAATACAGGTCATTAGGGGTGAGGACTCATAAAACTGTGAGGCACCTTCTCATGGTGTGCGCCCTTGGTAATATCTAGGAGGATATTATGAGAACGAGACCCGCCAGTAGGAAATCCACATTTCATAGTGTCATTGGATGTTCCTATCTGCGGACGTGTGTATTGGTCCTTAGACTTTAAGATTATTATTAATGGGTATTACAACTCGCACACTTAGATGTATTGACGAAAACTGTGATGACACACTATTCGCAGCAAGGTAGGATACGTTGGGTGCATCACGAGTAATATTGCATTAATAGATAATGCGAGAAAGGATTTGTCCCTTCTGTTCCATAATGGAAGTAGATATCTCAGGCCCTTTGATGGAATTGATATAGCCTAAATAAATCCATGGCCATGGTAAGGTATGGGAAAGTTCAGTTCTGGGAAGTCAAAGAAAGAATAATCGAGCACATGGGTTGATGGCACTAGCATGCAATCCGCTTGATTAGAGATATTGAGACAAAGGGATTATATTACATGGTAAGCATTTGTAGTAGGTGACACGTCATTGCGGCGTTAACTTCTTTCTCTATGGATGCCTTGGCGTGTTGCTAGATGCTAACCTTGGACTTTGGGCAGGCTCCGCCTAATGCCACTGAGAAAGAGGCCTAGAGGGTCACACACTAAGTGTGTCCATGTATCTCAGTTAAATATTAATTTAACAAGTTAAATAAATATTATTCCCGACTGTGTTTTAATAATTATTTAAGGATGCCTGATTGCATTTATTTTGACACTAGTTATTCGAGAGAATATATTGTGGGTGAAATAATATATATGTTAGAGAGTAATGCAGTTACATTTATTTAAGAAATAAATAGAAATTACTCAAGGTCTAATAAATGTGGTGGAGAAAAATAAAAGTACACGCCGTGTATATTAAATGTACACGCCGTGTAGTTTTATGGAAGACAAATACACACCGTGTATTAATTATTACACGCATTGTAGTTTTCCAGTCGGGATTTTGAGGATAAAATATTGTTTATTTAATTAAATGATATTAAATGTAATACGTTGGGTGCATGTCAAGTAATAATAATAGTCAACTATCATTATTATGACATGGGGTATTGTTAAGAATTAAATGAAATGATTAAATACTTTTGGGTAATTAATTCATTTTATTATTCTAAGTATTATAAATACCTATTACATTATTCTCTAGAGATCGAGCCATTGTAGTGAACAACGGTTTTTGGAAATACTCTCAAGCCAAGAGAGAATTATCTTTCCACCAAGAACGCTTTCAAGTTACGAGAGCGAGATCCTCCACCGGATCAAGGCGGTCGAAGGCAGACATCGCAAGAGAAGGTTCTTCCGCGCTAGCACCCGGAGATCCCTTCGGTGACGTCAAGAGATACATGGAGCACGTGTGGATCACTGCTAGAGGAATCCTATACTTGGATTCTACGACACAACGACGGATCACAAGATCGTGACCGGAGACTCCAATGAATAAAGAATTCTACCGAGGTAATTCTTATGAATTAATTAAATTAATTATAACCAACATATGATGATCCTATCTCAATGGTTCCGGGACTCTTCTTTTCTTTTTCGTTCTTTGTTCTATTCTGAAGATCCGGCATTTTATATCATGACAAATATCAGATTGAACGTCGTTTAACGCTAAAATTAAAGTTGGGAAAACCCACCAACATGTTTCCGCTGCGCCTGGAACCTTCAGTTATATGAGTAATAAAATATTTGTATGGATAGTACAAGTGGATGCAGGATTTGACACAGTTGTACCTAGGGGTAATAACCCCAAAAAAGGCAGATTACGTATTTACTCAATCGCCACCAGGTCCATGACAAAGCGACCTAACTGTACACCTGGTTTGAAACTCCTGAGGGATCTATTTTAGATGATTTACATTTTCTTTATAAGCAATTAAACTTATAATTTTATCTTCATAACATGAAATAGCTTCACACAATTATTTGATGATCAACCCTACACGATTTTTCCTCATTGTGAATATTATTTACACTATTGGAATCATGATAAGAAACCATTTTTCATGTAGACAATCATGTCCATCTGTGTCTACTTATATGGGGAATTCTAATGATGAGGACTTGTTACAAGAAACAAAATTATTTAACCAATGACATGATAATTCTTTGATAGAGTTATATGTGGGGGTTTCTACTATCTAGTAGCATCCCACTATTGTACGATGATAGAGGTATACACGAGTCATCAAAGAAGGTATATCCCAAGAATTTGTGACTCTTCTATATCATGTGGAAGAAGACAACCAAACTGATCACCCAGATATACTAAAAGATAATTTTGATAATGAGGAAGTGTCCAATGATGGAATAGATGGAGAAAATAGTGACAATGAGGAGGAATATAGAAAAGTTGGGGAAGAAGTTGCTAGAAATGTAATAGTTTTACATCAACCATGACACACAATAAATCATCCACCACTCTTCATATCTTAGTCGGAAGCTATGACACATTTTCCTAAATTCAACTGTAATACTGTCACACATATAACTATGTTTCATGGGGTGGTAGGGGAAAAATTTGGTCAAATAGATAAAAAATTATATGTTGGAAGAGATCTTCCAAGGAAAGATTCCATGAAAAATATTTTGAAATGATTTCATATTGAGATACACTGTAGATATCTAGTTCAGGATTCAAATCAAAAAAAATACATCATACAATGTGACAAATATAATGATGATTATAGATTTCAATTGGGGGAGATTCCAGACATTTCTATTGGAGGGTGGATAATTTTTAAGATTGAGGCGTCTCATACTTGCATGCAGCCTAACCTGATAGAAGATCGTACATCATTAGATATAGAATTTTGGTCATGTATTATTGTTAAGATGATCAAGACCTACCAAGAAGTGTTTTTAGCCCTTGTGTAGTAGGGGATACAACAAACTTGTGGTTACAAGATTTCCTATGGAAAGGCATGAATGAAAAAATAGAAGGAAATTGTCAAGGTGTACGGTGATTGGGATGACGTGTATCAGGTGTTACTATAATTTCTATCAATATTGATGCAAAACAACCAACTTGTATTTCACCTTCATACAAATGAACATGTGTGTCAAGATAACTAACTCGATTTATCTTATGTCAAATTTCATTAGTTTTTTTGGGCATTCAATCTATGTATTCCTGCATTTATTTTCTATAAAAAGTTTATACAACTTGATGGAATGTTTATATATGGAAACTACACATGCGTATTTCTGATTACAATAACCCATGATCATAACCGTACACCTATTCCACTTTCATTTTCTATAGTGGAGAAGGAAAATTATGAATCCTAGGATTGCTTTTTATCATGAATTAGTAACCATTTCACACACATTCGGGTGTATGTTTGATATCTGATTGTTATCGGGCAATCAATGAAGATCTTATTACGAGGAGATCCCCAAATGCGCATAATCAATACTGTATCAGACACATTTCCAAAAATGTATGAAAGATATTTCATGATGAAGCTTTGAAGAAGGCTATCACGATGCTTGGTATACAACCTGTTTCTTATTTTTTTTTAACTTTCTAAACATAATGATAAAATTAATTTATATGTAACATGATCACTTTCATCTGGCATGTGAGCCAGATCAGTGAAGGTTTGAGAAATGATTGGAAGGAATTTTTCAGGCTTATTAGTGAGTGTATGATTATATGATGCAGATTCTAAAAGATAAATGTACATTGGAATATGATGGGGGGAAGTGGTTAGGACCCATGACCACAAACATTGTGGAGTGCATCAATGGTGTATTCAAGGGTCTTCACGAGTTACCTATTACTGGACTAGTTTAGGTGACATTTTATCATTGTGTAAACTACTTCATAGAAAGAGGAAGAAAAACTACTGACGGGATTCATCAGGGGATACGATATGGAAGACACTTATAGTGAGAGATTTATAGGAGATGAAGATTTCACTTATCTAGTGTGATTGTTCAATCAAGAAGCAAGTCAATTTGAAGTGACAAAGTGTTAGGACCCTATCACAGGTAGCAGTGGTTGAGTGTTGGTGGTATTACTAGACATGGGGCATTTTGAACGTGGAAACTTCAAGGAATTTCAGTTTTGATGCACGCACGCCATTACGACATGTGCCTCTGTGAACATCTCATGAGATCCATATGTTGATCCAGTGTATCAACTCGACACCATTACAAACTATTATAGTGCACCATGGACACCTATTGGGGAGTTTCGACATTTCCCAATGCCTGAAGATCAAACCACATTGATACCTGATATCAACAGGTTGTGACCACAAGGGAGTCAGAAGTCCATCAAGATTCAAAATGAGATGGTCTAGACTAAAAAACAAGGCCAACACATGAGATGCAACATATGTTATAGGCAATGTCACAACAAGAAGAAAATCTCTAACATTGATGGAACAAGTTCTAATTCTCAACCATGATTATATATTATCTATAAATAATTTAATACCTTAAGTCATTAAAAATTTGATTGGGGTTAGACCTCAGGTTGTCCTTTTGGGTGGTTTTATAAAAGTTTCAGTGATTGAAAATCAACCTTCTGAAAATATATTACATATGATTTTGAAAACCAACCTTCTAAAAATACTCAATCAACTCTAGTGATTATTCACGTCATCTAATTATGTACAATACACTCTATGTATAAAAAGACCAATCCATGTTATGAACTAATGAAAGAGAAAAGAGTGTTAACATAATTGTTTTATCCTACATTCTACCAATCATAACATTTTACTAGCCATAACATTATATTTACATTTTATACTTACTTAATAGTTATTTCATTTTTATTCATAGAGATGTTGGTTATTACTCTACTCATTGAGTAGTATTGGATTGTTCCACGCATGGTGCAAGAGGGTCGTACAGTTCAATGGGTTAGGGTGCATAGGGCACACCATTATCATCACATTCCGCCTTATACTACTATTATACCATACCTACAACATGTTGGATTCTATGGAATCACTATATCATATTATACATTTTTTGATCATCACCTCCTTACCGCCATCACTGAGAGATGGTGACCTGAGACTCACACATCCCCCTTTCCCAAGGGAGAGATAACCATCACCCTAGAGAATGTGATAGTTACGCTTGGTCTTCCTATCCAAGGTGTTGTAGTTATATGACCCACCCATAGGGACTATACTAAGCTTGTATAACGATTGATAGGCCTAGAAATTGTGGGGGATGATACTACTACATATGGTGGTTCTCTATCTATGAGGTGGCTGAATATACACTTCACAAATTTGCCTGCTGGCGATCATGGGAAGACTGTCTCGTATCATGCTTGTGCATATAACTTACAGCTGATTGGAGGGACAATGTGCACTAATCACTCTAGTATGTATGTGAACATGATGTATTTGAGGCTACTAGTGTACTTTGATCAGGCTGAGAGATACAACTAGACATTTACGTTCTTAGCATACACGTACATAGCATTATCCACTGCATGCCGATCAAATTGTTGTGATCGTGGGGGAAGTGTCATCCTTATTTAGATGCAGGAATAGGAGCACATCCCCCTAGCCACTATTATTATTGGTTCAGAGATTGATATGGATGTGTTGTGTGACGCTCCACGTGGATGCTGATATGACCACTCATCTTTATTGTTTTCTAACACTAATATGAGTTATTGTACTTAATTGATTATTATATATCACTTTCTATGTTGTAAGTTACATGTGGAATTAGACAGACCGGTTCATCAAGAAACTGAGACGCAATTTGGGTGCATACCATATCATGTCGGAAAATCTACTACACACTGATGTAAGTATATACATTCTTCTGTTTACTAATTAGTTTTATAATATTATCATTTTTGAAAATTAGTAACAAAATATTTTAACAAAAGAAACATGTCATTTTAGATTTCATGTCTGTTATACTGGGCTATATTAGACCATCATTATACATACTTAACTTCTCAAATTGATGATGCCACAACTATAGTGCCTCCTATACACTTTCATATTGTTGAGTGGCACTTACCAGTTAGAGTCATGCGACTGTTTGGATCTGTCTAGCATATTCCATTTCCACTTAGTTATCCAGTAGTGCTTCATTACCTAAAGCTGACAGTGAGGTAGAATGCCGACTAATAACCATATCATGTACAATATCTTGACATCTGAGAAAGACATGCATCGTTTTTCATCACTACTATAAATCAGGCCTTAAACAACACTAGTAAAAGGGCTTTATCAGCGCTATAGAAGCGCTAATAATGTAAGAAATGTTAAAGGGTTTTCTTTAATAGTGCTTGTAAAAAGAACTGATAAAGGGGGACTTTATCAACATTTTTTTAGCGGTGTTAAAGGTCAACTTTATCAGCACTGTTAAAGAACCCCTTTTTATAGTGCTAAAAAAAGTGCTGATAAAGGGTATAATTTTTTTTCACACCTCCCCCCATTTATCAGTGTTTCCCAGCCCCTACCCCCTTTATCAATGCCTCACCCACCCCCAGTGCGCGCCCCTACCTCCAACGAGTTTTGAACCCAAGACCTCCAGCTTATACACCAACGTATTTTCCACTCCCCTATACTGTTTTGAATTACATTTTATGATATATCTATATATTTATATATATTTCATTATATTTTTTACCCATATATTTATATATTTATATATATATGTTTATATATATATATATATTTAAATACATATTTGTTTATATATATATATTTTTTAAAAATGGATATTAACTCTAAAAACCCTTAGAACACATAAAAATGTTAAAAAACTCTAAAAACCCTAAAACCCCTAAAAACCCTAAAACGACCACAAATTCTGATTCAAGAGTCCATTTCAGCTCCACAACCAGTAAAATAGAAGCTCATGAAATGATCTTCAATATAATATGCGGTACAGGCTGAAAAAAAACACAAATTAGAAGTTATAGTCGTTTGAACATTAGGAAACCGGGATCGGTGACAAAAAAAACTCAGTTTTGGAGGCCTTCTGGGCCTTTTCGGGGTTGAAATCCAGAAAAATCTCATAGACCTTGATCAGAGACCCTTTTTGGTATAGATATTGTCTCAAAATTTGATTTGATATATGGTGGAGCCCAAATGGACACCCGGATCAAAAGTTATAACCATTTGAAGTTCGAGTTCAATTTCCTACTTTTTTGAATATCCTGATTTAAATCTCATGTGGTTTTATATTGTTTTATAATCTTTGATTTGACTGGTTTTGGAGCTGAAATGGACTCCTAGATCAAAATTTATGATAGTTTCAGAGTTTCATAATGTTTTTATGGGTTTTAAGGGTTTTTAGAGTTATTATCATTTTTTCGGGTTTTTTTTGGGTTTGTAGGGATTTTCTAGAGTTATAAGTGATTTTCACTAAATATCATATATATTATGTGTAAATTACTATTTACCCTTATCTAAAACACATTTAAAAAATATATATTATATTTATATCAATATATTATTTTTAATGATTTTTTTGAAATATACCATTTATCAGCAATTTTTTAGAAGCATTGATAAATGCTCTTTTTATCTTCATTTTTTCACTAGTGCTGATAAAGGGAGACATTTACCAGTGTTTTTTTACAAACGTTGATAAAGGCCCCCCTTTAACAGCGCTAAAAAAAGCGTTGTTAAAGACCTCCTTTAACAGTGTTTTTTCTAGCACTAAAAAAGCAGGTTTTCAAGAGAGCTTTTAGGTGGCACTGTTAAAACCCTAGAGCTGGATAAACCCAGTTTTGTAGTAGTGCATCGAGGGAATGCGTAAGATGTGATTTCATCTATCACAAAAACTTGAGTATGCGTCACGGTATATTATCCACATATCCATTTCAGAGGAGGGAAATGTATTTAGTCAGGTAGCGTACCAAGCTATAACACAGGACATGATATCATCATATTGTGTTTTACATGATAGTATCTTTGATCGTCCACCGTAGGGAGATGATGTTCTGACTGAGGGAGAGGAGATTCTTGCTAAGGAACCTCCTCCAACAGCTGTTAATTTTGACAAGCCGCAGTGACAACGATGTAGACCACGACGGGCTGCACGTGATGCGTCACTTGTTCCATAGGAAGTGGCATCACCTTTAGCAGATGAGCCTCTATCGATTGTGGATGTGTACTATTAGGCATGTTATCCATTTCTATTATCACCATATCCATAGTTTTCGCTGGGTATAGTGTGATCTGAACTCGTATCATGAGTCATTTCTCATGCCTCAGTCTTTTATGGTCGAGTCGTCATAGGCATCATGGTTCCCTCATCAGATAGAAGGTCCTTACACTTATGCAATGAGAGAAGGATCATGTGCACATCTCGACATCCCGATGACACTTCCTTCCCACAATTCATAGATAGAGCAATAGACAGTCGAGGTTTCAACACCTGAGGAAGACCCCCCTCCATATCATCACACTCCACCCCAGCAGAGAGGTCGACAACCTCGATACGAGCGTCCCATTTACACATCATATTGTAAGAAGAGACCTCATCACAGACATTGTTTGTGGTCATTAATTTATATATTTTCTATTGACTTAAAGGATTTGAGATTACATTAACTGCTTTATCTTATTGATAATGTCTAAATCATTATACAAACACTATTAAACTAATTAAATTTCATAAATATATTTTAAAAAATGTACTTCCATAAAATAATTAAATTATAATTAACAGTGTTAATTTTAATATTTATACATTCCCTTTGACTATAAATTTTTAATCAAGCCATTTATTTATAAAAAAACATTTCGAATACATAGGAATAAAATTATTTTGTTTTATAAGTACTGTAATTATTTTGAAATTTTGTAATTTTAAAATAACTCGTAAGTAATAGACATTAATTAATTACAATTAAGAATAATTATTAACTAATTAAATAATATTAATTTTAATAAGTGACAATTTTTTTAAACGGGTTTTTATTTTTTTAAAAGAAGGGATATGGTTGAGGATATTTTCAAAAGGGGGTCTCAAGAAGCGCGAACCACATTCATGCTTCTCCCCTCGCCAGGAAGCGTGAACGAGGTTCATGTTTCCTGTGTGAACTTTTTGAAGGGTGAACAACATTCACTCTTCTGCCAGATTATTTTTTAATAATATATATATATATATCTAATTAAATATTAAAATAAATATTAATAAAAATTAATCAAATATTAATAAATACTAATTAAATATAAATAAAAAATAAATAAAAATTCATCAATATTAATAAAATATCAATAAAGATTAATTACATATTTTTAATTATTAAAAAATACTAATAAAAAGTAGATAAATATTCATAAATACTGATAATACAAATAAATATTGATTAAATATTAAATAAATATTCCTAAATATTAATTAATATAAATGAATATAAAAAATGTAATTAAATATTAATAAATATAAATAAATGGTAAAAAGGAGTAATAAAATATTAATAAGTATTAAGTAAATATTCACAAATATTAATTAAATATTAATATATATTGATAAATATTAAGAAATACTAAAAATATTAATAAATACTAGTAAATATTAATAAATACTAAAAAATATCAAGACTTGTTAATATTAACTAGTATTTATTAAAAAAATTAGTATTTATTAATATTTATCAATATTTATTAATATTTAATTAATATTTTTGAATATTCGCTTAATACTCATTAATATTTTATTACTCTTTTTACTATTTATTTATATTTATTATTATTTATTTACATTTGTTTATGTTCATTCATATTAATTAACAATTAATTAATAATTAGGAATATTTATTTAATATTTAATCAATATTTATTAATATTTATTTGTATTATCAATATATATGAATATTTAGTTAATGTTTATTAATATTTTTTTTAATATTTATAATTATTTAATTATTATTTATTGATATTTTATTGTGACTTTAGTTAATATTTATTTATATTTAATTGATTTTTTTAATATTTAGTAATATTTTTTATTAAAAAAAAACTGGAGGAAGAGTGAATGCTGTTCACTCTTCCTTCAAAAAGTTCACACATTAACCGTGAACCTTGTTCAAGCTTTCTAGTGACGGGAGAAGTGTGAATGAGATTCACGCTTCTCGAGACCCGTTTTTGAAAATATCTCCACCCTATCCTTGAAAAAAAATTAAAACCTGTTTAAAAATATTATCTTGTAATAAGTAAGTCATCAATTATTAGTAAATAAATAAAACTAATCAATAATAACTTTTACAATGATATTTATTATGTATTTATAATAAGTATTCATGAATTTTAACTATTTAATAATAATAAATAAAAATTGTTATTAAAATAAATTAATAAATATGTATTATTTAAGTTATAATTAACAAACAATTTATTAATTATTTATCAAGTGATAATTATTATTAATAATTATAAATAATTACTCTTTAAAAATTTTTAATTCATGGGCTATTATGGTTTTTATTTTCTGGTCATGTGATATTTTATTTATGGATGAGATTTTCTGATTTTTGTTTTGAGTGGTTTTGGCTTTACCACTTTCATGTTTTGATGGCAGTTGACATGCCATATGTTTTGTACTTGTTGTACTTTTATTTTCATTAATAAATTTCTAGGGTCGAGTACGCTCAGTCCTTGAATTTCCGGGTATATTACTTTTTAAAATTCAATACTTATTACTATGAAAATATAAAATAACTATTAACACTATTTATTACTTTATTTGTAATTAATTCTAAATCAAAATTTTTAATTTCTAATAATTATTTCTAAATAATTTGTTTATGAAAATGATTTTTTCTTGATATTTTGATTTAAAGGTATTTAATTTTTTTTGCAATTTTTTTTTTGGGTTTGGGCAAAGGCGTGAAAGACCCTAACCCATTTGTCCAAAGTTTCAGGGAAAATGTGTTAAAGGCCCTAATGTCTTTATGACGTAGATTCCAAAATATTTTTAACCTAGTATTAATTTTTTTAATTTCTTTTCGAAAAATTTATTAAACAAAACGGGGATAATACCATAATGAAAAGGGATTTGGGAGGGACTTACTATGTGAAAACACCATGGTGGAGAAGGAAAACCAGAAGATCGTGCCGGCTTGATGCGAGGGAGGGCCCCGGAAGTCATCGTTGATTCGGTGTTCCAAAACCCAAATCACGAACCCCACAAGGATGAAGAAGCCGAAGGTGGTTAACCAGAGCTCCCATGTGAGGGGCTTCAAGAAAACCCATAAATTGTTTTTCCTGTCGGCGTCTGCGTAGGGTACGATCATGGACACCCCGGACTCCGTGAAGGGCAATGAAAAATCGACGAAGTTGGACCTGTTGGCTAGTATGGTCGTGTCGCCAACCACTGCGTCGAACTTCTGTACGTATATAGCGTCAGAACTCATAAATAATAAACAAAATGATATTAAAGATTTGAAGACAGCGGACCTGAAGATATACTTGATAGATGAGATCATCGTAGGTACCATGGAAGGGAATAAAATCGTAGTTATCCGAATACCCCAGTGACTTCATCACAGCATTAAACACGTCTATGCAGTACCCACCGACCTTTGTTCGGTTGTTGGAATCCTTGGTGACGCGCACGAATTCTGTGAAACCGTCCTTCTTGGGAACTCCGATTTTCAATCGCTTCCAGCCCATCGGGGGAGAGGTCCTGTCCCCGGGCCAAATTATGAGTCTGAGGTTTCCTGACCCCAGGCTTAATTCCCTGGACGGGCCTTTTTCCTGCGTCCAAAACCCCACCACTTTAAAGCTGCGGCCGTGGATGTTTACGATCTCCAGAACCGGCGAAGGCAGCTGCCCGTCGACCAGACAGAAGTTCCCGCTGAGGCCCTTGAAACAAGTCGTTCGCATTTCCTGTTTTACCCAGGGACCGGCCTGAGAAACACCCGGTGTTTTAAGATCGGTTGAGTACTCTATTAATGAAGGCTTCGTGAAGTGGACTTTTTCAACTGCGTCCGCCACAGCCATGACCGCATCATATGCCCTCAGTCCAGCGATGTTTAAGTGAGCAGCGGCGGTGTCGTTGGGCCAATCGGCGGCGAATTTCACTCTCCATCTCTTAGTGAAGTCGGCAGCCGCCGCCGTCCTATGGGCCCTCACTCCCACCACGCCCTGCATGGACGCCTCCAAGAACGAGTGGTCCATCGATTCCAAGGCGTCCGCCACACCATCGGTGACGAACCACGCGAAGCCGTCCCCCATCATCCCGGCCTCGCTGGCCTTGGAGAAGAGCCGCGCACCGAGGTGGGACGTGGTGTGGACGATGAAAACCCTCGTGGGCAGATTCTTCAACTTGTGGAGCTCCTCCAGGATTCGGACGTCGGTGGCGTTGGGCGGGATGGCGGTGCGTGAAACCCGAATTTCCTCCCACTGCAGGGCGTCGACGAGGGAGGGAAGGATGCCGGCGCCGTATTCTGTGTCGATGTATATCAGCACGGCCGCCCTCCACGGGAACGCTTTCACCAGCGCTGTTATGGCTCGTGCTTGAGAGGAGTCGTCCGGAGCGGCCCGAATGAAGAAGGGGTTGTTGGAGGGGGAGAGGGATGGACTGGTGGCCGAGAAGGAAATGACGGGGACGCTTGCTTGGGAGCAAAGCTCAGAAATGAAAGCTGCCTCCATAGATGTAGAAGGCCCCAGGATGGCCGGGACGTGCACGTTTTTCATCTGCTCAAAAGCTGAGGATGGGACGAAGATGCATGTAAATGTCTAAAGGAAATACAGCGACACAAACACTTGAATTAGTACAACAGCTAAGCAGATCCACTAAGAGTTACGAAAGGGAAGAGGAACCTAAGGCGGCGGAGAGGACAACGTCGCCCTTGGAGTTGTTAACATGAAGATGCAGGCGAGTGGTGTATGCAGAGCCCTTGAGGGAGGCGTAGAGATCGGAGAGGGCCATGGTGATGGCGGTGAGTTCCATCTTCCCTTTATCGGAATCAAGGTTCAGCACCACCCCAGCCTCCACCTTCCTTTTCTCCGCCCTCGCCATTTCTGTAAAACACTCCATCCCCATACAAAGAACCAGAAGCCACGCTGCAAATAAACTCATCTCCGTTACTCTCCCGGTACTAACCTTCTCCTTCCCCAATTTCGAATGGTTCAGAATCCCCCCTCTCTCAGTTGGGTCCGTAAGATATTTAATTGCGGTCGCTTCGTACCAGGTACCCACATGGTGGTTGCAACTTGTGTTGAATGGAATTCAGGACTCCGTATTTGTGGTATATAAAATTTTGATAATTAATACATTTATAGAATCTGTAGTGGTCCAAATAGGGTGATTTTAATCATGGACTAAATCAAACCTATCATGACCTCCGCACGGTGGCTGGGTCGTTGGGGTATGGGGCGGACCTACAAACTTCTTTGTAGTGTACGTGTGTGAATAAAACCCATCTTTTAAATCAAACCTATCGTGACCTTAATATTTGCACTTCCAAATTTATCCCTATAATTACATAGCATAAACATATTCAATATTATAAAATTATTTATCTCTAACCTTATTATAGACTCAACAATTCAAGCACACTACTACACATTCCATCTTATTAAGCGCCCCCTTTGTAAGTTTTGATAAATGGTGTCCATTATTAGTGTTTTTTTTCAATACTGATAAAAAAATGTATTTTATTACCTTTTTTTTGTATCACTTACAAAATGCACCCTTTGTCAACGTCTTTTTAGCACTCTTAAGAGACACCTTACGTCAACCATTTTTTAAGCGCCAACAAAAGCCACCGTTTGTCTGTACTTTTTATTAGCACCGATGAGTTCATGCACCTCTGTCATCAATGATAAAATTAATATTTCATAAAAAAACATTTTATGTACTATTAAGTAGCATATTGTAGTATATAAATATATTGACACTGATATTGATATAATATATTTGCTTATACATGATTTATATATAATACTAAATATGTACTTGCACTAAATATGTATTAGATTTAGTGAAATATATGTTGAGTGGCTCCTTGAAACACTTCATCTTTTGATAATTACAAAACATTATTTGTTCTTTGACTATGACATATGATGATTTGCCCAGTTTGTCTTGATTTCATATTTTGTTTGTCCATCCATCCAACATTGATATAAATTATTTAAAAAATGGGCAAAGGCCAACAAAGTTCAAGGAGATCAAAAATAGAGTAGTCCAAGGGCATTGAATTTAACTAAATTAACACACTCAGGGGGAAAGGGATCCCGTGTTCATAAAAATAAAGTAAGGGTTACTTGGAGAGGCCCGAGCAACAAGGGAATCAACGACCTTATTACCCTCCCGCCATGTATGAGAGAGATACAAGTGATTGTTTAACGGACTTCTGCATCTCCGGACATAATATATGATAGACCAGGGGGTGACAATGGCATTCTGGATGGATTGGAGAAAAATGTAGGAGTCGGTCTGAACCTGGTTCAAAATAAAATCACGAGAACAACATAAATCCAAGCCCTTGAGCATGACCAGAACTTCTGCAGTAAGAAAATCACCCTACCCAAAGAAAGCTTTAGAAGCAAATAAAACTGAGTCAGACCTGTCCCGAACAATAGTTTCATAAAATTTAAAATTTGTATTAAAATGATTTAGTAAATTATAAAGTTGCTTTAAAAAGATTATACAGTTACAAGAAGTAATTTCAATGTGTTAAATCTTTTTTTGGAAAATAATTTGGATGTTTTAAAATGATTTTATTATTTTTTGGAGTATTTTAGAATTCTGAAAGTAATAATAAAACCTCTTAATTATTTATAAGTTAGTTTAATTAAAGTGCAGTATTTTCAATAAAATATTTACCTTTATGCTTGAAATTGATGCCATGTAAGGGTAAGTGATGTTTTTTCTTTAGTTGTGTTTAGGTAGGCGGTGATTTCCTTGAATTTCAAAAGGGTGAACTATGGTTTTGAAACCCTCCATAAAGGTGAACTGAGATTTCTAAAGCTCACGCAAGGGTAGTCCCTTGCTCCTGTAAGGGTATAGCCGAGTTCCCATAGCTCGTGTAAGGGGAGTACTCTGCTGGCGTAAGGGTAAACCACATATCCTAAAGTTCACATAAGGGTGCCCTGGATTTTCGGAAACCTACATAAAGGTAGCCAATTGCATAATGGTAAAACCCTGTTACCCTTACGCAATGTGTATGAGTTGTGTATGGTTAGCGAACTTTTCTTAAAATCAATGTTTCTCTTTTCCCTTCAATTTGTAAACACATTTTCAATGAATTAAAATCTTAAAATCTTAAAATCATGGAATTAAAACCTTCTGAATCATTTTTTTCTTCAAATAAAATATTTATGAAGATTTAAAATTTCTACATTGAAGTTTAGAGTTATATCGAATCAAATTGGGGATTTCGAATATTGTGTATTTCTAAATTCCAGAACGCGTTGCTACTATTATTTTAAAAATATATGAACATAATCCCCTTATTTTCCTTTGAAATGATTAAACCACATACTTATTGTAGGTTCTGGGCATAGTGGAAGCGCGTTGGTGGGTTTGCCCAACTTTAATTTTAACGTTAAACAACGTTCAATCCGAGATCCGTCACGATATAAAACGCCGAATCTTCGGAATAAAATGAAGAACGAAAAGAAAAGAAGAGTCCTGGAACCCTTGAGGAGGATCATCATATGTTGATTATAATTAATTTAATTAATGCATAAGAATTACCTCGTTGGAATTCTTTCTTTGTTGATGTGTCCGGTCACGATTCAGTGAACCGTCGTTGCGTCGTAGAATCCAAGTGTAAGATTCCTCTAGCGGTGATTCACACGTGTGTCACGTATCTCCGGACGTCGCCGAAGGGATCTCCGGGTGCTAGCGCGGAAGAACCTTCGCTTGCGATATCCGCCTTCGACCGCCTTGATCCGGTGGAGGATCTTGCTCTCGTAACTTGAGGACGTTCTTGGTGGAAAGGGAATTCTCTCTTGGCTTGAGAATATTTCCAAATCCGTTGTGCACAACAATGGCTCTTCAAAATGTTGGGGTTGCGAGGATATTTATAATCGGGTTTGAGGCTAATAGAGTTATGACAATAAATAAACGCGTTACACATTTTATTTATTTCATTAACTCTTATTGAAAACCCCCATGTCGAATTATTAATTCCTTGACATGCGCCCACGCTGATTATAATAAATATCATTTAATAAAACAATATTAAATCCTCAAAATCCCAACTGGAAAAACTACACGGCGTGTAATAATTAATACACGGCGTGTACTTGTTTTCCATAAAACTACACGGCGTGTACTTGTTTTCCATAAAACTACACGGCGTGTACTTTTATTTTCTATTTTTCTCACTACTACAACCTGGCCCTTTATCAGCACTAAAAACCGGCATTAACAGTGCTAGAAAAGCGCTGTTAATGCCGGCGTAGATAGGGGGGGGGGTCCCCTTTATCAGCGCTCCGAGAAGCGCGGATATAGGAGACCTTTATCAGCGCTAAAAAAAGCGCTGATAAAGGTCTCCTATATCGGCGCTTGACGGAGCGCTGGTAAAGGGTTCCTTTATCAGCGCTCCTCTAGCGCTGTTAAAGGTGTCCTTTATCAGCGCTAAAAAAGCGCTGATAAAGGCCCCATCGCCTGCACCTACAAAACAGTACCTGCACACCTGCACACCAGAATACCTGCACAAAGTAGCACATGCACACCTGCACACCATAGCACCCGCACCCAATATTTTGACCGACAACGGTATATACATTTACTTAACATCATGAATACAAAAAAACGCATTGCTATATACATTTCAAACATTGTTTTACATGGTTACATTTACAATTATTCAACAACAGTTATAAACATTCATGTTTCATCCTTTGATATCCGTGATCCGCTCTCGACGGTATTTGTTGCCGAACAAAGCATCCGAACTCAAGGAAAAAAATTCACCTATATAAGAAAACAAATATTATGTTAGTAATGCAATAATGAAAGAAAATAAAACAGTAATATGAAAGAATACATTAATATGGAAATGTGAAACTAAAATATGAAATTTTAAACTCAAAAGTTTTCATTTTCATAACAATGAAAGGGAATAATGTAAAATCAATATGTTTTTGATTGATTTATCTCATTTAATAAATACTGATTCTTTATCTAATGAAAAGCTTTACCAATCACACCGTGCATCGATCGGATTGAGGTGCGGTCGATTCGTACACGTCACAAATGACTTGTGGATCGTTGTCCTAAAGTATCAAAACAATCCGAACGCGTTTGCTCGTTTTGGCGTATGTCATTGGTGTTGTTTTCTAAAGTTTATCTCAATTTGAAACTGATATCAGACACTTTTAGCCATACCGGTCACATCGTGCGTCGGATTGAGGTGCGGTCTATTCGTACACGTCACAAATGACTCGTGGATCGTCGTCCTAAGGTGTCAAAACAATCCGAACGCGTTTGCTCGGTCTGCCGTATGTCATTGGTGTTGTTTTCCAAAGTTTATCTCAATTTGAAACTGATATCAGACACTTTTAGCCATACCGGTCACACCGTGCGTCAGATTGAGGTGCGGTCGATTCGTACAAGTCACAAATGACTCGTGGATCGTCGTCCTAAGGTATCAAAACAATCCGAACGCGTTTGCTCGGTCTGCCGTATGTCATTGGTGTTGTTTTCCAAAGTTTATCTCAATTTGAAACTGATATCAGACACTTTTAGCCATACCGGTCACACCGTGCGTCAGATTGAGGTGCGGTCGATTCGTACAAGTCACAAATGACTCGTGGATCGTTGTCCTAAAGTATCAAAACAATCCGAACGCGTTTGCTCGGTTTTCCGTATGTCATTGGTGTTGTTTTCCAAAGTTTATCTCAATTTGAAACTGATATCAGACACTTTTAGCCATACCGGTCACACCGTGCGGTCTATTGAGGTGCGGTTGATTCATACACGTCACAAATGACTCTTGGATCATTGTCCTAAAGTATAAAAACAATCCGAACGTGTTTGCTCAGTTTGGCGTATGTCATTGGTGTTGTTTTCAAAAGTTTATCTCAATTTGAAACTGATATCAGACACTTTTAGCCATACCGGTCACACCGTGCGTCGGATTGAGGTGCGGTCAATTCGTACACGTCACAAATGATTCGTGGATCGTTGTCCTAAATTATCAAAACAATCCGAACGCGTTTCCTCGGTTTGGCGTATGTCATTGGTGTTGTTTTCCAAAGTTTATCTCAATTTGAAACTGATATCAGACACTTTTAGCCATACCGGTCACACCGTGCGTCGGATTGAGGTGAAATCAATTCGTACACGTCACAAATGACTCGTGGATCATTTTCCTAAATTATCAAAACAATCCGAACGTGTTTCCTCGGTTTGGCGTATGTCATTGGTGTTGTTTTCCAAAGTTTATCTCAATTTGAAACTGATATCAGACACTTTTAGCCATACCGGTCACACCGTGCATCAGATTGAGGTGCGGTCAATTCGTACACGTCACAAATGAATCTTGGATCATTTTCCTAAACTATAAAAAGAATCCAAACGCGTTTTTTTTGGTTTTCCGTATGTCATTGGTGTTGTTTTCCAAAGTTTATCTCAATTTGAAACTGATATCAGACACTTTTAGCCATACCGGTCACACGGTGCGTCAGATTGAGGTGCGGTCAATTCATACACGTCACAAATGACTCGTGAATCGTTTTCATAAATTATCAAAACAATCTGAACGCGTTTTATCAGTTTGGCGTATGTCATTGGTGTTGTTTTCCAAAGTTTATCTCAATTTGAAACTGATATCAGACACTTTTAGCCATACCGGTCACACCATGCGTCGGATTGAGGTGCGGTCAATTTGTACACGTCAAAAATGACTCGTGGATCGTTGTACTAAAGTATCAAAACAATCTGAATGCGTTTTCTCAGTTTGGCATGTGTCATTGGTGTTGTTTTCCAAATTTTATCTCAATTTGAAACTGATATCAGACACTTTTAGCCATACCGGTCACACCGTGCGTCGGATTGAGGTGTGGTCGATTCGTACACGTCAAAAATGACTCGTGAATCGTTTTACTAAAGTATCAAAACAATCCAAATGTGTTTTCTTGGTTTGGCGTATGTCATTGGTGTTGTTTTCCAAAGTTTATCTCAATTTGAAACTGATATCAGACACTTTTAGCCATACCGGTCACACAGTGCGTCGGATTGAGGTGCGGTCGATTCGTACACATCACAAATGACTCGTGGATCTTTTTACTAAAGTATCAAAACAATACGAACGCATTTCCTCAGTTTGGCGTATGTCATTGGTGTTTTTTTCCAAAGTTTATCTCAATTTGAAACTGATATCAGACACTTTTAGCCATACCGGTAACACCGTGCGTCGGATTGAGGTGCGGTCGATTCTTACACGTCACAAATAACTCGTGGATTGTTTTCCTAAAGTATCAAAACAATCAGAACGTGTTTTCTCGGTTTGGCATATGTCATTGGTGTTGTTTTCCAAAGTTTATGTCATTTTCAAACTAAGTAGTAGGAATTCACTAATCTAAGGATATAAAACATAAGAAAGGGAGATCATAGATTCTCAATAAGTGTAAAGGGAGATATCAATGACCATATAAAGATAACATAAGTATTAGGAATTCACCTTCATTGTCCTATTTGTTTACATTCTTCCATCAGGTACGATGCCCATTCGTTTCTAAAGACATTTATATCATCTTCTGAATAGGAGTTTTTGCGATAGTCATAGTAGTACTGAAAAAATATAAATACACAAAGGATTAATAATTATTTTAAATAAAGTAGTAATTATTTTCAAAAATACCTCTTCAGGGATGCTAGTTTGTTCATGAAATATGATCTCTTTCATAAATTTACAAACATAATAACCGCAGTCCTTGTCATTTGTTTGTTTCGGACACTGCAGAAACATCGAGAAAAATAAGTAATTTGTTTTGATATGTATTTGGATAGTGAAATATAATTATATATACCCAGATACTTCTCCATTTTTAGATCTTGTGGGCATTTTCGTCCTTATGCCCTGGATTCATTCCAACCTTTAGACGATATTCATACACCACCCTATCATAACAAAATCCTCATTAAAAGATAATATAAATTATATAACTAGATATCTAGTTCTAAAATGTTGGATCTAGTGTATTACAAATTGACAATCGCCATCAGCTGTGGTCAGTTAGTTGGATATCCATGCAGTGAATCCAGAAAATAAATCTTTGGAGTATCCAAATTGACTGCAATGAGCATCCAATGTTCCCTAAAAACACAAAAAGAAATAAGTAATGATAGAAATGAAAATATAATTGATATGATTAAAATGTAGAGTTTTACCCTTGCATCATTGGTATTAAAAAGATCATGTCAGTCGTAATTCTTCTTTGAAACGTTCTGAGTAGATTTGACATCAATTCTGCCTGAAAATTAGAATCTATTTCTGTTCGTTGTGTAGAAATGGTGTGAGGACTAACGAGTCCAAATTTGTATTCATGGGAAAATCCCTTCAATTGTTTTTCATATATACGCTTGTGAAAAATATGAGATGTATTTATCCATAATTATCAAAGTATACCATCTTCTGTAAAATCAAATCATGAAAACATACCTCATGTATACATTTATAACTGAGGCGCCTAGCCAGTCGTATGTGATGATCTCAGAAACAGTGTCTACACTAACGAAATCTATTGTTTCCTCTCCGTACATATCTTTTTCACAAACAATTGTATGTTTCTTTCCGTCTTTAATTTTCGTATCCACATGATCTTGCAATGATATTAAATGTGGATATAGAACGGGCGGGGTGAACGCGCTCTTAGTAGATCGTTTTGATCGGTTGGTTGATCCAATGTTGGAGCCGCTCTTTCATTTTATCTTCTCCATTTTATCCTTCTATAATAACATTCATCAGTTCAGACATTTTCTAATTTAATGTTAAAGGTTCTGCTTGAAAAATGAACTGGAAATGAATACCTCCTGCTCGACATGTTTTTTTACAAGATTCAACAGCCATGCAACAAATGTTCCAACAGCTTTTTCCACTGTATGAATATCGTCATCGTCATTTGGCACGGGTAGCTCGGCGCTTGGCTCATGAGATACGTTAATAGACACTTTGACATGACTGGTTGGAAGTAGTCTGGAGTGTAGCGTGTCATTCTGCATATTGAACACCATAGCCCTCGCTACAAGGCGATGGGTGGGAGTTGACAGATATAAATCACAGTCATTTTCACCCGGCAGAATATCATTACATGAAAGGTATCAGTGTCTATGTGATTCACATCTCACAAAAACGAATATTATAACATTGATTTCCTCGGTTAAGTTAGGTCTTTGAGGGGAATGGCTCGCCTCAAAGCTTGTGAGGGGTGGATCTTCTTGCGGGGGTTGTTCTTGAGTTGTTTGTTCTCTTCGCCTCTCCTCCATCAAACTCTTTATCATCTCTCCCTGAGTTTGGATTAGTTCTTCAAGGGTAGCTACTTTATCTCTCATTACATGCAATTATTTATTTTGTTCATCCTCTTGTTTTCTTTTCTGAAAATATGTCCGGGGTGACACCCCAAAACCCACACCTCTGACGCGGCCATACTGTTCTGGCTGTTTCAAGGCCGTTGAAAGTATGTCTGCATCCGGTGCGGGTGTTGTTGATTCCTGTGACTATGTAAAATAGAAAATATGAAAAAATAAGCAAGCATCGTTATGTAATAGTGATTTAAAGCAAAACAAGTTTATATTATGTCATACTTACACATGTTTCCCACACTTTTTGTGTGTTTTCATCTATCAGTTTCCCCTCTTTATTAACACGAGCCTCCTTCCATAGCACATGGCGTGGAATGGAAGTGACTTGAGATTTTGCTTCATCAATCTTCATATAAACAGATAAACATGGTTACAGTGTTGTTTTATGTCACATAAAATTATTACAGTACTTTTAAAATACATACCAATTGTTTTTTAATTGAAGCGTACCCCAACCTTTCTTTACGGTAGGGGTACGCTGGTTTTGCTGCCCGTTTGTTATTTTCAGCACTCATTTGCTATTTCATAAATAAAAACCTATCAATCAACGTGATGAATACAAGCAACGTTACACAACGTGTAACCAAACACAATGTACCTGAAAATTCTATTCCGCACGACGGTTGCAAAACGCATCCCACGTTCCTTGGGATATCAAGTGTCCATAAAGAGGAGGCGGGTGCGGCTTGATTTTCCCTTCGGCATATTTCAGATGATGTTTCGTTAAAATGGTGCGAAAGCCTCTATGAATCCTTCCTGCCAGTCTGAAAACATATTCTTTGTGCGAAACATCTACTATAAATGCACTCTATAAAAGATGATGAAGGGTTAGTCAATATTTCAATATTTTATTTTATTTTAATAAATTAAATAGATGATATCATAATGTTACCGTAATCTCTTCCCACATTAATGTTTTCAACCCACTGACAACATGGTGCCACGACTCTACGTCAATCGACACGCGTTGTTGAGTGATGATTCCAATGTAGCTACTAAACATGGCTTTGTTGGGGTTTACATGCTGGCCTAGCTTATTCCATCCCACCTCATATTTGATGCCTTTTACTTTGCCTTAAGGATTTTTACTAAAACTGTCAAACTACGGCGCACCTGTTTTTTTTGTGTCGCTGGGGTTTCATCGCCTACCATTTCCTCAGCTTCTGCATCATCATTATGTTTCTCCGAAGCGCTAGCATCGGCACTGACACCAGCTGCAACAGGTTGAGAGACCTGTTGTACGTCAGCAGTGGGACCAGCTGCAACAGGTTGAGAGACCTGTTTTCTCTCAGCAGTGGGACTAGCTGCAACAGGTTGAGAGACGTGTTGTGTCTCGGGATTGGGTGCATCAGCAGGTGAAGAAGTCATTATCTGCAGAACTGGTTTAAAATTTAATTTAGATCACATAAAAGTAGCAACGAACAGATAATAACATAATGTAACACAATCTATATTACAATAAAAATCAATAACCTGATTATTGAACTCCCTTTTTTTTTAAAAGTATGAAGGGATTTGACCCCTCTATCAACTATCCATATCCCTTCATTGTGGTCTCCTCTGACATACAAAATGTCGTCTACATTGGGACCACTGCGAAATGATTGCGAAGTCCCAATGAAAGGGTTATCTTCCGTTGAATTTTCATCTGACCCTTCAGCTGTTTTGGTCGATAAAAGAACAATTGACCAGTTTCGGTTTGCGGGATCTGGAACATAAAATACTTTCACTGCCTGTGATGCCATTATAAATGGTTCGTCTTTCTCCCCTTCTTTACTGAAATCAACTTTCACGAATCCCAAATCATCTATTTTAATAGCACTCCTATTATCAACCCACTTTAATTGAAATATCGGAACTTAAAATTCCGTATAATCCAACTCCCATATTTGTTTGATGATGCCAAAGTATGACATATTCGCATAAATTGGATTTCTTTCCTTAGCACTGGAAACATGCATCGCTTCAGCCACAAGTGTAACCCCACTATTCTGCATGGTAATGTCTTCATCATGTTCATTAGTATAAAATGTATAACCATTAACTACATAAGCATTGTAAGATAATGCATACACACTTGGTCCTCCGGCTAGCCATCAAAGTCGTTCCGAAATTGACTTTGGATTTTCATCTGACTTCTTAAAAATATGATCTTGAAACCATCCTATAAACTGTCGATTATGTGTATCTGATATCCATTTTCAGCCCTTGATGGATTCAAATGCCTAAGAATTTATTTGTGGATTTCAACATATGGGTCAACGTCGAAACTGTTATGCAAAACATAAAGGTGAGCCTGCTCCCGATCTGTAATATTGATTGTGACAACCTTTCTTCCAGAAATTCCTTCACCCTCAAGCCGCCCAGTGTGATGAGATTTCGGTAAGCCAATGCTTTCCACACCAGACAAGTATTTGGTACAGAATTCAACGGCTTCCTTAACAATATATCGCTCTGCAATACAACCCTCTGGACGACTTCAATTTTTGACATACCCTTTCAAAATCTTCATATACTGTTCAATGGGGTACATCCATCTGTAATGTACAAGACCACATAGTTGAATCTCTCTCACCAATTGGACCATCAAATGAACCATCATATCAAAAAATGAAGGCGGGAAGAACATTTCTAATTCACATAATATGACGACAATTTATTTTTCCATAGCTGGCAATTTTGCCGGGTCTATAACTTTACTGCATATAGCTTTGAAGAAGAAACACAGTTTCATTAATGTATGGCAGGCATTCTTGGGCAAAATGCAACGTAAAGCAATTGGAATGAGATTTTTCATCAAAACATGACAGTCATGTGATTTCAGAACTTTTAACTTCAAGTCGCTCATTGACACAAGGTTACTGATATTTGAAGAATACCCCTCTGGAACCTTTACGTCATTCAAGAAGTTGAAAAACTGATATCTCTCCTGCCTGGAAAGAGTGTAAGCAGCAGGAGGAAGAAATGTTCGTTTTTCACTCTTCACTAGTGCCAACTCTTCTCGTATTCCCATCTCAACCATGTCCAACCTAGCCTTAATTCCATCTTTTGTTTTTCCAGATGTATTTATCAACGTGCCGATAACACTTTCAAATACATTTTTTTCTACATGAATAACATCAATAAAATGTCTTATATACAGACAATTCCAGTATTGTAATTCAAAAAAAATTGATCTCTTTTTCCAACCGATTTTCGTAAGGTTTTTCGAAGCCGGTTTACCAAAAGTAGTGTCCACATTTTTAACTTTCTCAAACAATTGATCGCCTGTTAGTGGAGACGGTGCTGTATGTTCTTCTGAAATTCCATCGAATGATGTCTTCCAAGAACGGTACTTATGTCGTCGTGGTAGAAATCTGTGATGTCCTAAAAACACGGTTTTCGATGAATGTTTCAACCTAATTGATTGTGTACCTTCTTCGCAAATAAGATAACCTTGAGTTCCTTTAATGCTATATCCTGACAAATTTCCATAAGCAGGGAAGTCATTTATCGTCCCATACAACATGACTCTCAAAGTGAAATCTTCCTTTCTGTAAGCATCAAACAATGTAACACCTGAATCCCACAATAATTTCAAATCTTCGATCAATGGAGCTAAATAAACATCAATATCATTACTCAGTTGTTTTGGTCCTGATATAAGCATAGATAACATGATGTAATTTCGTTTCATGCATAACCACAGTGGTAATTTATAATTTATCAACATAACCGGCCATGTACTGTGACTGTTGCTTTGAAAACCAAAAGGATTCACTCCATCTGTAGATAACGCAAGACAGAGGTTTCTCGACTCGTTTCCAAATTCAGGATACTCATGATCGATTCTCTTCCATTGAGGAGAGTCTGCCAGGTGATGTAGTATCCCATCTTTAATTCTTGTATCTGCATGCCATGTTAATTGTTCTGCAGTCTCCTCACTTCCATATAGGCATCTAAACCTTGGAATGATTGGAAAGTACCATACAACTTTAGTAGGACTGGATTCATCTTTCTTGTATCGAGAAGCACCACACTTTGCGCATTCTTTAAGTGATTTGTGGTCCTTGCAAAACAGTATACAGTCATTCGGGCAGGCGTGTATTCTTTCAGAGATCATACCCATAGAGCGTAGCATTTGTTTGGCATCATATGTTCGGCTCGAGAGCTCATTGTCTTCTGGGAGCATGTCATTCAAGAGGGAAAGTAGTTTCGTAAAACTGTCGTCACTCCACCCGTTATCTGCTTTCAAATTATACAGCTTCAGTACAGATGACAATGCTGTATATTTAGTGCAACCAGCATACAATGGCGTCTTTGCACAACTTTTTAACTTCTCAAACAATTTTGGGCAATCACGAAGTTCATCTTCGAAGGTCCTTGTCATTTTCTAAATACAATCTTCATCATCATTCACATCTGTAATAACATCCTCTATATGGTCATCTTCATTGTTCATGTTTGTAATCATATCAGATGATCCATAAAACGCAGTGTCACCCCAGTCACTACCTACATTCGTTGTTTCCCCGTGTTTATTCCAACATGTATAACTTTGATCTATTCCGTGACAGATCAAGTGTACTTCCAACTCATCTGGACTAATTTGTTTTGAATAACAACAATGTAAACACGGACAAAGGATTTGAGAAGAGTCACATGCATGATCTTTTGCAAACTTGATAAATTCTTTCACGCCTTCTTCATACTCTTTTGTCAACCGATTGGCATTCATCCATTCTTTATTTATATTCATCCTATTTGAAATCCATAGGATGAGTATATAGGTTAGAGGAGAAGGAATATGAGTATAATTTAGATAAAAAAAAGATACTTCAAGGAAATAATGTGACCATGAAATGACTAAGTCTAGAATGTTGTGGATCTTGAATACATTCTTTGACTGATTTGGAGAAATGACTTCTCGAACCTTTTCTGGATAACCTAGAACTCCTTCCAAGGAAATAATGTGACCATGAAACAATACTTCTTAAAAAAAATATGGGGAATTTATAATATTGTAATAAAGACAAAGCTCTCTAAAAACACCCAAGACAACCTCCAGATTATCAGAGTACTCCTCCTATATATTGTAATACACTAAGAAGTATTCTAAAAAAACGAAAATGGAGGTGTCTAGAAAGATATTAAAGATCTAGTTCATCAGTTCCATGAAATAGATAGAGCATTGGTGATCCCAAATGGAATTCATAAATACTTTAAATTTCCATATTGACTTTAAAAATCTATCTTTTGAGCATCCTCTTCCCAAACCCTCAACTGTTGGTACCCTGATCTCTAGAAAATTTTCAAAAACCAATAGAACCTTATAAGATGGTCAAAAAAATCATCAATTATAGGAAATATGTAATTATTCATTACTGTCACCTGGCTATGACTACGGTAGACTGTTAAAATTAATAGGCTATGATATGACTTCATTGAAAACAGAATTGGAAAATCCCATAGTGACATGATCATATAGATAGAACCATTTCCCTAAAGATCTTCTTGCTGATCTTTTAGCTCCTCTAAATCAGACAGAGCCTTATGATGTGATGGAATTGAAAATAGGATCGTCCTGTGAAGCAAATAGATAGAAAACACAAACACTCATTGGGGAGGTTATCCCATGAAGTCCTCTAGAAATGATTTTGTGTACTTTTCCATGACCACTGGAATTTCACAAGAAGAACACTTCTCAACAACCCCAAGGAAAACCTTGGAAAAATGACATGATATGAACCATAACATAGAAGCAACTTGTCATACCCTCCATGGTTATAGATCACAATCTCCATAAAAGACATGGAATCTCCTGTTAAGAGTAATTAACTGAACCCAATGGTGATAATAGTCATCTAGTGCACTAAATCCAATAAAAAAAATCCAAGACGATAATGAGGTCAGAAAAGACCAGGTCCAAAACATGGAATTTTGAAATGTCCTCCATGCCAAGTACCACAACAAAACTCTCAAAGAACATGAAACCATGACCATTTTTCCTACCCAAAAGGGTTAGGCAATATATGAAATAATTCATAAACTCTGCCGTCATAACCATGTAATAAAAAAATATGTGAAATTAATTACTAGGATTCACCATTTTGAAATGAAACCAATACTATAGAAGAATTAAAAAAAATTCACCTCGAATTGTGGTTGGCCAAGATTATGAGTCCTCATGAATGACCTCTACTACATTGATTTTTTCTGGATTAGACTCATCTATGTATTATTTCCCTATTAAGAATCCCCCTTTCTTTTAGGATGTGATCCTCCACCATTTGAAGCCTCTTATTTTAACTAAGAGCCCTTAAAAAAGTGGAGCCTACACCACTCCCATTAGGATCCAATTGAAAAAATCACAAGATATTCCCCGACTACCCAAATAGGTGGAACGCCCTCAGAGTCTCTGGTAAAATCATCCAGATGTTTCCCACATTTCTAATCTGATAAAAAATAGGTCCATTGTCCATAGAATCCACATAATCTGTTCATAAAGACTACTCAAATCCCTTTCCACTACTTCTCTAAGACTCATCGTGCTTTAGATTTTATCCTCAAAAATAACTATGGATACCACCCATTAATGGAACACCATTGAGACCAATATTTCAATTAAAATATGCCTCTCACATCAATACCTTAAGAAACACCTAAAAATAGGTTGGTAGACTTAGAACAATAAGAATAAATCTGATATATTTCCTCAAACCCATCTCAAAATTAATATCCATAAGATAATCATTCGTGAGGAGATAAAGAGATACATGAACCAAATTACGGAATCTAGTGGCATAATCCATGACTAAATGACCACCATACTCTAGCTTTAAAAACACATAGTCATTCATCAATCTCAAGGTATCTGGGTAGAACCTCTGAAGAAATACCACTTGGAAAGTGGTAAAAGTGAGATCCTCTCTATTCCTCGAAAGAATCATTGAATCGCACCACATTCAAATAAATTCTTTTAAAAATGAACCAAAAAATAACACTTTAGATGTCTTAGGGGTTTTCAAAAACTCTAAGATATACTTGATATAGTCCAACTACTCCTTAAATTACTTGGTTTTCTTTTCAGTAAGGAAAAACTCTGAATTATTCTATGAAAATTCTTGAGTGTGGTCCATAGTTCATGTCTTATCATGGATACCAATTTAACACACGTTTTTGAAATTATAAATCATTGAATCCAAAAAAATTTGTATCAATGGGATGGTTCCTCTTTGGGGTACTCTGGTTCACACTCTATATGCTTCTACATAGTCCTTCTAGGAGGTATTGTCTACAAGAAACATGAACAACCTCCATCAAGGAAAACCCAATATCAAATCACAACAAAAGAACTAAATGAAAACACCAAAACATAAGAATAACTAAATAAATCTAATGAAGTAGTGGGAAATCATAAAAACAACCCATAGTCAGGATCAAAACATAACCACAATCCCAAACCACCCATGGAAACTGGAGATTCAACACGAAGAATAGTTGGCCAAACACTTACCCATTACAAACATAATTAATTCATGAAAATTCAATTTGAATCACCTTAAAGAGGAGGACCCGGTGGCGGAGGATAAGGAGGTGTCGACAGCAGAGGCACCAGAGGCAACGGAGGCAGCGCGGAGGCAGGGCGGAGGCAGAGTGAAGGCAGGGCAGAGGCAGCGGAGGCAACAGAGGAGGAGGAGGAGGAGGAGGAGGAGGAGGAGGCCGCGATGGAGGAGCAGGTAGCGGAGTAGGTAGATGAGGAGGAGGAGGAGGCGCCGGTGGAGGAGGATGAGGATGAGGCCGCAGACTAGGAGGAGGAGGAGGAGGAAGCGCCGGTGGAGGAGGAGGAGGACGAGGCCGTGGTGGAGGAGGAGGAGGAGGAGGAGGAGAAAAGGAGGAGGAGGAGGAGGAGCAGAGGAGGAGGAGGAGGCGGTGGCCGGAGGAGGAGGAGAAGGAGGAGACGGCGGCCGCGGAGAAGGAGGAGGAGGCAGCGGCAGCGGCGCAGAGGAGGGATTCCGCGAGAGCTTGACCGGGTGCAGGGATGAGGAAGAGGACCCGCAGGTTTTTAACAAATCTGCGTGAGCCTTTATCAGCGCTAGTAAAAAGCGCTGATAAAGGGTGTATTTATCAGTGATAAAATGAAAAGCTCTGATAAATACAACCTTTATCAGTGCTTTTTTAGCGCTGATAAATAATCCCTTTATCAGCGCTAAAAAAGCGCTGATAAAGGGTACACCTTTATCAGCGCTTTACTGTTAGCGCTGATAAAGGTAGGCGCATGCCTTGCCCAGTTTTTGGTAGTGTCTCCACCACATTTATTAAACCTTGAGCAATGACTATTTATTTCTCAAATAAATGTAACTGCATTACACGCTAATAAATATATTATTTCGTCCACAATATATTCTCTCGAATAACTAGTGTCAAAATAAATGCGATCAGACATCCTTAAATAATTATTAAACCACAGTCGGGAATAATATTTATTTAACTTTTTAAATTAATATTTAACTGAGATACATGGGCACACTTAGTGTGTGACCCTCTAGGCCTCTTTCTCAGTGACATTAGGCTGAGTCTGCCTAAAGTCCAAGGTTAGCATCTAGCAACACGCCAAGGCACCCATAGAGAAAGAAGTTAACGCCACAATGATGTGTCACCTCCTACGAATGCTTACCGTGTAATATAATCCCTTTGTCTCGATATCTCCAATCAAGCGGGTTGCATGCTAGTGCCATCGACCCATGTGTTTGATTATTCTTTCTTTGACTTCCCGGAATTGAACTTGCCCATACCTTACCATGGCCATGGATTTATTTAGGCTATATCTATTCCATCAAAGGGACTAAGATATTTACTTCCGTTATGGAACGGAAGGGAAAAATCCTTTCTTGCATTATCTATTAATGCGGTATTACTCGTGACGCACCCAACGTATCCTACCTCACTGCGAATAGTGTGTCGTCACAGTTTTCGTCAATACATCTAAGTGCGCGAGTTGTAATACTCATTAATAATAATCTTAAAGTCTAAGGACCAATAAACACATCCGCAGATAGGAACATCCAATGACACTATGAAATGTGGATTTCCTACTGGCGGGTCTCGTTCTCATAATATCCTCCTGGATATTACCAAGGGCGCACACCATGAGAAGGTTCCTCAATGTTTTATGAGTCCTCACCCCTAATGACCTGTATTATTTGAGTCCCTCAAATAATATCATCCGGCCATAGAACATACATTCAAGAATAGTGTTATGACACTTTCCGGTTCTCATCATAGCATGGATCCGCTATGACCCATTAATGCAACAGCTGTCCTTAGGACATTATCACATGCATTGTCACGCAAAAGAACAATCAAGATGTGATAAGGAATTTATTAATGAATAAAGTACAAAGTAGTTGGTTCTAGTCCACCAACTCCAACAAACTCCCACTTGGACTAGAGCCAACTGCTAACAAACTTTAACCCGCTAGCTCTCACATGATATTCATGCTTCTGCTGAGATATGCCTTTAGTCATGGGGTCCTCCACGTTCTCTTCCGTGGACACTCTGCTCACTGAAACTTCACCCCTTTGATAGAAATCCCTCAAGAGGTGATACTTCTGGAGTATGTGCTTTGTCCATTTATGTGACCTTGGTTCTTTTGCAAGGGCCACCGCTGCAGTATTATCACAATACAATGTAATGGGATTTTTACTGCTAGGCACCACATCAAGCTCCTGGACAAAGTTCCAAATCCAGACGGCTTCCTTGGCTGCATCAGAAGCCGCTATATAATCAGACTCTGCTGTAGAATCAGCGACAACTGGCTACTTTGAACTCTTCCAGCTCATAGCTCCTCCATTGAGACAGAAAACATATCCAGATTGCGACTTCTGATCATTCCGATCAGTTTGAAAACCAACATCAGCATACCCTCTGATGACAAGATTTTCGTCTCCTCCATACACCAGGAACATATACTTAGTTCTTCTCAGATACTTAAGGATAGTCTTAACAGCAGTCCAATGCTGTTCTCCTGGATCTTCTTGATATCTGCCTACCATGCTCAGTGCATAGGCAACATCAAGCCTGGTACATAACATGGCATACATGATGGATCCTATAGCTGAAGCGTATGGGATATTTCTCATCCTATATTTCTCCTGTTGTGTCTGGGGACACATTTTCTTAGAAAGATGTAAGCCATGTGACACTGGAACCAATCCCCTCTTGGATTTTTCCATACTAAATCTCTTTAGTATCTGGTCAATGTATGTAACCTGACTTAGTCCAATCAGCCTCTTGGATCTATCACAAATGATCTTGATCCCTAGAATGTAGGCTGCTTCTCCTAAGTCCTTCATGGAGAAACACTTGTTCAACCAGTCCTTAACTGACTATAAGGCTGGTACGTCATTTCTAATAAGCAATATGTCATCAACATATACCACTAGGATGAAGACTGCATTCCCATTAAACTTCTTATAAACACATGGCTCACATTCATTCTTAATGAAACCAAATTCCTTTATGGCTTCATCAAATCGAATGTTCCATGACCTGGATGCTTGATTCAATCCATAAATGGATTTCTGCAACCTGCAAACCCGTTTGGCTTCACCTGGTGTCACAAACCCTTCTGGTTGTGTCATATAGACATCTTCCTGAAGGTTCCCATTAAGGAATGCAGTTTTGACATCCATCTGCCAAATCTCGTAGTCATGGTAAGCTACTATGGAAAGTATGATTCTTATGGATTTAAACATGGAAACTTGCGAGAAGGTTTCATCATAGTCAATTCCTTGACTCTGTCTGAATCCTTTAGCCACTAGCCTTGCTTTATAGGTGCTAACTTGACCTTCTATGTCCAGCTTTCTTTTGAATACCCATTTGTATCCAACATTCTTTACATCAACTGGCTCATCGACCAGAACCCAAACTTGGTTCTGATACATGGAATCCATCTCAAAATTCATAGCTTCTAGCCATCTTGCAGATTCTGAGCTTTCTACTGCTTCCTTGTAGGAGAGAGGTTCATCATTGTCCAACAATAATGATTCACTATCCTCAGTGACTAGAAAACCAAATCTCTATGGTTCCCTTACCTTTCTTGAGCTCCTACACAATACTTGGGTTTCTGGAACCTCTTCCATGAGGACCTGTGGGACTTGTTCCTACACCAACTCCTGTGTATCTTGAGCATAAACTTCATCGAAGTCAATCTTGCTCCCACTATCCTTCTTGAGGATGTGTTCCCTCTCAAGAAAGGCGGCTTGTCTGGCGACAATCACTTTCTTGTCTTGAGGGTTATATAGGTAATATCCTTTTGTTTCCTTGGGATATCCTATAAAGATAAACTTCGTGCCCCGGGGTGCTAGTTTGTTGCCTGAGAAGGACTTAACAAACGCCTCGCATCCCCATACACGTGTGTGCGACAAAGTGGGTTTCCTTCCATTCCATAACTCAGATGGAATTCCATTTTCCTCCTTAGTTGGTACTCAATTTAATGTGCATGCTGCAGTTTGTAATGCATATCCCGAAAAGGATAATGGAAGATCCACATGACTCATCATCGACCTCACCACGTCCAACAAGGTGCAGTTCCTCCTTTCACTAACACCATTCCACTGTGGTGTATAGGGAGGAGTGAGCTGAGATAGAATCCCAGACTCCCGTAGAAGATCGATGAACTCTTGGTTTAGATATTCTCCACCTCGACCCGATCAAAGCTTCTTTATCTTCTTACCAAGCTGATTCTCTACTTCATTCTTGAATTCCTTAAATTTCTCTAAGGCTTCTGAATTATACCTCATCAAGTAGACATATCCATATCTACTCAAATCATCAGTAAAAGTAATGAAGTAAGAATATCCACCTATAGCTTCTACTGGAAATGGTCCACACACATCCGTGTGCACCAATCCTAGAAGCTCTGTGGCCCTTTCACCTTGTCCACCAAAAGGAGGCTTTGTCATTTTTCCTTGTAAACAAGCGTGACATCTATCTAGTGGTTTTAGCTCAGTAGAGTCTAAATAGCCATCTTGGCAGAGCTTTGTCAAACGCTCCTCGTTCACATGACCAAGGCAGTGATGCCATAACTGGGTGATGTATGAGTCATGTGAGTTTGTTTCATTATCGATTTCCAACACTTTGTTTTCATAATTCAATACATACAAACCATTATTTAAATGTGCCATATTATAACATATGTTGTTCTTATAAAAGAGACAACCCTTATTTCCAAATTTGAAAACAAATCCATCCATATCCAAACAAGATACAGAAATTATGTTCTTGGTAACACTAGGCACATAATAACAGTTATGTAAAACCAAAATCATCCCAGTCGGCAATGAGAGGTGGTTGTCTCCAATAGCCAAAGCAGCCAGCCTTGCGCCATTGGCAGCTCAAAGATCCACCTCTCCTCTGGCGATCTTTCTAAATCTACTTGGTTCCTGCATTTGAATACAGATGTGAGCCCCACAAGATGTATCTAATACCCAATGTGTAGAAATAGAAAGATTGCAATCGATAACAAATGCACCTTTAGCGTCCCCACGCTTCTGGGTGCAGTTCCTCTTCCAGTTGCCCTACTTTCCACATGCAAAACACACTGCCTCCTGTTCCTTTCCCTGCCTCTGGATCTTCCCCTTCTTGGAGGGGCGGTGCTCGGGGGCTTCAGACCGTTTATAAGTCTTTGGCCCCTTTACCTTGTCCTTCCTTTTCTTGTTCACCATAAAAACCACGGGTTTGTCATGCCCCATGTCCTTATCTACCTGGAGAATCAAGGTCAGAAGCTCCGATAGACTCTTCTCATTTCCACTCATGTTATAGTTGACAATGAATCTAGAGAAGGTCTTGGGCAGTGATGATAGGATGAGATTTGTACGCAACTCATCCAGGAATTTAATCCCTAAGATGTCCAAGCGTTCAATGTAGCCAATAAGCTTGACTACATGAGGCCCAGCTGGTGAAGACTCTCCAAGCTTCGTGGTAAACAAAGCATTGGAGATCTCATACCTCTCCTGTCTTGCCTTCTCTTGGTAGAGATCTTTAAGGTGAGACATCATACTATACGTGTCCATGTTTTCATGTTGTTTCAAGAGCTCATTAGACATGGACGATAGCATGAAACACTGGACATCTGTGGCATCATCCATGTGTTTCATGTAGAGAGATAATTCCTCATCATTAGCCTCTTTCCCAGGCGCAACTGGAATAGGCTCTTCCAGCAAATATAATTTCCTTTTGTGGCGAAGGACGGCGCGTAAATGCCTCTACCACTCTTGGAAATTGGTGCCGGTGAGAAGGTTTTCTTTTTCGAGTATGGTGCGCAATGATATGTTTGAAGTAATTTTCTTGCCATTTCTACAAATTAATATGAGCAAAGGTTTAGTACTTTATTACAAAAATTGATACAAATAAATAAATTAATACTTATTAGTCTCCCACTATTTTATCGAAATCCAATATCCCTCAACATTTACTTCGGAATATTCTGTTGTGTGAATATTCTAGTGTAAAGGATCCATATTTCCCTTCGCATTACCCCAACTAGGGTTGGTCAAGCAACTTGAAGGGTTTTAGGTAGGCATTACAAATTCCAACTTCATTAACTCACAGCTCCTTGATCCGCTGAGTGGACTCCCGAATCATGAAATCCTTTTTGGATTTCCTCAACCTTTGCCTCTTGGTCACACCAAGTCCTACTGTGGAAGTCAACCCTTGATGCGAACCAAGTCAAGTCAACCCAAAACCTTGAATTAGAATTCCCCGATAATTGAAAGCACCCCAACTAGGGTTGGTCAAGCACTTTGAACTATGGTTCGATTCTAACCAAGATTATGGAAGGCTATGCCGACTTAATATTTATTTTAAGGGATTATATCCTTATACATAAATTTCCATTTTATTATCTTTGATTACATGCTTATTAATATTAAGTGGGATATAATTAAGTGATTAACCATGTCTAAGATAATATTTACGTATAAGCCGGTTTTATTTTAGTTCCATCTTGCAAGCTCGTTTAATTCATTAATTGTGTTATCGTGACAACACTCCCACAATAAATAAACCATGAAACAGACAAAAATAAAATAAATGGTATGATCATGAGCTTTTCTATTGGTTAGTTTATCTAGCGGTTGATAAACTAACCCAAGACCTAGGGGAGAAACACCTTGAACCTTTCGGGTTCGTGTTTACAGCTTTCCACCTGTCCACTTTTGTATCTCCTTGGATTGGTTTCACCTTGGCTCCTAACTTGAGCCGCCTCCACTAGCTTGGGAGATCCATCCATTACATATGCATTTATCTCACATGCAGTTGAGGGGTAAAAGGGGGTTTTACATAAAATAATCCTTGGACACGCAGGACCTACATATTAATGAGGAGATGGATCGCAGACCAACAAATTTAATTTAAATAAATAAATTAAAAGAAACCATTCACATACAAAGGTCTCGGTCTATCTCATGATCATCCATACATGCAACGATATTTACGCATAAATAAAACTAGAATTCAATTCTTTAATCGTTCTTGTTTAAGATAAATCACACTCGAATCAATTAATTATCTTTAATTAATCAATCCTTTTATCTTAAATCCATTTTCTTAATTTCCTTGAGATTCTCATCCATCATAATTTTAAACAAATAAATTCATTTAAAATTATCCTTGTACGTAACTTGTACCTTGGAGGAAACCCAGTGAATTCCCATTTATTACGCAGATGTTAAATTAAACACATATATATAAAACACCTATCACGTGTTGTACCTCAGATTTATGCCTACACCATGGTACACGTCTCAAGGGTTTGTATAATATAATAATAAATTTTAATAAATCTGCGTAATTTGGGTGAGTACACGGCGTGTAGTTCCGACTACACGACGTGTACTTTTCTTCACCATCCATCTGAAGTACACGCCCGGGGACAGGTCGTGTTAATGTACTTCGGAAATTTTCGGAGTACACGACGTGTACAGTGGGACACACGCCGTGTAGTTTCCGCGTTACACGGTTTCCAGCCGGGCAGGCCGTGTACGGAGTACACGACCCAACCCTAACCCGAAGGGACTACACGCCGTGTTTATTGGACCACACGACATGTATTCCGAAAACCGTGTGCCACCTGTTTCTGGTCAACACACGGTGTCTTAAATTCTTAGAAAGAATCCAATACATGACCTGATTTGGCGGATCAGTCAATGCATTGAACCTAGACTACACGACGTGTACTTCCGAATACATGCCGTGTATTCTGGTGTTATACGGCCAGAAACGTTTGGCTCCTCCGGATGAGTTCCTCTATTTTATTTTAATCAAAATTAAAAGAAAAAATCATTTCTGTGAGGTGAACGAGAAATGAGGGAGGAGGAATAGATCTCGATATTCTGATTTCTAGAACGATTATACTTGAATTGAAATAACTAAATTATTAAATGCGTAAATTACCAACGAAAAACTAAATAATTATAATCAACGATATGACCCTACTCTGATACCACTTGTAGGTTCTGGGTGCAGCAGAAGCGCGTTGGTGGGTTTGACCAACATTAATTTTAACGTTAAACAACGTTCAATCCGAGATCCGTCATGATATAAAACGCCGAATCTTCAGAATATAATGAAGAACGAAAAAAAGAAGAGTCCCAGAACCCTTAGGGAGGATCATCATATGTTGATTATAATTAATTTAATTAATGCATAAGAATTACCTCGTTGGAATTATTTCTTCGTTGATGTGTCCGATCACGATTCAGTGAACCGTCATTGCATCGTAGAATCTAAGTGTATGATTCCTCTAGCGGTGATCCACACGTGTGTCACGTATCTCCGGATGTCACCGAAGGGATCTCTGGGTGCTAGCACGGAAGAACCTTCGCTTGAGATGTCTGCCTTCGACCGCCTTGATCCAGTGGAGGATCTTGCTCTCGTAACTTGAGGGCGTTCCTGGTGGAAAGGGAATTCTCTCTTGGCTTGAGAGTATTTCCAAATCCTTTGTGCACAATAATGGATCTTCAAAATGTTGGGGTTGTGAGGATATTTATAATCGGTTTTGAGGTTAATAGAGTTATGACAATAAATAAACACGTTACGCGTTTTATTTATTTCATTAACTCTTATTGAAAACCCCCATGTCGAATTATTAATTCCTTGACATGCGCCCACGCTGATTATAATAAATACCATTTAATAAAACAATATTAAATCCTCAAAATCCCAACTGAAAAAACTACACGGCGTGTAATAATTAATACACGGCGTGTACTTGTTTTCCATAAAACCACACGGCGTGTATATTTAATATACACGGCGTGTACTTTTATTTTCCATTTTTCTCCACCACATTTATTAGACCTTGAACAATGACTATTTATTTCTCAAATAAATGTAACTGCATTACTCACTAATAAATATATTATTTCGTCCACAATATATTCTCTCGAATAACTAGTGTCAAAATAAATGCGATCAGACATCCTTAAATAATTATTAAACCACAGTTGAGAATAATATTTATTTAACATGTTAAATTAATATTTAACTGAGATACATAGACACACTTAGTGTGTGACCCTCTAGGCCTCTTTCTCAGTGGCATTAGGCTGAGTCTGCCTAAATTCCAAGGTTAGCATCTAGCAACACGCCAAGGAAACCATAGAGAAAGAAGTTAACGCCGCAATGACGTGTCACCTCCTACGAACACTTACCGTGTAATATAATCTCTTTATCTCGATATCTCCAATCAAGCGGGTTGCATTCTAGTGCCATCAACCCATGTGCTTGATTATTCTTTCTTTGACTTCCCGGAATTGAACTTTCCCATACCTTACCATGGCCATGGATTTATTTAGGCTATATCAATTCCATCAAAGGGCATGATATATCTACTTACTCTATGGAACGGAAGGGACAAATCCTTTCTCGCATTATCTATTAATACGGTATTACTCGTGATGCACCCAACGTATCCTACCTCGCTGCGAACAGTGTGTCGTCACAGTTTTCGTCAATACATATAAGTGCGCGAGTTGTAATACCCATTAATAATAATCTTAAAGTCTAAGGACCAATACACACGTCCGCAGATGGGAACATCCAATGACACTATGAAATGTGGATTTCCTACTGGCAGGTCTCGTTCTCATAATATCCTCCTAGATATTACCAAGGGCGCACACCATGAGAAGGTGCCTCAAAGTATTATGAGTCCTTACCCCTAATGACCTGTATTATTTGTGTCCCTCAAATAATATCATCCGGCCATAGAACATACATTCAATAATAGTGTTATGGCACTTTCGGGTTCTCATCATAGTAGGGATCCGCTATGACCCATTAATGCAACAGCTGTCCTTGGGACATTATCACATGCATTGTCACGCAGAAGAAAAATCAAGATGTGATAAGGAATTTATTAATGAATAAATTACAAAGTAGTTGGTTCTAGGCCACCAACTCCAACACTTATAGTCTTTCGATTCTTCTATATCAATTCTGATCCCCCTCTGTTTATGAATTCCATATCTGGGAAGACCGAGTTTCCTCATTATCTCTCCTATATCCTTGTGTGCATAACGAGTCTAGTAACACCACCAAGTAAGAGACACAATTTATCCCTTTAATTTATGTGCATATGTGATATTAATATAATTTTGTTTCCTTTTGGGTGGATGGTAAGAGTTGGTTGAATGAAGATAACTAATTGGACATAAAAATTTGATGGGGGAAGGGGAGATGTCACATGTGCTTACTTATTTCATGATATTGATTCTCCATGATTGCGTGCCAGATGTTGTTGATTATGAAATGTGTTTTCGATTGTGAATATATTGTTGTTTTCTGAATTATAATTGTGGAATCACCTCACTTGAAAATGGTAAATCCCCTAAAGATGCAAATTGAACAAACTGTGTGTAAATAAGGAATTATTATGCTTCCCCCTCGCTTATGGAACTGATTGATGTGATGGTACGTGTAATAGATGGAATTTTGGGTATGGATATTTGTTGAATTTGAATTTTGGGGCTATGGTGGTGATGTGTGATGCGAGGACACGAAGTGGATATGGGAATGGTTGATGGCATCGTGTGTTGGCTTGGTAGTTTCCTAATAGTTAAGGTATTCTTGAAAAGTGGTGAGTTCTAATTAAAAGAACTTGGGTTGGACTAAATGTTTTGGGGAGAGAAATGGATGAATGTTAAATCGGATAATGAAGTTTAATTTGAAAATGGAAATATGATTAATGAATGTGAAAATGGATGGTAATTGATGCAGTTAAATGGAAACTATGAAATTAGTGTGTAGTAATTGGTTTAAATGAATTGAAAAATAAACAAACGAGCTATGTTAATGTGAAATGGAATGTTTTGGTAAATTGGAGTTAAAGAAAACTTAACAATTTTGGAAATGACAAAACTCGTAATTGCAATTGGGATTGTGTGGTATTTGTGTGGCTGTTGTGTGGTGTGATGCATTAATTGTGGCATCAATACCGATGTGTGATAGTGGTGATGCAAAGGTTGTAGTGGGGGGTGGTTTAGGTTGTGAAAACCCATAGGTTGGGCTTATGTGAAACTATTATGTTTTATTTTTCATTGTGATTTCTAGGTACACCCCACCCACATCGAGCACCATGCACCGACACCTAAATGTTTGGGGGGGGGGTGTTTTTCCCCAACATCTGTATGGTGAGAAACAAATGGCTAGAAACCCCCTATTCCCCTCATTATATTCAAGGTGAGGTTGATATGAATGGGATATGATGGATAGAAGCCAAAATTATACTACGAGTAATGATTCATGTGAGGATGATGAAGTTCATGGTGGGTGTCATGCATGGTAGGAGGAGAGCATGAGGTTGATGTCCTTCATGTTCATGATACCTTACTATCCTAGATATATAACAATTGTTATGAAAGGATGTGGATGTGATGATAAGTTTCACATGGAGTACTTGGCATGATGCATTTTCCCAGGTGTCTTCAGGTAGGACACTACAGAATGATGGGAGTTCTAAAACTTATGAAGTTGGGGTGTGAAAAAGGAAAATCAGTGGGAAAGTGGTGCATGGTACCCATTTATCGATATGATTACTTTGATATTATTATACACTACCACAAATCTACGTAAGGGAAGCGTGTGATTTTATCAGTGCTAAACAAAAAGGGCTGATAAAATCCTCACATTTATCAGTGCTAGCTAAAAGTGCTGATAAAGGTAACTTTTATCAGTGCTATTCTTAGCGCTGATATTATTTTTAATAATTGTTTTTAATAAATATAAAATTATTATATTTATATTCAAAAACATTGTTTATTTATATACATTAATTAAAAAGCGCATGTTTATAATTAATATAAATGTGATATATAAATATATATATTTTAATAATTCAAATATATATATAAACAATTCTAGAATTATGATAATTTTTTTAAATAATAAATATACTTATTATATTTATAATCATATATTTATAATTATATGTAAATAATATATAAATATATATATATATATATAAATATTTGTCTCCAATGAATTGGATCAATAATATATATATATATATATATATATATATATCCTGAGATAATGATGATATTCATGGACATGTTTATGTTCATACATTGATGCATGAGAATAATTAACACTAGCTATGATCATACATTTATTTGTGGACATGATTGTGGGTTTCTATATATGTTTCAAATGTTAGATTACCTATTCTTATGACGACACATGCATATGTTATTATTTCCAATGGAAACACATTTCCTGACGGTCGATTGCAAGGGGTTGAGTTTTGTGAAATCACCTGCATCGGGTTCACTATTTATGAATGGTTTCTAACAGGTTTTATTCATGGAACTGGAAACACCCAACTGTTCTATATCCACAAGGGACCTACTTTCCAAATTCATGCGCTCGTTGGGGAGTTTTTCCAACAATTCTTAAGAACTTTCGTTGGCCGAGAGGATGAGAGGTCAGGCTCATAACACCATTTTGCGGGGAATTGTTTCCTACCATGGGACTCTCTTACTGATTTAAGATATGTTCATGAATCCTTCAATAATTCCCAAATATTATGGGGATAACCAATGAATTAACAATCAATTATTAGCATGTATGGAATTTTAGAATCATCTGTATGTATCTGAGGTTCTTCATCAATGGAGATATCAATATATATATGAGGTTTTCCATCAATGGTATACTCTTATGTACTGATTAGATATTCTTTGATCATTATTACGATGATGCTGGTTTTCTAGCCACACAGTAGGGCACTCTAGAGCATGTCATCATTCGGGGAGACAAGAGTTGTTTTGATGTGGGGATTAGACCAATGGATGGGATTCCAACATATCCTTGTGGAAGGAATTAGAACCCACATAGTTCGATGCCACTTAACGGGACACATCATACCTTTTATGGTCATGTGATAAGGAACAAATCATGAAGTTTAGCATCATGTGACAAAGACATCTAGGTGAAAGGTGCCTAGTCAAATTTTAGTGTGGGAATTATGCCAAGGAAGCCCAGTGAACTTGGAGGGGATATGAATTCCTAGGTTTAATTAGACCCTACTAGAAATGTGGCCCATATAAAGTAGGGTTGATTTGGGATATTGGGTTTGGACCTTAGGGAGGCTTCCTACGTATCCCATTTGAATGAGAATCAAACCCACGTAGTTTGGTTGCGATACCACACACTTATGGAGGTACTCTGAATGTTTGTCTCGTAGGGGAGTATGAACCTTTGAGAAGATTAAGTTGGGGCTTATTCCTGAGGAGGATTCCCAGTGAATAGGGCCATGAGGGATGTCTCAAATCATGGTTATATGAGTATTTTTTGGAGATTTTACCTAAAGAGGAAGCCTATGGATGAGTATGGTGACATGGTTGGGGATTATACCAAGTAGGAGGTCCCAAGGTTGGGTTTTGGGGCTTATTACGGAAGAGGATGCCTTGGTGAATATAATTTTGGTTTGGGATTACTTCTGAAGAGGATTCCCTTGGATGATTTTGATCGGGGATTACTCTTGAAGGGGATTCCCGATAGGTTTGGGGATGTCACATACATAGATTATTTTAAATGTATTTTTATTTTTATTTCCATCAATGTTTTGTTTTGGGGGTTTCCAATGGTTTTATGGAGAACATGTGAGTTTTCATGAATTGGGCCAAACCGTGAGCCCAATTCCAGATATAAAAATATTTTTTTTTTCTTTTATAACTTTTCCATTTTTTAATATTTTTCATTCATTCCAACTTCTAAATTTCCTCCCCTGATATATTAACACCACAATTAAAATTTGGATCCTTTAGAAATCCATAACCAAGGATTATTTTGGTTTTTATTTAAGGGATTGAGCCTGCCCGGAAGCCCATATCCAGTTTTAAAAATTAATTTTATTTATTTAACAAATTATTAAATATTAGGTAATTTTTTGTGATTCCAAGTCTCACACGAGGCTATTACACCCAGCCACGTCCCCACCTTTTTGGAGCTCTTAGGAATCACGATTTAGGGATGAACATATTATGGTTTCTAAAATCGGCCAGATTTGAGGAGGTAAGTTCATTCTTTCATAACTCTCTCAATTCTTACTCTTTTCCCTCCATTCTAGTTACTAAATGACCTCCTAATTCTTTTTCTAACAACCCCTGAAATTTGGCCGTTTTCAGTTTTAGCTACTGGTGTTTTGTAGAGATTAATTCAAGATTTCTCAAGTAAGTTAGTCCATTTCTTTCTTCTTTCATTTTTCTTAGGGTTTCATTCAATGTGCTTAGGGTTTCCTCACTTATACATGAAGTCCCAAATTTCCAGAGGGTAAGGTGTCAAACCTAAGGTCTAACCTTGGGTTTTCTTGGTCCAATTTTATATTTTAGGTTTTATCTACCCTTCTTGAGGTGCGGCAGTGGTGCGTTTGTGTTTTCGCACAAAGGATTCAAGGGTTTCATTTGATTTGGCAGGTGATTCCAATGTTGATGAAATATTTGTGTATTAACATGATTTATTTATCATGTTTTAAGGTTTATATCATTTTATTATTGCTGTAAAAATTGGTTCTAATGATGTTTCTATTGCAATTGAATTTTAAATGCCAATTTTGGTGTGAAATTGGGGGTTTTCCAAAGAAATGTTTTATTTGTTTATTTGGGGATGCCCTATAAATACTTAGTTGTTTTTATTGACCTATAATAAGGCTTTAAATACTGTTTATAATGTTTGTTATCTTTGGTTATTGCTGCAAAAATGGGTTTTAATTGTGTTTGTAAAGAAAGTGAAGTTTTGGTTCCACATTTGTGTGAAAATGAAGGTTTTACAAAGTTATCACTTCTTGTTTAACATGGGGATGCCTGGAAATTGATTTTTTGTTTTAATTGAAATGTATTGGGCTGCATTTACTGTTTTGGTAACTTAAAAGTGTGAACACAGTGTACAAGTGGGTTTCCTAAGGGGTTTTGTGTGCAAAAAAACACGAGATTTTGAGAAATTGTTTTATTCAAATTCAAAGTGTTTGTTGTGTGTTTTAAGTGGTATACAATGAGATAGACACTGTATTTGGTGTATGTGATCATTATTGGTGTTTTACATTAAAATGGATATGTGTTAAATGCTGAAATTGTTTGAGCACAAAGGGAGAAGCCTGGGTACCTAGGTGGGGCGGATGTGTACCAGTATGGCTAGTGGACCAGATGGGTTTTGTCCCTATTTCACCTAGAATTTGGATAACGACAACTCTAAATAAACTATGTGGATGATTATTGGGGACCAATAGGTTATGGTAATGTTACCTACTATTGGCTCGTGCACGAGAACAGATTTTACTATGGTTACATTACACTGAGGTACGAGGTACATGGGGCCCGAGACTATCTAGTGCCTAGGGGTGTTCCCGATTTTGTTGCTCATTGTATTTGTGGTATTTGCCCTTGTATTTGGGTGTCTTTGGAATTATATTTAATTATATAACATTCCTATTTAAATGTGTTAACATTATGAAAGTTTTATCTTGAAAAATGTTTTCAATTTAAAGTTTCATTTCTTGGAATTTGTCGCCGCTTTTCATTGCATATTAAAACTGCTTGCTTTTTCACCTTGTATTGCATGCACCTTGGAATCATTGGGTGTTATACTATTTGGATTAGGATCACACCCTACTTAAACCCCTTGTGTGTAATTATACTTTATTATTTTTGACTCAGGTAAAGGAAAGGCCAAGGGTGATGGCGGTTCAGGGTGTTAGTCCCCATCGCTGGGGCAGAGTTGTGGAGACGACTTACGGGTGATGACCCCCTTGTCGTGTAGAGTCCTTGGGGATTTATTTATATTGTCATTTTTTGTATTTGGACCTCTTTTATTGTATTTAATCCAATTTTTTAGTTCTGGTTTTTTTATTAAGACTTGTTTGGCTATAAATTTCAGAATTTATATTACGGATTGTTTTTAAGGTTTTATGCTTTCATATTAGGGTAAATCGTTCCCAAACCAAGATAAATGATACCCGGGCACTTGTTCCAGCCCATGGGGATAAGGAACACCCTTAAGGCCTTGTCACAGGCTGGGTTTGGTGCCGTTTTTGGCGGCGACCATATTTGGTTCGTGACAAAATGGCATCAAAGGGAGGTTCTGGTTAACTCTTTGGGTCATGTTATTTGGGGAAGCATTGGGATAGTCTGGAGTTAGGATTGTTGGGACTTGATATTCCAGTTATGGGTAGTGTGACTGATCACCGCACCTCATGATGGGATTCAATTTTCTAGGGGAAGTTGGAATTTATCTATGTCCTTTAGTTTTCTTGGTTTGATGATGATTAGGGGAAATGAAAAGAGAGTTGGGTTAATTGTCTTAGTGAGCTCACAGGGCCTGTAAAGCCATGTGGAGTTGGGGATATTCCCTATAACACTCTCTGTGATAGTGAAGTTATTGGGATATGGCTGCCAACCATATGTCCAAGTCACCCACTGAAACTAGTTTCCTCTCGCATTGTTTCGTGCTTTAGTTTTTCAATCTTGGAACATTGGTTTTAAAGGGACTTGGTTTTAAGAAGAATACAGATTTTGTGAAATTATTTTATAATAAAGAAGGAATTTCTTGATTTATGAAATGGTGGAACTGAATTTTCAGAATTTTTTTTAAATGGAAAATGGTGTTCTTACACCTCTTTTGAAAGCAGGAACTATATTGAATTTGGTTTGGAAAAAGTGTTTCCAATAAAGTTTTATAACCAATAAAAGGGTGTTTTAATGGGATGAGATGTTTTGAAATTGATGTGAATATCTTGAAATTGAGTTCTTGTATAAATGGTTGTGTCTTTTTGAAAATTTTAGTAATATTTGAATTGGGATTTGGATCTCCTGGTTAGTAGTTTTGAGAAAAAGGATGTGTTGGTAGACCGTTTTGGTTTTGAAAAGTGGAAAGAATATTTGTTTTAACCTTTGGTATTTCTGTGAGTAACCACATGCATGGGGTTATATGGGACGATGGATGGTTGATGGCATGACTGGATGAGTGCTGGGATGGATATGAGGAGGGTTCCTGGTGTGGCACAAAAACATGCATGTGCGAGGCCCATGGGGTACCATTGGTGGATATGCTTACTGCTAAACCGTTTGTTTTCAAAGAAATGGTTTTAAAGAAAAACATGATTTCTTGATGAATAGTTTTTATTATGGTTTTTTGATAATGTTGATTTTATGGGATGTTTTGAGTCTAAGAACCCCTTCTGTTTGAACTGTGTTTTCGGTTTGTGTTTGGTCAGTAAGCTGTGTTGTAGGGATGGTTAGTGGTCTCTTTTGAAAAATGTTTTGGGATGCCTTTGTGGTGGTTCCATTCATGTGTTTGGATATGTATTGTGGTATATCTTGACCAATGGACCATCTTGGTTGGGTCCTTTGGTTCAATCGTTGGATAAGGTACGCCCCATTAAGGGTTAGTGCACAACTGAAGTGAAACCCGAATTTTTTTTCCTTTTGAAGACCCTCCAGTTGATCAATATAAGGAATATTTTTCTTGAGATTTTTAGATTGAGCCTACACCCTTTCCTTTAATTGATTTTTAGATCCTCTTGTAACGGGAGAGTGCTCATGGAAGGTTGAAAGAGACCTTAGTTTCTTAAGTTTCCTGATTCGTCAAAGGTGGATGTGGTCTAGGGTTGTTAGTGTGGATGATTGTCTCGATGGTGTCTAAGAGGACCTTTGGGTTCTTCGAATTTTTATTGAAGCGTGAATTCATGTTAAACCACCGATGTTGGAAATATGGTCATGATAGGATATTGTGGCCACTTTCTAGAATTGTGTGTTGTTTGGGGATGTTCTATAAGGTCCCTCTCTATGCATTGTTTATATCAGTCGCAATGGTCATGTTCGGTGATGCCTTATGATGTCATGTGCTCGATTGACCGTATAAGTGAATGTCGTGAAATCCTATGAGAGTCCTTGTTATGTTGGTTGAATGTATCCCTTGGAAAAACTTCAAAATATTCCATTTTATAGGAAGGTGAGTGTAGTTGTTCTTTCCTTCTATTGTTTCTCACCTGAAGAAACAAGGTGTGATGTGTGTTCATCTTCTTAGCCCTTGTTTTAGTGAAATATCAAGATCGGGTAAAGTGAGTTTGGAATGTGTTATGTCTGGAAAACTTATCTGGGATTGCGGTGTAGTTTTTGGTGGCACTGAAAGAATAATTCTCATTCAGTGGGTTTCTAAATACTAACTACGAGGCCGAAGATGCTTCAATCATTTGAGCTCCAACCATAGGTCTCGAAGAGAAGCTGGCTCATAGTTAGGGGAAATCACAGGGTCATTTAAACCCTTGTACAAAGTCCTATCCTAAATATGAAATATATGAAGAGTTTAAACCTCTGGTATCATCATCCTTCTTTTGTTGTTCACGTTTGGCGGAAATAGGTGGAGAGCCTTGTACCCATGTCATCACCCAATGTCATTCCCTCCCCCTTTTGGAGAATGGTTGGATGTTTGGATAGACTGGTTGAGAACATGGTTTTCACTTGGTTAATAGTGACCATGCACCAAAAAACCATATGGATAGAAGGATCCACACTGTTAGCGCATGGTTTCCCAAATCGTGCGTACTAACCATGTGACCTTCCCAACTCTTCAAATTTTGGGGTCTTTCTGTACTGACCCATGATGGTAGGTTAAGATGGTTGGTTCTTATGGTGGGGAGACCCACTATGAGTCTTATATAAGTTCTTTCATAAAGTTCCGATGGAAGTATACCCATTTTACTGAAGAGTCCGTTCAGGCCCCCCTATTAGTGTCCTGATTCTGTCTCGGAAAGAAAAATTATTGGTTGTCTCTTACAGTGGGGAGCATATTTGTGTCCCCCCGTACTAGTAACTTAGATTTATACATGGTCTTGGATTGGTATATATAGTCTCGTTAGGAGATATCTAGCTACCAAAATCTTCCTTGAGTAAACGTTGGGACTGGAGAGCACCCAATGGTTTAGTTAAAGTAAGGTAAGTGTAACCTTGTTCAAAGTTGTTGTTCGTTTGGGTGAATTTCTTGAGTATTGTTCAGATTGTGTTTGAGGAGTTTTCATTTGGGATAAAGCCTGAATGTGCTTGATAGTTTCAGTAAAGTGGTGTACATTTGTTTTGTGAGAGTATTCCTTCCTTCATTGACCACTGGAGGTGTTTTGGCCTTTGGGGGAGAAACCTGGCAAGAGAGTACTTCTTGGTTTCTCAATTGGGTTTGGTTGTTGCTTTGGCCTTGCTGTGACTTTCTGGGGCGGAAAGTTTTAATGGTGGGGAGAATTGTCACATAAATAGATTATTTTAATTTTATTTTTATTTTAATTTCCATTAATGCTTTGTTTTGGGGGTTTCCAATGGTTTTATCGAGAACAGGTGAGTTTTCATGAATTGTGCCAAACCGTGAGCCCAATTCCAGATTTAAAAATAAATTTTGTTTCTTTTATAACTTTTCAATTTTTTAATATTTTTCACTCATTCCAACTCCTAAATGTTCTCCTCTGATATATTAACACCAAAATTAAAATTTGGAGCCTTTATAAATCCATAACCAAGGATTATTTTGGTTTTTATTTAAGGGATTGAGCCTGCCTGGAAGCCCATATCCAGTTTTAAAAATTAATTTTATTTATTTAATAACATATTAAATATTATATATTTTTCGGTGATTCCAAATCTCACACGAGTCCATTACACCCAGCCGCGGCCCCAACCTCTTTCCCACCTTTTTGGAGCTCTTAGGAATCGTGATTTAGGGACGAACATATTAGGATTTCTAAAATCGGCCAGATTTGAGGAGGTAAGTTCATTCTTTCATAACTCCCTCAATTCTTAATCTTTTACCTCCATTTCAGTTCTTAAATGACCTCATAATTCTTTTTTGAAAAACCCATGAATTTTGGCCGTTTTTAGTTTTATCTACTGGTGTTTTGTGGAGATTAATTCAAGATTTCTCAAGTAAGTTAGTCCATTTCTTTCTTCTTTCATTTTTCTTAGGGTTTCATTCAATGTGCTTAGGGTTTCTTCCGCTATACATGAAGTCCCAAATTTCCAGAGGGTAAAGTGTCAAACCTAAGGTTTAATCTTGGGTTTTCTTGGTCCAATTTTCTATTTTAGTTTTGATCTACCCTTCTTGAGGTGCGGCGGTGGTTCGTTTGTGTTTTCGCACAAAGGATTCAAGGGTTTCATTTGATTTGGTAGGTGATTCCAATGTTGATGAAATCTTTATGTATTATAATGCTGTATTTATCATGTTTTCAGGTTTATATAATTTTATTATTGCTGCAAAAATTGGTTCTAATGATGTTTCTATTGCAATTCAATTTTAAATGCCAATTTTGGTGTGAAATTGGGGGTTTTCCAAAGAAATGTTTTATTTTATTATTTGGGGATGACCTATAAATACTTAGTTGTTTTTATTGACCTGTAATAAGGCTTTAAATACTGTTTATAATTTTTATTACCTTTGTTTATTTCTGAAAAAATGGGTTTTAATTGTGTTTGTAAAGATAGTAAAGTTTTGGTTCCACTTTTGTGTGAAAATGAAGGTTTTACAAAGTTATCACTTCTTGTTTAACATGGGGATGCCTGAAAATTTATTTTTTGTTTTAATTGAAATGAATTGGGATGAATTTACTGTTTTAGTAACTTAAAAGTGTGAACATAGTGTACAAGTGGGTTTCTTAAGGGGTTTTGTGTGCAAAACAACACAGGATTTTGAGAAATTTTTTTATTCAAATTCAAAGTGTTTGTTATGTGTTTTAAGTGGTATACAATGCGATAGCTAATGTATTTGGTGTATGTGATCAGTAGTGGTGTTTTACATTAAAATGGATATGTGATAAATGCTGAAATTGTTTGAGCACAAAGGGGGAATCCCGGGTACCTAGGTGGGGCGGATGTGTACTAGTACAACTAGTGGACCAGATGGGTTTTGTCCCTGTTTCACCTAGCATTTGGATAACTAAAACTATAAATAAACTATGTGGATGATGATTGGGGAAAAATAGGTTATGAGTATGTTCCCTACTAGTGGCTCGTGCACGAGAACGAATTTTACTATGGTTAAATTACACTGAGGTACGAGGTACATGTGGCCCGAGACTATCTAGTGTCTAGCGGTGTTCCCGATTTTGTTGCTTATTGGATTTGTGGTATTTGAACTTTTATTTGGATATATTTGGAATTATATTGAAGTATATAACATTCCTATTTAAATTTTTTAACATTCTGAAAGTTTTATCTTGAAAAATGTTTTCAATTTAATGTTGCATTTCTTGGAATTTGTCGCCGCTTTTCATTGCATATTAAAACTGCTTGCTTTTTCACCTTGTATTGCATGAAACTTGAAATCATTGGGTGGTATCCTATTGGTATTAGGCTCACACCATACTTACATATTTTTGACTCAGGTAAAGGAAAGGCCAAGGGTGATGGTGGTTCAGGGTGTTAGTCCCCATCGCTGGGGCAGAGTTGTGGAGACGGATTACAGGTGATGACCCCTTTGTCGTGTGGAGTCCTTGGGGATGTCTTTATATTGTCATTTTTTGTATTTGGACCTCTTTTATTATATTTAATCCAATTTTTTCAGGTCTGATTTTTTTTATTAAGACTTGTTTGGCTATAAATTTCAGAATTTATATTATGGATTGTTTTTAAGGTTTTATGCTTTCATATTCGGGTAAATTGTTCCCAAACCAAGATAAATGATTCCCGGACACTTGTGACAACCCGTGGGGATAAGGAATGACCTTCTAGCCTTGTCACGGGCTGGGTTTGGTGCCATTTTTGGCGATGACCAGATTCGGTTCGTGACAGGGGATCATATGGATTTCATGACCACCGTCAACCTCAAAGCCCATGTTATTCATGCTCAATGTGAGAAACAAGAGGTAACAGAAGATCCAAGAAACCAAAATATTTTCTTTTCCCTGATGTTTGATACATAGCCTTGAGGACCCACACATATGGAGGCACTCTAAAGGAATATGAGAGGAAGTTTTGAGAGAATAATGCATCCTTTATCAATGCTGATAAAGAATTCATTTTATCATTTCTTTTTTTAGCACAAAAAATGCATCCTTTATTAACATTTTTTCAATGATGTTAAAAGAAACCTTTTGTCAACCATTTTTTAAGCACTGAAAAAGGCACCATTTGTTTGTGATATTTATTATAACTAATGAATAAACCTCTGTCACCACTGATAAAAGTAATATTTTATAAAAAAATATTATGTACTATTAAATAGCATATTATAGTATATAAATATGTTGATATAATATTTTTTCTTAAATATGATTCATATAATACTAAATATATATTTACACTAAATATGTAATATATTTAGTGAAACATGTGTTGAGTGTATCCTTGAGACACTTCATGTTTTGATAATTACATAACATTATTTGTTCTTTGATTATAACTTATGGTGATTTTCTCGGTTTATCTTCAAATTTCATATTTTGATTGTTTATAACATGTTCATCATGTTTCATGAAGTGTTCATATGTTAAATATGTATTCAAGGATCTAAAAAATTTATTTATACATGTTTTAAACTTTTCATAATGTATCATCAAATAGGATATTTCTAGATTTGGTTTGAGAATGTATTTTAATGATAACATGGTCTATTGAACTCAAAATTGAATGGTTCACATTGCATTAGAAATTTAAGAAGATTATCAACGTTTCATTCAATTATGAGGAATTCTGAATCTATTGTTGTAAAGGTTGGGAATATTACCAAGTCTTCTTTTCCATCCTGGGGTGTTTGGTTGTTCGGGAGAAGTTTAATAAAATTTAAAATTTGTTTTAAAATAAAAATTTCAATCATAAAGTTGTTTTAAAATTATTTTATAGATTTAAGAAGTAATTTCAAAGTGTTAATTTTTTTGGAAATTAATTTAGAAGTCTTAAAATGATTATATTATTTTTGGAAGTGTTTTTGAATTCTAAAAGTTATAATAAACCCTTTTATTAATTATTTATAAGTTTGTTTAATTAAAAGTGTAGAATTTTCAATAAAATATTTTTCTTTATGATAGAAATTAATGTTGTGTAAGGGTAAGTGATGTTTTTATTTAATTTTTTTGTGTAGGTGATGAATTCTTTGAGTTTTTTAAGGGTAAAATATGGTTTTGAAACCCTTCATAAAAGTAAATTGAGATTTCTAAAGCTCTCATAAGGGTAGTACCCTACTCATGTAAGGGTATAGCGGAGTTCCCATAGCTCACGTAAGGGTAGTGCTCTGAACGCATAAGGGTAAGCCATAGATCCTAAAATTCATATAATGGTACTATATATTTTCTGATGCTTGTGTAAAGGTATCTAGCTACATAAGGGTAAAACCATGTCACCCTTACTCAGTATGTATGATTTGCGTAGGAGTAGCATATTTTCTTAAAATCACAGTTTCTCTTTTCACTTCGATCTGTAAACGCGTTTTCAATGACTTAAAATCGTAAAATCTTAAAATCATGGAATTAATCCCTATTGACTCATTTTTTATTCAAATAAACTATTTATGTAGATTTAAAATTTTTGTATTGAATCTTGGAGTTATATCGAATAAAATTGGGGATTTCAAATGTTGTGTATTTCTAATTTCCAAATTGCATTGCAGCTATTATTTTAAAAATACATGAACCTACTCACCTTATTTTCCTTGGAATTATCTTAATTCCAGATGATCAAACCAATTCCTTGGAGTCTTTTGAGTCTTTTACATCAAGTCAGACCCCCATTGGTCATGAACTCCATATATGGGAATACCGAGTCTCCTCAATATCTCTCCTATATCCTTGTGGGAAGAAGGAGTCCAGTACTACCATTAGGTAAGAGATATAAGTTATCTCTTTAATTTATATTCATAATATATTCATATTCTTTTTTACCTTTTGGGTAGATGGTAAGAGTTGGATTAATGAAGATGATTAATTGGACATAAAAAATTGATGGGGGAAGGGGAGTGTTACATTACTTTACTTCATTCATGATATTGCTTCTTCATGATTGTGTGCTATATGTTGTTGATTATGAAACGTGTTTAAAGTTGTGAATATTTTTTTTTGAAATATAATTATGGAACAAACTGACATGAAAATGGTAAATCCACTATAGATGAAAATTGAACCGACTATGTGTAAATAAGGAATTATTATGCTTCCCCCAAGCTTGTGGAATTGATTGAAGTGTTGGTATGTGTAATGGATAAAATTTTGGGTATGGATGTTTGTTGAATTTGAATTGTGGTGATGTAACTAATACAAATATTCCCTTTAATAGCATGAAAAAAAAATCCTTTAACAGCGTTAAAAAAGAACTGTTGTCCTCAGCATCATTAAAGGGGGGAGGGGGTCCCCTTTATCAGTGCTAAAAAGACATTGATAAAGGGAAAACTTTATCAGAACTAGTTTAGCACTGATAAAGGCACTCCATTATCATCTCTTTCATTAACGTTGATAAAGAGGGACCTTTATCAGTGCTAGAAATTGCATGGATAAAGGCCCAACCTATTGTAGTGTACTGTTTGTATAACAACACACTGCAACAATCAGTAACCTGTATAAAAAATATATAATTTAATTTAAATAAATTTTACATCATGAATACAAAAAAGAATCACTACTATATGAATTTCAAAAAATGTTTTGTATAATTAAATTTATAATTACTATCCACAAAAATTTAAAAACATTAATGTTTTATCATCTTTGGAACTCACAATACCCTCTCAAAAAAGTCCTCCCATGATATTAGTTTCCAAAAAAATCAAATCAACCTAAGAAAAATAATCCACCTATATAAGAAAATAAATCTTATGTTAATAATACTATAAAGAAATAAATTAAACATTAATATAAAAGAATACATTAATAAAAAGTCAATTTTAAATAAAAAGACACACATGGAGTTTTATCAGTCACACTGTGCATATTATTGAGGTGAGGTTGATTCCTACATGCCAAAAATAAGTTATGGATTATTTTTATAAAGTATCAAAATAATCTGAATGCATTTTCTCAGTTTTAAGTATGTCAGTATTTCTTTTTACTAAAATTAATGTCAATTTTAAATAAAGACACACTTGGAGTTATACCAGTCACACCATGTGTTATATTGAGGTTATGTTAATTCCTAAATGTTAAAAATTACTTATAGATCATTTTCCTAAAGTATAAAAACAATATGAATGAATTTTCTCAGTTTTCAGTATGTCACTTGTTTTTTTACGAAAATGTCATTTGAAAATGAAAAAATGTACATTGAGTCATATCAGTCACATCATGTTTCGGTTTGATGCGAGACTACTTCCTACACATCAAAAATGACTTATGAATTACAGTCCTAAATTTTCAAGACAATCAGAGCATTTTCTCTTGGTTTTTAGTGACTGACCCACGTTTTGAACGAAAATGTCAATTTTAAACTTATAATGGACACTTTGGGTCATACCGGTTTCAACGTGCATAATATTGAGGTGCGGTTGATTTCTATACATCAAAAATGACTCATGAATCATTTTAATAAAGTATCAAAACAATCTGAATGTGTTTTCTTAATTTTCAGCATGTCACTTGTTCTTTTTACTAAAATTAATGTCAATTTTAAATAAAAAAACACACTTAGAGTCATATCAGTCACACCGTGTGTCATATTAAGGTAAGGTTGATTCCTAAACATCACAAATGACTTATGAATCATTTTCCTAAATTATCAAGACAATATGAATATTTTTTCTTGGTTTTCAGTATGTCCCTTGTTCATTTTACTAAAATTAATGTCAATTTTAAATAAAAGGACACACTTGGAGTTATACTGGTCACATCATGAATCATATTGATGCATGGTTGATTCCTACAAGTCAAAAATTAATTTTGGATCATTTGAATAAAGTATGAAAACAATACAAATGATTTTTATTGATTTTCAGTATGTCATATTTTCTTTTTTACTAAAACTAATGTCAATTTTAAATAAAGAGACACACTTGGAATTATTATGGTCACACCGTGCATCAGATTGAGGTGTGGATGATTACTACACGTTAAAATGACTTATGGATCATTTTACTAATGTATCAAAATAATACGAATGTATTTCCATGGTTTTTAAGTATGTCACTTGTGTTTTTTATTAAAATGTAATTTGAAGTTAGAAACACATACTTTGAGTCATATCAGTCGCATCGTGTGTCGGTTTGATGTGAGATTGATTCCTACACATCAAAGATAAATTATTAATCATTTTAATAAATTATCACGACAATCAGAGTGTGTTTTATTGTTTTTTAGTGAGTGACATGTTTTGAACTAAAATGTCAATTGTAAACTAATAAAAGACATTTTGAGTCATACCGATCACACCGTGCATCATATTAAGGCATGGTTGATTCATACACATTAAAAATGACTTATGGATCATTTTTATAAAATATCAAGAAAACCAGAATGTTTTTTCTTATATTTCAGTATATCACTTGTTCTTTTTACTACAATTATTATAAAATTTAAATAAAAAAGGCATTTAGAGTTATACCGGTCACACCGTGTGCTAGATTAGGGTGGGGTTGATTCCTAAATGTTAGAAATGACTTATGGATCATTGTACTTATTAAAACAAACCCAGGTCAACCCCAAACCGGTCACCCAAGTCGGCCCGAGACAAGGCCTGACAGGCATTCTCGATCATCCTAGGCTGGCGACAAGCACGAAAGGCATCAACGAGAACCAAAACGGAATGATTTCACCCCAAATAAATATAAACTGAAGTAGTAGAAATAAACAGTGAAAACCAAACTAAAATCCATTTTCCAAACTAAACATCATTTATACATAAAATAAAAATACAATAAATCTAGACATCAAAACCCAAACCGAACTGATGAACACTAAGCCTCTATGTGACCTCGAGGGTAACTCTCTAATACTAAAAACCAAAAATTCCCATGGATATTAAGACTAAATTGGAACCTTCATCAGAAGATAAAAACATTAAGAAACTATCGGTGTGAGTATTTAAACTTATTAGGCATGCCCGAACAAATCTATTCCCAATTCATCTTCTTTAAAAAAAAGAATAATCAATCCCAAGTTTGAAATTCAATATATAAAACAAGGTTTTTAAAAATTTTACTCTTTAAAACAAAACGAATTCCATGGCCCTTTTTCTATTTAAAACTATATTATTCTTTAAGAGAGATAAATAAACATTTTTGAGAGAAAGAAAGACTTCTTTCAGTCAAAAAGGGAGAAAGAAAGTGATTTTTTGAAAAATAATTTTCCATAAAAATTTTCAAACTAATACGTCAATTTTAATGAAGAACTAAAACATACAAGAGATCACACTACTAGAAAAATGACCTATAGCTACATATCTAAAGCCACAGTTTAATTGTTCTGTGGCTATAGGTTAATATATAGTCACACTTATTTGAAAATCATGGCTTTAGAATAGATAAACCTACGGGGAAACAGTCTTCGTGTCCACATATCCTCAAATATTTTATCTCCCTCAACATGACTCTTTGCGACTGATCTCCCACCCTCAAAACCCTTCTCCCTCATCGTGACACATCTCCCACTGTGGAAACCCTTCTCCATTATCACCGACTGATTGATTCTCCCTCGGCCGATCCTCACTAGATTCTCCATTCTGTCCCACCCCTTCATCATGTGATCCCTATCACCCCCTTGATCGCGCGTTCCTCTCCTCCTCCACCCCCTTCATCTCACGTTACTCCAATCAGTGTGTTAGAAAAACTATGACCTTCCATGAGAAGGATCTAGGTGAGTCAACCCCTACAATTTCTATGAAGATCATTGTGGTTACTCCTTCATGACATCTGCTCTCTCAAGAAATTCATACATATCTCCAATGATAACTTGGACATACCTCTGCAATCAAAGGTGATTATCAAGGTTATCCACCTAATAAAAATGTGTCAATTGAAAAAAAATATTACTATAAAAAATGGATTTATCTGTTTCTACTCAAGTTCGGTTTCATCTTTGTTGTATACAGTTTGATACCCACCAATCATAATTTCTATATGTTTTAAATGTGACCTATCCTCTACAATAGTGAACCCTGTATTTTTCCATCCTATTTTTTACCTCACAATTTTTTTTATATTTCCATATCCAAATCACATTAACCTCTAAACTGTTCACCGAACCTGCTGAATAGATATTTTATCCTTGAAGAAACTGGATGTTCTATGAATATATAATGTTTTCTGTATTGATTTTAATCACTCATTCCTTCATATGATATTCAATACCCATGACTATGTGCAATTTTTTTTATGTGAATCTAGTTTTATTATATGCCTCATAGTAGTTATGGTTTTTTTTGTTCATCCATTTTTAACTCATTGCTAATTTTAATTTCATCTTAAATTCCTCAGTTACTTTTAATTTAAATTATTTTAAGATACATATAAGTATATTTGTTCTTGATATAATATTTTATATAAATGAAAGATATTTTTAAATATTTTTTTTCTATTTCATTTTTTATTTCCTAACTATCTATACACTAACATTTCCATTAAATTAATATTCCTTCATTTTTATTTTTAGTTAAAAAAATTATTTTTTAACCATCCATTTTCTTTATTATGGTGTCCTAAAAATGGGTTTCTAATGATTTTTTCATTCCACTCACTCAATACATGGGGTTTTAAAAATAATATTGTCTCTCTCTCTATTCTTCACCTTACATGAAGAATAGATTCTCTGGGAACATTGTTATTATTCATTTGGATTGGTGAATTGAATGGTTCTATTAAGGTAAATATGAAATATTGAATACTCACATTCATAGATTATTGGATCATGAAGGTATACATTTTCATTATTTCATTTAATGTTTCTCTAAATTAATATCTTCATTTTCAAGTCTCAAATCTCAATTGTGGATTTTCATTTTAGAGAAAGTTTGTTTCTATGAAAAATGGTTTTCAATTGGTTTACTACCACCAGTTTCATAGTGGGAGCTTGGTCTGTACTCTTTTTGAGTGAGTATCAACACTACAATTACATTATGACTCATTTTATAGTTGGTTCATTGTTCCATATTATGGATTTACAAGCCTTTATGTGTTTTCATATAAATTTACTATAAATGGTAGTGTTAATCCTCGATGTTCAGGTGTAGATTATTTTTTCATTAATTCTCTATATTTTGATTGGATCCTTTTGGTTTCTATATTACTATTTCAAATATGTTATAATTTTATTAGTACTCTTGAAAAGTTCAGCTGGAAGTGTTATGAGGTTGTGTCAAATTAGTTAAAGGAAATGTTTTCTTCTAATAAAGTTTTTATTTAGATTGTTATGGAGTATTTGATAATTTGTTATTATAGTTTGTGTTATAGTCTATTCTTGATAATTTGTTATTGCAGTTGTTTGATGTTAAAGAATTTTCTAATTTTATGTCATTCCTTATTTTCTTGACTGATTTGAAAACTGTGATTTTGCAAAATGATTGTATAATCATGTGATCTAACTTGCTCTATAAGCTTCAAATATTAGGAATCCTAGAAAACCATTCATTTTTCAGATTACAGATACTATATAGAACTTTAAAAAGTATTCCTTTTTACGTTTTCAAGAAATCACAATCATAGAATCAATTGTTCAAGTTACACTTTATTTGCTTCCTAAATAGATAGAAAACCACACATCTTTTAGTTTTCCATCTACTAAGAAAGTATAAATGCCCAATAATGAATTATCAGAAAAATGATATCCAAAAGTAACACATTATCAGAAAATTCCTCAAACAGACCTTACAAAGGAGTAGTGAAAAAATAAATGATATATAGTGTCTTTTCCATCTATAAAAATACTGAAAATTGAGTAAAGACTAAACCTAGATTTAATAAGAATAACATCTGTGGCTAGTCTTTACTTAAACACTCTCCAAATGAGAAAATAGATTCTGTAATGTCCACATTTTTCTTTCTATGGAATGTTGATAATTACCTTATCTCTTTCTCATAAATCCTCTATTCTTTATTTAAATTCATTCTCTAAAAACTATCAAATATCTTTGTACATTTTTAGATAATGAAACCTAATTATTTTAATTTAATGGGGTAGTTAATTTTTTTTTCTTATCTACTTATGAAATAAATGTGGTTAATAAGATCCATTTATGTCTTTTAAAGTCATATCCATTATTACCTACAATTTCTATAGGTTTTCTGAATCTTCCTAACATCGGTCTAATATTTGTTTCTATGATGTAGTCATATTCATCGATGGATCTTACATTTTGTATCACCTTACACCATAATGTATCATGTCATCACAATAAATAATTGTGGTGTGGAATCATTACATGCATCATAGTCTGCTATAGTTGACCTGATACACAATGCTCGCATGAATAGATCACGACTTTATTTCATTAACATTAATGATCCACCATACTTGCTACATTGTATCCTTATATTTATGGAATTTATTCTTGAATACATGAAGAAAAATATCACTCTACTAGAATAACATCCTCCACATCAGAAGTCATTTTGTGGCATGTACTTCTCTAAAATCATGACTACACTATAACCTTTGACAAGGTGTTAATATGTTTATCATTTTTCAATGACACTATTATTTTCTCATACACTCACTTATTTTCTTTCTTATATTTATTAAACTATTAATTCTGCACACACTTCCTTCGAATATCAAGAGATCTTGAAATGGTGATTGTTGCTACTATTTAAAATAAATCATGCATGATAAATATTCAAATTGTAAAAAAATTTCTGTACTTGGGGAATTAGTAACTGAGAACATTTAATGAGTTTTTCCTTGGTTGTATTATTTGATGTTAATCACTCATTTCACCCATGCGTTCACATGACACTGTATTGACTTTAACTAGATATTGTTTTCCCAATGTCTTAATCTTGCTGATGATGCTACATATTGATGCTGCTATCATCATCGCCTGTTCTATTATTGCCTTTCTCACTAATCATGTTCCTCCCACTTAAATTTTTAGGTTCAATTAATGATGATTCATCAAATCACTGGCATTTTGTTGAAGTATTTTGGTACCTATTCGTGTGTGTTGCGACAACTAGAGTCAAAGGTGACACACCATGTATACATAGGTAAGCATATATATAATAAGTTCTCCTGTTATATGTATATCTGCCCATGGAAGTGCGATTACATATAAGGGGATAGGTGTGCTTATGTATAAATATGGAAAATTCATACGTGTGTGGGTGATAATAGGCTTATACATGTGAGCATATATATAAGGATCCTCTTTCACGTGTTCAAGGCCATGCAGACATGTGCATAGGTGTTAGGGCGTCCTTATGTATATACAAAGGTGCATATTCCTGGAGTATGGATGAATCATATTATATTTTTCACTGATAAAAGTGTCAAGCGCCACATGTGGCTTGGCTCCTTTGAGGTAGGGTCCCTCTCCTAGCCTCTTTAATTCAATAATGTTTTAAATTTCATTTAGCTGCCTTCTTAATTATTCTTGTTTATATTAAATTTCAATTCTTGAATAAGTGTTGGTTAAGATAATTGTTTCATTTGATAAACAAGTCATGGTTTTTTAATAAAACCCCTCTAATGGAGCTTCACTATCTGAAAAAAACCACAATGGTAGTTTATTCTTATATACCTTTCTTGAAATTATTGCATTGATGTTTTCCTTATACTTGATGTCGTTGTTAGTCGTAAAGCACACATCGTGCTTCACCCTTTTTATATCCATGTAGGGGGTTTCCCTCTTTTTATTAAAATGGTTGTTTGAACCAAAACACCCTTTAAGTGCTGTCAGACTTTTAAGATGGAATTTCTCAAGTAGGCAAGTGCTGTAATGACCAAGCCACCATTAAGTGACCGCCCTTTGATCTTATAAATAGAATTTCCATGTTTTAATGAATTGAATGAGTTAAATGGAACCGAACATGGTTAACCTAGAATGAGGAAATTCCTCATGTAGTGAATTGTGTAATGGTTATACCTCCTTTATAAAGCTCAATTGGATGGAATGAAATAAATAGAGTGTCTTATTCATGGTGATTTGCAATCCACTTTTGAAATGTCTTAAGGGAAAGTGGTAAATGTCCAATTATAACCAAACACATCCTAAGTGTTTTACTTTCTTGGTATAAGGGATTACCCAATTTCGTAATTTCTCTATTGACCATTGCAAATTATAAGTGTTTTATTTCCACATTAAATCCAATCACCATGTTTTAATAATGTAAATAGTATGATTTGTATTAAATAGATTGTCAGGGTGAAAAGACTTTACTTGAGTGTTTAAATTGAGAGGACCTTATTATAATAAAAAGAATATTTATACTTACTTGAATTAAATGACATGTATTTGAGTGTTTTGATATTATTTTCCTTGCATTAAGTGGTTTAAGTGGAATGAAATGTGGAGGGTGGCATAGGGGGTGCATGGGGTGGGCAGGGAGGTGGGTAGGGGGTGTGTTGGGGCCAGGGGGAGGGTGTGTGTGTTGGGGGAAGGGGGGGGGGGGTGAAAGGGGGGGTGTAGGGGGTGCATTGGGTGGCTAGGGGGGGGGGGTGTAGGGGTGTGTTCATGGGAGGGGGTAGGGGTTGTTCTGGGGGTAGGGGGAGTGGCGTGTGCTAGGGGTAGGGTAGGGGGTGTGCAAGGGGTGTTAAGGGGGTGCATGGGGTGGGAAGGGGGGTGTACGGGGGGGGGGGGGGGGGTGTAGGGGAGGAGGAAGGGGGCATTGGGGTGTTCTTAGGGCATGGTAGGGGTGTGTGCTGGGTTATGTTGTAAGAGGCAGGGGGAGGGTGCAAGGGGTGTGTAGGGGGGTGTGGGGTGTGCATTTGGTAGTGTTAATCCCACCTATGAGACTATATTGTCATATCTTCTTTGATCACATAGTAAAAAATGTCATATTTTAGATATTTGATTACTTTTAGGAAAGGATTATGCACAAAATTTTCATATGACATTATAAGTCATACGATCATCAATTCTGTACAACACAACCATAATTTCCATATCATTTCGAGTGCTTCTCAGGATTTCAATCCCAATGAAATAACCTTCTTCTTAACATCGTATCATTGAGTATTTAATAATCAGGAAAAACAACCATCTCCATGGCCACATCACTATTTAGTCATCCACATCCTAAATATATATTTTCATCTTTCATAACTCTAATATGTCCACCAAAACGCCTATAGAGGGCTTCCAGTTTCTCATAATTTTGGTACAATGTTTTCTCCCAATGTTTGAGGGTGTTTATATGAAGATCATATCCAAAAGTCTTGGTATCATTTCACAAATATTTTCAATGATTTGAATAAAACCTATGATGCATACGTGAAAGTGGTAGATTATTGTAAATATGCACCAAAGTATACATCACGATGTAGTAAAATCCATCATGTTGCGGTTTTTGTTATCTGGTGATTCATGATACCACTCTGTGGTGTATGTATTGGATTGAATTGGATATCATTTGAAAAAAAATCCTTTATTAATGATAATGTAATTTAGTATTGGGATTCACATATCAATATGAACCTAAAATCAAATAATAAGGCATACATGCACACAAAGGCCACTATGAATCGCTACACCTAAGGTATCCATGTGTTAACTAGGATACCATATCACCTGATCATTTCTTCCTTAGTGCCATTCTAAAATTCTACCTATTTTCCCCATCTTGTTCCATTTCACTTATGCCCATCTCATTCCAAAAGACCCAGGGTAGGGTGGCATCCAAACCTTAACCCATTACCCGAAGGAACCAATAATGGAAATGCATCCAAATATCAACCCACTGCCTTATCTATCAAGATGGGGTCCACTGGTCTCATATCACATTATACAAAGACCCAACCCCTTGGGAATTCCTTTACCCAATCCTATAAAAGGAAAGTTCCACCAATCCCACTAAACCATCCTTGTAACTCAAGGGATACTGTCCCATCCCTACAGACTCCAGGTAGGTCACAAAAACACCAACCCGTCCCCGAAGACTCTAGAGAGGTCACAAGTACACCAAATCATCCCCGAAGGCTCTAGGGAATTAAAATTAATAACATAGGTTTGCAACCTGTCACACATATCTCGAAATGATCCCACAATACTAGTCACTCGAGACCTACCCCTTTTCACGACATGTCTCATTTTACCCATAAATGTGTCCAAAAGGCTTCCAAACCCATCCTAGTATCTTCCCATTAATACCATCCTATACTCATCACTCCTCCACTCATCACTCATTAGTAGAGTAACTACCCGAAGTCTCCTCTGACCTAGACCTTATGGCATGGTCCATGTACCCATCATGATGCCTCAACACTCCTGATCCTATGAAATATGAGATCATTGTCGCAGTGAGATAGGATATGATTATATATAGAGATAACATGTAATAAAAAGGTATTACCATATATTTTATAGATCCAACACACATTGATTCTTCAGAATCACATTTTGATCCAAATAGAATCAATATTGGATTTATAGGGAAGTAGAAGAGTTTAAGATAACAGAATAACATGAGAAAAAAATGAGAGTTTAAAGAAGGAAAAACATGTTAAACTATAATTCTTGGATCATTTAATGGACATCACATGGTTATGCTTCATATTTTAATAAATTACGTGATAACCGTGCACATAACACTAGATATCAACCCAGGATCCACACAATTGCACCAAACAGTTTGGCAAGTCTTCCACCATATTGGATTCATGAATAGGTATGAAGTGATATGGCTTTGAGATCCAATCCACAATCCCCTATAAGTAATCCTATTTTAAAACAATTCTTAGTAAACCTATGAAAAAATTGATAGTAATTTTCTCTAATTTCCACATGGATATAGGTTAGGTTTGCAACATAAAGCTGGTCATTGGTGCTCTGCCTTAACCCATTGACATGTGAGGCATCTCAAGACTTAGTCCACCACCCTTGTTTTTATTCCACCCCACTAGAAATATGATCTCATAACCTTAAGAATATTCTGAATTCTAGGATGAAAAACCCATCTCAAATGGTAGTACAAAAAATTATTTCTTCCTAAGAAGTTAGAGGAAACAAAATCTTATTTCTAAAAAAAACACAAATCTCTCATCTAGTGTCTATCCCTCAATGATATCCCCACAATTTTTTTCAACCTCATGGTTAGAGGTTCAGGAAAATATGATTATGAATCTTTAACCTAGTCAATCAAATTAGGTACAAGAGAAATAGGAAATAAAACCACATCATAACCTTGATCTACACAATATTGATGCATATCAACTATAAGTATTATCAATTACAACTGATCTAAAGATTATCTATTGAATTGAAAATATGATTTTCTACTGAATTCTTCATCCAATGAATTTTATTATTTTTATGGGTTGGGTTCTAGCCTATAGGATGGAAGTGAAATAGAGCTAGTATTTGGTAGAATATAAATTATGAATTTTACTTATATTTTAAGTAGAAATCTAGAGAATTTGGTAAAGAAATTAGGAAATTTATCCATGATGGTTGGAAAATATTTATGTTTGGTTGTATCAATAGTTTCCAAAGTAATTACTGTTAGAGTTGTGTAGGGGGTTCATGGGGTTAGGGGGTGTGAAGGGGGGAAGGGGGTGTGCTGGGGGCAGGGGGGTGTGCTGGGTTTTGTTGAAAGGGTTAGGGGGAGGGTGCGTGCGCAGGGGGGGGGGTGCAGTGAGTGTTTTAGGGGGGCTATGAAAAGTGAAGGGGTGGTGCAAGGGGTGTGTGTGTGTGTGGGGGGGGGGGGTTGTAGTGGTATGTGAAAGGTGTATGGGTGGTGCAAGGGGTGTGCATGGGGGGTGAAAGGGGGGGGGGGGTACAGGGGGTGGGGGTGCGGGGGGGGGGGGGGGGGTGGGGGGTGTGCAAGGGGGGTTTGTTGGGGGGGGGGGGGTTCAGGGAGACTATGTAAGGTGAAGGGGTGGTGCAAGGGGTGTGTGAGGGGGGGGGGGGTGCAGGGGTTGCAGGGGGGATTTTCAAGGTGTAGGGGTGGTGAAACGGGTGTGCGGGGGGGGGGGGGGGTGTGCAAGGGAGGGGGGTGAAAGGGGTGTGTAGGGGAGGGGGAAGAGTGGGTGTGCAGAGGGGGGGGGTTACCTGAGGGTGTTAAAGGTACAAGGGTGGTTCAAGGGGTGTGCGGCGGGGGGGGGGGGGGGGGGTTATAGGGGGGTTGTGCATGATGCAGGGCTGGTGTAGGGGTGTGCGGTTGGGGGGGGGGTGTAAGGTGCATGGGTGGTGTAAGGGGTGTGGGGGGGGGAGGTGTAGTGGGGGTGTGTAGGGGGGGGGGGGTGAAGGTGTTCAAGTGTGTGTGTGCATGGGGATATGGGTGTGTAAGGGGGTGGGGGGGCATGTAGGGGGCAGGGGGTGCAAGGGGTGTGTGTGGGGGGGGGGGTGTAAGGGGGAATGGGTGTGCAAGGGGGTGTGCGGGGGGGGGGGGGGGGGTGAACCATGCTGTTTTTTATGGAATGGGGAGGATGTTTCCACGATTTGGAATCGTGGCTATAACCCTATAACCATGGATCTAAAAAATGGCAATAACCATATATCCACTATTCCAAACCATGGCTATAGGTCTTTCATTACTTAACATACTGCCACATTTTGTAAACTATGGCTATAGGGCTGTTTCCACAAGTAAAACCGTGGCTATAGGGCTATATCCATGGTTTAAAACCATGGATATAAGCTTCGACCTATAGCCATGCCAATACCAACCACAATTAATTAAACCGTGGATATAATATATAGCCACAGTTTTTTGACCTATAGCCACAGTTTAAAACATGGCTATTGACTTATTTTGTAGTAGTGGAAAGAGAAATGATCACATAAAAAGGGAAATGAAAATAAAACACATATGTGTAACCAACCAATAAATAATCTCAATTATCCACCACAAATAACTAAGTTCTAAAGTACATGGAAGAACCTTGGAGCTCAGTGGATAATCTAGAACATATTATACATCCGACTCATCCTGTAGGCATGCCTCACCCAATGAAATAATTGTCATCCACATGCTCGATTCTTACCCAAATTGGCCTAAACGAGGGGCACTATCCCAAAGTAGAGCAAGGTCCATACTAAGGGCCACTAGCTAGAGAATAATCTTACGATAGTGAAGAAACCATTCACAGAAAATCTATTAGCTATGCCAGGTTCCCATATCAAGACTAAAGTGGGGTGATCCAATCAATCCAAATAAGAAACTGACCACATATACATATATCACACACAAGCATCCCCCTGAATCACCCCAAGGATCAATCCCTTGACTTTCAACCATTTTCTCACAAGGGGGTCCACACTAAGGACCTCCCACACCATTCAATATAACTAAGGTAAGAATATTATCCAAAGAAAGTTTTCACAAGAACCAATTTTATCAAAGTTCCAAATTAGACTCAATCAACCATTAATAAAATACACATTTACAAAAGAATCCAACACCTCATTTACAAATACAAAATACCTAGAAATATATTTAAAAAACCAAAAACATCATTTTAGAAGTCAAATAACTTCACCAAGGAAAAACCATGCATTATAAATCACAAATCACTTACAAAATCCAACCGATAATTTTATCAAACACTTAGTGTGAAACACTTAACAAAATAATTCCACATACTTCAAAACAAGAAGGAAATAACCTCATTTCATGCTAAAAAATTATTCTAAAAATCATAAATCACTATTAACATCCAAATAAGGTGAGAAAATAAAGAAACCAATGGTTATTAAATTTAAAGGGCAAGTAAAATGGGAAACCTACCTCAAATCACAAGTGCTTGAACAACTCCCACCCAAAACAACCTCACAAGGGTTCCAAGAAGAAAGAAAATCCAAGATAATCCCTAATAAGACAAATCCCTCAACTTAAACTCAAAGGAACATGGACCCTAGATCTACCAGACCCAGAGAGAAGAGGAACAAAAATAAAAATGGAAGAATAATGAAGAGGAAGAAGAGGTAAAGAGAATAACTTGGGAAATCACCCCAAAAACCTTGAAGAAATCACTAGATCCAACCCTTGGGAGAGGAGGGGAATCTTGGATAGGGAGGTAGAATCTACCTTTGGGTCGCATGATCCAGGAGAGAAAGAAATGGGGAGTTTTGGGGTTAAAATTTTAAGAGGGTAAAATGGAAAATTCACATTATTAATGACATGAGAATTGTGAATGGTTAGGCTGTATGGTTTCCCAAACCGTGCGCCAACCGTGTGCCTCTTAATGTATGCACTGGGTACCCAAATGGTTTGGCTGCACAGTTTGGGAAACTGTGAACCAACTGTGAGATATGCTTCAGTAAAAAATGGAAGAACCATGCGTATTCCTTCAACACAGTTTTTATAACTGTGCTTGGACCATGAACCCTCGACCAGGGAAATCCCAAGTCTCACACAATTTTCCCTTAGAGATGTATGGTTTAGATCAAACCATAATGAGGCTGTTCAACTCAAACTGTGAAAGAATAAAATGAACTAAAAAGAGACTCAACATTAGGAGGCCACACAGTTACCCCTAAACCGTACACCTAAATCGTGAAACAAATGGAAAATAGCCCAAAACATAGAATTTTTAATCCAGAACATACGATACACAAGGGAGAAACCAAGAACAAAATTAATAGACAAAATAGAAGATGAAAATAAAAACTAGGGTGAAAAAATTATCCCCACTATTACACTTTCTTCCCCCATAAATCCACATAATCTCTAGTTGATCAGTAAATGATATAGGTTCACACACTCGCTTGACCCTATTCCTCAAACTGAAAATCACTTCAAAAACCACCAAAATGATTCTCACACCACTCACCTAGAACCAACCAATGAATCCAAACTACTTTTTGAAATACAATGAAAAAATTTAACTATAACCTCTTCAACCATGCCCCAACAAAACCACTAGGAATACCCCTAAAGCCCAACCTTCACCAATAAGAGGAGAAATCAAGAAAAATATGAACAAAAATAGAGATTCACTATATTAAACATGGGAGGATAGAATGTAATTCCCACAATTTTAAATTTTCATTTTGAATCTTGACCATCATCACCTTCCAAACACCAACACTCTAGACCAGAACAACCACAAAAAAATCCCCAGAAGGAATCAAACAAACACGACACATTATGTGACTTGATTCACTTAGACTAGGAAGTTCCACTAGAAAAAATATTTAGATAATACCCACACCTCACTATATTACACCCCAAATGAAAAGCAACATGAAAAGAGAACAAAATAGAACACACCTTCAATCAATACAGAAAAATTTATAAATTACAAAAGAAACACATTGATTAAAACAGAGGTTCCAAGAAGATTCAAAATAAAAAGTTTAAATTTGAAACAAAAATGAAACTCCACAAGAAAAAATTTCTACAAGGAAAGGAAAACACTACAAGACACAACCACTATAAAGGAAGGAACATTAAAATGAAATGGGACTTCAAACTGAACCCAAGACAACCCATCACTCTTGAAAATGGGAAGGGGTGTCTTTTGAAGGGGTGGATCTAGCTCCAAGTATCTTTCTATAAAAATCCTGATGAAACCATTACAAGTGACCTAGGTGTCCACAAGTATGGAAGGTCCTTAGATAACTTGGACACAATGGCTTCTTATGACCCAACTTTCTATATTTATGACACAACAGGGTCTTGGACCTAAAAGAAACTGATGAAAGATCTGAAGCCCTCTTAATTCCAAAACCAGGACCACCAGCTTCATGCCACTTTCTGACATCCTTATCGGGATTACCTTGAATACTTACTGAGACTAGAGGAATGTTGTATACCTTAATCACTCCTACTAACACAAATTCAACCAAAGTGGCTTTCCTTATCACATCGGCAAAGGAGGTCAGACCGAATTCTAAAACTTTTGACTATAGATCAGGACAAAGTCAATTATCAAAATGTCAATCCTATAAGGAATCATCCTTATCCCACTCCAAAATATAAGGAACTAAATCCTCAAAATGACGAACAAACTCCAACACCAAACCATCACCTTGCTGCAGACAACACATCTTTATCACCTTCTTCACCTTTGAAATATCAGAGAAATACTACCAGATGAATGAAGCCTTAAATAATTCCCATAAAAGGCCTTCTTGAGAATTGGTTCTGAAAACCAAATTCCAACACTTCCAACTCAGACCTTCGAGTATAAAGGTAGAAAACATAACCTTTAGAGACTCAAGAAACTTGAGGAAACCGAATATAATTTATATTTTATGCATCCATTATTCCTCTTATAAATGATCCACTTGACCATAAAATATAGGATGATTCAAATTATTAAACTCAAGAATGAATTCCTTAGTTTGATCAACTGGAGGGTCCACTAATAGTAAACCACCCATAACAGCACCTCAAACATCCATTAAAACTTTGGTGGGGGGATACGCTAAATAATAAAGAAAACCAAGAACCCAATAAAAACTAATTGACCAATATGAAATCAAACATGAAACACCACTCAAAAAAAATTTACAAATTGAAATAAAATGCACTACACAATCATCAGTTCTAAAAAAATTACAAATTTTCCTCCTAAAAACACTTTTGAAAGGAAAACAAATTTTCTGGGTTGCACACTCACCAATGGTATTCCATGGAGCCTCACACATGCATATTAACATGAAAAACCAGGCACCCATCAACTCATAACATCAATACTCTATCTTCTCACACAAATCCATACACGTGATAACTTATAAGAATACAAATGTTCAAAAGAATAATTTTCCATTTTTTGAACAAACACTCATCCCGATTTTCACATTCTCAATCTACTTCCCATTTCAAATTTCACTAAATTTTCAAAACTCTCCCAGAAAATTTTCCCAAAATTGTTTCATTTAAAAAATAAATTCCCATTTCCAAAAAAATAAATTTGTGATAAACTAAAAATTTTAATTAAAAAGATCCAATCTTTAAAAAACAAATTCCCCCTTTTCCCAAAATTCATCTTATTAAAAATCCATTTTACACAAATTTCTCTTAAAAAAACATTGAAAACCCATTTTCTATCATTCAATAACCAAAAAATTACTTCTTGAAATATTATTTTCACAATCCAAAATAATTTTTTCAAAATGATATCAAAATCTAGGAGACTCAAAAAAGCTCAAAACAGGGGGAAACTAGTGCTGATGGGTGACTTGTCCATATGGTTGGCATCCATATTCCAATCAAACCACAATTATAGAGAGCCATTAAATTACATTTCCGTAGACCTACTTGTCTTTCTAGGCCCTCTGAGCTCATTGAGACAACTATCCTGACCCTTGTTTCATTTCCCAAACACAAAACATCATATAAGAACCAAAAAACCAAGACAAACCTGTCTTCCCATGGTAACCCAAGGTTCAGTCTAGAAAATGTTGTCTAGACACTTACTCATACCTACACCCCAAATATCAACAATCTTACTGAATCTAACTTGAAAACCCAAATAACAATGGTGCTCTGAAAGCTAGGTCCTATAAAGAAGACAGTTTCTGAAACCATTTTTTCATGAACCAACCTGGGTCAACCCTAAACCAGTCACCTGAGTCGGCCTAAGATAAGGCCTAAGAGGCATTCACGATACTATTGGGATGGAGACAAGAGACAAGGGAATCAATGATAACCAAAAGGGAATTATTTCTCCCATAATAAATAAATAAATTGAAGAATAAGAAATAAATAGAGAAAACCAAAATAAATATATTTTCAAAACTGAATATCATTTATACATAAATTAAAAATACAACAAAGATATACATCAAAACCCAAAAAAAACTGATGACCACTGATTCTCTATATAACCCTGAGGGTCACTCTCTAATAAAAAAACCCAACATCACCCATGGATATTGATACCAAATTGGAACCTGAATCAGAAACTAAAAATAAGAAGAAACTATAGGCGTAAATATTAAAACCCAGTAGGCGTGCCTGAAAAAATCTATTTCCAATGAATTTACTTTAAAAAAATAACAATCAATCCCATGTTTTAAATAAAATATATAAAATTAGGTTTTCAAATATTTTCTTCTTTAAAAAAACACGATCGATTTCCCCCTTTCTATTTAAAACCAAATTCTTCTTCAATATAGATACATTGTAATTTTAGAGAGAAAGAAATACTAATTTCACTTAAAAAGGGAGAAATAAAGTATAAAACGCTTATAAATTATTTTTCATAAACATTTTTTAAAAAAAAATTCACTTTTAACCAAGAAGTATAATATAAAAGACAGTAGAATCAATGATCACATAACAAGGGAAATGGAAATATAGCACGTATGCGTAATCAACCAATAAAGCATATCAATCATTCGCCATAGAAAAATAAGTGCATATTTACATGGGAGAACCTAGGAGCACAGCGGATAATCTTGAACATACTATACATATGACTCATACCATAGGCATGCCTCACCCGATGAAATCATTATCGCCCACATGCTCGGTTATTACCCCACCTGGCCTAATTGAGGGGAACTATCCCAAATAAGAGAAAAGTCTATAATAATGGCCACTACCCAGAGCACAATCCTAATCTAGTGCAATAACCATTCACCAAAAATCCACTAGCTATGCCAGGTTCCAATGTTAATACTAAAGTGGGGTGAGTCAATCATGCCAAACTAGAAACCAACTACATATACATATATCAAACACACAATCATCACACACAAACATCACCACAAATCACCCCAAGGATTAATCCCTTGACTTTCAACCATTTTATCTCAAGGGGGTCCACATTAAGGACCTCCCACACTGTTCAACATAACTAAGAAAAGGAGATCATCCAAAGAGATTTTTCATGAGAACTAATTTTATCAAAGTGCCAAATGGGCCTCAAACACCATTAATAAACCACTTATATCTAAAAGAATCCAAAAACATAATTTAAAAATCTATACCACTTAGAAATACATTTAAGAAGAACAAAACCATCATTTTAGAATCCAAATACCTTTACCTAGGCAAAATCATTCCTTAAAAATCAAAAATCACTTAAAAATCCAACCATACATTTTATCAAACACTTGGTGCGAAACACTTAAGAAAATAATTCCATATACTTCAAAAAAGAAGGAAATAACCTTATTTCATGCTAAAAAATTATTCCAAAAATAATACATCACTAATTAACATCTAAGAAAATTTGAAAATCAAGAAACCAGTGATTCTTAAATTTAAAGGACAAGTGAAAAGGTAAACCTACTTCAAATCACAAGAGCTTCAACAGTGACCACCCGAAACAACCTCACAAGGGTTCTAAAAAGCATTAAAATATAAGATAAATCCTAAGAAGAAAAAAACCCAACTTAAACTCAAAGAAACATAAACCCTATATGCACAAGGCCAAGAGAGAAGAGGAACCATAAGAAAAATGGAAGAAGAATGAAGAGGAAGAAGAGGTAAGGAGAATAACTTGATAAATCACCCCAAAACCTTGAAGAAATCAATATATACAACCCTTGGTAGAGGAGGGGAAGATTTAAGAGATATGGAGGAGCTCCCTTCGGGTCTCATGAGCTAGGATTGGAATAAATGGGGCATTGTGGGGTTTAAAATCTGATAGGGTAGAAAGGATAATTCACATTTTTAATGACTTGTACACTATGCGCAGTTAGGCTAAAAAGTTTCCCAAACTGTGAACCCCTTACTATACACACTGGGAACCCACATGGGTTGGATGTATAGTTTGGGAAACTTTTCACCAAATATGTTACATGGTTCTGTAAAAAATGGAAAAACCATGCGTACACCTTCCACATGGGTTTTCTAACCGTGCTTGGGATGTGCTCCCTTGACCAGGGACATCCCAAGGGTCGTATGGGTTTCCCTTGGAGCCACATGGCTTGGATAAAACCATGTTGATTCCATGAAACTCAAACTATGAAAGAATAAAATGAACTAAAAAGTGACTCAGCATCAGGAGGCCGCACGATTAACCCTAAACCATGTACATAAACTGTGCAACTGAATGAAAAAAGACCCAAACTCAGAATTTTCAATATAGAACATTCAACAGCCAAGGGAGAAACCAAAAAAATAAATATCCAAAATAAAATAATAAAATAAAAACTAGGTTGTGATAGTCCTAATATATCAAAAAAATCTAAATTCGTTTTCTTAGTTTTCAGTATGTCATTTGTTGTTTGTATTAAAATGTCATTTGAAATAGGAAACATGCACTTTGATTCATATTGATCACATAGTGTGTCAGTTTGACATGATAATACTTCATACATGTCATAACTGACTAATTAATCATTTTCCAAAATTACCAAGACAACATGAGCATGTTTGGTTGGTTTTCAGTGATTGAAATATGTTTTGAACTAAAATGAAAATTTTAAACCGATAATAGACACTTTGAGTCATAAAAATCACACCATGTGTTGTATTGAGGTGTGGATAATTCTTACATTTCCAAAAATACTTATGGATTTCTATAATAAAGTATCAAACCAATCCGATCTACCAATGTTACCATGATTTCCATTGCATTTCTTTGTCGAACTGCCAACATTGCATATTGAGTCGATGTTCTTAGCTGAAAGATCTTCCACTTCTATTTTGGTTTTCAAAAATTATAATGGTTTTTAAGCTAAGAAAATATAATAAATATGCAGATTTGGAAGTTCAACAAATAAAGGAAATGTAATGCATGATAAAATTGGTAGAAAAGAACATGTTTTCTCTTTTTTGTCTTATTGTAGATAGTTGAAAGAAAAATATGATGTTCCAAAATATCTGTGAAAAAAAATAAATAAGTATTAGATAAAAATGAAAATGAAATTAACTTTCAAATAGTAGATAAAATGATGAAAAAATTAATTAATAAGTAGTAAAAATTCAACTTTTCATGATAGTTGTTTACATTATTGACCCATTTCCTTATTATCATTGTATCATTTACAGCCTCAAAGTAAAATCTCTCATGAGCATAAGTAGCTTTGAACAAACCAACCCAACTTAAACAAAATAATCCACCTATATGAGAAAAAAATTCTTATGTGAGTAACACTAAAAAGAATTAAATTAAACATAAATATTAAACAATCCATTACTTCTATAAAAGTCAAATATTCATGATATATGCGTACATTCTTCCATCAAGTATTCTACCCATTCTTTTCTAAAAAACTATATATCATATTGTGAATACAAGAATTTTAGATAGTCATATTAGTATTTAAAAAATATCAATACACAAAGGATTAATAAATATTTTAAATGAAATTTTAATTATATTTGAAAATACCTCTTTGGGGATGCTAGTTTTTTGATGGAATATGACCTCTATAATAAATTTACAAACAAAATAACAATAATATTTTCCATTTGTTTATTCCAGACACTACAAAAACTTTGAAAAAATAAGTGATTTGTTTTTATATGTGTATGGATAGTGAAATATTATTATATATACCTTGATACTTGTCCACTTGTAGAACTTGTCAGGATCCTTGTTTTCTTGGACTGTCCTCATGCCATGATTTTCATTATATTGAAACACCTCCATATCATAAGATAATTCTCATTAAAAAATAATATAAAATAAACAACTTGAAGTTTAGTTCTATATTTTTGGATGTAGTGTATTATAATTTGAAAAATGTTATCTTGTGTGGTCGTTTTGTTGGGTATCCATATAGTGAATCCAGGAAATAAATCTTTGGAGTATCCAAATTGACCTCAATGAGTTTCCAATGTTTCCTAAAAAAAGGAATAAGTAATTAAAAATATGAAAATATATTTGATATTATTAAATTACAGAGTTTTATCCCTACATCGTTGGTATTAATAAGATTCTATTATCCGTAAGTTTTCTCTCAAACAATTTGGCTAGTTTTTCCACTATTTAATCCTTTTTTATTCTATTTTTTTTGTTCTGTAGAAGTGACATGAGGGATAATGAGTCCAAATTTATGTTCATGGGGTAATACCATAAATTAATATTCATATATATATATATATAACTATAAAAAATATGAAATTTGTTTAGTCAAATAACATAGTATATCAGCTATTGAAAAAAAATCATGAAAACACACCTCATGTATACATTTACAACTGAGATTCCTAACCATTCATATGTGAGTATTTCATTTACATTCTCAAGAGTAATTTAATATGTAATGTCCTCTCCTTAAATTTGTTCTTAATAATCAACTATGTGATTACTATCACTTTATTACTTTGTATATGCATGAACCTTCAATGTTAGTAAATGAAGATACTGAACAGGCATGGTAAAGGCTCTTTCTAAATATATTTTCGATCAGTTGGTTGATCCTTTAGATGGTTTTGATTCAACCATTCATTTCACCCTTTCCCTTTGTCTTCCTATAAAAACATTCACCAGTTCAAACCTTTTTTCATTAATTGTTAAAGGTTTAACATGAAAAATAAATAAAAAATGAATACCTCTTTGTCGACATGTTTTTTACAAGATATGATAGACATGCTAAAAATGTTCCAATAGTTTGGTCAACCATATGAATATCTGCATCATCAAGTGGAATAGGTATGTTGATGCTCGACTCCTAATCTATGATAATCTCTACTCTCACATGACCTATTGGAAGTTTTCTATTGTGTAGAGTGTCTTCTTGGATATTGAACATGATAGACCTCGCTATAAGGATATGGGTGGGTGTTGATAGATACAAATCAAAATCATTTTAACCCTATATAATATTAGTATAGGAAAGGTATCAATATCTTCCTGATTCACATTTCACAAAAATAATAACGATAATATTGATTACCTCATCTAAGACATCTCTTTGAGGGGAATGGATCGCCTCAAAGTTGGCGGGGTGGGTGGGGGATCTTCACGCAATGGTTGTTCTTAAGTTGTTTCTTCTCTTTTCTACCACCCACAACATTTTCTAGAAACTCAGAATTCCAATGAAATTTTTCTTCATGGGAAGATGATATTGATTTTAACTCTTTCATTTCTTTATCTTTATCATTATATTGTTTTTTCCTAAAATATGTTCGGGGTGGCACCCTAAAACCCACATATCTGATGTGACCATACTATTCTAACTGCTTCAAGGCCACCAATAGTATGTGTTCATCCAGTATAGGTGTTGATGATTCCTGTGTCTAAGTTGGATAAAAAAATATAGAAAAATAAGTAATAATTGTTATTTAATATAGATTTAAAGAAAAACAAATTTTTATTATGTAATAATTACACATGTTTCTCACACTTTTATGTGTTTTCATATATTATTATCCCATATTTATTTACACATGCCTCTTTCCATAGCACATGATGTGGGATGGAAGTGGATTTGGATTTGGATTCATCAATATGTATATAAATAGAGGAACATAATTATGTTTTCGTTTCATGTCACATAAAATTATTACAATAGATTTAAAATACATACCAATTTTTTTTCAAGTGAAGTGTACCCCATCCTTCCTTTATGGTAGGGGTACGTTGGTTTTTCTGCTCGTTCCTTATATTCAGCACTCAATTTCTATTTGATGAATAAAAAGTTATTAGTATAAGTGATTAATATACATATTGTCAAGAAATTTATTACCAAGAAGAATATACCTGAAAATATATCTCCCCACAATAGCTAGAAAACACATACTATGCTACTTGTCTTATAAGGTGTGCAGATATAAGCGGTGGGTGAAAGTTTATTTTCCATTCATCATCTTTAAGATGAAATATATTTAGAATTGTGAAAAGCCTATTTGAATCATTCATGTAAGAATTAATACATATTTCTTGTAGGATTCATCTACTATAAATTCAATCTGCAAGGGATGATGTAGAGTAAGTTAATGTTTCATTATTTTATTTTTTAGTAAAATAAAGAAAGGATATAAGAATGTTACCATAATCTCTTCCCAATTTAGTTTATTAAGTGTAGGAACAACATGGTTCCATGAATATATATTAATCAGCATGTGATTCCAAGTTATGATCCTAATGTAACTACTGAAAATTGACTAGTTAGGGTTAACAGGATAGCCACACGCATTTCATATGACCCCGAATTTGATGCATTTTCTTTTTGTCTAAATAATTTTTGCTGACAACATCATGCTACAACACTCATGTTTTACCTACAACAAAGGTTCTTCACTATCAACCATTCACTTGGATCCAACATCATCAATATGTTGTTCCTCTGGATATGTAGTATCAACATGTGCATAAGGTTGTTGTTCCTCTACACTGGGAGCAATAGTAGGTTGAGAAAGATATTGTTTCTCTGGATTGGTAGCATCAGTATGCGTAGAAAGTCGCTATTCTTCTAAAATGGGAGTAGTAGCAGGTTGAAAAACCTATTGTTCCTCAAGATTTGGATAATCAAAACGTATATAATTCATTATCTACAGAAGTGTTTTAACATTTAATTTAGATTACATAAATGTAGCAGTGAAGAAATAATAACATATGATAACACAATGTATATTAAAAAAATTCAACTTGATTATTAAAATCTCTTTTTTAAAATGTTGAAGGGATTTTACCTCTCTATTGAGCATCCAAATACCTTAATTATGGTCTCCTCTAACATACAAAGCTTCACCTATATTGGGATCAATGTGAAATGATTGTGATGTCCCAATGAAAGGATCATCCTTAGTTTAATTTTCATCTGACCCTTTAGTGGTTTTTGTTGATAACAAAATAATTTCCCACTTTTGTTTTGAAATATTTAGAACATAAAATACTTGTATATCCTATGATTCCATTACAAACAGTTTTTCTTTATACCCTTCCTCACTCAAATCCACTTTCACGAATCCCAATTCATCTATTTTAATATCAATCCTATTATCAACCCCATTGAATTGAAGAATTAGCACTTGGAATGTCATATAATATGACTCCCATATTTTTTTATGATGAAAAAGTATTAAATATGCACATAAATTGGATTTCTTTCCTTAGTACCAGAAACATGCATTGCTTTAGCCAAAAGTGTAACTCCAATATTTTTCATTGTACTGCCTTCATCATGTTCATTTTTATAGAATATATAACCATTAATTATATAACCATTTTAAGATAATACATAAAAACTTGATCCTCTAGCTATCCATTAAAGTCATTTTAAAATTGAATCTGTATTTTCATCTGACTCATTAAAAATATGGTCTCGAAACCATTCTATAAATTTTTGATTATGTGTATTTGATATCCATATTTCATCCCATGATGGAGTCAAAATCCTAAGAATTTATTTATGGGTTTCAGTATATGGTAATCCTCTAAAATGTTATGAAAAACTTAAAGGTGGCTTTGCTCATGATTTGTAATATTGATTGTGAAAACATCTCTTCTAGAATTCCTTCACCCACAAGTCGCCCAATGTGATGTGATTTCAGTAGACCAATTCTTTCCACACAAAACATGTGGTAAATATAGAATTCAATGACTTCCTCAACACTATATCACTCCACAATACAACAATATAGCTGATTTCAATTTTTGATATACCCTTTAAATCTTTATATAACATTCAATGGTTACATCCATCTATAATGTACAGGACCACATAGTCAAATCTCTATCACAAGGTAAACCATCCAGTGAACCATCATATCAAATAATACTTGTGATAATAACATTTATAATTCACATAATATGATAGAAATTTCTTTTTCCATAGTTAGAAATTTTGTTGAGGCTATAACATTGCTGCATACACCTTGAAAAAGAAACATATATTGATTAATGTATGAAAAAAATTCATGAAAAAATGAAACATAAATCTATAGGAATTATATCTTTCATCAACACATGATAATTATGTGATTTTAGACCCTTTAAATTTAAGTCAGTCATTAAAATTATATTCTTGATGTTTGATTAATACCACTCTGTAAAATTTTCATCATTCAAGAAGTTGAAAACTGATATCTCTCCTGCCTGGAAAGAGTGTAAGCAGCTAGAGGAAGAAAAGTTCATTTTCACCCTTCACTAGCACCAAATCTTCACATATTCCCATGTTAGTCATGTCCAACCTAGCCTTAATTCCATCCTTTATTTTACTGAATAAATTTAGTAGCATTCCAATGAAACTATCATCAGGGTAGAAATATATAATGTCTTAGAAACACAGTTTTTGATGATTTTTTCCAACCTAATTGAATATGTAACTTGTTCTCAAATGGGACACCCTTGAGTTCCTTTAATGCTATATCCTAAAAAATTTCCACAAGCAGGAGATTAATTTTTCGTCCCATACAACATGGCTCTCAATGTGAGATATTAATTTCTATAATCATCATACAACATAACACCTGAATACCATAATAATTTCAAATATTTTATCAATGGATCCAAATATACATCAATATCATTACTATCTTATTTTGGTCCTGATATAAGCATAAATAACATAATTTATTTTTATTTCATGCATAACCATGGTGGAGTGTTATAATTTACCAAGATAACCGACTATGTACTATGGGTGATGGTTTGAAAACCAAAAGGATCCACTCCATCAATAGATAATGCAAGATGAAGGTTTATCAGCTCATTTCAAAATTTATGATACTCATGATCAATTCTCTTACACTATTAATAGTCTATCAAGTGATGAAGTTTTCTATCTTTATTTCTTGTATCTGTGTTCCACACTAATTTTATTATAGCATCATTACTTAAATATAGGTTCTTAAACCATATAATGATTGAAAATTACCATAAAACATTCTTAAGAACTGATTCATATTTATTATATCAAGAAGTAACACACTTTGGACATTCTTTAAGTGATTTGTGGTCCTTGAAAAATGATATACAATCATTTTGACAAGAATGTATTCTTTTAGAGATCATACCCATCAAAGATAGAATTAATTTAGAATCACATGTTTGGCTTGGGAGCTCATTATCTTCTAGGAGAATATCATCCAAGAGAGTTAGTAGTTCAGTAAAACTTGTGTCACTCCATCTGTTTCTAGATTTTATATTATATAGCTTTAGTACAACAAATAATGTTGTATATTTTGTAAAACCAGGATAAAATGAAGTATTTACATAAATATTTAACTTCTCAAACAATTTTGGACAATCAAAAAGCTCATATTCAAATATAATTATCATTTCCTCAATAAAATATTCCGCATCATTCACACCTATAATCACATCCTAGATATGGTATTCTTCATTGTCTACTTTAGTAATCAAATCAGATGATCTATAAAATGCAGTGCTATCCTAGTTACTAGCTACATTCTCTTTTCCCCATGTTTATTACAACATTTATAACTTCAATCTATTCTATGACAGATCGAGATTTCTTATAACTACTTTGGAATAATTAGTTTTTAATAATAGTAGCATAAACATAGGAAAAGGATTTGAGAAAGGTCATATGCATGATCTTTGGAAAAAATGATGAATTATATCACCCCATATTAATACCCTTTTGTCATATGATTGGAATCCATCCATTTTCTATTCATATTCATCCTATTTGATTAGGTAATATTAATATATAACAAAATAAATACAAAAATGGGCCTTTCAAATAAGGGGAACCGAAAATTTGAATGTTTCGAATAATTTAATCATGATTTGAAAAAAATGGGTAATTGAATTTAAGAAAATTATTACTCCATTGGTGGTAGGTGTTATCCTCTGAATTCATTCAGAAGAAATGGGGGATGAGTCTCAGGGAACAAAATGCAATAATAACTATTTGGGAGATGAAACCGATTAGGATGATAGTTATTATTTCATTTTGTTTACAGAGACTCGTCCCTTTAGAAGCTAACACAAAATTAGAGAGAAGATGTTGTTGTGGAGGACTCCCCTAATTTTAACTATGTAGGTGATGTTGGATGTAAAGTTGGTTAAAGAGTTTCAAGGGGGTTAAATATTAATTCACCTTTTTGGGTGTGATATCCTGATGGATATCCTCTTGGTTGGATATAGTTAGTGACATTTCCTTACCATGGAGTTATTATCAATCTATATTATGTAAGATGTGAGATTATGTGTATCTAGGAGGTATCTAAAAGTTAATATGATCATATAAATATAGATAGTACCATTTATGAGTAAACCATGGTCTACCGATGCAATTATAAAAAGGAATCGAATAAGTCCCCCTAGATAAAATATTGATTATAAAATCCAAAAAAAAAAGCTAATTTTGAAAATCATTCAACGCTCAATTAAAAGAATACATCCAACTTCTATCAGTTATGAATTAAAACATAAAATATTTCTTATAATAAAATAACTCTTAATTAGCCAAATGAATTTTTTGAAAAAATAATAATCATATTACAAAATTATAAAAATATAAAAGTATAATTTATTGAAATAAATTCTATGATAGTATGAAAGTATTAAACTATTGATAAATTGAAAAAATTATACACGTATAAAAGTATAAATTACAAATGTATATATATTTATATCATTATATTAAATTATATACATATATACAAGTATAAAATTATATGTAATTTAAAAAAAAATATATTTAAATAAATATATATAATTTATATATTTATATAAATTTATAAAACTATATAAAAGTACATATATGTTAGAAAAGTATATATAATTTATAGAAGTATATAGTTTTACAGTTTTATAAAAGTAAATAAATTATAATATATAAAAGTAAAATTTATGAAAGTGTAAAAGTATAATAATTTATAATGAATAAAACTATATTTTTATATTAATTTATAAATCTATAAAACTGTAAAAAGTATAAATAATTAATAAAATTTTATATTTATGCTATTTATGTAAATATGGTATACTATAAAATTTATAAAACTATATAAATTTATAATTGAATAATTCTATAAAAGTATAAATATTTAATAAAAAACTATTATTAAATTATATTAGTATAATATGATAGACTATAATTTTTTTAAAAGTATATAAATTTAAAATCATATAAAACTATAAAATTATTAACTTGAAACACTTTGAATATGTCAAAATTCATTTTTATAAAATTCATTTTTAGTGTTTTTTCAATTTTTTTTAAATATTATAGTGTGTTCGTAGAATAATAATTAATGTTTTTCATTATTAAATTCCTATAAAATAATTTAATAGAAAACTAGTTGTTGTAAAAAATTACTTTATTTAATGTAAAATGAGTTTTCTATGAATTATGGACAATGAAAATATATTCATTGTAATCGAACACTATATCATTAATAAATAATTAAAAAATAACAATATTATATATATTTAATTTCCATTCTTCAAAATATCTATGACATACTCTTCTATGTAGAGAGTGATATTTGTAATGAACTATATAAAATAAACTGGTTCATTATAAATTAAAATTTAGCTTATATTTTTAATGATTTTCATTATTGAAATTTCATATTTAGTTTTATTGGGCCCTCAAGGTATATTTAAATTTAAAAAATTCCATTATTTCTAATAATGAAAAAAATAAAATTTATAGAAATATTTAAAATTTAATAATTGATCTATAAAATTATATGAGATATATTTTAGTCATTTTTTATTATTAATTTTTTTGTAATAAAATAGACTTATATCCTTTGAAAATAAATGTATGATCCAATTTTATATTATAAATCAAAATCACATTAATATATCTATACCTTGGAATATTAGGAAAATTTCATTTCTAATACTATGCCAAAGGGAGGTTATATCAAACCCATAAAAGGGTTATACTTAATGTCACACATGCTACATATTCACCATACATTACATACTAGAAATGTCGATTTAAATCAGAACCATTAGAGAGATAAGTACCCTAATATGATTTTAAAATTAAAGAATAAATATATGAAAAAATAAAAATGAAAATAATTACATATACACAACACATATAGAATCATTGTAAATACCCATAAATGAAAATAAGAAAAAAAACATAAGAAAAAATGGAATGATAATAACTACAGGTCAAAATGTTAAAAAAACTACCTAAGTTGTTCTTTCAAATGGTAACATAAAATTCATTCGCCCTGGTCTAATTAGCTATAAAGAGAAGTGATCTGACCAAGTGAAATGGCTATAACTTCAAATTTTAAGACTATTTTAGGGGTTGATTAGTCCAAGGAGGAGTAGATAAAGTTTGAGCCATCCAGCTAGAGGGCCACTCCTATGCCACAATTCCTCAAAGATAAGAATCTCCTCACACGCTGTAGGCCACAGTCAAGAAAAAATGTGTAGGAATAGATTTAAGACAAACAAAACTATATCTAAAGTGGAGATGGTCGTACACACCACTTTAGAAGACCTTCGAATCCAATCCAGTGCCATGAATGATAAAATTTATACTGGATCCTAAGTTAGGGCACCAAGAATGTGAAGACAAGAGAAGGAGGAGGATAAGAGACACTTACTCAAAATTGATACAATAAGGATGAGTGCTATTCATTTGGTTCATCGAGAAGAATTGAAGGCACACACATGTGAGGTGAGACTAAAAAAAATAGTGTTTTCAGAGGCAAAAAAAGATAAATATGAAAATACCTTAGACTTGAAGAGATCGATTCATCAAGAATGTGGATTGGTGGTAATAGTGGGGTTATGAAATAGAGGTGACATAGCTCTGTTTCCATAAAAGTTTAAAGCATGAGTGGCAGTAGGGTTCTATTAGGGTTCAATTTATAAGTACCCAAATGGAATTTTGCATCACATTCCAAAAAGCACCGATAAAGGTCATTTTTATCAGTGCTTTCAAAAAAGCACTGATAATGGTGAGTTTTATCAGTGCTAAAATTGAAAGCACTGATAAAACTGACCTTTATCATCATTTTTAGCACTCATAAAGATAACCCTTAATCATTTCTAAAAAAGAGTTGATAAAATGTGTATTTATCATTGATAAAATTCTAGAGCTAATAAATAAAATTTTTATTAGTGCTAAAAAAGTGCTGATAAATGTATAATCTTAATAATTTAATTATATTAATATATATATTTATAAAATTATATATATATATATATAATAAATAAATAAATATATATATTAGGTGATTTGGGGGTATAATTACATCAAATACATAACATATGAATGTGTCATCATAATATATGCAATCTTAACATTTGGAACATAGTAACCCATCATGTCCACAGATAAACTTGTGATCATATAGCGTCAATTATATTTACGCATCAATATGTGAACATAAATAACAAAAATCATGTCTAGGAATATCATCATTATCTCATGATATATATATATATAGACCCAATTAATTGAAGACGTATATTTATTTAAATAAATAAATAAATAAATAAATAAATAATTATAATTATAATTATAAATAAAAATATTTAAAAAGTATTTATATATAATTATAAATATATAATTATAAATATATAAATATAAATATATAATTATAATTATAATTATATAAATATAATAAATATATTTATTATTTTAAAAAATTTATTATAAATTTATAATTATTTAAATAAATAAATAAATAAATAAATAAATATATATATTTATAATCTCAAAACTAATTTTTTTAAACATTATATATATATATTTGAATTATTAAGAAATATATATTAATATATCATATTTATATTAATTATAAACATGAATTTTTAAATTAATGTATATAAATAAACATTATTTTTTATTATAAAAATAATAATTATATATATAATAGTAATATTTTTTGTTAAAAAAAATTATCAGTGCTAAGAATAGCACTAATAATGATTAACCTTTCTCAGCACGAAAATAAGTATTGATAAAGGGTACACCTTTACCAACACTTTTAGTAAGCACTGATAAAGATGCCCCTTTTATCAGCGCTTTCTATTTAGCACTGATAAAAGCATGCACTTCCCATTGCGCTGATTTGCAGTAGTGTGTGGTGTTGATGTGTGATGTGGGAACATGAAGTTGATAAGAGAATGATTGATGGAATTATGTGTTGGCTTGGTAGTTTCCTAGTAATTAAGAAATTCTTGAAAAGTGGTGAGTTCTAATTAAATGAACTTGGGTTGGACTAAATGTTTTGGGGCTGTAAATTAATGAATGATAAATGTGATAATGATGTTTAATTTGAATATGGAAGGATGATTAATGAATGTGATAATGTTTGCTAATTGATGCGGTTAAATTGAATCTATGAAATCAGTGTGTAGTAATTGGATTAAATGAATTGAAAAATTAATGAATGAGTTGTATTAATGTGAAAGTGAATGGTTTGGTAAATTGGTGTTAATGAAAAATTATTTTTTTTGGAAATTATAGAACTCATAATTGAAATTGGGATTGTGTGGCATGTATGTGATTGTTGTGTGGTGTGATGCAATAGTTTTTGCAGTGACAATGATGTGCAATAGTGGCGATGCATAGGTTGTGGTGGTTGGGTGGTTTAGACTATGAAAACCTATAGGCTAGGATTGTGTGAAAATATTATGTTTTATTTTTCATGGTGATTTCTATGTGCACCCTACCCATGTTGAGCACCATGTGACGACACCCAAATATTTTATTGGTGTTTTTTCCAACATATGTATGGTGAGGAAAAGATGGCTAGCTACACATCATTCCCTTCTATATCTTATAGGTGTGGTTGATATGCATTATTTATGATGTAAATAAGTCAAAAAGTGAACTAGAGGTAATTATTTATGTGAGGATGATGTGGTTCATGGTGGGGGTCATTCATGGTAGGAGGGGAGTGTAACATCCTAGTTCCGGATGCCATCTAGAGGTGCCCCGTACCGGGTTGGTCATATAGCCTCAAGTGCATTTCCCCGAATGATAGAGGCTTCCGAATAGTATTGAGGGACTTGGGTGTGATAGTGGGGAAACTATGCCCTCATTAGCAGAGTAACACAGTGGAAACAAACAGTAAACAGTAGAGAAAACAGTAATACCATACAACAGAAGTAAACAACGGAAGACTAATAGTATAAACAACAGCAACATATATATAAATAAATGATGTAGGTCACATGTAACTAGGAATGAAGCCAAACAAGTCACAATTCTGGAAATACAATACTGAAACCAAAGTACCGAAAATAGTAAACTCCAACAGCATCGCACGCCTCATCTTGGTCCTATGCTCTCCATCTCCAACATCAATCAAGTACCTGATGAAGATGGTCTCTTTCCTTATCTATACCTGCAACCATATAATCTATTTGGGCCCAAAAGCATGACCCAAAAAGGGTGTGAGACGAATCCTAGTAGGCAACCACCAAAAGATTTGGGCCTAACTATCAATGAATATATATAGCAGTCAATATGAAAAATGAAGTAATAAACCAGGAAGTACTTAAAAGTAAACAATCCTACAGTTTCCAATTACATTCGTTTTCATTTATTAATTATTCAATCCATTGAATAATGAAATCCCAGTATCTAGACTAAGCTATGTAATCTCTCTGTGATAGAAAACATAGTTCTCAGAAGACTATCTAACAAACAAGTAAGACTGAGTCCAAGCTTGTGCTTTGGCTTGACAGACTCATCACAATCAACAGTCAAAATATCACATTGACCCTCTAGGTGGCTCAAACTGTCTACCCCCTATGATAAAGTGTTCCAAAAAGACAAAGACTCTCTGAGGAAGCACTCACCATCAATTCCCCCCATGGTCTTTTAACAACTAACTATAGACTCTACGAGGAAGCACTGAACGTCAATTCCACTTGTGGTATCGTATCGGTATACTATAGACACTTTGAGGGAGCACTCACTGTCAATCACCCCTATAGTCTCACAAAATAAATATAACAGACACTCTGGGTAATCCCTCAACATCAATTCCCCATATGGTCTAACTACAGCAGGTTATCAATACCCTGTGTAATACAATCATGAAAAAATGATATCCAACAACCCAAGTAATCTCAACTACTACAAGGATATGTAGCTATAATGAATACACATGAATTTAACAAGTATTAATAATCAATCAATTCCAACCTAACAAACAAGGAAAGGAAACAAGGTCTACCTCATTGTCAACCTAGAACAAACGACCATAAACATTCAAACATGGAAACGCACCCACAGGGTGTCCCCTAAACATGAAATTTAGCATAATATATCAACAAAAATCCCTAATCTATCAATAAATCTAAGGCAGATGATAACATGGTTCAACTCCTTGACACGAAATACCCAAACCATGGGTAATCATCAATTTGGAATATATAACTCAAAGAAAAACTCTGAAAGGAAACAAACCACATAACTCAATGTCGTACGATGATCACACTTGAACATCGACCCTTGAATAGGCCTAGAACTTCATAGATCTACAAAAAAAGGTCAAAAACATTCAACCTTGGATAAGTTGAGAGGGAGGAGAAATCAGGAAGATATGTTCAAGAAGAACCAAGAACTTAGTGAGGTGATTCTAACACACCTGACTGTGTTTGATTCAGATAATAGATGACAGATCGGTGGCTCGGTGGCTCAGAGAATATTCAACGATTTCATACACTCCTTCGCGAGGCATGGGCAGAAGCAGGTGAAAACAAGGGTTAGACGCGACTTCGGTTTGATATCTCAAATAAAAAGAAAAGTACCTAGTATGTTCATTTAATGTACATGCCATGTACTAGCCTCAATCAGCCCCTGCTTTAGGCGGTCCACACAGCCATGTACTCAGCAGTTACATGGACAATACACATCTACACGCGGAAACTGGGTACACGGTGTGTACTCAAGAGTACACGACATATACTTAGAAAATTTCCAAAATCTTCCTTTTTCCTAAAAAATACCTAAAATCAAGATCCATACCTGAAATGAAGATCTGGATTTTTATAGAGAGCATGAGATTGACATTCTTTATGTTCATGATACCTTACTATACTGGATATATGGTAGTGGTTAGGAAGGTATTTGGATGTGATGATCAGTTTCACATGGGGTGCTTGGAGTGATGTAGTTGGCCATGCATCTTCAGACACACTACTACAAAATCCGCAATAAGCAGTGGTGACCTTTATTAGCACTGGATAAAAGAACTAATGAAGGGAGACCTTTATCAGTTCTAAATAAAAGTGCAGGTAAAGGGTAATTTATCATTGTTTTTTAAATGCTAATAAAGGCCACCCTTTATCATTGTTTTTATTTAGCACTGATAAATGGTGGGATTTATCAGTGATTTTATCTAGTGTTATTAAAGGGTTGTCTTGTGCATCCATCCTATATGGCACTTCTTGTTTATCAGTGCCACACTTTATTAGCTTGGGTTCCCACTAACACAATGTGTCATGACAGTGGGGGATCAACACCAGCATACACATTCACACACATGGGAAACACGGGCCGGGTCCTACCAGACACGAACCACCTACCTCTCCATCCAGGCCCATACATGGCCCAACCCTACCCCCATCCGCTCATATACACCGTCCAACCCACCTTCCCATGCAGGTCTATACACAACACCCAATTTTTTATATACTCTAATAAAGAAATAAAAGTATTAAAAATTGGAAATAATTTAACAAATAAAAATTAAAAATGAATAAATTAAGAAAATATTATCTTTTTTGTTAATTATATAATTATTAATTAATTTAATATATATATATATATTATAAATATCAATAAATAGTATATATTAAATATAGATATATAAAATAAATAAATTTATATAATTAGACAAATCAAAATTAAAAATGAGTAAATTTAAAAAAATTAATATTTTTATTAATTAAATAATTATTAATAAAAATTAATAAATTTAGCATACATATATTTACATTATAAATATTAATATATATTATATAATAAATATGGATATATAAAATGAATAAATTTTAATAAGTAAATAGAAAAATTACAAATGAATAAATTACAAAATTAGTAAAAAATTTACTACTGAGACAATTATTAATAAAAATGAATAAATTAAATATATATGTATATATATTAATTATAAATAGTAATACATAATATATATTAAATATAAATATATAAAATGAATAAAATGTAATAATTAAAAAAATATTAACTTCTTATTCATTTTTATTGGTTTTTACACATAATTATTCATTAATATATTTAATATATTAAAGATATAAATATATTCATATATATATATATATATATATATTTCTATCTCTCTATCTCTCTCTCTATATATATATCAATATATATAATATTTCTTAGAAAATGATTTATATAATACAAAAATATGAATGCTTACATTAAATAAGTCATATATTTAGGAAAAAATGGTTTATAATTAAAAATTAATATCAATTAATAATATTGACTAATTGTATCGAGTAACTAAAATTTAATTGAATGTCGTTTTATTTTTCAATTTAACATATACCAAACGTGTGTTAAATTTATTTCACACATACATATAGGTAATTAATGTATTTTTATATGAAACGCTGGCATACATAATATTTCTATCATTTATTCAATTTTTATTATTCATTTTAGAATTATATTTATTAAAATAATATATTTAATATATATTCTGATTCTAGTCGATTAATTTTATTATTTTTTTATTTTTATTCAATTTATAATCTTTATTACTTTTTAATTTTTTTTTGAATTTATTCATTTATAATTTTATTCATTAATTAATAATCTTGATTGTTTTTTGATATTTTTTGCAATCTATTCCTTTTCAATTTTTCATTATTCAATATGTTTTTAATTTTATCCATTATCAATATTTATTTTCAAATGCATATTAATTAACATTTTTTTAATATGGTTTTAATTTATATAATTAATATGCATTCATTTCCATTTTAACATATATAAATATTCATTTTTAATTTTTTAAATTATCTTTATAATTAATAACAATTATTCACTTTTTAAATTTATTCATTATTGTTATTATTTATTTCATTGATAAACGCTTCATATTATATAATGTAATTGTTCAATTTAACATATATCAAACTTGTATATATATATATACATTAATTTGACACACACAAATATTTATAAAATTAATGAAATATTATATAGAAATACATACACATAATATTTATTTAATTTATTCAAATTTAAAAATTTATTTTATAATTACATGTAGTAACATAATATATTTAACATATTATGTTTTTAATCGGTAAATATTATTTATTTATTCTTAATATTGTTATAGTTAGCATTATTTATTAATTTTTAATATTTTATATTTTTTAATATTTTTTTTAAATTCAATAATTTTCTAATATTTATTTATACATAATTATTTACCATGTTTAAATATTTTTAATATGAATTCAGCTTCATTTCAATATGTTGTGAGTTTTTTAAGGGCTCAGATCTGCGTGGATCGACCCTTTGTGTGTTTCTAAGGACCTAGGTTCTCGGAGGAGGCTCGAAAGAAGTCTGGAGGAGTTAGATTACTAGAAGAGAGATGTTGGGAGCTTCACTTCATGAAATAAGGTTACATGATGTGAAATAGGGTTTCACGGTGTGTATGTTTTCAGGGTTTGAAAAATAAATAATGTGATGAGGTGATGTGTTTTTTGGTGAAAACCAAAAACTAAGGATTACACGATGTGAAAGGGGATTACATGTTGTGTGATCCCCTAATGTTGTATGTTTTAAAACAATTTATCTAATCGGGTTGTCAAACCCTATAGCTGCAACTTCCCTCTCTCTCGTCCCAGGTGACCCAATAGTCCCCTCCTTAGCGTTTTGGAGATCCCTTTGACGGGAATCAATCTCGGGCTTCCACCTTTGATCTATGGTGACCCGACTTGATTCAAGGTGTTTTTTCTTTCATTTTCTATAGGTTTATCTCGGATTGATATTCTTTTCCTCCCTTTATTCTTTCTATGTAATCGAAGATGATATCCCATGGTTCTAATGGGGGTTCTCTCGGTTGTTTTCAGTGTAGTTGTGTCGCGACATCCTCAGATGGATGTAGTTCTTAAGGGAGGTGTGATCAAAGATCCATTACATTGATCTGTTCTCATGTGAATAATTTTGACAACCTTTTGAGGTAGGGTATTCATTACTTATCTATTTATTTTTGTGCAATCTTAGGGTTAGCATGATGTATCCCCTTGGATCACAATGAAATTGACCTAATAATTACTTAAACAAGATTAAAGAATTGGTATCGATTGCATAGTAATGTTTTTTCTTTGTTTCACGACCTTTATTTTCCTCTTTGTTTGCTAGATAGTGTGATATATATGAATTTCATGAGTATTCATGTTTTTCTTGATGGAAATGGGTAAAGAATATAAAGCTAGGATTAATTGATAATTAATTGGTTAAGGGTTTAAAGAAGAATATTTAATGAATTCAGTTGTTGTTTTTGTTTTTTAATTTTATGATAATCAAATTTATGTTATTATGAATGTTTAATTGGATTGGTTAATGAACATGAATCATGTTGATAAAATAATTAAAGGCATGTTAAATTAATAGTTTAATTAATTTGTAATAGACTGCGATACCTTGTTGCTTAGGTTTCCTATAGTTGGAACCTGTGATAATGAATCAGTTAATTCATGATGGAATAAAGAACCTATTTTGTGATAAAATATAATACCTTATAGGGTATGAGTTACCCGTTGGCTTGTAAAGGCCAAGTTCCTTGTGATTTGGAACTGTGATGGCTCATTGTGTGTGAAGGATGAATGCCTCCTTTTAGGACCAAGAGCCTGGTTACTTGTTTGTTTCCTGCTACTTGTCTTGTGGTTTTGGGGGAAGAGAGGCCCGGATGTGATGTGATCCTGGGATAGCTAATCCCAGAGGGCTATTGTGGTATTTTGGGTAGGGATTCCCAGTTTTTGTGGAAGAAGTTAATGCCCGGAGCGGCGAGATGTGTCTATTTATACATGTGGGTATTGGGGAGGACACCACATATGTCATAATGGGTTGAAGCTTGGCTTACCCGTTGATATGAAAGTTGGATGATTGTTTGAATATATTGCTTGTTTATTTACTTTTTTACCCACTGCTTGAGGCAGATGGTTTTGCTTACTTCTCCTTCAAAGGGAGGTAAAGACGCGAGGGGTATGCCATGTGCTTTCCCTGTTTAGCTTCTCATGGTTGGATGGGTCTACTCTCCCACTATAGGTGGAAAAGACTCTACAAGTAGTTAATTTACTCACACTGTTGATCCCCTTATATTTGATATCTTAGAATGTATTCCTCTAGAATACCTGGAAATATATAAAGTGACAATGTTGTTAATAAATGAATAATGTTTAACCCATGGGGTTGGATCTTGCTGGGATGCAATGTTAAGGTTATAATTATGAGAAACCATGGACTCAGTTTGCTTATATTCCCTAAGGTCATGGAACTTATTGTGATGCTAATTAAATGTAATGTGGAAAATGATAATGGTTAATTAATGGTTAATGTTATAATTAACATAAATTTCAATTTATAAAAAAGGAAAAAGTAATTTAATGCAACTCTTTAAACAGTTGTATGCTTTTAGGATATCTAGTCTTAGTAGTGGAAACCGAGAGTATGAGAGATTTTAGATGTAGTTGAGTCTTAGACTAGGGTATTACCATAGTGTGGTTGTGAGATATATTATATCATGTAATTTTTTTTGTTTCTATATTCTAATCCACCCTATTGGTTAGGGAAACTGAAACCAAGGAGATTATGATCCCTGGGGGGGGGGGGGTATTTTCCCCAACACCCCGGTGGGAGGATGAATGGATGACTACCCCCTTTGGCCCCAATCTATTCTCTTGGAAGTTACTTGTTTTGGTGTGCATGATGGTTTGTTTTCACTATATATGTGTGTAGAGGGATGTAATGGATTGTGGTTATTTCACACACATATATTCTGGATATATTTTCCTAAGGGATACTATAGGTGTAATATGTATAGGTTGTGATGGTTTGAGGATCCTTAAACGATGTATGGGCTGTGATGTATTGAGGAATAATACCTGATGTATGATACATGTTATGCGGGATGTGGTGGATCCCAAGAACTACCTGGTAACTTTTGGTTATATGAACGTGGTGGTGTGTTGCACGAGTTTCATGTTGTGGTGCTTCTCCCAGGTGTGTTCAGGATATCCTTTTTGGAGAGAGATGATAAGGACATGCGATTTTGGGGAAAAGAGAAAAACCAATGGGGAAGTAGTAGAGGGGTACCCTTAACCTTATTTATTATATTATATTATCTTTTATGTGATACTTGGTGAGAGTATCCTTGGTGAGGTTGGGAACTTAGTATACCTGTTTAGGTGATGAGTTAGTTTCAATTGTTATTCACTGTTATTTAGCATGATTTCTTTACTTTTTCGTAAGTGGCTCTGGGGAGGATCTTACTGAGTATACTGTTATACTCACCCTATGTTTATATAAACTGTTTTTTAGGTTAGTTATAGTAGGTTGGAGATTAGGATGGTTAATACTAGCCTGGGGTTTTGCAGAAGCTATTTGGGCTTCATAGTCACTGCCATATTTACTTCCTTTTGGTACTTGCAATTTTCCATTTCAGTTGTAGTAGTTCTTTCATGACATTAAATATATGTACTGAGGTTTTCTTTTACACTGTAATATGAATAGGGGTTTATATGTGTCTATATTATCTCTCACTTTTGTATGTGTTCTCTAAGAGGGTAATGCCTCACATATGTGTGTTTACTATACACTTGATGTTGGTTTCCAACCTGTGGCTTACTGGAGACAGGATTCGGGTATCACTATCTCTATTCTCCAATTTCCAACCTAGGTGGGGCACACATTGAGGGGAGGGGGTCATGTTAGAGTGGTATCAACGGCTCAGGTAGTCGTATAGGATGGTGTTTGGAGTTAGGAACATGTGGGGTTTCAGGGGTTGGTAGGCCAACAATTTCTAATAAGTTTAGAAAGCATTGTAAACATAGGAGACCAGCTAAGACATGGGTATTTAGCCCCCCTGTAATATAATACACAAATCATTAAGCTTAAATTGGATACTAAATGTGGTGATATTGGTTGCAGGGTAGATACCTAGGAAAGAATAAGGTATCATTCTTCCTTGTACCTCTGTTTGAATGGGTAGAATTTGGGATAGGTTAACCTAAAATTAGTAAAAGAAAATAATTAATTAACATTAAATCCTTCCATATTCTTGGATTAGGATCTATAAATATTTTTTATTTTTTCAGAATGGATCCAAGTTGATGTCCTCATCAGGTTCACATAAAGGATGTTCAGCAGGTTGCGCCAGCAAAATGATACAGAGTGGAGGTTGTTGATGATGACACTTGTGAGTGGACACTCCAAGAGTTTCATTGCTATTGTTTATATAAGTACAAGGGATCTGTTTTAGATGCTATTATACAAGACTGGTTGGAGTAGGTTAAGATAACCTTCAGTTCAACCCGTTCTCAGAAGGAGCACTAGGTATCATTGGCTATGACGATGCAGTGTGGGGAAACAAGGAAGTGATGGTTATTGTTCCTCAAGGATCACGGGGAGTTGACAGTTTCACGGGAGGATTTCTGAGAGTCAAGTTTCTTTCTTCAAACATGAAGGAGGAAATTATCTAGAAGCTCATTAAACTTCATTAGGGGATCTCTAGTGTGTGAGAGTTTGAGGTCCATTTTAGGAATCTTCTACGATATGATTCAGATTGTTTCCAGATGAGGAGGCCAGTGTGAGTCATTTTGAGGAGTCTTTGCATCTATAGATCCAGATCTAGGTCACCCCATTTATGATAAAGATGTATCTTGAGGTTATGGTGAGAGTAGAGGTAATTGAGAGGACTTTAGCCAGAACCAGATCATCATGAGAGGGGAGTGGTCAGGATTCCTCAGGAAGCAGAGCTATGGTTTGGGGTTAGTAGTTTTTAGGATAGAAGAGCTTTCAATCAGCCGAGGGTATGCCCTAGCCCTTAATATATCATTTCTCCAGGGGAAATGACTCTCATGCTTATTCAAAGGGATCAGATGTTTTTTTCTTTTAGAGGTCAAGGTCACCAGCAGCAAGAGTGCCCAACCTTCCTGAGTAGTCAACATGCACCAGGTGTTCTGCTTCTGGTTCCTACATTGAATTAGTTATATCCAAGGCAGATGTAGTAGTCTACAAAAGTTTTGGATCAGTAGAGAGAAGATGGGGTAAGTATAGGATAGCTCTGGGACACTCCCCTTCCTTAGAGAGTAGAGAACAACTATGGAGGTGGTCTCCAGTAGGGTTAGAGAGGCCATGGAGCAGGTCATGGTCAACTTCATGCCTTATCATTGCCAACACCAGGTGAGATATACATCATTAGAGGTACCCTTTCCTTTTTTCCACTTGGGTTCATGCCTTTTTTTATTCAATAGTAACACACTCCTTCATATCACCTTCACTTTTCTATGCTTTGGGAGATGAGGTAGAGAGACTTCCAGTTCCCTTGGCATTGACTACGTCAGTTAGAGGTCGAGATTGCTTGTTTGAAGTATGTAGAGACTGTGAGCTTGTGATAGAGAAACACCACTCTTGGGGATATTTATTATGTTTATGGATATAACTATGTGATGTCATCCTTTGTCTAGATTGGTTGTATTTGGTGCTGGATATCATAGATTGCTTTAGGAGCTAGGTTGTGCAGGTTGTGTTGTTCGATGCACATGGAGAGTCAGCAATGTTTTTTGGTGAGCGAGACCCTCAAATGGGTCAAAGGCATATTACTTCCTTGTTATCCTTTATGGATGAGATTATTTTGAGTTTTTTGGAAGTTCAGCAGTTATAATTTCTCAGATTTGTAGAAGAGTACCATGATGTTTTTCTAGAATAGGTTGTAGCATTACCCCCTCCATGAGAGATCAAGTTTGGGATCAAAATATATCCAGACACGTCTCCTATCTTGATGTATCTATACAAGATGGTGCCTTATGAGTTGTGAGATCTAATAATATATCTTGATGTTCTATTGCGGTGTGGTTTCATTCAGCCGAGTGTGTCACCATGGGGTGCACTAGTTTTTTCGTGAAGAAGTATGATGACAGTTTGCAGTTGTGTATCGATTATCATCACTTGAAATAGGTTACAGTGAAGAACCGATATCATCTTCCATGTATTGATGATTTATTCGATCAACTAAAGGGTGAAAGTTTGTTCTCGAAGATCAATTTGTCGTTAGGATATCATCATATGCGTGTAAAGGATGAGGATATCCCTAAGATTGATTTTTTGTTGTTTTCATGGGAATTATGATTATTTTGTGATTCCGTTTGGTGATAAAAATTATCCAAATGTGTTCATGGGGTTAATGAATGATTTTTTTGAGTTCCTAGATAAGTTCATGGTGTTTTTCATCGATGAAATAATTGTGTACTCCATATCTGAGGAGGAGCATGTAGAGAATTTGTATGCCATTTTGTGAGTTCTTCACTGTGAAAAGATGTTTGGGAAGTTACCAAAGTGTGAGTTTTACGATCAATAAGTTTGTTTCTTTGGTAAATTTATGTCCCAAGAAGGAGTAATTGTGGATCTATTGAAGATAGAAGTAGTTGTATCTTTGGAAGCCCCTAGGACAATGATAGAAGTGAAAAGTTCTCTTGGTATTGCAGGCTATTACAGGAAGTTTGTGGATGATTTATCTCAGTTTGTGACTCCACTAATAGTGTTGACCAGAAAGGATCATGCATTCTTGTTGATTGATCAGTTTCATGCATCTTTTGATAATATGAGGGAGAAGTTGGTTAGTGTTCTAGTTCTTTTCTTTCCAATAGAAGGAGTCCAGTTCGAGGTTTTTTTGCGATGACTCACATCTTGGGTTGAGATGTGTTATGATGCAGTAGATATCAGTCATTTCTTATGGGTCTCGGAAGTTACACCCCCATGATTGTAATAATTCCACCCATGATCACGAGTTGGTGGCAGTGGTGTTTTACCTAAAGTTTTAGAGATATTACCTTATCTGTGAGTGTTTTGTGGTCTTCACTGATCATAAGATCCTGAGGTCTATTTTCTCCCAGCATGACATAAACCTACATTAGTGTTAGTGGATGGAGTTATTATAGGATTAAAACTTCTATATTTCATATATTTTTGGAAAGGGGAATATTGTGGATGATGCGTTGAGCAGGAAGTTGCATAGTGATGCAGTGCGTGGATCTGGTGATTCCTTGATAGTGATGGAAGAAAATTCAGAAATAAATATAGATATGGGAGAAGTTGGGGGTAGAGGTTGCCTTTTTCCATATGATGGTGTAGTAATATCTGGTGCAGCAGGTGGAGGAATCCCAGTTGGGGGATCTTGAGGTGGAGTTTTGGAAAGACCAAGTTGTTTGTGGTGAGGCCCCTGATGGTTGGTATGAATATGGACAACACCGAGTGTTGTTCTAGGGAAGGATTTTTGTTCCTTTGGAGATGCATGATATGGTTCTCAGAGAGTTCCATAGTTCTACCATAGTGGCACATCCTATCATGAAAAAGATGTACCAAGATTTGAGGTGTCAGTTTTGGTGTCCTGGGTTGAAGCACGAAGTTTCAATGTTTTTTTCTTGGTGTTTAGTCTTCCAGAAGGTGAAGTCTGAGCATCGTGTTCTTGGTGGTTTGATAAAGACATTATATATTCCCAAATGGAAGTGATATAACATCTCGATGAACTTTGTTATCAGTTTTCCTTGAGCTCAGGGAGGCTATGACGCTATATGGGTGGTAGTGGATTGTTTGAGGAAATCATCCCAATTTATATCGATCAAGGAGTCAAGATCAGTAGAGGTTTTGTTAAGGCTGTCTCTAGAAGAGGTGGTGAGACTCCATGGAGTCCTGGGGATGATCATTTTTAATTGGGATCTTTGCTTTACCTACAGGGTGTAGAGAGATTTCCAACATGATTTTGGTTCTTAGTTATGACTTAATGCACTAGTTTTCATCTACATAAGGATGGTCAGAATGAGAGGACCATCAATAATCTTTAAGATGTGTTGTTATCATGTGTCCTAGATTTTGGAGGTTCGTAGATGAGGCCCCTTCCCTTGGTAGATTTTTCTTTCAACAATAGTTTTCAATCCACCATCAGAATTTTTTCATTTGAATCCTTGTATAGATGAACTTTCCATTATATATTCTGTTGGAATGGGGTTAGATAGTCATAAATTCTTGGGCCATAACTGGTATAGAACATGATAGAGATGTTTCAGGTGATTTGTGAGAGGATGAAAGTAGCATAGGATCATCATAAATTTTATACTGATAATAGGAGGAGACCTTTGGAGTTTAACTTTGGGGACCATGTGTTCCTGAGGGTGACTCCATATCATGGGAAGAGAATGTTTGGTTGTAGGAGTAAGCTTTCTCCTCAGTTTTTTGAGCCTTTCAAGGTGTTGAATTATGTTGGAGTCATGGCATATCAGATAACACTTCCCCCACATATGATCTGGATACACAATGTTTTTAATGTGTCCCAAATCCTTCATTTAATGATAATTATCACATCATTCATTACAGTGATATCGATGAAGATGATGATACGATCTTCTAGGAGAGGCATGTAGAGATCTAGCGCCGCTGAGAGAAGATGTTGCGTGGGAATTCTATCCCCTTGGTTCATGACTTTTGGCTGCATAATGTAGTGGAGGAGTGTACCTTGGAAGTTGAGTCATAGATACTATCTCATTACCCTGAGCTATTTTTATGTTTAGCTATTCTCTTGTAATGCTATTCGTTTTGTGGTTGTAGACCCTTTTCTATTTAAGAGATGGATTTATCTTGTTTCTTGTTGTGGATTTCTCCCTTTTGAGATGTATCTCCCTTGAGAGAGTCTTTATGATCTAGTTGTGGTTGTTTCATGGTTTCACCCTATTCCTTTTATGAAGCGGTTGAGCTCATATGGTGGCGAGAGCCTTGAGAGGTTTCTCATGGGGTGGCTGTTCGAACGACCCATTTTATGTTTTCTCTCTGGGTTGGTTTTGGATTATTGAGGATGAGGATGTTTTAAGAGGTATTTTATGTAAGGTACCAAATTCATGTGGATTGACCCTTTGCATGTTTCTAAAGACTAAGGTGCTCTAAGGAGGCTCAAAATTAGCCTAGAGGAGTTTGGTCTCTAGAAGGTGGATGTAAGGAGCTTCATGTCGTGAAAGAAGGTTACATGACATGAATTAAGGTTTCATGACATGTATGTTTTCAGGGTTCAAAAAATAAATAAAGTGATGAGGTGACATGTTTTTCGATGAAACCATAAAACTAAGGATTACACAACATTATATCCCATGGTTCTAATGGGGTTTCTCTCAGTTGTTGTTGGTGCAATGGTTCTGTGACATTCTCAGATGGATAAAATTCTTATGGGAGTAGTGATTAGAGATTCGTTAGGTTGATCCGTTCTCATGATAAGAATGTCGATGAACTTTTCAGATAGGATATTCCTTTATTCTATATTTATTTATGTGAAACCGTAGGGTTAGCATAATTTATCTCTTTGGATCTCAATGAAATTGACCCAATAATTACTTGAGCCAGATTAAAGAATTGGTATCAACCGTAGAGTGATGTTGTTGTTTTGTTCCATGATAACAGTTTTCCTCTTGATTTTCTATATAATGTGATATCTATGACTTTATTGATTTAGAATGATGTTCTTAATGGAAATTGTTAAAGAACATAAAGCTGACATTAATTTATAATTAATTGGCTAAGGGTTTATAGAGGCATGTTTAATGAATCCAGTTGTTGTTGTTGCAATTTGATGATAATAAAATTGATGTAGATATTAATGTTTAATTGGATTGGTTAATGAACCTGAATCATTTTGAATAAGGAATTAAATGAATTTTAAATGAATTTTTTAATTAATTTGTAATAGATTTTGATATCTTGTTGCTTAAGTTGCCCATAGTTGAAACCTATGATAATGAATTGATTAATTCCAAATGGAATAAAGAATTAGTTGTGTGATAAAATATAATACCTTATAGGTTCCGAGTTACCCATATTATTATAAAGGCCAACTTCCTTATTCTTTGGAACCGTGATAGATCATTGTGTGTGAAGGATGAATGACTTGTTTTAGGGCCAAGGCCCGGTTGCCTATTTGTTTCCTGCATCTTGTGTTGTGGTTGTGGGGTAAGGGAGTCCCAAATGTGATGTTATCCTAGGATGGATGACCTTGGAGTGCTGTTTTGGTATGCGGGGTATGGATTCCTAGTTTTTATGGCAACAGTTGATGCCTAGAGTAGTGAAATGCATAGGTTTATGCATGTGGGTGTCGGGGAGGACACCGAAGATGACAAAATGGGTTGAAGCTGGGCTTACCCATTGATATGAATGTTGGATTCTTGTCTGAATATGTTGATTTTTTATTTGTTTTACTTTCCCACTGCTTGAGGGAGATGGTTTTTCTTACTCTCCTTCCAAGGGAGGCAAATACATATGGGGTATGCAATATTCTTTCCATGTTTAGCTTCTCATGGTTGAATGGGTCTATGCTCATGCTATAGGTGGAAAAGACTCGATAGGTAGTCCATCTACTCATAATGTTGAGGTCCTTGTGTCTGGTAGATTATAATTTTTCCCTTTAGAATACCTGGAAATAAGGAAAGTAATAATTTTGTTAATAAATGAATAATTTTAACCCATGGGATTAGAGCTTGCTGGGATGCAATGTTGAGGGTATAATTCTGAGCAGCCTTGGATTCAATTTTCTTATTCCTGGAGGGCATGGAACTTGATTTGATTCAAATGAAATGTAATGTGGAAAATGAAAATTGATAAGTAATGGTTAAAGAATTAATTAATGTAATTTGAAACTGATAAAAATGGACAAAGTAATTTAATGTAGCACTTCAAGTGGTTGTGTTATTTTAGGATATCTAGTCTTAGCAGTGGCAGCCAGGAGTTTGAGAGATGTTATCTGTACTTGAGTCCAAGACTAGGTTATTCCCATAGTGTGGTTTTGAGCTATATTATATCATGTAATTTTTGTGTTTCTATATGCTACTCTACCCTGTAGGTTAGGGAAACTGACACTCTAAGGATTCTGATCCCTGTGGGGGTGTTTTCTCTAATACCCTGGTGGGAGGATGGATAGCAGACTAACCCCTTTGGCCCCTATCTCTTCTCTTGGTATTTACTTGTTCTAGTATTCACAATGGTTAGTTTTCCCCATATATGTGTGTATAGGGACTTAATGACCTGTGGTTATTTCAAACACATATATTCCAGATATAGTTTCCTAAGGGATACTATAGGTGTAACATGTATAGGTTTTAATGGCTTGAGGGTCCTTACTCAGTGCATGGGATGTGATGTCTTGAGATATAATACCCATTGTATGATACATGTTATATGGGATGTGGTGGATTCTAGGAACTACTTGGTCACTTTTATTTACCCTATACTTTTTAGAGAGAGATTCCTAGGACATATGGCATTAGGGAAAAGAAGAAAACCAGTGGGGAAGTGGTAGAAGGGTACCCTTGATATTCTTTATTATATTATATGATCTTGTATGCGATACTTGGAGAGAGTATCCATAGTGAGGTTGGGAACTTATTATACCTTTTTAGGTGACGAGTTAGTTTCACCTGTTGTTCACTTTTCTTTAGCATGATTTATATACTATTGCATGAGAGGTGTCAGGGAGGATCCTACTGAGTATACTTTTATACTCAACCTATGTTTATATTAACTATTTTTTTATCTTAGTTAGATCAAGTTGGAGATTAGGATTGTTAATACTAGCTAGGGGTTTTGTAGGATCTGTTTGAGCTTCGTGGTTACTGCCCTCTTTACTTTCTTTTGGTACTTGCAGTTTTCCCTTTCAGTTATAGTAGTTCTCACTTGACATTACATATATGTATTGGGGTTTTATTTTACACTGTAGTCAGATTAGGGGTTTATTGGTGTCAATATTATCTCTCACTTTCACATGTGTTCTCTTAGAGGGTAATGCCTCCCATATGTGTGTTTACTATACACTCGGTGCTAGTATCCAACCCAAGGACTACTGGAGGCAGGAATCAGGTGTCACTATCTCTAATCTCCCATTTCCGGCCAAAGAGGGGTACAATTTGAGGGGAGGGGGTCATGTAAAGTTTTTTTTATTTCTCATTATTTAATGTTTTTAAAAATTAAAAACCGTATTTTCATTTTATGTGAAATTATAGTATTTATAAGCACTCTACATTTTTACCATATATTAATTTTTAGAGATCGGATTTTTAAAATTAAAATTTCATATGAAATATAAAAATTGTATCTAACTTTTGTTAAACTGAATTAAAGTCTAGAAATACTGTTTAGATACCTAAAAATAAATCTGAATATCTGGAATTCCTATGTATAGTTTTCAGTTTATATTATTTACTATTTTTAAATCATATCTCATGATATAATTGTGAGATTATTGCTCTTATTTATTTTTGTAAATTTATTGAAATTATATAAATTTAAGTATCCCACATCAAAGGGTAATTATGTCATTTAGGTGGGATAAAAATTATCCAAAGTATGAATTATAAAATTATTTAGTTTCTCTATCCTATATTTTCACCTTACTGTAAGATGAATTTTAACTTATTGTAAGTACATTTTAGGTTACCGTATGAGTGTTTTTAAGATCACCACATGTTTTTGGAAATTACTGAAATACCACCTCACCCTACAGTAAGAGTACCTCACCTTACAACATGAGGAACCAACATGCTTGAACCTACCATGAAATTTCATCTCACCTCACACATAACCATTTTAACCTGACCGTATGTCCACTTTCAGCCTATTGTGAACTGTTTCTAGTTTACCACAAGTGATAACCACCTTAACACATGAACTCTAAACTTACCACACAAGGTATCCAACTGTTCACACACTATCAGTATACTTACCACAAGATAGGTGACTACACACTGTTTACACGGTAATTATGGTGACAAGGTGTCCACTTGAACTGACCGGACCTTATTTGTAAGATCAACATTCTAATTGCATGGCACAATTATTATACCGATCGCAAGTAAACTTGGCACAAATGCACTAGTGAAGAAAACGTTTTTAACGTCACCATTTTTTACGTCGGTTATATATAACTGATGTGAAAATCTTTGATATGTGGTTTTTTACATCAGTTATTTTATAACTGACATAAAAAATGCTGAGAGTAAATTTTTTATGTCGGTTATTTTAATAACCGATGTAAAAAATCCTGCGCATTGGTTTTTTACATCGGTTAATTTATAACCGACGTAAAAAATTTACTCTTAGTATTTTTTATATCGATTATAAAATAACCGACGTAAAAAAGGCAGCATCTGAGGCCTTTTTGACGTCGGTTATTTGATAACCGACGTAAAAACCCAACACACAAAATTTTTTACACCGGTTATATTATAACCGACATAAAAAACCAACACACGGTAGTTTTTATGGAAGTTATAAAATAACCGACTTAAAAACTATGGTTTTTGATGTGTTTTTTATGTCAGTTATAGAATAACCGACTTAAAAAACCAACACTTAGCTTTTTTTACTTCGTTTATAAAATAACCGACGTAAAAATGCGGTATCTGATACATTTATAACATCGGTTATCATAATAACCGACTTTATAAATGTAATAAAAAATAGTTTATAACGTCGGTTATTAAATAAACGATTTTATAAAACATTTAAAAAATTTATCACGCCCCGTGTATTGTCATTTTTGATTTTTTTTGATCGACATACCCGCGACTCGTCTCTCTCGTGCGGAAAACCTAGAATCGACTCTTCGATCTCATTTCGTTAAACTCATATTTCCATCATTGTTTAACATCTTTACTCTCCTTGTATCTATCATCTCCACTCGCAACACTCAGGTAATCCTCCCACAACTTTATTTCGTTCGTTTTTTTCCCGGATAGTCTACATTTACGTTTTGTGATTTTTTTGTTTAAACTAGGTAAGATTATTCGATTTCGAACCCTCTTACCTCATTTTTCCATCATCATCTTATTTATTATCACCAGATATATTAGATCGACTTGAAATATTCAAGTAAGCCTCACCTACTTCCATTTCGTTTTTTTTCGCGGATGCCCTACATTTATGGTAATATTTATTATCATTGATAACTAATGATCCCATTCACCTATATTAATGCAATTTATATCTAAACAATTGTGATACACCCATTCTGTGTACCGATGTGATTTATTTCAAAAGTATATATGGGTTTTCATGGTGGAATGTTTGTTTTGGATCCTTGGTTGTTTCTATTTTGGGTATCAGTTTTTTTTGTTCCATAAACTATTTATGTCACTTATTTTCGTGGACTATTATAAGCCTTCATATGCTATTAAAACCCGAGTCATTGAACAATAGAGCATTTTAGACTAGTAGGAGATACAGTTCATGGTTCTCATTTTGAATAATGGCATGATACCAAAACTAGTATCTTGAGGTTAAAATCCCTAGATATGCCAAAACTAGTAGCTTGAGGTTAAAATCCCATGGTTCTGGGGGGATGTCCAGAGGGTTGGGGGATGTCTATAGGGTTTGGGGGCTATCCAGGGTGTCCATGGAGGTTGGGGGGGGGGACAGTCTAGGGGTGTGTGTGTGTGTGGGGGGGGGGGGTGTCGAAGGGGGTGGGGGGGGGGATGTCCAAGGGGGTGGGTGGGGGGGGGGTGCGGGGCTTTCCATAGGGTTGGGGGGTGTCCAGGGGGTGTCCAAGGGGGTAGGGGGTGGGGGGTGGTGTCCAGGAGGGGTGGGGGTGTCCAAGGGGGTGGGGTGGGGGGGTGCTGTCTAGAGGGGTGGGGGGCTGTCCAGGGGGTGGGGGGATGTCCAGAGGGGTGGGGGGATGTCCAAGGGGGTGGTGGTGTCCAGGGGGTGTCCAAGGGGGTGGGGGGGGTGGTGTCCATAGGGTTCAGAGGGCTGTCCAGAGGGTTGGAGGGGGGGGGGTGTTCAGGGTGTCCATGGAGGTGGGGGGGGGGGGGGGGAAGTCCAGGGGTGTGTGGGGGGGGGATGAGGGGTGGTCCAAGGGGGTGGGGGGATGTCTAAGGGGGTGGGGGCCTATCCAGTGGTTTTGGGGGTTGTCCGGGGGGGGGGGGGGGGGCTATCCAGAGGGTTGGGGGTGTCCGGGGGGGTGTCCAAGGGGGTCGGAGGTGGGTGGTGTCCAGGAGGTGTGGGGGTGTCTAGGAGGGGTGGGGGGTGTACAAGGGGGTGGGAGGGGGGGGGGGCTGTCCATGGGTGTGGTGGTGTCCAGGGGGTGTCCAAGGGGGTGGGGGGTGGTGTCCAGGGGGTGTCCAAGGGGGTGGTGGTGTCCAGGGGTGTCCAAGGGGGTGGGGGGGGGGGGGTGGTGTCCAGGGGGGTGGGGGTGCTATCCAAGGGGGTGGTGGTGTCCAGGGGGTGTCCAAGGGGGTGGGGGATAAGTGTCAGTTGGGATTGACTATTGCATCGTGGTTTGTGAGATTATGACATGATGATTGTATTGTTTCATGGATATTAGTGTTTCAATATGATTCTATTTGGTTATACATATTTTTACCAGTCATTTACTATGAGAAAATTATGGGTTATGGGGGAGACCGTGTCGTGATTTTCAAATATGCGTAGTTATCCTGACCCCATTTTTCTGTGATGATTGGCTTTACATTGTGATTTTCTCCATCCGAGTTTTTATTTTAAATTTGATTTGATTCTCAGGTTTACTCCATTTTCTTTAATTTTATATCAACCATTAGAGGCCCCATGGTTTTCTTTGATTCCATGGAATTTAAAACTGTTATATCTAACTATATTTTCTTTTTAAAATCATATTCAAGCATATTTTTTTAAATACGCATAGATTTGTTTTATATTTCAAAATTCTTTTACATTCAAATTATTATTTTTTTCATATAAACACATATTTGTATTATCTTAAAAAGTTGTATAATTTTGATATTTTTTATAGGTAATAATGAGTCGAAGTTGGATTACGGCACATCGAATGAGTAATGAATATGAGGAAGGTGTTGATGCTTTTTGGAATTTTCTAAATGAAATGTTCCAAGTAGTGACATTTTTCTCTGTCCATGCCTAAATTTTTTGAATATGAAGAAGTTGAAAAGTAGAGAGATAAATGATCATCTGATTTGTCATGGTTTTAATCCAAGTTACAAACCTTGGATTTGGCATGGTGAAAAACTGGATGGAATGTCACTGATGATGATGATTCACAAGATGGTAACTCTGATGGAATTGAAGAAATGATTAATGATATTGCAGCAGAACAAATTTCAATAGAACCTACAGTTGCGCGTCTATATGGTGATGATGAAAAACCATTATATCCTGGTTGTACAGAATTTACGGTTTTGTCAGCGGTGTTAAGATTGATTAAACTGAAGGCGAAATATGGATGGAGTGACAGAAGTTTTACAGAGCTGCTACAATTGATGAAAGACATTCTTCCAAAAGATAACGATCTTCCATATTCACATTATAAGGCCAAGAAAATATTATGCCCGATGAGATTTGGATACAAGAAAATACATGTCTGTCCGAATGACTGTATGATATATATGAAGGAATATGAATTTCTGTCAGAGTGTCCTAAATGTGGGACATCACAGTATAAGGTGAAAGAAAAATCACAGGCTAATGTAGAGATTACAAATATCCCTTCAATGGTATTTTGGTATCTTCCTATAATTAATCATTTCAAACATTTATTTTCTAATTCACATGATGCAAAAAAGGTTAAGATAGAATGCTAATGAGTGGTTATGTGATGTAAAAATACGTCATCCACCTGATTGTCCACAATGGAAGAAAATTGATGAGCAGTATTATACATTTGGAAATGAAATTAGAAATCTCAGACTAGGGTTGTGCACAGATGTAATGAATCCATACTGAACCCTCAGTATCACACATAGTTCATCGCCTGTTTTATTGGTAATTTACAACCTCTCTCCTAAAGTTTGTATGAAGTGAAAATATGTCATGTTGAGTATAATGATCTCTGGTCCGAAGCAACCCAACAATGATATTGATGTTTACACGTCACTATTGATTGATGATTTGAAACTTTTATGGGTGGATGGTATTAGGGTGTATGATTCTTATAAAATGGAATATTTTCAACTACATGCAGTGATTTTTTTCACTATAAATGACTTCATAGAATATGGAAATTTGTCTGGATATAGTGTTAAAGGGAATAAAGCATGTCCAATTTGCAAACAACAGACGTCATATTGTCAATTTCATCATGGGAGGAAAACAGTGTACATGGGTCATCGGAAGTTTTTGCCTATGGATCACTCATATAAGAGACTAAAAAAGGCATTCAATGGCTCACAAGAATTTGATATTGCTCCAAAACCTTTATCCCCTGATCTGTATTTTGAGAGGTGAAAAACCTTGATGTGATATTAGGAAAGACACAGAAATATGGTAATGATTGACATATTTGGAAGAAAAGGTTAATATTTTTTGAGCTACCATATTGGAGATATCATGAAGTTAAACATAATATTGATGTCATGCACGTGGAGAAGAATATCTATGATTTTTTGATTGGTACATTGTTAGATATTAAAGGAAAGACAAAAGATGGGTTAAATGCAAGATTAGACTTACTATCAATGGGAATACGTTTATAGTTAGCTCCCACTCCTAATGGAAGACGAACATTTCTTCCCCCAGCTTGTCATATATTATCGAAGAGGGAGAAAATTAGCTTTTGTCAGTGTCTTCATGATATCAAAGTGCCTCAAGGTTATTCTTCAAATGTAAAAATTTTTGTCTCATTGAAGGACTTGAAGTTGATAGGTATAAAATATCATGATTTTCACGTCATGATGAAATAACTTCTACCAGTTGCATTGCGTGGAATATTTCCCATCTGTGTTAGAAATACTATAATGAAGTTGTGTTATTTTTTCAATTAAATTTGTAATAATACTATTTATGTGAATGCTTTGAACATTTTGGAAAAGGATGCAATTTTTATACTTTGTCAATTGGAAATGTATTTTCCTCCAACTTTTTTTGATATAATGGTGCATTTAATGATTCATATGGTTTGATAAATAAATCTTTGTGGACCTGTATATCTTCATTGGATGTATCCTTTTGAAAGGTATATAAAAATATTGAAGGGGTATGTTAATAATCCATATCGACCTGAAGAATCCATTATTGAAAAGTATATTTCTGAGGAGGTTGTAGAGTTTTGTATGAGCTACTTGGCTGTGGCGTAGCACATAGGTTTGCCTCTATCTCTCCATGAATGAGTTAATAATGAGGGAAAGGGGATTCGTGGATTGAAAGTCAAATCGTTGTCAGCTGAACAGATGAAGAAGTTAGAATCATACATCTTGAAAAACATAGCCGATGCTCAACTGTATACCACATTGCATATTAATGAGTTGAAACAATGTCATCCAAAGAATAAAGAAATGTGAATTTTGAATGAGCACAACAAAACATTTTTGTCATGGTTTAAAAATACCTTACTTAATAGATCAGATGTATCAGAGACATTAAAATGGATAGTGGGTGGTCCATGTTTAAATGTGATAACATGGTCCGGTTATGAAATTAATGGCTATAAATTTCATATGAAAGCTCAGGACAACAGAAGTGCAGTTCAGAATAGTTGTGTATTGGTGTTTTCATAAGAAATGAATTTTTCGAGTGCTAAGGACAAAAACCCAATTTCTGCATCAAATGCATATTATGGAGTGATTGAAGACATATGGGAGGTTGATTACTTTAAAATTAAAGTTCCTATTTTTAACAATAAATGGGTTATCGGTAACAACAGTGTCAGACATGATGAATTTGAAATGACACCTGTTAATCTGAATATATTGGAAGACACAGCTGATTCTTTTATAATGGAAACACATGAAAAAAAATTTTCTATGTAGTAGATCAATCAGATATATAGTGGGATGTTGTTTTACAAGGTAAAAAGCAATATGTTGGTGAGGATGATCTTGATGAAGATGCTGATTTATGTGAGATCCGTACTTCCATGGAATGATTAATAGAACATAATGATGAGCATGTTGAAGACATGGTTTGTTCCATAAGGAACGATCAAAACGAAGAAATTTGGGAAAACAATCCATTTGTACATTCCTAAAATTACAGGTAACATTTGTTTATTTCTTGTTTACATTTATTTTTTTCATAAAATGTTAGATATTGTAAGTTTTTTCTTTATTAAAACATGTATTAAAACAAAATAAGTATAAGTTTTTGTTTGTTTTAAGTTTGTTTAGTTTACTTTATCATGTTTACCATTACATAAATTATATATCTATTATTTTTGTTTAGTGACAATTACTTTACCATGTTTACTAGGTTTACTAGGTTTACCATGTTTACCATGTTTACCATATTTACCATCTTTACCATTTTTTAACATGATTACCATATTAACCATGTTTAATATTATGTAACTTAGTACAATTTTCTATTTTTTGATTATAGTATTATTAAAATATTTGAATTTGTATATTTGTGAACTAATGTTTGTGAACTAATGTTTGTTTTTTTGATTTGAAGTATAATGACAGATCAATCAGTTGATCAACCACATGATTCTGGAGATGAGCATACTGGTCATACCTCTGGGGAGGAACATTCACATGCTCCTCTTGATGTTCCACAATCTTCCTCATGTGATCCTATTACAACAAAGAGTTCAAGAGTTGGTAAACGTGGGTGCACAAATTTACCAAAATTATCACTTGCCCGTACGCAGGATCAGAGGATAATCCTTGAGTTTGATGAGGATGATATTCCTAGAGGTCCAAATGCAAAAGATTTTAAGAGTTTTGTATCAACTCAGGGTAAGAGAAAAGTAAGAATTTTGTATGATGACTGGAGAAGTGTGGACAAATAGATAATCTCTATGTTGTGGGAGACTATTTTGGTAAGATCTTTTGCTATTGTTTGCCTATTATTTAAATGTTTCTAGTATATATAATATTTTTAACCTCTTTTTTATCAGATGACATTTGATATTCCTAACATTGGAGGAGTCAGGAAGAAATGCTTATCGATGGCTGCCAGGAGATGGAGGGATTTCAAATCAACCCACTTATCTGATTTCATTTTTGGTCACAGGAGTCATGATAATCCATGTCATATATATCCTTTTATAGATGAAGACACATGGAGACAGTTTGTTTAAAGTTAAAGAAATGAGTCATTTTTGGTAAGGGAAATGTAAACTTTTATAATATTTCTTATATAAATGATCTTATTAATGTTTTTAATGATTTATTATTCTTAATTTACAGAAAATAAGGAAATATCATCTGGAGATCTAATCTAAAAATGTATACCCTCATAGTTTATCTCAGGGAGGGTATGTCTTTTTGGAAGAACAAATGATGGTAGAAAAATTACAAAAACTAAGAGCTAAGTCTTCAAATCGTTAGGATCTGTGTAATTTTCAACTTCTAACACTGAGGGTGTTTATAAAAAAAAAATCCTTGGAGGCTGAAGTTCATAATATTAATACGACGATGGAGGAAAAGATTAGAGAGTTGGTACAGTCTATGTTTGCAGACATGAAAAGACAATTTTAGACTATAGATCCCACTCCTCCACGTCCCCCTGCAGACCCCATTATTTATCCTCCACCTCCGCCAGTAGCTCCCACTCCCCCACCTCAGCCCGCAGACCCCATTTTTTATCCTAGTCCTCTGCCACAACTTCCTACTTATTGCGAGTTGTACGTTTATGATCCTCAACATCATATAGTTGCATATGGGTTGGTATATTGTATAGGAGATACAATTAATCATCAACAATTAGAGGTAGAGAATCAGAGGGTCACTGTACAAGGTATTATAGATAGATCAACTCGAGTACCATTACCTACAGATGAGGTGACAATAGTTGGACATAGTATCATCCATTTTTTAATTTGGCCATCCAGACTTCTTCGACTCATTATCATAGAGGTATGTATGTTATATCTTATATTTTTTTTATTAAAGTTGTTTTATCATTTGAAAACTAATATATTTTTCTATTTATTTTTACAGGAATACTTCAAAGATAAAGAAATACTATATAGACAACAACAAAGACAAATGGATATGATATCAGATACAGATTCTAGTAGTCTTGACAGATTGTCAAGATATTCAAATTTGTTGGCGGGTCATTATGAGTTTCCAATGGAAGCTCATGTTTGTGGATGTGCAGTAACTGTGGGGATTGTGAAAACTCATATCATGGAGCTTGTTACTGGAGATAAGTTGGGCATCAACGTGGTGCAAATTTTTTCCATGTAAGTCTTAACACCTTTTCCCTATGTTATATTTATTAAAAATTTATACTTATGTATATTTTGTATTAGGTATCTTTATAACATTTGTGAGAAGAATGAGCGTACAGATGTATATCGATTCATGGACCTACAATTGATTTCTCCTGAATCATGTGCATTGGCTGAGGAACAAAGAATGCTTTATATTGCTGAAAGACTTGAACAGAATATAGTCACACAATGTTGGATGATGCCTTTTTGTGAGAGGTATGAAACACATCTCTCTCAAAGAGTTCATTATCTTTTAACATAAAAAATCAATAACCTTAAATTTTCTTTTATCAGTGATCATTGGATGTTAGGGGTTTTTTTCTCAAGGGAGAAAACACTTTATTTGATATGCTATGTCCATGGTGATGTGTGGGAAAGTTTTAAGAAAATGTTGGAAAATTAAGTTCTAATTTCTCAATAGTTTTATATATTATAATGAATTTTAAATTTACCCCATTCCTATTATTTTATAATAGGGGATCGGTTTACTTTCGAAAAAACACAAAGAAAAGGAGTGTGAAGATCAAATATGTAAATGTAAAGGTAAATATCCATTTATAATTTGTACTTTTTGATTTATTATATAAAAATAATATATTGAATTTACACTCATTCAAACAGAATTTTCATGAACAACAAGGTGTCATCGAATGCGGATATTATATGTTAAGATTTATGTATGAAATAATAACAACTGGGACAGTTGTGAAAATTGACCTGGTAAGATTTCTTTTTAAACTTTTCCCTAATATTTCAATTTTATTTATTCATTATACAGGTTAACTACTATCCTTTTAATTTGTAGCTATTTAGTGACCGTCAACCCTATACTGCTCAAGCCATCAAACACTTATAAGTGGAATGGTAAAATTATTTTACAGGTTTGATTGAATTTTAGTTATTTGTAGTGTAAAATGTAATTTTGAATATTGTCATTGTAATTGTGTATTTGGTAGTCGTTTAGGTTGGATTTAGTTTTTTTGAAGTTGATAGTGTATGTTTTGAATGTTATATATGTGAACCTTTAATTTTTCTCTACTTCTTGTTTTGGTCTACTTATGATGGTTTTTCTGGTATGGATTCTTGTCTGGGGGGGAGGGGTTCCAAGGGTGTGGGGGGTGTTCAGTGGGGTGGGGGGGGGGGGTGTCCAGGGGTGTGGGAGGGCTGTACGGTGGGGGGGGGGGGGGGGGTCCTGGGTGTCCATGAGAGTGGGGGAAAGTCCAGGGGGGGAGCGTTTCTAAGAGGGTGGAAGGGATGTCCAGGGGAGTGGGAGGCTGTCCAGTGGGTGTCCAGGGGAGTGGGGGTGTCCTGTGGGGTGAGGGGGGTTTCCAGGGGTATGGGAGGGTTGTCCAGCGGGGTGAGGGGGGGGGGGGGGGGTCCAGGATGTCCATGGGGATGGGGGGGGGGGGGGGGGGCAGTCCAGAGGCTGGGAGAGCCTCAGGGGGCTGAACGCTGCTGGAAGGTACTCATCACTCCCACATGTGAAAAATTTTGAGAGCTCAATCTTCGCATGTGGGAGTGATGAGTACCATCCAGCGACATGCCCCCCGAGGTGGTGTCTAGGAGGGTGGGAGGGGGGGTGTCCAGGGGGTGTCAAGAGGGTTGGGGGGTAGTCCCAGGGGTGGGGGGGGGGTGTCCAGGAGGGTGGGGGGGGGGGGGTTGTCTAGGGGTGTGGGGGGCTTCCAAGGGGTGGGGGGGGGGGGAGTCCAGGGGTGTGCGTGAGGGGGGGGGGGTGTCCAGGAGGGTGGGGGAAGTCTGGGGGGGGTAGTCCAGGGGTGTGGGGGGGTGTCCATGAGGGTGGGGGGGGGGGGTTGTACAGGGGTGTGGGGGGCTGTCCAGGGTGTGCTGGGGAAGTCCAGGGGTGGGGGGGGGGTGTCCAGGAGGGTGTGTGTGTGTGGGGGGGGGGGGGGGTTGTCCGGGGTGTTGGGGGCTGTCTTGGGTGTTGGGGGGGGGGGTGGGTAGTCTAGTTGTGTGTGTGGGAGGGGGTGTCCAGAGGTGTGGTAGGGGCTATCCAGTGGGTGAGGGGGTTATGGTCTGTTTTTGGTAACTTTTTGGTCTGTTTTAGGGGTGTGAGAGGGCTGTCCAAGGGTGTGGGTGTGCTGTCCAGGGGGTGGGGGGATGTCTAGAGGGTGGTGGTGATGTCCAGGGGTGTGGGGGTGTCTAGGGGTGTGGTGGGGGCAGTCTAGTGGGGTAAGGGGGTTCTGGTCTGTTTTTGGTAACTTTTTGGTCTGTTTCAGGGGTGTGGGAGGGCTATCCAGGGGTGTGGGAGGGCTGTCCTGGGGTGTGGGAGTACTGTCCGGGGTGTGGGTGGGTATACAGGAGGGTGGGGGGGGGGGGGGTGGTTTTCCAGGGGTGTGGGGGGCTGTCCAGTGGGTGGTGGGGATGTCCAGGGGTGTAGGGGGCTGTCCAGGGGGTCTGGGGGTAGTCTGGGGGTGTGGGTGGGTGTCCAGGGGTGTGGTGGGGGCTGTCTAGTGGGGTGAGGGGGGCTGTCCAGGGGGTGTTGGGGGGCTTTCCAGTGGGGTATGTTTTAAATTTTATCAATGTAAATGCTTAATTTTGCTTTGGTTCTTGTTTTGGTCTACTTATGTTTTTCTGGTACGAATTCTTGGTTTGGTTTCTGGTTGTTTCTGGGGAGAGCAGAGGGCTACCCTCTATTTTTTTTAAAAAATAAATTGGTTTTCCACGTCGGTTATTTTATAACCGACCTGATAAAGGAACGAGGAAGGGATTATCACATCGATTATTTGAATAATCGACGTGATAAAAACCTGTGGAATGGTTTTTCATGTCGGTTATTTAGTAACCGATGTGATAAACACCCACCGCACTGGTTTATCACGTTGGTTATTAAATAACTGACGTGATAAACCCTCCCCCTTGGTTCATCACGTGGGTTATTTAATAACCGACGTGATAAACACCCGCTGCACTGGTTTATCACATCGGTTATTAAATAACCGACGTGATAAACCCTCCCCCCTGGTTTTTCACATTGGTTATTTAATAACCGACGTGATAAACACCCCCGCTCTAGTTTATCACGTTGGTTATGAAATAACTGACGTGATAAACCCTCCCCCCTAGTTTTTCACATCGGTTATTTAATAACCGACATGATAAAGGACTGGGGAGGGTTTATAACATCGATTATTTGAATAACTGACATGATAACACCTAGGAAATGGTTTATCACATCGGTTATTTAATAACTGATGTGATAAACACTCCGCCACTGGTTGTTCACATCGGTTATTAAATAACCGACGTGATAAACACCGTGATGTTATGGTTTTTACGTCAGTTTTTAAATAACATACTTAAAAAAAAATATTTATAACATCTTCTATATTAATGTCGGATAAAAACCGACATAAAAAATGAAAAATAACCGACATAAAAAAAGTTTTTTGCACTTGTGATGGTTATTTGTTTCCTTTGTTTCTTTTTTTGTTTAAATTTTAATTTCTACACATACTCTGTTTTTGGTTATTTTTTACTATTTAATTAACTGCATGATTATTCTAAGTGTTTTAATTATTTTATTAAATTCTATAATTAATATGTATTATATATAATCCATGAGAAGTGTTATTATACTATTTTAATAAGTTTTAAAATGTTATTAAAATAATTTATTATTCTTATGTAATATATACAACATGTATTTCCTATATTTTTTTATATTTTGAATTAATTTGTTGGTCTAATTATTTTCTAAATTAATATTTTTATGATGACAAACTTATTTAAATAATTTTTTTGGTATTTCATATAGGATAATTGAATCCATTAATTATTTACATGCTAAATTAAATTATAATGTATTTAATATTAAAATTTAAAGATTCAAATTAACTTAATATTTTTATGGGATTAAATTTGAATTATTATTATAATTTAATAGGTTTGTCAAATTGGATATAATATACATTTAGTGTTGAATTAAAACATTTATTTGTTCATATTATTTTCAGTGATAATACTCTCTATCCTAGATAATTATCTTATTTTTATTTTGAATTGTTTTACCCAGATTGAGATTTTTTATAGTATTTTTATAATCTATTTAGAGGCCTTGGGAGACATTCAAAGTACATTATGATACCGAGACGAATTATGAGTACATGAACACTAGGATAACCAAAGCTTGATGCTAAACTTCGATGCACTATGCAATACACTGTTTTACCTGCTAGATGATCTCTCAAGATGAAGGAAAACTTCTACGACTACTAATACCTTTATGAGACATCCACATTGCTTATGAACCAGTACCTGTACATTCATTATCCATCTTTTACTTAATTATAATTTATGATACTATAACACTATTTCTCATATGTCACATGAACTCTATGGTTTATATTTATGCTTTTTCATACCAAAGGATTATTCTTCTTCTCAATATTTGGGTTGTGACTCCTAGATTCTAAAGTCAGGATTATTCAAGTTATGGCTCCTATATTCTAAACTCAGTGTTTTTATTGGGTTGTTACTCCCCATACAAATTCCAGTGTGTCATGGTTACCCTTCCAATTGAAAAGGAACTTATAATCAGGTTATGATTCCCCCTCAGAAATCATATTAGTGTAGAATGAATCTCTCACCGATAAGAGAGGTATATGATTAGAGTGGGCCCACTTTAGACCATACTAATATAAAAAACATCCTTTCATATCTTATTCTTCTCACTAAAAATTAAATCTAATAATTAACTTCATTATTTAACTTTAATAATCAATAAATTTCATTAAATTTTTTAATCTAGTCTATTTACCCCCCTATAGACCATCTTCCACCTCCCTATTGGGACCTAAAAATTGGCATCCAAGATTTATCCTTTTTAGAATATATTAGCTCTATTTTTATCTTTCCTAGTACCTAAAAATTGTAATCAAAGACTAATACTTTTAATAATTATTTAGCAATGTTATTATTTTTCCTCATACCAAAAAATTGGTTTCAATGATTTTTTCCTTCTGTAATTTAGAAAATACTTTTATAGAATATTATTTTATTTTATTTGTTCTAACTTATTACTAGACCTCAAAGTATAAGGATAAATATCTTTAAGTTTGAAGGAGTGAATGTAAAAGAAGCTAGGATTTCATAAAATCCACCTCATTTTTATGGAAAAAATTATTGCTACTGTAGATCCAGAATAGAGGAATACCTCAAAAAATTATGTATAGTACATTGGTAAATCATGGAAAAACAATACACTCTATTATAATCTAACCCATATACACTTATAAAAAATGATGTGGTTAAATATGTTTTAAATTAAACAATTGTTAATATTTTATAAAATGATATTTATAGAAGTATTTTTAGTTATGTATCTACTTATAAGATAGGTCATAAGATATGGAATACTCTATAATTCACTCACCTTCTTCATTTCAGGCATAGACAGAAAAAAATGTCACAACTCGGAACATTTCTTTTAGAAAATTCCAAAAAGGCATCAACACCTTCTTCATATTCATTGCTCATTCGATGTTCCATAATCCAACTTCAACTCATTATTACCTATAACAAATATCAAAATTATACATCTTTTTAAGATAAGACAAATATATGTTTATATGAAAAATATCATAATTTGAATGAAAAACAATTATAAAATATAAAACAAATCTATATATATTTAAAAAAATATGCTTGAAAATGATTTTAAAAAGAAAATATAGTTAGATATAACAATTTTAAATTCATCTTGGATCCTTTATTTATAAGGTTTAAAAAGAATACTTCATGGTGAAACTGGATACGAAATTAACCCTTCCGTAAAAAAGAAACATGATGTATAAATATTAAAATATGTATACATTCACTACTGAAAATTACAAAGATCCTAATGATTTGAAAAGTGTTTCCATGTTCTTCAACTTCTAACATTGAGGGTGTTTATAAAAAGAAATAGAATTCTTGGTGGCTGAAGTTCATAATATTAATGCGACGATGGAGGAAAAGAATAGAGTATTGGTACAGTCTATGTTTGTAGACAATGCAAAGAAAATTTCATACTGCAGCTCCCACTCCTCCACCTCCCCCTACAGACCACATTATTTATCCTCCACCTCCGCCAGTAGCTCCCACTCCCCCACCTCAGCCTGCGGACCCCATTTTTTATCCTACTCCTCCGCCGCAGCTTTCTACTTATTGCGAGTTGTATCTTGATGATCCTCAACATCATATAGTTGCATATGGGTTAGTATATTGTATAAGAGATAGAGTTCATCATCAACAATTAGAGGTAGAGAATCATATGGTCATTTTACAAGATATTATAGATAGATCAGCTCGAGTACCATTACCTACAGATGAGGTGATGACAGTTGGACATAGTATCATCCATTTTTTAATTTGGCCATCCAGACTTCTTCGAATCATTACCATAGAGGTATGTATGTTATATCTTATATTTTTTTTTATTAAAGTTGTTTTATAATTTGAAAACTAATATATTTTTCTATTTATTTTTATAGAAATACTTCAAAGGTAAAGAAATACTGTATAGACAACAACAAAGACAAATGGCTATGACATCAGATACAGATTCTAGTAGTCTTGACGGATTGTCAAGATATTCAAATTTTTTGGCGAGTCATTATGAGTTTCCAATGGAAGCTCATGTTTGTAGATGTGCAATAACTGTGGGGATTGTAAAAACTGATATCATGGAGCTTGTTACTGGAGATAAGTTGGGAATCAACATGGTAAATTTTTTTCCATGTACGTCTTAACACCTTTTCCCTGCATTATATTTATTAAAAATGTATACTTATGTCTATTTTGTATTAGGTATCTTTATAAAATTTGTGAGAATAATGAGCGGACATATGTATATGGATTCATGGACCCGCAATTGATTTCCCCTGAAGCATGTGCATTAGATGAGGAGAAAAGAATGCTTTATATTGCTGAAAGACTTGAACAGAATATAGTCACACAATGTTGGATGATGCCTTTTTGTGAGAGGTATGAAACACATCTATCTCAAAGAGTTAATTATATTTTAACATAAAAAACCACTAACCTTAAATTTTCTTTTATCAGTGATCATTGGATGTTAGGGGTTTTTTGCCCAAGGGAGAAAACACTTTATTGGATATGCTCCGTCCATGGTGATGTGTGGGAAAGTTTTAAGAAAATGTTGGAAAATTAAGGTTCAATTTCTCAATAGTTTAATATATTATAATGAATTTTAAATTTACCCCATTCGTATTATTTTATAACAGTTGATGGGTTTACTTTCGAAAAAACAAAAAGAAAAGGAGTGCGAAGATCAAATATGTAAATGTGAAGGTAAATATCCATTTATAATCTATACTTTTTGATTTATTATATAAAAATAATATATTGAATTTACACTCATTAAAATAGAATTGTCATGAACAAAAGGGTGTCATCGAATGCAGATATTATATGTTAAGATTTATGTATGAAATAATAACAACTTGGATAATTGTGAACTTTGACCTGGTAAGGTTTCCTTTTAAACTTTTCCATAATATTTCAATTTGATTTATTCATTATACACGTTAACTACTATCCTTTTAATTTGTAGCTATTTGATGACCCTCAACCCTATACTTCTCAAGACATCAAACACTTATAAGTGGAATTGTAAAATTATTTTGCAGGTTTGATTAAATTTTAGTTGTTTGTAGTGTAAAATGTAATTTTGAATATTGTCATTATAATTGTGTATTTGGTAGTCTTTTAGGTTGGATTTAGTTTTTTTTTGAAGTTGGCAGTGTAAGTTTTGAATGTTATATATGTGAATGTTTAATTTTTCTATACTTCTTGTTTTGGTCTACTTATGATGGTTTTTATGGTATGGATTCTGGTCTAGGGGAGAGGGGTTCCAAGGGTGTGTGTGGGGGGGGGTGTTCAGTGGGGTGGGGGGGGTGTCCAGGGTTGTGGGAGGGCTGTCTGGGGGGGGGGGTGTCCTGGGTGTCCATGAGAGTGGGGGGAAGTCCAGGGGGTAAGAGCGTTTCCAAGAGGGTGGAAGGGCTGTCCTGGGGAGTGGGAGGCTGTCCAGGGGGTGTCCAAGGGTGTGGGGGTGTCCTGTGGGGTGAGGGGGGTTTCCAGGGGTGTGGGAGGGCTGTCTAGTGAGGTGGGTGGGTGGGGGTGGGGGGTGGGGGGGGGGGGGTCCAGGGTATCTATGGGGATGGGGGGGGGGGAAGTCTAGGGGGGTGGGAGAGGAGGCACTGCCATCCCTCGGGAGGATGAACGTCGCTGGAAGGTACTCATCACTCCCACATGTGAAACATTTTTAGAGCTCAATCTTCACATGTGGGAGTGATGAGTACCTTCCAGCGGCGTGTCCCCCGAGGGGGTGTCTAAGAGGGTGGGGGGGGGGGTGTCCAGGGGGTGTCCAGAAGTGTGGGGGCTAGTCTCGGGGGTGGGGGGAAGTCCAGGGGTGTGTGTGGGGGGGGGGGGGGGTTGTCTAGGAGGGTGGGGGGGGGGGTTGTCCAGGTGTGTGGTCGGATTCCAGGGGCTTGGGGGGGCAGTCCAGGGGTGGGGGGGGGGGGTGTCTAGGAGGGTGGGGGGAAGTCCGGGGGGGGGGGGGCAGTCCAGGGGTGTGGGGGTGTCCATGTGGGTGGTGGGGGTTGTCTAGGATTGTGGGGGGCTGTCCAGGGGGTGGTGGGGAAGTCCATGGGTGGGTGGGGGGGGTGTCCAGGAGGGTGGTGGTGGGATGCCAGGGGGTGGCAGGCAGTTCAGGGGTGTGTGTGTGTGTGGGGGGGGGGGGGTGGGGGGGGGGGGGTGGGGGGGGGGGGTGGGGGGTGGGGGGGCGTCCAGGGGTGTGTGTGTGGGGGGGGGGGGGTCCAGGAGGGTGGGGGGCAGTCCAGGTGTGTGTGTGTGTGGGGGGGGGGGTGTCCAGGAGGGTGGGGGGTTGTACAGGGGTGTGGGGGGATATCCACGGGGTGGTGGGGAAGTCCAGGGGTGGGGGGGGGGGCGTCCAGGGGTGTGGTGGGGGCTGTCTAGTGGGGTGAGGGGGTTCTGGTCTATTTTTGGTAACTTTTTGGTCTGTTTCAGGGGTGTGGGAGGGCTATCCAGGGGTGTGGGCGTGCTGTCCAGGGGGGGGGGGGTGTCTAGGGGGTGGTGTTGACGTCCAGGGGTGTGTGTGTGTGGGGGGGGGGGTGTCCAGGGGTGTGGTGGGGGCAGTCTAGTGGGGTGAGGGGGTTATGATATGTTTTTGGTAACTTTTTGGTCTGTTTTAGGGGTGTGGGAGGGCTGTCCAGGGGTGTGGGAGGGCTGTCCAGGGGTGTGGGAGTGCTGTCCAGGGGGTGGGTGGGTATACAGAAGGGTGGGGGGGATGTACAGGGTTTTGGGGGGCTATCTAGGGGGTGGTGGGGATGTCCAGGGGTGTAGGGGGCTGTCCAGGGGGTCGGGGGGCAGTCCAGGGGTGTGGGGGGGTGTCTAAGGGTGTGGTGGGGGCTATCCAGTGGGGTGAGGGGGGCTGTCCAGGGGGTGTTGGGGGGATGTCCAGTGGGGTAAGTTTTAAATGTTATCAATGTAAATGCTTAATTTTTCTTTGGTTCTTGTTTTGGTCTACTTTTTTTTTTCTGGTACGAATTCTTGGTTTGGTTTCTGGTTGTTTCTGGGGAGAGCAGAGGGCTGCCCTCTATTTTTTAAAAAAAACTGGGTTTCCACATCGGTTATTTTATAACCGACCTAATAAAGGAATGGGGTAGGTTTTATCATGTGGGTTATTTGAATAAACGATGTGATAAACACCTGTGGAATGGTTTTTCATGTCGGTTATTTAATAACAGACATGATAAACACCCGTCGCACTAGTTTATCACGTCGGTTATTAAATAACCGACATGATAAACCCTCCCCCTTGGTTTATCACATGGGTTATTTAATAACCGACGTGATAAACACCCGCCACACTGGTTTATCATGTCGGTTATTAAATAAACGATGTGATAAACCCTCCCCCCTGGTTTTTCACGTCGGTTATTTAATAACCGACGTGATAAACACCCCCCACACTGGTTTATCATGTCGTTTATGAAATAACCGATGTGATAAACCCCCCTAGTTTTTCACGTCGGTTATTTAATAAATGACGTGATAAAGGATTGGTGAGGGTTTATAACATCATTTATTTGAATAACCGACGTGATAACACCTAGGAAATGGTTTATCACATCAGTTATTTAATAACCGGTGTGATAAACACTCCGCCACTGGCTGTTTACATCGTTTATTAAATAAATGACGTGATAAACACCGCGTTGTTATGTTTTTTACGTCGCTTTTTAAATAACAAACTTAAAAAACAATATTTATAACATCGTCTGTATTAATGTATGCTAAAAACCGACGTAAAAAATGAAAAATAACCGACATAAAAAACGTTTTTTGCACTTGTGATGGTTATTTGTTTCATTTGTTTCTTTTTTTGTTTAAAATTGAATTTCTACACAGACCCTATTTTTGGTTATTTTTTATTATTTAGTTAACTGCCTGATTATTCTAAGTGTTTTAATTATTTTATTAAATTTTATAATTAATTTGTATTATATATAATCCATGATAAGTGTTATTATAATATTTTAATAAGTCTTAAAATGTTATTAAAATAATTTATTATTCTTATGTAATATATACAACATGTATTTCCTATATTTAATTTTTTTTTATATTTTGAATTAATTTCTTGGTCTAATTCTTTTCTAAATTAATATTTTTATGACGAACAACTTATTTAAATAATTTTTTTGGTATTTCATGTAGGATAATTGAATCCATTAATTATTTACATGCTAAATTTAATTATAATGTATTTAATATTAAAATTTAAATATTCAAATTCACTTAATATTTTTATGGGATTAAATTTGACTTATTATTATCATTTAATAGGTTAGTCAAATTGGATCTAATAGACATTTAGTTTTGAATTAAAAATTTATTTGTTCATATTATTTTCAGTGATAATACTCTCTATCCTAGATAATTATCTTATTTTTATTTTGAATTGTTTTACCCAGATTGAGATTTTTTATAGTATTTTTATAATCTATTTAGAGGCCTTGGGAAACATTAAAAGTACATTATGATACCGAGACAAATTATGAGTACATGAACATTTGGATAACCAAAGCTTGATGCTGAACTTCGATGCACTATACAATACACTGTTTTACCTGCTAGATGATCTCTCAAGCTGAAGGAAAACTTTTATGACTACTAATACTTTTATGAGACATCTATATTGCTTATGAACCAGTACTTGTACTTTCATTATCCATATTATACTTCATTTTAATTTATGATACTATAACACTATTTGTCATATCTCACATGAACTCTATGGTTTATATTTATGCTTTTTCATACCAAAGGATTATTCTTCTTCTCAATATTTGGGTTGTGACTCCCAGATTCTAAATTCAGGATTATTCAAGTTGTGACTCATATATTCTAAACTCAGTGTTTTTATTGGGTTGTGACTCCCCATACAAATTCCAGTGTGTCATGGTTACCCTTCCAATTGAAAAGGAACTTATAATCAGGTTATGATTCCCCCTCAGAAATCATATTAGTGTAGAATGCATCTCTCACCGATAAGAGAGGTATATGATTAGAGTGGGCCCACTTTAGACCATACTAATATAAAAAACATCTTTGCATATTTTATTCTTCTCACTACAAATTAACTCTAATAATTAACTTCATTATTTAACTTTAATAATCAATAAATTTCATTAATTTTTTTAATCTAGTCTATTTACCCCCCTATAGACCATCTGCCACTTCCCTATTAGGGCCTAAAAATTGGTATCCAAGATTTATCCTTTTTATAATATAATAGCTCTATTTTTATCTTTCATAGTAACTAACAATTGGAATCAAAGTCCAATACTTTTAATAATTGTTTAGCTATGTTATTATTTTTCCTCATACCAAAAAATTGGTTTCAATCATTTTTTCCTTTTGGAATTTAGCAAATACTTTTATAGAATATTATTTTATTTTATTTGTGATAACTTATTCCTAGACTTCACAGTATAAGGATAAATATCTATAAGATTGAAGGAGTGAATGTAAAAGAAGCTAAGATTCCATAAAATTCACCTCATTTTTATGGAATCAATTATAGCTACTGGAGATCCAGAATAGAGGAATACCTCAAAAAATTATGTATAGTACATTGGTACATCATGGAAAACCATTACACTCTACTATAAGCTAACCCATATACACTTATAAAAAATGATGCTGTTAAATATGTTTTAAATTACACAATTGTTAATATTTTATAATATGATTTTTATAGAAATATTTTTAGTTATGTATCTACTTATAATATAGGTCATAAGATATGGAATACTCTACAATTCACTCACCTTGAGTCAAAAAAATTAATCCAAACTAAGCTTGGAATATTTTCGGCTAAGTACCAAGACTTCAAGATGGGTGAAGACAAAACAATAAACCAAATGTTTCACCGATTCACAAGCATTGTGAATGGAAATAATTCACTTGGAGAAGATTTGGGAAACCTAGTTCTTTTTGAAAAAGTCCTATGAGAGCTACCAAAGAAATGCCATGCAAATAAGGTTTCCATTGATGAACAAAAGATCTTTAAAGTGTAAAATCTTGATGAATTGATTGGATTACTGCTTCAGTATGAGAAAAAACTGAAGAAAATAACTGATGAGGCGAAAAGAAATAATGAAAAGGTGTGGTATTTAAATCTATGAATGTTGTTTATAATTATTATCCTGATTAATATCTACAGGATAGTGAAAAAGAAGATATGGCTCATATTGTGTCTAAATTCTACAAATGAATGAAAAAGAAATGATTTAAGAATAGATTTAGAAGAAACCAACAAAAGAAAAAATGTAATGAAGATAAGAAAGGAAGTACGAATTATAATACATCATAAGTTACTTGTTTTGATTGTATAAAGAAAGGGCATATCAAACCTACTATCCAAAACCGAAAAATAAAGAGAAATTAATAAAGAAAGAAAAAAATATTTAAAAACAAGTTAAAGTTGTATATAAGAATATGATTACATTGAATAATTTTGAAGTGAGGAAAAATATACTAACTTGTTCTTCATGTCATCTATATATAAGGATAACTATTCTAGAATTTATTCTGGATGTTCAAATTCTAACTATGATTCTAAAAATCAAAATATTTTTGAATTAAATAATGAAATTAAATGATTAAGAAAATATATTTTCAAAGATACAGATTTATGTAAAAAGATTAATGAAAATAATGAAAAACTTGTTTACGAATATAAATTTCTTTTAAAAGAGAATAAAAAATTAAGAAATACTTCTCATGATTATCATTCTACAATTTATGAAAATATGAAATTTTCTCAATATTTGAATGAAAAATTTAAAAATAAATTTTAATGTATTAAACAAAATTTACCAACTTTAACTCAAGGTCATGAAAAATATCACAGGATGATATCGATGAATAAACTAAATAAAAATAAAGAGGGTTTTTGATATGATAGAACATTACCTTAAGTGTTTAAAACTCATTTTATTATAATTAAAAATGGTTATACTTTTATTGTTACTTATTTTAAATGTGGAATGAAGGGTCACTATGAAAATGGTTGTTCTATTAGATTATAACAATATTTAGGATTTAAAAAAAATATTTCTAATTATTTTTCTCTATATTACTATATAATACTTTTTTAAATTCCATTCAAGTACCTAAAAAATGTATTACTAATTCGATTGGACCCAAAGTAGCTTGGGTATCAAAATTTTCAAGTAATTAATTTTGTAGAAACAATTCCTTTGATGTCTCAAGAATGACATATGGTACATGGAAAATGAATTTGTTGAGTCAATAAGGTTTTCCTTATGACTTTTCCATTCCTTCTTGTTTTGAAAATCACAAACACCTTATCTTTAAGGAAAATCGCTTTTGTAAGGAAAAATGATTTCTTAAGGAAAATTGCTTTTATAAGGAAAATTTCTTTCTTAAGGAAAATCGCTTTTATAAGGAAAATTATCCTTATCATATTTTCATTCATATTTTTCTTAAGTATAAGTTTCGGATTCATTTTCTCGGAGTCATTAAAACTTTGATATAAAGCATTCTGTTTTAGGGTTCGGATTCTGGACAAGAACTATAAGGAAGTTTCATTCCGAATTCCGGATATGAACTCTAACTAAGTTCTATTCCAGATTCAGGATACGAATTCTGATGAAGGATTCTTATTACGAACTCTAATGAAGAAATCTCATTCCGAATTCTCATTACGAATTCCAATGAAGAATTTCCATTCCGAATTCTAATGAAGAAATCTCATTACGAATTCTCATTATGAATTCTGATAAATAATTCTTATTACGAATTCTGATGACGAATTCTCATTACGAATTCTGATGACAAATTCTCATTACAAATTCTGATAATGAATTCTCATTACGAATTTTGATGACAAATTCTCATTACGAATTCTGATAATGAATTCTCATTACGATTTCTGATGACGAATTCCTATTCCGAATTCTCATTCCGAATTCACCTATTAAACAGAATATGATTATCTTTGTTTTATACACTCTGAATTTATTCACTCCGAACTTTCACTCCAAAATTTCTATTCCGAACTTTTATGTTAGAGTTTAAAACGATGTCGTACATTCTGTTACACTTGTTTTGTTATAAAACGATGTCGTCCATTTTGTTATAAACTAACCATTGTCTAAGTGACACGTGTACAGGTCCCTCCGAACTTTAAGGGAAATATGACCGTTGGAGAAGGAGCCGACCTTACCTATAAATAGGAGCTCATTTGAAAGAGCTCAGTGCTGAAAGGCTGACAGATCTTCTACTCATGTGATTACATGCTTGAAGTGATTTCTAGAGAGAGAGGCTCTTATTAACTCTCAAAGCTTCGTGCGACTTCGAATGTTGGTGATTACATTCGAGGGCTTCCGGGGATAGGAAGACAGAGGTGCCGACTACCTTAAAGATCGAGGGCTTTCTTACTGAGGAAGACAGAGGTTGCCAACTACCTTGAAGTTGAGGGCTTGCGGGGATAGCAAGACAGAGACTCCGATCTTCGTATCGAGGGCTTACCCTGGTGTGGGTAAGACAGACTTGCTTGAAATTATAAATCAAGGGACCTTTATCCAAGGTTGTTGGATACCCTTCTCTTTGGGTTAAAAGACTTATTCTTGTTACTTGTAGTTTTACTACTTGTTTCTATTTCGCTGCAATTTGTATCTTAAGGAAAGTATAACTTTCTTATACTTCCTTACTTACTCTGATTAGTTTAGATTCTATACGCTTTAAGGTAGAATCTCATATTGTAACTTTTGTTAAGTTTCATTTTCCGGAACCATATTTCCGGAACTTACTTTTGGAATCTCTTTCCTAGTTTAGTTCGGTGTTAGAGGTGTTGTGAATTTACTTAGTTTAACTTTGTTAAACTTAGTCCTTTCCTTTTCTTAAGGAGACTTTAGTTATTCATAACTAACTTTAAAGATTCCAAAGGAATTTTTAAAGTATACAATTCACCCCCCTCTTGTATATTGACCATCTCATATTATATTTCGATCCTACAATTGGTATCAGAGGTTGGAAACCTCTACTCTATACCATTCTTACAATTGGTATCAGAGCCAAGGTTACTGAAATACTTGTACTCACATACAAGTTTTTCTTGCTCACTTTTCTATTCCGAACTTTGTCATTCCGATTTATCCATTCCGAACTTTTCTCATTCCGAACCTTGTTATTACGATTCTAAGCTACTAACAAGTTTGTGTGCAAAGTTATTTTTAGTATGGCAGGAATTAATGTTGGATCTATTGACAATCTGAATCCTACAAGGCCACCTATCTTCGATGGTAATGATTATGAATACTGGAGAGATCGTATGAAGACTTTTGTTATCAGTACTGGAGTAGACAACTTTGTCATGCTTATTGGTGACTATAAGATTCCTGACAAGGAAGTCAGAACCTTCACTAACCAGGAGAAGCAAGAATATCAACTCAACTATAAGGTACGCAATACTTTATTATGTTCAATGACCAGAAATATATATAGCCAAATTTCTTCTTGTGAAGCAGCTAACTGTATATGGAAGAAGTTAGAGGTTACACACTTTGGGACTTCTAAAGTGATTGAGACTAGAAGAGCTATGCTTAGAGCTGAATATCATGGCTTTAATTTTCCTTATGGAGAACCTATCTGTAAAGTTCAACAAAGATTTATGACTATTGTCAACAATCTACAATCTATGGGAGAGAAAGGTTTAGATGATGAAGCTCTTGTGGACAAGATAATTGACATTATGCCCAATGAGTGGGAATCCAAGAGAACAGCTATAGATGAGAACAGGAAGGTCACTCAAATTACTCTTGATGAATTATTTGGAACTCTTCTACAACATGAGACTAGAATGAAGAGAGATGCTGACAACATCAAGAAGAAGAATGGAAATGGTACTGTTGCTTTTACGACAACTTCGAATCAGATGAAAGCTAAGACTTCTGAGAGAGTAACCAGATCCAAATCGAAGAAAGTCATTTTCCAATCCGAATCCAGTGAGAGTGAAGTTTCAGAAAATGAATTAGCCAATCTTGCTCGAAGGATGAACAAGATAGCTGGACAGAGAAACTTTCAATCCAAGTATAAGAAGAAGGACAAGAAAGATAAGAAAGATGGAGAAGTTAATTGTTATGAATGTAAGAGAGCTGGACATATTAGACCAGATTGCCCTATGCTCAAAAAGAAAGAAAGAAAGGAAAGACATTCAGACAGGAACAGGAAGAAGTATTACAAAGCCAAAGCAAAGAAAGTTCTGAAAGCTAATGACACCTGGAGTGCCAGTGGTGGTGACTCTTCAGATGAATCTTCTGATTATGAATCTTCAGGACAGAAGAATCTTGGTCTTATAGCCAGATTACCTATTGATAATCATTGTCTTATGGCTAAGGTACGAAATGCTGAATCTTTGACCAATGTTTCTCTAAATTCTAATGATAGTAAGTATTATAACTCTTCTGATGAAGAATCATCTTCTGATGAGGAAAATACTTTACCTACTTATGAAGAAGTCTCTAGGTTTGCTGAACTTCTTGAGATTGAGAATTACAAACTCAACAAGAAACTTGATAAGGCAAACTCTAGGAATTCTATTATTACTAAAGAGATATCAGATCTTTCTAAAGATCTTGATAAGAAAAATTCTGATTTTGAAAGTATTTCAAAAAATCTTGAGGAAGTAAGTTCTGAGAAGAATAAACTTTCTAAAGAATTAGAAAAAGTAATTTCTAATAAAAATGTTTTCGAGCCTAACTCTAGTTCTAAAACTAATGATTTTGAGGATAAAAACTTGGTTGTAAAACTCAAGTCCGAAATTTTTTCCTTAAAGAAGTGTTTATCAAACTTTACCCATGGTAAATAAAATTTTGATAATATGTATTCCCAAATACGACCTTTAAGAAATAAATCTGGATTTGGTTATACCCATGCAAAACCAGTTTTCAGTAACAATTATTTTGTTCCTCAAAGTGCCCCATTTTGCACTAAATGTCAATGTGGTGGTCACTGGGCAAAAAATTGTTCCTTAAACAAAACCCAATCCTTAGGTTTTCACAAAGCTTATTTTTCTAAGAAAATGTGGGTTCCTAAAATTTTATTGTCTGGAAATCTCGGATCCAAACAAGTTTGGATTCTGAAAGTCTAACTTTGTTCTTAATTTCAGGAAAATAAAGAAAGTTCCAGCAACAATATTTGGTATATGGATAGTGGATGTTCCCGGCACATGACTGGTAACAAAAGCTTTTTTGAAAAGATTATCAAAACAAAAGGAGGAAAGGTAACTTTCGGAGACAATGCTAAGGGAGAGATTGTTGGTATTGGTAATATTGTTCTTTTAGGTAAAACATTGATTTCAAATGTTCTTTTTGTTAAAGGTCTTAAGCACAACCTCATCAGCATAAGTCAGTTATGTGATGAAGGTTACCTTGTGAATTTTAGGAATGATAAATGCTTAGTTCACAATTCCAAGGAAGAATTTATTCTCTCTGCCAATAGGTAAGAGAATGTTTACACCTTAAACTTAGAAGACCTAAGAAGCCAAGATTTACCTTGCCTAAGTGCAATGGAAGATCATTCTTGGTTATGGCATAGAAGACTAGGACATTGTAATCTTAGAAACCTATGTAAACTCTCTAAGAAGAAACTAGTTAAGGATCTACCGGAGCTTAGATTTGATTCTTCTAAAGTTTTTGATCCTTGTCAATATGGAAAGCAACATAAATCTAGTTTTAAGTCAATCGGTGAAGTCTCAACAACCGATGCATTACAGTTGGTGCATATGGATCTTTTCGGTCCAACACAAACTGGAAGCATTGGAGGCAAATACTATGTGTTTGTTCTAGTTGATGATTAAACTAGATTTACTTGGGTGTATTTTCTAGCAAGAAAATCTGAAGCTTTTTCTTATTTCAAAAGTTTTAGAGCTCAAGTTAAAAAATGAGAAAAACCTTCCATTGAAAACTATTCATAGTGATCATGGAGGAGAATTTCAAAATTCAGATTTTGAAACTTTTTATAGTAATAAAGGTATTACTCACAACTTTTCAGCACCTAGAACTCCTCAACAGAATGGTGTAGTTGAAAGAAGAAATAGAATTCTTCAAGAAATAACTAGAACCATGTTGAGTGAATATTCTATTGCTAGACATTTCTGGGCTGAAGCTGTAAGTACTGCTTGTTATACTATAAATCGAGTTTTGATTAGACCTTTTCTTAATAAAACTCCCTATGAGTTATGGAATGGTAGAAAACCAAGACTTTCCTACTTCAAGGTTTTTGGTTGCAAAGTATTCATTTTGAATACTAAAGATAACTTACATAAATTCGCACCAAAATCAGATGAAGGAATTTTCTTAGGTTATTCCACAACCTCTAAGGCTTATAGAGTTTTTAATAAAAATACTTGCACTGTTGAGGAAACAGTACATGTAAAATTTGATGAATCAGACCCTTTTGTTTTTAAAACCTCCCAACCTACATCTTCGGATGTGTTTTCAAAAACTGATTGTCAACCTTTGATAGAAGAACCTTCTGATAAGGAAATTGTTCTAGAAGATACTTCTGAAACATTTACCCCAGAAGACTTTCTACCTTATGTTGATGAACAGGTTTTACAAAACCCAAATCAGGCATTTCTTAAGAATCATCCCAGTGATAGTATCATTGGTGATGTAAATCAACCTGTAAGGACTAGAAGTTCCTTAAGAAATGAAGTAGAACATCTAGAATTTCTTTCCCAATTAGAGCCTAAAAGCACTGATGAAGCTTTAGGTGATGATGATTGGATCAAAGCAATGCAAGATGAACTAAATGAATTCGAAAGGAATAAAGTCTGGACCTTGGTTGAAAGACCTAAGGAAACTTCTGTCATTGGAGTAAAATGGGTCTTCAGAAATAAATGTGATGAAAATGGAGTCATTGTCAGAAATAAAGCTAGACTTGTTGCTAAAGGCTATAATCAGAAAGAAGGAATAGACTATGAAGAAACCTATGCTCCAGTAGCTAGACTTGAATCTATCCACATTCTACTTTCCTTTGCAGCATTCTTTAATTTCAAACTTTTCCAAATGGATGTGAAATGTGCTTTTCTTAACGGTTATGTTCAAGAGGAAGTTTTTGTTGAACAACCTCCTGGCTTTGAAGATACAAAATATCCAGATCATGTTTTTAGACTTACCAAATCTTTGTATGGCCTTAAACAAGCCCCACGAGCATGGTATGATAGACTCACTGGATTTTTGCTTCAAAATAACTATGTTAAGGGAAATGCAGATCCAACCCTTTTTATAAATAAAGATAAGAAAAATGTTTTGATTGTTCAAATTTATGTTGATGACATTATATTTGGTTCAACTCAGCAATCTTTGACTGACTCTTTTGCTAGTCTAATGAAATCTGAGTTTGAAATGAGTATGATGGGTGAGTTAAAATTTTTCCTTGGTTTTCAAATTTCTCAAAAACCAGAAGGAACCTACATATCTCAACATAAGTATATTAAAGATCTTCTTAAAAAGTATGGTTATGACAACACTAAGAGTATAAGTACTCCCATTGGTACCTCAAACTCTTTAGATCTTGATGAAGCTGGGAAACCAGTAGATCAAACATCTTTTAGAGGTATGATTGGAAGTCTACTTTACTTAACAGCTAGTTGACCAGACTTAATGTTTTCAGTATGCTTATGTGCAAGATATCAATCCAATCCTAAGGAATCTCACTTAAAGGCAGTAAAAAGAATTTTTCTCTACCTTAAGGGAACCATGGATCTAGGATTATTTTATACTTCTGGAAATGATTTTGTTCTAAAAAGATTTTCTGATGCTGACTTTGGTGGATGTAGAATGGATAGGAAAAGTACATCCGGAACTTGTCATTTCTTAGGAGATTCATTAGTTTCTTGGTCATGCAAGAAGCAACATTCTGTTGCACTCTCCACTGCTGAAGCTGAATATGTAGCAGCTGGAAGTTGTTGTGCACAAGTGTTGTGGATGCAACACACACTCACAGACTATGGCCTGAGTTTTACTAAAACTCAAATTTTGTGTGATAACACAAGTGCCATTACCCTAAGTAAAAACCCTGCACATCACTCTCGTGCAAAACACATAGATATTAGGCATCACTTTCTTAGGGATCACACACTTAAAGGAGATATTATTCTTCAGTTTATCGGAACGCAAGATCAACTTGCTGACATTTTCACAAAATCCTTGCCTTCTGATAGATTTGAATATATTAAACAGAAGTTAGGAATGATAACCGTAAGGTAATCTTCCTCAATTAACTTTCTGTTGAAAAAATCTCCTTACAGTAATAAACTCCTTTTCATAGGGGGAGTACATTTGATTGTTTATTTAACAAAGTTTTTCAAAATTTGTTTTCAAACTTTTCGGAACGAAAATTTCTGGAATGGAACTTCCGGAACTACCATTTTCCAGAATGGATATTTTCGTACAGAATACTTCTGGAATGAAAGTATTCGTATTGAAAATTTCCGGAATGGACAACTTTCGTACTGGGACTTTCATAACCAAATTTTCGTACCAAGTTTGACTTTTCGTATTTACTTTTTCATATTGAGTTTTTCGTATTTAGTTTTTCGTATTGAGTTTTTCGTAGTCATCTTTATATTACCCATTACGAACAACTTTCCTAAGCTAATCCGAAAGGTATGATTTTCTTACCGAAGTTTTCGTAATCATATTGTACTTGCTGGCAATTTCTTATAGTTTGTTTTCGGTTTTTGGATTTCTTAATTCTTTACTTTAATAAAAACCTCAAAAAGATCGGATTCAAGCTCTCAACCGTCAGATTTGATCTCAGATCATTCTAAACCGTTAGATCAACCGAGGAAGTTGAACCGTCATCCCATTGCCTATATAAAGGGGATCCTATTTTCTCGTCCCACATCGATTTCAAGCTTTTGCGTGCTGAAGCTCTGACTCTCTGATTTAAGGCCATTCCGAACTTCAGTCTTCTCGATTCCGAACTACTCAGAGACTTCAGATCCGAATGTCTGCAGAGTTAGCTTCTCAAGAAATGTCTTCAACCAGGCCCATTTCTCAGTGGTTAGTCTACAGAGAGAGGTTAGTTCATCCGAATTTCTTCAGCAATTATGATTCTATTATTTCAAAGAATATCAAGCTGAATGGCTGGGAAGATGTTGCGGTATCAAAAACCGGCAACCAAGATGAAGTCTACTCTGACTTGCTTGTCGAGTTTTATGAGTCAGTTGCTTTCTTCGAGGAAGATAATAGAGAGAAGTTTTCTTTCAAATCATATGGAAAGACATATAAGCTTTCTTACACCAAGGGTGCAAGCTTGGTAGGGTTATCTTATGAAGGTGAAGCTGAGTTTATTTCCCACGTATTGCCAGACTCTTTGGGTAGTTTCAACAAGGAAAAGGCCTTAGAAACTCTCGGATTGGATGATGAAAAGGCTCCGAAAATAGCAAGCCTATCTACAAACTTCCGGATGCTGGAGTTATGGGTACAAGGGCTTATTGTACCGAGAAAAGGAGATAAGGATAGCCTGAAGAAAAGTGAGATATATATCTTAGATTTCCTGATAAATCTAAGGAAGTTCAACTTGATGAAGCATATTCTTCTTAATATTGAGAATTTGAAGAAGGGGAATCTGAGAGCTCAGATCGTGATGTACCCAGCAATTTTGTCAAAGCTCATAGTTCGGTGCCTAGAATCTTTCAAGGTTGCTTGTAGTTCAAAGCCAAGGGTGTGCAAGATCATGCTAGTCAGCGATGCCACGCTTAAGAGAATGAATGTAGCTTTTGACAAGAAGTCCGGAATGTTTATTGATCTACCTCCTCAAGAAGAAGTGGCTCCGAAAGTTGCTGATCCGGAATCATCTAAGCCGGTAAGGAAGAGGAAGCTGAAAGAAGTGGTAGTCGAAGCTGAGGAACCCAAGTCTAAGGAAGTCCACTCCGCACCTCCTAAGCCTAAGAAGAAGAAAACCTATACTGATGAGGTTGCAGAAAAGTGGAGAGATGACAAAGAGAAGAGGAAAGAAGGGGATCCGCAGTTCGGATTGGATCCTGCAGAGGCTAAAGCTCTGAAAGAGAAGGCTGCTGATGAGCTCGAGAAACAAGCAAAGGAGAAGAAACTGAAGAAGAAAATGTCAGAAGCCGAGGCTGTGCAAGCGTTGTTAAAGTTCAACGAAATGGTTTCAGAAACCATTCCCGTTCCGAGATCTTTCTCTCTGGAATCTCTACCTGAGACTCCAGGAAGAAATCTTGCTGCTCCGGAAGAGGCTGTTGCTATGAATACTGAGGTAGAAGAGCAAGTGGAACAAGTTGAAGAAGCTGCTGAAGGAAGTGGTGAGACAGGAGATGTGCTCAAACAAGTAGATGAGTACAAGGGAACTCCTTCGGAACACCTGTCGCTCCGAACATCTGAAGCTCAATCTTCAAATCTTGTTACTCCGACTATGGAAGAAGAGAAAGGTGAAGAAGAAGTTTCTTGTCTGAGAGAAGAAGAACATCTTTCACTTGATGCTGCTCAGAAGGAAAATGTAGAAGTTGCTGATGAGGAAGATTATATTGTTCAAGTCTCTGATAGCGAGAAGAAATCTCCGGAACAGGTTTCTATTCCGGAAAAAGATAAGGGGAAAAAAATTCTTGCTGATACCCCGAGTTCAGAAAAGAAGATGAGGAAGGAAGCTGGTAGTTCTTCGAAGAGGAAGTTGAAGCTTATTGAGGAAGAAAATTCTCCTAGCAAGATTTCAGATTTGGAGTCATCCTCGTTGGGGCATGATTTTGTTGTCCAGTCTTTGAAGAAGTTGGTGGGAACCATTCCGACCTTCTCCAGTATAGACTCCAGATGCCAGATGCTCCAACATGCGTTGAATCAGAAAACCGACTCTGTATCGATGGTAATGGATAAGTGTGTTGAGATTGAAGCTCAGTTCAAAACATTCTTCGTTGGTTACGAAGCACATAAAAGATCTTGCAAGAGGATGACAACCTGGTCTAAGAAAACTGTGGAAGAGATGAGGTTACTGGATGAGTTTCAGGATAATGTTAAGGATGCATTTGAAACCGAGGACAAGAAGATTAATGAGATGACTGCATCATTCGAAGAGAAATTGACAGAGGAAAAGAACTTTCGAATTCAGGAAGTGAGAGATCTGAATGGAAAGCTCAATTCCGTTAATCAAAGTTGGAAATATGAAAGGGATTATCGGATCGAGTTTGAAGAAAGGATGAAGGCTCAGGAAGAGAAGATGAAAGCTCAGGAAGAAAAGTTGAAGGCTCAAGAAGAAATCATTGAAGCTCAGTCAGCAAGAATAGTCGTCTTAGAGAAGCAAGCAGAGGAAGATCACAAAGACTTAAAGAAGATCAAGACGATTCTTAAAGGGCTAATGTCGAAGGAGAAAGATCCGAAATGACCAATCCTATCTTTTTGTTGTAATTATTTTGTTGATGACATTTCAAATCTAATGAGAATCGTGCTTGTTGTTTCTATTGTTTTCATTACTAATTTTTTCAGGTACTTTGTTAAGTTTTTCCATTTCCTCCAATTCTTTTTGAAAATCACAAAGGGGGAGAAGGAAAAGATCCTTAAGAAAAAGAGGAACTCTAATAAGAGTTTATCAAAGGGGGAGAAAGAAAAAATACCCAAGGAAAAAGAACTCTAATAAGAGTTTGTTTAAGGGGGAGTTTTTCTTAAAGAAACATCACTCCGGAAATATGAATACGATCCTTAGAGTTTCAAAGCCTAAGGGGGAGTTAGTCGTATTCATCTATATTCTTAAACCAAGGGAGATAAGCTTTAATGTGTTTCTTTCTTCTTAGAATAGCTTTTTCGTAAGGATGTTTGTGCTTTCCAAAAAGGGGGAGATTGTTGAGTCAATAAGGTTTTCCTTATGACTTTTCCATTCCTTCTTGTTTTGAAAATCACAAACACCTTATCTTTAAGGAAAATCGCTTTTGTAAGGAAAAATGCTTTCTTAAGGAAAATTGCTTTTATAAGGAAAATTTCTTTCTTAAGGAAAATCGCTTTTATAAGGAAAATTATCCTTATCATATTTTCATTCATATTTTTCTTAAGTATAAGTTTCGGATTCATTTTCTCGGAGTCATTAAAACTTTTATATAAAGCATTCTGTTTTAGGGTTCGGATTCTGGACAAGAACTATAAGGAAGTTTCATTCTGAATTCCGGATATGAACTCTAACTAAGTTCTATTCCAGATTTAGGATACGAATTCTGATGAAGGATTCTTATTACGAACTCTAATGAAGAAATCTCATTCCGAATTCTCATTACGAATTCCAATGAAGAATTTCCATTCCGAATTCTAATGAAGAAATCTCATTACGAATTCTCATTATGAATTCTGATAAAGAATTCTTATTACGAATTCTGATGACGAATTCTCATTACAAATTCTGATGACAAATTCTCATTACGAATTCTGATAATGAATTCTCATTACGAATTCTGATGACAAATTCTCATTACGAATTCTGATAATGAATTCTCATTACGATTTCTGATGACGAATTCCTATTCCGAATTCTCATTCCGAATTCACCTATTAAACAGAATCTGATTATCTTTGTTTTATACACTCTGAATTTATTCACTCCGAACTTTCACTCCGAAATTTCTATTCCGAACTTTTATGTTAGAGTTTAAAACGATGTCGTACATTCTGTTACACTTGTTTTGTTATAAAACGATGTCATCCATTTTGTTATAAACTAACCGTTGTCTAAGTGACACGTGTACAGGTCCCTCCGAACTTTAAGGGAAATATGACCGTTGGAGAAGGAGACGACCTTACCTATAAATAGGAGCTCATTTGAAAGAGCTCGGTGCTGAAAGGCTGACAGATCTTCTACTCATGTGATTACATGCTTGAAGTGATTTCTAGAGAGAGAGGCTCTTATTAACTCTCAAAGCTTCGTGCGACTTCGAATGTTGGTGATTACATTCGAGGGCTTCCGGGGATAGGAAGACAGAGGTGCCGACTACCTTAAAGATCGAGGGCTTTCTTACTGAGGAAGACAGAGGTTGCCAACTACCTTGAAGTTGAGGGCTTGCGGGGATAGCAAGACAGAGACTCCGATCTTCGTATCGAGGGCTTACCCTGGTGTGGGTAAGACAGACTTGCTTGAAAGTATAAATCAAGGGACCTTTATCCAAGGTTGTTGGATACCCTTCTCTTTGGGTTAAAAGACTTATTATTGTTACTTGTAGTTTTACTACTTGTTTCTATTCCGCTGCAATTTGTATCTTAAGGAAAGTATAACTTTCTTATACTTCCTTACTTACTCTGATTAGTTTAGATTCTATACGCTTTAAGGTAGAATCTCATATTGTAACTTTTGTTAAGTTTCATTTTCCGGAACCATATTTCCGGAACTTACTTTTGGAATCTCTTTCCAAGTTTAGTTCGGTGTTAGAGGTGTTGTGAATTTACTTAGTTTAACTTTGTTAAACTAAGTCCTTTCCTTTTCTTAAGGAGACTTTAGTTATTCATAACTAACTTTAAAGATTCCAAAGGAATTTTTAAAGTATACAATTCACCCCCCTCTTGTATATTGAGCATCTCATATTATATTTCGATCCTACAATTGGTATCAGAGGTTGGAAACCTCTACTCTATACCATTCTTACAGAATTATCTTGGTATATGACTGAATACCCATCAAAATTTACCAATTACAACACATGTGATGGAGACACTATTATAGTTGGAGACAATTTAAAAGTCAAAGTAAAAGGTTTTGGTAAAGTTGGTATATCTAATTCTACCTTTATTTATAAAGTTTTATATATTAAATATTTAAAACATAATTTAATTATTATATCTCAATTATGTAACGATGGAATGATAGTTAAATTTTAAAATGACAAGTTTTTAGTTTTTAAAAATGATTTTTTATGATTTTATGCCAATCGAAAAGAAAATATTTATATTATAAATTTTTCTAACCCATATATTCAACATGTTAAGTGTTTGAATGTTGTGTAACATTATTTAGAATTTATTATTAGGTCATGTTAATTTTACAATGTTATATAATATCTCTAAATATGAGAATATTCTATAGTTACCTACTTTGAAGAACGAATAACTTCATGTTTGGGATGCTTGAATGAAATGAAAATAATATAAAGTCTCTTTCAGACCTATTAATAAAATAAGTACTAACATACCTTTACAGTTAGTACAATTTGATCTATTTGGTCCTACTCAAATTTCTATCCTTGGAGGAAATAAATATACTTCAGTTTTTTTGATGATTATATTAGATTTACATGGGTTTACATTATTTCTCATAATAATGACACTTTATCTTGATTTATTGTTTTTTTAATTTAATTTGAATGAAAAAGGTTGTATGATTGTTTATATTCATAGTGGTAAAGGAGGTAAACTTCATAATTTATAATTTGAAAAATTTTGTGAAAATAATGGTAATTATCATTATTTTTCTTCTCCTAGAACACCATAGAAAAATGATATTGGAGAATGGAAAAATAAAAATCTTATTAAAATGGTGTGAACTATGTTAAGTGAATATAACTTTCCTAGATATTTTTGGGATGATTTTTTTACTTGTTATATTTAAAATATTATTTTTTCTTAGACCTTTGTTAAAGAAAAACTATTATTAATTAATTAAAAATAAAAATCCTAAAGATGGTAATTTTAGAGTTCTTGGATGTAAAGTTCTTATTTTAAATTCTAAATATAATTTAGTTAAATTCAATGAAAAAATTGGTGAAGGTATTTTTATTAGTTATTCTAATAATAGTAAATATAAAAGATTTTATAATAAAATAACTATGGTTATTAAAGAATATGTTCATGTTATGTTTCATTAAAATAATGCTAAATTAGTTTCTTATTCTGAAGATTTTGTTGATGATTTTAGAGATTTTAATTTTGGTGAAGAAAAACCTCAAGATAAATATGAATCAATTGAGGGGGAGCATAATCCTTCTCGACCAAATCCTAAATCATGGAATACTCATAGATATACTCCTATTGAAAATGTAATTGGTAATATTAGTTATATTATTAAAACTAGAAATTATGTTTTAAAAAATTTATTCCAATTATGATTTTATTTCTAAAATTGTTCCTAATAATATATATGATTCTTTAAATTATTCTAATTGGATTTTTTCTACTCAAGATGAACTTAATCAATTTTATAGAAATAATGTATGGAAATTAGTTGAACCCCCTAAATAGAAGCATTTTATAGGCACTAAATGGATTTATAGAAATAAAATGGATGAATTTGGACGTGTTGTTAAAAATAAATCTAAACTCTTCCTAAAGGTTACTATCAAGAATAAGGTACAATTTTTTTTTAATATTTTGTGCCTATTCCATGAATTGAATCTATTAAAATTTTATTAGCCTTTTGTACTATTCAAGGATTTAAATTATTTCAAATGGATATGAAAAGTTATTTTTTAAATGGTTTTATTTATAAATTAGTTTATGTTTCTCAACCCACTAGTTTTTGAAAATAAAAAATTTCATAATAATGCTTTTAATTTATCAAAAGCCTTATATGGTCTTAATAAATAACCTCATTCTTATTAAGATAGAGTTACTATATTTTTATTGAATAATGATTTTTCTAAAAATAAAGTAGATCTTACTTTTTTTATTAAAATAATATCAAATTATATTTTTAATTTTACAAATTTATATTGATAATATTGTTTTTGGATCTTAAAATGATTTACTTTATTAATATTTTTCAAATTTTATGGCAATTTAATTTTACATGAGTCTTATTGGAGAGTTAAAATTATTTCTCGGGCTTCAAATTTTTCAAAGAAATGATGAAATATTTTTGAATCAATCCAAATATGCTAAAGATTTAGTGAAATGATTTGGTCTTGATTCTTTTAAATCTTATAAAACCCCTATGATTATTTCTTGTAAATTAGATTTTTATGTTTCTAGAAAATATGTTGAATCTAAATTATTTAGAGGAATGATTGGAAGTTTTTTGTATTTAACTACTTCTAGGACTGATATTATGTTTAATGTCTATTTATGTGCTATATTTCAACTTGATCCTAAGTAATCTCACTTAAAATCTGTTAATAATATTATTAGATATGTTAAAGGAACTATTAATTGTTGATAATTTTATTCTAGAAAAAATTGTTTAGATTTAACAAGTTATCGCAACACTAATTTTTGAGGACTTCGACTTTATGAAAAGAGAACCTCAGGAATATGTCACTTTATTGTTAATAATTTAGTTTCTTGGAGTTCAAGAAAACAAAACTCTATGGCATTTTCAACTACTAAAAGTGATTATATCTCTTCTTGATCTTGTTTCTCTTAATATTTATGGATTAAAAAAACCTTTTCTGTATTTGGTTTTACATTAAAAAATATTCCTATTTATTATGATAATTATTCTGTTATTTATTTTTCAAATGACCCTTTAATGCATTCTTAAACTAAGCATATAAATATTAATTTTCATTTTATATGTGATTTTGTTAATAAAGAATATATTATTCTTTAATATATTCCAAACAAAAATAAAATGGTCTATATTTTCAATAAACTATTGGATTCTGTAAAGTTTGAGAAATTTAAATTTTAGCGTGGATTGTTAGATTTTTTTTTGAAAAGTTTATTTTTTTAAACATAGCTTAATATTCATTTATTGAGGGGGTAATTTCTTTGTTTTAAAATCAATTATTTTTATACTTATCGTATGTTTAATTTTTGTGAAATATCAAAAAGGGGGATATTTTTATAAAATCGTGTTTCTTTTTTGCAATTCTCAAAAAGGGGATATTTTTGGGATATTTTTATTTATTTATTATTATTTTATGTTTTTAAAAATTACAAACCCTCTTATCATTTTATGTTAAATTATAGTTTTTATAACCTATATGAATTTTTATCATATCTTATGTTTTATTGATCAAAATTTTAAAATTAAAATTTGATATGAAATACAACAAGTTTATCTAACTTTTATTCAACTACATGAATGTATAAAAATGCATTTTAGATACCTAAAAATTAGGCCGAATATCTACAATTTTTCTATATAATTTTAATTTTATATTATTCACTATTTTTCAATCATATCTCATGCTATACATGCTGAAATAAATCAATTCTTGATTCTTTTCAAAGATATCAAGATTATATACATATAAGTACTCTATATCAATGGATAATTATGTCGTTAAATGGGATAATAATTTTCAAAAGTTTGAATGATCAAATTATTCAATTTCTCTCTCCTATATTTTCACATTACCGTAAAATGAATTTCAACTTATTGTAAGTACATTTCAGCTTACCATATGACCATTTTGAATCTTAAATAATTTGGTTGGAACTTACCTCAAGACCACCTCACCCAACTGTGAGAGTACCTCACCTTAAAACATGAAGAACCAGTATGCTTGAACCTATCATTAACTTTCATCTCAAATTACTATATAACCATTTCCACTTGAACGTATGTCCACTTTTAGTCTAGTATGAACTATTTCCACCTCACCACAAGTGATAATATCCTTAAAACATGTGATAATCACATTACCTCATGAAAACTGAACCTATCGCATGAGGTATCCAACTGACCGTACACAGTCAGTATACACACCACAAGGTAGGTGACCACACACTATTTACATGGTTAGTATGGTTACAATGTATCTGCTTGAACTGAACACAGCTTATTCACATGATCAACATTCTATCCACATGTCATGGTAAGCATTCCAACCACAAGTGCACTTGGGAAACATGGTTATGTATTTCCTTTGTTTCCCTTTTTTTCTTAATATTAAATTTCTACACATTCTCTACTTTTCGTTAATTTTTATTATTTAGTTAACTTCAGGTTTATTCAAAGTGTTTTAATATTTTATTAATTTGAAAAATTAATGTATATTTTATATAATTCATGTGAAGTGTTATTATAATATTTTAATTTTTTTAAATGTTATTAAAACCATTTATTATTCTTACGTAATAGATAAAACATTTATTTACTATATTTTATATTTTTATATTTTAAATTAAAACGTTGGTCTCATTCTTTTCTAATATAATATTCAGTGATGAACAACTTTTCAAATAAATTTTTTGGTATTTAATGTAGGATAATTAAATCCATTAATTATTTATAAGTTGCATTAAATTATAATGTATTTAATATTTGAATTTAAATATTTAAATTAACTTATGATTTTTATGGGATTACCTTTGAATTATTATTATCATTTAATAGGTTATTCAAGTTGTTTTTAATTGGTCTTTAGTTTTTGAATTCAAAATTTATTTTTTCCAATTATTATTAGCAATAATACTCACTCTCCTGGAGGATTATTTTATTTTGATTTTGATATTTTTACTCAGTTCAAGATTGGTTTGTTAATATTCATTGATCTGATTTAAATAATTGAGGAAAAATTCAAAGAACATAACAATATCAAGATTAATTATGAGTACATGAAAATTTTGAGAACCAAATCTAGTTGATGAACTTCGACGTCCTATGCGATACTATTTTTTTACCTACTGGATGATATCTCAAGCCGAAAAAAACTTCTACCACTAACACCTGTTAACAAGACACCCACATTTGTCAAGAACCAGTACCTACAATTTCATTTTCCATATTCTACATCGTTTTTATTCATGAGTCTGTAACACTATTTTTCATATCTCACACGCACACTTTGTTTTATGTTTATTCTTTTTGATACAAAATCATTATTCTTTATCTCTATCTTTAGTCTGTGACTACCAAATTCTAATTTTAGGATTATTTGGGTTGTGACTCCAGTATTCTAAAGTCAGTTTTTCAATTGGGTTGTGACTCCACATACAAAATTTAGTGTGTTGTGGTTATACCTCAATTAGAAAAGGATATTGTAACCAGGTAATTATTACTACTCAAAAAACATTTTAGTGTACAATGTATTTCTAGTTGAGTAGAGAGGTATAAGAGTAGAGTTTGGGGTTATCTGTGTTGGCTAGTATTAGTGGCCTATGTTGTACATATCGATCAAGCTACACTAATAAGTCTAAGTGAGGTGACTAACTTATAAATATGTGTGGTTCCACCAATATTGGAAATTAGAAAATCAAGATAACCCTTATTTTTTTTGGTGTTTTCTTTAATGGTCATCGTTGATAGTATAATTAATTGAACATTTATTGATGTATTTTGATATGTTTTATTTATTTATTTGATGATATGCATGGTGATTGATTTATTTATTAATTAATCTAGTGAGTAATTTATCTCGATTCATATATATAATTTATAATCTTATAATAATTGTTTTCTAAAATTTAAAATTTAAACTTCTCCATGAAATTATTTTTCTAAAAATTTTAAAGAATTAGATCATTAAGATTTAAAATCAAATGAGAAATTTTAATGATTTTTTTGAAATATTTTGATATCAAAGAATTTAAATTTAAATTTATTATGAAAGTTTAATCATATAATTAATGTTTTAAAATTTTATTTGATGCAAATTAATTATGTTTTAGTGTTTTATTAATTTTAAATGTGATAATATTGTGTTAAACTGGTATTTATAAAAGTGATTTTGAAAAAATGAGGTTTTAAATAGAATAATTTGAAACTTATTTCATTATTATCGCTTTATGATATTCCATAAAGGTCATTATATGATCTAAATTAATTGTATGATTTTAATTCATATTTTTAACATCAAATATGTTAATTTAAATATTATTAAACAACAATATAACCTTGATAAAAAGTTTTTCTATTGTGGAAGCCTAATTATTGATGGTATGATACTTCAATTTATAGTTTGTGTGTATCATTTATAATTATTTTTCATGTAATTATTTTGAATGAGTTTCTTATAGGTAATTAATAGATATTTAAAGGGTTCACTCTTGTTTAATTGGTTTCATAGTATTTTGTTTACTTTTATTTAAAGTATCTTTAACTAGATAAGAACTTGTATTGTTTTAAAAAATGAATTGTAATTGATTTTATTTTATTTAATTTACTTTGGTTTTTATGTATCTAAAAATTGAAAGTATGCATTTGGAATAAATGTTTTTAGTTTTAAAAAATATGTATTGGAATGAAAACTATTTTTTTTCATTTTATTTATTATAATGATGAATGTTTTAATTCCAACAATTTGGTAAGGTTATTTATTAAGTTTTTTTCTAAAAATGTTGAGGGGTAAATAGTATGAATGAGTTGTAGTTCTAATGTATGATGGTTTTCTTTAGGGATGTGTTTGAAAATATAATATTAATAATCAGGAAATATATCCTGAAAAATATAAGGAAAAGGGTTTTCAATATAATCTAAAGTGTTCTTTATAAATGTGAATTACTTTAAGAATGTTGAATATATAATTACTCTATTAATGTGTTATGAACCTATTGTAATTGAAATGTTTAAGTTATCCTTATGTTTTTATGTTTTAAATGCTCTTAAGTGTTTGATTAATGTATGTTTATAGTTTTTATGTATATATATAAATTTTACGATTCCATGCATAATGATTTTGACAACTGTTACTTTTTTAGCCTGAAGGATACTTAAATTCTTTATTAAATGATTCTTATTATGAAATTGAAATTTTCTAAAGAAATATTTTAAGTTGGTTGTTTCTTGAGATGAATTATTAATTATATTTTTAATGTGATGGAAATTAATTATTATTGAATAAAGTATCATTTTTATATATTAAAATGATTATTATTTTCATATATACATAATATTTTATCAAATAGGATATTTGGATGAGTTGTGAAGTGTTTATAAATTAAATTTATGGATGCATGTATTTTTTAGGAAGTTTTATTTGGAATAAAATGGTTTTAAGGTTTATGAAGTTTAGAATTTATTTGTTTCTTTGGTTTCAAAAGTTTTCTTGGAAATAAACGAGTTTCCTTATATTTTAAGAAATAAACGTGATTGTTCTTGAGCCATTTTAAGTGTAAGTTCTTGTTTGGATGAGTAGATATTAAAAAAAATCATTTTATGATATTATGATTCAAACTCATTTTTTGGTTAATATAATTGGGTTGTGATTTTATTGGTTATATGAATTTTTTTTGGTTATGATTTCATTCATAATGAATGTGTTTGGTTTTGGTAATGATTTCTATTAGGTATGATGAAGCTTTGAGTTAGAATGTTTTTGGATTATTGAATTCATTATGTAATTTCTTATTCTAAATTAGTTACATTATGTTTGGTGGGTATACATTGGTTCAGGTTTCATATTTATTTAAAACTAATAATTCATATTTAGACCATTTTTAATATGCTTAAATGGGTATAGTGGGTATGGGTTTGATTGATTTTTCTTATGAATTATGAAAATGGAATATTTAGTTGTTGAATTTCCATGATTGTTTTTCATTTTATAAATAAATAGGTGAAGAATGATTAAAACTTATTAAAACATGTTTTGAGAAGATAAATCACACCTCTAATAGGTGGGTTTTAGTGTGTAAAGTGTCTTTGGAAAGTTTAAAATTATAATTATGAAATACTGGCATCAACTGGGTATTTACAATAGCTGCATGGTTTGGGGGAGAAAATAAAAATTTAGTTTACATTATTTATATCAATTAAGCTATGTACACAATATTATTATTATTTTTAACTATTTAGTATCATTAGGAATGATTTAAGTGACACACATAAAAGGTTATATTTTAAAACAAATTTTTCTCGGACACATAAAATATTATAAGTTAGTTGAAGAATTTTATAAAGTTTGTTATAATCTCCCCTAACCATACATGTGGTATATATTTTATTAAGAATGAGAATAATTTTATAGATATAAGCGTGAATGTTTGGACTATTATTTGTGGGAGATAGCTTGTAGTGATCTGTGCAAGGTCCCATATTTTTCTTGGTATATCCCTCTTGAGTTTTTTTTTCATTTGAACCTTGGTGGATGAGTCATGTTTGGAGACAAAGAGTCTTTGTTGGAGAAAATAAACTAATGTTTTGGTATATATGTTTTCTAAATTTAATTGAGTCTATGTTTAAATGGGTCAAGCATTACCAAGGGTTCTTGGTAAGGTGAGAAGCCTTAAAAGGGGGTTATAGTTGTTTTTATAAAGAAAATGGTATGAAAACCATCTGTAGAACATTTACATGCCATGTAAATGAATTCCACATTCTATAATGTTCAGGAGAATTCAATATTCATCCGCTTTGATGGGTTTTTTGGTGTATCCTTCTAAAAATAATTATACGATGTGTAACTATATTACACACTGTATAATTCTATGACCTTATGTTTTAATGTATTCCATGCATTAAATTTTATTTCCAACTCACATGTATCTTCCTCCTCTATACCCTAGGGAAACTTCCAGGGATTTTGAAATCCTTTTACCCTTTTGGACTTACCGATCACACATTCGATCCATGAAACCTTCTTGAGATCATCTGTACCATCTCCCTTATGGATTTTTTCCATTGTAAGCATTGAATTCTTCATCTATTAATGGTATGGGGTCTAAACCATAACCTTATGTTTGATAATTGTTAAGTATTTTCAATATTTTAATTGTGCCAACATAGAATGCACCTAAATTAATTAAATGATGAAATGGATTATTCCTTAGAGTCCATTTAGATCCAATTAGTATTAACCTGGCTTATGGATACCATTTTGGAGACTGAACACTTGATTTTAAAGGAATTGTTTAATGAATTAAAGTGTGTTTAACATGACATGATATTTGGGTGATTTCTTGATATAATTTCACCATGGATTAACTAGTTTATTGAGATAAATGGAATGTTATTGGTTATTATCAAATGAAAAATTAAATATGTAATTGAAAGATAAATGGTAATTTTTCATAATTACCAATTGAGTATGATGTTGTGATATTGTGATATCCTTGCTGCTATGACATCTATTGTGATTTAAATGTTGTAATGCTTATATATATGGTATTGGTCTATTTTATATGTTGTAATGCTTATATACCAGGATATTCCCAAATACATGATGAAATTATTATATACTAGGATTTTACCTAATACAAGATGAAATTATTATATACTGGGCTTGTCCCTGAGACACATGATGATATAATTATATACCGAGCTACGCCCTGGAACAAATGATGAAATGATTATATACTGGGCATGACCTTGATTGAATTCTAAAATGATTATAAAGTGGGTTTTGACCCAAATTCGTAAGATTTATACCTTGGTTATAAGGTTTTGGTTATCATGGTTATCAGACATAATAAGTTACATTCTAGAACGACACTCAGGCATGTTATATTTTACCATGGTTATAAGGTTATGGTTGGAATGGTTGTGAGACATGATGAGAGACATTATGACATGGTTCCAAAGTAGGTTGATGTGGTATTAATTTAAGTTTTTTTAATTAATTAATACACATGTTTGTTGCATTATTTCATAAACTTCTTATCATACTAGTTATGTTTAGAAATAGTGATGCTGACCTACTAAGTTATAATCACACACCATTCAAGATACCATTTAGTACCTGAGCAGATTATATGGATACATGATTGGAAAAGGTAAAAGGAACTTGCTATTGATTGTTTGCTTACTAGATGGTCTAGAGTTTGGATGTGAGACCGACATGGGGTTAAGGACTAGGCAATTTTGAGTCATCATTTGAGTCTTCTAGTCTTTTATTTATATTAGTTCTACCATATCATTTATTTACATTCCATCACATCATTACATTATTTATTTATTATTATAGAATTATGTAATTGGATTTTATTTTTGGTTTCACATATTTTGTCATTATTTCCATTATTTACGCGCTCTGATATTTATTTATTATTTAAATTTCTTATTTACACTATGTTGTAACTCTATTTCAAGGGATATAGTCTCCCCAATATACTTATCACACCCTTGTTGATAGTCAGAAGCCTCTGGGATATGGGGAGTTAGAGTTGTGGTCTCATAAACAACCCATTTCATCTACATGAGAGAGTTTCTAATCGAGGGATGTTACAATCTGTGTCATTATTAGAGGTAAAATTATAATGTTTTGGATCTTAATGATTTGAAATCCATAATAATTGAGTTTTTAGGATTTTTTTAATTGAATGTATTTTTGGTGTTTTTAAGGAAATTGAATAGAGGTTTTGGATATTGTAGGATATGTGAAATATACCTAAGATTGATGACTATACTATATTTGAAATAGGGGTTCTTCAGTGGGTTATAGTATAAATATATTTGTTGGTATTCCTATAATACACGGTCTATAATAATCTATAGAAAAATAGAGTAACATGGAATCCAACTTCAATTCTGTTATCAATGAAAATTTCATCCATTTGCTTCATGAAATTATATTCTCCTTGATCCCATTCCATTTTTTTGATTACATAGCCCTGTGTGTTCCCAGGAAATATATTTTTACACAAATTTAGAAAAAAATGTCACAATTAAATGAAATGAAAGAAAAATAATTTCCAAGGGAAGTCTTCGATCCAATAATAAATAAATTTTGTTTACTAAAATATTTATTACAATATTTTTATCCCAAAAGACATAAAATCAAGAACCTAGAACAATAGCCACATGTTTACCCCATGTTGTTTCATTTCATTCCACCCTTATGTAAAATGATAACTTTTCAAGAATTATAACTGATAAGATTCCAATATTGGGATCCGCTTATTAGAACTATCTATAAATTTATCCTTTTATTCTAAATATCTTAAGTGTTTTTATTTATTTTTTTATACAAAATGAATATTTTATGAACCTAATATGATGAATATAAATAAAAAATTCATGCATGAAAACCATATGACAAAAGAGTATCAATATAGAGTTAAAGAGTTCATAAAGTTTGTACTAGAGCATGTGTACAAACCTTCTCTAATCCCTTTTCAATTTTTATGTTTTTATCAAGACAAATTAGTCTATAAGAGTTAGAAGAACATTTTATTTTTTACAAAATAGATCATATCTATAAATTTTGGACTAAACATGTGGAAAAACATAACATGTACATTACTTATGATGATACTATGGTTTATGGATAATTTGATATGAATACCAGTGTAAATGACGATAGGGATCATATAAAATAAATTACAATGGAAATTGAAGATGACCTTTGTGATTGTACAAAGTTTTTTAATAAGTTAAATAGATTTTATAAGAGGCCATTATATATTGGTTGTACTAAATACACAACATTGTCAACTTTATTGAAGTTATATAATTTGAAATTTGGCAGTGGATAGAGCGACACTAGCCTTATAGAACTACTTGGTCTCCTAAATGATATCAAACCACAAGAAAATAAACTTTGTTTCTGAACCTATGGTGCTAAATAAATGTTACGTTCAGGGGGAAAGATATATAAAAAAATACATGCTTGTACAAATGAATTCATATTGTATCACAATGACCATGAATCACTCATAAAATGCCCTAAGTGTGGTTTTAATCGATACAAGAAAGATGAATCAAGTCCTTTGAAAAATTTATGGTAATTTCATATTATTACATGGTTTAAAATACAATATGGATGTTAGGAAACCATGAGACAATTGAAATGTCATGCAGATATAATAATTAAATATAGGAAACTACATCATCCAAAAGACTTTCCTAAATGGATGAAAATTGATTACGAGTATCCTAAATTTGGGAATGGGCCAAGAAACTTACATCTTGAATTATGTAAAGATGGAATATATCATTTTGGTGTACATAGTAGTACTCAAAGTACAAGGCCAGTTATGTTTATAAATTATAATTTTTCTCCATGGTTATAGATAAAGCACAAATACATTATGTTGTCTCCACTTATATTGGGACCAAAAAAACTCTCTAATGATATTGATGTATTTTTTGATCTATTGATCAATGATATGAAATTGATATCATATAGGTGTTAATGTATGATGGTTATAGAAGTGAATAATTCACATTGAGGGCCATGTTGTACAGGATGATAAATAAATTTTTTTACTTATGGATTTTTTCAGGCTATAGTATTAATGGAATGTTGGGGTGTCCTATTTGTGAAGAATTAACACACTCAATTCATTTGAAATATTCCTTAAAGACTGTGATTTTAGGACATAAATTTTTTTACCTCGATGAAATAAATTATGATCCTAGACAACAACATTAAATGTGATTACCAAAAAAGGCACAACACCATCTCCACTAATGGGTGATCAAATTTTCAATAAAGTAAAAGATATTTGCACTCTTTTTGGTAAACCATTTTTGAAAAACCTTATGAAATTAGGTTGAAAAAATTTATCAATTTTCTTTGAATTACCATACTATAATTGTTTATATAACATAAATTTTATTGATTTCATTCATTTAGGAAAATATGTATTTAATATTTTTATTGGAACATTACTAAAGGTTCCTGGAAATAAAATTATGGAATCAATGTTAGGTTGTACATGATAGAAATGGGTATAAGGTAAGAGTTGGAACTAGTTAAGGATAAAATTTGATTTTTTTATTCTTATAGTAGCTTACACTCTATCTAGACAAGAAAAATTATGATTTTTAATTTTTATTAATGGTGTAAAAGTTTCAGAGGGGTATTCATAAAATATCAATAATATTGTGTAAATTACTAATTTGAATTTACAGTGACTAAAATTACAAAAATTCAATGTTTTAATGCAATATTTGATGCCCATCGCTTTATTTTTCATTCTACAAAAAAATGTATGTAATATATTAACTAGACTCTACTTCTTTTTTAAATCCATATGTAGTAAAGTTTTAGGCCTGATGAATTTTCCAATAATGAATAAAGAGGTTTTAACAATATTATATGAATTATAAATGTTCTTCCCACCATAATTATTTGATAGAATGGTACACCTGGTGGTTTATGTTATTATAGAGGTTTGACTATGTGTTCCTATCCATTATATATTGATAAACCCCATTGAATGGTATATAAATATTTTGAAAGGTTACTCCATGAATCGAAGTCAGAATGAAGGTTGTATTATAGAATGCTATATTATTGAAAAATCTATTCAATTATATACTAATTACGTATAATATGTTGATAGCATTAGTCTCCCAATGTTTCATCATAGTGGAAATCTTATAGGTTAAGGGATTTTTGGAAGACATGTTGTTACAAACACTATCACAGAGTGAGAAAAATCCCACATTTACATTTTACATAATAGTGAATATCTTGATCCATACATTGAATCCCAAAAATAAATTCATAAACATTTTAATCCATCAAGGGATGAAGGATAGATATCAAATACAGATAATCAATAGTTTATATGACGCTTCTGAGATCATATTTATAATGAATTATATATGAAAATTCAAATTCAATTACTGAATGACCTCGATGGCTAGCCTGGGGACCAAATGAAAATGTTATATATTACAATAATTTTGTAATTAATGGTTATAAATTATATACAATGGAAAACTATAACTGCAGTACAAGGAAAAATAGTAAAGTGATGCTTACGGTAGAAGTGGTGTACATATCTAGTTCCAAGGATAGAAATCCAATTTATGTGAATATGTCATATTTCTGCATCATTGAATAAATATAATATTTGGATTATACAATATTTAAAGTATTGATTTCTGTTATAAATGGGTTTAAAATATAAGTTCAATGAGTATTAATGAAATGGTCTTCGTGAAGGTGAATTTCAATATGGAAGGGTATAAGGATAATCTATTCATAATGGAATCAGATTCAGTGTAGGTATTATATGTCTCAGATCCAGTGAACAAGAATTGGTCAGTTGTACTGATAGTGACTAAACCAATATTAGGGTGTGATGAAAATTCAATCGAGGATGACCCTTTCATTGAGTTATCACAATCATTTCTTAGAGGTCCTAATATAGACAATATCTTGTACATTAGTGGGGACCACAAAGAGGGGATTTAGATTCTCAATAGAGGATCCGAATCCATTCAACATTTAAATAAAATAAAGAGAGTTCAATGAGAAGATTAAAGTGTTCTTTAATATACCATGATTTTTCTCATAATATATGTGTTCTATACTATATTAACATAATATAAATTAAATGTTTGACTACTCATGTATAGAATGACTTCTTTACGTGATGATGTTACTAATATCAAATAAGAATAATAAGTTGATACTAAATCTACAGAATTAATAGTGGATCATCAATTTTTTGTTGATGAAAAAGAGAATGGCATAAAATCACTGTGTTGACTAAAATTATCAAGGCAACAAACAAGGATATAAAATTTGAGGTTGGATGGAATCAACATGACCAACCTATTGACCCCAACAAGTCAATGATCAATAGTTATATTGGGTTCACATAATAATGAATATTTCAATCGATATAGATTCATGGATACATGTCTAGATTGTATTGAAGAAAACAATTTGGGATGATATTAAGGTAATGTAACAATATATTATCTCTATTTTACTGAAAATTTATTTAATGAAAAATTTATTTAATTTTCATTATTCCTTGAATATTTTGTTTATTTTAGATGATTTCTATAAGAAATATTCCTTTATGGCTATTGGAAACTCCCATAGAGGTTTCCAGAAACTTCTTACAAAGTTTCATCTTAGGGATACTAATGGGAAAGTAAAGCTCCACTCACGAGTTACTTATGCAAAAATGATTTAGTAGGAAATATAGAATGATTTCATCTATTTTCAAAATGATAAATCATTTGAGGTGCATTATAGTCAATCATATATTATTAATTTTATCCAATTTGATTCAAAATTGTAAATTTATGAAACAAAAAAGGGGTAATGAAAACTAACAACATGCATCAAAACCAATGTACCCATATCGTAAAGAAATGATGGGGTACAATTCACTAGAGAAGAAAATGTTATGTATATTAAATCTACAATAATTTTTTTATCTCAAATGAAACAACATATGTTCATTTTTTTATATGCAGATTAATGAATCAAAATCCTAATTCACTTTCATCCCAGGTCATGTGCTATTGAAGGAATCTCATATAAATAAAGAGGATAAACTAATTAATTAAAACGAAAAATTAGTATGTGAAACATTTATAAGTAGGAAATAATATAAAATCATTATGGTTAATAATAGTATAATATAAAAGTATCTATTTACGTTCATATTTTTTTATATGATTTAGAAACAAGAATCGACAATGACTGTAATCGAAGAAAAAAAATTCTTTCAATAGCTTTGAAGTGTCTAGAAAAATATCATCGCATTATAGGTTTAGGTTTTGGAGTTTCTCCTTGAACATATTTTGAGAAGAAAAAATACTATAGGATACATAACAAATGTTGAAAGTATTATAGGAACAAATATATTCTTTGTAAGATATTATTGTCTGGTTTGGTTTGGTAAACCAATATATGTGATAGGATCAAAGAGAATCAAAAGTGGAACAAATAAAAGCACATGCACAACCAAATGAACCCACTAGATTTAAGGCAATTCATTCCCCTCAACTGTATACCTTACCCAAGGTAATAAGTTTTACCATTACTCTTTCTACTATATGTGAATCAAACAACTTACAATAACTTTATATTTCTAAAATTATATAGGGTAAAGTTATATGTGATTTCTATCTATCAAAACCCATGCACTACCTTGTTTTGATGGGTACAGTGTATAATATCCTTGGAGACATCATAAAAAACAAAGAAATCCTAAAAGGTCACATGGGAGTGGGTATCCAAGTATCTTAAGAGCTAAGTGCTGAGTTTCTTATTCCACCTAATGATATAGATATTACAACAGTCAATGATGCCATTGCAACTTTCGTAGTATAGATATATAATCATATAAAGATACATGAGTCATGAGTCATGTACTTAACAATTTATTTCAAATGAAAAACCTGTAACAATTGATGAAAAAAGGTCTGAAGTGAGGTGTGGTATTATATATAGATAAAATTATGGGAAAATGGAAGGTCATATCAAGATAATCCATTTAATTGAACAAGAAAACAAAAAAGACCTTCCAAGAGTACCTTCTTCACACCAGTTCCAATGTAACATATATTATCATTAAAAATTCATGTAGAAACCACATTAAAATATGGAGATGTTTCATACATTCAATTTTAAGAAGTAATATTAGGAACTTTTATTATAGACATGGTTGTTATCAAGAGTATAAATGAGATTCTCAAGTTTGAATAGCTAAGAGTCCTAGTTTTGAATACACACATAAGGTACATTTTCATAATACATATATCCAAAAAATGATCTACTATGTTCATTAAATTTAATAACTATTCATATTTTCTATAGGCATTTATATTACTACTATATAAAGGGAAAACCATGCGAAGCACGATTTTAATTCATTAATACCTGTATCGTTTCTACATATGAAATTTGTTTGGAGTTGAAGGAAATTGATTAGAAAAAATGTGAGCTAAGTGAGGAATTTGAGAAGGAAATAACATATGAAAGTCTTTATTTTATTCATACAATTCAGGGATAAAACTATGCAATCTAATCATATCAAATATATGTTTATTTTTTTTATTACTTATTTTTTTGTTTAAGAAGCATTAGATGCTAATCGTAATCAATTTAGACAACCTAAATTTTTATTTTTTGGATCCAATGTATGGATTTCCATCAAAATTACCACACATGATGTGCCATGTGATTCTATAATAAACTAAAATCAACATTTTATAGATAAACATCCAATTATATGTTTCAGTTTTTGTTTTAAGGAGAATTTTGTTATAATAGGGTGATTTGTTAAAATAAGATAAATCATGGAATGTGGTTGGTGAAAGAAAATAATAAACCTATGAATTACTTTAAATTGAAATATATTGAGTTATATATAGAAAGATTTAACTTTCAAAACATATTTCAAAACAATTTACTTGTTTTGGTCATAGTTTCTATAATGTTTGAAGCAAGATAACAACAATGATTGGGTTTTTTTTTGAAAATTTATGAAAGATATTATATACCAACAAAAGACTAGCATCCATGAATTGGTAATTTCTGAAGTTACTTACAATTTCAATAAAAAGATTTGTTAATTGTTTGGTTGTCTGTATTTTCTTAGTAATACTAAAACTTCCAACAATCTATATACTCAAAAGAAGTAATTTTTTTAGAGATGATTGGGAAACATTTATAATTTCATAATGTTTTATAACATAAAATATAGGTGATTACCTATTATATTTGTGATCTAGTATGGGAGATGACTTTATGGATACACTTGGGATATGAATCATTAGTATCAAAATGATTATATATTATTTTGATCCATTTCTCAAGGAGAAGTATAATAAAGGGAATCAATTTGTTTAAGAAAATGGACAAAATACATGGAGTAAAAACTCAGACACATCAAGAACATGTGACTTCCTACTACTTATTTAGGTAATTTTATCATTATTTTATTTAATTTTTTTACTTAATTTACTTTTCATTTTACCTGATAGATATTTTTTAAATTTACACATTAGTTCAAAACAAAAATTACATGATCAATAAAAAGAAAAAATTCATTTTTTTGATAATTTAGGACAATTAACTTGTAGGAATTAACTGCACATCAATCCAATATTTGATGTAGTCAGTATGACTTGAAGTGCATGTTTTCAATACAAAAGTTTCATTTTAGTTTAAAACATGTGACACAGAACCAAAACCAATAAAACAAGATCGTATTGTTTTCAAATATTAGTACAATGATCCATAATTCATTTGTGATATGTAGGAATTTACAGTACGTCAATCCAACACCCAATGTGGTAGGTATGACTTGAAGATCATGTTTTCAGTATAAAAGTGTCATTTTAATATAAAACTTGTGTCACATGCTCAAAAAAAAGAAAACAAGTTCATATTGTTTTCAAAATTTTGGACAATAATACCTAATTTATTTTTCAAATATAGGAATTGATCACAAAGTAATCTGAAACATGAAGTGGCCATTATGAATCAAATCACATGTTTTTAATGTAAGTGCCATTTTAGTTTTAAACACATGACACATCACCAAAACTAAGAAAACAAGGTCAAATTGTTTTCAAGATTTATTAAAAAAATACATAATTCATTTGTGACATGTATGAATCGAATTCACATCAATTAGAAACAATATGTGGCCAGTATGACTATAAGTATGTGTTTTTAATATAAAAGTATTATTTTAGTTTAAAACCCATGTCACATGTTCAAAACTGAGAAAAAAAGAATAGATTGTTTTAAAATTTTGGAAAATGATCCATAATTAATTTATGATGTGTAGTAATCGACCTCACATAAATTTGATAGATGATGTGGTCGGCATGGCTCAAAGTAAATGTTTTTTATATAAGTTTCATTTTAGTTTAAAATGTGTGTCATATATCAAAAACTAGAAAATGAGATTTTCTTCTTCAAAATTTTAGAAAATGATCCATAATTTATTTAGAACTTTTAAGAAATAAACACACATCAATCCAACACATGATGTGGTCGGTATGACTTGAAATGCATGTTTTCAGTATAAAATCATCATTTTAGTTTAAAACACACATCAAATAGCCAAAACTAATAAAACAAGCTCATATTGTTTTTAAAATTTCTGAAAATTGTCCATAATTCATTTATAATGTTAAATAATTGACCACACACCATATAAATCATGCTGTGACTGATATGAAATAAAGAGTGTGTTTTCAATATAAAGGTATCATTTTAGTTTAAAATGAACACCACTAGCCAAAACTGAGAAAATGAGCTCACAATGTTTTAAAATTGTAGGAAAATGATACATAATTCATTTTTGATGTGGTTCATATGACTTGAAGTAAATTTTTTTAGTATAAAAGTGTCATTTTAGTTTAAACACACATTAAATAGAAAAAACCAAGACAATGGTCTCGTATTGTTTTCAAATTTTATAAAAATTGTCCACAATTCATTTTTGATGTGTTATAATTGACCACACAACAATATGAAACATGGTGTGACCAATATGACTCAATGTGTGTGTTTTTAATATAAATGTCCTATTTGAGTTGAAAACGCATGTCCCTAGCCAAAACTAATAAAAATAATTTCTAATTATTTTTAAATTTAGGAAAAAATCCATGATAAATTTTTGGCATGTAGGAATTGACTGCACTTCATTTTTGTAGATGATGTAGTTGGTAAGACAAAATGTTAATGTTTTCAATATAGAAGTTTCATTTTAGTTTATAATTCATATCACACATCCAAAATTGACCAAATAAGATCAAATTATTTTCAAAATTTAGGAAAATATTTCATAATATATTTATGATGTGTAGAAATTGACCACACATCAATCTGACACACGATGCTGTCAGTATGAATCAAAGTGTGTGTTTTGAATATAAGTGTCATTTTAGGTTAAAACGAACCTCACATAGACAAAACTGATAAAAAGAACTCATATTTTCTTTAAAAATTAGTAAAATGATCGATAATTTATTTTTCATATGTAGGAATTGACCGCATGTCAATTTGATAGACGATGTGTTTGGTATGACTTGAAGTGTGTGTTTTCAATATAAAATTTTCATTTTAGTTTTAAATATGTATCACATCACCAAAACTAATAAAACTAGCTCATATTATTTTTAAATTTTATTAAAATTATCCATAATATATTTTTGATGTGTAGGAATTGACAGTATGTTAATATGAAACACTATGTGGTCGGTATGACTCAAAGCGAGTGTTTTCAATATGAGTGCCACTTTAGTTTAAAACATTCCTCATATAGAAAAAAAGAGAAAATGGGATAAATTTGCTTTAAAACTTTAATAAAATAATCCATAATATATTTTTTATGATTAAGAATAAAAAATACATCAATCTGACACATGATGTGGTTGGTATGAATCAAAGTGTGTGTTTTCAATATTTGATCCATTTTAGTTTAAAAAACTCCTCACAAAACCAAAACCAAGGAAAATAGATTTATTTTTTAAAACTTTAGTAAAATGATCCCTAACTCATTTATGACATGTAATAATTAACCACATGTAAATATGATACACGATGTGGTTGGTATGACTCGAAGTGCATGTTTTCAATATAAATTCCATTTTAGTTTAAAACACACCTTACATATCTAAAACTAAAAAAAAGAACTCATATGGTTTTTAAACATTAGGAAAATGATCCATAATTCATTTTTGAGGTGTAGGAATCAACTTCATATCAATCTGACACATGATGCGATCAATATGACTCTAAGTGCATGTTTTCAAATTTAAGTGTCATTTTAGTTTAAAAAACACATCACATAGGCAAAACTGAGCAAACAAGATCAGATTATTTTAACATGGAAAAAACTCTAATGATTTTCAATGTTGGTTTTTAAAGAATATTGGCACTAAAAATCACTTTCAACATTTATTATTACATAAAATTGATGTTGAAAATCCAACTTGAAAAATCAAAAATTTCATTTGATACTAATTTAATCTAATAACCGATATTGAAATTGTTTTTCAATGTATGTTATTACATAAAAACAAAATTAAAAGTCCACCTCCATGAATTTAAATTTCGGTTATATGTATTAATTGACATTTAATGTCTCAATGATTACTTTCAACGCCAGTTTAAAAAAAACTTACGTGGAAAGTTTATTTTTTTAAAAAGAGAAATGATTACATGCCCAAAAATATAAAATCCCATAAAACAAGATACAAAAAAGATACACGTCATATACAATAGAGTTCATACTTATAAAAAAACATAATTAAAAAAAAATCAGAAAATACCGTCTTAATAATAATCTACACTGAAATAAAAAAAGTGATTATAAAAAAAATATAGGACATTGGTTTAATCAATATAATAAGGTTCTAGAATCTGTGAAAACACCTTAAAAATGAATCTTTATTTAAAAGGGATGAATATTGACACAATGTAAATAATTAAATATTCATTCCTGTATCAAAGCATCTCACATATGTGCATATATTTTTGTAATAAATCACAGAACATACTTGTTAAGGAGAACTGTAAAGACTCGGAAATCCTGTATAATTTTTTTTTCATAAATACATGGGAATTTTACGAGTCCGTGGTTTCTGACGGCGCCTGATTCTGAGGCCCGGTGTTCCCGGAATCAATTTCTGAAGTTTTGTTCGGGTACGTACAGTAAACGTACGTGCGGGATTTTATATCTTTTGAACCGGTGTTCAGAATTGAAATATGAGAACACCGTTGAACTTACAACGCCGATATTCGCTTAAGGGGACCTTTATCGCAGTTGCGTTTTAACGTGTTTGGAAGTTATTTTTCTGGGTTTCATAAAAAAAAGTAAAATAAAAATAAGTGATGGATTATTTTTATTTTATGTGGTTAAAGTCTCTAAGTGGAGGTTAGAGGTGGGTCCCACCACACCCTAACCTCCCTTGGGAGGATATAACTAGGTGGGGTCCACTAGTTTAAACCCCCCTTTAATCCCCATGTAACTCTCTTTTGGGGGAAGTCTATTTTACTCCCCTTGAATTTATAAAAGCCACCACTCTTCATTTAATTTGGGTGAACTCTCCACCTTACTTCTCTCATTAAGTGTGCCAAGCATCTAAATTAATGAATTGAACTTATTCAATTTAATTAATTCTATCTTTTGAAATATTTCAAAAATATTTTCAACAATAAAATAATAGGCAGAGCCTATTATTTTAGTTTGGGGGTTTTGTTGGAAACATTCTTTTGGGGGTGGAACTTTGAGAAGACTTGGGAGATTCTTGGAGAAGGACATCATCTACAACGAAGAAAGACGTCCTCTCCGACGAAGAACGAGGACGACACTGGAGCCCGAGATCGGCGACATGTGACAGGCGCAACATACAATGATGTCTTCAAATTCTCTTCCCGCGACATCATCAAGTGAACATCGAAATCAAGGTAGGGGAATTTTGTATTAATTTTAAATATGAGATTATATCTTCATTCTTCATCATATAAAATTCTGGTTTGGAAAACCAAATTTCATCAAATGACAAGGAGGGTTCGGACCACACGAACATGGCCCGACCCTCCCCTTTGTTGTTTCAATTTGATGTCATCAGAGGCAGAGCCGAAAGGGCGCAGTGTCGTTGCACCGTGCCGGAGAATAACCGCGGCCAGGAGGACCGTGATGGACGGAAGAGGAACCGCGACCGGGGGGGGGGGGGGGGGCGTCAGATGAAGAGGCACGGCGCCGTCGCGTCGCACTATGGATTCGAAGGCTGCGGCCAGAGCAGGCTGCGATGGTGGAGGACCGGCACTATCACGCCAGCCGCATGGAAGAGGATGCGGCTCGCAACCGCAGGCCGCTCAGCTGGAAAAACCGGCCGGCTACAGCTGACCGGGCTGGAGGACCGCGATGCCCGTAGGCACCGCGCAGAGGATACCGCGTCCCACAACGGCAGGCAGCTTGGCTGGGTGAACCGTCCAGCTACGGACGGCCGGGCAGGAGGACCGCGGCCCCCGCAGGCGCCGTGCAGAGGAGAACCACGACCCGCTATGTGGGCTGGGTGCGCCAGGCAGAACCGGCCGGCTACTGCTGACTGGGTCCGCAGGTGGGATGCACCCCACTAGGTCGGGACGACCCCCATCCGGGTCAGACCCACTGAGTCGTGCCGGGCTGACCCCCCCAGTCGGGTCGGACCCACCGAGCCGGGTCGGGCCGACCCGCCAGCCCACTGGGCTTGACGGGTCGGGCCTGACTTCGCCTAAATGAAAATATCTCCTAGACCGCACGTCCGATCGACACACCGTCTGTGGTACTGGGACCCTCGTGATGAGGTAGTTTTTTTGTGATACTCTAAGTAAGTTTTGGATAACTTTGGAAAATTTCCGAGTTTGGATCGAGCGTAAATCCAACCGGGCCCCTAGAACAAAAATGCTAATAACTCTCAGAATGGGCGTCCGATTGACGTGCTGTCTGTCGTGTTGGGTTCCTTATGATGAGACGGAACTACGAGATACATCAAATCAGGACTTCGTGATAGTTTATGTATCAAAACTTGAATCGAGGAGCGGACCCTCCCGGAATCGAGCGTGTTGAGTGTGGGAACCCTAGGGCTGGCTGCGATTGCGATGACTACTATATCGGAATCCTACATGGGTTCGACAACGATGAATTATGAACCAGAATCCTATGTGGGTTAGACAGCGATGACTACTATACCGGGATCCTCTGTGGGTCCGACAGTCCTGACTTCTGTACCTGTATCCTATATGGGTCCGACAGAGTAGCTGGTCCGGTATCCTGTGTGGGTCCGACAGCTTAGCTGGTCCTGTATCCTGTGTGGGTCTGACAACTTAGATGAATCAGTGAATATATATGATCATCTATTTCACTCTACAAAAGATGTATACCTATGTGAGATGAGTCATGTCTTTCAACCATTATCATCATGGTGATTGACTTTACTTCCTTTGTGGACTGGGTTGTGTTTGGGCTCGAGAGTTGGAGCCGGACTGTGACTGGTGACTTAGGTATATGTATGGGCATATACCTAAGTAGGGTTGGTTGATACTTTGTGATTGTATCTTTTGACTGTGGTTTATACTTTGTGGATTCAGGGAGACCTTCGGGGGTCTCAGGGTCCCCTACTAAGTATTGTTATACTCACCCTTGCACAGGCTTCGCCCGCACCTTGTTGTGTTCTGTGCAAACGATGGACAACCGTGATCGAGGATGAGGGTGATGGACGGAGGCTGCTCAGAGCTGGACTAGATAGGACGTACCACAAGGACGAGTTGTTCGAGTTCTGTACCTACCCTTCAGGTAGGATTCCCCGGTGGATGATCTAGGAGTTGTTTTTCCCTTTTTACTTGTACTTGTTGTTCAGTTGGGTTTGTATACTGGCCCACTTACTTTCAGCACACCTTACTGTTATATTTTTTTAGTACTTGTTTCCTCTAATGCTTGTGTTCAGACTATGTGTGTGTTACAGGATAAAAGGCAATGCCATCCCTTTTTGTCAGGATTACTCCTTTGGTGCTAGTCACCAGCCCCTGGCCTATGGAAGACGAGCTTGTGGTAGTCACGACACGAGCCCCGAGGACAGGTCATGACAAATTGGTGTCATAGGAGTTAGTTCTACCATAGAACTTGGAATCTGATTATGTTAATGACAATAGTGTTAAGTATTTTGGGTTTGGTTATCAGTTTAGGGAAACTGGTGTTGGTGCGGTGGCCGACGTATCCATACACTAGGAATCTGACTTCTGATATCCAACCCAGTGCATGAAAACACTGATTGCGTGTGCATTTGCTTTGAAAAAGTTTTCTTCGTGATTTCTTTATGTCAGCTCACCAGGTATACTGTTTTAACCGTGGCTCACCTGTTTCTTTTCAGGATGTCCCCACGAAGGCAGCCATGTAGGGTTCCGAGTTTCATACGATATGGTAGCCCACCGAGCGATGAGGCCTCAGTGCAAGGCCCCATCATAGCAGAGGTACCAGCGGTACCACTACCCGCTGGGCCACCGATACCACTAGATCCAGCAGCAGAGAGCACATGTCGCCTGACTACGTTGCATGAGTTCCAGCACCAGAGGCCGCCCAGGTTCTGGGGAGAGATGGACCCACAGGTAGCTGAGGATTGGATGGAGGCTGTCGTGATAGTTTTCAGATTTGTAGGGACACCAGCCGACCTCATGGTGATCCTTGCCGCGAGTCTCCTGCATGCAGTAGCTTGTAGATGGTGGAGCATGATGCTCCAGGTGTATGACGAGGCATCATTACTCTGGATAGACTTTGAGATTCTCTTCCGCTCGGAGTTTGTTTCAGCCACCCTTTGTGCGGTGCGGATTCAGGTGTTACTTCATCTGCAGTAGGGAAACATGATAGTAGATCAGTACTCAGCGAGGTTCACTGACCTATCACGCTACTCAACGGATATGGTATGTGACCCATTATTTAGGGTCCGGACCTTCAACCATGGACTCAGGCATGATATCAAGGCTTCGACGATTCCCATCAGCATTACGACACAGGTGAGGGTGCTGAAGCGAGCCCTTCTAATGGAGATATTTCTCATTGAGAAGTCACCAGCGGCGAGACCCACCACAGGGAGACATGTAGAAGAGTCTTCTATAGTTGACAGTAGAAAGATGACGTAGAGGTACAAGTGGACCGGGCCATCAGGTGGGTGACCTCAGGATACTGGTTCGGTTGTGCGGGGCACACGAGACAGATCCAACTATACGAGGAGCAGGCAGTACAATGCATGCAGCGGGCAGGGCCACATGGCTTGTGACTACCTGACCTGCCATGAAGATGTAGCCGATAGTAGAAGTACCTCCCAGGAAGAGGCAGAGGTTAGACCATGGTGGTCCGCCAGGAGCAGGCGGATGTGGCAGAGGAGCTGGCCGAGCAGCGGGTGGTGGATGACATTCTGAGGCTCTACCACCACCACCACCGGGAGGTCCACCCTGACCACAGGGAGTAGGCAGACAGAGGTGGGATCAGCTCCAGGAAGTCGAGGCCTACGACCACGGAACACCTGATATGATTCGAGGTACTCTCTGTGTCTACTCCACCCTTGCTGTAGTACTTATAGACACAGGTGCGAGTCATTCTTTTATTGCCACTGCCCTCATTCAGAGCTCGGAGATTCCGACAGAGTCGTTGGCTCGATCCTTACGGCTAGAGACTCCTACAGGATAAGAATCAATGATTATGAACTGGTTCTAGTAGTGTGAGCTTACTCTAAGAGGCGAGAGCTTCAGCTGGGATATTCTTGTAGCGGCGTTGAGGCCTTACGACGTCATCTTGGGTAGGGACTGGTTATCCATAATTCATGATCATATTGACTGTATTAGGTGCAAAGTGCAGTGTATCCACACAGATGGGACCAGGTTCACCTTCACCGGTGAGAAGGGATCCTTTTCAGTGTAGGATGGACTTACGTAGAGGAGGGGGAAGCCGATCACAAATCAGTTGGCTAGTCTCATCCTCGGAGCGGTTGATATGCGAAGTCCGAGTATTCCTATTGTGGTGGATCAGTACGTAGATTTTTTCCCTGAAGATGTTCCAGGACTACCTCCTCACAGATAGGTAGACTTATACATTTACCAGTACCCCGGGACAACACCGATATCTACTCCAGCATATCGGATGGCTTCCACCGAGCTTCATGAGCTGCGTGTACAGTTGGAGGACTTACAGGGGAAGGGATTTATCCGAACTAGTGTTTCGCCCTAGGCATCTCCGATTTTGTTCCCGAAGAAGGCAGATGGGAGCTTGTGACTGTGTGTCGACTACCGTCGCCTAAATCAGGTGACTGTGAAGAACAAGTACCCACTCCCAAGGATTGACGACCTCTTTGATCAGCTCAAGGGAGTACGAAGGTTCTCGAAGATAGACCTCAGGTCAGGCTATCGCCAGCTCAGATTTCAAGATGAGGATGTGTAGAAGATGGATTTCAGGTGTCGGTGTGGACATTACGAGTTCTTAGTTATGCCCTTCAGCGTAACCAACGCACTAGAAATGTCCATGAGTCTCATGAACAGGATCTTCCAGCCTTACCTCGATCGTTTTGTCATAGTCTTCATCGACGACATACTAATTTACTCGACTACTGATGAGGAGGAAGCCTACCATTTACGGGTAGTATTGGACATACTCTGAGAGAACCATCTTTATGGTAAGATTTCAAAGTGCCAGTTCTAGATTCGAGAGGTTCACTTCTTGGGACATGTCATCTCAGAGGCTAGAGTTGCAGTGGATCCAGCAAAGATCGAGGCGGTACTTGCTTGGGAGACACCCAGGAGTGTGACAGAGGTGCGGAGTTTCGTGGAACTGGCTGGGTACTATCGAAGATTTGTGCTAGACTTCTCCAGAGTTTCAGCACTGCTTTTATAATTGACAAAGAAGGGGAAACCCTTCGTGAGGTCAAATAGATGCCAACAGAGCTTTCAAGAGTTGTGGCAGAGGTTTACCAATGCACCCATCTCGAGGCTACCAGAGGAGGGCGTTGGGTACGTAGTTTACCAAGACGCATCAGGGACCAGACATGGGTGTGTCCTGATGCAGGAGTGAGAAGTGATCACATATGGTTCACAGAAATTGAGATGGCACGAGCAGAACTATGCTACCCATGACCTGGATTTTGCAGAAGTGGTATTCGCCTTGAAGATGTGGCGACACTATCTGATGGGCGAGCGTTTTACAGTCTACTCTGACCACCAGAGTCTCAGGTACATCTTCACACAGAAGGAACTGAACCTGAGACAACGATGATAGCTCGAGTTCCTCTAGGACTATGACTTCGAGATAGTCTATACTCCTAGAAAGGGGAATGTTGTAGCAGATGTTCTCAGCAGGAGATCAGGCATTCAGCTGCTAGGACAGGCAACAGAGTAGCTGGCCGCGTTGCAGATATCCTTTGTGGATAGAGATGGAGTAGCCTTTCTGCAGTCTCTCACAGTCACTCCTCCACTTATTCAGCGAGTCAGAGAGGCACAACATGGGGATGTTGACTGTGAGACGCGACGTGCTCAGATATCCTCAGGGCATGCACCTGATGGGTTTTCTGAAGGTGGGGAGCACGTCATCCTCTTCAGAGGACGTACCATGGTACCAATTTCACTAAAAGAAGAGGTGTTGAGAGAGTTTCACACTTCCCATCGAGCGGTACGTCCAGGAGTGGAAAATATGTATTAGGACCTCAAATGACAGCACTGGTGGCTGGGTATGAGGAATGTGGTAGCAGAGTTTGTCTCACGATGCCTCACTTGTTAGCAAGTGAAGGCGGAGCACCAGGTTCCAGCAGGCTTGGTCCATCCCTTAGAGGTCCTAGAGTGGAAGTGGGACGGGATATCCATGGATTTCATGACGGGACTCCCATATACATCCAGAGGACAAGAATCTATCTGGGTGATTGTCGATCGACTCACCAAGTCGGCCCACTTCCTACCAATCAGAGAGCATGGCTCAGTAGAGAGCTTGGGACGACTCTACGTACAAGAGATCATACGACTTCATGGTGTTCCATCGATGATCATCTCCGATTGAGATGTCCGTTTCACTTCCCGGCTATGGAAGGGGTTTCAGGAGGCTTTCAGGATGCAACTTTGCTTGAGCAATGCCTTCCACCCACAAATGGATGAACAGACTGAGAGGACCATTCAGACTCTCGAGGACATGCTCCGTGCATGCGTCCTTGACTTTGGTCGCAGTTGGGAGGATCACTTTCCATTTATAGAGTTTGTATATAACAACATCTACCACTCTACCAGTGAGATGGAACCTTACAAGGCACTGTACGGTCGACCTTGCAGATCGGCTCTGTGCTAGACTGTCCCAGGGGAGTCAGCACTTGTAGGACCAGAGATGGTGCAGGCTACGACAAAGAAGGTGCATATCATCCAGGAGCAGATGAAGACTGCACAAAGCAGACAAAATGTCCTATGCTAATAGAAGACAGAGACCATTGGAGTTCGAGGATGACGACCACGTCTTTCTACAGGTATCACCTCGATGAGGTCTACGAATATTTGGCTGAGGCGGCAAGTTATCTACGTGATTCATTGGACCATTCTTGGTTCTCACCAGAGTAGGTGAGGTGGCTTACCGCCTGGCTCTTCCACCTCAGTTGCACAGGGTGCACGACGTCTTCCACGTATCTTAGCTGAGGAGATACATGCAGACTCGTCCCACATCATCAACCATGGGGAGATGGACATCGATGACGGAGCGACATTCACAGAGGTTCCAGTGGAGATTGAGGATCGACAGGAGCGGGTCCTATATGGACGATCGATTCCTCTGGTGCACATTCACTGGCAGCACGGGAACCTCCGGGAGAGCACATGGGAGAGGGAGGCTCAGATGCGTACTCAGTACCCCCATTTGTTCCCTTAGTGTGTGTTGTAGCTTTCGGGGACGTAAAGCCCTGAGGTGGGGAGAATTTAAAGACCCGTAAATCCTTTGGAAAATATTTTCTTAAATACATGGGAATTTTTCGAGTCTGCGATTTCTGACAGCACCTGATTCCGAGGCCCGGTGTGCCTGAAATCAATTTCTGAAGTTTTGTTTTGGCACGTAAAGTAAACATACATGCGATATTTTATATCTTTTGAACTGGTACTCAGAATTGAAATCCAAGAACACCGTTGAACTCGCAGCACCGATATTCGCTTAAGGGGACCTTTACCGCAGTTGTGTTTTAGCATGTTTGGAAGTTAGTATTATGGGTTTCATAAAAAAAAGTAAAATAAAAATAAGTGATGGCTTATTTTTATTTTAGGTGGTTAAAGTATCTAAGTGGAGGTTATAGGTGGGGCCTACCACACCCTAACCTCTCTTGGGAGGATATTACTAGGTGGGTTCCACAAGTTTAAACCCCCCTTTTATACCCATGTAACTCTCTTTTTGGGGAAGTATATTTAACTCCCCTTGAATTTATTAAATCCACCACTCTTCATTTAATTTGGGTGAACTCTCCACCTTCCTTCTCTCAATAAGTGTGCCAACCATATAAATTAATGAATTTAACTTATTCAATTTAATTAATTATAAATTTTGAAATCTTTTGAAAAGATTGTCAACAATAAAATAATAGGCAGAGCCTATTATTTTAGTTTAGGGGTTCTGTTGGAAACTTTCATTTGGGGGTGGAACTTTGAGAAGTCTTGGGATATTCTTGGAGAAGGACATCATCTCCAACGAAGAATGACATCCTCTCCGACGAAGAATGAGGATGATGTTCGAGCCCGGGATCGGCGGTGTGTGACGGGCGCAACGTATGACGATGTCTTCGAATTCTCTTCCCGCGACACTGTCAAGCGAACATCAAAATCAAGGTAGGGGAATTTTGTTTTAATTTTAAATATGAGATTACATCTTCGTTCTTTGTCATATAAAATTATGGTTTGGAAAACCAAATGTTATCAAATGACGAGGAGGGTTCGGACCACATGAACACGAACCGACCCTACCCTTTGTTGTTTCTATTTGATGATGTCAGAGGTGGAGCCGAAAGGGCACGATGCCGTAGCACCGCGTCGGAGAATAACCATGGCCAGGAGGATCGCAGTGGACGGAAGAGGAACCACGGCTGGGAGGGCCGCGACAGATGAAGAGGTGCGGCGCCGTCGTGCCGCACTGTGGAGCCAAAGACCGCGGCAAAGCCGGGCCGTGATAGTGGGGGTCTGGCACCATCGTGCCGGCCGCGTGGAGGAGGACGCGAACCGAAACCATAGCCGCTCAGCTGGGAAAAACTGGGCGGCTACAGGCGACCGAGATGGAGGACCGCGAGGCCTGCATGCGCCGCACAGAGGAGACCTCGGCCCACAATTGTAGGCCGCTTGGCTGAGCGAACCGGCTGGCTATGGCCGGACGGGCTGGAGGACCATGGTGCCCGTAGGCACCGCGCGGAGGAGAACTATGACCCACTGTGCGGGCCTTGTGCGCCGGGCAGAACCGGCCGGCTATAGCTGACCGGGCATGGGAGAGGGGGCGCCGCTTAGCGCCGCCGGGCCAACCGGACTGACCCACATTGCGGGCCGGGTCTGCAGGTGGGCTGCGCCCCACTGGGCCGGGCCGACCCCCAACCAGGTCGGACCTGCTGAGTCGGGTCGGGCGGAACCCCCAAACCGGGTCGGACCCGCCAGCCCACAGGGCTTGACGGGCCGGGCCCGACTTTGCCTAAATGCAAATATCTCCTAGACCGCACGTTTGATCGATGCGCAGTCTGCGGAACTGGGACCCACACGATGAGTCAGTCCTTTTGAGATACTCCAAATAAGTTTTGGACAACTTTGAAAAACATATGGGTTTGGATCGAGCGTAAATCCAATCGGGACCCTGGAAAGAAAATGCCAATAACTCTCAGACCGGGCGTCCAATTGACGCATCGTCTGTCGCGTTTGGTTCCTTATGATGAGACAGAACTACGAGATGCATCAACTTAGAACTTCGTGATATTTGATGTATCGACACTTTACTCGAGGAGCTTACCCTCTTGGAATCAAGCGTGCTGAGTGTGTGAACCCTAGGGCTGGCTACAACTGCGATGACTACTGTACCAGAATCCTACGTGGGTTCGACAACGATGACTTCTGAATCAGAATCCTCCGTGGGTTCGAAAACGATGACTACTGTACCGGGATCCTCCGTGGGTCCGACAGTCCTGATTTCTATACCTGTATCCTGTGTGGGTCCGATATAGTAGTTGGTCCTATATCCTGTGTGGGTTCGACAACTTAGATGGTCTGGTATCCTGTGTGGGTCCAACAACTTATATGAATCAGTGACTACATCTGATCATCTCTATCACTCTACGAAAGATGTATACCTATGTGATCTGAGTCACGTCTTTCAACCATTATCATCGTGGTGATTGGATTTACTTCCTTTGTGGACTGGGTTGTGTTTAGGCTCGAGAGTTGGAGCCGAACTGTGATTGGTGACTTAGGTATATGTATGGGCATATACCTATGTAGGGTTGGTTGATACTTTGTGATTGTATCTTTCTACTGTGGTTTATCCTTTGTGGATTTAGGGAGGCCTTCGGGGGTCTCAGGGTCCCCTACTGAGTATTGTTATACACCCCTACACGGGCTTCACCCACACCTTGTTGTGTTCTGTGCAGACGACGGACAACAGTGATCGAGGTTGAGGGTGATGAACAGAGGCTGCTCGGAGCTGTACTAGACGGGTTGTACCGCAGGGACGAGTTGTTCAAGTTCTGTACCTACCCTTCAGGTAGGATTCCCCGGTGGACGATCCGGGAGTTGTTTTTTCATTTTTACTTGTATTTGTTATTCAGTTGGGTTTGTATACTGGCCTATTTACTTTCATCACACCGTACTTTTCTATTTTTTAGTACTTTTTTCCTATACTTCTTATGTTCAGACTGTGTGTGTGTTATAGGATAAAAGGAAATGCCTTCCCTTTTTATCGGAATTACGCCTTTGGTGCTAGTCACCAGCCTCCGACCTGTGGGAGACGGGCTTGGGGTAGTCACAACACGAGCCCCGAGGACGGGTTTTGACAAGAACAACTAAAATTGAGTCTTTATGATCAGTCACTAGTAGTTGTACACTATATTTTTTGGATTTGAAAATTATTTTAAACAATAATATATGTCAAGAAATTAATTCCAAAAATATCAAATTCCTATAGAAATTAGTAATATTCCTGAAAAAGAAATGAAAACCTTGTAGTTCATGTAGGAGTTGAATTCCAATTGCAATCATCTTCATGGATCATTTATATTAGTAGAGTTTTTCTACATGAAAGAGAAATATATAAATAGATAATTTTAGTCAAACTATCAGTCACTACTAGAAGTCAATGTAATTAGGATGTACCATTCACATTGGGGCACTCAGACTGCCCTGTTTAAGTGACATCTTTGTCTTGAAAATCATGTATCCATTTTTTATGCATTAAAGAATTTATTTTTAGATTAAACAAGAATCCATAGTGTAATTTAATTCAAATCAAAAATGAGAAAAAAAATTTATATATGAATTCTATATAAAAATAATTTACATAAAATTCCCAAAAATTGTTAATGTAAACCATATATCACTTGTTTGAAGTGATAAAAAAAGTTACAATCACATAGTTAATGAATATATTAAAATGAAAAAGTGTTTAATAAATTTAAAATTATAATTACATTTCTAAAATAATACATATGTATGTATTTTATTTTGATGGAAACATTTCATGCCCTAAAAATTATAGATCACAATATTAGTTATGAACAAATATATATGTTGATCAAAATAAATAGTTGACCTTCATTATAATATATATTGATAAAAATAGAGATATATTCCAAACTAATATTATTTATAAACTAATATTTTGATCAATATATATAGTTCATGTTAATTAAAATTAGTTCTTTATAGTACATATCAGTTTTGAACTAAAACACTTACATTCTACAAGTAATATCAATTCAGAAATAACATGAAATTGTATTCTTATACAGGAAATAAAATGTTAGTTCTGGTATATATATTTATCACAATATATATATTTTTTCTCCTTACATACATTACCACTCATATTATGAGAAAATATAGGTCAAACAGAAAACATTTAAAATCATAAAAGCACCTAAATACATTTTTTTACATAATGAAAATTTTCTGCATGCCAAGTGAAGGAAATAGAGTTTTAATTTGTATTATTTGTAACCCCTCATGTCTTTATTACCAAAAATGAAGAAAGAAACATTAAAAATTATTTTTTCAGAGAAGATGCCCATGGAAATAAACAGTTGACAGATATTTTTATTACACTTTAAAGTAAATAAAAGGAATATTAATTATAAAAATTTAGTGATTTATCTTCATCAATTCCTTGAAATAAGGACCCTAAAACACATAGAGAGAATAAACTTTGAACTTAGAAGTAGAATAATACCATAAACACAATATTAGTGTTACAAAAGGGAAAAAACTATAGAACTTAGAAGACAGATTAAATGAGGTTGAGAAAATTAGGGTTTCATCAATGGAAGAGAACCAAGAATAAAACCTATGATCAAATTCAGAAGAATCTTGAAAGGAAGAACCAAAATAAAATTAGTTATGTATCGATTTGGAGAGAAACTATTATGAAGGAAGAGCCGTATATTTTTATGGTTGATGAAAGTTAAAAGTGACGATCTTCACTTAGATTGGAGGTATATGATGACACTATGATGATGAAACATTAACATGAAAATAAAAACCAACACACATATATATAATAAAAAACATATATTATCTAATATAAAATATATATTTCCAATAATTTCATATATTTAAATTTATTTGGCATATGTATTGACAATTGATCAATGTCAAATGTATTTTTTGACTTGTGTTTTAATATATCAATTATCAAAACATGTATAAATAATAATAATTAAGTATAGAGAACTTATAAAAAATAATAAAACTCAATTCTTTAAAAATTTTCTAAATGATTAACGTACTCCTAATACACTAACTTAAGGGAAATAACAAATTTATAAAATCAAAAAAAATATACCAACTAAAAGAAGAAAAAATTTCTTTATATACTTAGTTATTTAACTTTAATTAAAAGAGACATACCTCAAACATCTGAAACATATAAAAACAAAAAAAATATAAAAACATTAAGAAAAAAATGATTGTATAAATACTTATTTTTTAAACATTAACTAAAATAGACTTATATTATAATTTGAAGGCTTGTATAGTGTGTAGATTTTTTTATAAATCCATAACTATTTATGCAATAGATAATAACACTGTAAAAATAAATATAATATACAAAATTAAATAAAAATTTATTATTTAAATAATAATTTTTCTAATTTTAATTAAAATATATATACATGATAATTTAAATCACAATCTTAATTAACAAATAGTTTTCAAAAAAAAACTATGAAGATGGGAAATTTCATCATTCATATACGAACTGGTATCCTTGAAAATATAAAATAACAATGAATGTTATCAGATAAAAAACAGAATATTTTTATATCAAACAATAAATAATTAATATAACTAACCTAATAAAATTCATTGATTGAACCACTTGTGATTATCTCATATATGAATCTTAAAACACAATAACCACATTCCAAACTACCTTTTTGATGATGACACTAAATTTATAAAACATTAAATTGATAATAAAAACCCCCACACACACATATATATAATGAAATATTATCAAATATAAAATACATTTACCATTAATCCCATGTATTGGATTTTATTTGGATTCTTTATCAACAAGTGATCTTTGTTAAACTTTTTCTATAACCTGAATTTTCATATATATCAACTAAAAAACATGTATAAAAAATAAGAACTAAAAATAAACTTATAAAAAATAATAAAACTTAATTTTCTAACAAGTTTCTAAATGTTTTTAACACTACCTAATAAAGATAAAAACCTATATAATTTTAATTCATTTTGCATAGAATACACCCCACATCCAATGACCTCTACAATATAAAAAATTCATAATTAATAAAATTATAATGAATATTACTTCATAATTATATTAGTGTTCTTTCCCATCAAGGAATTGAAAAAACCAATACCCATTCTTTGTATTTGATAATATATCACATATATATATATATTAAATTCTAGTAGGATTTTTCACATATTTCACTACCATTGAAATGAATTATGGATCTATAAGACCATAAACACCTGTGGTGTAATTTTAAAAAAGAAGCATGTGTATATACCTAATTAAATAATTAATATAGTAAGTCACTTGAAATAATCTTTATTTAAAGATAGAAAAACAGAAACACAAACATACATACATAAGAAAAAACTGAAGAACATGCACACTGAGCTCATAAAAAATAACCATATCCATGATATCATTCTTTGAATATTCTCAATGGGTAGTATCTTACGCATATATTAGATGCTATATGAAACTCATAAATATTATCCAAGTAAGAAGAAAACAAGGATAATATTTTTATCCCATCAATAATCTCAGAAGTATCCAAAGTTTTTGGTGTGTGAACCTTTTGTTTCTTTTGTGCTAATTATTTTGATTTTAGATAATCCTATATAAATTAAATGTCAGAAAACATTATAAGAATTTTTTAATAAAATGTAAATAATATTTTAAAAAAAATAATACCTCATATGTCAGATAACAAATAATGGTAGCCAAAAAAAGTAAAAAATGACCCATATAATCTATAACTTAGGTAACCACCTTGATAGGTAATGGAAGTAGACTATTTGGATCAATAACATCATGTACAGATATTCTTAACTGACCTAACTCCATAGGCTAGTGATGTACAAAATCCAAAAAAATATATAATAATATATACTCTATAATATGTACATAGATATCTTCAATATACAAATCAATGTATATGGATAGGTCCGAATGAGGAGTTGGATGATCTGAGTAGGCAGGCCGGGTAGGCTGTATATGATCCGCATACGGTGCAAGCTATGAAAGCTATGTGGCCTATGATTGTCTCGTCAATTTCTCAAAAATAGTCTACATAGATTATTGAATTTTATCATACATATACTATTTCAGGTCTTTTATTTCATATTTTAAGGAATCTATTTCCAATTCTCTTTATTTCTTACTTTTATGACCAAAAAAATTCCTAACACTAACACATGCCACATATCCTCTAACGTGACTGGGGTGCTTTGGATTTCTATAAGTAGTAGCTAGAATGTATATCCTACCATCATGATAAAATTCCCCCACATATCTTTATCTTGAAGTTCATCCTAAAACAAAAAATTAAAATAGTATATTAGGGTTGTTAATTAAAAAAATACAAACATTCATGGAAAATAAAAATTAATTTCTAACAATTTTGTTAGCAACTTCCTTATATTTATCTGTATGATACTTTTAATTTTATTATTCTCGCTCTTTTACATTTTTCATGGAGAGTCGGGGGAGATGGAGGACCAAACTGGGCCTCTTCTAAACCACTATTAGATTGATCTATTAATGCATCAATATTTTCTACAATCATTTTATCCTCAAATAAGTGATACTCTCCATGAGATAAAGTATGAGGGTATACATTATGAAACTGGATATCTTGATGAGATCTCATGGAGGATGATTACATAAAAATAAACTAATAATTAATTAGTTATTATACAAGAAATTTTATAATATAAAATCTTTATCATTTCATAAATGATTTACCATGTCGGCTAGTGAAAAATTTCTTCCATATATCTACATCTAAAAACCTATATTTTAGGCATGGGTTTTTATTCTGTAACTTCCCAAGAACATATTTTTTGGTCAATTTTGTTTTAAAATATCTCTATCAAACCATAACTAATGATAGAACTAATTTCATAATTTCATTTATTTCTTCAAAATTGAGTCTGTAAGTGAATAAATTAAATATTAATTTTTTAAAGTATATAATATTCTAAAAATGAGATAAAAATAAATCAATCGAGAAAATTTACCATTATGGACTCCCACAACTTCTCTTTTTCCTTCTTTTCAATAGTCTTCCAATTAAGATATTAAATGATAATCCTGAAATGTCTTTTCATGGTGATATGACTGGAAAACTACATTAAATTTGGACTAGTTCGGTTATTATTAGCATAAAAATTAATATGAAATCTCCACTCTCTATGAGAAAGTTACAATTTTTGTAAATGTGTAATCCCATATTTTCCAACTCTATAAATCAATTTCTTTGTCAAAGATGGATAAGATGACTCTGTGGGAGGGGCATTAATGGTCCTACAATTTTTGTTGTTGTAAATTTTACATTTTCTTTCATTAAATAATTATATTACTGAATATTTTAGAATATAAAAAAGTCATATACCTCGTTAAATGTTCTTCTTCCTCAATGTATATCATTAAAGTAGAAAAATGTAATAAAATTTGGTGTACCTGGTTATTATTAGACAAGTGAATATTTAAAAATAATGATTACAAAAATATGTAATTAAAAAACAGTATCAAACATGTGTAAGTTTCAAAAAAAAATTTCTTTCATGATTCTAAACCATAAAATATGAAATTTAAACTATTAAATATCAATAGAAACTCTAAAATGATAGAATTTTTTTAAAAATTTAAATATCGAAGCTAAAAAAAGTGTTTTGATATGCATAAATCTAATGAAAACATTATGATGTAAATTGGGGTTCTTAGTCAAAAAATGTTTAACAATAATGGATATATATAAAATTTAATAGAAAAATCATATAAATAATCAATATATATAATAAAACATCCAATAATTAATAACAAATAGAGTTTTTACACATGTAAATTTCAAAAAATAAATAAAATATAAATATTTACCTAGATAATTAGGAGTGTAATTTATGGTTTTCCCATAACCCATCAGCATAATCATTTCAAACAGCATAGAATTTGTCTCCATTACAGTCATTGTTATTATACAAAAATCACATACTTGATGAATAAGCCACACATAAATTCATAACATCATCATCATCCTCAACACCCAAATGAATTCTTTTCCCTTGTAAAAAATGGACCATTGATCATTCAATGGATCAATGAAATAAAATATTTTTTTCATGTGTATCCATGATAATATGTTATTATTTAGAACTAAATATTTCTAAATCAACTAATGTAAATCCAAAATAATCATGTTTCACACCACTATTACAATCAAACCAGTCACACTTAAACACTATGACTCAAAATTTAGTAAAATAAATTTCCCATATATTTTTATGAACTCCAAAATATGTTGTTGAGGCATAAATTGAGTTTTGATATTTTTCACTCAAAAAATGCGTTGCTTTAACAATGACCATTACCCCACTATTTTGAATGGTACACTTATCGTACTATTTCTTTGTTTAAAATATGTACCCATTAAAATAAAATACTAGACCATGTGATCACATTAAGAGATGGTCCCCATACCAACCATTTCAATGTTTCTGATGCAGATATATCTTTGATTACTTTCTCTTTAAACCATGTAAAAAATGTATTATTATACTCAATCATCAACCAATTTTAATTTATTTATGAATATAATACCTTTAATTATGAAATATGTGATGATATATATGGTTAAACCTCATCTTTGTTGTTCAAAATGTATAAATGTGCTTTCCAAACTTCATAAAATGGAATTAACTTTACCTTTAAGCCTCAAATCCCTATACCTTCACTATAAACTATCATATGTTGAGATATAAGGAGAACAATATGCTCCACTTCATTCAAATAATCAATATAGAACTCAGCCACCTCTTCTAATACATATTTTTGAATAATTGAGGACTCTAGCCAATAAGTATTTTTAACATATCCCTTAAAAATTTTCATGAATCTTTAAAAAGGATACATCCAATTTAAATAAATAGGCCCACATATTCTTATCTCACACACTATAAGAATTTCTAGATGAACCATTATATTAAAAAATATAGGTGTGAAATACATTTCTAGTTGAAAAATTATAATATAAGCTTCATTATATAGCACATATAACAAAGTTTGATTAAAAAATTTAACAGAAATGGATTTTAAAAAATTACATAGCCTAACGATAGTCTTTCAGACAGGTGTTAGTAATATACCATGCAGTGTGACTAATAAAAACTATTACATCAATGCATTACAGTCATGAGATTTCATACGTATTAATTTATATTCCTTAAATGAAACTAAATTCTTAACATTTTAAGAATATGAATTGGGTACTTTAATACCATAAAGACACTGAAAAAGATTTATCTTCTCACTCCTTAATGCATGAAAAACCATAGGTAAATATGTTTTGTTTCTTTTCATAGTGGGAGATAACTCAAAATGTATTCTCATTGATATCATATCTAATATACCATGAAATCCATATTTTTTCTTTCCTTTTATGTCAAACAATTTTCTAATAAAACTATCACATATGTTTTTATCAACATGCATAACGTCAATGTTATGTTTTATCTCAAAAAATCTTTAATAAGTTAGTTTGAAAATGATACACTGTTTCTTTAAGATATTTTTTAAGGAAAAAAAATTACTTTCTTTCTAAACATGAAATAAATATTTTTCACCCTGTCGTAATATTATTCAACTAACAATGGTTTTGGGGGAATATTAAATTACTGTAAAGTTTTTAATGTCTTTTTAATCTATGATAAGTATGATCAATTTTCAAAAATATTCAATATACCATGTGCACTGTATTTCTTATATTCTGTAATTGATAATATGAATTCTATTCTTCAAAAATTGGACATACTTTATGTCCCATAAAACTATATCCAGATAAGTTTCTATATGTAGGAAAGTCTTTTATAGTGAAAATTATCATAACACAAAAAGGAAAATACTCTTTTATGTATGTATAGAAAAACTGGGACACCTATCTCCCATAGAAATTTCAAATCATCAAAAAATGGTGAAAGATACACATCAATATCGTTTCGTAGCTATTTTGGTCCATAAATTATAAAATTCATCACAAAGTGTTTTTTATTCATAAATATCTAGGGGAAAAGTTTTAAACTACCAAAAAATAGGCATTGAATTATGCTGGATACTTAGGCTCTGATATAAATTCATTCTATCTATAAACATTCAAATTCTGAGATTTCTAAGTGAACTTACAAAATAAAAAAATTATTTATCAAATATCTTCCAATGTGGTGAATAAGCAGGGTGACATAAGTTACCATCATAGATACACTCATCTGTATACCATGTTAACCTTTTTTCATCAATTTAATTTGCAAACAGACTCTTCAAATATGAAATTATTGGAAGGTACCAAATTTATTCAGTAGGATGATTGCTTTTGGTACCATAGAATGAATTAGAGATGAATTATTTGAATTATTGAAAGAAATTATTGAAAGAAATTATTGGAATACACAAAATCGATTTAGTAGGAAGATAGATTCTAGTACCTAAGAATGAATCAGAGTTGAATTTTTCTTCCATCTTATTGTATGATGTCCCACATTCAGGATGTTTTGATAAATATTCATATTCCTTCATATAAAACACACAATCATTAGGGAAAGAATATATATTTTTATAACCCAATCCCATTGGGAATAATATTTTATTTTCCTCATAATTGGAATCTAGAATCCTATTTCCTTCTGGAAGTAGCTCTTTTAAAAGTTTAAGCAACTAAGAGAAACTTTTATCACTCCACCCATTTCTTTCGTTGAAGTTAACTAATATCATAACTACTAATAACACTATATATTTAGTGTAACATGAGAATAATGGTTTATTATAATCTTTATAAAATCATTCAATAGTTTCTACTGTTTTAATGGGTTTAATGCCTATATAATTAATTAAGTCTTTAATACGATCCTCTATCTCATTCTGAATATTTTTAACAACATTAGATGTTGAATTTTCTATTATTTTACCATAAATGATCCAACATGTATAATTATAGATAAAAACAAGAAAAATGAGATGATCCTTAATTTATATGGAATTGAACTTTGTCATTTTCAAACACATAAAACATGGATAGAAAATAAAATCTTTTTTTGAATATTTCATTTATCAAATTTCAAGAAATCATCAACTCCTTTTTCATATTCATAAATGGTTCTTTGTAAATTTATCCAATTATAAACCATTAAATATATAAGATAACAAAACAAAATATTAATATATTATAGCATATAATAATTTATTAATATATATAAACAGATAAATTTAAAACATAAAAAAATATAATCAAAATGAATGGTGGTCAGGTGAGAAATATCTTCAATTATTAAAAATAAAATCAAAAATAAATTACTCTAGGCATTTATTTTATTTTAATAATTAATTATAACCTATATTTTACGATCTTAGTAAAGTAATAAGGATGATTTTTTCAATATTAGATACAATTTGTAAATGAATAACACAAAACACCACTTCAGTTCTACCTTGATCCTTTAAAATAGTCATCAATATTATTCTTTATTTAACCTAGAATAAATAATGTTAAAAATAAATTCAAAATTTCCATTATAAACAACAAATGTAAAATTTATAGTGTAAAAAATATAGGTCAAATAAATCATTGACTATAATAAGAATAAAATAGAAAAAACACATTGATTGAAATCCCTAAACACAATATGGTAATATGGGATAGAAATCAATTAAAAATTCATTTTTACCATAATATAATATACAATCATTTAGAAAAAATTAATCCCATTATATATTAAACCCAAAATTTTATCCAACTTATTTGTTAATAATAATCTTTAGGAAAATTATTACCATATAGTAATATGTACTGATTTTAAAATGTGAATAAAATAATCATTTTTCATCTAAAAATTTGATTTAATAACCTTACATTGTGTGATTAAATAGTATTAACTTACAGTACAACTAGTGTATGGTGATTCCTATAAATCAAAATCATAATGTAAATTTAGGAATATTAAAAATGAGAGTGGCTATCATTATCATCCAATATTTATTTTGGTTTAAATAAATGAAAAGAATATGTTTTATTAAGTCATAAAATTTTATGGAATTGTAATAATTATATTATGAAATTTATGACTCTCTGTCTGCTTGATTTGTGTCATGTTAATCAAAAAATATATAATTTGGTTGAATAAAAAATCATAAAGAGAATGGATACAAGTTTCAACAATTATAAATATTCATATTATTTTTTTAGAAAAAAAATGATAATTCCATAAAATAAATAAAATTATGAAATTAAAGAAACATTGACAAAAAAATTATTGATAACAATAAAATGAATAAAAAATAAAATAAAAAGTGAAATAAAATTTATAACCATCAGATAAAGAATTTATATTTAAAATTTAAAAAATAAATCACAATATTCAAAGTTTGATAATGAAAAATTGATCTTGAATATATATTTACTCCCTCAAAGTTGGTTATAGGGTGAACGCTAAAATATTGAAGATACACGTTTTAAAAAATGAATAAGAAAAAATTAAAAAATATAAGCCTTTAACCATGGTTATCAATTGACTAGAATAGGGTTTTCGCCAACTAAATATCATCTTGGATCATGAAATAATAAAGAATAATGAAATATTTATTATTAATGATCATGAAAATATGATTAAAATTGACTAAAAGAACCTTCAAAGATCTCCAGTTTGCCTAAAGTTCTGTGGTTGACTGAAATAGGGTTTCTGGGAAAAAATATATTCATGGATCGTAAAAAAATTTCAGAGTAGAGATCTAGGATCAATGGAAGTAATAATATGATTAAAAATGATTAAATTGAATAAAATTGAGATTAAATTTTTTTTGAGGTTGTTAGTGCCTTCGAAGGTGAGGAGAAAATCATAATTTCAATTATATAGAATGAGGGTTTGGGATGGGTGTTTTTTAAAGTGTTTCAATGTTGGTTCTTAACAAACCCAATATTGAAATGTTTTTTTTAATTAAGATTCAATCCCAGTTTTTGAAAAAAACAATTCTGTAATATTTTTTTGACTTTTAACATTGGTTTCTTTAAAAACCGATGTTAAAAATTTTCCACAAAACATTAAATTTCAGATTATAGGAACCTGATTTTACAACATCGATGTAAAATACAATATTTATACTAGTGGAGGTACCGATTTATTGATATGATTCTTAGGTTATTATTATACTTGGATGTGTTATTTAGATAGTGAGCCATGTTTTTGTTTGTAACTAGTTGACCTCTTAGATTATTGTTTATTTTTTTTCATTAGGTGAATTAGTATGATTTTATTAAATTTTCATGAAATTCATTAGTAATGTTCCCATTGAGTATAATTTTTATGATCACCCTATGTATATATAAACTATTTTTTTGTTTCCCAGGGAGACTTCTGGAACTGTGTTATATATTATTATCTTGGGTGTTAGATCTGTCATGGAGTTGCTTCAATAGGATTGTTGTTGGTGATTTAATTAGGTAATTTATTTTTGGGTTTTCCTCTTCCTTATGTTATGAGGTTGTTTGGTGTTTGATATGCTATCTCTCGATCCTAATTATCTTTCTACTGAATATAATGTGGCCCATATGTGTGAACTTTTTTATACCTTCAGTACAATTCACCAACCTGAGGCCTACTAGATGTGGGAATCATAGTTCATTGTCTCCCATTATCCATTTATATCCCATTAGGGGTACCTTTGGAAGGAACAGGACATGAAAAAGTGGTATCAATGGTTTAATTTGAGAAATAGGATGAATTCTAGAGTTAGAAACTATGATTATTGCATGGGTCGGTAGGGAAATAGTTCATATCAATCATTGTGTGTGAAATGGGACAAGGAGATGCACTTGGATTTGATATTTTAGGACCACCAATAATATAATACAAGGACTATTATCTTATTGAATGACCAAGTGAAGTATTGTCACTTATAGGGTAGATTACTAGGCGAAGTACATGCATCATGATTGGCTGCGCTTGTGTTTAAATGAGGAGTTTTTAGGAAATTAAAAAATTAATTTAATTAAATAAATATTGTGTGGTTTTATCTGATCATATATGTGGTATACGTATTAATGAACCAATATTGTTTTTTTAATTAGTTATATCAACTGTAAGGAAAGAATAAAATGGTTTTTAAATGGGCCAATCTATTTTTTGGAAACCTTTAAAACTTAATAAATTATTCCCCTACCTATTGTAACATTATTATTTATGAATTAATTTTTTCCATTGTTAAATGAATAACATGAAAACCTTTATTTTTCTAATGTTTAATTTTTTTAATCAATCATGGTTAGTGATTTTTTTTGTTAATAGTCGTTGAATTTTTAAAACCCTTATAAATCATGTTATCTTGAGTTGATTTTATACTTCCATAATGAAATGATTTTTTTGAAAACCATGCTAAAAAGTAATCCATATTTTATGTGAGTTAATATATTATTCATTTCATTCCATTCTAAATTTATAATGAGTTTGTATTATAGACTTATCGTAAAAAATTTTTTTGGACATTTAAATCCTGAAATTTATAAAAAGTGGCCACTATGATTATTGGTAATTCATTTAAAATTTCAAAACATTGACATGAATAACTTTATACTTATTATTTTTCATAATTTTAGTTCTATAGTATTAAATTATTTTTATGTTGTAATAATGTGTTAGGAATTTCTTATAAGGATGGAAATTTTTTATGACATTTTTTTCTAAAATTTTGGAAGATGATAAGAATTCATAGTGATAAACCTTGATAATATAATTGTTTTTCAAAACAAAAAATATATCTCATTTCCCAAGAATGGTTAAAAACATTGTTGTTCTATATTATATATGTTATTGAACATCGAAATGGGAATTTCATGCAATGAGATTCCTTCTTACTCATGATATGCACTTTGCATGTGTTGGGAATTAATTATAAGGATATATTTTTTTTAAAAAATTATAGGAAAATGATTAGAATAATTTACGAAAACTCATTGAGACTTGAAAATATTTACATTATTGAACTTATTATTTTTAAGACTGAAAAAGTTTTTAGTGTTGAATTTCGGAAACACTTGTGTGGCTTGTTATAAAATTTCTAGTATATAAATCATGATAATTTAACATGTTTAATATATTTTAATTAGAATATTAAAACACGTTATATATTAATCATGTTATATTTAAATATGAAAGTAAAATTATGTTACCCTTATTGAAGTGTATAAGAATATTTTCCTGAATAATGAAAATGTTTAATGAATGTTTAATTAGAGCATGATAAGAATGAAACATAGTAATATAACATGTGGAGTTTTAATTTTGTGATATGAGAGCATGTTTTATTTTGAGAATTTTGAAAGAATGTTGTATATTTAACGGGGTATTTGAATTGAGCACACAAACCTATCATGTAAATTTTTTTATATGAAGTGTGAAGTGTGTTTCCTTTATAAAAATATAATCCTAGAATTTTTTGTTTAATAATGTTAAGCATGATGTATGAGTTAACACATGTGACGTTTTTTTCCCACTTACTTTCACGTCATATCTATTTAAATTCAAGGAATGATGTTTTCCTAAAAGTGAGTTTTAAACATTTAATGTTGTTTTTGTTTGCATTATTTATTGTTCCATTGAATTGTTGATATTACTTTCCAAAAAACAGTTCCTGGATTATAAAATTACATTCTAAAGGCTATTTGAGAAAATTACCAATTATTAAGTTTAATCCATAGAACCACTATGTTACATAACTTGGAAAATAGTGAGATCTATGAGATTCTATCTCTTTCTATCGATAACATGTACACATTCATTGAATATTTATTGTGATGATGTAATCACCTAGCTCCCATAAAAATGTTAATCACTTAAATTTAGTTATAAAAGAAAGGGTTATTTGGAATTGATTTTCACACCTAAATTATTATTAAGGTAGTGATGAGAGTGTTTGAATCCTATCCTGTTTATTTTATTTTTTATTATTGATCTTATGTTGGTGGATTGTGTTATGTATTAAAACATATGAAGAGGTGGAAAATCATTCCTATATCAAGACACATTATATTATAACACATTTTAAATCCATGAGGATAGGTTAGTGTTTCCCAAAGAAGACAATATCATGGTGTGGTGGATGGGTTCCATTGATTTATATTCTTGTGGAAGCTCTGTCTATATTGATATTTTTTCTTTTGTTGGTTGATAAAAGTTAAGAGAAATTTTGAAGAACCTTTGTGGTGTTTTGTTTAACAAAGTTGTGTATTTGTTGACAACTAATCTTTTTGTTGAATAATGTTTTTGAGTCGCAGAAAGTTGAAGTTTCTGGTTGCTGAAGATTTCCTTAAAGAAGATTATGTTGAAGAATAAGAATTCAGAAGTTAAGAAAGTGTCTCAAACTTTCTATAAATAATCAGACGATGATTTTCTGATCTTAAAGTTCTCACAAATCATGAAAAGTTTCATGATAAAATCTATTGAAGAAATGGTGAAGAGGATTGAGGTTTTTCACTAAGAAAAAATCTGAGGAAATTCTAAACTATTTTTGCTGAAACTATTTCCTAAACCTATTTCTCGAACAAGTTTCTTGAATCTATTTGTTGAACCTAAAATTCAGAATCTACTTCCTAAGCCAAAAATTCAGAGTCTACTTCTTGAGCCAGAAATTCGGAGTCTACTTCCTGAGCCAGAAATTCAGAGTCTATTTCCTGATCCAGAAATTCAGAGTCTACTTCTTGAGCCAGAAATTTGGAGTATACTTCCTGAGCCAGAAATTTGGAGTCTACTTCCTGAGTCAGAAATTCAGAGACTACTTCCTGAGCCAGAAATTCAGAGTCTACTTCCTGAGTTAGAAATTCAGAGTCTACTTCCTAAGCCAGAAATTCAGAGTCTACTTACTGAGCCAGAAATTCGGAGTCTACTTCCTGAGCTAGAAATTCAGAGTCTACTTCCTGAGCCAGAAATTTGGAGTCTACTTCCTGAGCGAGAAATTCAGAGTCTAATTCATGATCCAGAAATTCAGATTCTACTTCCTGTGCCAAAAATTCATAGTCTACATTCAAAGCCAAAAATTTAGAGTCTACTTCCTGAACCTGAAATTCGGAGTCTACTTCCTGAACCTGAAATTCAGAGTCTGTTTCCTGAACCTAAAATTCATAACCTGTTTTCTTGAACCAGTTTTCCGGAACCAGTTTTCCTGAACCTATTTCTTGAACCTAAAATCAGAACCAAGATTCAACATTATCATTCTAAGGAAGATATGAAGAGTCCAGGAAAACCCGAATTTCAACTTTGCATGAATCTTGGAGAAATTTAAGGAGATTTGAAGAAGTCAAAGAATGAAGATTAAATGATATATATTTGCAGAGTTTTTGAGATTTGAGGAAGCAGGAAAGTTTTTCAAGATTACCACCTTTGTTTTCTGAGTTGCCTATAAATATGTGCTCAGATAATTCGCTCATTCACAACTTTTAACAAACACGGAAAAGGCGGAGCACTGGATAATTCTAAGTGAAAAGTTCTTACCATCTTGAAGAAGTTTCCTTGAGTGTTTGAGAAGAAGAGAATCGGAATTATCTTATCTTGCTGAGAAGATCGGTTTTAGAAAATGGGATTCAAGAAATCGGATTGAAGATTCGGAGTGAGCACTTGTGCGGAATCATCTTATCTTACTAAGAAGACCGATTTTAGAAAATCAGATTCAAGAAATCAGATTGAAGATTTGAAGTAAGCACTTGCACGGAATCATATTATCTTATTGAGAAGATCGGTTTCAGAAAATTGGATTCAACAAATCGGATTGAAGATTCATAGTGAGCACTTGTGTGGAATCATCTTATCTTACTGAGAAGACTGATTTCAGAAAATTGGATTCAGGAAATAGGATTGAAGATTCGGAGTGATAATTTATGGAGAAGCTTAACAAAGTTCCTATTCTTGTGTTTGGATCATTTGTTCTTTAAGGAAACATTGTAAACTGATGGGAGTCAGTATAATCTTTCCTATGAGGAGATAGAAGGTGTCTAACGGGAGTTGGAACAAGTTGTATTCACTTCTTTATTATAGTGGATTTCCATAGATCCATCAGAGTGGCCATGTCAAGGACATAGGTTCTCTTATTGAGGCCGAACCTTGTAAATATTGTGTGCCTTTCTTTCTTTACTTTTCTTGCATGCTTGAGTTTATTACAAAAGGGTGATAAGGAAATAAATCTTAATAGGTTGTAAGGGTTAGTTTCTTAAATTTTTAAAACTTATAAAAAGTTTAACAACTGATTCAACCCCCCTTCTCAATTTTTATTCGATCTTTGGAACTTCAAAATTTTTAAATTAATGGCATGCACCTATGGAAAATGAAAATTGGAACGTTAAATCCCTTATAATTTTTGCACGAGTGTGCTCCTAGTAAATAATGTTTTGTTAGAAAACATAGGAAATTTTAAATTTTGGATAAAGTAGATTTTTCCAACATTATGTCTTGTTTGTGATATATTTAATATGTTTTATTATGTTCTATAATGTTTAAGATATGTGTTGATATTAACTTAGTAAAGATAATGGAAGATCTGTGTTAGTTAAACAAAAAACAATTTGATGAAGGAAAGTAACCATTCAATTCTTGAAAGTTATTTTAGCATGCATGTTAAATTTTATAAGACACATATCATTCTTATAATTATTTAAGTTTCTTATAATTATCAATGTAGTTTTATATGAAACATGTTTGAGTTTTAAATGATAATGGTGGGCAGATAAATTAAATCATGAGACATATGATGAATTAAATTATTTAATATTTTGATCATCTTAGTTATTTAATTAGTAATTATTTTGTTGGAAGAGAGAAATTTATATTGATAATTTCATCCTGGTAAGTTACCTTCATGATGTGTAATAAAATTTAGTGAGACCAACTTAGGAAAAAAATTGATTTTGTAGCAATTTTTTTTAAATAAGGCTCAAATATTAATTTATAAAATTTTCATTTATTTAAAAACATGTTTTAATAAATAAATTGGATATGTTTTCGCTAATAGTTTTTTAATAAATACCTTGTTAGGAATAATGATCTTTTTTTTCATTTAAAAATGGTTGTTCAACGTATCGATTTTTCTTAAATTCAAGTGAAATAGTGGGAAAGTTTTTATCATCATGATTTTGAACACAACATATTTTAATATGAAATGTTGTGATACATGTCTAGAATGTAATGAATAATCTGAATATAGTGATTAATTTTTTTTAACTCCGTGATCAATAAGATTTTATTATTTATTATAAGTAGCATATATAAGACTACCAATAAATTATTAAGAAAGCTTGTTAGTATACTTTGTTTATGACATGTTAAGAATTATATGTTCAAAATTTTATTAATTAAATCTTCTAGAATGACCAATTAGGGCAATGAATATGTAGTTTTATATTTGATTGTATGCCTAAGTAAGGTTGTTGAAGATCTAGTTATAATAACTTCTTCACCTACATGGAGTTCTCTTCATTCTGTTTAAATCACCATGAAGTGATTGTTTCTAAAGGTGTTCTCTTATATTGTGTTGTTTTGTTATAATAGTTTGTTTATTATGTATTTATTATTGGGTTTTTTATATCCATCTAGGTGATATTTTTCAAATTTTAGATGTATCTTCATGAGAGAGTGTTTCTAGAGTGGGTGTGGTGTTCCAAATATAGTTAAATCCTTAAGAGGTATCTCATAGGGTGGATGATTTATCCCCTATCATTTTACTTTCATTTCTAGTTTTGTTATAATTCTAAAGGATGAGAATTGTTTGAGAGGTATCTAATATAAAGGATTGTAGTATTCCCCGACCTTCATTTTCTTTCCTAAATAACCCACTTGTCTGAGAGTAGTTTCATAAAATTTAGAATTTATTTTAAAATTACTTTTTAATTTATAAATTTATTTTATAATGATTTTAAATATTTATAATGTAATTTCAAAGTGTTAAAAAGTCTATTTAGAATTTAATTTGGAAGTTTTAAAATTATTTTATTATTATTTTAAGTGTTTTAGAATTTTTAATGTAGTAATAAAACCCTTTCATAATTATTTATAAGTTACATTATTTAAAAATGTAATATTTTCAATAAAATTTTTACCATTAAGAATGAAATTGAATTTAAGTAAGGAAAAGTAATGTTCTTATTTAGTTTTTCAAGGGTAATTAATGATTTCATTTAGTTACTTAAGGGTAAGATATGGTTTTCAAACCATTCATAAAGGAAATATGATATTTCTAAAGCTCACTTCACCACAAAAAAGATGCTAATTAATGATATTTTTAATTGCATTAGTAAACTTTTAAAATATTTCCAATTCATTTAACAACATTTCAATTTTTTTTCAAAATGAGGTGTTGATAATTTAGCGACATTTATAAACATCGGTAAATTGTGACGTTCATAAATATTGCTAAATTGAGATAATTTATAAACATCACTACTTGCCGACACCTCCTTTACCAACATTTCTAAAAAATGTCAGGAAATAAACGTCGTTAAATTTGTGACATTTAGAAACGTCATTAATTAATGACACCTCATTTACCGATGTTTTTAGAAATGTTGGTAAATAAAAATAAGAAAATCGTACCTCATTTACCGACATTTCTAGAAAACATAGGTAAATAAATGTCGTTAAAACCAATCTATTTTTTTAAAAAAATTAATAATTTTTTTGGTACCTTTCATTTTTAAAAATATGTGTATTTTTAGTTTTTTTGGGTGGGTTTTATGGATTCCCACATTTCTGCTCCCCATACTCACTGCCCCCTCTAGTTCTCCCTCCCACACTACTCCCTCCATTATACCCTCTTATCCGCTGACCCCCTCTATCTCCCACACCTTCTCACTTCCTGCACTGCTCTATTCCATGCACCATTGCTGACCCTACCCCACAATACCCTCTTAATACCCCTACATCCCATACTTTCCCACTGCTAACCTCCTGTAATTCCCCACCCATCCCTTTCTTGAGATTTTCCCACCCCTCCATTTCCCAAAAATTTTCAACACCTCCAGTTCTCCCCCACTTCCGCACTGCTCCCTCTACTGTACCCTCCTGTCCGCTGACCCCCTCCCTCCACTGCAACTCATTTATCTATGTTTCTAAAAAAACGTCGCTAAATGAAAGTCATTAAACCAGTTCAATTTTTAAAAAAAATCATAATTTTTCTAAAACATTTTATTTTTGAAAATATGCATATTTTTTATTTTTTGGGAGTTTTTTTGGCTGCCCACATTTCCACTCCCCTTTTTCACTACACCCTCTAGTTCTCCCTCTCTCTCTCACTACTCCCTCCACTATATCATCTAGTCCGCTGACCCCCTCCATCTCCCACACCTGCCCGCTTCCCGCACCACTCTCTTCCCCATAGCATCACTCCCACCGCACCCCCAATACCCACTTAATACCCCACCCTCTTGTACTTTCCCTCACCACCCTTCTGTACTTCGCCGACCGTCCCTTTCCCAAAATTTTCTCTCCCCTCCCTTTCCCAAACATTTCCCGCCCCCTCCAGTTCTCCCTCGCTACCACACTGCTCCCTCCATTGTACCCTCCTATCCACTGACCCCTCCCTCCACTGTACATTATTTACCGACGTTTCTTGAAAACTTTGCTAAATAAAAATCATTAAAAAAAATCTACTTTTTTAAAACTAATTATTTTTCTAGTATTTTTTTTGAAAATATACATATTTTTTATTTTTTGGGTATTTTTCTAGATACCCACATTTCTTCTCCCCTTACTCACTGCCCCCTCCAGTTCTCCCTCACTTCTGCACTGGTCCCTCCACTATACCCTCCTATCCATTGACCCCCTCAATCTCCCACACCTGACCACTTCTCCCAATGCTCTCTTCCCCGAACCATCTCTCCCCCTTTCCCCAATAACCTCTTAAGACCCCTCCCTATTGTACTTCCCCGCCGCCGCCTTACTGTACTTACCCACCCCTCCGTTTCCCAAAATTTTCCCACCACTCTAGTTCTCCCTCTATACTACACTCCTCCATCTGTTGTACCCTCCTGTCCGCTGACCCCTCCCTCTACTATACCTCATTTAATGAAGTTTCTAAAAAAATTTAGTAAATAAACATTCTTAAACCACATATATTATTTTTTAAAAAAATTCATAATTTTTTATGGTACTTTTTATTTCTGAAAATATGAGTATTATTTATTTTTTGGGGGTTTTGATGGCTTTCCACATTTCCACTACCCTTACTCACTACCCCCTCCAGTTCTCCCTGTCTCCCACATTGTTCCCTCTACTATACCCTCCTACCCCCTCCACCCCCTGCATCTGCGAGTTTCTCGTACTACTCTCTTCCCCATACCATCTCTCCCCTCACCCCCAAAACCCACTTAAGACCCCACCCTCATGTACTTCCCCTCGCCACCCTCGTGTACTTCCCCGCCCCTCTCTTTCCCAAAATTTTGCCTCCCCTCCCTTTCCAAAACATTTCCTTCCCCCTCCAGTTCTCCCTCTCTCCCACACTGCTCCCTCCATTGTACCCTCCTGTCCGCTGACCCCTCCCTCCACTGTACCTCATTTACCGATGTTTATTGAAAACATTTCTAAACAAACATCATTAAAACACATCTATTTAAAAAAAATATAATTATTTTTCTATTATTTTTTATTTTTGAAAATATACGTATTTTTTTGGGGATTTTTGTTAGATACCCAAATTTCTTCTCCCCTTACTCATTTCCCCCTCTAGTTCTCCCTCTCTCCTGCACTGGTCCCTCTACTGTACCTTCCTTTCCACTGACCCCCTCCATATCCCACACCTGCCCACTTCTCACAATGCTTTCTTCCCCACACCATCACTCCCCCTTCCCCCAATAACCTCTGAAGACCCCTCCCTACTATACTTCCCCACCGCCGCCTTTCTGTACTTCCCCACCCCTCCCTTTCCCAAACTTTTCCCACCCCCTCTAGTTCTCCCTCTCTCCCACACTACTTCCTCCGTTGTACCCTCCTGTTCGTTGACCCCATCCCTCTAATGTACCTCATTTAATGACGTTTCTAAAAAACATCAGTAAATAAACGTCCTTAAACCACATCTATTATTTTTTTTAAAAAATCATAATTTTTACGGTACTTTTTATTTCTGAAAATATTTGTATTTTTTTATTTTTTGGGGGTTTTGATGGCTTCTTAAATTTCCACTCCCCTTACTCACTACCCCTCCAGTTCTACCTATATCCCACATTATTCCCTCCATTGTACCCTCCTACCCACTAACCCCTTCAACCCCCTGCATCTGTGCATTTCCCACACTGATCTCTTCCCCATACCATCGCTCCCCTCGCCCCCAAAACCCGCTTAAGACGCCCTCCCTCCTATACTTCCCCATCGTGGCCCTCTAGTTCTCCCTTTACCAAAATTTTCCCACCCCTCCCTTTCCCAAAGTTTTCCCGCCCACTGTAGTTCTCCATCTCTCCTGCACTACTCCCTCAAATGTACCCTCCTGTCTGTGGGACCCACATTTCCACTCCCTTACTCACTACCCCATTCAGTTCTCCCTGTCTCCCACATCGTTCCCTCCACTACACCCTCCTACCTACTGAACCCCTCCACTAAACCCTCCTACCCATTGAACCCCTCCACTCCTGCATCTGCGCGTTTCCCGCACTGCTCTCTTCCCCATACCATCGCTCCCCTCGCCCCCCAAAGCCTGCTTAAGACCCCGTCCCTCCTATACTTCCCCGCCGTGTCCCTCTAGTTCTCCCTTTCCCAAACATTTTCCACCCCTCCCTTTCCCAAAGTTTCCCTGCCCCCTCTAGTTCTCCATCTCTCCTGCACTACTCCCTTGACTATACCCTCCTGTCCGTGGGACCCCCTCTATCTCCCACACTTTCCCGCTTCCCGCACTACTCTCTTCCATGCATAGTCGCTCCCCCTTCCCCCAAATACACATGCTTAAGACCCCCTCCCTCCTATAATTCCCTGCCACCGCCCTCTTGTACTTCCCTACCCTCCCTTTCTTTAACTTTTCTCGCCCCTCCTAACAACCCACACACTCCGTCTTCTCCTGTACTGCTAATGTGATTTTAATGGACTTACATAAAATTATAGTCACTCGGAATCGAGCCGCGGATATGAAAAATCTCTATCTGAATGCCAATCCAACCTAGCTATCATTATTTTAGTATTTTATTTCTATTAGGTTATATATTCATATTGATATGAGTACTCAAAATATTAATATATATACACATCAGTTTATATTTTATATTTATATTTCATGTGTAAATAAATATATATGTTTTAGTTATATTTTATATCTTTAAATTTTATATCTTTATAATATATATATATATATATATATATATATATATATATGTCTCTTTATATTTTCTGTTTATTTATATGTTTATATTATATACATGTGTGTGTTTTTTTGTAAATATATATGTTTATATATATATATGTATGTATATATGTATATATGTATATATGTTTATATGTGTGTGTGTGTGTATAAATATAAATGTGTTCATATATATAATTATAATTATAAATTTACATACATACACACATACATAAATATATAAAAATAATTATCCATGTTTTAAAACACTGGTAAAAAATTCCACTAAAATAGTCACATTTTCTTAAAAACATGACTAAATTTAAAATATTTATTTATATTATCTTATATATATATATACATATATCTATGTATATATATTTCAATGTTAAAAACCCAATATTATATATATATATACATGTGTGTGTGTTTAGATGTTATATTTTAGATTTTAGATTTTATGTTTATATATATATATATACATGTTGATATTATATATATATGTTTATATTTTATATATTATATATATACATGTTATATGTAATGTTAATATATATATGTATGGTTATATTATATATATATATATATGTTTTTTTGTTTTATATTATACATATATGTTTATATTTTATGTTTATATATTATATATATATATATATATGTTTATAATATATGATATATATATATATATGTTTATAATATATGATATATATATATATATATGTTTATATATATGTATATTATGTTTATATTAATATATATGTGTTTATATATATATATATTTTCATGCGTGTGTGTAAATATATATGTGTATGTCTACACACACACACATAGATATAATTATAAATATATACACACACACACACACATAATCAGCCACATTTTAAAACACTCATAACATTTTTATTAAAATAGACATGTTTTCTTAAAAATGTGACTAAATTTAAAATATATCTGTGTTTTTATATATAAATATATGTATATATATATATATATATATATATTTTCATGTTTAGATATATATAAATATATATTTATATCTATATATTTATATATATGTGTATGTGTTTATATATATTAATATATATACATTTAGATCGATGTGGGAAAAACAGCTATATAAATATATATATTTTTAGTGACATTTCCTGAAAAATGTCACTAATTTAGCAACATTTTCTGAAAACCGTCTCTAAATTAGGGATGTTTCCTAAAAAAGTTTCTAATTTAAAGATGATTCTAAGGAAACATCAGTAATTTAGCGACACATCAGAGGAAACTTCGCTAATTTAGTGACACTTCAGAGGAAACATCAGTAATTTAGCAACGATTCTGAAAAAAAATCGCTAAATTAGAATACTTCTGATGAAACATCACTAATTTAGCGATGATTCTAATGAATTGTCACTAATTTAGTGACTCTTCTGTGGAAACGTTGCTAAATTAGAGATGATTGTGAGGAAACATCACTAAATTAGAAATAATTTCAAGGAAACGACGCTAAATTAGCAACACTTCTGAGGGAACACCACTAAATTAGAAAAACTTCTGAGGGAACATCGCTAAATTATGGATTCTTTTAGGAAAAGTTGCTAGATTAGAGATTATTTTAGGAAACACTGCTAAATTAATGATCCTTTTGAAAAAAATTGCTAAAATAATGTTGCTAAATTAATTTTTTTGTAGTACGTAAGGGTATTCCCCAACTCACGTTAGGGTATAGCTGAGTTTCCATAGCTTGCATATGTGTAGTTCCCTACTCATATAAGCGTAAGCTGCATATCCTAAAGTTTAAGTAAGGGTAACTTGGTTTTTTTGAAGCCTGTTTAAATGTATCTATCTATGTAAGGGTAATTCCTTGTCACCCATATATAGCGTGTATGAGTCGTGTAGGGGTATTAGTTTTTTCTTAAAATCCCATTTCTCTTTCCCCCTGAATATGTAACTACATTTTCAATGGATTAAAATCTTAAAATCATGGAAGTAAATCATTTTGACTCATTTATCTGCAAATCAAATATTTATAAATATTTAAACTCTCTGTATTGATGATTTGAGTTATTTTGAATTAAATTGGGATTCTAAATAAAGTGTATTTCTAATTTATATAACACATTGCTAATATTATTTTTAAAATCCCGAAACCTCATATTCTTATTTTCCATCAAAGTATATGAAGTTTTGATGATCAAACCTCTTCCTTGGAGTATTTTTATTCTTTTTACATGATGTTTTATCCTCTTTTATTAATGAATTTGAGGTCGGGGAAGGCTGAGTTTCCTTGTTATATCTTACCTATCCTTGTGTTCAATATGAGTCCAGTACCACCATAAGTTAAGGGATTAAAGTTCTCCATATAATCTCTATGAAAATGTTATATTATAATTTTTTTTTCATTTTGGGCAGATTTTAAGAGTTATCTTAATGGATACAATTAATTAGATGTAAAGAAATTTATGGGGGAAGGAGAGATGTCATATAGGATTTACTTATTTCATGATATTTCCTTTCCATGATTGTGTGCTGAATGTTTTTTATTATGAAATGTATTTAATTCTATGAATATGTTTTTTTTAGAATTATAATTTTGGGATCACCTAACCTGAAAATGGTAAATCTCTTAAAGATGGAAATTATTCCTACAGTGTGTAAATAGAGGAATTTTTGTGTTTTCCCCTTTCTTTAATAATTGATTGATGTGATGGTATGTGTAGTGGATGGAATTATGGGTGGGGTTGTTTGATGAATTTGACTTGTGGGGCTATGGTGGAGACATGTTATAGGGGAACACAAGGTTGATATGGGAATGGTTTATGGAATTTTGTGTTGGATGGTTAGTTTCCTGGTAATTATTGAATTCTTGAAAAGTGGTGAAGACCAATTAAATGAACTTGGGTTGGACTAAATATTTTGGGGATGGAAATTAATGATTGGTAAAAAATATAATTATTTTTAATTTGAATATGGAAATAGGATTAATGAATTTGAAAATGGTTGGTAATTGTTGTGGTTAAATGAGAAATATGAAATCTGTGTGTGTTAATTGAATTAAATTAATTAAAAGGTAAAAGAATGAGCTATGTTATTTTTAAATGGAATGTCTTGGTAAATTGGAGTTAATGAAAACTCAATAATTCTAGAATTGACATAAATTTTAATTGAAAGTGGGATTGTGTGGTTGTTCTGTGGTGTGATGCATTAGTTGTCGAAGTGATATTGATGTGTGACATTGGTTATATAGAGGTTGTGGTGGTTGGTTGATTTTATCTGCATAAACCCAGAGGTTGGGCTTATTTGTAACTATTGTATTTTATTTTTCACCATGATTTCCATATTCACCCCAACCATATCGAACACTAATTTTCCACACCCAAATTGTTTGGTGGGTGTTTTCCCAACATCATAGTGGTGAATAAAGGATTTATTTCTCCCCATCTTCTTCTCTATTTCTATTCTAGGGAAGGTTTACATGCACAAGATGTGATAGATAGAAGTCAAAAGTGTACTAGAGGTAATTATTGGTTTGATGATGATGTAGTTTATGGTTTGGGTCATGCATGGTAGGAGGATGGAACAAGGTTTATGTCCTTAAAGTTTAAGATACCTTAATATCTTATATATATGGAAGTGATTATAGAGGGATGTGGATGTGATGATTAGTTTCACATGGGGTTTTAGGCATCATGCAGTTTCCAAGGTGTCTTTGGGAAGGATTCTATGGAATATATGGGAGCACCAGGATGTTCAATATTGGGGTCTGAGAGAGGAAAATCAGTCAAAAATTGGTTCAAGGTATCCTTTTATCAATATGATTCTTCTTATATTATTATACATGGATGTGTTATTTAGATAGTGATCCACGGTGAGGCTGGGGACTAGTCGACCTATTAGGTTCTTACTGATTCTTCTATTTTTTCACTAGGTAATTAAGTATTATATTCTAACATTTTATCAGGAGTTCATAGATATGATCCTACTTGGTATAAATGTTTTTCTCACCCTATATATATATAAACCATTTTTATGTATCTGGGGAGACATTGGGAACTATGTTGGACACTACTAGCTTGGGCATTAGAGCTATTGTGGAGTTTATTCCTTATGATTATCTTTGGTTCTGTATTTGGATACTTTCATTTGTATTAATATTTAATTACATGAATCACTTTATATTTTTTATTTTCTTTTTCATCAAGTTATGGTGTTGTTTGGTTGTTGATATCTTATATCTCGATCTTACTTTTCATTATATTGAGGGAAATACCTCCTATATGAGTGACATTTTTTATACCACTAGTGAATGTCACCAACCCAGGGCCTATTGGATGTAGTATTCATGGTTCATTATCTAACTTTATCCATTCTACCCCGTGAGGGGTGCATTCAGAGGGAGGGAGTCATGAAAATCAATATCATGTTTGAAATTTCATTAGAAGTCACTGTAAGTTTTCAATCATAATTATTTAGTTTTCATATTTATTTTTCCACTGATTTACATTAGATATATTAGGATATAGTTGTACAATTAATAAGATATTAGATTAATTGTAAATATAAGAAAATTTTATAAATATAAGTTAATTTAAATTGAGCCTAAATTTTCTATTTAGGTGATTTAATATTAGACTAAAGTTTTTATAATTGGAGTTAAAGTCTCACAGTTACTCAAGAAACATACTTTACAGTCACTCAAGCCCCATAGTCACTTGAGCCTCACACTCTTGAGTCACTCAAACCTCACTGTATCTTATGTAACTCAAGCCTCATGGTAACTTGAGACACTTGAGCTTCATGGTTACTTAAGCTTCTCAAGCCACACACGCTCGAGTCACTCAAGCCTCACTATAACTCAAGCGACTCAAACCTAAATATAACTCAATTCACTTGAGCCTCACTATCACTAAAGCCTAATTTTCACTAAAGGTATTATAGTCACTCAATGGATTTTTCATTTTTAGTTCTAAACATTGTCTATTTTACTTATTATTCTTTATTTTTAATGACTATGTGTTTGTTTCACAAGTTATCTATTAATTTAATTATTCTTTAATTATTCATTAATTATTTTGATCATACGGAAGTTTATTTAAAAGTATTTTATGTTTTATTTAAAATAAATTAAATATGATAATTCATGAAATAAATACATAATATATTCTTGTAAATTAAATATATTTAAATTTTAATTTTTTGAAATATTAATAGTTTGTCTTTTATGCTTTATGAGAATGTTCTAAAGGAATTTAACATTGTTTATTATAGATTATTAGTGTTTTATTAATTAATATAACATATTCCACTATATAAAATGCTTTATTTTATCAAATTATTAAAGTAAACCCACATGGTAATTTTCTTCCTACACAATTAATGGAAAATAAACACGCTTATTTTGGAAAATAAAAAATACAATGGGTTTCATATTTTAAATATATTGTGCATAAAATAATTATATATATATATATATATCAATTTTGATAAAACCAAAAATATACATGATATTTGAGGATACAATTGAACTACACAATGTGATTCACATTTGATCAATAAATAAAAATCACTTAGATGGACTTTATCCTTGTGTTCTATTACTACCTTGAAGAGAACACTTCTACCTCAACACTCCTTTTCAAAATTTCATTTTGTTTCTATGGTTTTTAATTCTTTCAATTATTGTAGATGATTAATCTTGTTAGGTTTTACTACCCTTAAAAGGTAGGATAGTAAGTTTGTGAATCCCCTACAAAAGATATATATTAGGTTGGGACTCGAGGTAGAAAAATCTAGAACAATTCAAGTTGTACCTCTAGGTAGAAAAATCCAGGATTGATGGGTTGTGACTACCGGTGATAAATATCTAGTCTTGGGTTATTCATCCAAAGTTTAAAAATTTAGTTATAAATGGTTTTTACTCCCTTTAAAAGTTATAGATTCCATTATAGTGGTTTTTATTTCTCTTTGTGATTGAGAAGGGTGAAGAGTATACATGTGATAATTTAGATCCAAACAATTATAAAATTCAATACATTCATTTAAATTTTATTTCTTCATAAAAAATAAACTAAAATTTGATAAGTCATTGAATTTTTTAAAAGGTTCAATTAACTCCCCTTATGACCTTTAAACTGTTATTTTATTGGGACCTAACAATTGGTATCATAGGAAGACACCTAGATTTGGCCTATGTATGTTTATTTATTCTAATAAATCATGACATAATACTCAAGGTGAATTTTTTTTTGAGATGGAATGAACAAATTATAATGATGGATGGAAACCTCAAAGACCACCATTCTTTGATGGAACTAACTATGGTTATTAGAAGTATCACATGGAATATTTTCTTAAACACCCTATCATTGATAGTTAAACAATCATGGTGAAACCATAAAAAATTCATAAAGTTGATCAAAAATAATTAATTGGTAGTGATGCTAATATACATGTTTTGAATTACAATGAAATTAATATTTTATATAGTGTAATTAATAGACATGTATACATCCATATGTTTTAATGTAAAATAGACCATGAACTATGGTGTATTCCAAAAGTAACTAATTTAGGTTTAGAAAAGATTATAAGGAATAAGATGGGAATGTTGAGAGATGAGGGAATGTTGAGAGATGAGTATCAATAATTAAAAATGGGACAAGAATAAATATTTAATCAAGTGTTTAATAGATTAATAAGTACTGTAAATGGAATTATTAGTCTTGGAGAAACATTAGATAATTCAATTTTAGTTGAAAGAGTCTTATGAGCCATACAAAACAAATGGAATGCTAAAAAGTTAGCTATTAATGAATTTAATTTTTTTTGGAATATATGATAAATTATCTTATTGGATTTATATTAAAAAAACATGTATAATATATTTTTTCACCATAATAATGAGAATAAAAATGAGTGTGAGAGAGTAAGAATAAAAAAAGGAAAAATGGGACCTACGAGTGGGGGATTCAAGAAACCTATGGGGGTGGCCACAATAATGTTTCCCTTAGAGTCTGTAATGTGAAGATATAACCGAGACTTTTATGTAGAAACATTTATGGTGGAATAGATTTTATAGAGGGCCTTGGTGATGGATGTCATCCCCATCACCCCCTTTGTAAAATCAAGGTCTAGCACCACCCCAACATCTACCCTCCTATGTTGGGCCTTCTCCACTGTAGACTTTTCTATAGAACACTCCGTCCACATACATATACTTAGAACCCACACTGAAAACAAAATTATCCCCATTATTTGTTAGTAATATAAAATTTTTGACCAATTGGGGAAACAATAATTTTGATCTAAAATAAAATTAAAAAATGCAGAAAAAATGACACCATATCTAACATAAAAGACACCCAAAATAATAGGTCTAAAAAACCACAGGAAAATAGAAGGATAAATATGTGTAAAATTTGGGTACATACACTCTCTCACTATTATAAGTATAATTCTGTCCATTATCACTCTTTAATAATAAAGTAATACATGTCACAAAATTACAAACAAATACTAATATGAGAAGATGTGATGCTTGAAGCTGATGATATCTGAGAGAGGGGAGATCCTTCTTTTGTAGAACACTAAATACCCAGCCACCCAACTCTATATGATGGTTGGTGGGGTCATACACCCACCACATTTTTCAACACCTAGACCCTATTAAAAATCAATGTGGTGGCCACAATCCAGAGAAAAAAACTACCAACACGTCTCCCACTTGGAGATTTGATTGAGAACCAATCGCATCTCCAAAAATCCTTTTCATCATCCAAATCATACTTATCATATATCTTCATGGCCACATGATAATTTTCAACATATAAACTTGTCAGAGTTAATTTAATTTATTATAAAATCAATAGATTTTATTTAATATGAATCTTCTTCATGTTCATACTTCTTTCCTCCACCATATCTCAGAAAAAGTGATATTGTACCGCAATTTGATTCATCCTGGAATGAAAAGATATTTTCCTTGAAACACTCAAGGTTCTATAATTATAAGAAAACTATATTATTTTCTTCTATCTATGACCAAGATCCTCCAATAACCCTCTCATCCAAATTGCCTCTTTTCAAGACTGTGTAGCTTCCATGCACTCCACCTCTAATGTGGAAAAAATCCAAAACTAACTGTAACTATAAAATCTATCTCAAAGATCATCCTTCAAGAGTAAACAAATTACCTATAGTGGATTTCATATATTTAGAATCACCTAAAAAATGAATCAACATAGCCCCTCATAGTAATATTTGATCCTCCATTACATAATGCAACATCCAAGGTCTCCTTGGTATACCTTAAGACCATATTTAATTTGTTATAATGATCCCATCCTAGATTCTCCATGTATCTACTAACTTCTCCCACTACACGTTCAATTTATAGTCTAGTAAAAGCCATGAATTACATCAGAATCTCCACTATTGATGTATACAACACTATAAACATATCCATCCTCTCTAATTCACTATTAAAACACACTATAGAGTATAAATTGAAATTAATAGGAAGTGGGGTAGATATTGGATTACATTATTTTAGGTTTAATAATTTCAAATATTTCCTGAAGTAATTATTATATGATAGAAAAATCTTCTTATTATCTCTGTATTAGTAAATATGAATCCCAATAATCTTGTTTTCTAGTCCCATGGACTTTATATTATACTTCTTAGAAAACTATTCCTTAATTTCTTTGATCTGATCATTTTTGGGGCCTATAACCAACATTTCATACATATACAACTGAAGAATGAGGAAATAATTACCACCCAAACCCTTGAAATATTAACAAGGATATTAATGATGTTTTTGTGTCTAAGTCACATGATATGGGAATAAAATTTTTTGTACCAACACAATGATTCATTATTAAGAGTATATACAGATTTTTTTCAACATAAAAACTATGTTCTCTTTACCTTTTTCTATAAAGCCTTCTTATTGGAGCATATAGATCTCTTCATCAAGATCAACATGTAGAAAATTTGTCTTCACATGTAGATGATCTAGATAAAATTTGTATATAGAACACATCACCAAAACTATCTAAATAGTTATTAGTCTAATAATATGAGAAAAAATTTCATTGAATTCAATACCTTCCTTAAGAGTATATCCTATGAACACTGGTCTTTCATGATATCTTTCCTCTAGGTCATTTCCATATCACTTAATATTAAAGACCCATTTTGTACCAATAACATTCCTTCCACGCGGTAATGGAAAAATATCCTAGTTCTTTTTCTTATATAGGGATTCATGTTCTTCATACATCACCGCTATCCATAAGGGTACATCTAGACTTTGGGTCACCTCCATAAAAGAATATGTCTCTCCACCCTACTTCAATAATAAATATAAATATTTTTCTCAATGACATTGTTTTAATTCCATAATGGGGATCTTTTTTCCTGAGTTGACCATTATGTTCTAGACTTAATCGATACTTGATCATCATGATCTAGTAATTCCTTAAAGGAATATGGTTCATCCTTGGATTTCTCATTCACCTAGACCATTGTAGTTTTTTGTAATATCTTCCTTCATGTCTCCACCAATTTTTATTTTCACATTTTCTTTATAAAAAATGACATCTTTACTAATGATATGTTTGTGGGTAATGGGGTCCTACAAATGATACCCCTTCACACCATCAACATATCTAGTGGAGATACATTTCATGATTCTTGAATAATGCTTTGATATTTCCTAGTCATTAAATAGTGCATATACATGACATAAAAAAGTATGTAATTAATAATATTTATCAAGTTTACTAGTATACATCTCAATCAGTGTCTTTATATTAATTTCTATTGAAGGGGATCGATCAATCCCATAATATGTGGTATTCACTACTCCTTAATAGAATTTTTTGAAAATTCATATAGTTTCAACATCACCCTTATTCTATTCAATAAGGTTATTTTCATCCACTATACCACGCTATTCTATTGGTGAATTGTATGCTATCGTGAATTATCACATGAGAGATTTTCATTGAAAAAAACTATCAAACTCTTTTCTTACATATTCTACAAAAAATTTAGTCCTCAAACACATGGTATTATTTCTAGATTCAAGATCCTTATATTCTTTCAATGTTTTATAGAATTCAAAAATATATGTTTTACTATTGGTTAGATACACCCAACATCTTTTGGAATAATCATCAATAAAGGATAAAAAGTACCTTGACCTTCCCTTGGATAAAATAAATTGTTTAAAAACATCAGAATAGATTATCTCCAAGATCTCTTTACTTCTCACTATTGATATCCTAAAATTTAACATGTGTTGATTTATGAAAACAAAATGATCAAAAAATGGTAAGTATAACTTTTTATTCCTAGTAAAATACTTTTGATCATCAAGAGTCTTTAGGCCTTTTTCATATATATGACTAAGAATTTGATTCCATGAAAACACCAACACTTCCATCGAGTTAGGTTATATGATAACTATCTAAAAATCCTTTTACATTTCACCCATAATAACATACAAGTTCATTGATATATTCTCAACCTTAATCATCATAATAAAACTATTCACAGGTATCATCACTCCATTATCAGCAAAAGACTTTCATACGATGTTATCAAATTTTCTAAAAGAAAATATATTCTTCTAGAGTCCCTTCACATGGAATACTCTTTGGATGGTTTGACCAATACCATAACGCATCTTCAATTTGATGGTACCGACTCCAAAAATCCTAAATGTGTGATAATTCCACATGTACTCAAGTACTTCCAAGATAGGTTTATACTGATCAATCCATTATCGTCGGGATTTCTTGTTCCATGATTCTCCAGAATCGATTATCCATACATTATTAAGACGTTGTCTACATCCAACAGTCATCGCTACTTCAATAACGAGAGTGTCTCCACTTCTAGATGTACTTTCTACATTTTCTTCCATGTCATGATTCTATATCCACTAGAACCACTCTTCATCATCATAATTTATGGTCCTTCACCAAATATCAGTAGAAAATTATCCTTCCACAACACCACTTTAATCTTCATTTTCAATAATATAAAATTATTCCCATTGAATTTCTCTCTCTCAAATTTCACTACCATAAAGACACACTATCAGTATAAAACTCCTCTAAAAAAGTAAACAACACCAGTATATAGCATTACTCTAATACTAATTTTGGTATTAAAAACGATTGACCCAATTTTTTAGTGATAATTACAACATAAAATAATGATAAAAAATGAAAAAAAGAAAACAACCATAGATATAATGTGGAAAACCCCCCAAAATAAAAGGGGTAAAAAATCATAAAAAATACAAGTATCAATATAAGTAAATTGTGTATCAAAAACCCTATAAATATTATAATGTGAACACCTATAATTACCTCTATTGAATAATGGAGAAATATTCCTTATAAAATACCACAAAAATAATAATTAGAGAAGATGTTCTATTTGAAGCTGATGATATCATATAGAGTGGAGAGCCTCCATTTATAGGCCTTTAAATCCCATAATTCCTTCCATAATTGAATAGTTGGTGGGGTTGGCCACCCAAAAAAATTTCCATTTCCTTCCCTATTTAAGAAATAAAGGGTGAGTCCACCATCCTGATAAAAAAACTATTTAAATTACTATCCTTGAATTAATGTTGTCCTTATCCATTTTCAAATGAGTAGTATTCATTTGATATCCCATTTTTTTACTAGGAAGATACTCACAAGTTACATGTAGTGTTAAAGGGAATTCATAACTCCCCATTGGTGGTATATTAAAATTTTCAAAATTAAAAATTAAACAATTTCTTTATGAAATCTGAATAACTCAATAATTAATATGTAATTCAATAATTAATACATTTATAAAATCTATAATTTTCATAATTATTTTTTTACAATAAATTAATTTTAATAATGTAAAAAATCAAACCAATCATAACCTAAATTTGAAACCACACGCTTTAAAATTTTTCCCTATAAAAATATGTTTTTTATTATATCACATAAACATATTAAACATTATTAAAAAATATAACATTACTTATTTAGAGATTAAGATAGACATTTTCATAACATGATCATGATCCTTAAACCACATTCAATGCATAAGAAGTTTTGTTTCTAGGAAATTTACATAATAAAAATAGGGTGAGAGTATAAATATTAGAAATGACTGTATACAAATGTGGAGGAATTACATAAATGAATTATCCATATAATAATATTTAAGAGTATAATCATCATACATGGGAATGATTATAAATAATCATAAGACATTTTCAATTCATAATATCTATATATAATAAACATTTCATCAATGATATGTTAAAACATTGTATAAGAAGACTATATTTTAACTTACTATATCATAATCACTACAAAAAGAACATTTATAACATCTATTTTCTATCAGTTATTTATATTTTGAACATTTAAAACAATTTTACCATCATTTCCTATAACAACTATTAAATAAATAATTCCTAAAATTAATTTTTCATGATAGTTATCATAATAAACATCATGAAAAAGTTTTAAAAAATGCATAACATCCTGAATTTTAAGGTACACTCTTTATCTTGTTTGAGGGATTTTCTCTTGGGTTTGAGGGGTATAAGAGTTGTTTTTTGGGTGTTACTATAGAACATGGGGTGAAGACTGCTGGATGGAAACTTTTATATCATAAATTATAGATCTCAACTTAATTACTTTTCTAGGAAACAACCATAAAATTATTTATGGGATAAAAATGTTGAAATATTAAAATTCATTTTTATACAAAAAATTCATTTTACATCGTATGACCGACTTTTATGCTGTAAAAACATCATTCGGGATAAATTTAACCTGAGGTGATTTTTTAATGTATACACTTTATAGAGATTTTACATCATAAAACCAAGGATTACGACATAAAACCTTTAAGATTATAGGTTTTCATGTGATATAAACATGAAACACATATCATTCAATTTCCTCTTCTTCATCAAACGCTATGTATCTTATCAAGTTATTTTGGATGTATTTACCCCTTCCAGATCACTTCGTTCAGTGCTTGATCACTATAGTGGTTGTTTCTCTTCTCCCTGGTAAGCGGTTTTTGAATTATTCATTTTCATTGTTCATGATTGTGGTATGACACTCCATATATGGATTTGTCTACCTTGTGGTTATTTTTGTTTGATAACTTATAGATTATTTGTGTGATCATCTTCTAGGGGATGATCTATTGTTGGTTGTGGTGTGTCAAGGGCATGTCCTTTGAGGTATGTTATGATCTATCCTCTTCACCATCTATTTTTTTAGAATGTTATTATAATATGTGGGAATCAATTCTAGGGACTCTTTTGTTGTCTTCACATTCCTTCAATTATTTATAGATCCCATTACGGGCATGTGAAACTTGAGTTGAGGTAGGTGGTTCTATATCTAGAATTTTTTGAATGAACTTTGATTGCTTCCATTTTACAAATTTTTTATAAATGAATTGTCCTGATAGTTTTCTGTGAGTAAATGGTTTTTCAATAAAATATGGTTTTCCCATGGTTTTGGTGAAGGAAAATGGGTGTCTTACAAGAATTTTGAAATGGGTTTTCAGTGTATACTTGATAAAAGAAATGGGGTTGTTTGAAATTAATTGTGAAAAGAAATTTTGAAATTTTTTGAGAAACATAGAACATGATAAGCCTTGGGTACTTATGTTGTGGGAATAGATTAGGGTAATCATCCATATATTTTTGGGGGGTTCACTCATGGGTTCTTCTCTTCTCCCTAGACTCCTTGTTCTAGGGACATGGTATTGAATTGTTGGGGGGGGGGGGGGGGTTCACTCATGGGGTGTTACTATGCTCCTTAGGCCTGTATTATAGGGTCTTGATTGTGCATGATTCATTGATTGTGGTTTGAGAAGCTGGTTATCCTAACTTGTTGTGATCCCTTGTCCTATTTACCATTTTTATTTGGATTTGTATTAGTCTAGATTTGATATTCATTTTTTGGATGTGCTAATTTTTTATGGAAATTTTGCTTTGAAACTATTTTTATTGGATTATTTTATGAATAATGGAAAATGGTAAATATTTACGATGATTTTGATATGAACTAATTATTAGTTTATGATTCCATGTTTTCTTTAAATGGGAATATTTGTATTTTTTTTATAGAGATTGGACATGGAACACATGGGCGGTATCCTACTGAACCTATTTACCTCACACCCTTCACAACCCTTTGGATGCATGTAGAACTGATTATGTCTTGATACATGAAAAGGAAAGGCTTTACAGTGTGACAGTGATGTTTTTGTTAACTAGGTATGGGTAGCTGTTGGTGAGATGGTGGGATGTTTCCCACACTATCACACGAGGTATTATTTTCTATTTTTATGGTCGTTCACTATTGGAATTATTTGGGGTTGTTTTGAATGCTTTGAGATGCATGGATTTTATCATCTTCTTTTTGTTACAGAATATAAATTTCATCCACTAATTCAATCTTTTGTGTATATATATTCCATTTCATCTAATTTTGGTTGGGATAAATCATTCCCTCTAGTTGTTTTGGATTCCTAGATTCTAGTCACCCACATGTGGGGATTGGGAACAACCTTAGGGTTTGCAGAATACTGGGCCAGGTTCCAGTCTATGATGGTATCTCAGGACAGGTCATTAAAAATCAGTATGAGAGGTAGGTTAGTCCTCAAGAGTCCTTTTCTTGTGACGTTTTTTAGAATGATGATATGTTTTTTGGGATTTTATAGGTAAGTTTTAGCGAGTTACTAGAAAATTATTTCCATGAAGAGACTCAAGTTTCCATGAGATGTTAGGATGTGTGTCTCCTATGTTGTGTTATTAATCTTAATCTCACTTTATACTTATGGTTTTCTATTTTGAACTAACACTATTCTACTATTTGATCATTTCTTCTGTTTTTGGTGTGTAGTGATATGCCTCCGAGACGTCTTCCATGGGTTCCATAAGAGGGTGCAGTGGATGATACTCAAGGGAACCCAACTTTGGATAAGAATATTATTGAGGATATCATGAAATCAGTTCAGGTCATAGAGAAAAATGTATTTCATGTTAAGAACGTAGTTGTTGAGGTGAATCTAGGATCTGTAGGAGAAAAGTTATCAATCTTGAGAGTTCTTACGTGAGAATCAATTGTACTTTAGAGGTACGAATAGACCTAAAGAGGTAGAGAGATGGATGGACAAGATCGATATGGTATTAAACTTCTTTGATACACTAGAGAATATCAAGGTAAAGTGCACAATGTTCAGACTTGATGGTCTCATTTAGTGATGATTGAATTTCACAATGTCGGAGGATAAGCACATGTGATTTGAATGGAAGGGTTTTAAGACCCTCCTCTTCCAGTAGTTTTTTCCAAAGTATTTGATGATGGGAAATTATCTAGAGTTAATATCTTTATATTTTATTACACCAATTGGTTTACATATATGGTTTTTTTCTTAAAAGGTAGGGAAGTATAATCAGTTTAATGCTCAGAAGTACCTATAGGGTTTGTTACTAGATATCAAATTATAGGTATTTATGATGGATATTTCTATCTATGTGTTAATGGTAGATAGAGCTATAATTGTTGAGATGAACATGTAAAGAAATATTGTAAATTCTGCCTATTCTCTTCCTCCCAATGGAAAATTTAGTGAAATTCATGGGAATAAGAGTAAGTGGCGTGATCATCATTGGAGTGGTAGAGGTGGATCTTAGAAGCAGGCCTCCTCCACACCATTAGTTACAGACAAAAATGACCCCCTAACTTACTATTAGTATGGTAAGGTCAAGAACACATGGTGTTCTTATCAAGTACTTATGAAGATGTGTAATGGTTATGAATTCTATGTCCATATATAGAGGTTCTTGCAGGTTATGTCTATGCTTCATTATGGTCAGGGATCATCAACTCCAAATAACACTACGGTATAGATAGAAGGTTTAAAGTACATAGGGATCTAGCCATATGATTTGGGAGTGAATCACCTTCACACAGTAGATGATTTTTCTAGTAGAGGTTGATGTGGGTCCAATGACAGTGATATGTACCATTTTTATTATAAATTCTATAGCATATGATTTATTTGATTTAGGTTCCTCCCTATCATTTATATATATCAATTTTTTTTATATGTTAAAACTTTCAATGGAACTCATGTACTTTATAATGCAGTTAGTGACACATCTTGGGAAGAGTAAAGAGTATATTTTTCAGTGTCTATCCTATTATTTATCAATAAATGATGTGGTGTTAGTCTATGATTTTCTTATTCTTGATCTGAATCTGTTTGAAACCATCATCAAGATGGATTTTCTTATCACTCATCATGCTAAGTATGATTATTATCAGAACCATTTATTATACTTTTTTTCCAATTGGAGCTCTTGGGTATACCATGGAGAGTGGAATTCAAGGTCTAGTCAAGAAAGACCATTCCACGTAGAGCTCAAAAGTTTTTTTGTTGGCTGTTGAAGTTGATCCAAAGCCATATCTTATATTGGTAATATTCCCTTGGAGGTTATTGTATTCCCTGATATTTTCACAAATGACTTCTTTGGTCTTCCTTCAGAGTGGTAGGTAGAGTTTAAGATCAATTTGGTGATGGGTATATAGTTGATTTCGATATGATCCTTGTAACACCCTGAGATTTTATGAAAAATATTATTTTTAATTTCATTAATGTCTTTTGTTGTACGATACACCAAAAGGAGCTTGTAAAACATGCATCCCTGACTTGGATTTCATTACACGCAATCGCGACCTTCCACGATAGTGTGTGTTGTACGTAATATCGAGTTTTGCTAAACAACGATATATTATATAAACTAGCCGTTATGAATAGTAATAACCACTTTTTGAAATTTTAAAAATTTTATCATTCAAAATGGACTTCATTTTTGGATTCAGAATATCGAAATTAGCCTAGGGTGAATTTTTGGTATTTTTCTGAAAACTTTCAATTTTTGATGAATAGTGAAAACATTGGGTTACTATTCAAAAACCGAATTTTTATTTAAATAATTATTTATTTTATTTAAATTTATTTTAGGTCAAAATTGATATATAATACCTATATAAGTTCAATTTAAGTCATTGGATTCATTTTATAATAATTTTAGATATATAAAAATTTTATTGAACTTTTCACCGTCTTTTATCCACCTCCTAGGAGAATTTGCAAATTCACATAAAACTTAATTTTACCGCTTCTGGGAGTGGAATTTCGAAAATCCAAGAGACACGGTTAATATCAAGGACTAAAATGTGGTTCGATAAAATGAAAATATTTTTTGGTGAATAGTAACTTTTTACTTTTTTTTACCACGGTTAAAAGTAAATAGGGTAATTAAGGGAAAAATGATATTATTATTACCCTAAAACATGTAATAATTCTACTGGACAAGTGTAATTCGACCAAAAACAACCTTAGGAATAAAATATGACCATTTAGGCCCACTTGGATTAGATTAGGACATTTAATATTAATTTATTTAAAGAAGGGTTAAAATATTTAAAATCAAAGTTTAATAAGTCAATCATTTTTAATATAGGGTTATACATAAGATAAATTCGACTATAAATATTAATTAGAAAGATAAAACGATTTCCTACATAATGGTATTTTATTTATAATTTTTAGACATTAAATAATTTAATTTATTTATGACACAAAGATGATGCAGTAATTATCTTATTAATGAAATATTGACATAATTGATGTTATAAGTACCCAAATAAATGTAATTTGAGGATTTTTATGAATTACACTAATTTTATAGGTTAATATGACATTTTAGTATTTATTTAATTAACTTTTTTATAACTAATCATTCTATTATGATTTTCACAAAAATCAATTACCAAATAGTGTCAAAATTGACATAAAATAGTTTTTAAAACAAATATTATATTATTAATTGTTATTTTATTCCTAAAAATCTAAGTTTCGGCCAAATGAATTAGATAAGATTATATATATTAATAATAAACAACTCGGGGTTCTTTTGGATTGTTATAGTAAGTTTATTAACCTTATAGTGTAACAAAACAAGAAGACACGGTAAAAGTAAAATTATTTAACTTAAGGTTAAATCTAAATGATAAGGTTAAAATAGAAACCTAAACTTGTCTAAATTCTATTGGATGATAGGATTTCAACCCATACCCACATTAGATTCTAAATAAATCAATTTTGAGCTATTAAAAACTGAATATGACTTTATAATAAAATAATATTTTTAGTTTTTCCAAAGGTGCCCCTCTCCTCCCTTATAAAAGGGCACCTCCTCCATCTCTTCCTCACACCACTTTGAGCCTTCAAGCTTGGCCAACTCCTGAAAAATTATCTTCTAAACTTTCATAGAAACATCATAGTGGTTCTGGTCTTCTTCAAAGACCAATTTTAGTGCCCTAAGAGGAGGTCTCAAAGAGGCGCTTCAAAGAAGAGGTAATGTCCGTTTCAGATTCTTTCAACTTTATTTCTTCTTCCACTTCTTCTTCTTTAGTTGTTTCATTATTAAGTAATAAAATCAGTATAAATAATATACTGATATGTTATTATAAGTATGAAACAAACCTATTTCACCATCTATCCATCCTACGGAAAACGAAATCACCACGCGTGCGTACGTACGGAATACCGTCTCCACACCGTGGTGAAATATGTTTTTCCACCAACACCTTACATGGATGGGTATGATGGTGTAAAGAATAAGTATATATGTTTATTATAACATCATAATGATTCTGATATATTATACCATCCACTACAATTCTATTCACTAATTATGGGAACGATATCATCGCTCGTGCGTACGTACGGACTACCGTCTGCACGACGCGATGAGATTCATTCTCCGTGTTAACCATACATGAATGATCATAAAATCTATATAATCAATAATAATGAAATATATGGAATAATAATGACACTAGATTTATGTATATATATATATGTATGTCATCCAATTAATTCCATTCAATTCAATGAGGAAACGAAAACAACGTTCATGCGTACGTACGGCCTACCGTCTCCATGAACGGTGTATTTCTTTCCATTTATCGATCTATTATATATATGTGTATTATGAATATATATTATATATAAATCATGTTTTATATTATGGAATTAATTAATCATGATCTAATTAATCATATGAATAATTACGAGTCAAAACACGGACGAAAAATGAAACGATTTTACCCAAAACGCTCTTTAACATGGAATTTGCAAAAGAACGGGTAATATAAAGTCATAAGTGAACCATATATGATATCATAACAATAAATATGATTCTGTAATAAGTCAATAACATTATTTAAATCATTATACAGGAGGTTCAGATACGTATGAAGCATATCAGACCTAAGGTAAGAGATAATTATTCCAATCTCATTCTTATCCAAGATTGTTTACTCCTAAGTATTTACTAGGGGTTATGTTTATTATCCATGTCCATATGCTCTCAAAATGTTTTCATAAAATCTTTAATTTCCTTCCATGCATTCTTAATACATTTTTACCATTTTCTTACTTTTACCACGTCGTATGGAAGGAATATTTATTTTGTTTACCATACGAGGTACTTTTTGACTTTTCCGACAAAAGTACGAGGAAATTGTTATTATTAACTTATACAGTGTGAAAAGATTTTTATGGTTTTATAAATCCTTATTTTCATGTATATTCCTCCAAAATATTTCATGACTATTTTCAACAAATTCCTTTTCTTTTAAAATTGCATGACATTTTGTGAAAAGAAAATGATTTTGAAGAAGAAAGGATATTTTCCTCAAGAATTCATTTCATCTGTTTTATCAAAACCATTTTTCATCTAAGATGACATATTTCATATGTGTATGTTTCAATTATAATGTCTCTATGATTTACATGGTTTCACTTTTCTTATTATGAAATCATATCCATTACTTTTATACGGATTATGTGATGATGAGATTATGTTTATGAAACCCATTTTATTCGTTGGGTTATTATGAATGATGTATGTTTATTTTGTGGCACAAGTAAGAATGATTTCATTATGAGATGGGTGGGACCTATATCTCCCTCCAATGAATTGGGTAAAGATTTATATCTCATGAGATAGACATGGCTGAAACGGTAAGTTATTTCGGTTCAGAAAGGGACTTTGTCCACTAAGATGGTCTTGGCAGTAATACCTTGGCTACTATGGAAATCATAACATGTGCTGAATGGTTGCCAAAATTACATGTTTTATTTCGATTATATTTTATCATGGTTCATGTTCCATTATGATATATTCCTTACGTACTTCCACGATTTATGTCTTTGCTCAAGATTTTGATGTTTAAATTTCATGTTCATGTATTTGCTTCCAAATGTTTATGGATTGTTTTATGTTATCTATGTTTTCCCTTACTGATCATTTGAGCTCACCCTTTTCATGTTTTATTTTCCCCAGGAAATAAAGAAAGGTTTTAGGTAAGGGAACAAAAAGGGGAAGATCGATATGGGAGTTGTTGAAGATATTTCAACATGATTAGAAGTTTATATTCTGAGTTTCCAAAGACACTAAACTATTACGGTCCTTGTGTGTCTGTTTTTGTTATGTATTAAGTATTCCGAAAAAGTAATGTAATGTCCATGTATGTCAAGTTTCGGGTCTCTACAATTGGCATGAGAGGAAAGGTTTAGTCAACCTTTGGAAACTAGGATGCGATAACTTTAGTGAGATCCCTAGAGATATTTCTAAGGTATGTCTAGGGATGTCCCTAAGGTTATGTATAAGTATAGGTTATAGTCCTAGAATTACGGTAACGATCTTAGAATTAAACCTAAGATTTTAGATATTGATGGTACTCCCCCTTTATTATGTTGTTTTCCCTAGAATGATTTTTTCCTCTCACACTATTCTTTTTGGGTTTTAGACGATGGCTAGAACCCGAAGGAACCATGTTGATCAATGCAATGGACAATGCAATGATTTTCCTTCTGAACAAACGAATTTTATGGGAGATGGAGTGCAAAATATTATTTCTATACTTACACAAGCTTTGAATAATTCTGGACTTCCAAATGAGCAGAGAAGGGAACAATATTCTATTGAGTCCTTCATGAGGCAACATCCACCTTCTTTCAGTGGGTCTTCTGATCCACTTGCTGCTGAACAATGGATCAGTACCACTGAAAAGATATTTTCAGTTCTTCAATGTTCTGAACATGATAAAGTCATCTTATTAGTATATCGTTTGGAAGGTGAAGCTGATCAATGGTGGAATCTTATCCAGAATACGAGTCCAAGAGATGAAATTGAGTCCATGGAATGGGACGAGTTCAAGAACTTATTTTTCAATAAGTACTTCCCTCGTATTCTTCGAACAAAGATAGAGAAGGAGTTTCTTGAACTAAAGAAAAAAGGATGATGAATCTGTTGGTGTATACGAAGCAAATTTTACAAGGCTTGCAAGGTATGCATCTGGCTTTATCATCCAACCTGAAAGTAAAGTTGATCGATTTTTCAGTGGCTTAAAACCAAATATTCGAAGGGAATTAGCTATAAGAGACTTCATTATCTATGAAGAAATTGTGTGTTGTGCTATCAAGGTAGAAATGGAAGTTTTTGTTACTTATCCATCTCATGGTTTTGACAAGAAATGAAAGATGGTGCTCAAGGAGAAATCTCAGAATAATGGTGAAAAGAATATGAATGTTTCCTTATGCTCAAAGTGTGGAAAGAAGCAGGGTGGAGATTGTCTTAAAGGGACTAGAAAATGTTTTAAGTGTGGAAAAGGAGGTCATCGAGCAGCTGAGTGTCGATTAATGGAAAAAGGGTTGCTAATGATGTGAATAAAGAAAAGACTGCAGAGAACGCACCACCAACGCTTCAATGCTTCAAGTGCAATGAAATGGGGCATTATGCTAATCAATGCCCTAATCCAAGGGTTAATGATGATCGACATGTGAAACCACTTAAGGCAAAGGACAAAGGGAAGTCACATGTGATCACTATTGGAGATTTTGAATATGAAAACTTTGTGGTGGAATGATTAAGTGTTTATGTAATGGGATTCCAAAATAATGTTGTATATAGTATCGTGGAATATTGGAATATTTATGTATTGGTCTATTGTGGTTTTCAATAATTTTATGGTACCGGTAACCATATAAAGTGATTGAGATATTTTTGGAAAGAAGATGATATGCACATAATGAAAGGATAAGAAGAAAATGAGATGTTTGATTGTATTCATGAGCTCATGACTAATACAAGGACTAATTGATATTATGGTTTGATTATATAGATTTTTGGGATTTTGGTATGTGGAAAGAGTTACCTTTTGATAGTATTCATGTTTTCACTAAGGTTCTATGGAAATTTATGTTTCCATAGAATATATGACTAAGGTATTCATGTGTTTGGAATACAACCAACAAGATATATCTTATGATATATGTGGGATAAATGCTTGTATTCACATTCTTGGTAGATAACCTTTCTAGTAATTGTTTTCTTTATACTATGATCTTGGACCGAAGTATTTTAGATAAGCCTAAAGATTGGAATGGATTATGTTCGACATAAGTTATTATTGTTTAAGGATATAGTTTTTTTCAATATTATTGATTGGATGTTATAGTAATGTAGTTTTAGAAAAAGGATAACCTGCAGTATGGGCGACAACCCATCGCATCGGACAAGGCTGTGGGAATCGAACCCACAACTGAAGTGCGACTGACCTTTATCGCATACCAATGGCCTACAGGAAGTCCCTAGTTAGTAGAAACTATTTTTATTTTATTAAGCGGCATGATAGATGAAGTATAAGTTCATTTTTGGAATCGTATACGATTAACCTCACCATAGATGGACTTATGTATATTTGATAACTTTTGCTAACCTTTTGTTTGAAACAAATGGAATGACCCATAATTCTATCACATGATCTGTTAACACTTCACGAATAACAAATTCAACTTCATTTCATTAAGAGATGAAGTGGAAATTGTTCAAAGCATGAACAATAGTGATATTATACCAAAATCAAGTAAGTATTTCTTCTAATTCAAAATTTTCAACTTTAGGGAAATGATATTGAAAACCAAAAATGTTGTCCTAGTGCTCTTATATCTGATGAATCAGATGGTACCTTAGATCATCACAAATTTATGGATTTGTGATTGATGTATTTTTCATAGCCATGTTCTCTACTACTCTCCATCATAACTTGATGGTTAGATTTTTCTTCCATATCCATATTTTGACCTATGTTCTCCTTTATAGAAACCCAGTGATGAGTTACTTTGAGTAATAGTTATGTTTCATACTTTAGTTTTTAAAATTAAGTTTTAGTATTCCTTTTTACGATGTGGGTTTCTATTAAAGAAACTTTTGAGTAGTAAACCATTTATAACTTCAACGAATTTTGAGGGCGAAATTCATTTCAAGGGGGGTAGAATGTAACACCCCGAGATTTTATGAAAAATATTATTTTTAATTTCATTAATGTCTTGTGTTGTACACTACACCAAAATGAGCTTGCACAACACACATCCCTAACTTGGCTTGAATTACACGCAATCGCGACCTTCCACGATAGCGTGTGTTGTACGTAATACCGAGTTTTGCTAAACATCGATATTTTATATAAACTAGCAGTTATGAATAGTAATAACCACTTTTTGAAATTTTATAAATTTTATCTTTCAAAATGGACTTCATTTTTGGATTCATAATATCGAAATTATCCTAGGGTGAATTTTTGGTATTTTTCTGAAAACTTTCAATTTTTGATGAATAGTGAAAACACTGGGTTACTATTCAAAAACAGAATTTTTATTTAAATAATTATTTATTTTCTTTAAATTTATTTTAGGTCAAAATTAATATATAATACCTATATAAGTTCAATTTAAGTCATTGGATTCATTTTATAATAATTTTATATATATAAAAATTTTATTGAACTTTTCACCGTCTTTTACCCACCTCCTAGGAGAATTTGAAAATTCAAATAAAACATTATTTTACCGCTTCTGTGAGTGGAATTTCCAAAATCCAAGAGACATGGTTAATATCAAGGACTAAAATGTGGTTCAATGAGATGAAAATAATTTTTGGTGAATAGTACCTTTTTACTTTTTTTTACCACGGTTAAAAGTAAACAGGGTAATTAAGGGTAAAAATGATATTATTATTACCCTAACACATGTAGTAATTCTAATGGACAAGTGTAATTCGACCAAAAACAACCTTAGGAATAAAATATTACCATTTAGGCCCACTTGGATTAGATTAGGACATTTAATATTAATTTATTTAAAGAAGGGTTAAAATAGTTAAAATCAAAGTTTAATAAGTCAATCATTTTTAATATAGGGTTATACATAAGATAAATTAGACTATAAATATTCCTTAGAAATCTAAAAAGATTTCCTACATAATGGTATTTTATTTATAATTTTTATACATTAAATAATTTAATTTATTTATGACACAAAGATGATGCAGTAATTATCTTATTAATGAAATATTGACATAATTGATGTTATAAATACCCAAATAAATGTAATTTGAGGCTTTTTATGAATTCCACTAATTTTATAGGTTAATATGACATGTTATTATTGATTTAATTAACTTTAATATAACTAATCACTCTGTTAGGATTTTCACAAAAATCAATTACCAAATAGTTTCAAAATTGACATGAAATAGTTTTTAAAACAAATATTATATTATTAATTGTTATTTTATTCCTAAAAATCTAAGGTTCGGTCAAATGACTTATATAAGGTTATATATATTAATAATAAACAACTTGGGGTTCTTTTGGTTTGTTATAGTAAGTTTATTAACCTTATAGTGTAAGAAAACAAGAAGACACGGTAAAAGTAAAATTATTTAACTTAAGGTTAAATCTAAATGATAAGGTTAAAATAGAAACCTAAACATGTATAAATTCTATTGTATGAGAGGATTTCGACCCATCCACACATTATCTTAGAAATAAATCAATTTGGAGCTATTAAAAACCGAATATGACTTTATAATAAAATAATATTTTTAGTTTTTCCAAAGGTGCCCGTCTCCTCCCTTATAAAAGGGCACCTCCTCCATCTCTTCCTCACACCACTTTGAGCCTTCAAGCTTGGCCACACCCTTCCAAATTATCTTCTCCAATTCCATAGAAACATCCTAGAGGTTCTGGTCTTCTTCAAAGACCAATTGTAGTTCCCTAAGAGGAGGTCTCAAAGTGGCGCTTCAAAGAAGAGGTAATGTCCGTTACCGATTCTTTCAACTTTATTTCTTCTTCCACTTCTTCTTATTTAGTTGTTTCAATTATGAAGTAATATCATAAGTATAACTCATATATGGATATGTTATTTTAAGTATGAAACAACCCTATTTCACCATCTATCCATCCTACATAAAACGAAATCACCACGCGTGCGTACGTACGGAATACCGTCTCCACGCCGTGGTGAAATCTGTTTTTCCACCAACACCTTACATGGATGGGTATGATGGTGTAAATAATAACTATATATGGTTATTATAACATCATACTGATTCTGATATATTTTACCATCCACTCCAATTCTATTCAATAATTATGGGAACGATATCATCGCTCGTGCGTACGTACAGACTACCGTCTCCACGACGCGATGAGATTCATTCTCCATGTTAACCATACATTAATGATCATAAAGTTTATATAATGAATAATAATTAAATATATGAAATAATAATGACACTATATTTATGTATATATATATATGTATGTCATCCAATTAATTCCATTCAATTCAATGAGGAAACGAAAACAACGTTCATGCGTACGTACGACCAACCGTCTCTATGAATGGTGTATTTCTTTCCATTTATCGATCTATTACATATATGTATATTCTGAATATATATTATATATAAATCATGTTTTATATTATGGAATTAATTAATCATGATCTAAGTAATCATATTAATAATTACATGTCAAAACACGAACGACAAATGAAACGATTTTACCCAAAACGCTCTTTAACATGGAATTTACAAAAGAACGGGTAATATAAAGTCATAAGTGAACCATATATGATATCATAAAAATGAATATGATTCTTTAATAATTCAATAACATTATTTAAATCATTATACAAGAGGTTCGGATACGCACGAAGCATATCAGACCTAAGGTAAGGGATAATTATTCCAATATCATTCTTATCCGAGATTGTTTACTCGTAAGTATTTACTGGGGGTTATGTTTATTATCTATGACCATATGCTCTCAAAATGTTTTCATAAAATGTTTACCTTCCTTCCATGCATGTATAAGACATTTTTACCCTTTTCTTACAATGTACCATGTCGTATGGAAGGAATCTTTCTTTTGTTTACCATACGAGGTACTTTTTGACTTTTTCGAAAAAAGTACGAGGAGATTGTTATTATTAACTTATACGGTGTGAACAGATTTTTATGGTTTTATAAAGCCTTATTTTCTTGAATCTTCCTCGAAAATATTTCATGAATATTTTCAACAAAATCCTTTTCTTTTAAAATTGCATGACATTTTGTGAAAAGAAAATGATTTTGAAGAAGAAAGGATATTTTCCTCAAGAATTAATTTCATCTGTTTTATCAAAACCATTTTTCATCTAAGATGACATTATTTCATATGTGTACGTTTCAATTATAATGTATCTATGATTTACATGGTTTCACTTTTCTTATTATGAAATCATATCCATTTATTTTATATGGATTATGTCATGATGGGATTATGTTTATGAAACCCATTTTATTCGTTGGGTTATTATGAATGATGTATGTTTATTTTGTGGCACAAGTAAGAATGATTTAATTATGAGATGGGTGGGACCTATATCTCCCTCCAATGCATTGGGTAAAGATTTATATCTCATGATATAGACATGGATGGAATGGTAAGTTATTCCAGTTCAGTGTTACAGGACTGAAACGGGGAGTGAACTCGATTCAGAAAGGGACTTTGTCCACTAAGATGGTCTTGGAAGTAATGCCTTGGCTACTATGGAAATCATAACATGTGCTGAATGGTTTCCACAATTACATGTTTTATTCCCATTATATTTTATCATGTTTGATGTTACATTATGATATATGCCTTACGTACTTCCACGATTTATGTCTTTGCTCAAAATTTTGATGTTTAAATTTCATGTTCATGTATTTGCTTCCAAATGTTTATGGATTGTTTTATGTTATCTATGTTTTCCCTTACTGAGCATTTGAGCTCACCCTTTTTATGTTTTATTTTCCCCAGGAAATAAAGAAAGTTTTTAGGTAAGGAAACAAAAAGGGGAAGATCGTTATAGGAGTTGTTGAAGATATTTCAACATGATTAGAAGTTTATATTCCGAGTTTCCAAAGACACTAAACTATTATGGTACTTGTGTGTCTGTTTTTGTTATGTATTAAGTATTCCGCAAAAGTAATGTAATGTCCATGTATGTCAAGCTTCGGGTCTCTACAGTTGGTATCAGAGGAAAGGTTTAGTCAACCTTTGGAAACTAGGATGCGATAACTTTAGTGAGATCCCTAGAGATATTTCTAAGGTATGTCTAGGGATTTTCCTAAGGTTATGTATAAGTATAGGTTATAGTCCTAGAATTACGGTAAAGATCTTAGAATTAAACCTAAGATGTTAGATATTGATGGTACTCCCCCTTTATTATGTTGTTTTCCCTAATATGATTTTTTCCTCTCACACTATTCTTTTTGGGTTTTAGACGATGGCTGGAACCCGAAGGAACCGTGTTGATCAATGCAATGGACAATGTAATGATTGTCCTCCTGAACAAACAAATTTAATGGGAGATGGAGTGAAAAATCTTATTGCTATACTTACACAAGATATGAATCATTCTGGACTTCCAAATGAGCAGATAAGGGAACAATATTCTATTGAGTCCTTCATGAGGCAACATCCACCTTCTTTCAGTGGGTTTTCTGATCCACTTGCAGCTGAACAATGGATCAGTACCACTAAAAAGATATTTTTAGTTCTTCAATGTTCTGAACATGATAAAGTCATCTTATCAGTATATCGTTTGGAAGGTGAAGCTGATCAATGGTGTAATCTTATCAAGAATACGAGGCCAAGAGATGAAATTGAGTCCATGTAATGGGACATATTCAAGAACTTATTTTTCAACAAGTACTCCCCTCGTATTATTCGAACAAAGATGGAGAAGGAGTTTCTTGAACTAAAGAAAATGGATGATGAATCTGTTGGTGTATACGAAGCGAATTTTACAAGGCTTGCAAGGTATGCATCTGGCTTTATCATCCAACTTGAAAGTAAAGTTGATAGATTCTTCAGGGTCTTAAAACCAAATATTCGAAGGGCATTATCTATAAGAGACTTCAGTAGCTATGAAGAAATTGTGCATTGTTCTATCAAGGTAGAAATGGAAGTTGGTGTTACTTATCCATCTCATGGTTTTGACAAGAAACGAAAGATGGAGTTCAAGGAGAAATCTCAGAATAATGGTGAAAAGAAGATGAATGTTTCCTTATGCTCAAAGTGTAGAAAGAAGCATGGTGGATATTGTCTTAAAGGTACTAGAAAATGTTTTAAGTGTAGAAAAGGAGGTCATCGAGTAGTTGAGTGTCGATGTAATGGAAAAATGGTTGCTAATGATGTGAATAAAGAAAAGACTTCAGAGAACGCACCACCAACGCTTCAATGCTTCAAGTGCAATGAAATGGGGCATTATGCTAATCAATGCCCTAATCCAAGGGTTAATGATGATCGACATGTGCAACCACTTAAGGCAATGGTCAAAGGGAAGTCACATGTGATCGCTATTGGATATGTTGAATATTACAACGATGTGGTGGAATGATTAAGTGTTTATGTAATGGGTTTCCAAAATAATGTTGTATATAGTATCATGGAATATTGGAATATTTATGTTTTGGTCTATTGTGGTTTTCAATAATTTTATGGTACCGGTAACCATGGAAAGTGATTGAGATATTTTTTGAAAGAAGATGATATGTACATAATTAAAGGATAAGGAGAAAATGAGATGTTTGATTGTATTCATGAGCTCATGACTGATATAAGGACTAAGTGATATTATGGTTTGATTATATATATTTTTTGGGATTTTAGTATGTGGAAAGAGTTACCTTTTGACATTATTCATGTTTTCACTAAGGTTCTATGGTAATTTATGTTTCAAGAGAATATATGACTAAGGTATTCATGTGCTTGGAATACAGCCAAAAAGATATATCTTATGATATATGTGGGATAAATGCTTGTATTCACATTCTTGGTAGATAACCTTTCTTGTAATTGTTTTCTTTATACTATGATCTTGGACCGAAGTATTTTAGATAAGCCTAAAGATTGGAATGGATTATGTTGGAAATAATTTATTATTATTTAAGGATAGAACTTTTTTCGATATTATTGATGGGATGTTATAGTAATGTAGTTTTAGAAAAAGGACAACCTGCAGGACGTGCGACAGCCCATCGCATCGGACAAGGCTGTGAGAATCGAACCCACAACTGAAGTGTGACTGACCTTTATCGCATACCAATGGCCTACAGGAAGTCCCTAGTTAGTAAAAACTATTTTTATTTTATTAAGAGGCATGATAGATAAAGTATAAGTTCATTTTTGGAATCGTATACGATTAACCTCACCATAGATGGAATCATGTATATTTGATAACTTTTGCTAACCTTTTGTTTGAAACAAATGGAATGACCCATCATTCTATCACATGATTTGTTAACACTTCATGAATAACAAATTCAACTTCATTTCTTTAAGAGATGAAGTGGAAATTGTTCAAATCATGAACAACAGTGAGATTATACCAAAATCAAGTAAGTATTTCTTCTAATTCAAAATTTTCAACTTTAGGGAAATGATATTGAAAACCAAAAATGTTGTCCTAGTGCTCTTATATCTGATGAATCAGATGGTACCGTATATCATCACAAATTTATGGCTTTTTGATTGATGGATTTTTCATAGACAAGTTCTCTACCACTCTCCATCAGAACTTGATGGTTAGATTTTTCTTCCATATCCATATTTTAACCTATGTTCTCCTATATAGAAACCCAGTGATGAGTTACTTTGGGTAATCGTTATGTTTCATACTTTAGTTTTTAAAATTATGTTTTATTATTCCTTTTTATGATGTGGGTTTCTATTAAAGAATATTTCGAGTAGTAAACCATTTATAACCCCGACGAATTTCGAGGGTGAAATTCATTTTAAGGGGGGTAGAATGTAACACCCCGAGATTTTATGAAAAATATTCCTTTTAATTTCATTAATGTCTTGTGTTGTATGCTACACCAAAAGGATCTTTCACAACACACATCCCTGACTTGGCTTGCATTACACGCAATCACGACCTTCCACGATAGCGTGTGTTGTACGTAATACCGAGTTTTGCTAAACAACGATATGTTACATAAACTAGCCGTTATGAATAGTAATAACCAATTTTTGAAATTTTATAAATTTTATCTTTCAAAATGGACTTCATTTTTGGATTCATAATATCGAAATTATCCTAGGGTGAATTTTTGGTATTTTTCTGAAAACTTTCAATTTTCGATGAATAGTGAAAACACTGGGTTACTATTCAAAAACCGAATTTTTATTTAAATAATTATTTATTTTATTTAAATTTATTTTAGGTCAAAATTGATATATAATACCTATATAAGTTCAATTTAAGTCATTGGATTCATTTTATAATAATTTTAGATATATAAAAATTTTATTGAACCTCTCACCGTCTTTTACCCACCTCCTAGGAGAATTTGCAAATTCACATAAAACTTAATTTTACCGCTTCTGTGAGTGGAATTTCTAAAATCCAAGAGACACGGTTAATATCTAGGACTAAAATGTGGTTCAATGAGATGAAAATAATTTTTTGTGAATAGTAACTTTTTACTTTTTTTACCACGGTTAAAAGTAAATAGTGTAATTAAGGGTAAAAATGATATTATTATTACCCTAACACATGTAATAATTCTACTGGAAAAGTGTAATGAGACCAAAAACAACCTTAGGAATGAAATATGACCATTTATGCCCACTTGTATTAGATTAGGACATTTAATATTAATTTATTTAAAGAAGGGTTAAAATAGTTAAAATCAAAGTTTAATAAGTCAATCATTTTTACTATAGGGTTATACATAAGATAAATTCGACTATAAATATTCCTTATAAAGATAAAAATATTTCCTACATAATGGTATTTTATTTATAATTTTTAGATATTAAATAACTTAATTTATTTATGACACAAAGATGATGCAGTAATTATCTTATTAATGAAATATTGACATAATTGATGTTATAAATACCCAAATAAATGTAATTTTAGGCTTTTTATGAATTCCACTAATTTTATAGGTTAATATGACTTGTTATTATTTATTTAATTATCTTTTTTCGAACTAATAATTCTGTTATGATTTTCACAAAAATCAATTACCAAATAGTGGCAAAATTGACATGAAATAGTTTTTAAAACAAATATTATATTATTAATTGTTATTTTATTCATAAAAATTTAAGGTTCGGCCAAATGACTTAGATAAGGTTATATATATTAATAATAAACAACTTGGGGTTCTTTTTTCTTCTTATAGTATGTTTATTAACCTTATAGTGTAAGAAAACAAGAAGACACGGTAAAAGTAAAATTATTTAACTTAAGGTTAAATCTAAATGATAAGGTTAAAATAGAAACCTAAACTTGTCTAAATTCTATTATATGAGAGGATTTAGACCCATACCCACATTATCTTCGAAATAAATCAATTTGTAGCTATTAAAAACCGAATATGACTTTATAATAAAATAATATTTTTAGTTTTTCCAAAGGTTCCCGTCTCCTCTCTTATAAAGGGGCACCTCCTCCCTCTCTTCCTCACACCACTTTGAGCCTTCAATATCGGACAAACCCTGAAAAATTATCTTCTCCACTTCCATAGAAACATCCTAGAGGTTCTGGTCTTCTTTAAAGACCAATTGTAGTGCCCTAAGAGGAGGTCTCAAAGAGGCGCTTCAAAGAAGAGGTAATGTCCGTTACCGATTCTTTCAACTTTATTTCTTCTTCCACTTCTTCTTCTTTAGTTGTTTCATTATGAAGTAATAACATAAGTATAACTCATATAATGATATGTCATTATAAGTATGAAACAACCCTATTTCACCATCTATCCATCCTACAGAAAACGAAATCACCACGCGTGCGTACGTACGGAATACCGTCTCCACGCCGTGGTGAAATCTGTTTTTCCACCAACACCTTACATGGATGGGTATGATGGTGTAAATAATAACTATATATGGTTATTATAACATCATACTGATTCTGATATATTTTACCATCCACTCCAATTCTATTCAATAATTATGGGAACGATATCATCGCTCGTGCGTACGTACAGACTACCGTCTCCACGACGCGATGAGATTCATTCTCCTTGTTAACCATACATTAATGATCATAAAGTTTATATAATGAATAATAATTAAATATATGAAATAATAATGACACTAGATTTATGTATATATATATATATGTATGTCATCCAATTAATTCCATTCAATTCAATGAGGAAACGAAAACAACGTTCATGCGTACGTACGGCCAACCGTCTCTATGAATGGTGTATTTCTTTCCATTTATCGATCTATTACATATATGTATATTCTGAATATATATTATATATAAATCATGTTTTATATTATGGAATTAAGTAATCATGATCTAAGTAATCATATTAATAATTACATGTCAAAACACGGACGACAAATGAAATGATTTTACCCAAAACGCTCTTTAACATGGACTTTACAAAAGAACGGGTAATATAAAGTCATAAGTGAACCATATATGATATCCTAACAATGAATATGATTATGTAATAATTCAATAACATTATTTAAATCATTATACAGGAGGTTAGGATACGTACGAAGCATATTGGACCTAAGTTAAGGTATAATTATTCCAATATCATTCTTATCCGAGATTGTTTACTCGTAAGTATTTACTAGGGGTTATGTTTATTATCCATGTCCATATGCTCTCAAAATGTTTTCATAAAATGTTTACTTTCCTTACATGCATTTTTAAGACATTTTTACCCTTTTCTTACTTTTACCACATCGTATGGAAGGAATCTTTCTTTTGTTTACCATACGAGGTACTTTTTGACTTTTCCCACAAAAGTACGAGGAGATTGTTATTATTAACTTATACGGTGTGAACAGATTTTTATGGTTTTATAAAGCCTTATTTTCATGAAGCTTCCTCCAAAATATTTCATGAATATTTTCAACAAAATCCTTTTCTTTTAAAATTTCATGACATTTTGTGAAAAGAAAATGATTTTGAAGAAGAAAGGATATTTTCCTCAAGAATTCATTTCATCTGTTTTATCAAAACCATTTTTCATCTAAGATGACATTATTTCATATGTGTATGTTTCAATTATAATGTCTCTATGATTTACATGGTTTCACTTTTCTTATTATGAAATCATATCCATTTCTTTTATATGGATTATGTGATGATGGGATTATGTTTATGAAACCCATTTTATTCGTTGGGTTATTATGAATGATGTATGTTTATTTTGTGGCACAAGTAAGAATGATTTCATTATGAGATGGGTGGGAACTATATCTCCCTCCAATTCATTGGGTAAAGATTTATATCTCATGAGATAGACATGGCTGGAACGGTAAGTTATTCCAGTTCAGTGTTACAGGACTGAAACGAGGAGTGAACTCGATTCAGAAAGGGACTTTGTCTACTAAGATGGTCTTGGCAGTAATGCCTTGGCTACTATGGAAATAATAACATGTGATGAATGGTTACCACAATTACATGTTTTATTCCCATTATATTTTATCATGGTTGATGTTCCATTATGATATATGCCTTACGTACTTCCACGATTTATGTCTTTGCTCAAGATTTTGATGTTTAAATTTCATGTTCATGTATTTGATTCCAAATGTTTATGGATTGTTTTATGTTATCTATGTTTTCCCTTACTGAGCATTTGAGCTCACCCTTTTTATGTTTTATTTTTCCCAGGAAATAAAGAAAGGTTTTAGGTAAGGAAAAAAAGGGGAAGATCGTTATGGGAGTTGTTGAAGATATTTCAACATGATTAGAAGTTTATATTCCGAGTTTCCAAAGATACTAAACTATTACGGTCCTTGTGTGTCTATTTTTGTTATGTAATAAGTATTCCGAAAAAGTAATGTAATTTCCATGTATTTCAAGCTTCGTGTCTCTACAATCATATCACATGGAACTATAAGAGATTAGAGAACTCAATATTTAGTTAGATGTTCTAATGGTGAAGGGTTTTGTTCACCCAAGTGTTTCACTGTGGGAATACTCGATTCAATTTTCCAAGAAGAGTAATATTTCACTTTTATTATGCGTAGAAATCATAAGTTGAAATGGGTGACAGTTAGGAAGAATTATACTTTTACTAGTATGGATGAAGTTTTTGATCAATTAAAGGGGGAAATTGGTTTTCGATGGTTGATCTTCAGATATTACATCATCAACTTAGAAGTTGGGAGTATGATATACCAAGAATAGATTTTAGGAGAATGTATGACCATTAAAAATATTTTATATTTACTTTTGGTCTAACTAACACTCATACTATTTTTATGAATATGATGAACTGGATATTACATCAATATCTAAACACTTTTGTGGTAGAATTTGTGGATGAAATTCTGGTTTACTCAATATCCAAGTGTGAGCATGAGTACCATATGTATCTGGTTTTGTAAAATTTGAAGATTCACTGAATTTTTGGAATGATTTTGAAATACTTTTTTTGTATATAAGTAGTGAATTTATTGGGTCACATGATTTTATAATGTGTCTTATAAGTCAATCATGAGAAATTGAAGGTTGTCTTGTCATAGGAGGAGCCAAAAAATGTTTTTGAGATTTTGAGATTCCTCGGTCTCTCTGGATACTATTAGTGGTTTCATCAAGGATTTATTGAAGTTAGAATCTCCCTTGACTACTCTTACCAAGAAAGGGGTGATGTTCACATGGGCTGTGAAATGTCAGAATTCTTTAAATGAGTTGAAACAACTTATAACATCCGCACTTATTTTGATCTTACCTGATCCTAGTGAGGGGTATGTGGTGGATTGTGATGCCTATAGTATTGGTTTGGGTTGTGTGATTATTCAATATGATCATGTGATGTCCTAGTAATATCATCAACTTTTTACACATGAGACGAATTACCCCACTCACGATTTAGTGCTCTCTATAGTTATGCATGCATTTAATGTTAGTAGAATTATCTTAATGGTGGGAGATTCATAGTATTTTATAAAAATAAGAGTCTGAGAAATATATTTTCTCAGAATGACAAGAATATTAGATAGAGGAAGTGGGTGTAATACCTTCAGAAATTCAACTTTGACATCGCCTACTCCCTAGGGAAGGGGGATTTCATCACTAAATCTCTCAATAGGAAAGTTCCATCGTAGGCTGTCTTGGAATCAAAGGAAGAGTGGAACCTAATGGGACTATTTTAATAGTTTCACGTAGAAAATCAAGAGGATGTTTTGGGACTGGTTATGACTAGTGTTTAGATATATTGATATCTACTTTAGTATATTCTATAGGGATAATGGTTGGATTATGAATTTAGGGAAATTAGATAATCCCTTTATTGTGGGGAGACTGTTTCTAGTTGGCCTCTCCCTTCCGACGAAATTATTTGATTTTGGGATCGAGATGTCATACCAACATCTATGATAAGTCTAGTTTTTTTCACCTATCATAGTTATTCATGGTTTATCCATATAGACACTTTGAATATTTCTTATGACATGAGACGATGATTCTTGTGGTTAGGTATGAAGTGAAATATTTCATATTACATATACCGCTATTACACCTATCAGAAGATGAAGGAAGAACATTTAAATCCTTATACTTTTCTCCATCCCCTTTAGTTACATTGTGAAAATGGGATTAGGTGTCCATGGAATTTTTTTATTGGATTACCATAGACTCCCTCAGGGAAGAATGCTATCTGGGTGGTTATTGATTAGTTGATGAAATCAACCCATTTTATTTCTAACAAGGACACCTTTATGGTTGAATATTTGGGTAAGAGGTATGTTCATATGATTTTGAGGTTACATGGGGTTAACTCTTCCATTGTTTCATACATAGATTCCAGGTTCAATTCTAGATTCTAGAAGAGTCTACAAGAGGTGAAGAGGACTTAGGTCAGATTGAGTAAAACTTATCATCTATAGATGGATAGTCAAATGGTGCGTGCTATTCAGATTTTGAAAGATATGATTTGTGCCTATGTGTTGGATTTAAATAGATCATGGGGTACCCATCTAGGTTTAGTTTAATTTTCTTATAATAATAGTTACTTATATTTAATCATAATAGTTCCCTTTGAGGCTTTTTATGGTTTCCCATGAAGGTTACCTCTTTGTTGAGAAGAGGTGGAAGTTGTCTCCCTTTTGGGACTGAGTTCACTAAGAATACACCAGTTAGGATTCAAGACATACATCATCATTATGTTAAAAAATAGATTCGGAATAAATAATATACATATCATCAGTTCTATCCTTTTTTTTCTATAGGAGAATGGATTTTCATGAAAGTTTCTCCTCGATTGGGTCACTATCATCTTGGGAAATAGGGAAATTTGGTTCCCAGAAATGCTGGACCATTTGAGGTCACCGATCATCTTGGGAGGATGTGTACCGATTTTAATTACTAAATCAATTGATGGGTATACATGATGTATTCCACATATCATAGCTTGGGGATACCACCCTAATACCTCTCACATTCTGAGTTAGGAAGAGATCAAGTTTAATCTAGATGCTTCAATTGTGGAGTAACCAGTGGAGATCACTAATATTTATATAAAAATATTGCATGGTATGTCTATATCATTGGAGATATTTTTATAGAAACATAGATCAAATTTTTATGAGACATGGGAGCATGAATCATCGATGAGGGAGTAGTGGCTTGTCCTATTTTTGGAGAACCTTTTTTCCACATGACTTCTTGGGAATATAAATTATTATGGCGTAGACATTATAACATCTTAGATTTTAAGGTATTCAATTTTTTTAATAGATTGAATCGATCTTTTAGAGGGAATGATATATTTATTGTGTGTTACTACAAATCCTGGGGTGAAAACTACTGGATGGACACTACTGCATTATATGTTCTATCATACGGTGAACGTTATTTTCTAGGAACCTTCCGTATAATAATTTATAATAGAATACTTTTTCAAAATATAAATTAATTTTTTATTCCATAAATTTATTTTACACCACAAGACACACTTTTATGTTGTAAAAACATAATTTTGAATAAATTTAATTTGAGGAAAATTGTCTTTTAGTGTAAAATATTTACAGGGATTTTATGGTGTAAAGCTAAGGTTTATGAAGTAAATATTTCAGCCCAATATTTTTTCATGTGCTATAGGCTTGAAATGTATCTCATTTATTTTCCTATCCTTCATCGAACCCTAGGTATCATCCCATGTGATTTTGGGTGTGTCTACTCTTTTCGGATCACTTTGTTTGACACTTGATCTTCATGGTGGTTGCATAGCTTCTCCCTGGTAATCATTGTTTCTACTTTTTCATTTCCATGGGTTGCAACACCCGCGTGGCGATGCGTATATGGATTCTTTTACCTTGTGGTAATATTTTTTGATCCTTTTAAGATCAATAATAAAATATTCTTATAATGGACAGTCCTTTGTTGGTTTCTGTGTGGTGAGTGAGTGTCCCTTATGGTTTGTTGTGATATATCCTTTATACCATCTGTTTTGTTTATGGAATGTGAGTCTATGATGTGGGAATATATTTTAGGGACTTTTTTGTTGTATTTTATTTCCTTCATGTGTTGGTAGATATCATTGTGGGCGTGTGCGACCTGAGTTGAGTTAGGTGGTTTAGTTTATATCATTTTTAACGAACCATGATAGATCTTATTTTATAAATTGTTTTATAAATGAATTGGAATTATTTTTGTGTGTTAGTAAATGGATTTTAAATAAAAATGGGGTTTTCCTTGGCTTTGGTAATGAAAAATGGGTGTTTTCAAAGCATTAAGAATTGGGTTTTCAAATAAGGTTTGATAAAAGAAAAAGGTTTGTTTGTGAACACCTGGTATAAAATTGATTTGAGGTATTATGCAGATGGTAAGACTTGGGTACTTAGGTGGAAGGTGTAACTTAGGGCCATCTCCCATGTATTGTGAGGGGATTCACTCATTGGGTATTATTGTGATCCCAAGACCTATTTTTTTGGGGACATGATATTGACATTGGGGGGGTCACTAATGTGGTGTTCATCTTCTTGTTAGGAAAATATTCTAAGGACTTGATTGTTCACATGTCATTGATAATGGTATTAGTAGTTTTTTAGCTAGACCTGCTATGATCCCTTGTCCTATTTACCATTTTGATTTGGATATGTATTATTCAATCGTTGAAATAACTACTTTGACTATGATAAATGTTTATGGAAATTATTATTTGAAGCTATTTTTCATATATTAATTTGTGAACTATGGGAAAAGATAAATATTTACCATGCTTTTTATATTAACTTCTTATTCATTTATTATTATATTTTTTCATTAAATGAGAATATTTGGATTATTTTTATAGTGAGTTGATATGAAACACCTAGGAAAGATCCTACTAACCTTGTTTAGATAACACCCTGAGCATCCCTTTGGTAGTGTGGATATGTTGTTATGTATTTTGATGCAGGAAAGGGCAAGGAGATGCAATGAGGTGATCAGGTTTCTATAAGCTAGTTATGATTAGCTGGTGGGTAATTTCCTACACTATCAAAGGGAGTCGTCTATTTCAATTTTCATGGTCATTTACTATTGAAATTATAATTTGGATTTATTTTGACTTCTTTGATTTGTATCACTTATTATATCTTAATTTAATTATGGAATATAAATTTATTCTCCTTTTCTATTCTATTATGTATATATATTTCACGTCTTCCACTTTGGGTTGGGTGAAATTATTCCCTCAGGTTTTTGTTTATGCTTGAGTATTATTAACCAGCTCATGGGGATTGAAAATTCTCTTTAGGTATGTGGTGGATCAGGGCGGGTGCTAGTTTGTGAGGGTATCTTGGGTTATATTGTTACAATACATATTTAATATTTACTATTTTCTTATCCAAAATCTAAAATCTAATACAATTCTCAGCACACTCTCCTCCCCAAAACTTCTCTTAAGAATCTCTTAGTTACACCACTACAACAAAATGGAAAGTTTCAATATTCTTTTTTAGTGTTAATTTTAACACTGAGAATGGTTCAACTTTCTCAGTATTGAATTGAACACTAATAATATAATTTTTTTTCATGAAATCATAAATTATTTTTAATTGTTTGTGTGTGAAATATATAAATGGTTATACATACATTATATATATTAATAATAAGGTATTAATATATAAGTATTTGAATATATATATATATATATAAATATTATTAATAGTGGGATAATTTATAAAAAAATATATTAATATAAAACATATTATGTGTATATATATTCTTTATATGGATACACACACAAATATTAAATTTAAATTTACAAATATATCTAAAATTAAAAAAAATCTAATATGAATATATATATATATATATAATATTTCATGTTATCATTAAATTTAAAACTTATATAGGCTTATGTTTAATTATTTTTATAGTAAATTATTTATATTAATTTATATCTATGTTAATATTAATTTATAAATATTCTTTAAAATTAAAATCTAATATTTAATTTCAAAATTTTATTGGCACTATTAAAAAGCTGGTTTTTCTAAATACTAAAAATGGTTTTCTCAACACTTAAAAAGTACTATATTTTCTAGTACTAAGAAATCATGGTAAACTTTTTCAATGATGAAAAAACATAGTGAAAGGGATGTTAGTTTTGTGTCAGTAATAATAAAGGAATTCCTTTATTGATATTATTTTAGTGATAATAATGCTACCCCTTTATCAATGATTTTTCACTCATAAAATATTAACCTTTTTTCAACACTAATTTATATTACTGATTTAGACTACATTTGATTGGTGAAAAATAATAAGAATGGTTTAAAGCACCTACCAATTAAACTATCGAGGACATTCATTTCAATGAGAAAAATGGTTGAAAAAATATTTTTTAGAAAATATGATGAAAAATGGAAAAAATATAATTTTATATAAAAACTTATATTAGCACGCCTAAATTTAACACGAAAAACTATCCAATATGGAGGATAAGAAAACAATGAGGGAACTCTGAAAAATATAATAACAATTTGAGAAATTAAAAAATTCAAATTTATGACCATACTTGAATTATAATGAGAGTCTTAAAAATAAACCACACCCTAATACGTCTCTACTATATCTTTAAAATCATCATATGAAAAGTTATTTCTAGCCATAGATCTCAATTTAAACAGATTTTGTCTTGGTGACACTGATTCAAATAATTATATTTTGTAGATATTTTATGTATATTTCTCCTTACGTCAACATTATTCCACTTGTGTAGAAAACAATTAATCACTTTAGGAATATTATAAAGTTGTATCACCATACTATACTTTTTGTGCCTTCAATTCATTCCTCTCCATAAGGATATTATAGCACCTAATTATAATACCACACACAATTTAAAAAAACAACCATGATATGTAAAAATATACACTACTACTGAATTGAAAAAATAGCCCTAGATTTTATCAGAACTAAAAAAATTATGGGAAAAGAAGAGCCTTTATTATCAATAAATAAAGAATTGATAAAATTATACACTTTGGTAGAGATTTTTTTAGCATTGATAAAGGTCAACCTTTATAATTGTTTTTTAGCACTGATAAAGGGAACCGTGCATAATATAATTTATATGTATATAGACACAAATATATATATATATATATATATATATATATATTCTTAAATATGATTTATATAACAATATATTTATAAATATGATTTATAAATATTTATTCATTTATACTTAAAATTATATATATAATTATAATTATATAAATATAAATATATACTATAAAATATAGTAATATAAAATATAGAAATAAATATATATTTTAATTAAATATAGTTGAGATTTGAATTTATATATTTATTTATATATTATATAATTTATAATATACATATATATTTATAATTATATATATATATATATCTGGGTGTGTGTTTATTTATATGTATATATATTATTATCAATATATATCAATTTTATAAAATATATTAATATGTAGTATAAATAAATAAATAAGTAAATAAAAAAATAAAAATATATAGTAAAACATTTTTACATATAAAATGTATGCTTAAAAATATAAATCATAATAAAATAAAAATTTATTATCAATTTAATTTTCACAACTTATGTAATAATAAATTAATAAATAAATATTAGGTGGTAAAATAAATAACAATTCATTTAAATATATTATAAAAATGTATTTGTAAATATAATACATTATTAATTTCTTTAAATAATTATATTATTTTGTAAATTAATTATATAAATGAATTATGGAAAATCATATTAATATACATAAAAAATGTATCCAAATATATATATATAATATATATATATATAAATATAAATATATAAATATAAATATATAATAGGGAATATATAGATGTAAATATAATTAGATTAATATAATATATTAATATAAATATTGGTGGTGTTTATGACCGACATCATATTTGACATGGTATAAAAAGCTCACAGTGTGACAAAATAAAAAAATGGTGATGAAATATGGGGCCAGTGATGGAATTAGAGGCTGATGGGGTATATAGAATCATATTATGATTATGGGTAGAAAAAGTAACTTATAAAAATTCCTAATTTATCTTCAAGGAAATTAAACATGAAAACATAAATGAAGAACATCATACTGGTAACGTGCAATATATGGACTCCTTCTTTAGTAGAGAATTCTTGACAGAGATCATGAAGTAGAAGATGATCTCTCTTGTCTCTCAGGGGGGTGCATCATCCAATGGATACGAGTTCATAACTTGAGGACTCTTGTAAACCTAATGGGTTCTAGCGCCTTCCTTGAGAAATGGTGAACAACATATTAGGAAGAAGAGTATGTACATAAATATTTTCTTGAGATTTATGATCATCACACCATCCATTATTTCACACACTAACTGGAGGGATCATATCCCTTTTTATAACCTTCCTTGATGCATTTTATGAATGAAGAATAAATTGTCATATTGAGTGTCATAATATTACACCCATTAATGAATTTTTTATGGTATGTATTAATTTAACTCCTTAAATAGATATTCATGTTGATTTTATCCATTCATACTGAATTATAACCATATAAATCATACAATAATGATATGGCATGCACTCTGTGTCCCATGAAACTCAATTATAAGGAATATCATACAATATAATATGGGTAGATAAGGTATCCCATGTCTCCTAATGATTCATTTGTATCATATCCTGTGATATGAATCACATGAATATCGTAGGGTATGATTTGAGTAGTCAAATAATACAAATCAATTCCTTTTTATATTTGTATCCAATAGTATAACACTTGAAATTTGTTTGGACCAAGTTAGTTGAAGTGGTTTTCAGTTTTTTGGATGTTATTAAGAATAAGTTCAGTTGGATTTTTATGAAAATTAAGTTTTTTTAGAAAGGATTATCTTTTATTTTGTCTTAACATATTATCACATCACACTGTAGAACATTACAACAAAGACCAACAGGTGAAGTTATGATCATATAGAGAAGAACATATAAAACTATCAGGATTGAGTCCATCTAAATAAGGTTATGAGAATGAGGTTCATCAAACATAGATTTTTTTGAATAATAATATATGGTGATTCTTTGCTATTTATAAGTTCTTAGCATCATTATAATGAATGGTCTCATGATTCCTTCTTAAGTTGAAAGAGGGATAAATTATTTTTTATGTACAATTTTCATACTACGAAGTTCTGTGAATGTTGATTGGATATAAGATATTGGATGGAGGTTTATGCTTATGTAAAGGTAGTATAAAAAGATACATAAAGTTTATGAAGTGCTACATAAGGTTAATACCACCAGAATGATGTTTCTAGAAAAAATAATGACTTTGTAGAGTTTATTTCCTAATGCAGTAAAGTTTCATGTTCCAATGTTCAAAATATATAAAGTATTTTTGTTTTTATGGTTGAAAAAATTATCAGAAGGATGTTTTTTGAAATGATTTTTTTTTTGTACTGAAAAGGGAAGTATTTGGGGAATGAAATCAGACCGATAATGTTGTATGATTCTATCATAAATATTCTCTCAGATGAACCATTTTTGATATTTTTAGTAATAAGGATGATCATCTAGGGCATTTCATGTCATTATAAAGATGTTTCCATTCAATGAAAATAGTAAAAGTTTTCTGATTCAAGTCATCATATGGTGGTTCATTATAAATAAGTGTTTCCACAAAGTATTATAAGAAAAATAATTAATATAATGTTCACCATATAGAATAAGTGATGTGAAGTGTATCAGAAATAATTGATTCTATGAAATTGTACTAGGCCAAATTTATTTATAAAGTTTTCAAAATGATATAAAATTTAAGGATGATGATATGATTATTAAAAATTTATAAGATCATAAATTAATATCATGGTTCTTTACTAGTGTTAATAATGTTTGAATAATTTCTTTAAAGTCAAGGTTATGTAAATTTTAAGAAAGCTATAGATGATAGAGTTTTCTAAAGGATTCATGATTACTCTTGAAGTCTTGAGAAGAATTCAGAAATTTTTTCGTGTGTGGGAGATTTGAATTTTGAGTTTTCATTGACTAGGAAAATAAATTGGGGTTCCCACATTTTCTACTTAAACTAATACTATATAAAAGAGTTTTTTACACACCCAAAATGTAAACTATTCATGAATGAATAATTGATATGAAGTATTGTAGAATCATAAAGTCGATCAGACATAATTTGAGGATACACATTGGACAATCGATTTTTGGATGAAGTTTTCCATCCATTGTTATTGGATTAATGATATGAAAAAATGATTATATCAAGGTTATAAAGGTAGCAGCTAAAAATTTGGAAGTTTCACCAGTATAAGGATACCAGATAGAGTTTTCATATTAGTGGTATCAAACAGATAGAATGTAGTGGTGAGTTGATGAAAAGTGGGGCAGATGGTTTTAGTCTACACAACGACACTAGGCAGACTCTACTAGATAGACACTAGATACATTTTTTGAATGAACCCATTAGATGGAGTTTTCTATATTAACCCATTGTACATACATTATTTGAAGAAGTCTATGAAGAAGTTCTTTCATGATGCTGAGTATAAGAGTGAAGAATAATTTTTTACTAGAAGTAAATTTTTATAGACATTATAATAATCACATTGAAGATGAACAAATTCTTATTGGTGAAGGTTTCTTATAGTGGTTATAAAAACATTATTATATCACTATCGGTGTGAGGAACACGCTCATTGAAATTTGACTATTTTGAAATTAAAGTGTATAGATATTCCTTGATTACTATAACCAAACAAAAATAATTTTCTTCTATTCGATTGTGTGGTATTGGATTATTTACTAACCATTACAAGTACTATATACTCCTTTCTAATAGAAAACCTTGTAGATAATCATGTTCTTGTGGTTTTTCTTGTGTCCCTGTTTCTCAGAAAAGTCACAAATCTTTAACAGAGGGTAAATGTTTTTTCAAAATAAAGAAAAACATAAAATAAACGACATAACTCATTTACTCCTCCCCTTATCAGTGACCACACAGATTCTTCTTGATCCTTATAAGTGGTATCACAGGGATGGTTCATTTCATTGTCTCTTTGCTGATGTTTGAATAAAAGATAAGTTTCTATGGATTTTTTTGAATTCTATGAACAAAAAATTTATTTCTATATTCGATATTAAGAACTATCATATTTGGAATGATATAATTTTACCTTATCTTATTTACATTATTTATTATATTCTTGAGGTTGCGATAATTTATTTACCTATACATACTATGGATTTTTCCCTAATAGCTATTGATAACTTTTTTTGAAAATGATGGGCATAAAAAAAATTATATCATTTCCTCTCTATTTGAAATATTTATTCTTAGAGTTAAATGAGTTTTAATGGATAATGTCATCAAAGAAAATTTTAAAGAACATCTTTGAAGGAAATGTAAAAATTAATAAATTGAAGTTACAAATCTGGATATTGATGTATAAAGATGTTGATATGGGTGATTATGAATATTTTGGTTACTTCCTTAAAAGGATGAATGACATTGTAGCACTAGAAGATGTCTTAGTGAGAAGATTAAATATTCAACCACTGTTTAAAAAATATTATGAATTCTTATTGAAATTTTTCATTCCAAAGTTTCATCCTTAGAATATAGAGACCATAAAACACTTTCTGTTGATGATTTATATTGCACTCTCATCACGTATAAAATGGAAATATAGAAAGTTATGAATAAAAAAAATAAAAGGATGACCAAGAAATTTCATTCAAAACTTCCAAGAAAAGAAAATATTAGAAAGTTATTAAAGAATATGAAGTTAGTGACTATTACAATGAAGATGAGTCTAATATTTTTTTGATGATTTTATTTCATTTTTTTTCTAAAAACATGAAAAGAGTTACATGAAATTTCGATGGAAATTTAGCAATCAAATTATTTGGCTATAGATCTATCATAATTTTTTCTAAAAATTGTCCTAAAACAATGGAAGTTGATGAAAGTTATGAGGATGATATAAATGTAAGAAGATCCTTTAAAAATAAGGTAAAAAAATCCAAATACTATTCCAAAAGAATGGATAAAAATTTCTCTAAAAACAAAAGGATATAATTTTTTTCTAAGAATTAGGATGATTATGACAATTAAGAAGAAGCTGAAAACACTGGTGATTATGCTTTTAAAAAATTAATTATAGAAAATGTGAATGATGAGAAGTTCTCCAATGATGAAGGAAGTATATATGAATAAGAATATATTTAGTTGAATTTTATTTTGAATAGAGAGTTTAAGGAATATCTTGCAATAATTTTAATACTTCAATGAGATAAAAAGAATTTGAAGAAGTAAAATATTACGATAGACAATCAAGAATATTTTATTGAATAAAAATCCAAGTTAATTATTTAGAACATGTTCAATAAAAATTATCTATAGTTGAGAAAGGAATTAAAAGTTTCCAAAACTCTAATAATTTGGTGAAAGTTCTAAAATTTCCAACCTCAAAATGATAAAATAAAATATAACATAAATTTTTGATATGAAATTGGACGTTTTTCAAAACAAAAGGAAAGATGAGAAAACCATGTATGTGCCCAACAAAATGAAGTTAAAAAATTTGAAGTTTATAAATTTCAAAGTCTAAACCAAAAATATATACTATTTTTGTTTTTGTTGAGGTTGATAAGAATTATAAAATGATAAAGATGATATTATAAGGTTAAAAATATATTGGGAAACAACAAAGTGCCAAAATGGAAGGTAAGAAATTTGATGAAAATTAGGCACACAACTCTAGAAATTATATAAGTTAGGGAGGAAAATATGATTTATATAGTTATAAATAGTATTGATGATGATTTTGGTATAAAAAAAAATATATTGGTTTAATCATCAATGTTATAGTGAATCTAGGAGAAACTGGTAGAAAAGTTTTTGGAAGTGTCAACCCACTCAAAGGAGACAACCTAAGAAAGTCAATCTAAAAATTGAAAATATATTCACACCCTTGGAAACTATTTATGAAAGATACAAATAACTTTTACAACTTGAAAAATTATTCCTTATTTTGTTAACTACATAATAAATTTTATAAACTAAATATTAAGATCCATATGAGAATAAAGAAAACGGAAAGGGAAATTCCTTAGTTTTTGAAACTACATTCAAAGTTATAAAAGGATAATGACCATGGATATTGGATTATGGGTTTTCTTCACATATGATATGTGATTTGAAGTTTTTAAAAAATGTGAAATATTTTAAAAAATGTTGATTGACTTTTAGAAATGATGAGACACTCAGAATCAAAGGAATTGAATCTTCTATAATTAGGAAAGAAAAGTTAAAATCCAATAGCCTTATTTTTTATGGGATGAAACGAAATTTGTTAAATGTTTCAAATTTTTTTTGATGAAGTTAACAATGTTTTTTATATAAATTTTTTTTTTCTTGTAAAGAGGTTATAAGATAGGAATGTTGCTACGAGAGGATAGTAAACCATGGGGAACTTGTTTGATGTTAGTGATGTACAAAGTTCATGTTATCTGAACATGATGGAAGAAAATAATCTATGGATTAAAAGGATGGGGAACATTGTTAGAGAAATATGAGAAAGTTATTGAATAGAGAAAGAATTTGTGATATTCCTTTCATGAAATGTATACGATATTTGTGCCACTTAATTTTTAGAAAGGAAAGATTACAAAATCTGCACATAAGAATGTTGATATTTATTCAACTCATCACTTGGATATGATAGATTATGATATTTTTGGGACAATGAGTAAACAATAAAAACATGAAGATAATTAAAATATTTATTTTATATATAACTATAATCACATTACATTCATTATGTTTTTAAACATAAATTAGAGGCTCTCAAAATGTTTAAGAGTTTCAAGATAAGTAATGAAAAAGAGTGTGAATATTCTATGAAGAAGATTCAAACTACTAGTCGGGGTGAATATATAAGTGAGATGGTTAGATACTATCTTTAGAATCCTGAAATTTATAATGATTTTAGTGAACCATACATACCATAGTAGACTGATGTTATTGAAAGATGAAATAGATGTTTAGGGGAGATGGAATGAAAAATGTTGATAGAACATGAAACTTCTCGATATTGTTTGAGTAAATATATTGGAGATGAATTTTATGTTTAAAATAGATTCTTATATAGGTTTAAATCTTGTATGACTCCATATGAGATGTATTATTAATAAACATAAATTTTGTAACATTAATGGGTGGTTGGTAGTCCTAGAACTATAAAATTCAAGGGTGAAAACATTGGGAAGTTTGATCAAAGAGGTGTTGATGAAATATTTCCTTGATATCCTCCCAATATTAGAGGATAAAAGTGTTATAATAAATAAAGTAAAATTATTTCTGACTCTACATATTTTAAGGTTCTCAAAAAATTTGATAAGAAAGTTTTATAGATAGATTAAGATATAGAAGAAAGGGAATATGAGGTGTTTTCAATCAAGAAACACTAAAATTTTCTTAATGAAAGTAAAAATGTTTAAGCTTCTTGATATGAAGAGTATATCTCAGCTATCATAAGTAATGAGTAATATTATGTTCTTATCATCCAAGGATGAGGAAGAAAGTGGATGTTTAAAACATCAATGGTGATCAATGAAAAGATGTTCAAATCCTAACAACATCTTGGTTTGTTTCAAATACTTCCTTATATTGATAGGTTGAAACAAAATATATAGGTGATGATTTGGATCCTCATGGGTGGATTGATGCTATGAATAAAGATATGGATTAGATTTATAATAATAATACTTGTAAAATTTTACTCAAACCAATCAAAAAATATATAATTGGTATAATGTGGCTGTTTTGAAACATGTTAAATGAAAAAGGTAAAGTAATTAGAAATAAGGAATGAATGGTTTGTAAAGGTTACTCACAGATTCAAGGAATTAATTTTTATGAAATTTTTTTATCGAGTGGAAAGATTAGAAACAATCATAATGTTTATTTTTATCCCTACACAATGGAGATATGAAAATTTATAGATGGATTTCAAGTGAGGTTTTCTTAATAGAGAACTGGATATAGTTGTTTATAATGAGAAAACTTGTGTCTTTGTTCTTGGGAAACAATAAAATTAGGTGTTCATGTTAAGGAAGGATTTATATGGGTTGACTAAATCTATGAGAGCTTGGTATTCAAGATCATATACTTACTTAATGAAGTTAAACTTCAAGAAAGGATGAGTTGATAGTAACCTCTATATAAAATAAAATTAAGAGGTTTCCCTCATTATAATAATATATGTTTATGGTATCATCATTTTTTGGAATAATGAAAAAACTTTTGAAAAATTTTCTCTAGAGATGAAGAAGTTATTTTAAATTTCCATTCTAAGAGAAATGAAACACTATATTGTCCTACAAATCTCACTAAAGAAGAAATATATTTTCTGATCTCAAGATAAGTATGCTAATAAAATTATAAGGAATTTTATCATGGAATATTCAAATATATTTTATACACACAATTCAATGGGAACTAAATTTTCAATAGAAGGGTAAGGAAATGATATTGATCCTAAATAGTTTGGGAATTTGGTTATATCTAATGAATTTAAGGCCAAATATAGTATATGGCTATTAATTTTTGATTTATGTACCAAAGTTATCTAAAATAATCTCATCTAATATAATGAAATGGGATTCTTAGATATATAAAAGGAACAAAATATTCCAGGATAAAATATTATACTCCAAAAAAATTCATTTGTTTTGTTATACAGATGTAGATTGGGCAGAAATTTGTAAGAACCCATGTTTTTCTAGACAGAAAATTTGAGCAAAAATTTGAATTATTTATATAAGATTCATTTAAGAGGTAAAATGTTCATTTTTACCTAGTAAAATATTTTGGATAATTATTCTGACGACTCTATTTCTCTTTAAATAAGATGTTTACCCTAGGATATGAGTTTAATGGAATTATGAACTATGTGAATTTTTGTGGAATAATTATTAAATAATATTTAATTAATTAAATATTAATTATTTACTAACATTAATTCAGCCATAAATTTTTAATATAGAATTAGACTGATATTCCATCTCAGTCGTTGATTCTGGAATGGGGAATTTTTCCTAGGTTGGTCATATACCCAGGTTTGGCATTGGTGCTGGCTCGAGCCCTATTTTCTTTTCCTTTCTTCATATTTTTTTATTTTAATTTTTTTTCTTTCCTGGATTCTTGTGCATTCCCCCATGGGGTTCCTCCTTCATGAAACATAGAGAGAATAAGGAGAGAGAGAGAGATAGATAAATAGAGATAGGGGAAGATAGGTACAATCACAGAAAATGAGAGGATATGGATCGTCGTGCAGTATTCGTGGATCATGAAAATAGGTGAAGCTATAGATAATTCCCACAAAGGTTGAACATTTTTACATTTTCAATAAATTTACATATTTTTTTTCATGTTTTAATTTGTTTTTAGGATTTCATAAGACCCCTTATGGGTCGATCTATATCCTTTGATGAGATAAACGAGGGTTTTTGGTGATGTGAGGGGTTTCTCATTCAGAAATACCAATAACATGACGTTTAGTTTGGGAACACACACCACATGTTCTTCATGCTCGAGGAAGATGACCTTTTTGGAAGTACACATGGTGCAATGGGTATAAATGCTTTGTATTGGTATTAAGCCGTATAGCCAAGTACCTGGCTAGGCAGTCTGTGCAGGGTCACATGTCCATGTCGGGTACATGACCAGACCCCATGTGGGTTTCATGCCATGTAGAAGTACACAACTAGGCTATATACATGGCCAATCAATGAAAGGTAAATGGGTTGGTACCCTGTGAAGGGTACATTTCAGGTACCTATATAACATGCCTTGTACATGGGCTTTTATACACCAAGTTAGGATGAGGTACACACCCAGGTGGATTATTGTGAGAACATGACATGTACCGCCCCTTACTACCATTTTGATGGGTTTTCATATTTTACACCATAGAGTTATAATTGGACACTTGATTAGTCCATTTTGATTATATTTTCATATATATCACGATGGTGAAACCCTTGAGGTTATTTAAGGACTCATAGGTGTCCTTCTAAGAGTCTTTCCTAAATAGGGAGGGTTTTCCTCCAAAAATTGAATTCAGTTAACTCATGAGGGTGATATCATTTGATATGATATGGTCTATGAGCTATATCTCTTGAGAAATGATTTTTTAGAATTCCCTTTAAGGAATTATCCCTCTAAAGATGTTCCCTTATGGACCATGAGTCCATGAGGTTAGTTTTTTTTTTCAAGGATCCCCTATTGGATGCATCTACTTAAGTTTAAACCTAGAGGATCTCATATAGGATACCTCTATATTTTATTGTTACTAAGGGTCCCATGTGGAATGGATTCATTTACATTACGACCTAGGTAATCCCATGTAGGATCCCTCTACTAGTTCACTATTTTAGTGGGTCCCATGGAAGATGCCTTTTTTCCTATGTACCATTCCAAGGACCCTATATAAGACGTCTAAGGTTAATTACTATTAAGAATTATATATAGGATTCCTCCTTTTATCTTCACTACTGAGGATCCTGAGTAGGATGCCTCTATAATTTTATGACACGAGGGACCTAATCAGTTCCCCAGTGTTGACCAATCCCAAGCTAGTGCTTTGGGGTTTTCTATAGATATGGTAGTGGGTGTCACCATAGAACGCATGCTGAACCTGTAAGACCATGGGGTTGCGGAAAAAGTGTTTGGTTTAGGAATTTAATAACCCCCACTCTTTATTTATGCATTCACTTATTTATTGTCGATATAATTATTAGTACTAGAGGTACTTCCTGGTTTTTGGATAATAATCCTGATACTATGAGACATTCTCTTTTGGTATCACCAGATGTACTTCCTAGAATCATGCTGTTGAGCCTTACTATTGAGGATTTTCATATGTATTTCTTGTGATATGGATTTTGAGCCCTTCATTTTATAAATTGGGATACACAAATTTATTTTTTTGGGTTTATCTTCTTAGTCCATGTTAATGATATTTGGGAATGGAATCCCTATGTTTGTGATGTTAGGAATTACAGTAACATCCCAGGTTTTTGGAATTTATTGTTTTCTACATAAATTTGAAATTTTGTGTTTGGTGTTCATACCAAACGTTTTCATGATCTTTGAAATTTGATTCTGGCAGTTCATTTGAACCAAGACCATGTTTTTATATGGGGTTTAAGGCTTAGAATGTTCCTAATGGTTTCTTTTGAGTTTTGAGTCTATCAGAACCCAAAAAATCAGTTTCAAGAATGTGCATAAAGAGGAGAAAATATTGAAAAAAAACATGAGGCATATTAGGATAAACCATTTGGACCTTCAATAACACTAATAATTGTTTGTAAAACCATTCAAGAGGGTGCATAAAACTATGTCAGAACTTTATAATTTTTATCATAGGGGATTTTCATGGTTTTCACATGAGTTTCCAAATCATGTGCCTGACCATGCGATGTAGTTCCTTGGAAAACGACATCATCATGGGATATACATGGTTTGGTAAAATGTTCATCTAGAAATGAAAGGGGAAACCCCTCTTGGATAGTGAGTGCACATGGTTAGTTCATAGTTAATCAAACTGTGTGAGCTAACCATTCACCTCTTTTAAAAGTGTGAAATTATGATTATAACCCTACCCAATATTTTTTCTTTTCTTAACTTTTATCCTCCTTTCATCTACAAACAATAGGAGGTTGGCCCTTTTTTTCTACCATTTTGGTTTTGTTTATTCTTCTTTATCTGAACTATGATCTTCATTCTGTTAGTGCCTATGGTTTCATCTCGGTAATACCTTCAATCCACTACCTTATTTTTTTAGTTATATCTCCATATGGAGTGCTAACTCTATGATATATCTTTTACCCTACTTTAAGGGTGTTCATCTAGAATGCCAATTTCTTCCAATTCGTCTTGATTTAGAGGAAGATATCCCAAAAGTGAGAACCTAATTTTATAAGGTAGGTGGTGCCTAAAATTCTCTAGGATTTTATAGTTGTTTCGAGGGTGTTCTCTATATGATCCATGTGAGTTAATCGAGAGAGACCCAAATAAATTGGTCGACTTTTTTTAAATTATTAAATTGTTGAAGTGATATGTCTATGGTAATGACCCCGCCATACTAAAGATGTTCAAGCCGAGTAAGGGTATTGGACTAGCATGGGATGTTTAGGTCAGGAATATGATTGAAATTAAATTAAATTGTATATATTGTTTTAATGTGTTCTATGGGAACATGATAGACTTCACCCGAGGATTGAGGTGATTCTGATCACCTAGACATAGGAGACATGGTTCATTAGGTTGTTCTTTTACTAGGTTACATGGGGTGTTTCTGATCATCATGTTGGATGAAATGGTCATCATATTGAGATGACGAGGTCTTTCGGTTGAGGTAAAGGTTCTCACTACTTGAAATGGTGATGACCATCATGATTTAGTATCACATTTTTAGGGGAATAAGGATATAGATGATGTGTATTAAGATGTTTAGTGATTTCCTATCATCGTATCTTGGACAATGCGTCATTGGAGACATGTTCACACAGATAGAACTAATATCGTGGTAGTGATTACCACTTGTTTGGGTGGATTCCCCCCTAGAATTTATGGCTTAGGTGATTGTTTTGACCATCAAACATGTTTGGGGGTTATCACCATAGAAAGCCATGTGGATAGTGATGTACCATTGGTTTTTGGTGATGAGACCATCAGTTGGGGGCTAATTCTCATCATGTTACTTGATTCCACTGAGACAGGTTATTGGGAGGATATATGAGGACATGCCTTATGATTTTGGTTGTTGAGATGACAATGTTTATTATTTGAAGGGAAGATATCATCATTCATTGGGATGTTAGGCTATGAACTGATATGGACTTCTGAGATATGGTATAAGGGACCAGGTACTTTTTTATTGAGCCTATCATTAGGACACCATGTTACATGATTGATGACATGAGTTTTTGAGGATATTATTTTAGGTTGGAGCCTAAGGGTTCTCCAGAATTACGTTTCTTCAGGGAATTCCTATGATCCATGCTAAGGATCCTCACCAATACAGTAATTTATATACATATAGGTGTTATATACAATATATATAACTAGAGGCATGCATTCATAGATTACCAGTGATGACCAAATTGGTAGAATGATTCCTTGTAGTTGCTGATCATAAGGTAAGCATGTTATTTATTAAAAGTGCATGTGATTCCTTTTATTTATTTTTAGCATAAATTTCATAGTCATGGGTTTAGGATAAACACATGTTGGTGGTGGCATAATGATATTTAATATTAGACCCTACACATGACCTTCAGTAGGCATGCGGACTTTATGTATCTGTGATTAGATAAGGGACTAAGCTCAGGAGTAAGGCCTTAGTGGTCAAGTTGGACATTTTTCATGGATGGATGATAAGGGACCTTGGAGGTTATTTTATGATATAGAAATCATTTTTTTCAGAATTCTTTGTATTTATATGTACAGATGGTCGGCTATGGGAGAACCTTCTATTTTTCCATATATGACCTTCTATGACATGTGTGTCTACAAATGGTATATTTGGGCATGTTGTGTATTAAAACTAATCTTTATTTATGATTCCACTATTTCATATTATTTATTCTAATGAGTATGGTTTTTATTTCGATTATATATATATATATATATATATATAAATGTATGGATAATTATCATATTCACCACAATAGGGTATAGTCTCCCACACTCACTCATTTACAGCCTCAATACTTATCAGCAACCTTTGGCGTATAGGGAGGGATACCTACGACCTAGTGTCCAACTAGAACATACCACCATTTAAAGTGGAATCTTGGTAAGGGTGCTACAAGTGGTATTAAAGGGATTCATGACTGGGAATCAGTAGCAACATTTGACTAGATACAAATGATATCAAATGTTCCTTATCTTTTTTGGGTCTCACTATTTTGGATTTGGTAGACTCGATACTGGGATGTTGTCAAAACCGGATATAGGTCTCATTTTTGGGATCATATATCCCCATGAATGGGGGGAAAACAAGTTTTCAGGGGTGTAAAATTTATGTTTCTTGTATGATTTTATAGTTGGTTTGATTTCCAGCATGACTGTCTCACTTTGGTGTGATGCTTATCCATTATATGGATTTTGAACCTTAAAATGGTATGAAGAGGGAGGTATGATCATTCATCATGATATGAGATTAGGCTCATATTATGTAGATTTTCTTTAGATTTTCATTGGGAACCCGAATTTCTCTAAGATGGGTTGGGTTGTTTAAAGTGTCAATAAAGGAAGCTAAATAGTATTTTCCTACTTTTCCTCCCTTTGGTGGCATTTTACTCAGTCATCCCATGCATGTGGTTCCGATGAAATATACATGTTATTTTATATGAATGTGATATAGGCTTGAATCTGATAAGTCTAGGAAGACACAATGATATGGGTGAGATGTTTAAAGTGTCAACAAAGAAGATAAACAATGTTTTCTTGTATAGACACTTTGGTTGGATTCTACTCAGCTACCTCAGATTGATATATATTATATGTGATTCTTGAACCTATTATGGGAAGTCAAGGGACCTTGGGGATGAATTATATTTTTTTCCTGACTCTGATGTGGGTAGGAAGGGGGCCATGAGATCAAATTATACTTGACACCTGACTCTGATATGGGTAGACGAGGGGCCATGAGGCCAGATATCGTGCGACATGGTGTGGTAGGGGAATGTATGGGTGGTGAGATGCACTGCTTGTTTCAACTTTTCCAATTTTTAATATATATATATATATACACACTATTATGGTGGTTTGACCAATATATTGGTATTCGATAGGATGTCACCTAGACAGCTTCCAGAAGAGTATCAGGAGGGTAGTGATATGATGCCACTTGAGTGTACCCAAAATGAGGCACCATAGGGTCATCCTAATCATGAACCATAGGTATACACATAGTTATAGGCTTCGGTATAGGTAGCATAACTAAATATCATATATTTTGATCCATGAATTAATGAGTATATCAGGGTGACCCTAATTTGGGTCATGAAAGGTATCATTAGGGGAACTTAGGGAGCTAAGCCATCAATGGCATACTTGAGTCACAAGTTCTAGTCATAGCACCCACCACTATTTCAGTGTGACGGTGGACCACAGGTAATAGAGAAATAGATAGAATTATTGCATATGAGATTCAACCAACTCAAGACACCCTCATATTAGAAGGTGAAGCTGGTGAAGTACATGTTTATAGGATCAACAAAGAGCCGCTGGAGTATATAAGTATAGGAGGATAGACCTAAGGGATATTCTTGGAAGGAATCAAAGCTAGGTTCTTTAGGATCATCTTTCTAGAGATGATGAGGGTGAAAAAATCCTATCAGTTCATGAATAACTAGAAAAGGTAATTCATTCATGGATTATACAACCACCTTTATAGATTTGTCTCGTATTACACCTTCTACATTCCGTGACCACATTTCTTGGGTGTAGAATTTTAATTATATCTTACAACATGATATCAAGGTGTAGAAAAATATATTCAGGTTAACACCCTTTCTAGAGGTAGTCAATCAGACAATAATAGTTGATGAGAATTTAAAAAATAGGTCTTACTTAAGATGGGTGACAACATTAGGTGATTTTAGTGGAGATGCTTCAAGTATCTGAAAGAGATACTATGAGGAGTCTCAATAGGGTAGCCAGGCCAGAGATTTCGGTAGAACACCACAGAGTAGGTCATCATCTTTGTGCTTCCAGTTCATGTAGCCAGGACTTGTCCACACTCAGTGTGAGTAGCCTCCAAAGGAGTGCTGAGAATGTGGACAGATTGGGAATCTCGATAGGTTCTATAAGAATCATTCCCATATATCTAGTAGAAAAGTATCTGGTAAAACTTAGGAATTTGAGGTAGTATCAGGTGAAGTACTAGGAGATGGTATTTGATATTAATATACACATGGAGGTCATGGTAGAGATAGCATGTCCCAACAGTTGGGTATGTAGCTGGTAACTGGTGCATCTCTATAGGGATTCTTGGCCTTGGGTAGTACAGAGTTATGCCATGTCCACACAGTTGAGCTGCTAGCTGCATAGTAGGATGGGATCCAACCATAGTTAGAGGTATGTTGTGACTATGGGTGTGACTATGTTTTATTATTTATTTGGCCTTGTTTTGTTTTTTAAACATGAGTTTTTTGTTTATGGTTTTTGGATTATCCAGGTTCAGGTTAGTATATGGAATTGATTAGGATGCGTGTTATATATATATATATATATATATATATATCTGTGTGTGTGTGTGTGGTTTGTTTGCATTTGGATCTATTATGGAAATTAATGAAACACATGTTATACATGAGGTGCGTAATCATCTGGTAATCGATGTGATGCAGGTTTTGTATGAGGTGTGTGGCACCAAGACTTCTTATGAGAATCTTATGAGATACTGGACCTAATGGATATTAGATATGATACATGCATGATTTTTGTACCCGATGAGGTTCATGAGTGATGTTAAATCATGAGAGGACATGAGTCTAGGGATGTCTAGTGGACCATTGATTTTTTTTTTAATTTTTGGGTCGAGAAGTGATCACATAGGTAAATCCTAAGTTGGATATTGAATTGAGGGGAGTTGAACTTCAAATTGATTCCACAGGTTGTCCAAGGTGATTTAAATGATATGGATATGTTTGGGAACCTGCTTAAGTAATGTTTTATAGGTTAGGGTTGAGCTATGTTAAGGTGGGTAGATTTTAATGTCTCGAGTTTTTGGAATGTGTCCTTTTTTGGGTAAATTTGAATTTTTTCTTTTGTGGATGGACCATACTTTATCTTGATCATAATATCTTAATTATATGAGTTACTTTGACCTAAGAAATTATTTTTATATGGGTTTTATGTATTGGAAGGTTACTCTAGTTTTTGAGTGATTTTCAAGTCTGTTAGAACGAAAAAACTCAGTTTTGAGAATGCGTAGATAGAGGTGAAAAGTTTAGAAAAACCATGTAGCCTCCGAGGAGAAACAATGTGACCATCCAATAAAACTGATCATAGTTTGAAAAACTATGCAGGAGGGGGTGAACAACAATGTGAGACCTCTATAATTTTTAGAAAATGGGATTCACATGGTCAGTTATTGGTTTGAAAAACTGTGCACCTTACCATACAAGGTGGTTCCTTGGATAGTGTTAACAACACGGGCTACACATAGTTTCGTAGACCGTGCACCTAGATATGTAAGGGGAAACCCCTCTTATATAGTGAGGGTGCATTGTTAGAACATGGTTATCCAAACCATGTGAGATAACCATGTGAATCATTTAAAAGTCAGAAATTATGATTCTTCCCCTACCCTCTATTTCTCTACTTTCACTATTTTTCCTCCTTTCATCCACACGCAGTATGGGTTCTCCCTTTACTCCTCTCACTTGGTATTTGGACATTCTTCATCATCTGAACTTTGATCTTTGGTCAATTGGTGGATATATATTCATCTTGGTAAGACCTTCAATCTTTTACCTTTTTTTCTTTGGTTATATCACCCTATAGAGCACTAAATTCTTGTGAGCTCTTTTACCCTATTTTCTAGGTGTTAATGTAAAAAACTATTTTTTTTGTGATTTGGATCGAGTTACAAAATGATATCAGATTAGTGAGTGACTATTATTATAAGGTAAGTGGTTCTTATATTTCTCTATGATTTTGCTGTTTTTATGGGGTACACTCTAAATGCACCATGTGAGTTAACCAAGAGATAGAAAAATATATTATCTTTTTATATTTAAATTATTAAATTGATGATGTAAGATACCTATGGGAATACTCTTGCAACCCTAAAAATGGTCAATCCGGGCAAGGGGATTAGAAAATATTGGGATGTTTAGTCTAGGTGTATAATTTAAATTTAATTGAATTGTTTACATTGTATTGCTAAGTTCCTTGGGAACGTGATGGGAACGACCTAAGGATTGAGGTGATGTCGATCACCTGGATGGAGGTGACATGGTTCGTCAGGTTGGGCTTGGCATAGGTTACTTGGGCTTATGTTGATCACCAGTTTGGGTGACATGGTCATTGTATTGAGATAAAAAGGTTATCAAGTTGATGTAAAGTCTCTCAGTACTTAATATAGTGATGACCATCATGATTTTGAAATATGGTCATAGGGAAACATGGTGCCAGCTGATGTTTCTTAGGAGTTTTGGTGATTTCCGCTCACTGTATATTGGATGAATTTCATTAGAGTCATGTTCACAAAGATAAGACTAATATCGAGGTGTTTTTGACCACTTGTGTGGGTGGAGGCCTCAATAGACTTTGTGGCTTAGGTGATGGTGTTGACCATCAAACATGTTTGGGGGTTCTCACAATATAAATCCACTTGAATGGTGGTGGACGATTGATTTTTGATGATTAGACCATTGGTTGGGAGATTAAGATCACCGTTTTACTTGAGGCTATTGGGATACGTTATTAGTATGAAAAATATCACGATGCCTCAGGATTTCAATTGTTTAGCTGAAGATGTTTATTATTTTGGTGGTAGATATATCTATGCCATAGGACCGTTGGCTGTGAGACAACATGGAATTCCATACTAGGGTCCAAGGGACCAGGTAATTTTTGATTTTAAATTCCATTAGGATGCTGGGATATATGATTGAAAACATTAGGTTTTAGGGATATTATTTTTGGGTGGAACCCAAGGATTCACTAGACTTGCATTTCTTCAAGGGATGCCTTGAGAGCTATGCCAAGGATCCACACCATTGTAGTTATATATATACAAATATGTACTGTATGCTATATATATAAATGGGGGAACAAATTCATAGATTACTGACAATAGAAAAATAAGGTAGAATGTTTTTTGAGGATGACGAGCATAAGATAAGTGGGTTATTTATTAAAAGTTCAAGTGATTCCTTTTATTTATTTTTAGCATACACTTACATAATCATTGGTGTAGGAAATGAAAAAATTAGTGTAGGACTACTAATATTTATTATCACACCCTATATGGTTCCTTTGGGATGTGTTTAGACTTTATGTCTTTGTGATTAGGTAAGGGACAAAGCATAGAAGTTGGACCATAGTGGTCAAGTTGGACCATTTTCATGGATGGATGGAAATGGAACTTGGAAGTTCTTGCATCATCTAGAGTTCTATTTTCATTCAAGATGATTCGTATTTATATGTATTGATGGTCATACATGGGAAGCCCTTCTATTTATTTTTTTGTATGACCTTCTATGACATGTGTGTTTATAAATAGTATGTTTAGGCATGCTTTTTATTACTGATGCTGTCTATTTATGCTTCTTCTATTGCTTGTTATTGATTCCATTGAGTATTGTCTTTATACCAATAATATATATATATATATATATATGTAATGACCATTATCATATTCACCACTAGAGGGTATAGTCTCTTGACCATCACCTCTGTACACCCTCACAACTAGTTGGCATCCTTTGGCATATGTGGAGGCACACCTAAGGCCTAGTGGACAACCAACCTAGAGCACTATTTAAAGTAGAATCTAGCCTGGGGAACTAAAATGGAGTCCATTAATTATGATTTGGTCATGGATTACCTATGATTATGATATACATACATGTCATCCCCACTGATATACTCATGGATTATTATGATCTCCCAAGCAATGGGGATGATTACGTTCTTCCTGATCAATTACTAGATCACGGTGTTGGACATGGAGTTCCACATCATTGATATATAATCATGGATTATTATTATCTCCATAGTGATTAGTATGATTACAATCTCCTTGATCAGAGACCTTGAGGATTGGGAATGATGTCTCATTGGTGATTTCTACTTTTACATCACCTAAGGGTTAGACCCTTAGGGATTATATGAGTCGCAATGTCATGACCACCTATGGATCGAGACCTAGGGATCAAACATCATACTGGATTTTCATGGAGAATGTTTAATGAAGACCATATCTATACTATATTCATAGTATCTTCCATTGATATATTTCATCCTTCATTATAGTGATTGGAGGCGAGTATGGGTGAACCCATGGATAAGACATGTATCTCCTTGTGGTGGTGTTGCTTACTCCGATACATTTCTGGAACTAACCAATGTAGGTATTGTAGATTGGGATTATAGACCCATAGATTGACTTAATTATTCATGGATTGAGTGGAATGACATCCAAATCAATTCCCTTTTCATAGGATTTCCATACAATTGATATTTCGGACACAAGGATATACTACATATTATTTTTTCTATTTATTTCACCTTACTATTATATATCCACATGTATATATATATATATTTAGGATAATATATATAATATATATACATGGTATCACCTTACCCTGTTGATCGTGAATACATACCCATGGATCAACTATGGTTACATGTTATTTGATTTATTTAACTTTTTTGTTATGTATCAGTTAGGCTGAGCATATTTCATGAGCATGCACTTATGACAATAAATTTATTGGTTTATCTTTAGGGTAGACTACTGAGATTATTTATCACCCCTGTATTTACACCTCAGTTTGGATGAAGACCTTATGTATTATTTTCAGGTTGATAACATGTTTCATGATAGATAGGGCTGATTCTTAGAGTTTCACGATCAAGTAGATTCACTCGTGCAGATCATTTTGATCAGGATGGAGTAGCTTAGTAGATCCTGGTGATTGGGTATGTGTCCTGGGTTAGAGTTGATAGCAGTTCCTTGTAATTTTATTTGAGTTTCCTTTAAATCTTTCTGCTTATTTAGTCATCCCATTGGGTGATCAGTGTTTTATGTATGTCATGGCTATTCTATATTTTATAACATTTCATTTATTATTATATTATGTTCAATTTCAGTTTATTTACTAGTTCACACTCTATCTATTTACTTCTTTGGATGATATCTAGTTTTTTTTTCTTTTTTAATCTGATATGTGGTCATAGTATCTCTACAAACACACCCTAGGATCTTAGCACTAGTTAGTTGCCTCTGACATATAGAGAAGTTCACTTGATGCCTTATGGAAAACTAGCTTAGAGAACCAATTTACTGGAATCTTGGTTTGGATGTTAAAAAGTTTCATCAGAGGTGTTTCTTTCCTTTTTATTTACTATTTTTATATGGTATATAGGATTATTAGGAATGTTTTATAACCTATGATGAATAGTAGACTAGTGCATCAAGAACACTTGTTTCAATAAGAAGTCATAGTTTCCAAGGATATGAGATTTTTTCTCTGATCTATGATGTTAAAGTTGTTTATGATTTAATCTTTAAATGACACACATATTGTGTGTATATTATTATTTATTATGGATTTAAAGATCTTTTATCATTTATCAAAGTCCATGTATTGATTTTTTCCCTTTACTGGAAAAGACAATTTGTTTCTCATGGATCATATTTGGTACATAGGGTTTACATGTTATAGGCTTGATAGTGTATGATTTTAGTGACTATAGAGGACGATTATTTAAAGCATTAATAAAAACATAAATGGTGTTTTACCATATATAAATTTTTGGAGGAATTCTACTCAATTGGGAAAATATTCACATATTTCTGTCTAATGGTAGGCTATGTGAATCTACATTGAGGTGTTTGATGGTGATGTTGATAATTCAGTACTCATGCACAGGAGGTGATGTAATCCTATTAGGTCCATACGAAACATGATTCACATGTGTTGGAATCCTTATAGAGTGTTGCTTCATAGGTTCAATTATTTAAAGTGTCAATAAAAATCTATAAAGTATTTTCCTGTATATCTTGGAATAAAATTCTACTTAATCGAACTTCATTTCTAGTTACCTAGTTATATTTATGAGTACAATACTGATATGTACTAGTCCATTTCTGGTGAACTAGACCTCAAGGGGTTATTACCGTGTACATAATCCTCGTTAGTTTCTATTTAGTATCTCCTCAACATTGGTATCATGACCTCTAGGAAGACGTTCCTTGTGAGGATGATCAAAGAGGATCAGGACCTTTTAGGCCATGTTGAATGTTTTGACCTTTATGGGTCTATGTTTTCTTTACCTATATTGTAGAGTTTTGATATTTTGGGCTAGATGGTTAGACCTTCTGACCCTCATGTGATACTTGATCATTAGTTCTAGGTGGGAGACATAGAGGCCATTAGTTTTGAATGAGACACTTGTTGTTCAATGTTTAGTTTTTTCAAGGGAAACCTATAAGAAATCTTAGCATAGGATTATGGGTACATATCTGTAACACCCCAAGCTTCCACGGTACGCTTCTCTTAGAATAATACAATAGCATGTGTTGTATGCAACTTCGAGTTCTAACACACCACAACCAATCAAACTACCCATTATGAATAGTAATACCCACTTTTTCTAAATTTTCTAAATTTTATTTTTCAAAATGGACTTCATTTCTGAATTCGGAATATCGAAATTAGACTAGGGTGAGTTTTTGGTTTTTTTCTAAAAACTTTCAATTTTTGATGAATAGTGAAAAAAACTGAGTTATTAGTTGAAACCAACTTTTTATTTAAATAATGATTTATTTTATTTAAATTTATTTTAGGTAAAAATAGATAAATAATATCTATATAATTTCAATGTAATTTATTGGAGTCAATTTATATTAATTTTAGATATATAAAAATTTTATTGAACTTTTACCGTCTTTTACCGACCTCCTAGGAGATTTTGAAAATTTTCATAAAACATAATTTTACCACATCTGTGAATTGAATTTCAAAAATCTGAGAGACACGGTTGATATCAGTAAGTAAAATGTGGTTAAGATAAAAATAATTTTTTGTGAATAGTAACCTTTTACTTGTATTTACCGCGGTTAAAAGTAAATAGGGTAATTAAAGGTAAAAATAATAATATTATTACCCTAAAACATGTCCTAATTCTATTGGATAAGTGTTATTCGACCAAAAAAACTTAGGAATAAAATATTATCCTTTAGGTCCATTTGGATTAGATTAGGACATTTATTATTATTTTATTTAAAGAAGAGTTAAAAGAGTTAAAATCAAAGTTTAATAACTAAAACATTTTTAATATTGGGTTATTCATAAGATCAATTGGATTATAAATATTCATTAAAAATCTAACTAGATTTACTACATAATGGTATTTTATTTATAATTTTTTGATATTAAATAATTTAATTTATTAATGACACAATGATGATGTAGTAATTACCGTATTAATGAAAGATTAAAATAATTGATATTATAAATACCCAAATAAATGTAAATTAAGACTTTTAATGAATTAAAATAATTTTATAGGTTAATATGACATTTTATTATTGATTTAAATAACTTTTTTCTAAGTAATCATGCTGTTATGATTTTCACAAAAATCAAATACCAAACAGTGTCAAAATTGACATAAAAGAGTTTTTTAAAAAAATATAATATTATTAATTTATATTATATTACTAAAAATCCAAGAATCATCCAAATGACTTAGATAAGGTCATATATATTAATAATTAACCACTTGGGTTTCTCTTGGCTTGTTATAGTAAGTTTATTAACCATATAATATAACAATACAAAGAGACATGGTAAATGTCAAACTATTTAACTAAGAGTTAAATATAAATGATAAGGTTAATATGGTGACCCAAACCTATCTAAAATATATTGGTTGAAATGATTTATACCCATACCCACCCTATCCTTGAAATAAGTCACTTTGAAGCTATTATAAACCGAATAGAAATTTTTTATAAAATAATATTTTAAGTTTTTCCTAAGGTGTGCCTCACACCTCTTATAAAAGGGCACTCCCCATTCACTCAAATTCACACCTTCAAAGCCTTTTTGATCGGACAAACCCTACCAAAATATCCTATAAACTGTCCTCCATTCATTCTAGATTCATTACTTTAGTAATAAAGACAACTTAAGGATCCCTTTTGATCAAATAAAAAGGAAGAACTCCAATAAAAGGTAATAATTTCACCACCCTCTTTCATGTTCTTTTCTTCTTCCACTTCTTATTTCATCGTTGTTTCCATTATAAAATTTTAACTACAGTATCTTCTATATAATGTGATGCTATTATAAATATTTTATAACCATATTAGTTATTTTATCCATCCTATGAATGAAAAATTCACCACACGTGCGTACGGATGGCTTACCGTCTCCAAGTCGTGGTGTAGTTTGTTATTCAAACATTTCATCGTTTGGATGGGTACAATAATGAGTATAAATGATGTAAATAATAAATATAAAATTATAATGATTCTGTAAATATTATATACCATCCAATTATATATTATTTTAATATCAAATGAATGATATTGTCTCTCGTGCGTACGTACAGACTACCATCTCCACGAACGCGATGATATTCATTCCCCATCGTATCCATTCAAGACTAAATTTCATTAGATGATTAAAATTAATGTTTAGAGACATAATATCATTATTTATATAAATAAAATATATCATATTCATAACAAAAATGTCTTAAATAACCAAGCATATAAAGGAGAACGAATCTGTTAACACAAAAAATGACGATATTACTAAAATATCTTTAACAAAGAAATATTAGAAGATCATATATGATATCATATCAATATATATATAGTTATTGAATATTTTAATAACAATTATTTTACCATTATACGGGAGGTTAACTTACCCTCGACCAAGGAAAAGTACAAGGTAAGGGTTAATTGTACAATCTCTTCATTATCCAAGGTTGTTTATACGTAATTATCTACTGGGACCTCTTTATCATCCACATCCATGTTTCTTAAAAATGTATGTCAATACATTCTTAATATTTTATAGACTATGGGTTAAAGTAATTTATACCTTTTTTGACATTTATAAGATGTTTATAAATGAATCTTTCTATCTTTTTCCAAACAAGGTCTTTTATAACCTTTTCGACAAAATTAAGGTAAGAATGTCTTTTTTTAACTTATACGGTGGTTGTAGCTATTTTCCACCATTATAACATTGTCAAAGATTCCCTTACAATCTTATAAAAATATTTTCAAAATAAATGTTTTCTTTTTAATTATGTGACTCTTAAATGATTTCAAAATATAAAGAGATATTTTTCTAAAAAAGGTTTTGATTTCATCTATGTCAACATCCTTTGATGGATTTTAAGCTTATTTGAAGTTGATTTATTATGATAAAAAATCCCCATATTATGTTGAATGTTCTGTGATATGTTTAACTGTGGATGTGTTATTTTTATAACATTCATGGTTTATGGATAATGTATTGAAATTTCGTACGCTAGTTTTAATACGAATGTTTATGTTATGTTTAAACCTTTTCGTATGAGGAATGCATTGGACTTAGTAAGTGGCGGGTGGAGCCCGCTATAGCTCTTGGATGCATCGGTAGGTATCATGAGACAAACTATTTTCTTGGCACAATGCATTGACAAAATCTTATTTTTAGTCTTGGCACAAGGCCTTGACTATGTGGTTATGAAAGTCTGACATTATACATTCCATCATTTTGAAAGTGGTTATTGATATTTCATGTGATTATTCAACTAGTAGAATATCCATGTGAATATGTAAATGGAATTATTTAATTTTATTTTTGCCATATTATATTGAATTTAATGTTTAAAAAGGATTTTGTTTTAGTTATACATTTCCTTAAATGTTTATGATTATTTATGAAAGTTTCCGCTATATTGTTATCCTTACTGAGCATCTGAGATCACCCCTTTCTATGTTTTATTTTTCACAGGATGTAAAGAAGTATTTTATGAATAACCTATAGGGATAGTTTGAGAGGATACGAGTGTGGTATATTGAGACTATTTTGTTTTAGTTTTTCACTTTATGATGTAATGCAAGACTTATGAATGTATCTAGTACTTCCACGGCTACTAAACTGATCGTTATTTCGGGACTTGATCTTTGGTGATCATGCAAATGTTATGTAATAATGCACCGACTCTGGGTAACTAGGTTCGGGGCATTACAGTTGGTATCAGAGGAAGTTTAGTACAAACCTTGGAATCTAGATTTATATAAACTCTGATTAGAGCACATAGGCCTAAGATAAACTATGAGGATTAGTATAGAAGAACTTTCTAGAATTTTGGTATTATAGATATTTTTTGAGTTTTCCAAGAAATACATCCTTCTCTGGATACGATCAGGTAGAGGCGGCTCTCGCACAGATGTACCTAGGGGTAAAACCCAAAAAAACTGCTTTGAGCTAGACTCGAACGGGAACTGGTGCACGAAAACGGGCCTTGATGCACTCTTGGTTACGAAACTCCCAGGGGATATGATTAGGATAATTATCATTTTCATTATAAAACATTATGAAGGGGTTATGAGTATATACTTCCTCAAAGAAAAACTTTTTTTTATTATGGATTATATCCATAAACAGTTCAATTTATGTTAAGTGTTTTACAAGTTTGGATTTATGTATTGCGATTCATAAACTAATATAGTGTATTCCATTGTTTAGAAATGGCGCCTAGTGGAAGGAATGGAAACCGTATCAATGCGCGTAATCCATGTAAGGATTTCCCTCCTACTCAAGATAATTATAGTAGAGCTGGTGATGCAATTTGTGCTGATTAGCTTATCACTATACTGGGAAAACTCACTCAGGTTATGAATAATAACCTTACCCGTATGGAGCACCCTGATCCACGACGTGGAGGGTCAATGTTAGATCTCTTCATGAGGAAAAAACCACCAACATTCAATGGGAGTAAAAATCCATTGGTAGCTGAGAAATGGATAAGTTCCCTAGAGAAAATATTTCAGGCTTTGGGAAGTAATAAAAGGGAAAAGGTTTTCATGCCAGTTTATCTCCTCATTGGAGATTCTGATCAATGGTGTTCATTGATACAAAACACAAAGGAAGATGAAGAAGTATCAAGTATGGAATGGAGGGAGTTTAATGAAATTTTCTTAGAAAAATAATTTCCTCATGACCAGTGAGTGGATATAGAAAGACAATTTCTGCGTCTAAGGAAAAAAGAGGATGAGAATTTCATAAAGTATGAAGATAACTATACAATTTTAGCAAGGCATGCTGCATATTATATACTTAACCCGAGAAGTAAGATTGATCATTTCTTTGATGGGTTAAAACCATTTCTCCGTCGAGAATTAGTCTCACAATCCCTCTCATCGTATGAAGATATTGTCTCATGTGCTATCAATACAGAAAAGAAATTCTCTAAGTCTTATTAATTAAAAGAAAAGAAAGAGAAGACGAGATATGCTCATCACTCTGGAAATGGAAATAAGGGGAAGAAGGGAAAAGTAGAATATTCATCCTGCAGTAAATGTGGAAAGAAACACCCTAATACCTGCTTTAAGGGAATGGGAGTCTATTACAAGTGTGGTGAAAAAGGCTACCAAGCTCATGATTGTAAGGGTAATAAAGAAGCTACCGATGTTCAATACTACAATAGCAGGGAAATGGGAAATTATGAAAATAAATTTCCTACGTGTCAGGGAAACTTACCTCAGAAAAGGAAAAGGGATCAAGGACAAGCTTATGTTATCACTACTGTTGAGGTTGAAGCTCCTAAAGATGTGGTGGCAGGAAATTTAATGGTTTCCTCAGGTTTAGCCAATGATTTATTTGATTCTGGATCTTTGCATTGTTTCATATCTTCCCAGTTTGCTAAGAAATTAGGTATTTCCAATTTGATTTAACAAGGGAGTTGTTAGTTAGAACTCTTAAGGGAAGTATCATTGAAATAATGTTTTGTGAATCAGTTCCCATTAGAGAATATAAATGTTCTTTATCTACTGATCTCATCATCATACCCATGATTGAATTTGATATAATCCTCGGTATGGATTGGATTTTGGACCATGATGTGAAGATTTATTTTAAGAAGAAGGAGGTTACAATTTCTGATGATGATAAGGAGTACCTTATTTTTAGAGAAGAAACTTCACCAACTAATTCTTATCTAGATCCACCCACAGTAGCTCAACTAAATTCAATTATTGGGGAGAAAGAGAATGAAATAACTATGGGCTAGGAAAGGAATGTTCGAATAGAGGATGTACCTATTGTATAAGAATATGTTGATGTTTTTCTAGAGGATTTACCTGGACATCCTCCAGAATGAGAAATTGAGTTTTCTATTGACTTAATTCCTAGTTCAAGGCCCATATCGAAGACCCATTATAGAATGGACATTGTGGAATTAGTGGTACTAAAGAAACAACTAGAGGAATTTAGTAATAAGGGACTTATTCACCCTAGTGTTTCTTTATGGGGAGCCCCTGTCCTTTTTGTTAAAAAGAAAAATGGATCTATGAGGTTGTGCATTGACTATAGGGAGATCAATACTATAATAATAAAGAAAAAGTATTCCCTACCCCACATTGATGATTTATTTGACCAACTTCATGGAGCTCAATATTTTTCAAAGATTGACCTACGATCTGGATATCATTAGTTGTGTGTGAAGAAGGAAGACATTCCAAAACAACATTTCGAACTAGGTATGGGCATTACGAGTTTACAGTAATACCTTTTGGTCTGACTAATTCAACCTCTATTTTCATGGATTTAATGAACAAAGTATTCAAGGAATATTTTGATGACTTAGTAGTGGTATTTATTGATGATATCTTGCTATACTCCAAAATCTATGAAGATCATGAAAATCACTTGCGCACAATTCTGAAACCCCTCAGAAGAAATGAAATATATGGGAAGTTTAGAAAGTTTGAATTATGGCTTTAAGATATTTCTTTTCTTGGACATATTGTCTCTATGGATGGAATCTCCTTTGATCCTTCTAAGATAAGAGTGATCCAAGAATGGCTTGCACCAACGAGTATAACTGAGGTACACAGTTTTATTGGTTTAGCAGGTTATTATCGACATTTCGTCTAGAATATTTCATGGTTGGCTAACCCATTAACCAAGCTCACACATAAAGGGGTTAAATTTGTTTGGACAAAAGAGTGTAAAGAATGTTTCAAAGAACTGAATAGAATATTAGTAAATGATCCTATCTTAAATCTACCATTGGGGAATGATGGGTTTGTTATTTATAGTTATGCATCAAAGAAAGGACTTGGTTGTGTCCTTATGCAGAATGATAGGGTTATTTCATATGCATCAAGAAAGCTAAAAATTCAAGAGAAAAACTATTCTACTCATGATCTTGAGTTAGCAGCTATAATATTTTCTTTGAAGATAGGGAGAAACTATCTCGATGGTAAAAAATGTGAGATATATACCGATCAAAAGAGTTTGAAGTATATTTTCTCACAAAAGGAACTCAACACGAGGCAAAGGCGATGGCTTGAGTTACTCAAGGATTATGATTTCACTATACACTACCACACGGGGAAGGAAAATAAGGTGGCATATGCTTTGATCATAAAGGATCATGGAGTTTTGAATAAGATGCGAATTGAAAGGGATCCTATTTTCTTAGATCTAGTGAAGATGGATATGGGAATAACCATGGAAGCTGAAACATAAATTCTTATTCAAATGGTTTCCAAACCATCTTTACTAGAAAGGATAAAGAGTTCTCAAACTGATGATGAAGAGTTTCAAAAGAATATTAAAGCTATGAATGATGGGAGACTGAGTGACTTTGTGTATGAAGATGGAATTTTGAAATTTGGGAAGAGACTTTGTGTTCCCGATATACCTGATCTAAAAAGAGAATTGTTGGATGATGCTCATAGTTCTAATTTCTCTATACACCCTAGCAGCACTAAGATGTATAGAGATTTGAAGGAAAATTTTTGGTGGGACAACATGAAGAGGGAGATTGCAGCTTTTGTGTCAAGATGTATGGTTTATCAACAAGTGAAAGCTGGAAGGCAATATCCTAGAGGAGTCATGCAACCTATTCTCATACTTGAGTGGAAATGGGATAATATTACGACGAACTTTGTCATGGGACTACCAAAGACTCCTATAAGGAACGATGAAATATGGGTCATTGTTGATCGTCTTACGAAGTCAGCACATTTTATTTCTATAAGAGAAGATTTACCACTTGAACATTTAGCAAGACTATATATTAATGAAGTTGTAAGGCTCCATGGTGTACCCCTATCAATTGTTTCTGATCATGATCCCCGTTTCACATCAAGATTCTGGAAAAGTCTTCAGATTGACTTGGATACTGAACTTTGTTTGAGCACTGCCTACCACCCTCAAACAGATGGACAATCAGAACGAACTATTCAAACCTTAGAATACATGTTGAGTTCCCGATCACTTGACTTTCAAGGTATGTGGGATCAATATTTACCTCTGGTAGAATTTTCCTATAACAATAGCTTCCATTCAAGTATTCAGATGGCACCATATGAAGCGTTATATGGAAATAGTTGTCTCATAATAACTTGTTGGGATGATGTTGGTGAAAGAAAACTTGTAGGCCCAGAACTTGTGGAGGAAATGATGGAAAATGTGAAGGTAATCCAAACCCACATCAAAGCAGCTCAAAGTAGGCAGAAGAGCTATACTGATAATCGAAGGAAGGATTTGGAATTTAAATTCGGAGATCATGTTTTCTTTAAGGTATCTCCATGGAAGGGAGTTATACGTTTCGGTAAGAAAGGTAAATTGAGTCCTAGGTACATCGGACCTTTCTAAATTTGAGAACGAATTGGGGCTATAGCTTACCGTTTGGAAATGCCGCCAAGTCTCTCCAAAGTTCACGATGTGTTCCATGTATCACTGTTGAGAAAATACATGCCTGACCCAATGGATGTACTCACCTATGAAGAATTAGAACTGGAACCCGATCTTTCTTATTAGGAAGATCCCATCAGGATTCTTGAAACAAAAGAACAAGTATTGAGAAACCGGACGACTCTTCTAGTAAAAGTTCTATGGAGAAATCATAAGATGAAATAGGCGATGTTGGAACCTGAGGAACTTATGATGAAGAACCACCCGAGTCTTTTTATGTAGTAATATTCTATAAATTTTGAGGATGAAATTATTTTAAGGAGGGGAGAATGTAACACCCCAAGCTTCCACGGTACGCCTCTCTTTGAATAATACAATAGTGTGTGTTGTATGCAACTTCGAGGTCTAACACACCACAGCCAATCAAACTAGCTATTATGAATAGTAATACCCACTTTTTGAAATTTTATAAATTTTATTTTTCCAAATGGACTTCATTTTTGAATTCATAATATCAAAATTATCCTAGGGTGAATTTTTGGTATTTTTATGAAAAATTTCAATTTTTGATGAATAGTGAAAAACAATGAGTTATTAGTTAAAACCGACTTTTTATTTAAATAATTATATATTTTGTTTAAATTTATTTTAGGTCAAAATATATACTTAATAACTATATATGTTCAATGTAATTCATTGGAGTCAATTTATATTAATTTTAGATATATAAAAATTTTATTGAACTTTTACCGTCTTTTACCCACCTCCTAGGAGCTTTTGCAAATTTGCATAAAACATAATTTTACTACTTCTGTGAATTGAATTTAAAAAATCCGAGAGACATGGTTGATATTAGTAATTAAAATTTGGTTCAATATGATAAAAATAATTTTTGGTGAATAGTAACTTTTTACTTTTATTTACCACAGTTAAAAGTAAATAGGGTAATTAAGGGTAAAAATAATATTATTATTACCCAAACACATGTCCTAATTCTATTGTATAAGTGTTATTAGACCAAAATAAACCTTAATAATAAAATATTATCCTTTAGGTCCACTTGGATTAGATTAGGACATTTATTATTATTTTATTTAAAGAAGAGTTAAAAGAGCAAAAATAAAAGTTTAATAACAAAAACATTTTTAATATAGGGTTATAAATAAGATTAATTAGATTATAAATATTCATTAGAAATATAAAAAGATTTCATACATAATGGTATTTTATTTATAAATTTTAGACATTAAATAATTTAATTTATTTATGACACAATGATGATAAAGTAATTACCGTATTAATGAATGATTAAAATAATCGATATTATAAATACCCAAATAAATTTAAATTACGACTTTAAATGAATTAAAATAATTTTATAGGTTAATATGACATGTTAGGATTGATTTAATTAACCTTTTTCTAATTAATCATGCTGTTATGATTTTCACAAAAATCAAATACCAAATAGTGACAAAATTGACATAAAAGAGTTTTTAAAACAAATATAATATTATTAATTGATATTATATTCATAAAAATCTAAGATTAGGAAAAATGAATTATATAAGGTTATATATATTAATAATGAACCACTTGGGGTTCTCTTGTCTTGTTATAGTAAGTTTATTAACCATATAATATAAAAATACAAAGAGACATGTTAAATGTCAAACTATTTAACTAAGAGTTAAATATAAATGATAAGGTTAATATGGTGACATAAACCTGTCTAAAATCTATTGGTTGGAAGGATTTAGACCCATACACACCCTATCCTTGAAATAAGTCACTTTATATCCATTATAAACCAAATATGAATTTATTATAAAATAATATTTTAATTTTTTCCTTAGGTGCCCCTCACCCCTCTTATAAAAGGGCACTCCCCTTTCCCTCAAATTTACACCTTCAAAGCCTTTTGGATCGGCCAAACCCTGCCCAAATATCCTCTAAAATGTCCTCCCTTTATCCTAGAGACCTTAATTTATTCAGAAAGATAGCTCAAGGAGCCATTTTGATCAAATCAATAGGAAGAACCCGAAGAAGAGGTAATAATTCCACCACCCTCTTTCGAGTTCTTTTCTTCTTCCACTTATTCTTTCCTTATTGTTTCCATTATAAAATAATAACTCCAATGTATTCTATATACTGTGATGTTATTATAAATATGTTACAACCATATTAGTTATTTTATCCATCCTATGAATGAAAAAGTCACCACACGTGCATACATATGGCTTACCGTCTCCACGTCGTGGTGTAGTTTGTTATTCAAACATTTCCTCATTTGGATGGGTACAATAATGAGTATAAATGATGTAAATAATAAATATGAAATTATAAAGATTATGTATATATGATGTACCATCCAATTATCTACAATTTTAATATAAAAAGAATGATATTGTCGTTCGTGCGTACGTACGGACTACCGTCTCCACGAACGCGATGAGATTCTTTCCCAATCGTATCCATTCAAGACTAATTTTCTTTATATTATTAAAAATATTATTTAAAGACATAATATAATTATGTATATAAGTAAAATATATCCTATTCATAACAAACATGGATTACGTAACCAAGAATATAAAGGAGAACGAATCAGTTAACACCCAAAATGACGATAATACTAAAATATCTTTAACAAAGCAATATTAGAAGATCATATATGATATGATATTAATATATATGATTATTGAATAATATAATAACAATTGTTTCACCTTTATACAGAAGGTTAACGTACTCTCAACCATGGAAAAGTTCAAGGAAAGGGTTAATTCTACAATCTCTTCATTATCCGAGGTTGTTTATACGTAATTATCTACTGGGACCTCTTTATCATCCACATCCATTTTTCCTAAAAATGTATTTCAAACCATTCTTACTATTTTATATACTATGGGTTAGAGTCATTTATTCCCTTGTTTTAATTTTATAAGATGTTTATAAAGGAATCTTTCTGTCATTTTCCAAACAAGGTCTTTCATAACCTTTTCGACAAAATTAAGGTAAGAATGTATTTTTTTAACTTATACGATGGGTGCGGATATTTTATGCCATTCTAAAATTGTCAAATATTCCCTTAAAATATTATAAGAATATTTTAAAAATAAATTTTTTCTTTATAATTATGTGACTCTTAAATGATTTCAAAATAGAAAGGGATATTTTTCTAAAAAAGGTTTTGATTTCATCTATGTCAACATCATTTGATGGATTTTAAGATTATTTGAAGTTGATTTATTATGATACAAAACTTCCATATTTTATTGAAGGTTTTGTGATATGTTTGACTATGGATGTGTTATTTTTATACCATTCATGGGTTATGGATAAAGTATTGACATTTCGTATGCTAGTTTTAATACGAATGTTTAAGTTTTGTTTAAACCTTTTCGTATAAGGAATGAATTGGACTTAGTAAGTGACGGGTGGAGCCCACTATAGATTCTCAATGAATCAGTAGGTCTCATGATACAAAATAGTGTCTTGGCACAAGGCCTTGAAAAAATGTTATTTTTAGTCTTGGCACAAGGCCTTGACTATGTGGTTATAAAAGTCTGGCATTATGCATTCCATCATTTTGAAAGTGGTTATTGATATTGCATGTGATTATTCGATGAGTAGAATATCCATGTGAATATGTAATGGAATTATTTAATTTTATTTTTTCCATATTACACTAAATGTCAAGTTTAAAAAGTATTTTTTTTAGTTATACATTTCCTTAAATGTTTATGCTTATTTATGAAAGTTTCTGCTATATTGTTATCCTTACTGAGCATCTGAGATCACCCCTTTCTATGTTTTATTTTTCCCAGGATGTGAAGAAGTATTTTATGACTAACCTACAGGGATAGTTTGAGGGGATATGAGTGTGGTATATGGAGACTATGTTGTTGTAGTTTTTCACTTTATGATGTAATTTAAGACTTATGAATGTATATTTTACTTCCAAGGATACTAAACTGATCGGTCTTTCGGGACATAATCTTTTGTGATCATGCCAATATTATGTAATAATGCACTGACTCTGGGTAACTGGGGTTGGGGTGTTACAATATCTAGGAAATGATCAAGTTTATACACTCATTTGAGATTGATGCATAGTTATTGATCCTGTTTTTTGATATAGGCATATTAATGCCATTGGCTTGTGAAGTAGAACATATGTTTCTTTGGTATCAAGTCTAGATTTGACATTCAAAACTATTTTGGTGCTGGTTCCTATTGACCATTGTTCCCATTGTTTCTAATGTAGCCAAAGAGTGGGTAGATTCTCATGACTGGAACAATTATGGGTAACTGGTGGTCATGGAAATGAATTGTAGCATGGGTATAATGCCTGATTTTGAATAGGAGTTCTAAGTGAGATTATAGATGATAATACTGATGTGCCATTTAGTATGTTCATCTTAGTCATGAGATGAATGAATTTTGGTAACATTAATTAGGTGATGATGGTATGAATCAGTTACACTTGGTACCATATAAATATTAAATCAATGGATAGCCATGTGTGATCCAAGGAAAAAGAGTTAATAGAAATACTATAGTCATGGTTGTCCTGGTATTGTGTTAAAGGATAAATGTACCTCTATGGTAGAGGAGTCATTAAGGGTAAATTGGGTACCAAGAGGCATTTGACCCATGTTTGGACCTTGAGAAAAACTATTAGGAGACGCGGTGTCAGGAGATAGTTAAAGTAAAGTGAAACCTATTTTGATATGAGCATGAATTAAAGAGATATATACATTCATTTTTATGGAATCTTAGTATACTCCTAGTTAGAGACAATCATGATCTATCTTGACATCATCTCAAGTGCGCTAAGAGAGTGTCGGCTCTATGATGGGATTCTTTTATTTTAAATGTATTTCCTAACATGATGAAGGAACTTATTGAGGTTATGCTCTAGGAGTGGTATAAGGTAATACATATGATTGGGAGTGCACCATTAGCCTTTTGATGGTGGTGATCCCTGTTTTCAGTTGAAATTTGGTGTTTTTTTGGGGTTTTGAGATTGGAGTTTTGTTATGAGATGATGATAATGGAATTACTACGGTGGGGAGTACTAGATCATCCATAGTTAAATATCTCCCATATAGGAGGCAGATGTTGACACTATGAGACCAGTCATTGGATAGTCAAGATAACATAGTTTCATAGATTCTTGGGATGAGAGAATGGATACTAGTTTTTCCACCAAGGATTCTTAGGGAAGACAAGATTTATAGTGGGGAGACTCTAAGAACCCATGTTTTTCCAGACTATAAATTTGAGTAGAAATTTGAATTATTTTTATCAGATGCTTATAAGGGGTAAAATGGAAATTTTCACTTAGTATATGATTATTTATAATTATTATGAAAACTCCATTGGTCCTGAAATAGGGTGTTTACTATAAGACAAGATTTTGGTGGAATTCCAAATTGTTCATATTTTCATGGAATAATTAAAAATTAATAAACTAAATATTAGTTTATTCGAAATTGTTCATTCAGCCATAAATTTTTAATAGATATTCAGATTTAGATTCCTTCTCTACCATTGAGTTTGGAATAGTGATTTTTTCCTAGGTCAAGCATAAACTTTGGTCAGGCACCGGGGCCATGCCGAGCCCCGTTTTCCTTTTCTTTCCTTTATTCCTTTTCTTTATTTTATTTTTTTCCGTTACCTATCTTCTCATGAACTCAGACATGGGAATACTACTTCATGTGACTAAGAGAGAAGATAGAGAGGGAGAAAGATAAAGAGATAGAGTGGAAGAGAGGTACCACCATGGATCTCGGGGGGAGATGGATCGTCATGTGTAGCTGTGGATCATGAAAATGAGTGATGACATAGAAGATTACACCCAAAGGTAGACCATTTTATGTTTTTCTATAAATACCCATTAATTTACCATTTTCCTATTTTAATGTCTTCTTACGACTGCTTAATTTCCCTTTTGGATCGATCTATAGCCTTTGGGGAGAAATGTGAGAGTTTAGGCAATTTGAGGGGTTTCCCATTCATAAATCTTGATCACATACCATGTAGTTCATGAACACACACCTTGTGTTCTTTACTTTTGGTGAAGATGATATTGTCAGAAGTACACTCCATGCATGGGGTATATATCCCATGGATTGGTACTTGGTTGTGTAGTAGTGTACCCAACCAGAAAACCCGTGTAGGGGCACATGGCCGTGTTGATCACACAACCAGACCCCATGTGTGTTACACACGAGGTATAAGTACACAATAAGGATATATACATGGTACATAGGTTGGTACCCTATGTAAGTAACATGCCATGAACCTATCTTACACACCACGTACAAGGTCTTTTATATGCCAACTCCGGATGAGGTACATGCCCAAGTAGAGCATTAAGAGAACACATCGTGTACTAGGTATAAATGTCTTGCTACCCTTTGAAGGGTTTTTGTATATTTACACCCCTAAGTTGTAATTGGACACTTGAGTTTTCCATTTTGAGTATCCTTCCATGTATATAGAGACTGTGAAACCCTTGAGGTGATTTAAGGACTCCTAAGTGTAATTTTATTAGTTTTTTCTAAATAGAGGGGTAATTCCTCAAGTAATCAAATTAAGTTATCTTTTGAGGGTGAGATACTTTTATCTGAGATGTTTCACAAGATATCTTTCGTGCAAAATAATTTTGTAGCATTCCCCTTGAGGAATTACCCCTTACTAGATGGTCCCTTTTGTCATAGAAGCCCGTGAGGTTAGTTATTTCCAAGGATACCCTATAGGATTGATCTTCTTATGTTTTTACCTAGTGGATATCATATAGTACACCAATATATTTTATTATTACCAAATGTCTCATGTGGTATTCCTTCATTTACATGCTAACCCAGGGAATCCCATGTAGGATCCCACTACCTTTTCAATCTTCTCGAGGGTCCCATGTTGGAAACCATTTTCCCTAGTACTGTTATAATTATCCCATGTATGATTCCTCTTTTTAATTACTGTTTAGGATCCCATGTATTATTTCTCCTTTTAACTTCACTGATGAGGATCACGAGTAGTATTTCTCTATTGTTTTATAACATGAGTGGACCAGTGGGTTCCCCCATGTTGACCGAACTTGATCCAATGCTTTGGGGGTTTGGGTAGATATGGTAGCGGGTATCACCTTAGAACCCACGTAGAACTTGTAAGCTCATGGGGTTGTGGAATAAGTTGTGTGTTTAATAATTCAACCACCATCCCTCTTTATTTATTCATTCAATTATTTTTTATTGATGTAGTACTAACTACTAGAGGTGTATCCTAGTTTTTGTTTGATGACCAAAACACGATAAATCTTCTTCTTTTGAGATCACCAGGCATAATTATTGGGATATAGCTATTGAGCCTTACTATTTAGGACTTCCATACATATTTCCCGTGATATATCTTATGAGGTATCTATTTTATATATTGGGATGCCCAAAATTATTTTATAGGGTCCATATTTTTTTCTTGTGTTTATGATATTTGGGAATGGCGTTGCTATGTTTTTTAGGTTGGGAATAACATCCCTTAATTATGATTTGGGAATGGAATTCATATGATGATGATATATGAGAGTTAAATCTTTACTAATATACTCATGGATGATTTAGTTCTCATGAGTGATGGGGATGATTACACTCTCCCTGATCAATTACTTGATTATGGTGATGGACATGGAAGTACACATCATTTATATATAATAATGTATGATTATGATCCCTAGAGTGATGGGGATTATTCCACTCTCCATGATCAGAGACCTTGAGGGGTGGGAATGATGTATCACTACAGATCTCTCCTTATACATTGCCTAAGGATCAGAACTTTTGGGATTATCCGAGTCACAATGTCATGACCGCCTACAAACTTGGACCTAGATCGTAGACACCATACCATATTTATATGGCGAGTATGTCATGACGTCCAACTCTTTATAATATTGACAATATTTTTTTTTGGTATATGAATTCTTTCATTATATTTATTGTAGGTGAGTACGGGTGAACCAAGTGATAGGAAATATATCCTCTTATGGTTATATAGCATAATCAGAGACATTTATAGTGTTGGAAGAAGTAGGTATTTTCATTTGGGATTATGGACCCATAGATTCACTTAATTGTACATGACTTGAGTGGTACGACATCCCGCTCAATTCCCATTTCACAGGATGTCCAGACGATTGGGATTATAGACCCAAGGATTGATTGCTAATTATTTACGCTATTTCTTTCACATTACTGATGTATATCCATATTTAAGTGTATATATATATATTTATGGGAATATGTATATACACGAATAAATATAAATATATAATATATAACCTTTCCCAGTTAAAGGAGATTATGGACCTAGGGATCGACTGTGGTTTCATGTTATTTGATTGATTCATTTTTTTAGTTGTGCCTCAGTTAGGCTGAGAATATTTCTTGAGCATTCACTTATGAAATAATATTTATAGGTTTATCATTGGGGTGGCCTATTGAGATTATTTCTCACCCATGTACATGCACCTTGGTTTTCATGTAGACCTTATCTCCTCTTTTTTAGGTTGATCCTATGTGGCATGGTATATAGGGATCATGACCAGAGCATCAAGATTTAGTGGAGCCAGTCATGTGGATCCTTTTTATTGGACTGGAGTATCTCGACATTATTATGGAGACCGAGTACGTAGTCTATGTTAGATTTAGTAATAGATCCTTGTAATTTTATTTCATTTTCTTTTATGTAATCCTACTTGTATGGTCGACCCAATGGGTGATCAGTGTTGTGTGCATGACATGGATGTTCAGGTTTTTATAATAGTTCATTTATTATTAGAACATGTTATATTTCAGTTTATTCACTACTTCCTCATTTTTTTATTTACTTCGTTGGATGATATATAGTTATTTTATCCTATTTTTTACTTTGATATGAGGGTATAATCTCTCCACAGACACACCCTAGGACCTCACTTTATGTTAGAATCCTATGGTATATGAACAGTTTTTCTTGATGGATTTTGTTGAACCAGATTAGAGCACTGATTTAATCGAATCAAGGTTGGGATGTTACAAAACTGTTGATGAAAAAAAATCCACATATAATGGATATTTTTTGGGGGAGAAAGTTATGTGAGTTAGAATACAAGGAAACAAAATTCAGTACCTCTTAGCATGATTGAATCTGAGTATGTAGCTACCACTAATGCTGCAAACCCAACTTATGTAGATGAAAACCCAGTTGAATGATTTTTTGGTAAATGCGAAGTTACCTCTTCTCTTGGGTTTTGATAATTAGAGTACTATAAATTAAACTAAAAATCCCATTCAACATTATTATTCCAAGAACATTGATATAAAATATCACTTTATCAAATATAATTTGGTGAAGAATGAAATAATTCTAGAATTTGATCCTAGAATAAAAAAAGTTTATGATATATTCACTAAGACATTCATAAAGGAAATATTTCATATGATAAGGTTGAACATGGTCGTACAAACTCCATCTTTTCATGGTTACTGTATGTGAATTAATACACTCTCTCATATTCCCTTTAGATATATTTTTCATAAGGGGCAATTATTTTTCATAAATATATCCGATGATATGTTTTTAAACTTTTAAGGAGGAACATATATTTTAGGAGAGTTATTAAAATTGGTAAGCTATGATTTATGCACGTGTGAACTATTTTAATAGTTAATTATAGTGGATATAGGAACCCTTTTTATTGAAGGAAGAATTTGAGAAAGTTGAAATTTTATTGAAAAATTTTTAGGGGTAAGAAAAGAGTTTCTTAAATTACTACTTATGGACAATATTGTATTATTTTTCAATGATTCTTGTTTCCTAAACTGTGTTCTCTCAAGTAGTCTTAGAATTCCTGGATAAGTAATCAATTGATTGAGATTAAAATATAGAGTTATTTATGTTTCTTGGTTAAAAAAATACAATGTGGGAGATTATTGAGACTGAGTTAGATGAATGTGTTTTGAGGTAGCTGGAAGTTGATAAGAAGATGTTTGGTTGGTAGGTTATGAAAATTAAGGTTTTTTAGAAAGGATTAATTTTTTCTGAATTAACATAATACCACATAAATTCATAAAACATTAAAAAAATGGACAATATATGAAGATATTATCTAATATAGAAGAACTATAAAATATTTCTTGACCTAGTCCATTAGATGAAGGTTACCAGATAGAGGTTCATCAGATAGAGTTTTCGATGAAAAATAAAATATGTTGATGCTTTTCTATTATTAAGTTCCTAACATAATGAGTTAAGAAAGACTTAATTATTTTTCATTAAGTTGAAAGAGGTATAAATTCATTTGTATGTAAAAATTTTATACTATGAAGTTTTATAAACATTGTATAAAAATAAACCACCTGATTGATGTTTTCACTTTCATAAATGTTGTCTAACATGATTCATAAATGTTTTAAATAAATATATAAGGTGACCCAACAAGACTGATTTTTCCAGAAAAAGGAACATCTATGAAGATTTTATTTCCTAATTTAATAAATTTATACCTTTCAAATTTCAATATTTGTAATGTATTTTTGTTTTTATGGTTGGAAAAATTATCAAATGAATGCTTGTAGATGTTTTTTATAATATGTTTTTCTCTAAATGAAAAGGGAAGTTGTTTAGGAATAAAATCAGATGAATAATATCAGATGATGCTATATAGAATAATCTTTAAGATAATCCATTTTTGATGATGTTAGTAAGAAAGGATGATTACATGAATATTTATGTGTTATCATATAGAGGTTTCCATGAAATGGAAACAAATGATGTTTTCTAATGAAAATCATCAGATGGAGGTGCATTAGATAGAAGTGTTGCTACAAAGTATTATCAGACAGTGGTTTTGGAATAAAGTTCATAGGATAAAAGTAGTTCCATGAAGTGAATTATATATAAGTAATGCTATGATATTGTACCGAACCAAAGTTATTTATAGTGTTGTCATAAATATATCAAATGTGATGATGGTGAGATGATTGTTTAATGTTCATAAGCTCATGATAGAAGATCATGGTTCTTGATGAGTGTTAATAATTGTCAAAGATGTTCCTTAATGTTTAGGTTATGGAAATTCAAAGAAATACATAAATGTTGGAGTTTTCTAGAATCTTCAAGAATACTTTAGAAGTCTTAAGAATAATTAAGAAATATATTTTTTTGTGTAAGAGATTCAAATTATAATATTTAATTGAGAAGGAAAATAAATTATGGTTCCCAACATTTCTACTTCAATAACTACTATATTAAGAGGTGTTCATAGAAACACACAATGTACACTATTCATGTGACTAGAAGTGGGAAAAGTGGTATAAAATAATAAATATGAGTAGATATAATTTGTGGCGAAAGAACGGAAATTTGATTTCCATATAGAGTTTTTCATCAGTTGTTATTAGCTAGAATATGTGCAGAAATGATCAGATGAACAAGGTTATAAAGGTAGCAATCAAAAAATAGGAAGTTGAATTAGTCGAAGGATACCAGATAGAGTTTTTATATCAGTTGTATCAGATGAAAAAAATAATGTGGTGTGAGGATGAATAGTGGTATATAGGGTATCAATCTATACAATGGAACCAAACAGACTTAACTAGATAGGCACCAGATAAAGTTTTCTGGATGAACCCATTAGATGGATTTTTCTGGATAAACCCATTATATGAATGTTTTATATAGAAGTCCAATAAGAAGTTATTACCTTATTCATTTTATTAATGTAAATAATAAATTCTTGTAAGATGTGAAAGTGTGGAGAAAGAACAAGAAGTGAAGTGACACAAAATAGATTCTTATTGGTGAAGGTTTCTTATAGATGTTATAATAAATTTACATCACTATCTATACAAGGAGAACATGAACTGTCAATTGAATATAGTGAAACAAAAGTGAAAGGATATTCCTTTCTTGCGACAACTATATAATAATGTCTTTTTTCTAGTGGATTGTGTGGTATTTTATTATTTCCAAACCATGACAAGGTCTAGCTACTCTTGTTGATGTTTAATGTCATGACCCATCCCCCGGGGCCCATAACATAACTACCCCAAGCCCGCCTTCCATAGGCCTGGGGTTGGCGACTAGAACCAAAAGGCATAAGCCTAAAAAATGGGAAGGCATCGCCTTTAAACCTGCAAACAGACAGTCTAAGAACACAACAAGAAGCAACCACAATGTAAACTGCTGAAGTAAAAAGTGTACTAAAAATAAAGGGGCCGGAATACAAGCCCAACTGAAAAGCACAAGTACAACAGAAAAGAGGAAATTACTCCTGGATCGTCCACCATGGATCCTACCTAAAGGGGAGGTGTAGCTAATGATCAGTAGTCACTATGTCACGTCACGTCAAATGGTCACCTCTAAACACCATCTAGTCTTGGCTCCCTCATCCATGATCAACGCTTTCCATCATCTACACAAGACACAACAAGATGCGGGCGTAGCCCATGCATGGGTGAGTATAAAAATACTCATTAGAGACCCTGATACCCCCGAAGGTCTCCTAGAGTTCCAAAAAGGGAAAACCACAAAGCAAGATCTCAATCACAAAGCAAGAACAAGTCAACAACTGTACTTAGGTATATGACCATACATATACCTAAGTTATCAAAATATACTTGTCTCATTCATAAGGAAACATAAGGATACAACTTTTAATCCATTTACACAACTGATACATGAGGGGAGAATACCATAAAGTTAACACCACGAAGGTAAAAGTACCACAAAAGGTAAAGACTCATCTCACACCAGGAATAACTTAATTACAAAAGTACATATGATTAGACGTATCGTTGAATCATCTTATTCTATTGAGAGGCTCTGCAGCTGGTCCACACAGGATCAGTATATGCTGATCTACATAGAATTGGTGAGCACTGGCCCACTTAGGATTGCTGAGCTCTTACCCAAAAAGGATTGATAGAAGCTGACCCACTTAGGATCGATGTTCTTTCTTCATGTTACAGCCAGCCACTAGATTTCTGTACTAAGCACGCTTGATTCCATGAGGATCCGCTCCTCAAGCTATCAGTTTTACCTCAAACGCCATTAAGTTTCACTAAGAATTATCCCAAAGGACCTCTATATCATAAGGGTTCCAATGTTATAGAAGACATGTCAATCGGGTACCCGGTCTCTGACATATAAGCGTTTTAGTACCGAGCGCCTGGTTGGATTTGGGTTCGATCCAACCTGGACGTACTCCAAATTTCTCCAAAATTCAATTGTACTATACCAAAATTTATGTATTTATCCAAGGATCCCAGCACTGCAGATGGTTTTTCAAATGGACATTCAATTCACAAGTTATGGCCATTTAAGCGAAACTCGACCTGGTCGGGTATGGTTCCGGTCTGACCCAGTCAGACCAACCCTTCCCTACCCGGCCCGAGACTGACCCGACTCGGCCCGAATCGGCTTGATTCGACCAAATTGGTCTAGGCTGTGGACTGGCCCGGCCCGCCCGGGCAGCACGACCCGATGGATTTGCGCGGCCTGGCCCACAGAGGGGTGCGACCCGCTGGGCTCGCGCGACGCAACCTGTGGAGGTCACATTCTGCTGGGCTTGTGCGGCCGGGCCGGTGGAGGGCACGACCCAATGGGCTCATGCGGCCCAGCCCATGGAGGGGCGCGACTCGTTGGATTGGGGCCCCACCTAGCTGGCACGAGGGGAGCGCCTCTCTAGAGACATGCCATTGTGTGCCGCTCTGCCTCCTGCGGTCGGCCGGTGCTGGCCGCTCCCTACAGTCGGCCGGTGTCGGTCGCTCCTTACGTTTGCCGCGGCTCAAGAGCTGCATCCACCCTCTCCTACGGCATGTCGTTGCACGCTACTCTGGCTTTCGTGGCCGACCTGAGCCAAACTCCATCTTTACCCGCCGGGGCTATGACCGTAGCCTTCTCTGCTGGTGACGTGCGGTGTCACCCCACCATCTCCTTCACAGCCGTCCGTTGCCGGTTGCTGCCGTCACCTGCCGCGCTGGTCGCCGGTGCTGCCATGTCGGTGTCACACTGATGGTCTTCCGTGGGTCACCGGTTGAGCTCCAGTGGCCCATTTTTTAATCCTAAGGTATCATCGGCCTCCCCAGGACGCCCTCTTCCCCTCTTGAACCTTAGTTTTGGGTTCCGTTCAACCCGAATAAAAAGTCCGTGAAGAACGCATAGGTCAAAAAAGTAGCAGAGGGTCTGAGCCTTGTTCGTTTGGCTCGTGCCCTCCACGTTATCTTGATAACATGAAGGAAGAAAAAAAATTCAACAATTATTTTAAAAATAAACCAAATAAAAACCCAACATCATTATCATTGGAGAACATCAACGTTTGAGGAAGAGTCGTTGTTCGTCGTTCCCGCAACAAGCCTCCAACAACGTCACTCAATCGTCATTCTTATGTTCTTCCTTAGTGAGGGGATTTGTTATTCATAAATAATCCTCCCAAGATCAAGCCTTTTCCAACAATTTTCCAAAACCCCACGTTAGAGTTTAACTCTATAACATCGGATTAATTGGTTCATTAATTGGTGTAATTAGTGATCCTCATTAATCACACGAAGGGTGGTTACAGAACTGTTGTATAACTGGACATTTAATGTCCTTCATTAAATTCCTGACCGCCCCTATGGTCCCCTCCATCAAAACATAAAAGTGAGGTGGCAGGATATTTTAAAAATAAAATAAAATAAAATTATTTTATTTATTCATCCATGAAAAATGCAAAAAAAAAAAGTTCCTCCTCGACCCACTATGGTCGAGGTTAAACCTCACTTAAGAAAATCCTGGCATTGTGAGTTAAACAATGCCCTAAGATTTAAATTCTGAGCACCGGTTCAAAAGTTAAGATTTCCCACTCGCACATTTACTAAATGTAGCTTAAAGAAAGTTCATAAATTCATTCCGGGCACACCGGGCCACAAAATCACGAGCCTTCAATTTTTGAAGACTCATAATAATTCCATATAATAAAAAAATTACATGGAAAATCTAGGTCTTTAAATTCTCCCCACCTTAGGTATTTTCATCCCCGAAATCCATAATATAGACTAAGTAAACAAATGACAGTACTGAGCACGAATCTAAGCCTCCCGCTCCCATGTGCTCTTCTGGAGGTTCTCGTGCTACCAAAAAATGTGCAATAGAGGTATAGATCATCCACAAAGTACTTTCTTCTATCAATCCTCAATATCCACTGGAACCTCCGTAAACGTCGCCCAATCATCAATATCCATCTTTCCCTAATCGATAACGTGCAATGGATCATGAACGTACTTCCACAGTTGCGACACATGAAAAATGTCATGCACCTGATGCATTTTTGGGGGAAGATCTAGGTGATACTCCACCTTTCCGACTATACTGAGAACATAAAATGGTTCTATGAACCTCAGAGATAGCTTTCTGCCCTAGAAAAATCTCCACAAACCACGTCGAGGTAAGACCCATAGGAAGACATGGTCTCCCCCCTAGAACTCCAAATGTCTCTGTCTCCTATCAACATAATAATTCTGCCTGCTCTGTGCAGTCTTCATTCACTCTTGGATGATATGCACATTCTCTGTGGTAGCCCATACCAACTCTGGACCCATAAGTACTGACTCCCCTAAGTCTGTCCAGCGTAGAGGTGATCTGCAAGGTCAACCGTACAAGGCCTTAAACAGTGCCATACCGATGGTGGAGTGATAGATATTTTTGTACGCTAACTCTACCAAGGGCAAGTGATCCTCCCAATTACAACCAAAATCCAAGATTCAAGCATGAATCATATACTTTAGTGTCTGAATTGTCCGCTCTGTCTGACCATCCATCTGAGGATAAAAGGCGGTGCTCAAATGTATTTGAATCTCGAAATCCTCCTGTAATCCTTTCCACAATCGGGAAGTAAAATGTGCATCATGGGAAAATACAATCATAGATGTAAACCCATGAAGTTTTACAATCTCCTATACATGGAGGTTTCCCAAGACCTCTATTGATCCCTACTCTCAGATACGTAGGAAGTTGGACAACTTGGCGAGTTGATCAAAGATCACCTCGATGGAATCATGTCCCCTGGGCGTATGTGAAAGCCCTGTCACAAATTCCATGGAGATACCATCCCACTTCCACTCTGCAACCTCTAGTGGCTACGCTAATCCTGCTGGAACCTGATGCTCGGACTTCACTTGCTAATAAGTGAGGCATCGTGAAAATAATTTTTCCATTTTTTTCTTCATCCCTGGCCACCAGTGCTAATGCCGGAGGTCCTAGTATATCTTCACCACAACAGGATGTACCACTAGAGGGGATTTATGGAACTCCCTAAACACCTCCTCCCGTAGAGACACTGGTACCATGGTGTATCCTCTAAAGAGGATGACGTGCTCCCCAACTTCAGAAAATCCATCAGGTGCCTGTCCTGGGGATATCTGGTCACGTTGAGCCTTGCCGTCAATGTCCCCAAGAAGTGCCTCCCGAGCATGCTGAAGAAGTGGGGGAGTGACAGTCATAGACTGGAGGTAAGGTGCTCCATCTATATAAACAAAGGATATCTGCAATGCGGCTAGCTGCTCTGTCTCCTCACACAGCAGCTGTAAACTAGACCTCCTGCTGAGTGCGTCTGCCACTATGTTCCCTTTCCCAGGAGTGTAGACTATCTCGAAGTCATAGTCCTAGAGGAACTCTATCCAATGACGTTGTCTCCAGTTCAAGTCCTTATGTTAGAATATATACTTGAGACTCTTGTGATCAGAGTAAACAGTAAACCATTGACCCATCAAGTAGTGTCACCATATCTTCAAGGTGAATACTATTGTTTCTAGATCCAAGTCATGGGTAGCATAGTTCTGCTCATGTTTTCTCATCATTAGTGAACCATAAGAGATCACTGCTTTCTACTACATCTAGACACATCCATGTCTAGTCCCTGACGGGTCACAATAGACTACATACCCAATTCTATCTTCTGGTAGTCTCATATGGGGGCACTCGTCAATCTCTGCCTCAGCTTCCGAAAACTCTGCTGGCATCACTCCGTCCACATGAAGTTTTGTCCCTTTCTCGTCAATGCTGACAATGGTTCCGTAACTATAGAGAAGTCAGGTATGAATCTCTAGTAGTACCCAACCAACCCTACAAATCTCTGCACCATGGTCACACTCCTGGGTGGCTCCCAAGAAAGCACAACCTCTATCTTCTCCAGATCCACTGCAATTCCAGCCTCCATGATAACATTTCCCAGAAAGTGGAGCTACCATATCTAGAACTATCACTTTGAGAGATAACCATAAATAAAGTGATATCAGAGTGTATCTAGAACTATCCATAGATGATAGGAATGATTCTCTTCTATCACCGAGTATATCAAGATGTTTTCAATGAAGACCACCACGAAGCAATCGAGGTATGGCTAGAAGATCCTGTTCATGATTCCCATGAACACTGTAGGGGCATTGGTCATGCGAAATTGAATATCCAAGAACTCATAGTGGCCATACCGACATCTGAAGGCCATCTTTGGCACATCCTCATCTCATAACCTGAGCTGATGATAGCCTAATCTGAGTTCTATCTTCAAAAACCAACGAGTTCCCTTCAGCTGATAAAAAAGATCATTAATCCTTGGAAGTGGATACTTGTTCTTCATGGTCACCTAGTTCAGGAACCAATAGTCCACATAGAATCTCAAACTCCCATCTGCCTTCTTGGAAAACAAAATCGGGGCTGCCCACAGAGAAACACTGGGCCTTATGAACCCCTTCATCTACAAGTCCTCCAACTGTACTCGTAACTCACGAAGCTCCACAAGATAAATTTGATATGATGGTGTAGCTATAGGTGACATCCCAAGGAACGGGTTGATGTAAAATTACACCTCCCAACAAGGTGGTAGTACCAGAACATAATCAGGAAAGACATCAGCATACTGGTGCACCACTACAGGATAGCTCATACTCTCAACATCAACGACTCCAAGGGTAAGGCTAGCCAACTGAGGTGTGATCGGTTTTACCCTCCTCCGGGTAAGTCCATTATATGATTCAAAGGTTCATTTCTTTCCGGTGAAGGAAAACCTGGTCCCATCCTCATGGATACACTGAACATTGTGCCTAATGCAGTCAAATTGAGCATGGATTGTACATAACCAGCCAATACCCAAGATGACGTCATAAGGCCTCGACACCGCTACTATAAGATCAAAACCAAAGATCTTGCCTCCTAGAGTAATCTCACACAGATGGTATCAGTGGTTATTCATCAAATCCCTTACTGTAGGAGTCTCTAGATGTAAGGATCAAGCCAACGACTCAATCATAATCTCTGAGCTCTGAACGAGGGCCGTGGCAATAAAAGAGTGACTGTCACCTGTGTCTATAAGTACTACAACTAGGGTGGAGTAGACACATATCACACCTTGAATAATTTCCAGAGTGTCATGGTTGTTGGCCTCATCTACCTGGAGCTGAGCTCATCCCTATCCACCTTCTCCTTGTGATCAGGGTGGACCACTTGGAGGTGGTGGTGGTAGAACCTAAAATCACTACCCACCACCTACTGCATGGACAACTCCTCTGCCACATCCACATACTGCCTACAGACCCCCCTGATTGAATCTATGCCTCTGCCTCGATGGTCCCTTGACTATATGTTGATCATCCGTACGATGGGTTGGGTAGTCGCGAGCCATGTGACCTTTCCCTCCGCACGAGTAGCACTGCCTACTCCACATCTGTCCTCCTCTGTACTGTGCGCCCCACACCACCAACCCTGTATCTTGAGTTCTTCCACCAAAAGGTCTAGCTTACTTGGCCCCCTGCATCATCCATCTACTGCCTGCTGCGGATGACTCTGTTACCTGACGTCCATAGGTGTCTCTCACTGTCAGTGCCTGCTCTACTAAGAAGCCCTCTAGAAAAAGTGCTCGCTCTAGCACCCTAGCCTACATCAGAATGCTGAGTGATATCATCGATGCTATGATATCCCATCATAGACCCTAATAAAAGTTTAGAGCACTGAAGAAAGGGTCTCGTTCCATGTCAGTGGAGTAGAAGGAGAGATCAATGAACCTCACTGAGTACTGGGCCACAGTCATGCTGCCCTATTGTAAGTGTAGCAGCTCCTATATACGCACTGAGTGTAGAGTCTTTGGGAAGAACTCTGCCCTAAAAGGCCCTCAAAGTCCTCCTAGGTGAGGTTTGCCTCATCGTGTATCTAGAGTGTCAGTCTCTAACATCTCCCTGCTACTCTCTGGAAGATACTGATAGCTAGGATTACCATTAGATAAACTGGTGTCCCAACTAAGAGAAAAACTCTGGCCATAGCCTCCAGCCAGTCCTAAGGCACCTATGGATCTATCTCGCCTCAGAACCTCAGAGGCCTCTGAAGCTGGAACTCGTGCAGTGCGCTCAATCGACGTGCACTATCTGCTGGTGGGGATGGTGGAAATGACTGCCCCAAAGGTAGTGGTGCTTCTAGTACACCACTTAATGGTACTATCGCTGAAAGAGGGAACTGCACTGAATCCTCATCGCTCGGTGGGCCGTCATCACAAACTCTCACTGGAGCCTTGGATGGCTATCTGCGTGGTGGAATCGTGAAATAAAAACAGATGCACCATGATCAATAAGTTATACCAGGTGAGCTGAGTCAAAGAGATCAAAATAAAAACTTTTCAAAAACAGACACAATCATTGTTTTCATGCATTGAGTCGGAAGTCAATATTCAGGTTCCTAGTGTATTGATACATTGGCCACCACACCAACAATGGACTCCCTGAACTGATAACCACACTCAAAACACTTAACACCATTTCTCCATTGGAAATATCTGAGTCTTAGTTCTTTGTTAGAACCGACTCATATGATACCACTTTGTCATGACCTGTCCCCCGGGGTCCGTATCGTGACTACCCCAAGCCCGCCTTCCATAGAACAGGGGTTGGCGACTAGTACCAAAAGTCATAACCATGAAAAAATGGGAAGGAATTTCCTTTAAACCTATAAACACGTAGTCTAAGAACACAACAAGAAGAAACCATGAAGTAAACTGATCAATTAAAAAGTGTACTGAAAGTAAAGGGGCTGGAATAAAAGACCAACTGAAAAGTACAAGTACAACAGAAAAGACAAAACATCTCCTGGATAATCCACCACGGATCCTAACTAAAGTTTAGGTACATCTCATGATAAGTAGTCACTGTGTCACATCAATTCAAATGGTCCACCTCTGAGCACCATCCAGTCCTAGCTCCCTCACACTCGATCAACGATATCCGTCATCTGTATAAGACACATCAAGGTGTGGGGGTAACCCATGCAGGGTTGAGTATTACAATACTCAGTAGGGATCTTGAGACCCCTAAATGTCTCCCAGAGTTCCACAAAGGAAAAACCACAAAGAAAGAACTCAATCACAAATCACGAAGAAGTCAACATCTCTACGTAGGTATATTCCCATACATATACCTATGTAATCAAAATATACTCATATCATTCACGAGGAAACATAAGGATCCAAATTTTAATCCATTTTCACAACTGATCCATGAGGGGTTAATACCAAAAAGGAAAGACCACGAAGGTAACACCATGAAGGTAAAAGTACCACAAAGTTAAAGACTCAGTTCACACTTGGAATAACTTAAGTACATAAGTACATATGATTAGACGTATCACTGGATCATCTTATTATATCAAGAGGCTCTGCTGCTGACCCACACAGGATCGATAGATGCTGACCCACACAGGATTGGGGAGTGCTGACCCACTCAGGATCACTAATCTATCCCACATTGGATCGATATATGCTGAACTACATAGGATCAATTTTCTTTATTCACATTATAACCAGCCACTAGATTCCCGCTCTAAGCACGCTTGATTCTGGGAGGATCCGCTCCTCAAGCTATTGGTCATACCTCAACCACCATTAAGTGCCATGAAGAAGTATCTCAAAGGACTTCCATGTCTTAAGGGTTCCAATGAGGTAGATGACGCATCAATCGAACGCCCGATCTGTGACATATAAGCATTTTAGTACCAAGGGTCTGGTTGGATTCGGGTTTGATCCAACCCGACCATACTCAAACTTTGTCAAAAATTTAAGTGGAGTATACTAAAAGGTCCGACTCACTCCAAGGATCTCAGTGCCGTAGACGGTTCATCAAACAGATGTCTGGTTCACGAGTTATGGGACTTTAAACGAAACTGGGCCTGGTTGGGTTCGGGTCTGGTCCGAGCCGACCTAACCGACCCAGACCGACCCAGTTCAGGTCTGAACCGGCCCAGCCCAAACCAGCCTGGGCTGCGGACTGGTCTGACCTTCCTGGGCGGCATGACCTACTGGGTTGGCACGGCCTGGCCCATAGAGGGGTGCGGCCCGCTGGGCTGGCGCAGCCCAACCCACGAAGGGGCACAACTTGCTAGGCTCGCATGGCCCGAACCATAGAGGGCGCGACTCACTAGGCTCACACAGCCCGACCTACGGAGGGCACAACCCACAGAGGGGCGTGGCCCGCTGGAGGTGTGGCCCGCTAGAGAAGGGCCTGCCCTAGCTGGAATGGGGGGAGTGGCCCCTCGGTCTTCTTGAACGGGTAATGCCATTCGGTTTGTGCGGTGACTCTATGTGGCACCACCTGGTCTCCCCGTGGGACTCGCAGGGAGTGGGTCCCTGCATCCATGGAATCTGAGCCGTGACCACCCTCTACGACGGAATTCCATTGTGTGCCACTCTGCCTCTTGCGGCCGACCGGTGATGGCCACTCCATGCGTCCGCTGCAGATGAAGAGCCACAACCACCCTCTCCGATGGCGCGCCGTTGCGCGCCACTCCACCTTCCGCGGCTGGCCCGAGATGGCCATCGTCTTGACCCGCCATGGCTATATCCACGACCTTCTATTCCAGCGATGCACAACGGAACTCCACCATCTTCTTTGTGGCTGGCCATTACCGGTCACCGCCATCACCCGCCGCGCAGGTTGCCGGTGCTGCCGTGCCGGTGCTGCGCCAGTGGTCTGTTGCGGGTCACTGGGTGAGCTCTAGTGGCTCATTTTTTCATCCGAAGGTATCATAGACCTCCCCGTGATGCCCTCTTCTTTGTTTTACCCTTAGTTCCGGGTTCCGTTCAACCCAAATAAAAAGTCCGTGAAGAACGCATTGATCAACAAAGTAGCAGAGGGTCTAGGCCTTGTTCATTTGGTCTGTGACCTCCACATTAGCTTGACAACATAAGGGAGGAATAATATTCATCAATTATTTTAAAACAAACCAAAAAATAACCCTACCTCAAGATCGTTGGAGAATATCCATGTTTGAGGAAGAGTCAGTGTTCTTCGTTCCCGCTACAAGCCTCCATTGATGCCGATCAATCACTGTTCTTTGATTCTTCCTTAGTGAGGGGATTCGTTCTTTTCCAAGATTCCTCCCAATATCATGACTTTTCCAATGATTTTACAAAACCCCACATTAGTGTTTAACTCTATAACTTGTGATTAAGAGGTTCATTAATTTTTGTAATTAACGAGCCTCATTAATCACACGAAGGGTGGTTACACAACCATTGTGTAACGGAGCATTTAATTTCCTTTATTAAATTCCAAACTACCCTTGTGGTCCCCACCATAAAAACATAATAGTTAGGTGTAAGGATGTTTAAAAAATGAGATAAAATAAATTTGTTTTATTTATTCATCCATGAAAAATGAAAAAACAACATTCCTCCTCGACCCACTGCGGTCGAGGTTAAACCTCCCTTAAGTGAATCCCGACACTGCGAGTTCAATGGTGCCCTCAGATTTCAAATCCAACCACCGGTTCAAATGTTTGGATTTCCCGCTTGCACGTTTACTAAACATACCAGAAGGAAAGTTCAAAAATTCAGTACGGGCACACCGAGCCTCGGAATCATGTGCCTTTTATTTTCATAGACTTGTAATAATTCCATATAATTAAAATAAAATTTACCTTGAAAATATGTGTCTTTACATGTAAACCATATAAATACTTGTGATTCCATGGTTGTTATTGTGTGATTATTTCTAAAAAAATCATAAATCTTTAATAGGAGGTGGATGTTGTTTTATAATAAATAAAAACATAAAAGAATATATATTATTGATTCACCCCTCTCACTCTTAGTGATCACACGGATCGTTATTAGTCCTTACAACCTTAAATCCAATCCGTATTGAATGGAAAAATTCACAAATCTTATCAATACATGCAAAACATTTTTTTGATATGGTTTCATTGAGCTATCTTAATTTTGGAATAATTTTTTTTCAATGTTTAATCCTTATCCAAAGGCCAAACCATGTGATGTGTAGGACTAAGTAGCATTAACAATAAATATAAATTCCCTATTTAATAGATTTATTAAAATATTATCCTCTTGTAGAACCCTAGACACAACTCTACCATAATTACATGACATAATGAAAATATTTCATTATATTTATTCTCAAAACCTTTTATGTTTATAGTTTTAGAGAATTAGGAAAACTCATTAACTAACAAATCCCATGTCATTATCAACATAATGGAAAATTTCTCAACTATACTAAGAACCACCTAATCTATAATAAGTCATCAAAATATCATATAAATTCTATACAAAATATATTATTCTAGAAATATCCTGTGTAATATTTTTCGTTAGAGTCTAGGTAAGAAGGGTGAGCTCAAATGATCATTAAGAGAAATCATATACCATAAGCTATCATAGAATAAAAAAGGAATAAATAACATGATAATAAATAAATGATAATTAAATAATTATGAATAATTGATCACATGACCTTGATACAAATCTATGATTAAAATTATATATAAAAATATTTACAATAATAATTAATATCAAGGTTATGGAATGCATAATGATGGACTAGTCATGGAAGTGTGACAAGACATTACATACCATCATGGCATTGTGACAAGGAATCTACTTGTTCACAATATGTATAAATAAATGGATAGGAATATACTAAATACATAAGTTAGTTTGTATCATGAGATATAATAATGCATCAAGATGATATTTTAGGCCCCACCTATCACAAATAATGTGCAATTCATTCATCATATTCTAGAAATGAATAAATGAAAAATAAATAATAAAAATGTATTGTTACTCAATAAACCACATTTTGAAATGATATGAATTTTAAATATTTCCATAATCTATAGATGGAACTACATTATATGTAATACCCCCCCAAATACCACTATATAGTGTGACATGTATAAGTTTAAGTTAATAATTTCTCAAATCAATCAATGTATTGGTTCCTAGGTGAATTCATGTGACACCCTCTAGGTTATTAGTATGTCTTATTTTGTGACCAATCTATCACTTTCGATGTGATAAAGGATTTAGAGAGACAAGAGTTGATAATTTAGATATTTGGGGGAATAAATCCAATTTCAAGGTTTTCATATGATTAGTAGTAACCATATGGTAACTATTAGATATGGATTTTTTTGGATCAATAAGCATTTTTCATGGTTTTAGAATGGGTTTTCTATCTGTGTGAGTCACTAGGAAAACTATAGGGATGAAAGGGTTTGGGTTTAGAGGTTGTTTAATGGATAAAAAATATTTTTTCTAACTATGAATCTATTCTCAGGTAACCCTGTTCTTTAGTTTTTAGGGACAATATCTACCACATGGTTTCTTTTTGACTTTTCTAAACGTATGGACTTACCATGCAACCCATAAAAATTTCTTAAAAATGAAAAATTACACTGATACCATTGCTTGTTTTAGACTCTAAATTTCCCCTAACATCTCATTAGCTCAACCTAGTCCTTCCTTGATTATCTATGAGGTTCACCCTTTGTCTCCTGGTGATTATCCTTTGGTCTTGGGGATATCATCAAGGGATGTTCTCATTTCTACCCATTTTCTCCTACTCGTTCCTGATATCTCCTTGATTTATATTCTCCTTCTTCTGTTGAACCTATTAAGGGTAGTGATAAAGAGATCTAGAGGACTTTATGGTGAATTATTAATGTTTCCTTGGATATATTTTTATAAGTACCAAATCTCTTCATTTCGTTCCACAATTTTCAAAGGAAACTATCTTTACTCCATTGATGAGATAGGAGTCTCCATAAAATGGTTATATCACATGATTTACTTAATTTTCTTGTAATTACTTTGGAATAGTTTATGAAAATGGTTGATTTTATATCCATGAAGGGATGTTTTATGAAATTTCATCATGTGTGGCATGTAAAGTGGGTTTTAAAGGGTATTTATTTTAAAATATTTTTATTCACACAACATGTTCAATGAAATTCCTCAAGGATGGTTTAACAAAAAAATGGGTATTTAGTCATGGGAGTAGTAATTATTAACTTCTAATTTTTTTATAAAATTTTAATTAGGTTTTACTTGAATTTTATTTTAAAGCATGACACATGGGAACCTTGGGTTTGTTTGGTTATGAATATATGGAAACCTTAGTGTTTTTTACCACAAGTGGTTATAATTGTCATATAGATAGACCATATAAGGAATTTATATCAGTAGGATTCTAGGAATTCCTAACTTAGGGTTCTTTTATGTGTCATAGTATGTATTTCTATAGGATAGAGCCTGTTTTGTGCTTGGTTTTATTATTACTAGTGATATTTTATGCTTTGATTTCTCACATGTTTATCTTTTGAGATATGGATAATTTTGTCCACTCCTCTCTATTTTATCATTAATTTTTTTCTATTCTATCATGGATTTGATTATGGAACATTTGAATAGAAAACTAAAGGATGTTTTATGAGAATTGTTTTCAAATTAAATTCATTATAAAACCTTTTTTGTTTTAAACTATAGAGATAACAGTTGTATGGTGACACACATTTTATAGATTTATGATGATATCCTACCAAGTATTTTCTTTACACCCTCTATGAATATTTTAGAATATAAATATTTAATTTTGTAGGTTATAGGTGAAATAAATGATGTCCCATGACTTGATGTCTTCTATTTGTTGATATCAACTTCATAATGGAATGTGTTAGTGGTGATAAATGGTCACATGGAGATAATGATACAATCTTGGATTTGGGTTGTTTCTCATATTTGGCCTTTGGAATGGTTTTGTATGTCTCATGGATATGTACCATTTATTCCATTTTAATTTGTTTTTTATCTTTATTTTTTTATGCATATGTAATGTTCTATTGTGATTTATGGTAATATCATTCTCATGTTTTTTATGTTGATACCCAGGTTCATGTCTCCAGACAATGGAAATTGGGAACACTCTTTAGACCTTATAATGGGCTAGCTTGGGTGATGTGTCAAGTCATCCTAGAATGGTTCGTTACAAAATGGTATCATAGTCCATAGTTTCTTTCGAGGATTTTTTATAAAATAGAGTTAGTACCATCAGAAATCCAATAGTAAATGAAGAAGTTTTCTGGACCAGTTCACTCCCATATCTATCCTTAAGTTATCATGGATTTTCAATAGTTTATTATCAAGTTTTGAGTTTTATTTTGGGGTTATTTAAATGAACATAATTTTTTGTTTATTTATATAACCATTTCTATGTGTTTTATTGGTATTCAATTTTTTCACATTTATTTCACTGAATCCACTTTTTCCATAAAATTCTTGTTGTTTAAGGGTTTTAATGTTGATTCATAAATCCTACCCTTTGATTCAGAGACGTGTTCTTAAGCTAATAAGGTTTTATTTCTTTTTATTAATTTATAAAACCTCCTAAAATAAAATCATAAAACAAGAAGGATATACCTACATGGAAATATCCACAAGAATAAACTCCAGTCAATCATGTGATGGTGGAAATAATAATCCATACAATTAAATTCCTAAGTCATATCAGTTGTGGAAACCAAGTACATATGGTGGATCATTCTTTGGAGATTACCAAAAAAATCCACCAATATTCCATGGTGATAAAGGAACACAAGAACCTAAGGTATTTATTGAGAAAATAGATAGTATTTTCTACTCTTTTAAGACTCTAAAGGACTATGAGGTGGTATTTTCCTCTTTTATGCTTGAAGGAACTGGAACTAAATGGAGGGATTCCATTTTGAAAGATATGTTACATGAGGGCCTCACTTAAACAACTTTCAAGAAGAATTTAAATTAGAATTTCTATCCAAGAAATATTGTGTATGGTGAAGGATTAGGTGTTTGGGACATTGTATCAATGATATTGTTATGTGATTGAGTATTCTACTCATTTCATTGAGTTGGCTCATCTGTCTCCAAAACATAAATCTAATGAATGAGTCAAGGGTATATATTTTGAAATGGGTCTAAATCCTGATATTGAGTAGATTCTTATTCTCATATTTTTGTCAGATTTTTCTCAAGTAGTTGTTGAAGAGACTGTGGACGAGCTAGAATTAGAAATAAAAATAGGTCATAGTGGAGTTTCAGTTGCAGTAGGGGGTAGCCAGAGTGTTTCTAATTTCCAAAAATGAAACCATAGAAAGGGTGATCAGTATTTTTTTGGAACAAATTCAGGGGATTATTTGAGTCACCATAGGGTGGTTTGTTTCTAGTGTTGAATTTCTAGACATACTAAGATTGATTGTATAGTAACACCAAGAATTTTATATCATTGTGTTTAATTATATCAACTTAAGTGTTGTTATGGGAGAGTATCCCAGATAATTATATCTAGATCCACTCTTACTAAAGTATATTAGGTCTGAAGTAATGTGGTGAAAGGTGGGGGATCTCATTCTCATAAAAATGGGGATAATATGGTAGTGAAGAATGATCGAGGTATACATGAGGTTATGAATATTTATGAATAAGAGTATACACTAGTGAAATCTGAAGTGAAGATAGATACTCTAAGAGGTATGATATTTATTTATTCCTCCAAAATCCTAGATTTAATTGATATAGGTACATCTAATTATTTTATATCATCTAATTTGATTGATGTGTTGGGATTACACTTATATTTTATGCCATTTATTATTGATTTTTATTCTGCCTTATGATAAATGAAGTAAAAAGGTTTTAAATGATTTGAGTGGCTATTCTTGATCATAGACTATATAAAAATATGGTATTTCCTAGTTCAGGATCTTGATATTTTCAACATTATCCTTGGTGTGGGTTATATAGTTAGTTTTAAATTCTAGATCATTTGTTATCATTGTAAGGTTCAATTTCTATCTTCTGATGGGGTTACTCAAGTATTTCATTGTGAGTGGGATCATAGGTCCATGAGATCAGGGGTTTTTATTACTAAGTATAGAATGGTCTCAGTCCAGTTTTTAGTGATGTTTCTGGAAATTGTTGACCAATTTTTTTTGTGGATTACTTTCAACCATTGTGAATGAGTTCCTTAAGATTTTTTCTATTGATTTTTCCAGGTTACCTACACAAAGGGTGATTTAGTTTTATATTATCTTTATCCCAATGATTATCCCTGTATAATTTCCATATTATCATATGGAATCCACTGATTTGAAGCAAATTAACATCTAATTTAAGGACATGGAGGCCAAAATATTTTTTCATACTAGTGTGTCACCTTAGGATTCATTAGTTATATTCATGAATAAGGAATATTGAAGCCTATGAATTTGTGTTGATTATTGAATGAATAATCAGGAGACTATTAAAAACAAGTATCCTTTACCTAGGAATGATAAAATATCTGAACATATTTGGGGTTCCCAATGGTTTTCTATGATTGATTTTCGATTAGGGTACCATCAAGAAGAGTCTGAGAGGAAGATATTCTTTAGAAAAAATTCAAGGGAAGGTATGGGAATTATGAAAATTTGTTTATCCATTTAGTCTTAATAATTATCCTATTATTTTTATGTAATTTATGAATCAAATATTTTTATATTCTTAGAATCTTTTGTGGTTGTTTTTGGCATATTCCATGTTAGAGTAAAAACATAGGGATCATCTGTATCTTGTTCTCAAAACTTATACATCATATGTATGGAAGGATTTATAAATGTGATTTTTAAATCCAATAATTCAGGTTTTTAGGCCATGCTATGTCTGAGATATAAATATCAATGAATCCTAAAATGATCTATGTAGTGATGTCTTGTGTGTAACATAGGAATGTATTTAATATTCAAATCTTATTGATCATGGATAGTTATTATAGGTGTTTTGTTCCGGATTTATCTTACCATGTATCTTTTATGATAGAGTTAATACATAATGGTGTTATGTTTGAATAGAATTTAAATCATTAAAGATCATTAGAGGAACTAAAGGTGATATTTACTTCAGCTCCAGTCCTAGTTATTTCAAAACTAAATTAGAGCAATGATGTCTTTTTTGATGGATTAGGTATGGGATTATTATTTGTTTTGATATAGGAGAAGCAGGTGGTAGCCTCTTGATCTCTCAAACTATACTTTTATGATAATAATTATCCTTCCCATGGTCTTGAGTTGGATATGGTAATGTGGGATCTCAATATTTAGATCCACTATCCCATTGGTGAGTGGTTTAATATTTATTCAAATCATAAGAGAAAAAACTATATTTTTACATTGAGAAACCTAAACATATGAAAAAGTAACTATGTTGAATATCATTATAATTTTTATTTGGATATTACATACAAAAAATGAAAAGGAAATGTGGTTTCCAACACATTGAGAAGGAAGTTACCAACTCAGGCCTAGAAAGAAACAGTGGTATAGTGGTATATAATGAGTATATTCATTGAGATGATCTTGGATAAGAATGGTTCTAACAATATTGTATTATTAGATTTTATTAAAGTTAATTAATAATTTTATGAATTAATTATTCTTAGAAATGTAGTAAAAACTAAATTTATTGATTACCTATATGGTGGGGAGACCTTGAGTGTCTGGTCTTGGTCTCCCAATGGTGTCTTGCATTTCTGAGGAAGAATTTTCATTTTTATACATTTGAGGTAGGATTTTATGGATAAAGGACATAGTTCTAGTTGGTACACATATCCGGCGATTATAGAGGCATATAATAATTTGATACATCATTATTTGTGGCTAGGGATGAGGTGGTCAATTGAAGACTTTTTATCAGGATGCCTTACCTGCCAAAAGATTAAGGTAGAGCACTAGAGAACAGTTGATTTTTTGTACCCTTTACCCATTATAATATAGAAATGGGATGATATATACAAGGAATTAGTTATTAGTTTACCATATACTCTAATAAGAAGAGAAGAAATATGGTCGATCATGGATCAACATATAAAATTTTCTCATTTACGTCTTATTAAGGGGAAAACGAAGGTGGAAGAGCATGGGAACCTATATGTATGATATATCATGAAGCTCCATGGAGTTCCTTTTTTAGCTGTTTATGATAGATAACCATGGATAAAATCGCAGTTTTGGAAAGGTTTTCAAGATTTTATGGGTACCAAATTGAATTTAATCATAATATATCACCATCATATGGATGGGAAAATAGAGTGATCCATTTAAATCCCAGAGGATATCCATCGAGTGTGAATGTTTGATTTAAGTGGTTCTCAGGAAAAGATTTTTTCCTTTGTTTGAATTTTACTATAACAATAGTTATCATTATTAGATTAAAATTGAACTGTTTGAATCATTTTATAGGTATCCATGTAGATATCCTTTGTATTGGTAATATTTGCGAGAATGGTCTTTGGTAGGATTGATTCTTGTTCAAGAGATGATGTAAAAGGTGTAGTTGATCTAAAAGAGGTTAGAGACAGCTTAGAGTAACCAAAAATTATATGAATACTATTTTCATTTCTTTTTGGAGTTTGAAGTAGGTGATCAAGTGCTTATCAGGTTATCACCTCATTTGGGACATTATTATTTGGGCTAGAAGAGTAAGTTAGAACCAAGGTTTGTTATCCCTTTATATATATCATCCAATGACATATAAATATGGAACATCATTTTGAATTTCCATCCCTTTAAAAATCAATTCACAATGTGTTTCATGTTTCCAAATTGATATGGTATCAACAAGATCCCTTCTATATGATATAATGGGAGTATGTTTATCTCCAACATGATACTTTATTGGTTGAGCATCTAGTTTAGATCATGGTTTCCTAGGATAAATAATTGCATAATAAAATGATAAACATGGTTCATGTAATCTGTAAATACAGGTGGGATAACCATAATATATTGGAGTGGGAATCATTGATGAGGTAAAAATGACCTTCTATTTTTGTGAGTCTATAATCTTGAATACTTTTTGAGGATAGAAAGTTTCCTGATGAGGAGAATTGTGATTACCTTCAGGTCATAGGTATGTTTTATTTTTACCATATTCTATATATTTTGAGGTTATAAAGAATTTTTTAGAGTTGGGGATGAATAATTTTAATATTTTGGAGAAACATGCAAGGTGTTTGGTTTTTGAATGGTTAGTAGTAACTATGTGATGACTATGAGATACAATTATGTTGGTTCTAAAAGAATTTTACATGGTTTGCCTAACCATGTGAGTCCATTGGAAAAATTTATGGATGAAACAGTTTGGATCTAGAGGCTATTTCAAAATTTTCACATGGTTTCTATAACTATACAAAAATTACTAGGTAATCTTGCACTTTGGTTTTCAAGGGAAAATAGATACCAAACAGTTTTTCTAATGACGAGGCCTAACTATGTGACCCATATGATATTATTAAAAATGGAAAATTACCCAAAAACCATTACTATTTAAAACCTCTATTCTCCTCATAATCTCTCATTATCCAAGTTTAACCATTCCTTTATGCTATAAGAGGTTATCCCTTGGTCTCTTGGAAATTTTCTTTCGGACATGGTGGATCTCTTTGAGGTATGTTCTGTTTTTCACCTATTTTCTCTTTATCTTTCTAGATTACTCCTTGATCTCATCATTTCCTTCAAATGTATTTGAAGGAAATTAAGTTTACTATTTTAGAGTGGTATATAGATATAGACAATGGTTCTATAACATGATTTACCTTACATTCTTATAAGTTCTTTTGGTATTGTTTATAAAGATGATTGATTTGATATGAACAAAGGTTTATTTTATTAAATTTTATCTTGGGTGGAATGTAAGGGTTTTTAAAAGGATTATTGTTTTAAAAATAGTTTTATGCACATTATATATTCAATGAAATTCCTCATAGATGTTTTTAACTTTAAAATTACTTTTATCATTAGAGAATTGATGTTTGTCTTGTGAATATTTCATAACATTTTGATACGGTTTTCCTTGAATGTTTTTTAAGAACATATCACATGGGAATATTGGGTGAATTGGGTTATGGAAATTTACAAACCTTAGTGTTTGTACAACACTATGGGTTACCATTTTGATATTGATAGATTACGTTAAGAATTGATATTGGTATGATTCATAATATGTTTTTATTATTGTTGACATAAATATCCTAGTTCGTATTCCTATAGGCTGAAGCCTAGTTTATGATTTGTTTTATTCACTATGACAAGGTTTCATGCTTTTATTTCTTGCATATTTATCTTTTTATATATGGATTCTTTTGATTATTTCCCTCTTTTTAATCATTCATGTTTGTTTACATATTATTTAATATTTTATTATGAAATGTTTTAAATAAAAAGTAATTGATTTCTTATGATAATTTTTTTAAAATTAAATGCATTATAATACTTATTTTGTTTTAAAGGATAGATCTAAGGTTTGTATGATGATAGAAATTGTATAGATTTATGGTTTTATCCTAGTAGAAATTTTCCTCACGCCTTGTATATTCCTTTGGGCATATGTATATTTGGTTGTGTAGAATATTGGTAAAGGGATGGGAGTCCTATATCTTGACAACTTCTATTGGTTAGCATCACATTCATAGTGGAATGGATTGAGGGTAATGAATGGTAACATGGAGACATGAATGTGGTCTTGTTTTTTTGTATTTGAGATTTAGCCTTTATATTAGGTTTTTTAGTTAACACAACTATGTAAATTTTCTTCCTTCATAATCTAATTATTATCTTTATCTGGTTATGCAAGAGACATGTTTTGTTTTGTTTGGGAGTAAAATTGTTCCCTGAGATTGTATGTTGATACCCATGTGATTATTGTCGTCTTTTGGTGATTAATAATGTTCCTTTGGTGTTGTTTTGAACCAAATTTGGTCACATGATAGGTCGACCCAGGGTTTTTCATTATAATTCCTTTCAAACAAAAAAAAAGGAAATAGGTTATTCACAGAGGAAATACATTATAAGAAAAATTAGGTTTATAAAAATTAAATGAATAGAAAAGAAAAAGAAAGTGATGTGTCATTTATATGATATAAAATAAAATTTCATAATCCATATAGAGGAAAAAGGTGGATTTTATCATTTCAAAAACATCCTTAATCAATAATAAACTATGTGAAAAGATATAAACATCGATAAAAAACTTTTTTAAGATATTTATGATAATTTTATTAGAAATAAGAAATATCCTTGAAATGTTTTAAAAAATTATTCAAATAAAAATATTTTATAATTATTTTTGAATATAATTTTCTTTTATAAACATAGAAAAAATATAAATGAATTTTTATAGAAAAAGAAAAAGATGAAAAAAGATGTGTTCACACAAAAAACATTAAAGATAAATTATTTTCATGCTTTGATGAAAAAATGGAAAACTTTTAAAATTTATTTAAAACTTTTAATAAAAACAAAATTATTAGAAAATAACCTTAATCAATTATTGAGTAATATATAAGTACATTTTCAAAATCATCTAATGAATACAAACACGGAAGAGTGAGATTATCGATCGAAAAAAGAGGTGGGATTGGTTTTCTTCTAACAGGTAAATAATAAGCCAAGGGTGAAATGAAAGAGTGATAATATGTGTAAAATCCAAAAATAACTGTAGGATAATAAAATTACTAGGTATTATAAATAAATTTAATATTAATTTCCTCAATAAATTTTCCTTTAAAAACATATTGATTTGAAAATGAAGTTAGAGAAGAAACTTTTACAGATTTGGTTACATATCAATAAAAAAAATTAAAATATATAGATTTAAATTAAACAAAGAATAACATTAATAAAATGTAATTCATGATATAATATATAAATATTCATCACACACAACATGTAAATTAAATTTGGTTTATAATAACTAACATGACTCTAAGAAAATAATTTTAGACTAAAAACCCTTACCTTTATTCCCGCTTTGGTGAACTTTCTATAACATCTAATATGAAAAGATAAATATAAAAATAAAATATTTTTAAACCGTACTCATACTCATTATATTTTATTAACTAAATTTATATTAATTTTTTATAAATATATTATTCAGTTATATTTTATGTCTATCATCAGATATTATTAGTTTTGATTTCTTGTTTAGTTTTAGTTCTGTGATGGCTGTGTCAATTCTTGATTATAGATTCAAATTTAATCATTAAAATTTTATTTTAGGTAATGTGATAGATAATTTATAATTATTGATAATTTTATAACTTAATTTCATAATTATTTTAGTTATAATTAATAATAATGATATCAGTGGAGAGATTGTCTCCAAAATTTTAAGGAACAACGGGTGGTTTTTTAATAACAGGTTTGATATTACCATTACCATTCCATAAAAAATAAATCATTATTTAATTATTATTTTAAAATAAAGTCAGTAACTAATTTTCCTTATTTATCCATGTTATAAATTTATACCATTTTTGATGTAGGTGTTCAAACCGACATCAAAAGAATAAGTTATAATCATAGGGTGAGTATGGTTTAGAAAGTTATTGTTTTGGAATAATATAATTATTAAATAATTATAATTATATTATATATATTTTTTAATGTGGTGAATCATATTTAAATAGATCTTTATAAATAATAAAATAATAGTTGAAAAATGAAATAGATCACTTTCGTGTTGGCGGTAGTCTACAACTATGTATGACTATCACATTTATTTTCCATTGAATGGGAGGATGATAGAGAATGATTTATGATTTTATAATATTATTAATTTTATAAATATCATTTTAATCCTTTGAATAATTTTAAAATGATCTATTTAATGTGGGGATGAAAAAATAAAGTACACCGTTCTTGGAGGTGGTATTCCGTATGTATGCATGAAGACATCTTAATTTTTAAAATGGTTTTAGAAGAAGTTAGAAAATGTATATTCCATTATAATAAGGACATTTAATAAAATTATAAATAATTATGTTATCATACTATCATGGATATATAGGTTTTAGGTTGTAAAATATGAAAGGAATTGAGAGAGCTCGGTTGAGAACATCCCCTCTCCCTTTAGATGTTCGCCCCTGGGTAACACAATATGGATATATAGATTGGATTTTTTTGTGAGAAAAATGATTATAATACATGATTAAAGAGTTTAGGATAATAATATATGTAGGTTTTATTGATTTATTTCTTGAAAATTGGTAGATAAATGTGGTGGAAATGATCTCCTTTTATAAGTGAAGAAAATTGCATTTTTTTAAATACCCATTACTTTTTCAATACTAGGATGACACTATTTAAGGTTAAATTTCTCCAAAAGAGTAAAATAATGAATTTTAGGGTGGTATAATGACTATAAATTCTCTAAAATTTATTTTCACATGTGTTCCAAACATGTTTGAAGTCTTTTACCGCTATTTTTTTTACATTTTACAATTTTTGTTATTACCTTGGTAACTAGTTTTTACCTAGGTAATTTATTTTTTATTAAAAATATATGACAATATATGATAGAAAATATTTATGATCTAAAACTTAGTTTAATATATATATAATCTAATTCAATTCCTAAATAATGTAAAATTAACTTTTAAATTAACAAATTAAATATATAGAAAAACTGTTTTGTAAAAAATATTGTTTTCACCATAAAGTGTTCTTAATCTTATATAAAATTAATTATAAATTAAATTGGTAGTAATAATTTTTATATATGTGTAAATATAATTTCAATTTGATTATATAAAATATATAAATTTAATTTATTAGATAAAAATTACACAACATTAATAAAACAATTCATTGAAAGTTACCCTTCCACCATTACCAAGATCATTAATTTTAATCTTAGTAATTATAATTTTATGTCTACAAATGAAACTAAACATATTACATAATATGAAAAATTCTATGTAAAATAGGAAATCCATTTTATTTTATTTAATTTCTATAAGTTATTAAATATATTTTTTAATATAAGTAAATGAAAATAGTTTTTCAAGTAAAATATTACTTATGTTTCCAAAAAATTAAACATGTGTCTTAAAATTCAACATAGTATTTTAAATTAATTAATTTTATCCTTAAATTTATTTTTGGTGGATGAAAATTATTTTTAAATTTTAGGTAATAATTTATTCATGATACAATTATATATTATACAATTTTAGTAAAATTGGAGTTTTTTCAGTATTCACCTAAAAATAAATTATTTTAGAAAAATGTAAAAATATAATCCTATGATAATTTTTAAATGATGAACTAAAAAACTATTTTCATTTTTTAAAATTAAAATTCATAAATTTGGGAATCTAATTTTTAAATAAAAGCATAAAAATACAATCAAAACTGTTTTCATAGTAAAATATCTTTTTAAAATAATACTTATTCTTATTCTTATTTCTTACCAATTACTAATAAAATTGGTGTTAATAAATTATTCATATAAAAACTATATCTTATCCATAATATGTATAGTATCTTATAATAAATCATATAAAATAAAATTTTAGAAGTGTTTAATTTTAAATAATAAATACATCTTATTAGTTATTTAACTACACCAATTAAATTCTATCAATACATTTGAATTAAAAATGAATTTTTTTCTTTAAAATTAAAAATATAAAGCCAATAAAATACATTTTATATTTAAATAATTTTTTTCATTGATAACTATATATTTAATTTATCATAATTTCTACTTATATAACCCCTCAACATCTCTGTATAATACCTAAGTATAAGATAATCTTTTGTGGTAGTCATGGGTGGGGATTTTTCTACCAAGGATATTGTGAAAATTTCCACAAGATTAAACTTATTTGTAAATTTATTTCTATCATACCATAAGTTTTTATGTTTGGCTTGGGTTTAGCCTATTAAAAACCATTATGACACCACTTACTTTAAAAACTCGGACAAATGAGCTTCATAATGAATACTTCAACTACTAGAAACTATTTATTTTTATTTCTATATTGATTTAGTAATATTATTTATTATTTTTATACCAAATTACTCAAGTACTATGTTATAATGGAAATATTAATTTTTTTATGTCTGTTCTTTTTTGTTTAGTTTTGCATGTGGTGAAATCAATTGTACACATTAGGCTTTAGAGAAAATTTTAATTTAAAATATTTTGGTGTTACATTAAACCCCCTATAAATAAATTACATCATCACAATTTTAATTTTCACATACTAGTAAAATTATTCAAGGGTATCTAAAAGATATACATAACTCAAGATACAATTTCAAATGAGGTGTCTACCTTAATATCATAGGTACAACTAGAAAATACATTATTTAGCCTAACCATGCTGATTGATTTTTTAATCCTTTTTTAAAAAACTTTTTCTATATTCCCTCATTTTACACACATGATGAATATTATAGTTCCTTTATGAAATTTTCCTGGGTGTTTTTTACCACATTATTTACATGTAGGTCATTAAATCAGTTTTACTTCAGTATCTTTGTCATTTGAACATCAATTAGGCTACACATTTCTCTTAATTACTTGTTTTTATGTTCAACAAGGTTCAGGTAATTTATCATAAATCATAATATTTGATATTAATAACCCCAAGATTTATTAGTTGAGTTATTATACCATTTGGTTTATCATTAATTGCATCACCAAATTTTATATTGTATCCATTATTATCATGGTTCTTCCTAACCCCATCAATTACTGAAACCAAATGAGTTAACATGATGATGGTCAGTTATCATCATATGATAATTATGAAAAATTATACTTCAATATATCTTATTCAATTACACCATCATGCTATCTTACATTTTTTTCAGTTCAATCTATATCACTCTTGGTTTAACATATATTACTTTATGTTTGGTTCTTTAATAAAAAAAACCTCAATAATATCTATCCCAAATTATCATGGACTTTATTATAATATTTTAAATCTAAAAATAATTTAAACATAAGTTACCAAAATTAAACTCACCCATTATCTATAAAATCACATATCAATTAATGTATATTTTAACATATTAATCTCTATTTTTTAATTTATGTTATCCATGGTAATTCTCCTATTAGGTTCTCTAAATAGTATATTTAAATATTTTATAATTGTTTCTATGGTGTATATGAATCAATTAAAGCATGTACCATAGTAGTGTCTCTATAGATGTGATATCTTATGCTCACTCCTTGTGAATCGATTGAATATCGAGTAGATACTCAAAAAAAAAATTCAGAGTGAGTACCCCTAGGTGCATATGCTTCATAGTCGTATCCACTTTCTATTATCTAGTTAGGGATGTAATTTATAGGAGACCTCAAACACTATACTTTTTCAAAAATTTATGAAATTTTCCTATTATTAAACTCATCCATAGGTCTTTTTCTAAAGCACTCTCATACTATTCCCCAAACAACATAAATTATTCAATATTATCTCACACAACTTAAAGGGTTATCTATATGTTGGAAATTCTATTCATTACTAAAAATAATAAACTATGATGGTATATACAAGACCTAGATTAACCCCAACTATCATCCTAGTATATAAAGTTATCTAAAAACTACCTTCATATTATCTCTAATGGCCTATATGTAACTATAACATATTTTCATGACATAAAACAAATGTTTCATTATATAAATTCCCTTGAACTTTTAGGTTGAGATTTGTAGATAATTAGGATAAATAATTATCTAAATAATACAATTTATTTCCCAATTAATGTACATTTTTACCACTATACAAAGAACCACTTACAAATTAATAAATACTAAATATCTCCCATAAATTTTATACACATGAGATTTTTTTTAGAAATATCATGTGTAATACAATTATTCATAACCTAGGGAAATAAAAATAGAACAAGGGAGATCATAAATGATTATAAATGGAATTTATATATAATAATCTATAATATAATAAAAAATAAATTAATAATATGAAATGAACTAATTGATAATAAAATAATTCCATATAGCTTATCACACGAGCTTGAAAAGAATTCATAGTTAAAAATATAAATAAACACATGAGAAATAATAATTGGTTTCATATTGGTTGAATGAATACTGAAAATTTATTTATGTTATTGTGATATGAAATTACATATCATCAAGTCCTTGTTCAAATACATTTTTTTTCAAGATCATATTCAATATATCTAAATAAATTTGTAGATATACAAAAAAACCAAAGGAAGATTTTTCTACGAGACATAATAATGCATATAGTGGCTTTTACACTCCCCAAACACAACTAATTATTTCCAATTAATTAATCATATAAAATAAATTAATAAAAATACAATTCATAATCAAGATGACTTGTTAATAAGTAAATATCTACACTGAAATGAAAAGTATATCGACTTCTAATATTCCCCAATCAATAAATGTAATAGATTTCTATATATTCGTCCCTAAAACTAATAACTTATAAAGTATTGGGTATATATTTAAGTCAAAATTTTAACAAATCAACTAATTCATATGTTTCTAGGTCAATTCAATTCAAACTAAAAAGGAAAATATGGTATTCAAAGATAAAATGATTTAGAAGAAAAATCATGTCTATAAACATTCAATGACTAGAAAAGAAAAAGGAAATGAATGATCATTATTTGATATAAAAGAAAATTTTATAATACATCTATAGGAATAAGTTATATGGTATCATTTTAATAATATCCTCTATCAATTATAAAATATGTCAAAAAATATATACATGGATAAAAAATAATTTTTAGGAGACTTATGAAAATATATAAGGAAATAAGAAAAATCCTTTAAATTTTGACAAAATTATTCGAATATAAATATTTTATAAATATATGATAATAATAGTTTCTTTTAGAAACCATGAAAATTTATATATTAAGTTTTATATAAAAGGGAAAAAAATAATCAAAAGATGTGTTCACACAAAATACATTAAAAAGAGATTCTTTTCGTACTTTGATGAAAATGAACTATACAGAAACCATTAAAAATTCATTTAAAAATTTTAATGAAATAAAAATTAGATGAAAATTATCTCAATAAATTATTGAGTCATACATAAATACAATCACAAAATCATCTAATGAATACAGACATGGAAGAGGGAGATTCTTGACCGAAAATAAGAGGTGGGTTCAATTTTCATACAATGGGTATATAATATAACAAGGGGAAAATTAATTATTTTTATGATGTGTAAAACCATAAAATAAGAATAGGAGAATAAAATTATTAGAGTTTCATAAAAAATAGAATAATAATTCCCCAGATGGATTATCTTTTAAAAACAATCTCTATTTGAAAATGAAGCTGGACAAGAAACTTTTATAGCTTTGGAAACATTTCAATCCCAACACATTGAAAGAGGGAGAATAAAATTAAAATTTTAATACCATTAATAAAATTAAATTCATGATATAATATATCAAATAGGTAGTATACACACTATTTAATTGTAATTGGATGTATAATACAAAAATTTCTCAAAGAAAAGAATTTGAGACTATAAACCCTTACCTTAATTCCCGCTTAGGTGAATGTGATCTAATTTAATATATAAAAAAACAACTATCCTAATTAAATATTTACTAATTTTATTAATATTTATAACCTTTTATAAACTTAATTTATAATTATTTATTAAAAATATATTTTTCAGTTATATTTCATTTCCATAATCAGATTTATTAGTTTTGATTTCTTGTTTAGTACCAGTTCTATAATGGTGACGTTTATTCCAGATTATAGATAAAAATTTCGGTATTACATGATCTTTTTAGGAACTTTAATAGTTTATTTATAATGAATTATAAAATTTTAATTTCTTTTCTTAAGTATTTTAGTTATGTTTCATAATCATGAGATAAATAACGATCTTGTCTTAGTAATTTCAATGTTTGAAGGGTGGTTTTTTAAAACTAGGTTAGATATTACAATTATCACTAAAACAATTATCTACTTATTATTATAAAATATCATCATTAATTATTTTTCCTTAGTTATCATTATAAGAAATTAATATAGTTTTTTATGTAGGTGGTTAAATTGATATAAAAATAACATGCTAAAATATTTGGGTGAATATAGTCAAGAATATGATTATTTTTGCATAATATCATTATTACATAAGTATAATGATATTATTTATATGTTTTAATGTGTATAATCGTATTATTAGATATTTTTATAAATAAAAAATATTATATGAAATATGAAATACGTCAATTTCATGGAGGTGGTAGTTCGCACTTATGTATGAGTTACATGTTGATTTACCATATAATGGGAGGATGGTAGGGAATTATTAATAATTTTATAATATTAATAATTTTATAATATTAATAATTTTATAAATATAATATCAATACTTTAAATATAATTTTATAATCATCCGTGTAATGTGGTTATGGAATAGAAAACCCACTATTTATGGAGGTGGTATTCTACATGTACGCATAACGACTTATTTTTTTGAATGGTTTTGGAAGAAGTTAGGAAATGGATATTCCATTAGTATAATTAAATTTCATAAAATTATTAATATTTATGTCATAAGAATTTTATTTATATAATATGTTTCATGAGAAAATAAGAAAATAATTGAGATAGCTTGGTTGAGAACATTACCACTCCCTTTGGATGTTCTCCCTTGGGTAACACATTATGGCTCCATAGTATGGTCTTTTTAAAATGCCATAGATTCTAGGACATGGTAAGAGAGACGAGGAGAGACGAGGATAAAGATTTTTTTTCAAGAAAAGACTTTGGAATGTGTAATTTTTCTTAGAGAAGATATCATTTTATAAGTGAATAAAATGATATTTTTGTAAATACCCAATACTTTTTAAATGATTGCAGGACACTATTCGAGGGTAAATGGATCCACAAATCAGAAATAATGAATATTTTAGGTGATATAATTTAACACCTAGAAAATTATAAAATAAATAAATTTTAATCAATAGAGTATGTTATATTAAATAATGATTTATCTTTCAATGTGCACAACAATAATTTTCTTCGATATCTTGTGTTACAAGCAAGACCGAGTTTTACCGAACAAGAATATACAATTAAAATTATCATTTTATATGGAAATTATTATCTAGACATTGAAATGGTAGGAATGAATAGGATTTAATAAATATTTAAAATTTTTATTTTTCACATGATTATTAGTTATCTATTGATTATAAATAAAATAAGAATCAATTAAAAGAAAACAAAATGTTTTCTAGATTTTTTTCTAAAAGATGGTTTAATCATTCTTTACGCACATAATTTAAAATTAAAATTTTCAGTTTTTAGGAATTTTTTTAAAATAAACTATATTTTTGAATGTTTAATACCAAAATTATCTTAGGGTGAATTTTTTCTATTTCTCGGAAATGTTCCATTTTTTTATTAGTAGTGAAAAATATTGGATTTTAATTAAAAAATGACTTATAATCTAAATAATTTATAATGTTAAATTATATTTTGAATTGTTTTTAATGTAATAATAGTTTATTTATACATATATTACTCCAATATAGTTCATTGGATTCATTTTGATGTTGAATTTTGATATAAAAACAATTTGAAGTTTTGAAGTTTTTCACTTTAAAAACCAGCCTTCTCGTCACATATATGGGATTAATTTTAAATTAGATTCTTAGAATTATATAAATTAAATTTGAAAAAATTTATTCAATATTTGGAGTAATTAAAATTTATATTATCTAATAAAGTCAACTTATTTTTTTACCATAATTATTAGTGAAAATAGTTAAAATTAATTAAAGCGATTAAGGTAAAAATGAGTTTTCTTAGTGGTTAAACTTATAATATAAGGTATAAAATAACCTACACATTTGTAAAATACCCATTACCTAGAAATATTTTTACACTTACCACCTTTTTCTCTATATTATGATTTATTGAGATACTATTTGATGGAAGAGACCTATATAATATGTTAAGTAAAGATAAAGTCAAAAAAAGAAAACTTCCTTGATTTTAATATATATAATGTTTTGGGATGGGGAAAAAACCAAATAGTTTCGGTTATACATATTATTTTTAAGTTTAAATGAGTTTTTATCATCATCATAATTTGTATTTAATTTTTATTTTTTAATAAGTTACTTAAAATGAATAAGAAACGACAGCACAATAATTATTTAGTTAATAGTTAACTAAAATTAATGATACAAAAAATACTAAAAGTGAAGTAAATTGAATGAATTGTTGTATTAAATTAAAATTTTAGATGAATATATCTTTATACATTGGTTTTAAATTAATATATTCAAATTCCATCATTGTATTGATATTTTTTAATTTAAATTAAACAAATGATGTCAAAATTGACATTAATGTTATTTTATAAAAAATTACATTTTATTAGATGAATTAAAATTACAAAAAATAATATTATCTAAAAAGTGATTTTTAAATATTAATAAATATCAAATAATTTTCATTAATGGACTAATTTATATTTTATAATGAAGATATTTCCCACTAAATAGTAAACCAGTTGTTAGTGCGGTTAGAGTTAAAGTAATGTTGTGCATTACATGCACTTCTTTTAAAATTAATTCCAAAAAAACATGATATTTATATTTTATAAATTAGATATAATATTTAGAATCAGTGGGTATAAATTTTCTAAATATTATAACTTTAATTTTTTCTTAAATAAAAAATTACCTAGGTTTGAAAACTAGTTACCATAGTAAAAACTAAAAGGGTAAAATTGTGTAAACTTAAAAATAAGCAAAAAATGATAAAAATGTTCTTATTTTTTAGTGATGTAAAATTGGATTGACCATAATTTCCCTCAAATACAATATTTTTTAGTGTTTAAAGCACATTAGGTATGGATACATCCTAATAAAAAATACTTCTCTTTATTTACAAGAATGCCACTCCTCCTCCACTATAAAAGGGCACTCACTCTCCCCACTTATCCACACATATCAAGACATTTGGATCATATTAAACCTACCCTAATAACTCAAAAAATTACTTAACCTAATCATATAACCCTCACTTTCATAATAAAGCTAACCTAAGAAGGTTTTAGTGAAAACTAAAGGAATATTTCCATAGAATAGGTAATGTTCTTCAACAAGTGTCTTTATTTTATTTCCTTCTTCAAATACTTAAATTAATCTTATAATATTATTTTATAATAACCTCAGTGTACTAAAAATACTTAATTATTTTATGTTAAGGGTATGGAGAAAAATTCAACACCCTTCCATCAAATGGGTTACAAAGTCATCATTCGTATATACGGTAGACTACCACCAAGCGAAGTGATGTGGTTTGTTTTTTCATTACCACCTCTTATGGTTGGGAATAATCATAGATATAAAGTTTATATATGATACATATAAAATTATTATACCTATATAATGATTATATAATATATTAACTTTTTATATTCTAATACATAAGGGATATGATTATGTTGTTTGTGTGTAGAGTGGACTGCCACCATGCGAAGTGATGCGATTAATTTTTTCTTAAGCATTACATGGTAGGTAGTAAGGGTAAATATAATGAACATATGTGATATCAATTAAACATTATTATACTAGTTACATATTTATCATTATTAAATTATAATATAACATTTTATTTCTTACATTTTAACTAAGAGAAAAAATGATAATATCGTTTATGCATGTGTGGACTACCGCCTCCTCGAAGCAATGTGATTTTTTTCATAACCAAATCATAAAAATGATCTATATAAGTATATATAATTATGTATTACGGTGTTTATTATATAATTAAAATTCTATAAATATAAATTTTACATACCTTCTTTACATAATGATCATTGAAAAATGGAAATGTTACTCTTACGTACGTACAATTTACCATCTCCATGATCATAAAATTAGTTCATTTTTCATAACCATCTTGCTTGATTGGTTTTAAAAGCTTATGATATTTATTTCGTGATTATTATTCTTTATATGTTTAAATAATGATATCTTTGACCATATTCAACCAACTGAAGTCATTTTTTTACACATAAGCTGAATATGGTCAAAACATCCAACTTAAACTTAATTGATTAAGTAATCATATATAGCTTGTTAAAAAGTTAAATAAAAGAAATAATAAATTTTTAAATTTTCTCATGAAATTAAATAATTAACCTAAGTTTATTATTCATGAAGGAAAAGAAACACATGATGAATTAGATTCAATGAAAGGGACTTCACCACAATTTCATTTCATCAATGAATATCTTGATATTGTGAACCTTTATTATTTTATAAGGTGTATATATAGACCCATTGACCTGTTATACAACGAATATATCTATGATAATTATATTTAAGGTTTTTTAATTTTATTATTTAATTATATTTATTATTACAGTGTTTCCTATTTGAAATGAGACTTTTATTTTAAAAAGAATCACCGTTTAAAGTTTTCCTTCCAAATATTTCTCTTCCATGTTCAGGTTTTTGAAATGATTTTATTAATGTTTTTATATAGAAATAAAATATTTATGATTTATATTTTATGAAAATTTTTACTTCATTTTGAAATGTTTTCAAATGTAGTATCTTTACTTGCTTTATATGGAACGTTTTGACAAATGACAAAATGAATGTTCTATTCATAACGTACATGGTGATAATGAGTTTTCTTATTCCATGACCATTATTTTATTTATAGATTCATTTTCAAGATTTAATTTTTTCATAAAATAAAAAACCTTTTTTTTTATTTTTTTTTTTTATTTTTTTTTCAAAATAAAAGCGTTTTTTGGTTGTTAAAATTTGTTTTTAAATGAAAAAATTATTTTTATCTGAAGTTAATTTTCATATGAGTTTAAAATAGCTGTTCAAAGGGTTTTATGATGAAATTTTTTTATTCAATATATGGTACTTGAGATTTATATTTAATAGGTGAGAATGATACAACTTATACGTAGGGTTGAGCCCCATTATTGCACATGGGTGAGCCCGATATAGCTTATGCAAAGGGTTGAGTCCAATAATAGCTCTTGAAGAACAAGTGATACCAATATATCTTATACAAAGGGTTGATCATCATTATAGCTCACGGGTGTGCCTGATATAGCTTATACAAAGGGTGATCCTCATTATAACTCTTTAATGAATTAGTAAATCATTATATTAAAAGTCAGATATATGAATATTCTAATTAAAAGGTTTTTGAAATGGTTTTATGAATATGATCCTCTAAGTTAGTTAAAAGGAGTTTTAATTACTTGATATGCATTTTAAAGGATTTATTTGAGAAACATGTGTGTGTTTTTCTTATGAAAATATTTTATTTCTTTCAATCAAATAACATTGATGTAAAGTTAAATATTTCATAGATTTTCATGATCTTACTGAATTAATAGTTTCCTTTCAATTTAAGTCCCTTACTAAGATTTAATTCTCATCCTATGTTTTTTAAAATGTTTTCATTGGGTTTAAAGATGGGTATGGGAAAATAAGAAGTTAAGTTGAAAGTCAGGGATATTTTTCCATGAAAAAAATAATATGTTATTTTTAAATGGTTTATATTATAGGAAAAATTAAAGTAATAAGAAGTGTCCACTTGGTTTTATATTGTTTTTTTATCTATGATTTATGGAATAATCTTCTAAAACTCTATACTTGAAAAGATACTCAAATTGAAATAAATTAAATTCTTGACTAAAACTCAAGATCAATTAATTTTTAAGGCTGGGTCCTCAGAGTTAGTATCAAAGGATGTTTTATACAACATTATTGGTTAGGTTAGTTTTAATATCTTTTACTTAAATAATTTTAATTTATAGTAAAGTTTAAATGATATATCATATTAATATTTCCATGTTTCTTTATCTAAAATATATCATTTCAGAATGGTTTTCCATAGATGAAATATGAAATATGTAGTGTGAAGGCATCAGGAGAAAAATATACTTCCAAATAAGCATCCTAATATGGATGGAATTGGAACAAAAAAGTTTTTTTAGTGACAAATTAGTTGATACAAGATATAAATAGTGGTGGTATCCATGCTAGAGATAAATTCAATCTACCATGAAGGAACATGTCTATACTGGATCATTTTATGAGGCAACATCCCCCAAAATTCATCAGTTCATCTGACTTAGTGGTAGCTGGAGAATGGTTTAATTCTTTATAGAAAATATTTGAAGTCATGGGATGTTAAGAACGTAAAAAGGTAGCTCTTTCAATCTATATTTTTTAAGGAGAATTCGATGGATTATGGTATTTGGTTAAGATTAACATGGAGAAATATGATCTTGATTCTATTGAATGAGAAACATTTATCAATATTTTATGTGATAAATATTTCACTCAGGTTTTTTGGTTTAGGATGGAAAAAATATTCCTTGAATTGCGGAAAAAACATGATGATTTTTTGGCTGTACACCACAAGATTGGCGAGAAATGTGCCTGAATTTTTTCAATACAGTTATCATAAAATTAATATATTTTACTCAGGGTTAAAACCATTCTTATGAAAATATTTTTCCACATAATAATTTAAAATTTATGAGAATAGTTTTCATTGTGATGAGAAAGTTGAGGTGGAGTTTTCCGACACTTATGTGCCACAAGATGACAAGAGAAAGAAACGGTTAAGGTGGCATGATATGGAGACAAACCAAATAAGAATTATGGAGTTAATCCCAAAACATTTCCCATGTGTGGTAAAATACATTTTGGGGAATGTATGTTAGGATGTAGAAAATGATATTAGTGTGGTATGTTTGGTCGCAAGGATTATGACTACAAAAAAAAGAGTCTGTAACAATCCATGAATGAGATAAAAGATATCCAATCAATAGTAAGATTATTTATCTATAATGATTTGAGACATTATGCTAACATGTGTTATAGGATACTTAATCAATGTGTAAATCATCATGATCAAAAGTAAAAAAGGGTTGGAAAATTCATTTTATACTTTTGCAGTTGATGATGGTCTATTTAGTGAAGAGGTGGAAACTATAGAGATCCCCGTATTTTTCAACAGATGATCATAATATAAATGACTTAAAAACCTCTATTTTGATGTTTTAAGTAAAGGAAGTACCTTATGAGTCATTTATTGAGTTTTTATAGATATCTAATGTAAATATTTTAGTGTAAATTTTATTTGAGGAATAATTCCATTACATGTTATAGACATAATTTTAAAGGTATTGATAACTTTTAGGGTTAATATGATCATTAATGAAATTTTAATAATAATAAAATAATATTATTAGACCTTTAATTATTTTTATTTAAAATTTTTTTAAAAAGGATATTAAATGATTTATTTTATTTTAAGGATGTCCATCCTTTGATTACCAAGATAAAGTTCAAATTGCAGGGATACAATTTGTTATAGTGGGGATAGATGTAACTCATTGAAAATTATAAAATAATAAAATTTTATTTGGTAGTCTATGTTACATGAAAGGTTGAGTTATCATTAAATATACCCAATAAAGAGTTTCTTTGATAGCATGCATTACATGTAATAAAAAGTTTTACAAAACAATAATATACTATTAATATTATTATTTATTATGATAGTTATTTCTTAGGTGTTAGAATAGTGGGAATGAATAGGATTAAATAACTTATAAAATTATGCTTCATTAACATGTTTATTAGATAACTCTAAATTATAAATAAAATAATAATTATCTAAAATAAAAATAAATGTTTTTTGAAAAACATTATTTTTTATAAAAGGATGTTTAATCATACTTGGCCCATATAATTTAAAATTACATTTTAACAATTATATAAAATTTATATGAAAAAGAAATTCATTTTAGAAAGTTTAATAAAAAAATTATCTTATGGTAATTTTATTTTTTATTTTTCTAAAATGTTTCGTTTTTTGATGAATAGTGAAAAATACTAGATTTTAATTGAAAGATACCTTTTCATATAAATAATTTATAATGTTAAATTATATTTTTTTATTGGTTTAGAATTCATAATAGTTCAATTAGAAATATATTAATCCAATATAGGTTATTGGAATAATTTTTATATTGTTTTTTGATATAAAAACATTGTAAACATTTAAAATTTTTCACTTTAAAAAACCACATTTTCCTCATTTTTGCAAGATTAACTTTAAATAAAATTACACCACTTATATGAATTGAAATTGAACAAATGAATTAAATATTTTAAATAAGAATAATTTATAACATATAATAGGTTGAAATTTGTTTTTTTACCATAATTATTAGTGAAAATTGTTAAAATTAGTTACAATGATTAAGGTAAAAATGAGTTTACTTCGTGATTGAACTTAGAATATAATGTGTAAAATGGCCTAATAATTTTTCTAACACCCATTTTATGGGAAAATATAGACCATTATACCCTTATTATTTATTTTTATGATTTATTGAGATAATATTACATGAATGTGGCCTATATAATAAGTTAATAAATAAAAAAGACAAAAAGGGAACCTCCATTGATTTTAATATCTACAATGATTTGGGATATTAAAAGAAACCATGTCGGTAAGATTATATATATTATTTAAAAAAATAAATTAATTTTATTATCATAATAATTTATATTTAATTTTTAGAAAATAATTAGTTACTTAAATTTCTTATGAAATTCCAAGAGAGTAATTATTTAGCTAATAATAAACTAAAATAAATGATTATAAAAATATAAAAATAGAAGTAAATTGAATGAATTTTTGTCTTAAATTAATTTTTAAATGAATATATCATGTTACCCAAGTTTTAAATTAATATATTAAAATTCCATAATTTTCATGATGTTTTTAAATTTAAATAAAATAAACAATGTCAAAATTGAAGTGGACACTAACAGGGAGCGGGAAGATTGGATCATCCAGCAATATCTAATAATGACCAGAGGCTTCGACGCCAAGAGGATAATGGTGGAAGAGTTTGTATAGATGTGGGAAAATTGGTATATCCATTTTAAGATAGAATCATATATGTTCCTGATAAAAAGGTAACTGAACTTTCTTGGAAATTACCTAGGGAGGATGCATATAATATTTTGAAGTTGGACTTTAAGGATTCTTTCATCAGCAATAGGGTCAGATGCTCTTATTTGTACTTGATGGTTCCACACTTTATTCCAAAAAAGTATACATTTTAATAAAAATGTTAATTTGGAAGATATAGACCAATTTATCTTTTATAATTAAAATATTGACCCCTAAATAGTAAAAACTTTTTAGCGCAATTAGGGTTAAAGTAGTTTTTTTGCGCGTTACATGAACTTCTTTTAAAAATAATTTCCAATACACATGGGTTTTTTATTTTATAAATTAGATATAATATTTAAAATAATATGTTCTAAATTTTATAACAATTATCACTTTAATTTATTCATAAAGGGAAAATTACCTAGGTTAGAAAACTATGTACCAAGGTAAAAACAAAAATAGTAAAATTGAGTAAACATAAAGAATAAGGAGAAAAATGAAAATAATGATTTAATTTTTGAGTGGTGTAAGTGTGGATATACCATAATTTACATCCAATACATAATTTTCCAATTTTGGAAGCACATGAGGAAAGCGAGACCACCCAATAGTGAATACTTTTGAGTATTTACAAGAATTCCACTCCACCTCCACTATAAAATGGCACTCACTCTCCCCACTTCTCCACACCTATATATCCATTTGAATTATCCAAAACCTAGAGAAATAACCCCATAAATTCCATTCACTCATCATATTATCTTTATTTTGGGTATAAATCCATCCCTGGAAGGGTTTAGTGAAAACTAAATGAAGATACACAAAGAAGAGGTAATTTTCTTCAACAATCGTCTTTATTTTACTTTCTCCTGTAAATACTTAAATCCTTATTATAACATGATTGTATAATAACATTAGTATTTTCACTAAAATTAGATTTTTTTTATGTTAATGGTATCACATAAACCCACACACCCATCCATCAAATGTGATATAAACTCACCATTCATGTGTACGGTGGACTACCACCTCGCAAAATGATGCCATTAATTTTTCCATTACTACCTCTAATGGTTGGGAATAATGATAGATATAAAGTTTATATATGATATTTATAACATTATTAATCATATTTAGTCATTATATCATATTTAATATTTTTATATTCCAATATGTAATGGATATGATAATGTTGTTCGTGTTTACAGTGGACTACCGCCTTGCGAAGCGATGTGATTCATTTGCACTAACACATTACTTGGAAGGTATTATGGGTAAAAATAATTAATATATGGTATATAAATGAAGTATTATTATATTAATGACATATTTATCATTATATAAGTATAATTTAATTTTTCTTTCTTTCCTTTTCACTCACTGAAAACGTTATAATATCATTTGTGTATGTGTAGACTACCGCCTCCTCAAGGTGATGTGATTCTATTTTCATCACAAAATCACAAGAATGATCTATATTAGTTTATATAGTTAAGTATTATGGTATTTATAATATAATAATAATATTTTTTTGAAATATTAATTTTACCTACCTTATTTCTATAATGGTCAATGTAAAATGGAAGTGTTAATCATGCGTTCATACGACCTACCGTCTCCATGATCACAATGTTAGTTCATTTTTCATAACCATATTCCATGACTAGTTTTAAAAGTAAAATTTATGTATAAATATTATAATTATTTCATTATTATTATTCTGGATATTTTTAAATAATTACCTCTTCGACCATAGATAACCTACCGAAGTCATTTTGACACATAAACTGAATATGGTCAAAACATCTGACTTAAACTTAATTGATTAAGTAATCATATATAAAATGTAAAAAAGTGAAATAAATGAAATAGTAAATTAAAAAATGTTCTAAATAAATTAAATAATTAACATAATTTTATTATTTAGGAATATAAATACAGACATTATGAATCAGACTCAAGGTAAGTGACTTCATCTCGATTTCGTTTCACAGATGCATATCTTAATGTTATGAACCTTTATTCTTTTACAAGGTGTATATATAGACCATTTTATAGTTATATAATGAATATCTATGTTCTAATTATATTTAAATTCTTTTATGTTTATTATTTAATTTTTTATGATTGATGTTTTTCCCAAGTGATATAAGATTTTTCTTTTAAAAAGAATCACAATTTAATGATTTTCGTGATAATATTTCTCTTGAGTGTCCATGTTTTTGAAATAATTTTGTTAATGTTTTTATTTTGAAACAAAATATTTATAAAATAAATTTTATCTATATTTTTACTTTATTTTAAAAGGTTTTATAAAAGAATATTTTATTTGTTTTATATGTAACTCTTTGAAGAATGATAAAAGAAACGTTCTATTATTAATGTACACGGTGACAACGACTATTCCGCTGGCATTACCATTATTTTATTTCAAGATTAATTTTGAAAAAAAAATCAATATTTCATTAAATAAAAACCCCATTTTGGGTATTTTGGTATCAAAAATGGATTTTCAAAATAAAAGTGTGTTTTGGTATTGAAAATGGGGTGTGAAAAGAAAAGTGTAATTTTATCTGAAGTTGTTTTTCATATGAGTTTAAAAGAGTTTTTTCTAGGGGTTTTATAATGAGAGTGTTTTATTCATGATATGGTACTTGTGAGTTATATAGAAAGGGTGAGTTCTATAAATATTATACAAGGGGTTGAACCCCATTATAGTTCATGGGTGAGCCCGATATAGTTTATAAAAAGGGTTGATCCCCATTATAGCTCATAAAAAATGGGTGCTCCCGATATACATATATGAAGGGTTGATCCCCATTATAGATCATAAGTGAGCTCAATATAGCTTATACGAAGGGTGATCCCCATTATATATATATAATGAATTGGTTAATGATTTTATTATAAGTCAGTCGTATGGTTATTATAATTCAAAGGTTTTGGAATGAGTTTTATTAATATGATTCTCTAAGTAACCTAAAAGAAGTTTTAATTGCCTTCTAGAGGTTTTAAAGGGTTTATTTGATAAAAAAATTGTGTGTGTGTTTTATTGTAATTTTTTATTTATTTCTCTAAAATAACATTTATATAAAGGTAAATATTTCTTGTGTTTTCATTTTTCTACAAAAATTACAGTTTCATTTATTTGTGAGACCCTTGATGAGTTTCTTTGGTCATACCATATTTTTTTTTAAATTTTTTAACACGGTTTAAGGATGGGTAATGGAAATGAAGAAGTCAAGTTTAATATTATGGATATTTTCCATGAAGTAAAATAATGATATATTATTAAAAGTTTTATATTATGGAAAAAATGGATACTAATTGGAAGTTTACACTTGGTATTATATGGTTTTTTTATGTACAAGTTATGGCCTAATCCTATAAAAATCCAAACATGAAAAGATCCCAAATGTTAAAGAAATTAACTTATTGACTAAAACTCAAGATCATGTAATTTTTAAGGATGGATACACTTAGATAATGTCAATAAAGACTCTAAAAATCCTTTATCCACATTTAAGAAAAAATATTAAAGTCTTTTACTAGTAAATATTTATATTTTACCATTTTGGTTTTTATCGTGGTAAATAGTTTATACCCAAGTAATTTATATTTTATTAAAAATAAAATTAAAAACTTCTTAGAATGTTTTGATATTCAAAGCCAAAATTTATGTTCCATATAATCTGGTTCATTTTCTTTATAATATTAATTTTTTTTAATTTTTTTTTTAATATTTTGATAATATTCTTTGTTGAAAAATGTTGTTTTCACCATTATGTGTTATTAATATTATATAACATTAATTACTAATTAAATGAGTTATAATATATTTTTATATATGTGTAAAAATAATACCAAATTCATTGTATAAAATAGATCAATTTAATTTATTTGATAAAAATTACACAACATTAATAAAAAATTCCCTAAAAATAACCCTCCAACCATTATCATGTTCATTAACTTTAATCATAATAATCAAAATTTAATGCCTAAAAGTAAAATTAAACTTATTACATAATATTATCATGTCAATAAAAAATATTAAATTTATTTTTTTTAATTTAACTTATACAAGTGATTAAAACTATTTTTTTTAATATAAGTTAATAAAAATAGTTTTTAGAGTAAAATATTACTTAAGTTTCAAAAAAATTAAAAACGTTTCTTATAAATTCAACATAATATTTTATATGGATAAATTTACTCATTAAATATATATTTTTATCTAACAAATGTTTTTTATATGTTTTTAAGTAATAATTACTTCATTAAAAAGTTATAAAACTTAAAGTATTAGTATAAATGATATTTTTTCACTATTCACCAAAAATGTTATTTCATAAAAATATGATAAATATATCTTAATAAAATTCTGAAATATTGACTAATAAAATGAAGCTAATTTATTAAAATTAAAATTTTGACAATTAGGAATTTAATTTTAAATAAAAAATAATAATATAATGAAAACCGTTTTCATTGGAAAATAACTTTATAAATTATTAATTATTTTTATTTTTATTTCCAATCAATTACTAATTGATTTTTTTATAATATATTATTCATATAAAAATTATATTTTATCCATAATATATATATTATCTTAAATAAAGTGCATAAAATCCATTTTTATAAGGGATTTATTTTAATGAATAAATTGGTCTTATTTGTTATTTAATTATGCTAATTGAATTCTATCAATATGTTTGAATTAATCATTATCTTTATTTTATCTAAAATTAAAAATATGAAATTTATAAAATAAATTTGATACATATATAATTTATAAAATTGATAATTACATGTTTATTTTATCCTTATTTATACTTATATAACCCCTCAAGATCTCCACATAAGTCATAATAATAAGATAAGATTTTGTGCCCATCGAGGGTGGGGATTCTGCTAGAATGGATATAATGGAAATATTCATAAGATTTAAGTACTCCAGAAATCAATTTTTCTCATAACATAATGTTTTAAGTTTATATTGGGATTATTCTAATTCAAAACCTCATGAATTTACTTATTTTCTGAGATTAAAAAAATGAGCTTCATAAGGAAGACCCCCACTACCTAAAACTATTTCTTCTATATTATTTTTTAATTTTTTAATTTGGTTATATATATTTATGTCAGATTACTCAATGGATATGTTATAATGGCAATGATAATTTTTTTTATTGTAGTTCCTTTTTGTTCAGTGTTTGATGTGAATAAATTTATTGAACACATCGGGTTTTAGAGGAAAATAAAATTTAAAATCTTATAGTATTACACCTTAGAAAAGAATCAATGCTACTCAATCTACCAAAGTTCCTAGTGTGATATTTATCAAAATAATAATTTCTATATATGAACATTTCCACAATAAAATGTTGTTGGATTCACACTAAAATACACACACATAAAAGGCATGTACATTTAATACATGTATATGGACCATGTATTATATATATATATATATATCATGTAAATATAAAAAACGTGATACTACATAGAGTGCACACATAATACATCCATAAGATACATGTATATTATCATGAATAAGATACTTGAAGAATACATGTATATATTCCATGCACTTGTATAGATAGTTTCATATAGTATACATGCATACGATGTATGTATACAAGAAATGAAATCCAAAACTGTTGGTGTACTGCATGGGAATTTCCCAAATGACAACAGACCCTCCCACATAGCATCATCAAGATCAAAAAAATTACATATTTCCTACTAAAAACTTTCAATGTATTCATCAATGAGGCTTAAATTATGGGTTTCATTTAATGAGGACCAACACACCCGACACATTCTTCATTCCTGAAGGAGATTCACGATTATCCTATGTAAATATAATGTGTTATCTTTATTTAATGTGTGGGATTGTTCATATTTATTTTATGCTACTAATGATCATTAGTTTCATTCAATGTTTTTGAGGGTTTATCCTTTCTGATAGCTCATTCATCACCTCTAGTAGAGGTGATCATACCCTTTTAGGCATACATGTATCCTTAGGTAAGGTTTAGAGAAATAATGACTAGTGTAGTCCCCTTAGAGGTAGAAGATCTTGATCAGTAGCTCCTTGTGATCTTCCTCAATCCAAATCCCTGCATCAAGGAATAATAAGGATACTATAAGAACCCAGATCTTCCTTTTTTAGGTATGGACCTTTATTCTGTGTTTTTTTTTAGGAAAAAGTAAGAATTATAAAATTTTGAGTACATGTCGTGTACCCGGTTGCCAACTGTAGCCATATACTGGTCGTGTAACGGTCGAGTACATGGTTGTGTAGGGGACCTAGAAGACTACCTAAAGTTGGGTCTGGTTGAGGCTAGTACATGATGTTTATATTAAATGAACACACCATGTATTTTATTTTATTTGATAAATTGGATCGGGGTCATGTCTCACGTCTAGAACATACTTCTTCTTCCCGTGTTTCGTATAGGAGAGTGACGAACGACCGAAGAACTTAGAGCTCCTCCCGTTTCTCCATTCAACCTCCTATTGAGAAGCCGTTAGCTGTGTTGGATTCCCACTGGTGATTTTTCTCTTTCCCTAGAGCCTCTCTTCATGATTACTCCTCTCACGTGAGTTTTTTATGAATGATAATTTTAACCTTTTTGTATATCTACATCTATCTAGGCCAATTAAAGGTCCAATGTTCAAGAGTGTTGATCATATGACATCAAGGTAGGTGGTTTGTTCCATTCTTTGATTGTCTTTGAATTATATATGCCTAAATTTCTGAATACCCATGTTTGGGGTAATGCGTGTTTTGGAATTTAACCCTATTATTTAACTGCTATGGTTTAATTGTTTGAGAAGGGGTTATTGATGATGCATAAGGTTAGAAACCTTGTCATGGAAAACCCCATGGGTGTGCTCCCTTGATTGTTTATTTATAGTTATTTGGTCTAGGTTTCTTATGAGTAAGACCTTGTTTCCATGCCTTGAATTATATAGGATGGAGTTGTTTTTATTATATGAATACCATGTGTTATGATTATGAATTTTATCCATGTAGTTGTTATATATTACATGTGCTGACTTGTTATGATATATGAATTTTTTTCTAATGGACCTTGAGAGCCATGGACCAGGAAAACTATGGTTGTTTCCATGTTTATTAACCCAGGACCATGAGAGCCTTGGTGTAGACGTTGACCCAGGGATATTGACTATGAGAGCAACCTAGGAGGTCGTTTATGAATTTTTTATGTTGTGCTGACCTAGGGGTATTGACCTTGAGAGCTTCCTAGAAGGTCATTTATATGTTATTTATTCTATGTTGACCTAGGAGTATTGACCATGAAAGTTTCCCATATGATCATTTGTAAATGATTAGTGATATTTTAATCCAATGAGGTTAGACCGTGAGAGTATTCCTAGAGGGTTTCATATGAATGATTGAATGATTGTGATGAGTCTTCCAAGCCAAATCACAAGCTTGGACTCAGTCTTAATTTTTTTTGAAATGGTATTACAAGACATCTGTTTCCTTACCATTACACGGAGGTATACATATCTTAGGATAGATCCTAATATTCACAATTCAATGGTTTGAATAATTAATAAATGAAAATGAATGTAATTGAAATTGTAAGATTGTTTACTTTCGAGTACTTCCGAGTTTATTGCTTCATTTCTTAATGTTACCTAATATATACATTCACTAATAGTTAGGAACAAATATTTTGGTGGTCGCCTACTGGGATTCATCTCACACCTTATTTGGGTCATGCTTTTGGACCCAAAAATATTATATGGTTTTAGGTATAGATAAGGGAAAGAACCCTTCTTCATCAGGTACTTGATTTATGTTGGAGATAGAGAGCGTGGGACCAAGTTAAGGCTTGTGATGCTGTTGGAGTTTAATGATTTTATTTACATTTGTTTTAGTATTATGTTTATAGAATTGTGACTTGTTTAGATTCTTTCCTAGACAAATGTGACATGAATCATTTATATATTCTCTAGTTGTTATATTACTATCATTCTTCCACTGTTTAATTTTTCTGTATGGTATTAATGCTTATGATATTGTTTACTATTTGTTATTACACTATTTATACTTTTCCAATGAGGGAATAATTTCCCCATTATCAGACCTTGTCCCTCACTACTAGTCGGCAGCCTCTGGCATTTGGGGAAATGCGCTTGAGGTCATGTGACCAATCGGGTACGGGGCACATTTGGGAAACACCCAGAATCGGGAAATTACAAAGTGGTATCAGATGAGGTTACTTAATACTTTGTATTACTTTATAGAGCCTATAAATAGGGTTAAGAAGAAATAGGTAGTTTATAATAAGCTATTCTTGGGGGGTAACTAACCCGTGTACATGGAAAATCCAAGTTACCTCGAATATTGAAATTTTTCTGGTTTTTTTATTGTTACAATAGATTTCATTTCACCATTTGGTGATGCACATATTTTGTGATCTTATGATTTATATCATTGTGGTTCTATTTCTGTTGAAACTCGATGAGATAAGGGTACTACATCTTATGCATCATATATGAACTTTCTATATATCACATGTCAGGGATTATTTTTAGGCCATTTAGGGTGCATTACTAATTTCATACTGTTTTAATAGATGTTGTACTAGATATGCATGCTTTTGTGATAGATTATGTGAAAAAATACCTACTATTTGGATAGGGTATTGTAATATGTGAAGTTTCATTTAGCCTAATTCTATTTTTTTCCCAGAGGTGTTATGGTCCCTCTTGGATCACAATTTGGTGGATCATATTTGAACTTAAATTGATTTTTTTCAATTTATGATGTAAAAAAGGATGAAAAACTCTAATTCATAAGGAGTATAGGCTCCCATGGGTTGAAAATTTTCATTCCTTGGACAAAATTTTATGTTTTAGGGGTTCTGGAGAAGTTTCATAGGCTTACTGTCCAAAAACCCAGACAAAACGACATATGATTCTATGAACACATGCCATGTGTTCTCATATTATGGAGGAAACATATTTTCTTAGGTACAAATTGTGTACCATATGTACAAGCAGTGTAGTCCTTAACCATGTGACTGACTGTGTGAGAAGATACACGAGGTTGATAAATGTTTGGTAGAACATTCTATGTCTGGGGAGTACACACCGTGCTGTAAAGACCATGTATCTGACCGTTTGACTAATGACGCGGGCGGATGAAACTTAGGATGTATATGCTATTTCTAAATTGTGCACACCGTGTAGTTATCAACCATGTATCTGAATGTGTGACTAATTAAATAGGTCTACAAGACATAACTGGTACAGAACGTGTCTAGGGTGAACGCGCCATGTATCGTCACACCAACAGAACCCTGTGGTTCAAGCCATGTTGAAGTACTTGAGCAGGAGGGAAAATTCATGTACACTCTATGTACTTGGGGAAACACACCATGTGTTGGGGTTTCACGTGGCCAGGTTTGGTAGAGGTACACACCCATGATAAGTCTTGAAGGGAACACGCTATGTGGGAGTTATACATTCCATGTAAACCTATTTCATAAAATTCGAGTGTTTACCTTCTCCGGTTCCATTATTTCCCTTCTAAGTTATTGTCCTTGATAATCTTGAACTGAGGTTTGAACTTGACCTTGCTAAGTCATGCTGCCAAGACATCCTCCTATTGTACTCCAGGTGCAGGGCAATGAACAGACAACCGAAATGGTTGATAAGGGACTACAAGCAGATCCTCCCATCGCGACCATCTTGGGATGAACTGTTATACCAGACATAGGTGCTGATGCACAGTTCCATTAAGGCTTTATGAGGATGATGAAGACTTTTTAGGGAGCACCACATCCTTCCATGACTATAGTGGAGTTGACAAGGGTGTTCCAATATCCGTGTCCTCCCAATGTTTTAGGGTATGGATTACCACAGGCTACAAACTCATGGTTAGAGGCCATTATAGATATTTTTTAGCATTTGGAGATGCCTTTGGAGAGGAGGGTGAAGCTCACGATTTACATGATACATGATTCCACCAAGATATAGTGGGATGTTATCTCCTAGGTGGGACTTCATTGGGATATGGATTATGAAGTGTTTTAGAGGAACTTTTATGTCTAATTCTACCCCGAGACATTGAGGGCTGATCGAGCCCGAGAGTTCATGCATTTTGAGTAGGGTGCTCTTTCATTGATGGACTACTCGTCTAATTTTATAGAGCTTCATCACTTTACACTTGTTCAGGGAGGTGTCCAATTATCTTTGTCTAGAATATTTGAGGATGGTCTTAGGTATGACATATGATCATAGGTGAATGTCTTCAGGATGACTTCGGTGATGACTATAGTAAACCAGGAGATGATTACCAAGTGAAATCTGAGGGAGTTGGGAGCTGTGATCCAGGGAGGTTCAATATCTAGGGATATTACTCCTTTGATAGATATTAGGAAGCGCCATAGATAGCCTTCACACTGTGATTCTAGTAGCAGGGATGTATCTTCAGGTAGCCAGGTGAGGTGATACCAATGTGGGAAGAGTGGGCACACGAGACCTTAGTGCCCGAGAGACCCAATTGAGTGCCGATCATGTGGAAAGATGGGTCATCTTCAGTGTTTTTACTAGTTTTTATTACCATCATCTGGTGAGCAAGGATCGGTTATGAATCCATGTTCAAGATAAGGACCACTGCTTCTCCTCAGTCAGGGAACAAGAGTTTGTTACGCCGTTCAGGCCGAGGAGGTGTTGTGTCCGTGGTAAACAAATGATAGGTCTTCAGTGACAATATGGTGGATCAGTTCAGGGTAGTCAAGAAGGGTCACAGAGTTGCGGTATAGGTTAGACATTTTTAGTGGGCATACCCAGTAGGTGTAGGATCCCAAACCTTCTATAGTTAGAGGTATTATTCTAGTTGCCTTAGTTTTTTCTTCTGCCCTTTTTGACACAGGGGACCTCACAGATGGAATTTACTCCAGTGGTGGATCATTTCAGAGATGTATTACCAGAAGAATTTTCAGGTTTACCTCTGGAGAGAGAGAGACTTCTCTATTGACATTATTCAAGGAGTAGCACCAATGTCCATTCCTCCTTATAGGATGGCTACACTAGAGTTACAAGAGATCAAGAACCAGTTAGAGGAGTTCCAGGAAAAGGGTTTCATTCGACCCACTATTTCACCTTGGGGTCACATGTACTTTTTGCAATGAAGGAGGACGGTACCCTCATACATTGCATAGATTATCAGAAGCTGAACCAATTGACGGTCAAGAACCGATATACCTTTCTAATTATTGATGTTCTCCTTGATCACTTTGAGGAGCTCGGGTATTCTGAAGATTGACTTGAGATCTGGTTATCATCAGTTGTGTGTTAGACCATTAGATATACCTCTCACAACCTTTTGGAGTAGGTATGGTCTATGCGAGTATTTGTTTATGCCGTTCGGTATCACGAACACGCTGGTAGTTTTTATGGAACTGCTGAACCGAGGGTTTCATACATACTTGGATTCTTTTGTGGTAGTCTTTGTGGATGATATCATGGTGTACCCTCAGACTCGACACGACCATTCCATCTATCTTGAAATCGTATTGAGTACACTGAGAGAGAATCAATTATATTCTATGCTATCAAAATGACTCTTTTGGATGCACTAAATTCACTACTTAGGTCATGTGAACTTTGAGATAAGAGTATCAATAGACCCAAAGAAAGTGAGAGAAGTAGTTTCCTGGGAGCATCTGAAGAACGTCTTTTAGGTACTAAGTTTTCTAGGGTTGGGTGGTTACTACAGGTGCTTTCTACATTACTTTTCATGATTAGAAGCACCACGAACATGCCTGAATAAGAAGGCTGCAAAGTAATTTTAGAAATATTCCTACGATTCAACCATTGAGGAGCTAAAAGGGAGATTGACTTTAGCATCGATACTGATTTTTCCAAAGATGGTCAAGAGGCACACCATTTACTATGACACATCAGGTATTGGGCTGGGAGAATTTCTTATACAGGGGGAAGGAGTCGTTGTGTACGATTCTCAGCAGTTCAGGCCTATAACGACCCATACTTTACATACATGGTTAATACATAAAAATTGAAGAATACTTATTACAACATATAACAAAACCCTGAAAGGACCGTATAGGTATAGTGTATTTAGAAACTGGGAAACATAAACAACTGGTTCATAAATCATCTATAATGTCTCCCATTTATTTCATCATATCTATAGTCCCTTTTTGGCATATCTTACTTAATACCCTTCTTCCTGACCTGGGGAAATAAAACATACAAAAGGGTGAGATCAAATTCTCAGTAAGGGTAAACAAAATAAATATCAACCACATCAAATTCATAAGAACATAACATTTTCGAAATCTTACCCTGCAAAAGAGATCATAATTTCGTAACATGGGATAAATCATGGTAGTAAAATATAATCCCAATAATCATAACTTAAAACATGAAACTTCGTGGAATACACACATAATCATAGAGAATCATTTCTTATTATTCAAGACTAATTTCCAAGACTATCTTAGTGGAAAAAGTCCATTTATGAACCGACTTCACTCCTCGTTTTAGTCCTGTTTCACTGAACCGGTTATAACCTGCCATTCCAGCCATGTCTATCTAATGAGATATAAAATATTTACCTAATTCATTTATGGGAGATATAGGTCTCACCCATCTCATAATGATACCATTCTTATGTGTGCCACAAAATCATAAATCATACATCATTGCATAACCCATGTAATAAAAATGGGATTCTTAAACATCGTGACATCATAAAACAATTCATATAAGATAAAGGAATTCATAAAAATAATTCCATCACAACATAATCCAATCAATTTAATAATAGGGATAGAAACAGAACCCTATATTATCTTAGATGAGAAATAATTTTGATAAAACACTTGAACTCCATTCTTGAGGAAAATATCCTTTCTACTTCAAAAACATTTTTCCTTTCTTAACATGTCATACAATTTTAAACTAAAAGAAGTTGATTAAAAATAAAAATGAAAACTCATAAATCAAGCTTCTTGGAAATAATGTTTTTAAAAATCCATTCATGTTGTATATGTTAAAAAAACATTCTTTTCGTACTTTTATCAGAAAAGTCAAAAAGTACCTCGTGCGAAAAACGACAAAAGATTCCTTTCATATCCTTTACTAAAAACTCACCGAAGGGTAAAATTGGATTTAAACAATTGTAGGTGGATGGAAACAATATTACATATTGAGGGAACATAGATGTGGATGATAAAATACACCCCAGTAAATACCAAAGTATAAACAATCTCGGATAAAAATGAGATTGTGATATTTTCCCTTACCTTAGGTCCGATTTGCTTCGTAAGTGTCTGAACCTCCTGTATAATGATTTAAATAATGTTATTTACTTATTATAGAATCATAATTTTTGTTATGATATCATATATGGTTATATTCTTAGCTTCTTATTAATAATATTTCATTACTACTTGTTATTCGGGTATTTATTACTTTTTGTTCTTATGCATGTTTTGTCGAATAAATTCTTATTATTCTATTTAGGTTATAGATACCTCATTTCCAGAATCATAATAGTGTACTATATATCATATTTATTCATTCAATTCATTTATATATTCATTATTCAATGAATATCATGTAGAATGAATCGCATCACATCGTGGAGACGGTATTCCGTACGTACGCACGAGCGATGATATCGTTCCCATGATAGTGGAATTGTATTGGAGTGTATATATACTATTTAAGAATAAATACCACTTTAAAATAATAATATATAGTTATTTATTTGAACCATTAGACCTATACAAGTAAGGTGGTGATGGAAAATAGATTACACCACGGCGTGGAGACGGTATTCTGTACGTACGCACGCACAGTGATTTCATTTTTCGTAGGATGGATTGATGGTGAAATAGGGTTGTTTCATACTTATAATAACCTATTATTATATGAGTGATACTTATGTTATTAATTCATAATGAAACAACTAAATAAGAATAAGTGGAAGAATAAATAAAGTTGAAAGAATCGGTAACGGACATTACCTCTTCTTTGAAGCGCCTCTTTGAGACCTCCTCTTAGGGCACTATAATTGGTCTTTGAAGAAGACCAGGACCTCTAGGATGTTTCTAGGGAAGTGGGGAAGTGAAATGGGCAGGTATTGGCCGGTCTTGAATGCTCAAATTGGTGTGAGGAGGAGAGTGAGGAGGTGCCCTTTTATAAGGGAGGAGAGGGGCACCTTTGGAAATATAAGAAATATTAGTTTATATTAAATCCTGACCCCACTTAAAAACTTCCAAAATGACTCATATCCTAATATTAGATGAGATGGGGTAGTAATATCATCAACCAATAAAATTTATACATGTTAGGAATTTATTTTAAACATTATCAACTTGACTTATCCTTATTTATCAATTTAATTTTATTTGTGGTAATAATATTCTAAATTTTCGATTATTATAAATAATTACATATGTATTGTGAATTTTCCATAATTTGACACTTCATGACATTTTCGACCATATAAATTTTAATTTATAATTTTTAAATATTTTTGTGATTTTTAAACAATTTTATAATATGTTACTTTTATAAAATAACAATAGTGTCAATTTTGACACTATTCATTTATTTGAATTTAAATAAAATATATACAGAAGATATGCTCAAACTAAAAGATTTAATAGATTAATAAAATGTCATATGTATCTATAAAATTAGTGGAGCACATTAAATAGTTCATATAATATTTATTTTAATATTTTTAAAACCATTTATTTGATATTTTAATTAATAAAATAATTTTAACATAACTATTGTGTCATAATTAATGATAATTATTTAATCCCTAAAAAATCTAAATAAATTCCTATGATGTCGATAATTTTATTAGATTTCTGGAGACTATTCATGTTTGAATTTTCATTAAGTTTATCACTAAATTAAAATTATTATACTTATAAGATTTAAGAAAGTGACATGTTGTCACATTCTGTAGTTTTAATAATAACTAAATTATTTTCATGGAAAAAAGTCCATTAAATGAATCTAATATAACCCTTAGGTGATATGGGTCGACTTTTAGTCATTCAATAGGATTTTGGCAGGTGTTAGGGTAATTTTATAATCTTATATTTACCCTTAATTACCCGATTTACCTTTAACTATGGTAAATAAAATTTACCGTAGTTACTATTCATAATGCCCAAAAATAAAAAGTATCCTATTAACATAATTTGGACCCATGGATTCTGAATATGGAATCCATTTTTCAAAATTCAAAACATATAAGTTACAATAATTAATTTAAAATAAATCCCATTGTTAAGAAAACGGTTTTTAGAAGTTAAAACATTTCCAAAGATTGAAATGTTTTTACCTATGAATTCAATGTGAAATTAATGCTAATGACATACATTATATTAAATGGTAAAAATATATTCTATTTATACTTTAAAACCATTCAATATTATAATTTAACCATATAAATTATCCCAATGAAAAAAGTTTCTTTTAATTAAAAATTAGCGTATTTTTACTATTCATAAAAATATGAAAGTTATAAGAAAAATATCAAAAAATTATACAAAGTAAATTTTTATACCCTGATTCAAAAGAAGAATTTTATTTTGTCAAATTAAACTTATAAAAATTTCAAAAACTAGATTTAATGTGGGTGCGCCATCAAAAGGCGGTAAAACTGCATTTTCTGAAAAATAATTATTTTACCCAAAAAAATTATTTTTTTTCTCTTACCATGTTCTAGAAAATGTGTAATATGAATAATAATGTTATAAAATTCAAAATGTAGTTAATACTATTCATAACGGCTAGTCCATAATAATATATCGTTGTTTAGTGAAACCCGATATTGCGTACTACACACGCTATCAAGGAAGGTCGCGATTGCATGTAATGCAAGCCAAGTCTATATTGTGTGATATGAAAGATTCCTTTGGTGTTGTATATAACATAAAAACAAAATATTTCTCATAAAAGTCTCAGGTGTTACAAGGCCACATGAGAATAATTACCAAATGCATGATCTCGAGTTTTGTACACTTGTGCATGCTTTGCGCTGTTGGAGACATTATCTTTTGGGAGATAATTTTGTTGTGTACACTTTCCAAAAAATCTTCAAGTATATCCTTACTCAATGTGATATGAATTTGAGACTGTGAAGGTGGGTTGAGTAACTTTATTCCTTTTACTTTGGGCTTGCCTACACACCTCCAAAAGGCAACGTAGGGGATGATGCGTTGAGCAGGAGGAATCATATGCTGGTAGTTTAGGAGGCCAGTAGTGAGTGGCATCTTATAGATCTATTCTTTGAGATGAATTTAAAGGTGCATGATAGATGTGGAAAGACATTTATTTCTTCTATAGTTGTTTCTTCGACTCTACTGGATTGAGTGAAAATAAGGCAACTATCAGATTCTAAAGACCTAGTCCTACAGGATAGCATGTCAGGCGAGGACTCTACTCCTGGATGGACCATAAGAGAGGATGAGTTCTTGAATTTTCATGGGCTCTTATGGGTGTTAGCTAACATAAATGAGGAGCTGTTACGTGATATTCATACCTCAGCATGGGAAGTTCATCCTGGTGTCACCAAGATGTATCGATATCTTCATCGTCAGTATTGGTGGCCAGGAAAGAAGAGGGATGTTTATGGTTTTGTTATGAGATGTTCTACCAATAATTAGGTGAAATCATAGCATCAGAGACCAACATGGATATAACATCAGTTACCCATTCTTGAGTGGAAGTGGAATGATTTCACGATGAATTTCTTGATGGGTTTATCGAGGTCGACTGAAGGGAATGATGTAGTTTGGGTAGTTGTTGACAGAATCATGAAGGTTTCACATTTCTTGACAATCCATAAAACATTCAGTGTTGATGAGCTTGGAAGGTTGAAGATAGAAGATATTTTGCATTTTCATGGGGCTCTTCACTCTATAATTTCATATAGGTATGACCGGTTTACTTCTCATTTCTATAAGGGACTAAAAAGGGATATGGGTATACAGGTACATTAGATTACAACTTACCATCCCAAGATAGATGTCTAGTCTGAGCACACGATTCAGGTTTTGGAGGACATGCTTCGAGCATGCGTACTAGAATTCGGGGGCTCTTGGGAGATAAACATGCCACTAGTGTCGTTTTCCTACAATAATTATTTCTAGGAAATGATTCAGAATGCACCTTATGAGGATTTTTATAGTAGGACTTTCCAATCACCCCTACGTTGGATGGAGGTAGGAGAAGCAACTTTGCTGGGACCTCGTCTTATCCAAGGGACCATTGAGCACGTGGAATTTATTCGGAAGAAGATGGCTGCTACATAGTCTCAGCAGAAATCTTATGTTGATCGAAGGAGATGACCTTTGGAGTTTGAGGTCGAGGATCAAGTTTTCATACATTTCACACCAAGGTTGGGACATAAGAGGATTAGAAGATAGGGTATGCTTTCACCGAGATACGTCAGACCATTTGAGGGTTTGGGGAGAGTCTGTCTAGTTTCCTATTTTTTATAGTTACATTCGAGGTACCGAGATATGCATGAAGTATTTCATGTTTCTTAGATTCGATATTACTTTTCAGACCCATCTCATGTTTTTTAACCTGAGGAGGTTGAGTGAGAGGTGGATGCATCCTTCGAGTTGCACCCTATACGGACTGTGTATCGCAACACGAAAGTTCTCCATGGACGATTTGTTCCTCTAGTATGAGTTCTATGGTAGCATGGGAAAGTATAAAATGAGACTTGGGTGTGGGAGGCCAATGTATGATCCCATTGGCTAGAGTTTTTTTAAGTTTCTTCTTCAACGCCCTTAGAATGGAAATTTGGGGACGAATTTGTTTGAGGAGGGAAGATTGTAAGAACTCGAATCTTCATTTTCAGGTATGGATATTTATTTTGGATTGTTTCTGAGGTAAAAGGAAGAATTGGAAATTTTCTAAGTACACGCCATGTACTTTTGAGTACACACCGTGTACCCTGTTTACACAGGTAGCCATATACTCGCCTTGTAACGGCCGAATACATGGTCGTGTACACGACCTGGAAGACCGCCTGATTAGACAATAAATGAGGATAATATTCATTGTTAATATATATAATATTCATGTGCTTTATTACTCATAAACATCATTTTAGTTCATTTTAAACTTTGAACATCATTTCACATTATGATTGTAATTCTTTCTTAAAATGCACTATTATGTGGTACATTTTTGAACATCATTTAAAGTACCCAATGATTCATCTGTTTTTAAGGAATCTAATTATACATATTTTAATTTGAGATTTTGGGAAATGGATATAAACTTCAATATGAACATGTTTGATTCAGGGATCAATGGAGAATTCATGGAAGAAGATGGGGATATTTTGTGATGAAAGGAAAAATTCCGAAGAAGTCAAATTAGACACCATCCCACTGATGAGAATGTGGGGCCCAACATACAAGCCCAATGAATCCCAAATTTCGTGGAATTCTAGAATACATATATAAGAACAAATAATTATGCATGATCTAGTGCTAATTAGGCTTCCATTGTGGTCATTTAGGTGGACAAAGTTAGAGATTAAATTCTGGGCCAGATTCTGTGACCCAGAAAAAAATCCTACCAATATGATCATATCTCGGAATCCACAACTTCAAATGGTCCCAAATTTTACTGGAGGTTAGAAGACATCAGTGGATCTATTTTCATAATCTATGTTCCACTCTGATTCGGCCATCAAGAAGGTATTTCAAGTGCGTCTGTTCGGTGAATGAAAGTTGGCTTCCACCTCAGGTCAAGTGTGGAAAAGTCCAAGTTTCACAAGCTTTCCACCACCCTAGGTCTACCATAATCAAGTGGGATTCTTTGTACTATTGGAGGCTCAACCCAAGTCTTCCAAAATGCCTATTTAAGTCAATGGTGGTGGGTGAGTTTTATCATATTTTGTGATTTGTTCAATTGTAATGTTATGCTGTGATTTTGTTATCTCAAGTTTGTCTTTCACATGTATGTTGTTCAATTCACATTAGTTTCTTAATAAAAGATCTTCTTTTTCTCTTATTTTGTTGTTATTCATATCACATTGATACCTTTGGTTCAAGGTTTGAATTTATTCACACCAAACCTTGTGAAATTATTCACACAACGGTGGAGTGATCATTTTCATTTTATTGTTTTCTTTACTTCTTCAATTCCTCCCTCATGAGTCTACTTCCTGCTTCCATTGAAACCATAACATAAATGGAGGGATAACACACTTATGGGTTGATCCAAGGGAGTATAAAGGGGCTATATTGAATGTTATTTATCACCCCATTAATTTCTAATAAATTCTTTAATTGAGATTGTTATTTGATGATTTTTAAACTACATCATCCTTGTTGAATTTAAGGCCACACACTTCAAGTGCTAATACGAACATTTAACTTAAACTGATCCAAACATTGATCCTTCAAGTGTATAAGTGATTAGTATTTAAGGGTGTAGGCATTAAAACAATAAGTAATTATGTTGTATTATCTTCTTAAATGAACTCATCTCAAATATAAGAAATTGAAATCATTGAAAAGGAAATACATCCAATCCACCCCAAGTGATAACCTAGGATCAACTCACTCTTTTAAATTGAATTCACTTAAATATATTAGTTATCCTTTAAAACCATATAAAATAAACCCAAGTTGGCCACTTCATATCAAAAAACGGTCCATATAATGTACGCATCTATAGGTTTCTTCTTAGGTCTCTAAGGATTCGATAACCCAAGCTAAACTACAAGGACCGTTCTACCTTCATCTCTTGGGTAAATTTGTGCGAGAATAAAATTTTGGCACCATTTCTGGGGATATAAGTAAGTTATATTAGACACTATCATCATTTTTTTCATCCCTCTTCTCTATTCTCACCCCCTCACTCTTATGAAATTTAATTTTGAACAAGTCCAAACATGGGAAACCTATCCCTACTTTGATCACCCAACCCCATGTATGATGTACAATGACCATTCTAATTACTACTTGTGGGCTCATAAACAACCTACTGAACCACAATGTTTTTATTCATATGATCCACAATACATTCCAACCTATTCTGAGTTCCAATCCCAACAAGGCCAATCAGAACATCCTCCTGTGGAATTCCAACAACTTAATTATCCTTTTGGAATAGACCATATGTCCCAACACCTTGACCATATAGATCCACATACATTAATTGAGAAATTGTGTCAACAAATGGATAGAATTACTTCTGAAGTTTCATCCTTGAGAGTAGAACTACAAAGCATTGAAACAGTTATGGAACCCATTCCCAGTCAGGTTGTCCATTCCTCATCATTCATAGAGGAATCTTATTACACACAAACATCTTATGAAAATGCTAATGAAATTTCCTTTGAAGCTAGGATACCTGAAGAGCATGAATTAATTGTTTAAGGGTCTTTAAATCAAGATGAAATTTATTTTTTGGATTCAAAAGAGAATAATTTGACATCATGGATTGAGTCTCCTAAGTATAACCCAGTTGATGATTTTTTTAAAAAACTAATCAGTGAAACATTGGGAGAAATCACAAACTTTGAGTCCATACCCATTCCTAACACTGATATTTCAAATTTTTTGGTTTAATATTCTACTCAAAAGGAACCAATATTGTTGAAAATTTTGAAAATGAAACTGAGTTTGATTCAAAGTTCAAACCTATGTATGAATTTCCTATCCAAACTGAACTCAAAATTAGTGTTCTCCCTTTATCTCTCAAGTATCCCTTCATAGTGTATAACCATGAACTTTCTGATGTAATTAATTCTTCTCTTGAAACAAAAAATGTTGGAATGATCATTGATGTCTTAGGAAAGACTACAGAGGAAACTAGATCAACCATTTCTAATATTCCTTGGATTTTACCACTCATTTTAGAACATAGGTTTGTGCATGTAAAAAATTCTAAAAATATAATGAATCTCAACCTATTAGAAGTGGTGAAACATGTGGTCCTTAAAATGTTTCAAGTTGATATTGGATAAGATGGGGGGTTCAAGTCGAGCTAGTGACATTAAACCAAAGTGCTGCATGAGAGGCAACCCATGGTTTTCAAGTTTCTTATCATTTTGTTGTTTTAATAAAATTTATATTTTAAATATGATTAATTAATCATTTTTATATTTAAAAAAATAGTATGTTGACCTGTTCTTCTATTATGAATATGTATGGGTATGAAATGGGAGCACCATATTCATCCGTGTCACGTGGTGTGATTCTTGAGTAATACCTTACCCAGAAATTTAAAAGAAGACAATGTATCATCAGTTTATTTTATTTTTTTTATGTGTTTGTAGGTTAAAAAAATACAATAAATAAATAAATAAATAAAAATATAATAATAATTAAAATCCCACATCGTAGGTCGTGGGGAAAACCCCATCACAATCAGCGAAGCCGCGGGGATTCGAACTCGGGACCGAAGGGAGACAGGGGCGCGCACTTACCACTGACCTACGACGTTTTGTGCTTCCCTATTCTATAATTTTTATATATATACTTATATTTTACTTTCTTTATTATATATATATATATATTGTTTTGTTTTGTTTTGTTTGATTTGTTTTTCCTTTTTCTACTAGGGAACTCTGCAAGTGACATGAATATCAAAGGATTAAAAGGGAGCAGTAAGAATTTCAACTTCAACCACCAGGTGACTTCATTCCATGATCCTCATTTTCAATTTCCTTTTTTAAATTTCATTCTCTACCTCTACCCCCTTATAAATTTTCTTTTATTTAAACACTAGGGACAATGTTATTTTAAGTTGCGGGGGAAGATAAAATAAAAAATGATTTTGTGTAAAAAAAATGAATGATTTGAAAAAAAAGTGTAAATGGAAGGAAAAAATCTTTTAACTTAGAACATGGTAATACACATTGAACACTTTGAAACTTAATATCAAATACTTTATCATTCCCTCATTCTAATTTCAATCCTTTTATAATTTCATGAGCATAGATTTTGGAATGTGTGGCTGTCCAATGTGATATTTCATCGTTTATATTTTAATCCAAATAAAAAAAAAGATCACAATGCACGTCCATTGGATAGTGGGGTATTAGTTGAGTTAATGGGGTCCCCCAAATAAATATCATAGGTTTGGTGATAATTTTAGTTTTAATATGAGTATTCAAAAAAATATATAATAATAATAAATTTCTGCGTAGATCAATGAAATGACCTAATGTGTGGCTTTCGTCACTTGGGGATTGTGACTCCATAGTTGTTTGGCCCAGAGTTAGTAATTTTATCTCTATTTTTGGTAATTTGAATTTGTTTTTGACTGATTTAACTCAATATGATGCCCATGTTTTTGGGATTCACTTGGTTCCCTAAGGTCTTTGAGCCTGGGATTCATCGGCAAAGTCTTGCTACAGGGGTTGACTCTTTTGAGTTCAATTTCAATTACCATGGAAAAATTGCAAAATAATAATAATAATAATACAATAATTTTTTTACTCATATTAATATTGAAATTTGATTCCACCTAGCACTTCCGTCATTTCCCCCTTGAATAAAGATGAACCCCCATGTCTATTGTGACGCACAACACATCCTCATACTTAATTGATATTGGATGAAATATGGAAATGAATTTGAACAAATGAATGGGATGGGGATTGGGATATTCTTATGAAACTATCATGTATTAAAATATTTTTATGGGTTTCATGATTGTTTGGTATATACGTTTTTTGTGATCATTGTGTATTAAAATGTTTTTGGAAAAGGGAATTCGAATTTCATATTGTTGAGATATATTTTGCTCGGGACTAGAAAAACTAAAGTTGGGGGTGTAATTAGCCACTAAATTAGGCTAATATTCATTGTTAATATATATAATATTCATGTGACTTATTATTAATAAACACCATTTTAGTGCATTTTACACTTTGAACATCATTTCACATTATGGTTGTAATTCTTTCTTAAAATGCACTATTATGTGGTACATTTTTTAAAATCATTTAAAGTACCCAATGATTCATATGATTTTAAGGAATATACTTATACATATTTTAATTTGATATTTTGGGAAATTTATCTACATTTAAATATGAACATGTTTGATTTAGTAATCAATGGAGAATTCATGGACAAAGATGGGGATATTTTTTGATGAAAGGAAACAATTTTAGAGAAGTCAGATTGGACACCAGCCCACTGATGAGAATGTGGGGCCCAACATACAAGCCCAATGAATCCCAAATTTCTTGGGATGCTATAATAAATATATAGGAACAAATAATTCTTCAGGATCTAGTGCTAATTCAGCCTCTATTTTGGTCATTTAGGCGGCCCAAGTTAGAGCAAAAATTCTGGGCCAGATTCTACGAACCAGACAAAAATCCTACCAATATGATCATATCTCAGAATCCACAACTCAAAATGGGCAAAAATTTTACAGTAGGTTATAAGACATCCATGGATCTATTTTCTTCTCCTATATCCCACTATGATTCGACCATAGAGGAGGTCTTCTAAGCGCGTCTGTTCGGTGGATGAAAGCTGTCTGCCACCTCGGGTCAAGTGTGGAAAAGTCCAAGTTCCACAAGCTTTCCACCACTCTAGGCCTACCATAATCAAGTGGGATTCTTTGTACTATCATAGGATCTACCAAAGGCTTTCAAAATTCCTATTTAAGGAAGTTTTTGTGGAGGAGTTTTATAATCTTTGGTGCTTTGTTCAATTCTAATGTTATGCTACGATATTGTTGTATCAAGTTTGTCTTTCACATGTAAGTTGTTCAATTCACATTAGTTTCTTAATAAAAGCTCTTATTTTTCTCTTATTTTGTTTTTATTTATATCACTTTGAAACCTTTGGTTCAAGGTGTGAATTTATTCACACCAAACCTTGTGAAATTATTCACACAATGGTGGAGTGATCATTTTCTTTTTATTGTTTTCTTTACTTCTTCAATTACTCCCTCATGAGTCTACTTCCCGCTTCCATTGAAACCATAGCATCAACGGAGGGCTAACCCACTTATGGTTTGATCCAAGGGAGTAGCAATAGGATGTATTGGATATTATTTATTACCCCATTAATATCTAATCACTTCTTTATTTGAGATTTTTATTTGATGATTTTTAAACTCCATTATCCTTGTTGAATTTAAAGCTACACACTTCAAGTGCTAATACGAACCTTTAATTTGAAGTGCTCAGAAATTTGATCCTTCAAGTGTATAGGTGATTAGTATTTATGGGTGTAGTCATTAAACCAGTAAGTAATGATGTTTTTTTATCTTCTTAAATGAAACCATCTCAAATATAAGAAATTGAAATCATTAAAAAGGAAATACGTCCAATCCACCCCAAGTGATAACCTAGGATCAAATAACTCTTTTAAATTGAATTCACTTAAATCTGTTAGTTATCCTTTAAACCCATATAAAATCAACCCAATTTGGCCACTTAATAGCCAAAAATAGTCCATAGAATTTACGTTTCTGTAGGTTTCTTCTTAGGTCTCTAAGGATTCGATAACCCAAGCTAAACTACAAGGACCATTCTACCTTCACCTTTTTAGTAAATTTGAGCAAGAATCACCGCCTAAATAGGGGTAAAATTGAGGCTAGTACATGGAATGTACATAAAATGAACACGCCATGTACGTTTATTTTTATTCGATAAATCAGATCGGGGTCACATCTCACACTCAGAACACACTTCTTATTCCCATGTTTCGTACAGGAGAGTGAAGAATGACTGAAGAACATTGAGCTCCTCTCATTTACCCATCCAACCTCTGATTGAAATTCCTTCAGGTGAATTGGATTCCCACAAGTGATTTATCTCTTTTCCTAGAGGCTCTCTTTCTGATTCCTCCTCTCTCGTGAGTTTTTCAAGGATGATCATTTTTAGCATTTTTGTAGATCTATGTCGATATAGGCTGATTCAAGGTCCAAAGTTCAAGAGTGTTGATCATATGACATAAAGGTAGGTGGTTTGTGCCTTTATTTGATTGTATTTTAATTATATATGCTTAAAGCGCTGAATACCCATGTTTGGGGTATTACGTGTTTTGGAATTTAAACCTATTATTTAACGGATATGGTTTAATTGTTTGATAAGGGGTTATTTCTTATGTGTAAGGATAGAAACCTTGTTATGGAACACCCCATGGGTCTGTTCCATTGATTGTTTGTTTATGGTCATTTGGTGTAGGTTTCCTAAGAGGCATAACTTGTTTCTATGCCTTGAATTTTTTAGGATGGAGTTCGATTGATTATATGAGTAGCATGTGTTATGCTTGTGAATTTTATCCATGTAGTAGTTATAGATTACAAGTGATGCCTTATTATGATATGAAAACTATTTTTCCAATGGATCATGAGAGCCTTGGACAAGGAAATTTTTGGGGGTTTCCATGTTTATTTACACAAGACCATGAGATCTTTGGTGTAGACTTTGACCTAGGGGTATTGACCATGAGAGCAACCTAGGAGGTTATTTATGAATGGTTTATGTTGTGCTGACCCAGGGGTATTGAATGTGAGAGCTACCCAGAATGTTATTTATAAGTTATTTATGCTATGTTGACCCAAGGGTATTGACCATGAGAACTACCAAGGTGGTCATTTGTAAATGATTAGTTCTATGTTAAACCAATGGGGTTAGACTGTGAGAGATTTCCCAGAGGGTTTATTATGAATGATTGAATGATTTTGACAAGTCTTCCAAACTAAAGCACAATCTTAGACTCAGTCTTACTTGTTTTTTGAGATGGTCTTCTTAGACACCAGTTTCATTACCATTACAAAGAGGTATGTAGAGCTTAGTCTGGATCCTGGGATTCATTATTCAATGGTTTTAATAATTAATAAATGAAAATGAATGTAATTGAAACTATAGGATTGTTTATTTTTGAGTACTTCCTAGTTTATTGCTACATTTCTACATATTACCTACTATATATATTCACTAACAGTTAGACACAGATCCTTTGGTGGTTTCTAAATTGTATTTTTATCACACCCTATTTGGGTCATGATTTTGGACCCAATAAGATTATATGGTTGGAGGTATATATAAGGTAAAGCTCCCTTCTTCATCATGTGTTTGATTGTTGTTGGATCTGGAGAGCATGGGACCAAGCTAAGGATTTCGATGATGTTGGAGTTTACTTCTTTTCTGTACTTTGGTTTTAGTATTATATTTACAACATTGTGAATTGTTTGGCTACTTTTCTAGACACATGTGACATGAATCATTTATATTTAATCCATTTGTTATATTACTATCAGTCTTCCGTTGTTTACTTTTGTGTATGGTATTACTACTTCTGTTCTTTTTTACTATTTATTATTCTTCTGTGTATACTCTACCAATGAGGGCATAGTTTCCAAATTATTAGACATTTTCCATTGATTCTATTTGGAAGCTTCTGAAATTTAGGTAAATGCACTTGAGGTAATGTGACCAACTTGGTACGGGGCACCTTTGAGCGGCACCCAGAACTGGGACATTACAACTACACCACTACAGAACCAAGTTTCTTTGTTTTATAGTTTTTTTCATAAAATATTCATGTTTCTTATTTTTAGGGGTAGAAACTTATTATTTTAGTTCAATTATATTGTGAAAAGATAAAACAAATATCTTAAAAAACCTAACAGTGGTATAAGATCTTTCTCTCTTATTAGATCAATGTGAATATTTAATTATTTTTAAGAAACTCATAATATGTAATGGTTGAGGTTTAGTTTTAATTCTTTCAATGTTATATGATTACAGAATCATATATTTTTTTGAATGTAGTAAAATAATTTTAATTTTCCGACATGGTTGGAAGAGAATTTGAATATGGTGTTATGTGATAACATATCTTAAAATGTGAATTGTGGAAAAAATATTGTATCTATATTTTCTTGTTGTTGTGTTGAGTGTTAACATGGAATTGAAATGGTCCTGATATTACATTATATAATGAAAAAATATCAAGAAAAAAATATGAAAGATTCCCAATAATTTCAATGGAATGATTTATAAATTTCACATGGATTACAATTATTTAAACATGGTATAAAGATACCTTCTATGAAATGCAGTGTGAGTGCTTGAATCTTGACATAAAGATGTCAAATATGATTTTTAGTTTTTTCAGATTTGGTTCTATATATGGATGTGATGAAAAAATCAATTGTTTGGCTCATCATTGATCATGATAAGGAAGCTTGATATATGTCATATGTGGAGCGGATGTCGAGTTACAATCTTAAATGAATCACACATCAAAAAATTCATTAGGAGGGGGATTATTTATCATCTGGAATGTTGCATCCACCAAAAATTAAAGACCATATAGTGTTTCTCATATCTTACGACCTCACATTTTGACCCACACATGATTGGATAATCATCCTTGCCTTCCAGCTGAGCTAACCTTCACACTTATTTTCACCAATTCACTCCATTTTTGTGATCTTCTAGATTTCCCTTGATCCTGGCCAGTTTCCCATAAGATAGGTAGTTGTTCAAGCATGCTAGCTGTTACTAGATTATTTTGAAGAAATGAAATTTAGAAAGACTTTTGTTTGGAAAAATGATATTCTTATTTTTAAGACAAGAAATAAATATGAAAATTCATATTGATGTTTAATATTAAAATAAAAATTTTATTTAATTATTTATTATCATATGTTATTTAGGTTTATAAAATGGTTTATAAAATTGTAATTACATCACTGATATAGTCTTAATTTTTTTTATTATCCTTTTTTCAAAAATGGAAATTTCACATTAATTACTCTTATTTATGAAAATAAATAATATTTTTTTAAGTTAAGATAATTCAATATAAAAATGAATTTCATTATTTATAAATATTTTATAAATTTTAAAATAGGTATATGATAATTTTTATAAAATTTATTAAAATAAGTTTTATAAATTAATTATGAATATAGTGTTTATGTTTAATGGATTAAATGTTTACGAGAAATTTATTAAAAACATTCCTTTAATATGAAAGATTTAATATTAAGTTTACCCTTTTCCAATTAATATGGTTTATAAGAAGTTTATAAATCATATTAAATGTTATTTAACTCTTATAAAATCATATCACATTTGTGTAATCCTTAAATAAAAATTTATATAGAAAATACAATGATAATTCATAAAGAGTTTATAAATTAAAAAAAAGAATAATTTAATATAAATAAATTTATATTTATAATTATGAATTTATTATAATCGATTAATTAGAATTTTTAAATTTTAAAGGTTCTCATTTAATTTTAAAATTTAGAACACATCAAATTTATTTGGTAATTGTTTCAAATAAATGCTTAAATAATGTACGGTAAATAATATTAAGATTATGTAAAAATTGTTTATATAATAGAAAATGAATTATAACATGTTTATAATTCATACAATATCATTTTTTAATTATAATTCCATATAATGGAAAATATTAAATGTTTCATATTAAAATTAGATATCAAAGTGTTTATGTATAATATTATGTATTGTAAATAATGTTTATCTTACTAATATAATGTTTGTAGTATGATTTTAATTTATAAAAAAGTTTATAAAATTTTCTCATGTTTAAATGTATGAAGTTTTAATTTATTTAAGTTATTCATTTTTTATTAAAATATATAATACTGTTAATATTGTGAATTAATCATATGAGAAATCTAAATGAAAAATTACTTCAAGGTGATAGAGCCTTGAATAACATTCTAGGCATGACTCCACAAAATTTATTTTTTCTTCTAATTTGACATGGGGTTGTAATTGAAGTTGTTATCTTGAATTTAGTTGTAGGGAATAGTTTGTGAATATTAATTTTTAGAATAATCATTAATTGGATTATCTATTGAGTAAAGTCTCCATGGGTAGAGGGACTTGGGGTTAGATTACCCATTGGCATGGAGGCTTATGACTTAAGGGGTTTTAAATCTTTCACTCTCGGCATACTTGTGTGGATATAATCAATATCATATGGTTTTAAGGCTTTACCATGAGAGTTAAAGTACCTTATGTGTAAGATACTTTCAGATTTGTCCAAATATGTTTGGATTCCATTTTTGGGTGAGTAATAGAAACTTATGGGTTGTGTAAAAGTTACACACTAATCTGGTGGGAACACATTAATTTTGTGGATGGAATTGGCATTCTAAAACAAAAATTGTAAAAATCATGCATAAAAAATATTTATAAAACATGAGAAGATAAAAATTATATGATATGAAATAGTTATGAATATAACATTCCTATTATGTATATTAAATAGGTAATTTTTTATAAATAAAAATCCCTTGAAATGTTAAGTGTGAGTTCCCATTTAAAAAACACTTTTCAAGATCTCAATTATCTAATTGGGTAGTTTTATTTATTGATGGAGTGACCCTGGATTATCTTATTGATAGTAATTAAGTAATGAGTTGTACTAGATTATTTAATTGGGAAATTTCACACCATAGTAGGGTTCCCCTAAATTTTCTTATGTTAGCTCATTTTTCACAATTATTTTTGACTAAACATAGCTAGGAAAACCCAAGGGTTTGGATAAATGATAAATAGAGTTGAGTATTATCCATATGATGGATACCGATAAAAAGTTCTCCATATAACTTTCCAAGGATCAAAATAGTTATGATTCAATTTATATCCTACAACAATAGCTAAACTGATGAGCTACACACCATAACAAGGTCGTTTCCTAGTGAAAAGTGGATATGAGATCACAAAATGGATATGATGTATGGGGTTAACATTTTTTTATGGGAGAAATATCATTAACATTAATCGATGAAAATATCTAAATCATGACACTCATCTATTTAAAACTTCTTTTGTAGATAAATTTCATCATCACCATCAAAAATTACATTGAAATTATTCATTGGAAGGGGAAGAAAAATGTAATCCATTCATAAGATTGGTAAATTAATAAAATGTATTAGGGAAATATTTTATGTGTTCTAGAAATTGATTATATGGGTTTTAATGGTATATGATACCAAATTTATTCTTTTTAAGTGTTTTAAAAATATTATAGTTTAAAAATGAAGAGAATAATTTATAGGTCATGTAGTTTGCATTCATATAATGAAACATTGTTATAGAGAAGATATAAATATAAAATAATTTATCAACATCAGATGAATCTAAGTAAAGGATGTGTATATTCATCTCATTTATCTTATAAGATAAGATGCATTGATTTAGAAAAAGAATTGTTTTTAACAAAGTTTTATTATAAACAAATTAATATGATTAATTATATACACATGGTTTATGATTCATCGAATTCCATAACATGTTTTGAAAAAAGAAACAAGGCTACAAATGTTTTTCAAGGTTAATATATTTATTTATGTACTTATTTAAATATGAGGTAATTGTTTACCACAACTCATCTATGAAATATTTTAAAGATTAATATTAATTTTAAAAAATTAATCAAAAAACATAGAATACCATATAAGATATAAAAATATATGTTGATTTTTTAAATAATCCAATGAAGAAAAATAAGTGTTATTTCATAACACAAATAAGTTTTTGTTAAATATTATCAATATATTAATAGAAGGAATTTATTTCATAAGAGGCAAGTGGGTGTATTTTTGAGATTAGAGAAGTTGAAATTTAAAAGAGAAAATATTATATCAATCTAAAGTTATAGCGATTTCACTGAATATACTAAAGAATTTTAGGATATTGTTTGAGAAATAAAAATTTAAAAGGTTACACATAGTAATCAGGAGAAACTGAGTATCATTATTTTTATAGAATTATTATAGTTAAAGTGAATGTCATTATATCATAATTAAGTATAATATGTGCTGGTAAATAATAATATATATTGTTAATATATTTAATAGAAAACATATCATGGTATAGGTTACATTAATGAGGATATTAAGATTAGAAATAGTTCTATGTAGAAAAAAAAATGTGAATATGTTCTGAGAGGTAAAAATTAGAAATATAATTCCTAAGCCTTTCCAATTGTCCAAAATAAGATTACTTTATCAATATTTTTCTCTAAGAAGTTACTGAGTGTACTTTAATAGATGGTCACATAGATATGTGATAATAAATTATATATAGATGTAATAAATTTTAAAATATAATTACTATAGATAAAAAAAATGAGATTCACACTATAGGAAAATGATCCAATTGTGGTGGTTTCAAGAATCCACCACTAGATACGGTGTTAGGAATTATCCGAAGGAATTTTTTTTCCAAATTTAGTTATGATTTTATTAAAATAATGTGAAACATGCTCTTTCCAGTGGATTCTATATTTTTATCTCTAGTTTTGGGTTTAATTTTCATGTATTTAATAATGGGGGTTTAAACCTAAACTAAACAGATAATGTTATTTAGTGGAGGCTTAAATTGTTATTAAAATTTTTCTATTATTTTTTGGTGGTTTGAACTATCTCTATTTATTGTAGTATAAAAAAATTGAATTCAAATTGTAGACCCCGTCACAGGGAAAAAATATCATAGATTCAGATATACACTATAAAACATAATAACAATAAGATTTATATTAGAAAAAAATATGAAAAATTTCATCTAATAATTTTATCACACATTATTTCATCTTATACACATCACTTCACATGATTTAGTGGGTAGATACATAAAAAATAAATAGGTTATATTAACATCTAATGGGAAAACATAATCAATAACTCTATTAAATACATGAATGATTATAAGTTAATACATAATATTAGAGATATATTAGAACCATGTAGATATTTGAACATGAACATGATAAAAGACATAAAACTATTGGAATAAAATGACTGCAAACTACAATGACATTTGATAGGGGTGTAGCACAAACAAAAACATAGTATATTATAGTAAAAAGTTAATGATAGCTACAAATACAGTCATAACTTAATGGACTATGATAATTTTTGAAGTCCTATAAATAATAATATCATAAGTTATAATGCTTTACCCAATGTAATGTAGGATTACATAATTTAAATCTAGCCAATTTCATAACACCACATTCATATATATATGTATGATATATAAATATTTAAACAATAATATATCCATCATAGAATGATTAACCCATGAAAATAAAACGTGTTATATAAAATTTTTCTCAAGGTAATTTTTTTTTCAAAGAAACAATGTGTACTATAACATGATTATATGTCTATAGTGAAATGATGAAAATATAACTGAATATATTTCCATATTTTGCGACATAAAATTGTATTTACATAGATGAAAAATACATTTAAAAGTATATATGATATTATAGAATATTTTTGAATAATATTCCTTAGTTTTTCACAATATTTGAACATTTAATAATATGGGAAAGATTATTTTAGATTTAATCTTCATTAATTGATATAAGAAAAGAATATTTTTTGTAAAAAACATTCTAATGATGACTAATGAGTAAGATATATAGAAGAACTCATGAAAAAGAAGATCAATCTTGAGTAGAAATAATAGAAATTATCTGAAAATTCAAAGGATATAATATTTTAAATAATTTAATTATATATGTAATATCTAAAAATAATTAAACAGGGAAATGAAATAAAATTGGAAAAGAAATATCATGTGTCTAAATAAAATGATATAAAAATATTTCAATTACATAAATGGGTTATAATACCTTGGATATGGAAGAAATATATGCTATAAAAAAAGTGATCAATGTGAGGATTCCCCTTTTATACAACCTAGAACATAATAACACCAACATTTACATACCTTAAAAAGTCAAACAATGAATAATAACATAAACATACATTTTATTAAACATAATAAGTTACATGTAATTATTTTACTTATACAACATAACAGAGATGGTGTTCAAAATAAATCCTTATCCCTAACTCCCAACAAGAGAGAATAATATCCATATCTATATCCATCCCCATCTACACTTCCTTATTTCGACACTTGTATTTTATTTTATTTTAAAAATAAAATATGATTTATATTTATATTTCAACATAAAAGCAGAAAAACATTTTATTATAAATTATTACGAAATTTTTCAATTTACGTGTTCACTCTACCCAACCATCAATTAAATCCCACTAGGGACATATCCAGTTGTATTACGATATAATTTTATAAATTAATTTTGTATAATGATGATTTTCACTTCCAGAATTTTTATATGACTCCCCTATTCCTAGATTATTTTCCCTTACTCTTGAATTTTGTTTTTCATCATAATATTTTCTATCTAATTTTCTAGAGAGAGATAATAACAAAATCAAAAAATATATGTGGATGTAGAAAATGACCCCGATGACTTGATGAAGGCCTAAGATGGAAATGGTCTAAAAACCACCCCACACACATGAAAATGATACTACTTCCCAAGGACCTAACCGAAAGGATTATCCTAGGATATCAAGAAGGAGTGTGTGGGGTTAGAATCCCAAAATTATTTTATATTTACCTATAAATCAAATATCATTCAAATTTAATGTAATAAAAATTTAAAAAATCGAGTACAACTTATTTATACATTACATACATAATTAAAAATTGTCTACAACCAATCTTCAAAATAGATACAAATGGTTTCAACTAAAAAAAATAAATTTAAAAATTCAAAGAAAAAACACCCATAATACCCATATGATTTTCAAAACCAAAAAATGTCAAACCATAGAGTAAAAACATTAAACTCAAATGAACATATACTAATAAATTATTTTTTCCAATAACCCTCATTTCCAAAATTCAAAATGAAAAAAGGGAATTTTATTAGTTGTTGTTCCTAAATACATCAGAGTGAAGGATATATCTTGGTTTGTTCCTCAAGGTTTAATATTTTACTCAATGATAATACAGAGTAGTTTATTCCTAATATAAATAAACTATACACAATAATGATGCTTAATGGAGTGATGTCATAGACACCATCATAAATATAATTTTTTTAGGTTGCATGGAATTTGAAGACTACTTTAAAATTCATTACTATAAAACCGATTTTATGGAAAGAAAAAATAACAAGGAATAAAAAGTTACACCCCATCATCTTTGGCAGGCTATTCCAGGTAACTTTCAATGGGTTTGGTAGGGACATATAGCAAAACTTCCATTTGAGTAACAAGATTCCATAACTTATTCATGTAGATAAAAATGAGAGAAATCAATATTTTAATATATTAAACACATAATATTATCATATAAATATTATAATTCATGAAAATATTAACACATGAGATCTATTTCTTGAAAATTCATTCTAACCAGATGTATGACGGGTTATTGTTTTCACTATGATCAATACATTTTTTGTAGAAACTTCCTAAAATAACTATTAGGTAATTTAAAAATAGTTCCACACACACACATATATTGATACTAATATAATAATATATTATTGAATACCACATGATTTTCATGGAGATAACCATTGAAAAAACATTTCCACTACTTTTGAGGTACACCATTAGGTACCTTATCATACATCTACTTAATAGTTAGTGACATATCATTGAACTTATGCCATAATTTCCATTTGAAATCCTTCTTTTTATTACCTCAACTTTTTTATAAACATTGTCATGCAATAGAATCAACCAGAGGTAATTTTATGAAAATTGGAAGAAAAATTATTTCAAATTATAAGAATTTAATTAAATAATTATATTCTAATTAATTTTCCATGGATAAGTTATTAAAATTATCTTTTCATATTAATCAAATAGATCATTCTTCTATGATAAAAGAATATGTATTTATTGATGCTCACTAGATAAATGATGTAAATAAGAAGTGGTAAAAACACCCAAGATAAAAGTACCATCTTAGCACATAGTAATTTAGAAAATAAAGCACACTTCATGCCAAGATCATATAAAATCATGAGGATTATGTGGTTGAATAACCCGAAAAGATTCATGTGACACCCCAACAACACATGATAATGTAATCCCAACCCATTCAGTCTACCATTTCAATGGAATGGTTTTCCATGATGGAACTTTTTCATGATCTCTCTTCATCACGCATTTCCTCAGTGATACACCATAACCTAATCCTAATCAAATAAATTGATTGAATTTGAAGGATGTTTATATGTTATAAGAAGATATCATGGTTTCCATTCTTCATATGATCACCTAACCTAAAATGGTTTAAATGACATGGTTCAAAGGGAGGTTTTTCATGATGGAAGGATCTCGTAGTCACTATTATTCATGTGATTACCTAACCACAAATAGTTCATAAGACCAACTTCAGAGAGTCTATACACTATGGAACTCTTTCTTGGGTTTTCTTTATTATGTGATGTGCTAGAGGAAATCACCAATGATATATAGTCTTAGTCACATAAAACACATAAGAAATCACCAAATTACACATACATCTTACACTACCTCAATCCCAGATATGTGGATCACTTGTCTAAAGTAGTGATTAAAATATAGGGGGTGGAAGTACTATAAAACCCAACCCTGAAAACACAATCGGTGCAGTTACTAGTCAGAGGCAAAAATTCAATGAAAGGAGAGAAAAGGGGAGCCAAAAAACATCAATGTACCTAGTTAATAAATTCTATAGGTAAAATAAATGGAATTTGAAAAAATGGATACCAATTATCAAATACATAATTGATTCATGAAAAACATGGACGCCTAACCATCTACACAAGATATGATCGGATGATGAACCATTAATCATTCTACCACATGTTAATCCCTAGGATGTATGAACATTTTCAAATGATCAATCATGTGATAAACTCCTGGATATATTTCCATCAATGTAAGAGATATTCATATGATGAAATATTTATCAAGCACTCATGTAATGTGATAGCCTAACCCAATTCTAGTCATACGATCAAACAATCATCATGACTTTGCACACTCACACAACCCCCTTTACTTTTAATGATTGTGAGACCCCCTCACATGCATGTTATCACATGACCCATTTCCTTTACATGACCACATGACCCTACCTCATTTATGATGTAACATGACCCCATGAATTTCATGTTATCACCAAACTCCCAAAGTTCTACATAAACATCCTAAGCCTATAATTTATTCTTCTCCCATAAGTCCATATCCTCTACTAGCATTGAACTTTGTATAAGTCCTTAATATTAATATAATATTCTCAAACTTATGGGGAAATTATCCCAATGAATTAAATCATCCTTACTTCCCCACCAGTAGTCTAGGAACTTATGAAAAATAAGAACTCTGATTCCTATTATAATCAGGATATATAGGATGTATTTGTATGCCTTGTGATCAATATCTAATATATTTATATATTCTATATTTATATGTATCCATAATCCCCCCCAAAGACCATAATTCCTTCATGATGTTATACCCCCATATATATTTCACATTATAATATTCCTTGTGAAATCTCAGGCTTTTTCCCATAGATACATATCCTCCATGGGACTCATAATCATATTCTTTTTAGGGAACCCCCAGTGTGTAGGACCCATTCAAATATGATTATATACTTTCATGCATTGTGATTAATCTTCTTATATACGTTGATTCTCACATTGAGTACAACTCATATGGGATTAGAGATCTCAGGTGATCATGCCACCCACATGATGAAAATACCCTCATAAAGGGCATCCTATTTAGGTGTATGAATTAAACACATATTAGTTTTATTTAGAGGGACATACTATTAATGAAGCATCCTAGGGAAACCTCATATGTGTTTTCCCTACTCAATCATATGTTGTCAATCAAAACTATGTGGTTTCTGAATACTTTTTTTATGAGGATATGTAGGAAATATCTTTAAGGATTGAGCCACCATATCTCACATTCAAATATCCCCACAAACATTCCAGTCACACAAAATTAAACTTCACAATAAAATACTAATCATGTTATGTAAAACTTCATGACAACTTACTTACTAAATGGTGTTAAACTTTATGGTGTGGTCATATCGTGTGACCAAAAACCATGTCTTTCGAAACAATATTATCTTTAATAATTTTCTTTTCAAGATAAGTAGAACTCCTCTAAAAGGTTTAAACACAACATCATCAATATCCTCATCCATTATCACACTCACTAGGCTATATTCCTCATGATATTATTTAAGTACCCCCCTCACATGGCTATATCCCTGTTAGTCTAGATATCTGGTCTCATGGGGTCGTATTCCCTATTGACCATACCCAAATAGTCTATGTCCCTCATGTGATAATTCTTATCCTTATATTTTCTGACCATACTCCCTCAATTCTAGGCACCCCACCTATTAGAGTCATACTTATATAGAGATTATTTTATTAGAAAAAATTCCCAATAAATTATCCCCCATCATAGAGTGCTATATTCCTTATGTGTCTCATTATATCATCCACATCAAACCAAATTATGGAAAAGAACTATTTTAAAAGGACATACTCCACATTAAACCAAATTATAATCATTGGGACATGTTCCATTTTAGGTCAACCAAAATGGGAAACTCATATCTATATACCACATCAACCATTTCTAGGCATCCTTTTCATAGTTGTACTTACCAAATGTTGTTAATATTCATGGATTAGTTTTTGTCACATAGCCTTAAATGGTACAATGTCTCCCATTAAGAGGAACTAAACTATATGGGTTTTAATTCCTTTCATGAGGATATGTTGGAATCCCCTCTCAATGGCCCGATCCCAACATTATTAATATCTACCACCATTCGAGATGACAATAAACTCTTGAGCACCAAATTTTGGGGATTTAGAATATTATAACTAACAAAGTATGATCACAAACTAGTAATAAAATAAAGATGGAGAACCTATGATACATAAATATGGTGTCATAAATAGAGAAACTATGATATATATATATATATATTTTCATGTCGAAGTGATTCCTCTAATATGTATACAAATTCACATCGTAAGAAACCAATAACCTATTATTAAAATTAAAGTAACCTATCCTATATCTGGATCTGGGAAAGTGATATGACCAAGTTGAGTTTTGGTTGTATTTGTAGTCAATATATGATATATGTTTGAAGTTGATAAAAGGTAGCATTTTGGTTTCTAAAAACGCAATATCATATTGACTAGGAAGATTCACTAGACATAGAGAATCAGATGCACAATTAAAAGGAAACAATGTTGATAATCATACCCAACCCATATATGTGAGTCATCATACTAAGATCATAGGTATGATTCATCAGATCTAGACCAATAGAATGAATATTTTATGGGAATTTATAAGCCACTGAGAATCATATTGAGAAAATATTGAGAGTTATTGGGATGTATTGGTAAGTCTTATAACTTCCAAATTAAATCTTAAGATTCTTTGATGATCTTGGAGTTTTCATAAATATTGATGATGACATGATGAAAGCTGGAGTTTATGTAAGAGATTAGAATATTATGTGAAGTATTCTGGATGCATCTCATCGGTATGAGGAACAAAAAACATAGAAGGATGTAGACCATCAGCATGATAATCATCAGTCTGATAATATCTGAAGGCCAGGTTGATCTTGTTGAAGTAAAGAAGTCACTGCTCACACTAGTGAATCATACACAGTATTCCACTGATACATTGTAATTAACTCTGACACTGATGCTTTTTATAAATTGTTGGTATATTTATAGAATCATATACTGATATATGTAGATGTCATATTTTATCGGTTATGTTGCTGAGATCGATATATATAAGAATGTAAGATACTGATCTACTGGATTATGATAAAAAATATAGTCAACCCTTTTCATCAGGTTTTATTATACTACAACTGGGTCAAGATATATCATATAGTAAGTGGTGAGAATAAATCAATAAGATAAAATTAATTATTTAGGGGGAGATCCAAGTTTTACTTGTATTCATACAATCAGTTTGGGAAATATAATAAAAGGATAAATACTTTGAATATATTTCAGATGTGTTAATAAAAGTGGTCTTTACTTCCAAGGTATTGTCAAATGGGATTTTGAATGATATAGAAGTTGGAAAAATTCTTATAGAATAATGGTTTCAAAATTTCATTTGATATAGATCATCATAATGAGGATTTTCCAGTCTTACACATGTTTTCATCGTAATGAGGAATTGTATCAGAATGAATTATGTGTCAGACTCAAGAATGATTAGAATGTTTAAAGATGGATGGTGTTTTGAGAATTTTTATGAAGTTTTGAGAATTCCCTAGAAGTATTGAGAAGAGTTAAATAATTAAAATATGACAACATAAATGAATATTAAATTCAGTATTTTTGAATTACATTAACTAGGAAGTAGAATTAGTTTTCCCACCTTTTCCATTCTGGGATGCCAACAAAAAAAGAGCAGAGAACATTCATACTTTGTGGACTTGAAATTAACACATGTTTCAAAATATGGGACTATGATAGTTGTGGGATAGGTATCAAGATTCCACCTGAGTTTTATTTTTTTGGTTAAAGATAAGTAATATCCATTAGAGTGAGTTTCAATCCGATCGTCAGAGCAAGTTCCATCAGATAATGTTTCTTCAAAATGATTCCATCAGAGTGATACCATAAAATCAATATCCATCAGAATGAGGTCTATGAGAAGAAGTTCCATTGGAATAATAAGTCACAAGTTTTTGATTGAGTTTATACTTAATTAAAATTGGAGGATAATAATATAAATTAAATAGGGCCCATTTTTATAGATACCATCAGACAGAGGTTACCAGGTTGAGATTGATTAGACTGAATTTTTTTATATAAGTTTTCTGAATAGAATTTTGGAAGGATTGAGCACATACAAATTTGTGGAATATCTAGAGTAATAATCAGGAACAACGAGTTCCAAAAGGAATTGTTGAAGATATTGAATATTATATATAGGTGAATTTGGTCCATCTTACTTGTAGAGGAAGTGAACTACATTCTTAAGTGGTTTAGAAAAGGATAAGGAAAGTGAAGCTTCTAACTATAGATACCTACCAGTTACTGAAAATGGACATCTGTTTTCTAGGGTGTATAGATAGCTATATGAAAGTAGATATGAAAATGATATTTTGGGGGTATAACCAACTATAATAGGAAATTCAACTACTGGGCTATATAACTTTTATATGCTTCTGCCTTTGTATTCTGAAAGAAGATAGTAAAATAATCCATGTCGGTGGGACTATAAAACATGGAAAGGAATAGGTATTTGTATATAATCTTGTAAATATTGTGTTTTACTCCATCTTTATAGTTTTTTGGATACAAAAGGTTGGGTGGAGAGTTATATTGAGTGGATCATTACATTAAAAGGTTTCATAGGATGAGAAAGGTTTCTAAGATACTTAATAAATGTTCTTATAAATGAAAACATACCACTGATTCACCCCCCTCTCAGTGGTCTCAATCCTACTTATGAATATAAAATGGTATTAGATAAAGGTACACTTTGAGAGATCCAAATATGAGAATAGAGAATTTCAATTAAGTGAATAGTATGTGTGTTCTTATTTTTGATGAAAATAACTATCATAGTTGGAAGAATTTGATGATACCATATATTTTATCTATTATCCTTGAAGTTAGAGATGAAATAATAACGGTATTTATTTTTATCAATGAGGCTAGTATGATAGGTGCAGATAAGAGAAGTTTCAAAGTTTTTGGAAAATATCACAATTCTTTGTTGATTTTTCTTACTAATAATGTTTATGAAAAGATCATGAGATTTACAATATCTAAGAAAATATGGGATATGTTGAGAAGTATCTATGAAGGGAATGATAAAGTTATATAAGACAAGTTATAAATATGGAGAAGTGGATTTGAGGATATTAAAATGGACCATGATGAAAGTATTGATGTTTCTTTCAAAATAGTAAATGATATTCTGAGTAACATTAAAATTTTTTGTTTGAATATGAAATATTATAATTTTTTTAAGAAACTTGTGAGAAAATTTCCTGAAATATTTGATTCCAAAGATTCAATTTTAGAATATCATGATGATTTTTATTTGGATTAAATCTAGAATATTCTTATGTAATATAAAATGAGAAAAGATATTACCTTTGAGATAAACATTGATAGAGAAATGGACATCAAATAATTATTAAAAGGAAAAAACAAATATAAAGAAGTTGAATAGGAATCAAGTGATTCAAAGACATATGAAGAAGAGTAAGATTTCAATATAATTGTTTCCCTCCTTTCTAAGAAATAAAATAAGGGGAAATGTAAAAGTAAAACATTAAAATTTTGGAATGTTAAAGGGAAATGAAATTTTGTACAGAATTTCCCAAGGAAGAATGTTGAAAAATATGAGTCTGAAGAAAATGATGAGAAACCTTGAAAAAATGGAATAAAGCCAATGAGAATGTACATGAGTGGTAGAGTCTCCTTCTTGGCATCTAAGATACCCAAGATCAAATCTAGGTGGGGGTGAATTTCCCAGTTACTATATTAGTACCATAGCATCTAGTACTATTCATCCGATTTGGGCCTTCGGGCCACTGGTTTGAGCCTATGGGTATCAGGGACTTCGAGCCACTATAGGATTTTGGGCTATATGACCTTTGGGATATAAAGGAATTCAGGCCACCAATGGCCTTTGGTCCTTAGGGATTTGGGGCCAAAGAAAAGACCAAGAAGCAACCCAGTCAGACCACATAGGAGCTGACCTAGATGATGATTTAGAGAAAAAAATAGCAACCAAAAAAGTAGAGCTAACCATATTGGTTGAATGAGAGGGTATGACAACTTCCATCGAGACTAGGTACTGTGTATTTCTACATAGGTAAATGCAATTTGATGAGCCATGTGAGGTGGGAAGATATCAACCATCAATAAGTAGATGTTGGGGAGGGGTTGTTTTAAGTGTGTCAGGTCTTGGGACCTTAAGATCATGTATTGGGTCGTGTATAGGCATTGTGCCTTGGGCCTACATTTCATGTAGGGTTCCCATTAAACCCTTAAAAGGGGTATTATCAAAAATACATAAATAAAAGAAGCCATTCGGGCCATTCAGGTTAAAGTGGAAGAAATATTAGTAAAGATTCCCCTATGATGAAAAAAGAAAATCTATATGATTAGAAAAAAGAAATTTGATTTCTCATTTAATGATGAATCTAATCATCAACTAAATTTAATTTATCACATTATAAATTGAAGTAATTTTTTATATTGTGATGATGGTGGTTAAGAGATTAATGAAATGGAGTGGATTCTTAAAACAAATTTGGAAAAACAATTGAGCATAATACTTAACTCAAGATAAAAAAGAAAGAATTCGAGGAAATATGTTGGAAGTATAACTTTTGAGAATGGTGATAGGATGAATAAAGAAGAGAAAAACATTAAATTCCTTAGATATAATAATATGAATATTGGTGAGATTTTAAAAAAACCAAAAAATTATGAACAAAGAACAGGTGGGAATGAGGACCTCAACTTGAAAGAATCTAAACTTTTTGAAGAAAATAATCACTACAAGTTGAATAAATATTAATTTTAAAAGTTGATAGATGTTCTAAAAGTTATTCTGGATGAGAAAGAAGAGAATTTACTTGAAACATGATCAATGGTTCTTACAACACAATGTGGGATAAGAAATATAATAGAAAACTTCACCAAGGTAGTTGATGTTAGAGGTGAAAATTCAAAAGATATTGAAATGAAAGGTTTACAAATGCAGGTTTGTGAGAAAATAACTTTCCCCAAAAATGACGGGAATTATTCCATAAAAAATCTTCATGATCAATTGATCCACAATTTATTAAACAACAATAAAAAAGTTCTAACAAATTTCACTATGAGTCTAAAAAACCACGGTTCAGATGTCATTGTTGGTTTTATAGAGTTTTTAGACATATATATTTCTCATGTTGGTATAACATGTCTCTACCAAAAAACTTGTATGAATCAAAGGGGACAATGGTGAGAAAAGATGACCAAATTTTTTATGAAATTTTTAGAACCGAAAAAGGAATCTCAAAAGGTGAAGAATGTTGAATCCCCAAAAATTTAAATAACTATATTAAAAAGATGAGTATGTAATTAAAGTTGAGGAAATTAGGAAGGTTGAGAACAAAAATAAATAATGCATAGTTATCTGGCCCGAACAAGATGGAATGGCTAGAAAGTCAGAAGAAGCCCAAAAATAAGGTGAATAAAAGTGGGATAAAAAGGTCTCTGAAGTTAATAACAATGTTTATAAAAAGTGATCAACATACTATGGGTTAATGATTCAAAAAATATGCAAGAGATGTGAAAAATATGTGCAAGTTACTAAAATTTTTCTAACTATCTTACGAGAACAAAAGAAAGACACGAGGACGTTGTTACAAAAAAATTATGAAAAAGGGTACTAAATTTGAAATGATGTTGATATCCTCATCAGAAGATTATATAGAGGAGATAGTTTTTTTTACAAAAGATAATAAGGATGAACTAAAGGAAAGAAAATATATCCAATGAAAAATTCAAGAAGAAGAAGAAAAGGATAATACTGAGATATGAATCTCAGTCCGAATGTTTCTTTTGAGAAATTATGCAGTGCCTCATTATTTCTAAAATATTTGTATATGTTTACTAAATTTTAGGGAATTTAAGCAGTATAAGTATAAAATATAAGAAATATAGTCTCTTAGTTTTCTTTCAAAATAAAGTAACGATTTTAAAAAATGAGTTTTTTGGGAAGTTGTGTTTATACAAATAAAAATTTCTGATATGTTTGTTGATATGGGTGTAGGTTATTCTTATCTTAAAAAATATTCTCAAGAATTTATCCAGAAAATCGAATATTGAAAGAAACATAAAAAATGTATTATATAGAATTTATATTATCTATGACATTGATAAACTTTATTATACACTCTTTTTTTCTACACTAGGTTCTCCCTTTTATACTTATAGTTATTTAGTTAGAGGATCTCTATTAATAAACCAATATGATACTCCTATTATCCCAAAGAATAATTTCAAAATTTTGAGATAAAAAGTTCCAACCTTTTGGAATGAGAAAATTTTCCCATGAGGGGGAAAACAAGTTATGATATCCCCTTTGAATTTGAATGTCAATTAGGGGGAGACGATATATTAAAGGGGAGATGTTAATGATAGGATGAAAAAAGTTAAGGGGAGGGTATGTGTGGCTGATTATCATGATTCAATTCAACTAATGTGATTGAAAAATATTTCACTTTGTCCTTTTTCTTTAGAAGTTATTATGGCTTATCATCCTCGTTAGATATTATACTGGATAATTAATTTTAATAACTCCCATACTCCATGAATTAGAAACATTAGATTGTGGGTGATTCATTTTGTAGAGATTTATCTCTGTTTACATCACTTTCTAACATCTTCCCATCACTTCATCATTTAGTTTCTCAATGTCCTTTTTTAAACACTTAAAACATTTATTATTAACCTTAATAAAATTTATTCCATGTTTCTTTCTAAAATGAAAGCATAAAAGAAATATTATATTCTTTTCTACAATATTTTTAGATTTCCCCTTAATTTCAATCTTTATTTTCTTAAAAATACCATGAATTTCATGGGTAAATCCAATATTCATTTCCACATTTATAGAAAAATAGTTATTTCATAATAGATACCAAAGAACCTTAGGGATAACTCCCATCAAAGACATGGTTTTAAGATACTTAAAAATTAATTAAACAAACCTTTAGATTTGATGATAATATCAGAATAAAAAATCATAAGTCTTGTTAGATTTTCCTAATAGGTACCAATAGATTCACCATGCTTCTATTTTAACTCAATGAATTCATTATCTATTTTTGTACAAAGAATTTGAGGAATGTACATATTAGAAATTAACTATAAACTCATCCCACTCTATGTATTCAATTTCATCTTATTGCCTCATATTTTTTATAAGAATTCACCATTGATCCACATCTCATTCTAAATGATAGAACACCAAAATTACTTTTACACACTCCAAAAACTAGAGATTGAAAAATATTTTTTCAATGGTACTAATCTGTTTGTTAAAACTAGTGGATCAATAGTACCACTAAAATATGGTGTACGTTTCTTCATGAGGGAATAAAAAAATATTGAATCCTCCTTTTCTCCTTTGTAAGTTCTTTAAGATTCATAGCCTAAGATTTTTTTTGAGAATAATGACATGATTTTACATTCTAGATTCCATATCATTTGGATGATCAGGAGAAAAAACATTGCATTTTCCATTACATTCAACATTAACATAGTTTCTTTGGGTTCTATCCATTGTATAAAACCAAAAATAATAGTATGAATAAAAATAATCATTTAGGAAACCACATAATCATGAAAAATAACTTATAAGATGTATAAACAACAAAACATTATTTTCAATATATGTCACCTTATGCTTATCCTATTTCATTCATGGTTATTATCTAAATCCGTCATTATGGTTCATAAAGAGTTTTTAAATTTCCAAATCATATCTTGCATGAGTGTCAAACCAGGTGTGCAGCATGACCCATTATCATACGCCAAGTGATGATCAAGTCTAACTCAATGCACACTTTTCCAATTTATTACCCCTAGGTATATATATTCTAGGGCCACATCAGCTTATATCATCTAGATAGGGATGTAATTTCCTGAAAATAACTCGCTCTATCATTTTACAAAATTCTTAGGAATTTTCCTATGCCATGGATTATCCTTATTGTGGTGTCCCAACTTGGAATCCACTTAAATCAGTGCTTTGGGTTGGTTGGATACTAGTCCTTAGGCATGCATCCCTATAGCCAAAGGTTACTGACTAGTATTGAGGGTTTAATAAGGTGATAGTGTAGAGACTATACCCTCACATGGTTATAATAATAATAGTCCACATATAAATACTATTGAAGAAGAAGAAGAAGAACTTCGTGAAAGCAACATAATAACATAGTGGAAGCATAATAAATAGTATTAATAAATCAGTAATCCAAAAGGAAAAATACCATTTGTAGACATAAGAATAAAAAGTCATAACATGTCATACAATATTGATAATCAGGGTTTCTCATGGTCAACCATAAAGGTATATACATATATAAAAGCATGAAAAATTCAAAAAAGAAACTCTAACATGATACAGAGGAACCACCTGGTCTACTTCCACCATCCCATGCAAAAGGTACCTCTAAAATCACTAAGGCCCTTCTATAAATCCTAAACTCATAATTGATCTCAAAACCATAAAGTCTGTACTTATCTTGAGGGGCCCATATAGGGTGTGATAATTAACTCAGTAGGAAACCACCAATATTACATCTATAATTATGAAAGTTTATTCTGAATTTAAAAAAAAGTAATGCACACACATTCATTATTAATTTACCTTCTTCCCTTACGCTTAGTAGCCACAACGAAGCCTGTACCTATTTCGTAAAATTCTTGTATAACTCTTAATACATGACCCCAAATATATATATAGAATTTGAAATGATTATGTATATATATATATATATATTTATAGTGGTGAGGATCCATGGATTAGAGCCCAAGGAATACTCGGACAAATAGAATATTTGGTGAATCCATAGGTTCCACTTATAAAAATATCATCAACACCACCTTCTCACAATGAAGTAACCATCATCCAAATAGAATTCCCAATCAAGTCCATGGTTCCTTAGAACTTAACATAGAAAACCAAAACCATCTTGAAGCCCAATGATCCGAGGAAATACGATATCATTACTCCAATAAATGATCAAAGGTGGGTTAAGAACTTATATCTAGAGGTATGATGATATCTATCTTACCAAAATACCATCCCATTAGCCTCAAGTATAACGATGAGCCCTAGACCCCAAACGATATTCTCAACACCATAAACCACTTTTCCATCACCATCCACAAGGATTTATTTGGTGATAACCCACAACATATCTGATTCTCAACACCATCCCCTAATCCAGATAGTGTATGAGGGCCTCCACCCACAACGATTGGTCAACACCACCTCAATTGAGTCTTATCTTTCTGTACATGACTCCAACAATGTGTTAGACACCAATGGTGAATGAAAACCACCAAACCTTACCTAATCCACATCATATGGAACCTCATGTCCCTATGACCATGTCACTAAGTCTTGATGGTCATAACTATATCAAGTCACACATGCCCTACCCTCATCCTAACGAACTCATCACCTCAAACCGATGGCCATGCCACTCGAACCTAGTGATAAACATCACCCCATGGGTCTTGGGACATTCCCTTAGACTGATGAACATTTCAACTCATTCTAGGCGATCATAATCACCTCAATACTCGATCCACACAAATCAAATTCCCATTGAACTCAAAAAATAAATAAAAACTATTTAATTGATTCAAATTACTACACGACCAAATCTTCCCATTTAGTTCAAATCCCCTTACCCAGCTTAACCATTTACAATGAAGAAATAGTATTCCCATAGTAACCTTATATAATCAATTGATAAATTTAGAGGGCTTGTATTAATTAATTATGGTCTCACGCAAATAACCCGCATGGTTTTACTTAGAACACACCCCCAAAACACCGGTAATATTAAGGATAAATATAGTCACCACCAACCTTATACTAATAGGGACTCTCGTATGATATCAGTGTCAAACTTGAGTCTAAATAAGAGAAATCATAATTTTAGATGAACTCCCTAAAAATAGTGGAAAAGTTATCTCATATATTAATCTTTCTATGTGGAAAGATAAATGAATAAAAAAAGATAACGGATTGAATGCATTAACTATATGAATACATATCCACCAATAGAGATTCAATCCAAGTCCAGATGATGATGGTGGCTCAAACCCTCTGGGAGGAGGAGAAATAGGATAACCCCCTTTGTGTGTGTTGGAAATATAGGAGAAGGGGAGGGGAAAAGATAAATATAATTCAAGATAATTTTTTTCCATTTTTTCCAAATAAATTCCCCGCATGGTTTGGCTGCCCAGGTTGGCTAACCATGGTTCAACCATGTAGTTGTTACTATCCATGAACCACATGTGCACGGGCTAAGTGTTTCACGAACTAGTCAGGGTACCCAGGCAACCAGATAATTGAACCATCCCTTACATAACCTGAAGTGCATTACCGATCCCCATAGGTCGACGACTAACACTTTGCATCACACAACCTTCCAGTGGGAATTATTTTTCAACCAACATTTCTAAAGTAAAAGAAACAAGAAAGTATGAATATCAAAAGAAAACTTCATTGGGAGTAAATTACCTGAAAAAATAATGAATAAACAATCCCAAACTACTAAAACCCAAGTACTAAAATAGGGAAACACAATCCATATCCCTAAGGACACAACTCACCAAGACCAAAGGTCAACAGATGGATCCACCTCCAAGAGATACTTTCCCCTTTCTCAGATCTAGAATGAGAAATTCTATAAAAACCCTAAGGAAAAAGTATGGTGTGATCTAAAAATAACAGCAGAGTCACGCCATGATTTCCATGAAAGATTCTAACAATTGATTAATCAAAGGAATGCTTTAAATTTTTAAATATATACAGGTTTGAAATTTTAAATCAAATTTAAACTAATCATGTTATACAGTTCAAATAATTGAAAAATAATTTATGAAATGAAATTAAAAAATGATGGAATATTTAAAAAATAATAGCTTAAAAAAACAGTTACATAAAACAGTTTATGTAAAATTAGAAAGCACGTAAAGCAGTTCAAAAGCATTGGCATACATTTATATCTCAAATATAAATAAACAAGCGAGCAACATGGTCATCTTCAAAATGAAAGGATAGTGTTAAATAACTATAGGCTTCAACATTCTCTATGTGAACTCAGAAAAATTTGCATACAGAAGTCCATATGACACTAGCCAAAGGAAACTCATCACCAACCCATCAGGGATGTGACCCGCTGCAAGTATGTTTTAGAATTCTGTTGTAGCGTAGAGTGTATACAAATAAATTAATAACTACCTAATTATTTCATGCACTCTTACACGATGGGTGAACTATATTAAGACTTCTTAAAAATAAGATAATCCCATTCTTCCATTTCAAAATTTCCAATTTCTTTCCATTTAAAACCAAAAAAGGTTTTATTAAAAAATATACCTTTTTTCACAAGATAAAACCAATGGGTATCTATCAAATCATTTTAATCCATTTTCACCAGTTTGAAATCCATTCAACACAAATTCCATTATTACAAAATTTATTTCCACAATTAAATTCAACAATTCAATTGAAATTATTTTCATCAAATCCACAATTTAAATTAAACAATTTAAATCAGACAATTTCCATAAATACACCAAATTCAACAAAATTGGGGGTTTTCCAAATTTCCATGGAAAAACCATTTTGAATATCTCGATTCACTAGTATCAGGATTTTATCAATTTAATTGAAAGAAAATTTGAGCAATTTAATTTAAATCAATAATTAAAATAAATCAAGAAATACAAAGATAATAAATTTGGCTAATTGGAATAGAACCACCTACCTCAATATTGTCGATGTTAGAGGCACTGATAAATCACCCTATGTGGTTCAATATACCTTCTTACAGATTTATTATCACATCAATTGACCCATCAAAGTTCTATGTTCATCAAGGGTTCCTAGAACCATAACTAAATATTTTATTTCAAAAGGAATTAAAATATCACATGCGATTGTAGTTTCTTTCTCCTGAATAATTTCTAAAATCATTTAGGTCAATGCATGCAATTAAAATAATTATACCCAAGAATAATTATAAACTACTTTCAATAGTTTATGTCCATCAATTTATTTGATAACATAATTTTTATTCCACATAATTATTCTTTTTTATATATAAAAAAGTATGTATGTATGTATATGTATATATATATATATATATATATCATATTATCCTTTGACAATGCAATTATAATTTAATAATACTTTGAATTTATCTAGTGATAAATTCATTAATAACAATATTTTTGATAATTTCAAGAAATTATCATTTGATAATATTAATATTTCTCATTTGTTAATCCATATAATTAAAGTATGATAATTTCAATAAACTAATTTTTGGTTTAATTATCATAAATAATTTTACGTATTTATTCCTTGATAATTTACTTTAAATTATGTTTGATAAAACTATGTTTTTCATTTAATAAAACTTAATAATTATAATTTCATAATTTGACACAATTGTTCCTTGTAAATTAATTTGAAACTATCTTTTGATAATACAAAACCAATTTAAATTATCATTTGATAATTTTGGGATTATCATTTGAAAATTTAGGTCTTTATAATTTAATACGAATCCACCATTTTTTTGTTTATAATTATTATACGTGAATTGGAAGGGAAGAATAAAATAAATAGATACATTATAGTAAAATAAACCCCTTTTTTTCAGATGCACCACACATAGCAAGGAACCAAGCACACTTCAATCAGATGGAGGAGAATGATGATTATCATAAGAAGCTTCATGGATTATGCATAGGGGATTTCCGCAATCTGTTGGTCTTGATAGGATTGAAAAATGGAAACATTAAGGCGTTCCCCAATTTAATAACCCTAAAGTTGGATCTTTTAAAAATCCATTTTTAAACACCCTTTTAAATCCATTACTCAACCCAAAATTCAATGCAGAATCATTTATTTCACCCATTTAAGGAGTTACAATTGAAATAGATGAAAACAGTGAAGAAAAAGGATTGTTTTGAAGTCTTATATGTGTGGCTATGAAGTTTTTTTGATGAATCCAGAAGAAACTCTCTTTTTACACATTTTTAATTTAATTGTTTATTTTATTAAAAATAATTATTTAACATAAAAATTTAATAATATCAAACTTCCATTACGAATGAAAGTAATACCCCTTCTAGGTTAAACACCCCTTTTTGGACCCAACATCGGTATCAGATTTCTCAAAAGATGAACAGTTTGAGAGATATTTATGATTTAATATTAGAAAAATGGAATAAATAATTAATTAAAATAAAAAATATTATTTTTGCAGGTGAATAATCCAAATGCCCCACACATTCTAATGTTATACCTCGCCTAGGGTAAACTCCTCATTCCAAAAATATTTTTGGTCTCATATTTCCCTATATGAAGTACCAGTTGTGAGAAATTTAATTATCTTGAATAAATAATATATTAAATATTATTTAATAAATTTATCTCATGATCAAGGCTTCCAAATGTCCCACGCCTTCAAACGTTATATCCCTCATAGGGTAAAAACCATATTTCAGACAGAATAATGGTCTCATATTTATCAAACGATGTATCGTTTTGGAGTTATTAAAATATTTTTAATAAAAAGTGTGCACTTAATATATTCTGTATAATAATTTTATTTTGTCTTCACTGAGCCTTTGTGGGCCTCAGAATCATACACCAACTCAGTGTTGAAACCAGAAAAATATTCAATTGAATATTCCAAGATGTTAAGTGACATCTAATTACTTTAACATGTTTATCAAAAATTTACGGATAAATAATTATTTTCCACGTAATACATTAATAAATTAACCCAAGAGGGTTTATCAATACCTGAAACAGTAACGGGATGTTATAACCTCCCCACCATAGGAAATTTCAATCCCTAGAAATCCAACGAAGAATCATCCACATTAAAAAGACAAAGCCACAATTCTCTCATCAGTGCCTCCCTATATCATGTCTCATGGGAACTAGAAACATGTTTATATATCATACAGACCAGAGGTATCATCCTCCCACAAAGTACCTTCATCTCAGAATCAATAACAATGTCTGGTCATTTGGTCACAGATAAAATAGGTTCCACTTCAAGATCACCCCAACTTAGAACATGATAAAGGTCAAATAAATTTTTTATAGCTTTGATACATGGAAGACATTATCTATTGAAATTATCTATGGTGGTAGTTATTAATGGTAAGAAACTTTCCCCACCTAATCAAAAACCTCAAAAGATACCACAAAACATAGAGAAATCTTCCCTTTTCTTCCAAGCAATTGATGACCCAATCCGGGTGAAACCTACAAGAATACATGGTCATCAAAAACGTGGATTCATGTCTGAGAATGTCTTAGTGATTCCTGGGTGCACAATCCATTAGAAATTATGTAAATCCCCGATTATAGCTTTCTTTGTCGCTAATGGTGTAACATAACGATTCCGATAACAAAAACACTCTCTTTGGAGAATGACCACTGGGCATCATTCTCTCCACCAAAAATAGAGTCTCTAATTCTTACAGAATTTATCAACACGCTTTTTTTCCTAAATAATCATCCTGAGAAAAGAAGATGTCAGAGAACCATAAGAATTTACGGAGGAGAGAACTAGTGCCGCCCAAGGTGACACTCTTGGGTGAATGAAGGTTTTCTCAAAAAGATCATCACACTTGGAAATTAGTTCTTTTAGTTTAGATAGATCCATTTGATAAGAGGGAAAAGAAACTGGTTGAGTATCATACATTAAGTCAATAAAAAACTCAACCACCCTTACTGGTTGAAAACCAGAGAATTCAGAAGGAAACACATTGGGAAACTCAACAATGACTAGAGGGAGATCACAACTCATTGAATCTCGCTCTAAATCAAAAGTAAACACTGATATAACTTTTCCTGACTCCAGATAAGAATATATGGCTCTTCTTTAACTTGGGTTATATTCTCCTTGGAATACAAGAGGAACACCACTAGGTGTAGTAAGGTATAACATTCAAAGATAACAATCAATGTAGATTTTATTTGAAATGAGTCAATCTATAAAAAATATGACGTCAAGAGTTTCCATATCGAGTACCAGAAAACACTAAGAAATCTCGACATCTAATAGAGAGAAAACAAAACATGGACTATAGATACCCTGCTATCTCTTCATACCAAGGGGTGTAGTAATATCCATTTCACAAGATAAAATCTCCATAGAAAGATAAATAATATTAAAGGTATGGGTTTAAAAAAATGAGTGAGATGCACCAGTATCAAAAAGAGATGTCACTAATGATGAATCCATAGTAATAGTACCTCTCACAGTCACTGGGTCCATATCAGATTCCTCTGGAGACTCTTCCATTGTGTGAAGAAGCTTCATTTCAGATTCTCATGGCTGGAAATATTTTGTAAATGAATCACTTGATTTCCCCATAGTTTTTAATGTTTCTGATTATCTCGTGCTACTACGTGGAGTATAAAAGATGTGTCAAAAATTCTGCATGTTCTCTAAACATCTATAGGAACCAAGATTCTGTTAGCCTACTTAAGATTAAAAAACTCTATAGCCTTGGCCTATACCATTGACTCTGGATAGAAGTGGTAAGTGAGAAGAACCATGAAGTCCTTCCACTCTAATACCTCATGTTTCTTTGTCTTCTATATCATGTCCAACCATATCCTTCTTGGTCCCTCCAACACGAAGGTGGCACACTTCACCATGATCACATATGGTGTCTCCAAAAACTCATAAAGATATCCTATCCTACCCAACCATTCCCTATAATGTTGAGGATCAGTATAGCCCTTGAAAATAGGTGGTTTCTGGTGAATGAACTGTTGAGAATGATCTTGAAGAAAATCCCCCCTGATGAACACAACTAGAGCCTGAATGGGTATTAGTGGCGGTGATTTCCCCAAATAATGGACAGTACGCACGATCACCTCAACTAGATTCAGATCTACCACATGATTCACTTTCTAAGGTTCAGCATCATCCTCTTACAGGATCCAATTCACATGTCTTATAGAGGGAATAATGTTACAAAACATTATCATTCTATAGGAATACATTAGATTAATAGTCAGACTGAGTAGTGAGAGAAATTATTATCAACAGAAGAAAAAAACACGATTTGGATTTCAGTCTATCCAAAATCAAAATAGGGAAAAGACTGGATCTACAACACAAGATGTCTTTCCCTGACCACCAATGGTGACATAAGGTTCATTGTGGTGAGAGCTGGCCAGAAACTCAATTTCAACTACCTTTTAAGTCTCAAAAACATTTCAAAAAAGTATATTGTCTTCAGGAAAAAGGCCCAACCTCCCTGTGATACCATTTTTTCATGAACCAGCCCAGGAACCCTATTAAACCGATAAACAAACCAACCCTAACATAGTCCTAAGGTCATTCCCGATCCCCACAGGTCGGCGAGTAGAACCTTACACCACACAGCATGCAAGTTGGAACGATTTTGACACCAACAACGTGGAAGTAAAAGAAGCAAGATAGTATTAATATAAAAAAATCCACTATGAGTTAAGTACCAGAATTCAATAAGGAATAAAAAATACCAAACTACTAAAACCCCATTACTAAAATAGGGAAACACAACCTAGGTCCTTAAAGACACAACTCACCAAGACCGAAGGTCAACAACTGGATCCACCTCCAAGTTATCCTTTCCCCTTCCTCGGACCTAGAAGGAGAAATTCTATAAACATCAAAAGGAAAAATTAGGGTGTGAACTAAAAATCCTAGAAGGGTATCACCACAGATTCCATGACTAATGAAAATAATTGATTAGTCAAAGGAATGATTTCAATTTTTAAAGATAAATTGGTTTGACATTTTAAATCATAATTAAACAAATCATGCTATATAGTTCAAATGATGGAAAAAATACTTAATGCAATGAATTTACAAAATTATTAAATATTTCAAGAACAATGGATTAAATAAAAAATTACATAAAACAATTCAAGTAAAATAAGAAGGCATCTAAAGCAGTTCAAAATCATACATTAAGTAAAGAATTTACAAAATGATGGAATATTTCTAAAAAAATTTCTTAAATAAAATTTTTACATAAAATTGTTCACATAAAATTAGGAGGCATGTAAACATGTTCAAAATCATTGGAATACATTTATATATCAAATATAAATAAACAAGCGAGCAACATGGTCATCTAACAAAAGGTACGATAGTGTTAACCTACTATAGGATTCTTCACTCTCTATTTGAACTCAGAAAAATGTGTATACACACATCCCTATGACACTGGACAAAGGAGACTCGTCACCACCCCGTCGGGGATGTGACCCACCAAAAGTATGTTTTAGAACATTTTTGTAGCATAGAGTGTATCCAAATAACTGAAAAACTATAAAATGTTTTCATGCACTCTTACATGATCGGTGAACAATTTTAAGACTTCTTAAAAATATGATCAATCCCATTCTTCCATTTCAAAAATTCCAATTTCTTTACATTTAAAACCAAAACAGATTTTATTCCAAAACATGCCTTTTTCATAAGATAAAACCAATGGGTATCTATAAAATCATTTTAATCCATTTTAACTACTTCCTAATTTATTAAAAACCAATTCCATCATTACACAATTTATTTCCACAATTAAATTCAATAATTTAATTGAAATCATTTTCATCAAATCCACCGTTTAAATTAAAAAATTAAATAATCTAATTTCCATAAATACACCCAATTCAATGGAATTATGGGATTTTCCAAATTTCCATGCCAAAAACATTTCAAATATCTCGATTCACTCAAATCAGGTTTTTATCAATTTAATTGAAAGAACATTTGAGCAATTGAATTTAAATAAAAAATTGAAATAAATCAAGAAATAAAAAGATAAGAAATTTGGATAATCAAAATGGAACCACCTACCTCAATATCGTCAATGTAAACAACAATGATAAATCAACTTATCTGGTTCAATATACCTTTCATAGACTTATTATCACAAGATTTGACTCATAAAAGTTTGACGTTTGTCAAGGGTTCCTAGAACCAGAACCAGATATTTTATTTCAAAAGGAAATAAAATATCACATGTGATTTTAGTTTATATCTCATGAATAATTAACCAAATCTTTTAGGTCAACACATGCAATTAAAAGAATTATCCCCAAGAATAATTATAAACCACTTTAAATAATTTATATCTGTCAATTTATTTGAGAACATAAGTGTTATTTCACATAATTATTCTTTTTTTATAAAAAAGTAAGTATGTATGTATGTATGTATGTATGTATATATATATATATATCAGATTATCCTTTGATAATTCAATTACCATTTAATAATATATTGCATTTATATAGTGATAAATTCTTTAATAACTATCTTTTTTATAATTTCATGAAATTATCATTTCATAATATTAATAATTACCATTTTTTATCCACGTAATTAATGTTTGATAATTTAAATAAACTACTTTTTGGTTTAATTATCATAAATAATTTTACATATTTATCCATTGATAATTTACTTTAAGATTCCCTTTTATAAACCTATATTTATCGTTTAATAAAACATCATAATTATTATTTGATATTTTGACACAATTTCTCTTGGTTAATTAATTTAAAAATATCTTTTGATAATCCAGAACCTATTTAAATTATCATTTGATAATTTTGGGATTATCATTTGAAAATTTAGGTCTTTAAAATTTTATATAAATCCACCATTATATTCTTTAGAATTATTATATATGAAATGAAAAGGAAGAATAAAATAAATAGATACATTATAGGAAAACAAACCCCCTTTTTTTAGACGCACCATGAACAAAAAGGAACCATGCACACTTCAATTAGATGGAGGAGAATGATGACTGGCACAAGGGGCTTCATAGATTATGCATAGGGGAGTTCCACACACCTTCAGGCTTAACGAGATCGAATAATAGAAACATCAAGGACTTCCCCAATTTAATAACTAAAAAGTTGGATCATTTAAAATCCCATTTTCAAACACCTGTTTAAATCCATTACTCAAACTAAAATTCATTTCGGACTCATTTATTTCACGAATTTAAGGCGTTACAATTGAAATAGACGAAAACAGTGAAGAAACAAATTGTTTTCGAATCTTACATGCATGGATATGGAGGATTTTAATGAAGGAATAAGAAAAACGTTTTCTATACAATGTTTCATTTAATTGATTGTTTAATTAAAAATAATTATTTAACAAAAAAGTTAAATAATATCAAACGTCTATTGTGAATGAAATTAGTACCCTTTCTTGGGTGAACACACAGTTATGGACCCGATAATGGTCTCATATTTCTTGAATGATGAACAGTTTGAGAGATATTTATGATTTAATATTAAAAAAACGTAATAAATAATTAAATAAAATAAAAAAGTTATTTTTACGAGCGAGACATCCAAATGCCCATCACATACTAATGTTATACCCTGCCTAGGGTAAACCCATTATTCTAAATTTATCGGTGGTTTCATACATCCCATACAATGCACCATTTATGTGATATTTAATGATTTTGAATAAATAAAATATTAAATAATATTTAATAACATTATCTCATGAGAAAGGCATCCAAATTTCTGGCACCTTTGAATGTAATACCCCTCCTAGGGTAAACACCATATTTCGGACACAATAGTGGTCTCATATTTTTCAAAAAACACACCATTTTGAAGTTATTAAAATATTTTGAATAAAAAGAGTGCGATTAATATATTCTATTTAATAATTTTATTCCTTCTTTGCCGAGCCTTTTCAGGCCTCGGAATCATGCACCAACTCAGTGTAGAACCCAAAAAGTTATTCAATTGTATATTCCAAGATGTTAACAGACAGTTATGTCCATTAACACATTTATAAATCATACCTTCATAAATCATTATTTCACACATAAGATATTAATAATTAACACAGGAGGGTTTATTAATACCTAAAACTATAACGGGATGTTACAAAGTGTATGTTTTTACAAACCATACAAAGAACATGCGAATCCACTATGTTAAAAAATCTAGAGGTCTCACATGATTGTGAACCCCCACCCACACCATTTTAAAAACTGTGTCCAATGTTGTAGGTGGTCTATACAATTACTCATGTGAGGCCACATGGTTTGTCCAAACTTTTAAAATCTATGAACACCATTCAAAACTGAGTTTATAGGGTCTACCGCACCCAAAACTCATCCAAAACACCAAGGCACTTTACAATCCTGAAAAACATCTAAAAACAAGGACTTGGGCCAATAAAACTCTCATATTAGGATCCACAGACCAAGAAAAGAGATGATTATACCACAAAACTCAAAAATTCAAACAGGTTTAGGTTTTTCAACTTTCACAAAAACCTAGGAAGTTACTATTGTACTTATCCTCATAGATATCCTTAAGAATTTCAATAAAGTCTTCTCATCTCAGTTCCCAAATGTTAACTAATTATTGTATTGATACTAACTGTAAATAACCAATATTATTCTACATAGATATATCATCTAAATAGATATGTATTAATTAAAAAAAATTATGATCCATGCAAGAATGTTATGGTTCTATTTCCTTTAGAAACTTTGATACAAAAACATTAAGTTCATAAGTGAAGTAAATCATCTCCCACTTAGTTCTTCACAACAAGAACCCTTCTTAGACATATAATATATAATAAAACTCTTCATAATCTGGGGAAAGGAAAAATAATAAATAGTGAGTTCATATTCTTGGTAAGGGTAAATAATGGAGATATCAACAAACCATTAACAAAAGGGTATGAGAACATGAGAATAACATTTTATAACTATATCATGCATATCATAGTTAATAAAATTGACTGATATAATAAATATTTTCACTTAATAAGAAGTCATTCATAAAGAAATCCAAGAACATGAGCTATAAGATGAGAATATTTTCATAATTCATAGATTTTCGGTACACATATAAGCATAAAAATCCACATGTCAAGGATACCCATAAAGACACTCATAACATGTTAGGCTTGGGTTAACCACACTTGTACCAACTTTAAGATTAGGATAACCTCCCATGTACCATATTTTTTAGGATTTGGATAACATCCCACACACCATCTTTTTTAGTCTTGGGATAACCTTCATTGTTCCATTTTTTCAGGATTTGGAAAAACTCTAATGTACCCTCTTAGCTCAGAGATCATTAATCATGAAACTAACTCATTAGAGGGAGATATAGGTTGCAACCATCAAATAATCCATAAATGTTTATGCCTTAAGATCATAAAAAATTCATCATATCATAAACGATATAAATAAAATGGGTTTCATTAATATTCTATCATAGAATAACCCATACAAAGGAAATACATTTTATAATCACCTCATCAACTCATAATAGAATAACTCTAAATAAGGAACAAGTTTTACTAAAATATTGTCATCAAAACTATAAAAAATCCTAATAAATAATAAGGATGGTACAGTTAGATCATATCCATATAAAAAAATTAGAAACACCAAATATTATTGTAATTTATGAATACAAATTCTATAAAAATATCATTAAAACATTTTGAAGAAAATATAATTTCATTTTCAAAACAATTATTTAAAATATAAAAGATTAAAAAATATTAATGATTTATTTAAAATAACCTTGGAAATATTTAAAGGAGGATTTAAATCATTTATTTGTCATGATGGAAGAAAATATCGTTTATTTTATACATGTTGAAATGAAGATTCCTCTCATATTTTCATGAAAATGTCAAGAGAGCCTTATTTTGAAAACAACTAGAAGATTCCTTTTAAAACATTTTGAAAATATTCAAAAATGGGTAAAACTTTCATTAAAAAATCATTGGAAAAGAGAAAAATTTTCTTTAATTTTTTTTATAAAATATGGACATGGAATACAAAGTGTTTTTGGATGAATCGAGAAAACAATTCAGTTTTTCCTTAAAAATATTCTTTAGGAATCTACACTAAATAAAGAAAGGAAAATGAAAAAAAATAATTTCAAAAAATAAAAATATGAGAATATTATTCATGTGTTTCATGAGAGTTAGATTATAATATCTCATCACCAGAATCATACTCATAATCAACCCCAATAAACAATGAAATTATTACATCAAACCCTTACCACTTTGGTAAACTAGGAATCATAATCTCTATGAAATAAATAAACTTTTATGGACATGTAAATACACATAAAATTCATTATAATAATTATAAATTACATTCATAGTCATTATATACCCCATAAATATGAAATAAGTGGCGAATATGGAATGTGTCTCATAAAAATAAAAGTGAGATAAAAATACCTTTACCTTCTTTGGTAACTTTTGAATCGTAATCCTTATGAAAGAATAAAACTAAATGAAAATTTAAATATCATGGGAATAAATAAATTCACTATATGACATAACAAAGGGTTTGTATATACACATCATAAAATATGATAGGTTCATAACATAACATATGTCCTAAAGAAGACAATTTGAGAAGAAATCCCTTTACCTTAAATATCGAATTCCTTTGTAAACATTCGATAATCATGCATATTTGATATAGGTTTATTAAAAATATATGATATAAAAATAATGGTAAATATATCATACCATATTTTATTCAATTATGAAATTTTATTATCATTTTATTAACAATTACTTATTAAAATCACCTTTCGGGCAATAACTATTTCGTATTTCATGTATATTTTTTTTGTTATTTTCAGTCCTTTTAATTTGATCAAGGTTCCATAATTTAAAATGTTTTAACCCTGATATAAATATCACATATATTTATTATATATTTATTTAAAGTAATCCATTAATGTTGGATGTAGAAAATGAATCACACTATTCATATAGATGGTAAACCGCACGTACGCATGAACGTTGTTTCCATTTTATGGATGGATGAAACTAAATAAATTTATATATTAATTCATCATTGAAAAATAATTTTCATATCATATATAAAATATATATTCATTTTATTTATATATTATTACTGTATATGTCAAAATAAAATTAAAATCATATCACATCGCTCTATGGAGGCGGTAGTCCACACGTATGCAAAAGCGATGTTATCATTTTCCAAAAGATTGTAAGGTAAGAAATTATATGTGTTATTATAAATTAATATGTTTATTAATTTCATTAATATCATATATTAAAATTAAATCCATCATTGTCTAAAGCTATGGGAAGTGGTGATGGAAAAAGAATTACATCGGTTCGCGAGGCAGTAGTCCTCCATACACACGATTGATGATTTTGTTTCCCACTTGATGGAAGATGAGACAAATATAGATCATGTCTTTAACATAATAATATATAATTATATATGAGATATTTATGTTTTTATTTTATCATGGTTAGATAAGATTATATAGAATTAGAGGAATAAATAAAATGAAAACACATGGTTAATGACTATACCGCTTCTTTGGATAACTGCTCTAGGGTTACACCAAAATCCTTCTTGGGAGAGTTTCATAATTAAAATAAGGCCTATAGTATTATAGGATGTAATTAAGAACTTTATTTTTTCATGTATTCAACAATCCTTATATTTTTTAATTGTGTAGAGGAGAGGTGAGGGGGTTCTATTTTATAAGTGGGGGAGAGGACGCACATGGATGTTTTGAAAATAAAAAGGATTAACTATGTTTTGAAGATTCCAAAAGTCACAAAAATGTATAATTCTTGAACATTATATTATATAAGGTTTAAATAGTTCCATTTAATTATATTTTGATAAGTTTCTAGGTAATTTTACTTTTTATATGTTTAGTTTAACCCCCTTTTAAACCAGTTTTAACCATAAACATGATAATTAAATTTCACTATGTTTACTATTTATTTTGAAAAAAATGTAATTGAACTTATTTTATAATATTAATTATTCTAATTCTACATATCGAAACCATTTAAACAAATTATATTCACATAAATGAAAAATATAATTTAAAATTAAACCCGTAGATGCAGTGAAAAAGTAGTTTCCAAAGAGAAAAGTTTCATAAATATAGAAAGTATTAATTTAAAAATTAATTATGAAATTTATTATAATGACCTAAACAATATTAATAAATATATAATATTAAAATTTTTAATTTTTAATCTATCTTAAAATAAAATGGTTATTTTAAATTATTTAAATGAAAAATTAGTTTTAAATAAAAATGAGTTTTTTTATTATTCATCAAAAAATCAATTTATGTCGAAAATTTTAAAAATATTTACTCAAAGATAATTTTGACATGTAGATTTAAAAATTTAAGTAAATTGTTTCAAATAATTTTTCTAAAGATGGAAAAAAAACTTTTATTATTTTTTCATAAAAAGGAATAATTTTTGTAAGAAAACAATATTTTCAAAATATATAGACTTTACTAAAAAAATTATGTACTTTTTTATAAATATGATTTTTTTATAGAAAACCATTATAATTAATTTTTAATTTTTTTAATGCATATTCATGCCACTAAGTTTAATATCTAGGTTCTAAGGATCATGTTTAAATAATAATATTAATAGTATATTGTAGTTCGTTAAAACTAGGTGTTGTGTGTGACACAAGATGTTGATGAAATTAAATTAAGTCAAAAAATATATTCCATAAAAAATTAAGGTGTTAAAATACATAATAGGTCTTATTTTTTAATCACTATGATATGTTGATCCTTCCTCACACACGAATTAAATTCGATCAAATCTAGAAACTAGAGAAGGCCCCTCCCATGTTTGAGCTAGTTTTCTATAGGAGCCTTCAGCATGGGTCCCATAATTTATAGGCCTATACTATGGTATAACATTCCATATATTTTATTTCCCTCTTTTTCATACACCCATGTCCACTATAGTATAGTTTAATCTTTTACTTCATCTTTTTTCTCACACCGATCATGACTCAGATAAGATTAGAGGTCTGGTCTGATCACCCCATTCAACATAACAAGGAGCCTTATGCATAATGATTAGAGTCAAAACTGGTCAAACATGAAATTCCTAAAATTGTTAGGAAATTTTTAGTTCTAGATACTTTCTTAAATTAATTATTTTTTATATCTACATAAACCCCCAACAAATGGATATTTATCCATAACCTTATACAAGGATACAAATTCCCCAAACATCATCATGGATGTATGATGTTTAACTTAATAACATAGGGTTCATGTTAGATGACCCTAAACTATACTGAACCTGAGTCCACATCATATGATATTAAACTTGATGAAAGGTACATCTAGGTTTCATGACATTAAACTATATAGACCAATATCCATTATCACTTCTTATCAAAAGACCACACTAGACTAACCACTGCTAATTAAGGTTCAAGAAACTTCCACTAACATTTATTATAAACCTTAGTCTATAATTAAAAAACCATGTCTTGGGTGTCTTGGGTCTATAAAAACCTTATATGACCCATATAAAAGAGACTATCCTACTTCAAGGGGCTCTCTTCTTGACTATGCATGAATATCGTCAACTCTTGTATGTAATCCCCCAATTTAGCATGTTAACTAGAGGTGTTTTCACCTTGAAAAAGTGACATCTAATCATTTTATGCCATGGAAATTGAGTCTTTCCTCCCATTGCGATTCATGATCATCCTCATAATGTTTGTCCCATACACTTACTCATGATATGTGAACCTTAAGACATGATTTACAATATATTCACCCATGTTAATAAAGGTGTTAGCATATTCTTAACCTTGGGAATAACAAATTGGATATTGTGTCACACATATCCATTCTATTTGGTCCACACATCATGACCCTAACTATGTGTACACTGGTTAAAGGTATAGGACCCTAGAATCTAGACCTTCATGGCCAAATTCACAAGACCTTAAACTGCCAGTGAAGGAGACATAAAACTTTTCAGTTCAGAAACCCAAAAAGGGTGGATTGATAAATATTCAAGTATCCTATCAATATTATTTTCTATTCAAAATCATAGTTAAAAGAAGAAGAGTTAATAAAATAGGTAAAAATATCGTATAGTATATCCCATGAACCAAGAAAAATATAATCCATGATCATTAGACCCTACTATTCTATAAATTATTTTGTGAAATGATATATGAAAACCCTTAACCTTAAAAACTTGTTCAGTAAATGATGTAACGACTTTTAAGGTGTAAGAACCCTCCTTGGATAGCCTTTTCTCAATAACCTACTTCATTTTTCAAGTGTTTGAAACTTCACAAATCTTTTACGGACCCTATTAAGAAGTGTATCTGGCATCATGTGACCCTATTATTGATTATGCATGAATTCTCAAGGATCCTATATACAAGACCCAAATCTATCAACCATAGGTGTATTATTATTGAAAAAATGTCCACCAATCCCCATGAGCCCTAAAAACATCCCAATGGAACTCATCAACCCAGTGTGATCCATGAGCATCCCCATATAATTATCCCATATCATCATCCTTAGTTAAAACTCTATGAGGCATGTTTTAAAGAACCCCCAATCCAATTATCCAAGTGGATTAGACATCCATGATATTACATCACCATATACCTCACCCATTCTCAAATCAAGGATGCATTACCTCATTCATAAAACTTTTTACCATCCTCATCATGTAATTCTAAACTAAATGCCTCTATTTTTGATGCATTATATACTGAAAAATGACCCTCCATTCATGATATGTTTCAATAACCCATTGTGGTAGAAATTTAAGGGCCAATGAGCGGCCACTTTTCTCTCAGCCTGCAGCGCTAGGGTTTCCGCTCGGTTCGTCTCCTCTCCTTCCGGGCGGCTCAGAGATTCTTGGCGGCTGCCTTAGTCCTCCTCGGATCTCAGTTGGCATCGGCGTGCGAAGGTTCCTCGGGTCCCAGTTCGGTCCGCAGCTTGGCTTCGCGTGCAGCGCTGCTTCATCGTCGGCTTTCAGAGTTGTCTTGGCCCAGATCTCGGCTCGTCTCTATGTGTGATGCTTTTTTCGTTATCCCTGGAGCTCTTTGGCATCGGTGGCTTCCTCGACGGTGGTGTCCCGGCTCAACTCAGCGTAGGTGTGTGGCATTAGTTTTCTGTCCTCCTCAGATTCAATTCGAACTGGCGTGCGGAGGTTCCTCCGGTCTCAGTTCGGTTTCGGATCTCAGATTGCCTCTGCTTGTGGTGCTGTATTTGTCTTCCCTGGAGCACATTCAGCGTCGACGTCTTCATCGGACGGCCTGGACCCCGGTGTTGGCTTTGAGTGACCGGAGGGGGGTTTTTGTTCTCTATTTTTTTGTTTTGCTGGCAGTGTTGTGGTGGCACTTTGATCCGGTGGCGTTGATGGTTCTCTACCCAATGTCCCTTTCCCAATCTCTCTGTGGGCTTTTGCGGCTATAGTGGCGGTGGGAATGAAGTGGACCAGTGGGTTAATCCGCGTTATTGTTAAGTGTAATTGCAAACGTGAAAGCTTCATGATTTGATGAATCTCTTGACTGCGTGGAATCCTTTTTGTGGCATGTTTGATTGTTGTTGGGTTGTCTTGGACTTTCTTTCAGAATTTGCTTCAGATGCGGATTTAGAGCAGGTTGTTCTCACCTTGAATGGTTTTTTGGACTAGGAATATTGGGAGGGTATGACATTGCCATGGGCCCGTGCATTTTTTTACGGGACAGTTTGTTGAGCAGTCATGCACAGGTGGAGCCTCCATATGGATTTTGATGCTTGGGAGGGGCATTTTTGTGGAGTGTGTTTTGAGATGATTGCGGCATTTTCGAACATTGTTTTTGTCTCTAAGTCTTGAAGTCATGTCTGGTTTCCCCCTTTACCCTTAAAAGGGGGATTATCCAAAAATCAATAAAAATTTCGGTTTTCGGGCCATTTAGTCATTGTGGTATGAATTATCTCTAGGGGGTTTAAACCCTCATTGGATATCATTTCCTCAATAACCCAATTCTTTGGTCATGTGTTTGAATATTTTAAAATATTTCAGGGACCTTGGAATAGAGTATATCTGGCTTCAAGGGAATAATTTCTTGACTATGAATTTATGTCTTTGGTTGCTACATATGAGCGGCCCTCAAACTATCGACCAGAGGTGTATTTTTTACAAAAAGTGACCTCTGATCCATGTGCGTGCCAAAAAAAATAGTGAAACTCGTCACCATAGTATGATTCTCCACCACCATCATCATCAATATGTCTATCCCATCTCACCATATTTAGTTCAATTTCCTTGAACGATGACTTATAAAACCCATAATCCAAATATTTATGTGGGCTTGATATCATTGACATCTATTCTAGGCTTTATAATGATAATCTAAATGCCCCCTTTTTTCCAAGGTAGTCTATACAAATAAAAAAACCTCGATTATTGATGGGTTTTACTCTTTCTATGCCATATAAACTATATCCAGGGTGTCATAAACATTCTTGAATGATCAATTCCCATGTATTAGTCTATAATTTGAGTTCTCGAATCCCCTTAAAAATATTTCATGGCCACCGGTAAGAAGAATATCTAGGTTCATGGGACTCTCTGTGAGACTATGCATACATGTCCATAGCTCCTTTAAATGCTCCCTCGGTTAATCCCGTCAACCCGAGGCATTTTTTCCTTGAAAAAGGTGCTATGATCCCCGTGTTCCCTAAAAACATCATAACAAGACTCATCAACCAAGTGTGATTTTTTATCATATCTGACTTGTATATCTCATCTCATTACCCCGATTCAAGCCATCTGGGACAAGATCCACCTTTTCTATGAGTCCATCATTCAAGAGGTGGTGTCTTTTTCTTAACATATGGTCTAATCTATAAGACCTTAAAAAATGATAACATATAATCCAACCTATATGACCTTAAACAACATCAATATATGGTCCAAGATATGTGACCTTAATTAAAATCAATATATGGCCCAAGATATATGAACATAAACTAAAGAAATATATAGTCCTAGATATACTACCTTAAACTATAACAATACATGCTCTAAGTTATAATACCTTTAACTACCAAAACATAGGGTCTAAGATATATAACCTTAAGCTATAACAACATACATTCCATGTTGACAACTATAAAATATTAAAACATACATTTTAAGTTATTTGAATTTAATCTACCACGACATATGGTCCAAGATATACAACCTTGTACTTGAGTAATGTTGGGTAAGAGTTATTTGACCTTAGAAATCAGCTATATTGGTTAGACATTCATGACCTTGAATTGCCTAAGTAAAGAGATGAAATACTCTATAGGAAAAAAACCATAAAGGTCAATGTTAACAAAGTTGAGACTTTGTTCACTAAACATGAACCCTGTATGGTCTAAAAAAAATGTGTAATAAACAAATGGAGAAGTAATAAACATTATTTGGTTGATAACATGGAAAGGGAGACCAAATAAAAAGTCATATACCTACCCAATAATCCTTCCCCATATAAACCATAGAAAAAATAAATGGAAATAAAATAAAGAGACACAAATATTATAAGACCAATGTAATGGTCCTAGAAATAGTTATGCTATTCTCACTAGGCTCCTAGACTAGGAAAAATCATTGGAATTACCATTCCCTAACATACTCACCCAAATCACCCCTTGGTCCCAAAATTTAATATGGAAGCATCATTTCAATTCAGATTTGGGTTGTATTAATAATTTGGATAATCTTAAGGTTTTTAGATGACTTATAAAATATTTGGTTACTATGATTCCACAAAAAAGGGTGGAAGATATCCTGAAAATAACACATGGAATCAAAATGATTTTATTCCTTAATAATTCAAAGGGAGGGAATAATCTTCACTTCTTGGTGTCTCTCCCATGACCCCCCAAATAAAAATGGGTAGTACAACTAATTAAAGATCCTAAAAATTACATATATTATTCGAAGTCACATGATCATGTGACCATGCTGGAGTCATGTGAGAAAATTATTATTAAATCTTTAAAAGATTTGGGAAAATAAAGTAGTCACATGATTACATGAACATTTCAAAGATACATGACCACATGTTTATGGTGAATTATCTTTTTTTAGTTATATAGATGAGTTACACTATGTGATCTCATGATGATCATTATGTGATGAGTTCATGTGATTTGTTCATGTGAATAGGCTTATGCAAAGTGTTAATGTGAGAGTATAAAAATGGAAATCTATGAAGTTTAAATCAAGTGTAGAGGAACCCTTTTAGATCTACTATTTATAGGGTGATTCATGGAAGGCCAATAGTCACCTATAAGAAGAAAAGAGATTTAATTTCTGAAGGTACTCAGGTGGGAAACCAGTTCCCCATAATCGAGTCTTCCATTATTATTCCATAATTCATTTCTAAATGGGGAATTTAATGAAATACACCAGATTAACATTGGAAAAAAGTGGTGAAGCGACCCAAGATACCAGCACTATTTTGGAATAGTTGATTTTTTCAAAAGAAAGCACACACCAAGGTTATATAATATAACATACTGAGGATCATGCAATTGGGTTACATGATCACCTAATCCTAAAATATTTTTGCGACATCCCAATGGAAATAAATCGGATAATCCCAACCCATTCATGATATTGGCTCAAAGGAAAGCCTCTCCACGATGGAGACATATCAATATTTCTCATAATCATGTGTTTCCTTAATGATACTCAATCACCAAATCCTAATCAATTAATTTGACCAAATTCAAAGGGAGGATATCCATGATGGAAATATCTCACATTACCTATTCTTCATGTGATCACATAACCTTAAATGGTTTAAGAAACTAGCTTCGAAGAATGGATTTCTGTGGTAGAAGGATCTTATGAATATTGTTCATTATGTGATCTATTAACCTTAAATAGTTCATGAGATTTTCTTCAAAGTGGATATCCATGAAAGTCCTATTTTGTGGTCACTATTATATTTTGACACATTGTAGGACATCATCGATGACATATGACCTTAGTCACATGAAGCACGCGAGACAAAAACTACTTACATGGACATATTCTATCACCTTAAGCCTATGTAAATGGCTTATATACCTTATGAAGAATTAAATTTATATATTCGTATTTAATTCAATAAAAACCCACTTGAAAACACCATTGGCACAATTACCAAAATGATACATATAAGAAAAAATGAGAGATAAGAAGAGTTATGCAACATCAATGTGTCCAATTTTAAAATTTAGTGTGTAACATTAAAGGAACATGAAAAAATGGATGAAAATTTATATAATTCACAAAAAATTCATAAAAAACATGGCTATGTGACCATCCTTTAAAGAGATTATCATGTGATGAACCATTGGTGATGAGATCATGTGTTAACGTCATAGAAACATGTCCGTTTATGAAAGTCTGACCACATGATAACCTCTTGGACACATGAATATCTTCTCAATATCTGGTTTTATGATGAGTTCTTAGTCATGTGTTCATTTTGTGAAATTGACTAATCTAATGCTATTTATGTGATTCCATTACCACCATGCGTTTTTGTGCTAGAACTAACTCCTATTTCTTTTATGTGATTATGAGACCACCATTTCTTTCATGCAATCGCATAACCCCAATTACATTATAAAACCACATGAACATACATCCTTTATGAGATTTCATAACACCATATCATTCATGTGATAACCCAAATCCAAAAGTTCTACTTGAACCTCCAAATTTAATACTGTCTTATTTCCTTATAAATAAATATCCCTCATCAACATCCACCTTGCAGCAAGTTTCTAATATTATCTTTAATATTTTTTACCTTAGATAGAAATAATCCTTATGAGTTAAATAATCCTTTGTTTCCCACTAGTATATTGGGATCTTATTAACTGTAGGTAATCTGATTCATATTGTAATTAGGATACGTAAGACACCTTTTTATGTCTCAAACTCCATATCTAATATATTTTCACATCCTATATTTCTATTTATTGATATTCCTCATAATGACTACAATGCCTTTATGATATTATTACCTCCATATATATTTCACATTACAATATTACTTTTGAAATATCATGCTTCTTCTCATAGTACCATGTCCTCCCCAAGAATCATAATCATATTCATCCAAGGGAAGCCCCAGTGTGAAATCCTTGTTCAAAATTGATCATAAGTTCATATAAAAAGAATTTCTGATCTTCTATTAAATTTTATTTTTTACACTAAGTGTGACTCACTTTGGCTTAGAGATCTATGAATATCATTCCCCATGAATGATGGAAATACCCCCATAATGGGTTTCTTCCTCAAGTATAATCCCTAACCATGTCTTCCTTTCCTTCAAATGGATATACTCCCAATGATGTATATTAGGTAATCCTTATATTCATCGGTTCTATTCAATCCAATTTGATGCACCTATTACAACACATATATTTGTGACATAATAACAACATGGACTTTGTTTCATATCATCATGAGTATATGTAGGAGGCCTATCTGTAGATATATCCCCCATATCTCAAATTAAAATGTCCCTAAAATTTTGTTGGTCACATGGTGTTAAACCACATGAAAATTTCATAGTCCCATGATGTTAAACTATAAAATCATGTCCTTACCACATGATTTTAAACTACATTGTATGGTCCTATCATATAATCTTAAACTATGTCATCTAATCTATGTGGGATTTGATTCCCATCTCACTAGGATATATAGGATGCCTCCCTATGGTTCAAACCCAACATCATTAATCACATATTCCATCATCATACTCATTAGGAAATATTTTTCATGAGATTATTTACATCGCAACCTCACCTATCTACACTTCAGTGAGTCTAGATGTTCAATCTATTGGGGCCATATTCCATACAGACCATCCTCATTGAACTATGTCCCTCACCAGATAATTCACATTCTTTATCACTTACTCATAATTCTATGAGTTTTTCCATCCTTCCTATTAAGTCCATAATCCCTATAGAATATCTTCTATTAGGCTACATTCATGATAGAATCATGCCCCTACCCAAAGATTTATATTCCCTATAGGTCCCATCATATCATCCTTACCAGTAAAAATTCTAGAAAAGAACTATTTTTATAGGTCTAAACTCTTCATGAACAAAAAACCATCCTTTTTGGGAGATATTTCCTTCAAGTCTAAATAGAATGGGCTTCGCATTCATATTTCCAACATCTACAATTTCTAGGATTTTTTCACCCATCCATCCTTACCATATGATGTTAAAATGAATGGATCAGTCTTTCTAACATGACCCTAAAAGGTATATTGTATCTTGTTATGTGTCATCATACTACATGTATTCTGGATCCATTCACAAGGATACCTAGGAAGCCCCTCACAAAGGCCCGATCTTGATACCATAAAAAACTACTACTTTCTAGAAAACTATAAACTCAAAATCACCCATAGTGGGGATTTTAAACATAATAAACAATAAAACTTCACCAATAATTAATAATAATAAAAATATTAATAAACTTTAATATATAGATAGGGTGTCATTGATGGATAATCTATGATACAAATATATTTTCATGTAGATGGGATGCCTATGAACTGTATAGGAATTCACATCATCATACACCAATAACCTATTATTAAATGTCGGAGTAACCATTACCACATTGAGATCCGAGGAATATTCATAAACATGAAATAAACTATAATAGAGTCCCAGAGTATAAAATATATTCCCACTAATATGTTTTTATAATCTCAACCTCCCATCCTCTAGACCAATTTGAGTTCTCATACATCATTGGAAAGAAACCCTGATGAATTTCCACATTTATAAAGAAGGAATATGGATTGTTATTTATGTGGGAACAATTTTGTGTTTCTAGTACTAAAAACAAACCCCATTGAAAACGGATATATATATAAGATTGGTTACTCGAATCAAGGATTGTATTGTCATTATCATCTTCTTACAAAATAGAACATTGGTATGCCCCATCTTGGGTTGAAATTTTCTCTAATCTAAAAATGCAACGGAAATGGTAAATGATCAAAAGATAACTAGCCCAATATATGACTGAATAATCCCTGAAAAATCATCTAATAGGACTAATAAACTATCAAATTGTACAACTATCATCACTCAAACTAAATTTCACAATTATAAACAGTCAATTTTTTTGGATCTAAAATTATTGTTTGTATATGTTATGAAAAGAATAATCCATTAGTATATAAACATGAATATGTTTTTTAACATTTAATTTTATACTTATAATTAGAACCCATCAATATCCTCATGATGTAACTAGAGTTACAATATACCCCTTTTATGTATGAATATATCCAACAAAACATGATGAATCTATAGAAAGTGTGTGAGATGATTTTTGGAAGAAGATATATAGTGTGCCAGATGTCATTTGAAGGGATCTAATGGGTATTCCATATGTTATTGGTAGGGAGTCATAGGGCCTACCATATGTCATCAATATAGACCTGGAGGTCTTAAAAGATACAATATATAAGGTATGATCTAAAAAATTCAATGATTTTTGGAGGTAAAGTGAAACATCTTGTGTTAATCAACTTATTTAATTGAATCATTTTTTCTTGTAAATTATTATCATTTAAAAAATAAAAAATATTTTGAGAAGATGTATTTTCAAACAAGAATAACATATACTATTTAAAAATTAAACACTTAATGTATAAAAAAATTAAATATAGTTATTCATAGTATATACACTTTGAAAACCAATATACACATGATAGAGAAAGCACACTCCCAAACCCCAAGAAAAATAAAAACCCCAAAAAGAAAAAACACAATATTAATGGGTTCATCCAATCCAATATAGAATCATAATTTTCATTATTGACACAAACATTAACCCAGATCAAGGTGTATGTAAAATAAGATATAGCCATTTTAAAAATTTAAAACATAAGTTTGGTGAAAATTATATTCTCATGTGAATATAAAATTAAAAACCATTAGGTTTCAAACGTTGTTTGAAATAATATTTTAAAATTAATTTTCAATTTTCAAATTTTAATTTATAGTTTAAATCACAAAAGTATTAAGCGAACTCAAATGTAGATGGTAAAAAAAAGTTAAATAAGAGTTATGATTATCCCAAAATAATACTAATTTTTTCCTATTAATAATGTGTCTTAATAGTTCTTGAAACCAAAGCATCAATAAAAAGTAATTTCAAAAATATTGAACACTAGTGAATAGTTTGAAAAAAAATCATGTAGGAACACAATTTTCCAAGTAATATCTAAGTACAAGGATTCTTCTTTTAAAATTATCAATGAAACTATATAATAGTTAGGTATATATATATATATATATATTAAAATGGATTTTAACTTCAAACAATATAGATATATCGAATCTCTAGGAACCTTAATCATTTTAGGATGATCACACATTATTGTAGGGCTCACATATTACAGATAAGAATACCCCTTGCTAGAGAGATCAAAATTATCTTAGATAAATGGAGGGATTGATGGAGGGGGTAAAGGGAGGCTATGTGGAAATGGGGAAAGGGGAAATGGAGGGATCACTTACTAATGTGATAAGTGCACGTTGTAGGATATCTCATACAACACTAGGGGAAAGGGAGGGATAAAAGAGAAAGTGGAAACATAGAGATTGGGGGAAAGTGAGGGCTTGGGGGTTGAAGGATCTTGGAGGAAAGTTTGTTTATTTATTTTTAAATAGTTTTTCACTGATGGTTTTTAAAAACCACTGTGAATTAAAGGTGAATTTATTTAGTGATGGTTTTAGAAACCGCTATTACAAAAATTCCACTATCTTCCCATTTTTATGTAGTGTCATGTAGAATATCTTGGTGTTAAATATTGAAGATATTGTTTGTATGTTTTTATATATATTGTGTTTCTATAAATTTTATTTCTATTTTCATTTGTTTATGAATGATTTTATTAACATTTTATGATGGTAGAATGATAAAATACCCTCAAAGTATTTCATTGAGTTCTCCTCAACCATGATAATCATAGATTATAACTGAACATGATGATATGTAGATGTGAGCATGAATATATTTATATACTCATTAAAAACAGTTGTATAAGAGATATAAAAATATACTCGTGAGGTAAAAAGTAGAGACTTATTAATTGGTCTAACCATCCAAAAGTATATATCTTAGAATGTCATATTGTCATTGATATATATAGGGGTGTATACGTATAATCAATCCTTATTACCTAATTTAGGAAATATAAATATAATGAGAACCTCCATAATTTTTTACCATACTGATACAAGTCAAAAGTGGCATAGATAATATGGTTTGGTTTAGCATGTTGTACATAATTTCATTGATTGTTTCACAACTAAGGTGAGTTTTTTACACATACATGATGAGTAAAGACATATATCCCTCGATTGAATTAAATAGAGGAAATTTATGACCTTGTTTAGTAAGGTAAAATATTATTTTCATAGCTTATAAGATGAGATACGTCAGATATACTCATCTATTAGATGATTGAAATGTGATGTATTCATTGAACTGAAAAGTCAATTTTAGGGTATCAAAGAATATGAGTGAGCCTATAATATATTTCCATGTTCTATTTTTAGTGGTCACTCAATGTCATGGGAAAAGGGATCATATTTGTGTACATACAATGTATATGAAACCTCTTTTGTGGACACATTCATATAAGTATGTTTGATAGAGATCATACCAGACCCATTTGTAGCTTGAGTAGAAGTGAGGTTATTCTAGAGGCCTCTCTTTACATCCTTCTATGAAATATGGATTTCATATTTGTTGTCAATTCTAATATGAATTATAAGGTAAATTTTTTTGGGCCATTGGATAAGGATAAAGTTTTAGATAAAGCGTTTGTTCCAAAATGAAGAGAGTTTGATGAAACCATATCCAAAAGAGTTTTGATAGATTCCAAAAGAGTTGCGATGTTTGGAACTTTGACTCAATGGGATTTTATTATAATTGGGAGATTGTCAGTTGTGCACTAAAATATGCATGCATATGATGAATATACATTGGATACATGTATATGATACATATTATATATATATATATCATGTTAATATATAGTATTAGATACTATATATAGTGCACAAATAACACATGCACATGACACATGTATATTATCATACATAATATGCATGAAGAATACATGCATATAATGCATGTACTCATATGAATAGTTTCATGTAGTATACAAGCATATGGTGCATGTATAAAAGTAATGTAATAAAAAAAATGAAGGCATTCTACATATAAATTTAACACAAGAAAATAGATCCTCTCCTTGTGATTTCATCCATATTAACAACTTTATATAATTCTCATTGAACACATTCAATGGATTCATCAACAAGTTATCAATCAAGGGTGTAATTTGATGACACCCAACACACCTGACACATTTCTCATTCATGAAAGAGCATTGGGATTCACCTATATAAATAGAGTGGGTTTTCTTTATAGAAGGTGTGGTATTCATCATGTTCATTTTATACTACTGTTGGTAATCTATTTCATGTAATTTTCTTGTGATTTTTTTTCGTATTAGTACCTCATTCATCACATTTAGTGGAGGTGATAGAAAACCATTTATTTTATAGTTATCCTTGAGAAGAATTCTTGGATCTAACGATAAGTGTATTTCCCTTTGATACATTAGGCCTTGATTAGTTACTCCTCAATATTGTCGACAATATAACCTCCCATATATTGGAGGTTAGAGTAAGTACTAATACAGAATAATGTATGCTATTTTTTATAGTATTTTCCATAAAACCTCCATGTTTCTTTTATTTGTGGGTAGATCCTTCATGTTTGTGTATTGTTTCCCTACAAAAGGATCATAATTTGATCCTTAAAAATCTAAAAAATGTATCATACATATCATATGTATACCTATATAATCCCTTTTTCTGTAACATTGAGTTCCCAATAAACATGGAATAATGTCAATCTAGTATATTTCATATATTGTTTTCTTTATTTTCTAAAATGACTGACTAAGTTGATTAATTCATCCAATTTCATTCATCTGTCATATTTGAACATCACATATCCCTTATCCAAGAAGTTGAAAACCTAATAAGGGACAAAAAGAAGCATAACCATGCATTTAATCAGTCTAATTCAATCAAGGACTAGATGTATTTACTCATCATACATGTGGTAAAATATCATCTTAGATTCACTCCAATCAATGACATGTACTGCTATATACCCAACCCCCCATATTTTCTAAGTCACTATTGACTTGTGTTAGAAAGATATAAAAGTATAAAGGATCTATTTCTAGGTATCTTTCCAAACATAGATAACAGGTATTTATAATAATAATACACCCTTAAGTATATTGATGACTTTATGATATCCCATGAGAAATAGTTTGCTGGGTCTATTCATGTAATAAGTCTATACTTGTTATATTATGAATTTATACTTCATATCTCATATAAATCCCTTTGTAAGGAGTAAATAATTCTATTCATGCTAACCTTAACATGTCATCATAACCCATTATATTCTATGACATTCAATGATTCAGAATAAATTAAAGTAATAATTTGAAGGATATCTATCATTTGACTATTCATGTAATTTATATTTCATCACACATGAAGGAATAATAAATTTTAACTGTATTTATTATAATAAAATAATACATTTATAACCATTACATCAATATCTTATGTTTCATATACCAATATAATCTATATAACTCTCATGGTTGTTTTCTGGTAATCATTTCATCAATGGACTTGATAAATTTTCATCAATGTACACATAATATAACTTTATACAACCCCTCTCAAGGATCTCTCATATGTGATGATATTGGTGAAGGTTGTGTTTTGTCTTTTAGCGAGATCATGGTTCCTTTTCCCTAGCGATAACTCAAATTATATCATAGAAAATCTTAATGATACCCTAAATGATAGGATACAATTCTAGTTTAGTGATGAACATATTGATGAAAATATCTTCCTTTGTAGTATCTGATGCATTGAAATACTCTGCCACTAATTTTTATTTTTATATGGTGGCTTATTTAGAACTCTTAGAATAGATATCTTCACTATTCAGTAAATGAAATAAACTATATTGACATTTCATATCATCTCTATCAGATTGGAAACTAACATATGTGTAACACTTTACATAGGGAACATCCTCTCCTCATAAGACTAAGAACATATCTTTTTTCCTTCTCAAGTACTAATGGATGTTCTTCCCATAAATCTAGTGACTATCACATGTATTGTGTTTATTTCTACTTGTAATGATAAGAGTACAGATTACATTAGGTTCTGTACACAACATGGAATACATGATATATCCTATAGAGGATGCATTGGTAATTATATATATCATTTATTACTCTAGAGAAGAATCCTAAATCTCCCTATGATTCATTCTATGTACTATTGTTTAATACCCCTACTTGGATTTCTCTATGAAAAAAATATTTATCACTTTACAATATAAGTGTATTGAATGATTAAAAACAATATCATTGACATATCTCTATAGATTTTCATACCCAGTATGTAGAAAGATTCACCCATGTCATTCATTGAGAAGCATTTACCCAGACACATATTCACATAATGAATTATCATGAAAACATTATTAATAAGTAGTATTATATATATATAAATAATATTTGAAACATAAAAACACTCCAATTAATCTACTTACATTGAAAATAATAATGCACATTTTTTATGAAACTATACTCATTAAAAACATCATCAAACCAAATATTCCAACTCTGAGAAGGTTGATTGAATCCATAAATGGATCACTAAAAATTTTATACCATATAAATATCATCTGGAACTTAAAAACCAATAGGTTGTATCATATAGGAATCCTCAACTAAATTCTTATTAAGGATACTGGTTTTTACATCAACTTGACATATCTCATAATCAAAATGAGCTTTTATGGCGAGTATTTTAGAATGGATATTATAATAACTACTTGTGGAAAGGATTATTTGTAGTTAATACTATGAATTTACTTATAACTTTTTTCAACAAAGGATGATTAATTGGTTGAAACTGTACCATCCATGAAATTTTTCTTTTGGAAAGCGCACTTGAACACTTTGTGTCTCACCCCTTTAGGTGCATCCCCAAAGTTCTAAACATGGTAAGTGTATATGGGGTTTTTCTTAGATTTTATGGATTTTAAAAATTTCTTATAATAATAAATATCAATGGATTATAGATAAGTGGTAGGTAAATTATATTTAAACATTACTTCATCAACATTAGCTATGATAAATTCATATATCATGATCCCTTGATGAATATTACTAAAACATCGAGGTTCTTTCATAGCTTGAGTCAGTTCTTCTTCCACAAATCTTTATAGAACCTTCTCAACTTACATATTAGGAACACATCCTTATTATTAGTATTAAGCTTATATACTTTAAAAATTATTCTCACTGAATCCATTATTTATAAATTCATTCTTTCAAAATGTATAAAATCTAACCAATAATACTTTATGTTCTATAGAGTTATTGAAATAATATCCCCTATTTTCCTCAGTATAATATTCAAATAAGCATCTGTTATATTTAGATTCAATATTATCAGAAGAAAAAAATCATACGAATTCATCACATCATGAAATATTTATAAAAGAAAAAATGAGATGTTTCCCATTCCATATCTATTATTGTGCCTTTATAACATCTTCATAAGGAATATGGTTTAATAGAAATGCAACGACTTCTAGAGAATAAATATAGAAAGAAATAGTGAGGGTACATTGAATCATAATTAATCTAACCATTTCTAATAAGGTAGAATTCCACCCTTAGAAATTCCATTCCTTTGTGGTGTTCTATAAGGAGTGAGTTATGGAAGAATCCCACAATACCATAGGTGATCAATGAATTTCATAGATATTGTAATATATAATCCCTTAGATAATGAATGAATTCTCAGTAGGAGGGGTGACCCTGAATTTAGACTAGTGAAACTATTTAATGACTACCGTAGGGGGATACAATGGGTTTTGTTGGTCCATTAGGCCTCCAGGTTAAATGTTAAGCCGTTATAAAACTAGAACTTCCTTCTATATATTAGCCTTATGACCTCTAGGAATTTATTATATAATTTGAAAAAAATAGGTTCGATGGGAGTTTTCCATATCTTGTGGGGTGGGGTGAAGGCATAACTACATGGGTTCATGGGTGCATGTATTGTTTGTTTCTTTAATCCCTTGTAATAAACATTGTTTAATTTCAAAATCAATTATGTACTGAATAAAGTCATTGGTAATGGAAATAAAGAAAATTTAACCACCATTTACTTGAGTGCTCAATTGTCTACATAGATCACTATATATGAGATTCAATACTCCCCTATCCATTTCATCGTTTTCACTAATATGTGTTTTTTCCATATTTCCCAGTTAATAGCATTGTATATTCTCGAAATATTCCTAATTTAATGATTCCAAAAATCCATCTCAATGGTGTCTCGGAACGAACTTCACATTTATTTAACTAATAGTAAAATGAAAAAGGTATGTGGGATTAGAATCAAACATAATGTTCCAATTATAAATATTTTAATTAGTGTTATCCATTTCTAGAATATATAAACCATTTATCACATTCCCAATTCCATAAAATGACTCATTTAAATATATATATATATATATATATATATATATATATATATATATATATATATCACAACTCTTGTTCTTAATAATGAATGAGAATCCCTCTTTTCCTAAAAATGATACAAAAATAAAATTTCTATTTATAGAAGAAACACATTAACAATTTTCTAATTCTAGGACTAATAAACTAGGAAGACATTGATCACAAGTACCAAATTATAATATATAAAATATTTATTACCTATATCAAGATCTACTTCACCATTTTTTAATTCCCTCATATCTCTGAGTCTATGTTTATCTGCTCAAATTTTTGAGTCACTCCAGTTATATAATACCCATGAGTAAGAGTTGGTGGTATTGATTTATATATCATTAACATCTAGAGGCTCTTAATTCTTTCCATTAGGAACACTTTTCATCCCCAGATACCAATATATAACTATTTTATTTTTCATACCTATATGGGATCAAAAAATTATCATTGTGAAGTAAGACATAATCTATAATAGAGACATATATATGGGTGAGTATCATGCTTTGTATCTTTTCATCAAGGACTTATAATTAATGTAATAACATAATAAATAATGACCCCATACATCATATCCATTTTGTGACCAGAGATCTATATTTGACCAAGTTATGAGTCTACAAGAGTGTTCATCTCACCACTTAGTTAATTAGGTAAGGAAATATCCCAATAATAATAATTACGATTATAGGATAGTTAAGTGAACAAATCACTACCTAGGTCTATCATATGGATAAACTAAACTCTATTATTTTAATATCCTTACTCCTAGGGTTTCCTATCAAAGTTTTTCCAAAATAAAATTGCAACAATAGGTTAACATAAGACAATATTGGGTCACCCTTCTCTGGTAGAACATACCCAAGGATGATCCAGTTTTACCTATTACTTTATTTTCATGAACAATATAATCTATTAGGACTATAACACCCTTGATTTTAGGTACATTATAATTTTATTTTATTTTTTGACATCATATAATACATGGTTTGTGTTTTGGGTGTTTCTGCATTGTTTTGGAGTGTTTTGGAAAAAGTTTTAAGGGTACATGGTTTGATCATGGTTAGCTGAAACAGTGAAATTTTTCTAGGAAATCATGTTTTTTGATTTGGGAGTCATTGGGAAGGAACATTATGGGAACATTTTTTTACCAAAGAGTGCAAGTTCCTAGTGGAAGTTGTGCAAGTTGTTGAGAATTTGGAAAATAAAAACACATGGATGTAATACCATTAATCGACCATGCAACACTATAGGAATATCCCTAGATGAGGTGTAGTAGCTTGCATACAGTTGGCGCATAGTTTTCCAAAATGTGAAGCATCATAATGTGACTTTATTATTTAGAGATAGTTGTATGCACACAGTTTGCACATAGTTTCTTAAACTATATAGCCTAACTATTTGAAAAGAATTAAATGATCCAAAAATATATTTTTAACTAGGATTAATACCTAAAACTATCATTTTTATCCTAACCTCCTTGAATATCAAAGTCAAATACTCTCCTAGGCGATCTTTGTTATTCCTTTTGATATGTAATCTAGTTTTGAAGAATAAAAGTGTGTTAGATCTCCATAATTGATGTAAAGTCATTATTATTTCTTTTTTTTTCTATTGATCTACTAGTATTACCTCTTATGGATATATATATATATATTAATGATAGATATATGTTCTATGATGTGCTTTATGGTGAAATATTTTTGGGATCAGAAAAGGGAAGAAGATTTGAGCTCATATCTTGAAGTTTCTTTATGATGTTCTTCATTTTCATCATCTATTGAGAGGTATGTGACTTATATCTCTACTTTAATAATTAGAGAACATGTAGGAATATTATTATTAAATGTTTTTATTGGATTCGAAATTTAAATGTCAAATGATTTCTTAAAAGATACATTTTTTGGTTTTGGATTTGGGAACATGGGATTCTGAATATCTTTGGAAACCCCATTGATGTAAGAACCCAGTTCTTCTTAGAGGTTTGAATTGCTTTTTTTTTCATTTTTTTGTTTAATTACATAAATATGGCCTAATATAAATGCACATTGATGTCATAGATGGATCAGGGGTGTCTGGGGCTGGTCTGAAGCTCAGAATCCATGTTTTGGGTGAAAAGAGAAGGCCACACGGTTAGTGAAAACCATGAGGGTTGGGCCGCATGGTCATGCAACTAGGTATGAAATTTCATAATATTTTGAAAATGGAAATTATAATGGTTTCATCATGGTTTTTAAATAGTGTAGGTACACCATGCAGGTTCCCCTTGGCTTACAGGAAGCTGTACATGATCAGCGCATGGTTTTCCAAACCGTGCACCAAAACTATGCAACCTAAGCTATGTTGGAATTTTAATAATTTTTTATTAATTTAAAAACCTATTAAATCATAAAATTTGGTTCTATTTCCTACGTATAGCAAAGGGAGAGTTTTTTTGAGATCTCCTTCAAATATTCTTCAAATCAAGATATCTTGTTCACCCAAATATTAATTCAAGTGTGGTTCATCTCTTTGGATCCATAATGGTGAAGCATTAATTCTTTTTCATTCAAATACCATTCTTATTGATATTAGATATTCTATTTTGATTTAGCCACATATTCCTTAATTTATCATTCTTCATCCGTTCTTCATATTTCTCATAATTTGAGCCGAATCCTGACTCGATACTAGATGAGATATCTAGTAGGGACCTAAGGTAGTTTGTATTTTTCTTAGAGTAGAACTTTTTATATATGCTGAGGTGTCGTGGGCCCAATTTATGGGTGTCACATAAATTTAAATTGAATCCTAGAATTGATAGGTATAACCTAATCAGTTAAAGAGGATTTTTAATGCTTGTTATAGGTTGAATGCCTTGAATTGGAACCACCCCTTGGGTGTGTTTTCCTTAAAATAACCCGTGGTTGGATTTTATCCTTGGATTACTTTTTAACCCTTGATCATGGGATGTAATTTTTTAATTGGGATATAAATAAAATTGATTAATTGATTTATGAATTTAATTGTAAATGAAATGGATTAAGGGCATGGGATGGATGACATTCCCCTTGACCCATGTGTGACATTTTTTATTTAAGCATGATTTCTTCATTTTTTCCTTTACCATGTGAGTTAAGTAAATGATAAGCAATTAATTGGTTCAAATGGATTGAATTGTGTTAAATACAGATTTTTCTATTTGACTAAAATGATAACTTAGACATGTGATAAGTTGATAGGCTTTTAAGATTATTATATTAAAAATGTCCATGTGATTATTGGAATGGCCTTTGAATTTCTAGCTCTTGTGAGTTATGTGATTCTTATTACCATTAATTTCCATGTGAGTTATATTGAGACCATGTTATATAATGGAATGATTAATAATAGGAAACTAGTTATCATGTTATGACTACATGTTTAAATGAAAGGCCAAGACATTGAGTTTTTTCCTTTCTTGAGTCACGCTTTTGAGGTGAGTTATATTGAATGCCTTTGGTTTTCACCATGGCAGGTTTGATGAATTGTTTAAATGAAATGTAATTGATTAAATCATTAATAAGAAAGGGTAATACATGGGTTCATATTGGAATTTGTTGGATGGAATCTTGTTCCTATTTACTTATACACCTTGGGTGATACAAGGATTCACATTAGAATGCCACAGACTGACTCAAATACCCAGACCTATGTATGTAATGAGTGATACATGGATCTAAATGAGGTATTTATTAGATGGACTTATTGAGGCTTAGCTTATCTACCAAGTGATTCATGGATTCATATTATAATTCCATTGAAAGATTCAAAGGGAATTAAATATTCTTCCTATGGGTGATACTCAAGCTCTCGTAGAGGACCACAAACGATGGAATTAGTGGGAAGGGACTTTATACCTCACCTAGAGAAATACCGGGTTCCTAAGAGGTTTTCTAGGGATGGGCTTGCAGGGTGTTGTTTCCCATTATACCAAGAGTGATACATGAATTCCAACATATGAATTCCAATGACAGACTCAGGTTATGAATTGAATAATAAATTAAATGACTTATGATGCGTCTATAAAGCCAAAGTATTAACTTGAAATATGTCTTGACTAATATCCTTTCATATAGACTATTTTTGGAATCTGCTATGTTCATGACTATACAAGGGATTCTAGGCTTGAGATGGATCTAGAGGCTTCAAAATTAAATTTAATTGAATTGTTAAAAATGTTTTTATTAAATTAAATTGATATTAAATGAGTACCTACACATTGAGGATGTTTACATTTGGGTATTTAATTGTTTACAACATTAATTATTTCACACTTCCTGTTATATATTTTCACTGACTGAGTGGCACATATCATGAGTGGTTACCTACTTGTATTATATCTCCCACCCTATTTGAGTCACCTTTTTAGACCCATACAGATTATATGATTGTTAGTGTTGAAATGTGAAAGCACCCCAATATAGGTACTTAATATGCTACTTTGGAGCAAGAGAGCATGGGACCAAGCTGATGCTTGTGATGCTACTTGGAATTTTTTTGTTCTTTTTGGTGTTTTGGATACATGTATTGTACTTCAATTCTTGTACCTATTTTTTCTTCTTTATTATACAAATGAAATGTAACTCAATCATCATGGTATATGATCCTTCTATTGTGATTGTTATTTATTCCACTTTATATCAATTCTATACTTTTTATATCTGATTCTGATACATGTATGTTATTTATTTTTTACTATTTAAACTTTGGAAATGATGGTATAATATCCCCATTGACACACCCTAGTCCCTCGCTACTAGTCGGTAGCCATTGACATTTAGGGAGATGCGCTTGAGGCTTTGGGACTCATTGGGATTGGGCACTGTTGGGCAACATTCAATTCTAGGATGTTACAAATTGGTATTAGAGATTATTTTCTGATTTGTTTTACTATTTTGATACGGTTGGGAGGGATAGAAAGGAAAAATAATTTGGTAATGAGCTATTCCTGGGTGTAGCTAACCCCTGTACAGGAAAAATCCAAATTTCCTCAAATGAAAATTCTATTTTTTGGATTTTGGAAAATAATGTTGATTTGATTCCACCATTGGGTGATGAAATGGATTTATTATGTTTTTATTGATATGAATTTGGGTTATATTATGTTGTATCCCAATGAGATGAGGGTATTCTAGCTCATGAATCATATAAGAACCTACTAGATTTCACATGCCATGTAATATTTCATTCCATTTAGGCTGCATTACAGATTACATGTTGTTGTGATAGGTGTTGTAATATATATTTATACTGTTGTGGTATCTGAGGTGTACGGGAACTCTCAGATTAGAATCTGGAGGATCATGGTTCAACCTTTAAGGTAAAATAAGTTATGGTGTGACATGGGTTGACACCAAGATTTGGTCCCTGGGGAGTGTGGGCCCCTTTAAATTGGAATTTTGAATTCCATTTTTAATCTCTAAATAATAAATCAAGTTAAATTGAAACAGATTATGGTAGATAAATTGACTAAACCTAGATTTTGAGTGGGCAAGAGGCAGTGTTTCTAATGGTGTTGTGATAGTTCCTGTAACATCCCAATTAAGTAATGAATAATAGATATTTTTATCTATGTCTATTAATGATTAAGATAGTGTTATAGAGGCTTAAAATGAAAATAAATACAATCTTATGCATGGAATACACTAATATTCATAAAAGATTGTTTTACTGCCTTTTGATGGCAAACCATTTTAGAATCTATATTTTGACAATTTTATAAACTATGTTTGTCAAAATAAACCTATCCTTTATGATTGGGACATCAAAATTTACCTTGTGTGAATTTTTGGTATTTTTCTGACAATGTTCATTTTTTAATAAATAGTGAAAAATACTGCATTTTACATCAAAACTGCTTTTTAATCTAATTTATTTATAGGATTAGATTATGTTTTGAATTGGTTTTGAAGTGAAATTAGAATATATTTTTACCATTTTACCCAATGGTGGTCATTGGAATCAATTTCACTTTGAAATTAGACTTAAGCTGGTGTCAATCTTTTGATACTTATTGTTTTGTAAAAACACGCTTTTTGCTCTGGCAGCGAGAATTAATTATTAAATTAATTAATGTGACTTATATGATTTGAATTTTGTAAAATAGACTTCATTTTTGAATTCTGAATATCAAATATAGCTTAGGGTGAATTTTTGGTAATTTTATGAAAAACTTCAATTTTTGATGAATAGTGAAACCACTAAGTGGTAATCAAGAAAACTGATTTTTCAGTTAAATAAAAGTTTACCACTAATGTGTATTGAATTTTGAAAATCCGACATACATAGTTGTCATTAAGAAGTAAAATGTGGTTCAATGATATAATAATAATTTTTTGGTGAATAGTAACTTATTAAGTTCTTAATCGCGATTAGTGGTAATTAGTGTAGTTTAAGGTATAAATAATGCTTTAATAAAATAAGATGAGCTTGACACATGTCATACCCTCATTGGTTGTGTCATGGAAGACCAATACAAGCCATGGGTCAACTTGGGGACCCCATGGATCCACTTTGGTTGGGAAATGACATAAATTACTTTTTATTTAATGTAAAAGTAAAAATGACACAAACATAATATGTTTCAAGAAAACAATTTTTACTTGGGGTTATAAAGATCAGATATTTGATTATAAATAGTCATTGGAAAGCTAAAAAGATTTCCTACATCATAGTTTTTTTTTATGATTTTTAGACATTAAATAAATTAAATTATTTATGACATAATAATGATGCAGCGATGACATCATTATTTGACGATTTAAATAAAATGGAAAGATAATGTAAAATCTATGAACTAAACTTGTCCAAAACCAATTGGATGAGTGGATTTCGAACCCTTATCACCTTATCCACGAATTATATCAATGTGGGACCTTTTAAAACCGAAACACATTTTCAAATAAAGTAATATTTCTTTACATTCCAAAAGTGCCCCTCCTCTCCTCTTATAAAAGGCCCCCACCTCTACCTCATTTCACACACTCATCAAGCCTTTGGCTCGGCCAAACCCCTGCCCATTTACTCTCTCCACTTCCCTCTCCTCATCCTAGAGGATTCCATTTGGGAACAATCCTTTCAAAGGAAGCCTTTAGGCTCAAATCAAAAGGAGTTACACTTTAAAAGGTAATTCATTCTCTCATGTTCATTTGTTTTATTTTGTTTCTCCAACCCCCTAAACTCTTTTTATTTACTTATTTTGTAACAACACCAGTATCTTAAATATAAAAGGATGTTGTTATAAGATTTATTTGAGCTACACTCTCACACAACTACATCAAATGGTTAAAGAACATACAGTTTCCGTGGATGGCGAAATTCTGCCTCCTGAAACGATGATTGTTCAATACTCATTTAACACCTTCAAAGGTGGCCATTATGATGTCACTATTTTTATATATGATATATAATATGTTTATGTTTTCCTTAAGTTGCTGTTTTTTTTCATTTTGGGCATACCTTTATGGTTTCCATTATGGGTAAACATGATATCTTCATTTTAGGAAGTGTGGACTACCGCCCCCTGAAAGTGATTTGATTCGTTAAATACCATATGTGGGACATATAAAGGATGGAACTATGATATTATATATGTTATTATACTGGAATTACAATATACTCTTATATCATTATGATTCCATTCCAGAAATATGAAATAGAAATGGAAGTAGCGTTCATGCGTACGTACGGCTTACCGTCTCCATGAACGGTGAATTTCATTTCTTACCTCTAAATGTGATGTAATATTATAAATACATGTATATGATGAATATATATGATATATATGTTATCCAAATCATTAATATCATTCTGGATATAACGAACCTATGACCAAATTAACAACATGTAAGTGTAAGAAGTCTATTTTTGACTTAAGAACCAAATACCGACAAAATGAACATTATTAACTTAACTGATTAAATGATGTTCATAACATGGTATAAAACGAATAATGAACTTGAAAAAGATACATAAGCAAGTAGAGATTAACTCAAGTTTATTATTCAGGAGATTAAAGAACGGTCGGGTCAAGTCGGATACGAGGTATGGGACTTCGTCTCAATCTCCTTTCATTGAGGCATATTTTATTTTATACACAACTTTCTTTTATATGGTGTATAAACCCCTTTGACTTTTACGTTTATTCAAAAGGAATATTTTTTATACGAAGCGTTTACTAAACGACAAAAGGGAATGTTTTTGTCGTACGTATGCGGCGACAACGACTTCTCCGCCGCCGTGACTGTTATTTGAGTTTTGGCTTCCTCTACAAGCCATACCTTTTTTTAAAGAAAAATAAATACCATGTTTTAATTTTATTTTATTTTGGTATTGAAAATGGTTTTTATGATGTTTTTATATCAATGTGTTGTATTGATATCTTGTGATTGAAAGGTGGAAATGTTATGTTTCCTTTATGCATGTTTTATGTGATACGATTATGTTGAGGTTCTTGGGCATTATTATGAAGACGAGTGGTTCCGTGATAAACTAAGGGCGGGTGAGCCCGTTATAGCTCTCCAATGCATTGGGTAACACGAAGGAGTGAAACGTTAAGGTTTCTCCGAAGAGATTTAGGGAATATACTGTGATGGGTATTCCAAACGTAACCAAGAGGGTTACTCCCCACGTAAGAATGTTATGAATGCCTCTAGTTACCTTTATGTCTTATAATTTCTATGATTTATTCATGATTTTATGAGGTATGTTAAAGTGCCTATGTTTTATGGGTAAAGTATGATTTCATTCTTATGTATATATGAACTCATGTTTCCTTTCCATGTTTTTTTTATAACCCATACTGAGTTTTTATGCTCATCCCAAGTTTTTGAAATGTTTTTCACAGGTCAAGGGAAAGGTACATGATAAGATGATAGAGTCAAGGATTTGTCAAGAAATAATCCATGTTTTATTTTAAATGTGTTTCCATTGATGGGAATGAAGAATACTATCTTTATGTAACCACTTTGTTTATATGTGGAATGTAATGTATGTTTTATGATCTAATTCTCTAAAACTCTAAACCCGAAAAGATCCTCAATGTGTAATCTTGTAATAACTCAAGATTAAGTAAGGTTTAAGGCTGGGGCCTTATAGTTGGTATCAGAGGTCGGTTTAGATAACTTTAGGAGTTAGAATTCTATTAAATGATTATCCAAAAATATTTTTTTTCTGAAATGATATAGCATTTAAAGATTACCATGTTGCTTCATCTAAGACATGTTTGTTTAGAATGGTTTTCCGCAGAGGAAACAAGGAAGCAATGCTAGGAAGGCATACAGAAGGAAATAACCTTCCGAATCAGCATCCAGAAATGGTCGGAATTGGAACTGAACAGTTTGTTGCAGTAATGGCGCAGTTGACTCAAGCGATAAATGGTGGTGGTATCCATGCACGAGATCATCCAGATCAACCGCAGAGGAACATGTCAGTGGTGGAACATTTCATGAGGCAACATCCACCATCATTCAGAGGATCATCTGACCCTGTGCTAGCTGAAGGGTGGATTAAAGCACTGGAGAAGATTTTTGATGTCATGGGGTGTTCAGACAATCAAAAGGTTAGTCTTGCTATTTACCATTTGGAGGGTGAAGCAGATCAGTGGTGGTCTATGGTTAAAAATATCAGGGACGCCGATGAGATTGATGCTCTTGACTGGGATGAATTCAAAGGTATGTTTCTTGAGAAGTATTTTCCTAAGGCTGTTTGACTTAGGATGGAAAAGCAATTCTTGGAATTGAGGTAAGAGGAAGACTCAGTGGCTGCCTATGAAGAAAGGTTCACTCGATTGGCAAGGTATGCTCCAAATTTTGTCCGGGACCTTGATAGTAAAATCAATCGTTTTTACTCAGGATTAAAGCCAAAATATCGAAGGGCATTAGCTTCTCGTGAGTTTAAAAGTTATGAAAAGCTTGTTCGATGTGCTGAGAAGGTGGAAATGGAGTTTGCCGATGACCAAGTTTTCTATAACAACCAGCAGAAGAAGAGACCGAGGTCGCAGGAGAAAGGTAAGAATTCTTCAAAAAAGTCTGATGGTAAGAGAACTGAGTTTCCAGTTTGTGATAAATGTGGAAAAAGGCATGCTGGGGAATGTCTTCTGAATTCTAGGAAGTGCTACCGATGTGGTAAGATGGGACATAAGGCTCGTGATTGCACTGAAAAGGATCAAGGTGAAGGTAAGAACAAATTTGATTTACAGTTAGTGAAATGTTATAAGTGCAATGAGATGGGTCACTATGCAAACGAGTGTCCGAAAAGAAGCTTGAGTGATGGGAAGCAGTTAGACTACAAGCAGAAAGGGGTGGTGAAATCCTTTGCAACTACTTCAGCAGATGTCGGGCCATCAAATGAAGTTGTATCAGGTACTTTGTTTGTTTTTTCAGATTATGCTAGTGTGTTGTTTGATTCGGGGTCTACACATTCTTTCATCTCTGAAACCTTTTCTAGTAAAATGGGAATACCATATCAAGAAATTACTCCTGAACTTTTGGTAAAAACACCTGGGGGAAATGTTGAGGCAAAAAGAATTTATAAGAATCTTCCTATCCTTATCTGTGGAAAGAACCTGCTTGCAAACCTTATTGTTCTACCTCTAGTAGAGTTTGATGTTATCCTGGGTATCGATTGGCTCTCTATTTACCATGCTAAGATTGACTGTAGAGCTAAAGAAGTTTCTTTTCAGAAAGACTTTCAGTTTGTTTACAATAATGAACCCTTACTTTTGATAACATATCAAGAGGCCAAGAAACTTGTAAAAGATGGAAATGAATGTTACCTTGCACACATCGTTGAAAATAAAGTAACTGTTCAGATTAATGATGTGCCAGTGGTAAATGAGTATCCTGATGTTTTTCCTGATGAGTTGCCTAGAATAATACCAGATCAGAAAGTTGAGTTTACTGTTGACTTAGTTCCTAATGCTAAGCCAATTTCAAAACCCCCTTATCGAATGGCACAAATTGAACTTTTAGAGTTGAAGGAGCAATTGCAAGATTTATTAGAGAAAGGTTTCATTAGACCTAGCACATCACCATGGGGTGCTCCTGTTTTATTTGTTAAAAAGAAAGATGGTTCTATGAGACTTTGCATTGATTATAGAGCCTTGAATAATATCACTGTTAAGAACAAATATCCTTTGCCTCATATCGATGATTTGTTTGATCAGCTCCAGGGAGCTTAGTTTTTTTCAAAGATTGACTTGAGATCGGGGTACCATCAGCTGAAGGTAAAGGAGGCAGATATTCCAAAGACCGCGTTCCGTACGAGATATGGCCATTATGAATTTGTAGTAATGCCTTTTGGGCAAACCAATGCACCTGCTGTCTTCATGGACTTAATGAATAGAATTTTCCATGAATTCTTGGATAAGTGTGTGGTGGTTTTCATTGATGATATTTTGGTGTTTTCTAAAAGTAAAGAAGAGCATGAAAGACATTTAAGGGTTATCTTGCAAACCTTAAAAGAAAAGAAACTGTATGGGAAATTCATCAAGTGTGAGTTTTGGTTGCAACGAATTTCTTTCCTTGGTCACATTGTTTCTAAAGATGGAATAACTGTTGATCCTGCAAAAACAAAAGTTGTGGAAGAATGGCCAAGACCCACAAATGTAACCAAGATTCGTAGCTTCCTTGGTTTGGCGGGCTATTACCGAAGGTTTGTTAGAAATTTTCACGGTTATCTAGTCCAATGACTAAGCTAACTCGGAAGGGTGTTAAGTTTATCTGGACAAAAGAATGTGATGATTGTTTTCCGGAATTGAAAAGAAGATTGGTGAATGCTCTAGTTTTGGCACTACCTTCCAGGAATGGTGAGTTTGTTATATACAGTGATGCTTCATTGAAAGGACTTGGTTGCATCCTAATGCAGAATGATCAGGTAATTGCTTATGCTTCACGACAGTTGAAAACTCATGAGGTAAATTACCCTACACATGATTTGGAATTAGCTCCTGTTGTTTTTGCTTTAAAAATTTGGAGGCATCATTTGTATGGAGTAAAGTGTGAAATATATACCGATCACAAAAGTTTAAAGTATATATTCACTCAGAAAGAGTTAAACATGAGACAAAGGAGATGGCTGGAATTAATCAAGGATTATGATTGTACAATTCATTACCATCCGGGAAAAGCAAATAAAGTGGCTGATGATTTGAGTCGAAAAAGTAATGCTTCATTAACAATGTTGCGGTTGGAACGTGATCCTTTGGTTAACGATTTGATGAACTTTGGCATAGAAGTTGTTGGTGCAGGAAGTCCTTCTGTTTTGTTTCCGGTATCAGTGAGATCTTCTCTATCAGATAGAATCAAGCAAGCACAGAAGCAAGACAGTGAGTTGCAGAAAAGGGTAGAGCTGGTTCAGAAAGGTAAGTTGCCTGATTTCAAAATTGACAGTGATTGTGTTTTGAGATTTGGGAAGAGATTGTGTGTGCCTTGTGATTCAAAGTTGAAGAGAGAGTTGTTATGTGAAGCTCATAGTTATCCGTTTTCAGTTCATCCGGGCAGTACTAAGATGTATAGAGATCTGCGGGAGTATTACTGGTGGGATGGAATGAAAAGAGACATTGCTGATTTTACTGTGAAGTGTTTGACATGTCAACAGGTTAAAGCAGAGCGGCAGTTACCGAAAGGGATGCTTTAGCCTTTACCAGTGCCAGAGTGGAAATGGGAGAATATATCCATGGACTTTGTTGTTGGATTACCGAAGACATCTCGAGGTAATAATGAAATCTGGGTTATTGTTGATCGCTTGACCAAATCTGCTCATTTCCTTGCTATACGAGATACTTTCTCTCTTGATCAACTTTCCCGTTTGTATCTTAAAGAGATAGTTAGGTTACATGGATTTCCTCTCTCCATTGTATCGGATCGTGATCCCAGGTTTACTTCTAACTTTTGGAAAGGCCTTCAGAAGTCGTTGGGTACTGAATTAAATTTTAGTACAGCTTTTCATCCTCAATCAGATGGGCAGTCAGAACGAACAATTCAGACATTGGAGGATATGCTACGAGCTTGTTCTATGAATTATTAGGGAAATTGGGACCAACATCTCTCTTTGGTTGAGTTTTCATATAATAACAGTTTTCATTCCAGTATACAGATGGCACCATTTCAGGCATTATATGGGAAGCGGTGTCGAACTCCAGCTTTCTGGGATGAAGTGGGTGAAAGAAAGTTGATGGGACTAGAATTGGTAGAAGAGATGGCAGAAAAAGTTCAGCTGATTCAGAAACACATGAGAACAGCTTAGAGCAGGCAGAAGAGTTATGCGGATAACTGGAGGAAGGATCTATCTTTCGAGGTAGGTGATCATGTTTTTCTCAAGGTTTCTCCTTGGAAAAGTGTGATGAGATTTGGTAAGAAAGGAAAGTTGAGTCCAAGGTTCATTGGACCATACGAAATTCTGGAGAGAGTTGGATCATTTTCATACCGAGTGGCTTTACCTCCGAGTTTATCTCAGGTACACAATGTTTTTCACGTTTTGATGTTGAGAAAGTATATGCCAGATCCATCTCATGTTTTGAGTCCAGAGGTAGTTCAGCTGGAAGAGAACCAATCTTATGAGGAACAACCGGTCCAGATTCTTGACCACAGGGAGCAAGTGTTACGGAATAAGGTGATTAAGCAGGTAAAGGTTTTTTGGAAAAACCACATGATTGAAGAGGCAACATGGGAATCTGAAAATGCAATGAGGGATAAGTACCCCCATTTATTCGATAAGTAAATAAATTGCGGGGACACAATTTTCTAAAGGGGGGAAGGATGTAACATCCCAAGTAATGAATAATAGATATTTTTATCTATGTCTATTAATGATTAAGATAGTGTTATAGAGGCTTGAAATGAAAATAAATACAATCTTATGCATGGAATACACTAATATTCTTAAAAGATTGTTTTACTGCCTTTTGATGGCAAACCATTTTAGAATCTATATTTTGACAATTTTATAAACTATGTTTGTCAAAATAAACTTATCCTTTATGATTGGGACATCAAAATTTACCTTGTTTGAATTTTTGGTATTTTTCTGACAATGTTCATTTTTTAATGAATAGTGAAAAATATTGCATTTTACATCAAAACTGCTTTTTAATATAATTTATTTATATGATTAGATTATGTTTTGAATTGGTTTTGAAGTGAAATTAGAATATATTTTTACAATTTTATCCAATGGTGGTCATTGGAATCAATTTCACTTTGAAATTAGACTTAAGCTGGTGTCAATCTTTTGATACTTATTGTTTTGTAAAAACACGCTTTTTGCTCTGGCAGCGAGAATTAATTATTAAATTAATTAATGTGACTTATATGATTTAAATTTTGTAAAATAGACTTCATTTTTGAATTCGGAATATCAAATACAGCTTAGGGTGAATTTTTGGTAATTTTCTGAAAAACTTCAATTTTTGATGAATAGTGAAACCACTAAGTGGTAATCAAGAAAACTGATTTTTCAGTTAAATAAAAGTTTACCACTAATGTGTATTGAATTTTGAAAATCCGACATACATAGTTGTCATTAAGAAGTAAAATGTGGTTCAATGATATTATAATAATTTTTTGGTGAATAGTAACTTATTAAGTTCTTAATCGCGATTAGTGGTAATTAGTGTAGTTTAAGGTATAAATAATGCTTTAATAAAATAAGATGAGCTTGACACATGTCATACCCTCATTGGTTGTGTCATGGACGACCAAGACAAGCCATGGGTCAACTTGGGGACCCCATGGATCCACTTTGGTTGGGAAATGACATAAATTACTTTTTATTTAATGTAAAAGTAAAAATGACACAAACATAATATGTTTCACAAAAACAATTTTTACTTGGGGTTATAAAGATCAGATATTTGATTATAAATAGTAATTGGAAAGCTAAAAAGATTTCCTACATCATAGTATTTTTTTTATGATTTTTAGACATTAAATAATTTAATTATTTATGACATAATAATGAGCAGCGATGACATCATTATTTGACAATTTAAATAAAATGGAAAGATAATGTAAAATCTATGAACTACACTTGTCCAAAACTAATTGGATGAGTGGATTTCGAACCCTTATCACCTTATCCACGAATTATATCAATGTGGGACCTTTTAAAACCGAAACACATTTTCAAATAAAGTAATATTTCTTTACATTCCAAAAGTGCCCCTCCTCTCCTCTTATAAAAGGCCCCCACCTCTACCTCATTTCATACACTCCTCAAGCATTTGGCTCGGCCAAAACCCTGCCCATTTACTCTCTCCACTTCCCTCTCCTCATCCTAGAGGATTCCCTTTGGGCATAATCCTTTCAAAGGAAGCCTTTAGGCTCAAATCAAAAGGAGTTACACTTTTAAAGGTAATGCATTCTCTCATGTTCATTTGTTTTATTTTGTTTCTCCAACCCCCTAAACTCTTTTTATTTACTTATTTTGTAACAACAACAGTATCTTAAATATACAAGGATGTTGTTAAAAGATTTATTTGATCTACACTCTCACACAACTACATCAAATGGTTAAAGAACATACAGTTTCCGTGGATGGTGAAATTCTGCCTCCCGAAACGATGATTGTTCAATACTCATTTAACACCTTCAAAGGTGGCCATTATGATGTCACTATTTTTATATATGATATATAATATGTTTATTTTTTCCTTAATCTGCTGTTTTTTTTTCATTTTGGACATACCTTTATGGTTTCCATTATGGGTAAACATGATATCTTCATTTTAGGAAGTGCAGACTACCGCCCCCTGAAAGTGATTTGATTCGTTAAATACCATATGTGGGACATATAAAGGATGGAACTATGATATTATATATGTTATTATACTGGAATTACAATATACTCTTATATCATTATGATTCCATTCCAGAAATATGAAATAGAAATGGAAGTCGCGTTCATGCGTACGTACGGCTTACCGTCTCCATTAACGGTGCATTTCATTTCTTACCTCGAAATGTGATGTAATATTATAAATACATGTATATGATGAATATATATGATATATATGTTATCCAAATCATTAATATCATTCTGGATATAACGAACCTATGACCAAATTAACAACATGTAAGTGTAAGAAGTCTATTTTTGACTTAAGAACCAAATACCGACAAAATGAACATTATTAACTTAACTGATTACATGATGTTCATAACATGGTATAAAAGGAATAATGAACTTGAAAAAGATACATAATCAAGTAGAGATTAACTCAAGTTTATTATTCAGGAGATTAATGAACGGTCGGGTCAAGTCGGATACGAGGTATGGGACTTCGTCTCAATCTCCTTTCATTGAGGCATATTTTATTTTATACACAACTTTCTTTTATACAGTGTATAAACCCCTTTGACTTTTAAGTTTATTCAAAAGGAATCTTTTTTATACGAAGTGTTTACTAAACGACAAAAGGGGATGTTTTTGTCGTACGTATGCGGCGACAACGACTTCTCCGCCGCCGTGACTGTTATTTGAGTTTTGGCTTCCTCTACAAGCCATACCTTTTTTTAAAGAAAAATAAATACCATGTTTTACTTTTATTTTATTTTGGTATTGAAAATGGTTTTCATGATGTTTTTATATCAATGTGTTGTATTGATATCTTGTGATTGAAAGGTGGAAATGTTATGTTTCCTTTATGCATGTTTTATGTGATACGATTATGTTGAGGTTCTTGGGCATTATTATGAAGACGGGTGGTTCCGTGATAAACTAAGGGAGGGTGAGCCCGTTATAGCTCTCCAATGCATTGGGTAACGCGAAGGAGTGAAACGTTAAGGTTTCTCCGAATAGATTTAGGGAATATACTGTGATGGGTATTCCAAACATAACCAAGAGGGTTACTCCCTACGTAAGAATGTTATGAATGCCTCAAGTTACCTTTATGTCTTATGATTTCTATGATTTATTCATGATTTTATGAGGTATGTTAAAGTGCCTATGTTTTATGGGTAAAGTATGATTTCATTCTTATGTATATATGAACTCATGTTTCCTTTCCATGTTTTTTTTATAACCCATACTGAGTTTTTATGCTCATCCCAAGTTTTTGAAATGTTTTTCACAGGTCAAGGGAAAGGTACATGATAAGATGATAGAGTCAAGGATGTGTTAAGAAATAATCCATGTTTTATTTTAAATGTTTTTCCATTGATGGGAATGAAGAATACTATCTTTATGTAACCACTTTGTTTATATGTGGAATGTAATGCAAGTTTTATGATATAATTCTCTAAAACTCTAAACCCGAAAAGATCCTCAATGTGTAATCTTGTAATAACTCAAGATTAAGTAAGGTTTAAGGCTGGGGCCTTATAGTTCCTTTTTAAGTCCTTGCATTAGGAGCCAGATGTGTGGTGTGACCTTGTTTTAGGAGGGTTCTGACCAATAATACACTTTCAAACTGTGAAGCTTGATAATGATATCAAATTGAGGTGTGTGATTGGATTAAAAAATTATCTACTAGAACTAAGTTGGTACATTGGGATAAGTTTTTATGAGATAAATAGTTATGATTTTTATGATTTCTATAGTTAAAAACTGATATTGGGTTACTTTTTAATGAAACTAGGTTGGTTTAATGGGACCCTCATAGGTCAACTTTTTAGTTAAGAAAAATTTATATGCTAAATTGGCTAATTATTATGGAATGTAAATTAATGTTAAATTTTTTGAAATAGAAGTTTTATGAGACTTGCAAATTTTTTCATTGATCTATTATCTAATTTGTATACAAAGTGACGTGTTTTATAAAATAGTACTTCATATTTTGTTTTAAATTATTTAAAATGTTCAAAGGTTTAAGTGAATTGATGAAATGGATTTGAAATCAAACATGACATGGTGTCCTTTATTTAAACCCTCATGTAATGGTAGTTAAAATGTTTTGATGGTATTCCTTGGAATAAAGACATGAGAATTTATCTATAGGATATTTATTTTTAGAAATAGATTAAACAAAAAGATCTCTTAAGACTAGTGGAATATATTTACATGAACTAGTGATAGGGTCGATGATGATTCTTTTTATGGGTCTATCCCTTTTCGGGTATCACCCTTAAATATTAAAATTCCTTTCTTTCATCTATACTATTTCTGACATTTGGTTCCATTTGGGTTTCTTTGTCCCTAGTAGAAATTTTAATTTTAAAAGGAAAACCTTGTATGGATGGGTGGTTGTGGAATCCTGACTATTGATATGGGAATGAGAATTGTAGAATTCTCGATTCATCTGGTTAGACATGCCTCAGGCATGGTCTGCTACTTAGGAGGTTATGTGAAACTGTCTTTTCTTCAATGATGGATGACTTGGTATGTTGTCATTAAAGTTATTAGTTGTAGGAGGGAATGTGATTTTTATCTAGTTTCTGGGAAAGCCATTTAATTATTTTTTTCATAGGGAGAACATACTATGGATAGTATTTAGGGTGTGGTACTTATTTTTTGGATCATAGGGTTTTATGCATTGATCTATGCAGCACCCATCGAGTTGTTAAATGTTTTGATGAAGTATTTGAGTTCAGTGAAATCATTGAGAGTTGTGTAGTTTAGTATGTTCTTCGGTTAACTATGTAGTAGAGTGACATGGGTGTTATGGAAATATGTTCGTCCCACTACTTGGGAGGAATATCTGGGACTTTGGTGTTTTGATATGCCAGTCAGTTTTATTTCATCTTTCAGGCTAAATGATTTGACATGGTAATCATGTTTTGTGGAACATCACATGTGTGTTTTTGGTGTGCATGAACTATAATGATTATGAGTGACTAGTATTACCTTATTTTCAATACCTAGGACACTCCTAAGGTGGGGAGTATCATGTTAGTTCTACTGTACATTTAAGTGCCTGATCAAAAACACAACATTGGTGGTTGGATGTGTATGAAACCCTTTGAGACACTATCAGTCTTGGAGGGACTTCAATGGTTAATCTTGAGCAATCACAAGGAACCTCGGGTGGTAAAGGCTTGTGATTTTTTAATGGAGATGCATCATCAGAGTAAAGATGATCTTTTTTCAATTGGTCGACCTGTAGTGGTTAGACCACTCTTTTTCAGCTAATCCTTGAGATCCACATAATGATTTTGATTATTGAAGATCATTTGTTCAATCATGACATCATCCATGATGCACTAAGAGAGTTTTAGTTATACATCACACTAAAGTGTGAAATCCATTGGGCTTGTTTGTGATCTTTATTAGAGTTTCACAGTGGTGCATGTGTTTTGTTGAGGCTTGGCTAGTCCTAGGTGATACCTAGGTTCCAGTGTAGTAATGCCTTGGACAGACACTTGGACACCTTCCACTTCCCTTGATGTGACCGTTAGGAGGATGCCTCTATGGGATTAGTCAATGTTATTATGTGAATGTATTGGATTGTACTAATGTATCTCTTATAACATGGGGTATGGACTACCGAGGGATAGTTACTTGGAATCCTTTTTTCATACTAAGGAACAATAATATAAATTCTCATATGATGGTTGATTGAGGAATGTCACTAGAAGTCAGTTATAATCTTTGGTGGATGTGGTTTGCAATAAATGTTGGATTCCTTGGAGGAAGACATTACAGTTTAGTTTGTGATGTGTCGACCATCTAAGGTAGTAATATTCATGAATGGTCATCTGGAGGTATTTTGACTGTTATCTTTATCGTTTAATGTATAAGTTAGGTGAAGGACCATTTTTTGGAACATCTTCAGGTGAAGGTGAGTACTGTTCGTGTCGGTTGGAAATTTTTATGGAACGTTGTCCCAACCTGGATAAAAGTGTTGGCGGGTAATAAACCATTTAATAATTTTTAAAGTCACTCAAGAAGCATCGTTATAAATCTTAGGTGCATGGTTTGTAAGAAATTACCAATATTCATGATATTGTGGTTTGCAATTGGCCCATGTTTGTACTAAAAATCCATGGTGAGGAGAACCATCAGCTAGATGTTTAAAGAGAATACGATGTGATCATGTCTCTAGGTAAATGGTATCACCAATATTGATCTCCAGGTATGAAAATACATACATCTAGTTTTGTCATGAGGTGTTCCACCTATTAGTAGGTGAATCCGGAACACCAGAAACTAACTAGACTTTTTCAGCAACTACCCATTCCCAAGGAAAGTAGAATGATGTCGTGATGGATTTTGTGACTTGTTTACCAAGGTTTCCTCAAGGTAATGATACTGTGTGGGTTTTTTTGATAGGCTTGCAAAGGTCTCTTACTTCTTATATATTGAGGAGACCTTTCTGGTTGATGATCTTGAGAGGTTGTATATCCATGATATATTATGAATTCATGGGGTTCCACTTTATATCATTTTAGATAGGGATGGTTGGTTTAATTCATGATTCTAGAAATGGATACCAAGGTTTTTGGGTACTCAGCCACTTCTAATCACAACATACTAGCCCCAGACAGATGGCTAGTCAGATCACACAATTCAGGTTCTTGAGGACATGCTGCGAGCATGCATCCAGGACTTTAGGGGTTATTGGGATAAGAATATACCCCTATTTGAATTTTCATATAACAAAATATTCCAAACTACTATTCAGATGACTCCATATGAGGGGTTTTATGGTAATCCATGCCAATTGACCTTATATTGTTTGGAGGAGGGAGAGGTAGCTATGCTAGGACCTCATCTTGTTCATGAGACCACAGAGTAACTGTAGTTGTTTCATAACTAGATGGATACTTCGCAGTCTAGTATGAAATAATATTATTATCACAAAAAATTACCTATGGTGTTCGAGGCTAGGGATTAGGTTTTTCATACGTCTTTCACCAAGTCTTGGAAACAATAGGATCCAGATACATGGTATGATTTCACTGAGATATGTTGGGCCATTTGAGATCCCAGAGAGAGTCAGGACAGTAGCCTATCAGTTGTAGTTACCTCAGAGGTACTAAGATATACACATCTTCTTCCATGTTTATCAGATTCAACTTTATTATTCAGACTCATCTCATACCTTTTATCCCGAGGAGGTTGAGTTACAGTTAGATGCAACTTTTGAGGATAATCCAAAACGAATTTTGTATCTTCATATGAAGGTTAACCAAGGTTGGTCCATTCCTCTAGTACATGTGATCTCGAAGCATGACCATGTATAGGATGAGACTGGGGAGCGGGAGGATTATGTATGATCGAAGTGGCTGGAGTTGTTCTCAGATCATGCTTCACCAGCCTTGGAAGGGAAAATTAAGGACAAATTTCTTTAAGGGGGGAAGTTTTTAGGAATCCGATTCTTCTTTGAGGCACGTAATCCTTTTTTTTCATCAATTATTAGTTTAATTTCTTAAATATGTCCTAATATGAATACCTCTTTAATTCATAGTGGGATTGAGGGTTTTTGGGCTGTTCGGAAGCCTAGAACTCATGTTTTGGGTAAAAAGAGGTGTCCACACAATTAGTGAAAATCACGCAGGTTTTTCTGCATGGTTATGTGACACGGTCTACAATTTATTCACATTTTTATAGTGGATATTCACATGGTTTGCACATAGTTTGTAAAATATGGGTACCCCTTGGCCTACAAGAATCCATGCATGATCGACACAGGGTTTTCCAAACCGTGTGCCTAATTGTGCGACCCATGCCGTGTTAGAATTTTAATTAATTTTAATTAAATTAAAAACCTATTAAAACCTAAAATTGGGTTCTATTTCCTACACACAACAAAGTGATACTTCCTTTTGATCTATCCTATGACTATTATTCAAATCCAAGTCTCTTTTATGTTTGGAATCTCATTCTAGAGTGGTTTATCTCCTTGGAACTGTATTGTTAAGGCCTTCATTCATATTTAATCTTATGCAGTTCTTCTGGTTATCGATTGTGCTATTTGGATTTAGGATCTTACACCCTAATTTCCCATTAATCATCTTTACTTCATATTCTTCCTACTCTCGGCTGAATCAAGGACCATCACTAGATAATCTATCTAGAAGGGACCTAAGGTAGTTGTTCTGGTGAATGTCTCAAAGAGTTGAGCTATTTATATATGCCAAGGTTCTATGCGCCCGAATATTCTGGCAGCTCTTAAATTGAATTTGAATCCCAGAATTGATAGGTATATCCACATCACTTAAAGATAATTTCTAATTCTTGTTATAGGTGGAATTAATTGAATTAGAACTACTCATTGGGCGTGTTTTCCTTAAAGTGACCCTTGGTTGGATTTTTGACTTGGATGCCTTTTTACCCCTTCATCATGGGATTCCATGTTAGAATTGGGATATATATCAAAATGATTAATTGGTTTATGAATTGAATGATAAATTAAATTAATTAAGGGTATGTAATGGATGAATTTCCCATTTACCCATGTATTCCATTTCCAGTTCAAGCATGCTTTCTTTGTTGTTGAATTTCCCATGGGAGTTATGTAAATTCTATTCCATGAATTTGATCAAATGGATTGATTTTCATTAAATGTTGATTTTTCCATGCGTGTTAATGATATCTAGGCCACATGATATCTTGATAGGCTTGTTAGGATTAATACATTAAAAATTACCATGTGATTATTTAGATGGACTTTGAATTTCTAGTCCATGTGAGTTATATAATTCTTATTACCTTTAATTCTAATGTGAATTATGTTGAGACCATGATATGTGATGGAATGATTAATCATGGGAATCTCATTATCATGTTATTACCATGGGAGTAAATTAAATACCATTTCTTTGAGGTTGGTCCTAAGATGAGTCACCCTTTTGAGGCGAGTTATATTTAATGCATTTGGTTTTTACCTTGGCATATTTAAAAAATTATTTAAATCTAATGGAATTGATTAAATAATTAATATGAAAGGGTGATACATGGATTCAGAATGGAATGCCAAGGATGAAATCTTGTACCCATTGACATATATGCCTTGGGTGATATATGGATTCGCAATAGAATGCCACAGACATACTCAAAGGCTTGAACCAATATATTCCATGAGTGATACATGGATCCAAATGAGGGATGCCATGGATGGACTCATTGAGGCTTGACTTATCTGTTGAGGGATACGTGGATTCATATTAGAATGTCATGGAAAAAATCAAAGGCAATTGGCTATTATATATATGGGTGATACTCAGGCTCTTATTGTGGATTTCTAGGGACATACTCAGTTGGAAGGGACATTATACCTCACCTAGAGTGATATCAGGTTCCTGAGAGGTTCTCCAGGGATTGAATTGTAGGGTTTTGGTTACCATTATACCTGGAGTGATATATTAATTGCAACTTAGGAATGTATAGAGTGGAATGAGGTTCGCAATTGATTAATAAATGAAATGACTTATGATGCATCTTCCAAGACAAAGCGTAAGCTTGGATTATGTCTTTACTTACACTCTTTTAGAAATTCTTTTTAGGAATCTTCTATTCTCATGACTATACGGGGTATTTCTTTCTTGAGTTGGATATAAAGACTTATAAATTCAATAAAATTAAATTGTTAAAAATGTTTTATTAAATTAAATTGATGTTAAATGAGTACCTACACATAGAGGATGTTTAATTTTGATTACTTCCTTTCTTACTTCTTTACTTATTGCACACTACCTGTTATATACATTCACTAACTATGTGACAAAGACCCTGGGTTGTTGCCTATTGGGATTATATCTCACACCATATTTGGGTCATCTTTTTGGATTAAAAAATATTATATGATTGAAGGTATTGAAAATGGAAAGAGCCCTAATACAAGTAATTGATATTCTAATGAGGAGTAGTAGAGCATGGGACTAAGATGGGGCTTGTGATGCTCCCGAGACACAATTATTTTTCTTTTGGTTGTTTTGGATACATTTATTTTAATGAACTGATTATAACTATTTTTTCTTCTTTAATATACATATGAAATGCATCTCTATCATCATTGTATATGAGACTTATTTTTTGATTGTTATTTATTCCACCGTGTATCTATTGTCTACTTGTTATATCTGTTTTCGCTAATTTCATGTTAACAATTATTTGACTATTTAAACTCTGGTAATGATGGAATAGTCTCCCCATAGACACACCCTAGGCCCTTGATACCAGTGTGTAGCCTTTTGAATTTAGGGATATGTGCTTGAGGTCTTCTGACCCACCAGATTCGGAGCACTGTTGAGTGGCATATGGGTCGGGATGTTACAAATGATTTATAATTTTAAGTTACGATTTTAAAATTATATCTTGGGAACATGAGAAATGAAATGTAATTATGAAAAGACCATGTTTTAGAATTTCAAAATAATATTTTAAAACCATGGTATTAGTTTAATGTAAGAAAGATTTCTGATGGAATATTTTAAAGGTAAGACATATTCTATATGGCATGGTTTGAGATGATAAATTTAAATACATGGTTGTAGTGTGTTTATTATTAATTTGAGGCCTTATTGATATGGAATTGGTGGTCATTACAAGGAAAAATGAAATTATCACCTTGTAATTACTTGGTGAAGGATGGATCACCGCTCACGAGTATTGGGATTTTCATTTTACATGAATGTGTGTGTGAGTGTGGAATGTGGTGGGAGTACCAAGTGAAAAGAAATAATGGAAAATTTATTTAGTTCAATGACATTGTTTAAATGGTTTTTTCGTAAGTTGTTTTATGTTCCTTCATTTGTTATAAATTGTGTTTATAAAATTTTTTATCATGTTTTCTTCCTAGTGGCATGAGTTGGGATGTATTGTAGATTACTAACCGAGTTTTATTCGTACACCCTACTTTGAAACTTTGTTGATTTTTTAGATTCCATATACCATGATACATGTAATGAAACAATGTCCTACTAATATAGTGATGCATCATGATGCAGTGGGATTAGTACTTGGAGTTGGATCTTGTTGGGGTTGATTATTTGGATGATTTCACATCAGTGGCATTGAGTCTTGTTTACCTTTCTTGTGTTAGTGTTGTATTTTTATTCCATAATTTACCCAAATATTACTTTTTTTGGCTTTTATTCTATTTCTTTACATACATCACATTGAATGGTTTTTATTTATTTTTTTCTTCAGTAGGTTGTTTTTTTCTCATGGAAATTCGACCCCAATGATTATGTATACCATTATCACTTGTAGGAAGTATTTGGTTTCTTGGGGACATCACCTAAGGTTGGTATCCCCTTCACCTCTTCCAAATCTAATGAATGAGGGGGGGGGGGGTGGGTGTTAAAAATGTTATCAATCTTGGTCAATATATCATCTAATGATGAAAACATGGGGATATGAATGATGGAACTTGAAATTTATAATGTAAAAGACATAAATAAAATCTTTATGATAAACTTTAATTTACAATGGTAGTCTAGGTTCTAATTTTTTTGAAGACACTTATATTTGTTTTATCATCTCATCATCTTGAGATTAGAGGAAGAGTGTATCATATCATGCATTAGTAGTATGGATTCCCACTAATAATTCATTATTTATTACATGTTAGATGATTTATGGAAAATGGTTAAAATGGTTGTTGATTTTGATGATTCTTGGAAATTGGTTATGATAATTGTTTATTTTAATGATTAAAAATATTCTCAGACTTTAGTAGATATTGATTGAAAACTAAGTGGTTTCTTGTTCTATCTATAGAGAAATTGCATCGTGTTGATGATATCAAAACCTACATGAAGTGGCTATAACAAATATGGTTTCACTTGAGCCACAAGTGTATAAATATATTGTTTAAATCATTTTTCAATATTTTCATGCTATTGATAAGGGAAATTGGAATGATGAACCTTCAAATTTTTTTCATTCAATCAAATTTTAGAAACAAAATCACCTAATCTTTAGAGGGGATTCAAAATCCAAAAAGTAGGAATTGTGGATTAATAAAATGAATAAGATTTTTGATTTTCTAGGAACCCCAACTGAGCTAAAGGTCAAGTTATTTGTATCGATAGATTTTGGAGTTTATTTCACTCTAATGGGGGGATTTATTTATCCAATCTAAATTCAACCAATACCTTATGTGACTGGATTTTGAAGAATTATTAAATTGAAAAATTTACCCTCACATATTAAAGATAGCCCGAACAATTGATTAATTAAACTTATTGTAATAGAATATATTAGTTCTGTAATATGAAGCTAATTTTATTAACATAGTTTGTTTTACTCTTAAAGTATCTAATAGTGCATCACTAAAGCCATGCATCGTTGAGTTGGGATTGCAACCAGAATTTTTTCTAAGAGAAATGTCTTTTGTATTTCTTATTATATAGAGATTATGAATAGATCAATAATGGAGGAAGGGGATATCACTAGAAATTAAACTATAAGATATACATTTTCATATATTGTAACATGTGGGGACTGTAATGCTAGAACTAAGTGGAAGTGGGTCACCTACTTCCAAGGTGTTGGATCATATTAGAATCATAAAAAATAAATAGTTAAAATTCATCCAAAAACTAATACCAAGATTATATGTTTCTAATTTGGTTCATTCAAGCATATGAATCAAGATTATACAACACCACATATAGAATTTCACAATTGAAATAATATGGGGCATCTCCAGTTTTATTCTCAATGAACTCCAACATTAGTGGTTGGAAATACCACACTTGTGTCTTAGAATTATCATCCTTAGATGGGATGATCTCATCAGAGTAATAATCATTCTCAGAACCAAGTTATCTGGGGTTATTCTAAGAACACCGCAAATCCTCAAACAATTAATATAAAAATATAACAATAGGGAGAAAGTAACCACTTTTATGGTGCTAATATGATGACCATAGAAGACCAATATAATCCTTTAATGGAGTGAGGTACTATTATCTTAAATTCTACTCTTTATGAAAGTTTTATTTGATACAAGTGCCTCATAATATTTTATTACATAATATGTCATTGATAATATGGGGTTACATATAGAGATGATTCCACACATGATGAGTATCTAGACACCTCTTCGGTAGTGAGAGTTCATGGGATTTAAATGTGTACACTACAAAATATTTAAATTTTTTCCTACAGAGGAATATATGTTTTTAATTGTATGTTTTCCATTAGTAAATTGTTTTACCAAAAAATATGTCCCTATCACTAAAATATCAATAAAAAATATTTCAGTAAATGTTTTTTACAATAGATAAAATAGTTTTTTGACAATTATAATAATACAAACATATAATATATATAATGGTTAAAGTGTTTAGAAACAGATTCTTTGGAATGATTTTTTTGTTCGTAATAGCATTAACAACATATAATAACTATTTATAAATTAAATTTGAATAAAAATTATAATTTTTTTTTATTTCTAGTAAAATTTCATAATATATTTATTAATTTATCATATATAATTCTTCTATTTTAATTACAAATTTAAGAAAATTTACATGAATATTCAATATTAGATAAAAACTAATTATATTAACAATGAAATTTTACACAAAATGAATCAATGAAAAAAAAGGATCCATCCCCCAATAAGATACACCACACCCTCACCCCCCAAGTACCAATGACCCATCCATGCCCCAATACTTGCGAGCCAACTCTATCACCATAGACCCATCCATTCCCCAGGACCAACAAGCCAACTCTAGCACCATAGAACCATCCATGCCCGAGGAACAACGAGACATATCCAGCTATACCACAACCTTCAACACATCAGGACCAAATATCCATCCATACCCTAGGACTCGTGATCCATATCCAGCACTAGCAAGAAACATGAGGTAGATTCTATACCACAACCTTCAAGTCCAAGATCTCCACCACACACAACCAAAGAGAATACCAAAAATGATACTGATCCATTACTAGTGAAAAACTATTCAAGCCATCTCCAATACTAGTGAGAAACCTCATGTTTCAACTATGACTCAACCTTCAACTACCATATCTACATCACAAACAACTAAAAAAATACCCACAAATCAGTTTAAAATGTCATCATGAATTGAAATCAAAATAGAAATAAATGTAAGTATAATAAAATGATTTTCCTAGTGATAATTTTTTATCGTCCCTATTGAAATCTAAAGGATTTGAGAAAATTATATAACTTCCACAAATAGGTACTCAAATAGATAATTAGATATATCCAATGCATGTTGTTAAATTAAACAAGAATCCAAACAATTGGAATCTCAAAACAACTATGTTTAAAACTAGAAACTAATATTTTTATCACAATTGAAAGCGTAAAGTATTTAGAATTCACATATATTGGAAGCATTCAGTAATGGTATTTAATATCATCTATAGAAGGGTGAAGGTGATTCCCAAACTTCCAAATTTCTCTTTGAACACTTGGTGTGTAGGGTAAAAGGGTTTATCCACCATGGACCTTTGAAGACTGAGATGAAATCTACTAAACATCATAATGCATGTATGGTTTATATTTTTGACGAAGTGGTAATAATGGGATAATTAAATATTCTAGGAATCTAATGTGAATAGGGAACATATGGTTTTATATGAACTTTTAATCTATAATAATGGTAGAAAATAAAAAATAATACAATTAAATCAATTCTAAATTTCTTTAATGGGGGACATATACCCATAGTTACCAAAGTATAAATTATTGTCTTTGTTCCCACTACTAACCAATTATATATTTTAATAGTTTATCTTTATAATAATCTATGTAATGTCTCATATAAAATCATTATTAAATTTCATAATCATAGGATAATTTATCTTCACCACCCTATTATCTCGGAGGAACATTATGTTGTTCTTAAAGGTATGAGTATTCATGGGAAGGTAGTATTACCATATGATATATTGATAGAAAAAAAAGGTACTGGGTATAAATGTTATGGGTAATATTGATATATAAATTTCAATATTAAAAGGTTGAGTGTGGGTTAATTCTTGAGGATATGAGGAGGATAGAATTTTGAAAGGATTTTTAGACTGGTCTTTTTGATATGTATCACTAACCTAATTTTCAATTTCACTTATTGGTTGATCATATGAATTCCATAAATCCATTTAATTTCCATGTTAGGGGGACCCTCTATATCTTAACTTATTTATTTTTTCTGAAAGTGATCAGTATAATAAAGCATGGCGATTGGAATCACATTGAATCTTCATGAAAATTGAATGCATATTGAAACTGTATATAAACTCAAAGAGACATAGTTTGCATTTTTATTGAATGTTCATAAATATATAACGATTTTTTATTATAGATAATTAGATCATCGTCCATCATATAGAGTAAAAGAAAAAAAATATTCGATAATTATTTAAAGTTTTTCCTATTAAATTAACATATTAAATGATACATAAACATTAAAAACATTGAATACAAGACAAATAAATAAACAAACTAATATATATATATATTTGTAGATATAAAAATATGAATATAAGTACACCTATTGTAACAGAATCCAAAATACATATAATAGTACATATTAATTCTTCTTTAGGGACCTTAATCTTGATAATAACATGAAAATAAATTAAATAAAATCCAAATAGTGGCATTAACCATAAATTAAACATAGTGTGTATAAAAATAAAATAATAATTATATTTTTAAATTATCCATATAGTAGACCTATTAAAATTTTCACCAAATAATTTATTGTTCAATAAAATTTCAACAACTATAAAATGATAAACAAAAATTCAGTCAATAAATAAACACAACATGGTGTTTGTATTCCATATAAATTAACACTAAAAAATAACTTGAATTGAGGCACTTATTCATTAATATCCATAAAAAAAATAAAATAAAAACCTAATATGTCAAATTCAATTAAAATAATATATCATTACCTTGTAATCCCATCACATCAATCTTTAATTATCATTCTCAACAAAAGCATGACCATGTGATGGACCTTCCACTGTAAAAAACATAAAAAGGTGTCTTTGAAAATTTAAAAAGTATAAAATACTTAACAAGTGTAGGAAATTAAAATGTATAATTAAAAAAATGACTACCCAAGTGATGAATCTTTCACTGCAAATGGAAAAAATTTCAGTTCAAAAATATAGAAAGTATTACATGCTTAATAGGTGAAAAAATGATGAAAAAGAATGAAAAAAGTTCCCAACAATAATAATAATATAAAATAACTATGTCTCAATAATAATAGGTTCTTCATTGTTCCATATTTTCTCACAATCCTGTTATCCAAAAAAACACATGTTTTACAAAAATTTCTTCTTTTAGAAAATAAATGAAACAAAAAAAAAAGAAAAATTATTAATTTTGATATACCACATGAATTTTTAAGTAAAACATTTATAATGAATATTTTAATTAGTATCATCTTTAGGATCCTAGTAAGTAACATTTGTGATGTTTCCAAAAAATATTTTCTATTATACCAAGAACTATTGATGTTAATCCACATCTCTTTGATCACTTGAGAACAAAGAATTAACCTGGGGTTTAGGTTTCCAATAAAACATTAAAGAAAAAACTACAAGGGAGTGTATAAGAGAGACTAAAAACCATTAGATTTTTTTATACTAATTATAGATTGTTCTTCCCAGTAAAAAAACCACACTAACAATTTTTTAGGAGATGGTAAACAGAAAACAATAAAATTTCAAACAAAAGAAGAAAGCAAACCATAAGATTCTTGGAAAACATGAGGATATTTCTATGTTATGTGCACATATTGATTTTTGAATCTTATATTTTATGAGAATTAATTTATTACTGCATTCCTTTCATATACAACATCACATTATACAACATAAAAAATTAGATATAATTATGATGGAATAATATTTAATAGATTATAAATCAACTATTTTGAATTGAAAATATTTATAACATGATGTTCTATAATATTATGGTGTAGGTAAATGGAATAATGCATCCTTAATAGGGACATGTAATGTAATTATTAATGTAATACATATATTTAATTAACTAGTGGTCTTCCTATATTTCATCTGCAAGTTGTACAGGTGCAGGTAAATTAAATATTGTTTTAATATGTTGAAGTTTTATGTATACTGTAATTTCAGGACTTTATATAACGTATCCATACTGGTAGAGTCATAAAGTATAAATTTATAGAATTTATTCCTTATATGAACATGATATAAATTGAATCTTGTTCATGTTATGAATTTATTGAAATTATTCCTAATATGAACAAGATATAAATTTATTCTTATATTACAAATTCATGTTTATAAATGTATATCATGTTCGTGTTAGGAGAGGCCAACATATGAGGCATGTCCCAAAGAGTATTTTATATTGAAAACCCATGAACCAAGGTATCAAAAAACTAAATTTTTAACACAGAAAAAGATTTTTGGATGAGGAATAGGCTGGTTGGATGATAGGAGGTCTCATGTTTCTCAAATATTGCCTGATTAATGAGGATTCTACTTACAAGTACTATGAGATAATCATTGTGGATCCATCCCACAATCCGATCAGAAATGATCTATGGATCAAATGGATCTGCAAGTCAACTATTATAATAGGGAGATACATATGTTGAAACCACTTGGGAAGGAATCCAGGGGGTATTAGAGGAAATGGACACATGTTCCACAAGTCTTGACCATCTCACAAGTCTACCTACAAAGAAACAACACTCTTTTTATCCGTCATTACTGGTAATTTTATTTATGAACTTTTCCAAGTGTCTTTATATTCTCTATGTGTTGTCTAGGGGATTGTTTGTTTATCCTTATTTTCCCTTGAAATTATGATTCTTTCTACCATATTTTGATTTTTTTGGGATTTTTTTTGATGTCAAAGTGTTATATTCTGTTTTACTGTGATTTTGTTAAAACCCTGTAGTTTGTATGATTACATTCTTTTGTGTTATGTTTATATAATGGATTGTTCTAGAAATATACAACATCAATGATTGATAAATGTGAACATTGTTAACTAAATTATCAAAAATAAGTTAAAAACATACTAAATCTAGGATTTATTTTACTAGAAAATAAAACCTATATTCCCATGTATTCAATTTCTGGAGGAAGAGCTATATTGTTGAAGATCTAGAGGGAGTTTTAAAACTAAAGGATATGTTCTTCATCTTCCAAAAATCATAATGATTATAAACATGGGAAGAACTGTTGATCTAGTCTATTCTTGGAGGAATATCAAAATAATTTAGCATATAAAAAACAAATAGTAATGAATGATCATTCCTTATTTTGGTTCATAACATTTTAGTTGGAAATTGAGAAGCTACTATGTCTTCTAGGGAAGTCAACAACCCAATCTTAGTTGAAATCTAAAAATATTGGACTAGGAAGGTCCCTAGTGTTTTCACCTACACCTCTAGTGTAGAATTTCCGAATATGGATACTCAACAATCATGGAATGGAGTAGGATTTTACCTAGAACCATTTAAATGTTCTTTTTTCTATTATGTTTATATTCCACTTCAATCAGGTGAGGTTGAGTTTAATAAGAAAGAGTTGATCAATGTTTTAACTAGCCATAGATCCTGAATATTAAAATAATATTTCGTCTAATATACCATCGATTCACCCCCCACTCAGTGATATGAACAACTAAGGATCTACTGAATATTATTGTTTACCACATACATCAAGCCGATACATGATTACTTATCAGAGGTTGATTTCTATTTAGTATATTTATTATTAAAATTTGATTAAAAATGGATAAATAAATTAAATCAATATCATTTTATTCTATTACTAAATAAGGTCTTGGGAGGTTAAATCATTCAGGGATTCATAATAGATAAGTATATCATTCATATGGTATAATGAGAATAAGAAAGAAGACTAAAATATGAGATTCATAATTAGAAATAGAAAAATCCCTCTTAATAAAGTGATTGTTGGGTTTGAAATCCAAAACCTAATGAGGTCCCAAATAAATAATCATATGTATTTAAGATTTATGTAGATTCTATTAACCTTTAAACTAGAGACTTAGAGGTCACAACCATTGTTTCTCCAACCTAAGTTTAGTGGATTACCAAAATAAATGGGTGGGATCCTGCTGTAACCGATAGTTAAAAAACATGGAAATGAAAAAAAATACTAGATTAGCATATAATTTATTCCTAACATGAAGATAATATAAATATGTAAACATGGAGATTCAAAATGAAATCAGATACTGCAAATGCTATTGGAGGGTTCTTAGTGAACCAAAGTAGAGAAGTGAGATGCGAGAGAGAACCGATTTCGACCTGTGGATATTTGGTATCCTATTGGAGGGTGATTTCACATGTGTATTTTGCATGAGGATGTCGATCGTGAATAAGGAGTAGGTTTGTATGATGATGTTTGAGGGTGAAGCTAGTTGGGAACATTGAGGGTGGGTGGGGGTCTTGCGAAAATGTAAAAAATTAACACCGATTGAGAACAACGAAGGGGTTCATGCGACGAGGTTCATGAGGAATGCTGACGAGGAACAAAGAGGTAGGGTTCAGGGAGGGTGGTCATGGGGAATGACATTGGGGGGGGGGGTGTTTTTGGGAACATTTTGGTTTTTTACACATATACCCACACACACACACATATATATGCTAAAAATGAAAATTTATCAATTTATATAAAAAATTATATTTTATAAGGATTATTTATGTATGTGTGCGTGTGTATACATATATATATTACTAATAAATATTACTAAATTATGGATATTTAATTAATTTTACATTTTTATTATCAAAATGAAATTTTTGTGATAGGTGATATATATAGATCTATATATTCATGTTTTTGTAAAATATTTGATATTAAAGAATAATTTATTGGTAATGGATTTTTTAATGGTAATATATTTATTGGTAACAATAACTAATAAAAACATATTCATTTATCGGTAAAACATTTATTATTATTATTATGATAAGGAAAAAAATTTAAATGTTAGTAAAATATTTGTTGGTATTGAAATACTAATATATAAAGATATACCTGTTGTTAAAAATAATTGTTTATACCTATAGTTAATATCAACAGAATTTAATATCTATTAGAATTAATATTTTTTAAAAACATATATATTATCTATCTATAATTTTCAATTGGTAAAGGTAACTTTTTTTATAGTGGTATATTATTATATAATAATTAATTGAGTCCAGTTTTATTTAGTTTTTTCTATTTTGGACATGGAAATCTTTGACCAAATTTTGGGGATATATTTGTTGTCTCTTTCAAGTCCCATATCAACTATTATGAAAATACATGTTCGTTTCACATATTCATATGTGGTTGGTCATCTATTTAAAGTATATTGGGATGTGAATAATAATAGTGAATAAATTTTGGTATCGGTGTTCGAGACTATCTCTCATTTGTAAGAAGTAGTTACTTTGGGAACTATTGATGCATTCAAACATAGAGATTTTACAATAATATTAGATCAATTTTCTCATCTCATTCCTTAAAATTTATCTGGTTTTCCTCCCAAAATAGAAGTTGAATTTAACATTGTCCATTTACTAGGGAACCATCCTATATCACTTCTATCCTATTAGATATAACCAAAATAATCAAGGTATTTTATGGTTCATCTAGAAGACATGGAATGCATTAGTTTCATTCGACCTAGTAAATATCTATAAGAATCCCTAATTCCCTTTTTAAAGAATGTATATTGAACTATTTATCTTTGTGTGGATTATCATAAGCTGAACTGGGATATGATAAGGAATTAGTATCCTCATCCATGAATTGAAAATTTGTTTTATCAATTTAGGGGATCCAAATGGATCTCTAATATTTATTTAGAATCATGGTATCCCCAACTTTGAGTATGGAAGAAGGATATTCTAAATGTAGATTTCCAGAGTCATTATCATCATTATGAATATATGGTAATTCCACTTGGTCTTATGAATTCATTAGTTGTGTTTATGACACTGATAAATTTGGAATTTCAGATGTATTAGGACTCCTTTATGGTGGTATTCATTAATGATATTTTTGTAAATTCTAGGAATATTGATAATCATGAAGAATAATAGGGCATAATGTTTGGTATCTTGAGGGAAAATCACCTATATGATATTCTTTAAAATTGTTATTTCAATATACAAGAGGTGTTTTTTTATAACAATTCCATTTCTGAAAGAGGAGTCTAAGTAGATCCTTATAAGGTGGAAATTGTTATCTCTTAGAATCCACTGAAGAATGTCTTTGAGATACATAGTTTACTAAACTTATTAGGGTATTACTAACAATTTTTTGTTAACATTTCATGACTTACCTCTATAATGGAATGTTTTTCATGGAAAGGTGTTACATTCTAATAGAGTGATGAGTGCCAAAAATATTTTCAATACCTTAATGTTTGGAAAATATAAGCCCACATCATTACATTTATAGTGTTAGGATGGGGCTATGTGGTCTATTGTAACGCATCTGAATCTAGTTTTTGATGCATATTATGTAGGGGTGACGCAATATCTTATGGTTGATGACAGTTATAGGTTTATGATAATAATTACACAACACTTGATTTTGAATTATCTATTGTAGTATATTCCTTGAATACTTGGCGTCATTAATTTTTTGGGGGATATGCTTATAGTGTTCATAGATCATAATATCTTAAAAAACATATTCTCATAGAAAAATATGAATATAAGAAAACCAATATAGATGAAAAACCTTCACATGTTTTACTTTGACCTAATATATATAAAAAAAATTAGAGTCTAATAAAAATTATCAGGTCAAGAAGAACTGATTAAAACCCTAGATAGAGGATATCCCATGAAATATAAATAAAACTAGTATAAAATAGAAGTAATTAATATTATAAATGTTTGTACCTTGTATCTAATATCCACTTAAAACTTTTTATCTCCATCCGAGGAGTTTATTAAAGATCACTAAAGTGGGAAACAAAAGCATCCCACATCCATAGGTATCCATGGGTAGCCCCTAACTCACTCAATGTTCAAGTGGGATAATTTCACTATTCATGATGTTCTAGCATCTCATATTCAAAGAAGAAAGAAGGATGATATCCTCATTTTGTGGAGGTTTATCCAAGCATAAACATGTTTCACACACACCCACCATCATATAGAATTAGGATTTATAAATCCCTTAAGGAAACTCCTCAATAATACAAGAACTAACTCATTCTTTTAAAATTCATATTTAAATCAACAAAAAAAATTCATCATATGCATGAAAAGATAAAACTACCATCACATTAAAACTCTTGTAATAGTTTAAAAAATTATATCTTTTAAGTGAGTTAAATGATTTTAATATTAAAAATATTTATTATTTGGAATTTCTTATGATTAAAGGAAGTATAATGCTTGAAATATTTTTTCATGCCAAAATCTTGATATCTCGTCAACATGGTCTATCCCAGGAAAACATATTGGCAATCGCTTTTGGGAATAAGTCCTTAAATATCCAACTTTCACTAAAACCCAATGATTCTTTTCCATTTCAAATTATATTATATCATACAAATAACTTTTGAAACCATATAAAAAACTCCATTGGGATATTTTCCAAATCTATATTTGAAATCCTTCATCAAATTAACCTTGTATTACATATTTTGTAATACCTTGATAATACCCATCCAATTTTTGTGGATTATCTCTAAAACAAATTTAGTGTATCTCTACGAGTAGAAATCAATACCCATTCAATTAACATCAAATAGTGACCCCATTGGACATTATTTTTTTCAGAAAAAATACAAATATCTAGATATATATATATATTCGCAAAGAGAATTCTCTAGAAAATTGACAATGATACTCAAGATATAAAGGGATCTAGAGTGATCTCCATCAAACACATGTATCTATACACCCATGTCCACTAGTTTTCATCAAATAAAAAAATTAATTCTAGTATTTTACATTTATCCAAGACATTCCCTGACCATGGGACATGGAACATGTCAATCCCATATATCCAACACATCTATGATTGATTCTAATAGTATTTACTGATCTAATCAATGAATACATCACATTTCATTTATCCTTATATATTATCACATCACATGTCACTTATCCACATATATATATATATATGTATACAATATCTAGGTGTGGGCAAAGACTCCCATAGTCTATCATAATCGAGGTACGAGATGTCATAGTTATCATATGAGAGGAAAAATCCCTTCCTGGTTAAGATTCAACTAACTACATGTTTAGTAACATACCCAACTGCCCTTGCATTATCTAAGTCAACATGTAGACATACATATGTAAGGTATCAAACTATATAAGTTCTCAATCTAGGTATCACCATAACCTATAGTTATGGGGACTCAAATATGACCCATGAACCCCTAGTATACCGAATATATCTTTGTAGGATACTCCATATGGTATACATAGTAGGTCATCAAACTCATACAAAGAATCATTTTATTTTTCTTATTCATAATGAGAATATTATTTATCTATATACAAATGTCCTACTCATTCTCAACATAACATTTTTTCATATCCTATAATACTTAATGACAAAAATTAGTCTGGGATAAACTCAAAGTCATATATTGAGAGGTAAATTATCATTTCACCTCACCAAATATATATCTATACTCACATTAATGTTTACAATGTGAAAGGATGATAATATGGGGGTGACTTTAATATGATACTTTTTAATTTTCTTAAACTCTTTAAGATTATTTTACAAAACAAACATAATCACTAGTTTAAAATATTATATAAGTAAAACTACCATATCATCTATATGTTTTCTACACCTTCTAGGTTTTTGTTAACAAATTACACCATCTATAATAATTTTCACATCTCTACATGACCATATGATAAAACACTCAAACTAAATCTTTAGTGAGTAACATCTATAAGGAAATAAAGTTTAAATAATAGTGAAACTTAGGAATCATATTCCGAGATATTCAACTTCTTGAATATATTAAAACTTATTAACTTCCCAACATTAAATGTTATAATTTCAAATTCAATTTTCTATTTAGAACTCTTTATAAGTTTCTCATCAACATCCTTGGAATCATATTCCATCAAAATTTATCCATAAAATAATGTAACTGCTTACATGATTTCTAATCCCTCCAACAAAACTTTCTTAGGATAAAGTAAAAAACCACATTTTTATGGTAACTAATGTAACTATTTACATTTCTATTTACCTTCATACCCTAAACTCTTTTAGGATATCAATTATCATTCAATTTTCAATTCAACTTGTATAATTCTTTAAGAAATAATGTCTTTCATTTTTCATGATAACTAAATGAAACTCTTTATATATATTTTTCTTTATCATCACATATCATAAATTATAAGTGGTTATTGAGTGAAAATTTTTTTAATCTTAAACTGGTATGATAGTTATATACACTTTTAATTGGTAAAAAAATTCAACACTTTACCTTTTTATTGAGCATCACATATCCCAATTATTTTTGATATTAAGTTAAAAACACTCTAACTTAAGATCCGTTTTACACTTTATCTATTAATTTTGATCTTCTATAAGTCCGAACATACTCCAAAAAGCCTCTTAGACACCGTATTATTTTTAGAATATATTTTTAAGATACACAAACCATTTTTTGTTATTAAATAAAATTTATTTCCTTTTAGTAGGAATATTTAACAAATAATATATTGTTTCCATATCATATATTTTATTTTATGTGTTAGGAACCATTTCATTTATAAATAAGATATTAATAAAATATACCACCAAGGTATGGAAGAACACATTCCCTTATATTTAAATAAACATCCAGATAATCACTTTTCCTAGGATAAACACTTTTACCCAAATTTTATTCTCTAAAATGTTATATGAATTGATGATTCATAAACCATGTGTATACAATTAATCCTATCATATTTTTCATAAAACTCTTTTAATTGAATATATTCTATCATCACCTATGTGAAATGAGTGGAAAGACACATCTTTTAATAATATTCATATAATATTGACAATATCTTTTACATTCATATATAAAAACTCTTTACTTCATGAATATAAAATATAATCTCAGATAATTATTCCATTGATTTTGAACATGTGTATATTTTCAACACATTGTAAAATATACATTCGGTATCATATGCCATACAAATTCAAATAACTAATTTCTATAAAATCTATACCTATCATGTAAATTCTATGTAGTTTCAAAAAATCCTTCAAAAATTATTTTAAAATTAGTTTTTTTATGTGTATGATAGATTTTTTCAATGAGTCATGGGGATTAAAGGAGCAGACAACTATTGTTTTACTGTATCCTCAACACCTGATTATTCATTTTATAGTTAATGATGAATTTTTTTATGCTTTGTCCAAGGATCCTTATCACATCTATACAATTTATTTCTATATTTTTTGGTCCTTCAATTTTTATATGAACCAAGACCCCTCTTTAAAAACGATTTGGGTATGATTTATGAGGATTCCTCTAACTTTTAAAAAACCTAGTATACTTCAAATTATTGATAATTTTGTGGCCTAATTATTATACTTAAATATAAAATCGTTTCCTCTAAGTATTACCATATCTCCTACTATTTTTTTATAAGTTTATGTCTCTAAACCCTGGTTTAATCATTGTTGATTGAAATTGCAGAGTAATATGGCTATTTTCATATGGTACATTTCAAATCTTTGTGTGAATTTTTATCTTCAGGAAATAATATTGGTAGTATTCAATAATTTTTTATGAAGGTATATAAAAAAGGAAATATTGTAATAGGATGTCCAGGGATTTACTCAATATAGGGTTGATGGAACCGAGACTATATTTTATCTAAAAACACCTCCCCCCTCAAGTTATTATAGAACAACATAGTGAAGTTGGAATGATTCCATTAAAAGGTGTTATTCATCATAATGTGGAAGAAGACCCCTATTTTTATATAGAAAAGAAGATTTTTATTCTAGTAGTTTGAATTCTAGGTCCATTCTTAACTAGACCATCATGATTACAAAAGGATCTGATGCATGATGAGACTGGATCCTAGTAGATCCAAGTTCATTTTTGATAGGGTTTATATAGACTTGAACCAATGTTCATCTTAGTAATGTAGAACCATTTTGATTTCTTAAGTAATAGTTAAAATAATGGTTAACATGAATATGTTTTTAAGAAAGAGTCAAGGTAGTGGAAGAAGGTGGAGCAAGCCTCTCCCCAAGGAGAAAGTCTGGATAACTCAACAAATGAGGCCTTGATAAGCCATATAGATCCTATTTGGAGGATTGTATACTATTTACTATAGAATATGATGAGGACAATATAGATGATGATTTTTATATAGGGGATTTGGGAAAATTAAAAAGTGACTCTCTACTTCAGGGAATTTTCTACTATCCCCATGTATGAAATCTAAATATTTAAACGATTATTGTCTTTTCCTAAGAAAATTCTCACAATATTGTTATAGAAAGTTATAAAATCCATTACACTTTGTTGACCCCCATTAATTAATGATGGACTTTAAGAATAATATAAATATTACAACAAAAAAATATTTATATTAGGATCATAAAGGATCCTTGGCAGTTGAAGATCTTGATAGCATTCTTAAATAAGATAATCATTAGGTTAACTGGGAGCATGAGTTAGTGTTTAAGGAATTGGAGAACATATATGGTGTATTAAAGGAGGTATAAAAGGAGGAAAATGATAAAAAAAATCATGGATTTAATGTTAAACTCTAAGAGATAGATATTGGTGGAGGATTTATTAATCAATTATCTATATAAGTAATCTAACAAAATGTTTGAGAGAATGCTTTATGTATAACTTAATTAAGATCATGTATATTGTATTAATAAAAAATATCATATTTTTAAATTAATATTAAATTATGGTAAAACAAATTTGGGGGAGTGTATTCAGAGATGGGATAAGAAGATATATCACTTTGAGGATCTCATAAAGTATAATCTATACATGAAGGTAACCTAATTTAAATGGAACTTATATAGTTTGAATGATTTAAAAAAACATAAATTTTTCTTGAATGGGATTATGATTTTTTATATTGTTTTATGTTAAGTATTATCATTAATTTTGTGAGGGTTCCCACATTACCCATAAAAGTTATCTTTGAAAAAAAATTTGTTGAATTTTCAATCGAAATTTTTCCATAAATGATAACAATATAATTACCTAACTAGAAAAATTTATTTGTTGTATCCACCTTAAAGTATCTTATAGAATTAAATAATTGAAAACTATGTGCAATGAAAAAACCTCATCTCATTTCATTTAAAAAAATATTGTTTACATGCTCTTATCAAGAGCTAAATAAGATAAAATACACATCTTATGATGAGTTTATCTAAGCTTTAAGTATCAATGTTATCAATCCATTAACTTCTTTTCTCCCTTAGTTTAAAGAAAAATTAAAGTATAAATTCTTTTTATATTTTTACCTTATGTATATTTATAACACATTATAAAACATATAGTTGAAATAATAGATCTATCAAAATAATAGAATTGATTATTATTACTAATAAAGTGTTAATGAATCTTTTTTTTCACACTAAGTAATATACCTAATAATATTGAGTATATGGGACAAAAGTATTTTATGTACCCAATCATATTGTGTACATGAGAAGAGACTAAGATTACTTTGGTGATTTTTTCATATAATTCCTTCTAAACCATAAATAAATCACACCATTCTTCTATCCGAAAATATATTCACTTATTAAAAAACATAAATACCTGGTTACTATGGAAGGAACTATTCGGAGAAAAATAAATATCTATATGAAAATTTCTTAAATAACTAAGAATTATTAATAAAGTTTCTTTAGTTACATATCCTAAGAGCTACTTACAAAAAGTTTCTCATTTTCAAGGATTAAATAAAAATTTTATCTTGATGATGATGATGATGATGTTATCTATAATAGAATATTTTATTCGATTAATATCAGGTATTATTAACCATTTAATAAATATTTTTATTAAATAGACATCTAATAATGTTTTAACCACTTTATAAATTCATAATATCCATTCGTGGGATAAGATATATATTTTAGTTATCATTGATTCCTCTAGGTAATTCATCTCACCATTTAATTATTTAGACAGGGAATCATCCCCAAACATATCATATACGAATCTTGGATACTTTGTATAATCTATCATATGGATAAAATCAATTTTATTCCGATGATATCATAACTGTAATAGATTCCCAGCTAGTGTAACCTAAAGAAAACTCCAAGAATAGGCTAAAAACTGACAATCCAATATCACCCAACTATGGAAAAAACTACTCAATGATGATACATTATCACCAATAATTTCTTTACACACATAGGATAATCTAGGGGGACCCAACGATGACATGCAACAATAAGGTTTGAAAATATATGTCTAGATACATATCATTTTAAAAGGAATATAACACTTAGTATTTTATGGAGATTGTAATATCACCATATTATATCTTGTTATTAACTTTTAATTCATTCGTTATTCTAGTAATTATGTTTAGAATAATATTCCCTCCACAAAATCAATAGTTTCAAACCATATTGATGCGTAAATATTTAGACAAACTACATGTTTTTGTTACTTACCCAAAAATAGAAGTCAAACATATTCATAAATATCCATATGTATTGTATGATTAAGGTACATAAAAACTTCGTGTAAAGGAATAGAATTATCCTTACGAGTAAGCCCATAGTGATAAATAAAATACTTGATATATAAAAGGTATAGTCCTCCAGGTTGGTAGGTAGTCTGATCCCAATTCCCTCTACGCAGCGATACATTATTAAATATAGAATCAAATTCATCATAACTCAGAAAACAAATATATAAAAATGATATTTCAAAACTAAATTTAAGCTAATAACTTAAAAAACAAACTGTGTCTGATGTAGATGAAAAAATAAATTCATTGTGGAGTCATTCATAACATGTAACTCAAGGATATCTCCTCGAAGAATATATAAAAAATTATAAAATATTCAAATTTTATAAATAATTTACTAAAAATGAATATAATAGGGAATAATATTTTAGATAATAGAATAATTCAAATAATTAAACACGAGATAAAAATTTATAAACAATTCACAATTAAATTCAAATTATAAACTATGTTATAATTTTAGTTTTAATATTATGGAAATTTTGTAACATTAGATAGAATCTTTGTACTTATTTGAAAATTTTCAATATAAACACTTTATATTCTTACCAATATTTAAAATTTCATATTTATCATTATATGGCATCTCAATTATATATATATATATATATATGATATTATATTATATTAATTATAAAATTTTTATAGTCCGATTTCTATTATGTAAAAATTCTATTAAATATAAATATCATAACCTGAATTATCATTTAAATATTGACCACAAATATCATAAAAATAAGTATTATAAGGCTCAAATAATATCCAAATAAGGCCACTTTTATTTTTAATAATTTAAAATAATTAATTATAGAAATTTCATAATTAAATATAAACACTTTATATTTTTTCCTTATTTCAAAATTTATAACTTTTATAAATTATCACTTATGATTTCTAAATAAACCCTTTCTTTATAGATTGAAATCCATTCCATATAATTTAACTAAAAGGTATTTAAAATATTAATATTTAATATATGAGAATAAAATGTATCAAAATCATTTGATTAATTATAAAAATATATAACTAGTTAATTTTTAAATGTTAAATAAATTAAAATATACCAAAATTGATTTTTATAATGAATTATGAACATTTTATAAACTATCTTAATAATTTTGAATATTAAAAACATTTTTTTAAAAATTTTAGAACAATTATGATTATCCTTACACATATGGGTATTCTTTCATATGGGTGAACCCTTCAACCCTTATGCAGGACATTTAGATGCACTTCCATAATGGTAATCCACTACATACCTTCACATAACATAAAAATAATTCATTGCTTAAAGGTAATATGAAAACTATCCTTACACGAATCATTTTCAAAAAGTTTATCGAGGATATTACCTTTAACTAAAGATTCATGTAAGGGCATGTAATGAATTACCTTAATATTGCATTTTAGAACCACAACATAGGGGTACAACCTTCATGTATATAGCTCATGTAAGAGAATGACCTTTACATAGACCAATTTCATAAATGGGTAACCAGCTGATTACTTTTGAACAAATTTTGGAAAATACTGATTATCCTTTTGTAACAGTGTTTCATGTTTGGGTAAAATCTATCACACCCATACAAAACACTTAATTCATAAGGGTAATAGTAGGCGACCCTTATGTCGACTGTTCTACATAAGGTTAAGGAGAGATCACCCTTTTATAGACCAAACTATGTAAGGGTAGATCCCTTGTCACCACTACACATCTCATTTGTATAAGGGTATGGACCTACTTATCTTCATGCATCCCACATACATAGGGGTAAACAGTTTTAAAAACCAAAATTCCAGAATATAAAATAAAGCTCTATTTTCAGTTTTCATATTCATTTATACTCATTATTTAACAAATCAAAAGCATAGTTCTCTCTAATAACACTGAATAAAATTTTTAGAGACTAATAACAATATAATAAGATTAAAAATAAGTGATTAAAAACCTTGTTCGAAGATCTCCCATGCATGATAAATGAATCTTTGGAAAAAAATGAAAAATATTGTAATGTGTGTAACTTACACCTAAGAACGATTGTAACCTTTTAATATTCATCTAATGAGTTTAATAAAGTTCACCGAAGTGGAAAAAAATCATTCCACGTCTATAGGTATCCATGGACTGCACCTAAATCACTAAATATTCGATAAGGATAATTCTTCCATTCATAATAGGAAACAATCTCATCTGCAAAGAAGGAAGAAATGAGATATTTTGGTTTTAGGAATGTTCATCCAAGAATAATTAGGTATCACAATCACCCACCATCATATGTGAGTAGGCTTTATAAGTCCATCGAGGAAACTCCATACTAAACAACAAATTAACTCATTAATTTAAAACACATGAGTTAATACAACATCCGTTTATGAATGTAATGAAACATTCACATAATAAAAAACTTGTAGTGATTTAATAAGTTATTTATTTTAAGTGAGTTGAACTATTTAAATATTAACACTTTTTAATATTTGACTATTCATACTATTAAAGGAAGTAGCATGCATTAAATAATATTTCTTACATGCATCTTGATATCCCATGCACATGATTTATCGATGCATCACATAATTCACATATTATTAGGAAAAATCTATTTTAGTATACATTAGTTAATGAAATTTATTGGTAGATGCATTGATTTGGAATTCATATAGTCATCTCACTAAAGAAGATTTAGATCTATGATATAAAATAATGAATACAATTGATATGAATCTGTATTGTGCTAAGGAATTTGATTTTGTGGTTTCCATACATGTTTTTCTTGTTTGTAATTTGATTGACCAGGTTAAGGACTCTCAAATATCTGATCCTGAATGTCTAACTGTGATCTCTAAACTCAATTTTGGGGGGGGGGGACCAATGAGGGATGTAACCTAAATCAGAGGTCCATGTTGTGTCTTTTAGATCATATTTTGGTTCCTATGACTTACTAGAGGAAGTTCATTGTGCCTACCAATACTTTATATGGTCCATTCAACCTAGAATTTATAAAATGTATAAGGAAATTGGAGCATAATTTTGATGGTATGGAATTAATAGGAAAGATGAAAAATATGTATTGAGATGCCTCACCTATCAGTAATTCAAGATAGAGCACCAAAAACTAGCTAGTATGTTGAAATATTTACCTATACCCATGTGTAAATGGGAACAAATAACTATGAATTTTTCTTTAGGTTTAACATGAATGTTTTGGAAACATTATTACATATGGGTGATTTTTATATCCTCTCAAAAGTCAGCTCACTTCATCCCAATTTGGTAATCCAATGTTTCAGAATACATTTTAAAACACTACATTCGGGAATTTGTAAATTTTCATGGTATACCAGTGTCAATTATATCTATACACGACCCCATGACTACATATTGATTTTGGAAATCCTTCCTTTAATCCGTTGGAACCCATTTGAACATAAAGACTGCTTAATATCCTTAAATGGAGGGACAATACAAATGGAAAATCCAAACATTGGAAGTAATTTTTAGAGCCTATGTTATATATTTTAGATGTATATGGGATGATAATATATCGTTAGTGGAGTTCTCAAATAATAAATATTATCTTGCCTCAATATATATAACCCTTATCAAAGATTTATGAGGCCTTCCTTAGCATGGTTCACTCTATTGGGTGGAAGTGGGTGATACTTCACTTATCAGACCAATCCATGTTCGAGATATGATAAAGAAATTTCAAATTACCAAGAAAATGTTGGTTATGGATTAGGGTCATCATAAATCTTACGAGGATCATCATCTTTATTTGTTATCATTTTATGTTGGTGATCATGTTTTCTTAAAAATCACTTTAAGGTTAGGGAATTTCCATTTTGGTAAACATGGTATGTTATATTCGAATTAAATTAGCCCATTTGAGATACTAGAATGAATTTCTAATGTGGATTATATATTATCTTTACTACCAAGATTCTTCTTTAAGAACAACATATTTCCTACATCTCAGTTAGGGATGTACCAGTATGATCATGTCATGTTATTTGATGGGATGATGTTAAAATTGACCGGATTTTATATTTATTCACATGTTGATATTGATTTTGGATAGAAAATAAAATATATTACATGGGAAAATTAAATGTTTGGAATGAGTCTTATGGAAACCTGGTTAGATTCCGAAAGAGATAGGGGAACATGAGACATAAATGCAAGAACAATGGCTTGAGCACTTCCAAATCAATACCAGTCTCCAAATTTTATAGGACATAAAGACCAATGGGGGGGGGGGGAGAATGTAACACCCACAATTTTAGGTAATTTATCATTTTATTATGTATCTTGAAGTTATAAAATACTTGGGTTGAGTTTCTGGAGTTTATCTGTGTTTTGGGTGCATTTTTGAAGGGTTTTTAAGGGAACATGATTTGAGAAAGGTTAGTGTAAACTGTGCACTTTTTCTAGGAAATTGTTCAATTTGTTTTTGGATTCACCGGATATGCAGGAAATTAGACCATTTTTTAGAAAAACCATGGAGGTTACCTAGGGAAACCATGTGTTTTGTAGAGTATTTGGATATTAGGAGTGCATGGATGGCACATGGTTTTCCATATTTTTTGACATAACAATATGATTCCCTAGGTGATGTCCAGTAGCTTGTGAATGGTTGGAACATGTTCTTCCAAACCATGCGACACAACCATGTGACCCTCTATATTGGAGATATTATAATACAGATTTTTAGAACATAGTTTGTTAAGCTGTGTTGCCTAACTGTGAAATGATCATTAAATGCCTTGAAAATTAGTGTTTAAATTGGATTAAGGACCTAAATTTTTCAAATTTCTACTAACCTCATAGGATCATGAATTACTATACTTCTATAGATTCCCTTGGAAATTCCTTTTGATTTGGAAGCATGTTTTGATGAATCAAAGTGTTCTAAATCTCTGGAATCAATGGTATGCCCTTGCCCATTCTAAGTCTATATATATCTACTAATCTAATCTCATTCACAGAACCATAGATATAATCCTTTAAAGAAAGATCTATGTTCAATTATGAATTTTGTGTTGATATTTCATTGGGATATTTAATGGGAATAAGTTTTTAGATTTGATCAAGATGTTTCCTTTTGATATTATTCATTATCATAATTGTTTGAGAGGTTGGTGGATTATATATTTACTCCGGTATTTATATAACATCAAGAATTAGTCTTATTAATTATTTTTCATGGATATTCAAATGAAATGTACTATGATTTCTGTAATAGGCCCATTTTTGTTTTATGATTTGCAAATAAGAGATTTTGAATAGATTTCAAAATCTATTTGATTTATAATTTGAAATTTTGCTTCAAAAATTATGGTATGGGGAATATGGGAATTGAAATGAATTTCAAAATACCCATTGATTTATATTTTGAAATTATTCTTCTAAAATCATGGTTTTGGTTGAATGAAAGAAAGATATTCAATGAAATGTTTTAAATTGAAGAAATTCTTTATATGGAATAGATTTATATGAGAACTTAGGATTTCATGGTTTTAGTGTGTTCATATTGAATTTTAGGCGTCATTGACATGAAATTGTTGAACATGGGAACATGGGATTATCGAATTGTGATGACTTGGTAGAGGATAGATCATCACTCATGAGTACTGGGATTTTCATTTGGCAAGAAAATGTGTGTAAGTGTGGAATGTGGATGGTGTTTCAAGTAGAATAAAATAATATAAATGTTTATTTATTTCAATTTTATGTTTTAATGGTTTTATTTTTTCAATCTATTTCATGTTCCCCCCATTGTTATAAATTGTGTTTATAAAATGTGATAACATGTTATTTCCTTGGTGGTGTGAGTTTCTAAACATTTTAATTATTTTTCAAAATATTATAAATAAATATAAAATTTTTATATTTTATTTAGACATTAAAAATATTATCTCACAATTTCTAACACATATAATTTATAAATAATTTACAAATTATATCTAAAATAATCAAAATTTAATTTTTTTGAAAATTTTATATAGATCATATTTTATGTCTGATAGTAATTTTATCAGTTACAAAAAATTACTAATAGTGGAGTGAGGTAGACATTTATACTAATCATATACTATGATATAAAATTATATCATAGGCTATGGATCATATAACAATCTATAATTAGCGATATTGTATAACACTAATTGTATTTTAAGATTGATAATTTGTAATAATTATGCCACAACACTACATTCTCCATAAAAAATTATTTTTATCATGTAATATGATATCTCATATCATAAATTTTGATATATAACAAAACCATGAGCTTCATTTATATCGTACATAATTTTATATCATGGCCATACATTATATCTAATCAAAACAAACAATATTTCATTGTATATCATTATATAATACAATCATAGGATTTATAATGTTTATTTTTTTGAAAAAAATTCTATTGAAAACATTTATTCTTTGAAAATTAGGGCTCTAATACCACTGAAGGGTTCCTGGAATCATCTTTGGATTAGTGGTAATAGAAATAACACATAAAATTTCTGAATGGATATTCATGTAAATAATTGTGCAAACATAAATGAATAAATACATACCTATAGCATTGAAATAGTTCCTATATATTTAGTGGAGTCTGATTAATGATTATTATGAGGTATAAAATAATATCTCCTACCTCTAAGGGGGTACAACGACCAATCAATTTTAGATAGTAACTTTAGGAATCCCGTGCACCAAAGGGGTCCTTGTGCCTTCACTAAGAAACAAAGAACAATGTATTAAGAATAAGGGATTTATAGAAATATTTTCATGAAACCAATTATCACCACAACATCCACCATAAAACACACTAATAAGAGTTTTTACATCCCTTTTTATAGCGATCCATGATACATTTGATGAATGAAGAAGATGTTTCCATATCAGTTGTCATCAAATGCTACCCATGGATGACTTTCTACTGGTTTATATCCATTGAACTCAAGGAATGGATATTGATTCTATATTTAATCCATTTATAACATATTAAAACCAATGAAACTATGAATGAATGATATGGCTTCTAAACTATATCCCATACTGTTGAATCATAAGGCAAATCGTACAATACAATATCAAAAGCAAAGGAATCACATGCCTCCTTATGATTCATTTGCATCATAGCCAATATTATGAATTACATGAACATCAAAGGTTATAATTTGAGTATCTATATAATAAAAAAACCATTTTATATGCATATACATTAGAGGGATCAGATGGAATGATCGAGTGGCATCCCATTAATGACCCTAATAAGGGGGTAAGGGGGTGGTTCCCCATCAGTATAGACTAATTTGAATTAGTATTTTTTCCATAATGATATTTTAAAATATAAACATAAATATATATATATATATATATATATTCAACATATATATATTACATTAAATTTATCTCACATATATAAATTTATAAATATACCATTATATGATAAAAAATGGCATAGGCTAGTGATAAATGTGTTCCATCACAAAGGGAAGGTTATGGGTTCAAATATTTTAGTGCTTATAATTGATTATGAATTTATATGTTTATAGTTGTCTAGTAGTGTGTGATGGTATTGCGAAGATACAGTGGTGTTTTGGGGCCCCGATCCTACTTGATGTGTCTTTTCAGATACAAGAAATAATTTAAAATTATTTTTTGAGGCATTATCATTTTTATAAAATATTGCTGATAAAGGATATCTTTTATCAACATTAACAAAATAATTGGTAAGGGGAGCCATTAAAAATTCTAAAAAAAGAGTTGATCAAAGTTGATTTTTCTACACATATAAAAGAGCCCATATTTTATCATCACTATAAACATCAATGCTTTTTAGTATTTGTAAAACTTATATACTGTCCTAAATAATGAAGATCTATAGTAGTAATATCTATTTTTCATCAATATAATTTTTGTTATCTTCATAAAAAACCATATATCTATCTCTATAAAATATAAAATTATATTTATATATTTAATTAGAAAATGACATGGGCTAAATTTTTTTTGTTCCCCAACATCATCTCAAAAATAGAGGTCATATCATCAAGAAAAATTAGTAAAAATGAAACTCAATGTCATTGAAACAACCATCAGCCTATATATAATACATGACATAATATTTTTATAGCTATGATCAAAAAATGATAGCTTCCATGTAAAATAAATCCAAATATCAAATTATTTTCCACCTATATCAAAATTTTCTTCCCAAAAAGATCTAAATAAATAACATTCGTTTGACCCATAATATTGATAATAAAAAAATATAGAGTGGTTATTATAATTAAATCATTCATTTGATCTGTATTCTTTGTGTAGAAAATATTGACATCAATATTTGAAATTTAAAATTCCATCACATCAAGATAAACCGTTCTATAATTTATCTCATTGAAGAAAAAATATTGTGGTAAAATGTGGCACTATTTTTCTGAATTTATTTAGCTTTTAAATATTATTTAAACCATTTAATGGAATTAAAATATTGAAAGATGATATTTTTTGCAAAAAATTTGGCAAATTCATATCTATTACTACATTCGTCGCTTCATCAAACACCATTAACATAATTTTGTAAGTGTCCAGTCATCCCGCCTCATACATATAAAATATATAATCTTCCAAATTTCCATCTTTCATTGTAGAAGAGACTCCTAAATCCATTATAAAAAAACTCACATGTAGAGAGAATTTCCTAACCGACCCCCACTAGGACTCCACCTGAGCTAAAAATGAGTTTAAAAATGGCACTTGAATCCTTGCTTCAATAGGCCATATGTTGGAAATGTGAACTGGTGCATCATCACAAACGTGTGTGTGTATTATTAACAAATAATAAATAATAGATAAATTGAATCTAGTAAATTATAATTTATAATTAAAAATTAATATTAATTAAATGTTATTTTATTAGTGATTAGTAATTTTAAATTTATTATTAATTTATATAGATATATAAATATATAAATATATAAATATATAAATATATAAATATATAAATATATAAATATATAAATATATAAATATATAAATATATAAATATATAAATATATAAATATATAAATATATAAATATATAAATATATAAATATATAAATATATAAATATATAAATATATAAATATATAAATATATAAATATATAAATATATAAATATATAAATATATAAATATATAAATATATAAATATATAAATATATAAATATATAAATATATAAATATATAAATATATAAATATATAATACATAATTATATAAATTTATTAAATATATAAATATATAAATACATAAATATATAAATACATAAATATATAAATACATAAATATATAAATACATAAATATATAAATACATAAATATATAAATACATAAATATATAAATACATAAATATATAAATACATAAATATATAAATACATAAATATATAAATATATAGATATATAGATATATACATATATAGATATATAGATATATAAATATATAAATATATAAATATATAAATATATAAATATATAAATATATAAATATATAAATATATAAATATATAAATATATAAATATATAAATATATAAATATATAAATATATAAATATATAAATATATAAATATATAAATATATAAATATATAAATATACAAATATATAAATATACAAATAAATATATAAATATACAAATATATAAATATGTAAATATAGTAATATATAAATATGTAAATATATGAATTTATAAATATATAAATATATGAATATATAAATATATGATTATATTGATATATAAATATATAAATATATGAATATATAAATAATTATATACATATATATATATATATATATATATATATATATATATATTTGTGTATAAATGCATCAGTTGAGTTAGAATTTTGCTTGTATATTGCATCCAATGTTAGCGGTTCAATCCTAGCTGACCTCTATTATTGGAATAGTTTTGGATCCTCAAGGGGAATAAAATTTCCTATAAACATGGGAATGGGAATGGCCTTTGGGAATATCAATTTTTTCCAAACACATGCATATTTCACCTAGGTAAAAAAGGGAAACATCTCATTATGGGAACCAACAAAGCATGATAGGAATGGTGCTAAACATGATTAAGAGTCACTAGGTGATTCTACTGGTAAGATAGAAATAATTGGATGAGCTTACAAACCCGTACCTCATCCACATGGATTTCTAATATAGGAAGTGAGCTGGAGGCATCACACGAAGGATAAAATAGAGCGGGGAAAATATATTAAATATTATGTGGAGTTATGTAAGTTTGAAATGAGATAAACTCCTAGAAAAAAAGGAACATTCAAATTTGGCTATTTAGAAATAAATATAATTCATAATGAATATCCATAAAGGTCATGTATTTTATTTAGAAATCATATAAAATATATATGTATAGATATAAATATGTATATATGTTCATATATATTTATAATAGCATATAAACAATAGATAATTTATATTACTAATTTATTGATGTTAAATATATATATGTGTATGTAGGTTTTCTATGTTTTTAAATTTTATATAGAATAATTTTAGTTGTTTTGGGTCTCACATGAATTCCTTGCTTTAAAGAGGTAAGTAACCTCTTAATAACCAAGGGTCAAGATGAAGGTACCTGAAGAATATAATAGGATGGGAGGTTGGATCACCCCTTAAATGGTATTATGAACTAGTATGAGACACTATTATAGATTTAATCGAAGTTTATGCAATCCTTCCCAGTTACAATACTTGTGAAATTGATTGAATAACAACATACATTTTAAATAAAACTACACTTTGGAATTATATTATCTATTGTTTGAACAAAATATTTAGGTACTCTATATTTTAAATATATATTGGAGATAATTATAGAATTGATTTATGTTGAGGGAGGTGATGGACTCATATTAAATGATGTGGGAGGTGTTAATGAGTTGGGATCAGGTCTATAAGAGGTGTGAAGGGAACCGTAATACACGTAGTTTTATACCATATAATAAGACATATCATCCCTTTTAAGGTTATGTGGTAAGGAACATATCAATTCCCTTTTATGTTGTTCATCCTTTACCACTTCCAAGCTATTTAAATTCATGTGGAGTGGAATACATAGTAAATGGTACCTATTAATAGGTTGGTGTGAGAATTAGATATAAGTGTCCCTTTCTGGTTTAATCTTACAATTGAATTTAGTAAACTGATTCCTAGTGAACCAAGAGGAGTTTCTAAACACAAGGAATATGTAAAAACCCATAGGATTACCATGACACAAGGAATATTGGGAAACAAATTGGAGAATCCAAACTCAAAGAATATAAGGAAACCTAGAGGAGTGTCTCAAATCAAAGAATATACTGATATCTAGTGGAGTATTTCGAATCAAGGCATATGAAAAAACCATGAGGAGTATATTGACTCAACAAAGTCTCTAGGATCATGGTTTGGGGTTGAATATATCACAACTTGAATCATGACACACCTATCCTAAAAAGTTTATGGTGAGACTCTCATTATTTCATGGGGGTTAATAATTAAAACTAAGGGCTTATTCTGAAGGGATGCTTGCACATCCAGTCAGTAGTCTAAAATCAAGGAATGTGGAATGAACCTACACACCAGGACTTCTCCATGATGGTGAATGGATGAGCATACCACCACAATCCTACCTCCAACAGGCTTGGGGCTAGTAACTAACAATAAGAAGGAAAATTACATACATGGGAGGCCGTAACCTAAGCATCTAATAATAAAGTTACACCACCAACAAACAAGATAATACACAACCATTGATGATACACATAACTAGAAAAATATAAAATATGCATAAATACATCTATTATTCAACTAAAGTGATACAATGAAAAGAAAAAAAACAAAAAAGGGTAAAAATAGAAATCCCAACAAGACAACATAACAACAATCCACATATGTCTTAAGGGTAATCCCCATGCCATCCAACCAATGTCTTCGGTGTCACCTACAATAGAACCCCTGAATTTAACCAATACCTTGACTATATAACTCCAAAGATCCATGTCAAAGTGCTCCCCAACCTATGTTTCATCTGTGTAAACACAACATGTGTGGTAATAAATCCTGGTTAGGGGTCAATATAAAAATATAGAGTGGACACCACATAAACAAAAGGGAAATAGGGTTGTAGGTTATCTCACAATAAAGGCCAAACGAAATAGCCACTATGTAAATTAGGGGAAAAATAAATGCCTAGGAAAGGTTCTACCACTCCCCCTTGTTGGAAAACCCACCATCTTATCCATAAAGATATTACCAAAGACAAACTAACATACTCACTCATTAAATAAGGACTCCATGATTAAATTCTCTCCCCAAAGGGAAGGCATGTCCCTATCATATAATCACATGGGAAAACACATCCCCGACCTAGAACAATATAGAATATCAAAAATTATCAATTATATAGGGTTAATGGAATTACACCCCAAAATATTTACCCCATGGATTTAAAAAGGAAGATCCCAATTGAATATAATTCACCAATACATGTAATATAACTTCTATAAATCAATCCCCATCGCCCCTATAAGAAATTAATATATATAAATTTACCCATCTACCATTGTTTCTAAAATGAGGCCCTAATCCATAGAAAGTATCAGAGAGCACACAACCATCAACTCCCAATTCCCTCTAATAATTCAAAGAAGGGAGGGGTCCACACACTGAAATATGTGAATGTTCCATGTTCTTTAAAACTAGAGGGGAAACATAACACTTCACCCAACTTTCACCTATTATAGAATCCCATTATCCCAAACACCCCCATGTAATATATGGGTCCACTATACAATGAAAAACATACTTTTAGAAGGAAACACACTAAGAAGGAAATTAATAGAACACCCTAAAATTAACAAGCCTTTAAGCTCATGAACCATCTATTAAGATTAACTTTCTCCATCGTCATGAAATGAAATTTGAAACTGTCATTTGGGACCCCATTCATCCCTAAAAAATCATCTAACCACGAGGATAGTAACCCTAAACATAGATCTGTCTATACCAAAGAATAGACTCCAATATAATACCAACATCGTAACCATTTTAGGGATCACATTCCACTTCAAAAGGGGAAAACTACAATTAAACATGCCACTACAATCCAAGAGGTAAAATACCGTACCTCAAAAGGAGGGATCTCTATGAAAATACATCCTAATATAGAGAAATCACACCACATATTCTCAAGGGATAACCCACTCCATTAATAAAATAGAATGAAAAACACCATGATCCAACCTAGAAACTCATATAAATGTGATAAAATCATTGGTTCCAAACATCCCATTCCAAAAAACATCAAAACCAAATGTTTGGGGAAAGAGAACATTAAGAATTATCTACAACCATTTCTCAATATCCACTGGAAATATATTGAGACATAATGTGGTTGGTAGAGGATATATACCATCTGATCAATGGCTCTCTATAGGGGCCATTACAAATTTGGAGTGAATAAAAAAATCCACTATCCTATAAATCAAAACCACATGTTTTACCATGAAGATTGGGATGCACTAGAATAAATGAAAACCTCAATGAATCTTGCATCTGGAAACATCTTATAAAACTAACCTTCTATGAAGAGGTTTAAAAAAACATTCCAAAAAACTACTATCTATGAAAGTCCAATCTCCAAGGAGTCCATAACAACAAAAAACATTATAAGTGGAGAAACCTCTAAAAATAAGCAATGGTCTCATGACCATTGTACAAGTTCTCCTCATGAAGTCCACCAACCTGCAACCTTATTTTCTCCATCATCTAAATCATGTTGTCATATCTAACAGGTTTAAGGCTCAAATAAAGTACCAAATCATCTCAATAATGACCTATAATGGCTAATAGGACCCCACAATCATGTTTTACATGGAAATATATACCAAATAAACTACCTATTTATCCAAATCTAGATCCAGGGTGAGTAAGTATGTAACACCCTGAACCTAGATGCCTGGAGATGGTTCATTATTTTAATATATTGGCATGATTATAAGAAATAAAATCCTGAAGTAATGATCAGTTTATTGGTCTTGGAAAATATATTTCATACATGAACATTACATTACAATTAAGTACATAAAATTTAACATAGATAATTCTTTAAGAATGATATTATTATACTATCTTAACCCCGCATATCAATCATAAATCACTTATTGGAATCCTAAAAAAACATAAGAAAGGGGTGATCTTAGATTCTCAGTAAGGGAAAACAATATAGTGGAAGCTATCATAAACAATCATTAACTTTTATGGTATGGTATAAAAGATAAAAATACTTTTAAACATAATATTACGCATAATATAAAAAGAATAAATAAAATAATTCCATTTAAAAATTCAAATGGATATTTTACTTGACAAATAATCAATGTAATATGAACAACTAATATCATAATGAGGGAATACATAATGTTAGACATCATAACCACACCATCAAGGAATCATTACAAGAATATACATAAATGGGTAAAAAACCAAACTAGTTTGTCTCATGAGGCCTACCAATGCATCAAGTGGCTATAGCGGGCCCCACCCATAAATTACTATGTCCAATGCATTCCTCTTATGAAAGGGGTAAAACATAACCAAAGTAAACATTCATATTAAAACTAGCACATGAAAATTTATTACTTCAACCATAAACCATGAATGTTATCGAAACAACACATCTATAGTCAAACATATCATAAAAAAACAACACAAAAGGTATATGTTATCATACGAAAACAACCTCAATTAAATATAAAATCCAACAACGAATGTTAACAGAATTGAAAATAATCATTAAGACAATTTGAGAGAAATATCAATTTTTTAAATTGAAATAATTTATTCAAAATATGTGAACTTAAAAATAAATACATTTAAAAAGTGATTTTGGAATTAAAGTGTCCCATACCACATTCAATCTTTTTAAATTAATTATCATTTGAAAATATTCATGTCCATATAAATTAATGTTTAAAACCATTTTTAAAACACAGACATTAATGAAAAATATTTAGAAGAATAATTCTTTAAAAAATTTAAAATAATGTTTTAGTTAAAGTGTCCTTTACATAAAAAATTAAATATATTCATTTTGAAAATATTTTTAAGAAACATGGACCTCGATACTAAATATGTCCAAGTAAATACTTGCATATAAATAATCTCAGATAATAATGAGATTGTGAAATTAACCCTTATATAAAACCTTAAAAATATTCCATTTTGAAAACATATGAATGAATATAAAAATTGAAATAAAATGAATTTTATAATCCTTTTATATCCAAATAAGTAGTTATGTAAAATAATATCAAGAATATTTAAATAGAGAAATGATTAAGTCTTTAAACATTCAAAGAATCCCATACCACATTGAACACTTAAATCATAAGTTGAATTTATTCAAATTAATATTTAAATACCATAAAGAAAAATGAATTCATGATGTTAAATATAATAGGGGTTGTATATACACCACAAAAAGGAAATATGTGGCGAACATGGCTTATATCTCATGAAAATTAAAAGTGAGACATAATTCCCTTACCTTAGGTCTAATACTCTTCGTACGTGTTTGAAAATACTATATAATGGTTTTAAACATATTATTAACTTCTATCAAAATAATAATAATATTTATGATTACATATATTATTCATTTATGACTTATATTAACCGTTCATTTAACAATTTTATTTTAATGAAACATTTTGGGTAATAATCACATTGTTTTTACTACATGTTTGACTTGTTATTCTTGATCGTATTTCTTAGATCATAATTTAATTACTTATAGAATGCATAATATGGTTTATATATCATATATATTTAGTATAAAAATATATATAATAGATAGATATATGAAATGAAATACACCGTTCATGGAGACGGTAGGCCGTACATACACAAGAATGTTGTTTCAATTTTCTTATCTTATTGGATAGATGAAAGTAAATGACACACACACACAAACACACACATATATATATTATTACCATAGAATTATTATGTCATATAATTTATAAGTATTAAATATATATATTTTTAAAATCATTTTTTAATGGTAAACATGGATGATGAATATCATCACGACGTGGAGATCGTAAGCAGTACATACACACGAGCGACATTATCATTTTCTTAATATTATAGGGGTAAGGAAATGGATTGTATGTTAATTATAAAAAATCAATATAATATAATATTAATTATTTACATCCATTATATTCATCATTATACCCATTTAAATGAAGTAGTGATGAAAAACAAGTTACACCACGATGTGGAGACGGTAAGCCGTACGCACAGGCTCATGGTGATATTATTTTTCATAGGATGGGTAAAAGGAAGAATATAGTTGTCCCATAAACATAATAAAATATAATAATATAGTTTAAACTATATTAATTACTTTATATTGAAAAAAAATTGGAAATGGAAGTGTAATATGAAAAGAAATTGAATTGAATTGGGAAAACGATTTCCTCTTCTTCGAGTATCTCCTTTTGATTTGCACAACAAGACTTCTTAGTTTGGATTTATTCCAAAAGTATGGCCTTTAGGATAAATTGGGGGAATTTAGTAGAAGAAATTGGCATGTTTTTTCTGAGAAAAATTGTTTTAGAGGTGTTAATAAAATATAATAAAATGATCCCTTTAATAAGAGAGGCAATGGGATGTTTTGGAAACTCCAAATCTATTAATTTATTATAAAATGATTTTCGATTTCAAATAGATCCAATGTGAGTTATTTTGAGGATAACATTTGTATGGGTATAAATACTCTCATCCATTGAATTTTATACATGTTTAGATCACAAAATAAACATTATCTTTTTTATTTAACCCCTAGTTAAATAATTTAACTTTTACCGTGACAACTTGTCTTTTTACAGTATATGGTTAATATATTTACAATAAAATTAAAAAAACCCAATTGGATCATTTATGAGATATTGATAATTATATTACTTATTTGCATGAATTATAGATTTTTATAAATTTGAAATCATTTAATAAATTATTTTTTTAAAAAATCTCATTAATGTCAATTTTGACACTATTTATTATTTGACTTTTTAGAAACTCATAACAACTTGATTACTTAAAACAACAACATTAAATCATCCTTAAAATGTCATAGTAATGTAAAATAGTCATGTATAGATTTAAATATTTCAATTGATATTAATTTTAATATTATTAATATAATTTATTTTATTATTTTCTTAATATATCAATTAATGCATCATCATTGTGTCACCATTTAGTTTAATTTTTTTTTTAAAATTATAAATAAATTACCATTACGTAGATAAAATTATTATCTTTATAATTAATATTTATAGTGGACGATATCACTTATATAGCCTCATATTAAAAATTATATAGTTATTAAAATTTGAATATGACATTTTCAACTCTTCTTTAAATAAAATATAATAAATGTCTTAATCTAACAAAAGTTGATTAAAAAGGATCATATTTTTTTACCTAAGGTTGATTTTTGTCGAGACACACTTATCCAATGAAATTATTACAAGTATTAGGGTAATTTTATATTATTAAATTATTATATTTACCTTTAATTACAATATTTACTTTTAACTATGGTAAATAAAATTTAACAGTTACTATTCACTGAAATTTATTTTGATCTTATTAGAAAAAAATTTTCATACCGATTACAGACATGTATGTATGTTTTTAAAAATTAAATTCACATAAGTGTTAAAATTATTATTAATGCTAATCTCATAGATGTGGCTAGAAGGTGGGTAAAAGAGACGTTTATAAGTTCTATATTTTTTTATATCTAATTATATTATAAAAATGAATAAAATGAAAAAAATTTGATTAATATATGTATTTTTTATCTATATTGAATTTTAAAATCAATTTTAAATAAAACAATTATTTAAATGAAAATGTTGGCTTTTAACAAAACAAGCCCGTATTTTTCACAATTCATCATAAATTGAATGTTTTCAGAAAAATACGAAAAATTCAACCAAAGCTAATTTTGATATTATGAATTCAAAAATTTTATCTATTTTATCAAATTAAATTTCTAAGAGTGTCTAAAATTCATTTTATTGTTTTTAACAAAAGGACAATAAAATTAGTTCCTTTAAGAAAATAGTATTTCTAAACATATAACTATTTTACCAAAACTTATACATTTCATTATAAATATGTTTTATTTTTGTGAAAAAATTATAAATAAAATTTAAAAATTTATTATTACTATTCATATTATTATATTTAATTGATAAGTTATAAATACAGTTTTTAAATAATTATAATAAAAAAGTGTTTGTTCACATAAAATTGATCTTGCATGTAACGCAAGCCAAGTAGGTGATGCATTCCAGATAAACTATTAAATTTATTTAAAAGTATAATGTAATATGAAATTTTTGGGTGTTACAAATTATAAAAAATATAGATAAAGGGATAGTATGTGAAATATATTAAGAGTTAACTTTATGTTTACCCAAAGGCTTTCTCTGGTTATGTACCTTCTCGACTCAGCATGTACCTCCCATGTACATGGTGTGTCCCCTTGACACATGATGTTCATGGTTCATAGTTTCCAAGTCATATAACCTAATATAACCCATTTCATGAACTGACTCAAATAAACTACTAAACTCGAACCTGAGGCAACACTAAAATGACATGAAAGGAATTCGCAATCCCCATGGGATGATAAATAAATCCTAGGCATAAAAAATGAACAATAGGGAATGATTTCCCCATAGGAATATACAAAAAAATGAAGAAGAGTAATAGAATTCAGAAATAGTCACCATTATAAAATAAATATAAAGAATAATGTACCAAAACGAAAATAGAAAAAAGACCACCAAAAGTCCAAATTTGAAATCATCAAAGTATCTCCTCATAACAAGTGGATTACATAATACACATATCACCACCAAATCCCAAGGCCCCACCAATCAGTAACACCCACTACCTCAAATCAGTGCTATCCCTTTTTTTGGACCTGGAAAATGAAAGTCTACCAATGACCAAAGGCACAATTTGGGTGTGAGAAACACTATCGTAATAGGAAATAACCATGTATTCCACAACTATTTCATACCAAATATAACAAATATGATGAAAAAATGTATTGGTAATAATTTCATAGTAAATAGAAAATCATTATTTTCAAATCATTTATATTGAAAGTATAAAGTGTGTATAATTAGGAATTTCCATGAAATAAACATGAATTTGAATTTCTATCAAAAGAGTAATAAATAAATCATTTCACAAAAAACCACATCTATCAATTATTTCAACAATCTTCCATTATAGAACCACGATTATGAGATATAGGTATAGTCAGTTCATGTCTAATGGTTTAACACATTCTCAGTGAAATAAGAATCTAGGTGTGCATACATCCTTAAATATCAAGACTAGGGGGAATTAGAATCCATCCCAAAGAATAAACCACATGACGTCATTAATATTATTCATCATTATAACAATAAATAAATCACTTTTTATAGATATTAAATTCTATGTGTGTTTATCCATGTCCACCCACCTAGCTACCCAATCTCCCAAGTGCATCAAAGAAATCTATTAGGGGGTGAATATTTCATATCAAACCAGTTTAAATACTTAGAACTCATGTACCCTGAAATCAAGTTTTAAACATACCATTTCATTTCAAAACAAATAATCAAATAGTTTTAACTAAAAATAATTTATTTGAAAACATGAAATTTCATTTCAAATCTATAAATCATTTCATAAATTAATTTGTTAGAAATTATTATCAAATTCATTTTGAAATCATTCTTTTAATCCAAAAAAATTTCAAAAAATAAATACTTTATAATAAAATCCATTATCTAATTGGTTAAAAAAACAATTCTATTTCTAAAAAATTAATAATTAATATCAATTCATGCTTTAGAAATATATTAGAAATCTATTTTAAATAATGTAAGGTTTTTATCATGTAATAGGAATTACATTATGAAACCACTTACCTAAAGATTTTAATTTATAAAAACCCAACTAGGGATTCAAAATAAGTTAGGACAAAGATCCAAAACAATTAAAAAAATTGGTAAAACTATCCTAGATTTCCCTTTTACTAATCTCTTAATAAGGGAGAATAAGAAAGAACTAAATCATAAATTTATTAAAGCGAGAACACCCAAAATTCCTTCCTGGAAAACATTCAATCTATAATCTAATACAAAGGAAGGAGAATTTTTTTAATTGAGGGATAATGATTTAGGAGATACATAAAAACCATCAATTAATATTTAACATGTATACAGTAACTGTACCAATATTTTAAGTATCTTTTTGAACCTTTAAAAAATTAATAACCCATTTTACACATCCTTTTCCATGCCCTGGTGAAAAAGTCCAAGTTTCTTTGGGCCTATCTACGACATCCACTATAGAATAGTAGATCATTAATGTTAGTGGTGGATAAGGAGACCCAGGACCCACCGTTCCCTATTCCACTCCCTAATTTAGACATGGTGGCTTTTCTTTCTCACATAGGTGTCACCCAGGTAAAAAATTTATTGGACTTGGGTGTGGTCTAGCCCATTCAAGATTACAAAATATCCAAAACCTCTTTTTCAACATACAAAGTATCTAAAAAGTTTACAAAAAAAATTAACCAACTTATGGGTCAAATAAAATAAGTTAAACCGAATAAGGTACCTGAAAAAAAAGTTGAGATGTTACAATTTTCCCCATTATATATGATTTTTACTCATATAAATCCTCATCAAAATGATTGGTCCACAATGTTATAAGGCCACTGGTCTCTCATATTAATCTAAAACTAGCTTGTCTCATGATAATATAATTATTATATCTATATAATTCATAACAATGGTATATAATTTCCATGATGAACCTTCAATTAGGAATCAACAATACGAAATGGATGCTTAGTCACAGTTATATCATGATCTACACCAAGTTATTCCTAATTAAATGCATGAGATGGGTCCCAATGATATTTAATGATATTGTATACATGTAACACATCTTAGATAAACATCATATAATATGGAGAGGAAAAAAATTATGACACCTTACCAATCAGTTTAACAACCTCAAACTATCCCAAGTTTCTCAATGCCAACTTCTCTTACTTTTTGAGCTATTGGTGACACAAATGACATGAGACTCTCAAGAAAACATAATCATTTTATGATAAATCCAAATATCATTTCCAACCATCTAAATAATATTTTTACTATCCTTTAGTAGTTATCATCCTCAAATGAATCATATGGATATTCACTATTATCTCTTGTACCAAAGTTGGTCCCACTAGGGAAGCTTCACAAACCACCAACCAAAAAAGAATATAGAAACAAGGACAGATGTACAAGGAATCAAAAGTTTACATTTTAATGGAATATTGTTATATATGATTTTAGTAAAACTCAACCATCCCCAAATAGAAATCTCATGCTCACCCAAAGTTAAGGACCGAAGTAGCATAACCTCAAGTATCTATAATGCCCAATTTTTCTAACCATATATTTGAGGATGGTATGTTGTGATAAACATGAATATGGATACCATAGAATATTTTAGGATTATCCAAAACTAATATGTGAATTGGGGATAACTATTATAAAAAAATGAAGGTGAAACTCCATGAAACCAAAAAATATTTTATACATACATATTTCCCAAATCCCCAACCTTGTTGGTATCATGAATTGGAATATAGTAATATCATTTGGTCAATTAGTAAATCACTACTCAAATAAAATTATTTACCCAAGGATTATGTGGAAACCAAACAAAATAAAATTGATCAATATCTAATCCCACATCAATGTCCGCATAAGAAGGGGTTGTAACAAACTTGGAGGATTCTAATGCTCGACCTTGAACTGCTAATAGGTGTAACAATAGAAAAAAAATAATCAATTTATTATTTGATACCTAGATACCAAAATGGTGCCTTATATCATAAAATATATATTTCTCCTTTGTTCTTGTCCACTAGAAATGATGATAATACCCCATCACAATATTACTCATAGGAGATGAAAGGACTTAAAATTTCCTCAAAAAAGGATTATATCTAGAGATACATAACATTTTATGATGTTCTCCACACTATATAATGAATTCAAAATACCTCAAAACTCATCACCAATATAATGATCCTATATAATAAACTCAAGAAGATAATATGCCAACACTGGTCAGATAAATCCCAATATCATCCTCCCAGACGCAAAAATGGATGAGAGTAAATAGTGTCATGAGTTTCACATCCTTTGATGAAACCTTAATATCCTGGGATGGTAATTTATTTTGATTAACATAAAAAATGACATTCTTCTTTCTAGGAGTGTAAGAAATGAAAAAAAATTAAAATTTTAAAAGTACTCCATCAATTTAATCTATCATTGATTTAAATATTTTTGTGAGTAGATACAATTCATTCCCTTGTGATTAGAGTAAACTAGAAACCATTATCTGATAATATAGTGTCACCAATATTTAAGAGTATAAATCACATTTATGAGTTCTAGATCATGTTTTTGATAGTTCTTCTAATGTGGAAGAAGCTAACGAGAACCATATGAGACCACATGATCACCTTACGCGAGGAAACAACCCAATTCCAAACTTGATTTACTATAAAATACCACATATCCCTTCATATCCTTTGATAGATAAAATACTAGTGTATAAGTTAAACAACATTTAAACTCATCAATGTAAGTATAGAATTTCAAATCCAAAATTAACTTCACTTCACTCTAAGTGTGATAAGTTAAAAGGGAATATATCTTTGAAAATTATTTTCTGAAATTATGGTAATACCCTATTAATCCCAAGAATCTATGAGTCTCAAAGAAATTCCAATATTTCTCCCACGACAAGAGAACATATACCATTTTAGGATCAACATAGATACCATGTTTGGAGATTACATTCCCCAAAAAAATTCAACTACTAAATTAATAATTAGATTTTAAATAGTATATAATAAATTTAGTGATTCCTAAGGATATCCAAAATAACTCACAAATGAATAACATGATCTTATATAATTTTAGAGTGAACCACAATGTTATCCATGTATACCACAAAAAAATTAGTTGAGATATTGGTGGAAAATTCATTTCATTATTTCCATAACCATAGAAAGAGAATTTGTAAGACGAAATAGTATAACAAGATAGTCATAATGGCCATATCTACTACTAATTGTAGTATATGGAATATTAGACTCCCTGAACCTATGATTATTGTGACAGGGATAATGTTCAATATTTGAGAACTAATTATACCCTTTTATCTGATCAAAAAAATAATAAATTAGGGGAAATTGATAGTTGTTCTTAGCTGTGACCCGATTGAGCTTTCGAGAATCAAAAAATATATAAAGGGTTCTATCAGCCTTCTTTGAGGAAAACACTAGCTCTTCTAAAGGTGACACACTGGGATGAATAATGGATTCAGTATTAGTTCATTCAACTGATTCATAAATTCCTTTAGTTGATATGGTTCTATACAATAATAGGGAATGAATATGGGTTGAGTACCTGAAACCAATTTATTATAGTATTCCACCTCTCTCACTGATGACAACCCAAAAAATTCATATGGAAACACTTCTTGAAATACACCCACTAATAGAGGAAGTTAATTACAAGAATCTACCTTCTCTAGTTAAACATCACAAAAAGTTATATTATTAATTAACTAGGTATGTTGTGTTTTATCTCAGCTATATCTTGGGTCCCTTTATCTTTAAAAAACAAGGGACTACCCATCATGGGTAGTAAAGGACACATGTCAATGTTAACAGTAAATCCATGATTTATGAACAACCCACAAATATATCCAAAGAATAATGTCCAGGGGGTTCATATCAAGAACCAAAAAGTCCCAAAATGAATCAATATATAATAATGAAAAATCACAATAGGGGCATCAAAAACCCTGACAACACTTCAACCCAAGAGGCATTTCAATTTCCATAACATAATGTATGATTTGCATGGGAAGATTTAATGGATGAATATTGTGTCTAGAATCAAAGGAATGAGAGGAACCAATATCAAATATAGTAATAACTAATGATAAAGTGATAGTAATGGTACCTATCTCTATCACATGAACCACGTCAGTTCCCACCAGATAATCATCTACTACATGAAGTTTATTCATTTCTGATTTCTATGGATAGAATCCCATTATTATTTAATCATATAACTATTCCACATAACCTCTCATTACTATTGAGCTTACACGACTATGACGTTATTTAAAAACATGGAAAAAAATCTACAGGTTTTATGAACATTGTTATCATATATAGCTCTTTTGGGTCTCCATGAAATCACATATCGAATAACCAATATTATCACATTGGAAACACATTTTTGTGGCTTTACTATATATTAATATATACCTAGATAATTTTTATTTAGAATGACCATAATTTTTTTCCACAAAAGTATCATTCCTCTATCTATTCCTTTTAAAGGAACCACAAAACCTACTACTAGGATTAATAGGAACTATAGATAACCCTAAATTTTGATCCAGTTCAATTTCTATCATCAGATCCCTATCCTGAACATTATCATAAGAGGTAATATTCAGCATAGATATCTAAGAGTATATTTACATTTGATGAACTATCTCACAAATTCCGGCCATAAGCTTCTCATTCAACACCGCCTTAGGTGAAAAATGAGAAAGTTAATCCAAACGACTGGTATACTCAATCACAGTCCAATCACCATAATAAATGTTTTGAAACTCTATAGAGTTATCCAATACCATATACTATTTATTGAATTGCTCCATAAAAAGTTTATTAAATTCTTTCCATTCCGCGACCTTATTCTTATTTGCTACAACTATAACATCCCACCTTCTCCTACCAATCCATTCAATCTTCAAGATGACACATTTCACTTTAATTGAGTCTGACATCTCTCTGAACTCAAAGAATTATTCAATATTTACAAACCAATACACCATTTCATTAGGATAATTCATTCTCTAAAGATACGGTGGATTAGGAAAAGGAAAAATAGGATCAATATCTAATATTTCCTCTTCAATGTTCCACCTCTTTATTTAGAATGTGGATAGGTGTGGTTCCATGTCCCAAAGCACAAACCACATGCATTAACACCTATAAAGTGTGATGGTAAACTAAAGGTATCTCTTGCTATGGTTCATTAATTTATCCCTCCTAAATCTTGACCAGATGTCTTCTTAGGGGTACGATGCTACACAATATCAATAGATAACAAGGAGAAATCAGTAAAGATAAATAGAAACATAAACTCAGAAAAATAAAACATGGATTAATGTTTTTTTTATAATCTAGAATTAAATCATACAACTCCTCAAAGATACTTTTTTACCAACTACCCATGATAACATAAGGCTCATTACAATGAGAGATTGCTAAGAACGCACTCCTAACATTCCCATTAAGCCCCAAAAAATTATATCCTATATATCAAGACATATTAAATTTAAATAAAACATCCACAAAGAGACACAACCTATATTGATAACAATTTTTCTTGAACTGACTCAGATAACATACTTAACATGAACACAATATGACTTTGACATGATGTGAAGAGCATTCTCATTCCCCATGGGATGAATACTAGTGTTAGGAAATCTAAAATTATCTATAGGGAATGATTTTTTCCATTAGAATAACAAAAAATAGTGAATAATAATATTTAAATATCCTCTATTCCAACACAATTATTAAGAGTAAAGTACCACAAAATATATAGGAAACCATAAACATTGCAAAGTAAAAAAGATGATATCATAAAAATATCTCCTTGTAAAAACAGTATAACATACTCTTATTGTCACCAAAAACTCCAAAGGTCTCACTAATAAAGAACACTCACTTCCTCCAAGCGATGATTTTAATTTTCTTAGACCTGGAAAAAGATATTCTATAAACACCAAATGTCACAAGTAGGGTGTGCGAAGCACTTTCCTAGTAGTAATTGACAACGTATTCCATTAGTAGTACATTTGGAATACACCAAATATTCATAAAAATAAAATGTGGTAATCAAATAATATTTCAAATTAAAATATTCTTTCCAAATAATTTCCATATAAAGTATTAATTAGGTATAATTAAGCATTTTCATCAAAATGGCATGAATGTGAAATTATATTTAAACACACATGATTCAAAATCACTATAATGAATAAATCAGTTTCCATATTTTTCAGTCACATCATAATTTTTATGAGTATTGGGGTGGTTAGTTCAATGTGCTAGGTTCCACATATTCGGTAACACCTTGAGATTTTATGAAATATTTTTTTCGAATTAATTAAATCTTGTTTTTATTTTTAATTTGACGAAACCATAAAAATAATTAATTTTATACTAAATCACTATGTTTTTTGGGTTATACTAAAAAACAAGATAATTTTTCAGTACAATAAATATAAAATTTATCTTTCTATGTATGGAACACCGAGTTTAGCTTGTAATACACACAAAAATGACTTTCCTTGATGGATTGTGTAACACGCAAGACCAAGTCTTACATAATAACGATATATTTTTTAATATGACCTAGGAATTCAATTAGTATATATGGAAAGGTTTAAATAAATTATTAAAATCTATGGTTTACAAAAATATAACATGAATACATTAGTTTCAAATTAATTAGAAATGAATATAAAAACTGATTGAATATAAAGGAAAATATTATTATTCCCACAAAGCTATTTTACCCTAAAAAATTTAATTAATTATAATTACTGAGTGAAATTAATTTAACATACATATTATACACTCAATAAATTATTTTTGATATTCATGCAATATGTTTTATATTCTTAATATAAAAAAAACTGATTTTTTTCATAAAATACTATATTTCTTATTAAGACATTTATACCACCTTTTAGTAGAGAACCTATTTTAAATAAATTTTTTTAAACTTTTATGGATTATATATGTCAACATAAACTTCATATTTTGAATATAAACATAAATTTTTTGTTAGGGTAGTTTTTTTGATATTTTTATGTAAGGTTTCATTTTTAATGAATAGTTAAAAAATACTGAATTTTATTTTAAAAATAAATTTTCATAAAATTTATTTATATGGATAAATTATATTTTATAATGGTTTAAAATATTAATTAGATGATATTTTTATCATTTAATACAATTTATGTCATTGTAACTAATTTAACATTGAAATTAGATATAAAAACTTAGCATACTTTTGGTCATTTTTTATATTAAAAACTCACAATGTCATCCCGTCAAGAAGATTAAATTTAAAATAATATTTACCACTTCTATTATTATAATTATGAAATTTGGATTAAATATTTTTATTAATAATAATTTTAAATTTAGAATATGGTCAACTTATTTTTTACCAAAAATATTTTTAAATGCAGTTAAAATTTATTATAGCGATTAGGTAATATTAAGCATAACAAGGGAATAAACCTTAAAGTTAAGGGCCCAAATGACCTAGACACTCATCAAAAACCCATTTAAAAGAAGTAATTATTCAAAAAACCTTCCATTATTTAGTTTTTTTTGTTTTTAGGACTTTTTAGGTAAAAATTTGGTAAACATAACATGTTTTTGAAAATAACATGTGAGTCCTCTCCCTCCCCAATAAAATGCCACCAACAATCCCACTTCTTAACACTTATAAATACACATAGGTTAGGAAACTATATACCCAATATAGTTCCCATAATCCCTACCATAATCCTTGAATCCTCCATTTTGGTAGAAATAAATCCAAGGAAGTCCTCTGGTGGAAACCAACAGGAGTTACCTAAAGAAGATGTAACATCCTCCCTCATAATCCTTTCATTTATTTTCTTTATAAACACCCTAAAAAATCCTTATTATATGATTATAAAAAAACATTATTATCAATTTTATTGGATGTTTTACTGCTAAGTGTTTGGACTATAATTATACACACATCAATCTAATGGGTAAAAAATATACTGTTTACGTGTATGGCGAAGTACTGCCACACAAAATGAGATTGTTCATTTTTTATTTACCACGTCTCATAGTGGAAATTATGATGAGAAATATATTTATATATGTTATATATTCTATTTATTATATCTTTAAGCTTATTTAATCCTTTTACAACACTTATCTTTATACATTCCATTAGGTAAAAATATGATAATTTCGTTTGAAGATGTTTGGACTACCACCCTATAAAAGTGATGTGATTATTATCACACTAAATGGAATGCATTAATGATGTTTTTAGTGAAATTATATGATATATATTACATAATAATTATACTTTAATGATATATATATATATATATATATATATTTCATTTTCTTTCTTTCTTTCAATACGACAATAAAATGAAAACATCATTCATGCGTATGTACGTCCTACTGTCTACATGAACAGTGTATTCAATTTCAAAACTATATATTCTATAGATTATTATAATAAAAATATAATGAATATAAATGATAATTATATCATGGTTTAAATTTTTGAAATAATGACAAAAGTATAAGGACCAAAGATATAACAAATTAAGACACATACGAAGAACAAAGAGGATATTACCCGAAGTGAAACCACAACATAGAATTATTAATAATTTGGTAATACAACATCATAATAAAATAATATATAATATTAGATAAAATAATATGGTTCTATGATAGATTTATAAAAAACATATATTTATTATAAAGGATGTTTGTATGAGTACGAGGAGAGTCAAGACACAATGTAAGGATATGTCATCTCACCTTTTTATTTCCATAAGATACATGCCTTAATCACCACTCATTTCATTTGTGTGGTCTGTATACTACCCACGTATGTATTCTATGTTTTTAATTTTTTAATTTATTGTTATTTACATATATATTCTGTTATATTTTTTTAAAACGGGGTTTATGTTTTAAAAGTTACCAAATTGACAAGATAGATTTGTCTAAATTTTCATTCTTTGAGACAAATGCCATCTTACAAACCAATATTCTTCCATGAGATAAATATAATGGCTTAGAAATGTTATATTATGAACCTAGTTCTTTCCATGATATTTTAAGCTTCATGAAATTTCATTTTATAACAAGGGAGTATGGGTCATGTTTACTAAGTGGTAAGAGTTTATTGAAACAATCTCATCATTTTTTGAAATTGTTTATGTTTATTCTTCCTTTGAATAAATCTTATGATAAAAAACTCTATAACATTCATGAATTTTCTTCAAATATGGTTATTCATGATAAATTCAAGTATTGGTACAATTTTTACACTCTTTGTAACATATGATAGTTAAGAATTTGTTTTTAAGAAATCCAGACATTACCCTCTCTTCGATCAGAAATCTTTGTTCTTTCAAGCCATGTTTTTACAAAAATAAAACTTTCCAAAAATATTAAATAATTCTCCTATTATTGTGAAAAGACATTTATAACCATGTTTGACCTTTAAAAAATGAATCTAGTTTTGTTTTTATGGTTGAGGCACTTTTATGAACTTTTTACATTGAAAAAAGAATGTTCAATATGTATGGATTTACCCACCATCATGATTGTAATTTCCTTTAATACTCCTTTAAAATATGACAATGTTATTTTTTAAATGATTTTTTCCTAATATTATGGAATTTTTTTAATATCTATTTCTTTAAAATATGTTTCCAAAAATATTTTATTTTTAAAAATTTTTTTAAGTGATTTTCAAAGATTCCGTTATATGTTTTCAAAAGGTTATTTTCAAAGAAATAGATTTAAATGATTTCAATGAATCTTTATAAGTTTTCAATGTATTTTCTAGGGAATTTTTTTCAAATTTGTTTCATGTTTTATATATGTTTTCAAGGAAAATGGTTTTAAAATCATTTTCAATATTTCTTTATATATTTCAAAATTATTTTCAAGGGAATGGGTTTCTAAAAATTTTCATGATTTCATTATACATTTTCATGATGTTTTCAAAGGAAATGGTTTTTAAAAAGTTTTAAAATATTCCTTTATAATTTTTATTCTTTATTTTCATGAAAATAATTTTCAAAATGTATTATGTTTTAAAAATAATTTTCTAAAGAAAAATGTCTATTTTACTTAATAAATGTTTTAAATAGGAAATTAAAAATAATTTTTCTTCTTAGATGATATCCGTTGGTGTTACTCATTCCTTTATGATTAAATGATCCAATTATTCCATTCATATTGTTTCTCTGAATGGATTATGTTTTGATGGAATGGAGTTTTATGAAACCCATTTCTCTTTCATGGGTTATATTCTTTTGAAACCCTCTTATTTTCACTGGTTATGATATTGATGAAACAATTATAAAATTTATATATTTCTCCACAGGTTATGATAAGAATACAAGTTTATGATACCCATTTTATTTCATGAGTTATGATATATTTTTTAATGACCTTGTGGAACTTGTATTTTTGATTTCACAATGATATGTTTGGGACCTAAATCTCCCTCCAATGCATTGGGTATAGATTTATATCTCATTAGATAGACTAAGATGGTGTTAGGAGTGAACCTTTACTACTAAGATGTCTATGAGAGTGAACCATGACTACCAAGATGGTATGAGGAGTGAACTCATGCAACTAATATGGCCATGAGAGTGAACCATGATAACCAAGATGATACAGGGAGGGAACCCATACTACCAAGAAGGCATGAGAACGATGCATTGACTACTATGGAAATCATATTATATAACTATGTGTTTTCCACCATTCCATGTTTTATTACTATGTTATGCTTTCATGGATTATGTTATTTATTTCTATATGATTCATGCATTATATATAATCGTGATTTCTTCCATGATTCAGGTTTATGATATTTGATTTGGAGGGTATGATTTTTTAATGTTTTTATCACATTCTCATACCCTTGTGGTTATGTTTATTCTTATATGTCTCCCTTGTTTACCATTACTGAGCATATGAGCTCACTCCTTTTTATGTTTCATTCCCAATTTTATAAAAATAAGTATTAAGTGTGATGTGTCTAAGAAGGGTAATAGTCATGAAGAACCTAGTGGGATATAATTTAGCTCACTTATGTACTGGTTTTTATGTTTCCTTGTTTCCAAATGCACTAAACTAATATGGTATTTGGGTGTCTGTTTGTGTAATGTTTTAGGTATTCTGAAAAAGTTATATAATTTCTATGTACATTAAGACCGGATCATTATAGTTGGTATCAGAGTGAAGGTTTATTCATACTTTGTAATCTAGGATGAGTGAAATTTAGTGAGTTCCAAAGGTATATTTCTATGGATATATCTTGGGATGTCTCTAAGGATAAGTATAATGATGAATTTACATTTAGGAAAATGACCTAGAATTTTGGAAAAGGATAAAGTGAGTGGTTTACTAGAAATACATCCATGTTTGGATACTACAAGTGAATGTATCTCTAGAATATATGTACCTAAGAGTAACTACTCCAAGAATGTTTATCAGGATTGGCTCGATGTAACATGGTACATGAAAATGTGCCTTGCTACACACCTAGTATGAAACTCCATGGGGATATGCTTTTGAAATTCCCAAACTCTTTAAGAACCACCATGAAAGATTTCAATATAAGTCGACAACGAATAAACTAGGATTAAAATATGGTTTCATAGAATAAAGATGTAATATACATGATTTAGGCATCCTATAAGTTATTTTTCAGAATTATGTGATTTTATATTTTGATAATAATTTCCCACACTATGGTTTCTGGTTTTAGTTAATGGTGATTACTAGAAAGAACATGGTTAACATTGAATTTTTCAGATGTGGAATGTATGGGAATGATGAAAATATATTTTCCATGTTTAAATATCCTAAAGAGAATAAGGAATGTGGTATGAGTATGGGTTATACTTATAAAGATAAAGAGACTTAAAATGGAATGTGAAAGGTATGAAATGATCATCTAGTATTGTTTACATTAAGCATAAGGAGAATTATTATATTTAAGTTGAGGAAACTTAAGACATTATTCATATTTCATATTATAGGAAGGATGTATTAAGGAATAATTTGATGAAGCCTATGTTATGGTTTAAAAATAAGTTTTGATTAATGAAGTATTTATGTTTTGGAATTCAATGATTATGTCATATGAATCATGAAATATATAGTTATTTTTAGTATATGTTTTCATTAAGGATTGAAAAAGACTATTTTAATGGTGATGAAGACCTAGAAAAGTGATTTCATGGAAAGATGAATTTTGGTTAGGGTACGACAACCCTTAATTAATGTTTGACGTTGAGATAATGATGGTGGGATAAATATATATTGGATATGAATAATTAAATACAATGGTAAAAATTACCCAGGAACTGATTATTGAAAAATTGGTCTATGCCATCATGAATTAAGTTTACAACTTGTTTGATTTAAAGAATGTATTAAGTAATAATTATAATAAAGAAGAATGCATTTTTTCCAAAAGGATTTATTGTAATTTATGTTATTACCATGTTTTAATGGAATATACGATGTGGGTATTCAAATTTTTAGAATGTGACAACCAAGTGGTACTTTGTGATACATGGAGGGATCGATGTTAAGCTGATTTCGTGACCTTATTTTTAAATTTGTTGATTTTCATATTTTAGAAGGATTATAATGTTAACAATATGTGGAATGATTATTTTAAACATAACATGATGTTTGTGATAATAATGTGTTATATCAAAACATGATGATTTATAAATATTGGATAGCCTGTTTTAACAACATTGTGTTGATGAAAACTAATGACAAATGGTATGACATATCATAGTTCTCAGGATCTATTAGTTCCTCAGGAATGAAAAAATCACCGTCCTTTTTAGAGAAAGAGGTGAAGTGGATAAAAGAAGAAAAAATGGAAAGGTTTTATCAAAATCATGAAAGTATATCTTCCCATTAAAATTCTTTAACTTTAGTAAAATGATCTATAAATATTTTTTCCTATTTCCTTAATTTTTGTTGAACCGATGGCCCTTTAAATTATCACAGATTGATGAATTTTGGGACCTAAACATTCCATTTTTCATTCAATTATTTGTGATTTATGACCTTAATCACTCTTTATAAATATTTACACTTTCCCCCATGTCTAATCTTCACTGCCAAGATATGTTATCCTTTAAGGAAACATAATTATATGTTACTTTGGGTGACCATTATGGTTCCCACTTTCCCTTTTTAAGGGAATTATTATTATTATTTTTTTGAATTGGGTTTATATGAATGAAACCTTTAAGTATTAAATCTTTGATAACCTAGATTAATTTCTGGGGAAAATTCAGTTTAATAGGGGTAGAGTATAACACCCTAAGATTTTGTGAAATATATATATGTTTGAAATAATTTAATCTTTTTGATATTTTTCATTTCACACTAAACTAAAAATAGTTTATTTTATATTAAAGAACATTGTTTGGATTGAGTTATTAGAAAAATCAAATTAATAATGTATTACACATAACAAACATTTTAGATTACTCTACATAGAACACTGAGGTTATCTTTCATTTCATGCAATAATGACTTTCCTCGATGGATTTAATAACACGCAAGACAGAGTTTTACCGAATAATGTTATATTATTTAATATAAACTATCTATTAAATTATTAGCTATGAAAAAGGATAATTAACTTTTAAAACTATACGGTTTAAATAAATATAAAATTATTTAATTTATTTAAAATTAGTTATAGATGAATATGAAAAATGACTGAATATAAAGAAAAATATTATTTTACCCACAAAGATGTTTTACTCAAATAAATTAAATTAATTACAATTGGTGAGTGACATTAATGTTATATTTATATTATATACTGAATAAAATATTTTTTACATTCATCTAATATATTTTATAAGATTAAGATAAAAATAAACCCAATTTTACGCATAAAATACTAAATTTCTTATTTATCCATTTTTAATACCTTTTAATGGAGAAACATCATTAAATCCATTTTTTGAAATTTTTACGGATAATATATGTCAAAATGAACTTAATATTATAAATAAAAAGATAAAAATTTGGTGTGGGTAAATTTTTGATATTTTTTCTAAGGTTTCATTTTTAATTAATATTTAAAAAATAAAAAAATAAAAAAAAATAAAAATTTATTTTTCGTTTAATTTATTTATATGGTAAAATTATATTTTATATTGGTTAAAAAGTTAATTAGATAAAATTTTATCAATGAATCCAATTTAGTTTATTGGAACCAATTTCACGTTGAAATTGTATATAAAAACATAGTGTACTTTTGATCATTTTTATTTTAAAAACCCACATTGTCGTCCCGTTAGCGGGATTAAATTTAAATAAATTTCATACACTTATTTTATTTTAAACTATAAAAATGGATTCAATATTTGTAATAAGAATAATATATAATGTCTAGTATGGTAAAATTAGTTTTCACAAAAAGTATTAGTGAATGCAATTAAAATTAATTACATTGATTAAGGTAAAATTAAGCTTTACAATAGAAGAATACTTAAAATTAAGGGAGAAAATTAGCTAGCCACTTGTACAAAACAAATTTTATGACTATAATTCGTCAATTAACCTTACATTATTGATTTCTTTTGTTTTTTATGTATTTTATTCGGTAAAAACGTGGGTACACCTAACTTGTTGTAAAAAATACCAAGTGAGTCCTTATCCTCCCCTATAAAAGGACACCATATATCCCACTTATTCACACCTCAAAACCCACATAGGTTTGGTCAAACTATGAATAATAAACATCCAAAAATCCCTTAATTACTCCTTTAATCCTTTATTTTTGTATAAATCAATCCAAGGAATCCCTTTGGCGAAAAGAAAATGGAGTTACCCAAAGAAGGGGTAACATCCTCTCTCAATCTATTTTCATTTATTCTATTTCTCCACCCCATCCAAAATATTTGTTATATGATTATAAAACAAAACCACTATCCTAAATATAAATAGATTTTTTTAATAATGTTTCATCCTAAACTTACACACATATCCATCTAGTGGGTAACGAACATATTGTTTAAGTTTACATTGAATGAACGCCTCACGAAACAATGATTGTTCATTTTTCCTTTATATCCCATCATGGTGAACATTATAATTGAAAATATATTTATATAAATTATATTATATTTTTATTATGTTTTTAATATTTTTTAGTTATTTTACATCACACATCATTATAACTTCAAATTTTTTGTGAATATGATAATTTAATTTGAGGAAGTATGGACTGTCACCCCTCAAAGAGTTGTGATTCATTAAAAAACTACATGGATTGTATTAATTATGTGTTTATACTTATATGATATATAAAAAATAATAATGAATATTTAATTTAATTATTTATATATATACATATATTCCGTTTTTTTGATTCTTTCAATACCACAAAAAACGTAAACAACATTCATTCGTACGTATGAACTACCATATCCGTGAATGATTTATTCAATTTAATACTCCTATATTATATTGATTATTATAATACATATATTAATATACATGATATTTATATCATGTTTTAAATTAAGTAAATCATTATATAAGTACAAGTACCAAAGATATAAAAAATTATGGCACATGAGAAGAACAAAGAGGATATTACCTGAAGTGAAACAATAACATAGAATTGTTAACAAGAGGGTAACATAATGTCATAATAAAACAATATATTGTATTAGATATAAGAATATGGCTATATTATAGATTAATAATATAGTTTAATTATTATAAATGATGTTTGTATGAGTAATATGAGATCCAAGACACAAGGTAAAGGGATTTCATCTCACCTTTTTATTCCTCTCATCTAAATAGTATTTATTTATGGAATAAAGAGAAATAAAAATCCAGAAAGAGAATGAAAAATAAAAACAAATCAAGGAGGTATGAAATAGTGTAAGATGAGGTCATCCCCTCTCACAAGTTCCACTCCCTCAGACTTGAGTGTATTCCTACCCTCAGGGCCCAAAAAGACTGAATTGTGGGATGCAATGGAGGCTAGATGGTCAACCACTTTGTTACCCTCATGCCAAGTGTGAACCACCTTTATATTTCTACTCATGAGGCCTTTTCATTTTCTGATAGTATATGATATAGAACAAGGAATATTATCAGTTCCATGAAGATCCTTAAAGAGGACCATGCGGTCTATCTCAACTTCATTAATGAGGATATTATGTTGATAGCACAATCTAAGGCCAGAAAGCAAGACTGAAGCCTCTTCTTGGAGTGAATGAACACTTCCATAATCTGTAGTGAACAGTAGGATAACCAAGCCACTAGAGTCTCGGGAAACACCTACACCCCACAATTTGTCCTGTCTAGAAGAGCCATCAGTATTCAGTTTGAGGCCAGTGGAGGGAGGCCTCCAGTAGACCCAATGACCTGATCTAGCATTGAGAGGACTAGTGGAACCTATAGGTCTCAGCTGGAGAGGACTGAGCATGGGTGACTATCACAAATGATCATTCGTTCTGAGAAAATCCATGAGGAGGCATCAGGTTTTGATGGTAATAAATCTTCCTAACATACAATCTCCCTCATATATGGCTCTGTTTCGAGTATACCAAATGCCCCAAAACCTGGCGGTTAACACCAGAGCTCGTGCTTTCCTCTCCAAGATCTATTCAGGCGATCCCTGGAACCAGTGGTCCATGAAATCGTCCACAGAATGTTCTTAGACATTGTAGGCAGTAAGGCCACAAAATATGCTCCACACTGCATGTGACCAAACCCCTTTAAAGAAAAGATATAAGACGCTCTCCTCCTTAGCATGGCAGCACGAACATCTGGAAATAGAGGGTATACCCAGCTTTTTGATGTTATCATCAGTCGGCAGCACACAGTTCCTGATATGCCAAGAGAGAAAGTTGAACTTGGAGGGAACTTTTTTACACCACTTGGTCTCATACCGTGGGTCAGAGCTGTCATGTGAATCCATACTTTCATGAAAATTGTTGGTGGAGAAGATACTTGAAGAAGAGGGAGTAAACACACATTGATCAGGCCCCGTGTTCATCTCAACGTTAAAAAAGGTTTCCATTTTTTCATTTTACAACACTTCCTTGATAAAGGAAGGGAACCTACTGGCCTCCTTGTCAGTTATATGAGGGTTCAGACAGCTAAGAAATCCAAGGATGGAACTAGCCCAATTATGGTGCCAAAAAGAGAGGTCCCCATTACCAATAATCTAGCGAGACAGTTGTCAGAGGGAGGGAAGGAATTCAGCAATCATAGACCAAAGGGGGGAGTTGTGACTATGCCTAGTAATAATAAATTCACTGCATCTATGGTGCATCATCTTTCCCCACAAGGACCGTCCCTCAAGAGCCTCCCAATCCAGTTTGAATGCATGCATTGGATTGTTTCGTGTAGGTTTCTGACATCAATACCTCCATTACAGATTGGTTGTGACATTCTATTCCAAGAGACCCAACATCGTTTTCCTTTAGAGAGATAATCCCAGAGAAAAACTGCAGTTATTATATCAATGTAGGTAATGACTCCCTTAAGAACTCTGATGGAATCCATCGCATGAATAGGAATGGATGACAACACACTGTTAATGAGAGTGATCTTGCCTCCAAAGGATAAGAATCTGTTTTTCCAATTAAGAATTCTGCCTATGATCTTATGCACAATGTTGTCAAAGTCATGGATGTGAAGACGTTGGGGAGAAATGGGTGCACCAAGGTATTCAAGAGTAAAGTTACCTCTTTACATGTCTAGACTAAAGCCTAAATAGGCCACACATCTTGATCCACATCTATTGGATATGAAAAATTTACTCTTGGAGCAGTTTATGAGTTGACCACTCCAATGGAAATAATCCTTTATCACCTTATTGAAGCTACGGACAGACCTGCTGCTTCCATTCCGGAAAACCAATGTGTCATCAGCAAACATGAGGTGAGTCATGCTTGAGGGGATTGAACGACTCCGGTAAGGAAGAATCTACCATTGGTTTCTTCTCCTTTTAAGCAAACATCTAAGCAAATCCTGGGAAATGATGAATATGGTGGGGGATAGAGGGCCCCCCTTCCTAATTCCATGCATGGATTTGAAAAAGCCATAAAATTTTCCCATAAAGGAGACATAAATCCATGAAGCACTGAAACATCTAAAGATGATGTTAGTGGACCAGGTCGAGAAGCCCATACTTGTGAGTACCTTGATGATTAAACTCCATTAAATTATGTCATAGGACTTATTCATGTCGAGTTTTATGGATAAGTTGGACCCATGGTATTTGATGTTAACATCTGATATCAACTCCCAGGCCAGAGCAATCACCCCTTTTATAGAACTACCTTTACTGAAACCATGCTACTCAAGGGAGATCCATTGGAAAAAAAAGATATTCTTTTATTAATGAGACATGAGAGTATTTTGTAGGAGAAGTTACACATATTGATAGGCCTATAGTGATGCAAAGAAGAAGGATCTTTGATCTTAGGAATAAGGACCAACGTTGTTGCACTAGACACCCAGGGAATGTTGCCTCCACAAAAGAAATCCTGGATAACAAGAACAACATCATGCTGGACAACAGACTTGGACTCTCTATAAAAGGATCATGGGAAGCCATCCGGGCCTGTAGCACTATCAGGGTTAAAGATCATTATGGCCTCATGTATCTCCTTCTCATTCGGTATTGCTTCAAGGGACTCATTATCTGGGCTAGAGACATGGGTGGGGATCATGTCCAGGAAGGTCACCCTGTCACCAGGATAGCCCTCAGACATGCAAGGGTTAGTGCCTTTCAGTAACTCCTTGAAATGAGAGAATGCCAACCCACCAACTACATCCCTTTCATCAGTATACGAGCTATCCTCTAGCATCAAGTTAGGTTTCTGATGAAGAAGATTCTCCCTAATGCAAGCATGAAAATAGGTAGTGTTTTTATCCCCCTCACTAAGACATTGTATCCTTGATTGCTCAAGGGCAAGCCACTCTTGGGATAGAAGAATTTCCACCAAGCTATCCTTATTACGAGAAATGTCCTCAAACACCTGATCATTCCAATCATGCTCCAGATTGGCTTCTAACTAATCAACATCTAACATAATCCCTTTCATATCCTTGTCAGCAGGGGGCACCCGTTTAAACCATGCCAAAAGCTCTTTCCTTAAGCGCCACAGTTTGTTGTGCAGCCCGATCCACAAGTGTCATTGTTCAGAAGCACCCCACGATCTTGTGACCACTTGAGTATAACCTTAAATGTGGGTCCATTTATGAGAGAATCTGAAGTAGATACTGGGCACCTGTCTTGAGTATAGGGAAATTAGTAGGGGAGAATGGTCAGAAATGCTTCAAGTTAGGTGGGTTACCTGAGCATTGGGGTAGTCAAAGATGGCATGAAAATCTTCCAAGCATCTATCCAACCAGCTCTAAGATCTTCAGCCTCCTCTTTGATTGTTACACCATGTGAAGCAGTCCCTAGAGTAACCCATGTCAGATAGTCCCTTTCCGGACAAGAATTGGACAAACTCCATGCTTTCCTTTCTAGGTAAGGGACCTCTCCCCTTCTTCTCATTCGGATCTATTTCAATGAAATGTATCTTTATCTGGAACTCTCATGGTCTTGGTTCTAGGGAAAAAATTGACTTCATTGTCATGGAGACGAGGAAAGCAAAGGCCTCTATTATTATGGTATTGGAGCCTAAATAGGTTTCTTCCAGAATTAGGGAGTTCTCCCGCAAAATAAGGATGCATGAATTTCTGCATTGAAACCCATCCAATTCCAACATCTAGATTTTCTAGAAAGAAGTATTCTCTATTGATTTACTTGTTACTGATGACCAATCCCTCAAGACCAAAGTCAAGTCTGGAAGTGACCTTTTTCTTGCCTCTTTTATCTATGGAAGCTGTGATGCCCACAAAAGGAGCTCTCTTTGGTAGGGGCTTCAATCCTTTGATCCATGGATGTATTATATGATTATTGCTATTAAATTTATGTGTATTTTTATATCCATTATATGATCTTATTTTATGTTTCAAAAGTAACAAAATCGGTAAGATAGTTTTGTCTCAATTTTCATTCTTTGAGACACAACCATGTTATGAAACTATATTTTTATATGCGGTGTATATAATGACTTAGAAATGTTTTTATGAATATAATACTTTAAATGATATTTTAAGATTACTTTAATTTCATTTTCTTACATGGGGAGTATTGTTCAATGATATTAAGTGGAAAGAGTTTTTTGAAACAATCTCATCGATTTTTAGATTAATTATGTTTATGATTCCTTTGATGAAATATTATGATACATATCTCAAAAGGATTCATGAATTTTATTATCCTATATTTATTAATGATATATATATGTAATGGTAATATTTTACACTCTTTTTTAAGTATTATAGTCACGAATTGGTTTTTAAGAATGATTGAATTTACCCTCTCTTTGGTCAAGAAATATATATTCCTTAAAAACATGTTATCCAAAAAAACGTTTCAAAAAATACTCAAAAATTCTCTTATGGTATTTTAAAAAAATTTCTAACCCTGATTTACCTATTAAAAAAATGTTTATTTTTTAAAAAAGGATTCTACTTGTCATTTTCTAGAAGTGGAACTTTTCTAAACTTATTACGATACAAAAATAATGTTCAGAATATATAGATTCACCTGCCATAATGACCGTCATTACCTTGATGCTTAATTTACAAGATTACAATGATATTTTTTAAAAAAGAATTTTTTTACTAAGATTATGGAAATTCATTGGTTTATATTGGTTTTCAATAAAAAATACTTGCAATTTTTTTATGTTTAGAAAGTGTTTTAAATTATTTTAAAAGATTCCTTTATAAGTTTTTAAAAGGTTTCTTTTAAAGGAAAGGATTTAAATGACTTTAAATGTTATTTATTATTTTTATTCATCATTATAATTGTAAATTAATTTCTTTGTATGGATAATACATTCCTAGCATGTGTATACAAGGCCACCCACCTAACTACCCATGCTCTCAGGTTCTTCAAAGAAATCAATTGAGGTGGGAATCATTCATATTAGATAAGTTTAATAAATAATCATTCAAGAAGCACAAAAAAAGATTAAACAACCAATTTCATTTAAAAAAATCATCAAATGGTTTTAAATAATACTCATTAATTTTAAGATAACTCATTTCATTTCAAATGCACATATCAATTCATGCCTACATTTATAAAGAATCATCCTTCAAATCATTCATTCAATAAATATAATTTTATATAAATAAAACATTAATTTTAAAATCCATTGTAAAATAGGTTGAAAAGACAACATACCATTTTGGAAATTTTTATCAAGATTATCAATTCAATATTTATAAATTATTTAGAAATCAATTTGCAATTAAGAAAGATGCAACAGATTCAATTCATATGAATTTCATATTGAAACCACCAACCTCAATAATTGTTTCATTAAACACCCAATAATGGATCCAAAACTAGTGAGAGAGATGAATTAATAATGATTCGTACATTATTAATATGTAAAACCAACCATATTTAAATTTCAATGATCTCTAATAAAGGTTCAACAATGAGAAACCAAAACATCCTTTTAAAAATGTTGGAACACACAAAACTCCATCAAAGAACACATTCAATTAAAATTAAAGTGAAATAAAGGATAAATTGTTTTAATAGAGGGAAAATATTATAAGATATTCATTAAAACACTCCATTACAATTTTATTTAGCTGGAGTAACCATCCTAGAAATTTAAGAGGTCATTTAGTGGTTTTAAAAATTTGAAACCCCCAACACCACACACCCAGTAACAACTTATTAGAAAATTATGAGGTGTTTTGGGACTAGCCATGGTCTCCACCATTCCCTAGTGGAGCCCTATTAGTCATTTTGTATTGTGGTACCAATAACTCACCACACCCTAATATGGGTATGGTGGTTCTATCTTCTTCACATAGGTGAAACATAGGGAAAAAATGACATGAACCTTGGTGTGGTCCAACATGTTTTTCATTGGAAAAAGTCCAATATTTTTTATTAATGCACCATGTTCCTAAAAAGATTTTGAATCCAAAAATAATCAACATAAGGATAAAAAAACATGGTAAAACAATTAATTTAAATGAAATAAAAAGTCAAGATGTTACAGTCCATGTCGTGTAACCCAAATTTTCACGTATATGTACACACCATGTCTCTCACATTAGGTGTCTAGCCATGTATATGACCAGACTCTCTATCATGTAACTGATGATTCATACCTGAATTTTTCATATTGACAACATGTGGTGTTGAAATTTTCTATAAACTAAGAGTCACTGACATACCACATGATTTTTGTTTTTGATACAACACATCATGTAGTTAGTAATTCTAGGTGCACAAAGAATGAAAAAAACATAATTCTACACAAAACTCGATATATTCATTCCAACACAAAATTAAGGAAAATAATATGAAATATGGGAAAAAAGAAGTAGGAACAATTTTTCGTTAAAAATGTGGATAAATTAAAAATAACAAGCCCAACCTAATGGAGGATCACCATAACATTATGATCACACACCTTGTATCCAAAATAAATGATTATTGCACCCCAATCTATACCTATTATCACCACATGATGAAATCTACCCATCCACCTCCTTTAATTCAACCTCAACATCCATGAAGGGGATAATGCCTCCAATTTTGTGACTATGTAAATAGATACGGAGAGATATGATAATTAAAACCTTAATTTATTATAACATGATATCCATTTAATGGAAAAAACTCAGGGCCTGATACCTTCACATATATTATACTTATCCTATGTAAAACCCACCATTTTGGACATGATTGAGAAATCATAATTTCTATATGACATATAATTTTTGAGATATTAACCATTGAACATGTGATAATTAATACTATTTATTTAATAAATATTCAATATCAAAAAAATATTTTCCCATCTTTGGATATCTCTAAATACAAGCCTAAAGGTAAATGTCACATTCTAGAACAAACAAGACTAATAAAAAATATTTTTGAGGTTATATAAAAAGGGAAAAATACCATTTTAACCCATTTTAAAGGATTTGGGCTCTAAAACTCCAAAATAAGAAAAGAATTATTCATACAAAAAATAAGATTGCTACATCATCCCCACCATCAGGGATTTTCATCATAGAAAAGAAGAAAACCAATATACCCCTATAAATACCCAAAAAACATAATTATGTGGGAAGATAGAAAATTGAAATATAGGATGCACCATATTTAGAAATCATGTTACTATATAGGGACCAAGAAAACATATTTTGGGGGAACACATACCTTTCCCAATACCTAGATAGAGAATACTATAATTTATATTCTCTTTCCTCCACATTCAAATCCCATATCATCCTATTATAGGGGAAGCCTCTAATATAGGTGAAACATTCCTTTTGAAGGTATGATAAATGATTCCCACAAATAACCTTTTTACTCCCATGTAGAGACATCAAGCCATATAACATGAAGTGATTCCATAAGCCATTGGTTTCTATCATAAATGGTTTTCCTACCAAGGAATTTCGTTGGTGCATCATACATCCCACACTCACAAGAGGAACATCATGACTATATTTTGAATACAATTGAATCACATAAACATACACTATTTAGTGTCTCAACAATATCACCAAAAGAAATTTTTATATCATATCATAACTTATTCTAATAAACCACTGTATGAAAACATCAACATTGTCTAGTTTATCAAACATGGGTAACATCAACCCTATCGTACTTTCCTCACGAATTAATGTAGGGATGACATGTCTACACCATGGAACTCAGACAGATCTCCATCTACCATAGATAAACTATTTCATATGCTCTAAAAAAATTGACATCTAATTTATTCAAATAAACTGCTGTCATTCGCATGAAATAGTATGACATACTCACATATTTTAATAAGAAATATGGTACCACTACCAAAACACTAGACACACTGACAATAAGTCCCAAAATACTGAATGATTTTCAAATTTCATTATGAGAGTCATGACTACCAAAATCACACTAACTATTTTATAACAACCTTATCTCATAGTTAGGGCCAATGTTAGTGATTCCATAAAAAACTATTCATATTGATCTATTCTTTACAAAACACAAAATATGAGAATATTTAATCTTTTAGTTCAAATCTTCGGAGTCCCCTAAACTAATGCATTATCAAATATATAGTGCTCACTGACCTAGGGGAAACCAAAAATTTTCTATGGGAAAATAAACATTCTTATGATTAAAATTTCTAGTTTGGTCCTCTAAAAGAACCAAAATTACTAAATCTAAACTCAACAACTAAGGAGATAACACATTGTAATGCGGTTTACCCCTACATTGATACTCGATATCAATTATAACAAAGTAGAAAAATACCCACTAACTTGTTTGAATAAAAACCTATAATGAGGGTTACCCATCCCAACTTAATCAAAGGGTGGAGAACCATCACCAAAATCACATTCTCAAGTCACCCTACATTGGAATAATCCATGAGAAAAATACCCCTATAAATCACCTTATATTATAGAAATGTACAAGGTTTGAATTTTACCTCTATGAGAGCATCTCTATAAAAAAACACTAGTCAATAAACTATACTTAAATATCTAGAACACTGTCTAACAACATAACGTCAATAGAATATCATGCGATAGCGGTAATGAATATAATCACCGCAAATAAGGGCGGAAAATCGTGATGAGAAATTCCAGATACTATCTAATAAAATCATCAATAGACCAAACTATGGGTGGGTCTATTACTATGATCAACATATTTCATCTATCAATCACCCAATAAATAAGTGTTTTCTATAGATTATTTAAATGGGTGAATTTCCCTTTAAAAAATTAAAGAAGAATAAAATTATAATTTAATAAATAAACGATTTTTAAATAATAGATAGAAATATAATACAGAATATCTAATAAATTTGATTAAATTTTCTAAATATTATATAAATGTAATGAAATAACAAAAAATTTGGAATCTAAATTATGAATTTATATGAGATGATGATAAATGATGCAATACTGAAAATTAAATAGGATACAAACACAGTTGATAAGGAGTTCAAATAAATATTGATGTGATATATATGTCTCTATCCATTGAACAGATAAGTAAATTATATAAATATTTTAGTCTCAATTATGAGAAAGAACCCATCCCTCACAATTTTTCTTGTTATTTCCTTATTGAATGTTTTCAGCCATCAGGTGACCCATCCCACACTTTTCAAGAGTGTGAACCATTGGTGAAAGGTGGTTAATGAAGGAGAGGTTTTCAATGGGAAAACCATTTACTTTCTGATAAAAAATCCCTTTGTTAGAGTGAATTAAAATGGATAAAACATATTTTTTGATAAAGGGAGAGAGCCATTTTAGGATTTAGATCTAGGACAAATCTTGAGAGGAAATGGAAATTCTAGAGTTGTGAATTTTATTTTATCATTGGAGTACTTCATTGGGAAGTGGTATCACATTTTCTTAAGATGAGTCTTGAAAGATACAATACTGTCATTTTATAGGATCTAAAAGGTTTTAAAGCTTCTAGAATCACTGGGTGCATCTAACCTATAATAGACCATCATAATAGTTATTTTGACCATTATAATTGCTTCTTTATTGGAAAATTCTAGATGCTATTAGATACATAGTAGCCTCTACTGGGAATCAGTGGAATGCCTAAAGGCATCATAAATTATGGATATTCTATGAACTTGTTGGTACACATCAATTATCTAACTAGTGAAATATTATTAGAGACCGTTGATTCCGTGTTCACCACCATCTAGCTGGTAGGTCTTCATCTATAATAGGGATTCTAGACATATGGAAGTAGCTATTTGGTTCCCTACAGTAGGTAGCAAGTAGTGTCTACATTATACTATCTTCACAAATGACCATATCAACATCCTCCTAAATCCTTCCTTTAGGATTCTAATATGATTCAAAATACTTTAAGTATAGAAAGTGATAAGTCCAATCCATCCTAAAGGATTTAATGTAACTCGATGATGACATGTAATTCACCACTATGAATTCAAAAAAATTCAAAAAATCAATTAAATGAAAATGGTAGTGAGACAGATAAGTGTTTCTAATCATGAAAAAGCTATGAGAGAGTGAGTGCGTATCAAAAAAATCTACCCTTTTTTATGATTACAAACACTTAACATAAAACGATAAATTAAGAAAAGATCAAGAGTGAACTATATAAATAATAAATTCAATAAATCAACATGATATTCCATGAGATCAATAAGTGAACATAAAAAGAGAGATTAAAATGGTTAAAATAAAGAAAATTAATATATTTTAAACCCCTCACTAATTTATAAAGCAATTAAATCAGTAGAGGAAAAAAGAATTCAAAGAATTTAAAATTTTCCATCCCTTAATTCTTAAAAACATTTCTTCCTCTTTATGATTAACAAAAAAAATGACATCAAAAATTAAAAACAAAAATATGAAGGTTAAAATTTAAGAAATAATTCTGAAAAAGGTTAATGGAATAATTTTGAAAAATAATGAATAAGAGAGAAAAAGTTTTTTAAAACCTTTTTTGATTTCTATAACTCCCTAAATAAAATAATTATTATAGAGAGAGAAAAAAATAAAATAAATTAAAAAATAAAAGAAAATGAAAAATGACAAAATTTGAAAAAAACTTCCTAACTTACAAATCCAAAAATAATATAATTATTATAAAGGGAAACCAAAATATTAAAATAAAAAAAGGTATATTTGGAAAAATGAAGGAAAATGAAATAAAAAAAAAGAAGAAAAAAATTGAGTAAGAGAAAAAGGTGGAGAAAAAGTGAAGTAAGATAAAAAGAGAATAAAATCATGAAAATAAAACTAGTACATAGGTTTTGTAAGGAATAATTTTCATTTAGTAAGAGATCCACCTTTGTTGAATGTTTTTCATTTTATTTTAAAGTGATTATAATAGTTATTCCACATAAGGTTGACAATACTTTAAAAATATGTATCTGTTGTTGAATTTAATCAATGAAAAATTAAAATAAAAATTAGAGAAAAATATTAATAAGACATTTTTACTCATCATTAATCTTATTTCCATCCAATGGCCCGAAAGCCTTCATTTTTTTATTGATTTTGATAATCCACCATTCATGGAGTGAGGTGGAACCCTTAAATGTTTCGTATGCGTAAGTATTATATGGCCCATAGGCCTTAGAGGATTTTATTTTCCTGTAGGCTTTAAACATTACGTACAACCAAGACTAACTACTTGGAACTGATCCTCCCCAGTATCTTCATCGTGAAATATGCTCTCCACCTTTGCATGGATGTTCAGCTAGGCATTCTCGTGCATTCACAGGCTTGTCCTGATGGATGATGCCATACCCTATCATTCTTGCAACCCATTTAGCTTCTTCTGTTGTGAAATACTTTTACTCGTACTCCTTGTAGATCTTGTCCCTTGTAGGTTGCTTCGTTTTCATCTGTAGTTAAGATGTCCCAAAGGCCTTGAGGTGGCCCAAAGGCCTTACTGACCCGATGTCCTGGGTGGCCCGAAGGCCTTAAATGACTCGGGGACTAAATCGGTGGCCCGAAGTCCCAAACATGGGCATATTCTCGGATGCTATAGTACCAAACAGTACCTGCTACAATACCTTCTACGGTACTGCTACAGTACCCCCTCAGAAATTATGCCTCCACTTGGATTTGATCTCGGGTTGCCTGGATGAACTTATGGAGTCCTTACCAAATGGGCTAATGCTCACGTACAATCATTAATCTTATTTAATTGAGGTAAAATCAAAATTTTGATTTAAAAGAAATAAAAAAATTACAATTATGAAGAATTTTTTTAAGAAAAATTAGAAGGTAGAAATGGTAATATTTCAAAACAATAATAATACATTAAAAATTATATATTACATTGGAAATATTTCCTATAAAATTGAAAATAAGTTTTTTTAGAATTTAATTGATTAATTTAATTAAATTTGAAAAATAAATATCTACATTAATTAAAATTTCTGAATTTAAGAGATAATCATTCAACTTAAATGATATCATGAGTGGGATAAAGGATCATATCCAAGGAATATTAAGATATAAATAAATATGAATAATATTTAACAATAATATTTTTAAAATAGAACTCAAGATAAACATTAATAAAATGATTAAATTTGAAAGAAAATCATTCCTAATTTAACTTCAATGAATTCAAAAAAATTAAGGGATAAAGGTTTAGTGAAATTATCATGGCGTTTATATTCCATAGGAAAGAAATATCATAAGATATTAACCTTTTGGAAGTTATCTCTTTGGAAATAGTGATGAAGGTTGGTGTGTTTGGTTTGATAGAGATGGATATGATTTTTAGAGATATTGATGGAACTTGTATTATACTACTTGATAGGGATACGGTTCAATTTTATCCCAATGTCTAAGAGTGTGTGTTGATTCCATAGGATTTGGGAGAAACAGCTCCCAATGAATATGTATCCCGCTTAGGATATAGTAGGGTAACTGAGTTTAACATTGTATTACTCCATGAGATGTGGGATTTTCCTAGTATATTTCATGATTCAAAAGTACTTTTCTATTATAGATTTCATCCACTAAAATAATAATCAAAAAATGAGGTTAATTCAGAAACATTTCCTTTAGGATAAAAATAAATTGGGATTTATGGATCCTTTTATATAACATAAAATTCCTTAGATATATTTTAATTGAGATTTTATTGGATTAGATTTAAATTGAGTACAAAGAAAATCATTGAACATGATATCAGTCTAGTTAATAGTAAGGTAAAGTATATTATGAATCATACTTATATAAAGTGTTTTGTCAATAGTTTTACTGGAATCATCTAATGTTAACATAAAATAAATTCTCATGGGAGTCCTCATTTACTTTTCAAAATCCATTCCAAATTATTTTATAAGTTCATTAGTGTATTTTTATTAGATTAAAAATATTCATTTGGAATTTGGAGAAATTTGAAAGCTGATAAAGAATTTCAGTTCACCCATAAATCCCATCTCTAATTCCCTTTTCATTACAAAAAACATTAAAAACAACGTTTATCATTATATGAGATTAAAATAACATCATCACTATAAAATTTATCCAGAAAATTGTCATTTGATATGTGTTTTAAAAAGGGAGTATAATATTCTTTTCACATTTTAAAAACATTTGGAATATGAAAAAATGAAGGAAACTATGGTGATATGTGAAAACCAAAAAGATCCTTATTGATTCTAGCTGAGTGATAGTTGAAAATATTTCACTATAGTAGATTCATTCTTCTTGTTTATAACCATTTTAAACTAAAAAATATATATTCATGTAATATTTCCAAATTCTTTATTTGAAGGTAATAACATGACGATCGTTAGATCTTTCAATGAGAGTCCATACATAATTTTTAATGAATTGATTTAGTACCTATTTCATGTAAAGTAACCAATTTTAATTGTTAAAGTTTTTGGGTTCAAGTTGAGAATAAAATGTAAGATACTTAATATCATTTAAGATTGACCCATGAGTATTAGTTATCACTATTTCCAATGCTTTCACCGAGGCACGTGAATCTGTCTATTGAGGATACACAACTGTTTGCCCACATTCCCGCCTTCCAAAGGCGGGCGACATCTGTCACATGTTTAGGGACATTTTCTCCTTGATTGAAATGGGATGATTGGATGTCGGTTCCTCTTTTCGTGGATTCCTCCTCGGAACTATTTACCTCGTCTGGGTCTCCCTTAAAGATTAAGTTGTGGTTTGTGAATCTTGTTCCCAGTGCCATATCTTTGTGGAAGTAGGTTAATTACATGACTTCCATCAGGACATTCCATAGGGTCTTGACATGGTAGCAACCTTAAGTCGAAGTAGATGAAAACATTAGGCATGTCGGGGTATCTTTGGATGCGTGGAAATTAGGGATCTTATATTCTTACTCATAATAGGGAATCTCAAAGGGGAATAACCCGAGGCATCCCACATCAGTCATGGGGTATATTATGTTGGAGGCATGTATCTGAGGTTTTTCTCAGCTTCCCATGTTTAAAACAGGGTATGCTGCGAGTTTAACATCTTACGGATATGGTTACTCCAAAGGCATGTCTTCTGAGGTTTTCCTCAGGCATCACATGTTTAACATGAGGTAGGCCATGATTTTAATGTCTTGTGGATATGGAATGAGGGTGATCATAACTTCCCATAAAGACATAATAGATTGGTACATCCCTATGAGGGAACACCTGGAAGGTTTACTGGGTGGATCGATCAGAACACTCAATAAGATAATACCCAAGACGGTGTGTCCCATAAAGGGAATATGTCACACCATGAAGGATGATATGGACACCACTGAAGCAGATTAGGGAGTTTTCACCCCAGAATGGGGGAACACCAAGGTTTACCATTGGCTATAATTGAACCTCGTGGTGGTTTCCTACATACCAGGTGTAGATGATAGGTATCAAAACCCAAGTAGTTCAAAGGGGTGAGGAATTGGGGTGTATGGAAAGTACAACAACCCAGATAAATGTTGGGGATTTTGCATGGAAAGCGGCCAAAGTACTGCTTGAAGTAGTGAGGAGGTGGATTCCATGATCCCACCGGGATGTGGTGGCCTGGGTAAGAATCAAGATGGATGATGGAGAGTTGAATTAATTGGAAGTAGAATGAGATGGAACCGACATGAGGATGATGATGATGTTGGTATTGAGCCTTGAGAAGTCTTCCTACGTATCCCCATGATAGGGAATAAAAGTCCACGATGTTCGGTGGGATGATGGGACAACTGAGGGGGCGGCCTATGAGAATGGGCGCATGGATGGGATCCAAAGGAAATAGAACCTCCAGGTTAGGTTATGATGTTCCTGGAACACATGGGATCGAGGGAAATATCCAGATGAGACATGAGTGATGGGATTAAACCTCATAGAGGCTTCCTAAGAATCCCTGCTGCAGAAAATCAATGTCCACGTAGTTCATATGACGACGGATTACCGTTTATTGGGGACTTCAACGGCTTACTGCCGAATGAGGTTAACAGCAGCTTACTGCAGAATGGGGTTGACAATGGCTTGCCACTGGATGGGATTGACAACAAATTACCACTGGATAGAGGATTGACAATGGCTTACCACTAGATAGCGGACAGTTTAGTGTCAGGAGGGACAAAAGGGGGGGTACAATTTAACATCATGGAGGATGGGGGTGAACCGACATAATGTGGTCTGGACCAATGGGTGTTGGGCCTGAACCTCAGGGAGGCTTATTACGTACCTTTCCTTGGAAAAGATCAAAGTCCACGTAGTTCGAGAGTGGGGCTCAGTGTGATGACGCGAAGATGGTCGGGACCAATTGGGTGTTGGGCTTGAACCTCAGGGAGGCTTCCTACTTACCTTTCCATAACAAGGATCAAATTCCACATAGTTCAGAAAGGGTGTGGGCCTTAAACTCTAGGTTTCCCATAGAGGATTTCATGGTCGATGCTTACTCTAAGCCCACATGAGTTGTGCTCGGTGTGAGAAAGAAGAGGCAACAAGGACCTGATGATCATGGCGCAAAGGTGCATCCATGAAGGTTGGTGAATGGATAATACACAAGGAAGATGCCCGAGTGCCGCTATGGAGAAGAAATGGTGAATGAGGCTTATGCAAAGAAGCATCCTAGGTGCCTCTATGGAGCGGAAATGGTGAATCTGAATTACACAAGAAGGCAGTCCATGTGCCGCTATAGAGCGACAATTGTGAACGGGGCTTACACAAGGAAGTTGCTTGAGTGTCACTATGGAGCAGAAATGGTGAATGTGGATTATGCAAGGCAGCTGCCCGAGTGCCACTATGGAGCGCCAATGGTGAATGGGGATTACACAAGGATGCTGCTCGGGTGCTACTATGGATTGGAAATGGTTAATATGGCTTATGCAAGGAAGCTGCCCGAGTGCCGCTATGGAGTGCCAATGGTGAATGGGGCTTACGCGAGGAAGCTGTCTGGGTGCCACTATAGAGCGGCAATGGTGAATGGGGATTACGTGAGAAAGTTGTCCGAGTGCCACTATGGGGCAAAGATGGTGAATGGGGATTATGCGAGGAAGCTGGCAGGGTGCCACTATGGAGCAACAATGGTGAATGAGGCTTATGCGAGGAAGCTTCCCACGTGCCGCTATGGAGCGACAGTGGTGAATGAGGATTATTCGAGGAAGCTGCCCGGGGGACGCTATGGAGTGGCAATGGTGAATGGGTCTTATGAGAGGAAGCTTCCAGGGCACCGCTATGGAGCACCAATGGTGAATGGGGCTTATGCGAGAAAGATTCCCATGTGCCTCTATAGAGCGGCAATGGTGAATTGGGCTTACGTGAGGAAGCTTCCAGGGTGCCGCTATCGAGCAGCAATGGTGAATGAGGCTTAAGTGAGGAAGCTGCCCGGGTGCCGCTATGGAGAGACAATAGTGAATGGGGCTTACGCGAGGATGCTGCCTGGGTGCCGCTATGGAGCGACAATGGTGAATGGGGCTTATGAGAGGAAGTTGCCCGGGTGCCGCTACGGAGCAGAAATGGTGAATGAGGCTTATGCGCAGAAGCTGCCCGGGTGCCACTATGAAGCGGCAATGGTGAATTGGGCTTATGCGAGGAAGATGACTTTGTGCCTCTATGGAGTGACAATGGTGAATGAGGTTTATGCAAGGAAGCTTCCCATGTGTCACTATGGAGCAAAAATGTTGAATGGGGCTTATGCGAGGAAACTGCCCGAGTGCCACTATGGAGCGAAAATGGTGAATGGGGCTTAAGCGAGGAAGCTTTCTGGGTGCCGCTATGGAGTGAAAATGTTGAATGAGGCTTATGCGAGAAAGCTAATCGTGTGCCATTATGGAGAGGAAATGATGAATGAGGATTAGGCAAGGAAGCTATCTGGGTGCTACTATGGAGCGAAAATGGTGAATGAGCCTTAAGTGAGGAAGCTGCCCGGGTGTTGCTATAGAGCAACAATTGTGAATGGGGCTTACACGGGGAAGCTGCCCGGGTTTTGATATGGAGTGGAAATGGTGAATGATGCTTACTCGAGGAAGCTGCCCGGGTGCCGCTACGAAGCGGCAATAGTAAATGGGGCTTACGCGAGGAAGCTGCCCGGGTGCCGCTATGGAGCTGCAATGGTGAATGGGGATTATGCGAGGAAGCATCCTGGGCACTACTATGGAGCGGCATTGGTGAATGGGACTTATGTGAGAAAGATGTCCGGGTGGTGCTATGGAGTGGCAATGGTGAATGTGGCTTATGTGAGAAAGCTGCCCGGGTACCACTATGGAGCGGCAATGGTGAATGAGGCTTATGCAAGGAAGCTACTAGGGTGCCTCTATGGAGGGGCAATGGTGAATGGGGCTTATGCGAGGAAGCTGCCTGTGTGCCGCTATGGAGCGACAATGGTGAATGGGGCTGATGCGAGGAAGCTGCCCGTGTGCCCCTATGGAGCGGTTATGGTGAATGGGGATCATGCTAGGAAGCTACCCGTGTGCCTCTGTGGAGCGACAATAGTGAATGGAGCTTATGTGAGGAAGCTACCCAGGTGCCGCTATGGAGCACCAATGGTGAATGGGGCTTAAGCGAGGAAGCTACCCTGGTGCTGCTATGGAGCGACAATGGTGAATGGATCTTACATGAGGAAGTTGCTTGGGTGCCTCTATGGAGCGACAATGGTGAATGTGGATTACGCGAGGAATCTACCTAAGTGCCTCTATGGAGCGCCAATGGTGAATGCGGCTTACGCAAGGAAGCTACTCGGGTGCCACTATGGTGCAACAATGGTGAATGGGGCTTAAGCAAGGAAGATTCTTGGGTGCCACTATGGAGTGGAAATGGTCAATGGGGCTTACACAAGGAATCTACCCAGGTTCCATTATGGAGCGACAATGGTGAATGAGGCTTATGCGCGGAAGGTTCCCAGATGCCTCTATGGAGTGACAATGCTGAATGGGGCTTATGTAAGGAAGCTGCCCGGGTGCCGCTATGAAGCGAAAATGGTGATTGTGGCTTATGCGAAGGAGCAGCCTGAGTGCCACTATAGAGGGACAATGGTGAATGAGGCTTATGTGAGGAAGCTTCCCATAATGTATTTCTTATATCTAGCCATTTGGGCGTCCCAACTCATTGTTAGGTTGAGGTATATAGTTGGGGTCTACACATATGCGCTAGTGCACAAGCGGGATAACACCAAGGGCATTGTAATCTCTCCGAACAAAGGGAGATGAAAAGTGTGATTCACATGCCTGAAAATAGGAAATCAATGAGGGTGGAATTATCATGGAGGATGAATGTTGACCGTTTTTGAAACAAAACATCCATATCGCGTTAAGCTGATATGGGGATGAAAAAAACGAGGGTCGACTGTTGACCATGTTTGAAACACATGACCTGACTCGAAGTGTCATCCAAAGACTTAAGGGGTGTTGGCCCAAAATGGTAGGTGAGATGATACAACACGGGACAAGGCCGTTAGGGGGTCCCTTCAGACATGAAATAGGATGAAGATATGAATGAAGGACACACGAAGCATGAGTTGGAGTGATGGAATGCTGAACAGTTTCCAACACTTTTAAAATTATTCCACTGTAATCATGGCATGAGGCATCTTATGCTTTTCACATAATCCATCTTTTATTTGGAACAAGAGGTATCCAATTATTTAATGGTAGGGAATACTATAGTTTATAGTCATGTAGATATGACTATTGGCATCTTATTCTTGGATCATAAGGCATCTCTTGTTTGGAACAAGAGGTATCCTATTATTGAATGGGAGGGTGTACTACAGTTTATAGTCATTTAGAGAGGAATGTTGGAATCTTATGCTTGGCATATAAGGCATCTATTTTTTAGAGCAAGAGGCATCCTATGTTTAGAACATAGGGTTTACTGCAGTTTATAGTCATGTACATAGGACTATTAGAATCTCATGTTTGGCGCATAAGGAATCTCTTGTTTATAGAAAGAGGCATCCTATATATTTCATATTGTGTATACTATAGTGTATAGTCATGTAGAGAGGACTATTGACATCTTATGCTTGGTGCATAAGGCATCTCTCGTTTGGAGAAAGTGGCATCCTATGGTTATCACATAGGGAGTACTACAGTTTATAGCCATATAGAGAGGACTATTGGCATAAGGCGCCTAGAAATGGTTGGTTTTGTGACTTATGCAAGGGCGGACCTTTCTGGTTATGCCCGGAATAGGATCCAAGTGATAGGGATTGGATGAGTTACTTGAGGAATGGTTCGACTCAAGGTATTTGAGGAATTTATGAGGAGAACATCAACTCATGACATGAGAAATGAACAAAGAGGAATATGTCGACTCAAGGTGTTTCATGGTGTGCAGAGGAGTATCTCAAATTTTGGTATTCCATAGGTGGATGGTTGGTGCGCATAAGGGCCCAATAGAAAATCCCGATGTCCCAGCCCGAAAACTTCATGATGTGACTCTCTATTTTTCATGGGGGTCAATGATGAAAGTGAAGGGACTGGGAACATAGCCCGACACTGATCCCAAGCGGGGCTGTAGGGGCGCAACCCTCATGGTATTGACTAGTGGGTGTAGGCCTATATACTGTTGCACAAAAGATAGACTACACACAGGATGAACTGCGCGTAAGATAGGACTATGAGGCACAATTGTGCACATGATTCGACACCTTGGTACTGTTACGTGCAAGATAGGATGTTTTTGCATGCAATATTGGATGTTTTTCATGCAATATTGAATGTCTTGTGTGCAAGATTGGAAGTTCTATGCACAAGTATGGAATCTTGTGCGCACATGACTTAGGATGGAAACATTCTAGGAGATGAGCAAACCACTGTGGGCCCACACGAAAGCGGAACCATATGGGACATGTCTCAAAAGATCTCACATGGAGGGTTCCATTCCTCAGTGCATGGAAGAGGTGGTCTTACGTGCATTAGAGTGGCGACCGACCTCTAGAGACCTCCCTCGAGGGGCGGGGGCTACACTTGTATTTATAGACAAACCTGAGAGTGCTTGTGTGTAAGATTCCAGGCGTGGAAGTGATCTTATGCACACCCTATGGTGGTTTCATGCACAAAGGGGAATTTTAAGTCACATTGGGTGTGGAAGAATCAAGCGCGTTGATGCTAATCTTGTGCGCACCTCTCAAAACTTGCGCGCACCTTCTTTAGACATTTTTCGGGTGGCCTGGACGGAAGATGACATCTCGTTGGGCACGTAAAAGTTTTTCACGACATGTTGTGCCCAAGATTCCATTCTTACATGCAAAACAACCATTCTTGTGCAGAAGATTTTACTTCTTGTGCGCAAAACCATACTTTTCCCCAAAATCATCATGGATGGCCATTTCCAGCAACCATACTTCGAACGACTATAACTTCAGATCCATAACTCCGTTTGGGCTCCACGACTAGTTGAATCAAAGCTTCTAGAACACGCTACGCTCCAGTATCATGTATTTAAGAATTATATGAATTACATGGACGTGTTTTTTGTTACAAAAAACCACTTATAAATCACTGATTCAATTTCAACAGGGATGGTCTAATTTTTTTTGAAATCTTTTAGAAGAGATTTTGAAGGTTTTAATTTCTATTTGTAATTTTACTTAGTTTGAAATGGTTAATTTAAAATATAATTTAAAAATAAAATTTATTAGGAGGTTTTGGATATTTCCTTAAAAATAAAATGGACAGATTATTACACTATTTTAAAGATTTTGTTAAATACTTGGTAATATTTTCACGAGTTGGAGTACCCTAAAATCTAGATTTATTGGATTTAGAATCAAATTTACCATGTTTTTATTTGGTGTTAAAAATAAAACATGTTCAAAAACATTTAAAAATACCACCTTTGGGTTTTATTATGCTAAAGCTTGTATGGGGTTTTAATAAGAAAATAAATAACAAGAATTTGATTAATGAAATTTCTGCTATATTACCAAGATTAGTATAAAAATATTTTGGAAGAGAAAATTCAATTAAAAGAGTTCATGAAATTTCTTTTATTGTTTGATTTCACCTCTCTACAACTACTTTTTGTTGAGGTTTTTGAGGAGTACAAAAAAATTATTAAATACTTCTGAAGAACCTAAATAATTCAATTCATTTTTATTGAAATATTTTCCATGATTAGAAAAAATTAAAATAATTTTAAATCCTTTTTCATTTTCAACCTTTCGTGAAATATTGATGAAGTTTTTTCAAGCTTTATACCTACTTGTTATGCTATAATCCCATTTAAATCATGTAAAGTAATCAACAATTAATAGAGTATAGGTTCCCCCTATAATTTAATTTTTATTAGGACCAAAAAAATCAATATATATTATTTTAAAAGATTTTGAAAAATATATATAATTTTTAGATTTAAAAAAGGATTTTTTTTGCTCATCTTATTGAAATGTTTCAAAAACAATGTCAGAATTAAGATGAAACTTGGGAAGGTCTCATACTAGTTGATATATGTTATGTTTGAAAAGGTATTGAGTTCTACAATAACTAAGGCATTAGTTCCAAATCCATTTTCACTAACTTTTACAATAAAACACTTACTATTTTGGATATTAAGATATATTAAATTAATTATTTAAATTTTATTAAAGATTAAAGCTATAAATAAAAATTTTAATTTTGAATTTAAAAGATTGATTTTTTTGGAAGAGATTTTATAACCACTATAACAAAATTGACTAATACTTAGTAAATTATTTTTCAATCCATTTAAAAATAAAATATTTTTTATTTGGTTTGATTTATAAAACCAATGTAACCTTCACTGATTATATAATCCTCTGAATTATAACCAAAAGTGGTATATAATCTTTCATGTTTATTGATTTTATTGAATTTGGTGAGATCACCATACATGTGTCTTGCGTAACCACTATCGAGGTAGTACACAGTTTCTTGATATTTTCTCAGAGGAAACAAACCCTAAAAAATTAAGCAATTGATGATTTTGGTAGCCACAACAACATGAATCATCTTACATCATCCAATAATGATCTGGGAATGAAAATTATATTAACAACTTTTCTTTTAGAAATATTGAAAGAAAGATGAATTGAATTTGGTCTTCCATATTTTTCATTTTTTTAATCGCTTTCTTAGATTAAATGAACAATCTGTTTGAAATAATTAAAAAGTAGATTATGTGAAACTCCTCTAACAATAATTTTATTCATTGGAATTTTTGAACATATCATATGTCTATGGTATCCAAATTTAATTCGTTCATTACTTGGGTTTTGTTAACCAAAAATTTTATTTAGAATTTCGTCACCTTGGGTTAATTTAAAAGTGGACTTTATATTCTATTGGTGATTAATTTGAGATTAGAAACATTGGGTTGATTTTTGATTTTTGTGATTATATCATAAAATTTTTATTGGGGATATTTTTTTATTTATCCACTTGATTATATTTATTCTCATTTTATATGGAAAGAGAATAAAATTAATGATAACCATTCTAATGTCTGTTTTGAGAATAATTTATGTCTTTATAATTTAGGTGACTGGAAGATAAAGAAGAAAAATAAATAGGAGAATACTGAGAAGAATGAAGAGAAGATAATGAATAGGAATAAATATAGAATGAAGTATTAACCTAGATGTTTTCATAAATATTTTCCATGTGACACTTTGGGATTGATTCACATGACATGTATAAGGAACTACAGTTCAGTGAATCAAAAATTTCACTCAACATTGATAATTTAAAATCCTTTTTTACCTTTTGTTTATTTATTTATGCTTTTTCTTTTTGACTGGGAACTTAGTTTTGATGTGAACTTTCTTTTTTACATTCATAGTATGTTACTTATGGTTCTAGTTTTGGATTTGAATATTTGGATCTCTTTTTGAAGTTATTCTTTTGGAAGTGATTGAACATGTTCATAGTTATAAGATCATAGTCTATTAGCTAATATAGGTATATTCATAATCATTAGCTTTTAAGGTGATAATTTTTTTAATTCATCAGTTTTTTTCCTCCTTCTCCACATGGTGTTTCATTATAATTTTTAATGTCATTAAAGAGTGGAAAATTTTCTCTACCTATGTATTTTCCATGTATTTAGATTCTTGGATAACCATCACTTTAGGATCCTAGGTGCTAGATAACACCCAAAATATTTTCATTTAAAGAATTTATATTGATAAATAATATTTGAGGGAATTTATAGAATTAAAGACTTAATTAAATCTACTAAACATTCTAGTAATAAATTCATCATAATTCACAATAAAAGTATGAAAAAATTGGTGAAACATATCTAATCTTTGGTCCTTAACATTATTTGTGGATTTTTTATATTTCTTATAATTATATCCAAATTTTTTAAGTATTGTTCATGTGTAAAAAAGAATAAACTCATTTATATCAATACCAAAATGTATTGAATCATAAAATTTTTGTTCAATTCAAAATTCACAATATATTTGGGATTCAATTTCTCTTCCGATTCTTTGGTGGGAACATACCCATGAATTACCATTATGTATTTTGGAAAATAAATTATACCATGTAATGGAGAAATTTTATTCTTCCAATACGAATATTTGGTTCTGTTAAAAATTAGAGAAAGAATATTAGAATTAGGTGTAATAATTAACATATTATTTTGATATCAATTAAAAATTTGAAAAAAAATATTTTAAAAACAACGATATTTGATAAAAACTAAAAGTACCCTTTGATAAAAATTGTTGGTTAGAGATTATGGCTAGAGGTTGGGGGAGGGGTAAATGTATATTTTAAAATTTAAAGTGAAATAAAATATAAATTTAAAAAATAAAGGAGGTTGAGAAAAATAGATGGAGAAATAAAATACTTGATAGTTGATAACTTCAATTCTAGTATATAATGATTATATCAAAGTTATTAACGAACAAAAATGTTCGAGTAAAAATTATGAAATTATGAAATATGATGATTAATTGTGCAATAATAAAAAATAAATAGGCAAAAAACCCAATTGATACTTATTTCTTATAACACCTTGAGATTTTATGAAATATTTATTTTCAAATGAATTTGACTTATCAGATAGGATGGATTACAAGAAATTCCATGTTTTAATAAACCATGATGTATTTTTAAAATAATTATATGAATATTCCCTTATAAACATTATATCGACATGTTGGAATAATTCTATATAAATTTTAAAAAATTTATTTTTTAAAAATTTACCAAATAAATTCATTGGTTACTAATTTATTAGAAATAAAAATAAAATCATTTGAAAGGAAAAAGAGATATTTTTTAGAAAAATTTATTTATGAGCACAAACATGTTTTATCTTAATAAATTAAATAAATCACATTGGGTGAATGATTTTAATGAAAATATATATTATAAATTTAATACAAATTTTTAACATTCATTTAATATTTTTATACTCATGAAATAAAAATAAAATCCCATTCAGTACTTAAAAATGTATTTTTCTCAAAAGATAGTTTTCAACGCATTTTGCTTGTTTATTTTAAAATTTATTTCATCCACTTACAGTTATTGATTCTTATTAAATAGATTAAATATTTGGAATCATGTGGTTCAAATTTGGTAAATATTCACCTTTTACTTTTGGTCAATATGAATAGAAACCATGGTAAAATTTATCATATCAATAATGTGTAAATCAAGTTAATCAAGGTCAAAAGTAAGTGATAAGGCCTTAGTTTTTCATCATAATTTTTATTTAATGATGGTTATTTTACCCTTATTAACATACCCTATAAATTTAATTTTTTAAGGGAAAAATTTCCATAAATATTACCGATATAATATTTACATCAAAGGAAGTTACAAAATGTAAGTCTCATAGTTTAAAATATCTATTATGTATCAAAATAAGAAGAAAATAAATTTATGAATGAATAATGGAAATAAATTATTATGAATTATATAAATTTATTTCCAATTTTCATTAATTATATAATGGATTTGAATTCTTATGCAACACCAATGCATTATTTCTCCAATTAATAGGAGATATAATTAGTTATTTATAAATATTAAAATTAATATAATTTGACTATGTTATTTTGTACAATTATTTTTATATGATAATTTCATATTAGTGTTATTTTAAATAATTATATTCAAACTAAAACCATATATTCATGTATTTTAATTCATATTAAATGAATAGTACTAAAAATGACATTAATGACATGCTATAATAAGTAATAATTTATTAAATGATATAAAATCTGTAAAAATATTATATTCTGACTAATGAATGGTAAATGGTCTTAAAAATCAAACATGTTCCAATAATGTATATATTTTTTATTTTGTAATAACATTATCAACCCTTAAAGTGTAGAAAACTTTAATATTATGGTAGTTGTCAAAACGGTTTATGTAGAGCTACAAAAATATATGTGTAAAATTTGATCAAAACATGTCCAAATTTTATTTGATGATATTATTTAGAAAAATAATTATTTTATATTAAAATATTATAAATTTTTATCCATTTTTAACAATAAAAATAATTTATATTAATTTAATATTTTATGAAATTCCAAGAGAGGCCATCCCCTCCATTATAAAAGGGAACCCATACATTCTCTTATTCACACCTCTTTGAGCCTTCTATATTGACAAAATTATACTAGGATATCTCATATACTTTCATAACCACAATATATAGTTTCCCCTCTTCCCTAAATACGAACCTTATATCCCTTAAGAATGAATTAAAAGGAGTCATTTTGAAGAAGAAGTAATCACCTTAGCTGATCACTTTCTTTTTAATTCTTCTTTTACTTACTATAAATATGTTATATTATTCATAAAATTATAAATTAAATATACTAAATACACATAAATGTTATTATTATTATTAAACCACCTATATTCACCAAATTTCCATCCAATTGGAAGTGAAAGTATTGCCCGTGCAAACATATGACCTACCATCTCCACGTAGCGAAACAATTCATTTTACATCACCACCATTGATATATGGTTATTATGATGGGTTCGATATATATATGAATTTTATGAAATAATTATGAATATATAATTATAATATAACATCTACCTTATTTCCTTCTAAATCTTTGGATAATGATAATATTGATTGTGTGTACGTGTGGACTACTACCTCCATGAAGCGATGTGATTATTTTTTTAAATTTTAGTTTTACATGGATGGTAATAAGGATGGATTTAATGAATATAAAAAATATATATACTATAAAAATTATTCTAAAAATTTTATTTATGTTTTACCTTAGTTTTTTTTCTTTTTATCAAAAAAATGAAAAAACATTCATGCTTACGTACGACCTACCGTCTCCATGAACAGTGTAATTCATTTTAAATCTCTATAATTTATAAATGACTATAAAAATTTATATAATATATATATATATATATATGATATTAATATCATGATTAATTTTTATATATTGTGGAACCATGATCAATGTTTAAGGACACAAATTACCAAACTAGAAAATACATGAAAAACAAAGCGGATATCATTCGAAACAATAATTTTAATAAATAAGGGTCAACAAATGAGTGATAAATTGTTTTAAGTAAATCATATTTGGTATTATATATATGAGTGTTGTTTTTTAATACATGTATAATTAATCTATTTGTCTTATAAATTAGGTTCCAATGCATACGAATGAAGTCCAACCTAAGGTAATAGATTTTCATCTCACTTTTATTTCTAGGGGGCACATGCATTATTCCCCACTTATTTATTTTATGTGGTGTATGTACTATCTATGAATGTAATTTATGATTCTTATAATTAAAATTTAGGGATATAAATATCCATATTATTTTATTTAATTTCAGGGGTCTTATGACTCAAAAGTTACCAAAGTGGTAAGGGTTTTATGTTACAATCTCATTGTTTTTTAGGATTGTCTATGATTACATTTACAATGATAAAATATTATAATATGAATCTAAATAAACTGATTAATCTTATTATAATATATTTATCTCTTTATAAAACATGTTTTCCTTTAATTTTACACATCTTATGCACTCATGATATTTAAAATGTGTTTTTAAGGGAAATCGACTTTATCTCTCTTTTTGGTAAAAAAAACCATTTTCATTCTTATACATGTTTTCTAAAAATGTTTTAAGGAATGGTTTTACTATTCACCTATAATTTTTTAAAATTTATTTTTACCTATTTTTTACTATTTACAATATTTTCTTGATATTATATTCTTATAATTTTATAAATGAGGTACTTTTTCTCATTTTCTACAAAATCATTAAAGAAATGGTTTATTTTAATGTATATAGAATGGATGAAATTTCTTGTCATCATGAGCAATTAGTGTTTGGAAGATTCCATTATATGTTTATAAGAATTTATTTAAGGAAAATGTTTCCTTAATAACTATGAATTATTTACACGTTAAAAAAATTATTTCAATCTGAAGAGGTTATTTTTATTAAGAAAACTTCCAAGTTATCTTTCAAAATAATTTTCCATCTATGATGTCATATTTGATCTTAATTATGATTTACCAGGGATATGGTCCAATGATACCATTATTATTCTTTATATATATGGTTAGTTTTTATTTTTATGTTATGTTTATAAAACCAATTTATTTTCCATGGGTTATGTTAGAGAATTTTTGAAATGATTATAAAACCCAATTTCTTTGCACATGATATGATTTTATGATATGATGAATGTTTTATGATATTGTTTCCCACATATGTATGATTTTAATTATGTAATGGTGGTTACATAATTTCCAAATACTATAGTTATGTTATAACCAAGGATGGTGGTTACATTATAAACAAGGATGATGTTTACATTATAACAAATGATGGTGGTCACACTACAAAAAACATCATATTCGTGGCATTTTTGTAGAAGAGGTTAAGCTCAACCCCCTTTAAATTCATTTTATAGGTGTTTATGCATAACCCTTATTATAATAGAATATAGAGGGGGTTTACAACCCCTCTAAATTATTTACCATTTTTTCATTGTAATATTTGGTTGGATTTTACAGGTAGTTTTGTCAAACCAAAAACTAATTTAATAATTAGTGGCCCTATATGTTCAGTTAGATTTTAGTGGTGATATATATACATATATTATTAATTTGAATATATATTAGAGGCTATATATATAACATGTATATTGTTTTTTGAAGGAAATAGTGGGGGTTCACAACCCCTATAATCTCTTAAATTATAGGTGGTTGTGAAACCTCTCTTATTTAAGAAATTAGTGTGGGGGGGGGGGGCTGTGGAACCCCTCTAATTTATTACATTAAAGGGGGTTTTCAACCCACACTAATTCATGAAGTTTGAGGTGGGTATATGAGCCACTTCTAATCCCTTTGATTAGAGGTGTTTTTAACTCACTCTTATTATATATTATTTTTTAAAAATAAATCACATATAAATTCAAAATTTTATAGTATATATGCATGGGTGAGCATGTGTGTTCACAAACACAAACACACACACATAAACACACACACACACACACAGATATATATATATATATATATTACATAAAAACATCATATAAATGTATTTAAATGCACTGTAAACATATATATAAATACATTATATAATGATTTTAAATAAATATCTATACATATAAAAAAACTTTACATATATAAATATTGGAATATATAATATGAATGTAATTATAAATATATTTATTCAAATATATAAAATTTATATACGGTTTTATAAACACTATACATTTATATTATGATTTATATTGTACATATACTGTATTAAATACATTTTTATTCTATATATATGTATAAATAAATGTATATCATATTATGTATATAAAAAATATATAATATAGAAAAAATTTAAATTAAAATAAAATATAAATTTTATTTATTTATATTATATTATAAATATTTTATTATATATAAAATTTTATGTATTATATATTTATTTTATACATATTTCACTATACCATGTTAAATATAAATTAATGTAGTAAATATATATATAATTTAATTATATTATATATTTCGAACTATATAATTTTACTTAATTGTATTTATATGTATACACAAATATACTAGTATAATTTCATGTATATATATACATTTGTATAAATTGTATTTCATATAATAATTATATATTACATAGAAGTATAAACATATTATATAAATATAAATATAAATATAATTTATTTAAAAAATAAATCATATAAAACCCAAGCTTGTTGTTTTTATAATTTATATTATAATAATAGAAAATATATATTTCAATAATAATAATATTATTTTATATTATATATATTTAATATTATATGATATACAATTTATAGAAATAAATATATATAAATGTACACAATATTATAAAACTATATTTATTAAAATACATATATATTAATGTACATAATATTATAAAATTATATGTATTAAAAAAATATATATATTAATGTGGATAATAATAAATATATGTATTAGAATACATTTTATAAATATTTGTATGAATTTTATTTCATATAATATAAATTATCTATTTGTATAATTTTTTTTCATATAACATTATATATATTTTTATAAATTTTATTTCATATTTACTATGTTTATAAATTATATTTCATTTAATATTAATTATAAATAATATAAATATTAGTATAAATTTTATTTCATATATATGTAATTCATATGATACTAATTATATATAATATAATACAATTTATACAAATAAATTTATATTAATTTACATAATAATAAATATTTGGATTGAAATAAATTATATAAATATATTTTTAAAGACATCACATAAATTTATTAAATAAATACTACATTCATTTTATATAAATAAACATGTACCTAATATATAAATATGTATTTTAGTATATAAACAATATATATAAATATATTTTTTAGTATATAAATATATGTTTATATACATAACCTAAATAGAATTATAAAAAATATATTCAAATGTATGTAAATACACATACAAAGTATATAGTGAGTGTCAATGTATAAATTCAATATAATATAAATGTTTTATAATATATATATATATATATATATATATATAATATAAAATGTACATATTAATTTATATAATTATGCATGTATTTAAATATTTTTTTAAATAATACTTTTTTGAATTATTTTAATAATATATATATAAATACAATATTGTGTAAATATATAAAAAATGAAAATGTCACAGTGTAAGAGGCACATGGAGTATATGATGGAGGTATGGGCTTTGAAACCCAATGGGGTAAAATTTTAAAATCTATTGAGATTTATAAGCATTGTGGGTGTGCTGGTGAATAAGAATGAGAGAGGATGGATTGGCTATGGGTGACAATACTATATGGGGGGGGGAGCAGTTGTGTAACTAGAATGGCATAGGGAGAAAAAGTTTCAGGAACGAGAGGGCTGCATGTGACACAGTAGGACATAAGGGGGATAGGTGTCATGAACTAGAATGAATGGGTGGGGGCTGGATGTCATGAATTGAAGGGGAGGGTGGATGCACAGGAGGATGTAAAAAACCAAATAAATTATTTAGAGGCGGTTCATGAAATTGCCTCTAATATGGTTCAATTATATGGGTTAAAATCCTATCTAATTAAGTATTAAATAAAGATGGTCCCCAAAACATCTTCTAATGTCGCTCATGAAATTTAACTTGTGGCAGTTTCCGACCACCGCTAATTTGATCAATAATTTATAGGGGGTTAAAACCACTTTAAATTGAGAATATATGGTGAAATTAGAAGGATTTTTATCCTCTAATAAAATCTCCACTAAAATATTTTTTTAATTTACCTTTGGTTCCTTAAAACAACCTCTAATAATAGTAGAAAGTCACATTACTGGAAACTCCTCTTATCCACCACTAATGTGTTTAGAATGGGTCATAACCCCTTAAAAACTAATGAATAACCCCCTCTAATCTGGTTATTTTTTAGTGTCACATTATAAACATGGATGAGTGGTAAATATATATCCCTTCGATTTATTGGGAAAATATTGATATCTCATGAGATAAACAAGACCCTAATTGCAAGTTTACCTTGTTTAGTAAGGGACATTTTCCACTATGATATTATTTCGAGAAAAAATTTACTACTACTATGGTTTAGGGAGTGAACCCATTCTATTATGATTGTTTTTGAAATGATATTCTACTACTTTGGAAATGATTTTATATGATTACGTGTATGAAACTAACTTATTTCTTATTCCAATATTATAGTGACATAGATCATGTTATTTGATTCCTTTATGATCCATTTCTCATGATTCCCTAGATTTATTCCATGACTCATGATTATGATCAATGATATCTAGGGTATGATTTTTGAAATATTATGATTAGGTTCTCATACCCTGATGTTCATGTTATGCTCAATTGAGCATTGATATCTCCCTTGTTTACCCTTACTGAGCATCTGAGTACATCCTTTATTTTTCTTCATTTCCTCAGGTTTCTAAGAATAATTTTAGGAATTATATGTCTATTTAGGGTGCTAGTTATAAAGAACATAATGTGAGACTCTTATAAACCGATTGTTTTTGTGTCAAAGTTTCCAAATATACTAGACTTATATGATTCTATCATGGATCATTACGTTATGTAATTAATATTAATATATTAATATGTGATATCTTTGAATGAAAAGTATGGGTCACTGTAGTTGATATCAAAGAAATGTTTAGTTAATCATTAGTAGCTAGAATGAGATAACATTAACGAGAACCCTTGTGAGAAGTCTATATTTAGGATTAAATATTAATGTTTAGGTAATAATCTTGAAATACCTAGGTTAAACATATGTTTTCATGAAATAAGGTTTCATGATTCATAAATACTATAATGATTTTTCATGATTATTTTGTTTTCCACTATGTTTTTTATTCCTCCCACTATGTTTTTTTGGATTTATTGAATGGTGGGATTCTCATGGAATCTTGTTAATGATGAATGTGATGGAAAATGGAATTATTTCCCTCTTAAGAAATCAAATGTAATGGGATATGTAATGATAAATCTCATTTTTATGATTACACATCTTCCTCAAAATATGAATCTCACTAATATTTCAAATGAGAAAAAGATAAAACAAGAATCTATTGAGTCCGTTGTGAGGAAACACCCACATTTTTTCAGCGGATCCACTAATCCCCTAGTTATTGAGTGATTAATTAGTACAATTAAAAAGATATTTTACATTCTTTAGTGTTTCAAATAGGAGATTGTTATTCTGGAGGTTTATTATTTGGAAGGAAAACATGATCAATGATGAAATATTATCAAACAAATGAGGCAATAAAATGAATTTATTCTATATAACAAGATGAGTTAAGGAGATTATTTTTTAATAAATAATTTCATTGAATTCTTCACATGAAAATAGAGGAGGAATTCCATGAGATAATGTTTAAGGATGTTGAATATATTATTTAAATGTTGAAAATTTTATAATATTTTGAGGTACACTTCTATCATTATCATCCAATATGAAAGTATGTTTGATTGATTATTTTGTGGATTGAATCCAAATATTTTAAGGGAGTTATCCATGAGGGGATTTAATAGCTATGAAGAAATAATTAGTTGTTCCATAATGGTGTTTATGGATATTGGAGTTACTTAAAAATATCATGGTCATGATAAGAAAAAAAAGAATTAAAAAAAATTATAAAAAACATGGAGAGAAGTATCTGATACTTCATTTATGATCGAAGTGTTGTAAGAAACAAGGAGGGAATTATCTTGAGGGAAATTGGTAAATGTTTCAAGTGTTGAAAGGAAGGTCATCAAGAAATCTAATATTGAAATAATGGGATGATGTTAACTAGTGATACAAATAGAGATAATACTATAAAGAATTTACCACCCACACTCAAGCAGTTCAAATTTATGGAGTTTAGAAATTATTCCATCGTGCACCAAAATATGAAGGTTAATGATGATGGTCAATGTCTATAACCTATTAATCCTAGAGAAAAAGGAAATATCATGCGATTACTATTTCTGATGAGGGGTATGATAAAAATGTTGTAAAGGGTACACTTACCATCCAACCTAGAACTATTAATGTCTTATTTGGTTCTATATCTACCCACTCTTTTATTTTATAACAGTTTTATGAGGGTACTGTAGTACCACCTCAAACACTAGATATTAAATTTTCAGTGAATACACCTAATGGTATGACAATCAAATCCTAAGTACAATATTCTTTTCTAGTTAATGTTTGTGGTAATTCTCTTCCTATGTATAATTTTATTCTCCCTTTCATTTAGTTTGATGTTATATTAGGTATGAATTGAATTTATTTTCATAAAAATTACATCAATTTCTGAGGAAGGTAAGTCATTTTTGATATTCCGAATCAACCAATGATAATCTATTAGTGTGACGATAAATATGGGATTTCAATGGAAACTATACTCATCATATGATTCATGAATCCTAATAAAAAGAGTTTTTATCTCAAATGGTTGGGTAGAATGTCAACATCAATGATATGACTATTTTTAGAAGTTTTTTGATGTATTTATAGAATAATTTCCTAGTATTCCACTGAATCATGAAGTTGAGTTCTTGATAGAATTCATACCTAGTTCTGCATATATTATAACGACTACTTATAGAATAGTCCCAATTCTGTTGCAAGAACTGATGAAGAAACTCCAAGATAATATTGATAAGGGATTCATTAGGCGAAGTGTATCACCATGGGTTTCACTAGTTATTTTTTATTAAGAAATAAAGATGAATCAATAAAACTCTTCATTGTTTTTCAACAACTTGATATGATCACTATCAAGAATATGTATCCTATACCCCATATTGAGGAATTTTTTGATCATCTTTGTGGTGCTAAATAATTTTCAAAGATTGATCTCTATTCTTGATATCATTAATTGAGGTTCAAGAAAGAGGTTATACCAAAGATAGAAGTCCATACATGTTATGGTCACTATGAATTTATAGTGAGGCCATTTGGTCATACCAATTCCCTCTCTATTTTAATGTATTATATTAATATAGTATTTAGGTAATAAATTGATTTGTTTTTTTGTATCCATTTTTGATTATATTATTTTATTTTAAATGATCATATAATATCATTAAGAGCACTCATGAATTGTACTAAATACCTCGTGGAAGGATCATCTTTCTCTAAATTTTTCCAAGTGTGAATTATGGATTCATAAAGTTTTCTTCTTGGGTAATATAATCTAAAATAAGGGTATACCAGTAGATCCTTCAAAGAAATAATTTATTGAATGTTGGAATAGACCAACCACTATGATTGGAATTTTTATTATTCTTGATATGTCTAGATATTATAATCACTTTGGGGAGAATTTATCATGGTTTTCTAATAAACCCATCAAGTCAACTCTGAAGGGATCCATGATACATTTCATGGATGAATGTGAATATAATTTTAAGTATTTAAGGAGAAGGTTGGTAAGGGAACCAATTCACACATTAACTTGTAATGTTGAAGGGTTTTTAATCTATAAAGATTCATACAATAAGAGAATTTGATGAGTTCTCATGTAGTATGATGTGGTGATAGCTTATGCATTAAGACAATTGAAAGTTCATGAGAAATTAAAAAACTTATGATTTTGAGTTAGCTATGGAAATGGTTTAATTAAAGATATGTGGTAATTATATTTATAGAAAAATGTGTGATATATATAATGATCATGGATATTTAAAGTATATTTTCACATATAAAGAGATAAATATACTCCAGAGAAGATGTCTGAAGTTGATTAAATATTATAGCTACTCAATACATTAACACATTGGGAACAAAAACAATATGGAAAATTTATTTAGTTGATAGGATAATGTTATCTTGTCTACAATGAGGATAATGAAATATTAGATATTTCTAGATTTGAAATGGATAAATATAGAAATATATAAGAAAGGGGAGAAATATTATAATTCTAAACTTAGTGTTCAAACATCTATCTATGTGATGATTAAATAGGTTTAGAAGGATGATGTGGAAGCACAAAATATGGTGATAAATGTTTTTGAGTTTAACCTTGATTTTTATTATTATGATAAGGTTTAGGAATAGTGTATGTGTTCAATAAATACCATATTTGATGAAGGAGATATTGAATAAAGCTCCAATTTTATATTTCTTTGTTTATCCTAGAAGTAAAAGGATGTATAGAGGTCTGAAAGAGTATTTTTAGTGCGAAAATATGTAGAGATATATTGTTGATTAGGTATCTCAGAAATTGGAATGTTATTATGTTAATGACAAGATACAAAATTTTAATGGGATTTTACAACCATTAACAATGCTAGAATGTAAATGGTAAAACATCACCCTGGATTGTTTTATCAAACTCCCTGAAAAATCTAAAAGGAATAATTCTATTTGGATTGATTTGATCATCTTAGGAAGTCAACACACTTAATTACCATTAGAGAAGATTTCTATTTGGATAATATTTATAGTATTTATATTTCTGAAGTTGTAAGGTTTCATTAGGTACCACAATATATTATATCTGATTGGTATCCAAGATTTTCATCAAATTTTAGGTGAATTCATCAATAGGGTGTGGATACAGATTTGAGTTTTAATACATCTTATCATCCTTATAAAAATATTAATTCTAAGAGAAAAATTAAAACACTATAGTATATGTTTAGATTCTATTTTATGGATTTCAAATGTGGTTGAGATCAATATTTTACTCTAGTCATGTTTTCATAAAAAAATAGATTTTATTCAAGTATTTAGATGGATCCTTATGAATCCCTTTATGGAAGGAAGTATAGAACTCCAAAATGTTAGAATAAGGGTGGAGATATAAAGGTATTGTGACCTGATCTAGCTAATGAAAAGAAAAATAAAGATCCATTCAACACTACATCAAGGAAACTATGAGTTGATAAAAAAAGTTACACCGATAATCATCAATGAGATATAGAGTTAAATGTTGGTGAGAAGGTATATATTCAAATATATCTACAGAAAAATGTTATGATATTTAGAAATATGAGAACTCACATCCCTAGGTATATTATACCTTTCAATATTCTTAACCGAGTAGGGACAATAACTTACCCTTTGGCACTTATAGTAAACCTCTCTGAAGATCATGATGTGTTCCACGTATCTCTCTTGAGGAAGATCATACATGATCAAACACATGTACTAAAATCAGAGGTTATTCCAATGGAACATGATCTTTCTTATAAAAAAATGTGGTAGATATATTGTATCGTAGAGATAAAGTGTTATGGAACAAGATTACTCACATAGTGAAACTTCATATGGGAAATAATAAATTTGAAGAAGGCACATAGAAAATAAAGTATGCAATGAAATAAATATATCATTATTATTTGTATACAAAAGTGACGACTTTTTAAATATAAATTAATTTTATATGGGTAGAATTTTACACCTAAAAATTTTATGATTTTGGTTTCAAATAAATTTTATTTATTTGATAACTTTTATTACACACTACACATAGTTTTTATAAACTGAAACCTACTATTAAAATAATTATGTTAAATTTATCACATAACCTTTGGATTTAAGGGTATTAATAGTACTAATTAATTAAAAAATATTTATCATATATATATATATGATAAATTTATTGGGTACTTTTTGATTAGAAATTTAAATAAAATCATTTAAAAGAAGAAGAGATAATTTTCTATAAAACAAATTTAATGTGTAAAAACATGATTTATCTTAACTAATTATCGATAAAGGAAGGTTATAGGTGGAATGATTTCCCTATGAACACATTTATCTTTTCCAAACAATCAGAGAAAAAATATAGAGATGATGATTTAATGGAAAGGATTCTTATATAATCCCAATATCTCTTAATTTGGCTGTGTAAACTACCCTTAGGAACATAGACCCCAACGCTCTGACAGATAAATAAATGACTTTTAGAATTTTATTTTAATTAAATTGAAAAATAATAAATTTAATGAAATGTTTTAACGTTAATTTTATATTTTTTCAGTAATGGAATAAAAATGAAATCTAGTTTAATTATAAAAAATGTATTTTTCAAAAAAAAATATTTTTGTATTTTGTTGTGTGATTATTTTAAAATTAATTTCTATTGCTTATAGGTATTTAATTCCACTAAATGGATTCCATTTTTAGAGATAAAAGGTTAATATTTGGGAACTAGGCCCCTTTTATATTTTGGTTAATCTGAATAGTGACATTGGACAAATTTATCAAATTAGTAAAGGGTAAAATAGGTTAATCTAGTTTAAATTTAGGTGTAAGGCCATAAATTTTCATCAAAATTCTTATTTGATGAATAAAATTATACCCTTATCATCTTAGGATCAAAATTTATTTTTTTAGGAACAATTTCCATTAAAAATACCATAAATAATATTTAAATCAAGGAATTTTACAAAATGTTTCTGTCTTAGTTTTAACTATATGATATGTGTTCACGTAGGGAAAAAAGAAATTTATTAATGAATATAACTGCCTATTATGAATAAAATGAGATTTTTTAATGATATAAATTCTTTATAATTTTTATTAATTATGTAATGACCTTAAATGATTATGAAACACTAATGTAGTATTTATCCAATTAAATAAAAAAATAAATGACTTTTAAAATATTAAAAGTAATATAATTTTAGTTAGATAATGTGTTCCCAAAATTTTTAAATGAAGATAAATTTTTTATACTATTGAATTATATTAGAATTAAAACCTCATATTTATGTCTTTAATTCCAAATTAAATAAATAGTGTTAAAAATTGCAATAGTGACATTTTATAATAAATAATATTTTACTAAATCATACAAAATTAAAAAAGATATTATATCCATATAAATGAATTGGATATTGGTTTAAACATCAACTATGGTCCATTTATGGGTCTTTTGGTATTTTATAATTACATTATTAACCATTAATAGGTAGAAAACATTAGTATTATTGTAATTGTCAAAAAGGTCCTCAAAGGGTTAAAAAAAGATAAGGGTAAAAATGTGATCTAAACATGTAAAAAATGTATTGTATTTGAATATTTAGATTCATAATCATATTTTATTCGAAAATATTAAATTTTTATCCATTTGGACAAAAAATTTAATTTATATTATTTAATATTTTATGAAATTTCAATAGTGTCCTTCCCCTCAATTATAGAACAACACCCATCCTTTCTCTTCTTCACACCACATTGAGAATTTTACTTAAACAAAAATATTCCATTTTCTATAATAGAACTCTGTAGCCAAATTATAGAGTTTATTTTATTCCCAAAATACCAACCCAATATCCCTCAAGAGGAGCTGTAATTGTGTAATTTACAATAAGTGGTAATCACCTTAATCGATCACTTTATTTTTATTTCTTCTTTTACCACCTATAATTATATTTTATTACTCATAAAATAAAAAAATAATAATTTTAAAGATATTTAAATTTTATTATAATCATGAAATCATGTTTATTAATCCCGTCTTCATAAAATGGTAAGTGAAAGTATCGTTCATGAATACATATGACTTACCCTCTCAATATAGATATGGAATTCATTTTCCATTTTCATCATTCATGGATGGTTATTATAATTGGTTTAATGTTTTTATATGATATTTTTTTACAAAATTAATTTTTTAATGATAATATCATATATACCTTCTCACCTTTTAAAAATTTGGAAAACGATAATGTTGATCATGTGTATGTGTAGACTACAACCTCCATGAAGCAATGCAAATTGTTATTTCATTTTTGTTTTAATTGGAAGGTTGTACTAAAAATATATATACTAAATATATGATATAATAATTATTCTTTAAATAAGATTTATTACTTAAATTTATTTGCTTCCATCCTTTGAAAAAATGAAAATAACAATCTTGCATACGTATGACCTACAATCTCTATGAAATATGTAATTCATTTTTCTAACTCTATATTTTATGAATGACTATAAACTTCTTTATAATTCATATATATGATATTTATATCATTATTAACATTCAATATATAATGTAACCATGATCAAAGTACAAGGATCAATATTATTAAACCCAACTAAAAATGAAAAATGAAGTAGATATCACCAAGAATAGTGATTTTAATAAAGAAGTCGTAACCAACAGGTTATAAAAGGTTTTAAATAAATCATAAATTATATGATACATATAATAATGTCTCTATAATAAATTTATAATAAATATATTTTTATTATATTGTAAGTTCCAACACATATGAAATCTTCCATACCTACGGTAAGATATTTTTGTCTCACTTTTATTTCTGTGGTATACATGTGTTATACACAACTTGTTTCTTTTTGTGGTTTATATATTAACCAGGAATGTATTTTATGATTATTATAATTAAAAAAATGGGATTAAAATATCCATCCAAGGTTATCTCTTTCATGGTTTTTAGGATTCAAAATTTACCAAAGTGGTATGGTTTTTATGTTATAATATCATTGTTTATCAGGATTGTTTATGATTATATTTATGGTGATGAAATATTCTGATATAAATATCAAGAAACTAATTATTTTTTTATACTTTGGTTAATTCTTGATAATAAATTTTCCATTTCATTCTCTTCATCATAGGTACTCAAGATACTGAAAATGTGATTTAAGGAAAATAGACTTTATCTCTCTCTTCGGTTGAAAAACTATTTTCTACCCTATCATTGTTTTATAAAAAAGTTTTAAAGAAAGTTTTTAATATTCTCCTATGATTTTTAATTTCATATTTACATATTTTTTTATTTTCAAAAAATAGTTTTAGAGGAATCTTCTTTTCATTTTTTCAAAGAATATTTTTTTAACTTATTTTATGAAAGTGTGAAAGGAATGTTTTATTATAAAATATAATACATTAAATAGATATCCCTTTATCATGTTTGATAATTTTTTTGAAGATTAAATTACAAGTATCCAATATTATATTTAATGAAAAATTTTCTTTAACAATTGGGAATCTTTATTTATTTTAAAAAGATATTTCAATGTGAAAAGTATTTTTTCCTCAAGAAATGTTCTAAGTGATATTTCAAAATAATTTTATATATAGGATGACATATTTAATTTAAATTATTATTTATTGGGAATATAATCCAATGATTTCCTTCTTAGCATTTCTCTGTATGGTCAATGATTATGTATATGAAATTTTTATGAAACCCAAATATGTTCCATGAGTTATGTTTTAGTGAACCAATGAAATGTTTATGAAACACATTTTCTTTGAATGGGTTATGATGTGATGATATCATGTATGTTTTATGATATTTTGGAACCTATATTTATGGGTTTATATAATGTGATAATGGTTACATTATGACAAATGATGGTAGTTATGTTATAACCAAGGAGAGTAAAAATATGTTATAACTAAGGAAAATGTTGTTTTTATAAATAAGGTTGATGGTTACATTATAACCAATGAATGGTGAGAACTATATATCCATCTAATGCATTGGGTAAAGATTTATATCTCATGAGATAAAAAATACTGGAATAGTGAGTGAACCTAGTTTAGTAAGGTACTTTTTCCACTGTGATATTCTTGGGAGTGAACCATGATTACTGAAATAGTTTGAGAATTGATCAAATTCAAATATTATTGTCTTGGAAAGTGACTTAAATACTATGGAAATTATTTTCTATGGTTGTTTGTATGACAAAAACAAATTTCATATGCCAATGTTATAGTCTCATAGATCATGTTCTTTGATAACATTATGATTCATGTCCTATAATCTACCAATATTTATTCCATGACTCAAGATTTTGATCTACGATATAGAGGGTATTATTTTAAAATTCTATGCTCATATTCTCATACCATTATGTTGATGTTATATTCAAATGATCATTGATACACCCCTTTCTTACCATTACAGAAAATATAATCTCAAAAATTATTATATTTCCTTTCCCCAGGTAATGATGAATGGTTTTAGGAATGATATTTTTAAGAAGGGTTCTAGTTATAAAGAACATAATGGGAGACTCTTATGAACTAGATTTTTATGTTTCTATGTTTCTAAAAACATGACATATACAACTATATTATATAAAATGTTAAAAAATGTATATTCATCTATTAAAATTTGACGTCTATGTGTAAAATGTTTGGGTTGCTATAGTTTGTCTAATGCTTAATATGATCCCTCCATCACAAATCCTTTACTTGATAGTTCAATATTATAAATCCATTAGTATCAATAGTGTCCAATAACCAATCCCTCACAATTATGTCATATGAGGACCCACTCAAATGTAATATATCATCAAGTAAAGTTTCCTAAACTTTTGTGAAGTGTGAACCATTTGTGAAAAGAGGTTAATGAAAGATAGGTTTTATTTGGGAACACCATTTATACAAAAATATAAAATATCATGGATTGATTTAATATAATAGAGTAAAAAGATATTACAAGAATGGATGAGAGACTTTAGGGGATTTAGAACTAGGAAAGTTATCGAGATGAATGGAAACTTTTAGAGAATCTCATTTGAATTGATATTGAGAGAACACCATTGGGAATAGGGGTTACATATTTTCAATGAAATTTTAAAAGGATCCATGTGGTACCTTTTATTTTGTATAAAAAGGATCATGAAATTTTTTAATCATTGGGATCATTGATCATGCAATGGGTTATCATAATGGACATTTTGACCATAAAATAACCCCCCTCAAAGGACACTTCCCTAAACCACCATATAGTCAGTGGCCTCCACTAGGTAGCTATCAGCCAACCTAGAGATACTATTGGTTATCGATCATGTACCAACTATTCAGTTGGTCATTTTATGTAGCAATGATTTTGGAAATATGGAACCAGGTATATGGTGCAATATTCACTCTACTTTCTTCAAGAACGACCACCTCCACATCCACCTAATGCCTTTATTTGATCTTTAGTGATGATTTCAAGTACATTACGGGTAGAATGAGATAAGTCAATTACAATATCAAGAAATTAAAGGAACATTAATATTCAATGTAATTTATCACTTTTTATTCAATAAAAATACCAAATCACACTTAAATGAAAATTTTATTATGACTTGTGAGTGGTTGTGATCATGAAAGCATTATGAGATAGAGAGAGGTATGACATCATGGTATCTATATAAAGATTTACTGAACACATGAGGAGGAAATAACATCCAATAATGTATCTTAAGTATAGAATCTAGCACACTATTATCACCATCCTTTGCACCAAATATCCAAAAAATATAAAATAACCTAAACCATGGATCACACATGATTTCAATATTAACCAGAGATAATAAAAAAACATAAAATATCCACTAAATCCAAAAAATCATAGATCTATGTTTAAAGAATCATACCTCGATGATTGTTATTATATAGTTCAATGGATCACCCACTTCACTCGGGATATAGAAAAACCCCACATAATCTCAAAGGAATTAAAAATATAATTTCACACCTCACTAGAAGACACCTTAGTCGAAGTAGTATGACCTATAGATATAGGATCAAACACCTTAGTGAAAGAGGGGGATATCGGGCCCTACTCATAAGTTGAGATGGAAGATATTATTCCATAGTGAATGAGGGTTATACATGAACCCACCTATATGATGAGACATAGGATCCCATGCTCGGGGTGATTGGGGGGATACTTACCCTCTTCGACCAATTCCATCTCCCAGGAATATTAGTATATGAACTATCACACAATTGGAGATATTTAGACATGAGTATACTAAATCCATAAATGGAGGATCTTGTGCCCTGTTTATATAGGGGATACCGATCTTTCCTTTAAATTTTACTACATATCGAGTTTTTCATCCCTTATCATCCATGGGTCATACCAACCCTACCTATAAGATGATATAGAGGAGCCCTCACCTATAAGTAACGGTGTATTCCATAAAAATTATATATATTGACTCAAATATAGAGGAACCTATACCTAGATAAATAGGTAGGATATATAACCTAATATTAGGGAAGAGATAGAGTATATCTCACATCAGTAAATAAGGGGATAGTTAATATTATCTCCAGGTTGGTCTCTACCATCATAATATTCAATAGATATCCTCTAAGAAATATTAAAAAATTGTGAGTATTCTCGGATGTCTCTTCATTAATAAAAGGTCCATTCTCCAAATCTAGTGAAGCATTTCTAGAAGGGAAATCAAAATTTTCATTTAATGATGCTAAAATAAGGTAAGATGTCATGCCATGAAATCACCATGCACATACCACTATATGATGCAAGACCAATAAAAAGTAATATTTGACCCATTCCCTATATACTCTAGATGCTAAATCAGATTACTAAAGTCACTATTTAGTGATTTTTCGGTATTCTGACCTTAGGTGGATTCCATGGAATGAAAAATATAATAAAAACCATTAAAAATTATCTCCCCACATGTACTAAAGAAAATCTAATGAGAACCATATTCTGAACTATATCCTAAGGAAAAAACTCACTCAAGTACCACTCTTCCCTGACATAACCAACCAAACCCCATATTGTGTGGTGATAAGCCATGCATGACACCTCAATACAACCTCAAATAGGCTACAAGTACGTGATTAGGACAATAAGGAATAATACATATATGTGAGGACTTATCCTAATCATTATACACCAAACTACACAACCAATAAACAAGAGTATATAAAACCACATATGATGTACATAACAAGATAAAATATAAAATAAGAATGTATAAATCTGATAATAAAATAAATCCATATAATAAAATAGAGAGAAAGAGAAAATGGGAAAACACAAGGCCCTCATACCTATGATATAAACTAACTATATATGTATGATGTTGAATTACCATGCCATATAACCACTATTTTAAGTGTCACCTACACTAAACACCACCTTACTCAATAATATTTATACACTATCTTTCCAGGACTCAATAGATCCATATATGGATGGTCCCCAACCTATATATTATTTGTAAAAACATAACATGTGTGGGAAAAATCCCACATAGAAGTGAGTATAAAAATACATAGTGGGGTGCCCTAAAAACAAATGGGAAATAGTGATGTAGTTAAGCTAAAAATAATGGATAAACCCCACCTATATCCAACTAAATAAGGAGGAAATGGAAAAACTCAAAAGAGGTACTTCAACTCCACCTCTCAAGAAACAAATTCATCTATTATCTATGGATACTGAAAAGTATAAACTAACATACTCACCAATTCTACATAATTAGGACTCTATGATCATGGTCTCTCATCTAGGGGAAGGCATCTCCTTATATCACAATCATATGAGAAAACAATTATCTGACCATCCATAACATAAAAGATCGAACTCCATCAATCTGAAGGGGGGGGGGGGATTAAAATACACACCTAATGATATAACAGAGGGATTTGACAAGGAAGATATCATATTAATGACAATACACCAAACATGAAGTACACTATCGATATTTACATCACCAATATACCTATAAGTCGGGAGTACACTTTTTATTACCAATACTACATTATTCTTGAACAAGGACACAAAATATTAAAATTCATGGAGATAATGTAACCATGTGTTCCTAATAACAATTAATACACCAAAGAAGGAATGATTTCCCACCCCAGACCATGGGGGAATTCCATGCTCATGATAACCAGAGTGAAAGAACACATCCTCACCCAAGAAGAACCTATAATAGAAAAGTAACATCTTAGATTCAATTAATTGAGAAATGATTCTACTTATAGAATAGAAACAACCACCCCAATCAACTTCTCATTAGGAAGAACACTGAGAAGAAATGAACAAGAACACCTCACAGTCTATAAGGATCTGAGTTCATAATCCATTTATGAAGATCTATAATATTAACAGGGAACCATTCCTTACTAGAATACACCATCTGATCAAGGGGTCACTGTAGAGACCTGAAGCATGATGTACATAGATATTACATTACTTTTTCAGAATATATAATACATAACAAAAACAGACACACAAGGACCGTAATAGTTTAGTGTCTTTGGAAACTTGGAACGTAATCTTCTAATCGTGGTGAAAGATCTTCAACATCTCCCATAAAGATCTTACACTTTTTGTTTCCTTACCTAAAACTTTTCTTTTAATCATGGAGGAAAATACAACATAAAAAGGGTGAGCTCAAATGCTCAGTAAGGGTAAGCATGGATAAAATAAAACATACCATATACATTTGAACCTAAAAACATGAACATAATGTTTAAACATAAAAATCATGAGCAACAACTTAAAACATGGAAGTACATAAGGCATAGATCATAATGGAACCTAAATAATGATAACATAGCATGGGAATAAAACATGTAATTGTGGCATCCATTAAGCACATGTAATGATTTCCATAGTATCTAAGGAATTTCTGCCAAGACTATCTTAGTGGACAAAGTTCCTTTCTGAATCGAGTTCACTCCTCGTTCCAGTCCTGTAATACTGAACCAGATTAACTTACCGTTCCAGCCATGTCTATGTCATGAGATATAAATCTTTACCCAATGCATTGGAGGGAGATATAGGTCCCACCAATCTCATAATGAAATCATTCTTACTTGTGCCACAAAATAAACATACATCATTCATAATAACCCAACGAATAAAATGGGTTTCATAAACATCATCCCATAATCACATAATTCATATAAAAGAAATGGATATCATTTAATAATAAGAAAAGTGAAACCATGTAAATCATAGAGACATGATACTTGAAACATACACATGTGAAATAATGTCATCATAGATGAAAATGGTTTTGATAAAATACTTGAAATGAATTCTTGAGAAAAATATCCTTTTTTCTTCAAAATCATTTTCTTTTAACAAAATGTCATGCAATTTTAAAAGAAAAGGATTTTGTTGAAAATAGTCATGAAATATTTTGTAGGAATTTTCATGAAAATAAGGCTTTATAAAACTGTAAAAATCCTTTCATCCTGTATATGTTAAAAAAAATTCTTCTCGTACTTTTGTCAGAAAAGTCAAAAAGTACCTTGTAGGGTAAATAAAGGAAAGATTCCTTCCATACCATGGGGTAAAATTCAAAATGGGTTAAAAGGACTTTAAAAATACATGAATACAATTTTATAAAACATGGAAATGGATGATATCAATAACCCCAGTAAATACTTAGGAATAAGCAATCTTGGATAAAAATGAGATTTGCAAAATTATCCCTTACTTTAGGTCCAATATGCTTCATGCGCATCCGAACCTCCTGTATAATGATTTAAATAATTTAATTGACTTATTTAAGAATCATATTCATTGTTATGATATCATATATGGTTCACTTATGACTTTATATAACCCGTTCTTTTTTAAATTCCATGTTAAAGAGCGTTTTGGGTAAAATCATTTCATTTGTCGTCCGTGTTTTGACATGTAATTATTCATATGATTACTTAGATCATGATTACTTAATTACATAATATAAAACATTATTTATATATAATATATATTCAGTATATACATATATATAATAGATCAATAAATGGAAGGAAATACACCATTCATGGAGACGGTAGGCCGTACGTACGCATGAACGTTGTTTTTGTTTCCTCATTGAATTGAATGGAATTAATTGGATGACATACATACATATATATATATATATATATTCATAAATCCAGTATCATTATTATGTCATATATTTCATGATTACTTATTATATATATACTTTATAATCATTTATGAATGGTTAATCATTAAGAATGAATCTCATCGCGTCGTGGAGACGGTATTCCGTACGTACGCACGAGCGATGATATCATTCCCATGATCATGGAATTTTATTGGAGTGTATGTATACTATTATAGAATCAATATCACTTTAAAATAATCATATATAGTTATTATTTACACCATTATACCCATCCAAGTAAGGTGGTGGTGGAAAATAGATTACACCACGGCGTGGAGACGGTATTCCGTACGTACGCATGCGCGGTGATTTCATTTTCCGTAGGATGGATAGATGGTGAAATAGGGTTGTTTCATACTTATAATAAAATATATGTATATGAGTGATACTGATGTTATTGCATCATAATGAAACAACCTAAGAATAAGAAGTGGAAGAAGAAATAAAGTTGAAATAATCGGTAACAAACATTACCTCTTCTTTGAAGCGCCTCTTTGAGACCTCCTCTTAGGGCACTAAAATTGGTCTTTGAAGAAGACCAGGACCTCTAGGATGTTTCTAGGGAAGTGTAGAATAGAAATTGGTAGGGTTTGTATGAGCATGAAGACTCAAAGTGGTGTGAGGAAGAGAGGGAGGAGGTGCCCTTTTATAAGGGAGGAGAGGGGCACCTTTGGAATAACAAAAAATATTATTTTATTATGAAGTCATATTCGATTTTTAATAGCTCCAAATTGATTTATTTCAAAGCTAAGGTTGGGATAGGTCGAAATCCTCTCATACAATAGAATTTAGACAAGTTTAGTTCATTATATTAACCTTAACTTTTTGTTTTAACTCGTAGTTAATTAGATTGACATTTACCGCGTCACTTTGTATTTTTATATTATATAGTTAATAAACATACCATATACATCCAAGCGACCACCAAGTGGTCCATTAATGATACATATATCATGATATAAGTATATTGGATGAACCTTAGATTTTTAGGAATATAATAACAATTTAAAATATAATATTTGTTTTAAAAACTATTTTATGTCAATTTTGACAATATTTGGTAATTGATTTTTGTGAAAATCAAAATAGAATGATTAGTTCAAAAAAAGTTAATTAAATCAATACTAACATGTCATATTAACATAGAAAATTATCGTAATTCATAAAAAGTCTCAAATTACATTTATTTGGGTATTTATAACATCAATTATATCAATATTTCATTAATAAGATAATTATTGCATCATCATTGTTTCATAAATAAATTAAATTATTTTAAGTATAAAAATTATAAATAAAATACAATTATGTAGGAAATCGTTTTAGATTTGAAATTAATATTTATAGTCTAATTTATCTTATGTATAACCCTATATTAAAAATGATTTAGTTATTAAACTTTGATTTTAACTATTTTAACCCTTCTTTAAATAAATTAATAGTAAATGTCCTAATCTAATCCAAGTGGGCCTAAATGGTCATATTTTATTCCTAAGGTTGTTTTTGGCCTAATTACACTTATCCAATAGAATTAGGACATGTGTTAGGGTAATAATAATATCATTTTTACCCTTAATTACCCTATTTACTTTTAACCGTGGTAAAAAAAAGTAAAAAGTTACTATTCACCAAAAATTATTTTCATCTCATTGAACCTAATTTTAGTTCTTGATATTAACCATGTCTCTCGGATTTTCGAAATTCCACTCACAGAAGCGGTAAAATTAAGTTTTTTGAAAAATTCAGTTTTTTTAACTACCACTTAGTGGTTTCACTATTCATCAAAAAAATGAAAGTTTCCAGAAAAATACCCAAACTTAGGCCTAAGATATATTTGATATTATGAATTAAAAAATGATGTCTATTTTACCAAATTCAAAACATATCAGTTGCACTAATTAATTTAAAATTTAGTTCCCGTCGTCAAAACAAATAGCGTGTTCTTAAGATATAATAACTATCAAAAGATTGACAATTGTTTATGTCTGGTTTAAATGTGAAATTAAATCCAATTAACAACATTGTATTAAATTATAAAAATATATTCTAAATATAATTTAAAACCACTCAAATTAATAATTTATCACTATTAATTTTTTCGATTAAAAAAGTTGTTTTTAATTTCCACTATTAATCAGAATATGAAAGTTATCCGAAAAGTACCAAAATTTCACCCTAAGCTAATTTCGATATTCCGAATCCAAAAATGAAGTCCATTTTGAAAGATAAAATTTATAAAATTTCAAAAAGTGGGTATTATTATTCATAACGACTAGTTCATAATAATGTTATAATAATATCTCGTTTAGTGAAACCCGGTATTACGTACTACACACGCTATCAAGGAAGGTCGTGATTGCGTGTAATGCAGCCAAGTTAGGGTTGCATGTTGTGCAAGACTCCTTTTTTGTAACGTACAAAACAAGACATAAATAAAATTTAAAAGAATATTTTTCATAAAATCTCGAGGTGTTACATTCTACCCCCCTTAAAATGAATTTCGCCCTCGAAACTCGTCGGGGTTATAAATGGTTTACTACTCGAAAGTTTCTTTAATAAAAACCCACATCGTAAAAAGGAATACCAAAACCAATCTTTAAAATCTAATGTATGAAACATAATGGTTACCCAAATTAACTAATCACTGGGTTTCCACATAGGATAACATAGGTGAAAATATGGATATGGAAGAGAAACCTAACCATCATCTTCTGATGAAGAGTGGTAGAGAACATGGCTATGAAAAAGCCAACAATCACAAAGCTATAGATTTGTGATGATCTAAGGTACCGTCTGATTCATCGGATATAAGGGAACCAGGACAACATTTTTGGTTTTCAAGATCATTTCCCTAAAGTTGATGAATTAAAAGAAACACTTACATGATTTTGGTACAATCTCACTGTTGTTCGTGAATTGAACAATTTCCACTTCATCCCTTAAAGAAATGAAGTTGAATTTGTTCTTTGTGATGTGTTAGCAGATCATGTGATAGAATGATGGGTCATTCAATCTGTTTCAAACAAAAGGTTAACAAAAGTTATAAGTCCATCTTATGGTTAGATTAATCATATATGGTTCCAAAAATGAACTTATACTTCATATATCATACCGCTTAATAAAATAAAACTAGTTTCTACTAACCAGGGACTTCCTGTAGGCTAGTGGTAGGCGATAAAGGCCAATCGCACTTCGGTTAGGGGTTCGATTCCCACAGCCTTGTCCGACGCGATGGGCTGTCGCCCGTCCTGCAGGTTGTCCTTTTTCTAAAACTATATTACTATAACATCCCATCAATAATATCAAAAAAACTTCTATCCTTAAACAATACTAACTTATGTCCAACATAATCCATTCCAATATTTAGGCTTATCCATAATACTGCAGTCCACTCTCATAATATAGTGAAAACTATTACCAGAGATTTCATATAACAAGCATGTTAATACCATCTTTGATCCCCATATATCATAAGATATGTCTTGTTGGTCACATTCCAAACATTCAAAGGCCTTAATCATGTATTATCTTGAAAAATGAATACCCATTGAACCTTAGTGAAAACATGAATGCAGTTAAAAGTTAACACTTTCCACATACCAAAATCCTCAAAATTCTATATACTCAAACCATGATATCACTTATTCCTTATATCAATCATGAGCTCATGAATACAATCAAACATCTCATTATCTTCTTATTCCTTCATTACGCGCATATCATCTACTTTCCAAAAATATCTGAATAACCATCCATGGTTACTGGTACCATTCAACATATACTTTCCAATACTTTTAGGAAAAACAATAGTGTAACAATACTTAGATGATTCTTTATTCCATAGTACCATTAACTATACAACATAACTCTCGATAAATATACAATCATTCCACTACCTTCTAAAACAACTGACTGAGCTTCAACACTTCTTTCATCTCATATATCATTTGTAGTCTCCGCATCATCATCCACATAAATACTACCCCTATGACCATGCTGATTCTCTTCATGAGATTTTCCATTAGGGTATTGGTTTTCATAATGCACGTACACTCCACATTTAAAACATCTAATCATTGTTGATGTCGTAACAATACCATTATCCTTGTCCATGGTATTAACTGAACCTTTTCTTTTGAACTTACTGGCTTTGTGTCCTTCTTTTCCACACCCAAATTATCTTCCAGTTCCTTTGAAACAATCTCCCTCATGCCTCTTCCCACATGATTTACATGAGGGAAATTGAACTTTCTTTCCTCTATGATCATCATGAAACTCCATCTTTCTCTTATTATCTGAGTCGGGAAACTTACCAAAGTTGAGATTATTGATCATATTATGAGATTGCTGATTAGGCATAATAACGATGTTTGGACTTACAGATCCCGTTTCATTTGGTTTCTCATGAAGAATATCATTCCATTGTCTGTCATATCCTCCATTACCGTGAATCTTCCGGTTTCCAGCCATTTTCTAAAACCCAAAAAGAATAGTGTGAGAGGAAAAAATCATGCTAGGGAAAACAACATAGTAAAGGGGGATTTCCCTCAATATCTAACATCTTAGGTTAAATTCTAAGATTATTACCATAGTTATAGGACTATATCCTATATGTATAGTTATCCTTAGGGACATCCCTAGACATACCTTAGAAATATCTCTAGGGATCTCACTAACATTTTCACATCATAGTTTCCAAAGGTTGACTAAACCTTTCCTCTAATACAAACTGTAGAGACCTGAAGCATGACATACATAGATATTACATTACTTTTCAGGAATACATAATACATATCAAAAACAGACACACAAGGACCGTAATAGTTTAGTGTCTTTGGAAACTTGGAACGTAATCTTCTAATCGTGGTGAAAGATCTTCAACATCTCCCATAAAGATCTTCCACTTTTTGTTTCCTTACCTAAAACCTTTCTTTTAATCCGGGGGGAAAATACAACATAAAAAGGGTGAGCTCAAATGCTCAGTAAGGGTAAGCATGGATAAAATAAAACATACCATATACATTTGAACCTAAGAACATGAACATAATGTTTAAACATCAAAATCTTGAGCAACGACTTAAAACATGGAAGTACATAAGGCATAGATCATAATGGAACATAAATAATGATAACATAGCATGGGAATAAAACATGTAATTGTGGCATCCATTAAGCACATGTAATGATTTCCATAGTAGCCAAGGCATTGCTGCCAAGACCATCTTAGTGGACAAAGTCCCTTTCTGAATCGAGTTCACTCCTCGTTCAAGTCCTGTAATACTGAACAAGATTAACTTACCATTCCAGCCATGTCTATATCATGAGATATAAATCGTTACCCAATGCATTAGAGGGAGATATAGGTCCCACCCATCTCATAATGAAATCATTCTTACTTGTGCCACAAAATAAACATACATCATTCATAATAACCCAACGAATAAAATGGGTTTCATAAACATCATCCCATCATCAAATAATTCATATAAAAGAAATGGATATCATTTAATAATAAGAAAAGTGAAACCATGTAAATCATAGATACATGATACTTGAAACATACACATGTGAAATAATGTCATCTTAGATGAAAATGGTTTTGATAAAACACTTGAAATGAATTCTTGAGAAAAATATCCTTTTTTCTTCAAAATCATTTTCTTTTAACAAAATGTCATAGAATTTTAAAAGAAAAGGATTTTGTTGAAAATAGTCATGAAATATTTTGTAGGAAGATTCATTAAAATAAGGCTTTATAAAACTATAAAAATCCTTTCATGCCATATACATTAAAAAAAGCATTCTTGTACTTTTGTCAGAAAAGTCAAAAAGTACCTTGTAAGGTAAATAAAGGAATTATTCCTTCCATACCATGGGGTAAAAGTAAAAATGGGTTAAAAGGACTTTAAACATACATGAATACACTTTTATAAAACATGGACATGGATGATAACAATAACCCCAGTAAATACTTACGAATAAGTAATCTCGGATAAAAATGAGATTTGAAAAATTATCCCTTACCTTAGGTCCGATATGATTCATACGTATCCGAACCTCCTGTATAATGATTTAAATAATGTCATTGACTTATTAAAGAATCATATTCATTGTTATGATATCATATATGTTTCACTTATGACTTTATATTACCCGTTCTTTTGTAAATTTCATGTTAAAGAGCGTTTTGGGTAAAATCGTTTCATTTGTCATTCATGTTTTGACTTGTAATTATTCATATGACTACTTAGATCATGATTACTTAATTAAATAATATAAAACATGATTTATATATAATATATATTCATAATATACATATATATAATAGATCGATAAATGGAAAGAAATACACCGTTCATGGAGACGGTAGGCCGTACGTACGCATGAACGTTGTTTTCATTTTCTCATTGAATTGAATGGAATTAATTGGATGACATACATATATATATATATAAATCCAGTATCATTATTATTTCATATATTTCATGACTACTTATTATATATACTTTATAATCATTTATTAATGGTTAATCATTGAGAGTGAATCTCATCGCGTCGTGGAGACGGTATTCCGTACGTACGCACGAGCGATGATATCGTTCCCATGATCGTGGAATTTTATTGGAGTGTATGTATACTATTAAAGAATCAATATCACTTTACAATAATCATATATAGTTATTATTTACACCATTATACCCATCCAAGTAAGGTGGTGGTGGAAAATATATTACACCACAGCGTGGAGACGGTATTCCGTACGTACGCACGCGCGGTGATTTCGTTTTCCGTAGGATAGATAGATGATGAAATAGGGTTGTTTCATACTTATAATAACATATCAGTATATGAGTGATACTGATGTTATTACTTCATAATGAAATAACCTAATAAGAAGAAGTGGAAGAACAAATAAAGTTGAAATAATCAGTAACAGACACTACCTCTTCTTTGAAGCGCCTCTTTGAGACCTCCTCTTAGGGAACTAAAATTGGTCTTTGAAGAAGAACAGGACCTCTAGGATGTTTCTAGGGAAGTGTAGAAGAGAAATTGGTAGGGGTTGGCCGAGCTTGAAGACTCAAAGTGGTGTGAGGAAGAGAGCGAGGAGGTGCCCTTTTATAAGGGTGGAGAGGGGCACCTTTGGAATAACTAAAAATATTATTTTTTTATAAAGTCATATTCGGTTTTTAATAGCTCCAAATTGATTTATTTCTAAGATAAGGTGGGGATAGGTCTAAATCCTCTCATCAAATAGAATTTAGACAAGTTTAGTTCATTATATTAACCTTAACTTTTAGTTTTAACTCTGAGTTAATTAGATTGACATTTACCATGTCACTTTGTATTTTTATATTATATAGTTAATAAACATACCATATGCATCCAATCGACCCCAAGTGGTACATTAATGATACAACTATCATGATATAAGTATATTGGCCGAAACTTAGATTTTTAGGAATATAATAACAATTTATAATATAATATTTGTTTTAAAAACTGTTTTATGTCAATTTTGACACTATTTGGTAATTGATTTTTGTGAAAATCATAACAGAATGATTAGTTCGAAAGAAGTTAATTAAATCAATACTAACATGTGATATTAACATAGAAAATTATTTTAATTCATAAAAAGTCTCAAATTACATTTATTTGGGTATTTATAACATCAATTATGTCAATATTTCATTAATAAGATAATTATTACATCATCATTGTTTCATAAATAAATTAAATTATTTTAAGTCTAAAAAATATAAATAAAATACCATTATTTAGGAAATATTTTTATATTTATGATGAATATTTATAGTCTAATTTATATTATGTATAACCCTATATTAAAAATGATTTATTTATTAAACTTTGATTTTAACTATTTTAACCCTTCTTTAAATAAATTAATAATAAATGTCCTAATCTAATCCAAGTGGGCCTAAATGGTCATATTTTATTCATAAGGTTGTTTTTGGCCGAATTAAACTTATCCGATAGAATTAGGACATGTGTTAGGGTAATAATAAAATCATTTCTACCCTTAATTACCCTACTTACTTTTAACCGTGGTAAAAAAAAGTAAAAAGTTACTATTCACCAAAAATTATTTTCATCTTATTGAACCACATTTTAGTCCTTGATATTAACCGTGCATCTCGGATTTTCTAAATTCCACTCACAGAAGCGGTAAAAGTATGTTTTATGAAAAATTTAGTTTTTTTTAACTACCACTTAGTGGTTTCACTATTCATCAAAAAATGAAAGTTTCCAGAAAAATACAAAAAAATAGGCCTAAGATATATTTGATATTATGAATTCAAAAATGATGTCTATTTTACCAAATTCAAAACATATCATTTGCACTAATTAATTTAAAAATTAGTTCCCATCGTCAAAACAAATAGCATGTTCTTAAGAGATAATAACTATCAAAAGATTGACACTTGTTTATGTCTGGTTTAAATGTGAAATTACATCCAATGACCAATATTGTATTAAATTGTAAAAATATATTCTAAATATACTTTAAAACCACTAAAATTAATAATTTATCACTATTAATTTTTTCGATTAAAAAAGTTGTTTTTAATTTCCACTATTCATCAGAATATGAAAGTTATCCGAAAAGTACCAAAATTTTACCCTAAGCTAATTTCGATATTCCAAATCCAAAAATGAAGTCCATTTTGAAAGATAAAATTTATAAAATTTCAAAAAGTGGGTATTACTATTCATAACGGCTAGTTCATAATAATATTATAATAATATCTCGGTTAGTGAAACTCGGTATTGCGTACTACACATGCTATTGAGGAAGGTCGTGATTGCATGTAATGCAGCCAAGTTAGGGTTGCGTGTTGTGCAGGACTCCTTTGTTGTAACGTACAACACAAGACATCAATAAAATTAAAAAGAATATTTTTCATAAAATCTCGGGGTGTTACAATCACCTACCCTAGACACTTATTCACCACTACCAACAAATATATACCAACACCATTTCATCACTAAAACCAGACCATGGATCCTACGCTACCCCAATAGGGAATGATCATCCATAAAGAGTTACACTACCATCCATGACGGAAAATATCATACCTAAATGGGGGAGATTCAAGAATCCATAACATAACATGGAGGACACACACCCTACATCTATATGGGAGAACCAACTCCATCTATGTAAGGGAATGAACAACACCATATAGGGACTAAAGCCTCAACTACATGAAATTAGATTAATATTCACATAAAAACCCTTAATGAATACAACCCAATGGTTGAAAGGTATATTGCATTTGGTAGAATTTAGAAAAATAAGAACCATAAACTAATAAAACCCTTTTCTTTCTTATCTGATGGATATTTTTTACTATAATAATAACTAATTAAACCAGAATCAGTCATTATAATCTCCCATAAATTTTCTACACAAGATAATATTCTAAACATAAAATATTTATTACATTCATTAATTACAAAGGTAAATGGTAAAATTAGAAGTTATGAGCTCAAATTATTAGTTATGGGAATAATAATAAATAAAAATCAAAGATCATAAGTGAGTATAAGATAAACATCAAGGTATAATAATGTAAACAATAAACATGAATATAATATATTGAATTCATTAAAAATAAAGCATGGACCATAATCCAAGAATAATTTCATGATTCATTAGACTAAATAAACAAATATCAAAGAATCTTGGGATCATAATATTGTTACATGACATCATTAGCATAAGTAAACTTTTACTCCCAATAGCACTATCACATATCCTAAAAGTTTCCACAATGGATTAGGTTTACTCCCTAATCCTATACATATAATATCATGAGATATAAATCTTTAATCAGTTCATTGGAGGGATATATAATTATATTCCTACCCATGACATCATATTATGTACATGCATATGTGTTCCACATATAAAAACATATAAAATTAAATCAAAGTATTATTAACCTAAGAAATCAATAGTTTTCATGACTACTACCACCAATCAAGTCAATAAACTATCTAGAGAAATATAATAGATGGTTGAAGAAGAAAATATCCCTAGTTAGTAAAAGTAACTAATTAGGATTACAAAATATATAGGGAGAAGAAACAATGGAAATAGAATGCTTGAAATGGTACCAAATAAGAATTGATTAAGAATTGTATTGTTTGGTTCTATGTGTTTAATTACCCAAAGGAAAATTTTAAATAGTAATTAAATAATTTAAAATGAATCCCAATAAGGAAAATAATTTTGAAAATTAAATTAAAAATAGAATAGAAATCATAAAAGTTTTTTAGAAATATTTTTTAACATTATCATAAAAGGTAATATTATTTATCTCTTAAAAAATTTATTTTCAAAATTTTTAATTAAAATTTTTAAAACATTTAATTTGGAAAGAATATCCACTAATTGATAAATAAAAATATTAATTTTAACTAATGAAATATGTTATAGCAAATAAAACATCTTCTCATGGAAGGAAAAACCTTTTGATTTATTTTAATTTACTTTTTTTAAATACGTAAATCCAAAAAAAGTATAATAAAACATAATTTTTAATATTGTTAAATTCGAATATGAGAGTGAAAGAGTTAATATATAACAAGGTTCTAAAATATGATATGAGGAAATTGGAAAATATTAGGAAAATATGGACATGGGAGATAAACCATCATTTAAGAGGATGTAGATTATTCTCAATATTGTTTGAAAATTCAAGAAGGAATAGAATGAATTATTTAGATTGATTTTGATCAAAAGTTATATTAAAATATTTAAAGATGTTATACCATATGATATGATAGATTAATCTCAAGGAGAAACATTATAACTCAATTAAGAATATTGAGTTATGAAAACCCCATAAATTTTATGGAAGATATAATTTATAGTCCAGGGAAAGGAAAATCATGGATGGAATTTAATTTTAGATTTCAAAAAATTATTTAAGATATTATATGTTATTGGGAATTATTTACACCATATTAAATAATATTGGTCTATAATATCAAAAAATGTCCCAATGAAGGGTGACAAAGATAGAAACTTGGTCAATTTATCTTGTTTTTTTCTAAGTTTCTCTAACCACCTGTATAAAAAATAAATATATTAATTAATTATTTAATAACCATATCAATAACTATCACCATTTATACTTATCATTTATAATAATTAATTATCATTATATAAATTAGTTATTATCTATTTGTAATATCAGGTATGAGTAATCCTTTTTGTTTTGAACTGCTTTCCTAACAATGTTTTCGATATTTGTTATTCTCCAAAAGGTAATCATTATGAGATATTCAAAGGCACTATAATTTACCCTTTATTTTTCTTTATAACGATATAATTTCATTCAATGAGACTATTATTAATGATTCTTGAAGATGAACATGGTGATGAACATGTTTTAATAAGTTTTAACAAACAAGTAGTGATATCTAAGTTAATTAGTTATATTTCTGTATTACTGCTCAAGAACTAAAATCATTTATTTAATTTTTATTTATATAATATATAATTATTAATTATTTTCTCATATTCATATATGATATTATTTTATTTCATTGTTCATGTTGGTGGTTAGATCGATCCAAAATATGAACATACCATAATTAATGGATTATTATGATTATGAAAGTGGATTATTTTTGAATAATATCAATATTATTTAAGAATAATGATATTATTTGGATATTTTCAATCTATTGAATCATATTTTAATAATTTTCAGTAAAAAATGAATCTAGATAAAATATGAGACACATTACATCATCAAGGCAGTAGTCCACACAATGCATATTTGACATTCTCATTTATCAAAGAATGAGAAGGAATTAAGGTGGAATATAATTTTTATATTCATAATAATAATTATGTTATATGTGTAACATTTATTCCAATACACAACCCTTATATTCAGTGAATAGAGGTGGTGGTGACCAAATTGAAATAATTCCATCTTGGAGGTGGTCATCCACACAATGCACATATAAAAATTTCATTTTTCTTAGTAGAAAAGGGGATAAGTGGTTAATAGTTATTACTATAGAATAAAATGATTCAGAATAAAAATATTATTTATTCCATTATATAGGAATGAAAAAATTATTATTGAAAAGTATGATGGATAAGAAAATAAGATAGAAAAAATGAGTACTCACTTCTAAATCATTATGTTTTCCTTGTAGGATTCCTTAGAAGTAGTGTTTTTAAGAAAATCACTTATGACTAGATGCTCAAAGAAAATTAATAGGAAAATATAATAAGGATTATGGGTATATTTTCATGTCAAAAAATAATTCTTTTATTAGTCTTGAACGGGTAGTGAGAGACCCCTTTTATAATATGCGAGAATGGAATTTTTTAAAATATGTCAACTTTATTCTAAGAGACCACACATTTCCCTAGTCATGTGACTAAAAAATTGAACAATAATGGATTGGGGGATGATATAAGGTTGATAATCCTTCAAAAATTCATTTTCAAACATGATTCAAATATTTTTTATGTAATTTACTCATAGTATTTTAACTTGTATGTTTTTTTAATTTTTCCATTGTAACTAATTTATACATATGTAATTCACTTTTAATACCTAAAATTTAAATGTACCATATTAAATAATTTAATAATATTTATTCAAAATTTTTGTGTCTAATAGAAATCAATTTTAACATTAGGGCATGTAAAGTGTAAAAACCATTTATTATAAAAATTTCATTTTATGGTTAAAATTTATGTATAGGGTAAAATTATCTATATATTGTTTCCATGATATAAATTATTTTATTATAAAAAATTAATATTTTGTGGCTTCTAAATTAAGGGAATTTATTTTATCAAAATATTATTTAGAAAAAAGAAAACACTTAAATAATTATTGAGAAATATTATATAAGTTTCTAAAATGTTAAACATAGGTTTTAATAATGGTATTTAGAAATATATAGTTTTATTCCTTAATAAAATCTTAGATAAATTAAAATATTTTTTAAATTATACGTCTTTATTATGTAATTATAAAGTTACTTTATTGGTAAAAATCGTATTTTCAATATTTACCTAGAAATTACATTATTTAAGAAAATCCAAAAAAATAATTTGAAGCTAATATTGTCAAGATAAGTCCTAATATGAATTTATGGTTTTCAATTTCACGTTCTATGTTTTATAGATAGAAAATTTAAATAAAATCATAATGTTTTGTGATGAAATGTTTTTTATAAAAAATCAACTTTTAAGTATGTTAAGTATTCTTCTAAAATTAGTTCTAAAAAAAATATCATACTTGAAAAATATACATTTTAGAAGATAAATTTTAAGTTTAAAAATATTTTAATAAATTCTTATATTCGGTAGTTGAAACAATAATAAAAGGTATGTTTATTTCATAATTTGGTTACAACCATATTCCCATTCTTAATTAATTACTACATTACAGTAGTCAGCATATATTTTATTTAAAATGTATTGTGGTCTCTTAAGAAATTTGTATATTTTCTTTCACTTATTTGATATTTATTTGTGTATTATTATTTGATTGTGAAATGTTTCAAAAGGATTCAATTTCGATACCTAGGAAATATTTATATTATCATGGGGATCGAGAATTACCTTTAGGATTTATAGCGGGTCAGACCAGGTGCCAGTTTAGATAGCATCCTAGGCTAGTTCAGTACAGGCATACTCATGAAAACAATCAAATTATTTTTTGATTTAATCTAAATGAATATTTATTCAATCATGGATTCATTAGGTTTTATTCTATCATACTTCTTATCCTAATTATTTAACATAATTAATCCTTCATATTGGTTTGTAAATATAATGTGATTATCCAAATAATACCCCTATAGAGGGTCAAAATAGGTTTGTAGTTAGAACTATTTTTCATGTATAAGATGATGATTGAGTTTATAAGAACCATGAACATTTTAGGTTTATAACCCCAATGTAAATTTGTGCCAGAGCCTATATTCACATGTCGTATCCAAACAAGGATGTTATTTCTAGTATAATCATGTAATATCTACTTTACCACAACATTAGGATGTTACCATATTCTTATACTTATTCATAGGTTTTCTATATTATTCTCTCATTATTATTTCCAAAATTAACTAAACCATCATCTAATATCATCTAAAAGTATAAAATCCCCTTGAGCATGATATGAAATTATTTTCAACCTGAAATTAATTTAAAAATAAAACTTGAGAACTAAAAGGTGTAGTGTATTTTGAGGAATTAAAAAAATCACTAAATATCAAAACCCCATATTTTCTTATCCAAATTAATTTATTTCTATACTAAGATCCAGTTAAACCATAATATGTATTAAACATCTCCCATAACTTTTTTACATAAGATAATCTTCTAAACATACCATATGTATTAATTTTAGTCATTACCTACGGAAATAGAAACATAATAAGGGGTGATCTCAAATGATCCGTAAAGAAAATAATAGGTGACAAAAATAAAACGTCATAAGTTTCCATTATATGAAAATATGATTATGAGAATGTAAATATGAACATTAATATAAGATTAATAATTTATAACCAATAAAACATGTATCATAATTCAAGAATCACAACATGGGGTTTATAATAAAGAAATAGATATAAAATTTTCTTGGAATAATAATATTGTGAACACAATATAATACATGAAATAATTTTCATAAGTTATAGTTTGCTTCTAATATCATCACCACATATAATAAAAAGATCCATGTTAGATTTTGTTAAATCCTTAATACTATACATAATATCTCATTAGAATAAATCTCTCCCCAATGCATTAGAAGGATGTATAATTTTATGATCACCGATAACATTATATTATTTACATTTATACATGTGAAATAAATAAATGTTGAATCAGAAGTCTTACTTCTAACTTTTCCATGTCGTTAGTTTTGGAAATCACAAACACCTCCATAAAACTATGTTTACAAACATTATATATCCCATCTTATTTAGTATGTTTTTATAGTAAACATTAATAATTTATTGTGAATATGAAAATATCTTATTCAATAAGATCTATCATATCAAGAATGAGACTAATCCATCATACAATCCATTATTATGACAAGTGGTTAGACTTTCGTCTTGTATATCATACAGAAAAAAGTCATGACCATCAGAATGATAATGGTACCAATACTTTAGACTGATCCTAATATGGTTTATCTTATTTACAAATGAAAATGAAATCATTATACTATCCTTAGTTTATAAAAAGAATATATATAGACTGTATTTCTATCCTAAGGAATATAAATTATCATTGTAAAGATACTAAAAAAATGATGTTGGTCATTCAGTTACTTACAAAAATTCTAATGAAAGATTTCTGAGGCCATTGAAACTAACTTATAAATATGACCATTGGAGAATCCCGTATTAATAGTTATCCATTTGGAGAGTTAGGAACAAAAACATTTTTAAACTCAAGTCTTATAAATATTTCACACTGTGAAATAATTTTTCTTAGTCATTGTAATGCTTTTCAAAGTTCTCATTCTATGGAATCCATGTCAAGGCCGTTTCCTTTAAAAAATGTTATTTTTTATTCTACTTATGATCATTGAACCAATCCATGGATCTTAGGTATAGGATGATAGTGAATATGATCCCTTGAATCAAGGGATTCATGGGATTGGAAGATAGATTCTGATCATCTTATCGAGGGCTTAGGAGGATAGGATGACTGAGAAATTTTGATCATCATATCGAAGGATTTATTGGTATGGAAAGAAAAAATTATAGTAAGTATAAAATGTTGGATATATTTAGTCAAGGTTATTAACTACAATTACTCTTAAGGTTAAAAGGTTGATTTATTTTTTTACCTTGTTTGTCATTCATATTAATATAATATTTTTTATTTATTTTTTTATTGGTGTTTATTTCGACTATTCATATTACTATAGAGAGTAATATTTCTACTTAACTTTATAAACATTATTTTTATTAGGCTAACTGTAATACCAATAAAAAAACTCTAATATAACCATATGTTTCTGGTTCCAATTCCATCATACGATTATCAAAAAATATCTAAGTTTGATGTTTTTTTACATAAATAGGTAAAGTATATTTGTTTAATTTAACTTTTTGTAAACTATAATTCACCCTCACCTCTTGTAAGACAATATGGTCTCTTAAAATCCAAAAATTTGTCTGATAGTTGGTTCTATTGGTTGTACTTGATGATTTTTTTACTTCTTAATCAATTGAATGTTTTTTTATGTTTTGTTATAAACATCTTGTCTATAAATTATTTTAAACTAAAGTGTTTATAAAAAAAGAGTTTCTATTATATATAATATGCAATAGTAAAATTTTGGAACCCTTTAAAATCTATATCATTCCAATCCACCTATTTTTGACGGTTCTGATTGTGGGTTCGGGAGAGATAAAATGGATACTTTTATATCAGAGTTGATAATTTTTTCATTCTTACTGGTAATTACAAGATTCTAGATAAAGAAATTACTTATTTTAGAAACTAATAAAAGTTTTTATTATGAAAATAATTATAGATTTATGAATAATCTTCTATGTTCTATGAAAATAAAAATAAAAAGTAATATTTCTTTGTGTGAAGCTCCTACCAGTATCACAAAGAAATTTGAAGTCACTTATTTTGGTAGTTTAAAATTTATAGAAATAGGAAGTGAAATGAATCATGGTGAATATAAAGACATTTATTTTATACCCAGTGAGATAGTTAAAAAGATAAACCAATGGTTTATTACTATTACAAATAGATTATAGTCTCTTGGAGGGATATTTCTTGATGATAATATTTTTTATGAATATATTATTGATACAATTACCAATGATTGGGAATAAAAAATTACTTTTTTGGATGACATAAGGAATATTACAATTCTTACAATAGAAGATCTTATTATAACCCTTATACAATATGCAAAGAGATTAATGAGGGATGATGAAATGGAAATGAAGAAAATTGGTTGAGTTTATTTTGCTACAACGTCAAATATACCAACAAATGTTCATTCAGAAGAGAATGTTTTGAAATATACTAGAAAGAATAATGTTATTGTTGATTATAGTAAATTTCATCACCACGTTCTAAGGATGATTTTGAAAATCTTGTACTAAGGATGAACAATATAGTGGAAAATAACACTTACAATACAAATATAAAGAGTCATAATGACTAAAATGGATTGAAATATTATGATGTTTCTTAATATTATTGGAAAAAGGCATGAAATATCCAAACTAAAGTTTCCAAAATAAAAATAAATGTCATTAAAGAAATAAACATAGACAGAAATTATAAAATATTTTACATGACTAGAGGTAAGAAAACTCTAAAGGCTTCTAACACTCATAGTGTTAATGGTGGATATTATTATGATAACTCTAATGATAATGAAGGTTCTGAACAAAGTAACATTGATCTTTTTTTAAAAGTACTCATGGTAAATACATATCTCATAGATAAGGTACACACTATTGAATCCCTCAAAAATCATTCTTTTAGTTATAATTATTCTATAAGGGATAATGGAAAAAATTCTACAACTTTTGATAAATAATCTTCCTAATCTAATGAAGAAAATACCTTACCCAGTTATTATGAAGTTTATATTTTTTCTAAAATTTTAGAAAATGAAAAATATAAAGGTTGTATACAAATTTAAAATTCTAAATAAAAACATGAAAAGGCCTATTAAATTATTACTATTTAATCTAATGAAATATCCCATTTTTCTAAATATATTTATAAATTAATTTTTAAAGGAGATTATATTTCAAAAGAACTTGAGAAAACTAGTTTTGAGAAAAAATATTTGCATAATGATTTTTTAAAACTCGGTTTTAATAATATTTTTCAATAGGATATGAATTTAGTTGTAAAACTAAAATATGATATTTCAAGATTAAAGAATCTTTTATTTATGATTTCCACTAGTAAATAATTTTTTTAGATGTACCAGAAAATTAGAACTCTTTGTAAGAATTATGGAATTGGATTTACTCATAATAAATTTATTTTTAGTTAAAATTATTTTTTTCAAAAAAGATACCCATTTCACATGAAGTTAAAAAGTATTTGGAAATTGGGAAAATAATTGTTATATGAATAAAATTCAATTTTCAGGCTTTAATACGGGTTCTATTTTTAGGGGAATGTTATTTTAAGAAAATAATAATGTTTAAAAAATATGGATACCTAAAATTAATTTTTTTTAATAATACTGAACCCCAGAAAGTATGGGATCTAAATAAACAATCCTTTTTTACAAGGAAATTGAAAAAGTTCCACAAACAAAAATATTTGGTACATAAAAATGGTTTCTCTAGATATATGAATGGGAATAAGACTTATTTAATTAGTTTATCAAGATGAATGGTGTAAAAGTAAAATTCAGAGATAACTCTCAAGGAGAAATCATTAGTATAAGTAATGTTTCTTATATTGGAAAATCTATTATTTCAAATGTACTATTTATTGTTGTAATTAAGAAAAACCTCATAAGAATAAGTAAATTTTTTGATTAAGTTTATCTTGTGAACTATAGGAATGATAAATGTACTGTACATAGTACAAAAGATGATTCTATTATTTTTACCAATCGACATGAGAATGTTTATACACTAAAAATAAAAGACCTTATGATCCAAGAAATACATTTCCTTAGTGAAATGGAAGAAAAATATTTGTTATATCATAGAATGTTTGGAGACTATAACCGTAGAACATTTTCTATGTTGACTAGGAAAATGGCTTGTTAAGGATCTCTCAGAACAAAAGCTTGACAACTCTTTGACCCTTGTGAATATGGCAACAAATAGAAGTCATGTTTTAAATATTTTAATGAATTATCAACATTTGATGGTTTATAATTAGTGCACCTAGACTTATTTTTTTCTACATATATAGGATGTATTTTTGGAAAATACTATGTATATGTTTTAGTTTGATTAACACACTATATACACATGGTTCTATTTTTTAACAAGAAAATCTGAAGCCTTTATTTTAAAAAAATTGTATCCATAGATTAAAATGAGTTAAATATCTCCATAATAATTATTTATAGTGAATCATGGTGGATAATTTGAATTTTTTTATTTTAGAAACTTTTTTATTAAGAAAGTTATTGGACATAAATTTTCAGCACCTAGAACTCCACAAAAATTCGTGTAGTTGAAATAAGAAATAGTGTTCTTCAAGAGATCACTAGAACTATATTAAGTGAACTCCTAGTTTCAAAATATATTTTTTTGGCTAAAGTGGTCATTAATTCCTACTATACTATATATTGATTTTTAATTATAACTTTTATTAATAAAATTTTTTATGAGTTGTGGATATGAAGAAAACCAAAATTTTCTTACTTCAATGTTTTTGGTTGAAAATTATTCATCTTAAATACTAATAATAATTTCCTTAAATTCATAGAAAAATCCAATGAAGTAATATTTTTAGGGTTTTCAACTGATAGGAATGCTTATAGTGTTTTTAATAAAACAATTACATAGTTGAAGATATTTTGAATGTTAATATTGATGAATTCGATAATTTTATTTCAAACAACCACAACCTATATCCTCATATGTTAATTCTCAAATTTATTCTCAACCTATAGTTGAAAATACATATCATAAGGAAGTAACCCAAGAACTTGTATCTAATGTTATTTCTCAAGAATATTTTCAACCTTTTGTTGGAGAACAGACTTTTGAAAACCAAATAAGTGAATTGTTTCCTAGGAATAATCCTATTTCTAGTATCATTGGTGATGTAGATCAACAAATTAGGTGCAGAATTTCAATGAAAAATAAAATTTGATAATCTAACTTTTTTATCTCAATTCAAACATACAATTTTTTTATGAGACTTTAGGTTATTTGGATTGGATAAAATCTTTACATGATGAAATCAATGGGTTTCAAAGGAATCATTTTTGGAAATTAGGTGAATGAAATAAAGATACAGCTCTAATTGATGTAAAATAGTTATTTCATAAAAAATTTGATTGAAACATAATAATAGTTATAAATAAAGAAAACCATATTACAAAATGTTATAACAAACTAGAGGGAATAGAATATGAATAAAAATTTTTTATATTATCAATAATTAAAGCTATTCAGATACTTGTATCCCTTATAGGATTCTCTAATATGAAAATATTTCAAATAGATGTGAAGTAGGATTTCCTTAATGGATATGTCTAGGAGGAATATTTTATTGGGAAAAATCTTGGTTTTGAAGATAAAAAAAGTCAAGAACATGTTTATAATCATTATAAGGAACTTTATGGACTTAAACAATCCCATAGATCTTAGTATAATAGGATAACCAGATTTTTTGGAAAATAAAATTTGTTAAGGGATTTACATATCCAACTATATTAATAAAAGAAGTTAATAAAAACAATATGATTGTAATTATATACATTGATGAGAACATATTTGGTTTAAATCATAAATATTTAACATATTCCTTTATGGATCTTATGAGTTATGTGATTTAAATGAGTATTATGGGTGAGTTATCATTTTCCAAGGTTTTTAAATTTCAAAAAAACTAGAAGGTACTTTTATATCCCAACAAAAGTATATAAAGTATTATCATAATAATTATGGATATAAATCCACTAAATATATTATTACTCATATCGGTATCTCTGATAATTTAGATCATGATGAATCTTAGAAACTAGTTGATCAGAAAACTTTTAGAGGTACGATTGGTAGCTTAATTTACAAAATAGGTAGTCATCAAGATTTAATGTTTTTAGTATGCTTATGTGATAGATAAAAAATAAATCCAAAAGACTCCCATATTAAATTTTTAAATGGAATATTTTTTTACCTTAAGTTAATTATGGATTTAGACTAATTCTATTCTTATGGGAATTATTTAAAGTAATATGTTTTTTCAGACATTGACTTTTTTGGATGTATAATGGATAAAAAAGTAAATCTGAAAGTTGAAATTAATTCAAAGAATATTTAGTTTCTTAATTATGTAAGAAATTACATTTAGTAGAACTTTACAAGAATTAAGCTGAATATGAGGTATTTAAGAGTTATTGTGATCAAGTGTTGCAGATTCAAAATACAATCAGAGACTATGGAATAAGTTTTACTAAAACTAAAATAAACTGTGAGACCAAAAGGGTCGTTTTCTTATGAAAGAACCCATCACATCAGTCAAATTATAAACACATAGATATAGAACACAATTTACTTCTTGACCACACATTTAAAAAAGATATTACATTATAATTAATCTGGACACAAGAACAAATAGCTAGTCTTTTTACTAAACCCCTTAGTTTTGGTAGATTTTAATACATTAAATAGAAGCTATGAATGATCAATGTTAAGTTATTATTCAAATCTACTTATTTTTACCAATATAATTAGATTAAAATCCTTTTTTATAGGGGGAGTATATCTGTTTTAAAAAAAAATTATTTTTCTTAAAACATTCTATTTCTTAATTTGTTAAGTGTTCCAAAATGTTTTTATCTTAATAATTTTTTTAGACTCAAAATTTTATAAGAACTTGCAGGTTCATAATTCAAAAATTGATTTTGGGAATCAAAAATTGTTATAATATTTCAAGACTCAATTTTTTTAAACTATTCTAAACATTATATTTCTTTTTAAAACCATGTCAATTAGTTTTATTTTTAAAACATAACATAAATATATTTTTTAGAAAAAAAATATCATAATAATATTACTCTTTTAAATTTATCATAATTAGTTTTCTTTTTAAAACTACCATAATAAACCTTTTTTATAAACTGTAATAATTAGTCTTATAAAAAAGAAGAATAAGAGGTTAATAATACTGATGAAAATTTAGACTCTAAAAGATAGTATTCTATTATTTTATTATTTTTGTCACAAAATCATTACTTTAAATTATAATTTTTTAGTATTCTTTTTGTTTTTATAAAAAATTTGATTTATTTTCAATATTTTAAAAGTGTTTATAACCAAAATGATTATTACTCTGATAAATTATTTTAAAACAATGAAATTTAAAATATATATTTAAAATTTTATTAGATTAAATATCACCCATCAGATCTGTTAATGTTTTAATATAAGCCATTGAATGTTTTATGGAATATGAACCAACATTTATCTCTCTTATATAAAGTCGGGACATCCCTTATCCCATAATGGTTTAAAGAATTTTTATCTTGACTCTCACCCCCCTTAAATACATTATTGGGATTGTTTTGGAATTCATTCAATCACCAAGTCAACTATTTTTATGTTGGAAACCATTGAAAATTATAAAAAATTCATGTTTTATGTGAATTTATTATGGAGAGAAAATAGTTTCAAATGTATTATTATATTCTCAAAAGGGTTATTTCATTACATGGATTAGAGGTAGTCTATTAAAAGAAAATGGTTTTGGAATTGGATTTGTATTATTTTGAAAGGGTTATAGTGTTTTATTCCTCTCTTTAGTTTGTTAAAGACAAAGGTAAGGATAAATTATCCTATTCTATTCTTTCAAAAAAATATAAGCATTATTTTAAAAGATGAGTAGAATTGGTGAGTGTACCATCTGTAGGTGAGGCTTATATACCATCACAAAAATTACTAGAAATTCATGGATATTTTATAAAAGATAAAGAAGAATCATATCCTTTTCAAACTTATGAGAATGTGAGGAATGTTTCTCACTTATCATGGGATGAAATATTTTTATATTTTTTGTATGAAAGGGTATTTAATACCCAATAAGGGTGATGGGGACACCCTTAAGGTATCGGATATATTTTTGTTAATTTTTTTAAAAATATGATGCAAATGGATGTGATATCTTTTTCATTATAGTTGAGAATATTAAGAGTAGTATGATAAATTCATTGATTATCATGTTTCCTTCATTAATTAGTAGGTCAATTGAAAAATGTATTAAAATTTTTATTATTGAAAATGAGACTTACCCTGTCAGAGAAAAGATTTCATTTATTGGTGAAGATAAAATTTCAATAATAAAATTTATTTTGATACAATGTCATAAAATATTATTAATAAGGTTTATTGAGCTATTTACCAAGCTCCAAACTCAATAAAACCAAAGAATGCTGTTAATATGAAAATAATGGAATTTTTTTTTATCTAGAGAAAAACAAAATAAAGTTTAAATTCCAGATGATGTTTTTGAAAAACATATGGAACATAAGGAAAAAAAGAAACTAGGGGATACAAAGTTTGGTATTGATCACAATTAGGAAAAGACCTTTAGAATTTTGACAGTATAATATTCGGAATAGAAACAAAAGAAAAATAAATAGAATAAGTGTCTTGTAGAAAAATATTATATTGAAAGTTTGTTGAAGGATAATGAAAATTATTCTGAGAATATTGTCTTACCATTTTCTCATACCTATAAAATCATTCATGATGCCAGACATAATTTTGTTGAAACATCACCTACTTCTGAAATAGTTCACTTAGTTAATAATAATGGAAAGAGAAAGTAATCACCAAATAATTAGTTCCACTTGTTGTTGAGAAAGCATCGATTTTTAAAATAGTTGGAATGGGAGCTATCAGAACATCCTAATAGTTATCCCAGTAATTAGATGAAAAAGAAGAGAAAAAAGAAGAGAAAGGATAAGAAGAAAAATAATAAGAAGAAAAAAAAGAATTATAAGAATAAATAAATGAATAATTATATGAATAAGTATAAGAATAAGTTGAAGTAGAAGAAGAAGAGGAAGAATATGATGAGAAAAATACATAGACTGATGAAGGGTTAGAAGAATAGAAAACATCATATTTATCATCATATTGAACCCAGATTCCTTCTCACTCGGATAAGGATGTTGAAATTTAATATTCTCAAGAAGATAAATCATTATAAAAAGTGAAAGGAAAATCATTTTCAGAGTAAAAAGAAGAATACAACCAGTTGGATGGAAATTTTTTTGATAAGGTTGAATCAGACAAATTGATTGAAGTTCTAAATGTTTCAAAGGATACTAATGTTTGAGAGAAAGTATTTTACAAAGTTTAGTAGAAAGAAAAATCTATTTTCAGATTGATTTGATTGAAACCTTCTTAGGTTGAGTAAGATCCATTATATTTTGAGACCACAATTTCACAAAATAGTTTTTATTAAATTTATCTTACTTTTAAAAGTATAATTTTTTAGGTTCCTTTTTATCCTAACATTGAGGAACAATCTAAGTCAATTTATAATTCTTCAAATGATAAATTGTAATATTTCAACACATTGAATGAATCGGTGATTATGATACAATCATATGAGAAATTCCATCAAGAAATGTTAAAACACAAATGTATTAATACAATCAGTTGGTTAAGTGGTCGAATCAAGTCAATAGTGAACATATAGACCATGAGGAATAGTTTATGGAAATGAGAACTCTTACTCTAGAAACTTGTAAATCCTTAAAAAAGTTATCGATAAACATTTATGATGGATTAAAATTCATGGAAGTGTATAGAGATAAAATTGATGAACAATCTAAGGAAATAAAATTTCTCAAATCAAAGGTTCACCATTTGGAAATAGAGAACAATAGGCTAAGATCATGTGAAAATGAATTGATCCTTATGAGGGATTAAAACAAATTTATTTATGAGGAAATTGAATTCATGAATTCTGAAGTTCTGAAATACGTTATAATGAAAGATAATATCTTGAATGTTGAGAAATACCAACATGAGTCCAAAAATATGAATGCATTTTTGAAAAATCTCATGAAGAAATATTAACCAATTTTACACTTGAACTCACAATGTATATTTTCAAACATTTTGATGATTGATATATGTGATTATATTATTTATCCGATACATTGTGTTTTAATGTCTTCCAATAATTTTGGATGTATATTCTTTCAATTCATTATTGGATGAATAGTTAGTTTACTTAAAATAAATTTTTTGTTATATATTATTAAAATTTTAGGTTATATGACATCACATTTATTTTTAAAATCATAATGGGGGAGAATATTTAAGATCCTGAATGATATTTTTGGGGAGAAGAAATTTTCAAGATGGAAATTTCTTAAAAGGGGAGAAGACTTTGAAAAATATATAAATGTAGAGAAGTATTAGAGATATTATTATATGGGGTATATGTTTTAATACATTCTATCAAATTATAAAGGATTTATAATGCCATGCGGAGTAAGTACAAAAGGAATTTAATTTTTTCAATGTTATTGTTTTCTTTTTAAGTGCTGTGTTTTGTGATTTAAAAAAAGGGGGAGTTTTTTTTATATTAGAAGGCATATTTCTTACTTTTCCAAGCCTTTAGTTTTGGAAATCACAAACACCTTATTAAAAATATTTTTACTGACTTTTCCATATCCCAAGTGTTTTATTAAGTTATTTTAGAAAAAATTACATTATACCATACATATAAAAGTTTATAATGTATTACAAATATGAACTCATCACTCTTCTATATGATCTATCATATCACAGATGATTCCAATTCATCATATTGGCCATTATTATATCTAGTGGTTATACATTTTTCTTATCTATCATATTGAAAAAGTGATAACTATATGTCTAATTGTGGAACTGATACATCAGACTGATCCAAACCAGGTTTATTTTATTGAATAAAGACAAGGAATTCCATAATAAAATTATAATTTTATAATGGGAATGTATATATACATTGTTTTTATTTTAAGGAATATAAATTATAATTTTAATGTTGTCAAAAATGATTTTGTACATTCAGTTATTTCTAGGATGTCAAGTGAAAGCTATTAGAGACAATTGCAACAAACTCAAAAATATGACTATTGTAGGTTCACCTATAAATAAATTGTCATTTGATGAGTTGGGATTGGATAGATTAGGAAAATAATGTCTTAAAAAGATTTATTATAATTAATTGCTTGTTCTTAAATTTTTTAATACGTTATAGAGTTATCTTTGTAAGGAATCATGGTTATAGTTTTTTCCTTTAGAACATTTTCCTTGGTAATATGCGTTCTATCATTTTACTGAATGACATATTTTCAGGATTGTAAGATGATAACTTAGATTGATTAGATTAAGGGATTCTAGGGATAGGAATACAGATGACGATAATCATATCGAGGGATTCTGCAGATAGGAAGACATATCCATTCCAATCATGGTATCGAAGGATTTCTTGGTATGGAAAGATATAATTTATTGTAATTATAAAACTGTGATATCTTTTTTATAGGTTATTGACTACCTTTACTCCTATGGTTAAAAGTTTCATTTATTTTATAACATTGTATCACATAAATAATAATATAATGTTTTGTATTGCTTCTTTTTACAAGTGTTTATTTCCACTTTTCATATTACTTTATTGGTTAAAGTTTCAAATTATCTTTTTAAAAATTAATATTATCAGACTAAAGGTGATATTGATAAACATACTATGATATAATCAGATGTTGCTGGTTCCAATTCCGTCATTACAATCATTGGACAATATCTAAGTCTGATCATTTTTTACTTAAATATGTAAAGTGTATTTCATTACTTTAATTTTTTAAACTATAAAGCACCCCACCTATTATAAGCCATCATATAGTCTTATGATAAAATAAAAAATACACAATTAAATCAAAGAATTTGTAACAAAATAATGAACATGGTTTCATGATTACTTCCACAAAACATTATAATAAACCATCCATAAAAATAATTTTGATTATTGTAAAATAACATATCCCTAGTTAAAAAAAATTAACATAGAAATATGTCGAAATAGACATAAAAACACCCAGGAAAAAAGAATTCTTAAAATAGATCCTTATAGAAGGGATCAAGATCAAGATTATTTGGTACCATGAGTTCAATCCATTGAAGTATAATTTTAATTTTTCTATAAATCATGAAATATGAATCTAAATAAGGGAACTCCTTTAAAAAATGAGTAAAATGGAATTTAGGTCATAAAATAGTTTCTGAAAACATTTTAGATTGTATCATAATAGAAAATATTTGGGGTCGATTTTTAATATCCTTTACAAAATGTAGTTTTGAAAAAAATGATTTTTTATTTGAATATATTGTAAAATAATTTATCATTGAAAATAAATTATATAAATATATCCATATGAAATGTGTTATAGAAGATAAAATAATTTATTATGGAAAGATAAATATTTTGATAGTTTTTTTGTAAAATTACATTGGTTAAAAACCTATTTCATAAAAATAAATAGTAAAACATACATTCGAAATGAGGTAATTAGAAACATTATAGTCCTTTTATTTAATACATAATATGGTTCTAAGATATGATATGTGAACATTATAGGGAATACGATAACATGTACATGGGTGATAAGTTTTCATTTAATACGAGTTGAATTAATATTAACATAGTTTACATTTCAAGAAGGAATGCAATTCATTAATAATGATGATTTGAATCAAATGTGATCTCCTAAGTCAAAAATAGGTTATACCATATTATAAGAAACATTAATGTCAAGTAGAAACATTATAACTCGAGTAAGTATATATGTTGTATAATCCCATTAAATTATAGGTAATATGTCAATAATAATCCAACATAAGGAGGATAAGGAATGGAAGTTATGTTTACATGGTAAAAAATAATTAAATACATTATTAGTCAAGGGGAATTAGTTACACCATAGAAAATACCATTAGTGCATATTATCAAAACATGTATCAATAAAGGGTGATTTAAGAGAAATCAATTACTGTTTATGTTGATTTCCATAAATATATCTAATGTCATGTATAAAAAAATACCTAACATATTTTCTTATTACATAAAATTTCTCATAAATACTACCATTTATACTCCTCATTTATAATCATTCATTTGTATATAAAAAAATTATTTTCTATTTTCAATATTAGATATGCGTAATCATGAATGTTTTGAAATAGTTCTATGATAGAATTATTAGCATTCATTATTCTATAAAATTTCATCATTATGAGGTCATTAAAGGTCCTATAATTGGGCCTTTATAATTGTTCAAGAAAATATAATTTCATTCTATGAGAGTTTTGGTTACAATCATTATGATGAACTCAGTTATGAACATGTTTCTATGATTTTTAACAATCTAGTAGTGATATCTTAGTAAATGAGTTGAATTTAATTTTATTATTTTTATCACATATTATTAGTAAGTAAGTTCTCATATTCATCCATTATGTTATGTTATATAATTATTCAAATAGGTGGTCAGACCTACCCATGCATAAAGATACCATAATTAATGGATGAAAATGATTTTAAAAGTGGTATATATTTTCATAATAACATTTTAAAAAGAATAATAATTATATTATTTAGATACATTTAATTTTTTTTAATTTAATTTTAAGATATTTAAATAAACAATAAGGAAAATGGATGAAAAATGAGATACGTTACTTTACAGAGGTGATTGTCTGTACCACACATGATTAATAATTTAATCTCTCAGAAAATCATAGAAAAAGTAAGTGGATTATAATTTTCATATTTAGAAACATTATTATATTATATAAATCACATTTATTCCTTATTTACATCCTTATAATTTTTTCATAGAGGTAATTTCGATAATAAATTGGAAGTTTTCTCTTTTTGAAGGTGGTAGTCTGCACGATGAACAAATCACAGTTTCATTTTTCTTAATAGAAAAGGGGAATGACGGTTAAATTTATTCCTAAAAAATAAAATTTATTATAAAAAATATAATAATTTAATTATAAATAAATTATAAAATTTTAAATTTAAAAATAAATATTGAATGGAAATTAATTTGAAAAAACGAGTACTCAAGTTGAGATCCTTTTGTTTTCCATGGAGGATTCCTAAAAAAATTAAGGTCATATGAAAATATCACGTGGATGTAGGCTTAAAAAATTAATAATATTTTAAAATAAGGATAACGTGTAGATATTTTGGTGGAAATATTGTATCACCCTAAGCTTCCACAGTACATTTCCATTTGAATAATGCAATAGCTTGCATTGTACACAACTTGGAGATTCTAACACACCGCGACCAATCAAACTAGCTGTTATGAATAGTAATACCCACTTTTTGAAATTTTATAAATTTTATATTTCAAAATGGACTTTATTTTTGGGTTCATAATATCGAAATTAGTTTAGGGTGAATTTTTCGTATTTTTCTAAAAATATTCAATTTTTGATGAATAGTGAAAATATGAAATTTTAATTAAAAACAAAATTTTTAATAAAAATAATTTATAGTGCTAAATTATACTATTGAGTTATTTTTATGTATAATTAGATTATATTTTTACCATTTAATCCAACTTTGGTCATTAGATGTAATTTCAAATTTAAACTGGACATAAGCAAGTGTCAATCTTTTGATAGTTATTATTTCTTAAAAACACGTATTTTGTTTTGACAATGAGAATTAATTTTAAATTAATTTATGCCACTTCTATGTTTTTAATTTAGAAAAATGTATTACATATTAATATTTAGGAGTGAAAAATTGTGTAAATAGGTAAATTTTATTTTTAGACATTTTGAATAATTATTTTGGTAAATATTTTATTTACCATGGTTAAAAGGTAAATCCGGAAAATAAGGGAAAAATAATAATATTATAATAATATTAAATTACCCTAACATGTGTCCTAACCTTATTGGTTGATACATTTCCGACCATGGGTATCCTTGGGTCGATTTTGGGACCCCATGGAGCCACTTGTAAGTGATAATGACATTTTATATTAATTAAGTTAAAGTAAATACAAAAATGACATAAGTCTATATGTTTTAGTAAAACAATTTTTACATAGGGTTGCAGATGTTATCACTTCGACAATAAAAATTATTTATAAAGATAAAAATATTTCCTACATAATGGTATTTTATTTATAATTTTTAGATATTGAATAATTAAATTTATTTATGACACAATGATGATACACTATTTTTCTTCTTAATGAAAGAATCAAATAAATGGTATTATAAATGTTACAATAAATATCCTTTGAGAGTTTTGATGCTATAAACAAATTTTATAGGTTAATCTCACATGATAGGATTGATTAGATGAATTTATTTTGAATTAATAAAGTTGTTAGTACTTTAACAAAAATCAATTATTAAATAGTTTCAAAATTGACATAAACGAGTTTTTAAAACAAATATTATATTATTAATTGATATAATATTTTAAAAAATATAAGGTTTCTTCAAAATGACTTATATAATTATAGGTGTATCATTAATTACCCACTTGGGGTTCTCTTGATAGTTTATAGTAAGTTTATTAACCATATAATATAAAAATATAAAGAGACATGGAAAATGTCAAACTAATTAACTAAGAGTTAAATCTAAAAGATAAGGTTAATATAGTGACCCAAACCTATCTAAAACCTACTGGTTGAGTGGTTTTCAACCCATCCCCACCTGATCCTCTAAATAAATCAATTTAGAGACATTATGAACCTAATATGAATTTATTATAAAATAATACTTTAAGTTTTTCCTAAGGTGCCCCTCACCCCTCTTATAAAAGGGCAATCCCCCTTCTCTCAAATTAACATCTTCAAAGCCTTTTTGATCAGACAACCCCTACCCAAATACCCTCTCAACTTTCCTCCATTAATCCAAGAGGCCTTCCTTTAGTCATAAAGCCAACATAAGGATCCCTTTTGGTCAAATCAAAAGGAAGACCCCAAAGAATAGGTAAATATTTCATCACCTCTTTCATTCTCCTTTCTTCCTCCACTTCCTATTTATTTGTTTTTTCCACTCTAAAATAATAACTCCATCATCTTCTATTTAATTTTATGTTATTATAAAAATGTTACAACCATATTAGTTATTTTATCCATCCTATGAATGAAAAGGTCACCACATGTGCGTACGTATGACTTACCGTCTCTACGTCGTGGTGTAGTTTGTTATTCAAACATTTCATCTTTTGGATGGGTATAATAATGAGTATAAATGATGTAAATAATAAATATAACATTATAACTATTCTGTATATATGATATAACATCCAATTATATATGATTTTAATATCAAAATAATGATATTTTCGCTCATGCGTACGTATGGATTACCGTCTCCGCAAACGCGATGAGATTCATTCCCCATCGTATACATTGAAGAATAATTTTCATTTGATGATTAAAAATAGTTTTTAAGGACTTGGTATCATTCTGGATATGAATAAGATACAACCTATCCATAACAAACACGGGTTATGTAACAAAATATATAAAATAAAATGAGTAAGTTAACACCTGAAATGACGATAATACTAAAATATTATTAACAAAGCAATATTAGAAGATCATATATGATATCATATTAATGTATATGGTTATTTTATAATATAATAACAATTATTCCACCATTATACAGGAGGTTAACATTCCCTCGACTAAAGGAAAGTGCATCGTAAGGGTTAATTTCAAAATCTCTTTATTATCCGAGGTTGTTTTTACGTAAGTATCTACTGGGACATATTTATAATCCATGTCCATGTTTCATAAAAGAGTTTTCAAAGGGAATATTTTAAGGGAATTTTTTAATAAAACATCATTTAAATGTTTTTAATATTTATTCTTATAAATCAATTTCATTAATGTCCATGTTTTCAAAATAATTTTTAAGGATTTATTTATATGGACATGAATGTTTTTAAAATGTTAATTCCTTTAAAAAGTTTCAATGTTTTATGGGACACTTTTATTAAAAATCGTCTTTAAATGTCTTCCTTTGTAAATTGTGGCACTTTTAAATGTTTTCATGAAAAAGTGATATTTCTCTCAAGGAGTTTTACAAATCATTTTCATCTATGTCAACATTTTTTGCTGGATTTTAAACTTGTTTGAAGTTGATTTATTATGATAAAAATCTTCGATATTGTATTGAAGGTTTTGTGATATGTTTGACTGTGGATGTCTTATTTAATACCATTCATTGTTTATGGACAAATTAATGACATTTCATATGCTAGTTTTAATATGAATGTTAATGTTATATTTAAACCTTTTCATATGAGGAATGAATTGGACTTAGTAAGTGATGGGTGGAGCCTGCTATAGCTTCTCGATGCATCAGTAGGTCTCATGAGACAAACTAGTGTCATGGAACAATGCCTTGAAAAAATCATATTTGTAGTCTTGGCACAAGGCCTTGACTATGTGGTTATGAAAGTCTGTCATTATGCATTCCATCATTATGAAAGTGCCTATTGATATTGCTTTTGACTATTCGACTAGTAGAATATTCATGTGAATATGTAAATGGAATTATTTTAATATATCTTTGACATATTATGCTGAAGTTCTAGTTTAAAAGGGATTTTGTTTTAGTATTATACATTGCCTTAAATGTTTATGCTTATTTATGAATGTTTCCGCTACATTGTTATCCTTACTAAGCATCTGAGCTCACACCTTTCTATGTTTCAATTTTCCCAGGATGTGAAGAAGCATATTATGACTGACCTATAAGGATAGTCTCTGGGATATGAATGTGTTTAATGAATAGAATTTTGTTGTAATTTTCCATTTTATGATTTAATGTAAACCTTATGAATGTATCTAGTACTTCCAAGGCTACTAAACTAATCAGTTGTTTGAGACTTGATATTTTGTGATCATTCCAATGATATGTAATAATGCACCGACTCTGGGTAACTGGGGTTGGGGCGTTACATTTGGTATTAGAGGAAGTTTAGTACAAACCTTGGAATCTAGATTTAGATAAACTCTGATTAGATCACATATCCCTAAGATAGACTTTGAGGATTAGTATAGAAGAACTTCGTAGAATTTTGGTATTGTAGAGATTTTGTGAGTTTTTCAAGCAATACATCCCTATCTAGAAATGAGTAGGTAGAGGCGGCTCTAGAACATATGTACCTAGAGGTAAAACCCAAAAACACCACTTTGAGCTAGACTCGAATGAGAACTGTTGCACGAGAACTGACCTTGCTGCACTCTTGGTTACGACACTCCTGGGGGATATGCTTAGGATAATTCGCATTTTCTTTACAAACCATTATAAAGGGTTTATGAGTAAAAACTTCCTAAAATAAAACATTTATATAATTAGGGATTATATCCATAAACTATTAAATTTATGTTAAGTGTTTTAAAAGTTTGGAATTATGTATTACGATTCATAAAATAATTTTGTTTATGCCATTGTTTAGAAATGGCTCCTAGTGGAAGGAATAGAAACCTTATCAATGCACGTAATTCATGTAATAATTTCACTCCTGCGCAAGATAATTATTTTAGAGCTAGGGATGCAACTAGTTTTGATCAACTTTTCACTATACTACGAAAAATCACTCCGGTTATGAATAATAACCTTACCCGTATGGAGCACCCTGATCCGCAGCGTGGAGGATCAATGTTAGATTGCTTCATGAGGAAAAAACAACCAACATTAAATGGGATTACGAATCCCTTAGTATCTAAGCAATGGATAAATTCCTTAGAGAAAATATTACATGCCTTGGGGAGTAGCAAAAGGTAAAAAGTTGTCATGGCAGTTTACCGCCTCACTAGAGATGCTGATCAATAGTGGTCACTGATTCAAAACACAAAGGAAGATGATGAAGTATCAAATATTTAATGGAGTGAGTTTAATGATATTTTCTTAGATAAATACTTTCCACATGACCATCGAGTGAATATAGAAAGACAATTCTTAAGTATGAGGCTAAAGGAGTATGAGAATGTCGCAAAGTATGAGACTAACTTTACAAGGTTAGCAAGCCATGCTGCAGATTATATATGTAACCCAAGGATTAATATTGATCATTTATTTTATGGGTTAAAACCATTTCTCCATCAAGCATTAGGCTTACAATCTTTCTCAACGTACTAAGATACAGTCTTGTGTAATATCAAGATAGAATAGAAATTCTCTAAATCTTATGTCAATAAAGTAAAGCAAGATAAGAAGTGAATAGTGGAGCAAGAGGTAGATAAAGGGAAAAAGGGAAAGAATAATTTTCCATTATGTGATAATTGTGGGAATAAACACCCCGGTACTTGCCTAAAAGGAATGGGAATTTGTTAAAAATGTGGAGAAAAAGGTCACCAGGCTCGTGATTGCAAGGGAAGGAAAGAGGCTTTCAATGTTGAATGCTACAATTGTAGAGAAATGAGGAATTATGCAAATGAATGTCCTAAGCATCAGGGAATCCTACCTCAAAACGGGACATGGGATCAAGGCCAAGATTATGCTATTACTATAGTTGAAGTGGAATAATTAATGTATTTGTGTTTTTGGACTCAAGGATTATATTCTGGTTATAAGGATAATGTGAGATATATAAGGATTGTACTCCAGTACTTGTTGTTTTCATAAAGGTTTTAATATAAATAAGGTAATCATATTTTCATTATGTGATAATAAGAGAAACTTTACCCTACTTGGGCAATCCGATGTTACAATTGATTTTCGAATTTAGATACCTATTAGAGAGAGTCTAGACAGAGGTATTTTGGATAACTATTAAGGTTGGAATGGATTAAGTTGAACTTTCGTTACTATTGTTTGAGGTTAAAATATTTCTTATGATTTTTTTGGAATATTATAATACTATAGGTTTAGAAAAAGAACAACATGTAGGTTAGGCGATAACACATCGCGTCGGACAAAGCTACAGGAATAAAACCCACAACCATAGTGCGATGGGCCTTTATTACCTACCACTAGCCTACAGGAAGTCCCTGGTTATTACAAAATATTTTTCTTCATTTTAATGGTATCTGTTAATATTTAGAACCTTATACGATTAGGATAAATATAATATTTTTGAGTTCTATTATCTTTTGGAGTGAAAGATGAGTTTGTGATAGAAATTAGTTGAAGGATGAAACTCAAATTGTTAAGTATATGTATATATATATTCATCATATTTTATGAAGAAATTAATTCCTAAACTTTAGGGAAGGGATATTAAAACCAAAAATATGTTATCTTAATACCTTATGTTTGGTTAAACTGATGATATTTTAAATTATCATAGATTGATGGGTTTGAGGCCCTCAATTTTACACTTGTTTTTGATTGATGACCATAATCACTCCCAGTAAATATTTATGTTTTCCTATAATTATATGTCTATAATTTCCACCAATGTTCTCCTATTATAAAACCTAATTTGGTGGTGAAATTCTCATTTCCCTTTCCCTCTTATCAAAACAAAATTTTATTAACCCTATTTTCGATGTGTGTTTTCGACAAAGGTATTTTCTACTTTCAACATTTTATTTTCAAAGAACAATTTCAAATTTTAAGGATAAAATTATTTTAAGGAGGGGAGAATGTAACACCCCAATATTCTGCAGTACATTTCCCTTTAAATAATACAATAGCTTCCATTGTACGCAACTTCGAGATTCTAACAAACTCCGACCAATCAAACTAGCCACAATGAATAGTAATCCCCACTTTTTGGAATTTTATAAATTTTATCATTCAAAATGGACTTCATTTTTGGGTTCAGAATATCAAAATTAGTTGAGGGTGAATTTTTTATATTTTTTCACAAAACATTCAGGTTTTTATGAATAGTGAAAAATACTAAATTTTAATTAAAAACGACTTTTTTAATAAAAAAATTATAGGGATAAATTATACTATTTAGTTGTTTTTTAGTATAATTAGATTACATTTTTACCATTTAATCCAATTTTTGTCAATGGACGTAATTTCACATTTAAACTGGACATAAACAAGTGTCAATATTTTGATAGTTATTATTTCTTAAAAACACGCTTTTTGTTTTGACAACGGGAATTAATATTAAATTAATTTATACCACTTATGTGTTTTGAATTTAGAAAAATGTATTACATATTGAGAGTGATGAGGTCCAAATTGTGTAAATAGATAACTTTTATTTTTATACATTTTGAATAATTAATTCGGTAAATATTTTATTTACCATGGTTAAAGGGAAAATCCGGTAGATAAAGGTAAAAAACTAATATTATAATAATATTATATTACCATATCACGTGTCCTAACCTTATTGACTGATACATGTCTGACCATGGTCATCCTTGGGTTGATTTGGGGACCCCATGGAGCCACATGTAAGTGATAATGACATTTTATATTAATTATGTTAAAGTAAATACAAAAATGACATAAGCCTATATCTTTTAGTAAAACAATTTATATATAGGGTAATACATGTAATATCTTCAACTATAAATATTAATTATAAATATAAAAATATTTCCTACATAATGGTATTTTATTTTTAATTTTTGACATTAAATAATTAAATTTATTTTTGACACAATGATTATGCAATATTTTCCTTATTAATGAAATAATCAAATAAATGGTATTATAGATGTTAAAATAAATAAAATTTAAAAGTTTTGATGCCATAAAGTAAATTTATAGGTCAATGTGACATGATATTATTGATTAAATTAATTTATTTTGAATTAATAAAGTTTTTAGGACTTTAACAAAAATCAATTATTAAATAGTGTCGAAATTGACATAAATTAGTTTTTAAAACAAATATTATATTATTAATTGATATAATATTTCTAAAAACCTATGGTTTAAAAAATGACTTATATAATGATATTTTTATCAACAATGAACCACTTGGGGTTATCTTGGCAGATTATTGTAAGTTTATTAACCATATAATATAAAAATATAAAGAGACATGGTAAATGTCAAACTAATTAACTAAGAGTTAAATCTAAAAGATAAGGTTAATATAGTGAGCCAAACCTATCTAAAACCAATTGGTTGAGTGGTTTTCGACCCATACCCACATTATCATAGAAATAAATCTATTTTTAACCATTATAAACCGAATATGAATTTATTATAAAATAATACTTTAAGTTTTTTCTAAGATTACCCTCACCCATCTTATAAAAGGGAACTCCCCCTTATTTCAAATTCACTTATTCAAAGCCTTTTGGATCGGCAAAACCCTGCCAAAATACCATCCCAACTATCCTAAATTCATGTTATAGGCCTTACTTTAGTCATAAATCTATCCTAAGGAGCCCTTTTGATCAAATGAAATGGAAGAACTGGAAGAAGAGGTAAATATTTCATCAACTCTTTCAAGATCCTTTCTTTTTCCACTTCCTATTTCTCTATTTTTTCCATTATAAATTAATAACTTCAGTATCTTCTATATAATTTGATGTTATTATAAAAGTGGTGCAACCATATTAGTTATTTTACCCATACAATGATTGAAAAAGTCACCACACGTGCGTACGTATGGCTTACTGTCTCCACGTCGTGTTGTAGTTTGTTATTCAAACATTTCATCATTTGGATGGGTATAATAATGAGTATAAATTATGTAAATAATAAATATAACATTATAATTATTCTGTATATATGATATACCATCCAATTATATATGATATTAATATCCAAATAATGATATTGTCGCTCGTGCATACATACGGATTACCGTCTCCACAAACACGATGAAATTCATTCCCCATCGTATCCATTCAAGAATAATTCTCACTTGATGATTAAAAATAATGTTTAATTACATGATATAATTCTATATATGAATAAGATAAAACTTATCCATAACAAACATGGGTTATGTGACAAAACATATAAAATAAAATGAGTATGTTAACACCCGAAATGACGATAATACTAAAATACCATTAACAACACAATATTAGAAGATCATATATGATATCATATTAATGTATATGGTTATTGAATAATTTAATTACAATAATTTAACCATTATACAGGAGGTTAGCATACCCCGACTAAAGTAAAGTGCAAGGTAATGGTTAATTTCACAATCTCTTTATTATCCGAGGTTGTTTTTACTTATGTATCTACTGGGGCATATTTATTACCCATGTCCATGTTTCATAAAAGTGTTTTCAAAGGGATATTTTTAAGATAATTTTTTACTAAAACCTAATTTTAAAATGTTTTAAATATTTATTATTCTAAATCATTCTCATTAATGTCCATGTTTTCAAAATGTCTTTTAAGGATTTATTTATATGGACATGAATGTTTTTAAAATGTTAATTCCTTTCAAAAGTATCAAAGAGGTATGAGACACTTTTATTCAAAAATGTATTTAAGTTTCTTCCTTTATAAATTGTGTGACTTATAAAAGTTTTCATGAAAAAGTTATATTTCTCTCAAAGAGTTTTACAAATCATTTTCATCTATGTCAACATCCTTTGATGGATTTTAAACTTGTTTGAAGTTGATTTATTATGATACACATATTCCATATTGTATTTAAGTTTTTGTGATATTTTTGACTGTGGATGTTCTATTTCATACCATTCATGGTTTATGGATAAATTATTGACATTTTGTATGCTATTTTTAATACAAATGTTTATGTTATGTTTAGACATTTTCATATGTGGAATGCATTGGACTTAGTAAGTGATGGTTGGATCTTGCTATAGCTTCTCGATGCATCTTTAGGTCTCATGAGACAAACTAGTGTCTTGGAACAAGGCCTTGAAAAAATCTTATTTGTAGTCTTGGAACAAGACCTTGACTATGTGGTTTTGAAAGTCTGGTATTATGCATTCCATCATTATGAAAGTGGCTATTGATATTGCATGTGATTATTCAACTATTAGAATATCCATGTGAATAAGTAAATGGAATTATTTGATTTTATCTTTTCCATATTATGTTGAAGTTCAAGTTTAAAAGGGATTTAGTTTTAGTGTTATAGATTTACTTAAATGATTATACTTATTTATGAAAGCTTCCTCTATATTGTTATCCTTACTAAGAATCTGAGCTCCCCCTTTCTATGTTTTATTTTTGCCAAGACGCGAAGAAGTATATTATAACTGACCTGCAGGGATAGTCTGTGGGATATGAATGTGGTTAATGAAGACAATTTTGTTGTAGTGTTCCATTTTATGATGTAGTTTAAACCTTATGTATAACGACCCATGCTTTACATACATTGTTAATACTTCAAAATTGAAGCAAACTTATTACAACATATAACAAAACCACGAAAGGACCGTATAGGTATAGTGTATTTAGAAACTGGGAAACATAAACAACTGGTTCATAAAGCATCTACTTTGCCTCCCATTTATTTCATCATATCTATAGTCCGTTTTGGCATATCTTACTTAATAACCTTCTTCCTGACCTGGGGAAAGAAAACATACAAAAGGGTGAGATCAAATGCTCAATAAGGGTAAACAAAAGAAATATCAATCACATCATATACATAATCACATAACTTTTGGAAATCTTAACCTGCAAAAGAGATCATAATTTCATAACATGGGATAAATCATGGTAGTGAAATGTAATCACAAAAATCACAACTTAAAACATGAAACTTTGTGGCATACACACATAATCATAGAGAATCATTTCTTGTTAGTCAAGACTCATTTCCAAGACTATCTTAGTGGACAAAGTCCCTTTCTGAACCGAGTCACCCTCATTTCAGTCCTGTTTCACTGAACCGGTATAACCTACCGTTCCAGCCATGTCTATCTCATGAGATATAAAATCTTTACCCAATGCATTAGAGGGAGATATAGGTCTGACCCATATCACAATGATACCATTCTTATGTGTGCCACAAAATCATAAATCATACATCATTTCATAACCCATGTAATAAAAATGGGAATCTTAAACATCATGACATCATAAAACAATTAATATACAATAAAGGAATTCATAAAAATAATTCCATCACAACATAATCAAATCAATGTAATAATAGGGATAAAAACAGAACCCTTTATTATCTTAGATGGAAAATAATTTTGATAAAACACTTGAACTTCATTCTTGAGGAAAATATCCTTTCTACTTCAAAAACACTTTTCCTTTCGTAACATGTCATAAAATTTTAAACTAAAAGAATTTGATTAAAAATAAACTTGAAAACTTGTAAAGTAATCTTTTTTAAATAATGTTTTAAAAATCCATTCATGCCGTATAATTAAAAAAAACATTCTTCTCGTACTTTTGTCGGAAAAGTCAAAAAGTACCTCGTGCGAAAAACGACAAAAGATTCCTTTCATATATCTTACTAAAAACTCACCAAAGGATAAAATAGGTTTTAAACAATTGTATGTGGATGGAAATAACATTACATATTGAGGGAACATGGATGTGGATGATAAAATACACCCCAGTAAATACTTACGAATATGAAAATCTCGGATAAAAATGAGAATTTCAAAATTATCCCTTACCATAGGTCCGACTTGCTTTGTAAGTGTTCGAACCTCCTGTATAATGATTTAAATAATGTTATTGACTTAATCTAGAATCATACTTATTTTTATTATATCATATATGGTCATATTCTTAGCTTCTTAGTAGTAATATTTCATTGCTACTTGTTATTCGGGTGTTTATAACTTTTTGTTCTTATGCATGTTTTGTCGAATAAATTCTTATTCTTTTCTTTAGGTTATAGATACCTCATTTCCAGAATGGTATTAGTATAATATATATCATATTAATTAATTAAATTCATTTATATAATCATTATGAAATGAAGATCATGTAGAACAAGTCGCATCACATCGTGGAGAAGGTATTCCGTACGTACGCACGAGTGATGATATCGTTCCTATGATCGTGGAATTGTATTGGAGTATATGTATACTATTTAAGAATCAATATCACTTTATAATAGCCATATATGGTCATTATTTACACCATTATACCCATCCAAGTATGGTGGTGGTGGAAAATAGATTACACCACGGCGTGGAGACGATATTCCGTACGTACGCACGCTCGGTGATTTATTTTTCCGTAGGATGGATAGATGGTGAAATAGGGTTGTTTCATACTTATAATAACATATCATTATATGATTGATACTGATGTTATTACTTCATAATGAAACAACTAAAGAAGAAGAAGTGGAAGAAGAAATAAAGATGAAAGAATTGGTAACGTACATTACCTCTTCTTTGAAGTGCTTCTTTGAGACCTTCTTTTAGGGCACTAAAATTGGTCTTTGAAGAAGAACAGAACCTCTAGGATGTCTCTAGGGAAGTGGAGAGGAGAAAGTGGCAGGGGTTGTCCGAGCTTGTAGGCTCCAAGTGGTGTGAGGAAGAGGGGGAGGAGGTGTCCTTTTATAAGGGAGGAGAGGGGCACCTTTGGAATAACTAAAACTATTATTTTATTATAAAGTCAAGTTCGGTTTTAAATAGCTCCAAATTGATATATTTCGAATCTAAGGTGGGGATGGGTCGAAAGCCTCTCATCAAATAGAATTTAGACAAGTTTAGGTTCCTATTTTAACCTTACCATTTAGATTTAAAATTAAGTTAAATAATTTTACTTTTACCGTGTCTTCTTGTGTTCATACACTATAAGGTTAATAAACTTACTATAAGAAGCCAAACGAACCCCAAGTTGATTATTATTAATATATATAACCTTATATAATTCATTTGGACGAACCTTAGATTTTTAGGAATAAAATAACAATTAATAATATAATATTTGTTTTAAAAACTATTTTATGTCAATTTTTGACACTATTTAGTAATTGATTTTTGTAAAAATCATAACAGAATGATAAGTTCAAAAAAAGTTAATTAAATCAATACTAACATGTCATATTAACCTATAAAATTAGTGAGATTCATAAAAAGTCTCAAATTACATTTATTGTTGTGTTTATAACATCAATTATGTCAATATTTCATTAATAAGATAATTACTGCATCATCATTGTGTCATAAATAAATTAAATTATTTAATGTTTAAAAATTACAAATAAAATACCATTATGTAGGAAATCTTTTTATCTTTCTAATGAATATTTATAGTCTAATTTATCTTATGTATAACCCCATATTAAAAATGTTTTAGTTATTAAACTTTTATTTTAACTATTTTAACTATTCATTAAATAAAATAATATTAAATGTCATAATCTAATCCAAGTGGACCTAAATGGTCATATTATATTCATAAGGTTGTTTTTGGTCGAATTACACTTATCCAATAGAATTAGGACATGTTTTAGGGTAATAGTAATATCATATTCACCCTGAGTTACCCTATTTACTATTAACCGCGGTAAAAAAAGTAAAAAGTTACTATTCACCAAAAAATTATTTTTATCTCATTGAACCACAGTTTACTTACTGATATCAACCGTGTCTGTCGGATTTTCGAAATTCCATTCACAGAAATGGTAAAATTAAGTTTATGAAAAATTCAGTTTTTAACCTACCACTTAGTGGTTTCACTATTCATCAAAAATTGAAAGTTTTCAAAAAAATACCAAAATTTCACCCTAGGATAATTTCGGTATTCCGAATCCAAAAATGAATTCCATTTTGAAAAATAAAATTCACAAAATTTCAAAAAGTGGTTATTACTATTCATAACGGCCAGTTTTAATAATATTTTAATAGCATATCGTTGTTTAGTGAAACTCGGTATTGCATACGACGCAAGCTATCGGGGAAGGTCGCGATTTCATGTAAAGCAAGCCAAGCAAGTGTTGTGTAGAAAAAGATTCCTTTGAAGATTTATATAACATAAAAGTCTCGGGTGTTACATTCTACCCCCCTTAAAATGAATTTCGCCCTCAAAATTCGTCACTTTGTAACAAACAGATGAGGATACCTCTCCCTCATCATACCCTCAGGCTCCCATGTAGCTTCTTCTAATTGGTGGTTCCTCCGTAAAACTTTAACCAATTGAGTGGTCTTGTTTCATAGGACTTTTTCGCTACGATCCAGAATCTCTATCGGTTGTTCTTCATAAGAAAGATCTTGCTCCATCGGTACAACTTCTGAGCTTAGTACATGTGAAGGATCCTGTATGTACTTTCTCAGGAGAGATACATGGAACACATCGTGAACTTGAGAGAGATTTGGTGGAAGCGCCAATCGGTAAGCTACCTTCCCAATATGATCCAGTATTTCGAAAGGACCGATATATCTAGGGCTCAACTTCCCCTTCTTTCCAAATCTCATAACCCTCTTCCAGGGAGATATTCGTAAGAACACTTTATCACCCACTTCAAACTCTAGGTCTTTTCTTCAGCTGTCGGCATAACTTTTCTGTCGACTCTGAGCTGCTCTTATGTGTTGTTGAATAGATCTGACCTTTTCTGCCATTTCATCCACGAGATCAGGTCCTAATAGCATTCTTTCCCCAACTTCATTCCAACAAGTTGGAGTCCTGCATTTCTTTCCATAGAGAGCTTCATAAGGAGCCATCTAAATACTGGAGTGAAAGCTATTATTATAAGAAAATTCCACCAAAGGTAGGTGTTGATCCCAACCTCCTTTTAAATCCATAGAGCAAGCTCTCAACATATCTTCTAGGGTTTGAATTTTTCTTTCAGACTGACCGTCTGTCTGAGGATGATAAGCAGTGCCAAAACTCAACTCTGTATCCAGAGTATACTGAAGACTTCACCAGAACTTCGAGGTAAATCTCGGATCCCGATCAGATATAATAGAAAGTGGTACTCCATGAAATCTTACCACTTCCTTTACATATATCCTGGCAAGCTGATCCAGAGAGAAATCCTCTCTAATAGAAATGAAGTGTGCAAACTTTGTAAGACGATCAACTATGACCCAGATAGCATTATTGCCTTTGGATGTTTTAGGAAGTCCTGTGACAAAGTCCATAGTAATGTATTCCCATTTTCATTCGGGTATGGGTAATGGTTGTAACATCCCCTTAGACTTCTGTCTCTCAGCTTTAACTTGTTGACAAACCAAGCATCGAGAGACATATTCAGCAACATCTATTTTCATGCCATCCCACCAAAAGTTCTCTTTAAGGTCGCTATACATCTTCGTGCTTCCAGGATGAATAGAGAATGAAGAACTATGAGCCTCATCCAGCAGCTCCTTCTTTAATTCGAGGATGGGAGGAACACAAACCCGATTCTTGAACTTTATTATCCCATCACAATCAAGGTTGAACTCAGGAACATTTCTCACCTTCTTTTGTAACTCGACATCTTCTTTCTGTGCCTCTTTAATCTTCACATGTATATATTGTTGAACATTCATTTGAGAAAGATAAGATTTTTTCCCTTCCATTATAATTCCAAGATCCATCCTTTGTAAATCCATAAATATTGGATCTTTTGTGATCCTCATCATGGATAAACTAGCATGGTCTTGTCGACTTAATGCATCTGCCACCTTGTTTGCTTTCCTAGGGTGGTAATGGATTAAGCAGTCGTAATCCTTAATCAGCTCCAACCATCTTCTTTGACGCATATTCAGCTCCTTTTGTGTGAAAATATACTTTAAACTTTTATGATCAGTATAAATATCACACCTTTCACCATAAAGGTAATGCCTCCAAATCTTTAATGCAAAGATTACCGCAGCTAACTCCAAATCATGTGTTGGGTAATTTTGCTCATGGATTTTCAACTGTCATGAGGCATAAGCTATCACCATATCATTTTGCATAAGAACACACCCTAATCCCTTCTTTGATGCATCACTATAGATCACAAACCTTTCTCCACTACAAGGCAGTGTGAGCACAGGTGCATTGGATAAACTTCTTTTCAACTCCTTGAAATTCTCTTCACATTCTTCCGTCCAGACAAACTTAACTCCTTTCCGAGTCAACTTGGTGAGTGGATTAGATAATCATGAAAAATCTTTCACAAAACGTCGATAATATCCAGCCAAACCAAGAAAACTTCGGATCTCAGTTACTGTTGTTGGTCTCGACCATCTTTCGATAACCTCTGTTTTTGCTGGATCCACAGATATCCCCTCTTTTGAGATTATGTGACCCAAAAATGCAACTTTTTGAAGCCAAAATTCACACTTGGTAGATTTGGAATAAAGCTTCCCCTTTCTCAGGGTCTTCAATATAATTCTCAAGTGATCTTCATGTTCTTCCTTGCTCTTTGAAAATACAAGAATATCTTCTATAAAGACTACCACAAATTGATCAAGATAGTCTCTAAAGACTCTATTCATCAGATCCATGAAGATAGCAGGGGAATTAGTAAGACCAAATGGCATCACTATAAATTCATAGTGTCCATACCTTGTACGGAAATCCGTCTTTGGTATATCCTCCCTTTTGACCCTTAATTGATGATACCCTGAACGAAGATCAATCTTGGAAAATTATTGAGCTCCGTGTAGTTGGTCAAATAGGTCATCAATGCGTGGGAGAGGATATTTGTTCTTGATAGTGATCTTGTTAAGTTCTCGATAATCAATGCAGAGTCTCATTGATCCATCTTTCTTCTTAACAAATAGAACAGGTGCTCCCCAAGGTGACGGACTAGGGCGTATGAATCCCTTATCAAGATTCTCTTGGAGTTGCTTCTTCAATTCCTGCAACTCAATTGGGTCCATTCTATAAGGTGTCTTTGAAATAGGCAAAGCACCCGGTACGAGTTCTATTGAAAACTCAACTTCACGATTTGGTGGAAGACCCAGTAATTCCTCCGGAAAGACATCATCAAACTCCCGTACAATGGGCATATTCTTAATCATGAGTTTCTCACCAACCATTTGAGATAAATAACCTTCATTTAGTGGAATCAAGACCCATAAGATAGAAGAAATTTCCACTGGAAGGTTATGTTCATCTTTGCATTGATAGACTATCATAGATTGATCTGGAATATGAAATGTGACTTCCCTTCTTTGGAAATTGATATGAGCTCCCTATAAATAAAGCCAATCCATGCCAAGAATCACATCAAATTCCACTATAGGAAGGATCACAAGATTTGCAGGAAGCACTTTCCCACAAACTTCGATCGGAGAAGAATTATAAACTTTTGATGCGATTGTTGTGCCATTAGGTGTTGTCACAAATAACTCAACATATAATTGTTGAGGTAATATGGTGATACCCTTAGAAAATTATTCAGAAATAAAAGAGTGGGTGGATCCAGAATCAAATAAAACATTTGCTGCTTTAGAGTGGATGGTAAGTGTACCTTTCACCACATCGTTATCATACTCCACATTGCTGAAAGAAATTGCATGTGACTTTCCTTTGTCTTTATCCTTGAGAGTTTGTTGACGTCGAACATCATCATCAACCCTTGGATTAGGGCATTTATTGGCATAATGCCCCATCTCCTTGCACTTGAAACATTGAAGTGTAGTAGGTTCATTCTGTGTATCTCTTCCTTTGTTTTCATCATTATACATCTTCTTCCCATCATCGCGGTATTCAAATGCCCAATGACCTTTTTTTCCACATTTGAAACATTTACTTGCCCCTTTAAGACAACTCCCTCCATGTTTCTTTCCACACTTTGAGCATAAGGGAAAGGTCATCTTCTTTTCAGTGTGCTCTTTAGATTTTCCTTTGAATTCCATTTTCCTCTTCTTATCAAACCCATATGACTAATGGGTTACTCCAATCTCCATCTCGACTTTGAGAGCACATCGAACGATTTCCTCGTAGCTATTGAAGTCCCTTATGGCTAACGCCCTTCAAAGACTTGGTTTTAAGCCACTAAAGAATTGATCGATCTTACTCTCAGGTTGGATAATAATACCAGAAGCGTACCTTGCAAGTCTTGTAAAATTTGCTTCATAGGTACCAACATATTCATCATCCTTTTGCTTTAGCTCAAGAAACTCTTTCTCCATATTTGTTCGGAGAATACAAGGGAAGTACTTATTGAAAAATAAGTTCTTGAACTCGTCCCATTCCATGGACTCAATTTCATCCCTTTTCCTCATATTCTTAATAAGATTCCACCATTGATCAACATCTCCTTCCAAACGATACACTGCTAGGATGAATTTATCATGTTCAGAACATTGAAGAACTGAAAATATCTTTTCAGTAGTACTAATCCATTTTTCAACAACTAATGGATCAGTAGACCCGCTGAAAGAAGGTGGACGCTGTCTCATGAAGGATTCAACAGAATGTTGCTCCTTCCTTTTCTCGTTTGGAAGTCCTGCATGATTCATATCTTGAGAAAGTTGTGTGAGCATGGCTACAAGATTTTGTATTCCAGCTCCCATAACGTTTGGTTGCTTAGGGGGACAATCATTTCATTGCCCGTCGCATTCCACATTAACACGGTTCCTTTGGGTTCCAGCCATTGACTAAAACCAAGATGAATAGTGTGAGCAACACTAATTATAATAGGAAAACCACATAATCAAGAATAAAATTTCACACTTAAGGTCTTATCCTAGGTTATTCATGGCCATTTCTAAAACACTAATATTGTGTTCTATTCTTAGACTTATCCTTAGGGTTCTTACTAAGGCTTTCACATCCTAGTTTCCAAAGGTTGACTATACCTTTCCTCTGATACCAACTATAACGACCCATGCTTTACATACATTGTTAATACTTCAAAATTGAAGCAAACTTATTACAACATATAACAAAACCACGAAAGGACTGTATAGGTATAGTGTCTTTAGAAACTGGGAAACATAAACAACTGGTTCATAAAGCATCTACTTTGCCTCCCATTTATTTCATCATATCTATAGTCCGTTTTGGCATATCTTACTTAATAACCTTATTCCTGACCTGGGGAAAGAAAACATACAAAAGGGTGAGCTCAAATGCTCAGTAAGGGTAAAGAAAAGAAATATCAATCACATCATATACATAAGCACATAACTTTTGGAAATATTAACCTGCAAAAGAGATCATAATTTCATAACATGGGATAAATCATGGTAGTGAAATGTAATCACAAAAATCATAACTTAAAACATGAAACTTTGTGGCATATACACATAATCATAGAGAATCATTTCTTGTTAGTCAAGACTCATTGCCAATACTATCTTAGTGGACAAAGTCCCTTTCTGAACCGATTCACCCTCGTTTCAGTCCTGTTTCACTGAACCGGTATAACCTACCGTTCCAACCATGTCTATCTCATGAGATATAAAATCTTTACCCAATGCATTGGAGGGAGATATAGGTCCCACCCATCTCATAATTATACCATTCTTATGTGTGCCACAAAATCATAAATCATACATCATTGCATAACCCATGTAATAAAAATGGGAATCTTAAACATCATGACATCATAAAACAATTCATATACGATAAAGGAATTCATAAAAATAATTCCATCACAACATAATCAAATCAATGTAATAATAGGGATAAAAACAGAACCCTTTATTATCTTAGATGGAAAATAATTTTGATAAGACACTTGAACTTCATTCTTGAGGAAAATATCCTTTCTACTTCAAAAACAATTTTCCTTTCTTAACATGTCATACAATTTTAAACTAAAAGAATTTGATTAAAAATAAACTTGAAAACTTGTAAAGGAATCTTTTCGAAATAATGTTTTAAAAATCCATTCATGCCGTATAAGTTAAAAAAACATTCTTCTCGTACTTTTGTCGGAAAAGTCAAAAAGTACCTCATGTGAAAAACGACAGAAGGTTCCTTTCATATCTTTTACTAAAAACTCACCAAAGGGTAATATAGGTTTTAAACAATTTTAGTTGGATGGAAATAACATTACATATTGAGGGAACATGGATGTGGATGATAAAATACACCCCAATAAATACTTACGAATATGCAAATCTCGGATAAAAATGAGAATTTCAAAATTATCCCTTACCTTAGGTCCGACTTGCTTTGTAAGTGTTCGAACCTCCTGTATAATGATTTAAATAATGTTATTGACTTAATCCAGAATCATACTTATTTTTATTATATCATATATGGTCATATTCTTAGCTTCTTAGTAGTAATATTTCATTGCTACTTGTTATTCAGGTGTTTATAACTTTTTGTTCTTATGCATGTTTTGTCGAATAAATTCTTATTATTTTCTTTAGGTTATAGAAACCTCATTTCCAGAATGGTATTAGTATAATATATATCATATTCATTCGTTCAATTCATTTATATAATCATTATGAAATGAAGATCATGTAGAATGAGTCGCATCACATCGTGGAGACGGTATTCCGTACGTACGCACAAGTGATGATATCGTTCCTATGATCGTGGAATTGTATTGGAGTATATGTATACTATTTAAGAATCAATATCACTTTATAATATTCATATATGGTCATTATTTACACCATTATACCCATCCAAGTAATGTGGTGGTGGAAAATAGATTACACCACGGCGTGGAGACGGTATTCCGTACGTACGCACGCGCGGTGATTTCTTTTTCTGTAGGATGGATAGATAGTGAAATAGGGTTGTTTCATACTTATAATAACATATCAGTATATGAGTGATACTGATGTTATTACTTCATAATGAAACAACTAAAGAAGAAGAAGTGGAAGAAGAAATAAAGATGAAAGAATTGGTAACGGACAATACCTCTTCTTTGAAGTGCTTATTTGAGACCTTCTTTTAGGGCACTAAAATTGGTCTTTGAAGAAGACAAGAACCTCTAGGATGTCTCTAGGGAAGTGGAGAGGAGAAAGTGGAAGGGGATGGCCGAGCTTGAAGTCTCCAAGTGGTGTGAGGAAGAGGGAGAGGAGGTGTCCTTTTATAAGGGAGGAGAGGGGCACCTTTGGAATAACTAAAACTATTATTTTATTATAAAGTCAAGTTCGGTTTTAAATAGCTCCAAATTGATATATTTCGAAGCTAAGGTGGGGATGGATCGAAAGCCTCTCATCCAGTAGAATTTAGACAAGTTTAGGTTCATATTTTAACCTTATCATTTAGATTTAATATTAAGTTAAATAATTTTACTTTTACCGCGTCTTCTTGTGTTCTTACACTATAAGGTTAATAAACTTACTATAAGAAGCCAAAAGAACCCCAAATTGTTTATTATTAATATATATAACCTTATCTAAGTCATTTGGCCGATCCTTAGATTTTTAGGAATAAAATAACAATTAATAATATAATATTTGTTTTAAAAACTATTTTATGCCAATTTTGACACTATTTAGTAATTGATTTTTGTAAAAATCATAACAGAATGATAAGTTCGAAAAAAGTTAATTAAATCAATAATAACATGTCATATTAACCAATAAAATTTTTTAGATTCATAAAAAGTCTCAAATTACATTTATTTTGGTTTTTATAACATCAATTATGTCAATATTTCATTAATAAGATAATTACTGCATCATCATGGTGTCATAAATAAATTAAATTATTTAATGTTTAAAAATTACAAATAAAATACCATTATGTAGGAAATCTTTTTATATTTCTAATGAATATTTATAGTCGAATTTATCTTATGTATAACCCCATATTAAAAATGTTTTAGTTATTAAACTTTGATTTTAACTATTTTAACTATTCATTAAATAAAATAATATTAAATGTCATAATCTAATCCAAGTGGACCTAAATGGTCATATTATATTCATAAGGTTGTTTTTGGTCGAATTACACTTATCCAATAGAATTAGGACATGTGTTAGGGTAATAGTAATATCATATTCACCCTTTGTTACCCTATTTACTATTAACAGCGGTAAAAAAAGTAAAAAGCTACTATTCACCAAAAAAATTATTTTTATCTCATTGAACCACATTTTACTTACTGATTTCAACCGTGTCTGTCGGATTTTCGAAATTCCATTCACAGAAGAGGTAAAATTAAGTTTTATGCAAAATTCAGTTTTTAACCTACCACTTAGTGGTTTCACTATTCATCAAAAATTGAACGTTTTCAGAAAAATACCAAAATTTCACTCTAGTCTAATATCGGTATTCCGAATCCAAAAATGAATTCCATTTTGAAAAATAAAATTCACAAAATTTCAAAAAGTGGTTATTACTATTCATAAGGGCTAGTTTTAATAATATTTTAATAGCATATCGTTGTTTAGTGAAACTCGGTATTGCATACGACGCAAGCTATCGAGGAAGGTCGTGATTTCGTGTAAAGCAAGCCAAGCATGTGTTGAGTAGAAAAAGATTCCTTTGATGATTTATATAACATAAAAGTCTCTGGTGTTACATTATGAATGTATCTAGTACTTCAAAGGCTACTAAACTAATCAGTCTTTCGAGACTTGATCTTTTGTGATCATGACAATGATACGTAATAATGCACCGACTCTGGGTAACTAGGGTTGGTGTGTTACAAATATAATTCTTCTAGTGGTATTGAAGGGATGATGAGAGTCCCCTTTTTTAAGTGGTGAGAATAGAATTTTTGAAAATATATCAACTTAATATAAAGAGATCAGATGTTTCACATGTAATTTGGTTCCCAAAATGGAAAAATTGGAGTATAGTATTATATATGTTCTTTAATACCTCATTAATATTTTTTAATAAATGATTTAAATATTATTTTATGTTCTGTAGTCATATAAATTTCACCTTTTCCATTTTTGATTTTACTATGGTAACTAATGTTGACTAAATTGATTTACATTTAATAAATTAAAAGAAAATTAAATTCATTACATAATTTGGAAATACTGATTCCAAATATGTAATTCATTTTATTTGAAAAAATTTATATGTGTATGAAAAATTAATTTTAACATTATCTTATGTAACACATAAAAAATATTTTTTTAGAAAAAATATATTTTTAAGGATAAAATATATGAGTTGGAAGACATTATCAATGTAATTTATTTTCATGTTATAAGTTGGATTATTATAAAGAAATAAATGATACTTTTAATGAAATCCAAAACTAAATTCCTGTAAAATATTATTTAATTAAGTGAATAGACCAAAAATATTTTTTATTAGAAGATATTACTTAAGCCCCAAAAATTATAAACATAGGTTTTAAGAGTTGTATTTAATAATTTATAGTTTAAATAATTAAATAAATATTAAATAAATTAAAATTTTTATATACTTATTTGCATTTATTATATAATTATAATGTTTCAGTTTTGGTAAAAACTGTATTTCACTATTCACCAAATAATTCTATTATTCAATAGAATCTAAAAAATTAATATTAAGTTAATATTTTCAATATAAGTCTGAAAACAAATTTTATTTTTTCAAATTCAAATTATATAATTCATAAATATGAGTTTTAATTAAAATCAGAATGATTGGTGAAAAATAGTTTTTATTGGAAATAAACTTTTAGGTATTTTAACTATTATTAAAATAATAGTTCTTGGAAACTATATCATACTTGAATAATATCTATTTTAAAATATACATTTTATGTTTAAAAATATTTATTATCTTTAGAGTTAAATAAGTTGATTCAATAATAAAAGAGACATTTACAATTTCTAATGTTGTTACAATAGTTTATACCCTCTAATTTAATTACTTCTTTATAGTGGAAAATATCTATTTTATTAAAAAGTGTTACAATCTATTAATAGTTGGTGTTAAATGTGGAGAAATATATCAAACACAATATTTATTTAAGGGAAAATATTTTTTTAAATATAATGGTGTTACAAAGCTAAAATGAACATACAAGATCATAGAAAATCGTCTGAATCCTTGGTTTTATACTACTCATGCCATAAGGACATAAAAAATTGTATTGTGAAATATATCTTTAATAGCACTCTGGAACCACTTCTCCTTGTCCTCTATTCATGTATCAATATGTAACATTGTTTGGAGAAAATATATATCATTCGATCAAAGAGTGGCCAGTGTGGTCGATACAACTGGGGAGAGGACAACTAACTCCTTCATCCTCTAAATCCAAACCACATTCTCCCCAGTGAAATATAGGTTTTGTTGGTATAAGGTAAAACCTCCATAAATCCCTAATGTAACTATGTTTTATCAAACCACACTTTTTTGAAGAGGGAATTTCCCATGTCTTGCTGAAAAAAGTGTATGTGACCCTTTTTCCACTAGGGAATCAATAACCGCCTATAATTCTCAATGGGAACCAGTCTCTAAAAACTTGGAGGGGTCCCAAACCCTTCATCTAGGTGTCCCTTGGGATGTCTACTACCCACACACTTTCTCGACTTCATCGTGTGAATTAATTTGTCACCTCTATGAGGATTGAGGTCTATAACCAGCCGTGAATATTCTAACTAGTGGCCTATAATGGTTAAGAGGACCCCAAAATTATGTTTTATAAAGAAAATAATAATAATATATTAATTAATTTTTTATTTCCATCTCCATAGTGAGAAATTATGAAAAACCTATCTAAAAGGACAAAACATGGTGTGAACATGGAGTGCATTCTTTGTTTACCAAAATACTTTCTTTGAGAATGAACCTTAGTCAGTCTTAATGTTTTTCCCTTGTACACAATGTGTCCCCTTGATATATGATGTTTATGTTTCATGAGAATCTAGTCATGTACTACGATCCATCTAATTTTGTGTAACCTGACATGGTGTGTACCTTTATATTTGACATTCCTCGCATTGGGGGTTTGAAAGTGTACATATCCAGATCACATTTCGTGTACTCAAGGAGTCCAACACCGCTTAAATTATTGGACAACATAGCCTATGTACATCATATTAAACTTTAGAAACACAAAATAACTACACACCCTTTGTTCTTGAGATTAAACACAATGTTATCGAGAATTATAGAGTTATAAAGCTTACAAAAAACATAATTTCCCCGAAAACATAATGAATTCGATCCAATGATAAAAAAAGTTGGAAATTTGGACATTCAAATAAGTAGGAGAAATTTTTTAATCAAAATGAGAAGCTTTAAATAATAAGTCCAACCTCATGGAAGATAAATGTAGCTTATTGATTGCAAGCTCTAGATCCAAAATCAAAAATCACTAAAACTAGACATGCACCTCTAGATTATATCTTTGAAATTTCCTTTCTCGATTCCACTATAAAATAAATTAAGGAGATATGTTTATTCCTTAATGAGTATATGAGAGGGGGTAGGGTAATGAAAAAATTGATTAATTTAAATAGATTCACATTTAATGGCATTGAAATGAGATCCAGTATCATAAATTTTTTTACCTCAATAACATATAAACTATTGTTCTAAAATAAACACCAAAAGTTAAAAATTACATATGGTTCTTATTTTAAGATATATTCATGTTTTATCTCATTATAATTAATATTATTTATTCAATAAATGTTGTATATCCTAAAAAATTTTCCCATCATGGAATATCCCCAAATTCAAGTCTAAGGGAAAACACTAAATTCTAGAACAAATGAGAGAATCAAAAAAATAAGAGGTCATTTGGTAGCATAAAATTAATATTTTATCAATTGTAAAGGCTGAGGGATCTAAAATTCCAAAAACATATAAGGAATATTTATGGGAAACATGGATCACTAAATTGTGAGGGTGGTTTTACCTTTGTATAAACAAATGTTTTCCCAAGTAGGTAACTATGGAAAATGGGTTTCCATATATGATCCTTGGGTAAATGGGAACCTTTATAAGAGTCTTCAGTGACATGGGTTCCAAGATACATGTTCTAAGTGAAGTAGTAACCTATGTAAGAGTCTTGGTAAAAGTAAAAAACTAGGTTGGAGTCCTGGGTGAGCCGGATCTCTCATAGTTTTATCTAAAAATAATTGTGTTTGATTAAAGTTTTTAATTGAAGGAGTCTAGGAACCATGATATACATCCATAGTGAGGTTCATGAAGGGAACAACATGGGTCAACTCTAAAGGATCCTGGGTTCCCATGTATTTCACCCAAATATCCTATCCCCCTCGGTTAGGTTTTTTATTTGTAAATCACCTATGTAGATTCTATGGAATGTTTGGGTTCATAGACCCCTAATTTTTGTAACTAGGTGCTTTTGGTGTCACTTCTATCTTGGAATTTAATGTGTGTGTGTGAGTGGGGGACTTCATTATATATGTACACCCCATCCTGGGTGACTGAATAGGGAGGTCCCCACCCATAACCACTTTAGGATTCATAATATGGATTACAGGTTTGTGTGACTGCATCTGGGTATGCATGAGGGGTTTCATCTAGGTACATGAAAATAGAGCACACGGTAATAGGGAATATATAGTAGGGTTCATGAATTAGAGTATGAGGCTAAGAATTTTGGTTAGAATGGTTCGAACTGACAGTAATTTTTAAAAACTGTATTGGAAAGAAAACATCTATAACATTAAATCTAGAAGTCTATTTTTCCTCTACAAGCTATCAAATTAATGAATGAGGAGTGAATTACACTCCTTGTTATAATAATTTTTCATAAGTGGTGTCATCTATGCCTAATATATTCCTTAAAATACTATGAATATGGGACTTAATGATAGATAATTTTTTCCCTATAATAGATTAAATACATAATTACATTTTGTTTGAGGTTCTCACAACAACAACACATGATTGAGAAATATTAGTGAAGGGGATCCACCTATTATTGTGTGGGCTACCATGAAAAAGTTGACGATTTCACTAGTTTTTTCTTCATCAAGTGTGTCATTACTTCATTATCAAATAAACTCATATCATAAAATTGTAGTGAGGATCACCATGAAAATGTTTTCAAAACATTTTTTCACTTATAAAACCCACCCCTAGAACTGGATTAATTAAATATGAAATAAATTTGACTCAAAGGTAAGATGGAGAACTCTAAAATAATTCATGAACATCCAGTAGTTTCCCATTATTGAATTTTTAAACTAGAGCTCTCTGTAAAGATAATATCAACTCAAGAAATTAAATTTTTGAAGAGGAATGCTCGACTCAAGGAATTTGGGTTTCCAAGAGGTGTAATAAACTGGAGTCCTTATTTCAATACCCTAGTGTAGGGTCAATGGAGGAAAATAAAATGAGAATTGGTAGTCTACTATTCTATGATGGTAGGGGGATGTAATGAATGTAAAATTTCTAGATGGTTCTATGATATGATATCTTGATGACACTGCACATCATATGAGAACAAAAATCACGACACATGTTGTTCTTATACGATATTGTTTTCCTAAATTTTACTCATAAGTAGGGGAAAATGAAATAGAAAGAATGAATGCCTTATTGATAGAGGGAATAGTTAAATATAATGTTAATTAGAAATGAACATAACAATATGGATAAATTAAAAAATGAGTTATTATTGTTAAGGATCAGAAATGTGTTCTAAAAATTACAATGTATCCTATAGTAATAGGAATAAAGTCTTGAATTGTTCTATAAAAGAGGTATCTATGAAAATATAGGTCATTCAAAAGATAAAATAAAAAGGTTCTGTCCAAAAGAATTATTGTTGGATAATACCCAATGTAATCTGGTAAACCCACACACCAAGAACTCTTGTATAGATTAGGCTCATATATAAGTGAATTATTTCATTTATAATATTACACTCTGATCTGTTTAAGTACATATAGGATACAACACTACTTCAAGTGGTCTAGGGTTATTCAATGCAGACTAATTACCCAATGGTAATTTTAAAAAATTATAAAAATAATTAAAATATTTAGGATTTCCAAGAGGAGTATATCGAGTCAATGAATTTTGGAACTAATAAGAGAACCTCAACTATAGGTTTTTTTGGGTTTTCAAGAGGAGTATCTCAACTAAAGGAATATTTTTCTTCATAGAAAATTCATACCCCGATACAAAAGTGTACTTGAATAAAATGTCAAAAACTTTATTTGGTAATGTGTATGATGCATAAATATATAAAATAGAGTGTATTTGAATCAAATGGAATAATTGGGTAATTGAATGCATAAATAATTACATAAGATTATTTGGATCAATGTGGAATAGAGATGATGTAAATAAGTAAAAAAATTGGTAATAGAGAAACTACCACCATTCCATTAGAAAATTAAATAAGGGGTTATTGGATCTTCTCTTCGAGATGAAAAGTTGTTTTTGGTTGGAAGGCTAGAAACACAAAAAATTATATTGTTACCATGTAGGGGTGTCCTTATTGGAATCAGAAACAGTAGCTTCAAATTTTTATAAAACGGGGAACAAAAAGGATATGATAAGGGTTTTTTGAATAAAAGAGGGGAATATAGAAACATGGTTTTTAGTTAGTGATGATTCAGTTATCAATAGTATAAAATAGGTTCAATGAGAAAGGATATTCAACATGGGTTTGAGAATACTTAAATTTATTCTACTATGTATTGAATGCAATCTTGGGTTTAAAGGATACAAAATAAAATTTCATGAGTACATGATCATTTGAAAGGTATTTTTACTCAATGTTAAGAGGATAAATTTTCATGAACAACAATATACCCTTGTCATAGTTACTGTTCATGTACCTTGGGAAATGAAGATATTCCTAAAGTCTTTCCTAGACCAATGGTTTTAGTGACCAGACTATGAGCTTTTCTATGGCCATATTTTTGTGGTTATATACTTTTTATATTTTTATTTTGTACCATATATTTTTCCTAAGCCATGAAATAGAAAATATTATCTAGTGGAGAAATGAATTTTCTTATGGATTCCCTTTATATGTTTTGAAACTGATAAGCCTTTGTGTCACTTTTTATGTTTCTTATAATCTAAATTTTTCCTAATCCATGAAAGGAAAAATCTTAGAGATAAGATATTTTATTTTTTTATTGGGAAACCCCATAAATGTTTTTAACTAGAAAATATTTTTTCTTCACTTTAATTTAAATTTTAATAATATAAATTTTGTACCAAAATTAAGTGACTGAAGTTTATGGTCAAATAGTTAGACCAAAAGAAACTGAGGCTTGATATCATATAGATTCCACCAAAATTTGATATGGACAATATATCAATAATGGTAAGGAAAATAAGATATTATTTATGATATTTATGATGATACAGATAATATCAAAAAAGGATTCATATTGTTTAAGGTCATCGATCTTAATGAAAAATGATGAGGTATACCATTTACTGATAACAGATAGGTGATAACCTAATGTGATTATGGATAGTGACCATATATTATGAAAATGACATTAGGAGAGGTGAAAATAGTTTAAGGAAATATTTCTATGTCCATGTTAGGTTTCTCAAGGACCTTTTTATAGATCTTGATCTTATAGAGGATATAATGGAATGGATGGAGGTAGAAACCCTAACAACAATGTAATATTCCAGGCCCAACATAAAACACATGGATCTAAAAACAAGGGTTGAACTGAGGATTGAATGGGATGGAAATTTATCTTTAGGCCCATGATTATAGAACTATACACCACTAAGTATCTTACAATAATTGGAGTTAAGACACATATAGTTATTGACTCTATTTATGCCAGAGGTTTCTGACTAGTAGCAAGGGTTTAAGGTGTTACTATGGGGAGACAATACAACTATATATGAGTAAACAATAGATAAAATAATGGAAATGTATTAATAACAAATAATTAGAGCACAAAAAATCAAATAAACGTCCATTCACAATCACAATGTAATACAAAAGAAAATACTCTTGCATTACAACTACTAATCCACCCAGCCGATAACATATATACAAAATAAAGAATAGGATCTACTAATGTAACCGAGCCTCACATCATCCCAATATATAGACACTCACCAATATCCAAATCTCAATAATCCAACACTGATCCTATTCCATATATATACCAATGATCAGGAGGTATTATCAGGTACCAAAGTTTCATGGTCGATCGAGGAGAGTGTGAGTATAAAATTGGTGGTCACAACTAATGACATCCCTAAAAAACTATTAAATACTACATAGTAACATGAGATATGATGATAACAAATAACCAAATAAATAATTGTAATAAAGCACTATTTTTGATGCTTGAGTTACATGGTGACACCTGAGGTTAACTATACTTTCTCTAGATAATGTCATACTGTCTCTAAGCCTACCATACCAACAATATAGGGGGACCACAACATACCTTAAAACCTATTTAGAACATCACCTTGGGGGACCATGTCCTACCCCAAAACAATTACCCAAAAAAATAACCCAGGAAACATAAATCACCATGAAACTATACAAAGAAAATATTCCCAATTGAAACTGAACTCACATTGGAACCATATAAAGGGTTGTAAAACTATGGGAAATCATCTTAACCTAGAATTATACACCATTTAGAAACTAAAATCAGCTTATAGTTATATAATATACACCCAATGGATCAAACCCCACCCTAGAAGAGATACCCATCCTTTATTACCTAGGTTCTATATCCCAATCTTAGTACCAGAACCCTCATTTTACATGTATATAACACACACACATTTTTTGACACAAAAATGCAGAAAAATTACCTATAACAGGGGGACTACAAATCATTCCAAATCCTCATAATATACCACCTGATTGAAAACTATCCCAAACCTAGAATTCATCAGCTAGGATGGCCTCTCAAGGACTCAACATTTTCTCATCACTACAACCATTCTAGGATATCCTCATTGATCCTCAGGTTTAAATGTGGAAGAAATTTGACACCATCTCTATATAGGGTTACCATAAGATAGGGGAACCCACTAAGGTCCCCTAGTCACCACATAGTTCAAACACCATATAGGGGTCCCTCTATATTTTTCCAATCTCCTAGGTCAAGACCATTACTCAAGGGGGAATAGAATTCCTAATCAGGACCATTATTGCCTCATCATATAATCACTCTCATAGGATATAAAAACCTAGTATAACACTACATATATGGAATAATGCCCATCTAATTTCCCAAGATAAACTAGTTTGGTCCTCTCTCCCAAATATTTCCATAATATAACCTTGGGAACACCCTCTCGGTTACTTACACTCAATTAGGGAACATTCACCCAACTATTGGTTAACTACCCCAAAGTCTATGAGGTGACACAATATTCATATATGAACCATCACTAGTATAAAATATTCCAATTCTTCACTCACCCATACTCAAGGGAACTAGGGAACCTATACTATAGTCTTACACATTCATTCTCTGGGATTGTAATCCTCTCTGGTCCACATGTGTTAGTAAAATTTTTATAGTAAATTTATTAGCCATCAACGAATGAGGATTAAATCTAGTATTAAATTTTCTAATGCAGTAATTCTCATTTTTTTTACTATCACAGAGTTTCAAATTGGAATTAATTTTACATTTAAGGTCAATAATGCATTAGGTTTGGGACCACGTATAACATACACACAAACACAATGCATTTACCAAAGGGTAATTTTCATGGATCAATAACATCATTTGAAGTGTTATTTCCTTTCAACAGCTCAACTATCCACTCCAAAGTTCATCTAAGACTTGTACTATATTTTGAGCTCATATTTAAATTCATAATGTTCAAAATAATATGTTATAGAAATTTATAAATAATTATTTATTTTATTTTAAAATTTAAAATTGGATAAATTTTCATCTATCCATATCGTTACATCAAAACCATAACCAAGTGTACCTAAAAGGTTCACCATATAGCCTCAACACCATCATGAGAAAAATCTCTAACATGTGGCCCCCTGTCAAAATTCAACATCTTCCAATTATATCAAAAATACTATAAAAATTAGGGAAACATCACACCTTAATGAAAACATAGAGAGATGATGTTTGTTCACTAACATTGGATGTTATCTACCAATTATACAAAAAATACCAATTTTCCCACATAATTATACTATGACAAAGTGGAATCTACTACAAACCCTAGCCCAGTATTGCTTCAAAAAATGTGATAAAGGGAAACAATAACATAGGGAATAGTGGAGGAACATACCTCAAATCCATTGTAGTATCAGCAAAAAACCTACCCATTTCCAAGAGGGATTTGATGGGTAGAATGATAAAGGATATCCATCTGAATGGCCTCTTCTTGATGTCTACCACACACTAAAAATCGAAGGGTACCAATAGATATATGACTTGTTTTCCCCTCTTAAAAAAACATAGGCACCATATCAAGACATGATGATGAGGTTCAGATAATAACACCTCACCACTTATCCAACCTATAAAGTTATCCTAATAGATTATAGGAAAATGATCCATAAGAGGAATGTAAGAAAATTACCTAAATACATAAATTATTGCGTGTCCCTTATGAGAACTCTGCCATATCTACTCACCTAGATCACACTATGTTGTGACCTCTTGGTTATGATGCAACTGCCCAAAAGGAAAAAAAATTCAAACCATGATGAATCCACTTCCAAGAGTGCCCTCTATGTTTCACTCCAAGAGGAATCCACCCAATAGAATACCCATGGTGCGACCAAACATTGTTAATTTATACCCACTTTAGCCTCAATATACAATTTTATGGTATGTGATTTCCATGATTTGATGCTTTTCCTAAAACTAAAAAATCAGCTAAGGTAAACCCAAACCCACTAGGACATTCAAATGTCCACTGAAAACACCTTCCAAGTATTAATCTATATCAAAAAACATCTTGTTGAGATTTTTCATCCATCATAATTCTAATTCGACTCCAAATTATCAAAACATTCTCCACTCTAGGATCATAATATATATTATATCAAAATTTCAATAATAATAAATATTTGGGTCTTAATAGTCATTCCATCAAAGAACTTCTCATCCTGGAGATGTCTTGGAACTTCATAGGATAGTTTTCTAGTGTAGGTTTTACTATTAGAATTCCCAATTCCACTACCTTTGTTATCATTCCAAATAAGGAATTCAATGTTGATCCCCAAGCTTATTTTAGAGGAAAAACATGGATTCATCATGAAAAAGATAATTCAATGGGATATTGGTCTTGGTAATGGGATGGTTGAAGAGATTTCCTTAAAAAAGTTTGGTTCTAATATCATGGTTAATGTTGACATGAATAAAGTGTATGCCAGAGTTGTGTAAAATTTTATTATGAAGGTAATGAAGTATTAAATTTTTTCAAAGGCATTCTGTGATCTTTCTTTTCATTTTTATTCATCCTATAGGTTTTTTGTTCCTTTCAAGGGTAGGATGTTTGTGATTTTCAAGTCTACTCATGGAATTCATCAAGGATATCCTATTTAAACTTTTCTCTTCATTAATACACAATATGTTTTATAAAGAAATAAAAAAATATATCTTGTGGAGGGGAATGTCATATATTTTAGAGGCATATTTGGTTTTTTAGGTATTTATCACCTCTTTTTTATAAGGATATGTTATTTTTTCTTAGTGGATTCTTTAGTTCCATCCACAGATTCAATAAAATTATTGATGAATATGGTAAATTGTTTGTTTTAAGATTAATATAGTTAACTGTATCATGTAGATTTCTAATATCCTTTCAAGTCAAAGACTCAAACAGATTGAGGATGGGTTGGGAATAGTTCATATGAATTTCCAAATGGATTATTTTTGTTCTATCCTATCTACATGAAGATACATGATTCATAATTTGAGAATTTTAGATGTTTTATTGGGTGTGATAGAATATATTGGATAAACCCTTTGGCGAGTGCTAATTGATTTAAAGAATTTATAGGAAACATTATTTTTCCAACAAGAAAATCTCAATTTGAAGATCTTGTTTGGATGCACTTTATGTGATAGTTTCATGAAGAAAAAATATAATTATTGTGATGCTACATAATCTATGTCTCATGGGAAAGCTTCAAATCTATTGTTATGCATGTAAGATCATTTTATGTTCCTATGTGACTGAATTAGATGGATCATTGGGAGGGTTGAGGTAGTCCATGGAAGGATAGGTGCACCAGGAATCTTATATATTTTTCTAGATTCCAAATTTCTGACTACATTATTTGAAAGTCTAGAGTTCACCAATATTTTATCTAGGAGGTTCTCATTAGTGGTAAAAAAATCCCCCTTTGAGGATTATTGCTTCTATAACTAGGAGGACCTATTTATCTTCAATCCTCCTGATTCTAGTTCTTTCCGGATAGTAGATATGCGTAGTAGTTAGAATGTGCATCAACATGTATGTTCTTAGTCTGTGAAATCATGGTGCAATGTTATTACTATAAAATTTAATTTTCTTTTTTGGGGCATTTATAATAATTCCATGCCCATCGATAAAGGGTTTCAAAGAATAGGTATTTAGTTAGATTCGAAATGTAACAATTGTGTGTCTTCGAAATCTAAATCTTTATCCCATGTTTTTGTTTGTAGTGAGTGGGATATATTCATTTGGATTATTATGGGTTGTTTTTTCCAATTGATATTCATTTGGACACTTATCATGTTTTTTTGGGGAAGTGGGTGTATGATGTTTTTGGGGATGCTGAATCTATCACGTGTCATTTATTTCTGGTAGTGGGGTGTTGTGTTATTTGGGAGGCCCACAGTAATTAAAGATTTAATGAAATTGTAATATATTTTATTGGTTTTATTGTGAGAATTTTTTCCCTTCTTTCAAATATTTTTTTTCTTTTAAATTGGAAACATATGTCCCCTATTATCATGCCTCTCATGATGTAGTACATGTCTTATCAGGATCTATTTTATGGGTGTGGTCACTGGGTGTGATGGATCAAGGCAGTTTGTGGTATGAATCTGAATACCAGTGGCTCTTATAATATGGTTATTATGATAGGTGGTGGGATGGTTCATAATATGTGGGGTTTTGTTGATATTTCTTTCAGTAATTTTTATATTCATGGATATTATCTTCATATAGAGGAAAAATATCTTCTTAGTGGTCTTCTCATATATAGGATTTATAATATTAGTATTCAAGAGATTAAGTTAGACTCTTGGTGAACAGAGCCCTCACAAGCTATAGAGATGTTCATTGGTCCATTATCTACTAGGTTCATTCATGCAAAAATATTTTGGATAAGAATGTTGAAATTAAGCATACATGGCATTAGGGAAACAACAATGCTTATTTTTTAGATATTGAAGGGATTTAGGATGACCTTTCTAGTGGTCTATATAAATTTTAATTATGGTTTCCACCTCACATATCCCATTATTATGAATAAATAATGATTGTAACTCTTTAGCATTGCCATTCTTGAAAACCCATGGTCTAAACCACGAATGCACTATCACATCACTCGATTACAATCCATTCCCAAACCACTAGTTACTCCATCATCTAAATCCAATAAAATAAATAAACAATGAGGGTAATATTCGCTAACCACCAATAGTCAACTCCCCACCCTATGTCTTCTCTTTCACCACTCCCCACAAATAAATTGTAGAAAGGTTTTTGAAATAACATGGATGTTATTCTTCCTGTACCATGATCATGCCTCCCTGATTACCCATTTCAAGGAACAAACTTGGATTGAACATTCTAAAACTATCTAATCCATTTCCAATGTCTCCTATAACTAAAGAGGGTTAGATCCCATTCACATACAACTCCCAAAGATTCTATACCTGAGGAATCTTATAGAATCGATCTATCATTCTCCCACACACAGATGATCACTAATTCAAAACTAAGTGGATATTCATATACCCAACCTTCACTTTTATTAAAACATAATTTATTTTACTCAAAGTATTTTCCAACAATCACTTTAAACTATTTAATAAAATTGATCCACCATGAAACCTCTCATATTTCTTTTATACTATCTATCTCAGCCTCATCCGAATCTAACTTGTGTGTTATATTATTCCACCTGATCACATAACTCAACTCATGTTCCCAGGAGTTGAACATTATAATATATATAGGCTTATATGTCTGATAAATCAACTAATAATTTCTCCCTTTCATATAATACCCATAAAGACAATCAATACTCATGCTTAAATCTCAATTCAAGGCTTCTACCCATGCCTCCCAATTTTAAGGGTACTCGAAAACCCAAGTCATCCCACCTCTCTAGTGAACCTCACATATCATGACCATTCTCAATAATATTAGGAGAATTCAATCCTACCCATTCATATTAACCAAATCAACAATATCTTGAGTTGCATCTCAATACCACCTGGCCCTCCCACTTAACTCATAAACTATAACTGACTTAGGACACAAATCAAGAGGAAACATCTCCACTCACATATCAAATATCACATGGAAACTCATATGACAACACAACCACTCTAGGGGTATCACATATACATTTATGACATCACCTACTAATTATACCACTCTCTATGAGCACCCATCCTCATTGGGAAATCTATTTCCCAGAATAACCCCTATAGGACCACGACATAACATTGTATATAAAATAACCTCAAACTATTATTATTAATATCATGTAAAACCATATTCACATAATTTGGTTAAGAATAATTTATGTATGAAGCTATTTGGGAAAATAAATTCTATAGTTTACTATTGACACATTAAGTACCAACAAACTATTAAGACTACCCATAAGGGCTTCATCACCAAGGAATATGACGCATTGCTGACATACTAAGGGTTACCATATATATCTTCAGTGGGTGGAATATATATCCATCCTCATAGGATAACTCTATATAATATGAAAATAACCTATCATCCAAATAAATATATTTTTTCAACTGAGCATATTTCCAATAATAAGTTATATGGGACAACACCATATAAGTTATTATTGACATTTTGAATAACTAAAAAAAATTTCATCCTGAATTCCATGTAATTCTAGATGTTACATGAATAATTAATGTACAAAGGTATCTTTCTAATCAGTCAAGATAAAAGAACTCATTAATAATCTAAAATACACAAATCATACTTAATTAAACATCTCTAATGTAACATTTTAAAATATTAAAAAAATATTATACCCCTAGTAACTTGGAATTCCCACTCAAAAACATGTTCATGATTAACCCATTCAATATATATCAAAAGTGTAGTAAAATAAATATTCCATATCTACCAAACCCCAAATATAAATACAATGAAAAAATATTTTATGTTACCAATTTGTAACACCATAGTCTAAGACCACTTGATAGTTCATTGGTTGGAGTGTTTCCTAGAGTATAAGGATGTCTCATTATATACCAAAGGCTCTCATCTAGTAATGACGGTCTAATGTTTTACTATGGGGAGACTATACCCTATTATTGGGGTAAAAAATTAAAATACCATATTTTTTAATCAAATTTTAATAGTACAAAAAATAAAATAAACACACATTCTATAATAAATGTATTTCAAAAGAGTAAAAAATAGGTCCAAACTATTTCCCATCCGGATGATCACATAGACATAATAAAAAAATGAAATAAAAATATAATATTCTCTTTATCCACCCTTAATCTTTACATAACCCAAAAATCTAGTCTTCGATCATGGTCCCCAGCTTGATCATCCAATACTGGGCCTCTGATCAAGATGTATTTATGATCATATAAGAAACTCAATAACCCAAGTGAAATGGATTTGTAAGTCGGGTGTGATTAAAAATCAGTAGGACCCCACCAATGGTGTCCCTAAATAACAATAAAACACTATGTAGAAACATGTGATTTTCTCAAAATTAACAAACAAACAAGGAAGAAAAATAAAATACCACTGTTGACCTTGAAGTTCTAATTTGATACACGGGGGAAACCATGCCTACTTCAACCAATGTTAGAGTGTCCCTAAGAATATCATAAAAACCACTTATGGGGGAGAAAGTATTATCCTAAAACCTATTTAGAACTTCACCTAGCTGGACCAATACTAGCTCTAGAACAATCTCCATAGTGTAAAACTAGTGGAAACACATCTCACCCTGAAACGATATAATGAAAATACACCATTGGGAAATGTAGCTCACCTCAAAACCATATATTTGTTTATACACTTGGTGGAAATCAACACACCCAAGAATTACATGATAATTAAACACCGAAAAAATTTTTAACACCCAAATCATATAATTTATTCCTAGGGGGTCGCCTCCCACCCAGAAACAACAACCAGACCTACATTACCCAATGGTCAAAACTCACCCCAATGCATAAACATTAATTTCACAAATATTTAACATACATAATTGAATATATACACAAACCCACACAAATGGAACATAAACCTAGGGGACACAACTCACCCCATAACATCATATCATACCACATGGTTAGACACTCACCTAAACCAGACACACATATTTGGGTTTAGTTATCATTTCTACTACCCATCCTCATCCTCATAGCCATATTATATTATCCTTATAAAATATTATATTTTAAGGTGAAAATAAAATTTGACACTAATTTCCTCCCTAAACTAAACCTCTATTAGGTTAATATATTACTGGGAACCCACCAAGGCCTCATAGTATCAACATTGTTCTGATACCCTACAGAGATTCCCCAATCTCCTTCCTATCTCCAGAGTGAAGTATTTAACCCAAGGGGGATCATGATCCCTAATCATGAAAATGATTTCATCAAGGTCTAATCAACCTTATTTTACATACAATCCAATTATCACACTATAGATATGATTAAATTCTAATATTACTTCCTAATTAAACCTAGTCTTGTTCTGTTTCCTAACCCTTTTAAAAATCCAACCAAGGGAATACCCACCTCAGTACTCAAACACCAATGAAGAATACTCTTACCACAATTTGGTTTACTATAGTAAAGGCTATAAAGGGTATCATGGGTACTATATTCTCCATCCATAGGCTGACCATATCTCATTCATCACTCACCCCTATTCAAGGGAACAAAGGTAACCTATACCATTTTCTTTTTTATTCTTATAGTTGTAATATATCTATATGAAGTCCCTATAATGCACAGAACACTTTTATAGTCACAATATTGAGAATAAATAGATATGGTTTTAATCTAGTGTCCATGGGTCCATTATATTCATTAAAAATTTATTCATCAATCAAAATTTAATAAAGTAATTCATTTTAAATTTAATTATAGTCACCCACAAGTTTTGAGACAACATACCAAAAGAAAAAAACATAATGTAGTTAAGATATGGTAATGTTTAGGTACAAAAAGAATTAATTCAAGGTATTATTCCCTTTAAACATCTTAGATATACCTATCCATGATCAATAAAGAATAACACCATCTCATAGGATCCTATCTTGATCAATCACAATCAAAATAATCAATTGTTACAATTTATAATTAATTATTAAATTTAATTCAAAAAATTAATAATCACTTAAAATATTATTGGTCCAACTCATCAAACAGAAACTATGAAATAATTCACACTAAAGGTCTATGGTATATTCATGAATCCATCGTGATAAAATTAAAAATATATGAAACCATTAAGTATCTAATTTAATTAAATTTAATAAAAAATATTGTATAAATTTGGGAAATAAATTACTTTAACACAAATAGTTAATGAAACCATGATTTCAATATTAGGGGACACACTCTACCCATCAACCAAAAATATTCATTTTCCCCACCAAATCTCCCCATGATTGTTGGACTCCTCATGTATTAATCATGTTTTAATGGTCACAAATCTCATAAATGATCACAAATGTCATTAATGATCATGAATCTTATTCAACCTAGTTAACTCCTATAAATTATATCCTATAATGTGTATTTAGGTTTCAAGTTCTCTCATGATTTATAATGGTTAAGCTCAATCCAATTCATGCATATTACTCTTTATGTCTGAATACTATTATTTTCCTAAGTACAAGACACCGTGAAGCCAAACACTGTGAATCCTGACAGAGGAAGCCAGACATTGTGAAGCCTGACATAGTAAGCCAGACACCGTGAAGCAAGAAATTGTGAGCCTGACTCCGTGAAGCAAGACACCGTGAGACTTACACTGTAAGAAAGACACCGTGATCAAGACACCATTATTAAGATACCATGAGCAAGACACCGTAAATAAGACACTGTGACACTCTGATCATGACACTCAGACATAGTGACACTCAGACCATGACACTCAGACACCATGTGAATGTGACACTGTTTCCATAACATACTGTGACACAGTTTCTTAAACTATTTTGTCATCTTTCAATTTAATGTTTAACGGTCATATTTGATTCCATTAATGCACTGACATAATTATTGTTTCTTTGTAGACATAGTACGAGGTACAAGGTACGAAACACGTGGAACCTATCGGCTAAAACACATGCATTTGAAGGTAAAGAGTGGAGAGTTACCAACAACCACAATGCGTGATACTGAACATAAAACAAGCCTATGGGCGAGACCGCGAAGAACACATTGCAAGATTTTCAAAGAAATCATTGTCTCAAACATGAAATCCGACTCTACTGAAGAACATACAAAGTACACTGGAATCCAGAGAACACATTTACATTATCAAAGCTCATGAAGAACACAAGCTAGATTACGACACTCTATCTTTCAAGATAAAAACCAGAGAAGGACTCAGAAGCATTTTTGTTGAATCAATGGTGTCCAGAGCTGCACTTCAAATAACTAGAGCATTCTAAACTCATATCTACTCTCTCTCAGTGATTCTATTACTTAATTTTGAGCTGTGTGTGTACTCTGTATATTCCATACACACATTGAATCATGTGCTAAACTAAAGGGTTTCTAAATCCTTACACCAAACTCTTTATACTTTTGTTTACCCACGACAACTGTAGAAGAGGTCCCTGTGTGGCCTGGTTATTATTTTTGTTTACCCACAAAAATTGTGGAAGAGGTTCCTGTGTGACCTGGATAGTCGATGTAATGTTTTTAACCTAGATCCAGGGTTTGGATCAAAGTTTATTTATATAAACTTCTTGGTGGTAGGTGATCACCAAGTGGAGTGGATTAGGTCTTGGATTGAGACTGAACCACTTGTTTTATATCCGTTGTTCTATTTAAATTTAGTCTTCTCTATTTTACTGCTTTATTGCATAATCCAAAAAACTCTAATTTCACATTGATATTTAGTCTTGGAATGAATTTATAACTGATTTTTATTTATAGGATAACTTCAAAAGTAATATTAATAATACATATTAAGATTACTGGGAATTAATCAATCTTCTAAGAAGTTTTTTAAACAGTCAAACTCTTATAACAGTATAACCTTGATTAACTGGGTTGTATCTATTTTTTGGGAATACCATTTAATTTAAAATAATATTTTTGTAACATAAATTTTTATAGTTACTCAATTCACCCCTCCCCTCTTGAGTAAACTACTCCGACCAACATTTCATATTAGAGGTTGCTTTATTAGGACTATGTGTAATCTTACCCAACTATGATTGTAGTTATACTTTAAAGATTTGTAAATTTCTATTAATTCTAAATTTCTAGACCATTTAAAGTAATTCATTAGTATGGATAATATATTGGAAGGTGTTTCAACCAACATACCACCATTCTTTAATGGAACCAACTATGCTAAATGAAAAATTAAAATGAAAATGCATTTAGAGAGTATGAGCTTTGAAATTTGGTCATCCATTATAGATGAATACAAACTTCATGTGACTGATAGAATTACATGGCATGAACCTAAAAAACTTGCTTACAATAACATTTTCAAATCCATGAATGCTCTATACTGTTCCTTAGGATATGAAGAATTTAATAAGATTTCTTCTTGTAAAATTGCCCATGAAATTTGGGATACCTTATCTATCTCACATAAAGGCACATCTAGTGTAAAGGAAATGAGACTTAATACTTATAATATAAAATATGAAAATTTTAAAATCAAACCTAATGAGCCTATTTCTGACATGTATCTTAGGTTCAATGAGATTTTCAACACAATGATTTCTCTAGGAAGAGAAGTCACTGCCAAAGAAAAGATCATGAGAATCCTAAGGTGTTTACCTAATAGATGGAGGGGAACCTTTGTCTCTATTAGATAATTGTGTGACATCATCAAGCTACCTGTAAAATAACTCATTGGGAAACTAATGATTTATGAGGAAGAACTGAAAGTCAACAAAGAAGAGGAGGATTAACAAAAGAGGAAATCTGTAGCATTCAAGACCACATTCTCGAAGCAAAAAAGACAAATGGAAACTGGAAGATTCTGTAGAAAATTCAACCACTGAACAATCATCACCTGACATTGATGAGGTGATGGATCAACTGGCCAAAAGATTCAAACGATTTTACAAAAAGAAGAACTTTTTCAGAAATCCTAACTTCAAGGGAAAGTACGATCTAAAAGGAGATTGGAAAAAGGACTGGAAAAGAAGTGATAAAACTGATGAAATTGTATGCTATGAATGTAAGTGCAAAGGAAATATAAAGGTTTACTATCCAAAGCTCAAGTATAATAAGAAGTGTGAGGATAAGGACAAGATGTAAAAAAAGGCAATGAAAGCAACTAGGAGTGCCTCTGAGGATAGTTCAAGCGACTCAGAGACATCACATGATGAACATGCTAACAAATCCAATATGTGTTTTAGGAAAAATACATATGAGGTAACACTGAACTCTTCTATACATAATTCATACTATTATGAAGAGGAATGTGACTATGAAAATATGACTAATGAAGAAATGTTTGAATATTGCAACATGCTTGAAGAGACATGTAATGAATTAAATGATAAATATAAATCATGGAAGAAACAACATGCTCTCACTGTAAATGTTAAATCAGAACTTACTACTGAAAAGGAGAAAAATGATCAACTGCTCAAAGAAAAAAATGAATTAAAAATTTCTAACGAGCATTTAAAAAGTGACTTAGAAAAGTTTACTAATTGGAAGCATACCCTTACACAAATTCTAGGAAACAAATTACACCCAAATATAATACTGACATTGGTTATCGACCTAGTAAAAGAAACCTTGGTAGACTGAGTTTTGTTTCAAAATCTAGGACATATAATTTTGTTCCTAGTTCTAGACACAGCTCAACTTGTTCAAGTCATGATACATACTCTACTGTTTCAAGTTTTTGTGGACCAAATATAGTTTATTTTTCAAAAACTTTACATAATGCTTATAGGAAACCTATGATGCAAATATGGTTTCCTAAAGCACTTATTACTAATGATAATGGACCTAAACAATCTTGGGTACCAAAATATTTATTTAATTGATCATGTTATTGGAAAGCTTCTTAAAGAGATCCTGCAAGAATCTATGGTACTTAGACAGTGGATGTTCAAGGCACATAACAGGAGACTACTCATGCTTCAAGAACCTGATAAAAGTGGATGGAGGACATGTCACATTTGGTGACAATGCCAAAGGGAAGATCATTGGCTTAGGCCAGATTGGTAACAATGATTCGATTTTAATTTCTAAAGTACTGTTTTTTAATGGTGTAAAATATAATCTTCTTAGTATCTCACAATTATGTGATGATTGATATCGTTTTAAATTTGAAAATGATTTCTTTAATGTCTTTAATTCTAAAGATTAATTAGTATTTTCTGCATCAAGTAATGAGAACGTTTATTCTATTAATTTAGATTCCTTAGCTTCTCAAAATGTATCATGCTTAAGTGTATTTCATAAAGAATCTTGGTTATGGAATAGGAGATTAGGACACTATAATGTTCACTCCCTTAGAAAGCTAACTAGAAAAGGCCTAGTTAAATACTTACCCAAACTTGAGTTTCCAAATGACAAAGTGTGTAATCCTTGTCAAAAAGGAAAACAACACAAAATCTCTTTCAAATAAAAGATAGAAGTTTATAATTCTCAACCTCTCGAATTGGTTCACATGGATTTTTTTGGACCATCTAGAGTTTCTAGTTTAAATGGGAAGCACTATGTTTATGTTCTGGTAGATGATTTCTCTAGATATACCTAGACCTTTTTCATGGCTCACAAAAGTGAAGCCTGCTCTTAGTTTACTAAGTATGCCAGTTTTGTAGAGGATCTTAGTGGCCTTAAAATTAAATCTTTAGGAAGTGATCATGGCCGTGAGATTGAAAATCAAGAGTTTGAATCCTTTTTCTCACAAAATGGTTATAGTCACAATTTCTATTCACCTATAACTCCTTAGCATAATGGTGTTGTATAAAGTAGAAATGGAACCCTAAAATAAATTGCTAAAAAAAATGCTTAGTGAATATGACTTACCTATTTACTTTTGGGATGAATTTGTTAATACAACATGATATATAATCAATAGAGTCTTGAGTAGACCAATTCTAAAAAAAACCCCATATGAACTCTGGAACAATAAGAAGCCTAAGGTTAATTATTTTAGAGTTTTTGGTTAGAAAGTATTTATTCTCAACAATAAGGATAATATTGGAAAATTTGCATCCAAAAGTGAAGAAGGAATTTTCCTAGGTTACTCAATATTAAGTAAAGATTATAGAGTATTCAATAAGAGAATTAAATTTTTGGAATAATCTATTCGTATCATGTTTGATGAAATAGATCCACATGAGCCTAGAACCATCCTAGAAAATTTGGTGGATTTTATATCAAATCTGAACATCAACTCAAAATCATCAAATTCCTCTATGAAAGAATCTATGAAAACTTCCAATTCTAGAAATTCTTCTCAATCGATTCATAACGAACCAGAATCTGTTGATGAACTTGAAATCACTAGTCCCTATTTTTCTAGAAAGGTTAGAACCCTTAAAAACCATCCTATAGATGCTGTTGTAGGGGACTTAGAGAGAGGAGCCCAAACTAGAGCTTCTCTTAGAAATCAGGTTGAACGTCAAGCCTTCTTGTCACAACTTGAACCTTAAAACATTTATGATTCCATCAACGATGAATTTGGGTAATGGATATGCAAGAAGAACTTAATCAGTTTGAAAGAATCAATGTTTGGAAACTTGTTGAAAGACCCAAGGACAATTTCATCATAGGCACTAAATGGGTGTTTAGAAATAAGGTAGATGAAGCTAGAAATATAGTTAGGAACAAGGCTAGATTAGTTGCACAAGGCTATAGTCAAGAATAATTAATTGACTATGAAGAGACCTTTGCTCCAGTAGCCAGACTTGAAGCCGTCATAATCTTACATGCCTATGCTGCACATCTGAATTTCAAACTATATCAAATGGATGTTAAGAGTGCATTATTAAATGGGTATATATCTAAGGATTTCTTTGTTGAAAACCCCCTAGATTTTCAAATCCCCATTTTCCCAATCATATTTTCAAACTATCAAAATCTTTATACAGTTTAAAACAAGCTCCAAGAGCTTGGTATGATATATTGAGTACTTTTCTTATTTCCAAATGTTTTACAAAAGGAATAGCTGATCCTACCCTCTTTATAAAAAAATTTATAATGATGTTTTAGTTGTTCAAATCTATATAGATGATATGATTTTCAGATCTTCAAAAAATTCATTATGTATTTATTTTTCTAAAATGATGCAAAACGAATTTGAAACGAGCTTAATGGGTGAACTAAAATTCTTTCTTGGATTTCAAATATTTCAAAACAATGATGGAATTAATTTTAATCAAAATAAATACACTAGAGATCTTCTAAAACGTTTTGGATTGGATATAACTAAAAGTAGTGACACTCCCATGAGTATCACCTGTAAGTTGGATCTTGATGAAGATGGAAAATCAGTTGATCAAACCACTTATAGAGGAAGGATTAGAAGTTTACTCTATATAACTGCTAGCAGTCCGGACATTATGTTTAGTGTGTGTATGTGTGCTCGTTTTCAAAAAAATACTAAAGAATCTCATTTAAATGCTGTAAATAGAATTTTCAAATACCTCAAGCATACACCCAATCTAGGACTATTATACCCTAAAAGAAAAACATTTGACCAAGTTAGTTATTCTGATGCTGACTTCGGTGGCTGTAAGTTAGATAGAAAGAGAACCTCTAGAACATGTCACCTTTTAGGAAAGTCACTAGTATCATGGTGTAGTAAGAAATAAAATTCTGTTGCATTATCTTATGCAGAAGCTTAATACATAGCTGCTGGCAGCTGTTGTGCACAAATTTTGTGGATGAAACACACATTACTAGATTATGGTTATCAATTCAGACATGTACCAATAAATTGTGACAACACAAGTGCTATTAACATTTCAAAAAATTTGGTTCCACATTCTAGGACCAAACATATTGATGTAAGACATCACTTTTTGAGAGATCATTATCAAAAAGGTGATATTACATTCGAATTCATTGGTAATGAATATCAACTTGCTGATATATTCACTAAACCATTAAATTCTGAGAGACTAGACTACATCATACATGACCTTGGCATGATAAATCTCAAATAGTTATCTTACTTGTCTTACTGTTCAATATTTTACTATGTTTTACTTTATGGTTTCATGATCACAGTTTCTAAGTTACTATCTCTCATGTTTACAGTCTCATTGTTAGCCCTTTGTACTCACAGTCTGACATTTACTGTCTCACCATAACGCGCACTGAAACGTTCACTTGCTATCTCACCATAATGACAATTTACTATCGCACCGTGACGATCGACCACTGTATCACCGTAACAACCCTTCACTTTCTCACCATGAAAATTATTTATGATTTTATTTAAACCCTTATTGCAGTAATTTTTATTTCACCTCTTTTACATTCCCGCATTTTTATTTTTGCGACATTTGACATTCCCAAATGATAAAACAAAAAGTTTCACTCGGTTCTTCACTCGAACTCTCTCTCGTCTCAAACCCTTTCAACATTGGAACCCTCTCTCTCTCTCTCTCGAACTTCAGTAGATGCCAAGAATGAAATGACCGTTGTCATCCACACCTAAGAAGCGCCGCCCGAAGAAGAAGAAGATAACACCCAAGCTGACACCTGAAGGGCCTCTAAATCCGAACCTGGTAAATCGCAGTGTTGTTTCTAAGAATTTTTTTCCCCGAATGGATTTTGTCTAGAAAATCTCTAGTCATGAAAGTGTTAAAAGAACAAGGATAGTTAGAATGGTTCTCAATGGAGAACAGACCTATCTATCCCAGATTAGTAGCTCAGTTCTACCAGTACGCATAGTTTTCTTTCGACTCTGGTGAAAGTTTTGTTGTGAGGAGCTAGATTAATGGCCAAAGATGATCCTTCTCATAGAGGTTATGAACTTCATGCCTTGGGATACCTCGTGAAGGAATATGCGATGATTGTAAGAGAGAACCTCCAACTACAACTGATTTCTTTGACCTTGAAGATGCTATGGAAACCCTAACTGGAAATGCCCCCAAGAGAAGGGCCATAGCTACTGAACTTGATGGAGAAATAATGCTGCGTTTTAAGTTTGTTCAAAATATGGTTAGTCCAAGTAAAGGTGAATTTGCTGTATTAAAGTATCAAGATGTGTTTTTAATTCATCTTATGAATAATGGATACAAGATTAACCTGTGCAAGTACATCATTCACCATATGTGTGAGTTTATTAAGGTTACATCAAAGTCCACCTCTTTGTTCTACTCTCGGCTGATATCAGCCATGCTTGTTGCAAAATGCGTAGATGGACCTAATGAAGAAGTGCTTATAGACTGTGATTACTGTATTTCTAAAGCCACTATCAGGAGAATGAAGATAAACTGGAACCCTTATAAAAAGTAGTGGGTGGAAGACAACGATAAGGTTTATGAGATGTTTAATCATGTGGATTATCTATCAAGGCTGAAGGACATTTCTGATCCTGGTTTGGAACCAGATGAACTTGGTGAGTATTCAGAAGAAGCAGAAGAAGAGACTGAAGTACCTCATAGAGAAGAAGTTACTGTTGAGGAAGAAATGACTATTGTTACTCCTGTTGTTCTTGAAGAATAAATTCTTACCCCTAATGAAGATGTCAATATAGAAGTCCAACCCGAGGCTGAAAAAGAATTAGTGGTCCCAGAATCTGAATAGAAAGCCATGGAAGATCCTGTTCTGGAAGAACTCTCTGTTATAAAAGAAGTAAATCTAGAAGAACTCCCTGTTATGGAAGATGAAAATCTAGAAGAACTCTCCGGTGTACAAGAAGTAAATATAGAAGAACTCCCTGTTATAGAAGAATAAAATCTAGAATAACTCCCTGGTGTACAAGAAGTAAATCTAGAAGAACTCCCTGTTATGCAAGGAGAAAATATTGAAGAACTCCCTGATGAACAACCTTTTCTTGAAATAATACCCTCTACAAAAGAGAGGATGGAGATAGCCTTTCAGCTTGCAAGACAAGCAATGAATGAGGTTCATAGATATGAACCTGTGGATTTAGACCAAGCTCCTCAGCCTCTGAATCCTGAAAAGGAAGCACCTGTTGATGGGGAAGAAACCCAAAATCTAGAGTCTGATGAAACCTCACATCCAACTAAGTCGGGTCCTATGGACACTCAGTACAAATTTCCTAGTTTTTATGATGTGAGTGAGTCTCAGCAAGTTACTACAACTAGGCTTGATCTCTCTTCCCTGTTTCAGTTGAATTCAGTTTATATCTTTGCCCCTGGGAAGGAACCAGAACCAGAACCTGCCCCTGTATCAATTCCTTCACCTGAACCTTCACCTGAACCTTTACCTAAACAGCTGCCCTTTGTTAGTAAAGATGATCCGAAGGACTTTAGAGATAGTATCTTATCTAGAGTTGAGAAGCTTTTGAACCCCCAACCTCATTCTGTGACAAATCTAAGAGAGATAGAGATGCCTCACTATTTTTGGAGAAGATCATTTAGCAGATCCAACCGAAAATGCTCCATGAAATTCATGAAGTTCAAGTTGAAAATAAGTTGCTCAGTAATGAAGTCACAACCCTAAGAAGCATGGTTGAATACATGAAGAAAGAGCTGCATTCAAGATCAGAGCTTGATACTGCTAGTTTAGAACCCACTGTTTCTCAAATCTCTCGAGATGTTGTGACTCAAATTCACCCTTACCTATTATCCTTTGATGAAAAGATTGCAGAAAGGCACAAACAGTTGTTAAAGGAAATGATAGATCTTGTGGTGAACCTAAATAAAATCACAGTTGAGTACACTGGTTGTCTTCAAAAGGTATTGAATCAGCTCAAATCTCTAACCACAGCCGTCAAATATTCTCACACCTCTGGTGAATCCTCTACACCTTCCTTGGACAGTACATTGCTCAGATCCATAGTCCAAGAAGAGATTCAGAATGCTTTTAGTGGCTTCAATGTGACTTCTTTCTCTGAAGTTGTCAAGAACAGTGATAGAGTGCTTGACCATGTGAAAGTTCATTCCAATATTTCAAATGATGCCCAACAGGAGATTTCTAAGAAAATGGACTTCTATTTCAACCGAATTTTCTCTAAGATTGATATGACCAACCACTTAAAATACCTACTAGATAATCTATGAATCCCTCCTGTTACTCAAGCCTTCAAAAACCAAGTCCAGAAGCTAACTGAGTTTACCAGATTATTGGACAAGTTCATTGAAAACAAAGATGACTTTAAAAAAGTCATGTAGTATGGTGGAGAGATTATTGCAAACTTCATCAAACTCCTGAGACCTTATCTTCATGTCTTGAGTACAACAATTTTTGCTCCAACAACTGCACCTCTCAGACCTGGACTGCCTACATTCACTTCTACCTTATCCTCAACTACCATGTCTGTTGGCCAAGCTCTCAGTCAGATCAGGACTATTATTGTTGATCAGCAACTACCTTGATCTTCTACTGCTCCTACCTTGGCTCCCTCAGACTTTGAAGGTCTCCCTTTACCCTCTCTATCTACCACCTCTCTGCCTTATTCTACATCAACCTCTACCCCTATGAATTCCTCTTCTACTACTGATAAAAGTAAAGAGAAGGCCAATCCCTAAAGAAGACCAGTGCTTACTAATTTTTGATGGGGATGTCATTATTTGTGTATCCCTATTTATTTTTCACTGACCTATTTACTCTTAATGGATTGTGCACTGTTTACCCTCTCTTTCTTTAAACTTTTTTGATAATCCCAAAAGGGGGAGAAGTTTCTGTACAAAGTTTCTATATGTTATTTTCTCTATAGTTGCATGAAATTTACACATTAATTGTGCATGATTTTTGATCATCAAAAAGGGGGAGATTTTTGGACTCCTCATGTATTAATCATGTTTTAATGATCACAAATCTCATCAATGAGCACAAATATCATTAATGATCATGAATCTTATTCAACCTAGTTATCTCCTATAAATTATATCCTATCATGTGTTTTTATGTTTCAAGTTCACTCATGCTTTTAATGGTTAAGATCAATCCATTTCATGCATATAAATATTTAAGTTTGAATACTATTATTTGCCTAAGTACAAGACACTGTGAAGCTAGACACCGTGAATCCGGACACAGTAATCCAGAAACCGTGAATCCTGACACAGTAAGCCAGACACCATGAAGCAAGACACCGTGAACTTGACACTATGAAGTAGGACACCATGATCCTGACACCGTGATCAGGACACCGTCAGCAAGACATCTTGAGCAAGACACCCTAAGCAAGACACCGTAAAGAAGACACCATGACACTCAGACCGTGACAATAAGACACTATGACACTCAGACTGTGACACTCAGACAACAAGTTAAGGAGACACCGCTAATCTTTTTTTTTGGATTTTTAATGGCCAGTTTAAGGGTTTCCGGTACATGTGAAGGAGACACCATTTCCATAACATACTATGACACCATTTCTTAAACTATTATGTCGTCTTTAAATTTAATATTTAACGGTCATATTTGATGAATTTAATGAACTGACATAATTAATGTTTCTTTGTAGACATAGTATGATGTACGAGGTACAAAACACATGGAACCTGTCACCTAAAACACATGCATTTGAAGATAGAGAGTAGAGAGTGCCCAACAACCATAGCGCGCGATACTGAATGAAAAACAAGCCTGTGAGCACGACCGAGAAGGACACATTGCAATATTTTCAAAGAATGCATTGTCTCATACATGCAATCCGACTCTACAAAAGAACATACGAAGTACCCCAGAATACAGAGAACACCTTTATATTATCAAAGCTCGTGAAGAACACAAGTTGGATTACAACACTTTTTTTTTGAAGACAAAAACCAGAGAAGGACTCAGAATCATTTCTATTTAATCAAAGGAGTCTAAAGTTGCACTTTAAATCACTAGAGCATTCTAAAATCATATCTAACCTATCTAAGTGATTCTTTTACTTTGGAGCAGTGTGTGTACTATATATATTCTATACACACACTGACTCATGTGATAAACTGAAGGGTTTATAAATCCTTACCCCAAACTCTTTATACTTTTGTTTACCCATGAAAACTGTGGAAGAAGTCCCTATGTGTCCTGGTTATTATTATTTTTTACCCAAAAAAATTGTGGAAGAGGTTCCTGTGTGACCTGGACAGTCTGTGTACTATTGTTAACCCTGATCTAGGGTGTGGATCAAAGTTTATTTATATAAACTTCTTGTTGGTAGGTGATCACCATGTGGAGTGGTTTAGGTCTTGGCTTGAGACTGAACCACTTGTTTCATATCCACTATGATATTTAAATTTAGTCTTCTCTGTTTTACTGCTTTATTGCATAATCCATAAAACTCTAATTTCACTTTGATAGTTAGTCTTGGAAAGAAGTTATAACTGATTTGTCTTAGTAGGATAACTTCGAAAGTAATATTAATAATAGATATTAAGATTACTAATAATTAATCAATCTTCTAAGAAGTTGTTTAAATAGTCAAACTCTTATAACAGTATAACCTTGATTAACTGGTCTGTATCTATTTTTGGGGAAAACCATTTCTTTTAAAAAATATTTTGTAATAGAAATTTTTATAGTTACTCAATTCACCCCTCCCCTCTTGATTAAACTACTCCGACCAGCAATGATCTAGTGGAATTGACACCAAACCCTAGACTAAAATCACAGTAAATCAAATAGTGACAAAGGGAACTAACAATAGAGGAAAAGAGAGGAAGAAAATTCCTCTAATCTACCCTAAAAATTCTAAAAGATCCACCCCTTTTAAAGGGGTGTGAAATTAGAGTAATGATAGGTGTACATATAACATAATGGTTTCTCCCCTATAACCTTTCCTCTAAATCTCTACGGAGGAATTATCATTAAATTATTAGTCCTAACATTTTAAAAAAAACCACTCTGGTGTCTAGTAATAGAGTGACCACAAGGGTTACTCATCAACACCTCATATCCCGTCCACACTATAGAGTAGAAATTATAATTACTATGAAACTAACCCCAAGTGGTAGAGGGGTTGATTTTCTACATAATAGCATAGTGTCATATCCCTTTACGGGTAATCCACGAGCTCCCCTATCTAGGACCACACTAATGTGTGGACCTTAGGTTGTGGCCCAACCACACATTAAAGGGTATAGGGTCTAACCCTGGTGACACACCCTTCATTGAGTGACCCATACGAGTTGCATCATGAGCTATCCATTTGATAGAATCCCTATGATTTATCCTCACATCATTACATCATTGCCGCCCCAACATTAATCTTCACTGTTTTGATGCTCTACTTATAGCTAAAAAAATAGTTATGGGTTACCAAAAAAAACATTATAAAATTTATACGAGAAACTAAAACCCCATATAAACTCAATCCACAACAAAAAAACATATCCTTTATATTTTAATACCCTCATAATTTAGATTTGAATCCTAATTCTCAAAATATCCACTGCTTCATGATCAAAATTCAAATTCACCATGAACATCACTACCCATAAAGATGTATTTCTTTACATATAGGTATTCCATTCAAATGAGTCAAAAAAACACCTTACCAATTTATGTAAGAGAGGAAAAAATTGGTTACACTCTAGGTTATTATAATTCTAATAAGATAATCTCAACTTAGGGTTGTGGGTTTCTAAGTTGGGAATCTCGACTAAAGAATATTCAATATTCCAAGTTGAGAATCTCATATTGATGATTTTGGGGGTTCATGTTAACTCAAAAATCCAATGTATGAAATAGGTTGAGTGGTAGGGGAGATGCTACAACTGGTTTCAAATACTCTATAGTTATACCATCATGTGCTGGATAAAATATTTTGGAAATATTAATAGATCCTAATTCAATATGAGGGTAAATTAAACCTCAGAGGAAATAGAGTGAGGCCTTAAGATGTAATGTGAGGTATCTTGGTCCTTGTTTATGTAAATCCTATCATTTATGAGATAATATCTATACTTCAACATGTTATTAAACTATACCATAGAAAATATGATGATTGTTTGAAAAAAAAATCCATTATTAATGGGGAGGATCATAGTTTAGGGTTATTTCTTACTGACGACATTGAGAAATTTCTGGTCATATGTTATGGACCATGCACCGTATTGTTTAAATTCACATGGTAAAGACCTCATGTCATGTCATGTTGAGTATTATGATAAAGAACTCTTGTCATTAAATATTAGGTCCTATACAAATGATCATACATCATGAATATTAATTTCTTATAATAAGGACATCATATCATGTAGTTTAAGGTCTTATAATAAGGAACTTATTGATCTAACATGGTTTATCTGGCTCGATACTTCTTCATTGGAGCTAGAGTGACTCAAATACATATTACACGAGTCTAAAAATTATATTACTATATCACTAATTTTTATTATATTTTTCTAGAGGTAATATATAAATAAAAATCATTATTTAATTTTCTATCCCAAATATTTATTATAGGGAAAATAATTGGGATACTATTTCATAATTACCTCCTTAGGTATCCTTATTCCAAATGGATCAAGAAAATTATACCCTATGGAATAAATGAATTCTTACACCACTTTATTAGGAGTAAAGTAATATACCTTGTTTCATCTATCTTTGAGTGGTAGATGACATAGATCTCATTATACACTTCTCATGTTCTAATTAGAGTGTTCACATGGATGATGTCAAGATTTGTGTATTATAAACTCCATTATCCCCTTATCTGTATTCTTATAATTCCAATCATTGTAGATAAACCATATTTTCTTCATATCACCTAAAAATAAATGATACGGGAAATAATTTTGATAGTCCTGTAAATTTACCACTTTGAGTTTGAGGATCATCAGGAGATTTAATAAATTATTCTTCGAGGTGATGGAAAAATAAATAGAATCATTATGTAGTTAGAAGGAATATTACTTTTTTTTTCTTCCACTTCAAGGTTGAAAATATCATTTCCAATTCATGCTAGATAATCATTGGTCACCATGTTCACACAAATAAATCTAAGATTTGGGAAACAATTCCTTAATCCTGATCAAGTCAAGGGGTATATGTTTATGTTATAGATGTCTTAGAAATTTATTGTTCTACCCCTTTATTAGACCAATTTCACTTTCATGGGGACATCAAGGAAATTTTTTAGGTCAAATGATGATCGAAATATTTCTCATAAGTGGGTGAATAATATGAAAAATTCTAGAGTCATAGTGGACTAGGGTAATTCAATATACGAAGGACCACTACAATTAGAGGTAGGTGTTTCTCTATAGGAAAAATACCCCACTATAAAATAAATATTTCCATTCAAGATATGGATATTTTCCTACTAAAACTAAGAAATTTTTTATTCAGTGGGAATGGTCTAGAATAATTCAAAAATATAATGGGATAGAGACATGAAAAAACCCATTACTTTCTTATTGGTATGTTCATTTACGGATAATGGGAATCTAGGTTTGGAACCTAGTGACCAGATCATCCTTTGACATGAAGAAAAACCCATATCAAAATTGTGTTCTATAGAATTAATGGTGTTGTAGATTCCCATTTTAAAAGAAGTTGGGGTATTACTAATATATTCTTTACTAATGCTATGATTAATATTTAGGGACACCTTTTACGTCTAAAAATATTATATATGTTTTTGATCATATATTTCAAGATTTAACTCATCAAGACCAAGTTAAAATTATTTAGATATAATAAAAACATTGTTGATGAATATAGAGGAGAAAATTTCATTAAAATCATATTTATCAACAAAATTATCCATCGATCATATAAAATTTATATAAGAAAACTAATACTACTTATCAAAAAGGGCCTAATTTGGATGTAAATTTCTTGGGATGTCATTTTTATAGGATGGGTTCCTTTATACCAATATTAGGGGCATGTGGTATTTGATATTTTTTCCTAATCATGAAATATTTAAATAATCCTATTTCACCTTGTTTCACATATTAAAAATTTATTATATCCTATTTGTATGAAAATATAATGTTTTATTATTAGAGTTACAAGGGTAATTGAGTTCATTATTTATTTATTCAGTCACACCCTAATGATGATATCTGCATGATTTTCCATATTCTTGAGATGAATTCCATCAAATTTTTATGCATTTCTAAATATGTAATTTTACCATTCTAATTATTCTTCTCAGAGAATGGATATCAAACATTCCACATTAACCTTGGGACATTCTAATGGTACTTCATCATTTTTGAAAATCCTTTTTAGTAAATATTTGTAGATTAATCATTCCGGGATCATGTGACCCAATATGAAATGCAACGGGAAGTAATTTAGTTGATCAATAACCCCTACATCATTTAGATTATTTATTTCTTGAAACATTATCTTTTTATTCTATAAGGTAGAGATAAATATCAATATATACTCATCATTATGGAAGAAATAAACACTATTATTTCTATTTTAAATCAATATTATCCCAACCATATTTTCATGATGGTGACGATAAATACTTTTAATTTCTCAAATTTATTTTTTATGATGGATGTTCTTGATGATATTTTTATTATGTCCTCTAAATAGAACCATAGATATGTTTCTATATAGTAAAAGATTTTCAAAACTTTCAGTGGTTCATCAATGGGATGATCATGGTTGACAAATCATCTTATAAGTTCTGTATAAAAATTTCTAACAACTACTCATGGGGAAGATTTATTTTCAAATAGTTTGTAAAAAACTGCTAAAAATCCATGATTAAAACTGGGTGAAGTTTTATTATTTATTTTTGAAAATTTTTTAATAATGTTTTTGAGTTATATGTGAAAGTAAGGTTGCATGTTATGGTGGCATGAATCAATAAGACTGGATGATGTAATTATTGGAGATCAAATTATGTAATTGGAAGGTATCATGTTCTATTTGTTTTATTATTCTTATCATAATGGATTATTGAGCTCAGTATTATATATTAACCATCCATTTCTTAATAAATTATGGGTATCTAAGTAGAATTTGGATTAGTGTAATGGAAGTAAATGTGTGATAATGAGTAAAATTTATAGAGTCTACATATTAGTGGGAAGAAGCATGAGAAAAAAATTTATATAACATGAAAGGTTGGCATTGAACTTAGTAATATTTATTTAACCAAACAATTTTAATGATATCAAAATATATGGAAAAGGAAAATACGATCAATAAGGAATGTATTGTTAATTAACATTATGTAATAACAGTTAGGTGATTGATGAATTATGGAAGAGTATCTAAAAATTAAGTCATATGATACTATATTATTCATTCAAAGGATAATTCAAAATAGTAACTTAAAGATCAATTTTGATTCTTACTGAGATTAAACTAATGCTTTTATGTTGGTAGATATAGATTCACTTAGAATATTTATATATTTTTAAAGAAATTGGAAGCTAGAGAATCCAAAAAAAAAATAGTTGAAGCATTAGATGTTTTAAAATGGATATAATTGGAGGAAGATCCTTTATAAAGGTGGATAATGATTTTTTAAAAAATTTAATGATTTAGAGGGATGAGAATGAACAAACTAAAAAGCATTAAAAGATTGATCTGTTGATATTTTAGAAACATGAGCTCAGTGGATGGTGTACTATTTTATAGGGATATGATTCTCGCTCAAATTGACCCAAGAGATGAAGGTAGAACGGTCCTTGTAGTTTAGCTTGGGTTATCGAATCCTTAGAGACCTAAGAAGTACCTACAAACACGTAAATTCTATGGATTGTTTTTGGCTATGAAGTGGAAAACTTGGGTTGATTTTAGATGGGTTTAATGTATCACTAATAGTTTTATGTTAATTCAAATTAAGGTAATGAGTTGATCCTAGGTTATCACTCGGGGTGGATTGGATGAATTCCTTTTTTAATGATTTCAATTTCATATAATTGAGATGGGTTCATTTAAGAAAATCAAACATAATCATCACTTACTGGTTTAATTCCTACACACCCTAATACAAATCACCCATACACTTGAAGGATCATAGTTTTGATCACTTCAAGGTAAAGGTTTGTATTAACACATGAAGTGTGTGGCCTTAAATTCAACAAGGACGATAGAGTTTAAAAATCATCAAATAAAAATCTCAATTAAAGAAGTGATTATACATTAATGGGGTGATAAATAATATCCAATACAGACCCCTTTCTACTCCATTGGATCAACCCATAAATGGGTTAGCCCTCCATTGATGCTATGGTTTCAATGGAAGTGGAAAGTAGGCTCATGAGGGAGGAAATGGAGAAGTAAAAAAGAAACAATGAAATAACGATCACTCCACCGTTGTGTGATAATATTACAAGGTTTGGTGTGAATAAATTCACACCATTAACCAATGGTATCAAAGTGATATGAATAAAAACAGAATAAGAGTATAATAAGAACTTTTATTAAGAAACTAAAGTGAATTGAACAACTTACAAGTGAAAGACAAACTTAAGACAACAAAATCGCAGCATAACATTACAATTGAACGAAGCATCGAAGATGATAAAATACTCCAACACCACTGCCTTAAATACGAATTTTTGGAACCTTGGGTTGAGCCTCCAACATTACAAATCTCCCCACTTGATTATGGTAGGCTATATGTGGGTGGAAAGTTGATGAAGAGTTGATTTTTCCACCCTTGACCCGAGGTGGCAGTCATCTCTCATCCACCGAACAGACGCGCTTGTAAGACCTTCAATATAGCCGAATAGGAGTGGTCCATAGAAGAAGAAAATGGATCCTCGAATGTCGTATAACCGTCTGTAAACTTTGGGCCCATTTGGAGTTGTGTATTTTGAGATATGATTAGATTAGTGGGCTGTTTTTCTGGGCCACATAATCCAGCCCAGAATTTTATCTCTAACTTGGGACGCCTAAATGACCACAATTGAGGCAGAATTAGCACTTTATCCTGAATAATTATATGTTCCTCTATATTTCTTCTATCCTCCCACCAAATTTGGGCGTCATTGGGCTTGTAATGTGGGTCCCACAGTCTCATCAGTGGGATGGTGTCCAATCTGACTTCTCCAGAATTGTTTCCTTTCATCACAAAATATCCCAATCTTCTTCCATGAATTATCCATTGATCCCTGAATCAAACATGTTAATACTGAAGTGTAGATAAATCTAAAAAAATATCAAATTAAAATATGTATAATTAGATCCCTTAAAATCAGATGAATCATTGGGTACCTCAAATGATGTTAAAAAATGTAACACATAATAGTGCATTTTAAGAAGGTATTACAATCATAATGTGAAATGATGTTTAAAGTGTAAAATGCACTAAAATGGTGTTTATTAATAATAAAGAAAATTAATATAATATATATTAACAATGAATATTAGCCTCATTTAGTGGCTAATCAGGATACTTTTGGGAATCCTGTAAAAATGGTGAGTCTAATGGTAGAAGTGGAATATGATGCAGTCACTAATGTTGATGAAAAATGGTTGATGTAAATCTAATGTGTCTGATGTTTTGTAGAAACATTCTTTGTCCAAAGCATGAAGTAATGTAGGAAATGAATAATTCATAGTTTTTGAATGTTATTTTAATTAAAAGATAAAGTTTAATATAGTGACATTTTATCATAAGGTAAAATGATAATGTTTTCAAAATCTAGAGTTTGAATAGATTTTTGGAGTAGTAGGATGGGAATAACAAATGATTAAAATAGTAGTAGTGTCTGGTATAAATTATAATTGATATGTATGTTTTAGTTTTTTTAAGGGGGAGTATGAGTTTGGAAATTGTAGTTGAGTGAAAATCCTCTAAAATAATGCATTGATAACTATTATAGTGAGGATACTATGTTGGATGTCAAATATCAAAATTTTACAAAGGGAAGTTTGTGATTCTAGATCTTATTTTTAGTGTCTTAAAGAGTGCAGACATAAATATTTATAGGACCATGAATGAGGAGTGACTGTAATATCTTCAAATTCATTGAAAGTATATTGAATAATATTTAAATTTAGTAGACTATACATAGCATGAAAAATGATTTTATCAGAGCACATATTGTTATTTAAAAAAAAGTTCATTCCATGGTCGACGATTCTGGGAACTTCAGAAAAGGAACAATAGAGTTTACAACCTGATGGTTTTGATAGTTTCATGTTGTTGAAGAGAAGTCACAATTTTGGAGAATGTTCATATCCTAAAAAATGTTTATATTATAAAGATGGTAACAATAGTGAGGAGGAAAAATGATAATGCTTTAGAACATACAAGGTTCAAAGGATTAAGGTTTGGAAATTAAGGTAGTTAGTAGAAACATATTCAATCATTTATGAGCATTATAGGAATGTCGGACTTGTTGTGTAAGAAATCAAAGGAAAAATGGCCTTTCTCATTTGGGTTGGATAAAACACTATAATGGGTTAGAATAATTATGATTTATTATTATAAGATAGAAAGACATTTTTGAGAGATCCATTTTCTTGTATTCACTCTAATTATGTAGTTTATATCTACGGATTAGGATAATAACAAGACAGAATAAGTTGTTAGTACCCACATTAAGTCTTAACCTTGTGAAAACCCATATATCATGCACCAACTTTTAGTATTTCTACTTCCAGTTAATGATTATTTTTAATGTTGTGTGGATCATAAACATGATAATATATAGAGGTTAAATTTAGGGTCAAATAAATTATAAAATAACATCAGTTATTCAACACCCCTTTCTCATTGGTTCATATATTCTTGGGAACTTCAACTGGTATCCAAGCACCAAATTTCCCTTTGTAATATCTTTCCTTTATTGTGATGGAAAATATTAACTAATATAGCACTATGGATATTCCAATCACTGAAAATAATTATTATCATGGATGGAAGAATAGTAAGCTACCTTATATTGAATCACTTTTCCTAGATGTTATTGTTTCTTTTACTAAATGATTTTCACATTGGGAGAAATTTACATCAATGGAAATTGTTAACAAAAGGAATTTGAAGATAGATGGAAATGATCAAAATTAAATTATTATATTTCTATTTAATATTATTTATATAAAGGTTATGGGTCTCAAAAATTATAAGGAGAGATGGATAAAAAATTAAATAACATTTTATGGAAATGTTAAATTAAATGAATAAAAACATCATATTTAGATATGTAAGTTTGAAAATATTAAATATTTTGATGAATAAATAGTTGAAAATTACTTCCCCAAAGTGAATGAAATAGTAACAAAATATATAGGAATCATAGAAGTCTTGGTAGAATCATCTATTGTAAGAAAAATTATTATAAAAATTATATAATTGTATGGTTCTAGGGATTATACGTTAGAGGAAAGAGAATATTTTTCCCTTTATGAACATCATAATATACTTGTTTTATATGATATGAGGAAATATACAACATTTAAAAAGAATATAAATGTAGAGATATCATTTATAGATATTGGGAAACATTAACCAAAAGACGAGGACATTAATGAATTATAAGGCAAGGAAGATATTATTAATGATCATAAGAAGATTATGTCCCCTATGTCAAGAAACTTACGAAATAGCATAGATAAGTAAAAAATTCATATTCCCACTCTAATTATTTATCTATAGGGGAATTTAAATATTTGGTTCAAATTTATCTAGAAATAACGGTGCAGAGTATGGTGATTATGATCTTGAAGATAAACTTCAGTGAAATTATTTGTGTAAAATTTTAATGAGGATAATAAATCCATCAGAAGTAAGATTTTATGTTATTTTGAAGGATTGGAAGAAGCATGTTCATTAAAAATAACAGGAATTCCCAACTAAAAAATTTCCATGATAAAATAAAGTTATAAAAAGATCATAACTATAATGGATCTTTTCAAAAACATTATAAGATACCTCAATTAATGAACATATGTAAGGTAATGAATCATACTTTGTTAATATGTTGAAATTTGACCTTGAGTGTTCTCTGGGGGAAAAAATTAAACTTAAGAAAGAAGATAGGGTTATGCAAAATTAAGGTTAAATGATGAGTAAAGAAAAGGGTTGTTCCACAAAATGGAAGAGACTTAACTTAATGAAATTAAAAACATCATGTTGAACATCACAAAGAAATTAAATATGGAAAAGATCATGGTTATAAAATTTCTACAAAGGAATATGAGTTATGTTGGACATAGCCAAGGTGTATTGATGTGGAATAAAATTTTATGTAAATGAATGAATAATTTCACAATGTAAGGGATGCTAAGGTTGAATCACCCAAAACTACTAGGGAAGTAAAATTTAAATGAAATGGTATAAAATGAACATGATGATTCAATGGTTACTAAGGGTGTTCAACTAAAATATCATGTCATAAATCAAAATAGAGAATTATAAGGATAAAAAAATGTTATGAAAAATAATCTCTAACACCAAGAAGATCTGGAGAAAATAGAAGGAGGAATAATTTTCATTTTCTGGAATAAATAGAATATAGAAATATTGTTGCGGAGAATAAATCTACTCATCATGGTATGATGGATATTTCAACTTATGATAGATCCACACTATCCTTTTTCAACCAAAACATGTATTTTTATTGAATAAAAAAGGTTAATAGATATTTTTATTGATTTAAGATTCTAAAGAACAAAATGTAAACCTTTTTTAACACCATGTCACTCCCCAAGATTTAGCATTGATTGAGAGGGATCAAGACTATATGATAATGAAGTCTATTTTAGAAGATTATGGAAGATTCTATATTGAAGGAATTAGAAGTAAAAAATACTTCATGTTAGATCCGATTTGACAACCTAGAGGAGAATCATGGATGGTGTGACCAACTGAGTCACTATGGAGAAGAGTGCGTGAAATCCCTTTTAGTAAATGTTACTTGTGTGAGAAAACTAAATAATGTTGAAAAAAATATGTTAGAGGAAAAATATATTATTTTAGAGGTTTTATTGAAATATTATTGAAAAGGTACACCATAGATAATTGATATTGGTTGTTCTAGTCATATGAATAGTGATATAAGAAACTGAAATATTATTTTACCACATGATAGTTGAATAGTTACCATTGGTATTAATAGTTATTTGAAAATAAAAAATATTAGTACGACTAAGATAAGAGATTTAAATTTTACTTACAAGGATGTTTTATTCTCTTATTAACATAAAAATAACTTTTTGATCATTATCTAACCATGTGATAATGGTAATAAGGTAAACTTAAGGAAAAATTCCTATATCATCCAATGCTTGCAATATGGGAAAATTATAACTAAGGGAGATAAATCCATTAGTAATTTATTCAAAATTGGTTATCTAAGTAATACATGTTATTTGTGTGTCTAGGATGAGAATAAGTTGTGTTACTACAGGCATTTGATGATTAGATAGAACAATATAGGTTTAATAACAATGGAAGATATGGTGTGAGATATAACATAACTGAAAGAGGGAAGATGATGCTATTTGTGAGACCTTCTTGAAGGGTATAATGTTTAGTAGAATTTCTAAGAAGTTATTGATTCAATCCACCTGATAACATCATCTTATATATTGATATTTTTGTGGGCCATTGTGACATAAATCCATAAAGGGTTTTTACTTTACCACTTTCATTTATTATTTCACTCGAATGACCAATGTGATGTTTATGAAACATAAAGCAGAACATGTGAAGATGTTAAAAAATTCAAAAGGTATTTTATGAAATGGATTTTTATACACATTTAAATATTTATGAAAAGGTGGAATGTCATTCATAATAATTTATTTTGAACCTACATAATGAAATTGAAAATTTAAATCCAATAAAATTCCGGTCACGAACTAACCCATTGGGTCCTGTGCTGCAACTCCCCAAGCGCACCTCTAATAGGCCAGGGGATGGTGGCTAAAACCATGTAGGAAAATCACTAAAAAGGTAAGAATTTACCAATTACCCATACACACATGCACATCTCCAAGCCTGAAATACTAAAATGTAAAAAACCAACAAGTAATAGATGTATGCATGCTACTAAAACAAATAAATAGAGTAAAAAATGAAAGTAAAGTGTGGTAAAGTAAACTAGGAAAGAATAAAATTCCACCATTAAAAATAGTCTAAAAACTACAAATTCCAACATGTAAGGAAATAGGTACTAGGACTGCTGCTCGAAGCCATATGAACACCTTGGCCTGTTTGAACTCACAAAGCTCCATCTAGTAGTGGTATTCCCTAGACTCCTTCAAAAGTTATCTCAACACCTATATCAAATGGGACATGATTATAGAAAATACACCCCACCTTAACATGGTCATCGGGTCCTGGCCCACTAGGTACCACTAGTTGCCCAGCTGACATGTGGTCCCTACCCTGGGGCCCACCGACATGCTCGAATGGGTCATTTGACAAATGGTTGTCTCCACAGGCTAGCACATGTCATTTCCAGTGTGATTTTTCCTCACTCACAGACACCCTATGAAACTTCCCAGAAAGTCACCCATCCTGATCAATGTTATAAACCAAACATGTTTAACTTTGTACTACTGCTTGATGAAATACGAACACCTCAGCTGGTCTGAACTCACAAATCTCTGTCTAGTTTTGGTCCATCATGGAATCCATAAAAAATGTTGATCATTTACTAAAACAACTAGTCCCTCCTAAAAGCACATACACCCCATCTCAACATGGTTCTCGGGGTCTGTCCTGCTAGGTATAACCAGTTCTCCCACTAACATGTGTTCCCCACCCTGGGGCCAACCCACATGCTAGAATGGTTCATATGGATAATGAACATCCCTATAGGACAACGCATGTCTTTTCTAGTGTGCTTTTTCCTCACTCACACACAAACTGAGAAACTTTCCAAAAGGTAACCCATCCTGGTAAACTTCCCAGAAGGTCACCCATCCTAGAAAACATCCCAAAAGGTCACCCATATTGGAAAACATCCAAGAAGGTCACCCATCCTGATCACTACTCCAAGATAATCACAAATAACTACAGACTACTGCTCGAAGCCATAGGAACACCTTGACCTGTCTGAACTCAGAAATCTCCATATATTCTTGTTCCATATGACAATTCATCAGAAGGTTGCTCATATTCTATAACAAATAGGCCTCACTGGTAGCACATACACCTCGTCTTACCATGGTCGTTAGGTCCTGGCATTCTAGGAACCAACCATTTCCCCAAAGGCATGTGGTCCCCACCCAGGGGCCCACCCATGTGCCCCAAAAGGTCATCTGACTAATGAATGTCCCCATAGGCTAACACATGTCTTTTCCAGTGTGCTTTGTCCCCACTCACACAAACATTGGGAAACATCCTAGAAGGAAACCCATCTAGATCACTACTCCAGGCCAAGCACACTTAACTGTGGACTACTACTCGTAGCCATATGAACACCTTAACCTATCTGAACTCAGAAATCCCCATATAGTCTTGGACCACCCTGGAATACATCAAATGGTTGACCATCTTCTGTAACAGATGGACTCTATTGGTAGCACATACACCTTGTCTTAACATGGTCATCCGGTCTTGGCATTCTAGTTACCACAATTTCCCCCCACAGACACATGGTACCCAGCCTAGGGCCCACCCATCTGCCCAAACAGGTCATCTGACTAATTTATGTTTCTGTAATCCAACACATGTCTCTTCCAGTATGCTTTTCCCTCTCTCACACACAACATGATAAATTTCCCAGAAGTTCACCCATATTTATCACTACTTCAGTCCAAGCACGCTTAACTTTGGAGTTCTAATATGTTAGGATCCGGAAAAAAAGGTGAACATTTTTAACATGAGTCATATCATTTATTCATTTAACCCTTTATTATTATGTGGTGTTACATTCACCCCCTTTAGAGTAGAAAATCCTTATTGTGGACCCTACATATCACCCCAGAAAATGCACCACACTTAAGGTTGGGTTCCCACTCTAAAACAAAATGTAACAACTGAGCCCCGCTAACAGCACACACACCCCTCCTTAATATGATCGTTGAGTCCTGGACTGCTAGGTACCATCAGTTTCCCCAAAGACACATGGTCCCCACATTGGGGGACTCAATGTTTCATCTCACTAATGACTATCCTTGCATGACAACACTTGTCTTTTCCAGTGTGCTTTATCCATACTCATTCTCACCCGGGTTAACTTCACATAAGGTCACCCATCTCGATCACTACTTAAGGACATATAGACTTAACTGTGAAGTTCTAATCAGTTAGGCTTCTGAAAAGAAAGGTGCACAATTTTTACATGAGTCATATCATATAGTAAATTAACCCTTTATCATTCTGGTTTGTTACATCTGCACAAGACACGAAACATGCAGGAAAATCCCATGTAGTGATGGGTGTACTGGTACTCAGTAGGAAAACCTGAAACCACAAATAAATACATAAAAGAAAATATGCACAGTCAGATGTATGCATGTATATGTCTACAAAATATAACAAGGATATCTCGATTTACTCACTTTATACAACATAGTATACAATAAGTTATAAAGACTGCATACAAAGACTAGGGATTCATCTTGAATATTCCACAAAGCAATCCTCCGAGAGAACCCACTCCGGAGTCTGATAGTACTGATGACATCCGTCTGAGAAGTACTATTTGTCATAAAATTCCATGAGAGTGATAAGCTGATAGATTTGAATCCATATACGAAACATCATATGAGGATCATAGCTAGATTGATGTGGTGATACAAAAAACTCCATATGAATTAACCCAATATGTAGAGGATTGATTACTAGTGAAGTTGGTCATGTCTATACTAAGAACTATACCTAGCGTGCGAAGAAGGAATAGAGGTTCCACTCTGGGCCTCTTGGGGGATTCCAAAAACTCTATCCTGGAAGCCCTTCTGAAGGGATAATACTCATGTTAGTAGGAAATGATACTCACCATCTTTCAAGGAAATGTTAAAGGGCACAAACCCTAATGAAACATTTCCAATATACATTGGAAAAGGGATCTAAGTCATGTAGAAATGGATACATGGTGTGTAGTAGTGTCACATGATGTGTACCTTTACCCTGAGTACTACTCCTGTACAACAACCCATGTGAAAATAATATTTCATTTAGAAAAGAAATACATGGTGTATAAGAAGGTTCACACATTGTGTCATACAATCCGGGGTCCGCTCTATGTATGCTGGCCATGTCCCTATGCACGACTTCAACCTATGTATTACAATCCATGTACCAATACAAAGATTATTCCACATAACCATTTCCATCTAGGCTGTGTAGTGGAGTGCATGTTGTGTACTCTACCCCATGACTGTGTATCTTAGGAGATACAATCCATGTCTCGAGGAAGGGTCAAAACATCTTATGATTAGTGTCACATGCCATGTTTCACTTCATGGATTCCCAAAACCATATACGCCAGTAAGGGGCCCCACACATGGCGTATTACAGAATATAGGTCATATTCATTGGAAAATTCCAGAAACCCTCCTACTATTCTAGTCATCTTATCCACTACTCAAATCATCATTTTTGGCCGCGCCTGGCTTGAAAACACGAGATCCGGGGTTGTATTGTCACACCGTCACCAAATCGGTAATATTTGGGCAATCAAATAGCCTAAAGAATAAGATCATCATTGTTCTTTGTTTGGGACGAAGAATGAAAAATTGACACCCACCTTTATATGATCCACTGCCACAACCACCATTGCACCTATATAGAGTTTTAATAATTCCAGATCTACGATTTGGATCGTTTCACTGAGATTCAAATCCACAATGATTTTTTGTTCATAACCCCACAAAAAATGTAGAATGTGCGGGGAATAATTGGCAATAAAAATTATATAAACATATCGGGGAAGGAACCTTGACCATTATTCATTCCAGTCTCAGTTCATTCCGATCTTGATTCATTCTTGTAAGAACAAAAAATCAAATGAAACAATATAATTATAATCATTCCCAAATAATTCTCATAATCTTACCATCCCGCAAGAATGATCGAACTGCGAATCAATCTATTTGTTGGTTGGACCATTCTTGTTGTTGAATTTAATTATATGGAATGAAAACCAAATCCACACACCCTACCTCGGGGTTGGATATATTACTAGATATGATCAGTTTACGCATCATTACCATTGTAAAAATCTGTCAAGAATAGTTCCCATCGATCCTCGATCTAAAATCCCATCATCATTCCTCATTGAGAGAAGTCCCCAAGGTTCTCTCTGAGATCATTGAGAAATTCTAGGTTTATGAGTCTAACTGTAGACTCCTCCCTAATTGATTATTTAAAAGAAACAATGTCACTGCATCACTTCATCGATGTAACATAAAATAAAATAAATTCTTAATTTATTTTATTCTTTAAAACAACCAAAAACTAGTTTTTGTATTTGACTCATGTTGGAAAACATTAGGTCACTCCTAGGGTGAAATGGATGATTTGAACACTATAGTTCCCTCATATTTCTGATATGATCACCCATCTAGAAGTGATTCCACCTTTTTAAGAAATTCACCTGCAATAGTTATTAAAAAAATAACCTTTTTCAATGAATTGTTCTGGGCACACCGGGCCTTAGAATGGCACGTCGTCTTAACACATGGTCTCAGAATTTTCCCAATTAATTTATAAATAAACTATAGAAATACGAGTCATTACATTCTCCCATCCTTAGGGATTTACATCCTCAAAAGATAAAAATAGGTATAGTTAAACAAAAAGATAAGCGCACTGATCATGAATCTGAGCCTCCCACTCCCATATGCTATCATGGAGATTCTTGTGGTAGCACTAGACATGCACCAAAGGAATATCTCTCCCACTAAGGATCCTCTCCTACCAATACTCAATCTCCAATGGGTACTCAACAAACATTGATCAATGATTGATGTCCATATCACCCTAGATGATGATGTACAATGGGTCATAAACATACCTCCTCAGCTGCAATACGTGGGAGAAATCATGTACCTAGTGCAATAGAGTGGGTAGAGCAAGGTGGTACTCCACCTCACCAACTCGACGAAATATTTGAAAAGGGCCAATGAACCATAAATATAACTTACCACCCCGACCAAATCTCCACAACCCATGTTGAGGTGAGACCTGAAGAAACACATGATCTCCCTCCTTTAACTCCCATGGTATTCTTATCCTATCAACATATGGTTTATTCGAGGTTTGATAAGTCTTCATCTGCTCCTGGATGATCTGCACCATCCTAGTAGTCACTCACACCAACTCGAGGTCCATAAGTAATTACTCTCCTGGGCCAGTCTAGAAAAGTTGTGACCTGCAAGGTCACCTGTACCGAGCCTCGAACAGTGCCATACCGTTTGTGGAGTGATATCTATTATTTTATGCAAAATCCACCATTGGAAGGTGGTCTTCCCAACTGTGACCAAAGTCCAAAATGCAAGCTTGAAGCATGTCATCTATAACTTGAATTGTCCTATATGTCTGGCCATACATTTGGGGGTGAAACACCATGCTCAAGCATAATCGAGTCTTGAATGCATCCTGAAATCCCTTCCACAAACATTTTGTGAAACAATCATCATGATATGTGACAATCATCGATGGAACTATATGAAGTCGAACAATCTTCTACACATAGAGGCATACTAATCTATCTACTAAACTCTGCTCCCAGATAGATATGATGTGGGAAGAATGTGTGAGTTGGTCAATAATTACCCAGATGGCATCATGTCCCATAGACATATGTGGTAGACCCACCATGAATTCCATTGATATCACATCCCACTTCCATTCAATCACCTCAAGGGGTTGATCCAGACCCACTAGAACATGGTTTTAATCCTTCACCTGCGGGCATGTAAGGCATCGAGAAACGAAATCTACCACAACCTTCTTCATCCCTGTCCCCCCAAAACTGACATCGGCAGTCTTGATACATATTTCCCATAGTAGGGTGTACCTTCAATGGAGGATGTCTGAAAATATCTCAAAACCTCCCCCATGAAAATCCACTAGTACTACCATTCATCATTTTTAAAGAATGACATGCTCCCCATCATTTGAATATCTATCAAGCACATGGCCTTTGGATATCTTAGCATGTAGGGTCTCCTAGTTGGTATCTGCAAGATGAACCTCCCTGACTCGCGGTAAGAGTGGAGGGGTGACAACCATAGACTGGAGGTAAGATGCTCCATCTCTATCAAAAAAAGGATAAAAATAATGAGCAAAACAAATACAATGCCTCATTCAACAACTATGAACTAGATATCCTACTAGTGGAATCTTCCACCATGTTCTGTTTCCTAGGAGTATAGAAAATCTCAAATTGATAGTCCTAGAGTTACTCTCTCCATCACCTCTGTCTCAAGTTCATATCCATCAAAGAGAAGATGTACTTGATAATCTTGTGATCAAAGTGGATGATAAAATGCAAACCCATCAGGTAGTGTAAACACATCTTTAATGAGAAGACTACCAGTACTAATTCAAGATAGTGGGTCACATAGTTCTATTCATGTGGTCCCAACTGGAGAAAATGATAGGCAACCACTACTTTCCCCTACATCAAAACACAACAAAGTCCGGTCCCTGATGCATCACAAAACACCACATACTCGACAAACTCCTCTAGAAATCTCAATATCATGGAGCTCATAAAACTCTTCCTAAAATTCTAAAAAGTCTTCTAGAACTTCTCCATCCACACAATGGGGTTCCCCTTTTAATTCAAAGATTTAATTGGTGCTGATATCCTAGAGAAATCACGTTTGAATCTCTGGAAATATCTTGCTAGCCCATTGAAGCTCCACACCTCCATCATGATCCTAGATGGATCATATGCTAACAGTGCCTCAACCTTGGATGTGTCTACTGCCACTCCATCTTCTAAGATAACATGTCCCATAATGTGGACCTCCTGAATCCCGAATTAGAACTTTGAGAGTTTCCCATAAAAAATGTCCTCTTAGAGTATGTCCAGATCCATCCTTACGTGTCTCACGTGCTCCTACTCAAATGCTATGTATATAAGGATATCATCAATGAAAAGGACCATGAACTGGTAAATGTACTACTGGAAGATCTAGTTCATGAGTCCCATGAACACTCATGGGCAATTTTCAACACCAGAGGGAATCACTAAGTACTCATAGTGACTATAGAGGTATCTCTAAGCCGTATTTTTTATAACCTCATACCTTCCTTATAGGTGGTGATATCCTAATCAGAGTTCAACATTCACAGACCATCGTTCCCCTCTCATCTAATAAAAGAGGTCATCGATCCATAGAAGTGGACAATTTTTCCTTACGGTCACCTGGTTCATGTTCAGTTAATCTACACAAAACCCCTAACTCTTGTATGCCTTCTTGGAAAACAAAACTGGGTCCGCCTAGGGAAAACACTAGGTATCATGAAGCACATAATTTTCAAGTCATATTACTCCACCATCAGCTTGTGAATATCAATTAGACACATATGATATGCTCGTGTGGATAGCGGTGCCATATCATGGTGTAAATAAGTGCACAAGTTGATCTTCTAATGGGGTGGAAATCCTGGAACATCTTCTGGAAAGACATCATCATACTCTGCCACTACTACCGGGAACTAAAATCACATAAAATTTATTGTTCTAAGGGTAAGGCTTGCCAAATCACGAGTGATCTGGCGAACCCTCCGATGAATGATTCCATCCTGTGATGCCTAGGTTCCCTTTTCACCCAAAAAAGGAAAACCTCATTGCATTGTTGCGGACACACTACACCCTCCCCTAAAATAGCCAATACTATCATGGATCAAAGATAACCTATCCATACAAAGAATGACTTCATAAGGCCTCGATACATCCACCAAGTGGTTCCAATCAAAACTATCACCTCAAAGGGTAAGGTCACACTATCATCATATATTTGTGATCATTTATTCTTCTCTCATAGGTGTCTCCAACTGTAAGGATAGAGTGAATGGTTTTATAGGATTATCGAGGTCTCTAATAAGATAGGTGGATATGAAGGAATGAATAGAACCAATGTATTTCATTATGGAATCTAGAGAATAAAAGACACATATCATACCTCGAATCATCCCTAGTGCCCCTGGGTCATAAGCCTTGACCACATGAAGCTATCCCTACCCTTTTCCTCTAGCTCCCTAATCCTGGCGCAAACCACATAGGAGTGTTGGTTGTATAATTTCATAACACCAAACACCACTCGTTGCTCTCCCAACTCATCTTCCATGTTCGCTGCCCTATAGATCCATGTTCTCTTGCCTCGTTGACCTGTCCACTATATCCATATTAGTAGCACAATGAGTTGGTAAATTTTGAGTGACATTCCCTCTTCCATCACACGAGTAGCATTTCCACTTACTAGGATAGGTGGACCCAACTTGAGAGCCCCAATATACAGACCCCCAAACCTATGACCTCCCCTAAAACATCACATTTGTTCATATCCCTGAGGCTGACGTTGGATCCCTGTTGCCAATGTATCTACACATGCCTATCCTCTATTGACTATCACAGACTGCTTGTTCTCATCCAGGAATCTCTCAACCACAAAAGCCCGCTCAATCACCCCAGCATATGTACGAATTCTTAGAGGGGTAATGTTGGATCAAATGTCGCTTTGCAGACCTCACTCTAAGATCTGATATCAGAAGTAATGATCTATGAACATATCCATTTAGTAAATGGAATGTTTGGTGAACCTCGATTAATAATCAGCTAGTATCATATTACCCTCCTGGAGTAGAATAAGCTCTTCTATACACACAAATCTCAATGTAACTATTGATAACTCATCTCTGAAGAAGAGCTTGAACTATATACATGAGAGTATCAACATGTCATGAATTTGGATAAAAAATACACCATTATCATACTGAACCTTTCTGAAGGCTCACTTATAGGACTACCATTTGATCTGTTGATGTCCTAACTCGACAAAAAACTCAAGTCACCACATCAAGCCAATCCTTAGATACTTGAGGGTTGAGCTAAAATCGAAACCTATGGTGACTCTATCACTGAATTTCATGGACCACACTCAGACTATTTTCCTAATATTCTAGTACTATAGGAACCACATGCCTCTCCATGTTTGGTCGTATAACTGGTCCACCACCTTGAGGTAACATCTAGAAAACTGGTCCCTATACTATAATCTCATCACATAGGGTTTCATCCTAGTGATTGAGATACTGAATCCTATATTGTATGCATCATAGAGGAATACTGTAATTAAACAATATGTACCATGATCAATGAGTATATCTGGATAGCTGACTCAAGATGGAAATGGAAACCACAACCCATTACTATATGATGCATGTACCATTATTTTTCCTGTGACCAGTGTAACCATGTATGGAGTCAAAAATCATGTTATTAGAGTCCTAGTGTATGGATACATCAACCAACACACCCACACTAGAGTCCCTATCCTGAAAGATGAACTTTAAACACCTTACACTATTCACTAAACCAATCTTATAGACTCCTGGACCTAATTTAGAACTGACCACCTCTGATACCAGTTTATCATGATCTATCCAAGTGGGGCCCATGATGCGACTCCCCAACCATGCCTCCAATAGGCTAGGGGATGGTTACTAGCACCAATTAGGAATATCACTAACATTGCAGTCATTTACTAAGTACTTGTAAAAATGAAAACATCTCCAATCCCAAAATGATGATATTCAAAACAACCACTAAGGAACAAATGAATTCATTCTACTAAACCCAACAAAAAGAATAAAATAGGAATGTAAATTTCAGTAATGTAAACATGTACAAAATACAAGCCCATAAAAATAAGTAGTCTGAAAACTATAATGTCCAACGTGTAAACAAATAGGTAATGGGACTGCTACCCAATTCCTTAGGAACACCTCAACCTGTATGAACTCGCAAATCTTTATCTAGTCCTAGTCCTCCCAGTACTCTGTCTAAAGGTCACTCATCTGTAACATACATGACATGTGCGGGAAAATCCCATGTAGGGGTGATTATAATGATGCTCTGTAGGAAAACCGAAAACCACAATGAAAAAAAATATGCACAGTTATCTCTATGCTATTATATGCCTACATTATATAATAACGATATTCAGATATACTTAGTCAATATATCATAGTCTAGGGTAAGTCATAACCACTGCATACCAACACTAGGGATTCAGCTCAAAGATTCTATGAAGAACTCATATGAGAGAACACACTCCTAAGTCTGATAATACTAATGGCGTCCATCCATGAATTATTGTTCATCGGGAAACACCATGAGAGAGATACATTGATAGATTTGAAGAGAGATGCGATACATCAGATGAGGATGACAACCTAGTCCATGGGGTGATACCAACAATACCATCAGAATTAGACCACCAAGAAGAGGATTGATTGCCAATGATATTGGTTACGTCCATACTCAATACAGTAAATAGGGTACAAGGAATGAATATATGATCCGCTTTGGGCCTCTGAGGTGATTCCCACAACTCTATCCTGGAATTCCTGCTGAAGGGATCATACTCCTGTGAGTAGGAAATGATACTCCATAACCTTTAGAGACATGATCAAGGGCATGAAACCAAGTGAAAATTATCCACAATATGGTGGAAATGGGATATATTCCTTGTATAAAGGGATACACAACATCTAGTAGGGTTACACACCGTTTCCTTTTTCCCTGGGTAATGCTTGGGTACAACGACCCATTTCAAAAGAATATGTCATATAGAAATGGTATACATGGTGTGTAGGAAGGTCTGCACGCCATGTCCTACTATCCAGGTTCTAATCTATGTACACTGGCCATGTTCCCACACATGGATTCAAATAGTTTATTCATGTCTGTGTACCAATTCATGGAGTTGTCTATGGGACTAGTTCAAGCCATGCCTTGTAAGAGAGTACATGTTGTTTACTCCACCGAGTGTCCATGTATCTCTTGATATAAACACCAAGTCCCAAGAAGGGCTCATATTCCATTTGATAGGTGTCACATGCCATGTGACACTTCACTACTTCCCAAAACCGCAACCATCACTCAGGGGGCCCCACATGTTGTGTATTACGGAATACACGCCATGTTCATTGGAAAATTCCAAACAACATCCTCAAATTTACGACATCTTATACACTAATCCGATCATCATTTGCAGACACACCATTCATAGAAACTCTTAATCTGGGGTCTTCTGGTCATTCCATCACTAAATCTGTAAGATTTTGGCATTTAAACAGCTTAGAGAACAATATTTTCATCATTCTTCATTTGTAATGTAGAACAAGAAATCATCACCCACTTTTATTCGATCTGCTATCACAACCAATGTTTCACCTCTGTCGATTCATACCAACGTTGGATATATGATTTTTGATAGTTTCACAAAGAATCGAAGGTGAAAAGACCATTCATTCATAACCCTACAAATAAAAAAGAACATACGGGGAAAAAGGGGGAATGAAAATCATAGAGAACAACTTGAGGAACGATCCATGACCTCTGTTCATTATGTCTCGATTCATTACTGAAAGAAAGAAAAATAAAAAAATAAAAAAATAATAATAATCATCACAAAATAATTCCCACAATAAAACCCTTATCTCAAGAATGATCGAATCATAGATCAACTGGTTTGTTGGTTGGTCAACATTCATCTTTGAATTTAATGACGGGGAAAGAAACCCAAAATAAAAATCCCTACCTCAGGGATAGATTGATCATTGGAGAAGATCAGTTTCCAAATCATCACTATTGGAAAAATCCATCAAGAACGACACATGTCGATCCTCGATCTACCATCCCGTCATTGTTCGTTGTTGAGATAAGTATCCAAGGTTTTCTCTAGGTCATATCGGAAATTATAGTGTTATGAGTTTAAACCTAGACTCCTTCCTAGTTGTTTACTTAAGTGAAAAAGTTTTTTGGCATCGTTGCATCAAGGTAATTCAAAAATAAAATAATTTCCTAATTTATTTTATTCTTTAAAATGTCCAAAAACAACATTTCATAGTTGACCCACAACAACCAAAGTTTGATCGCCCCTAGAGTAAACTTGCCTCTCTGAAAAAAATTGTGCCCTCATATTTCTGATCAGATCACACTTCTAGAACTTTTCCTACTTTTTTAGGAAAGTAACACATCCATGTTATAAAAACATATCATTTTTTCAACGAATTGTTCTTGGAACATTGGGCATCGAAATCACACACCGTCTCATCTACTACACTAAGAATTTTCACAAATAATATTAAAAAATAAAACTAGAGAAATCCGTGTCAATAAAAGTTTAATGGCCCGAACCTCTCCGATACATTCCTTTGTGGGAATGCGGTACTAGAGGTGTTCTTGGAAGTCAAGGTGACATGGGGGTGCATTTGGGTGGACTTTTGAGGAAAGTTAAAGGGTAATAGCTTTCGCACGGTTGGCGCACAGTTTGCCTAAACCGTGTGGCCAAACCGTTTAAGGCTGGTCTTGAGGGCAGTGGCTAACACATGGTTAGTGCACGGTTTTCCCAACCATGTGGACTAACCATACGGGGAGGGGTTTTCGAGGCAGAAGCTAACACACGGTCAGCGCACAGTTTGTTAAACCTTGCGAACTAACCGTGTGGGAACTTAAAGTTAGATCCTAAAATTGTGGATCTAACTCGTTTTGTCTTTAATCACATCGTTTAAGCCCCTAAGCAGCCATAACTTGAGATTAACCTTCCTTGGAGGTAGAAGAACCTCTCCCAAGCATTTTGGAGGTGATCTGGAGGCTTCTATTCACGAATCGAAGCCGGTTTTTCGAGGTAAGTGATCCTTTTTGTTTTGTTTCTTAGATCTACCTAGATCTACTCCTCCTCTTCTCTCGGGATCTTAGATCTATGCCCGTTATGGGTAGATCTAAGTGTGTGGATGACGTTTGTGATGATCTTTGGTCTTGGTTTTGTTAGGAGAGGAGATCTAGGAAGGATACTTGGTGAATCGTCCCAGTCTTCTTGGGAGTTCTTCGACCGTTGTGGTTTCCGCCAAAACTGTTGAGGTAGGGGATTTGTGGCTTCTCTAATTGTAATGTGCAATAGTAGAGTTAGCATGATTTGGCCCTTTGGATCACAATGAAATTGACCAAATTAAATACTTGAACCAGATTAAAAGAATTGGTTTGATCGCTTTTTGTTGTTGCTTTATACTGTGATAACAGTTTGCCTCATGTTTTCTAGATAGAGGGATATCTATGCTTGCTTTGTTCAGTTGTCCGTTCTTGATGAAAATTGATAAAGAATGAAAAGATGGAATTAATTGACAATCAATTGGATATAGATAATGAGGAATGTGAATGAATCTGTTGATTGTCGTTGTTGTAGTTGTTCTAATTTGATGTTAATCAAATTGGCATAGTATGAATGTTAAATCTTTTCTGATAGCTTACTGATTAGGTTTCCCAGAATTGGAACCTATGAATTGAATCTGTTAGTTCCAGAGGGATTAAAGAACTGGTTTGTTGATAAAATATAACACCTGGTAGGGTTCTTAGTTACCCTCTTGTTCGTAAGGCCAATCACCTTGTGCTTTAGAGCCATGAGTGCTCATTATGTATGAAGGCTGGATGCCTTGTTTAAGGGCCAAGAGACCATTTGATGTGATGTTTGTTTTCCTTCTGCTTGTGTTGTGTTGTGACCCAGGAGTGGTGTTGTGATATCTTGTGTTGTGCTATGACCCTGGAGGGGTTTTGTGATATCTTGTGTTATGATGTGACCCTGGGAGGGTGTTGTGATATGTGGAGGCATGGAGGCCTTGTGGTTGTGGCAGCGGATGACTCTTATAGTGGTGAGATGCATCAGTTTATGCATATGGGTGTTAGGGAGGATACAAGTGACGATGGAATGGGATGGATATGTTTTTTGGATGCGTGGTGAGTTTGATTGAATGTTTATCTTCTTTACTTTTCCCCACAGCTCAAGGCAGCTGGTCTTGCTTACCCTTCTTCCAAGGGAGGCGAAGACGCGCGGGGTATTCCACGTGCTTTCCGTGTCTAGCTTTTCAGGGGAGGATGGGTCTACGCTCTTGATATAGGCGGAAAAGACTCGACGGGTAGTACATCTACTCACTATGTTGATCCACCTTGTGTTTAGTAGCATAGGTTGCTTTTCTAGAATTCCTGGGAATATGGGAAAGTAATTTCTGAAATGAAAGTTTCATTAAATGGTGATAATCCACGGGGATGGAGATGCTGGAATTTCAAGGTGATGTTGAATATTTAAAGTAACAGTTGTTTTTGAATGTGATGGCAATTAAGTTTAATGTGGTTGTGTTCATGGTTAATTAATGTGAAAAGAATTAATTAACGTAAAGTGGAACAGATGAAAAAGGTAATGAAGTATCCTAATGAAGTTCTTTAATTGGTTGTGTGCTTATAGGATACCTAGTCTTAGAAATAGCATCCCGGAGTCTGAGAGACATTATCTGTAGTTGAGGCCATGACTAGGTTATGCCCATAGTGTGGTTGTGAGTTATATATATTCTGTACGTTTTTTATTTCTATACACTACTCCACCCTGTCTGTAGGGGAAACTGACACCCCGGGGATTCTGAGCCCTGGGGGGTGTTTTCCCCAATATTCCGATGGGACAGTGAATGGTTGAATACCCGCTTTAGCCCTTCTCTCTTCTCTTGGTATATACCAGTGCCATTGGAACATCGGTTAGTTTCCCCATATATGTGTGTAGAGGGATGTAATGGCTTGTGGTTATTTCACACACATATATTCTGGATATAGTTTCCTATTGACAACTATAGGTGTAACATGTATGGTTTGTGACGAATTGAGGATCCTTACTCAGTGTATGGGCTGTAATGGCTTGAGGTATAATATCCGACGTATGATACACGTTATACGAGCTATGGTGGCTCCTAGAAACTACCTGGTTACTTTTGGTTGTGAGGATGGTGTGGTGTTTAGCCCAGGTGTCTGCGGGCAATCCTTTATGATGCACGTGGTGAAGATTGTGGAGCTTAGCCCAAGTTTATACGGGAAAGCATTTGGAGAGGGATGCACATGGCGTATGTCATTAGGGAAAAAAGGCAAACCAGTGGGGAAGTAGTAGTGGGGTACCCTTGATATCCATTTCTATATGATATATTCTTGTATGTGTTACTTGGTGAGAGTAGCCATGGTGAGGTTGGGAACATAGTATACCTGTTTAGGTGACGAGGTAGTTTCACTGTAGTTCACTGTTCTTTAGCATGATTTATTTACCTTTTCACAAGAGGCTTCAGGGAGGATCCTACTGAGTATACTATTATACTAACCCTACGTATATATAAACTGTTTTTCAGGTCACTTGGAGCAGGTTGGAGATCAGGATGGTTACTTCTAGCTTGTGGTTGCAGGAGCTGTTTGGGCTTGTGGTCACTGTTGTTTTTCATTTCTTTTGGGTACTTGCAGTTTTCCCCTTTTAGTTGTAGTACTTTTGCATGGAATTTCATATGCTCTTGGGTTTTATTTTATACTTTAGTTCTTAGTTGTAGTTGGTTGGTGTCTATCTTATCTCTCTATTTTTCATGTGTTCTCTTAGAGGGTAACGCCTCCAATCTCTGTGTTTATTATAACTTGGTGCTAGTAGCCAACCCGGGGCCTACTGGAGGTGGGACTCGGGGGTCATTATCTCCCTTTTCACATTTCTAGCCCAGGAGGGGTACACTTTTTGGGGAGGGGGTCATGGCAGAGTAGTATCATAGGTCTAGTTGAGGGATATGATAGAGTTTGGAGTTAGGCACATGTGAGGTTGCATGGGTTGGTTGGGTAATGATGTCATTCATGTTTAGAAAGTGGGGTAAACAATAGAGACCGGCAGAGACACAGGCATTTAGGGCCCCCTATGATCTGTTGCACGGACCTTTAAGTTTACAATGGCTACTAAACAAGGTCATACTAGTTACAGGGTAGAGACCTAGGAAAGGATCATGCATCATTATTCTTTGTTCCTGTGTTTGAATGGGTAGACCTTCGAATAGGTTAACCTAAAATTAATGAAAGAAAAAAATTAATTAATTAATGTTGAGTCTTCCATATTCCAGGCTTACGAGCTCTAAGTGTTTGTTATTTTGCAGGTATGGCTCTAGGTCGAAGTCCTCGTCAGGTTTGTGTAGGAGATGTCCAGCCGGCTATTCTAGCAGATCGATGCAGGGTAGAGGTTGACGAAGAAGACACTTGGAGGAAGACACTACGAGAGTTTCAGTGCCAGAGTCTGCAGAAGAATGAGGGCTCCATTTCAGATACAGTCGGAGGTCGATATCGGCTTCAGTTCGATCCGTGCTCGGAAGGAGCACTAGGTGTCCTTAGCTGTGATGATGCTCTGTGGAGTTGCAAGGCAGTGGTGGTTGTTGTCCCTCTAGGATCGTGAGGAGTCAGTGATCTCATGGGACGAGTTCTGAGACAAGTTTAGAGTTGAGTTCCTTTCTTCAACTGTGAAGGCGTCCAGTCGTCAGGAGCTTCTTACCCTTCGGAAGGTGAGCTCCAGTGTTTGAAAGTTTGGAATCCATTTCAGGAACCTTTTACGATATGCTTCGGACCTGTTTCCAGATGAGGAGGCCATGGCGAGGCATTTCGAAGCGGCTTTGCATCCAGAGATCCAGCGTCAGGTCACCCTATTTATGCTGAAGACATATCTTGATGTGCTGGCGAGGGAAGAGGTTGTCGAGAGGACTTTGTCCAGGATCGGATCATCATGAGAGGGGAATCAGCACGATTCCTCACGGAGTAGAGCTGTGGTCCGGGGTTTCCGGTTTCCAAGGCAGAATATTTTTCGTTCACCTGGGGGGTAGGTCCCAGCCCTTCCCATCTCGTTTCTCCAGAGGAAGCAACTCTCAGGCCTTTTCCAAGGGATCAGGTGCTTGTTTTTCTTATGGTGGTCATGGCCATCAGTAGTTGGAGTGACCAACTTTTCAAAGTGGTCATCATTCACTAGGAACTACACTCTAGGTTCCTCTATTTAGGTAGTTTTCGTCGAGGCAGCATCAGCTAGTTGCACTAGATTTCGATCAGTAGAGGGTAGATGGGGCAGGAAGAGGACAACCCCATGATGCTCCCCATCCTTAGAGAGCATAGAGCGGCTATGGTGGTGGTCTTCATCAGGGTCAGAGAGTCCATAGAGGAGGTCGTGGTCAACTTCATGCTCTAGCGTTTCCAGCACCAGGCGAGCCAGATGTCATTCGAGGTACCCTTTGCTTGTTTTCTACTTTGGTGTATGCCTTGTTTGATTCAATAGCTACACACTTTTTTATATCACCTACCCTTGTCCATGCTTTGGGACTTGAGGTAGAGAGGCTTCCAGTGCCCTTGGCATTTACTACGCCAGTTGGAGGTCGAGCTAGTTTGTTTGAAGTCTGTAGAGACTGTGAGCTAGTGTTGGGGCAACACTGCTCTTGGGGAGATTTCCAATGTTTACGAATACAACCATATGATGTCATCCTTGGCATGGATTGGTTGTATTCAGTGGAGGCTATTGTGGATTTCTTCCGGAATAAGGCCATCTTCATCAGTGCGGATGGAGATAAGGTGGTGTTTGTTGGCGAGCGAGATCCTCAGATGGGTCATAGGCGCGTTCCATCCTTATCGTCCATGGTGGCTGAGATGATTCTGAGTTCTTCAGAGGTTCGGCATTTGGCATTTCCTAGGGTCGTAGAGGAGTACCCGGATGTCTTTCCAGAAGAGGTTGTAGCATTACCCCCTCGACGAGAGATCGATTTTGGGATTGAGATACAGCTAGGAGTGTCTCCTATCTCTATGTATCCATATAAGATGGCCCCTTATGATTTATGAGATCTACGTATACAGCTTGATGGTCTATTTTAGTGTGGTTTTGTTTTGCCAAGTGTGTCTCCGTGGGGTGCACCAGTTCTGTTCGTGAAGAAGGCCGATGGCAGTTTGAGGGTGTGTGTTGATTATCACCGCTTAAACAAAGTGACAATAAAGAACCACTATCCTCTTCCGTAGATTGATGATTTATTCGATCAATTTAAAGGTGAAAGTTTGTTCTCAAATATCGACTTACGGTCAAGATATCATCAGATGCGTGTGAAGGATGAGGATATTATAAAGACTGCTTTCTGTTGTCGTCAAGGGCATTATGAGTTCGTTGTAATGCCGTTCGGCGTGACGAATTCTCCAACTGTGTTCATGGGATTGATGAATGATGTGTTCCATGAGTTCTTGGACATGTTTGTGGTAGTCTTCATTGAAGACATCCTTGTGTACTCCAAATATGAAGAGGAGCATGCAGAGCATCTACGATCCGTTTTGGGGGTTCTTTGTCGACACCAGCTGTTCGGGAAGTTGTTGAAGTGTGAGTTTTGGGCTCGAGAAGTCCGTTTCTTGGGGAATGTTGTGTCACAAAAGGGAGTAGCTGTGGATCCATCGAAGATAGAAGTAGTTGTGTCTTGGGAATCCCCCAATACAGTTTCAAAGGATCAAATTTTCCTTGGTCTCACAGGCTACTACAAGAGGATCATAGCTAATTTCGCTCGGGTTACGACCCCTCTGCTTTGACCAGGAAAGATCATGCTTTCATATGGACTGATCAGTGTCAGACAACTTTCGAGTATGTAAATGAGAAGTTAGTAAGTTCTCCAATCCTTTGTCTTCCAGTTGAGGGAGTCCAGTTTGATGTCTTCTGCAATGCTTCACATCTTGGGTTAGGTAGTGTTCCTATGCAGCGGAGGTCAGTTGTTTCTTATGGGTATTTGCAGTTGCGTTCCCATGAATGCAACTATTCCACCCATGATCTTGAGTTGACAGCCTTGGTTTTTTCTCTGAAGTTATTCAAAAATTACCTCATTGGTGAGCACTTTGTGGTTTTCACTGATCATATGAGTTTGAGGTATGTTTTCTCCCAGCGTGACTTGAACTTACGACAACGTCGGTGGATGGAGTTCTTGCAGGAATACGACTTCAAAATATCGTATACACCTGGAAAGGTGAATGTTGTAGCTGATGTGCAGAGAATAAAGTCACGTAGTGATGCTGTGCATGAATCCAGTGATTCCTGGAGAGTAATGGAAGAACTGTCAGCATTGCATCTTGATATTGGAGAAGTCTGAGGTAGGGGATGTCTTTTTCAGATGACGGTACAGTCTTCCCTGGTGCAGAAGGTGGAAGAGTCCCGGTTGGGGGATCTTGAGGTGGAGGTCAGGAGAGACTGAGTCATTTGTGGTGAGGCCCATGATGGTTAGTCTGAGGATGAAAAACACAGAGTGTTTCATCATCGAAAGCTTTTTGTTCCCAGGGCGATTCATGAGATGGTTCTCATAGAGTTCCATAGTTCACCTTTAGAGGTACATCCTGTCATGACAAAGATGTACTGATCCTTGTGGATTCAGTTTTTGTGGCCTGGGCTGAAGCATGCAGTTGCAGAGTTTGTGCCTCGATGTTTAGTCTGGTAGAAGGTGAAGGCCGAACACCTTTTTCCTAGTGGTCTTATCCAGGCATTAGAGATTCCTCAATGGAAGTGGGAGGACATCTCAGTGGACTTTGTTACAGGATTACCTCGAGCTCCGGGAGGACATCATTCTATTTGGGTGGTAGTGGATCGTTTATCAAAATCGGCCCACTTCATAGTGATCAAGGAGTCGAGCTCAGTTGATGTTTTGTCAAGGAAGTATCTAGAAAAGGTGGTGAGACTTCATGGAGGCCCAAGGACGATATTTTCTGATCGAGATCCTCTTTTTAACTTCAGGGTTTGGAGAGGTCTCTAGCATGCTTTTGGTTCTCAAATATGCCTTAGCACTTATAACGACCCATAATTTACATACATTGTTATTACATCAGAATTGAAGCATACTTATTACAACATATAACAAAACCACAAAAGGACCGTATAGGTATAGTGTCTTTAGAAACTTGGAAACCTAAACAACTGGTTCATAAAGCATCTACATTGTCTCACATTTATTTCATCATATCTATAGTCCCTTTTGGAATATCTCACTTAATAACCTTCTTCCTGACCTGGGGGAAAGAAAACATACAAAAGGGTGAGCTCAAATGCTCAGTAAGGGTAAACAAAACAAAAATCAATAACATCATATTCATAAGAACACAACATTTTTGAAATCTTAACCTGCAAAAGAAATCATAATTTCATAACATGGGATAAATCATGGCAGTGAAATGTAATCACAATAATCATAACATAAAACATGAAACATTGTGGCATACACACATAATCATATAGAATCATTTCTTATTAGTCAAGACTCATTTCCAAGACTATCTTAGTGGACAAAGTCCATTTCTGAAGCGAGTTCACTCCTCGTTTCACTCCTGTTTCACTGAACCGGTATAACCTACCGTTCCAGCCATGTCTATCTCATGAGATATAAAATCTTTACACAATGCATTGGAGGGAGATATAGGTCCCACCCATCTCATAATGATACCATTCTTATGTGTGCCACAAAAACATAAATCATACATCATTGCATAACCCATGTAATAAAAATGGGAATCTTAAACATCGGGACATCATAAAACAATTCATATAAGATAAAGGAATTCATAAAAATAATTCCATCACAACACAATCAAATCAATGTAATAATAGGAATAAAAACAGAACCCTATATTATCTTAGATGGAAAATAATTTTGATAAAACACTTGAACTCCATTCTTGAGGAAAATATCCTTTCTACTTCAAAAAAACATTTTCCTTTTTTAACATGTCAAAAAAATTTAAACTAAAAGAAGTTGTTTAAAAATAAACTTGAAAAATTGTAAAGGAATCTTCTTGGAAATAATGTTTTCAAAATCCATTCATGCCGTATAAGTTAAAAAAACATTCTTCTCGTACTTTTGTCGGAAAAGTAAAAAAGTCTCTCGTACGAAAAATGACAAAAGATTCCATTCATATATTTTACTAAAAACTCACCGAAGGGTAAAATTGGATTTAAAAAGTTGTAGGTGGATGGAAACAATATTAAATATTGAGGAAACATGGATGTGGACGATAAAAAATACCCCAGCAAATACCAAAGTATAAACAATCTCAGATAAAAATGAGATTATGATATTTTCCCTTACCTTAGGTCCAATTTGCTTCGTATGTGTCCGAACCTCCTGTATAATGATTTAAATAATGTTATTTACTTATTCCAGAATCATAATTATTGTTATGATATCATATATGGTCATATTCTTAGCTTCTTAGTAGTAATATTTCCTTCCTACTTGTTATTCGGGTGTTTATAACTTTTTGTTCTTATGCGTGTTTTGTCAAATTAATTCTTATTCTTCTATTTAGGTTATAGATACATCATTTACAGAATGGTATTAATGTACTATATATCATATTTATTCATTCTATTCATTTATATAATCATTATGCAATGAAGATCATGTAGAACAAATCGCATCACATCGTGGAGACGGTATTCCGTACGTACGCACGAGCGATGATATCATTCCCATGATCGTGGAATTGTATTGGAGTGTATGTATACTATTTCAGAATCAATATCACTTTACAATAATCATATATATTTATTACCTTAACCCTTATACCCTTCCAAGTAAGGTGGTGGTGTAAAATAGATTACACCACGGCGTGGAGACGGTATTTCGTACGTACGCACGCGCAGTGATGTCGTCTTTCGTAGGATGGATTAGAGGTGAAATAGGGTTGTTTCATATTTATAATAACATATCAGTATATAAGTGATACTGATTTTATTACCTCATAATTAAACAACTAAAGAAGAGGTAGTAGAAGAAGAATGGAACTTGAATAAAACGGTAGAAGGTATTACCTCTTTCTCGAAGTGCCTCCTTTAATCTTTCTCTTAAGGCACTAGAGTTGTTCTTTTGATAAGACCAGTACCTCTAGTAGGTTTCTAAGGAAGTGGGGAAGTGAAATGGTCAGGGGTTGGCCAATCTTGAAGGCTCAAATTGGTGTGAGGAAAAGAGGGAGGAGGTGACCTTTTATAAGGGAGGAGAGGGGCACCTTTGGAAATATAAGAAATATTAGTTTATATTAAATACCAACCCCACTTAAAAACTTCCAAAATGACTCATATCCGAAGCTTAGATGAGATAGGGTTGTAATATCATCAACCAATAAAATTTATACATGTTAGGAATTTATTTTAAACATTATCAACTTGATTTATCCTTATTTATTAATTTAATTTTATTTGTGGTAATAATATTCTAAATTTTAAATTATTATAAGTAATTACATATGTGTTGTGAAATTTCCACAATTTGACACTTTATGACATTGTCGACCATATAAATTATAATTTATAATTTTAATTTTTTTTGTGATTTTTAAAAAATTTTATAATATGTTATTTTTATAAAATAACAATATTGTCAATTTTGACACTATTCATTTATTTGAATTTAAATAAAATATATACAGAAGATATGTTCGAACTAAAAGCTTTTATAGATTCATAAAATGTCATATGTATCTAAAAAATTAGTGTAGCACATTAAGTAGTTCATATAATATTTATTTTAATATTTTTAATACAATTTATTTGATATTTTAATTAATAAAATAATTTCAACATCACTATTGTGTCATTATTAATGATAATTATTTAATCCCTAAAAATTATACATAAATTCCTATGATGTAGATAATTGTATTAGCTTTCTGGATACTATTCATGTTTGAAGTTTCATTATGTTTATCACGAAATTAAAATTATTGTACTTATAAGATTTAAGAAAGTGACATGTTGTCACATTCTTTGGTTTTAATAATAATTAAAGTATTTTCATGGAAAAAAGTCCATTAAATGAATCTAATCCGACCCTTAGGAGATATGGGTCGACTTTTAGTCATCGAAAAGGATTTTGGCAGGTGTTAGGGTAATTTTATAATCTTATATTTACCCTTAATCACCCGATTTACCTTTAACTATGGTAAATAAAATTTACCGTAGTTACTATTCATAATGCCCAAAAATAAAAATTTGTCTATTAACATAATTTGGACCCACTGATTCTGAATATGGAATCCATTTTTCAAAATTCAAAACATATAAGTTGCAGTAATTAATTTAAAATAAATCCCATTGGTTAGATAACGGGTTTTAGAAGTTAAAACATTGCCAAAGATTGAAATGTTTTTACCTATGAATTCAATGTGAAATTAATGCTAATGACATACATTATATTAAATAGTAAAAATATATTCTATTTTTACTTTAAAACCATTCAATATTATAATTTATCCATATAAATTATCTCAATGAAAAAAGTTGTTTTTAATTAAAAATTAGTGTATTTTTACTATTCGTCAAAATATGAAAGTTATCAGAAAAATATCAAAAATTTATCCAAAGTAAATTTTTATACCCTGATTCAAAAGAAGAATTCTATTTTGTCAAATTGAACTTATAAACATGTCAAAAACTAGATTTAATGTGGGTGCAACATCAAAATGAGGCAAAACTGTATTTTTTTAAACATATTTCTTTTATCCAAAAAAAACTGATTTTGCTTTTATATCTCATTCTAGAAAATGTATAAGTTGAATTAAAATGTTATAAATTTAAAATTTAGTTATTACTATTCATAACAGCTAGTTTTAATATTATTTTAATAGCATATCATTGTTTAGTGAAACTCAGTATTGCGTACGACGCAAGCTATCGAGGAAGGTCGTAGTTGCGTGTAAAGCAAGCTAAGCTAGTGTTGTGTGTAGTGAAAGATTACTTTGATGATTTATATAACATGAAAACAAAATATTTCTCATAAAAGTCTCTGGTGTTACATTCTAGCCCCCTTAAAATGAATTTGGCCCTCGAAATTCGTCACTCTGTAACAAACAGATGAGGATACCTCTCCCTCATCATATCCTCAAGCTCCCATGTAGCTTCTTCTAATTGGTGGTTCCTCCATAAAACTTTCACCAAGCGAGTGGTCTTGTTTCGTAGGACTTTTTCACTACGATCCAGAATCTCTATCAGATGTTCTTCATAAGAAAGATCTTGCCCCAGTGGTACAACTTCTGAGCTGAGTACATGTGAAGGATCGGGTATGTACTTTCTTAGGAGAGATACATGGAACACATCATGTACTTGATAGAGATTCGGTGGAAGCACCAATCGATAAGCTATCTTCCCGACACGATCCAGTATTTCGAAAGGACTGATATATCTAGGGCTCAACTTCCCCTTCTTTCCAAATCTCATGACCCTCTTCCAGGGAGATATTCGTAAGAACACTTTATCACCCACTTCAAACTCTAGGTCTTTTCTTCAGTTGTCGACATAACTTTTCTGTCAACTCTGAGCTGCTCTTATGTGTTGTTGAATAGATCGGACCTTTTCTGCCATTTCATCAATGAGATCAGGTCCTAATAGCTTTCTTTCCCCAACTTCATCCCAGCAAGTTGGAGTCCTGCATTTATTTCCATAGAGAGCTTCATAAGGAGCCATCTGAATACTGGAGTGAAAGCTATTATTATAAGAAAATTCCACCAAAGGTAGGTGTTGATCCCAACCACATTTGAAATACATAGAGCAAGCTCTCAACATATCTTCTAGAGTTTGAATTGTTCTCTCAGACTGACTGTCTGTCTGAGGATGATAAGCAGTGCTGAAACTCAACTCTGTATCCAGAGTATGCTGAAGGCTTCGCCAAAACTTCGAGGTAAATCTCAGATCCCGATCAGATATAATAGAAAGTGGTACTCCATGCAATCTTACCACTTCTTTTACGTATATCCTAGCAAGATGATCCAGAGAGAAATCCTCTCTAATAGCAACGAAGTGTGCAGACTTGGTAAGACGATCAACTATGACCCAGATAGCATTATTGCCTTTGGATGTTTTAGGAAGTCCTGTGACAAAGTCCATAGTGATGATTTCCCATTTCCATTTGGGTATGGGTAATGGTTGTAACATCCCCTTAGACTTCTGTCTCTCAGCTTTAACTTGCTAGCAAACCAAGCATCGAGAGACATATTCAGCAACATCTCTTTTCATGCCATCCCACCAGAAGTACTCTTTTAGGTCCCTATACATCTTCGTGCTTCCAGGATGAATAGAGAATGAAGAACTATGAGCCTCATCCAGCAGATCCTTCTTTAATTCCGGGATGGGAGGAACACAAACCCAATTCCTGAACTTTATTATCCCATCACAATCAATGTTGAATTTAGGAACATTTCTCACCTTTTGTAACTCGACATCTTCTTTTTGTGCCTCTTTAATCTTCACATGTATAGATGGTTGAACATTCATTTGAGAAAGATAAGATTTTTCCCCTTCCATTATAATTCCATGATCCATCCTTTGTAAATCCATAAATATTGGATCTTTTGTGATACTCATCATGGATAAACTGGCATGGTCTTGTCGACTTAATGCATCTGCCACCATGTTTGCTTTCCCATGGTGGTAATGGATTGAGCAGTCATAATCCTTAATCAGCTCCAACCATCTTCTTTGATGCATATTCAGTTCCTTTTGTGTGAAAATATACTTTATACTTTTATGATCAGTATAAATGTCACACCTTTCTCCATAAAGATAATGCCTCCAAATCTTTAATGAAAATATTACCGCAGCTAACTCCAAATCATGTGTTGGGTAATTTTGCTCATGGATTTTCAACTGTCGTGAGGCATAAGCTATCACCATATCATTTTGCATAAGAAAACACCCCAATCCCTTCTTGGATGCATCACTATAGATAACAAACCTTTCTCCACTACAAGGCAGTGTGAGCACATGTGCACTGGATAACCTTCTTTTCAACTCCTTGAAATTCTCTTCACATTCTTCCGTCCAAACAAACTTAACTCCTTTCCGAGTCAACTTGGTGGGTGGATTAGATAATCATGAAAAATCTTTCACAAAACGTCGATAATATCCAGCCAAACCAAGAAAAAGTCGGATCTCAGTTACTGTTGTTGGTCTCGACCATCTTTTGATATCCTCTGTTTTTGCTGGATCCACAGATATCCCCTCTTTTGAGATTATGTGACCCAAAAATGAAACTTTTTGAAGCCAAAATTCATAATTGGTAAATTTGGCATAAAGCTTCTCCTTTCTCAGGGTCTTCAATTTAATTATCAAGTGATCTTCATTTTCTTCCTTGCTCTTTGAATAGACAAGAATATCGTCTATAAAGACTACCAGAAATTGATCAAGATAGTCTCTAAAGACTCTGTTCATCAGATCCATGAAGATAGCAGGGGAATTAGTAAGACCAAATGGCACCACTATAAATTCATAGTGTCCATACCTTGTACGGAAAGCCGTCTTTGGTATATCCTCCCTTTTAACCCTTAATTGATGATACCCTGAATGAAGATCAATCTTGGAAAAGTATTGAGCTCCGTGTAGTTGGTCAAATAAGTCATCAATGCATGGGAGAGGATATTTGTTCTTGATAGTGATCTTGTTAAGTTCTCGATAATCAATGCAGAGTCTCATTGATCCATCTTTCTTCTTAACAAATAGAACAGGTGCTCCCCAAGGTGATGCACTACGGCGTGTGAATCCCTTATCAAGATTCTCTTGGAGTTGCTTCTTCAATTCCTGCAACTCAATTGGGGCCATTCTATAAGGTGTCTTTGAAATAGGCAAAGCACCCGGTACGAGTTCTATTGAAAACTCAACTTCACGATTTGGTGGAAGACCCGATAATTCCTCCAGAAAGACATCATCAAACTCCCGTAAAATGGGCATATTCTTATTTATGAGTTTCTCACCAACCATTTGAGATAAACAACCCTCATTTAGTGGAATCAAGACCCATAAGAAGGATGAAATTTCCACTAGAAGGTTATGTTCATTCTTGCATCGATAGACGATCATAGATTGATCTGGAATATGAAACGTGACTTCCCTTCTTTGGCAATTGATATGATCTCCATATAAAGAAATCCAATCCATGCCAGGAATCACATCAAATTCCACTATAGGAAGGATCACAAGATTTGCAGGAAGCACTTTCCCAAAAACTTCAATCGGGGAAGAATTATAAACTTTTGATGTGACTGTTGTGCCATTAGGTGTTGTCACAACTAACTCAACATCTAATTGTTGAGGTAATACAATGATTCCCTTAGAAAATTCTTCATAAATAAAAGAGTGGGTGGATCCAGAATCAAATAAAAGATTTGCTACTTTAGAGTGGATGATAAGTGTACCTTTCACCACATCGTTATCGTACTCCACATCACTGATAGAAATTTCATGTGACTTTCCTTTGTCTTTAGCCTTAAGAGTTTGTTGATGTCGACCATCATCATCAAGCCTTGGATTAGGGCATTTATTGGCATAATGTCCCATCTCCTTGCACTTGAAACATTGAAGTGTAGTAGGTACATTCTGTGTATCCCTTCTTTTGTTTTCATCATTAGACATCTTCTTCCCATCATCACGGCATTCAAATGCCCGATGACCTTCCTTTCCACACTTGAAACATTTACTTGTACCTTTAAGATAACTCCCTCTATGTTTCTTTACACACTTTGAGCATAAGGGAAAGCTCATCTTCTTTTCAGTGTGCTCTTTAGATTTTCCTTTGAATTCCATTTTCCTCTTCTTATCAAACCCATATGACTGATGGGTTACTCCAATCTCCATCTCGACTTTGAGAGCACATCGAACGATTTACTCTTAGCTATTGAAGTCCCTTATGGCTAACGCCCTTCTAAGACTTGGTTTTAAGCCACTAAAGAATCGATCAATCTTACTCTCAGGTTGGATAATAATACCAGAAGCATACCTTGCAAGTCTTGTAAAATTTTCTTCATAGGTACCAACATATTCATCATCCTTTTGCTTCAGTTCAAGAAACTCTTTCTCTATCTTTGTTCGGATAATACGAGGGAAGTACTTATTGAAAAATAAGTTCTTGAACTCGTCCCATTCCATGGACTCAATTTCATCCCTTTGCCTCATATTCTTAATAAGATTCCACCATTGATCAGCATCTCCTTCTAAATGATACACTGCTAGGATGACTTTATCATGTTCAGAACATTGAAGAACTGAAAATATCTTTTCAGTAGTACTAATCCATTGTTCAGAAACTAATGGATCAGTAGACCCGCTGAATGAAGGTGGACGCTGCCTCATGAAGGATTCAATAGAATGTTGCTCCTTCCTTTGCTCGTTTGGAAGTCCTGCATGATTCATAGCTTGAGAAAGTTGTGTGAGCATGGCTACACGATTTTTCATTCCAGCTCCCATAATGTTTGGTTTCTCAAGGGGACAATCATTGCATTGCCCGTCGTATTCCGCATTAACACGGTTCCTTCGGGTTCCAGCCATTGACTAAAACCAAGAAGAATAGTGTGAGCAACACTAATTATAATAGGAAAACCAAATAATCAAGAATAAAATTTCACACTTAAGGTCTTATCCTAGGTTATTCATGGCCATTTATAAAACCCTAAGATTGTGTTCTATGCTTAGACTTATCCTTAGGGTTCTTACTAAGGCTTTCACATCCTAGTTTCCAAAGGTTGACTATACCTTTCCTCTGATACCAACTATAACAACCCATACATTACATACATTGTTATTACATCAGAATTGAAGCATACTTATTACAACATATACCAAAACCCGAAAGGACCGTATAGGTATAGTGTCTTTAGAAACTGGGAAACATAAACAACTGGTTTATAAAGCATCTACATTGTCTCCCATATATTTCATCATATCTATAGTCCCTTTTGGCATATCTTACTTAATAACCTTCTTCCTGGCCTGGGGGAAAGAAAACATACAAAAGGGTGAGCTCAAATGCTCAGTAAGGGTAAACAAAACAAAAATCAATCACATCATATTCATAAGAACATAACATTTTGGAAATCTTAACCTGCAAAAGAAATCAAAATTTCATAACATGGGATAAATCATGGCAGTGAAATGTAATCACAATAATCATAAATTAAAACATGAAACTTTGTGGCATACACACATAATCATAGAGAATCATTTCTTATTAGTCAAGACTCATTTCCAAGACTATCTTAGTGGACAAAGTCCATTTCTGAACCGAGTTCACTCCTCGTTTCAGTCCTGTTTCACTGAACCGGTATAACCTACCGTTCCAACCATGTCTATCTCATGAGATATAAAATCTTTACCCAATGCATTGGAGGGAGATATAGGTCCCACCCATCTCATAATGATACCATTCTTATGTGTGCCAGAAAAACATAAATCATACATCATTGCATAATCCATGTAATAAAAATGGGAATCATAAACATCGGGACATCATAAAACAATTCATATAAGATAAAGGAATTCATAAAAATAATTCCATCACAACATAATAAAATCAATGTAATAATAGGGATAAAATCAGAACCCTATATTATCTTAGATGGAAAATAATTTTGATAAAACACTTGAACTCCATTCTTGAGGAAAATATCCTTTCTACTTCAAAAAAACATTTTCCTTTTTTAACATGTCATACAATTTTAAACTAAAAGAAGTTGTTTAAGATTAAACTTGAAAACATGTAAAGTAATCTTCTTGGAAACAATGTTTTAAAAATCCATTCATGCCGTATAAGTTAAAAAAAACATTCTTCTCGTACTTTTGTTGGAAAAGTCAAAAAGTACCTCGTATGAAAAACGACAAAAGATTCCTTTCATATCTTTTACTAAAAACTCACCGAAGGGTAAAATTGGATTGAAACAGTTGTAGGTGGATGGAAACAATATTACATATTGAGGAAACATGGATGTGGATGATAAAATATACCCCATCAAATACCAAAGTATAAACAATCTAGGATAAAAATGATATTGTGATATTTTCCCTTAGCTTAGGTTCAATTTGCTTCGTATGTGTCCGAACGTCCTGTATAATGATTTAAATAATGTTATTGACTTATTTCAAAATCATAATTATTGTTATGATATCATATATGGTCATATTCTTTGCTTCTTAGTAGTAATATTTCCTTGCTACTTGTTATTCGGGTGTTTATAACTTTTTGTTCTTATGCGTGTTTTGTCGAATTAAGTCTTATTCTTCTATTTAGGATATAGATACATCATTTCCAGAATGGTATTAATGTACTATATATCATATTTATTCATTCAATTCATTTATATAATCATTATACAATGAAGATCATGTAGAACGAATCGCATCACATCGTGGAGACGGTATTCCGTACGTACGCACGAGCGATGATGTCGTTCCCATGATTGTGGAATTGTATTGGAGTATATGTATACTATTTAAGAATAAATATCACTTTACAATAATCATATATATTCATTACTTTTACCCTTATACCCATCCATGTAAGGTGGTGGTGGAAAATAGATTACACCACAGTGTGGAGACGGTATTCCGTACGTACGCACGCGCAATGATTTCATTTTCCGTAGGATGGATAAGAGGTGAAATAGGGTTGTTTCATATTTATAATAACATATCAGTATATAAGTGATATTGATGTTATTACCTCATAATGAAACAACTAAAGAAGAGGTAGTATAAGAAGAATGGAACTTGAAGAAAACGGTAGAAGGTATTACCTCTTTCTCGAAGTGCCTCCTTTAAACTTTCTCTTAAGGCACTAGAGTTGTTCTTTTGATAAGACCAGTACCTTTAGTAGGTTTCTAAGGAAGTGGGTAAGTGAAATGGGCAGGGGTTGGCCAAGCTTTAAGGCTCAAATTGGTGTGAGGAAGAGAGGGAGGAGGTTCCCTTTTATAAGGGAGGAGAGGGGTACCTTTGGAAATATAAGAAATATTAGTTTATATTAAATCCCAACCCCACTTAAAAACTTCCAAAATGACTCATATCCTAAGATTAGATGATATAGGGTTGTAATATCATCAACAAGTAAAATTTAGACATGTTAGGAATTTATTTTAAACATTATCAACTTGATTTATCCCTATTTATCAATTTAATTTTATTTGTGGTAATAATATTCTAAATTTTAAATTATTATAAGTAATTACATGTGTGTTGTGAATTTTTCATAATTTTAAACTTTATTACATTGTTGACCATATAAATTTTAATTTATAATTTTTAAATATTTTTGTGATTTTTAAACAATTTTATAATATGTTATTTTTATAAAATAACAATAGTGTCAATTTTGACACTATTCATTTATTTGAATTTAAATAAAATATATACAGAAGATATGTTCGAACTAAAAGCTTTAATAGATTAATAAAATGTCATATGTATCTAGAAAATTAGTGTAGCACATTAAATAGTTCATATAATATTTATTTTAATATTTTTAATACAATTTATTTGATATTTTAATTAATAAAATAAATTCAACATCACTATTGTGTCATTATTAATGATAATTATTTAATCCCTAAAAATTCTACATAAATTCCTATTGTGTAGATAATTGTATTAACTTTCTGGATACTATTCATGTTTGAAGTTTCATTAAGTTTATCACCAAATTAAAATTATTATACTTACAAGATTTAAGAAAGTGACATGTTGTCACATTCTTTGGTTTTAATAATAATTAAATTATTTTCATGGACAAAAGTTCATTAAATGAATCTAATCCAACCCTTAGGTGATATGGGTCGACTTTTAGTCATCCAATAGGATTTTGGCAGGTGTTAGGGTAATTTTATAATCTTATATTTACCCTTAATTACCCGATTTACCTTTAACTACGGTAAATAAAATTTACCATAGTTACTATTCATAATGCCCAAAAATAAAAAGTAGTCTATTAACATAATTTGGACCCACTGATTCTGAATATAGAATCCAGTTTTCAAAATTCAAAACATATTAGTTGCAATAATTAATTTAAAATAAATCCCGTTGTTAAGAAAACGGGTTTTAGAAGTTAAAACATTGCCAAATATTGAAATGTTTTTACCTATGAATTCAATGTGAAATTAATGCTAATGACATACATTATATTAAATAGTAAAAATATATTCTATTTATACTTTAAAACCATTAAATATTATAATTTCTCCATATAAATTATCTCAATGAAAAAAGTTGTTTTTATTTAAAAATTAGCGTATTTTTACTATTCATCAAAATATGAATGTTATCAGAAAAATGTCAAAAATTTATCCAAAGTAAATTTTTATACCCTAATTCAAAAGAAGAATTCTATTTTTTCAAATTGAACTTATAAACATGTCAAAAACTAGATTTATTGTGGGTGCGCCATCAAAAGGCGGAAAAACTGTATTTTTTTAAAAATATTTCTTTTATCCAAAAAGAAAACTGATTTTGCTTTTATACATCATTCTAGAAAATGTATAAGTTGAATTAAAATGTTATAAAATTCAAAATTCAGTTTGTACTATTCATAACGGCTAGTTTTAATAATATTTTAATAGCATATCGTTGTTTAGTGAAACTCGGTATTGCGTACGACGCAAGCTATCGAGGAAGGTCGCAATTGCGTGTAAAGCAAGCCAAGCTAGTGTTGCGTGTAGTGAAAGATTACATTGATGATTTATATAACATAAAAACAAAATATTTCTCATAAAAGTCTCGGGTGTTACATTCTACCCCCCTTAAAATGAATTTGGCCCTTGAAATTCCTCACTCTAGAACAAACAGATGAGGATACCTCTCCCTCATCATATCCTCAAGCTCCCATATAGCTTCTTCTAATTGGTGGTTCCTCCATAAAACTTTCACCAATCGAGTGGTCTTGTTTCGTAGGACTTTTTCACTACGATCCAGAATCTCTATCGGCTGTTCTTCATAAGAAAGATCTTGCTCCAGCGGTATAACTTCTGAGATTAGTACATGTGAAGTCTCAGGTATGTACTTTCTCAGGAGAGATACATGGAACACATCATGTACTTGAGAGAGATTCAGTGGAAGCGCCAATCGGTAAGCTATCTTCCCGACACGATCCAGTATTTCGAAAGAACCGATATATCTAGGGCTCAACTTCCCCTTCTTTCCAAATCTCATGACCCTCTTCCAGGGAGATATTCGTAAGAACACTTTATCACCCACTTCAAACTCTAGGTCTTTTTTTTGGTTGTCGGCATAACTTTTCTGTCGACTCTGAGCTGCTCTTATGTGTTGTTGAATAGATCGGACCTTTTCTGCCATTTCATCAATGAGATCAGGTCCTAATAGCTTTCTTTCCCCAACTTCATCCCAGCAAGTTGGAGTCCTGCATTTCTTTCCATAGAGAGCTTCATAAGGAGCCATCTGAATACTGGAGTGAAAGCTATTATTATAAGAAAATTCCACCAAAGGTAGGTGTTGATCCCAACCACCTTTGAAATCCATAGAGCAAGCTCTCATCATATCTTCTAGAGTTTGAATTGTTCTCTCAGACTGACCATCTGTCTGAGGATGATAAGCAGTGCTGAAACTCAACTCTGTATCCAGAGTATGCTGAAGACTTCGCCAGAACTTCGAGGTAAATCTTGGATCCCGATCAGATATAATAGAAAGTGGTACTCCATGCAATCATACCACTTCCTTTACATATATCCTGGCAGGATGATCCAGAGAGAAATCCTCTCTAATAGCAATGAAGTGTGCAGACTTGGTAAGATGATCAACTATGACCCATATAGCATTATTGCCTTTGGATGTTGTAGGAAGTCCTGTGACAAAGTCCATAGTGATGTTTTCCCCTTTCCATTTGGGTATGGGTAATGGTTGTAACATCCCCTTAGACTTCTGTCTCTCAGCTTTAACTTGCTGACAAACCAAGCATCGAGATACATATTCAGCAACATCTCTTTTCATGCCATCCCACCAGAAGTACTCTTTCAGGCCCCTATACATCTTTGTGCTTCCAGGATGAATAGATAATGAAGAACTATGAGCCTCATCCAGCATCTCCTTCTTTAATTCCGGGATGGGAGGAACACAAACCGGATTCCTGAACTTTATTATCCCATCACAATCAAGTTTGAATTCAGGAACATTTCTCACCTTCTTTTGTAACTCAACATCTTCTTTCTGTGCCTCTTTAATCTTCACATGTATAGATGGTTGAACATTCATTTGAGAAAGATAAGTTTTTTCCCCTTCCATTATAATTCCAAGATCCATCCTTTGTAAATCCATAAATATTGGATATTTTGTGATCCTCATCATAGATAAACTGGCATGGTATTGTCGACTTAATGCATCTACCACCTTGTTTGCTTTCCCAGGGTGGTAATGGATTGAGCAGTCATAATCCTTAATCAGCTCCAACCATCTTCTTTGATGCATATTTAGCTCTTTTTGTGTGAAAATATACTTTAAACTTTTATGATCAGTATACATGTCACACCGTTCTCCATAAAGATAATGCCACCAAATCTTTAATACAAAGACTACCACAGCTAACTCCAAATCATGTGTTGGATAATTTTGCTCATGGATTTTCAACCGTCCTGAGGCATAAGCTATCACCATATCATTTTGCATAAGAACACACCCCAATCCCTTCTTGGATGCATCACTATAGATCACAAACCTTTCTCCACTACAAGGTAGTGTGAGCACAGGTGCACTGTATAACCTTCTTTTCAACTCCTTGAAATTCTCTTCACATTCTTCCGTCCAAACAAACTTAACTCCTTTCTGAGTCAACTTGGTGAGTGGATTAGATAATCGTGAAAAATATTTCACAAAATGTTGATAATATCCAGCCAAACCAAGAAAACTTTGGATCTCAGTTACTGTTGTTGGTCTCGACCATCTTTCGATAATCTCTGTTTTTGCTGGATCCACAGATATCCCCTCTTTTGAGATTATGTGACCCAAAAATGAAACTTTTTGAAGTCAAAATTCACACTTGGTAAATTTGGAATAAAGCTTCTCCTTTCTCAGGGTCTTCAATATAATTCTCAAGTGATCTTCATGTTCTTCTTTGCTCTTTGAATAGACAAGAATATCGTCTATAAAGACTACCACAAATTGATCAAGATGGTCTCTAAAGACTCTATTCATCAGATCCATGAAGATAGCAGGGGCATTAGTAAGACCAAATGGCATCACTATAAATTCATAGTGTCTATACCTTGTACGGAAAGCTGTCTTTGGTATATCCTCCCTTTTGACCCTTAATTGATGATACCCTGAACAAATATCAATCTTGGAAAAATATTGAGCTCCGCGTAGTTGGTCAAATAAGTCATCAATGCGTGGGAGAGGATATTTGTTCTTGATAGTGATCTTGTTAAGTTCTCGATAATCAATGGAGAGTCTCATTGATCCATCTTTCTTCTTAGCAAATAGAATAGGTGCTCCCCAAGGTGATGCACTAGGGCGTATGAATACCTCATCAAGATTCTCTTGGAGTTGCTTCTTCAATTCCTAAAACTCAATTGGGGCCATTCTATAAGGTGTCTTTGAAATAGGCAAAGCACCCGGTACGAGTTCTATTGAAAACTCAACTTCACGATTTGGTGGAAGACCTGGTAATTCCTCTGGAAAGACATCATCAAACTACCGTACAATGGGAATATTCTTAATTGTGAGTTTCTCACCAACCATTTGAGATAAATAACCCTCATTTAGTGGAATCCAGACCCATAATATGGAAGAAATTTCCACTGGAAGGTTATGTTCATCCATGCATCGATAGACGATCATAGATTGATCTGGAATATGAAATGCGACTTACCTTCTTTGGAAATTGATATGAGCCCCATATAAAGAAAGCCAATCCATGCCAAGAATCACATCAAATTCCACTATAGGAAGGATCACAAGATTTGCAGGAAGCACTTTCCCACAATCTTCAATCGGTGAAGAATTATAAACTTTTGATGTGACTATTGTGCCATTAGGTGTTGTCACAGCTAACTCAACATCTAATTGTTGTGGTAATACGGTGATACCCTTAGAAAATTCTTCAGAAATAAAAGAGTGGGTGGATCTAGAATCAAATAAACATTTTCTACTTTAGAGTGGATGGTAAGTGTACCTTTCACCACATCGTTATCGTACTCCACATCGCTGATAGAAATTGCATGTGACTTTCCTTTGTCTTTAGCCTTAAGAGTTTTTTGACGTCGACCATCATCATCAACCCTTGGATTAGGGCATTTATTGGCATAATTTCCCATATCCTTGCATTTGAAACATTGAAGTGTAGTAGGTTCATTATGTGTATCCCTTCATTTTTTTACATCATTAGACTTCTTTTTCCCATCATCTCGGCATTCAAATGCCTGATGACCTTCCTTTCCACACTTGAAACATTTACTTGTCCCTTTAAGACAACTCCCTCCATGTTTCTTTCCACACTTTGATCATAAGGGAAAGCTCATCTTCTTTTCATTGTGCTCTTTAGATTTTCCTTTGAATTCCATTTTCCTCTTCTTATCAAACCCATATGACTGATGGGTTACTCCAATCTCCATCTCAACTTTGAGAGCACATCGAACGATTTCCTCGTAGATATTGAAGTCCCTTATGGCCAACGCCCTTTGAAGACTTGGTTTTAAGCCACTAAAGAATCGATCGATCTTACTCTCAGGTTGGATAATAATATCAGAAGCGTACCTTGCAAGTCTTGTAAAATTTGCTTCATAGGTACCAACATATTATTCATCCTTTTGCTTCAGTTAAAGAAACTCTTTCTCCATCTTTGTTCGGATAATACGAGGGAAGTAATTATTGAAAAATAATTTCTTGAACTCGTCCCATTCCATGGACTCAATTTCATCCCTTTGCCTCGTATTCTTAATAAGATTCCACCATTGATCAGCATCTCCTTCCAAACGATACACTGCTAGGATGACTTTATCTTGTTCAGAACATTGACGAACTGAAAATATCTTTTCAGTAGTACTAATCCATTTTTCAGCAACTAATGGATCAGTAGACCCGCTGAATGAAGGTGGACACTGCCTCATGAAGGATTCAACAGAATGTTGCTCCTTCCTTTTCTTGTTTGGAAGTCTTGCATGATTCATAGCTTGAGAAAGTTGTGTGAGCATGGATACAAGATTTTTCATTTCACCTCCCATAACGTTTGGTTGCTCAGGGGGACAATCATTGCATTGCATGTCGCATTCCGCATTAACACGGTTCCTTCGGGTTCCAACCATTGACTAAAACCAAGAAGAATAGTGTGAGAAACACTAATTATAATAGGAAAACCACATAATCAAGAATAAAATTTCACACTTAAGGTCTTATACTAGGTTATTCATGGCCATTTCTAAAACACTATGATTGTGTTCTATGCTTAGACTTATCCTTAGGGTTCTTACTAAGGCTTTCACATCCTAGTTTCCGAAGGTTGACTATACCTTTTCTCTGATACCAACTATAACGACCCATACATTACATACATTGTTATTACATCAGAATTGAAGCATACTTATTACAACATATAACAAAACCACGAAAGGACCGTATAGGTATAGTGTCTTTAGAAACTGGGAAACATAAACAACTGGTTCATAAAGCATCTACATTGTCTCCCATTTATTTCATCATATCTATAGTCCCTTTTGGAATATCTTACTTAATAACCTTCTTCCTGGCCGGGGGGAAAGAAAACATACAAAAGGGTGAGCTCAAATGCTCAGTAATGGTAAACAAAACAAAAATCAATCACATCATATTCATAAGAACATAACATTTTGGTAATATTAACCTACAAAAGAAATCATAATTTCATAACATGGGATAAATCATGGCAGTGAAATGTAATCACAATAATCATAACTTAAAACATGAAACTTTTTGGAATACACACATAATCATAGAGAATCATTTATTATTAGTCAAGACTCATTGCCAAGACTATCTTAGTGGACAAAGTCCATTTCTGAACCGAGTTCACTCCTCGTTTTAGTCCTGTTTCACTGAACTGGTATAACCTACCATTCCAGCCATGTCTATCTCATGAGATATAAAATCTTTACCCAATGCATTAGAGGGATATATAGGTCCCACCCATCACATAATTATACCATTCTTATGTGTTCCACAAAAACATAAATCATACATCATTGCATAACCCATGTAATAAAAATGGGAATCTTAAACATCGGGACATCATAAAAAAATTCATATAAGATAAAGGAATTCATAAAAATAATTCCATCACAACATAATCAAATCAATGTAATAATAGGGATAAAAACAGAACCCTATATTATCTTATATGGAAAATAATTTTGATAAAACACTTGAACTCCATTCTTGAGGAAAATATCCTTTCTACTTCAAAAAACATTTTACTTTTTTAACATGTCATACAATTTTAAACTAAAAAATTTGTTCAAAAATAAACTTGAAAACATGTAAAGGATTCTTCTTCGAAATAATTTTTTAAAAATCCATTCATACCGTATAAGTTAGAAAAACATTCTTCTCGTACTTTTGTCGGAAAATTCAAAAAGTACCTCGTACGAAAAACGACAAATAGATTCCTTTCATATCTTTTACTAAAAACTCACCGAAGGGTAAAACTGGATTTAAACAGTTGTAGGTGGATGGAAACAATATTACATATTGAGGAAACATGGACGTGGACGATAAAATATACCCCAGCAATTACCAAAGTATAAACAATCTCGGATAAAAATGAGATTGTGATATTTTCCCTTACCTTAGGTCCAATTTGCTTCATATGTGTCCGAACCTCCTGTATAATGATTTAAATAATGTTATTGACTTATTCTAGAATCATAATTATTGTTATGATATCATATATGGTCATATTCTTAGCTTCTTAGTAGTAATATTTCCTTGCTACTTGTTATTCGGGTGTTTATAACTTTTTGTTCTTATGCGTGTTGTGTCGAATTAATTCTTATTCTTATATTTAGGTTATAGATACATCATTTCCAGAATGGTATTAATGTACTATATATCATATTTATTCATTCAATTCATTTATATAATCATTATACAATGAAGATCATGTAGAATGAATCGCATCACATCGTGGAGACGGTATTCCGTACATACGCACGAGCGATGATATTGTTCCCATGATCGTGGAATTGTATTGGAGTGTATGTATACTATTTCAGAATCAATATCACTTTACAATAATCATATATATTAATTAATTTCACCCTTATAACCATCCAAGTAAGGTGGTGGTGGAAAATAGATTACACCACGGCGTGGAGACGGTATTCCGTACGTACTCACGCACAATGATTTTGTTTTCTGTAGGATGGATAAGAGGTGAAATAGGGTTATTTCATATTTATAATAACATATCAGTATAAAAGTGATACTTATGTTAATACCTCATAATGAAACAAATAAATAAGAGGTAGTAGAAGAAGAATGGAACTTGAAGAAAACGGTAGAAGGTATTACCTCTTTCTCGAAGTGCCTCCTTTAAACTTTCTCTTAAGGCACTAGAGTTGTTCTTTTGATAAGACCAGTACCTCTAGTAGGTTTCTAAGGAAGCGGGGAAGTGAAATGGGAAGGGGTTGGCCGAGCTTGAAGGCTCAAATTGGTGTGAGGAAGAGAGGGAGGAGGTGCCCTTTTATAAGGGAGGAGAGGGGCACCTTTCGAAATATAAGAAATATTAGTTTATATTAAATCCCAACCCCACTTAAAAACTTCCAAAATGACTCATATCCGATGCTTAGATGAGATAGGGTTTTAATCGCATCAACCAATAAAATTTAGACATGTTAGGAATTTATTTTAAACATTATCAACTTGATTTATCCTTATTTATCAATTTAATTTTATTTGTGGTAATAATATTCTAAATTTTAAATTATTATAAATAATTATATATGTGTTGTGAATTTTCCATAATTTGACACTTTTTGACATTTTCGACCATATAAATTTTAATTTATAAATTTTAAATATTTTTGAGATTTTTAAACAATTTTATAATATGTTATTTTTATTAAATAACAATAGTGTCAATTTTGACACTTTTCATTTATTTGAATTTAAATAAAATATATACAGAAGATATGTTTTAACTAAAAGCTTTAATAGATTCATAAAATTTCATATGTATCTAGAAAATTAGTGTATCACATTAAATAGTTCATATAATATTTATTTTAATATTTTTAATACAATTTATTTGATATTTTAATTAATAAAATATTTTCAACATCACTATTATGTCATTATTAATGATAATTATTTAATCCCTAAAAATTATACAAAAATTTCTATGATGTAGATAATTGTATTAGAATTCTGGATACTATTCATTTTTGAAGTTTCATTATGTTTATCATCAAATTAAAATTCTTATACTTATAAGATTTAAGAAAGTGACATGTTGTCACATTCTTTGGTTTTAATAATAATTAAATTATTTTCATAGAAAAAAGTCCATTAAATGAATATAATCCGACCCTTAGGAGATATGGGTCAACTTTTAGTCATCCAATAGGATTTTGGCAGGTGTTAGGGTAATTTTATAATCTTATATTTACCCTTAATTACCCGATTTACCTTTAACTATGGTAAATAAAATTTACTGTATGTACTATTCATAATGCCAAAAAAAGTAGTCTATTAACATAATTTGGACCCACTGATTCTGAATATGGAATCCATTTTTCAAAATTCAAAACATATATGTTGTAGTAATTAATTTAAAATAAATCCCGTTGTTAAGAAAACGAGTTTTAGAAGTTAAAACATTGCCAAAGATTGAAATGTTTTTACCTATGAATTCAATGTGAAATTAATGCTAATGAAATACATTATATTAAATAGTAAAAATATATTCTATTTCTACTTTAAAACCATTAAATATTATAATTTATCCATATAAATTATCTCAATGAAAAAAGTTGTTTTTAATTAAAAATTAGTGTATTTTTACTATTCATCAAAATATGAAAGTTATCAGAAAAATATCAAAAATTTATCCCAAGTAAATTTTTATACCCTTATTCAAAAGAAGAATTACATTTTGTCAAATTGAACTTATAAACATGTCAAAAACTAGATTTAATGTGGGTGGCCATCAAAAGGCGGAAAAAATGTATTTTTTTTTAAAATATTTCTTTTATCCAAAAAAATGATTTTGCTTTTATACCTCATTCTAGAAAATGTATAAGTTGAATTAAAATGTTATAAAATTCAAAATTCAATTAGTACTATTCATAACGGCTAGTTTTAATAATATTTTAATAGCATATCATTGTTTAGTGAAAATCGATATTGCATACGATGCAAGCTATCAAGGAAGGCCACAGTTGCGTGTAAAACAAGACAAGATAGTGTTGTGTGTAGTGAAAGATTACTTTGATGATTTATATAACATAAAAAAAATATTTCTCATAAAAGTCTCGGGTGTTACATCACTACTTTTCATCCTCAAACGGATGGTCAGATAGAGTGAACCATCCAGACTCTTGAAGACATGTTACACTCTAGTGTTCTTGACTTTGGAGGTTCTTGGATAAGGCACTTACACTTTGTGGAGTTTTCTTACAATAATAGTTTCCACTCCACCATCGGTATGGTGCCATTTGAAGCCATGTATGGCCGGCCTTTCCGTTCTCCGTTGTTCTGGACTGGGGTCGGAGAGTCAGCAATTCTCGAACCGGAACTAGTGCAGAATACAACAGAGATGGTTTAGGTGATTTGTGAGAGGATGAAGACAGCGCAATATCGTCAGAAATCCTATGCCGATCAAAGAAGGAGACCCTTAGAGTTTATTGTTGGGGATCATGTGTTTCTGAAGGTGACTCCCCGTCATGGGCAGCGAAGGATTGGTCGTCGGAGTAATCTTTCTCCCCACTTTGTTGGGATTTTCGAGGTGTTAACTCATGTTGGAGATGTGGCGTATCGAGTAGCACTTCCCCCTCAGATGATTCAGATACATGATGTTTTCCATGTATCAAAGCTACGCCGTTATCTTCATGACGACTCCCACATCATTGACTAAGGAGAGATCGATGTTGACGATGATGCGACCTTTTAGGAGCGACCTGTAGAGATCCAAGACCGTAAGGAGAAGGTGTTGCGCAGGTGATCCATCCCTTTAGTTCATGTCTTGTGGCGACACATCGGCATGGAAGAGAGTACATGGGAACGTGAGTCACAGATACGTGCTCAGTACCCAGAGTTGTTTAATATTTTTCCCTTCCATGTAATGACGATTCCTTATGTGGTTATGAAACCTTCATGTTTATGAAATGGAATCCTTTTTTGCTTTGGTGGCGTGCACTCTTTTGAGAGGTATCTCAGTGGGTGGTTATTCATGTCCTGTTTCGTTTTCTTCTTAGGTGGGTTTTGGATTCTCGAGGATGAGAATGTTTTGAGAGGTATCTGATGTAATGACCCGGACCTCTTCGATCCATTACTTTGTGGAAATACGGTACTCGAGGTGTTCTGGGATGTCAAGGTGACTTGGGGGTGCATTTGGGTGGACTTTTGAGGATATTTAATGGGTAATAGCTTTTGCACGGTTGGCGTACGGTTTGCCTAAACCGTGTGGCCAAACTGTGCAAGGCTGGTCTTGAGGGATGTGGCTAACGCACGGTTAGTGCACGGTTTTCCTAACCCTGCGGACTAACCGTGTGAGGAGGGGTTGTCGAGGTAGAAGCTAACGCACGGTTAGCGCACAGTTTGTTAAATAGTGCGAACTAACCGTGCAGGCACTTAAAGTTAGATCCTAAAATTGTGGATCTAACTCATTTTTACTTTAATAACCTAGTTTAATCCCCTAAGTGGACATAACTCGGGATTACCCTTCCTTAGAGGTATAAGAACCTCTCCCAATTGTTTTAGAGGTGATCTGGAGGCTTCTCTTTGCGAATCGAAGCCGGTTTTTTGAGGTAAGTGATCCTTTTTGTTTGGTTTCTTAGATCTACCTAGATCTACTCCTCCTCTTCTCTCGGGATCTTAGATCTACGCCCGTTATGGGTAGATCTACATCTATGGATGAAGTTTGTGATGAGATTTGGTCTGGGTTGTTTTAGGGGAGGAGATCTGGGGAGGATCCTTGGTGAATCGGCCCGGTCTTCTTAGGCATTCTTCGACCGTTGTGGTTTCCGCCAAAACCATCGAGGTAGGGGATTTTTGGCTTCTCTAATTGTTATGTTCAATTGTAGAGTTAGAATGATTTGGCCCTTTTGATCACAATTAAATTGACTTAATTAAATACTTGAACCAGATTAAAATAATTGGTTTGATCGCTTGATGTTGTCACATTGTACCGTGATAACGGTTTGCCTCATGTTTTGCAAGATAGAGTGATATCTATGCTTTCTATGTTTAGTTGTTCGTTCTTGATGTAAATTGATAAAGAACATAAAGCCGAAATTAATTTACAATCAATTGGATAAAGATAATGAGGCATGCAAATGAATCCGGTTGTTGTCGTTGTTGTAGTTGTTCTAATTTGATGTTAATCAAATTGGCATAGTAAGCATGTTAAATCTTTTGTGATAGCTTACTGATTAGGTTTCCTGGAATTGGAACCTATGAATTGAATCTATTAATTCAAGAGGGATTAAATAAAAGTTTGGTTGATAAAAGATAACACCTGGTAGGGTTCTTATTTACCCTCTGCTTCGTAAGGCCGATCACCTTGTGCTTTAGAGCCAAGAGTTCTCATTATGTATGAAGGATGGATGCCTTGTTAAAGGGCCAAGAGACCGTTTGATGTGATGTTTGTTTTCCTGGTTCTTGTGCTGTGCTGTGACCCTGGAGGGGTGTTGTGATATCTTGTGCTGTTCTGTGACCCTGGAGGGGTGATGTGATATCTGGTGTTGTGATGTGACCCTGGGAGGGTGTTGTGATATGTGGAGGCATGGAGGCCTTGTGGTTATGGCAGTGGATGACGCCTAGAGTGGCAAGATGAATCAGTTTATGCATATGGGTGTCAGGGAGGACACAAGTGATGATGGAATGGGATGGATGTGTTTGATGGATGCGTGGTGACTTTGATTGAATGTTTATCTACTTTAATTTTCCCCACTGCTCAAGGCAACTGGTCTTTCTTACCCTTCTTCCAAAGGAGGTGAAGACGTGTGGGGTATGCAACGTGCTTTCCGTTTCTAGATTTTCGAGGGAGGATGTGTCTATGCTCTTGATATATGCAGAAAAGACTCGACAGGTAGTACATCTACTCACTGTGTTGATCCCCCTTGTGTTTAGTAGCATATGTTTCTTTTCTATAATGCCTGAGAATATGGGAAAGTAATTTGTTAAATGAAAGATTGATTAAATGGTGATAATCCATGGGGATGGAGATGCTGGAATTTAATGGTGATGTTGAATCATTTAAGGAACAATTGTTTTTGAATGTGATGCCAATGAAGTTTAATGTGGTTGTGTTCATGATTAATTAATGTGCAAATAATTAATTAACGTAAAGTGGAACTGATGAAAAAGGGAATTAAGTAACCTAATGAAGTTCTTTAATTGGTTGTGTGCTTATAGGATACCTAGTCTTAGAAATAGCATCCCGGAGTCCGAGAGACATTAGCTGCAGTTGAGGATAAGACTAGTTTATGCCCATAGTGTGGTTGTGAGTTATATATATTTTGTACTTTTTGTGTTTCTATACGCTACTCCACCCTGTTAGTAAGGTAAACTGACACCCTGGGGATTTTAAGCCCTGGGGGGGGGGTGTTTTCTCCAACATTCTGATGGGAGGGTGAATGGATGACTACCCCATTTAGCCCTGCACTCTTCTGTTGGTAGATACTAGTGCCATTGGAACAACGGTTAGTTTCCCCATATATGTGTGTTGAGAGCTGTAATAGATTGTGGTTATTTCACACACATATATTCTTGATATAGTATTCTATGGACTACTATAGGTGTAACGTTTATGGGTTGTGATGGCTTAAGGATCTTTACTCGGTGTATGGGCTATAATGGCTTGAGCTATAATACCTGACATATGATGCATGTTATATGAGCTGTGGTGGCTCCCAGAAACTACCTGGTTACATTTAGTTGTGAGGATGGTGTGGTTATTAGCCCAGGTGTCTACGGGCAATCCTTTGTGATGCACGTGGTGTAGATTGTGGAGCTTAGCCCAAGTTTATATGGGAAAGCCTTTAGAGAAAGATGTACAGGACATATGTCATTGGGGAAAAGCGGAAAACCAGTAGAGAAGTAGTAGCGGGGTACCCTTGATATCCTTTTCTATATGATATATTCTTGTATGCATTAATCGGTGAGAGTAGCCATGGTGAGGTTGGGAACATAGTATACCTATTTAGGTGATGAGTTAGTTTCACTTTAGTTCACTGTGCTTTAGCATGCTTTCTTTACCATTGCACGCGAGGCTTCGGGGAGGATCCTACTGAGTATACTATTATACTCACCCTATATATATATAAACTATTTTTCAGGTCACTTGGAGTAGGTTGGAGATCAGGCTAGTTACTACTAGCTTGTGGTCGCTGCTGTTTTTCCTTTCTTTTGGGTACTTGTAGTTTTCCCCTTTTAGTTGTAGTACTTTTGTCTGACATTACATATGCACTTGGGTTTTATTTTATACTTTAGTTTTGAGTTGGAGTTGGTCGGTGTCTATCTTATCTCTCTCTTCCGCATGTGTTCTCTTAGAGGGTAATGCCTCCCATCTGTGTGTTTATTATACCCTCGGTGCTTGTCGCCAACCCGGGGCCTACTGGAGGAGGGACTGGGGGTCATTATCTCCTTTTTCACATTGCCGACCAAGGAGGGGTACACTTTGTGGGGAGGGGGTCATGACAAAAATTATCTTTACACTCCCTATTAAAATGGATCTTCAAAGAGTGAAATAGAGTTTTAATTGATATGGGATGAACTATTCTCATTAAACATAAAATTTCAAAGTACATATGGTGGGAAGGTATTATTAATTTTGAAAATCTTCAATATTGATTAATTTTGAGTCTAGGGTAAAATATGAATCTCTATGAGATTGGGTATAAAAATAAATGTATAGTGAAATAACTTATGGCTTTTAGATTCTATTCTTATACAAGAATAAAAATAAATATTTACTGATGTTTTATGATAAAGGTAAATAAATAGTTTTTAGGGGATATACATCTAATAGGATAAGATGTAGGTGATGAAAAAATGGTAATATAAGCTAGGATATTACTTTTTTGAAAATATAATTGAAAGAAAATCCACCATGATAAAAGTAGATGAATAATATGTGGATGAAAAATTGGAATATAAAGTTATATGTCAAAATTATTTGATGAAAATGAATATGTTTGTGAACATAACCTTGTTTGGGCCAATTCTGATCAATCCAATTATGAGTATAGTTTTACTGAAAAAAATTATATACTTCTAGAAGTTGAAATATAATGTTGAATAGGAAAATATAATCATATTTTAGGTATCCCCAGTTCATACCATAAGGAAGTTGAGGATTAAAAATCAACTAAAACATATCTAATAGGTGTGACCATATCCATTTCAAAATAAGCTGACAAAGAAGTGTAGATAAATACGGCAAGTAGAGAATTGGATTAGAATAAGAAAAATAATACCTGGGATATTTTTCATTGATCTAAATGAATGAATATCATAGGAACATTATGGGTTCCTAAATAAAATCTACTAAAAGAGTGAGATATCAACAAATAAAGTTATTTTAATCTTAAAAAAGTATTTATAGATACAAAGTGTTAATTTTGAAGAAACATTCACTAATTATGAAAGACATGAAAGCATCAAAATGTTCTTGGTTATTGCTACATATTGAAATAATAAAATTTATTAGCTTTTTGTGAAGTCTTCATTCATAAATAGTGAATTTGAAAAAGTTTATATTGACCAGCCTAAAGAGTTCATACATGGTATTAATAAATGATTCTATAAGAAAATAATAATTTTTAATGGTGTATAAGCTTGGTTCTCATACATGGTACTCTAAAGTTGATTTTTTCCTGAAGTAGTTAATCTTTTTTAAAGGAATAGTTGCGGGAAAAATCAATGTTAAAGTTATGATCATAGGTACCCTAATTTTTATTGCCTAATTTTATGACATATTTATTTAATGTGTCATGAAAAAAATGTTGTGATGAATTTACTAAAAAAATTAATATTAACTTTAAGTTTTCAATTCCTAGAGAGTTGATTTTTTTTTCAAATAAATTATAAAAAAATTAATATTCATATCCCTTTTAATGAAAAATTATTCCATGTAATTTTTATTGAAATTTGGAATGGATGGTTCTAAGTATGATAGTAAACACATTAAAGTTTGTCTGAAAATGAATAAAGATGAATACCAAAAAATCTAAAGAAAATTACATCTAGAAGTTAATAAAAGGTTTTATATATCTTATTATATTAAGGATATATATTTCATATTTTGTAAATTTATGTGAGGAATGGTATATTGATAAAAAATAATTCAATATATTAGCTACCAAAATAATCTTGTTTTATGTTAATGGAATATAAAATTTTAGGATGATGTATATAAGAAGAAATGAGTAGAACATTGTAACACCCCCAAATGATAAATGGTTAAATGGCTAAATGATATGACTCATGTCAATAAGGTGCAACTTCCTTTTCGGGAGCCTGTCTGATTAGAACTCCACAGTTAAGCGTGCTTGGCCTGGAGTAGTGATCATGATGGGTGACCTCCTGGGAACTTTCCCAGGGTGTGTGCGAGTGAGGACAAAGCACACTAGAAAGGACATGTGTTGGCCTGTGGGGACTATCGTTAGTCAGATGACCAGTTCAGGCACGTGGGTGGACCCTAGGGTGGGCCCCACGTGTCTGCGGGGCAACCAGTGGTACCTGATGGGCCAGGACCCGACGACCATGTTAAGGCGGGGTGGATGTGCTGTTACCGGGACCCGGTTGTCACATTTGGTATCAGAGGAGGAACCCAACCTTAAGTGTGGTGCACTGCCTGGGTTGAGATATAGGGCCCACAACGGGGGTGCTGTGCTCTAAAGGGGGGTGATTGTAACACCCCCAAATGATAAAGGGTTAAATGACTAAATGATATGACTCATGTCAACAAGGTGGACCTTCCTTTTCGGGAGCCTGTCTGATTAGAACTCCACAGTTAAGCGTGCTTGGCCTAGAGTAGTGATCAGGATGGGTGACCTTTTTGGAACTTTCCCAGGGTGTGTGCGAGTGAGGACAAAGCACACTGGAAAGGACATGTGTTGGCCTATGTGGACTATCATTAGTCAGATGACTCGTTCAGGCACGTGGGTGGACCCTAGGGTAGGCCCCACTTGTCTGTGGGGTAACAACGGTACCTGGTGGGCCAGGACCCGACGACCATGTTAAGGTGGGGTGACTGTGCTGTTACCGGGACCCGGTTGTCACAAACATACTTGGTCCCACATATGCTGATTAGGTAGAAGATTATAATGATATGCAATTTAAATGTAAAGGAACATTATTTTTATGGAAACATCATTTGAGTTGACATTGTAAAAAACAATATTATAGGACTTTAATTATATTATAAGTAGAGTATGTTACTACCACACATGCCTATAATCACATTATGTGGATGAAATTTCCTCTTGATGATTTTAAGATTAATAATGAGAATTCATTAAAAATCACTTGTGATAAAATAGTGAAATTTATCTTTCCATGAATCTACTAGAGTACACTAAATACAAATAGATTGATATAAATTATCATTTACTCAAGGAGGGGGTTGTTAATTCATATTTAAAGTAGGGGTGAGGATGACCCCAAACTTTCTTGACTCTCCCTGCACTCTTGCCTCCTCTTCAACCTCCCCTTCCCCTTCAACTTCCCCTTAACCTTTCACATTATTCTAGGGTTTTGTGGATCCGTCCAATGTCGATGACACTCCTCACCTCGTGAGGGTCCATTATATCTTCTCTACCTTGTCTCTTCAATCCCCCTTCTTTCCTAGAGCTTATGCTGGTGTGGATTCTGTTCTTTTACAACCACCCCCCTTTCTGCCTATCCCTTGTGCTTCAAACCACCATCATGGGTCTGGGTGTAGGTGACTCAGACGGGTTGGGTCATTGTCAGTGGTGGCATCCTGGATCTTCATCCTCCTCTTCTCTTGTTGGCCGACCCCTCGAGATTGACCCCATATTGGTCTGGCTCGATACATGTTTTTTTCTTTAGCTTGGGATGAAGCTGGAGGGGGACTGGAAGTGGCCTCAGGCTTCTCTGTCTCGGTGTTGACTTCATTTCATCCTTAGATTTTACTTTTCGACTGTTATAGGATTTCTTCCTGATATTTTTTCATTGTTTTTGGCTATTTTGGGCTTCTTATATGCAAAGGTCTCTACCCCATGTGTAGACCTTTAGTCTATCCTCCCTGCACTAGTTTCATTCCCTATATCTCCTTCCCAGGTCGGTTTGGTGTGGTGGTGTCCTGGAGCAATGGGATGTGGTTATCGAGAAACAATCCATTTCGGGAGGCATGATCCTCATTTTCCATCTCGGTGTTATGGCGGTTCTGATGGAATGTATGTTCTGATTCTGATGGTTGTTCCCTATTCCTTTGGTGGATTGTTGTTGGTGGTGATGTTGGACTTCGAGACATATTCTCTGGTGATCTAGTGTGGTGACAAGTCAGTGATGACAACAATAGTGATGAATGGAACTATTGATGGTGGGGTTTTATGATTATGGTGGGTGATGTGATGTGACTTAGACTATTATGGGTTCTCGTGGCTCAAGGTCTCCTCAGGTTATGTATTTATTTTGAATTTTGAATATCTATGTTTGAAACTTTGATTTATGTTCCCACTGTTGGTGTAAGGATTTTTGGGTATGGTGGTTTAGGATTCGGTACATGGTGGGAAATGACTTTTATTTTGATTTTTTTGAAGATTGTAATTTGAAATATGAAATCAGGTGGTGAATGTTTTTGTATGGTTCACTCTTTTCTTTAAAGTGGATATTTCAGTAAAATAAAAAATGGAATATCTATTATATTATGGGTATACCAAAATAAAAGGTCAAATTGTAGATATTTCCACAAAAGATATCAAAAGGGAAATATTCGGTGAATAATGGCTGAATCTTTAGGTTCCTCCTCCACCCTCTCTTAAGGATGCTATGATGTTCCCCCCACTTTGAATTGGATCCTACATTCAATAGAGGAAAATATGTATACAACTCTATATTTTTTGTGCATAAAATATTATTTTTATGATATAAAGATGGTTATGAAGTTAAAAATTTCAACATTTATTTATTTTTCTAGATGTAATGTTCCTTGAAATTAAAGGACATTAAAACTCTAAAAATGAGCGAGTACATCAAAATCGTGGTAAAAAATGTTTTTCACTGAGAGATGGGATTCACTCAAAACATTTATTTCTCTAGTAGTGTAGTGTTAGGAAACATCTCTTTGAGAAAAATATGGTTCAAAGGAATGTTAATTATTATTTAATGTGTAGTGCTGTTAGAGTTTTCAAAGAATCCAATGAAGTATATTGAAGAACACATGATTTAAATATATTAAAGTCATTTTATTTGTTGTCAACCTTTTATTAATGATTTATTTGAGTTATATGTTAAATTTGGGTTGATTATTACAGAGGAATGAATTTGGATGAGTGAAATAAATAAGTAGACTAAACCATTACTTCCAACAAAAGGTGCTATATTTAGGTTTTTTCAGGAAGTCACTCAAGAAGTCTTGTGGAGTTCAGTAAAATCTATTAAGCTATTGTTTCATGATAAAAAATGGATTTTTGAGTAAAAGTGAACTCATTGGAATAGAAGAAGATGAGTGAGGATAACCAGAATTCACAATGTTTGGAATTTAGTGGGACGAATTGTGAGAAATATTATAAGGTCATGAATATCTAAAATTTCATTCATGAATCTCATAAGGTTAGTATAGAACATAATAAGGATTATTTATCCTTATAAAGTAATGGTATATAAAATATATGTAAAATAAATATATAATTAATGATTCTTTTATGGTTTATATAATTTTTTAAATATTAGTGATTTGATAGATGATTTCTTGATGATTTCATCAAAATTATTACAGAATATTGTATATTGTTCTTTTAATAGATAATGCTTCATAGTTATTTTAGGATCAATTGTGGTTATTAATAAAACATAATAAAGTATTGTGTATTAGTTTTTGTTGTATTATATTAGAAGATTAAAAAATTATCAAATCCAATGGATGATAGAGAATAAGAAATCTTAGATATAAAGAATCAGAATGTATTTTATGTACACAATCGAAGTAACAATTTAGGTAGAACATGAAGATTTTTTTAATAATAAGAAGAATTTTTAGCTGGGTGAGAATTGAAAAATAAAAAATTATGAAAAGAATGAAAATTTAAAATTATTGTAATAAGAATCAAAGGAAGGTGTAATGATATATATGGATTTTATTGGGTATCATATACTAATAGAAATTTTTATAGTTTAAGCGGAAGATAAGGAAGTAACTAATGTTGAAGAACAATGGTTGATGTATATCCAATGTTCATGAAGTTAGACATTTCAATATCTGAATGATGGAATGAAGTGCGAATTTTGGAAGTCCAAGTGTATATAAATTAGTTGAATCAAAATATGAAGATGATCAGAGGAAAAATATAATCTAAGGTGAAACGATAATGTTGTCAAAATTTATAGTTTGACAAGATTTTTAGAGTAGTAGGAGGAGAAAAAATTGTGGTAAAAATCCTAATAGAGATACTTAAATAGTATAAAATCTATGGGTATTTGACTTATTCTATGGTATAGGCTGAGTATAGAAGCTATAACTGACTATAACTCATATAAGAAAAATCACCAGAAGATATTAATGTGACAATGAATAGGTGGAATTAAAGAACTAAATTTTATAACGATGTTTTTCTGATTATAGAAGAGATTTATTGGGTGGTTGAAGATTATTGATGCCATGATGTATGAGAGCCATAAAAAATACTGACTCAAATATATTTAAACATACTCAAATCAAGTTGTATAATTTTTTAGTATATCCAAATATAATGATCTTAAAAGAAAATTTTATTAAATTACGAATTAATATTTAAAGGATGAGTTTTTTCAGAGGTTGATGTTGTTATGAATTTGAGAAAAGTAATTATAGAGCATGTGATCTAAATTTATATATATATATATATATATATATATGAGGATTAAAATAAGTCATGATTCAAGATAATTTTTTGTTTAGTTTAGAATGTATTTTTCATATAAAGGATCACTTTGGAGTGGAGGATAGATACTAATGTACTGGAAATTATAGAGTTTAAACCTTTAATGGATTTAAATTGAGGTAATGGGTATAATATGATTTTGTCATTAAGTAGTCTTAGTGGAAGGAAAAATTTATTATAGAACCGACTAATTGTAAATTTTTCTTTATGATTTTTTGATAGAAATTTTATAATTATTGGGAACTAGTTTTATTCATTTTTGGGAGATAGATGGAGTTTTTCTTATGTTGGATCTATTTGAATTCATTTAAATTATATAGTGGATATCTATGGATTTGGATAAAAACAATACAAAACAAGGAGTATATACCCATATTCTGATCAAAAAATTTTAAACCTTATGAGTTTCTCATTTACTTTTCACACTAATGTATGTAGGTAACGGTGTGTTTTAATGTTTACATGATGATAAATCAAAAAAGTTTCAAAGGTGATTTTTAGTGAAAAGGATATTATAAAATAACACAACCACTTCAAACCCTATACTTAGTGGGTCATAAATTCATGGGAAATTTTACATATATTATTCAATAGAATTTTAAAATATCTCATTCTCTCATTTCTTATAATTGGAGATGCCAAGGATAGTTTTTTTCTAGGTGCAGATTTAGATTGGTAGAGAAATTGCTCAAGGAGATCATAAAAGATTGAAATTGACCAAACTGGAAGGTTATTGTACCACAAAATGTGGGACCTTCTATGGTCTAAATGCTCTATCTGAGATAAGATACCTCTTATTATTATGGGGTTCTCAACATTTGGACATATTAGGAAAAAAAATAAGTGAGATTAGCTCTAGATCTCCCATTACATATAATGTTGAGAAGTTATGATTATCTAAATTAAGCATAGGAGGATTAAAAAATTCCAACTAGGGATATGAATTCCTCTTTGATAGTACCGATATTAATCAATATTATATATATACCATATAAGTAGTAAAATAAAATAGTAATTATTTGGTTATCATTTCCAATTTTATCCCATGGTGAATTTCCTAAACTGGCGGTTGATGACTCTCTAGTTGTTGGAAGTCTAGATAATCATTTGTATAGAATTTAATTGAATTGGATAACATGATCTTAAGATGATGCATTGTTTCATAAAATGTCCTAGACGCACACTTCTGGGTATGCTATTGAAAATAATTTCTTTAAATTAATTGATTTTATACAAAGTGATATGGTCCATGTAATATATACATATATTTTAAAAAGTTAAACATTGCATCTCATAATCATTAGAAAATTCATTGAATGGATGATTTAGTGTCTTTGAGGATCAATTACATATGAAAATTATTTTAAAATACTTATGAAAATTTCTCGATATTCAAACAATATTGGATATACTTATATTAATATCATAGGTTATAATTATATTTATAACATAGGGGAAGGAAACATAAGAAAGGGGTGAGATCAGATGCTCGGAATGGGAAACACTCATTAATATTTCATCTAGGGTGAGATGATAAGAATATTAAAAAACATGATCATAGAGAAATAACTTATTAAAATGAACATGGAATAATAAGAGTTGTCGACAAGACACAATAATAATACATATAGTCTAAAAGGGGAATGAATATAACACATCATAAAGGTGGGAAAACATCAGTCAATAAACAAGATTTCTGGAGCATAATCACATGGATAAATACATGTCAAATAAATTAAATGAAGAATATAAGTTACATATGGCACTATCATATGTGTATAAATAATAAAATAATGGATCTGAAATCCCTACATATTTTATATAACAATGTAGACCAATAATAACTACTAGATTCTCATAGTACAACATGAATAACTACTAGATTCCCATAAACATAGTAGAGAATGCCTCACAACATGATTCCCATGAACGTAGTGGGGAAAACATCACTATTTTATTTACATAAACATAATATACTAAGAATCACCTAATGATTTCCATACTCATATCATGAGATATTAATATCTATCCAATGAATTGGATGTAGATATAGAACCCCATCAATCAAATAATAACCAACTATATATATATCCATTCTATTAGAACCCGAAAAATTTCATAACTTACATATCTATTAATTAACCTATAGTGAAGATGATGGGTATATAAATGAAGTTCCTATAATATTATATAAGAAAATAATTGAAAGAATTATGATGGTGTATTAAAAACTATCCGGAGTGTAAGACCCTAATATTTTTATAAGGTATATTTTTTTTAATTTCTTTGATGTCTTGTGTTGTACACTACACCAATATAAGATTGTAAAGTACACCACACTGACCTAGATTGTGGTATACACAATGATATGATGAGATTTTGTATCACACAATGTCATGTTATTTTGATAGAATTCATTTCAAACAAGACCCAGTATAGGTGAACAACTAAATATTATAACCATGTCATTATAATGGATGGTATAAATATTATTAACATTATTCTGAAAAACTATTGAAATGAAAATAAGTGAGTTTGTAATAAAAAATACATGTAATATGTTAAATATAATGTTTAAAAATTTTCTTATATATTTTCTAGAAATGATATAAGAACAAATTCATTTTTTTGAATAAAAGAAGTATTTCTTAAAAAAATGTAGTTTTTAAGCCTTTTGATGAAACACCCATTTTAAATCTATTTTTTGAAACTTATTTATATTTAAATTGAAAGAACAATCTTCTTTTTTAAATTTGGAAACTAATAAATATACTTTTATTAATTGTTTTGGTATTTTTCGGATAAGCTTCATTTTTTGAAGAATAGTGAAAATACTTATTTTTATTGAAAACATTATTTTCTTTTTATGTGATCACATAGTAAAATTATGTCTTGGATTAGTTTTAAATTTTAATTAGTTTTTTTTTATCTAATTATGGTTTTTAAAAATTATTTTATAAATGAACTTATTATTAAAACATTTTCTATTTTAAGATGGGAATTCTTCCAAACAATTATTTTTCGTGAAATTTTCCAAGTTTAATTAGATGTTTAATTTTGTAACTTATGTATTTTGAATTTTTAAAAATAGATTTCAAATTTGGATTCAGTACTTCCAAATTTGGTAAGGATATCCATTTTATTTATTACCATTATTAATAGTATCCAAGATAAATTTTGTTACCAATGTAAAGGAAAAATTAGGTAATTTAGGTTAAAAATAAAATTATAACGACTATAAAATGACACAAAAATATTAAAAACCTTATTTGATGAATTGAAATCGTCTCTTAACACATAAGGATCAAAATTATGTCATTTAATGGACACTTGACTATGAAAATGACTTAAATAATATTTAAATCAATGAAAGACAAAAATTGTCATTTTCATTGTCCTTAATAACAATAAGGTGTTCACATATGAAAAAATGGGTGGTATCAACGAATATAAATGTTACTTGTTTTCTTAATAAAAATATTTCACTAATATAAATGTATTTTTGACGATTTTGGACCATTTTAGTGATGTTGTGGTATTTATAATATTTTATTTAATGAAATTGTAATGATGTAACATTCATGTTTTAAATAATATATCATTTTTAAATTAAGGATATATAGAAGATAAATTCAGATATAAATAATCATTTGATGGATACAATATTTTTATTTATCATTATAATTTATTTCTATTTTTTAGGAAGAAATAATTCTACTAATGGATTATATATTGATGATGCAAAAATTATTTAATTGATGAGAAATCAATAAACAAATTTTTATTAAAATTATAATAACCATTTAAAGAGACAAATACTAGAAAAAAATCTTATTTTACGAGTATATAGTGACCATAATCATCCCATATTAGTGTTATATTCCATTCGGATCAATGTAGAAGAGATTAAGAAACTTATATTTTTTTATTTAATGTGATTTTAAACTTTTCATATTCATGTTTTAATAAGTATAACGTTTTTAATGATGAATTTTATAGATTATATATTTTACTGCAAGTATTATACTAAATTATAGAAGACTTATCTTCATTATCATATTTTGTTTTTAATTTTTCCCAAAAATAAGTATATTAAATAGTTATAAAAAAGTGATGTAGTAATTATTTCAGTAATGGAAATATCAAATTAATGTTATTAAAGATATTAAAATAAATATAATTTCCGATAATTAATATATCTAATTACTTTTATGGATGACTTATACCCCAAATGTATATAATAAAATATTTTGGTCTGGGATAAAAGCTTATTTTGATATTTTTAAAAATCAATGAATTGAATAGTGTGAAAATTGACACAATTTTTGTTTTGTCAATACAATGTTTTATTAAATTATTTAAAAATTGTAAACCATTTTAAAAAAATATAATTATTATGATATGTTCTAAAAAGATTTTATTATTTATTTATGATTAAATTTACAAATAATAATTAAATATTTCCCCTTTTATTGTTGAAAGAATTTTTACCATAGTTAAAATGAAATAGAATGAACAAGTGTTAAATTAAAAATATAAGTTTTAAATTTAAATAAAAACTTGTAAATTGTTTTTTATGATGATACTACAACCTCATCTCATATAATATTCAGAAAAGTTACATTTTGAATATTTTTTATCGGGTTGGAATTTATTATAAATTTTTATTTTTGGAGATTCCAAATGTTCCCCTAACCTCAATTATAAAAGGGCACATCCTCCCTCACAATTTCAATTCACATTGTGATTTCAAGCTTTTCCATACCCAGAAAATTTCCATTCTAAACTAAGTCATTCAAATTATAGAGGTTCTGGTATTCTCAAAAGACCAACTCTAGTGCCATTAAGGGGAGATCTAGAGGGAACTCGTTGAAGAAGAGGTAATCTCTTCTACCTATTCTATCAAAATATTTATTCTTATACATAATCGTCATGAGTATTTTAATTAATAAAATAATATATCCATTATCAATTATATACTAATATATTATTAAGATTATGCAATAACCATATTACACCTTCTATCCACCCTACAAAGAACAAAATTACCATGTGTGTGTACATAGAACATACCGTCTCCCTATCATGATGTAATAAATTTTTCACCACTACAAGACTTATATGGGTATAATTATGGAGAAAATAAATATATATGATTATTATAACATGTTATTTAATCTGTAACAATATATACACCATCCACTTTGATACCATTTCATAATTAAAGGAATGATATCATCACTCATGCGTACATACGACCTACCTTCTACACAATGCGATATGATTCATTATAAAAGATTTATATATTAAATAATGATTATATAAGTGTAAAAAATAAATTAATATGATATATACTATGATATAACTATTACCTTATAAGTGGAATAAAAACTTATTCAACAAAACATGAATAAGTAAATGAAACTATTAACAACCGAATAACGAGTAATAATGAAATATTATTACCAAATGGATGATTAATTGATCATAAATGATTTCATAAAATGGTATGTGATTCTAGAATAATTCAATGTATTTATTTAAATCATTATATAGGTGTTTTAGATACATACAAAAGATAATATACCCTAGGTAAGGGATAATTTTTCAATCTCATTATTATGTAATATTGTTTATTCATAAGTATTTATTGGGGGTATATTTATCATACACATCTATTTTTCCATAATGTGTATTCCAAAATAATATTTATATCCTTCTAAAATTGTTTAATGTCAGTTTTACCCTTTTGTAATTTTCTATAAAGTGGTATGAAAGGAAACTTTTGTTGTTTTCAGAATGAGGTACTTTGGGACTTTCCAACAAATGTATGAGAAGAATGTTTCCTTTTAAATTATACAAAATGAATGGATTTGTATGAATTAATAATGACTTATTTCCATTAATATTGTTTTAAATGTTTTCAAGGTTACTTTCAAAGAAATTATTTACTTTTAAAATTGAATGGTGTTTTAAGAAAATAAAATGTTTTTGAAGAAAAAAGGATTTTTTCCTCAAGATTTAATTTCATGTGTTTTATCAAAATTATTTTACATTTAAGATTAAGGATAATTTTCAAGTATTATATACCTATTATTATTAGGTTTAATTATTTTTATGATGTAATACTATTTATAAAATCCAATTTTTTTACTTAGATTATGTTATAATGGAATGATTTTTAGGAAAACCATTTTATTCCTTGGGTAATGTTATGATGAATGATTTATGTTTTCGTGGAACACATATGATTGGTATTAATTATATGTTGGGTGGGACCTAAATCTTCCTCCAATTAATTGAATAAATATTTATATATCATGAGATAGACATGACTTGAAAGAAAATTAAATCTGGTTCTGTAATATCGAGCTAAAACGACAAGTAAATCCGGTTCAGTAATACAGGGTTGGAACGAGGAGGGAACCTTGTTCAGTAGTGGAATTTGTCTTATATGATGGTCTTAAAAATGATCCTTCACTAATATGGAAATGATTTTCTATGTTTATTTGTTTTAAACAATTACTTATTTTATTTCAATGCTATTTTTACATGGTTCTTATTACTTTATCATTTATTCCTTACAAACTTCCAAAATTTATTCCCTCACTCAAGATTTTGATATTCAAAATTTATGTTCATATTTTTTCATTCTTATATTTATGTTTTTTTCCATGTTTACCCTTATTGATAATTTGAACTCATAGTTTTTATATTTTATTTTTACCAAGATATAAATAATGGTTTTAGGTAGGAAAACTAAATGGATGATCATTATAGAACATGTTGAAGATATTTCACCATTTTAGAATAATGTGTTCCATGTTCTAGAAGTTAATAAAAAAAATATAGTATTTTGAAGTCTATTTGTGTAATTTATTAATAATTCCTCAAAAGAATTGTAATTTCCATGTATGTCATGCTTGAGTCATTACAGTTGGTATCAGAGGGAAGGTTTAGTCACCCTTTGTAAAGTATGATACAAAATCATTACTGAGATCCCTAGATATATTTATATAGATATATCTTTGGATGACCTAAGGGTAAATATAATTATATGTTATAATCCTTGAAAAATGGTAACAATCAGGAATAACCTAGTATTAAACCAAATATATCATAGATTGAAATATTATAAGTAAATTACTTTACTTATAAGTTTTTAATATTTGATATGTATTTCTCACACATTGCATTCTGATTATAGTCAATAGCTAGATGTGGAAATCATTGGACATATATGTCCTAAGTTAAAATCTCATGAATTGAAGCAGTAATGTTGTATGTGTGTTGGTTATACCATTGGGGATAAAGAGACTGCAAATGACATGTGAAAGGATTGAGATGATCTAACCATATCATTTACCATAAACATAATAAGAATGATTAGATTAAGGTTCATTATAAGTTTTTCATTAAGTATTGAAAAGGGAATATCGAATGGTGATGAAGAATTTAATAAATTATTTAAGGTAAAGGTAATATTTTGATTAAGGTAAGGTAATCCTTAATGAGTTCAATATGCGGAGAAAATTGTGTTTATATTGGATGAAGATATGTTGGATATGAATAAGTAAATTGGAAATTGATGATTTTGTTAGAAATGATTAAGGATTTGTTGAATAATGGTTTATGCTATCATGGATGAAGTATACAGCTTTTTGGGACTTGAGGAACATATCCAATAAGCTTTGGAATAAGGATCCATGGTTGTTTTCAATAAGGATATATGGTAATTTTGGTTATTACCATGACTCTAGAGAATACATTATTAAGGTATTCACATGCTTGGAATGTTACAACAAATAACTCACTTATGAGATATGGTAGATAAATGTTAAGCTGATTTAGCTCTCCTCTATCTAAATTTTTGGATTTTTTAATTTCATAAGGATTATAAGGTTATCAATTTATGGAAATATTATGTTAATCATCAAGTGGTGTTTTTTATAATAATGTATTTTCTCACCATAAGAGGAATTATGAATATTTTATTACTTATGGTAACCTTTTTTTGAGATAAAGATAGATGTAATGACCTTTCATTATATTTCTGGATCACATGATCTTATAGAAATTTAGAAATGAAAAATTCAACTTCATTTCATTGAATAAAAGATTAATTGGAAATTTTTCAAGGCACGACGAATCACTACCACAAAATTGGGTTTCTGCAGCGCCACCCTTTAACAGCGCTAAAAAAATGTGCGGATAAAGGGGTTTCCTTTATCAGTGAAAGAAAAGTGCTGATAAAGGGAACATTTAATAGTGCTAAAAAAGTGCTATTAAAAGTTATATTTTATCAATGTTTTTTAGTGCTGCTAAAGGCACCCCCTTTATCAATGATTTTTTTGTGCTGTAAAAGGGCCCCCCCTTTATCAGTGTTTTTTTAGTAGCGCTAATAAAGGGGGGGCTTTATCAGCTCTTTTTCCTAGCACTGATAAAAGTGTATATTTCCTAAAAAGTCATAAAAAATAATATATTTATACATAAGTATATTTATATTGATATAAATATAATATATATTTTTTAAAATATGTTTTAGATAAGATAAATAGGCATTTCCACTTAATATATAAGATATTTAGTAAAATTGAAATATAAAATAATTAAAAAAATATTTTTAACTAATATATTTCTTATTATTACTGATGAATAGTCATTAAATATCAATTTGAAGATAAAAGAAATAAAAATATAAATAAAAGATCTAAAATAAGTTGAAACCATAGCTGAAACTTTAATCGGTCATAACTTTGGATTCAGGTGTCCGTTTGAGCTCTAAAGCATATCAATTTGAAGCCTACAATGAGCTCTACACATTTTGAGTAACATTTAGTTTTTATTCTGTTTTTTGCAATTTAATTTATAAAATTTATTTCCATCTTGATTTAAATTTTTCAACGTCTATTTATCTTTGAAAAAATACATTTGAAGGTAATTTACTAGTTAATTTAACTAATATTTCTTATATCATTTATGAAATTTCTTGTGATAAAATTACATGATAATAAATTCGCCGATGTGGTGTGGGATTTTTTAAACGATTTTAGAAATCATATTTTTTTAAATATTAAAATTTTATTGATTTAACATAATAATTTCAGGTATATGAAAATTTTAAATAAATAAATCTGTTTTTAGGGGATTTGTATTTAAAATTTTATTTTCTTAAATTTTTTGATGCATCAACGGTGAAACATGTTAGTTGAAATTGTTTGTGTGGATTTTAAATTAATTGAATGATTTAATGTGTTAACATGGTATAATTTTTAATTGCATGTTTTAAATGCTAGATTTTGTTTTGTGTGTTGGGCATTGTTGATTCGTGTAACCTATGATGATACTTTCATGTGCATATATTTCTGCATGTGTGTGTGTTGTATATATGTATTTATTTATTTATAATCACACTTAAAAAAATATTTTATAAATGCATTCAAAACTGATCTTATATATATTAATATATGAATATATATATGAATATATAAATTTAACTATATTTATATATATATTAATATACAGATATATATACACATATATTAATATAACTATATATATATATTAATATAACTATATATTTTCATATATACATATATATTAATATAACTATATATATATTAATATAACTAAATATATGTTAATATATATATATATGTTAATATACAGATATATATATATATATATTAATATACAGATATATATATATATATATTAATATAACTATATATATATATATGAATATAACTAAATATATATATATATATTAATATAACTAAATATATGTAAATATATATATATTAATATATGGATATATATATATATATACAGATATATATATATATATTAATATAACTATATATATACACATTAATATAACTATATATATATTAATATAAGAGTAAATATAAATATATATATAAAGATATATTAATAAATGAAGAGAAAAACAATATGGTGGAGTGGTAAAGGCTTAGGCGCACAGACAACAGGTCCCGAGTTCGAATCCTGGTGGAGGCAGGTCACGTGAGCTGGTGGGGAATAATTCCTAGCGCTGTTAACGGGGATAAGGGCGCTGTTAAGGGCTAAAGTGTTGGCTGTGTTATGCGAGCTGCGGTGGGGGTGGGGTGTTGTTGAAGGGGGGCTTCAAGCGCTGTGGAAGACCCTCCAAATTTTCTTCTTCTATTTTTTAACTTTTATCAGCGCTTTTTTAAAAAGCGATGATAAAAGGCCACTTTAATCAGATCTTTTTTTAGCGCTGATAAAAGGGTCATTTATCAACACTTTTCTAAGCACTGATAAAGGGGACCCCCCTTTATGTTCACCTCGATTAACATCTCTTTTCTAGCACTATTTATGCACATTTCTAGTAATGATAAATTCCATATTTGTAGTAGTGAATAATGAGATTGTATCGAAATAAATTAAGTATATATTCTCATTAAAATTCATCAACGTTAAAAAAATGGATTGTGATGTAAAATAGTGTCTTATTATCATCATAATTGATGATATAAATTACCACTTTCATGCTTATTTAGTGTATGGTTTTTTTATTATTAAATTTCACAGGATCACAAACGTTCTTGTGATCATTGATCATTATCAATCTCTAGTATTATTTACTCTTTACCGCCATTCCCAAATCTTCATCCATGTTTTCCAACATGGAGACCTAGTCACGATTTAGTTTGAGCAACTCCTATTTTCCAACTATTTGTTTTTAAATGAAAGTTTCTGTATTTGTTTTTACGATGTCATTTCTATATTTTTTAAACCTAATGACTTTTGAGGGAGAAATTAATTTTTAAGGGTGTAGAATGTAACACCCCAAGAGTTTTATGAGATAGATTTTGTAGTTTCTTTGATGTCTTGTGTTGTATACTACACCAATATAATCTTATGAAATACACACCACCATATTAGCATGATGTATATGTAATACTATGATTGTCTTATGTTATACAAAATTTCAAGATTCTTTATAGAATATATTTCATAAAATAATGAGTATAAGTTAACCAATAAATATTATAACCTAGTTATTATAATGGCGGGTATGAGTAGTACTAACTTTCTTCTGAAAAACTATTTAAATGGAAATAAGTGAGTCTATAAAATAATTAAATCACTCCTGATTAATTTTTCTAATGAAATATATATGTAATATATTAAATATAATCTTTAAAATTCATCTGTTATGTTTTATATACATTATATAATAAAAAAAATGATGTTCTCGTTAGAAAAAGTGTTTTTAAAAAAAATGCAGTTTTACCGCCTTTTGATGGGACACCCATTTTAAATATATTTTTTGAAAAATTTTTATATTCAATTTGAAAAAAATAAACTTATTAGTTTAATGTATAATATAAAAATTTACATTTTTTGTATTTATGGTATTTTTCGATTTAGTTAATTTTTTGATGAATAGTGAAACTACTGCTTTTTATCGAAAAAATTATTTTATTTTAAAGTCAGGACATAGTAAAATTATGTTTTGGATTATTTATAAATTTTATTTAGTTCATTTTTATCCAATTATGGTTTTTGAAAATGATTTTATTCATGAATTTAATATAAAAACATTTTTCATTATAAAAGCGTCATTTTTTTTGAAAAAATGTTCTTCGTGACATTTTACCAGTTTTATTTTCAATTAAATTATGTCAATTCTAGGTTTTGATTTTTAAAAATGGATGAAAAATTTGGATTAAAGATGTCAATTTTTTTTAATTAGGTCTATTTTATTTTTGAGCAATATGAATAGTAACAGTGATAAATTTTGTTACAACGGTAAGTGGTAAATTAGGTTTAAAATAAAATTATAAAGACTATAAAATGAACAAAACAAATGAAGAAATTTAATTTGATGAATTCAGTTAGTCCCTTAACACTTAAGGATCTAAATTATTTCATTTAATGGACTGTTGTCTATAACAATTTCTTAAATAATATTTAAATGAAAGATAAACAAAGAATTTAATTTTCTTTGACTGTAATATCTATTATGTTTCTACATATGGAACAATGGGTGGTATAAATGAATCAAAATTTTACTTCTTAACTTAATAAACTTATTTACCTAATATCAATATATTTTTGATGTTTTTGGGCCATCTGGGCTATATTATGGTATTTATAATATCTTATTTAATGAGAATTTGAAGATGTCAAAATAATGTTTTAGATAATATATCATTTTAAAAAAAGGTTATACAGAAGATAAATTCGACTATAAATACCCATTTAAATCTAAATATTTTTTATTTATCATTTTAATTTATTTTTAATTTTTAAGAAATAAATATTTACCTCAAAAGTTTATATATTGATGATATAGAAATTATATAATTGATGAAAAATCAATAAAATAATTTTTTTTAAAATATAATAACCATTGAAAGACACAAAAACTTGAAGAAATTTTATTGTTCATGTATATCTTGACCACAATCATCCCTCGGGCGAGTTATCGACAATTTGGATGCTTAAAGAAGAGATTATGACACTTATCATATTTTATTGAAATTGATATTAAACTTGTCACATAAATGTTTTAATAAGTATAACATTTTTAATGATGAATTTTACAGAATATATATTTTACTAGAAGTATTCTACGGAAATATAGTATATTTATATTCATCAATTTATTTTATTTTATTTTTTACCCAAAAAATAAGTTTATTAAATAATTACACAAAAATGATGTAGTAATTATTTTATTAACAAAAATATCAAATTAATATTATTAAAAATATTAAAACTAATTAAATTTTGGATAATTAATATCTCCAATGAATTTTATAGACTACTTAGACCCCATAGGGATATAATAAAATGTTTGGTTCAAGGGGAAAAAAATCTTATTTTGATATTTTTAAAAATCAAAGAATCGAATGGTGTCAAAATTTACACAATTGTTGTTTTGTGAAAACAATGATAATTAAATTATTTAAAAATCATTTTTTTAGAAATATATAACAATTAATATATAGTATAAAATGATTTAGTTTTTTATTTATGATTTAATTTAAATAAAATTAGTAAATTTTTAACCCTTTTAATATTGAAATAATTGTTACCTTAGTTAAAATGAAATAGATTTTTTAAGTATTAACTTAAAAGGGTATGGTATAAATTGACATAAAAACTCATCCAAAATTTATTGGTTGTTGATATTACAACCTTATATATTATCATATTATAAAATTTGAAAATTAGGAGGTTTTTGGATGTGGTTTGAATTTATTATAAATAAATATTTTTGGAGATTCCAAAAGTGCCCCTCACCTCAATTAAAAATGAAACATCCTCCCTCACGATTTAAATTTACATTTATCCTTCAAGATTGGCCATACCATGACCATTTCCATTCCCAACAACATTATTCATATTATATAGGTTCTTTTCTTCTCAAAATACAAACTCTAGTTCCTTTAAAATGAGATCTAGAGGGAGCTCATCAAAGAAGTACTAGTCTCTTCCATCCATGTTGTTAATCTATCCAAGAATCTATATGTCATCATTAGGGTGGAATGTGAAGAAAGGTTCCACTAAATTTTTAAAGGAACAAATATCTTCATAGAAAGACTCATTTCAATGATGGACTTTCCGTTGAGAATATCCTTGCTGCATTGCAAAATGCTAACAACATGAACACAGAAAAATGAAGCAACTCAGTTAGTGATTTCATTATCCTTAGGTGCATTAAAATTGCTATTAACATCCCTTTTACTCATAGAACTCTTGATGTTTTTTGGATTCCCCAATTTCCTAGATAGATAAAGTGAAACACAGATGGGGCTTCTAGGGATTACCCAAGGCCATCAGGTTACCCATCCATTTTTAGAGTCCATAATGGCAATGTTATAGAGTGTATTCATGGTCCTTCTGTCCATGTCACTAAACAGGAATCAGAAATAATGGGCCTCATTATAGGAAACAAAAATTCTCACCAATGATAATGGATATGTATCTGTATTGAATGTGATTCCACTACTCTTGTGAAATCCATAAGGATTGGTTAGATTCACATATCATGGAGGCTTACAGAAAAATGGTCAATTTGTCTTGACAGATTCACTTCCATGAACTACTTCATCACCCAAACATTTCAATAAGAAAACTATATTGATGATGGGGTAACAAATAAATGGGTCACTATAGAAGGAATTATACTCTCAACCACTTTTACTGATGAAATTTTCTCGCTTTTCCTTCCGGAAAAATGTAAAATCCCCTCAGTTATTCTCTTGTGACCTTGTTTTGATTTAATCCAAGAGCCTTAGAGATTAGTTTTCTCAGTAAGTACAAAATCTATGATAACATTATCATATATTATATCATAAAAATGACTATGATTTTGAAATAAGTTAATGAAATCATTTAAATAATTATATAGGAGGTTCAGATATATAAAAAATATAGTGTACCTACAGTAAGGGATAATTTTGCAATCTCATTATTATCCAAGATTGTTTATTTGTAAGTATTTACTGGGGTATATTTATCATTCATCTATATTTTTTGTAGATATATATAAAAAATATTTTTATTTCATTCTAATATTTTTTAAAGTGAGTTTTACTAAATGGTTGATTTTTATTAATTTTTATGAAAGGCATTTTTTTTTTCATATTTAGTACGAGGTTCGTTTTGAAATTCTGATAAAATTATGAGATTAATTTTCTATTTTAAAAAATATGTCATGAATGGATTTTGATTCATTCATAAGTCCTTATTTCCTTGAATCTTCTCTTATATGTTTTCAATGTTACATTCAAAGAAATTCATTTCTTTTAAAATTTCACTATGTTTTAAGAAAATAAATTTTTTAAGAAGAACGGATATTTTCCTCCAAGGTTAATTTCAAGTATTTAATAAAATTATTTTCCTTAAAATAGTTAGGATATTTTTCAAGTACACTATCCCAATTATACTTAAGGTTAATTATGGTTATGACAGAATTAAATTTATAAAATCTATTTGTTTTACATGGATTTACTATGATGGAATGATGCTTAAGAAACCCATTTTATTACTTTGGTTAAGTTATGATGAATTATTTATGTTTTTATGTAACACATATGTATTGTTTTAATTATGTGATAGGAGGAACCTACATCTCCCTCCAATGTATTGGGTAAATATTTTTATCTGATGAGATATACATGACTAGAATGATAAGAAAATTTGGTTCATCCTTATAGGGATAGAATGGAAAGTAAATTTAGTTCAGTAATACAGGGATGGAATGAGGAGTGAACTCATCTATGTAATGGACTTTGTCCACTATGGTGGTCTTGGAAAAGATCCTAGGATAATATGGAAATGATTTTATATGCATATGTGTTTTCTATTATTATATGTTTTTATGCTAATGATATTTTATCATGGTTAACGTTCCTTTAGGATTTATGCCTTAAGAACTATAAATATTCATTCCATGTCTCAATATTTTGATATTAAAATTTTATGTTCATGTTTTTAAATTCTTATGATTATGTTTTTTTATGTTCTCCATGTTTAATCTCACAGAGCATTTGAGCTCACTATTTTTCTGTTTTTTTCCCTAGGATATAAAGAAAGGTTTTAGGTAGAAAAACAAAATATGAAGTTTTTTATGGGAGATGTTGAAGATATTTCACCATGTTAGAAGAATGTGTTACATGTTTCCAATGTCACTAAACAAATATGATCTTTGGGAATCTATTTGTGTAATGTATTAATTATTATTCAAAAGATATATAATATCCATGTACATCATACTTGGGATGTTACCTCGAGTGAAACAAAATGAAAACTATTTATTTTTTCATAGATGAAAAATAAACTATTAATATATTTGTATAAATTTAATAAAAAAAGAGGAGATACCTCTTTTTTAAAAGGTATAAAAAATCCATAAAGATGGTTTCATTAAAATAGAATACATCAGTTTGAAAGAAAATTAAAAAATAATACATTAAATCCAAAAGTGGATTTTCTAAAAATAAATTTTAAAAGAGAAATATTCTTTGAAAAGTAATTTTTGTGACGTTATAAAATTTCCTTGAAGAGTATTCAAAAATAACACAATCGCTTAAAATAACTTTTAAAATCAATAAATTCCTTTGAAAAATAAAAGTTTTACTTTTATAAAATATAAGAATATTTCATTTCCTTTTCCGTAAGAGATAATATCATTTTGAAAACAATTTTAAGGTTTTTAATAAATTCTTCTTAAAGTAAAATACTCATACCCTGGGATAAGAACATAGAGTTTTTTGTATTTTTTTTACCATACTCATAAATGTTAGTTTTATGGGTTATAATGGAAAGTAATTTTACCAAGAGATGAAGATAATTTACCATGTAATACAATAATAATGTTGAAGTAGCCAATCATGAAAGAAATAACTTCAAGAAGAATAATTATAACACAGTGAAGATAGTTGAGTTAACAAAAAAAACATACAACCATGATATCTTTTAAATCAAATTAAATTTAATTTAGAACCTTACAAGGATTTTCAATCCCCATTGATTTAATTAATATGGATGGATATATTAATTACTTAGTAATAAAACCATAGAAAATATATCATGGTAAATAATAAGAAATATATCTTGAGGAATGAAATTTCAGTTAGATAACCCATTACCCTATATTCCTGCATCCTCAAACACTCTAAAAAATCCTATGTAATAATTAAAACCTAATTGATTATTTATTATATAATTTTTCTATATATATATAAGAATTTATAAAAATCATTTATAAATATTCAATACATATATACTAGTTAGTTATTATCTATTTTCAATATTGGGTGTGAGAAATCTTGACCAATTTAAACTAGTTTTGTAATTGTAATGATATTATTTCCTATTTTCTAGAATTTTACCATTCCAATATTATACAATATAGAATAATATTTTTTTAAATATTCCTTAATTTCTATTTCATTAAGTTAAGTACATTGATATGTTTCATAAAAATGGAAATTTCTATGAACTAGTTTTAGTGTGTTTAATAATTGAAAGGTGATATATTAATTATATATTCCGAGAATGATTTTTATTATTATTTAATGATATTTATATTATTTAAAATTACCTTATCATTCTTGGTTAAAACTTTATAAAAGTATTCATATTGGTGGTAAAAAAATCCAAATGAGAGAGGGTTATAATGATTTTATTAGTAAGAATATGATAACATATATTTTATAAAATATTTAATAAGTAAAAAAATATAAATATATTTCATTAAATTCATTCCAAGAACCATCCATGTACGGTGTTGATCAAAAATAAAATTCATTGTTCATGGAGGTGGTATTCTGCATGTATCCACAACTAATGATTCTATTTATCTATAAATTGGATAGAATAATGGTCTATGATAAATTATAATTTCATAATTAAAATTTTTACAATAGAAACATATTAATTCACCAAATCAATAATATTCACCAACCATGATTGGTGGTGATGAAAAAAGAAACACATCACGTTATAGAGGTGGTAGTCCACACAGACGATTGATGTTGCCTTTATTTTCATAGAGGATAGAAAGGATTTAAAAAAGGTAATTACATTAATATAATAAAATCACAATATATTAATAATACTAGTGTCATTATATTAGTGTGTATAGAATAATTCAAGAAGAGTAATATTAAGAATAAAATACATAGGAGTAAGAAATGCCCACATTGATAACTTGAGATTTTCTAGGTACATTTATGTGGAAACGGAGGCCTTAAGCTGTCTTAATAAGATAAGAGGATTTCTAATAAGAGATAATATCATTTGAGGATAAAAATGGAGAATGTTTATGATAAAATTCAATGGTAATGGTGTGGTATGAAGGGGTGGAAGTGTTCCCATATTTTAAGTGAAGAGAAGGAAAATATTATGGGTAACCGTTACTTTTCAACAATGGAGTGCTAATATTAGTGGGTAAAATTTCAAAAAAGTAAAAAAATATGAAGGGGACATAGTTATTGGGCCTAGTAGACTATCCTTCACTCATTTTAGAGACAACATGGAGTGATTTAATGATTTATATTTTTTTAGTTTTTTTATCTTTTATACCAATGCTCTTTAACCTTGGTAATAAAACTATAACCTTGGTTGTAATACCGAGAGATTTTACAGTATGTATTTTTATAATAAATTTAATCTCTTCGATAGTTTTCATCTCATGCAACACTGAGTTCAAATGAACCACAATATATTATTCAGTGACTATTATAACAAAACCATTAAATTTGAGGGTTAAAATGGGACTAACTGAAGTTTTAAGATTATGTGGTTAACATATTTATAGAATAAATTCAAGGTTGTATATTTATTATAAATAAAAAAGTAATAATATTAAATTAATTATATGAGGTGATTTTATAAAATTTTGCTGTGAAAGAAATATATTTATATAAAAATAAATTGAATTAGTCATTATTGGTGAATGATTTTAATGGAATTTAGATATTATATATTCAATAATATTTTGTAACATTGATATAATATTTTTATTATGCATAGGAATAGAACAAATCCAGTTTTATTTTTAAAAACTGCATTTTTAAAAGTGATGTTTTTCATATTTCTCATAATTATTTAAAAATTAATTTCTTCCAATTATTGGTATTTATTTTTAAAAATTAAATAAATATTTAAAATTAGGAGGTTTAAATTTTTAATTCATCGCCTTAAATATTTTTCAAAAATAAATAGTAACTCTCATAAAATTTATCACTTCGTTAAAGAAAAAATTGAGACAATTTAGGTTAAAAATAAGTGATAAAGCCATAATTATTCATCTTAATTATTATTTTATGAATATGATAAGATTATTATCACCTTAGGCTCATCCTGGAGTTTCTAAATTGACACATTTACATGAAAATGACTTATATATTATTTAAATCAAATATAGTTACAAAATGTCACTCTCTTTGTTTTGAAAATCTTTTATGCGTCCACATAAGGGAAAACGAAAGATATGAATGAAAATAAATTTATACATGATATTAATATAATTATTTTTATTATATGAATTATTTATAACTTTTATAAATTATATTAATACCTGAAATTCTTGTGCAATTATGATATATTATTAATTTAATTAGAAGAAAAATAAAATAAATGATTTCAAAATATTAATTTTGATATAATTTGAGTGAGTTAATGCATCCAAATAATTTTATATATCTATATAACATATAATATTGTATTGAAATGAATATATTATAATTTATTTATTTTCATAATGCATTTGATGTCAAATTAATAGAATCATGTAAAAATTGATATTAAGGATAATGTATTAAAATAATATATTATTAAATAATATGAAATTTAAAAAACATTAAATTATGCCATGTTAATGGAATATGTTTTAAAAAATAATACATGGTACAATTATCATTCATTTTCCAATTTTTTGAAAAGTTATTGACCCTTTATTATCAAAATAGTTGTTACCATAGTTATAGTAAAAAATAATTAACCAAGGGGTTAATGAAAACAATAAGGTTTAAAATGATACCAATATTTATATAAATTCTATTTTAAAATGGGATTAAAAACATTTCATACCTTAAATATTAATCCATTTCTTTTTTGATTCATTTGTAATGATAATAAATTTATTATAATTTAATATTTTGAGAAATTCCAAAAGTGTCCCTCAACTCAATTATAAAAGGGCACCTCCTCCCTCACTTTTGATCCCCACTTTGAGGCATCTATCTCAAAAAATTAATATATTCAAATTTTTTAAGCTTATGAAACCACCATTAACAACCCTCTTTAACATCAAATGGGAAGTTAACGTACCACTCATGCATATGTAATACATACCATCTCCACGTGGTGATACAATTCATTTTTCATTACTACTATTCATAGATGAGAATTAAGATAGATATAATGATTATATATGTTATTTTTATAATAATTTACATTATATAGATTTTGTAACCACTATCAAAATATAAATACTGAAATTAGTGAACCAAAACAAACATGAACTACGAAGCAATTATTAACCGAAGTAGTGATTTTTAACATGTAATTATTAAGAAACGATTGATAAATGATTATAAGTATTTAATAAATTGTATGATATATATAATTTTGGTCTTATAATAGATTTATAATAAATATATATTCATAATACATGAAATTTGAATACGTAAAAAGGAATTCAAACACAAGGTATGGGTTTCTTTCACACTCTCATCATTATTCGAGATTGTTGTTTGTTTGTGTCTCCATTGGGGAATATTTATATTCCATATCCATGTACCTCAAAAAAATTAAAAAATATTTATAATGTTATACTATTATTTTAAATTAATTTTACCCACTTCTTAATTTTTAAAAAATGTGTTGAAAGGAATCTTTTTTTTTATTTTCCAAATAATGTACATTGTGACTTATATAAAAAAAATGAATGTTTTTTCAAATTATACAGAATGATCTGAATTCCCACAATCATGATGTATTAATTCCTCAATGAATTCATTAATAATTTAAATTGTTTTTTTGAATGAAATTTGTTTCTTTTATATGTGTGTACTTTTAAAAAAAACAAGTGATTTCAAAGTTAAAAGTGTATTTTCATCCAAGGTTTTCCAATGATATTTTTAATTTTCCTTAATCTAGGTAAACTTACCTTGCTAAATTTTATGTTTGATTAAGGTTTTTCTTTTATGTTATCATATACCATAATTTATTAGATAGTTTATTATTATTTTTATTTGATATGTGTTATTTTAATACCATTTACCATATTACTTTTGATGAGTTTTGATTATGTTTTTTGATTAGGGTAATTATTAAAATTTCATATGTTATATTCTATTCAAATATTTAGGGTTTTATGTTTCACCCCTTTCATATATGGAACTTATTGGACTTAGTATGTTATAGGTGGGGCCTGATATACACCCTCATTTCATCAGTAGGTGTCTTGAGACAAGGTAACTTTAGTATTCATTGAGGCCCTACCCATTTATATAAGATGTTTTGGCATGAGGCATCGATGATATGATTATTTTTTCTAACATTATGAATTTACATCCTTAAAATATTAGTTATTTTTTTCAATGTTATTACTTTATTAGATATAATATCCATGGATAAGTTTTTAGCTAATTCTATTATAGAATTATTTGATTTCCATTTATTTCCTTCCATATTATCTATCCTTTAATTACCTTATGTCATATGTATAGCATTGATAAGCATTTGAAATCACACATTTTCATATATTTTTTTGGGATTCCAAGAAGTGTATTAGTATTGATATGTAGTGTTAAGATAGTATAATAATGGTGTTCTTGAAAGAAATACTATATTGTATTTTATTTTTTATATTTTAATGTAACATGAAAGTATGTATCTAGTTTTTTAAGAATACAAAACTATTTGTTCTTTTGGGATGTGATTATTTGTATAAAATACCAATTTAATAATGTAACCCACATATATGGGATACAATGGTAAGTGTATTTATAGTTTGTATCAGAGGATGTTTACTAGAATCCTTGGGAACTAGATTCAGGAAAACATATATTAGGAAAATGTTACCCAATAATGGACTTTGAGAATATTCCCAAATTATCCAAGATTAAAATTTTGAGATTATTTATACATAAAATTTAGATTTATCGCAAGTGTTTCACTAGTTTTGAAATTATATATTATGATTAATAATTCAATCTAGTTTGACATTGTTTAGAAATGGCACATAACAGAAGTAGTAAAACCTGTATCAATGCACATAAGATATATAGGGGTTTATCTTAAAGAAATGTTAATGATGCTGGAGTTTGAACTGTAGTTGGAGATAAATGAATTATAACTATATTAGTAAAACAAATCTTAGGATATGAGAAATAACTTTTCCCATATGAAGAAGCCTATTGATTCACAGCACGGTGTAACAATGTTAGACCACTTTATGAATCATCAGTGTCCATCATTCGATTGTACTACAAAGAATTTTATAGCTACATAATGAATATGAATCATAAGTAAGCTATTTCTTACATTTGGAAGTAATGAAAGGGAGAATGTTTTCATAGAAATTTATTATCATTCAAGAGATGAGGATCAATGTTCATCATTAATTAAACATACCAAAGAGGAATAAATCAAAAACATGGAATGAAAGGATTTTAATTAACTTTATTTGGGGAATTTATTTTCCTTTTGAACAATGACTTGATATAGAGAGACAATTATTTATTTTCAGACAAAAATAGAATGATATTATTTCTATGAATGAAGCCAACATTACATTATTAGGAAGGAATTCTTAAGACAATGTACTTACCCCAAAGAGAAAGATTGACCATTACTTTGACAGGTTTAATAAAATTCATCATAGGGAACTTGTTTCCTAAATATTATAAACATAAAAGTATGTAATATATTGTGATGTCAATATTGAGAAAGAATTATCCAAGTCATATTTGTTTTCATAGAACAAAAGATAAGAAGAGTGATATTGAGTACTCCAAAAAATGAAATAAGGAAAAAAGGAAATAAGTAAAGGGTAGAGTTTCCAATATACAATAAATTTAGAAAGAAATATCATGGAACATGCATATTGAGAATGATATTTAATGAAAATGCAGAGAAAATAATCCCCATGCATGTAACTACATGGGAATAAAAGAAGATAGAAATGATCAATGCTTATGTTTTAAAGATATGGGACAATATGAAAATAATTTTCCATGTCGTCAAAGGAAAATTCCCTAGAAAAGCTTAAGAGATCATTTCCAAAATTATAGGATCACACTAGCTGAGGTTAAAGTTCATAATGATATGGCGGAAGGTACTTTAATCAGATCCTCAAATTTATCAAATATGCTATTTGATTAGAGATTATCACATTCTTTATATATTCTTAGTATACTAAATTAATTAAACGTTTTATATTCACCTTAAGAAGGTAGTTTTTAGTAAAATATCATAGTAGAAACCTCACTACCACAAATATGTGTTAATCTGTTCCTATCATGAAACATAAACATGATCTATAGATTATTTTATTATCATACACATGGTCTAATTTGATATAATCCATGGTAGGGGAAAAATTTCAAAATATAATTCAATTTTTTATTAAAAATATTGGGAAATTATGATTCATGATAAAGATAAATAATTACTTATCATTAGAGTGGAGAAATCATCATTTGATTCATGTCTTGATCCACCTATAGAAGCTCTTCTAAAAGACATTACTAGAAAATACCAGTAGAAAAAAACTACTAGTGAAATAAGTAATCATAAAAAAGAGGATATACCTATTTTATAGGAATAAATTGGTGTATTTCAAACGAAATTAACTGAATATCCCCTAGAGTATGAATCTATGTTTTCCATTGATTTAATCCCTAATGAATGTATTATATCAATGAATCCCTATATAATGGAAACTGAGGAGTTAGTGGATTCCATGAAACAATAAGAGGATTTTAGTGGTAAGGGATTTATACACCCCAATGTTTCACCATAGGGATCCCCAATTTTTTGTTAATAAGAAATATAGATCTATGAGGTTTCATTGATTATTGAGAAATCAATACTATTATGATGAAGAACAAGTATCCTCTGCCTTGTATTGAGGACATATTCAAAAAATTCATAAAGGTCAATATTATTCAAATATTGAGTATTGTTATTCTTTTCAACAATTTTGAGTAAATAAAGAAGATATCTTGAAGAAAACAATTCAAATGAGGCATATACATTATGAGTTTACCATAATGGAATATGTATTGATTGATGAACCCTCTGTTTTTATGTGTCAAATGAACAGATTATTCACGGAATATCTTAATAATTATTTTTTGGTATTTATTGATGATATCTTGTTGTAGTATAAGAATTATAAGGACCATGAGAACCAATTTAATATCATTATTTAGAATCTTAGAAGAAAACCTTTATATCAATAATTTATAAATTTTGAATTCTTGTAAAGACCCTTAAAATTCAAGGGAAATTTTTTTTTCTTAATTTTATTTGGGATTTTACAAGAACTCAGTTTCTGACGACACCTGATTCCAAGGCCCGGTGTGCCCGGAATCAACTTCCAAAGTTTAGCTTGGGTACGTTCAGTGAACGAACGAGCGGGTTTTCCTAACATTGAACCGGTGCTCAGAATCAAATTTTGAGGGCACCGATGGAATCTCAGTGCCAGTAATTTCTTAAGAAAAACTTTTCCAGAGTTGCGTTTTCTTGGGTGATGTTATTAATTAATTGGGTTAACTAAAGAATAAAAAATAAAATATTGTTCTACAATTTTTTTTATTCTAAGTAATGATAACCTAGGCATGGTGGTTAGAGTGGGACCCACTAATACCCTAACACCTTGGTAGTATATTAGTGAGGTGGGGCCATCACGAGCCCCACCCCCTTTATTTCCTTTTTACCTCCCACGTGCATTTAATTTTGTAACTCACCCGCACCGCTTTTAAATGCCAAGTCAACTCTCGCATTTAATTGGATTATTAAATGCCTCATTAATTGTTCAACGCATGATAATTAAATAATTATTTAATTTTGAATTTCAAAGGATGAAATGAGTAATAAAATAAGTTAAAGTGTTATTTTATTATGGTTGTTGTGTTGTGCGAGAAGATTTGGGGAGAAATTACTCAAGTCTTGAAGAACGTCTTTCCTCGTTGAAGAACGCGAAGAACAACGAAGAACGCCGGCCTCCGACGAAAGACGACAAAAAACACAAGTTCCTCAGAGATCGACGACATGACGCCGTGTACCGCGACGCCGACGATCCTCTTCCACGCAACACCGTGTACCGCAATGCCCATGATCCTCTTCCACGACGTTGCCTTCTACGACGTCCCTTTTCCACGACAAACCTCGTTCGACAACTTCATTGAGGTAGGGGGTTTGGTTTAATTTAATTTATGTGGATTATATCCTTGACATGTGTTTAAATTGTTGAAAGTCGTTTGAACCACTAACGTGGTGGGTGCCGACAAACGAACAAGTCCGAACCCACTGATTCTCTGATCTTGATGGGCGGAACATTGGGAGACGATGAAACGAGGTTGTTGAGCGATTGGAGGCCATCGCCATAATCTACGGGTCCCGAGACAACCCCAGGCAGAGACAGGAGCAAGAACGGACCACCAGAGTGGCTCCAGTGGCCTGCGATATTCACCCGTGGCGCGGGTCGCCGGCGCGGCGGCCGGCACCGGCCGGCCGCCCGAAGACAAGGGCATCCCGGCGCGCCGCAAGGGGGGACCACTGCAGATGAAGCCGTGGCGGCAGGCGACCGGTCCTATGGCCGCACGGGACCTGGGGAAGACGCGGTGCCCATCGCTGCATCCGCTGGCAGAAGGGAACGAACCCCCACGTGGGGCCGCGGTTCCAATCAGGGGGGGCAGCCACCCCCTGTTTTCGCTCAAGCTCGGCGCTGGCCGAGATGGCCACACGCGCACGCCAGGCCAACTGGCCCCCAGGTTGGGCCACGGCCGCCAGGGCCGGGCCGGTCCGGGCCGCACCCACTAGGCTGGGCCGTGCCCTAATGGGCCGGACCCAGACCCAGTTCGGGTCGACCCAGGGGGTCTCGGGCTGGGTCGGTCCGGGCCCAAAACCCCCCAAAACCAGACCGATTCGTTCTTTTACCCATATCTTGGGCTACAAACCTCCGATCGAAGCACCGTCAATTGCGATGCAATACTAGGATCAAGACGGTCGTTTTGGTATATTACACTCTAGGTTTTGGAAAACTTTGGGAACGGCCGGGTTGGTTCGAACGCAAAACCAACCGGGCCCTTAGAGCGGAAACACTTATAACTTGAGATCCGGACGTCCGATTGACGAGCCGTCGACTTTTTTGGATTCCTCTTAGTGAGAAGGACCTTTTGGCTTTCTCTGCTTGAGGTTTGTACTCAGTTGGAGTGGGGTAGGGTTTGTTTTGACTTAAAAACCAACCGGGCCCCTAGAACAAAAAGGCCAATAACTCTCAGACTGGGCGTCCGATTGACGCGCCGTCTGTCACGTTGAGTTCCACTTGTCAAGATAGAACATTGAGATACATCAACTTTGGATTACGTGTCAGTTGATGTATTGAACCCTTGGATCGTGGAGGAGACCCTCCCGGAATCGAGCATGCTGTGTGTGGGAACCCTAGAGCTGGCTGCGACTGTGATGAAGACCGTACTGAAATCCTCTGTGGGTTCGATGGTGATGAAGACTGCATTGAAATCCTATGTGGGTTCAACAATGTTGAAGACCATACTGAAATCCTTTGTGGGTTCGACGATGATGAAGACTGCATTGAAATCCTACGTGGGTTCAGCAGCGATGAAGACCGTACTGAAATCCTCTGTCGGTTCGACGGTGATGAAGACTGCACTGAAATCGTATGTGGGTTCGGTAGCGATGAAGACTGTACTATAATACTCATTGGGTTCGATGGCGATGAAGACTGCACTGAAATCCTATGTGGGTTCGACAGCGATGAAGACAATACTGAAATCCTCCATGGGTTCGACGGTGATGACTATTGTTCTTGTATCCTACGTGGGTCTGGCGGTGTTTTACTCCGTTCTTGCTATCCTACGTGGGTCTGGCAGAGTAGCTGGTCCGTATCCTATGTGGGTCCGACAACTTACCTAGTTTAGTATCCTACGTGGGTCCCAGCATAGATGAATCAGTGGCTATATCAGATCATCTCTATCACCTTCCGAAGAAGTATACCTATGTGAGGTGAGTCTTGACTTTCAATCAATATCTTCGATATGATTGACTTGCTTTACTATGTGGATTGGGTTGTGTTATACTGTGTGGATTGGATTTTACTCCTATATGTACGTGATCGAACTTGGGCTCGGATGTTGGAGCCTAATGAGAATTGATGACATAGGTATATGTATGGGAATATACCTAAGTAGTGTTGGTTGTTACTTCGTGATTGTATCTTTCCTTTGTGGATTATCCTTTGTGGATTCTGGGAGACCTTTGGGGGTCTCAGGGTCCCTACTGAGTAGCGTATACTCAGCCCTACATGGGCTATGCCCAAACTACTTTGTGTTGGATGTAGACAACAGACATCGCTGATCGTGGTTGAGGCTTGTGGAGCAAGTCAGTACCTGGAGGTGGGCCACTGTGCAGGACGTACACGGAGCGGACGGCTGGACCCGAGGAGCTGAGAAGGCTATCTGTACCCACCCTTCAGGTGGGACTTTTAGTGGACGGCTCGACGTTTCGGCTTTACTTTCAGTTGCTGTACTTCTTTCCAGTTGTACCTTACTTTCAGTTTGGGTTTGTATTCTGGCCCATTTACTTTCCGCACTTACTATTGTACCCAGTTTTACTTATTGTTTACTTCTACTTGCTTACTCTGTGGTGTTTTTTACTATATAAAGGCAATTCCTTCTCCTTTTTGTCAGGATTTACGCCTTGGTGCTAGTCTCCATCCCCTGGCCTATGGGAGGCGGGCTTGGTGTAGTCATGGCACGGGTCCTGAGGACGGGTCATGACAAATTGGTATCAGAGGAGTTTGGTTCTACAGACGAACTCTGTACTTTGATCATTCTTCTATGTGAAGCAATAATGTTAAGGGTATTGAGTGTGGTTATCAGTCTAGGGAGTCCAATGTTAGTGTAGTGGCCGATGTATCCTTACACCAGGACCCTGACTTCTGATTTCCGACTCACTGCACGAAAACATTGATTGCATGTGTGTTTCAAAAGTTTTCATTGTGATTACTTTGTGTCAGCTCACCAGGTATACTGTTTTGACCGTGGTGCACCTATTTCTTTTCAGGATGGCCCCACGACAGCAGCCAGCTGGGGTTATGAGTTTTTTGCAGGCCGACAACCCACCGAGCGACGAGGCCTCAGTGCAGGGCCCTTTTTCAGTGGAGGCACCGGGGTACCACTACCCGCTGAGCCACCGAGTCCACCAACTCCAGCCGCTGAGAGTGCACATCGCCTTAGTGCACTACATGAGCTTTAGTATCAGAGATTTCCTAGGTATTGTGGGGAGACGGACCCTCAGGCAGCCGAGGATTGGTTGGAGGCGGTAGTGTGAGTTTTCAGGTTAGTGGGGACACCAACTGACCTCATGGTGATCCTCGCAGCGAGCCTCCTGCACGCGGCAGCAGGCAGATGGTGGAGCTTGATGCTCTAGGTGCACGATGAGGCATCTCTCCTCTCTATGGACATTGAGAGCCTCATCCGCTCGGAGTTCGTCCCAGCCACCCTCTGTGCGGTGTGCATCCAGGAGCTTCTACAACTGCGGCAGGGCAGCATGTAGGTTGCCCAATACTTGGCGATATTTACCGATCTCTCGTGCTATTCAACGGACATGGTACAAGACCCATTCATCTAGGCATGGACCTTTGAGTAGGGACTGAGGAATGAGATCAGGGAATTAGTGATCTCCCTCAGAATTCCAACATAGGAAGGAGTACTGGAGTGATCCCTTCTCATAGAGAGATTTTATGTTGTGCCTATGCCAGTAGCGAGACCTACCGTAGGGCGACACGTAGCAGAGTCGTCTGCAGCTGGCAGTCGACGGATGTCACAGGGGTCCAAGCGGACCAGACCATTAGACAGAGGACCTCAAGAAACTGTCTTAGAGGTGTGGGGCACACGACACAGAGCTAGTCTTCTGAGGAGCAGACAATGCTACACAGGCGGCGGGCAGGGCTACTTGGCTCGTGACTGCCCGACCTGCCGTGCGGAGGACCAGCAGACAGTTGAGGGGCCACCCAGGCAGAGGCAGAGGGTCGACCGTGGAGGTCCGCAGGGAGCAGGTGGATGAGGCAGGGGAGATGGCCGAGCATTAGGTGGTGGATGACGCTTTGAGGATTTACCACCACCACCACCAGGAGGTCCAGCCGGACCACAGGGAGCTGTCGGGAAGAGATAGGCTCAGCTTCAGGCAGTAGAGGCCTATGACCACGGCGCGCCAGAGATGATTCGAGTTACTATCTATGTCTACTCCAACCTTGCTGCAGTTCTTATAGACACAGGAGTGAATCATTATTTTATTGCCACTTCCCTTTTTCGGAGCTCGGAGATTCCGACAGAGCCGTTGGCTCGATCCTGACGGCTAGAGACTCTTACGGGAGCAAACTCGATGATTACGCACTGGTGCTGGCAGTGTGAGAATACTCTAGGAGGAGAGAGCTTCGTCTGGGATCTTCTTGTAGCGGCGTCGATTACTTACAAAATCATCTTGGGCATGTATTTTTTATCTACAATCCATGCTTAGATCGACTGTTTTAGGCGCAAGGTACAGTGTGTACGCACCGATGAAATCAGGTTCACCTTCACCAACGAGAAGGGAGCCTTTGCAGCACAGGATGGACTCACGCAGAGGAGAGGACAACCCATCAATCATCAATTGGCTAGCCTCATCCTAGGAGCAGTTGACGTGCAGAGTCCTAGTTTCCCTATAGTGGTGGATCAATATGCGGACGTTTTCCCTGACGACGTTCTAGGACTACCTCCTCACAGATAAGTAGACTTTTATATTGACATGTACCCCGAGACAGCCCCGATATCCACTCCAGCATATCAGATGGCCCCCGTTGAGCTTCGAGAGCTATGGGTACACTTGGAGGACATGCAGGGCAAGGGATTCATCTGACCCAATGTTTCAGCCTGGGCTTCCCCGATATTGTTCATCAAGATGGAGGACGGGAGCTTTTGACTTTGCGTCGACTATCATCCCCTGAACCAGGTGACCGTGAGGAACAAGTATCCGCAATCAAGGATTGATGACCTCTTCGATCAGCTCAAGGGAGAATGGTGGTTCTCGAATATAGACATCTGGTAATGCTATCATCATCTCAGAGTTTGAAACGAGGACGTGTAGAAGACGACCTTCAGATGTCGGTATGGCCACAATGAGTTCTTGGTTATGCCTTTCAGCGTAACCAATTCTCCAAAAATGTTCATGGGTCTCATGAACAAGATCTTTCAGCCATACCTCGATCGATTTTTCATGGTCTTCATCGACGACATATTGATATAATCGACCACTGAGGAGAATCATGCCCGCAACTTGCGGGTTGTACTAGACACACTCCGAGAGCACCAGCTTTATGGCAAGATCTTGAAGTGTCAGTTCTAGTTACGTGAGGTCTGCTTCTTGGGACACATCATCTCTGAGGCGGGAGTTGCGGTGGATCCTGTGAAGATCGAGGCAGTGCTAGCTTGGGATCCACCCAGGAGCATGATGGAGGTACGAAGTTTCTTGGGTCTAGCTGGGTACTACTGGAAATCTGTGCCAGACTTTTCCTAAGTTGTGGCACCACTGTCAGCTTTGACAAAGAAGGGGAAACCCTTTGTGTGGTCAGAAAGATGTCAGCAGAGCTTCTAGGAGCTGAGACAGAGATTGACTAGCACACCTATCTTTAGGCTACCAGAGGAGGGAGTAGGGTATGTAGTCTACTGTGATGCATCAGGGACTGGACTCAGATGTGTCCTGATGCAGGAGTGGGCAGTGATCACCTATGGATCACGTCAGTTGAGGCAGTATGAGAAGAACTACGCTACCCATGACCTATAGTTAGCAGCAGTGGTCTTCGCTTTGAAGATGTGGCGACACTATCTGATGGGTGAGTTCTTTATAGTCTACTCTAACCACCAGAGTCTCAGGTACATCTTCTCGCAAAAGGACCTGATTCTGAGACAATGGCGATGACTCGAGTTCCTCCAGGACTATGACTTTGAGATAGTCTATACTCCTGGAAAGGGGAACGTAGTAGCCGATGCTCTCAACAGGAGGATAGGCATCCAGCTACTCGGGGAGGCGACGGAGAAGCTAGCCGCTTTGCAGATATCCTTCATGGATAGAGACGGAGAAACCTTTCTTCTGTCACTCACAGTCACTCCTACATTACTGCAGCGGGTTAGAGAGGCATATCGTGGGGATGCTGATTGTGAGATGTGGTGTGCACAGATATCCTCAGGACAAGCACCTGATGGATTCTCTGTAGGAGGAGAGCATGTCTTTCTTTTTAGAAGATGTACCATGGTACCAGTTGCTTTACAGGAGGAGGTGCTGAGAGAGTTTCACACATCCCCTTTCGCGGTATATCCGGGAGTGGCGAAGATGCACCAAGATCTCAGACGACAACACTGGTGGCCAGGTATGAAGAAGGTTGTGGCAGAGTTCGTTTCACGATGCCTCACCTGTCAGTAGGTGAAGACAGAGCACTAGGTACCAATAGGCTTGGTGCAGCCATTGGAGGTCCCGGAGTGGAAGTGGGATGTCATATCTATTGATTTCTTGACTGGGCTTCCACGTACATCCAGAGGTCACGACTCCATTTGGGTGATTGTCGACCGACTCACCAAGTCGGCCCACTTCTTACCCATCAGAGAGCAGGGCTCAGTAGAGAGCTTGGGACGTCTCTACGTTAAAGAGATTGTACAGCTTCATGGTGTGCCATCATCTATCTTCTCCGATCGAGATGCTATCTTTACTTCCCGGCTTTGGAAGGGGTTCCAGGAGGCATTCGGGATGCAACTACGTCTGAGCACCGCCTTTCACCCTCAGACAGATGGTCAGATGGAGAGGACCATTCAGACCCTTGAGGACATGCTCCGTGCATGTGTCCTCGACTTTGGTCGTAGCTGGGAGGACCACCTACCCTTGGTGGAGTTCACGCACGACAACAGCTACCACTCCACCATCGGGATGGCACCATACGAGGCATTGTACGACCGACCTTGCAGATCACCTCTGTGCTGGACAGACCCTGGGGAGTTAGCACTTATGGGACCGGAGATGGGCCAGGCCATGACAGAGAAGGTCCAGGTCATCCAGGAGCGGATGAGGACAGCTCAGAGCTGGCAGAAGTCTTATGCTGACAGGAGGCGGAGGCCACTGGAGTTTGAGGATGGCGACCACGTCTTCTTGCGGGTCTCACCTCGATGTGGATTACAGAGATTTGGCCGGGGCGTCAAGTTATCTCCATGCTTCATCGGACCATTCCAGGTTCTCAGTAGGATAGGCGAGGTGGCTTATCGCCTGGCTCTACCACCTCAGTTGCACCGGGTGTACGACGTCTTCCACGTATCTCGGCTGAGGAGATACGTGCACGACCCGACACATATCATTGACCATGGGGAGCCAGACCTTGATGATGTGGAGACTTTTGCGGAGGTCCCGGTGGAGATTGATGATCAACAGGAGCAGGTCCTACATGGGTGGTCAATTTCTTTAGTGCGCATCATATGGCAGCACGGGAACCTCCAGGAGAGCACTTGAGAGCGGGAGGCTCAGATGCATGCTCAGTACCCTCATTTGTTCCCCTATTTATGATGTATCTTTACGGGGACGTAAATCTCTGAGGTGGGAGTAATGTAAAGAACCGTCAATCTCAAGGGAAATTTTTTTCTTAATTTTATTTGGGATTTTACAAGAACACAGTTTCTGATGACACCTGATTCTGAGGCCCGGTGTACCCGGAATCAACTTCCAAAGTTTAGCTCGGGTATGTTCAGTGAATGAATGAGAAGGTTTTCCTAACTTTTGAACTGGAGCTCGGAATCGAATTTTGAGGGCACCGATAGAATCGCAGCGCTGATAATTGCTTAAGAACACCTTTTCCGGAGATGCGTTTGATTGGATGTGGTTATTAATTAATTGGTTTAACTAAAGAATAAAAAATAAAATATTGTGCTACAATTTTATTTTTATTCAAAGTAATGATAACCTAGGCATGGTGGTTGGAGTGGGACCCACTAATACCCTAACTTCTAGGTAGGATATTAGTGAGGTGGGGCCCATACGAGCCCCACCCCCTTTATTTCCTTTTTACCTCTAACGTGCATTTAATTTTGTAACTCACCCGCGCCCCTTTTAAATGCCAAGTCAACTCTCGCGTTTAATTGGATTATTAAACGTCTAAATAATTGGTCAACACACGATAATTAAATTGTGATTTAATTTTGAATTTCAATGGATGGGATGAGTAATAAAATAAGGCAAAGCCTTATTTTATTATGGTTGTTGTTTTGTGTGAGATGATTTGGGGAGATATTACTCCAGTCTTGATGAACGTCCTTCCTCGTTGAAGAATGGGAAGAACGACGAAGAACGTCAGCCTCCGATGAAAGACGATGAAGAACGCAAGTTCCTCGAAGATCAACGGCGCGAAGCCATGTACCAGGATGCCAAAAATCCTCTTCCCCATGATGCCGTGTACCGTGACGCCCACGACCCTCTTCCACGACGCTGTCTTCTGCGATGCTGTCTTCCGCGATGTCCCTTTTCCACGAAAAACCTCGTTCGACAACTTCATTGAGGTAGGGGGTTTGGTTTAATTTAATTTATGTGGATTATATCCCCGAAATGTGTTTAAATTGTTGAAAGTCATTTGAACCACTAAAGCGGTGGGTGCGGACCAACGAACATGTCCGAACCCATTGATTCTCTGTTCTTGATGCGCGGAACGTTGGGCGACGATGAAACGGGACTGTTGAGTGATTGGAGGCAGTCACAGTAATCTACGGGTCCTGAGACGACCCCAGGCGCAGACGTGAGCAAGAACGGACCACCAGAGCAGCTCCGGTGGCCCACGGTATTCACCGGCGGTGCGGGCCGCCGGCACGGGGGCGTCCCGGCGTGCTGCCAGGAGGGACCGCCGCTGCTGATGCTATGGCGGTAGGCGACAAGTCCTGCGGCCGCGCGGGACCGGGGGAAGATGCGGTGCCCAGCGTCGCGTCCGCTGGCAGAAGGGAGTGGCCTCCCATGTGGGGTCACGGTTCCAATCAAGGGGGGTAGCCGCCCCCCCTTTCCGCTCAAGCTAAGCACTGGACGAGCTGGCCACACGGGACGCGCGCGCGCGCCAGGCCAACCGGCACCCAGGCCGGGCCGGGCCGGGCCGCCAAGGCCAGGCCGGGCCGCACCGACTGAGCCAAGCCGCGCCCACCATGCCGGGCTGCGCCCTAATGGGTTGGACCTGGACCCGGTTTGGGTTGACCCAGTTCGGGCCGACCCAGGGGGTCTCGGGCCAGGTCGGTCTGAGCCCAAAACCCCCTAAAACCGGACAGATTCATTCTTTTGCCCATATCTTGGGCTACGGACCTCCGATCGATGAACCGTCTATTGCGATGAGATCCTTGGATCGAGATGGTCTTCTCGGTATATTACACTCAAGGTTCAAGAGAACATTGTGTACGTCCGGGTTGGTTCGAACACGAAACCAACTGGGCCCTCAGAGCGGGAACGCTTATAACTTGAGCTCCGGATGTCCGATTGACGTGCCATCAACTTTTTTGGATAACTATTAGTGAGACGGACCTTTTGGATTACTCCGCTTGAGATTTGGATGCAGTTGGAGTGCGGTCGGGTTGGTTTTGACTTAAAAACCAACTAGGCTCCTGGAATAAAAAAGCCAATAACTCTCAGACCAGGCGTCCGATTGACGCGCCGTCTGTCATGTTGAGTTCCTCTTGTCGAGACGGATCTTTGAGATACATCAACTTCGGACTACATGTTAGTTGATGTATTGACCCCTTGGCTCATGGAGCGGACCCTCCCGTAATCGAGTATGCTGTGTGTGAGAACCCTAGAGCTGGCTACAACTGTGATGAAGACCGTACTGAAATCCTCTATGGGATCGACAACGATGAAGACTGAACTGAAATCCTACATGGGTTCGGCAGCGATGAAGACCATACTGAAATCCTTTGTGGGTTCGACGTCGATGAAGACTGCACTGAAATCCTACGTGGGTTTGGCAGCGATGAAGACCGTACATAAATCCTCTGTGGGTTCGAAGGTGATGAAGACTGCACTGAAATGCTACATGGGTTCGGCAGCAATGAAGACCATACTGAAATCCTCTGTGGGTTCAACGACGATGACGACTGCACTGAAATCTTACGTGGGTTCAGCAGCGATGAAGACCGTACTGAAATCCTCCATGGGTTCGACGACGATGACTTCTGTTCTTGTATCCTACGTGGGTCTGGCAGTGTTTGACTCTGATCTTGCTATCCTATGTGGGGCTGGCAGAGTAGCTAGTATGTATCCTATTTGGGTCCGACAACTTAGCTGGTTTAGTATCCTATGTGGGTCCCAGTATAGATGAATCAATGGCTATATCTGATCATCTCTATCACCTTATGAAGAAGTATACTTGTGTGAGCTGAGTCTTGACTTTCAATCAATATCTTCGATATGATTGACTGGCTTTCCTATGTGGATTGGGTTGTGTTATCCTGTGTGGATTAGGTTGTACTCCTATGTGGACATGATCGAACTTGGGCTCAGATGTTGGATCCTAACAGGAATTGATGACTTAAGGTATATGTATGGTCATATACCTAAGTAGTGTTGGTTGTTACATCATGATTGTATCTTTCCTTTGTGGATTGTCCTTTGTGGATTATGGGTGACCTTCGGGGGTCTCGGGGTCCCTACTGAGTAGCGTATACTCACCCTTGGATGGGCTATGACCGCACTACGTTGTGTTGGATGTAGACGATGGACAACGCTGATCGTGGTTGAGGCTTGTGGAGCAAGTCCATACCTGGAGGTGGGCCACTGGGCGGGACATACACGGAGTGGACAGTTGGACTGGAGGATCCGAGGAGGCTATATGTACCCACCCTTCAGGTGGGACTTCTAGTGGATGGCTCGACGTTGCTGCTTTACTTTCAGTTATTGTACTTCTTTCCAGTTGTACCTTACTTTCAGTTTGGGTTTGTATTCTGGCCCATTTACTTTCCACACTTACAATTGTACCCAGTTTTACATAGTGCATACTTCTTCTTTCTTACTCTGTGGTGTTTGTTTACATTATAAAGGCAATGCCTTCTCATTTTTGTCAGGATTTACGCCTTGGTGCTAGTCACCAGCCCCTGGCCTATGGGAGGCGAGCATGGGGTAGTCACGACATGGGTCCTGAGGATGGGTCGTGACAATTCTTGATTAAAAATGTTTCTTTTCTAGCAATATTGTCCCCATTGATGGAATCTGATATAATCCTACAATGAAAAAGTTAATTAAATAATGGAATATACCAAATAAGATAACCAAGGTATGTTGTTTCATTGGTTTGGTAGGTTAATATTGGTTATTTTTAATTTTTTTTTCATATTTCATAACCCTTTAAAAAAACATACTCGTAAAGGGGGTATGATTATTTATAAAAAGCAATGTCAAGAATATTTTAAAAAATTGTAGAGGACATTGGTGAAAGATTCGATCTTGAATCTATGACCAGGAAATGGTGTATTTTTTATATATAGTGACCCATTGAAGAAGGGACATGGATGTGTACTTTTGTAGAATGAATGAGTTATTTCCTATAAATCAAGGCAGTTAGAAACCAACAAATAGAACTATCCAACTCATGATCTTGATTTAGAAGATGTATTGTTTTCATGGAATATATGGATACACGTTATCTATAGTGAATGATATGAGATATATAATGATCATAAGAGTTTGAAATACATATTATCATAGAAATAACTCTACATGAGGAAAAGTTTATTGATTAAGATACCCATGAATTATGATTTCTCAATAAACTACCACCTTGGGAAGGAAAATATGTTAACATATTCATTTCCCATGAAAGATCATGGAATTTTGAACAAAATAAGGTTTGACATGGATACTATTTTCATCGATCTAGTAAATATGGATATGGGAATTTTTAAGGAAGGATAAAAATCACCCCATTTTTAAATTATTTATAATCCATAATTATTAGAAATGATAAAAAGTCCTCAGTCATACGATGATAACTTTCAAAACGAAATTAAAGATGTGAATGATGGGAAATTGGCAGACATTCTGTATGAAGTTTTCATTCCAATAAATTAGAATGATTATTTGTGTTCCCTCTATAACAGATTTAAAAAAAGGAATTATTGGATTATTCACATAGATTGGACTTCTAAATACACCCATGTTGCACCATAATGTATAAGGAACATTTTTGGTGGGATAATATTAAGTAGGAAATTGATGATAATGTGTCAATATGTTTGGTTTGTCAAAAAGTGAAGTCTAAGAGTCTAAATAGTAGAGGGATTATGAAATGTATCCATATTACTACATGAAAATGGTATAAAAATACTATGGAACTTGCCACTATATTACTAAATAATCTGAAAAATAATGATGTGATATGGGAAATTGTTGATCAAATTACCAAATCTACACATTTCCTTACTATAAGAGAATATTTTCCACTGGACCACCTTGCATTAATCTTTATTAATAACATTTATTGATTTTATGGTGCACCTATTTCATTTATGTCTGATCATGATCCATGATTTACATGAAATTTCTAGAAAAGTATTCATAAGGATCATGACATCGAGATATATTTGAGCACTGATTATCACCCTAAAACAGGTAGGTAGTCTGAAAGTACTATCCAAACATTAGAAGGTATGTTGAAGTCCTAATCACTTTATGTTCAGGGTATATAATATTAGTATTTAAATTTGGTAGAATTCACCTATAATAATAACTTCCATTTTAGTATTTTAACGGAACCCTATGATGTGTTATATGGAAAGTGATGTCGTATGCCATATTTTTGGGCTGAAGTTGGTGAAAGTACTATTACATGACAAAAAATTGTGAAGGAAACAACGATAAAGGTAAAAACTATTCAAAACCATATCAATATAGATCAATGTAGGAAAAATAGATAACCTAATAAGTGGAGGAATGATTTTAAATTTTATATGGGAGATCAAATTTTCTTAAATGTACCTCCATGTAATAGGGTTATATTTTTTGGTAAGAAAAAAAATTAACCCCATGTACATCATACCTTTTGAAATCCTAAAATGGATTAGATCTATTCTTTTAAATATAGAAAACACCATAATGTTTGTCTAAAGAACAAGATGTGTTCCATATTTCATTGTTATGGAAGTATATTCCCGAATCGACACATTTTATCACTTATGGATAAATAGAATTTGAACATAATTTATCTTAATATTAGGAGCCCCTGAAAATTCTTGAAACTAGAGAATAAGTGTTGTGAAATTTGATAACTCAACTAGAAAAGGTACTTTGAAAAAAAAAATTAAATAGAATAAGAGACATGGGAACCTGAGTAAATTATGATGTTGAACAAACCAAATATATTTATGAGGTGACATTATGGAAATTTGAAAGAAGAATTTTTTTAAAGGAGGGAATAATGTAGAACCCCATTATTTTACAGTATGTCTCTTTTTAAGTAAATTTAATCTCTTCAATTTCATGAATTATATGCAACACCGATTTCAAACGAACCAAAATATTTTATTATGTGACTTTGAAAACTAATATGTTAAAATGAAGGATACAAATGGGACAACAAAAATCTTAAAAAATATATGGTTTATACATTTATAGTATAAATTATTTCATTATCAATTTATTAGAAACAAAAAATAAAAAAATAATTAAATTAATTGTTTTTATGAAAAACTATTTTTATACACATAATATATTTATATCATAATAAATTGAATTACTAACTATTGGTTAATGGTATTAATTAATTTTATATATTATATATTTAATAAAATGTTTTAAAAATAATTTAATATATTTATTATTAATGGATTACGATTAAATTCAGTTTTATTCTTTAAAAATATATTTTCTAAAAATTAGGTTTTTTTCAACATGGAGATACAATTCATTTTTCTAGTCAAATGAGAATTGAATGTATCACTCGTGCATACATATGGCTTACTGTCTCCACATGGCGATGCAATTCATTTTTCATCACCACATTTTTTGGAAGAGAATTAGTATTGTTTTTATGATTATATATTATATTTATAACATTATTAACATTCTTAAGATAATTTAACCTTGATAAAATTATAAATAACGAAACTAAAAATCCAAAATATATTTGAAAAATAAAGTTGTTTTTGCCCAAAACATTTATTTTAAAAAAATAATTGATAAGAAACGAGTAATAAGTGATTTTAAGTACATCATAAATAGTATGATATTTATATATGGTTCTAGAATAAAGTCATAATAAATCTATATTTATTATACATGAGTTTTATTCACATAAAAAGAAATTTTAATATGTGGTATGGGTTTATTTCACAATATCATCATTGTTTTGGATTATTTATGTTTAAGTATCCACTGACAAATATTTATCTTCCTTACCCATGTTTCCTAAAAGAAATTTCAAAAATATATTTTAATATTATCCTCTAATTTTTTGAATAAATTTTATATATGGTTTCATTTTTATAAAATTGTTCAAAATGAATGTTTTTTTTGTTTTCAAAATGTGGTACATTGTGACTTTTCCACCAAATTTTTTGAAGGAATGTTTTTTAACTTATACTCCATGAGCATATTTTCCTGTTTTCATGATGCGATAATGCTTTGGTGCTTCCTTTAAGAGTTTAAAAGGTTATTTTCAATGAACATTTCTTCTTTTATATGTGATAAATTTTTAAAAAATAATTGATTTCATTGTGAATAATGAAATTTTATCATAAGTTTTCCCATGATATTTTTAATGTATTTTTACCTATGTCAAAATCCATTGTTAATTTTTTTTGATTTTCTAGTTTTATTCTATTATGGTATCATCTACCATATTAAAAAGGATGTTTTATGACTATTTTTTGGAGATGTTATATTTTAATACCATAAACCATATTACTTTGGATGAGGTATGATTATGTTAATTGATTGGGTTAAATATTAACATTTTGTATGTTAGTTTAAATATGGTTTTTTTGTTTCCAATTTTTAAACCCTTTCATATGAAGAATCTATTAGACTTAGTAAATGATGGATGAGGCAAGCTATAGCCCCTCAATGCATGGGGAGGTCTCATGATACAAACTAGCTTGGGTATTGGCTGAGGCCCTACCAATTTATATAAGATGTCTTGGAATGAGGCCTTAATGGTATATTTTTTCTGTCTAACATTTTTAATTTCCCTCATTATTAGATTAGTTATTAATTTTCATGTGATAATTTTATTATTTATGATTCCTAGGGATAAATTTTTAGATCATTTGATTGTGGAATTATTTTTTCCATTTATTGCATGCCATATTATTCATTCACTATTTATATTGCAATGTATGCATACCCTTAATGATCATCTATGCTCACCATTTTTCTTTTTTTTTCTTTTTCTCTCTACATGCCAATAAGTATATTATGATCTATGTTCAAGGATTATTTAGGGGAATATTTTTGTTCTTAAAGGAAATACTATGTTGTATTTAATGTTTTCAATTGTAATGTATGATTCATTTATGTATCTAGTTTTTAGGGCTACTAAATTATTTGCTCCTTTGGGATGAGATTATATTTATCTAATACCAATGTAATAAATTAACCATCAACTCAGGGCTACTAGGGTCACATTCTTCACATTGGTTATTAATTTTAATGACCAAAATTAAAGTAGACCGTAATAAATAATTTTAACATGATGATTTAAAATTTAAACAAATTATATCCAATGAAATTTATATGGTTTTGATATGTAAAGTGTATAATAAACCCACATCGCTCATAATAATATTCATAAGAAAGTGTGTTTCAGGCTCAAAATTTATCTCCAAGTTATAATTATCAATTTTATTAACATCCATAACCTAAATTGGTTTATTATAAAAATAAATTTTTCCTTCAAAATCATTACAAAACTAAATTTTACCATGAAAAAATATTAAATATATTAAAAGACTTGAAACTCTTTTTAAATTGGAATCAAATTTTACTTTTGTTATGAAAATTAAACATAAGTTTTTTATATTTATATTAAATTTTAAAATTCTTAATTTTACCCCTAAATTCCATATTTTATTAATTAAAATGATTAATAAATTCTTATCTCATTTTTAGGTAATGACAATGTCATCAAATTTACAATTTTGATAAATCTGTAATTTCACTATTCACCTAAAAATCATGTAATTTTGATGAATCCCAAAAATTAATCTAAAGATAATTTTGATAGGAAGAATTGAAAAATGAATTTAGTTTGAAAATATTCTAATTTTAAATTTGATATATATAACTTTTCAAGGAAAATTAAAAGAATATAAATATAAAATAATTTTATAAAAAATATCCTTTATGAACATTTAACATTCTTGCTATTTTTCATATAAATTTATAATTTAAATAATATTTATATATTAGATAATATATTATAATATATTTAAATTTTTTAATTTAATTTATTTGGATAAAATATTTCGGTGCTGAAAAAAATAGTTTTTTCTACAAATATTACTTTTATATTAATTATTATTTACCAAATATAATTGATTATTAATTACTCTTAAAAATGTTATGTTTCTAATCCATTAATATTAATATATTTTTTGTACTTTATAAATACATAATATTATTCCTTATTTATAATATGTTAATGCCTAACATATAAATAAATAAATAAATAAATATTTATAATATGTTAATATTTTATTTTATTTAATTATTTATTATTCATGAATTATGTTATTTTAAATTTAATACTAACAATAAATGACATGAATATACCTATTGTGTTTGTATGTGTGTATATATATAAAATCATATTTCTAATAATAATATTTCCAATGATTATATTTCCAAAGGCCATATTTTGTTCTTTTATACAGTCTTGCTAAAATCAATCATTCAATTCACTCTTCTTAAGTCACACTTCACATTTATACATTTTGATTTTAGATATCCAAATATTCTTTCTCATATCTTGATGTTCTTCCTCATTAAAATATTTATTTGGCTATTTGTGATCCTCAAGTGTGAAGAGGATCAATGAGATCTCTAAGAGGTGAATATTTTATTATTTTATATTTTATATCCCGTTTTAAATCATCAGATTTTAATGTATTTAAATAAAATTTGTGAGTAAAAATTGATGGTGTGTAATACTTATTTTCATGTTGTATTGTTGTAATGTTTAAATATTAAATAATAAAGTGTTGTTAGCTTAATTCTAATTTTGTATGACTAATTACACAATCTATTTCAATTCAAAAGAATTAATAATAAGAATGATTAATATTTAGAGTTATATACATATATTTTATGAAAATAAAATTATTTATAAAAACCAAGGACAATACATTCCCCCATTGATTATTTGTGTCCCCATAATTTCAATCATCACTTATTAATAACAATACGCAAGGGTATCTAATGATAAAAATGAATCAAGATATAGCTTCTATGAGATAAAAACATTTCAATCTTATGAAATACAATGTAACATATCTTTTATACCATAATAATCCTATATAAATATTCTCAACCATTTCTTCCAAATACTATTCTATAGCTATGTCTTATAAATTTATAGAGACATACCTTCCACTAATTACTATTTAAGATTCTCTTAATAACCAAATATTAAAACCAATAATATTATGATAACATATAATATAATATGAGTAAACGATCATATAAATATGAATGCACACTCTTACGATGTCTTCACTAATTTCCACTTCATTTAAAATTTTGGTACATTCATTTTAACTATGTCACACTTGGTTCACTTTACAACTCTCTTTGTTCAACCTAGGTTACTTTAAGTTATGTTATCTCATACTTATTAACCTAATCCCTATAAAAAATTAGTCAATATATCCTTCATAATTCCATGAAATGACAATGTGATTTAATAAATTTTTTCCTAATTGAGTGTCTATATAGGTGTGAAATACTAGGACAAATCATAATGAAACAGTGCGAAAATTTATTTGTTACTCAACCAAACATTTTCTAGGTGATTAACCCTATGTGAATCTTGGACACATGTCCATCAACTTTCTGCTATGTAGTCATGGATTTAATTTCTAATAAGACCAAAAAATATTTACTTTACCAAAACATTAGTATATTATCCAATAAATTGAATTATACGATAATCATATTATTTGGGGTTTCATTAATTTTCTCTTATCCTAATCCAAAAAATAACTACACTAATCCTGAAAAATAACTAATCCCTACTCTAAAACTAACTAAAGCATCATGGACCCAAAATCTTCGAAATAGTGTTAAAAATAATATCTTTAAAATATTTTCCTTGATATAATGTGATATAACCCAATATAGACATACATATATTTCAAAAATTTAAACATTAGATCTCACAATCATCACACAATCACATTAATGGATGGTTTAATGTCCTTGTAGATTAGAAAATAAAGCAAATTATTTTATCATAATTTTGAACATTTATCCAAATTTAAACACCACTAAATCAAAAACTAGACATCTCCTACGCTATACTCATCTCTATAACCTAGGAAAGAAAACATAAGAGAGGGGTGATCTTAGACACTTTGTATGGAAAAAACTCCTCATAATTTCATCAAGGGTTTCACCATAAGAATATGATAAGACATGAAAATGGATAAATATCTTATTAAAAATAACTTGTAACTATACTATTTTTCCACAATCCATGATAGCAAGATATGTTAAACCAAAAGAGAAAAATACACAATAGAATAATGGTGTGGAAGCAGAAGATAATAAACATAATCCATAGAGAATAATCATATACATAATGTTATACCACTACACCAGTAGCCTAGATCTCGTGGTTATATTACAACATTAGAATAATATAGAATATAATTCCCAAAAAGGAATAAAATAGTTTAGTAGTCATAGAATACTAGATACATACATGATTCTAACATTGACTTTGAAAACATGTAATAAAACCTTAAATTATAATGAAATATTGTTATAACTTCTTGTACATCTCTTGAATCATTTATAAAACCCTTCTTAGTATACCAAGTAAATTAAAACATAGTAAAGGGTGATCTCATATGCATATTAAGGGACAAAATACAACATAAGATATCACATAATAAATAAATCAGTAATAAAAAAAGATATAAAATATTCATATATTCTTTATATCTAATATCATAAAATTGAAAGATATAATTTGATGATATAATAATATAAATAATCACAAGTATTACAATATATATTTTCATAATTATATAATTCATAATGTCGAGCATCATAATCATAATGTAAAGGCCATATTGCAAGGCATCATATATGGATAGGTAACATGCATTCCTAATAACCAAAGGATTTTGTCTCATGAGACCTACTAACTCATTAAGGGGGTATATTTATCACCTAAATCACTTAATAAGTCCAATTAATTCCTCATATCAATGAAATGAATAATAATTCAATAAATAATCAATATAATAATTTTTTCAAAACTGGCATTTGAAATGTAAATATTTTCCGCAGAAAATAAATAAAAAAATGGTGTTGACCCATCTAGAGTAGTGAGGTGGATTAGATGAATAGATTATATCCTTTGCAAAGAATAATATTTATCAAAGGAAGTTGAAATAAATTATAGTACTTTTAAAAGAAAATAGGAACCTTTTATACAAAAAATTAGCTTTTCATTTTGAAATAACAAATTTAAAATAAAAAAAATTGTCAATTATTAGTGGAATTTTTTCTAAAAGAATCATGGAATATTATAAATTAATATTAAATTATTTTTTTTAATAATTATTGTAATGTATATTTTTGTAATTAAGATAAAAAAAATATTATGTTCAAATACTCTGAAAACATTGCACATTCAAAAAATGATAAGAATTTAAATCTAAAAACATTTAGTTGAATAAATATTTTTAAAAATAAATTTAATAAATAATTTATAAATATTAATTTTTTTAAAGATTATATGGAAATGGAAGAAATAGATTCTTGATAGAATAAAAAATAATGTTTTTTGTACTTAAAACCGTTCTTCTAATAATTTGGGTACAAAGAGAATGAAAAATTAAATGAAAAAAATGTAATTTTAAAAAATAATTATAGGAATAGAAAATAAATATTATTTTTTAATGTTATATAAAATAATATCATTATCATAAATTTAAGCGGAAACAATTCCCGTAAAAAGTGTGATTATTACACAAAAGCCTTACCACTTTTATTAAAGTGTGAATCATAATATTCATGAAATAAAAAAATTTAAACTGAAACTCTATATACCATTAGTATAATGTTATTAATTATATAACATATAAATTAGTTAGTATATCCACCCAATTAAATAAAAAGGTATCTATTATGACATATGTATCTCAGGAAAAAAGTGACATGAGAAACCCTTATATAAAGTTCGACTTACCTAAAAAGTGATTTTATGATCCTGTAAAAAACTTTATTTTATTATAATTCTATTATAGAAACAAATTCACGCTTATAATATCATATATGATCTAATTATAACATCTTACAACTCATTTATTAATAATTATTTATTAGAATGACTATTCTAATTGATAACTATATAATTTTTCATGCATTTTCCAGTTTGGAAGTATCGTTCGTTGTACTATGATCATTGATACATAATATATATTATTAATAATGTTAATAAAATCTTATTATTAAATAATATCATCAGTATTCATCAATATCTAATCATTCATTTCATAAACATTATAACAACACACTAGTATATAGTACAACTGACTTAAAATAGAAGGTTTTCGAAGGACCAAATGAGTAATAACATGATTCGGTATAATATCAATATAAAACATATTGAAGATAATTTATGACATAATGATTATAGATATTCTTTATATACCATTTTAGAATCATCTATAAAATATAGATATTTAAAATAAAATATACCGCTCATGGAGATGGTAGTTAGTTCATAGGCTTAAATGATACGTCTATTTTATAATTAAAAAATGGATAAGAACATAGATGATATTTCATAATTATTTAATAGTTATTATATAATAAATATCATATATATCTAGTAAATCCACCATTATAACCATATATTTGAGGCTGTGATGGAAAAAAACACGTCGCCACGTGTAGGTTTTAGCCCTTAGGTAAACAAGAGCAATACTTTTGATTCACATTTGAGGGAAAGGAGTTGTAAAATAGGTTTGGCATAATCATAATAACATATAATTATTATTATTTTACTATATTAATTATGTAATTATGTATAAATTATATTTATAGTAATTAGAATAAAAAATAAACTTTGGAAGAGTTAGTAAGGTAGACTAAATCTTCATTGAGAGACTTCCTATAACTTACACCATAAGCTATCATAGGTTGTTATTAGGATAATAAAAGATGATCAAGAAGGAATATAGGAATGAATTTTCTTAGGTATTTTATAATATATAGTTCTTAATCTTTTTAAATAATGGAGGAGAAGTGGTGGCCTTTATAAGTGAGGGGATGGGACACATATTGAAGTACTTAAAATATATAAAAAATATAAAGTAATTTTATTTTGAAAGTTTTGAAAATGGAGAGTGATTAAAAATGAAGATAATATAGTTCAATTTAACATCAACCAATAATATTTAGAAATGTTTAAGTGGAATTTTTATCATCATATCTTCCTTTTACTCCTAGAAAAACTCGTTTTAACCAAAATCTTGGTAATAATTTATTACTATTTTTACTCTTCATTATTTTCAAAAACCAAGTCGAAATTTTTACCTCATATTAATTATTAAAATGAATAATATGAAATAAATTCTAAAATATTCAATTTCTATAACTGGATGAAATTAATTGCAATATAAGTGCCCAAAACGCAACAAAAACCATTATAAGGAAAATGATTTTTTAATCATAAAAATTATTTTTGAACAATAATAGTATTATGTTGATTAAAATATTATTATTTGGATTATATTAAATGAAAAAAAATTATTTTTACTTAAAACAAAAGCAAAACTAAAAGGAACCTTGTAAGTACTTGATTAAGAGGGACGAACTAAAAATTGTTTTCATTTAAACAAAAACATTACATAGATTTCCACCATTTTGATCATATATTTATAAGTTCCAACATTATATTTTTATATTATTTATATTAATATAAATATACAATCTAGAAAAATGTCTCTTAATCTTTAAATTTATTATTATATCCTTATAATTTAATTAATGTGAAAATATTTGAAAAATAATTATTTTCCCCCACTTGCTGCAACAATTAGCTATTTCTAAAAAATCTCAAAAGTTTACCCTATGATATTTATTACATTATAGTTTTAAATTTTTTTTTCAAATTTTCAAGTAAAATTTGATGAAATGGATGAAATTAATTCAAATTATTCTCACATTAAAACATAAAACCATTTAAGAAGAATGAATTCTTATAGTATAAAATAAATTTTGTTTTATACTTTTTATAGTAATAATAAATAAGTTAATTTAACCTTTTTTGATTGAATTCATTATTTATATTATGGAAATCACTTTAATAGATGTTTTATAATTTAGTTATTCCTGTTAATTCTAACCAACCTAATGACTAGGTTATAAAATTCATATTTAAATATTATTATTCCATGGTACGTTTAAGCATGAGAATTCATGTGGTGCCTTCTATCGAACAAATTATTCATTTAATGGAAATTAAAATATTGGGGTGTTATATTCTCCCCTTTGTATTGAAATTTCATATTTATAATTTTAATTCATTTTGATCATTTCATGAGATTTTAAAATATATTTTCATGAATAATAATTTCTATATTAATATTATAGATCATAATATTTCATAAATAAAAAATTTGTCTACTATTATAAGACTAACACATGCGATTGTATTTTAATAAGAGTAACCTACACATTAATTGATACATTCCCTAAAAAACATGATAAATTTATCATCCATTGATTAATTTTTTTGGATTTATAATGAAATATAATTACTTTATTCCATTCAACTTTTTAAGAGAACCATTTTTCCATGATTGAGTTAGTTAATTAGTTTCAAAATTTGATTCTATAATGACTAAGTGGAATTTTTGTAGTCGAGAGCCTAAAATTGATCTTTTAATGGATAATAGGATTGCTGAAATGATGAGAAGTTATTTCACTAACATAATATTTTTTGAACAAGTTAAGATAATAGTCAATATGAAGAAATGTTTTGTGAAGAAGTAATATATTAAATTTTAAAATAGTAATAATAACACCCATTTAAATACTAAAATATGATAACAATAAAATTATAATACCATTATATCAAAATGGATTATTTTATACTTAATATGCTAATTACAAAACCATAAAAACTAATTAAACTCAAAAAATAAAGATTATGTCAAAGAAATAAATAGGTATTACAATCATGTTTTCAACTAGTGAATAACTATTTATCATAAAAAAATCAACTCAATATATTATCATTATTACTTGATTCCCACTATGTTACCTGATTGATGATTGCTTCATTAGATTGTTAATGGTTAATTCCAAATCTATGATAAATATAAAAGGATTCATAGATCTTGAATAAAATAAAACCTGTGTTTATGATCAAAGTAAATGATTTCATAACTTCAAAGATATCATCTTTAGTTATAGTAATATCATAATCTTACCCATTCTCCCATTTATTTTCAAAGGTAAATTCACCCGAGGACTATAAAATTTGTTTATATAGTTCACCATATTGTCACAGTTGAATCACTGTAAATTGGTTGTTTCTTTCTTTCCATTGTATTCACATAGTTGATCTCATTTGCATCCAATCATGAAGAAAAAAACCAATTCCCTATAAACATCTGCTGAGGTGTTTCTTTACAAAATTTTACCATGTGGGATTTTTCATCCCACCCTTATTCTCTTTAATATTATTTATATTTTCATTGTTATTAGTCATACTATTATTCTATTGATTTATTTTGAAATTATATGACTTGAATAATAAATCCTCTATTCTAATTGTACTTGATTCCATACCATCATATGATGATATGGTTTACAAACTAGTTATCTTTACAGGATTTTCTTAAGACCATCAATGAAATGGTAAATATTCCATTGTATATCATTTTTTTATATCATAGCATATCTTTATAAACATATAATTTATTACTTATGCTAAATAAATTATTATTCTTACTTTAATATTATATCAAGGAATTGACTTTACATATTAGTTCATTAGCCATAAGGAAAATATTTTTCAAAAGAATACCACCTTAAAATTATTTCACTTTATTATCTTTATCTCCTAATTTTTATTTTTATTTTTATTCAATGAACAATATTAATCAATAATTTACTTTAAACAATACCTTATGGGAATAACCTTCTCTATTTAGTTATTTCTTAAAGCCTGGTATATCTTTTCAATGGACTTGATCCACTATTCAACTATCAATTTATGCGTGGTTCCATAAAATGATGAATTTTCTTGCAATGTGAAGCCTTACAACATCATTTAATCATGTTTTTAAGTAATAAGTTTTTATATATGGGTAATTTTATAGTTTAAGAAAAATAAAACTGTCCTAATGTTTTCATTATATTCTTAGAAGAAATACTAACCATATTGACTTGCACATGAGGGAAATCTAAACATTCGTTATTCCAATTGACATGTTTCCAATTCTATCAATTATTCACTACTTCTAAATAGTGTAATAAACTATAATAACTAAAACTATTATGAATAATAGTGTATAAATGAAATCTGGTGCAATTCATAAATTAAATTTATAATTTAAATAAAACTAATCTTAGAATCAAATGCATATAATATTTTTTTATTTCATTAAATTATTAAAATAGTTTAAAATAATTTATAATGATTTATAAAGAGATTTTGAATCAACCAAATCATATCCCCATAGAGTGTCTAGATAGGTGTACAATATCATCCATAACCAATTTCTTTTATTTAGATAGATATTTTATTGTTATGTAACCAGACATTATCTATATTTTCCACACCTAATGATATTATAATATTGTTAAACTTATACTCATAGTATTTTATTAGGATTTATTCTATAATATATTTTTTCTTAAATCTTGTTCTTAAGGGTACAATTAAACTAACTTTTATTGGAACTATAACAACTAAACTATAATAACCTATAGCTGGTGTTTATCTTACTATATTGGTGCATGTTACAAGAAATTGTGTCCTGAAGGATCAAATAGATTAGTAGTATTGAGAGACGAGATACATATATGATTCTCACATTACATTTGAAATTATAAAATAAAACGTAATATTATAGGGAGAATTTTATTATTTATTCTAGTATATCCTTGTAATCATTCATAGATCCCTTCATTGTATCATAAGGTAAAGAAATCATATTAATGAGTATGATTGTATTCTCATTAAGGGAAATCATACAACAAAATATATTATAGAATAAATAAAAAATATTATTATGGTAGAGATAAACAATAATAAAATATTTCATATAATTAATATCATAAAATTGGAATAAATTCATTGATGCTATAACAATATAAATAACCACATGGATAGTAATAACTTGTTTCATAATGATACAATTCATAATGTTAGACATCATAATCTTACCATCAAGGCATTGCGTAAATAAATCATACATAGATATGTTAAGAATACACCAAATAACCAAATTAGTTTGTCTCATGAGCCATATTGATTATTTGAGGGGCTATAAAATACCCCACACAAAACTTATTATGTTTAATTGAATCACTATATGAAATAACAGAATATCGTTTCAATACATAATCAATAAAAACATTCATATTCAAATTATCATATCGAATATTAATATTTTCCCAATTTAGTTAATATAACAATATGATCATAATACATCTTAAGAATTAAGTTGTATGGTTTCATTATATTATATTCCCAATATTGCATAAAATTTATTAGAGGATTTTTATATACATGGATGTATTTTGAAATATCATTGGAAAATTTATTATGGCACATTCACTTTTCACTTTGAAATCACTAATTTAAATTAAAAAAACACATATAATATTATGAAAATAATTTTTATTGAAAATAATCATGTAAACATGTAAAGTAAGAATTAAGTAAAAAAATATTCCTATTTTAGGTAAAGGTCGTTAGTGTGGAAAACATTAAAATAAAGATTTTTTTCACACCGCCAGTAAAAAGTTCCTTGTTAGTAAAATGATAGTAAAGTTCATTATTTTAGAATTTTAAAATGGGTTAAAATTACTTTATTAAATCATTTAAGAATAGTAAAAATAATATTGAAACAATTTTAATGAAAAGAATTATTTGGAATAAATATATTCTCAAATTAATAGAAGAAAATCATTTTTCATTAAAATCAATCTTTTTGACTATTGTGTTCATAGAGATTGGAAATGGAATAAAAGATTTTTATTTATCGATATAATGATAGGATAATTAAATAAAAATTATTATTAAAATATTGATAATAAAATTTCATCATTATAAACATAAGAATAAATAATCCTGGTAAAATGTGATATTATAACGCAAACCCATTGTCGCTTCCGTAACTTCTGAATAATAGCCCCCAGAAACGAAATGAAATACAATTATATATTAAATAAAATGAGAGTAAATATATTTAGGATATTACATGTAAAATGGGATGTATATACCCAACATGAAAGACAGTAGTGGTGAATAAGGCATATGCATGACAAAATCAAAAGTTGGATGAGAAACCCTTACCTTAAGATTTACATTCCTCGTATATAATTTTAACCTCATTTATAATAAATTCAAATTTATAATAATTCTATTATAAAGCCATGTTAACACTAAATTTTTTTTATATGAAACAATTATGAAATCTTATCACATTTTTATGAGTTATTTTTTAAAATCACTATTCTGTGTGATATTTGTTTAGTTTTTCATGCATGTTTTTTAATGGAAGTTCCGATACATTTAAATATATAATGGTTTCATAATATATATAAATTTAATCAGGTCATTTATATTTTATTATTATATAATATCCCTAGTTATAAACATTCCCTAATCATTCAGGTCATAAACATTATAACATCCTTCATGTAAGTCAAAAAATGGACTAAAATAATAGTGTGTTATAAATGCTAAATGAGTAAGAAAAAACTAAGTTATAATATCAACATAACATAGAAATATGGTTATTAATGTACTATGTATTATATATATTCATAATATAAAACTTTATAACCATATAAAAATGTAAAATATTTAAAATGTAATATATTTCTCATGGAAATGATTGTTTGTATGTACTCCTAAACGATACATTAATTTTATAATGAGAAAAAGGAGAAGAAATTAGATAATATTTTGTTATTATATAATTTTTATTATATATTATATATCATATAAATTCTATAATACATTTAGTATATCCATCCGTTATAGGTGGTGATGGAAAATGAATCACATCAATACATGGAGGCGATAGTCTGCACGTACACACGAGTGATATTTTCATTTCAAATTTGGTTGAAACTAGGGGAAATGGTTATAAAATTATAATAATATCATATTATAATATTTAATATTATAATGTACTAATTTTATGATAGATAAAATTAATTATAGGAATTATAAGAAAAAAATAAACATTAAAAGATTCTATAAGGATGATTACCATTTGTTTGAGAGACATCCTTTTGAGAACACCTTAATTATTATTAGGATTGAAAAAAGAGAATACTATAAGATAAATAAAAAAGGTAATGAATATATAATGTTTTTTGGGAATGAAATTTCTATGATATAGTGTTCAATATGTTTGAATAATGGAGGATAATAATTTCCATTTTAAAAGGGAGGGGTGGGATCGACTTGGAATTACTTAAAATATTAAAATAATATAAATCAATTTTCAGGTACAAGTGGACCGAAAAAGATAGGAAATACAAGGTATGATAATATAATATATAAATATATTCAACCAATAAAATTTAGATAAGTTTGATTGTAATTTTTACCCTTATCTATTAGTTTAACCTGCACCCCCAGTCATCGTATTGTAACCCAATCCGTCGAAATAAATATTTATAGTTTTCAGTATTCTTTATAAAAAATTAAATAAAAAATAGTAAACAATAGTAAATAATATTAATTAGTATTATTAAAAATAAGGAATCCATTTTACAAGATTCAATTTATATAAGTGGTAAAAATTAATTTTAATATAAGTGTACAAAACATAATAATAACCATTTTAGAAAAATATTTTTTAACGATAAAATTTATTTTGCAGAAACAAATTAGAATTTTTATTCATATAGAATTAAATTAATTATTTAAAATAAAACTATAGTTATTTTACTTTAATACTAAAATAAAAATGAGAGTATCCTTATAAATACTTTATTTTGAGAGAACAACAAAAAAATTAATTGAAAAAGCCGTTACATAGATTTCCAAATTTTTAAGAATATATTTATATGTTCAACATTATATTTTTATATTAAGTATATTAATAAATATTATTTTAATGAAAAGGTATCATAATCTTTAAATTTAGTCTAATATAATTATAATTTCAAAAAAGGTATAGTATTTTTAAAATCATTATCTTTCATTATTCATCAAAATAATCATCTATTTACAAAAAATCTTTAATCATTTCCATAAGAAAATTTTTAAATTCTAATTTAGAAAATTATTTTCATTTTTTTTAAGTTAGATTTCTAAAAATATGATCAATTATTTTTCATTAGACACACATAAAATAGTTAATAGCCTTTTTTGTAAGGAATTAAATATTATGAAAAAAATATTTTATTCTTATAATATTATTAGTGAATATAATGAGATTAATGTAATTTTTTTGATTAAATTAATGATATTTTTCTACAAAAATTCATTATACATATATTTTAAATTTTATTTATTGATATTCATACCCACCAACCAAACAACTAGGATGTAACAGTCATATTAAACAATATTATTGTATAGCTCATTTAAGCTCGGTGTTGTAAGTGGTGCATTCTATCGAATATAGAATTATTTTAAAGGAAAAGTAAATATTTGGGTTTTAAATTAGCCCATGCATACCAACATTCTATCCTATCAATTTTAATTCATTTTCAGAATATCATGATATTTTAATAGAAATTATATAAAATTTTAATTTTTTAGGTTAAAACTAGTGATGTTATAATTTCATTAATAAAAAACATGTCTACTTTTTAAAAACATCCACTTATGAATGTGTTTCTAGAATCACCTCTTATTAATTAATTGATAATTTCCATAAAAACATGATAAATTAATGTTCAATTTTATGATTTTGAGGAATTATGAGAAAATATTCTCCCATGATTCATTTAAAAAATTTAGGTGAATTTTTCCCTTGATTGAATATTTTAATCAGTTTCTACTTTATGTTATAATAGCGACTCACCAAGAAACATTTTTCATTCCAAAATAATGAATATAAACCTTTAATGGATCATTTAATCTATAAAAAATGAAATGTTATTTCAACCATCTAAAAAATGACTAGAATATGCTAAAATACTACTCAATATGAATAAAATATCTTATCAATTAATAAAACATTAATTTGAAAAACATCAAAAATAGAACCCACAAAAATGCTACAATAATTTGAACATTATATTGTAAAAAACTAGTTAAAGATAAATTATTTTAGGCTTCATCTATAAATTCTAATATCCAAAAAAATTAATTAAACCTAAAAAATCAAGATTATGTTGAAGTCCAACATAGTATAATAGTCGTGTTTAAAACTAGTGAATAACTTTTCATCTTAATATAAACTACATGTTTAATTAATATTATAATAAAATTCTCAATATGTGTTTTGGTTGGCGATTCCTTCATTTGAGTATTAAGGGATAATTTTACAACATAAAAAATTTATAATTTAGCTTTATTACAATCAAAAACATTTTTAATCCACTATATTTTTGAAATAAATCTATGTTTGATAGCATATAAAACACACAACATCGATCTTAAATGAACTACATAACATTTTTATTTTAATATTAAAATTATAACCTAGTCGTTGAGTTAGAAATCATGAATAATATTAACCTCATTATGATATATATATATATATATATCTATATACATGAAATACCAAATATAAATTTATTTATAAATTTTTAATAAATAAGTACACAATTTTTTGTAAATATATTTTATTCATCAACATTTATTGTCATTAAAAATGGTTTATATTTATTTTCTTGAAAAAATATTATACTTATTTTATAGAAATTTATATAACATTATTTTATTATAAGGAAATCATTTTAATAGATAATTCAAAATTAACTTAGCGTTTTTTTGGTATTTTTCAAACAATATTTTTTTCTTATTGAATAGTGAAAAAGAGTGTTTTTATTGAAAATTGAATTTTTGTTTCAATAAATAACAACGATCCATGTTTTTTTAAATTTATTTCTAAATAAAATTCATTATATTATATTATAAATAATATAATTAATTTAAATAAAATAAATTTTATTGTCGAATTTGGTATAAAAATATTTTGGTACCTAAAAGACATTTTTTGGAAAAAAAATTCATTGTGGTTTCAATTTTTATCTTTGATTAAAATTTTAATCTTATAGAAATTCAATTTGATAAAAATTATTCCATATTTTGAATTATTCTGTTCAAATTTTCAATATAGATCCCTTTAAGTATAAGGAATTAATACCAATAACTTTTGTAAAATTCGTCACAATGGTAATGGTTAAATCAGGATAATAGAGATTAAAACTAAGTGTTAGGGTTACCATTTTCATCTTCATTCATATTGGAAGAATTTAATTTCAAACTTATCACTATAGGATCTAAAAATAAGTTTTAAGGGACAGTTTTCTCAGAAAATAAAAAATATAATATTTAAAGCAACAAAAAATAAAAAATGACACTCTCTTACATTTAAATATATGTTATTTGTTCTTATGGGGAAAAAAGTAAGTGTATAATTAATAATAGTGGTTAATTTGGGAATAAAGATATTAATTTAATTATGGAACATTATTTCTAATTTTTAGTAGTCAAATAATTATCTTAAATGTATACTTAACACCGATTCAATATTTATTCAATTCATAGAAAAATAAAATAAAATACTTTAAAAATATTTTGAGTAATATAATTTGAGTATGTTATAGTATTACATAAATTCTATATATTAATATAACACACTAGTTATTAATTAAATATTATATTCTAATTCCATCATTTTTTGGGGTTATTAATTTCTAATTAAAAGAATAACGTCAAAAAATATATTAAGGATATTTTATGAAAATAATATATTATTAAATTTTATAAAACTCTTGAAAATTTGGAAGAAGGACCATTGGGATATGATATGGTATAAAATTGAATCCCATGACTATTTATGTCTTATTTATTAACTTATAATTATAATTATGGCACTTTAAACAATTCATTATCACGGTTAAGGTTAAAATAGGTTAACTAAGTGGCTAAACTAAATGATAAGGAATAAATTGAAACATAAAAAGATTAAAATTTTATTATTTTTACGAAATTAACAAAATATCTTAACATATATTCAAATATCTGTCCATTTGGAGGCATTTTTATTGATAAATAATTTATTATATTTTATTCTTTTAAGAAATTTCAAGAGTTATCATCCCCTCACTTATAAAAGAGAACCCCACATTTCTCTTATTTTCACAAAATTTTGAAACCAAAAATGTTTAATACCTATACATTAATATTCTAAAAATACATATCAAATTTTTAGAGGATGTTTTCTTCCTAAAAGACTCACCCTATCTATCTTAAGAAAGGATCTAAAGGATGTCTCCTAAAGAAGAAGTAATCATTTTACCTGAACTCTTTTAATTTTTTTTCTTCTTATACCTCATCTAAATACATTGAATATATCATAATATAATAAAACGTATATCATAAATATATTAAATTATTATTATTATTTTTAATCCACCATTATCCACCTTATTTTCTATCATATGGAATGTGAAAGTATCTCTCGTGCATTCGTAAGACTTATTGTCTCCCTGTAGCAAAAAAATTCATTTTCCATCACCATATTAATGTATTTTTATTATGATTTGTTTAATTTTATATGTTAAATTTTAGAAAAAATTAATATTATTTAATCATAATACCATATCTACCTTCTTATCTTTTTGATATTTTGAAAAAAGGTAATGTCTATATTGCGTATGTGTGGACTACCACCTCCACAAAATGATGTGATTTTTTTCATTTATAATTTAAATGGATGGTAATAAATAAATATTTTATGAATATATATTATATAAATGAAATTATTATTATTATTTAATGGTTAATTATTATTTACCTTTCTCTAATTTGATCAATTGAAAAGTGAAAATAGCGTTAATGCATTATTGATATATATATATATAGTTAATATATATTTTATTTATATAATAATTATAATTCTGGATATTATGGGATGATTATATTTGTTGAATAATAAAAACCAATGAACCAAAAAATAGTTGAAAAAACTTTCTATTATCACACAAAACCACGATTTTAATAAATAATTGATAATAAATTAGAAATAAAAGGTTATAAGTAAATCATATATAGTATTTTATATGTGATTATGGTTGTTAATATGTTTATAATTAATCTATAATTATTATTTAGTAGGTTCAAACACATATGAACTAATTTGGACCCAAGGTGAGGGTTCTTCATCTCAATATTGATTCATTATGACATATTTGATGTTATGGACCTATTTTTGGTGTATAAGGATTATATAATTCTTCTTTATAATTTTTATAATGGATCACTAATAATTCATGGTATTTAATGTTTTAATTAAAATTATTTCATCCAAAGGGTGTTTTTATTAAAATTTTATCGAATTGTTAAGAGTTTATTTAACAATTTCATCATTAATCAAGATTTTTTATTTTTAAGTATTCACTAAGGGAAATAAAAGATATTTATATCATAAACCCAATATATTTTCTTCTCTAATGGTAATTTATATAAATTAATAGTTTTCCTTTCAATTTCTTATCTTTAATAAATCAATATACCCAAATAATTTGTAAGTGAAACTTAATTTGTTTTTATACTTAGTAAGAAATAAATCTCTCAAATATAAATATTTTCTATAAAATGTTTAAATAATTTTTTAATTTACTATAATGATTTATTAATGACATGTTTAACCATGTTTTATTTTAAAAAATCTATTTTAATTGAATTTTTTTCTTTTTTATGAACAAGTTACTTTATCCCTTTTTCTTACAAAAGTATATAATTAATATTTTTTAAATTATAATGAATGTATAAAATTTTTCATATTCATGACCACTAAATTTTTTAATATTCCTTTAAAATTATCCATGTTTTATTTAAATGAAAAAATTTATCCTATTATTATATAAATTTTCAGTTTTTGAAAGTTAATTTCAATGTAAAAAGGGTATTTTCCATAAGAATGTTTTAACGATATTCTATGGTATTTATATTTATCAAATACATGAAGCTTTTATTTTTCTTTTGATCTACTATGGATATTTCATAATTACACCATCATAATTTTTTTATGGATGGTTTATGGTTATTTTATATGGGGAAAGTACGGACATTCCATATTTAGTTTTTTCAATATAGACACCTCTTGATTATAAGGAATGTTGAAAAAGTTATATTTGTTTTTATATAATGAATTTATTATACATATTATGTAATGATGGGGCCTAGAATAATATATCTCAATTATTAAATGGTTGGACTCATGAGAAAAAAAATTTTGTATTTGGTTGTGTCCTAATCGTTTTATATAAATATCTTAACATTATACGACGCCAATATTTTTCGATGTCTTGGAAGAATGCCTCAATTTTATTTTTTAGATTTTTTAAATCATTTATTGATTTCCATGTTATTTTTTTAATAGTTATGATATCCATTTTTAAGTTTCAAGAAAATGGGATTATTTATTTGGCAATATTTCATCATCCATTATTCATACCATATTATTCCTCAAGGTAAAGTTATTGATTAAATTGATTGTGTTTTATGTTATATACCATACCATATTGATTATTCATTATTTATTTGAGATATATAACCTTTTAAATTACCCTTATTTAGAATATGAGATCACCCTTAATTTTTTTTGCTTTCCCTAGGATTCTTGGATGTGTGTTATTTTTGATTAACAAGGAAATGCTATATGGAATAGTGCTTCTCCTAATGAAAATATAGTATTTTATTTTATTTTTTCAAATATAATGTGAAATTAAATTATGCATCTATTTTTTCAAGACCACTAAAATATTCCTTCATTTTGGATGCGTTCACTTGTATCTAGTACCAATGTAATAACACAAGAACTTCCTTGGGGTTACTAGAATCACGATCTTTATAGATGGTATCAATAGATGTTTGGTGGAAACTTGGAGAAATAGATTAAGGAAATACTATAATAGGTAACATAACCTAATGAGTTAATTTTAGTATAAAACTATTTTTAGGATTACATATTGATGTTTTAGTAAGATATAGTTTATATTAATTTCCTTGAAATACACACATTATAGGATACTATAAGTGGATGTTGTGTTGGTAAAGATTTATCTTGGGGAAATGTCCCAAAAAAAGCTTGTCAAGTATAAATATCTAACATAATTATGGTGCATAGTGAGTGAGAATTTATTTAACAGAAGCTTTGAATCTATATAGGGATATGATTTTAAAAATTCACATTTTATTTAAAAACCACTATGAAGTATTTGAATATATGATAACCATGAATTACCGAGGATAAACCTTACATATTCATAGATTTAGAATAATGTTTCATGACTTATATGTCAAATAAATTATTTTTGTGAATATATTTTTTCTAGATGAGATTATTGTAGCTCATACTATTATATACAATTTTGGTTAATTGATGGAACAAGACGGAAATAGTTTAATACTTAATGTGATGCAAAATGTGGTGATTATGAGAAACCAAATAGTATGATGACATGAGTGAAATATATTGTGATTATTTTCAATTAGATACAACAATATATGATTAAGAACATTCACCATATCCCATTATTGGACTCACAAAGAAGAAAATAATTGGTTTTTAAAAGAGATTAGGTAGTGGAGAGCATGGAAAAAGAAGTCTCAATTTCCATCATGTCATAAATATGGAAAGAGACACCATATATAATGTCCCAAAGGAAGGGGAAGATGTTTTTAATGTGTAAATTAAGTTCATAAAGAAATGAATTTTTGAAGAGTTTATTGTCTTATTTGTTAAACATGACCATTGTCTATGTCGATTCCCTAATATATTGGTTAACACATAGACAAGGGAATGAAATATGTCATTTCAATCATTAAAGTGGAATGATTGAAGTGTTTAGGTATTGCAATTTGATAATTATTTTGTAGGAGTGTTATATCAATTTTTTTGTCTATGGAAATCTTGAAACATCTATTTATTGTTTCATATCTATTTTTATATACGTAATTGTTAGAGTATGTAGAATGGTACTAATGAAAATGAAAATTGGTTTAATGCTAAGGTGATATTTAATGGAATAAATATTGAAGAAAATATAACCCTTAATATTTTTATGATGTTGAGATAATAATTTATATATGAGATAATGAGATGATTATTATTTATAATGAAAAAATATAATATTGTTGACATTGGAATTAATTATTTGTTTGATTATATATTAGATAAAGTTTAATATTTTTTATATTTTTAGAATATATTTTATAATTTTAAATTTTATTTGTTGAATAAGGTGGCATTTTTTATAATAATTCATGTTTTCAGTAAAGCTTTATCATGGTTTAGATTCTTACCATGATTTAGGTGAATATATGATCACATTTTTCACATGTTTTGTATGTGACTTTATTTTATACTTTATCCTATTTCGGGATAAAATTTTCAAAAAGTTTTTTTTTATTTTTGATTATTGAATTCGGGGAGACATATTTTGGATGATTTTTGAGGTTAATAGAAATTTAATGGATTAAATAAAACATTGGGGTTTATTGTAATGTTTTTAGATATTAATTTATTAAATTAGATAAATTATTCAATCCACATTATTCATTATAAATACTTAGAGGAATATTTAATGAATTTTAATACATGTATTGATATTATTATCCCATTAAAGTTAATATTAGTTCTTGAGGCATGAAAACTTTATCTTTTATATTCATTTCTTAGAGAATGATTTGAAGTGGAGCACGATAGAAGAACAAAACAATAATGAAATTGTTCTTAGAAAATAAAAATATATCAAGTAAGTATATTTTTTGGTGTTCTATATCTTGATAGTAAAATAATCCCTCAACTTTAGGAAAAATTTTCTTTAAATAAAAATGTTATACTCTTACCTTTCTTTATGATAAATCAACGTATTTTTTACCCATCACATATTTATGTTTTTTTCATCATTAACATTCTCCTGACCATATGCTCTATTACTCTCTGTTAGGTAGTTGGAATTATTTTTCTACTCCACGATTATATATTCACATCCTAAAAATTTTATCTTATTTAAAAACCTAGTTTTCTATTATTTAAAATAACCTTCTTATTCCCCATTCCCTCTTTTTAAGAGGAAATCATATTAACCCTTTTTATGATGTTGGTTTTAAAAAATTGTATTTTTAAACATAAAACAATTCTTTACAATTAATGAGTTCAAATATTGAGGGAAAATTTTATTAAAAGGGTAGTGGTGGGGATAATGTGACACCCATATATTTTTAAAATAACACTTTGTTCAATTGTGAATACAACACTCAACACTAAGCTTAAACAGATGAAAAAATATTATTATATAAATATGACCATTATAACCTAACTAATAAATTAGTGGGTATTGATAGTATTAACCAAATTATGATATATATATATAAGAGATACTCAATAAAAACGTATTGATTTATTGTTAGTAATTAAATACTAAATTTATTATTAAAGTATTTTATTCCTCAAAATAAGTTTTCTTCAAATATTGTTTTTATTTATTTTTATTAGTAAATATTATAAGTAGTTTTTAGAGAATTTTGAGTGTTTTAATAAAAAGGATATATTTTTATTAATTAAATTTTCAAAATTATATTATATGGAATTATTTTGGATTGTTTTAAGAAGAGTGAATTTCTAGTGAATAGTGAAAATTTCATATATATTGAAATTTTCATTTTTTAAAAAATTTATATAGATAATTTTAATTAAAAAAAGGATTCAAAGGAAAATTATTTCTATTATATTATTATTAATCCAATTAAGTCCATCGTAATCTATTTTATTTTTTAATTTTGTATAAAAACAATTTTTTACTTGAAATGAATTTTCATGAAAATGTATTCATTTGTTCTGTTTTTATTATTTATTTTTAACTAATTTATTCCACTTATAGGGTTTTAATTTGGTAAAATGTATTAAATATTTGGAATCAATATTTTTATGTTTTTTTAAACATGAATCTTGTTTTTTTGTTATGAATATTAATTGGGGTAAAATTTGTCGACTCGGAAAAGGAAAAATCGGGTTATCTTGGTTAAAATTAAGTGTTAATGAAACCATTTTTTCATATTAATTATTATTGAATGAATCTAATTCAAAAATTATCACCATTGGATCAAAATTCAATTATTAGTGGACAATTTTCATTGAAAATTTCCTATATAATATTTAAAGTAGAGAGATATACAAAATGTCACTCTTATACTATCAAATATATTTTATGTGTTCAAATAGGGATAAAATAATGTAGTTAATGATTAGTAATGGTTATTTATATAATAATTAATTTATTTTAATTATAGTAATTTATTTATTATTTTTACACATTAAATATTTACTTTAAATGCTTACGCAATAGAGACACGATATTTCTTAAATTTATAGATTAATATAATAAATGATTTTCAAAATATTAATAATAAAATACATTAACTAATTTATAGTGTCAAATGAAATTTTTAGATGTATATAACCTTATAGTTATGTATTAAATTATTATTTTCAAATTGCATCTTTTTCATGATGTCTATAAATTCAAATTAATTGAATACTGTTAAAAACTACATTAATGATATTTTATTAAAATGATAACTATTAATTTTTTTAAAAATAAATAATCTTTAAATTAAAAAATGGGATAAGTTAAGATAAAAAATTTCACCCCTTTTCCATTTATGGGACAATTTAAACCCTATATGTAAAATTATAACCCTTTAAGTGTGAAAAATGCATTATCACGGTTATAGTTAAAATATTTTCTCTATGGGGTTAGACCAAAATATAATGTTTAGAACACCAAATGAACCTATAAATATGAGATTATTTTATGATATTTAAAAAATATACTACCTTATATTTGAATATCTCTCTATTTGGAATCTTCTTCCTTGAGAATGGCCCAATTATATTTTAATCTTGTAAGGAATTACAAGAGTTCCCCGCCCCTCACATGTAAAATGGAATTAAAAATTTCAATTTTTTATGATAAATTGAGAAGGTTAAATCCAAAAATACCAATAAATTGATCTTATCATCATCCTTATCAACTTTTTTAGGTGATAGTATTCCCAAAAGGCCAACACTAGGGTGGATAATAAAGGATCTAAAGGAGTTCTCCCAAAGAAGAGGCCATCATTTTTCCCAACCTCTTTCAAATTATTTCTTATTATAACTCTTATTACTACATTTTATTTATCATAAATTAATTTAGTTAGAATAATAAATATACTGAAATGTTATTAGGACTCTGAAACCTCCATTTTCCACACTCTTTAATGTTAAATAAGAGGTGAAAGTATCTCTTTTGAATACATATGTCCAACAATCTCCTTGTAGCAATACAATTAATTTTCCATCACCATATTTCATGGATGGTAACTAGAATGGGATTTAAGTTTCTACATGATATTATAAACACAATAATTCTTCCCTAATTATAATATCATATCTACCTTCTTACCTCCAATCTGTTAGAAAATGATAATGTCTCTCATGCGTACATGGGGAATACTGCCTCCACATAGCTATGTTATTTGTTAGTCATTTATTATTTATAGGGATAGTAATAATTATAGATTTAATGAATATATAAAATATATATGAAAATTAGTTTTTTTAATAAAGGAGAAATATTATTTACCTTTCTTTCACTCCATCCGACGAAATGTTAAAACAACTTTTATAGGTATATTTGGCCTACCATCTCCTTAAACAATGTAATTTATTTCTCTATCTCTATATTTAGTGTATTTTTATATAAAAGGAATATAAATGATATTTATATCATTATTAACATTATATATATGATTAAACCGTGATAAAAGTACATATAAAATAACTATCGAACCAAAACATTCATGAAAAACGAAGCAGTTATCACATGAAAGAATGATTTTAATAATAAATTGTTAATAAATTGGTAGTAAAAGGTAATAAGTAAATAAAATATATAATGATAAATTAAATTATGGAAATTTAATATATTTATAATAAATATGTATTTATTATGTATAATATTCAAACAAATATGAAGGATGTAGGACCTGAGGTAAGGGTTCTCCATCTCAATATTGTTTCATTGATACATGTTTGTTGTTATGCACCGATTTACGTTTATGAGGTGTATATGTGACCCTTTGACATGTTATGTTATGTATACTTATTAATTAATGGTATTGAAGTTAAAATTAATTTTATTTCATTGAAGTGTGTTTTATTTAAAAATTATGAATGTGTAAGTGATTATTTCACAATGTCACATGTTTGAGATTTTTTTGTGAAAGTCTCTACTAGTGGAAATATGTAACCACATTGACTCCAGTGACATAGATTTTGTGGATACATTATTAAATTACTGTATCTATATATTTTCTAATCTAGAAGGTCATATTATTTTAGTTGTCTTGGTGGAGGTCTAGATAAATACATGATACCCATTTAACACTCGGATTAAAATATAAAGCATAATAATGGAAAACATTAGGAATCCTTGAACTCATTCAATGAATTATTCTTCATTTCATGGGGAAAGGGAAAAAAATAAGGGTGAGATCAAATTATGATAATTTTTTTATATAAAATGGAATCCATCATTTTTATATATGGCATAATCAATATGATATGGAAAATAATTGAAAACACTTGCTATTTAATCAATAAATTTATCTCGAAATGTATACATGGAAAATATAAAATAAAAAATATATGGGATAATAATAATTGAATTATAAATGAAATAAATACTTAATATTTGATTTCATGATCCCAGATATCATAATATCTATAATTTCAAGACCATGTTTGATGATAATTTAAAACTAAGGGAATGTACACACGAAATCTCCATTTAACATTTCCAACTAATTTGTCTCATGAGACCCATCAATGCATTTATGGGATATATAATTCAGTTACCCACATTTCACAACATTTAAAATGCATTAATCATATAAAAAATTATCTATTTAGTTTGTTAACAACATGCCTTATCAACAAATATCAATATTAAGTAAAAAATATATATTATCATTAATTCTCCACCCAATCAAATAAATTTCAATGTAAGACATTGTATGTAAAATAGTAAATGGTTTAGGAAATAATCATACCCATTATACAAATAATATGGATATTTAAGGGAAATTTGGTGTTCAACGATTATAATAAAAATAGTGTTTTAAGAAAACTTTAATGGCCAAAAAATAAATAAGTGAAAAAAGATGAAATTTAATTCATAAAAATACATGTTTAAAATAAATTTATATTTATTGAAAAATAAAATAAAATGGATGATAAATATAAAAAAATATTATCTGAATATTTTTATTTTTGCAACATTAAAAATGTGTAAAAGAGGAAAAAATATTTTAAAATAATTATAGAGTTGGGGAATTCAGTTAAAGCCATATAAGTTAGAAATATTCCTTTGATATTATTGTAAATAAAGTTAAAAATGAAACATTTAGTGAGAAAATTAGGAAGATTCATTTAATATCATATATAAATTCATAGATAGGTTAAAATATACTTTAAAAATTATTTTTTAAAATACAATGATGCTTAACAAGAAAAATTTGGAAAAATTGATATGGAAGAAGAATATACACAATAAAGAAGAAAAAAAGATATATATATTTTTTAAAAAGTAATATTAAAATAATAACATGAATTGAATCATTAATCATAATTTATAAATGTATATTCATGTTAAATAATTCAAATAGGTTGTACATACACCACATAAACGTAAGTAGGTGGTTGTTCTCAAATATGTCTCAATGGAGTGGAAATTGATACAAAATCAATTATGTCATGCTTTACATTAGTTAAACATAATTTAAAATCATGTATAATGGTCTTAAACATGTTATTAATTTATACTAAAACCATACTAATATTTATAATATCATATATAATCCTATTATTTCATCTTTTCACTTGATCATTAATAATATTTCATTATTATAATTGTTTCGGGTGTTAACTATTTCATTTTTATATGCATGTTTTGTCATGTAAGTTATAGTTTCTATGAATAATATATAGTTAAATCATCTCTAGAATTATAGTAAAATAATAAATATCAATTTTTTTTAGAATCAGTCTTAAAATTTGAACATGGAAAATGAATTACATCTATTGATAGAGATGGTAGGTCATTCGTACCCATGAGTGACATTATAATTTATTTAATGGGTTAAATCGCATGTAATTGGATGATATATTAAATTTTAAGAATAAATATCTTGTAATTGATATTATATAGACTCATTATTTTCATCTTTAATGATATCCTTGTGGGTTGATGATGGAAAAAATGACATTAGTTTGTGGCATGGTAGTCCACTGAACGCACGGGTGATGGTTTTGATTCCCATTTAATAGAGAATGATATTGTTAAATATTGCTAAATAAAAATAAAAACATTTATGTATATGGTATATATATTTTTTAATTATATTGTAAATATTAAGACATAATTGAAGGTGTTAAAAGAAGTAAAAATAAATAGCTTGGTGAAGAAAAATACCTTCTGTTAGAAGATCCCACTTAGATCTCTTACCAAAGACCATAGAGTTGGTATTTCGGGAATACTAGAACAACTATAAAGTGACAAAGAATGTTTGGGAGAGATATTTGAAAGGTTTTTTTAAGATATATGTTCTTAGAGGTTTGAATAAGTGAGGTTAGGGGGTTCTATTTTAAAACTAAGGTGAGTGGCACAATTGTAAATTATCAAGGTTTTTCAACATTTTCATGTAAATTTATAGGTTATATGGATCCAAAATTGATCATATAATAACGATAAAATGATATGTCAGAAATGACCCTAAAAAAATTCTATTTCAGAAAGTTTTTAGGCAATTTATTCCCTTATCTTTAAAGATTAAGCTCCAATAAAACCCGTTTTTACGTCAACTATGGTAAATAATTTTTATTTTTTTAATATTAATAGGTAAAAAATACGTTAAACATATTACCAAATAATAAATAGTTTGATAAAAAATATTGAATCCATTTTATAAAAATAAATTCATAGAAGAGAGAAAATTTAATTTGAAAATAAAGTAGAAAAACATGTAAAATCGGTTTTTGAAAAAAAAAATGCATTTTTCAAGGATAATATGATATATTATTAACTATATAACTAGTAATCATACATATTTGGATTTAAATTCATATTTTTATATATATAATATATAAATATCATTTAAATCATTCATTATTAATGATTTGTTTAAATAATTTAATTGGAAATAAATTATTCCCTAAAAAATTGTTTTCATAAAACAAATATATTGTTTACCTCTATAAAATTGACATTAAATAAAATTTTAATTCAACATATTTGTAAAGACCTAGAAATTTAAAGGATATTTTTTTTCTTAAATACTTTGGAATTTTACGAGTCTGTGGCTTCTGAGGACACTTGATTTCAAGGCCCGGTGTGCTCGAAATCAATTTTCAAAGTTTATCTCAGGTACGTTCAGTGAACGAACGAGCATGTTTTTCTATCTTTTGAACCGGTGCTCAAAATTGAAATTTGAGGGCACCGATGAACTCGCAGCGCCGGTATTTTCTTATGAGGACTTTTACCGTAGTTGCGTTTGCACGGGAGAAGAAGTTAAATTTTGGGGATTAAATAAGAAGTAAATAAAATTGTCTAAAATTTTATTTTATTATCCTTGGATGTTAAACTCTACCAATGGGAAGTTGTTTGTGGGGCCCACAACCACCCAACTTCCCATGTGTGGTTATGTGGGAGGTGGGACCCACACGATCCCCTCCCTTTTCACATTCCATAACCCCTTAACCCTCTTTGAACTCCCATGTTAATTACATGGCAACTCCCTATTAATTTTGTATCCTTTAAATGTGTAACTCTTCCTCTCTCCCTCTTTAAACCTTTCCAACCTATCACTTATTTAATTAGACAACTCATGGTTTAATTAATTAAGTGAATTAGGATTTGAATTTTGTAAATTTGAATGCATGGAATGATTTAAAAAAATAAGAGGAAGCATTATTTTATTTTGGGTTAGAATTGTTGTGTGAGGATGAAGTGGGAGAATTCTAGTATTTTTTGCAGAACTACAGCCTCAACGAAGAACGTCATACCATCCATGAAGAATGTCATCTCTCTGACGAAGAATGCCGTCATCACAAAGAGCGACGACGTGCCTTTCCTTCTTCTCTCCACAACTAGTGTGGAGAGGTCGTTCCCTCCTTGGACACACACCAATGTCGTCTTCGAAACCTCACCCCACGACGCCGTCTTCCGCGACGCCTTGCGAATGACATCGTTTATCGAGGTAGCAGTGTCTTTGGAATGAGTAATGATTGGTTTTCTTTCCATGTTGTTGTTCCTCTTAAACCGCTTGTTATCGGACTAATACGAAAGGGACGGGACCAAACTAACACGGTCTGATTCCTCCGTTGTTCTTGCGAATTTGTGGAATTCTTCGGCCATTCTTGAGCAATGAAACATGCTATGTTTTCGAAGCCAATCAGAGGCCCGAAAACATCATAAACGGCCTCAGAGCATCAGGGCAACCTAGAAGCAGATGTTTTATAGAAATCGGATCATCAGAACGAAGAACGGACACCTCGGGAGGCATGCTGGTCAGAGACTTCGTTTTCTAGAAATTTTTAGAATACATGGTGTGTCCTCTAAGAGCACATGCCGTGTAGTACAAGCGTACTGTGGCTTCCATTTCGGACGTTAGAAAAGTAGTTCATGGCGTGTGACTATAGACACACAACATGTAATCTCTACAATGTTTGTCCAAGGAGAATTCGATGGACATGGCGTGTATTCATGGAAAGTACACGAACAAAAACAAAAATACATGGCCAAGTAACAGAGCATGTATTCTCTTCATGGAAAGGCAGAAGCAGCTTCACGAGTGTAACGACCTGAAATTTTAAAAAATCCTTGTTTCCTAATTTTGTGTGTTATTTTTTTATACTCTACAAAACTGTTTCTTTTGATAACATGAGTATAATTAAAATGAGACCGTTGGGTTTTGACTATTATATGAACGTTAGTCAGTATGACTGTTGGAAACTAAATTTTGCGACTATTGTCTCTAAATAAAAGTGATCTTGGTTAATGAATATAGAAAGAATATTTTATGGCCTCATCCAGTAGTCTTGGGCCAATCGAAGCCCATCTAACAGAACTTGGGAAGAAGGTAGCACCACTGGGCTTTGCTCTGGACCAAACCCAAGCCGAACTTCATTATGTGAAGCTAGAACAGAATTTCCTTCATGAGAAGTTCAAACTGATAGAAATTACTACTAGTTCAATGTTGGTCGAGCATCCCTCGTATTCTCTCACCTTAGCACACCATACACATAGGTCCTATGATGGGGTTATAAGGGGCTATGTAAGGAGACTGTAACTGTGTTTTGTAATCCTTTTAGATAAATAAAATTTTGTTTTCTTCTTATGATGAAGTTTTTGAATTTTCAAATGTCCGGATAAATATAGTATGCATATTTTTGATGAATTATAGAAAAACAATATTTGAAAATATTTATGTAAACCTTCAAATTTTTGATGAATAGTAAATTATGAATAGTGATTTTACGCTTAGGATTAGTAATGTGACCAAATGTATTAGTAATATCACTTTAAGACAGTATTAATATAATCTTGGCACCTTGATTTAGTAATGCGATTCAATAAAATAGATAAATAACTGTTTCAGAAATTATAAGTCAAGTATCAGTTTTTTTTGGGTGAATAGAATTTTAATTAAAAATAAAATTAAAAATATTTAGAAAATTATTTTTATAAAATGGATTTCATTTTTGAACTCAGAGCATCGATATTATGTTAAGGTAATTTTTGGGGTTTTTTCTGAAAAAATGAATTTTCGGTGAATAGTGTATTTATTTAAAAATTAAATTAAAAATATTTAGAAAATTATTTTTATAATATAGAGTTCATTTTTGAAATTAGAGCATCGATTTTTGGTTAATGTTAAATTTTGGGATTTTTCTGAGAAAGTTGAATTTTTAGTGAATAGTGAAAATACAGTTTTTAAGTTACGGGTGTTTAATGACATCATTAAAGATGTATTAGGTATGTAATAAATATTTTCGACTTATTAATAGTAATATAAGCTATGAGGTGTATGAAGTGGCCAATACGATGGGAAAATACCATGGTCAAGCCCATGGTTTTTCCAAAACCACCAATGAGGTGTCCATTGGCCATTAATGCCTTGTCCCCTCACTTTCCCTATAAATACCCACCCTTTCCTCATTTAGTTTTCACTCCCAACTCTCCCCCAACATTTATCTGGTCTCATTACCTCCCAAGGAGTCCTCCCAAGTTTCCCCCAAGCCCTCAAGGTCCCAACCTTTGTGTTTTAAGAGTTACCTTTTAAGGTAAGGGATTCAACCTCTCTCTTTCTTTTCAAATACTATCTTTTAAGTAGTTTCTTTTATGCTCCATGTTCTTATGTTGGAAGATGTTATTTTATATTCCTATCACTTCAATTTTCATGTTCATATGATGATAGATCCCCTCTTACTCTCATCATTTCGTTTTATGAATGTTTAAGTGGCGTCGTTAGGCTGCCAAAATTTTTGTAACATATTCTTTCACCCTTCTCATTTTCAAGTTCTATTTTCTTGTCAAGTCTTTAAAGTTCCTTTTTATTATGTTGGGGTATGATATATATATCTATCATACTGATATTTTATGTTAATATGATGAGAGACCCTATTTTATCTCGTCAATTCATTTTTTTGAAGTTTAAGTGACGTTGTTAGGATGCAGAATTTTTAAGGGATTCATTCACATTTCTCATTTTCAAGTTCGATTTTTTTGTCAAGTCTTTCAAGTTCCTTTTTATTATGTTGGGGTATGAAATATAAATCTATAATACTTATATTTTATGTTAATATGATGATAGACCCTATTTAATCTCGTCAATTCATTTTTTTGAAGTTTAAGTGACGTCGTTAGGCTGCCAATTTTTCATAAGAGAAATCTTATTTTTGTCTTCCTTCCATGTTCTTCATTTCATATGGTATATCTTTCAAATTTCATTACCATGTTCTTAAATACATTATATTATTCCATCCTACTGTTTTATGGATCATTTATGAGTGGGTGACCCATGTCCCCTCTCTTTTCAATGTTTTCTAAAACCCTACAACATAGCCGTTATGCTGCCGAATTTCCGTCTCAAAATGTCTCTCCCTTTTTCTAAAATTATTTTATTTTATTAAGTGAATACTCAAAGCTATTTATTCTAAATGGGTATTCACATATATACCAAAATTTTCTATTTTAAATTCTGGGATTTACATACATGAGCCCCTATTTCTTTTTCCGTGGGTTTAAAGTGACATAAAGATCATGTCTTTAAAGCAGTTTTTAAAACATTATGATTATGAAATGAAACCCATTTATTTTTTTCTATATGGGTTATTTATGAAATATTTGATGATGATATATGTGGATCACATGATAAAAAATGCCAATTTAAGGGTGTGCCCAGATAGCGCTCCAATGCATTGGGTAAAGACTTAATCTATAGAGATGACCATTTTTAACGATATCTTGGTGAATAACCTTGGTAATTTTTAATGACACCTTGGGGATGGACCTTGGTGAAACGGAAATGATTGTCTATGTTAAATGTTGTAGCCACATCTTCATGTTATGAAATTCATTTTTTTATTATGATATGCCTCATGATTTCTTTCTCATGCCTTAACGATCTTTTTCATGACTTTATTGATGTATCTCAAGTTCACATGTAAAATGTTTCCCTTGTTTCCCTTTCTGGGATTTATGCTCACCCTTTCCTTTGATGCATTCTCTCATGTTATGAGATGTTGTAATGAACTTAGGATGAAAAAATGAAGAATCCTTTCAAGTGTTTAAGAAGAATGTTTTATGTCATTTTCTTGTATTAAGCTCCTGGTTTCCAAGACACTAAACCTTAGAGATCCTCAGTTTTGTATAATGTAATGAAAGTTTATGTGATAAAAGGGTAGGATGCTATAGTTGGTATCAAAAAATGGTTTAGTTATTTGTGGAAATTAGGATATGAAAACTTTAGAAAGAACCCTATAGAAAAGTTTAAATATAGGAAATCTTCCTGATATTTTGGTGAGTATTGTGTAAGTGGTTTATCAAGAAAATACATCCCTGTCTAGATATGAGTAGGTAGATTTGGATCTGGAACATATGTACATAGGGGTAAAACCCAAAAACACCACTTTGAGCTAGCCTCGAACGGGAACTGGTACACGACAATAGGCCTTGCTGCACTCTTGGTTACGACACTCCCATGGGATATTCTTTGGTGAATTCGTAAGATTAGTATGAACCATTATTAAAAGAATAAAGTTAAAATGAAATAAAGATTCACATAAGAATATATGATCATGGATAACCTAGATTGGAACCTAGTGGATCACAAGTTAGGATATAATTTTCTTCTACAAGTTTATCCTTCTATTCTTAAAGTTTCCTTTTCATGATTATTGGCTATGTATTTAAGCCCCCTAATTATACTTTCTTTTCATAGTTAATGGCAGTAAATGGAAGAACATGCCCCAACAACCAATGTGATAGGAAATGTGATGATTGCCTTTTTAATGTGATAGAGATGATGATAGATCATGTTGAACATATTGTGATTATGCCAAACCAGCTATCAAAAATCACAATTAATAATTGGTACCTAGTTGAATGCCCAAATTAAACAAGGAAGAAGAAGATGAAGTCTCAAGGATGTTCATCTGGTGAAGTTGATAAGGGAAAGAAGACCCAATTTCCTTCATGCAAAAAGTGTGGAATGATTTACCAAGGAGAATGTCACAAAGGAACTGGGAGATGTTTTAAGTGTGGGGTGATTGGGAATAAAGTAGCATATTGCTTTTAAAAAATGGATAATGTGATGAATAGAGATAAGGTTCGATCTAATATACCTTATACATTTCAATTTCGTAAATGTGGTGAAGCTGTACATTATCCAAGGTAATGATCTGTTGGAAGGAATGAGAAGCATGACGAGCATTAACAATCTTCAAGGACAATGGAATAATGCAAGTCCAATGCCGAGATGGATCATGATGACTGAAGTACATGTAACTTATTCACAATAATTGTCTACTTCATGTTGTATTTTAGTTCGTTCCCTGTGAGGATATCTTTAAAGTTTTCTTAGAACATCTAGTCACTACCTTATATGGGTTTATATCATTAAATAAAACATTTATTGTTATGTAGTACATGTTGATGTTGTAAAACTGTTCTTCTTAAAAAATGATTAGGTGATTAAAAGATGAATATTATTTTAGAAGACGTTCACTATTTTGGGAACCCTATATGATCAAGGTAAATACATTACTACTGTATTTTCTTTGAGGGTTAAAGGTTGACTTATATTTTGAAGAATCGACAAATTTAAGGCGAACTTATGGTAATTTAGGTTACTTATGGAAATGATTAACCTATCTTGGAGAAAATATGTTTAGGTTAGTTACTTTTGTTAGGAGTGGTTGATGTTGCTTGGAGATGAATGATAAAGTTTATCTTGGAAGACTATGTTATCAAATCCTTCTTGTATTTGGGTTTCAATCATAGTTTGGTTTATTTTCCGGAATTTTAAGGAAAGTTATTTATGGAATGGTCTATGATCAACTTTGGGTAGTACCATGGAATTTTGAAGATTTAAAAGTAGTTTCCCTTCCTATGGGGTTATTTCTTTTTGAAGAGTTGTTTTATCTTACCCTTTCATTTTTAGGGAAATGTTTAATGATAGAAGAAATATATTGTTAATCTTTTGTTGATTATGTGATTCTCTAGAAGATGATTCTTGTGATTTGGATGAGACCAAGTGTTTTTGAATGCTCATCGTTTGGATAAAAGATTTGTTTTGGTAGAAACTTATTAAAGGACGAAACTATACTTTAAGTTAAGTATATTTCCTTATGTTCATATTCTATGTAGTGAATGAATTCCTCAAAATTATGAAAAGGAATGAAAAAAATGTTGTTGGTTTATGTTTCCTACCGGGTAATAAAAGACCGTTTACACACATCATAACTTTGTGATTTTCTTGTTGTTAACTTTCTCTTAATAATGTTTTCTATCACTCTCCCTCAGAACATAACCCTTTGTTTTCTCCTCCATATCCATGTTTTCCTACATGGAATCCTAGTATGGGTTTTCTCAGGTGACCTTTTTACTTCCTTTTCTTTCTTTTAAAGTAATAGTGTTACTAAATCTTTTTCGATGTGGGACTTTCAATGAAATTTCCAAGCCCAATTTTAAAAATTGCGAGGATGCAATTTCTTAAGGGGGGAAGATTGTAACGACCCGAAATTTTGAATAAACCTTGTTTCTTAATTTTGTGTGTTATTTTTTTTTTATACTCAACAAAACTATTTCATTTGATAACATGAGTATAATTAAAATGGTACCATTGGGTTTAGACTGTTATATGACAGTTAGTCAGTATGACCGTTGCAATCTTAATTTTGCGATTATTGTCTCTAAATACAAGTGATCTTGTTTAATGAATATAGAAAGAATATTTGATGGCCTCATCCAGAAGTCTCAGGCCAATCGAAGCCCATCTAACAGAACTTGGGAAGGAGGTAGCACCACTGGGCTTTGCTCTGGACCAAACCCAAGCCGAACTTCATCGTGTGAAGCTAGAACAGAATCACCTTCACAAGAAGTCCAAACTGATAGAAATTACTGCTCGTGCAATGTTGGTCGAGCCTCCCTTGGATTCTCTCACCTTAGCACACCTTACACTTAGGTCCTATGCTGGGGTTATAAGGGGCTATGTAAGGAGACCGTAACTCTTTTTTGTAATCCTTTGAGATAAATAAAATTTTGTTTTCTTCTTATGATGAAGTTTGTGAATTTTCAAATGTCCGGATAAATATAGTATGCATATTTTTGATGAATTATAGAAAAAAGTTATTTGAAAATATTTATGTAAACCTTAAATAATCAATTATGTGTAATGATTTTCAAAAAATGGTCTTCTAAAATTATGTTCTGTAAGAAATTTAGAGTCTAATACTATCAACTTGATTTTTGATGAATAGTAAACTATGAATAGTGATTTTACCCTTAGGATTAGTAATGTGACCAAATGGATTAGTAATATCACTTTAAGAAAGTATTAATATAATCTAGGCACCTTGATTTTGTAATGTGATTCAATTAAATAGATAAATAACTATTTTAGAAATTATTAGTCAAGTATCGGTTTTTTTGAATGAATAGTGTTTTTTAATTAAAAATTAAATTAAAAATATTTAGAAAATTATTTTTATAAAATGGATTTCATTTTGATACTCAGAGCATCGATATTATGTTAAGGTACTTTTTGGGGTTTTTTCGGAAAAAAATGATGTTTTGGTGAATAGTGTATTTATTTAAAAACTAAATTAAAAATATTTAAAAATTTATTTTTATAAAATAGAGTACATTTTTTAAATCAGAGCATTGATATTTGATTAACGTGAAATTTTTGGATTTTTCTGAGAAAGTTGAATTTTCGGTGAATAGTGAAAATACAGTTTTTAAGATACGGGTGTTTAATGACATCATTAAATGATGTATTAGGTATGTAATAAATATGGTAGACTTATGAATAGTAATATAAGGTATGAGGTGTCCCAAGTGGCCAATACCGTGGGCAAATACCATGGGAAAGCCCATGGTTTTTCCAAAACCACCAATGAGGTGTCCCTTGGCCATTAATGCCCTGTCCCCTCACTTTCCCTATAAATACTCACCCTTTCCTCCTTTAGTTTTCAGTCCCAACTCCCCCCCAACGAATATCTGGTCTCATTACCTCCCAAGGAGTCCTCCCAAGGTTCCCCCAAGCCCTCAAGGTCCCAACCATTGAGTTTTAAGAGTTACGTTTTAAGGTAAGGGATCCAACCTCTCTCTTTCTTTTCAAATACTCTCTTTTAAGTGATTTCATTTATGCTCCATGTTCTTATGTTGGAGGATGTTCTTTTATATTCCTCTTACTTCCCTTTTCATGTTCATATGATGAGATATCCCCTCTTACTCTCATCATTTCGTTTTATGAATGTTTAAGTGGCGCTGTTAGGCTGCCGAAATTTTTGTAACGGATTCTTTCACCCTTCTCATTTTCAAGTTCTATTTTCTTATCAAGTCTTTCAAGTTCCTTTTGATTATGTTGGGGTATGATCTCTATATCTATCATACTTATCTATTATGTTCATATGATTAGAGACCCTATTTGATCTCTTCAATTCATTTTTTTTAAGTTTAAGTGACGTCATTAGGCTGCCGAATTTTTAAGGGATTCTTTCACCCTTCTCATTTTCAAGTTCTATTTTCTTGTCAAGTCTTTCAAGTTCATTTTTCTTATTATGGGGTATGATATCTATATATATCATACTGATATTTTATGTTCATATGATTATAGAACCTATTTGATCCTGTCAATTCATTTTTTTAAAGATTAAATGATGCCGTTAGGCTGTCGAATTTTTATAAGAGAAATCTTAATTTTGTCTTCCTTTAATGTTATTCATCTCATATGGTATATCTTTCAAATTTCATTACCGTGTTCTTAAATACATTATATTTCCCCCCTACCATTTTATGGATCATTTATGAGTGTGTGACCCATGTCCCCTCTCTTTTCAATGTTTTCTAAAACCCTACAACATAGCCATTATGCTGCCGAATTTCCATCTCAAAATGTCTCTCTCTTTTTCTCAAATTATTTTATTTTATTAAGTGAATACTCAAAGATCTTTCTTATAAAGAGGTATTCACATATATACCAAAATGTTCTATTTTAAATTCTGGGATTTATATACATGAGACCCTCTTTCCTTTTCTGTGGGTTTAAAGTGACATAAAGATCATGTCTTTAAAGCAGTTTTAAAACTTTATGATTATAAAATTAAACCCATTTATTTTATAATATATGGGTTATTTATGAATTTTATTATGATTATATATGTGGGTCACATGATAAAAAATGAAAATTTAAGGGTGCTCCCTTATAGCGATCCAATGCATTAGGTAAAGGCTTAATCTCTAGAGATGACCATTTTTAACGATATCTTAGTGAATAACCTTTGTAATTTTTAATGACACCTTGGGGATGGAACTTGGTGAAACGGAAATGATTTTCTAAGTTAAATGTTGTAGCCACATATTCATGTTATGAAATACGTTGTTTTTATTATGATATTCCTCATGATTTCATTCTCATGCCTTAAAGTTCCTTTTCATGACATTATTGATTTATCTCAAGTTCACATGTAAAATTTTTCCCTTGTTTCCCTTACTGGGCCTTATTCTCACCCTTTCCTTTGATGTATGCTCCCAGGTTATGAGATGCTGTAATGAACTTAGGATGAACAAATGAAGAAGCCTTTATAGTGTTTAAGAAGAATTTTTTATGTCGTTTTCATGTATTAAGCTCCTGGTTTCCAAGACAGTAAACCTTAAAGATCCTCGATTTTGTATAATGTAATGAATGTTTATGTGATAAAAAGGCAGGATGCTATAGCGAGGCTCGGCATGTAATATGGGAGATACACGAACCCGGGTAGAACCACATGGCCAAGAGACTCGACATGTACTATCTTTACCATGGCAGAAGCATCTTCCTGAGGACTCTGCGTGTATTCTAGGAATACACGGACATAGGGTGGAGTACATGGGCATGTACTCCACCACACAGCCAGGCATGGACATCGCTCATAGAACCAACCAAAGAGTTTTGGACACGACATGTAACCATACCACACACCTTTTACTTACTTACCTACATGACCAGCCCTGTGACATGGGTCGTTTCACATGGGCAGTACCCGATGACTGATGACACGGCGTGTATCGCTTACCTACACACAGTGTAGTTTAGAGAAATGGCTTGGTCGTCTTGTTCTCCATGACATGGGCACGTTTTTCTTGATTTTCCCCTATGAAGTGGGACAAAACTAAATTATACATCAACTCTGGACTTCGTGGCAGCTGATGTATCGATCTTTGACTCGGGGAGCGGACACTCCAGAAATCGAGCGAGCTGTGTGTGGGAACCCAAGAGCTGGATGAGACTGCGATGACGATGACGACTGTACATGGATCCTACATGGGTTCGACAGTGAGGACGAATGTAATTGGATCCTATGTGGGTTCGACAGCGATGATGACTGTTCTTGGATCCTACATGGGTTCATAAGCGATGGTTACTGTACTAGGATCCTACGTGGGTTCAGCATCGATGACTTCTATACTTGGATTTGACATGGGTTCAGCAGGAGAGATGATTCAGAGGCTACATCAATCATCTCCACCCCTCTTCGTGAGTAGTATTCATGTGTGAGCTAAGTCTTGATCTTCAATCTTTATCATCGATGTGATTTTCTTGCTTTCATGTGTAGACTGGGTTGTGCTTTCCTGTGTGTATGGTGTTATACTTGGGCTCGTGAGTTGGAGCCTAACTGGGATTGATGACTTAGGCATATGTATGGGAATATACCTAAGTAGAGTTGGTTGATACTTTGTGTTGTACCTCTGCTTTGTGGTTTATCCTTTGTGGATTCTGGGAGACCTTTGGGGGTCTCGGGGTCCATTCTGAGTATCGTATACTCACCCCTGCATGGGCTATGCCCGCACTACGTTGTGTTGGATGCGGACGAAAGACAGAACTGATCGAGGTGGAGTCTTGTGGAGCGGGACAATACCTGGAGGTGGACTACTTGGCGGGACGTACACGGATCGGACGGCCAGACCTGAGGAGCTGAGGAGACCATTTGTACCCACCCTTCAGGTGTAATATACAGAGGATGACTCAGTGGTTGATGTTCTACTTTATTGTAGCTATTCCTTCTTTACTTTTGTACTGTACTTTCAGTTGGGTTTGTATTCTGGCCCATTTACTTTCCAGCCCTTATTTTTCTACTCAGTTTACTTAGTGTCATTTCAGCTTGCATACTCTGTTTTGTTTTTTAGTTATATAAGGGAAATGCATTCCATTTTTTTGGTATTTACACCTTTGGTGCTAGTCAACAACCCCTGGCCTATGGAAGGTGGGCTTGGGGTAGTCACGACACCGGCCCCGAGGATGGGTCGTGACAAATTGGTATCAGAGGAGTCAGTTCTACCACAGAACTTAGGACTCTGATAATTTCTTCCTGTTAATCAATAGTTTTAAGGGTATTAAGTGTGGTTATTAGTCCAGGGAGTCCAGTGTTGGTGCGGTGACCGACGTATCCACACACCAGGACCCTGACTTCTGATTTTTGACTCAGTGCTCAAAAAAACTAATTGCATGTGTGTTTCAAATGATTTCATTGTGATTACTTTGTGTCATCTCACCAGTTATACTATATTAACCGTGGTTCAACTGTTGTTTTTTTCAGGATGGCCCCACGTAGGCAGCTAGCTAGGGTTCCGAGTTTTCTGTGAGATGGAAGCCCACTGAGCAACGAGGCCTCAGTGCAGGACCCCATTACAGTGGAGGCACCAACGGTACCTCTACCCACTGGGCCACCGATACCCCCAACCCTAGAAGCGGAGTGTGCACGTCGCTTGAGTGTGCTGCATGAGTTTCAACGTCAGAGGCCTCCCAGGTTCCACGGAGAGACGGACCCTTAGGCAGTCGAGGATTGGCTGGAGGCTATCATTTCAGTCTTCAGATTAGTAGGGACACCAACTGACCTCATGGTGATCCTTACAGTGAGTCTCCAGCACGTAGCAGCAGGTAGATGGTAGAGCCTAATGCTCCAGGTGCACGACGAGGCATCACTACTTTGGACAGAATTCGAGAGCCTTTTCTGCTCGGAGTTTGTTCAAGCCACCCTCCGTGTGGTGCGCATCCAGGAGATACTACAGCTATGGTAGGGCAGCATGATAGTAGCCCAGTACTCGGTGAGATTTACCGACCTATCGCACTACTCCACGGACATGGTATGAGACCCATTCTTCCAGGACCAGACCTTTGAGGAGGGACTAAGGCATGAGATCCGGGCTTCGATGATCTCCCTCAGCATTCCAACACAAGCAGGAGTACTGGAGCAAGCCCTTATTGTGGAGAGCTTTTTTGCTGAGTCTACACCAGCAGCGAGGTGTACCGTAGGGTGACAAGTAGTAGAGTCTTCTGCAGCCGGTAGTAGACAGATGTCACAGTGGTCCAAGCAGACTAGATCATCAGGTGGGTGGTCTCAGGATACTAGTTCAGAGGTGCGGGGAACACGCAGTAGAGCCAGTCATATGAGAGGCAGGTAGTGCTATGCATGCAGCGGGTAGGGCCATATGGCTCGTGACTGCCCGATCCTCCATTCAGAGGTGCAGCATAAGGTTGAGGGACCACCTAGGCAGAGGTAGAGGTTTGACCGTGGCGGTCCACAGGGAGCTGGCAGACGACGTAGAGGAGCTGGCCGAGCAGCAGGTGGTGGACGACACTTCGAGGCTCTACCACCTCCACCAGGATGTACACCCCGACCAAAGGGAGCTGGCAGGCATAGAAAGGCTCATCTTTAGGCAGTGGAGGCTTATGACCATGGATCACCTGAGATTATTCGAGATACTATCTGTGTCTACTCCACCCTTTCTATAGTTATTATAGAAATAGGAGCGAGTCATTCTTTTATTTCCACTTCCCTTGTTCGGAGCATGGAGATGTCGACAAAGTTGTTGTCTCTATCCTTATATCTAGAGACTCCTATGGGAAAAGACTCGACGATTACAAACTGGTTCCAATAGTGTGCGATTACTCTTGGAGGCTAGAGCTTCAGCTAGGATCTTCTTGTAGCTGCGTTGAGGCCTTACAACTTCATATTGGGCATGGATTGGTAATCTACAATCCATGCTCATATTTACTGTATTAGGTGGAAAGTGAGGTGTGTCCGCACAAATGGGAACAGGTTCACCTTCATTGGCGCGAAGGGAGCCTTTGTAGTGTAGGCTGGACTTACGTAGTGGAGAGGACAACTGATCACCCATCAGTTGGCTAGTCTCATCCTAGGAGTAGTTGATGTGCAGAGTTCGAGTTTTCCTGTTGTGGTGGATCAGTATGCAGAAGTTTTTCCTGAAGACATTCCAGGACTACCTCCTCGCAGAGAGGTAGACTTCTACATTGACCTATACCCCGAGACAACCCCGATATTTACTCCACCATATCGGATGGCTCCCACCGAGCTTCGTGAGCTGCGGGTACAGTTGGAGGACTTTTGCAGGGGAAGGAATTCATCTGACCCAGTGTTTCACCTTGGGCTTCTCCGATTTTATTTTCCAAGAAAGAATATGGGAGCTTATGACTGTGTGTTGACTACTGTATCCTAAACCAGGTGACCATGAAGAATAAGTACCCACTTCTGAGGATTGATGATCTCTTTGATCAGCTCAAGGGAACACGATGGTTCTCCAAGATAGACCTCAGGTCAGACTATTATCAGCTCAGAGTTTGAGATGAGGATGTGCAGAAGATAGCCTTCAGGTGTTGGTATGGCCACTATGAGTTTTTGGTTATACCCTTCGGCATAACCAATGAACCAATAGTGTTCATGAGTCTCATGAATAGGATATTCCAGCCTTACCTCGATCGATTTTTCATAGTCTTCATCGATGACATACTAATTTACTCGACTGCTGAGGAAGAGCACGTCTACCACTTGCGGGATGTACTGGACACACTCTGAGAGCACCAACATTATGATAAGCTCTCGAAGTGTCAGTTCTGGATTCGAGAGGTCCACTTCTTGGGGCACGTCATCTCTAAGATAGGAGTTGTTGTGGATCCTGTGAAGATCGAGGCAGTACTTGCTTGGGAACCACCCAGGAGAGTGATGGAGGTGCAGAGTTTCCTAGGTCTAGCTGGGCACTATTGTAGATTTGTGCCAGACTTCTCCAAAGTTGCAGCACCACTTTCATCTTTGACGAAGAAGGGGAAACCCTTCGTGTGGTCAGATAGATGTCAGCAGAGCTTCTAGGATCTGAGGCAGAGTTTGACCAGTGTACCCATCTGGAGGATACCATAGGATAGCGTAGGGTACGTAGTTTACTGCGATGCATCAGGGACCAGACTCGGGTGTGTCCTGATGCAGGAGAGAGCAGTGATCGCTTATGGTTCACGATAATTGAGGCAGTACGAGCAGGACTATGCTACCCATGACCTGAAGTTAGCAGCAGTGGTCTTCGTCTTGAAGATGCAGCGACACTATCTTATGGGTGAGTTCTTTACAGTCTATTCTCACAACAAGAGTTTCAGGTATATCTTCTCATAGAAGGACCAGAACCTGAGACAGTAGCGATGGATCGAGTTCCTCCAGGACTATGACTCTGAGATAGTCTATACTACTAGGAAAGGGAACATAGTAGTTGATGCTCTCTGTAGGAGATCAGGCATTCAGCTACTTGGAGAGGCGACGAAGCAGCTAGCCACGTTGCAGATATCCTTTATGGATAGAGATGGGGCAGCCTACTTACAGTCCCTCATAGTCACTCCTCTACTACTTCAGTGGGTCAGAGAGGCACAACGTGGGGACATTGACTGTGAGGAACGACGTGCTCAGATATCCTCTTGGCTGGAACCTGATGGATTTTCTGAAGGCAGGGAGCACGTTATCCTCTTCAGGGGAAGTACCATGGTACCATTTGCATTATAGGAGGAAGTAATGAGGGAGTTTCACACTTCCCCTCTGGTGGTATATCCAAGAGTAGTGAAGATGTACCAGGATATCAGACAACAACACTGGTGGCCAGGTATAAAGAAGGTTGTGGCAGAGTTCATTTCACGATGCCTCAACTGCCAACAGCTGAAGGCAGTGCACCAGGTTCAGGTAGGCTTAGTGAAGCCCTTAGAGGTCCCATAGTGGATGTGGGATGGGATATCCATGGATGTCATAACGGGGCTCCCACGTACTTCTAGAGGACACGACTCCATCTAGGTGATTGTCGACCGAATCACCAAGTCATCCCACTTCCTACCTATTAGAGAGAAGGGATCAGTAGAGAGCATGGGATGCCTCTATGTTCAGGAGATCGTACAACTTCATGGTGATCCATCATCTATCGTCTCCGATCGAGATGCTCACTTTACTTCCTGGATTTGGAAGGGGTTACAAGAGGCATTTTGGACACAACTATGCTTCACCACTGCCTTTCATCCTTAGACAGATGGCCAGATTGAGAGGACCATTAAAACACTCAAGGACATGCTCCGTGCATGTGTCCTTGACATTGGTCGCAGCTGGGAGGATCACCTACCCTTGGTGGAGTTTGCATACAACAACAGCTACCACTCCACCATCGGGATGACACCATACGAGGCATTGTACGGCTGACCATGCAGATCACCTCTATGATGGATTGACCCTGGGGAGTCAGCACTCATTGGACCAGAGATGGTCCAGGCTACGATGGAGAAGGTGAAGATTATCCAGGAGCAAATGAGGACTGCACAGAGCAGACAGAAGTCCTATGATGATATGAGGCGAAGACCACTGGAGTTTGAGGATGGCGACCATGTTGTCTTACGGGTCTCATCTCGACGTGGATTACAGATATTTAGATGGGGTGGAAAGTTATCTCTGCACTTCATCTGACCATTCCAGGTCCTCAGCAGGGTAGGCGAGGTGGCTCATCACCGGGCCCATCCACCTCAGTTGCATCGGGTGCACCACGTCTCCCACGTATCTCAGCTGAGGAGATACGTGCACAACCCGACGCATATCATTGATCACGAGGAGCTGGACATCGATGATGGGGTAACATTTGCAGAGGTCCTAATGGAGATCGAGGATCGACAGGAGCGGGTCCTACGTGGATGGTCGATTCCTCTGGTTCTCATGTGTTGGTAGCATAGGAACCTTCAGGAGAGAACAAGGGAGTGGGATGCTCAGATGCGTGCACAATACTCTCATTTGTTTCCCTAGTTTATGATGTAGATTTACAGGGATGTAAAGACATGAGGTGGGAGTAATGTAAAGACCTAGAAATTTCAAGGAATTTTTTTTCTTAAATACTTTGGAATTTTATGAGTCTGTGGATTCTAATGGCACTTGATTCCGAGGCCCAATGTCCTCAGAATCAATTTTTGATGATTATCTTGGGTATGTTCAGTGAAAGAACAAGCGGGTTTTTCTATATTTTGAACTGGTGCTCAGAATTTAAATCTGAGGGCACCGATGAACTCGCAGCGCTGGTATTTGCTTACGAGGACTTTTACCATAGATGCATTTTCACGGGAGAAGAAGTTAAATTTTGGGGTTTAAAAAAGAAATAAATAAAATTGTGTACAATTTTATTTTATTATCATTGGAAGTTAAACTCTCTCATGGGAAGTTATTGGTGGGGCCCACAACCACCCAACTTCCCATGTGTGGCTATGTGGGAGGTGGGGCCCCACAATCCCCACTCTTTTCACATTCCATAACCCCTTAACCCCCTTTGAACTCCCTTGTTAATTACATGAAAACTCACCATTAATTATGTATCCTTTAAATGTGTAACTCTTCCTCTCTCCATCTATAAAACTTTCCAACCTATCACTTAATTAATTAGACAACTCATGGTTTAATTAATTAAGTGAATTAGTATTTAGATTTTGTAAATTTGAATTCATGTCTTGATTTAATAAAATAAGTGGAAGCCTTATTTTATTTTGGGTTATAATTGTTGTGTGAGGAGGAAGTGGGAGAACTCTAGTATTTTTTGAGGAACTCCATCCTCGACGAAGAGTGTCGTCCCCTCTACGAAGAATGCCATCTCTTTGATGAAGAATGCCATCATCATAAAGAGCGACGACATGCCTTTACTTCTTCTCTCCACAACTAGTGTGGAGACGTTGTTCCCTACTTGGAAGCATGCCAATGTCGTCTTCAAAACCTCACCCCGCGACGCTGTCTTCCGTGACTCCTGGAGAACAACATCATTTATCGAGGTATGGGTGTGTTTAGATTGAGTAATGATTGGTTTTCCTTCTATGTTTCTATTCCAATTAAACCGCTTTTTATCGAACTAATGAAAAAGGGACCCGACCAAACTAACACGGTCCAATTCCTCCACCATTCTTGTGAATTTGTGGAATTCTTCAGCTGTTCTTGAGCACTGAATCAAGCTATATTTTCGGAGCCAATCGGAGGCTCGAAAACATCGTAAATGGCTTCAGAGCGTTGGGAAAACCTAGCAGTGGAATTTTCATAGAAAGCGGATCATCAGAACGGAGAATGGACACCTTGGGAGGCATGTTGGCCAGAGTCGTCGTTATCTGGAAAATTCCAGAATACACGACGTGTACTCCATGAGCACATGCCATGTAGTACAAGCGTACCATGTCTTCTGTTTTGGATGTTAGAAAATTAGTACACGGAGTGTGAATATAGAAAAAATGCATTCAATCTCGACACTATTTTTCAGAGGACGCTTCGATGGACATGGCATGTATTCAGGGAACGTACACGGACACAGACAGAAATACACGGCTAAGTAACATGGCGTGTATTCTCTTCATAGAAAGGCAGAAGCGGCTTCGCGAGGCTCGGCGTGTAATCTGGGAGATACAAAGACATGGGAAAAACCACACGACCAAGAGGCACGACATGTACTATCTTTACCATGGCAGAAGCAGCTTCGTGATGACTCGACGTGTATTTTGGGAATACATGGACATGGGGTAGAGTACACGGGCATGTACTCCACCACACGACCAGGCATGTCCAGTGCTCGTGGAACCGACCCAAGTGGTTTGGACATGGTGTGTAACCATACCACACGTCATGTACTTACTTATCTACATGACCAGCCCTACGACACATGCCATTTCACAATGGCAGTACCCGGTGACTGATGACAAGGTGTGTATCTCTTACCTACACGCCGTGTACTTTAAGGAAATGGCTTGGTCATCTTGTTCTCCATGACATGGGAATGTTTTTCTTGGGTTTTCCCCTATGAAGTTGGAAGGAACTACGGGATACATCAACTCTGGACTTCGTGACAGCTGATGTATCGATCTTTGACTCGAGGAGCGGACCATCCGGAAATCGAGCAAGCTGTGTGTGGGAACCCTGAAGCTAGCTGCGACTGCGATGATGATGACGACTGTACTTGGATCCTATATAGGTTCGGCAGCGACGACTTCTGTACTTGGATCCTACGTGGGTTCGGCGAGGGAGATGATTCAGAGGCTACATATATCATCTCCACCCCTCTTCGTGAGTAGTATACCTATGTGAGATGAGTCTTGATCTTCAATCTTTATCATCGATGTGATTGTCTTGCTTTCCTTGTGATCTGGGTTGTGCTTTCCTGTGTGGACTGGGTTATACTTGGGCTCGTGAGTTGGAGCCGAACTGGGATTGATGACTTAGGTATATGTATGTGAATATACCTAAGTAGAGTTGGTTGATACTTTGTGTTGTCCCTTTCCTTTTTGGTTTATCCATTGTGGATTATGGGAGACCTTTGGGTGTCTCGGGGTCCCTACCGAGTATCGTATACACACCCCTGCATGGGCTATGCCCGCACTATGTTGTGTTGGATGCAGACGACAGACAAAACTGATCGAGGTAGAGTCTTGTGGAGTGGAACGATACTTGGAGGTGTAAAACATGGTGAGATGTACACGGAGTGGATGACCAGACCCGAGGAGCTGAGGAGACGATTTGTACCCACCCTTCAGGTGGAATATCCGGAGGATGACTCAGTGGTTGCTGGTCTACTTTACTACAATTGTTCTTTCTTTACTGTTGTACTGTACTTTCTGTTGGGTTTGTATTCTGGCCCATTTAATTTCTAGCACTTACTTTTGTACTCAGTTTACTTAGTGTTTACTTCAACTTGCTTACTCTGTTGTGTTTTTTTACTTATATAAGGGCAATGCCTTCCCTTTTTTCAAGATTTATGCTTTTGGTGCTAGTCGCCATCCCCTGCCCTATGGAAGGCGGGCTTGGGGTAGTCACAGCACCGACCCAGAGGATGGGTCGTGACAATATTATAATACCTTATTATAAAAAAAGTACGAATAGTTAAATACTACAATTTTAATGATTCATAAAAGCTTATTTTTAAGGGAAAAGTAAAAATAATAATTTTAGGTTTATTCTCACCTAGTAAGTTCAAAATAAATACTCATCCACTAAAATTAGAATTTTTATGCCATGAAATATTATTGTATGAATTTTATTATAGTATTATTACAATATAATGGTCACTTACTTAAATGGAATTAAATTTTTTACATCATTCCATACTATAAAATTTTCTCTAAATTTCCATGTATATCTATTTTTAAATAAGTGATGAGTGTTCCTCTTCATAACATCCTCTTCCTCCCACATTGCTTCCACTAATAACCCGAAAAATTATTAATGTAGTTCCTTACCTTTTAATAATTAGGGTAAAAGAGACATAAACAACTTTTAAAATCCAATAAAAACATTATCTCCACAAATGAAGAATGAAATGAGTTATAATTAATGAAATTAAGGAACCTATCCCGATGAAATAGTAACATGCCATTTGGAATAATAATATGAACCTTAGTAATAGTATCTTATCAACTAGAAACGTAACCTCTAAAATGAAATTATAAATAAAATTTCAGCAAATTATAAAAGAAAATATGATATATTTGAATCATAGTATAAGTAAATAATTGTTTTAAAAATGACAAATTAAGTATTGGATTTTTTGTAAAACAAATTTTTTTATTTATAATTGTATAATTAATATAATGATTTAATTGAAAATTAATTTCCATGAAATATATTTATAAATTAATTTTATTTTGTCTTATGATTATAAGAAAATTTAATGACACCTTAATTTATTTTTCAATGTTTCATAAAATTAGTGATAATTTTAAAAACCGTATCTTTCCAGGAAGTGATTATTTTAATAAGAAATTAAATTTCTTGTAGTTAGAAAATTATTTTCATAAAATGAAGTCCATTTCTTAATTATACCTATCAAAAGAAAATTGGGATATTTTTTGGGAATTTTCTAAAATAGTTGAATTTTTTGTGAATAATGGATTACGATAATTTACAATATTTGAAAAAAAACATGAATTATTGTGTCATAGATGATGTATGGATGATGTAAGACCATAATCTCAAACTATACATATATTTTTATTGTATTTAGTGATGTTAAAAAAAATATTCACATTCTTGAGACCATATAATAAACTAATTAATATAATAATCAAAACCCCCTTTACTCCCCAATAAATACCACACCTCACCTCCTCTTCTTCTCACACCTTCAAAGACAAGAAGATTGTAAAATTTAGGCCCAATAATTTTCCAATAATCTTCCTCACTTCATGGATCATTTTTTATCAATAAAATACCAAATTCATTTTCAGTAAGGAGGTTTTCAATGAGAATAATTAAAGAGGTAAAATCCAACTTCATTTTCTTTTAATTTCTTTTTAATTTATATTTTTTTATTATTCTTTACTCACCCTTAATTATCTAGTTGTAATGATAAATCTACTATCTTACATATATTGTAGTTTTATTTTTTAATGCAATAATCTATCATCAAACCTCCACTCCTCTATATTTTATTACAAAAATGAGAACATCATTTGTGATGCATCGATTTACTAACATCGATGATGATGTATATTCATTTTAATTTTTGGACTTCAAGGCTGGACATAAAACCATTTAAATGGATGAAAAAATATTTTAAAATTTATGTTATATAAATTTTTATGTTATGTAACAAACATTTATATAATTTTAAATATTAAAAAAATCTACTTTGTGATAATAAAAAACATCAAATAATCAAAATGATTATCATTATTGTTTTATCTAATGAATCATAAGGATAATAAAAAAATTAATGAGGTATATGACTAATTAAACATTTGTAATATCTTTAATAACATATAATCTCAATTTTGGAGAATTATTCACATTTTACATGAACTTCCATACATATATACAAGTGAATCGACCATGAAATTCACAAAAATGAACAATCATGAACGATATAATTGAACACTATAACTCAATAAAAGTTCCATAAAAAACTTTATAAAATTATAATGAATAAAATTCATGTATTATAAGTTCTATATTTATTAATTAATGAATCTAATTTTATTATCGATGATATTAATGTGAATAAAGAATTCATACATAAGGTAATGGGATTCTCTAACCATTTTCCTTTCTTTGGATTGTTCCAATTTCATGCCAAGTTTTAGTGTGGATGTGAATTTAAAATTCCTCAAATAAAATATCAACGTTCTTAAATTTTATTTTATGGGATATACATATTTCTTATCTGGCTTTATGGAAAATACAAATATTTTTCCAAAATAAATCTTCCTTCTAAAAACACATCTTTTACATCTATTTATATTGTTTCTTATTCAATCAAGAATGATTATTTTTGTACATGTATGATATTAAATTTTTGGAACCCCAAATATTGTTCAAGAATGTATTGTTTATGAAATGAAACCCATTCCTTTCCATGGGTTATTTTATGTCTAATACTGATATAAATTCTATGTGTAATGCATGGTTAGGTAAATGTTATAATGTGATGGGTTTACCCAGAATTATATAGTGCTGCAATGCATTGGGTAATGTGATGTATCAAATGATATAATGTTTAATATTCATGAACATGGTACTAGATTTTTTCAAAATGACTATGTTATGATTATGCATATATGTTATGTGTGAACATGATTCTATCTTCTTTCACAACTTCATGTGGTAGTTGAACACTATGACTTGATGTTTGATTTTTATGCATTTACATATTCCATTCCTTTAACTAATTATTTCTCTCTTGAGTATGATTTTGTTCCTATGATTATGTTATAATGATAATGATTATGCTCACCCCATGTTATTTTGATTCATGTTCTATTCTATCTGATTACTGGGATTTTTTCTCACCACTTTCTTTGATGCATATTCTCAAATTATTACTTATACTAAGGAGAAAACAAGGGACACTCTGAATCTAGTGAAGAAGGAAATAAATTAATATTAATGTTTTATTATTTAAAAGTTATGTATGGTCCCTACTTTATAAAGACAATAAATCTTTGGATCTTGGATATGTAACACTTTTATGTTGTTGATCTCTAAAATGATGTAACTATTTTTTTTAAGAAAAACAAGGGTATCAATTGTTGGTATCAGAGAAAGGATTAGTTAATTTGGAAATTAAGATTAGCAACTATTAGTAAAAACCCTCAGTACGACACTAAGTACAAGTAAGCACTGAAGAACATTTTTTATGAAAAATTATAAACATAAGGATACCACAAGATATAACTTTAGAGTTAATTTCACATAGGGGTAAATAACTTCATCATGAATTGTTGGATTATGTTTTATTCAAACATTTACAATTTGATAAAATGGTGGAAACCAAGAAATACTAGGCCAAAAACCCATTCAAGTGAAAATACAACAATTTCACAAATGACATCCTGAATTCATTGGGATGTGCAGTATAAAATTTTATGATGATGCATACCCAATTGCGTTAGGATATAAACAAGAAACTGAATAATGTGGAACATACCCCTCCACCTATAATAGAGACACTAGATATGAAGTATTTTATACGAAAACAACCATTGACATATAATGGATCAACAGATCTACTAGTCATGGAATAGTGATTCAACTCAATGATGATGATACTTTCTAGGCTTCACAATTCTAAGATGAAGAAGGTGACTCTAACCATCTATCTCTTAGATGTAGTGGCTGACCAATGGTGGGGGTTGATTAATAACAACATGATGATGGATGAAATTGAAGAAATGGTGTGTGAATGATTCAATAAAATATTTCTTAATAAATATTTCCCTTAAAATATTTAGATAATGGTTAACATATAATTCATATAGATAAAGAAAAAAGAAGGTGAATCTATTATTGATTATAATGAAAATTTCACAAGGATTACAAGGTATTCTGTAGGTTTCTTTTAAAATGATTTTAAAATAGATAAGTTCATTAGTTTTTTAAAACCAGACCTTATTAATTCTCTAGTAATCTATGACATTAAGAGTTATGGATAAGTTGTTTGATATGATCTAATGTAGGGATGGAGTTTAGTTAATAGTCCCATGGCTATGTATATAATAAAACAAATATTGAGTTTCATGTTGGGGGATCTAATGAAAATGGTGGAAATAAATATCAACCACTCACATGTAATTTTTTTAGAAGAAGTATCATTGTAATTTCCTCAAAGAGAAGGGGAAATGATTCTAGCGTGGGAGAGAATCCACCAAGCTTAGGAATGATGGAGAGATATGGACAATCAAGCTAATGTGATCGATGAAAGAGGAGAACCACCCATGGTCTAAGTCTTTAACTACAAAGAGAAAGGCCACTAGGTAGTCCAGTGCACTAAACATCAATTCATCAATGGTTATCATGTAATACCCCAGGCTTCTACGATACTTTTCTCTTTGAATAATGTGATAGTGTGTGTTGTACGCAACATCGAGTTCTAACACACACCACAACCGATCAAACTAGCCGTTATGAATAGTAATACCTATTTTTTGAAATTATATATATTATATTTTTTAAAATGGACTTCATTTTTGGATTCGGAATATCGAATTTAGCCTAAGTTGAAATTTTGGTACTTTTCGGATAACTTTAATATTTTGATGAATAGTGAAAATTACTAAATTTTAATTAAAAACAACGTTTTAATCAAAATAATTAATAGTGATAAATTATGAATTTGAGCGGTTTTAAAGTATATTTAGAATATATTTTTACAATTTAATACAATTTTGGTCATTGGACATAATTTTACAATTAAACCGGACATAAACAAGTGTCAATCTTTTGATAGTTATTATCTCTTAAAAACACACTTTGTTTTAACAACGAGAATTTATTTTAAATTAATTTCTGCCACTTCTGTGTTTTGAATTTGGAAAAATGGATTCCATATTTGGAATCAGGATTTTAAAATTGTGTAAATAGTTATCTTTTATTTTTAGACATTTTGAATAATTACTTCGGTAAATATTTTATTTACCATGGTTAAGGGTAAATCCGGTAAATAATGGTTAAAAAATAATATTATAATAATACTAAATTACCCTAAAACGTGTTCTATCCTTATGTTTTGACACATGTTCGACCATAGTCATCTTTGGGTCGATTTTGGGACCCCATGGAGCCACTTGTAGGTCATAGGGACACTTAATTTTAATTAAGTTAAAATAAGTACAAAAATGACACAAGCATATATCTTTTAGAAAAAGAATTTTTTACATAGGATTATATATGTTGTATTTTCGACTATAAATATTAATTAGAAAGATAAAAATATTTCCTACATAATTATATTTTATTAATAATTTTTAGATATTAAATAATTTAATTTATTTATGACACAATGATGATGTAGTAATTACCATAATAGTGAAAAATTAACATAATTGATATTATAAATAGCCAAATAAATATAATTTGAGACTTTTAATGAATTAAATTAATTTAATAGGATAATATGACATATTAGTATTGATTTAATTAACTTTTTTCGAAGTAATAATTCTGTTATGAGTTTCAAAAAAATCATCTATTGAATAGTATCAAAATTGACATAAAAGAGTTTTTAAAACAAATATTATATTATTAATTGATATTAAATTCCAAAAAATCTAAGGTTCGGACAAGAGACTTATATCATGATAGGTGCATCATTAATGGACCACTTGGGGGTCTGTTGGATGTATATAGTAAGTTTATTAACTATATATTATAAAATTTCAAAGTGACATGGTAAACGTCAAACTAATTAACTAAGAGTTAAAACTAAAAGATAAGGTTAATATAGTAACCCAAACCTATATAAATTCTATTGGTTGAATGGTTTTAGACCTATACCCACCTTAACCTTTGAATAATTAACTTTTTAGCCATTAGAAACCGAATAAAAATTTATTATAAATTAATATTTCTAGCTTTTCCAAAGGTGCCCCTCACCCCACTTTTAAAAGGGCACTCCTCCTTCTCATTTCTTCACACCTTCAAAGCCTTTTAGATCGGCCAAACTCTGCCCAGATACTCTCCCAACTTCACTCAATACAACCTAGAGGCCTTAGTTTGATCAGAAAGCCAACCTATGGAGCCCTTTTGGTCAAATCAAAAGGAAGAACCCGAAGAAGTGGTAATGTTTTCACCACCCATTTTCAAGTTCCTTTCTTCTTCCAATTCTTCTTCCTTTGTTATTACCATTCTAAAATAATAACTCTAGTATCATATATATACTGTGATGTTATTATAAATATGGTACAACCATATTAATTATTCTATCCACCCTTTGAATAACATGTCACCATACGTGCGTACGTACGGCTTACCGTCTCCACGTCGTGGTGTAATTGTTATTCAATATATTATTATTTGGATGGGTATAATAATGATGTGTAACTCATGTAAATAATAAATATAACATGTTAATGATTCTATATATATGATATAACATCCATTTATATATTATTTTAATACAAAAAGAATGATATTGTCGCTCGTGCGTACGTACGAACTACCGTCTCCACGAACGCGATGAGATTCATTCTCCATCGTATCCATTCAAGTATAATTATCATTTGATGATTTAAAAATAATGTTTAAGGACTTGATATCATTATGTATGTGAATAATATACAACCAATCCATGAAAAACATGGCTTATGTAACAAAACATATAAAAGAAAACGAGTAAGTTAACACCCGAAACGACAATAATACTAAGATATTATTAACAAAGCAATGTTAAAAGATCATATATGATATCGTATGAATGTATATGATTCTTGTATAATTTAATAACAATTATTTCACTATTATAAAGGAGGTTAATCTACCCCAACCATGGAAAAGTACAAGGTAAGGGGTATTTCACAATCTCTTCATTATCCGAGGTTGTTTATACGTAATAATCTACTGGGATCTCTTTATCATCCACATCCATGTTTCTTAAAAATGAATTTCAAAACATTTTTACTATTTACTAGAATATGGGTTAAAGTCATTTATACCCTTATTTGACTTTTTATAAGATTTTTATAAAGGAATCTTTCCATCATTTTCCAAACAAGGTGCTTTTTAACCTTTTCGACAAAATTAAGGTAAGAATGTTTTTTTAACATATACGGCGGGTGCGGCTATTTTCCGCCATTATAAAATCTTCGAATCTTCCCATAAAAGCTTATAAGAATATTTTCAAATAAAATTTTTTATTTTATAAATATATGACTCTTAAATTATTTCAAAATAGAAAGAGATATTTCTCTAAAAAGAGTTTTGATTTCATCTATGTCAACATCATTTGATGGATTTTACGCTTATTTGAAGTTGATTTATTATGATACAAAGCTTCTATATTGTATTGAAGTTTTTGTGATATGTTTGACTGAGGATGTGTTATTTTTATACCATTCATGGTTTATGGATGAAGTATTTACATTTCGTATGCTAGTTTTAATATGAATGTTTCTATTATGCTTAAACATTTTCATATGGGAATGCATTGGACTTAATATGTGATGGGTGGAGCCTGCTATAGCTCCTCGATGCATCGGTAGGTATCATGAGACAAAATAGTGTCTTGGGACAAGGCCTTGACAAAATATTATTTGTAGTCTTGGTACGAGGCCTTGGCTATGTGGTTATGATAGTCTGGCATTATGCATTCCATCATTATGAAAGTGGTTATTGATATTGCATGTGATTATTCGATTAGTAGAATATCCATGTGAATAAGTAAATGGCATTATTTAATATCATTTTTTCCATAATATGATTAAGTTCAAGTTTAAAAGGCTTTTGGTTTATTTATACATTGCCTTAAATGTTTATTCTTATTTATGAAAGTTTCCGCTATTTAGTTATCCTTACTGGGCACTTGAGCCCACCCATTTTCTATGATTTATTTTTCCCTAGGAAGTGAAGAAGTAACTTATGAATGACCTGTAGGGATAGTATGTGGGGATATGAGTGTGGAATAGGAAGAAAAGATTTTGTTGTAGTTTTCATTTTTATGATGTAATGTAAAACTTTATGAATATATCTAGTGTTTCCAAGGCTACTAAACCAATCGGTCTTTCGAGATTTGATCCTTCTTGTGATCATGCCAATGTTATGTAATAATGCACCGACTCTAGGTAACTGGGGTCGGGGCGTTACAGTTGGTATTATAGGAAGTTTAGTACAAACCTTGGAAGCTAGATTTAGACAAACTTTGATTAGAGCACATAGATTTAAGATGGACTTTGGGGATTAGTATAGAAGAACTTCCTAGAATTTTGGTATTGTAGAGATTTTGTGAGTTTTCCGAGCAATACATCCGTGTCTGGATACAAGAAGGTAGAGGCGGCTCTGGCACAGATGTACCTAGGGGTAAAACCCGAAAACACCGCTTTGAGATAGACTCGAACGGGAACTGGTGCACGACAACGGGCCTTGCTGCATTCTTGGTTACGACACTCCTGGGGGATATGCTTAGGATAACTCTCATTTTCTTTACAAATCATTATGAAGGGTTTATGAGAATATACTTCCTCAAAGAAAACATTCTTATGATTATGGATTGTATCCATAAATAGTTCAATTTATGTTAAGTGTTTTAAAAGTATGTGATTATGTATTTTGATTCATAAATTGATCTAGTTTATGCCATTATTTAGAAATGGCACCTAGTGGAAGAAATGGAAACTGTATCAATGCACGCACTCCTTGTAGGGATTTCCCTCCTGCTCAAGATAATTATAGTGGAGCTGCTGATGCAACTGGTGCTGATCAGCTAATCACCATACTGGGACAACTCACTCAGGTTATGAATAATAACCTTACCCGTACGGAGCACCCTGATCTGCAGCGTGGAGGATCAATGTTCGATCGCTTCATGAGGAAACAACCACCAAAATTCAATGGGAGTAAAAATCCCTTAGTAGCTGAGCAATGGATAAATTCCCTAGAGAAAATATTTTAGGCTTTGGGGAGTAGTGAAAGAGAAAAAGTTATCATGGCAGTTTACCGCCTCACTGGAGATGCTGATCAATGGTGGCCATTGATTCAAAACTTGAAGGAAGATGATGAAGTATCAAATATGGAATGGAGGGAGTTCAAAGATCTGTTTTTAGAAAAATACTTTCCTCGCGACCACTGAGCAGATATGGAAATGCAATTTCTGAGTCTGAGACAAAAGGAGGATGAGAATGTCAAAAAGTATGAGGCTAACTTTACAAGGTTAGCAAGGTATGTTGCAGATTATATACGTAACCCAAGAAGTAAGATTGATCGTTTCTTTAATGGGTTAAAACCATTTCTCCGTCGAGCATTAGTCTCACAATCTTTTTCATCGTACGAAGACATTGTCTCATGTGATATCAAGACCGAAAAGGAATTCTCTAAGTCTTATGACTTTAAAGCAAATCAAAAAAAGAAGATACCTGCTGAGCAATCTGGGAATGGAAATAAGGGGAAGAAGGGAAAGGTTGAATATCCATCCTATGGTAAATGTGGTAAGAAACACCTCGGTACTTGCTTGAAGGGAATAAGAGTCTGTTACAAGTGTGGTGAAAAAGGCCACCAAGCTCGTGATTGCAAGGGGAAGAAGAAAGCTACCAATATTCAGTGTTACAATTGTAGGGATATGGGACATTATGAAAATGAATTTCCTAAGCGTCAGGAGAAATTACCTCAGACTAGGCCAAGGGATCAAGGCCAAGCTTATGCTATCACTACTGTTGAGGTAGAAGCTCTAAAAGATGTGGTGGAAGGTAATTTAATGGTTTCCTCAAGTTTAGAAAATGCATTATTTGATTCTGGATCATTTCATTGTTTCATATCTTCCCAGTTTTCTAAGAAAATTAGATATTTCCAATTTGATTTAACAAGGGATTTGTCAGTTAAAACTCTTAAGGGAAGTATCATTGTAACAAAGTTTTGTGAATCAGTCCCCATTAGAGCACATAAATGTTCTTTATCTGCTAATCTCATCGTCATACCTATGATTGAGTTTGATATAATCCTTGATATGGACTGGATTTTGGACTATGATGCGAAGATTTATTGTAAGAAGAAATAGGTTACGATTATTGATGATGATGATAAGGAACACCTTATCTTTAGAGCAGAATCGTCACCACCTAATTCTTATTTCAATCCACCCCCAGTAGCTCAACTAAATTCGATTATTGGGGAAGAAAAGAATGAAATAAATGTATGTGAGGAAAAGAATGTTCAATTAGAGGATGTACCTGTTGTGAAAGAATTTGTAGATGTATTTCCGGAAGATTTACTTAGACATCATCCAGAACAAGAAGTCGTGTTTTCTATTGATTTAATTCCTAGATCAAGGCCTATATCGATGACCCCTTATAGAATGGCCACTATAGAATTAGTCTAACTAAAGAAACAACTTGAGGAATTGAGTAATAAAGGATTTATTTGCCCTAGTGTTTCTCCATGGGGATCCCCTGTTCTTTTGGTTAAAAAGAAAGACAGATCTATGAGGTTATGTATCGACTATAGGGAGATCAATGCTATAAAAATAAAGAACAAGTATCCCCTACCACGCATTGATGATTTATTTGACCAACTGTATGGAGCTTAATACTTTTCAAAGATTGACCTTTGATCTGGATACCATCAGTTGTGTGTGAAGAAGGGAGACATTCTAAAGACATCATTTCGAACAAGGTACGGGCATTACGAGTTTACTGTAATGCCTTTTGGATTGACTAATGCACCCTCTGTATTCATAGATCTGATGAATAGAGTTTTCAAGGAGTATATCGAAGAATTTGTGGTGGTATTTATTGATGATATCTTGGTATACTCTAAAAGCTATGAAGATCATGAAAACTAGTTGCACATTATCTTGAAGACTCTGAGAAGGCATGAATTATATGGGAAGTTTAGCAAGTGTGAATTCTGGCTTCATGAGATTTCTTTTCTTGGCCATATTGTCTCTAAATATGGAATCTCTGTTAATCCTTCTAAGACCAAGGCAATCCATGAATGGCCAGCACCAACGAATATAACTGAGGTACGTAGTTTTATTGGTTTAGCAGGTTATTATCGACGTTTCGTCCAGAATTTTGCCCGATTGGCTAACCCATTAACGAAGCTCACACGTAAAGGGGTTAAATTTTTTTTGGACAAAAGAGTGTGAAGAATGTTTCGAAGAACTGACGAGAAGATTAGTCAATGCTCCTATATTGACTCTACCATCAGGGAATGATGGGTTCGTTATTTATAGTGATGCATCGAAGAAAGGACTTGGTTGTGTCCTTATGTAGAATGATAGGGTTATTGCCTATGCATCACGACAATTGAAAATTCATGAACAAAACTATCCTGCTCATGATCTCGAGTTATCACCTGTGATCTTTTCTTTGAAGATATGGAGGCACTACCTCTATGGTGAAAAATATGAGATTTATACTGATCACAAGAGTTTGAAGTATATTTTATCACAAGAAGAACTTAACATGAGGCAAAGGATATGGCTTGAATTACACAAGGATTAGGATTGTACGATACACTACCACCCAGGGAAGGCAAACAAGGTTGCAGATGCTTTGAGCAGAAAAGACCATGGTGTTTTTAACGTGATGAGAATTGAAAGGGATCCAATTTTGATGGATCTAGTGAAGATGGACATGGGAATAATCACGGAAGGACAAACATCAATTCTTTTTCAAATGGTTGCCAAACCATCTTTACTAGAAAGGATTAAGAGTTCTCAGACTAATGATGGAGAATTTCAAAAGAAGATTAAAGCTGTGAATGATGGGAGATTGAGAGATTTTGTGTATGAAGATGGAATTTTGAAATTCAGGAAGAAACTTTGTGTTCCTGATATACCTGATCTAAAAATGGAATTGCTGGATGATGCTCATAGTTACAATTTCTCTATACACCCTAGGAGCACCAAAATGTATAGATATTTGAAGGAACATTTTTGGTGGGACAACATGAAGATGGAGATTGCTGATTTTGTGTCAAGATGTATGGTTTTTCAACAAGTGAAAGTTGGAAGGCGACAACCTGGAGGAGTCATGCAACCTCTTCCCATACTGGAGTGGAAATGGGACAATATTACGATGGACTTTGTCATGGGGCTACCAAAGATTCCTAGAAGGAATGATGAAATATGGGTTATTGTTGATCGTCTTACCAAGTCAGCACATTTTCTTGCTATAAGAGAAGATCTACCACTGGAACCTCTAGCAAGACTATATATTAATGAAGTTGTGAGACTTTATGGAGTACCCCTATCGATTGTTTCTGATCGTGATCCCCGTTTTACTTCAAGATTCTGGAAGAGTCTTCAGAAATCCCTGGATTCTGAACTTCATTTGAGAACTGCCTACCACCCTCAGACAGATGGACAATCAGAACGGACTATTCAAACCTTAGAAGACATGATGAGATCTTGTTCACTTGACTTTCACGGTATGTGGGATCAGTATTTACCTTTGGTAGAATTTTCTTATAAAAATAGCTTCCATTCGAGTATTTAGATGGCACCATATGAAGCGTTATATGGAAAGAGATGTCGCACACCAACCTGTTGGGATGACGTTGGTGAAAGAAAACATGTAGGTCTAGAACTGGTGGAGGAAATGATAGAAAAGGTGAAGGTAATCCAAAATCACATCAAAGCAGCTCAAAGTAGGCAAAAGAGATATGCCGATAATCGAAAGATTTGGAATTTCAAGTTGGTGATCATGTTTTCCTAAAGGTATCTCCATGGAAGGGAGTCATATGTTTTGGTAAGAAAGGTAACTTGAGTCCCAGGTACATCGGACCTTTCAAAATTCTAGAACAAATTGGGGTTGTAGCTTACCGATTGGCAATGCCGCCAAGTCTCTCCAAAGTTCACGATGTGTTCCACGTATCTCTGTTGAGGAAATACATGCCTGACCCAACGCATGTACTCACCTATGAGGAATTAGAACTGGAACACGAACTGTCTTATTGTGAAGAGCCCATCAAGATTCTTGATATGATAGAACAAGTACTGAGAAACCGGACGACGCGTCTGGTAAAAGTTTTGTGGAGAAACCATAAGATGGAAGAGGCAACATGGGAACCCGAGGAACTTATGATGAAAAAACCACCCGAGTCTTTTCATACGGTAGTATTCTAGAAATTTCGAGGACAAAATTATTTGAAGGAGGGGAGAATGTAACACCCCAAGCTTCTACGGTATGTTTCTCTTTGAATAATGCGATAGCGTGTGTTGTATGCCACATTGAGTTCTAACACACACCACAACCGATCAAACTAGCCATTATGAATAGTAATAACTATTTTTTGAAATTATATATATTTTATTTTTTAGAATGGACTTCATTTTTGGATTCAGAATATCGAATTTAGCCTAAGGTGAAATTTTGGAACTTTTAGGATAACTTTAATATTTTGATGAATAGTGAAAATTACTAAATTTTAATTAAATACAATTTTTTAATCAAAATAATTAATAGTGATAAATTATGAATTTGAGTGGTTTTAAAGTATATTTAGAATATATTTTTACCATTTAATACAATGTTGGTCATTGGACATAATTTTACAATTAAACCAGACCTAAACAAGTGTCAATCTTTTGATAGTTATTATCTCTTAAAAACACGCTTTATGTTTTAACAACGAGAATTAATTTTAAATTAATTTCTACTAATTATGTGTTTTGAATTTGGAAAAATGGATTCCATATTTAGAATCAGGATGTTCAAATTGTGTAAATAGGTATATTTTATTTTTAAACATTTTGAATAATTACTTCGGTAAATATTTTATTTACCATGGTTAAGGGTAAATCCGGTAAATAAGGGTTAAAAAATAATATTATAATAATACTAAATTACCCTAAAACATGTCCTAACCTTATTGGTTGACACATGTTCGACCATAGGCATATTTGGGTCTATTTTGGGACCCCATTGAGCCACTTTTAGGTGATAGGGACACTTAATTTTAATTAAGTTAAAATAAGTACAAAAATGACACAAGCATATATCTTTTAGAAAAAGAATTTTTACATAGGGTTATATATGTTAGATTTTCGACTATAAATATTAATTAGAAATCTAAAAAGACTTCCTACATAATGATAGTTTATTTATAATTTTTAGATATTAAATAATTTAATTTATTTATGACACAATGATGATGCAGTAATTACCATAATAGTAAAAAATTAAAATAATTGATATTATAAATACCCAAATAAATATAATTTGAGACTTTTAATGAATTAAAATATTTTTTTAGGATCATATGACATATTAGGATTGATTTAATTAACTTTTTTCGAAGTAATCATTCTGTTTTGAGTTTCACAAAAATCAACTATTGAATAGTGTCAAAATTGACAAAAAAGAGATTTTAAAAAAAATATTATATTATTAATTGATATTAAATTCCTAAAAATCTAAGGCTAGGCCAAGAGACTTATATCATGATAATTGTATCATTAATGGACCACTTGGGGGTCGGTTGGATGTATATATTATGTTTATTAACTATATAATATAAAAATACAAAGTGACATGGTAAATGTCAAACTAATTAACTAAGAGTTAAAACTAAAAGATAAGGTTAATATAGTTACCCAAACCTGTCTAAATTCTATTGGTTGAATGGTTTTAGACCTATCACCACCTTAACCTTTTAATAATCAGCCTTTGAGCCATTATAAACCGAATATGAATTTATTATAAATTAATATTTCTAGCTTTTCCAAAGGTGCCCCTCACCCCTCTTATAAAAGGGCACTCCTCCTTATCATTGTTTCACACCTTAAAAGCCTTTTGGTTTGGAAAAACTCTGACCAAATACTCTCCCAACTTCCCTCAATACAACCTAGAGGCCTTATTTTGATCAGAAAGCCAACCTAAGGAGCCCTTTTGATCAAATCAAAAGGAAGTACCCGAAGAAGAGGTAATGTTTTCACCACCCATTTTCAAGTTCCTTTCTTCTTCCACTTCTTCTTCCTTTTTTATTACCAATCTAAAATAATAACTCCAGTATCATTTATATACTGTGATGTTATTATAAATATGGTACAACCATATTCAGTATTCTATCCACCCTTTGAATAACATGTCACCATACGTGCGTACGTACGACTTACCGTCTCCACATCGTGGTGTAATTGTTATTCAATATATTATTATTTGGATGGGTATAATAATGATGTGTAACTCATGTAAATAATAAATATAACATGTTAATGATTCTGTATATATGATATACCATCCATTTATATATTATTTTAATATCAAAAGAATGATATTGTCGCTCGTGCGTACGTACAGACTACCGTCTCCACGAACGCGATGCGATTCATTCTCCATCGTATCCATTCAAGTATAATTATCATTTGATGATTTAAAAATAATGTTTAAGGACTTTATATGATTATGTATATGAATAATATACAACCTATCCATGACAAACATGGCTTATGTAACAAAACATATAAAATAAAACGAGTAAGTTAACACCCGAAACGACGATAATACTAAGATATTATTTACAAAGCAATGTTAAAAGATCATATATGATATCATATGAATGTATATGATTCTTGTATAATTTGATAACAATTATTTCACTATTATAAAAGAGGTTAACCTACCCCAACCAAGGAAAAGTTCAAGGTAATGGTTATTTCACAATCTCTTCATTATCTGAGGTTGTTTATACGTAATAATCTTATGGGATCTCTTTATCATCCACATCCATGTTTCTTAAAAATGAATTTCAAAACATTTTTACTATTTACTAGAATATGGGTTAAAGTCATTTATACCCTTATTTGACTTTTTATGAGAGGTTTATAAAGGAATCTTTCCGTCGTTTTCCAAACAAGGTGCTTTTTAACCTTTTCGACAAAATTAAGGTAAGAATGTTTTTTTAACTTATACGGTGGGTACGGCTATTTTCCGCCGTTATAAAATCATCGAAGCTTCCCTTACAAGCTTATAAGAATATTTTCAAAGAAAATGTTTTATTTTATAAATATATTACTCTTAAATTATTTCAAAATAGAAAGAGATATTTCTCTAAAAAGAGTTTTGATTTCATCAATGTCAACATCCTTTGATGGATTTTACGCTTATTTGAAGTTGATTTATTATGATACAAAACTTATATATTGTATTGAAGGTTTTTTGATATGTTTGACTGAGGATGTTTTATTTTTATACCATTCATGGTTTATGGATGAAGTATTTACATTTCGTATGCTAGTTTTAGTACGAATGTTTATGTTATGTTTAAACCTTTTCATATGGGAATGCATTGGACTTAATATGTGACGGGTGGAGCCCGCTATAGCTCCTCGATGCATCATTATGTCTCATGAGACAAACTACTGTCTTGGAACAAGGCCTTGAAAAAATCTTATTTGTATTCTTGGCATGAGGCCTTGGCTATGTGGTTATGATAGTCTAGAATTATGCATTCCATCATTATGAAAGTGGTTATTGATATTGCATGTGATTATTTGATTAGTAGAATATCCATGTGAATAAGTAAATGGAATTATTTCATTTTATTTTTGCCATACTATGTTTAAGTTCAAGTTTAAAAGGCTTTTGTTTCAGTTATACATTTCCTTAAAAGTTTATTCTTATTTATGAAAGTTTCTGCTATATTGTTATCCTTACTGGGAATTTGAGCTCATCCCTTTTCTATGTTTTATTTTTCCCCAGTAATTGAAGAAGTAACTTATTAATGACATGCAGAGATAGTATTTGGGGATATGAGTGTGGAATATGAAGAAAAGATGTTGTTGTAGTTTTCATTTTTATGATGTAATGTAAAACATTATGAATATATCTAGTGTTTCCAAGGCTACTAAACCAATCGGTCTTTCGAGATTTGATCCTTCTTATGATCATGCCAATGTTATGTAATAATGCACAAACTCTAGATAACTGGGGTCGGGGCGTTACATATCAATTTCATTAGACACCAATTCCAAAATAACAAGGGAAAGATAATGTCATATCTACTACTAAAGGGTAAAAATAAAAAACATTCATACAAGTTGAACTAATTATTCACTCAAGAATTAAAAAAGAATAATTTAAATCTAGTTCTATATATTTTTTTGAATAATGCCTCTTTTATAGAATTATTTAATCAATACCCCAAAAACCATGAAGTAGATATATCCTTCAAAAACACATGGTGGTGAAATCATTTCAACCCAAGTGTTGGAATCATCTCATGTTGGTGTATGCGGGAAGATTATTCCAGAAAATCTCATGATACATTCTCTGGTAAAGTTCAGTGATATAATGGGTATGCAATAGCTCTCATTGTATAGAGAACTCATCAAATATTGGGAAATGCAATGAAATTTCCAACTTCCATACCCCACTATGCTCCTCTTCAAATTCAAGTAAGATTATTAATCTCATTTATAAAACTATTCCATTATGTGGATGTTGATACCCTATCAAGAAAAATACCTCAATCAAATGGATGAGTCAAATGAAGGTATCAACTTGGAAGATATTCCCATTTTTTGGGAATATAGTGATGTATTACCTGAAGAGGTATCTAGACATCCCCTTGGATCGTGAGGTAGTTTTCTTAGTATAACTTATACATGAATACACTCCTATCTCAAAATTCTTCTATCAGATGGCCCCATTTGAATAAGAGGAGTTAAAGAAGCAACCGTAAGAGAATTTGGACAAAGGGTCCATATGACCAAGTGCATAACCATTGGGTGATCTAGTTCTATTTGTAATGAGAAAGGTAGGATTAATGTGGCTATATATTTATTAACATGAAGTCAATAATATCACCATAAATAACAAGTATCCTATCCCAAGGATTGGAGACTTATTCGATCAACTATGAGGAGATAAATTATCCTAAAAGGTGGATATTAATTATAGATATCATTAAGTAATAGTGAATAATAAGTATATTTCGATGGATAATTTACATACAAGGTATGGGAACTATGAGTTTATACTGACATCATTCAGACTTACTAATTCCCCTCCAATAATTATGGATTTTATGAATAGATTCTTTAAAAACTACCTTAATAAAATTGTGGTAGTGTTTATTGATGATATTATCATATAATCGAAGAGAAAGGAAGATGATGAAGAAAATATAAATATTATTCTGATGATATTAATAAAGGAGAAATTGTACACCATGTTCAACAATGTGTGAATTCTGGACATAGAAAGTCACATTCATGGGAGATGTGATCAGATGTGTGGTAATTTTTATGGAATGTAAAAAAAATATATTGAGGAATAGCCAAGACCCACCAGCGTCATAAAAATATATAGTTTTCATGGATTACTAGGATAATAATATCATTTTGTGAGAATTATCACATGATTTTCTATACAGCTAACACTATTAACAAGGAAAGGGGTAATGTATATCTGGATAAAAAATGTGAGGAAATAATTAAGGAGCTAAAGAAGAGGCTGATTAATGCACTTGTACTAAAATTACCAAAAATTGGAAAATGTTTTTTGAAATATAGTGATGATACCATAAAATTATTGGGTTGTGTACTCATGAACAATGATAAATTGATATCCTATGCCTCATTGCAATGGATGATCCACGATAAGATCAACCCAATTCATGATCTGAAGCAAGTAGATGTGATTTTTTCTTTTGAAATTTGGTGGAATTACCTATATGTTGAATAATGATACATATATACCGATCAAAAGAGTCTAAAGTATATATTCACAAAGAATGAACTCCACGTGCATAAAAGGAGATGGCCTCATCTAATCAAGGAATTCAACTCAATTATTCAATATCATAATGGAAAGGAAAAAAGGTAGGTAATTTAATTAGTTGAATAGAACCTCCTAGTCTATCTATTATTCGGAATGTGAAATACCCTATCTTTATGGATATACAAAGGATGGATTTGGAAATCATAATGGTAGGGAATACAACTTGAATGGCGAATTTAGTAAAGGAAGGGAAGCTTCAAAAGTTACATTTTAATGATGATGTTGTGATTTAGTTTGGAAAAAGGCTTCATGTGCCTTTATCACTTGAGATAAAGAAGTTGCTACTGGAATATTCTCATAGCTAACATTTCTCTATCCATCATGGGAGTACCAAGATGTACTGTGACCTTTGGGAATACTTCCAGTGGGATAACATGAAGAAATACATTGTAGAGAATATCTCCAGTGGATTGATATTTCAGCAAGTAAAACCGAAGCGATATAAGTCCAAAGGGATGATGAAACCATTTCCAATACCAATAAGGAAATGAGAGAATATCACCATGGACTTCATAACTGGTGTCTCTAAGACATAAAAAGGAAAAAAATGTGATATGGGTTGTGTTGGATCGAATCACCATAAATACCCACTTTATTGCAATTCAAGAAGATATATCACTTGAAAAACTTGTTAATATATATGTAAAGGAAGCTGCGAGGATGAATTGGGTTCCACTTTCGATTGAATCTGATCACGAACCAAGGTTGACATCAAAATTTTGGAGGAGAATTCAATATTATTTGAGTATTGAATTGAATTTATCATGGTCTATAGCCCCTAAACTGAGGGCCAATCTGGAAAGAGTATTCAGATTCTCTAGGATAAATTAAGATCCTACTCAATGGAATTCAAAGATGGATGGTATCAACATCTCCCATTGGTTGAGTTCACGTACAACAATAGCTTCCGCCAATATATTTTGATGGCTCCATATGAATATATATATATATATATAGAAAGTGATGTAGAACTCGAACATGTTGGGATGAAGATGGTGAATGAAATCGACTTGGACATGATCTTGTGAAAGAGATGATAGAGATGGTTCAACCCATCCATAAACATATAAAAGCTTCTTAGATTTAGAAAAATTTCTTCACAGATAATCATCAAAGGGACTTGAAATTTTTTGTTGAAGTCAAATTCTTCCTTCAAATATCACCATGGAAGAGAGTCATTTAGTTTGGAAAGAAAGAGAAACTTAGATAAAGATACATTGCCCCAGTTCAGATCCTTGATCACATAGGGGAAGTGGCATATCATCTTGAACTTATACTAAATATGGATCTAGTTAATGATATGTTCCTTATATATCTAATATGAATGTATATACCTAACCCTCAACATGTACAGAATCTAGAGGAGGTACAACTCGAGAGGGAAATATCTTATTAAGAGCATCCGATAAAGATCTTGGACTGAAGTGAAAAAGTCCTATGCAACCAGACAAATCATATTTTCAAAGTGTTTTGGATGAATCATAAGTATGAAGAAGTGACTTTGGAACCATAGGAAGTAATTAAGTAGAAATACCCTTACCTATTTATATAAAATAAATATTGAGGGTGAAATTTTAAAAGGTGGGAAGAATGTAATGACCCAAAATTATATCAATGAAGTTATTTACCTTCTTATAATTATGGTATAAGACACATACATAACAGATGTAATCCATTACAAACATTATTCCAATAAATGAATAATGAAATACTTAATAATTAATTAAATTAAGGAACCTATCTTGATGGAATAAAAACTTTCCCTTTGGAATAATAACATGACCATTAGGAATAGTAATATGGAAAATAGAATTGTAAATTCACCTATGAAATTATAAATAAAATTTATGCATCTTATAAATGAATGTATGATATAATTTTATCATAGTATAAGAAAATAAACATTTTAAAAATGATAAATTAAGTATTGTTATTTTTGTGAATCAAAAAACATTTAATTGCAATATTAAAAAATATTAATGATTTAAAATAAAATTTATTTCCATAAAATAGATTCAGGAATTTATATTTTGTTTTATTATGATTTTAAGATAATTTTATCGTACCTTAATTTATTTTTCAATGTGTCATAAAATTTGTCAGAATTTCAAAATATGTATTTTTCTAATAAATGATGATTTTAATAAAAAAAAATCTACTTTCTTATAGTTTTAGAATTATATTATTAAAAATGAGTTCATTTTTAAATTATACACATCTACAAATGGTTAAGGTCATTTTTTGGGATTTTTCTAAAGTAGTTGAATTTTTTGTGAATAGTGAAGTATGGTAATTTTGGGTATTTAACAAAAATAGTAATTATTGAGTCCTAGATGATGTATGGATTATGTAAGCCAATAATATCGAACTATCATTCTACTTTTACTATTTTAGTCATCTAAATAAAAAAATTCATAATCATGATCAATATTAATAAACTAATGAATAAAATAAACAAGCCCATCTCCTCCCCTATAAATACCACCCCTCAATAACTCTTCTCCTCACACCTCCAATGCCATGAAGGTTTTCCAATTTTTATCTGATACTCTTCCAAATAATCATACCCACTTCTAGGATCCTTTGTTCTTAACAAAAGACCAAATAAAACTTTCCTAAGGAGGATCTCAAGGAGGAGATTTCAAGAGGTTACAACCACTTTCATTTTCTTTTAATTTCTTTTCAATTTCAATTATTTTCTTACAATCTTATCACCTCTCATTATAGAAGTGGAATCATAACTCCTATATCTTATATTTAATTTACATTTATTATGTTAAGGCAATATTCCATCATAAAACATCCACTCCTCTCCCTTTTATTCTAAAAATGATAACATCGTCTGTGATATGTCAATTTACTGACATTGTCCATGTTTAGTTTTCATTTTCCTTAACTAAATTCAATACTAGACATAAAACAATTAAAATGGTTGAATATAGAGTGTAAAATCTCTTTTATAATCCTTTTTTTTGTTCTGGAACTAAGATATATACATAATATTAAATATTAAATCAAATCTATTTCATGATAATTGAAAAACATCCAAATTGATCTAAATGTATAAGGCCCCAGCCTTAAACCTTACTTAATCTTGCGTTATTACAAGATTACACATTGAGGATCTTTTCGGGTTTAGAGTTTTAGAAAATTAGATCATAAAACTTTCATTACATTCCACATATAAACAAAGTGGTTACATAAAGATAGTATTCTTCATTCCCATCAATGGAAACACATTTAAAATAAAACATGGATTATTTCTTGACACATCCTTGACTTTATCATCTTATCATGTACCTTTCCCTTGACCTGTGAAAAAAATTTCAAAAACTTGGGATGAGCATAAAAACTCAGTATGCGTTATAAAAAAAACATGGAAAGGAAACATGAGTTCATATATACATAAGAATGAAATCATACTTTACCCATAAAACATAGGCACTTTAACATACCTCATAAAATCATGAATAAATCATAGAAATCATAAGACATAAAGGTAACTTGAGGCATTCATAACATTCCTACGTAGGGAGTAACCCTCTTGGTTACGTTTGGAATACCCATAACAGTATATTCCCTAAATCTCTTCGGAGAAACCTTAACGTTTCACTCCTTCACATTACCCAATGCATTGGAGAGCTATAACGGGCTCACCCACCCTTAGTTTATCACGGATCCACCCGTCTTCATAATAATGCCCAAGAACCATAACATAGTCATATCACATAAAACATGCATAAAGGAAACATAAAATTTCCACATTTCAATCAAGAGATATCAATACAACACATTGATATAAAAACATTATGAAAACCATTTTCAATACTAAAATAAAAGAAAAGTAAAACATGGTATTTATTTTTCTTTTAAAAAGAAGGTATGGCTTGTAGAGGAAGCCGAAACTCAAATAACGGTCACGACGGCAGAGAAGTCGTTGTCGCCGCATATGTACGACAAAAACATTCCCTTTTGTCGTTTAGTAAACGCTTCGTATAAAAAATATTCCTTTTGAATAAACGTAAAAGTCAAAGGGGTTTATACACCGTATAAAAGAAAGTTGTGTATAAAATAAAATATGCCTCAACGAAAGGAGATTGAGACGAAGTCCCAAACCTCGTATCCAACTTGACCCGACCATTCTTTAATCTCCTGAATAATAAACTTGAGTTAATCTCCACTTGCTTATGAATCTTTTTCAAGTTCATTATTCCTTTTATACCATGTTATGAATATCATGTAATCAGTTAAGTTAATAATGTTCATTTTGTTGGTATTTGGTTCTTAAGTCAAAAATAGACTTCTTACACTTACATGTTGTTAATTTGGTCATAGGTTAGTTATATCCAGAATGATATTAATGATTTGGATAACATATATATCATATATATTCATCATATACATGTATTTATAATATTACATCACATTTTGAGGTAAGAAATGAAATGCACCGTTCATGGAGACGGTAAGCCGTACGTACGCATGAACGCTACTTCCATTTCTATTTCATATTTTCTGGAATGGAATCATAATGATATAAGAGTATATTATAATTCCAGTATAATAACATATATAATATCATTAACTTTATCCTTTACACATCCCACATATGGTATTAACGAATCAAATCACTTTCAGGGGGCGGTAGTCCGCACTTCCTAAAATGAAGATATCGTGTTTACCCATAATGGAAACCATAAAGGTATGCCCAAAATGAAAAAAACAGAAGCTTAAGGAAAACATAAAAATATTATATATCATATATAAAAATAGTGACATCATAATGGCCACCTTTGAAGGTGTTAAATGAGTATTGAACAATCATCGTTTCGGGAGGTAGAATTTCGCCATCCACAGAAACCGTATGTTCTTTAACCATTTGATGTAGTTGTGTAAGAGTTTAGCTCAAATAAATTTTATAACAACATCCTTGTATATTGAATATACTGTTTTTGTTACAAAATAAGTAAATAAAAAGAGTTTAGGGGGTTGGAGAAGCAAAATAAAACAAATGAACATGAGAGAATGAATTACCTTTAAAAGTGTAACTCCTTTTGATTTGAGCCTAAAGGCTTCCTTTGAAAGGATTCTGCCTAAAGTGAATCCTCTAGGATGAGTAGAGGGATGTGGAGAGAGTAAATGGGCAGGGTTTGGCCGAGCCAAAGGCTTGAGGAGTGTGTGAAATGAGGTAGAGGTGGGGGCCTTTTATAAGAGGAGAGGAGGGGCACTTTTTGGAATGTAAAGAAATATTACTTTATTTGAAAATGTGTTTCGGTTTTAAAAGGTCCCAAATTGATATAATTCGTGGATAAGGTGATAAGGGTTCGAAATCCACTCATCCAATTGGTTTTGGACAAGTTTAGTTCATATATTTTACATTATCTTTCCATTTTATTTAAATCGTCAAATAATGATGTCATCGCTGCATCATTATTATGTCATAAATAATTTAATTTATTTAATGTCTAAAAATCATAAAAAAAATACTATGATGTAGGAAATCTTTTTAGCTTTCCAATGACTATTTATAATCAAATATCTGATCTTTATAAACCCATGTAAAAATTGTTTTCGTGAAACATATTATGTTTGTGTCATTTTTACCTTTACATTAAATAAAAAGTAATTTATGTCATTTCCCAACCAAAGTGTATCCATGGGGTCCCCAAGTTGACCCATGGATTGTCTTGGTCGGCCATGACACAACCAATAAGGTTAGGACATGTGTCAAGATCATCTTATTTTATTAAAGCATTATTTATACCTTAAACTACACTAATTACCACTAATCGCGATTAAAAACTTAATAAGTTACTATTCACCAAAAAATTATTTTAATCTCATTGAACCACATTTTACTTCTTAATGACAACCATGTATGTCGGATTTTCAAAATTCAATACACATTAGTGATAAACTTTCATTTAAGTGAAAAATCAGTTTGCTTGATTACCACTTAGTGGTTTCACTATTCATCAAAAATTGAAGTTTTTCAGAAAATTACCAAAAATTAACCCTAAGCTATATTTGATATTAAGAATTCAAAAATGAAGTCTATTTTACAAAATTCAAATCATATAAGTCACATTAATTAATTTAATAATTAATTCCCGCTGCCAGAGCAAATAGCGTGTTTTTACAAAACAATAAGTATCAAAAGATTGACACCAGTTTAAGTCTAATTTCAAAGTGAAATTGATTCCAATGACCACCATTGGATAAAATGGTAAAAATATATTCTAATTTTACTTCAAAACCAATTCAAAACATAATCTAATCATATAAATAAATTAGATTAAAAAGCATTTTTGATGTAAAATGCAGTATTTTTCACTATTCATTAAAAAATGAACATTGTCAGAAAAATACCAAAAATTCACACAAGGTAAATTTTGATGTCCCAATCATAAAGTATAAGTTTATTTTGACAAACATAGTTTATAAAATTGTCAAAATATAGATTCAAAAATGGTTTGCCATCAAAAGGTAGTAAAACAATCTTTTAAGAATATTAGTGTATTTCGTGCATAAGACTGTATTTATTTTCATTTTAAGCCTCTATAACACTATCTTAATCATTAATAGACATAGATAAAAATATATATTATTCATTACTTACTTGGGATGTTACATCCTTCCCCCCTTTAGAAAATTGCGTCCCCGCAATTTATTTACTTATCAAATAAATGGGGGTACTTATCCCTCATTGCATTTTCAGATTCCCATGTTGCCTCTTCAATCATGTGGTTTTTCCACAAAACCTTTACCTGTTTAATCACCTTATTCCGTAACACTTTCTCCCTGTGGTCAAGAATCTGGACCGGTTGTTCCTCATAAGATAGGTTCTCTTCCAGCTGAACTACCTCTGGACTCAAAACAAGAGATGGATCTGGCATATACTTTCTCAACATCGAAACGTGAAAAACATTGTGTACCTGAGATAAACTTGGAGGTAAAGCCACTCGGTATGCAACTGATCCAACTCTCTCCAGAATTTCGTATGGTCCAATGAACCTTGGACTCAACTTTCCTTTCTTACCAAATCTCATCACACTTTTCCAAGGAGAAACCTTGAGAAAAACATGATCACCTACCTCGAAAGATAGATCCTTCCTCCGGTTATCCGCATAACTCTTCTGCCTGCTCTGAGCTGTTCTCATGTGTTTCTGAATCAACTGAACATTTTCTGCCATCTCTTCTACCAATTCTGGTCCCATCAACTTTCTTTCACCCACTTCATCCCAGAAAGCTGGAGTTCGACACCGCTTCCCATATAATTCCTGAAATGGTGCCATCTGTATATTGGAATGAAAACTGTTATTATATGAAAACTCAACCAAAGAGAGATGTTTGTCCCAACTTCCCTGATAATCCATAGAACAAGCTCGTAGCATATCCTCCAATGTCTGAATTGTTCGTTCTGATTGCCCATCTGATTGAGGATGAAAAGCTGTACTAAAATTTAATTCAGTAGCCAACGACTTCTGAAGGCCTTTCCAAAAGTTAGAAGTAAACCTGGGATCACGATCCGATACAATGGAGAGAGGAACTCCATGTAACCTGACTATCTCTTTAAGATACAAACGAGAAAGTTGATCAAAAGAGAAAGTATCTCGTATAGCAAGGAAATGAGCAGATTTGGTCAAGCGATCAACAATAACCCAGATTGCATTATTACCTCGAGATGTCTTCGGTAATCCAACAACAAAGTCCATGGATATATTCTCCCATTTCCACTCTGGCACTGGTAAAGGCTGAAGTATCCCTTTCGGTAACTGCCGCTCTGCTTTAACCTATTGACATGTCAAACACTTCACAGTAAAATCAGCAATGTCTCTTTTCATTCCATCCCACCAGTAATACTCCCGCAGATCTCTATACATCTTAGTACTGCCCGGATGAACTGAAAACGGAGAACTATGAGCTTCACATAACAACTCTCTCTTCAACTGTGAATCACAAGGCACACACAATCTCTTCCCAAATCTCAAAACACAATCACTATCAATGTTGAAATCAGACAACTTACCTTTCTGAACCAGCTCTACCCTTTTCTGCAACTCACTGTCTTGCTTCTGTGCTTGCTTGATTCTATCTGATAGAGAAGATCTCACTGATACCTGAAACAAAATAGAAGGACTTCCTGCACCAACAACTTCTATGCCAAAGTTCATCAAATCGTTAACCAAAGGATCACGTTCCAACTACAACATTGTTAATGAAGCAATACTTTTTCGACTCAAAGCATCAGCCACTTTATTTGATTTTCCCGGATGGTAATGAATTGTACAATCATAATCCTTGATTAATTCCAGCCATCTCCTTTGTCTCATGTTTAACTCTTTCTGAGTGAATATATACTTTAAACTTTTGTGATCGGTATATATTTCACACTTTACTCCATACAAATGATGCCTCCGAATTTTTAAAGCAAAAACAATAGCAGCTAATTCCAAATCATGTGTAGGGTAATTTACCTCATGAGTTTTCAACTGTCGTGAAGCATAAGCAATTACCTGATCATTCTGCATTAGGACGCAACCAAGTCCTTTCAATTAAGCATCACTGTATATAACAAACTCACCATTCCTAGAAGGTAGTGCCAAAACTGGAGCATTCACCAATCTTCTTTTCAATTCCTGAAAACAATCATCACATTATTTTGTCCAGATAAACTTAACACCCTTCCGAGTTAGCTTAGTCATTGGACTAGATAACCGTGAAAAATTTCTAACAAACCTTCGGTAATAGCCCGCCAAACCAAAGAAGCTACGAATCTCGGTTACATTTGTGGGTCTTGGCCATTCTTCCACAACTTTTGTTTTTGCAGGATCAACAGTTATTCCATCTTTAGAAACAATGTAACCAAGGAAAGAAATTTGTTGCAACCAAAACTCACACTTGTTGAATTTCCCATACAGTTTCTTTTCTTTTAAGGTTTGAAAGATAACCCTTAAATTTATTTCATGCTCTTCTTTACTTTTATAAAACACCAAAATATCATCAATGAAAACCACCACAAACTTATCCAATAATTCATGGAAAATTCTATTCATTAAGTCCATGAATATAGCAGGTGCATTGGTTAGCCCAAAAGGAATTACTACAAATTCATAATGGCCATATCTCGTACGGAACGCGGTCTTTGGAATATCTGCCTCCTTTACCTTCAGCTGATGGTACCCCGATCTCAAGTCAATCTTTGAAAAAAACTGAGCTCCCTGGAGCTGATCAAACAAATCATCGATATGAGGCAAAGGATATTTGTTCTTAACAGTGATATTATTCAAGGCTCTATAATCAATGCATAGTCTCATAGAACCATCTTTCTTTTTAACAAATAAAATAGGAGCACCCCATGGTGATGTGCTAGGTCTAATGAAACCTTTCTCTAATAAATCTTGCAATTTCTCCTTCAACTCTAAAAGTTCAATTTGTGCCATTCGATAAGGGGGTTTTGAAATTGGCTTAGCATCAGGAACTAAGTCAACAGTAAACTCAACTTCCCGATCTGGTATTATTCCAGGGAACTCATCAGGAAATACATCAGGATACTCATTTACCACTGGCACATCATTAATCTGAACAGTTCCTTTATTTTCAACGACGTGTGCAAGGTAACATTTATTTCCATCTTTTACAAGTTTCTCGGCCTCTTGATATGTTATCAAAAGTAAGGGTTCATTCTTGTAAACAAACAGAAAGTCTTTCTGAAAAGAAACTTCTTTAGCTCTACAGTCAATCTTAGCATGGTAAATAGAGAGCCAATCCATACCCAGGATAACATCAAACTCTACTAGAGGTAGAACAATAAGGTTTGCAAGTAGGTTCTTTCCACAGATAAGGATATGAAGATTCTTATAAATTCTTTTTGCCTCAACATTTCCCCCAGGTGTTTTTACCAAAAGTTCAGGAGTCATCTCTTGAGATGGTATTCCCATTTTACTAGAAAAGGTTTCAGAGATGAAAGAATGTGTAGACCCCGAATCAAACAACACACTGGCATAATCTGAAAAAACAAACAAAGTACCTGATACAACTTCATTTGATGGCCCGACATCTGCTAAAGTAGTTGCAAAGGATTTCACCACCCCTTTCTGCTTGTAGTCTAACTTCTTCCCATCACTCAAGCTCCTTTTCGGACACTCGTTTGCATAGTGACCCATCTCATTGCACTTATAACATTTCACTAACTGTAAATCAAATTTGTTCTTACCTTCACCTTGATCCTTTTCAGTGCAATCACGAGCCTTATGTCCCCTCTTACCACATCGGTATCACTTCCCAGAATTCAGAAGACATTCCCCAGCATGCCTTTTGCCACATTTATCACAAACTGGAAACTTAGTTCTCTTACCATCAGACTTTTTTGAAGAATTCTTACCTTTCTCCTGCCACCTCGGTCGCTTCTTCTACTGGTTGTTATAGAAAAACTTGGTCATCGGCAAACTCCATTTCCACCTTCTCAGCACATCGAACAAGCTTTTCATAACTTTTAAACTCACTAGAAGCTAATGCCCTTCGATATTTTGGCTTTAATCCTGAGTAAAAACGATTGATTTTACTATCAAGGTCCCAGACAAAATTTGGAGCATACCTTGCCAATCGAGTGAACCTTTCTTCATAGGCAGCCACTGAGTCTTCCTCTTGCCTCAATTCCAAGAATTGCTTTTCCATCCTAAGTCGAACAGCCATAGGAAAATACTTCTCAAGAAACATACCTTTGAATTCATCCCAGTCAAGAGCATCAATCTCATCGGCGTCCCTGATATTTTTAACCGTAGACCACCACTGATCTGCTTCACCCTCCAAACGGTAAATAGCAAGACTAACCTTTTGATTGTATGAACACCCCATGACATCAAAAATCTTCTCCAGTTCTTTAATCCACCCTTCAGCTAGCATAGGGTCAGATGATCCTCTGAATGATGGTGGATGTTGCCTCATGAAATGTTCCACCACTAACATGTTCCTCTGCGGTTGGTCTGGCTGATCTCGTGTATGGATACCACCGCCATTTATCGCTTGAGTCAACTACGCCATTACTGCAACAAACTGTTCAGTTCCAATTCCGACCATTTCTGGATGCTGATTCGGAAGGTTATTTCCTTCTGTATGCCTTCCTAGCACTGCTTCCCTGTTTCCTCTGCGGAAAACCATTCTGAAAAAACATGTCTTAGATGAAGCAACATGGTAATCTTTAAATGCTATATCATTTCGAAAAAAAATATATTTTTGGATAATCATTTAATAGAGTTCTAACTCCTAAAGTTATCTAAACCGACCTCTGATACCAACTATAAGGCCCCATCCTTAAACCTTACTTAATCTTGAGTTATTACAAGATTACACATTGAGGATCTTTTCGGGTTTAGAGTTTTAGAGAATTAGATCATAAAACTTGCATTACATTCCACATATAAACAAAGTGGTTACATAAAGATAGTATTATTCATTCCCATCAATGGAAACACATTTAAAATAAAACATGGATTATTTCTTGACACATCCTTGACTCTATCATATTATCATGTACCTTTCCCTTGACCTGTGAAAAACATTTCAAAAAGTTGGGATGAGCATAAAAACTTAGTATGGGTTATAAAAAAAACATGTAAAGGAAACATGATTTCATATATACATAAGAATTAAATCATACTTTACCCATAAAACATAGGCACTTTAAAATACCTCATAAAATCATGAATAAATCATATAAATCATAAGACATAAAGGTATCTTGAGGCATTCATAACATTATTACGTAGGGAGTAACCCTCTTGGTTACGTTTGGAATACCCATCACAGTATATTCCCTAAATCTCTTCGGAGAAACCTTAACTTTTCACTCCTTCACGTTACCCAATTCATTGGAGAGCTATAACGGGATCACCCGCCCTTAGTTTATCATGGAACTAACCGTCTTCATAATAATGCCCAAGAACCATAACATAATCATATCACATAAAACATGCATAAAGGAAACATAAAATTTCCACATTTCAATCACGAGATATCAATACAACACATTGATATAAAAGCATTATGAAAACCATTTTCAATACTAAAATAAAAGAAATGTAAAACATGATATTCATTTTTCTTTTAAAAAGAAGGTATGACTTGTAGAGGAAGCCGAAACTCAAATAACGGTCACGACGGAGGAGAAGTCGTTGTCGCCGCATATGTACGACAAAAACATTCCCTTTTTTCATTTAGTAAACGCTTCGTATAAAAAAGATTCCTTTTGAATAAACGTAAAAGTCAAAGGGGTTTATACACCGTATAAAAGAAAGTTGTGTATAAAATAAAATATGCCTCAACGAAAGGAGATTGAGACGAAGTCCCATACCTCGTATCCGACTTGACCTGACCGTTCTTTAATCTTCTGAATAATAAACTTGAGTTAATCTCCACATGCTTATGAATCTTTTTCAAGTTCATTATTCCTTTTATACCATGTTATAAACATCATGTAATCAGTTAAGTTAATAATGTTCATTTTGTCGGTATTTGGTTCTTAAGTCAAAAATAGACTTCTTACACTTACATGTTGTTAATTTGGTCATAGGTTCGTTATATACAGAATGATATTAATGATTTGGATAACATATATATCATATATATTCATCATATACATGTATTTATAATATTACATCACATTTAGAGGTAAGAAATGAAATGCACCGTTCATGGAGACGGTAAGCCGTACGTACGCATGAACGCTACTTCCATTTCTATTTCATATTTTCTGGAATGGAATCATAATGATATAAGAGTATATTATAATTCCAGTATAATAACATATATAATATCATTAACTTTATCCTTTACACATCCCACATATGGTATTAACGAATCAAATCACTTTCAAGGGGCGGTAGTCCGCACTTCCTAAAATGAAGATATCGTGTTTACCCATAATGGAAACCATAAAGGTATGCCCAAAATGAAAAAAACAGAAGCTTAAGGAAAACATAAAAATATTATATATCATATATAAAAATAGTGACATCATAATGGCCACCTTTGAAGGTGTTAAATGAGTATTGAACAATCATCGTTTCGGGAGGCAGAATTTCGCCATCCACAGAAACCGTATGTTCTTTAACCATTTGATGTAGTTGTGTGAGAGTGTAGCTCAAATAAATATTATAACAACATCCTTGTATATTGAAGATACTGGTGTTGTTACAAAATAAGTAAATAAAAAGAGTTTAGGGGGTTGGAGAAGCAAAATAAAACAAATGAACATGAGAGAATGAATTACCTTTAAAAGTGTAACTCCTTTTGATTTGAGCTTAAAGGATTCCTTTGAAAGGATTATGCCTAAAGGGAATCCTCTAGAATGAGGAGAGGGATGTGGAGAGAGTAAATGTGCAGGGTTTGGCCGAGCCAAAGGCTTGAGGAGTGTGTGAAATGAGGTAGAGGTGGGGGCCTTTTATAAGAGGAGAGGAGGGGCACTTTTGGAATGTAAAGAAATATTACATTATTTGAAAATGTGTTTCTGTTTTAAAAGGTCCCACATTGATATAATTCGTGGATAAGTTGATAGGGGTTCGAAATCCACTCATACAATTGGTTTTGGACAAGTGTAGTTCATATATTTTACATTATCTTTCCATTTTATTTAAATCGTCAAATAATGATGTCATCGCTGCATCATTATTATGTCATACATAATTTAATTTATTTAATGTATACAAATCATAAACAAAATACTATGATGTAGGAAATCTTTTTATCTTTCCAATGACTATTTATAATCAAATATCTGATCTTTATAACTCCATGTAAAAATTGTTTTCGTGAAACATATTATGTTTGTGTCATTTTTACCTTTACATTAAATAAAAAGTAATTTATGTCATTTCCCAACCAAAGTGGATCCATGGGGTCCCCAAGTTGACCCATGGCTTTTATTGGTCGGCCATGACACAACCAATGAGGGTAGGACATTAGTCAAGCTCATCTTATTTTATTAAAGCATTATTTATACCTTAAACTACACTAATTACCACTAATCGTGATTAAAAACTTAATAAGTTACTATTCACCAAAAAATTATTTTAATCTCATTGAACCACATTTTACATCTTAATGACAACCATGTATGTCGGATTTTCAAAATTCAATACACATTAGTGATAAACTTTCATTTAACTGAAAAATCAGTTTGCTTGATCACCACTTAGTGGTTTCACTATTCATCAAAAATTGATGTTTTTCAGAAAATTACCAAAAATTCACCCTAAGCTATATTTGATATTCCAAATTCAAAAATGAAGTCTATTTTACAAAATTCAAATCACATAAGTCACATTAATTAATTTAATAATTAATTCCCCCTTCCAGAGCAAATAGCGTGTTTTTACAAAACAATAAGTATCAAAAGATTGACACCAGTTTAAGTCTAATTTCAAAGTGAAATTGATTCCAATGACCACCATTGGATAAAATGGTAAAAATATATTCTAATTTCACTTCAAAACCAATTAAAAACATAATCTAATCATATAAATAAATTAGATTAAAAATCAGTTTTGATGTAAAATGCAGTATTTTTCACTATTCATTAAAAAATGAACATTGTCAGAAAAATACCAAAAATTCACACAAGGTAAATTTTGATGTCCCAATCATAAAGGATAAGTTTATTTTGACAAACATAGTTTATAAAATTGTCAAAATATAGATTCAAAAATGGTTTTCCATCAAAAGGCAGTAAAACAATCTTTTAAGAATATTAGTGTATTCCATGCATAAGATTGTATTTATTTTCATTTTAAGCCTCTATAACACTATCTTAATCATTAATAGACATAGATAAAAATATCTATTATTCATTACTTACTTGGGATGTTACAAAATGATTATCAATTACATTTTTTCTAATGAATCATCCTTATAATATAAAAATAAATAATGTATAAGACTAATTAAACATATGTATGTCAATTAATTACATATAACCTCAATTTTGTAGAATTATTCTCATTTTACAGAAACTTCAATAAATTTATACAAGTGAACCTATCATGAAAATCAAGAAAACAAACACTCCCGAATGATGAAATTAAACACCACAACTGATCAAAATGTCAATAAATGAACATAATAAAATTATAATGATAAAAATATATATATATATATATTAGGTTATGGGTTTAATAATTATTGAACCTAATTTTATTATAAATGATATTAATGTGATGAAATCATTTATATATAAGGTACATGGATTATAAAACCCTACATTCTCTCTTTGGGTTGTTCCTATTTCATGATAAGTTTCAGAGTGTATGGGAATTAAATACTCATAAATATAAGTTTAATGTTCATAAATCTTTTTATGGGGTATACATGCTTCTAAAATGGTTTTATGAAAAATAAAAATATTTTCCAAAAGAAATCATCCTTCAAAAAACACACCTTTTACTTCTCTTGAGATTTTTTATTTTTTACTCAAGATTGATGATTCATATACTAGTATGCCATTCCATTTTTTTAACCCCAAATTTTATTAAATAATGCTTGATTTATTAAATAAAACACATTCCTTCCCATGGGTAATTTTATTTTTATGATTGATATACATTCTGTGTGTCATGGATGATTATGTAAATGCTTTGATGTGATGGGTGTTCCTGAATTTACATAGCACTCCAGCGCATTGGGTTATGTGATGTATCTCATGAAATAATGTGAAATATGAGTGACCATGATGACAATTTTTTTAAAATGATGTTGTTATGATTATTCACATATGTTTTGTGTGAACATGATTCAAACATTGTTCACAACTATGTGTGGTAGTTGAACACTAAGACATGATATTTCAGTTTTATGGATTTCCACATTACATGCCTTTATCAAATGCTTCCTCTCATGATTAGGATAATGATATTGTGGTAAAGTTATGATAATGATGATCATGATAACCCTATGCTAAATAGATTCTTTTTATTATCTATCTTATTACTAGAATTTTATCTCACCCAATTCTATGATTAATATCCTCAGGTGATTATATATACATAGGGGGAAAAGAGGGCCACTAAGTAACACGATAAAAAATAATTAAATTAAGGGTTTTTTATTAGGTAAATTTTTTTTATGGTCCAAATTTGGCTACTAAAATAAACCTTTGGATCATGATTGTGTAAAACTTCTGGGTTGTTTGTCTCTAAAATGATGTAATTCTTTTGTAACAGAAAGCTAGGTCTCTATAATTCTTTCAATTTATGATTTATCCAAATTAGTTTTACAAGTCAAGCCATCCAATTCCTTAATAATTACTCTATAGTGTCAATAATATTTATTGGATCTTCATATTAAGATAGATAGGGTTTTAATTATTTTTTTATTCATATGTTAGAACATTATTTTGGCCTATCATGTACTTCCAAAACAATTATAGAAGAAAAAATGATGTATTATTTAAAGGCTAAGCAGAATTGAAAAAACTATAATCCATATATCCAATTAATTAACGATTTTACAATGTTAATATGGACTTTAGACATAGTTTCCCTTTCATAAAAACCCTTATTACACCCATCTATGGAAATAATTTCAAGAAACTATGATATAATACTTTAAATATTTAATATTTCCCATGGTTGTTGGAATAAATCGTTTTCCTACATTGATTTTATTTATTATGAGTATGAAGAGTCTTTAACTATTACATTTTCTCATAAAAAAAGATGTGGTCTAGAATATTTACCTTCACCAAATTCATAATAAAACAATATATTATGACATCTCTTGCATATAATGCTTTATACAGTATTATTTGAATACATGAATGGAAACATTGTTACATGAAAACTCCATAAAAGATAAATAATTTACCAAATACCTTGAATGTCATATTGTGATGAATTTAACATTTATTATAATGTTTGAGTAGTTTTTAATTATTTTCCATCAATTTGATGATGGTAGGTACTACTCAAATGAATCATAATATCAATATCCTTATGAAGACTCTTCTAGAATTTTTATAAAAATCATGGAACATGATCAGAACCAATTTCAATAGGATCCTCATGAAGTCTCACAACATAATTAATATATATATATATATATAATAGGTGGTCAAGAGGTAAATATTCTCATATAGTAATTAAATGTGTAGATTTGGTAAGGTGATCAATAATAACCCATACTACATCATTCTTCCTTTTTGTATTTGGTATTCTCATGACATAGTCGATAGTTATGTCATCCCATTTCCATATAATAATAGGTATATGATACATGAATCATCTAGTATGTTGTATCAATACCTTATCCTATCAATGAAGTATGCATCATTATACATAGCTAAAAATTTCTCGCTTCACGTTATCCCAAAAAAATTGCGTCCTCAAATCCCTATACATTTTAGTGCTACTTGGGTGTATAGAGAAATTTTATCTATGAGAATCATCAAAGAATTCCCCTTTTATGTCATCTATAGCTGGAACACATAATATTTTCTGAATTTCAGAATTTCATCTTCTCCAATGAATTCATCAATATTCCCATCATACAGATCATTAGTTTTCTTTTTAAAATTCTCTTCATCAAATTGGGAACTTTTTAAATATTCCAATAATTTTTTTTCAGCAAATTTAAAAAAGGTTGATGTTTCCCATTCCTTAAAAATGTAAATATATATATTTACTACATCAATGTATACATGATCACTTTAAATCCTCATTTTATTCATAACTCCATGGTCTTTTTTTCTTAATGTATCTATTACAGTATATTTCATCCTCGAGTGGTATTGTTTTGAGAAATCATAATTCTTGAGTAATTAGAGTCATCACCTTTTCATCATGTGGAGTCCTTTCCATGATAAGATGTATTTTAGGATTTTATAGGCCATATATATTTTAGATATTTCACTATAGATTTAAAGTCTATATATCTTAAAATAAAATATTGTGACTACCAGCTAAAGATCATGAGTAAGATAATTAATTTAACAGGTCTTTAACTACATGATACACAGGTAAAAACATTATATTTATATATAATGACAAAACCATGTATCTTATTTGATGAAACATTATAAATAAAGGATATATCATTTCATACTAGTTGTGTCAAAATTAAATCATTTAATATTCTCATCTTAAATTCACTAAATCATTCTTCACATTCCATTTTAAAAATGAATTTGTACAGTTTGCATGTAAGAATAGTTAATAGGATATCTAATCATGGAAAGCTTTCAATTGATCACAAATAGTAACCTGCCAAACAAATGAAACTATCTACCTTATATAATCTTGTTGGCGTAGGACATTCTTTGAATTAATTTGTTTTTTCAAGATAAACAGATATTCAATCATTGCAGAACATATTTCTGAGAAAAGAAGCATCATATATCCAGTGTTCAAACATTATAAATTTCCCATATAACACTCTTCCTTTAAGAGTCTCTATAATGACTCAAAATTGATTCTCATGGTCCTCATAAATTTTATAATACACCATGATATTATAAATTAATACTAGAAAAAATATATTAAATATTTTTCTTGAATACTTTTATTCAGTATATCCATAAAAATAGCGGGTTCATCAGTCAATCAAAATTTCATTACTATAAAATTATAATTTCTATACCTCATATGTAATGGTGTCTTTAGAATATATTCATTGTTTAATTCTAATTTATGATACTTGGAGTGAAGTTAAATCCTTGAAAAATATTGATCTATGTGAAGTTGATCAATTAATTTATCAATGTGAGGAAAATGAAACTTATTATTTATCATTATATCATCAATTTCAATTTAATTAATGTAAAAAATCATGGATCTAACATTATTTTTTTTAAATAACATTGGCTCCCCAAGGTGAAACACTCGGGTGAATAAATCCATTCTCACAAAACTCTTATAGTTGTTTCATCAACTCCACTAACTCCGTAGTGGAAATTATGTTGGGTGAGTTTGGTATTAGTCTTGATTTATGGATTAAATCAATGGAAAACTAAACTTCAGGCTCTGGTGGATGTCTAGGAAATTACTTAGTAAATAAAACAATATATTATTGTATAGTTGGTACATCCAAATTTGTAAGATTACCTTTTCCATCTATATATTTTGTCCATATTTCTTCCCAAAGAATCTCATTTAGAAGTGATACTGGGAGTGGATATAGTCATGAATTAGATAATGATGTCTCATCTCTAAAGACAAGAAATTTCATATCTTCATCATAAATAATCATTTCCTTATATTTGAAATTAAAATTTTCATTGTATTTTGAATGATAGTCGATACCAAGTATTATATCAAATACAACCATTGGTAAAATAATGAAGTCGTCAAATAGGGCACATTTATGTGTCATAGTGGTTACTTCCTGAAACATCTTTATTGTAGTGACATCTCAACTAAGAGGTTTTAATGAAAAATCCCTTATAAATGATATAGCAAAATGTCTAGTTTTCATAGAAAAAATTCAATATGTAAAAGTATGTGGGGATCCTTAATAAAATAAAAAATTAACTAAATTCTAGGATATGATTAATGTACCTAACACTAAATAATTTATAACATTAAACTCAACCATAGTATTCTCATAAGCTTATTATCATCCCACATGAATATTCTATGGTATATTGCATTGAATCTTGGGACACTAGTTTGAATATTAAAAATTATATAGTCAATGCAATGGATAAAAATGGTATATTTCTTTCTTATATATTCCTGACCAGGATGACCATTTTATCCACACATGTAACACACTCCCATGTCCTTCAAAAATTTTGAAGGATGTTTCTTTCCTCAATTTTCACATGATAAAAATTACTTCATTTTTTCCATCTTCTTCTTAAACACATTACATTGTCCTTGGTGTTCACATAAACTATCAATCAATTGATTCCCATTGAATATATATGATCTAGAAAATTACATCTTTATTTTTATGGTGCATAAATTTATTTAATTATATGGGGAAAACATATTGGAAAATAGTTCCCTTTGGAGTATTTGATTAAGACCTTAAAATAAATGGGAAATAATTAATTCCATATTGTATATATAATATTATATATACCTGAAAATTCATGTAATGGTTTCCTCATATACTGCAATAATTTATTCTTCATTTTTATTTAAGGTGGGTAACTTCATCTGTATTTCAGTTCATTTCTCACAAGGGAGATATTTATCAAATATTTTTTCATTAAAATATCTCCATTCCATGTGGTCTATTTCAACTTCCTCCCTATTATGGATCAAAATCCACCATTGTTTAGAGTGTCCCATGATAAAGTATACATATATTATAAACATTTTCTTTTCATTTCATCCCAATGATAGAAATGTATTTCAAGGAAAATAATCCATCGCTCTATTACCACTGAATTACTTTTCCCACTAAATTATAGGGGCTTATATCACATTAAGAGATTCAACACAATATAATCATGATGTGGTACAAAATTTTGATCCATTCATGTAATGTTATTCATTATAACCTAATTAGGATTCCTTATATAGCCATGATCTTATTAGTTACAATACGAGCTCTATCATTTTACTCAATTGGGATATTTTTACATTGACCATAAGTGTTTATAACATTCGTTCATAAAAGAAAAACTTCTACACAATGACATATAATTTTTTAGATCATAAATGTTTTTAATGTTAAATCATAATATATATTTCCAAATATATTTTAAAAATTAACATAAAATGAAAATTTATGAATTTTTAATATTGAAATCATAATCTTTGTTTTGTTGGGAATATCTTTTAATAATATATATTTTCTAAAATAATTCATAATTTTTTGTAAGGAAAATATGAATTAACCAAGAAATATCCACTAAGAGTTTCAAACTAATTATCTAGCAAGGGAACACTCACCTTGAAACTCAATGATGGAAGATATATAATCAAACCTACTATTTTTGGGGTTATTACCCCTATATGCATCTGTGAAAAACCACATCAACTTGTAGTATCCATATAGGGATTCATTTCTCGGAAAAACCACATAATATCCACCTTAACAAAATATTAGGATGTTATTCATATTTATATAATATCCTCAAATTATACCATAGGGTAATGTTTCCTTCGATATGTTTACCTAAATCTTGTTCCCAATGTTTATACTAAATATCATTTTATTCCAATTTTAAAAACCCTACAACTAATAAATGAGAGACAATGGTTACATTATTATAGTGACATATATATAAGGGTTTATAATCATAATGGACCAATTAGTTTAGTAGTCTCAGATATCTATATACATACATGGTTTCTATTTTTCATTGGGAGTAAAATATAATGAATTGTAATGAAAAAAAATCATAATCCTTAAACTCAATCAAAGAATTATTCTTTATGTATAAGGGAAAGGAAATAAAATATGTGTGAGAAAAAATGATCATTAAGGGTTACATTTAGTGGGAGATTTCATTTTTAGATAAGTCATAATCTATATATAAAATAATATAACTAAAAATAAATTACATTTAATCAATAACTTGAGAAAAAAATTCTTCTATGGATAATATCAAAGAAAAAATCTTTGGTATAATAATATATTATTTATAAATGAAGGAAATTATTTAGATTGGACTTCATGATCTCATAGATCATGATATCTTTACCATCAAGAACATGCATTAAGATAATTTAAAAAAATTGGTTGGTATAGAGAAAAAAACATTTAATTTGGACAACTGTAATATCTTACAAGAGATATCAATGTGTGGAGGGTCTATATAATTCCAAGAAAAACCAATAAATAAATTTTAAATGTATTCCTCATGTATATAATGACTTATTTGGTGCATAAAAAATTTCCATTATGAGTAGATATTTGAATAAATTAAAGAATAAATATTATAAAAAATTCCCTAGTAAACAAAAAAAATTCAAAGTAAGGCACCGTATGTAAAAAAGGTATAAAATTTATCAAATAATCATATTAATTATAAAAATAATATGGATATTTAAGAAAACATTAATTTTCAATGATAATAAGAAAATTAATTAATCAATAGAAATTCAATAATAAGAATGATATTAAGAGGTAAACGTTATCAATTAATTGATTACAAATATATATTTTAAAATAAATTTATATCTATTGAAGAATAAAAAACTAAACGATAAATATTAAAATATTTTTTCACAAAAGGGTTTTAATTTTTAAACCTTTGATAATTTTAAGAATATGATAAATTCCATTTCTTTGTTATGGTGGTTGGGAATACTATTAGCACCATATACGTTAAAACAATCATTTGGAATTTTTGAAATTAAAGTTGAAACTGACCCCTTTTGGGAGATAATTATATTTATTTCCTTAATATCATGTAAAAATTCAATGATAACATAAAATATCCTTTAATAAAATTAAAAAAAAAAGAATTTCTTATAATAATTTTGAAAAAAATATGAATATGGAAAAACATATACCTAATGAAGAAGAATAATAACATCAAATTTTATTTTTAATATTCCTCATGAAAGAGTAACATGAATTGAAAAATTAGTAATAATTAATAAAGTTATATTCATATTAAATACCTAAAGGTTTCAGTATATACAAAACATAAATGTAATTATGTTCATACTATGAAATATATCTCAATGGAGTGGAAATTTAGATGAAAAACATTAAAATACTCTTATATTTAGATAAGAATGATTTAACATCCAATTTAATGGTTTTAAACATGTTATTAATTTATATAAAAAATGATATTTTAATTTAAAATCTCATATATGATCTTCTTATATCATCTTTTCACCCATTAATTAATAATTTTTCATTATCACCATAGTTTCAGGTGTTATGCGCTTCATTTTCTTGTATAGGTTTTATCATGGATGTTTAAATTCCTGTGAATATTATATAGTTCCATAATATTCAGAATGATATTTATGATATAAATATATTAATTTTTCATTATTTATATGTTTATAATAACTCATAAAATTTGATCGTAGAAAATGAATCACACCTCTTCAAGGAGATGGTCGACTATACAAACGCAAGAGTGATGTTATCATTTCATTAATGGGATAAAGGGGAATTAGTTGGATAATATATTAATTTTATATAATCAATATAATTTCGTAACAATAATATATACTTATTTTTTATATAATATTTTATATCCATGTGTCTTGCAGAAGAAGAAAAATTTACATCGATTCATGAGGCGGTAGTCCACTGTTCAGAAAAGCGTTGTTTTGATTCCCATTTGATGGAGAAGTAGATCGATAAATATTATTCCACAAATATAATAACATATATGTATATTTTATATAATATTTTAAATATATTTTAAGTTTTAATATAAAATTTAATGTTGTAAAAGAAAAAGCTAAAAAGGAAGAGCTTGGCGAAGAAAATTACCTTCTCTTGGAAGAACCTCCTTTGGATCAATTAATATAGACTGAAGGGTTAGTATTTTTGGAGGAAAATAAACTATGGAATATTGGTAATGATTTTGGGGATCTATTTTGGTATTTTTTAGTTTATTTAACTATATTTATTTTAGTGAATAAGTTAGGGAACATGGTTCCCTTTTATAGTTGTGGTGAGTGGCACACTTGTAATTTTTCATGGTTTTCAAATAATTTCATGTCACTTTCTTGAAAATATGGATCCAGAATTGATAATATTACAAGGATAATAGTTTATGGTCAAAATTAAGCCAAAAAATTTGATTTGAGAACGTTATTAATTCATTCTTACCCTTATATTTTTAGATAAACCCCCATGTAAACCAATTTTGACCTTATCCATGGTAATAAAGTTTTACTGTAATTACTATTAATTATGAAAAAATATATGTTGAACATATTGAATAAAATCAATTATGATGATTAAAAATATGGAATAAATTTATCAAATTCAATTAATATAATTGAACTACTTTAAATTGAAAATAATTCCTCAAAAAGTGAATAAGAATAGTTTTTCTAGAAACTACCTTTTCAAGGATTAGATTAATCTTTTTTAATAATATGACCAGTAATAATAATTATCCAGATTTAATTTCATATATTTTGATATATAGTATATAATTTTAACTTTATTCATTCATCATTAATGATTATTTTTATTAATTAAAATGGGAAGACAATATTCCATTTTAAAAAATCACTTATGATAAAATGTGATTTTTTCCAGTAAAATGATCTTATCTTTGTCTTTATAAAACTGAACATATTTAAATTAGTTATTCCACATATTATAATAATTATTATGAATAAAATTTGGAATAGTTATATTCTACATTTTTAATTATTCATAAAATCTTATTTCTAGTAGAAAATTTAAAAAATTCACTCTAGTATTATTCTAACATGGTATGTTCAAAATTAATAATCATCCAATAAAATTATAATTTTTTTTATTAAATATTAAAATGTAAATTTTAGTATAGTTTTATTAGAATATATTTTTTGAATAATATAATTGTAGCTCATGTTTTAAAAAATACTTTATCTTTCTATCTTAAACCAAATATATTTTATTCTCCTCTATTTATTTCTCAATATTATAAGTTTTCATTTTAATTAGATCTCTTTAATAACTTAAGATAACAAACTAATTGTTTATTTAAAATGGATTTTTTTTCTTTTTGGTTTGAAATATATTTCTTTAATGATCATATTATCCTTAAAAATTTTAGAGAATATTTTTACTATTCTGAAATTATTTATTAAAGTCATTTTTACCCATGTTTGAATTTAAAAAATAGTATAAAAATAATATTCTTTTCATAGCTTAAATTAGTTACTTTATGAATTTTTGTAAAAAATATTGCATGAAATTTTTTAACTTATACAAGATGAACTGAATTTTCCATCTTCATGAATATTAAATTGGTTGATGATTTCTTTATATGTTTTCATGATTCTTTTTTAAAGGGTTTTATTAATTTTCTATAATTTTTTAGTTTTTAAAAGTGAGTTTCAAAGTGAAAATGGTATTTTACTAATAAAATATTTTTTTCATTTTTATGGTGTTTTTATTCAAAAGTGATAGCAACTATATAATATACTTATGTTGCACTGGGGATATATTGTAATGATACTGCCCTAATTCTTTATCTATATTTTTTATGATATGTTTTTCATGGGAATGTATTAACATCCCATATTTAGTTTTTACAATACATATAGTTATTGATTATAATTCATGACGATTATGTTTTATTGTTTATTCATATGATGAATGAATTATAATTATTATGTGATGGGATGTGACCAATATTATATATCCCCTCAACACATTGGTAGGCCTCGTGAAGCAAAATTGATTGGCTATTTTAATGAGGCCATACTCCTTTATGTAGATTTTTTGGTACTTGGCCTTGATTATATTTATATATGTATTAGAAAAATTCCACAAAAAATTAGTTTCAGATGTCTGAAATTATGAATTACATCATTATGAAATCATTTATTGAATTCTATGTGATTATATAAATAGTTTTGACACACTTGGATAGGTTTCATGATCATGCTATTATTTATATGGAATTGTTTAATCATCATTTATTTCTACCATATTATTATTTTGTATTAAGTTATTGATTATATGGTTAGTCTTATCAGTTTTCTACTTTACCATATTGATTATGAATTATTTATAAAAGATAGCTTCTATTGTACTTAATCATTAATGAGTATATGATCTCACCCTTTATTTATTTCCATTCCGTAGGATTCCATGATGTGTATTATATTTATATATAAAATGATATACTAGTGGAAATGATGTTGTGTTAATTGGAAATACAATGTTGTAATTTATGTTTTCTAATGTAATGTGAGATTCTTATATGTATACTGTTTTCCAAGTCTACTAAACTATTAGGTCTTTTGGGATGCAATCACATGAATTGAGTAATGATGTAATAAAGTTAAAAATAGATCTAGGATACTAGGGTTTGGTTCTATTCAAGAATATTATGAACCCTTAGCCTTTTCTAATTTAAATTCCCTTAACATTGGGTCATTATTTTAATTAGTTCTCTAAATCCTTACAGTTGATACATTGGACATTGGATTGTTATTCCATGTCCATCAATTCACATACCTTATAAAAATTTTTTACAATATTGAAGAAAACACCCATTCTCATCTACAAAGTACTATGGGGTTTCTTTCAATAACTATCCAATGTGGGAAGTTCCATTCTTCCCTTATCCTCCTTAATTTTATTTCTATTATCTTGGTGTTCAATCATTCTCTTCATCCCTTGATTTTCTTGTAAAATATAAGACTTAGATAATTTCTTCCCTTCTTAGTGAAACTTGATACAATATAATCATAATATGGATTGTTTTTAGAGATTAGTACCCTTCATAATATTAACTTAATCCCATTAATGAAACCGTCAATTTGTGTTTTCATACAATTTATATAGTCCATTCCCTGACTTATTAATCTAGTAATTTTTTCCCATACTCAAAACAATATCCACTTTCTTATATATTTGATTGATTAATTTACTTTCCATATCATCTTATTCCTTAACAATAATTTATTTTTTCAAGAATATATTTCTAAAATGTTTATATTCATTTCTATATATCTACTCATATTCATTTTAATTTTTAATTAATGACTACTATTGATAAAAATATACCTTTATAGAATACACATTCTAAAAAACATGTTCCCCATCAATTATTCTTAGTTCTAGAAATTTATTATGATGGGAATTGATCAACTATGCATCTATCAACAATTTAGTAGTTCCATTAATGGATGGGGGTTTCAATCGCATAATGTAGTAAAATGTTAATGAATTTTTCTATAATGAAATAAGTTTTTCTATATGTTAAATTTTATTATTCATTACATAAATCACATATCCTAATATAGTCATTATTTTCAAAGATTCAACCTCATCCATGTTGACATAATCACGAGGGAAATCCCTACACCAATTATGATGTGGAAACATTTCACATTATTTCCATTAGGTTCCATTTTTGAATAATGATTTACAATATATTAACTCAAAACATTATGAATAATTATTTCTAATTAAAAATTTGAATCAATACATGACATAAAATGATAATGTATATAGAGTTATACACATAATCACACGATTAGTATCTTTGGGATTATCTTGAAATAATAAAAATATTTTGAAATTTTCATAATGGATTATAAATAGAATGTGAGTGAACCCAAGTATATCCCCCAGGAGAGTCCATCCCGGTCTGTAGTCTTTGTCCCACTCATTGTGCACTAATTGAATATTGGGTAGACAGTCAACCTACCTTTTTCAGGTTGTTTATCCCTAGGTTCATCTGTGCTATAGATGCATCTATTTTCTTGTATCCAAATAAGGATGACCTTTCTATGGAACCACACATTCTCAACACTACAAAATCTTCATGATATTATCATGTTCTAGAATTATCATTAGATTCAGTTATAAAGTTATGTTTTCTAATATACATTTTTCAAAATATTGTTCCTGATGTCCCTAAAAAAATTACATTGATACTAACTATAACACGCAGAATCTATTAACCCGAATCAAGTTGTTATCTTACTATATTTAAAAAATATATAAGAGATCATATCCTAAAGGATCTAACAGTTTAGTAGCCTGGTAGATTAGATACCTACACGATTCTAAAGTTACATTTGAAAATATGAAATATGAAGTAAAATTTTAGGCTTCGAATCATTCATAGATCCCTTCTTGGTATCCTAATAAATCAAGAACCAATTAGATAGTGATCATAGATTCCTAGTAAGGGAAAATGTACAAAAATATTTGTCACATAATAAATATTTCGAGTATAATATGGTAAAGATAAGAAATAATCAAATAATTTATAAAAAAGTATCACTTAAGTCTAATATATCCATGGATGAAATAACAAAAAAATCAGTCACATGGATAAGAATAATTAAATTCATAATGATAGTTTGCATAATATTAGACATCATAATTGTATAATCAAGGCCATGTGTGAATCAATTATATGTATATAAGTAAGTCTTATAAAAAATAACCAAAATAGTTATTTTCATGAGGCTTACTGATTCATAGAGAAGATATAGAGTTCCTCACATGTCACTTCCTATGACCAATTCATTCATCATTTAAAATAAATGAATAATAAGTCAATAAATAATGAATATATACATTTATATTAAGAAAACATATGAAATGTTAATATTTTCCCCATTCAATAAATATAAAAATGACTGTAAGATATCTAGTGAATTAAGGTGGATTTTATCATTATATTATATCCCAGGTAGATTATAGGAGTCATCAAAGGATATTGACATATCTTAATGTACTTTTATAAGATCCATGGAACATTTCTTAAAGAAAATTCAAATTCCATTTTAAAATCACATATATAAATTGTATTTTTTTAAAATATTAAGAAATTAATTTACATTAAAAAAAACCAAGTAAAAATTTAGAGGAAGAATAAAAAAAAAGAATTTTCATAAAGATGGGAAAATTTATTCATGGGGTAAATGTAAAAATAAAGATTCTATTCACACCATTAGTTTGAAGTATCTTTTTGGGTAAATGAAAATATGATTCATTTAAAAAAATATATAGAAATTAAACGTGGGTATAAATTAATAAATCCTTTGTAAATAGATAAAAAATTATTGAAAACATTTTTTTAAAAATATGGAATTTGAAGAAATAATGTCTCGTGTGAATTTAACAACATTTTGGTTTTACTTAAAAATTATTTTGTAATTTTTTGTAAATAGAGAGATTAAAATTAATTGAAAATATAGAATTTATTGAAATAAAAAAATGATAGGAACATATATAATATTTTGGAATGATTGAAGATATAATTTCATCATTATATATTTAAAAGTAACTATCCTAGTATAAGGTGAGATTGTAAAACAAAAGGCATACCAGTCTGGTAACTTTTGAATCATAAATTCCATGAATGAAATTGAATTAAATGAAAAATTAAATACCATAACTATAAAAAGATTAATTAATATAACAAATAATAGTGGATGTATATATAACACATGAAATAAACAATTGGTAAATGAGGAATATATACAATCAAAAGTTAGACCAAAAACCATTTCCAAAAGTTCCAATTTCCATGTAATTTCATTAATCGTCCTTTACAATAAATTCTAATTTTTTTCATAATACTATTACTAAATCACATTCATGTGAATAATATTTTATATTATCAATATATTCTTGGGGGAAAACATAGAGAAAAACCTTAATGAACAACACTCCATCTGTTGTTTGAATGGACAAACCTGATGAGAATATGATTTTCTAGACAACGATGTTCATCTGATCCCTCAAGCCTCTATAGTGGAAATTCTCAAAAATAGTTATCACATGAAGTGATTGTTTGAAATCGATCCCCTTATCCTAATTATTCTGCACCAAAAATAGGTAAATCCATCATAATCACCACAAAAATCTCTATTATTTGAACTAAACACAAAGACAATCAAAAGAAATTGACAATAAATATTTTATGTGGTTTGGAAAACATTTTAAATTCATGGGATACCACTATTAATATTTCCATTTTAAGTGATATAAGTGGGTAAAAACACATTCTCAACTCCTATCCAAGTTTGGGTAATAGTAAATTATGTTAGAAACACCCAATATTCTTATACTGGTTAGTTAGAAGTAGATAATTAGATATACGACATCAACCCTCTTTATAGAGGTCTCTATCCAACAAAAAAGTTAGAAAAAACACATTGTTTTTTGGTAAAGATATTATCAAACTAAGAAACTCTCAATATATTGACATAACACCTAATGAAACCTCCAATATATAGTAACCATACAATAATCCGCTACAACAAAATAGAATGTACAACACAAAATCCCTCCTCAAATCCACAACACAAAATCCCTAATTCCAATAAATATAAATCCATTAATCATTGTCTCATGAACCCTCCCAGTTGTATGATCTATTTATTGAAAGAAATTCTTCCCAAAATGAACTAAACCTTAATAGTAGGAAACTTCAATATAGTCTATTTGAAGACCTATATCCCGTTACTCCATCCAATAAACTCAGTATAGTAAATCATAAGTATTTCCCACAATCCCAACAATCTACCACTTTTAAATTGCATCAATATTTCAGTCTTCTAATTTTTTCATCCATCCTAGTTGTTCCTCTATTCGATGATATCATTGATATCCACACTATCGAATCATCCAAATCACACTAAGGCACAATGTTGCCTCATACTTTCTTAGACTATCATTTTTAAAAAAATTCCATAAATGTTTTATTATAAGAAACATTTTTAATATCCATAATGGATTTTTTTAATTATTTAGGACACAGATTCTATGATGCCAAATTACATAAGGATGGTTAGGTAGACTAGAAACCAACTATCTAGGCACTATGCCCATATCCTAGTGGAATATTACATATATAGGACCATCATTCATGATGTAGTTCTAACTACAGGGGGAAATAGTATAAACCAACTGATCTAGTATGAAATAAAAAAATAGTTATGTACAAGTTAAATTTTCATTTGGTATAAACTATCTGAATTTAAAATGGAAAAAGAATGTAACATTTTCACCCTGAAGGTTTCTAATGTCACCAACTGTTGAAGGATTAAAGGAAAGGAAAGTATGATACCTCATGAAAAAAATAGAGAACCCATCTCTGGTTCTTCTAGAGTAGACATGTTTAGAGATAGAACTATAGTGTCCAACCATACAGTTGGAATCAATGAAGAGCATAGAAAGAATCCACTCAAATTGACTAGAAAATATTTAAAGGATGTCAATATTACACATCTTATTGAAAATATGAGTGATGTCTCTTTGGATATCCTGTGTGGTCAATTTGAGACCTCAAATCCCAATTCTGATGGAAAGCACACTGAATAGGCTGGGTGTATTCTGTATCAATAGGAGGGAAAATTTAATTCGATGCTAAAGAATTATTTTCACATTAAATCAGGCATCATACAACTCCAACATGATGAAGAAATAGATTTTTTCAATGCTGGTATCCCATAAGGTTGTGCTCAATATTAAGATATTTCTATTTTTGGCATATCTATTGATATAATCACTAGGGCCACTTATGAAGATTATTATCCAGAGAAGATTGGGCCTATTACATGTAAACATGTGATGAAAATAAATGTATATGAATGCCTTTGAACCACTATTTGGAAGCAGGATAACACCTATTGTGTGAAAGATGGATCTAAAATACTCATTGTGGCTATCCCTGAGGGAAATACCAAATATCCCACAGTTTTGGTAGGTGATAGACATGAGAAGTAGCTGGAATGCTGATGCATTAATGCAACATAAAATCACTGTGACATGAAAGAGGTTATAACACCAATCATGAATGAGATGAATGGGTCTCAAATCAATAAACATATTGATATTAATTGAATAGAGTAGTCATTTTAACAGGTTATACCCACTATGTCTTCTAGGAGATAGGTATCCACAAATAAGGAAATTGTGGCGGTTCATTATAGTGAACTAGGATTTACATACATGGATATTATGTCATTTTATATGAATATTTAGTAAATTAAAAAAATAAATGCCTAAGGACCATAATATTTTAGTTTCTTCAAAAACATGGAAACAAACTCATCTATCCTAATCAATGCTCTTAAACATCTCTTATTAAGATCTACACCTTTAGTAGTTCCACCTAAAACCTTTCATCATAACTTGGGGAAATAAAACAAAAGAAAGGGGAGAGCTAAAATGATCAATTAGGGTAAAAAGAGACATATATAAGCATAAACATTATCAAAACATTAGATGATCATAACCCACAAAATAAATATCATAAACATGAATCATGGAATAAAAGATGGTAGTTCATAAGACATGAATCATAATGAAATAAAGGACATAAGCTATTAAATCATAACATAGGAATAAAACATGGAATTTTGGGAACACATAATAATGTAATGATTTAAATAGTATCCAAGTAATCACTACCAAGACCATCATAGTGGACAAAGTCCTTTATTGAACTGAGTAACTGACGTTTCAGCACTGTATTACTGAACCGAGTGACCCTCATTCTGGAACTATATTACAAAATAGAGTAAACCTCATTACAACCCTATATTACTGAACAGATTAACCCTCATTCCATACCTATATTACTAAATTGATTTTCCCTCATTCTAGCCATTTATTACTGAACTGAGTAACCCTCATTCCAGTCATGTATTACTGAACCGAGAAACCCTCATTCCAGAATCGTATTACTGAACTGAGTGACCCTCATTATTACTATGTTTTACTGAACTGAGCAACCCTTGTTCCAACCCTCCATTACTGAAATGACTAACCCCCTCCCATCCATGTATTATTGGACTAAGAAACCCTTGTTATTTCCCTTTATTATCTCATGAGATGTAAATATTTACCTAATGCATTAGAAGAAAATATAGGTCCCACCTGCCACATAATGAAATCAAACATACACATTACACAAGATCATAAATAAATATAACATAACCTATGAAATAAAATGGGTAACATAAACATATAAGCATATCAAAACCTATGGAAAGAGATAGGTTTTAAATACATTTAATCATAAACCTAACCAGCGAGAAGAAGGGGGTTTCAAAAGAATATAACCCATAAAAGAGAAATGGATTCCAAAAACAAATAAACCATAGAGGATAAATGGATTTCATAAAGACCATGGAAAAAATCACAACCCATTTATATAGAATATATGAATGGATAATTTAGATCATTTTCTAGAAAGGCATTTGTAAAATAAACAGAAGTCATCTTAGATAGTAAATAGTTTTGAAATATCTTTCCAAATCATTTCTTGAATAAATTATACTTCATTATTTGAAAAAGGATTTTTAATTCATAAAACCATTTCAAAATAATTTTCATTGAAAATAAATTTCAAAACATAAAGAACACTTTAAATCATTTTTAAAACCTTTATCCTTCAAATATTATAAAATAACCTTCAATTTTTTTTAAAAAACTTTCTCTTTGATAAAACTTTGAAAACCATTAAAGAAACATTGAAACCATTTTGAAAATAATTTCTTTGAAATAATTCGAAAACATATAAAGAAATATTTATTTTTTTGGAAAACCATTTCTTTTAAAATACTTTGAAAATTTATAAATAAAGCCTAAAAACAGTTTGAAAATATTTTTTATTTAAAACATATAACAAAAGCTTGAAAAAAATTGAAATTATTTTTTCTTTAAAACATATTAACAAAGCGTCAAAACATTTTGAAAATCATTTTTCATGAAACCTTATAAAATAATCTTGAAAAAATTTTGAAAATTATTTTTCTTGAAATGTTATAAATGATTCTTTGAAAATGTTTTGAAAGCTATTTCATTGAAAACATGTAAATATGACTTGAAAACATTTTAAAAATAGTTTTCCCTAATAACATGTAATAGAAGTTTGAAACCATTTTGAAAAAAAAAATTCCGTAAAAATTTAATTTTAGATACTTTTTCTTAAATCCTAACCACTTAAAATTGAAAATGAAGCTTCAAAGGGATGACAACAGGTAAACCCGTACATGTCTTATGAGGTAAAAAGAACATTCCTTTTGTAGGATAAAAAGGTTATAACGGTTAATTTTTTAGAAATAGACAAGGATATTCCTTTTGATGGATTGGTAAAATAATAAAGGGTAATTTTTTAGATATTATAGGATAATGGTATAATATTCTTGGAAACCCTTTTTGGAAAACATTGATTTTCAACCGAAAAGAGGGTAATGTAGGGATTTCCTAAAAACAATTTCTTAAATATTTTATGTAAAAAAGAGTATAATATTGCAATGATACCTAATTATATCATTAAATAAGATAGTATAAGTAAATTTATGAATATTCATGAGACATGGATCATATGATTTCATCAAAGGAACCATAAAAATGAACAATCACAAAAAGTAATAAGATTGTCCCAATAAACTCTTATGACATGGTATCATGGGATCATGATCCCCATGTAAGGAAAGAAAGTTACATAAAGTATATAATATCATGAAAAGATTGATATTATTGATATGGAATACAAAATAAAGCTATATTCTTCTCAAAATAGAGTTTCGCTGCATAACAAAACATGAGTCTTAAAGAAAGAAAATTGAGACAAATCATTTTTAACAATTTAGTATCCTTTGAAACATAAACCCTAAGAAATAAGGATCAGAAAATGGAAATGTGAATACCCATAATATTATGAATATGATTCATCTGATACAATAAATGTTAGTACATACACCACACAGATGGAAAGAGTGGTGAACATAACAAGTATCTCACGGAAATTAAAATTGAGATGAAATTCCCCTTACCTTGTGTCTTGACTCTCTCTGTACTCATAAAAGATTCCTGTATAATAAATATAAGAATATTATACATATTTTATAGATTAATATTATTATACACAATACCATATATAGTTTTATTGTGATATTTTATTACCTGATGGTTAACAAAACTATGTTAAGTTTCCACATCAAGTAATATTCACTCTGTTCCTCGCATGTGTATTAATTTTTTATATCATTGGTACCTATACATATATCATGATTAGAGAATTAATATGTTGATATAAATATCATTAATATAAATTATATGTATATTATAATAATTTATTTCATAATGAAGTATGAAAAGGAAGACATTGTTCATGGAGACGGTAAGTCATACGTACACATGAACATCATTTCCGTTTTTAATTATCGTAAAGAAAGAGAAAAATTATATGACATATATGTATGTATAAATATCATTATTATAGTATAATGATTATATTATATATATTTTATAAGTTCATTAACCCATCCTTAATACATTCCATAGGGTGTGTGAATGAATCACATCGCATTGAGGTGACAGTAGTCCACACTTTATCAAACAAGATTATCATATTAACACCAAATGAAAAGTGATGGTACAAGTGTAATAAAAGGAATAAATAAGATTAAATTATTAATAAATATAATATATTTCATATATAACAGATTTTTCATGATAATGGACATTATGAGTGGTGGTAAAAGATAAATGAACAATCATCGTTTAATGAGACAGTTGTTCGCTATATACAGAAACATTATGTTCGACATCCATTATATGGAGGTTTGTGTAAGTGATGGTCTAAATAATTTCATAAAGATATCATAGTATGTGTAGGATATTTTATTATTTATTTAATAATGGAATAAATGTATTGTATGGTGTGAATAACGAGAATAAAGAAAAGGGATCATGAAAGAATATGTTACCTCTTAATTGTGTAACACCTTTTGGTTTGTGCCAAAAGGATTCCAGGAGTGGGTTTATTACCAAAGGGATGTTGAAGAGAGTATGGATGATTTTTTAGAGGCTACATGGGAAGATAATGGACAAACATACAAGTTTTTAGGGGTGTGAGGAATTGGTAGAGGTGGCGACCTTTTATAAGGAAGGAAAATGACTCACATCGAATATTTAGAAATAAATTAGGTGTGAACATGTTCTTACATAGACAAAGACATACCAAAAAAACCTAAAAACAATAAAGGAAGGATTATGAGTAAAATTTGGATATCCAATTATATTTTAAAAAGTATATTGGTTGTGTAGGCCCTTAATTTTATGGTCGGTCACTATTTATGATAAATTAAACCATAATTGTTTTGAGTAATTTTAATCACTTTTACATTTAATTTTGGTTAAAATTTGACATGGCCGCATTAGAATATAAGTATTATTCCCAATAAAATGGTTTATGTTTTTTTTAATTCAACTCACATAAGTGGAAAAATTAATATTAGTGCAAATCCCGCAGACAAGACGAAATAACGGGGTTTTAAAGTCAGAAAAATGATGGAATGTTGGTTGAGATTTTATGTTCAGTTTCCAAGTGGAATTGAATCTAATGAATTAAGTTTTATTAAGAAGAAGTAATATTTATTTAATTTGAAATTATAAAAGAAATTTAATATAATTTAACATTAAAAATTAATTAAACAATAGTCAGTTTTAAATTAAAAATCCATTTTTTCACTATTCATCCAAAAATGATGTTTCTCATAAAAATTCCAAAACGCCAACCTTGGATAATTTCAACATTATAAATTAAAAAATTATTTTTATTTTATCAAATTAAATTTCTAAATGTTTCTAAAATTAATTTTTTAAAGGTGGTTCATTCATGAAAATGATATTTTTAACATAAAGTACTTTACCTAAAATATCATCTTTCTATATCAATATGTTATTATACAAATAAATTTTATAAAAATATGAAATTTATTGATTAATATTAATATAACTATGTTCAATGGATAGATTTTAATGATCTTATTTAAATAATTATACTACAAAAATGTTGTTTCTTATAAACACAGTGTGGCTTGTATCATACGCCAACTCGGTATTGAGTGTAACTTATGCTAACTCAGTGTTGCGTGTAATGTACACCATGTTGTTTTAGTGTGAGAGGAAACATTGACTTATTTAATTTTAAAATATAAACTAAAATATTAATTTATTCAAAAAAAAGGTTCATAAAACATTTGGGTGTTACATGAATTCCAGAAATTCATTCGACCCTTTGAGTGGAATTTTTTGGGATGATTAAATAGAGGATATGGAACCCCCTAGAATGATTAATAGTGCTGATAATATGAATGACCAAATTATTAGAGGGGAAACTAGAAATTGGGTGGTACTATGATTGTATGTATACTTATAGGATGTAATTAATAAATGTAAAAATGTAAAATTCAAAGAAAATATGGAAAAGGATGACAGATCGGTGATAAGGGGTAAACCCCTAAAACAATAAAACTATTATACTAGAATTTCAGTAGACTATGGAACCCATTAATTGAAGAATACTATAGGAATTTTTTATGGACAACAACCCAATGACTATTCAAATAGGTGAACTGAAGATGTTTCATGATAATTGGAAGGATTTCATGTGGGATTATATGGTGTAAACATGTGTTTCCCAAAATCATTAAAACCACAAAATGGATCATATTTGGGTGAATGAGCATGAATGTATTCAAATTTCCACATGTATTGAAAAATCATAGTATTCTAGTCAATATCAATATATATAGAAACTTTTTTGTGATCTCTTTTGTGTATTATTTTTCATCACACACCAGGAAAAGTTTCTTATAGAGGTATATTTGAGAAATATATTGGAATTATGTTCCAAAATGAGTTATTATCAGTGATTTTAATACTTTTTAGACACATGATGAAAACATATGATCAAATTTCCATAGGACTAGTAGCCATTGATTTTTTATCTTGTATTGACTAGTGAAACATCATTGAGGTTCCAATTTATGGAGATGATTTTATAAGGAGATGATATATTTTTAATGTGATGAAATCCTCTAAAGTTGATAGATTATTTGTGAAAATAGATGAAAAAAGTGTTTCTATTGGATATGTGAATTATATCTTCCTTCAAAATCATGCTATCCACAGTCTGATAATTGTGGAAATTTCTAGCATGAAAAGGTTTGTACCACCCAAATTTCATTTTATAATGGTTGGGTTACTATTCCTAGATATTGGGAAATCATTTTGGAGGCTTGAAAGATCATTCCAACAAGAAGTAAAACAATGTGGCTTTTTAATAAATTAATGCATACTAAGAGACATCCCAAATAATTGAGAATGATATCAATCTCAAATATTGACATTTAAATTAATGAGGCTTAAAAAAACCATGAAAATATTCAATCAAGAAACCTAAATCATAATTTCTTGAATATGGAGGAGTTTTAGGCTCATCAAAGCTATATGATCCTCTAACTATCAAATATTTATTAGAAAACAATAGTTTTAATTTTATCTGGATGAATGAGGGAAATAGGAACTCCTGATTTTTACATAGATCACACATATTAAGGAGAGATAAAATAGGGAAAATTTCCATCAATGTTAATGGAAGACTTAAAAAATTTGAGTTTGAAATATTAAATGTAGCGGTAACTATTTTAGTGATCTTTATAAAGATGATGGGATGGAAAACACATCAAGGATGATTGAAAAATAATTCCATGCATTGAATTGAAATTTTTTAAAAGCATAACCCTGCCACTAGACAAAGTGGAAGTCAATAAATATCTCTTCTTTCTCATCATGGGGAGTGTTGTGGGACCAGATGGTTTCAAAAAAAAATTATTTGTTTTATTTGGATAATCTTTAGGATGACATGGTAAGTGGAGTAAAGTAATTTTTCACTCATTCTTTATTTCCTTTGGGAATCAATTCAAACTTCATTTCCCTAATTCTTAAGAAAGATAATTATTTTCACATAAAATAATTTAGACAGGTGTCTATTGAGTATGCTCTCCATAAGTTAATATTCAAAATAATACAATATAGAATGTGGGAATTATAAATTATCACATTACCTCAAATTAGTATAGATTTGACCCAGAAAGATGCATTCAAAACTACATATTCACCATCTCAGAAAGTATTCACATAATTATGAAATTGTGAAAGATGGAAAAATTTGCCTTATGATTGAAATTTTAAAATCCTTTGATACCCATTAACAGAGTTTCTTAATCAATATACATAGGAGGTATGGTTTTTTGTAAATTTTACTATATTGGGAATCTCAATTATATCATCTTTAAGGATTTCCATTTTAATCAATGGATCCCAAAGAATAACCATTCATTGAACTAGGGATCTAAGGCAATGAGATACACTCTTATTTGTTCTTTTTTTCCTATCTGATGACTACTTATGAATATGAAGCAAGGATATTTCTCAGGATGGTCTGTACAAGAAAATCAAGGCTAGGAGAGCCGATCCAATTCTGTAACATGTGTTATATGAAAAATGACGACCTCTTATTTGGGATGTCTTCAAATAAAACCATATACTCTATTCAAGCTCTCTTAACTCATTATGAGGAACTATCTAGAAAGGCGATTAATTGGTGTAAATCCTTTTTTTTTTATTTAGCAGTGGGCTATCTATGGGTAATTAGAGTAGGATCATTAGAATACACGGAGATTCAAGGGGATATCTCTAATTCAATTATCTATGAGGGACACTTTGGGGGGGGAGTTATTTTTCAATAACTTAGATGAATTTTCTTTAGTATCCTCAACCAATGGCCTAGATGTAAAATGAAATCCATGTCTCAAACTTGGAAGGTATTCCTTTTTTTTCAATTATCACTAATAAAATTATTTATACCATTTCTATTTATACATTTCTAAGAATACTAATCAATGATTTGTTGGGAATTATGTGAAACTTTATATGAAATGGATATGTTCAAAAAGAAAACTCATCATAGTCTAATTGAAGTAATTAATCAAGACCGTTGAAATTTGTGGACTTCGCATCATGGATCATAAAATTTTTATTGATGGTCATATAGAAAACATTTATCGGTAAATTCATATCTACTGATGATCCCTCATAAAAATTCATATTAAGAATGTTTAAGGTATGGTTTCTTTATAGATATTCTTACTGTATTGTATCATTTATATGGACCTTATTAATGAAATACATTTATGATATCAATAGAAATACCAAATGGATGATCAGAAATAAATCTGGTCTCATATTCCGGGACACTAATTTTCTTGATAAACCTCTTAAATAATGTATAAAAAATCCCCCTAATAGAATACAAAAGGCTATTTCTAAATTATTCACACAATTAAAAACCTTGACATTATAAATTTGCAAGCTATGATGGAAATTAAAATACATTTCATCCAGGACACTGAAAATATTTTCTTGAAGAAAAAAAATAATGTAACATTAAATACTAAAGAGTAATATAATATGGAATTTGAATGATAAAATATAACAACATCATGGATATCCATAATCAAGGTACATTTCACCCAGACCTATATAAATACTCTATTATAGAGAATATGGAAAATAGGTTTTCAGCACATGACCAAATTAGGAACGGTTTAAAAATGTTTTTTTGGACATTATATATATTCTAAAGGGATGAAGAGAATTTACAACACCCATTAATCAACTGTGAATACTCAATAGGCTCTAGGGGTATGTTATATGCATGTTTGACCTTGAGATTTGTGTATATAGAGAGTTGGTAGACTTTATGATACTCCTCACCAACACTGTTAAACATGACCAGATCCAACATCAACTCCTAGAAGCCACATCCTACATATTTTATTCAATCTGGAGGGTCTATAATGGAATATTTTTTGATGATCAATTGCCTTCTTTTTGTGAAGGAGAATTTTCCTTTCATAATGTGGTAGATTCCACAATAATGGTGCATGTGGTTGAAATTCATAAGAACATGAGTGATTTGAATAATTTCAGTTCTTTGGGTGTTTCATGTAGAGTGACTAATCCCATAATGATCAAGTATATAAGATGGATCACTCTGATTGATTCATGGATAAAAGAAAATGTGGATGGTGTGGCTACCAACATGCCACAACCCTCATGTTTTGGAGTTATTTCCCAAAACCATCATGAATTAGTCAAATGGCGATTTCATCACTATATTGGAATAAGAACTACTTATGAGTCTAAATTATGGGCAATGATGTATGCTATTAAATATGTTGTTATGTTCAGTTATAATTTTTTATGGATGGAATCTGATTCATAAACCATTTTCATGGACCTAAAGGTGAGAACTATGATTCTTCTATAGAAACATATACCTCATTAGATTGTGTGCATAAAATTTACCACAACTAATAATTTTATTCTGTCACACACATATAGAGAAGATAATAAGGTGGTGGATGAATTTTATAAAGGGTGATTTTTGAAACTGGTATGTTGTGTGTAAATACCCAAAGCATGACGTACATATACATTACATTACTTTTGCAGAATACTTAATACATAACAAAAACAGACACCAATGGACCGTAATAGATTAGTGTCTTTGGAAACTTGGAACATAATATTCTAATCTTGGTGAAAGATCTTCAACATCTCCCATAAAGATCTTCCTTTTTTTTACCTAAAACCTTTATTTATATCCTGGGGAAAAGAAAACATATAAAGGGTGAGCACCAATGCTTAGTAAGGGTAATCATGGAGAAAACAAAACAAGACATATACATTTGAACTTCAAAACATTAACATAAAGTTTAAACATCAATATCGTGAGTTGTGAAATAAATCTTGGCAGTACATAAGGCATAGATCATAAAGGAACATAAATCATCATAAAATCACATGTGAATAAAACATGTAATTGTGGAAACCATTAAGCACATTTTATGATTTCCATAGTAGCCAAGGAATTGCTGTCAAGACCATCTTAGTGGAAAAAGTCCCTTTCTGAATCAAATTCACTCCACGTTCTAGTCCTGTATCACTGAACTAGATTAACTTGTTGTTCCATCCATGTCTATCTCATGAGATATAAATCTTTACCCAATTCATTGGAGGGAGATATAGTTCCCACCCATACCATAATAAAACCATTCTTATGTGTGCCACAAAATCATAAATCATAGCATAACCCATGTAATTAAAAATGGGATTCATAAACATCATGCCATCATAACATAATCCATAAAAGGACTTCATAAAAACAATTCCATCATAAAATAATCAAATCAATGTAATAATAGGGATAGAAACAAAACCCTATATTATCTTACAAGGAAAATAATTTTTATAAAACACTTCAACTCCATTCTTGAGGAAAATATCATTTCTACTTCAAAAACATTTTTCCTTTCTTAACATGTAATTAAATTTTAAACTAAAAGAAGTTAAATAAAAGTAAACTTGAAAACTTATAATGTAAGATTCATGGAAATAATGTTCTCAGAAATCCTAAAAAATCCATTCATGTCGTATAAGTTAAAAAATCATTCTTCTCGTACTTTGGCCGAAAAAGTCAAAAAGTATCTCATACTGAAAATGACAAAATATTCCTTTCATATATTTTAATAAAATTCTCCAATAGGTAAAATTGGATTTAATCAATTTTATGAGGATATACATAATATTAAACATTGAGGAAACATGGATGTGGATGATAAATATGCCCTAGTAAATTCTGAAGTATAAACAATCTTGGATAAAAATGAGAATATGAGATCTTCCCTTACCTTATGTCCAGTTTCTTCCATATGTGTCTGATAATCCTATATAGTGGGTTTAAACATATTATTAAATTGTAATAGGACCATAATAATATTTATGATATCATACATGATTCACTTATGACTTTATATTATCCGTTCATTTGTCAATTCCATGTTAAAGCAGTGTTTTGGGTAAAATCGTTTCATTTATCGTCTGTGTTTTGACTTGTAATTATTAATATAATTACATAGATCATGATTAGTAAATTCCAGAATATAAAACATGATTTATATATAATATATATTCAGAATATACATATATATTATAGATCAATAAATGGAAAGAAATACACTGTTCATGGAGACGGTAAGCCGTACGTACGCATGTACACTATTTTTCGTTTCCTTATTGAATGTAATTAATTAGATGAAATAAATATATATATATATAAATCCTGTAGTATTATTATTTCATATATTTCATTATTACTTTTTATATATACTTTCTAATCATTCTTGAATTGTAAACATGGAAAATGAATCTCATCGCGTCATGGAGACGGTAATCCGTACGTACGCACGAGCGATGATATCATTCCCATATTTATTGAATGGGATTAGAGTGGATGATATAATATATTAGAATCAGTATGATGTTATAATAATCATATATAGTTATTATTTACACCATTATACCCATCCGAATAAGGTGGTGTTGAAAAACTGATTACACCATGGCGTGGAGACGGTATTCCATACGTACGCACGTGCGGTGATTTCGTTTTCCGTAGGATGGATAGAAGGTAAAATAGGTTTGTTTAATATTTATAATAAAATATCAGTATATAATTAATACTGATGTTATTACTTCATAATGAAACAACTAAAGAAGAGGAAGTAGAAGAAGAAATAAATTTGAAATAATTGGTTATGGATATTACCTCTTCTTCGACACGCCTCTTTGAAACCACCACTTAGGGCACTAATGTTGGTCTTTGAAGAATACCAGGACCTATTGAATATTACTAAGAGAGTTTATAAGATAAATGAGTAAGGTTTGGTCGATATTGAATGCTCAAAAGGGTGTAAAGAGAAGGGGACAGGGGTGCCCTTTTTATAAGGGAGGAGAGGGGCACTTTAGAAAAAACTTAAAATATTATTTTATAATAAAGTCATATTCGGTTTATAATGGTTCCAAATTGATTTATTTAGAATATAAATAGGGGATGGGTCTACAGACTTTCAAAAAATAGGTTTTAGACAAGTTTAGGTGACTATTTTAACCTTGTAATTTAGCTCTAACTCTAAGTTAAATAATTTAACTTTTACGGTGTATTCTTGTTTTCTTACACTATATAGTTAATAAACTTACTATAACAAGCCAAACGAACCCCAAGTGGTTAATTATTAATATATATAACCTTATCTAAATGAGTTTTCGTAATGTTAGATTTTTATGAATAGAATAACAATTAATAATATAATATTTGTTTTAAATACTATTTTATGTCAATTTTGACACTATTTGGTAATTGATTTTTGTAAAAATAATAACATTATTATTAGTTCAAAAAAAGTTAATTAAATAAATAATAACATGTCATTTTATCCTAAAAAAATTAGTGTAATTCATAAAAAGTCTCAAATTACATTTATTTGTAAATTTATTACATCAATTATGTTAATATTTCATTAATAAGGTAATTAATGCATCATCATTGTGTCATAAATAAAATAATTTATTTACTCTCTAAAAATTATAAAAAAATACCATTATTTAGGAAATCATTTTATATTTCTAATAAATATTTATAATCGAATTTATCTTATGTATAACCCTATATTAAAAATGTTTTAGTTTTTAAACATTGATTTTAACATTTTAACTATTCTTTAAATAAAATAATAATAAATGTCCTAATCTAATCCAAGTGGACTTAAATGATAATATTTTATTCCTAAGATTGTTTGTGGTCGAGATACACTTGTCCAATAGAATTAGGACATGTGGTAGGGTAATATTAATATCATTTTACATTAATTACCCTATTTACTTTTAACTATGGTAAATAAAAGTAAAAAGTTATTATTCACCAAAAAATATTTTTATCTCATTGAACCACATTTTACTCCTTTATAATAACCTTGTCTCTGTGATTTTTGAAATTCCTCTCATAGAAACGGTAAAATTATGTTTTATGTGAATTTTCAAATTCTCCTAGGAGATGGGTAAAAGGCGGTGAAAAGTTCAACAAATTTTTTATATATCTAAAATTATTCTAAACTAACTCTAATGAATTACATTGAACTTAGATAGGTATTATGTATCAATTATTACCTAAAATAAATTTAAATAAAATAAATAATTATTTAAATAAAAAGTCAGTTTTAAAATAGTAACCCAGTGTTTTCACTATTCATCAAAAATTGAAAGTTTTTAGAAAAATAAATAAAATTCACCCTAGGCTAAGTTAGATATTTTTAATCCAATAATGAGGTCCATTTTTAAAGATAAAATTTATAAAATTTCAAAAATTGGGTATTACTATTCATAATGGATAGTTCATAACAATATTATAATAATATCTCATTTAGTGAAACTCGGTATTGTGTATAACACACGCTATCGAGGAAGGTTGCTCTGGCGTGCAACACAAGCCTAGAATAGTGTTTGCGTACACTGTAAGATAATTCAGTGTTGCGTATAGTGCAAGCTAATCTTGGTGTAGCGTACAACATAAGACATCAAAGAAATTAAAACGAATATTTCTCATAAAATCTCAGGGTGTTACATTCTACCCTCCTTAAAATGAATTTCACCCTCGAAATTCGTCAGGGTTATAAATGGTTTACTACTTGAAAGTTTTCTTTCATAGAAACCACATTGTAAAAATGAATACTAAAACTTCATTTTAAAAAGAAAAGTTAAAATCATAATGGTCACCCAAAGTAACTCAACACTGGGTTTCCACATAGGACAACATAGGTGAAAATATGGATATAGAAGATAAATCTAATCATTATGTTCTGATGGAGAGTGGTAGAGAATGTGGCTATGAAAAATACAACAATCACAAAGCCATAAATTTGTGATGATTTATGGTACCATCTGTTTCATCGGATATAAGGACACTAGGTCAACATTTTTGGTTTTCAAGATCATTACCCTAAAGTTGAATAATTTTTTAATTAAATGAAATACTTACTTTATTTTGGTACAATCTCACCGTTGTTTATGCCTTGAACAATTTCCACTTCATCTCTTAAAGAAATGAAGTTGAATTTGTCATTCGTGAAGCATTAGCAGATCATGTGATAGAACGGTGGGTCATTCTATCTATCTCAAATAAAAGTTTAGAAAAATTTATTAAATATACATAAGTCCATCTATGGTGAGATTAATCATATATGGTTCCTTAAATGGATGTATAATTCGTATATCATACCACATAATAAATGGAAACTAATTTATACTAACCAGAGACTTCTTATAGGCCAGTGGTAGGCGATAAAGGCCTGTCACACTTCGGTTGTGGGTTCGATTCCCGCATCCTTGTCCGACGCAACGTGTTTTCACCCATCTTACGAGTTGTCCTTTTTCTAAAACTATACTACTACAACATTCCAGAAAAATATCAAAAATTTCTAGCCTCAAAACAATTCTATTTGATGTCCAACTTAATGCATTCCAACCTTTAGGCTTATTGAAAATACTTCTGTCCAATCTCATAGTATACAGAAAACGACTATTAGAAAGGTCATCTACCAAGCATGTGAATACCATCATTAATCCCCCATATATCATAAGATATATCTTGTTGGTCACATTCCAACCATTTTAATTCCTTAATCATGTATTCTCTTGAAAAATTAATACCCATCGAACCTTAGTGAGAACATGAATGCTGTAAAAAATTTAACACTTTCCACATACCAAAATCCCAAAATTTCTATATACTCAAACCATGAAATAACATTGTCCTTATATCAGTAATGAGCTCATTTCATTTTTTCTTTATCCCTTCATTATGCGCATATCATCTTCTTTCCAAAAATATTTCAATCACTTTTCATGGTTACTAGTACCATATAATTATTGAAAACCAATACATAGATATTCCAAAATTTCACGATACCATAAATGAGATTCCATGATACTATTTTGAAATCCCATTGCATAAACACCTAATCATTGCAGAACATCATTGGAATACTCAACATCACAAATAGTGATCACATGTTACTTCCCTTTATCCTTTTCCTTAAGTGGTTTCTCACATTGATCATCATTAAGCCTTGGATTAGGGCATTGATTAACATAATTCCCCATTTCCATGCACTTGAAGCATTGAAGTGTTGGTGGTACATTCTCTACAGTCTTTTCTTTATTCACATCATTAGAAACCATTTTTCCATTACTTCAACACTCAGCTACTCGATGACGTTCTTTTCCACACATAAAACATTTTCTAGTCCCTTTAATACAATCTCAACCATGCTTCTTTACAAACGTTGAGCATAAAGAAACATTCATATTCTTTTCACCATTAATCTAAGATTTCTCCATGAAATCCATCTTTCGTTTCTCATCAAAACCATGATATGGATATGTAACACCAACTTCCATTTATAACTTGATTGAACAATGCACAATTTCTTCATAGCTACTGAAGTCTCTTATAGCTAATTCCCTTCGAAGACTTGGTTTTAAGCGACTGAAGAATCAATCAACTTTACTTTCAGGTTGGATGATAAAGCCAGATGCATACCTTGCCAGCCTTGTAAAATTTGCTTCGTATATACCAACAAACTCATCATCATTTTGCTTAAGCTCAAGGAAATCCCTTTCCATCTTTGTTCGAAGAATACGAGGGAAGTACTTATTGAAAAATAAGTTCTTGGACTCATCCCATTCCATGGATTCAATTTCATCTAGGGGCCTCGTATTCTTAATTAGAGTCCACCATTGATCTGTTTCACCTTCTAAACGGTAAATAACCAGAATGACTTTTTCATGTTCTGAACAGAAAATTATAGAAAATATATTTTCAATGGTACTGATCCATTGTTCATAAATAACTGGATCAAAAGACCCACTGAAAGAAGGTGGACGTTGCCTCCTAAAGGACTCAATAGAATATTGTTCCCTTATCTGATCATTTTTGTATTCTAGAATGATTCATAGCTTGTATAAGTAAAGAAATAAGATTTTTCACTCCATCTCCCATCACATTTGGTTGCTCAGGAAGAAAATCATTTCATTGTCTATTACATTGATCAATACGGTTCCTTCGGGTTCCACCCATCTTCTAAAACCCAAAAAGAACAGTGTGAGAGGCAAAAATTATGCTAGAAAAACAACATAATAAAGGGGGAGTACCTTCAATATCTAACATCTTAGGTTTAATTCTAATATTGTTACCAAAATTATAGGACTATAACCGATACTTATACGTATCCTTAGGGACATCCCTAGACATACCTTAGAAATATCTCTAGGGATCACACTAAAGTTTTTGCATCCTAGTTTCCAAAGGTTAACTAAACCTTTCCTTTGATACAAACTGTAAAGACCCAAAGCTTGATGTACACAGGCATTACATTACTTTTGTGGAATAATTAATACATAACAAAACCAGACACCAAATGACCCTAACAGTTTATTGTCTTTGGAAACTTGGAACATAATATTCTAATCTTGGTTAAAGAACTTTAACATCTCTCATAAAGATCTTCCTTTTTTTACCTAAAACCTTTCTTTATATCCTGGGGAAAATAAAACATATAAAGGGTGAGCTCAAATTCTCAGTAAGGGTAATCATGGAGAAAATAAATCAAACCATATACATTTGAACTTGAAAACATGAACATAAAGTCTAAACATCAAAATCTTTAGTTGTGAAAAGAAAACATATAAAGGGTGAGCTCAAATTCTCAGTAAGGGTAATCATGGAGAAAATAAATCAAACCATATACATTTTAACATTAAAACATGAACATAAAGTTTAAACATCAAAATCTTGAGTTGTGAAATAAATATTGGTAGTACGTAAGGCATAGATCATAATGGAACATAAATAATGATAAAATAGCATGGGAATAAAACATTTAATTGTGTAAACCATTAATCAGATGTTATTATTTCCATAGTAGCCAAGGCATTGCTACTAAGACCATCTTAGTGGACAAAGTCTCTTTCTGAATTGCGTTCACTCCCCGTTCGAGTCCTGTATCACTGAACCGGATTAACTTGTCATTCCAGCCATGTCAATACCATGAGATATAAATATTTACCCAATGCATTGGAGGGAGATATAGGTCCCACCCATCTCATAATGAAACCATTCTCATGTGTGCCAAAAAATCATAAATCATAGCATAACCCATGTAATGAAAAATGAGATACATAAACATCATTCCATCATAACATAATCCATAAAATGACTTCATAAAAATAATTCCATCATAACATAATAAAATCAATATAATAATATGGATATAAACAGAACCCTATATTATCTTATATGGAAAATAATTTTCATAAAACACTTGAACTCCATTCTTGAGGAAACTATCCTTTCTACTTCAAAAACATTTTTACTTTCTTAACATGTAATACAATTTTAAACTAAAATAATTTAATTAAAAATAAACTTGAAAAATTATAATGGAAGATTCATGGAAATAATTTTTTCTGAAATCATAAAAAATCCATTCATGTCGTTTAATTTAAAAAAAATTCTTCTCGTACTTTGTCCAAAAAAAGTCAAAAAGTATCTCGTACTGAAAACGGCAAAATATTCCTTTCATATATTTTAATAATGTTCACCAATAGGTACAATAGGATTTAAAAAACTTTAGGAGTATATACATAAGATTTAATATTTAGGAAACATGTATGTGTATGATAAATATGCCCCAGTACATTCTGAAGTTTAAACAATCTCGGATAAAAATTAGATTGTGATATCTTCCCTTACCTTATGTGAAGTTTCATCCATATGTATCTGAGACTCCTGTATAGTTGGTTTAAACATATTATTATCATGTAATAGAATCATAATAATATTTATGATATCATACATTATTCACTTACGACTTTATATTATCCGTTCATTTGTCAATTCCATGTTAAAGTAGTGTTTTGGGTAAAATCGTTTAATTTATCGTCTGTGTTTTGACTTGTAATTGTTAATATGATTACATATATAATTATTAATTAATTCCAGAATATAAAACATGATTTATATATAATATATATTTAGAATATATATATATATATATATATAATATATCGATAAATGGAAAGAAATACACCGTTTATGGAGACGGTAAGTTGTACGTACGCATGAACGCTATTTTTCGTTTCCTTATTGAATGGAATTAAGTAGATGAAATACATATATATATACATAAATCCAGTAGCATTATTATGTCATATATTTCAGGATTTCTTATTATATATACTTTATAATCATTCTTGAATTGTTAACATGGAAAATGAATCTCATCGCGTTGTGGAGAAGGTAATCCGTATGTACGCACGAGCGATGATATCGTTCCCATATTTATTGAATAGAATTGGTGCAGATGATATACTATCTTAGAATTAGTATGATGTTATAATAATCATATATAGTCATTTTTTACACCATTATACCCATCCAAGTAAGGTGGTGGTGGAAAAACTGATTACACCACAACGTGGAGACGATATTTCGTACGTACGTATGCACGGTGATTTCGTTTTCCATAGGATGGATAGAAGGTGAAATAGAGTTGTTTAATATTTATAATAACATATCAGTATATAATTAATACTGATTTTATTACTTCATAATTAAACAACTAAAGAAGAGTAAGTAAAAGAAGAAATAAATTTGAAAGAATCGGTAACGGATATTACCTCTTCTTCGACACGCCTCTTTGAAACCACCTCTTAGGGAATTATGTTTGTCTTTTAAGAAGACCAAGACCTCTATAATATTAATAAGGGATTTTAGAAGATTAATGGGAAGGGTTTGGACAAGCTTAAAGGCTCAAAAGGGTGTGAAGAGAAGAGGGAAGGGGTGCCCTTTTTATAAGGGAGGAGAGAGGCACTTTAGGAAAAACTTAAAATATTATTTTATAATAAAGTAATATTCTGTTTATAATGGTTCTAAATTGATTTATTTCGAAGATAAAGTTGGTATGAGTCTAAATACTTTCAACCAATAGGTTTTAGATAAGTTTACGTTACTATTTTAACCTTACTATTTAGCTTTAACTCTAAGTTAAATAATTTAACTTTTACCGCGTCTTCTTGTTTTCTTACACTATATAGTTAATAAAATTACTATAACAAGACAAAATAACCCCAAGTGGTTCATTATTAATATATATAACCTTTTCTAAGTCATTTGGCCGAACTTTAGATTTTTGGGAATAGAATAACAATTAATAATATAATATTTGTTTTAAAAACCATTTTATGTAAATTTTGACACTATTTGGTAATTAATTTTTTTGAAAATCATAACAGTATGATTAGTTAAGAAAAATTAATTTAATCAATAATAAAATGTCATATTAACCTAAAAAAATTATTTTAATTCATAAAAAGTCTCAAATTACATTTATTTGGGTATTTATAACATCAATTATGTTAATATATCATTAATAAGTTAATTAGTGCATCGTCATTATGTCATAAATAAATTAATTTATATAATCTCTAAAATTATAAATAAAATACCATTATGTATGAAATCTTTGTATCTTTCTAATAAATATTTATAATATAATTTATCTTATGTGTAACTCTATATTAAAAATGTTTTAGTTATTAAACATTGATTTTAACAATTTTAACTATTCTTTAAATAAAATAATAATAAATGTCATTATCTAATCCAAGTGGACCTAAATGATAATATTTTATTCCTAAGATTGTTTTTGGCCGATATATACCTGTCCAATATAATTAGGACATGTTTTAAGGTAATTTTAATATCATTTTTACCTTAATTATCCTATTTACTTTTAACCGTGGTAAATAAAAGTAAAAAGTTACTATTCAAAAACAATTATCTCATTGAACCACATTTTACACCTTGATATTAACCATGTCTCTGGGATTCTTGAAATTACACTCACATAAGTGGTAAAATTATGTTTTATGTGAATTTGCAAATTCTCCTAGGAGATGGGTAAAAGACGGTGAAAAGTTCAACAAAATTTCAATATATCTAAAATTATTCTAAACTGAATTCAATGAATTACATTGAACTTATATTGGTATTATGTATAAATTTTTACCTAAAATAAATTTTAAATAAAATAAATAATTATTTAAATAAAAAGTCAGTTTTAAAATAGTAACCCAATGTTTTCACTATTCATCAAAAATTGGAAGTTTTCATAAAAATACCAAAAATTCACCCTAGGATAATTTTGATATTCCGAATCCAAAAATGAAGTCCATTTTAAAAGATACGATTTATAAAATTTCAAAAATTGGGTATTACTATTCATAATGGATAGTTCATAATAATATTATAATAATATCTCATTTAGTGAAACTCGGTATTGTGTATAACACAAGCTATCGAGGAAGGTTGCTCTGGCATGCAACACAAGACTAGAATAGTGTTTGTGTATAATGTAAGATAATGTGGTGTTGCGTATAGCGCAAGATAATCTTGGTTTAGAGTATAACACAAGACATCAAAGATATTAAGAAGAATATTTCTTATAAAATATGGGGCGTTCCATTGTGCCCCTTCATAGCTTTTAACTATTGTTCATCGGTGGTCGACGATGGTATGTGAGGGGTGGTTCACTCCCATGGTTGTAAAATCCCTTTTATTTCCTAAGCATGAATATTTAATTTTTCATTAATAAATTTATATGACTTCCTTTTCTTGGATCCTATATTTTTTTGTAAGTACTAAATTTTCTATAAAGTCCTTTTACACTGAAAAAATATAGTTTTTTTAAAAATTACATCTATAATAATTTGTCACATGATCATTGTAATTAAAGAGATCAATTTTTAGAAGTTGTATTTTATTAAGTTATTATTATCTTTAAAAAATAAATTTCAATATTATCGTAAGGTGAACATTTTGGATTTTTCTAAATAGATTTAATTAGTTAATAGTGGAAATAGATTTTTTTAAAATATATTATCTATTTAGTTAAATTTTCTATCAGAATTTTAATTTTTTAAAAAAATTAACCTAAATATACTTTAAATATATATAACTTAATTAATTATTTACGATTCATCCTTATAAATGATTCTTTTATAAGATAATTGTTTGGATTGAAACAAAATTTTTCTAGTAAACAATTTTAAGGTGAGTAATGTTTTTTTATTTAAAAAAAATTAATATAATATCAAATAAATAATGGTTTCAAAGAAATTTTTATATTTTATATTTAATCATATTTTTTATCATCCATTTTATTATTTTTACGAGGAAAGTAATGTATGTAAATTATTCTTTAAACCTAAAGAGCCATTTTTCTGAAGCGTCCATTCATTGGAGGTTGAATATTTATTTAAAATTAAATTCATCCATTTATAAAAATTGAATATAGTAACATTTATAAAATATTATGATTTATTAATATTAATTTAATATAATAGTTTAAAATTACTTTTTTTCATTTTGGATAATAAAAAATGAAATATTTTGTCACAATAGTTACGGTAAAAGAGAGATTGCTGGTTTGGGTTAAAACGAGAGGTAATAGTAGGATTACCACCCAAAGAATTATATTTATTAGTGTTTCAATATATCACAAACTTATAATATTGTTAATTATAATAAATGTAAATTTAGAGAAAAATATACATGAATGTTAACTTAAATCATTGAATTTTTTTAAGAAATTCCTTGTGGGTCTCTTCATTCACTTATATAAGGGAACCTCCACTCATCCCTTATTCTCAACATTTGAGCCTCTTATATAAACCAATACATAGTCAACAACTATCCTTTATTCCTTACCTTGATAATATTTCTTTTGGTATTCAACTAAGACACATCCTTCAAACAAAAAGGTGTAATAAAAAGGGTGTCTCTTAAAGAAGAGATATAAATCCTAACCAAAATCTTCCAATTTTATTTCCTCTTACTACATATATATAAATTATTTTTACATAAAAAATAATTAATCTAGTATCATATGTATACAAACATTTCCTTATTATGATGTAATGATCATTTTCCACCTCTTCTTTATCTAATGGGAGATGAAGCTATCACTCGTACGTACGGGTGACTACCACCTCTTCACAATGACACGACTCATTTTCCACCACATGCATTGATGGTTAGTTATTATGATATATATAATGTTAAAATTATATATCTAGATTATAATATTAATTATGTAAATAATAATTATTATTTACTTTTATTTCATTCAATACATTGAAAAATGGAAATGTTACACATGTGTATGAAGTTATTACCATCTCCATATATTGATGTGATTCAATTTTCATCATTAAATTATAAGAATTTTTATAATTATGTATTTAATTACTATATACGAAACTTATATCATGATTAATAATATATATTATTGAACCATGATCAAATTTGGAGGACCATAATGAACAAACTCAAAACATACCAAAAAAAAGAATCCCTTTTACACATGAAATGATGATAATAAAGATATAATGTTAATTAATGAATGATTAAACGTATTAAAACTAATACTTGTATAGAAAATTTAGTTGTTACATTATTTAATTCGAAATAGATAAAATTAATCTCATTTTGAAGTACCAAATAGTATACTAGTCTTGGAAAACTAGATACATACTTGAATCTCACATTACAATTGAAAACAAAAACTACACCATAAAATTTTATCCTACAACACCATTATTACCCTTATCATATAAATAAAAATAAATAAAAATACACTTATTGAAATAATCTAGAATGGAATCATATGAAAGGGTTGATCTCATATTCCCATTAGCGGTATGCATACAGCTGAAGCTACCACCAACCCAATAAAACATTAATAATATGGTTGAGATATACAATAATAACATGTTCTATATAAAAAATACCATAAAAGAGGGAAAAATCAATGTATAAAATTACAATATTAAAAATAAAAACATTAATAATAACTAGTTTAATATTGATTAAATACATAATTTCACACATCATAAACAAACAGTCAAGGCCCCATGTTAATACATTATACATAAATGAGATAGGTCTAATCCATATAACCAATCTAGGTTGTATCATTATTAATAAATATTAATCAAGTGAATATATTTTCCTTGAACCAAATATTATAATTCCGGTGCATTCATTATACGAAATGGTTCAAACATAATCATCGTAAACAATCATATTAAAAAACAGACATATAATATTTTAATTAGTTCAAAAATCTGTAATCATAATCATAAACCATCCAGAGTAATATGAAAAATGTAATAAAAATTGTATAACCATATTAAATAAAATTATTCACTAGATAATATTTATATATAATAATATACAGTAAAAAGAACACTGGAATATCTCTTTAAGAAAAAATGTATTCAATTTGGAATAGCTTTTCTAAAGTCTATAATACATCTCAAATTTTTAGTAGATGATTTTCATCAAAATTGAACCTGTAAACATAAAAATTAACATTTTAGTCAATTATTTTTCATGATGGTGTTTACTTTAATTCATTATATATAAGTTAAAATAGCATTTCATTCACACTATTGTAAAAGGTTCAAAAAGTACCATGTTCGGAAAATAATAAAAAGATTCCTTTTAAACCATTTTGAAAAAAGTGAAAAATGTGTAATAATGTATTTTATAAATTATTTTATAATTTTAAAATCATCATATTATATATTTTAAGGAGACATGAAATGTTAATTTTCCCAGCCATGTATAAAGACAATATTGGTATCCTTAAAAACAATGTGTTGGTATACTGAGTACTTAAAGGGAGGAAATTGAAAGGAAAACATGTAATTCATTGGAATAAGAATAAGAGAAGAAATTTTTTGTTATTAAGATATAAATATAAAATAATTTAAGCAATGAACACATAATAAAATCCTGAATAATAATGATATTGTGAAATAAACCCATACCCCATGTCTGACTTCCTTCAAATGAATTTACACATATAATATAATAAATATAGAAATATTATACATCTATTATAGAACTATACATAGTCATATCAATCTATATATGATTTAAATATATTCATTTATCTCCATTTTATTAGAAATTCATTGTTAAAATCACTATTCCATGTAATAAAATTTTCATTTTACATGTATGTTTTGGTTCTGTAGTTTTGCCATGTGTACAATGACCATGGTTACATAATAACTCTAATTTAAATAATTATATATATATAATATTAATTATATATTTATTAATTTTAATCCATAAATGTTATAAATATAAAAATGGAATTATATATTTCATAGAGACGGTAGGTCGTGCAAACGCATGAATGATAATTTCTTTTCGGTAACGAATAGGAAAAATTAAGGTAAATAGAAATTTACCATTATAAAATAATTATTTTATCATTTATATAATATATTTTAAAGAAATATTCCATTATTACCATCCATGTAAATATAAAATGAAAAATGAATCACATCGCCTCATTGTGGTGGTATTCAACATATACATACGAAAAAAATTATCTTTTTCTGTCAGATTGGAAGGTAAGTAGGTATAAGTGATATTATAATTATTTAAGTTTAATTATCTCATAAATTATATATATAATTTATATCTATCATTATATCCATACATGAGAGCTGATGATGGAAAACTAATTACATCGGTTCGTGAGGCTGTAGTCCTCCAGACATAGGATCGATGATTTTATTTCACATTCGATGGATGAGGAGATGAATATAGGTCATGAAATAAACATAATAACATCATAAAATGTGGAATATACTTATACTACTATTTCATCATAATTTAACAAGATATTATTGAGGTAAGAAAAATGAAATTTCATGGTTATGAGCCATACATCATCATTGGAATACCTCTTTAGTTTTATACCTAAATTTGTCCTATAATGATTTTATGATAAAATAAGGGATTATATGTTATGGTTAAGTATTTAGGTAAGTTATTCTGGTATATATTTTCCAAATAATGATGATCATGATGTGTGAAGAGGGGATGGGGGGTCTCTGTCTTATAATTGAGGTGAGTGGAGTACTTTTAGTTATTCAATGTTTTCAAATAATTCAAAGTAATGTTGTCAGAAGAAATTCTCACAAATAGATCATTACAAACACTTTTGATAAATAATTTGAAAATAAGGATTGATGATAAAAATTAGAAAATTTTATGTCATTTTATCCCTTATTATTTTAGATTAACCCCCATATAAACATATTTTAACCTTAACTCTTGTAATAGTTTTTATTGGTTTTTACTATTCATTATGAAGAAAAATAAATTTTACCGTAATCATTATTATTAAATATTATTTTTCAAAATATTGAATCCATTTTATAAAATTAAATTTCTATAATTTCTAGAATTTAATTTAAAATTAAACTTATAATAGTGAAGAAAATCTGTTTTCCAAAGACAAATATTTCTTAATTATAAAATAAATTATATTAAAATTAAATATAAAATATAGTAATATTATATATATTTAATTAATCATTATATAATTTAAATAATTTTTCTTTTAAATAAATTTTAAAACTAAACGGATCTCTTAAAATTCTCTAAATGAAAAGTCAATATTGAATGAAAATCATTATTTCTCACTATTCATAAAAAAATTATTCATTTAATTATATTTTTAAATAATAGATCTAAGATAATTTTTACATTTTCATTTAAAAAAATAATTTCACCTTTTTAATTATAATTTATAATGTTGATACAATTTTATTTTAAAATAAGTTTGTAAAACATGATGAATCTGTTTTTTTAGAAAAATGTAGTCATTATATATAAAACTAGATTAATTATTATGACATACCTATACCCTTAATTATATGAATGATAAAAGATTTTAAATAATATATAACACATAATTTTCATCAAAATAATTCACAATTTGTGATTATTATATTTTATTAAAAAACTGTTTTCGCATAAAAAATAATTTTTCATAAAAAAATTTCTTATACATTCAAATGATTTATATTTTCATTTCAATAAATTACTAACAATAACTATTTTTTATAAAATTTTAAAACATATAATATTCATAATTTATTGTGTTATATACATACCTAAAAAATTAATAGCTAGTTTAAAATTTTATTCTATATTACCTTTTTTTTAGGATTGAAGATGTGTGTATCACAGGCTGCCAAAGAGACTAAATTTATTTAAAAATAAATATATCGTAAAATATAGCGGTGTTAAATTATTCCTTCATTCAAGAAATTTAATCTAGAAAACATTTGATATGTAAACTCATGAATAGATTTTTCTAGTTCACCATCATAATTTGGTTAGGTTCCCACATCGCCACTCTTATCTTATAATTTCTCTAAAGTCCCATTACTAGGTGACTTTTTTGTATTCCTCCACAATTGATATATTGTGTCCATAATCTAGATAGTATGTTCAGATTAATATACATTATTTTTTTATTATATTGCTTTAAAGGTGATTAAATTTAATGGTTTTAGCATGTATATCCATATAAATGATACATGAAACACATCATGTACTTTATAGTGACTTGGTGGGATGGCCAAATAGAAAGACACAACTCTAATTATATCTGGAAATTCATAATTTCAAAAGTACTTAGGTAATGGTTTCCCCTTCTTACTAATTCCTATACCACGCTTCTATGGATATACTTTCTTGAAAATGTCATCTACCGCATCAAATTTTAATTTTTTTCCACTGATAATTGGCTTATTTTTTTTATTTGATGTTTTCTGATATGTGTGTGAATATTTGTTACCTTTATAGTTGTATCCTCCATAATATCTAGGCCTACAAGTTTTATTTCATCAACCTCATCACAAAAAGATAGAATACTAAATCTATTTCTATATAATTCTTCATATGGCACCATTTGAATGAATGAATGGAAGATAATGTTATAGGTGAACTCTACCAAATTTGAATAAGATACCACATAACATGAAAATAAATAGAAGATTACATCAAAATGTCCTGAGATTGTTGGATTGTAATTTTTTATGTCCCCTCAGTTTGAGGATGATAAACTACACTCAACTGATGCTCGGTATCAACAACCTACTTAAGGCTTTTTGAGAATTTTGATATAAATCATAGATCATCGATCATACCAAATTGAAAGTAGTGTGCCATGAATTTTTACAAACTAATTTATTTAAACTCATTAAAAAAATTCACAGGGTAAATCTTATCTCATAGAAAAAAAATCTGATAATTTATTGAGTCGATTAACAATAATCCACATTTCATCATTGTTTCTAGGATTATTTGTTCTTCCAATTACAATTATTATGGTAACGTCATCCCATTTCCACCTAAAAATTGGTGGATGTTTAAATACTCTTATAGTATTTTGTCTCTCATACATCACCTATTTATTAAATAAATATTTTATCATATAATTAGAAATTTCCTGATTCACATTATTCCAAAAAAATATTCCCCGAAAACCTTATAAATATGTGTGCTCCTAGGGTGCATAGATAAATCCAAGCTATGAATGTCATCAATTGATTTAGTTTGTAGAATTGGTATAAATGGAACCCATAATATATTTCTGAATTTCAGAAAACAAACTTTACAAATGATTTCTACCAATTTTACATCATTCATGGATTAAAATTTCTTTTGAAAGTTCTCATTATCAAGATAAAAACATTTTATATATTGTCCACTAAATATGGATTTTCAATCATTTTTAAAATGTGTGATTTACTCCATTTATTAATTATAACCATATAAATATTTATTGAATCCATAAACAAATAACATCAATCAATACACTTTTAGAATAAAAATCCATGATATTTCATACTCATTGCATATTGTTCTTTTTTCCATCATTGGCTGGTAGTTAAATGAGAAATCATAATCCTTGAGTAGATTTATCCATCTATTTTTTTTTCTAAAGTTGTGCTCTTTCTATGAAAATATGTATTTCAGACTGTTAAAATATTTATATATATCATATCTTTCTACTAATAGATAAGGACTATACATCTTCAATGAGAATATGTATTTCAGACTGTTAAAATATTTATATATATCATGTCTTTCTACTAATAGATAAGGACTTCATATCTTAAATGAAAATATTACAAATGCCAACTCAAGATAATGTTTTGGGTAGTTTTTTCATGAATCATTAACCTCTTTGATGTATAGGTATTAAGTTTATCATTATTCACAAGGACACAACCAATTACCATCTATGATGTATCACCATATACCAAAAATACATTGTTTCATGATTGTGGATTCAGAAATCAAGAATTCACAAATCTCATCTCCAATTCATCAACCTATTATTTACATTCTATTATCCATATATACTTAACCTCCTTATGACAATATTTGGATAACGTGTTATCCAACCAAGAAAAGATTTTAAAAAATCAATGATAATAACCTACAATCCAATGAAAATTTGTATGTCAGTTATGTAATTTTTTATTTTCCATTATTGTAATTCCTTTTTTTTGTATGGTAAACTGATATTCAATCCTTGGAGATAATATAAACTAGAAAAGAAACATTCTGAATATATAATTCTCACTTTTTAAATTTCCCATATATCTATTTTCTTTTAATAGTATTAAGAAATATCTATATCTTATTAACATGGTCCTCATATGTAGCATCTGATGATTTTATGAAATATTTTATTCAAATAAATTTATTTATTTTTAATTTTCATGTCACACATGATGTTTTTTTATCATGTGTTAGACACACCAATTAGATTAAATAAAATGTGACATACTATTAAAATAATATTAATTAATATGATATAAATCACCATGACATTAGAATGGAAATTATGAATAGAATTACATATAATGGGTAATTATATGTTTTAGAATGTATATAAAGGAAACTCTCAAATAACCAACTAATTATTAAACAAAATATAAACCATTTGAAATTAAAGGAAATATTTTTTCAATAATAAATTTTATGTTAAAAATTATTTTTACATCATTAAATTAACTAAATAAAATTTTAAGATTGATTTTATTTAAATTTATATATTATATATTCAATAAAAAATTTAACCATCAATTAATGTGTTTTCAAGACAAGAGATAAAAATAAATCCAATTTTATGGATAAAAACTGTATTATTAAAGAAAATAGTTTTGTCTCATTTTTTCTCTTATAATAAAATTACATTTTCAAACATTTATATATTTATTTTTATAAGATAAACATAAATTTTTAAAATGATATTGTAGAAATTAGCTTAGGGTGAATTTTTTGTATTTTTTCCAAAGGAATAATTTTTTTATGATTAGTGAAAAACTATTTTTATGGAAAAGTGGCCTTATCATTTAATGAGTTTATAGAGATAATTTTTTTATCATGGTCTCAAAAATGAAATTAGTTATATTATATATTTTTCAATCCAATTGCGTTCAATGGAACAAATATCTTGCTGAATTATTATATAGAAATCATTTTAAACATTGTATCATTTTATCTATGAAATCTAGTTATCTTGTCATGTTAGTGAGATTAATGTTAAAGAAAATATTTCCATTTATGTGAAATAAATTTGGTAAAATGGATTCTGTGTTTGAAATTATAATTATTTATATTATATTATAAGTTAAATATAATTTTTATCTATAATGAATTGTAAATGAAAATTAATTATTGTAGTTAAGGTTAAAATTAGTTTACTAGGGATTAAACTAAGATGATAAGGGTTTAAATGACTATATAAATTGTGAAATTACTATTTTATGGAATCATTTAATTATTATCCTTCCGAATATATGTTATATTTTCATTTCAAATATTTTTTCTTCTACAAGGCTTAATAAATTATGGATTCTTCTGAGAATTTTTTAAGTTGTTTGCAAGTGGGATTATTTCCCCCACTTATAAAAGGTTCCAACTAGCCATCACATATTCACACCGATTAAGACATATAGTTTTTGAAACCCCATAAACCCCCCCACAAACATCCTTATCAATTTTATGGAGCTTTTTCACCTCCTAAAGGACCGACAATAGGGTATTTATTAAGATATCCAAATGAGGTCCTTCTAAGTGAAGGTAATATCCATCACTAAGATACTTTTTTCTCATTATTTTTTTTCCACATTAAATTTGGTATTAACACATAAAATATATTAAAACTAATATATAATTTATATTGATATTATATTAAGTAAATATAATAAATTATTCACATAAAATGGGAAATTAAACTGATGATCATTTGTATGGAGGACTACTGCCTCGTGAGTTGTTGTAGTTTTTATCAATCAACACATTTCAAGGAAGAATATTAAGATTGATTTAACTTATTTATATTATAATTATGAAATTTATATACTTATGGAATTATTCAATCAAATATACATTCTTAAATTACATTATGTGGGGGATATGGTAACATTGTTCCTGTGGAGCATAGATTACCGCCTTGCGAAGTGATGTGATTCATTTTATCTTATACATTACATGGGTGGATTGGTGGATAAATATATTAAATATAAATGACATATATGGAATCTTAATGATTCTATATGTTAAATATTTTACTTTCCAATATTTCGTTCGACCCGTTGAAAAAATGTTATCATCATTCATGCATACGTACAACCTAACATCTCTATGAATGGTGTATTTTATTTTATTTATCTCTAATATTTATGGATTACTCTAAATAAATATATTATGAATATATATGATATCTATATCATATATAAAATTATGGATATTATGGAACCATAATCAAATTAAAATTTTGAAAAATACTAATGAAAATAGACATGAAAAACAAAGAAGTTATCACATGAAATATGATTTTAGGAAGGAATAGACAATTAAAAGATTGAAAAAGGTCATAGGTAAAAAATATATGCTATTATAAATAAAATTATGTCTCTATTTTTTATTTTTAATAAATATATATTTATTATATTGTAGGTTAAAACATGTATGAAAGAATATTAGACTTTTTGTAATAGATGTTCATATCACATTAATTTTTATATGAGATACATTCCATATTCAAAATTGGTTTAATTTATGTGGTGTATATAATTCACATCAATTTATTTAATGATTCATATTTTTGGATTCAAATATCCATTTGAATATTTTGCTTTCATGAGTTTTATGATTCAAATGTTACCAATGTGGTAACATCATTTGGTATCAATTTTCCTTCCTTGAGACATATGTTATGTTATGAGCCTATATTATTTTATGCAGTGAATTTATATCCTTTTTTTCATGAAATAGAGCGATTTTATTTAATATATTTATATTTAATGTTTAATTTAATTATATTCCTTCACAGGGCTTACAATTCAATGATATCATGTGTTAAATATTATATATTAAAATCTCATCTTTTATCAAGATAGTTTAAGATTTCATTTCCAATGATTAATTATTATGATAAATCTCTCAAGAAAATAATCATTTTTATTATCAACCATAATATTAATAAAAAAAATTCTTTCCGCTCATTTTATTCTATTTATGTACTAATGGGTTTCCAACATAGTATTTTGGAGAAATCATCTTCATTTCTCTCTTAGGTGAAAAACTTGTATTTCATCCAACACCATGTTTTCTAAAAATATTTCCAAAATGTTTTTAACATTCCTAAAATTATTTATTAAATTTATTTCTACCATGTTTTTCATCATAATGTTTTTGAATGAAATCCCCATGTCATTTTCCAAACAATATCTATTTTTATTTTAATAAATATGTTAATGTAACCATTGTTTTAATGTGTACAGAATGAACATAATATCCCACCTCATAACCATTATATTATTTATATATTAATTAATATTTTTTTAATTTTATTTTCAATGAATTATTTTTTATTTTTTATGTATTAATAATATTTTTTTAAATCGGAAAATTAATTTTCCTCAAGAAATGTTTTAAATAATTTTTAAGTAATTTTTTATAAGATTTGCATTTTATTTTTAATGAAAAGAATATCAAAAATGTTTTAGGGTTTTTTAGTCTTAAAATGTGATATTAAATGAAAATTTATCTTCCTTAATAAATTTTCCATGTGTGCTTCCAAAAATATTTTCTATCTAAGATTAAATTATTCTATGTTACCTATACCTTAATGGGGATATGATCCATGGATAACATTCTTATTTATTCTCTAAATTTTCAATGTTTTGGATTCGATGATGTTCATACAACAATTTAATCTTATATAGGCTATACTTGGGTAAATCCGTGTGAAACTCAATTCTATTCATGGTTTATGTTGTCTTCAAATGATTAAATGATTATAAAACCATCCTCTTTTCCTCATATTATGATTTGATGTTTATTAAACACATTTCATTTCATCAGATATGATATGATGAATTTTTTTGATCTTATTATATACATATATATAATTTTCGTTATATTTTGGGTGGGACATATATCTCTTTGAAATATATTAAGTAATGATTTATATCCTTGAAATATATATGGCTATAATGGGGAGTGAACAGGTTCAGTAAGTTACTTTGTTCACTATGGGGTTCATGTGATTGTACCATGAATAATATTCTGGCATGTCAAGTTTAACCATTCCACTATTATATCATTGTAAATGAGCCTTAAATACCATGGAAATGTATTTCAATTATTATGTGTAGGAAAAAAAATCCGTATTTTATGTCAATATTATTCTCTCATGGTTCATGATCTATTATTTACTTATGATTAATTACTTATGAACTACAATTATTCCCTCTATAATACAATATTATGATCTTTTATATGATGGTCATGGTTTTCAAATTTAATGTTCATTCTCTCATATGATTATCCTCATGTTGTTCTTAAGTATCTCCCTTGTTTACCCATACAGAACATTTGTGCTCACCAATTTTTTCCTTTACCTAGTTAGGAATAATGGGTACTTTTAGTTTATATCTAATAAGTGTACTATATGTAAATATCATCATTAGATATGTTTAAGATCTTTCAAGAAATAGAAATATATTATGTCTCATCTTCAAAGGCATTATATCTTGTTGATCGGTTGGCATGTGTTTCTATAATGTAATGAATACTCATTTAAAAAGGTATAATATCTACGTATGGTAATCCAAGGTTTTTATAGTTTCTTTTAATTGGAATGTATTAATTATCATTTGGATCCTAGGATGACAAACCAATAGTGATATCCCTAGGGATATATCTAAGTATTTATCTTGGGATATGATAAATGGTAAGTCTAAAAATGATTCAATTTGTAGTGAAATGTCTTGGAATTTTGGTAAAGGATATAGTGAGTGGTTTCCAATGAAATTACATCCATGTTTGGATAATAAAAGTGTAAGTTTATATGGAATAGAGGTACCTAAAGGTAATAACTCTAAAAATGAAGCATTGATGTGGACTCCATCATCACCTGGTGTGTGATAATGAGAATTTCAATACACCTGGTTTGAAACTCGCAGTGGATATGCTTTATAAATTTAAAAAGTATTTATGAACCACAATGATGGATTTAAATATTGTCCATGAATGACCTAGGATAAACCAATGGTGTCATTTATTGAAAATAAGGTGTCATGATTTATACATCATATAAGTGATTTTTCATGATTATGTGGTTCCCAGTATGAATATTGTTACTCCCAACTTGATATTGGGCTTTACTCAATGTCGAGAACCTAAAGGAACATGATCAACATTGAATGTGATAGAAGATGTGTTGATGAGAAACCAAATGGGATGATAATTGGAGTGAAGTATGGTGTGATTATGAATAATTTGTTATCATGATATTAGATTTAAATCATTCATCTAAACCAACTCTAAGACTCTATAAATAAGAGAAGGATATAACATATTAAGAGTTCGTGTGGTGAAAAACATGTTGGAATGAAGATTGTGTTTCATGTATTCCATTACAGTAGGAAGGACAAATCCACAAGAATGTCTCTATATAATGAGAATATTGTTTATTTGTTGAGTATATTAACAGAGATTAAATAGTTTTTGAGAGAAAATGAAATGAAAAGTAAATGAAATGGATGAGAATTTTGGTCTTATTAAGTATTATCACGGGATGAATGATTTAAATTTGTATAACTCTTGGAATTCTGGAAATGGATGTCCTAGTGGAAATATCATGATGAAAATCAGCATGGTTGTATGAGTAATGGTTATATTATTGATGATAAAGAGACTATGAAGGACATATTAAAGGTATAGGATGTTATAAAAGTATTTTTTATGTTAAAAATAAGAATCTGGATGAAATTTTTGTTGATTAATGTCAATACATGATTCATATTTCTTATTGTAGGAAATATTTATTAAGGAATAAAATGATGAATCCTATTTAAAGGGTTGAGAAGCAAGTGGGATTATTGAAGTGTTAATGTTTTAAAATCCAATAATTATATTATATGAAATACAAAATATATGGGGATTGTTTAGTATATTATTTTTGTTAAGTATTTTCAAGGACACGTTTAATTGGTGATCATGACATAGAATAGTGATGTAATTTAAAGGTGATATTTTATGGAAAACCCATGATTAAGGTAAGTATAAGACATAATATGCTCTAGGGGTTTTGATAATATTGTTGAGATAAAGAGATGTTTAATAGAGATAAATTAAATGAGATAGTACTGGTTCCCTTGGAACATATTAATGATATTATGATAAAGTGTTTTATCTTATCATTAATGGAGATTAAAATAATTGAATTTATAGAATATATCCATTAATCTATGTTTTAGTTAAGTAATTTGGAGGTAGGTATATTGTTTAATAAGGTTTTATGGAAATACATGTTATTAAAATGTTTCAATAGAATACACTATGATGGTATTCATATGTTTGGTATTGGACAATCAAGAGATACTTGATTTTGTTTTTCATATTAGTGATATGTTCATTTCATAAATTTAGTGGCCTTCTTTATTTATTTTTAAATCAATTTTGGTCAAAAAAGGTGGATCATTAAGGTAAACTACTCAATAAATATATTAAGTTTATCATTGGATGTTATTGGGGAACATATGCTAACAATTTTATATTTGATAATAAATATATAAAGAATTAATGACATATGATTATTTTTTGGATCCTCTGATCCACAACTTCTTCCAGAATAAAAAAATCCACTTTAATTCCTTAAATTAAACCATTATGTGGAAATAGATCAATTCAGAACAAATAGATGATATTTTTTTCTGAAATGAAATGTAATTAATAAACTATTTGTTCTAATAAAAACTTCTCAACATTAGGAACATAATATTAAAATAAATTTTAATACATATATATTCATTTATAATGAATGAATTATATTTTCAATTATCATATATTTATTTATTTTTTGTCATTAAATTTCTCATGGCCATCTTAATTATCACTCTCTATCAGTATTTGAGTGTTCTTTTCTCTTATTTGTTTATGTTTTTACTTCCCTTTTATGTTATCATATTTGTAAATGTATTTCATGTTATTCCAGATGCCATTAAATCCTATGTAACTCTATTTTCAAGAGTATATTTAATTTACCCTTTTATGAAGTTGGTTTCATACAAAGTTCATTTTCAAATTTTAAACCCTTATTTACTGAACACAAGATGAAATTTCGTAGAAGTAATTTATTTAAATTGGGTACAATATAACAACATGATATTTTTTTTAAATATATTATCCAATAAATTAAATCATTTAAATATTTTAAATTACATGCATCCTTGATTTTATGTTATGTTACATTAAACACATAGTTTTTCTTGCATTACACGCAACACTGAGTTTAAAATAAATGCTCCCTACTATTAATATAATATTATTTAATATGATAGTTATCCCCAATACATTGGAAAATAATTTAATAGTAGGATTATCTAAATTAAGAAAATATATTATTTAACATGTATATAAGTTTAATTGTTCGATGATTAATTAATTACATGTGAAAATAAAAACATTTGGAAATAAAGGAAATATGTTTATGAAAAGCTATTTATATGTGAAAAAATCTCCTTCTGATTAATAAATTAACCAAATAAATTTTAGTGAATTATTTTTAAAAATATTATATATTTTTTATTCAATAATATTTTTAGCAATTATCTTATCTATTTTCTAGAAAAGTGATAAGAATAAGTTTAATTTTACAGTTAAAAATGTATTATTCTAAGAAATTATTTCTCCTTTTGCACATATATAATAATATTACTCTGTGAACAATGAGGAAAATAAATTTAAAAAAATGTAAATAAATTTTTAAATATTTATGGATAATATTTCTTCAGCTTATTTTTTCTTATTTTTAAGAAACTAATTTTTTTGGTTAAAAGTGAATAATACTGGTTTTCATTGAAAAACTACCATTTCCTTTTACGAATTTATAAGGTTAATTTTTTATTAAAATTTTATTAAAATTAAATTTAGTTAAATTATATATTTATTTATCCAATTTATGAAATTTTAATCAATTTGATTTAGTATTTTGATATAAAAACTTCTTAAACATCTTAACATTTTGTTTTCTGATAGAAAATTTATCGTCATGTCTACGCGATTGATTGAAAATTAAAATTTTTAACCATAGTGAATTAAATTTGTAAAAATGGATTCCAAATTTGGAATCAGAATAATTTTATTATATAATAATTGGAATATATTTTTTAAATAGAATGTATACCGAACATATTAAAAATTAATTACCATAGATAAAGTACAAATTTGTTTATGAGGTGTTAAAAGAATAAGATAAGGGTTTCAATGACCATAGAACTTTTAAAATTACTATTTTATGACCATTATTTATATTTTACATATAAAGTTTGATTTTATTATCATTTTGAATCATTTTTATCTGGAATGACTTTATTATTTTGGATTCTTTTGGGAAATTCCCAAGTTGTTTTCAAGTGGATTCCTTTCCCCACTTATTAAAGGCTTCCACAATAATTCAATTATTCTCACTTTTAGATCCTTATATATTGTCAAAACCCTTACATAATACCACCAAAAAATCCTTATTCATGTTATAGAGATTTAGGTTCTACCAAAAGTACAACACTACGATTCATAACGAGATATTGAAAGGATGTTCATCTAAGAGATGGTAATTGTCTAAACCAAGATTCTTCCTTTCAATTGTTCTACTTACACCATAAATTATATATTAACACATAAAATGTTGGTCGGAGTAGTTAACTCAAGAGGGGAGGGGTGAATTAAGTAACTATACAAATTTCTGTTTCAAAGATATTAGTTTTACAAATAATGATTTCCCCAAAAATAGATACAGCCCAGTTAATCAAGATTATATTATTATAAGAGTTTGACTGTTTAAACAACTTCTTAGAAGATTGATTAATTCTAAGTAATATTAATTGGTATTATTAAAATTACTTTTGATGTCATCCTACTAAGACAAATTAGATAAAACTTCTTTCTAAGACTAATTATCAAATTGAATTTAGTGTTTTTATGGATTGTGCAGTAAAGCGTTAACACAGAGTAGACTAAATTTAAATGGCACAGCGGATATAAAATAAGTGGTTTAGTCTCATGCCGAGACCTAATCCACTCCACTTGGTGATCACCTACCACCAAGTAGTTTATATGAATAAACTCTGATCCACACCCTGGATCGGGGTTAAGAACAGTACATGGGCTGTCCAGGCCACACAGGGACCTCTTGCATAGTATTCGTGGGTAAATAGGAGTAAAGAATTTGGTATGTGGATTTTGAAATCCTCCAGTTCATTGCTAGAGTCAGTGTGTGTGTAAAATATACAGAGTACACACACTGCTCAAAAATAAATAAAATAATCACTAAGAGAGAGTAGATGTGAGTTTATAATGCTCTAGTGATTAGCAGTGCAACTTTGGACTCCTTGAATAAGATAGAAATGCTTTTGAGTCCTTCTATAGTTTTTGTGTTGAAAAACACAGTGTCGTGGTTCAGCTTGTGTTCTTCATGAGTGAAAATGTTCTCTTGATTCTAAGGTACTTCATGTGTTCTTCATTAGTGTTTAATTTCATGCATGAGACAATTTCTTCTTTGATGATCTTGCAATATCTTTGTCTTGGTCATGCTCACAATTGGTGTTCTGTTCAGTACAGTGCACTCGCATTTCTTGAGTTATCGTGTGTCTTATCTTCCTTCTTGTTCCTCTTGGGCACTCTTCTCTTTATTTTTGAATGCATGGGTTTTGGCCGACAAGTTACATGTGTGTCGTACCTCGTACTTCGCACTATGTCTAAAATGAAAACATTAAATATTTTAGTGCATTAAAGGAGTCAAATATGACCGTTAAAAAGTTAAATAGAAACACAACAAAATATTTAGGAAACGATGTCATAGTAGTTATGAAAACGGTGTTTCCTTCATGGTATCTCCATCATGGTGTCTCTTTCATGGTGTATCCTTCACAGTGTCTCCTTCACGGTGTATCCTTTATGGTGTCTCCTTCACAGTGTCTCATTCACGGTGTCTCCATCACGGTGTCTTTTTCACGGTACCTCACTTACGGTTTCTGGATTCCGGTGCCTTGCTCATAGTTTCTAGATTCACGGTGCCTTGATGACTGTGTCTTGCTAACTATGTCTGGCACTTAGGAAAACAGAGTTTCTGGCTTATAGTGTCTGTTCTTAGTGTCTTGCTTCACAGTGTTAGGCTTACCGTGTCACGCTGTCTCATGGTCACGGTGTCTTGTGGTCATGGTGTCTCACTGGTCACAGTGTCTCACTGGTTACGGTGCATGTGTCTTGCTCACAGTGTCTGACTTACTGTATCAAACTTCATGGTGTCTTGTACATAGAAAAATAACTGTATTTAGACTTAAACAGTAATATGCATAAAATTAATTGAGATTAACCATTATAAGTTATGAGATAACTTGAAACATAAATACACATGATTAATAAGATTTGTGATATTTGAGATCATTAATAAGATTTGTAATTATTATTGAGATTTTTGATCATTAAAACATGATTAATACATGAGGAGTCCAACATATAATATAATATATACATAATAGAATATATACATAAATGTCACTATGTGAATTTAATGACCAATATCCATCCACACATCCATCATATGGAAAACAAAACTGTCAATCGTGTGTACGATAAACCACCGCCTCACAAACTGATGTAGTTTATTTTACATCACCACATTTGGAGGCTATATATATTGATATATTTAATGAATTTATATTATATTAATTATGTTAATATCATTTTTTAATTTTTATATCCAATACACTTTCCTAATTTCCATTCTGCGTGGGATACAATGATGTCACTCGTGACTATGAAGAACTATGACCTCGCAAAGCGATGTGAGTTATTTTACGTTATACATTACATGGAATTATGTAAGTATAAATTAAAAAAACATGATATATAATAGATAATAATTATTATGTAATATTAATATATTATTTTACTTTTTCATTCATCATGTTGAGAAAATGGAAATTGTATTCATGTGTACATACTGCTTACCATTTCCATTGATGATATATTTAATTTTCTATATATTACATTAATGGATTGATCATAACACATATATACTGAATATATATGATAATTATATAATATATATTGTTATTTATATTATTTATCCATGATAAAATTAAATATTTTTAAATAAAAAATAAAAACACACATGAAAAACCAAGCAATTGTCACCCAAAACATGATGTTAGCAAGGAATTTAAAATTAAAATTTGATAAAAGGTCACTAGTAAATATTATATTGTATTGTATGTGTAATTATGGCTATTTATTATATTTTTTATAAACTTTTATTTTTTATATAGTATTTCTCAATGGCTACTAAAGATGTTGAGACTTAAGGTAACAAAATTTCCTCTCACTTTTACTTTTTTATGAGACACATGCCATATTGTCCATGTATTTTTCTTATGTGTCTTATATACTAAACATTAATGTATTTTATGATTATTATCCTTAAAATTTACATTTTTTACATTTCCAAATTATTTCCTCTATTTCATAGAGATTATGTTTCAAAATTTACCAAAGCGGTAAGGTATTTTTGTCTCAATTTTCCTTCCTTGGGAAATATTTTATGGAATGCACCTATCTTCTTTTATGAGTTTTATATAAATCCCCTTTTTATTATAATATCATGGAGTTATTTATTTTCTTGATATTTTATGTTTCATTTACTTTTATTCCTTCATGGTGCTTAAAATTCAATGATACCATATTAGAAAGTTTCAATGATACAATCTCATCATTTATTAGGACTGCTTATGATTATGATTCGGATGATAAAATAATATAATACATCTCTCAAGAAAATATTGAATTTTCTTCTCCTGTGGTATTTTCATGATAAAAAACTCTCCAATTAATTGAATGATCTTTTGTACTCAATAGTTCAAAGGAATGTTTTTACAATTTTTTTTCTTATTTCTCTCTTCGACCCAAGCCCTTGTTTTCATCGAAAACCATGTTTTTGTAAGATATTTTAAATAAATGTTTTTATCATTCTTAAAATAATATTATTTAAAATTATTAAAAATGTTTTAATGTAAAAAAATTTAATGGAATATTTATGTCATTATCAAAATAATTCATGTATGAATTTTACCAAATATGTGAAAGTTATCTTTTTTTAATGTGTATGGAATGAATGGAATTTCCCACTATCATGACCATTATTTGATTAAAAGTTTCTGTTATATGTTTTCAAGGTTATATTAATAGAAATTTATTTTATAAATTTTCCTTTTTTAAAATGGTTGTTTTCAAATCAGAAAATATATTTTTATCAAGAAATATTTTTATGTGGGTTTTAAAGGTTCTTTAATACATTTTGAGGATTATTTTCAAAGAAAAGGATTTTTAATTTTTTTATAAATATTAATTTTTAAAAATTAATTTTCAAAGAACTTTTATTTTCCTAAATAAATTTTTCATGTGTCTTTATAAAATAATTCATATATACAATGATATCCATTGATGTTACTTATTCCTTAGTGGGATATGATCTATGGATATATTTCTTGTTCTTTCTCTAAATGGTCTATGTTTAAAATTTACTAATGTTTATGATGCTTATGAAACCCACTTATGGTCATGGGTTATGCTATGATAAGTTGATGGAATGATTATGAAAGATGTATCTATTCCACATATTATGATATTAGGTTCATGAATCCCATTAGATTTCATGGGATGTGATATGATGAATTATTTATGATCATATGGAACAAATATGTATTATTTTCATTATGTGATGGGTGGGACATATATCTCTTACCTAGGCTTTGGGTAATAATTTATATCTCATGACATAGACAAGACTATAATGGGAAGTGAAACAGATTTAGTAATGAACGATTTGTTCAATGATGGTATTGAGAGTGAACCTTGACTAGTATGATGGTTTTAGGAGTGAAATTATCCACTTTTAGTGAAATGTAAGAGATCCTTGATCAAATCAAAATTATTTTCTATTCTTATTTGTATGACTCAATTCCTTTAATTATAACATTTTTGTTCTCTCTTGTTTAGTATTCTTTTATTTCTATATGATTCATGTATTATTAACTTCCAATCATTATTCCATGACTCAATTTTATGATATTTGGTATGATGGGTATGGTTCTTGAATGTTGTACTCAAATTCTCATAAAATTTATCTCATATTGTTCTTGTGTATTTCCATTGATTACCCTTACTTAGAATCTAATCTATCCCTTTTTTATTTCTCATTTCCCATGATATGGTGAATGGGACTATGTATGGTACGTCTAAGAAGAGTACTATTGGGGGGATATTTATGGGAGATTTTGAAGACAATTCAAGAAATAAATTTTTTTGTCTAATCTCTAATGTCACTATAACTTTACGATCCATCGATATGTGTTCCATTAATTTAATGAATATACATCTAAAAAGATGTAATATATATTTATGAGAAGCATGTTTTGTTATAACATAGAACATATATTACACTAAGATATTATCAATAAATACTAGAAAAAATAGTCAATATATTCCATGAATACTCTATTTATTATGTCCATTAATATATAGTGTTAATTAATCAATCCAAATGAAAATACTATAATAAACTAATTTTCATACCTCATTTTAAATGTTATATTAATAATATCATCCTTCTTCCCTCACAATCTTTGATACAAAGAGTGAAGCTCAATCTCGGAAAAATATTTACCTCCATGCAATTGATCTAACAATTCATCAATGCAAGTTAAATGATAATTCTTATTTACTATAATAGACTTTATTTCACTATAATAAATGAAAAACCTCATATATAGATATTTATTATTAATGAAAATTATAGGGTATCTCTATGGAGAGAAACTAAGGTGTATAAATGTCTTATTACACAATTCATCCAATTATTTCTTCAACTCCACAACTTATACAATATTCATTCTATAGGGAGAAATTGATATAGGTATTTCATCAGGAATTAAATCAATGTAATACTCAATTTGAAGATCTAATGGATGCATATACAATTAAAAAATAAGTAATTATATATATATTTTTTAAATTAGGGAAATTATCAATTTAAGGATCACATTTTCTATCCATAGATTATGAGTTCTCTTATATACAATGTATAACAATCAGAAAAGCTATATGGGTTAGATCTAGATATGAATCGAATTTTGATGATTCCATAATAATGATAAGTAATTCCATATTATCATCACAAATAGTAATTTTTTTTTTCTATTTTCAATAATTTGTTACCTCATGTCTTGAAAGGTAGTCCATACAAAAGAGTATATGAAAATAAACCATAGTTATAATAATAAAATATGAAAATATGGAAAGTTTATGTTTTATAATATGAATCGACTAACATGTCCTGGTTGCGGTGAGACTTACTCTATGAGTCTTGACTAAAAAAATCATGTGATATGGTTATAGAAAAACATTTAATATTCATGGAAAAAAATAAAATATAAAACTATTTAAAGATACATAATCAAATAAATAATTAGGTTAATTTATGAATATGACTAAAGTACCCAACACCACATCTTTTTTATATTCATTATGATCTGTTGTGAACTCATGGGCTTGTCCTTTATATCTTTCCATTTTCTATGAAAATTTCCTCGATTCATGGGTAAATAACTTTCATAGTGCCCCACCTCTATATAGATGAAGCATTGAAAATTGGAAACATTATTCATTCCCATGTAATCACAAGCATGGTGTCCTCTCTCTCCACAAAAGAAGAAAAATCCAATTCCCATCATACATGATTCTATCTATTTAATTCCAAATTTAATACAAGTTAAAAATTCATCACTAACATTATTCCATTTTGTATTATACACTTTTAAACAGTTCATAGATGCCATTTTATTATATTTAATTCCATTGATCTTATATTACTTGTCAAATTATTTCTATTTCTTCAGAGAAAATGAAATTATGTACTTGAATGATGAGAATATTTGGGAGACTAGTCACATTCAAGGGATTGGATTTGTACCATTCATGAAAAAAGTCAATATTACTCTTTGGATTATATATGAATTATATAATTTGCATCATTGTACCTATAAATTTTACTATAATCATAGAAACAAATTCACATTCTTTTGTCTTACACTCATGAATTTTCTCTCCATATCCCCATGTTTTTTATGGAGGTTATTTTTTCCAATAGAAGTTCCTTAAAATCCATCCATTAGATTATCACAATTTCATCATAAAAATTTGTGTTTTTAATAAACTATAACCATTTTTCTAAATCACTTGAGAGATGATAAACTATCATGACAACATTCTCCCTTTCATTACTTCCAAAATTTAAAAATATCATCTCTATGGAGTAAATCCATTCCTCTTCAAGAAATTTATTTTTAGTTTCATTAAATGATAGAGGTTATTGATGCTTGTAGTGATCTGAAACTATTACACCATGTTTTGGATTAGTATGTATCTCTATACGAGCAAAATTTTTAGATATAAGATAACTCAAATGCCTCAATATAGTAATAATTTGTTTAGATTTGAATAAAACTCCCTCTCATGCTTCATTATATTTCCTAGGAGAGTAATCCCAAAATATATTACATAATTTTTTATGGTTTAAATTCATTCCAAAATATTTCAATTCTAAATCATATAATACCATATCCTATATCATTAAATTATTAATCATAGTGTATAATTTAAATACAAGTGAAATACATAACATTAGTTGAAAAATTTATGTGTCACTAATATAAGAATCATAAAAATGGTTTCTTTAGGAATGTTTTCAAATCATGAAGACAATTTAAAATACATCATTTTGATTTGTAATCAATATTTTAACTAAACCAATTATTTGCATCTACATTATAAAATATGGTTCTCATTATGGGAACACTCACCTTTGACTATAATGATTTTTGACATACACTAAAACCAACTATTTTGGGGTTATTAACAATAAATGATTTTTTTAAAACCATTTTACTCATGTAGAATACACACAAGGATTTATTTCTAGAAAAAACCATAAAATATCTATATTAAAAAAATATTATTATGTTATCCTATACTTAGACTTATCTGTAGTGATGGTAATAAGTTTATATTCTCTAATTTACTTTTTCTAAATCTAGTTCACAAGGATTAAAATATAAAATATGTAATACAAACAATAATGAAAAAAAACCTATTATCCAATAGTTTTTGGTTAATTTATTACATTGGATCTAGATAAGAAGATTAAAATCCAGATGGAACAAATTTTTTAGTTGTATTGAAAAACTCGATATATATGTGAATCTCAGATTACAGTTGAAAATATAAAATACTACATAGTATTTTCATTAAGAAAAGAAATATTCCATTTATAATGTCCCTATATATAAATCATAATTCATTTCATTTAATCCTTAGAAAAGGAAACATAATAAATGATAGAGCTCATATTCTTATTAAGGTTACACATATATTCGATGTTAGAACCATATAAAAAATGAATAATATTAATGAGATATAAAATAAAAATATATTCCATATCACTAATACCATAAAAATGGGACTAAATACATAGAAAATACAACAACAAAATCAATCACATGGATAAACATAACTAGTTCTATAATGATTGAATTCGTAAAACTAGACAAAATAGATATATCACCAAGTCCACGTTGTAAAAAATCAAACACAAATGGGTAAGGCCTCAGTGAAATTCCTAGAATCGGTTTTCTCATTTGACCTATCTAATCATGAAGGGGATATATGGGGCCTTATATGTCACTTACTAAGACTAATTCCTTCATCATATGAAATGGGAGAAACATAATTAAAATAAACAGTCGTATTGAAAACCCATCATAAGAAATATTAGTAATTTACATAATAAATAAACTTAATCCTAAAACATCCATATAATTATTGTTTATGGTATCATGATAGTACATCTAAAATAAATTATAATATTCAACAATTAATTTTTATAAAAAAATTTACTATAAATTATCCTTAGAGAATTTATTTTTGAAAAAAGTTTTTTCCCATTGAAATCTCTTATTTAAAGACTAAAATACAACCTAATTAATGAGGGAAAAATATATTTGAAAATAAACATTTGAATATGTTAAGTGATCAAAAATTTGAATTGTTTTCATTAATTTTTTAAATTTATTACATTCCATATAATTAAAGAAACATTTATTTCACACTATTGTAAAATGTTCAAAAGGTACCTCATTCTGAAAATAAAAAGAATATTCCTATAAAATATTTTTAAAAAATATAATAAATTTGTCAAAATTTCATTATAAATAAATTTATAATTATGAAAACATTATTATTGTAATTTTAAGTAAAATATTTAAATTGAATAGAATGATTCATGACAGAGTAGAAATACAATTTCGGTTTTCCTTAAAAAAATATTTTGGTATCTTAAGTTCGTAAAAATAGAAAGTTGAAAGTAAAACTTTTAATATATAAAAAAAGTGATGTAAAATTTATTTTTCTTGAGATAGAAATATAAAATAATTTTTATATTGAAAAATAAATCATAATGAATCTCGAGTAATACTGAAACTATGAAATAAACCATTACTATAGGATCAAATTCAATTGTATGTGTAGTAAAATAAAATATAATAAATATAGAAATATTATAAATAAATTACAGAACTATAATATTATATATCATACTATATATTATTTACTTAAAATAGTTTATCAAACTTTAATTAACAATTAATTTTTAGAATCATTTTTTTTCAGTAAAAACCTCTTCATTTTCATGTATGTTTTGGTTTTGTAGTATTATTCCTAGTACCTTATTCGTGTTTACATAATATAATGAATTTTTATAATGATATAATATCATATATATTAATAATAAGTATATTTATATTAATCTATAAATGGTTCATATTTAAAAAATGAATTACACTATTCCGGAAGATGGTTGGCTGTACTTATACACAAATAGTGTTATCATTTGTTTTCAAATAATGGAAAACAATAAAGGTAAATATATATTCACATTTAATAAATAATTATTGTATCATATATATAATATATATTAATTAAATCAACCCTAATAACAATACATTTCAAAATAAAATAAAAAATGAATCTCATCATCTTGTGGAGGAGGTAGTCCAGAAATAGGCATGAGCAACCTTATCATTTTCCAACATATTGGAAGGTAGGAGGTTAGATGTGATATTATAATTTCAAAAGTAAATTTTTTTCATAAATAACATATATATACGAATCAAATACATCCTTATATTTACCCATGAGAGGTGGTGATGGAAAATGAAAAACATCTTTTCATGAGGAGATAGTTCATTGTACATACAATTAACATATTTGTTTCCCATTTGATTCAAGATGAGAAAAATAAAAGATATTTTCTTTTTATAGAAAAATAATATTTTATTTATGATACTACTATTATTATCTTATCAAAATTTAATATTCTATTAATAAATTAGAAGAATAAGTAAAACAAAAATGCATCCTTAAGATTTATACATCTTATTCGAACAACCTCTTTAGAATTATACCTAAATCCCTCCTAAAATGGGTTTTTGATCATACAAGGGACTCTAGGTATTGAGGATATATTGGATTAAGGTATTTTTTAGGTATTAACCAATAAAGTGTCTCTATTTGTGTAGAGGAGAGGGGAGGTGTCTCCCTTTTATAATAGAGGAAAGTGGAACACTTGTAATTATTGAGTGCATTCAAATAACACCATGTCACACTATTTAAATAAAGGCTCAAAATAGACAGTTAAAAAGAATCATAATAGTTAATGTTTAAGATTGTCTAGAAAATATAACGAACATAAGTTTTTAGGTCATTTTAAAAGTTTTCAATTCAGATTTTCCCCATGTAAACAAGTTTTAACCATAAATGTGGAAACAAGTTTTTACCGTTTTACTATTTATGTTGACCAAAAATTATATTTACTTTTTTAAATAATTATAATTATTATGAATCAAAATATTTAATCTATTTTATCAAATTCAATTCATATCAGTGGAAGAATTATTCTTACAAATAAACTCTTAATTGCAATGAAAAATGGTTCTCTAGAGAAAACATTTTCTTAATTATAATTTTTGAAATAAAATTGAATTTAAGATTGAGAAAAAATTGTGCTAAAATATATTAATAACAATATAATTTATTTAATTTTATTTTAAACACTATTTTAAAACCTCTGTAACTTTTTAAATTCATTAAACGAAAATATGACTCTAAATTAAAAACATTATTTTTTACTATTCATCAAAATGTTTATATTTTATAAAAATTACCAAAAAAATAATAATTCAATTATATTAATAACTTCTTTATTTTAAAATTAATGCAACTATTCCAATTATATTTTTTAATATTGTAAGTAATTAATATTTAAAAAAAATTGGAAAATAAGATGAATTTTTTTTAGAATCAGGGAGTTTTTAAACAAAATACATGATTTATTCTAATCCCACACCTCAAAAATATTATATTGATGATAAAACATTATATAAATTATTTAATATATAAATTTAATAAAAATAATTAACTATTTTTATTAAATTCGTTTATTATAAAAACATATTGAGCACATAAAAATATTTTTCCATAAAAACATTTTGTTTACTTTAAAATTATTTTTATTTTCATTTGTAATCAATTAAAAAAAATATTTATTTTATAAATGTGTATACCATAGAAATTTCATAATTTAATTATTCCTATTGATACATTATAATTTAATGACATTTATATAATGGTACTCTATATTTCTATTCGTTTAGAGTCACATTTGCTTGTATCACAAGCTTTCAAAGAGATTAAACTTATTTAAAAGATAATATATCATTAAAAAACCGAGTGATTCATTCAATGATTTAAGTAAAACATATATGGTATTTAAATTATGATTATTGTCTTTTTGTAAATATGTGTAATAATGTTTAGTTTATTATACATGAAGATAGTGTTCTTATTAAAAAATTCATACTTCAGCTAAGGGTATTATGTTATAACCTCATTTTTTCGATATTGTTAATGATCATAATTTATGATGATGAAATTATACGGTATGTCAATTTGAATTATTATTTTTTTTACCTTTTTATTATTTTAGTATATTTATTGTTTTCTTTTAATTTTCCTCTCTTAAAGGACTCAATAGTTTAAATGAACATTTTTAAATTAAAACGATCCTGTATCTATGTTTGGTATGGAATATTTTATTCCATAACCATATTTTCATTAAAATGTATTCAGAAAATATTTTATAGTTATAAAAAGATTAGATGGGGTATAAATATCTATAACAACATCCTTCTATGCAACATATTATTTAGAGCGGGTATGATCCAATGTTAAAATATTTATTATTTCTATAGATAGTTTTTATTATTATTATCGAAGATCTATGAAACGCGTATCCTCTATACAAGTAATTTTTGGATGGCATGGTAGTTGTTTTATAATCTTATTAAACAAATATGAATGGTTTTCATGGCGTGGTTTTTAGTTCCATTTTAAAATAGGTATGGGTGGTAACATTTTAAACTAGGGTTAGGTGGGTCCATTATATCCCTGTAACCCAGAACATAAATAAGGATCTATCATGAGATTATAAGGATAGAGTAGAGAGTTATCCCTATTATGCAAGGTACATAGTTTAATATGTTTATCTTGTTAGTGGAAGTTCACTTGGGAAATAATGTAATGGGTATTAAACAAAATCCACCATGATAGTCTTTGAACTGATTTTTTTATAATGAAAATTATTTTATATTCTTATGATTATACCACCATCTTATGCCTATTTCGAATTAAAGGTTCACGAGAAACCTTAAATTACTCTAGATATATATTTATTATCGGTAATATATGAATTAATGATATGAAGTCATTTTCATTATATAGATTTTTTTAACATAAATACAAATTATTAAATTTTAAATAATATATTCGCCCAAAAATAGTTTAATATACTCTATATAAGATTGTTGGTAATCATTATTTATTATAACTACTAAATATATTACAACCACAGTGAAACAATTGTGTTGGTTTTTGTGTTGAAGAAAAATGGTCACGAAAACTTATATATGATGAGGATTACGAAATATAAAAAAATTAATTTTAATTTATGCACATTGAAATCATAATGGACGGGTAGAAATCATATACATCTCAAATTAGTGTTCAACTATTTATCCATTTCTATAATAAATATGTGAAATAGTATGATTTGGGGATACAAAATGAGGTCTAAAATGTTAATGTCCTTGATTTTGAGGGGATTATGTGGTACATGAACTAAGTATGTGTCATATCAACACTACATAAGAGGAAGGAAATATTTTAAAAAGGATGTTTCAAAAATTCTCTATTCATCCAAATGTACAATGTTGAATAAAGATCATAATGACTATTTATGGTTATAAAAATTTTTATTGATATTATGGGGTATGTGTGTTGGTTCTTGGTATGTTATTGAGTTAATAAGAGGAGACATATTTCTAATGGGATGTTACCACTATTACAAAAACTATAATGTAAGTGGAAAAAATCAGCATGGATTTCATTATTGGACCCTCCAACCCATCTAGATGACATCATGTCATTTTTTTATAGTGAACTTCTTTAAAATGATAGTGAACATAATTACTATTAGAGAATATTTCCCTCTTAATCATATTTTTATGATACACAATAATGATGTTGTTAGGTTACATGAGGTACTAGATTATATTATTTCATATCAACAGATGAGGTTTACCTTGATTTTCTAGAGAAGTCATCAAAAAGATCAAGATACATAGTTCTATTTCGATATTATCTATCATCCTCAAACATATGTTCATTATGAAAGCACCATTCAAACCTGAGGGGATATTTTGAGATCATATTCTCCAAATTTCAATTTTTTGGGTTCAACACCATCCTGATGGAATGTTTTCCAAAAACAATATCTTTCAACTGAGAATTTAAATGGGTCATTATGAGTAGAAATTTGGAAAGAATTATATAACTACAAAATTCTTGGATGATGTTGTAGAAAGAAAGTTATTTGGACTCCAGCTAGTGTAGAAAATAGTAGAGAATGATATAGTTATTCAGTAACACATTAGGGAATCTTGTTGGAGACAGAAGTGTTATTCATATAGTCATTAGTGAGATATTAAATTAAATTTCAGTGAGAAGGGTTTCTTGGGAATTTATTATTGGAAGAATATTCTGATGTTTATAAAAAATGTAACTATGATCCCTTGGTATATCTATCATTTTTTTCATTGACCACATTATGATGGTTTCTTATCAGTTAAAACTACAACTAAAGATCTATCAAGTTCAAACTGTGTTCTATGCATATGTCCTAATAAGATAATTACCTACTCATTCACAAGTAATGAAATAAAAGGTTATACCAATAATGTAAGATATTTCATCTTAATAATAATGGTATAAATCATTAATCATATAAAAAAGTTATATAAAAATAATAATACTCATCAGATTAATATTTAATTGAAGAATAAGATATTTAAAAAAGATATATAAGAACCTGGGAAAGTGTTGAAGAATAGATATAATAATTTTATATACAATTTGGATGTAATTTATAGGGTGAAATTAATTTTAATGGGAATATAATGACATGACCCAATATTTTCTATGTATTGACATTGAAATAAAACTCTAGGTATTCTAAATCTTTTTGTACACTAAACGTTGAATCTAAATGAAACATAACATATTTAACTATTATAACATAGCTAATAAATTAGTAGATTAAAATATTAATATCCACTTTATAAAAAATAATTATAAATCATTTTATTGATACAATTTTATTGATTTAGGCATAATAAATAGGAACATATTTAAAAAAAAGAGTCAATTTAGAGTTTAAAAATATGTGGTCCTCAAATATAGTTTTATTATATTTTTAAACACAAACCATATAATGATTTGTTTTAAAAATAGATATTTTATTTTATTAAATTAATATGATCTTCAAAATCATTATGTAAATATTATCCGGGGGTAAAATTTAGTGATTTTTCAATAAAAGAATTATTTTTCAGTGAATATTAAAAAATAAGATTTTTTTTGTCCAAATAGTCATTTATTTTCATGTAAATTTACAATTGGATTTTTAATTTTTTTTCTTAAATTAACCAGGTATTATTTAATTATAAACTATATAATAAATTACATAGGAATAATCATTATAATTTATTTTGGTATAAGTTAATTTTTGGGTCCATATACACACTTTTCTAAAAATATTTTTTTATTCAGTCAATGTGTTTTTCTTTAAAAAATTAAATTCAACTCTAAAGATTAATTGGTTTAATAATACATATATATTTTATATTAATTATATATTTTAATCTTCATTTTATTTATTTTATGAGGAATGAAATGTAATTATAATTTATTTTATGCATGGAGATTTGTTTTTCTAAAATATGTTTTTTGTTAGTTAAAATATTATTTATAATTAAAATATTAAACATATATAAATTTAACCTTGTAAAATGAATTACATGTTTTTATCATAGTAAATATAATATATGTTTTTCAAATTAATTTTCTTTCTTATGGAATCATGATAACTATAAAATGTTTCTACCTTGGTTATGATTATAACAGGGTTTTGAGGGGTTAAACTAAGAGACAGGGGTAGTATTCTCCCCCCAAACATATATAATTCTTATTTATTAAAGGTATTTAAAACATATTCTATCATTAATTTGAGAACCTATCCATCGTAATAAAATTTCTGATAAAAGGGACCTTAAATCATTTAAATCATTTAAGATATTCATTCTATGACCCACCCTCTCATATAAAATAAAACCTCTTCTCTTACCTTATTCACAAGATTTTATCCTTTTATATATTCCTATACCTAATCAAAATATCTCACGAAATCCTCCCTTAATCCTATATCTTATGTTATTCTTCTAAAACCCATCCTTCAAGGAAGAACGTGTAAGAAAAATGGGGTCTTTCTTAGAAGAGGTATAAATATTAACCAATCTCTTTCAATTTTATTCATCTTCTACCATCTATAAACTTATTGTATCCATAAAAACGTTATTACTCTAGTAAAATCAAAGTAATTATATTTTATTATTAATCTTGAATAATCTTTTTCCACTCCTTCAAAATCTAATGGGAGGTGATAGTATCCCTCATGTGTTTGTGTCGACTACCGCCTCCACATACTGATACGTTTTATTTTCCACCACCATCATCCATGGTTTGTTATTATTATACATCTAATTCGTATGATGTATATTTATTTTAAAATAAATATTCGATATTGAATAATTAAAATTTACACGTTATTTTTTTCTATCAATCATAAAATAGAAATGTCACTCATGCGTAAATATAGAATACCATATCCAAGTAGTTATATGATTCAATTTTCTTCAACAATTTTTATGAATTATTTAAAGAATATAATGATTATATTTTATATTTTTTAATTCATAAATTTTTTTATATTTTGGAACCATAAAAAATTTTCCATGACTATAATAGTGGAACCCAAAGCAGAGTTGAAAATTGAAGTTGTTAGCACCCAAAATGATTATGGTGATGAAAGATTACAAATTGACAGGTGATAATATATTTAAAAAACTTGTGTAATATTAGTATGATTATGGTTCTATTTTATAATTATGATATATTTAAATTTACTATATAGGATTTTTGACTATATGTGAATCTAGACAGTCTGGAGTTAAGAATTTTATATTACATTCTTATTTTTACCAAGATTTTATATTATCAAATTTTATAAGGATGAAATTATATAATATATATCTTATAATAAATATTTATATCATTATCCTTCGGTTATTTTCATATTTTTCATTTTTTACTTCATATTTTTTCTCTATAAGTAATCAGAAGATATACATTATTTTTTATGTAAGGTCCCATTTTTTACATTTCTGTCAAGAATATTTTCTTCTATGTCCATATATTCTTTAAAAAAAATGAAAATTGTATTTAATATTCTAAATTATTATTAATTTAATTTATAACTATAATTAAAATTAAAGTACATATTTTCGATTAAATTTTATTATCATTTTCCAAAATAATTTTTTTTATTAAAAATATGAAATGAATTTTTGTTTTAACGTACACTCCCTGAATAGATTTACCTTCCATTATGAACACTCATTTCCTTACATCTTAATTTATACTTTCCTTTAACTTTTTTAAAAACATATCAATAATATTTTTAGAATTTTTTGATACAAAATGCATATTTTCAAATGAAAGTGGTATTTTCTTCAAGAAATGTTCTAGTCATATCATAAATTTAATTTTATCTATAATAAAATCCCTTGATGTTTCAAATAATTAACTAGGGATATGATCAATTATGAAGTATCAGACCCTGATTCCACTTAATGGGTGCCCCGAGCCATGTGGGCCACATGGCCTTAAGCACATATCCCCAAATGCCAGAGGCTGTTGACTAACAGCGGGGGTCCTATGGTGTGTCTGAAGGGAGGCTATGACCTCATTACTAGAGTATAACACAAATAATAATTATAAAAATAGGTAAATAAGGGATTCAATATAAGTAAACATTAGAAACAGACTAAAGTAACAAATAAACAAGCATATCAATAAAAAATCACTAGAAATAATGATAATGATTTTTTATGTCACTAGAAAACTAGAAGACATGGATACAAGACAGTAGGAATAACATGTTCCATTAATGTATATTGGAAATCAAAATACTTTCCCTAGAAACCTGAGGTCCATCTCAGTCATCATCAATAAGGCTCCATCCTAACAACAATAAATCAAGTGTTCAAAGCTATACGCTTCCCTTTATCAACACTTGAATTCATGTAATATGTCATGGGTACCAAATGGTTGATATAGAGGGTTTAACATAAATATCAGTGGTCTAATACTAATGGATTCTTTAAAATATGACCTATTTCACAGAAACATAATACTGTGAAAGAATGGAAATATAATGTAAAGCAGTAATGTGTAACTAAATACCCATGGACCTACTTCAACCCTTGGCTAGTTTTTGAACTTATAACCAATTAATTATTTTATTTTTTCAAGTTTACTAATAAGTCACATGTTAACAATAGTGATGTTTCCAAGATGTAACAATCCATCCTGTAAATAAATTTAATAATGATGTTCCAAGGTAATAACCATGGAAAATAGATCTCAAGGGTCACAAAATCAGTAGTAACTGTATCCTGGTAAGGTTAAGAGTGTAGTCCAAGTAGAATAGTCTAGGTAATTACACAATAAGTTGCCTATCGAGTCCATGGATTTCATAGAATGTAAAATGGGGATAAGTAAGGACTTGGCCCAATGGATTTTTACCATGGAACTGACTTGTCTATGCTGTATCAAAAAAGTGTATTAAATGAATCATGTAGTACTACATGATGGATCCTATAGTGTTAATCTAGTCATCCAATGTTAAGAAAAGATCAGGTTCTAGGTTGGTCTCATCCTATGAAATATGTAACCGTGAATTTGGAATGGTGTCCTTGAGAGATCATGGAATTACCTAGAGATTCCAAGGAGGGATCGAGTTATACCACTATTATTTTATTATGAATTCATATATAATTCATATGATCCAAAACATTACCATTCATTAGTGTTACAAGGCTTATTGATCAAGAAACCATTTAATCAATTCATAATTAATCAATAAGTCCATTTGGTTCAATCCTTTTCTTTCATTAGTGTGACTGGTCCGTGTAGCATGAAACCATTTATTTAATCCATTCAATGCATTTTATTAATCACGGTTTACTCCATTACCTTCCGTCAACATGGTAAGGGATGCTACTGATGTGCAACATAATATTCAATTACTTTTAAAATGGCCAATTCAGATACTTAGTATACTTTCCAATTTCCATTTAACATTAAATTATCAATTAAAGCAGACACCATATCTAGTTCAAGTAGTGAGAAAACATGTCACATTCCAATGTAAAATTCATAATTTAAATGAAACTATTTAATATGTAAAAGATTACCCTTAGAAATGACAGGCCAAGGCGCACCCAAACGGCGACTGAAATGTGTCCACACACTAAAACGAAAATTATATCAAAAAAACCTACATGAGATGGATGAAGATGTATGATTAACCACTAACAACTGAGAACATGTTTCATAGGATCATAACCATGAAATTATAATGACTATAAACATGACATATACATTCAAGAAATAAAAATCGATGAAATTTCCATGCCCCACATCAACATTCCAAAATCATGATACTTGTGGGATGAAATAGACCACCTATATTAGTCTTTTACTACTCTCCTCATCCATTATTATCCTCTAATTTGGCATAAAATAGAGTAGAGATGATAAAAAGTTTAAAATTCTCAGACCTTGATAACTAGGTTGAGAGCATAAGAGAAGAAGAATGGCTCAAATAGACTCAGGTACTTACCGTTGTGCATCCAACATGATAAACAGAAGCTCGATCAAATCCCAACTGGAGAGGATATCATGATACCTAGGATAATCATTTTAAAAGATCCAAATGATAGTAAAGGAGGATAATCTCACTATAAAAAGGATTATAAATGAAGGGGGGTATTAATTTGATCATTAAGGTAAAAAGGTAAAATTACCCAAAAAATTCATGTGCACGGTTTGGATGCATGGTTTGTCAAACCATTTGAAAACCCTTTATGAGTACCTAGTGAATAGGGTCCACCCACATGGTTAGGCCACGCGGTATGATAAACCTTGCACCGAATGTGCGAGATGGTTCTAACAAAAAATGTAGACCATCCTCACTATTTGATATATCTATGCGGCCTACCCACACAGTTTACTCTAACCATGCGATAGACCCAAATTTACCTAAAAGATGGGTTACTGGATCCTAAAACCCCATTTAAACCCTCGAAACACTATTTAACTCATTATTAACACATATTGGGTCAAAAATAATGAATTAAACCAAAATTCAAATGATCCATACTTGAGTGAAAAACTAGGTTCTTACAATCTTCTACCATTAAAATAACTCGACCCCGAGTTCACTAAGAACAACTATAGACACTGGGTATGTAACTATACCTCTAACTCCCATGTATTGTCTTGCATATTGTCGTGCTTCTATAGAACATGTACTTGAGGGACAGACTGGCCATGGAGATCCTTCATGTTTCAGTCAACGAGGCGCACTGGATGCTCCTCAAAGGTAGCATCAGCATCTAACTCAACATCCTCTAGATCAATTATATGAGGTGGTTCAACATGATATTGGTGATTCTATGAAACATAGAAGACACCGTGCATGGTATGATACCTATGAGGTAGTATAAATTAATACGCTCTCTGCCCAACTCTCTATAGAATATCAAACAGTCCTACGTAATGAGGTGGCATCTTCCCTATATCTGTAACCATGTATGCCCTAGCTTGAGTGATACCTGAAGGAAAACACAATCCTTAACCTCAAACTCCAAAGGTCATCGTTGGAAATAGTAATGATATCTATATCTAGATTGGGTAGTATACATACACTTTTTAATCAACTGAATCTGCTCCAAAATCTCTTGGATGAGATGAGGACCTAGTAGGGCTACCTCACCTACCCCAAGCCAGTAGATGGATGAACAGAATGGCCTACCATATAATTCCTCAAAAGGGGCCATCTGAATTTTACCCTAGAAGTTGTTATTATAGGTTAACTTAACGAGAGGTATACGATTATCCCAATAACATATGAAATTAATGACACATGCTTAAAGAATATCTGCTAGAACATCTATCATCGGTTCTAATTGTTTATCTGTTTGAGGGTGAAAAGTTGTTATTAGGAGAACCAGCGTTCCCATATCTTTCTCCAAGACCTACCCGAACTGTGATGTGAAATGTAAATACCTATATGAAACGATAGTAAATGGGACCCTGTGGGGTTATATGATCTCACAGACATGTATTCATATCAGTTCATCGACTGAGAAAATCCCAATAATAGTAATGAATTGATCCACATTCAATATTCTTTCAATGACAACCCATAAAGTGTCTCTACCTCTAGGTGAACTTTGAAAACTGACTACAAAGTCTATGGAAACATCTCCTCATTTCTATTTCATGACTAGATGCAGCTATAAAAAGCATGCATGTGTCTACTACTCCACCTTCACCTACTGATAGGTGGAACCCCTATGGGTAAATCATGAAATATGATGTTTTATCCAATGCCATCAATACTACGGTCGCATATCTCGATACATCTTGGAGATTCCTGTACAAACTATCTAGTGAAAAGCATGTGACTCTGGCATCAACTCCTCTCGCAAATATGTAGGAACCCAGACATATCCATGAATGTTCAGGATGGCATATCTATCCATAGGCCAATACGGTGGCAGGTTGTCTCCTAATATACTCTCATAGAGAACCAAACCCTCACGATCTGAAAATTTTCCACCCTTCACCTTTTCACGGAGGGAAGAGTTAATTTTCATTGATGAGATATAAGACTTATTGTGACTATCAGGAATATCAAGATGAAAATAAGATAAGTGGTCTATTAACTTCTATTCATCACCAGCTTTCTGTACAACATGTGTTTGGGTTTTCTAACTCAGTGTAGCTGTAATCACAGTTCCCTTTCTAGGCATAAGGAAAGCTCAAAATAAAAGGATTGTAGATATTCAACCCATATTAATTGTGTGAGGTTCAATTAACATTAAGAAATGATATATTTAAGACTCTTTTGGTATTTTAACTCCAAATGTGCTCAACCAACTGAAAATATCTCTAGCAACATATTCCATGGACAAATGCGATTAGGTAAAGGTCGTCTATTGAGCAATTTATCTCATGAGGTCTCAACTATCAAGATCAATACACAATGAATCTATCCTCTTACCTCAATAGTTCCCCTTGGATGATGCATTATGCATCATATAAGATGTTATAACCACTTCTAGGTTATGACTAAATTAGAATAAGTGCTGAGACAGGACTCCCTTTCATCACCCAAAAATATTTCTCACACTCTTCTGACCATATGAAATTCACACATATATTTGTAAGACTGGTAAGATGTGAAACAAAAAATGATATGTTCTGTATGAAATGACCATAATATCATTCCATCCCCAAGAAACATTATATATCATACATTTCTAGGGTTATTCCCAAGAAACTACAACACCAACCTTTTTAGGGTCAATAGATTCTCCTGATTCTGATATGATATGACTAAGCAATTGAACTTTTTATATTCATAAGTGGAACTTATAAAGGTTGGAATAAATATTATGCTATCTCTGTATAATCAGAAAAATATCAATATATTTGGCACGGTTGCTATAAGTGTGATAAAACACCAAGTTGTTGTCCACAAAGAATATGAAAAAAGAATTCAAATAGGGGTGGAACACCCTTTTTATTAAGCGCTGAAAACAGAAGGTGTGTTCATGAGACCGAATGGAATAACTAAGTTCTCATAAAAACCATAACTACTATAGAGAGATGTATTAGGTATTTCAGATGGATTCACTTTTACCTGATGATAACCTGATCTCAGGTCAAATAAAAGAAGATCTTTTCTCCTCAAAACTAGTTGAAGTGATGATTTATATAAGGATTTGGATGTCGGTTCGTGACCATAAGTTTGATTAAAATTCTATAATCAACTCATAGAATTAAGGTTCCATCCACCTTCTTGGAGAAATGTATGGGTGAACCCCAAGAGGATTTAACGGGCCTTATAAATCCTTTGGCCTCTAAATACTCAAACTACCACTTGAAATCCTGGAGCTAAGTAGGTGTATTCTTATAATGAGAAATGGAAAATGGATATTCTCCTAGAACAATCTCTGTCATAAACTCTACCTCTCTATTTGGATTTAAGAAAAAAAAGTCATTAGGAAAGACATCTCTGAAATGATCCACTACTGGAGGAAAATAAGCTTGATGTAAACAATGATCATCTATGAAGAGATAAGTGATCTGGGTGGTTACTCCACCTATCCCATGATGCTTTGGACTAGTTCTACTAGCATGGAAATCCCACTCACCCTTATGTATATATATATATATATATAATTCCCTCTTCTGGTGTAAAAGATATCATATAGTGATAAAAGTATTCAAAAGTGTGATACTAAACCAACCAATGCTTCCTGAGAATGACATCGAAGCTTGTCGTCTTGAGAACAAAGCGGTTCCATAGAAAGGGTAACCGACAACCTCAAAGGGGTAGTCCCTAAACTATCGTATTCCCCCTAACCATAGTCCAAGTGGTGTATCTAGGGTAATTAAATCATAAAAATGTTGTGTCTTTAGTCAGATACTTTCCATTATAGTCAAGGTGATAAAAGAGTTCGAAGGACCTATATCAAATAAAGAAGACACTAAATGGGATGGTACTTGAAAAGTACCTCATACTAATGATATTCCCAATATATTTATCATTGGTTAACAGCTATAGTGCATGAAACTAGCCTAATCCACATCTACATACAGTAGATGGAAAACCATGATCATAACTCCTCAGCTGGCACTACTACTGAATAGGGGTATGGCTACCACAACCACAACCTCCTCCTAGTCTATCCCTATTGGTGCTATTCCAACTCCCAAGCTGAAGTAGTGAAATAGAAATTTCTCTTGAAGGTGGATCTGGAATATATACTTTTTTTTCACTCGGGGCTGGTGGAATTGTCTTATAGAAACATTGAAGATGCCCCATATGGCTGAAAACCCAAAATTCCATTAAGTATCTTTCACAATGATGATTCAGGTTCCCCCATCAGCCACACTAATGAAAAACCATGGAGATTTCAAAATTGGTACTCTGGAGGTCACTACCTTGATGAAAAACTATTAGGCAATGTATGTTACCTCCATGAGAACTACTAGCATGCAGTGGCACTACTCCACTATACCGACTACTATTGTCTTCCCTTGGATTGCACTCAATAATAAGACCATGATTGACTATTTCATAAAAAAAGGAGGAGAAAGGCAATCACCTACAAATGGATGGTGCACTAGAGTGAATCCTTGAAGCATCTAGCATGTGAAATCTCGTCACTGGCTAGACATAGTTCAAAGTACTACAAATTTTGGAAATGTGTGGAATATTCCATAACCGACATATAACCCTTCTTGAGATGCATGAACTCTCTGGCTCTATCATCACTCATTTTTTTGATGAAATAGAAAATCATAGAAATCAGTTTTGAAGTCATCCCACATCATGTCTTGATGGAAATCAGCCTTGGTAATCACATCCCACCTGCGATTGGCTGATTCACAAAGCATGTAGATATCATGTTTGAATCTCCACTTTATAGGATTCTCTAGATTCTTAACGATATAATTTATGGCCTATAGCCCAGACTCAGAAGCATGTGGAATAACTTTCCTAGAGAAAGTGGGATGATGCTGCTGGTGGAACTTGTGAGTTAGGTTATCCATCAAAGGTGCACACTATGGAGTACCACGCATGGACTACATCAGACATATGAAACTATCATGGACATTGGAATCAGTTTCCAGATTAGGTACAATATGATATGCCTCCAGTGGAACTCTTAGAGGTATGATTCATGTCTTAGTACACACCATGTCTATAGAATGGCCAACGCCACCTTCCTAGAGTAATATACGAAGACGTTGTGGGTAAATTGGTCTAAAAATTCAAAGAAAAAATATATGAATAATAATTAATCATATAGATAACATCACTAGTAGAATCTGAATGTATGAAATATTGCTACCAAATTCACACTACACCAACTACATGATTAGAAGGCTATGTATCAGTAAGTGCTAAATTATATGTTCCATTTCATTAGAAATTTAATTACCAGGTTCACTTCTTTTCCTTTCATAAAGATGACAATCCGGGATAAAGATGTGAAACCATTTCATATTATAATTCATGTTTAAAATTATAATAGATAGTCGTTCCTAATGAATATTTTCCCATACACCCCATCAATGAAAAATATAGCCATTTAATTGTAGAATAATGGCTTAACTCAGTAAATTACTCATCCCAACCCCTGAGGGCATATACACTTCATGAATTGAGACATGAAATCCCTAAATTTACACCAAGATTAATATAAGAATTAGCTAACTATCACAACATCAATCAAAAATCATTGGCATATCAAGCATTGAATGTAGTGAAATGAAAATATATGGAATGGATATATGAATGACCTATGGATTCTAGGTGCCTATAATAATGCATGTAACAATGCTCTTTTACCTCATGTCATCGGTCCAAGGATGAAAGAAATACTTAGTCAGAGTAATAGTAAAAAACTTAGCACAACATGTGATTCACCCAACATTGAAAAGATATCAACTATAATAGGAAATAGTATAACCAAAACTAGAATTTAGGAAACTCGGATTTTACCATGAACATGGGTTTGCAATGCCCAAGTAGGTCTTATGACCATGATCCGTGAATTATTAATCTTCATTCTATTATGTCCAGATATTAGTTAAGAAATGAACCAATCTGATACAACTTTGTTACGTCCTAGGCTATGATTAAACTTAATGGGATCCCCGATCTTGGTGGGCCTCATGGACTGAGGCACATCTCCCCAAACATCATAGGCTGGTGACTAGAAGCAAGTGAATTGGGTGTGTCTATGTAATTTCTTTGCCCTAATTATTAGAGTGTAACATAATGGATAAATACAAATAGAGGTCAATTGTAGAAGAAATATAAGTAAACAGTAGAAGAAGAATAAATTAATCAATAGACATGTATATCAATAACTAAAACATTGGAATAACCGATGATGATATGTCATGTCACTACAATACTACAAAACATGGATACAAGATAGAAGGCATAACTTGTTCCAAAAAAGTATAAAGGAAATAAAAAGACAATCTTAAGAATCTCAACCTATGACTCTATCATATACTATTAGGATACATCCTAATAGTAAGCAATCAAGCGTTCGAACACGTTTTCATCTCTTTATCAATGCCTAAATTCATGTAATCTGCTCCGGGTACCTAACAATGCCTGAAGAGGGTGTGAGATAAATATAAATGGGCCACCCCAAATATTGTGTATAACATTCATCCTGTGTAATTGAAATATAACTGTGTGAAAGAATAAATGTATAAATAAGAGAAGTACTATACAAATAAATACCCAAGTTCCAATTTCATCCCCTATATGGTGTCTTAACATGTGACCAATTCCTTATGTGATTATTACCAGTTTATAAATAAGTCATATATCAACTATAGTGAACGTTAGATTATTTAACATGGAAACTTATAATGATACTTATTAAGGATGTTCCAATATATTAACCAGGACAATGTAAACCTCAGGGGTCACCAACTCAGTAATTACTATATACCAGCTAAGGATAAGAGTGTAATCTAAGGAGTATATTACAAAGAATTTGACAATAAGATTCCTACCGATACAAAGGATTTCATCTAAGGTAGAACGAGGCTCTCTAATGACTGGGCCTGATGCACTTTAACCATGGAACCTACTTGTCAATGTAAGATCGAAGGATAGTATCTAGAGAATCTTTTTGTAATCCATGTGGGATCCTACAATTTCATACCCATCATCCAATGTTAGATAGGGATCGGGTTATAGATGGGTCTCAGCAAAAGAAAGTTGTATCCTTGAATTCGAGAAGGGGCTATTGAGATCTCAAGGTATTCCTTGAGTAATCCAATATGAGATTGAGTATGAAAACTCTTATTTTATAATTAATACATATGTAATTCAGAAACATCAATCCATTAACATTAATTAGTGTGACAAGTCTATTTGAGCATGCAACCATTTAATCAAGTCATAATTAGAAAATAGTTACATTTGGTTCATGTTATGCCTTTCATTAGTGTGACAAGGTGATGTAGCATGCAACATTTTATTTAATACTTTTATGTCAATTAATTAAGAAAGGATAACTTTGAAAATTTTAAAAAAATGGTAAGGGGTGATACAAACATGAAACCTGTTATCAAATTACCTTTAAAAAATTCCACTCATATACATATTATACTTTTCATTTTCCTTTTAACAACAGGTTATAAATTGAATCCCTTACCTTAAGTAGGTATAGTGGTGAGAATACATGGTACTTTTCATTTTAAAATTTACAATTTAAATCAATATGTTTAGTATAGAAACACATACCATTAGGGTACACTGAACGGTAGCTCAAACCTATGAAAACACTAAAATGAAAATTATGTCCAAACATCCGACATGGAATCGATGGTGTTGGGGTGTAAAAGTAACAACTAATAACATGTTTAAAAATAGAATAAACATAAAAATATAATTATTATAATCATGACATATATATTCAATAATCGACACTAAATGAAATCGGTGGGCCCCATATAAAAATTCCAAAATCAACGACCACGAGGGATGAGTTATAGACCACCCACCATAGGATTGTATGACACTCCTCATCCAGAATTAGCCTCTAAATAATCTTGGAATGGATTATATATGATAAAAAGGAAAAACAACTCACACCTACATAACTATGATGATTTCTAGAGAGAAGAATAATGACTCAAATAGACTCAAGTAATTATTATTGTGCATCCTGCATGACAAACGGAGGCTCAATCAGATCCTATATGAATGAGATCTCATGATCCTTAGGATAGGCATATGAGAATCTCCAATTTTTGAGGAATGGATGATAACATCACAAAATGTCAGACTATAGAAGAATGAGGAGCTTAATTAGACCATTAAGGTCAAAAAAATTACCCAAAAAAAGCTTATGCACGGTTTTTCAGCACTAATTTCCAAACAGTGAGAAAACCGTACATGAGTACCTAGAGAAGAGGGAGAACCCGCATGTTTAGGCTACCCAGTTTGAGAAACTATGCACTAACTATGAGGGATGGATTTTCCTGAAAAAATAGATCATCCACAAGGTTAGATATAACAATGTGGCCTACCTTCATGGTTTACACTAACCATGCGAAATTCCCACTTTTCCACAAAAGATGGTTTCAAAGATAAAAAAAAGCTATAAAACCCCTCTGGACCTTATCTAATTCATTAGGAATCATTATTAGGTCCAAAATAATGAATTATACAGAATTTTAAATGATCCATACATGAGTGAAAAACTGGGTTCTTACATCCATTTTACCATCTTTATTATTTATATCTTATAGTTTCTAGTCATTTTTATGAAATTTATTTTTTTCACTAAGATTGTTAAAATATATATTTTTTCATTTTTTTAATATCTTTGAAACATGTAGTACATTAATACCAAATATTTTTAAAGAATAAAATTTTGTTTTACATCACATACATCATCCTACAACAAGTTTAAATCACATGTGAAATATATTATTAAAATATCACCATTATAACCCAATCGATGAATTGGTGGGTATTAATAGGATTAATAAAATTATGACACATAAATATATATAGAGAGAGGTAATAATAAAAATATTTTTTTTGATAAATTCTTAGTAAATAAACAATCAAATTTTTGTAAAATTATTTTATGTATCAAAAAAAAAATCCAATGAAATGGTTTTATTCTATAATTTGTGTATAGAAATTATAATGAAATTATTAAATTGCAATAAATTTTATTATATATAAAAAGTATCACTTTTAAATTCAGAATATTCCAATTATCTTTAGTTGAAAACATGGGATTTTTCTAAAATGCTCTATTTTCCAAAGAATAATGAAAAAAACCGATCTTTCAAATATTATATGTCATTTTATTAAATAAACTAATTTTATGTCTTGTTATTATTTTAATTTTAATTAAAAAAAATATTATTTATTTATATTTAAAATAATTATTTAAATGATAATCACCTTTATACCGGATATGTATTTATGTTTATTTTTAGGGTTAAAAACACAATTTTCATAAAATTATTTGAAAATGCCTAATGTTCCTCCATTTTATTTAGTTATAAAAAATTTTGATAATAATTTATATAAATCAAATTTAAATATTATATATCAAAATATATAAATTTAAATATATCTAATTTTTATAACTAGTTATATAGTTAATATAAGATCATATTATGCTTGAAAAATGCAATTATGGAAAACCAGTATTTCGACGCCTATGTGGGTTTTATTTTAAATTATATTCTTCTAATTATTTGTATTAATTTTGGATAAATATGTTCTATAATTTTAACTTTAATATTTTATATAATATAACGATGTCAACATAAATTTTGCCCATAATTAGTGGTTAAAACAACAAAAATATTTTACCACTATTTTGGCGAAAATGGGTATACATAGGGTTAAACAAAGAATATAAGTGTTACAATTACCAAATAAAATGTATAAATATTATTATATGGGAATATGTATATAGTATAACATATAAGGATATATAATTATCCATTTTTAATTCTTTTTTCATATGAAAAATGTGGTTACAATTTATTATTTTCAAAAAGTTCATGTGTGTCCTCCTCTATATTTATAAAAGCTAAAAACACTACTCTCAATTCATCACACATCTAAAAACATTTTAATTAAGATAAACAAGATGAAATATCTCCCAAATAATATTGTACACTTTATATAGGATTTTTTATTCTAAAAATAATAACCCTAGGGTCATTGTTATGAGTCCCAAAAGATGTTCTTCTAATCGAATACAATTTCTTTCATTACTCTCTTTTTTTTAATTACTATTTTTACACCATCAATTATGTCATAATAATTAAATAAAATTGAAACCAATATATACCATATACTATGGTTTTACTTTTTTTTGGAATAATCATTATCAATCTCCTCCCCCAATGAATTGGCAGCAATGCAATCACCCATGTGATTGGTGGACTACCGTCTCACGAACCTTTGTAATTTTTACCTTAAATAAATTTCATGGATAGTAATAATGATGGAAATAATGAATATTTAAAATAAATATGACATTATATTAATTATTATATATAAATATATCATCCACATCTTTACCCTTTAACTCATTAATTGAATGATATTCTTGCTTGTGCGTACGTACATCATACCGTCTCCATGAAGCAATGCAACTCAATTTTCATGTTCCACAACCATGAAAGGATTTTATAATTCATTAATTATGCAAATATGATATTTTTTAACATTAATATCATTCTTTAGATAATTCAACTATATTTAATATTGAAAAAATATAAATTGTTTGACAAAAAATGCTTGTGAAAACATGCCAATTAACAGAGGAAATAATAATAATAATAATAAATAATTATTAACAAAATGGTGTTAAGATGTTATAACAGAATAATATATGTTATTATAAACATTTTAAAGGTTCTATTATTAATTAATAACATTATTAATACCATTATAGTGTTAATTAATAATTATTCACCCAAAAGAAAGTATGGGGTAAGATATTTTTTTCTCAATTTACTTTCATCGAGGCATATCGTAATTTTATGAAACTAAATTCATTTATATGGATTATATACTTTCCCTTTATCATGTAACATCATGATTCATAAATATTCCATGGAATTTTAAGTTTAAATTTGAATAACTTCATTTAATGGGATTTTGACATGAAATTTACCATGTGGTAAATAATTTCATACATAAATTTAGTTTCATTTGATTATATTACTTCATCATTGAGAGTGATATAATAAAAGTATGTTTTTAATAATTTTTTACTGTCTTAATTTGTATTTAAATTATTTTATATAGATTTATAGATGATATAAATAATAAAATCCAGGTTTATTTCTCACTTCAACATTTTTATGATTGGATGTAGTTTTTGTCTAAAATTACCTTCTTTTAGACATATGTTATTTTATAAATATATAATACTTTAATAGATTTATCTACTACTCCTTTAGTATTTTCTATTATTAATATCTCTATATTGATGGTTTTTAATGTTTCACATTATGTTATTCCTTTTATGGGGTTTACGATTCATAAATTACTAAAGTGGGAAGAGATTTATGTTTCAAACTCATTTTAATTGGGATTGTTTTTAGGTCAACATAATTTGAAAGATATTATTTTATAATTTTATAAAAATCCCATTTAATTTTCTTATCTTCTGGTTATTCATGATGATTTTAATTAATTGTAACATTCTTGAAATTTTAAAATATTAATTTTCTATTTTTTAATTTAAATGAAACTATGTTATGAAAATTGAAACAAATATTTTTATATAATCTAGATAACACAAGAATAAGTGGTATAATTAATAATATATAATAATACTATAAAATAGTATTAAAATAAAGAAAAAATTATAAATTAACATTTAAAATTATAAAAAAAATACTACTATTATAAACACAATATTACATTGATTAAAAGATTATTTTAATATAAATATATTTATATGATTAATTTCGTAAAAATAAAAATATGAATAAAAAATTATATAAATAAATAAATGAAAAATTAAAATAATATTTATATATTAAATTTAATTGAATTTAATATTAAATAATAATAACTATAATAATGAATATTATAAATTGAATTTAAAACATTATATATATATTTATATCATAATTAGATAATATATATATATATGAAGTATATTACATGAAATGTAAAAATATATCTTATAAAAACATATTATAATTAAAATTATATCATTATAAATTATTTGAAATAAATAAAATTTTATAATTCATATAAGGCAATACATTTAATGACTGTTAGATTTTTTTATAAAATTTTTAATCTAAATATATTAATAAACAATATTACGCTAATTATATCTGTATTATTAATTATTTATAAATTTAGAATTCTAAAAATTAAATGAAACTATGATATTATATTAATATTACTAAAAAAATAAATAAATTTAAAAATGATGATAAAGTGATAAAAAATTGAAATGAGGGGAATTAGAAAAGGTGAAATGCGTGATTGTTTTGTCAAGGAGAATCCAAGATCAAAAGAAAGGTCATAGTTTTGAGATGTTGAGGGAGGAGAGGGATCGAGTTCAGTTGAAGGAGATCAATCATCAGTGAGAGATTTCTGATTGTATTGGAGTAGAAGCTGAGTGTTAGAGAGGTTTTAAGAACTGATATGGGTTCTATTAAAATGGAATTTGATGCGGACCGAATGATCATCCTCGGATAGATGATTTGACAGATTGAGAGGGCTTCTCTCTCAAGAGGTTGAGAGTGATCTGATATCTCATAATGGAAATAGATTTTAAGATCTACTAGATACTGTTTTCTTATGCATAATTATAAATAAATGAATCTTTTAAAAAATCCTATATTTATGATTTTTTCATCTTAATAAATATATATTTATCTCTTTTAAATTTAGTTTTCCTCTTTTGTTATTAAGAGTCCATATTTGGTAAATTTTTTCTGATTTTTATTTCTCTCATCGTCTCTGCTTGATATAATGGATAATTTTAATACTGATATCAAATTATAAAACCATTTGTGAATTATTTTTCAATGATTTAGGTAGTCTTAAACAATCATTGATACTTTAAGGAGAAGTTGTATCCAACCATGTTCATCAATTGCTATTAATTTCTTCCCTAGTTGATGTTGGAAGCCCCCATTCATGTTTTTTCTTCTCTAAAATTTTTTAATAATGCTCAATTTTTATCATTCATAGTAATATAGAATTAAGTATTAATGGCTATCCATTTTCCATTCAATGAATATACTATTTTTCATGTGAACCAAAGATAAAATGGATTGACGTCCACATAATTTGATTTTTTTTGTTTACTACCTTTTTATGAAGGATTCTCTGATTCTCATGTATGCAGTGGCCAATTATAATTTTTATATATAAATATTATATAAATATAAAAATTTATGTTGAGATTATAGATAGGTATTTAGTTCGAGAGTATTAAGAAGCACTATATCCTTATTTATCTAATATTGAGTTCTTCACACCCAACTTGAGTTCTGCACACCCTATTTGAGTGTACCATTCCCTGTTGTACACCTTGCATGAGTATTACACACCCTATGTTAGAAATATAATAGTGAGTGTGTTTTCTTCTAAAAGAAAATATAACAATTTTTCATAAAAATTAAATGTAAGGTGATTATTTTTAAAATTATTATTCTTACAATATATATTTTATTTTCAAGGGAAATGTTTTATTTTTCAAAAAGTTAATTATTTTTAAGAATATGATATAGTTTAAAAACCTTTATGTGTAATGGAGTTATAAATATAATATCTAACTTTTTTCTAGGAAATAATTTCCAAAATAAAATATGACCTCTATTATTAGATTTTATATTCTAGCAATGGAAGATTATTTTAAGAAATAAAATTTAAATATGTATTTCCAAATTAAACATGTTTTTAATGATTTATTAAAATGATAATGTTATCATTTTATATATCTATAAATTTCCAAAATATCAATAGAAATGACCATATTCTATTATTTCCCATTACATTTCATGGATTTTTAACTCAATCAATTTTTTTAAACTTCAAAGTGCTCATGTTTATATCATTTAAATGTATGTAATTATTTTAGGAAACAGATTTCTCATAAAAGTGTTATTTTTATGGATATTAAGAATATTTTGAAACTATTTTTCTATTTGAAAATAACATATTAAATATTTTAGAAGGGTTTTAATATATTTTTAATTATAAATATGGATCCTCAATTAAAAATATTTTCCAAAAAATAAAATTGGTAATTGCATATCAAAAAAGATAATGAGAAATGGGAAGTGAACCCACAACCTCAATGGGACACTGTCCCAGTAGTAATAATATTATGTGTCCATAAGGGTTTAATAAGATATGTCAAGTAACATTTTCATACATAAAAGAATTATTATTTCAAAAATAATTTTCCAGGATAAATCCAATCATTTTTCAAAAAATAGTTTTGAAATAAATTTTCAAAATGATTAGTATTTTTGAATTTTTTTGAAACTTATTTATTATCCAAGTATATATTCTTTATAATTTTTTTGAAAATAAATATATGTATAATTATTTTTCCCTATTTTTAAAACCCCTTACTGGGAAATTTTATGCTCATCAAATGCGAAGAAAATATTTTCCACATCTATTTAGAAGTTCTATGATTGATGGATTAATTTTGGGAGTTAGTGCATATTAAGTGCACATTATATGAATTTATACAACTATAATAAATTTTAATTTTTTGACAAATTCTCTATATCTTATACCAGAAAAGGTCCTTGGATGAATAATGTATTGTGTTTTCTTTAGTTATCATTTATAAAGTAATACACAACATGTTTTAGTGTTGAATACAGAATAACAGGTTCAGGGCTGTTACAATTTTTATTAGATAAACATTTTATACCACATGGGAGATTTTGATTTTTCATTTGAGAAAAAAATCTAAGAGGTATAATTTTATTTTCATCTTTTGGGTAATTAATTTCCCTTAACATATATATATATATATCTTCATAATTATAAAGAAGGAAATTCAAAATTTTATTATGTATGGTGAATAAATTTTAAGGGAACAATTCATTTAGGGGGGATGTAACATCTTAGAAATTTTAGAATATTAATTGTAATTTTTTATTAATTAGATATAACCAAGTTACAAAAATTATAACTATGTGTTTTCTTTAATCAATATAAAATTTAATTATTTTAAATAATTAAAATTATTTATAATGATAAGAAATAATATAAGAAAAAAAATTCAAATATTTTTTTATTATATTTTAAAATAAATAATTATTTTCAATAAATAAAATATAACTTTAAATTAATTTTTAAAATTATCATAAAATACATCTTTTATTAAAATCATTCTATTGTGATTAATAGAATATTTTAATATATTTATATTTATTTGATTATTTGTATAAGTTGTAATAATTTAAAAAAATATTAATATATATATTTTTAAAGAAAAATAAATTTAATATATTAAATTTACATGACATATAATATTAAAATAATATTAATAATGTGGAATATAAATTTAATTTAAAAATGGAGTATATATGTATTCATTAAATATTATATATATATATATATATGAAGTATCTAATTTGAAATGTACAAAAATATCTTATATAAAACATTATATAATTAAAAATCAATCATTATAAATTATTTGAAATAAAAAAAAATTTACATATCATAAAAGGTAATATATTTCATGAAAATTTTGATTATTTTATAGAATATTGAATTATAAATATATTAATAAACAATATTATGGTAATTATATAAGTATTATTAAATATTCATAAAATATTCATTATGAAAATTATATGAAACTAAGATATTTTAAAATTATTTTTAAAATATCAATAAAAATAAAAATGAATAAAAGGGGATAAAAAATAAAAAATGATGGAAATTTGGATAAGAAGAAATGCGTCAGGGTTTTATGAGGGATAAACTGAGCTCGGTTCAAGCGTCTCATTTTTAGAAGATGAGTAAGGAGATGGCTCGAGCTTAGTAAAAGAATACCGACCATTGGGAAGGGATACTATGTGTGGTGGAGTCGAAGTTATGTATGGGAAAGGTTTCAAGCACTGAGAGGGGTTTGAAAGATAGGGAATAAGATGTAGAATAAAGGATCAAGCTCAGATAGAGGATTCAATTGTGGGAGAGGGCTTCAGTCACGTGAGTCTGAGAAGATTCTGAGATCTCTTGCTACAAAATGATTAATATATATATTATCGGTTGGTGTTTGGTGTATTTATTTTAGGTATATAAATATTTATGATGACCATATCTATAGGATATTTTTTGGATTAATAAATACCATTTCATTGTTTTTCATTTTTTTCTTCCACCATCATCATCGACAATCCATATTTTTTTTAATTTTTCCCATTTTTATTTCTCACAATATATTTGTTTTATATAGTAAAAAAAATTAAATTCTGGTATTAAATTATAAAATGATTTGGGGATCATGTGCCAATGATTTTGGTCAGTGTCTCCATTTATTGAATCTTCATTAATAATCTTGATCCAAAACATTTCATATTTTTATTTATACTTCTTCAGTAGTCATTGTCATTAGTTTCCATTCCATAATTTTCTTCTACAAAATTTATAAACATCCTAAATTTTCATTTTTAGTAGTCATATTAAATTATATGTTTTTTAGTATCCATGTTGCATTCAATGAATATATAATTTTTGTTGTTTTCCAAAGATCAAATCGATTCATATACAATAAATCTGATTTTATTATTTTTCCTTATTTCGAATGCCTTCTCTAATACACATTTTTTTACTAGAGAAAGTGAAAATGTATATATAAATAGTATATAAATATAAACTACAAAGTTGAGATTATAAATAATTTTTTCATTCAAGAGTACTACATATAAATTCCTCCAAGTTTATATATTATTGAGTTCTTTAGACCCTTCGTGAGTTCATTATGCCATGTATAATTACTTCATGTCAGGTTTCACCCCCTTCTTGAGTGTTACACTCCATGCATAAGACAAATAGGAGTGCGTGAGTCATATTCTAAGGAGAATAACAAGAAGTATTCTACCAATGAAATGTAAAAGTTTTTTAAAGTATTATTCTTACTACATATTTCATATTTTCTATGGAAATGATTTATTTTCAAACATTTAATTATTTTCTTGAATTTGATATATTTTAAAACCCATTATGTGTAAGGGTTTTATAAGTATAATATCTAAATTTTATATTTTTTAGGAAATAATTTCCAAAAAAAACATGATTTTAATTTTTAAATCTTATTTTCATGTAAAAGAAGTATATTTTAATAAATTAGTTTTAATAATTTAATTCAAAATGAAATAGATTTATAATGATTTTTTAATAACAATGTTATGATTTTATATATCCATTAATGTTAAAAAATATTAATTTAAAATACTATATTATATAATTTCTTATGGAATTTCATGGATGTTTAATAGAAGAAACTGTTCTAATTTAAAAATATTAGGGGTTATAACATGTAAATGTGTGTAAATATTTTTGTAAAAATGGAGTTATCCTTAAAATGTAATATTTGCAAACATGAAAAGTTATGAAATTATTTATTTCTATAAAAATAATATATGAAGGATTTTGTAAAGGTGTTTAATGGATTGTGAATAAGAAATCTGGATCCTTAATAAAAATAGTTTTTTTAAAATTAATTTTGACAATTTCATATCAAATGAGATAATGAAGAATATAAGGTTAACCCATGAACTCAACAGGACACTGTCGATATAGTGATACTACTTACTCACCAAAATGTTTTTATAATATCCATAAAATATCATTATAAAATATAAATGTATTATTATTTTTAAAATTATTTTCAAGGAGAAATCCACTTGTTTTTCATAGAATAGTTTTGATATAAATTTTCAAAATGATAATTATTTTCTAAATGATTGAAAAAATAATTAATATATCAAATATATATTATAAAATGTTTTCAAATGTTTTTAAATAAATATTAAAAAAATTATTCACTTATTATGAATCCCCTTACTGGGAAATTTTATGTCTGTCCTATGATTTTATAAAAAATTAAGAACTGTTTATAAATTATAAGATAGATCGATTTGTTTATGTAGATAGTGAACATGATGTGCACATGAATAAAATTAGTATAACTTTTCTAAATTGTATTATTTTAAATAATTATCCAGATCCTAAAACATAAAAGTTCCTCAGATGAATAATTTTACATTTATTAATCAGTTAACTTTTATAAAAAAAATAAAAAACCTGTTTTAATACTGAATATGGAAGCATGGGTTTGGGGTTGTTTTAGTAATACTACCATTTTCCACTCTTTGGCAATTAAAATTATGATGATTTTTCTAATAAAAACAATCTTCATTTCTCTATATGATCGAAAATCATTTTTATTTCAAATATATGTTTTCTAAAAGAATTTCTAAAGAAACTTATTTTAAATAATTTTTATTGTCATTTTTACCCATAATTAGATATTTCAAATATGTTTTAAATGGAATCTTCCTATCATTTTACAACCAAGGTATATTTGAATTTTCTTATATAAATGTAAATATAATCATTATTTTAACTTACTAAACATAGAAAACCCATTTCATTCATCATAAATAATCATTTATCTAAAGAATATTTGACATGTTAAGAGGTTATATAAATGAAAATAGAATTCCTAATATTCTTGAAATTTAAATCTTTTAAAGGAGATATTCAATGTGAAAATAATTTTTCCCCCAATAACTTTTTTAATGATATTTTTATTGTATTTCATTTTATCAATTATAACATATGATTATTTAACATGTAACAAACTGTATAAAAATTGTAATGATACAATACTTACTCTTTACCTAGATGTTTTATGATTAGTTCAACTAGGGAAAGTATTAACATTCACTCTCTAGATATTTTATTTATTCATTAAAATTCCATTAAAATGATCACTTTATTATTATCATTGGAAATTAAATTTACCATAAATTTCCACATTATTTATCATTGAAATAATTAATTTTTAAACCACATACCATTAATACATGCAATTTTTTACCTTAAAATTTATTTGATTTAATAAGAAAATATTGATATTCCATATTCTATATTCAGTACATGAATTTATTGATAATTGTTAATATTTTTGAATAAATAAATCATTCAAAATTTGATTAATACATTATACATTATGTAAGGTATGGGGCCTAGAATTATGTATCCCCTTGATGCATTGATTATCACATGAGTTGAATCAGTAATCCAACATTAAATGGGTTTCACTCATAATTATACACTATCTTTTGAAATTTATTGATGGTATAGTTAGCATGAAGCCCAAGATAATGATGTCCAATACTAATCCTTTATTAATAATTTATATTTTTTTTATTATCCTTGAGATTATTTTATTTATATTATCCATAGATTCATTATGTGAGCTTGTTATTGATTAAATGGTATGTATGTTCTATTATTTACCTTTCAATTTTGATTATACATTTTCTGATCATGATAGTAAAATTATTTAAATGGAATGTGTGTTCAGATATTTTCCATTCCGTATTGACTATTACTTATTGATTATTCATTATCAATTAATGATATATTTCTATTTTCATAACTCTTACTGATCATCTCAAATCAAACTTATTTTCTTTCCTTTCCCCTTATATGAAAAAGGAATTTTTGAGTCATTTTAATGATGAATTTTTTTTACATTCACTATATGTTATTTCATATATTAAAATTTAATTTGATACTCAATTATGTATCTAGTTTACCAAACTGCTAAACTCTTTAGTCCTTTTAGATAAGGTCACATGCAAATATAATCAATGTAATAAAGTAAATACTATATATGAGCTACTAGGTTCAAGGAATTTATAGTTGGTATCATTGAATGATTTATAGAATCCTTGGGAGAGATATTTAGGGGAAAATAAAATAGGGTACATAACCCTGTGATTGAATTTGATGATAATTATAGAATAAAATACTAGAGTTTTTATAAGGAACAATTTTTGAGGTTTCCTTAGTACTACATACTTGAATAGATATTAGAAGTAAAAGTAGTTCTTGAATTGTTGTATGTATGGCAAATAACTCTAAAAAGTGAATTTTGGGATTTGAATCTATTATCACCAGGTGCATGAAAATAGTCTTTACGGGGGACCTGGTTTGACTATCTATATGAATATAAATTGGATAATTCACCTTTTATTTACAAAACATTAAGAATGATTTGAATATATGGTGACGATTAATTTTCTTTGATAAACATATTCTATCAAAAATTTAATATATGTTGTCATTATTGTGACATATGAAAAATGATTATATAGTGTTTACCCGATGATTATTATTTCTCACAATATGATTTTTTGTTTTAGTCAGTGGCTTTAACCCAAAGGAATCATGTTAATGTTGAATACGATGGAATATGTGTTGATTATAATACAAAATAGGATGATTACTAGAGTAAGAGATATCATGATTTTTCTTAAACAGTAATTAGGATATATGGCTAAAAATATAAACCTTAACCAACTCATGAACTCCCCAAACACCATAAGGATGAAGTTTTCAAAGAGCTCGTGTGGCGGAGACCATATAGGTAAAATGGAATGATTTAGTTCATTTCATAAATTTATAAAGTGAAACTAAAAACAATGTATGAAAAAATAGGAAAATGTTTTATTTTGGGGAAAATGGGGATGATTAAAAAATTTCTAAGGAAATGTGAAGACATCATTGAAGAAAAATATATTTCACCACAAAAATCAATTTATAAATTTTTTCTAGAATGTATTCAGCCATGTAATTATTTTAGTTAATGCACTATTTTAATGGTTAAAACATAGGCTAATGAAGGAACTATTTTAAAGTAAAAGTGTTGAAGTGTTTAGGTATTTGGATTCAAGTATTAAATTTTAGAAGAATTTTTAATAATGTTAATTTGGATATAAGAATAATAATGTATATAAGGATTTTGTTTTATTTTTGAAGAATATATGTACTTATTTAATATTAACACTAAAATTATAAACACCATCATGAGTTTATTAATTTATGGTATTTTATATGCTCACTGACTAAGGTAACTCATTTTTTAGGTTTTATGTGATGGGAGATTATCAATAATAAGTATTTTTTTTAGGATTTTTATTTTGATATACAAACCATTGGTTTATTATATTAAAATTTTATTTAAGGAAGAATTGATTTAGATTTTATGGGCATATGATTAAAGGAATTGGTAAAATTTATGATTTATCTTATCATTGATTTTGTGGTAATTAAGGGTCCTTAAAATATTGGAACATTATTGGAATTATATTAATATATTTGTGGAAAAACGATAAAATGCCTATTTGGTGAGACCCTATTTAATCCGGTGAGTCGATGGGGCTTGATCCCAAAACCAACGGTCAATAAAGGTGAAGTGAATACCACATTACTACATGATATACTAGTCAATATGACATTTATTTTACATCACCAATTTTATTGATATATATTAGGGTAAAATTTGGGTGTTACTATTGAGGATTAGAGATTAATGTATTATGGTGGATAACTTATGCTAGAATTATGGGTTTTAGATAATATTTACAGACTAATGGAAAGTCTTTTCACTATTTTATGGATCAAATGATTCGATAAAAGTTAAATTTATTCATTGGGCATGAAAATTCATTTAGGATATTCATTATATAGAGTAAGATATTAATTTAAAATTAATCAAAGCACAACCATAGAATGAAAATGTGCCTATAAAATAGTTATATATGAAGTAAGTATATATCAATATATTTTTTGATGATAAAACAATTCCTCGGATTTAGGAAATGGTTCTTGAAAAAAATGATATCATATTACATTCAAATCCAATGAATCAAATGGTCTTTTAAATTAACACAAATTTATAAATGTCTGGTCATTGAATTTATATTTAAAATTATATTTCCTATAATGTATTATATCTATCACCCTATATAATTATTTACACTTTTTTTATATTTCCATATTATCACTTCCAACCAGTTTTCTCATACATGTAAATCTAGTTATGTGTTTTTCAGATTAAATTATTATTTTCCTTTCCCTCTTTTAATAGTATTTTTTTAACCCCTGTTATGTTTTTCTTTTTCAATAAATGAATTTTCAAATATCAATCCCTTGATTTTTGAGTGCAAGTTTGAAGTGTGAGGATGAACTATATTGATGGTGGGGAGAATGTAACACCGCAAAAAAATTATAAAATATTAATTTTAAATAAATTTAGTCTCTTTAATATATTATGACATATGTAACCCTAATATTTTAAATGAAGTCTATGGTTTTAATAGCATATATGAATGAAAAAACATAGTTAAAATGGATTGTGAATTATATTATTTAAATATGATAATTTTTTCTTGAAAATTAAATTTTTGGGATTGAATGGGATTAACAAAATTATAAATTTATATATATAGGTCTTATTGAACAGAATTGTATTAAAAAACTTTTATTAAATAATCACTCAAATTTTTAGTTAAGTCAGTTTTTGATTGAAAATAAATTTTCTTTAAAAATTGTTTTATTTTTCATTTTATGTTTCGATGTGATAAATAATTTATTCAATTTTTTGGAATTTTATTCAATAAAACAAATATCATTTTTTAAATGAGCATGTCAAAATTATTTTAGAATTAAATTAAGGTATTTTTCTGAAAAGGTTAATTTTGCAGTGAATATAGGAAAGTTATGATCATTAAAATATTATTATATATTTTTTTAGATTATGTAATTTTAAAATCCTAGTATTCATTGAATTTTATTTAAAATTAAAATAAATTATATTTAAATATATTTAACATAAATATTTACATTTCAATCATATATGAACAAAATTTTGAAATAATTTTATTTCTAGGCTTAAAAAAATAATTTTCTAAATACTATTTCAAAATTCATAATGTTTATTCATTTTGATTAATTAAAACAATATTTAATGATGAATTTTTTAATTTAGTTTTATAAATTTTATATCTATATATGTGAATTTAAATACATATCATGATTATTATTAATATAATATTTAATATATGATCATCTACTTCTTCAAAAATGTATCTTTAGAAAACCCATTCTTAGACACCTTTGTGGGTTTTTTAAAATAAATAATGGAAACAAATTATTGAATTTTGAATAAATAATATATTATTTTGAATATTAATAATTTAAATTAAATAATATATTAATTTAACTTTTGTTCATAATGAATAGTGAGATTAGTAATAATAGTTTACCATGGTTAAGGAAATATTGGGTTTATCATTGGTTAAACTATAAAGATAAGCAATAAAATGACCTAAAACTTTTATAAATACAATTGTACGGATATATTTCTTCTTTAATACATATATGGTTCTAAAATAATCCAGTTTGTATCATTTTATGATGTTTAAAACGTGGGTATGATTTATTGTTTTAAAAAATTTCATGTGTGACCTCCCACTTTATTATAAAAGGGAGTTCCCCTACCCCTCACATAAACACACAAATCAAGTGATTTGGTTAAACATAAACTTTCCATAATCCCACCCCTAACATTATATATATTATTTTCTTCCAAAAATACCAACCATATGCTCTTTAATAAGAGATCCAAAGTAAATTCTTCTAAGCGATGTTAATAGGCACCACTAAACTCTATATTTTTCATTATTCATTTTCCACCTTCAATTATATCATAAAAAAAAATATAATAACAACAATATATCCCATGAAACTATATTTAAGTAATTTTTTTTTCATACTATCTATCCATCCCCTCCACAATTAAATTGAAAACAGAGACACCTCTCACATGTACGTCATACTACTATCTCACAAATGCAAATAAATTTTCTTCCACCAAAGAATCACACCAGAAGTCATATTAATTGATATATTAAATACATATAATACAAATGATATGATATTAATTCTTTAAAAGTAATATACCATCCACTTACTTGACCATTCACTCATTAATGTAATGATATCATTACTCGTGTGTATGTACGACCTACCATCTCCACGGTGTGATGGGACTCGTTTTCCATGTATAGTAATAAAGAATTTTTTTAAAAATTCATCCAATAAGTAAATATAATATTTATTATATTAATATCATACTTTATATAAGGTTAGTATATCCTATAAAAAATAATCATAACATTCCTAAATAAACATGCCTTAGAAATACGGGAATTAACACCTAAACCAATATTATTTATAAACTATTGTTAATGAAAAAGAGGTAGGATGTAATAAGGGGATCATATATGATATTATAAACATGATTATAGTTATTTTATAAATTAATAAAATTCTACAAAACCATTATACTGGAGGTTAAACCATCTTTATCAAAAAGAAAGTGTGAGGTAGGGATTTTGTCTCAATATCCTTTCATTGAGGAATGTTGTATGTTTTAAACCTATATAATTTTATGATGTGTATCTACTACCCCTTTAATATATTATATCATGAATCTATGATATTAATTGTATATACTTTTTAACTCGAATTTATTTTTTTCATATGTCTTATGATTCATATTTTACCAAAGTGTAACTTGATTTATGATTCAATCAACATTTAATCAAGATTATTGATGATTGAATTTCTATTGAACTAAATTATTTTATCGTTTCCTAATAAATCCCTTTAATATTAGTATCCTAATTTTTTTTATTATATTTATATTTAATAGTTATGTTTTCCTATCATTAGAACATAAAATTATTAAGAAAATATTTTTTAAAAAATATACCTTCACTTATCACTTCGGTCGCAAATCATTTATCTTCGAAATCCATATTTATAAAAATGTTTCCAAAAATAAATTTTTCTCTATTTCGTAATTGAATTTTACATGCATGAATTTTTTTTATGAAAATTATGAATTTAATATAATGCTAAAAATGTGAACTAATTAATTATGTTACCATACTCCACATGAGAGGAAATTTTATGCATTAATGACCACTTACTTCATTAATTAGTCCTTTAGATTTTTAAAAGATATTTTTAATAAAAATAGAATTCATACCATTCTTTATATTTTTTGTTTGAAAAGTTATTTTCAATGTGGAAAGGATATTTTCCTCATGATTGTTATTAATGATCTTTTATGGTGTTTTTTGTTCATAAATGAAAAAAAGTTATTTTACATATAATCTACTTGGAATATGTGGTAATGATACCATCCTTATTATTTATCTAGATGGTTTATGAATAGTTTGAACATGGAATTTATTGAAAATTACTTTCTATATTAATTTTATATTCATTAACTTTCCTTATAAATATTCACTTTCATATAATCATTGGACATTACATTTACTGTAAATATAAATATTATATATAATATGTATTCTTATTTTTTAAATGATGTATCATTTCTAAATATGTTATTTTACATCGAATATTATTTTATTAAATATGGAAATAGTTAAATTATGTATTATTTATTCAATGTGATCATTTATTGATAAAGAATATTGTTCAAGAATTAAATTGATCATTAAATATTCGTGGATTATATTGGACATGTGGTGTTATGTGGGGTGAAAAATTGTATAGCACCTCTATGTATCAATAGTATCATAAGTCGAATCTATAAGCTAACATTTAATGGGGTTTTAACAATAGTTTTAAACCATATTATTAAATGTATTAATATTATAAATTTAATGATTTATTAGATCATCGAATCTAATATTAATAATTTAATTTATTAAGAATTCGGTTATTATTATTATCCATGAGAATATTATATTTATATTATACATTGATTCTTTTTTCTCTCATGTTATTTATTAAATAGAATGTGTGTTTAATTTTTTACCTTGACATATTAATTATGCCTTAGTGATTATGTATTATTTATACATGATAAAATTAGATTTACATAAATCTTACCAAGCACCTGATCTCATCCTTATATTGTTTACATTCCCCATGATATGGTGAAGGAATATTAAAATGCATTATGAGATGAATAATTGATTCTTTCACTATGTTTTATTTTATGTTTTCAAATATATTGAAAGAATCGTGTTTATAAATAGTTAACTAAGAATTCAAAACTATTCAGTCATTTGAGATATGATTCCTTATATCTAGAACCAATATAATAATGTACCCACAGACTCTATACTACTTGGGATGGGTACATTATATTATATGCAACCCATATCATTTTATTGGATATGAAATGATGATATGATGGATATTTTATGGTCTTGTGGAATACATATGTATAATTTCATAATGTGGTGGGGGATTTTTTTATAAATGGAAGATATGTGTTTATGATATAAAAATTTTTTTTGGGTTCATTATATCCCTCCAATTCATTGGGTGATGATGGATATCTCTTGAAATGATAAGGATTGTAATGGGGATTCAACCGAATTAAGTATGAGACATTATATGATAAGATAGTCTGGGGAATGAACCTAGTGTAATGAAATTATGGAATGGTTTCAAAGAAATTTAATATAATTATATTGTATGTGAAACATTACTAATGAATTAGTTCAATGGGGAGTTAACTCAATCAACTATGATTTTATTGGTGATGATCCTTGAGTGAAGAAATGATTTTTTATTATTATGTGCATGTTGTAAATTTCTGTCCTATGCTTATGATATGTTTTAATATATTATTATGTATTATTTATTATTACATATATTTATTTTTTATGTATTTTGGATGATAAAAATTTATTCCAAGTTTAATGATTATTATATAGGATTTATCGGTATGATTTTCTATGGTTTATCTCATGTTGCAACACAATTTTTATTTTTTAATTCTCATGTATGATAGATAATAGACATGTTAAATTTTTAAACTTACATAGAATTCAATATAACCAATTCTCATGCTTCCCATACTAAGTTTATCAAAAAAATTATTTATGAATGTCATGTGAAATAAGGGTTCTAGTTGGTAAGAACAAATTTTGAAAAGATATAGGTCTTTTATATATCAGTTGACTACATATCAATTTTTCCAAATATATTAATACTATATGGTTCAAAATAATTTATTATTGTGGGATTTAGTAAATATTAATCTAAAATGATGCAATGTATATTTTTGAAAAATATAGGTCTCTATAGTTAGTATCAGATAAAATGTTTAGTAACTTTAAAAACTTGGATGAGGAATCAACAGTGAAGATCCTTTGTATAAGCCTAAGTATATGAGAGCATCCTTATTCAATGTAAAGAATGATTTTTGGTTTTCATAATAAAGTAATCTCTTTATAGATAATAAAAGTGGATGTGGTTTCGGGACAAATATATATTTGGTGATAACCATAAAAATAATTGGTTTAGAATATCACGGTCAACATGTTTATATATGATGTATAGTCCCTCAATATGAAACAGGTTTGAAACTCCCTCAAAATATTCTTAGGTGAATCCAAATTATTTTTAAAATCCTTTATGAAGGATTTGAATAGATGATTAAAATTTATGACCTACGATAAACATAAGGTGAAATAAATTGAAAATAGTGTCAACATTAAGATATCCAATGAATTTTTATTCATAATTGATCACCCAGATAAACGTTGCTTCATGGTCATGCAAACCATTTTTATTTTAGAAGAGGATTAATGATAGGATGATAAATTTAAAGTGGTAACTAGTATGATCAGATATTGAATTAACCCATTTTTTGTAATGTATATTAATTAATATATATCATTAAAATTATTAATGAATTTTATTTCATATCCATAATGATATATTTTTTAATATTGGTATGAATCATAATGATATGATGATTACATAATTAATATATTATTCTTCCCTAATTTAATATTGTAGGAATTTACATCATCCAAATCCTATTGTTTTTCCTCTATATTAATTTTATTTTATTTTGTATATGGATTGGATTTAATTACATAAAGACCATATCAATTTATAAGGAAGGGAAGTCATGTTTTATATATTAAACCAACATATGATTTTATATATGTATGAGGATAAATATGAAATCAAAAAAGAAATTACAAACCTTTCAAGCATATTTATTTTTTTAATCTATGTATTTTTCTAATATGGCAGGAGAGAAAATCATCATCGATGTTATGCATATTTTATGATAGTTATTTTTGATTAATTTTTAGAGGTGATTCCAAGTGCACATCAAAATTGTGATGTTTAGTTTTCAGTTGAACTCATTACTAGTTATACACCTATTCAAAATCCTCCATATAGAATATCCATAAATAAGTTATAAGAATTGAAGAAAAAACACTAGGAGAATCATGATAAGGGATTAATTTACCCAATTTTATCACCCTAAGGTTGACCTTTACATACCATTAATAATAAATATTCTTCAATTCAACATTTTTTTGATTATTTAGGACTTTTCAAGATCACAATTGGGAATAATTATCTTCTACCGCATATTGATTATTTGTCTGATCGATTATGATGAGCTCAGTATTTTCCTAGATTGATATTTAATTTAGATAATATTAATTTAGTTTCAAAGGGGAATATATACCCAATAGGACAATCCATTTGAGTTATAGAAATAATGAATTTAAATTCATTATGTTTGGTATTAATAATACATTTTCTATCATCACAGACTTATTATTAGAGCCTTCAAGGATAACCTTGATCATTTTTTGGAAATATTTGTAGAAGATATTAAAATATATCACCTAATAAAGTTTGAGTATAATGATAACTTAAATATTTTATTTGAAACACTAATAAATGAAAAGTTCTGTGAATGATTTACCATGTGTTAACTCTTTCTATAAAATGTTTCATATTTGGGTCATGTAGTCTCAAGTGAGGGGATGTTAGTGAATCTATAAAGGACTAAAGTTATGGAAAATTGGATGAGGTGAAGAACTATGAATAAAATATATAGTTTTCTTTATTTGGTAGAATATTTTTGATTGATTTTCAAGGAATGAACAATTCAACCCAATACACTTTGTATGTTAACTCGACAGTGGGTTATGTTTTTTTGGATAGATGGGTTGAACTAAATTTCAAGGAACTGAAAAGAATTTTAGTATGTGTACATATACTCACACTTCTATACTAATGGAAATGGATGGTAATTTATACTGATTCATTAAATAATGTGATGCTATGTGTTCTCATTATGAGGGATATCGTGACATCATATGCCTCATGATATGTTATAGTTCAGGAGAAAAATTACCCAAATCATGATTTGGAGTTAGAAATGGTAATATTTTTATTAAAGATATTAAAACCATTCCTTTAGGGAGAATTTTGGGACAAATATACTAATAATAAATTTTAATGCATATATTCACCCATAAATAGTTGAATATGCACCATAAAATTTGGTTTGAATTGACTAAGGATTATTGCTTCTTAATACATTTCCACCCTAGAAAAGTGAACAAGGTGGATAATTCTTTGGGTAGAATTTATCACTCATGATTCTCTATGATTTGGTTCACAAAAAATACAAAAATATTTTTATTTTAAATGGATAGACCATGAAATAATGAATAATGGTTAGATATCATATTTTCATAAATTAATGCTCCACCATATGTCCATGTAAAGGTTGAATAATTTCAAAACAATGACGTCAGGATGAAAATTATGTTGATAAATGTTTCTAGTTTAAAATATTAAATATTATTATGATGGGATGATATAGATAAGGAACTAAGAATTTGTATCATCAACACAAAAACTAATGATGGAAATAATAGAAGAAGCTAATATCTCATCATTCTATATTCATCCAATTAGAAATATATATAAAGATTAATAAAATATTTCTAATGGAAAATATGATGAGGGGTCTCATGGTGTACAAATCTAGGTTCTTTTTATTTCTGGATGGTAAAATTGAGAAATTTATTTATAATTATATGTTACAATAATTACCCAAACTAGAATAAAATGGGAAAAAACACCATGGATTCCATTTTTGAACTCCAAAAAATAGTTTAAGGGCATAAATTTCATTGGGTTAAAATCAGTCATCTTAAAAATCTATCTCCCTTGATTTCTATTACATAAAATTTCTCTCTTGATCATCATTACTGGATATACATTAATGACTTATAATTGTTACTTGGGTTACCACATTCTGTTGTATCTAATAGAGATATGAGGTTTACCTCATTGTTCAAGAAAAATGAACAAAAACAACTAGATAGAGAGTTGTGTTTCCATACTAATTATCATCCTCATGTAGATATCCATTTTGATAGGAACATTCAAACATTAGAGGGTATGTTTAGATCACGTTCTCTAGTTTTTTATGGTTGTTTGGTTGAACACCCCCTCTAGATAATTTTTCTTAAAACAATATCTTCCACCCATGCATTTATATTGGTCAATATGATTCCCTCTATGGAATAATGTGTAGAACCATGACATAATGACATTAAGTTGGATATGGAAAGCATTGGGACACGATCGAGCTGAGAAAATAGTAGATATTTTAACATCAATTTAGTAGAACATCTAGGATGATCATAGATGATATAAGAGTTATGATGACAATCATTAGCCATATATATAATTTGAAGTTTGTGAGAGGGTTTTATTTTCAAATTACCCATGGAAGAAGGTTAAATTATTGTTAAATAAGGGAATTATGAACCATAGGTATATTCATACTTCCAATATTTTTTATTTAAGTGGGATTATTTCTTATCTCTTATCCATCCAACCAAACCTTTCTCAATTTCATGATTTTTTCCATGTATCTCACCTAAGGAACTACAATCTCAACCATTCACATGTATAGAAGTTATATGTTATAAATGAAATATTTGGAAAATAACTCATTCTCAAGCATTCTAAAAGACCTTTTAGGTTTATAGACATATAAAATTATGTCATCCCCAATACATAATAAAATATTACATAACAAAAGGGACAATTCTACTCAGTGTACATTTTTTCAAAATAAAACTTTTTTTTGATTAAACATGTATTTATTCCATGGAATATCCTAAAAATCATTATCATGATAAAATTTATTTCCCAACGCATCTGTAAAAACTTGTGATAATAATTTGAAAAATTGAATGAGGATAAAAATATTAGTAGAGGATATATAGTATAAATAAATAATTAATAATATTAACCTGGGAATGCACATTATAACTATTATCTATTATCATAATAAATTTTTTTCTCAAAACAATCATTTTCTCACTGAATAAATATAATAAAATACCTCAAGATTCACAAAACATATTTCACCGAAAATCTTAAAGAATCAACAAAAATCATAATGGTTTATTTACAAACATGAGATACTAATCATAAATATATCATGAATTTATATAATTAACACTTATGAAGTAGCATAAAAATTCTATTAAACATTATCTCATTAGAATACCATGTCAAATGATTATATTTACAACATATCCTTTAGAAATAGTAGATAAATCCATTTGGTAACTTGAGACGTAATTTTCATATCACTCTAAAATTACCCTTACAAATTGAATAACTAACTTGGTAAACTACAATATGTAATTAATTGAAATCGATAGTCTATTAACTATATCCCATTACCCAATACATTGGTTAGCTAAATTAGGGTCAAATATCAACGTGATCTCTAGCAAGATCACACACAAACATAAACTATATTAAGCTCACCCTATATAAAAAATAATTCCCAAAAACCAAAATTTGTACATACCACTGTAATGTTTTCATTTTTGTAATTAAAATCTAAAATCTTACATTTATTCCAAAATCAAAAACATTTTCACACATCAAAATATATTTTCATTTTAAAAATTCCTTCTGATATCTAAATATTAATAATAAAATGAAGGGGGATTTTTCATCAAAGAAAAAATATAATCATGTAATGGAATCCAAAAAGTGATGAATAGTTATAGTGGTGGGATAAACCATTTATGTTTTATATGTTAAAATAGAACAATACTTTTACATTTCTGTTCAATTTTTTTGTATAAAATACATAAATGTATTCCTAATGAAAACATTTTGTAACGTCCTAATTATTTAATTGGGTCATTTTTCTATGAAATTTTTAACTTTTCAGTGTGGAGAGTGGGTCAACTTTTCGTTTGGGATTTGGAACCATTTTGTGATAGTTTTTTATCCCAATACAATTTTTAGGTGTGGTTTATGGTTTTTTGGAATTCTTGAGTGTTATAGAAAACATTGGAGGAATATCAGGCATTATGGACTATTGAAAATAGTTTCTACAAGTTGATATGTTGTGTAAATAAATTATACAGTGTGTAATGGTTTATTGGGTGCGTCCAAAAGATTCATGTTTTGAAAGGATTAAAGGATAACCTCAGGAAATATAGAATGTGATAAAATTACAAGATGTGTAACTGTTAAATGAAATGTACCAGATACACATTGTTTAAGTTACATGTATTTTTTAAGAGGAAAAATGGGGCTCCCCTTCCCCTCATTTATTTTCCTTCATCACAGAGGAATGAGTGCCTAGGGGGTCTCATGAACATATCCCTTATCCAATATGTTAATTTTATTCTCTATATTTTGAGATATGATCATTGATCTGTTGGTGTATATAGATACATATTGGTAATTACTTTGATCTGATATCTTTTTTTCTTCTTTGTTATCTCTATACAATGTGCTAAATCTGTGGGAGAAATTTTACCCGACACTCAGGGTGTTAATAAAAAACACTGATTTCTTCTAATTCAGATATGGTTAGAGGATTATATCATATGGTTGAGCACCTACAAGTATTAGTTAGGTGGTTCCAATAATTATCAATAGTTATATGGTGTTTTAGGGGGTTGTTCATTACATGTGCTGAGTGGGTAGACCAAGAGAGTCCCTGATAAATCAAATTCATTTTTTAAAATTAATGAATTCATGATATTAGATACCATTTGTTATTACCTAGATAATTATGCATGAAAATCTTGTTGAGTTGTTTAATACCACTTGGGGAGGGTCAGTCAGGTGAGTGTTTTAAACTAAATTAATTTAAAAAAATTCATTACTTGGTTCCATTGGATTATTACGGAAATGTCCTGAGGATTGAGGTAATGATGATCATCATGACTAAGTTGACATGTTCATCCAGATGGACTTGGCCTGGGATAAATGAGTTAAGTTAATCAAAGGTTTGTAAATACAGTCATCAAATTGAGGAGATTTGATCATAAGGTTAAGGGATTGGATCTTGGTAATTCAGGTGGTGTTGACCATCATGATTTAGTGAAATGGGCACAGCATAACGAGGTTCCAGAAGATGTGTCTTAGGTACTATTTATATGATTTTTTATCACCATTTATTGGCCTATGATCCATTTGGGTCATGTACATGAATATGGGACATAGAACAATGTGTTGTTGACCACTCATGTGTGTGGAAGACCTTATAGATTGTGCAACATAGGTGATGGTGTTGGCCATCAGTTATGTTTGGGGGCTCTCACTATAAAAAGCATGTGTATGTTTATGGACTATTGGTAGATGATAGAGATGCCATCATTAGGGGGATGAGTCTCTCAGTATTTCATTAGGATGGCGGGCCAGGTTATTGGGAGGACATATATCTCTATGACTTAGGATGTTGGGATTCAATATGACGATGTTTAATTATGGGGCGATAGATACCATTACTCCTCAAACGTTGAGATTTAGGCCGATGGGGGTATTAGGTACTAGGTTCCTTTTTATTGTGCATTCTATCTGGGTGTTGGGTTATATGGTTGATGTAATGAAGTTTCGGGTTGTATTTTAGTGGTTGAACTAGAGGGTTTAGTTGGGATGAATTTTATTCATGTAATTCCTTGAGATTTTCTCATGGATCCTCACCACTTCTGTTATATATATATATATTGAAATTTTGTATTCTATATATATAACTAGGGAATGTTTCATGAAATTATCAGTGATCATAGATGCAGTTGATCACAACCTTGAGGATTCTATGTACACGGGATGTAGGTTATGTATTATATAATCATGTGCATGCTATTTAAATATATTATTTAAACAAATTTATTATTATGGATCTAAGATAATAACACATTAGTGATGGCCTACTGAGATTTATTCTCACACCCTACATGATCCCATTGGGATGCTTTTAGACTTTATGACTCTGTGATCAGGTAGGGGACCGATATCAAGATATAGACCTTTTTTTCTTGTTGAACCATTATCATGGGACTGATGGAAAGGGTCCATGGAGGTTCTTTCTTAATATTGATTTAATTTTTGAATTCTATTTTTTATTTTTAGCATGTTTACATATTTATGTATTGATGGGAATCCACTAGTGACCCTGTTATTTATTCCTCTATATAAATTTTTATGTCACATATTATTTATATGATAATTATTTTACTTGTGCAAGTTTATTTTATCATTTCTATGGTATTATTCATCCTCTAATGTTTCTTGTTATTTCATATGATGTGTTATGGTCCTTATATTTCTTATATATATACCATTATTATTATCACCATTTTAGGGTATAGTCTCCCCATGATCAACTATTCACACACTTGATGCGAGTCGGAAGCCCTTGGATTACAGGGAGGTGTGCATATGGACAAGTGGTAAACCATCATAGAGAACTATTAAATGTGGAATCTGGATCGAGGTTCTATAAGTGGTATTAATGGATTACTTGACAATGAAATAGTATCAATTTTCAGTTTTTTAATAATGGTATTTAATGATTCAATTTTATTTAGTTGGTCTTAATATTTGTGTTATGATAGATTTGAGACTAGGATGTAGTTAGAACTGGGTTTACAGATCATATTTGGGTGCATGTATCCAAATTTATTAGGACATACCATGCTTCCAGGGGTATGAAATTTAGGTTTTGTATTGTTCTTTTATAGTTGATGTTATTTCCACCTTGAGTGGTGCACTTGGTTTTAATTATTTCAATTATATATGTTGACCCTTGTCTCAGTATGATATGCGTGATTTGATTCTGGATTTATGGTTGTCACATTGGTTTTTTAATTTTTATGTGCCTATAATTAATTTTCATTAGAATCCAAGATTGTGCTATGATGGGTTGGGATGTTGAAAGTATAAAAAAAGTATTCTATATCATGTTTTCTTTCATAGCCTCTCTAAGGTGGAATTATAATCATCTATCTTAGGCATGTGGATCTAATGAAATCTTTCTATAATTTTTTATGATGTGATATAAATTTTAACTATGGATCTGACTTTGGTATTATTAGGCATGTATGATGATAGGGGTGATTTTTTTAATGTGACCCTAAATATTCTTAATAGTGTTTTCCTACATAGCCTCATTGGTGGAGTTCTACTCAGCTACCCTCAAATTATATGTGATGGTTGACCTTATTATGGGAAGGAGAGGGGTCATGAGTCAATATGATACAAGATTCTTGATTCTGATGTGGGAAGGAAGGGGGCCATGAGGCTCAACTACATGTGATACATAACCCTGATATGAGAGGGTAAGGGTCCTTGAAGCTAGATGTCATAAGACTAGGTGTGTTATGGGATTGTAAGGGTGGTGAAATGTACTTAATTTTATAGCTTTATATATTTTCTATTATATATAAATATATATACTTTTGTGGGTTTTTTTACCATTGTACATGTATTTATAAGGATTCCATCTAGATGGGATCCACTGGAGCGTCAGAAGGTTGGTGATATGGTTCTGCAAAATAATGCATATCATGAGTCCCCATATAGTCAGGATGAGTCCCCAGAGGGCCTGGCTGATCATGAGTTGCTGGTAAATGAATAGGTATTGGCACAGGTACATGAATGACATCCATAGGATTTAACAAATTTTTGGACATGACTAGACAATAATCTCTAAATGAGCCTAGTTCTAGTTAAACAAGGAAATGACAAGGTATCATAGGGATATGAGGCATCGATGGCATACCCGACTCAAGAAATCCAGCCACAACACCCATCACTGTTTCAAGGTAAGGGTGGACCATTGGATGATGAGGTTTTGATAGAAACAGTTTAGATGATCATTGATTAAATATAGAAACCCTGTTCTATATTGTGAAGTTGGCAACCTACATGCTCATACGACCAGAAAACTGTTGGTGGGACATAGAGGTATAGGAAGGAAGACACGGGGAACATCCGAGGAATGATGTTGAGGCCAGATTCCTTGATCACTTCTTCTTAGAGACAATGAGGTTAGACATGTTTTATGAGTTCATTAATCTATAGAATGGGGATAATTTTTTCATAGACTCTGTGGAGACTATCACAGAACATATACAAATTTAACATGTGATAGTGGGTGATGAAATACCCATGGTGCTGCATTTTGAGGAAGGTTTTTGGCATTCCATCAAGGTGTTGGTCACTATATTTTTGTTGACATCATTTTTAGAAGTAGTTAACCAGGCATTGATTACTAATGTAAATATAATGGACTATTCATATTCAAGTAGGGTGATAGTGTGAGGTGATTTCAGTGGAAATGAAGAGGGTATCCAGAAGAAATAGTGTGAGTAAACTCAGTAGGAAATCCATGCCAGTGATTTAGTAAAACTACATAGAAGTGCCTCTTCATCATTATGCTTCCAATATGGGTAGAAATATTAGGTTCAAAATTAGTTTGAGTGGAACTCAATTGAGATTCAATAATGTGGCTAGAGCATGCATCTTGATAGTTTCTTCATAAATACTTCTTAGATAGTAATTATCCATGGAACATGTCATACATAGGCATATGAGGTCAGACTAGGAGCGGTATTAGGAGCTTGTATCCTAGTTTTAGTTTCATGTAGAGTTCATCAAATAGACAATGGGACCAAACAGTGGGGTCAGTGGTTGGTAGTCAGTGAAACTCTATTGTGTTGTTATGAGTCATGTAGTAGGGATTTATGCTAGGTGAATGTAGTGGTGTTTTGTGGTTCTTAGAATTCCCAATATCTAAATATAGTCATAGGTATTCCATGGTCATGATCATATATCTTTTTTTTTCTTGGGCTGATTTGGGTGCCTAAAATTCACAGATGTATGGTTTTCAGACAAACAATGTGTCAGTATATAATTTAGAATCGATTATGATATATATGTATGAGGTCTATCAACACCAAGACTTCATCTGGGCATCGATGTAATGCAATTTATATATACGAGGTGTGTTTTCTTTTGTATCTATTATGGGAATTGATGTGACTCAGGTTATGAATGAGGTGTGTAGGCATTATGATTGTTATGTGAATTCATATATATATATATATATGATGCAGGTTTTACTAGAGGTGTTCTATAATCTAGGAATTTATGTGATACCGATTATGTATGAGTTTTGTGGCACTGGGACTTTTTATAAGCACCTGTTGAGGTGCTGGTAATGTTGAGAATCTAATGGGAACTCGGACCTCATGGGTTTCATGTGTGACAAAGAAACATGATGTGAATATAATGAGATGAGTGACTTTATGGGTGTTAGATATGATATGTTCATAATTTGAGAACTTGAAATAGTGTAAGTCTAAGGACCCATCCTTAAAAAATTACATAATAATGAATTAAATGAATAATTTACATAGAGGATCTTTTCAGGTTTAGAGTTTAAGAGAATTAGGATATAAATATTACATCTCAAAAGATTACAAAGTAGACACTTCTAATAAGTTTCCATAAAATAAAAACTCATAAAAAGAAACATTTCTAGTTCCATGTTTTAGATAGCATGTCTTTCCTTGATCCCATCCTTGACCCCATTCTTCAATAAGTCTTATGGAGAACATTTCAAAAACATGGGATGAGCATAAAAAGATCAGTAAAGGATAAACAAAGAAGGAAAACTGTTAGTTTTTCAAAACAACATGTAAACCATGAATACTTTTTCAAAGTAATACTTTTTACCTCTATGAATTAGTAAATACTCTTCACTAAATAAAGGATCACTACTTATCCTTTGTAACAAAAAGATTACCATAAACCCATATAAAGAACACATAACATATAAAGGTAACTTAGGACATAAACATACTTAAATGGAATAACCATATGGTTGAATTCCACATATATCACTACATGGAATATCCATACGGATGACTTCCATACCCAATGAATTTGAGGTTATAACGTAACCACCCATCTTGGTATTCACGGCACCACCCATCATATGGTTTATCATGTAACCACCCGTCAAATGTCTAAGTACCATTATAAAATCATAAGACATAAAACAAATATAATGGAAAGAAAATATTTCCACATTTCAATCACAATATATTACTTAAATATATTGACATAAAAATACATTATAAAAACAATTTTCAATACCAAAATACATAAAATAGTATATGGTATTTATTTCATTTTAAAAACATTACGTTTTGTTGAGGAATCCAAAGACCAAATAATACTCGCGGCGGCAGAAAATGTCGTTGTCACCGCGTACGTTAAAAGAAACATTAATATTTGTCGTTTAGTAAAACGCTTCGTAGAAAAAGATTCCCTTTGAATGAAATGAAAATTCAAAGGTGTTTTATATAGCGTATAAAAGAATGTCTTGTATTAGAACAAAATACGCCTCAATGAGAGGAGATTGAGACGAAGTCCCATACAAAGTCAGTATCTTTATATTAAGGATAAATCAATTACATAATTATGTGTGACAAATATAAATACAACCAATATAAGTGGATATTAAGTGTAAAACAATAAGAGGTCATCCACACATATTTATAGTATGACATAATATAGAAGTATAGGTCTAACCCAATGAATTGAAATTGGGTTAATAAGTTCCCTTACAGAAATTTGACAGCCTAACGACGTCACATTAAAATTCAGAAAATGAGTTGATGAGAGATAAAAAATGAATCTCATCACTTGTAAATAAAATTTACATCAATAAGGATATATAAGAACATATCCCAACATAATAATATTTAAATTAAATGACCTAACAAAAAGAAGTCTTTTAAAAAGAGGAGGGTGAAAGGTTCCCTTACCGATTTGGGTAACTTTTGAAACGTACACCCAACGAAAGAAGGGTCATAAAATGAAGATGTAAATACCCATTAATTAAACTATATTACACAAATAATACAATAATGGGCAGTACATACACCACAAAAAAGGAAATAGTGGAAAATGTAGCATGAATCTCACGGGAACACAAAGTGAGATAAAAAAATCCCTTATGAAATTTCGACAGCCTAACGGCGCCACTTAAAAATTCCAAAAATGGATTGGTGAGATAAAATATTGTCCCTCATCATATTAACCTAAAAATTATAGTAAGAGGAATATAAAATAACATCCCCCAACATAATAAATAGGATCTTAAAAGATGTGAGATAAAAGAGGGTACTTAAAAATAAAGAGAATGATATGATCCCTTACAACATGTCTGACTTACCTTGTTCGTTTCTTTATATTTCTGAATAATAAACTTTGGTCAATTTATAATTTATTAAGGAACTACTTTAAAGATTAGTATTCATTTCATAACACATATTATAATGTTATAATAATTGGTTAATAATGTGGGTTTATATCAGACATTTTTGTCGATGTTCGGGACATGAGTCAAAATTGAACTGGTTAGAAAAGAATTTTCCATGTAGATATAGGTACATAATCTCCAGAACATTATTAATGATTTAAATATCATATATATACAGTAAAAATTCATTTTATACTATTCCATACCATTTGGAGATAAAAATGAAATGCACCGTTCATGGAGACGGTAGGCCGTACGTACGCATGAACGCTACTTTCATTTCTTTGTCATATTAATGGAATTAAAACTAAATGAGAGAGATATATATATTAATTATAGAATTATATCCATAATTTAGATGTAATATATGAAGTATATATCCATTATATATATGTACTTATAATAGTACATATGATTTGGAGATAAGAAATGAAATGTACCGTTCATGGAGACGGTAAGTCGTACGTACACAAGAACGCTACATTCATTCCTATTTCATACTTTAATGGAATGAAAAAAATAATGATACATATTTATATTATAATTAAAGTATAATATAATATATAACATCATTAAATCCATCCTTTATACATCCCACATATGGTATTAACGATTAAAATCACTTTGAGGGGGTGGTAGTCCGCACTTCCTAAAATGAAATTTTCGCGTTTACCCATTATGGAAACCATAAAGGTATGGCATAAATGAAAATAAAAAATCATAAGGAATACATAAAAATAATTTATATAACATATATAAATACATTTACATGTTAATTCCCACCATGAGAGGTGTTAAAAGAATATTGAACAATCATCGTTTCGTGAGGCAGTAATTCGCCACCCACAAGAACAGTATGTTATTTAACCATTAGATGGGGGTGGGTATGAGTGTATCTAGAATACTCTTCATAATAGTATACTAGTATTTTTAATATACTAGTTTTGTTACAAAATAAAGGAATAAACGAGTTTAGGTGGTTGGGGAAGCAACATAAAACAAAAGAACATAAGAGAAGACATTACCTTCAAATCGGATAACTCATTTTGATTTGAGCTCAAAGGCTTCCTTGGAAAGACTTCTGCCCAAAGTGAGTCTTCTAAGAGTAAGAGAGGGATGTGGAGAGACCAGAAAATCCATGGGTCAACTTGGGGACCCCATGGAGACACTTGGGTAAGAAAATGACATTAATAATTAATTCCCATTGTCAAAACAAATAGTGCATTTTTTAAGAAACAAAATATATCAAAAGATTGACACTAATTTAAGTCCAATTTCAAAGTGAAATTAATTCCAATGACCACCATTGGATTAAATGGTAAAAATATATTATAAATACACTTTAAACCTAATTAAAAAGATAATCTATCCATATAAATAAATCTGATTAAACATAGGTTTTGAATTTAAATACAACATTTTCACTAAAAATGATCTTTATCGAAAAAATAACAAAAATTTACACAAAGTAAATTTTGATGTCCAGATTCTAAAGAAGGATTTTATTTGGTCCAATATTACATATAATAATTTCAAAAATAGGATTTAAAAAGGGTTTTCCATCAAAAGGAAGTTAATCATCCTTTTAAAGAATATTCAAATATTTACGCTTAAACTTGGATTCATTCACATTTTAAGCCTCTGTCATTTATTCGATAAAAGTAAAAATATTTGACAAATATATATAACCATTTTGTAGTTAGTTCTTTCCATTCTCACCATTGCAATGACTAGGCGTTAACTACCATTTAAAATAATATTATTTTATTTTTAGAGTGCAACGTAAGATTTCAACGAAACTCGTTGTTGTGTATTGGGTACACCATCGAGCATAGCGTTCCCTTTAAAGTAATATTAATATTTTATTTCACAAATATTACTAAATATGAAAAATAAATATTCTTTATTTACCTGAGATGTTACATCCTTCCCCCCTTTTTGGAATTACGTCCTCGTAATTTTAAAATTGGGCTTGGAAACTTCATTAAAATCCCCACATTGGAAAAGGAGTAAATTAAACTATCACTTTAAAAGAAAGAAAGAAAAGTAAAAAGGTCACCCGAGACAACAAGTTCTAGGATTCCATGAAAACATGGGTATTGAAGAAAAAAAGGGTTAAGTTCTCATGGAGAGTGATAGAAACATGTTTAGGAGAAAGTTAACCACTAGAAGATCACAAACTTGTGATCGGTTAAATGGTATTTGATTCCCAAGTAGGAAAAGATAACAGATAGAATTTTAGTTTTAAGTTACTTTTCATTGAGGAATTTATTTATGAGCTTAACTAAATCATAAGGAAACAAAATTTATTGTCATTTAGACTTTCATATCTTACTAGATTTCTTTCACAAACTAGTTTTTTCCAACAAAAGATGAGTATTTAGGATGACTTGTTCACATTAAGAGCGCTATAATCAACTTCTAAAGAATCACCTAATCCAAAAAAGATAACTATATATTCCCCATGTCTTTAGACCTTAACCAGAACAAAAATTGTTAGAACAAGATCAGATAATCCACAAAAGGACAATCCTTTATAAAAGAAAATCTATTCTTAATCTCCAAATTTTGTCCAACAAAACCCAAAGTTCAACGAAGACCATTCGATAAACAATTTGTCCGTAAAATTATTCAAAGTAAACCAAACTAAGATTGAAACCCAAATATTTGAAGGATTTAATCACAGTCTTCCAAGGTAAGAATTAACATTTATCTCCAAATAACATCAGTTTCCCTTAAAGTCTCATATTGAAAAGTAATTAACCTAATCATATATCCTCCATGATGGGTCAATATTTTCCTAAATATCCTAAAATAAACTTATTCTTGATTCATAAAATTATATAACTAAAAACAATTTTTCATACTAACCAGGGACTTCATGTAGTCTAGTGGTAGGTGATAAATACCAGTCGCACGTTGGTTGTGGGTTCGATTCCCATAGCTTTGTCCGACGCGATGGATTATCACACAGTCTGCGTGTTGTCCTTTTTCCAAAACTATATAATTCTCAAAACATTCACCAAAAAGAGATAAAATCATCAAAAATAACCATAACATAATTTAACCTCAATTTTATATCATGCCTTTAATTTTCCATTATAACATATAGTAACCCATAATTACCTCAAAAGTAAGGATCATATAAACCCAAATGGTTCTTTATAACTATGTCCACAAAAGAATAGATAAATATTCCTTCAATAAAATTTTCATATATCAAAGAACAGGGTTACACATACTATAAAAATTCTTCTAATGTAACCCCATCATCAAAAGAGACTTAATACTTTTAATAATTTCACCATAACTTTTTAATCCCTTATATGTTGAATTCTTACTCATTCAACATTCTTCATGATCCATTATCCATTCCTTTCCAACTTATTCTGAAATACTTCTTTCCTACAAAAAAAATCATGAATCATATCCTAAGATTCCAAAATAGGAAAACATATGTTAAGAAATAATCCATACCTTTGATTGGTCATTGTCAGTTTCTTCATCCTCAATCGGAATGGCATTAGGTATTTGGAAAAGAATATTTGTACGATATTAGTGATCCCATTCCCAAAACTTCTTCGTAGGACATGTGTTTGCATAATGATCATGCACACCACATTTAAAACATTCAATTGATCCCTCAGAAAGAACTTCTTTCCCTTTCCTCGAGTCAACTGGATGCTTCCTTTTTCTAGGGCAGGTACTTGATTTATGACTTTCATTTCCACATCTATAGAATATTTTTTCCCATTGAAACATTTTCCTAGGTGTTTCTTTCCACATCTTTGACACATAGGTTTTTGAACACACTTACCTTTATGATTATTACATGAAATTCTGTAGGGATTTATTTCTAGCATATATGATGCCTTATAAAAATCACCAAGGTTTAGGTGGTCAATAATGACTCCATATAGTTGGTTGAGGATAAACACAAGAGTTATCATTGCATCTCCCATATCATTCAGTTGCTCGTTCAGAAAACTGTCATAGTTTCCTTCACATCCACTGTTACTTTGGTGCCTGCTAGTTCTTGCCATTTACTAAAACCAAAAAGGTCAGTGTGATCATATTAGTAAAATAATCATATAGTAATGAGGAAGATAAACACTAAGATATAGTTATCCAAGTTATCTCAAACTAATTATAACTTTAAAAATAACAATGACTCCATCTAATATACTACCCATTGTGGTTATACACTACTTTTCCCTTATGCTTAAGCAACACTCTAACATCTAAAGTTATCTAAACCGACCTTTGATACCAACTGTAAGGACCCGGCCTTAAAACATTACATAATCTTGAGTTAAATGAATAATTCACATAGTGGATATTTTCAGTTTTAGAGTTTTAGAGAATTAGGACATAACTATTACATCTCAAAAGATTACAAAGTAGACACTTCTACTAAGTTTCCATAAAATAAAAACTCTTAAAAAGAAACATGTCTAGTTCCATGTTTTAGATAGAATGCCTTTCCTTGATCCCATCCTTGACCCTATTCATCATTAAGTCCTATGGAGAACATTTCAAAAACTTGGGATGAGTATAAAAATCACAGTAAAGGAAACACAAAGAAGGAAAACTGTTATTTTTTCAAAACAACAAGTAAACCATGAATACTTTATTAAAGTAATACTTTTTACCTTTATGAAGTAGTAAATAATCTTCCCTAAATAAAAGATCACTACTTATCCTTTGTAACCAAAATATTACCATAAACCCATATAAAGAACACATAACATATAAAGGTAACTTGGGACATAAATATACTTAAATGGAATAACCATACGGTTGAATTCCACACATATCACTACATGGAATAACCATACAGCCGACTTCCATACCCAATGCGTTGGAGGTTATAACATAACCACCCATCCTGGTATTTACGGAACCACCCTTTATATGGTTTATCACGTAACCACCCGTCAAATGTCCAAGTACCATTATAAAATCACAAGACATAAAACAAATATAATGGAAAGAAAACATTTCCACATTTCGATCACAATATATCACTTAAATATATTGACATAACAGATCAATTATAAAAACTATTTTCAATACCAAATTACATAAAATATTATATGGTGTTTATTTCATTTTGAAAACATTACAACTTTTTGAGGAAGCCAAAGACCAAATAATACTCGCGGCTGTCGAAAAGGTCGTTGTCACCGCGTACGTTAAAAGAAACATTCATTGTTTTCGTTTAGTAAAATGCTTCATAGAAAAATATTTCCTTTGAATGAAATGAAAATTCAAAGGTGTTTTATATAGTGTATAAAAGAAAGTCTTGTATTAGAACAAAATATGCCTCAATGAAAGGATATTGGGACGAATTCCATTACAAAGTCAGTATCCTTAGATTAAGGATAAATCAATTACATAATTATGTGTGAAAAATATAAATACACCCAATATAAGAGGATATTAAGTGTAAAACAATCAGAGGTCATACAAACATATTTATAGTACGACATAATCTATAAGTAGAGGTTTAACCCAAATAATTGAAATTGGGTTAATAAGTTCCCTTACAGAAATTTGTCAGCCTAACGGCGTCACTTTAAAATTCAGAAAATGTGTTGATGACAGATAAAAAGGGTATCTCATCACTTGGAAATAAAATATACAGAAATAAGGATATATAAGAACATATCCCAACATAATAATATGTAAATTAAAAGACCTAACATAAAGAATTCTTTTAAAAATAGGAGGGTGAAAGGTTCCCTTACCGATTTGGGTAACTTTTGAAACTTACACCCAATGAAATAAGGGTAATAAAATAAAGATGTAAATACCCATAAATTAAAGTATATTAAACAATGAATACAATCATGGGTAGTACATACACCACACAAAAGTAAATAGTGGAAAATGTAGCATGAATCTCACGGGAACACAAAGTGAGATAAAAAATCCCTTACGAAATTTCGACAGCCTAACGACGCCACTTAAAACATCAAAAAATGGATTGGTGAGATCAAATAGGGTATCTAATCATATTAACATAAAACTTATATTAAGATGAATATAAAATAACATCCCCCAAAATAAGAAATAGGAGATTAAAATAAGTGACATAAAAGAGAGTACTTAAAAAGAAAGAGAGTGATAGGATCCCTTACCTCAAGTCAGGCTTGCCTTGTTCGTTTCTTTATATTACTGAATAATAAACTTTGGACAATTTATAATTGATTAAGGACCTCATTTAAATATTATTATTCATTTCATACCAAATATTATAATTTTATAATAATTGGTTAATAATGTGAGTTCATATCAGACGTTTTTGTCGATGTTCAGTACATGAGTCAAAATTGAACATGTTGGAAAAGAATTTTCCATGTAGTTATAGGTAAATAATCACTAGAAAAGTATTAATGATTTAAATATTATATATATTCATTATATATTCATTTTATACTATTCAATAACACTTGAAGATAAAAATGAAATGCACCGTTCATGGAGACGGTAGGCTGTACATACGCATGAACACTACTTTCATTTCTTTGTCATATTAATGGAATTACAACTAAATGAAAGATATATATATTATAATTCCGGAATGATATCCATAATTTAGATGTAATATATGACATATATATCCATTATATATATGTACTTATAATAGTACATAACATTTGGAGATAAGAAATGAAATGTACCGTTCATGGAGACGGTAAGTCGTACGTACGCATGAACACTACTTTAATTTCTATTTCATACATTAATGGAATGAAAAAAATAATTATACATAGGTATATTATAATTACAGTATAATATAATATATAAAATCATTAAATACATCCTATATACATCCCACTTATGGTATTAACGATTCAAATCACTATGAGGGGGCAGTAGTCCGCACTTCCTAAAATGAAATTATCGCGTTTACCCATTATGGAAACCATAAAGGTATGGCATAAATGAAAATAAAGAAGCACAAGGAATACATAAACATAATTTATATATCATATATAAATACAGTGACATATTAATGGCCACCATGAGAGGTGTTAAAATAAGATTGAACAATCATCGTTTCGTGAGGCAGTAATTCTCCACCCACAGAAATAATATGTTCTTTAACCATTAGATGGAGGTGTGTATTAGTGTAGCTCAAATAATCCTCATAACATCATCCTAGTATATTTAAGATACTTTTTTTGTTACAAAAGAAAGTAATTAAATAGTTTAGGGGGTTGAATAAGCAAAATAAAACAAAAGAACATAAGAGAAGACATTACCTTCAAATCGGATAACTCTTTTTGATTTGAGCTCAAAGGCTTCCTTGGAAAGACTTCTGCCCAAAGTGATGTTTTTAGGAGTAATAGAGGGATGTTTAGAGACAATATGAGAATATTTTGGATGATCCACGGGCTTGAGAGGTGTGGGTAAGGAGGTAGAGGTGGGGGCCTTTTATATGAGGGAGGAGGGGTACTCTTGGAAAGTCCTGAAAAGTTACATTATTATAAAATGATTTTCAGATATCAAAGGTCCCAAAATTATATATTTCTAGGATAAGGTGATAAGGGTTATAAATCAACCCATCCAATAGGTTTTTTACAAGTGTATGTTTTAGATTTTACATTATCTTTTAATTTTATTTAAATCGTTCATTAATGAGGTAATCGCTGCATCATCATGGTGTCATAAATAAATTAATTTATTTAATGTCTAAAAATTATAAAAAAAACTATGATGTAGTAAATATTTGTATATTTCCAAAGAATAATTATTGTCAAAAATATGATTTCTATAACCCCATGTAAAAATTGTTTTAGTAAAACAATACATGTTTGTGACATTTTTATTTTAACTTTAAATAAAATGTTATTAATGTCAATTTCTTACCCAAGTGGCTCCATGGGGTCCCAAGTTGACCAATGGATTTTCTTGGTTGGAAATTACCAATAAAATAAGGGTAGTACATGTTTCAAGGTCATTTCATATAATTATAACATTATCATTACCTTAAATTACACTAATTACCTTTAATTGCGATTAATAAATCTTAAAAGTTACTATTCACCAAAAATTATTTTCATCTCATTGAACCAAATTCTACATCCTAATGACAACCATGTATGTTGGATTTTTTAAATTCAAATCATAGAGGTGGTAAAATTTCATTTAAATGAAAAATCAGTTTTTTAACTACCACTTAGTGGTTTCACTATTCCTCAAAAATTGAAGTTTTTCAGAAAAAAACCAAAAATCCCCCCTAAGCTATATTTGATATTCCAAATTAAAAAATGATGTCTATTTTACAAAATTCAAAACATATAAGTTGAATTATTTAATTTAATAATTAATTCCCGTTGTCAAAACAAATAGCGTGTTTTTAAGAAACAAAATATATCAAAAGATTGACACTAGTTTAAGTCCAATTTCAAAGTGAAATTAATTCCAACGACCACCATTGGATTAAATGGTAAAAATATATTCTAACTGCACTTTAAACCCAATTAGAAAGATAATATATCCATATAAATAAATCATATTAAAATGAGGTTTTTAATTAAAATACAACATTTTCACTAAAAATGATCTTTATCGGAAAAATAACAAAAATTTACACAAAGTAAATTTTGATGTCGAGATTCAAAATAAGGATTTTATTTGGTATAATATAACATATAAAATTTTCAAGAAGTGTATTTAAAAAGGGTTTTCCATCAAAATGCGGTTAATCAACCTTTTAAAGAATATTCGAATATTTACTCTTAAAATTGGATTCATTCGCATTTTAAGCCTCTAACATTTATTAGATAAAAGTAAAAATATTTGAAAAATATATATAATCATTTTGTAGTTAGTTCTATTCATTCCCACCATTACAACGGCTAGGCGTTAATTACCATTTAAAATAATATTATTTTATTATTAGAGTGCAACGTACGATTTCAAAGAAACTGGTTGTTACGTATTGGGTACGCCATCGAGCATATCGTTCCCTTTAAAGTAATATTAATATTTTATTTCACAAATATTAATAAATATGAAAAATTAATATTCTTTATTTACCTAGGATGTTACAGTAAGAGTGATGGTATATCACAGGAGGATGTTTTAATCTGGGGATGATCAATAGATAATCCAAATGTTGTTTCTTGGTCGGGACAAGACCAAGTTGGTAATTCCTAATGCGAGGAGTGCCTTGAGGGATTTCATATATAAATTAATGACAGGGGTAGATCATGTTATGTAAATGAAATTGGTATTTTTGGTACCATTTATGGTAAAGTATTTATTTCTCGGGGACAACATATTTTAAGGTGGGGAGATTATAAGATCATGGGCATTTGAGTGTATCTTTTTTCACGGAAATTTTTATCTTTTGATGTCGGATATTTTTTTAACATTTCTTTTAAAATTAATAAACCAATTACTATTCCTTTTTGACCCTAGAACTTGTTTTAGGTGGGGTCTAATGTTTAGTGGATGTCCGGAGTGTTCAAGAAAACATCATAGGATGATTAGATGTCCTAAGTTGTTGAAAAAAACTTGTGTCTCAAGTCCCCCTCCCCACAAGTTGTACCCCTCCTGGGCTGAAAATTTGAGAAGGGAGATAGTGACCCCCCCCCCCCAAGTCCTTCCTCCAATAGGCCCTGGGATGGCGACTAGCCCTGAAGGTATAGTAAAAACACAAATGGGAGGAATTACCCTCTAAGAGAACACATACAGAAGGGAGAGATAAGATAGACCCCAACCAACTCCAAATCATTCTAAAAGATAAAATAAATCTCAAGTACACATAAGTAATGTCATGAAATAAATACTACAACTGAAACAAAAAACTGCAAGTACCAAAGGAAAGTAAAAACTACAGCGACCCAAAAGCCCGAACAGGTTATGCCACCCCAAGCTATTATTAACCAGCCTGCTCTCCAACCTACTCCCTGTGACCTATAAAATAGTTTATATAAACTTATGGTGAGTATAATAGTATACTCAGTAGGATCCACCCTAGAGCCACTCATGAAAAAGTAAATAAAGCATTCTAAAGCATAGCGAACAATAAGTGAATGTAACTCATTATCTAAACAGGTATACTAAGTTCCCGGCCTCACCATGGATACTCTCACAAAGTATCTCATACAAGAGTATGTAATATAATAATGAATATCAAGGGTACCTTGCTACCACATCCCCACTAGGTTTCCGCTTTTCCCTAACATCGCACATCCTTAGAATCTCTCTCCAAAAAGGCTTTCCTCCAGACACCTAGGTGAAACATCACAATATGAACCTCAGGAAACAAAACCACTACGTCTACATAATAAAAGTAATGTGGTAGTTTTTCAGAGCCACCATAGATCACATAATGTGTATTATACGTTAGGAATTATAACTCAATCCATTACAACCCATACACTTAGTAAGGATCCTTAAGCCATTATAGCCTAAACACATTACACCTATAGTAGTCAATAGGAAACTATATCTACAATATATTTTTGTGAATAACCACATGCCATTACCACCCTATACACACATATATGTGGAAAACTAACAATTGTGCCTACCGGTACAATTAACTATCAAGATAAGAGACAGGGGACTAAGGGGGTAGTCATTCATCCATCATTCCACCAGAATGTTGGGTAAAACACCCCCTAGGGTTCAGAATCCCGGGGGTGTCAGTTTCCCCAACTGATGCAGTGGAGTAGCATATAAAAACACAAAAAGTACAGAATATGCTATAGCTCACAACCTCAGCATGGGAATAACCTAATATTAGACTCAACTATAGCTATCATCTCTCGAACTCCCTGCTTCCACTTCTAAGACTATGTATCCAATAAGCACACATCCATATAAAGAGATTTATTACATTACTTCATTCCATTTTTATCAGTTTCTCTTTATATTAACTAATTCTCAAAACATTAATTAACCATTAATACTTCCACATTATATTTCATTAGAATCACATCAAAAGTCCACTATTACTTTAAATTTAACCTCATCATTCTGTCCCAGAAAACTCCAACCCCATGGGTTAACCTCATTTATGAAATCATTTATTAATAGCATCACCACTTTCCCATATTCCCAGGAATTCTAGAAAAACCTAATAAGCTACCAAACATGAGGGTCTCAACCCAATGAGTAGATGGACTACTCTTAATGTCTTTTCTACCTATAGCATGAGCAAAAAACCATCCCCCCTCAATAAGCTAAAAAATTAATTTACGTGGAATACCCCATGAGTCATCTCCCCTTTTGGAAGGAGGGTAAGTAAGACCAGCTTCATTTAGGAGTGGGGAATGTAAATTACATAAACAACCAAAAAGATTTACTAAGCACCCAATCACACACATCCAACCTGTTTCATCATCTCTGGTGTTCCCCCTAACACCCGCATGCATAAACTGACGCATCTCACCACTCTAGGAATCAACTACCGCCACAAACAATGGGCCTCCCTACCACAACATATCAAAACATCCATCCAGGCTCACATCACAACAAATAAAGTATGGAAAAAACATCATATCAACTAGGATATTGGCCCTTAAACAAGGAATGCAGCCAAAATACATAATGACCACTCATGGATCCAAAGCACAAGGCACTCAGTCTTAGAAGAAATAGGGTAAATCAGAACCCTACCAAACATTTTTTTATCAAACAACTAGTTATTCAATACATCTTGAATTTACAAGTTCATTATTAGTTGGTTCAAACTATAGGAAACCCAAATAGATATGTATCATAGCTACTGTAATTAATTAAACATGATTACTTCATCAATTTGAAAAACATCAAATTATAACAATAACAACCAGATTCATTTACATGACTCTTTATCTTTGAAAAATAATCACAACTAATTCCAGTTTATGTTCTTTACCAATTTCCATCAAGAACTAAATTATAAACAAGGAAAGAATAGATATCATGGTTTCTATAAAACAATATTCAATAACATACGATCGATAACAAATTATTTATTCGGTTTAAATATTTATTACGTCAATTCGATTATGATCTAGTGGGATGAGTCATGCTAACTCTACGATTTCAAAAAAAATAATAGAGAATAAAATAATCCCCAAATTCAAAAGGTTCTTAACATTCTTTATACATGAACGATCCACACGATAGAATAAGATCTCCTCCCCTGCGAGAACTGCATTTACCAGAGGATGCCACGACACCACCACACCAATCGACACCCAAGAAAACTCTATTATAAACATGGAGATCACATGACAGAACATGGGAAGGAGAAATAGGAGAATAAGGATTGAATAAAACACAAGAATAGAGTTATATCATACCTTATATTGATTATATATCGACACTTTATTCTTGCTCCAAAACAAGCAGTGCACATACAACAGGAAGAAACATCAAGTGGAAATGATCCAAGGATTAAGGTTCGATCACACCACTCTTATAAGAAGAGGGAAAAGTTCGAGTGTCTCACATCAGAGAACATGAAGGTCTAACAAGGTAGGAATATATCTCTTCCATTTAGAAGATTTAATATATTATTGGTCTAAGATATTCTGTATTTTCTATTAAAAGGGGATTGCATTAAACAATGTGGTTTGACCATGTAAAGGCATCCTGAACCTTATAAAAATTAAGATAGGAGTTATGAGCTTTGAATCCTCATTAAATGCCTTAAAAGAATCAATGAAAAGCATTTTAAATCAAATAAAATGTCAAAGGGGTGAAACAGTAGGAAGTTGGAAACACTATACACATGCCGATGGTCGGATATAATGTACACCTCTTGATGCCGATAGTAAAAATGACTCACTGATGCTGACAGTACAAATGACTCACTGACGCTAATATTAAAAATGACTCACCTACAATGACAGTACAAATGACTCACTGACACTGACAGTATAAGTGACTCACCGACGCTGATAGTACAAAAGACTCACTGATGGCACTATTCAAATATGTCTCACCAATGACACTATTCACATATGTCTCACCAATGACACTATTCACATATCTCTCACCGATGACATTATTCTCATCTGTCTCACTGATGACACCGTTCATATCGGTCCAACCGATGACAATGTTCACCTCTATCTCACAAATGGCACTATTCACATCTATCTCACTGATGACATTGTTCACATCTATCTCAATGATGACACAGTTCACATCTTCCTCACCGATGACATTGTTCACAAAAGTGGAAACACTTTTCCCAAATCTAGAAATTTGGAAAAGTGTCGAGGATAAGTCACCTTGACCCTCTAGAACACCTTAGACAACATATTTCAACAAAGGAATTGACCAAAGAGGTTCATGCCATTAAATGAGATACCTCTCAAAACATTCCCATCCTCAAGAATTCAAAACCAACCTAAAAGGAAATAGGAAAGGGGTCTGAAAAACCACCCAACGAGATACCTCTCAATAGTGAGAAGCCACAAAAAATAACATAAGAGGTAAATATCAAAAACATGAATGGTCTACAACCAAAAAGTGGACATTATTACATAAAAAGAGTTAAACATCAAACAACTCGGGGTACTAATCATGTATCTGTAACTCACGTTCCTATGTAATCTCCTCCATGCCACTGTGTCACCACAAGACACCAACCAAGGGGATAACACGCCCACGCAACACCTTCTCCTTGTGGACCTGGTCTCTACAGGACACTCCACAAAGGTTGCATCATCATCAAAGTCAATCTCACCCCAATTGATGATGTGAGAGTCATCATGAAGATAATGATAGAGTTGCGACACATGAAAAACATCATGTATCTTTCTCATCTGTGAGGGAAGTTATACTCGATATGCCATGGCTCCAACATGGTCCAACACCTCGAAAGGCCAAAAACAATGGGTAGACATCTTACTCCCGTGACCAAACCATTAATGCCCATGACGGGGAGTCACCTTCAAAAACACGTGATCCCCAACCTGAAACTTCACTGGTCTCCTCCTTTTATTAAGATATGATTTTTTATGATCCTTCATTGTTGTCATCCTCTCACGAATCATCTAAACCATCTCTTTCGTATTCTATACTAGTTCAAGTTAAAGAATTGTTGACTCTCTAACCCCAGTCTAGCACAACGGAGAACAATAATTTAATTCATACAAGTCTTAAAACAGTTTCATACCTGTGGTGGAGTAAAAACTATTGTTGTAAGCGAACACCATGAAGGGTAAGTGCCTTATTCATGAACCACCATAATATAGAACACTATAGCACAACATATCTTCAATAGTTTGGATTGTGTTCTCTGTATGATATAGACCTCTTCACACCATAAAGGTAAAAAAAAGGATCTCGATCAGAAATGATCATCCTAGGGACTCTATGGAGTATCACCACCTCTACAAGATACTGACTCAAAAAACCTCCACTGAGCTCGAATCCTTGATTTCTATGAAGTGTGATGATTTCATTAAATGATCCAATACTAAATAAATAGTGTCACAGACTCCCTGACCAAGAGGTAAACCAGTAAATAAGTTCATTGAGATGTCATCCCAATTCCACTGAGGAATATGTAGTGGCTAGAGAATATAACTGGGGACACGGTGCTCAACCTTTACCTTTTTGCAGACCAAACTTTGAGACACAATCTTTTCAATGGCACGCTTCTTCCAAGGCCACCAAAACATACTCCTCAAGGCTCAGTACCTAATTTTTACACCAAGATGCACCACTAAAGGAGAACTATAGAACCCACTGAGAATTGTCTCATGCATATCCAAATGAACGAAAAAGCCTTCGCTAATAAAACAGTCAGTGTTCTTCATCCTCAGTCCAACCATCAAGGGCCTCGTAACCAAAAAATCTATCTCTCCAGACCTCCACCTCTAGATCCCCCAACTGGGACAGTTCCACCTGCTACACCACAAATGACTTCATGGTCATCTGGAAAGGGAAACCTCTCCCCCCTACTTCTCCCATATCGATATGTAATGTTGAATGTTCTTCCATCATTCTCTAGGAATCACTATATTTACACACTGTTTCACTGCGTGACTTCCTACTCAGCACATCCGCTTTAATATTCTCCTTTCTAGGTGTATACGATATTTCAACGTTGTATTCCTATAAGAACTCCATCCACAGATGCTAACTCATGTTCAAGCCACACCAGGAGAAAACTTATATCTGGCTCTTATGATTGGTGAAAACCAGAAAGCACTCTCAAATGATGTAATGTCTCCATAACTTCAGAGGAAACACCATGACCACCAACTCAAAATCATGGTTCACAGAGTTATGTCTATGGGGACGCAACTATCGAGACCCATAAGAAATGACTGATCTCTTCTGCATCAGAACACAACCTAACCCTAGATGAAAATCGTCACTAAAAAATCAAACTGGACTCCTTATGCTGGAAGACAATGAATTGGAGCCCTTACCAACTTCTCTTTTAGATACTCGAATGCTTCCTGACACTGATCAGTCTACATGAATACCTAATCCTTCCTGTTCAATGCAGTTAGAGGAGTCACAACTAGATAGATATTGGATACTCTTAGGTCCACTAGGCTAGATACCCTGAGAGGGGGGTGAATCAGGGTATGACATATTAAAACAACTGCACCTTTTGATCTTGTTTTGCAGTTAGACAAAACCCTCTTCTCTCTCCTTCCTGATGCAGAGTATGAGAAACATTTAAAGTATGCACAGTACACAACGATTTTTACTTGGTTCCCCCACACTGGGCTACGTCTAAGGATCATACACCGGCTGTGTACTGATGTACCAATTCTACTATAAGTGCACTATTCTTTACAAGTTCAAAGCAGAATCATTGTCCCTCCTAGTTTACAACCACTCACAATTTGACAACTCACTGCTCTCTCAACTAAAGTGAGCTCACTGCTTCTTCAGAATATCCACTCATAGTTTATAGACCTGTAGGTCTCTTCATTTGCATGAAATCATGCATTCTCAACTGTTGATAGATGCTCTGATGAAGTAAAAATTTCATCCACTGATGAATAACCCTTGGCCTCTGAACACTGAGCAATTCCTTTGGAAATACCTTCGCAAAGAACCCTACTTTGCAAGGATCCCAATTTCGTGAAGCTCAAACAAGGCTTCGCGAAGCTCCTACCTTTTCATGAAGCACTATCACGAAGCACTCTCACGAATCTCAAGTCGTTGCAGAGCAACTTCCCTCGTGAAGCTCACTGAGCTAATGTGGAGCTCTCATCTTTCGCGGAGCTACAATAGTCGCCGCGAAGCTCTTCTTTCACGAAGCACACAGGCTACGCGAACTACCTTCACGAAACGAGAGCGGAAGATCTTCTTCAAAAATTCTCTACTTCTCTCGAGGGGGTCGACCTCTATTTATAGGAAATTACACCGACCCTCAACCCTTCCGCGTGATGTTTGAGCCACGTCATCGCCAATCGCGATGCTCTAAAATTTCCGCTGGAATTCTCTCCAAATTGCAAAGCACCAGAGCAATTTTCCGATCGTGGAGCTCATAATAATCATGGAGCATCACCGTCAACATTCCTTCACGCCTTCGCCGTGAATCTCCCTCGCAATTCCCTTCACCGCCGCGATGCGCTTCAACTATGTCGTTCATGAAGCTTTGACGTAATCACAAAGAATCACTGCCATCATTCTTCTGGTCTTCGTGAATTCCAAACCATGAAGCCTCTCTTTGAGAAATTCATTCCTTTTCCATATTAAAATACGATCTTCCGGGATATCCACTTTTCGTGATTCTTACCAACCTCCAAATTTTGGACCCCAAAAATTTGGAAAACACTAGAAAATGGTGCCACCTTGTATTGCTCTTTTCTACTGCCTCCAGATCGTCCTTTCCATTATCATCGTTCTTTTGTCAACATGGATTGCCAACAAACTTCTTTGGAACTTGAAAATTCTTCATGGAAACCTTCTTTTTCAACAAACCCAATCAACCCAAAAATACTGCAATGTTACCTTGAGGGATTTTTTCTCAACAGATACGAACCTCTTATAGTAGAATTTAGGACCATGGAAACTTCAAACCTCATCCACTATCATGGGGGAAACCCCAGACACAACTGCTTTTATCTTCGACGGATCCATAGGTACTCCCTACTAGCACACCACATGCCCCAAGAAAAGAACTTCTCGAGCCCAAAACTCACACTTTGAAAACTTCCAAAATAGTTGTTTTTGTCAACAAACTCCCAAAATGGTGTGTAGATGCTCTTCATGATCCTCCACAGAAATGGAGAACACATGGGTGTCGTCGATGAAAACCACCATGATCATATCTATGAACTCATGGAACATAGTGTTCATCAATACCATGAACACAACTGGAGAATTTTTCACACCGAAAAACATAAAAATGAACGCATAATGCTAATGACGACAAGAGAAAGCATTCTTTGGGTTATCCACGTCCTTCACACACATCTGATGATATCCTAACCGGAAGTCGGTCTTTGAGAACCAACTTGCACCATTCAATTGATTGAATAAATCATCAATCAATAGAAGAGGATATAGATTCATCATTTTCACTTTGTTTAAGTAATGATAATTGATACACCACGGAAAACTATCAGCATCCTTCTTCGTGAAAAAAACTGGTGCGCCCCATGATGACACAATCGGCCAAACAAAACCGCACTATAACAGACTATTGAACTACATACATACCTCCCATAACACAGAACGAGCCATCTTATATGGATACATAGATATATGAGATTATTTTGGATGTATCTCGATCCCAAACTTTACCTCCCATCGAGCGGGTAATACTATAACCTCTTCTATAAATTCATCAGGGTACTCTTCAACGGCCCTGGGAAATTCCAACTACATAACCTCTGCCGAATTGAGTATCAGCTCAACCATCAAGGATGGAAGAGAGGGAACAAGACTCTGACCCATCCAAGGGTCTCTCTCACTAAAAAAAACTGTTGGATCTCCATCTGTAACACCCCATGTTTCCACGGTATGCTTCTCTTTGAATAATACAGTAGCAAGTGTTGTACGCAACTTCGAGTTCTAACAGACCACAACCAATCAAACTAGCCATTATGAATAGTAATACCAATTTTTTGAAATTTTATAAATTTTATCTCTCAAAATGGACTTCATTTTTCTATTCTTAATATCGAAATTATCTTAGGGTGAATTTTTGGTATTTTTCTGAAAACATTAAATTTTTGATGAATAGTGAAAAACACTAAATTATAGTTTAAAACCGAATTTTTATTTAAATAATAATTTATTTTATTTAAATTTATTTTATGTCAAAATATATACATAATACCAATATAATTTCAATATAATTCATTGGAGTCATTTGGTAAAAATATTAGATATATAAAATTTTATTGAACTTTTCACCGTCTTTTACCCACCTCCTAGGAGTATTTTCAAATTTACATAAAACATAATTTAACTGCTTCTATGAATTGAATTTCAAAAACCCGAGAGACACGACTAATATTATTAAGTAAAATGTGGTTCAATAAGATGAAAATAATTTTTGTGAATAGAAACTTTTTACTTTTATTTACCACGGTTAAAAGTAAATAGGGTAATTAAGGGTAAAAATGATATTATTATTACACTAAAACATGTCCTAATTCTATTGGATAAGTATAATTCGACCAAAAACAATCTAGGGAATAAAATATGATCCTATTTGGTCCACTTGGATTAGATTAGGACATTTATTATTATTTAATTCAAAGAAAAGTTAAAATAGTTAAAATCAAAGTTTAATAACGAAAACATTTTTAATATAGGGTTACACATATGATAAATTCGACTATAAATATTCATTAGAAAGATCATTGGATTTCATACATAATGGTGTTTAATTTATATTTTTAAACATTAAATAATTTAATTTATTTAGGACACAATGATGATCCAGTAATTACCTAATTAATGAAATATTAAATTAATTGATAATATAAATATCCAAATAAATGTAATTTGAGAATTTTTATGAATTAAACTAATTTTATAGGTTAATATGAAATATTAGGGTTGGTTAGATGAATATTTCTAGATGTAATAATTATGTTATGAATTTTGAAAAAACAAAATACCAAATAGTGTCAAAATTGACATAAAAGTGTTTTTAAAAAAATATTACATTACTAATAGATATTATTTTCCTAAAAATATAAGGTTTGGAAAAAAGACTTATATAATGATAGGTGTCTCATTAATGACCCACTTGGGGTTCTCTTTGATGTATATAGTATGTTTATTAACCATATAATATAAAAATACAAAGAGACATGGAAAATGTCAAACTTTTTAATTAAGAGTAAAATATAAATGATAAGGTTGATATAGTGACCTAAACCTGTCAAAAATATGTTGGTTGAAAGGCTTTAGACCCATCCCAACCATATCCTAGTAATAAGTCATTTAGAGCCATTATAAACTGAATATTATTTTATTATAAAATAATATTTTATGTTTTTTCTAATGTTCCTCTCACCCCTCTTATAAAAGGGCACTTCCCCATCTCTCAAATTCACACCATCAAATCCATTTGGATTGGCTAAACCCTGCCCAAATACCCTCTCAACTAAACTCCCTTAATCCTAGAGGCCTTCCTTTAGTCAAAAAGTGATCCTAAAGAGCCCTTTGGTAAAATCAAAAGGAAGAACCCGAAGAAGAGGTAAATATTTCATCAGCTCTTTCAAGTTCCTTTCTTCATCCACTTCCTCTTTCTTTGTTGTTTCCATTCTAAAATAATAAATTCAGTATCTTCTATATTCTTTTATGTTATTATAAAAATGGTACAACCATATTAGTTATTTTATCCATCCTACGAATGAAAAATTCACCACACGTGCGTAAGTACGGCTTACCATCTCCACGCCATGGTGTAGTTTGTTATTCAAACATTTCAGCATTTGGATGGGTATAATAATGAGTATAAATGATGTAAATAAAAAATATACCATTATAATGATTGTGTATATATGATATACCATCCAATTATATATTATTTTAATATAACATGAATGGTATTTTCGCTTGTGCGTACGTACGGATTACCGTCTCCATGAACGCGATGAGATTCATTACCCATCATATCTATTCAAGAATAATTTTTATTTGTTGATTAAAAATAATTTTTAAGTACTTTATATCATTCTGTATATGAATAAGACAAAACCTATCCATAATAAACATGGATTATGTAACAAAATATATGAAATAAAATGAGTAAGTTAACAACCGAATCAATGATAATACTAAAATATTATTAACAAAGGAAATTAGAATATCATATATGATATCATATTCATGTATATGATTATTTTATAATTTAACAAAAATGATTTAACTATTATACAGGAGGTTAAACTACCCTAGACCAAGGAAAATTACAAGGTAAGGGCTAATTCTACAATCTCTTCATTATCCGAGATTGTTTATATGTAATTATCTACTCGGACATTTTTGTCATCCACATCCATGTTTCTTAGAAATGTATTTCAAAACATTCTTACTATTTTATAGACTATGGGTTAAAGTCATTTATATTCTTGTTTTACTTTTATAAGATTTTTATAAAGGAATCTTTCTGTCGTTTTCCAAACAAAGTCCTTTATAACCCTTTCGACAAAATTAACGTAAGAATGTTTTTTAACTTCTACAGCGGGTGCGGCTATTTTCTGCCATTATAACATTGGTGAAGCTTCCCTTACAATATTATAAGAATATTTTAAAAATAAATGTTTTATTTAAAATTATGTGACTCTTAAATGATTTCCAAATAGAAAAATATTTTTCTAAAAAAGTTTTTGATTTCATCTTTGTCATCATCCTTTGATGGATTTTAAGCTTATTTGAAGTTGATTTATTATGATTCAAAACTTCCATATTGTATTAATGGTTTTGTGATATGTTTTAATGTGGATGTGTTATTTTTATACCATTAATGGTTTATGGATAAAGTATTAACATTTCATATGCTAGTTTTAATAAGAATTTTTATGTAATGTTTAAACCTTCTCGTATGAGGAATGCATTGGACTTGGTAAGTGACGGGTGGAGCCCGCTATATCTATTTGATGCATCAATAGGTCTCATGAGACAAACTTCTATCTTGGCATAAGGCCTTGAAAAAATGGTATTTGTAGTCTTGGCAAAATTCCTTGACTATGTGGTTATGAAAGTCAGGCATTATGCATTCCATCATTTTGAAAGAGGTTATTGATATTACATGTGATTATTCGACTAGTAGAATATCCATGTGAATATGTAAATGGAATTACGTTATATTATTTTTTCCATATTATGCTGAAGTTCAAGTTTAAAAAGGCTTTTGTTTTAGTTATACATTGTCTTAAATGTTAATTCTTATTTATGAATGTTTCCTCTATATTTTTATCCTTAATGAGCATCTGATCTCACCCCTTTCTATGTTTTATTTTTCACAGGATGTGAAGAAGTATTTTATGACTGACCTGCAGGGATAGTTTGAGGGGATATGGGTGTGTTATATGGAGACTATTTTGTTTTAGTTTTTTACTTTATGATGTAATGTAAGACTTATGAATGTATCTTGTACTTCCAAGGCTACTAAACAAATCGGTCTTTCGGGACATGATCATTTGTGATTATGAAAATTTTATGTAATAATGCACCGACTCTTGGTAACTGGGGTTGGGGATTTACAGTTGGTATCAGAGGAAGTTTAGTACAAACTTTGGAATCTAGATTTAGATAAACTCTGATTAGAGCACGTATCCCTAATATATACTTTGAGGATTACCATAGAAGAACTTCCTAGAATTATGGTATTGCAGATTTTGTGTGTTTTCCAGGAAATACATCCTTTTCTAGATATGAGTAGGTAGAGGCAGCTATGGTACAGATGTACCTAGGGGTAATACCCAAAAACACCGCTTTGAACTAGACTCGAACGGGAAATGGTGCACGACAATGGGCCTTGCTGCACTATTGGTTACGACACTCCTAAGGGATATGCATAGGATAATTCGCATTTTCTTTACAAACCATTATGAAGGGTTTATGAGTACATACTTCCTTAAAGAAAAACTTTTTATTATTATATATTATATCCATAAACTGTTCAATTTTTGTTAAGTTTTTTACAAGTTTGGATTTTTTTATTGCGCTTCATAAACTAATATATTGTATGTTATTGTTTAGAAATAGTGCCTAGTGGAAGGAATGGAAACAGTATCAATGCACGTAATCCATGTATGGATTTACCTCCTACTCAAGATAATTATTGTGGAGTTGGTGAAGCAACCGGTTCTGATCAGCTTATCACCATACTGGGACAACTCACTCAGGTTATGAATAATAACCTTACCAGTATGGAGCACCCTGATCCATAGTGTGGAGGATAAATGTTAGATCACTTAATGAGGAAACAACCACCAAAAATAAATTGGAGTACGAATCCATTGGTAGTTGAGCAATGTATAAGTTCCTTAGAGAAAATATTTCATGCTTTGGAGAGTAGTGAAATGGAAAATGTTTTCATGGCATTTTACCGCCTCACTGGAGATTATGAACAATGGTGATCATTGATTCAAAAAAAAGGAAGATGATGAAGTATCAAATATGTAATGGAGGGAGTTTAAAGATATTTTCATAGAAAAATACTTTCCTCATGACCATCGAGTGGATATGGAAAGACAATTTCTAAGTCTGAGGAAAAAGGAGGATGAGAATGTCATAAAGTATGAAGCTAAATTTAAAAGGATAGTGAGGCATATAGAATATTATATATGTAACCAAAGAAGTAAGATTGATCATTTATTTGATGGGTTAAAACCATTTCTCCGTTGAGCATTAGTCTCACAATCCTTCTCGTCATATGAAGACATTGTCTCATTTGCTCTCAAGACAGAAAAGGAATTCTCCAAGTCTTACGACTTTAAAGAAAAGGAAGAGAAGAATAGACCTACTGAAAACTCTAGAAATGGAAATAAGGGGAAGAAGAGAAAAGTTTAATATCCATCCTATAGTAAATGTGGGAAGAAACACCCCGGTACTTGCCTGAAGGGAATGATATTTTGTTACAAGTGTGGTGAAAAATACACCAAGCTCGTGATTACAAGGGGAAGAAAGAGGTTGTCGATGTTGAATGCTACAATTTTAGAGAAAGGGGGCATTATGAGAATAAATGTCCTAAGTGCCAATGGAAATTACCTCAGCAAAGGACAAGGGATTACGGAGAATCTTATGCTATCACTACTGTTGAGGTTGAAGCTCCAAAAGACATAGTGGCATGTAATTTAATGGTTTCCTCAACTTTAGAAAATGATTTATTTGATTCTAGATCATCGCATTATTTCATATCTTCCTATTTTTCTATGGAAATTAGATATTCCCAATTTGATTGAACAAGGGAGTTGTTAATAAAAACTTCTAAGGGAAGTATCATTATAACAAAGTTTTTTGAATCAGTTCGCATTAAGGCATATAAATGTTATTTATTTGCTGATCTCATCGTCATAACCATGATTGAATTGGATATAATCCTCAGTATGGATTGTCTTTCAGACCATGATGCAAAAATTTATTTTTAGAAGAAGGAGGTTAGAATTTTTTATGATGATAAGGAGTACCTTATCCTTAGAGAAGAAACGTCACCACCTAATTCTTATCTAGATCCACCCCCAGTAGCTCAACTAGATTCAATTATTGGGGAGGAAGAGAATGAAATAACTTTGGGTGAGGAAAGTAATGTTCAAATAGAGGATGTACCTATTGTCCAAGACTATGTTGATGTGTTTCAGGAAGATTTACAAAGACATCCTCCAGAACGAGAAATTGAGTTTTCCATTGATTTAATTCCTGGTTGAAGGCCCATATCGAAGACCCCTTATATAATGGCCACTGTGAAATTAGTGGAACTAAAGAAACAACAAGAGGAATTGAGTAATAAGGTATTTATTATCCCTAGTGTTTCTCAATGGGGAGACCCTGTCCTTTTTGATAAGAAGAAAGATGGATCTATGAGGTTGTGCATTAACTATAGGGAGATCAATTCTAAAACAATAAATAATAAATATCCCCTACCTCGCATTGATGATTTATTCGACCAAATTCATAGAGATCAATAATTTTCAATGATTTACCTTTGATATGGATATCATCAGTTGTGTGCGAAGAAGGAAGACATTCTGAAAACAGCATTTCGAACTAGGTATGGGCATTATGAGTTTATAGAAATGTCTTTTGGATTGACTAATGCGCCATATGTCTTCATGGATCTAATGAATAGAGTTTTCAAGTAATATATTTCTGACTTTGTAGTGGTATTTATTTATGATATATTGGTATATTCAAAAATCTACTAAGATCATGAAAATCACTTGTGCATTATCCTGAAGACTCTTAGAAAACATGAATTATATGGGATGTTTAGCAAGTGTTAATTCTGGCTTTAGGATATTTCTTTTCTTTTCCATATTGTCTATATGGATGGAATATATGTTGACACTTCTAGGACAAGAGAAATCCATGAATGGTTAGCACTAACGAGTATAACTGAGGTACATAGTTTTATTGGTTTTACAGGTTATTATCGACATTTCTTCCAGAATTTTTCCCGGTTGGCTAACCCATTAACAAAGCTCACACGAAAATGGGTCAAATTTGTTTGGACAAAAGAGTGTAGAGAATGTTTTGAAGAACTGAAGATAATATTATTCAATGCTCTTATCTTGACTCTACCTTCAGGGAATGATGAGTTTTTTATTTATAGTGATGCTTCAAAGAAAGGACTTGGTTGTGTCCTTATGCATAATGATAGGGTTATTGCCTATGCATCACGATAGCTAACAATTAACGAGAAAAACTATCCTACTCATGATATTGAGTTAGCAACTATAATCTTTTCTTTGAAGATATGGAGACATTATCTTTATGGTGAAACATGTGAGATTTATACTGATCACAATAGTTTGAAGTATATTTTCTCTCAGAAGGAACTCAACTTGAGGTAGAGGAGATGGCTTGACCTACTCATGGACTATGATTCCATTATACACTACCACCCGGGGAAAGAAAATAAGGTGGCAGATGCTTTGAGCAGAAAGGATCATAGAGATCTGAACAAGAGGAGAGTTGAAAAGGATCCTATATACAAGGATCTAGTAAAGTTGGACATGGGGATAACCATGGAAGGTGAAACATCAATACTGTTTCAAATGGTTGCCAAACAATCTTTCCTAGAAAGGATAAAGAGTTCTTAGACTGTTGATGAAGAGTTTTAAAAGAATATTAAAGCTATGAATGATGGAATATTGAGTAACTTTGTGTATGAAGATGGAATTTTGAAATTTGGGAAGAGACTTTGTGTTCCCGATATACCTGCTCTAAAAAGGGAATAGTTGGATAATGCTCGTAGTTCTAATTTCTCGATAAACCCTGGTAGCGCCAAAATGTATAGAGTTTGGAAGGAACATTTTTGGTGGGACAACATGAAGAGGGAGATTTCTAATTTCGTGTCAAGATGTATGGTTTGTCAATAAGTGAAAACTGGAAGGCAACAACCTAGAGGAGTCATGCAACCTCTTACCATACCTGAGTGGAAATGGGATAATATCATGACTGACTTTGTCGTGGGGCAACCAATGACTCCTAAAAGGAACAATGAAATATGGGTCATTATTGATCGTCTTACCTAGTAAGCACATTTTCTTGCTATAAGGGAATATTTACCAACTGAAAATTTAGTAAGACTATATATTAATGAAGCTGTAAGACTTCATGGAGTACCACTATCGATTTTTTCTGATCGTGATCCCCATTTTACATCAAGATTTTAGAAAAGATTTCAAAATTCCATGGATACTGAACTTCGTTTGAGCACTGCCTACCACCCTCAAATAGATGGACTATCAGAACGAACTATTCAAACCATATAAGACATGTTGAGATCCAACTCACTTGACTTTCAGGGTATGTGGGATCAATATTTATCTTTGGTAGAAGTTTCCTATAACAATAGCTTCTATTCAAGTATTCATATGGAACCATATGAAGCGTTATATGGAAAGAGATGTCGCACACCAACTTGTTAGGATGATGTTGGTGAAAGAAAACTTGTAGGCCCAGAACATGTGGAGGAAATGATGGAAAAGTTGAAGGTAATCCAAAACCACATCAAAATAACTCAAAGCAGGCAGAAGAGCTATGTCTATAACCAAATGATGGATTTGGAATTTCAGGTGGGAGATCATGTTTTCATGAAGGTATCTCCATGGAAGAGAGTTATAAGTTTTGGTAAGAAAGGTAAATTGAGTCCCAGGTACATCAGACCTTTAGAAATTCTAGAACGAATTGGGGCTGTAGCTTATAGTTTGGGAATGCCACCAAGTCTCTCCAAATTTCACGATGTGTTCCATGTATCACTATTAAGATAGTACATGCCTGACCCAACGCATGTACTCACCTATGAGAAATTAAATCTACAACCTAATTTGTGTTATTGAGAAGAGCCCATCAGGGTTATTGATACCAGAGAACAAGTGTTGAGAAACTGGATGAATCATCTGGTAAAAGTTCTGTGGAGAAACCATAAGATGTAAGAGGTAATGTGGGAAGCCTAGGAACTTATGATGAAGAACCACCCAAGTATTTTTACGCAGTAATACTATATAAATTTCTAGGAAAAAATTATTTTAAGGAGGGGAGAATGTAACACCCCTTGCTTCCATGGTATGCTTCACTTGGAATAATATAATAGCGTGTGTTGTATGCAACATCGAGTTCTAACAAACCACAACCAATCAAACAAGCCATTATGAATAGTAATACCCACTTTTTGAAATTTTAAAAATTTGATATTTCAAAATGGACTTCATTTTTTGATTAGGAATATCTAAATTAGCTTTGGGTGATTTTTTGGTATTTTTCTGAAAACATTCAATTTTTGATGAATAGTGAAAAACACTGCGTTATTGTTTAAAACCAATTTTTTTTTAAAATATTTATTTATTTTATTTAAATTTATCTTAGGTTAAAATAGAAAAATAATACCTATATAATTTCAATGTAATTAATTGGAGTCATTTTGTAAAAATATTAGTTATGTAAAATTTTATTGAACTTTTCAGCGTCTTTTACCCACCTCCTAGGAGTATTTGCAAATTTACATAAAATGTAATTTTACCAATTTTGTGAATTGAATTTCAAAAATCCAAGAGATAGGGTTGATATTAGTAAGTAAAATGTGGTTCAATAAGATGAAAATAATTTTTGCTGAATAGTAACTTTTTATTATTATTTGCCACGGTTAAAAGTAAATAGGGTAAATAAGGGTAAAAATGATTTTATTATTACCCTAACACGTGTCCTAATTATATAGGATAAGTATAATTCGACCAAAAACAACCTTAGGAATAAAATATGAACCTCTTTTGTCCACTAGGATTAGATTAGGACATTTATTATTATATAATTCAAATAAGAGTTAAAAGAGTTAAAATCAATGTTTAATAACTAAATCATTTTTAATATAGGGTAACACATAAGATAAATTCGACTATAAATATTAATTATAAAGTTAAAAATATTTTATACATAATAAAATTTAAATTATATTTTTCAACATTAAATAATTTAATTTATTTAGGACACAATTATGATGCACTAATTACCTAATTAATGAAATATAAAAATAAGTGATATTTAAAATATCCAAATAAATGTAATTTGAAACTTTTTATGAAACACACTAATTTTATAGGTTAATATGACATATTAGGGTTGGTTAGATGAATTTTTTTCGAAGTGAGAATGCTATTATGAATTTAGAAAAAACAAAATACCAAATAGTGTCAAAATTTACATTAAAGAGTTTCTTAAAAAAATATTATATTATTAATTGATATTCTATTCCCAAAAATCTATGTTTCAGAAAAAAGACTTATATAATGATAGTTGTAGCATTAATGAACCACTTGGGGTTCTCTTGGAAGTATATAGTAATTTTATTAACCATATAATATAAAAATACAGAGAGACATGGTAAATGTCAAACTTTTTAACTAAGAGTGAATTATAAATGATAAGGTTAATATAGTAACCTAAACTAGTATAAAATATATTGGATGGAATTATTTAGACCCATATCCACCCTATCCTCGAAATAAGTCACTTTTGAGCCATTATAAACTCAAGATGAATTTATTATAAAATAATATTTTATGTTTTTCCTAAGGTGCCTCTCACCCCTCTTATAAAAGGGTGCATCCCCTTCTCTCAAATTCACACATTCAAAGCCATTTTTCTTGGCCAAAACCTACCCAAATACTCTCTCAACTATCCTCCCTTGATCTTATAGGCCTTAATTTAGTAGGAAATCCTACTAGTGAACCCTTTTGATCAAATCAAAAGGAAGAACCCGAAGAAGAGGTAAATATTTCATCACCTACTTCTAGTTCTTTTCATCTTCCACTTCCTCTTTCTTTGTTTTTTCAATTATAAAATAATATATCCAGTATATTCAATATACTGTGATGTTATTATAAAAATGTTATGACCATATTAGTTATTTTATCCATCCTATGAATGAAAAACTCACCACACGTGCGTACGTACGGCTTACCGTCTCCACGTCGTGGTGTAGTTTGTTATTCAAACATTTCTTCATTAGGATGGGTATAGTAATGAGTATAAATGATGAAAATAATAAATATAACATTATAATTATTCATTATATATGATATACCATCTAATTATAAATGATTTTAATATCAAAAGAATGGTATTGTCGCTCGTGCGTACGTACGGATTACTGTCTCCACAAACACGATGAGATTCATTCCCCATCACATCCATTAAAGACTAATTTTCATTTGATGATTAAAAATAATGATAAATGAATTTATATCATTCTGGATATTAATAAGATACAACCTATCCATAACTAACATTTCTTATGTAAAAAAATATATAAAACAAAATGAGTAAGTTAACACTCGAAATGACGATAATACTAAAATATTATTAACAAAGCAATATTAGAATATGATATATGAAATCATATTTATGTATATGATTATTGTATAATTTAATAAAAATTATTTAACTATTATACAGGAGTTTAACCTACCCTCAACCAAGGAAAAGTACAAGGTAAAGGTTAATTCTACAATCTATTCATTATCCGAGATTGTTTATACGTAATTATCTACTGGGACCTCTTTAGCATACGCATCCATGTTTCTTAAAAATGTATTTCAAAAAATTCTTACTATTTTATAGACTATGGGTTATAGTCATTTATACCCTTGTTTTACTTTTATAAGATTCTTATAAAGGAATCTTTCTGTCGTTTTCCAAACAAGGCCGTTTATAACCTTTTCGACAAAAGTAAGGTAAGAATGTTTTTTTAACTTATACGATAGGTGTGGCTATTTTCTGCTGTTATAACACTGTCAATGCTTCCCATACAAGCTTATAAGAATATTTTCAAAATTATTGTTTTCTTTTATAATTATGTGATTCTTAAATGATTTCAAAATAGAAATAGAGATTTTTCTAAAAAAACGTTTTGATTTCGTCTATGTCAACATCCTTTGATGGATTTTAAGCTTATTTGAATTTGATTTATTATGATACAAGAATTCCATATTGTATTGAAGGTTTTGTGAAATGTTTGAATGTGGATGTGTTATTTTTATACCATTCATGGTTTATGGATAAAGTATTGACATTTTGTATGCTAGTTTTAAGATGAATGTGTATGTTATGTTTAAACCTTTTCGTACGAGAAATGCATTGGACTTAGTAAGTGATGGGTGGAGCCCGCTATAGCTCCTCGATGCATCGGTAGGTCTCATGACACAAACTTGTGTCTTGGCACATGGCCTTGGAAAAATCATATTTGTAATCTTGGCACAAGGCCTTGACTATGTGGTTATGAAAGTCTAGAATTATGCATTCCATCGTTTTGAAAGTGGTTATTGATATTGCATGTGATTATTCGACTTGTAGAATATCCATGTGAATATGTAAAAGGAATTATTTCATTTTATTTTTTCCATATTATACTGAAGTTCATGTTTAAAAATGATTTTTTGTAGTTGTACATTGCTTTAAATGTTTGTGCTTATTTATGAAAGTTTCTGCTATATTTTTATCCTTATGGAGCATCTGAGCTCACCCCTTTCTATGTTTTATTTTTCCCAGTATGTGAAGAAGTATTTTATGACCGACCTGCAGGGATAGTTTGAGGGGATACAAGTGTGGTATATGGAGACTATGTTGTTGTAGTTTTTCATATTATGATGTAATGTAAGACATATGAATGTACTTAGTGCTTACAAGGCTACTAAACTGATCGTTCTTTCGGGACATGATCTTTTGTGATCATGCCAATGTTATGTAACAATGCACCGACTCTGTGAAATTGGGGTCAGGATGTTACACCATCAGTATCAAAGAACACCACCTACCTATAGCTGCAATCTATAATTTCCTACACCGAATACAACCAGCCCATTTTGAGGATGATTCTTATGGTTGTATCCATAATCATAGGAAAACTTCCTAAGAGTGGTGCTACAATAGCACTATCTCAAAGTCTCTACATACTTAAAACAAGTGAGCTCAACCTCTAACTGGAGTAGTTAAAGCCAAGGGCACTGGAATCATCTCTACCTAGATTCCCAAAGAATTGAAAAGGTATGGTGATATAAAGGAGTGTGTCACTCCTAAATCAAACAAGGAATACACCAAAGTAGAATATAAGAAAAGGGTTCCTCGAATGACGATTATCTTTTCTAGAGTGGGCAATGCTAAAGCATGAAGATGACTAGGATCATCTCCACGACCTCTATGACTCGGATGAAAACCACATCCATGTCTTCACTCTACTTTCTATGGATGAGGAGTGTCACATGGATGTCCAATGCCTGCCCCATGTTCTCTTTGCTGATCCAAAGTTGGTGCAACCTACTGCTATTGCCTCGGGTGGAACTTCCTCAATGAAGCAACATGGAGCGGAACATCTGGTGCATGATGACCCCTCTAAAAGGTAAAGAACTATATAGAACCAAATCTTGAAATACATGGACATTGCATTACTTTTTCAGAATACTTGATACATAACAAAAACAGACAAACAAGGACCGTAATAGTTTAGTGTCTTTGTAAACTCGGAAAATAATCTTCTAATCGTGGTGAAAGATCTTCAACATCTCCCATAATGATCTTACCCTTTTTGTTTTCTTACCTAAAACCTTTCTTTAAATCCAGGGGAAAAGAAAACATATAAATGGTGAGCTCAAATTCTATGTAAGGGCAAGCATATAGAACATAAAACAATCCATAAACATTTGAATGAAAAAATTTGAACATAAAATATAAACATCAAAATCATGAGTAATGACATAAATCTTGGAAGTACACAAGGCATAGATCATAATAAAACATCAATCATGATAAAATATAATGGGAATAAAACATGTAATTGTGGCAACCAATCAGCACATGTCATGATTTCCATAGTATCCAAGGCATTTCTGCCAAGACCATCTTAGTGGACAAAGTCCCTTTCTGAATCGAGTTTACTCCTCATTTCAGTCCTGTAACACTGAACCAGATTAACTTACCATTCCAGCCATGTCTATCTCATGAGATATAAATCTTTACCCAATGAATTGGAGGGAGATATAGGTCCCACCCATCTCATAATGAAATCGTTCTTTCTTGTGCCACAACATAAACATAAATCATTCATCTTAACCCAAAGAATGAAGTGGGCTTCATAAATATCATTCCATCATCACATAATACATATAAAAGAAATGGATATCATTTCATAATAAGAAAAGTGAAACCATGTAAATCATAGAGACAGTATACTTGAAACATACACATATGAAATAATGTCATCTTAGATGGAAAAATGGTTTTGAAAAAACACTTGAAATGAATTCTTGAGGAAAATATCCTTTCTTCTTCAAAATCATATTCTTTTCATAAAATTCCATGAAATTTTAAAAGAAAATTACTTTGTTGAAAATATTAATAAAACCTTGTAGAGTATGCTTCATGAAAATGAGGCGTTATGAAACCGTAAAAATCCATTCATGCCGTATAAGTTAAAAATAACATTCTTCTCGTACTTTTTTCAGAAAAGTCAAAAAGTACCTCGTATGGTAAACAAAAAAAGATTCCTTACATACCATGTAGTAAAAGTAAAAAATGGGTAAAAAGGACTTTAAACATACATGAAAACATTTTTATAAAACCTGGGCTCAGATGATAAAGATAACCCCAGTAAATACTTACGAATAAACAATCTTGGATAAAAATGAGATTGATAAATTATCCCTTACCTTAGGTCTGATATGCTTCGTACGTTTCCGAACCTCTTTTATAATGATTTAAATAATGTCATTGACTTATTATAGAGTAATATTCATTTTTATGATATCATATATGGTTCACTTATGACTTTATATTACCCGTTCTTTTGTAAGTTCCATGATAAAGCAACATTTTGGGTTAAATCGTTTTATTTATCGTACATGTTTGGACTTTTTGTTCTTGATATTATTACTTATAGCCTGATTTACTTAATTCCAGAATGTAAAACATGATTTATATATAATATATATTCATTATATTCAGTATGTATATGATAGATCGATTAAATGGAATGAAATACACCGTTCATGGAGACGGTGGGCCGTACGTACGCATGAACACTATTTTCGTTTCCTTATTGAATTGAATGAAATTAAGTATATGACATACATATATATACACATAAATCCAGTATAATTATTATCTAATATATTTCATTATTACTTATTATATATACTTTATAATCATTCATGAATGGTTAACATGGAGAATGAATCTCATCGCGTCGTCGAGACGGTAGTCTGTACGTACTCACGAGTGATGATATCTTTCCCATGATCGTGGAATTGCATTGAAGTGTATGTATAATATTTCAGAATCAATATCACTTTGAAATAATCATATATAGTTATATATTTACACCATTATACCCATCCAAGTAAGGTGGTGGTCGAAAACATATTACACCACGGCGTGGAGACGGTATTCCGTACGTACGCACGTGCAGTGATTTTGTTTTCTGCAGGATGGATAGATGGTGAAATAGAGTTGTTTCATACATATAATAACATATAATTATATGAGTGATACTGATTTTATTACTTCATATTGAAACAACGAAATAAGAAGAAGTAGAAGAAGAAATAATGTTGAAAGAATCGGTAACGGATATTACCTCTTCTTTCGACACACATTTTTGAAACCTCCTCTTAGGGCATTAAGATTGGTCTTTTAAGAAGACCAGAACCTCTAGGATGTTTATAGGTAAGTGGAGAAGATAACTTTTCAGGGTTTTGCCGATATTGAAGGTTCAAAGTGGTGTGAGGAAGAGAGGGAGGTGGTGCCCTTTTATAAGGGAGGAGAGGGGCACCTTTGGAATAACTAAAAATATTATTTTATTATAAAGTCATATTCGGTTTTTAATAGCTCCAAATTGAGTTATTTCTATGATAAAGTGGGTATGGGTTGAAATAATCTCATCCAATAGAATTTAGACTAGTTTAGGTTTCTATTTTAACCTTATAATTTAGATTTAACTTTAAGTTAAATAGTTTTTCTTTTACCGTGTCTTCTTGTTTTCTTACGCTATAAGGTTAGTAAACTTACAATAACAAGCCAAACGAACCCCATAATGTTTATTATTAATATATATAACCTTATCAAAGTCATTTGGCCGAACCTTAGATTTTTAGGAATAAAATAACAATTAATAATATAATATTTGTTTTAAAAACTATTTTATGTCAATTTTGACATTATTTGGTAATTGATTTTTGTGAAAATCATAACAGAATTATTAGTTCGAAAAAAGTTACCTAAATCAATAATAACATTTCATATTAACCTAAAAATTAATTTAATTTATAAAAAGTCTCAAATTACATTTATTTGGGTATTTATAACATCAATTATTTCAATATTTCATTAATATGGAAATTATTGCATCATCATTGTGTCATAAATAAATTAAATTATTTAATGTCTAAAATTTATAAATAAAAACCCATTATTTAGGTAATTATTTTAGCTTTCTAATTAATATTTATAGTAAAATTTATCTTCTGTATAACCCTATATTAAAAATTATTTAGTTATTAAACTTTGATTTTAACTATTTTAACCCTTCTTTAAATAAATTAATAATAAATGTCCTAATCTAATCCATGTGGGCCTTAATGGTCATATGTTATTACTAAGGTTGTTTTTGTTCTAATTACACTTATCCAATATAATTAGGACATGTGTTACGGTAATAATAATATCATTTTTACCCTTAATTACCCTATTTACTTTTAACTGTGGTAAAAAAAGTAAAAAGTTACTATTCAAAAAAAATTATTTTCATCTCATTGAACCACATTTTAGTCCTTGCTATTAACCGTGTCTCTCAGATTTTAGAAATTCCACTCACAGAAGAGGTAAAATTATGTTTGATGTGAATTTGCAAATTTTCTTAGGAGGTGGGTAAAAGATGGTGAAAAGTTCAATAAAATTTTTATATATCTAAAATTATTATAAAATGACTCAAATGTATTACTGTGAACTTATATAGGTATTATGTATCAATTTTGACCTAAAATAAATTTAAATAAAATAATTAATTATTTAAATAAAAATTCGGTTTTTAAATAGTAACCCAGTGTTTTCACTATTCATCAAAAATTGAAAGTTTTCAGAAAAATACCAAAATTTCACCCTAGGCTAATTTCGATATTCCGAATCCAAAAATGGAGTCCATTTACAAAGATAAAATTTATAAAATTTCAAAAAGTTGGTATTACTATTCATAACGGCTGGTTTATATAACAAATCGTTGTTTAGTGAAACTCAGTATTGCGTACAACACATGCTATCGTGGAGGGTCGTGATTGCGTGTAATGCAAGACAGGTCAGGGATGTGTGTTGTGAAAGCTCCTTTTGGTGTAGCATACAACACAAGACATTAATGAAATTAAAAAGAATATTTTTCATAAAATCTTGGGTGTTACATTCTACCCCCCTTAAAATGAATTTCTCCCTCAAAATTCGTCGGGGTTATAAATGGTTTACTACTCAAAATTTTCTTTAATTGAAACCCACATCGTAAAAAGGAATACCAAAACATGGCTTTAAAAACAAATGTATGAAACGTAACGGTTACAAAAATTAACTAATCACTAGGTTTTCACATAGGAGAACATAGGTGAAAATATGGATATGGAAGAGAAATCTAACCATCATGTTCTGATGGAGAGTGGTAGAGAACATGGCTATGAAAAATCCAACAATCACAAAGCCATATATTTGTGATGATATGGGGTACCATCTGATTCATTGGATATAAGTGCACTAGGACAAAATTTTTGGTTTTCAAGATCGTTTCCCTAAAGTTGAAGAATTTGAATTAGAATAAATACATACTTTATTTTGGTATAATCACACCATTGTTTGTTCCTTGAACAATTTCCACTTCATCTCTTTAAGAAATGAAGTTGAAATTGTCTTTCACGAAGTTTTAGCAGATCATGTGATAGAATGATAGGTCATTCTATCTATCTCAAACATAAGTCAGCAAAAATTATATACATAATTCCATCTATGTTGAGATTAAACATATATGGTTCCAAAACGGACTTATACTTCATCTATCATCTTGTATAATAAAATAAAACTAGTTTCTACTAACCAGGGACTTTCTGTAGGCCAGTGGTAGAAAATAAAGGCATGTCGCACTTCGGTTGTGGGTTCGATTCCCACAGCCTTGTTCGACGTGACGGGTTGTCGCTCATTCTGCAGGTTGTCCTTTTTTTTCTAAAAATACAATACTAACTTATGTCCAACATAATCCATTCCAATCTTTAGGGTTATCCATAATATTGCAGTCCATTGTCATATTATAGTGAAAATGATTACCAGAGATTTCATATAACAAGCATGTTAATACCATCATTGATCCCCACATATCATAAGATATGTCTTGTTGGTCACATTCCAAACATTCAAAGGCCTTAATCATGTATTCTCTTGAAAAATGAATACACATTGAATCTTAGTGAAAACATGAGTTCTGTCAACAGTTAACTCATTCCACATACCGAAACTCCAAAATTATATATACTCAAACCATGATATAACTATTTCTTTATATCAGTCATGAGCTCATGAATACTGTCAAACATTTCATTTTCTCCTTATCCCTTCATTATGCGTATATCATCTTCTTTCCAAAAATATCTTAATCACTTTCCATGGTTACCGGTACCATAAAATTATTGAAAACCATAATAGACCAATACATAAATATTCCAATATTCCACGATACTATATACAACATTATTTTGGAATCCCATTACATAAACACTTAATCATTCCACCACATTGATGTCATATTCAACATCGCCAATAGTGATCGCATGTGACTTCCCTTTGTCCTTTTCCTTAAGTGGTTGCTCATTTCGATCATCATTAACCCTTAGATTAGGGCATTAATTAGCATAATGCCCTATTTCATTTCACTTGAAGAATTGAAGTGTTGGTGGTGCGTTCTCTGAAATATTTTCTTTATTCACATTATTAGCAACCCTTTTTCCATTACTTCGACACTCAGCTGCTCGATGACCTACTTTTCCACACTTAAAACATTTTATAGTACCTTTTAGGCAATCTCCACCATGCTTCTTTCCACACTTTGAGCATTAAGAAACATTCATATTCTTTTCACCATTGTTCTGAGATTTCTCCTTGAACTCCATCTTTCATTTATTGTCAAAACCATGAGATGGATATGTAACACCAACTTCCATTTCTACTTTGATAGCACAATACACAATTTCTTCATAGCTACTAAAGTCTTTTATAGCTAATTCCCATTGAATATTTGGTTTTAATCCACTGAATAATCGATCAACTTTACTTTCAGGTTGGATGATAAAGCTAGATGCATACCTTGCAAGCCTTGTAAATTTTGCTTCATATATACCAACAGATTCATCATCCTTTTTCTTTAGTTCAAGAAACTCCTTCTCCATCTTTGTTCGAAGAATACGATGGAAGTACTTATTGAAAAATAAGTTCTTGAACTCGTCCCATTCCATGGAATGAATTTCATCTATTGGCCTCATATTATTGAAAAGATTACACCATTGATCAGCTTCACCTTCCAAATGATATACTGATAAGATAACTTTATCATGTTCAAAACATTGATGAACTGAAAATAACTTTTCAGTGGTACTGATCCATTATTCAGCAACAAGTGGATCAGAAGACCCATTGAAAGAAGGTGGATGTTGCCTCATGAATGAATCAATAGAATATTGTTCCCTACTCTGCTCATTTGTTAGTCCAGAATGATTCATAGCTTGTGTAAGTATAGAAATAAGATTTTTCACTCCATCTCCCATAACATTTGTTTGTTCAGGAGTACAATAATTGCATTGTCCATTATATGGATCAACATGGGTTTTTCGGGTTCCAGCCATCGTCTAAACCCCAAAAATAATAGTGTGAGATGAAAAAATCATGCTAGGGAAAACAACATAATAAAAGGGGAGTACCTTCAATATCTAACATCTTAGTTTTATTTCTATGATCGTTACCATAATTCTAGGACTATAACCTATACTTATACTTAACCATAGGGACTTCCCTAGACATACCTTAGAAATATCTCTAGGGATCTCACTAAAGTTCTCGCATCCTTGTTTCCAATGGTTGACTAAACCTTTCCTCTGAAACCAACTGTAGAGACCCAAATCTTGACGTACATGGACATTACATTACTTTTGCGGAATACTTGATACATAATGAAAAAAGACAAACAAGGACCGTAATATTTTAGTGTCTTTGGAAACTCGGAAAATGATCTTCTAATCATGGTGAAAGATCTTCAACATCTCCCATAAAGATCATCCCCTTTTTGTTTTCTTACCTAAAACCATTATTTAAATCTTGGGTAAAAGAAAACATATAAATAGTGAGCTCAAATTCTCAGTAAGGGTAAGCATATAAAACATAAAAAAATCCATAAACATTTGAATGAAAAAACATGAACATAAAATCTAAACATCAAAATCATGAGCAAAGACATAAATCTTGGAAGTACACAAGGCATAGATCATAATGGAACATCAATCATGATAAAATATAATGGGAATAAAACATGTAATTGTGGAAACCATTCAGCACATGTCATGATTTCCATAGTAGCCAAGACATTGCTGCCAAGACCATCTTAGTGGACAAAGTACATTTCTGAATCAAGTTTACTCCTCTTTTCAGTCCTGTAACACTGAACTAGATTAACTTACTGTTCCATCCATGTATATTTGATGAGATATAAATATTTACCCAATGAATTGGATGGAGATATAGGTCCCACCCATCTCATAATTAAATCATTCTTACTTATGCCACAACATAAACATAAATCATTCATCATAACCCAAATAATAAATTGGGTTTCATAAACATCATTCCATCATCACATAATCCATATAAAAGAAATGGATATAATTTCATAATAAGAAAAGTGAAACCATGTAAATCATAGAGACATTATACTTGAAACATACACATATGAAATAATTTCATCTTAGATGGAAAAATGGTTTTGATAAAACACTTGATATGAATTCTTAAGGAAAATGACATTTCTTCTTCAAAATCATTTTCTTTTCAGAAAATTCCATGAAATTTTAAAAGAAAAGTATTTGGTTGAAAATATTCATAAAACCTTGTAGAGTATTCTTTATAAAAATGAGGCGTTATGAAACCGTAAAAATCCGTTCACGCTGTATAAGTTAAAAATAACATTCTTCTCGTACTTTTGTCGGAAAAGTCAAAAAGTACCTTGTATGGTAAACATAAAAAGATTCCTTACATACCATGTAGTAAAAGTCACAAATGGGTAAAAAGTACTTTAAACATACATGAAAACATTTTTAGAAAACATTGGCTTGGATGACAAAGATAACCCCAGTAAATACTTACGAATAAACAATCTCAGATAAAAATGAGATTGATAAATTATCCCTTACCTTAGGTATGATATGCTTCGTACATTTCCAAACCTCTTGTATAATGATTTAAATAATGTCATTGACATATTAAAGAATAATATTCATTGTTATGATATCATATATGGTTCACTTATGACTTTATATTACCCGTTCTTTTGTAAGTTCCATGTTAAAGCAACGTTTTGGGTTAAATCGTTTTATTTATCGTATGTGTTTGGACTTGTTGTTCTTGATATTATTACTTATATCCTGATTTACTTAATTCCAGAATGTAAAACATGATTTATATATAATATATATTCAGTATATACATATATATATATGATAGATCGATTAAATGGAATTAAATACACCGTTCATGGAGATGGTAGGCCGTACGTACACATGAACATTGTTTTCGTTTCCTTATTGAATTGAATGTAATTAAGTAGATGACATACATATATATACACATAAATACAGTATCATTATAATGTCATATATTTCATGATTACTTATTATATATACTTTATAATCATTAATGAATGGTTAACATAGAGAATGAATCTCATCGCGTCGTGGAGACAGTAGTCCGTACATATGCACGAGCGATGATATCATTCCCATGATCGTGGAATTGCATTGAAGTGTATGTATAATATTTCAGAATCAAAATCACTTTGAAATAATCATATATAGTTATTTATTTACACCATTATACCGATCCAAGTACGGTGGTGGTCGAAAACAGATTACACCACGGTGTGGAGACGGTATTCCGTACGTACGCACACGCGGTGATTTCGTTTTTCGTAGGATGGATAGATTGTGAAATAGGGTTGTTTCATACTTATAATAACATATCAGTATATGAGTGATACTGATGTTATTACTTCATATGGAAAAAACTAAATAATAAGAAGTAGAAGAAGAAATAATGTTGAAAGAATCGGTAACGGATATTACCTCTTCTTTCGACACGCCTTTTTGAAACCTCCTCTTAGGGAACTAAGATTGGTCTTTTAAGAAGGCCAGAACCTCTAGGATTTTTATATGTAAGTGGATAAGATAAATTGGCAGGGGTTTGCCGAGCTTGAAGGCTCAAAGTTGTGTGAGGAAGAGAGGTAGGAGGTGCCCTTTTATAAGGGAGGAGAGGGGCGCCTTTGGAATAACTAAAAATATTATTTTTTTATAAAGTCATATTGGGTTTTTAATAGGTCCAAATTGTGTTATTTAGAAGATAAGGTGGGGATGCGTTGAAATAATCTCATCTAATAGAATTTATACAACTTTAGGTTTCTATTTTAACCTTATCATTTAGATTTAACTTTAAGTTAAATAATTTTTCTTTTACCGTGTCTTCTTGTTTTCTTACACTATAAGGTTAATAAACTTACTATAACAAGCCAAACGAACCCCAAGATGTTTATTATTAATATATATAACCTTATCTAAGTCATTTTGCCGAAACATAGATTTTTAGGAATTAAATAACAATTAATAATATAATATTTGTTATAAAAACTAGTTTATGTCAATTTTGACACTATTTGGTAATTGATTTTTGTGAAAATCATAACAGAATTATTAGTTCGAAAAAAGTTACCTAAATCAATAATAACATGTCATATTAACCTGTAAAATTAATTTAATTCATAAAAAGTCTCAAATTACATTTATTTGGGTATTTATAACATCAATTTAGTCAATATTTCATTAATAAGATAATTACTGAATCATCATTGTGTCATAAATAAATTAAATTATTTAATGTATAAAAATTATAAATAAAACACCATTATGTAGGAAATCTTTTTATATTTCTAATTAATATTTGTAGTCTAATTTATCTTATGTATAAACCTATATTAAAAATGATTTATTTATTAAACTTTGATTTTAACTATTTTAACCCTTCTTTAAATAAATTAATAATAAATGTCCTAATCTAATCCAAGTGGGACTAAATGGTCATATTTTATTCCTAAGGTTGTTTTTGGTCGAATTACACTTATACAATAGAATTAGGACATGTGTTAGGGTAATAATAATATCATTTTACCCTTAATTACCCTATTTACTTTTAAGCGTGGTAAAAAAAGTAAAACGTTACTATTCACCAAAAATTATTTTCATCTCATTGAACAACATTTCAGTCCTTGATATTAACCGTGTCTCTCGGATTTTCGAAATTCCACTCACAAAAGCGGTAAAATTTAGTTTTATGTGAATTTTCAAATTCTCCTAGGAGGTGGGTAAAAGACGGTGAAAAGTTCAATAGATTTTTTATAAATCTAAAATTATTATAAATTGAATCCAATGAATTAATTTGAACTTATATAGGTATTATGTATCAATTTTTACCTAAAATAAATTTAATAAAATAAAAAATTATTCAAATAAAAAGTCGGTTTTTAAATAGTGACCCACTGTTTTCACTATTCATCAAAAATTGAATGTTTTCAGAAAAATTCCAAAATTTCACCCTAGGCTAATTTAGATATTCCTAATCCATAAATGAAGTCCATTTTGAATGATAAAATTTATTAAATTTCAAAAAGTGGGTATTACTATTCATAATGACTACTTTATATAACATATCGTTGTTTAGCGAAACTCGGTATTGCATACAACACATGCTATCGTGGAAGGTCGTGATTGCGTGTAATGCAAGCCAAGTCAGGGATGCGTGTTGTGAAAGCTCATTCTGGTGTAGCGTACAACACAAGACATTAATGAAATTAAAAATAATATTTTTCATAAAATCTCGGGGTGTTACAGGAACACTCGCTTATGATGACCTCATCCTCCACAAGAAAACAAGTGAGTGATCCCATAGAAAAGGCCTGAGATCTTCCACCCCTGTAAAAATGAGATGCTGAGGGATGGGACCTACCCCCGACCAAACAGAAACTCTTCTTCCCTGAAAAATGATAACCCCAGACCACAGCTCTGCTTCATGAGGAATAATGACGACTCCCCTATAATAATGATCTTGTTCTAAATAATGTCCTCTCAATGACCTCTCCCTTCACTAGCACCTCAATATATGTCTCCACAATAAATAGGGTGACTTTTTACTAGATATCTAGAAGAAAATACTCATCTAAAGGAATCTCCCTTGCCTCATCATCTAGAAATAGGTCCAAAAAATATTGTAAAAGCTTCTTGAAATAGATTCCAAAATCTTTCACACTAGAGCTCATAGGTCTATGGGTAAGTTGCTCAGGGCGACCGGATTCCTTTAAGGATGAATAAAGCAACACATCTCTGAACTTTTCTCAGAACTCATCCCATGAGAACTCCGACTCCTCGCAATCCTCTAGTAACAACAACCTCCACTACCTCGCTGCCCCATGTATCTTCATCACAATCAATGGAAACCAATGCTTCTTCTAGGAACAGATCAAACTGAAGGCTTTCTCAACATCCTATAACCCGTCTTCTGTGAATGAAACTAAAACAGAGCCCTCATACTTCTGTAGAATCTAGTGTTGAAACTCTTAGAGTGTCCACCTCTAAGTGTCATCACCATCAACCTCTACCTTACATTGATCTTCTTGTGCAGCCTACTGGACATCTTCTGGGAAAAACTAACTAGGACGTCTACCTAGATCCATACTTGCAAAATAACAAATTTTTAAAACTCCTAAACCTAGAATATGGAAGATTCCACATTAGTTAATTAATTGTTTGATTTTATTAATTTTAGGTTAACATATCCCAAGTTCTACCCATTTAAACTTAGGCACAAAGTAGAATGATGCATGATCCTTTCTTAGGTCTCTACCCTGCAACCAGTATCACCTCGTTTAGTAGACACTATTAAATTAAAGGTCTGTGTATCAAATCACATGGGGCCCTAAATGCTTATGTCTCATCTGGTATATAGTTTTTATATCAATTTCAAAAATTAACTAACACTATTTATCTACCAACCCTTGAAACCTCACATGTTCCTAAAACCAAACACCATCATATCCCTCAACCTGACCTCTGAAACCAATTTTTCACAACCCCCCCCCTCCTCACACGGTGTACCCTCCTGGACTGTCAATGTGATAAGGGAGCTAGTGATCCGTGAGTCCGGCCTCTAGTAGGCCCCAGTATGACGACCAGTACCAAGGGTATAGTAAACACACAATTGGGAGGCATTACCCTCTAAGGAACACATGTGGAAGAGAGGGATAATACATACACCAAAATACTCTTACTCATACTTTAATATAGACTAAATCCCAAGAAAACATATGTAATTTCATGTAATAACTACTACAAATGAAAGGGAACACTTCAAGTACCATAGGAAAGTAAAAAAATCAGCGGCCTTGATTCCCGAACAACTCCTGCAACCCCAATCTAGTAGTAACTAGCCTGATCTCCAACCTTCATCAAGTGTCCTAAAAACAGTTTATATATACATAGGGTGAGTATAACATTGTACTCTATAGGATCCTCCCTAGAGTCTCTCATGTAAAATAAAGAAACCACGTTAAATCATAGTGAACAACAATTGAAACTAGATCGTTAGCTAAACTATTATACTAATTTTCCAACCTCACCATGGCTACTCTCACCAAATATCGCATACAAGAGTATGTAATATAATAAATAATATCAAGGGTACCCCTCTACCACTTCCCCATTGGGTTTCCTCTTTTCCCAACATCACACGTCCTAAGTATCTCTCTCCAAAAAGGATTGCATGTAGACACCCGGATAAAGCACCAAAATATTCACCCCTTGCAACACAACCACTACATCTATGTAACCAATGTTACCAAGTAGTTAATAGGAGACACCATAGCTCTCATAAAAGGTATAATATGTCGAGCATTATACCTCAATCCATTACAACCCATACACCGAGTGAGGAATCTATAGCCATCACATCATATACACATTAAACCTATAGTAGTTCATAGGAAACTATATCAAGAATATATTTGTGAATAACCACAAGCCATTACCTCCCTCTACACACATAATGGGGAAAACTAACTGTTGTTCTGATCATAACATGTAACTACCAAGAGAATGGAGTGGGTCGAAAAAGGGTATACATCCATCTATCCTCCCAACAGAATGTTGGGTAAAACAACCCCTAGGGTTCAAAATCCCTACGGTGTTAGTTTATTTAACCAATGGGGTGGAGTAGTGTCTAAAAAACTATTATAGATCACAAACACACTATGGGAATAACCTAGTCTTAGAGTCAACTATAGCTAACACATCTTGGACCCCCACTACCACTACTAAGACTATGTATCCTATAAGCACACAACCATTTAAAGAGATTTGTTACAATACTTCATTCTATTTTTTCGTTTTAACTTTACGTTAATTAATTCTTTAAACATTAATTAACAATTAACACTTCCACATTATATTTCATTAGCATCAATCCCAAAGTCCATTGTTCCATTAAATTTCACCTCAACAATGTGTCCCCGAAATCTCCAACCACATTGGTTAACATCATTTATTTAATCATTTATTAACAACATTATCACTATCACACATTTACATGCATTCTAGAATAACATTCTAAGCTACCAAACATGAGGGGATCAACCCAGTGAGTATATGGATTACGTGTCAAGTATTCCCACCTATGGTAGGAGCGTAGACCCATCCCCCCTCGAGAAGATAAACATGGGAAGAACATGGAATACCCTACGCATCATCACCCCTTTTTTATGGATGGTAAGCAAGATCAGTTTCCTTGAGAAATGGAAAATTTAAAGCATATAAACTACCAAAAAGATTCAGCAAGCACCCAATAATTCACATCCAACCCATTTCATCATATCTGTTGTACTCCCCGACACTCACATACATAAAATGATGCATCTCTCCACTCTATGCATTAACTAATGCCACAACCAATCGGTCTACCAAACCCACATATCACAACATCCATCCAGACTCACATCATAACACATGTAGTATGGAATAAAAATCTTATCAACTTGGATCATGGCCCATAAACAAGTCATCCATCCTACATAAAAAATGAAATCTCAAGTCTCCAAAATCTGTTTGTTTGATTAAAATAAACAAGTCATCCATCCTACATACACAATGAGAACTCATGTCTCCAAAGCACAAGGTACTTGTCTACATTATATAGAGGGCAATTCATAACCCTACAAAATATTATTTTAATCAAACAACCAGATTTTTATTCCGTCATGAATTACCCAGTTCATTATTAGTTGGTTCCAACTATGGGAAACCTAAACAGAAATCTATCATAGCTATCACAAATAATTAAATATTCTTATTACATCAATTTGATTAACATAAAATTACAACAACAACCATATTCATTTACAAGCATCTTTATCTTTGAAAAATAATTAAAATTAATCCTACTTTACGTTATTTACCAATTTCTGTAAAGAACTACATGATAAACAAGTAAATCATAGATATCACACTCTCTAGAATACAAGAGGCAATAATGTATGATTGATACCAATTTATTTATTTGGTTTATATAATTATTACATCAAATCCATTGTGGTCTAGTGGGAAAATTAATGCTAAATCTCTGCCTACACATAAAATAGTAGAGAAGTAAGGAATATCCTAACTCAAAAGGTTCATGACGTTCTTTATACGAAAATGATCCACACAACGGATTACGATCGCCTCCCCCATGACAACTATGTCCACCAAGGGATGTCGGGGACACCTCACCAACCGACACCCAAGAAAAATCCATTAAAAGCGTGGAGATCACATTCAATAACATGTATAGGAGAAATGAGAGAATAATGATTGAATAAAACACAAGAACAGAGGTATACCATACCTTCAGTTGATAACAGATCGACACTTGTTGCTTGCACCCATATAGGGGGTGCACATGTAGCAGGAAGAAACTTCAAGGGGAAATGATCCAAGGATTAAGGTTCAATCAAATCACTCCTATGGGAAGAAGTAAAGGATAGAGAATCTTGCACCAGGGAACAAGAATGATGAACAAGGGAGGAAGATATCTCATCCCTTTAGAAGATTTAATTGAGCAGCAGTTTAAGATACACAAGATTTTCCATTAAATGTAGATCTCATTAAACCGCGCAGTTTGACCAAGTAAAGGCATACAAAGCCTAAGGAAAATTATGACATGAGTTATGGGATTTAAATTGGTCTTGAATCCCTTAAAATAAGACCTTGAATGCATTTTATGTCAAAAAAACATCAAAGGGGTGAAACTGTAGGAAGCTAAAAACACTGTACACCTTCTGATTACTGGAAACATTGTACACCTACTAATGGATGGAAATATTGTAAACTCACCGATACTGATAGAAAAAATGACTCACTGATGCCGACTGTACAAATAACTCATCGACGCTGACAGTAAAAATGAATCACTGACGCTGATAGAACAAATGAATCACTAATGTTGTTGGTACAAATGAATCACTGATGTCGATAGTACAAATGACTAACCAATGACATTGTTCACATCTATATCACTGATGACTCTGCTAATGTTTGTCTCACCAATGACACTGTTCACATCTATCTCACTAATGACACTGTTCACGTCTGTCTCACCGATTACACTATTCGCATCTATCTCACTAATGTCACTATTCACTTCTGTCTCACTGATGACATTGTTTACATCTGTCTCACCGATAAAAATGTTCATGTCTGTCACACCGAGGACACTATTCACATCTATCTCACTGAAGACAACGTTCACATCTATCTCAACAATGACACTGTTCATAAGACTGAAAACACTATTCATAGAACTACCAATTTGGAAAAGTGCTAGGGATAAGTCACCTTGGCCTCCTAAAACACCTCATACACCATATTTTAGCAATGGAATGGACTAGAGAGGTCCGAGCCATTACATGGTTCATCTTTAGAAGTCATTTAAATCAATTACACATCATGTAATGGTTTCTTGTGGTGTATAAAAGAGATTTATGGATTTAATAACATGGGGAATTACCCTAAAGAACACATATGTAGTAGCTACACATATTCTAACTCATAAGTGACATGTAACAATTGCACATTGTGTAAGTTGAGAGATATGTTTTCTTAAAAGAAAAAGGGGGATCCCCAACATTTCTTTTCCTATACACACTAAGAAAAAAGGTCCCAAGGATTCTTCCATGTCTATCCTAACTCTTAAAGGTTTTTTTTATTCTCAACTGCGCAAGTTCTAAAATTTGATCTGTTGGTGGCTACATATTCCTCTTAGAAAGGCCTTAGATCTACTAGAATATTTTATTATGTTCTCCCTTCATATGTTGCAATCAATCTGTGTGATCCATTTTACACTATTTCCATGTTGTTCATAAAAAAATTGATTTTTTATTATTCATCATGAGTTAGAGGATGAAATTATACGAGTTAGTGCCATTGAGTATGAGGTAGGGGTTCCTAGCATTCTCATTGATTTTGTGGTTTTTTCTGGTGGTTCACTCTATATATTCTTATTGGGTAGACAAAGAGTGACATTAATAATTAAATTATTATTTATAAATTGATGAATTGATATCATGGGATATCATTAGGTATTCCCAAGACCTATATTCCTTATATTCCTAGTGGCAGGATTCAGGCCTTTTGGAAAGGGTAGGTCGAGTGAGAGTTCAAAATTAAATTGATTTTAATATATTTATTTATATTTTCTTTGGGAATCTGGTGGGAAAGGAAAGAGGATTTTAATGATGATGATCACCTAGACTGAGATGATGTGGTTGTCTGTATGGGAATGGCTTGGGATGTATGGGTGATGTTGATCACATGTTGGGAAACATAGTCATCAAAGTGATGTAATGTTATCATCATGTTGTGCGCATGGATCTTAGTATTTGAGGTCATGTTGAACATCATGATTTACCGACATGGTTCTAAAGGAACAAGGTTCAACACAACATGACATAGGTACTATGTTTTTAATTTCCACTCAACTCTTGTTGGAACATGAGCCATTTGAGTTTAGTGCACATATATATGAATCCAATATAGATTGTTTTGACTTGTCATGTTGGTGGGGGACCCTATAAATCATATGACTTAGGTGATTTAGTTGACAATCTGTTACATTTTGGGGTGCTCGTCATATAATTCCTTGTTGATGGTAATAAAGTATTAGTTGATAGTGATGAGAAAATCTGTTTGGGGAAGAGGCTCACCATATTACATGAGGCCATTGGGAAATGTTATTCTAATTATTAACGTCAATATACCTCGTGACGTTAGGCTTCAAGATGATGGTGAGTACTTATGGGAGGGTAGACATCTTTGTGCCTCAGACATTGGACGTTGATTTGATGGGCACTTTAGAGATGGTGTCTGAGGTATAAGGTAATTTTTGATGGTGCCTAATGTTTTTACACCGGTTTATATGGTTTTTGGAATGATTTGTTGGGTGGTATGTTATATTTTTACCTTGATAGTTTTCCTAAGATTCATTTTCATCAGGGGATTCTGAGAGTATAATCCATGGATCATCACCATTGCAGTTTTATCTAAATAGAATGATTTTTTATGCTATATATATAACCTAGGAATGTGTTTAAAAATTATTAGTGTCAGAAGAAGAAGGTGATCATATACTTGTGGTTGATGAGGACAAGGGAAGCCAAATAAGTATTATATGTTCATATGATAAATGTTTATTTATATTTTGTAAACAAATGCATTATCAAGGATATAAGAAAGGGACATGTTGGTGATGGAATATTTCAATTTATTCTCACACCCTAAATGGGCCCTCAAGGATGCATGTAGACTATATCTATCTATGACCAGGTAAGTGACTAAGCTTAGTAATTGGACATTAGTTGATAATTTAGGAAAATTTTCATAGGTTGAATGGGAAGGGAACATTGAGGTTCTATCATCAGTTGGATTTTCTTTTTGAGTTTCTTTTTTATATCCATCATGGTTAGATATGAATTTACTTAATTATGACCATGGGAGACCATTTTTTTATTTCTTTTTATCACCAAATAAGGAATGTTGTCTGTATATGTTAATTATTTCCTTCGGTATTATTTATTTTTTCAGTGAAATTGATTTATTATTTTGGTATAAGTTCTTGCTATTCCTTTGGCTATGTTATGGTCTTTATTCCACTACTAATATATATATATATATATATACAAATATTATTATCACCATCTAAGGTTATAGTCTCACCACTGTAACCTCTTCACACCTTCACTGCTATTTGGTGGCCTTTGGTGTACAAGGAGGTGTTCCCAAGGCCCAGTGGTCAGCCTACCTATAGCATGGTCTATTGTGGAATCTAGGTTCGGGTGATACAGAATATAATGAATTAAAAATAGATATAAATTTTATTTTTAAATCATTAATCTTCATATAAATAAATTCATAAATTAATTTTATGAATATGGACATAGAAGAAAATGATTTAAAATAAAAATCATTGAAACATTTAAAATTAGTTTCAGGTAATGTGTCTCTTACCACAATTCTGGATTGTAACATGAATATTCTATCATTTAGAATAATAAGAATATTTTATTTATTTAATTTATTCATAAAATTTTACATTTTAATTGTTCCTTTTATTTTACTTATCTTATTTTTATACTTAATTAAATTATTGATTATGTATACATTGAATGTTTTGAGGATGTTTGGTTCAAAAGTTCAATATGACTTTAGTGGGATGGAGTTGGTGAAATGGATCAAGATTATTTTATTTATAGAATATTTTTTTACATTATAATTAATGTTTTTAGACAAATTTTGTTTGATGGTTACAAAAACTAAAAGATATTATAATCTTGAAGATGGTAGGTATTACGACTCATGAGTGACATTTCAATTTTTGAAAGAAAATGAGAGAAAAAATGTGACTATAATTTTAGTATTTTAAAATTATTAAAATATCATATATATATAATTATATATATTTAATTAATATTATATATTCCATCAATTCGATGTAGTGAAAAAAAGGAACCACATCACTTTATGGTGGTGGTAATTCGTACATACGCAAGAATGAAATTATCTTTTACAATTGTAGGAAGGGTAATAAAATATATGTTATATTATATTTAGATAATGATAAATATATAAATAATATCATATTTATATTAGAAATTCATAATTGAAACCATATGTGAGAGGGAATGCTGAAAAACAACTTTCACCGGTTTTCGATGATGTAAGCTATTGTACACACGAATGAAGGTTTCACTTACAATTAGATGAAGAAAAGATTAATTAATTTTAATAATACAATGTAACAAAATCCTAATATATGGAAGATTCTTTTTTTTATATCATAATGTTTTTAACTATTTTGAAGGAAGTATAAGAATAAATAAAACTATAACATTCGGGTAAAATGTACACATTGTTTTCGAAAAACCTCCTTTTCTTTACAGCTAAATACCTAATATGTTATTATTATGACAGAAATAATACCTCAATTAAATGGTAAGGTAAGTTATTACAATATTTTGATAGGTATAGGAAGAAATAAAGCCTATTTATTTTGGTATAAATGAGGAGATGTGTGTCCTTATATATGCAGTGGAGGAGAAATGATTTGAAATTTTCCAAAATAGTAATATATATTAATGAATTTATCAATATAAATAGAACCAAAATTTACCACTTATGATTATTAGATGATTTAGGTTGAAAATAATTACATTATATCTGTTTTTTTATTATTTTCGGTTTCATCTTCACAAATATTATTTTAGTTAAACCCACCGAAAAACCTATTTTAACGATAACTTCAATAATTTGTTTTCTATTTATAATATTAATTATGACCAAAAATTATATTGAAGATTTTATATATTATAATATATCTTCATTAGAAATATGGAATCTATTTTTGAAAATTCAATTTAAATAATTTGTAGTATTTAATTTCAAATTAAACCAATAAAATGGGATGAAAATTGGCTTTCCTGGAGAAATGTATCCTTAAGTATAAAAATTTTTTTAACAAAATAAATCATAATATTTATTAAACAAAACTTAATTGGATTATTAATATTATAATTAAAATAATATTACTTTTATAATATTTAATGATAAAATTGAACAATATAATTTCTTAAAATAAAAATAAGGTTTCAAAAAAATTAGTATTTTCACTATTAATTCGATATATCAAAATATTCCAAACAAATCTCAAAAATTCATCATAATATAATCTTTAATTGATGAATTGAAAAAATATACCATTTATAAAAATATAAACACTAAAATTTTTAAATTACTTTTTAAAAATAATATCTTATATTGTAACATCCCCAACCAAGAATACACTAAACTAGTACCTCGAGCCGAGTAGCAACAAGTCCCCATGTGTGCCTCCATATATGATAGAGGTTTATGACTAGATGTGAGGGAATAATAGAACTTGTGGAGAGACAATACCATGTTTACCAGAGTATTCCACATTTGAAAAAAAATTAAATAAAGGAAACAATAATCAATGAACCGTAATCATTAATTACAATCCATTTCCCAAACAAGGTAAAAAACACATACAAATGAAAAATATGCCATTTCATGATAACAGTCCCAATATTTAAGAAAATACAAAATTAATACAAAAATATATATCCTGAAAATGGGTGTTGACTCCAAATTTGGATCCTCATCCTTGCACATCACAATCCCAACTCAACTCCCCAGCATAGGGACTTTTCCCTTGTCATGTACTATAAAATTGAAATTTGATCAATTACTCAATGGTGGCCTGAGAAGGGTGTGAGTACAACTTAGTGGCCATGAGTAATGGTATCTAAAAACTATCTATTCTAGATATATAGTGCATGAAACTACTAAATAAATTTCAAGGTAAAAAGAAGACAACTTGGGTCCTATTAGCTAACAATATTCACTATACCCATTTAATCACTAAATCCATTTTCATCACTTGTTCTATGGGTTAGTCATTTACTTAATCTTCAGAATGGACGAAGAAGGTCAATTACTTTGTATAATGTAATATTGAAGGTATTTATCTCCCTAGGATCAATAATTTCATAAATAATTACAACACACTTACCATAGACCCTCAGTCCACTTAGTCTCATCAAATGAAACTATTAGAGGCGTTGATCCTAATTCACCTACCATAACCCATGCATTATGGTGGTGGGATTTAGAGCCTCAGTTTAACTCAAATTGTGTGTGTAGATCCTCAAGTCCAATACCCCACATCTTCCATGCCATGCGCACATGCATATTTATCTACTTCCAACATATACAATATCACAAACCACACACAACCAATACTCATAACATTTACAATTCAAATTTCAAAAGAACATATGAATCATCATCAAGGCGTACCCACTAGAACATTTACCATTTACATAGAATATCCCATTTTACCCATTCCCCCTTTCATAACATAAACAATTTGTCATAATCCAACAATTGAAATACATTATCCCATTTGACATATTCGAAAAATTCTCATACATTGTCACATTTGTCCTACTCATCAATTCCCATACATTAACATATTTTTCATAGTCATGAATTCTCATAAATTAACTATTTTAGAATATTCATTAACAAATATATAATAATACATTTACGCATGTCCATTACAGACTCAAAATTAATTTCACACATTCATATTATTCCATTTAACCCTTTCCCACAACATGCGAAACAATACCTTATGCCATTTCCAACAACTAGACACAAATACCATTACTACCTCTTAATTATTTAAGCAAACATGTCAACATTTTCATCATGTTTTTTACTTCATATCATGTGAATAATTGTCTTAACAACTAAATTTTCCATTTGTGGTAATCTTGGAACACCACATGGGTGTACCAAGCCCAGTCCAATCAATATCAACGCATACCATGGAGATCATTATTTGTTTAATTCATCATTTGGACCACTATTTTACCAAGTATTACCAATGGAATCACATTCACAACAAGAATGCACCATATACCAACCATATACACATAAATCATGAATCTAGTCTATGGGATATAACTTTTAGACCAACCACCTCAAATCCATGGATGAACACTAAGTTAACCTTAGCCTCATATATGCATTCAAGAACCCTTTGAAGCCACAACCTATTATCCACTGTAAATAGATTTTTTGAGTCATTTGGTAGAATAATAATGAAACCACAATCCTTAATATTAAAAAGAAATGAAAGATGAGTAATAGACATACCCTGATCTCCAATCCACACCTAACATGCCAAACATTCTACAATTGAAGGTGATTGATCGTTGGGAATTATTGGTCGAAATGGTTCACAAGAAGGATTGGTAGAGGATATATGAGGGAATAAATTGGGTGAGATATTCCTTAAAATCAAGATGGTGTAAAAAAGTAAAATCCACCTTTTAATAGGTCACATAATTTGGCTATACAGTATTCCAAAATGTGCGCCAACTGTGTGCTAACCTCTTCCCAAGAAGAATTCTAACTGCACAGTTTCATGTGGATCCCACATTTTTTGAAAAACCATGCATGAGATAATGTTCATGTAGGGTTCATGTCACATGGTTTTTAGTGGGATCATGCACTGTTTGAAAAATTGTGTTCCAATCAAGAATAATGCCTATGTCCAAGATGACATGGTTTGGCCTCCCTTATTATATGTCATGGACCCTTGTGACTCCCCTGAGTCTCCTTATACACCCATTAATCATTTTATGAATCATAATTGTGGTATTTAACTGTAATATGATGAATCTTGTACCTCACTAGATGTTCAGAATCATATAATCTCCAAGACATATAACAGTTTGTCCTCGAGCCGCTCATCCCATGAAACATTTATAGTCCAAGGTTTGTCACATCACCTCAAGTGCATTTTCTGAAACAATAGAGGATTCTGACTAGAAATGAGGTCCAAGGTATGATAATGGGGAAAATATTCCCTCATTGGAATTGTAGACACTACAGAATAACAAATAGTAAAAAATATCAGAAGTAGTAATACCACCAAAATACGTAAATAACATATACTAGTAACAACATAACAACTGGAGCATATATAAATGATTCTTGTCACATGTGTGTAAGAATGTATCTGAACAAGTCATAATGTTAGAAAACAATACTGAAAAAATGGAAAAAAGTAATCTATAGAAGCATCACAAGCCTCATATTGCTCCCATTCTCTCCATATCCCACATCAATCAAGTACCTGATGAAGAAGGGTGATTTCCCTTATCTATACCTACAACCATATAATCTGTATGGGTCCAAATTCATGAACCAAATAGGGTGTGGGGAGAATCCCAGTAGGGAAACACCAAAATATCTATGTCTGACTGTCAGTTAATATATATAGAAGGTAATATGCAGAAATTAAGTAATAAACTAGGAAGTAGTCAAAAGAAAAAAATCCATCAGTTTTCATCTACATTCATTTATATTTATTATTCAACCTTCTCAATAGGTAATCTTGGGATCTATCCTAATCTCTACATCACCCTACTTTCAAGTACTAAAATAGATTTCTCAGAAGACCATCTAAACAAACATGTAAAATCGAGTCCAAGCTTGTTATTTGTCTTGGAAGACTCATCGCAATAATGCATTCATCCACAACTGACCCTTAGGAAATTCTCTCGCTATCTAAACTCTATGGTAACACATAGAATTGATTAATGATAATGACTTCCTATATAGATATCATATTCAACACCCCTAGGTCTACATGGAAACAATAATTTATTTATGACCTCTGGGTAGCTCTCACAGTCAATACACCCTTGGTCAACATAGAATAAATAAATCATAAATGACCTCCTAGGTAGCTCTCATGGTAAATACCCCTGGGTCAAATTCTACAATAAGGCTCTCATAGACGTCCGTAAATAAACATGGAAACCCCCACAGTTTTTCTAGCCCAAGGTTCTCACGGTCCATTGGAAAGCAACACCCCTATCATATAAAATCAACACATGTAATCTATAACTACTACATGGATAAAATTCACAAGAATAATGAATGAAATTAATGTTATTAATAAAACTCCATCCTTAAAAAATCATGGTATGGAAAAAAGATATTCCTCATAGGCAACCTAGTCTAAACATCCACATGCAGTCAAACTAGTGAAATGTACCCATGGGGTGTCTCGTAAACAAGGAATCCATACATACCCATATTCAATAACCAATTTTTAATCAATTAAAACCTAATAGGTAAATAATAGGATTAATTTACCAATCAAGAAATACCCCAAACATGGTTATGAGGTATTTTTAGTATATATAATCCAAACACAAACAATGAAATGTACAAACCACCTACCTAGATGTTATATGATAAATACTCTTGAACATCACCCCTTCAACTGGCCTAGAACAACATAGATCTACAAAATGCATAAATATGATCATCCCTTGATAACTCATGATAGAGGAAGAATCAGGAAGAAAAGATCTAGTTGAATTGATAACTCACCAGTGGGACTCCAACACACCCAGTCGTGTCTCGATCGGAGCTCAAACAGAGAACTGGGAGGGGTTCAAAGTTCGTGACCATTCTGTCTCTATCCTATATGAACCTATGGGAGGAGGATATGTTTTCAAGGATGATACATGATTCCACACTGATTTATCAAAAAAAATAAAAATTACATGGTTTATATATTAAATGAACACGCCATGTATTAGACTCAATCGGCTCACTCTTTAGGTTGTTTTCCAGGCCACCTACATAGCTATGTACTCAGCTATTACATGGCTAGTACACAGCTGTATGCAGTACTGGGGTACACGGCGTGTACTCATACGTACATGTCATGTACATATAAAATTCACATTTCATCCTTTTTTTCTCTAAATAAAATGGAAATAAATATCCAAACCTGAAATGAAGATCTGGGTTTTTTACATAAGGCACTATACCAATTAAAAAAACACCACTATTGGCACCATAAACCAGGACATCCATTTCAAAACCCAATGCAATCCCCCTGATCACATCCCAAAAGTGTTACCATATCTATATTATTAGACAATAAATTTCAACCTTAATTCCAATACCTAACCAAACGTTCACAAATGATCACCCCTCTATCCAATATAAAAAACTCTCCAAGGTCTCCAAACTAAGTCACACTCATTTCCCAAAACACCTATACATAGGGAGTACTCACAACACCATGGACACCCATTTCCCAGGTCCCATCATGTTCCAATATGTTGCGCACTTGAAAATCAGGTCTACCCCCCTAAGAAATAGTCGAATGGTGTTACCACTGAAAATATCTTGTCAGATCAAACATACATTTCATGACCCACGCTTGGTCTTATTCCATCATCTAAATAAAAAAATAAAAATTTCACTACAAACTACTCTTCTTCTTGATTATCTTGGACCAACTAGTTATTTCTCTCTACTAATGGTGGATAATTCTCCTCAGTATCCTCTTATTTCCCAATCAGCACATATCATCTTGGTTACATTTCTCTATAATTACAAAATTGATTATTAGAACACATAACATAAAGCTTCAACAGTTTACATAAAAGGAGACCCTACACTATCTTGAAACAACCCTTTTCTCATACACTATCCCAATAAACATAATCCCATCTAGAACACTACTCTACACCATCGCCACTATGGGTCATGGATAATATGGGGTAAACCAACATACATATTAACAATTCATTTTAGTAGAAACCTTTTTAAAACCATTTTCACACTCATAAGGTAAATCATTATTCTTAGTCACAATTCCCATTTCAGAACATGTTACAACCAACATTTTATCTCATTTAGAACCCTCAATTAAGAAAAATCATTAAACCATTATTTAACATTCTTTAATTTTACCAAATCACATCATTTTTATTACAAACCATTTTCTTCAAAAAAATTAGGAAATTGAAATTCATTCTACCCTTCATGTCCCACACACCTATCTCTTTTGTGCATAACAAGATTCATACCTCTTATACCAATGGCTCCCTATAATGATACATGAATTCAAAATTTCATTCCATTCATTACATAATAAAAATAAGATAAAATAGTCACATAACACAACAATAAAATCACCTAATACTGAAATATCATTCAACTATAAAAAAACATGTCAAGAACAACAATTCCCACTCTGGGCACTTGTGTTTTCCCTCATAAATGTGCAATATACTACCATGAAAGATCTAATTTGTAAAGTTCAACAATACATAATATTACTTATACCTTCCGAAATAGTTAGGTACATAAAATAACAACTCGGATACCACTTTGCAACCTCCTTGACCTGGAATCAAATAAATCGGTTCCTGGAAACGGGTCACCATATGAAATCAAAAGTGATTCCACATATGAAAGATGTTTTTTTACGAGAAAAAAGTTTATAATCGACCACATGGAGAGACTATAACCTCTTTACTAGATAAATCACCCATAGAAAAAATATGAAATAAAGTATACTAAAATAAATGAACCAAAAACATGCATTACCAATCATTTCCCAATAGGGTATAGAACTGAACCAAACAACAAATATACCATGTCATGATATAATTTCCAAAAGTGATGAAATCCCAAAATAATGAAAAACAGTCAAATCCTCAAAATTTTTCCTAAATCAAATTTTGGATCCTTATCCATGTACATACCAAGACAACACAAATCTGCAGCATAATTCCCTTTCCCTTGTCCCTTCCTACAATTGTGAAATCTGATCGGTAACCTAATGGTGGCCTGGGTAGAGTGTGAGTACAACTCTGTAGACCAACACCAATGGTTTCTACAAAATGGATAGTCTAGTTATATAGTGCATGAAATTACTAAATAAATGGTAAGGTAATGTAAAGACAACCCATGTGGCATTAGTTACCGATATTCACATTAAAAATTTTAATCAAGAAATCCATTTTCATCACATGCTCCATGGGTTTGGAATTTACATCATTTAAAAATGGCCTAAGATGGTACATTACTATCCATAATGGACTATGTCAAGTTCCCTATATCTCTTGGGATAAGCATTTCATAAAAAATATATCACACTTACATTAGAGCCTTAGTCAAGGTAGTCTTATAAAATGAAACTATTAGGGGCATAGAGCCTTATCCCCCTTCACTAACCCATGTATTATGGGTGTGGGATTTAGTGTCTTAGTCTAACCCAACAAGTGGTCATAGATCCTCAACTTTAATAGAAACCAAATTACAAACCATGGTCACATTCTTGTTTATCTATATTACAAATATACCATATCAAAAACCACCCACAACAAATACTCATAACATTTATTATTTATATTTCACAAGACATTTGAACCATCATAAATCCTTAACTCACTATCACATTTACCATTTACTTCTCATATCCCATATAACCCATTTCCCTTTTAATACCTTAACCCACTTAGCATAATCATCAATTCCCATACAATAGTCCATTTGACAAATTAAAAAATTCACATACATTAGCCCATTTGAAATATTCATCAATCACCAAACATTAACAAATTTGACATATTCATCAATTCCCATTAATCAACGCATAAAACAAATTATTCATTTCATTTTATTAATCTATTTACTCATTTCCCTGAAAAATTCATATGACTTTTGACACTGTTTCTGAAGATTTTCGTAGGGTATGTGCCTCTCTATTCCATATGTGTGTGTTGGGACACTCAGCTGATGGTTTGGGTGTTTGTTTCCCCATATTCCTACTTTCCAAAGGTGGGAAGAATTCATCACTTCTTCAGATATTTTTTCTCCTTGATCAAATTGGGATGATGGGATGTCAGTATCTCCTTCCGTGGATTCATCCTCAAAATTCATCAACTAGTTTAGTTCTCCCATAAGATTATGATTTTCTTCATGAAACCATTTCTGATGAAATATCTTTTCAGATTCCGGTTAATTGCGTTTATTCTTTCAGGACATTCCAATGGGTATGTCGGGGCAGTAACCTTTGGTTAAAAGAGTAACCATGTTGGGCATCAATGGCATGTATGGATGCTGAAAAACTGGTACACATGAATTCTTCCACTTATCATAGTGATTCTCGTGGGTGTGGAAGCCAAAGGTACCCCACGTTAAATACAAAGAATCTTACGCTGGAGGCATTTTTCCATGGTTTTCCTAGGTTTCCAATGTTTAACACAGGGCATGACATGAGTTTAATGTCTAGAGGAGATGGATTGGATGGATCAAAACACATATGAGAGTGGATTGGAGAGGTACCTCCATAAGAGGGATCGCCTGGATAGTTTATTGGATGAATGGATCCGAACACCAAATTTGGATGGTCCTAGGGTGGTGTGTCCTACAAAGGGGAGTGTCTCACACTGTGAAGGCTGGTCTGGACACCTCAAAGGGAGGATTAAAGGATGTTGTGTCCCAGTGAATTGGAGAACAAAGATTATCATTCATTTGGATTGAACCTCAAAAAGGCCTCCTACATACCCAAAAAGGTATCAAAACCCACGTAGTTTGTGATGGTGAGGCATGGAATTGGGGTGTACACAAAGGACAGAAACCTGAGACCAGGTTGGGGCTCACACATGGTTAGCATCCTGGGCGCTACAAGAGAATTGAGATGAGTGGATCTTACACATGGTTTGAGGCTCGTGTGCTATGAAGAGTAGTGGGATGGATGACATGATTCCAATAGGATGTGGTCACCTAGTTAAAAAAAGGTGGATAGAGAGGATGAGTCTAAGAATTAGGATGGATATGGGAATGGAACTGAGAAATGGTGTGAAGGTGACGATATTGGGATTAAACCTCAAAGAGGTTTCCTATATATCCCTATTGTAGGGAATCAATGTCCACATAGTTCTGGGTTGGGGTAATAAGTCACCTAAGGAGGTGGCTCAAGATAATGGACATATGAATGGGACACATAGGATGTAGAACCTCTAGGATAAGGAATGATATTTGTGAAACACCAAGACTCAATAGAGAGAGACCAGGATGGGACATGGGACATGGGTTTGAACCTCAGGGAGGATTAAAACATACCTTAATAAAAATGGAAAATATCAATGTTCATGTAGTTTATAAGTGGGTAATAGATTCAGGGTGTACATAAAGGACAACGACTAGAACACATGCTTTGGGATTATTCATGGTTAGAGGCTAGTCGCAAGAGGGACACTCTTGGTTGGAGGAGTATGACTTGAGTGTAGGTCTTATGAATGGTTAGTTTTCCAGGAAAATAGGACATGTAGTTGGGGTGTACACCAAGGACAACGATCCTAATGGGTTTACCAAAACACCTCTGGTAGGTAGTTCCAGGTGGTGTGTCCCAAAGAGGGAATATGTCACATCAGGAGGGTACATCCCTAAGGGGGAGAACTAGAGTTTACCGTTGGTTGGGATTTAACCTCTAAGAGGATTACTACATACCTGAATGGGATCAAAACCCACGTAGTTCTCAAGGGTGAGGCATGGAACCAGGTTGTACAAAAAAGACAAAAACCCAGGAGAATACTGGGGCTTACACATAGTTAGCAGCCTAGGAACAACAAAGAGAATTATGATGAATGGGGCTTACACATGGTTAGTGTCTTGTCTTCAATTAAGAGAAATGGGGTTGATGGCATAATTCCACAGAGACGTGGTGACCCGGATAAAATTAGGGAAGATATGGAGGATGTTTCGAAGAACGAGGACTGATTTGAAAATGGAACCGAGAACTAGTTTGAAGGTGAATGTATTGGGATTGAACCTAAAAGAGGATTCCTATATATCCATGTGGCAGAGAATCTAAGTCAACCTAGTTCTGGGATGGGTAGATGAGTAACATGAGGAGGCGGCTCATGAGAATGGATGCATGCATGAGACCTGAAGGAAGTAGAACCTCCAGGTTAAGGAATGATCTTCCCAAAATATAGAGACTTGAGGGAGAGACCAGGATGGGAAATGCGAGATGGGCTTGAACTTCAGAATGGATTCATACATACCGTAATCAAAAAGGGAATACATCAAAGTCCATGTAGTTTGGAAGTGGGGCATAGAATCGGGGTGTAAACAATAGACAGAGACCCGAAGGCCTGTTTGGGTCTTCTGGATGCCTAGTGGCCTATTGAAATAGGGACACTCTTTGTTGGAGGAGTATGGATTGAGAATGGGGCTTATGCATGATAAACTGCCCAGGAAAAGAGGATATGTAGTTTGGTGTGTACACAAAGGGAAATGACCCAAATGGGTGCACCAAAACACCTTAGGGAGGTAGATCCTGGTAATATGTACCAAAGAGAGTATATGTCACATCAAGAGGGTACATCACTAGGAGGGTGAACCAATCTTTACCCTTGGTTGGGATTGACCTCAAAGTGGATTCCTAAGTACCCAAAAGGGAACAAAACCCACATAGTTTAGGGAGCATACAGTGTAACATCTAGTGGGACAAGGTGAACCGACGTAATGTGGCTGGAATAGATGGATTGTGGGGAGTGTTGAGATTGAATCTCAGAGAGGCTTCCTACGTACCCTGCATAGAAGGAGGAGAGAAAAGTCCACATATTTCAGTGGTGAGGGGCATGGGGCTTGTGCATGGCCAGAAGCCCAAAGAGAATTTCATAGTTGATTCATACCCTATGCCCACTTGATCCATGATCAGTCCGAGAAAGAAGAGGTAGTGATAGACATGAAAATCACATCGCAAAGGGTGCATCAGTGAGGAGTAGAGTGGGGCTTACATATGGCTAGCGACTCAAAGAGGAAATAGGGGAATACGCGTGGTCAGTGGCATAGGGAGAGGAATATTGGGAATTACTTCAGGAGGGAAACCTGATGAGAGAGGACGGTGTCCAGATGTACGAGGAGGATATATGCACTGTACATGGATCACACTATCTCTGTGGGTTGGGGCTTGTGCAGGGGCCACCTGAAGCGCACATGGAGAAAAAACAAAAAGGGGGGAGAGAGTGAGAAGGCGCTGTCACTAATCCTCCATCAACTCATCCTGGACTAGCCACTGACACGATGATCATAGTCTAATGTCATGTGTTGAGGACAAAGGTGCTTTGCATTTTAATGTCATCCACCTCAGATGGTGAGGAATCAATCCTCACCCCTAGTACATACATAAATAGTTCCAAACCACACTTGAGGGAGGGATGGAACATTCAATTCCATTGAATAATGGGGTTGTGGAGTGATCCATTTATGTGGTCACATTAGTGTGGCTATGAAAAGATGCATTATCCATTAGTGTGCATATGAGAAGAAGCACAAGGAAGGCTAATGAAACAAGAAACACCACTCAAGGGACCGGGAAATCACTTCGTACAAGCCTAGAGGTCCACATGAGAGAGGGGTTTTCAAAGCAAGAGGCCTTGCAAGGAGGGGCTTCACGAATCTTTCACTACAAAAAAAAATGAATATTTACGACGAGTTATTTGCCACGGTCCGCTAACTCCGTCGCAAATAACCATTATTTCTGACGGGTGCATACTTATCGTCACAAAACGCTTGGCGCCCAATACGCGCCAAACCACAATTAAGGCTATTTGCGATGATATCATATTCTCGTCGCAAATAGCATCCGATTGTTTTTAATATTTGTGACGGGATACCTTACCCGGCGCAAATACTTTGTCGGCGTGTGGTATTTGCGACGAGCCCCATCACAAAAACATTTTTAACAGCCCGCTGCTATAAATGCGGGCATAGGTATTTAAGACATGCCCCATCGCAAATACCCATGTTGCAAATTATCTAACCTATATATACCCCCATCTGTTTTCTTCTCATTCCCCTCTTTACTAAGCTTCTCTGTCTATCTCTACATAAAAAATATCTACTAAAATTTTATATATTTTAAACATGCAAATCAAAGCATTATTTGTGACTTCAATAGTCTAAAAGCTTCAGTTTCATGGTATTTATCTATTTTTTATTATTTAGTAAATTTATTTTATTTGAAATTATTTATAATTTTTTTCAATCAGATGTAAATTAATTAAATTAGAATTAGATATTTTTTTTCAGTATTTATTTTTATTAATAGTTATATCTATGTGTTAATTAGCAATAAATTGTAATAATTATTAATTATTATTAATAATTGGTAATAATTAGTCATAATTAGTCATAACTAGTGATAAATTGTAATAGATAGTAATAAATAGCAATAATTAGTAATAATTAGTAATATATTTTAATAATAAGAAATAAATTTTAATAATTAGAAATACGTTGTAATAATTTCTAATAAATTGCAATAATTAGTAATAAATTTTAATAAATAGTAATAAATAGTAACAAATTTTAATAATTAGTAATAATTAGAAATAATTCGTAATAATTAGTAATAATTCTAATAGTCAATAATAAATTCTAATAAATGGAAATAAGTTCTAATAATTTGTAATAATTAGTAACAAATTCTAATAATTACTAATAAATTCAAGTAATTATTAAAAACATCTAATAAATTTTAATAATTAGGATTAAATTCTAATAATTAGTCATAATTAGTAACAAATTTTAATAAATAGTAATAATTAGTAATAAATTCTATTTATTAGTAATAATTAGTAATAATTAGTAATAATTGATAATAATTAGTAGTAATTAGTAATAGTTAGGAGTAATTTTGCAACAAATTGGGTTAATTAGGAATAAATTGTAATAATTAGTAAATATTAATTATAATTAGTAATAATTTGTAAAAAAACTGTAATAATTAGTAATAATTAATTATAATTAGTAGTAATTAGTAATAATTAGTAATAATTAGAAATAATTATCAGTAAATTGGAATAATTAGGAATAAATTGTAATAATTAGTAATAATTTCTAATAATTAGAAATAATTAGTTATAATTATTAATAATTAGTAATAATTAATAATAATTAGTAATAATTAGTAGTAAATAGAAATAATTAGTAGTAAATAGTAATAAATCATAATAAAGTGTAATAAATTGTAATAAATAGTAGCAAATAGTAATAAATTTTAATAAATAGTAATAAATCATAATAAATAGTAATAAATCATAATAAAGTGTAATAAATTGTAATAAATAGTAGAAAATAGTAATAAATTTTAATAAATAGTAATAAATCGTAATAAATAGCAATAAATAGTGATAAATTGTAAAAATATTAATAATTATTAATAATTAGCAATAATTAGTAATAGTTAGTAATACTTAGTAATAGTTTGTAATAAATAGTAATAAATAGTAATAAATTCAAATAAATTCAAATAAATTCTAATAAATTCTAATAATGAGTAATAAATTCTAATAATTATTAATAAATACTTATAATAAGTAATAAATTCTAATAATTAGTAATAAATTCTAATAATTTGTAATAATTTTTAATAATTAGTAATAATTAAGAATAATTAGTAATAATTAGAAATAATTAAATAAATTGTAATAGTTTGTACGAAATTGTAATACATAGTATTAAATTGTATTAAATTGTATTAAATAGTAATAAATTGTGTAAGAATATAATAAATTGTAATAAATTGTAATAAATTTTAATAAATTGTAATAAATTGTAATAAATAGTAATAAATTGTAATACTTAGTAATATTCCATAATAAACATTAATAAATTGTAATAAATAGTAATAATTTGTAATAATTAGAATTAATTATTAATAATTGGTAATAATTAGTAATAATTAGTAATAAATTGTAATAAATTGAAATAAATTGTAATAAATTGTTATAAATAGTAATAAATTGCAATAAATAGTAATAAATTTTAATAAATAGTAATAATTAGTAATAATTAGTAATAATTAGTAATAATTTGCAATAATTAGTAATAATTAGTAATAATTAGTTATAATTAGTAATAATTGGTAATAATTGGTAATAATTAGTAATAATTATAAACAATTAGTAATACTTAGGAATAATTAGTAACAAATAGTAATAATTAGGAATAATTAGTGATAAATAAGAATACTTAGCAATAATTAGGGATAATTTGGAATAAATTGTAATAAATAATTTTAAATAGTATTAATTAGTAATAATTAGTAATAATTAGTAATAATTAGTTAGAATTAGTAATAAATAGTAATAATTTGTAATAATTATTAATAATTAGAAGTAATTAGTAATAATTAGTAATAATTTGTAATAATTTGTAATAATTTGTAATAATTTGTAATAAATTGAAATAAATTGTAATAATTAATAATAATTAGTAATAATAAATAATAAATTATAATAATTAGTAATAAATTATAATAATTAGTAATAAATTCTAACAATTAGTAATAATAAGTAATAATTAGTAATAATTATTAATAATGAAGAATAATTAGTAATAATTAGGAAAAATTTGGAATAATTAGAAATAATTAGTTATAATTAGTAATAAATTCTAATAATAATGAATAATTAAGAAAAAAATCATAATAAATTTGACTACATTGATAAACTGGAACAATTTATAGCAGATTGGCGGTATTCATTTTGATCGACACCTCTACTCCTTGCAACTTTTATCTACTGAAATCAATATGAAAAATTTACTCAAACATACATCAAAGAAAATTTTTCATGTTGATTTATATTAGAGAATGTGGCAAGGAGTTGAGACATTGGAAAAAATGAGGCTCTTTTGCCCGATGACTCATCTCTTTGCAAATTTCTGTGATTGAAATCACTCTGAATAGTCTCCTGTAATGTAGAATTATGATTTTTTGTATGCATGAGATCATGGATAGCAGGGTGACAAGGCCTCCCTACTCTCCATCCCCGTGCATAAAAAAATGAATATTCGTACATTGGAGAATAATTTTCATAGCGCATTTAGATGCAGAAAGTTGCAAAGGGTAGGGGTTGTCGGGAAAAAGTGATGTCGCCAATCTGTTGGAAATTGTGCCTCTAGTAATTAAAAATTTATTAAGTACCTAAAATTAATAATAATTATTGGTAATTAGTATAATTTTTTTATAAATTAGTTTAGATTAGTATAAAATAATACAAAATAGTATAAATAACTTCAAAATAATAGAAATTATTAAAAATTTCTAGAAAAGAGAATTTAATTATCTTCTCTTTTTTGGATGGTCTTTATCTTATATATAATTATACAAAATAACTAATTATTTCACATTTTTTAGAAAAATATGGGCTGAGGAAGTCAACAATAATCATTATTAGATGATCATGCTTGGATAAATCTATTGAGGAATCCAAATGGCTCTAGTTTAAATCATGTATATATTTAGGGTGTTCAATATTTCTCATCATTTTCATTATTTAACCCAATTTTTTTAGAAGGGACACTGAAGTGTCCTTGTAAAAAATGTTCTCTAAGGACGTATGACACATTTGACATTGTTGGAAGACATTTATTTTATTTTTGTTTTCAATGAGATTATGTTTTTTATTATCAACATGGTGAAGGTAGTTCCAGAGAAATTAATAATTTTGTTCTGGATCAAGCACAATTTCAAAATTTAGTACATGTTGTGGTAGGTATGTCCGTTCAAAAAATTAAAACTCAAGATGATATCGACTTAACTCCTGAGGTAGAACCAACTAATTTATATGAGTTTTTGAGGTCTGCTAAGGATTCCTTATATCATAGTTTCAAGATAATCAATTATAAAGGACTTGCTAAATTTATGGTCATTAAATCATATAATGGAATGTCAAATAGTTGTTTTGGGAAGATATTCTCTTTGTTAAAAACACTACAACCTGGAGGAAATATTTTTCCCTCAAATTTCTATGAGAGAAAGAGGAAGATTCATTAGTTGTCTCTTGGTTATCAGAATATTCATGCATGTTCAGAAGACTGCATCTTATATTATGGTGAAAATGAGTTTTTGGATAGTTTTCCTACATGTGGAAAATCAAGGTATAAAGAAGCTCAACTAAGAAAGTATGGATTTGATCTTGTAAAACAATTCAGATATTTCCCACTCACACCCAGATTGCAACATTTATTTATGTCTTAAAAGACAGAATCATTGATGTCATGGTACAAAACCAACATTTCAACCAGTAAAATCTTAAATCATTCATCTAATGGTGATTCATGGAATTTTTTTGACCACATTCATTCATAGTTTTCTTTAGAAGCCCGAAACATGTGATTGGGTATTTCTACTGATGGTTTATGTCTGTTTGGTTATTACAGTAATCATTATTCATGTTGGACAGTCTTTATAACCTCATATAATTTACCTTCGTGGATGTTGATTAAAGATCCATATATCTTTATGAACATGTTAATTCCATGTCATCCAAAAAAGAATATCGATGTTTATTTAAAGCCATTGATTGATGAGTGAAATTCACTATGGAGTAATGGTGTCAATACGTATAATGTTGCTATGAAACAAAACTTCCTTCAGAAAGCTACATTATTGTAAACAATTAGTGACTTCCCAACATATGTCATGTTATCTGGATGGAGTACACATGGTCCCATATCATTTCTGTACTATATGAGATACAGGAAATCATTTATTCTCTTCAATGAAAAAAAACATTGTTTTTTGGATTGTCATCGTAGATTTCATCTATCCAGTCATTTTTTTCAAAGAAACAAATATCATTTCAGAAAACGAACATATGAAAAATATGGGCCTCCAACAATGATCTCAAGTATAGAGATAAAATCAATTTTCTCTTCAATATCTCCCATAAGATTTGTACTAACAATAAACCCAAAAAAATTGATGGGTTTTGGAAAACAATACAATTGGATAAAACGGTGCATTTTTTGGGATTTCCCATATTGGTTTAATTTGTTGGTCTGTTACATGTAGGATATGATTCATATTGATAAGAAATTTTTTGATAATTTATTTCATATAGTTTTGGATTCACCGGGTAAGATTGAAGACAATGTGAAGGAATGATTAGATATTTCCCAAATTTGCAAGCAACTAGAACTTGAACTGTTTGAAAATGTCAGATCACAGAAGTTAATGATTCCAAAAGCATCTTATGCACTATCCAAAAATATTCATTTATTATTTTTTCAGTGGATTGTAGATTTGATACTTCTAGATGGTCATGCTTCCAAATTGGGAAGATGTGTCAGAAATGGTCATATTACCAGATTGAAAAATCATGATTTTCATGTTCTAAGAAAAAAAACTAATAACAATAGTATTAAGATGTATCATAAATCCAATGATTTGGGATTCAATAATAGAAATATCATATTTTTTTGAGACATTTGTGCGTCAACAACAGACTACGATGCTGTATGAAAACTACAAGAAGATGTCGTTTAAATTTTACGTAAATTGGAAAAAAAATCTTTCTTCTAGGTTTGTTTGATTCAATGTAACATTTGATGTTATATTTTCTGTACGAAACAAAATGTGGAGGTCTAGTACATTTCCAATGGATGTACCCATTTGAGAGATTCAAGCATAAATTGAAAAAAAACATAACAAAGCATTAGTTGAAGGAAAAATTGTAGAAGCTTATTTGCAAGAGGAAATTTCATTTTTTTTACTCAAACTACATTCAATATGAATATCCCTCAAAACACAAATGCATGATCTGTAACTAGGGAAATGATGATTATGACATGAGTAATCAATTATAAGTTTTCAATTAGCCCGAACATGGCTTCGGTGGAGTTCATGAACGATGAAATTCAATTAATGACCATAACGAAGATCATACATATATTCTTGTGAACTATAAATAAATGAAATCATTCGTAATGTGAGTTCTCCTATCACTTACTCTATAATTTTTATATTATTAAATTAATCTTATTATATTCTTAGGTTATAAAATAATCATATCAAGAAACAGTTTCCACAAATTACAGCAGCTGCTCTTGATGAACATCATAAAAAATACCTACTTTTTTGGAAAACCGGTAACATAAATTATTTTTTAGTTCACATAAAAAAATCAATTTAATACTTTTTATGCTGAAAATTGTTTTGCAAATTTTTAGGTATCTCAACATGGTGGAAAAATTGATAATCGATTGTCTGTATTGAGTAACCCACCATCAAAAATAGTTAAATATTATAATGCATATGTGGTGAATGATTATCAATTTCATACAAGTGAGTATGAAGAATAAAAACAATGAATGTTTTTTTCCTTGGGAGGATCTCATCATAGAGAAATTGAAGTTGACTAATAGAGAATGCTAGAAGTAATCATTGATGTGTGTTATATAGGAAAACATTGCGTGATGTTGTTAAATGTCAGTGGTCAGATACTGAGAGAGGCTTATGTGTTAATCTGATCCATGGAATCATTGATATTAAGTATAAAAGTCTTCTTGTAGTAAATGAACCATTTTCATTGGCTCATTAGGGACATTAGATTTATTCTGAAAATTACTGTGCTACTTCAAGGGAGTTGGGTGATTGTGGGAGCATAATAAAAATTAAATATCAAGAGAATTAAATTACTGAAAGTGAGTGTGGTTCTGCTGAAGTGCAAGGAATTGAAATTTTTCAAGAGATTCCTCTGAATCCATGTTTTACACTAAGGTACATGCATATCATTGATGACACACCACAGTTAATGGCCGATGGTGATGATGATGTTGGTTATGTTACAACTAAATTTGAAATGAAAAGACATGATGAAACTGAAACTAAAACGGAAATTGATGATGTAGGGGTAGAAGATGTATATATTGACCTCAACAACTATGAATATGAGGAATACAATGAAAATTGATACATTTAAATGCAGATTATAATATTATAATATATATATATAAGTTACTTTCAATTGTTTGTTAATAGCAATGATTTCATGTTTCAAATGGATGATGATCTATTTTGTATGTTGCGGGAGGGTGATCTACCTTTGGACGAGTAAGAGGTAAGATCAGCTAGCCCTCAAACTGTTGGCAATTTAGGGGGAACCCGGAGGGGGTGTGGTCTTTCATGACTTGTGATTCCAGACCCTATACTCGAGAGACGTCCACATCTTGGGTTTGATCCACACACGTAGGGGTATGTTTACCTGTGAATTTTATTTATTTTTCATTAATTTATTTATATTATAATTTTTTGATTAATTATTCTTCTTTTCACAACATTATTAATATAGCGGTTGTATAGGGAAGCACTATATTGCACAATTATTTTTCTGATGCATTGGTTTCATGGGATCATATTCTCGTCGATGTTCAGCAGCCCATGTTCGATCATTGGATGATACGTAAATAAATAATATTTGTTTTTAAATTTATTTAATTTATAACATGAAATAAAAAAAATATTTGTAGGTTTTTTAGTATCCAATTGATAAGATCATGTGTGAGAATATTTGAAAGGCATGGCTGAGAGATATGTGTACACGTTGCACTTAGTTTTTTCACATTTTGAAAAGGAAATAAATGAAGAAATAATGACTGTAGGAGTTTGATGAGTCATGTCGCATCCACCGACCTGATTATATTTCATCTCAAGTTTGAAATAGATTATGTACACACTAGTTGAGTAGGAGGTTTTAGAGTAGATCATCTATAGGTCGGAAAAATCATGGGAGACAGGAGGTGACACATCGAGCTGGTAGTCATACATTATATACGCATAGAGAGCATATGGTAAATACATTGTTTAAATATTATATATAACTGTAAATGTAAACGGTTTATTTTATATTCATATAGGTAGTTGCACAACCTGATATTACAGAGTACGGTGTTTATTGGAGGATGTACAGTCATCCAACCATAGGGGATATTAGAGGTGCTCACCAGTCTCAGATTTTGGTCCGTATAAGTTTTTTTTGAGTATTAAAGTTAAGTACAAATAATATTTTAACTATTTTAATTTTAAATTAAAATTGAAGGAGTCATATGAGGTCACAACATCTCGGCCAGATGTTGAGAGTCAGACTGAGACCGATGGTCAGACCGGTGCTCCCGATTTGATGAGGCAGCATGGATGTAGGAGACCCATTATGACTTCGAGAAAGGCCAAGTTGTTGGTATTGGCTCTTGAGTGACACCTAGGAATTTTTATGGAACTTCTGCGATGTAAGCATCCAGCTCGAGAGGAGCTCACAGAGAGTCATCATCATCTCATGTACAATATTAGGAGTAGCTGTGAGCTCAGAGTGAACTTATAGAGACCATGTGTAGGGGTCAGGAGGAGATGCATCAGTGGTGGCTGCTGTAGAAAGAAGAGTTCCTCCGACAGCAGCAGCATCATATGCATGATGAGATGCGTTGATGGTAGCATGAACATGAGGAGGAGCAGAGGGACTAATGCGACGTTTGACTCGCAATTTAGGGATAGAGTTCCCTCCACCATATCATTCAGCTCCTCTATATGATCGTCATCTTGATCAGTGATATGTTTTTATTTTATGATCAATCATTTGATTTTTTTTGTAATATTTACTATTTGTTGTTTTAAATAGTGTGTTAAATATCGTATCGAAAATTTCCGTATTTTTTATTAGTTTCATTTTTTATTATATATATTATTCTATTAACGAATATATTTTTATTTGTTTGTGAATAACCAGGTTTTTATTATATTACTTATATTATAATTTCATTTATACTAATAAAAATAATATTATATTAAATAATTATTTTATAATTAATTTTATTTTACGAATATTAATATTATATTATATTTACCATTTTATAAATAATTTTTTTCTATTAATATTAATATTATGATTACATTTATATTAATATTATATTATTTTTAATTATTTTTTAATTTTCTTAACTATTTGCCACGGTCTGTCGCAAATACTAATTGTGAATGTCCGTCACAAATGGTTTTATTTTTTTTTTTAAAAAAATCTAGGACTAATCATGAGGGTCCATCGCTATTATTAATTGTGATAGTCTATCGCAAATTAGTAAAAAAGATGGAAACTATTTGCGATGGTTCGCTGGCCCATCACAAATAGTTGATTAAAAAAACGCCGAATGTTTTTTGTGATGGGTCGTTGGCCCATAGAAAAAAACAACTTATTGCGATTGACCGTCACAATATTTAATATTTGTGATGTCGTTTTATGCGACGTGTTATTTGTTACGGGACACCATTGCAAAAGAATATTTACGATAGGAACCCCTCGCAAATAACGTGTCCCAATAACCAACTTTTCTTGTGGTGTTTGGTGCTTCGTGAAGAGGATGACCTTCCCAAATTGGATGGTATTCTCAAAGTTCTAGTTCATCACAAAGAGGATGGTCTTCACTAAGAACATTCTCTTCACGAAGGAATAATGCATCGTGAAGGGAGGTTTTCAATGGAGTATAGCTTTGCCTTAACAAATGAATATTTATTTGGAGATTTCTTCATGAAGCCTCGAGAAACCTGATGGGGATACCTCATTTGAAAAGGGAATAAGCCTTTGAAAAGGGAATCCACACCATTGGGGGGGATTTTATTTATAGTTAATAAAGGTCAGCAGGGTTCACAGAGCTTTCCGAGGGATATCCGGGTGTCGTGAGTGGGAGCTGAGGCTACAAAGCCAAAGGGGTGGCATCAGACTCGGTCGGACTCACAGAGGGTCCTTCAAGGGGATGATTGCAGAGCTAGAAATGGAGAAATCGTGATTCCATGAAGAGGAAGGGAACCACCAAACTACATCAGACTGGTAGAGGTTCTGTGAAGTCGTGGAGGGGATCACTGAGGTAGCCATCTTGGATCAGGCCAAAGAAGAAATGTGACACCGCGAAGGCATCGACATCCATGAAACTCATAGAGGGTTCGTCCTAGATGCTCCCGATTGCAGTGTCGGGTCATCCCTACTCAATTATTAGTGAACGAGACCCCTTGGTATAGTTCTTATGAATTTAAGGACATTTTGAGTCTATATTTACATTGAAGTGGTCGTGACTTAGTTTATACCACAAGTGGAAAAATTCCAACGCCCACAAATGCCCCCCTCAGAAATGGGATCCGAGAGAAAAGAGGGTCATATTCTGATGATATGTCACCAAAAAACATGAAATCTCATAGGGTGGAAAGTCAAGAAGCTAGATCGCAATGTGCGATCACGAATGGACATCCAAATATGGCCTCATAAAGAAGCATCACAAAGTGGTGCCGATATAAGGGCATCGTGAAGTACGAGGGTTGGTCACCGAGAAGCCTGAGCATTGGTCACGATGATGCATGGGCCAACGATGCCTATAAAGAGCCGAATAGGGGGCTTATTTCCATACATGGATCTCCATAAATTACTATGTTGTTTATAGAGTTTTTTTTACATTTTTTCAAAAAAATAATTTTAAAAATACGACCAGGGTAAAAATATTTTTTTTACATCCCAAAGGCCGCACCTAGTGTGCCGCCTTTGGGGGTTTCTGCGTCCAGGGCAAGGCAACACATGGTGTGCCTCCTTTTCCCAAAAAGATACCGCAAAGGCGGCACAACAGGTGCCACCTTTGCATAAATATATTTTTTAAAAAAATTTATTTTTGTTTTGTTTTGTTATATATATATATATTTATATATATATATATATAAATTTTTCAGTAGAATTTTTCTGCTATTTAATATCCAGAAGTTCTGCCATTACAACAGTCTGGATTCTGACTGATACCTCACCTAGGAATCCCTTTTATAAGGGGGTTTGCCCTGAAAACCATACTGCATTTCCGATGTGGGATTCTGGTTCTCCTTTTCCTGCATAGTACATGCTGCATTTCCGATGTGTGATTCTGTTTCAAGTTTGCGACTTTGAAAGACTATAAAACATAAAATATAAGACCAATAAAAATGAAACCTTAAACACTGATTAAACATATAAGAAATAGTTGAAAACAAAAATAATTTCATAAAAAATGTTGATACTAATTAATTTATATGCTTTCAAAACCACCTACTTGAAACTTAAACATATTTCAAGTACGTGACTTTGAAAGATAATAAAAGATAAACTATAAGACCAATATAAATGAAACTTTAAAAATTGATCAAACATATAAGATATTGTTTAAAACAAAAATAATTTCATAAAAAATGTTGACCAAAAACAATTTATAAGCTTTCAAAACCATAAACATGAAACTTAAAAATGTTTCAAGTTCCCGAATTTGAAAGACTATAAAACATAAACTATAAGGGAAATAAAAATGAAACATTAAACATTGATTAAAAATATAAGAAATAGTTGAATAAAACAAAAACTTCATAAAAAATGTCCATAAAAATTAATTTATAATCTTTCAAAACTGTCTACTTGAAACTTAAAAATGTTTCAAGTACGTGAATTTGAAAGACTATAAAACATAAAATATAAGACCAACATAAATGAAACATTAAACATTGATTAAACATATAAGGAATAGTTGAAAACCAAAATAAGTTCCTAAAAAATATTGATGAAAATTAATCTATAAGCTTTCAAAACCGCTTACTTAGAACTTAAAAATGTTTCAAGTACGTGACTTTGAAAGACTATAAAACATAAATTATAAGACCAATATAAATGAAACTTTAAATATCTATTAAACATATAATAAATAGTTGAAAACAAATGGAATTTAATAAAAAATGTTGATGAAAAATAATTTATAAGCTTTCAAAACTATCTACTTGAAACTTAAAAATGTTTCCAGTACGTGACTTTGAAATAATATAATTATATTATTAATTAACTAATTAATTATTATATAATTAATATTTATATTAATAATTAACTAAATAATTATTATATAAGTAATAACTATTGAGTAATAATTAATAATTAACAATTAATAATTAATAATTTAATAAATACTTTTAATTAATATTTATATTACTAATTAACTAATTTATAATTAATAATTACTTATTAATAATTATTAATTACTAATTAATAATTATAATGAATAATTATAATGAATATTTATATTACTAATTATCTAATTAATAATTTATAATTAATAATTACTAATTAATTACTTATAATTATTAATTATATTACTAATTAACTAAATAATTATTATATATGTAATACTTATATTACTAATTAATTATTATATAATTAATAATAATATTACTAATTAACTAATTAATTATGACATATTTAATTATTATATTACTAATTAACTAATTAACTATTATATAATTAATAATTATATTACTTATTAACTAATTAATAGTTATATTAATAATTAACTAAATAATTATTATATAAGTAATAATTAATAAGTAAAAATTAATAATTAATATGTAATAATTAATAATTATAATTGATGAAAAATATTTTATAATAATTATATTACTAATTAACTATTATATAATTAATAATTATATTACTAATTAACTAATTAATTATTAACTATTTATTATATGGTTAATCAATGATTTAGGTTTCAATTATATTACTCATATATTTTATGTTTTATATTCGTTCAAATTTGTGTACTTGAAACAATTTAAGTTTTAAGTAGGAGGTTTTGAAAGCTTATAAATTATTTTTCATGGATATTTTTACAATTTTTTTGTTTTTTTCAACTATTTCTTATATGTTTAATCAATGTTTAAAGTTTCATTTTTATTGGTCTTATAGTTTATGTTTTATAGTCTTTCAAAGTCGGGATCTTGAAACATTTCTAAGTTTCAAGTTGATGGTTTTGAAAGCTTATAAATTGTTTTTGGTCAACATTATTTATGAAATTATTTTTGTTTTCAACTATTTCTTATATTTTTAGTCAATGTTTAAAGTTTTATTTATATTGGTCTTATAGTTTATCTTTTATAATCTTTCAAAGTCACATACTTGAAATATGTTTAAGTTTCAAGTAGGTAGTTTTGAAAGCTTATAAATTAATTTGTATCAAAAAAAATTTTGAGATTATTTTTGTTTTCAACTATTTCTTATATGTTTAATTAGTGTTTAAAGTTTCATTTATATTATTCTTATATTTTATGTTTTATAATCGTTCAAAGTCGCGTATTTGAAACAGAATCACACATCGGAAACACAGAATGTACTGTGCAGAAAAAGGAGAACCAGAATCCCACATCGGAAATGCAGTATGGTTTTCAGGGCAAACCACCTTATAAAAGGGAGTCCTGGGTGAGGGTATCAGTCAGAATCCAGATTACTATAATGGCAGAACTGCTAGATATTAAATAGCAGAAAGATTCTGGGGAAAAGTTTTGTTATATATATATATATATAAACAAAAAAAATAAAAATAAAAATAAAAAATTTTAAAAAAAATATTTATGCAAAGGCGGCACCTGGGGTTCCACCTTTGCGGTTAATTTTTGGGCAAAGGCGGCACACCATGTGCCACCTTTGGGAGTTAAAAAAATATTTTTTTACCCTGGTGGTATTTAAAAAAATATTTTCTTGAAAAAATGTTAAAAAAACACGTTGTTTATCTCTCTTTGGGAAGAAACCATCCCTGTGAAAGCGACTACATGAACGATGTTCTTTTCTATGCTGTTTCGCGAATGAATTTTTAACGAACCAGTGCATCACGATCTGTTGATTCCTTTGCGATGCAGGCCATGATCATTGATACATCGCAGGGGGCTGTCTATTTTCAAATGGTCTTCATGAAAGGTTCTCCAGGACCATCCTTACGAAATGGCCTCTACGGCCGTCTTCGGAACCCAACCAGAAATTTTTTCTAAGCCTTAATATGATGTCTGCTCAGGATGTTTCTCGAGGGGTTTGTGCTAAAGGTTCTTAGAGGGATACCATGGAAACAAACTTCCAAATAGGAGAACTTTTGATCACTATTCATTGCCGATGTTTCTAATGGAGGAGCAGAATAAATATCCACTGTGCAAGCACTTTCCACTATAAAACATTAGATTGCGTGATGACGTCTTCATCCCAAAGGAAAGCAGAGATTAACCAACTTACTGGTTTCGGAGTATGCTAGAATAGTATCACATGTACATGGTTGTGTATGTCCATGAAAAAAGGATCACACCCTTGTCATGGCGCACTGCATCTATAATCACATCAACATCATTGATGGCTAGGAGTTGGCGGTAGGGGCGTACTAACCGTAGTAAAGGACCACTATCAAGACAGGGCTTGGGGATCCAAATATGGGATGGATCAAAAGATAGGATCTTCACTGGGGAATAAACATCACTAATTAGTGGGCCTAGGCCGGCTGGGAATGCAAATACTATGAAGATTTTGAGACTATGCTGAGGCAGGTAGGCCTATACGAAGCATCATGGGATTCCCAATTTAGCATTTCTCAACCGAAGGAGTTCAAACTAGAACAGATTAGTCGGTGTTCATTGGATACCAACACATTCCATATTCATTAGTTATCAGCCTCTATGACCTCTATAAAATATCTTGCATCCCAATCATTAGTAGGATGTACGCTGACTCCCTTCCTGCCACAAATGTCTAGGTGGACATGGAAAAGAAACTACCTCTCTCGAATGAATTCCTATATTTAATATTAGGCACAAATGATGATAAGCATAACCCCTGAGATGTCCACATTATGCAGTGGTTCGACTACTTTCAAAACTCCCCTTTCGAGGAAGAGACACTAGTAACAAGGCCCCCTACATGCCCATGCGGTGCCAAGTGGGTTAAAGAGGGTTCATAATGGAGGATCCTAGAGTATAGCCAGTGGATGATATGTGTCTACAGTTTCAAGATTGAGTACTGAATAATAGTTTGGCTAGCCGCATTCATCTCAATGTTGTTCTATGGGTGTATGGTACCAGTCAGAGTTGTTCACAAGGGAGTACAACCGAGAAAGATCATTATGGTAGCGCGATTGGATTGAAGAGAAAGTGTGAACTGAGTCATACTGGTGTTGGTGAAGTAATACCATTTACTTCCTCGCATCATAGAGGGAAAGAGGTGGTAATGTGTGTGCAGGCCATTCCATTTTTTTGTATAGCTATATTGCAGCACATATGGGGGGCTACAAATTTCTCAACCCCATCTCTCTAGCTGATATACATTCTCCAACTAGAATTTTGAATATCAAAGTGAGTACCCCATTGAAACTAGAAATAATGGCCATATTGGGTAAGCTGGGGCGAGAAGAACAATTCATCTTCTGCCCATTTCCTTTACCGACTGGAGAATATACTAATGATGTTAGAGACACCACTACGAAATGATTGTACTAATTGTCCTTCTACAGTGGTGTGATGGTGGAGCCTGTAGATTGTGAACCCATATGAGAGCCATAAATTCCCCACTGGTCTGCAAGACAATTTAGATGCTTGTAGAGGATGACACAAAAACTGTGTCTAGGGGTGTTTCATGGGAAACACTTGTGCATGATGAGGCATTTATGGCTAATGTTTACACAGGAGGATGGGAAGATGTGGAACTAGTTTCCACTGACCATTGCTACATTGGGATTGATTCATGAATATTCCATATGTTGGGAAGCTGGATACCTAGGTAAGATGCTAAATCAACCAACCATTGTGGCTAGCAAAGCAACATTCCTCACGCCTCGACATTAGAGATTGATGATGGGGGCATCATTAGGGTGGTTCCAATGTTCATCGTGGAAATGAGTCTGTAATAGTAGGGGTAGTGGGCCATGCACCTCCTTCGATAGAAAGTGAATAAAGGGAAGAGCCAAGGCTGGGCCCAGTTGCTCTGACCGGAAGAGCCCAACAGAGAGGGGAATATTCAAGGAGATTTTGTTGGATGTCACCTTAGGAATCAAAGAAGAATGTTGTCCATGTAATGATTCATTGTAATGTTTTTTATTCAGAGGCCAAGAAAGACCGGGAATTCTACAAGAGTTACCTCAGAACTGATAGCCTCTGGGAAAAATTAAACCAACATAGAATGGAGATGGGGAAAATTGGACTTTCTAAGGCTAGCTTAAATGTAGCTTCTTGGGAGGGAAGAAAATCTTTATGGGAACTAGCATTCATGGTGCAGTCTAGAGGCACTCCAAAACCATTGACATGGCGTGTGAGGGTGTTCTTGATCAAGACCATCCCCCCAGTGGTGTTGGCGTCTCAACTGGTGGAATGATTTCCCCTTCCTAAAAACTAGGATAGTTCTTGAGGGAAGATTTTGGTGAGGAAAACCTCCATAAGGGAGATAAAGAGGCTTCTTCAAAGAGGGATTCTCTAGAAGAAGGTGAAATAGTGGCCGCCAAGGGGAATTCTTTGAGAAATTATTCCGCAACTCCAGATGTATGAACTAACTAATCTTCATTGTGTTATTTCCGTTCCTAATTAATTTTGGAATTTCAAATGGAACCTATCTTTAAATGAGTATACTGAATTAAGTTCTCCCATTGATGGGAATGAAGGCACGATGATAGGTTTAGAGAAATGAACACTAGGTCCTGCAACCGGTTAGATTATAGTTTCATAGTACAACTGTGTTGGGGAATTGAGGGTGGTCTCTTTGGAACCTTCGAAGTCCAGGACCATTTAGGGAGGACCAAGCCATAACATCCTGACAATGACCATCCTGAGGCAGGATTATGTGGATGAACAACATAATTTCCCCTCCTTTGGGGCCGCATATGTTGTCTTCCAAATCAAACTCATTAACATGACCCATATTTGAACAGATTTGAAGATTGAATGCATGCTACTTGTGTAAAAGGCTAGTAGAATTGAGGATCCTACACAAAGAGGGATGGAGGTCCATAATGAACCTAGTGCCTGAGAAGACTTGGTCAAAGTTTCTTATGGGATACTGATGGTGATGAGAGATACCACTAGTCAGATAGAGTTTGGAGTTCACCGGATGGACATCATTGAATTAGAATCCAGTGATGAAGACCAACCCGAACAATATCCTACTACCCATATCCTAGAGGAATTTCAAAAATATGAAACTAGTTACCCAGAGGAGTGGGATGAGATCACTTCTAATGAATAAGATATCAAGGCTGTCCACTGTTAGTCCTGGAAACTGATAAAATTCTCCATCGATAAAAACCCACAGTTGGTGCGGATAAGACATAGAGGGAAACTTCATCCTCGATTACACAAACTATGCATTGTGGGAGTGTATGCCCGATGCCCTCATATTCTCATTCAATACTATCTTTATAAGGGTTTGGGAGGATGGTCATTCCCTCTGTGTTTGCTGGTAGTGAAGGAACCAATCAACACCGAGATGATTCAAGAGTCTAAATAGGAGATCTTTCATATAGGAAGTTAGCTAGGTGGCCACTCCTCCTTTAATGAAACCCAAGAAGAGATCATATCACAGTTATGTGCTCAACTGGTAGAAGCTGAATAGAAGCTAATACAAGAATCCCATGAATTGGCTTAAATTAGAGATAATAAGGATCATACACTTATCAGGGCTAATGAACGGTGCCCCACGGCCAACGAATAAAAGAGGGAGCTCTGTAGGAGACAACAAATCTTGACGGCCACACACCAAAGGGTAGTGTATCAAAGAAAATTCATTGGTGCGGTCAACCCATATATTGGAGGGGCCAATCCTCGGGGATGTAATTTTCACAAACTCATAAGAATAGATTCATTCATTCTTGATTATTTTGGTTGTGTGAATGAGCCTTGTTACCTTTATTGATTACTACATATCAATCATATCTACGAAATAACCAGTGATCAGTTCCCAAGCTCATGTGGGTCATGACCAGTCTCAGAAACAAGGGATGACCACATAATTTATTCACCTTGAATATGAGGGCACCACCAAATCACCGGACACCCAAGGTCTGAATGACCACTCAATGTTTCTGGGAGGAAATATGAGGGATGTGATTAGAGAATAGAGTTCTTAGAACTTCAAAATTGACCTTTCCTAACATGCTCTAGCACACGAGAGGGATAATTCTAGGAGAATTTGATTCAATCCAAATAAGTGGAATGAATGTGTGAATCACAATACCCTAAATTCAGGACACAGTGAGGGTGGAAATACAATGGAGGATAACTACTGACCATGTTCGTGAAACATCATCCATATAGCATTAGCCCGAAATGGGAAAAAACAAATGAAGGCCAACCGCTAACCAAATGCTCAACGTCGGGCCAAAAATCGAAGTGTTGTTTGATATATTCTGGGAAATTAGCCCATAATAGTAGTTGATCCATAAGAAAGAACATCCATACCTTAATAGGATCCTTCATACGTGGAAGGTTATGAGGATCTGAAATAGAGGCATGAAAATAATTGAAATAGAGTGATGAGTTGTTCAAATGGAGTCTAACGCTCTTGAAACAACGCAACCCGGACGAAATCATATTATATGGCATTTTTCGCCTGAATCAAGATCAAACCTATTTTTAGATGGGACCTCTCTGGTGAGGACCTGGGATGCCTTTAATTTTTATGTCATGCAAATGAGGACAACAGTCACAACGTTTATCATCATACGGTGAGGACGATATATGAAATAATTTATCTTCATATAGTCATGACATTAAACATAGTTTAAGGTCATATTGACTAGACCCTGGTCAATTGTTTAAAGTCATGATACATGGACTGGTGACTCCATGTTTAGGGGCATAGAGTTTGGATGATAATTAGGGGAAAAGAGTTGGAAGATTTAATGAACTTGTGGCTGAGCCTGGGGCGAGATGCCTAGGTGTCCCTATGTATCTTGTGAGTGCAGGAATCAATCCATACATAGTTCTTGAATTTCGTGCAGTTTAGAATCATATGGTAAGGATGTGGGAACCCTAAATGAGAAACATGTGGTGTGGTACATAACCCTACATGAATGGGGACAAAATAAGTCCACACCACACCACATGTTATTTAAAGGGGGCTATGGCCAAGTGGTTAGAAAGATGAAAGGGGAGAATCTAGTATATAGATGAAGATTCTAGCCATCAATACATATCCAATGAGAATGGGAGTCAGGCCCAAGATAGTTCTTTAGGATGGAATGGGAGGTGTAAAATACCAAAAGGAGTGATATCCTCTCAGGTGAGGGAAATCATAGCAATTAGGAATTTTAATGTCATACGTACTAGGACACTCAAATTATTAGTTTAAAAGGTCATAGAGTCTGAACTGTATGGGGTGGAGAGGTGTATTATAGCATCATGTGGAAACCCAAGATTAATGAGGACAAAATAAATCCACACCAGACCACTCATTTCCAATGTGGAAAACCCAAACCATGAATGGGGTGAAAAGGTTCCAAAATCTATCGCTGGACTTGGAGGTAAAATATCCAAGTGTAACTACAAATCTCATAGGGGGGAGAATAAAGCCACATATAGTTCTTGGACAATGTCATGGATGAGGGCCGATACCAAATGGGGAAATTTCTTATTGAATGAAGACATCATACAATAGTGTTTTTTATCAATACACAGCCTAGATGTAAAAAACATTGTTTAACTTCATAGGATAAGGATGCATGATATCCTAGCTTATAGTCATAGAGATGAAACCACAGGGAAGTGTGGTTCTTCTATAAAGGCACAAACATTACCCAAATCCCAAAACCGATTATAGAATTCTCAATGAGGGAAACAAGGTGGAGAAGATATTTACAAGACATTGATCAAAATAGTAGGGAATGAAGATGTAGATTCAAGGATGAGCCCATGACACTGGTTCATCCTCTCAACATGCAGAGGTGCATGGAGGGATAACACCGAGGGTGTCAAAGCTCCAGCTGAACATGATGAAATTTAAAGGGATGTGAATCACAAGACAAATATTTATGGAATACTGGGGTGGGCGTAATGATGGAGGATAACTGTCGACTATATTCAAATAACATCATCTATAACATGTGACCTGGAATGGGAAAAACAAGTGAAGGTCAACCACTTACCAGATTCACGACATATGACCTATTTCAAATTATATTTGAAATCTTATAGTATATTGGTAGAAAACGTTAGTCGAGTGATAAGGCTGAGCATCCATACTGCCGGTGGGTCTTCTTGGATGTGAGAGCTGGTAGAGACCCAAAAAACACATGAAGCATGGAAATGGAATGTAATCATGTCCATATAGAATGAAACACTCTTTGTATTAAACCACAATTAGTTTAAGAATGTTCATGAGGCAGGATGGAGGAATAAGGTATCAACTAGGGGCACACGACTCGAGAATAAGAGTAGAAGAAAGAAGTAAAATGGGATATTGAACCCCGGGTTGGGCTTGAGGTGAAATTCTCGGGCATTACTACGTATCCCATAAGGAAACAAATAAATCCATAAATAGTACTAGAATGCGATGAAGTTTAACATCATGCGGTGAGGATAAAGATGGGAGTAATGTCTCAAAGGGGCGATGAGTATGGCCTAGCAAAAATTGCCCAACATGAACAATGACAAAGAATCCCTACACAACACCACACACTCCCAAGAGGAGACTCAGGTGAAGGGGATAGAGGAAGGGTATTTTTTTAACATGTTGTGTAGTTTAATGTCATAAAGGAAAAATGGGTACATAGATTTTATGGTCATGATGAAAGGACCATGAATGATTTTTATATTAATGTCTTGAATATAGGACAAAATAGTTTAACGTCATTAAGGATGGGTGGGATTTTAGTTCAAGTTCATAGAACCCGGATAATAAGATAAGTCCAAAAGGGCAGAAAATGTTGAGGAACCTATGGATGGACCCAAAAAAAACATTTTTGGACATTCCTATGTATCCTGTAAGGATGAGAATCAATCCACACGTTGTTCTATAAATGTAATACTGTTTAACATCATGTGTTAAGGACACAAATGATAAGGAAAATCCCATAGGGTGGAGTACATTGTAAAGCTATAACAAACATGAAATGTATGGGGAAAAAGAAGTCCAAATGACACACCATAAAACCCCATAAGAATCAGGGCCAAGGGACCTAATAAAATAGAAAATTTGGGGAGTTTGGGGTGGACCCAGGGACAAAATGTCCCGACATTCCTACATATCCTGCAAGGGTAGGAATCAATCCGTACATAGTTCTAGAATGTCGTGTAGTTTAACACCATGCAGTAAGGCCGTATATGAATGGGATGAATTCTTAATGGAGGTACTTGGTGAAGAATTTGTAAACCCTATGTGATTTGGGAAAAAATAAGTCCACACCACACCATATGCTTCCAAAAAAAAATTTCAAGCAGTTAAAACGAAAGTGGGGAACTTGGGGCTAGAAAAAAAGACAAAATAAATAGGTGTTCATTTGTATCCCATAGGGATGATAATTAAGCCATATGTAGTTCTATAATTCCATGTAGTTTAATGGCATATGGTGAGGACATGAGGGGAAATGATAATGTTCTAGGGGGAGGGGTACGTGGTGCAGCTGTTGTAAACCAAATGTGAACGAGGACAAAAGAAGTCCACACCACACCATAAGAAACCCTAGAAGAGTAATAAAACCAGAAGGGGAAACCAAGAATATGGAATGATTTTTGGGGATGGACCCTAATATGTTATGTCTAGGAGTTACTAGGTATCCCATAAGGATGGGAATCAAGCCACACATAGTTCTTGAAATGTCGTATAATTTAACATCATACGGTAAGAAAGTAAGTAACATGGGAGATCCCTTTAAGGGATAAATGAAGTGGTAGTTGTAATCCCAATGTGAATGGAGAAAAAATAATTCCACATCATGCCCCATTATCATGGGATTAATAAGCTGAGAGGCCAGATGAAAGGATGAATTTGTGGTTCCTAGGGATGGACCTGAGGATGACATGTTTGGGTGTTACTACGTATCCCCTAAGTATGGGAATAAACCCTTAAGTAGTTCATGAAATGTTATGAAGTTTACCATCGAGTGGTAATGATGAAGTAGTTAATAGTTTAATGAAATATATCTCGGACTATAGATACCCAATTTAATGTTGTGTGCATGGGACAGAAGGGCATAAAAAGGTGAACCATCGCACCCAGTTTTTGGGATACCATGGGGATAATGATAATGATAAAGGATAACTATTGACTATGTTTTTACCATAGTATCCATATCATGTGACCTAGATTGGGACAAATACATGATCATCGACCACTGACTATATTCATAACACTAAACATGTATCAAATTGTCATTCAAGATACCATGGGATTTTGGACCATAATGGTAAGTAGGCCAATGTGGCATGAGACCAGGCCCCAAAGGGGGTCCATTCAGATGTGAAATATATTGAATACCCATATTAAGGGCACACGAGAAGCCTGACAGTACCCATGCAGTTTAATATCTTCAGATAAGGATGAGGGAGATCTTAGTTTAAGGTCATAGATCTCGGACCGCATAGATATGTTTGCCTCTTGTAGTTTATTGTCATTCAGGATGAAAGAGATCTTATTTTAGGATAGTAGAGCTAAAAAAATATGATGTTTTCATTATTTGGACTTTATCATCTTAAAGGAAAAAATACTCACTCGTGTGAAGTACTACTTGATGAATTTGGAATTGGGGGCAAGAGTAATATGATCACTATCCATAGTGACTAGAGAGTATGTGCTGTTGAGAAAATACTTGTGAAATATTTAAGGTCCCTCCGACATGAGTTCTGAATTTGGTGGTTTCTGGCCTAGTATCATTGGAGTTTTTACTGCCAATACCATGTCACTAAGTAGGATAGAATAGAGAAAAACTTTCTTGTTTAATGCTTCATCTATCTTGTTCTGGTGCCTCTCCAGATTGTGCACGACCCAGAGCCTATACTCATCATGGGATTATAGTTCATCCAAATAGGATTCTTCTATACTATCTGACAAATTTTGATCATTGATAGCTACACACAGTAATGGTAACTAAATCTCGATGGGCTAGACTACCTATTTTCTATACACCAGAGAATATGGGGTCCCTAGGGTGGAATTATGAGTCATCCTCCAATACGTATAGAGAGTATTGAGAATCTTGTCCTTACAAATCTTATTATTATGGCCTTCTATCTTACTCAATATGTTAGAGAGGGTTTTATTGAATTCCTCAATTAGTCCATTTTCAATCACATGATAGCGAGAGGAATGATTAGATTGTATATTGTACTTGGCATAAAATTTCATCATCTTGACTACTCAATAGTTGGTACAATTAATGATGAGGATTTTGTGAGGGACTCAAAATTAGAGGATGATATTGGAGCTCACAAAATCAATGATAGAATGGGCCTTGACTTCCTTATGAGAAGAATTACCTTTACCAACTTCGAAAAGAAATTCGTGGTAGTTAGGATGAACCTGCACTAGTGAGGTTTCAATTATGTATATGGTCGGACAACATTGAGTCCCCAGACCAAAAAGGTATAAGAGTGCATTGAAGTATGAAGAGGAACTAGTGTTAGATGCATAAAAGTATCAGGTAGATGACATTCATGACCCCTTTTGGGGTTCTCGAAGAAGAAATTGACCATGGTGGTCCCGAAGTAGCCCTGTTTTCGAATCTGGTTGGAGATCTTTCACCATGTATAATGAGATCAGAAATAACTGGCATGAACATCCTAAATAACCTGGGGAATATTATCTCACTGAATTTAGTGGAGTATAACTCCACCGAACCCACATTTATAGAGTACTTGCTCATGATTGGGACCACCCTAGAGGGTGAACTGCACTACGTACCAAAAAATTCTCTTGCGTTTGGATCTTTCTGTCAGAGATTACCATCTTGGAGGTACTCAGTGAAAGGTGTTCTCCAATCAGGGGTCCCCACTACTATAGTAGGAGGACCTAGAGGTGCTGACATGGATGAGCCAATGGTGAGATGGCTTACTTATGAGCTACCATCATTGTGTGGAGTTACTGAAGCAATGACTCTACGATTTGCATGAAGGATGATCAAATCATCTTGGTCAGGATATACAAGAGATGTGGTATGGTTGGTAAAGTATTGTACTTGATCATTCTATGACCTATGAACATTAGTGATCTATGGTAGAGAAGGTAACTAGACCGTCTACCAGAGAGTATGCTCTGATAGTGGTGTGAGCTCTAGTGTTCTGACGATGTAGTCACTGCTGATTTGTGTGATTACCAGCTCAAAGTCCCCCTTAACATATAGGTGAGGAACGTCAATCTCGAGGGCCGGCTGGAGTCCAGTGATAGGATCCTGATACTCTAACTCATTATTTGTGCACCCTTCGAACAATAGGAATGAAAAGGGAATGAAATCCTATGCAGGTGTGGTAAAGACAATACCTAGGACTACCCGATTAAGTCAAGGATTGTTGAGTCTCCTGACAGTTGGGTTTTGCAAAGCACCATCGAAGTGCATCTACCAACACAACACATCTTCATACAATGAGAGGATATCATCATCTAGGAAATATTGATCCAAAGACTACTCAATGGGGGCTGGATGGGTGACAATAATATCTACCAATGCTTTCCCCTTGATGACCTTCTAGGGAATGAACCTAAGGTAGAACTATTAAAGGATTATTACCCACCAAGCTAGAAATAATATTAACATGGGGAAGTTCAGAATATACTTCAGCGGGTCTACATGGGGTATCAGCTATATCTCATTGTGTTGCAGGCAATGTCGCCACTTCGGCATTATGAATACTAGCACAAGGCATCTCTTCTTGATAGACAATTATCTGGTCTCTGTATCAAGGAGCATTCAGCTGAGATAGTATAAAATATTTTTTATCCCCTCATTATTCTTTAGGGAGTTAAGGGAACCAAGGGATAAATCTATAGTGTTCAAATAATGGACTAGTGGTTTTCCAGAGATAGATTTCATCAGAACCAGAGGTTGTAGCAGATATTGCTTGATTTACTCAAAAATACTCTAACACGGTTCATCCAAATTATATTCATCACCATTATTCATGAGCCCATAAAATGGCCAACACTTGCATTCTATATTCTAAATGAATAGGTGTATGTAAGCTATGTGTCCTTGAAAACCATGGAGCTCTCGAATATTTATCAGTGGAGTAATCTAGTTGATATCTTTGATCTTCTCTTGGTCGATCTTGATTCCACTATATCTAATGAAAAATATAAGAAACATTCCAAAGGTAACCCTGAAGGAACACATTAATCTTTTCATCTTCAGGAGATGGGAGTGGAAGAAGCCGAACACTTTGTCATGATAGTAGATATGTCCTTGACACTGGCGGGATTTGATAATCAAATCATCCACATAGCATTCCACCAAAGTCGTGTGAATTGGATTGAATATGCGGTGCATGGAACACTAATAGGTGGATTTTTCATTTTTCAGACCAAAATGCATTACATAGTAGTAGATGGTACCTTGTGGTATTATTATGGCAGGGGATCTTCATTTTTGTGGGGAATTATGATTTTATTATATCTAGAATACCCATCCATGAAGGAGAGAGTATAGAATCTATCTATGGTATCAATTAGTATTTTTGTCATAGCAAGAAGAAAATCATCCTTCGGACAGTGAAAGTTGAGATCCTGGAATTCGATGCAAACATTAATATATTCTTTCTTCTTCCTGATAGGAATAATGTTGGCTAAACACATGGAGTACAATACATCCTTGATGAAGTTGGGTTTTATGAGATTATCATCTTCGTCCTTGTCCAAAGAACCATGAGAAGGGGGGATCTTCTTGGGAGGATATTTGAATATGTGGTGACTTACTAGAAGACCAATACGTCGAACAGAAATATGAGGATCCACTCGTATAATTTCTTCATAACAGTTTGAAAATACATCCCGAGGTTTCTTTAAGAAATCCAAATACTATTTTTGTTCTTCTGCAGGCATATCTACACTGATCATTGTTGGTCTCAAATCTTCTTTGGTGCCAAGATTCACCTACACCAAGTCATCAACAGTGGTTGAGATACTTTCCTCAAATACGTGAGGGGTGCCTTCCAAATCATCTTCATCATCTATGGTAAGAGGATCATTAGACGGGGAAAATTCCTTTGAGTTGGCTAATACTGATGGAATACTGGTGCCAGCCTGAGTGGTAGTCGAGTCTTCATTATGGGACCCCTACGTTGCTGAAAAAATGGTGAGAAAAGCTTTTGATCTGATTATATTTGGCCTTCAACCCAAGGGGAAATTCTTGATAATATAAAAGTTTTAGTGGAACATTGGCCTGAGTCGGTTCAACCCAACTCGGTGGAACAAGAAAGTATGATGTATTTTTAATTCCATAGGGTGAACATCTTGATACCATATAGGGGTAAGGGGCTATGGAACCACCCAAACATGATTATTTTATGAGTACAAAGTGTTCTTATTGAATTATTTTTACATGGGAAAATGCTTTTCTATTTCCCCAAAGATGACAATGAAGTGTCTCAAATCATTGGACAGGCCCCCAATCTATGAATTGGGAGGATGTAGGCATCATCCACATCTATCCATTGATCGACTGTAGTGGTAGTATGTTCGAACTCATTTTAAGACTCTATATTGCCTTTCCCTTATAATAATTGGCATATATGTACATGTATTCACAAGAGTAAAAAGGAGGCACATCACCTCGGAGAACGCCCACTTGACCATTGAGGGTGTACATGAGGCATTGGTGATATGAAGAGGGAACTACAACATGCATGTTGAGCCAAGATCTACCAATAAGAACATTTTAAGAATTTTCTTATGAGACCACCATGAACGCAGTGGTGGAAATAGGCCAATGAATTGGGTCTTTAGGTGGATCTCTATAAATGGTGTTTGCACCATCCTTTCATAACCATGAACCATCAGATTGGAGGGACTTAGATCTGCTTCATATAGTCCCAGTTTGCAGAGTGTCTAGGTCGCGATGAGATTGATCCCAGAACCAATGTCTATAAGACAACAACATATATCCATACCATTGGACTGTCCGATGATGTATATCGGGCAGATGTTCCCCTATATGGGAAAATATGTTTCTTCTACTGATAGTGAAATAATGGATGGATGTTTTGTGAGTTTGACTTCCTCAACACAGAAGGCTGCTACGGATGCTACCACTATTTCAAATAGGAGGGGGTTTCATAAATCCTATGAAAGATCTTCACGCATATCTTCTAACAAGTGATGATCATGTAGGATCCATTGCCTTACAAGAATGTTGTAACAATTCTTGATCGCATCATAATTTTTTGCCTAATTCAAATTTGTTCTGACAGTGTTACTCTCTATGGTAGGATGTATTATGGGTGATGTAGGTAGAACCGGAAGATTCTAGCTAGTGTGGGGGATACAGTACTTCCCCAAATTGAACCACTAAAGATGAATACCAGATCATGGTCATATGATGGGGGTCTACCCACAATTGAGCAAGGATGGTCATAACATGGTCATGGAGGCTCTTCCTGATCAAGCAATATAAACAACGGTTGGGGTGAATATAATGATATAGAATGAGAAAGATGTGCATACTGAGATCTGTGTTGGGCCTGCTTTCTAGTCTCGGTGGCATGAATGGATTGGCTGGATGCACTAGAAAATGCATTCTGATGATTCACATATCCATGGCTTCTTTGACATTGGAGTAAACTGGGAATGTAATATGGGTCTTCCAATCACTCTTTTTTATCAGGAACTAAGTAGGGGTTTACCAGTTCGACAGTATTCACATAAGCATACTCCTAATCATCACTTGAATAATCCTCCATAATTTGTCGTATTATGGGGGAAATACCCATCTATGAGGGTAGGATGTGACCAACAGTATGGGATGGCTTTGTTATAGTTAGGGGTATTTTCATTCCCTTATTCCATCGATGCTTTCTCTCCTGAGAGGTCGAAGTTTGAAATGACAATGAAGTGGCAGTATCTAAAGGTATCATAGAAACTTTAGAAGGCTCATAGTGATTTAAAGATGAATGAATAATTCCATGGGCATGATAGACTACCATGTGAGATTTTAATTTGTCATTTTTCTGAGACATGTGGCTATAATCCTTCTTGAATTCAACCTCATTGTCACTATCAGGCTTTACTAACACATGTTCCATCTATGCTGGGGCCAACCCCAATCTAACTATGTTGTTATCGACCTTGTCCTAGTTATTATACATGTACACATATAACTTCTTGATGGTGTTCCCAAGGAACTGGTGATAGGGACAATAATTGGGGTGATCTATGAGATATTATTCTTCGGGCCTCTTACATTTTGGGGACCGTTGGATCCCAGAGTCCAAGGAACTCTAGAAATATATGGGGACCTGAGCCACAATGAATGAGTAGGTACAGTTTCTACGATCTTGGAAAGGGTCTATGGGATCCCAGCCCTAATGAGGGGATGGAGGAGACTGAAGAGGATGTGGAACCTAATTGCCTATCCTAGGCGGCAACAGAGTGTTATGTAGTGGAACTTGCTGATTCTGAGGCAGATGATTCTATGATCGGGGCTAAGCCTGAGGTGGTGGACCTCAGAAAGGATGTGGAGGAGGTTCTTCCACTAATAATTCCAACTGTCTAGGTGCCTCTATCTATGAAACAACAGTATTCTTGGCTTAGGCGGCTCTTCTTGTGGGAGCTGCAGGAGATAATGAGTGTGCCTGAATGGATTTCCACAAGGCTTCCTCTAGACACTGACATTTGTTAGTGAAACACCAAAATCCCTCTAGTAAGTTATGAGTGATGTGTGAAGGGAAAAAATTAGTCTCCACATTCCCTAAACACGTCATTACTAGCTTCTCCCGTGTCAGCGACATATCAGGTGAATATTTGGGGCCCTTCCTCTTTGTGATGAAGTTTGTGACCCGACATTCCAACAATTTATTACATTTTAATAGGTCAGAAATACTAGTCTACCGGGTGGTAAAATTGAACTTGTAGAGAAACTACCAATGACGATTCTCTGAACCAGTTATCGTCTCAATGGGTAACTGGATGTACTAGACAAATGTGTGTCCTTCTAGTATATGTATGAAACACCATAGATTAAAAGCTTCATGTGGTACTGGAGTTCCCAGCATGGGTCCACAACTTGGAATAAACTGGTCCCGATGCCACAGTGGATTTCATGTCCCATTGAAAGGGGAGATGGTAGGATTCCCAAAACCAGGGGGTGCTGGAATATCATCCACACATGCCAGATACAATGTACCATCAGGCGGGATTTCCCAATATTGGGTTTCAAGAGCCTCAAGGTGAGAAATGAAAGTAGCCATCAGATCATGCTAGTGAGGATTCCTATCATTAAAAGGGTATCTTACCACCAATGTGTTGGAATGTTATTCAATGTGATAAGTGGGTCTATCGACTCATGGTGTGAGTTGTAGAATTACCCGAGCAGTTGTTGGGGGAATAACCTATGTGGAAACCTACAAGTTAGTAGGGTAATAGCCTATAGAGACGTGTCTCGAGGGAGACTCCCATGCATATTAGGTGGGTTTGGTGATTCATACCGTGGCCTATTTTCATATATACCAGCCTCTACCCGGTCTAGCTGGGCAAGATTGTTGAGATCACCAAGGGGAAACTCGCTGAGGGGAAGTTGTACCTCCCCAACTACCCCGATCAAGGATTACCATAATCTACTCGTCATTCCATGATTCATTCGGAGTGGAGCTCATCAACCATCCTATTATGTTCTGTGATTATTTAACTCAACTCATCTTTTTCAGGAACTTCCTCCATCTTATGCACTGATCTAGATGGGTTTGAGGGCTTGGTGGTCCCATCATTCTCTTTACTCTTGTTGGGGTGTCCACTGAGAGGCAATGACTCAGATGTTGAAGGAAGGACAAGAAAAATTCTTCTCTTGTGAGTAACCATGCCTTGAGGGTCCATCATTTGTTGTACCACCCCAAGGGGTAAGTTCTATTAATTGAGTCTTGTCTCAGCTTCCTCCTCTATAAGGTCCTCCAAGTATAGCATGACTATAACTAGAGTCATTTCTCAGTATCACCTGGAATGTTAGGACTATGCCATATAGGACTGAAATGAAGGGAATAATACTTCCTCTAGACTTGGATCCAGAAATAGGGGATGCCTGATTAATAAATCTGTAGATCACTATGAATCTCTAGACACAACTTTGTTAGAGGGTTTGATTATGACTGGGCGATGCAGGTTGTTGAGTGACAGAAAATGTAACCAACTCAACCATGTGTAACTGCTAGAAATTGTATTTGAAGTGTTTTGATCCCTTGGGGTAAGCTAACCATCAATAAATGAGATAGAAACGATTCATCCAAAAGGTTCAACGGAAGCACACAACCTCATCTTGTGTGAGGGACATCGAAATATCGAAGCTTATAGCTACAAACGGATAGAAAATCTTAGGGAGATGTCATGTTGTGATAATGTACCAAAAAAATCTTGGATTATAATTGGGATACATCCCTTAAATTCCACATTCTTCAAATTGGGGTGGTTGAGGGTCTATTAACATCATTGAAATAGATAATTGTGATGGTATAATGGTTAGTGGAGTGTAATGTGTGCGAGCCAACAAACCACTGCAACTTGGGCTGTCTCTCAGGGACTGCATAGATTTTTCCACCACATCCCTGTAAGATAGGGTACTTACAAATTCTCCCAATGAATATTTGGTGGTCATTTGTGGTGAATCAGTGTGATTCTCATCATCAATTGGTCCCCCAAACAATTATCCATGATCTCTTATTGAGGAGGTGAATGATCCCTATGATGATATAGAGGATTGGATAGTAAGATCCTGGATAGGATCGAAATCATCATATTACTCTATGTATCTATATAGAGATTCAAGAATTTTTTGGACCTCAATTTTTGGGAGGATGAAGCTAATACATTGATTTATTTCCCCTGTACCTGACATAGATGATCTAGGTGAAGGTTTCATCAATGAATTGCACTACACATCAGAATCTGAAAAAATCGATGGGATTGATTACTAAATGGAACTTATCAATATCCTTATTTTGGTGGTGTAAACCCTCTCTCCCACCCCGAGATGGTTCTTTATAGCAGGGTAGATCTTCTACAAAGGGAGGAACTCCGACAGGTAGGTGTTGGAGCAGGGAGGACTCCCACTTGGATAAGCAAGGGTGCGTGGGGAACCTAGGAAATGTCAAATGTAACATGGGGACTAACTATAAGTTTTAGAGTTCTTGAGAAGAGAGGGCCTCCACTAGATATGGTAAGAACATGGGGAGTACCTACACTATGGAATTCCATATCGAGGGGATGACCTTTGCGTCGGCAGGCTCCAGTAGTAGTGGCATAAGGAAGGCCTTCATACTGATCATACTGGACAATGGGGAGACCTCTATGTTGACTGTTGATGGAGTGGGGAGGAACCTTGCTTCAGAGATCATTGAAGTGAGGAAGACATCTTCTATATCTGGTGATGATGTAAGGAGAACCTTCACATTGATGAACAAAAATATGCGAAAAACCTCCATACCCGAGATCATGGGAACCTGGAGATCCTCTGTGTCGGATGTCCACAAGATGGGGAGGACCTCCATTAGAGCTGGTAATGGGAACATGGGGAGGACCTCCATGATGAATATGGGAGTGAGGAGGACGTCCAATCTAGATAATGATGGTATTGGGAGGACTTTCGTACTAAATTTCATCACCAAAAGTTGTCCTACGCTAGCTACTGCTTATGTTGGTGACCAGGGGAGTCAACCAAGATTTCTTTTCGAGTGTATGGGGTCTAAATATTGATTGGGCATAGAGGTTACCTTGTTCTATAGCAACAGGGAGCTGATAACACTCATCGGTGGTGGCTTGGGCCACTGATGTCCTAGAAGATGATGACCCCTAGAAGGTATCCTCTTGAGCTTGCGCCCAATGTTGATGGTGGGATAGCCGAGCTGGGGCCTATTTTTAGGGGTATGGACAACCTTCTCCTCGGTCTATGAGATAGGTTTGTGGCATTTCCAAAGCCTGGTTGGGGCCCCCCATAGTGGTTCTATAACCAAAGATTCATCTGGAATGACTCAAACATCCCTTACCTCTTCGGTGTAAGGTAGTGAGTCATAAGAGTGATTCTGGGAGAGGCTCTGAAAATGGGTGAAAATCGGAGTGGGGAGAAGCGACTCCATGCACGGCCCTTGGTGGTGGCATTGATGAGGAACATAAGCCTCAAGATCTTGATGATCCATAGCCTTCATCAGGATGACCCTTCCGATTCATACCATTGAACAAGAGTATTGATCACACTTGTTTGAATAAATTTAGAGGTAAAGAATGGGAAGGACCATCCATTGGACGTGATAGTGGAAGTTGTCACAAAAGCGGTGAAGCTGTGCTGGATTGCCGCATTAGCATTTACCATTTCCCTTTGTTTGTGGGAGTGAGACGATCGATTTCCTATAAATGTATCTTGGGTCTTGCAAAGGATGAATATCCGTCCATCTATACAAATTTTTCAGAAACAAAATACCCAGTGACCATGTTTCGCTCCCTCTTACATGGTTGGATTGAAATATACAAGCTAACAACGTCATAGACTGGGATTCCCACTGATTAAATACAAGAAATCTAGGTGAGTATCATGCAAGGGACACTATTATCTTGGCAGGACTGGGCACCAGATATCTAGATCTGGTGAAATTAGTTTCTGCTAATGAATTGAATTCATCTAATGAATATATTGAGGAGAATAATTTCATGTTGGGTTAAACATTTCTATTTTTGGTGCTTTCCACTTGGGTTGTACCTCGCCATTTTGTGTGTGTCAGTTGGGAGGCTCGACAGACCGTTCATGTGTTTCTGCCCAGTAATCCCACAATCCTAAGGTGGGAGGCATTCATCCCTTCTTTATAGATGTTTTCTCCTTGATCAAAACCTGATGTTGGGATTTCAGTCTCTCCATCCATGGATTCCTCCTAGGAATTCGTCACCCAGTCTGATCTCCCTTAAGATTAAGACATTATCCAGGAATCTCTTCCTGGTGCAATATCCTTGTGGACACTGATTAATATCACTGATTATACCCGGACATTACAAAGGGTCATGTTGGGGAATCATCCTTTATCCTGGAGAGTAGTCATGATGGGAATCACTGGAGTGTCTAGACACTGAAACAACAGTACACCTGAATTATTCCCCTTATGATATGGATTCCATAGGGTGCGGAATCCAGAGGATTCCCCTATCAAATGTGGGGAATCTTATTCATAAGGCATTTCTCTGATGTTTTACATGGATTCTGTTGTTTAACACAAGGAATGGTGTGAGATTAATGTCTATAAGAGATGGATCAGATTGATCAGAACACTTTTGAGAGTGGATCAAATAGGTACTTCCCTAAGAGGGAGAACCTGGAAGGTTTATCAGATGGATGGATCAAATCTCCCAATTAGGGCAGACCCAGGATGGCATGTCCAAAAAAGGGGAAGGTATCACACCTTGAAGGCTATTCTGGACACCTCAAAGGGTGGATTAGAGGATGATGGGTCCTGAAAAAGGGGACACCAAGGTTTTTCCATTGGCAGTGATTTAACATCAAAGAGGCATCCTACATACCAAAAAAGGGATTAAAACCTATGTAGTTCCCAAGGTTTTGGCATGGAATTAGGGTGTACACAAATGAAAACAACCTAGGAGAATACTAGGGCCTACATATGGGTAATAGAATAGGTTCTAAAAAGAACATTGAGATGGGTGGGGATTACAAATGGTTAGAGGCCCATGTCCTACAATGAGCAATGGGATGGATAGCATGATTCCACTGAGATGTGGCACCTTGAATAAAATCGGGGTGGATATAGAGGAAGTGTTGAAGAATGAGGATGGATATGGAAATGGAACCAAGAACTGGTGTGAAGGTGATAATATTTGGATTGAACCTCAATGTGGTTTCCTATATATACATATTGTAGGGAATCAAGGTTAATGTTTTTCTGGGATGGGGTGATGAGTCACCTAAGGAGGTGGTTTGTGAGAATGGATGCATGTATGGAACTCGAAGGAAATAACACCTCCAAGTTAAGGAATGATCTTTCTAAAACCCAAATACTTGAGGGAGACACCCATATGGGACATGGGAGCTATCCTTGAACCTCAGAGAGGCTTCCTATATGCCATGATCAAAAAGTGAAAAGATCAGAGTCCACATAGTATAGAAGTGGGGCATAGAATTGGGGTGTAAAAAAAGAAGATCGACCCAAAGGAATGCATGGGGATTATGCATGGTTAGTGGCCATTAGTAAGAAGAACACACTTTTTAGGAGGTGTGTGGATTGACCGTAAATCTTATTCATGGTTAGCTACCAAAGAAATTAAGACAAGTAGTTTGGGTTCACAGAAAGGACAGCAGCCTGAATGGGTGGATAGAAACACCTCAGGGAGGAAAATCTGAGTGACGAGTACCAATGAGAAAAGATGTTACATCAAGAAGGTACATCCCTAAGTGGGAACAACATAGTTTACCAATTGTTTGTATTGAACCTAAAAGCAGCTTCCTATGTACCAAAAAACATCAAAACCCAATATTTTGTGAGGGTGAGGCATTGAATCAGGGTTTACATAAATGAAAAACTCGAGATCTTGATGGGGCTTATGCATGGTTAGTATATTGGGCACTAAAAAGAACATTGAGATGATTCAGGAGTACACATGGTTAGTGGCCCCTATTCCATAAAGGGAAATGGTATGGATGAAATTATTTCATCGGGATGTGGAAGCCTTTATAAAATCATGATGGAAATAGAGGAAGTGTCGAAGAATGAGGATGGATATGGAAATGGAATCAAGAACTGGAGTGAAGGTGATAGTAACGGGATTGAAACTCAAATAACTTTCCTACGTGTCTATGTGGAAAGATATAATAGTCCATATAGTTATAGGATGTTGTGATGAGTCACCTGAGGAGGCAGCTCGTGAGAAAGGACACATGGATGGACTTGCAAGAAGTAGAACCTTTGGGTTTAATAATGATCATCCCTAAACACAAATACTCAATGGAGAGTCCAGGATGGGACTTGATAGATGGGATTGAACCTCAAGGAGTCTTTCTACATACCTTTCTCAAAAAGGGTAAAGATCTATGTCACACATAGTTAAGAAGTGGGGAATAGAATTTGGGTGTGCACAAAGGACATCGACTTAAAGGCATTCTTGGGGAAAATGAATGGTTAGAGGCCCATCACAAGAGGGAAAATATTGGTTGGAGGAGTATGGAATAAGCTCAGGGCTTACACATGGTTAGAATCCCATGAAAATAGGATATGTAGTCGTGGTGTACACAAAGGACAACGACACGAATGGGTGGACCGAAACACCTCAGAGAGGCGGATCTAGGTGATGTGTCCCAAAGAGGATAGATGTCACAATTGGAGGGTACATCCATAGGAGAGAGAGATATATTTTACCATTGGTTGTTATTTAACCTCATATTGGCTTCCTATGTAGACAAAAGGGATCAAAACCAACACAGTTTAGGGGGAGTACAGTTTAAGATCTTGCAGAACGAAGGTGAATCAACGTAATATTGCTGGAATAGATTGATTATGGGGAGTGATGAGCTTGAAACACAAAGAGGTTTCCTACTTACTGTGATTTGAAAGAAGAAAGAAAATTACACATAGTTTGTTGGTGAGGGGAATGGTTCTTATGCATGGTCTTATGCCTCTAAGAGGATGTCATGATCGATGCTTACTCTAAGACTTTGTGATCCAATCTCGGTCTGATAAAAAAGAGGCAGTAGTAGACCTGGTGATCAAATCATGAAGGTTGAATCAACAAGTACTAGACCAGGGATTATGAATGGATAGAGGCCCAATGAGTAAATAGGGGAATTCGTGTGGTTAGCGGCCTAGGAAGAGAAAGATTGGGAACTATTCTTGGAGGGAAACCCAATGAGATAGGAGGGTGCCTAGATGTATGAGGAGGATATGTCTAGCGTACCTGAAGAACCCTATCAAGGTGGGTTGGGGATTATATAGAGGCCTTCCAAAGTGCCCATGGAGAAAAATAACAATGAGCGAGAGACAGAGAGGGAACTAGTAGTCTTCCTTCATCGAATCATCCTGGGCTAGCCACACATGTGGTGATTAGAGACTAGCATCATGTGTTGAGGACAATGCTACTTGGAAGTTTAACTTCCTATAGCTTGGATTATGAGGATTCACTCCTCACCCATACAACATACGTAAAACATACCAAACCACACTCGATGGAGGGAAGTAACATGTAATGACATAGGGTAAAGGGGTTGTGGAGTGATCCATTGAGGGGCTCATGTTAGAGTAGATATGCGAAGAAGCAATAACTGTTAGCATATCTATGAAAAAATAGAGAAGTTAGGGAAATGAAAAGTGGAAAACCACTCACGGGACCTTGAAATCACATTGTACAGGCTTAGAGGGACACACATGATAGGGGTTTTCAAAGCATGAGGCATTGAAAAGAGGGGCTTCGCAAAGCTTTGGTGCTTCACAAAGAGGATGAAATTCGAGAAGAGGATGGTATTCATGAAGGTATGGTGCTTCATGAAGAGGATCATCTTCATGAAGAACATGATCTTAATGAAGGACTGATAATTCGTGAAGGGATGTTTTCAATGGAGAATAGCTTTTCATTAATGAAGGTCACTTTAATTGGGGTGTTCATCACGAAGTCTTAGTGATTTCTAATGCCTTGAGCACCCCGAAGGGGCTCCCTCATTTGAAAAGGGAATATGACTTCCCAATGGGCATCCCCACCATAGGCTGGGGCCATGGAGAATACAAGGAGGCACATATCATAGAGTTCAATTACCTTTTTTGTTTTACTATCTATTTTCGTAAAGTCCATTGTGAAATGAGAGCTTGGAAGGTGAAAGGGTGGAGTAAAAATGATTTGAAGGGGGGAGTGATGATTCTATTTAAAGTTAATGAAGGTCGACAGGGGTTCCATAGATCACCCTAGAGAATATCTGGGCGATGAGAAGAGGAGGTGACTCCACAAAGCTAGAGTGGCGATGTGAGACTTTGTCGGACTCACAGAGGGTCTGTCAATGGGACTATTGTGGAGATTTACATGAAGAAATCATGACACTGTGGATAGGTAGGGAATTGACAGACATCGTCGAATTAATATAGGTTCTATCAAGTCATGAAGGGGATTTATGAGGTAGTTATTGTGTAGTGGGCTGTAGAGGAAATGTGACGTCATGAAGGTGTCCGGATATGTCAGACTCACGTAGGGTCTATCATGGATGCTCCTGATCAGAGAGGAAGGTTGACCCTATGATGGTCTTCATGAACCAGGAACTTTGGAATAGTTTGATGGATTTAAAGAATTTTTGGTATAGATTTACATTGAATCGGTCGTGACTTTATCTTTACCTCAGGTGGCATGAATTTCATCTCTAACAGACATGTTCACATTAATCCATTTAACCCTTTCTCACATAATGAAAACCAATCCCTTATTCCATTTCCAAAAACTAGACTCAACAACCATTAGTACCTATTTATGATTTAAAATAACATGTCAACATGTTAATTATGCGATCTACTTCATCTTAATTCAATACAAGTATTAACAACACAATTTTCCATCTTTTGGAATGTTGTCACAACACATGGGTGGCCCTAAACTGGTCGAATCAATAGCAATACATCCCATAGGGATCACTAGGTGTATAATTCTTAATTTATCCCACCATTTTACCAAATACTACTAATTGAATCAAATGTTCAACAATAAGGAACCATAACATATCCACATTCATGTAAATCTAGAATCAAGATTATGATATATAATTTGTATACCACCTACCTCGAATCCATACATGAATGATCACTTAACATTTTACTTAGAAATAGAATAAAGACCCTTTTGGAGCCCCAACCTAGGATCTACTAGAAAATAGGGTTTTTGGTATTTTGAATAAGAAGAATGAAACCATAACCCCTAATCTGAAAATAAGAAGCAAAAGAAGTGATATAAATACATGGAGGTTTGATATACACCCAAACACACTCCAAAAAGCCTAAAATCAATGGAGATCAATCCGTCAGGAGTCTTGGTTGAAATGGTTAATCACTAGCGTTGATAGAGGAGACATGAGGTGCGGATTGGGTGAGAAAAATTGAAATCATTTGTGGGTAAAATAATAAAATACCACTTTTAATTGGGAACATGGTTTGGCCCAAAGTTTTCCAAACCGTGCACCAACCATTCCCCATCCTCTATCCAATAAGAATTCATGTCACACTATTTCATGGAGACCCCACATTGAAAAATCATGGGCTGTGCATGTACCAGTCTCTTTCCAAGAGGAGTTTATGTTGCACGGTTTCCCAGGGAACCCGCACGGTTTGAAAAACCATGAACCAAAAAAGGATAATAAATCTATCAAAAGCCGCATGATTTAGACGCCATTATTTCATGTCCAAAACAGCTGCAGTAACCCTAAGAATCCTCTTAAACCTGGTGAACATTTCATTAACCATAATTATGGTAGTAAATAATACATTAAACAAGGACATACCACATATGAATTTCAAAAACTTAAAACTTACCCTACCTTACAAAAAATTATCCTCGAGCCGCTCAACCCATGAATCATTGACTATCCAATTCAAAAATATATGGACATTGAGCCCTCTTATCTATATTCATCTCCCAAGTTTCTTTTTGGACATTACCATGCTGTATCAACACTTGAGCAAAAGTAATAGTCCTTCCCTACACGAATTTCTCACTCTGATCCACAAAATGAACTGGGTTCTACTCAAATGACTCATCAATCTCATACCAAACATAAATCATAAGAACTCTATAGGTAAAACTAGGCCACAATTCGTAAATAAGGACAAATGTAAATGTCATACACAATATCATACCATCATGGAAGTGCCGGTAGGAACCCCATTAGCCAAATCCTCTTCCCAACTCATGGCCCAAATTCCTTGGTTCCATCTTACCATATTTACAAAACTCTAACGGTAAACCACCCTTGACATTACTATAACAAACAAATGGTATTCCAAGACACTTTTCTCGACCTATGTCGTTCTAAAACTCAATCCCTAATAATCTTATTTTTCAGTGAAACATCCAAAACACACCCAAAATAGTCAAGTAACTTAAACATAAAAACTCAATAAAATGCACATTATCAAGTCCAAATCACCTGAATGGTACTTACTCATGTCTCTTCAACCCAATGATTGCTCACACCATCAACCTAAAAATTTTCTGCTATGGTGTTATACACTATGGTATTTAGCTTACCATGACCACCATCTAGTTTTGGACACTTCCACCATCAGAAAGACCCACAAGAATCACAATCCAAACATTCAAAACATACACACAAATTTTCCCAACTAATCACATGAAAACATAAACATGAACACTCTCCTAAATTGGCATACATCCTCATCATTAAAACCACTAGTGATGGACATGCATCCACCACACATATCCCAAATAATAATAAATTTAACTCCTCTATGTTTTCCTTATTCATTGAACATACTTTCTATTGGAATCATCACTCTAGAGGTGGGATATATCTTGCCTCATCTATGCCCCTTCGTTGGGTAAGCATATTCCCCCTTCCCACTTTTGGTGCACCACTATCTCCCAACGTACCTACCGGTTTCATTACCTGAACTCTAGTACGAATCTATAGTCAATGATTCCACTACATTTCAAGCCATCATCATACTCTACCACACCCTTCAACCATCATATAACTAGCATATCATCTAGACATACATTGACTAATGATGGTTATATTATTATTAAAAACTTATTTACACACATCGAATGTACTTTTCACTCCAAAACAGTCACTTATGGTTACTTAGAACTCACTACCTTCATCATATATCCTATCTAAGTCGAGTTTTCCCTGAATGACGCATAACAAAAATGACCAGATTCACTATTGGCACACAATTAACTTACATAACCAAGATTACATAATATATGGACACTCCATGGTCACCCGATCACACATTCCAGAGTCTATTCCCGTCCTCTGATGAGGTTCTAGAACCAAACCTCCCTTTCCATGAGCTATTATCATGCCTTACCATTCACATAAATAACTCCAATATGGGAATCTCAAATTATATTTAGAAAAACCCTGAGGCCAAAATCCAATGATCATCTCATTTAACCACAAAATACAAGGAACACCTAGCCCTTTTCTGAGGAATTCAATGTGAACCTCACATGTTTCACATTTTCTTTTTGCTTCCACCACATCAAGTCTACACTCTTCTCCATAGACCCTTGACTAACTTACCACTCCCCACCTTAGGAGTGTCATTACCATCACTTTTCTCAATGAATTATAACCACCATGGCTATCACTTAGATAATATTATGAAAAAAAGCTTGGACATTACCTTATAGATTTTCCAAGAACAAAAAACCAAACATCACCTATTCCCCATTTTGGGCTTCCCTGAATGGCACCCATAGCACTCGTCGAAACCTGATACATCCCAATGGTTTATTCAATAAATTGTAAATGATATAAAACAATCCATCCAACTCCAAATATACAACCACATGAGAATAACCTCTATGTGTCCCCATATACAAACAAAACACATCTAGTTAGCTAGCTATAACTGGAGATGTCTCTCAATGTAACCTACATGATATCATGATGTTGGGAAAGATCATCACTAGGTACAAGTAATATGATAAGTTGTCGATGAACACCTCCACCAATATCCATCAATGATATCACATCCCACTAACAAGACACCATGACCTATCATGTTTTATAGGAATCTCTAATTGACAAAACCTCATTATCACCCTGCCACCAAATCTCATGTTGGGATTCCAACGAAACTAACCACCACTCCGTAAATACCTACAAGGAATCCATGATCGGATTTTTCCCAGGGAAGAACTACTACCATGCCTCTCGAGTTCTTCTAGGATGACCCTCGTACACACCGTAGATTCCCAAAGACCCAATACCATCAAGTCTCTTATTTCACAAGTGGTTTTCCACCTTTAATCCATAGAAAAAAACATGATCCTAACCTCGAAACACCAATGAACATTTAAATATTTTTTTATCATCATATATTTATAGAATATGCCAACAATCAATCCTCATCATAACCATCAGGGCCAAGTGCTTCTCTCTAGTCACCCACTAATCTCAACTCAAGAAACAATAAAACATACATCATTAGGGAAAGTCCCAACACCCTCTCACCCAATATGTATTCCTCATGATAAGTCAGCCTCATTAGACCAGAGGAATACATAATGTTCCCCTCCAACCTCACATCTTTTGGAACAAGTCCAACCACATGGCCACCCTTCACCCCAGATGTCACATCAATACACATAATGTCCATCCATACATTGATCATCATTCTTTGTCTATCTAGATTCATCCAAGATCCCTCTTTAATGATTTCCATCACCATTTTTTAGGCATTGTCATTATTTTCCCCTTTCAAAAAAACCATATAACCCAGCACAGGACCTTGAATGTGTATATGAAAGAAAAAAAGGCTTAACCATACCATTTACTGAAACACGTTTCTACTCACTATGAATCGATAACACCTTTTGATGCATATCCCAAGCTTCATATTCTATGGTACCAACCACACAAGGAGAACCTTCCCCATGTTTACCATCAATTTTAAAAAATACATTTAAATCATAGTCCCAGATTGAGTATTATATCCAAAACCACATTTCATTATACTTAACCCTATATACCAAACCCTCACTATTCCAAATTCAAAATTTCCACCTATGCCTCAGGGACCCAATAGGACTCACATCATGGAAGACCCCTCTCATGGGCCTCCATTGATGGTCAAATGATACAAAGATCCCAAACTAGGGTTGGAGTAATATTTCATTAGGATATCCCTCTAGTCTACATTCATCAACGTTCTTTTAATTCACCACCCTCTAGTGGAATTATTTCTCCCATTTTGAAACACAATGCATCCAACACACCAAGAAAAGCATCTGCTCTAGTTTCTAATCCCATGACAACTCAGCCACCTCTAATAGCACCAAAAACCACTTCATCAATTTAAATACTAATAAAATCCCCCCAATCATGACCCATAAGGGTTTTATTGTCCATGTAATATGACAATACGTCTCAACCTCAAGGCCACAACCTAACCAAATGTACATTAAGGCACACCGCTCTATCCAAAAAATAAATTTCACCATGTTACCAAAATAAGTCACTCTCACTCCCCAAACCACACATACATAGGGTTTACTCACAAAAATAGGTATACCCATTTCCCATGTCCCTTCATGTTCCAACCTTCCCCACGTTGAACACTCAAGTCCACCCCATCCAACAAATGTTGATGGGAGTTACTATTGAAAATCTTTTGTCAGATCAGACATACTTACGATGAACCACCTTAGGTCCCATTCAATCATATAAATAATATGAGGGATGTTCTCATTAAACTTATCTTCTCCTGAGTTATATTGGACCAAGGGGTTATATTTATCCACTATTGGTGGAGAAATCGGGATGTTATCCCTTTTCGCCCAACAATCACACTTCATCGTGGTGACGTTTCTATAAAATTCCAAACCACGTGTCTTGGATCACATAACATAAAAAATCATAGTTTACATAAAATATGTTCCTACATGAGCCATAAACAACCCATTTATCATAAACTATCCCAAAATTCATCACCACATCTAAAACACTTCCCCCAACAGTCCCCACTCCATGTCATGGATAACCTGGGGTAAATAAATATACATTTTCACAGTCATTTTCATTTGATACATTTTTAAATCCATTTACAAATTCAAAAATTAAATATTTTTTCTTAGGCACATTTCCCATTTAACTAACTGTTACAACCAACATTTTAACTCATTTAAAACCCATCATTAAGAACCTTCCTTTAACCATTTTTTTAATATTATTTCCTTTTACCCATTTTCAAAATTTTTTAGACACCATATTCTAAAAATATTTCTGGAAACTAAAATGAATTATACCCTTCATGTCCCACACACACCATCAAATGTGTGAGAAACAAGATGCATGCCACCTATACCACTAGGTTCATATAATGATGAATGAATAAAAATTATCATGGAATTCATATCATGAGAAAAATATCACAAAAAATTCACATCACACAACAACTCGATAACCCAATCATGAAATATCATTCAACTGTTGCAGAAAACATCAAGAACAACAATTCCCACACAAGGCACTTGAGTTTTCTCTTATACATGGGTTAGATACTCTAATGATTGAAATCATTTCCAATGCCCAACACTTCCTAATCTTCGGCATACCATCCAAAATAGTAAGGCACATAAAAAAGAACTCTAATAACACTTCATAATGTCCCTAAACTAGAATCCACAAAATCGGTGCCCTGATCCGGGTCACCACATGACCTCAAGTGTGCCACACTATTTGAAAGAGGTTGTAGACAAGCATTGAGGTTCTAATAGACCACGTAGAGAGACTGCTGCCTATTTACCAGAGTAAACCATATCATATAACTCATGAAATAAATGAAAAAATAATAAATGATCCAAAAACATGAATTAACAACCCTTTCCCACATAGGTTACAAAACACAAAAATATAATAAATATGACATGTCATGATAATGGTTCCAAAATAGAAGAAAAAAATCAAGACAAATAGAAAAATCCCCAAAACATGACCTGAATCTCTGTCTGGATCCTCATCCATGCACACCCAAGCTAAACATAACTCCCCAACATTGGGAATTTTATGTTGTCATGTCCTGCAACCATGAAATCTACTCAGGTACCCAATGGTGGAAAGAAGAGGGTGTGAGTAAAACTCATAACTCCACTTCAAATGATGTATTAAAAATATATAGTCTAGATAGATAGTTCACGTGAGTACTAAATAAATTACGTGGTTAACAAAAGAAAAATTAGGTTCCATTAATGAACAATATCACTTTAACCATTGTAATTACTAAATAATTTTTCATCTCTTGTTCCATGGGTTAGGCATTTACATCATTTAGACAATAGCCAAATCTGGTCAATTTCAATGTATAAAGGAATATGTCTTGTTTCATATATCTCTTGGGATAAAACAATCAAAAAATATTACAAAACACTTACCTTGGAGCCTCATTCTAGGTAGTCTCATAAAATTTAGATGTTAGGGGAATAGATCCTCAATTCCCTTCTGTAACCTATGAATTATGGGGTTGGAGTTTAGAGCCTCTTTCTAAATTGACCCATGGTCCTAGATCCAAAATTACAATACCCAACAACATCCATCCTATTTTCACATGATTTTTATCCAATATATACATATACTATATCATAAACCACATACAACCAATACTCATAACATTTAAAATTCAAATTTCATAAGATGTATGATTCATAATCAAGACTTATCACAGAAGCATATTTAATTTTTATTTAGTGTGTCCCATTTTATCAATTTACCTTTTCATACCATAATCCATATGACATAATAAAATTTTTCCATACTTTAGCCCATTTTAAATATTCAATAATCCCATATATTTTATCATTTTTAATATTTTTCAATTCCCATAATTTATAACATTTAACATATTAATAAATTACTATACGTCAAATCATTTAATATAGCCATCAATTCATATGTCTTAATCCATTCACTCATTTCTGGTACAAATGTATAAGCTATTTTACACGGTCACATTAAGCTATTTAACCCTTTCTCAGATCACGCCAGCCAAACCCCTATGCCAAATCCTTCAACATAAAAAAACTACTATTAGAGCCTACTTATGATTTAAACTAACATGTCAACATGTTCATCATGGGATCTACTTCATATCAAGTCAATACATGGATTAACACCATAATTTTCCATCTTCGGGAATTTTGGCACACCACATGGGTGCCCCTAAACAGTTCAATTCAATATCAACACATCCCACAGTGATCAAGAGGGGTTTAATTCATCATTTACAAAACCATTTTACCAAATCATACTAAAGGAATCACACAAAAAACAAGAATACACCATAGAACAGCCTCATACATAGAAATCCAGAATAATGACCATGAGATTGAACTTATAGACCACCAACCCCGAATCTGTAGACATATTCTCAAATTAATATATAATTATATCTAAATTAAAGAACCATATAAATCCCCAACCTAAGATCCACTAAGAAAAGAGGGTTTTAGTGCTTCAGAATAATAATATATAAACTAGAAGCCCAGATGCAAAAAAGAGAAGCAAGATGGGTGTTAGACTAACATAGTGATTTGAACCTCACCCAGGGGCCCTCTAAATTTCCTAGAATTAAAGAAGATCGGTCATTGGGAATTCTTGGTCAAAATGGATCATCACTAGGGTTGAATGAGATGAAATTAGGTAATAATTAAGGTGGGAAACCATAAAATTGTGAGGTGGTAAAATATTAAAATCCCACCTTTATTGTGGAATATGTTTTGGCCACAGGGCTTTCCATACCGTGCACCAACCACTCTCCAAGATTAGTACATGCCATACAGTTTCTATTGTCAACACATTACTTGAAAAACTATTTTATAATCATGCACCATCATCTATCTATGAGGGTTCATATCACATGGTTTCCTCGGCATCCTACATAGTTTGAATAAACTTTCACCAACTATGTGAAATGCCCCTGTTCAAAAACACAGGGTTTGGACACCTTTCATTTGAGTCCCAAACCCCAAGGACACCCCAAGACTCATCATACACCTATTAAACATTTCAATAACCATAATTAAGTTATTTAATAAAATAAACCTGGACATATCTTACCATAATTTTGGGATGATAAGATATAATGTTTTAAAACCCATTTTGATTTGAAATAAAGATTTTTCTATTTGACTAAAAAATTTACTAAAATTATTATAATGAATATACCCTTATGAAATATAATTTATGATTATTAATAATACTTAAAAATTATTTATTTCACCTTTACATGGGTGTCACATTCTTCCACACTTTTGTAAATTCCTTCATCAAAATTTTATTTTCAATTTAGAAAATTGCAGATATCTTTCCCGCATAGAATTTTGGGTTTCCCATGATTCTTCTTTAACCATATTTTTCTCAATAAAAAAATAATGTTTTAAATAATTTATACCACAATAATTTCTCATTATGGTAATGAATCGGTTATTTTTATTTCTCATATGAATATTTTTCTTCAAACGGTACTACTTTAGGGCACAAAACATCATATTCATCAAGCACATAGTTTATTAACAATGAAACATGAATTAAGTCATATTTTTAAGACAATATTGGAGATATAACCATTGAGAAAGAAAACAATACATTCCTCTCAATAATTTCATATGGTTCAATTCACCACATATATAACATCCCATTTTTACAAAAAATTATATCACTTTTCATAGAGATTCCCAATGAAAAACATTTTATACAATCACAAATGAATGATATTTCATATCATGAAATTCAAAATTATAATCCTTTTCTAAGACATACTCATATGATATGATATAATCTTAACATTCTTGACCATATGTTTTACTGATTTTGGTCAATAAACTATTATTTCCCTAAATTTATCCCTATAATCTAGAAGCATTCTCCGATTTTACAAATCATGCCACAAATTATTTTATATGTATATTGTAATTAAAACTATTATTAAAATAAAAAAAAATTGAAATGATGACCCCAACATCCCAAATAATCCCTTCAACCAAATCAAATAATATCCTTCAATGTTTGAAACATTCTTTCTTAATATACATTATATATAATGAAAGGTTGTACTAAAATATCATTCATTACTCAATGGAGTCAAAAATCCATTATAAAAACATTTCTTCACCAAGGATCACAATCCCTATAAAATTCAACGGGTGACTCCATGTAATATAATTTCCCTTTTAGCATAATTTCAAGAAATATGATCTAATAAAATTATTTCATTAATGGTAAGAATATGACCATATATATTAAGATGATCCATAATTACACAAATTTAATTATTTCATCAAGTATTATTTTATAATCATACCACAAAATCAATGGATATATTCTCTTATTAATAATTTTCAAAAATAAAAGGATGAATTAACATGTTCAGTAAATAATATTTTGATTTATCCATTTCACAAGTAAAACATTTAAAAGTAAAATTTTCAATTACTTTCTTCATTCCTAATCATTACAAATGTTCATTAAGGTATCAATAAATTTTATTACTATTGGGATAAAATTAAATTAGACAGTTATTAGAAACACACAATTTTATTTATTCCTCTATGGTTTACATGAAACAAATAACATTATTCAGAATCAAAAAACAATTTCTTTTTGAATATTAAATTTATGAAACTTACGTTTATTAACAAATACTACCTTTTCTGGTAACTCAGAATCTTTTTAATATTTCTTAATCCTGTCTGACAATGAATATGGATCTGAAACCTGAAAAAAGTAGATTTATGCATAATTTATAGGTGAACACTCATCAAATAATTAACCAAGGTCATGTTCCAAATATAACTTGGTTATTGAAATGTTTTATTTCCAAATCACAAAATAATCTACTCTATTTTATTCAAAAGGATTTTAATGAATATCGTATTCATTCTCATTTATCAATGAATTCTATCTTCAATGATTCATCATCAACTAATTTTGAGAAAATATATACATTAATATTTTTGGTAAATTACATATTTCAGACTTTAATTCATATAGATGATGTTTTTTTAATTTATAAAAAAAACACTACAGCTGATAGTTTAAGGTATTTTATTGGATATTATTCAACGTTGATTTTTAATTGATGTGAAGTATAAGAAATTATTTTATAATTGTGATTTAAAACAAAACATGGTCCCTACAATGGTGAATAATTACATAAAAAAGACACCAATTCTAGATGGTAGGGCCAAAAATATAGCATTCAATAATCTAATTTTTAATTCTTCTAAACATTCAGCATACTACTTTGTCCATGTAACCATAAATATATATATACTGTTAACATGGTTAGTGGGATATATAATTGTTAAAAAATTCCAAAAATCCACTTGTAATAATATATTAATCTAATAAAACATTGAATTTTTGTTAAATTAATAGGTTTTATCCATTAATCAAACACTTTATATTTAATGGTATAAAAAATTATGGCATATTTATTTACAGAATTTCCATGGAATAAGATCTATTCTAACCAATGTTTATATTTCAAAAATAGTCTATATAAACTATTTTCATTCAAGGTTTATAAAATAATCCTACTATTTTTTTAATGATAATAAAAATTAAAATAATCCAAAATTGTAACAATAAAAACAACAAAAAATTTAAATAAATTTTAAGGGAATACATGAGTTATATGATCCATGAATAGAGGAAGTTCATTCCTTAAAACAATATGATTAATCAAAAATAAATATTTCCTACTCCTATTATGAAATTTGTACATAGTATGTTATCCACTTTCACATTTAACACTTGGTACCTAGGGCATAGATCAACCATTGAAAAATAATTGGCTCCCGGGAGCTGATCAAATAGGTCACTAATATGAGGATACTATTATTATTTTAAACAATAATGTTAACAAATGATCTATAATCTATGGAAAGCCTTTCCATATAATTAATATTTTTTAAAAATAAAATAGGATTACCAGATAGTGAAGTGTTAGGTGGAGTGAAACCTTTTCCATTAAATTCATGTGAATAATTTTTCTTTTCTAGATATACTAATTATGCTATTAAGTTTATGGGGGTTTGAAATTAGTTTAACATTTTAATATAATATAAAAAGAAAATTCTACATCTTTATCATGTATAATACATGAAAACTCGTCAGGAAAAAAATTATAACATTATTTTACATTTAATTCATCATAAATCTGAATGGTTTATATATTTTCAACAATATGATAAATATATCTTTCACTTATATATATTAATAATTTTTTATATTCTTGATCAGTTATCAATGCTAGAAATTTATTCAAATATAGAAACTAATTTTTTTAGAAAACATATTATTTGGCTCTGTAATATATCGTAGAATGATAAAATAAAAGACAATCTATGTGAAAAAGAACATCATGTTATAAAATATTAAAGACAACAAGGATTTTAGGGAAAACCCTTCAACGTATTATTAGAAGATTATTTTTGTAGATTATATTTTTCATTAATAATACACTTCTGATTTTAACAAAAAGAATAACTTCATCTAGAGTGAGGAAATTTTTATTTTGAAACTGTATTTCCCAGAAATTAAAGAATTATTAGAAAAATTATCCCGCAAGACATTATAATAATCTAATGAAACTTGTAATCTACAAAATACCATTTCAATATATGTCCCAAAATCATCTGATGAACATGAAATTTTTTTCACCAAACAATTCATCTTATAGCCTTTCTAATTCACATCATTTGTTCTCTTCTTTTCAAGAGCATCAATATAACGATCCATCTCATTACATATGATCACCAGATTGTTTAACTATCAAAATTGTTATTAGAACTATCAATATATTTATATTTCAAATCACTATCCATATAACCCATCATAACACATTTTAATCACTTCCTTGATTCAGTATGAAATTCCTTATGGTTCTTTTTACCACACCTATAAAAAATAATGAATTTTATTTCCTTACATTCAGATTTCATCGATGCATTGTTTTATATTTTCATCCACTTGGAAATATTTTTCTACTTATAATTTTGGAATATATTCTCAACAACCCATAGAATTTAAACCTTCACAACATAACAAATAAGTTTCACATAAAATTTAAATTTATAAGGTGCCAATGTTCTACTATAACATGGAATTATTCTTTAGTAAAACTAATTTTTTTAATATCATGATCCTGGATAAAAATTTGTGTGTACCATGAAAATATGATGAAGTTTTCTTCACACATGGACACTAAATCCTCATCCATCTACCTCAAATACAATAATTACATTTTCATCCTATTTCAGATAACAATATGAAAATACTACTCATGTAAAATATTCTTTAATGTATCTCATTCCATGTAATCAATTTCTTCTCATTTTCTAGTATTCATAACCACTGAACACCATTGATTGTCTTCACCTTCAATGTTGTAAATAGTATAATTTATCTATTCATTTTCTAAAAAACCTAGGACGTATAATATATTTTATATATTTTAATCTCTCCCTTATAAACAAATAGGTTATAATATCTATTGATTGTTATAGGTTGTTATCATATAACATTATCTGCTATCAGCATGTTCCTTAATGAAAGATTTAGTCACTTTGTAGAATGGTTTAAAATACGATTTAAATATTTTTTCCACTAATCCATCAAATTAATAAACTTGTTAGATCCAATAAAAACCTTATCATGTTGCTAATTTTAAAGGATATTGTCCTCTTAGAGAATTCCTATTTCGGATTCACAATTTCCTCTATAGAAAACCATTATAAATAATCATAGTTTAGATATAGAAACATGTTAATCTTCTACTTTTAAATCATGATAACCATAAATTAAATTCCATTATGGGTTTTTAATCTAACTATCCAAATATCCAAAATTATCTATTCTATTGATCTGATACCAACTATAAGTGTCCATCCTTAAAAAATCATCTAATTAATTCATTATACAACAATTCATTTTTATGAATTTTTGGAGACATTTTATATTTAGTTCATTATACATTTAGGTCATCACCATTATATAATAAAATATTAAATCACAATGTGGACCTGTCCACTTAGAATCCATTTTTCTCATAAGAAACATAATTTAAGTAAATAATTAGTTTTATATTTAGGAAATATCATGACAATTTTCTACAAGACCTCAATTTTATCCCCACTAATCCTTAAAACATTTTAATATGGGGTGTGATATCATAAATATTAGAAACCAAAAAATAAAATGAAATGATAAAACCTGTTTGTAAGAACCCGCATTCTTCGACCGGATAAAATATGAGTTTTTTTAAAATTTTCATTTATCGGTGGGACAGTTTTAAAACTGCGCTTCGAAAACGAGGGTCCGAGTGTGAGACTCGGTTCAAGCGGTGACACCGGGCTGCGCATGGGCGGTTAGACCATGCGGGTCAAGTCGCGCAGTTGACCGATTGTCAAAACATTTTATCTAATTAATTTGAATTAATGGATTTCTTAATAATAATAATAGAGAGATATTATTATTATCAAATGTTGTGAAAATTCGTTTAATAAAATGATGGTCAAATGAGATTAAATGTGGATGTTTTAATAATAATAATTTTAAAAGATTATTATTATTAAATATTATGTAGACGTGTTTATTTAAGGGGTGGTCAAATGCCATTAAATGCTGTATTTGACCAAAGAGTGTCAAATTAAAATCACGGTTAACGGATGTTAATTGACGTTGAATTTTAATTAAATGGAGTGTTATTTTAACACATTATCTAAATTGTGGAGATTTTGTAATGAAGTGTTTAATTAAATAAAGAGCGTATGATTAAATGAGAAATGTAATATAATTATTGGTGGTGATTATTATTAATTTGGATAATAATAATGATGGATTATTTTGGGTTAGCTTTAAATGAAGAATTGCAATTTATTAATGACGCGTTATTTTGATAAAGCCTTATTTTAATTAGTGGTATTGGATTTTAATCATAGTTGAATAATAATAATGTAATAAGTAAAATAATTACCATTATTTAGGGTTATTAATATTATAAAGAATAATAATAGTGATAATTTATGTGGTTAATTATTTTAATTAATACAATGAAGGATTTACATAATATAATTGACTATATATATATATTGTGATATATATATATATATGAGTAAGAAAGAAAAAGAGATTTTTTTAAAAAAAAAGAGGTGCTGGGCAAGGGGGCTATGACTCCCCCCTTCCCCTTTTTTCCCTCTTCTTCAATCATGCAGGCCCCACATGGTGTTCTCTATATTTTTTTATTTTTTCTTTATTTTTATTCTTCTCCCCAAACCCGCACAAGACTCACTGCAGTGCGAACAGACCCCCCTTGGCTTCTCTTCCTCTGCAGCACATAGATCAGTCAGGTCTCCTCCCTCTGGTTAGCTCCTCCTGGCACGACAAACCTACTATGGCGCGACCTCGGATCATGGTATCTCTGCCGTGTGATCCCGAGCAACTGACTCCCACCTGGACAGTGACTATAGCGCGACACCCTACTTCGGCACCACCCCATGGTGCGATTCCTCTCTTCCCAGGTTCTCTTTATCCCTCGACCCGAATAGGAACACATGGCAGACACTTGCTACAGCAGCATAACGGTCGTGCAGACCCATGGCGTGCGACCAACCCCTTCCTGGATTCTCCTTCGTGAATCGATTCACCCAGATTACTTCTTTTGTTTGGGTCGATTCATCAAGGTATATAATTCCTTGATGTTTCTTATTATCTCTTTTGCGGTTTGGGGTTGTTTCGATGCCCGGTTGGTTTTACCTGAAACTCTTTATTAGGTTTTGATAGACTCTTTTGTTCTTCTGTATTCATGGTTGTTGCGCTCTCCTTGTTTTAGAGTATGCAGTGTTTTATCGGGACCCGTTGGTCCGTGTTCCAGCAACCTCCACTGAAGGTGAGGTGGTTCGTGTTGATTTTTCCCTACCGCCGTTGTTTCAGGTGAGTTTCTAAAACCCACATTTTTTGTTTTCACTACTTAATTTAAAGGCTTATTAATTTATCTGAGTTATTGATGCTTATTTTGAAGTGAAATGGTTTTTTCCACACTAATCTTTGGGTGCGACTACTGTTTTTAGGTTTTGCGTTAGACATTGAGTGTGTACGCGCTTGTGTCGAAGAACGTGTGCCCAAACTACTGCTTTGAGTTAGAAATCATGGCTCGACCAATTTATTGAGGTTGTGTGGGCAGCATGTCAGGACCATTGGACCATGCTCTGACAACCGCGGGTGAGTGCGACTACATTTATCGCCGACGTTTGGGTAAGATTATATATATACATAATTGTTATATATTTTACGCCTTATTATTTATGAAATTGAGTCTTCAAACCCTTGCAGCCTTTATCTGGTCCAGAGTCAGTTTACCTGAGTTGTTAATTTTAGAAATATTTTTTTTAATTTCAGGTTATATATATGCATCGCTTTTATGTATATATATATATATATATATATATACGCACATCAAAGCCACGCACGTGCGATTGCGTGATCGATAAAACAAGGCATGTTAACCTGGGTCCACTTCGAGGAAAAAACGAAAGCCAACATCCGCGTATATCATCCTTCTCACCTCGAGGTAGGTGTTTTGTGCCTTTCTGTAGAAAGTTGATGAGTATTTTGTGAAAATTCCAGCAATTCCCTTGAACAGGGAATTAGGGGTTTCCTGTTTTTTCCCTCCATTTTGCCTGTTTTTCTTGATTGCTTTGGTAGAAGTTTATTCTTGTGAGTAGAGTAATTTATTTTGTACTCAGGTTGCTTTGCCATGCTTGTTTTTCCTGTTTGGTGTTTTGCGAGTTGCCATGCCTAGTTGTAGGATAGAGGAATTGTCTCCTTGTTATGCTGCTGAGCCTTAGTCGATAGCCAATTAGTTCTTAAGGTTTACTTGGATGACGCACACGTGCTGAGCATGTTTTACTTTTCCACTCAGGAATGTGAGAACCTAGATTAGTAGACCAAATAGAGAATTGACGTAAGGGCTTCTCCAGAGTGTCTTTTATTTATGATGTGAGACCATAGGGGGAATTGACATTGAGTGCTTCCTCATAGAGTCTGTAGTTCCTCGAAATGGGCCACATGGGGAATAAGCATTGAGTGCTTCCCAGAGAGCCTTTACCACGATACGAGACTATAGGGGGAATTGATGGTGAGTGCGTCCCTAGAGAGTCTATTAATTTCATACCTGAACCAGAGGGGTGAAACTATTTGTGCCTCCTAGAGGGTTGCTATTACTTATAGGTTGAACCATATGTGTTAGGATGTGAGAGCTACCCATAGGGTTACCTGTTTTCTTCTTATTGCTGGATGTTTACTTGTGTACTTTATTTGTTGGATCTGTGAATTTTAGCTGTTATGTATTTCTTGTTTTCTGTTCCTGTACTTTACTTGGCATGTATTCATTAACTGTTAGGAACAGATATTTGGGTGGTTGCCTATTGGGACTTTGTCTCACACCCTATTTGGGCCATGTTTTTGGGCCCAAGCAGACTATGTTGCTACAGGTATAGATAAGGGTAGACGCCCTTCTACTTCAGGTACCTGACTTGCTGTAGAGCTGGAGAGCATGGGACCAAGCTAAGGCTTGCGATGCTGAGGAGAATTTTGACTGCTTTGTTTTACCTTTTCATTGTTACTATATTGCTTCCAGCCTATTGTTTGGTTTGGCTGTTTTATTAGACTTATAACATACCATGCATCATATCTTCAGTTCCAATTAATTATTATTTTATAAATTCTTCCACTATTAAATTCTGATGGGAATTTTTTTACTGCTTCTGCCATTATATATTGTTTCCTTCATTTTATTTCCATAACCTATGAGGGAATAGTTCCCCCAACTACCTTACCCAAGGCCCTCGCTGCTAGTCGGCAGCCTCTGGCGTTCGAGGGAATGCGCTTGAGGTCATGTCGCAAACCAGGTACGGGGCACCAATTGAGTGGCTCTGAATTCAGGTCATTACAAAGTGGTATCTGAGGAGGTTGTTTTTTCTTTTCCATTTGTCTTATTGTTTCAGGGTTGGTAGACAGGAAACTCGGAATGTGTCGGTGCTTGGGTTAATAGTCGTGCTTGGGACTGATCACCCCATGTATGAGAAATGACCAAGTGACTAGGGTTGGTATTGATATTCATACTCGTTGCTGTTACAGTTGATATGATTTCACCTTGGGTGAATGTTGTACTTTCCGCTGCTTATTGATTATGGAATGTTTTTGGAAAATTTTCCTTGGCCTGTTATGGAAAGAAAAATTGCATTACATGCATCATATTATGCACTTAAATATTCATATGCATGCATATGTTCCATGCCATGTAGTTTAATTAGTAAATTTATTGCTAATATTGATTGTGTGCATTGAATATGTGACATGTCTTGCATTTATTTAGTATGTCTTGATTAGACAACATTTTTCAGTAATACCATTAACATGCTTGTGTGATAAAATGCCATGCTGCCTATATTGCTATATGCTATGCTTTTATATTATAACATGTTTGGTGATTTAAACATGTTGTGTTGTGATAGTTATTTGTAGTGACATTGTAGCTTACTGATAAATGATAGGTTTTTATGGATAAATGTTTTTGGTTGTGAATACGACGAAACCCATTTTTTTAGTTGTATGGTGTATGGGCACCTTATAACTGGGAAAAAGGGTAACCCATGTATTTGAACTTATGAAAAAGGTATCTAAAGTAAATCATAAAGTGAATTGATCTTGAATGGGACCCTCGGGGGACACCTTTTTCAGTAAAAGGAATTTAGATGATAAATTTCCTGCTAATGATTGAATAACATTGAATGATTAAATGTTAAGAGGAAGTTGTTCTAACTTTCCTGTTTTCCCATGTGTGTTGACTGAAAACCAAGTGAACTTGTTGTGAACAATACTTGTGTGTTTTTAGAATTCTTTCAAATGTTTAAGGGTTGAAATGAATTAAATTTAAATAGTTAAAATGAAAATGACTCTTGAGCCTAGTACTTAAATTTCTTTGCGTGACCAAGAGATAGAGTCAACATGTGGGCCTCATTAGGGGCTATGCCATGGTAGATAGCACCCTTAGAGCCTGATATGCCTTTTTTCGGTTGTGAACTTTCAAGGTTGGTTCCCTTCGTGATGTTGTTCCTAGTAGAACCTTTTAAGTTTAGAAATACATCTTCATTCGGATGGGTGGTCGTTGACCCCATTGCTTCTTTTTAAAGGGATGACTTGTCATGACATCATTCGGGACAATCGTCATGTGATGTGACACGAACCTGATGTAAAACTTCTTCTGCTGTTGAGTACGGTTTCAGGTCACCTCCACGGTGGAGTGACCTGAGCGTTAATGAATCAGTTTCATCCCATTGCTTGGAAATACTTTTGACTTGGGTATTATGATATGCCGACCGGTTTAATTATCATCTTTCATGTAAGATGGTCAAGTGGTGATTAAGGTTCCTGGAAAGTCCCACATGGGTTGAGATATTCTCATATAGCACACTGGTTAGAGGCTGATCTCCTTTTGTGACGACATGGAAAATCTTAAGGTGGGTAGTGTCGCTTTTGTTTCCATAAACGTGTCGATGCTTACTTGGTAGCATGACTGCTCTTCTTGATGATCTTGGTTTCCTCTTAGTGCGGTATCTCGAATACGATGAGCATGTTCCCCATCTTGAACTCATGCTGGAGGCACTAGGATAGCGTCAGTTATATGCCACGCTAAAATTTAAAAGCTGTAGGCTTGTCTTGCGATCTCCTTCGTAGTTGTTCACGAGATGTGTGATTTCCTAAAACCTTGAACTTATTCATGCTAAGGCATGGTTGTTTTCAATAACCTTGTGAAGGTTAGACTTTGGAAACATCAACAAAGATCAGGTTAGGACTTTGGTGTACACACAGTTGGTAATCTAATGGTTTTCAAGACACGCCGTCAGTTAAATAACGAGTGCGGGTTTTGGGTCAGCAATGTCTTCCGAGGAAGCATGTGTATCCTCTTTATGATGGATGATTGAGATTGACCGTTTTCGTTGACGGGGTCCCTATAATGGCCTCATATGTAAAGCTTCATTTGGGTGTTTGAGTTTTAAAGTGAGTGTTGGCTCGGATTTTAAAAGCTCAAGTGTGGTTTTCTTAGGAAAAGCTTAAAGATGCATTGGGCGTTGGGAACACAATGTGATCTTGTTGAATGGAACTTCAAAACCACTGTAGGTCAGGTGATGTTTTCGTTGGTTCTTGAAGGCTTCTCAGGGATGAAATTTTTTTAAGGTGGATAGTTTGTAAGAACCCGCGTTCTTAGACCAGATAAAATATGAGTTTTTTTTTTAAATTTTTGTTTATCGGTGGGAAGGTTTTAAAACCGCGCTTCAGAAACGAGGTTTCGAGTGCGTGACCCGGTTCAAGCAGTGACATCGGGCTACGCATGGGCGGTTAGACCATGCAGGTCAAGTCGCGTAGTTGACCGATTGTCAAAACATGTTATCTAATTAATCGAAATTTATGGATGTTTTAATAATAATAATAGTGAGAGATTATTATTATTAAATGTTATGAAAATGAGTTTAATAAAATGATGGTCAAACGAGATTAAAGGTGGATTTTTTAATAATAATAATTTTAAAAGATTATTATTATTAGATATTAGGAAGACGTGATTATTTAAGGGGCGGTCAAACGCCATTAAATGTTGCAGTTTGACCAAAGAGTGTCAAATTAAATCACGGTTAACGGATTTTATTTGACGTTGAATTTTAATTAAATGGAGCGTTATTTTAATGCATTATCTTAATTGTGGCGACTTCTCAATTAAGTGTTTAATTAATTAAAGATCGTATGATTAAATGAGAAATGTAATATAATTATTGGTGGTGATTATTATTAATTTGGATAATAATAATGATGGATTATTTTGTGTTAGCTTTAAATGAAGAATTGCAATTTATTAATGATGCATTATTTTGATGACACCTTGTTTTAATTTGCTGTCTTGGATTTTAATCGTAGTTGAATAATAATAATATAATAAGTAAAATAATTACCATTATTTAGAGTTATTAATGTTATAAAGAATAATAATAGTGGTAATTTAAGTGGTTAATTATTGTACTTAATACAATGAAGGATTCACATAATATAATTGACTATATATAAATATTGTGATATATATATATATATAAGTTAGCAAAAAAAGAGAATTATTTTTTTAAACAAAGAGACGCTGGGCAAGGGGGGAGTGACTCCCCTTGCCCCCTTTTTCCCCTCTTCTTCAATCACGCAGGCCCCCACATGGTGTTCTCTTTTTTTTTATTCCCTATTTTTCTTCTAGTCCCCAAACCCGCACAAGACTCCCTACTGCGCGACTAGACCACCCTTGGCTTCTCTTCTCCACAGCGCACAGATCAGCCGGGTCTCCTCCCTCCGGACAGCACCTCCTGGCGCGACGGACCTGCTGTGGTGCGACCTTGGATCACAGCTTCTCCGCGGTGTGATCTCAAGTACCTGACTCCCGCCTAGACAGTACCTGTAGCGCGACGCCCTGCTTCATCTCCTCCCCACGGCGCGAGTCCTCTCTTCCCCGGTTCTCTTTCTCCCTCGACCCGAACATGCTCCCCATGGTGGACACTTGCTGCAGCAGCAAAACGGTTGGGCCGACCCGTGGCGCGTGACCAACCCCTTCCTGGCTTCTCCTTCGCGAATCGATTCACCCAGATTTCTTCTTTGGTTTGGGTCTATTCATCAAGGTATATAATTCCTTGATGTTTCTTATTATTGCTTTTGATATTTGGGGCTGTTTCTATGCCCCGTTGGTTTTACCTAAAACTATTTATTAGGTTTTGATAGAATATTGTGTTATTTTGTATTCAAGGTGGTTGTGCTCTCATTGTTTTAGGGTATGCGGTGTTTTATCAGGACCCGTTGGTCCATGTTCTGGCGACCGCCGCCGAAGGCGAGGCGGTCCGTGTTGATTTTTCCCTGCCATAGTTGTTTCAGGTGAGTTTCTAAAGCCCACATTTTTTGTTTGCACTGCTTAATTTAAAGGATGATTAATTTATCTGAGTTCTTGATGATTATTTTGAAGTGAGTTGGTTTTTTCCACACTAATCGTTGGGTGCGACTACTATTTTTAGGTTGCGCATCAAACTTTGAGTGCATGCGTGCTTGTGTCGAAGCGCATGTGCGTGAACTACTACTTTGAGTTAGAAATCTTGGCTCGAACAATTTATTGAGGTTGTGTGGGAAGTGTGTCGGGACCGTTGGACCACGCTTTGACAACCACGGGTGAGCGCAACTACGTTTATCGCCGACGTTTGGGTAAGATTATATATATACATAATTGTTGTATATTTTATGCCTTTTTAATTATGAAATTGAGTCTGCAAACCCTTGCGGCCTTTATCTAGTCCAGAGTCAGTTTACCTGAGTTGTTAATTTTAGCAATGTATTGTTGTTTATGTTGCAGGTTATATATACGCATCGCTTTTATATATATATATATATAAACGCACATCAAAGCCACGTACGTGCGACTGCATGACCGATAAAGCAAGGTGTGTTAACCTCGGTCCACTTCGAGGAAAACCCGAAAGCCAACATTCGAGTATATCGTCCTTCTCACCTCGAGGTAGGTGGTTTGTGCCTTTCTATAGAAAGTGGATGAGTATTTTCTGAAAATTCCACAAATTCCCTTGAACGGGGAATTGGGGGTTTTCTGTTTTTGCCCTACTTTTTTGTCTACTTTGCATGATTGCTTTACTAGAGGTTTATGCTTGTGAGTAGAGTAATTTATTTTGTACTCAAGTTGCTTTGCCATGATTGTTTTTCCTGTTTGGCATTTTGTCAGTTTCCATGCCAAGTTGTAGGATAGAGGAATTGTCTCCCTGTTATGCTGCTGAGCCTTAGTTGATAGCCAAGTAGTTCTTGAGGTTTACTTGGACGATGCACGCGCGCTGAGCATGTTTTACTTTTCCACTCAGGACTATGAGAACCTAGAGTAGTAGACCAAAGGGAGAATTGACGTAAGATATTCTCGAGAGTGTCTTTTAATTACCATGCGAGACCATAGGGGGAATTGATGTTGAGTGATTCTTTAGAGAGTCTGTAGTTCCTCGACGCGGGCCATAGGGGGAATAGACGTTGAGTGCTTCCCCAGAGAGCCTTTATCATGATATGAGACTATAGGGGGAATTGACGGTGAGTGCTTCCCCAGAGAGTCTATTAATTTCATAGCTGAACCAGAGAGGTGATGATTTGTGTGCCTCCTAGAGGGTTGCTAGTACTTATAGGTTAAACCATAGGGGTTAGGTTGAGAGAGCTACCCAGAGGGTTACCTGTTTTCTTCTTGTGGCTGGTTGTTTACTTGAGTACTTTATTTGTTGGAACTATGAATTTTAGCTGCTGTGTATTCCCTGTTTACAGTTCTTGTACTTTACTTACCCTGTATTCATTAACTGTTAGGCACAGATCTTTGGGTGGTTGCCTACTGGGAGTTTGTCTCACACCCTGTTTGGGCCATGTTTTTTGGCCCAAGCAGACTATGTTGCTCCATGTATAGATAAGGGCAGGCGCCCTTCTACTTCGGGTACCTGACTTGCTGTGGAGATGGAGAGCATGGAACCAAGCTAAGGCTTGCGATGCTGAGGATACTTTTGGCTGCTTTGTTTTTCCTTTTCATTTTTACTATATTTATTCCAGCCTGTTGTTTGGTTTGGCTATTTTATTAGACTTATAACATGCCATGCATCATATCTTTAGTTCCAGTTAATTATTATTTTATAAAGTCTTCCGCTGTGAAATTCTGATGGGAATGTTGTTTAATGCTTCCGTCGTTATATATTGTTTTCTTCCTTTTATTTCCATAACCTATGAGGGCATAGTTCCCCCGACTACCATACCCAAGGCCCTTGCTGCTAGTCGACAGCCTCTGGAATTTGGGGGAATGCACTTCTGGTGATGTGGCGAACCGGGTATGGGGCACCAGTTGAGTGGCTTCAGATTCGGGTCGTTACAATGTTTGACCATTAATACAGTTTATACGAAATTTCCTTTTTATAATAATCATTGATAAAAAATATTATTTTTCTTTCAGATAAATCACCATCACCACCCAACTAATTTTACAAAAATTTTCCACTGATAACATAAAAGAAAATTAATACTCATAAATTTTTCTTTATTGTCCAGAAATGCACATGAAAACTTTTCCATAATATTATACATTTTACCCTTAAGAATTAGAATAAACATTCCATTATATATTTGATAAATTCCAATCTCTTTAAAATTATATGATTTATGTGAAAAATCTTAAAAATCAAAAATAAATAATATAGGTATCTTGCAACACAATTTTCATATTAATATTAAAATAACTCCTAAAAATGAAATCACCCACTAGGTAAATTCAAATAATCTCTGAAGAGAATCCCATGAATAGTTAATGTCAGCCATATACCCAATCTATTAGATAGCTAAATTGGGCTCACTCGTTATCATAAATAATGTCTATAAACCGTAAAATGTGCAAAAACATGAAATTTTTCATTTTTGTCATTACACTCCTGGAAATTTAAATAAGTTCAATAATAAGAAACAATTATGGAAAATGAAATATAATTTCCATTTAAAATGACATTTTTAAAACTAAATACCCAAAAAATATGGAAAATAAGTATTTTTATTTTAAAAAACATGGAATATTCTCATATAATCCAAATATGAAATCTTAGTTATGGTGGTGGGAAACCCAAGTGATTCGAAATACATTAAAATAGAACATTCCTTCTACCTTTTTTCTAAAACATTATTTATAAAATGCATAAAAAGATTCTATTTGAAAAAAATTAAAAGAATGTAAAGATGACATCTAATTTCATTCATAAATAATCAGTTTCTTTATTTATAAATATATAAAATAATTTAATTAATACGTATATGGAATAAAAATATTACGAAAATTAATCATTAAAATATTTAAAATGGGGGTTTTAAGGTATAATTTTCGTTATGCCATATATGAATTGTCATGTATGTTTTTTATCATCCAGAATTATAAAGTTATGTTATTTAATTAAATTAATAATATTTTTAAATTTCATCATTAATTTTATTTAATTTATATATGTTATACTTTATTATATAATATATTAAGTTTACTTTGAAAATTTTGAGGTAGTTTGGTGCATATGTCAAAAATGAATTTGGTTGGCTGACATTCATAAAATTGACTATGATTATATCATTTATAAAATCATAATGATATTATAATTATCATTCTATTATAATAGTTATAATTTTAGAATAAAATATTTATTATAGTTATGAAAAATGACTTATGGTATAATCAGGGAGATGGTAGGTCGTACTTACACACGAGTAATGATTCTATTTTTCAATGAAAAGGAGGGAAAGAATGAATGTATTATTTTATATTTTCAGAATGATTATAATATCATTAATACTATATTAACACTTTCAATACACACACACACACACACACATATATATATATTCTAATATAGGCAGTGATAGAAAATGTATCACATCGCTTTGTGGATGAGGTATTGCAAACTTACACATGAAAAAAAATATCATTTTCCAATTACATAGAGGGGAATGAAAATAAAAGATATTTTATCTTTAGAAAATTTTAATTATCTCATTTATATAATGTATATAATTTAATTTTTTTATGACTCATCCACAGGGTCCAATGCCTTGACATCCCCAAGCCTGTCTCCCAAAGGCCTGGGGTTGGAGACTAGCACCAAAGGCATCAACCAACAAGTAAGATTAATTTTCCTATGTACATGTATGCACGCACACAAAAAAATTGCAAAAAATGGAAAGGTAAACATGCATGCCACTAAACTACCACTGAGTAAATGCTCGACCTGTAAGTCAAGTAGGCCATTATTCAAACCCAGCAAAAGACAAACTAAAAATAAGAAAGTGTAAGGATCTCAGAAATGTTGTTCCTTGAAAACCACACCTGATAGTAAGTGCAGAGTAGCTTCTAGATGCTGTAGGAGTATGCCCTGCCTACCTGAACTCACTGGACCCCACCTGGTCCTAGTCCACCATTTCCTCCACTTAGGCATTAGTTGTCTGCACAAGACATGACACGTGATGGAAAATCTCATGTAGGGGTGATTAACCCAATACTCAATAGGGACCGCAAAAAATCAATTAAAATCCATAAGGTAACACATGCTCATTGTACAGTTTGATCACACATGTTTAATCTTGAGTAGAAAAATCATTACCATAAGGTGAAACACTAAACGCCTTGGACTGGTGGGGTAGTCATCCCTGATTATTACTGTGGGTATGCTAGGTCACACAAAGCCTCTTCCCACTATAGACCTATTAGGTCACACATAGACACTTCCTACCTTGGCCATTGTACTGAGGTAGTCATCCCTAATGAGTACAATGCATCTTCCAGGTGACATAGAGCTGCTCCCCACCATGGGCATACTGGGTCACATAGAGCTGCATCCCACTAGTCCATCATAACTATCCACAAAAGGTCTCTTCTAGCTAATCCTCATAGGGTCTCTTGTCAGCAGCCTTTGTGTGTCAGTTATCCATAGGATTCCCACACATAACATGCATGATTAAGGTAGAACTACTCCTTAATCAATTCATATCATTTCAAATTCCATGAAAACCTACGTAGAGTTTAGAAAATTCACTGCCTGGTCGCAAGGGTTCCTACATCGTATAGAAATAATCAATCGAACACCTGTTCTAAAAAATATTGTAGTTTTAGTAATCGAGGGCTAGTCGTGTCTAGGCACAGTCCGACCTGGTCAGACCGACCTAAATAGCCTGCCCCGGGGGCCCGGCATACCCCATCCTAGTTTTCCCAATCTAACCTTTCCGAGTTCAGGTTTGGGCTAGCCCAGACTTTCCTGGCCAATGGGCCAGGCCCATTGGGCCTTCTTGGACCCAGCCCGATTCGACCAGGTGTCTAGCCCACTGGGTCGCCCAACGACCATGTTCCATTAGGCCCGGCCTGCAACAGGCAGACCAATTATTCCCAGCCCGGGCCGCCCAACATCCTTTTGTTATTTTTCTGTCCTAGCTCGCAATGGCGAGCCAAGTTAATCCCACCCAGGCCACTCAATAACCCGATTGATGCCCCGCCGGCCCTGCCCGCTCGACAGGCCAGTCCCCTCTAGTCTGGATGTCCAACAAGAAATCCGGATCTTGTATTCCATGGCTGACTAAGTCATCCATGCTTGTTTCACACATGTGGTACCCTATAGACCACGTCCAGCAGGTCATCGAGTGCCTATCTGCCAATCGTCGGCCCGCTGCCGGTGACTCCTACCGTACAACCGCAGCCTGAGTCGGCTGCAGATGCCACCTCAACGCGCCATAGAGGCCTTTTGTGGACCACCAGATCTACTTTGGTGTTCCTTCCTCATTCCGTCTATGCCTCCAGTTTCCATGGGATGCTGTAATCCTTTTTTATGCCTCAAAACTTGCTTTCTTCCATTTCAAAGTTGTGGCCGTGAATAACACAAAAGAATGTAGAAGAACTAACAATGTTAGAGGGCCCCCAACCTTTTTTTGTGTTGACCCACACTACCTGCATTAGTGGTTTTTAAAACATGGTTGGGGATGTTTTTTATTCAAACAAAAGTCTAATCCTGATGTAATTCCCGAGATAGAATAATACCCTCCCGTAAGAACATGCGACCCTAGATCAACCAATTCCTAGGTTGATCTACATTCTTAGTTTTAAAAAGAAAAATGTGGAATTTAAAATTCATAAATTAAACCCTAACTGGGATAGACTCAGATCGTAGGGAAGGTCACTGTTGGTGGAGATCCATCCGTGGATATTCAAAAGTACAAATTTGTTGGCGTTAATCACTCAGCGCTCCTGTTCTTTGAGGTGAGGTGATGTCGCTAGTGATTCACTGATGATAGTTGAAGAGGAAACCCTTTTACATTCATTATATAAATTATAACACTGATTTTCCAACATGTTATCTCATTAAAAGAGACAAAAATCGCAACATTTCTGTTATGCTGCATCGTCGCGTCGCTACGCTCTTTCATTATTGAAACAGCGTATCTGTTACACTTCGATTAATGAGTCGTTATGCTACACATTAATGAGCCATTAAAGGGATTAATTTAATGAGACTCATATTTGACTCATCATCATGTTTTACTATAGATGTGTCACCACTCAATGGTGAAGGAAACAAAAAAATATTTTTTTAGATCATTTTATTTTTCTCTCAAAAATTCCAAAAACTTACATTTTCGGTCGACCCTTGCCGGTCTAAGTTTGATCCTTTCTAAGAAAATCACAACGTTCTGAGTTCAAAAATGCCCTCTTATTTTTGATCTGGGCACCTGTTTAAAATTCTAAAGAACCCGCTCTCACATTCATTTAAATGAACTTAAGAAAATTTTAAATACTATTTTGATCTCACCGGGATCCGGATTTGGTGTTTCTGCGCATCTAGACTCTAAATAATCCAATATAATTTTAAAAAAAATACACAGAATTTCCAGGACATAGAATTACCCCACCATTAGGGATTCATGTCCCTCTAATACAAAACAAGGATAAAAAACAAGTTGGGTTACTGAGCATGAATCTAAGACTCCTGATCCCATGGGATCTCCAGGAGATTCATGTGCTGCCACCGAATGCACACTAAAGGGATCAACCATCCATGAAGGACCCACTCTCGTCGATCCTCTATCTCCACCTAGAACATTGAAAATGCCACCCCATCTTCAATGTCCAGCTCACCCCAACCGATGATGTGCGATGGATCATGAACATACCTTCTCAGCTACAACACATGGAAAATATCATGTGCCTGGTGCATCTATGGTGGGAGAGCTAGGCGGTATTCCACCTCGCCAACTCTTCCCAGAATCAGTAATGGTTTGATGAACCTTGGAGATAACTTGCTTCCCTAGCCAAATCTCCATAATCCCTGTCAGCATGGGACCTGAAGGAACACATGGTCTCTCTCCTCTAACTCCAAGGGACTCTGTGTCCTATCATCATAAGATTTAAGCCTGCTATGTAAAGCCCTCATCCGCTCCTAGATGATCTACAACTTTTCAGTGGTTGCTCGTACCAGCTCTGGACCCATGAGTGCGGACTCCCCTAGGTTTGTCTAGTACAGAGGTGATCTGCAAGGCCGCCCATACAAATCCTTGAACGGTGCCTTTCTAATGGTGGAGTGATAGTTGTTATTGTATGAAAAATCCCCCAATGTTATTTTGTTCTTAAAAATACGACCAAAATCAAGGACGTAAGCATGAAGCATGTCCTCCTTGGTCTTTATGGTCCACTTAATCTGACCCTCAGTATGTGGGTGAAAAGGTATGCTCAAGTGTAGATGAGTCCTGAACACCTCTTGTAATCCCTTCTATAGCTGGGATGTGAAGTGAGCATCATGATCTGAGATCAGATCAACGATCACCAAGATAGAATTTTGGCCCTTGGATGAGAATGGTTATCCCATCATGAAGTCCATCGAAATACCATCCCACTTCCACTCTGGTGCCTCAAGTTTTTGTGGCAAGCATGATGAAACGTGATTCTCATACTTCACATGCTAATAAGTGAGGCACCATGAAACAAACTTAGCCACTACTTTTGTCATCCCTAGCCACCTATATTGACATCAGAGATCCTGGTACATCTTCACCACTCTAGGATGTAATTCCAAGGAGGAGGTACGGAACTCCCTCAAAATATACTCTTGCAATTCCACCGGTTCTACTGTGCATCCTATGAATAGAATTATGTGCTCCCCACCTATGAAAAATTCATCAACAACTTATCCTAAGGATAACTAGGTACATCAGGCTTCGCAATTAACATCCAAAATATGTGCTTCCATAACTCATTGTAAGAGTAGGAGAGTGACAGTCCTCAACTGAAGGTAATCTGATCCATCATCATCCATGATAGATATCTGCATCGCGACTAGCTACTCAGTCACTTCATTAAGATGCTACAAATTGGATCTCCTGATGAGTGTGTCTGCCACCACGTTTCCCTTACCAAGAGTGTAGACTATCTAAAAGTCATAGTTATATAAGAACTCCATCCATTTCCACTGTCTCAAGATTTTGTCTTTTGGGAGATGATATACCTGAGACTCTTGTGGTCGGAGTAGATTGTAAACCGTTCACCCATCATTTATTACTACCACATATTCAGAGCAAAGACCACTACTGCTAACTCCAGGTCATGTGTTGCATAGTTTTCCTCATGCTTTCTCAACCGCCGTGAACTATATGCAATAACTGCTTTCTCCATCATCCGAACACAACCCAGTCTAGTCCATGATGTGTCACAGAAAACAACATACCCAATACCCTACTCCGGTAGTCTCAATATGGGAGAACTTTTCAGCCTCTGCCTTAGCACCTAAAAACTCTACTAGCAGATCTCCATCCACAAGAAGGGTTGTCCCTTCCATATCCAAGCCGATAATGGCACTGCTACTCTCAAAAAGTCGGGTACATGCCTTAGGTAGTATCTTGCCAACCCCAAGAAACTCTGCACCTCAGTCACACTCTTGGGTGGCTCCCAAGCACACACTACCTCTATCTCCACCAGATCCATTGCAACTCCTACCCCTGAGATGATGTTTTTTAGAAAGTGTACCTCTTGAATCTAGAACTAGTACTTCACGAGACTCCCATAAATAGGTTCTCTCAGACTATATCCATGAAAATCTGTGGGTGTGTATCATTATCTTCTTCTGATGCCGAGTACACCATGATGTCATCAATGGATACCACCATGAAATGATTGAGGTAAGGCTTGAAGATCCTGTTCATGTGTCCCATGAACCCTGTTGGGGCATTGATAATGCCGAAGAGCATCCCCCTGAACTCATAGTGGTCATACCAGCATATGAATTCTCTCTTTAGTACATTTTCATCTCGTACCCGAAGTAGGTGGAAACTTATCTATGTTCTATCATTTCGAACCACTTCACTCCATTCAGTTGGTTAAAGAGGTCATAAATTCTTGTAAATGGGTATTTTTTCTTCATGGTAACCTGGTTTAGGTTCTGGTAGTCCATGTGTAGCCTCAAGATTCTATCTTCTTTCTTGTAAAATGACACTGGGGCTGCCGATGGTGAAATTCTAGGCCCCATGAACCCATCTCCTCAAAGTCCTCATGATGTACCCTCCACACACGAAACTCCACGGGAGCCACCTAATATACCGGCGTGGAGATCAGTGCCATCTTGGGGTACATACCGATACATAAATCAACCTCTCTATGAGGAGGTAGTCCTGAAACATCCTCCGGGAAGATGTAGTCATACATGTACACCACTATAGGAATGGTTTAACTCCTATCATCCATCGAACTAAGGGTGAGGCTATCCATCTGGCGAGTTATCAGCTACACGCTCCACTAAAAAATTCCTTCATGTGATGCAAGAGTTCCCCTCCCACCAGTGAAGGAAAATCTTGTCCCATATTTGTGGACACGTCGCACTCTACGCCTAAGACAATTGATCTGAGGATGAACTATGGATAACCAGTCCATACACAACATGACATCGTAGGGCCATGATACTGGTACTAAGAGATCCCAACTAAATCTATCACCTCCTAGAGTAATCTTGAAATTCCAACACATGTGTGTAATCATTTAATCCCCTCCGGTATGAGTCTCTAATCATAAAGATCGACCCAAGAGCTCCACCAAAATCTTTGAGGCTCAAAAGATGTATTTGGTAAAGAAAGAGTGCCTGAATCCTATGTCTATAACAACTGCATCTAGGGTGTAGAAGACACAAATCATACCTTTACTCATCTCAGGAGTGCTGGGGTCATAGGTCTCCACTATTTGAAGCTGAGCACACCCCGGTCCGCCTACTCCCTGAGGTCGCGGTGGACCACCTAGTGGTGGTGGTAGTGGTGCCTAGAATTATCTCACACAAATTTTTTCTCAGACTTCTCCTATACCACATATTCCACCCTACATACCTCTTCACTTGAACCTATATACCTACCTCAATAGTCCCTCAGCTATCCGGTGATCATCTGTGCGGCGGTCGGGCAGTAATGATCCACGTGTCCTTGCCTGCCACATGTAAAGCACAACCTAGATCCTACTAACTCCCTCTTCTCTAGGATCCCTACACTACTACCGGTCATGATTCTTGGGTTCATCCTCCGAATGTTCTGACCAGCCTGGGTCCCCACATCTGATGCCTTCTTCTCACAACTGAAGACTCTACCGCCTGGTGTCTATTGGTGGCTCCAGCTGTCAGCACCTTCTCTTCCAGGAATCTCTCCATACAAAGGGATTTCTCCAACACTCGAGCCTGAGTATGGATGTTGAGATACACCATGTACACCATGATCTCTCAAATAAATACCTACTCAAAGGCGTGAGCCTTGACGAATAGGTCTCACACCATGTTTGTTGAGTGAGAGAAAGCTCAGTGAACCTCGCCGAGTGCTCTTCTACTATCATGTTATCCTGCTATAGGTCCAACAGCTCCTGTATGTGCACAGAGTCCAACATTTATAGGATGAACTCCTCCCTGAAGATGCACTCAAAATATGACTAGGTGAGGGTCACCCCATCATGATTTTGAATCGTCATGCTACACCATCTCCCAACTGAGCCCAAAAGAAGTCTCACATCCAAGATATTCATTTGGTAAAGTGGCATCCTCACTAAGAGAAATAATCATGACACTGCCTCCATCTAGTCCTCAGTGACCTAAGGATCTATCTCTCCCCAGAACCTGGGTTCTTTCTATCTCTACAACTCAGGAAAGGAATTGAGTCCACATACATCTTCTACTAGTAACAACGGTAGTAACTTCTGATCAATAGGTGGTGGTAATTCTAGTACACCACCCTGTGGGGCCATCTCTATCATTGGTCCCAGAACCAACACCTCATTACAAAGTTGGATGTCCTCACGGTCATGCATCAAAATCCTAGATTGATTTCTACATGAAGGAATCTTGAAAAATATCAGGATGTACCAAGGTCAATAGATTATACTTGGTGAACCTACATTAATTCAAGATTAACATAAGGAAAAAATCAATTCCTATATGATGCATTAAACCAATGTTTTTATTTATAGAGATGAAAAGTAGAATTCAAGGTCTTGGGGTATGGATACATTGGTTGACGCACCAACACTAGACACTTGGAATCTGAAAGTCAAAATCAAAACATTTAACACTATTTCCAAAATAATAAACAACAGACTCCCAGTATTTGTGGTAGAACCAACCAACTTGGATAATTATTTTTCATGACCGTTCCCTCAGGGCCCAGGCCATGACTTCCCCAAGACTGCCTCCCAAAGGATAGGGGATGGAGACTTGTGTTGAAGGCATCAACCTGGAAGTATAAGGAATTTTTCTAAGTACATATATGAATTCAAACACAACCACATCCAAAAAACTGGAAAAGTAAACATGCATGCCACTAAACAACAACTGAGTAATGGTACTAGCTGTAAGTCAAATGAGCTAGTATACAAACCCAACAAAAGACAAACTAAAAATAGGAAATGACAATGATCATGGAAAATTCATCTGCTGAAAACCCCACCAGATGGTAACTGTAGAGTATCTGTTGGAAGCTGTAGAAGTTTTCCCTGCCTGCCTGAACTCCCAAAACCCCGCCTTATCATAGGCTGCCTAGTCCTTCATCTAGGTGTCAGTTGTCGGTAGAGGACACAACACATGCGAGAAAATACCATGCATGCATGAGTAACAAAATATTCAATATGGTCCCCAAAACATAAATTAAAGACCACAAAGGAAAGTCTACACATGGTACTGTCAGCTCACACATGTATAATCTAGAGTATAGAAAAAAAGGCCATCAGATGCAACACTGAACACATTGGATAGCTGGGATACTCATCCTTAATGAGTATCATGGGAATGTAGGGTCACACAGAGCCTCTCCCCACTGTGGGGATTCCGGGTTACGAAGATCCTCTTCCCACCTTGGCCATCATACGAAGGTACTCATCCCTAATGAGTATTGTGAGTCTTCTAGGTCACACAGAGCTGCCCACCATGGGCCATCTAGGTCACACAGAGCCTCTTCCCATAAAGAAATTGTAGCTGATCCACATGGGGTCACTTATAGTTGATCCACACAGGATTTCTAGTCCATAGTCTTCAGGTCTCAGTCAACCACAAGATTCCCACACATAGTACACTTGATTCTGAGAGAAACTGCTCCTCAATCCATTCATCATATTTCAACTTCCATGAAAAACTCCTTAGAGTAATCCAAATGAACTGACTCATCGCAAGGGTTTGAATGGTGCAAATAGATCGTCAATCCGACACCTGGTCTCAATGATATTGTCATTTTAGTAATCGGGGACCGGTCGGGACTAGGCCTGATCCTACCGGGCGAACCGACCTGAATAACCTGGCCCGGGGGCCTTGAATGCCCCATCCTGGTTCAACCGATCTGACCAAATTATGTTTAGGTCTGGGGTAGCCCTATCTGGAATGTCCACTGAGCTAGGACCATTGGGCCTTACTTGACCCACCCCGGTACGGCTGGGGGTGTTTCCCCTTTGGTCTCCAAGAAACCCAGTTCCATCTGGACCGACCCGCAATAGGGGGGCTGGTTCTTCTCAGCCCAGGCTGCCCAGTGGCCTGGTGTTATTCCTCCATCCTTCCCCACCTGGAGGGCTGATCCCCTCCACCTTGATGCCTAGTGGGGCATCTGGTTCTTGTGCGCCACGACCGGTTAAGCCCGGTGTGCACGTTTCCCACATGCGGTCACGCTGGACCGCTTACCCGCGAGTCTCCATGGCTAGCATGGTGAGGTTCGCCGCTCTGACACGGACGAGTGGCCGCATCCCTATCTTCTAGCCACCAGCATGCTTCCGATGGCTCCTGCCACACTGACATGGCCCGAGCCAGCCACTACTACCATGTTGGCGCGCTGTTAGGGAGCACCGCTGCCCGCCCGCATCCACCAATACCAGTCACCAGTGCCAGCATGGTGGAAGAGCCTTCCGCAAACAACTAGGTCTAATCTAGTTGTCTATTCCTTGTGTCGTCTGTGCCTCTGTATTCTATTGGATTCCACATTCCTTGTTAAGGGATTGAATCCTCCTTGCCACCATTTTGAAGGTGTATCCATAAAGAACGTCAAGAAAGAAAATGACAGAGGGGCCCTGGCCTAGTTCATGTCAGCCCACACCCTCCGCATTAGATGTTTTGAAAACAATGGAGGGGAGGTTTTTTATTCTAACAACAGTTTATCCCCGATGCAATCCCAATGATAGAATAATATCACACTACAAGGACAAGTGACACACAGATCAGCCTATTCTTAGGTTGATCCACATTTGTTGTTTTAGAAAGCAGAACGTGGAATATAAATATCAAAAAGAAAACCCCTACCTAGGATAGACTCACGTCAGAGGGAATCACCCTATTGTTGGTGATCCATCCGTAGAGATTCACGAGTTCTAATCCATTGTTTTTCATCGCTTACGAGTCCCCTTCTACCAGATGCATTGATGTCCCTAGAAATTCAATGGCATTTGTTGTAGAGGAAACCCATCAACATTTTTTATAGAAATTATAACTCTGATTTTCCAACCATTACCTCATTAAAATAGAAACACATCACAATGTTTCTATTACACCTCGTCATGGAGTTGTTACATTATTTCATTAGTGAAGCATCGTATCTGTTACTCCTCGATCAATGAGTCATTATGCAACATATTAACGAGCAATTAAAGGGATTAATTTAATGCAACTAATTGTGACCTCATCTATATTTTTCAGTGCAGATGTGTCACCGCTCTATGGTGAAAGAAAAAAATAAGTTTTTTTAGTTTTTTTATTTTTCTCCTGAAAAATTTGACAACTAACATTTCTGGTTAACCCTTATTGGTCAAAGATAGGTCCTTTATAGGATAATAATGATTTTATGAGTTCAATGGTGCCCTCTTATTTTTTGATCCAGGAACTTGTTCAAAAGTTATAAAAACCTGGTCGCATGTTTAATTAAATGAACATAAAACTATTTCAAAAATCTATTTTGGGCTCTCAAGGCTTCAGAATCAGGTGTTGTCCAGGATTCTCGACTCAAAAGAATACCATATAATTTTTTTTAAAAATTAAATGGAATGTCTAGAATATTATAAAATATATCCTTATAACCATCTATGATAAGGGAAATGAAAAATGAATAATATAAGTTCACAAAGCGGTTGGCTATTATACACATGAATAATGGTTTCATTTCCCATTAGATAATAAAGGATATAGTTTAATGCTATTAAATCATCATAATAACATATTTTTATATGGTATAATCTTATGATACTATAAAAAAATGGTTATAAGTGCTTTAATTTATTTATTAGAATAAATAATACTAAATCATTAGGTTAAAATCAGTACATCTTCTTCAGAAAATATCCTTTACTTTACATTTTAAGGCCTCTTCGGTTGGTACTGTACTTAAACTAAGATATCTAGGATATGGGTAGGGACATGGGGATTGTATTTGGTCAGGTATTCACCAATAAAAATTTCTATTTATGTTATTAAATGAATGTATCGGGGTCCCTTCGTATGTGGGAGAGATCACATAGTAAGAAGTTTTCAAAAAAATTAAAATCTATTATTATATTACTCTAGGAAAATTGCTCTAAAATAAACCATTTCAAAATATGAGATTATATTGTGAAATAATGTTTCTTAAAAAATTGTGTGTAAAAAATACTCTAGGACATTTTAACCATTATCAATTCTATTTAACACCCTAGAAAACTTATTTTAGAAATAATTGTGGTAATATATTTTTATTTTTTTATTATTCATTATGACCAAAAATTAATTGAAAAATATTTCCTAAAATAAAATATTCTGATTCCAAATGTGGATTTTTATTGATAATTTGATTCGTGTAAATGGATGAATTTAATTTATAAATATACCAAAAAAATATGAAGAAAATAAATTTTCCAGAAAAAATATCTTCTTAGGTCTAAAATATTTTTATGCCAATTTTAAGAATAAAATTAATTCCGAAGACATTAACTGGATTATGAGAATACTAAATGTATGAAATTTAGTTTTAGAAAATGTAATAAAAAGGAACATTTTAAGTTATTTATAGTAAATTAATTTTTTAAATAAAAATCATTATGCTTAACTATTCGCTTGAAAAATCTATCTTATTAGTGATTTATAAAAAGTTCATGTTAAAATAATTTTGAAATGATGGAATAAAAAATTATATACATTATCTTAAATTATAATTATAAAATTTATAATAAATATTTTCAAATAAGCCGATATAATTAATGAAAACTCCATTTGGTTAGAAATAAATATTTTTTCTTTTAGATAAAAAAATATGTAATATTTATATAATGAATATACATCTAGAAAATATAAATGTTGAATATTAATATGTGATGAAAATTATTAATATTAACATTAACTAGGTTTTTTTACCAATGAATCTCTAATGAACTACATAAATTACAAGAGACTCTATTTCTAATCAAGAATATATATAGCCATAAACATGATTACTTATTTCAAAACACATAACCGACATAAGAAACAATGAATAGTTTGAAACCACCTATATGGAAGATAAATGACTTAAATTTTCATAAACCACATTCTATATTGGATTTTATTGATGTAGTGACAAAAATTACAGGAGAACTGATATTATGTTGTTATGGAAAAGATGTGAGACTAGAAAGAAACCATGAAAAAGAGAAGAGATGATTCTTGAACGAAATGTTTCTAATCCTTACTTGATAACTCTTAATTAATTGACATGATTTAACTTGAATAACTTATGGGTAATAAAAAAAGGAAGAAATATCTCTACTATTTCTTATCCATGTGTTTTGGTAATGGAGATCCCTAAAGTCCTATTGATATTCATTTTCATTCATAATTAATAAATTTAAAAATTTTATGGAAAATATAGAAAAATCTCAAAATACTAATTCTTGACAAACATATTAACACTTAAACATATCCCCAGACCCATACATATCAACTCCACTATGACAATTAGGTATCAAATTTTCACCAATCCCTTAACAATATTATGAAAATATATATTTATAGAAAATGTTAATACCCTTACACATCCTATATTTTTTTAAGTTGACTCTTATATATAAATGGGGAACTATAGTAATTTTTTAATTTTCTATAGAACACTCCAATATTTTCGCATATTTATATATCATTTAATTTTACACATCATTAATTTTACTTCAATGTTTTTTGAAATGAAAATAGTCACTCTAATTCCTAAAATTTTACTTATTGTTAATGTTTGGTATTCCTTAACCAACATTAAATATCTATATTGATATAGTTTTATATATGAATAATTTACTCATAAATATCAATAGTTTACTATTAAACATGAAATTTATCCACAATTGTACTCCAAAAAAACACAAAGTCATCAACACCATTCTATTTTTCCTCAATTAATGAATTCTTATATATAAATACCCCCTTGTACAAAAGTCTAACATTTCCATTGAAATATTATGCCTAAAATATCTGATTTTCCAACAACCCTAATATAGTTACGTTTATGTATAGATTTAGAAAAAATTTATAACACCATAGCCATCATGGAAATGAATCATATGAATAAATAAATTACTATTGTATACAGTAGTGAACTAGAATTAAAAAATAATTGTTACCAATAAAACATATTAAATTAATTCTAAAATATAATGACCCTTAATTTTAAAAAAAACTCCATAAATATAAACAGACATGGATACACTTTTAAAAAAAATATATAGAAGAAATAAAAACAATTACACTATCAAGCTTCGACCAACTACATGGACTAATTCCTTGGCCTATGACTACATTTAAATCAGCATTATAGTTTCCAAATTGACATGGAGAATACTATATTTTAGTTGAACCAATATTATGAATACCCTTGACCATATAACCTCCAAATTATTAGAATGGTCCTCCTTGAAGTATATCAACATTAAACTAACTGAACATTACTTAATCCTAATCCTCTCACTCACCAAATTCCAAAATCACAGATATGATTCTAAAAGAAACATTATTTTCCATGGTAACAAAAGTTACAAAAATCATACTACTCGAGACCTTATATGGCTTCTCACAACCATAAGAATTTTCATTGTAGAAACACAGATATATGTCTATAAGATATTATAATGGTATAAAAAAATCCAATCTACATACACCTTCTATTCACATATTCCCCCAAACTCTTATTATAATCATAATATATCCAATTAATGTCTTCTTACTTACCATGTCATATATTAAACCGTTTTATACACGATTAAAATGTATCACAAAGTCAGTACATGTTATATCTAATTCCCATAGTTTTTATGTATATGGTTAATACCAATATTATAATCACACATTATACTTTATTAATATTCACATAGAAACTATATTTTCCTGATCACAAAATATTCATAGTTGTATATGGATGTTCCTTCTCAGTTTACATTGGGTTGATCATATTTAGATGAACTAATGATGAAGTACCTAATAATTTTATCATTGTCAAATTGAGCTAACTATCATCTAATGTCACCAATTTTTTTCATGTTTACTGCATGATCTTACATGTGAAATTATTTTCTTTCTACATACTACATGTACTTAATATAGCTTCATCTTAGATGCATTGGTCTAACCTAATCTGCATCCTCCAATTAAATACAATGTCTATAAGCTAATCCTACATAAATGATTCATTTATTTATATATTTGACATTCCTTTAATGTTGGATCACCCTAAGACTAAATAGGTAATGTCCTATCGTAGTGTAAGTATGTCAATGGGGGGCCAACATTGGGGTGGAATCATGGATCTTATCCCTTGGTTGCACTATCCTGTCTCCTCATGCCTCCACATGTAGTTCTAAAAACCATCAAATCAATCCTAACAAGAAGATTCATTCTAAATTCATATTCCCTCATATACTAGGTTTCACTATTCGATTATCACTTATTACCGTGATTTTTAAAATGAAACCAATGAAAAAATTTACCATCATCTTAAGAACATATTTTAAAACATAATCAAACATATCCTCCTTAGAGAAACCATCTCGAGCTAGAATCATTAAAATATTTTTAATATCTATGAACTTAATTTAATATCCCTTAAATGATGTCTCTCCATGAATCAAGTGTAATAAGTCTTATTCCCAATATACCTACACCATATGTGATGTAATCTAATATAATAATGCAACCGCAATATCTCTCCAAATCATACTATGTATTCCTAGAAGTATTAATATGTCTCACAAAACATTATAGAAAATATTAACATATAAGTTGCAAGATTAATTCCCAATAATGTGGTTGTATCAATATAAATAATTTTCAAATTTATAAACTCAATAAAAAATAGTGCTTATGATGGTCCACCCCCTCTATGTAACAATGGATTATTTTGTGTGTAGAACATTTATCAAATGTAATCCAAGGATGGATACAATCAATGTTTTACTTAATAAATTCACCAACAATTAACAATTAGACCACCCAATGTTTCTCATTCAACCACTAGTCTATTAATCATTTTGTTTATCATTCTTATAGTGAAAAAAATATTTCATACATAAATAATAAATATTATTAGGTAGAAAATATCTAAAAATCAATATGATACACACAAATAAAGTATTGATTTTGTGTATTTATAATCATGGATACATAAAAATATTCTATATAAAACATCTTAATTAGTTCCCTTTTTTCTTCATAACTATCACCATTCTTAGACATATAATAATTAAAACCATTCTTCATAACCTTGGGAATGGAAAAATAATATAGGATGATCATGGATCGTCAATAATTTTAAAAGGTGATATATAAATCAATGATTATAATTTGGTATTATCTAATAATAATGGAATAATAGAATGAGTTTAACATTGAAAAATAATACGAATATAATTTAATGCTCTTAAAAATGATTATTGGAAGTATTTTTTTTCAACAAAAATTCTTGATAGATAAGTGAGTGGATTTATATATAAATGATATTTATCCAATAGAATGAATCATAATCATAAGGTGTAATTTTTTTTAATACACATATGTATATAAGATAATTTATATAGTCATGGATTAACAACATGACTATCAAAGTGGACTAAGTTCACTCTGTATTCTATCTTTTTCTTAGTCAAGGTTCACTCCAAATAAAATAATATTTGGAAAATTCTCTTAGAAATATAGGTTCACTACCCATTACAAAATTTATTATATTATTAGATATCCATATTTATGAAATTAATGATTGGAATATATATTTTGTGTCTCACCCATAACATAATGAATACAATACATATTGGTTCTAGAAGAACATAAAATATTTTCCATATCATCATATCATAAACTATAGAAGGATATAGGTTTCATAAACACATCAACATCCTAATTACAATTCATCTACAGAAATAATATGGATTCTATATTTTTATCTTATCCCCAATAAAACACATGTATCACAAATGGATGTTGTTAAGGATCAAAATCCTATTAAAATACCTAATGCATATTTCTGGATGAGTCTAGTATTTTCATTTTGAAATAAATTTATTAATATATAAAAATTTCAAATATATTAAGTATTGAAATATGTAAAATTTTATTAGCAAAGTCAATGTAATGAAATATTTTTACATATAGAAAATAAATCCTTCCATTTGGTATATATTAAATCAAGAATTCCTTTTTCATTTTTTGAAAAAATAAAAGGGACCACAATCAAAAAATGAAAACAATATAACATCAAAACCTTTTCTTAGAATCTAAAAAATGAATAAAATTACTAAAATAAATAGTTAGATAATATTAATAACATTTTTGAAATTTGATTATAACCCATGGATATGTAAAATCAAATGAATTGAGACTAAGGAGAGAAAAGATGCCAATTTTCCATAAACAAATTATTACAGACTCTTGAGTACATAATGAGTGGAAAATCAAAGGTAAATAAGTCTTATATAGAATTAATAAGATTATAATTAATTAATTATGACTTTTTATAGATATAAATATAATTTAACAGACTTGTATTCACGAATAATCAATCATAGTAAAAAATAAATAAGATTGTGAAATACAATCTTTATAGATTTGGTAACTTTTGATTCATGATCCCCATGATATAAATATCATAAAATGAAACACTAAATTAAATGAAAGTAAGTATATTAATTATTCAGCATAAATATGGGTTGCATATATTCCTTGTAAAATAATACTAGTGTATAAAATAACCTATATCGCAACGAAGATAATTTAGGATAGTAAACCCTTACGATGTTGGTAACATTCGAATCAAATCCCCAACGGTAAAGTAATTTCAACTGTAATATAAAATACCATGATTTAATAAAGATACATGATATAACATTCCAATGCATTAGTATATACCCCACAAAAACGTAAATACCTTCATAACATCAAGTATGGCTCAATGAAAAAAATTGAGATGAAGAACCCTTATAGCATGAATTACTATTGAATAATAACATCCAGGAATGAAAAACCATAAATGGAAACATGAAAATAAATTAATTAATTATATAACAAATAAATGTAGAATTATATACACTTTATTAAATAAAAAATTGTTTAACATGGTATATATCACACCAAAAAAAGTGGGATGAGATAGCCTCATCTTATAGATGACATTATTTATAAGTGCTCTAACTAATTGTATAATTTTTTTATTTATTATAATTATATAAAAAAATCATATTATACATATAATATGATATTTTTTCCACTTATATTATTCTAACACTGGGTCATTAATAATTCTCTATTAATGTCATTTTTTCAGGTTTTGACTAATTTATTTGTAATGTAAGTTTTACTTTGGAAGTTATGGTTCATTATCATTGATCGTTATTATGAAATCCCTACAATTATATTAATGATATTAATATATTATATATTAATTTTATACATATTTTAATCCTTTCATAGAATGTTGCGATGAAAATTTTATTACATCACTTCGTGGATATTGTAATCATTACGTACACATGATTAATGTTTCCACATTATGATGGATGGAATTAATTTAAGTTAAATAATAATTCAACATTAATGATTTCTTATTATATAATAAATATTTCATATATTTATTTAATATATTCTTGTTATAGTCCATGTAATTATTTAATTATATATTAATCACATCACTTCATGTAGGTGGTAGTCCCCATGTATGCATGAGCGACGTTATCGTTTACCAATAAAACAGGAAATAAGATGATGGATAAGGTATTAAAGTTTTAAATGATTAAAAATGTTATACATATCATATTTACATATAAAAGTTAAATTCATCATTATAATATTCCATTAATGATGTTGATGGAAAATTAGTCATATACATACTTGGATGAATTAGTCCACATATACGCATGCGTGATACTTTTGTTTCCTATTTGATGGATAAAGGGTAGAAACTGATTGTGAAAACATAATAATAACATATAAATATATTTATGTTAATAAATATATTATTTTTTAAGAATATATTATTTTTATATGTGGTTTATTAAGAAATAAAATTGAAAGATCATGGTTACGATTTATATCGCTTCTTTGTGAGACCACCTATGTCTTACACCATAAGACTTGAAATATTATTTTTAGGAGAAGAATAGAATCTATAATATGAGGTGAAGTATAGTAGTATGGTTTTGAAGTAGGTATTTATCCTTATATGAGGATAATAATTTTTGAATAATGGAGGATAAGATATTCCATTTTATATGTGAGGAGAGAGACATAAATCGATTTTTATAAAACATTTCAATTATATATGGTCACTTTCAAAAAAAAATCAAAATCAAATTAATATGATTTATAATTTATGATAATATAATTTATAAATATAATTATAAAAAAATAATTATAATAGGTTTAGGGGAATTAATATCCTTATATCATTGTTTAATAATCAGTAAAACGGGTTTTTACCCTGACTACGGTAACAAAATTTTTCTATTTTTTCTATTCATTATGAAAAAATTAAGATGAAACTATTTATTTATAATAATTATTATGATATAAAAATATGGAATCCATTTTACCATATTTATCTTCTATAAGTTCAAGAATCAAATATCAAATAAGCATGCCAACTACAATGAGAACATGTTTAGGAAAAAATGCATTTCAAGAATGAAATATAATTTACCTCCATTAATTTAGTTTAAAATACCATAAAATTAATTTAAAACAAATTATTGAATATAAAATCTTTAAAATTAATTTTAACCATTGATAAATACATTTTAATGTAATTTCTTATGATAAAAAAATTATTTATATATGTCAATTTGGTTGAAAAATAGTTTTAAGATAAAAAAACTAACTTATACCAAAATCATATATGATGATGACTTTATTTTTAATAGATTAAAAAAATTAAAATTATATATAATTATATTTCATTAATACAAAATTAAAAACATAGAGGTATAATTATGTGAAATGAAATAATAGTTCTTAAATAAACATGATTTTTATACTATTCATTTAGAAATAATGATTTTTAGGACAATCAGAAAAATTCCCCATAGGATAATATTGACATGATGATTTTAAAAATGATATTAGTTACCTATATTAAAAAATTGTTAATGTTATAAATTACTTATAATTTCCATTTGAAAAATTAAATAAAAAGCATTTTTTTGAAATCATCTTCTTAATGAATAAAATTACTTCACTAAAATTCAGTACATATTTATTATCAAGAATTTGAAACATTAATATATATTTTTAATAATTTAAATATTATTATTGATATATAAAATTTAAATTCTAGTTTATAATGTATATTGTTTCATTTTATGAAAGTTGATTCATGTTAAGAAGAATATCGAAACACTTATAATAAATTTGATGAAAAAAAATGTTCTAAAATATCTGGGTGGTTCCTTCTACCCCTTAATAAAATTGAATCCTCATAATTTTTAAAATTTTAATAAAAGTACGAATATTTTAAATTTTTTTTAAAACCCAAATCATATAAATGGATTATAAAACATCATTATAAAAATGGAAGTGGGATATATAATGGTTATCTTAAACAACACATAATCTGGTTTATGAATATGAATAACGTTATTAGGAAGTTAAAATATAGACATGGATGATAAAAATATTATTTAAAGGATAATAGAGAGGGATTTATAAAATTTTAATGATTAATTTAGCGACATTAAAACAATAAATTAGGAGGGGTGAAAAAACCCAATTTATTATATTTAACTGTAAAAAGTAAAACAATATTACATTTAAAGTCTTTTTCCATAAATCTTGTAAATTATTTTATCATAGATTATATTAAAATATAGTAAAATGATTTCATTATGTCCATAAAATAAATTTATTCCATTTCTAGTGTCATTAAATTAATTTCTACAAGTTTTAATCCCACAAAATAACAATATAAATTCGATTTCTTGAAGCATTAATAAAAACATCTAATAGATATTTGAATATACAAAAGAATGGAAATTTATTAATCCTTTATTTATTTAGTTATTGGAAACATAAATGTCCAATGAATGATAAGGTAACTAAAATGAATCATCTTTATTTTGTAAAAATAATCTCAAAAATTCCTATATGTAAAGATCTACTTATTTCATTCCACCAATAGTAAAATTATAAATCTCCTCACGTAAATCTTAACTAATATTAACAACAATATTCTTTTAAAAAATGTCAGAAAATTTCCAAAATAAAAAAAAACTATAATCCATAAATAATATAAATGTTACCCTAATTCCACATAAAAATTATTTGAATACCTTGATCATATATTCTCCCAAAAATTTTAATAACCTAAATCATTATTAATCCTCAATGAATAAATATAACATTCAAAAATATTAAACTTTCATTTTTTCTAAAAAAATAACACACTATCAAATATACTCTAAAAATTGAAAAATGTAATAAAAACCATCAAATATAACAGAAATTATTATATCATTAAATTACAAATCAATTTTTTGGTATCCAATGATATCCAATTTAAATTGTCAATACCAATATACATTATATACCACATCAAAATTATTATCTAAGCCTCTAGAATATAGTAAGGGTTATCTATCCCTCAGTCATGTGTTTTCCAAGAATTTCATCTTACTAATAAACCACTATTCTAGGTTTTCTGTACCATTAAAAATAAGCATGAAAATAAATAAAGAAAAACTATTATGAAAAATTCTTAGATGTTTCAAGATTCTTAAAACTGGAATATTTTAATTATAAAATAGTTCTATAACACAATTGTCAAATTTTAATACATAAAAAATCCATTATTCTTCCTTAATGATGGTTATAGAAGTGTCAATTACTTAATATTCAAGTTATCTCATCCATTAGTGAATTGGCTCAGTTAATTCTCATGCCCCTAAAAAAATTGACCTAATAATTGTATCATAGGATGTAAAATATTTACCTCTTGGGAAGTCCTTGTTTTTCAGAGAAATTAATTTCTCTATGCCCTTTTCTTCCAAAAATAAAACATATTCATATTCATTTTCGACATTTAACTTGGATTATCTTTTAATATTTTCTATATATAGGAAGATGAATCCTCTTTCCACCAAGAACATCATTAAACTCTATTAATCTCTTATTAGTTTAATTTCTGGAATTGATGAATTTCTGGGTTACTGTAGCAGTATTGTTGCAGGGCACTGTAGTAGTACTTTAGCATCAGCAGAACTATAGCAGCATTGATATTATAATGGAGAAGGTACTTTATCAGCGGTGGTACTGAAGTATGTACTATATAATTCATGGTACTATAGAAAGACTATTTACCAGAGGGCCCTTTTATCCAAAAAATGGGCTTTCATTCCCCTGGGCCTTCGAGGAATGTAAAGGATATCTCCCTACTCAGTTAAAAAAAAAATTTCTTTGATTTAATAAAAAATGAGGCTTCAGACCCAACCTTTAAAAAATTCACATAACTTTAAATATTTTTAGGTGTAATCATAATATTTTTCATTCCATCTCCCGTTTCATTTTATTTCTCATGGGGACACTCATTTTATCATCTGTCATAATTAGCATTAACAAGATTACTCTTGGTTCCATACATTAACTAAAACTAAAATAATAGTGTCATAAATAGTAATATGTAATCCTATAGTCATTAAAAATCATTCTTATGTTGTGTAAACCAAGAAACATTCTTTTAAAATATGAAACTTTTTGTTTTTTCAAGGTTATCAATGGTCATTATCTTTAAAAACAATCATAATGGTCTAGAAATAAAACATTAGTTAACCCAATCATATATATTAATAGTTTTTAGTCATGTATATAGTATTTGGTCCACTTAAATGAATTATCGATTATAGGGTTAATAAAAAATCTTCCCTATTCAGAGTTTTTACGGCTGTATACATCTCTTCCATAACTGCACCCACTTAATAGTATCCAAATAGTTATTTATTTTCTTGGAAAACCATACTCCTTTCATTACTATAACATGTGATATTATATTATATATACTATTATCCTAAGGGTTATCACTAAAGTCATATCATCATAGTTTCCAAAAATAATAAAATCTCAAACTAATTACAAAAATATCATCCAAACGATTTCATAAATAAATACTATATGTTATTTACAAAATAATAATTACACATCAATATTATCAATGATAGAACCACACAAGTTTTTTATATTTGGATATAAGTATATGTAAAAATGTCGTATACTAAAATATACACCCCTTCCACTTAATTTCATCATAATTATCACCTTTCTTTGAAATTTTATACTTAAAAACTTTCTTCATAACCTGGGGAAATGAATCATAATAATGTGCTGTCTAAACTTTTCAGTAACTGTAAAAAGTTTATATATTAATCAATGACCATAATTGATCATAATGTAAGAACAAGGTTATGAGAACAAGAGCCTAACATTTTGTAATCATATAAAATTATTCATAGATCTTAAACTTAAATCTTGAAATATTGCCACATAAATCAAAATACATAGTAAATATTTCTTCCAAATCATCAAATAGAAATTAAATACCCATGATAGAGTATCATAATAAAAATAAATAAGTTTTTTTTCAAAACATAAGAATTTATAATTGTTTTCTTAGTCAAGGATCATTTGTAGGTCTAGCATAGTGGATTGGGTTCAAATAATGACTTAACACTTTTACATAAATAATTACATGATTTTCAACATTAAAATATAATAATCAAAACCCAACTAATGTGAAACCCAATGTATTTGGAAGACTATTTTCATAATAAATAAAAATGAAAATTAAAAATAATGTCTCTATTTTATTCACCACAATGAAGCCTTAAATATCTTTATTTTCCTAAAACTACATAGGATAACCTAGGGAATACATAAATGAAAGTGGGTGGAAAATAATACCTAGTAAGGGAATAAACATGTTACCATGATATCAAAAAATATAAATATTACGAATAATACCAATGTAGAATAAAATAAAGAACATAGTATCATAATATAATGGAAACATAGGAAAGTGGTAACAACATATAACATGACATAATCATATGTAAAGGTTAACCTCCAAGACAACATCACATGGGGTACTGATTCCCATCATTGGTTATAAAAACCGACTAGAAATATAGGATTGTATTGAGATGGTATTAATTTCCTTCCATAAATTTAAATTTTCCCAAATAATATTTTATATTTCGACATAGGGTCAGTTCATTTATTAAAAAACATTAACGGTTAATGGTTAGTTCATTTAGGAAATCATACTGATTATAACGATATAGACTTCTATTATTTAAATAAATATTTATTAAATTATTATAGAATATTTAATAAGTTAGAAAATTATTATAATAATAAAATTTAACAGTAGTAATATTTGTATATCTATCCTTGAAGGTGGTGGAGAAAAATAATTTGTTCAAGGAGGATTTGAAACAACCATATAGTAAAATACGTTTTCATTTTAGAATCAATTGATTGAATGAGAAGTGGATGGATGGTAGATATTGCATTAAAAAAATAATATTCTAGTATATATATGATAATAGAGTTATTATAACATGTCTAATGCAATTTCTTCTAGAGGATGAGGCATAAGAAGAATTAAATGACTCAGTTGAGGGAAATACTTTCTCTTTTGGATGTCTCCTCCTAGGATTCCAATTAAGGGACCACAGATTGGTCATTTGATAAGACCAGTAGAACTAGTATGAGGGGGTATTTTAAAGGGAACTTGGTTGAAATTTTTAAATCTACAAGGCATACATGGTATGAGGACATGGGGTTATAATGGGTGGAATTTATAAGGGTAGGAGAGGGGTGATTTATAATAATGTATTCATTAGTTTTGTTGTTTTGTATCAAGAATACTGATTATATTTATTCTTTTGACGATATATATTTACTAGTTCATCATGGGTTTTACTAATGAGATTACATTATCCATGACTCCAAAATTTATCTATTTAGTTTATAATGCTAAATATCGTATTTTACCCTATTTCACTACTCATAGTAAATTCAAATAATTTAAAAAAATTAAATAAAATAATGCTATCTATTTTTATGTGTATATTGAAAAATTTAAATTCATTTTCTAAAAATATTTTTTCTAAATATGTTCAATTCTGTTTTAAAAGAAAATCAAAATTGATTTTAAGAATAATAATTTTATTATTAACCTCAATTATCTAACCCTTATAATAATTACTTGTAGTCTCCAAAAAATATCCTATCATTATATTTAAACATATTATAAATTTAAAATCATATTTTATGAAAATAAAATATATTCAAAATAATTGTATCTATTATAATAGTTCAATTTAAATATTATTTTCTTAAAAAAATTAAAACACCTAATTAATATTTTTTAATACATTTATTTACTTGTACCACTGTATAAATAAATCATATTTTATTTTATAAGATAACTAAATATAATTTTACCATTCCATATGTGAGAAAACTATTTTAGTGGCCATGTTTCTATTCCTTTTGGTATGATTACTATTCATAGTGGTCAGATAAATATTCCAAAGGTCATATTTGCAACAGTCATATGTGATACCTACATTATATAAATACCTCATATTTCATTCATTAATCATTAATTCCATTTTTCTCTATTGTTTATTTATATTTTCATTTTCAAAATTCTAATTTTCTTAACATATTCTACTTCATTTCTTCATTTTTCACTGAGACTACAATTATTCTCAGGGATTGAGAATATTCAAATTTCCTTATTATTATTACTATCTTATTTTATATTTTTACAACATTTAATAAATTGAATCTATTAGGACATTATTTTTATCTAATGAAAATTTTTATGTGAGTATAATATTTTTTTGTTTTTTTAATGATGTACATCTTCTTTAATAAATACAAAACATCTATATAATCAGAAGAGAAATTATATTGATAGAATTCAAGGTCATTTCATTCATCCCCTCATAAGAAATTTCATTCTTAATTTGTTTTACTAACTAAGGTGAAAATTAGTTCAGGTACTTGTGCTTCAAAGGATTTTTATAGTTCCCATGTCAGCTCGATGAATTTATGGTTTCACCATATTATTTTTCTAGGTGAGTTGTCCTATAACATAATAAATTATATCTGCTGTCCATGATCTTCACTAGACACTCATTGTAATAATGTCCATTTTCTGTTTGTACCACCTCTAAATTTAGAACAATTGAGGTTTCTAATATATAACTCTTTAATCAGGATACACAGACTATTTCATTTAAATGAGAAATGTATAATGGGTGTTCTAGTCAATAAGAAACAACTTTAATATGATCAAGAATCTCAAAGGGATAAATGTAATAATAAAAAAGCTTCCAATTATATTCAAAACTCATTATTCTCTTATGTGGTGTTATTTGGAGGCATACATTATCTCGATCATCAAAACCCCTGCCTCATCAATGATTTTTAGAAAAGATATTTTTTCACCATTGAAAAGAAATGATGTTCGGTTGAATGGTCTTTTTGTTTTCTATAATTTCCTAAATCATTTTAGGATACAACAACATGCATTCACTAACATCATCACATCAAGAAAGTGTTTTAAAATCTCTTACCCCAATGGGATACTTATAGAATAATTTTTTTTTCTCGTGGGTGATTTTTTAAAGCGAACTCAACCAGAAGAGGATTTTGATCAGATATTCCTTTGAATTCTGTCGAGAATGATCTCAAAATTGACTTTTAGTGTCTTGAATTTCCACTTAAATTTACTATCATTTTTTGTTTATATTTTCATATAATGTTGAATTATATGTTTACATCATTTCAAATAAAGTTCAAGAACATAGGGGTAAATATCATATCTCAATTAGATAAAATCAATAGTGTGGTTTTCATGCAGTCTCACCTCATTTTTGTTGTATATCATTGTTAGTTGATCGAGTGATAAGTCCTATTAAATTATAATTCTATGTGGAGTATTTTTGGGACTTTTTAGCACAATCCATATAACATTATATCATGTGGACTTATTTTATGGAATAATGAAAAGTTCCATGGTGATGTTTTCCAATTTCTATGTATGTGTGGATAATGGTTGTATCATCCCCTTAGATGTTTTCCTTTTACAATTCACTTGGTATCACACATGACACATCGATTTATATTCCACAATATCCTTATTAATATTATCTCACTAATATTTCTTTTGAAGATCTTGAAAATTTTCGTGCTTCTTAGGTTGATGGAAAAGGTCAAACTATGTGAATCAGTCAATAGATCCTTCATTATCCTGGGATTTTATTCCAACATATTCATGACCCAAATCTTACAAATCATTCTTAATGAATTTTAATATGTATGTAAATCCCATGAATTATATCAATGAACATCATATATATTTCCAAATCATCTCTTTGGGTATCCTATATTTTCTACATAAGGGATGATTGAGTAATAAATGGAGAAAGTAATGGTGTTGTTCCTTCCTTTATGATTCTTATCTCTATATTTTTTCAAGTATAACAATATCTAATACATCTTCATTATCATAATTAATAATCTTGTCTAATCCTTTCTACTTAGATAATCTTCCACACTATTTTTTATAGGATGGTAGTGGATTGAGAATTCAATGTTAAAGATTATCCCTAATCATATTCACCAGAACATATTAATCTCATACAATGTGAATAAATATATTAGGCTCTAATGTTCTATATATGTCTCATAATTATCCATAAAGAACTAACATATATATATATAGATATATTCAATGTGAATGCCATAGTAGAAAAATCTATATCATGATTTGGGTAGCTCTACTTATATACTTTAAAATTATTTGAATCCTAGGCTCTCAATTTTTTAATTTTCCAAAATACACACCCTAATCCCTTCATTGAAGCATTGTTTCATACCATAAAAAGATTCTCAATTTTGGTAGACATGATGAATGATTTAGTGATAAAAAAATATTTCAAATCCTTGAATCTCTATTCTTGTTCAATAGTTTAGAAAAACTTTACCCCCATTAAATTCATCTTGGTTAGCAGGTTTGGAAATATCAAATATTTTCTCACATGTCATCAGTGAAACCCATGTGTATGTGAAATTTATAGATCTCAGTTATATATATTTATCTTGGGAACTGATAAATTTTATTGGTCTTGGAGGGTTCCATAGATATACCATTTTTTATTTCATACCCCAATAATGATAAATAATCCATCCAGAACTGACATTTAATGTACTATATGACAAGATTTTTCATTTTTGGTGTCTTTAACACAATATTAAAAATACCATAATGCTTATTGTTTCTGAGGGTTTATATCAAAAAATCATCTATAGAAGAGGCCATAATGTTTTCAAGGTAATATCTAAAGACTCTATTCATTATTTCCATGAATATTTCTAGAGAATTAGCTAGTCTTAAGGGAATAAATATGAAGTCATAGTGTATGTGCCATATTTGAAAGGTATTAATATGGATATTTTTATTATTCACCATTAAATGATTTTATACATATTAAAGGTCCACCTTAGAGAAATATTAGGCCCCATATAGTTTATTGAACATTCAAACCATTATTGTAAAGAGATATTTGTTCTTTATTATAATCTTGTTGATTTGAAAATAATCAATGAAAAGGTTTATTGACCAATCATTATTCTTAAAACCCCACATTGAACCACTTAGGAATCTGAAAAAAATTTCTGGATTCAACTTTAACTACTTCTTCAATTATTCTATTCAATGATGGTAACCCTATAAGGATACTTTAATATAGAGAGAGATCTATGTTTACATTCAACTGAAAAGTCTACATAATGGTCAAGAGTAAGACCATGAAACTCATTAGGGAATAAAATTGTATATTCCCCTATAATTAGAATGTATTTGAGAATGATTCTCTCATTTTTATCAATCATCTGATCCATATATACTTATCATAATTAAATAATATCTACACTTGGGAGGAAAACAAAAAAATAGATTCATCCACCTCCTTAGAGTTATAAAAAATCAATTGATGAATCGGGATGTGTAATGTGATATACCTCTCTAGACTATTTATATATAATTTATATTAGTATATCCAATTCATTACTAATATATAATAAATCTAAAGAAATATAAATACGATGTGATTTTTTTCAGGCATCAGTTTACATACATTTAATAGGGAGGTGTTATATACATGGTATAAAATAATTTCACTATTTTTCGTTCTCATAGTTAGTTCAACCCCATTATTTGAGGTGGTATTTGAATAGTCATACAAATCCTTCAAGATATGAAATAGTGTGTAGAACTAGAATGAAAAAGTGTGTTATCTATTATTTATTGAATTATCAACTTACCTTTAATCACATCATTTTTGGAATCCACCTCAACAATAGTTTTAGCATATTCCCCTCATTTCTCCCAAAGCCTAGGAGGTTTGTTTCATTGAATTTCTTTGACAACCCTTGTTATATGGAATTTTATTTCATAATTCATGTGAGTTCCTCATAGTTGATTTTTTGGTATGATGAGTTTCTATATTAACCCTATATCCTTCCACCACATCAATATGATACTTTATATACCTACAACGTTGATAATATTGATACACATATATTATACATATAAATTATCACTTGATTCCCTTGAGATGATTAATTGGATTTTTATTTGAATAATTTTGATATGTGGGATGTTGGATATTTATTGATCCATGATATTTTTTATATTGATCTTATCAAATAAATTTCACTCTTATGTTTTTATCTCCATCCCTGAAAGACCAATAAGATTCATTGACCTCTATCTCAACCATAATGGAACACTAATATATATATTCATATATTTCCATGTTCTAATGAAACACTTTTTTGTGGAGTTTAATTTAATACACTATAGAAATAGTCTACCATAATCGTGGTGTTGATGTGGAAGATGGAGGAATACAACAAAATACTTGTGAAATTTTCCTCTTACTCCATGATAGACTCATCTTTAATTTTCTTCAATATGAGGAACTCCCTCTACATTTTAAAGTGTAGAGAATGGGGAAAAATTTACAAATTATTTTCTTGAATCCTTCCCATACCACATAAAAAATTTCCTAACTGGACCTTATGTTCTTGATCATGTAAACCACTAATTATCATCTCCATAATTAAAATGGGCAGCCATAATGACATTTTCCTATTAAATGCATTGTATTATAGAGACTATATTATCAGTTGAGTTAATCTATTGTTCCATAATGAGGGTATTAGAAGATACACTAAAGGTAGGATGCCATTTTTTATAAAGGAATCGACTAAAACATTCTATTTCATAAGAGAAAAGGGATGTTAAACAATATTTATATTATTTTCCCAAGGATGAGTCATGTGATTACATACTTCCACTAATTTCAAAACTCCCACTACTATTAGGTATGACATATAATTAGGGATCTCATCAAATTTCCTACTATGTTGGTTTTTGGAACTATTCATCCAATTCCATTCCATTAATTAAAAAATTAAATGAGAATACTCAAACTAAAAATTTATATAAAATGGAAAAATATGAAAATATATGGAATTACTTATAAATGAATAGTATAACCTTACTTATGTTTCTCTAGGTTTCAATCCAGGTTATCCATAAAAACATTTCCTATTTTTTCTAACTAAATAATCTATTCATGTCATTCATAACAGTTTATAAAGATAATGTTAATTTTCATCAAAAAATACCCTCTGAGTTACAAATCAATTATGTAGTATGGTATCTTTATTGAGAACTAGATGATGATCAAGTTAATACCCAATTTAACCTCTTTGGAAATATTAAACTTATGAAGAACAGTTCTTGAGCCACATCTACTTATAGTGTTCAGATAGAGATGTTTTTTCATGAAAACCACTCACTCTATAAATCAAAAAAATTTAAAAATATTTTTTAATACATATATATATCCCTTTATTTCTCAGTAAATTTTTATAGTCATACTTCAAAAAATAACTTTACCTTTATCCTATACTAGAAATAGTGGGAAAATCATTTTACACAATTAATTATATGATTTTTAATATAAACATCCCATAAATAAAACCCAATGATCATGAGGCAAAGTGAATTTGGAATACTGGTTTTGTACTACATATAAAATAAACTAAAAAAATATCTATTTTAACCTCTATAACGAGATCCTAAATTCCTTTGAGTTCCTGAAACTTGATAAGATGACATGGGGAATGTATAAAATAAAGGTGTGATCTATAATTCACAGTAAATGAATGAACATGAAAATAAGGCCTATCATTTGAGTCAAAAGGAATATCATGATATTATAACTGTAAAGTCTTAGGAATGGTCACATGATATCATAACATAAAGAACAATTTATGATAAGATTATATAATCCAAGGAAAAGGAATGAAAAATAAAACATGACATAAGCATAAGTTATGGGTAACAAGTATTAAAATAACACACGGTTGATAGAGTCCTATAACATATTAGGTTTACTCCAAAATACCACACATGACGTATTTTAAAATAATAAATTACCAAATTCATTGGAGCGCTATATGTTCGAATCCATAATAACATATATGTGCTTACTTGTTCTATAAAAGGGAATCAATCATAAGTCAAGATCAAAAGTAATTTGAAAAATAATCATAAGGCATTTTTTACCCTAATAAAATAATGAACAATAATATAGGTATATATTTGAGGGACATATATAGGAAATTTAGAAAAATTTCATAACCTAGATGAGAGAGAGAAAGTGAGTTAGAGAGTGAAGTTTCATAAACTAAAAAAATAGTGGTTCAAAGAGATCCCTTACCTTATATTTTATAAGCATTATGTAATTGTACGTAATGTTTTGAATAGTAAAATTACAGTATTTAATTACATATTTCACATCCTTATCAATATATATATCATTTAATATCATTTTTTATAACTATTTTAATTATTTACCATGGTTTATTTTTTTTCCTTGAGGGAATTATTTTCATGCCTGTAATATAAGATCTATTATGGATAATTATTAATGTTCTTTTCAAATGGGGATACAATAATAGAAGTGAAATTAAATGGTATTCTTTTAATTTCAATATATTAAATTATCCCAAAAATCCCGTTTTGTTCTAAAATTGCGAAGATTCAATTAGACAAAATGTTAGCATTATATGGTAATTTCATTGTGGCTTTTTTACCAGTTATCCAGAATTAGATTAGTTTTATTTAATAAAAGGAATATTAAAATATAATAGAACATTAAATAATTTATAGAATACTTATTATAATATTTTTAACCATAGTAATATTTTTATACCAATCCATGAATGTGGTGATGAGAAATGAAGAACTTTTTCATAGAGGCGGAAAACATGCCATATTGTAAATGGATTTTCCATTTCAGAATCAATTTAGGGAAATAAGAGGGTAAATGGTAGATATTACATTAAAATAATAAAATTACAATATATATACAATTGTGGTGTAATTATTCCTAGTTGGAAGAATTTGTTTTAGGATGATGGGCTAGATATGTTTAAATAATTAGTTGAGAGAATTACTTCTTTATTTGGATGTATCCTTTCAATATTCCACTTTAGAAACATTGGATTGGTCTTTTGATAAGACCGAAATCACTAGGATTTTTTAGAGATTATGTTTTAAGAAATTTTTTTATAGACTTATATGGTTATAAGGATCATAACTATTTTGGATAATTGGTTTGGATGTGTAGTATTTATAAGGAGAGGATATAGGTGTTTTTGAATGTTATATTCACTAGTTTATTATTTATCCATGAGACTACTTGTATTATTGATTATTTATACTATATAATTTAACTAGTTCATGGGAGTTCAAACTAATGGGTTATTACATAAACCATTTCATAGATATCAAATGCATTTGTTTAACAATATTAAATACAATATTTTCTCATATTTCACAATTCAATAAATATTCAACTATTTTAGAAAAATTCCAACATTTCACAATAACCATTTTTAAAACATTAAATTATAAAAAAATATATTTTATTAAAATAATTTTAAATATATTATAAATCTAATTTTTTTAATAGTATCTCTTTTTAATTCAACAATAACTTTTATAATATTATGATGAATTATCTAACCCTTTGAAAACTAACTTATGGTCCCTTAAAATTTTATTATCTTTATAATATAGAAAATATCTATTTATATATACCTTTTATGAAAATAAAATTTATTTTTAATCATTATGTTAATTATAAAATCGAAATTAATATTTTTTTTTAAAAAATGCCTAATTTCTCACTTTCAAAAAATTTAGTAACTTATAAAATTTAATAAATATATCATATTACATTTTATAATATTCCTAAAATTTATTTTATGCTATTATATGCGAATATACTATTATAATGCTTAGGTAACTATTCATAACATTTATATTAATATTTTTAAGGTTTATATTACTATTCTAATGGGCATATTTTAATGGTCATATAGAATCTCTAATTTATATAAATACATCATATTTTATTCACTATTAATTTAATACCATATTATATCAATGTTATATATGCATATATATATTAATATAAAAAATTCATTTTTTATTAATAATATTATTCTTCATTTTGATAGTGTTGTTCATTAGTGTGATTATTCATGGAATCGATCATATCCATATTTTCCTATAATTATTAAAAAAATAATATTTTTATCCCATTCTATGAATATTAATTATTATTTCCTTATTTATTCCCTGAATTTAGTTTTTAAATTTATATAATAATTTTTTTTCTTTTTATAATGTGGTTTATCTACTTTTTAAAATATGGTATGTTTAAATAATCTTAAGGAAAATTAAATTGATATAAATCATGGTGATTATAGTTCACTCCCCATTTTATTATTTCCATAGGGATGGTTTACTCCCAAGAATATCTTATAGGATAAATTTAATTTATTGAACTATGTTCACTTCCATTTATAGTACTTATTATCTCATCACCCATCAATATTTACATAATAAAATTAAGGTATATATAATTGTTGGAAAATATATTAAAAAATAAAAACCGCACATATCATGTCCAAAATATAATAAAAAAATTATATCATCATATCATTGCACATGAAATGGATATGGGTTTCAAAAACATTACATTATCATAATCATAAAAAATCCATAAAAATAATATGGTTGATTTCATTGGTTCATATCCCTAGTAAAAAATTATTAGAATCAAATGATGTTTTAATAGACTAAAATACATATTGAATATTAATTTTAATGTTTCCATTATAATGTTATTTATTTTTATACTCTATTTTTTTAAATAATGTTTTTTTTACAATTAAGATGGAGTTTTGGGATGTTAAGAATTTTTTATTGTGATGTTATGGGATGAGTTTATGAAGATTATATAACATTACTAAGATAGACAATTACAAATTAAATTTTTGTTAACTATTTCATAAATGTTTCCATGATCATATAAAATATAATGACCCAAGAATTTTTTTACAAAGGTTGTGGTGCAATTTTTTATCCCGATTGATAAAAGATGAAACCATAGAACATATTTATCCATAATAAGTTCAATTAGAATAGTGTTACAAGAGAAGTTATTTGGATGGATGAGAAACACAGTGAGAAGATTGGGCTGTAGAGGTATAAATTCCACGAGGATAGAAGTAAAACATGATCTCAAGAAAAAGATCACCAAATGTAGCATTACTGACACAAAACACATGATACATAATACCAAAAAAGGAATGGGGAATCACATATATGGTTATTAGAAGAATATAATTAATGAAGTATAATTCTATAGATTGAGGAAGTCGTAACTGAAGTGAGAGTGTATTCTTGGAAAGAAGTTTTTAGATAATGCAATAATGTATTCAACCATCTTCAGTGGAATAGGTTTATAGATATAATGTTTTTACATAGTTAATCATGACAATTCTAATGTCATATATTATATAAATCTAAAGATATAAAGGCATTTTATCGAGTCCATCAGATAAATTCCATCAGAAAAACTTCATCAAATGATGATCTATTGCATGAAAACTCATCAGCATGACATGAATGATATGAATAATATCAATTTTATTAAATGTATAATGTAAATATATTTCTTAAAGTGAACAATAATATTCATAACTATATATCACATCTTACTAGATAAATATTATATATATTACATCATGATTTTCAAAATATATATATAGGGGTAGTGTCTTTGGAAACAGGGATATATAAGAAACATTGTCATTATATATCTAAACAATCTCCCTCTATGTTATTAATAACATTCACCCATCATAATTACATATATAATACTTTAAAAAATTCTTCATAACCAGGGAAATGGAAACATAAGAAAGTATGAGCTCTGATGCTCAGTAAGGGTTAATAGGAGAGATATCAATGTTAAAATAAACATAACTTCATAATAATGGTTTGAGAACATTATCATAAAATTTTAAAACCATACCCTACATATCATAGATCATAATCCTAAGGAGTGGAATAAATCATTTCAGTTAATAAGGCATGAATCATATAGTAATAAAATAACATGATCCATGACTGCATAACATGGTCATAGGAAATGTGTTTATGGAATACTAAAGAATGAAAAACTATTCCTTAGTCAAGGATCCTTAACAAGACTGTCATAGTTGATTGGGTTAGCACCCCATTCCATCTTATCTTCAGTCATGGTTCATACCCCAGGCAAACATTATGTATAGAGTCCCATACTGAACAAGGTGAACAAGGTTCACTCCACACTTCAGTCCTTATTATAACATGAAATATGCATCTTTGACCAATGAATTGGAGAGATATATAACTATGGACCCACCCATAACATAATAAAAAATCATATATAGGTGTTCCAAATGATCATGAATCATTAATCATATCAGAATCCATAGAAAAAAACTAGCTTTATAAACCACTAATCATTTAAAAAATCCTAGAAAATAAAAAAGGTTTCACAAAAATTTCACAATTTCATTATCATAATCATAAACCATTCAGATAAAGAATAAGATATGCATCTTATGATATAATATCCATTAAATCATATGTAACATCAAAATATGTAATCAAATTTGAAAAATCCTATAAAATATAACATGAACATTTTTAGAGGAAAATAACCATTTCACTTTGAAATCACTTATATAATATCTAAAATTTTCTTGAATATTAATGAAGAGATTTTCTTTGTAAATTAACAAGGATAAATTTAAATTAATCTTAAAATCACTATGTGGACCTAACTGTGGGAAATTCTATTTATGATGTATAAGTCAAAAGGAATATTCATTTCACATTTTTGGTAAAATTCAAAAGTATCTCACTCAAAAAATGACAAGATGATTCCATTTAACCCATTCTGTAAAAAGTAAATTGTAAGTAAAAGTGAATTTTAAAAATTCAAGTAGAAAAATATAATGATTTTGTAATCATTTTTCGAAAACATATACATGGAATAAACAAGATTTCTTACAGAGGAGAGAAATAATGTATGTTTTCCATGAAAATATACTTCTTGTATCATTAGTATATAAAGAGGGGAAAATGAAATGGGAATATATATTATATAGATATAAAAATATGATAAGAAATTTTATGATATTACTAAGAGGTATATCGTGAGATACTTTTGGATGTGAAATTATCAATGTTGCATACATGTGTGTTACCACCTCCATATAAATAATGACATTTAATAATTTTAAGGATACATAATGTATAAATTTTTGATGAATACCACATATTTAGATGAGCTAAAAGAAGAAATAATTTGAAATATTTTGTATAAGACGATACCACTCTAACAGATTTCCTACATTAGATCATTTAGTAAGGACACTTATAGTGTAATTTAAAGAATAACAGAACCAATTATTTGTTGATATGTATGTTTTTAATATATTGTTTTATTTTTTGGTTTATCTATAAGAATCAATGATGTTTAAATAAGAAAAAGCAGGGGTGTCCTTCTATAAGTAGGGTAGGGGGCACACTTGGAATTTATTAAAATATTAGAATACATAATGTCATTAGAAAGACAAATGTATTAAAATTTATAGATATTAAATGATTCGATATTATTATGTCAAAAAAATATACTAGGATTTATATAAGTTAAATTGGAAAATTTACCGTCATCTCATTGTTTAATCTCCTCAGTAATTATATTTTAACATTAACTAGAGTGATTATTTGCTGTTTTTAAAACACATTATTACCTCAAATGAAATTATCATCATTAAAATTTTTAGAAATTATTATTATATAAATGGAATTTATTTTATCAAATTAAATTTCATAATTTTTTTGAATTTACTTTCAAAAATAAACTGACTAAACCTGATGAATAATGGATTTGAAGATTTTTTTTTCAAAAGTACACATTGTTTTTATATCAAAATACATAAAAAATAATTATAATGACAATAATTTTATTATTTACAATATAAATAAAATATTTATACTTTTAATATCGCTTTCAAAAAAATTATTTTTTAAATTCTATAAATGAAAAAGTATTTTTCAATTAAAATTTCCATCATTCATTTTTCATCGAGAAATTAATAATATATGAAAATATCAAAAATTTCTTTAACATAATTTTCAAATTTTAAATTTTAAAATGATTTATAATTTTTGAAATAGATTTCATAAATTTTCTAAGAATTAAATAATTTTTTTCTCAAAATAATGAATAAAAAACACTTTTGATACAAATTTCTTTTTTGGGGAATATCAAGACTTTATTAAATACATTGTACTTATATATAAATTTTTTGGATTTATTAAAACTACATTGTATATATATTATTAATATGTAGTTATTCATATTTATGCAACCAATTTAACAACTAGGTTATAATGTTATATATTATTATGGATAATTTAGATATGAGGTTGTGTGTATCACAAGCTATCGATGAAATAAAATTTATTTTAAATATATATCATAAAATATCAGGATATTACATTGCATGAGAATATGTTTATTGACTTAATTAAAATAAATAAAATATTTGATGAGGAAAGATGATTGGAGAGATTCAATTTAGTAATGAAAAGTGTATAAGATAGTATCGTTCACTAGTAAGAGGATTTTCTGAAGAAATCATCAAAAAACAACCATCAGAATGAGTTTTATGAGATTATTTTCATAAGTTTTTAAATTAAATTATGTGAATATTCTATGATGTCTTTTCTTTCAAAGGGATTGTTACGTATTGGACTAATGTATGTTTTATGAAGTTACATAACATTAAATATAAATAATCTCTATGAAGGATGGAGTTGATGGATTCTTCTTGATAGTTAAGGAATATATAAGAATACTCTAGATGTCTTTGGGAGATTCAAGATAATTTCATTTAAGAGGGAAGTATAAATTAGTTTCACTCCTCTTCTACTTTGGGTGAACCTATATAAAGTTGTTCAAAGTAAAATTGTATAAATATTTTTCATCTATAAAAAAATGAAACACTGAAGAATTATTGTGTGAGTTGTTTTCCAACTAAGCTTAATTTCAGGTTAATGTGGTTCTACTAAAAACACTCTATTTTTTGAATATAAAATTATTTAATAAATGTATGTAGATAGAGATTTATATATGAAGCAGAATGCGTAGATACTAGTTATAGGTACCAAACAAAGAGTTCAGAATGATAGTGATGTGTGGAGGATTTTTTTCATAGGAAAAAAAATCATACAAAAATACCAGGCGTAATATTAGTGATTTTCACTTAACAAAGTTTTCAACAGAAAGAGGAAGTGCCCCCAAATACATACTTATCTAATGGGGGAAATCAGGTAGAGGAATTCCATATGAACTCGTGTGGGGATATTAATGATGTTTTATATTATTTTGTTGAATCATGTTTCAACCCCAAAGATTACTAATTGAAGGGAGTCAGTATAGAAATAACAGTTGGTATACAGAACATGTCATATGGTATTTAAATCAAGTAGTTTTAATATCTTTATAATATTAAATTTTTAGGGACCAGTGGGTGTCATCGTTGAATTTATATAGGTTCTCATAAATAGGATGAACCAGGTAAATCATATGCACATTACATAACATTTGATTCATTTATTGCTTCTAATTTTGTTTAAATGAGATGATAATGATAAATAAAATTATAATTTACAAGTGGTTGATTTCATAGAATTGAAATTATAAAATGTTACTATTTATTCACCCCTAGTGGTTATGATATTCTTATGATACTACTATTATTATTAGATAAAAGGATTCTAGGTCATATCTATATCAAGTAAAAACTCATTTTAATGAAAAATAAAGGGATTACTTCCTTTTAGAAGAATAACTATAATGGTTAGAAAAAATATGATTCCATCATATTTATCTCTTTAATTAGCATTTATTAATACAACAATAATTGGGTTTCCACCCATTGATAAAAATACTCCCATGATGTTTGTTGAAAAAATATATATTGATGTTGGTTAGAAAAATATTTTTCTTTCTTACGTGCTTTCCATAAAATATATTCATGAAGGTGATGGATCTCAATATAGCTATTGAAACATGTGAAAAACCAGAATTTATCTTCGATGGAAATACTGAAGTGATCGAATCAGAGAAAAAATATGGTGAAGCATGTTTGATGAAATTATAATGATAAATGAAGAAATAGTTGATGAGTACCTTAATAGAGTTCTTTAATTTGATTCCATAATCATAGTATTCAATTATATCTTGTAAGAATCTAATATTAATAAGAAAATCATGATAAAAATCAATGAAATTTTTTATTTTAAAATTCCATTTTATAAGTTAAAAACAATTTATCTCTTGTGAAATTACAAATCATGATTATTTCTTAATATAAAAGTAATGATCGAGCATTTGAAAAAGTGATAAAATATAAAATTAATTTTTAGGCATTGGGAATGTTAAAGATCTAATATGATGGGTTTGTTATTCCTAGTGATAGAGAGGAGAGAAAGATGAATAAATCATTGAAAAAAGAAGGTCACTTATCTCCAAAAATTACCAAAGTGGTTGAGGAATGTATATATTTAAACTCCAACATCAATGAATATAGTGTGGAGGAATTGGTAAGATTTCTTTTTATTTTTCATAGAATAATGATAGATCATATGATGATCATTATTAGGTAAAATATTTATGTATTAAGTGGAATAAAACTTCTAGACCAAATAAGAAAACCACATTTTATTGTAAAAGGCTGTAAATAGAACAAGTATGTTGAGTAAGAAATTTGATTCTAACTCTAGTGAAAAAAAATTATTCAATAAATGAAAATTCGTAGTAGTTTAGAACCTTACTTTGGAATTATTTAGAAAATGGGGATTCCTTAAATATTGAATAAGAAGGATGTGAAGAAAAACATGGTGAAAAAAATGAGATAAGATCTCGTTTAATGTCTGCATCAAAACTCAAAAATAAATAAATAGAGTATAATGTTGAAAAATTAAATTGGGAAGAATAATTAAGGAAATATATATGTCCTCAAATAGGATGATGAGTATATTCAGGATGATAAAAACCTTATATTTAATGTTTCGACACAATGAATTATGATTAATGATCTATACAATAAAAATAATATGAAGGATTATGTGGATTTTTAAACACAATAAAGATTTATTAAGGTTTAAATTATGATAAATAATATAATTGAAAAATTCAACAAAGCTCCAATTATAAAATATGAATAATCTCATATTGGCGAGAAAAAATATTCAACGAATCAAGTGACTTTTAAATCCACAAAACATAAAATTTAATATAATTATACTAATCATGCATTTTCTAAAAATGTTAGGAAAATTTGGGTGAATATAGGATCTGATAAAAACCTAACATTAAGAAAAGTTTTAAAATATCCTTTATATTAAATTTTCCCCATTCCAAGATGAAATAAGAATGAAAAGATATAATGAACCTCAACAATCTTTCTACTAGGACAAATCCAACTTCTAGAAAAGATGAAGATTCAATGGTTTTTGATTAACATATTGGAGTTTATAGGAAAAAATCATATAACTTTTGGGAAAATCCATCTCTCTATAAATATACATGATCTTTTGGGTGTAATAGTGGAATAAATGAGAGAAAATTATAAGCTGTGTGAATAAAAAATAAAAAAATATAAGTTTCATGAAATTATTCAATGAAAAATGATATTTTTCCCTTAGGGATATTAAGAGATAATGTTACCAACAAGTTTGATTTTTTGGAGAATTTTTTAAAACACTTCTTGGATACATTTCATATGGTAGAACTGTAAAAGTGTCTGGAAAAAATGAGAGGAAATATATTTTCTATTGAGTTAGTTCTAAAGTAATGAAAAAGGAACAAACCATGGATTTTTACTATTGTATTTTTCCTACACATGAATGTTGATATAATTATATAGATAAATATTGAAAAATATGAATGCGGAGCTATTACATTTGGAAATGATAGTTCCATAAAAATATTAAGAATATACACTATTCAGATTGAATATCATAAATTTAAATAAATGAATATTTTATAAAAAACATTGATTGAATTAGATTACTTTTTGATGATGAAAAGAAAGTAATATTAATAAATAATTCTTGTGTAATCATAATACTGACAGATGTGAACAAAATTTAAGGGAGAATGAACCAATGAAAATATTTTCTGGATTGGAAAACATTATAACTCGTGTTAATTAAGTGTTAAGGATGAAATTATTTTATGGAATAAATGACATGGGTGTCTTGGGATGTAATGTATAAACCAAATAAAAATACTAATATTTTTGGAAACATTATATATCTGAAAATACAATAATATTATGTTTTAAAACTATGATAAAAAGGGAATATAGTTTGTGTAAGAAATAAAAATGTTGATATACAATCAACTGAAATAATTGAGCATATACACAATGATTGTTTTTGTCTAATTAGACATCATCTAACAATAGGGTATTTTTACTTTATCACTTTTATTGAAGACTTCACTCAAATGACCAAAAATAATAATTATGAATCATAAATAATAGGTAGTAGAATTGTGCATATTTTTTTAGAAGGAATGTTGAATGAGAGAAGTTTGTTTATATATTGTAGTTGAGAACTGAAAATTTAAAAATGTGCACTAGAAATGATTTCAAAACCTTTATAAATAATAATTCAATCAAACTTCAATACAGTGCATCATATAATCCTCAATAAAACAGATCTAATGAATTGAAAACCATATGTATAGATTAAATTTGAAGAAATATGTTTCTATAATATAACCATTCTATGAATTTTAGGGGTGAAGCTATTACTATTACTGTTCATGTAAAAAATATATGTTTGTTGCCGCTAGAATGAACAATTAATTTCATTGAGTTGTGGTATAAGAAATATCTTTTAGTAAATTGATTCATTATTTTCATATGTTCATCCTTATCAAAGACAAAAATATTATTGATCTTGGAAAGTGTGATGAAAAGGATAAGGATTGAATTTCCAAGGGACATTCATCTAATAAAATAAGTTACAAATGTTATAATTAATGTTTAAAAATTTAGTGGATTATCATTTTGTGATGGTAATTAAAAATTAAACATCTTTAAAAATGTTATCAATGTTGTTATAAAGGATTTATGGATTAATTTCAATGAGAAAAAAATTGAAGATGAATGTTATAAAAACTATACATGATGATCAAGATGAATCATGTGATACAGAATGTGATACATGAAGAAAGTCCCTTAAATTTCATAACCTATTGAAACCAGATGAATTTTAAAAATTCATTAAAAATAAAAAATGACCATTTTAGGCTATAATAATTTCAAAGTTAAGGAATTAGACATCACTTATCTCATAGGTTAAACTAGAATATGTTTTAGAGGAATTCGAATATAAATAGATTTTTGATTCTATGAATAATGATATAGATAAAATTGAGAAAAATGAAGCATGAGAACCTATTCTAGGCCAAGAAGGAAAGAATATTATATTGAAAATTTGGGTGTAAGAATACATGATCAATGAAATTGAATAAATTTCAGGAAAATTTCAAGACTTGTATTCAATATTTACTCATATAAGAATAAGGTCTATATTGTGATGAATCCTTTATCCTAGTCGGGATATTAAAAAAATATAATTATATTTTTGGATGTTTTTCCACATCATTGTTAAAATATTTATCATACTTAGGATATTTTATCATTTTTAAATGCAGTACTTGATTTAGATGTTTACGTTGATTAACCATGTGAGTACATAATTAATAAATATATAACCATTGCGTATAAATTGAAGAAATATTTTTACAGTTCAGAACAAGTTTAATGTTTTAGGTATTGAAACCATGATAGTTTTTTGGAAGAATATGGAATTTTATAAATGAAAAGTAGAGATAACCTTATATGTTAAAGAGATTAACTAAGGTACCTTGATTGTTTTTGTTTATATTGATGACATATTTTTATCAAGGGATTGAGATAAATCTTGTAAAAATGTTTAATTGGACCTATTGAAAAATGTTATAATGTAAATGATCATAGAATTGATATTATTTTTATTATCAAATTTTCAACAAAATTAAAGTTATATCATTATATTACAAGTAATGTATTCAGGAATGTATTTATTGTATTTTTCCATAATTAATTAAATAGATGTTTCTAATCCAATTTTTTCTTGTAGGAAGGTAAGAATAGATTGATATAGGAAAAGTGTAAACTAGAAATAATCACAATTTATATAAGATGTTTTATCAATATTATAATTTCAATGTCAGAAATTATGAATTATATTAGATTATATAAAGGATATCAAGGTGATCCTAATGAATCATACATAGCTAAATGAATCCCCTAATATGTTAATGTAACATCTTCTTGTGTGATGATATATAAAAGAATTTGTGACATGAACATTCTTGGATATAATGACTTGGATAGGATGTATATTTCAATGATATAAAATCCACATTTAGAGAATAATTTTTATTTGGAGAGTATTTTTTATAATGACGTAGAAAGAAGTAAAATCCAGTTACCTTTGGTATAGTGGAATTAGAATATATATCCACTAACCATGCCTATAAAGATATGATATGAATGAAATTTTATCCTAATTAATAGAGAATTAATGTTTGTACATCATTAAATAATATCTTTTATAATATATGTGCTACTAATATTTCCAAAAACATTATACAACATTTTAGATCAAAACAAATAAAAATTAGGTATCACTTCGTAAAAGTGAAATATTCGAGATATTAAGCTTGAATATATTTCTATAAAATATATAACTCATGATGTAATCACTAAAACTATATCAATAGAATGATTTATAGCCCTAAATCTTCAACTACACATTCATCCCACTCCATTGAATTCATAATGTTATATAGGGATCACCTCTACTATGCATTGTATTTGGTTGAGAAAGGGAGAGAGTGGGTAAAAAGTTGTAAGAATAAGTACAACTATTTCGTATTTAAAAGTAAATCTATTATTATAAAAAATAGGTGATAAAAAATTTATCTATGAATATTTACAACTCATTTTTATTTCAGAGGGAGATAAAAATGATGGGGGTTCAATCATAACATGTCTATAAAATTTATTATTACTATGAGAAGGGATTCCATAAAAAATAATTACATTAACATTGATGACGATGTCATGAAATTATCTATATGATATATTATGGTATTTTAATATTTTAATAAAATTTAGTAGTTTAAATAGGTTATTTGTGGGAAAATTAGTGTTATTAATAGTTTTAATGAATATTTACAAGAAAACCAAAGGGAGAGATTGGAGATCCTTTATAACTTTTTCATAAAAAATGTAATTTGTAACACCATACATATGATTATATTTTTTTTCTTAACAAATGTGAAATAGTGTCTAGATGTTAAGAATGTATTTTAATATTGTTTCTGGAGAAGGTTAGGATGATTCCGTAAAATTTTTATGAAATATCCTCATTAAAGAATATGATACAAATCTATTCCAAAAAGTTTCCAACGTCATATAAAATCACATGATCCATTTTTTCATAAAAGGGATAGATAGACTTTTTAACTAGATGGAACATGGAAGAAACTATGGGATGTAGACTTTTAGAAGATGTTAACCTTATGCAGTGTTTCAGATGGACCAAGCACATAGTGAAGGGATGGAGTACATGGGGGGAGAGGTACAATTTGATCACCATATATGGTTAATTGAATGTAGTATTCTAGATACATACGTCCAAATGTAATGTACAGAATAAAGGAACGGTGAATTATATGGAAGGTGATTTTTAAAAAGTGTATGTAGGAAGAATAAACATGTAGAGTGTAGATGTATTATGTTGCAGTCTGACAGAGAAAATATTACATCACATAAGTCTTTAGATGTAGAATTAAATTTCAAATATCTTCAATTGATTATGATTCTACACATAAAATTTTTATGAAGATAAAATTATAAATTTAAATGTTTCATATTGTATACTGTATGATATTTTGAAGGAAACAATTCCAGTCCATCAAACAAAGATCCATTGGGGAAGTTTCATTGGATGGATAAGAATCAAACAAACATTATAAATGTTATTAGATATAAAATTCAATTATCTTTCATTAAAATATGTTTTGTGTATTGAATTAGTATATGAATTCTAGGATGATTAAGGATCAATGTAGAGAGTCAATCGTATGAAGAAAAGTAAATGTCTAAAGATTTTTGAATGGATAGTGTAGTTTTTCATTTGGATTTTTATCTGTATGAGACAATGAAGTCATAGAAGATCTATTACACTATTTTTAAAGAAGATGAATTAAGGTTGGAATCATTGGAGTATTCATGATGGTTAAATAATATTAATGAGTACCCTATAATAGTACAGAATATTGAAATCAATTTCATTTTATATTGAAAGAAATTTTTCCCTCTATTTCTTCAATGAGTGGAACAATATAAGCTATTTAAAAAGTAAAAATATAATAACACTATCAACCTATGAAAAATGATAACATACAAAATAATTCATGTTATTGTGATTTAAACATGAAATTACAATATAGTTTAATTTGATTTATCAAAAAATTCATGCTATTATATCATCAAAAAGAGGGTTTTATTAGTTTTTGAGGATAGATATTTTTATATCATATACGGGGAAAATATAAAAATTAGTGGTAATGAATGTAGAGTTCATGAAAATATTCAAGTGTGGAGGTTTCTCAATTGAAAAAAATGAGGAAGAACATTAGCTATCATTTTAGTGAGGCACACGGGATATTGAAAAGTTCACTCGATGGAGGAAATCAAATGAAATAATTTTCAATGGCCTTTTTCGGGATCGTTAAGAAAGTTTCATATTCTTTTTTTGGATTAGGTTTTATAAGAATTTTTTAATTGAATGGAGTTAGTATAATCATGCATATAATGATATAGAATTAGTTTACCATGAGTTTTTGCTAATGTTTTATCATATTATTAATATTCAACTTCAATGGACCTATGGGTGTATATATGGAATGGTTGTTAGTTCTCACACTGATGTAAAACTTTGTTTATATTATGTTACATTAATTTCATTCTATACTTGGGATGTTTTTATAAAAATACTTTTCGAATAAAAAACACTACTAATTTTCAGGGTTTGATTTCAGAAACTTTATATTGTAGAAGCTTTATACTTATCCACCCCCGGGGCTTCTAGAAATATTATAGAACTCCACCGTCAAAGTTCACTAGAAAATTCATTGATGTAAACATTATTTTTATTTTGCAAAAAATTTACTAATATATAAAAATTTGAAAAATATTTATGAATGAATTTTCTTTTAATATAATAGTTTAAATATTTAAAGGATTTGTAAAATTAAAAAAATATGATAATAGAAGGAAAATAAAACTGATCATTCAATGTACATAAAAATAAATCATTTCACATTTTTAGTAAAAAAAATTACCACCCTGAGGAAATGTAATGAAAATTATTTAATAAAATTTATGTAATTAAAAAATGAGTAAAAATGAATATAGTAAATATTTTGCAAATAGTAATAATAACAATGAAAACATTTTATAAAAAATTGATATTAAAGGAAAAAATATTTCTAAGAAAAGATATAAATAGTTTCATCTTTCCTTAAAAACAATTCTTCGGTCTATTAGGTATGTAAACGTTATAAATTAAATTAAACCAAGTAATATATAGAAATAACTGGATTACAGAAAAATAATATTGATTAAGAGTAAATATATCACATATTTTTATCATCTAAAATTAAATCATCTATGACCCCATTAAAAATAATGGTATTGCAACACAGAAATATTCTCACTATGGTGAATTCTATTTCATGGACGTATAAAATAAATAACTACAACTAAGAAAATAAATAACATGAATGTAAGGATATTTATTTTTTTTAAAAAATTAAATGTGAATATGATTTAACTCATAAATTAATATTGGTGTATAAAATAATATATTTTTGAAAGAATACAATTTGGGACGACAAACCCATACTACTTTGGTAACGATTGAATAAAATAACCTCGGATGAATAATTTTTATTAAAAGAATAAATATCCATAAATATGTCATATCTATGATATAACATGTCAAAATTTTAGTACTCAGACTTCATAAACGTAAATAAGTTAATTAAATCAAACATGTATCACCAAAACACAATTGAGACAATGAATTCGTACAGTTTTGATTAAATTTGAAGAAAAAACTACCAAGAAAGGAATAACTTATTATGAATCTTTAAATACCATGAAAATAAATAAATTCAAGATATAATATATTTAATGGGTACTATAAAAATGATATGAATTAAATGAGTGTTTAATATGGAATATGTCTCATAGTAACAAAAGTGAGACAAGAAACCGTCACCATAAATTCGTTATGATTCGTATGTGTTCTAAAATCCTATATAATATATTTATATTTATTATTATTATATAAAACATTCATATTCATACATATATTATCATAAATGATCCAAATATATCATTTAAATAGTTATTTATTATCAATTCTCTATTAATGTGTTCACTTTAGGTGTTAACCTCCTAGTTTTTCATGAATGTTTTAGTTCAGTATTTATGGTCATTGATCATTTATCACAGATCCAAAATATACAGAACGATAATCATGATATTAATATATTCTATATTCTATATTTCTTTATGACCGTTAATATTATGTGGTGATGAAAAATTAATTAAATCACTTAGTTGAGACGGTAATCCGTACATACACACGAGTGTTGTTTTTACTTTTCGATGGGTGGAACAAAATAATTATGAATTAAAATTCACATTTATTGAGTCATTATTATATCATTAATATCACAATTTTTCATTAAAAATATCTTTTTAGTATCTATTTAAATAAAAATGATATAGAAAACACATCTCTTTGTGGAGGTGGTAGTCGAAATGTAAACATGAGTGAAAGAAATCAATTACCAATGAATCACTTGGTAAGAAAGTAGATAAGACAATATAATTCTTGAAGAATAATTATTTTATAAATAACTTATATAAACATTAAAAACATAATTATTACAATCCATGAAATATGGTGATGGAAAATGAACCGTATCGTTATGTGGAAGCTATAATCAACAAGTATGTATGAGCGATACATTAATTTCACATAATAGGGATAATGAGTAAAAAATGGTCAACCCGTAATCAAAATAAAATTGTTATATTTGTTTATATAGTATTAATATATTTTTATGGATATATTAGTTTTATAGAGGGTGTAATAAGAAATAAAATTGAATGAACATAGTTAGGATTTATACCTCTTTATTGTGAGAAATCCTTTTTCTTACATCTTATGGCTTGAGAGACATTACTTGGTAGAATACCACATCCTCTAAGATGAAGAGTAATTTTTTTATATGTTTTTTAATTAGGGGGTTTTCAGTCTATATGGATCAAATGTATTTAATAATGGAGGGAACATGGTTCACTTTTTAGTGTGAGGGAAGGGATAAACAAGGAATTTCAAAAAAAGAGAAGAAATTATATAAGTTCCCTTTTAAGATAATTTTAATACTATATGAATTTAAAATATATTTGACATAGACTAAATTTAATAGTTTGTGATACAACCAACAATGGGTTTAAAAAACACAGTTTTGTCATGGTTTTCACAGATAATTAATTTTTTTAACTTTAAAAATATTTATTTTTCCAAATAGAAATCATTTTTCAAATAATCATATAAAAATTATCTTTTTTGTACATTTTCAATTTTTCTTATAAGTTTAATTTTTAAAATAATAGTGAAAATAGTAAATATTAATTGAATACTTCCTTTTTGGTTAATTTATTTATAGTGATAAATTATACATTGAAATGGGTTTTATGTATCATTATTTCAATTTTATTTCAATTTTTCCAATTTTGGTCGTTTGAGTCATCTTCATGTTCAACTTTGATATAAAAACATATTGAGATTTTGAATAATTTCACTTTAAAATTATTATTTGTTGTCACATATCAGGGATTAGTTTTAAATTACATTTGTTTGACTTCTAAAAATTGTATTTGGAAAATTTTAATCTATATTTTGAATTAAAATAATTTGTAATTTCTAAAATTTGAAATTAATTTTTGGCCAAAATAAATCGTGAATGCAGAAAAAATAAAGTACCACAGTTATGGAAAAAATGAATTTTAAAAGGGTTAAACCGAAAAGATAAAGGTATAAATGACCTATACAATTGTCTACAGACTATATTATGGATATTATTTGACTACTCCACCTTTTTTTAATTTCTCAATTTTCACCCTTGTGACATATTAAAAACATGGGAGGGATCAATTATTTTTAAAAATACCAAGTGATTCCTCTCCCCTTCTTATAAAAGGACACCCCCACTCCTCTATTATTCACAACTTCACTATTTTTTGGTTAATCTACAACCTACCCAAATAAATCTCAAACCACCAATTTCTTATCCTAGAAGTATTACTTTCAGAATAAATCTATCCTTTGAAGGATTTAATGGAAACGTGAATAGAATACCTGAAGAATAGGTAATGTTCTTCCACATGTGTATTTATTTTACTTCTATCTTCACCTCATTAAATTTTTATTGAAACATGATGATATAATATCCTTAGTATCTTATATATACATGGATGTTTTTATAGTAATATCAGGACCTAAAACCATCTCCTCCTCCATCAAATGTGTTAATAGATCACTGATTGTGTTTACAGTGGACTACCGTCTCGTGAACTGATATCTTTCATTTTTCTATTTACACATATCATGGTTGGGTACAATGATAGATTTCAAGTATATATATATATATGAATTTTTTTAAATAATTATATTATAAATTCACTATATAATATATATATCTTTTTACCTTCCATTCCATAAGATATACGATAACATTTCACCTGTATATAGTGGACTACCACCTTGTGAAGTGATTTGATTTTTCTTTAACCAATGCCTCACATGGATGGTGATAATGATAATGTTAATTATTATATGTGATATGAAATAGTTATTATATTGTTTAAATATTTTTAATTCCATAAATATAATATATATCATTTTCTTTTTTTACTCATGTAAAAATGATTACATCACTCATGTTGCTATCGACTACTACCTTCACGATGCAATGTGACTCCCTATTCATCACATAAACCAAACAGATGATATATATTAGTACATAATATAGTACATTTGATATTATTATATTTTAAAATAAATCATTACTTAGTACATTTCCATATTGATCATTGAAAAATTGAAACGTTGCCCATGCGTACATAAGACACATCGTCTCCATGATCGCAATGCACTTAATTCTTCTTAAGAATCAGTCATGACTATGTTTAAAAGTAAAATTGATGTAAAAATATGATAATTATATCATGATAATATTTTTGGATTTCAAGTAACAAATTAATATACACAATAATGGTAACTTTTAATACATTTCATGATTGAGAAAACAAGGAAATTATCTCATTAAATAATGAAAAATAATGAAATATCATTGATGAATGAGTGATGAGAAGTTATAAGAGGATTATATACGATATAAAAATTAATAGTATTTTTTTGTATAACATAATAAAATTTTTAATTCTACTTTATAACAGGTTGAATCACATTCAACCAAAATGACACCTAAGGTAAGGGAATTTGTTTCAGTTTTATTTTCTTGAGGAGTATTGTATTGTTATGAACCCAGTTTACATTATATAGTGTATATACATAATCTTTGAAATGTATTTTCCTTAATAAAAAAATTATTCATGTTATTTTATGTTTAAATTTTAAATATTTCACCCAAGGGGTTTTCACTATAAAATCACAAAGTGGTAAAATTTATTTTGGAACCCCACGTTCCTTTGTAATTATTAACTTTCTCTTAAAACAATGAACATATTATAATAATTTTCACTCGAAATTAAATATCTCTTAAATATAAATATTATTGTGTGATGTATATTATTATTACCAAAACCATATACATTTATATATAAATTTTTTACATTGAATGCTATTTTATTAACTAGGGAATTATTGATAAATCAAAGCCCTTTACTCAATACAGATAATTTATGATAACGAATCTTGTTTATAAAGTAAATAAATTATTCTATATTTTTAGAATTATTTGGAGATACATGACATGGCCTGGAGACCATTTATATAATGCACCTCCATGCATCTGTTGTCTCGAGAGATGAATTAGGTATCCAACTCAAACATGTTTTCAGCTAGTACATTTTAATCCATCATGTCAAAGGTCTTGACCATAAAGGGATCATGTTCCTCAGAATCATGGCATCTCGTAATTAAGCCTTGAAATCATTCATAACTTTTTAGACATTATCCACTAAATTGTCCCTATAATATTATATATGGATTCATTTCATTCTAAAATTTTTATTAAATGGAACGTGTTCTTAGTTATTTACCATGCCATATTGATTGAAGATTATCTAATCGTGATAATAAAGTTATTTAAATGAAATTTTTTTATTAGTTATCTAATTGTACATGTTGAATAAAATTATTAATTCATGATATATTACTTTTTACATCACCCTTATTGAACATTTTACCTCACCCTTATTTTATTTCCATTCCCCTGGTTATGAAGATGAATCCTTTGAATGACTTTTCAAGGATACTGAGAATATTCATTTGTTATTTAACATGTTTTATTTTTTTCCAATGTAAAATGGGTATCATGAATGTATATTATTTTCCATAACTACAAAACTGATTGTTCCATCAGGATTTTACCCCATGTATCTATGCCAATATAATAAATCAAACACCAACCCAAATCTATTGGGGTTAGGGTCATTACAGTTTGTATGAGAATAATTTCAGAAGAAACATATAGATCTAAATTATGGAAAACATAGAATAGGTATCATAACACAGTGATACACATTCATGATTATTATAAATGAACTTAATTAGTTTTTTTAAGGTATAAATTATGTGTCGTTTCTGAAAAATACACCCTTGTAGTGATACTACAAGTGGATATGGTTCCGGAATATATGTAACTAAGGGTAATAACTTTGAAAAAAGAAATGTATTGTTTGAGTGGAGTGTTACCTGTGTTAGATAGAAATGCATATGTATATGGAGAAATAAAATAGTGGATAATTATATGTAAATAACATTCTTTTTTATAGTGAATGAAACTTATTTTATCAAGGCTAAAAAAGATGTATTCACAATACCCCTTAAATATTTAAACAGATCTCAGACTTAGCCCTTGGGTCCGATAATAAAAATATCATAATCAAGTACATACTTATATTAGACACATGTTTTTAAGAGAAATAGATTCAACCTTCACAACGTATAGACCCATATTCAGTAATTGGTGGTAACATAATCTGAGTTTAATCATATTCATAGTGGAAAATAGATACAAAAATTGTAATCGTAGTGGTTAAGATAGATTAGTGTGATACAAAATTAGCGAATCTATATATAAGTAAATATAATCATATTCAGAGAAATAATTTATTCCCACAGTAATAAAAGGTATAATAAATGTATCATAAGAAAATATATTATTATAAAAATGATACAATTAGAAATATAAATATAAAATTATCACTTTCTATGACATGTAGTGGAATTAAAAGACATGTAATAAAACAAGTAATTGAAATGGATAAACTTATTCTATCCCAAAATGTAGGGTATCCAATATCCAGGGATTAAGGTCCAATGATTTATACTAATAAGAAATTCATTCTTTCTCTTACCACAAAAATCCCCCAATCTGATGAATCATCCTTTTAACTATCCCCATCATCCATCGATACGATGATATGATTTTTTATAGGGTCATCACCACAATCCCCTAATGAGGTATATCATATTATCTATATTTCTATACCCACATTCCCTTGATCGTATTCAAGTGATCATACATTTTGATTACAATAATGAATAGAAAAAAGTTAAAAGTACAACAAATAAGTTGTTCACTCTTTTCAGCTTCAGAGCTTTCACACAATGAGATTTCTGCAAATGGAAATGATCAGAACACTTCACTCCAATGTATCTACATGTTTCTATCTCTATTAATAACTATTCAAATGATAAATTATTTATAATAAACTCATAATAGTCATCTTGATCCTATAAGGGTCTTTTATTCTTTGTGATTTCCACAAGGATGTAGACATGTAGCACTTCAATGGACATATTATAACTGAATGCATGACACCATTTTTCTATAAACTATTTGTAGTGAAAAATATATTTCGAATATTAGATAAAATATTTTCTGATTAAAAAAAAGGTCATTATGATAATATTATTGAGTTTGAGAACAATTTTAATTGAAACCTTTAGCAATCCAAATATTGAGATAATGTCATTAAGGAAGACAGAATAAGAGATCGTAGATTTGATCTGATAATTATATGAATGATAATGTTGAGTTTCATTATTATCTTTTATAGTCTCATTATGATAAAAAAATCATATAAAATCTCATTAAGATAACATATAGTATCGAGTATCATTATGATAAATAGAAAAAAATATTTTCGTAACTCCTTATGTCATATTCAATGTATTTTAAATGATTATGTTTTCTTATAAAAACATTATAAAACAAATTGAATGAGTAAGTTAATAAAAAAATAAGATGTTTTTTATTTCAAATAAAAATTATAAAAAATATCATAAGAGAAACATTTGACTCTATATTCTAAACCCTGAGACCCATTGCGTCGAGCTGGCCTGACTGAGTCGGGCCAGGCCTAGACCCAACCAGCCCCCGAATAAAGAAACACCAGTAACTGAAGAACCGTGTGTCCATTTGACATGCCATAAGTGGAATTGGGACTCATTTTAGGAAGTGGTCTATTTGTTTTATTCCGCTGGGCCTGACCGAGCCGGGCCGAACCCAGGTGCGATCACCCCCCATTTCACGAAAAGGGGCGGAACTAACAGACCGTTCATTTGATCAATGTGTCGTCTATGGCATAAGGACCCTTGAGACAAGAAGGTCCTTTACAATAATATAAGTGAGTTTTGATGGATTTTAACATGATAACTAGGTCAGATCATACTTGAATCCAATAAGGCCCTTTTTAAAGAAGTGTCTATATCTCATAGAACAGTGTTCTGATCGATGCACCTTCTATCACATTTGAACCCATTTGATGGCGCGGTCCCTTGGGTATATATTTCGCGGGACTTTGTACCTATGGAAATATGACTAATGGAATTAGGAGAAGAGTCTTACATTGATCAGGCATGATTCGTGTGGGAATCCAGTGGTTGTCTGAGACTTGGAGAATGAAGAGTGATTCTGTGTGAATCAACGCCAAGCAATTCAATATGAATCCGCACCTAGTGATTCTCTTTGGAACAACACAGGCCAACTCAGTGTGAATCATCACCCAACGATTCTATGTGAATCAACATCTAGCTATTAAACCCAAATATGATGTTTAAGAAGTGAAAGAGATGACTCGAGAATCTCGTAGGTGCGAACGAATGAAAAAAGGACCACTAGGGCTCACTAGGTGGACCGTAGAAGACCACCAGTGTGGCACTTCCCTGACTGCACTGGAGACTGGCGCCAGAATGCGGTGGTGGAAGCCGACACCAGCTTTCCTTGAAGGGGGATTCGTGCTACCGCACACTACAGGAGGAGGTCACGACACTAGGATGCGACAGTCAGCATGCGGATGGCATCGGGAGACCGCATGGATGATGGTGGAACTCCATCACGCACCACAGGAGGATGAGGCCGCGACATTTCAACCATGGTAGTTGAACGGCACTGGCCTGCAATTGAGGCTAAGCGACGCGTCGTCGTGCGTCGGTGAAGAGCACCTCCGCTCAAAGCCGCGATTGAGGCAGGGACTTGCTCTTTGCAAGTCTCTTGGGAAACCTGGAAGCGCCACGTAGCGATGCTGCTCCAAATCCCAAATGGATTAACCATTTGGGAAAAAAGGGATGGGGGACATTTCCCCCCGTGCCAGCTAGGGTGGGCCCCCTTCCCTCCGGCGGGAAAGGCTATTCCCTCCTTCGGTTTTGGATTTTCCCTCATACGGGCCGGCCCGCACTGCCATGCGGTCCAGGCCATGCCCCCTGTGGGCTGGGCAGCACCCCTACGGGTCGTGCTCCCTGCAGGTTGTGCCCCCTGTGGTCTAGGAACCACCCCTGCGGGCCGTGCTGCGCCCCCCAGTGGGCCGGGCCGGAGCATGGCCCAGCGGGATGAGCCTGCCAGGACCCAGCCAAACCGTGCTTTCCCAGGCTGATTCGGGCTGGGCCGAGTTAGACCCAGGATTGGTCGGGTCGGTCCAAACTGGGTCGGGCCAGGTCGGACCGGACCTGGACCCATCCATGCCCAGTTTCGCATAAAATATCATAACCTGAAATCCATATTTCCATTTGACGAATCGTTTACGGTGCTGAAATCCTTGGAGCAAGATGGTCCTTTTGGTATACTCCACCAAAATTATAGATATTTTTGGTGTAAGGCCGGTTTGGATAAAACCGGAATCCAACCAGGCCCTCAGTACTAAAACACTTATAACTCACAGACCGAGCATCTAATTGACGTGTGGTCTATCGTGTTGTAACCCTTACTAAATGGACGTTCTTTGGGTTACTCCTTTGTGGAGATTAGTGATAGTCGAGGTACGAACAATATCTCAAGGAGAAGATTCTATGAATCTCGAGCGCATCCAGTGAAGGGAATCACGTGGTTGGTTGTCTTTGAAGTAACGAACTTGTGTGGATCAACATCATAGCGACCCTATGTGAATCAACATCATAGATACCTGACGAGGACCAGTATTAGAGATTCCTGTCAAGGATTAACACCTAGAGACCCTAAGTGTATCAGCATCTAGCGACCTTATGTGGATCATCATCGATCGACCCAATGTGGATCAGCATTCCAGTGACCCTGTGTGGATCAGTATTCCAGCGACCCTGTATGGATCTTCATTCTAGAGACCCTGTTTGGATAAGCAGTAGTGTGACCTGACAAAGACTAGCCTTATAGTGGCCCTTCATGAAATAGATACTTACGCCCAAGAGTGGATCTATAGTAGAATAACTACTTTGTTGATCAGTTGTGGAACTTCTAAATTGAATAAAGAGATATTTATTAAGACTAATCCTCTATATTCATGATCTCTGTGTTGTATACATGGTTTGAGCTAACTATTTCTTTATGATTTGTGATTGAGGTTGTGGTTTGTGGTTTTTCCTTTTTGGAACTCTAGAAGACCGTCAGGGACTCAAGGTCCCTACTAAGTATTTTTATACTCACCCCTTCATGGGCTTCACCCGCACATTATTGTGTCTTGTTCAGACGAGGAACATCTTTGACCGAGGTTTGTGAGGCAGGACTGAATGGTGCTCGGAGGTGGACCTTTAGACGTGATGTGCCGTAGTGATGAACGAATGTGATCTATACCTACCCTTTAGGTAGGAACCTTGGAAGAAACTTTTGGGAGATGTTTTTCTATTTCTATTATACTTTTAAGTTGGGATTATATTCTAGCCCCCATTACTTATAGTACTCATCCCTTTTACTTTTAGTACACATATTTTTACTACTAAAATTTTACTACGTGGGTTGTGGTCATTGTATTGTTGGACTGTGTGTTTGCAGGTTTAAAGGAATTTCCTTCCCGTTTGTCAGAAATATGCCTTTAGGTGCTAGTATCCAACCCCTGGCCTATGGAAGGCGGGATTGGGGTTGTCCAGGAATGGGCCCCAAGGGATGGGTCGTGATAATGTGGTATCAGAGGGAGGTTATACTGAAGAACTAGGACTCTGATCTTTTCATGGGAAATAGTGTTATGTTTTATGAATGTGGTTTTCAGATTGGGGAATCCAGTGTTGGTGCGGTGGCTGACTTATCCTTACACCAGGACCCTGAATTCCGAATTTTGCCTCAGTACTTGAAAACATTGATTGCTTGTGTTTTTTGGAAATTTTTTCCTTTTGATCTCTTTTGAGTCAGCTCACCATGTATAAATTATTGATTGTGAATCATCTATTTTTTTTTCAGGATGCCTCCACATAGATAGCCATCTAGGGTTCTAGTGAGAGTTTTCGATGACGGCCCACCGAGCAATGAGGCTTCAATGCAAGGCCCTTTTACAACTATATTACAATTAGGTTGTGTACCAGCAACACCACTACCCATTGGGCAGCCGTTGCCACCGGCCCCACCAGCAGATAGCACACGCTAACTGATCATGTTGCATGAGTTTCAGCGGTAGAGGCCTCTGAGGTTTTTAGGTGAGACGGATCTGAAGGCGACTAAGGACTTGCTAGAGTCTGTGGCTAGAGTTATTGACTAGGTTGGGATACTAGCCAACCTAATGGTGATCCTAGCGTCCAGTAATTTCCAAGGAGTAGCAGGGAGATGGTGGATCATGATACTCCAGATACACAACGAGGTGACCCCCACATGGGTGGATTTCAAGGGCCTCTTCAGGGAAGAGTTCGTTCCAAAAACTCTACGCATTGTGTATATACAGGAGCAGATACACTTAAAACAGGGCAGCCTGATCGTGGCCCAGTACTCGGTGAGGTTCAACGACCTCTCACGTTACTCTACCGACATTGTGCAGGACAATTGTTTAGGGCCTGAACCATTGAGGAAGGACTCTGATGGGAGATAAAATCTTTGATGGGGTCTCTCAACATCTCAATGCATGCTGGAGTGCTGGAGAGAGAACACTTGGTTGAGAGTTTCCTTGCTGGGAAGACACCGATAGCGAGACCCACCACCGGGCGACACGTATCAGATTCATATGCGGATGGTAGTAGGAATATGACACTGAGGTACAAGCAGACAAGTCCTTATGGTGGATGACCCTGGGACATAGGGTGAGAGGTGCGAGTATCTCGAGGTAGAGCAGGCCATAAGGGGAGTAGATTGTGCTTCATGGGCAGCAGGATGGGACACATGGCTCGTGACTGCCAGACCAATAGCACTGACAACCAGCAGACGGTCGATGGACCACAGAGGTGGAGGTAGAGATTCGAATGGGGAGTTCTTCAGGTTATATGTGTACTTAGAAGAGGAGTTGTCAGTGTAATAAGTGGTGGGTGATGATTCGAGGTTCTAACACCACCACCTCCAAGTGGTCCACCCCGACCATAGGGTGCAGGTGGACATGGATGATCTCATCTCCAGGAAGGTGAGGCATACATCCAAGGCCCTCCAGAGATGATTCGAGGTATGATATGTGTCTACAACACCTCAGATGTAGTACTTATAGACATAGGTTCTAGTCACTCTTTCAGTAACATGTCCCTTGTTTGGATCTCGAAGATTTCGGTTGAGCCGTAGGCTTGATCCTTACATCTAGATACTCTTATGGGAGGGGATTAAATGATTACACATAGATGCCAATAGTGTGAATTTACTTTATGAGGCGAGATCTTTGGTTGGGATATTTTAGTATCGGCATCGAGGCCTTATGATTTCATCTTGGGTATGGAGTGGTTACGCACTGTCCATGCTGAGATTGACTGCATTAGGCAAAAAGTGCAGTGTGTCTGTGAAGATGGGACAAGGTTTTACTTCACCGGAAATAAGGGAACCTTTGCATAACATGATGGACTTACCCATAGTAGGGTACAACCGATCACACATCATTTGTCTAGCCTTACCCTTAGATTAGTTGATGTTGAGAGTCCGAGAAATCCGATAATTTTGGACCAGTACGATGATGTCTTCCCTGATGATGTTCTGTGACTACCTCCTCAAAGAGAGGTGGACTTCTATATTGACCTATAGCCTAAGATGACACTGATATTGACACCAGCATATCAGATGGCTCCTGCGGGGCTTTTTGAGTTACAGGTACAGCTGGAGGACTTGAAAAGGAAAGGGTTCATAAGGCCCAGTTTTTCTCCATGGCTAGCCCTGATTTTGTTCGCTAAGAAGGTAGATTGGAGTTTGAGGCTTTGTGTGGATTATCGTTACCTGAACTAAGTGATAGTAAAGAACAAGTATCAACTTTGGAGGATTGATGATCTCTTTGATTATCTGAAGGGAGATCGTTGGTTTTCAAAGATAGACCTCATATCAGGCTATCATCAGCTCAGGGTATGGGATGAGGATATGGAAAAGATGGCCTTCAAACGTCTGTATGGCCACTATGAGTTCTTGATTATGCCATTTGGTGTGACCAAAGCCCCTGTAGTATTCGTGGGACTCATAAACAAGATATTCCAGCCATACCTTGACCGCTTCATGGTGGTATTCATAGACAAAATCTTGGTGTACTCAAAAATGGAGGAGGAGCATGCCTATCATCTGCAGATAGTTCTGGATACACTCCGAAAGAACAAGGTGTATGGTAAGCTCTCGATGTTCAAGTTCTAGATATAGGAGGTCCACTTTCTAGGACACATTATATTGGAGTCTGGAGTTCCAGTGGATCTGGTGAAGATAGAGGTTATTATTTCTTGGGAGCCACCCAGAAGTGTGACAGAGGTGCACAGATTCCTGAGGTTGGCTGGGTACTACTGGAGATTCGTACCTTACTTTTCCAGAGTTGCATCACCCTTTTCAGCATTGATCAAGAAGGGACAACCCTTCTTTTGGAAAGAGAGATTCTAATAGAGTTTTCAAGAGTTGAGGACAAGACTGCTGAGTGACCCCATCATGAGGCTACCAGAAGAGGGTGTTTGGTATGTAGTCAACGGTGACACATCAGTGAATGGACGTGGATGTGTCTTGAGGTTGGAGAGAGCAGTGGTCACTTATGGTTCATGACATCAGAGATAGCATGAGAAGAACTACGCTACCCATTACCTTGAGTTATCATAAATGGTATTACCCTTGAATATGCGTAGATACTACTTTATGGGAGAACATTTTACAATGTAATCTGATCACAAGTGTCTTAGGTATATCTTCTCACAAAAGGACCTAAACCTGAGACTGCTAGAGTTCCTCTAGTACTATGACTTTGATATAGTCTATAATCTTGTGAAGGGTGAAGTGGTAGAAAATACACTCAGTATGAGGTCAAGTCTACAGTTGCTGAGTGAGGTGACAGAGAAACTAGACGCATTGAAGATATCTTTCATGGATAGAGATAGAGCATCTTATCTTCAATCTATGACAATCGCTCCCCCACTCCTTCAGCATGTCATGGAGGTGCTTCTTGGGGACATTGATTGCAAGGCTCAACATGTTTAGATATCCTCAAAATAGGTTCTTGATGAAATTTTTTAAGGTGAAGAGCATGCCATCCTCTTCAGATGACACTTTATGGTACTGGTGGATCTACAGGAGGAGGTGTTTATGGAGGTCCATACATCCCCTCTAGCGGTACATCCTGGTGTGGCAATGATGTACCAGGACCTCCTACATCATCACTGGTGGCCAGGGATGAAGAAAGAAGTGGCAGAGTTTGTTTCATGACGCCTCACTTGTTAGCAAGTGAAGGTTGAGCATCATGTTCCAGTATGCTTAGCGCATCCACTAGAGGTGATGGAGTGGAAGTGGGATGGAATCTTCAGAGATTTTGTGATCGAGATACCATGTACGTCCATGGGCCATGATTCCATCTGGGTGATCGTTGACCAACTCACCAATTCGGCCCACTTCCTACCCATCAAAGAGAAGGGATCGGTAGAGGGAATGGGATGCCTCTATGCACCAGAGATTTTATGGGTTCATCGGACGCCATTGACGATCATCTCTAATCATGAAACAATTTTTACATCTCAATTGCTGAAGGGATTTCTATAGGCGTTTGAGACTCAGCTATTTTTGAGCACCACCTTTCATCCTCAGAAGGATGGTCCGATGGAGTGGACCATTCGGGCACTGAAGGACATGCTTCGTTCTTGCATCATATATTTTAGATGTAGTTGGTAGGATCACTTTCCCTTGGTGGAGTTCATGTAAAACAATAGATATCACTCATCCATTAATATGGAATCGTTTGAGGCCTTGTACGATTGACCATGTAGATCACCTCTATGCTAGACAGACCCTAGGGAGTCAGCACTTATGGGTCCAGAGTTGGTACAAGCTACCACTGAGAAGGTCAAGATCATCCAGATGCAGATGAAGACTGCACATAACAGGCAGAAGTCTTATGAAGAAAGGAGACAGATACCTTTGGAGTTCGAGGAGGGAGACCATGTCTTTTTATGGGTCTCATCTCGATGAGGTTTACGGAGATTTGGCTGGGGCGGCAAGCTATCTCCAAGGTTCATCAGACCCTTTTAGGTTCTTATAATATTTGGAAAGGTGGTGTATCTCTTAAATTTTTCCTCACAGACGGATCGAGTGCATGACATTTTCCACGTTTCACGGCTGAGGATGTATGTTCATGATCCATCACACGTTATTGATTTGGGAGAGCTGGATATTGATGATGGGGCGACATTTACGGAAGATCCAGTTGATATTGAGGATCAATAGCAGTAGGTCCTTCATGGATGATCGATAACTCTGGTGTGCATTCACTGGAAGCATGAGAACCTCCAAAATAAGACATGGGAGTGGGAGGCTCAGATTCGTTCTTAGTACCCCCAATTTTTTCCTTAGTCTATGTTGTAGCTTTCTGGGACAAAAGGCCCTAATATGGGGAGAATGTAAAGACATGGATTTTCCATGTAATTTTTTTATTTATATGGAACTATTCCGAGGCTGTGAAATATGATCTCGATTGATTCCAATGACCACTGTACCTGGAAATTTTTTTTATCCATTCTTAAGGTATGTTCAGTAAATGTGCGGGTGGGAAATCATAAATTTTGAACCGGTTCTCGGATTTGATATTTGAGGGCATCGTTGAACTAATAGTGCCGAGATTTGATTAAGGGAGCCTTAACCTCGATCACAGTGGGTTGATAGAGGAAGTTGGTTTTCTTAGTTTCCTGGGAGGGTTAATAAAATAAAAATAATTTATTTTAAATATATTACACGTCCTTTTTAGTTTTTGGTGGCAGGGACCACAAGGGGTGTTCAGGCATTTAATTCAGGACATTAAATGCCCGGTTACACAAAAATGTGTGACCACCCTACATAAAAATAAGGAGGTTTGGAAATTTCACCAATTAATGAACCTCTATTAATTATGTGATGAAAGGATAACTTCAATCTTCTCTATTTTTTGTATTTTAATTTCTTTTCAAAGGATTGGTGTTTTTGAAGAGGAGGATTTTGGAGGAGCCTCTTGAGGAAGAAAAACCCATCAAGAAAGAACCGAATATCGTCATTTGAGAGGCATCATTTGATGCTTTCTTTGTGATCGACGAACACCAAGCCATCTTCAAATGTGGTATTCTATACAATGATTCATGTGGTAGGGTTTTTTCTTGTTTAAATTTCAAGAGTTGTTGACTCAATTATCTTCCCTCTTGTTAATATGATAATGAGGAGGATGAGGGCCAAACAAACCAGGACCATTCCCTTCGCCTCTTGTTTTATCATTACGTTCAATGATGGTGAATTTTTAGGTTGGAAGGAACCCAAATCTGAGGGTCAAGCAGTGAAGGAGATGACTCGGGAAGCCCGTTGGTACAAACAGATGAAAAAACGGACCACTGTGGCTCACTTGGTGATCCATGGAAGACCGCCAGCGTGGAATCGTTGCAGCGGAATAGGCGAACGGTGCTGACAGGAGAAGGCGGTGGCCGACACTAGCAGGCCATGATGGTGGAAACGCACTATCGCGTGCCGCAAGAGCAGGTCGCGGTGGTCAGTAGGCGGTCAGCACCGACCGACCGCGGAGATGGGGGAGGCACGCAATCGCACACTGCAGGAGGAGGATGCCGTGACTTTTCAGCTGCAGCGGTTGAGCAGCGTGGCCAGCCTTGACCGGCCGCGGAGGTGGAGCGGCGCGCCAATGCGTGCCACCAAAGTTGGTAATGGCTCGAAGCCACAACAGAGGCAGGGACCCACTCCCTATGTGTCTCGCGGGTGACCAGGAGGTGCCACATGGCTCCACCGGTCACTATCCTGAATGGCTTAGCTAATTGGTAAATAGGGGGGGGGGGGTTTCCCCCATGCTAGCTAGGGTCGGGCCCACACCCTGCTATGGGCTGGGAGATGCCCTCCTGTGGGCTAAGCCGTGCCGCCCTCCGGGTCAGGTTGCGCCCCCCTGCGTGATGGGTCGCGCCCCCCAGCAGGTCGGGCCGCGCCCCCTGCTGGTCGGGCCACACCCCCTACGGGCTGGGTCGCCCCCCCTATGGGAGATTCTGAGGCCCATAGTGCCTGGAAATATTTTTTGAACTTTTTTAACGGTATATTTAGTAAACGTGCATGCAACGCTATCTATCTTTTTAACTGGTGCTCAGAATTGGAATCCGAGAACATTGTTGACTCCACAGTGCCGAGATTCACTTAAGAAAAGCTTCACTTTTACCGCAATAGGTTTAGAGAAAAAGATAAATTTTTATCTTTACAGAAAAATAATATAATAACATATCAAGTTATCTTATTTCTTTTTCTCCAGTGGAAAGGCGGCGTTGGTGGGACTGATGGGTGTTTGAGCCAATTAATGGCTTGACCCTCCAACTTTTTAACCTCAATGTTGCAGCATTAATTGCAGTTCATAAATGAAATGCATTAATGAAATGCAACATGAGTGGTTTCTCCTTCTTTTTAAATGGAGCTCGGGGTGTGTTTTTAACACAGCTTCATCAAGCAAGGAACCTCTGGAAAAGTCTTGCAGAAAACTCCACTGATGGAGGATGGAAGCTTGGGCAACGAAAATCTGAGACTGACGAAGGTCGACCACCTCACTCTTAAAAAGAGTCTCCTCCTACCAAAGACTACGATACCTTTAACAAATCACATGGTAGGTGATTTCTATTGTTATAGTTATCTATGATGAATTATTTATTCGTATTTTCTTCCACCTGTCCGCATGTTAATGCGGGGTGTGTGGGCTAAACAAACAAGACACCAAACCTCCACCGCTTCATTCTTGTTGCATTATTCTAGGAAAAAAGCTTCAAATCATCCGAATCTTGAATCTTGGAGCCACTCAACGATGGCGGAATCTCGTGGAGTCCATAGGCATGAGTGGAAGTGAAAACAGAGCTCCATAGCATCGCCAGATCCCCACGGAAGAAGATCCTATACGACATCAGCATGACGGAACCGGTGACCGGCGCTGGAGGATGTGAGCAGCGGCTGGAAACCGCCATCCACGGTAGAAGAGAGGCTGGCAGCGACCACCATGGGGGTCGAGGAGGCATGAAGTCTTGCACCGCTTTAAAGGATGCCACGACGGAGCTGGCAAGAGACCCACTCCCTGCGGGCCGCACGGGTGATGATGCAGCACAATTTGGTGTCGCCAATTAATGGAGGCGAATGGCTCCTTTGAGCCATTCGGGGGTAGTAAACCACGTGACCCCATGTGGGTCACACCAGCCGGTAGGCCCAGCAGGGCCGGGTCGAGCTCGGGGCAGGTCGGGTCGACCCGAATAGAGTCGGGCCGACAGGGTCAGACCAGACCCGGACCCCTATCAGGCCCAGTTATTCTTAACTGACCGTATCTTGTGAACCTGATGTCCATTTGACAAACCATTTGTGGCACTGATATCCTTGGAGAGAGATTGTTATTTTGATATACTCTATGAGAGTTTTGGAAAAGTTGGAGTATGCTGGGTTGGATCTGGCTAGTTCGTAGGCCTAGGTCACTGATGGATCGGCCCACTGGGTGGGGCTCAGCCCGTGTCCATCCTGGTCCACCTGAATACAGACCTCTTCTCCCATCTGACCTAATGGATGCAAGGTCGTTTCGTCTGGTGCTACGCGGCAAGGCGCTGGGTCTGTGCCGCCCATCTCTCACATGGTCGACAAGGGCCGGCTGCCTCTGGCAACCACGGTGCGCGACGACACGTCGCCTTCCACCGATTGCAGCCATTTTCCACAGGTCTCTTATGGACACCACTGACCTGCACTAGCATGGTGCACTGGTGGTTGTTTCTACATGCCATTGGATTGCCGCCATTGTTTCGCGACCCTCAAATGCCTTACTGTTGCTTTCATTACTCCTCCATGAAGAAAGAACCAAGGAAAAGAACAGCGGACACTCTAGACCTTGTTGGTTTTGCCCCGTGCCCTCCGCGTTAGTGTTTTAAAGATGAGGAAAAATTAATAAAAACAAAAGGAAGAATTATCCCAGAATTTAAGATCTGCAACATCCATCTACATGATTAGAAGAGTTACAGATCAACCCGTTAGTCAGTTGGTCTGGGTTTGTTATATTTTTAAAGAATGGAATAGGGGGAACATCAAAAAACAAAAACCCCTACCTTTTATGATGTTATTTTCCACACATTCATCCTCAAGGGTTTACGTCATCGATGACACTTCCCGGTTCCGTCCTTCGAAAGAAATTATTCGTCGTTTATTGTTTTTCACTAGGGTGGAAGTGCGTCAGAGATTCGCCCGAGAATCATGTAAATCCTTCTTTTTTATTTTTATGACATGTTGAACTATTTATAGAACCGTGCTACAACATTTCCATAATGACGTGACATCGCATCATTATGCGGTTTCATTTATGAATCAACATTTCTATTTTTCACCATTTAATTCACTTGTTACGTTGTGGAATAAGGGCCATCCATGTTCTTCATTAAAGGGCCCCACTGATGCATCGTTGCTGTCTCATAGCATCTTCATCCCCACACAACTTAGAGAAAAGAATAAAATAATTATTTTAGATTATTTTATTATTTTTTTGAAATGTCCCAAAATTATCTTTCCCGATCGACACCCACCTGCTGATATTAAGTCCTATCTAGGAAATTCCTAGAATTACAGATTCAACAGTGCCATCAGATTTTTAGTCTGATCACTGGTTCAAAAGATAGAAAATTACGATCACGTGATTACTAAAAATACAATAAAGAAGATAATGAAAATTATTAACATTCACCCTTGACCAGCACCGGTTGAGCTTAGGCTCTGCCTAAGAAAAAAAAGTCTGCACAATCCAATGGTACTCTCAGATGTTCAATCTAAGTTACTATTTAGAAGTTAGAAAATTTAACAGTAAAACAATTATAACTTAATTATTTTATTTAAGGCTAAAAACTAACTTCAACTATTGGCACATGCTTTCCAATGTTAGGTTCTGCCTAAAGAAAGAATACCCTCAAGAGTTTAGCGGTGGTCTCAAATTTTTGATATGAGTCATTATTCGTGAGTTATAAGCATTTGAAAACTAAAATAATTTTATTTAATTATTTTATTAAAGGTTATTCCATTTTCAGGTTTTCTCACTGGAGGCCTGCACTGACTAAAATAAACTCTTGCCTTGGGTAAACCAACCATCATGAATGCCACGGTGCCCTCAGATTTCTAATCTGGGTACTCATTTAAGAGTTCTTCCACTTTTTCTTGAAAACCAACCATGCCTGCTATTTTAAACAAAAAAACCTTTGAAGGATAATTCCAGGCACTCTGAGGCGCAGACTTACACACTGTCAGATTTCACGATCTCGAAATAATTCTATACAGTAAAAAAAATTATACAAAATTTCTGGGATGTTTCATTCTCCCCACCTTAGGGATTTATGTCCCAGAAATAAAAAACAAGGAAAACCAAACAAATGAGGGTACTGATCACGAATCTCAGCCTCCCACTCCCATGTGCTCTCCTGGAGGATCCCGTGCTGGCACAAAACTCACACCAGAGGTATCCACCATCCACAAAGGACTCACTCCTGTTGATCCTCTATCTCCACCGAGAACTCTGTAAAAATCACCCCATCATCAAAGTCCAACTCTCCCTAGTCGATTACGTGTGATGGATCATGCATGCCTCTCCTTTGGTACGACACATGGAAATTCTTATTCACATAGTGCATCTGAGGGGTAAGAACTAGACAGTACGCCACCTCACCCACTCGACTAAGAAACTGGAGAGGTCTGATGAACCTCGGAGAAAGGTTTCCTTCCTGTCCAAATCTCTGCAATCCCCATTAGGGTGTGACCCATATAAAGATATGTTCTCTCTACTCAAAATACAAGGTTCTCCCTCTCATGTTGGCATAACAATCTTTCCACCTCTGTTCAGTCTTCATCCTTGGCCACTAGTACTAACACCGAAGGTCCTGCTACATATTTACCACACCAAGATGTACCACCAAAGGGGATATATGGAACTCTGTCATCACCTAATCTTATAGCTTCACTGGTACAATTGTACATCCTATAAAATGTATATAATTCTCCCTACCTTCATAATATCCATTAGGTTCATGGCCTGAGGTTTTCTGAGCAGGTGCAGTCTCGCAGCTTCTGTCTTCGAGTTCTGCCTCCCTGACTCGCTGAAGGAGTGGAGGGGAAACTACCATCGACTGGTGGTAGAATTTCTCATCTGTATCCATGTAGGATATCTAATATGAGGATAACTACTCCAAATCCTTGTTCAGTATCTGTGAACTTGATCTCCAGCTTAGTGCATATGCGACTACGTTCCCCTTCCAAGTAGTATAGACTTTCTCAAAGTCATAGTCCTGGAGGAACTGTAGCCAACGTTGATATCTCAGATCCATATCATTATGTGTGAAGATATATCTGAGTCTATTAGGGTATGAGTAAACAATGAACCACTCACCCATAATGTAGTTTCACCACATCATCAGGGCGAAGACTACTGCTTCCAACTCCAATTCCTGAGTCACATAATTATGCTAATCAGGCCTCAGTTATCATGAGCCTTAAGTAATCACTGCATCACCTTTCATCAAGACCCAAATGAGTCTAGTCCCTAATAAATAATAGTATTCCACATAGTAAGCAACCTCCTCTGGCATCCTCAGGTTGGGAGCGCTGGTGAAGCTCTGCCTTAGTTGTTAAAAGCTCTGATAGAATGTCTTTGACCATATAAAGGGTTTCCCTTATTCGTCAAGGATGTCATAGGTGCTGCTACTCTGGAGAAATAGAATAAGAACCTCTGATTGTATCCTGGTAATCCAAGGAAGGTCTGCACCTTAGTAACACTCCTGGGTGTCTCCCAAGCAAGTACTGCCTTGATCATCGCTGGATCCACCACAACTCCAGCCTCAAAGAAGATGCGTCCCAAGAAGTGGACCTTCCATATCCAGAACTCACACTTCGAGAGCTTCCCATATAATTGTTTCTCCCCGAGTATGTCCATAACTATCCTCAACTGTAAGACATTCTCTTCCTCAGACTCTAAGTGCACCAGGAGGTCATCGATGAAGTCCACTACAAACCAGTCTAATAGGTCTGAAAGATTCTGTTCGTGAGACCCATGAACACTGAAGGGGCATTCATCCTGCCGAACAACATCACTAGGTATTCGTAATGTCTATACCGACATCCAAATTCCATATTTAGGATTTTATCATGCCACACACGAATCTGGTGATAGCCTGATATGAAGTCTATCTTTAAGAACCACTTTTCCCCTTTCAACTGATCAAACAGGTCATCAATCCATGGTAGAGGATACTTGTTCTTCACAGTCACCTGGTTTAGGCGCCATAAGTCCATGCACAGTATCAAACTTATGTCTACCTTCTTGAAAAACAATACTAGGATTCTAATGAAGAAACACTGGGCCTTACAAATCCCTTCCTTTATATGTCCTCCAACTATATCCTTAGCTCCCAGAGCTCCGTAGAGGCCATCCAATATACCGATGTGGATATCGGTGTTGTTCCTGGGTACAATTCAATGCATAAGTCTACCTCTCTATGATGAGGTAGTCATGTGACATCTTATGGAAAGAAATCCTCATACTCATCCACTACTGCTGGGAAATGTAAACTCGCCACATCCACCATGTCGAAGGTCATGCAAGCCAGCTGATATGTAATCTGATACACCCACCTGAGCGCAAGTCCATCTCATGCTTCTTTATTTTTCCTCTCACCATCAATGAAATATAGGCCTCCATCTAGGCATGTACATCACACTATACATCTCTAGCATTCAATCTATGTGTGAACTGCTGATAGCCAGTCCATGCATTGAATGACATCGTATGGATTCAACGCCTCTACTAGAAGATCCCATCTGAAAATATCTCCTCTGAGAGTAAGATCACCCTATTGGAACTAGTGTGTGACCACTGAATCTCATCCCGTATGAGTATCCAAAAGCAATGGTCGATCTAAAATCTCAGTCATAAACTCAGAGTCCCGATATAAATCTGCAGCAAGGAAAGAATGGATCGCAGCTGTGTCGATATGCATTGCTGATAATGTAATGAAGATATAGATCTTACCTCGTATCATCTCAGAGACGTCGGGATCGTGAGACTCTCCTTCCTATAGCGAGGAATTTCCCAGTCCACCTACTCCCTAATATCATGGTGGACCACTTGTGGTCGTGGTAGTGCCTGGTGACCCTGACCACCTCCAGATGCAAGTCCGGCGCCCCAGCCTTGTACGCTACCTAACTGAAACTCATGCTCCTGCTGCTGTCACCACCTCGATGTCCCCACCAATGTCTTCCGATTATCCATGTGGGGAGTTTAATAACCACGATCTCTATGACCCTATCCCCCATATGAAAAATAGATCATGCGTCGATGATGGCTACCTCAACCTCTCAAGCCTCGCACCTCTACCAATGCATCCCCGGGTCGCCCTCTGGAAGTTCTAGCCTTCTTGGGATTTTCTGTCGTCTATCTACTGCCAGTTGCAGATGACTCTACTACCTGTTGTCCAATAGGGGCTCTCACTATTGGTGCTTACTCAGTAAATATTCTCTCAATCATCAAATCTCATTCCAGCACCCCAGTGTGTGTCGGGATGCTGAGAGAAACTTTCGTAGCTCTAATATCTTATCGGAGGCCCTGCTCAAATGTCTGGGTCCTAAAGGAAGGGTCTCGTACCATGTCGATGGATTATCAGGAGAGGTCAGTAAATCACGCTATGTAATGAGACACATTTTAGAAGCCCTACTGTAGTTGTAGCAGCTCCTGAATATGAAAAGAGTGTAGTTTTGCTGGCACAAACTCGGCCCCTTAAAAGGATCTCAAAGTCTTTACAGGTGATGGTTTTCTCCACATTCACATGGAGTATCGAGCTCCACCATTGTCCTACTGAGCCCTGAAGAAGGCTAGCGTCCAAGATCACCATCTGCTCAGCGGGTGTATCTACCAAGCGATAGACCCGCGAAACCGCCTCAAGCCAGTCCTCTACTGCTTGGGGGTCCGTCGCGTCTGAAAACCTCAGAGGCCTATGTCTCTAGAACTCATGCAATGCAATCAACTGGTGTGGATGATCCATTGGTAGCATATTCTTCTCAACAGGTGGTGCTGCTACCGGTATGCCACCCGATGGATCCATCATTGTGAGTGGTCCCTATACAGACTCCTCATCGCTCAGTGGGCCACTTTCACGATCTCTAACTGGAATCATGGATGGCTCTCTTCATGGAGGAATCCTACAAGAAATAAATGTTCCATGTTCAATAAGTTATAACTAGTGATATGAATCAAGAAAGGTCATGAAAACTTTCCAAAAAAACTAGAAACCGGTATTTTGATGTACATAGTTGGGAAACATAATTTAGGGTCCTGGTGTATGGATACATCCGCCACTGCACCAACACTAGACTCCCCAAATGGAAAAGTGAACTCAAGACACATTATACAATTTTATCATTAAAAGTATACTTTTAGTTATTCTGGTAGAACCGACCGCCCTCTAATACCACTTTGTCATGAGCCGTCCCACGAGGACTAGACATGACTACCCAAACCCACCTTCCATAGTCCAGGGGTTGGTGACTAGCACCTGAAGTCTTTTACCGAACAGTGAAGGCATTTCATTAGAGATTTGTACACACTCAAAACGGGATAGTGATGTAAAAATCCAACAAATTTAAGGTACAACCATGAGGGTAAAGTAAAACAACAAGTACAACTGTAAACTGAAAATTGTGGGCTAGAATACAAGCCCTAGAAACTAAAAAGAAAATAAAAGGTTGTCGCGTCTTCCCCGGACCTCTACCTAGAGGGTTGTAGCTATATGTATGAAGTTGAAGAAGAGGATTTCGACTGCTCCCATCGCACCGTGCTCCACCAATTCCCGAACCTCCAAAGTCTTCCTCGAAGAGTCAGTAGTTTGCACCAGACACAACAAAGTGCGGTTGAAGCCTGTCCAGGGGTGAGTATAATAATACAAAATAGGGACCCCAATACCCTTAAATATATCTCAGTAATCCAAAAAGGATAACATCACATATAAATACTACAAAGGAAATATCCCAAGCATGATCTCAATCATAAAGCACAAAGAAAAAGAGACAAATAACTTTAAGTGTATAACTTCAATGTTACATGGATAGGGATGAAAAATCGTAATGCAATGTCATCCCATATATAGTAACTCTACTTCTGCACCATATAGGTTACTATATGCTAACCTGTATCGGTCTCTAGATGCTGACCCATATTGGTTGTTGATGGTGACCTGTATTTGTCACTAGATGCTAACCCATATTGGTCGCTGGTGGTGATCTGTATTGGTCACCAGTGCTAACCTGTCTTGGTTGCTGATATAGTGGTAGAGATGAATAGTTTTATAGCTAGATCATCCCACTCTTAAGTTTCTTATGCTGACCCACATTGGTCTCTCTTCTTCCTCATGTCACAGCCAACCACGGGATTCCTGGACGAAGCATGCCAAATCTCTACAAGACTCTCTTTCTCAATAAATAAATCCTTTTTAAACAAGTACAAAGTCCCAAAAAAATCATACCCAATTGACCTCCTCCTCATAGGGGTCCCAAAGTGATTAACGGAACATCAATCAGATGCTCGGTCTCTGAGATATGGGCATTCAGGTTGCATGAAAAACTCTGTCAAAACTCACTTAGAGTATCTCCAAATGACCACCTTGTCACAAGGGACCTTATTCCATAGATGGCACATCGATTAGATGCCTGATCTATTAGTTTCACTCCATTATGTGAAACGGCAGTGTTCACACCTCGGTCCGACCCTGCTCATTTGGGCCAGCTGGAATATGCCAAAGGGACTGCTTCCCAAAAGGGGTCTCCATGCTATTGACGGTGTGTCGAATGGACACCTGGTTCGTTAGTTACATGATTTTCTTTATCCATGGGCTGGTTGGGTCTGGGATCGGTCCAACTTAGTCAGGTTTGCTCGATGCAACGAGTCCTGGGGTCAACGAGACCCAGCTCAGGTCTGACCCGGTTTACCAGGTGCAGCCCGACGGGCTAGACTGGGCTGGTTCGCATACACAAGCCCTGGTTGGCTTGGACTGCAAGGGTGGGGCTCAATGTAATGTCCTGGAATTTCTGTATAATTCTTTTTATTATATGGAATTATTTCGAGACTCTGAAATCTGACAGTCTGTAATTCCAAGGCCCAGAGTGCCCCAAATGTTTCGTCGAAGGTTGTTATGATTAAAATCAAACACATGGGTTGTTTTCCTGAAAAAGTGGAATAACTATTAAATGGGCGCCCATATCATAAATCTGAGGGCATCGATGCGTTTAGGATGATGGGATTACCTTAGGTGAAACTTATGTTTAGTCGGCGCATGCCTCCAGTGAGAAAACCCAAAAGTGGCATAACTATAAATAAAATAATTAAATAAAATTATTTTATTTTTCAAAAGCTTATAACTCATGAATGGTGACTCCAATTAAAAATATGAGGCCACCGTTGAACTCGTGAGGGTATGATTTTTTAGGCAGACCCTAACATTGGTCGGCTCAGGCCAACAGTAAAAGTTAGTTTTTGGTCGTAAATAAAATAATTGTGTAACAATTATTTTATTGTTAAATTTTATATCTTCTAAAGCATAACTCGGATTGAAAATCTGAGAGTACCGTTGGATTTTTGGGGATGTGTTTCCCTTATTTGGAGTCCAAAATCGACCGATGCCGGTCGAGGGTGACTATAAATAAAATTTTTGAACTTTTTTTAAGGTCTGTTCAGTAAACTCACTAGAGATATCTTCTGTCCTTTTAACAGGTGGTCGGATTAAAAACTTGAGGGAACCGTTGAATCCGAAATGCCGGGATTCAGCTAGAAGCGATTTAACATCAGCCAGTGAGGGCCGAGTGGAAAAGTTAATTTTTTGGATTTTTGAGAAAAATTATATAATAATTTTAAAATAATTATTTTATTCTTTTCTCTCTGTTGGGGTGGCGGACATTCATGATTCAGGGCATAGATGATGTGGAAATAAGGCAATTCAATGAAGCACATGGATGACCAGTATTCTGCAACATTATAGTGAACTAAATGGGGTGAAATAGTGACATTGTTTCATAAATGAAATAGTGTAACGACGCGACGTCACTTATTTATGTTAATGTTGCAGCGTGGTTTTATAAGTAGTTCAATGTGTCAGAAAAATAAGTTGAATGGATTTTGAGGATTTTAGGGAGAAGCTCTGATGCACTCCCCCCCCCAACTACAACGAATGATGAAGAACGCCTTTCGAAGGTCGGAACTGGGAATCGCCGTCGACGTATTAAACCCTTGAGGACGAACACGCGACAACAAACCTCATAAATGTTAGGGGGTTTATGTGCTTTGATGTTCCCTCTCTTCCTGTTCTTGAAAAATATAATGAACGTGGACCAACCAACTAACGGGTTGATCTGCGTCTCGTCTAATCATGTGGATGGTGGTTACAGGTTCATAAACTCAGGGATTATTCTTCATTTTGTTGTTATTAATTTTTTCTCATGTTTAAAACGCTAATGCTAAGGGTGTGAACCAAAACCAACAAGGACCTCACCCTCCGCAAAACTTGTTCTTGGTTTGTTCTTCGTGGTGGAGCAATGAATGCGGCGGCAAGGTGTTTGAGGGTCGCAAACTGGCAACGACATTCCAGTGGCCCGCAAAAACAACTACTGGTGCACCGTGCTAGCGGCAGCCGGTGGTGGCCAGAGGAGACCCTTGTCAACTGATCGCGAGTGGTAGAAGGCAGCGCACCGTCGCCCTCCACGGTGGACCGAGCTAGTTGGCAAGAGAAGTGTTGTGCCCGTACAAGCCTCCGCGGCCAGCAGGCCACGACATGAGGGGTTTTCATGGACCCCATGCCATGCCGTGTCATATGTGACAATACAACCCCGCATCCATGGGTCTAGCTGGGAGAAGCAGTCTGCCTTCAGGATGACCGAGCCGGACGTAATCCGGAAGAACGGGCCAGACCCATTGGCCTGCTGGCCAGTGCCAGTGGGCCGAGCCACACCTAGCGGGCTGGGCCAACCACGTCCTAGTCCCGCAAAATAGCCGGAAAAATTTTATATGGAAATTCTAGGACATTACATTCTCCCCACCTTATGGATTAAATTTCCGAAATCCAAAACAATGAAAACCAAACAAATCAGGGTACTGAGCATGAATCTGAGACACCTCCTCCCATGTTCTCTCCTGGAGGTTCTCGTGCTAACACCGAACTCACACTAGAGGGATCCACCATTCACAAAGGATTCACTCCTTTTGATCCTCTATCTCCACTAGCAACTATTTAAGAGTCACCCCATCATCAAATTCCAACTCACCCTTGTCCATAACATACGATGTATCATGCACACATCTCCTTAGCTGCGACACATGGAAAACATTATGCACCTGGTGAATCGTTGTGGGAAGAGCTAGACGGTACGCCGCCTCTCCCACTCTACTGAAAAACTGGAGAGGTCTGATGAACCTTGAAGATAGCTTGCCTCCAAAGCCAAATCTCCACAATCCACATCGGGGTGTGACCCGTAGAAAGACTTGGTCTCCCTCCTCAAACACCAATGGTCTCCGTCTCCTGTCGGCATAAGTCTTTTGCTGGCTCTGTGTAGTCTTCATCCTATGCCAATGAAAGGTGGGCTTGAGATAGTCACGTCCGGGCCCCATGGGACCGGTCATGACATACTTCATCTTATTCTTCTACTTCTACTTGATACTATTCTTTTTCTTTGAAATGCAGTCTTATTGAACAAAATCCCAAGATTTTTATATATTATCTGTTTTTTAATTCATTCTTCCTTTTTTTTCGAAAAATTAAAATCTTGTGACTCGGATCTCAAATTTCCTTTCCTGGCTGGAACTAATTCTTTATCTACAACACATTCTTTCCTTTGAATCTGATAGACATAACATCATCATGGAAAATAATTTTTTTTCAAATGAAAATACAGAATCTGGCTTTGGTAAAAAAAAATTAGAAGAGCGGGCATCTACCCCTTTCATCAAATTATCGTTTAATTGTGCTTCCGATAGTTTATTTTTCTTTTTCTATTCATTTTATTGTTTGTTGAGAACTTCAACAACATGTAATAATATAGAAAATTATTTAGTAGGGTCGACTCAGATATAAAGATCTCTTTCTCTTCATTCATCATTTCTCCCCCTCCATTCATCAACAACTTCAATTGATTATTTCTTTTGTTTCTTTTATAATTTCAGCGTATATGAATTAGCCTTTATCTTTTGAACAACCTTCTATGCATTATTTGTTTTAGAAAAATGATCTTCACTCAATGCAGAAACATCTGTTTTTTTTCACAATAAATTTAGATACAAAATCACAAATAGAATTTATTCAATTCATTTTATCATCACTTATAAACATAATATTTTATCTGACATGCTCGTACTTTATTGAAATGTTCTAGAGATTCATGATTGATTCAATAATCTTACAAATCACATTATAAAACGTTATAATCTCAGAATTTATTGATTAGGAAATGATATTCTTGAAATTAAATAGAACAAAACCTTCCAAATATATATTTCTCATATTTAGAAGGTAATCCAAAATAATGATATTAGATACTTTTAGAGTATCTCTATCTCCATTTCCTAGAATTAAAAAACCTTTCTTCCATAAATTTATTACTCTGTGATCAAGAGTGAGATGAGTTATCATCCTTGGTTCATCTTCTAATACATTCTTAAACAAAGACTTTTCAACTCTTAATCTATAAAATGTACTTTTGTTGTCATGTAGTTTATGAGATGTAAGAAATGAATCTCCATCATAAAAAATTCCAAGGATAACTATGGCTACCCTAGGATTTGTATTGTAAAACTTTATATAGATTTGAAATGAAAACACTTATATTCCATCTTCATCAAAGAAAACCTTACAGATTCATAATATTTTTAATCCAAATATAAATAAAATTTTTTATTCATTATATTATTATTCTACACATAAAAATTTCCAACCTAGAAAATTGATTATGCTTTGAATAGATGAATCTTACTTTTTAAAAAAAAAATTGTATTTGTTAGCCTTTCCTAGAAAAAAAAACACTTGATGTAATCCTTTATAGGCGCCATTGTATTAGGGCTTGAATAGAAGATTAGAACATGAATAAAGAAATTCGGACATGGAGACTTAAATGAGGTAGTGCTTCAAGAAAAATATTTGAGACAACTGTTGTGGGACATGAGGGTGGGGTCCCATTATATGGGCCATTACATGTGATAGTTGATCTTTAAAAAAATATAATAATTAGTATTTCATCCAACTAATCTAATGGATAAGAAAATATAAAAAATGAATTTGTAATGAATTTAAACTTTTGAGGCTTTATAAAACAATTTTATCATATTGAATGAATGTGAAAAAAATTGAAAAGAAAAAGATAAACATAAAAAAAAACAAGGATAAAACTTATCATAATTGAATAATGTTAATGTATAAAATGAAATAAGAACAAATTTTAGAGTGGAATCATCATTATTATCTTTTCTTCTTGTTGTTTTTATAAAACAAAATATTACGATAGTTAATAATATTAGAAAACAATTGATAAAAATTTGATTATGAAGAATTTAATTGATAACCCGAACAAGATAGATTTTAAATAAATAATAAAATATGATAAATTTTCTAAATCTAATTTAAAAATTTAATACCAAAGTTTTCCAAATTGGATTTAAAATTCAAATATAATAGATTTTTTAAATAATATATATAATTCGGATATGATAAAGTTTCCAAATATGATTTAATATTCAATTATGAAAAATTATATATATTCCATGTGTCTGGAAAACTCATTGTGATGATGTTTTTTGAAAACATGAAAATTTTGGTAAACATTTGAATTTTTAGAAACATAAAATTTTGTAATTCGAGAATAAATAACCAAAATATTTACTCACCCTTTGAAACAGAGTAACATAATTTGATGTAATTGGTAAAAATAAAAGTATATATGAATGAATACTTTACATTAATCATTCCTAGATTCTGTTTAATGTATTGAAATCTATTATAAGGTAATGGTTTTGTAAAAATATCAGCAATTTGTTCTTGCATTCTGATGAATTCTAAAACGATACTTATTTTAAGATTGTGATACATAAGAATGTGATGCCTAATATCTATGTGTTTTTCATTAGATTGATGTTAAGGGGTTTTTCTTAAAGAAATGATACTAGTGTTGTGAAATAGTATTTGAGTTTTAGTAAAACGCTTGGAAAAATCTATGAGTGTTTGTTGCATCCACATGACTTGAGAACAACAACATCCTGATTCCATATATTCATCTTTATTAGTGTTTATTGACACCCATTATTGTTTCATTCAAGACCAATAAACTAATGAATCCCATAAGAAATGACAAGATTCATAAGTACATTTTCAATCCCTTCTACATATTTTAGATCAGATTATATTGGATTTTCCTAATACCGTGAACATAAACAAACATGATACATTAATTCTGGATTACTAGCTGTCATGTATAGTAAACTTCATATAATATCTCCTTAAAATTGTATGATCAACTGGTTTCACAACTTCTTCAAGATCGAATGTAAATTAGGTACTGATTGGATTATTATTACTTTTAGTATTGTTGTATCCATAATTTTTAAGAAGATCATTGATATACCTATGTTGAGAAATTTCTATACCTTCAATTTTTTTAGTAATTTGAAAATCAGGAAAATATATCAACTCACCCATCATCATCATCTCAAACTCATATTTCAAATTATTCCAAAATTAATCTATTAAATATTGTTAAGTTGATCTGAATATAATGTCATAAACATATATTTGAACAATAATAATATTTTTATTATCATTATTATAAAAATATTATTATCATAAGTTCCCATAATATATTTATTACGTAAAAAATAATGTTATCTATTATATCAAGCTATAGGGGATTTTTCAATCCATATAAAGCATTGTTAGTTTTATAAATGTATTCAGGATGTTTTTGTATCTTCAAAACCTAGAGGATATTCAATAAAAACATATTCTAATATATAACTATTAATGAAATAACACTTCCCATCAATTTGAAAAAAATTGAAGTTAATGTATACTGAAAAGGATAATAGAATACGAATAGATTCAGGTCTAGCTACTAGAGCATAAGTCTCTTCGTAATAAATTCATAATTATTTATTATAACCTATAGTAACTTGTATTTCATTCATTCTAATGTTAATTCCATTTTTTTCACACTTATTTCCAAAAAACCCCATTTTACTTCAATTACTAATTTTTTTATAGGTCTTTCATCCAAGGTCCAGAATTTGTTACTTTCAAATTAATTTATCTCATCTTTCCTTTCTGTTATCTAATCCTCATTACCTGAAGTCTCATTAGGTTTTCTTGGTTCAAATTGAGAAGGAAATGAAATATGTCATATTTCATATCTTCTGAAACATATAGTACTAATTGGTTGACTCACATCACCAATGATACTATCACACGGATGATTCTAATGAAACAACTCACATTGATTTTGTAAAGTGAGTTTTTTAACATAATGTAGAAAATTTCCTAACTAAATATATGAGAATATATTTCTTGTCTAATGTCCATATTAGAATACTCTACTATCAATGGTTGAAAATAATTTTTATATAACACATATGATGATGTTGGTTGGTTTTGAAAAAAAAAGACCAATTTCATCAAATTTACCATGTATTGTTTAGTCAATATTGGAAGAATTTTTATTATACACTATATATGCCTTAAAAGTAGTGAAATAACCTAAGAATATACCATCATAAGATTTCAGTATGAATTTACGAAGGTTATATTTTGGTTTCAAGATGAATTCTTTTCATCCTAATACCCTAAATTGGGAAACCTTTTGTTTTAGGAATCTCATCAAATCATAAGGAGTTTTACTAATCATGGGTCAAATTAATACATGTTTTATTTTATATTATGAATAACTAACTGCTTAATCCCTAAATTTTTTAGTAATTGAGTATTTAATCAAAATGTTTCTCACTATTTCATGAATATTAGAATTTCTTCTTTCAAAAATACCATTTTCTATAGAGTTCTAGGAGATGAAAATTTGTGTATAATTCCTTTCTTTCCAAATATTTTTTAAAAAAAATAATTTGAAAATTATCCACCATGATCAATACAAATAGTTATCAATGGAAGTTTTTTATTCCTTTTAACTTTGGCTATGATAGTTTTAAAACAAAAAAATTATTTAGATTTTTTTTCTAGAAAATTCACAAAAGTGTATCTACTATAATCATCAACAAAAAATGCATAGTACATTCAACCAATACTTCATGTTTGAGCAGGAAAAAATATTTCCATATTCACTAAATGTAAAACAAAAGAAGTTTAAAATTCACTAATAGATTTATTGTTTAATTAGGTTACTTACCATATTGAGAAGGGTCACATAATTTTGAAGAATCAAATATATGTTATTTTAGATCCATAACAAGTATGTTCATTGTAAATTTACATAAGTTTCTAAGGATATAGTGTCCTAGACATCTATTCTATAACCAAGATTTATCATCTATTTCACTAAGACAAGGTATGTCTCGAATCCAATGGTCTTTTTAGTATGCTGTTTATATATTCTATTGATAATGGGAAGAAAAAATTAATTTATTCTTAGAACTGTGTACTGAAAATATGTCATTCCAAAAATTCATATGATATTATTGATCACATAATTAACTTATTCTTATAGGTTTCTTCTTGAGACCATTAATAAGAAAAAAAATTTAAATGAAATATTTTATAAGAAGATCTATATTACCTATATCTATAATCTCTCCTGGAGCATGACCTCTGAAGGTAACTATTACACCATCCATTTTGATAATAATTTGAAAAAAATATTTTTGTGATTTCATATGACTAGAGAAAACACAATATATATACGATTTATTCTGGTTGTTGGTACTTCCTTTATATACCTGGAAATAAAACAATTTGGCTTTCAGAACATAAAAAATCTTGGGTATTAAAATGTTATAAAAAAAATTATGATTCCACATTTTTTCAAAAAAATAATTTTTTTGGAAACCTATAGGTTGAACTATATTAATATAAAAATTATTTTTCCAATGTCCACAACTTTTAGTTTTTTTTCAAATAGGTGATTTTTTAGAATAAAATAATTATTATTAAAAATAGGTTCTTTATATGCATGAACCATTTTAGAACTCAAACCATTAGAATAAATTTTTTGATATATATTATCAAAATATTACCTTCCAATTACAAATTTTTAAAAAAAAATTCAACAAAAAATAAATTTTAGATATTAGTTTGATAACTAAATCTGTATCCTCCCATATATTTGTTTTAGAAGTGAGTTTTTCATTACTAGTTTGTAATGAATTGTTTTCAGATATTAAATTTCTTAAATCCTTATAAATATTATCATTTTCAAAAATAGTTTTATCATGATACTTTGAGAGATCAAAAAATTCTTTTACAAAAATCTTAATCCTTGAATTTTCATTATCTGGTTTTTTTTTGAAATCTTTGTAATTTTATTTTCAATAGAGTTTTGAAGAATGAGATACTTAATCATAATAAGGCAAAGTATTATCCTATACTGAGGAATATTTTTCATTTGATGATTTTAAATTTTCATAATCAGTTTCATTTGAACATAATTACATATTATTTATGTATTCAAATGTGTGTACCTTGGCCATTAAACATTGATTTTATGAAGTTATTCTTGCAGAAAGACCAATATTCCTCTATCTTGTGTTTTTATTATCAGAAGAATCATATGAAGAGTCTCGTCCTCAAGAACTCCATTAATCATTATCATTAATAACATTATTCCCTTTTTAATTTTAAAAACATTTCTGATTTCAATTAGTATACCATTCCTTTTTTACATTTCTTTTTAACCTTGAGAAAGCACATCTTATATGTCCAGCTTTCATAAATTCATTGCAAGTAACCTCAAAATCATTCTTATCATTTTTTCCCTGTTATGTTACTTGTAACAACAGTAAAATTCCTATTTACCTACAATATTATTCATTCTTCAAGAATGATTATCCAATTCATTTTCATAATTATTTGAATAACTTGAATCAGATTGAACAAAAACCTTTTTGTTTTTGGATGACATTACAACTTTTTCCAAACTCTAAAATTTTGTAGGAACTATAGTATAATTGGATGCAACACCACCATATTTCTTCTTTTCATTCTATATAACTCATTTTAATCTATTATAATATTGTAAAAGAGTTCTAAAAAAATCATCGAGAGTCAGATATTTTGTCTTCCTTGACTCATCAACAACTGTTCTCTTATATTCCCACTCAGTGTGCATGATATCAATTATCTATTCAGAAAGAGTATCATCTTCTAATATATTAATTCCCATAGATTATAGAATATAAAAAAATTTAATGAATATTTGGTTTACCATTTAAAAAGGTTCTCCATATGGAAATTAAAATTATTGATAGTTAGCTATAAGCACTTCTCTTCTAGTCTCAACAACATTAGAAGTTCCAAATTGAGTAAGCTATAACATTTTCCAGATACTATTATCTGCTTCACAAGAAGAAATTTGGAAATATATGTTTCTTTTCATAGAACATATCGAATTATTCTTTTCCTTGTAATTCAACTGCTATTATTTTTTTTCATTATTTGAAAATGTTCTAAATTCTTTATCATGAATTTTATAATCCATAGTCATCATTACAAAATTATATACTCCTATGTTAATAAAAAGTATTCATTCTATCTCTCCAATATTCATAATCATTGACATAAAAAATAGTGGTCTTGTAGGATTGATATTATCAATACAACCAAAATTTAATCCTTCCATATTTCAAAACATATAAAAAATGTATTTCTACAAAAATGTTCGTGTAGTTTTTTTAATAAAATTATATTAAAATCAAGACCAAATTGCAATTGTTAAGAAGATAAAATAATATGAACGTATATATAAGAATCCGGATCTTCATTTTCAAGAATGCCTTCCTTTTTATGGAGTTTTTGAGAAAAATGGAGTTTCTGGAAATTTTTGAAGTATACACCATGTACTCTTTTCCCGCTCGAAGTCATGTGCTGGACATGTCCGGGCCACACACATGGTGTTTAGGGGTGATGTGGAGACCGATTTAAGCAGTGTATAGAAAACCCTAGTACAAGCCATGTACTCTAAAAGTACACACCATGTACATTTTTTTCATTAAATGGACTAGGGTAACACCTAATCAATGAAAATCTCTTCTTCTCCAGCTTCTTTGTTCGAGAGTGTTGGGAATCTGCGGATCTTCGACGAGTTTTCCTTCCTCCGTCTGTTCTCCGATTTGAGCACTATCAATTGCATTGGAATCGCAGCGGTGAGTTCTCCCTTCTGCTTAAGCCTTGTTTTCCAATTCTTCTTCTTTCTCAAGTTATCATGGTTTGAGTGTTTTGGGTGTTTTCTTAGATCTTTGACGTTCTAAGGAGAATTAGTCTTCATGGTTCACGTATAGCGATCTCTTATGATAGAGGTAGGTGGTTTGTGCCTTTCTGTAGAAATTCATTGAGTATTTTATGAAAATTCCACCAATAACCTTAAACGGGGTACTACATGTTTCTTGTTTTTCCCCTGATGTTTCCCTGCTTTGCTTGATTGTTTGAGTAGAGGTAATTGCTTGGGAATAAGGTTGTTTTACTATAATCTGGAAGTTTTTCCATTCTTGTTATGCTTGTTTAGTGTATTTCAAGTAACCATGCCTAGTTGTAGGATAGTGGAACTTTTTTATTGTTATAATTTTGTGCCTTAGAATGATAGCCAAGTATTTCTTGAGGTTTACTTGGGCCGAGATGCGGGCTATGCATGATGGTATACACATGGCTACGAGAACCTAGTGTAGTGGACCATAGGGAAAATGGACAGAAGGGATTCTCTAGAGTGTCTATAATTACAATGTGAGACCACATGGGGAATTGATGTTGAGTGCTTTCTCAGAGATTCTGTAGTTCCTAGATGCGGGCCACATGGGGAATTGACGTTGAGTGCTTCCCCAAAGAGCGTTTAGCATGATACGAGACTATAGTGGGAATTGACAGTGAGTGATTCCCTAGAGAGTCTATTCTTTAGCTGAACCAGAGGGGTGAGACTGTGTGTGCCTCCCAGAGGGTTGCTAGTACATGTAGGATGAACCTTAGGGGTTAGACTATGAGAACTACCTGGTGGTTACCTTTTTGTATTTCTTTCTTGAGTGGTTGATTCTTGTTTGTAGATTATATACTCGAAACTGTGGATTGTTACTATTGTGTATTTTCCTAGTTACTGCTTGTTGTTTACTGCTTACTGTACTTTACCTGCCATATATTCACTGACCTTTCGGCACAGATCTTTGTGTGGTTGCCTATTGGGACTTTGTCTCACCCTGTTTGGGTCATGTTTTTGGGTCCAAAATGATTATGTTGTTTCAGTAATAGATAAGGGAAAGCACCCTTCTACTTTAGGTTATTGATTGCACTAGAGCTGGAGAGCATGAGACCGAGCTGAGGCTTGTGATGCTGAGGACTTTCTCATCTGTTTTTCTTTTGTACATGGGCTTAGTACCGTATTTCATCATTGTGACTTGTTTGGCTATTTTCCTAGACATATATGTATCATGCATCATTTCATATATTTATGCTCCAATTGTTTATTTGTTAGTCTTCCCATGTTTACCATTTTCTCTTGTATACATGTCTTCTACTTCTGCTATTGTTGTTATTTATTTTATCTTCCGCTGTGTGCTCTACCAAGGAGGTCATTGTTTGCCCACTATCACAACCAAGGCCCTCGCTGCTAGTCAGAAGCCTCTGGAATTTTGGAAATGCGCTTGAGGTCATGTGACCAACCGGGTATGGGGCGCCTCTGGGTGGCATTCGGAACCGGGACGTTACAAAGTAGTTTCAGAGGGATTTATTTTCTCATGATTTACTGTTTGGAGGCTTTAGCCAGGGATAGGATGGATTCAGTACTTGGTACTAAGCTGTGCTCCTGAGTAGCTAACCCGTGTACAGGGAAAAGCAATACTAACACATTATTGCAGTTTTCTAGTTTTGATATTTTACAGTTGATATGATTTCACCTAGAGTGATCCACATGAATTGTGTTATTATTGTTGTTGATATTGTGGTTCTATTTCTGTCACATCCTGATGAGATGAGGGTATTCCATCTCATGCTTCATATATAAACTTGTAAGAAATCACATGCCATGCATTCTTGCCATGCCATCTAGGGTGCATTAGAAATTGCATGTTGTTGTAATAGATGTTGGGTAGATGACTCATGCTGTTGTGATAAATGCTTTGATAGAATCTCTGAAGTTTGATAGAAAGGTTGTTTGTTTGGTACGCTTCTTAAATGAACGCCAATTTTTGGATCATGAGGTGTTATGGACCCTATTGAATTGGAAATTGGTGAATTATTGACTTGTTTTTCCTTATATATGACTATATTAGATGCCAATAATTGATTCTTCAGGAGTATGGGCCCTCACAGATCGGAATTTTGCAACTTCTTTCTCATTTTTCAGTGTTTTCTGGGCTTCAGTGCAGTTTCGGAGCTACTGCTCGGAAAAACCCAGAATACACGGCATGTAATTTTTTTATAAACGCTGTGTAGTTTAAAATCGTGTCACTAACTATGTGAGTAGAAACACGAGTTGTGAAAAACCTCCAGAAACACGCTGTGTATGGTAGGTACATGCTGTGTAGTAGTGAGCGTGTACCCGACCGTGTAACTAACAACACAGGTCGAGGAAACTCATGTCATACATGCCGTGTTTTGTATAAACACGCAGTGTATCCATGTCCTCAGAACCCAGCTGTGTCACGAACAACATGGGATGCTGTTCTCTCATCCTATACATTCCGTGTTTGTTCAGAACACACCGTGTAATGGTCAGCCGTGTACTTGGACGTGTCGCCAACGACACGGGTCGTAAAAATCTTCAAGTACACACCGTTTGTTTTCGGAACACACTGTGTTGTCTTAGCCGTGTAGCCGACCATGTAACTAACAACACTAGTCGTTGAAACCTTGCCCACTACACACCGTGTCCACAGGGAACACACCGTGTAGTCTCAGTTTATACAGACCATGTGGGTTAGCCGTGCAAGGAGACACGAGCAGGGGAGTGGAGTTAAGTACACATCATGTAGAGTTTATACACGCCATGTAGTCCTGTTGTGTAATCTTGAGTGTTTCTTTCTCCTGTTTCTATTTTTTACTCCTTTGTTCTTTGTCCTTGTTTTTCTAATCTAAGGTATGCTTTTGATATTTCAGAGATATGCCTCCGAGATGTCCTTCGGTTGTACATTAGTTGTCAGTCTGTGATTACACGCTAGAAATGGCTGATCAGGGACTTCGTGACGATCCTCCGGTCAGGCCAGCCTTGGCACCAATTGTCATAACAGTCGCAGGAGCAGATTCATAGTTCTAAGAAGGCTTTATGGGGATGATTCAGACCTTTCAAAGAGCACTACCTCCTGCCACGGTTATGGCAGACTTGATGCGTGTTTTCTAGCAGCAGCATCCTCCTACTTTCTCGGGGGAAGGAGGACCACAGGCTGCAGAGTCATGGATGGAATTCATGCTGACTATCTTCAAGCATCTGGAGACACATCTAGAGATATGAGTCTAGATCGCTACCTACATTCTCCATGACTCCACCAAGACGTGGTGGGAAGTGATCTCACAGGCGAGTCATCCATAGGTTATGGATTGGGAGGAGTTCCAACGCGTGTTCTATGACTACTTCTACCCAGAGACCCTGAGGGCCGATCGAGCCTGGGAGTTCATGAGTCTAGAGCAGGGTACTCTTTCCATCATGGAGTATTCCTCTCATTTCACCGAGCTGCAGTGTTTCACACCCCTCCAAGAAGGAAGTGGGGTGTTTATGAATATCTATTTGGGGTTCGGTTATCACCAGTTGCACGTTAGACCATCAGATATACCTCTAACAGCCTTCAAGAGAAGGTATGGTCTCTACGAGTATACAGTTATTCCATTCGGTATCATGAATGTGCCAGTAGTTTTCATGGCAATGATGAACAGATTGTTCCATCCTTACTTGGACTACTTTGTCGTGGCCTTTGTGGATGATATCTTGGTGTACTCCCACACTCGACACGACCATGATAACCATCTTGAGATTGTTTTGAGTACACTGAGAGAGCATCAGAATAATGCTAAACTCTCATAGTTCCACTTTTGGATGGTTGAGATTCACTTCTTGGGCCACGTCATCTCAGTGGCAGGAGTATCTGTGGACCCAGAGAAAGTGAGAGCTGTAGTTTCCTGGGAGCATCCAAAGAACTTTTTTGAGGTACGAAGTTTTCTAGGGATGGCTTGATACTACAGTCGCTTCAGTCAAGACTTTTCATGCCTATCAACTCCTTTGATGGGTCTGACCAAGAAGGGGTAAAGTTCTTATGGCAAGATTCATGGGAGTCATCCTTTAAAGAGCTGAAGGGAAGTTTGACATCAGCACTGATACTAGTATTGCCAGATCCAGTCAAGAGCTATACTGTTTATTTTGATGCTTCAGGTATTGGACTAGGCACTGTTCTTATACAGGGAGATGGAGTCGTTGTGTATGGGTCTCGGCAGTTGAGGCCACATGAGAGGAACTACCTGACGCACAATTTGGATTTAGCAGCTGTTGTTCATGCCTTACGCTGTTGGAGATGTTACCTTCTTGGAGATAACTTTGTTGTTTTCACCGACCACAAGTGTATCAAGTACATCTTCACTCTAGCGTGATCTGAATCTAAGGTAGCACAGGTGGATTGAGTATCTTCAGTCCTTCAACTTTGAGCTTGCCTATACGTCAGGAAAGGGAAATGCAGTGGCAGATGCGTTGAGTAGAAGAACACAGATTCTGGTAGTTCAGGAGGCTATTAGTGAGTGGCATATTATGGCTCTGTTCTCTGAGATGCACTTGGAGGTGCACAATAGACAGGGACATACCATTCTTTCTTCTGTAGTTGTTACCTCTACACTTCATGATCGGGTACGGATGAGGAAACTGTCAGACGTAGAAGGCTTAGTCCAGCGGGAGAGTGTGTCAGGAGAGGACCCTCTTCCAGGATGGACAGTGGGCGAGGATGAGATCTTGCATTTCCTGGGACGCGTATGGGTGCCATCATACATACATGAGGAAAGGATGTGGGATTTTTATTCCTCAGTTTGGGCAGTTCACCCTGGTGTCACCAAGATGTATCAGGATCTTCATTGCCAGTACTGGTGGCCAGGTATGAAGAGAGATGATGCTAGTTTTGTCATGAGATGTTCTACTTGTCAGCAGGAGAAAGCAGAGCATCAGTGACCAGCATGGATTTTACAGTATTTACCCATTCTGTAGTGGAAGTGGAACGATGTCGCAATGGACTTTGTGACCGGGTTGCTGAGGTCTCCTCGGGGAAACGATGTTTTTTGGTTTTTTGTCGACAGGCTCATGAAGGTTGCACATTTTTCCAATCAAGGAGACCTTCAGTGTTGATGATCTGGGATGGTTGTACATCCGGGAGATCGTACGTCTACATGTAGTTACACAATCAATTGTTTTAGATAGAGATGTGCACTTTACTTCTCAACTCTGGCAGGGGATTTAGAAGGCTTTGGGTATGTAGGTACTCTTGAGTACGTCATACCATCCCCAGATAGATGGATAGTCTGAGCGTACAATCCATGTGCTTGAAGATATGCTCTGAGCTTTCATTCTATACTTTCTTGGGAGAAGCATATTCCTCTGGTGGAGTTCGCCTACAAAAAATGTTTTCAACTGACTATTTAGATGAAAGCTTATGAGGCTTTATACGGTAGGCCATGCTAATCACCCTTATGCTGGATGGAGGTAGAAGAGGCAGCATTGCTGGGACCTCGTCTTGTTCAGGAGACCTCAGAGCAGATAGGGTAGATTCGGAAGAGGATGGCTACAACAAAGTCTCGATAGAAGTCTTATGATGATCAGCGGAGATGACTTCTGGAGTTCGAGGTTGGGGATCAGGTTTTCCTATCTGTCGCACCGAGGTTGGGACACAAGAGGATTCAGATACATGGTAAGCTTTCACCACGGTACGTCAGGACCTTTTAGGTATTAGAGAGAATAGGGTTGGTTGCCTATCAGTTGTAGCTACCTCAGAGGTATCGGGCTATGCATGACGTCTTCCACGTCTCTCAGCTCCGACATTACTTTTCAGACCCATCTCATGTATTTCATCCTGAGGAAGTTGAGCTCGAAACGGATCCATCGTTTGAGGAGAATCCTATACGGATTGTTGATTGAAGTATGATGGTTCTCTGAGGGTGGTATGTTCCTCTAGTATGGGTGTTATGGCAGCATGGGCGAGTACAAGACGAAACCTGGGAAAGGGAGGCCGATGTACGATCGTAGTGGCCGAAGTTATTTGAGGTTTCTTCTACTACACCTCACTAGGGAAATTATAGGATAAATTTATTTAATGGGGGAAGTTTGTAAGAACCCAGATCTTCATTTTTAGGCATTCCTTCCTTTTTCTGGAGTTTTTGAGAAAATGGAGTTTCTAGAAATTTTTTAAGTACACGCCGTGTACTTTCAAAGTACACGCAGTGTACTCTTTTCCCGCTCGAAACTGTGTGCTAGCTGTGTCTGGGTCACACACACACGGTGTGTAGGGGTGATGTGGAGGCTGATTTAAGCGGATTACATAAAAACCTAGTACACACCATGTACTCTAAAAGTACACGCTGTGTACTTTTTTTCATTAGATGGATAGGGGTCACACCTAATCGATGAAAAGCTCTTCATCTCTATCTTCTTCATCCGAGAGCATTAGGAATCCATGGATCTTCGATGAGTTTCCATTCCTCCATCCATTCTTCGATTCGAGCACTATCAATTGCATTGGAATTGAAGCAGTGAGTTCTCCCTTCTTCTTGAACCTTGTTTTCCAATTCTTCCTATTTCTCAAGTTATCGTGCTTTGAGAATTTTGGGCATTTTCTCTGATCTTCGACATTGTAAGGAGAATCAGTCATTGTGGTTCATGTATAACTATATCCTAGGATCAAGGTTGGTGGTTTATGCCTTTCTGTAGAAATTCTTTGAGTATTTTGTGTAAATTCCACCAATACCCTTAAACGGGGTATTGCGTGTTTCCGGTTTTTCCCCTGTTTTTTTCGTGCTTTGCTTGATTGCTTGAGTAGAGGTAATTTCTTGTGAATAAGGTAGTTTTAATATACTCTGGACGTTTTTCCATGCTTTTTATGATTGTTTTGCATTTTTCCAGTCGCCATGCCTATTTGTAGGATAGTGGAACTGTTGTACGGTTATGCTCTTTGCCTTAGAATGATAGCCAAGTAGTTCTAGAGGTTTACTTGGGTCGAGACGTGAGCTATTCATGTTGTTATACACAGGGCTGCGAGATCCTAGTGTAGTGAACCATATGGATAATGGATGGAAGGGCTTCTCTAGAGTGTCTTTAATTACGATGCGCGACCACATGCGGAATTGATGTTGAGTGCTTCCTCAGAGAGTACATAGTTCCTCAGCGTGGGCCACAGTGAGAATTGATGTTGAGTGATTCCCTAGAGAGCCTTTAACATGATACAAGACTATAGGGGGAATTGACGGTGAGTGCTTCCCCATAGAGTCTTTTCTTCAGCTGAACCAATGGGGTGTGACTATGTGTGCCTCCCAGAGGGTTTCTAGTACTTGTAGGTTGAGCCTTAGGTGTTAGATTGTTAGAACTACCCAGTGGTTACCTTTTGATTTTGCTTTCTTGAGTGGGTGTTTCTTGTTTGTAGATTATATGATAGAAACTGTGGATTGTTACTGCTATGTATTTTCCTAGTTATTACTTGTTGTTTACTTCCTACTATACTTTTCTAGCCATATATTCACTAACTGTTAGACACAGATCTTTGGGTGGTTGTCTATTGGTACTTTGTCTCACACGCTGGTGTGTTCATGTTTTTGGGCCCAAACAGATTATGTTTTTGCGAGTATAGATAAGGGAAATCTCCCTTCTACTTCGTGTTCTTGATTGCACTAGAGTTGGAGAGCATGGGACCGAGCCGAGGCTTGCGATGATAAGGAGTTTCTCATCTGTTTTTCTTTTGTACTTGGGCTTAGTACCGTATTTAAGCATTGTGACTTGTTTGGATCTTTTCCTAGACATATATGTATCATGCATCATTTCATATATTTCTTCTCCAGTTGTTTATTTTTTAGTCTTCCACTATTTACAGTTTACTCTTTTATACATGTCTTCTATTTCTGCTATTGTTGTTATTTATTTTTTCTTCCACTGTGTGCTCTGCCAAGGAGGGAATAGTTTCTCCACTATCACACCCAAGTCACTCACTGCTAGTCAGCAACCTCTATCATTTGGGAAATGCACTTGAGGTCATGTGACCAACCGGGTATGGGGTTCCTCTTGGTGGCATCTGGAACCGGGATGTTACAGTATATGACCAGTGAAATCCACATTTGATACCATTTGTTAGTATCAATATTATATAAAATTGTATTTGATTCCAATTGTTGGATTGAAATGTATATTTATATGGCTAAATACAAGATGTGGTGAATTGAATATTAAAAAAAATTGGTTTTGTTAACATAGAAAGAAACACTATTTTACATGGTTAAACAAACCATATTCACAAAACTTATTTTTTATATTAACAATGATTCGACTAGACACTTTGGTCCAATAAAAAAATATCGTAATATTGTAGATAATGATATTAGTCATGGGTCATTATGATAAATTGATTCTACATTCAAAACATATAGAATCCTATTCAGTTAGTGTTGGTAATGTAATAAGAGGTTAATAATATTCATAGTAGAAAACAAATATAGAAGGAATTGTAATCAAAATGGTTATGATATATCATATTAATACAAATAGTAGTGATTCTATCATAAACCATATAGAACCATATTTAGAGTAGTACTATATTCACAACCTAATACATGGTATAAAAAATGTATCATAATCAAATATATTATGATAAACAAGATAAAAATAAGAATATGTATATAAATATATTAGGTTTTACTATAGGTAGTGGAATTAAGAGATGTTTAATAAAACAAGTAATACAAATGAATACAGTTATTTTATCCCAAAGAGTAGTGTATCTAATAACCAAGTATAGAGGCCCCTTGTTTTATACCTACACGAAATTATATATTTCTCTTACCAGATAATGCCCTCAATACGATGATTCGTCTGTCTCACTATCTTTGTGATCCCCCAGTATGATGATCAGATTTTCTGTGTTGTTATCCTCGTAATCTCTAGATAAAGCATATTGGATTCTTTATCTCGTTATCCCCATGATACTTCATTCGTATTCACACGATAATTCATTGAGATTACAAGTACAAACTCAAAAAGGATTCAAGTACATGGAACAAGAAGTTCACACTTGTAAGTTTTAGTGCTCCCACACACTGAGTATTTTTATAAATTAAAATGTTCATCACACTTCAATATGGTGAATTTATGTGTTTTTTTCTCACTTATAAAATCTTCAGATAAACAAGTATTTATATGAAACTCCCCAATAGTAATATTTAACCTCTAAAATTCATATTTTCTATGTGATTTTTTCAAGGATGTGGACACCAGGAACTCCAACAGTTATATTATAATAGAATGCATGACATCAGTTTTATATACACCTTTCATAGATTCAAATGTACTTCACATATTAATGATTGGATTTTATTAGTACAAAAAGGTCATTACGATAAAATCATTGAGTCTAAGTATGAATGAAATTTAAAAAATTTCTGATCTGAATGTCGAAATTTTGTTAGTATAAAAGAAAAAACAAGAGATCTTATATTAGGTATGATAATGTTGAGAATGATAACATTGGGTGTGATTATTATCGTATCCAGTCTCATTATGATAGACATCTTATATCTAGTATCATTATAATAAACATATCATATCCAGTTCCATTACGATAAAATAAATTTAGAAGAGTTTAAATCTTATTCTATGTGAAATTAGTTATTATGTTTTATTTTAAAAACATTATAAAAAAATTGTACAAATATTTTAATAAATAAATAGGATATTTGTGATTTTCAAAACAAAATAATAAAAAATGTCACAAGAGACACATTTTATTCAACAACCATGTACAAAAAATTGTTATTTGTACACACCTGGTTTGACCCTCCTAAGGGATATTCAAAGGATAATTCTCATTTTCTTTATATACTATTGTGAATGATTAAAAAAAATTACCAAATGAAACCAAAAATTATGTTTCTATGATTAAAACTGGATAAAATTTAACTGCGGCTGATGGTTAACTGGTATTTTGAATTATAAATTATTTTATGAGCTAATCCAATATATTATTTTGCCTATAAATGGATCCTTAATGGAAGAAGGGAGTCAATTTGCATAACTAATTTTGAGATTTTCTTTTTGAAGAAACCAACATAGTTTGTATTTGAATGGAGTAAATTGTGGCTATTTTTGGCAATATTAATTAGGTAATGAAAAATAAACTTTCATAAATGGAGAAACATATTACATAGTGATATTATTCGATTATGGGTCGATTTTTGTGACAAAATCCCTCATAATTTGGTGTGACTACTAATATAGTTTAATCTGACCAATTGATTAAGTGTTTACAGAACATATTCATGGAATTTGGATGTGTTGAAAAGAAAAAAAATCACATGTACTGCACTATCTCAAAGGAAATATTAGTCAATAGTGGTTGTTGATCCAGAATACTAGGGAGGAGGATGACATAGACTCATGGAATGGAAAAATATAAGAAGGAATTTTTTTAAAAATATTTCCCTCATGAGATACAAATTCAAATGCGGAGAAACTTCTTTTTCATAAATAAAAAAATGATGAGTGTTTTTTCTGAGTATGAGACCACCATGAAAAGGTTATCTAGATTTGTTATTGATCACATACGTAAGATATATTGTAAGATATGCCATTTATTTTAAAGGATTAAGACATGTTTTTCAAGGGCACTACTCTCTAAAACTATTTGGTCAAATGATGAATAATATTTATGTTCAATGAAAATGAAGAACATGCTCTCCAAAATCTGCTATATTCAAGGGTATCCCAGAGAAGAATAAGTCATATCATAATCAAGATATAAGTAATTATTCAAAGAAGAATAAAAATATGAATAAATTTCCCCTTTTTGACAAATGTGGAATGATTATCCCTTGGAAATTCTTGAAGGGATTCTGAGTTTGTTAAATTCTTGGAGAAAATGGTCAAAATATTAAGGACATCAAGTGTAAAAAGGTCTACACTTATATTTAGTGTTTCAATTTTGAAAATATGGGTATAAATGATTTCAAATTCCCTATGTATCAATGTAATCTAGTATAAATTAGACTAATGGGATATGGCCAAGCTTACGTGATCACTACTATTTTTGTGGAAGTACCAAATAGTGTGGTGGATGGTACTTTAATCTTGAAATAAAATTTAAATAACACATTGTTTGTATGAAGACTCAACCTTAAACATTAGATAAATAGTTAATTCAACTAGAATACAATTATTACATTCCGAAAGATCATTTTTTATTAGAGTTTTAGGGAATTAATTCAAAATTAATTGATAAGAACCCATAGGAATTCAAACCAGATACTACTGAAACAATCTTCATTTATCCCATAATTCAAATTCTTATAAAAAACTTAAATCGTTTTTGAAAATTCGTCAAAATTTAACTTGGATTATTCTTTTATCTTACCAATCATTAAACCCTATAAAAAAAATCAAATATGGGATGAGTAAAAAATGATCAGTATGTGACATAAATAGGAGGAATGAAATTATTAGTACATGAATACTTATAAACATTGAAAATAATTTTCAAAAATATATACTTCTAAAAATTATAATATCTTATACATTATTTTTAAAAACATGAAATTTCTATAAAACATAGTAAAAATAATTAAGCAATTTAGTTAACGTGGGGTTTTATTTTTATACCAAAATTACATATTATTGTAACCCTCAAGACTACCAAATGCTTTTTAACCCTCACAATTGCCATGCAATGAAACACTCATGACTACCTTATTATGTAACTATTATAATTAAACTTTGAATCACCATTACAGTCAACTTCCAATATACCTAATTAATTGGAGAGATATCATATACCTAATTTTTATTGATTTATAATGGAACCACATTTCATAAAAAAATTACCAATAACCACAACATTAACATTAAACATGAATACTTGCATCATAAAAACAATTCCTTCAGAAAAAGAACTTATTTTAAAATAATACTATAAAAATTCAACGAAAAGATCATTATTTGTAAATATCCATTAAATCATAGAATAACTAAAAATAGTATTTCATCATTAATGTAAGAAAATACACTAATTCCGTATATGTTAATTTTTTTTATATTGTACAAATATAAATTTAAAGATGATTTTTAAAATAAATGTACATTACCCCATGTCCAACATCCTACAGATGTGTTGAAACCTAGTTTATAACATTTTAAAGTGTCTAATTAATTTTTTAAATAACTGTGTTCATATTTATAATTCCTTATATGATCTTCTTATAACATCTTTCCACCCATTTATTGATTATAAATGGTAATTTCTATTTTTTTGGGAGTGTTTATTTCATGGTTTCAATTGTTGATTCATTATAAATTTTCTGGTCGAATGGAAGAAAAACTAAAACAAGTGGACATAAATGATATCAACATGTTTTAATAATTTTAAATGATAAGATATTTCATTTTTTTATATTAGGACGATTCATTATATAAAACATAATTGAAAATGATTTAATTTATTTTAGTAGTTTTGACGACAATAACAAACATATTTAATTTTCATTAATATAATGATAAAGTATTAGTTATATAACCTTATATAAATGATAATAATAATGAAAAAAATATTTTACCATACTAATCTTTTTATGACTATCCTTGAAGGTGATACTAGAAAATTAAAACACATCATCCATAATGACGGTAAATCGACACATCACAGATGATGATATAATTTTTTAGAATATAAGAATAGGTGTAAAGGTTTGAGGATAGATATTCCATTAACATAACAAAATTTCAGTATATTTAAGATACTGGAGTTATCATGTCACTTGGATGAGGGTAGGTGAGTTCAGAAAAATAAAAGAAAATAAATTTAAAATAAATTTAAAAGAAAACGATCTCTTGAACATAATATCCTTGAGAACCGCCTTATTGCCCTTGGTTTTTGCATTTTTATGATACCAAAAGGTCATGAACATGGGTATAAGTCTTGGTGATGGAATTGAGAATAAATTAAACAATCTAAAAGGATTCAGAGGTGTGACAGGAATATGTGGTGAGGGGTGGTATTTATAATGGAGGAGAGGGGTGGTTTTTTATTTTATTATTTATTAGATTATTATATTTTCCTCAAGACTATGAATAGTTTTGATACCAAAAATTAAATATAGTAATTGGTTAAGGACAGATAAATATTGTGGTTCTTAAATTAGAAATGACTCAATAAAGAGTGTATTTATCTTCTAATGGTATATACTGTAATTTACTATATTTCACTATTTTCCAAAAAATTATCTATTATAGAAAAATCCAAAAACCCAACCCTAGAATTTTTTTGAAATATGTTAACTAAATATTGAATATATTTTATGAATGTAATTATTCAAGAATGTGAAATTTAATTTTTAATTAAATGCATTATTTAATTTAAAAATACCAATTTTAAAAAGATAACTGATTTTATAAAAATTTGAAAAATTAATTAAGATCTCATAAAATTATATTATAATCATATGAAAAAAAATTAAATTATGAATCTATTTTATAAAGGTAAAATTTATTATATATCATTATATTATTTTTAAAATTTAAAATATATGTTTATCTGTCACAAACAACAACGATATTTATTTTATTATTTTAAAAAAAAAATTTAGTTATTTCATTAAATTAATACATATTATTTTCAAATAAAAGATACATAAATATTCCTTATACATTCATAGGTTATTTTACTATTCTCTTTGTGGAGATTCAATAATTTCTATAAACACCACTTCTTTTATTTTACATTTATAATGAAATTTACTATTTAATTCCCAAAAGAAAACAAATTATTTTATAAGTACATGGTTTGTTATCTCCCCACCTATTCTGGAAATTTTGGACTCCCAATATTCATTCACATATTAAAAAAGTGAGGATACTATTCCCTCATAGCATTTTCATATTCCAACGTTGTTTCATCAACCATGTGCTTTCTCCAAAAATTCCTTCATTATTGAATTACCTTATTTCACAATAAATTCTATCTATCCCCAAGAATATGAACATGGTTACCTTTATAAGAATGGTTCTATTCTAGTTGAACTACTTATTAGATAAAAACATGTTATGAATGTAGCATATAATTTTTTAACATCGAAACATAGAAAAGATTACGTACCTATGATAAACTCGGAGGTAAGTCAACTCGATAGGAAACTGGTTCGTCTCTCTCCAGGATTCCAAAATGTCCAATGAACTATGGACATAGGTTTCATTTCATTTAAAAATGAATAAAAATTTTCCATTTTGGTATATTAAGGAAAAAATGATCTCCTACCTTGAAATAAATGACATTCCTCTGGGTATCTATATAACTTTTTTTCCTTCTTTGAGCTGCCCTCACATCTTGTTAGACCATCTTCACTTTCTCAGCCAAATACTCTATTAATTCTGGTCCCATCATCTTTCATTCTATAACAGCTTCCCAAAATGATGGAGTATGACAAAAATTTTCTTTATAAGGCATCAAAAGGATAGATATGTATACTATAATGAAAAATGTTTTTATAATAAAAATGAACAAAATATTGATTCTGATAACAAATTACCTAGCAATCCATTGAACACTCGAATAATATCCTCTAACTTCTTGAATATTTCTCTCTGATTGTCCATCATATTAAGGATGAAAAATAGTGATTAAATTTAATTCAGTTCCTAAAAACAACTAAAGAGACTTCCAAAAGCGAGAAGTGAGGATGCTATCATTGCCAAAATAAATGAAGAGATGAACTCTGTGTAACATTACTCTCTCTTTGAGGTATAGTTAAGAAATTTTATCTAAAGAAATATTATTAAGAATAGGAATAAAATATGCATATTTAGTCAGTCAATCAAAAATAAATCAAATATCATTATTACCTCAATAATTATTTGGTAGTCCCAACACGAATTCCTTGGATATATTTTCTAATTTCCACTTAGGTACTGGAAAAGGTGGAATAATACCCTTTGGTAGTTGTCACTCTACTTATCAGGATTAAAAGTCAAACATTTCATGGTAAAATTAGTAGTCTCTTTATTTATTCCATCTCACCAATAATAATCTTGAAAGTCTCTTGGAATCATAGTGTTTCCATGAAGAACTGAAAATGAATAACTTTTAGATTCACATAATAAATACTTCCAATCGTGAATCACAAGGAACATATAATATCTTCTCAAATCGTAATACACTATCCTTATCAATGTTATATTTTTGTAATATTTTCATTTCTAAAAAATTATACCTTTTTTGTAACTCCAAATCTTTTTTATGCACTTTCAAAATTATATCTAATAGAGTTGATTTCACTGACACAAGAAACGAAATTGATAAATTTCCTACACATATAACTTCCAAGCCTAAATTAATCAAATTATTAATCAAGGTTTTTTGTTGAAAACAAAACATGGTTAATGTAGAGTGATTCTATCAACTCAATAAATCTTCCACATTGTTTTATTTTCAACAATGTTAATTGATCATGTAATCATAATCCTTTATTAGATCAATCCATCTCATATTCCTTATGTTCAATTCCTTTCGGGTGAATATATACATAAAATATTTATGGTCAGTATACATTGCACATTTGGATCCACATAATTATGTCCCCATAATATTAGAGAGAAAACAATCGAAGATAATTCAAATTCATGTGTGGGATAATTTAACTCATGAGGATTGAATCTGCAGTAAACATAATAAATTACATGATCATTATACATTATACTGCAACTAATTACCTTAAATGAAGTATCAATATAGATGATAAACTACACATTTCTTAAAGTAAAGGATAAAACCAATGAATTCTCCTACATTATCTTCATTTATTTAAAATAAAACATCATTGTCTTCTATTAAAATTTATTTAACACCATTTCATGGTTAATTAGATACTAGGCTAGATAATAATGAAATGTTTTTGACAAGATGTCAGTAATAGTCTAATAATCCCCTTAAAATGTAAATCCCAACAACATTTGTAGGAAATTTCCATTCATCACCCTCTTTGGGGTTTGTGGGATAAAATCTTATTCCTCCATTATTGAAAATATTACTTAGAAAAGAAATGTGTTGCAACAAAAAATAACATTATATAATTTTCCAAAATTACATAATAAGTTTAATGGTTTTCAGATCAATAGTTATACTTTTTCATGTTCCTGATATCATTTTGAATAAACAAAAATATCATCAATAAAAAACATATCCACATATCGATAGAAGATTCTATTCATAAGATCCATAAATATAGTAGGTTCATATATCAAACCAAAGGGAATAAAAACAAACTCATAATGCCCATATTTTGTTCACAATGCTCTTTTTGGAATGTCATCCTACTTCACCTTCAGCTAATGGTACCCAGATATCATGTCAATCTTTAAGAAAAACTAAGCTACCTAGAGTTAATCAAACAATTCCTCTATATAAGAAACTTGAAACTTACTCTTAATAGTAATTCTATTAAATGAATTATAATAAATTAAAATAACCATTGAACCTTATTTCTTTTAAATGATTAGAATAGGATAACCCTATTGGGAGGTGCTTGGAAAAATTAATCTATTATCAAGAAAATTATGTAACTGCTTTTTTAGTTCTAAAAGTCCCATGTGAGCCATTTTATAAAGGGGTTTTGAGATTGTATTTTCATCATAAACTATGAAAATAATAAATTCAACATCTTAATTAGGTATAACACTAGTAAAATCATTTTAAAAAACATCAAGGTATTCATTTACAAAAGGTACATCATTAAACTATACAGTTCCCTTTTTTCAATAATATGTGAAAGAAAACTTCCCTTTCCATCCATAATAATTTCTCACATTCTAGATATGTTATCTGTGGTATGGGAATATTCTATTATAAAAACTAAAACTCTTTCTGAGTATGAACTTCTTTAGATCTAGAATTAATACTATCATGATAAAAAGAAACTCATTCCACCCCTAGAATAATATAAAACACTTCTAAGGGGAAAATAATAATGTTTTCATGTATTATCAATACATAGATAACAACATAATGATTCTCATAATATATTTTTGTATTAATATTTTTCCATAGTGTTTCTAAAATAAGTTCTGATATCATTTCACGTGGTGATATTTTTAATTCACTAAAATTTTAACAGAAAAAATTGTTTCTATAGACCCTAAATCAAACAATAAATCAGAAAAACATGAGTAAACAAACAATGTACTTGATACCACTTAATTGAATAGCCCAATATCTATAGAATTAGTCATAATTTATTTCTCTACACCATTGTTCTTGTAACACCCAAATATTTCATAGTACTTTATTTCATCAAAGTAACTCAATAACTTTCGATTCACGCAACACCGAGTTCAAGCACAACATGACTTTCCAAACATTCCATTCAAAATCAGTTATGAATAGTATTAAATAAATTTTTATTCTTATATACTCTATATAATTTTAGAATCCATATTATGTCTTTCTTAGATATAATATAAGAAAAAATTTATTTTTTTCTAACAAAAGATGTATTTTTCAAAAATGAAATTTAACCACCTTTTAATGGAGAAGATTTTTTAAAACAAATATTTGAAAATTTTATATATTAAGTTTCATGAAATTAAATAATTCTTTATATTATGGACATAGAAATTAATTTGGATAAATTTTTGGTACTTTTCTGATAACATTCATATTTTGATGAATAATGAAAAATACAAAATTTTAATTGAAAACAAAATTTTTAATCAAAATAATTTATAGTGTTAAATTATACATTTGAATGGGTGTGAAGTATAATTAGATTATATTTTTACCATTTAATACAATGTAGGTCATTATAAGTAATTTATCGTTTAAATTTGACATAAACACATGTCAATCTTTTGGTAGTTTTTATTTTTTTCAAAAACCCGCCTTTTGGTTTTGACAACGGGAATTAATTTTAAATTTATAAATACAACTTCTAGGTTTTTAATTTGGTAAAATAGACTTCATTTTTGAATTCGGATTATCAAAATTAGCTTAGGGGGAATTTTTAGTATTTTTCTAAAAACTTTCAATTTTTGATTAATAGTGAAAAATACTACGTTATTGTTTAAAAACAACTTTTTTATTTAAATAATCATTTAATATATTTAATTTTATTTTTGGTCAAAATAGATACATAATAACTATATATGTTTAAAGTAATTCATTGGAGTCATTTTATAATAAGTTTAAATATATAAAATTTTATTGAACTTTTTACCCTCTTATACCCATCTTCTAGGAGCATTTGAAAATTTACATAAAACATAATTTTACCCCTTCCGTGAGTTTAATTTCAAAAATCCGAGAGACACGGTTAACCTCAATAAGTAAAATGTGGTTCAATAAGATGAAAATAATTTTGGGTGAATCGTAACTTTTGACTTTTATTTACCACGGTTAAAAGTAAATAGGGTAATTGAGGGTAAAAATGATATTATAATTACCCTAAAACATGTACTAATTCTATTGGATTAGTTTAATTCGACCAAAAAAACCATACGAATAAAATATGATCCTTTAGGTCCACTTGGATTATATTAGAAAATTTATTATTAATTAATTCAAAGAAGAGTTAAAAGTGTTAAATTCAAGTTTTCATAACTAAAACATTTTTAATATAGGTTTATACATAATATAAATTCAACTATAAATATTAATTAAAAATATTAAAATATTTCCTAAATAATGGTATTTTATTAATAATTTTTAGAAATTAAATAATTAAATTCATTTATGACACAATGACGATGCAGTAATTACCTTATTAATGAAAGATTAAAATAATTAATTTTATAAATATCAAAATAAATCTAATTTTAGACTTTTTATGAATTAAGATAATTTTTCTAGGATAATATTACATGTTAGAGATGATTAGATAAATTGTTTCTAAAGTGATAAGGTTTTTATGTCTTTCTAAAAAACAAAATACCAAATAGTTTCAAAATTGACATAAATTATTTTTTTAAAAAAAATACTATATTATTGGTTGATATAATTTTCTTAAAATATATGGTTATGAAAAAATGGATTAAATAATATTAAATATGTCATTAATGAACCACTTTAGGTTCTCTTGGATGTTTAGAGTATGTTTATTAACCATATAGTGTAGGAATACAAGAAGACACTGTAAAAATTAAACTATTTAACTAAGAGTTAAATAAAAAAGATAAGGTTAAAATGGTAACCTAAACTTGTATAAAACCTATTGGATGAGATTATTTAGACCCATAACCACAAAAGTCTCCAAATAAAATAATTTTGAGCCATTATAAACCGAATATGATTGAATAATAAATTAATACTTTAATCTTTTCCTAAAGTGACCCTCGCCTCTCTTATAAAAGGGCACTTCCCCTTCTCTCAAAATCACACCTCCAAATCCATTTCGCTCAGCAAAAACATACCCAAATATCCTAAAAACTTCACTCGATTAAACCTAGAGTCCTTATTTTTATTATAAATCCAACCTATGGATCCCTTTTGATTAACTCAAAAGGAAACACCCAAAGAAGAAGTAATAATTTCACCACCCTCTTTCATGTTCTTTTCTTCTTCCACTTCCTCTTTATTTGTTTTTTTCCATAAAAAATAATAATTCTAGTAACTTATACATACTGTGTTGCTATTATAAATATGGCACAACCATATTCATTATTCTATCAATCCTATGAATGATAATGTCACCATGCGTGCATACGTATGGCTTACCATCTGTACGTCGTGGTGTAATTTGTTATTCAACACTATGTTATTTGGACGGATATAATGATGATTAATATGTATATAAATAATACAAATAATATTATATTGTCTCTATAAAATTAATATAGCGTCCAATTTCAAACCTTTTAATCATTAAGTAAATGATATTGTCGCTCTTATGTACGTACGGATTTCCGTCTCCACGACGTGATGAGATTCATTTCCACGTTCACCATTCATCGATGATTATAAAAATATATATTATTAATAAGTATGTAATATATTATATAATAATGATAATGGATATATATATATATATGTACTTACATATATCTTATTCAATCACTTCTGTTCAATACGATATGAAAACAGAAACAACATTTATGCGTACGTACGACCTATCATCTTCATAAATGGTGTTTTACATTTCTTATATCTATCTATTATAAATATTTATATTCTAAATATATAATATATATAAATCATGTTTATATTCTTGAAGTATGTAAATCATGATCTAAGTGATATGATCAAGAATAACAAGTAAAAACCTGTATGATAAAGAAATCGATTATTACCTGAAATTTTAATTTAACATGAAAAGCTTTATAAAATTGGTAGTATAAAATCATAAATGAATCATGTATGATATAAAAAATATTAACATAGTTCTGGTATAATTTAATAACATACAATGGTCATTATATAGGAGTTTAAGCATACCCTTGACTAAAGGAAAGCGCACGGTAAGGGTTATTTCCTCAATCTCATTATTTTATGAGATTGTTCATATGTATGTATTTTCAGGGACAAAATTATCATCAATACACATATTTCATAAAAAAATTCAAAAGGTATCTTTTATGGTTTTATGGATTGGTCTATTTAACTATATCTTCATTTTAACTGTTTTAAAGATTTATCTCTCTAAACCCATTTAATTAATGTCCATGTTTTCAAAATGATTTTATTTATTTATTTATATGGACATGAATATTTTGAATTGATAATTCTTTTCAAAAGTTTCAAAGTTTTATGGGATACTTTGATTCAAAAATATCTTTTAAATTACTTCCTTTATAAATTTTTAGACGTTTAAATAATTTCATAAAAAAGGGTTATTTCTCTCAAATCATTTTACTGAATATTTTAATCTATGTCAACATATTTTGATGGATTTTAAAATTGTTTGAAGTTGATTTATTATAGATACAATCATCAATATTTTATTAAAGGTTTTATAATATGTTTGACTGTGTATGATCTATTTTTATACCATTCATGGTTCATGGTTAAAGTATTGATATTTTGTATGCCAGTTTTAATATGAAAGTTTATGTTATGTTTCAACATTTTCATATAATGAATACATTGGACTTAGTAAATGACAGGAGGAGCCTACTATAGCTCCTCGATTCATCAGTAGGTCTCATGAGACAAACTAGTGTCTTGGAACAAGGCCATGGAAAAAAATGTAGTCTTGGTATGAGGCCTTGACTATGTGGTTATGATGTACGACATTATGCATTCTCTCATGATGAAATTAGTCATTACATGCGATTATTAAACTAGTAGAATATCCATGTGCATGTTAATATGGTAATGTTTGATTTATTTTTTCCCATATTATGTTCATGTTTTTGTTTAAAAGGCTGTTTTTATTACACATATTTCTTGAACAGTTTATAGCTTCTGCTAAATTATGTACCCTTACCAAGCATCTGATCTCACCCCTTTCTTATGTTTTATTTTCCCAGTATCCCAAGAAGAGTTTTATGATTGAGATGCATGTTTAAGATAAGGGGACTATTGCATTATCAATGGATTATTTATGATGTGTTGTATATTTGAAATTTTAATGTAACGTTCACGCATGTAATATAGTTTCCAGGACTACTAAACTAATCAGTCCTTCAGCCCTTGATTCATTGTCATATTTCCAATGTATTAAAATAATGCACCGACTCAGGGTAACTTGGGTCGGGGCCTTACATTTGGTATCATAGGAAGTTTAGAAACAACCTTAGAAATTGATTTAGAAAAACTATGATTATAGAACATTACCCTAAGATAAAATTTTAGAATTATTATAGAAGAACTTCCTATAATTTTGTTAATGTGGAGATTTTGTGTAATTTCTGAGCAATACATTCCTATCTGGATACGAGCAGGTAGAGGTAGCTCTGGAACAGATGTACGTAGGGGTAAAACCTGAAAACGCCAATTTGAGCTTGACTCAAACGGGAACTGGTGCATGAAAATGGGCCTTGCTACACCCTTGGTTACAACACTCCTAGGGGATATGCTTAAGATAATTCCCATTTTCTTTACAAACCATTATTAAGGATTTATGAGTATATTCCCCCTAAAAAGAAAACATTTTTATGATTATGGATTATATCCATAAACTATAAAATTTATGTTAGGTATTTTACATGTTTTGAATTATGAATTGTGATTAATAAACTGACCTAGTGTATGGAATTGTTTATAAATGGCGCCCAATAGAAAGAATGAGAACTCCAGCAATACGTATGATCCATAGAGTAAAAAAGATCATATCGTCATGGTATTAAGACAACATTTAGAAGGGAAATATTCTCCCATGTATTCTCAACATATGAATAAATAGTATCATGTGTTAATAAGATAATTAAATAATTTTCTACGTCCTATGGCTTTGCAGGGAAGCAAGATAAGAAAAAAATAGTAGAGAGAAAGATGGATAAAGGGAAGAGTGGAAAGAATGATTTTCCCCCATGACATAACTGTGGAAAGAATCACATTGGTAAATTATTGAAGGGAATGTGAGTTTTTTATAAGTGCGGAGAAAGAGGACACCAAGTACGTGATTTCAAGTGTAATAAAATGTTTTCAAATGTAGAACTCCTCATAAGCATGGAGTTGGGACACTACGCGAATCAATGTCCCATCCATCAGAGTAAACCATAAATGATGTTATTGGATAATAATTAAGTTATGATACTACCAAAGATTATGTGGCATGAATAGTGTTCTTATGTTGTTATTAAGGAGTTATGTCATTTCAGTGCTGAATCGATGATATATCAGTTTTATGAATTTCAAAAATAAATAAGGATAGAACTTCAGTACTATTTCAATGAGAATTTGAGATTATTTGGTTCTACAAAAAAGTCACTCAACAAAAAGTTAAACTTTTTGGAAAATACGGAGTTGGAGGAAAGATAAACCTTAATATGGTCATGATATTGAGGTAGTAATTTTGGAATAAGAGATGTTTGGTTTGGATAAATTATATTGCATATTCTTGACTACCTCGGAACTAATTAATGGTTTTTTTATTTCATCATTGTTGGAGTATTCAAAAGTTTTGGATATAAGGAATATATATAGTATTCTATAAGTAATATTAGAGAATGAATGTAATCAATAAGGTTTTATGTTAATTCAGGGTGTTAGAATGTTTTAAAAGAATACATGATGAAGGTATTCACATGTTATTACGTGTCAAAAAGGATCTTCATTGTGTTTACATTCCTTATAAATTTTGGACTGTGAGTTTGGATTGAAGTATATTGGATAAGTCTAAAGGTTGGAATTGATTATGTTTGAAATTGGATACTATTTTTAAGGGTAAATAATTTCATGAGGTTATTTTTTGGATTGTCATAAAAAGGACAACTAGGAGGTCGGGCAACAACCAGTCGCGTCCAGCAAGGCCATGAGACATGAACCTGCAATCGACAGGTGACAAGGGCGGATCACTAACCACCTGTATACGTGATGTCCTGGTTTGTATAATGTATTTTTTAAAATAGTCTAACAAATTAATTATAAATTCATTAATTTTATAACCCTATACGATTAGGATAAATAGAATATTTTTTAAATCTGTTAACTTTTGGAGTGAAATATGAATTTTTGGTAGGAATTAGTTGTAGGATGAAACTATGCATGTCAAGTATATAGTTTTTCCTCTTATTCTACGAATAGATTAATTCTTAAACCTTAGGGAAGGGATATTAAAACAAAAAATTAGTTATCCTAATGCCTTATGGATTGTTGAACTGATGATATTTTAAATCATCATAGATTTATGGCTTTGAGGCCTTCAATTTTACACTTGTTTGTGATTTATGACCTCAATCAATCCCTATAAATATTTAAGTTTTCCTCCAATTATATTTCTCTAATTACCACCAATTTTCTCCTAATAGAGATCATAATTTGGTGGTGACATTTTTCATTTCCCTTTCCCTCTTATGAAGACTAAATTTTATAAACCCAATTTCCAATGTGGGTTTTCCACAAAGGTATTTTTATATTATTAACCTTTTATTTTAGAAGAACAAATTCAAATTGTGAGGAAACATTTTATTGATGGAGGGGAGAATGTAACACCCCAAAATTTCATAGTACATTATTTCTTCAAAGTAATTCAATAACTTGTGCTACACGCAACATTGAGTTTAAGCGCAACACAACTTACCAAACTAGTCATTCAAAAGCAGTTATGAATAGTATTAACTTCATTTTGAATCTTATATAATACATATAATTTTGAAATCCATATTATGCGTTTCTTGGACATAATATAAAAACAAATTTGTTTTTTCAGATAAAAGAAGTATTTATAAAAAATGTAATTTTACCGCATTTTAATAGCGAGCCTTTTTTAAAACCAATAATTGAGACTTTTATATATATAAATTAATTAAATTAAATAATTATTTAGATGTGGGATATAAAAATTTAGTTTGGATAAATTTTTTGTACTTTTATGATAACTTTTAAATTTTGATGAATAGTGAAAAATACTAAATTTTAATTGAAAACAAATTTTTTAATCAAAATAATTTATAGTGTTAAAATATACATTTGAATGGTTTTTAAGTATAATTATATTATATTTTTATCGTTTAACACAGTTTTGATCATTATATATAATTTCTCATTTAAATTTGACATAAACACATGTCAATCTTTTGATAGTTTTTATTTTTGTTATTACCTACTTTTTAGTTTTGTCAATTGGAATTAATTTTAAACTAATTAATGAAACTTCTATGTTTTGAATTTGGTAAAATAGGCTACATTTTTTAATTCTAAATATAAAAATTATCTTAGGGTGATGTTTTGGTATTTTTCTGAAAACATTCAATTTTCGATGAATAGTGAAAAACACTACGTTATTATTTAAAACCGACATTTTTATTTAAATATTTAATTTATTTTATTTTATTTTATTTTTGATAAAAATAGATACATGATACATATATTATAAGGCCCCAACCTTAAACCTTACTTAATCTTGAGTTATTACAAGATTACACATTGAGGATCTTTTCAGGTTTAGAGTTTTAGAGAATTAGATCATGAAACTTGCATTACATTCCACATTTAAACAAAGTGGTTACATAAAAGACAGTATTCATTCTTCCCATCAATGGAAACATATTTAAAATAAAACACGGATTCTTTCTTGACACATCCTCGACACTATCATCACATCATGTACCTTTCCCTTGACCTGTGAAAAACATTTCAAAAACATGGGATGAGCATAAAAAGCTCAGTAAGGGATATAAAAATATGGAAAGGAAACATGAGTACTTGTATACATAAGAATGAAATCATACTTTACCCATAAAACATAAGCATATCAAAACATGAATAAATCATAGAAATCATAAGACATAAAAGGTAACTTGAGGCATTCATAACATTCTTACGTAGCGAGTAACCCTCTTGGATACGTTTTGGAATACCCAGCACAGTATATTCCCTAAATCTCTTCGGAGAAACCTCAACGTTTCACTCCTTCACGTTACCCAATGCATTGGAGAGCTATATCGGGCTCACCCGCCCTTAGTTTATCATGGAACCACCCGTTTTCATAACAATTCCCAAGAACCATAACATAAATGTATCACATAAAACATGCATAAAGGAAACATAACATTTCCACATTCCAATCACAATATAACATTTTAGTATTTTGAAATAATGAATCCATTCAAAAAGAAACCATTTCCAAAACCATTTAAAACATTTAATAAGGAGATTTTTGAATCAAATTGTCCCATACCACCTTGAAGCTTTTAACATTTTAATCCATTAATCTCCATATAAATAAATCCTTAAAACCATTTTGAAAACATGGATATTAATAAGAGCAAATCATTAAAACATTTCAAGCGATATTTTGGTTAAAGGGTTTTTTCCAAAATTACAGACACTTGAATACAATAATTGAGGAATAACATATAATCAGAACTTTATAATATCATGAGAATAAATGGATTCATGATATAATATTCCAAAGGACAGTATATACACCATATAAGAGTGAATTGGTGCATAACAACAATGAAGTCTCAATAGAGATGTAAAATGTGATGAAATCCCTTATAAAGAATGTATCCTTAAATTAAGGATAAATCAATCTCAAAATTATGTGTGAAAAATATAAATACACACAATATAATTGGATATTAAGTGTAAAACAATAAAATTTCATTCACACATATTCAAAGGATGACAAATTCAATAACTACATGTTCAACCCAAATAAATCGAAATTGGGTTAAAAAGTTCCCTTGGTACAATTTGACAGCCTAATGGCGTCACTTCAAAAATTCAGAAAATGAGTTGATGAGAGATAAAAAGGGAATCTAATCACTTGGAAATAAAATTTACATCATTCAGGATATAGAAGAACATATCCCAACATAATAGGATGTTAATTAAAAGACATAACAAACAAAGTCTTTTAAAATGAGGAGGGTGAAAGGTTCCCTTACCGACTTGGGTAACTTTCGAAAAGTACACCCCATTGAAGAAGTGTCATACAATTAATATGTAAATACCCATAAATGGAATTATATTAAAAATGGAGTGTAATAATGGGCAGTACATAAACCACTCAAAGGAAATTGTGGAAAATGTAGCATAAATCTCACAGGAATAAAAGTGAGATGAAAAATCACTTACGAAAACTCGGCAGCCTAACGACGCCACTTAAAAATTCCAAAAATGGATTGATGAGATCAAATAGGGTATCTCATCACATTACAATAAAATGTACAGAAAGAGGAATATAAAATAACATCCCACATCATAACAAAGAGGAGCTTAAAAGAAGTGACATAAAGGAGAGTACTTAAAGAGAAAGAGAGAGGTTAGATCTCTTACGAAAATTCGACAGCCTAACAGCGCCACTCAAAACATTCAAAATGGATTGATGAGAGAGAATAGGGTCTCTCATCATATGAACATAAAAATTACAGTAAGAGTAATATAAAATAACATCCCAATAACAAGAAAGATGAGCTTTAAAAGTAATGACATAAAAGAGTGTACTTAAAAAGAAAGAGAGGAGTAGGATCCCTTACCTCGGGTCCGACTTGACTCGATCGTTCTTTAATGTCCTGAATAATAAACTTGAGTTAATTTCCACTTTATTAAGAACATTTTTCTAGTTTATTATTCCTTTTAGATCACTTATTTTCATGTTATAAACATTATGTAATCATTTAAGTTAATAATGTTTGTTTTGTCGATATTTGGTTCTTAAGTCGAAAGTGGACTTCTTACAATTACATGTTGTTTGTGTGGTCAAATGTTCATTATATCCAAAATTATATTCATGATTTGGATATCATATATATCATATATATCCAGAATATACATTCATTTATAATATTACATAATCATTTAGAGGTACGAAATGAAATGCACCGTTCATGGAGACGGTAAGCCGTACGTACGCATGAACGCTACTTTCATTTTAATGTCATATTAATGGAACTAAAACTAAATGAGAGGTATGTATATTTTAATTACAGAATTATATTCATCATTTAGATGTATCATTCATCATATATATCCATTATATACATGTACTGATAATAGTACATTACATTTGGGGATAAGAAATGAAATGCACCGTTCATGGAGACGGTAAGCCGTACGTACGCATGAACGCTCCTTTCATTTCTATTTCATATTTTTATGGAATAGAATAATAATTATATAGAGGTATTTTATAGTTATAGTATAAAATCATATATAATAACTTTAAATCCATCCTTTATACGTCCCACATATGGCATTAACGAATCATATCACTTTGAGGGGGCGGTAGTCCGCACTTCCTTAAATGAAGATATCGTGTTTACCCATAAAGGAAACCATAAAGGTATTCACAAAATGAAAAATACATAAGCTTAAGGAAAACATAAACATATTATATATCATATATAAATATAGTTTCATCTTAATGGCCACCTTTGAAGGTGTTAAAAGAATGTTGAACAATCATCGTTTCGGGAGGCAGAAATTTTCCATCCACGGAAACAGTATGTTCTTTAACCATTAGATGTAGGTGTGTGTAAGTGTAGATAGAATCCTTATTATAACAACATCCTAGTATATAGAGTATAATTTATTTGTTACAAATGAAAATAATAAAAAGAGTTTAGGGGGTTGGAGAAGAAAAATAAAACAAAAGGACTCAAAAGAAGACATTAACTTAAAATCGGGTAACTCCCTTTGGTTTGAGCTCAAAGGCTTCCTTGGGAAGACTTATGCCCAAAGTGAGGCTTCAAGGAGTAAGAGAGGGAAGTGGAGAGACAAAATGGTCAGATTTTGGCCGATCCAAAGGCTTTGGTAGTGTGGGTAAGGTGGTAGAGTTGGGGGCCTTTTATAAGAGGAGAGGAGGGGCACTCTTGAAAAGTAAAGAAAAGTCACTTTATTTTAAAATGGTATTCGGACTTAAGAGGTCCCACATTGATTTATGTCGAGGATAAGGTGATAAGGGTTAGAAATCCACTCATCCAATAGGTTTTGGACATGTTTAGGTATTAGATATTACATTATCATTCCATTTTATTTAAATCGTTAAATAATGAGGTCATCGCCGGATCATCATGATGTCATAAATATTTTAATTTATTTAACGTCTAAAAATTATAAAAAAAAATACTATGATGTAGTAAATCTTTTTTAACTTTCTAATGAATATTTATAGTCAAAAATCGGACTTGTATAACCTCATGTAAAAATTGTTTTATTAAAAAATTTCATGTGTGTGTCATTTTTACTTTAACTTTAAATAAAAAGATATTAATGTCATTTTCCAACCAAAGTAGCTCCATGGGGTCCCCAAGTTGACCCATGACTTGTCTTGGTCGGCCATGACACATCCAATAAGGGTAGGACATGTGTCTAGGTATTTTCATTTTATTATAATATCATTTTTGCCTTAAATTGCACTAATTATCTTTAATCGCGATTAAAAACTTAATAAGTTACTATTCACCAAAAAATTATTTTTATCCCATTGAACCACTTTTTACTTCTTAATGACAACCATGTATGTCGGATTTTATAAATTCAAAACACAAAGATGGCAAAATTTCATTTAAACGGAAAAATCAGTTTTTATAAGTACCACTTAGTGGTTTCACTATTCATCAAAAATTGAAGTTTTTCAGAAAATTCCCAAAAATTCACCCTAAGCTATATTTGATATTCCGAATTCAAAAATGAAGTCAATTTTACAAAATTCAAAACATATAAGTCTCGTTAATTAATTTAATAATTAATTCCCGCTGTCAGAGCAAATAACTTGTTTTTATGAAACAATAAGTATCAAAAGATTGACATTAGTTTAAGTCTGATTTCAAAGTGAAATTTATTCCAACGACCACTATTGGATTTAATGGTAAAAATATATTCTAATTTCACTTTAAAACCAATTAAAAAAGTTAATCTAATAATATAAATAAATTAGATTAAAAAGAGGTTTTGAATTAAAATACAACATTTTACACTATTCATTAAAAAAAAGAACTTTATCGGAAAGATACCAAAAATTTACACAAAGTAAATTTTGATGTCCCAATTCATAAGAAGAGTTTTATTTGGTCCAATAGAATGTATAAGAGTGAACAAAACTATATTTAATGACGGTTCTCCATCAAAAGGCGATAAGTGAACCTTTAGTGAAAACTAGGGCATATACGCCTAAAATTGAATTCTTTCCGTATTTTAAGCCTTTATCTTTTATTGGATAAATGTAAAAACATTTAAAAACATATATAATCATATTTTAGTTATTTCTATCCATTCCCTCCAATACAACGAATACATTTTAACTACCATTTAAAATAATATTATTTTATTATTAAAGTGCAATGTAAGATTCCCAAGAAACTCGTTGTTGCCTGTTGGGTACGCCATCGAGCATAGAATCCCCTTTAAAGTCATATTAATATTTTATTCACAAATATGGATAAATATGAAAATGTCATATACTTTATTTACCTGGGGTGTTACATCCTTCCCTCCTTTTGGGAATTGCGTCCTCGCAATTTTTAAAATTGAGCTTGGAAACATCCTTGAAAGTCCCACATCGAAACAAGAGTCGGTAAAACAATCACTTTAAAATAAAGGAAGATAAGTACAGAGGTCACCCAAGTTAACCCACATGTAGAAAAACATGGACATGGAAGAAAAAGCAAAGGGTCATGTTCTTGAGGGAGAGTGATAGTAAACATGTCTAGGAGAAAGTTAACCATGAGAAAATCACAAACTTGTGATGGGTTAAACGGTATTCGATTCCCCAGTAGGAAAATTTAATAGACAACATTTTTGTTTTAAGTTAATTTTTATTGAGGAATTTATTCATAAGGAAACATAATCACTTATCATGTTCACTTTCAACTTTTACTAGATTCCTTAATCAAACTCATATTTTTTTCACTACTGGAAAACGGGCCTATACCCACGGTTTTGCAAAAAACCGTGGGTATAGAGTACCCCTATACCCACGGTTTTCGAAAACCGTGGGTATAGGAGTAAAATGTGGACCTATACCCACGGTTTCCAAAAACCGTGGGTATAGGTCACCTATACCCACGGTTTTCCCAGAACCGTGGGTATAACTTATTTTTGTAGACCTATACCCACGGTTTTGGCCAAACCGTGGGTATAGAGTTTTCTCAGAATATCTATACCCACGGTTTTGAAAAACCGTGGGTATTGGGTTATTGTTTTTGATGACCTATACCCACGGTTTTGAAAAACCGTGGGTATAGCTGGTGGAAGGAAAACAATTACGCGGGACACTGAAAAAAATGGGCGGGAACACAATTTGGATTAATATAATTACGAATATAAGTAAACAGATATATGAAATTGTAAATAATATATTTCCAGCTCAGTTGGTCGGTTTATAAGTTATATTCGCGGTGGTCGAGGGTTCAAATCCCGCATTTTACATTTTTTCGATTACCGATTATATTATTATATTTATATAAATATATAAATATATATTAAACAACTGGATAGCTTGGTTGGTAACAGGTGTAGTTCGGCCGTTGTTGGGTTCGGGGTTCGAATTCCGCCTGCATCGATTACTTGCGCGCATTTTATTTTACGAAAAACTGATAATATTAATATATTTATATAAATATATATATATATACCACATAAGCTGGTAGGTTGGTTGGTCAGAGGCGTTGTTCTGCTGTGCATCGACCCGGGTTCGATTCCCGCATGCATCGTTTACTTCGTTGCGTTTTATTTTACGAAAAACTAATAATATTAATATATTTATATAAATATATACTTATATACCAGATAAGCTTGTAGGTCGGTTGGTTAGAGGCGTTGTGCTGCTGTGCATCAACCTGGGTTCGATTCCCGCTGGTTATTTTTTTGAAATATAAATTCCCACGGTTTGAAAACCGTGGGGGCAGTCCTACGCCACCTAAGCAGGGTGTGTGTACGCGGTGACCCCTATATATACCCACGGTTTGGATGAACCGTGGGGATAGCCTAAGACCCCTATTGCGACGCCACTCAGCCCCACGGTTCCCAAAACCGTGGGTATAGGCTATACCCACGGTTTTGGGGGCTATACCCACGGTTTTGAACCGTGGGTATAGAATGTTTTTCCAGTAGTGTTTCCCAAAAGATGAGTATTTAGGGAGACTTGTTCACATAAAGAGTACTATAATCAACTTCTAGAGAATCACCTAATCCACCAAATAGAACTATATACATCCCATTTCTTTAGGCTTTAACCAAAACCAAAACCAAAAAGGTTAGTACAAGGTTAGAAAATCCAGAAAAGGATTACCCATTAAAAAGAAAATCTATTCTTAATCTCCAAAATTTGTCCAACAAAACCCAAAGTTCAACGAGGACCATCCGATAAACAATTTTTCCATATAATTCTTCAAAGTAAACCAATCTAAGATTGAAACCCAAATATTTGTAGGATTTAGTCACATAGTGTTCCAAGTTAAATCGTAACATTTATCTCCAAACAACATCAGTTGCTCCTAAAGTCTCGTATTGAAAAGTAATTAACCTATTCACATATCCTCCATGATAGGTTAATCATTTTCATAAATAACCAAAAATCAACTTAATATTAATTCATAAAATCATATAACTAAAAAGAATCAGTCAAACTAACCAGGGACTTCACGTAGTCCAGTGGTAGGTGATAAATACCAGTCTCACTTTGGTTGTGGGTTCGATTCCCGCAGCTTTGTCCGACGCGACGGGTTGTCACACGGTCTGCGTGTTGTCCTTTTTCAAAAACAATATAATTCTCAAAATATTTCCCCAAAACGAGATAAAATCTTCAAAAATAAACATAACATATTTTAACCTCAAGTTTATATCATGCTATTTATTATCCATCATAACATATAATAACCCATAATTACCTCAAAAGTAAGGATCATATAAACCCTAATGGTTACCTTTTTAATTATTACCTAAACTTCCACATCGATTGGTCATCTCGTACATGATGCATTATAGAACATACCAAGGTCCATGTGGTTGATCATGACTCCTTGATATTTGGTTTAGAACAACCATGCATTTCCTCATTGAATACCCCATTTCATCGAGTCTCTTAATCAGAGAACCACCACAGTTTCCTTCAAACCAATTGTCACTTTGGTGCCTGCGAGATCCAGCCATTCATTAAAAATAGAAATGTCAGTGTGATTATATCAACAAAACCATCATGTACTAATGAGGGAGGTAAACACTAAGATATACTTACTCATTCACTGTATCTAAAACTAGGACTCTTTCTGAAATCCTAACCATTATGGTAATGTCACTTATGCTTAGAGAATACCCTAACCTCTAAAGTTATCTAAACGGACCTTTGATACCAACTATAAGGCCCCAGCATTAAACCATAGTTAATCTTGAGTTATTACAAGATTACATTGTGAGGATCTTTTCAGGTTTAGAGTTTTTTAGAATTAGATCTTGAAACTTGCATTACATTCCACATTTAAACAAAGTGGTTACATAAAAGACAGTATTCATTCTTTCCATCAATGGAAACATATTTAAAATAAAACACGGATTCATTCTTGACACATCCTTGACACTATCGTCACATCATGTACCTTTCCCTTGACCTATGAAAAACATTTCAAAAACATGGGTTGAGAATAAAAATCACATTAAGGGATATAAAAATATGGAAAGGAAACATGAGTACATGTATACATAAGAATGAAATCATGCTTTACCCAGAAAACATAGGCATATTAAATCATGAATAAATCATAGAAATCATAAGACATATAAGGTAACTTGAGGAATTCATAACATTCTTACGTAGGGAGTAACCCTCTTGGTTACGTTATAGAATACCCATCACATTATATTCCCTAAATCTCTTTGGAGAAACCTCAACGTTTCACTCCTTCGCGTTACCCAATGCATTGGAGAGCTATATTGGGCTCACCCGCACTTAGTTTATCACGGAACCACCCGTTTTCATAACAATGCCCAAGAACCATAACATAAACGTATCACATAAAACATGAATAAAGGAAACATAACATTTCCACATTTCAATCACAATATAACATTTTAGTATATTGAAATAATGAATCCATTCAAAAAGAAACCATTTCCAAAACAATATAAACATTTAATAAGTAGATTTTTGAATCAAAGTGTCCCATACCACCTTGAAGCTTTTAACATTTTAAACCATTAATATCCATATAAATAAATCCATAAAACCATTTTGAAAACATGGATATTAATAAGAACAAATCATTAAAACATTTAAAGAGATATTTTGGTTAAAGGGTTTTTACCAAAATTAGAGACACTTGAATACAATAATTGAGGAATAACATTTAATCAGAACATTATAATATCATGAGAATAAATGTATTCATGATATAATATTCCAAAGGACAGTATATACACCATATAAGATTGAATTGGTGAATAACAACAATGAAGTCTCAATAGAGATGTAAAATGTGATGAAATCCCTTATAAAGAAGGTATCCTTAAATTAAGGATAAATCAATCTCAAAATTATGTGTGACAAATATAAATACACCCAATATAATTGGATATTAAGTGTAAAACAATAAAAGGTCATCCACATATATTCAAAGGATGACATATTCAATAACTACATGTTGAACCCAAAGAAATCGAAATTGGGTTAAAAAGTTCCTTTGGTAAAATTTGACAGCCTAACGGCATCACTTCAAAAATTCAGAAAATGAGTTGATGAGAGATAAAAAGGGAATATCATCACTTGGACATAAAATTTATATCAATCAGGATATATAAGAACATATCCCAACATAATAGTATGTGAATTAAAAGACATAACAAACGAATTCTTTTAAAATGAGGAGGGTGAAAGGTTCCCTTACCGACTTGGGTAACTTTCGAAAAGTACACCCCATTGAAGAAGTGTCATACAATGAATATGTAAATACCCATAAATGGAATTATATTACAAAAGGAGTGTAATAATGGGTAGTACATAAACCACTCAATGGAAATTGGGGGCAAATGTAGCATAAATCTCACGGGAATAAAAGTGAGATTAAAAATCCCTTACGAAAACTCAGCAGCCTAACGGCGCCACTTAAAACTTTCAAAAATGGATTGATGAGATCAAATAGGGTATTTGATCACATTAAAAGAAAATGTACAGAAAGAGGAATATAAAATAACATCCCCCGTCATAACAAAGAGGAGCTTAAAAGAAGTGACATAAAGGAGAGTACTTAAAGAGAAAGAGAGAGGTTAGATCTCTTATGAAAATTCGGCAGCCTAACAGCGCCACTCAAAACATTCAAAATGGATTGATGAGAGAGAATAGGGTCTCTCATCATATGAACATAAAAATTACAGTAAGATTAATATAAAAGAACATCCCAATAACAAGAAAGATGAGCTTTAAAAGGAATGACATAAAAGAGTGTACTTAAAAAGAAAGAGAGGAGTAGGATCCTTTACCTCAGGTCCGACTTGACTCAATCGTTCTTTAACGTCCTGAATAATAAACTTGAGTTAATTTACACTTTATTAAGAACCTTTTTATAGTTCATTATTCCTTCTAGATCACTTATTTCCATGTTATAAACATTATGTAATCATTTAAGTTAATAATGTTTGTTTTGTCGATATTTGGTTCTTAAGTCGAAAGTGGACTTCTTACTATTACATGTTGTTCGTGTGGTCAAATGTTCATTATATCCAGAATTATATTCATGATTTGGATATCATATATATCATATATATCCATAATATACATGCATTTATAATATTACATAATCATTTAGAGGTGCGAAATGAAATGCATCGTTCATGGAGATGGTAAGCCGTACGTACGCATGAACGCTACTTTCATTTCTATGTCATATTAATGGAACTAAAACTAAATGAGAGATATGTATATTTTAATTCCAGAATTATATTCATCATTTAGATGTATCATTCATCATATATATCCATTATATACATGTACTTATAATAGTACATTACATTTGGGGATAAGAAATGAAATGCACCGTTCATGGAGACGGTAAGCCGTACGTACGCATGAACGCTACTTTCATTTCTATTTCATATTTTTATTGAATGGAATAATAATGATATAGAGGTATATTATAGTTCTAGTATAAAATCATATATAATAACTTTAAATCCATCCTTTATACGTCCCACATATGGCATTAACGAATCACATCACTTTGAGGGGGCGGTAGTCCGCACTTCCTTAAATAAAGATATCGCGTTTACCCATAATAGAAACCATAAAGTTATTCCCAAAATGAAAAATACAGAAGCTTAAGGAAAACATAAAAATATTATATATAATATATAAATATAGTGTCATCTTAATTTCCACCATTTAAGGTGTTAAAGGAATGTTGAACAATCATCGTTTCGGGAGGCAGAAATTTTCCATCCACGGAAACAGTATGTTCTTTAACCATTATATGTATGTGTGTGTAAGTGTAGCTCGAATACTTATTATAAAAACATCATAGTATATTTATGATACTGGATTTGTTACAAAATAAAAGAATAAAAAGAGTTTAGGGGGTTGGAGAAGCAAAATAAAACAAAAGGACTCAAAAGAAGACATTACCTTAAAATCTGGTAACTCCCTTTGGTTTGAGCTCAAAGGCTTCCTTGGGAAGACTTCTTCCCAATGTGAGGCTTCAAGGAGTAAGAGATGGAAGTGGAGAGACAAAATGGGCAGAGTTTGGCCGAGCCAAAGGCTTTGGGAGTGTGGGTAAGGTGGTAGAGGTGGGGGCCTTTTATAAGAGGAGAGGAGGGGCACTCTTGAAAAGTAAAGAAAATTCACTTTATTTTAAAATGGTGTTCAGACTTAAGAGGTCCCACATTGATTTATTTCGAGGATAAGGAGATAAGGTCTCTAAATCAACTCATCAAATATGTTTTGGACATGTTTTGGTCTAAGATATTACATAATCATTCCATTTTATTTAAATCGTTAAATAATGAGGTCATCGCTGCATCATCATGATTTCGTAAATATTTTAATTTAATTAATGTCTAAAAATTATAAAAAAAATACAATGATGTAGGAAATATTTTTATCTTTCTAATGAATATTTATAGTCAAAAATCTGACTTGTATAACACCATGTAAAAATTGTTTTAGTAAAACATCTCATGTGTGTGTCATTTTTACTTTAACTTTATATAAAAAGATATTAATGTCATTTTCCAACCAAAGTGGCTCCATGGGGTCCCCAAGTTGACCAATGGCTTGTCTTGGTCTGCTATGACACATCCAATAAGGGTAGGACATGTTTCTAGGTATTTTCATTTTATTATAGTATCATTTTTGCCTTAAATTGCACTTATTACCTCTAATCACAATTAAAAACATAATAAGTTACTATTCACCAAAAAATCATTTTTATCCCATTGAACCACATTTTACTTATTAATGATAACCATGTTTGTCAGATTTTTGAAATTCAAAACAAAAAGATGGCAAAATTTCATTTAAACGAAAAAATCAGTTTTTATAAGTACCACTTAGTGGTTTCACTATTCATCAAAAATTGAAGTTTTTCAGAAAATTCCCGAAAATTCACCCTAAGATATATTTGATATTCCGAATTCAAAAATGAAGTCTATTTTACAAAATTCAAAACATATAAGTCACATTAATTAATTTAATAATTAATTCCCGTTGTCAGAGCAAATAGCGTGTTTTTATGAAACAATAAGTATCAAAAGATTGACATTAGTTTAAGTCTGATTTCAAAGTGAAATTAATTCCAACGACCACTATTGGATTTAATGGTAAAAATATATTCTAATTTCACTTTAAAACCAATTAAAAATATAATATAATCATATAAATAAATTATATTAAAAGAGGTTTTGAATTAAAATACAACATTTTACACTATTCATTAAAAAAAGAACTTTATCGGGAAGATACCAAAAATTTACACAAAGTAAATTTTGATGTCCCAATTCTTAAGAAGAGTTTTATTTGGTCCAATAGAATGTATAAGAGTGAACAAAACTATATTTAATGACGATTCGCCATCAAAAGGCGATAAGTGAACCTTTAATGAAAACTAGGGCATATACACCAAAAATTGAATTCTTTCCGTATTTTAAGCTTTTATCTTTTATTGGATAAATGTAAAAACATTTAAAAACATATATAATTATATTTTAGTTATTTATATCCATTCCCGCCAATACAGTGGATACATTTTAACTACCATTTAAAATAATATTATTTTATTATTAGAGTGCAACGTAAGATTCCCAAGAAACTCGTTGTTGCGTGTTGGGTACGCCATCGAGCATATCATCCCCTTTAAAGTCATATTAATATTTTATTCAAAAATATGGATAAATATGAAAATTTCATATTATTTATTTACCTGGGATGTTACATATATATTTTCAATTTAATTCATTGGAGTCATTTTATAATAAGTTTAGATATATAAAATTTTATTGAACTTTTTACCGGCTTTTATGCACATTCTAGGTGCATTTGAAAATTTGCATAAAAAATAATTTTATCGCTTTTGTGAGTTGATTTTATAAAATAAAAGAGACATGGTTAACCTCAGTAAGTAAAATGTGGTTCAATAAGATGAAAATAATTTTTGGTGAATCGTAACTTTTGAATTTTATTTACCACGGTTAAAAGTAAATATGGTAATTAAGGGTAACAATGATATTATAATTACCCTAAAAAAAGTCCTAATTCTATTGGATAAGTGTAATTCGACCAAAAACAACAATAGGAATAAAATATGATCCTTTAGGTCCACTTGTATTATATTAGGAAATCTAATATTATTTAATTCAAAGAAGAGTTAAAAGTGTTAAATTCAAGTTTTCATAACTAAAACATTTTTAATATAGGGTTATACATAAGATAAAATCAATTACAAATATTCATTGTAAATATAAAAATATTTTCTACATAATGGTATTTTATTAATGGTTTTCATACATTAAATAAATAAATTTATTTATGACACTATGATGATGATGTAATTACATTTTTACAGAATGATGAAAATAATTAATATTATAAATATCCAAATAAATATAATTTGAGTCCTTTGATGAATTACAATAATTTTAATAGGTTAATATGACATTTTAGGGTTGCTTTTATTAATTTTTTTTGAAGTGATAAGGTTGTTATAACTTTCAAAAAAACAAAATACCAAATAGAGTCAAAATTGACATACATTAATTTATAAAACAAATACTATATTATTGGTCGATATAATTTTCTTAAAAAAATAAGGCACATAAAAAGGGAATAAATAATATTATATATGTCATTGATGAACCACTTGAGGTTCTCTTGGATGTTTAGAGTATTTTTATTAACCATATAGTGAAAGAATACAAGAAGGCACAATAAAAGTTAAAGTATTTAACTAAGAGTTAAATCTAAAAGATAAAGTTAAAATGGTAACCAAAACATGTCTAAAACTTATTTTTTGAGTGTATTTCGACCCATAACCAACTAAGTAACGTAATAAATTCTTTTGGATCCATTTTAAACCGAATATTACTGTATAATAAATTAATACTTTAATCTTTTCCTAAAGTGACCCTCACCCCTCTTATAAAAGGGAACTTCCCCTTCTCTCAAAATCACACCTCTAAAGCCATTTGGCTCTGCCAACCCCTGCCCAAATATCCTACAAAATTCCCTCAATTCAACCTATAGTCCTTACTTTGATTAGAAATCCAACCTAAGGAGCCATTTTGATCAACTAAAAAGGAAACACCCAAAGAAGAGGTAAAAATTTCACCACTCTCTTTCAAGTTCTTTTCTTCTTCCACTTCCTCTTTCATTGTTATTACCATATCAAAATAATAAATCCAGTACCTTATAAATACTATGATTTTATTATAAATATGGCACAACCATATTCATTATTTTATCCTTCCTATGAATGATAATGTCATCATGCGTGTGTACGTACGGCTCACCGTCTGCACGTTGTGGTGTAATTTATTATTCAACACTATGTTATTTTAATGGATATAATGATGAGTAATATGTATATAAATAATGAAATTAACATGATAATTTCTTTGTAAAATTAATATACCATCCAATTACACAACTTTTAATCATTAATGAAATGATATTGTCACTCATGCGTACATACGGATTACCGTCTCCACGACGCGATGAGATTCATTTCAACTTTCATCATTCATCGATGATTATAAAAATAAATATTTTTAATAAGTATGTAATATATAAAATAATAATTCTATTTGAGACATATATATATATATGTATGTAGTTACATATATCTTATTCAATTACTTCCGTTCAATACAATATGAAAATAGAAACAACGTTTATGCGTATGTATGACATACCGTCTCCATAAACGGTGTTTTACATTTCATATATCTATATATTATAAATATTTGTATTCTAAATATATGTGATAAATAAATAAGGTTTATATTCTGGATTTTTTTAATCATGATCTAAATTACATGATCAAGAATAACAAGTTAAAACCCGTACGATAAAGAAAGCGATTATTACCTGAAACGTTAATTTAACATGAAAATCATTATTAAATGGGTGGTATAAAGTCATAAATGAATCATGTATTATATAATAAATATTAATATGGTTCTATTATAATTTAATAACATACAATGGTCATTATACAAGAGATTAAGCGTACCCTCGACCAAAGAAAAGTGCAAGGTAAGGGTTATTTCCTCAATCTCATTATTATCCGAGATTGTTCATGTGTAAGTATTTTTAGGGACTTACTTATCATGGATACCCATATTTCATAAAAAAATTTCAAAATTAATATTTTAATGTTTTATGGGAGGGTCAATTTTACTAGATCATCATTTTAAATTTTTTAAAGATTCATCTTTCTAAACCCTTTTAACTAATGTCCATGTTTTCAAAATGAATTTTTGGATTTATTTATATGGACATGAATATTTTGAAATGATAATCCTTTTTCAAAGCATCAATGTGGTAAGGGACACTTTTATTAAAAAATATCTTTTACATTACTTTTTTTTATAAATTGTGAGACTTTTAAACGATTTCATAAAAAGTGGGTATTTCTCTCAAAGCATTTTACTAATCATTTTCATCTATGTCAACATCCTTTGATGGATTTTAAACTTGTTTGAAGTTTATTTATTATATATACAATCTTCCATATTGTATTGAAGGTTTTTTGATATGTTTGACTGTGGACGTGCTATTTTTATACCATTCATGGTTCATAGTTAAAGTATTGACATTTTGTATTCTATTTTTAATACGAATGTTTATGTTATGTTTCAACCTTTTTATATGTGGAATGAATTGGAATTATTAAGTGACTAGTGGAGCCTGCTATAGCTCCTCAATGAATCGGTATGTCTCATTAGACAAAATAGTTTCTTGGTATAAGGCCTTGGCAAAAAAATTTATTTGTAGTTTTGGCATGAGGCCTTGACTTTGTGGTTATGATTCCCGACATTATGCATTCCCTCATTATGAAATTATTTGTTACATGTGATTATTCTAATAGTAGAATATCCATGTGCATGTTAATATGGTAATGTTTGATTTATTTTTTCCATATTTTGTCCATGTTTATGTTTAAAAGGCTGTTGTTTTTATTACCCATCCTGTCTTAAATGTTTATAGCTTCTACTAAATTATTTACCCTTACTGAGCATCTGAGATCACCCCTTTATTATGTTTTATTTTCCATGGATCCCAATAAGTGTTTTATGATTGAGATTCAGTGTTAAGCTAAGGGAACAATTGAATTATTAATGGATTATTTACGATGTGTTGTATGCTAGAAAGTGTAATGTAATGTTCATGTATGTAATCTATTTTCCAAGACTCCCAAACTGATCGGTCCTTCAGTAATTGATTCTTTGTAATCATTTCAATGTATTAAAATTATTCACCAACTCTGGGCAACTAGGGTTTGGAAATTACAATTATTATATTATGGTGGATTCTAATCCTTCAAATCCTTCTTTGGGAAGGTATGTGCATTATTCTTCATCTCACCACATTTAAAACACATTAAATTTTTTTTATTAGAATTAAAAATACCAAAAAAATGCACTTTTTCACTATATTCTCAGGTGAAATGTCCAAAAATATAAAATCAAAAAGAATTCCCACATATGTTAAGTAATTCCCCATCCTACTTTTTACCCCACTTTTGGAAAACTAGAAACTGTATTTTCTCACCATCAGATTTATTTGATTGATTCAAACCCATTTCATTCAATATGGACCATTTCTTCTCTTATTTTCAATATACATTTGATCATCGAAGAACTCCATTTCTACCCTCTTATTACATCTAACAAGTTGCACATAATAGTTTAATTCACAATAATACAATTCCCTTTGATATCTTAGCTTCAATCCAGAGTTAAAATGATTCATTTTACTATCAAGATCAAGAGTATTATTTGGAGTGTACCTTTCCAATCGAGTGAAGTTTTCATCATAGAAGACCATTGTATCTTATTTTTCAATTCATGGATTTTATTTTACATATTATGTAGAACATCTATAGGATAATGTTTTTGAAGTAAAATCCACTTAATTGCATCCCAATCCAAGGCAACAATCTCTTCTATTACTCTAATATTCTTAACTATTAACCACCATGGCTCAGATTCAACTTAAAAAATATATATAAAAAGACTAAACTTTTTATTACCTAAAAAATCCATGTCCCCAAATATCATTTCAAAGGATTTAATCCAGAATTCAACCACCACCAGGTAAGAATATGGAATGAATGTAGCCGGTTGTTGCCTCATAAAATGTTCTTCTATCATCATGTTCCTTTGTGGTAGATCTTAATTTTCTCTAACATGGAATCCATCACGGTTTATAAACTATTTCAACTGAGCCATTACTATCACAAAATTCCATGTTCCAATTCCCACCATTCCAGGTTTCAAATTTGGAATGATATCATCCTCTCGATGCGTTCCTACATTAGCTTCTCTCTTTCCATGGACAAAAACCATTCCAAATAGATATATCTTAGATGAATAAATATGTTAATATTTAAATTATATAACATTTTGACAAGAAAATAAGTTAAAAATAATTTATGGTATTTTATTAACATCATCATAACACCAAATGTTTTCTAAACAGTGCTCTGATACCAACTATAAATACTTATCCTATTAAAATACATAATCTATTTTACACAAATATATTACATTTGTTTCATTATAAGGATCTTTTCAGTTTATTTTTAGAAAATTAGATCATAATTCATATTTAATTACCCACAATAATACGAATTAGATACTACAAAAATAGATTCCATGTATTTCAAAATACAATTTTTCATAATTATACATGAATTATTTTCTTGAAACTTTTGTCATAACATTCATCTTTGCTTCATATTTCCTTTTAACAATCCTTATACCCTATGGAAAATTTTTAAAACATGGTATGATCACATAATTATCAGTAAGGGATATAAAAAAAAGAAATAAATTGTTCATCCATGAATAGTTATCTTCATATGAAATCATTTTCACAAAGATATACTTCTCAATCTTAAATAATTATATACATACTAAACAAAACATGATATTCCCATAATACATATAAATCATAAATAAACCATTTGTCTAACTGGGGGTAATATTGATACATATGATTTTAACCCTCGTGGCTACCATATTATTTTTAATCATCTCTACTACCTTATAATGCAACCCTTACGACAACGTTGTAACGTAACTATCACAGTTATAGCTAGAATAACCATTACGATAAAATTTCAACATTACCAATGAATTTTAGAGATATCATGTACCCAACAATATTTGGGTTATATTGAAACCATTATTCATCATAAACAATGAAAAAGAACCGGAAGATAACCATTACATGAATACTTGCATCATAAAAATAGTTTCTTGTGGAAATGCACTTATTTTAAAAGAATATTGTGGAAATGAAAAGAAAAAAAATTATTTTTAAATAACCATTAAATATAAAAATAATACTTCAAAATAAATAAGTCTACATGTACGGGTGAAAATAAATTCATTCTAAATATGTTAAAAGAAATCATTTTGATGTTTGTAAACAGAGAAATTAAAAGATTATTTTTAAATAAAAGTCTCGTACCTCTTGTTTTAATTCCTTAAAATGTGTTCAAATTTCATTTATAATGTTTTATATAATGTTATTAATTTATTACCTATATATTTTAATATTAATAATTCCTTATTTCATCTTCTTATAACATCTTTCCACCCATCTATTGATAATATTTTGTTATTTTTATTGTTTCGGGTGTGTTAATTTCTGGGTTTCCATGGTTGGTTCATTATGAATTTTCATATGAAATGGGAGAAAACCCCAATAATTTGAGAGAAATGTAATTAATATGTTTATAAAACATTATATGATACCATTTATCATTTTTTCAATGTGAGAATGATTCATTAGATAAATTCTTAATGAAAATGATTTAATTTATTTGGTTAGTTTCTACGACCATCACAAAAGTATATCATTTTATTTAATATCAGGTTTATATATTGGTTCGAGAACATTATATGAAATATAATTTGTTAAATAAAATCTTATTTTTCCATAATATTGGTTTTATGCACATCCATGATGTTTTTAATGGAAAATGGAAACACAACTTCCAAGATGATGTTAATTCGACACACCACAAAAAAGGTTTTCATTTTTTTATAATAAGAGGAGAAGAGGAGGGTTTTGATGACGGATATTAACATAAAACAATAAAAATATATTATATGTTTGATAATGGAGTTATAATTTCACTTTTATTTGGGTATGTGAGGTTAATGAAAGAATATTAAAGAAATTAAAATTAAAATTAAAATAAAATGAAAGTGGATCTTATCTCTTCAACTTCTTATCTTTGAGAACCTCCTTAAGGAACTTGGGTTTGGCCTTTTGGTGAGTCTAAAAGGTATTGGATGTGCAGAATAGGGTTTTTATGGGAATGGTAGAGAAATTATTCATGTTAAAAGGATTTGGATATGTGAGTAGAAGAGGTCATGAGAGGTGATATTTATAGTAGAGGAGTGGTGTGTTTTTTATTATTTTTCATTAGTTTAATATTTTAGATCAAGAAAATGAATTTTTTTAATACAAATACTAAATACTGTAAATATAGAAGAAAAAATTGTTTTTATAGTGATAACATTAGAATTGAATCATTAAATAGTTTATTTATCATTTCTTGTTATCTACCATAATTTAATGTATTTAAGTATTCACTAAAAATATAACTATTTTTGAAAAATCCCATATATTCAAAATAATAATCTTTATACAATAATAATAAAAAAAGGAACCTTTTTTTGAAAATAATTTTCTAAATATGTGAAATTTAATTATTAATTAAAATCATCACTAATTCCGAAAATATCGATTTTAAAATAAAACTTATTTTATGAAACATTGAATAAAAAATTAATGCCTCATAAAATCATCTTATAATACAAAGACAAAATAAATATTTTATGAATAAATTTTAAGAATTTATATTTTCATTTAAATTATTATATTAATTATAGAATTGTAAATAAAAATTTATGTGTCACAAAATTAATAACAATTAATTTATAATTTTCAAAAAAAATTATTTACTTATTCCATGAGATAAATATATCATATTTTTTAAGATACATAAATTAAATTTATACTTTAAAAGGATGTGTTACTATTCTGTTATAATATATTCATTAATTTTATTAAAAACTGCTTATTTCATTATACATATATAATGAATTAACTATTTAAATCCAAACTGAAAAAAATTATTTTTTAAGTACCTGGGTTCTTAAAATTTGATTCATTATCCTCAAATTATTTATTATCTGCCTATTTTTTCCAAAAAAATGTAGACATTTACATTTTAATTTAGGAAAGGGAAAATCAGTCAAAACAATTAAGGGAAGACTCACTGTAGTAAGGATGTTTCAAGAAGTCCCCAATATGGAATATAAACATAATTTATTTACTGATCCTATTATCATACATATGGTTTATTTCAATATAATCCTTGGTTTGGAATAATTTTCAAAATAAGATGAAAAAAAATTTAATATAATAAGAAAAATAATTTTTGGGAGAAAGATATAGATTTTTTTATCTTTAGAGCTGAGACATCATCTTCTCATTCTTATCTAGATCCACCTGCATTAAATCTACTGAATGAGATTGTTGGGGAATAAGTGATAAAATCTATGTATGGAGAATGTAATCATATAAATTATAATGTACCTTCTGTATAAGAATACGTTAATTTATTTCATGAGGAATTACCTGGATTTCCCATAGAGCATGAAGTTCAGTTTTCAATCGATTTAATCATTGATGAATAAATAATAAAGACCAATCCTTATTGAATATCCAATGTGTAATTAGTGGAGTTTAAGAGAAAACTAAAAGATTTTGGTGATAAGGGATTTTTTCTCCCAAGTTTTTCAATATGTGGATCCCCAATTCTCTTTCTTAAGAAGAAATGTGGATTCATTATGCAATTCATTGATTATAAATATATCGATACTATTAAAAAAAAGAACAAGTATCCTATTTGTTGCATTAGTGAATTATTCAATCAGTATCAGAGAGCCTAATAATTTTAAAATATTGAATATCCTTCTAGGTATCATCTATTGAGGGTAAAAGAGAAATACATCCCAAAGAAAACATTTTGGATAAGGTAAAGACCTTATGAGTTTATAGTAATTAAATTTGGATTTACTGATGGACCCTCTATTTTAATAGATCAAATAAAGAGAGTATCACCACTTAAAAAGGAACATATTCCCATGGTTATGAACCATAGGGAAAGTCTCCAAAAGAATGGGTATAGTCTATACCCATGGTTTTGGGATCTGTGGCCTATTAAAGAGTCGGTATAGACCTATACCCACAGTTCCCATACAAACCATGGGTATGGGTCCCATGAATTTTGTTTTACCCATAGTTTTATTAAAACCATGGGAATACATCTATACTCATGGTTCTGAGAAATGTGGGTATATGTATCCCCATTGGAAAACCTATACCAACGGTTCTAAGAACCATAGGTACCGGTTACTGCTTGAATTTGGAAGCACCACCATGGATTCTTCTTCCTTCTCCTCCTTAACATGAAAATCAGATACAATAGACAATACACATTCATTTCAGAACCCATTTTCTACTGTGATTATATAACCAAATACATTGAATAGTTTGTCAATTCCTATAAAATATTAAAACAAATATATATATCCCAAAAGGGAAATCTAATTCATTATAGGAATCCTCAAGTATTCTTCCTTTCTAACTAAGAAATAGAGGGTATAAAATCTCCCCCATCAATATCATCACCATCATCCACAACATCACCAAAAGAATCATCAGCAACAGCAATATCCTCACCAAAATCATTATCTAGAGCAACAACATCATCAACACCATCATTTCCACCACCTTTAGATCTATCCCCACTTGGACCCTCATTAGAATCTATTAAGTCATCATTTAAAGAATTCATCGATTCCATATATGAATTAATTTTAGTTGTAACCTCTAATGTAATTGATAAACTTATAACTGACATAGATTTTTCGAATTGTTAGGTGATTATCTTACTTATTTCATCTTCTTATTTACTTGTTTATCTTTCCTCTAAATCTATTATTTGCTTCTATATCTCTTGCAAGATCTCTTTGTAGCTCGGGGGTCTGAGATCCCTAAGAGGATTCCATAGAAGACCAATACCTAGAGGGATGATGTTTTTCCCTGGATGACATCGTAATCTTCCCTAGTGCTCATCACCTAGTACCTGACTCAAGTGATCATTTTGAACAATGTTTATATCCTCTTTTTTATCAAGGGACTCCAAGGAAGTCTGTTTAAAATATTAACATGATATTTAATTAGTAATTTCATATAAATATTGTAAATATGAATAAAAGAAATAAAATCTTATCTTATGTTTTTCAATTTACTGCAATTCCATCCTTTTTTCCGACATGAGAAAAATTATTTAGCTTGAGGTACATGATCTATGATGCCCAACATAGCTTTCTAGAAATGTCATTTATTATTATACACATTTTTTCAATGTAAATATTTTATAATATTGATTAATAATAAAATGAAATTTCATTTAAATAAATAAAAAATTCATAATTAATGTTATAAACATTCATGGAAAATTCATATATAAAAGCTAATTTTAATTGGAATGTAGGCCTAATGGTCCATTATATTATTGGCCTAACTGTTCAATTATCCATTAGGCATATAGGCCACTTGGTAATTAAGCCTATAGGCCACTTTTCCATTAGGACTAACAACATAATGTCTAGTTATCCTATAAGAATAATGTTTAATTGGGGAAATCTTGTATAGAAATAAAAATGAATTATTTGAATAATGTTGGCCTCGTATGTGTCCCTAAAATTTTTGGTGGTAAAAAAAATGAGTTCATTTTAATATTGAAAAATATGTATTATAATCCCAATACAATAAATAAAGCGTTTTTTGGATGAATAATATTCATACCAAATATGGTGGATGAATAGATAGATCAAATCTGAGCATTTTTAGTTGTCTCAACACTAACCTAGTTATGGGATATAGTGGTTAAAATTATGAGAAACTAATTTCAAAAACTGAATTAGTTTTTGAGATCATTCATGATCACATTATGAATTTATATATTGGGATAATGAATGCATCAAAAACCGCTGCAACATCCATTAGTTTGTATTGTAGAAAAAATTGCACACAACAAAAAAGTACGATGAATGAAAAAGAGATGACTGGAAGGTTTTGTGGTGATTATGCTTGACACTGACACATACATTATCAATGTATGGAAAATAGGCATGTTTAGAATTATTGTATATAATAAAGGACCAATTTAAGAATTTATTATAAATTTAATTCATTAAAAACCCATATTTGTTCTATAGAATAACATTATGTTAATCTTCAACAATTTATTGGAGTCGTAGAAAATTAATTATAATGCTTCATTTTATGAAAATTTTAAAACAGGATACATGAAAAATAATTTATCTAAATGGGTTAGAGTTTAAGATCATATGAACTATAATTTTACAAAGATTACTAATGTGGGTTATGTGACCATTTGAAATAAGAGAAGATTATTTCTAAAGTTTTAAGGGGTTCAAAATATATATGGATTACAAATGAACAAATTATTTTAAGGTCAAATAGATGGTGTAGATTTATATTAAATTACTTTAGATTCAATATGAAAGATCTTATGGGGAACCTTTGTATTGGAAAAGTGTGTGAATAATATAAAAATATATTTTAATAGGAGTTTATAAGGATAAATTATTTTTGATTTATCAACTTATATGAATATAAGGTTGTGGCTTGATTAGCTTGGTCACATAGGTGATAATAGGATAAATCTATTAGTTGTGAAAGACATACTGTAAATAAATCATGTTGTAACATTTCAGATTCAGATTCCACTCAATGGTGCACCATACTTGGTTGGACACATGGACTCAAGTGTATTTTTACAAATGCCAATGGCTACGGATTAGCAGCAAAGGCCTAGGTGTGATAGTTGGGAAAATATACCCTCATTTGAAGAGTGTAACACATTGGAATACAATACTGAAACAATAGTTGAAGTAGTAATACCATAGAAAAGAAGTGAACAGTGCATGACTGATAATATATATAACTATATGTCATAGCATAAAGTGGATGATGCTATATGTCACATATTATTGGAAAACAACAAAAACTGGATACATTGTAGTAATACATGATATGAGTTCCAATAGTATTGAAAGACCAAAAGAAACGGAACATCATCCCAGTCCTCTACATAATATCATGCTCTCCTACCTCTAAAAATCATATCAAGTACCTATAGAAGGTAACATTCCCTTATCATCACCTACAACAATATAATCTTCTTAGGCCCAAAAAACAAGGCCCAAACAGGGTGTGAAACTAAATCCCATTAGGAAACCACCCATGATCTATTCCAATTATTCATTGAATATATATAACAATCAACGTACAATAGTGAAAGCATTAAGCTAGTAAATACTGAAAAGAAGACAGTCCTAGAAGGTTTGGTTTCTATTTACATTCATTTAATGATCATTGACAATTCAATTACATTGAATGATTAAGTCTTGAGATCCAGCCTAGTCCCGATGATCCTTGTATGAATGTAAGCACCATAAATACAATGAAAGTATATCTAAACAAGTTGAGGGAATACTAAATCCAAGAATATTATTTGGATTTAAAAATGTGTCATATGTCATTCCATTTCAATATTCAATTTATAACCTGAGCACATCCACTAAATTTGTGGTTTGCTCACAGCTTAAACATGATAACCTATGGAGTTCACCCACAAAAATCTAATTTGAATCCATGGTTTACCCAATGTATATATAAATTTCAACTCATGACATATAATCATTTCCAATAGAGCCCTACAATGACATCCCACAATAGATCCATGGATCTCTTGGCTGTCGGGTGTATCCTATATGAGCCTGGCCGCTACATCAATGGCTCACTCATGGATTAACATAACACCCTCTATGAGACCGTCCATGGAATTCTAATATGAATCCATGTTTCAACCATTATATGATTTGAAATAGTTATGTTAGCCCGACCATTCATTTTAACCTCAGGCCATGGCTCGACCATTTCTATTTATCAATTTTTAATCATTTCATATAGAAATAAACACATGTAAATAAAACTATTACATGGATTTAATATTTTCCAACTCATGTGTACACATTTCAAATAACATGAAACTCATATAAATTAAACTATTATATCACCTGAACATAAAACAACCACGTGGGATCATTTCCTTTATCAATAAAAACATGAAAATTAAACTATAGTATGCCTTTAGCATTAATTAACTCAGGTTTCCACATATCCATTATCAAGAAACAAATTCAAATTAAACTATAACATGAATTTAGCATAAATTAAATCACATGGTAAAAAATTACATAACAAGCCTATTATTTAATTGAAACCATTAGAAGGCCTTAGAATATCCTCACTCACGTGGGAAGGTTAATAATTGGAGCCAAACATTCCAAGCATGCTTAAACATATATAGGTAATACATGGGGAAAAGGGGAAAATCACTAATCCTAAACCCTTAGTCAATTCAATCGGAATTAAACACAATTTCAATTCCAATATAAATTCAATTCATTTTTAATAACCCATGAATGTGAATCAAATCCATGACTAAGAGGCATCCTATGCCAAATGGCCATAAATATTCATTCAAGGGAAACACGCCCTTGGATGGCCATTAATCTATGTAAACAACCTAATACATGAATAAGAAAACACATTCAATTTCCTAATAATCAATAGGAACAAAAAAGGTTCAATTCTAAATGAAGGAAACACCCAAAATGGGCACACAATACTTTGGCACATATAAACAGGTTTACAATTAATGAAAGGCATGAGACCACTGACCTCATTCTCATATGACTCTCCTTTTCTAGAATTAGCCTCTAATTCAACATATAATGGAGTAGATCAACAAAATGTGCATAAAAGATCAAGCCTTGATAATTATGTTGAGATAATAAATCACAAATAATGGATTAATAGGAATCAGGAACTCACTGATAGGAATATAATGCATCTTAAGGTGTTTGAATAGGAGTTTAGATGAAGAAACATGAGGTAAATATTCCCTTGGCACTCTTGTTCATGATTAATGTGGTTAGGGCACTATTCGGGTTCAGGAGGAGAGGCTAATTCTTGATATAACCCAAAAACTACACGACTTGTACTTGAGAATACATGCCATGTATATGTTATTTTTTCCCTTCTTCTTCCAACCGCCATTACATATCATTAAAAGGTCTATCGACATTCCTTAAACGATGTGTATTGATATTGAATGACGTATAACCCATAAACACATCGTGTAAGAGGTCTATAACTAGTAGTTGGGGTGTTTTCCACCTCTTTCTTAAGTACAAACTGAGAAGAAAATATTTTTACCTCAAAAGACAAATAAATATCTTAAAAACATCCACCCTTAAATCAATTTGCCCCCAAATTTCCATTCCAAGAGTGGTGAAGAAATATCTGAGAAAAACTCCAACCATTGTGATCATTTATCAGCCCCCATCCTAGGTCTCATCATTCACTCATTCATGATTCCATAACACCGGTACTAAAAGAATATACTATTCACATAGAAACCTCATGCTACGATCCACAAATTGTATATGATTCCCCTTAAATGATGCATGTACTTAAAACTCAACCTTCTCAAGATGAAAATTGTGATATGGGTTGGAAAGGTAACGTCACAACTTAGAAATTTGGAAGACATCGTGCATAGTCCGATACCTCTGAGGTGACTGCAACAGATAGGAAACCTACCCGACTCTTCCCAGAATATTGAATGGCGTGACTTATATCATTAAAATATTACCATGTCTCCTGATCTCCTTGTGTCCCAAACTCGGTACAACATGTAGGAAGAAAAATCCCCAACCTCTAACTCCAGAGGTCGTCTATAGAAATCGATGTAAAATTTATGATGAGACTGCACAATATCTGTCATCTTCTATATCAACTAAACCTATTCAATGGTATCATAGACAAGATGAGGTCCCAACATAGTTGCCTCTCCTGCATTAAGCCAACTCAAGGGTGATTGGCATGTTCTATTGTGCAAAGCCTTATATGAATCCTTCTGAATAGTATCTTGAAATCTATTGTTATAGGGAAACTCAACCAGGGTTTGTGATTCTTCCAAGATCCCTCAAAATCATGGACACCTTCCCAATGAATGTCCTCCAACACCTGAATCATGTGATCTGACTAGCCATATTCCTGAGGGTGGTATATTTTACTTAGAAGAACCTGTGAACCGAGCACCCTTTTTAACCCTTTCAAGAAATTTAAGTAAAAAGATGTCCCTATCTAAGATGATAGATTATGGAACACCATGCAGTCATAAAATCTCACAAATGTGAAACCACCAAATATCATCCACACAGAAGGTTTACTTGATCCATTGGAAATGTTAAGCCTTCATGAGAAAATCAACAACAACCTACATGAAATTATGTCCACACAACTACAACATTGGAAAAACCCCACAAAGCATGCCCATGAGCATCCCAGCCATGCTACTGGCATGTTTCCATTTAACTGGGAAAACCCAAACTCAATTGTGGTCATATTAGTGCTCTCACAACAAATAATAGTCAAATCTTGATGGAACTCATCATAAACGGTCACACAATCTTCCCACTAAAGATATTTTAGAACTTAACTCCACACCCACCATAAAATGGCGGAGTGTTAAACTGGTTCGCTGAAACTATACCAGAATAAAAATATGGATAAGAAGTCAAAACATCACTGGATGTCTTATCTAATAAACTCCTAACAAATAATTCCATTATAATGAAACCGAAACATAATACCTTCTCCCAATGCACCACGTGGTCACAAAGATCCCTTTCCTGGAATCCCATTCCTGTCTCTTGGTGACATTCCTTATTCAAACCATCCAATTATCAGTTAAAAAGGATCATGCCAGAACATGAGAAAAATTTAAATATAGATCCATCACACTGGAATCATTACCCCCTTTTTAAATCATCACATTATAGTCTGACTAAAATTATAGGATAATCTTCGATTTATCAACTCAAATCCCAAGGGACTCACCAAGGTGGTCCAAAATCCCCATTAAAAGTGAGAATTTGGTTCATAAAAAAAGGACACTATAAGAACACTAACTGAACCAAGAGCAGAATCTCCCTGGCGATCACATTAATGAATGTGGCTTGCATCCAGATTCTGTTCAAGGAATTATTATATGAGTACCAATGTATCACTTAGGATTGAACAAGCCCCATATTAAAGGAACAAATCTAGAACACAAAGCAAAAAGACATCATGAACTAGCCCAATGACTTTAATCAATAGCACGATGTATGAATGATTCTCTCTTAGTGAATCTAGGATGACATCAGGATATGGGAAATTATTGTCTATTAAGGAAGAGAACACTAATAGGATTTCAAGGATTACTAGAATGGGACAACCAAACCACTGTTGGTAGAAATCCTTAAAGAAAACTGGCTTCTCTTAATGAAGAATGTTAATTAAACAGACCACAATGCCTTTATCCAAAGGCATTTCCTTGATAGCTCATGCTTATCCACAAGGGTCCAACCATGATCATCGGTGCCTCAAAAGGGTTGCACAAACGGCCAACCGCAACATCATTGTACTTCCTAGGAATCATCAACATGAAATAGGACTTGTAGTCCACAAAAGAATTACAAAAGAATTGATCATTTCTGAATGGTCATTGATTTTGATCCTTATACCTGGAAGGACACGTTTAAACCCACAAGTGTCATTCCATGAACCACAATCACCATGTTTTACCACTTATAATGAAATCTGAAATTAAAACGACCCACGTGTCAAAACACCCATGTCCAAGAATGTCCTCCTGAGTAGTGGGACAAACATGGTTTCATAATGCTCAGGTCAGTCTACTCTAGGGATAACTTCAGAACATACACAACATCTCTAAGCTGAACGATTTAACTAGACACAATAGATCATTTTAACAATTATCACTCAAAAAGTACCACGTATTCCAACATATACTAAAATAAGTTTACAAGAGAAAATGGAATATTTCTCCTACTGTTCATAGGCTATCCATCCTATTTATCATTGTATAATATGGATCAAACATGAACTAGATCAAAAGCACCTCAACAATTTACATAGATGAAGACATACCAAATCATTCATCACATAAATAAGAGAGGTTGATACGACCTCCTAAGAAGCTAACCATGCCCTAGGCTTGTTGAACCAGCTAAATCAATCACTCCTCAATGAAAATCCCATATCAAGGGTCATGATAAAATGATCCCCTATCTGAACAAGGGTGTACTCATTTAAAATGACATGTCCTACCAGGTACAATGGAACCTGAATTGAATCAATGTTAGAAATATTTCAACAGAAATAAAGACAACAAGCTCTAAGGGTGATACCAACCATGTGATATCCTTCTAAGAAGCATAAGCATCAACCACCATCACTAAGTAACAAAAAAACCGATTCAACTTGGTTCAATGGACCTTTTTAAGCCAAAGCTAAATTAAATACACTATTGATGATCACTCATGTCTCTCTTTCCAGGAAAACTAAAAAAACAGTTAAACTACCCTTACATGAGGGTCTATGAAAAAGACAACCCTTCAGGTTCCAATGTAAATCCTTTTTATTCATTCATTTCATCACTAAAAATTTAAAATAATTGTAATTAAAACATCAATAATTATTCTACAAAATAAGGCACTTGGAAACTACTTTAGATAATAGATCTAAGTGAGACAGTCAAGTCTCATCAAATTTTATTTAAAACATTTAATAGCTTTGAAATTTTGTAACAAATGAAAAATTATCAAGTATGTTCATTTTTAATGAGTATGGTGACCTTTGAGGGTCTTTAGATACAAGAAGAGCATACAATTCAAAAGCCCAAATATAAAATTGGACATGTCAACTCCTTCCTCTAAGAACACACCCCTCTACCTTCCCCATGGGTGAGGTCTAGGTCTCAACAATAATATATTCTACCAAAATCCCACTATGAAGGTTGAGTCTGATAAAGTCATACACTGAGACGTATCATACTTGGTATCCTCTTGGTAAACATGAGTGAATGAATCATACGCCGGATCCTTAAGAAAAATGAAAAAAATGAATCCTACAAGGGATCCTCAAATGATAAAAAATAGAGGCATCCTACAACAAGGATCCTTGTAAAATGTGCATAGGAGTGGGATCCTATAAGGGACTCCCTAGAACAACATTGGTCAATAGAGATATCCCACATATAATCTCAGATCAGAAGTGTCAACTAGGTTGGAACGAACACCTAACCCACCATTCACACCAAGTTTAACTCATAGGTGACTACTGAAACTGATAACTAGTGGAAGATCCTATCCATTTAGGTAAAATCCCTAAAAACCCAGTAAGAGTCCTCAAAACACTCCACGGGGTTATCCATCGAGATCTATATGGAAAACTACTCATAAATGACTACTCGTAGGTCATAAACTCACAAAGGGGAAAACTTGAAAGGACCCTAAAAGGGAACCAGAATAAGAGTACATGGTGTGTTGAAACAATACACATCATGCACCCTCAAGGTATCAAATGTACATGTGCTCTCGCTTGCCTGGGTGTGTAAATAACCCAAGTACATGGAATGTAAAGCATGTACATGGAGTGTACTCATGTTTCCCATCATGGACATGTACGTTTACATAGCCAATGCCACATTGGGTATGGATATGTAAAACTACACTGTGTGTACCTAAATTATAAGGACATGGTCTTAATACATTACATAATATTCAATTTTAAATATGACCACACATTATTACACATTGAGGATCTTTCCAGGTTTAGATTTTTACAGAATTATGATATCTCACATACGTGACATACCGAATTCATACAAGAGGATACTACTAAAATAGTATCCATTTTTTAAAAATATAAAACATTAAAACGTAAGACATGATTTATTTAACAAAACTCGATATCAAACATCATGACTCCCTTCTTTATCTTACCCACCCTTAAATCCTATGAAAAACATTCTAAAAACATGGGATTAGTATAAAATTCAGTAAGGGATATAAAGAAAGAAAGCCTTAGTCAAGTGACAACATAAAAAACCAATACAACCCATAATCATAAAAACTCATATGCATAGAAACATCATGTATTTTACTTGGGACATATTTAACATATCACTCATACATTCACCCTTAAACATGGAATAACCTTTTGGTAAATATACATCTTCAGAGTACCCAATGCATTGGAGAGCTATAATGGGGCTCACTCGTCATATCTTGAGCTATAATGGGCTCCAAATGACATATATTGAGCTATAATGGGCTCAACCCAACATAAATAATGTCCAAGGAACATATCATGGTAATAAATTATCTTTAAAATCAGAAGAAACCGCTCATTCCATATACATAAAAAACACAATCCTTTTGAAATATATTAAGTAGAGTTTCAAAAGGATTTTAAAAAGAAAGTCCCTTAAAATATATTTGGACTGAGAATTAATAAAATGGAATTGATATGTAAATAAATTTTAAATATACATAGTGAAACATAATATAAAAAATAATCACACCAATAATTTTAATACCACATAACTAATAAAGAAGACGGTTTACCCAAAGAATAGAAATTGGGTTATGACATCCCTTACCTAGAGTTTTTCTTACTTAAAACTCATTTAAATCCCTTGTATAATGTTTAAAATATTGTAATTAATATTGTAAAAAAACATATTCATATTTACAAGACCTTATATGATCATTTAATAACATCATTTCACCATTTAATTACAAAAATTTTGTTCCTTCCATTTTTTTGGGTGCTTTCTTTACATGTTTTCCATGATCGGTTCATGATGGATATTCTTATCGATTGGAAGTGAAACTCCAGAATTGGAATGGAATTGTATTATAATATCTCCATAACCATAAATTACACCATTTATCATTTTTAATTCTTACATGAGGATGATTCGTATGTCAAACCATTATTGATATTTGATTAGGTCATTTTGGCGAATCATTGACAGTAAGAAATCATTTGTTTTATAAATTAATAACATGTGTGTAAAATTATTCCAGAACCTCATATAAGATATTATAAATAAATTTTAATTTAGTTCAACCATAAAAATGGTATCATGACTAGGCTTGAAATAATTAAAAAAATATTAAATCACATCGCCCATGATGTCGATAAATCGAAACATCACAGACGATGTTTTAATTTTCTAAATAAGTAGGTGAGGAGAAGAAATGTAATGGTGAGTATTACATAAAACTGATGAAATCCAGAATATTTAAGACACTATATCATTCATTCCACTAGGATAATGGTAGGTGATGAATGAAAAATAAAATAAGGGATTCTCGAAATAAAAGAAATGTTAAGAATTCTCTAATAAAAATTTGGCAGCCTAATAGCGTCGCTTATAATATCATAAAATATTTTGATGAGAGAAAGTGGGTCTCTCATAATTATTACTTAATATGGGTAGTAAGGTGGATATGGAATGACATATCCCAACATAATCCAAAGGAAATTAAAACGAATATGAAAAAATGAAAGAAAAGAATGAAAACAAAAGAGGATGTTTACATCTTGAGCTCTTCTCCTTGAGATCCTTCTTAAGGCCTTCGGTTTTATCCTATTGGTGATACTAGAGGGTCCAAGACATATTTAAGAGTATTGGGAGGAGTATTTTTTAGAACCTAGGTAAGGAACAAGGATTAAGAGGTGTGGGAGGAAGAAAGGAATTTGGGTGGTATTTATAGTGGAGGAGAGGAGGTATTTTCCATTATTTTAATCCTTTTTATATTTGTTTTCTCAAGACAATGAATATTAATAATTCATGTGACCCCAAATAGTAATATTATCATGTAAGTTCGAACTGAGTGTCCTTACATCACTTATGATGTCATAAATACTGTATTTTACTCATAATTTGAATATATGGTATTTTACCATATTTCACTATTCTTTGGAAATTCAAGAATTTTAGGAAAACCCCAAAAATTCATCCCAACCATTTTTAAATGTGTATAATTCAAAAATGAACTCCATTTTTCAAAAATAATTTTTAAATATTATTAATTTAATTTATGAAAATATAATACTTAATTCAAAAATTAAAAATTTTCATTATATAACTTCTTTTAATCACATTGAAAAATTAACCAAGATGTCATTATCTTAAATCCTTAAGAAAATAAAATAATAATACAATAGACTATTCATAAAGGTATGTTATTCACAAAAATGTTCAATCCATCAAACTCCAAATAACTTGCTGAACCCAATTGTATATGACATTTGTTTGAAATTTAAATCATAGAAGTAGAATAATTATGTTTAAAGGCTTGTTCTAAATTTATAATTAAAAAATGTTTCATGAATTTCATTTATTTTTTAAAACCTTGGGGTGTTACATTATCCCCACCTTCTAGAAATTGAGTCCTGACAATATAATTTACTAATTAAACAAGTGACAGTACCTTTCACTCATATCATTTTCAGATTCCCATGTTGCTTCATAAACAATGTGGTTTCTCCAAAAAACCTTTACCTAGTGGATGACCTTATTCTGGAATACCTGTTCCCTTTGAGCCAGAATCTGAACTGCTTTCTCTTCATAAGAAAGGTTATATTTCAGCTGATTTGATTCTGGGCTCATGACATTTGACGAATCTGGAACATACTTTCTCAACATCGAAACATGAAAAACATTATGTAAATGAGATAAACTCGGAGGCAAAGCTACTCGGTATGAAACTGGTTCTAATTTCACTAGGATTTAAAAAGGACCGATGAATCACAGACTTAGCTTTCATTTATTACCAAAAATCATCTCACTTTTCCAAGGAGAGATTTTATGGAAAACATGGTAACCTTCCTTGAAAGAAAGTATTTCCTTATATTATCTTTATATCTTTTATGCCTGCTTCTAGCTGTCTTCATGTGCTTATAGACCATGTTCACTTTATCATCCACTTCCACTACTAGTTATGGTCCCATAAAAATCTATTCCCTGAAATCATTCCAAAAATCTAGATTTTGACACCGCTTCCAATAAAATGCCTCAAATGGTGCCATATTTATACTGTAATGAAAACTGTTATTATAATAAATCTCAACTAAAGAAAGAAGAAGATCCCAACTTACCTGGTAGTTCATTGAACAAGCTCAAAGCGTGTCCTCCAAAGTCTGAATCGTTCGTTCTGACTACAAATATGATTGAGTATGAAAAGCTGTACTGATATTTAATTATATGCCCAATGACTTCTAAATCTCCTTCCAAAAGTTAAAAGTGAACCTGGGATCCTGATCAGATATAAGGGAAAGAGGAAATCCATGTAACCTGATAATCTCTTTGAGGTACAGTCAAGAATATTGATCCAAATACATTGTATCTCAAATAGAAAGGAAATTTTAAGATTTTTTCATCCCATCAAAAATAACACAAATCACATTGTTACCTCAAGAAGTATTAGGAAGTCCCACCATTATGTCCATGGATATATATTTTTTCATTTCCACTCTGGAAATGGAAAAGGCTGAAGCATCCCTTTCGGAAATTTATGCTCTACTTTAACCTATTGACATGTAAAATATTTCACAGTAAATTCTACAATATCCCATTTCATTCCATCCCACCTGTAATTATCGCGAAGGTCTCTATACATCTACGTACTGCAAGGATGAACTAAACGTTGAGAACTATCCGCTCCATATAACAAATCTTTCTTTAATTAGGAATCACAAGGCACGCATATCCTTTTTACTAATCTTAAAACCCAATATTTATCAATGTTAAATTCTAGGAACATACCCATTCTAACCAATTTTATCTTTTTCTACAGCTCACAGTCTTCCTTCTGTGATTGCTTAATTTTTTCTGATAACAATGAATGCCTTAAAACCTGAATAAAAAAATGCATTCCCTACACCAAAAAATTCTAAGACAAAATTCATCAAATCATTAATCAAGGGATCATGTTCCAAACATAACATAGTTAATGATGCATGATGTTTTCGACTCAAGGCATCTACCACTTTGTTTTCTTTTACCGGATGGTAATTGATCATAAAACTGTAATCTTTTATCAGTTCAATCCACCTTATACACCTCATGTTTAATTACTTTTAAGTGAATATATACTTCGGACTTTTATAGTCAATAAATATTTGATATTTGGCTCCGAATAAATGGTTCCTCCAAATTTTCTATGCAAAAACCACAACTGCCAATTCCCAATCAGGTGTGGGATAATTTAAATCATGAGGGTTTTTTATCTTGAAGCATAATCATTTACTTAATAATTCTGCACCAGAACACAACCTAGTCCCTTCAATGAAGCAGCATTGTAGATGAAAAACTCAAAATTTTTGGAAGGCAATGCCAAAACTAGAGAATTCACCAATCTCTTCTTCAGTTCCTAAAAAAACATCACATTGTTTTGTCCAAACGAATTTAACCTCTTTTTGTGTTTACTTAGTTAGTAGGCTAGAAAACTGTGCAAGGTTTTTAAAAAAATGTTGATAATAACCTGCTAATCTAAAAAAACTATGAATTTTTGTATCATTTATAGGTCGTGGCCATTCATCAACCACTTTTTTCTTGAAATGATCAACTTTTATTCCATTATTATTTACATTATGCCCACGAAATGAAATATGTTGCAACAAAAAATGACACTTTCTGAATGTTCCATACAGTTTATTTTCTTTTATGGTTTAAAAAACAACCCCTAGATGTTTTTAATTCTCCTCTTTACTAAAAGAATAAAATAGAATGTCATCAAAAAAACCACAAACTTATCCAAGAACTCAAGAATTATTCTATTCACAAGATCCATGAATACAATAGGTGCATTAGTTAACTCAAAAAGAATAACTACAAATTCATCACGACCATATCTATTAAAGAACACAGTCTTCAGGATGTCTTCATCCTTAACTTTCAAATGATGGTACCCCAACCTCAGGCCAACCTTTGAAAAATATTATGCTCCCTAGAGAAGATCAAAATAATTATCTATATGAGGAAAAGGATACTTGTTTTAAATAGTAATGTTATTAACGACTCTATAATCAATGAAATGTCTCATTGAACAATCTTTTTTTATAACAAACAAGATAAGAGCGCCCCATGGTGAAGTGCTAGGTCAGATGAAGCCTTTATCTAATAATTCCAACAATTTCATTTTTAATTCCATAAGTTCTATTTGGGACATTTGATAAGGGTTTTTAGAAATATTCTTAGCATAAGGAACTATGAAAATAGTAAACTCAACCTCTTTATTAAGAAAAAAACTAGGAAAATCATCAAGTAAAACATTCATGTATTCATTTAACACTGTTACATCATTAATATGGATAGTTCCCCTATCTTCAAAAATATGAGCAAGATAACTTTAATTTATATTATTTATCAGTTGCTTATCTTCATAATATGTTTTTAATGGTATAGTTCCATTCTTGGACATAAAATTTAAATTCTTTCTAAAGAACATATTTTTCTCTATAATCTATCTTGGAATGATAAAAAGAAAGGTAACCCATACCCATTATAACATCAAAGTCTACTAGAGGAAAAACAAAAAGGTTTGTAGATAAACTCTTTCCATAGAAAAGGATAGGAAGATTCATATAATTTATTTTTTCCATAATATTTCTTCAAGGTGTTTTCACCATTAGATCTGGTTTCATTTTATGTGGTTGAATTCCCAATGTTTTCCCAAAATTTTATAGAAAAGAATGAATGTGTAGACCCTAAATCAAACAACACATTTGAGAAATCTATAAAAACAAGAAATATACCTGATACCACCTCATTATGTGGATCAACATATTCTAAAGTGGTTGAAAAAGATTTTTCCTAACCCTTCTGCTTCCAATCTTGCCGATTCCCTTCTTGAGTATCTAGATTCAGATAAACATTAGCAAAATGAACCAATTCTTTACAGTTAAAGCATCTCACCATCATATTATCATTAATTTTCAGATCATTTTTCTTACACTCATGATACATGTGTCCAAAATTTTTACATCAGTAGAATTTCCCAAAATTTATAGGTCATTCACCAGGATTCCTTTTACCACACCTTTCAAAATAATGTAAATTCATTTTCATAACTCTATGATTAATTGATGAGTTCTTCCCCATTTCTTTCCAACCTGACCACTTCTTATTCTTGTCATCACGAGTCACATATGTTTCATAAAAATCCATATCATCTTTTTCAGCACAACGAACAAGCTTCTCACAACATATAAACTCTCATGAAGCCAATGATCATTGAAAAAATGGTTTCAAACCAGTGTAAAATATATTAATTTTAGATTAAAATTCCCGAGGAAAATATGGTACGTAACTTTACAGTCTTGTAAAATTTTCTTCATATGTTTCCATAGAATCATCATCTTTCTTCTTCAGTTCCAATAATTGTTTCTCCATTCTGAGTCAAACAGATTTAGGAAAATATTTTCCTTGAAAAGTACTCTTAAAAAACCCTCATTCAAGACTATCAATATCAACTCTTTCTATCACTTTATTAACTAGAGAACACCATTTATTGGCTTCACCATTCAATGGATAAATGTCTAGTATTACCTTTATATATTACAAACATCCCATGACAACAAATATATTTTCTCGATCATTGATCGATCCTTCTGCTATCACATGATCTACAGTTCCACGGAATGTTGGAGGATGTTGCCTCATAAAATGATCCAAAAAAACATATTTCTTCATGGTAGATCATGTTCCTCTCTATCATGGATACCACCCCCATTTATTTCTTGATTTAGCTGAGCCATTTCTATCACAAACTATTCAGTTCTGATTCCCACTATTTCAGGCTGTAGATTTAGATAGAAATTAGCCTCTTGGTACCTTCCTAGTTCATATTCTATGTTTCTTCTACAAAACACCATTCTTTACAATCATAAATTAGTGCCATAAACATGGTAATCCTTAAATTCTAAAACATTACAAATTAATATATAGTAATAATTAGTTTTCTTATTCTTTAAATATCATCCCAAAACCTAATGTTATCTAAAACACCTTTTGATACCAACTATAAGGACCCTACCTCTAAAAATTACTTAATATTGAATTTTACACAAGAACATAAATTATTACACATTGAGGATATTTTTAGGTTTATATTTTTATAGAATTAGGACATCTTACATACATGACATACCACATTCATACAAGAGGATAATATTAAAACAATATCCATTTCTTCAAAATATAAAACATTAAAACATAAGACAAGATTTCATTAACAACACTCCATATACAAGATCATGAGTCCCTTATTTATTTTACTCATCCTTTAATCCTGTGGAAAACATTTTAAAATCATGGGATGATTATAAAACTCAGTAAGAGATATAAATAAATAAAGTGTTAGTCAAGTGATAACATAAAAACCAATAAAACCCATAATCATAAAAATTCAGATGCATTGAAACATCATTTAGTTTCCATGGAACATATTTACCATATCAATATTACATTCACCCTTACACATGGAATATCATTTTGGCCAACTTCTATCTCCAGAGTACCCAATGCATTGGAGAGCTATAATGGGGCTCACCCATCATATCTTGAGCTATAATGGGATCAACCCAACATATATTGAGCTATAATGGGCTCAAACAAACATAAATAATTTCCAAGGAACATATCATGGTAATAAAGTATATTCAAAATCAGAAGACACCACTCATTCCATATACATAAAAAACACAATCCTTTTGACATTTATTAAAGTGAGTTTTAAGAAGGGTTTAAAAAGAAACTCCCTTAAAATATAATTGGACTTGGAATTAATAGAAAGGAATGGATATGTGTATACACTGTAAATAAAAATATTTAAAAAAAATATGAATAAAAATAATTACACCAATAATCTTAATTCCACATAATGAATAAAGAATAAGGTTGACTGAAAGAGTGGAAATTGGGTTAAGAATTCCCTTACATCGACTTTGTTTTATAGAAAACTTGTTTAAAACTCTTGTATAATGGTTTAAAAAGTGTTATTAATATTTTAAATAAAAATATTCATGTTTATAACACCTTATATGATCATTTCATAACATCATTTCACCCTTTAATTATTAGTATTTCGTTCCTTCGATTGTTTTACGTTCTTTCTTTACTTGATTTCCATGATCAGTTCATGATGGATATTTTTGTCGATTGGAAGTGAAACACCAGAATTGGAATGGAATGGTATTATAATATTTCCAAAAACCTGAATTATACCATTTATCATTTTGAATTCTGAAATGAGGATGATTCATAAGTCAAAACATTATTGAATTTTGATTAGGTCATTTTGGCGATTCTTCGACCGTAAAAACTCATTTGTTATATAAATTAATAACATGTGTATAAAATGATTCTAGAACCTTATATAAGATATAATAAATAAATTTTAATATGGAAAAACCATAAAAATGGTTTCATGAACATCCTTGAAAAAATTAAAATAAATTGAAATCAAATTGTCCATGATGTCGGTAAATTGATTGATCACGGACAGTGTTTTAATTTTTGAATAAGTGGGAGAGCAGAAGAAATGTGATGGTGAGTATTCCATAAACATGATGGAATATAGAATATGTAAGATATAATTTCATTAATTCATATTAGATAAGGCGATGTGAGGAAATAAAAAAAATATGGCAATCTCAAAATAAAAGAAATGTTTAGAAATCTCTTACGAAATTTGGCAGCCTAATGACATTGCTTAAAATTTCATAAAATATTTTGACGAGAGAAAATGGGTTTCTAATAATATTTATATAATATGGGTATTAAAAGAGATATGGAAGGACATATCATAACATAATCTATCTTAAATTAAAAATAATAACATAAAATGAAATAAAAGAAAGAAAACAAATGAGGTTGTTTACCTCTTGATCTCTTCTCCTTGAGATCCTTCTTAAGGCCTTTGATTTTGGCCTTTTTGTGATACCATTAGCTCTAGGATGTTGGGAAGAGTCTTGGGATTATTATTGGGAAGAACATAGGTAAGGATCAAGGCATTAAAGTTGTGGGAGGAAGAGGAGAATGAGGGTGGTATTTATAGTGGAGGAGAGGAGGTATATTCAATGTTTTATTCATTTTTATAATATTTCCACGCAAGATTATGACTATTATTAATTAATGTGACCCCAAATAGTAATAATGGAATTTGATTTTGAAAAAAGTGACCTTACATCACTTATGATGTCCTAAATAGTGTATTTTATTGATAATTTGAATATAATGTATTTTACGGTATTTCACTATTCATCAAAAATTCAGGAATCTTTGAAAAATCCAAAAAATTCAGCCTATAAATCATTAAAATGTATAATTAAAAAATGAATTCCATTTTTTGAAAATAATTTTTTAAAATATAAATAATTTAATTTTTAAATAAAATCATACTTATGAAAAAAATAAAATTTTAATTATATAACTTCTTTCATATCATATTGAAAAATTAACCAAGATATCATTATCTTAAAGCCTTAAAAGAATAAAATAATAATAATATATAATATTCATATTAATATTGATAAGGGTATGTTACTATTCACCAAAATACAATTTGGTTCCATCAGACTCCAAATAACTTATTGAACCCAATTGTAGATTACTGTTTTTAGAAATTCAAAACATTAAAAAAGAAAAATTATGTTTAAATGCTAGTTATAAATATCAACATAAAACAAAGATTCATGAATTTAATTTAGTTTTTTAAAACCTTGGGGTGTTACATAATGTAATGTCATGTACTTTTCCAGGACCACCATTCTGTGTTCTCTCTCACATGGCTAGGAACACGATCATTTTCCACACTGTGTGTCATTAAAAAAGTATTTCTTCTAAAATAGATGAATGAAAGTAGTGTGTTCATAGAAACACATGACGTGTTGTATGGATTTCTAAATAAAAGTACCCTAGAACATCACCAGAACCCCCCTTTTTGAAAATAAAACCAAAGTTATTCTGAATTCTGATCCATAGGGGGCCATACTCCCCATGAATCAAAGCTTAGAATCCACATGAAACACGTCGAAAAAGAAATAAATTTAAAACAGAAAAATTATCAACCAAAATATGATCAAAGGGGGACCATGCACCATAGAGACTAATTCTTGGTGTTCATCTACCTCATCCCCTATCCTAAATCAATACAAGGATGAATCTTTGTTCAAAAAATCTTGATCTAGGAAGGCCCATACACCTCAAGGATGAAATCATGGTATTTATCCAATTTAAACCATAACACGTACCAATATAAATATCAATACTCCAAGAAGATCTATCAGAAAACCTATCACGACATCATGAATATCTAGAATGACATCTATCACAATATCTTGCAATCAGTAATGATCTCAAAATTTCATGGCAAGAATGCATGACATATTATTTCTAACAAGTTACTATATGATGTATGATATGGAATACATTTATCTTATATGGTTAAAAAAATATAACCAAAAGGATATCAATAATAATAGCACAATACAAGTGTGTTACCCATTGGGGAAATCGAATCAATGGAAATAGCTCAAAACATAAAAAATACACTTCAATTTATGAAAATTTTCTTTTGCCTATATACAGGGTAGGTAATCCCGAGATTTTTTTAACAAATATCATTCCATTTCAATCTCTTCTGATCATTTCCAAACAATAACGAAAACTAAAAAAATCCATATAATACCACTTTGTAATGTCCCTTATCTGGATTCCACTCAAAGGTTCCCCATACCTGGTTGGCCACATGTCCTCAAGTGCATTTCCACAAACGTCAAAGCCTATCAACTAGCTGTAAGGTCCTAGGTGTGATAGATGGGAAAAAATTCCATCATTGGTAGAGTGTAACACAGTGGAATACAATAATAAAACAACAGTTTAAGCATCAATACCATCCAAAAAATGTAAACAATGGAAGATTGATAATAAAAATTACTAGATGTCATAGCATAAAAAATGATTCTTAATGTCACAAGTTCTTGGAAAAATCCAAAACATGATACACTATAGTAATACATGATATAAGATCCAATAAGATAGAAATAAAAAATAATCTCAAAATCATTGCAACCTCGACTTGGCCCAATTCCCTCGGGCTACTAACTATTATATCAAGTACCCATAGAAGTGAAATTTCCCTTTTCATCGCCTGCAAAAATAAAATATTCGTGGGCCAAAAAGAATACGGTCCAATATGGGTGTTACACTAAATCCTAGTAGGCAACCACCCACGATATGTGCTAATATTTCAATGAATATATATAATAGGAAGTGAACAATAGTGAAAGTAGTAAGTTAGGAAGAACTCAGATGTAAATAATATTAGAATAACCGGTTTCTATTTCCATTCATTTCATGTTCATTAACAATTAAATTAAATTAAATTATATAAAACTCAAGTTACAACCTAGGACCGAGGATATCCATATGAAAGTAAGCACAATATATAACTCATAAGCTATGTAAAAATTTATAGTGAAGACTAAATCCAAGATTATGCTTTGGCTTGGCAGACACGTCATAAGTCATTCCATTTTAATATTCAATTTATAACCCAAACCCATCCATTACATATGTGGTTCACTCATAACATAAACATGATAACCTCTTGAGTCCGTCCATGTCATTATAATATGAATCTAGGGTTCACCCAAGGTATATGTAAAATTCAACTCATTCCATATAATCATTTCAAAAGAGCTTGACAATGTAATCCCTCAAGGGATTCATGCCTCACTTGGCCATCAGGTTTAGCCTACATGATCTCGAACACTACATCCATGGCTCACTCACCACATAACATAATACCCTCCTTCAGTCTTCCCATGGCATTCTAATCTGAATCCATGGTTCATCGAAGGAATGAGGTAAAATAGTCATCTATGCCTAACCATTCCTTTTAACATGAGGCCATGCCTCTCCGATTTTTACTTACCTCTTTTTAATCATTTCATATAAGAAGAAACACATTTAAATTAAACTATTACGTGACTTAATCATTTATCAATCCACATGGACATAATTCCCATAATAAGGAAATCAAGTAAAATTAACTATTACATGGCTTGAACATTAAACAACTCACAAGGTCACATATCCTTTATCAAGAAACAAATGAAAATTAAACTCTTGCATGGATTTAGTATAAATTAACTTAGGTGGGAACATATCATTTATCAAGAAACACCTGAAAATTAAACTATGGAATGGATTTAGCATAAACTAACTCCCATGGGCACAATTTATATAAGAATACTATTTTGTAATCCAAACCATTACAAGGACATTTCATTCCCTAACACACTTGGAAAAGATCATAATTGGATAAAAACATTCCAATCATGCTTAAACAAGAATATGCATAAAATGGGGAAAGGGGAAAATAACTATTACCACACCCCTAATCCATTATATTTTAATTTAAAAATAGAAATTCCATTATAAATCCAATTAATTTTTAACAAACCAATAATAGGAATCAATGGAATGCCTCATAGGAATCATAGACCCCCCAACCATAAACAATCATTCAAGAGAATCAAACCCATGGGGTGGCCCTTAATCAAGGTAAAAAAACTAATATATGAATAATAACACTTATTCAAATACTTAAACATCAATAGGAAACTGAAGGGTTCAATTATAAATTAAGGTGACCCCAAAATGGGTATGCGACACTATGGTGTATATAATCAACTTGAAAATTATCAAAAGGAACGATACCATCTACCTCCTACTCGTATGAATCTCATCATCCAACAGCAACCAATAATTATACCTAGAACATAGTAGTTCTACAAAAAGAAAATAAAAGATCAAACATCAATAACATGGTCGAGAGAAGAAGTCTCAGATAGTGGCTCAAGAGGATTCATTAAATCATCGATGGGATTCAAACGCATTTGACGGTGTTCGAATCGTTGTTTAGATGATGAAACAAAAAGTAAATCTTCCTTTGTTGCTCTAGTTTGAGAAATAGGTGGAGAGGGAACCGTCAGGTTTCAGGAGGAGAGGATACTCCCTGATATTAAAAAAATACATGGCTTGTACTTGAGAATACACTCCATGTATATGGTATTTTTCCCTTCTTCTGGTGACCTCCATTATAAGTCATTATAAGGAATGTTGATTTGCCTTACACGACGTGTAATGAGATTACATGAGATCCAAGCCCTAGTCCTTTCATTTAATAGGACTACATCTAGTACATTTTATTTTTTTCTCCCCCTTTCTTAAGTATAAACCGAAACAAAAATATCCCTAAATCAAAAAAAGGAACATGATTCCTACAAACACCCCCCTTAAAGAAATTTATTCATGAATTTCTCATCCAAGGGTGATGATGAAATATCTAAGAACAGCTCTAGAAATTTTGATCATAACTTGGCCTCCCTCAGATAGTTATCATCCTATACTCGGTTGTGCTGCCATAGAACATGTACTAAAGGAACAAACTGACAATAGAGATCCTTCGTACTATGATAAAAAATTCATATAGGATGCCCCTCAAAAGTGGAATCTACATATAATGAAACCTCCTTTGGTTGAAAATGTGAGATAGATCTATAATGAAATGTCGCAAATAAGAAACATGGAAGGCATCGTGCATAACCAGGGACCTCTGAGGTAACATCAACTGATAAGAAACTGGACCGACTCTTCCCAGAATATTTAATGGGTTGATGCATCACGATGAAAGCATACCCTTTCAACTAATCCACTTGTGTCCCAACCTTAGTGAAACATGTAGTAAAAGAAGATTCCTAACCTCGGACTCCAGAGGTCATCTGCGATGATCAATATAAAATTTTTGATGAGACTGCGTAGTAACCATCCGGTTCTGAATCAACTACCATATTCAGTAGGCTCTTAGACATGATGAGGTCCCATAATATCTTACTCTCCTGCCTCCAAAAAATGTAGGGGTGATTGGAATGGTCTACCGCACAAAGCCTCATATGGAACCATAGGAATAGTATCCTGAAAGCTATTTTTATATGAATACTCAATAAGGGGTATGTTTTTCTCCTAGGAGCCCCCAAAATCTAGGACACATGCCTGAAGCATTACCTCCATCACCTGAATCGTGCGCTCTGACTAGCCATATGTATTAGGGGGTAACACATGATCAGAAGAACCTATTTACCAACCTCCCTCTACAACGCCTTCCAGAAACAAGAAGTAAAATAAGCTCCCCTATATTAGATGATAGATTGCGGAACCCAGTGTAGTCATACAATCTCATATATTTACAACCACACATTCTCACCCAAAATGATGTTTTCCTTTATTTGCAGTAAATGTGCATCCTTCTTTATCCTTTCAACAATGACCTACATGAGATTGTTTTCACCCACCTCCAATAATGGAAAATTCCCACAAAGTGTGCCCTTGGGTGTCCCAGTGAAACTACTGGAATGTTTCCCTTTAATTGGGTGAACCCGAACACAAATATAGACATATTAGTGGCCTCACTACATAGAATGGTCAAATAATGATCGACATAATAAAAACTAGTGATGAAATCATCCATCTAAATACATTGATGCCTTAATGACACACCCGCATTAATCTAGCAGACAATTAAAACTGGTTCACTCGAACCATAATCGAATAAAAAGATGGATAGAGAGTCTAATCATAACTAGATGACTTCTGTCTAAAAAACCTTTCTTAGAGGTCCAACATATTGTAACAAAACACAATTCATTCTCCCAAGTCACCTTTCCCTCAAAACGATCTCATCCACTGAATCCCATACCTATCTCTTGGGGATGATCGTTTGTCAAACCATACAATTATCATCTAAAAAGGGTCATTCTAAAACATGAGAAAAAGTGAAATTCAGATACATACCACTAGAATCATTATTCCTTTTAAAAGATTCACATCCGAGCCTAACTAAAAAGATGATATAACCTCATATTAATCAACCCTAGGTCCAAGGAACTCAACAAGGCGGTCCATACTCGCTGTTACACATGAGAATTTGGAACAAGGACAAAAGTACACATAAGAATAGTAACTAATCCCTGAGAAGAATCTGCTTAGAGGTCACTTCAAATAAAGAGGTAGGAATCTAGATTATGTTCAAGGAATTCCTACACTGGAACGCAAGTATCCCTCATGTTTAACCATGCCTCATATTAAAGCAACACATCCAGTGCACAACATAGAAAGAGATCATAAACTTTCCCAATGACATTCAAGTGTAGCCCAGAGTATAACTAATACTCTCTTAGTTCATTTGGGAGGACATCAAGATAGGGTACATTATCATATCTTAAGTAAGAGAAATCTATGATAATTTAAAGGATTACTAGAAAAGGACAGTAGAACCACTACTGGATGACCTCTTGAAAGAAAACTAGCTTCACTTTCTAACGAATCTTCCTTTTATCAACCACAATGGATTTATCCCTATACATTTCTAGGATATCTCATGCTTAACCACTGAGGTCTAACCATGAACATTGGTGCCTCATAAGGGTTTTTCACACAGTCGAACACATCAACATCGGGATTCCTAGAAAGAATCAACATGAAACAGGACTTGTAAGCCTCAAAGGAATTCATGTAGAATCGACCATTTCTTAATAGTCCTTGATTGTGGTCCTTCTACCTAGAAGGACACATTTAAATGCATGAGTTTCATTCCATGAACCACGATCACCACGTCATATCACTTGGAATGAATGATAAAATTCATATGACCAGTGTGTGAAAACACCTAGGTCCCAGAAAGTCATCCCAAGAAGTGGAAAAACATGGTTTCATAATACTCAAGTCACTCTACTCCATAGATAACATGATAACATAAAAACAGCTCAAATATCAATGTTTTATCAGAACTCAATAGCTCCTTTTAAAAATTAGTAGTGGATAGGTACCGGGTATGTCAACATATACTAACCCAAGTTTACAAGATCAACGAGCACATTCTACATACTATTCATAGGCTATCCTCCTTATGCATCCTAGTACAAGATGGATCACATTTGAATTGGCTCAAAAGCACATCTACCATTTACATATATGAAAACATACCAAGTCATCCATCACTTAAGGAAGATAGGTTCACAGAACCCCCTAAGAAGCTGACCATTCTCAATGCATGTATAACATGCTAAGTCAATCACTCTTCAATGATAATTCCCATATTAAGGGTAAAGATACAATGATCACACATCTAAACATGGGTTTCCAACATAAAAAAATGCCCTACCTAGGAAAACAACACCCAAGTGACACCAACATCAGAAATATCGCCACAGAAATCAAGACAAAAATCACTAATGATGCTACTTACCACATTCTAGCCCTTTATGAAGCATGATCATTGACCACCATCACTAGGTCACACAAAAAAAAATTCATCTATGCTCAATAGCCTTTTTTATTTAAGCCAATTCTAAAAGAAACAACATATGGACAATCACTCACATCTCTGTTTCAAGGAAAAACTACAAAATAGTTAAACTACACATACAATATGGTCTAAGAAAAGGACTTCATATCAGGTTCCCATGTAAATAAATATTATTCATTTATTCCATCTATAAACATTTGAAACAATCTTAATAAAAATCTAAACCCTCATTATAAATAACATGGAACTTAGAAACTACTTCACCTAACAGCTGAAAGTGAGACATGAGAGTCTTATAAACTTCCTTTAATAAAACTTAATAGCTTTGAAATTCTGTGAAGAATGGAAATTTAGTAGGTATGTTTATTTTTAAAAAAACAATTGACCTATGAGGGTCTATAGATACAAGAAAATTATGCAGTTCAAAAGTGTATATATCAAAAATGATATGTCAACACCTTCCTATAAGAGCACACCCCTCTGCCTGCCCCATAGATCAGGTATAGGTGTCAACAATGAGATATACCACCAAAATCCCACTACGAAGGTTGGTTTATGTCATGTCAAACACTGAGAGGCATCCTATTAGGGATCCTTTTTTAGAAACATGAGTGAAGTAATACTACATGTGATACTTAGATAAAAGGTAAAGGAGGAATTCTATACATGATACTCAAATTATAAACAATAGTGGCATGCTACAATAGGGATCCTAGAAAATGATACATAGTAGAGGGATCCTATAAAGGACTCCCAATAATAGCATTGGTCAAGATAGATAGCACACAACTCATCTCAAATCAAAAGTCTTAACTATATTGGTCTAATCACCCAAACCATCATTAGAGAAAATTTTCACTCTTAGGTGATAATTGAAAATGGTAATTGGAAGAAGAACCTCTCTATTTAGATAAAATCACAAAAACATCCATTAGGAGTCCTCATAATTCTACAGGTTCTTTAGAATTGTGATCTATAAAGAAAACTACTCATAAAGTACTACTCACAGTTCCAAAACTAAAAAAGGGGAAGAAAAAAGTAAAATTCCCACAAAGGGTACCATAGGAGGAGTACATGACAAGTAGAAACCATATACAACATGTAACCTCATGATCTAACATGGGAGTGTACAATCACTAGATTGGGTGTGTAAACACCCAAGGTACACTGCGTGTAAGGCATGTAAACGGAGTGTACTCAAGTTTCCCCTCATGGCCATGTACTTTTACATATCCAAATCCACATTGGGTTTGGCTGTGTAAAGCTACACGGTGTGTACCTAATGTACATGGTCATGTACTTTTACAAGACCACCATTTCTGGTTCTCTCTCATAAGTCTAGACACACAATCTTTTACCACATGACTTGTACACATAGTACACAATGTTTACTTAAAAATGTTTTTCTTCCCAAATAGAAGAACACTTGGCATGTGTTCATAGAACCACACACCGTGTTGTTTGATATTTCGAATATAACACCCCTATAACTTCCCTAGAACCCCCATTTTTGAAATGTAAACTAAAGGTATTACAAATTCTTATCTATGGTGGCCCATACTCCTTGAAAATCAATGCTTGGAATCCTCCTATAGTACATCATAACAAAATTAATTTTAAAACTGCAACATGACACACTAAATTATGATCTAAGAGGGCCTATAAACCTTAGGGACCAAATCTTGGAATCTATCCGTATCATATCATATCATGAATCAATACAAGCCCGAAACATGGTTAACCTAATTACGATCCAAGAGGGACCATACACATTAGGAACCAATGTTTGGTGTCTATCCAACTCAAAGCATAACACATACCAATATTTCTATTAGAATAGTTGGCATATCTATCATGGTAACTATCACATCAACATGCATATCATGCATGATATCTATCAGAAGAGTATGCAATACACAATTCTCTCTAAATGAAATGATAAGAATGCATGGCATGTGATTTCTAAAATGTTCATATATGATTCGTGAGATGGAATACCCTCATCTCATCGGGTTGCAACATAATTGAACCACAATGATATAAATAATAACATCACAATACAAGTGCATTGTCGAATAGTGAAATTAAATAAATTTTAATATCTCAAAATCCCATAAATACAATACAATTCAATGTAATTTGGCTTTTTCCCTATACATGAGGAAACTACTCATGGGAATATCTAATTAACAAACCCCATTGCATTCCTCTCTATTCCAATCATCGCCAAACAATAATGGAAAATATAAAATATTGACTCTGATACCACTCTGTAACGTCTTGGATCCAGATGCCACTAAATAGTGCCCTGTACTCGGATGGCCACATGGACTCAATCACATTATCCCAAATAACAGTGGTTGTTGACTAACAAAGAGTGCCTAGGTGTGATAGTGGGGAAACTATGCAATTATTAGAAAACTATAACATATCATAATACAATACTAAAACAAGAGTGGAATTAATAATACCATAAACCATAATTAAATAGTGGAAGACTCATAATAAAAATAAATATATGTCATAGGATTGAATGGATAATGCTCCATGTCACATGTAATAGGAAAATAGCCAAAACTAGATACACTACATTAAATTAGGATATAAGTTCCAAAAGTGTAGAAATAATAGAAAAAAATAGATGCATCGCATGCCTCATCTTGGCCTCATCGTCTCAAGCTCCTAAACAACATATCATGTACCTAGTGAAAAGAACATTCCCTTATCAACAACAATAATAATATAATATACTTATTCCAAAAAACATGGCCCAAATAGGGTTTGAGACTAAACCCTAGTAGGAAACCACCCATGATTTATGCCAATATGTCAGTGAATATATGTAACAAGTAGTGTACAATAGTGAAAGTAGTAAGCTCAGAAGTACACAAAAGTAAACATTCATAGAGGCACTAGATTCCATTTATATTCATTTCATGTGAATTAACAATTCAATTACATTGAATGATATATGTATTGAAATAGGTCCTAGGTCCAGTGATCCCCATATGAATGTAAGCACATCTGATACCTCAAAATGCTATCTAAAAAAGTATTATGAAGACTGAATCCAAGATTATTCTTTGGATTAGAAGATACATCATATATCATTCTATATCAATATTCATTTTTTAACCCAAGCCTATAAACTACATATATGGTTCACTCACAAATTAAACATGATAACCTCTGAAGTCCGTCCATGGAATTCTAATCTGATTCAACCATTCACCCATGTTATTAGTAAATGTCCACTCATGACATATAATCATTGCCAATAGAGCCTGACCAAAGAATCCCTCAATGGATCCATGTCTTGCTTGAGAATCATGTGTAGACTAGATGATCCCAGCCACTACATCCAGAGCTCACTCATGTCTTAAATTAATACCCTCTTTTAGTTCATCCATGGAATTCTAATCTAAATCCATGGTTCACCCGTGGTATGAGGTGAAATTTTTATATGAGCTTGACCATTACTTTTAAACTGAGGCCATGGATCCCTTGTTTCTATTTACTCATTTTTTTCTCATATCATATAGGAATAAAAAATGTAAATTAAACTATTACGTGGATTTACATTTATAAACTCACCTGGACACAATACACATAATGAGAAACTCATGTAAATTAATGTATTGCATGGATTCGACCTTAAACAACTCATATGGGCACATTTCCTTTGTTAATAAACACATTAAAATTAAACTATGGAATGGAGTTTTCATAAATTAACTCATTTGGGAACATATCATTTATCATGATACACATGAATATTAATATATGGAATGGATTTAGCATAAATTAACTCACCTGGGAACAAATTAAATAACAATGCAATTATGTAATCAAAACCATTACAATGAATTAACATAATCTAACTCACATGGTAAGGTTTATAATTGGATAAACAAATTCCAATAAATCATAAAAAAGCATAGGTATAACATGGGAAATTGGGAAAATCACTAATCCCGAAATATTTAAAAATTCATGATCAATTAAACACAATTTCAATTCCATTATAAATCTAATTAATTTTTAACAACCCAAGAATGGGAATCAAAGGAATGCCTCATAGGAATCCTAGGCAAAATTTATATAAACAGTAATTCATGGTAAAATCATCCATGGGGTGGCCCTTGTCCCTATTAAACAACCTAATACATGAATAAGAACAAAAATTCAATTACCAACACAACAATAGGCAACCAAAATATTCACTTCTAAATCAAAGCGACACCTGAAAATGGGCGCATGTCACTCTGGAACATATAATCATATTGAAAACTAACGAAAGGAATGATACCACATACGAAATACTTGTATGACTCTCCTCATCTAGATTTGACCAATAATTAGACCTAGAACATAGTATATCTTCAAATCATAAATAACTGATCAAACCTTGATAACTTGGTCAGGAGAATAAATAATGAATAACATCAAAAGAGGAATTAGGAACTCACCGATGGGATTCCAATGATTCCGATTGGGTTTGAATCATAGTTCAGGCAATGAAACAGTAGGTAAATATTCATTTAGTTCTCAATTTTCAGAACCAGGTGATAAGGGCACTATTCAGTTTCAGGAGGAGAGGCTACTCCCTGATATAATGAAAACAAGAAAATACACAGTGTGTACAATTGAATACATCCCATGTACATGGAAGTTTCTTCCTTCTTCTTCAAACCTCCATTACATGTCATTAAAATGTATTCTAACTTTCCTTACATAGTCTATACTAAGAACAAATTGCATGTATATCCTACTCACATTGTGTAACAAGCCTACAACCAGTACGTGGAATTTTTTCCTCCTCTTTTTTATGTACAACCTAAAAAGGTAAAATCCATACCTCAAAATAAGAACTGGGTTCTTACAAATATATATTATAAAAGATGTGAAGAGTGTATCCTTGGGATTTTGTGGATGTTTTTTTATATTATGTAATGATATATAAGAATTAGAATCTTTAGGTGTAACATAAATAGGCATAACAGACAACACCGATACATTCTCAATTATTTTCATTGTATTATGTTACCTTCATCAATGACATAATATGAAAATTACATTTTCTTCTCAAGAAAAAATATGTTTTTTTAATATTCGTTTATAAAATTTCTATAATATAAAACAAAACATTATTATAGCTAAAATTTTAAGGATTGGTATTTAGGGTAAAAAAGTAGATAGCACCATTCGTTCTATTAGTGGAATGCCAGAAAGTTTGAGAAGACCACTCCAAAAACACCACAATAGAATGGGGTCATTGATGCATAAATTTGATGTCGCGTGATAGAGCCATGAAAATGATGATACATGTTTATATCTCCAATTCCTACTTGGTAGTCGAAGTAAACTATGTGTCTTGTCTTGTGAATTAAAGTCCATATAACATTTGGGGTAGAATCTAATGAAGAACTCTACATCAGGAAAATATTGGATGTCTCATACTAGAATGATTATAAAAGTATCATGTCTTAAAACATAAATTCTAGGAAAGGGATCAATATAGAGGCTATGTAATAGAAATGTTTCATTTTTTGTAATAGTTATTTTTTTATATTTTTAGTGGATGGTGACCAATGGATGGTCATTCAATGAAAAAATTTCATGCTTAATTTGGTTTCCCATGGAAGGATATGAACTTTCTAGAAGAATCAATTTTTAAAATAGAATATATAGTTCATGAAAATTTATATCTTGATGGAATATTTTTTGGGTAGGGTTGTTTAGGGTGTACCAATGTTTTTGAGATACCTCATATCCCAAAGGATTTTAAAAATGAGGTTTGGATTATATGGTTATATCCTTGTCATGATATACTAGAATACTCATGGACTATATAAAACTATGGAAGATCTCTATACGTTTCACTTATTGATGGGGTGTTTTTAGAAATATCGAAGATAAATATTGGATTATAGAAGTCTACTAGTTCCAGTTGAATAAGGAATTGATTTAAATCAGATGCTCATAACATACTTTATATAGATGGTATAGAACCAAATATTTAGGTTGTGGTATGTCTTATTTACTTATAATAGTTGAAATAAATAATCAAATTTTTCATATAATCCATTATTATAAATGGTAAATTAGATATAATAAAAAATTCACAGGGTAAAAGGGATCTACATGATAAATTATACTACCAATTGATGGAAAAATTGTCTAGTGGGAAATGGAACATGGAAATCATGATTTATATTGTATTTTAATAGTAGTAATGTTATTATTTAAGGGAAATATTATCGATATTTGTAAAGAACATAGTAATAATGGTAGTTCACAAAATAGTTTTGAATAAATTATTATACCACAAATACATAGATATGGAAACCTATTTTTTCATAATGATTTATAAGCTAAAATAATCATAGATAAACAAGTATATTTTTTGTAGAATAGACCCAAATTTTGTGCCTGAATGATTAAACATACACTATATGCGATGAAAAAGGAAACCATATACTAGAACTAATAATTTTTTGGATTTATAAAAAACAGGGAATTATTAAAGAGGAATGAAGATCATTGGTATTATAGGAAATTGTTTGATGATGGTAATTTAATTATACTTCTCATATGTATTGAAAATATGATTCTAGTTTTTCTATTGAGATATTTTTTTGGGGATATGATAGATTAATTTTATATATTTTTTCAAATGAAGAATCACGTGGATGTGAAATAGTTTTTGGGGATGTGAAGTAGTATGTACTAGAAATAAAAAAAATTGACTTGATCTTTGTTTGAATACATTTGAATGTTATTTAAATGATTTTCAATGTTTAAAATTATTCTCATGGTTAATTGACCATTATGCCTATAGGAAAATTGGCAATTATGACTATAGTCCAATTTAACATAACATCTACTATGCAATTTTCCATTACACCTACATTAGAATTGGCCACAATGCTAATAGGACAATTGGCCCTGAGGCCTAATGGAAAACTGGCCCCTACACCTAATGCACAGTTGTCCTATAAGAAAATCGGCCTTTAGGCCTATAGGCTAATTGTCCAACATTCCATGAGGTCATTAGGCCTAATGACCTAATTGCCAATTATCTAGTAGGCCTATAGGACAATTGATGATTAGGCCTAATGGACACATGAAAGGGGTATTTTCAACCATTTATTATAAGGGTTAATGATAAATTACATAAAAATTCAGCATGAAAAGCTAACTATTAAACAATATAAATAATGATATTATTTTAATTCAAATTAAAGTACATGTCACTTCTCATGATTAGATATTGTAGTGCTCTAAATGTGTGTAGATATGTCATTGAATCTTTGTTCATTGTATTTTACCTGATGTTTCTTAAAAAAATTGCAATACAAGTAAAAAAGAATTAAATTTTATATGAAAACAATTAATGATTTGGAATACCTTAAATTCATCAGTTCCAATGTGAAATCCTTCTTTGATATTGAGTTTTTGGATAGTTGGGGAATGTGTAAACACCCAATAAGTCAGAACCAACACTGGTATTACATCCAATGTAAAACTCATGCTTGTATGAGCTCCATAACTCCCCAACATCATTCATCTCTATATTCCTTGTAGGTTCACCATCCAGAATGTTAAATTGACTCTGAAACAAACATGTTATTTCTTATGAATACAAATATAATATAGATATAAATTTATAAAATTTTCTTACCCATTCCCACTCCCAGGATTTTCCTTCATATCTTTACTAAGATGTTTCAATGACACAGGTTCCACCAGAATGATATCATTGTACTTAACTAAGATCCCATGAATCTTCTTCACTGCCTGAAAATTTTAGCTACTATAAGATTTTCAACATTTTAATCCAACATTATATATTCCGAGAAATTCTAGGATTCCTACATATGAGTGCACCCACATTACTTAGTAAAAGATCCCACCAAATAAAAAAATTAGGGGAGAAATAAGAATTATGTCATGGTAGAATAGGAAAACAATGATATGATATAATTTGAAGTAGCCATAATAAAAAAACTTCTAAAGGATGCTCAGTAGACTATTATGGATGTGTGGTCTATCCAAGACCAGAAACCCTTGAAGGAAGTGTCTGTTTTAGTGCATGCTCTGGGTGGTCTTCATATAATGGAGTTGAAGATGAAGGAATAGACTCATCAAATTCTGGATGGATGGTAGGGATTTGAGGATGAGTAAAATAGAAGAGTATGAGTAGTTGGATATGGGATATGTCCTCATATGTGGATATGGTAATGGTGGAAAAAATTATGGAAGCAGTGTATACATGGTATGGGAAGAAGAAGAAAAATGAGATGATGGAGGCATTAATGGGATCATCCCAAGAGATGGAAAAGACATGGTTTGTGAATAAGAGGGTAGTTGAGATGCTGATTGAGGCATGGATAAGAACATCCCTGGAGACTCAAGAGTGTGATGGAATGGTGTGGTAGATGGTGTATTTGTTGGTTGTTCAGGGTGGTAATGGGTATATCGGGTTCTCCCTCTAGGTCTAGGATCATCCCCACTCGGACCCATCCCAATATGATGAGGATATAACTCTGGTGGAACTGAATGTCCCTAAAATATCAATAAATAATATTATCAATATATTATATGTACATCCTCTAACTATATCAGTATATTATATGTAATGTAAAATAAAAACATGAGAATTATTATACTCACTAATCAAAGTGAAGGAGGAAACACACGCTTACACCCCAGTTTAATAGGATAAAATAATATATTCTTTTGATATTATGAAGTATTTGAAAAAATAATTATAAGAATGAAATGTAAACTTTTAGAAATATTTTTTATAAATAAATAATACAACCTACATGTACCAACATTAATGTATAGAGAGTCCAATGAGTAGTTCCCATTCCTAAGGATATAGACAATATTTCAAATATACAATAAATTCTAAAATTTCATGTAACTTAAAAAAAATTATAAGGGACCATCATTTGATTCTATTTATTTTAATCAGTTTATCTCAAATGGGTTGAAATTGATATAAATATAATTATAAAACTATTGGTTTAATTTAATTACTGTAATTTCACATAACTTCTTCCATAAATAACATAAATCCACCACTAAAATGTATGATGATCATAATTTTATGTATCATCCTATGATCAATGAATGATAATGTCATTTCATAAGTTATATTTCATTTCAAAACTCTATAAATTCACATCCCATCGAATATTATTATGGGATGTTGAATGTAAATAACTCATACTGACCAAACTATGTTGAAATCATACAAACCTCTTAAAAACACTGATTTCATAAAAAAATAAGAAACAAGTATACACGCAACTGATGTACATAATGATGTTAACGTGACTAGGAAAATTAAAAATATTAAGATTTTTTCTTGAACATTAGGATATGAACTAATTTGACTGATTTTATGAACTAAATTTAGAAATGATTACAACAAAGTGACTAACATGGATTTTAAAATTACATTACCAACTTATAAATTTATTAAAAAGAGGTTTTAAACCAGTTTTTCTAAATTTAAAAAAAATCTAATTAAATGAAATAACACCCGAATATACTATAGAAAACATGTCATTCTGAATTGAAACTAAATTAATGTCATTATAGTAATAATAACTTAATAAACTCATGATAATGTAAACTTAATGAACAATCAACATATATGGTTTCTTCTATATATTAACCACCACTAATTCAAATTCAACATTAACTCTCACAATGGTAAAATATTTTTAATCAAATTCAAAATTTTGGGAAACACCAATGGGGGAATCAATGGTACAAATTCCATCATTATCACAATTAAAAATATTTCTTGGGATTACGTCATTAATGACACCATAATCGAGTCTCAGATGATCATTCACATAAAACACATGGTTTTCCATTGATTCCAAAATATATGGTTCATTGGTAATCCAAAATTGACTCACGTCAATAACAGTGAATCCATAGTCATCCATAAATTGACCATGTCGTCTTATTGAATCAAACCATTTACATTTTATCAAAGCAACTCTACCTTGAGAGTAATAATCCTGTAATAGTATTTTCTTAATAAGTCTATAATAATACACATCTTCATATAGAGTCTGACTATATGATACATTAGAATAAAAATCAGTTGTAGTAGTTAACATAATTCCATCATGTTGTGTTCCCTTTTTCACCACTCGATCAGTTGTCAAAAATTTATTCCCCTAGATTATTAATCATTTTAATTCATAAACCAATGGATTAAGACCAAAATACAATGCTCTTAATTCTCAATAAGATGAGTCAATATGTAATCTCAACCCCAAATGTATATAAGAATGATTCATTTAAATGGATATCTATTTTTTAACCAAATTAATTTAATGGTCATACCTTTTATTTCGACCAAGAAGGAAACTCTATGCTATGCAAAGCCTCTATCCTTCTCAAAGGAAATGTTCGATAAACTCTACTTATAATTTGTTTATTTTACCTTAATAATATGATAATTAAAGTTTAAGTTATATGTTAAATTCCCTAATATTATATATCACATAAATATCCAAATTATGAATGTTGTATAGTCATCAAACAATCCATAGTTAAACAATACTATGTGATGTTCCATCTCCAACTCATCAAGCCCCAATGTAGCCAATTTATTATACCGAACATTTCTTCCTCTTTGGGGAAGAGATGGAAGTGAGGGATTTATTTTCCCATAATGGTCATCTTCATTTCTAATTGACTGATTATTCCTTGTGTTCACATCAGACAAATACTTTAAATGAAAATCCACACATCCTTGAGCCAGATAACCTCTTATAATTGAACATTCAAGATAATTCTTTTTTTATATATATTATTTCATTGTGAACATATTTATTTCAGTAGGATACATCCACCAAAAAGAAACTAGTCCCCCATGTAGTGTTTCAAATGGAATATTAACTATTAAATGTGGCCTTAGCTGATAAAGGATAGAGGAAAAATTATCCATCTCACACAAAATTAATGGATCCTCCTACAACATTTTTATAAAGAATTTTTTGGATAACCTTTTATAAAGTTGTCTCTATAAAATGGACAAGAGAATAACTTCCTCTAATACATAATTGGTTTAAAAATGCCAAATTTCAATTCTAATCAATTCCAGAAGAAGGATGTAATAATAATGAGATTTTATGGATTTTAGTTTCACATCACTACTATTGACTCATTTAGATATGTTTCTGGAAAAGAAATCATGAACCTTGATATTCTCCAGTACTTCCAAAAATTAATCTTTCTCTCATAGTGTCACCACAATAGAATCACAAGGAACTTTTCAATTATTTTCACAAATACACATATGATGCATTTATAGTTGAATATCGCAATCCAATAAGTCTCGATGAGATTAAAATTCATCTACAGTATTCCCCTTAAATTTTTTAATAATTACAAGAAATATTTCATGTATATTTTTCTCAATGTGCATTGCATCTAAATATTTATGTAACAAATTGCTAGACCCATATGAAAACTCAAAATATACAATACACTTTTTCCAATTGTATGTGGCTTCAGTGTCAACATTATTCCTCTTTTTTGATTTCACCTAACCTTTTCCTAATGAAAATACGAAATATTTCAATTCATTAAGTATATCACTACCTGACATACATTGAGGTGGTTGTTCATTTTCAACTGCATAATCAAACCACTGGAAATTCTTCCTGTATTGATGATCCATGGGAATGAATTATCAATGCCACATGAAACTCAAACTAAGATGATATTTAAGCCTTTTATGATCATCTATTCTTTATATATATAGGTCATGATAGTTTTCTATTAATTCTCTTACAAGACATCATTGCATAAGCAGCGAAATGATTTATAGTCCATAGAAGTGAAACATGCATCTGAAATGTATTTTTGTAAGACACATAGATTGATCTCATACCTATATCCCAAAGCTACATCAAATTTTCTATTAATGAATTCACATAGACATCTATATAAATGCCAGGAACCAGAGATACAGATATTATTATAATCTAGAAAGTGAAATGTTTGTTCATAAACATCCATAAAGGAATATTATAAACATGAATAAAAACTGGACACATGTTGTGAGTAGTAAGAAGTTGGCCAAATAGATTAAAACCATCACCAGATAAACCCAAAATGGAATTACGCACCAGGGAAAAATAATCAGTGTGCTGTGCATCAAATTCCCTCCATTATAATCCATCAAAAAGATGAACCAACTCATTATTACCATTAATTATATTAGAATCATGAAATAACATATTGGATGAGATTTCTATAAACATGAATAGATTTTGATTTCTTGGAATCGATGGAAAGTGCCACATGAATTTATGTGGCACACAAGATGGTGTTCCATATGCATTTACCTTACATTAAAATATACCACATTCCATACAATCATTACAATGTTCTATTTCCTCCAAAAATAAAATTTTTTCTTTTGGACTAGAATGAAGATTATTAGTAGAAAATCTAAGCTCCTTAATTAACTTCCATGACTTATAACTATCTTCGGGAATATATTCACAATCAGGAAGCAAGTTCTTCGAAAAGGTTTAAATATAATATATGTTTCTATTAGAAGTTCCATACATGGTTTTTAATGATATAACCACAATAAAAATTCCAACATAGTCATTTTAGTACATTCTTGATACACTGGATTTCTGGTGTCATCCATTAAATTTTATACTCTCTCAACATCATCATCTTCAGTCTTTTCCTCAAGTGTATTTAAATAATTTATTTCTTTTAATAGCATAATATCTCTTTCATGATGCTGTCGAAATTGAAACTGATCAAATATCAAATTCTCCACCCCACTTCTTTCATTTTACTCATGAACAATAGAAGATTGTATTGTCTCTCTACTATGATACCAAACATAATACTTTGTTTTTAATCTAGAATATTATATATGGTAGCTAACTTATTCCCATAATTATCATGGTATTCCCATAGAATTATAGCATGGAAACTATATAGAACCCCCATTTGAAGCATTGTTAAATACAAAATCTAAAAAAAATTCCAAAAATCACTTTGAACTCAATTTAAATCCGATCAATATGATACATCAATCTTCTATCCATTAAATAATAATGAAAAAAAATATTCTTCATCAACAATTTCAATCATAATTAAAAAATTTAGTACAATAATTTTTAATATCAATGTCATCAAAGCATACTATTGGCCAGAAAATCAAAGAATAGGAGAAATGAAATATGTTATAAGAGATGACTACAAATTATGAATCATGTTGGATATCTATGTGTGATAATGGTTATAATATATATTCCATATTTTATAAACATTATGAACAATACTCAAGATTTTAACGTGTTTGTAGGAAATGTGTTTTAGCTAAATGAAATATACAAATTCAAAATTATATATTGTATGTTAATTTTTACCTTTAGAATCGATGAAATTTATTATTTGATTATAAAAGGACACTATAGAACACAAATATCATAATTGACTAATAGTTTAAAAATTAGACTTAAAATACAATATAATATATATTTTAATAATATAATATAATTTATAATTCTAATGGTGTTTATACTGATGATCTTTTTTCATTACATTATTAAAAATGTGGCATGTCTGCCTTCAATATTTTATAGGTGGTTGAAATTCTAGAAGTCACAGTGTTATTATTTGTACATATAATGTTCATATTCTAAGTAAAATCATGGTATTCTCGATAACACCATGAGATTTTTATAATATATATATTTTTTAATTTATTAGTGTCTTGTGTTGTATGCTACACTAAGATAAGATTATGCAATACGCAACACCAGATTAGTGTGTGATATATGTAAAACTATGATTGGATTCTATTACACACAATTTCATGTAATTTTCATATAATTTATTTCACAAAAGACTGAGTATAAGTGAAAAACTAAATATTAAAACCTAGTCATAATAACGGTGGGAATGAATAATATTATCATTCTTCTCTAAAACTATTTAAATTCAAATAAGTGTTTTTGTAAAATAATAAAATCAATTTTGGTCAATTTTATTAATAAAAAATAAATTTAATATATTGAATATATTGTTTAAAATTCATATTATATGTTTTCTATACATGATATAAGAACAAATTCCAATTTTTAAATAAAAGAAATATTTAAAAAGTAATAATTTTTGCAGCCTCTTGATGGCGCACCCAATTTAAATCTAGTTTTTGAAACCTTTTTATATTAAATTTGAAAAATGAAATATATTATTTTAATTTAGAATATAAAACATTACTTTGACTAAATTTTGGGTATTTTTTTAATTATTTTCATTTCTTTGATGTATTGTGAAAATTCAGATTTTTATTGAAAACATTATTTTCTTTTAAAGTAATTATATAGTAAAAGTATGTTTTCAATTAGTTTTTAATTTTAATCAGTTAATTTTTATCCATTTATTGTTTTTTGATACGATTTTATTCATGAATTTATTGGAAAAACATTTTCCATTTTGAAAGGGGAAATTTTCAAAAAAAATGTTTTTCATGGAATTTTACCAATTTTATTTTAAATTTAATTCTGCAACTTCAGTGTTTTAAATTTATTAAAATGGATATAAATTTTGGATTGAATAATTCTACATTTGTTAGGTTGGTCCCTTTTAATATTGACTAATATGAATAGTAACCATGTAAAATATTGTTACTACAATAGAGGGGAAATTAGATAATTTAGGTTCAAAGTATAAATATAAATATTATAAAATGACCCCAAAAAATAAAAAATACATTTATTTGATAAATTTAATTCTACCTTGAACAATTATGGACCTAAATTATTTCATTTAATGGACACTTGTCCATGAAAATGACTTAAATATTATTTAAATCAAAGACAGACACAAAGTGTCATTTTCTATGTCTTCAATATATATTATATGTACACATATGGATAAATGGGTGGTATCAACGTATCTAAATAGAAATGTTTAACTAAAAAGAATATTTCCATAAGATATTTTTTTTTTGTTATTGGTCCATTTAGGAAATATTATGGAATTTATAATATTTTATTTAATGAAAATGTAATGATTTCACATTCATGTTTTAAATAATATATCATCTTCAAAATAAGTTTATTTAGAAGATAATTTGATAATAAATACTCATCTGATGGACATTTTTTTATTTATCGTGATAATTTATTTTTAATTATTAGGAAAGAAACAATTACCTTAAAGGTGTATATATTGATGATAGAGAAATTATTTAATTGATGAAAAAGTATTAAACTAATTTTTATTAAAATTATAATAACCACTAAAAGACACATAAACATGACCAAATCATATTGGTCAGGTATAACGCAACCATTATCATCTTATGGTAGATTTATTGACCATTTCGATCCTTATAGAAGTGATTATGGGACTTATGTTGTTTTATTTGAAGTGACGTTAAACTTATAACATTATTGTTTTAATAAGTACAACATTTTTAATGATGAATTTTCAAGAAGATATAATCAACTAAAATAATTATAATGAAATATAATATATTTATCTTCATCATAATATATTTTTTAAAAAATTTTACCCAAAAAATATATATATTAAATAATTACACAAAACTGATGTATTAATTATTCTATTAATTGAAATATCAAATTATTGTTGTTAAAAATATTAAAATATATATAAAATTTGATAATTAATATATCAAATTATTTTTCTAGAATACCAAGTTCCCATAGACATATAATGAAAATATTTGGTTTTGGATAAAATCATAATTTTGAATTTTAAAATCCCTGAAGTGAATAGTTTTAAATTCACACTATTGTTGTTTTGTCAAAACAATGTTTAATTAAATTATATAAAAAACCTAAAATATATTTATAAATATATTATAATTATGATATGGTATAAAATGATTTAATTATTTATTTATGTCTTATTTTACCTCAAATAAATAAATATTTCACCCTTTTAATATTGAAATAATTGTTACACTTGTTAAAATGAAATAGAATAATTAAGTGTCAAATTAAAATGATAAGGTTTGTGTTGAAATAATAACAGTTCAAAATTTTATTTGTTGATGACATTACAACCTTATATCATATAATCTTAAAATATATTTCATTTTGGAGGTTTTTTGATGTGGTTTGAATTTATTATAAATTAATATTTTTGGAGATTCCAAATGTGACCCGAACCGCAATTAAAAAAGGGAACATCCTCGCTCAAAATTTCAGTTCACTTTGACCCTTGAAGCTCGGCCATTACCTATCCATTTCCCTTATCACCATACTTATTCACATTTTTTATGTTCTAGTGTTCTCCAAATACCAACTCTAGTTCCCTTAAGAAGATATTTAGATGGATCTCATCGAAGAAGAGGTGATCTCCACTACAGATTCATTCAAATTATTTTTTCTTCTATATCTTATTAATGTGTTGTTTCAATTATAAATCAATAAATATAGTACAAATTATATAATGATATGTTATTACGATTATTTAACAACCATATTACAACTTATAACCATCTTATGAAAAAATACCATGCGTCCGTACGTATGGCTTACCGACTCCTCACCATGGTGTAATGTGTTTATCACCACCGCTTGACTATGATGGGTATAATTTTGGAAATAATAACTATATATTATTAAATAAAAAATTATTTATTCTAGAATAATATTTATACTATCCACATGGAAACCATTTTATAATTAAAGGAATGATATTATCTGTTGTGCGAACGTACAACCAACCGTCTCCATGATCTGATATGATTCATTCAACATGATGTCAATTAAATAATTACTATATAATTTTATAGAATAAATATATATGATATATATTATGTTATAATTATGACATAATAAGGATAATCATAACTTATTTTACAGAACATTCATAATAAAATGAAATAGTTAATACACGAAAAATGAGTAATAATGAAATATTATTAAAAAATGGACAAAAACATGATAATATATAATATCATAAAAAAGACTATGATTTTGTAAAAATTCAATGAAATTGTTCAAATAATTATATCAGCGGTTAAAATATATAAAAAGGATAATGGAACCATGTTAATGGATAATTTTTCAATCTCATTATTATCTGATATTTTTTATTCATAAGTATTTAATGGGATATATTTATCAACCACATAGATGGTTCCTAAATATGTATCACAAAAAATTCTTTATACCATTATAAAATTGTTAAAAATTAGTTTTACCCATTGGTGAATTTTTATTAAGTAGTATGAAAGGAATATTTTGTCAATTTAAGTACGAGGTACTTTTTATCTTTCTGAGAAAAGTATGAGATTATTGTTCTCTTTGAACTTATACAGCATGAACAAATTTTTATGCTTTCATAACACCTTATTTCAATGATGCTTTTCATGATATGTTTTCAAAGTTATATTCAAATAAATTCTTAAATTTTAAAATATCATGGTGTCTTATGAAAAGAAAATGTTTTTATGATGAAATGATATTTTCCACATGTATTAATTTCAAGCGTTTTATAAAAATAATTTTCCATCTAATATTAAGGATAATTTTCATGTATACTATTCCTATTATTGTTATGGTTAATTATATTTATGATGTAATGATATTTATAAAATTTATTTGTTTTACATTGATTATTTTATGATGGAATGATGTTTAAGAAACACATTTTCTTCCTTGGGTTATGTTATGATGAATGATTTATATTTTTTTGACACACATATATATGTATTTCATTATTTTATGGGTGGGACCAATATATCCTTCCAATGTATTGGGTAATAAAGGGATCGAATGACATGTAATCCCAGTTCAGAATTACAGGGCTGGAGCAAGGAGTGAACTCAGTTCAGTGATGGAATTTTTCTACTATGATGGCCTTGGAAATGAGCATTGGATAATACGGATATGATTTTCTATTCTTATGTGTTTTGCAACATTCCATGCTTTATGCCAATTCTATTTTATAATGGTTCATTTTACTTTATGATTTATTCATAAAAAATTGCCAAGATTTATTCCAGGACTTAAGATTTTGATATTCCAAATTTATGTTCCATAATTTACACACTTACATTTTGGTTTTATTTGATGTTCCCATGTTTAAATATCATGACCCGACCCGACCCGGGCTCGAGCTGCAACTACCCCAAGCCCGCCTCCATAGGCCAGGGGATGGGGACAAGTGCCAAAGGCACAATAACTCAAGGAGACCTTTGCCTAAGTACCTGTACACAAACACACGCTGCACACTCAAAGCAAAAGTGCAGAGAAAAAAGGGAAGCAAAGTAAATAAAAGGGAAACTAATATAAATAAACCACAAAGTGCATTGACCTCTATAAGTACAATGTACAAGATGAAGGTAACTAAAAAAGAAAAGGGGAAAAACACGCGCCCAACCAGAAAAGTGGCATAACCCGGCAACAGGTAAATAATAGTATACAGCTGGGAGGGTCCCACACCTGGAACCCGACAATGACCACCGCACGCGGTCCAAGATCTCGGTTCTTAATCTCCTCTGATTTCACGTCCAACCTGTCCGTCGTCAGCAAGGGCACACCAAGTGCGGGAAAATCCCATGCAGCGGTGAGTATAAAAATACCCAGTAGGATACCCCAAAGGCTCGAGAGAGCAACAAAAGAGGTACCGAAGGGTGAGAAGTAGAGCGAATGTGAGAAGTAAAGGAGTATAACTGAGAGTGAAGTAAAGTAACAGTAAAGAGTCCAGCTCAACCGAACAAGAGAAATGAGATAGACTCATCCAGACACAAGGATCTGGAAACGGTGAGAAGATGAAATTCTCATCAAGTCTTCGCTACCTATAGCAGGAGAGTAGACTCGTCCAACCACGAGAATATAGACACTGAAAGCACGTGGCGTACCCCGTGCGTCTTCGCCTCTCCTGGAAGGAGAGTAACCAAGCCCGAGAAGTGGGTACTGGAACAAGGTACAGACATATATATGCTCTGTCAAGAAACTCGAACAAGGTCGTAAGGGGATCTCTGTCCCGTAGCTCAGCCCAAGAAAAGTGAGTCGCCAACAGTCCCAGGAATAAACGCCATCGATGCCCAGCATCCCGCACATCTTTCCCAAACTACAAGTCAAGGGCCTCAAATGACTACACCTTGACACTATCCGCTTTGGGCGTCACTGACTCACCCGCACGGTTTTAGGTCGCGTCACAAGGGCGCGTCTCAGTTGGGGAAAGAGCCCCTCATACTTGAGAGTTCTGGGTTATGTCAAACCACACCTCGTCACATCCCCGTAGTTGAGAGGTCTCCTCAAAGTCAAGGTCGTTCCATCACCGACCCGTACAACCAATGGTCCCACTCCGGTGATCACGGAGGAAAGCCTCAGACTAGCCTAGTATAAAGGACTGGGTCTTGAATATCAATGGGTGTCCCACTACCTAGACCTGCTGGAGGGTAATTCATAATATTATATCGCGTGACCCACTAGAGAGCCCTACTGGAGGGTAAACCATAATACATCATTAGGCGACCCACTGCCCCACCTTGCTGGAGGGTAAACCTGGAATAAGTCATTAGGCGACACACTGCCCATCCTTGCTGGAGGGTAGACCTGGAAGAAGTCGACGGGTGACCCACTGCCCAGCCCTGCTGGCGGGTAAACCTGAAACAAGACGACGGGCGACCCACTGCCCAGCCCTGCTGGAGGGTAGACTCTCATGAGTCGTCGGGTGACCCACTGCCTAGTCTCTGCTAGAGGGTAAACCCTGAACAAGTCAACAGGCGACCCACTGCCTAGCCCTGCTAGAGGGTAGACCTGAAACAAGACGACGGGCAACCCACTACTCAGCCCTGCTGGAGGGTAGACCCTCAAGAGTCATCGGGTAACCCACTGTCTAGTGTCTTCTAGAGGGTAAACCCTAAGAAATTGATGATTAACCCACTGCCCAGCCCCGCTGGAGGGTAAACCCAGAACTGCTCTGGACATCTCTACTGGATGGTACAACACTGGCCAACCGAACACAAAGTGGGTATCGCACAACCATCTGAATCCAGAACAAGACCAGGGGAAACCACTCAACCCTGCTGATCTAAACCATCGAGCACAGAGCCGGTGGAAAAACTCAACCCTGCTGGTCAACAAAAGAGAACCGAGGGACCCTCTACATCGCAAGAGGTCAAAAGTACACATAGCAGAACACGACACACACATGGGTACCACTCGACGTGTGGCCCCAAGTCAATCCCCAACCAAGCACACAAACTGTCTCAGGTACAAACCACACATACCTCCAAGCGCTCCCATATACTCCCAGAGTATAACTCATTTTCATCCTAAGGGCTATCGTGCACACGACACCCAACGTCAATGCGAAGGCGTGATGTAACATCTCCAACTTGCCGCCTCAACAACCGGGGCATGACCAACCACATCTATTCAAGTGTTACTTCACTCACTCGGGAGTGCAAGCGATCACATGCCAAGGGTCCGCTACAAACATAGTAGAAGAACCTCCCCTGGGGCACCTTCATATTTCCACATTTAATAAGATCACGTAAGAGGCTCCGCTTGCCTGAACAGATTACAATGTTGTAATCCACGTGAAAAAACACACAAGATCGACTACTTACTCACCTAAAACTAATATCCGATGAAAAAGTTTCTAATAGCGCTTTACGCCCGAATGACGTCCCGTGATCCCGAGCCTCGGCCCTGAAAACAGTCGGGCGCATTGCACCATTGCGATCCCTTCGGAAAAACATGTCAAAAGGAATGGTCACTTGAGTGGAACGGATATCCGGAGAAAAAGATGCATTCTGGTGGGCCACACACGAGGCGTGATATGTGGGACCCGCATCCTGGTACCAAAACACACCAAAAAGATCATACCATTGCGATCCTCTCAAAAAAGTACACAAGATGGACTATTCACTTGACCAAAACGGACACCTGGTGATAATGATGGAAGTCACCGTCTACTCCTGAAACGACACTCATAGGGCTCGCACCGTCGTGCCGAATTAGAGCGGGTGGATTTCACCATTGCAAACCCCTCGGAAAAACATTCGGAATCAACTGCTTTCACACCCTGAATGGACGTCTAATGAAAAAGTCGTGAAACGCTGCACGCCACTCCAAAGATGAGTCATGGGGCCCATGCCTCAACTCCAGTTTCGGTGCCCGAACCCATACTGGAAAACTCCGGCTCAACACCATGGTCGCAACGCCACTGACGGCGCTTAATTCGGACATCGGATGTGTCCGCGCCATCCCAAACAAGAATCCCCGGATAAACATCAACCCACTCTACAGGTGTATTGCGCCACTGGGGCCTCAGTCCTGGGATTCAAAAATCCTCAAGACCATCTCAAAAGGTTCGGCTTGACACGAGGTCTACACTGCCGTAGACGGCACGCTAAACGGATGTCCGTAGAAAAATATACAGATGCCCAAAACTTTATTTTTTTCTTTTTTTAAAGTTGAAAACCCCTTTGGGCCGGATCGGCCCTGTTCGGTCGGTCCGCCCCGCTCGGGACGGCCCGCGCCGGCCGGCCCGGCCCTCCGCGGCCCGTGGCTCCCGCTGCTCTCCGCGGGCCACAACGCCGCCTCCCCGACCGGCCCTCATGGTCGGTCTCATTCCCCGGAGCGACCCGCGTTACGCGGGTCGCGGTCGCGCCGCACGGGGCCGCGCGCCTCGCAACCCCCTCCCCCTTGTGCCCTACTCTGGTGGCCACCGCTGGGACACCGCCTGTGCAGCTGCCTGCCGTCGCCCTGAACCAGCCGCGCCGATGCCCTCGCATGCCTGGATGCCTCCGCTGGCCACTCGCCCGACCGAGCTGCCTCACCCAGCCGGAAACCACCATCACCGCCCGGGGAACACAGCCGGACCGCCGTCCCAGCTCGCCGGATCACCCAAAAACCGCCGGACGAACACCAAAATCCGTTGATCTTCATCGGTGCACTACGGTCGCCTCGGAGCTCGAATTTTCGATCTAAAACCGGTGACGAGAAGCTTAGAAAATCTACCACGCAACTATGGGCGTTGTTTGAAGATTAAACATCAATTTGAAGCTGTAAATTGAGCTCGAAATGCGGGAAAACAAAAACGGAAACAAGATCCTACCTGTTGGGGCCTAGCCCGGAGCTTCGCCGCACATCCACCCTTGCCGTTGTCGCTTCCACCATGATTGGGAGGTAGGAGGAGGAGGATGAAGAGGAGAGGATGGGGTTTCACCAGGGGAAGAGGGGAGGAATGGGAAGAGGTGTTTAAATAAAGAAAATTAATTACAATTTAATTAATTTAAACCCCCCAAATTAACCCGCATCCGAATCACCCGATGGGGGAAAGGTTAAGCCTCTCCTAGGGTAAAAACCACCTCCCGAGCACAACGGAGGTCTCGAAATTTGAATCCGAGACACCGTTAAAAATTTATTAAACTCAACGCCCGAGGCCACCAAATTACGAAAATGCCCCTTGGACCATTTTTCACAAACGACCCGCGCCCGCGAAACTTACACCACTCCTAGGGTAAACGGAATGTTCCGAACTCAACGGTGCCCTCGGGTTTCCAATATGAGCCACCATTTAAGAGATACTTGAGTTAATCCGCTGAACAAATAAATTAATTATTTAATTTATCAGTTCCACGCTTTGAAAGCGGGTGAGGGGTCCAAACCTCCTGCGCCGACATACTTTATGTCATTCCTAGGGTAAACACCCCATTCCGGACCGATCCGTACACTTGTATCTATGATCCGGAACTCCGTTAAAGAGTTATCCCATTTATATGGTGTTCCCAGTGTGAACGCACTGAAAATTTAATTCCGGCCACACCGGGGCTCAGAATCGCATGCCGTCTGAAGGCGCTGCTCTGGAATATCATCAAGAATATTCCAAATTCTATCACAGCAAAAAACGGGTTCTTACATCATTCCCTCCTTCATGATTTTATTCCCCGAATAGCAAAACCAGGGAACAACTCCGGGTATTAAGCCCACACTTCTCTCTCCCTTGCCCAGAAGTTCTCTTGCACATTCCCGCATCACCGCTCATAGACTAAAGGATTTAATATGTTCACATGAGTCCGGCCCTTGCCGATGACGTGCATAGGAGCAAGCACACATCTCCTTAGTTAAGCCACGCGGGATACGTCGTGCACCCACACCCGACCATTGGGTTAGGGCAAGGCGGTAGGGAACCTCGCCATCCCTTTTCACGGTCTCAAATGGCCCGAAGGCCCTCGGGGGTAGCTCACCTCCCTGATCAAACCACTATGTCGCACGCCGTGAATGGAACCATAGCCCGCACCTGGAACAAGGCCCAGTGATTCCCTCTTTTAGAGTATCCATATGGTGAAACACCCAAGGATATCTGATCATGCAATATTTCACAGTCAATGTACCATAGCCATGACTCTCTTACACGCTCGGAAAGCGATGGAGTCGAAACCATCGACTAAAGAAAAAGGTCCTACACCCTTTTTTTTATACCAACACAGGGTTACACCGATGCCCCATGCCACCCTAGTAACACCTCAAGCAAGGAGCATGGAGGAAAGAATTCCACACACAGAGTCTATCAATTCTAATGTAAGAAGTAGAAGAGCTGCGAAGCGTACCTATTATCACCCCATGCTCTGCAGGATCGTAGACATCCAAACCTTGCAGCTATCCGCAGTCCCAACTGTCCGCTCCCGGAGCCTGTCGTGGGCCGCCGAGTGGTGATGAGAAGACCTCGTAAAGCCGTCCCCCACTACCATCTCCTCCCGCTCCTCTGCTAGAACCACCTCTCTGGGTACTACTCTGGTCACGACGTTGCCTCTATCATGGTGGCGCACCTGCTGCCTACTCGAAGCTCTCTGCATGCCTGGTCGGGCAGTCTCGTGCCAGGTGACCTCACCCATCGCAAGCATAGCACCGACTCTCTTAGGATGCATTGGTGCCCTCCGGTGCGACTGTGGGGTGCGACCACGCCCCAGAGGCCGGTTTTCAGAAAGCCACCTGCATTGAGGTTCTTCTTGCCGACACTCGCTAGCTGCAACAGACGCCTCGACTCCAACGTGCCTACTGCCACCACCAACTCTAAAACGTGACAGGAAGCTCTCTGTCACCAGTGCCTGCTCTAGCACCCCGACATATGTGGAAATGCCCGACGGTGCTATGACAGCACGAATCACTCGGCGGAGACCCTCCTCAAACTTCTGCACTCGGATGTTGTCGTCATGGACCAAGTCCAAGTAAAAGCATGCACGGTCTGCGAAACTAGCCGCGTACTCGGCCACCGTCATCCCTCCTTTCTGAAACTACAAGAGCTCCTGAATCCGAAAAGAGCGCAACCAGGAGGGGAAAAACTCCTCACGGAACAACAACTGAAATTCAACCCATGAAAGTGAAAACTCGTCAAAAAACTGAGTCACCAGACTCCACCAACACCAAGCTGATCCACAAAAAAGGCTTGCTACCAAAGCCACTCTCTGATCTGTCGGTGTCTGCACAACCCTGAAAAGGTGAAACACTGTCTCTAGCCAAACCTCTGCTGCCTGAGGGTATGGCTCACCACTGAACCTCAGTGGTCTCTGCCGTTGGGACTCACGGAGCGCGCTCAACCTGCGCTCAAGTACCGCCTGCTCTACTGAAGCTGTCTGCTGCTCAACAGGTGGGGGTGCTGCTACCGGCCCACCCGGAGAATGGGGATCGCATGATGGGTCCTGGATTGTGGCCTTGTAGCTCACAGTGTCGTCATCATGCACCAAAGCTGGTATCTTGGCTGGCTATCTTCGCGGAGACATCCTGAATATTATCAAGGAGTCCCACGGTCAGATTAGCATATATGTATATACCAATAATAATGATAGGGAGATGACTCAAGAAGTAAAATCAAAGAATCAATCCTATGTGATACACAAACCAATTTTCCCTGCAACAAGTGTCTCAGCATGCCGAGTCGACAGGCGGGTTATCAAGGTCCTGTGAATGGATACGTCGGCCGACGCACCATCACTGGACTCCCTGGCCTGAGAGCTGCTCTCGAGACACATTAACACTATTTCCCTAAATCCCAACCAATTCCTTTTATTTTAAGGACATCCGAATAGCGTCCGAAGGAACTAACCACCTCTGATACCACTTTTTCACGACCCGACCCTACCCAGGCTCGAGCCACAACTACCCCAAGCCCGCCTCCATAGGCCAGGGGCTAGCGACCAACGCCGAAGGCACAATAACTTGGGGAGGCCTTTGCCTAAGTACCTGTACACAAACACATGCAACACACTTAATGAAAAAGTGCAGAGTAAAAAGGGAAGCAAAGTAAAGAAAAGGGAAACTGTTATAAATAAACCACAAAGTGCATCGACCTCTATAAGTACAAAGTACAAGCTAAAGGTAACTGAAAAAAAGGGGAAAAACACGCGCCCAACCAGAAAAGTGCCACAAACTGGCAACAGGTAAGCAATAGTAAACAGCTAGGAGGGACCCACACCCGGAACCCAACAACGACCACCACACGCGGTCCAAGCTCCCGGCTCCTAAGCTCCTCTAACGTCAAGTCCAACTTGTCTGTCATCTGCAAGGGCACACCAAGTGCGGGAAAAGCCTAATCAGGGGTGAGTATAAAAATACTCAGTAAGATACCCGGAAGGCTCGAGGGAGAAACAAATGAGGTACCGAAGGGTGAGCAGTAGAGAGAATGGGAGAAGTACATGAGTACAACCGAGAGTGTAGTAAAGTAACAGTAAATTGTCCATCTCAACCCAACAAGAGAAAGGAGGTAGACTCGTCCAGACACAAGGAGCTGGAAACAGTGAGAAGATGAACTTCTCTTCGAGTCTTCGCTTCCTATAGCAGGAGAGTAGACTCGTCCAACCACGAGAAGCTATACCTGGAAAGCACGTGGCATAACCCGCGCGTCTTCGCCTCTCCTGGAAGGAGAGTAACCATACCCGAGAAGTGGGTACTGGAATAAGGTATACATATATATATTCTCTGTCAAGAAACCCGAACAAGGTTGTAAGGGGATCTCCGTCCCGTAGATCAGCCCAAGAAAAGTTTGTGACCAACAGTCTCTGGAATAAACGCCATCGATTCCTAACATCTCGCACGTCTGCCCCAAACTACAAGTCAAGGGGCTCAAACCACCGCACCTCGAAACTATCTGCTTTGGGCGGCACTGACTCACTCTCACGATTTTAGGTCACGTCACAAGGACATGTCTCGGTGGGGGAAAACGCCCCTCATAGTTGAGAGTTTTGGGTTATGTAAAACCACACCTCATCACTACCCCGTGGTCGAGAGGTCTCCTCAAAGTCAAGGTCGTTCCATCACCAACCCGTACAACCTAGGGTCCTGCTCCGGTGATCACGGAGGAAGGCCTCAAACTAGCATAGTAGAAAGGACTGAGTCTGGATTATATCAATGGGTGTCCCACTACCCAACCCTGCTGGAGGGTAATTCGTAATATGATATCGGGTGACCCCCTGCCCAGCCCTGCTGGAGGGTAAACCATAATATATCATCAGGCGACCCACTGCCTAGCCCCGCTGAAGGGTAAACCTAGAATAAGTTGTCATGTGACCCACTTCCCAGCCTTGCTGGAGGGTAGACCTGGAAGAAGTCGACCGGTGACCCACTCCCCAGCCCTGTTGGCGGTTAAACCCAGAACAAGACGATGGGCAACCCACTGCTCAACCTTGCTGGAGGGTAGACCCTCAAGAGTCGTCAGGTGACCCCCTGCCTAGTCTCTTCTAGAGGGTAAACCCTAAACAAGTCGACATGCGACCCACTGCCCAGCCCTACTAGAGGGTAGACCTAAAACAAGACGACGTGCGACCCACTGTCCAGCCCTGCTGGACGGTAGACCCTCAAGAGTCATCGGGTGACCCACTGCCTAGTCTTTACTAGAGGGTAAACCCTGAGAAGTCCATGAGTAACCAAATGCCCAGCCCCGATGGAGGGTAAACCTAGAACTACTCTGGCCATCTCTACTGGATGGTACAACACTGGACAACTGAACACGGAGTGGGTATCACGCAATCATCTGACTCCATAACAAGACCGGGGAAAACCACTCAACCCTGCTGATCTAAACCATCGACCATAGAGCCGGGGGAAAAACTCAACCCCTCTGGTCAACAAATGAGAACCGAGGGACCCTCAACATTGCGAGAGGTCAAAAGTACGCAAAGTAGAACACGACACACACATGGGGCCCACTTGACGTGTGGCCCCAAGTCAATCCCCAACCAAGAACACAAATAGTCTCAGGTACAAACCACACGTACCTCCAAGCACTCCTGTATACTCCCAGAGTATACCTTATTTTCAGACCAAGGGCTATCATGCACACGACACCCAACGTCAACACGAAGGCATGACATAACATCTCCAACTTGCCGCCTCAACGACCAAGGCACGACCAACCAGATCTATCCATGCATTACTTCACTCAGATAGGAGTGCATGCGATCACATGCCAAGGTTCCACTACAAACATAGTAAAAGAACTGCCCCAGGGCATCTTCATATTTCCACATTTAATAAGATCGCGTAAGAGGCTCCGCCCTCCGGAATATATTACACCATTGTAATCCTCACAAAAAAACACGCGAGATCACCTACATACTTTCCTCAAAAAAATATTGGACAACAATGTCGCCAACAACGCTTTATGCCCAAATGGCGTCCTGTGATCCCGAGCCTCAGCCCCGAAAACAGTCGGGCGCATCGCACCATTGTGATCCCCTCGAAAAAACACGTCAAAAGGACTGCTCACTTGATTGGAACAGATATCCGGAAAAAAGATGCATTCTGGTGCACCGCACACGAGCAGTGCTACGTGGGACCCGCATCCTAGTCCCGAAACACAATGATAGGATCATACCATTGCGATCCTCTCGAAAAAGTACAGAAGATGGACTATTCACTTGTCCAAAACAGACACCCGACGATAATGCTGGAAGTCACCATCTATTCCCGAAACAGCCCTCGTAGGGCCCACACCATCATGCCGAATTAGAGCAGGTGGATTGCACCAATGCAATCCGCTCAGAAAAAATTCGGCATCGACTGCTCGCACGCCCCAAACGGACGTCCGACGAAAAAGTCGTGAAACGCTGCACGCCGCTCGAAAGACGGGCCGTTGGGCCCATGCCTCAACTCCGGTTTCGGCGCTCGAACCCATACTGGAAAACTCCGACTTGACACCCAGGTAACAATGCCACTGATAGTGCTCAATTCGGACATCAGACGTGTCTGCGCCGTCCAAAACAAGAATCCCCGGGAAACCGTCAACCCACTTTACGGGCGTCTCGCACCACCGGGGCCTCCGTCCTGGGATTCAAAAATCCTCAAGACCATCTAAAAAGGTTCACCTTGATGCGAGGTCCGCGATGCCGCATACGGCACGCGCAACAGATGTCAGTAAAAAAATATACGGACGCCCAAAACTTTCTTTTTTTCCTTTTTCTTAAATCGGAAAACCCCTTTGGGTCGGACCGGCCCGGTCCGGCCGGTCCACCTCACTCGGGCCGGCCCGCGCGGGCCGGCCCGGCCCTCTGCGGGTTGTGGCTCTCCGTGGGCCCCATCACCGCCTCCCCAGCTGGCCCTCTTGGCCGGTCTCATTCCCCGAAGCGACCCGCGTTACGCGGGTCGCCGTCGCGCCGCACAGGGTCACGTGCCTCGCGGCCACCTCCCCCTTGTGCCCTACGCCGGCAGCCCTCGCTAGGACATCGCCTGCGCCACCGCCTGCCGTCACCCTGAACCAGCTGCGCCGATGCCCTCACATGCCCGACCGCCTCCGCTGGCCGCTCGCCTGACCGAGCCGCCTCACCCTGCCGGGGACCACCGTCACCGCCTGGGGAACACCGTCAGACCGCCATCCCAGCTCGCCGGATCACCCAAAAACCGTCGGACAAACACCAAAATCCGTTGATCTTTGGCGGTGCACTGTGGTCGCCTCGGAGCTCGGATTTACGATCCAAAATCGGCGATGTGAAGCTTATAAAAACTACTACGCAACTATGAGCTTTGTTCGAAGATTAAACATCAAATTGAAGCTGTAAATTGAGCTCAAAATGCTGGAAAACAAAAACGGAAACATGATCCTACCTGTTGGGGTGTAGCCCGGAGCTTTGCCGCACGTCCACCCTTGTCGTTGCCGCTTCCACCATGATTGGGATGTAGGAGGATGAGGAAGAAGAGGGTAGTATGGGGTTTTTCCAGGGAAAGAGGGGAGGAAGTGGAAGGGGTGTTTAAATAAATAAAATTAATTACAATTTATTTAATTTAAAACCCCCGAATTAACCCGCATCTGAATCGCCCGAGGAGGGTGAGGTTAAGCCTCCATTAGGGTAAAATCCACCTCCCGAGCACAACGGAGGTCTCAGAATTTGAATCCAAGATCCCGTTCGAATGTTATTAAACTCAACGCCCGAGGCTGCCAAATTACGAAAATACCCCTAGGACCATTTTTCATAGACGGCCCGTGCCCCTGAAATTTACACCCCTCCTAGGGTGAACGGCATGTTCCGAACTCAACGGTTCCCTCAGTTTTCCAATTCGAGCCACCGTTTAAGAGATAATTGAGTTAATCCTCTAAACAAATAAATTAATTATTTAATTTATCCGTTCCATGCTCCGAAAGCGGGCGAGGGGTCCAAACGTCCTACACCGACATACTTTATGTCGTTCCTAGGGTAAACACCCCATTCCGGACCCATCCATATACTCAGATCTCTGATCCATAACTCTTTTTAGGAGTTATCAAATTTATTTGGCATTCCCAGTGTGAAGGCACTGAAAATTTAATTTCAACCACATAGGGGCTCATAATCGCACGCTGTCTGAAAGAGCTACTCTAGAATATCATCAAGAATATTCCAAAGTCTTTCAAAGAAAAAATCGGGTTCTTACATTAACCTTAATAATAATTTGATCTCACCCATTTTATGTTTTCTTTTCCCCTGGATTTAAAGAATGGTTTTAGGTACGAAAACTAAATTGGAATATCTTTACAAGAGATGTTGAAGATCATTCACCATGTTAGAAGAATGTGTTACACAATTCCAAAGATACTAAACTAATATAGTATTTGGGCGTCTGTTATTCTAATGTATTAAGTATTTCTAAAATGAAATGTAATTTCCATGATCATCAATATTTGGTCATTATAGTTCGTATCAGAGGGAATGTGTAGTCAAATAATGGAAACAAAGATACAAAAAAATGGATGACATCCCTAGAGGTATTTCTATGGATATGTCTTGGGTTTTCCTTAGTATATGTCTAATTATAGGTTAAATTCCATTAATTATGGTAACAATCATGAATAGCCTAGTGTTAAACCAAAGATATCATATATTGAAATATTATAAGTAATTTCCCTTGTATTTTTTTAATTTCTAATTTTTATTTATCACACATTTCTATCTAGTCATAGTTAATAGGAAGTTGTGGAAAACATGGTAATTATAGGTCCTATGTGGAAATCTCATGAAGATAATCAATAAAGTTATAGGTGAATTGATTATACAACTTAGGTTAAATTGACTGCAAATGACATGTGAAAGGAATGATATGATCTAACCATGTCGTTTACCTTAAACATAACAAGCATGATTAGAGTAAGTTGTTGTATAATGTTTTCATTAAGGATTGAAAATGGAATGTTTAATGGTGATGAAGACTAAGAAAAATTATTTATGAGGATAGTAATATTTTGATTAAGGGAAGGTAACCCTTAATGTCTTAAAAATGTGGAGAAAATTGTGTTTACCTTGGATAAAGATATTTTTGATATGAATATGTAAATTGGACAGTAATTATTTCCATAGAACGGATTAATGATTTGTTGAATAGTTGTTTATGCTATCATGGATGAATAATAGAACTTTTTCAAACTTATGGAGTATATCGAATAATCTTTGCAATAATGAAACATTCATTATTTGTATAAGGATATATTATAATTCAGGTTATTACCCTGACTCAATAGAATAAATTATTGACGTATTCTCATGTTTGGAATGTGACAACCAAGAAATGACTTATGAGATATTTGAGATAAATGATAATCCAATTTAGTTCACATATTTCTAATGATTTAGATTTTTAGCATTCAGAATAAATTTAAGGATATGAGTTTATGGAAAGTTTAAATTAAAAATCTGATGATGTTTGTTAGAATAATGTATTATAACACCATAGTTTGACTTATTCTTAGTTTATTGCATGTTCTACCATTTATTTGTGTTATATATAGATGTAATGAGTTATAATGAATTTTATGGATCACATGATTTGCTAACACTTCAAGAATTACTAATTAAACATCATTTTAATGAATAACAGATGAAGTGGAAATTATTAAATTTATGTCCAACAGTGAGATTGTAACAAAATAAAGTAATTATATCCTCTCATGAAAATTAGTCATCATTAGGAAAAACAGATCATGGCGTAAAATGGTGTCTTATTATCATCAATTATAATGATATCAATGACCTTTTTCACTCTTCTTTAGTTTATGGTTCTTTGATTGTTAACTTTCATAGGATCAACAAATTTCATTTTATTAGAGATCTTTATGAATCTATAGGATTATTTAGGCTTTTATTCCATGCCCAAATAAACACCAATGTTCTCCTAAAAAGAGACCTAGTCATGACTTACATTGGGGAACTTTTATTTTCCAACTATTCATTTTTAATAGAATGTTCTGGTCTTTGTTTTTATTATGTGGTTTTATATCTTTTTATTACCTTAAAAAATTTGGAGGGTGAAATTCAATTTAATGGGGGTAGAATGTAACACCGTGTGATTTTTATAAGATATTTTTAAAAAAAATTCATTGATGTCTTATGTTGTACACTACAACATGATATGCTTGTGCAGAATGCAACCCCATCCTATCTTGTAGTATACACAACTCTTTGTTTTCCTTGTGTTATACAGAATTTAATTTTCTTCTCATAATGTTAATTTCACACATGACTGAGTATAATTGAACAACTTAATATTATAACATAGTAATTATAACATTATGTATGAATAATGTTAACTTTCTTCTATAAAACTATTTAAATGCAAATAAGTGAGTTTATAAAATAATAAAATAACTATTGATTGATTTTATTAATGAAAAATATATGTAATAAATTAAATCATATATTTAAAATTCAACTTATATCATATCTAGATATGATATAAGAACAATTTTAAATTTTTTGATAAAAGAAGTATTTTTTTTAAAATGCAATTTTCCAGCCTTTGGATGAAACACCGATTTTAAATATAGTTTCTGAAAAGAAATTACTCAATTTAAAAAAAATTATCCCTTTTTATGTGGAATATAAAAGTTTATTTTGTTTATATTTTTTGTATTTTGTCGATAAATTTCATTTTATGATGAATAGTGAAAATACTGATTTTTATTGAAAACATTTTTTTCTTTTAAAGTCATCATGAAGAAAATTATGTACTATATTAGATTTATAATTTAATTAGTTTTTTTATATCCAGTTATGTTTTTTTAAAATTATTTTATACATGTAATTTTTATAAATACTTTTTCAATTTTAAAAGGGGCATTTAAAAAAAACTATTTTTCATGTTATTTTACCGGTTTTATATTAAATTTAATTCTGCAACTTCTTTGATTAGAATTTATAAAAACATAATCCAAATATGGATTCAGGTGGTCAATTTTTTTTTATCTAGGCCTCTTTTATTTTTTACTAATATAAATAGTAACCAAATTATATTTTGTTACCATGGTAAAGGGTAAATTAGTTAATTTAGCATATAAATAAAAGTATAAGGACATTATAATGGCCAAAAAGGAAAAAATCTTTTTTGAAAAATTAAATTAGACCCTTAACACAGAAGGATCTAAATTATTCCATTTAATGGGAATGTTACGATGAAAATTACTTAAATAATATTTAAATCAAACATAGAAATTAATTGTCATTTTATTTGCCTTTATTATCTATTATGTGTCCACATATGGTAAAATTGGTTTTATCAAATAATATAAATGGTTATTTTTAATATATTAAACATATTACCATAAAAAAAATTACATTTTATTGTTTTGGCCATTTTGGATATATTATGGGATTTATAATATATTATTTAATGAAAATTTAATGTTGTCACATTAATGTTTTAAATAATATATCAATTTTAAAATAAGGTTATATATAAGATAAATTCATCTATAAAAACTAATATGAAATATAAAATGTTTTTCTTTATCATGGTAATTTATTTTTAAATTTTAGGAAATAAATAGCTTCCATAATGTTTTATATATTGATGATGCATAAATAATTTAATTGATGAAAAATAAAAATGATATTTTTTTTAAGATGATGATAATCATTAAGAGAGGCAAAAACTTTACCAAATATTATTTTTTTCATATTTCTCTAGTATAATAATTCTAAGATCGAGTTATTAACCATTTGGAGCCTTATAGAATTGATTATGACACTTATATTAATTTATTTAAATTGATGTTAATCTTGTATCATTTATTTTTTAAGAAGTATTACATTTCTAATGATTAATTGTACATAAGATATATTCACCTACAAGTATTTTCATTAAATATAGTAAATTAATCTTCATTATAGTATTCTATTTTTAATTTTTACCAGAAAAAATATGTAAATTAAATAATTACACAAAATTAATGTGATAATTTTTTCATTAATGGGAATAAAAAATTAATTCTAATAAAATATAAAAATAAATATTTTTTTTGATAATTAATATATCTAATTAATTTTATAGATTAAATATACCCATATAAATATAATTAATTTTTATTTCTAGGATTACATCATATTTTTATTTTTTAAAAAATCCAAGAATTTAATAGTGTCAAAATTGATACTATTGTTGTTTTGTCAAAACAATGTCTTATTAAATAATCCAAAAATCATAAAAACATTTATAAAAATATAAAATAATTATTATATGGTATAAAATTAATTAATTAATTATTTATTATTTAATTTGCATTTAATAATTAAATATTTCACCCTTGTAATATTGAAATAATTGTTACCCTATTTAAAATGAAATAGAATAACTAGGTGTTAAATTAAAATGATAATGTTTAAATTGATATAAAAACATGTCCAAAATTTTTTGGTTGAGGAGATTAAAACTTTATCTTATGTAATCTTTGAATCTATAGAAACTTGGAGTTTTTTTATATGGTTTGAATTTATTATAAATTAATATTTGTGGAGATTCCAAATGTGCCCTTCATCTCAATTATAAATGGGCACATCCTCCCTCGTAATTTCAATTCAGATTTATCCTTCAATATTCACCATCCACTGACCATTTTCCTTATAAACTTCCTTATTCAAATTCTACAGGTTCTTAACTTCTCAAAAGACCAACTCTAGTGGAATAAAGAGTAGATCTAGAGGGATCTCGTCGAAGAAGATGTAATCTCCTCTATCGATTTTTTTTAAATTATCTCTTCTTCTAATACATATTCTTGAGTTTTTTCCATTATAAATTAATAACTCTAGTATCAATTATTTATAGATATTTTATTAAAATAATAGAGCAACTATATTCCACCTTATATCCATCTTATAAAAAATGAAATCACTAGGCATGCATATGTGCGGCTTATCGTATCCACACCGTGGTGTAATATATTTTTCACCACTACTTGATTTGGATGGATATAATGATGGAAATAATAACTATATATGACTATTATAACTATATATTTATTCTAGAATAATATATTTACCATCCACTTTGATACTATTTCATAATTAAAGGAATGATATCATCGCTCTTGCGTACGTACGACCTACAGTCTCCATGGTTCAATATGATTCATTATACATGATATCTATTAATGAATGTATATTTAAATGTACAGAATATATAAATATGATATATATTATGATATAAATATGAACTAAAAAGGAGAATCAAAACTTATTCAACAGAACATGCATAAGAAAACAAAGTAGTTAATACCCGAATAATGAGTAATAATGAAATATTATTACAAAATAGATGATAAAATGAACATATATGATATCATAAAAATGAATTTACTTATATAATAAGTTAATGATATAATTTTTATCATTATATAGGAGATATGGATACATACAATTGATAGTATAAGTATGGTAAGAGATAATTTTTCATTCTCCTTAATATTTGAGATTGTTTATTCATAAGTATTTACTGGGATATATTTATCATCCGTGTATATGTTTCCCATATATATATTAATAATATATTATTTCTATTTTTATAAAATAATTTAGTATCAGTTTTACCCATTGATGAATTTTTATAAAATAGATGAAAGGAATATTTAGTCATTTCTCATATGATTTACTTTTTGACTTTCTGAAAAAAAATCAGAAGAATGTTCTCTTATAACTTATAAAACATGAGGAGATTATTATGAATTCGTAACACCTTATTTCCATGAAGTTTCTATTACATGTTTTCAAGGTTAATTTCAATGAAATTATTTTGTTTTATTAATTTGTGTTTTTTTGTGAGAACAAAATGTCTTTGAAGAAGAAATGATATTTTGATCAATAATTAATTATAATTGTTTTATCAAAATAATATCCCATTATAGATTAAGGATATTTTTCAATTATACTATACCTAGTATTCATATGGATAATTATGTTTATGATATGATGATATTTATAATATCCATTTGTTTGACACAGATTATGTTATAATGGAATGATGTATAAGAAAACCATTTTATTACTTTTCTTATGTTATGATGAATAATTTATGTTTTTTGGAACACATATGTATAGTTTTCATTATGTTATGGGTGGAACCTATATCTCCTCTCAATTCATTGGGTAAATATTTATATAACACGATACATACAAGACTAGAATGACATGTAAATCTTGTGTAGTAAAAAAGCGATGGAACGAAAAGTAAATCTGGTTTAGTAAGATAGGGTTGGAACGAAGAGTGTACTCCATTTAGTAATTGACATTTTCTGATATGGTGGTGTTGGAAATGAACCTTGGATAATTTGGAAATGATTTTCTATGAATATATTTTTCTCAAAATTCTATGTTTTATTTCAATTCTATTTTAATGTGGTTCGTGTTCCTTTCTGATTTATGGATTACGAACTACAAAGATTTATTCCATGACTCAATATTTTGATATTCAAAATTTATGTTCATGTTTTTATATTATTATGTTTATTATTTTTATGTTCTTATTTATTACATTTATTGATATATTGAGATCACACATTTTATGTTTTATTTTCCAATAGATATGAAGAAAGTATTTAGGTAGGAAAACTAAAGGGGATGATCATTATGGGAGATGTTGAATATCTTTCACTATGTTGGAAGAATGTGTTTATGTTTTCCATATAAAATATACTAATACTTTATTTGGGCATCTATTTGTGTAATGTATTAAGTATTTCAATAAATAAATGTAATTTCCATGTACGTCAAACATGGGTCATTACAGTTTGTATCATAGAGAATATTTAGTCAACATTTGGAAATTGGGATGCGAAAATATTAGTGATACCCCTAGCAGTAATTCTATGGATATGTATTGGGATGTCCTAAGGATATGCCTAATTATATTTTAGAGTCCAAGAATTATGGTAATGATCAAGAATAACGTAGGATTAAACCAAGGATACCATATATTGAAATATTATAAATAATTTCCCTTACTTATATGTTTTTAATCACTCATATGTATTTATCACACATTTCTTTCTCCTCGTAGTCAATATGAATATGTATAAATCATGTGAATTATATGTCCTAACTGGAAATATTTGGAATAGAATTGGTAAAGTGGTAAATGTATTGGTTATAAAACAACATATAATTAGACTACAAATCACATGTGAAAGTAATGACATGATCTAACCATACTGTTTACCTTATACATAAGATGCATGATTAGATTAAGGTTAAGAATACGTTTTTTATTAAGGATTTAAAGGGATTGTTTAAAGGTGATTAATTATTAAAAAAATGATTTAACGTAAAGGTAATGTTTTGATTAAGGAAATGTGTCCCTTAATATGTTCAATAAATGTAGAAAATTATGTTTATCATGGATAATGATATGTTGGATATGAATAATTTTGTTGGAAAATAATTATTTTCTTATAACTAATTAAGGATTTGTTGAATAGTTTTTTATTCTATCATTGATGAAGTATAAATTTTTTTAATTAAGGAATATATCCAATAAGCTTTAAAATATAAAAAATTCATGTTTTGTATAATTATATATGGTAATTCATGTTATTACCATGACTCTAGAGAATAAATGAATAAGGTATTCACATGTTTCAAATGTGACAACCAAGAAATGTATTAGGAGATATGAAAGATAAATGTTAATCTTATTTAGTTCAACTTTATCTAATGTTTTGGATTTTTAGATTTCATAATTATTGTATGGTCATTAGTTTATCGAATGATTAAGTTAAACATTGGTTGATGTTTGTATGAATAATGTATTATCTCACCCTAGGCGGACTTATGAATATTTTATTAATTCTTCTAACCGTTGTTTTTCTTGATAAATAAATATGGAATGACTTATCATTATATTTAGGGATCACATGATCTTATGAAACTTTAGGAATGAAAAATTTAACTTCATTTCATTAAATAAGAGAAGAAGTAGAAATTATTCAATACACTACCAATGTTGAGATTGTACCAAAATCAAGTAAGTATATCTTCTCATGGAAATTATTCAACATTAGGTAAAATGGATCGTGATGTAAAAGGGTGTCTTATTATCATCATTTTTGATAATATCAATGATCTATTTCATGCTTGGTTAGTTTTTTTTGTGATTGTTAACTTTCACATGATAACCAAATTTCATGGGATCAATGAACTTTATCAAATTCTAGGACTATTTAAGCTTTTCTTCCATTCCCAAATCTTATCCTATGTTCTCCTACATCGTGACCAATTCATGAAAGACTTTGGAAAACAATTATTTTCCCACTATTCATTTTAAAGCAACATTTCTATCTTTGTTTTTATGATGTGGGTTTCTATATATTTATAAAATTAAAAAATTTCAAGGAAAAATTCATTTTCAGGGGGGTACAATGTAACACCACAACATTTTTATAAGATAGATTTTTTTTAAAATTTTAGTGATTTCTTGTATTATATTATATACCAAGATAAACATGGGAAATACGGAACACCAGTTTAGCATGTGGTATACGAACCATTATGCTAGGAATTTATTATACATAATTTCAAGTTATTCTGATAGAATTCATTTCAAACAATATCTTGTATAAATAAACAACAAAATACTATATCCTAGTCATTATAATGGCATGTATTAATTGTATTAACTTTCTTCTGAAAAACGATTAAAATGTAGATAAGTTAGTTTTTAAAATAATAAAATCACTCTTGATGGATTTTATTAATACAACACATATCTCTTATATTCAAAATATTTTTTAAAATTTATCTTATATTCGTTTTTAAATTATATAAGAACAAATTCTATTTTTTGGATAAAAGAAGTATTTTTTAAAAAAATGAGGTTTTTCCACCTTTTGATAGTGTACCCATTTTAAATATAGTATTTGAAACTTATTTATTTTCAGTTTGACAAAAAAACAAATTCATTTAATTAGGAATATAAAAATTTACATTCATCAAATTATTTGTATTTTTTGATAATTTTCATTTTTTTAATGAATAGTAAAAATACTAATATTTATTTAAAACATTATTTTATTTTAAATTCATGATATAGTAAAATTATTATTTTTTATTAGTTATAATTTTTAATTAGTTCATTTATATCCAATAATTATTTTTTAAATGATTTTATACATGAATTTTTTATAATTTTTTTCCATATTAATAGGGGCATTTTTTGAAAAAAAACTGTTTTTCATGACATTTTACCAGAATTATTTTAAAAATAAGTCCCCAACATCAATATTTGAATTTTCAAAAAGGGATTTCGAATTTGGATTTAGGAGGTCCAAATTTGGTAAGTATGTCCCTTATATTTTTTACAAATATGAATAGTAACCATATTAGTTTTTATTACCATGGTAAGCGGTAAATTATGCAATTAAGGTTAAAATAAATTATAAAGACTATAAATTCACCAAAAAAATGAAATAGATTTATTTGACAAATAAAATTCGACCTATAACACATAAGGATCGAAGGCATGTCATTTAATGGACACTATTCGATGAAAATGACTTAAATAATTTTTAAATCCAAAAAAGACACAAAATGAAATTTTCATTGTCTTTAATATCTATTATGTGACCACATATGGACAAATGGGTTGTATCAACGAATCAGAAAAGTAATTTTTAACTTAATAACCATATTTATCTATTATAAATTTATTTTTTACAGTTTTTCTACATTTTAGAGATATTATACGATTTATAATATTTTATTTAATGAAAATTTAATGATGTCACATTCATGTTTTAAAATATATATCATTTTCAAAATAAGGTCATACAAAAGATAAATTAGAATATAAAAAATCATATGAAAGCTAAAATATTTCTCATTATCTGGGTACATTATTTTTATTTTTTAGGAATTAAATAACTAACTTATTGATTTATATATTGATGATGCATGAATTATTTAATTGATGAAAAGTCAATAATTTTTTTTAAATTTAATGTATATTTACGATTAAAAGACACAAAAAGATGACCAAATTTCTTGTTTTGAGTATAGTGAAAGAATAATCATCCAATGGTCAAGTTATTGGCCATTTGGATGCTTATATAAGATATTATGACATATATATTATTTAATTTAGAGTGACATTAAACATATCAAATTCATTTTTAATAAGAATAACATTTTTAATGATGCATTCTCTAAAAGATATTGTAACATCCTGACCCAAAAGCCACCAAACATGTGTTTCAAGCTGGTTCACCACAAGGCCTCAAGTATTCCTGCTTGTAGGCCATAGGCTTCTGACTAATAGTGAGGGCCGATGATGTGATGGTGGGGAGACTATGCCATCATATCAGAGGAAGGAAATATCTGAAATACCCAATTATCATACAACGTAGAAAGTAAAAAGAGTGTGGAAGAAATAAACAACTAAAATAAAATAAGTTGTAATAGTAAAATGCTATAAAAAACACAAATATTGTGAAATACAATAGAACATTGGTCACCCACTTGTCCGACCAAACAAATATACGTTCATATGAAACTGAAGTTAAAAGTAGATGACTCTTCTATAAGCTTCGAGATAACTCATGTACCTGATCTCTAGACACTATCGAACTGCACCATCCTGATCAGTAGAACCACTGAAGAAGCTCTTCTTGGTCATGAAACATTGGGCCTCAGCCTTATCCACCATGAAACTCATGTTCGACCTGAGAAAAAGACATAAGGTCTACACTGACACTGAGGATCACATATAGGGGAGAGAAAGAATCTCGGTAGGCCACCCTGACAAGAAACCTATAACAATGCTACTAAGCTATATGCAAAAGAAACTTGCTCATCCTACCTATGACCCATCCAAGAGGTAGTAAAAACCAAGTGTTAAACCACAGTCAATCTCAGGGTCCATAATCCATGTCAACTAGTAAGGTTCCACAGTGGATGCCCATATTTATATACGTACACATGTATAGTCCCATGCCTATAAATATATACATAAATATTAATATCAAACTGTATGTGTATCAAAAAACATGAAACCACAACAACAGTCGATCCTTGGTTCCATATGATTGATCTTCTGGACATCAGGTGCTAGGACATTAAGCTGTACATTGTGCCACTCAACTCGTGTATCGTTAAGTCAATCTCTGGGTATCTAATTCCATCGACAGGTACCTAATTTGGCTAATTCCATAATTATATCTTCAAGGAAGAAAAAACACAACAGAGGGATTCTTATCCTATACCTAGGTTCACACGTAGTTTCATATAGTCACAAACTAGGATACTGCATACCGATAGACAATCCTTTAAATAATGATACTATATACCAATTGTCTATACTATAAAAGTTCACATGGTAGAAAAACAAAAAACATAAGCCGATGAATCCAACTGAGCCCCCGAAAACCTCACTTAGTTATCACATTTTTATACTCAACTGTATGGATAGAAAAACATCTCCCATGTACATATCAGAACCTCACCCGTAGGCATATCAGAACCTTTCCCACATGTATAACAAAACCTTGCCTATAAGAATATCAGAACCTAACCCACATGAATAACACAATATCACCCGCATAAATATTAGATTCGTGTCCACAGGCATAGATGAACTTCGCCTGTAGGCATATCGCATAAAAAACAACACATGTAAATTACACTATTACATGGTTTTCAGGAATCAACTCACTGGGTCAAAACATTTATATAACCAATTTCACCAGGTCAAGCTCAATATCTGGATATTTGGATGCACCTCTAGTCATCCCATTAATATATATAAGCAGACTCAACTGCCAAAACCCAGGTAATACCTTTAGGTATATTAAATACTAGAAATAACCTGGCTTAAAAACCACAAACTTTGAAATCATGTCTAGCATTCTAATAAGAAAAGAGGATCCAAGGAAAAAAAACCAGGAATCTCAATAAATAAGAAAATGCGACATGTTAGGCTCATTAGTCACCAGCCATGAAGAACCACTTTGGTAATCATTGCATAAGAAATAAACAAGTGAACATAAAAAGGAGTGAGAGGGCCCTGAATGACCTACCCAACACTATAGCCACAACATCATGGGATTACCATTTAATCATGGTTTTTAGGTGACACCTTAGCACCATCTCTACCCAAACTCAATGTACAAATCCATTTTGGTCAATAAAAAATGGCACCCGCTAGGTCCGTCAAGTAAAACACAAGTGAAGGCATACTGTTGGAGTTGGTGGCCTAGAACCAACTACTTTCTACTTTATTCATTAATAAATACCTTATCACATGCTGATTATTATTCTTCATGAAAATGCATGTGATAATGTCCTAAGGATAGCTGTTGCATTAAACTGTCATTGCAGATCCCTGCAATGATGAGAAACCAGAAGTGCCATAACACTTTTCTTGAATATATGCTCTATGGACGGATGATGTTTTTTTAGGGACACAAATAATACATTCCATTCGGGTTGAAGACTCAAAAAACATTGATGCACTTTCTCATGGTGTGCGCCCTTGGTAATATCCAGGAGGATATTATTAGAACGAGACCCGCCAGTAGGAAATCCACATGTCATAGTGTCATTGGATGTTCCTATCTACGGACGTGTGTATTGGTCCTTAGTCGTTAAGATTATTATTAATGGGTATTACAACTCACACACTTAGATGTGTTGATGTAAACTGTGATGACACACTATTCGGAGTGAGGTAGGATACATTGGGTGCGTCACGAGTGATACTGCATTAATAGATAATGCGAGAAAGGTTTTGTCCCTTATGTTCCATATTGGAAGTAAATATCTCATGCCTATTGATATAATTAATATAGCCTAAATAAATACATGTCCATGGTAAGGATTGGGTGAGTTCAATTATAGAAAGTCAAAGAATGAATAATCGAGCACATGGGTTGATGGCACCAACATGCAACCTGGTTGATTCAAGATATTGAGACAAAGGATTATATTACATGGTAAGTGTTCGTAGGATGTGACACATCATTGAGACATTAAATTATTTCTCTATGGGTGCCTTGTTGTGTTTCTAGATGCTAACCTTGGATTTTAGGTGGGCTTTTCCTAATTCCACTAAGAAAGAGGACTAGAGGTTCACGCATAAATTGTGTCCAAGTATCTCAGTTAAATATTCATTTGAAAAATTTAATATATATTATTCCTAACTGTGGTTCAATAATTATTCAAGAATTCCTGATCACATTTATTTTGACACTAGTTATTTGAGAGAATATATTGTGGGTGAAATAATATATATTTATTATCATGTAATGCAGTGATATTTATTTGAGAAATAAATAGCCATTATTCAAGGTCTAATAAATGTGGTGGTGCTAATAAAGAAAAAAGGAAAAAAATTACATGTCATGTCTATTAAATATACATGCCGTGTATTTTTTTTGGTAATTTATGAGAAATAATATTATTTATTTAATTAAATAATATTAGGTGTAATTCCATGGGCGCTTGTCAGGTAATAATAATAGTCAACTGTTATTATTAGACATGGGGTATTACTAAGAATTAAATAAAATGAATAAATGATTTCGGGTAATTAATTCATTTTCTAATTCTATGTAATTAAAAATCCCAATTATATATTTCTCATTATCCTATCCATTTTTTTGTGGTTGTGCACAAAAAATTTGGAAAATCTCTCAAGACAAGAGAGAATTCATTTTCCGCCAAGAATAATCCATGCTATGAGAGAGAAATCCACCTCCACTGGATCAAGGCGATCCAAGGCTCACATCGCAAGAGAAGGCACTTCTGCACTAGCACCTGGAGATCCCTTCGGCGACATCCAGAGATACATGGAGCACATGTGGATCACCGCTAGAAGAAACCTAAACTTGGATTCTACAGTGCAACGATGGATCACATCTGATCGTGAATGGAAACATCAACTAAGAAACAATTCCATCATAGTAATTCTTGTCAATTAATTAAATTAATTATAACCATCATATGATGATCCTATCTTTAGTTTCGGGAATCCCCCCTTTATTTTTCCTTCATCGTTCTATTCTGAAGATCTGGGGTTTTATTATCTTGACGAATCTCGGATTGATCGTTGTTAAGGCTAAATTTAAAGTTAGGTACACCCACCAATGCACTTTTGCTATGCCCAGAACCTACAGGTGGTATCTGTCACGACCCGACCCTACCTGTGCTCGAGCCGCAACTACCCCAAGCCCACCTCCATAAGCTAGGGGCTAGCGACCAGCGCCGAAGGCACAACAACTCGAGGAGGCCTTTGCCTAAGTACCTGTACACACACACGCGGCCCACTCAATGCAAAAGTGCAGAGTAAAAGAATGAATAAGCAGAGTAAAAAAAGAAAAACAGCTATATATATACCAAAAATGTGCATCGACCTCTAAAAAATACAAGTAAATTGCTAAAAAGGAAAAAGGGGATAAACATGCGCCCAACCAGAAAAGTGCCACAACCCGGAAACAGGTAAACAAAACAAACAGCTGGAAGGGTTCCCCACCTGGAACCCAACCATGACCACCGCATGCGGTCCAAGCTCCCAAACTCCTATGCCCCACTGAAGTCACGACCAACCTGTCCGTCGTCTGCAAGGGCACACCAAGTGCGGGCAAAGCCCAAGAAGGGGTGGGAATAAAAAAATACTCAGTAGGATACTCCGGAGGCTCGAGGGAGCTACAATGGAGGTACTGAAGGGTGAGCAGTTGAGCGAATAGGAAAATTAAAGGAGTACAACAGAGAGTGTAGTAGAATACCAATAGAGAGTCCAGCTCAACCCAACAAAATAAAGGAGGTAGACTCGTCCAGACACAAGGATCTGGAAATGGTGAGAAGATGAACTTCTCGTCGAGTCTTCGCTACCTATAGCAGGAGAGTAGACTCGTCCAACCACGAGAAGCTAGACCTGGAAAGCACATGGCATACCCCGCGCGTTTTCACCTCTCCTGGAAGGAGAGTATCCCAAACCCAAGGAGTGGGTACTGAAACAAGGTATATACATATGCATATGCTCAACAAGAAGCCTGAACAAACTGGTAAGGGGATCTCCATCCCATAGCTCATCCCAAGGAAGTGATTATCCAACAGTCCCAGAAGTAAACTCCATCATTGCCCAGCATCCCACATGTCTGCCCCGAACTACAAGTCAAGGAGCTCAACCAACCACACCTCGACACTATCCGCATTGGGCGGAACTAACTCACCCGCACAGTTTTAGGTCACCTCACAAGGACGCATCTCAGTGGGGGAAAGCGCCCCTCGTACTTGAGAGTTCTGGGTTATGTCAAACCACACCTCGTCACTTCCCCACAGTCGAGAGGTCTCCTCCAAGTCAAGATCACTCCATCACTGACCCGTACAACCGAGGGTCCTGCTCTGGTAATCATAGAGGAAAGACACATGCTAGCCTTGTAGAAAGGACTGATCCTGGATTGCCGATAGTGTCCCACTGCCAAGCCCTGCTGGAGGGTAATTCATAACCAGATATCTGGTGATCCACTTCCCTGCCCTGCTGAAGGGTAAACCATAATACATAATCAAGAGACACACTACCCAGCCCCAAAGGAGGGTAGACCTTAATACATCATCAGGCGACCCACTGCCCAGCCACACTGGAGGGTAGACCTTAATACATCATCAGGCGACCCACTACGCTGCCTTGCTGGAGAGTAGACCTCGAACTAGACGACGGGCGACCCACTACCCAGCCCTGTTAGAGGGTAGACCTTAAGAGGTCGTCGGGTGACCCACTACCCAGTCTCTGCTGGATGGTAGACCCAAAGTGCATCGGGTGACCCATTGCCCAGTCTCTACTGGAGGGTAGACCCTAGAAGCCGATGAGTAACCCACTGTCCAGCCCCGATGGAGGGTAAAACTCATAACTGCTCTGGCCATCTCCACTGGAGGGTACAATATTAGCCAACTGAACCCAGAGTGGGTATCACTCAACCAACCAACTCCAGAATAACTCACCCAAAAGAGGTTCAGTGCATGCTCCATCACTGGGTGTCACTAGCACCGCTACCGGCTAATCCATTGAGAACAAAACCAGGGGGAGACCACTCAACCCTGCTGGTCAAACAAACGAGCACAGAGCCATGGGAAAAACTCCACCCTGCTAGTCAAACAAACGAGCACGGAGGGACCCTCTACATTGCGAGAGGTCAAAGTACCCAAAGCAGAGCACGACACGCACCTGGGGCCCACACGACATGTGGCCCCAAGTTAACCCAAACCAAGCGCACAAACGTCTCATGTTCAAACCACACATACCACCAAGTGCTCCCGTATACTTTCAGAGTATACCTCACTTTCAGCCCAAGGGCTATCGTGCACACGACACCCAATGTCAACGGGAAGGTATGACGTAACATCTCCAACTTGCCACCTCAACGACTAGGGCACGACCCACCACATTCAATAAGATCATGTGTGAGGCTCCACACAACCTAACGGATCGCACCGTTGTAATCCTCGCTGAAAAACACGCGAGATATACTACTCACTCACCTCTAACGGATATCTAACGGAAAAGCCACCAACGCCGCCTCACGCCCAAACGGTGTCCCGTGATCCTGATCCTCGGCCCTGAAAACAGTCGGGCGCATCACACCATTGCGATCCCCTCGAGAAAACTCAAAAAAGATAGCTCACTTGAGTGCAACAGATATCCGGAGAAAAAGATGCACTCCGGCGCACCGCACACGAACGGTGCTACGTGGGACTCGCATCCTGGTCCCGAAAGTCAACGGAAGAATCGCACCGTTGCGATCCTCTCAAAAAAGCACACAAGGTGGACTATTCAGTTGTTCAAAACGGTCGCCCGGTGATAAAGATGGAAAATCACCGTCGACGCCAAAACTACCCTCGTGGGCCCCGCACCATCATGCCAAATTAGAGCGGGCGGATTGCACCATTGCAATCCCCTCGAAAAAACATCCAGAATTGAATACTCAAACACCCCAAAAGGATGTCGGGTGAAAAAGTGGTGTTTCACCGTAAAACGTGCGAAGTAGGACCTATGGGGCCTGCACCTTGTCTCCAACCTGAATGCTTCAGAAAACTCCTTAAAAAGTCTGCACGAGGACTGGGATCATGCTGCCAGTAACGGCGCCTCAATCGGGCATCCCAAGAAAGAGTTAGGATTGACACAACAACTAGTTAATTAATTAATTAATTAATTAATTAATCACATTGTGTTTCATGCCGTAGAGTAACTAAACCAACCCGCAAAGGTTCCGAACCACATTGGAAGGACAGTCTCAGCCTTAGGGCCACAACGCCTCTGACGGTGCGTCAAACGGACATCTGGCTCGCAAGCCACGTATGTCGCAACATTAATAATATATTAATATTATTAAATTAGAAACTCTCGGGTCACCCGCCTTCAGGCGCATAGCCAAAAAACCCATAGACCCATCTTACAGGGACCGCCTCATCAACACGGTCCCACAGCCACAGACGGCGCATCAATCGGACGCGTCGTTTAAGAGTTACGGCCCCCCGAATGCAAGGGGGCCTAACCGGGCCGGTCCACCACGGTCGGCCTGGTCCTAGCCGCCGGCCCGCGGCCCAGCCGCGAGGCCGACCTTGTCCGCCGCTACCCGCCTCAAACCACCAGACCCGAACGGGTCCGACCCTCCTCAACCGACCGGCAAAATGGCCAGTCTCCGTCGCAACGCAGGACCCGCACGAGGCGGGTCCTTGCCTCCTCTGAAACAGACCGGTCGAAGCCGGTCTTCATTGACCCCAGGAAGACCTGTGCGGCACGGGTCCTTCCTCCTCCGCTGAACACGGCCAGTGCCCTCATCCGGCCTCCTCCGTGGCCGCTCCGCCTCAACGCCAGCTGCCGCCCGCCCGCGCTGCCCCACTGCCGAGACGCCGCATCAGACTGGAGTCGTTCCGCCGTCGTCTGGCTCACCGCTCTGTCGCCTCGTGCTGAACACCCACGTTGTCCGCTGCTAGTCGGACCGCCACCAGCACCTTCAAAAACCCACACAATTCGGCGGACGTCTGCGGGGTCCTCGGAAATCGGTTTTACGAACCGAAATAAGCGATGGAAAGGGAAAACACTCTACTACACATTCGTGTGGTTCATTAAAAAATCCAACAACAATTTGAGCATATAATTTAGGTTCAAATGAGGTGTAGGAAATAAAAATGCAAAAACACCCTACCTCGATGGGCTTCGCACGAAGCTTCGCCGCGATCCGTCGGAACAGCACCTCGCCGGAGAGGAGGAGGCGATGGAGGAGAGATTCCTCCTCCATTTTTGGGAGCCGCTGGTGCCAGGGGAGAAAAGGGGAGGAAGGGGAAGGGGTTTTTAAATAAATTAATTAACAATTTAATTAATTTAAAACCTCCAAAAAGACCCGCATCAGAAACTCCCGACGGGGTCGCTGTTAAGCCTCCCCTAGGGTAAACACCAACTCCCGAGCACAACAGCGGTCTTAAAATTTTAATCCGAGGCCCCTTTCAAAAGTTATTAAACTCAACGCTTGAGGGCGCCAAATTATGAAAACGCCCTTGGGGCCATTTTTCACTGACAGCCCGCGCCCGCAACACATATACCCCTCCTAGGGTAAACAGCACGCTCCGAACTCAACGGTCCCCTTAGGTTTCCAATCTGAGCCACCGTTTAAGAGATACTTTCATTTCAACAATTAACGAATAAAGTAATTAATTAATTTTTCTGTTTAACGTTCCGAAAGCGAGCGAGGGGTCCAAACATCCCGCACCGACAAGTTTTATGTCGTTACTAGGGTAAACACCCCATTTAGGACCCACCCGTACACTCGTATATCTGATCCGGATCACCGTTTAGGAGTTATTTCATTTATTTGGCATTTATAGTGTGAACGCACTGAAAATTTTATTCCAGCCACTTCGGGGCTCGGAATCGCACGCCGTCTGAAGGCGCTACTCTGGAATATCATCAAAAATATTCCAAAGTATTCTGCGGTAAAAACAGGGTTCTTAAATCACTCCCTACTTCAAAATTTTCATCCTTGAAAAGAAAAACTAGGGAGAAACACAGGGTACAAATCCCACACCCGGCTCTTCCGTACCCAGAAGAACTATCGCACAGTTCTGCGCCACCGCACACAGAGCAAAGCATTTATCTGTTCACGCGAGGTCGGCGCTTATCAATGTCTTTCACCCACTACATACTTTGGGGTTAGGGAAAGGGAGTAGGGTACTTTTCCATCCCTTTTCACGATCTCTAACGGCCCGAAGGCCCTCAGGGGTAGCTCACCTCCCCGATTGAACCTCTGCGTCACACGCTGCGACTGGAACCACCGCCCGCACCTGGAACAAGGCCTGGTGATTCCCTCCTTCATAATATCCATATAATGAAACACCCAAGGATATCTGGTTACACAAGATTTCCCAGTCGATGTCTCTCAACCAAGACTCTCTTACACGCTCGGAAAGCGATGGAGTCGACCATTGACTAAAGAAAAAGGTCCCATGCCTTTTACCTTACCATCACAGTGTTACACCAACGCCCCACGCCACCCTGGTAACAACTCAAAAAAGGAGGCGGGAGAAATGAATTTCACACACAGAGTCTAACAATTCTACTACAAAAAGTAGAAGAGCTGTAGAGTGTACCTCTTATCACCTAATGCTCTGCAGGATCGTAGACATCCAAAGCTCACAACTGTCCGCGGTCCCAACTGTCAGCTCCCAGAGCTTGATGTGGACCACCTAGTGGTGATGGGAAGACCTTGTAACATCATCCCCCACCTCCAGATCCTCATGCTCTTCTACTAGCAACACCTCTCTGGGCACTACTCCGATCACGGCGCTGCCTCTACTGTGGTGGTGCGCCTGCTGCCTGCCTGAAGGTCTCAGCAACTCAGGTCGGGCAGTCTCGTGCCAAGTGACCTGGCCTGTCAAAAGCATAGCACCGACTCTATTCGGGTTGCACTAGTGCCCTCCGGCGCCAATTTAGTGTATGTCCATGCCCCTGAGTCCGGTTTTCAGAAAGACACCTGCGTCGAGGTTCTGCTTGCCGACGCCCACTATCTGCAGTAGACGTCTTGGCTTCAACGTGCCTGCTGCCACCACCAACTCCAGAATGTGACAGGAATCTCTCTATCACCAGTGCCTGCTCTAGCACCCCAGCATATGTGGAAATGCCCAAGGGTACTATGACAACACGAATCTCTTGGCGGAGACCATGCTCAAACTTCCGCACTCAGATGTTGTCGTCATGGACCAAGTCTGTGTAAAAGCGTGCACAGTCTACAAAAATAGCCGCGTACTCGGCCACCGTCATCCCTAACTGCTGAAACTGTAGGAGCTCCTGAGTCCGAACGGAGTGCAATCAGGAGGGTCAAAACTCCTCACGGAACCACAACTGAAAGTTACCCCACAAAAGAGACGACTCGTCAAGAAGTTGAGTCACCAGACTCCACCAACGCCAAAATGATCCACAGAAAAGGCTGGCTACCAAAGCCACTCTCTAATCTGTCGGCATCTGCACAATCCTGAAAAGGCTAACCACTATCTCTAGCCAACCCACTACTACCTCAGGTTCTGGCTCACCACTGAACCATAGCGGTCTCTACCGCTGGTACTCACGGAGCGTGCTCAACCTGCGCTCAAGCCCCGCCTGCTCTGCTGAAACTGCCTGCTGCTGAACAAGTCGGGGTGCTGCTACCAGCCCACTCGGAGAAAGGGGCTTACATGATGGGTCCTAGACTATGGCCTCGTAGCTCACATAGTCGTCATTACGAACCAAAGCTGGTATCCTGGCTGGCTGTCTTCGCGGAGACATCCTGAATATTATCAAGGAGTGCCGCGGTCAGATGATCATATATGTATATACCAATAACAATGATGGGGAGCTGACTCAAGAAGGAAAATCAAAGACTCAGTCCTATGTGATTCACAAACCAATTTTTCCCAGCAACAAGTGTCTTAGCAGGCCGAGTCGACAACCGGGTTATCAGGGTCCTGGTGAATGGATACGTCGGTTGTCGCACCATCACTGGACTCCCTGGCCTAAGAGCCGCTCTCGAGACACGTTAACACTGTTTCCCTAAATCCCAACCAATTCCTCTTTTATGGATGTCCGCACAACGTCCTAAGGAATGAACCAGCTCTGATACCACTTTGTCACAACCCGACCCTACCCGGGCTCGAGCCGCAACTTCCCCAAGCCCGCCTCTATAGGTCAGGGGCTGGCGACCAGCACCGAAGGCACAACAACTTGGGGAGGCCTTTTCCTAAGTACATGTACACACAAACCCAGCCCACTCAATGCAAAAGTGAAGAGTAAATGAAAGAACAAGAACAGTAAAAAGAACAACTGCTATATATATATATACCACAAAAGTGAATCGACCTATAAACAATACAAGTAAAGTGTTGAAAAGGAAAAAGGGGCAAAACAAACGCCCAACCAGAAAAGTGCCACAACCCAGCAACAGGTAAACAAAAAAAACAGCTGGAAGGGTTCACCACCTGGAACCTAACCACGACCACCGCACACAGTCCAAGCTCCCGAACTCTTCTGCTCCACTGAAGTCATGACCAACCTGTTCGTCGTCTACAAGGGCACACCAAGTGCGGGCAAAGCCCAAGTAGGGGTGAGTATAAAAAAATAATCAGTAGGATACCCCGAAGGCTCGAGGGGGCAACAAAGGAGGTACCGAAGGGTGAGAAGTAGAGTGAACAGGACATGTAAAGGAGTACAACAGAGAGTGCAGTAGAATACTAGTAGAGAGTCCAGCTCAACCCAACAAAAGAAAGGAGGTAGACTCATCCAGACACAAGGAGATGGAAACGGTGAGAATATGAAATTCTCGTCGAGTCTTTGCTACCTATAGCAGGATAGTAGACTCGTCCAACCACAAGAATCTAGACACGGAAAGCACGTGGCATACCTTGCGCGTCTTCGCATCTCCTGGAAGAAGAGTAGCCAAAACCTAAGGAGTGGGTACCAGAACAAGGTATATACATATACATATGCTCAACAAGAAGCCAGAACAAGCTCGTAAGGGGATCTCCATCCCGTAGCTCTGCCCAAGGAAGTGAGTAGCCAACAGTCCCAGATGTAAACTCCATCGTTGCCCAGCATCCCGCACATCTTCCCCGAACTACAAGTCAAGGGGCTCTAACCACCGCACCTCGACACGATCCATTTTGGGTGGCACTGACTCGCCCGCACGGTTTTAGGTCGCATCACAAGGATGCGTCTCAGTGGGGGAAAGCGCCTCTCGCACTTGAGAAATCCGGGATAAGTCAAACCACGCCTCGTCACTACCCCATAGTCGAGAGGTCTCCTCATAGTCAAGATCACTCCATCACTGACCTGTACAACCAAGGGTCCCGATCCGTTAATAATAGAGGAAAGACACAGGATAGCCTAGTAGAAATGACTGAGCCTGGAATGCTGACAGGTGTCCCACTGCCCAGCCCTGCTGGAGGGTAATTCATAACCAGATATCGGGTGACCAACTGCCCAGCCCTGCTAGAGGGTAAACCATAATACATCATCAGGCGACCCACTGCCCAGCCCCACTGGAGGGTAGACCTTAATACATCATAAGGTGACCCACTTCCCAGCCCCGCTGGAGGGTAGACCTTAATACATCATCAGGCGACCCACTGCCCAGCCCCACTGAAGGGTAGACCTGGAATAAGTCGACAGACGACCCACTCCCCAGCCCTGCTGGAGGGTAAACCTCGAACTAGATGACGGGTGACCCACTGCCCAGCCCTGCTAGAGGGTAGACCCTAAGAGGTCGTCGGGTGACCCACTGCCCAGTCTCTGCTGGAGGGTAGACCCTAAGTGCGTCGGTTGACCCACTTCCCAGTCTCTGCTGGAGGGTAGACCCTAGAAGCCGATGAGTAACCATTTGCCCAGCCCCGCTGGAGGGTAAAACTCAAAACTGCTCTGACCATCTCCACTGGAGCGTAAAACACTGGCCAACTGAACCCGGAGTGGGTATCGCTCAACCACCCAACTCTAGAACAACTCACCCAAAAGAGGTACAGTGCCTGCTCCATCACTGGATTTCACTAGCACAGTTATCGGCCGATCCATCGAGAACAAAACCAGGGGGAGACCACTCAACCCTACTGGTCAAACAAACGAGAACAGAGCCAGGGGAAAAACTCCACCCTGCTAGTCAAAAAAACGAGCATGGAGGGACCCTCTACATCGCGAGAGGTCAAAGTACGCAAAGCAGAGCTCGACACGCACCTGGGGCTCACACGACGTGTGGCCCCAAGTTAACCCCAACCAAGTTCACCAACGTCTCAGGTACAGACCACACGTACCACCAAGCGCTCCCGTATACTACCAGAGTATACCTCACGTTCAGCCCAAGGGCTATCGTGCACACGACACCCAACATCAACTTGAAGGCATGACTTAACATCTCCAACATACCACCTTAACTACTGGGGTATAGCCCACCACATTTAATAAGATCGTGTGTGAGGCTCCGCATAGCCAAATGGATCACACCATTGTAATCCTCGCAGAAAAACATGCGAGATGGACTACTCACTCACCTTGAATAGATATCCGATGGAAAATCCACCAATGCCGCCTCACGCCCGAACGATGTCCCATGATCCCGAGCCTCGGCCCTGAAAACAGTCGGGTGCATCTCCCCATTGCGATCCCCTCAGGATAACACGTTAAAAAGACTGCTCACTTGAGCACAGCAGATATCCGGAAAAAAAGATGCACTCCGGTGCACCACAAACGAGCGGTGCTACGTGAGACCCGTATCCCGGGCCCGAAACTCAATGGACAGATCACACTGTTGTGATCCTCTCAAAAAAGCACACATGGTGGACAATTCACTTTTCCAAAACGGTCACCCGGTGATAAAGATGGAAAATAACTGTCGACGCCCAAACCACCCTTGTGGGCCCCACACCATCATGCCAAATTTGAGCGGGTGGATTGCACCATTGCAATCCCCTTGGAAAAACATCCAGAATTGAATACTCAAACACCCCAAACGAATGTCGGGTGAAAAAGTGGTGTTTCACCGTAAAACGTGCGAAGTAGGACCCATGGGGCCCGCACCTCGTCTCCAACCCGAATGCTTCGGAAAGCTTCTCAAAAATTCCGCACAAGGACTGGGGTCACGCTGCCGCTGACAGCGCGTCAATCGGACATCCCAAGTAGGAGTTAGGTTCGACACAACAACTAGTTAATTAATTAAACAGTTAATTAATTATTCACATCGTGTTTCATGCCGCAGAGCAACGAAACCAACCCGCAAAGGATCCGAACCACATTGGAAGGTCAGTCTTAGCCTCAGGGCCACAACGCCTCTGACGGCGCGTCAAACGAATGTTTGGCTCGCGAGCCATATCCGTCGCAACATTAATAATAAATTAATATTATTAAATATAAAAATCTCGGGTCACCCGCCTTCGGGCGCTTAGCCGAAAAAATACCGGACCCACCTTACAGGGACAACCTCATCAACACGGTCCCACAGTCGTAGAGGGAGCATCAATCGGATGTTCCGTTTAAGAGTTACGACCCCCCAAATGTAAGGGGGCCTAACCAGGCCGGTCCCCCCCGGCCGGCCCGCTGCCCAGCCGCGGGTCCGGCCCAATCCGCTGCGGCCCGCTGGCCGCGGCCCGCCTCAAACCGCCGGAACCGAGCGGGTCCGGCCCTCCTCAACCGACCAGCCAAATGGCCGGTCTCCGTCGCAACGTAGGACGTGCACAGGGCGGGTCCTTGCCTCCTCTGAAACAGACCTGCCGAAGCCGGTCTTCATTGACCCCAGGAAGACCCGCGCGACGCGGGTCCTTCCTCCTCCCCTGAACGCGACCACCGCCCTCAGCAGGCCTCCTCCGTGGCCGCTCCGCCTCAACGCCAGCTGCCGACCGCCCACGCTGCCCCGCTGCCGAGACGCCGCCTCATCCTGGAGCCGCTCCACAGCCATTCGTCTCACTGCGCCACCGCATCGCGCCGAACACCCGTGTTACCCACTGCCCACCGGACCGCCGCCGGCACCTTCAGAAACCCGCACACTTCGGCGGACATCTGCGGGGTCCTCAGAACATGGTTTTACGAACCAAAACAAGCGATGGAAAGGGAAAAAAATATACTACGCATTCATGTGGTTCGTTCAAAAATCCAACAACAATTCGAGCATTTAATTTTGGTTCAAAGGAGTGTGGGAAAGAAAAACGCAACAAGACCCTACCTCGATGGGCTTCGCCCGAAGCTTCACCGCGATCCGTCATAGCCGCACCTCGCCGGAGAGGAGGAGGTGATGGAGGAGAGCTTCCTCCTCCATTCTTGGGATCCACTGGCACCAGGGGAGAAGAGGGGAGGATGGGGAAGGGGTGTTTAAATAAATTAGTTAACAATTTAATTAATTTAAAACCCCCGAAAAGACCCGCATCTGAAACTCCCGACGGGGTCGAGGTTAAGCCTCCCCTAGGGTAAACACCAACTCTCAAGCACAACAGAGGTCTCAGAATTTTATTCCGAGGCCATGTTCAAAAGTTATTAAACTCAACGCCCGAGGGCGCCAAATTACGAAAACGCCCCTGGGTCCATTTTTCACTGACAGCCCGCGCCCGCAACACTTATACCCCTCCTAGGGTAAACGACATGCTAAAAACTCAACGGTGACCTCGGTCTTCCAATACGAGCCACCGTTTAAGAGATACTTGTGTTTCAACATTAAAAGAATAAAGTAATTAATTAATTTATCCATTTAACGTTCTGAAAGCGAGCGAGGGGTCCAAAGATCCCGCGCTGACAAGTTTTATGTCGTTCCTAGGGTAAAAACCCCATTTCAAACCCACCCGTACAGTCGGATATCTGATCCGGATCACTGTTTAGGAGTTATTGCATTTATTTGGTGTTTCCAGTGTGAAAGCAATGAAAATTTAATTCCGGCCACTCTGGGGCTCGGAATCACACGTCGTTTGAAGGCGCTGCTCTAAAATGTCATCAAGAATATTCCAAAGTCTTCCGCAGTAAAAACTAAGTATCTGAGTGAGGTTATATCATTGATTATAATTATTTATTTTTTCATTGTTGATTTACACATTTAATAAGTTAGTTGTTTCAATTCAAGTTAATCGTTCTTTAAAATCCGAATCTCGAGATCTTTTCCTCCTCTCTTGTTTCTCATTCACCATACAAAAACCAATTTCTCTTTTAATTTTGATTAAAATAAAATATAGGATCTCATCTGAAGGTGCCAAATGTTCTGGCCCGTACAACACCAGAATGCACGGCATGTATTCGATAGTACATGCCGTGTAGTATAGGTTCAATGCATCAGACTGGTCCGCCAAATCAGGCAGTGTATTGGAGTATTCCTAAGTCATAAATGACATTGTGTGTTAACCATGAATTGGTGGCACACAGTTTTTAGATTACACATCGTGTGGTCCACTGAACACAACATGTAGTCCCTTTGGGTAAGGGTTGGACTTTTTACCCCATACATGGCTTGCCCGGCTAGAAACTTTGTATCATAGATACTACACGGCGTGTGTCCCATTGAACAGGCTGTGTACTCTGAAAATTTACAAAGTACATCTACACGCCATATCCTAAGGTGTGTACTTCAGATGGAAGGTGTACAAAAGTACACACCATGCAGTCGGAAGTACATGTCGTGTACTCATCCAAATTACTCATATTTATTAAAATTTATTATTCTATTATAAAAACCCCTTAGATGTGAATTATAATGCATGAATAAATTTGAGGCCCAACACGTGATAGGTGTTTTATATATATGTGTTTCATTTAACAAATGTGTAATGTTGATTTCTACTCATTGGATAGTTATAAACGGGAATTCCCCGGGTTTCCTCCAAGGTACAAGTTACGTTCAATGATAATATTTAAATTCTAATGGATTAGAATTCCAAGGAAATTCAGAAAAGGGTTTAAGATAAAGGGATTGATTAATTAAAGATAATTAAATGATTCAAGCAAGAATTATATTAAACAATAATGATTAATGAATTTAAAGTTAGTTTTATTTATGTGTAAATATCGTTGCATGTATGGATGATCATGAGATAGAGTAAAACCTTTTTATGTGAATGGTTTCTTTTAATTTATTTATTTAAATTAAATTTGTTGGACTGTGAGCCTTCTCTTCATTAATATGTAGGGCATGTGTGCCCAACATTTCATTTATGTAAAACCCCTTTTTTCCACTCACCTGCATGTGAGATAAATTCATATGTAATGGATGGAGCTCTAAAGATAGTGGAGTTAGCTAAAGTCATGAGCCAAGGTGAATCCAATCCAAGGGGATACAATGATGGACATGCAGAAAGCTATAAACACAAACCCAAAAGGTTCAATGTGTTTTGCCCCTAGGTCTTGGGTTAGTTTATGAACCACTTGATAAACTAACCAATAGAACAATCTCATGATCAGACCATTTATTTTATTTTTTTCAGTTGCATGGTTTATTTATTTTGGGTGTGTTGTCACAATCACACAATTAATGAATTAAACAAGCATGCAAGATTGAACTAAAATAAAACCAGCTTATGTGTAAAATATTATCTTAGGCATGGTTAATCACTTAAGTGTATCCAACATAATATTATCAAGAATTAAATAAAAGATAATAAATCAGAAATTTACATATAAGGATAAAATCCCTCAAAGAAATATTAATTTGTCATACCTTCCATAGTCATGGTTAGAATCGAACCATAGTTCAAAGTACTTGACCAACTCTAATTGGGGTGATTTCGATTATCGAGGAATTATAATTCATGGTTTTGGTTTGACTTGACTTGGTTCACATCAAGGGTTGAATTCCATAGCAATACTGGTTGTGACCAAGAGGAAAAGGTGGAGGAAATCTCAAATAAAAGGATTTTAGGATTGGGGAGTCCACTCAGTGGATCAAGGAGCTACTAGTAAATGTAGTTGGAATTTGGAATGCCTACCTAAAATACATTAAGTTGATTGACCAAACCTATTTGGGGTAATGCAAAGGGAAATATGGATCCTTTCCATTAGAATATTCAGGAAATAGAATATTCTGATGTCAATGGTGAGGGCTGTTGGATTTTGATAAAATAGTGGGAGAAAAATAAGTATTAATTCATTTATTTGACTTAGTTTTATCATAATAATGTATAAACCTTTTCAATTCATAATTTTTAAAAATGGAAGGAAAAATGACTTCAAACATATCATTGTGAACCATACATGAGAAGGAAGACCATATCACTGGCACCAATTTCTAAAAGTGACTGAGGAATTTACGCGTCATCCTTCGCCACGAGAAGAAATTGTATGTACTGGATTACCCTGTTCCAGTTGCGCATGGTAAAGAGGCTAGTGATGAGGAACTATCTCTCTATATGAAACATATGGATGATGCCACAAATTTCCAATGTTTCAAGCTATCGAACATGTCTAATGATCTCATGAAGCAACATGAAAACATGGACGTGTAGGGAATGATGTCTCGCCTTAAGTATATCTACCAAGAGAAGGCGAGAAAGGAGAGATATGAAATCTCCAACTCTTTGTTTACAACTAAGCATGGAGAGACTGTGCTAGCTGGGCCTCATGTAGTGAAGCTTATTTGATACATTGAACGACTAGACATCTTAGGGATTAACTTCTCAAATGAGTTGCGTACAGATCTCATCCTATCATCACTGCCCAAGACCTTCTCTAGATTTATTTTCAATTATAACATGAGAAATAATGAGAAGAGTCTATTAGAACTGCTGACCATAATTCACCAGGTAGATAAGGACATGGGGCGTGAAAAACTCGCAGTCTTTATGGTGAATAAGAAAAGAATGGACAAGGAAAAGGGTTCAAATACTTATAAATGGTCTAAAGCCCCTAAGCGTTGTCCCTCCAAGAAGGGGAAGATCTAGAGGTAGGGAAAGTAATGGGTGGTAGTATGTTTTGCATGTGGCAATCCATGAAACTGGATGAAAAATTTCACTCATAAGCATGGGGATGCTAAAGGTGTGTTCGTTATCGAGTGTAATATTTCTATTTCTACACATTGGGTATTTGATAGAGCTTGTGGGGATCAGATCTGTATTCAAATGCAGGAACCAAGTAGATTTAGAAAGATTTCTAGAGGAGAGGTGGATCTTCGAGCTGCCAATGGCATGTGGCTGGCTGCATTTTCCATTGGCGATTACCACCTCTCATTTATGACTAGGATGATTTTGGTTTTACCTATCCATTAATATGTTCCTAATGTTACCAAAACATAATTTTTGTATCATGTTTGGATATGGATGTATTTATTTTCATGTTTGGAAATAAGGGTTGATTCTTTTATAAGAACAATGTATGTTATTTTATGGTGCATTTAAATAATGGTTTGTATGTATTAAATTACGAAAACCAAGTGTCGACAATCAATATTGAAAGAAACTCACATGACTCATACATCACCCAGTTGTGGCATCACCATCTCAGTCATGTAAATGAAAAGTGCTTGACCAAGCTCTTCCAAGATGGTTATTTAGACTCTAATGAGCTAAAACCACTTGATAGATGTCATGATTGTTTACAATGTAAAATGAACAAGATTCCTTTTAGTGGATAGGGTGAAAGGGCCACAGAGATTCCTGGATTGGTGCACACAGATGTGTGTGGACAATTTATAGTAGAATCTAGAGGTGGATATTCTTACTTCACTGCTTTTATTAATGATTTGAGTAGATATGGCTATTTATACTTAATGAGGTATAAGTTAGAGTCCTTAGAGAAATTTACAGAATTCAAGAATGAAGTACAAAATCAGCATGGTAAGAAGATAAAGAATCGTCAATTGGATCTAGGAAAGGAATATCTGAACCAAGAGTTCATCGATCTTATATGGGATTCTAGGATCTTATCTCACATCACTCCTCCGTATACACCACAGTGGAATGGTTTTAGAAAAAGGAGGAACCACACCTTGTTGGACATGATGAGGTCAATGATGTGTCATGCAGATCTTCCATTATCCTTTTGGGGATACGCATTAGAGACTGCAGCATACACTTTAAACTGAGTACCAACCAAGGAGGAAAATGGATTTCCTTCTGAGTTATGGAATAAAAAGAAACACATTTTTTCACACACATGTGTATGGGGTTGCGAGGCATTTGTTAAGGCCTTATCAGGCAAAAAACTAGAACCCTGGGGCATGAAGTGTATCATTATAGGATATCCCAAGGAAATGAAATGATATTTCCCATATAACCCTTCAAAAAAGAAAGTGACTATCTCTAGACTAGCCATCTTTCTTGAGAGGGAGAAAATACACAAAAAGCATAGTGGGATCAAGATTGACTTCGATGAAGTTGATGCTCATGATACATAGGAGTTGGTACCGGAACAAGTTCCACAGGTCCCTATGGAAGAGGTTCCCGACACCGAAGTACAGCGTAGGAGCTCAAGAGAGGTAAGGGAACCAGATAGATTGTGTTTTCTAGTCATCGAGGATGGTGAATCATTATTGTTGGACAATGATGAACCTATATCTTATAAGGAAGCAGCAGAAAGATTAGAAGCTTCATGATGACTAGAAGCTATGAATTCTGAGATGGATTCCGCGTATCTGAACCATTTCTGGTTTCCGGTCGGTGAGCCAGTTGATGTAAAGCCTGTTGGATGAAAATGGCTATTCAAGATAAAACTGGACATGGAAGGTCAAGGTAGCACCAACAAAGCAAGGCTAGTGCCTAAAAAATTCAGAGAACATCAAAAAATTGTCTATGATGAAACCTTATTGCCAGTTTCCATGTTTAAATCCAAAAGAATCATACTTCCCATAATAGCTTACCATGAAAACAAGAATTGGAATAGGATGTCAAAACAAAATTACTTAATGGGAACCTTTATGAAGAAGTCTATATGTCACAACCAGAAGGGTTTGTGATACCAAGTGAAGCCAAATGGGTTTGAACGTTATAGAAGTCCATCTTTGGATTAAATCAAGCATCCTAGTTGGGGAAAATTCGATTTGATGAATCCATAAAATAATTTGGTTTCATGAAGAATGAATGTGATCCATGTGTTTATAAGTTGTTTAATGGGAATGAGATCGTTATCCTAGTAGTATATGTTGATGACATGTTGCTTATTGAAAAAAGTGAACCATTATTAATTTCAGTTAAGGACTAGTTGAAGAAGTGTTTCTCCATGAAGGACTTCAGTGAAACAGCCTACATTTAAGGGATCAAGAGCATTTGTGATAGATCCAAGAGGATGCTTGGACTAAGCCAGGGTACATACATTGGCCATATACTAAAGAGATTTGGTATGGAACAATCCAATAGGGTATTGGTTCTGGTGTCACATGGACTACATCTTTCTAAGAAAATGCATCTTCAGACTAAAAAGGGAATGATAGAATTAGTAAGATCCCATATGCTTTGGCTAGATGATACATCATGTATGCTATGTTATGTAACTGGCTTAATGTTGCCTATGCACTAAGTATGGTTGGAAGATATCAAGCAGATCTAGGAGAACAACATTGGACTACTGTTAAGACTGTCCTTAATTATCTGATAAGAAATAAGGATATGTTCCTGGTTTGTGGATGAGACGAGGAGCTTTTCATCAGAGGGTATGCTGATGCAGGTTTTCATATAGATTAGAACGAACTAAAGTTGCAATCTAGATATGTTTTCTATCTCAATGGATGATCTGTGAGTTAGAAGTGTTCAAATAAGCCTATTATCACTGATTCTATAGTGGAGTTTGAATATATAGCAGCTTCTGATGATGCCAAGGAAGTCATCTGGATTTGGAAATTTTTCAAAGGGCTTGTTGTGGTGCCTCGTAGTGAAGATCCTATCATGTTGTATTATCACAATACTGCCATGGTGGCTCTTGCAAAAGAACCAAGGTCACATCAGTGGACAAAGAACATACTCTGGAAGTATCACCTCTTGAAGGATTTATATCAATGGGGTGAAGTTACATTGAGCAGAGTGTCCATGGAAGAGAACATGGAGGACCCCATGACTAAAGGCCTATATTCGTAGAAGCATGAATATCATGTGAGAGCTAGTGGGTTAAAAGTTGTTAGCAGTTGTCTCTAGTCCAAGTGGGAGTTTTCTGGAGTTGGTTCCCAAGAACCAACTAAATTTTACTTTATACATCAATAAATACCTTATCACATCATGATTGTTCTTCTGCGAGAAAATGCATGTGATAATGTCTTAAGGATATCTGTTACATTAAAGGGTCATAGAGGATCCCTGTTATGATGAGAACCCAGAAGTTCCATAACATTGTTCTTGAATATATGTTCTATGGTCGATTGATGTTAATTGAGGGACACAAATAATACAGGCCATTAGGGGTGAGGACTTAAAAAAAATTTAGGCACCTTCTCATGGTGTGCACCCATGGTAATATCCAGGAGGATATTATGAGAACAAGACCCGCTAGTAGGAAATACAAATGTCATAGTGTCATTGGATGTTCCAATCTGCATATGGGTGTATTTTTCCTTAGAATTTAAGATTATTGTTAATGGGTATCACAACTCGCACACATAGATGTATTGATGAAAAATGTGACGACACACTATTCACAGTGAAGTAGGATAAGTTGGGTGCATCATGAGTGATACTGCATTAAGAGATAATGCGAGAAATGATTTGTCTCTTCTGTTCCATAATATAAGTATATGTCTTAGGTCTTTTGATGGAATAGATATAACCTAAATATATCCATGGGCATGGTAAGAAATGGGCGAGTTCAATTTCGGAAAGTAAAAGAATGAATAATCGAGCACATGGGTTGATGGTACTAGCATGAAGCCCACTTGATTCGAGATATCAAGACAAATGGATTATATTTCACGGTAAGAATTCATAGGAGGTGACCCATCAACGCAATGTTAAATTCATTTTCTAGGGGTTCCTTAGCGTGTTTCAATATGTTATCCTTGGACTTTAGGAAGACTCCACCTAATGCCACTGAGAAAGTGTCCCACAGGGTCACACACTAAGTGTGTCCAAGTATCTCAGTTAAATATTAATTTAACAAGTTGAACAGATATTATTCTCGATTGTGGTTTAATAATTATTCATGAATTCTTGATAATATTTATTTTGAAACTATTTATTAGAGAGAATATATATTGGGTGAATTAATATATATTTATTAGCGCGTAATGCAGTGATATTTATTTGAGAAATAAATAGCCATTATTCAAGGTCTAATAAATGTGGTGGAGGTAATGATGAAATATGGAAAAACAAAAGTACATTCCATGTATATTAAATATACATGCCGTGTATTTTTTTTGGGAATTTATGAGAAATTATATTATTTATTTAATTAAATAATATTAGCTGAAATTTGTTGGGCGCATGTCAGGTAATAATAATAGTCAAATGTTATTATTAGTCATGGGGTATTACTAATAATTAAATGGAATGAATAAATGATATTTGGTAGTTAATTCATTTTATTATTCTATGTAATTAAATATCCCAATTATATATTTCTCATTAGCCTAGCCTTTTTTTGGTTGTTCCCAACGGATTTGGAAAATCTCTCTAGCCTGGAGAGAATTTTTTCCACCAAGAACGCTCTCAAGCTAAAAGAGATAAATCCATCTCCACCGGATCATGGAAATCGAAGGCGGGCATCACAAGTGATGTCTCTTCCACGCTAGCTCCTAGAGACCCCTAAAGTGAAATCCAGAGATACATGGAGCATGTGTGGATCACCGCTAGATGAATCCTACAATTGGATTCTACGACGCAATGACGGATCACATCGGATCGTGACCAGCAACATCAAGGATGAATGAATTCCATCACGGTAATTCTTATTAGTTAAATAAATTAATTATAACGAACATATGATGATCATATCTTTAGTTCTGGGGATTTCCACTTTCCTTTTTGTTCTTCGTTCTATTTTGAAGATCCAATGTTCTATTATCATGACAGATCTCGGATTGATCATTATTAACACTAAAATAAAACTTGGGTACAAACTTCTACTGCCCCCAGAACCTAAACATAATACATTGGATCCTTACCAGAGAATTTAAATTTTAAATCCTACTAGTGATCCTAGAATGAAAATCGGTATAGGGAACCAACAATGGACTACCTAGGTCAGCACATGGCAAGGAATCCCTTAGTGGATCCTTGGACGCATCTGGTCTCATGACTTCATAGGCCAGAAGGGAACATCTCACTGGGGGAACATCCTATAAAGAATAGGTAACAGGAGATAGTACACATCTTATCTCAGAACAAATTTCTCAACTAGTTTCTTCTGAACACCCAACTTATCATCCATGCTAAGTCTCACTCTCAGGTCACAACTAAACATGATTACTGGATGAGGAACCTATCCATTTAGATAACCCCCCAAACACCATTAAGATAATCTATAAATCCCAATAGGATTCCACCATTGTGATGTACATGGAAAGAAGCTAAGAATGGACTACTCACATTCCCAATTCAGACTTCCATGGAAAAAAATACCCCAAAACTCTAAGATGGAAATGTATATGGTGTGTACTTTCAAGTAGACAACATGTAGTGTTATCCCTCCCACTAGCTGTGTACTTATACATGGCCAGAATAACATGGGGATATTCCTATGTAAAAGTACACAACATGTACTCGTATCACTCCCCCTTGTTTGGTACTTATACATGGCCAAAACAACATGGGGTCTTCCTGTGTAAAAGTACACAGCATCTACTTCAGTTTACATGGTGTGTATTGTCTAAAAAAACATGTGTCTTATTCCTCACGTCCTGAAACAAGGCCATGTACCACCACATGGCATGCACTTAGAGTACATAGTATTTATGTATAAAAAAATCATTATCCACGAATCGAAAGAACTCAAAACATGTTCCTCTAGAACATAGGTTGTGTTACCTTGGTATCCAGACGGGAAAACCCTCAGATCGCCCAAAACCCCTGTTTCCCCCCAAAACAACTAATCGGGCCTCCAGAGCCTCCAAGAAGAAAATATATGGCTATTAAAACTTTAGAAAACCAATTTAAAAAAGATAAATGGAAAAAATGTAAAAAAACCTAACTTCAGGCGGAAACCGTCGAAACATCGTTTGATTTCATCATCCACAATCTCCATACGTCGTATCAGTGCACCGAGGGATTCTCAATGGTACCACTCTTCCCTTATATATCTACCTCTTTCTAAATATCAATTTTCTACCTTAGTTTATGATGAAGGATGATTAGCACAATTGGTTTCTGAATGAAGGATGTGGAAGGAAGATAAAAAAATAAAGAAGAAAGGGAAAGAAAAGAAAAGGTGGTATGTGCTGGCCCTGACACCAGACTCGACTTATTGTCTATCCTAGCCTAAACTCCACATTCCAGACTAAAAGAAGAGACATAATCTCAATCTTAAACTCTGTTAAAGGTTTTTCTCTGATCAAACTTTTTTGAATAAATCAATATTAAATTTAATAATATTAATTATTAATTAATTAGCTAAAATTGGATTAACTCAGATTTCCACCAAACTCCCATCATATGGTAAAAAAACTATTTCAAGAATAGAAGGGTGGTCTGAAAAATTATACATGATCATATGCTTGGGGAAAAAGACCATTTTACCCCTGTTCAAGCATTTCTAATAAAAAAATTAAATTTCTACTGAAAACTACAGTAAAAAAAACCTGAGTCCTTTCTGATAAATTTTACTTCATGTATTCAAATAAAATATATTAGAGTTATCTTACTTATTATATTTTAGTTTTCATTTTTATGAAATAAATAATTAGGTTAAATAATTACACAATATTGATGTGGTAATTATTTCATTAATGGAAATATGTAATTAATGTTTTTAAAAATTTTAAAATAAATATAATTTGGGATAATTAATACATAAAATAAATTTTATAGATGAAATAGACCATATTATGGTATAATAAAATAATTTGTTCATGGATAATATCTTATTTTGTTATTTTTAAAAATCTAAGAATTGAATATTGTCAAAATTCACAATATTGTTGTTTTTTCCAAACAATGTTTTATTAAACTTTTTAAAAATCATTAAACTTTTTTAAAAATATAGAATAATGATTATATAGTATAAAATGATTTAATTATTTATTTATGGTTCAATTTAAATCAAATAATTAATAATTTTACCCTCTTAATAATGAAATAATTGTTACCCTAATTAAAATAATATAGAATACAAAAATGTTAAATTAAAATGATGAGTTTTAAATTGACATAAATACTTGTCCAATACTTTTTGGTTGATGAGATAAAAACCATAAATCTTGTAATATTTGATACTATGACAATTTTGAGGTTTTTTGTATGTGGTTTGAATTTATTATAAATTAATATTTAATTAGATTCCAAATGCGCTCCTCACCTCAATTGTAAAAGGGCACATCCTTCCCCATAATTTAAATTCACATTGAGACTTCAAAACAAGACATACCATAACCATTTCCCTTCTCAACTTCTTTATTTACATTCTAGTGGTTCTGGTCTTCACAAAACACAAACTCTAATAGCATTAAGTTTAGATATAGAGGCATATCGTCAAAGAAGAGGTAACCTCCGATACCGATTCATTCAAATTATTTTTTCTTCCACTTACTCATAATGAATTTTTTACGTTATAAATTAATAACACAAGTATAAATTATATAATTATAAATCATTAAAATAATGGACCAACCATATTCTCACATTCTATATATCCTACATAAAACCAAATCAACATGTGTTTGTACATATGGCTTAGCATCTCCATGTTGTGATGTAATATGTTTTTCACCACCACCATACTTGTATGGGTATAACGATGGAAATAATAACTATATATTATTTTTATAAAATTATATTTATTCTGTAACAATATATATCATCCACTTCGATAGCATTTAATAAATAAAGGAATCATATAATCACTAGTGCGTATGTACGACCTACCATCTCCACGATGCGATGCGATTCATTATACACGTTATCCATTAATGAATGTTTATATAAATTTATATAATAAATAAATATGAGATATATTATGATATAACTATGAACAAAGAATGATAATAATAACTTATTTGACCAAACATACATTATAAAATGAAGATGTTAATACCCAAATAATGAGTAATAATGAAATATTATTACGAAACACAAGATAAAATTATCACATATGATATCAGAAAAATGAATATGAATATGAAATAAGTAAATGAAATAATTATAATCATTAAAATGGAGGTTTTAAAACATACATAGGATATTGTACCAAATGTAAGGTGTATTTTTTCAGTCTCATTATTATCTGAGTTTGTTTATTCGCAAGTATTGATGATGGTATTTTTATCATACAAGTCCATGTTTCCTAAATATTTATTCCACAATATTCTTTATATATTTCTAAAAATTTATTAGTGTCAGTTTTACCCATTGGTGAATTTTTATTAAATGGTTTGAAAGGAATATTTTTTCATTTTCAGCACAATTTACTTTTTGACTTTCTGACAAATGTATGAGAATAATGTTTTCTTTTGACTTATATGACATGAATGGATTTTAAAACTACCATTATTCCTTACTCCATGAAGTTTATCTTACAGTTTTTCATGGTTACATTCAATGAAATAATTTTCCTTTAAAATTTTGTAGTGTTTTATGAAATGAAAATGTTTTTATGAAGAAATGTTAATTTCCTTGAGAATTAATTTCATGTGATTTATCAGAATTATTATTCCTATATGATTAAGGATATTTTTCATGTATATTTTCCTAATTATTCTTATGATTAATTATTTATGTGATTGAATTCTATTTATAAAATCCATTTGTTTTACATGGATTATGTTGTGAGAGAATGATGTTTAAGAAACCCATTTTATTCATTAGATTATGTTATGATTAATTATTTATATTTTTATAGCACAAATATGTATGGTTTTAATTATTTAATTAGTGGGATATATATCTTCCTAAAATGAATTTGGTAATGATTTATATCTCATGATATATACATGACTATAATGGCATGTAAATATGGTTTAATAATATAAATTTGGAATGTCATGTAAATACATTTCAGTAAGGCATGGCTGGAACTAGGAGTGAAATAAGAATAGTAGTGGAATTTTTCTTCTACAGGGGTCTTGGTAATGAGTGTTGGATAATATGGAAATTATTTTCTATGCACAAGTGTTTTCCATAATTCCATGTTTTATGCCAATTTAATTTTATTACAGTTCATGTTCCTTTATCATTGTTTCATTATGAACTGCCACGATTTATTCTATGACTCAGGATTTTGATACTCAGAATTTATGTTCATGTTTTTACATTATTATGTTTATGTTTTTTCTGATGTACTCCATTTTAACCCTTAATAAGAATATTATCTCACCATTTTTATATATTCATTTATTTAGGGTATAAAGAAAGGTTTTAGGCTGGAAAACTAAATGGGATGATCTTCCTGGGAGATTTTGAAGATCTATAATCATGTTAGAAGAATTTCTTCCATGATTCTAATGATAGTAATATATAATAGTCCTTTATAGTATATTTTTGTATAGTAATATGTATTCCACAAAATAAATATAATTTCTGTCGACATCATGCTTGGGTCATTATATTCTCTCTTAGGGTTACATTGATATAATTATTTTTTGAATAAAAATATAGTATCACAAAAATGATTTTAAGTATATATATTGTTAGATAAAATAGATTTTGGAACCCATGTTATCAATTTTATTATATTTTATCGATAATGTAGAATAGAAGGAAACTATTTTAGGTAAACTATAACAAGTATTTATTGAATTTAATTAATAAAAATATGAAAAAATTTATAAACCATTTAAAGATCCTATATTGAGATGATCCTATTTCTTAGATACATATTAGATAATTTTATGTAATTCAAAAGAAGTTTTTATAAAAATGTAATTATTTTATTCATTATTTATCTAAGTATAACTATGGCCTATATATCCTTCATATTCTTCATAATTAATATCATATAAATTCTTGGTAGAGTTATGATATAACTATGTTTTTCATCGTTATTTTTATCATGGAACACAAGGTTATCCCCCTTCTATTTAGGTATAAATAATTTATTTACCAATGGGATGGAATTCAATACACTACTTTAGATTCTAATTTATACTCCAATCAATTTTTTTATACATTATATTTCTTACTATCATAACCCAACACCACTAGAACCCATTCCATTTCTACAGTGAATTCAGGTGTGCCCCGTAAATCTTACTTCTAGTTGGTTATGGTTTTGAGACTAGAAATGGGGTTATAAAAAATGATATATAAGTGACAATAAACTATTTAATAACTAGAAAGTAAGATAATACACTAATAAACAACGAACTACATGGATGAAATTGACCCAATATCTTAATAAAAATATAAACATCCTCGTAATATCATAAAAATCAAGGGTACCCTAAATTTTTGTGTCTTATATAGTATTTTTGGTCTATATATCGTGTTAGGATAAATTAATTAATCAATACCAAAGGATTCCAAATTAATTAATAAATTAAATTCACTAAAATGATACTAACATGTCAAATGTATGAAATCCAAAAAAAAAATACAAGAGAAATTTTAAACTCCAACCTAGTTAGTAACTCAATAAAATATACTCAAAAAACAACTTAAAATTCCAATTATCTATCCTCTATATAGTTAGAAAATTTTAATGGTTTGAGAACTTTGAGATTTATCATCAAGATCATCCTTCTAATAAAGATTGTTCATGGTTTGTAATGAAAATGAAAGAATATACAGGAGTAAAAATTGTTAAATAAAAAATAATTAAACATAGAAAATAGTATAAAATATAATAAACAAAGAGTAATTAAGAATAAATCATCATAAAGACAAGATAAATATAGAAATAAGATTTAAATTCAATCAATTTCCTTCCACCAGTTCAACATCCTCAACGAAAACCAACATCTACTAACTGACCAACCAAAAAGTCCTTTACACTACAAAACTCTTATATGTGGACCTAAATATTTCCTTCATCACTATTACCCATTATTTAAGTCGTTTCACCTATATGTGATAGTGAACTACTATGATGATGCCTCCCTATTTGATTAGTAATGTAAGAATGAAACCACACCAACCATAGACAATGATCAAAAATATAAAACCACATCACAAAAAATAACAACTGCATATTAACTTTTTCACAAGAATATGGTAGGGTAATGTTAACAAAAAATAAATCAACCATGTTCCATATCTCATCTGTGAACATACCCCACTAATTCCCCACGAACTTATAATCACCACAAACACACCATTCCTCTCCCATACCTAACATGTCCATGTATACTATGATCCATCCTTTCCCATAAATATATGTAACCTTTGAGAACCATTATAACACATAAGTAGTATGTTTTCACAGCATATTCCCTTCTTTACCACCATTAAAGCTTAACAACCTACTTATTTCATGCTAAAGCATTACAACCATATATCACGAATGATAATTTTAGTCCAAATATGATATCATTTTTTTTGTGGGGCATTACAGAAACACATCACACCAGGTAAAATTGGTAAATAATAATAGCACAACCATAGGGTACCGTATATCTACTATTCTCATATACATTACAAATTTTGAGTAGTTATTCAAATATTACATTTTCAAGACCCATCAAGAAAATATCATGAACATATAATAGTATGGAGGGATGGGAAAAAACTATTACCTTACAAACATCCCTGCAAAAAAATTATAACAAAAACGAATCATATGGGTGCAATGTCTGATAATGGATGCCAAATTAGGAATAAGATGATAGGGGGGCATAAATCAATTGGGGAGAGGAGGGGGAATCCAAATTCAGTTGATCTGTGGACTGAGTAGTCCAAAATTGTCTAAGGATATGGGGGATTCATGGATGCACGTTGGGGGGGGGGGGTCTCGGGGAGGCATATGTTTCGATTTAAGAGCGTGGGAGGAGGAGCCTGAGGGGCCTATAAATATCAAGACACATGTATCAACAGTTTGTAAAAACCATTGTTATGAAAAATTATATACCAATAGTTTTTTAAAAACCGTTTGTATATCCATGGATATAAAGCCTATACCCATAGTTTTTCAAAACATTGGGTATATCTTAGTTTGGGTAGACGACATATCTAGTAGGGTATTTGAGGAATATATTCTTGATCTTTTTATTCATTTATGACATTTTTGTGTATTAAAAAAGCTATGAGATAGATGATAATCACTTTTGGGTCTTTTTTAGTACTCTTATAAGGGAATAGTTATGTTGGATATGTAGTAAGTGTGATTTCTGACTTCAAGATGATTATTTTCATGCCCATATTGTCTCAAAGGATGGAATCTAATTTAATCATTCAACCATGGATGTGAGAGAATAGAATATACAAATTAATATAACCTAGGTATGTAGTTTCATTATTTTTGTGGGCCACTATCAATAATTCTTTCATAATTTTATACAATTTGAAAACACATTAACTAACATTACATAAAAAGGGGTTGAATATGTACGGACAAAGTAATGTTATGAATATTTTAATGAAATAAATGTGATATTTTTCAATGATCCATTTTTTACATTTCCATCTTGAAATTATGGGTTTTTTATATATTGTGATGAAAAAAAGAAGATAATTGGATATTTCATTATGAAAATTGATAAATCTCTTGAATATGAATAAAAAAAGTATTAATCACAAACATAACTATCAGACCCATGATCTTAATTTGGTAGATGTAATCTTTACCTTGATGATATGGATACATGATCTATATTGGAAAATATGTGGGATATACACGAATCATAAATTCATAAAATAAAACCTTCCACTGAAGTATCTTAATATGAGACAAAATAAATGGCTTGATCTACTCATGGATAATGATTTCCCAATACAATACCACACAAGGAAAGAAATTAATGTTAGAGATGCATTTAGTAGGAGTGTTCATGGTGTTCTAAACCAAATGGGTATTGAGAGGTATCTTATATTCATAGCTCTAGTAAATATTGATATGGGAATAATTAATTAAGGGGAGACATCACTAATTGATCAAATGATTTCAAAATAATCATTATTATAAAATATAAAAATTTCTTATTCTGAAGATGAGAACTTTAAGAAGAAAATTAAATTTGTTATTGATGGGATATAGAAGGAATTATTTATGAAGATGTTGTTCTAATGTTTGGAATGTGATTATTTGTTCCATCTATACATGATCTAAAAAGGGAATTGTTTGATTATTCTTATAGATATAATTTCCATATATACCTTGGTAGAATATAGATTTATAGGGATTTGAGGGTACATTTATGTTGGGATAACATGAAGATAGAAATTTAAGATTATGGGTATATTTGTTAGGTTTTTCAATAATTGGATGTGGTGATTCAATATCCTAGAGAATTAATGATACCTATTCCTATTACTCTATGTAAATGTGATTAAATTATAATAATATTTGCCACAATACTACCAAAAAATACCAAAACGAGTGATACAATATGGTTTATCATTGATCACCAAGCCAAATATGCCCATTTCATCTCTATAAGATATTATTTTCCTCTTAATATCCACAATCATATATATATTATTGATGTTTTAAAAATCATCATGCACCTCTATCAATTGTTCTTGATTTAAATCCCCTTTTTACGTTGAAATTACGGAAGATTATTCTGAATAATCTTGATACAAAGATTCATTTTAGCACTACCTACCATCCTAAAACTAAATGATAGTACAAAATGATATTTCAAACATTGGAATTCATTTTGTGGCCATGATGACTCAAGTATAAATGTGTGTGGGATTATTATTTACATTTTTTAGATTTTTCCTATTAAAATACATTCCATTCCACAATTCAAATGGAATCATATGTGGCATTATATAGGAAGATATTTCATACTCTAAATGATTAGGATAATGTTTGTAAAAGGAAACATGAGGGTGGAAATTTTTTTGAACAGGAATAAATAATGTCAAAGGCTATTTACGGTCACATTAAAAAAGATCAAAGTTGAAAAAACAGTTAAGCTAACAACAGAAGAAATAAATGGAATTCCAAATGGGTGATCATGTTTTCTAGAATGTATATCCACAGAAGGAAGTTATAATCTTAGGTAAGAAAGAGAAACCAAATCCGATGTACATATGCTCTGATTAAATTCTTGAAAGAATTGGAGTTGTTTCTCATCATTGTTCAATGTCCCAAATATAAAAAAAGTGAACAATTTATTCTATATATCATTACTAATGAAGTAAATGTCAGAACCAATGCATGTGATCAACTAGAATGAAATAGAGTTGGAGCTTGATATTTCAAACTCTGAATATCCCATATATATTCATGATACTAGAGAGAATGTATTGAGGAATTAGATGACTCATCTGGTAAATAAACTTTGTAGAAATCAAAGGAAGCGATATGGGAACCAGATGACATGATGATGAAAAAACAACCTCATCAGTTTTGTAGGTAATATTCATGTAATTTTTAGGGTGAATTTTTTGTCTGGGGTAATAATGTAACACAATATTACTTTACAATATATTTCACATATAAAAAATTTAAAAATATGTGATACATGAAACATAGGGTTTAAAAAAATCACAATTTAATTATGATTTGTGAACATTTTTTAAAATTGATTTTTTACACTTTTAGAAAATTTATTCTTTCAAATAATTTTTTTTGAAATAAAAATATCATAATTATCATAGGTTGATTTTATATAATTTTTCTGTGATGTTTAATTTTTTCATAAAGATAGAAAAATATTGAATTTGAATTGAAAACTGACATTTGTTTTATAATTTATAGTGTTATATTTTACATGGAATTGGTTTTAAATTAAAACTATTAAAATTTTTTATCATCTAATCTAAATTAGGTCAAATTAATAATTTTAATATTAAATTTTTTATAAAAACATTTTAAATAGTAGAACATTTTCATTTTAAAAACCTGCTTCCTTGTCAAACCTTTGAGATTAATTTTAAATTAATATTTTCTACTTTTGTGAATTGAATTAGAAAATTTAGATTACATATTTGGAATCAATATAATATATAATTTATAATAAGTTAAAAAAATAATTACGAACACAAATAGTGAATGAAATTTAAATTTATTATTGTGGTTATGGTAAAATGTAATATGTCATGTGTTAAACAAAATATATAAGGGTTGAAATAAATTATAAAATTGTCCTAAATCTATATTATTGAAATATTTATTAAAATACTTCTCTAAATTTCTATAATATCCCATTTTGGAGCCTTTTACGTATTTAAAATTTTGGATCACTGAATTATTTTCAAAAAAAGCAAGTGGGTCCCCTCCCCCACATATAAAAGGTCACCCCTCTCTTCTCTTATTCACACCTATAAACCTCCTTAGTTTGGCCAAGTCCTACCCAAATAACTTCCCCAATTATCTCCCCTCATCCTAGATGTTTTATTTTAGATATAAATCCATCTTTTTAAGTCTTTTTATCAAACATAAGTAGAATACCTGAAGAATAGGTAATGTTATTCAACACACATATTTATTTTACTTCTTTCCCCACCTCATTAAATTTTTATTAAAACATGATGATATAATATAATGAGTATATTAAATATAATATTATGTTGTTAAAATAATTTAATGTCCTAAACCCATTTCATATTCCTTCAAATGGGTTATGAAATCATCATTCATTTGTAAGGCGGACTACCGCCACAAAAACTGATGTCGTTCATTTTTCCATTTCAACAACTCAATGTTATGTGTAATGATGTATATAAAATATATATATGATATTAAAAACATATTAATACCTATATATTTTCTATATATATATATATATATATTCTAAATTCCAATTTCATAGGAGATATGATTATATCTCTCTTGTGTACAATGGACTACCGCCTCATGGAGCGATGCGATTCGTTTTCACTAACACTTCTAATGGAAGTTTTATAGAGATAAATTTAATGATTATATGTGTTATAAAAGAATTAATTATTATATTAATTATAAATTTATCATTATTTAAATATAATATATGTCATTTTATTTCTTTCCTTTTCACTCATGTAAATATGATATCATCGTTCGTGATTGCGTGGACTACCGCCGTCATGAAGCGATCTCACACTAATTTCATCGCCACACCTAATGGATGATATATATAAGTATATATAATAGATTATATGAAATTATTATCATTTTTTAAAGATAAAAAATCAATTACCACCATTTAATAATTTTACATGAATAATGGAAATGTAACTCATGCATACGTATGACATGCCTTATCCATGATCGTAACATTCAATATTTCTCATAACCATGATTAATGAATGTTTTTAAAAGTAAATGTTTTTAATAAAAATTATAATTATGTCATTTATTAGAAACTAAATTAGGCTAATATTAATTGTTAATATATATAATATTCATGTGCTTTATTATTCATGAACACCATTTTAGTGTATTTTACACTTTGAACATCATTTCACATTATGATTGTAATTAATTCTTAAAATTAACTATTATGTGGTACATTTTTTAACATCTATTAAAGTACCCAATGATCTTGATTTTATTTTCATATTTAACTTTCAGGTTTATAATTATATTCAGAACAATTCATACTTGTGGAGTGATTGAAGATTCACATTGGAAGACTACCAAAATGAGATTTCATGCAAAAAATTCTGGAGAAGGCATATTGGAAACCATTCCACTGATGAGAATGTAGAGCCCAAAATACAGGCCCAATGAAACCCAACCTTCATGTTATTCTAGAATACATATATAGGAATAAATCAGGCTGTATGATCCATTGCTAATTCTGCTTCCATGGTGGTTGTTAAGGCAGCCCAATTATGAGATAATATTCTGGGCCAGATTCCGGGGCTCAGAAAATAGTCTACCAATTTAATCATATCTCGGCATCCACAACTCAAAATGAGCCCAAATGTCATAGACAGTTAGGATATATCTGAGGATCCATTTTATTATTATATGGACCACTCTAATTAGGCAATCTATAAGGTCTTCCAGGTGCCTATGTTCAGTGGAAACAAGATGGCTGCAACTTCGGGTAAAGGGTGGAAAAGTATTTTCTCCCTTACTTTCCACCACCCTAGGCCTACTATACTCAAGTGGGATCCTTTGTAATGTTAGGAGATCGACCCAAGCCTATTGAAGTGACTATATAAGGTAATGGTGGTGGAGTAGTTTATCATCTTTTGATCTTTCATTCATTGTAATGTTGTGCTGCGCTTTTTTTGTCTCGAGTTTGTCTTTCACATGTAAGTTTTTTAATTCACTTTAGTTTCTTAATAAAAGTCCTTCTTTCACTATTATTATGTTATTATTCATATCACCTTGATACCATTGGTTCAAGTTGTGAATTTATTCACACCAAACCTTGTAAAATTATCACACAATGGTGGAGTGATCGTTATTTCATAGTTTATTTACTTCCCCATTTCCACCCTCAGGAGTCCACTTTCCGCTTCCATTGAAACCATATAATCAATGGAGGGATAACCCACTAATGGGTTGATCCAAGGGAGTAGCAATGGGATGGATTGGATGTTTTTTATCATCCCATTAATGTCTAAACACTTCTTTTAAATGAGATTTTTATTTGACAATTTTTAAACTCCATCGTCCTTGTTGTATTTAAGGGCACACACTTCATGTGATAATATGAACCTTTCCCTTGAAGTTCTCAAAACATTGATCCTTCAAGTGTATAGGTGATTAGTATTAAAATGTGTTGGTATTAAACTAGTAAGGGATGATTTTTTTTGATCTTATTATATGAACCCATCTCAAATATAAGAAATTGAAATAGTTGAAAATGAATTTCATCCAATCTACCCCGAGCGATAACCTAGGATCAACTCATTCTGTTAATTTGAAATAACTAAAGTCTATAATTGTTAAATTAAACCAATATAAAATCAACCAAAAGTGGGACACTTAATAGACAAAAACTGTCTATAGAATGCGTGTGTCTATAGATTTCTTCTTAGGTATTTGATGAATTGACAACCCAAGCTCCTCTACAATTTACTGCTTAACCCTAAAAACATATGTAAATTTGGGCGACACCAAATTTTGGCACTGTTTCTGGGAACCCAAGTAATTTATCTCAACACCCATTATATTCTACCCCATTTCTTCTATTTTCATCCATGATCTCTAATCTTTTCCCTTTCCCAATTTTTTTCTATTTGCGCATGTACGCCTACACCCGCGATCAATCAAACCGTCTAGTTAGGGTGGAATGTCATGGGGTTGGGGAGTCAAGTGAACCTAGGGGATTATTTGCATTAGACCATAATCCTCTTGATACTCCAAATAACCAAATTGATCCCATTTCAATAGAAGGTCTTCAATGAAACCAACTCATAAATCTAGGTGGAAACCAAAATGGAAATCCAAATAAGGTAGCCCAAACTTGGGGAATGAAATCAATCAAACCATGAATGACTACCACACACCTTCCTAGACCAATAAACCTCGTAAATTAGAGACAATTCCCTAGGAGATTCCAACTACATATTTAAACCTCATGTCCTAAACCATCTTCCCACATTCCACAGAATGGAGTCTGAGATGCCCTACCTTCACGTTAAGGAGTTCAATGAAATGTATAAACCATGTGTCCCCACATCAACTAGAACCAACTAAGATGAGGCTATTTAATTTTTATTTAATGGATCAAGCTAAAAATTGGCTATAAAATTTTAGACCATTATCCATAATCTCTTGTGACCAATTACAAAGATAATTCTACAAAAAATACTTTCCCCACCACAAAACAATTGCACTTAAAAAGATCATCCAAAATGTTTTTGAAAAAGAGGGAGAGTCATTCTATGAAACATGGGAGAGGTTCAAAGACACTCTAAACATGGTTCCACACCATGGTTTTTCTAATCTTGAACAAGTGATAATTTTATATGAAGGTTTGGGTCTGGGGAACAAATAATTCATTGACTTGATGTGTAATGGAACTTTTAAAAAAAATCCCCAAATGATGATTACGAGTATCTGGAAAGCCTGCTGCACAAAACCAAATATGGGGAAGTTCACCTTATTCTGAAAATGCACAAAGAACTAATAAAATTCATAAACTTAGAGAATATTAAATCCTTAGGGTTAAACTCAAAACACTCTATACGAAGGTTGAAGAGATAAACCTTAGGAACGTCCATGAAATCCAAACAGTAGACCTTGTTTGCACAATTTGTGACAAACATGACCGTAAGACAGACAACTGCCCAACCATTCCATTAATCAAGGATGTTCTTTTAGGTGGACCCCCAACAAAGGTAAATGAATTGAACTTTAAAATGCCTCAATACCAAAATAGCTTCAACCCATGGTTTAATGACCACCCAGGCTTCTGCTGGAAAGATAACAAACAACCTAGCCAACTAGAGGGAAAAAATCCTTACCCCCATCAGAACTACCAAACCCATAAATAGTTCCAAACCCAACCTATCCAATACCAACAGCCACAAGTACATTTTCAACAAACCATCCCACCTCAAAAATATACCCATAGGATAAACCAATCTTCTCAAGAACCAACCCAAATTGTTCCACAAAGCCTACTAGAACACCTGTGCAAAAAATGGACAAAATTATCTCAGAATTATCTTCCCTAAAACAAGAAATTCAAACCATAAAAACTGGAAAGGCAACCATGCCTAATCATGCAGTACCATCCTCAAATTTAAGGGGAGAGTCAAGTTTCACTCAAACAACTCATGAACAACTAAAGGTTTTGACAATTTTAAGAAGTGGGAAATCAATTGAGAAACCTAAAAAACTAATTCAGAACCCATATGTAGATTCAAACTTGGATGAAAATTCAAATGAACCAAATGATGAAACTAAACAACATGATAAAATTGTGAAAGAATGAACTCTTTAACAAACAAACCCACAACCTGCACCATTTGTTCAACGAATAAGGGGGAAAACCAAGTATGAATCGAGTGAAACATCAAGAGAAATCGTCTCACAAGTCAAGTTGAACATTCCCCTTTTTGATGCAATCCAAAACATACCTTCCTTCTCAAAGTACCTTAAGGACTTGAGAACTTTTAAAAGAAAAGTTTCACATAAAAACAAAGTCATTTTCGCTGCAAATGTGAGTACCACCATTCAAGGGAACATCACTCCTAAGTTAAAATACTTGAGTTTCCATTAAATCCATGTTGAACTCGGAGTGAGAAAAGTTGTCATGGCCTTGTTTGACCTAGGTTCTAGTGTCAATATCATATCATATGATGTGTACTTATATTTAGGCCTAAAAGAGCTCCAAACCACATCTGTCACCCTATAACTTATTGATTGTAGCATTAGGATTCCAAAGGGGATTTTGAAGGATGTTCTGGTAAAGGTTGAAAACATCATCTACCCTACTGAATTCATTAACCCTGACAACCATCCAAACATAGGAAATAAAGAACAAACCCTAATCATCCTTGGTCATCCTTTCCTTGCAAAAATCAACTCTATTATCCATGTTCGAAATGGGAACATGACCATAACCTTTGGAAACATGAGTATAGACTTGAGCATCTATAATGCAAGATTACAAATAGGGGATGATGAGGAAATTCAGGAAGTAAACATGAAAGGAAGCATTGATAATGAATCCATAAAACATCAATGATTATTTGATCGATGTTAAAGTCAGGATGAGATTGATTTACTTTATTCACATGAATGAATTTTATCACCTTGGCATCAATCATTTTCCAATTTCTCTTAAGATGAACTCTTAGGTCCAACATTCAGTGAAACCTTTCAAGAAACCACTTTTATAGAGACAACTCAAACTTCCTTCATAAAATTTGATCAATCAAATCTAGTAGCTGAAACTTCTACATGTGGGGAATCAATCCTATCTGAAACTTTAGGAAACCAAACTGATCATGATCCAATTTCCCAATCTTCTATTGAAATTTTGTACCAACATGATCTTGAATTGAAGTAAATTCCCACTATACTCATTTATTCCTTCCTAGGGTAAAATCAAACACATCCTAGTGTCATTTCTTCTTCTATTGAAGCCAATCATGAGAGGATGCTTCTAGTTGTCCTTATGAAACATAAGAAAGCCATCAGTTAGACCCTGTCTGATATTCTTGGGATTAGCCCACTTATCGGGACTCATAGGATTGTTCTTGAATCTGATTCAAAGCCATGTAGTCAACCTTAATGGAGACTCAATCCTAATCTCATGGAATTAGTGAGAAAAGAACTTCTGAAATTGTTTAAAGTTGGTATCATCTATCCCATAGTTGAGAGTGAGTGGGTGATCCAATTCCAAGTGGTTCCAAAAAAGGCTAGAATCATAGTGATAAGCAATGAGGATGGGGAGATTCTTCCATTAAGGGTGAGTAGTGGCTGGAGATTCTGTATAGACTATAAGAAGCTAAACTCATTTACCAAGAAGGACCATTTCCCCTTACCATTCATTGACCAAGTCCTTGATAGAGTGGAAAGTCATGCCTTCTACTATTTCTTAGATGGGTATTTGGGGTACAATCAGATTGAGGTATCCCTATAGGATTAAGGGAAAACTACATTCACTTATCCATTTGGAACCTTTTCCATCAAACACATGACCTTAGAGTTATGAAATTCCCTTAGAACCTTCTAGCGGTGCATGATGGGAATCTTCTCATACATGGTAGGGGATTTTCTATAGGTATTCATGGATGAATTCTCTGTGTGGGGGGATACATTAGATGGATGTCTAAGGAAAGTTGAGAGAGTCTTGTCAAGATGTGAAGAAAAGAATCTGTTCCTAAACTGGGAAAAATTCCATTTCATGGTTAAAGAGGGACTAGTTCTAGGCCATATAGTCTCAGGAAGGGGTATTGAAGTTGATAAATCCAAGGTTGACATCATCATTCACCTTCTATAACCCAAAACTATCAAGGAAGTGAGGTATTTCTTAGGACATGTTGGTTTCTATAGAAGATTCATCGAGTACTTTAGTTCAATCTCTCGTCCCATTTGTTCTCTCCTTGTAAAGGATGCTCCATTTGTTTGGACAGAAAGATGTGTGGTTTCATTCTCAACCCTAAAATTCTCTATCACCTCTCCTCCCATTATGAAATATCGAAATTGGGACCTTCCTTTCGAACTTAGGTGTGATTCCAGTGACTTTTCTGTCAGAGCTGTGTTCAAACAACATTGTGATAAAACTCCTCATGTGATTACTTATGCAAGAAAATACTTTAATGATGCCCAAATCAACTACACCACAACTGAAAAGGAGTTACTTGCTATTGTGTTTTACTTAGAAATGTTTAGGTCCTACCTTTTAGGATCCCCCATCATTATCTTCCACAACCATTCTGCATTAAAATACCACTTCCAAAAACATGATGCCAAAGCTAGACTGATTAGGTGGCCCTTCTCTTACAAGAATTTGACCTCACAATCAAGGATGAAAAGGGTGTTGAAAATGTTGTAGTTGATCACCTCTCTAGGATGTAATTAAAAGATAACTCAAATCACCTTTCTATGTCTGATTCATTCCCTGATGAACACCTATACTCTGTGAGTGACTACCCTTGGTATGTTGAGATAGCCAACTTCTTAGTTACAGGAGTCATTCAAAATTATTTGGGAATCAAGCTTGAAGGAAATTATTTTATGATGTTAGGCACTATGTTTTTGATGATCCATACCTCTGTAAATTCTACCCTGACCATGTCATTAAGAGGTGTGTCCTAGAATTTGAAAAAATGTTCGTCCTTAAATTATGTCTTAGTGAGGCATGTGGAGGTCACTTTTCCTCTAAGAAAAATTCTTCCAGGGTTCTTCAGTGTGGTCCTTTCTGCTCCACCCTCTCGAGGGACTCTTACACATTTTTTCAAAGTTATTCTAGGTGTCAACAAGTAGGGTACATCACAAAAAGGAATCAAATTCCACTCACTCCCATCTTAGTAGTTGAAATCTTTTACTGTTGGGGAATTGATTTCATGGGTCCATTCCCAAACTCTAGGGGATATATTTACATTCTTTTAGCAATCGATTATGTCTCCAAATGGGTTGAGGCCATTCCTACAAAATCCAATGATCATCAAACTGTGATTAGATTTCTCAAGGAAAACATCTTCTCTATATTTGGAATTCCTAGGGCTCTCATTAGTGATCATGGAACTCATTTTTTCAATCATCCATTCTCATCACTCATGGACAAGTATTGAATTTCTCACAAAGTGCCCACTACTTACCTCCCATAGGCCAATGGTCAAGCCGAGTTAGCCAATCATGAAATCAAAAACATTCATGAGAAAATTTATAATAAATCTAGGAAATATTGGTTGAGAAAACTCTAAGATGCTCTTTGGGCCTATCGAACCGCATAGAAAACCATTTTAGGAATATCCCCATATAGGTTGGTTTATGGTAAAGCATTCCATTTTATAGTGGAGATTGAACATAAGGATTTTTGGGCAATTAAGAAAATGAATTAGGACCTCTCATTGGCTGAAACAAAAAGAAAATTAGATCTCAATGAACTTGAGGAACTTAGGATGAAGGCTTATGAAAATTCAATGATCAATAAAGCTAAATTCAAATACTACCAATCATGTAATCTTAAAACCAAACACATTGTACCGGGTAAACCTATTCTTTTGTATAGTTGTAAACTTCATTTACACCTAGGAATGTTTAGGTCTAGATGGAAAGTCCCCTACATAGCGCATAAGGTGTACCCCCATGGGGCTGTAGAAATTAAAGATCCCACCAATGGTCAAACCATTAACGTTAATGGTCATAGAGTGAAAAAATTCATTGAACCATTCCAAAAAAATAAAGTTGAGGAAAACTTGTGTGAACCAACCTTAGATGAGGAAAATACTTAAATAATTAAGGGTATAAGTCAAGCTAACGATGTTAAACAAACGTTTTTCATGAGAGGCAACCTGTGGTTTTCATGTTTCTAATCTTTCCGAATCATCATTATTTTTCAGGTAAGATCAATTAATCATTTTGATATTTAAAAAAATACAAAAAATAGACTTTTGACCCATTATTCTATTATGAATATGGATGGGTATGAAAGGGGAGCTCCATATTCAACTGTGTCACGTGGTGTGATCCTTGAGTAATACCTTACCCAGAAATTTAAAAAGAAGACAATGTATCATCTGTTTATTTTGTTTTATTTTTATGAGTTTGTAGGTTAACATAAAAAAAATAAAAAAATATAATAATAATAATAAAATGGGACATGCCGTAGGCTATGGGGCAAACCCCGTCACAACTGGCGAAGCCGCAGGGACTCGAACCTGGGACAAAAGAGAGACAGGGGCGCGCACTTACCACTTACATACATATTATTGTGATTCCTTAATATATAATTTTTTTATACATACTTATATTTTACTTTCTTCATTATATATATATATATAGTTTTTTTTTGTTTTCATTGTTTGTTTTGTTTTTTTCCACTAGGGAATTCTCAGAGTGACATCGAGATTAAGGGATTAAAAGGGAGAAGCATGAATTTCAACTCCAACCATCAGGTGACTTCATTCCATGATCCTTGTTTTCAATTTCCTTTTTGAACTCTCATTCTCTACCTCTACCCCCTTCTAATTTTTTTTCTTCAAACACTAGGGATAGTGTTATTTTATGTGGGGGGGAGATAAAAAAAGAAATTTTTCAAAAAAAATGAATAATTTGAAAAAAAAAGTGTTCCTTAATGGAAGGAAAAATTACATTAACCTTGAACATGATAATATAAATTTTACACTTTGAAACTGAATATCAAATAATTTAGCATTCCCTAATTCTGATTTTAATCCCTGTATAACTCATGAGCATAGATTTTGGAAAGTGTGGTTGTCGAATGTGATATTTCAATGTTTATATTTTCATCCAAATAAAAAAGAGATTCACAATGCACGTCCTTTGGATAGTGGGGTATTAGTTTTAGTTCATGGGGTCCCCCAAATAAATATCATTGGTTTGGTGATCATTTTAGTTTAATATGTGTATTCAATAAGTTTTTTATAAAAAAACAAATTGTTGCGTAGAGAAATGAAATGACCTAATGCATGGATTTCAGCACTTGGGGATTGTGTCTCCATAGTTGTCTGTCCCAGAGTTAGTAATTTTATCTCTATTTTTGATAATTTGAATTTGTTTTTGACTGAGTTAACTCGAGATGATGCCCGAGTATGTGGGCTTCACTTGGTGTCCTAAGGTCTTTGAGTCGGGGAGTCATCGGCAAAGTCTCGCTACAGGGGTTGACTTTTTTTAGTGCAATTTCAATTACCATGGGAAAATTGAATTTTTTTTAATACGAATCTTAATATTGAAATGTGATTCCACCTAGCACATCCATCATTTCCCTCTCGAATAAATATAAACACCCATTTCTAATGTGATGCACAACATGTCATCACTCTTAATTGATATTGGATGAAAAATGGCGATGATCTTGAACAATGGAATGGTGTTGGGTTTGGTATCATCTTATGAAAATATCATGTATTAAAATAATTTGATGGTTTTCATGATTGTTTGGTATAAGGGTTTCTGGTGACCATTGTGTATTAAAATGTTTTGGAAAAGGGAATTCGAATTTCATATTGTTGAAATATATGTTGCTCCGGACTAGAAAAACTCAAGTTGCGGGGTGTGATTAGACACTAAATGAGGCCAATATTAATTTTTAATATATATAATAGTCATGTGCTTTATTATTCATAAACACCGTCTTAGTGCATTTTACACATTGAACATCATTTCACATTATGATTGCGATTCTTTCTTAAAATGCACTATTATGTGGTACATTTTGAACATATTTTAAACTAAAAAATGATCTTGATTTTAATTTAATATTTAACTTTAAGGTTTATAATTATATTGGGAACAATTCATACTTGTGGAGTGTTGGAATATTCACATTGGAAGACTACCAAAATGGGATTTCATGCAAACAATTCTGGTGAAGGAAGAATGGACACCAGCCCACTGATGAAAATGTGGGGCCCAAAATAAAGGCCAAATGAAGCCCAAATTTAGTGGTATGCTATAATAAATATGGAGGAACAAATAATTATTCAGGATCCAGTGCTACTTTTCCCTCCATTATTGTTATTAAGGTGGCCTAATTTGGAGAAAAATTCTAGGCAGATTCTACGGCCTAGAAAATATTCTACCCATTTATTGTTATCTATGCACCAAAAAATCCAAATGGGCCCAAATTTTACTAACAGTTAGTAGAAATCTAGGTGTCTATTTTATTTTATATATGGACCACTATAATTCGGCCATATAGAAGGTCTTCCAGGCACCTCTGTTTGGTGGAAGGAAGCTGGTTGCAACTTCGGGTCAAAGGTGGAAAAGTCTCCTCTCCCTTACTTTCCACCACCCTAGGCCTACCATACTCAAGTGGGATCTTTTTTACTGTTGAGAGATCAACCTATTCCTCTTGAAATTCCTATTTATGGAATTTGTGGTAGAGGAGTTAATCCTATTTTTAGAATTCATTCATTGTAATGTTATGCTTCGATTTTGTTGTCTCAAGTTTGTCTTTCATATGTAAGTTGTTCAATTCACTTTAGTTTCTTAGTAAAAGTTCTTCTTCCCCTATTATTATGTTTTTCTTCATATCAACTTGATACCATTGGTTCAAGGTGTGAATTTATTCACACTAAACCTTGTGAAATGATCACACAAGGGGTGAGCGATCGTTATTTCATTGTTTTTTTTACTTCTCTATTTCCTCCCTCATGAGCCTACATTTGGCTTCCATTGAGAGCATAGAATCAATGGAGGGATAACCCACTTATGGGTTGATCCAAAGGATTAGAAAGGGTATGTATTAGATGTATTTATTATCCCATTAATGTCGAATCACTTTTTTTAAATATGATTTTTATTTGATGATTTTTAAACTCCAACATCCATGTTGTATTTAAGGCAACACACTTCATGTGCCAATACGAACCTTTACCTTGAAGTGCTCAAAACAATGATCCTTAAAGTGTATAAGTGATTAGTATTAAATCATGTAGGTATTAAACTAGTAAGTGGGGATTTTTTTTGATCTTATTAAATTAACCCATCTCAAATATAAGAAATTGAAATAGTTGAAAAAGAATTTCATCCAATCTACCCCGAGTGATAACCTAGGATCAACTCATTATCTTAATTTGAATTAAATTAAGTCTATTATTGTTCAATTAAACCTATCTAAAATCAACCACAAGTTGGACACTTAATAGCCAAAAATTTTCCATAGAATGTGTGTGTCTATAGATTGCTTCTTAGGTCTCTGAGGAATCGACATCCTAAGATACTCTACAATTGACGATTAAACCCTAAAAACATGGGTAAATTTGGGCGACACCAGTCATTATTATTAATATATATATTAAAAAATTATAAATTATGAAATATAACTATATCATTCATAATAATTCATGAATGAGAAAACAAGGCAATTAATACCTAAAATAATGATAAAATTGAATGATTATTAACAAATGGGTGATGATATGTTATATAATGATTATATATGATGTAATAAAAACTAATAATATTATGGTACATGTTAATAAATATTTTAAACCCAATATCTTGGAGGTTATATCTTGCTCACCAAAAAGGGAACGTGAGGTAATAGAATTCATCTCAATTTCATTCCATTGAGGGATAATGTTATGATATGAACCCAGTTTATATTATATTGTGAAAATAATTCCAATTTAACATATAATATAAAAAATAATTAATTATTAATGGTATTTTATGTTTCAATTTTAATTATTTTATCCTAGGGATTTTAACTTGAAAATCATCAAGTGGTAAAAATTATTTTGGAATCTGACTTTCATCTATGATTTTTAACATTCTCTTGGAAAAATAAATTTATATTACTCATTTTTCATTTGAAATTAAATTCCTATAAAATATACATATTCTATGGTCATGGATTTCATTATTTACAAAACTGATAACATTTTTACATATGGGGTTTAAATTGAAATTTATTTGATTAATTGTTGGAATATTAAAAAATCTGTTTCTTTTACTCAATAGAGATACACTATGATAAGTAAAATTATCTATGAATTAAATAAATTATTCTAAATATGAGGAATTATTTGTAAATTCTTGATATAGGTTGGGGATAATTTATAGAAATTCCCTAGATGCATCAGTAGTATCATTAGATGAAAAAGTTGGCTAAATCAGATGGGTTTTCACCGAGTATGTTTTAAACTCTTTTATGAATGGTCTTAAAGGTAAATATATCATGCCCCAAGGAAATGTGATGTTTGATAATTAATAATTTCCTTCATTTAGAATTTAGTTATTATTATCCATATTATTTTCTCTTTGATGTTCTCTATGTATTAAATTCATTGTCGTCTTATTGATTAAATTACATGGGTTCTAGGTTTTTTACATTTCCATATTAATTCCTCCTAAAAATATTATGATTGTCATGTCATTTAGATGGAAGTTGTTCTATATTTTTTACCTTTCCATTATTATTATTATTATTGAATCAAGATTTATTCCACTATAATTAAACCATATTGAGCATGTTATCTCACCATTATTTTTTATTCTTTTCCACATGTAATGAAGATGAAAACATTGAATGAGTTTTCAAGGATGATGATAATTTTGTTTTATTTTTTATTATGTTATATTTTATTTTACTAATGTAAAATGGGTATGATATATGTATATGGTTTTCAAAAACTTTTATATTTATCATTTATTTGGATTTGACCCATACTATCTATGTCAACGTAACAAAGAAGACACTGACTCTAGGCTAATGGGAACGGGGTCGTTACATTCATGTGGATATAAAATGATATAAAATTTCAATTATGGTTATGATATGCATTAAATAACATCATAATATGATAAATAAACATGTTTAGGTGAAATTAATACCCTTATATATTATTTTAACCTCTATGTAAACTATTTTAAACCTTAACTATTGTCACAAATGTTTCTTATTATTTAGATATATTATGACCAAAAATTATGTTGACACTATTACATTATTTTAATCGCTTTTATTCGTAATAAATAATACATTTTTTTACAGATTAATATAATTAGTATAATTTTGGTTTATATAATTGTGAAAGACACAATGAAGAATAATTTTAGATAAAAGCATTTTAAATCATAAAACAATATTTAATTTAATTAAATTTATTATAAAAAATTTAAAATGAATTTTAAAATATTTGATTGAATATATAATATTTAAATTAAATGAAAAAAAATTAATCAACATTAATTTATAATATTTATTAACATAAAAACTCATTGTATTCCTAAAAATACATCGTACACAAAAAAAGGTGTTTAGAAATTTTTTTATGAATCAAAAAAATTAACTTATATGAAAAATAAAGTATAATTATGATTAATAAGTAATTAAATATATTTTTTATAATTAAAGGTGTATTATGTTCCATTATAACCTCATTATGAACATAATGATCATTTTTCATTAAATATAAATGATGATAATTAAAAAAAGTTTTTTTTACCACCCACCAAAAAATATATATTTTTAGAAAAATCTAAAAAATTAACCAAATTAAATAATTATCATTATGATTTAAATTTTGATATTAATTATGACAAATAAAATTTTTATGAATTTTAGAAATTAATTATAATTTCTGTCTAAAAACTGAAATGACAATCATTTTTGATGAAGAACATATTTTTGATGCATAAATTGAAATAACTAAAAATTGAGTAACTATATATTTTGAATAATTTAAAACCATTATAAATAATTTTTTTTTGGAATTTGGATTTTCCATTTCATATCTTCAATTTATTTTCTAGGTTATACTACACCAATTATATTCTATGCTCAGTGTTTAATGTAAAAAATGTTATCAAACACATAACATTTATTTGAAGATAAAAAATAAAATCATGGGGTGTTTCACAACAAACCATGGAGGATTTACCTATGGCTCGTGCACATCACTGTCAACAAGGGTATCATTTGGTGGGCACCATGGTTGTATATTGCATCTTCCCTCGTGGTCCTAGGACTATGACTGTCAACATGTCATGTACATTGAGAAACTAATTTAATGATCAATAGAGATGTAATACTCAAGATATTTAAAATAATAAATGATATATCAGGTTGAAAAAATACTATACCATACAATTCCATTATATAAACATTTGAAATTAGACCCACGAAATAGATGATGTACCAATTCACACATAGGATTACATACCTACTATGACGGAGTTGAATCCCACCATAATTCTAAATTTGAATAATTATATATTGGTTATTACTGACAAGGTAACCAGTCATACCATTTTTCTATTCATGAACTACTAGGCTACCAAGGATTGTAAAGTATAATTCTATATAGAGATTAAGCTTAAAAAAGTATTTTCCCAATTATTTACACATTTAATTGAAAATTCATTTTTATTCAATGTTGTTTTTCATAAAGTAATAAAAATTATCACACATATCATGTGTGAGCCATACATGCCTAATATGATTGAAGAGTAATAAATAATTCATCTTAGGTATAATAATATAACGTAAAATTAAAAAAAACATATAAAAACACAATTGTTATAAAATAATTCAATAATAATAATAATAACTTGAAAAACATCCTAAATATTGAAACATGGTTTTTTCCATATATGGGAGTCAACTACATCCCTATATAAACATGATTAATGGTTTTTAAATATTAATTCCCGATCTTCCATTCGAAAATATAGAGAAAAATCATGTAGTATCATTACATCACATAAAAATACAGTTCCATGTCCTAACACACTCTATTATAAAAATTTTAGTGTTTTATTAGAATATATGGGTCCCTCCTTGTATAAAAAAGATTTACAAATAATTATTATGGTCTATGATGTGATAGTGGGAAGAATATATCATCAATACATTAAATTAATATAATAATCACATCACACAAGTATAAATTTTAAATAATATTTAGTGATAACCAAAATATTCTTGCAATTACCCAAAATGAAATATTAATATTTATTTTAATATAAAAAATCTAAACTGATTTCCCATAAGATAGCCACAAAACTAGATGTAAAACATAAATCAAAATAACTGTTATCATGATATTGTAGAACCAAAAATACCATTTTTAATAATTCTATACATATTTTGAAACATCTATAATACCTAGTCCACTATACATCTGAGGACTATCCTACACCCATACCAACTCTAAGAGCTATTATTTTTCAGCAAGCCCCTAAGGGCCCAAATTTGATTGAGTGTGAATTGAATTAGACCCCACCATTGTTTTTACATAGTATTAACTATTTTTTTATCATTGTTTCGGGACCGGCATTCACCATGATAATGTAAGGGACAACAAACTGCCAGACACTTCATTATTCAAGTTGAAGGAGAGATAATGACCCCTGAGTCCCACTTTCAACAGGCCCCGGAGTGGCGACTAGCACCAAGGGTATAAAATCATAATTGATATAGAAGGAATTACCCCTTTTTTTAAAAAAAGGATCGGGAGATAAGATATTAAATCAAAGAAAACACTAAAACTAAATGGAAAAGTAAAGAAAAAATTCAATCCACTCCCATATGCATGTTCCAATATAAAGTGTTACATGTACAAGAAAACACTGAAGGGAAGTACCAAAATAAAAGAAGAGAAGAAAAACTAATGGTCCCAGTATTCAAGATAATATGATCCCACACAGTCCAATATGTCCTCCTAGAAACTTGAAAATGGTTTTTATAAATTGGGTGAGTATATGGGTATACTCGGTAGGGATGACCAGAAGCTCTCGTTCACAAGTGGGGAGGCATTCTAATGCCCTATTAGAAAAAAAGATAACCAAAGCCCCTAGCAAAGAAAACTGTCCACCCAAACCACACCGAGGAACACCTCCCAAATAACGCAAGTCAAGCAATGTAATATTAATAACACATTGATGTTTGGATACCCCACACCACTTTCCCACTGGTTATTGAATAAATTCTACGCATCAAACCTCCCCCACCAATTTCACTGCAGTGTCACTGCCTCCCAAAAAACATCCTTTTGGGCCACCACAACCATGCATCCTACCCACAAACACCTGGGCCACAACATAAACACACATCCCTGCCTGAAGAATCTTGGGCCACAACAACTACCGCCATTCCCAAAGACACTTGGTCCTCATTCGGAAGACACTTGGGAAAAAACTGCCCACACTCAACTAGGCCAACCACCACAACAACCCTGCCTGAAGAATCTTCACCTATAATGGACCTTAGGCCTTCATAGCCACCCCGAAGTGTCTTGGGATACTCAGGAAATGGGGAAGAAATAGATCTAATAACCAGCCACCCATAGAAGTGTTGGAAAAAATACCCTCACCTATAAAATTGTGGTGTTCAAAACGAAGTACTCAACTTGGGTGTTTCATGAATAAGAAACATAAGAACAAAATTATACATATATGTAAACTAGCACACATCCCAACCTAGGGGTTCCAAAACCTTCCCATACACAAACACCCTCATTACTAATCATTCATAAAAAGCATAAGAACCACAACCAAGTCACAACTCATTCTAGGAAAACAATTCCCCATTGAACCCATTCTTGTTATCACATTCAAGTGGTTCCATTTAAATAATTCTTCACCACCGCGCAACTAATAGGCTTATCCATAAGAAAAGGAAGGAAAAACAGCCAAGCAAAAAATTAATTATTCACACCCAAATCTCGTGTAATGTCACAACAACAAAAGGGATATGTAAGATCCCTTGAAGTACTAGAACCAATCCAAGCCTAAACATAGGGCCGCATATAGCCCCAAATCCAAAAACTAAAAACTGCACAACTAGAGATCCTATCTCCATCCTTTTCACCTCACATGCATCAAATAGAACAACCATACACATCAACAGAATGGGGAAATGGAGTTTTCATATTTAACACACCATTCCTTTAGTTCCATCTTTCCTTTTGGTTAACCGGGGTGACCACACAAGGATTATTATTCATTGGGAATCAATTTAATCAACCAAGTATACGTTATTATCCAGTTTCCATGTTACATACATTCAATCCAAGAATTATCTAGAAAATAGAGATTCATTAGTGCGTAAGAAGGGAACACCAACGGACCCAATTTTCGGTGGAAATAAGCCTATACAATTCAAAACATATTAATAAAAGGTAAAAGAGTACAACATCATCATAAAACACCCCTTCATTATTTAAAAATGATTCATTATCATTATTAAGGTTTGGTTTCATCCATACCATAGTAAAATTATCATACCCACCCCACATGATACATAGTAAAGAGAGACGAAGGAAAAAACCTACATGGATAATCAATGATCGATGTTTTTTTACACATACCAAGAACTAGGGATGCATGACTTATAGGGGAGGAACACTGAGGACTCTAAGAGTGACTATGAAATGCTCCAGTATAGGCATACCACTAGCCTCTGGAAGGGGGACTCCAAATGCACCAAGGAAAGGAAAGAGACTTGCAAAGAAGAAGAAATAATCCTCGTGAGATAGAAGGTGTGATCTTGGAGATAAGGTATATGAATTCTTGAACTGCTTTAAAAGAGGATAGTGGTTTATCCACATAGTTTGTTGGTTAAATATTATAGAGTTAATTACCACTTAATAATTCTCATCAGAGAGGTGGCCATAATGTCCATGAGTTAAAAGGTTTCCTTTAAACAGAGGAAAACGTATAACAAGGGCGGAACTGGAAATTATGGGAAAAGGGTGTGACATCGATAAAAACCACATGTTTTGGTATGTCAAGGGTCTCCTAGATCATTGGAGATTTTAGATATCATTTATGGGCTATTAATGGCTTTGAAAGGGGTATTAAAACACTTTTATGTCAAAAGATACGTTGCTAGGGAGAAATTGGAAAATGTTGGAAACTGGAAAAAACGGGTGGGACACCATTTGGTGAGACACCGTAATTGTGCCACCATCATGGTGCCACCATAAGTGGTGCCACCACTTCTGTGTGCGATAGTGATGGTGAAAATGCTACGGTGCCCCTTTCACGGTGAAACTGCAACGATGTTACCGTTACAGTGCCACCGGTTCAATGGAACACCGAAAGTGGTGCCACCATCACGGTGTCACAGGTTTGGTGGAACACTGTAAGCAGTGCCACTATCACGGTGACACTGGTTCGGTGCACCACCGTAAGTGGTTCCACTATTTTGGTGTGTGACTGTGATGGTGCGACCACTATGGTGCCACCATCACGGTGCCACTGTAACAGTGCCACCAGTTTGGTGGAACACTGTAAGTGGTGGGACCGTTTCGGTGTGCGACTGTGATTGGTGGCACCATCACGGTGCCGCTGTAATCAGTGCCACCATTTTCGTGGAACCATTTTATGGAACTGCGTTTTTGAAAAAATCATTAATGAGTCACTATATGGTCCATTAAATCATATACCTCTCAATATATTCTCATCCTCAAGAATCGAAACTAGACCTGATGAAAATAGAGGGGTCCGAACAACCACATAAAAAGATACTTTTCATGAGTAAACCTACTCATCATCTAGGAACACCTCTACCTCATCTAAATTCTGAACAACCACATATACACTACCGCTCCTCTCTCCCAAGTAACTACAAAAACATGTAAAGGTCATATCGTCCTGTCATATGGATTAGGGAGTCCCTTCCTCCACATTAAGATACTATCTACTTTGGGAAGCACTAACTCACCCGCACAGGATTAACCCATCCACCATAATGTGTCTTGATTAGGGACCAGGTCCTCCCCTCCCCACAATCAGGACTCTTCACACACATCCAGAGAACAAGGGAAACAACCCATTTCATAGTTAACAAGGTCAACCACTACATCACAAAAAAGTACAAAAACAAAATGGAACAAAACTCAAAACAACTTTGGGTACTCGGTGCACATCTGTGCCACCTATTCCCTGGTACTCTCCTTGAGGCCACCATGCCTCCATAACACATGAACCAAGGGGATGGTTCACCCACTAAGAACCTTCTCCTCACGATCCCTGATCCCCACTGGTCTCTATACAAATATCACGTCGTCCTTGGTATCCAACTCCCCTCAGTCGAGGATGTGCGAATCATTATATAGATATTGACAGAGCTAAGACACATGGATGATGTCGTGCACCCTTAGTAGCAGCGGTGGTAGTGCTAGCTGATAATCCATTTTCCAACTGGCCATAACACCTCGAAGAGTCCGACGAGCCTGGGAGAAATCATACTTCCCCTGCCGAACATCTTTTTTCCCACGCCGAGGGTAGAACATCAAGAACACATGGTCCCTGACCTATAACTCCAAGGGTCTCCTCCTATGATCAACATACGACTTTTTCCGGTCCTGATACATCTTCATCCTCTCCCGTATAAGCTAAACCTTCTCCATCGTGCTATGCACCACCTCTGAGAAAAGAACACTTGCTTCCCCAGCCTCTTTCCAGCACATGGGTGACCAACATGGCCTCCCATACAAGACATCAAACAGAGCCATTCCAATGGTATAGTGATAGATATTGTTGAAGGAAAACTGTACATAGGCATGTGTCATACCCATGATCCCCCAAAGTCCAAAACAAATGCCCGTATAATATCCTCCAATGATCAGATGGTCTGCTATATCTGTCCAACTGTCTAGGGTGGAAAGAAGTGTTGAGGCATAACTGGGTGCCACAAGCATGTTGCAATCCTTTCCAAACTCGTGAGGTAACCAAGGTATCTTGTTATGTGACTATGGACCTCAGAAATCTATTCAACTGTAGCACCTCATCCACATACCTCTGTGCTAAGGCATCCACCAAACTCGACTCCTTGATTTCCAGGAAGTGAGCTGGTTTTGTTTTCCAGTCGATCACTGTCTAGATAGAATCACAACCCCCTTGAACTATGGGTAGTCTCATGACGGAATCCATTGAGATGTCATCCCATTTCCACTAGGGGACATCTAAAGGTTGTAACAGACCTCTTGGGATGCTTTGTTCCTCCTTCACCTGCTGACACACGAGGCACTATTCCACAAACTCTGCCACTGACAGCTACACCACGGGATACCAAAGCTGACCCCTCAAACCCCATTACATCTTGGAAACTTCTACATGTACCACCAGGGGTGAGTTTTGGAACTCACGAAGAAGTCTCTTGTGCATTTCCACCGGTATGAACAACTTCCCATGAAACAACATCTGATTCTACCCGTCTTCCAACCATCCTCCCAGAGCATTGACCTGGCTAACATGATCATGCATCAATTCAACCTCTAAGTGACCCCAATGAGATTCATCCACCTATTTCAATAGAGAGGACTATATTATCATCTGAAACCTACATCCTATACCATCCTCCACCCTTGCATCCAGGTGTAGGGCAACCAAATCCTCCATCGTCTTCCAAGAATCTGTTGATTCTCGAACCACATCCTTCTGTGACTTCCTACTCAAGGAATTTGATAGCACATTCCCATTACCTTCTTGGTTATAGATTTTTAAGTCACAATCTTGAAGAAACTACATCCACCTCTGCTACTGCAAGTTCAGGTCCTTCTTGGTGAATATATACCTCATGCTCTTGTGATCTGGGAAGACCAAGAAGGGCTCCTCAATGATGTAATGTCACCAAAAAATTTATGCGAACACAACCAATGCTTGTTCAGGATCATGGGTGGCATAGTTATTCTCACGGGGACATAACTTACTAGACCCATAAGAGATCACCCTTGCTGTTTCATCATCACACACGCCAAGCCTTGGCCCGAATCATCACAGAACACCTCAAACCTCACCCTATATTCTAGAAACCTTAGTACATGGGCACTAACTAGCTTCCCCTTCAGATAATTAAAGGATACTCATAAATGATCACTCTATATAAAAGCCTAGCCTTTCTTGGTCAAGGCTGTCAAGGGTGATACAAATCAGGAGAAGTTGGGAATGAATCTCCGGTAGTAAACCGCTAGAACCAGGAATCTAGGAACCTCTTCCATGTTTGTGGGTGCTTTCTAAGAAATATCTGCCTCAACCTTTGATGGGTCCAATACTATCCCCAGTTCGGACACCATGTGTCCAAGGAAGTGCACTTCTCGTGTCCAGAACATGAACTTTGAAAACTTCCCATAGAGATGGTGTTGTCGGAGGACCTCTAAAACAATCCTCTGATGCTCGGCATGAACCTCCTCTGATCTTAAGTATATTGGGATGTCTTCAACAAACATGACTACGAACCAGTACATACATTCCTAGATGATGGAGTTCATGAGCCCCATGAACACGACTGGTGCGTTCATAATGCCGAACTACATGACCAAGAACTCAAAGTTCCCATATCTACACCTGAATGAAGTCTTCGATATTTCACCGTCCTTCAATCTCAACCAATGATATTCTGGATGAAGTTCATTCTTGGAGAACCATCTCGTACCCTTCAATTGATCAAAAAGGTCTTCGTTCCTTGGGAGGGGGTAACTGTTCTTAATTGATACCTGTTTTAGCCTCTGGTAGTCTATACACATCCTGAGACCACAAGTTGTATTCCTTGCAAAAAAGACCATACCACCCCATGGTGATGCACTTGTTCAAACAAAAACATTTCTTTACCAATTCGACAATCTGAATCTGTAACTCCCGTAACTCAGAAGGCTACATCTGATAGGGATCCATCGAAATCGGATGAGCACTGGGTTGCAAGTCTATCCCAAAATCAACATAACATCGAGGGGGTAGATTCACCACCTCTCTAGGGAAGAAATACTGGAACTCCCTGATGATCCCCTGGAAATCCACCATCTATGTGTCTACTGATTCCACAAACAACTCATCTAAAAAGGTATTAAGGGGCTCCACTCACCGGCTGCCTTCCTCGCAACCCCGATCGCCGACGAGAGTCACACCTTGTACGCCCATATATGAAAACACATCCCTTCATTGGAAACATTCGATAGCAGCACACACAAATAACAACCATTCATTTCCAGGACATCATATAGATGCATCTATAGCAAAAGAAGCTCCCCACTAAACTGATGTGGTCCCAACATCAGTCTACATCCCTGGAAAACATAAGATAAGTTGGTTATTACATTATTTATATATGGTTATTAAGAAGATATGTTAGACTATAAATAGTATTTAGAAATATAAATTTTATTTCTACATCATGGTTATTTATATTAAATTTTTAGTGATAAAATATTTACATTAAAAGGTGACACAATGATGATGGAGTAATAGTTTTGTTAAAGCAACAATAAAATAAATGATATTTAAAATTTAAAAATAAATATAATTTGATATAATTAATATCATACATAATTTTTATATATTAATTTGACCTAGTATGGATGTTTTAAATGAATTTTTCTAATGATTTCATGTTTTTATGATATTTTTAGAAATTCAGTTATTGGATAGATCCAAACATACACTAATAATATTTTGAAGTGAATTACAATTTATTAAATGATATGAAATTAATAAGAATTTAAAAAATGGAAAAATTATTTTTATTAAGTTAAATATTTCATAAATTGTCCATTTATAGATCGTTTTGAATTTTAGGGTAACTATATAAACCCTTATAGAGTAAAAAATCTAAGATGTTATGGTAAGAGTTAAAGGGTTTAACTGTGGTTTAAATCCTAATGATATTGCTAAAAATGTCACCTAATCCTATCAAACAATTATGTTCTGAAATGATTTCATCCCATATTCATATTATATTCTAAATATATCACTTTGGAGACATTTAGAATAGAAAATGAATATATATTAATTTTATAGTTTTGGAGTTTCCAAAAGTACTCCTCACCTCAATTATAAAAGGAACCTCCTACCTCATTTCATAGAACCACATTGAGCCTTCTATCCCAACCGACCCATGCCTATATATGCTCCTAAAATCTTTATCCAAGAACTAGAGGTCCTGTTCATCCAAAAATACCAAATCTATATTCCAATTATGAGATCTAATGGATATTCTCCAAAGAAGAGGTAATTGTTTTTTACTAACTCATCCATGTTCCTTTTTTATTCTACTTCCACTTTATTTTTTTCTATTATAAAGTAATAAATTCAGTATAATATATATTTTTAGATGTCATTATGATTAAGGTACAACCATATTCCTCCTTCTATCCATCCTATGATAAATAAAATCACCATATCTACATAGATACAACCTACTATCTCCACACAATGGTGAAATATTTTCTTCACTACATTTATTGGATGGAAATAATGATGGATATGATGGATATAATTAAAAAATATTACATGATATTGGTTCTTTATAATTTGTATACTATCCAATTTTATTCCCTCTTACCATAAAGTGAATGATATATTCGCTCGTGTGTACGTATGGCCTACCATATCCAAGATAGGATGATATTCATTTTCCATGTTAACCATTTAACAATAATTATAATAACGAAAATAATTAGTGAATATAATATATATGCTCTTTATATAATTATCTAGATAATATATATATATATATATTCTATCTATAAGGAACATGACTTACATGAAAATACATGTATATATAAATGAATTAGTTAACACTACAAACCACGGTAATAACAGATGATAATGAACAAATGGGTGATATAATAATATAATAGCATCATATATGATATCATAAATATATATATGTTTCTGATATATATAACTAGCATGATTTAAAACATTATACAGAATGTTAAATCACATTAAACTAGTGGAAAGTATTATGTAAATTATTTCCCCTCAATTACGATTCCATTGATAATTGTTTTCTATTATGCATCAATTCAATTTTATATAGTGTATATACATACCTTAGAAATATTATATAATGAATATTATTATTCTCATGATATTATAAGTTTCATTTTTTTCCTTCATTGAGAGTATGATTAATATGTTTTAATGTTTTGTGGGACACTTTGGAATGTTTAATTATTATTTTCATCAATAAGATTTTAATGGAATTTCAATGGTATTTATATTGATCTACATTGAGATACATTGTTGGTACACAGCCTCCACTAGACATTTATTGATAAATATGTATCGTTTATTAAATATGTATATTTGAGAAGGAATATTTTTAATAGTTTTAATCAATTGTTCGATATGAGAAATGCCTTGGACATTTGTGACATAGGTGGGACTAGTAGCAGATCGCCCCTAGATTCTTCAGTAGTCCCATGAGATGAGATAGTTGGCCAAAATTCATGGTTTTTTACCTGATATAATAATCCATCGTTTGAAAGGTATCAATGGAAAAGATTTTTTACATCAGAAACCTAGAATCCAATAATTAATCGCATACCTCCTTTAGACAGAATATTTATTATTCCATGAAATTTTTCATTGACATGTCAATTGATGCATTCTATTCATAGTTTATTGATGTAGGTGTCATTTTTATAAATTATTTAAATTTCCATTTTGATTATTGATTATCTAGTTACTTTAATGTAATGTGTTAAGAGTTATGTACATTAACATGTTGATTTAATTCCATTGATTCTATATTTCTTCTGCTTTGTATAAAATTTCTGAGAATTTGAACTCACCCTTATGTGTTTTCATTCCCTGGGTTATGAATATGAATCCTTAGATTAAATTTCAATTATTGTGTTATTTTGTTTTATTGTTTATCATTTTTATATTTTTTAGTTCCTATCGTATTATGGTAATCATGTATGTAATATGTCTTTCTAAGACTGAAAAACTAATTATTTCTCTGGAATTTGATTCCTTCTAATTAATTCTTATGTAATAAAATAATTCACCAGCTTTGGGCCACTATGGTCGAGGTGTTATTGATGGTATTAATTTAATTTTAGCATCAACCATGGAAAATCGAATTAGAAAACATAGATTATGACAAATAGACATAAGATAGACATTGAGGATATGTATATAAGATCATTCTAAAATTTTTGGTAATTTAGATATTATGAAGGTATTTATAGAAATACACCCTATTCGGGATAATAAATGTGGGAATGTGACGATGCCCTTATCAGGAGTATGACCAATTTTACATTTACAAGACCCGAGATATAGAATAGTGGTAATCCTAGGGGTCTCTATCAAGGAAACAATGTCGAATGACTAAGTGGACTTTTTGAAAATCATTTCTCGTTTTTCTAATTACATGAAAAAATCAAAAGAAAATTAAAAAAAGTCGGGACATGGATAAATATAATATGGTGAGAGAAATGAATCGATGAAAGAACAAAATATCTAAAGAGGAAAAAAATAAATAACAAGAATGACATAACATTGAATCAAACACAGAAGGCACCTAATAAATGGTCCAATAACAAGAAATAAAGAAAGAAAGACACGGATAATAGATAGTGGGAACTAATATTGGTCCAATATTATCCACCCTCAACTACCCAATCTTAGATCTACTAAAATATGAATCAACAACTATCAGTATCACTAACTGCATTTCTGAGGGCTTGGATCATACAGATCCCTTGCGTAAAAAGAGAGTAGTCGAACACACATTTGTTTATCACTCAAGAATACCTCGACATGAAAATATTAATCCCTCAACCAACTCATTATGGTAATGATATCACAAGACAGAATTAAATAGTTGAGTTCACCAGATCACGTAACCCAATCTCCACTACTCAGTTTGAGAAATTGAGAAATGAAAGCAAGAAGAAATGAATCAAGAATCTAGAAACCAATCCTGTGTAATAATGTGTTCACACTCACTACAATTTTCCTTCAAAATTAACAAAATAAAATAATAAAATCGAATCCTTGATGAAGATCAGATATCCAGATCGTGTCGGGTTTCAAAACATGAGTCAAACACCATGAATTTTCCCCCTGTTCATGGTGATTCAAGATCACATCACAAAATAATGATAAAAATACAACACTTCACAATTGAAAAAATACGAGTTAAAATAAAAAACATGCATATCCATGAAGGTATTTATATAACAGAAAATAAAACACAAGAAATGTTGGTGGAGAATTGAGATGCAGGAGAAAGGTCCCATCTCCAAGTCAAAGATGATTCACTAGTCCCTGAGAGGAAGATGGGGTAGTGTGGTGTTGTGCAGTTTGTGAGGTTTCCCCCCTTTCACCTCCCTAGAAGAGATGATTTGGGTTCCTGTTATTAAAAAAAATGAAGAAATAGAAAACCAAGCATCAAATTGGATGTGGCGCGCTTTGAGACGTATGTCACCAGCTCAAGTGAATTTCCAGTGAGTGTAATTTTTCTCATGAAACATCCTCTACATCACCTTCAAATTGCGATGAAGTGACTATGACTACGTTCTCCTTCCGCCCATGATCCACTCCCCACCCCACCAGTGAAAACAGTAAAAAATAGAGTGACATCATTCGATTCCAAAATATGAACTGTTGGAATAAAAATTGTTAGAAAAATATATAAATGATTATTTTAGTCAAATGAATTAATAATTAATAATATATATGTATATATGACTATTTGTTTACTAATATTAATAAAATATAAGTGTTTAATATAATATATTTGTATATGTAAATTTATTATTATTAATATACAAAAAAATGTTAAATATGATATATTAATTATATATAAGTATATGATATTATATATAATAGTATATAATATAAAACTAAAAGAAGAAAAAGAAGGGGGTGGGGTTTGGGTAGTAGGGGGAAGAGGGGAGAGTGAGGTTGGAATCGATTCTCATAGGGCGGAGCTGACTCAGAGGGTTCAACAGGAGGGGAAAGTGGAATCGAGTACTCAATGAGATGGTGAGAGGCACCAGAAGACGGTGTCGGCTCTTGGTAATGTGGTACAACATAGATTTAGGAGTCTTAGTGGTCTAGTTAGTGGAAACCAGGGGTTTCGAGCTCAGTGGGTGAGGATTCGGTTGGGGTGGAGGTCAACGGTGATGACATGAAATTTACCGCCTATGTGGTGAAGGTGTTCGACCTTCAGAGGGATGAAGGGATTAATCCAAAAGTGTTAATATTGAACATTTCAGATCTAGTATTTGATTATTCTGAATTTGGTTTTGGGTTTCTATATCTAAAAAAATTATATAATTTTAATGAATTTGAATTTTATATTTGTCTCTTGATCTAAGCTAGTTGAAGTTTAATTTTTACTTGTTTCATTACAATATTTTATTCTTCTTAGACTATCATTGTTGATATGATTCTTTTTATTGGAGAATTACTTGTTAGGATTTTGTGCGGAGGAGTGCTGGTGCGACAAGAGGCACCACCAGCAATTGTGATTGTGTCAGTTGTTGGGCTGGTGGATTAAAATAAAATGGAGTGATGTGAGTTGAAGTGGAGGCAGGGAATCACAACCAGCATAAATCTAGAAGTGTTTGAATTGTGGATATGTCATGTAGACACCACCATGGGGTACAATAATGTGCGGCTGTGATTTGGAAGAGGGTGGATGGATATCACTAAGACAAATCTAGGGAGTGTAAGCGGTGTGAAAAGGAAACATCTCCAGGGGTGAAATTGAGTTGTGGTAGTGTGACACAAGACACTATTAGGATAAAGTTTGGTAGAGCATTGTGAGTGGTGGTGGATGTTGTAGCTGTGGGTACCTGCTACTAAAATCAAAAAATAATAATTTCAAAAAAAAAAATAAAAAAAATATACTTAACTAAAATAATCAAGTTAACTAAAATTAAAACAAATTTTAAATTCATATTTTAAATTAATACTAACCAAATTATTTATGTTATAAATTATTGAATAATTAATTAATTTTTGAAGAAATTGGTTTGCAAATAAATTAATTTAAAACAACAACAATTAAAATCATTTTGATTAAATTAATTAACACATTAAAAAACAAGGACAAAATGAAATTAAAATAAAATATTACTGAGTAAAAAATAATAATACTTAAATGTAACTAAATTATTAAGATTAATTCAATTAAATAAAGAATAAAAACCAATATTAAAGTTATTTATTTACAAATTAATTAAACAAATAACAAAATAATAAAATAATTACTTTGAAAAAGAAAAGAAAAAATGAATGAACAAAAAATGAAAATTTATAATTTAATTAAAAAAAATAAAAAATCAATGTTAAAATAGAAAAATATTATTTATTTTGAGAATTATTTAAAACGAAAAAATAACCTTCAAAATAATTGAATTTCACAAAAAAAATGGCTATTTTACAAATTATGAACAAAAAATACAATAATTGTTATTTATTTTACCGAACATATTATTTTAATAATGGAAAGAAATGAAAATGTGAAAACTGATGTAGAAAAGTGTAATTAAATTAATCCATGTCAGTGTGGTTTTGGGATGGATGTGTCTAGGAGTAACAACTCAAACATCATGTATCGGGCATGACTCAACATAAACTATTACATGACAATAGCCCTTACTGCACATCTGGTTTGACACTCCCATGGAATATTCTTAGGATAATTCAAATTTAAATTACAATCCATTAGGAAGGATTTAAATTTAATGTTGTCCTAAAAGAACCCGTATTTATGATCATTATATTGGCAATAAATAAAATATTTCATGTATTTCAGTATTTTTTGGATTCTACATTATGTTTCAAAATGATATGATATAATCTAGATTATTCCATTAATTATAAATCGTTCCAAGATGGATGAATGTTATCAAAAGATCATGGAATATATAGAGATTTCCATATAGAAGAAACCAATATAGCAAGTTTTGGAAAGGAATTTGTTTTACCATACTAGGGTATCCTAATCATGATATGGAAAATATTTTTTTTTTCAAATGGAGCGAAATATTCTACAATGAGATTATTTGATGTTATATGGCATTATGAGATATACGCCCTAATCATTTAGTGGGACTATGGAACAATTGGTTGGGGAGTTGTGGATTAAGTGCTTCAAGAAGATATTTATTGCATAGGATGTGGTGAAACAAGTAAGGATACACTCATATTATACTATCTCATTGGAAATGTGGATCAAGGGTCTTCATTTATATTGAATACTATAGAGAATTAATAAATATAAATCATGTAATAGATAAATTTTATGGAGAAATTATTCAATAAATACTTCCCTCATGACCAACTATATGAGATAAAGAGAATGTTTGACAGTTCTGACCAAAAGGAGGAAAAAAGTGTATCGGAATATAAAGTTACCTTTTTTAGGTTGGTATGGTTTGCTATGGATTTCATATGAATCAAGAAATGTAAGATTGATCTTTTTTTTGAAATACATAAGCTAAAAAACAAAAGGGTTCTATGATCTCAAACCTTTTCATTATATGATGAAATAGTTTTATTTGATCTCAGGAAAGAGAAATAATTCTCTATGTCTTATGGATTCAAATAGAAGATAGAGATGAATATAAGAGAAGAGAAAATTACAGATAAATGGAAGACGAGAAAGAGGGTTTTTCCAACATGTGATAACTGAAAAAAGAATAATGTTTGAAGTGATTAATAGGATTGGGAGTATGGTATATGTGTAGAGAGAAAGGTCACCTAGGAAATGAATGTAAAGGGAAGAATGGAAAAACTATTATTCAATGTAAAATAAATAATGAGATTCTTCAATATTCAATTGAATCCCCCAATCACCAGGGAATCACTCCTTAGAAGAAGCTAAGCGATCAAGTTCAATCTTATGTTATTGATATAGATGATGTGGACTGATGAATTTTATTCTGTATTTGGATCCATGAGTAATGTAGTTAAAGTATGTTATTGATGATATCCTAGATATAAATACTATTTAATATATAAGTATTATACTAAATTTTTTTTTCAATAGTTTGAAATCTTGTGTTGATTGGTATAGATAACCCAAAAAAGTGATGAAATAAAAAGTTGAACATTTCAGACAACTCATGTTTGAGGGAAACATTAACATTAATATCTTACTTATAATTAGATAATAATAATCGATAAAGATATTATTGATATGGATTAGTAAACTAAACACTATTAACTACCATATAACTGATCTTAATGTTTTTGATCCAAATACATGTAATTGTCATAAGGTTATCCATTTATTAAACAGATTAAATATTAAATTAGATGAGGTTTTAGGAATCATGGAACTATATTTCCACATATTAAATAAAGTAGAAATAGTTCAAGGAACAACCAAAGGATATGATTGTTTTTATAAAAATATTTATCTCTTTACATTTTTAGAGGATGAAATAATTCCTCAACTCTAGGAAAAATGATCTTAAAAAATTTCTTATTTTAATTATTTTGATGATATCAATGATGTTTTTTTATAACTGTGGTTTAAGGAATTATTTTCATCAACATTCACTTGAACATGTTCTCTATCACACTCCATCAAAACTTGATGGTTTGATTTCTCTTCCATGTCCATGTTTTCAATAAAGTTCTCGTATTCGAAAGCCTAGTTTTGTGGTGAAATTATCATTTTCATATCCCACTTATTAATAAGATGTTTCATTAACCATTTTTAAAATGTTGGTTTGTCAACAATTGTTTATTTTTAAAAATCAATCCCTTGACTACCATGTCCAAGATTGAATTAAAAGGTCATTATTTATTTAAGGAAAAGAGAATGTAGCGCCCTAATATATTACAATCTGTTAATTTTTTAATAAATTTAATATTTTTTTAGAATGATTCATATGAAAAAACATAGTAAACATATGATACACAGAATAATGAGTTGTCTCGTGCTTCATACACACCATAGTTTTAGACAAAAATAATATATTATTAAAATATTATTATTTATTATAATATGATATAAACAAGAAATTATGTTAGAGGTTATCCAAATTATTGAATAACTTTTAATATATATGGTTCAATTCATTGGTTACTAGATCCAACTTAATATATAGTAAATGTTTTTATAAAGAACTATTTTTATACCAAACAAGTCTATCTAGAAGAAAATCTTCTAACCATTTATTAAAATTTGTGAAAAAGTACAATGTAAGAAGCAGGGTTAGAAAAATGTACATTCAATCATCCATTAGATAGGAAATTCAAAGATAATAAAATGAAATGTTATTTCCATAATTAGATTCCTCATGATTTTACCATTTAGATTGGGTCTTACTTGTATTGAAGATCTTTACGATTTGTACATTTTTATTTTTTGACAGCATCGAAGAGGATCAGGTAGATGTAGACCAAGGTGTATTACAGTAGTCCTTATGTGGCCTTCTCTTTGAAGGGGCGGGATTGAAATCCTCTGTGACAGTCACCTTTTTCTTCCCATTAAAGAATGCATCATTAAAAGAGGCATGACCATGACTGTCTATTGTCATGATGGGGTATTGAGATTTACCCATTCAATATCATTAAAAGAAATTTTACCTTTGGGAAAATCTTGGATATAGGATAATTTCCTTGAGGTAATCCCACTATAACATAGATATTTCTACCCCTCAATTACATAAGTGGAGTCTTACACACACTGATCCTTTTCAGTCACTCACGGAGTAAGGATTTCCTCATATGCTTAGGCACATTCTCTATAACCAGGTACTAGATTCAATGACATTTCATTTTGACAATTCTCCTATTTCATCGATGGAGATAGCTCCTAGTCCATTCGTTGTGGACTAGGACTAACCTACACATTATTCTTATAATGAATAGTTTTTCTGTTTCCACCAGAATATACATTATTCTATTTAGTCTAATTCTCCAATGTCCTCATGAATAAAGCTCCATGATGCCCCCTTAATGAAAAATAAGGTGAAACCCACATTCCCACGACCTTTATACCTATAATGACAAAAAACTTGACACCCTGAGTTGAAATTAGGTAGTCTTTCACACTCCACATTTAAATATATTTCAACATCTACAATAGACAACACAATATTATCAATCAAAAAAGAACACAAGTAAATCTCCACCATGATCCATGAAAAGTGGCCAAATATGGAAACATCAGTATTCATATCCATTTTTATAAAAATACACACCATAGATGCTATATGAAAAAAGATATTAGGATGTCACAAGATCCAATACAGACCAATGATTTTGGTCCAGAATTGATATTTAATTACTTTTAATGGTAAAAGTAATAAAATGAAAATCCCACTCCTAAAGGTAAACCATAACTATTTTAAGAATGATTGAGCTGATTCCCCAAGCCTTTATCATTAGATCCTTTAAGGAAAAAATGGTACGAATGAAACCCAGAACCCTGGGAATACATCTCCAATACATAAAACTCTATATATTGGATAACTTTAAAACTAAATTAGCAGTTTCCCGAGACCTTAATCCATTAGGAAGAACCAAAAGATCAATTAAATTATAATTTTGATTTCTTTTAATGTATAGTTTGATTATTTTTTATTATTTATTTCAATGTATTTCATTAAAATGAATATTACATTAAATTTTTATATAAAAACACTTCAATATTTTGAACATTTTCACTTTTAAAACTCATTTCCTCATTCAATCAATGAGATTAATTATAAATTAATAAATAAAACATCTATGTTTTGAATTTTTGAAAATTGATTTCATATTTAGAATCATTTTTTGAAATTTTTTAAATACATTTAATTTTTTTGGAATTTTAATTTTTAATTTAGTAATATTTTAATTACCACGGTTATGGGTAAATATCGTAATTTAGGGTAAAATTAATTTTATAATCATTATAAATTTTCTGTAAAATATATAATAATCTTATTGGATGATTTAATGTTGACCAAAATTATCTTAGAAGCTATTTTATGTCCTCTTGAAGAAACGTGGATTAATTTATGGATTTTATTGTATTTTGTTCTTAAAAAAGTCTGAATTTTTACTCATTTTTTTACAAATATTATATGTATTATGTATGGTTATTCAGATGAAATATTGGACTATAAATAATAGTATAGAATATAGAAAGTATTATTTACAACATTGTAATTTATTTATTATTTATAGTGACAAAATATTTACCATAAATGGTGAAATAATGATGATGCAATAATTGTTTAATTAATGGAAGAGTCAAATAAATAATATTAAAAATATTAAAACAATAAAATTTTATATGTTTGATGTCATAAAATAATTTTATATATTACATTTACATTTTAAGGATGTGCTAAAAGGTTTGGTAAGAAGATATAATATTATTATGATATTTTTAAAAAGTTATGAAAGGAATTGTGTCAAAATTGAAACCAATGATATTTTATAATAAATAATATTTAATTAAATGATATAAAATTCATTAAAAAATAAAATTAGTAAAAATGACTGGGATGAAGTTAAATATGTCTTATATGGTACATTAAGGACTTTTGTTGGCATTTTATATTATTTATATTAACTAATATCGGGTAAAAACAATGTTTTCAATGTAAGTGTTAAAGGGTTTAATTAAGGGTTAAATCCAAATGATACAGATATAAATTTGACCTAAAATTGTCTGAAACTTATTGGTTGATAGTATTTAGACCCATCATAGTATTATATATGAAATAACTCACATTGGATCCATTTTCAATAAAAAATTAATTAGTAATAATGTAATAGTTTCAGGGTTTCCAAAAGTACAGCTCACCTCAATTATAAAAGGGAATCTCGTATCTCATATACTAACACCAGATTATGCCTTCTAGATTGACCAAAATCTAAATATTTATCCCTCTAACATCCTTATACATGTTCTTTAGGTATTTTTCTTGAAATATTTCCATCTATATATTCCCTAAGTGTAGATCTAAAGGAAGACCGTTGAAGAAGAAGTAATCATTTTTACTAACTCACCCCATTTTATTTCCCATTTTACTTCCTATTTTCTTGATCTTTATATTCTAATGTAATAAATATATATATATATATATATGATGATAGGTTACATAAATTATGGGACAACTATATTATTCATTTTATCCAACCTAAAAAATCAAATCACCACGTGTGCGTACTTATGACCTACTATCTCCACACCATGGAATAATTTTTTTTTCATAACTACATTATTTAGATGGGTATAATGATAGATATAATGGATATAAATGATAAATATGACATTATATTGATTCTTTATAATACATATACTATAAAATTATTTATTCATTCGCCATTAAGTGAATGATACAATCACTCGTGTGTACGGACGAACAACCATCTCCACGATGTGATGATATTTAATTTCCTTGTTACCCATTTAATAATGCTTATATTAATGTATATAGTGAGTAAATATAATATTGATGAAATTAATTTTTTTCTATCGATAATATATATATATATATATTCGATGTATACGAAATAGGTCTTACAAGACAAAACATGTGTAGTTTAATGAAGCAGATAACACCCAAAACTAGGGTGACAATAAAATATTATAAAAAATGGTGATAAAATAATATAAAACATCATATATGATATAATACATATGTTTATGGTTATGTTATAAAAAATACAATGATTTTACCCATTATAATGGTGTTTAAAGCACATTCTTTTGAAGGAATGTACTAGGTAAATGATTTCATCTCAATTTACATTCCATTGGAACTTGTTTTTGATATGCACCAATTCACTTTTATATGGTGTATATACCGATATTATACATATTACATCACGAATATAATTATTATAATTATATTATATGTTTCATTTAATGTTATTATTTAATCTATATTATGAATCAAATTTTTAAAATTGATATGGGACATTGGGAAATTTTAAATATTATTTTCTTAAAAAATGTTTTAATAATTATTCAATGGTATTTAAATTCATCAACATCAAAAACTTTTGTTGTTAAGTATCCTCTTTTAGGGAGTTTTTTAGAATTCTATATCCTTTATTCAATATGGTTATTTGATCAGGCATATTATTTTTTATTTGAATAGACTATTCGATAAATGGAATTCATTAGAGAGGTAGGACACGTGAGGGGCTTGATTATAGATAGCCCCCAGATGCATCAGTAGTATCATGATGGAATTTTTTTGGCCAAAATAGATTATTTTTTACTCAATCTACTAAATTTTCTTGAGAAATGTATCGATGGTAAATGATCCATGTACCTATGAAACACGATGTCCAAAAATTAAGAATCTTCCTATATTAGACTAAATTATTATTATTCCAAGAGATTTTTCATCAAAATATCTATGGATGTATTATATTCTCATTTTTTGATTTATGTGGAATATGTTTTTGTTATTTACCTTTATATATTGTTTTTTTTCCTTATCTAGTTATTTTAATTCCATGTTTTATTAGTTATTTATCATTCCATGTAGATTAATTTACATTGAATCATTTTTTCCTCCTCTTTACTTATATTACTGAGAATTTTAGAAAAATATTATATGTCTTCTATCCCATGGATGTGAAGATAAATCATTTTAATGAATTTCATGGACAATATTTATTTCTTTTTAGTGTGTTTCGTGATTTTATTTCTAATTTCTGAATATTTTACAAGTATCATGTATATAATATGGCCAACCAATTGATTATATTTTAATGGGAGATCATTATTCCCCAATCATTTTGACCTTTAACTTAGTTTTTACAATAATAAAATATATTATGCATCCTTTATCTCTACATTTAAATTCAAGAACCTTCCTTGTAATTATCCTTTTAAATATCAGTTGGTTATATTTAAATGAATTTATAAACATTCCTTTATTATGAATGTTATTTTATTTAAAAAATTGATCATTTATCACCTCTCATTTTGTACTTTACCTAAGGTGTTAACATGCCTAAATATAGTAAGGGACTTTTCTGTCATATTTTCATTTCAAGAACGTTATTTTTAATTATCCTACTGAATCTCAATTGGTTATTTTTCTGATAAATTTTTAAAAATCCCTTTACTGTAATTTTTTTAATGAGATATTTTTTATCCCCTCACATTTTTACCTCCACCATAGCTGTTACCATATCAAAATTTAGTAAGAGATCTCTATATATTCTATTCATTTCAAGAACCATATTTATTATTATCCTTTTTAATTTCAATTGTATATATTTTCATTATTTTATAACCATATCTTTAGTGTCCATATGATTTTCCTTGAATGAGATATCATTTATTCCCCCTCATTTTGACCATTAATGAAGCACTTACCGTACAGAAATTCAGTATAGGATCCTTTTCTTCTCCTCTGTATTCATTAATCTTCTTCATTTTATGGAATTTATTTACAATTCCTAATCTTGGGTGTTTTTAAAACTCACTAATACTGAACATACTATTTTAAATTTATGAGATACACCTTTATCTCTCAATAATCCATTTAGTGAATATTTATGTACTCTCATTATGCTGCTGAAATATCACTTTTATTTTTCCATGCCAAAATTTTTTACTATGAAATCCATCACTTTTGTCACTAAATTTTATTCATAGAGACATAACTATACTCCTTTTATTTGGGACTTCCATGAATTTTTTCCACACTTCTCAACCATGGAAGAAAATATTATGAAATACGATCCTATGTTGATTAATATATGTGGAACACTTTTTCAGGTACATGATATGAAAGCAACGGGTGTGTCCTATATTATATAGCACTCAAATATAGTGGGTAATGTTTTAGTCTCTTGATTAATCCTTTAATGGATTAATGATTCAACCAAATATATAATGGGACATTATCATCTTGTAATCATGTCTTGGAGGATATCCTTAACCTATTTAAATGATTTCAAGTTTAATAATGTTTCCACTTTCACTTGTTTACATTATGTTATCATGTTATGTCATAAATCATTGTTTGTGTTTATTAGTCAAACCCCAAAGATTTCAAATTCAGATTCAGATTTTCTAAAAATTTAATACTTTTTTCAGGTTATTCCATTTTTATTACCTGACTGGGATTTATATCTCACACCTTTTTATGTATGCCACAAGGTTATTAAATGCAGTTTTATGAATAATGGAATATTACGGGCATGTTAAGGATGTTTTAAATAATTCCAATGAACCACCTATTTTTATGTTTAAATGTAATGAAACTAATTATCAAAATACACTATACTTCTAGATATTTGGGTATTTAATATCTTTGTTCTTATGTATTTTTTCAGAATTAATGTGTAATAAAATAAAGGGTTGTAATATGGAATTTTTGAAAATATAGAAATAATATAATGTCATTTTATAGTTAATGTGTTTATAAATGCACAATAATTAAACATTAAGATTATATAAAGATGAAATATTTTTAACCATGTTTAATTAAACAATTATGGTGGGAATTTAAGAATTCTCTCATAGTTTCACTCTCTAGTTAACACTTTTTTAAATTAATCAAGGTGAATAATATTAATTGGTTGTACAATTCATTACAACAAAAAAGGTTATTCATTAAAAAACATTCATACTGATTCCAAATATGGAATCAATTTCACCAAATTTATTTTCTATAAGTAGTATAGATTACTATTAAAATAATCTTCTAAAGCACAATGAAAATTCATTTCAGAAAAAATTATTTTTAAGAATAAAAATTATTTTTCAATCACTATATGCCTAGTAAAAAATAAAAGCTGAAAATTAAAATATTTGGTTGAATAAATAATTTATTTACACCATTAAACATTTTAATCAATGTTAATTTATCTAATTTATTATGATAAATACTTATTTTGGAACGTAAAAGCAGTTTAAAAAACACTTATTTTTTTAAATGATATTATCCTTATTTCTGACGTTTCTAAAGAGAATATATGTTTGTTTCTTCATACATTAAAAATATATTAAAATAAATTTAAAATTGTGATAATAATGGATTTTTTAGTTACTAATAACATGTTGGAAAATCCATTTGTTCTATAAATATTTCTTTTAATCCTGAAATTTTTTTATAATAAATGATTATATATTAGGCATTAATAATTAAATTTTCATTTAGAAAAATTTTACTTTATATATATATATTTTATTTTTAATCCCATTGATACCCAAAAAACCCATTTCATGGTTATAAAGGTACACTATAACACATATTCATTCAGACTCAAGGTCTCATGTAAAGAGAGAAGTCAAATACATTATGTTTATTTAAAAGGATATACTTGTAATTTCTTGTGGTGTTTAATTATACCACACATAAAAGGAATTTTTTTCTCATTTTTATATTACATTGTAATAAAGAATTTGGATACCACTACTTCATCACATCCTTATGATACCTTGTTGAACCATTTAATTTCTTCATCCTATATACTCATTTTACTTGGTGAATAGTCTTATTCCATAGAATGTTATCACTAAAATAAAATATTTGGATCATTAATTATTAATTATAGTGATCAAGATCTTATTTTATTACATATAGGTTTTTTATATGCAAATAATTAGGTAGGTACCTTTTAAATATAGATACATGGAGCATATCATGAACATGAGATTAGATCAGTGGATTCCCCTGTGATAAGTTAAATCCCAACTAAATAGAAAAATATAAAAGGGGCCAATATATCTAGGTATTATCATTACCTTATGTCTCAATATCATAACCTTATTTCATCTATAATTCATAGAAATAATGTATCATGAAATTTTAATTTTATATTACATCAATAATTTTTAAAATAACTCTTCTAACGAGCCTTAGATTCCTTGATGTGCATCTGAGTGGATATAACCTTCTCTTTAATATCATTTGACAAATCTTATCCAAATTGATTAATTTATCCAACTATATCCCACCACATCAAAGGTATTCAAATTATTCTATATAGTGATTCACAAGTACCTGCATGCTCGCATGTCATTGGGCACGGGTGACAAATTAAAATTTATACCTACTTACTACTTAGGACTGTGGCAAGACAGGGTCGAACCACAGGGAGGCATGTTGTTGTGTTTGGTGTTCTAAAAAAATAACTAAACAAAAACTCACATGCAAAAATTGAGCAAAGACAAGTGGTGGTGGTGAAGTGGAGTGAAACAGATTTAGTGCACGAAGAAGAAGTGGTGAAATGGTGAACACAAAGTGAGTAGATAGAAATAGAGCAGAAGAATTATGGTGCAGACAACCAATAGATGAGGAATAGGGGAAGTCCACTGGTCGATTTGATGTTGCATAACCCTATTCATGCACTGCAACTGAAGAACATGGATCTGATTAAGGGTAACCGGCCAGAGTTGTCGTCTGGTCAGCTTGTGATGGAATAGCTCTTACAGTCCTTCCACTGTAAGAGTCATTCCAACCAATGGTGAAGAAAAGTTAGAAGTCACCGAGCTCAACTTGTCAGTTAAGTTCGGTGTGTCTCTCTCATTTGAGTATAATTCACTTGTCAGTGAGTTACTTGGAGTGAAACAGTATTAATTAAAGTGCTAACAAGAGGGGTTTTCACTCGATCCTGTTGTTTTGAAAATAACCATCTGTAAAATGTGAGAGAGACAATCCAGAGCAAGGATGTAGTGCATAAATGAGATTAAACAGATCGAATCTACCAGCTTATTCCCCCCAAGGGAATTAACCAGACATCGTGGTTGGTTTTAATGAAACATTGAAATAAGAATCAATGTAGTTCATGTTAAATTCAATTGTAGAAAAACAGAGCACAAGTCAAATAAAAATGTTTGTCTCCCTGCTCGAGCTCTCAGAACACTAACTCCTGCCGCTTGATGATGGACGCAATGTTGTAACTCCACTCGATGTCCCGCCCTGGGAATCTAGGTGTGAAATGCTCTGATCTTGTACTTCTATATTCTCCAAGGAAGATGGTTAGGTTCTCCTGATCTTCTCCTTGTGTTCTTCTTTGAATCAAAGACCCTATGCTTCTGTCTCTCGATGGAAGTGTGTCTCACTTGATGTCCCCAACTCCTGCTTAGTTCGATCCCCCTATGCCTCTCCCACCTCTCATGCATTCATCCCCCAACCGAAGCCTCTTGAATCTCATCTGAAGTGTTCACCAGCCTCCACATGGCTCCTTCACTATGTTGCTCCTTCCTCGCTTGTCACCGAAGCCGTTTCTCATAACTGAATCAAAAATAATGCACGCGCGGAGAACTAATTCCTTCCCTGGACACAACCAATCCATGTGGCGTGCTTTTATGTGTACGTCACCCTCTCCCGAGTGAACTCCATGTAAGTGCCTCCTGACCTTCCCCCCTGTAACGAAACTCCAAACAAAACACACGTGAGAATTAGAAAAAATGCGATTATGATAATTATATGTAAATAAAAAATTGAATTTAATGATATATACATTTATTAAGGGTATTTAATATTACTAATATATATATATATATATGTAATAACTATTATATTATCTTAATAATATTATAAAATTCTTATTATAAAAATATAAGTAAATTTATTATTAAAGTTATATTAATATGTATACTACTATAATCTATACTATTATTTAGTATATGTAATAATGTTATATATAATATTGGTATTGTATGTGATATATATATATTATAATATATATATTAGATAATATAATTAAATAGAAATAAACTAAATAATAAAAAGAAGGAAGAACCGAAGAGGGAGGGGGTTTCGGCGCAAATGGGAGGCGGTGGCGGTTTCAGGAGCTGGATGAAGGAGGGCGCGACGGTGAGGCAGCGGCGAGTTCTAGCAGTGGAGGCAGGGGGATGGTGGCTCTCGCTCTGAATAGGGTGCTGGCTGTGCATTTTGGGTAGTGGGGTTCGCTTGCGCGGCCATGGAGGAAGGGCAGGGGTTAGGGTTTCAGAGCGGCGGTTCGAGGATGAGGTGTAGGGAGAAGAAGGCGGCACCGACTTTGATTCAGACGGCGGTGAGCTTAGGTGTCAGCGTAGGGTTGAGGATTGAAGGCAGCGGCAGAGGGAGATTCGGATGGGAGGAAGAAGGTGAAGCCGAACCGGCGGCGGTGATGGGGATTAAGGGCAGAGGAGCAGGGAGGTGCAGGTCGTGGTTCAGTTAGGGTTTGGATAGCTTCGCATTGGATCAGATCTGGTTTAAAAATAGGGTGTTTTGCTTTCCAGTTTCATGATTACTCGATCCGCTTTGTTGCTGTTTTGAATCTGTTGTGATTGAATTCGGTTGTTGTTGTGAGGATGCGGTTGATGTCAGGGGAAGCGGCGAAGAAAGGGGTTCGCGAGGACATGGGAGTGAAGATAAGGGTAGCTGTGGAGTTAATCTTGCTTGCTGCTTTTTCTATTGGTTGGTTTGCTGGAATGGTGGTAGGGTGCTGACAATGATGAAGGCGGGTGGCTTTGGATGAGGCAGGGGAGAAGAGGTGGTATTAGTAGCTAGGAAGGTGAATCGGTAGCTCGAGAGAGAGATATGAAGTATCGGTGAGGTAAATGAAGCTACCAATAGAGTTGAGATGGAACGGTGAGGTGTAGCGGTGGCTTTAATAACGGTGAGAAATTTTGTATCGGTATTGGTGAGGTAGGGGAAAAAGCGGCAGTAACGGTGAGGATAAATGCCTCTACCGGTAGAGGGGTGTGGTAACAATTTATCGGTGAGGAAAGCAGTAACGGTAGGCTTAGTAACGGTGAGGATGATAAAAATAGGTTAACGGTGAGGGAAGGGAGTGTGAAATGTATCGGGGAGAAATGCGGAAAAGGATGTAATGGTGAGGAAGGGTAGAGGTGTATCAGTAGACTAGGGTAGTGGTGAGAATTTCCAGAACGGTGAAAAAGTTGAGTAGCGGTAACAGTGTATCGGTAGCAAGGTCACCGCTAGAGGTCAGACCGTGCGACTGCAACACCTGCGACAAAAACAACAAAGAAAATTAAATAAATAAAATAAATAACTAAAAAATCAATCAATCAATAAATAAATTAAATTAAATAGAATAAAATTAAAAAACACAAAGTTATGTAAAATAAAATTAATGAAACTTTATTTATATAATTGAATTAAATCGGGTTAAAATTTATAAACAGACATAATTAAAGAACAAATTAAAATAATTACAATTACTTGCTTGAATTAATTAACCAATTAATTAAAGAATTAATTAAATTAAAGAATAAAAATATTAAACGAATAAAATTAAATTTCAAAAACTAATTAAATTATTAAAAGTCTAAAAACCAAAAAGAGTTATTTATTTACAATTTAAAGAATAAGGCATTAATTAATTTAGTAGATGAATTAAGTAAACTAACTAGAATAAAAAATTGTAAAAATAAAAGAATAAATAAATAAAAGTCTAATTGGCGAGACTAAGTTAATTTAAGACTTATTTAAAATGACACTAATGTACATTAAAACACATGCTTCAAACTAAAATGGATTATTTTACACAGCAAAGTGCAGAAACACAACAATTATCAATTACTTAATAAAACAACATTTTAATATAAAAAAGTCAATAAAATATACAAAAAGGATGTGGCAAAGAGTGTGAAAACACTGGCACATAAAACTCCCCCACACTTAATGCTTTATTTGTCCTCAAAAAAATACATGCCTTTGACTTTAAAACAGAACTATGATTTGTGAATTTTAGCTCAAAAAGTGCATGATTGAACTTAAAAATCCAGATTAACAGGACCAAACAATGAGTCAGGTTTTTCAAAGGTATTCAAAAATGATGTCATGTTTAGCTTCAAATACTCACTAGAGGTCAAAAGCCTCACAAATTCATATACTGTAAAGTATGTCATGCCTCCTATGTGTTTTCATTAACAATCCTACATCACCATCCAATTCAAGTACTGATTCAAGGAGTGATGACAGGTTATAAGAAGTGGAACTCAAAAACTTAACCAAGGGAACCATCCATTCTCACCTTCCCCCAGGTTCCAAGAATTAAAATCCATTAAATTGATCACTTTATTGATTCAACTCAAATGAAAATTACCCAAGTCAATTGTTCCCTTCTTCGTCTGGGTTCAAAATTCCCCTCACCTTGATGAGTTCATTTTTGACAAGGGCACTTTATTTTACTTTTTCCTAGCCATATTCCATGTGCAGAGCACTATGCATAGCACTTATTAAGATTGAAATTGGCTTTATTTATTCAGAGAAACGCACCCAATGCACCTTGTCTCAGATACTCACTGTGGGATCCCATTTGCCCATTTTACTCCAGTTACAAATGACTTAATTAATAATCAATCAAGTTGACTTCCTAAAGTTATTGAATATTATATTCTAAAAATGTGAGTCCCCTAGGTTCCAGTAAGAACAAAAAGTTACCCAAATCCATGATCCTTACTCCACAGAACCTATCCTATCATACTCTCATCCTAAGTTCCTAAATGGACAGATCCATAGTGACAGTGAACAATTGCACTCAGCAATCATTCATACTTAACAATTCCTGACTCAGTGCTACTCTCAACATCCAGCAAACCATTATTCACTAAACAATAGATAATTGAAGTACAAGTGAACATCCAATGACCTTCATATGATGATAGAATTTGAAAAATTTGAAGGAATTTTGAACCATTTTTTTGAAATATTTTGACCATTTTTTTAAAACAAACACAAACTTGGGTTAAAGAAGGGGGAATTCGACATGACACTAGAATGACCCCTCTCCCCCACACTTAAAACCCAACATTGTCCCCAATGTTGAATCTCAAGGTGGGAGACAGTTAATGTTTAGAACAGATAGACATTTCAGTTGAAAAAGGATATGGAGGGGTATAAATGAAGTTCAAAAATTTTATTTGCCACGCAAAAAAGTGAAAGAAAAAAAAACAAAAAAGAACAAAAACAGAAGAGCCCAACCCCACCAACCATCACCAACAATAAGTATAGTTATATTCCTAACATGTTCATGCTTTGGAAGCAGTGTGAGCAGACAAAAGATTTTAACAATTTACTTCAAATAGTAGCATGTTTAGCAATGATGTGCAGCAGCAGCATAATGAGAATAATAATAATGGGTGCAAGCATGTTTCAGCAAATCAACTCAAGTACATTCTCAACTAAGTAGATATTAGCAGCTAACACCCAAGCAAGAAAATATATCCATTACTCACAGATTGGGAGGAAGTCTCCCACACTTAGTTCACAATAGAGAGTAAGTAATTAATTGAAAATGAAAAAGGGAGGACAAGACTTCCCTGAATTATGAGAGCTTTAGCAGTGGCTTTCCTCAATAGATCCTTAGCAGCATCACTGGGTTGTTATTCCTCTTCAGAACCTGCATGTTCAAATAAGTAAAATAAGATTTCGGAGTTTACAGTTCAAGAAAAGTAACCCAAGAGAGTGAGTAGAGAGAAATGTTATCCATATGATGTCGTGGATTTCTCTCTTGGGTTTTCTAGCCAAGTTTCTGGCAGCAACAACTCTCTCTAACATGACAACAGATCATGAGGCACCATCAGCAGTCAAGAAATTAAAATAGAAAACAAGCAGCAGGGATGAACTTTATTGAAATACTTAAAATAAAAGAGAAACTACTAAGAAACCATGGGTTAGTTCCCATGAAACACTGAGTTTACAGTCCTCAGTTAGACTTGAATCAGCTCATTCTTCCAACAGAGATATGGCAGCCAAGCCCTTCGACTGCCCTTCAAAGAAGTGCTTTATTCTTTGACCATTTACTAATAAGGGTCTATTCTCATCTCCAACTAGCTCAACAGCTCCATTAACCAGAACTCTAACAATGGTAAAGGGTCCTGACCACTTGGACTTCAACTTCCCTAGAAACAGCTTCAATCTTGAATTGAAAAGCCGGACCCTCTCACCAACCTTGAAATTCCTGTTTTGAATGATTGAGTCATGAAAAGCCTTTGTTCTATCTTTATAAATTTCAGCATTCTCATTGGACTCTCTTTGGATCTCATCTAGCTCACTTAGCTCTAGCAGTCTCCTCTCTCCAGTAGACTTAAAATCAATGTTAAGAGCCTTCACTGCCCAATAAGATCTCTGTTGTAACTCAATAGGTAGATGTCATGCTTTCCCAAAAAGGAGCCTATATGGTGACTTCCCTATAAGAGTTTTATAAGCAGTTCTGTAGGCCCAAAGGGCCTCATCCAACTTCCTTGACCATTCTTTCCTAGAGCTAGACACTATTTTATCTAAAATCTGTTTGAGCTCTCTGTTCGAAACTTCTACTTGCCCACTGGACTATGGGAGGTAAGTAGGGCCTGTCCTATGTGAGCACCGATATTTTTCCATCAAACCTTTGAACTTATAATTCTTAAAGTGAGTCCCATTATCAGTTATGAAAGCTCGAGGCACACCAAATATGGAAAAAATATTTTTCTTAATGAATTTCACCACACTAGCAGCTGAATTGTCGGGCAGAGCTACTGCCTCAACCCACTTGGACACATAGTCCACAACAACCAAAATGTATTCATTCCCATAAGAGTATGGAAATGGTCCCATGAAGTCCAAGCCCCACACACCAAATATTTCAACTTCCAGAATACATTTTTGAGGTAATTCCTGCCTTCTTCCAACATTTCCCCACATTTGACATTTGGCACAGCCAATAACCAGACTTCTAGCATGCTTAAACAGTGTTGGCTAGTAGAAACCTTCCTGGAGGACCTTCTGAGCAGTCCTTTCTCCTCCATGGTGGCCACCCCAAGGTGATGAGTGGCAACTCTCAAGTATGGGAAAAATCTCATCCTCAACCACACATCTTCCCAGAATCCCATCATCACACCTCCTAAAGAGAAGAGGGTCATCCCAAAAACAGTATTTCAATTCAGATATAAACCGCTTCCTTTAGTTGTGTGAGAGATCCTTGGGCATGACTCCAGCTGCCAGAAAGTTGGCATAGTCTGCAAACCAAGAAGACTACTGCACAGAAGCAGCAAACACTTATTCATCAAGGAAAGAAGTATTGATCTCTTTTGGTTCCTTACTTGGGGAATTGGGCAATCTGGACAAATGATCTGCAACTACATTCTTAGCCCCTTTCTTATCCTTAATCACTAAATCAAATTCCTGCAACTGCAAGGTCCACCTCATGAGTCTGGGTTTTGAGTCCTTTTTAGCCAGAAAGTACTTAAGGGCTGAATGATCTGTGGAAACTATGATACCTGATCCTATCAAATACTACCTGAACTTTTCCAAAGCAAACATCACAGTAGCTAGCTCCTTTTCAGTGGTAGAATAATTCTTCTGGGCATCATCTAGGAGCTTGCTTGCACAGTAAATAACATGTAGCTTCCTGACCATCCTCTGTCCTAACACAGCTCCTACTGCGAAATCACTAGCATCACACATAACCTCAAAGGGAAGCTTCCAGTCAGGAGCAGTGATTACAGGTGAAGTAGTCAACTTCTCCTTGAGCAGATTAAAGGCCTCCAAACATGTCTCATCGAAGACAAAGGGTGTGTCCTTAACCAGCAGGGAGCACAGGGGTCTAGTAATCTTGGAAAAATCCTTAATGAACCTTCTGTAGAACCCAGCATGACCCAAAAAACATCTAATTCCTTTGACATTTTCAGGTGGGGGCAACTTTTATATGACCTCAATTTTAGCATCATCAACTTATAGCCCCTTCTTAGAAACCTTATGTCCCAAAACTATGCCTTCAGTGGCCATGAATTGGCACTTCTCCCATTTTAAGACTAAGTTGGTCTCTTGGCATCTTTCTAACACTAATTCTAGGATTTTCAGACAGTTCTCAAAGTTATCTCCCACAACAGAAAAATCATCCATGAACACTTCAATTATCCTCTCAATCATGTCTGAAAAAATTTCCATCATACATCTCTGAAAAGAGGCAGGAGCACCACACAAGCCAAAGGGCATCCGCCAGTAGGAAAATGTCCCAAATGGAGAGGTGAAGGTGGTTTTCTCTTGGTCCTCAGGGGCAATGGCAATCTGGCTGTAACCAGAGTAGCCATCATGAAAACAGAAAAATTCATTGCATGCCAACCTCTCTAACATTTGATCCAAAAATGGAATAGGGATGTGATCCTTTCTTGTGGAATCATTAAATTTCTTGTAGTTTATACAAACTCTCCATTTGTTCACTGCTCTTGTCTGGATTTGCTCATTCATCTCATTAGTGACCATTGTCACTCCACTCTTTTTGGGTACCACCAGGACAGGACTGACCCATGGGCTATCAGAAATTGGAAAAAATTATTCCAGCATCCACCAACCTAATCACTTCTTCTCTCAATAATTCCTTCATGTTGGGTTTGAGACTTCTTTGGGCTTCTACTCTGGGATTACACTCAGGTTCCATGGGGATTTTATGCATACAAAAGGCTGGACTTATCCCTTTGATGTCAGCAATTGACTAGCCAATGACAGTCTTGTACTTCCTCAAAACTGAAAGCAGATTTTGCTCGTGACCTAGTTCCAGGTTGGATGAAATGATCACAGGAAGGATGGAATTGTCTCCTAAAAAGGCATATTTGAGATGGACAGTGAGGGGTTTAAGGTCAAGGGTGGGTGGTGATTGTCTTGAGGAAAGACAATTGGGCCTGGGTGGCCCAAGTTCTTCATGTTTCCTCTTAAAGAAGGTAGTAGAAAAGGCTTTTTCTTCAGTGCAAGAGGTTCCAAAAGATATATCCATAGACTCAGACTCGTCTCTCAGGGTAAGAATATTCTCCAAGACAAACTCATCTAGGTTCTCCAAAAATCCACCCTCATACTCATCAACAAATTAGTTCTCCTTACTTGAGCTGATCCCCATGAAAGAGGAACCAGGGACTTCAGGTTCACTTAGAAACTCTTCTTCCTCCATATCAACACTACTCTCAACAACTAAAATCTCATATCTTGGAAAAATCGGGTGGGTGGGTTCTTGGATTTTCTTAAACACATTGAATTCTTCTTTCTGTTCACCCAAATTGAAAATCATTTTTCCCTTAGACACATCTATCACAGCTCCCCCTGTGGCAAGAAGGGCCTACCAAGAATGATAGAAACATCCTGGTTACACTCCATGTCAAGGATATGAAAGTAAGCAGGAAAAAAGAGTTTGCCTACTCCCACTAACAGATCATCGACCCTACCCACTGGATGCGTAATAGACCTATCAACAAGCTGTAACACCACAATGGTGGGTTGGGGAACTGCTAATCTAAGGTGCTAGAAAAGTGACAGTGGAATCAGATTAATACTAGCACCCAGGTCACACAAGCAATTGAACTTACCACCTCTATCCCCAAATGTGCAAGGGATGACAAAGCTTCCAGGGCCTTGAAACTAGGGAGGTATCCTATTATGTAAGACTGCACTACACTCCTCTGTTAATCTATAGGTGGGAAATTCTTCCAAAGTCTTTCTGTTTGAACAGATTTTCATGAGTGATTTCAGATATGATGGGCTTTGAATCAGTTCTTCCAAGAATGGGATATCAACGTTCAGCTTTTTAACCACTTTCAAAAATTTCAACAGTTCAGAATCAGGAATTGGTTTCTTTATTCTTTGAGGGAAGGGGATTGCAGGGGAAAAATTCCTCACAATTGGAGGAATCTCTACAACTTATTCTTCAAAAATTTTCTTCCCCTTAATGTCTTTGTTTTTCAAGCCATTTTCTTTGGATTTTTGAGATGGAACAGCAGGGACTGGAGAGATTCCACTGGTGCTCTCCAGTTTTCGAGATTCAGGTTCTTTCAGATTTGAGTTTCCAGTTTCATCCAGTTTCTCATTTTCAGCATTTTGGGGTTCTTTCCTAGGCTCTTGGTGGGTTTGGAGACCACTTCTGGTGGTCACAGCCATGGCATTCTCCCTAGGATTGGCATTAGTGGTACTGGGCAGCCTACCCTTTTCTCTATTTCTAGCATCCCTAGCCAACTGCCCCATTTGAATTTCCAGGTTCTTCATTCTAGCATCCATTTAAACTTTATCAAAATCATTTATGGTCTTTTGTTCATCAAACCTCCCTATCAACTGATGGAACATATCTCTCACCTCATCTTTTGAGTTGGATGACTCAGCCTTTGGTTGGGATTGGGGTTGGAATTGATGCCTAGGAGGCTGCTGGAATCCAGGAGGAGCAGAAGGTCGGAGGACTCCCTGCTCCCTCCATGACAGATTCGGATGGTTCCTATACCCCTGATTGTAGGTGTTGGAAAAAGGATCATCCCTAGGCTGCATCCGAGGTCCATAGCCAGCAAAGCTGGCACTCTCATGAGGTTGGACAAGCATATCAAAATTTGGACAACATGTTTGAGAATGACCATACATGCCACATTGATGACACTGCTCCTTTATAATTTGATGTGGGTTCTCATTGAAGAACCCAGCAGATTGGGCTTCAGCTTGAGGAGCAGGGGCAGTTTCTTTTCTAACAATGGTTCTCCTCCTAGAACATTTGTGCTGGGAATTCTAAGCTAATGTGTTAAAGATCTGTTTGAGTTCCTCAACAGTCCTATCACTAAAGTCTCCTCCAGAAGACTGATCCACCAAAGTTTGGTGGTAAGGGGTAAGACTATTGTAAAAGGTGTCCATGAGGAATTGAGGTGTACATTGATGGTTTGGATACTGCCTGAGAAACCCTCTAAACCTTTCCCTGGCTTCATGAAACAGTTCTCCTTCATCCTGAAGAATCCAGTGATTTTATGCCTAATCTCAGATGTCATCCTCCTAGGATAGAATTTCATTGTGAAGGCATTGTAAACTTGATCCCAGGTGATAAAGATCTCTTCCTCAAACTGTTGGAACCAAGACCTAGCATTGCCCTTGAGGCAGAATGGGAACACTCTCAATTTAAGCTCTTCCTCAGTGAGACCCCTAAGTGGCAGCTGCTGGACACTACAATAGAAGGCTCTAATGAAGTCAAGAGAGTCTTCACTAGGCATTCCATTGAAGGTAGGTAGCTGACTAAGCATGGATTGCTTGATCTCATAATTCCTAGACCTAGGAGAGAGTCTAGTATATGAAGGGTTGCTAGACACTGATGGTAGTAAGAACTCTCTCAGACTGTGTCTCTCAGCTATCTCATTCCCATGATGATTCATCATTCCATGTTGGTTCACATTCTCAGGAATTTGATTGTTCATGTTTTCATTTCTGTTTTCTTCCATTTTGAGCTTTTCCTTGTTCGTTTTCATTCCTTTGAGGTGCTTATCGATCTCATGATTACCAGGTACTAAGTGTTCAAACATAGACCTGGTTTTCATGCAGCAGGTTCACAAATATTTTTGTTTGAATTTTAATTTTCTTTTTGCAATTTTTTTTAGTGATTTTATTGATTTTTTTTGTATGATTTTTTTTGTGAATTTTTGTTTGTTTTTTTAGTGCACCTAGCCTCCCCAGAAACGGCGCCAAAATTTTCACCCTCGCGCGTCATTGGGCATGAGTGACAAATTAAAATTTATACCTACATACTACTTAGGACAGTGGAAAGACAGGGTCGAACCACATGGAGGCCTGTTGTTGTGTTTGGTGTTCTAAAAAAATAACTAAACAAAAACACACATGAAAAAATCGAGAAAAGACAAGTGGTGGTGGTGAAGTGGAGTGGAACAGATTTAGTGCGCGAAGAAGAAGGGGTGAAATGGTGAACACAATGTGAGTTTATAGAAATAGAGAAGTAGAATTATGGTGCAGACAACAAATAGATGAAGAAGAGGTGAAGTCCACTGGTCGATTTGATTTTGCTTAACCCTATTCATGCACTGCAATTGAAGAACATGGATCTAAATAAGGGTAACCGGCTAGAGTTGTCGTCTTGTCAGCTTGTGATGGAATAGCTCTTACAGTCCTTCGACTGTAAGAGTTATTCCAACCAATGGTGAAGAAAAGTCAGAAGTCACCGAGCTCAAATTGTCAGTTAAGTTCGGTGTGTCTCTCTCATTCGAGTATAATTCACTTGTCAGTGAGTTACATGGAGTGAAATAGTTTTAATTAAAGTGCAAACAAGATCAGTTTTCACTCGATCCTGTTGTTTTGAAAATAAGCATCTGTAAAAAGTGAGAGAGACAATCCAGAGCAAGGATGCAGTGCATAAATGAGATTAAACAGATCGAATCAACCAGCATATTCCCCCCAAGGGAATTAGTCGGACTTCATGGTTGGTTTTAATGAAATAGTGAAATAAGAATCAATGTAGTCCATGTTAAATTCAATTGGAGAAAAACAAAGCACAAGTCAAATAAAAATGTTTGTCTCTCTGCTCGAGCTCTCGGAACACTAACTCCTGCCGCTTGATGATGGATGGAATGTTGGAACTCCACTCAATGTCCCGCCCTGGGAATCGAGGTGTGAAATGCTTGGATCTTGTACTTCAATATGCTCCAAGGAAGATGGTTACGTTCTCCTACTCTTCTCCTTGTGTTCTTCTCTAAATCAAAGTCCCGCTGCTTCTGTATCTCGATGGAAGTGTGTCTCACTTGATGTCCCCCTCTCCTGCTTAGTTCAATCCCCCTATGCCTCTCCTACCTCTCGTGGATTCATCCCCCAACTGAAGCCTCTGGAATATCATCTGAAGTGTTCCCTGGCCTCCACGTGGATCCTTCACTATGTTGCTCCTTCCTCGCTTGTCACCGAAGCATTTGCTCCTAACTGAATGAAAAATAATGCACGCGCGGAGAACTAATTCCTTCCCTGGACACAACCAATCCATGTGGCGTGCTTTTATGTGTACATCGCCCGCTCCCAAGTAAACTCCATGTAAGTGCCTCCTGCCCTTCCCCCCTGTAACGAAACACTAAACAAAACACATGTGAGAATTAGAAAAAACGCGATTATGATAATTATGTGTAAATGAAAAATTGAATTTAATGATATATAAATTTATTAAGGGTATTCAATATTAATAATATATATATATATATTTAATAACTATTATATTAGCTTAATAATATTATAAAATTCTTAATATAAAAAAATATATATAAGTAAATTTATTATTATTGTTATATATATATATATACTACTATAATCTATACTATTAGTTATTATATGTTATAATGTTATATATATTATTGGTATTGTATGTGATATATATATTATAATATATATATTAGATAATATAATTAAATTGAATGAAAAATAAACAATAAAAAGAAGGAAGAACCGAAGAGGGGAGGGGTGTTTCGGCACAAATGGGAGGCGGCGGCGGTTTCAGGAGCTGGATGAAGGAGGGCACGACGGTGAGGAAGCGGCGGGTTCCAGCGGTGGAGGCAGGGGGACAATGGCTCTTGCTCTGAATAGGGTGCTGGTGGCGCGTTTCGGGTAGTGGGGTTCGCTCGCGCGGTGATGGAGGAAGGGCAGGGGCTAGGGCTTAGGAGCGACGGTTCGAGGCTGAGGTGTAGGGAGAAGAAGGCAGCACCGACTTGCATTCAGACGGCGGTGAGCTTAGGTGCCGATGCAGGGTTGAGGATTGAAGGCAGCGGCAGAGGGAGATTCGGATGGGAGGAATAAGGTGAAGCCGAACTGGCGGCGACACTGGGGATTAAGAGCAGAGGAGCAGGGAGGTTTAGGTCGTGGTTCAGTTAGGGTTTGGATAGCTTCGCACTAGATCAGATCTGGTTTAAAAATAGGGTGTTTTGGTTTCCAGTTTCAAGATTACTCGATCTTCTTTGTTGCTATTTTGAATCTGTTGTGATTGAATTTGGTTGCTGTTGTGAGGATGCGGTTGATGGTAGGGGAAGCAGCGAACAAAGGGGTTCGCACGGACAAGGGAGTGAAGATAAGGGTACATGTGGAGTTAATCTTGCTTGCTGCTGTTTCTATTGGATGGTTTGCTGGAACGGTGGTAGGGTGCCGACAATGATGAAGGCGGGTGGCTTCGGATGAGGCAGGGGAGAAGAGGTGGTATCGGTAGCTGGGAAGGTGAATTGGTAGCTTGAGAGAGAGATATGAAGTATCGGTGAGGTAAATGCAGCTACCGATAGAGTTGAGATGGAACGGTGAGGTGTAGCGGTGGCTTTAATAATGGTGAGAAATTTTGTATCGGTATCGGTGAGGTAGGGGAAAAGTGGCAGTAGCGGTGAGGATAAATGCCTCTACCGGTAGAGGGGTGTGGTAACAATTTATCGGTGAGGAAAGCGGTAACGATAGGCTTAGTAATGGTGAGGATGATAAAAAAGGTTAACGGTGAGGGAAGGGAGTGGGAAATGTATCGGTGAGAAATGCGGAAAAGGCTGTAACGGTGAGGAAGGGTAGAGGTGTATCGGTAGACTAGGGTAGCGGTGAGAATTTCCAGAACGGTGAAAAAGTGGAGTAGCGGTAACAGTGTATCAGTAGCAAGGTCACCACTACGGGTCGGACCGTGTGACTGCAACACCTGCGACAAAAACCACAAAGAAAATTAAATAAATAAAATAAATAAATAAAAAATAAATCAATCAATAAATAAATTGCATTAAATAGAATAAAATTAAAAAACACAAAGTTACGTAAAATAAAATTAATGAAACTTTATTTATACAATTGAATTAATATGGGTAAAAATTTATTAACAGACATATTTAAAGAACAAATTAAAATATTTACAATTACTTGCTTAAATTAATTAACCAATTAATTAAATAATTAATTAAATTAAAGAATAAAAATATTAAACGAATAAAATTAAATTGCTAAAACTAATTAAATTATTAAAAGTATAAAAACCAAAACGAGTAATTTATTTAAAATTTAAAGAATAAGGCATTAATTAATTTAGTAGATGAATTAAGTAAACTAACTGGAATAACAAATTGTAAAAATAAAAGAATAAATAAATAAACATCTAATTGGAGAGACTAAGTTCATTTAAGACTTATTTAAAATGACACTAATGTATATTAAAACACATGATTTAAACTAAAATTGATTATTTTACACAGCAAAGTGCAGAAACACAACAATTATCAATTACTTAATAAAAACAACATTTTAATATAATAAAGTCAATAAAATATACAAAAAGGATGTGGCAAAGAGTGTGAAAACACTGCCATATAAAACTACCCACACTTAAAGCTTTGTTTGTCCTCAAACAAATACATGCCTTTGACTTTAAAACAGAACTATGATTTGTGAATTTCAGCTCAAAAAGTGCATGATTGAACTTAAAAATCCAGATGAACAGGACCAAACAATGAGTCAGGTTTTTCAAAGGTATTCAAAAATGATGTCCTGCCTAGCTTCAAATACTCGCTGGAGGTCAAAAGCCTCACAAATTCATATACTGTCAAGTATGTCAGGCCTCCTATGTGTTTTCATTAACCATCCTACTTCACCATCCAATTCAAGTTCTGATTCAAGGATTGATGACAGGTTAGAAGAAGTGGAACTCAAAAACATAACCAAGGGAACCATCCACTCTCACCTTCCCCCAGGTTCCAAGAATTAAAATCCATTAAATTGATCACTTTATTGATTCAACTCAAATGAAAATTACCCAAGTCAATTGCTCCCTTCTTCATCTGGGTTCAAAATTCCCCTCACCTTAACGAGTTCTTTTTTGACAAGGGCACTTTATTTTACTTTTTCCCAGCCATATTCCATGTGCAGAGCACTGTGCATAGCACTTATTAAGATTGAAATTGGCTTTATTTATTCACATAAACGCACCCAATGCACCTTGTATTAGATACTCACCGTGGGATCCCATTTTCCCATTTTACTCCAATTACAAATGACTTAATTAAAAATCAATCAAGTTGACTTCCTAAAGTGATTGAATATTATATTCTAAAAATGTGAGTCCCCTGGGTTCCAGTAAGAACAACAAGTTACCCAAAGCCATGATCCTTACTCCACAGAACCTATCCTGTCATACTCTCATCCTAAGTTCCTAAATGGGCAGATCCATAGTGACAATGAACAATTTCACTCAGCAATCATTCATACTTAACAATTCCTCACTCAATGCTTCTCTCAACATCCAGCAAACTATTATTCAATAAACAAGAGATAATTGAAGTACCAGTGAACATCCAATGGCCATCACATGATGAAAGAATTTTAAATATTTTGAAGGAATTTTGAACCATTTTTTTGAAATTTTTTGACCATTTTTTTAAAACAAACACAAACATGGGTTAAAGAAGGGGGAATTCGACATGACACTAGAATGACCCCTCTCCCCCACACTTAAAATCCAACATTGTCCCAAATGTTGAATCTCAAGGTGGGAGATAGTTAATGTTCAGAATAGATAGACATTTCAGTTTAAAAAGGATATAGAGGGGTATAAATGAAGTTCAAAAATTTTATTTTCCACGCAAAAAGTGAAAGAAAATAAAAACAAAAAAGAACAAAAACAGAAGAGCCCAACCCCACAAACCATCACCAGCAATAAGTATAGTTCTATTCCTAACATGTTCATGCTTTTGAAGCAGTGTGAGCAGACAAAATATTTTAACAATTTACTTCAAATAGTAGCATGTTTAGCAATGATGGGCAGCATCAGCATAATGAGAATAATAATAATGGGTGCCAGCATGTTTCAGCAAATCAACTCAAGTACATTCTCAACTAAGTAGATATTAGCAGCTAACACCCAAGCAAGAAAATACAGTAATTACTCACAGATTGGGAGGAAGTCTCCCACACATAGTTCACAACTGAGAGTAAGTAATTAATTAAAAATGAAAAAGGGAGGACAAGAATTCCCTGAATTATGAGAGCTTTAGCTGTGGCTTTCATCAACAGATCCTTAGCAGCATCACTGGTTTGTTATTCCTCTTCAGAACCTGTATGTTCAAATAAGTAAAATAAGATTTCAGAGTTTACAGTTCAAGAAATGTAACCCAGGAGAGTGAGTAGAGAGAAATGTTATCTATATGATGTCGCCGATTGCTCCCTTGGGTTTTCTAGCCAAGTTTCTGGCAGCAACAACTCTCTCTAACACGACAACAGATCATGAGGCAGCATCAACAGTCAAGCAATTGAAATAGAGAACAAGCAGCAGAGATGAACTTTATTGAAATACATAAAATAAAAGAGAAACTACTAAGCAACCATGGGTTAGTTCCCATGCAACACTAAGTTTATAGTCCTCAGTTAGACTTGAATCAGCTCATTCTTCTAACAGAGATATGGCAGCCAAGCCCTTTGGCTGCCCTTCAAAGAAGTGCTTTATTCTTTGACCATTGCCTAAGAAGGGTCTATTCTCATCTCCAACTATCTCAAAAACTCCATTAACCAGAACTCTAACAATGGTAAAGGGTCCTGACCACTTGGACTTCAACTTCCCTGGAAACAACTTCAATCTTGAATTGAAAAGCAGTACCCTCTCACCAATCTTGAAATTCCTATTTTGAATGATTGAGTCATGAAAATACTTTGTTCCGTCTTTATAAATTTCAGCATTCTCATAGGACTCTCTTCGGATCTCATCTATCTCACTCAGCTCTAGCAGCCTCCTCTCTCCAGCAGACTTAAAATCAAAGTAAAGAGCCTTCACTTCCCAATAAGATCTCTGTTGTAACTCAATAGGTAGATGGAATGCTTTCCCAAAAAGGAGCCTAAATGGTGACATCCCTCTATGAGTTTTATATGCAGTTTTGTAGGCCCAAAGGGCCTCATCCAACTTCCTTGGCCAGTCTTTCCTAGAGCTAGACACTGTTTTCTCTAAAATCTGTTTGAGCTCTCTGTTTGAAACTTCGGCTTTCCCACCAGACTGTGGGTGGTAAGTAGTGCATGTCCTATGTGAGCACCCATACTTTTCCATCAAACCTTTGAATTTATAATTCTTGAAGTGAGTCCCATTATTAGTTATGAAAGCTCGAGGCACACCAAATCTGGAAAAAATGTTTTTCTTAATGAATTTCAGCACACTAGCAACTGAATTGTCGGGCAGAGCTACTGCCTCAACCCACGTGGACACGTAGTCCAATGAAACCAAAATTTATTCATTCCCATAAGAGGAGGGAAATGGTCCCATGAAGTCCAAGCCTCACACATCAAAGATTTCAACTTCCAGAATACCTTTTTGAGGTAATTCCTGCCTTCTTCCAACATTTCCCAACATTTGACATTTTGCACAGCCAATAACCTGACTTCTAGCATCCTTAAATAGTGTTGGCTAGTAGAAACTAGCCTGGAGGAACTTCTGAGCAGTCCTTTCTCCTCCATGGTGGCCACCCCAAGGTGATGAGTGACATCTCTCAAGTATGGGCAAAATCTCATCCTCAACCACACATCTTCTCAAAATCCCATCAGCACACCTCCTAAAGAGAAGAGGGTCATCCCTAAAATAGTATTTCAGTTCAGATATTAACTGCTTCCTTTGGTTGGGAGAGATATCCTTGGGCATGACTCCAGCTGCCAGAAAGTTGGCATAGTCTGCAAACCAAGCAGACTGCTGCACAGAAGCAGCAAACAGTAGTTCATCAGGGAAAGAAGTATGGATCTCTTTTGGTTCCTTACTTGGTGAATTGGGAAATCTGGACAAATGATCTGCAACTACATTCTCATCCCCTTTATTATCCTTAATCACCAATTAAAACTCCTGTAACTGTAAGGTCCACCTCATGAGTCTGGGCTTTGAGTCCTTTTTAGCCAGCAAGTACTTAAGGGATGAATGATCTGTGAAAACTATTATCCTTGATCCTATCAAATACTGCCTGAACTTTTCCAAAGCAAACATCACAGCAACCAGCTCCTTTTCAATGGTATTATAATTCTTCTGGGCATCATCTAGGTGCTTTCTTGCATAGTAAATAACATGTATCTTCCTATCCTTCCTCTGTCCTAACATAGCTCCTACTGCGAAATCACTAGCATCACACATAACCTCAAAGGGAAGCTGCCAGTCAAGAGCAGTGATTACAGGTGAAGTAGTCAACTTCTCCTTGAGCAGATTAAAGGCCTCTAGACATGTCTCATCGAAGAAAAATGGTGTTTCCTTAACCATCAGGGAGCATAGGGGTCTAGTAATCTTTGAAAAATCCTTAATGAACTTTCTGTAGAACCCAGCATGACCCAAAAAACTTCTAATTCCTTTGACATTTTCAGGTGGGGGCAGCTTTTGTATGACCTCAATTTTAGAATTATCAACCACTAGCCCCTTCTTAGAAACCTTATGTCCCAAAATTATGCCTTCAGTGGCCATGAATTGGCACTTCTCCCAGTTTAAGTCTAAGTTGGTCTCTCGACATCTTTCTAACACTAATTCTAGGATTTTCAGACAGTTCTCAAAGTTATCTCCCACAACAGAAAAATCATCCATGAACACTTCAATTATCCTCTCAGTCATGTCTGAAAAAATTGCCATCATATATCTATGAAAAGTGGCAGGAGCACCACACAAGCCAAAGGGAATCCGCCAGTAGGCAAATGTCCCAAATGGACAGGTGAAGGTGGTTTTCTCTTGGTCCTCAAGGGCAATGGCAATCTGGTTGTAACCAGAGTAGCCGTCAAGAAAATAGAAAAATTCATTTCCTGCCAAACTCTCTAACATTTTATCCAAAAATGGCATAGGGAAGTGATCCTTTCTTGTGGCAGCATTCAATTTCTTGTAGTCTAAACAAATTCTCCATTTGTTCACTTCTCTTTTCTGGATTTGCTCATTCTTCTCATTAGTGACCACTGTCACTCCACTCTTTTTGGGTACCACCTGGAGAGGACTGACCCAAGGGCTATTAGAAATTGGAAAAATTATTCCAGCATCCAGCAACCTAATAACTTCTTCTCTCACTACTTCCTTCATGTTGGGTTTGAGTATTTTTTGGGCTTCTACTCTGGGTTTACACTCAGCTTCCATGAGGATTTTTTTCATACAGAAGGCTGGACTTATCCCTTTGATGTCAGCAATTGACCAGCCAATGATAGTCTTGTACTTCCTCAAAACTGAAAGCATATTTTGCTCTTGACCCAGTTCCAGGATGGATGAAATGATCACAGGAATGGTGGAATTGTCTCCTAAAAAGACATATTTTAGATGGGCAGGGAAGGGTTTAAGTTCAAGGGTGGGTGGTGACTGGCTTGAGGGAAGACACTTGGGCCTGGGTGGCCCATGTTCTTCATGTTTCCTCTTAAAGAAGGTAGTATAAAAGGCTTTTTCATTAGTGCAAGAGGTTCCAAAAGATATCTCCATAGACTCAGACTCCTCTCTCGGGGTAAGAATATGCTCCAAGAAAAACTCATCTAGTTTCTCCAAAAATCCACCCTCATACTCATCAACAATTTCTTTCTCCTTACATGAGTTGATCCCCATGCAAGAGGCACCAGGGACTTCAGGTTCACTATTGATTTTAGCTATCATTCTCAGAAAATATTCTTCCTCCATATCAACACTACTCTCAACAACTAACAACTCATCTCTTGGGAAAATTGGGTGGGTGGGTTCTTGTATTTTCTTAAACACATTGAATTATTCTTTCTGTTCACCCAAATTGAAAATTAGTTTTCCCTTAGACACATCTATCACAGCTCCCCCTATGGCCAAGAAGGGCCTACCAAGAATGATAGGAACCTCCTGGTCACACTCCATGTCAAGGATATGAAAGTCAGTAGGCAAAAAGATTTTTCATACTCCCACTAATAGATCATCGACCCTACCCACTGGATGTGTAATAGACCAATCAACAAGCTGTAACTCCACAGTGGTGGGTTGGGGAACTCCTAATCTAAGGTGATGGAAAAGTGATAGAGGAATCAGATTAATTCTAGCACCCAGGTCACACAAGCAATTAAACTTACCACCTCTATCCCCAAATGTGCAAGGGATGAAAAAGCATCCAGGGTCTTGAAGCTTAGGAGGTATCCTATTCTGTAAGACTGCACTACACTCCTCTGTTAAGCTATAGGTGGCAAATTCTTCCAAAGTCTTTTTGTTTGAACAGATTTTCATGAGTGATTTCAGATATGATGGGATTTGAATTAGTCCTTCCACGAATGGGATATCAACGTTCATCTTTTTAACCACTTTCAAAAATTTCAACAGTTCAGAATCATGAATTGGTTTCTTTATTCTTTGAGGGAAGTGGGTTACAGGGGAAAAATTCTTCACAATTGGAGGAATCTCTACAACTTCTTCTTCAACAATTTTCTTCCCCTTAATGTCTTCGTTTTTCAAGCCATTTTCTTTGGATTTTTGAGTTGGAACAGCAGGGACTGGAGAGATTCTAGTGGTGCTGTCCAGTTTTCCAGATTCAGGTTCTTTCAGATTTGAGTCTCCAGTTTCATCCAGTTTCTCATTTCAGCATTTTGGGGTTCTTTCCTAGGCTCCTGGTGGGTTTGGAGACCACTTATGGTGGTCAAAGCCATGGAATTCTCCCTAGGATTGGAATCAGTGGTACTGGACAGCCTACCCTTTTCTCTATTGCTAGCATCCCTAGCCAACTGCCCCATTTAAATTTCTAGGTTCTTCGTTCTAGAATCCATTTGAACTTTATCAAAATCATTTTTGGTCTTTTGTTCATCAAACCTCCCTATCAACTGATGGAACATATCTCTCACCTCATCTTTTGAGTTGTATGACTCAGCCTTTGGTTGGGATTGGGGTTGGAATTGCTTCCTAGGAGGCTGCTGGAATCTAGGAGGAGCAGAAGGTCGGAGGACTCCCTGCTCCCTCCATGGCAGGTTCAAATGTTTCCTATACCCCTGATTGTAGGTGTTGGAAAAAGGATCATCCCTAGGCTACATCTGAGGTCCATAGCCAGCAAAGCTGGAACTCTCATGAGGCTAGAAAGGCATATCAAATTTGGACAATATCCATGAGAATGACCATACATGCCACAATGATGACACTGCTCGTTTAAAATTTGATGTGGGTTCTCATTGAAGAACCCAGGAGCTTGGGATTCAGCTTGAGGAGCAGGGGCGGTTTATTTTCTAACAATGGTTCTCCTGCTAGAACATTTGTGCTGGGAATTCTGAGCTAATGTGTAAAAGATCTGTATGAGTTCCTCATCAGTCCTATCACAAAAGTCTCCTCCAGAAGACTGATCCACTAAAGTTTGGGGGTAAGGGGTAAGACTATTGTAAAAGGTGTCCATGAGGAATTGAGGTGTAAATTGATGGTTTGGACACTGCCTGAGAAACCCTCTAAACCTATCCTAGGCTTCATGAAATAGTTCTCCTTCATCTTGAATAAATCCAGTGATTTTATTCCTAATCTCAGATGTCAGCCTCCTAGGATAGAATTTCATTGTGAAGGCATTGTAAACTTGATCCCAGGTGACAAAGATATCTTCCTCTAACTGTTGGAACCAAGACCTAGCATTTCCCTTAAGGCAGAATGGGAGAACTCTCAATTTAATCTCTTCCTCAGTGATACCCCTAAGTGGCAGCTACTGGACACTACAATAGAAGGCTCTAATAAAGTCAATAGAGTCTTCACTAGGCATTCCATTGAAGGTAGGAAGCTGACTAAGCATGGATTGCTTGATCTCATAATTCCTAGACCTAGGAGAGTGTCTAATACATGAAGGGTTTCTAGACACTGACGGTAGTAAGAACACTCTCATACTGTGTCTCTCAGCTATCTCATTCCCAGGTTGATTCATCATTCCATGTTGGTTCACACTCTCAGGAATTGGATTGTTCATGTTTTCATTTCTGTTTTCTTCCATTTTGAGCATGTCCTTGTTATTTTTCTCTCCTTTGAGGTGCTTATCGATCTCAGGATTACAAGGTACTAAGTGTTCATACTTAGACCTGGTTTGCATGCAGCAGGTTCACAAATATTTTTTTTTGAATTTTAGTTTTCTTTTTGCAGTTTTTTTTCGTGATTTTCCTGATTTTTTTTATGAGTTTTTTGTGAATTTTTGTTTGCTTTTTTTAAGTGCACCTAGCCTCCCCGGCAATGGTGCCAAAATTTGCACGCTCGCGCGTCGTTGGGCATGTGAGACAAATTAAAATTTATAACTACTTACTACTTATGACAATGGCAAGACAGGGTCGAACCCCATGGAGGCCTGTTGTTGTGTTTGGTGTTATAAAAAAATAACTAAACAAAAACACACATGAAAAATTAGAGCAAAGACAAGTGGTGGTGGTGAAGTGAAGTGAAACAGATTCAGTGTGCGAAGAAGAAGGGGTGAAATGGTGAACACAAAGTGAGTAGATAGAAATAGAGCAGTAGAATTATGGTGCAGACAACCAATAGATGAGGAAGAGGGGAAGTCCACTCGTCGATTTGATGTTTCTTAACCCTATTCATGCACTGCAATTGAAGAACATGGATCTGACTAAGGGTAACCGACCGGAGTTATTGTCTGGTCAGCTTGTGATGGAATAGCTCTTACAGTCCTTCGACTGTAAGAGTCATTCCAACCAATGGTGAAGAAAAGTCAGAAGTCACCGAGCTCAACTTGTATGTTAAGTTCGGTGTGTCTCTCTCATTCGAGTATAATTCACTTGTCAGTGAATTACTTGGAGTGAAACAGTTTTAATTAAATTGCAATCAAGATCGGTTTTCACTCGATCCTGTTGTTTTGAAAATAAGCATCTGTAAAAAGTGAGAGAGGCAATCCAGAGGAAGGATGTAGTGCATAAATGAGATTAAACAGATCGAATTAACCAGATTATTCCCCCCAAGGGAATTGGTAGGACATCGTGGTTGGTTTTAATGAAACAGTGAAATAAGAATCAATGTAGTTCATGTTAAATTCAATTGCAGAAAAACCGAGCACCAGTCAAATAAAAATGTTTGTCTCCCTGCTCGAGCTCTCGGAACACTAACTCATGCCGCTTGATGATTGACGCAATGTTGGAACTCCACTCAATGTCCCGCCCTGGGAATCGAGGTGTGAAATGCTCTGATCTTGTACTTCAATATGCTCCAAGGAAGATGGTTAGGTTCTCCTGCTCTTCTCCTTGTGTTCTTCTCTGAATCAAAGTCCCGCTTCTTCTGTCTCTCGATGGAACTGTGTCTCACTTGATGTCCCCCACTCCTTCTTAGTTCAATCCCCCTATGCCTCTCCTGCCTCTCATGCATTCATCCCCCCACTGAAGCCTCTGGAATCTCATCTGAAGTGTTCCCTGACCCCCACGTGGATCCTTCACTATGTTGCTCCTTCCTCGCTTGTCACCGAAGCAGTTGCTCCTAACTGAATGAAAAATAATTCGCGCGCAGAGAACTTATTCCTTCCTTGGACACAGCCAATCCACGTGGCGTACTTTTATGTGTATGCCGCCCGCTCCCGAGTGAACTCCATGTAAGTGCCTCCTACCCTTCCCCCCTGTAACGAAACACCAATCAAAACGCACGTGAGAATTAGAAAAAACGCGATTATGATAACTATGTGTAAATGCAAAATTGAATTTAATAATATATACATTTATTAAGGGTATTCAATATTACTAATATATATATACATATATATGTAATAACTATTATATTAGATTAATAATATTATAAAATTCTTAATATAAAAATATATATAAGTAAATTTATTATTATTGTTATATATATATATACTACTATAATCTATACTATTATTTATTATATGTTATAATTTTATATATATTATTGGTATTGTATGTGATATATATATATATACTATAATATATTTATTAGATAATATAATTAAATAAAATAAAAACTAAAAAATAAAAAGAAGGAAGAACCGAAGAGGGGAGGGGGGTTTCAGCGCAAATGGTAGGCAGCGGCGGTTTCAGGAGCTGGATGAAGGAGGGCGCGATGTTGAGGCAGCAGCGAGTTCCAGCGGTGGAGGCAGGGGGACGGTGGCTCTCGCTCTGAATAGGGTTCTGGCGGCGCGTTTCGGGTTGTGGGGTTCGCTCGCACAACGATGGAGGAAGGGCAAGGGTTAGGGTTTAGGAGCGGCAGTTCGAGGCTGAGGCATAGGGAGAAGAAGGTGGAACCGACTTGGATTCAGACGGCGGGGAGCTTAGGTGCCGGCGCAGGGTTGAGGATTGAAGGCAGTGGCAGAGGGAGATTCGGATGGGAGGAAGAAGGTGAAGCCGAACCAGCGGCGGCACTGGGGATTAAGGGCAAAGGAGCAGGGAGGTGGAGGCCGTGGTTCAGTTAGGGTTTGGATAGCTTTGCACTAGATCAGATATGGTTTAAAAATAGGGTGTTTTTGTTTCCAGTTTCAAGATTACTCGATCTACTTTGTTGCTGTTTTGAATCTGTTGTGATTGAATTTGGTTTCTGTTGTGAGGATGCGGTTGATGGCAGGGGAAGCGGCGAAGAAAGGGGTTCGCGCGGACATGGGAGTGAAGATAAGGGTAGTTGTGGAGTTAATCTTGCTTGCAGCTGTTTCAATTGGATGGTTTGATGGAAAGGTGATAGGGTGCCGACAATGATGAAGGCAGGTGGCTTCGGATGAGGTAGGGGAGAAGAGGTGGTATCAGTAGCTGGGAAGGTGAATTGGTAGGTCGAGAGAGAGATATGAAGTATCAGTGAGGTAAATGCAGCTACCGATAGAGTTGAGAGGGAACGGTGAGGTGTAGCGGTGGCTTTAATAATAGTGAGATATTTTGTATCAGTATCGGTGAGGTAGGGGAAAAGCGGCAGTAGCGGTGAGGATAAATGCCTCTACCAGTAGAGGGGTGTGGTAACAATTTATAGGTGAGGAAAGCGGTAACGGTAGGCTTAGTAATGGTGAGGATGATAAAAATAGGTTAACGGTGAGGGAAAGGAGTGGGAAATGTATCGGTGAGAAATGAAGAAAAGGCTGTAACGGTGAGGAAGGGTAGAGGTGTATCGATAGACTAGGGTAGCGGTGAGAATTTCCAGAACGGTGAAAAAGTGGAGTAGCGGTAACAGTGTATCGGTAGCAAGGTCACCGCTACGGGTCGGACCGTGCGACTGCAACACCTACGAAAAAAACACTAAAGAAAATTAAATAAATAAAATAAATAAATAAAAAATAAATCAATCAACAAATAAATTGCATTAAATAGAATAAAATTAAAAAACACAAAGTTAAGTAAAATAAAATTAATGAATCTTTATTTATACAATTGAATTAATTTGGGTTAAAATTTATAAACAGACATAATTAAAGAACAAATTAAAATATTTACAATTACTTGCTTAAATTAATAAACCAATTAATTAAAGAATTAATTAAATTAAAGAATAAAAATATTAAACGAATAAAATTAAATTTCTAAAACTAATTAAATTATTAAAAGTCTACAAACCAAAGAGAGTTATTTATTTAAAATTTAAAGAATAAGGCATTAATTAATTTAGAATATGAATTAAGTAAACTAACTCGAATAACAAATTGTGAAAATAAAATAATAAATAAATAAACATCTAATTGGTGAGACTAAGTTCATTTAAGACTTATTTAAAATAACACTAATGTACATTAAAACACATGATTTAAACTAAAATTGATTATTTTACACAGCAAAGTCCAGAAACACAACAATTATCAATTACTTGATAAAAACAACATTTTAATATAAAAAAGTCAATAAAATATACAAAAAGGATGTGGCAAAGAGTGTGAAAACACTGCCATATAAAACTCCCCATACTTAAAGCTTTGTTTGTCCTCAAACAAATACATGCCTTTGACTTTAAAACAGAACTATGATTTGTGAATTTCAGCTCAAAAAGTGCATGATTGAACTTAAAAATCCAGATGAACAGGACCAAACAATGAGTCAGGTTTTTCAAAGGTATTCAAAAATGATGTCCTGCCTAGCTTCAAATACTTGCTGGAGGTCAAAAGCCTCACAAATTCATATACTGTCAAGTATGTCAGGCCTCCTATGTGTCTTCATTAACCATCCTACTTCACCATCCATTTCAAGTACTGATTCAAGGATTGAGGACAGGTTAGAAGAACTGGAACTCAAAAACTTAACCAAGGGAACCATCCACTCTCACCTTCCCCCAGGTTCCAAGAATTAAAATCCATTAAATTGATCACTTTATTGATTCAACTCAAATGAAAATTACCCAAGTCAATTGCTCCCTTCTTCATCTGGGTTCAAAATTCCCCTCACCTTAATGAGTTCTTTTTTGACAAGGGCACTTTATTTTACTTTTTCCCAGCCATATCCATGTGCAGAGCACTGTGCATAGCACTTATTAAGATTGAAATTGGATTTATTTATTCACATAAATGCACCCAATGTACCTTGTCTTAGATACTCACCGTGGGATCCCATTTTCCCATTTTACATTAGTTACAAATGACTTAATTAATAATCAATCAAGTTGACTTCCTAAAGTGATTGAATATTATATTCTAAAAATGTGAGTCCCCTGGGTTCCAGTAAGAACAACAAGTTACCCAAAGCCATGATCCTTACTCCACAGAACCTATCCTATCATACTCTCATCCTAAGTTCCTAAATGGACAGATCCATAGTGACAGTGAACAATTGCACTCAGCAATCATTCATACTTAACAATTCCTGACTCAGTGCTTCTCTCAACATCCAGCAAACCATTATTCACTAAACAAGAGATAATTTAAGTACCAGTGAATATCCAATGGCCATCACATGATGAAAGAATTTTAAAAATTTTGAAGGAATTTTGAACCATTTTTTTGAAAAATTTTGACCATTTTTTTAAAACAAACACAAACTTGGGTTAAAGAAGGGGGAATTCGACATGACACTAGAATGACCCCTCTCCCACACACTTAAAACCCAACATTGTCCCAAATGTTGAATATCAAGGTGGAAGATAGTTAATGTTCAGAACAGATAGACATTTCAGTTGAAAAAGGATATGGAGGGGTATAAATGAAGTTCAAAAATTTTATTTGCCATGCAAAAAGTGAAAGAAAATAAAAATAAAAAAAAACAAAAACAGAAGAGCCCAACCCCACCAACCATCACCAGCAATAAGTATAGTTTTATTCCTAACATGTTCATGCTTTTGAAGCAGTGTGAGCAGACAAAATAATTTAACAATTTACTTCAAATAGTATCATGTTTAATAATGATGTGTAGCATCAGCATAATGAGAATAATAATAATGGGTGCCATCATGTTTCAGCAAATCAACTCAAGTACATTCTCAACTAAGTAGATATTAACAGCTAACACCCAAGCAAGAAAATACAGTCATTACTCACAGATTGGGAGGAAGTCTCCCAGACGTAGTTCCCAACTGAGAGTAAGTAATTAATTGAAAATGAAAAAGGGAGGACAAGACTTCCCTAAATTATGAGAGCTTTAGCAGTGGCTTTCATCAACAGATCTTTAGCAGCATCACTGGTTTGATATTCCTCTTCAGAACCTGCATGTTCAAATAAGTAAAATAAGATTTCAGAGTTTACAGTTCAAGAAAAGTAACCCAAGAGAGTGAGTAGAGAGAAATGTTATCCATATGATGTCGTGGATTGCTCCCTTGGGTTTTCTAGCCAAGTTTCTGGCAGCAACAACTCTCTCTAACATGACAACAGATCATGAGGCAGCATCAGCAGTCAAGCAATTGAAATAGAGAACAAGCAGCAGGGATGAACTTTATTGAAATACATAAAATAAAAGAGAAACTACTAAGAAACCATGGGTTAGTTCCCATGAAACACTGAGTATATAGTCCTCAGTTAGACTTGAATCAGCTCATTCTTCCAACAGACATATGACATCCAAGCCCTTTGGCTGCCCTTCAAAGAAGTGCTTTATTCTTTGACCATTGACTAAGAAGGGTCTATTCTCATCTCCGACTATCTCAAAAACTCCATTAACCAGAACACTAACAATGGTAAAGGGTCCTGACCACTTCGACTTCAACTTCCCTGGAAACAACTTCAATCTTGAATTGAAAAGCAGGACCATCTCAGTAACCTTGAAATTCATGTTTTGAATGATTGAGTCCTGAAAATCCTTTGTTCCGTCTTTATAAATTTCAGCATTCTCATAGGACTCTCTTCGGATCTCATCTCGCTTACTCTTCTCTAGCAGCCTCCTCTCTCCAGTAGACATAAAATCAATGTTAAGAGCCTTCACTGCCCAATAAGATCTCTGTTGTAACTCAATAGGTAGATGGCATGCTTTCCCAAAAAGGAGCCTATATGGTGACATCCCTATATGAGTTTTATAAGCAGTTCTTTAGGCCCAAAGGGCCTCATCCAACTTCCTTGACCAGTCTTTCCTAGAGCTAGACACTGTTTTCTCTAAAATCTGTTTGAGCTCTCTGTTTGAAACTTCTACTTGCCCACTAGACTGTAGGTGGTAAGTAGTGATTGTCCTATGTGAGCACCCATACTTTTCCATCAAACCTTTGAACTTATAATTCTTGAATTGAGTCCCATTATCAGTTATGAAATCTCGAGGCACACCAAATCTGGAAAAAATGTTTTTCTTAATGAATTTCACCACACTAGCAACTGAATTGTCGGGCAGAGCTACTGCCTCAACCCACTTGGACACGTAGTCCACAGCAACCAAAATGTATTCATTCCCATAAGAGGACGGAAATGGTCCCATGAAGTCCAAGCCTCACCCATCAAAGATTTCAACTTCCAGAATACCTTTTTGAGGTAATTCCTGCCTTCTTCCAACATTTCCCAACATTTGAAATTTTGCACAGCCAATAACCAGACTTCTAGCATCCTTAAACAGTGTTTCCTAGTAGAAACCAGCCTGGAGGAACTTTTGAGCAGTCCTTTCTCCTCCATGGTGGCCACCCCAAGGTGATGAGTGGAAACTCTCAAGTATGGGAAAAATCTCATCCTCAACCACACATCTTCTCAGAATCCCATCAGCACACCTCCTAAAGAGAAGAGGGTCATCCCTAAAATATTATTTCAGTTCAGATATAAACCGCTTCCTTTGGTTGTGTGAGAAATCCTTGGGCATGACTCCAACAGCCAGAAAGTTGGCATAGTCTGCAAACCAAGCAGATTGCTGCACAGAAGCAGCAAACAGTAGTTCATCAGGGAAAGAAGTATTGATATCTTTTGGTTCCTTACTTGGGGAAATTGGAAATCTGGACAAATGATCTACAACTACATTCTCACCCCCTTTCTTATCCTTAATCACTAAATAAAACTCCTGTAACTGTAAGGTCCACCTCATGAGTCTGGGATTTGAGTCCTTTTTAGCCAGCAAGTACTTAAGGCCTGAATGATCTGTGAAAACTATGATCCTTGATCCTATCAAATACTGCCTGAACTTTTCCAATGCAAACATCACAACAACCAACTCCTTTTCAATGGTAGAATACTTCTTCTGGGCATCATCTAGGCGCTTGCTTGCATAGTAAATAACATGTAGCTTTCTATCCTTCCTCTATCCTAACAAATCTCCTACTACGAAATCACTAGCATCACACATAACCTCAAAGGGAAGCTTCCAGTCAAGAGCAGTGATTACAGGTGAAGTAGTCAACTTCTCCTTGAGCAGATTAAAGGCCTCTAGACATGTCTCATCGAAGACAAATGGTGTTTCATTAACCATCAGGGAGCACAGGTGTCTAGTAATCTTTGAAAAATCCTTAATGAACCTTCTGTAGAACCCAACATGACCCAAAAAACTTCTAATTCCTTTGACATTTTCAGGTGGGGGTAGCTTTTGTATGACCTCAATTTTAGCATTATCGACCTCTAGCCCATTCTTAGAAACCTTATGTCCCAAAACTGTGCCTTCAGTGGCCATGAATTGGCACTTCTCCCAGTTTAAGACTTAGTTGGTCTCTTGGAATCTTTCTAACACTAATTCTAGGATTTTTCAGACAGTTCTCAAAGTTATCTCCCACAACAGAAAAATCATCCATGAACACTTCAATTATCCTCTCAGTCATGTCTGAAAAAATTGCCATCATATATCTATGAAAAGTGGAAGGAGCACCACACAAGCCAAAGGGCATCCGCCAGTAGGCAAATGTCCCAAATGGACAGGTGAAGGTGGTTTTCTCTTGGTCCTCAGGGGCAATGGCAATCTGGTTGTAACCAGATTAGCCGTCAAGAAAATAGAAAAATTCATTGCCTGCCAAACTCTCTAATATTTCATCCAAAAATGGCATAGGGAAGAGATCCTTTCTTGTGGCAGCATTCAATTTCTTGTAGTCTAAACAAACTCTCAATTTGTTCACTACTCTTGTCTGGATTTTCTCATTCTTCTCATTAGTAACCACTGTCACTCCACTCTTTTTGGGTACCACCTGGACAGGACTGACCCTAGGGCTATCAGAAATCGGAAAAATTATTCCAGCATCCAGCAACCTAATAACTTCTTCTCTCACTACTTCCTTCATGTTGGGGTTGAGTCTTCTTTGGGATTCTACTCTGGGTTTACACTCAGGTTCCATGGGGATTTTATGTATATAGAAGGCTGAACTTATCCCTTTGATGTCCGCAATTGACCAGCTAATGATAGTCTTGTACTTCCTCAAAACTGAAAGCAGATTTTGCTCTTGACCCAGTTCCAGGTTGGATGAAATGATAACAAGAATGGTGGAATTGTCTCTAAAAAGACATATTTTAGATGGGCAGGGAGGGGTTTATGTTCAAGGGTGGGTGGTGAATGGCTTGAGGGAAGACACTTGGGCATGGGTGGCCCATATTCTTCATGTTTCCTCTTAAAGAAGGTAGTAGAAAAGGCTTTTTCTTCAGTGCAAGAGGTTCCAAAAGATATATCCATAGACTCAGACTCCTCTCTCGGGGTAAGAATATGCTCCAAGAAAAACTCATCTAGTTTCTCCAAAAATCCACCCTCATACTCATCAACGAATTCTTTCTCCTTACATGAGTTGATCCCCATGCAAGAGGCACCAGGGACTTCAGGTTCACTATTGATTTTAGCTATCATTCTCAGAAACTCTTCTTCCTCCATATCAACACTACTCTCAACAACTAACATCTCATCTCTTGGGAAAATTGGGTGGGTGGGTTCTTGGATTTTCTTAAACACATTGAATTCTTCTTTCTGTTCACCCAAATTGAAAATTAGTTTTCCCTTAGACACATCTATCACAACTCCCCCTGTGGCCAAGAAGGGCCTACCAAGAATGATAGGAACCTCCTGGTCAGACTCCATGTCAACGATATGAAAGTCAGTAGGCAAAAAGATTTTTCCTACTCCCACTAACAGATCATCGACCCTACCCACTGGATGTGTAATAGAACTATCAACAAGATGTAACTCCACAGTGGAGGGTTGGGGAACTCCTAATCTAAGGTGCTGGAAAAGTGATAGTGGAATCAGATTAATTTTAGCACCCAGGTCACACAAGCAATTAAACATACCACCTCTATCCCCAAATGTGCAAGGGATGACAAAGCATCTAGGGTCTTGAATCTTAGGAGGTATCCTATTCTATAAGACTGCACCACACTCCTCTGTTAAGCTGTAGGTGGCAAATTCTTCCAAAGTCTTTTTGTTTGAACAGATTTTCTTGAGTGATTTCAGATATGATGGGATTTGAATTAGTGCTTCCATGAATGGGATATCAACGTTCAGCTTTTTAACCACTTTCAAAAATTTCAACAGTTCAGAATCAGGAATTAGTTTCTTTATTCTTTGAGGGAAGGGGATTGCAGGGGCAAAATTCCTCACAATTGGAGGCATCTCTACAGCTTATTCTTCAACAATTATCTTCCCCTTAATGTCTTTGTTTTTCAAGACATTTTCTTTGGATTTTTGAGTTGGAACAGCAGGGACTGGAGAGATTCCAGTGGTGCTGTCCAGTTTTCCAGATTCAGGTTATTTCAGATTTGAGTCTCCAGTTTCATCCAGTTTCTCATTTTCAGCATTTTGGGGTTCTTTCCTAGGCTCCTGGTGGGTTTGGAGACCACTTCTGGTGGTCACAGCCATGGCATTCTCCCTAGGATTGGAATCAGTGGTACTGGGCAGCCTACCCTTTTCTCTATTGCTAGCATCCCTAGCCAACTGCCCCATTTGAATTTCTAGGTTCTTCATTCTAGAATCCATTTGAACTTTATCAAAATCATTTTTGGTATTTTGTTCATCAAACCTCCCTATCAACTGATGGAACATATCTCTCACCTCATCTTTTGAGTTGGATGACTCAGCCTTTGGTTGGGATTGGGGTTGGAATTGCTGCCTAGGAGGCTGCTGGAATCTAGGAGGAGCAGAAGGTCGGAGGACTCCCTGCTCCCTCCATGACAGGTTTAGATGGTTCTTATACCCCTGATTGTAGGTGTTGGAAAAAGGATCATCCCTAGTCTACATCTGAGGTCCATAGCCAGCAAAGCTGGAACTCTCATGAGGCTGGACAGGAATATCAAAATTTGGACAATATGTTTGAGAATGACCATACATGCCACAGTGATGACACTGCTCCTTTAAAATTTTATGTGGGTTCTCATTGAAGAACCCAGCTGCTTGGGATTCAGCTTGAAGAGTAGGGGCGGTTTCTTTTCTAACAATGGTTCTCCTCCTAGAACATTTGTGCTGGGAATTCTGAGCTAATGTGTAAAAGATCTGTATGAGTTCCTCAGCAGTCCTATCACTAAAGTCTCCTCCAGAAGACTGATCCACCAAAGTTTTGTGGTAAGGGGTAAGACTATTGTAAAAGGTGTCCATGAGGAATTGAGGTGTAAAATGATGGTTTGGACACTGCCTGAGCAACCCTCTAAACCTATCCCAGGCTTCATGAAATAGTTCTCCTTCATCCTGAAGGAATCCAGTGATTTTATTCCTAATCTCAGATGTCAGCCTCCTAGGATAGAATTTCATTGTGAAGGCATTTTAAACTTGATCCTAGGTGACAAAGATATCTTCCTCTAACTGTTGGAACCAAGACCTAGCATTTCCCTTGAGGCAGAATGGGAACACTCTCAATTTAATCTCTTCCTCAGTGAGACCCCTAAGTGGCAGCTACTGGACACTACAATAGAAGGCTCTAATGAAGTCAATAGAGTCTTCACTAGGCATTCCATTGAAGGTAGGCAGCTGACTAAGCATGGATTTCTTGATCTCATAATTCCTAGACCTAGGAGAGATTCTAAAACATGAAGGGTTTCTAGACACTGATGGTAGTAAGAACACTCTCAGACTGTGCCTCTCAGCTATCTCATTCCCAGGTTGCTTCATCATTCCATGTTGGTTCACACTCTCATGATTTGGATTGTCCATGTTTTCATTTCTGTTTTCTTCCATTTTGAGCTTGTCCTTGTTATTTTTCTCTCCTTTGAGGTGCTTATCGATCTCAGGATTACTAGGTACTAAGTGTTCAGACCTAGACCTGGTTTGCATGCAGCAGGTTCACAAATATTTTTTTTTTTAATTTTAATTTTCTTTTTGGAGTTTTTTTAGTGATTTTCCTGATTTTTTTTATGATTTTTTATTGAATTTTTGTTTGTTTTTTTAAGTGCACCTAGCCTCCCCGGCAATGGTGCCAAAATTTGCACGCTCGTGCGTCGTTGGGAACATGCAACAAATTAAAATTTATACCTACTTACTACTTAGGACAATGGCAAGAGAGGGTGGAACCACATGGAGGCATGTTTTTGTGTTTGGTGTTCTAAAAAAATAACTAAACAAAAACACACATGAAAAAATAGAGCAAAGACAAGTGGTGGTGGTGAAGTGAAGTGAAATGGATTCAGTGCGCGAAGAAGAAGGGGTGAAATGGTGAACACAAAGTGAGTAGATAGAAATAGAGCAGCAGAATTATGGTGCAGACAACCAATAGATGCGGAAGAGGGGAATTCCACTAGTCGATTTGATGTTGCTTAACCCTATTCATGCACTGCAATTGAAGAACATGGATCTGACTAAGGGTAACCGGGCAGAGTTTTTGTCTGGTCATCTTGTGATGGAATAGCTCTTACAGTCCTTCGACTGTAAGAGTCATTCCAACCAATGGTGAAGAAAAGTCAGAAGTCACCGAGCTCAACTTGTCAGTTAAGTTCGGTGTGTCTCTCTCATTCGAGTATAATTCACTTGTCAGTGAGTTACTTGGAGTGAAACCGTTTTAATTAAAGTGCAAACAAGATCGGTTTTCACTCGATCCTGTTGTTTTGAAAATAAGCATCTGTACAAAGTGAGAGAGACAATCCAGAGGAAGGATGCAGTGCATAAATGAGATTAAACAGATCGAATCAACCACCTTATTCCCCCCAAGGGAATTGGCCGGACATCGTGGTTGGTTTTAATGAAACAATGAAATAAGAATCAATGTAGTTCATGTTAAATTCAATTGCAGAAAAACAGAGCACCAGTCAAATAAAAATGTTTGTCTCCCTGCTCGAGCTCTCGGAACACTAACTCATGCCGCTTGATGATGGACGCAATGTTGGAACTCCACTTAATGTCCCGCCCTGGGAATCGAGGTGTGAAATGCTCTGATCTTGTACTTCAATATGCTCCAAGGAAGATGGTTAGGTTCTCCTGCTCTTCTCCTTGTGTTCTTCTCTGATTCAAAGTCCCGCTGCTTCTGTCTCTCGATGGAACTGTGTCTCACTTGATGTCTCCCACTCCTTCTTAGTTCAATCCCCCTATGCCTCTCCTGCCTCTCATGCATTCATCCCCCCACTGAAGCCTCTGGAATCTCATCTGAAGTGTTCCCTGACCTCCACATGGATCCTTCACTATGTTGATCCTTCCTCGCTTGTCACCGAAGCAGTTGCTCCTAACTGAATGAAAAATAATTCACGCACGGAGAACTAATTCATTCCATGGACACAACCAATCCATGTGGCGTGCTTTTATGTGTACGTCACCCGCTCCCGAGTGAACTCCATGTAAGTGCCTCCTACCCTTCCCCCCTGTAACGAAACACCAAACAAAACGCACGTGAGAATTAGAAAAAACACGATTATGATAACTATTTGTAAATGCAAAATTGAATTTAATGATATATAAATTTATTAAGGGTATTCAATATTACTAATATATATATACATATATATGTAATAACTATTATATTAGCTTAATAATATTATAAAATTCTTAATATAAAAATATATATAAGTAAATTTATTATTATTGTTATATATATATATATACTACTATAATTTATACTATTATTTATTATATGTTATAATTTTATATATATTATTGGTATTGTATGTGATATATTTATATTATAATATATATATTAGATAATTTAATTAAATAGAATAAAAATTAAACAATAAAAAGAAGGAAGAACTGAAAAGGGGAGGGGGTTTCAGCGCAAATGGGAGGCGGTGGTAGTTTCAGGAGCTGGATGAAGGAGGGCGCGACGGTGAGGCAGCGGCGAGTTCCCGTGGTGGAGGCAGGGGGACGGTGGCTCTCACTCTGAATAGGGTGCTGGCAGCGCGTTTCGGGTAGTGGGGTTCGCTCGCGCAGCGATGGAGGAAGGGTAGGGGCTAGGGTTTAGGAGCGGCGGTTCGAGGCTGAGGCGTAGGGAGAAGAAGGTGGCACCGACTTGGATTCATACAGTGGGGAGCTTAGGTGCCGGCGTAGAGTTGAGGATTGAAGGCAGCGGCAGAGGGAGATTCGGATGGGAGGAAGAAGGTGAAGCCGAACCAGCGACGACACTGGGGATTAAGGGCAGAGGAGCAGGGAGGTACAGGCCGTGGTTCAGTTAGGGTTTGGATAGCTTCGCACTAGATCAGATCTGGTTTAAAAATAGGTTGTTTTGGTTTCCAGTTTCAAGATTACTCGATCTGCTTTGTTGCTGTTTTGAATCTATTGTGATTGAATTTGGTTGCTGTTGTGAGGATGCGGTTGATGGCAGGGGAAGCGGCGAAAAAAGGGGTTCGCGCGGACAGGGGAGTGAAGATAAGGGTAGCTATGGAGTTAATCTTTCTTGCTACTGTTTCTATTGGATGGTTTTCTGGAATGGTGATAGGGTGCCGACAATGATGAAGGCGGGTGGCTTCGGATGAGGCAGGGGGGAAGAGGTGGTATCGGTAGCCGGGAAGGTGAATCGGTAGCTTGAGAGAGAGATATGAAGTATCGGTGAGGTAAATGCAGCTACCGATAGAGTTGAGATGGAACGGTGAGGTGTAGCGGTGGCTTTAATAACAGTGAGATATTTTGTATCAGTATCAGTGAGGTAGGGGAAAACCGGCAGTAGCGGTGAGGATAAATGCCTCTACCGGTAGAGGGGCGTGGTAACAATTTATCGGTGAGGAAAGCGGTAACGGTAGGCTTAGTAATGGTGAGGATGATAAAAATAGGTTAACGGTGAGGGAAAGGAGTGGGAAATGTATCGGTGAGGAATGCAGAAAAGGCTGTAACGGTGAGGAAGGGTAGAGGTGTATCGGTAGACTAGGGTAGCGCTGAGAATTTCCAGAATGGTGAAAAAGTGGAGTAGCGTTAACAGTGTATCGGTAGCAAGGTCACCGCTACGGGTCTGACCGTGCGACTGCAACACCTGCGACAAAAACAACAAAGAAAATTAAATAAATAAAATAAATAAATAAAAAATAAATTAATCAATAAATAAATTGCATTAAATAGAATAAAATTAAAAAACACAAACTTAAGTAAAATAAAATTAATGAATCTTTATTTATACAATTGAATTAATTTGGGTTAAAATTTATAAATAGACATAATTAAAGAACAAATTAAAATATTTACAATTACTTGCTTAAATTAATTAACCAATTAATTAATGAATTAATTAAATTAAAGAATAAAAATATGAAACGAATAAAATTAAATTGCTAAAACTAATTAAATTATTAAAAGTCTACAAACCAAAAAGAGTTGTTTATTTAAAATTTAAAGAATAAGGCATTAATTATTTTAGTAGATGAATTAAGTAAACTAACTGGAATAACAAATAGTAAAAATAAAAGAATAAATAAATAAACATCTAATTGGCGAGACTAAGTTCATTTAAGACTTATTTAAAATGACACTAATGTACATTAAAACACATGATTTAAACTAAAATTGATTATTTTACAGAGCAAAGTGCAGAAACACAACAATTATCAATTACTTAATAAAAACTACATTTTAATATAAAAAAGTCAATAAAATAAACAAAAAGGATGTGGCAAAGAGTGTGAAAACACTGCCATATAAAACTCCCCACACTTAAAGCTTTGTTTGTCCTCAAACAAATACATGCCTTTGACTTTAAAACAGAACTATGATTTATGAATTTCAGCTCAAAAAGTGCAGGATTTAACTTAAAAATCCAGATGAACAGGACCAAACAATGAGTCAGGTTTTTCAAAGGTATTCAAAAATGATGTCCTGCCTAGCTTCAAATACTTGCTGGAGGTCAAAAGCCTCACAAATTCATATACTGTCATGTATGTCAGGCCTCCTATGTGTTTTCATTAACCATCCTACTTCACCATCCAATTCAAGTACTGATTCAAGGATTGATGACAGGTTAGAAGAAGTGGAACTCAAAAACATAACCAAGGGAACCATCCACTCTCACCTTCCCCCAGGTTCCAAGAATTAAAATCCATTAAATTGATCACTTTATTGATTCAACTCAAATGAAAATTACCCAAGTCAATTGCTCCCTTCTTCATCTGGGTTCAAAATTCCCCTCACCTTAATGAGTTCATTTTTGACAGGGGCACTTTATTTTACTTTTTCCCAACCATATTCCATGTGCAGAGCACTGTGCATAGCACTTATTATGATTGAAATTGGCTTTATTTATTCATAGAAATGCACCCAATGCACCTTGTCTCAGATACTCACTGTGGGATCCCATTTTCCCATTTTACTCCAGTTACAAATGACTTAATTAATAATCAATCAAGTTTACTTCCTAAAGTGATTGAATATTATATTCTAAAAATTTGAGTCCCCTGGGTTCCAGTAAGAACAACAAGTTACCCAAAGCCATGATCCTTACTCCACAGAACCTATCATATCATACTCTCATCCTAAGTTCCTAAATGGACAGATCCATAGTGACAGCAAACAATTGCACTCAACAATCATTCATACATAACAATTCCTGACTCAGTGCTACTCTCAACATCCAGCAAACCATTATTCACTAAACAAGAGATAATTGAAGTACCAGTGAACATCCATTGAACATCATAGGATGAAAGAATTTGAAAAATTTTGAAGGAATTTTGAACTATTTTTTTGAAAAATTTTGATCATTTTTTTAAAACAAACACAAACTTGGATTAAAGAAAGGGGAATTCGACATGACACTAGAATGACCCCTCTCCCCCACAATTAAAACCCAAAATTGTCCCCAATGTTGAATCTCAAGGTGGGATACAATTAATGTTCAGAACAGATAGAAATTTCAGTTGAAAAAGGATATGGAGGGGTATAAATGAAGTTCAAAAATATTATTTGCCACGCAAAAAGTGAAAAAAAAGAAAAAAAAAGAAAAAAGAAGAAGAGCCCAACCCCACCAACCATCACCAGCAATAAGTATAGTTCTATTCCTAACATGTTTATGCTTTTGAAGTAGTGTGAGCAGACAAAATATTTTAACAATATACTTCAAATAGTAGCATGTTTAGAAATGATGTGCAACATCATCATAATGAGAATAATAATAATGGGTGCAAGCATGTTTCAGCAAACCAACTCAAGTACATTATCAACTAAGTAGATATTAGCAGCTAACACCTAAGCAAGAAAATACAGTCATTACTCACAGATTGGGAGGAATTCTCCCACACTTATTTCACAATAGAGAGTAATTAATTAATTGAAAATTAAAAAGGGAGGACAAGACTTCCCTAAATTATGAGAGCTTTAGTAGTGGCTTTCATCAACAGATCCTTAGCAGCATCACTGGGTTGTTATTCCTCTTCCGAACCTGCATGTTCAAATAAGTAAAATAATATTTCAGAGTTTACAATTCACGAAAAGTAACCCAAGAGAGTTAGTAGAGAGAAATGTTATCCATATGATGCCGTGGATTGCTCCCTTGGGTTTTCTAGCCATGTTTCTGGCAGTAACAACTCTCTCTAACACGACAACAGATCATGAGGCACCATCAGTAGTCAAGCAATTGAAACAGAGAACAAGCATCGGGGATGAACTTTATAGAAATTCATAAAATAAAATAGAAACTACTAAGCAACCATGGGTTAGTTCCCATGCAAAACTGAGTTTATAGTCCCCAGTTAGACTTGAATCAGCTCATTCTTCCATCAGAGATATGGTAGCCAAGCCCTTTGGTTGCCTTTCAAATAAGTGCTTTATTCTTTGACCATTGACTAAGAAGGGTCTATTATCATCTCCAACTATATCAACAGCTCCATTAACCAGAACTCTAACAATGGTAAAGGGTCCTGACCACTTGGACTTCAACTTCCCTGGAAACAGATTCAATCTTGAATTGAAAAGCAGGACCCTCTCACCAACCTTGAAATTCATGTTTTGAATGATTGAGTCATGAAAAGACTTTGTTCTGTCTTTAAAAATTTCAGCATTCTCATAGGACTCTCTTCGGATCTCATCTAGATCACTCAGCTCTAGCAGCCTCCTCTCTCCAGCAGACTTAAAATCAAAGTTAAGAGCCTTCACTGCCCAATAAGATATCTGTTGTAACTCAATAGGTCGATGGCATGCTTTCCCAAAAAGGAGCCTATATGGTGACATCCCAATAGGAGTTTTATAAGTAGTACTGTAGGCCCAAAGGGACTCATCCAACTTCCTTGACCAGTCTTTCCTAGAGCTAGACACTGTTTTCTCTAAAATCTGTTTGAGCTCTCTGTTTGAAGCTTATGCTTGCCCACTGGACTGTGGGTGGTAAGTAGTGCCTGTCCTATGTGAGCACCCATACTTTTCCATAAAACCTTTGAACTTATAATTCTTGAATTGAGTTTCATTATTAGTTATGAAAGCTCGAGGCACACCAAATCTGAAAAAAATGTTTTTCTTAATGAATTTCACCACACTAGCAGCTGACTTGTCGGGCAGAGCTACTACCTCAACCCACTTGGACACGTAGTCCACAGCAACCAAAATGTATTCATTCCTATAAGAGGATGGAAATGGTCCCATGAAGTCCAAGCCTCACACATCAAAGATTTCAACTTCCAGAATACCTTTTGAGGTAATTCCTGCCTTGTTCCAACATCTCCCAACATTTTACATTTTGCACAGCCAATAACCAGACTTCTAGCATCCTTAAACAGTTTTGGCCAGTAGAAACCAGCATGGAGGACCTTTTGAGCAGTCCTTTCTCCTCCATGGTGGCCACCCCAAGGTGATGAGTGGCAGCTCTCAAGTATGGGAAAAATCTCATCCTCAACCACACATCTTCTCATAATCCCATCAGCACACCTCCTAAAGAGAAGAGGGTTATCCCAAAAATAGTACTTCAGTTCAGATATAAACCACTTCCTTTGGTTGTGTGAGAGATCCTTGGGCATGACTCCAACTTCCAGAAAGTTGGCATAGTCTGCAAACCAAGCAGACTGCTACATAGAAGCAGCAAATAGTTGTTCATCAGGGAAAGAAGTATTGATCTCTTTTGGTTCCTTACTTGGGGAATTGGGCAATCTGGACAAATGATCTACAACCACATTATCAGCCCCTTTATTATCCTTAATCACTAAATCAAACTCCAGTAACTGCAAGGTCCACCTCATGAGTCTGGGCTTTGAGTACTTTTTAGCCAGCAAGTACTTAAGGGATGAATGATCTGTGAAAACTATGATCCTTGATCCTATCAAATACTGCCTGAACATTTACAAAGCAAACATCACAGCAGCCAGCTCCTTTTCAGTGGTAGAATAATTATTATGGGCATCATCTAGGAGCTTGGTTGCATAGTAAATAACATGTAGCTTCATGTCCTTCCTCTGTCCTAACACAGCTCCTACTGCGAAATCACTAGCATCACACATAACCTCAAAGGGAAGATGCCAGTCAGGAGCAGTGATTACAGGTGAAGTATTCAACATCTCCTTGAGTAGATTAAAGGCCTCGAGACATGTCTCGTCGAAGACAAAGGGTGTGTCCTTAACCAGCAGGGAGCACATGGGTCTAGTAATCTTGGAAAAATCTTTAATGAACCTTCTGTAGAACCCAGCATGACCCAAAAGACCTCTAATTCCTTTGACATTTTCAGGTGGGGGCAGCTTTTGTATGACCTCAATTTTAGCATTATCGACCTCTATCCCCTTCTTAGAAACCTTATTTCCCAAAACTATGCCTTCATTGGCCATGAATTGGCACTTCTCCCAGTTTAAGACTAATTTGGTCTCTTGGCATATTTCTAACACTAATTCTAGGTTTTTCAGACAGTTCTCAAAGTTATCTCCCACAACAGAAAAATCATCCATGAACACTTCAATTATCCTCTCAATCATGTATGAAAAAATTGCCATCATACATCTCTAAAAAGTGGCAGGAGCACCACACAAGACAAAGGGCATCCGCCAGTAGGAAAATGTCCCAAATAGACAGGTGAAGGTGGTTTTCTCTTGGTCCTCAGGGGCAATGGAAATCTGGTTGTAACCATAGTAGCCATCAAGAAAACAGAAAAATTCATTGCCTACCAACCTCTCTAACAGTTGATCCAAAAATGGCATAAGGAAGTGATCCTTTCTTGTGGAAGCATTCAATTTACTGTAGTCTATACAAACTCTCCATTTGTTCACTGCTCTTGTCTGGATTTTCTCATTCTTCCCATTAGTGACCACTGTCACTCCACTATTTTTGGGTACTACCTGGACAGGATTGACCCAGGGGATATCAGAAATTGGAAAAATTATTCCAGCATCCAGCAACCTAATCACTTCTTCTCTCACTACTACCTTCATGTTGGGGTTGAGTCTTCTTTGGGATTCTACTCTGGGTTTACACTTAGGTTCCATGGGGATTTTATGCATACAGAAGGCTGGACTTATCGCTTTGATGTCAGCAATTGACCAGCCAATGACAGTCTTGTTATTCCTCAAAACTGAAAGCAGATTTTCCTCTTGACCCAGTTACATGATGGATGAAATGATCACAAGAAGGGTGGAATTGTCTCCTAAAAAGGCATATTTGAGATGGGCAGGGTGGGGTTTAAGTTCAAGGGTGGGTGGTGGCTGGCTTGAGGGAAGACACTTGGGCCTGGGTGGCCCAAGTTCTTCATGTTTCCTCTTAAAGAAGGTAGTAGAAAAGGATTTTTCTTCAGTGAAAGAGGTTCCAAAAGATATCTCCATAGACTCAGACACCTCTCTCGGGGTAAGAATATTCTCCAAGACAAACTCATTTAGGTTCTCCTAAAATCCACCCTCATACTCATCAAAAAATTCTTTCTCCTTACTTGAACTGATCCCTATGCAAGAGGAACCAGAGACTTCTGGTTCACTATTGATTTCAGCTATCATTCTCAGAAACTCTTGTTCCTCCATATCAACACGAATCTCAAAAACTAACATCTCATCTCTTGGGAAAATTGGGTGGGTGGGTTCTTGGATTTTCTTAAACACATTGAATTATTCTTTCTGTTCACCCAAATTGAAAATTAGTTTTCGCTTAGACACATCTACCACAGCTCCCCCTATGGCCAAGAAGGGCCTACCAAGAATGATAGGAACATCCTGGTCACACTCCATGTCAAGGATAAGAAAGTCAGCAGGCAAAAAGAGTTTGCCTACTCCCACTAACAGATCATCGACCCGACCCACTGGATGAGTAATAGACCTATCAACAAGCTGTAACACCACAGTGGTGGGTTGGGGAACTCCTAATCTAAGGTGCTGGAAAAGTGATAGTGGAATCAGATTAATACTAGCACCCAGGTCACACAAGCAATTGAACATACCACCTCTATCCCCAAATGTGAAAGGGATGACAAAGCTTCGAGGGTCTTGAAGCTTAGGAGGTATCCTATTCTGTAAGACTGCACTAGACTCCTCTGTTATGCTATAGGTGGCAAATTCTTCCAATGTATTTTTGTTTGAACAGATTTTCTTGAGTGATTTCAGATATGATGGGCTTTGAATCAGTTCTTCCAAGAATGGGATATTAACGTTCATCTTTTTAACCACTTTCAAAAATTTCAACAGTTCAGAATCATGAATTGGTTTCTTTATTCTTTGAGGGAAGGGGATTGTAGGGGAAAAATTCCCCACAATTGGAGGCATCTCTACAACTTCTTCTTCAACAATTTTCTTCCCCTTAATGTCTTTGTTTTTCAATCCATTTTTCTTGATCTTTGAGTTGGAACAGTAGGGACTGGAGAGATTCTAGTGGTGCAGTCCAGTTTTCCAGATTCAGGTTCTTTCAAATTTGAGTTTCCAGTTTTATCCAATTTCTCATTTTCAGCATTTTGGGGTTCTTTCCTAGGCTCTTGGTGGGTTTGGAGACCACTTCTGCTGGTCACAACCATGGCATTCTCCCTAGGATTGACTTCAGTTGTGCTAGGCAGCCTACCCTTTTCTCTATTTCTAGCATCCCTAGCCAACTTCCCCATTTGAATTTCCAGGTTCTTCATTCTAGCATCCATTTTAACTTTATCAAAATCATTTTTGGTCTTTTGTTCATCCAAACTCCCTATCAACTGATGGAACATTTCTCTCACCTCATCTTTTGAGTTGGATGACTCAGCCTTTGGTTGGGATTGGCGTTGGAATTACTGCCTAGGAGGCTGTTGGAATCCAGGAGGAGCAGATGGTCGGAGGACTACCTGCTCCCTCCATGACAGGTTCGGATGGTTCCTATACCCCTGATTGTAGGTGTTGGAAAAAGGATCATCCCTAGGCTTCATCCGAGGTCCATAGCTAGAAAAGCTGACACTCTCATGAGCCTTGACAGGCATATCAAAATTTGGACAACATGTTTGAGAATGACCATACATGCCACAGTGATGACACTACTCCTTTAGAATTTGATGTGGGTTTTCATTGAAGAACCCAGCAACTTGGGCATCATCTTGAGAAGCAGGGGCAGTTTCATTTCCAACAATGGTTCTCCTCCTAGAACATTTGTGCTGGGAATTCTGAGCTAATGTGTTAAAGATCTGTTTGAGTTCCTCAGCAGTCCTATCCCTAAAGTCTCCTCCAGAAGACTGATCCACCAAAGTTTGGTGGTAAGGGGTAAGACTATTGTAAAAGGTGTCCATGAGGAATTAAGGTGTACATTGATGGTTTGGACACTGCCTGAGAAACCCTCTAAACCTATCCCAGGATTCATGAAAGAGTTCCCCTTCATCCTGAAGGAATCCCGTGATTTTATGCCTAATCTCAGATGTCAGCCTCCTAGGATAAAATTTCATTGTGAAGGCATTGTAAACTTGACCCCAGGTGACAAAGATCTCTTCTTCTAACTGTTGGAACCAAGACCTAGCATTTTCTTTGAGGCAGAATGGGAACACTCTAAATTTAAGCTCTTCCTCAGTGAGACCCCTAAGTGGAAACTGCTGGACACTACAATAGAAGGATCTAATGAAGTCAAGAGAGTATTCACTAGGCATTCCATTAAAGGTAGGAAACTGACTCAGCATGGATTGCTTGATCTCATAATTCCTAGACCTAGGAGAGAGTCTAATATATGAAGGGTTACTAGACACTGACGATAGTAAGAACTCTCTCAGACTGTGTCTCTCAGCTATCTCATTCATAGGTTGATTCATCATTCCATGTTGTTTCACATTCTCAGGAATTGGATTGTTCATGTTTTCATTTCTGTTTTCTTCCATTTTGAGATTGTCCTTGTTCTTTTTCACTCTTTTGAGGTGCTTATCGATCTCAGGATTACCAGGTACTAAGTGTTTAGACTTAGACCTGGTTTTCATGCAGCAGGTTCACAAATATTTTTTTTTTAATTTTAATTTTCTTTTTTCAGTTTTTTTAGTGATTTTCTTGATTTTTTTTATGATTTTTTTGTGAATTTTTGTTTGTTTTTTTATGTGAACCTAGAATCCCCGGCCACGGTGCCAAAATTTGCACGCTCGCGCGTCGTTGGGCACGAGCGAAAAATTAAAATTTATACCTACTTACTACTTAGGACAGTGGCAAGACAAGGTCAAGCCACATAGAGGCCTGTTGTTGTGTTTGGTGTTCTAAAAAAATAACTAAACAAAAACACACATGCAAAAATCGAGCAAAGACAAGTGGTGGTGGTGAAGTGGAGTGAAACGGATTTAGTGCGCGAAGAAGAAGGGGTGAAATGGACAACACAAAGTGAGTAGATAGAAATAGAGCAGCAGAATTATGGTGCAGACAACCAATAGATGAGGAAGAGGGGAATTCCACTGGTCGATTTGATGTTGCTTAACCCTATTCATGCACTCCAATTGAAGAACATGGATCTGACTAAGGGTAACCGGCCAGAGTTAGCATCTGTTCATCTTGTGATGGAATAGCTCTTACAGTCCTTCGACTATAAGAGTCATTCCAACAAATGGTGAAGAAAAGTCAAAAGTCACCGAGCTCAACTTATCAGTTAAGCTCGGTGTGTCTCTCTCATTTGAGTACAATTCACTTGTCAGTGAGTTACTTGGAGTGAAACAGTTTTAATTAATGTGAAAACAAGATCGGTTTTCACTCGATCCTGTTGTTTTGAAAATAAGCATCTGTAAAAAGTGAGAGAGACAATCCAGAGCAAGGATGCAGTGCATAAATGAGATTAAACAGATCGAATCAACCACCTTATTCCCCCAAAGTAATTAGCCGAACATCGTGGTTGGTTTTAATGAAACAGTGAAATAAGAATCAATGTAGTTCATGTTAAATTCAATTTCATAAAAACAGAGCACAAGTCAAATAAAAATGTTTGTCTCCCTGCTCGAGCTCTCGGAACACTAACTCCCACCGCTTGATGATGGACGCAATGTTGGAACTCCACTTGATGTCCTGCCCTGGGAATTGAGGTGTGAAATGCTCTGATATTGTACTTCAATATGCTCCAAGGAAGATGGTTAGGTTTTCCTGGTCTTATCCTTGTGTTATTCTCTGAATCAAAGTCCCACAGCTTCTGTCTCTTGATGGAAGTGTGTCTCACTTGATGTCCCCCACTCCTACTTAGTTCGATCCCCCTATTCCTCTCCCACCTCTGGTGCATTCATCCCACAACCGAAGCCTCTGGAATCTCATCTGAAGTGTTCCCCAGCCTCCACGTGGCTCCTTTACTATGTTGCTCCTTCCTCGCTTGTCACCGAAGCAGTTGCTCCTGACTGAATGAATAATAATGCGCGCATGGAGAACTAATTCCTTCCCTAGACACAGCCAATCCACGTGGCGTGCTTTTATGTGTACGTCGCCTGCTCCTGAGTGAACTCCATGTATGTGCCTCCTACCCTTCCCCCCTTTAACGAAACACCAAACAAAACGCACGTGAGAATTAGAAAAAACGCAATTATGATAATTATGTGTAAATGCAAAATTGAATTTAATGATATATACATTTATTAAGGGTATTAAATATTACTAATATATATATATATATATGTAATAACTATTATATTAGCTTAATAATATTATAAAATTCTTAATATAAAAATATATATAAGTAAATTTATTATTATTGTTATATATATGTACTACTATAACTATACTATTATTTATTATATGTTACAATGTTATATATATTATTCGTATTGTATATGATATATATATATTATAATATATATATTAGATAATATAATTAAATAGAATAAAAACTAAATAATAAAAAGAAGGAAGAACCGAAGAGGGGAGGTGGGTTTCAATGCAAATGGGAGGCGGCGACAGTTTCAGGAGCTGGATGAAGGAGGGCGCGACGGTGAGGCATCGGCGGGTTCTAGCGGTGGAGGCAGGGGATGGTGGCTCTCACTCTGAACAGGGTCCTGGTGGAGCATTTTGGGTAGTTCGGTTCGCTCACGCGGCGATGAAGGAAGGGCAAGGGCTAGGGTTTAGGAGTGGTGGTTCGAGGCTGAGGCGTTGGGAGAAGAAGGCGGCACCAACTTGGATTCAGACGGCGGTGAGCTTAGGTGCCGACGCAGGGTTGAGGATTGAAGGTAGCGGCAGAGGGAGATTCTGATGGGAGGAAGAAGGTGAAGCCGAACCGGTGGTGGTGCTGGGGATTAAGGGCAGAGGAGCAGGGAGGTGCAGGCCGTGGTTCAGTTAGGGTTTGGATAGCTTCACACTGGATCAGATCTGGTTTAAAAATAGGGTGTTTTGGTTTCCAGTTTCAAGATTACTTGATCTGCTTTGTTGCTGTTTTGAATCTGTTGTGATTGTATTTGGTTGCTGTTGTGAGGATGCGGTTGATGGCAGGGGAAGCGGCGAAGAAAGGGGTTCGCGCAGACAGGGGAGTGAAGATAAGGGTAGCTGTGGAGTTAATCTTACTTGCTACTGTTTCTATTGGCTGGTTTGCTGGAACGGTGGTAGGGTGCTGGTAATGATGAAGGCGGGTGGCTTCGGATGAGGCAGGGGAGAAGAGGTGGTATCAGTAGCTGGGAAGGTGAATCGGTAGCTCGAGAGAGAGATATGAAGTATCGGTGAGGTAAATACTGCTACCGATAGAGTTGAGATGGAACGGTGATGTGTAGCGGTGGCTTTAATAACGGTGAGAAATTTGTTATCAGTATTGGTGAGGTAGGTGGAAAAGTTGTAGTAGCGGTGAGGATAAATGCCTCTACCGGTATAGGGGTGTGGTTACAATTTATCGGTGAGGAAAGCGGTAACGGTAGGCTTAGTAATGGTGGGGATGATAAAAATAGGTTAACAGTGAGGGAAGGGAGTGGGAAATGTATCGGTGAGAAATGTGGAAAAGGCTGTAATGGTGAGGAAGGGTAGAGGTGTATCGGTAGACTAGGGTAGCGGTGAGAATTTCCAAAACGGTGAAAAAGTGGAGTAGCGGTAACCGTGTATCGGTAGCAAGGTCACCGCTACGGGTCGGACCGTGCGACTGCAACACCTGCGACAAAAACAACAAAGAGAATTAAATAAATAAAAAAAAATCAATCAATAAATAAATTAAATTAAATAGAATAAAATTAAAAAACACAAAGTTAAGTAAAATAAAATTAATGAAACTTTATTTATACAACTGAATTAATTTGGGTTAAAATTTATAAACAGACATAATTAAAGAACAAATTAAAATATTTACAATTACTTGCTTAAATTAATTAACCAATTAATTAAATAATTAATTAAATTAAAGAATAAAAATATTAAACGAATAAAATTAAATTGCTAAAACTAATTAAATTATTAAAAGTCTAAAAACCAAAAAGAGTTATTTATTTACAATTTAAAGAATAAGGTATTAATTAATTTAATAGATGAATTAAGTAAACTAACTGGATTAACAAATTGTAAAAATAAAAGAATAAATAAGTAAAAGTCTAATTAGTGAGACTAAGTTAATTTAAGACTTATTTAAAATGACACTAATGTACATTAAAACACATGCTTTAAACTAAAATTGATTATTTTACACAACAAAGTGCAGAAACACAAAAATTTTCAATTACATAATAAAAACAACATTTTAATATAAAAAAGTCAATAAAATATACAAAAAGGATGTGGCAAAGAGTGTGAAAACACTACCACATCAGTACCCTTATAATTTCCCATTTGAAAGAAATTGTTATAATATAATTTTAGAAGGGTAAGTTGTTGATTCCAACATAATTTCCAATCAAGAGAATATGATATTTTCTTATCCCCCCGGGTTCGAATGGTCCTCTTAGATTGTCTATCTCTTTATATATTTTAATTAGAAATAAAAATAAAATGGTACGCATAGAGTTATAAATGTTTATGTGGAATATTAGGGAAAATATTGGTTCTAGATCTTATATAATTGAATGTGTTACCATATGAAATATTTCATTTTAATTAACATATACAATGGAAAGATGTTGTTGAGAGAAAAATTCTTTTATAAAAAAATAAATTTCATAACATTTTAAGGAGATCATCCACATCCCAAATAGCATTATGAACATAAAATGTTTTCTTCATTCTCATAATGATATCCATGATTATGTATTCCCATTTTCAATCTAGTTTGGGTAATGGTTGTAATATCCTCATATACTTTTTGTCTCTAATCCTTCACATTCTAAAAGAAAAATAAATAAAACATATACTATTCCCTATTTCTCTTCATATTGGCCCCCAAGAAATTATCTATTATGTCTCAATACATCTGCATACTTATTGGATTAATAGATGATAAAGAGATGTGATATTTTTCTAAAAGCTCCTTCTCTATGTCAGTTATAACTGGGAAACATATATGATTCCTGAAACATTTCATTCCCTAAAAATCATGGTTTAACATATGAAAATATATCACCTTTTTCTTCTATTTTTCATCCACCTTATGTGACTCTTTAATTGTCACAAGGATGGTTGGTTTACAATTCATCTAAAAATAATATTTTATAACCCCTTTACTCATGATTTCAATGTCCATCATCTTTAAATCAATAAATATTTGATCTATTAAAATTATCATCATGGATAAACAAGAATGGTAATTCTAACATAGAGAATTGGAAACCTTTTTATCCTCTTTAGCTTGGTAAAATATATATCATTCATAATATTTATTCAATTCCAAAAATAAACTGTGGATCATATTCAACTCATTCTATGTGAAAATATACATGAATATTTTATATTCAGTATAAATATATATATCCCTTATTTTTAATTAAAGATAATCCATTTATATTTTCAAGGTAAAAATTACTGCTAAAAACAAAAAATAATGAGTTAGGTAATGTTTCTCATGAAATTTCAATTTGAATAAGGAAAAATCTATCACCATATCATTCAAAATTAGTATCCAGTCATTCCTTTATGTAATGTGTCACTAAATATCAAAAAAGCTTCTCTATAACTGGGTACTGAGAGAATAGGTTCACTGAACAATGTTATTTTCATTTCCTTCAAATTTTCCTCACATTAATCTATCTAGTAGAATATGATGAAAATTCAAGTTAATTAGGTGAGTGTATTATATATATGTGATAAATTCATTAAAATATTTAATAATATATATCCTGCCTATAGATATTAAATATTTCATTTGTAGTGTTCAATATAGGATAGAGTTCAATAATATTCAACATTGATAGATCCACTGATATACCTTCTCTTGAGGTTATATGATATATAAATGATGATGTATGTTGAAAAATATTATAGTCATTAAATTTCTCATAAATGTTGGAATTATTTAATGTCATCGATATAATCATCTGGTGATCTTCATTCTCTTCCTCACTCTCTGAATATATGAGAATTTTTTTTATAAATACTTGGATACACTAATTAAGGTAATCTCCAAAGATACTATACATTAAATCCACAAAGAGAGTAGGGGAATTAGTAACACCAAATATAATCACTATAAATTCATAGTGTCTATAAATTGTACAAAATATTTTCTGGGGTATGTATTTACTTTTGGTAATTAATTGATTATATCAAGAAAAAAAAAAGAAATCATTGGAAAAAATATTAAGAACGTCATTACTGATCAATAGAATCATCAATATCGGATAGATTACACTAATTATTGATCATTTTCTTGTTATGATTCTATTATTAATGATAAATTTTAGCGATCCATAATTATGCTTAAAAAAATTATAGGTGCACCCCATGGTGATTCTCTTTGACCAATTAATCCCTTAATAAAATTATCCTAAATATTCAACAACATTTACTAAAACTCAATCAAGGAAATTATATAAGGAGTCTTTTAAATATGGGTTTCACCGGGTATGAGTTCAATTTAGACTCAACTTCACGATTCAATGGAAGAGTTGTAATATTTTCTAGAAATGCATCAATAATATACCCTTTAATATGAATATCATGGATGATAAGTTTCTCCCCAACAATCTTTGATAAATACAGACATTGAACATGATTTAAGACTCATAATATTAATTTAATTTAAAATTTATGTTAATACTTTTTTCTTACAAAATTAAATGATCATAGGATTATTTTGAATAGAAAATATAACTTCCTTTCCATAGAAATTTATTTGGGATCTATATAAAGAACACCAATATATTACTGAAATAACACCTAAACCAATAATAGAGAGAATAACATTATTTTAAGGAAACATACTCCTATAAAATTAAATAATGTAAAGAATCATGATATCATGTGGTTATCAGCTTAAAATTATGATTTCTGATGGAAAATTAATTATCTTATGTTTTTTCATTAAAAAGGCAGTGGCCGGGAAACAATGCGGGTGATGGCCCAGCCCACGAGTGGTTACGTGGTCAGGCATGCAGTGGCCTGAAAATCCCCTACCTTCCCCAGGCCCACCCAAGGGGTGAAGCCTAGTTCCCCAATATTAGAAATAAGGACCAGATAGGATTTCTATTTGTATTTGGGTTTATGAGTTTGATGGTATTGATTGTCATAAATAACCCTCAAATTCATGCAATAGTTCTCAAAACTCCCATTCACCTTGAACTTGAAACACTGGAGTGTTTTTTGTGCATTCTATAGATCTTTCACTCCATTCAAATCATTAGGTACCTTCTTCCAATCACATCATCATTTCATTTATAGATGATTATCCATTCCAAAATTAATGTATTCATTAGTCTCATTAATAAAATTTCCTCCACATTTCTTTCCACAATTCAAGATTAAATGAAGATTCATATTTATCCCAATATAGTATTTATTATTTTATTTTAATTTAAATTATAACTTTCTTTTCATATTAAAATAATGATATTGATGTGTGAACCTGATTTCCATATTCTACATTAAGAGAACGTCTAACAATATCTTTATAACAACCAAATTCATGTCTGGATAATACCATTTTGAGATTTGGTTTTATTCCATTAAATTATCTACCATATTTCATTTTTGTATGATGATTATATTAGATTCATACATCGAATGTCATGAAAAATTTCCATCATAGGCACTATTGGATTCTTAATCCCTCTGTTTTGACTTGATGAATTATATCCAAATTTTCATATGAATAATACAAGTAATGTACTTATTCAAGAATAAAATTAAAATATCACCAATATATAAATTAAATTTCTTCTTATTTCATTAAATTATTGATATGATTCTACCATTTATATATTTCAAATTCTAATTGATAAACAAATATCATAATACGATCAATAGAGAAATAATATTCTATTTCCAATAGTAATAATCCATTTATTTGAAATTTGTGGACACTAAAAGAAGATTAATGGTTTCTCATGAAGTACTCAATAGAAATTTGATCCTTCCTTCACTAATTTAAAATCTTTAGAAGATTCACTGCACTAGAATGAAGCCTGAAAATAAAAATGAGATTTTTTATCCCACAAGCCATAAGCTGTGGTTTCTTATGAGGATAATCATTGAATGTTCTATCACATTCATAAATAAAAGGGTTCATTTTAGTTCTATCCATGGAATAAATAAAAAATTATAGTGTGAATAACAATACACTTAGTGATAAATCATATAATAATGAAATTTCATTTATAAAATGTCAAAATCACAACACCTTTTATTTCAATCAAAGACACCATACGATTAAACTTGGTCATACATGGTCATCATGTATTCAAATATGTTAAAATGGTATATAAATGAAATGTTAATGAAACCAATAAAAAACCCTAGATTTTCTTCAATGTTTATAGTCATAGACCCACTCATAATGCATCATGGATGATTGATTTAATACCAAATCTACCACCTTAAAATATGTTATCCCTAGGAGAAACTATTCTAAAACTAAATCTGCATTCTAGTATATAGATAGGGATTTATTTTCCAGGGGAAACAAAATCCATTATTTACCATAACATATGATGGTCCCGAATAATTACAGTTATCATATGGGTTCAAACTAACTTTATCTCATCAATGTTTCCAAATTAAACTAAAACATACTCCAATTCCAACTAAAGTAAACTACAAATTACGCAAATAAATGTAACATCTTATTATATGAATATTAATTATATATTAATATAATCCATGAATGAATTTTAAGGGTTTAGTGTATTTTGAAACATGGATACACAATCAAAGGGTACATAAATGTTATACACCATATCCAAGTATGTTCTTCCTAAATATCACATTAAAATATCATAACTAAATCATTTTTTCATATATTTGGGAAAAGGAATTTCAAAAAAGGCTGAGTAATATTCTTATTATAGTTAAATAAGGTATATGTAAATGAGTATTTTATAAAACAAGAGAATAAGATTACGAAAGCATGAGTTTATCATTTGTAAACCTCACCTAATAATTCATATGTCATAACCATGATCTATGGAATAAACCATGGTATTCTATAAGATGTGAATCAATATGTTATCAAATAAAATGAACCATGAGAATATAACATTGATATATGATAATATCTTAATAGAGTGGAATAATGCATATAATAATCTTAATCATAAAAATGAAATGTCATGTCTACCCACCAAGATATTCGTCACATTTTAGTCTTCAGTTAACCACACACACTTCTACTATGGGATTCCAATAACCTCCCATGTACCCTATATTAGTATTGGGATAACCTCCAATGTACAATTTGAGATCCTAAATCAGTATTCATTATATAATTATTTAGAAGGGTATAACTACCCGATCCAACATATAATTGAAATCTATTCATGTGTATTTCACAAGATCTGGAAAACATTATTCATTTCATCAAAAAATAACATGTGAAAAAAAGGTTCCATCAATATTTAATCATAGTAATAAACAATCTAATAAAAGAATAAATGTGGTTTCATTGGATCATGTCTTCAGTGAATCATATTTAATAGCAATAGATGTTCTAAATTTTTTTTAAAATATTAATGGAACACTTTCTTTGAGAAAATACACTTTTCAAATTGAAATAAATTTTAAAAAATGTAAAAAAATAAAAAAAATGGATGAAAATTTCTATTTCAATATAACCCTAGATAAATTTAAAGGATTCTTCAATGGAACCATTTCTCATTATGGCAGGAAAATATTTTCATGATGTATCCAATAAAATTATGATTCTATTCAAAAAGTTTGTAAAAAGTTTCTCAGTGTACAATTATAATAAGATTATTTTTAATAATTTTTAGATGAAATTCAAAAAAGTGTATAAATTAAAAAAAACCAATTTTTTGATGCTAATTTTTTTTGAAAACATATAAAAAAATTTGGACATGGAAGAAAAACATTCCAGACCAAATAGAAAACCCAATGATAGTGTTCATTTAAAAAATTATTCTGTACATTTGAGTACATAAGTAAGTAAAATGAAATGTAAAAATATAATTTTAGTAATAACCATATTAGAATAAAATAAATACATATTTTTCTAGATAGATTATATAATTTTATTGGAAATGTAAGTATAAAAAATCCTGGTAAAAATGTGACTGTAATGTAAAACCCATACCTCAGGTATGCCTTACATTGTAAGTGCTCTAACCTTTGATATAATAAATTTTAATTTGTTATAATTATATACCATAAGATAATTCATACTTATATTACCAATATTATTCAATTATATCATTTCATCAATCATTACTTAACTATTTTTAATTAAAAAACCAATGTTATGGATGATAATAGTTTCACTTTTCATTTATTTTACTATATGGATATTATGGTTTTTTCATATTGATCATGGGTCCATAATATACAAAATTTTAAGCCTGATATAAATATAATATATATTCATTATAAAAATGTTTATAACCATGGATAAATGTTAGATATCGAAATATGAATTACACCGTTTATGGAGATGGTATATTATATTTACACATGAACGTTGATTTCATTTTCTAAAGAAAACTAAAAATGAAAAATAAAAATATTTTTTCATTTAAAAATAATAATTATATCATACATATAATATATATTCATTAAATACATCACTGTCAATATCCATGTGAGGTGGTTTTGGAAAATTATTCATATCGCTATGCAGAGATGGTACTCCACATGTATGCAAGAGAGATACATTCATTTCTAATTTTATGGAAATAAAGTGAATAAAGTGTAACACCCCGAGAATTTATGAGAAATATTCCTTTTAATTTCTTTGACCTCTTGTGTTGTACACTTCACCAAGAGTATCTTGTGCTATATGCAACACCGTATTATCTTGTAGTATACGCAAACACTATTCTTGGCTTGTGTTGCACGCAAGAGCGACCTTCCTCAATATCTTGGGTTGTACGCAATACCGAGATTCACTAAACAATGACATATTGTTATGAATGATCTGTTCTGAATAGTATTAAAAAAATTTCTAATTTCATTAAATAATAATTCATCTTACACATATTCTAGAACATGGTATGAGAACAAAATAAATTTTTTAAAAAATGCAGTTTTGCCGCCTTTTGATGGTGCACCCACATTATATATAGTTTTGACATGTTTATATGTTATGTTAGACAAAATAAATGTATTAATAGAAATAAGGATATAAAAATTTACTTTGGATACATTTTTTATATTTTTCTGTTAACTTTCATATTTTGATGAATAATAAAAATACGCTAAATTTTAAATAAAAACAATTTTTTTCATCAAGATAATTTATATGGTTAAATTATAATATTGCATGGTTTTAAAGTATAAATAGAATATATTTTTACCATTTAATATAATTCAAGTCATTATCATTAATTTTACATTGAATTCATAGGTAAAAACATTTCAATCTTTGATAATGTTTTAACTTTTAAAACCCATTTTCTTAACAATGGGATTAATTTTAAATTAATTAATGCAGCTTCTTTGTTTTGAATTTTGAAAAATTTATTAAATATTTGGATTTAGTGGGTGCAAATTATGTTAATAGATTACTTTTATTTTTTGATATTATGAATAGTATCTACGGTAATTTTTATTTACTACAGTTAAAGATTAATCAAGTAATTAAGGGTAAAAATAAGATTATAAAATTACCCTAAGACATGTAAAAATTCAATTGGATGAATAAAAGTCGACCCATATCACATAAGGGTCGTAATAGATTCATTTCATGGTCTTTTGACCATGAAAAGGATAAAATTATTATTAAAACCAAAGAAAGTGAAAACATGTCACTCTCTTATATCTTATAAGTGTAATAATTTTCATTTAGTGAAAAAACTCATAAAACTTAGAATATAAATAGTATACATAAATATAATAAAATTATCTACATCTTGATAATTTATTTAGAATTTTTAGGGATTAAATAATTATTATTAATGATGACACAATAGTGATGTAGAAATTATTTTATTGATTGAAATATCAAATAAATTGTTTTAAAAATATTAAAATAGATATTATATGAAATAATTAATGTTCTCCACAGATTTTATAGATAAATATGACATGTTAGGAGTCTATTAAATATTTTGGTTCAAATATATCTTCTGTTGGGATTTTATTTAATTTCAAATAAATGAATAGTGTCAAAATTGACACTATTGTTATTTAATAAAAATAATATATTATTAAATTGTTTAAAAATAAAAAAAAATATTTAAAAATTAAAAATTGAAATTTATATGGTCTAAAATGTCATACTTTATCTAACTATGGACATTTCACAATGTATAAGAAATTATTTATGACAATTTAAAATTTAGAAAATTATTATCAGAAATAAAATTAAAAAGATTAAATAAGGATAACTCAAGTTGATAATGTTTAACATAAATTACCAACAAGTGTAAATCTTATTGGTTGATGATATTACTAACCTATATCATCTAATATTCTAATTTGAGTCATTTTTGGAGGTTTTAAGGGGGGTTTGAGTTTATTATAAATTAATATTTTAGAGGTTTCCAAAAGTGCCCCTCTCTGCTCTTATAAAAGGGCACCTCCTCCCTCTCTTCCTCACACCACTTTGAGCCTTAATGCTCTTAAAAACCATGCCTATTTCTCTTATAAACTTCCCTAGAAACATAATAAAGTTTTTTTTATTCTTCAAAGACCAACTTTAGTTCCCTTAGAGGAGGTTTAGAAGAGGCATGTCGTAGAAGAGGTAATATCCTTTACAGATTCATTCAACTTAATTTATTAATCTAATTCGTATTATTTTGTTGTTTCATAATAAATTAATAACATAAGTATCACTCATATAATGATATGTTATTATAAATATGAACCTACCCTATTTCACCTTCTATCCATCCTATGGAAAATGAAATCACCACGCGTGCGTACGTACGAAATATCGTCTCCACGCCGTGGGGTAATATGTTTTTCCACCACCACCGTACTTGGATGGGTATTATAGTGTAAAGAATAAATACATATAGTTATTATAACATGATACTAGTGATGAAATATTATATCATCCACTCTAATTCCATTCAATAATTATGGGAATAATATCATCGCTCGTGTGTACGTACGGATTACAATCTCCACGACGGGATGAGATTCATTCTCCAAGTTAACCATTCAAAAATGATTATAATGTATATATAATAGATAAACATGAAATATAAGACATATTAATGATAATTTATTTATTTATATGTTATCTACTTACTTCCATTCAATTTAATAAGGAAACAATAAACAGCGTTCATGCGTACGTACGACCTACCGTCTCCATGAACGGTGTATTTATTTCCATTTATCGATCTGTTATATATATGTATATTCTGAATATATATTATATATAAATAATGTTTTATATTATATATGTGTGTAATCATGTTATAAGTAATCATATGAATAATTACAAGTTAAATCATGGATGATAAATGAAACAATTTTACCCAAAACGCTGCTTTAACATGGAATTGACAAATGAACTAGTAAAATAAAGTCCTAAGTGAATAATATATGATGTAATAAATATTATTATGGTTCTATTACAAGTTAATAATATATTTAAACCCACTATACAGGAGTCTCGAACACATATGTAAGAAATTGGACATAAAGTAAGGGATACTTTTGCAATCTCATTTTTATCCGAGATTGCTTATATAGAAGAATTTACTGGGGTTATATTTTTCATCCATGTCCATAAAATGTTTTTCATAAAGTGTATAATAATCTTCCATGTAAGTTTAAAGTCATTTTTAACCCTATTGTACTTTTAATTTTTGTTATTTAAGGAATATTTCTTTTGTTTACCAAACGTGATACTTTTTAACTTTTCCGTTAAAAGTATGAGGAGAATGTTTTTTTAACTTATACGGCATGAATAGATTTTTATGGTTTCATAACTCCTTATTTTCATGAAGCATACACTACATGATTTCATGATTATTTTCAACAAAATCCTTTTCTTTTAAAATTGAAAGTCATTTTTGAAAATAAAATGATTTTTAAGAAGAAATGATATTTTTATCAAGAATTCATTTCAAGTGTTTTATCAAAACCATTTTCCTTATAAGATGAAATTATTTAATATGATTATATTTCATGTATAAAGTCTCTTTTATTTACATGGTTTCATTTTTATTATGATGAAATGATATACATTTATTTTATATGGATTATGTTATGATGGGATGGTGATTATGAAACCCATATTATTATTTGGGTTATGATGAGTGATTTTTGTTTATTTTGTGGCACATGAAAGAATGATTTCATTATGAGATGGATGGGACCAATATATCCCTCCAATGAATTGGGTAAATATTTATATCTCACGAAATAGAAATGGATGGAATGGTAAGTGAATACAGTTCAGTAATACATGGCTGTAATGGAAAGTAAACCTGGTTCAGTAAGGGACTTTTTCCGCTATGACAGTCTTGGCAGAAATGCCTTGCCCACAATGGAAATCATAACATGTGCTTAATGGTTTCCACAATTACATATTTTATTCCAATTATATGATATCATGGTTAATGTTCCTTTATGATATATTCCTTATGCACTGCCATGATTTATGTCATTACTCATGATTTTAATGTTTTATGTTCATGTTCTTACATTCAAATGTTTAGGGATTGTTTTATGTTCTCCATGTTTACCCTTATTGAGCATTTGAGATCACCCTTTTTATGTTGTCTTTTCCACAAGATTTAAAGAAAGGTTTTATGTAAGAAAACTAAAGGGGAAGATCTTTGTGGGAGATGTTGAAGATCTGTCACAATGATTAGAATATTATGTTTTGAGTTTCCAAAGACACTAAACTAATACGGTCTTTGGGCATCTGTTTTTTTCATGTATAATGTTTTCCGCAAAAGTAATGTAATGTCCACATACATCAGGATTGGGTAGTTAGATAAAGGATGTCAGGTAATAGTAATAATATCTTATTATATTAATGATATTCTATTAATCATGTTATTATGGAAACAATAGATTTAGAAAATGTGGAGAAAGAATAAAAATGAAAGACTTTGATTACGATTTATACCTCTTCTTTCAGAGATCTCAATTGAAATAACACATAAGCATTGAATGATTGATCTTTGGAGAATACAATAAACTCTACGATGAAGAGATGTAATATTTAAATATACATTGTTAGCTATTGGATGACATATGAGGATCAATATTGATGAATAATGTAGGATAGGGGGTTCCCTTTTATAGGTGAGGGACATGACACATATGAAAGTAATTAATGTATTTTAACAATATAATGTCATTTTGTTGTGAAAATTTCTCAAAATGGTAATAAATTAAATTTCACAATAATATATTATTAAAATATATTCAATAAACTACATTTATAAATAATATATTTAAATTATACACTCATCTATTATTTTAACCCCCACCCCACACCATGAAAAACCTCATTTAACCTAAATCGTGTTAATTTTTTTTATTTCTTTTACAATTAGTTTTAATAAAAAATGGAAGTTTCATAACTAATATATTCTGAAATTTTGATTCCAAATATATATTACATTTTATAAAATTAAATTTATATATGTTTCTGTAATGTATTTTTATATAAGCACACAGAATGCATTAAAATACCATTTTTAGAAAAATGTATTTTTAAGCATAAAACCAAATTTTATTTAAATACATGAATATTAATAACTATAAAATGTAATTTAAAAAAATATTTAATTTTAAATCTATATATTATAACTTTAATGAATAATGAATTTTTAAATTTATTTGGATTAAAAGGCATTTCACTCATAAAGATAGTTTTATGAAAAATAAATATTTACCCTTGAATGATTATATCCTCATTCATATAATTTTCAAATATAATGTGCTGAATTTTATTAAAAATTTACTAAAATATTAAAATAAAATAAATATTGGAATAGATATAAAATTTTATCATAATAATAATATTTTAAAAAAATTATTTCTTTTAAATATAGTTTATTTAATCATTATATTATATTTTTAAAATTTAATGAATATTTATACAGAAGTAATCAAAACAATTGTATTCTGGAAAACATTTCTTTATTCATATCATTATTTTTTTAATCGTATTCATACCCTCCAATAAAAATTATAGATTATAAATATAAACAATATCGTGGGTTTTGTATGACTATGGATTCCATGTAAAGTAAATAATTAAATACTTAAAGATTAATTTAAATGAAATATATTTAAAATAATTCGGTGTTTCAAATAAAGATCACAAACCACATACTCTCCCAAATCATTAATAATCCAATGGATTCGCTTATACTTATTAAATTTCCAAGAGCCACAACGGTAGCATGGGTCCTAGAGGTTCCATGTGGTATGTGGGTTTAGACATATTGTTCGACTACCAACGATGTAGATAACTAATACCCATATTTTCTTAATATATGAAAATTTAAATAAGAATCATAAGAAACATATTAAAAAACATGTTACCATTTTCCTTGACTATGATTGAGTGATCCATTACATGATTCATCCAGCACCGGAGTGTAATGACACACCCATAATCTCGTATAAAACATGTTCCCCTAACCTTCAAATTAAATTAATTTTACATGGTAAAACATGTTGGATCATAAAAATTTACAATTTTTATTTAACCATTATATCGTAATGGTATATCTATATTATTTCATAACATATCTCTTAAATCATAAATGATTCATTCTCCAATCATGTGGGATAAAACCCATAAATTTTGACAATTTATTGTGTACCCAGCCTTTGTACCAATGGTAAGAATCATAACTGATATTCCACTGAATAATATGAGGCGCCCACCAATAATGAATGTATTGAACCACATAATGGGAAATTCATACTGTGAAAACAAACCGAATAGCCTCATTAATTATGGTGAATGGAATCACCATCTTTGTATGTCACACTTCTTGTAATCCATTGTCACCCCATTCCAAGTGATCAACATCCCAAATAAAAAAACAGGAAACAACCATTCTATTAATAATGAACCAACAGTTATTATAAACCCATGAAATAATAGTTTATATGTATATAAAACACAAATCCTCAATAAACTAAACTAACAACAATTGATAGGAATGACATATAATTTTATATCCACCATTACTCAATTGTGTCCACTCCAAATAATATATAATGTTTAATATAGGCCTTATCATTCTTTATTTTCAGTAACACACACTCAATATTACCCTGAAATATATATTCTGCAATACTTAAAAAAATACAACTCTAAAAATAGTTTATCACCACTTACATGGAAAATTGAGTACTTAAATTTAAATGAACCACTACATTGATAATTATTAATAAGATGATTCCACATAATCTATCAAAGTACATAATATTAGGTGTTTTCAAAGAAGAAATTCGATAATAGTTACAACTATATAAAAATTGACCCATGCATACTATCAAACTAATATGTGGATACTCTATTCTTAAAACCATATGAGAAAATGAAAATATTCATTTGGGATCTCACTTATAGAAGAAGCAAAAAAAAAAAGATTCTCCATGACATAAACATGATTTATAGTTAAGAAAATCCTTTAGGTCCATTTTTCAATAATTTTCCATCTTAAATAATCAATTTAATAAAATTTTAAATATATTGAAAAAATAGGAAACATAAATTTTTTAAAACCACCATTTCTAGTATCCATGGTAACATATACAATAAGTTTCCTCCCATCCGACCCTTACATATCTCATGTTACCCAATAAATTATTATTTTTTGAACCTAAATATATGTTAAAAGACAAGATTTTATCCTTATTCATTTTACCTTTTCATAAAATGACAATTACCTATAGAATAAAATCACTCCATAACTTCTCAATTTAATATTCCAACATTGAGAATGTATCTTACATATTAAACATTTACTTTTAGGCATCGTCAAACTTTATTTTACATATATACTAAGATAAATATTTACTATACTTCATACAAGGTAAATTAATGTTACTCATAAGTATTAAATAAACAATTTCTGAACTCTAAAAATCGGTATTTAAATTATGAAACATTTAATATTACACATTAATTGTTTGATTTTATGTAGAAAAAATTGTCATTATTTTTATATTAAATAACACAGAGTCCTCAATACTTATCCATTCTATACCAAAAGAGGTGATAATCCTAATTTGGTACCCCTATGAGTAAGAGGAAATTTTCCATAAGGTTTCTTTTCTTGTAATAGTTTATTTTAGAAACACTCACACTAGGTTTCCATTAAAAAATAGTTTTCATAATTTTCACAACACCAGACCCATCTTGAAAAATACCCATTTTTATATAAAATATAATTTATATAATAGAGTCCTAAATATCATATAAAAGTAAAAAAAACTATTATAAATCATCAAAATTACTATAAAATATATCCAAACATAAAAATTGGGAAATAAATATCTGAAAACAAATAAAAAACATTCTTACCCAATTAAAATAACACTATTATAAAAATTTAATAAATTAAACCACCATTGTAGATGATAGATCTTGAAACACATTCCATGGACTATAAAAATATACCAAAAAGGCCAGTGAAGTTTTATTTCACATGGTCAATATTAGATCTTAAAAAATAATTGTTTTTTAAAACCATATGTTAAATAAATATTTTTTAATTGGATATAAAAGGTATAGATAAATTGTAATATGTAATCTGACACACTTATGAATTAAAATGATATCATCAAGTGTATTGTTGGTCCATTTTTTTAATTTGTTTTGTATGGTGATTGTGAATTCATTAAAATAATCTTGGATATTCATTATATGATATTGGTTGGATGAAATTTTAATTATAATAAACACAAAAATTAGAATATATTTGTGAATTTTTGAATGATAGATCATTGAGGTGAAATAGTATTTTAGTTATACGGATAATTTGAGTATATAAAATTTAAAATTTATTTTTTATTTATATAACTACAATGTTATGGTTTTGAAATAGTTTTTAATTTCCATAAAAATCATCCTTCTAAAGTAATTTATAGTAATAATATTTTTTATAAATTGAAGTCATATAAATAAATATGGTGGTTATGTATATGAAAAAGATTCCAAATATATCCAAATAAATAAGCATGATTTATTTAATGGAATGATCATGGTCAAAAATTACGTACGTAGTGCAACGATTAAGTGGTACATATAGAGAATGAGATCTAGGACACTTTAAAATAGATACTATAGTAATGATATGGAATAATTAATTAATCTCAATATTTCAAAATGGAGGACATTTTCCAATGATATGTGGGTGTGGATTTTGGTTAATATTTGGATTGTGGGAGAAGTTTTATATTTTATGTGTTCATTCATAGAGGAGAAAAGGTACAAATTATTCATTAAATAAACCTAATATTGTTGAAATTATATCTAAAAGATGAGTATATGAATAAAATGGAGAATATCAAGGAGATATTGTGATTGTGGGCCTAGTTAGAGGAATATGAAAGGAGGATGGGTAAGAATTCTATTTTATGAAATATAGAGTACAATATATCATTTTAAAAGAAAATATTATATTTAATGATGAATAATATTAAAATTGGTATCACATCATCAAGTTTCTTCATTAATATTGAGTTTTTAAACTATTAATGATTTGATAGAATAACAATTCTTCCAACATTTTAACAATGTTCATCCCTAGATAAATTCATGAGTTTTTATATGATTTAGTTTTAAATATATTTTTGAAGTTGTTTATATATTTATTTTTTAACTTTGAAAAAAATGATACAGGTTTTTAGCGGGTGGATAAATCAAAATTGTTGAAATTGTCATCTTGTGGGAGATTATTATGTTGTGAATCTTATTCCATGACCAAGGACATAGTTATATATAGAATCTATGAGACGATCAGGAGTGCTATTGTTAAATTAGATATTTGTATATAGTTTAAATAAGGATTCCAATGATGTGCCTTTATTTTATTACTGAATAATGTCACATTAATAATTAGATTGAAATTTTCTCTCATTTTATAATCATAAAAAAAATAAAATTTAAAAATTAGTTAGATAATTTTATCATTTTCCATGTAAAAAATCTATTTTTAAATAATTATCATATATACAAGTTATGTTTTCTAGGATAACATCAATGTTTATTTTATCGGTAATTAATATAAAAATTATGCTTAATATTAATATTTTCTATAAAATTCAGACCATGTTTTGATATAATATCATTGTAATTTTATTGAATCCATGACTTGTTTTTCTCATGTCCAAGATATGGTTTATCAAGTAGAATTATAATAGTCATATATAAAAACACATTGCATTAACTATTAATTAATTCCTCCCATATTATATTGAAAATTATAACACTTGAAAAGCATATTAAAACTTGTAGAAACACCCTGAAATGTTTCTATCATGTCGATGATAATAAAATTAACAACTCATATAGTCAAGTAATAAAATAGTAATATGATCTTTCATCCTAGGGAATATGAAATTTTTAATTAATCCATTATGCTTGTATCTTTCCTCATTCTCTCTATATTTATCTTCATTATCCTTAATTCAAATCTAGTTGGACCGATTACTATTTTTTTAAACACGTTCTCATGTTATTTCTTCATCATCTAAATCATGATATTCTCAAACCCCCACTATAGAATGATTTTATATTCCACTTATTTAATTTATTCACTTTTGAAATGTTGAAATATTTTCCATAAAAAGTAACTTTATTGGCATATTGTAAATAAATAAAACACTAAATATAGTTTATTACACATTAATAATTAAATATTTATATGATTGAATATTTTCCACCTTCTATAAGAGTTATCTATGATCCACATTACTAAATAGTGTTATTTATATGGGGGGACATCATCTCACGATAATGTGAAATAGAATTATTTGAATAGGTATATTTATTATAGAATAAATGTTTCTACTACTTCTCATTTCCTTTAAATTAATATAAAAATGAATCTTCAAACATCTCAAGGCATATTCAATCACACATAAATACATATCTACCTCATGTTATCATCTTAATTTAAGAAAAAAATAATTAATAATATTTTGGAATTAAGTAAAATATTATAATATTACTAGTATGATACATATTAAATGTATGTATTATTAGTTATATGAATAAACATATGAATTTTTAAATAATAAATAAATGTATTAATTAAAAATAAAGACTTTAAATATCAATATTAAATAGTGATTTCTTTTTTCTAAATCTTTGATGGAGTATTATTGATAAACTTCAATGTTTTTCATTTGGTTTCACTTAATTTGAATAATGAAAATGATAATTTTATTGGTTTGGTATTATATAATGAAATAGAATGAAATGTGTTTCAAATGGACTATATCAAACTCATCCATTTAATGATTGAGGGATATTCACTAGTGTTAAAAAATAAAGTCTAAAACACTACAAAATTCCATCTAGTAATAAAACAAGTTCAATGTTCGGATTTAATCCAAACACATTTTTTGTAGTGGTCTTAGAAAAAATTAATAATCATATTCAAGAAGATATACCAAAACAAATTATTTTTTTGGATGATAATGTTTACATTTTAGAATCGAAAAAGTCATCCAATTTAATGATTTAGCTTTGGAGGGAGTCTTTATAACCAAATGGTGTCTATGTTAATGTAAATTTGAATGGTTATATGAATTTTAGTTATATTAAACTATTTTCTGTTAATTTTTTTATTTTAGTTAGGGTGACTAATTGTTTCCAAAATTTGAAATTTGTTGAAATTTTGGAATATTTATACAATGTGATAGAGATGATACTTGAAATGTATCTTAGTAGATTCAAAATGTACTATGAAAATTGATTAATCCTTTAGGTTTCCTTGTGATATTCAATTCCCATTTAAATTGAAACATAAATTTTATAGGATTGTTATTTGTAATGTTATTAAATATTGGAGTGTGTTCTTCCTCTAATAAAACATGAGTAAGAAAAAAATATATTTTTTGAAATATCATTTTTACAATTTTCCAGGCAATATACTATGTTTGATAATATTAAAAATAAATGTGTTCAAGAAAAATTTATAGTGTCTTCAGTTGAACTAATGATAACTAAGACTATATTAATATGGTTTAGACCTAATGGAATAGGATTTGGGATACACTTATTTTTATTGTAAACATAATGGCTACTTCACTTATTAATAGAGGTAGAGGAATTCCAAAGAGGACCCTAACAAAAATTCATCATTATAGACTACTTTAAAATATTTTCAATGAAAAAATTTCCTTCAATATAGCCAACAAGTGACATTTTATCCATTTGACCAACACCAATTAATTATATTTATGGAATTTTTTTTATTGTATGATGAAATTTATTGAACTCTTCATATATTTATTGTGACTATAAAACTTATAATTATACTAAATAAGAAAATACGTAATAGGAAAAAATAATATATATATATATATATCAATGCAAACTATTTTTAATGTCTAATTTATATAATTTATGAACAATTTATAAATAATCTAATTAAATAAATGAAGGAATTATTATTTAGCTAATAATCAATAAAGATATCCTCATATAATTTACCATGAAATATGTAATTTCACACCGATAATGTAAGTTTCATGTGTGAATTCTCTTATTATTTCCAATCTTATTATAATATATTCTTCATATGTGTTTTCCATTAAAAAAATTACAAAACTATGGAACAATTCATTTTTAATGGTTGGAATATGGTATGGAAAACCATGTTGTAACCCTACAAAACCTGATATTCCATATCAAAGATTATTTACATGATTAGATTATTATTATCATAACCATGTGTCTATAATTTGAAACAACCAATATAGATCAAATTACATATTCACGGTTGGAAAATAACTTTTGAAATGGTGAAAAAAATTATTATACATTACTATGTTTATAAAAATATGAAATTATATGTTTACCCTATCCTAAAAAAATAACACAGTCCATCTATTTATCTCAAATTTTCCCTATCTCCTCCTCGAAAAGGGGAATGACACTTCTTATACATCTTTAGATGGTTTTGGTGTTATTATTAGTTGTTTCATTAAGTTGATATATTAATATGTGTTTTATACCCCTTATAATAGTTTAATTATCTCATTTTATTTGATTTCCCTTTATCCATAAGGCAATGGTTGTGTTGGGTTTCCCCTCCTTGAAATTTATGGTTTTAATTTACGATAAATAGTTTTTTTCTAACCATTAATGGTCTCTATTCCATATTATAATTGAATTTCTTATCATTTAAAGATATTTCATAAGGTTATAGTACATGTTAAATGTTCACCCATTTTTGGTTGATCTTTTAGGTGAATTACACTTTAAATAATATTTTTAAAATGAAATAGTTAAAAAAAATTCAAGGACTGTGAAATATTTTTTGCAAAACATTATTTATTAAAAAAATCTTCTTATTGGAAATATAAGAGAGTTTTTTTCAAAAGGTATAAATTTAACATTATATTCAAAAATGATATGAAATTTTATGTGATAGTTTAATATTTTAAGTAATCTTTATGGTAAAATCTATGTACATGGGTATTACAATGTTAAACATGTATGGTTATTTAATCAAGTTACTTATGTCACCCAAACTAGTGATAACATGTTTTGAGAAGTCCCTTTAATGACTTGTATTTTTTTCATGTATTATTTTTAAATTGTATATGGATTAATTTCAAGAATAGAAGCTAAGAGAAAATGAAATTATAATGCCCGATGTTCCTAGAATAATATTATAAAAATGTTAAAATATTAAATAGAATGCACACATGTGGTTATCCTAAAAAAGTAGAATAAAATCTAAATAGTTTCTTAGTTCATAATTTTGAGGGAACTATTGAGTTCATAATGATTTTTTTACACTAGGTGAAACCTATCATTTGACGGCGTAGGTCGATTGATGAAATTTCATCACAGATGCTCAGATGAATAATATTATTTTGGAAAATTATTTTCTTTCAAATCATCAATTCATTAAAGTAAATCTTGAAATAATTATTCTTTTCAAAAAATATGGATAGCCTCATAACCCTATAAATCTATGTAGAAGTCGTAGAGAGAACCATTGGAGGATCATCCTTTATTAATGACGAAAAAATCTCGGATTGAAAATTGATGCACACTGATCTTGATGGATCATGGGAATGACAATGGTGAAAATAACATTCTTCATCAGTAGATGATCTAAGTAGAGTCAGGATGCATTATTTTGGTTTTATATTCCACATTATTAATTTCTATGATGAACGTGAACAATTGATGAATATATTGGAATGCCCATTGATTGTTATTTAGGATGGGCTATTTTGTAGGATTAATCAGGAAATTAATCATGAAATTCATTTTTATTTGTTTATCATTCTAACTATGATGAACCAAGATTGACATGAACATTGATTGATATTCATCCCTCTAGATTGGTATGTACTTTTCTCCCATATTCATGTGTTCTCCATCATTTATTCATCGTTCTTCCCTATGCCTTTATACTCTTTGTTTCCAATTAATCTTTGTGCATTCAATTCTTGGTGCAATGAACTGAAACAATATATCGTTCATCAGAACGACTTGATGGATGTGCAGTGATGAATACAGTAGTAGATAGAACTAATTTTTGTTCCAATTTCTAATCCTTCGATGATAATTATGAGCGGTTGCGGTCATATTTTCTTAGCCTATTGAAGGCCTTAATCCCATCAATTTAGTGTTATGGTGGAATAAAGAACTTGGATATGGAGTTTTGAGGTTAACCAATCATTGGAATAGAGGTTATAAGATCTAAAATGTGAGTTGGAGAATGATGAAAGGTTCCCAAAAAAATCTTATACACACAACATGTTTCCCATGACTAAATAGTGTGTGTCCCTCATGTAAAAACATGGTGTTTACATTGGATGTTAACATACATGAGGTGGAGTACACGATTTGCCTACACCGTGTGTACTCCCCCACAAGACATGGCTTTGTGTAGGTTCATGGGATACCCAATGTATTGGTACACATGCTGGGATATGTAGAAATAATTTGTGTACTAGCACACAACACAAGTACATGGGCCGACCCAAGATATAGGGACTTGGTGTACGACTCCTCTAGATGTTGTGTACCCCTATTGTACACAACACAGGTTGAATGACATAGGTAGTTCTACATCAGCTTTACCGCAGGTCCAGGGACATGATGTGTTCCACTACTACATGCAACGTACCCCTTTCTATATAACTTTCATATCTTTTCCTCCATATCCTTGAAATGTTTCTTTAGGTTTTCTTCCATTTTATTTATTTCCATAAATATTAGTGTTAATCGTTTCCTACTCCCATGAAAGTATTTCTTTTAGAAGTACTTCCCAGAAAGAGTTGTTAGAATACACCCCCCCCCCCCCTCGAGAGGCTCGGAATGGGATCCTTTATTCATCTTCATTCCATGTGTGGATCTCTCTATATCATCATGAAAAACACTACATAGACTCTGATCCTATATTGGAGGGTTAATCCAGATTCAGTTGTTGGTATCACCCCTTCACCTAGGTTGTGATCCGCACCAATTGTATCATATTCTCTCCATATTTATTGTTGTATCTATCTAATTATAGAACCCAATGAAGAAGTATATTTTGGATAGATTTCATCAATACTATCAAACTTAGGAGTGTGTTCTATCGGATGAGTACTTTGTGGTTTCATCAAGATGGAATCCTAGGGTAGGGGATTATGGTTTCTACAGTCCTCTAGAATATGATAATTGGATTGAGTATATTTGGATATTCAATTTATATGTGTTTTATACATTTACATGTGTAGATATTATTGTACATTCTTTATTTTATTTCTGTGTGGTTTCATGGTTTCTTACTGAGTATTGTAATACTCACCCCCACACTGGATTTTCATTCACATTTCATTCCTTGTGTAGACGATTGACCATTTTATGGGGTTTTAGGTGGACCAGTATGAGATGGTGGTTAGTGGGACCAAAAACATTTAATTTTGGTCTTGGGGCTTTCAGAATCAAGTCCAATTACCCTTTTTTATACATGTTGGACTTGTGGTTACAGACTCATTGTGTTGGGATTATATTTGGCCCTGTTTACATTACTTTATTTGCTATCGTACTATGGTTTTGGGATATAGATGTATACATGCATTGGATTCATAGTGTTTTTTACATTTCATCATTTTTTGGGTTTGGAGAAGTGTGCGTGTGTACACGTACATAAGAAATTCCTCCCATGTTAGTGAGATTCTTACTCGATGCTATTCACCAACCCCTAGCCTATTGGAGGTGGGCATGGTGAGTAATGGAATGGTCCCCATAGGGACGGGTCCTGAAAAGGTGGTATCTGAGGTGGTTAGTTCTATAATAGGACTTGGAGTATTTGAGATTGGTTTGGGGAAACAATATTAAGTGTTTCAAGTTCGTATTTTAGGATAGGGACTCTAGTTTTTGTTTGGTAGCTGAAATATCCATACACTAGGACTCTGATAACCTAATTATTGAATAGAAACATGAGAACACTGGTTATAGGTAAAATAATGGTACATGCATTATATAGTAATGGGTTTCAGTTTCAATGTCCTTCCTGAGTCATCTCTCCAAGTATTAACATTGACCATTGAAAATCTTGTTTACATACAGTAAACCTCTGTGACATTTAATAGCTAGGATTGAGTAGCTTGATCATAAGGATTAACCCCTTTGTTGTGAGTCTATGATACAAGGTCCAGTTCCCCAGATGTTACCTCTAGGTGGTGAACCAGCTATACTGCCACCTGTAGAGCAGCATGTTGTACCCACAAAACTTGTAGATGAAGAGGGTATGATGATTTTTCTTCACAACATTTATTGACAGAGACCCCCAAGGATCAGAGGTGATCATGACTCATATAAAACTAAGGATTTACTTGATGTGGTGACCCATGTTATTCATATAGTCCTGACACCATCAAATCAGGTGGTGGTCATAGGGACGATCCTTCTACACGGATCAACAAGACGATGGTAGAGTTTGAATATCTAGTCATTTGATGAGGTGAAAATTTTTTGGATATAGTTTTAGTGCATCATCAAAGACATGTGAACACGATTTATGCCAAGGGTAGTGCATATCTAAGAGATTAACAACTCAAGCTAGGTATCATTTAGGTTGCTGATTATTCTTCGAGTTTCACCCACCATTCCATGTACACTATGTATATGGTTTGAGTTTAGTACTCTAGGGAACTAACCTTCAAGTGAGGTATATGAAGAGATATTTGAGACATATTTACCCCTCTATTTTTTACTATTTCTCATGGGGTTATTAAGCAGGATTTGGTGGTTGAAAGACGATTGGCCGAGAAGGTGCAACCAGTGATAGTTAGCAGTGGGAAATCTGGAGTAGAGACCTTGACAGTAGGAATCCGACTTTAGTTTCAAGGACTTGGATTTGGGTGGTGTTTCAAGATGAGGTCCCAATATAGAGGATCCATATTTCAGGGCACATAGGGTTGATACAATCATCCTAGTGAGAGGTGGTGCTATTTATGGGATGGTAGGGGACATATTGCATTACATTGTCTAACCCTCCATATTACTAATAGGGAGAGTTTGGATGGACCAGTGAGTTAGGGACATCAATAGGAGTAGGAAGATCTATAAGGGCGAGGATAGCCTCATGCAGCTGAGGAATGTGACCCAAGCGATCCAATAATGATTTGAGGTATGATCTGTGTCTTTTATACATTAATTTCCATACATATATACATAACTAATACTCATTCCATTCTCCCTGCATTTCTTGAACAAGACATGGATATTCTAGTTGAACAGTTGACGTGACCCCTACACTTGGATACACCTACTAGAAGAGAATCAATGATCACAAACCTATAATGAAATTGTGACCTAACCCTCATAGGAGAGAGTCTTAGTTAGAACTTATTAGTTGTGACTTCATGTCCTTATGACACAATTCATTGAAGGGATAAGTTCTCTATAGCCTATTCCTATATTGAATAATTTAGGTAAAGAGTTCTGTGTGTCTACAGTGATGGAATGAGTTAATATTTTTGAAAAGTAAACTTAGGGATCACCGAATAGAATCATGCATATGAGGGTGCATTCGATTACTCATCCTATGGATATCCTAATGCTTGGTGTAGTGAAGGTTATGAGTTTCTAGTTCCTTACAATGGTAGTGGAGTATGAGGATGCCTTTTATGAAGACGTTCTTGGTTTATATACCCTCCATGATATTGAATTCATCATTATTTTTTACACCATGATGGTACCAATATTTGTACCAAAATATCGGATGTCTCCCGCAGAGCTCTACGAGCTAAGGGTGTAGTTGGAGGACTTATAGAGGAAGGTCTTCATGAGACCCACTGTTTCACACTGGGCGTCCCCTGTTTTGTTTTCCAAAAAGGTAGAAAAAAGCATGTGTTTATTTGGATTACCAAAACATGAACACGGTGATCTTTAAGAACAAGTATCCACTACTGAGGAATAATGAATTCTTTGATCAGTTTAGATGGATTAGATAGTTCACGAAAGTTGGTCTCTGATCATGAAATTAAAAGTGGTGAGTAAGGTATGAGGATATAATAAAGATAGCCTTCAGATTTTATTATGTTCGTTATGAATACATTTTGACTCCCTTTGGCATTACAAAATCCCTAGAAAATTTCATGGGACTCATGAACCGGATGATTCAGTCATACATAGACCGGTTCGTGGTGGTCTTCATTGACGACATATTTGTCTACTCAGAATCCAAGGAAGTTCACAAGAGACACTTAAGGATAGTTTGAACTGTATTCTGAGGTCACCCTATCTATGGTAAGGTATTAAGGATCTAGTTATGGATTCAGGAGGACCATTTTCTAGGAGATGTTATCACATTAAATGGAGTGGTAGTGGACCCGGCCATGGTCAAGGCGGTGTTAGGATGAGAACAACCTAAAACCATGATAGAGGTTTAGAGCTCGCGTTGTTTGGTAGGATAATATAAAACATTCATACTTGATTTCCGCAAGATATATCAACATATAATATCTTTGACATGAGAAGGGAATCCTTTCATGTGGATAAAGATGTGTGAGTAGGCTTTTCAGCAGTTGATGTTGTGTTTGACGAGTGCTCGGATATTGAGATTTCTAGAAGAGGCTGTCAAGTTCATAGTGTTCAATCATGCATCATTAAACAAGAATGGATTCATCCTAATACAAAGTCAAGTGGTGATTTTCTATGGTTCTCTCTAGTTGAGAATACATGAGTAGAGCTATTTGACCCATGATATTGAGTTCGTAGCGGTAGTTTTCTCCTTATAGATGTGAAAACACAACCTAATGGGTGAGGTGTTTATCATTTAATCTTATCACAAGAGTCTCAATTATATATTCTCTTAGAAGGATATCAACTTGATATAGAGTGTATGGCTAGATATCCTCTAAGACTATGACTTTGTGATTGTATATACTCTTCGTAAGGGGAACATGGTGGAGGATGCTCTCAGAAAGAGATCTTGTTCACAATTAATAAATGAGGAATTAGATTAGTTGACCTCATTATAGTTAACCTTTGAGGATTGAAATGTTGTATAATACCTCTAGCTGAGGGTTGGTACCACTATACACATACAGTGAGTTAGGGAGGCACATTTTTGGGACACCAACTATGAAAACTTTATGATTGTCTCCGATCATGATGATGTACTTGCATCCCGGTTGTGGAAGGGTTAATAGGAGGTGTTTGGGACCCATTTACACTTGTGTACACTATTTCACCCATAGATTTATGGCTAGAATAATAAGACCATTCATGTTATTTAGATAATTAATTGAACATTAATGTTATAATTTTCCCATAGATGGAGGATCATCTACCACAAGTGGAGTTTGGTACAACAACATCATCCATTCCACCATTAGTATGACACCATTTGAGGCTTTATATGGGTAGCCCTAGTGGTCACCAGTAAGATGTACTAACCTAGAAGAGTCATCCCTTATGCCCCCAAAGATGGTGAGAGATACTATAGAAAAGGTGAAGATCATGAAGGAGTAGATTAAGACTACACATAGCCATAAAAATTCTTATGCAGATAGGACATGAAGGCCTTTGTAGTTTGAAGTAGGAGACGATGTGTTCCTATAGGTTTTGACTTGATGTGGATTTTGGAGATTTTGTAGAGGTGGAATGTCATCTACGATGTTTATTGAACCATTTCAAATACTATGTATATTTAGAGAGGTGGAATACCACTTAGCTCTACATCTACTGTTATATCGAGTAATCGATGTCTTCTACATGTCTTAGCTGAGGAGGTAAATGCATGACTCATCATAAGTTATCAAATGGGTTGAGTTGGACATCAAGGATGGAGTGAAAATTTCTATGTACCTAGTGTAGATCGAGAATTGGTAGGATATGATCTTCTATGGGTGATCAATTCCGTTAGTGTGTGTTTGGTGGCAGCACGAGGTTTTCTAGGAGAGCACTTGGGAGTAGGAGGCTCAGATTCATGCTTAGTACCCTAATCCTTTTAGTAGATTTTTTTGGATTTATGAGGATGTAAAGCCCCATGAAAAGGGAGAATTTAATGTCTCATATTATTCCATGAATTATTATTATGTAATATACGGATTAATTTTAAGGCCAAGTGATGATATGGAATGATATTCTAAGGTCTTATATTCTCAGAATAAATCATTTAATGTTATTAAAATATTAAATATCACATGTCCACACAATTATCTTGAAATATTGGAATAAATTCTAAAAGGGATACCATATTAAAAATATGAGGGCACCATTGGGTTTAGAGTAGAGGATTAACCATATGTGCGACCTAACATTGGTTAGTGTAGCCCAATTTTGGAAAAGTTATCACGAATGCTGAAATGAAAAAAATATTTTTAGAAAGTAATTTTATTTCAAATCACCAAGGTTGTAAGGTGAACATTTAAATGAGAAATTTTGTAAAAAATATAGGGTTATGATCATAACCCTTGAACTCTATGGATATTTTTGAGATAAAACCCATGGAGGATCGTTCTTGACAAATGATGATGAAATCTCATATCGATGATTGATGCAAACCGATCTGGATGGATATCACTAATTACAATGGCATAGTGATCATTCGTCATTAGTGATCAATACATGCTAAGGAAGGATGAATTTTTCTATTTTGTATTCTTGATTCTTATAATGAACGCAGATGAATCTAGGAATAAATTGTCTCACAGATCAATGATTACGAGGGATGAGATATTTTGAGGGATTGATCGAGAGTTTAGTTTTGAAATTAATTTTGATTCATTTATTATTCAAATGGTGTTGAACTAATATCTATATGAACATCGATCGAGGTTCATCCCCCTAGATAGTTTTGTGATTTTCTCCTTTAATTCGTGTATTCTTTGTCATTCCTTCTTCATTTTCCCCAAGCTTTGAAACAATTTTTTACCATTCGGTTGTTGTGCCTTTGATTCTTTAATCAATGACCCAAAACCAGTGTTCTGACATCAGAACAACCCAAAAATGGTGCGACGATGGTTTTATTAGTATATTGAATGATGGTGGGTACTAATTTTTTATTCTTATATGGTAACTAAAATAGATACAATCATGTTATGATAGGTGATTGAAGGATCTAATCTCACAGATTCTATATTAGGTTGAAAAAACAACCATGGATATGGATTCTTGAGGACAAACTATCACTAAACTGGAGGTTTTATGATCAAAATCATGAGCGGGAGGAAGGACAGTTTTTAAAAATCCTGACACACACAACATGTAGTCCATGACTACACAACGTGTGAAGTCCTTGGACAAAATTATCATGTACTTTGGAAGTACACAGACACAAGGTAGAGTACACGGGTTTCCTAAGAAACACGTACTCCCCCAAAATACTTGGCATGGACCAGGTACATAGGATACTCTATTTACTGGTACATGGTGAGGGATATACTAGCTAACCCCGTGTACTTGAACATGCTTAGAGTATACATGGAGACTCCAAATATAGGGACACAGTGTGTATCCCCTCTACACATTATGTTACCCTCTTATACATGACACATGTTGAGTAAACTGAGCCATTCTACACATGTAGTACCCAGGGTCAATGGACATGGAATGTTCTAGTAATACACTTTGTGTACCCCTTTCTACATGGATTGGATCTCTTTCCCCTTGTATCCTGGATAGGTTTTGTAAGGGTTCATTCCCTTTTATTTGTTTCCCAAATGGTTGGTGAAAATCAGTTCCTACTCCAAGGACTACAATCCCATCAGCACGACTTTAGGGATAGAGATTTTGGAATCCACCCAAGAAAGGTAGAGTGGGATCCTCATTCATCTTCATACCCTATTTAGATTTCTTGGTATCGACCTGACCAATAGTGTGTGGGAAATAATTCTTTACATAGTGATTTAATCTAGATTGAGTTGTTGGTATCACCCCAAGGCCCTGGTTATAATCCTCATAAATTATCTCATATTCTCTTTAGAACTACCAGTGTATCACTCTCATGACAGTACCTGATGAGATGTACCTCTCGAACTGATGTCATCAGTTCTATCAGACTCGTGAATGTGTTCTCCTGGATGGGATCTTTGTGGTATCATAGATATGGAATTCTAGGTCTGGTAGATTGCAGTTGTGGCTTAACTCTAGAAAATGTGTCTGTATTGAGTATCTATAGATATTTTTTATGTGTAGTATACATATATGTGTGTTGAGAATATTTTACATTCCTTTTTTGTATTTCTTTGTGGTTTGAGTATGTCCTACTGAGTATTGTTATAATAACCCATGCACGTGATTTTCCATCACATTTATTGTCTTGTGCAGATGATTGACCTCTTGATAGAGCTCTAGGCAGACCAGGATAAGACAATGCTTAGTGATACCATATAGACTAAATAGTTTTCCTGTAGCTTTCAGAATGTAGTCCAAGTACCTTTTTCCTGAAATTTTTTACTCATGGTTACAATCTCTTTGTGGTGGGCTTGTATTTGGTAATTTTTTACTTTAAATTGTTTCCTGTTATACTTTGGTTTTTGGATATAGATGTATTCATCCATTTGTTTCATAGTGGTTTTTTACATTTGATAATTTTTTGGGCACAAAGATGTGCGTGTGTGTGTGGGTACATTGGAAAAGTATCCCATGTAAGTGATATTTCGACTTGGTGCAAGTCACCAACCCCTAAGATATTGGGGGCTGGCATGGAGAGTAAAGACACGGGCCCCACTAAGATGGGTCATGATGCTCCCACCAACTAGTGAAATTATTATAAACCCAACCTACTAATTTAGTGTTTTCCCTATATAGTTATGTCATATTAAAATATTTATATATCCATAATGTCCTATCAATATATTACCATTCAACATGTTTTACAAATAAGTTCTTATAAATTATTTTCAATATTTTATTTATTTAATTTTTTAAACTATTTATTTTCCATAATTATTTTTCAAATTTAACTTTAACATATTATCATAAAACAAGAATTCCAATGTTTATATGTCTAGGGTTGTTTTTATAACAGTTGTTGTGATATAACTATAATTTATGTTCTCAAAAAATACATAACCTAATGGTTATATGTAAACATTTTTTATATTGTATATAGGGAATAGGTTAGAACCTCTTAGCGGTGGAAAGTTCATATGTTACCTATTTATATTTTTTAGAGGTTTCATTATATTGCAATTATTTCTTTTGTCGCATAGTGATGGGTATAATTTTATTTGAGTCCTTTTTGGTCTTTCTGAAGCATGTTTATATATCATTTTTTTATCACCCACACGAAACCCCATGTAATTTCTTATAGATTTTAAATAATGGGTTTTATTATTATCATCATGAAATTATAATATGTTATTTTTTTGTATTTCTATTTAAATTATGTTTTATACCATTATTTTTTTAGGAAGTCCTGATATATGATATAATGATCTTAAAATACATAGAGTTTTTATTTGAGGTTCCTGTTTAGATACTTAATGATGTTTGATTTTCTATGCACATTCCAAAGGTATGTTCTTAATTCATATGAACTACTACACATCAAATAGGATATTTTAATTTCTATGGTATTTTTCATGTACTGAAATTTTTGAATTGCTTAGTGAAAGTTGTGAATGGTTTTTGATAAATCTATATCAGATACTAGATATGGTTTATGTTATTTAGGTTTCAGGTATGTTGGATATAGGATTGTTAGTGATTATGGAATGGGTGTGAAGAATATTTTTGAAAATATTTTTTAAAACCACATTGATGTTCCAATTGTATTTTTGTATTAAATTTTCATTTATGATTTTATTTTTTTGTTACTATTGGGTATGGTGGATAATATACTGATTCTAAATGAATTTCATCTCTAATGGAACAGTGAGGAATGATATGATTCATTATTTAAGAATTTTATATTTACTTCATGAACGGTTTTCTTTTTAATTTATTTTATATTATTTTTTATAATTATTTCCCATATTTTTCATTGTTAGGTATTGTACCATTTCCCTTTACATATGTTTTTCCGACCATCATGATAGTGGAAAAGATATATTATACAAGAAAATCCAAACGTGGATAAAATATAATTATATAAGTGGTTTGAATGGTTCAATAAGTATAGAATTGAGTGAAAATTGACACCGATAAAGCTAAAGAATCTAGTTTTTGTATCAGATATAGTCCCATCATAAGAATTCATCTCTCATAATACAAAACCATTTTGTTGGTGTATTGAAAAATATGAATCTGAATGTGGTTTGGAAGAGATTTTGATGATCTTTTAATTCCATAAGATGTTTTCTTCTTTCATGTTAATTTGTACAACATCCATTCATGATGATTCTAATAGAAATTTATTGGATTTTTTCATTCACGCTATGATACATTAACATTTTTAATGGTTTTATTTTAATGTGTGCACTACATAGAAGTTCTTTTTTGACATGGTTGTATTATATATATCCTCAATGTTTTTGACCATTCAACCCTTCAAAATAACTATTCTATAATATTTGAATCAATTTTTATAGATCATTTTTGATCTATAGATAGTATAAAATAATGAGTTAAAAACTATTCGATTAAAAATGGTCTTTAAGTAAATTTTTTTTCTATTTTATTCCTATTAAAACTCAAATCATATTCATAAGTGGTAGAGAGGGAATTAATAGTAGAGATATACCATGGTGGGTTATTGGGTATGCTCAAATACATTACTATATTTTTTCATAGTTATAGTACTAAATATTATATTTAAAAGAAAAAGGGATAAGTTAAGGAAATGAAATGATAGTGTTATGAAGACCTTTCCCTCAAATAACATATTCTACTCCTATATGGAGTAAGTCTCTAATTTTTCATCAGTGTTGAAAGTAAAATAATATTATACTATGTTTTTTGGTACTATATAATCCTATAATCAATTTTGTAATGTGTGCAACCTATTTTTATTTTATAGAACTAATCAGCAGAAAGTGAGTGGTGCTGGGACCTTTTGTCATTAAATGTACCATTAAAATTTTGATATTTTTAAAGTATATATGTGTCATTTTTATAGATCTAGGGGTAGAGGTGTACCACCATATTGATAGGGTTTTATGACATTTCATCTGTAGGCCTATTCAGTAACTCATTCATAGGATAATACTAGGCTTTTAAATGTAGAGGAGCATTTGATTGTTGAACAAGTTGTCATACAGATAGTGGAGAGAGGTATGAACCTCCTAGAATAATATATAATATTTTATTTGTTACCAATTATTATCATTCATTTTATTATACATATATATTGGATATTTTGTATCATAATTTTGAGCCTACACATTATGTCATTAATAAATTAATGCCTCTTGTTATGAATATTCTCCACAGTTTCTTGTTCCATTTTTGTATTATTTCTATATTAGAAGTGTGGATGCAATGTTACATCTTTATTATTGGGATGGATATATTTCAAATAATTATTACTATTGATTGGATAGTTTTCTTTATGTATCGTATTGATTTTTATTAATGGAATGTTTCCTTTGGCACTATCAATTAAAGATTACTTATATTCTAATTGGATTAGGTTCCATGATCTTCTCATGGAGTTAGGCCTCTTCATTATACCCATAGTTTTTTATGTCAAAAGCATCCATTTTGGATGAGTCCAATAAATGGAATTATTAAATTTAGAAACATTCAACTGTATGTTATTTTTATTAGGTTATTCTATATAACATCATCATTTTACCATTTGATTGGTAAGTCCTATTTTTTATCAATCTAGTCCATATAAAAAAAGGTGATCTCTTTACCTAATTATTATTTAGAACCTAGAAAATTAAAGGAATCTAAATTATAGAGGTATTTATAAAATAATAAATGCTTCATCTATCCTAGAGTATCTCATTAAGACAACATAATACTATAATATAATAAGATAGATTTAACTCATTTGTGTGTATGAGTTATTGGACATAGACTATGTAACCATCAAGAATAATTTTAACATTCCCCACATAGGTGACATATTTTATAAGTTAAAATTATAAATTTGGTTTTATAATATGGACCTCTGATTAAAATATTATTATCTCGGAGTGAGGGGATATGATATTCATATGATGGCCTCTAATAGTTGTAAACTTTAATATGTGTAGCTTGTGAATTTATTTAAGAAGACTAATACCTATATAAAATAAAATTAATTAACGATAAATATATTCCACTAGTATAACTATTCCATTTTTGTAGTATTTTTAGGTGATTTTCTCATTTATTTATGATTTTTTGATGAGAATGTTTGTGATTTGAGAATCATTCTATAAACCGGGTTTAATCACTACCACTATTCCATGTAATCAATTTGTGGCTTCTAGATATATGTTATAATATACATGGGTCATGTGGAATTGGAACAAGTAATTTCATTAAATTCAAATAAGTTAAGATTTGTTATGTATTTGTAGGAACTAAATAACACATTTGATATATGAGGATTCCTATGTCTATTAGGGTAATTACAGTGTTTTATAATAGATTTTTTTTATGGTTAGAATGACCCAAGAAATCTCTAAACATAAAAGTGGTTAATTTATTAGTGATCCTGTTGTCACGACCCATCCTCGGGACCCATGCCGTGACTACCCCAAGCCCTCCTTCCATAGGCCAGGGGCTAGCGACTAGCACCAAGGTGTAATTTCTGATGAAAAGGGAAGGCATGGCCTTTATATGTAAACAAACACACAGAGTAAGTAAGCAGAAGTAAACACTAAGTAAAACTGGGTACAAAGGTAAGTGCGGAAAATTAAGTGGGCCAGAATACAAACCCAAACTGAAAAGTAAAGTACAACTAGAAAGAAAGTACAACAACTGAATGTAAAGTAGCAACGTCGAGCCGTCCATGGGTAGTCCCACCAGAAGGGTGGGTACAGATAGCCACCTCAGCTCCTCGGGTCCAGTTGTCCGCTCCGTTAATGTCCCTTCCAGTGGTCCACCTCCAGGTACTGACTTGCTCCGCAATCCTCAACCACGATCAGTGCTGTCCGTCGTCTGCAACCAACAAAACGTAGTGCGGGCATAGCCCGTGCATGGGTGAGTATAAGCTACTCAGTATGGACCCAGAGACCCCCGAAGGTCTCCCAGAATCCACAAAGGATAATCCACAAAAGAAAGATACAATCTCGAAGTAAAAACCAACACTACATAGTTATATGCCCATACATATACCTAAGTCATCAATTTCAGTACGGATCCAGCATCCAAGCCCATGTTCGATCACATCCACACAGGATAGCACAACACAATCCACATAGGAAAGCAAGTCAATCATATCGAAGATATTGATTGAAGTCAAGACTCAGCTCACACATGTATACTTCTTCGAAAGATGGTAGAGATGATCAGATGTAGCCACTGAATCTTCTAAGACGTCGAACCCACACAGGATCGATAGGTACAAACCCCCGCAATGACCCACAAAGAATCGATAGATACAAACCCCCACAATGACCCACAAAGGATCGATAGGTACTAACACCCGCAATGACCAACACAGGATCTGACCCGCACCGGATCGGTAGGCGCTGGCCCACACAGGACCGATGAGCGCTGAACCACACTGGATCTAACCCACATAGGATCGGTAGCACTGATCCACTGAGGATGGCTGAGTTTTGTAGTCGTCTTTGTCGAACCCACAGAGGATTCTCATTTAGTCTTCACCGTCGTCGCAGTTGCAGCCAGCTCTAGAGTTCCCGCACACAGCATGCTCATTCGGGAGGGTCCGCTCCACGAGCCGAGGGGCTGATATATCAACTGACACGAAGTCCAAAGTTGATGTATCCAAATGTTCTATATCATCAACATGAACTCAACGTCACAGACGGCGCATCAATCGGACATCCGGTCTGTGAGCTATTGGCTTTTTCGTCCCAAGGGCCTGTTGGTTTTTAAGTCAAAACCAACCCGACCGTACTCCAACTTCCTCCAAACCTCGAGCGGAGTAAGCCAAAAGGTCCGTCTCACCAAGAGGAATCCAACAAAGTCAACAACACGTCAATCGGATGTCCGGAGCTCAAGTTATAAGCGTTTCCGCTCTGAGGGCCCGGTTGGTTTCGTGTACGAACCAACCTGGCCAAACCCCAAGTTCTCCGAAACCTTGAGTGTAATATACCAAAACGACCGTCTCGTTCCAAGGATGGCATCATAGCTAACAGTGCGTCGATCAGAGGTCCGTAGCCCAAGTTATGGGAAAAAGACCGAAAGAGGTCCGGAATAGGGGGTTCGGGCACGGTCCGACCTGACCCAATACCCCATGGGTCGGCCCGAACCGGGTTGACCCGACCCGGGTCCGGCCCATCCGGCACAGCTCGGCGTGGCCTGGGGGCAGCCTGGCCCTGCCTAGGCGTGGCCCGACCTGGCGCGTTCGGCCTGGCCAGGGTGGCCAGGCGGCTCAGCCGTAATGGCTGAGCAGAAGAGGGGGGGGGGGGGGGTGCTACCCCCTGTTTGGAAAACCACGGCCCCCATGTGGGGGGCAGCTCCTTCGGCCGACCGGGGGTTTCGACCCCCGGTTCTTCGTTCGGCTAGCCCAGATGGCCGGCCATGCTGCTGTCACAGGACCCCGCAGTCCCGCCCTCCTGCTCCGGCGCCGGTGGCCGGTAGTCGGCCGCCGCTCCCTACTCCGCCACGGCACGACGGCACCGCGCCCCTCCGCCGCGGCCCTGCTCCGGCCGCGGCCTCTTCGAGGTTCTACGGCGCGGGGCGACAGGGTTGTTCCCTTTCGTTGTGGTACCCCCGTTTTCCCGCGTGGTGCGACGTCACCGCGCCATCACCGTTCCAAATCACAACAAGGAAAACAACAGAAAAAGGGAGGAGGGTCGTCCATGTTTGTGTGGTCCGGCCCCCTCCTATTAATCGATAGCAAGCGGCTAAAAGATTAATGAAGAATGTCAAAAAATTCACGAACATATAATCAAACCCCTACCTCGAGCGTTTTTTAAGAAAGGCTCGTCGCGAAAATGAACGTCGCAGAAGAAGGATCCATGCACGTTGATGGAGATCGTCTGAGAAGGAACGATGTCTCCCTTCCTTTGACGCGGGAAGAAGAAATGAAGGAATGTGTGTCGGTATTCTTCGCGTTCTTCAATGTTGAAGATGAACTTCTTCAGAGAAATATTTCTCCCTCTCTCAAAACACAACACCAGGAAACAACCCCCAAATAAAATAAGTGTTATGCTTATTTTTTTATAACATGCCATGCATTTTAAATTTTTAAAATTCAAATGCTTAACTCCCAAAATAAATGGCATGCTTTAATGTGAAGGAAGACACATCATTTAATACATGGGGGTTTAGAGGGGAAGTGTTATGGAGGTTTAGAGAATTTGAAGAGTTGGAGTTTGTGTGGGCCCCACCACCCTCTTAACCTCTCATGGGTAGTTCCCCAACTTCCACTCAAAGCATATAACTACTTAAAAAGAAATAAAATTGTAGCTCAATTTTATTTTACCATCCAAAATTTTTAATTACCCCTCCCGAGCAAACGAAACCCCAGTAAAGGACTTCTTAAGTAATTACCGGCGCTGCAGTTCCATCAGTGTCCTCAGATTTCGATTCCGAGAACTGGTTAAAAACTTAGAAAAACCCGCTCATTCGTTCTCTGAATGTACCCGAGCTAAACTTTGGTAAATGATTCTGAGCACACTGGGCCTCAGAATACGGTTCCGTCAGAAAATGCATTCTTTAAAATTCTAAATAAAATTAAGAAAAAATTTTCCATTGAATTTTATGGGTCTTTACACCTATAATTACATAAATCATTTAATGAGATAAATCAGTCATTAACCTCGTCTCATATTTTGATCTTGTTAGAGTATAATCAAGGTTATGTGGTTTCTTGCAATGCATAAAATATTGTCTTAGGATCTATTATTTTATATGGTACCTACATCGAATCCTATAATTATATACATCTCCAAATACTTTATAAAATATATCAAACATATGAAATTAAGCTCTATAGCTATGAATTTGATTATATGTTGGTGAAACTGAATCTTTTTGTAGATGTTTACTATCTAATATTTCCATAATAATTTAATATATGACCTATTTTTCAAAAATATGTTCACTTTATGATGATGTAATGGATTGAAATATTTCTACATGTTGACATATTTTTCACCTATATGGTTACAAAATGGAACATTATATACTACACCCAGGGGGAGAAACTAACTTATTAGACCCCGATGGATTATATTGATGAATGGAATTTGATGGGTCCCATTTCCCTAATGAATTTAATTGATTCATTTGGCTAAGGTGATGTGTTCCTAAAAAGTTTTCAACAGACACATTCTTTTATTTAGCATATTCACCCAGAAAAAAATCACATATAAAGAGTGCCATTGCATCAAGATGCTAATATATAGTTTCTAAACCAAAACCATGTGGTGTTTATCACCTAAGGGAATTTTTTATTTATATATTTGGTTTGTGATAAAATTACCTACATGTAATGTTATGAAGGATTGTTTTTTTCATTCTCAATAGGTTTTCCATTCGAGTTTCATTATGTTTTAATATGATCTGAAGTGATAATATTGGATTCCAGCTATAAAATATGACATAGAGGACTTTGTGTGAAAATATTATCTTTTCCAACTATTCATGTATGTGAATTGTAATTCATATGTTATCCTATGTCATATTATTATAAACTCATATATGTTGTTTAATATGTCCATGAACTTTATCTTGTGGTCGATTCAAACTACTCAAGGAATGATTTATATCTCGGTTGTGACTAATTTATGATGTAAATCGTCCCATTTCATTCCAATCATCCATTCAACAATGGTGGGAAATCTAGTGTGGGTTTATATTAAAGTAGTTGTAAGGTTACAATAAATTCCTTCGAAAATCCTCACTAATAGAGATCAACTGTTCACCTTAAGTCACTATAAAGATCACCCATAGGTTATGATGTCTCTTTTTATTCTCCTTAGATTATATCAATCATAGGAAAAAAGAAATATATTTTATTTAATATTGATTCCACTAGATATAAATTTTTTATGAGTTATTTATTTTTAAGGATCATGGGATCCCAATTGAGCATTGGTAGGATATTATTATAATCATAGTTAACAGTTCTTGATTATGGGGGATCAATTTAAGGATTTTTATGGAAATTCATGCTATTCTTCCCATTGTTTTTTTTGAGGTTATGACAATCTAATGTGGGGCCAAGCGTTTCACAACAGATGAAGAAAATTACAAAAAAAATCTGATAAAATTTAGTGGTATTTAAATAACTGAATTAATCATTTCATAATAATTAAATCAACTTTTTTATTTTTCAATGGTTGGACAATTGTTATTAATAGAGTCATCTCATCTAGGTCTCTCATAAGATGAGAGGAAGGGGATGATTTATTCAAGATTTGTGGGTCATGATGATTTTTTTACAGGATTAACAACCTTTATTATCTATTAATGTATCCCACTAAGTAAAAATTGATCAATAATGTGTTTAATATAGCTCAATTAATGAAATAATACTCATATACCTTCAAAATTGGGAATTTTTATCAGGTCATGTTACAACATGATGTTTCACTACAAGAGTACCTAGTTTGGAATATTTAATTCCCAAAGAATATCCTCAAATAAAAATTTATCTTGTATTTATATATTTTATAAAAACTGGATAGTGACTATAATTTCATATTAAAATGATAGTCTTTCAAGTGGAAGATGTGTTCAATCCTATTTCAAGATCATCCATTGTAAACATTACATTCTATGGGGTAAAATGTAATCTGTTGAGGATAATTTTTACTCCCATGGTATCACTTTTAAGTGTAAATTATCTTAATTTTTCATTTTCATTAACCATCATTCTTCATGGGTGTTTATAATTTGGAATACGAGGAAAATAAAGGAATATTATAATTTCATGCTAAGTAAATGGTTCAGGAAAACCAAGTTAAAACCAAGGAAAACTATATTTATTCATTAGATGTAATTTTTAAAATTATGTCATGGTTTTCTTAACCATGAAACATAACCATGAAACTACCTAGGTGGTTTTGGTGCTTCTGATATGGTTCATATAAAATTTAAAAAATACTAAACCTAAAAATTGTGTCCATTCAAAATTCATTTATATGTAGATTTTACATTTTACTTCACATCAAATTAAATTCCAAAACACCAATATTTCCCTCCCATTGGAAACTAACTTATCCACCCTTATACAAATGCCCCATTTCCCACGTTTTTGATTATTGGATTGATTTTCTCTAGTTTCTTAAAGGGTGTCACTTTCTAATTGATTCATCACCTATCCCATAGTTATACTCTCTATATTATATTGATTTCCATTTTTCCCTAAATGAAGGGTTTTATAGTGTTTCCAATGATAACAACATTTTTCATGGACCTTTTATGTTTGTTTTTACCTTTAGGGATCTAACCATTTTATTATAAGATATTTATATACCATTTAGGTGTTCATAATTTTTTTAGGTAAGTTATTATGTTTTCACACTTTTATTGTTGAGATTTTAGGTTCACTATTTCTAAAATGAAATTATACAATAGATATATTAATATTCATGATATGACATGAAGAATAATTGTAAAGACCCCGACTGTAGTAGCTTATATTAGGTGCCTTAAATTAATATATTGGCATAGATACAAGACTAAAATCCTAAAATACTAATTTGAATAGTTGTTTTGGAAGCCAGATTGCATACATGAACTGTACATTACAATGTGAAAGGAAATAAAAATATATAAACTACAATAGAAACACCCAACAACTCCTAGATTATCCCTACAAGCCATTCATAATATAAATCTTCTCTTACTTTGGAAAAATAAAACATAAAAATGGTGTGATCATAGATTCTCAGTAATTATGTGAATATACTGGAAGTATAAATAAAAAGTCATGGTGAATAACTAAAAGAACACATGACAATAAGAGCTAAACTTGGGAATAATATGACATAAATAAACAATGAATAAATAATAACATATAATAATAACGTGAAACATAACATAGATATTATACTATTTTAATAATCACATGATTTATCAATTATGATTATCATAATGTGTGAAGGAATAATGATGAACATCTGAAAAATATCAACAAGGCCCCAACCAATACATCTGAAAATAAAAGGTTAAGTCCTTCCGCCAAAATCCATTTCTATTGTGTCTCTTGAGACCTACTAATGCATTGAGGGGATATTATAGGCCCCACGCATCACTTTCTAAATCCAATTGGTTCCTAATATGAATGTGGTTAAACATAAACATCATATTCATATGAAATGTAAATAACATTCCCTAATCTATAAACATACTCACTAACCATTCTAAGTAGCATGGCGAAGGGTATCAGGATATCATATCTAGAGTCAAACTAATCATAAACCATTTAATAAAATATGGTATATTATAATCATAAATGAATAATATGATTAAAACATAAAATTCAATAGATTTTTTGAAATCTATGAAAATAATATAATAAAATAATTGATGAATTCTTGAGAGAAATCCACTTTTTTACTTTAAAAAGAAGAGTTCTTTGGGAAAAATCATTTGTATTTTTCATCATTGTTTGTATAAAACCATAAATGAAAAAATATCATTTTTAATGCAAAAATTACTGAGTTTAGAAAAATAAGAGAGTCTTAAAATAGATTATGGATGGTACATAAAAATGGGTATGAAATAGAGACATTCCCATTAATCAGTCTTGCGTATTGGTAAGAAATGAGAATGAAATGTTGTAAAAAATGTAACTCCCCCTGAAATAAAGATGAACTAATCTAGATAATTTTTTTTGTAACATATAAACAAAAATTAGAATAAGTATATATATAGAATGAAGAATTAATTTTGAGTAAATAGGTAGAATGTATAACCCAAAAGAAAGTGGAGGTTTTGGAAGAAAACATTACCTTATGTATAAAAGTGTTCTGCACTTGACATTAGTGTCAAAGATAATAAAAAAAATAAAATAATTAATTATTTAAGAATTTTTAGTCATTTATATGATTTCATATATTATTATTATGTTTATTTACAGTCTTTTTGATGAGTTATAATATATACCATTATCATTTTGTAGCATTCGTTTTTTCTGTTTTCAAGATCAGTTTACAAGAATATGTTAACAAGAGTTCATGTAATATTGGTATAAATCTACAGAATTGGAATTATATGTTAGGAATGAAAATCCAGGAGATTGAATGGTGATATAATTCATTTGGTTATTTGTATTGAGGATGAATAATTGGATAATACATTAGTGATTACTGTTTATATTATTTTGGTGGGTTTTGATCATAATAAACTAGTTTTATTTTATTAATTAACATCATGTGTATATAATGGTTTTGGAATATTACATAGTCTATAATATATATTTTATAATTATATTTAACCATAATTTTTTTATTACCATCCTTTAAGGTGTTAATGAAAACTGAAGATGCATCATCCATGATTTTTGTAAATTGACAGATCAAAGGTGATGTTTTAATTTAGAGAATAAAACAATGAGATAAATGGTTTTAATGAGGAATATCCCATTCACAAGATTTAATTTTAGTATATAAATGATACTAGGTTAATCCTGTCTCTTTATACATGGGAGATTATGGAAGGATAATAAAATAATTTTTGTAAATAAAATAAATTTAAAAGAAAATAAAAGAAATGATATAGGACCATTACATCACGAATTCTCTTCCTTCAGATCCTCTTTAAGGAGATTGGATTTCATTTAAAATTAAATGGTAACCAATAAATTTATTTTTAAAACACGTGTAATGTATATATTCATTATTTTTTTAACACCATTCATTCCCAACATTCATAAAATCTTGGAGATAACTATAATAATTAAATAATAATATTTAATCATTTTTACGCTTGTTACCTATCAATGAATTTAAATTTAGAAGAGGCATACCATAAAATCATGGGGTCGTACGTTTCCCACTCCGTCAATAAATGGATTCCTCACAATTTGAAATATATTTGGAAAAATTTAGAGTTCAGTATATGAAAATAATTTTGTGGGAAACCCACATCAGAAATAGGGTTAAAAAATATCCCCTTAATAAGAGGGAAAGGGAAATTCATAGGTTATATTGGAACTACATATTTGAATAGGATAACATTAGTATGATGTGTCAAAAGGGACATGTTATAATAATCTGAAAATCATTTTCTAATTGAGTGTGATATAAAACATGGTCATTAGAATGGTAACTATTACAACGCCTTAAATTGGTGATCTGTTAAAAGACCATTGATTTTTCATAAATATATGTAAATAGGTTATTTTTTATCAATAATTGTTTCCGTGGAGTTGAGGGATTCATTTTATATTCAGATAAGAACATGATAAAGTAAACTTACATGATTAAATTCCATGAAATAAGAATAATCAAATCCTTTGGTTGTTCATTGATCTATTTTTTACATCACTCCTTATACATGGAAAGGAATATTCAAGATAAATATTTCATGCCTCGAGAACTTTTAATGAATCATTTAGTCCCTATGTCATTCCTTAAACCTTTAAATTCTAACCATACCCAATACGGTTATTATATGATATCAATAAACTACAATATACTATGTTTAACATGATCCATTCCAAACCTAATTATTCTTATGACTCGTCTAAAACAAGTCTATCCACATTCAATTAACAAAAATATAGAAGTAAGGTCAATAAATTTACAAAATAAAATTAACATAAGACTCCTCAAATGATGTAACTTGTAGTAACATATACTATATATATTAATACCTTGATAACCTTAGAACCATAATAAAAACACGAACTCTTCCAAATCTGTAAAGAATATGTAAAATAATACAATTTATATATATCTCAGGAATATTAGAACTAGAATATTTTAGCTTAATTATTGAATCCAAAAACATAAATACGTTAATCATTCCACTTTGACTATTGTACCATCATAAGATAGACCTTTATCCCATTTATTTTTTATATATATTTCCTTTATGTTTGGTAAATTCATTTTCAAAGTTCCCCATATCCTTACAGTTGAAACACTACACATTTAATGATTATTAATTTCCCTTATATTCATGAGCCTGATAAACTATTTCTCTACACATATAATAAACTCCCCTTCCCTTCATGAATGTGTCAGGATGTTTCTTCTAATAATTAGCACATTAGAGAAAATCCTTATTTCCCTCTTCCCTTTGTTAATCTCTTTCTATACCATTACCTTATTCTATTGATTTACTTTAAAAGTAAAAAATAAATAGTGACTTATTAATTTGTAATGATTTCACATGAGACTATATTTTTATTTGAAGATAAATTTTGGGATACAATTTCCCTTCAGATAATGGTATTAAACGATAAAATAATTGATCAATCTTTCTCCTTAGATGACAATTTTAGTCTACGATATTCCTTTCTAACCATGTAATTTTGGATTCATACTTGAAAACATTTTCATTTTTTTATTGTGTCTCATGAATTTCCACCTCATATTTACTTGATGTTCACGAGGAAAATATTTTTCTAGAAAAAATTAATTAAATCATTCCATAAGAATTTTTTATTTCTACTTCCTCGTTCATGTTTTTAATCAATAACCACTATTGTTCCAAATCTCCTGAGAGAAGATAAATTTCCATGAAAAAATTATACCTTTCATTACATCCAAGAGAAAGAGATATCATATCTATAGAAAAATATCCATTTCTTAGCTATAAATGGATTTCTTGTAACATTGAATGCTGAAGGTTTTTGTCCCATGAAGTTATCTAACATTCCTTTTCCATGATGGGGATCTGGAATCTCCTTACTGATCAGGTAATTGTTCATAAACTGATTCATCTTTCCCAATATTGTTATAAGTTGTTTAGCACTAGTTTTTTTTTCTCCCGGTGCAATGTAATTACATTTCATAGGAGGTAAATCCCTATACTAGATACGTTCATTGATACGTTTTACATTACTTCAACTGAGATCCATTTTTAAATAGTTTAATACACCAACTTAGGCTATGAATTATAATTTATAATCTAGAACAAGAAAAACACTTATGATAAATGTAAATTTTATGCCTAGATAATTACATTCTCATAAACACGGTTCTATTGGGTAGATAAGTTCTTTAAAATACATCATAATGGTTAGTAAGGAAATTTTGAATTATCATATGCATATCCCTTGGGAGTGTCAAACAAGATGTGAAATAATGCCTGTTGTCATGTAATAGGTTATTCCGAGTTAGGACCATGACACATTTTCAATGTTTTTACCTCTAGGAACATATGTTCCCTTGTCCTCTTGTAGTATCCAGATAGGGATGTATTGCTAGGAAGACCCAAAAAACTCTCCCGTAAAAAAATTTGGTATTTTATTTATGTTTATATTCACAGTATATCTTATGTTTGTGTTCTATAATATATGTTTTCTAAATATAGTTTCCAAGGCTTCAACAAAACATTCTATGATAACAACTATAAAGACCCCAAACCCAGTAGCATGAAGTCAGTGCCTTACATTAATAAATTGGTGTAGATAAAATACATGAAACACAAAAGAATGATTAGTTTAGTAGTTTTTTAATCCACATTATATACATTAATTTTACATTACAACATCAAAGGAAAAACATCCTAGAATATACATTGGAAACACCCATAAATTCAAAGATTATCCCTAAAAGGCTTTGATAATATACATCTTCACATATTAGGGAAAAATAAAAGAAATGGGTAACCCCAGATGCATTTAAAGGGTATGAAATACAAAAAAGAATAAATAATAAGGTGTTGTGAATAAATAAAAGAACACATTCCATTAAAATATAATCATCAGCATAATATGGAAGGAATAAAATATGAATATATAATTCCATATAATAATCACATAAAACAAAACCATGCTTATTCTACTATTCAAATAATGAAATGGTTTAATAATTACTAATATCATATAGAAGAAATTCATAATGTTTAAGACTTTAAACATATCATTAAGGCATCTTCCATGACATCTAAAAATAAATGGTCAAGGCCTTGGCAAAAATCAATGTCCTTTTTCTCTCATGATACCTACCGATGCATCTAGGGGATATAGAAGACCCCACCTATCACTTGATAAAATTAATTAATTTCTAATATGATTGGATTAAACATAAAAATCATATACATATGTAATTAAAATAACATTCACTAATCTCTTTACATAATCACTTACTATTCTGAGTAGTACGGTGAATGGTATCAAGATAGAACATATGCAGTCAGACATACCATAAACAATTTAATAAAATATGGTATATGATAATCATAACAGTTAAATATAAATAAAGCATAAAATTTCACATATGTTTTAAAATTGATGAAAATAATCTAACAAAATCAATGTAGAAATATTGATTGAAATCCAAATTTCACTTTGCAAGGACGAGTTCTTTTGGAAAAATAATTTTTATTTGTCATGATTGTTTTTATAAAACTGTAAATGAATAAAATATAGTTTTTCATGACCAAAGTAGTTATTTTTGTTATATAATAGTGTCTTAATACATATTATGTATTGTATATAAAAATGAGTTAGAAATTGAGATGCTCCCTTAAACCAGTCTTGCGTATTGGGAAGAAATGGAAGGGGACTTTGTAAATCATATATTTTCCAAAAATAATAAAGTTGAACTATTCTGGATACATGATTTAGGAATATATAAATTTAAATTATAATAATTATATAAAATAAATGAATAATTACTTGGGTACGAAGTGGGATAAATCATAACACGAATTAGAATCGATTTTCGGGAAGCAACCCTTACCTTATTTATGAAATTGTTCCTCACATGAACATATTGTCCAAGATAATAAAATTAAATCCCTTAACTTGTTAATTCAAAATATTATTTACAATTATTTCATTTAATATAATTTTATATATTTCATTTATTCTTTTTTATGAGTTATAATATAAAAAATTATCATTCAGGGGTATACATTTCCTTGGTTTTCATTACTAGTTTACCTTTATATGAGTATGAGAGTTTTTATAAAATGGGTATAATTATTGAGAATAAGAAATATAAGTTTTTAATGAAAATCCAAAATATTGAATGGTTATATAAGTCATTTGGTTATTTCGGGTGAGGATGAATCATTAGATAAAATGTTATTGATAATTGTTTAGATTAGTTTTTTCATTTTTTTTATCATTACAAACAAGTTTTGTTTTATTAATTAACATAATGTATATATAATTATCATAGAATACTACATAGGTTTTAATACATATATTATAAATTCTTAACCATAAAATTGGTTTTATAAAAATATGTGAAGGAATAAATATAAGATGAAAATGTATCATCCATGATGTCGGTAAATTGACACATCACATGCGATGTTTTAATTTATAGAATAAAAGAGAGAGAGAGAGATAGATAGGAAGGATCTAGATGATGGATATTCCATTAACCTAATGGAATTATTGTATATAAATGATATATGAGTTATCATTTCACTTTGGATAGGGGATTTGAGGGAAGGATATGAATATAATAAAATTAAATGAAAATTAATTAAATGAAAGATAATTTTTACTTCTTGAATTATCCACCTTCAGAAACACCTTTTGGGTATTGGTTTTCCATTCTAATATATTTTTACCAATGAATTAATGTTAAAAACTTGTGTAATATATATTTTCATATTTTACTTAATCTAATTAATTCCCACCATTCCTAACATCTAGGAGATAACTATAATAATTAAATAATAATAGTTAACCATTTTTTAATCTTGTAGGCTATCAAAGAAGTTAAATTTTAAAAGATGAAAATCATAAAATCTTGGGGTGTTAAATTTATTATTGAAAAAAATACTATGTTTAAACATTTTTTTTCATATATAAATTGTTGGTAAAATTTTAAATAGGTAATGGGTTCACCTTAATGTTACTTATAAAAATTCAATGTTTATCAATGGTGTAATATATTACATAAGTTGTTGAGTCAATAAGGTTTCCTTATGACTTTTCTATTCCTTCATGTTTTGAAAATCACAAACACCTATTTTAAGGCAAAATGCATTTTATCTTGATAAGGGAAATTTTCATTCCTTAATGAAATGTTTCCTTCCTCAAGGAATTTTTTTACATTCCATGTTTTGCTTTCATAAGGAAAATTTATCTTTACCATGTTTTCATTGTGCTTATCATAATTTTTCTAAATGTAATATTTGGTTTGTATCCAAAACATCAAAATCCTATAATTACCTGATATGAAGTATTCTGTTTTAGGATCCGAATTCCCAGAATTCTGGTTATGAACTCTTCTGAGTTCTGACTCCGAGTTCTCTAAATTCCAACTCTGAAATCTTCTGAGTTCTGACTCCGATTTCTCTAAAATAAAACTCTGAACTCTTCTGAGTTCTGACTCCAAATTCTTGGAATTTGGACTCGAAACTCTTCTGAGTTCTTACTACGAGTTCTCTGAATTCAGACTTTTAACTCTTCTCTGTTCTGAATCTGAGTTCTCTGAATTCAAGCTCTAAACACTTAAGAGTTATGACTCTGAATTCTGAATATTAATTCTTATGAATTCAGACTCTAAATTCTGAATTCGAACTCTTATAAATTCAGACTCCGAATTCTGGTTATAAATTCTTATGAATTCAGAATTTGAATTCTGATTACAATCTCTTATGAATTTTGACTCTAAATTCTTGTTATGAATTCTTCTGAGTTCTGACACCGAATTCAGGTTACGAATTCGTATGAGTTCTGAATCCAAATTTCATAATAAAAAGAATATGAATATTCATGTAATATAGACACCGAATATTTTTACTTAGACTCTAATATTTTATTTTTCATAGACTCTAAAAAATTATTTTGATTATGCAACCATATTTTTCTCATCATTGATATATATATTAAACGATGTCATACATTATATTTCCATCTAATCGTTGTTTGAGTGAAACGTGTACAGGTCCCTCCAAAATTCTAGGAAAAATATGACCGTTGGAGGAGGGACCCGACCATTGGAGATGTGCCTATAAATAGGAGCTCATTTGTATGAGCTCGTAACTTTGATGAATTGTTCTATGAATCTAGAGATTACATGCTGGGGAAGTGATTTCTAGAGAGAGACTCTCAGGCTTAGTGGATATTGAACATCATGTTCAGATTTTCTTTGTGCGACTCTGAAAGTTACTGATTACATTCGAGGGATTCCTGGAATATGAAGACAGAGGGTCCGACTACCTTAAAGTTCGAGAACTTCCTTGCCGAGGAAGACAGAGATGTCGACAACCTTGATGTTGAGGGCTAGTGGGGATAGCATGATAGACTCCGATCTTTGTATTGAGGGCTTACCCGGGTGTGGGTATGACATAATTTCTTTAAAGTATAAATCAAGGGACCTTTATCCAAGGTTGTTGGATACCCTTCTCTTTAGGTTAAAAGATTTACTACCTGTTACTTGTATTGTTTCATGTTTTCTGCTGCATTTTTTATTGTTGAGAAAAGTATCACTATCTTATTCTTCCTTATACTTGTACTCTGATTTAGTAAGATTCTATACACTTTAAGGTATAGTCTTTGTCTTTGTAAACATTTGTTATGTTTCATTTCTGGAATCACTTTTCCATAATTACATTCTCGGAATCATATTTCCGGAATCAAGACAGTGTGTAGAACTAGAGGTTTTGTGAATTACTTTGTTTAACTTTGTTAAACATCACCATCTTTGAAATATCCAAAGGAATTTTTTAATGTATACAATTCACCTCTCTTATATATTGAGCATCTATATCAGTAAATACTTTAATTAGTATCTCCATTTATTATTTCGATCCAACATTTGGTTTCAAAGGTAGTGACCTCGTACCTTGAACCAATCCAACAATTGGTATCAGAGGTCGTGAACTTGTATCCTGGACCAATCCAACAATTGGTATCAAATAAGGTCTCTGAAATAAATATATTCATGTATAAGTTTTTCTTTCTCAAGTTTTCATCATTCTATATTTTCCTTGCTTTGGAATATTTTCCTTGAATCCGAACTTTTTCTATTAACAAGTTTATGTGGAAAGAAAATTCTTTAAGATGGCAGGAATCAATGTTGGTTCTATAGTCAATATAAATCCAACCAGACCACCTGTTTTTGATGGGAATGATTATGAATATTGGGGAGATCACATGAATACATTTATTATCAATACTGGAGTAGATAATTTTGTTATGCTTACTGGAGGATATTAAATCACTGACAAAGAAGTCAGTACCTTCACCAATCAAGAAAAGAATGAATATCAACTGAATTATAAGGTGTGAAATACTTTGATTTGTTCCATGACTAGAAATATATATAGCCAAATTTTATCTTGTGAAGCAAAAAATTTTATTTGGAAGAAACTTGAAGTTACACACTTTGGAACTTCCAAATTTATTGAAACTAGAAGATCCATGCTTAGAGCTGAATATCATGGTTTCTAATTTCCTTATAGAGAACCCATATATAATGTGAAACAGAGATTCATGAATATTTTGAATAGTTTAAAATCCATGGGTGAGAAAGGATTATATGATGATGTTCTTGTTGATAAGATCATTGAAATTATTCCCAATGAATTGATATCCAAGAGAACTGATATTGATGAGAATAATAAGGTTACTCAGATTTCTCTTGATGAACTTTTTTGATCTCTTCTTCAACATGAGACTGGAATGAAGAGAGATGCGGATAACATAAAGAAGAATAATGTAAATGGAAGTGTAGCTTTTAATACAATTTCTAATCATATGAAATCCAAGACTCGTGAGAGAGTTACTAGATCTAAATCTAAGAATATTTTTATTCAATCCAAATCTAGTGGAAGTGAATATTCAGAAAATGAGTTAAAAAATCTTGCTCGAAGGATGAAAAAGATTTTTGGAGAGAATATATTTGAACCCAGATACAAAAAGAAAGAAAGGAAAGATAATAATGATTCAGAAGTCACTTGTTACGAATGCAAGAGAGATGGAAACATAAGACCTGATTGTCCTATGCTCAAGAGAAAAGAAAGAAAGGATAAGAATTCTATGAGAAATAGAAAGAAGTACTACAAAGCTAAAGCTAAGAATGTCTTGAAAGAAAATTACACATAGAGTGATAGTCGTGGAGACTCTTAAGATGAATCATCAGAATATGAATCTTCTGGATAGAAGAATCTCGGTCTAATAGCCAGACTACCTATTGAAAATCATTGTTTTATGTCTAAGGTACAAAATGATGAATCTATGACCATTTTATCCTTGAATGCAAATTATAGTGATAGTAAATCCTATAACTCATCTGATGAAGAATCATCTTCTTATGAAGATAATACTTTACCTACCTATGAAGAAGTTTCTAGGTTTTCTAAACTCCTTGAGAATGAGAATTCAAAACTCAAGAAAAATCTTGATAAGGAAAATTCTAGAAATTCATTTCTAACTAAGGAAATATCATATCTTACTAAAGATCTTGATAAGAAAATTGTTGACTTTGAATGTATTGAAAAAAATTTGAGGAAGTAAATTCTGAGAAGAATAAACTTTCTAAAGATCTAGAATAAGTAATTTCTAAGAAAAATGATTTCGAGCCTAACGCTAGTTCCAGAGAAAATGTTTCAGAAGAGAAGAACTTAGCTATCAAACTGAAATCGGAAATTTTTTACTTGAGGGATTTTTTGTCAAACTTTACATTAGGTAAGGAAAAAGTTTATAGGATGTATTATCAAATCCGACCTCTAAGGAATAGTTTTGGTTTTTGGTTATACTAGTTCTAAACTAGTTTTTGGTAACAATTATTTTGTTTCTCCAAGTCCTCCATTCTGAAATAAGTGTTAGTTTGGTGGTCATTGCACAAAAAATTGTTCCTTAAAAAAAACTCAGTATTTAGGATTTCATAAAGCATATTTTTCTATGAAAATGTGGGTGCCTAAGATTTTTCTTTCTAATGTTTTCAGATCCAATAATGTTTGGATTTCGAAAGCTAAACACTTTTATTTTCATGAAAATAGAGAAGGGACCAACAGCAATACATGGTACATGTATAGTGGATTTTCTCGGCATATGACTGGTAACAAAAACTACTTTGAAAAGATTATCAAGACGAAAGGTGGAAAAGTAACTTTCGGAGATAATGCTCAGAAAGAAAATATTAGTATAGGTAACATCATTCTTCTTGGAAAAACTTTGATTTAAAATGTTTTATTTGTTAAGGGTCTTAAGAATAACCTCATTAGCATAAGTCAATTATGTGATGAAGGTTACCTTGTGAATTTTAGGAATGACAGGTTCTTAGTACACAATTCCAAGGAAGAGTTTATTATTTCTGCCCATAGGCAAGAGAATGTATACACACAAAACATAGAAGACCATAGTAGCCAAGACTTAACTTTCCTTAGTGCAATGGAAGATCATTCTTGGTTGTGGCATAGAAGGTTAGGACACTGTATCTATAAGAACCTATGAAAACTTTCTAAGAAAATATTAGTTAACGATCTACTGAAGCATAGATTTGATTATTAAAAAGTTTTAGATCCTTGTCAATATGTAAAGAAACATAATTCTAGTTTTAAATCAATCGATGAAGTCTCAACTACTGATGCACTACAATTAGTGCATATGGATCATTTGGCCCAACACAGACTAGAAGAATTAGTGGAAAATATTATGTATTTCTCTTAGTTGATGACTACATAAGATTTATGTGGGTCTATTTTCTAGCAATGAAGTCTGAAGCTATTTCGTATTTCAAAAGTTTTAGAGTGCAAGATAAAAATGAGAAAAACCTTCCTTTGAAAACTATTCATATTGATCATGGAGGAGAATTTCAAAACTCTGATTTTGAATCTTTTTGTAGTAGAAAAGGCATTACTCACAATTTATCAGCACCAAGAACTCCATAATAGAATGGGGTTGTTGAAAGAAGAAATATAATTCTTCAATAGATAACAAGAACCATGCTTATTGAGTATTTGGTAGCCAAACACTTTTGGTATGAAGTTGTATGTACTTCTTTTTATACTATAAATCTAGTTTTAATTAGACTTTTTCTTAATAAAACTCTTTATGAGTTATAGAATGGTAGAAAACCTAGACTTTCCTATTTCATGGTTTTTGGTTGTAAGGTATTCATACTAAATACTAAAGATAATATCCATAAATTCACACCAAAATATGATGAAGGAATTTTCTTAGGCTACTCCACAACTTCTATGTCTTATAGAGTTTTTAATAAAAACACATGTACTGTTAAAGAGATAGTACATGTGAAATTTGATGAAATTGATCCATTTGTTTTTAAACAACCCAAACCCACATATTCAGATGAGTTTTCAAAAATTGATTATCAACCCTAGATAGAAGATCCTTCTGATAATGAAAATGTCCATGAAGATATCTCTTAAACATTTACCCCAGAATATTTCTTACCCTATGTTGATGAACAGGTTTTACAAAACCCAAATCAGGTGTTTATTAAGAATCATCTTAGTGATATCATCATTAGTGATATGAATCAACCTATAAGGACTAGAAGTTACTTAAGAAATGAAGTATAACATCTGTCATTCCTTTCCCAATTAGAACCAACAATCACTGATGATTCTTTAGGTGATGATTATTGGATTAAAGCCATGCAAGATGAACTTAATGAATTCGAAAGGAATAATGTCTGGACCTTGGTTGAAAGACCTATGGAAACTTCTGTTGTAGGAGTAAATTGGGTTTTCAGAAATATGTGTGATAAAATTGAATCATAGTAGGAAATAAATATATATTAGTTTCCAAAGGCTATAATCAACAAGAAGGAACAGACTATGAAGAATCTAATGCCCCAATAGCTAGACATGAATCTATTCATATTTTACATGCCTTTGCAACATTCTTAAATTTCAAACTTTTTCAAATGGATGTGAAATGTGCTTTCCTTAATGGTTATGTATAAGAGGATGTTTTTTTGAACAACCTTCTGGTTTTGAAGATACAAAACATAATAAACATGTTTTTAGACATACCAATGCTTTGTATGGACTTAAGCAAGCCAATCAAGCCTGGTATGGTAGACTTACATGATTTTTGCTTCAAAATAATTACGTTAATGGAAATGCAGATCCAGCCCTTTTTATAATGAAAGATAAGAATTTTTTTTGATTGTTCAAATATATGTTCCTGACATTATATTTGGTTCATCTCAGCAATCATTAACTGATTCCTTTGTGTATCTATTGAAATATGAGTTTGAAATAAGTATGATGGGTGAGTTAACATTTTTCCTTGGTTTTCAAATTTCTCAAAAACCAGAAGAAACCTATATATCTCAACATAAGTATATTGGATATCTTCTTGAAATGTATGGATATGACAACACTAAGAGTATTAGTACTCCAATTTGTACCTCAAATACACTTGATCATAATGAAGCTGGGAAACCAGTAGATCAAACATCTTTTAGAGGTATGATAGGAAGTCTACTTTACTTAACATCTAGTTTTCCATACATAATGTTTTTATTATTCTTATGTGCAAGATATCAATCCAATCCTGAGAAATCTCATTTAAAGGCAGTGAAAATAATTTTTCACTATTTAAAGGGAACCATGGATTTAGGACTCTTCTATACTTCTGAAAATGATTTTGTTCTGAAAAGTTTTTCACACACTGACATTGGTGGATATAGAATAGATAAAAAGAGTAAAATCAAAACTTGTCATTTCTTAGGAGATTCTTTAGTTTCATGGTCTTGCAAGAGGCAACACTCAATAGAAAATTCCACTACTGAAGCTGAATATATAGAAGCTGTAAGTTGTTGTGCTCAAGTGTTGTGGATGCTATACACACTGACAGACTATGGTATGAATTTTACCAAAACAAAAATTTTGTTTGATAATATAAGTGCCATATCCTTTAGTAAAAACCCGGCACATCACTCTCATGATAAAAACATATATATTAGGCATCACTTTCTTAGGGATCACACACAAAAAGGAGATATCATTCATTATTTTATTGGAACACAAGATCAACTTGCTGATATTTTCAGAAAATCATTACCCTCTGATAGATTTGAATACATTAAAGAGAAGTTAGAAATCATAACTTTATGGTAATATTCCTTTTTAAATTCCTATAGAACTAATCTCTTTATAGTAATAAACTCCTTTTCATTGGGGGAGTACATTTTCTTTAGTTTTCAAAAAAATTCATAGATAGTTTTTCAAATTTTTGTAATGAATATTATCATAATTGATATTTTCATATTGAAGATTTTTGTACTTAAAAGTTTTGTAATGATGATTTTCGTACTTTAAATTTTTGTAATGAATATTTTCATACTTGAAATTTTCGTAATGAATAATTTTTTACTTGAAATTTTCTTAATGAATATTTTTTTACTTGAAATTTTCTTAATGAAGATTTTTGTACTTGAAATTTTCATAATGAAGATTTTCGTACTTGAAATTTTCCTAGTGAAGATTTTCATAAAACAAAATTTTGTAATGAAGATTTTCATACTTGAAATGTTCATAATGAATATTTTCGTATAAAAAATTTTTTTAATGAAGATTTTCGTACATGAAATTCTCGTAATGATGATTTTCGTACATGAAATTTTCATAATGAATATTTTCGTGCTTAAAATTTTTGTAATGAAGATTTTGGTACTTGAAATTTTCGTATTGAAGATTTTCGTACTTGAAATTTTAATAATGATGATTTTCGTACATGAAATTTTCGTAATGAAGATTTTTGTACTTGAAATTTTTGTAATGATGTTTTTTGTACTTGAAATTTTCGTGACGAAGATTTTCGTACTTGAAATTTTCGTAATGAAGAATGTCGTACTTAAAATTTGATTAATGAAGATTTTCATACTCCAAAGTTTCTTAATAAAATTTTTTGTACTCAATTTTTTTCATGGAGATTTTTGAAGTCAATTTTTTTTAATCTAAAGATCTTCAAAAAGAATATTGCCTATTAATAATAATCTTCATGTCAATATGAAATGTATGATTTCATTTCTTACATTTTAGTAATCATATTTTACTTGTTGGTATTTTTTTTTGTTTTAAAATCATTAGATTATCTTTTCCTTAAATCCGATTGTTTTCCTTTAAAACCTCAAATGATCGGATCCTACCAAATTTTCCGTGCAGAGATCATTTCAACCATCAGATCTAATCAGAAGATTTCTCAACAATTGGATTGACTTTGGAAGTTCAATTGTCGTATCAAACACCTCTATAAAGGACCCCCCCGATAGTGATCCCACATCAGATTTCAAGCCATTGTGTGCTGAAGCTCTGTCCCCCTTTTAAAAGATCGTTCTGAACCTCTCAAATCTTGGTCAAATCTGAATGTCTATTGTAGTTATTTCTCAAGAGATGTTAATTGTCAAGAAAATTTCTGAATGGAAGATTTATAGACAGAGGTTGGTGCATCTGAATTTCATTGCCATGTATGATTCCATTATATCCAAGAACATCAGGTGGAATGGATGGGAAAGCATTTTCATATCAAAGAGAGGATCTCAAGATGTAGTATATCCAGATTTTCTTGTGGAATATTATGAATCTACGAGATTTTTCAAAGAATAAGAGAGGAATAAATTTTCTTTCAAAATCTATGGAATTTTTTTCCCTTTCATACACCAAGGCTTCAAGCTTGGTGGGGTTGTCTTATGGAGGGGAAGATGAATTTTGTTCGCATAAATTGCATGATGATAAAAGAAGTTTCAATAAGCTGAAGGCTATGAAGTGTCTTGAACTTTCATATGTCAAGACTCTGAAGACTTCTCACCTCTCTACAAATAATCGGATCCCGGAATTATGGGTTCAAGGATTTATCATTCTGAGAATGGGTGACAAAGACACGTTGAAGAAGAGTGATATGTACTTTTTGAACTTCTTGGTAAAGCAAAGTAAGATCAACTTGATGAAGCATATTCTCATTACAATTGAGAATTTTAAGAATGGGAACTTGAAAGGTCAAATAATCATGTTTGCAGCCATCCTCTTTAATCTAATTGTTTGGTGCCTTGAGTATTTAAAGATTCCTTGTAGTTCCAAGACAAGGAATGGAAAAAGTCATGTTAGTAAGTGATGATACATTGAAGATAATGAATATTGTTTTATCTAATGATTCTGATGAATTTTATAACCTACCATAGGAATAGGTTGAAGTTGTTCCGAAGGAACTAGAAGTTCATAAACCATCGAAAAAGGGAGGAAAGAAGAGGAAGTTGAAAGAAGTAGTAGTTGAAGGTAAAACCCCAGAGAAAAAACACATTACGCACCTCTAAAGAACAAGAAGCAGAAAGATTATCAAGATGTGGTTGTAGCTAAAAAGAGGGAAGACAAAAAGAATAGGAAATCATGGGATCCATGTTTTGGTTTAGAACCTGCTGAGGCCATGGCTTTATAATAGAAGACCACTAACGATATTGAGAAAAATCTAAAGAAAACATGCAAAAGAATAAAATGACTGAAGTTGAGTTAGTCCAATATCTTTTGAAGGTGACTGAAATAGCATCCGAGAATATTTTGGTACCACAATCTTTCATTGTAGACGCTTTACCAGAAACTCCGGGTAAGAATTTTTTCACTCTGGAAAAAGCCCAAGAAAAGACTATTGAAGAAAAAGGAGAAGAACGAGTAGAAATTAGTGGTGGAACCGAAGATCTTATAAATCAAGTTGAAGATTTGAGATAACATGATGAGTTTCAAGATGGTGTCAATGATGCTTTTGAAATTTAAGATGGTAAGATCAAGGATCTCAAAAGTAGCTTTGAGGAAAAGCTAACTCTTGAGAAGAATAATCAGATTCAAGAAGTGAAGGATCTAAATGGAAAGTTGTATTCTGTGGCCCAAATATGGAAGACAGAAAGAGATCTTCAGATTGAGATAAAATAAAATCTTCTCAATTAGGAAGAAGTCCTGAAGGCTCAGGAAAAGGATCTTAAGTCTCACGAATAAAGAATCAAAGCTTTAGAGAAGAAATTAGTGGATCAGGAACATCTCATAAATTAAGAAGAGGAAGACCACAAGGAACTCAAAAAGCTGAAAATCATAGTGAATAAAGTGATACCCAAGGAGAAAGAAGGAAAATAGATCCAATCCGATCATTTTTTGTATTTTCCTTCTTGAACAAATTATTTCCAAGGATAATGAAATTTTTATTGCTCTCTTCCATTTTGTGTTTTCTTATACTAATCTTCCAGGTACGATAATTTCCTTTTACATTACCGGTATTTCATTTTGAAAATCACAAATGGGGAGATGGAATGTAAAAAAGAGTACTAAGTGTAGAAGACATTTCCTTATCCAAGGGGAGTTTATCTAGAGGGTTTCATCTTAAAGATTTATGTATACAAGATAATGAAAAATTCCATTCTGAAAAATAGAATATGATCCTTAGTTGTTCCAAAGCCTAAGGGGGAGTTAGTCATATTCACTATGATTCATAAGTAAATGTAGATATGTTTTATTTTCAAGAGCATAAAAATAATAAGTCCTTATATTCTTTTTCATAAAGATGTTTGTGCTTTCCAAAAAGGGGGATATTGTTGATTCAATAAGGTTTCCTTATGAATATTCCATTCCTTCATGTTTTGAAAATCACAAACACCTATTTTAAGGAAAAATGAATTTTATCTTGATAAGGGAAATTTTCCTACCTTAAGAAAAAAATTTGTTTCTCAAGGAATTTTTTTCCTTACCCTATTTTGTATTCATAAGGAAAATTTATCTTTACCATTTTTTCATTGTTCATATCATAATTTTTCTAAATGTAAAATTTGGTTTGTATCCAAAACCTAGAAATCCTATAATTACCTGATATGAAGAAATCTGTTTTAGGATCCAAATTCTCAGAATTCTAGTTATGAACTCTTATGTGTTCTGACTCCGAGTTCTCTGAATTCAGACTCCAAACTCTTCTAAGTTCTGACTCCGAGTTCTATGAATTCAGACTACGAACTCTTCTGAGTTATGACTCCAAATTTTCATAATTCAAACTCCGAACTCTTCTGAGTGCTGACTCCGAGTTCTCTGAATTCAGATTTCGAACTCTTCCGAGTTCTGACACTGTGTTCTTTGAAATCAGACTCTGAACTCCTCTGAGTTCTGACTCTGATTTCTAAATACGAATTCTTAGGAATTCAGAATCTGAATTCTAAATACGAATTCTTATGAATTCAGACATTGAATTATGGTAACGAATTCTTATGAATTCAGACTCTGAATTCTGAGTGTGAACTCTTATGAATTCTGACTCTGAATTCTTGTTACGAATTCTGCTGAGTTCTAACACAAAATTCCGGTTAAGAATTCCTATGAGTTATGACTCGAAATTTCGTAATAAACAGAATCCGAATAATCGATAATATATACTCTGAATATTTTTACTTAGACTCCAAACTTTTATTTTTCATAGACTCTAAAAAATTGGTTTTGATTAAGCAAACAAATTTTTATTCATCTTTGATATAGTTGTGAGATGATGTCGTACATTCTGTTTCCAACTGATCATTGTTTTAGTGACACATGTATAGGTCCCTCTGAAATTCAAGGAAAAATATGACTGTTGGAGGAGGGAGCCGACCATTGGAGATGTGCCTACAAAGAAGGTATCATTAGAAAGAGCTCATAACTTTGATGAACTATTCCATGACTCTAGAGATTGCATGCTAGTGAAGTGATTTCTAGAGAGAGACTCACATCTTAGTGCGTACTAAACTTCTGGTTCAGATTTTCTTTATGTGACTATGAATGTTTCAAATTACATTATAGGGCTTACAGAGAAAGGAAAACAGAGGTGCTGACTACCTTAATGTTCAAGGACTTTTTTTCTGAGAAAGGCAGAGGTGCCGACTACCATGAAGTAAAGGGCTTTCAAGGATAAAAACATAGACTCTGATATTTATATCGAAGGATTACCCTGGTTTGAGTAAGACATACTTTCTTGAAAGTATAAATAAAGGGGCCTTTATCCATGGTTTTTGGATACCCTACTCTTGGGGTTAAAAGATTTACTACTTGTTACATGTATTATTTAAATTTTTCCACTGGATTTTTTATTGTTGAGGAAAGTATACCTATATTATACTTCCATATACCTGTACTCTAATTTAGTATGATTCTTTATGCTTTAAGGTGGAATCCTTGTCTTTGTAAACTTTTTTTATGTTTCATTTCTGGAATCATTTTTCCAAAATTACATTCTTGGAATCGTATTTCCCGAATCAAGAATGTGTGTAGAACTAGAGGTTTTGTGAATTACTTTGTTTAACGTTGTTAAACTTCACCAACATTAAAAGTTCTAAATGAATTTGTTAAAGTATAAAATTCACCCCCTCTTGTATATTGAGCATCTATATCAGTAGATACTACAATTAATATCTCCATTTATTATTTCGTTCCAACATAAGAATCATAGGAAACCGTAGAAACTTTGGTGAAACAGTTTAGAATAAATGAATTCTTTCCACAAATTATGTGTTTCTATGATACAAGTGAAATAATTTATCAAATGATCCAATAATAAGAAAATTCATTAATAACACATTCTACACATTAAGGGTTTCCCCTTATTAGTGGTGTCTTATTACTATATAGCCCATGCCATACTGACCTTATGGAACACACCCATTATGCATGTTTTACAAATAAGTTATAATGTATTATTTTACATGTTTTTTTAACTTAATGTGATATACTATGTTGTTTATTTTCAGTTAATATAATTTATAATTATCATTAATTTAATATTATCAGTACAACATTTTTAGTTAATCTAATAAGGTTTATTTGTTGAACACATAGTGAGATCCAAATGGACTTAATATAATCACACACTATATAGACAATTTTGTTATAAAGACCTGATGTAATTTAATATTATAAATGGTAAAGAACTACTTTGAGGTTATGGATCCTCATGTTAGGTATTCAAATCATGTGGAAGTAACATGATTGGGGTTTAATTCAAAGTGTCACATTCATTTGAATAGCATTTTATTTTTTCAATTTTTTTAGTTACATGTAATAATATTTGGATTTGTATCACCAACTCACTTCCCCTTCCCCTTGATCATACTTTTGAAATCATGAGATAGATTTATATGAAAACGTAGTGATGAAATGTAGTAATATTTTTTGTATTTTCAAATTAATTATATAATATGATTTATGATATTATGGTTGTCTATTACTTGAGAGAGAAAACAACCAATGTAAGTAAAATTGATTCATGTTCATGGAATATATACTATTTTATTTTTTATTTTAATTTTGTTATTTATGTTCTTGATTTCCAATAAGTAGTTTCCATTATGTCTGGATCTAGAACACCATATGTCACTAATCATAGACTAGATCCTTTCTCAGGTAAGTTGAAGCCCATGTTGGTTCATGACTGGTATCCATAGATCATATATCCAATGAAAAAAAATCATCACATTTTCAATTATCATTTTTGAGAGAATTGTTCCCACATTACTTCCCATGAAAAACTAATACACAATAATAACTCATTTTTAGTAGTTTTAATCATTATAAAAACATTATCTGATAACATAGTGTATATATTCATGATAAATTAAAGGGTAAACACAATATTTAAATGAAAACTAAGATAATAACTTATCACTTCTTGTATAGATATTATGAAAATGGATTCTATAATATGGTTATCTATGTTATTTAAATGGTCCCCATTTTTTGAATTTTAAAAATTAATAAATTCTGCAATCTCTCTTTGATTATTTTTTACTACTATAGATCAATTTTGAATACATAAAACCTATGTAATAGTTTCAAAATAAAAATATAAATCTTGATTGTTTGAACACACAGAAAAAATTATAAGAAATGACCTTATAAGAATAACATGATTTAGTTTTGGGTTTTTAACAATTATTAGTAGATGGATCACTAAATTATACACATTATGTTTATATATGATGTTTATGAAATTCATTTCTAATTTATAGTTATTTAATAAAATAATTACCAATTAGTGTAGATATTTAGCAATTTTTCGAATGATGAGTTTATTTTAAATTTTATTTTTTAATTTTAATTAACAATAGAAATAATTTTTTATATATTAGAAATTAATAATAACTTTTAATAAATAAATTATATTTTATAAGTATTCTAGGTATTATATTAAGGGTGCAATATTACAAAAATAGACATATAATAACATACATTAGCCACTTATTTTGATTAGGCCTATAATTCCCCACCCGCCCAAGGGTTAATAAACATAATTAAAAACATTATTTGTACATATATTGTATAATATATTTTAATAATTGGAAATATTCCCCCCCAAACATTATCCATCTCAAATAATTATAAACTATCCATATGATAGCAACACGATGAATTGACGATGTGTTTAGTTTTGTTACTCATGCATACCACATTGTCAATTCAGAAATTCTTGCAGGGTGTTAAGAATCATTCATTCCTTCCTTTTCAATTAAACATTGAATTAAATACATTTTATTTATTTCTCCCTTCTTGCACATGCATGCGAGCCACTATACCTCACATCATTGCCTGTAGTGAAGAACCATGGAAGTATTGTTTTTGATTTTTTGATCGCCAATTTTATATTCTTAATGAATATATATTTTTAATTATTAATTAAATATGAATAAAATATTAATATATTTCAATTAAATATATTTATTTAGAATTAATTATATGTGAGTGTGTGTAATTATATATATAATTATCTTTGTAATTAAATATATACTGATATTCAAAGATACAATCAAATAAACTTTTATAATATTATACAAAAATATACAAATATGATTACTATTGTTAATATTAAATTAATAATGAAATTTTAATATAAAAAAATATTAAATATTTACTAATAATTATTATGTTGTTATATTTTTTACTAGTATCTTTTTATCATCCATAATTAATTACTAGTTGTTATAAATATTTATTAACTAACATTTTGGAAACCGTTATTGTGAATTAATAGACATAAATTACTCATTAGTAATAATTATGTAGATATTTGTGTGTCTATTTGTGTGTATTAATATGTATTAATATAAATATATATATTATATATATTATACTATGAAATTGTGGAAAACCAAAAACATTAATAATAAAAATAATTAATTAAATTTCACTTCCCCCCTTCTGTTACATAGCCCTAGAAAAAGATGGGTTTACCCCCTCATCATAGTGATGAGAGAATAATAGGGAATGAGGAAATAAAATAAGTGAATAAAGAAAATAATGATTAGACTCATGGAGGGTGAAATTTCTTTCACTAATATTTGATCTCCTTCGAATCTGAATTATTTCAAGGAGGAAATTAAACTATTTATAGACATTGGATGGGGTCTTCCTACACAATTACATGATGTGTAATGGGTGTTCACATCATCTAATTATACCATAAAGTTGGTTCAATTATTTGTGGATATGTTTGAATCTCATACTCAAACATTGACTATTGAATCATTTCACGACTTGTAAATGTGGCTCATGACATGTAGTGGCTTCACAGCTTGGAATTTCATGATTTGGATACCCAATTTTCAACTTATCATGAACTGATACTACAAATCGTGTTCTAATGATTCATGACATGTAATTACTTTTTCTACTCCTGAATCTCATATTTTCTTGGTTTCTTCAAATTGGTGGCTTATAAGTTCTCCATAATTATTCTCAAAAATTTGGTGCCTCACCTCTTCCCTTCCCTTACAGAGTGAAGTGTGTTTCTCCTCCACTATTCATCCATTTTTGTACCATTTTAAAATATTCAACATTTACATCGATAAAACATAAACAACTCAAATGGTTTCAAAATTTTCAAGATTATTTATTTGAATAAAATAAATATTATAATGAATAACTATAAAATGTATCCAGAAAATATAGTTATCAAATATCACTATGAAATCATTCTCTTTTGGACACAAATTAGCCTTTTCAATTTATCACAACCCAAAATTTTAACCTGATCATAACATTTATTTATACACACTATTCCATAACTATTAATTTACATTATTTTTATTTACACACATGCATTGCCATTATTAGACACCATTTCCATAAAATCTTTCATGGAAGTACAATGAATTCTACTCCCTATGACCAAGACAACCGTCACATGTGTACCTATCATGATGCATGCTGCTTATATCCTTAGGTTCCTAAAATGATGCATGAATTAACAACCTCATCTAATTATGGCCATGATAAAAATATCATAAATCAATCACATCACAAAGCATATGCATCACCCAATGGTGAAATATCCTTCAACTGTAAAAACACACATCGAGAACAAAAATTCCAACACCAGATAACATGGGTTTCACCCCATACCATGGTAAGATAATCTCAATCATGAACTCATTAACAAGGCTTGACACCTTCCTAACTGCCTTTCTACAATCCCCAATGTGTTTTTCGCTGAAAATACCTCTCTGATAACACATTGTAATGTCCCCATCCCAAGTTCCCCTAAACCGGTGCCTAGAGATGGGTGATCGCACAACCTCAAGAACACCTCCCCATATATGAGATGTTTCTGACTATCAGCGAGGGTGTAAGATTCATGTGGGGAGAATATACCCTATCATTCAAAGAAAGGCATACCAAAAAACATATACAATAGCAGAAAAAACTTAGATATAACAATGAACATGTATAAATAGCCATCAGCAAAACTGGGTATAAACCACAACCAACAGTAAATATTTTATGTCATGCTATAGTTCCAGGTGAACAAAACCCAAAATAATAGAAATAAAAGAATTACCAAAATGGTTATCACTCCATGTCTAGATGCTCACCCAAACACACCCCAAAGAAGACTCAATTATTAAGCACGGGGAATTTTCCTTTACCTGACCTCCAACCATGAAATATGATCAGGTACCCAACGACGGTCTGAAAAGGGTGTGAGTACAAGTCGATCAGCCAAAACCAATTGTGACTATAGAATATCCATTCTAAACAGATAGTGCATGAATGTGATAAATAAATACATGTAAATAAAATTCAATACATGTAGCCATTAGTAATAAAATTTACCCTATGTTCTTCCATCATCAAACCCCAATTCAAAACATATGACATCTAAGTGATAATTCACCTTTTTCATATGTTCAATATATTGGTGATGGTCATGATTCACAAGGAATATGGGAATAAATCATGTAGTACATCAAAAGTGAAATGCATCACAACAAACACATTACCCTCCCCATGATACCTTAGTTGGGGTGGGGTGGAACCTCTAGGGGAATAAAACGTAGTCACCTTACCTTACTCGTGCATTGATTGGTGGAATTTAGAGCCTGAGTCCAACTCAACACATGGAAATATAACCTCATGTCTATATTCCACCATAAAAAGTCATGTTAACATGTTTATTTATTCGTTCACAACACGTAAACACATTACAACAAAGCATAGTCAATATAGTAAGCAATATCCCAACAACAACAACAAAAATGGGAATCAATGTAATTCTACAATACATTAACACATTGTTCATTTATATCACCTGTCCATTTTTCCCAATTGACATTCCCCATGCTTAACATTCTAAGAATATTCATGTACAAAACATGATTCATTGACTCATTCCAATTAATCCCATTTACCCCATTTACATTCTAATCCGAACATTTCTTTTTCCATTTTCCAAAAATAGACACATCTACCCATAATTTTTTCATAATAATTACATCAACCAATTTACACAATCATCAAAGGGTCTACTTATTCACAAGTTAATTTCACCCTTTAGATTTCTGTTAACCATGCCTTGGAGGGCTAGAACACCCAATGGGTGGCCGTAAATTGGTCAAGTTATTCTCTACGCATCACATGGGTATCATGATGGGTTCCATTTGGTATTTAGACACCCATTAAATAAAATATTGAAAATTACACCAATAACACATCAAGGAGAAAACAAGAACATAACCCCACATGAAAAACTCTATGTAAAAACCAAGGGATATAACTTGTAGAACACCTACCTAAAATCCATTAATGAACGTTCTCTAAATCTAAGACTTGGATACCCGTTCAACCACCCTTTGAAGCATGAACCTAAATATTACTAGAAAATATTTTTTTTATTCCTTAAGATGGAGATAAGTGAAACTAAAGACCCAAATCTTGAAAAGAGAAGAAAGTTATGTGATGGAATTACTCAAAGAAACGATATGCAACAAACGGTGTTCCAAATGGATTAGAAATGAAGAAGATTGACCCATTCCAATACTGGGTTTAAATAGGACGTCTCTAGGGATAGAGGAGGAAGAAGAGGTAGATAAATCAAATGGGGATCGTAAAATTTCAGTATAGAAAACTTTAGTTTTTCTAACTTTGACTCGATCGCAAGGTTACCCGCACGGTTTGGAAAACCTTGTGGAACCCATGAGTAAGCCACTGCCTGAGGAAGGTGAGGTCACACAATTACCTAGGAAGCATTGTATGGTTTAAAAACCGTGCTCTAACTGTGTGATATTCCATTGTGTGTGGTTTCACAATTTTCCTGAGCCGACCCCACAATTTTCATGACCATGCACCAACCATGAACCTTTCACGATTTGGCATGGTATTTCTTCCATTCATGTCTTGAACCCCTGAAACACACTTGAGGTCCCATTAAAATCCCCAGAAGCACATATATAATGAAAAAAAGGGATTGAACCAAAATTTGAACAAGGACATACTTTCATGAAATATGAGCTCTTATATAAACAGTTCATAATTAATAATTAATAAATAATAAATATAATGTATTAAAATATTAATTATGTAGATATATACATTTTTATATATGAATTTACATAATTTAATTTATTTGTATATATTTATGCATATTTTTATATATTCATATAAATATATATATGTATAAATACATTAGTTAGTTTTATATTTGAATATTTTTTATACATTTATAATGATATATATATATTCCTATATAATCAAAATCAAAATTATAATATTATATATATATATATACATTTTAATTAGTAAGTGTTAATTATTAATTATTATTTGAAAATTATGTATATATACGTATATTAAAATGTATGTCTCTACATTTATTTATGTATATGTATATATATATATATATAAACATTTGATTTATTAATGAATTAGGAACATGGTGGGATGAGAGGTCACCCCTCCAACCTTTGTCGAAGAAAGGCCACTGAGAAAGACTCATCTTTGTCCAAGTCGGCTAATAAGAACATTGATTCTCCTAAAGAGCCAATTCATATTGTTGCTAATGCTTTGACTTTAAATAATTGTGTATCTCAAGTGTCTCATAAAGGCAAATAGATCGAACCTTCAACACCAAATATTTTGCCTGCTTTGGTTGATGACACTAAACACAATGATGTTCAAAAAAATGTTGATTATCAACAGGATGTCAAGAAGCTTTTTCATTCTTCTGATGTTCCTGGTAAATGGTGAAATGTTTCTGATGATGAAGGGGGAAAGGCTGGACTCATTGGTCCAGGCAGTGGTGGATCTATCTCTTTCAAGGATGTTGTCCTAAGTGGCGAGGAAAGAATGACTGAAGGGTAATATTTATCCTTTGTTCCATAAAAGAGAAGACCCCCCAAGGACTAATCTCAAACCCCTAGGAACATGTCTGCTAGATCATCTTCAAAGATGTCATGAAAGGTTGAATCAAACTACCTGAAGGCCTTTAATTCAGAAAAGTCTCAATCTGAGTGGGAAGCTGGAGACTCTGATTATGGGAATGAAATGTCATATTATGATTTCATGTCTTGATGAATGAGGGAAATTATGGTTGTTTGACCTCGTTCGCTGTTTCTATGTACTTTCTTTCACTCTTAATAAACGGTCAGAATCTTTGCTTTTGACTAGACCTTTTAAAAAAAATTATTACATTAAAATATGAAATTTTTAATTTAAAAAACATCGTATATTGGTTTTTTAAACCAGTTTAAAATTTAATGAAGACTAATTTTAAATACTTTTTTTATTATCATGATAAAATAAAAAATGTATGCCATTTTTTACTATTTCTTTCAATGTGTTTGTTTATGATAATATTCATGCCACAACCAATGAACTATATCCACTAATGTAATCCCACCATCCATATAATCTTTAATCTCATTAAATAACTATATACTATAATGTTGATGTGTGAAGTGTAGTAGAATAAATATAGAGCTTCAATAATCATGTAACTTATATGACTCAAAAAAAGTCATATAATGATTTCAACATTCTATACCTACATTATTAATAAAGAATCAATAGATTTTTAGTAGTTTTTTAATATTTTACAAGTACTTAGACTATGTTTTATAGATTATAATATAAATATCTTTTATCCATGTAATTAATAATCTTTATAAATTTTTATATAAAAGTTGCATGTCGCCAATTCATTATATAATGTTGTGTAAATTAAAGTTAATGTTATTAATGGTGAGAAAGAACAAACATGTGATATTCTATATTAGAGTTTTATTTAACTTAAAATATCCATCAAAATGGGAAAAAATAAATACAATTATAACCTTTGTTTTTAGTGTTTTAATTGAATAAAATATTTAAATGTTAACCATTATGTCAATATATCCAAATCAATGAAAGATATTTATATATCTAGAGATGATAAACTATCCAATACATTAGGGGATATAAAATTCAGATACCAAAAGTCAAAAATTATACAATTCATTAAGTTATACTTGAAATTAATTAAATATATGATCAAATGACATAAAAAATTCCTAGCATGAGAAAAATAATTTATAATGATCCATATAGACAAGGGATATTATTTTTTATATAAATCCAAAATAATATCATCGTATCATATAAGAAAATTTTCCATATAATTAGAAGGGTATGTGTAATTATGAATATCATTGATAAAAATAATCTCATGAAAGGGTATTAGTTTAATATATGGAATCAAATAACACTTTCAAATGAAAGGTATAATATTAAAGTAACCTCATTTAAAAATTATTGTTTTTATATGAATAAAATAGAAGAATTATAATAATATTTTAGAAGAATATATTAATTTTTGACTCATATATTATATTAACAATGGTGATAATAATAAATTTTAGAGAAAACTAGAAAGGCCATCAACATCAATATCAATGGTTTACTTGTTCCAAAACATGGAGTATTATAATATCACATAACATAACCAACTCCTAATTATATGATTTATAAATAGGTTATCACTTTATCGCATTTCAAGGATCTTATCAATTAATTATTTTAGATAATTTGGTGAAACATTAAACAACTATGTGTACAATTTCAAATAGTTTACATTTTTTCAAAAAAAAATATAATTATGTTTACAACCATTTTTCATTGAAGACATTTTTTATTTGTTTAATATGAGTGCCCATATATGAAATCATGACCATGATAAATTATACACTAATACTAAGATCTTATGAAAACCATATAAAAACATGGTTTGAAAAAAAATATCTCCAAGGGATATAAAATAAATTTATCCCATTAATCTGTTGAGAAATATGGAAGAAAATAAATACGTTTACAATATTGGAAATAGATATTTGGGAAAATAAATACAAAATCTACATATGTGAAAATAAAAAATATCTAAAAGATATCCTTTTAAAACCATTAGAAATAACCTGAAAACCCATTTAAAAATCATATAGAACATTGTAACTTATTAAAAATATTCATTAAAACAAACCATTCCACATTAAAAGTTCATAAAATGTTCTTACATCATAAAAAAATTATTTCAATGAAAAAACGTTTCAAATGAATGACATATATAACTTAGGGAATTATTTTCATTATTTATGTTCGAACATCTTTAACCCTTGTTAAAATAAATGAAGCCCAGTTAATTCTAAATGGGTAAAAACCACAGTTATCATCCACATTATCACCTTCGAAGGCTACAACATTACCCAATGCATTGTAAAACTATATTGGATTCATTCATCATAAAGAGATATATAAGTCCCACCTATCATGATATATTATGCTAAAATAAAATATCATAAACAAAAAAAATAATCATTAAATTTTCCACAATGAAAAAATTTGAATAATCATTTGATCCCATAAGAAAAAAAAATTCAATATTTACATATTCGTTGGGATAAATATACTTTTTATTTTGAAAGACTTAATATTGAAAAATTATTTGAGGATTGAGAATAGGATATGCATTGAAAAAAATTACATGTCGGTGAATCTTTATAATGAATAATATATACGATGGTTGGGAAAATATGTCGTGTTATACATATTAAACGCATTCTTTTTCACTTTGGTAAAAAATGTCAAGATGACCTATATGGTAAGTGAATCAAATATTACTTTTTATATAATTAAAAATAAATAAATTTTTTACGTAATTTTAACAAGATATTATTTAAAAATAGTTACTTTAATTAAATAACCTAAAAAACATGGTTATTTTGTGTAATTATTTTAACCAAATACATTTAAATAATGTTTTAATGAAAAATATTGAACATTAGGTCTCATCCAACATTATACATTCTATAATTAATTAATAATAAATATATAATAGTTTTATGCTATATTAATATGCTTTTGATGTTCAACCCATTATTAGTATTCTATTTATTGCACTTATAACCATGCCAGGTTTAGTCAGTAAAATGGTGAAGTTCAAGGTGGATATTTTTGAGTCGTTCAGTTTATAACTTCCAAAAATATTGTTCTGTTAACTGTGGTTGAAGTGGTTATTATTCCATTACATTAAGAATCATGAAATCCTTTTAATTACTATATTTATAAATTAAATACTATTTTAAAACTACCCATTTAAGTTTATCATGAAAAATGAATCAAATTATTTCATGGAGATTGTAGTCCATACATATGCGTGAGTGATGATTTTGTTTTCCAACAGAGTGGAAAAATAAAGTGAATAATATTTTAAATTTAAATAATATTAAATATTTTATATATGTCATATTTATTCTTTAAACCCATACTTATAATAATCCTTGTAAGATGTAAATGAATAGTGATTCACATCGCTTCATGGAGGTGGTAGTCCACACATATGCATGAGCTACGTTATAATTTTCCAACAGATTGTAGAATAATAATGTATGAAATATATTTTATTTAAAAAATAATAATTCTATTATAAATATCATATATATTTATTTTATCCATTATTTTCAACATCCGTATATTTTGGTGATGAAAAATGAAACACATTACTTCATCGATGTGGTAGTCCACATGTTTTCCCAAACATTTCCCATGGGACAGAAAAGGGGAGAAAACTAATTTACCCATAATAATAATAATAAATTCATTATAAGGTTTAAATATAGCATATTATTTCATCATGGTTAATAAATATTTTAATTATATTAAATCCTAAAAATCATGAAACACTCAGTTAACAAAAATACATATTCATTGGAAAAATTCCATTGGATTACACCTTATGCTTCAGTATATTGGTCTTTTGGTGAGTCCAAGAACTCTTGGACAATATAACATATGATAAATAGTTTTAGGTCATTATTAAGATAAATGGATTTATGAGGGAAGTAGGTTCTCTTTGATATTTGATGGGACTGAAACACATGTAAATACAGTAATCATATATATATAATATATGTACTTCTTATGATCAACATGAAAAAATAAAATTATTTAGAATCTTTGAATGGTCGTGTTCAAAATCAACTCAACCAACCGTATTTGATAATTTTTTTTGATATTTCATTTTCTATCTCTTATTTTAATCCCCCTTTTACCCATTTAGCCTTTACAGTGGCGATAAAGTGTTTCCGTGGATGATATTTATATAGTACCCTAATTTCAATTATGTAACCCTTTCTATATGATTTTAAAGTACATAAATTAAATGTGTTATTTTTTGGAGATATTGGAGAAGGGGTGGAGGGTTTTGGGGGGCCTTTATTTAGGTGCACGATTGGTACATGATTTTGGAAAACATGAAACACATACCAGAAATTGTGCATAATGAATGAGGGGCTAAAGTTAAGGCACACATGAATCACGTGGTTTTCCAAAACAATGGAAAATACTACGAGAAACCTTGTTATGTTTATAATGTTTTAGAAATTTATATTTGGAATAGTTCGCACAAATTTTTTTAACCTAGAAAGACAACCATATGATTACATAATTAAGGGAGAGACATGGTCATGATTAGAAAATGATTTTCCTTACTATGTGGATAAATGATGTGTGGGTAAAAAGTTTGACCCTTTAATTGTGGATTTAATTCATTTTCACCTCTTAATGCTTCATTTTTCCCCTAACGTCCCTAAGGTTTGAATTTTCCCCCCAAATGGTTTTAGAACCTCTTTACGTTGAAATGGAAGCAGTCTAGAAGATCTTTACATTGATTTTAGGCTAGATTCTTATAGTATGTCTTTATTCTTGGTTGTTCGTAATGGGGTTAAATAGATATTCTTTTCTATCTCTCTATTTTTTATATATATCTATTGTGGATAGATCTATGATATTTAATGAAAAATATTATTATATTTTTATTTTTTTATTAAAGGGCATGATATCTATGGCGGGTTCATGGGGATTTAACTATGTTTCTTTTATTTTATTTATTTCATTAAACTTTTTCATCATTAAACCTGAGGTAGGTGGACACACTATTTAATCCTTTATTTAGATCATAAAGTAATAGTTTCAAACTGATTTAATTGATTTAAATTGATTGTGATTTTTTTGTTAAAATCAAAGTAGAAAAATTCTTTAGTGATGGTTTTTAGATTTTTGTGGAATTGTGAATTGTTTTGAAGGATGGTTCGTTAAATGTTTATCAAATATTAATTTTAAAAATGGTTTTTTGGTTGGAATTTCATGATAAAGAGTTTCAATAAATGTTTTTATTGGAATGTTTTGTTAAAAAAATCAATAAATTGTTTTTTATAGTAATGGTTTTGGAATTGAAGTGGTTTTGGCATCGAAATGGTTTTGTGAATACAAGGTGGTGTGTATTCATATTTCACTATGAGTCTTGGTTGAAAAAAAACCTAATCTCAGTGACCTATTTGTAAAGGCACATGGGATTTAATTTCGTTATGATCTTGTGGTAGATCTGTAAGAAAACACTCATGTATATGGAACTTTGGTAACAAAGCACTCAAGTGTAGTTGTGTGGTTATGTGTGATATGTGAAATTTAATGGATATTACAAAATAGAATTCATGAAATTGTTTGAAAAAAAATTGGTTTTCTTTAATTGGAAGTTGATGTTGTTTTGAGAAAAAAATTTCATTGGCTCTTGTTTATATATTGATGCAAACTATTTTAGAAATTTTTATATATAAACTATTTTTATATAAATGTATCTAAAATTTCTATCCTACTGAAATGTGTAAGGAATTCATTTTGGAAAAATAAAATGAGTTTCATAAATCACCATAATTTTGGAACTTTTCGTCTTTTCCAAGGTTATTTATTGAGACATGGGAAAAAGTAAACTAGCACACATATTTTATAATAATTTACGATAGTTGGGGATATAGTGTAGAGATGTGTCATGTATAAGGTTTGGATCATGGAGTTTTCATTGGTTGTCTTTGAGTTTTTTTGCTCTAATAGTCATCTATGGTTTAATTTGATACTGTAGTATTCTATTTTTATACTTGGATATAATTTGATTCTTATTAATGAAATGTTATTTTTAATTTAATTATTATCATGAATCATATAGTGGTTTTATTGGTTATTTTTTTATTAATAAATGGAAAATTTTCCCCCACATGTATTAAAGCCCTTATGAATTTTTTTACAGTCATTGGAATCTTGAGGATCTCTCACAAGGCCATGTAATGTCTTTCATCCTTCTCATGACAATGTGAATAAGAGGGATATTACATGTGGTATCATTCATTGATCCAAAACCACTTTGAGACAAGTTGTATAATATTGGTTCGTCTATTGTGGAACAAGTGGTCTTCATCTTGGTTGGTCTTTGACTTAGTATTGGGTTTTTATAATGGATTCGATATTCATTCTGGTATATTCCTTGTGTCAAGCTAGAAGAAAGGAGTCGGATTGTCAGGAAATTAAATGTAGAGCATAAAAGGAAATTTCTAACCATTTTATGAGGAACATAATGTTACGAGGGAGTATGGTACATATGTGTTTTAGAGGAACTTATAAGAATTAGAATGTCATTATCACTGGTTTAGACAATGACATGATCATTTAATTATTTAGATGAAAGAATACCCATTAGGATTTCATATTTAATTTGGGTAATGATAAATTATTTTGGTGTAAAAATTTGAGATTACTAAAATGAAAATTATTGTTGTAATTTAAAAATTGTTTGATTTTAAATTGAATGTAAACATTTTTTAAAAATGGTTGATTTTGGAAAGAAATTGTGTGATTATATGATGTTGTAGATTTTAAAATGCTAATCCTTCATTTCATAGAGATTTAGAATTATGAATATTGTTTTTTATCTATATAATGTCACCCGGTAGGTGTTATCGAATCCAATTGGAAGAGGTCGTTGATAATGTGGTTTTACATGAGCGACATGTGAAACAACAGTTAGTCCAAAGCGTTGCTAATTATTTTCAAACCGTTGAGTCAGGACTACAACTATATACACAATTTATGATATCCATCACTACTGAAAATCCAAGTAGAGGATGTAAAGTTGTCTTCACGAGAGGAGGGGAGAAATCTAGAATTAAGAGCAAGAGGAAGAGGGAAACTTATTCTCAAGGTGGTGGAACACATTGGAATCAGACCATAAGAGAATGTTACCTTCTTCCAAGACCCATGATCAAGAAAAGATATTTTTAGTGCGGTTCATTGAGAACTACATACGACTGTGTACCGAACCACCAAAATTGTGCCTCAATTGTAACAATATGGGGAATCCACTTTTCTTTTATCTCATTTCTTAGAGGTCGGGTGTTCAAGACACTTCTCAGGTGTCATAGGAAACATTGTCATTGATTGTATGTGGAAAATAGAATCAATATTTTGATAATAACCAAGCTATACATGGTTATACCATGAAAACTGTGACTCCTTCGCAAGGGAAATCTAAAAAGGGAAAAAAGGAACAAACTGTAGTGACAAAGAAATTATACAGATATGAACATATTATTATGAATGATTAGCCTAGATCATCTATGGGAAGAGGTATTATTCTTTTTAATTTTACCCTCATGCATGTATTTTTTTATATGGGTTCATCCCATTCCTTTATTTCTACTCTAACTACTGAGTTTTTGAGTTCAAAATTTGAGATGATTTCTTATGTGATTAAACGTCAAACTCCTATTGGTCTAAGAGATTATAGAGAATTAATGTGTAGAAAATGTTCATTAAATATTGACCAAGACATGACAAAATTGTATTTCTCTATGCTTATGATGGATTAATTTGATATAATCATGGATTTGGATTGGTTGACAATGAACAAGGCTCACATAAACTATTATACTCGGTGGGTTAGTTTTACAACTAAGGATGGAATCAAGCTTAACTTATGGTGAGACTAGATGTAATGGAAGGTGAAATGGGCTTGTTGGAACTAGAAATTGTAAGAATCTAATGCTAGTTGGTAGTCTTTTTTTGGCCTTGGTTGAAGAGATTGAGGACAACAATTTTCCAGCAACTGTGGCTTGGTTTCCATATATGTTTCCAAATAATTTCCTAGGATTCCCTCTGATGATAAAAGTGTTTTTATGATTGATATCATTACGAGGAATAATACTATTTGCCTTCTATCTTACCAAATAGATATAATAGAATTAAGAGTACAAGATGTTAATTTGGACGATTTGGGGAGAATAGGTTTCATTCCCCTGAGAACTTCACCATGGGAATCACTTGTTTTGTTTTTATAGATAGCGTATGAAACTCTCTAGTTTTGAGTGGATTACCATGAGCTTAACCATGTTATGAAATAGATTATATATTTAATTACATAAATTGAATATATGTTCAATAAATTAAAATTACCCAAATGTTTCTCCATGATTTACTTGTGATTAAAATATACCTAATTGTAGGTTCGGAATGAGGATATTTTGAAGATGGATTTCAGTAGTAGATATTGACATAATGACTATGTTTTAATTCATTTTGGCTATAAAAATTCACTCGTGGTGTCTATTGAATTGATGAATATGATATATCAAAAATAGTGGGATTCCATAATTGTGGTGTTTGTGGACGACATACTAGTGTATTCAAGGAAAAGTGTTAAGCATCCAAAACACTTGGTGACAGTGTTGGGAACCATGATGGATCATCCTTTTTATTCCAAATTGTCAAATAATAATTTTTGGATACAAGAGGTATGTTTCCATTCCATTATATCTCTAAAAAGATCTTTCTATTGATATAGAAAACATATCAGTAGTTTTCTCATAGAAACCTCCAAAGAACACCTTTGAGATACAAAGCTTCCTTGGTCATGCTAGTTATTATTGATTCATTATATGTGAATTTTAATAGATATAAACTCTTATCAGGGACTTTAAAATGATAAAACTTCAAATAAAATGGAATGAAGAATGACAATATTATTTTCATGAACTTAATGTTCAACTTACATTACAGAAAGTCTTGAACTTTCTAGAATCATGACTAAGATATGTGGTGTATTGTGTTGCTTTAAGATCAGGGTTGGGATGTGTTCTCATATAGGTATACTATGTTTTATTATAGATCAAGACAATTATAGGTTCATTAGAAGAAATACCCAACAAATGAGTTGGAGTTAGTTTTTTTTCATCCATGATTTGAAGACATCGTGTCATTATCTCTTTGGTGTGAAATTCACTATGTTCACAAATCATAATATCTTGAAACATTTTTTTATCTCAATGGGACTTGAACTTTAGAAAATGAATATGGATGTAGTACCTCAAAAGTTTCACCTTTGACTTGATGTATACACTTAGGGAAGGAAATTATGTGGTAGATGCGTTAAGAATAAGGTTATATGTTTAGTTGGAAAATAAATTTTCAGATGAGTTTTAGTTTATGTCATTCCTAGAAGACATGAACTTGGAATGAGATGATTTAGGTGATGCTGTGTTTACATTCTAGTTTCATTTGTTCATTATTTTGTGGATATGTTTAAAGAGGCACAAATGTCTGATTCATAATGTACTACTATGAGGCCAAAACACACAAAAGGAGAGACCATTAAATGGTTGAGGCTGGATGGGAATTTAGTGTTGTGGTTTAGAAATAATATGGTTGTACATATAAACTATCATAAACAAATTTTTCATGCATACCACCATTCAAGATTATTTGTTCATATATAAATACATAAGATGTGTAAGGAATTCAAATAGTAGTTTTAGTGGGTCAAAATGAAATGGAAGGTGTCTAAGTTTATTTCAAGATACATAACTTATCAGTTGGCTAAGATAGAGCATCAATGTCTATCATGTATGTTACAGACTTTACCTATTTTAGTTTGCAAATTGGATGAGCTAGCTATGTATTTTTTAATAGGTCTCCCAATAATTTTTTGGTAACATACTAACATAGGGGTGACAGTGGATCAACTCATAAATTTTTCTCATTTCAATCCTATTCATGAAAGATATACGGTTGATGAAAAATAAAAAATAATTATCTAAGATGTGGTAAAGATGAAGGGTATACAAGTTTTGATTGTTTCAGACAAAGATCTTAGGATTGTGTCTTATTTATGTGTGTCCTTATAGAAATCCCTTAGGACTCAGTTGATTATGAGTATGGAATATTTTCCTCAGACTGATGCAAAATTCCAACTGATGATACAGACATTTTAATACATGCTAAAGGCTAGTGGAATGTATTTTTTTGAATTATGTAAAGAGAATGTGCTGTTATAAAAGTTCATATATAACAACAGTTACTATGCCTCAATACATATGGCTCTATTAAAAGCATTTTATGGGAATTCATATCTTTCTCCATTTTGTTGCATGTAAATATGTGAGACTTTACTGATTGGGCTAAGACATGTTCAAGAAACATTATAAATGATTCAATGGGTCATAAAATCAATGCATAAGGAACTTAGTCGTCAAAAACAATATGAGGATAATCACCGATGACCCTTTTCATTCTCTATGAGTGAGCATGTGTTCTTAAATATTTATCTGAATCATTAATGTCGATGTTTTTGGGAAGTATGGAAAGTTATAACGCCAATACATAGCCCCTTTTGATATATTGTAATTGGTCGGTGAAGTGGAATCTCGGTTGGCATTGCCATCACAGTTTAGTGTTGTGCATAATGTGTTCCATGTATATCATTTGAAAAAGTTATTGTCTGATCTTGCATGTGGGATTCGATGGGATCATATTGAACTAGATCCAGATACTTCATCGGCAAATATCCCATTGTGAATTTTAGATAGGAAATAAAATGTCTTGCGTGAAAAAATCAACATTCTAGTGCCGGTTTTGTGGAAACATGGAATGATTCTTGAAGAAACATGGGAACAAGAGAATGAAAAGAAAGAGTAATGGTCAATACTCTTTCAAATACAGTATGGTTTTTCACTTTCTAGGGACAGAAAGGCCAATGATTGGGATAATTTATCACCCCATGAATCACCTATGTTTCAAATTAATTTATTTATGTTTATGTATGTAATGTATATGGGTGATTTTTTCGAGAGTTTTGATAAATTTTGGAGTGTTTTGGGTATTTTCATTAGGTTCACGATTGGTGCATGGTTTGGGATAACCAAGAAAACCCGATAATAAGATCGGTAAAATGAAACATGGGATAAAAGGAAGGATCTTCAGGGGGAAATTTTTTTCCAAAACCATGAAAAATCCTAGGATAAACATTTATGCATTGCATATTAGTTTTATAGTTTACATTAGAATGGTTGGTGTAGGGTTTGGTAACCATGAAAACCAACCATGTGAGGCCTTCCATTAAGAAGATCCAAGATAATGGTTAGAACCTAATTTTCCTTACCTTGAAATTAAATTGTTCATAGGTAAAAATTAAGATGCTTAAATTATTGGCCTGTCATGTTTTAAACTATAAATGCGTTGTGTTTTCCACTAAACAGCCTTAACATAGTATTTTCCTTCAAAATGTTAGAATAACCCCTCGCTATTGATTTGGAAGCGATCAAGATTCTTTTCTTGGTGATTTGAGGCTAGATTATTGTCATATGTATTCGTTTTTGGTTGTTCCTGATGTGTTTTCTTATATCTTCTTCTCTATCTCTCTCGATTTCTTATATCAATGTCTATTTTAGATAGATCTATGATCTTTAATGAAATATAAGATATTATTTGGATTTCATTATGATAGGGGATGAGATTTATGGTGGGTTCATGGAGATTTTTCGTGGTTTCATAGAGGTTCTTCATAAAATTAATTTTTATCATCGAAAAACCCGAGGTATGTGTCTTCACTCTCAACTCCTATATTTTTAACTTGAAGGCTTAGTTTAAAATTGATTGAATTGATTGAATCCGATTGTCAATTTTTTTTGCAATGGTTGGTATAAACCTTATTTAGTGACGGTTTGTGGATTTTTGTTCAATTATGAATTATATTGAATGATTCTTTTTTAAATGGAATTTAAATGTAATTTAAAAAAAATTATTTTTTTTGGTTTTGATTTAACGAGAAATGGTTTTAAATTAGAGGTTTGTTTTATTATAATAGCTTGTTAAAATGTTTTTCTATAAAAAGAATTTTTTAAATTTTTTAGGAGTTGAAATGGTTTCTAGAATACTTGGTGGTGTGTGCTTATATTTCATTATAAGGATTGGTTGAAATATGACTATTTGGTTTGTGATAAAGGTGTAATGGAAAATGGGATTTAATTACTTAGTGATGAATTGGTAGATTGATGAGAAACCTCTAATGAGTATGGGACTCTCATAAAAAATGTGTATGTTTATATGTGTGGATATGTTTAGTATGTGGAATGGAATGGATATTCCAAATAATTAATTAATTAAAAGTTTGACAACACTTTTGGGAGTATTTCCATGGAACACGATGTTGATTTGATTAAATAGTTTCATTGGAACTTGTTTATATTTTGATATAAACAATTTCATACAATTTTTAATTTAAACTATTTTTATTTAAATATTTCTAATATGTTATATCCAATTGGTGTTAATAGGGATTTCATTGGATAATATCTTCTGATTTTTGTTACTCACCCATGCTTTGGATATTTGGTGCTTTTTAAAATTTTGTTTATCAGTGCATGGGAAAATGTAAAGTATGGTATATCATTAGCATCACATCATGATACCTATATATTATTTGTGGATATGGATCTTGGATCATGTTTAGAGATTGAAGTTTTAGCTGGCTGTCTTTGAGTTTTGTTGATCATTAGACACCCATTTTTTACATTGATATTATATTCCTCTCTTGTCGTAATGGGTTTAGTTTGATTTTGATAAAAGAAATGTGGAGTTTTATTTAATTTTTATCATGAATCATATAGTTTTTTGTTTGGTTTCAACTTATTTTATTAATTTTTTATTCATAAATATAAAAAATTCCCTTACATGTATTGAATCTCTTCAACATTTATTTTCAGCCTTTGGCATCTTGGGGATGTCGCTTAAGGCTGAGTAATTTTCTCCAGCCTTCTCAAAACAATGTGAATAAGAGGGATGATAAAATTTATAATAAATATATATGAAATTAAACACATTTTAGAATCATGAAACACATGACATGAAATATAAAAACACTTTTAAGTATTTATTTTTTTATGTGTTGAAAATTAATTTTTATATAATAACGAAAATTGAAACAAAAAGAGGTTTCAAAAAAATACCTTATGAATTGTAAAAATGATATATGGAGAAATAAAATATGATTATGATTACTATTATATAAATTATATTCTTTATAATAAAATTAGACTAATTTAATGTTGAACCAAATAGAAAATAAAATGGGTCTTTTAATTTTCTTGAAATAAAATGACAGTTTAAAAAAATATGTATTTTTCACTATTCACCCACAAATAAATCAATTTGGAAAAATGAAAACAAATATAATGTATATTTGATATTTTTAATCAAAAAATGAATCCCATTTTATAAAATTAAATTTATAAAATCTTGATATACAACTTTTAAATATAATTATGTAATACATGAAAAACAAATTTCATTAAATAATAGGATTTCTTTTTCGATTGAAAAATTACATAAAGTCATATATATAACTATTATGAATATAAATATATAAAATTGATACATATGAATAATTCTATTTATTTCTTTATTCTATATCATAGGTTTTCATAAGTACTCTTGAAGGACGTATTAATAAAAATCTTACTATATCATAATTTCCCAAGAATGGATCCTCCTTTCATAAAATATAGATTCATATTTCAAAAGATATGTGACATACAAAGGGAAATATATTAAGGTGTTTTTATATAAAACATAGATATGTATTATAGATTTTTAATAATTAGTTAAATAATATCCACAAAAGATAATTTTTTACGATCATGAAGATAAATTGAAATAATAATGATAAAATTGATACATAATTTCAAATAAGTATATAAGAATGTTCCAAAGGGTATACAACAAAAAATGTTACATGAAAATATATAGATAAATTAAAAATTTATTAGATTTTTTTTTGAATGATATTTTTAATAAAAAAATATAAATAAGATCAAACTCTAATATTTTGATGAAAAACCTAAGGTAGATTGGATATGGAAAAAATCTAAAAAACCCAATTTTTTTATGACAAATGACGTGAAGGATGAATATATAAAAATTTATTTAGTAAAATATTATAAAAATAATCCTAGGTTGATCAAACACTTGTACCATGTTATGACACCCACATTTGATAATCAAAAAACAACTAAAATTGTCTCTGTCAAAATTGATGATTAATAACGCACATAGTAGAAGACAAAAATATTATCATGATATGTAAAAAATCCAACCAAATGTATAATCCCAAATATAAAAAATATAAACCAAAGTTAAAACTCCATGTCACCATCCATCACCCCAAAAAAATTCATGTATGATGAAATCATCCGTCCTAATAAACCAACTCACTACATGAAGCCCTTCCCTTTACATATGTCCAGAAAAACCATTTCTAAAAAACCCCAAGGATAATATAGTGTGTGAGTATAAAATCCAATATAATTTAAATAAATAATCTATAAAAACTATAATATCTTTAACATGTTATCTCCAGCTTATAAAAATATCACTTTGTAAGGATTTTTTGTAAGTTTAAATGAATTTGTAAATAATCCCTTGGTTTTAAAAAAAATCCTTCCATATTCACCCAAGTCCAACACTCAGTAATGTATATTATAAATTACTTTCACAAAATCATAACCTCCATTCGATACACCATAATATTAACAAGTTAGATAATAACCATGAAATACCATCACATGATAGTTCCATCTCAAAATGAATAATCATACCATTTAGGATCTAGCCTATGGTAATATGTACTATAAATTAATGAAGCATAAATGAATTTTTTTCAGATCCATCTAATGATGAGTCCAATAATCGTCTTTTAATTTCACCAAAACCTCTAGTGGAATAACACATAGAAAAGGTACGTTTCCATTTACTGATACACCCAAGGTTCCCAAAGTCTTGTTATTTTCAACCCCATTTGAATACATTTCTCACATTTAATAAAAAAAATTCCATTGTAAATACCATCGACTTTTTTACATTGAATACTAATTTATAATTGAAAACAAACAGTAAGGTATTTAATACACCCATCATATGTACAAATAAATTATTAAAAAACACCTACTAAAATATATATTTCACTAAGACAATCTTTATTAATATCAACTCCATCCATTTAAAATGACAATCCATACGAATTTATACAATAAAATCAATTTAATAAAGAAATAGAACGTTTGTATAGATACACCAATCACAAGAACAATGGGTAAACACTAAGGAATGATCTCTTGACCATGATATTGAATCATATCAAAAATGTTATAAAAGGTATTAATATTTTTTTCTTGGTTGCCTCAATTGTAAGTGAAAAGTATTTAATAAATGGATGTTTGGATAGGATGTGTGTTCTTGTACCATGTTTGGTAAAATAAGAGACCACAATACAGCTCTCAGAACCACACTATAGATGTTCTAAAAATAATTCAATCCATGGTGAAACAAAAGGTATTACACTTTAAGGAATAATATTCATCCAAAACAAGCGTGTAAGATGTAGTGATTTTCCATAATACCCCCTACTCAAGTTCCCCTGGAAACCAAGGATCATTATTTTCTCATATCATATTCTCCCAGGGGAAGGCTACACCACATCCTAACACACCATGAAATAAGGGTGTCCAAAAACAAAGAACTAGCAAAAAACACCACTTAAGCACCTATGTCATTGTCTCCCCCAATATACCACACAGATCACAAGGAAAGACTTCTTACACTACAACCCTTGTCCCACAAAATTGTTATTCATGAAATTGTAGTTTCTCCAACATCCTCACTCTAAGGATATATATCACAACTCATGGGTCCTCACCATACCCAACATCTCAATGCCTCATCATGTACCCTCAAGAGTACTTCTTAATGCTGATAATAATTAAATTTACCAAAAAACTAAACATTACCACCAAATAATTTGAGACTCACACTACCAAATCATAAAAATTAAAAAAGAGAATACCCAAACATGGATTATTTCACAATAATCCTTTCCATAAAATAATTATATCCTCATGAATTGCTTAATATATTAGACTTGTGAAAATACAAACCTAATGTTTCCTTGCCAATGATTATATCCCCCCCACATATCATGGATATCTTATCCAAACACCCACAGTACATGGACCAAATGAACCATTATAAAACATAGTACCATATCCTAATTACCCATAATCTGAACTGGTCTCTATACAATAGTGATTCAGGATCAAGATCAAAATCCAATCATTCAGTCACATGTGAAGGTTCTGGTTTAAACTTCCTCAACTAGTTAACATGAGACATATCATACATTGATGGCATATGAGATGAAAATTCTAAACAATATACAATCATTCCAATTCATTCAAAGATCTAAAAGGGAAAATCATAAATCCGTTCCAAATTTCCCTGATTTCCCAACATATTTTGTTCCAATAGAGGTGTAACTCTGAGTGAAACCTAATCATAAATCTCGAAATGTAGTAGACGATGTCAAAAATATTCATAGGATTTATGATGAAAATTTGTTGTGACCAATATTTTCAGAATCAAGTGAACCTTTTCCATCCTCTCCCAAACAAGGTTTAGTCTAACAAAAGACCACATTTCCAAATAGGGCCCACATAAGGGATATCTATTTCTACAACCATGAAATACATCAAAATCACAATATTAATTGAGGCTGAATAATATTTTTTATAGGAAGATTCAACTAGAGTATGTTTTTTCCAATAAACTAGTAAACTCATAATCACATGCTTGTATTATATCCTCATGAATACAAAGATCCATATCTATCTACTCATCCATATATGGATGATATTCTATGATCAAATTCAATTTAAAACCCACCTATTAATTAAAAACCTCTCTAAAACATAGATGTGAACTTTGTGACCCAATCAAATACCCTCACAAAGGTAAACCAATGGGGTTTAAAAATACATCAAAAATAAATTTTCTCAAGTAATTACACCATCATAATCTACTTGGTAGTGAAGAAATGAGATGATTTCATAATCTGATCTATGGTTACCCAAATTAAATTTCCCCCACTAGGATTTTTTGGTAACCATTGAAATCTAATCCCACATACTAATTAAACATTATAAAGGATGAAAAAAATATGATTGAGATGATACACCATAATTATCTAACATGTCATACTTTGAGATAAGAAATATTCAATTGACAACCTCTTTCTTGGCCACTAATATTGAAATTAATAATAATTGTACCTATTCGTCATCCTTCAGTAATCAGACGTGAGAAAACTATGTCCATCATCCATCAACTCAAACCTTTGAGAAATAGGAACCATAAATCTAACCTAGAAACACAAAGAATAAATGGGGGACTAGGAACACTCAAAAGAGTTCTCTACACCATTTATGTTTTGACTAAAATACTAGAAATAAGTGTTTATCACCAGCTCAAATCCCAATCACTCATCAAATGATGAATAAAGCATAACTAAATGTAAGAACACATACCCACTAGAATCTTCCATTCCTATGATCATCTTAGTGAAAACACCTATTATATACCACTCATACACTAACTCCTTCTTGTATTGAGTTTGAAATTTCCAACTAAATTCACAGGAAGCCATATTTTCATTCCAAATAGTGTAATAAATTTTAAAATAAAAAATCTAAATATTTTAATTATAGTTCCTCTTTGGGAATTGAATATATCATTAAATGAAAATATACATCAGGCTCTAGTGATCATAATATTTTTTAAATCATTCCCTTGAGAGATAATGACAACCTTTTTGAGTGCATGCACGACCAGTTAGAACTCAAGATCATGGGTACGACAGTAATTTTCACGTAGACAAAATTGGTGAGATTAATAGTCCACCAATTGACTACCCTACATCATGAAACCACTAAATCTTATAAATGAGGCCTTGAAGAATATATAATAAACTAAAGATAGTTTTGGAAGAATACAAAAAATATCGGAAGTCATCCCCAACTTCAGTTCCATAAAAGATTTCTACCATTTATCATTACATTCATACTTTAAACCCTTAAGGGTCAATATTTTCATCAGAGATGCATGCATGGAATATCAAGAAAACTATACATGTAATAATCAGATAATAAAAAGAATATTCACATATAAAACACATTTATGGGATTATACCAATAAGTTATATCATATACCTTCTCAAGATCAACTGAGATACCCCTCTCAGATATGATATTCCCTAGAAACATCACTTCCCAGATCCAAAACACACATTTGGGAAGTTTACCATACATATGTTGTTCTATCAGGTATTTAATTATGATATAAAAATGATCCTTGTGTTCCTCCTCTAACTTTTAGCACATCAAAATTTCATCTAGGAACAAAACCAAAGAAGATCCCAAGACAAATTGAAGATATTCTTAATCAATGCTATAATGATCATAGGTTTGTTCTTGAGACTGAATCAAATATATATAATTTGAAAAGCCCATAACAGCCTTAAATGTTGTCTTTTGTATATATACTCCTCATAATATAAACATTTGGTACCCTAAATGAGGTTCAATCCATTTAATCTAATGAGATCGACTTAGTTTATTAAAGAGATAATCAATCTTGGTAAAAGAATACATATTCTAAATGGTAACCTGAGTCAAATTCCTATAATAAATGAAAATTATGATGTTATTGTCTCCGGTATTATAAAATTAGATAGGTGAAGCCTAATGTGACACACGAGGATGAATAAATCCCTTACCCTCAAGATCTGTATTCTAGAATTTAATATCCACATACTCAGGTGGTTCCATTTGATATAATGGCATAGAAGTGAGAATCATACCAGGAAGTAGTTTAATGGTAAAATAACCTTCTTATATGCGATGGTAAACACTAAAAATGATCTATAAATAACATTAGGAATGAAAACGCCACTGTAGGATGTAGACCACAAAAAAGGACAAAAATATCTTGAAACATCTCTAACATGTCGAATGGGATTACTGAATCATATAAAACTATGGGATCCATACTCGCATATCTAGAATAGAACTAACCCTGAAAGACATAAGGGCCCCTATATGGAAAAATAAACCACACATGAAAATGATAATATCCTATATAATCCTTTTACCAAATCATCCAATCCATGTAATTATTTATGTCAAAAGTATCATGTTTATGTACTAAGAAATAGCACACCACCTAAAGTTCTTCTACCTTCACCTAGCAGGTGGGTCCTTTGAAACTGAAAAGACCCAAATTTCTCATTATTAAATATTTCATATTATTTTTCAAATATTCTCTACAAAACGTAATGACCCGCACTAGATTCATTTAGGTCTAATTCCATTGGGAACATGGACATGTAAATTGATTTTCCATAAGTGAGGTACTACATATCCCTCTATGTTCTTCATTACTATCGACCTTATTAGTTATATCATACATAATTACTTTCATCATATACTAGGGAATGGAAAAATAATAAAGGATAATGACAAATAATATGTAAAGGTAAAAAAAGTAGATATCAATATATCATGGGAGTAATTGTATTAGAACATGTGAATTAAATTTGAAAACCATACCAAGTATATCATTGATTATAAACTTGAGTTGTGGAATAAATCGTGGTAGTTCATAGGACATGAATCAGAGTGAAACCAATGAACATAAGGCAATAGAAAATAACATTGGCATAATAAATAGATTTTTGGAATACACATATCAAAATTATATAATTTTCTTTACATTTCAAAGACCATTCACAAAACTATCAATTTGGAATGGGTTCACTCCCCAAACCATCATAGTAGTAAAGGTTCACTAATAAGACTATCAAGTTGGAAAAAGTCCCATACATAAATTTATTCCCTCACAAATCCAATTTGGTTTATCTTTTGAGATCTCAATAATTACCCAATGAATTCTAGTGACATATAGGTCTCATCAATCACATAATTTAGACCATACGTATTTGTACCACAACAAAATTAAACATTAATCATTTAAGAACCCTCAAATTGAAATAGATATCATAAAAAATTAGTATTATCATAACCTATGGGAAAAAAATATGTTTCATAATTATTTCCTCATTTCATCATAGAAAATCCTGTGGAAAAAGATGCCAGCCTCAAAATTAGTTAATCATTTCATTTCTGATTAATAATAAATGGTATTCATAATAATATTTTCATAATAAACATAATCCATTCTGATAGATAATTATAATGGTATCCTTAGACAATATACAATTAATACATATGTATATTAGTGGATTTCATCTTAGATATAAATGTTTTTGAAAGAGAAATAAAATTGACTGTTTCTTGGGGATAACATAATTTATTTTCAAACCACTTTTTTCAAAATAAAAAATTCAGAAAATATTTTAAAAATATTTTTGTAATGAAAATAACCTTTATAACATATAAATTAACATTAAAATTAAATTATATAAATGATTTCTGGAATTATATTCGTTCCATACACCTCAAAATATTGATTTCGTTCACATTTTTCGAAATTAAAATGAGCATTAATTGGAAAATGAAATGAAGATTAATTTCATAAATTTTTTTAAGAAATTAAAAAATGTGTAATAATATCATACTTAAATAATTTTTTGAATAATAAAAATATTTTGAAATTATTTTTAGAAATCATGTTTTTCAAATAAAATGGGTTTTCGACAAAAGATTGAAATAATGATGATTTTTCATCAAAACATTATTTTGAAAAACTGAGTACACAAATAGAGGTAAATGAAGTGAAACATGTAATATCATGTCATAATTGGATGAGGATAAAATTAATTTGTTTATTTAGATATATATGACAACGATTAATCATTAGAATCATAATTATAAACTATCCCAACGAATGATGACAATGTATAATAAAATCATTACCACTTTGCTGTTTTTTTGAATCATAAGAACCAATAAAAAACAACATCAAATGTAAATTTTAATATCATTATACTTATTATATTTATGATATAACATTTCAATGGGTATGTATTTACACATCATAGAAGAAGATAGGAAAATAATATAATTACGTCCCAAAGAAGGCAATTTATTAAAAAAATCCCCTACCTAACGTATTGACTTATTCCGTACACATTCAACCCTATTTCACAATAAGTATATGTTTATTATAAATATATTAAATGAACAATATTATATATATCATACCATATATTATTGACCTATGACCTTTTATTACTTATTTATTTATAATTCCATGTTAATGTCATGATTCGGGTGGAAACTGCTTTTTTTCATGTATATTTTCATTTGTTATTTTTTGGTCATATTATTTTGATCATGGATCCATAATATGAATACTTATTTCCATGGTATTCATATATATTATATATTTAATATATATTTATTTATATTAATCCATAATAGTTATAGATCAAAACTAAAATATACCTTTTTTTTGAAAATGATAGGTTATATGTACAAATAAACATTGTTCCCATTCTCGTAAAGGATTTAAAGAAACAAGAGTATGTAATATATAAACCTTAAAAATATTATTCCAAATATATCACATATATTATTTGAAATCTTCTTTTTTATCTTCATTTTATATCACTTACGAATCATATCTCTTCATGGTGAAATATTCTGTCGTACACACGTGCGACATTATCATATTCCCAAAGAATGGAAAGTAATAAGTTATATGTGATATAGTAATAATAGAAGTATAATAATATCATAAAAATTATATATAAACATTAAATAAATAATTATATCCATTATTAAGAGTGGTTATTGAAAATTAATAAATTAGTTGGTGAGGTATTAATTTGATGTACACATGAATGATAATTTAGTATCCCTTTTGATTGAAGTGGACATGGTTGTAGATAATTACCTTAACAGAAAAATATTTGTATATTTAATATAATTATGTTATCACATCATAATGTTTTAATAATAATTTACGGTTTTGGAGTTAGAAATAAAATGAAATGCCTATTTATAGATATTACTACTTCTTCAGACAACTTATTTCAGATTGCCCCAAAATCCTTCTTTGTTAGGATTTCTGATAAAACTAAGAATCCTAGGATGATAGGAGGGAATTAAGTAACATATTTGGTTAGTTATTATATTTAATTTTTATTTTTACATGTTAAAATGATTTTACTAGGGTATTTCTATATGTGAGGTGAGTGGCACACATATAATATTTTGAAAAGTTAAAGGTGTACTGAAATTTATCACATGACCCAAGGATCAAAAAATGGATAATTATATAAAATTATACATTATAATTTCAAAATATCACCATTAAATGATTTTTTTACAAATTCAGGGTCATTTTTCACCCTTATATTATTATTTTAACCGTTGGTAAACTCATTTTTACCTTTGTTATGGTAAATAATTTTTTACAATTTTTACTATTAATTATGGTAAAAAATTAAGTTTAACATAATAGATAATAAAATTAATTTTTTCCAAATATAGAAATAACTATATATAATTACATTCAGATAATTTAAAAAAAATTATTTAAAATTGAACACGTAGACGTGATGAGAATGTTATTTTCTAAAGAGAATATGTTCCAAATATGAACATTTCTAAATTAATATTTAACATGAAAATGATTCCAAACACTCAATTGAATTAATTTATATATAATTGAACAAATTATTCTTTGGAAAACATTTAAAAATGAAAATTATCCTTATAAATTCATTAAACTAAACTACAGTTTTCAATAAAACCCATCATTTTCACTATTTATCGAAAAAATATTATTTACCAAAAAAATTGAAAAATTAAGCTTAATATATTTTTGAAATTATGATTAAAAATGGAGTCCATCTTTTCAAATTAATTTTCAAAAATTTTAAAAAATTATTATTATTATTGTAAAAACAATTTGTTTTAGAAAAAGTGTTTTCCAATCACATAAAGACTTTATATAAAATTAAGTACTTTTTATCAATATACTTATTTTTATAATAACACTATATAAAATATTTAAATTTTTTTTAATCCTATTCATGAAACCATGTTTAATAGATATGATATATTTTAAATCCTTAAATAACAAAATTAATTGTTTTTATGTTTGGTTGAAATGTGTTGTTATATGTAACACATGCTATCACCATGATTTAATTTCATTAAAATAAATAAATTCTTAATAATTTGAGGGTTACATTATACATGCAGTAAAATTAATTTTTCCCTCAAATTTTTTTCACTTTGTTAAAAAAATATGGATACTTCTGGATCATTACTTCCTCAGGTTCTTATGTAGCTTCCTCAAACTAGTGCTTTCTCCAAAATACATTGACCTAGTGAGTGGCCTTATTTCAGAAAAAATTATCTATATGATCAAAAATATCCACCCATTGTTCCTCATCATAAAGATCATGATCCAGTGGGATGAAATATGAGTTTATAATATGTTAATTGTTAGATATGTACTTCCTAAAGAGAGATACATGGAACAAATCGTGGACTTGGTTGAGGTTTGGAAGAATATTATGTTGATGCGATCAAGAATTTTTATGGTATGGATTTTCTTAAGGACTATTTTCAGCTTAATTTTAAAACTCATTACCTTGTTCCATGGATAGATTCTTATAATATCCTTCTATTCAACTTAAAATTCTAAATCATGTCATTTATTATCATCATAACTTTATTTCTCACTCAAAGATTTCTTGATGTGTTGCTGAAAGGCTCTAACTTTCTCTATAATTTCATATGATATCTCATTTCCCAGTAGCATTCATTAAAAATCATCATTACATCACATTGGATCACTACACTTGTTTACATAGAGGAGTTAATATGTATCCATCTTAATACTATTATAAAAACACGTTGTTTATGAAAACTGAACGAGAGGAAGGTGTTGAACTGAAACACATTTTAAATGAAAAGAAAAATACCCCAACATATTATCTAGTGTGTGAATTTTTCAATTAGATAGCCCAACTATTTTCATATGATTTTTAGAGCTCATACTGAAATACATATCAAATATTTATAAGGACTTTTCAAGAACCTAGTTTTAAACCTCATTTCTTGATTCAAAAGAATTTAATTTGGTACACCAGGAAACATTACCACATCCTTAATGTATATTACATCAAGATGATTTAGGGATAAATATTATCTAATATTTTTTATTTATGACGAATTTATAAGGTGATCAAATAAAACCAAAATATTATTATTCTCATTATACATTTTGTGAAGTCCAATTATAAAATAAATGGTGATTTTATCCTATTTGGATTTTGTTATGGGTAAAAAATGTATCATACCTTTAGAATTTTTTCTCTCATAATTAAAATTATGAAATACCACGCATGGACATACAAACTATGAGATATCTCTCTTTATTCCATCCCACTGAAGGAACTCTCTGAAATTTCTATATATTATTATAACTCTACGATTATTCGATAATGAAGAACTCTGACCGTTGGCTAACTACAAGTTCTTCAAATCTAGTATGTAGAGAACATATATACGGTTCCAAAATCTTATCATTCCATCATGATAGTTCTTATACTCTGGAACATTTCTAAAATTATTTTGTAGTGATAAATATGCTTTCTGTGACTCTTTAATCATCACTTAGATAGATGGTTCAAATTTCATTTAAGAAAGATAAAATTTCTCCAATACCATTAGGATTAATAGAATAATACCTCAAAAATCTATAAATATTGGATCTATGTTTGTCATCATCATGGATAATATAGCATTATCATTTTGACTCAGAGTATCATCCACCTTGTTCATCTTCCAATGGGGGTAATTTATTGAGAACTCACAATCATTCCTTAGCTCTTTCTATCTTATTAGGTGTATATTCATCTTCTTATGTGTGAATATGTAATTTAAATTTATTTATCCATATATATATCAGTATGTTTTTATTAAATATAATGTGTCCATATCTTTAATTCCAAAATTAGTGAAACTAACTCCAAATCATTAGTTGGAAATTTTTTGTACTATTAAATATTATGAGTCATAAGTTATAACCATGTTATTATGTATAATTACACATACCACTACTTTCATTTATTTATCACTAAGGATTAAAAACCCTTATCTATAATAGGGTAACACGATAACATGTGAGATAAAAAATATTCCCTTTATTTCCTTGAAATTTTCATCGCACTAATCTGTCAAGAAGAACATAGATCTCTTCCAAGTTAAATAGGTAAGAAAATTATATTGTATTGAGAAATTCCATAAAAACTATCAATAAACATAATATAAAATAAGAAAACTATCGATCTCATTCACCGTGGACTTTGTGGTCCGACATTCAATATCCTCTATCATTGATAGACCTACATACATTCCCTTAATTGATATTATATGACATATAAATGAAACTTTCTTTTCCAAAATTAACACATTATAATTTTTTCTCATAGTTTCTATTTCATTAGGGTCTTTAGTAAAATTATCAACTGATCCTCATTCCCTCCCTTGATCATTACATAGATAATAATATAATCTATAAATACAACCAAAACCTGATGATGGTAATCTCTAAATAATCTAATCATTAAATAAATAAAGCTAATTGGATCATTAGTATGACCGAAAGAACCACTTGATGTTCATACTGTCTATAACTTTTATGAAATGTTTTTTTGCATATATACTCTTTCATAACACTCAATTAATGAAATACAAAAAAAATTAGATCATTGAAAAGTATTGATCTTTAAATAGTTGATCATTTATATCATCAATACGAGATAGAGGAATCATATTTTTAATTGTGATATTGTTCATCCCTATTAATAAATTCTAAGTCACATCAATCCATATTTATCTTTTTAAAAAAGAATAGTTCAAACACACGGTGACACACTTGTCAAAATGAATCCATTTTCAAGGATTTCTTAAATTTCATTCTACAATTATTATAAGTCAATTGGGGCCATTTAATAGAGATTATTTTAAATTAGAGTGTCACCATGTATGAGTTCTATTGAAATCCAAACTTCATGATTCAGTGGAAGATTAAAAACATTCATCTAGAAATCAATCAAAAAATTCCAACATAATAGGAACATCATTGAAGTAAGTTTTCTCCCCATCCAACAGTTATAAAATACACCCATCTAAGTCATAATAAAGACCCATAAAATGGATGTGATCTCCAACTAATGTTCATTGTTATTTTCACGTTGAAATATTATCATATGTTGGGGTGGAATATCAAATGTGAGTTTCCTTCTTCAACAATTGATGTGTTGTTTTTGTATTTAAATCTAATACATTCCTAATATAACATAAAATTCATTAATAGGAATAATTACATGATTTGTAGGAAACCTGTTCCCAGAAATTCCAATTAGTGAGGAAGCATATACTTGAAATGATATAATTGTACACTTAGAGTTTTTCACGATAATTATATATTTAATATTTTTTTGGAATCTTAATACTCATATAAAATTCGTCAAATTCAAACTAATATTTATATCCAAATTCAAATAAGACATTAGAAGTTATATAATAGATGGTATGTGTACCTTTCACAACAACATTATTTCACCCCTCCCCAAAAATAGTGATCATGTGAGATTCCACCTTTTCCCTTAGCATAATACATTACAAAAATCAATAATCATCATTAACCTTTAAATTTTGGGACTGGTTAGAATAGTACTCAAACTCTATACAATTGAAACACTAGAGTTAAGGTGGTGCATTATGTGAATATTTATGTCTATTCATACAATTAGTTAACTTCTTTCATCACTTTTATAATAAATTTCATGATGAAATTACTTCCAATAATTAAATTATTTACTAGTCATTTTAATTAAATTCCCTCCATGTTTACTTCCATACTTTGGGAATAAAGAAAGGATTCCCTTCTTTTCTTTATGGTTTTTAGAGTTTACTTTGAACTTAATCTTCATTGTGTTTTTAAACCCTGAGATATTAATGTAACATTGAAATATATTTTCACCATGAGATCACAAAAAATGAAATCCCCATAGTTACTGAAGTATCATATATATATTTCCCATTAGAGACTTCATTTTATGCCTCATATGAATCAATCAAACATACATTTATGTTTGATTATATTTATATATTCTTACCTAAATTGTCATGTAGAAGTCTCCTCATAAGAATAAACAATTTCAAAAACCTTATTATTTAGAAAACATAATTTATGGAATCAATTTCATCTTGTTCCCTTGTATTCTTGATAAAATTTCACCATTGATCTGTTTCTCCTTCTAAACGATAGACTGTGAAAATGACTTTTACATTTTCCTAACAATTGAGGAATGAAAATATCTTTTAATTGGTATTAATATATTTTTCAGTAACTAGTATATCAGTGGACCCACCAATGGATTTAGGATGTGTCCACATAAAGGACCCAATGGAATATCGTTCCATCTTTTTCTCATTTGGACGATAAAAATGAATCTTGGAATAATAAAATTTCATGATTATATAAAGGATTTTTTCATTAAAAATCATATATGGATTGGATAACCACGGTTAAAATCATTTTATTTTCAATAAAACTCAGTATTAGAAAGGTTCATTCAGGATCCATCCGTAGACTAAAACCAAAAATCATTTTTATGATAAAATAATCATACTAGGGAATCATATAATCATGAAAAACTACTTATATGACATCTAAATCATTTTAACTTTTTAATATCTGAAACCATAGGTTTATCCTTGGTTATTCATAATAATATTATATTAAATTCCCCCATGATGGTTTTTATACAATTTATGAATTTCCAATGTATATCCCCTGAAAGTGTTAAACTAGATGTAGAGTAGAGTACGATGTCATGAACCAGGCGATGATAATTCTTTCTCAATGATCCCTTGATGAAGATATTACTCATAGGTACTCATATTCAAGATCTGCATCTACTTGTAGTATCTAGATCAGGATTTAATTTGTTGTAAACCACTCACTCTATCCATTAAAAAATTCTAAGACATTTTCTTATACATGGAATCAACCGTATAATTATCCTTGGAGTTCTCAATTTTTTTTATCATTATAGTTTCTAAAGGATAACAACACATTTCTCTAATACCATCTGTAAATAGTAAAACATCTCATTCTTAAACTTTACATCTTATTTTATGTATATTCAATACATAACATAATGATCTACATGACAAATCATTTTGCTCTTGTTCCTTTGGAAATATCGCACATAAATAACTCATTCACAAGTGATCTATGACATCTACCACTGTGTTATTCATAATTAGAACCCTTTACAGATATATCATACATAATACCAATAATTATAACATAGATAATGGAAAAAATTGGAAATGATTTTCTTAGATGCACAGTAACAGTAAACAAGTGAGATATCAATATATCATGAGTATAAGGGTATTTTATGATTAGAATATCATTTTAAAATGATACCATGTATATCATAGATCATAAACATGTAAATTTGAATAGATCATTGTGGTTTATAAGACTTGAATCATAATAGAATCAATGAACATGATCCATGAGAACATAACATTATCATAAGAAACATATTTTTTGAATACAAATAAATATAGATAATTTGATTATTGGAAGTTAAAGGATCAATGAAAATGCTATCATTATGGAATGGTTTCAATACCAAATACATTATAGTAGCAAAGGTTCAATATTTTGTTTATGATAGTGGAATGTTTCCCTTACATAAATGGGATCACACTCTATTTCATTCCAGTTTATATCATGAGTTATCAATATATAAATAATGCATTGGATGAAGATATAGGTCCCACCCAATACATAATGAAAATAATTCATATGTGTGACAAACGATCATAGAAGATTCATTATATTAGAGCACATAAAAAATAAATGGGTTTCCTAAACCTTTCATCATATAGAAACCAATTAAATAGATATTGTTTTGATTATTATTTTATTATACCATCATAGTGTGACTCGTTGATAAAAATGGGTTTCGTAATCATTATATCATGGTATAACACAATGAAGAGAAACTAGATTCATAAAAATATGTTTCTATATAAACATGAACCAATCATAGAATGAAAATGAATGGTATCCTTATATTTAATACCAAGTAAATCATTATTACATCATAGTATTACATCTTATATGGAAATTTATTTTAAAATAAAAAACACTTCAAAAATTACTTGAGGAAAATATAATTTCTTTGGAAAGAAATATTTTACAATTAAAAATTAATTAAATATTTTGGAATTTATTCTATTCAAAAATAATATTCAAAACCTATAATGTAATAATCAAATAAAATAATAGTCGTGGAATTGGGAAACACCACTCAGGTCGTATATGTTAAAACAATGATACCATTATAAATTTCTAGAAAATACAAACATGAAATGTTTGGAAGGTGACATTAAGATTCCTTTAAAAAAATTGAAAATTTGTAAAAAAAATCAATAAATATTTTGGATAATGATAAAAAAATTATACCATTTTTAGGAAATATTTTTTCGATTGAAGAGTAAAATAGATACAGGTTTTCATAAAATTATTATTTTGATTTATTGAGAACAAATAGAGATTAAAATGAATTTAAAACATTTATTCTCATCAAAAAACCATTGTATAATAAAACTGATATGTTTCATTGGTGATAGATTAAAATATTCCATCATTGGAAGAATAATCATAAACAATCCCGATAAAAGATGAGATTGTATAATAAGATTGTTACCAATTTTTTATCTTTTGAATTATACGATAAATTTAAGAAAACTATAAAAGGAACATATAATATAATTTAATGAATTTTATTAATGATATAACATGTCAAATGGAATGAATATAAATCACATTTAGGAATATAGGTGCATAATATAACTTTTGTCCAAAATAAATAAAATTAATCAAAAATCCTTTTCAATAAGTCTTAAATTCTTTCATAAACATTAAAAAATAGTATATAATTAATATAATATTATTATAAATCTATTAAATAACTATAATTATATATATAATACAATGTATGATTTTATTATATCCTTTTATAATGTTTTTATTAATAATTCCTTGTTAAAGTTAGGTTTTCGGAAATAACTCTTGTATTTTTTGTTTGTTTAGATTTATTATTGTTGTGGTCCTATAAATTTGATAATGGATTCATCATCTCCAAAATATTATTCATGTCATAAATATGATATATATTTAGTATATATGTATTTAAAATAATCCATAATATTTATAGATTGAAAACGAAATACAATGTTCATGGAGATGTTAGGCCATATGCACACAAGAACATTGATTCAATTTTCATATGGATTGAAAGAAATAATGGTAAATAATATATATAATTTTAAAATTAATTTTTATTTCATATATATCACATATTTTCATTATAAAGATCCATATTAACTTACATGTAATGTGAGAATGAATCACATCACTTTGAGAGGTGATAGTCCACCGTACACATTAACAACATTATCATATTCCCACAGAATGGAAGTAAAAATGGTATATGTGATATAATAATTAAAAAAGAGCAATAATATAAAAAATATTTTATATAAAATTTAATACATCATTATTTCCATCTTTATAGGTAGTGATGGAAGATTAATATCATCAGTTCGCGAGGCTGTTATCATTCATACGCACGAGTGATGATTTTATAAGCCATTTTATGGAAGTGGAGATATGGTTGTGTCATTAACTAAATATAAAAACATCTAATTAAATTTAATATGATAATATTATTATAATTTCATGATTTAAAAATAATTTATATAGGTTGAGAAAGAATTAAAATACAATGCTCAATAAGGACGTTACCTCTACATCATAAAACTTCTTCTGGTTTGCACCAAGATGGATTTATGAACAAAATGTGTATTATATGAAAATGGTAGAGAATTATGGAAGTTATTTTTTTATGTATTGTTCGAACTAAATGGTTTGGTAAGTGTGAGAAGAGATGAGTTGGGGTGGCCTTTTATAAGTGATAAGAGTGGAACAATTGTACGTTTTTTGAAAAGAAAAATATGTAACAATGTTTTGTAACAAGATAAAAGCCACTAAAATTGACCAATCAAGATCCTTGAACATGATAACGTATTTATATTTCAAAAAATATTTGTTGGACATGTATTTGTACATTTTTATCCATTATAGTTTTACCTTAACCCCCTGATAAACCAATTTTTACCATAACCACTATAAATAATATTAATGGATTATAGTATTAAATATTGTCCAAATTTAAGTTTAAATTATTATATAATATAAGTTATTTTGATTAAAAATATTGAATCCTTTTTATATAATTCCATTCACATAAGTGGAAATTTTTTATTTAAAATTAAACTTGTGGACATGATGAGAAATTGAATTTCTAAAGAGAAAATGTTCATAATATTAAAAATTTATTATATAAAAATTTAATATTGAGAAGATTAAATTTAACCAAATTTGATTAATTGAAACATAATATAAATAATTTTCATTTTAAACCCATTTAAAATTAAATACGATCCAAAAAATCCAAGAAATGTAAAAAAATTCCATAAAAACTAGTATTTTCACTATTCAACCGAAAAATAATCATTTCATAAAAATTCAAAAAATTCACCACAATATGAATTTTGCATGACAATTTAAAAAATAATGTTTATTTTTTAAATGTGAGAAAAATAATTTTATTGTTATAAGAAAAAAAAATTGATAATTTTTTTAAAAATATATACACTTCCACAAAAATTATGTACTTTTTATTAATATGATTTCATTATATAAAAACATTAGAAATATTATTTACAATTTTTTTAATTTCTATTCATGTAACCATGTTTAATGGGATGGTAATACCAATCATTTTTAACTAACAATATTAACAGTTTTTTCTGGTTTTTCAAAACTGTTTGACGTATATTGCACAAGATATCAAAGAAATTGATTTTTTTCAAAAAAAATTAATATTAAAAAATGGGTGTAATAGAAACCTTATTTAATACAATTTCCCAAATTATTGTACAGATACAAAAAAATGATATATTCTCGGAGTATAATCCCATCACCGCAACTAAATTTTACAATATAAAAAATGAGTAACATCTATATCAAAAAAATATAGCACCATAGAATATCATATAAACACTATACCACTAATAGTAGTCATCCATGTTTTAGATTCCCCTAGTGCACAATCTTCTATATGACTATGTCCAATCTTGGATTGTATCTAAACTTTATTACCCAAATGAACAACCCCATTGGCCTAAGGATAAGACCTGCAACCATTGGAAGTATCAAAATGAACCAGTCACCACTTGGTGAGAGTGGATCCACCTTACAACCTTAGGATATCATTCCACAATAACACTATACATGTTATTATTGTCCAAAATGATGGCATTCACATGGGGCTTATAAAGACACGTATTTTTTGTCTAATTTTCTTTTATTATATGAAATTATTATGAGTCTGTGAAAATTGACGGCACTTGCTGCCGAGCCCCGGAGTGCCCAGAATGAATTTCATACCTTTTTTAAGGTCAATTCAGAAAACACGCGTGCAGAGTTTTCTATTTTTTGAACTGGTGCTCAGATTAAAAATCTAGGGCACTGTTGAATCTGCAATACAGAGATTCACAAAAAGGAGGTTTCAATTCTACCGTAGAAGGTTGAGAGAAAAATATAGAGTTTGGACATTTAAAACAATAATAAAATAATAAGGTTATTTTAATTTTCCTTTTTTCCATTCCTCCAACGAACAAGTGACGGTGGAGGGACCGAAGACGTGTCAAGCCATTAAATTGATTGACTCTCCTTTACTTGTAACTGCACCATTGGAAATTTGGATTATCCATTAACTAAATTAACCTCATAAATTCTGTAGAGTGTTACCTACCTCCTTCGCCTCATATTTATATGGAGCTTGGGGTGGGGTGATGGAACATATTCACCATGCAACGAAGCTCTACAAATGTACCACAACGCCAACCACTTAGAAGATGATACTGGTTTCAGCGTGTGGTGACGAGTGCCACCAAATAACAAATCAATGACAACGATGAGGGAAGTTTCATCAATCATTATCAGTGGACATCTTATACATGTAGGGATTTATCTTGTTTAAATTAATTGAGTTCTTGAATCATAATCCACTCCCTTGTTAAGATTATAATGTGAAGGGAGTGGGCCAAATGAACAAGGCCCAATCATTCCGCCTCTTATTTTATCATTGTATTCTGTGGGGGTAAATTCTTATAGTTGGATGAAACCCAAATCTGAGGGTCGGGTAGCAAAGGATACGACTCAGGAAATCCGTTTGTGTGATCAGATAGACAAAACAGACCCCCAGAGCCCACTCAGTGGCCCATGGAATACCATTGCAGTGATGGCACCGGTGACCCACGCCGGCAGGCGATGGTGGTGGTCGACACCATCTAGACACGATAGAGGTTGTGTGTTGTCATGCAGCATAAGAAGAGGCCGTGACACTAGGCCACGATGGTCAGAAGAGCAGCGATCAGCCGAGTGGTCGGCACGGGCTGGCCACGGCGGTGGTGCGGTGTGCTGTCGCATGCCGCAATAGGAGAAGGCCACGACTTTTCAACAATGGTGGTCGAGTAGGGCAGCCGGCACCGATCGGCCATGGAGGCGGAGTGGCGTGCCGTCACACAGCATTGGAGAAAGCCGCGACTCGAAGCCGCATTAGAAGAGGTGGGATCTACCCCTATGGGTCCCACAGAGACTAGGCAGCTCCCCGTGGCGCCGCTGCTCTGTTACCCAAACAGCTTAGCCATTTTAGAGAAAGCGGGAGTTACACCCCGTGCCAGCTATGGCGGGTCTCGCGCCTCTAGCGGGCTAAGCTACGCCCCCCTATGGGTGGGGTTGCGCCCTTCTTCGAGTTGTGTTGGGCCCCCTTGCGGGCTGGGCTGTGCCGTCATGTGGGTTGGGTTTCACCCCTTTGTAGGTCTGGCCGCACCTCATACGGGTCAGGTCAGACCGGGGCCCCACTGGCCAAGCCCGCTGCGGCCCATCTCAACCTGGACGGGTCCATCCAACTGGTTCAGAATGGATCTGGGCCCATCTAGGCCCAGTTTCACTTAAAGATCCATAATGCGAAATCCATAAGCTTGTTTGAAGAACTGTCTATTGCGTTGGGATCCTTGAGCGATATGGTCCTTTTGGTATACTTCAATCAGGTTTTAGGGAATGTTGTAGTACGACCGGGTTGGATTGAACCCTAATCCAACCTGGCCCTCGGAACTAAAACGCTTTTAAGTCAGAGAATGAGCATCCAATTGAAACACTGTCTGTCACGTTGGAACCCATAAGACATAGCGGTACATTGGGTTCCTTATTTGTGGATATTATTAGCATTCAAGGTATGAGCTATATATCAAGAAACATATTCTATGGAGCTCAAGTGCACCGGGTGCGGGGAATCATGTGGCTGGATATCTTTGAAGTAGCACCCCTGTGTGGATCGACATCATAGTGACCCAGAGTAGAGGAAAATCATAGATACCTGAAGAGGATCAATTTTATAGAGGCCCATTGAGGATCATCATCTAGCGACCTTGTGTGGATCAGCATCAAACAACCCTATGTGGATCATCATCGAGCGACCCTATGTGGATCAGCATTCCAGTGACCCTGTGTGGATCAACATCCTAGAGACTCGGTGTGGATCTGCAGTAGCATGACCCAATGAGGACCAGCCTTATAGTGTCCCATTATGGAAGAATGACTTACATCCAATAGTTGACCGATAGTAGAAGAAATTATTTTTGATCTTTTGTTGATCTTATAATGGAATAAGATGATATAGGCTAAGACTGATCATCTATATTCCAGAACTCTGAGTTGTATACCTGGTGTGAGCTGACTTTTTCTTCGTGCTTTGGGATTGAGGTCTTGCTTTGTGGTTTATACTTTTTGGAACTCTATGAGACCCTCAGGGGTCAAAGGGTCCCTACTGAGTACTATTATACTCACCCATGCATGGGGTTTTCCCGCACCATGTTGTGTCTTGTGTAAATGACGAGCAGCTGGGCTGAGACTTGAGAGAGCCAGGACCAAGTGGTACACTGAGGAGATGGGCTAAGGTGGAGTGATGTGGAGACAATATGTACCTTCCTTATAGGTAGGATCCTTGGTGGATGATCCAGAAGATGTTTTATCTTTTTATTAGTACTTTTACTTTTCAATTGGGTTTTTATTCTAACCCCTTTACTTTCAGTAGACTTCTTATTACAACAGTTCAATTCATTGTTACTTTTTGTTGTGTTCCTAGATTCTGTGTTTGTAGAGGTTTAAAGAAAATGCCTTCCTGTTTTTCAGGGATATGCCTTTCGGTGATGGTCTCCAACCCCTGGCCTATGGAAGGCGGTCTTGGGGTAGTCATGGGATGGGCACTGGGGGATGGGTCATGACAAAGTGGTATCAGAGGATTCGTTTCTACGGAAGAAATAGGACTCTGATCTTTTTAATGGGGAAATAGTGTTTAGTGTTTTGAGTGTGGTTTTCAGTATGGGGAATCCAGTGTTTGTGTTGTGATTGATGCATCCATACATTAGGACCCTGAATTCTGAATTCCGACTCAGTACACAAAATCATAGATTGCGTCTGTGTTTTAAAATGTTTTTACATGAACAATTTTCAGTCATCTCACAAGGTATAACCTAAGGAACATGGCACACCTATTTATTTTCAAGATTCCACCATTTAGATAGCCAGCTAGGATTCCTGACAGAGTACACAATGATTTCCCACCGAGCGATGAGGCTTCGGTTCCGGGCCCTCTTATGGCATTATCACCTTAGGGTGGTGTACCAACAACACCACTACCTGTTGGGAAAGCATTTCCCCCAACCCCACCAGCAGATGGTACTCACCGACTGAGAGCATTTCACAAGTTTCAGTGGTAGAGGCCTCAGATGTTCTGAGGCGAGATAGATCTGTAGGTGGCTGAGGACTAGCTGGAGGCTCTGGCTAGAGTTTTTTTCTTGGTTGGGACACTACCTTACCAGATGGTGATCCTGGAAACGAGTATTTTCCCGGGAGTAGTGGGGAGATAGTGAAGCTTGAAGCTCCAGACATATGATAAGGAAACCCTCACCTGTGCAGATTTTGAGGGAATATTCAGGGAAAATTTCCTTACAGTGACTCTATGATCTATGTGAATAAAAGAGTTACTACACTTACTGCATGGAAGCCTGACCGTGGCCCAGTACTTGGAGAGTTTCACCGACCTCTTGTGCGACCATACCAACATAGTGCGGGACCATTTCATCAGGGCCCAGACCTTCAAGAAGGGACTCTGACGGCAGATCATAGCTTTGATGGCATCTATCAGCATTTTGACTCATGCTGGTGTTTTGTAGAGAGAACTGATGGTGGAGAGTTTCCTTGCTGAGTAGACACCGACAATGACACCCACCTTGATAGACACGTAGCAGAGTCATCTGCGGATGGTAGTAGGCTGATGAAACATAGGTCCAAGTGGACCAGACCTTCTGGTGGACGACCCCAGGACATAGGGTCAGAGGTGCGAGGATCCCAAGGTTGAAGAGGATAGTAGAGGAGCGGACTGTGCTTTACGTTCGGAGGGCAGGGTCACGTGGCTCGCGACAGCCTGACCAGTTGCACTAATGACCAGTAGGGGGTCGAGGGACTACCAATGAAGAGGCAGATATTCAAGCACTCAGGTCTACATGGTGGTGGATAAGGGAGAGGTGCATGTCGTGCGGCAGGTGGTGGATGACTGTTCGAGGTCTAACCGCCACCACCTCCAGGTAGTCCACTGTGACTACATGGAGCTGGTGGACAGGGACGATCTTAGCACCTGGCAACTGAGGCCTATGACAATGATGCTCCAGATATGATTAGAGGTAAGATCTATGTCTACTCCACCTTAGCTTCAGTACTTATATACAAAAGGTCCAGTCACTCTTTAATCACCACGACTCTTGTTTGGAGCTCAAAGCTTCTGGTGGAGTTGTTGGCTCGATCCTTACGATTAGAAACTTCTACTGGAGAAGATTCGATGATTACACACAGATGCCAAAAGTATGAGCTTAATCTAGAAGGTGAGAGCTTCATCTTGGATCTTCTAGTAGTGGCGTTGAGGCCTTATGACATCATCTTGGGTATGGACTGGTTATCTATGGAATCCCACCTTTTAATTACATAACTTTTCATTACATTTTACAAACAGAGTATCATTAAATTCTAGTGTCTTGGAAATCAAGAACAATAAAACATAAAAACATAAAAAAACTATTTTAAATCCCCTTGAAAATATTCATTAAAAGTTTATCCTATGTACAATTATTGCATCTCATAACCTGGAGGTATACATCAATGGAAAGGGTTAGTTGAAGTCCCAGTAAGTGTAAACAAGGGAATTACTTTACTTGTGATATCAATAAAAACATAAAGAAAAACATAAAGACATAAGAAATGAAAGTAGAGGAATATAATAATGAAAATAACTTCAACCACAACATGAATATGTGGCTAAAACATTTAATTTATACATTCATGATCATATCACAGAGGATCGTCCCAAGGTTTCATAAAAATTACCATTGTTATTCACCAAGATATCGTGAAACTTGTCATCTCTAAAGGAATTCATTACCGAATGAATTTGAGTGATATCATGGTGAACCCTTAATATGTATTTATTTTCATTTGAGCCACATATATCATAATCAAACATTTCATAAATAACCCATAGAGATTAAAAGTAATCAGTTTCACTTCAAAATCGTGATGTTTTAAAAGTAATTTGAAACATGATCGTTATGTCTTTTATAACCATTGGAAAAGGAAAGAGGGTTTCTTGAATGTCAATTAAAGAATAAAATAGATCAATTTTTTGTCTTTATGAATACCTCAATAAATGAAAATATATTTTTGTATTCATATAAATAAAACATGATAATTTTTTTGGAAAAAGAGAGAGATTTTTTGAGACAAATGTTCGGCCGCATAATAGCTATATAACATGCTTTTAGAAAACAATAAAAAAAGAGGGGATTATGGTCTCTAATTAATAAATGAATCATTTATAGTAGAGGTACATAATATAAAGAAATAAGATCATTGTGTGGAATGAAATACCATATAAAAAGGAAACTTGAAAGAAAAGAGAAAATGTGATTTCTTTTACGAAACTTCGGCAGCCTAACAACGCCACTTAAAAATTTAGAAAAATAACTTGATGTGGGTAGAATTGGTCTCTAATAATTTGGAAATAAAATGGAATGTAATAGGAATATATAAGAACATACCCCACATAAGAAGATGGAAACTGGAAGACATAACATAAAGAAAATCACGACTAAAAGAGGAGGGTGGAAGGTTCGATTACATTGAAGAGTAAATTTGAAAGCTTGATGTTTGGGACCTTGAGGGCTTTAGGGAACATTGGTAGGACTCCATGGGAGTAAAAAACACCATAGCTTTGTTGAAAAGTATTTTTTATGGAAATTAATGGGGTAATGTCTTGGTATTTATAGGAAAAGTGAGGGCATATTTAATTAATGTCCAAGGGACACCTCATTAGTGGTATTTACAAAACCATGGGCTTTCCGATGGTATTTGCCCATGGTATTGGCCACTTAGAAAAACTCGTATCACATAAAACTATTAAGATGTCTACCAGAATGATTAAATATTTATTACATCATTAATGATGTAATTAAACACCCGAAACTCAAAACTGTATTATCACTATTCACTAAAAATTCAACTGTTTTAGAAAAATATAAAAAATTCACCCTAACCTAATACTTCTGATCTGAATTCAAATATGAACTCCATTTTATGAAAATAATTTTCTAAATAATTTTAATTCAATTTTTAAATAAAATTATTATTTCTTAAAAAATACAACTCTAAAACAATAACTTGTTTCGTAACACCTTAAAAAAGTAGTCAAGGTCCCATAAAATTATTGTATAAAAATAAAAAAATAAAGTTAAAATTAATGATTAAAATTTATAAAAATAAATTTTCATTTTAAATTATTAAATTAATTATAAAGTTGTAAATAATGTATTTCTGACAAATAAAAATTCTAAAACATATACTGTGGTCGTTTTTTCACTTATAAGATGTCAAAATGGTATTTATACATTCATGGGTGCAGTTTCTATTTTTTGGACAATTTACTATTCATTACTATTCATAAGAGTATGTTACTATTCATACATTACTATTCATTAAAATCATGTTGATCTTATGAGATGCTAAATATCTTACTAATCACAACTGTAGAAGACCATTTTTTGATAATCATTATACATTATTAATTTTTTTTGTATTTTAAAATCATTTTAAAATACAATTTTTCCAAAATTCAACAATAATATAGAACTTCATTGTAAATTTAACTGAACATTTGAAATTCACAAATTTAACATAATAAGAAATAACAATTTCATTTATATAAAAGTATTACCAAATGTAACTAAGGGCTCATTACATATCCCTTATAACACCTACATAGGACCTAAGAGTATGATGTGCTATGGTGATAGAATCTTGGGGTGGCTCGGACAACATTTCCCATGTGGTGATTTCTATCAACATGAACTTCTCCAATAGGGGATTCCATTCAAGGTTCACATGTTGGAGTTCAGCTTGGGCTTGGTCCCGAGAAAATCCCAGAGATGCTACCTCCTTCCCATGCTCTGAAAGAGGGGCTTCATATGGTTCAAGTCTACTGGATGAGGCCATCGACTCTTCTTTCTGTATTAATTAAACATGATCCTTGTATTTATTAAAATTAATTGTAACATTAATAATTTAGTTTCAAATGGTCATATTGACCAACTATCATATTGACCAACAATTATATAATAGTTGAAACCCAACATTTTCATTTAATTATACTTACTTCATTAAATAAAGGATATAGTTTTGTTGAGTATAATGCAATATAACACACAAGTTTAGGAAATAAATACTATCAAAAATTTCAGGTCGTTACATTCTTCCCCCTTATGAAATTTCATCCAAAATATTTTACTCGTACCCTTAGAATAGAAAACATGTGGGTACTTCTGCCTCATAAACTCTTCTGGTTCCCACGTGGCTTCTTCAAATTTGTGGTTCATCCACAACACCTTAAAACGGTGGGTAGTCTTGTGGCGTAGAACCTTGTCTCTACAATCCAAGGTCCCCACTAGATGCTCCTCATACGAGTGTTCAAGTTCAAGTTGTACCACCTCTGGACTTAGTACATGTGAAGGATCATGTATGTACTTCTTTGAGAGGGATACATGGAATACATCATGAAATTGTGATATATTTATAGAAATTTCAGGTAGATAGGCCACTACTCCCACGCTATCAAGGATTTCATAGGGGCCAATATACATTGGGCTGAGAATCCCATTCTTCCCAAACCTCATCACTCTCTTCTAAGGTGAAATTTGAAGAAAGACTTTGTCACCAACATCAAACTCCATGTCCCTTCGATAGTTGTCGGCATAGCTCCTTTTCCGACCTTGATCAGCCTTTATGTATTGATGGATGGCGTGGAATTTTTCTATCCTCTCTTTCACAAGATCAGGTCCAAGAAGATTTATCTCACAAGATTCATCCTGAAAAGTAGGAGTTCTACATTGGTTCCCATATAGATCTTCATAAGGTTTTATTTGAATTCTTAAGTGGAATCCATTGTTGTAAGAGAACTCAACTAATGGGAGATGTTGATCCCATCCTCCATTAAATTTCATTAAGCAAGTTCCCAGTATATCTCTGAGTGTTTGAATAGTCCTTTCATATTGACAATCAATTTGGGGTTTATAGTTCGTATTGAAATTCAATTATATTCTCAGATAATGTTGAAGACTTATTTATAATTTTGAAATGAACCTTGGATCATGATCAGATACGATAGAAAGTGGAACTTCACACAACCTTACCCCTTCCTTTATATAAATCCTGGCATGTTTGATCAAGATATAAATCTTCTTGAATGGAGACAAAATGGTCAGTGTTGGTGAGACGGTCCACAATAACCCATATCGCATTGTTTCCTTTGGATGTTCTTGGGAAACCAGTGACGAAGTCCATAGTGATATTGTCCCACTTCCATTCTGGTATGGGTAGTGCTTGTAATACCCCGTTTAGGAAGTTCTCACTCTGCATTCATTGCCTAACATAACAAGCACCTTCAAGTGTAGTCAGCAATCTCCCTTTTTATATTATCCAACCAATAATGATCACGAAGGTCCCTATACATTTTCATGCTTCCAGGATTTATAGAGAATGTATATGTATGAGCTTCATCCGTTAGGTCTATCTTTATATCTGGAAAAGATGAAACACATAGTCGTGTATGAAATTTCAGTACACCTTCTTCATCAATATTGAACTCAGGAAGCTTCCCATCCTTTACAGCCTCTGATTTCTTCTGTAATAAAGGATCCTCTTTCTGATATTTCGTTATCTTATCTAGTAATGATGGTTGAGAAATCATCTAGGATAGGGTTGATGATGTCCCTTCCCTTATAATTCCCATGTCCGTCTTCACTAGGTCACTGATAAAAGTATCTCTTTGAATCCTCACCATAGAAATAACAACTGGATCATTCCTGCTTAATGCATCAGTGCCTTTTTTTCTCTTCCAGGGTGTTAATGAATTGAACAATAATAATATTTATGAAGTTCCAACCATCTCCATTGTCTCATTTTCAATTAAAACTATATGAAAATATACTTCAATCTTTGATGTTCTGTATATATATCACATTTCTCCCCATAAATATAGTTCCTCCATATCTTTATAGGAAAAACAACCACAGCCAGGTCTAGATCATGCGTAGGATAGTTCTTCTCATGAGACTTCAACTGCCGAGATGCGTAAGTAATGACCTTTTAATTTTTCATGAGGACGCACTAAACCCTTTCAAATATGAATCTCTAAAAATAATGAATCCTTCTCCACATGAGGGTAGGGTTAACCTGGGTGCAGTAACCAATCTCTTCTTCATCTCTTGGTAACTTTCCTCACACTCCTCTATCCAGATGAGCATGACCCCTTTTCGTGTTAACTTGGTTAATGGATTAGAATGTCATGAAAAGGTTTTCAAAAACCTCCTATAATATCCTGCTAATCCAGGGAAACTACGAATCTCAATTATGGTTGAAGGCTAAGGCCACTCCTTTACAACTGTTGTTGTTGCCATGTCAACTGTGATTCCTTCATTAGTAACAATGTTTCCCATAAAAGCAACTTATTTCAACAAGAATTCAATTTTACTGAACTTTCCAAAAAGCCTCTCCTTCTGTAGGGTTTTCAAAATAGCCCTTAGATTATCCTCATACTCCTCACAACTTTTATAATATATCAGAATAGAATCAATAAAAACTACCAAAATGTTATCAAGGTATTCCATAAAGACTCTATTCATCAAATCCATAAAAATAGAAGGTGCCTTAGTTAGTCCAAAGGGCATAACAACAAAATCATATTTCCCATATCTTGATCGGAAGGAAGTTTTCAGAGTATCTTCTTTCTTCACCCTCAATTGATGATAACCAGATCATAGATCAATCTTAGAGAAGAATTGTGCCCCATGAAGTTGGTCAAATAAGTCATAAATTTTTGGAAGAGGGTATTTTTTATTCACTAAGATCTTGTTCATTTCTCTATAATCAATTCATAGCTGCATCGATCCATCCTTATTCTTCACGAAGTTAACTGGTGCTCCCCAAGGAGATAGACTCAGTCAGATAAAACCCTTCTCCAAAAGATCTTGGAGTTGTTTCTTTAACTCCTCTAGCTCCACATTTCCCATCCTAGACGGGGACATTTGTATTGTATGGGATCTAGGTACGAGTTCAATGGAGAACTGTACCTCTATTTTTGGGGGAGGTTCGGGTAACACCTCAGGAAATACGTCAACGTATTCCAAGACGATGGGGGCATTTCTTGTCCTCAAAATTTTATTTAATTCTTCTTATTCACTGATCAACTCAATAAAGAAAGATATAGGAGGTTCTTCTAGAAAAATACTAGGTTGAGATATCTATCCTTGGAAGATAACTATAGGTTTTCTACTCAACTTATGCATCTGATCTTATCATAATACTTTGAGATCCAGTCCATCCCAAGCATAATTTCAAATTATAGAATGGGAATGACTACTATATTTGCGATAATATTTTTCTCACTAAAGTAAAAACTATATTGTCTAAACACTGATGATTCTTGGATAATCCCACCAGGAGTTTTGACTGATAAATCTACTTTTACCAAATTAGGGGTTGATTTTAAATTCATGGAAAACATGGAGGAAATAAGGGAATGCGTAAAACCAGAATCAGAAAAAGTACTTTCTAGATTTGAGAGATCAAAAAGTGTACCTACCACCACATCATTTGGATTTTCATCTTCAAAGATAATGATTGCTAATGTACGACCTTACTCCCCTGGCTGTTTCTGAGGATGGTGGTGATTCCCCTCCACTGCCCTCAGATTTGGATAGTGGTTGGAAAAGAGCCCAAGTATTCCACAATTGTAGCATTGGACATAAGGTAGGTCTTACACCATCTTCCCCTTGTCGTTAGTGTTGGGAAGTTGTGGCTTCACCTCAATATGCCAATTCCGCGCAATGTGGCCATCTCTACCATACTTGTAGCACTTCCCGCTCCCAAGAAGGTTGTTCCCCGAATGATTCTTCCCACATTTATTACACATGGGACATTGTACTTGCTTTCCTCCTCTTCCCTGATTGAAGCTCATCCCTATGCTTGGATCTATCGATCTATTCTTATCATTGCATTTATGAGACCACTATGTCTCACCAAACTCCAATTCAACTTTCATCACACTCTGAAAAATCTCCACATAGCTTTTATTGTCTCGGTTGGCAAGATTATTCCGTAGACGAGGTCTTAGTCCACCAAACAATCTATCAAATATCCCACTAGGATCCATGAAAATGCTTGAGGTATAATCATAAAGCCTTGTGACGTTCATCTAGTAGCTTCCCACGGATTCATTTTCCTTCTTCTTTAGCTCAAGAAACTTCTTCACCATTATTTTTCTCATCGATCGAGGGAAATACATGTTGAATAATATCCCTCTGAACTCTTCCCACTCCATAGCCTCAACTTAAACTCTTGGACTTGTGTTTTTAATCAGTTCCCACCACAGATCAACTTCTCCCTCTAAGTGATATATAGCCAGGGTGACCTTATCTTTCTCTGAACAGCGGATTGTAGAAAAGATCTTCTCTATAAAGGTGATCCACTATTTAGCGATCAACGGGTCTGTTGATCCACTGAAGGTTAGCAGTCATTGACACATAAAGGACTCAATAGAATGTTGTATCTTTAATGGTGAGAATAGTCTCTCAACTTGATTCATGTTATTTGTTATAACTTGAGTCAGTTGGTTCATCATTGGCATGAAATATTCCATTCCGGCTTCCATCGGAGGGTTGTCTGTGCATGGTCCATTTCGGTCACCATTTGTACAGTTCCTCTTATTTCCCAACATTTACAAAAATAATAAAACCTTAGTGAGAATACTATTTCATTTATGAATCTTTTAATTATAACAGTTTTTATGTCTTAAAACATCATGCTTTAAACAATTACATTTCTCTATAAATCCTTCATAATGATTCATAAAAATACCGTGATTAACCAAACATATCCCCTGAGAGTGTTGTAAGAAAGAGTGCAGCAAGGCTCGTTGTCATGTACCAGGATACCCTTAGTTAAGCCTAGAACTCCTTTTCTGAGTTTTCACTCATAGGTACATCTTTTCCAAAGCCACCTCTTACTGCTTGTATCCATACTTGGATGTATTTTCTTGATAAGCCACTTACTCAATACTCATCAAAATACTAGGAAGTATTCCTATATTTAAACATTCTTATTGGGTTATTACTAAATTTTTCATAGCCTAATTTCCATAAATAACTAAACTATCATTTGATACCAACTATGGAATCCTGGCTTTTTATTACATAACTTTTCATTACATTTTACAAAGAGAGGATCTTTAAAGTTTAGTGTCTTGGAAATCAGGAACAATAAAACATGAAAAAATAAAACACCCTTTTAAATCCCCTTTAAAAACTTCTTGAAAAGTTTATCCTATGTACAATTACTACATCTCATAACTTGGAGACATACATCAAAGGAAAGGGTGAGCTGAAGGCCCAATCACATCTTGAATATTACAAATAAACAATAATATACTATATAAATAATAAATAACCCTCCCCATGGTGTTATAGTTGTCAAAAAATTACCTGTAATAGTGTTTTCTACATCAACTCATTAATATTAAAAGCTCATTTTGAGAAGCAATATCATATTTTCTTTTGATTTTTGGATACTACAAAGTTTTTAGTAATTATATAATCTATCCATAACATTTGATAAAACACCATTCAGATAAGCTCATGTAAATGGGTGGAATTGTTATGATAATGAGAACGATTTTACTTAGACTAATAATTTGTCTATACTATTTGATACTTCAAAACAAAAACCTAATCAAAACATAAATTATAAAAAAATTAAAAAAATATAACACCCACATATATTGATAAACATATGGAGAATGGATAAAATTCTCATTTTGTTTTTGAAAAACACCTTAAAATGTTTTGTGTTGACAAAACCTAGATCCTTTTTGGTTAAAACAATCAAAGGAAACAAAATTCAAGTTTATTTAGACAAGATCAAATTAAAATATTGTGAATGGATAATGTAATTATAAACATATATATAATTTTTATTATGAACATAATAAAAAATAGCTTTAATATTCTAACACTCAATTTCCACACAATACAAATAATAAATATTCCAAATTAATTTCAACACATGAGTCCTAAACATACTTCCAGTTAACTTATCATATAGTTGATTTCATCAAATATAATTATGAAATAAACCACAAATTCTCACTATTAAAATAATATGAAATCAAATAATGTAGTATTTATTAATGAAATTTTCCCTAAACATATCAATGATCTCACAAAACACTATGTTCATCAGTTTCATGAATATAATTGCGTTGTTTTTTACTCATAAATTTATAATGATTAGATCAATGTGTTTATAGATAACCATTTATATATTGTATTTCAAATAGTAATCCATTAGTCTTGTTTATCAATACATATACCATATATATATTATTGATAAGCAACTAGTACCATAACATCCATAAAATAAGTCATTAATCCTTTGTAGTGGATATTGGTTCATCATTTCCACCTACATTAACTTGTGGTAATTGATTCTATATCATAACCAATAATTAACTTCCATTATGAATACATTGCATAATCCCATCATAAAACACTAGGTCGTATTATGTTGAAATACCATAATAACCAATTTTCCACTGGAAAGAGGGTGGTATGAATTAGTGGAGTCTATTATTTTGAAATTTAATTATAGTAAAAATATTCTCTTATATCCATTAAATAAATAGTCCCACTATAGTACCAAAACAACCATACACATATGAAATAAATAAAAAAAAATAGCACAAATAATTTTTACAAGTCATGAACTGAGTGTGGGTTGTTACTCCTCACCATGTTCATCCCCCATGGAATAACTAATTCTCAAAAAAATAAAATAAAATAAAAATTTATTTTCTACACATCATATTATTTATTTGGTTATCTAATTACTATTATGATGGAAAATCCCCAGCAGTTATAAAAAATGTTTTAATGACATAAGAATGAACTGTTGATAATTTTTTTTCTTCATTTTTTATATATAATCATCACCTTAAGACATTAATATAGATATAATAATCTCTTCATATAGTGAAAAATCATAAGATGATGTTCTCTTTCAAAATATAACATGAATTTAATACTACTAAATTCTTGATCTCTAATAAACGATTTTGATTGGTTCATAACATCATGATTGAGACTCCATTCCACTTTATTCATCTTTTTGTTGCACACTTTTCCTCAAAATGTTTTCTACAGGTTAACATAATTCATTATCACCCCATATACAGTAAATTTAGAGTCTATAGAGTTAGAAGCAATCCATAGAATATTATTTACAACTCACCACTCTACAACCATAGTTCAATAAAATTATATAATTTTATTCTCCACTATTTCCTGATTTAGTTATTCTCACTTTTATGGATACATGAAATCAAAATATTATCTCTCTAAATAATAGTACGTCGATCAAAAAATTTAAAATTAATCTTATTCATTATCAACTTATCAAGAGAATCGTAATATAAAATAATCATCGGCCACATTAAATATTTATAATAATTGAAAAATAGGATACTATTGAATTTTTAGAATACACAAGTCATCTTATTTATAGAACAAATATCAAATTGTAATTTCTTTATCTTTTTCTGTAACAATACAACAACATTGGAAATTAAATTCATCAACCTAAACACTCAGACATTAAATATTTATCATGAATAAATATATAGTACGATTCAAATTATTATTTATTATTAATAATGAAATTAATTATTAGGGTGACATTTAAAAAATAATATATAGAGATTCTTGGTAAACATATTATGCTTTGTTATATAAAATCATTTATCAGATAATCTAGGACTAGACATCATTCAATGATGAGAAATAATTACCATCTTTTAATTTCACTGGAAACATCATGAATCACATCTCATATGTGATGATCTACTCTTTAAAATTCATCTTATTCACTGTTAGGATTTAATTCATCCAAAATTTTAAAATCTAGAAACATGAATTGGTAACCAATAGACACATTTGAGAAATCTACTTTGTATATGGAAACCCATGCATTGGATAAACTCTGTGCAGTTAAAACAACCTTTGAACCAATTGTATGAATCAAATATATGAATAGTTCAGATACCATTTAGATCAACCACGAGTATGTAGATCAAATTCCTAAACAAACTACTTTCTTTACATATCAATTATGATCCAGTTAATCAACCACATGATTAAATTACATACCACGTGGATCGACTGAGATCTAGTGCAGCAATCATATAACAAATCCACATTCTAGATATAGAATCCATGTATTTCACCATCTAGATCAACCATATAAAGAATTAGTTGAATGTTTATAAAATTTATCGACAACATTAATTAACTATATGAGTATTGGATAGACCTCGCATTTGGAAATTCAAAACATGCCACATTTTCTGTCAATTCCTCCTCGAATCAACTAGAAGATTTATAAAACAATTAAATATGGTATAAAACCCATGTTAACTATTCTTATAGTATCCTAGAAGGATGAAAAATATTAATAATTTATGTAACACGATCTGAAAATTAAATGGTGCTACAGTAGCCCTGATTTAGATGTGTTTGATACAATAATAAACTCTTCGAAATAAAATCAGACTTGTTAAAAAAATACTCATTAAATTCACAAAACCATAGCCTATGTCACATATGATGTTCCATGAACCACACAACATGAAATGTCTAAATTTTTTATTTAATTTCATCTTTCTTTATAATGTAATTTTTTTTAGTTTTATAGATCAACTTCCCCTAAATTCATGCATTGAATCTCAAATTCAAAATACTCCCTCTATAATTATTATCCAATAATTGAAATGTAAATTAGTTTAACACTTTCCTTTTGATCAATAATTTTCTCCCCTTTTGAAATATATGTTTCACAATCCCCTCCCCCATTCTACATAATCAAATATTTATTGGAAAATTAATTTCACACTTATCTAATCTATAGGATAATGTTGAACATATATTTTCAGCCTATGATCATGAAACCAATTTCATGAAATATCCTTTGTAAAAATGTCCAAAATAGTATTCTTAGTGAAAATATAATCCGTATTTATATCTCCACATGGCACATAATCATTAAGAATATTGTACATGATTTAAATATTTATAGATCATGAGTATCACATAAGATTATTCGAGAGATCCTAGAATCTCATTTGGTCACATGAAATCATTAACAGTTTATCAATTACTAACTTACCATCATTCAATGAAACATATACCCACTGCATATATATAGGAATGTTTAATTTTTATGTAATAAATATAACATATATGTAGAGACCCTGACATTTATTTTAACATATATCTACAGACCATGACAGTTACTTTTTGAATATCTATCTCTTGCAATTCTCATTAATGAAAATACCTCCAGATGATATGGATTTCCTATCAGTACAATCCCTTTCGTAATCCATATAATTAAAACCATGTATTTCTTTGTCTAATATTATTCTATAAAACAAACCACTGATTATTGTTCTATGGATATATCTTAGAATCCCAAAGACTACCATAAATTGAGATAATCTAGATCCCTAATTAACCACAAAAAAAATTCCCATGTGAATATAATATCTCATCTTGTGGTCATAAAGTATATTATCCTACCAACAGTTATTTATAATTCTTTTTTATCACTCTTTTCATTAATGTCTTTAGTCATTTTGGATATAACTATAATAGGAGTAGAAACCTCCTTTGAATCCTTGATTCAAAACATTTTAACTAATTCACCAGAATTTTTTTTGTTGTGATATGAATATATAGTCATGTCATTACAAAATTTGAAAGCCCAAGAAAAAATTACTTTCCCCAAAAAAATACATCTCAAAAGAATTATTCACATTCCTACAAAAGTCTTCATAGATTTACACCATATCACTTGAAAATATTATGTCATTAATATATATCAAATCAATGAGATTACATATGGTATGTAATTTCATATGAAATATTCTATTAATTTTTCAATTTATTAACTAAAAGACTCTCAATAATTCATCATGTTCAGGGTACCACTTTCTTAGAGTCTATTTTAGAAAATATAATTTTAAAAAAAATCATTAAAACTATGTTAACATTATTATCGAGATGAAACCCTTAAGATAAGTAAAAAAATATTTCTCTATAATATTTCTATCAAGGAAGGCTTGTTTAACATCCTTATGATGAACTCAATATTAGTTGTGACATACCACCACTAATAGAACTCATATGGATTCTTTTATTGAACCAATATAAATTTATTCTATAATATAGATTCATTCAATTAGGAGTACCCCATGGAAACCAGTTGAGCATTATTCATTGACACTTATCATTTCTCGTTATCCTCATTTTTATAAACCTATTGGTGGAGATAATAATTTTATTGTAAAAACATGGAATAATATTTGAAGTAGAGTTTATAATAATCTGTTTTATCTATGAAATCATAACACAAAACCCATATTCATATTAAACTAACTATAAAATTTATTTTAATTTGATTTTTTACATTTGAGTATTTTGATTTAATAATATATTATTTCATCAATTTTTGAATAGTTCCTCATGTTACCAATTATATTTTCAATATAATCATGTTTATTGATACTCTTATTCCATAATAACTAATTATTAGAATCTTCATCATCAACTATTATTTGATATGTGTTTTCTACATCAAAATTATGGACAGTTTCTACTTGTTTAGTGGGCCTGTTTTCTAAAATCAACAAACTAATATCCTCTACAATTAAATCTGTTATAGAAACTGAACTTGTGATTTTTTATTTTTTCTCTATAATATTATCATCAAACAAACCAAAAAAATAAACAATTTTCAAAACACGACTTTCCACATTCATTTTAAAGGCCCGTCATGAAAAAATCAATATCTTCATTTTATTCAAATTTCTTATATTTCATACCTTGATTTTTTAAAAACAATAGATTTTAAATAAATTGAATTACTGTTTTGTTGTATTTATTTACAATCACATATAATAATTTAATTTTTTCTCTCAGGAATTATCAAAATTCATTTCTGAATATGAAAAACAATGTATTAAGCTCCGCTCTAGAAAATATAGTATTTATATTATTTTTTAAAATTATAAAACACATTTCAAAAATGATTATTTTTTTATATAAGAAATTAAATTTTATTCCAGGTTATAGGGAGAACAAATTTGATGTTTAATTCCAAGAATTTTTATATATTCTAAAAACAAAATTAATGTATACTCAGTGAAATTTTTTTATTGATAACAATATGTATATCCTAAATTCATTCTATAATTGTATTCTATAGATTCGGAACAAGATAATTGCATCAATGTTTTTCTTCATTAACATCAATTTTGTCATCTATGTGAAGTCAACTATGAGTTTATAGAAATAAAAACCACTTTAGGTGGATAGATTTTACATTTTCTAGGAAAAATTAGAGTGAATGAGTTCATGTGCTATTAATGATTGTATCACTACATTTCTATGTTTTTGCAGGAAATTTTCCCCATCTAACATGATCAAAACATTTCTTCTCTTTGTCTTTTCTATTTATTAAAATAGCATGTCATGTTATGATTTTAGATTTTACATAGAGTCCTCTAGACAATATGACCATGTATCATATGCATCAATTCATTTTTTTATTTTTCATCCAAGATATATTATTTAGTTAGATCACCATTTTGATATATGTTTCTACTAATTCAATTTCATATTGCAATGAAAATACCATAGATGGAAGTCTTTATAACACATGTTTTGTTTCAGGAATAGAACATAATTTCCTTCATCTAAAAATTATCATACACTCAATATATTGTGTTTCACCGCTTCCATATAAAGAACATAATTTATTTTAAGATTATATTCTTTAATTTCACTGGAAATAATTAATTTAATTCAAAATAAACTATAATTTTAAATATTCACCACACCTATATTATAATATTTAATGTTTTCCATGTGTTTTATGTCCTTTGAAATATGTGAAGAATATATATTGAATAATATCAACAACATTCCTCCCTTAGATATTGTAAATAAAATTTTAATGATTAAGGATATTAATACATCATCATCCTTTTAGTTTTCTTCTTCCTTCCCATTGTATTGATGTTATCCTCGAATTGTTTCATAAAATATTTATCTCTCTAGCCCTATTATTTATATCTTCCACATAATTCATCTAATAATTCAAAGATATTTTGAGTTGGAGGGTAAAATAATTTATTACAATCTGTATTCATTATCAATACATATCTCGACATATTCTCTAAACGAATCCTCATTGAATCATATATTATTCTTATTAAAGGCATAATTTTCTGACATTAATAATCATTATGTCCAATTATTATACTATAGAAGTAGTACCCATATGATTTATATCATTTATAAAAATTATGTTCTATCAAGAATTATGATACAATTGGACTATAAGTGATGATAGTTTCTTCTTCCATGGGGATATCATGTATTTAGATATATTAATCTATTACCTAAATGAAGGAGTGTGTTTATTCACACCATTATACAACCATATATGTTCGTATTTAAATTCGAAACATACATGGTTCTTCCAAACATGTTTATAATTAGTAATATTAGATGTGATTTTGAGAAACTTTTTTATGTTAACATTTATGTACAAATTTATGAAAAAAACATTATATCATTGGATATATTATAATCATCTATCAAATTCATAAATTTATTTTTTACATCAATTTATTTATTTATTCATATAATGATTATACTCTTCGAACACGTGTCTATCGTCATGATATTTTACAATATTTTTATATTTTTCATCATTGAACATGAAAATTTTAATAACATATATATTTCAAGCTTTTATTATGGAAAATACATCATAATATTTTTATATATTTTCATATTACTTCTTTAAGTATTTGATTTCATTCTATAGTATATTATTGTAATCTGGTTGTACTTTTTGTTCTAATGTCACCTAATCTCTATGTATGCAGTTTAATCATCTTCAATATCATTTATAGAATATTCAACATTTCTGATGTTCCATAATATTTTGTAATCTATTTTTAACATAAATATATGAATATGATAATAAAGAGACTACATCCACTTCCTCCTTACGTAACAAATATCATAATTTTTTACATACGAACTTCTTCTTATTAAAAACTAACATTAAGACATCCATTTTTCCTGGATCAAATTTTTAGGCCTCCCAACCACAAAATTTTACTCTATTAATTTTCCTTTTCGAAAATTAATATAAAAATGATCAACAACACAGTAATTGAATCATTTTTATAAAATTTTTCCTTTTATACCATCCCTTTAGTTCCAATTATTTTTCATGGTTTGATAGAATATTCTCTTATATTCATCTTTCTCACTATCATGTTCACTTGGTTCTACATAAACATTGTATATGATCTTATTTTTCCCCATGGATTCATATTCACTATCTTCATTGGATTTATTTTCATATTATATGTCTTTCTAAATATGAAATTAAAAATGAATTTTGTGAAACTCATGAAGAGTAAGATCCTCTCACTCATCTAGTGCTCCTGTATTATCATAAAAAAATCTAGAAACATTCTCATCAACATTTTTACAATTTTAGTTAAATCTGTATTGTCACCAAATATTCTGATGTTACTAACAATTTCAATCACCCTTGTTTATAAATCATAATTTTTATTACTCTCTTCTATCTGTGTAATGACCCGAAATTTTGAATAAATCTTGTTTCCTAATTTTGTGTGTTATTTTGTTTTTGATACACAAAAAACTGTTTCATTTGATAACATGAGTATAATGAAAATGAGACCATTGGGTTTTGACTGTTATATGACCATTGGTAAATATGACCACTGGAAACTAAACATTTTGATTATTGTCTCTAAATAAAAGTAATCATGGTTAATTAATATAGAAAGAAGATTCCATGGCCTCACCCAGTAGTCTTGGACCGATCAAAGCCCATCTAACAAAACATGGGAAGGAGGTAGCACCATTGGGCTTTGCTCTGGACCAAACCCAAGCCGAACTTCATCGTGTGAAGCTAGAACAGAATTGCCTTTGTGTGAAGTTCAAACTGATAGAAATTACTACTCGTGCGATGTTGGCCGAGCCTCCCTCAGATTCTCTCACCTTAGCACACCTTACACTCAGGTCCTATGCTGGTGTGATAAGGGGCTATGTAAGGAGACCGTAACTACCTTGTGTAACCCGTTGTTTTTAAAAAAAATTGATTTCTTCTTATGATGATGATTATGAATTTTCAAATGTCCGGATAAATATAGTATGCATATTTTTTATGAATCATAGAGAAAGGATATTTTAAAAATGTTTATGTAAACCTTAAATAAATAAAAATGTGTAATGATTTTTAAAAAATGGTATTCTACAATTATGTTCAGTACAAAATTTAGAGTCTAATAAGATTAACTTAATTTTTGATGAATAGTAAACTATGAATAGTGATTTTATGATTAGGATTAGTAATGTGTCCAAATGGATTAGTAATCTCACTTAAAAAAGTATTAATATAATCTAGGAATCTTGATTAAGTAATGTGATTCAATAAAGTGGTTAAATAACGGTTTCATAAATTATTATTCAAGTATTAGTTTTTTCAGGTGAATAGTTTTTTTTTATTTAAAAATTAAATTAAAAATATTAAGAAAATTATTTTTATAAAATGGATTTTATTTTTGAACTCTGAGCATCGATTTTATGTTAAGGTAATTTTTGGGGTTTATTCTGAATAAAATGAATTTTTAGTGAATAGTGTATTTATTTAAAAATTAAATTAAAAATAATTAGAATTTTTTTATAAAATGGAGTTCATTTTTGAAGTCATAGCATTGATATTTTTTTAATGTAAAATTTTGGGATTTTTCTAAGAAAGTTGAATTTTCAGTGAATAGTAAAAATACAGTTTTAGGGTTTCGGTATGTTTAATGACATCATAACTGTGTCATGATGATGTCATGAGATATTTTATGGGTTGGCCGACCAAACTTGATGAATTATTGTATTGGGTGACCCATTTGGCCTAACTTCATGGGAAATATCTTGGGAGAGCACGTGGTTTTGAGAAACCCACTTATGAGGTGCCCCTTGGCCATTAATGCCTTGTCCCCTCACTTTCCCTATAAATACCATGCCATCCTCTCATCCATTAGTCTCCCCACTCTCCCCCAACAATGTTCTGGTCTCATTACCTCCCAAGGAGTCCTCCCAAGGTGACCCCAAGCCCTCAAGGTCCAATCCTTTGAGTTTTAAGAGTTACGTATTAAGGTAAGGGATCCGACCTCTCTCTTTCTTTTCAAGTAATCTCTTTTATGTCATTCCTTTTATGCTCCATGTTCTTATGTTGGAAGATGTTCTTTTATATTAATTATACTGTCCTTTTTATGTTCATATGATGAGAGTTCCCCTCTTAATCTCATCATTTCATTTTATGAAAGTTTAAGTGGCGCTGTTAGGCTGCCGAAATTTTTGTAACGGATTCTTTCACCCTTCTCATTTTCAAGTTCTATTTTCTTGTCAAGTATTTGAAGTTGCTATTTATTATGTTGGGGTATGATCTCTATATCTATCATACTGATATTTTATTATCATATTATTAGAGGCCCCATTTGATCTCTTCAATTCAGTATTTTGAAGTTTTCAGTGGCGCCGTTAGGCTACCGAATTTTTAAGGGATTCTTTCACCCTTTTCATTTTCAAGATCTATTTTCATGTCAAGTCTTTCAAGTTCCTTTTGAAGTTTAAGTGACGCTGTTAGGCTGCCGAATTTTTAAGGGATTCGTTCGCCTTTCTCATTTTTCAAAGATCTACTTTCATGTCAAGTATTTCAAGTTCCTTTTTTATTACATTGGGGTATGATATCTATATATATCATACTTATCTTTTATGTTCATATGATGAGAGACCCTATTTGATCTCATCAATTCATTTTTGTTAAAGTTTAAGTGACGTCGTTGGGCTGCCGAATTTTCATAAGAGAAATCTTATTTTTGTCTTCCTTTCATGTTATTCATTTCATATGGTATATCTTTCAAATTTCATTAACATGTTCTCAAATACTATATATTCTGTCCCTCTACTGTTTTATGGGTCATTTATGAGTGTTTGACCCATTTCCCCTCTCTTTTCAATGTTTTCTAAAACCCCGAAACATAGCTGTTATACTACAGAATTTCCGTCTCAAAATGTCTCTCTCTTTTTCTAAAATACTTTTATTTTATTAAGTGAATACTCAAAGATTTTCTTCAAAAGGGGTATTCACATATATACCAAAATTTTTTATTTTAAATTATGGGATTTACATATATCAGACCCGCTCTCCCCTTCCGTGGGTTTAAAGTGACGTAAAGATCATGTCTTTAAAGTAGTTTTTAAAACGTTATGATTATGAAATGAAACCCATTTCTATTATGCTATATGGGTTTTTTATGAAATTATTTAGGATGATATATGTGGCTCACATGATAATAAAGGCAAATTTAAGGGTGCACCCTGATAGCGCTCCAATGCATTGAGTAATGATGTAACCACTAGAGATTACAATTTTCACGATATCTTGGTGAATAACCTTGGTAATTTTCAAATGACACATTGGGGATAGACCTTGGTGATATGTTCATGATTGTATATGTTAAATGATGTAGCCAAATCTTCATGTTATGAAAAATGTTATTTTTATTATGATATGCCTCATGATTTATTTCTCATGCCTTAATGTTCTTTTCATGACCTTATCGAATTATATCAAGTTCACATGAAAAATGTTTCTCTTGTTTCCCTTACTGGGCCTTCTGCTCACCCTTTCTTCTGATGTATGTCCCTAGGTTATGAGATGCAGTAATGAACCTAGGATTAACATGAGGAGAAGCCTTTCAAGTGTTTAAAAAGAATGTTTTATGTTTTCATGTTTTATGTTTCGGGTTTCCAAGACACTAAACCTTAAAGATCCTCGGTTTTGTAAAATGTAATGAAAGTTTATGTGATAAAAATGCGTGATGCTATAGTTGATATCAAAGGATGGTTTAGTTATTTGTCGAAATTAGGATATGAAAACATTAGGAAGAAGCCAATAGAAAAAATTATATATAGGGAATCTTCCTGGTATTTTGGTGAGTATTAAGTAACGGGTTGCCAAGAAAATATATCCATGTCTGGATACGAGCAGGTAGAGGTGGCTCTGGCATAGATGTACATAGGGGTAAAACCCAAAAACACCGCTTTGAGCTAGACTCAAACAGGAACTGGTACATGACAATGGGCCTTTCTTCACTCTTGGTTACAACACTCCCGAGGGATATGCTTTGGTAAATTCATAAGCTTATTATGAACCATTGTTAAAGGAACAACGATAAAATAAAATAAAGATTCACATAAGAATATATGATCATGGATAACCTATATAGGAACCTAGGGGATCAAAAGTTAGGGTATACTTTTCCTCTACAAGTTATCCTTATATGCTTTAAGTTCCTTTTCATGATTATTGGCTAAGTATTTAATCCCCTAATTATACTTTCTCTTCTTAGTTAATGGTGGGAAATGGAAGAACATGTCCCAGCAACCAATGTGATAGGAAATGCGATGATTGTCGTATTAATACGACATAGATGATTGGGGTATTAAAAGATGATTAATATTTTGGAAGACGATCAATATTTTGGGGATCCTATATGATCAAGGTAAATAGATTACTACGACATTTTCATTGTGAAGTAAGGTTGACTTATATTTTTAAGAATCGGTGAATTTAAGGTGGACTTATAGTAATTTAGGTTACTTATGGAAATGATTAACCTATCTTGGGTAAAATATGTTAAGGTTGTCTACTTTTGTTATAAGATGTTAGGAGTGGTTGATGTTGTTTGGAGATGAACAATGAAGTTTATTTTGGAAGACTATGTTATCAAGTCCTTCTTGTATTTGGGTTTCAATCCTAGTTTGGTTTATTTTGAGGAATTTTAAAGACCGTTATTTATGGAATGGTCTATGATGAACTTTGGGTAGTACCATGGAACTTTGAAGATTTAAAATTAGTTTCCATTCCTATGGGATTCTTTCTTTTTGAAGAGTTTTTTTACCTTAACCTATCTGTTTTTGGGATAATGATTAAAGATAGAAGAAATATATAGTTAATCTTCTGTGGATTTTGTGATTCTCTAGATGATGATTCTTGTGATTTTGATGAGACCAAGTGTTTTTGAATTCTCATCATTTGGAGAAAATATTAGTTTTGGTAGAGACTTATTAAAGGATGAAACTCTAATTGAAGGTAGGTATATTTTCTTATGTTTTTGTTCTAGGTAGTAAATGAATTCCTCAAAATTATGAAAAGGAACATAAAATAAAAACGTTGTTGGTTTACGTTTCCGACTAGGTAATCAAATACCATTTACACACATCATAAGTTTGGGATTTTCTTATGGTTAAATTTCTCCTAATCATGTTTTCTATCACTCTCCCCCAGAACTTGACCCTTTGTTTTTCTTCCATATCCATGTTTTCCTCCATGGAATCCTAGTATGGGTTAACTCATGTGACCTTTGTACTTCCCTTTCTTTTTTTAAAGTAATAGTTTTTCTGACTCCTTTTTCGATGTGGGACTTTCAATGAAATTTCAAAACCCAATTTTAAAAAATTGCGAGGACACAATTTCTTAAGGGGGGAAGATTGTAACGACCCGAAATTTTGAATAAATCTTGTTTCCTCATTTTGTGTGTTATTTTATTTTTGATAATCAACAAAATTGTTTCATTTGATAACATGAGTATAATTAAAATGAGACAGTTGGGTTTTGACTATTATATGACCATTGGTCAATATGACCATTGGAAACTAAACGTTTTGATTATTGTCACTAAATACAAGTAATCTTTTTTAATTAATATAGAAGGAAGATTCTATGGCCTCACCCAGTAGTCTTGGACTGATTGAAGCCCATCTAACAGAACTTGGGAAGGAGGTAGCACCACTGGGCTTTGCTCTGGACAAAACCCAAGCCGAACTTCATCGTGTGAAGCTAGAACGGAATTGCCTTTGCGAGAAGTTCAAACTGATAGAAATTACTACTCATGCGATGTTGGCTGAGCCTCCCTCAGATTCTCTCACCTTAGCACACCTTACACTTAGGTCCTATGCTGGTGTGATAAGGGGCTATGTAAGGAGACCGTAACTACCTTGTGTAACCCTTTGTTTTAAATAAAATTTTTGATATCTTCTTATGATTAAGTTTATGAATTTTCCAATGTCTGGATAAATATAGTATGCATATTTTTTTTGAATCTTAGAGAAAGGATATTTTAAAAATGTTTATGTAAACCTTAAATAAATAAAAATGTGTAATGATTTTAAAAAAATGGTCTTCTACAATTATGTTTAGTACGAAATTTAGAGTCTAATAAGATCAACTTAATTTTTCATGAATAGTAAATTATGAATAGTGATTTTATGATTAGTATTAGTAATGTGTCCAAATGGATTAGTAATCTCACTTAAAAAAGTATTAATATAATCTAGGAATCTTGATTAAGTAATGTGATTCAATTAAATGGTTAAATAACGGTTTCATAAATTATTATTCAAGTATTAGTTTTTTCGAGTGAATAGTGTTTTTTATTTAAAAATTAAATTAAAAATATTTAGAAAATTATTTTTATAAAATGGATTTCATTTTTGAACTCAGAGCATTGATATTATGTTAAAGTAATTTTTGGGGTTTTTTTTCTGAAAAAAATGAATTTTTGGTGAATAGTGTATTTATTTAAAAATTAAATTAAAAATATTTAGAAAATTATTTTTATAAAATGGAGTTCATTTTTGAAATCAGAGCATTGATATTTGGTTAATGTAAAATTTTGGGATTTTACTGAGAAAGTTGAATTTTTAGTGAATAGTAAAAATACAGTTTTAGGGTTTCAGTATGTTTAATGATATCATAACTGTGTCATGATGATTTCATGAGATATTTTATGGGTTGGCAGACCCAAATTGATTAATTATTGTATTGGGGGCCCCATATGGCCTAACTTAATGGGAAATATCTTGGGAGAGCACATGGTTTTGAGAAACCCACTTATGAGGTGTCCCTTGGCCATTAATGCCTTGTCCCCTCACTTTCCCTATAAATACCAAGCCATCCTCTAATCCATTCGACTCCCCACTCTCCCCCAACAAAGTTATGGTCTCATTACATCCCATGTATTTCTCCCAAGGTGACCCCAATCCCTCATGGTCCCAACCTTTGAGTTTTAAGAGTTACGTTTTAAGGTAAGGGATCTGCCCTCTCTCTTTCTTTTCAAGTAATCTCTTTTATGTCATTTCATTTATGATCCATGTTATTATGTTGGAGGATGTTTTTTTGTATTAATTATACTGTCCTTTTTATGTTCATATGATGAGAGAACCCCTCTTAATCTCATCATTTCATTTTATGAAAGTTTAAGTGGCGCCGTTACGCTGCCGAAATTTTTGTAACGGATTCTTTCACCCTTCTCATTTTCAAGTTCTATTTTCTTGTCAAGTATTTCAAGTTCCTATTTATTATGATGGGGTATGATATATATATCTATCATACTTATATTTTATGATCATCTGATGAGAGACCCCATTTGATCTCTTCAATTTATTATTTTGATGTTTTAAGTGGCGCCGTTAGGCTGCCGAATTTTTAAGGGATTGTTTCACCCTTCTCATTTTCAAGATCAATTTTCATGTCAAGTCATTCAAGTTCCTTTTTATTATGTTGGGGTATGATATATATATCTATCATACTTAACCCATATGTTCATATTATGAGAGACCCTATTTTGATCTTGTTAATTTATTTTTGGTTGAAGTTTAAGTGACGCCGTTAGGCTGCCAAATTTTTAAGGGATTCATTCGCCTTTCTCATTTTTCAAAGATCTAATTTTATGTCAAGTATTTCAAGTTACTTTTGTATTAAGTTGGGGTATGATCTCTATATCTATCATACTTATCTTTTATGTTTATATGATGAGAGACCCTATTTGATCTCGTCAATTCATTTTTGTTGAAGTTTAAGTGACGTTGTTGGGCTGCCGAATTTTCATAAGAGAAATTTTATTTTTGTCTTCCTTTAATGTTCTTCATTTCATATGGTATATTTTTCAAATTTCAATACCATGTTCTCAAATCCTATATATTCTGTCCCTCTACTCTTTTATGGGTCATTTATGAGTGTTTGACCCATGTCCCCTCTCTTTTCAATGTTTTCTAAAACCCCGAAACATAGCCGTTATACTGTTGAATTTCCGTCTCAAAATATCTCTCTATTTTTCTAAAGTAATTTTATTTTCTTTAGTGAATACTAAAAGATCTTTCATAAAAAGGGGTATTCACATATATACCAGAATTTGTTATTTTAAATTCTGGTATTTACATACATGAGACCCGCTCTCCCCTTTCATGGGTTTAAAGTGACGTAAAGATCATGTCTTTAAAGCAGTTTTTAAAACGTTATGATTATGAAATGAAACCCATTTCTTTTATGCTATATATGCTGTTTATGAAATGATTTAGGATGATATATGTGGCTCACATGATAATAAAGTCAAATTTAAGGGTGCACCCTGATAGCGCTCCAATGCATTGGGTAATGATGTAACCACTAGTGATTACAATTTTCACGATATCTTGGTGAATAAACTTGGTAATTTTCAAATGACACCTTGGGGATGGACCTTGGTGATATGTTCAAGATTTTCTATGTTAAATGATGTAGCCACATATTCAAGTTATGAAAAATGTTATTTTAATTATGATATGCCTCATTATTTCTTTCTCATGCCTTAAAGTTCTTTTCATGACCTTATCGAAGTATCTCAAGTTCTCATGTAAAATGTTTCTCTTGTTTCCCTTAGTGGGCCTTATGCTCACCCTTTCTTTTGATGTATGTCCCCAGTTTATGAGATGCAGTAATGAACCTAGGATGAACATGAGGAGAAGCCTTTCATGTGTTTAAGAAGAATGTTTTGTGTTTTCATGTTTTATGTTCCTAGTTTCCAAGACACTAAACCTTAAAGATCCTCATTTTTGTAAAATGTAATGAAAGTTTATGTGATAAAAATGTGGGATTCTATAATCTGGATGTATTTAAATTAAATACACCAAATATTTAGAATATGTTATTTGAAATTAAGATTTATTCCAGACCTACACTCATGAAAATACTATATTTTCACTACTTTTTTTAATCCATTCCTAAAAAACTGATGTGTTCACATTATCAGATAAAGAAATCAAAATTACAATTCTATCCTTCCGAACCATATCAATGAAAAATAATTTCAATAAATTTCATTTAATCCCATCTATATATCATCTGAAAACTATATGTCATTACATCGCCAACACGATGGTTGACTGTTTAATGAATGAGAAGTATCTTTTTCTTCCATGCATGGATGTTTATTCCATAAAACAATATAAAACCTCCATTTTAACTAAATTAACATAATAAACGTGAAAAAATTTAGGAATTTGATAGGGGAACTTGGGCACACTGTTACCACTTAAAATTCTCTAATAATTGATTATATACTATGAATGGTGGTGGATGAATCAGTCATGGTAATATTTTGAAAATATCCTTCCATTAAAAATATAGTCAATTTCCAGTTAATACTTGATCATATTAAGTTATCAACATGACCATACTAATATAAATCATATAAAAAAAATTACAATAATTTTTTTATTTGGTTCAGATCATGTGTGGGAACTTACTTCATGTCATGTTCAACACCCACTAAGTGATAGATTCTACCCAAAATTTTATAATCAAATAAAATTTGATAGGATATGTATCATCTAGTATCCTTTTTCATCCATAACCTTCTTGGATTGACATATCATCACTCCAATTATAAAAATATTTAAATTAGATGAGTAATTCTTCATGGTATTCTAGTTTTTATAATGATAATTGATGTTATTACCCATGATAAATCCACATTGAAAGAATTATCTACTCAACTGTTATATAATTTTATGATGATATTATCTTCTAAAAATGGCCTTGAATACGATCATCCTGACAGGATGGCCCAAATGCCTTTTTTATTATATTTAATAATCCACCTTTCAAGGGGTGAGGTGGATCCATTACAAGTCCTGAAGGATTAGATACAGTTACATGACCCATAGGTCTTAGTGGAAGTCACCCAGACAAGACATCTTTGAATTGATCCTCCCCATAACATGTAATGATATCTGCACTCCCCCTTCGGAAGGCTGCTCGGCTAGCTGTCATGTGTAGAGATGCACAGGCTCGGTACCGATGGAAGTGTCATACCCTCTCTTTCTTCCAATTCCAGTTAGCTCTGCTCTGGTGAATGTGCCTGCTCTGATCCTCATCTGGAGCCATTTCCCTTGTTGTCTGACTGCTACGTCTACATATTCAGGTGGCCCTAAGGCCTTGGTGTGGCTTAAAGGCCTTAAGGTGGCCCGAAGGCCTTCATAGACAATTATCCCGAAGGCCCTGGGTAGCCTGAAAGCCTTGCAGGACCCGAGGTCCAAACGGGTGGCCCAAAAGCCCAGATGGATGAATAGTTATAGCTACTACAGTACAGAATAATACCTGTTATTGTGCCTTCTATAGTGTCCTCTACAGTACTGCAACAATACCCAGAAATATGTCTCTGCCCAGATTTGATCTCGGGTCTCTTGGATACACTTGCCGAGTCCTCACAAACTGGACTGAGGCTCATGTTCAAACGTGTTAATAGTTAACATGTGTATAGGTGCGGCCTTACAACATCTGCATGCCACACGTCCCCATCGAGGCCCAAGGTGGCCATCCTTGGGCTTGGGCTAGTTCCCATTGGGGTTGAGTGGCCCATGAGAGGTTTGTTAGCATATAGTGCACTTTTCCTTGTAATGACTCGAACCCGGAACCTTGGGGTCAGGATGCCACCACCTTTATCAAACACACCCATTCCTCGTGGGTGGAATATAATCATCTTGAATACTCAATCATTAATTGAGGATTTTGATTTCATTCATTCATCTACCACTAGAATCTCTTCTAAATTAACAAGGTTCTTTATTATTTATTTTTATTATAATTTTCACAACCATTTCATTAATGTGGTTAACGCCTAAGTTATTTCAATTTATAACCCACTATAACAAAAAAAAAATAGGGAATATCATTTTTTTCTCATCACTCTTGATACATCATTCAAAAATATTTTATGATTCAATTCACTAATATTTTCATACTCAGTTAGGCACAACCTTATATCACCACTACATCAGAATATTGTCCCTTTCAAAATATAATGTGCACAACCCAAATACCATAACTACCCTTTATATATCTTTAGAGCTCAATATAATCACACTCTATTATTTTCAGTAGCCTCTATTAATTTTGAGAATAATTCGAAAAGGTGTATTTTTTTAAATCATGGATACAAATGAATTCTTTTATATTGAAATAATATTCAACTTTTCCTTATTTAACTGAATCTAATATACCCAAAAAATATTCTAAGTGAAACATAGAATCTAAAATAATACTTTATTAAAAACTCAATGATTAACATAATATCAATATCCTAGTATTTATTTTGACTTAAAAGACGTAAAATATCATCATAAAGAAATTATAGAAATAATATCTCATGACTCATTATAAACATATTAAGCTTTGATATAATTAGTAATTTATTCAATAAACTAGTATAGAACATAAAAAAATATGACTAATAGTTAAAATTAAATAAATACCCTATGAAATAGATTCCAAAATACTTCAGATTTCATGTTTTACTATTTGAAGGTTAAATCTGCAACATCAGGATTAACTTCATCAGAGTATTAAAAATATAGAAACTCTAATTTTCATATAGTTGACACATATAAAATAATATCCAGGTACATGATAAACTATGGATCAGGTTATCCATGCGACGATACCTCACATTCTACATTGACTAAATAAAATGTTCACATAACATGCAGGTTGACAGTGCGAAGTATATCAAACACATGAATACATTACAGATAGTTTGGATGGAATGTAAGCTAGTCCTTGAATAAATTAAAAATAAAAAAAAGTGTAATGAAACTATTCATTTCTCATCCTTGATCGGATTCATGGTGAAAAAAAATTAATGAATCAACAATTTTTTTAAAACATGTATTAACTAAATAGTCATTGGTACATCCTGACGTCTAGGAATTTTAAAAATGGTTCTCTTTTAGTCAAAGCCTACATAGATCATCCCTATCCCTTTTCAAAAAATGATCCTATACAGAAAACTAGAAAATTACTTCTATAATTTTCTCCAAACATTCTAAAAAAATAAAAATTATAGTCACTTTATCATGAAATGAAAGGGTACTTTAAATTACATTTTGAAATACATCAACACTCTAAAACCAAAATTCTCAATGCATTAAAGGTTCCATAATATAATAATATATATAAATTATAGATAATTTTTGTTAATGAATTATCCAATTATTACATTACATGGAGTTGAATGTTTGAAAAAATTATATGTAGAAAAATAAACAAATACCATTATAACTCATGTGAACATAATTTTTTGATCTTATGTAGAACTAAAAAAACACAAATTTATGAGAAAATATAAGATATATATATCATTCATTTATCTAATAGAAACATTCACAAATAAATAACAAAATATCATCTTTTTTATCTTTTTAAATTACTATACTAAAAAAATTGATGATGAACCCTAGATAATAAAACCAATATATGAAAATGATGGTATTTTATGGTTATCTGTGTAAAACATTGGACTTTAAAATTTTCTAATATTATGCGATCATAATCTCATAACCTTCATACACCATAATAAAGATATTTTATCATATGTATGACTGAAATAATAGTAATGGACTAATATTTATATCCATATAGAGTCCAAATAATTCTTTTAAGGTAGGTTTAATGAATACTATGATGCTATCTAATTAAACTACCCATGAACCATTATATAATAATGGATTTTGCATAATGCACCGAATTTCATAGTACATTAACCTGGTCATATAATACTAATGGTCCTTCTCTAATACATTGGTTTACTTCCTAGTATACAATAGAGCATTAGTAAATGGGATCACAAAACAAGCTAATTACAACACCCACATGCCAACCCATTTTATTTTAGTATACATTTTCCCCATTCAGAGACACCCAATAAAAAATCCAAAGAGGTTACCAATATTTACACAAATTAAAACATAGAACACATAAGATTTCATCAGGTATCCCCCTAAAAAAAATTCATCATTTTGAAATAGGTAGTATCAATTTTTCATTTAGATATAACTATACAAGTTGCACCCTTTTTTTGGAGATGTAATAAAACTAAAAGTTTCTACCCTTTTCAATAGTGTTAAACTTTCATTTCAGGATCCTATCTGATTATAACTATATAGTTATGAATGGTTAGCCAATAGTTGTGTCACAATAAGTAACCTCCAACGATCTATCCCATGGTTTGTGTGAGTTGGGAAAAATAAAACTGGATGAACATTTGTTATCATGCTGGGGTAGTCATTATTATAAGTTACCCAGATGGTAATATGTTTTATTAACGTAGGACAAAAACCAAGTGAGTAAAGATGATCCATGGGATTTGATGACCGTGTTAATAGAATAAGGAGATCATGTCATTAAAAATGGTATTAAATCTAATACTTCTTCTGAATTACAGTGGGCCTCAATGTTTTGAGTTTGCTGGTCTAATATGGTGTTGTGATTTAATGAAGGGGAGAGTGTACCAATTATAGAATAGTTAGAAACTAAATAAAAAAATTTACTAACAAATTCAATAAGGATCACTATTATTCTTAGGAGAATACCTAATTAAAACAATTAATTTAACCAAGGAATGTGTAAAGTTGTGTCAGAATGGGTGACCTCTTGAGAATTTTCACAGGTTGTGTGTGAGTCAGTAAAAATAAAAATAATATAACAAGAAAGAGAATCTAGGGATAATACAAAGTAATTTAATTAAACTAGTGTATAATATACGATGGTTTTTTAGGAAGTAAATAATTTTATTATAGAAATACCTTTATGAAAATATAATTAGTATCATGGAAATGAGAGTTAAGGTCACGAAATATTGTAGCAATAATTAAATTTATGCCTCATAGTATAGTAAACTCTAGGGGAAAAAACTGACCAATTCCCACTCCACAGCCTCCCTATAATCAATTGTGTCAACCATAATGACCAAACAAATACAATATCTCTAATGATAGGGAACATCATGGTTTGTTCCTCTTCCTTCAAATATATTACATATTCTATATATTAAACTATGAAACCAACTATAATTGATAAAGCATAAAAGGGAAATAATATTGAGGTTTCCTATAAAATATCTCAAATTCCTCATTCAAACAAAAAATAATGATTATAAACTAGTTTTGAGACCAAATAAATTTCTAAAAACAATTCCCTCTAGATTTTTTTATTCCCATAGGGAATAAATATCAGAGTTGGTTGATGTAAATGGAATTATAGTTTTATCTGTTATTTTCAACACATAAATTTCATTAAAATATAATTGTAATTATTATGGAGATATTCATAATGAAAATTTGTAAAAATTGTTTGTGGATGAAGATATAAAAAACTAAAACATCATAGAATAGTTATTTATTTTTTAAGAAGGTCAATAATAGTGTTTGGATTCTATCAACTGATTTGATTGAATCATATATTTATAGATTTGTATTTCCTCAGAGTTGATCCACTAGTTTTAAACTATTTTTGTCCCTTATCTAGGAAAATTTTCCACTAACTCTTTAACCAAAAAATTGATTCTTTTTTTAATGGAAAATTCATTTATGGTAAATTAAAAAAATCAACTTAACAACATGGTAAATAATACATATGATTCTAATTGATTTGAACATTTAGTTGACACTCATGGTGATTCTGATAGACATGTTGAATTTACTTGTACATGTGGTCAATCTCCATGTTCAATCACATAGGCATGTTTGATTGTTATACTTCTTATAGTAGATCTACTAGATTTTTCATCATATTTTCATCTCCAAATGTAGAGGAATTTTTCCATGATGTTCGGGGAGAAATTAAAAATATTTTGATATTTGAGTTTCTAAAGAAATATTTCATCAAACTGTCCATGGAAGGGGAAGTTCAAGATATTAACTATAGTACTGTGAATGATATTTACATACATGTGTATAGTAATCATGGGGTGATGAAATTGATTTTTCCCTACTCTACCACCTCACTTCCATCAATGATTTTCACCATACTAACCACACATAACCCAATAACCTTAATGATAGGAAACATCATTGTTTTTTCTTCTACCAAACATATCCTCTCTCTAATTACAATATGAATACTGAAAAAAATCACTGATATCTACCTATTGTTAACACCAAAATTGATTACATACCAGTGAGGATGCAACTTATTTTGATTGAAAATTTTAATCAGGACTGTGTTTATTTTGAGATAAAATATTGGAGCTGGTTGGTATATATGAGATTATAGGGTTAAATTTTTTATCTACAGACAAATCACATTCTAAACTAAATGAAATTTTTATATAGAAATTTATAAATAATAGTAATCTCAAGTGTTGGTGGATGAAGGGAAAATGTATAAAACATGTTTGAATAGTTATTGCGTTGTTTTAGGAAGTATGATGACAGATTTTGAACTCAAGGAATTTATTTGAGTGAATCCTATAAAGTCAAACTGGGATAGACTTATAGTTGATCCACTAGTCATGGACTCATGTAGTCCCTTATCTTTATAAACAATCCTCTAAACATTTTTCCCACATTTAATTCTTTGTTGTTGTTGTCAATTTATTTATGGTCAATTGAAATTTACATTCAATTGATCAACATGGTAAATTAGAGAGACATTACCAATTGAAATATATATATATATATATTAAATCGTCCTGGGGACTCTTACAGAAATGTTCGATTGAATTGTACATCTGGTCGATCCTCAAAATCAGTATGATATGCATGGTTGATTGGCCTACATATTTTGGTCAATCTACTAGATGATTCATCATATATTCTTCCCCATACATAGTGGATTTGGCTTGATGTATTTTTGGATGGAAAATAAATAAATCAAGAATTTATAATATGATGAAAAATTTTATGAGACGGTTCTGAAGACATATTTTAGAGATCAAAACATAAGTAATTATGTTTTACTCAATTTCATATTATTCAAGTTCACTTGTACATTATTATAAATAATCATAAATATTAGTTATATCATTATTCATGCAGGATCTTTAAAGGAAGGATAAGTTCATATTGCATCAAAAAATAAGGAATCCACTATTATAGTAGTTTCATGAACACATACACATATATTATATAAAACTTTAACAGATATTCAATGTCATAGAGAAAAGATTATGTATGTGATAACAAAGTGCATAATTTTATTAGTATTTTGGTGATTTTGAATGTCTCAATTATTATAGAATGACAGTGATACATTCTAATTAGATTAAAAGGGAATAATTCAATGAATAATGAATGAAAATGATTTGGAAATATTATTTCCTCTAAAGATGATGTCATGTATTTAATGGGGACTATAAATACTTGGTCTGGGTGAATTAATATAATTTCATGAATCCTGGAGGAAAAGTAAGTTAGATGTTTTAATGAGGTATAAATCCATGAGAAAGTGGAAATATTTTCTTTTAGATATAAAAATCATTTTGGAAATATGAAATGTGATTTATTGAATAATGATATCCTGGTATTTAATTGAATTAAAATATGAATTTCTATGACAATATTTTTTTTTGAGTTTGGAGATTAGAAATTAAAATAGATAAGATTGAATAATATCCATGTTATAGATCATGAATATATATATATATATATATATATATATATATATTATAGAGGAATAATTCTTGAGTGTGTGGGATTTTGGATAAAACAAACTGGTCACAAGATTCATGAAGTTAACAGAAGAGAGACTGGAAGAAGAATTCACTACAACCATTTATATATTCTACTGAACACTCTCATGAAGAATTTATAGAAACATATTATTTCAGGAATTTTTTTACATGTGATTTGAAGTGGTGTGTTTAAATTATTGAGGAACATAAGATGAATAATTTTTTGGCACATATAAAACTTGATAAAAGTCATTGGTTTGGAAGTATTCACTTGTTTTCCAAATTAATTATTTGTTAAAACATGTGCATGATGAATTAATTGTGCATGTCACAAGATTATTTTCAGAAAACATAAAAAGACAGTTATTAGGATTTTCCTACTCAAAGTAGTTCTAAAATTTTAATTAAGGATAATGTAATCATTGGATTAATTAGATCAAACCACAGAATAGTTTCTCACATTGTGTAGTAAACCTTGTAAATCATTTTTTAATGGTATATGTGTTCTTAATTATTATATAAAATAAAATAAATTTTAATATGAATAATTGATAAGGTTTTTTATGTGAAAACATAAAAATTTTAAATCATTGATTCACGCCCATCCCACCCCCCCGTTCTATATGATTTCATTGATCCCTTTCCCCTGAAAGTAGTTTTATACAAAGGATACCATTATTATTCTTACCTACATAGATCTTTAGTTTTTCAAGTATATCTTAGATTGATGAAGTAAATTTTTCCTATTATATTTAATTAATATTTTAAATTGAATTAAAATAAAGGGTATATCCTTGTTTTGTGGTAAAGGTTTAAATATTTTCATGTAAATGATGTTTCCTTATCTATTTTATAGATTTTATGATTTATTTTAAATAAAAACTTATGGTTTTGTTCCTCATTCTGATCATGATTCTATGATAGAAATTTATAATTGGAATTTATAAACATATTTTCATTCTAGGAAGACTATTTTGACCTCTATCAGAGAGTAACTTTCTATAATTTAATGTTATCAAAATAGAAAATTATATAGTTGATAAAATTCTCAATAACCATAAAGGAATGACTAATTTAAATCAATATAACACTCAATTTTTGTTTCTAATTTATAAATAGCCTCTTGTGAATTACAATGAGAGTTTTTATTGTTTTTACACCTGATTAATTATTTTTTGAGTAAAATTAATGGATATAGTGATATGATATAATATTATGATATTCTTGAAAAGATTTTATATATGAAACTATATATGTTTGATTCAAACATATCTACATTGGATGAAAATTATCCATGTGATATTCCTCTTGATAAAATGAATATTATCGTAATATAATTTGATATGAATAAAAATAATGATTTTAAGATAAAGGTAATGTATAGAAACAATTCCATTTAAAAAAATAACATCATAGAAATCTAAGAAGGCATTTTTTTGGATGATGATGCTATTTTTAAAATATTGATTCAAATGTGAATAGAAATTATAAAAAAATTCATTCTACCATATCTATAAATTTTATAATTGGATGTATAATATTTTATGATACTAAACCACATATATTGTTAGAATATTGGGATGGTGTAATTTTAAGAGAAAACTATACATAAATGAATAAAGAGGAAGTAATCGATATATTAGATCAGAAATTTATAGAATACTCAATGAATTATATTTCTATGTCATATTTTATTTCATGAAGAAATGTTTTGAATTTACCAAATAAAAAAGGAGAATTTGGTTTCTATGTTTAAGAAAGGTGGGAGAAGTGACGAGGATGAAGATAATAATTCAAATAATGAAATTAGTGAATATATTATCACAAATAATGTTAGTGATAATTATTTCACTGGTGATAGAAGTAATAATTCAATTTTTGATGACTATGAAACTAAAACATAGTTTATACATAAAATATAATTGAGATATTTCCTCTCAATAATTTTTGATCTTTAAAAGGATAATTGAAAGTTGAATAAATTTGATTAATCTATAGACAATACAGAATTACCACATGTATATGAAATAACTATGATATGAATGGAAATTATGGATATAAATTGCATACAAGATGTAAAAAAACACCATGAGTTTCATGAAATAAGTAACTATTAAAATATTAGATAAGTTTCTTAATCTTATTTAACAAATACTGGTCAATGTTGGAGAACAAGATAATTGTTTCTAGTCTAATTTTTCAAAACCCAATTCAAAGAGATAAAGAATTTTCAGCGAAGAAGGATGTACACTAAAATAAAAAATATAAAATTATGAAAGTGATATAAATATTGAAAATATTTTCCCATAGTCTGATAAGAATAATAAGATCAAAATAATAATTATTTGGAATATATAAAATGTATTTTGAAAATCTACAAATTCTAGAAATTCTAAAATTGATTAAAAGGAATCATCAACTAATTACTCTAAAATTTTAAAATTAATGGGTATTAGTATATTTAATTTTTCATTGTTTGAGTAAAAATGTGGTTCACCAAATGTAGAAAAAAAAATTCTTCAAATGAAGGATGAAAGGAACGTACATAGTTCTAGAAAACATATACTTATAAAAGTAAAAATAATCATTTTATGATTACTATTGGATACATGGTGGATTTCAAAATATGGAAATTATTTTTTTAATAAAAAATATACTAGGTACTATAGAAATCTAGGGAGATATAAAATGCGTTTGATTTCACCCATTAAAAGGGAAAATAATATGAAAATAGAAGATCACGCATTGAAAATATATTTCAATCATTAGAATGACTTTTTGGAAGATGAGATCAACTAGAAAACATGCCAAATTTTCTCTCATTATGCAACCATAAAAATAGATTATATGGTTTAAAGAGACTTCAAATAATGTTATTTAAAAAAATATTGTTGAGAATGTTTCTCATAAAGTGTCAAAGGAGTGTCCATGGATATTGGATTGTGGGTTACCTTTAAATATGAAAAGAGAGATGAATTGTTTGAGTGTTGATAAAAATTAGAAAAAAGTATCTTCTTTGATTTTAAATTATTTTTCACCCTAGATAAATGTTTTTTGGTCTTATATATTTTAAATGTAGAAGAAAAAATCCAATACCACCATTTTTTGACAAGATGAAAGAAAACATGATGACAATTTCTCTACTCATTGATGAAGAAAATGATGTTGTTTTTAGGAGATATTCTCTTTGATAAATATAATTAACAATACAAAGGTTTTTATAAAATTATAATGTAGAAATGGAAACTTATTCTGGGATCTAGAGGCATGAAATATATTCTATTTGGGCATTAAATAATAAAATGAATTTGGTCATAGAAGGATTGGTCTTCTTATCCAAAGAAATTTTTGAAAACTTATAAAAAGAGAATATGGTTTTTATAACCATATCATTAATAGATATATTTTTGGATTATTCTATATTATAGTAAGTTAATATTACAAATTTTTTTCATAAAAAGTTATGTATTCACACTGTTGAAAACTGAGATTTTAGATCCATTAAATTGAAACAATATTTGATAGTTTTTGTCACATGCAACACCAATAAAATAAAACACAAAACATAAATGAACCACTACATATTAATATTATGTTAATTATATAATCATTATTAAATATATAAATAATTATAAATTAATATTATTATATATTATTGATTTTCATTGACTACTAATTTTTACAGAAAAAATACTTTTCAAGGAACCATTCAAAAATGGGTTATTATATTTGACCATAATAAATTTTATTGACCAAAGATGAAAGAATATCATTATAGGTAATATTTAGATTTATAAACTAATATATTAACATTCAATTATTTTTAAATATTTATGATATATTCTTTAAAACACTAGATTATTAAAAATGTATTTTTTTAAAATAAAGATAATTTTGATAAAATATTGTATTTTTATTTTAAAATTAATTATAAGATTTAAATTTAAAATTTGAAAAAATAAGATCATTTTTTCTTTAAAAATATCAATTTTATAATATGATTAATTTTTTTTATTTTTTAAAGATTTTTTATTTTTAGGTGAATAGTTTAAAACCACTTTCATACAAATAACATGACATTTATGAAATTGTTAGTATATATGTCTGAATTTTAAGCCACAGAAAAAAATTTATATTTACAAATTTGTATTGATTAACATCAACCCCAGTAACTCAGAGTCTGTGCCTACTTTATTACATTACAATGAAATATAATTAATTCCATGATCAAGGATCAAATAGTTTAATAGCCCTAGTGAACTAGATATATAGGTGAAATTCAAATTAAATTTTAAAAATAAAATTCCAAAATGAATTTTACTATAGAATTCCATATAACAATAGTAAGACCCGACATATAATTCATAAAACACTTCTGTATATCATAGAGAAAATAAACATAAGGAAGGGCTGACCTCATATGCCTAGTAAGGGTAAGAGTATAGTAAATGATCTGAATGAACAATGAATAATCAATATGGAAAGGTAAATAACTTGAAAAAAATCATTTAATAATTGACATGATAATAATATTCAATCAATAAATGATGATTAAATAATTCCATACAAATAATTACATGAGAAAGAAACTTAGCCCTTAATATTCAATCTAATAAAATAATCATATAAAATATAAATAATGTAATTCATAAACAAGGAATTCATAATAATAGAAATCTAAAACATTACATCTTCAACTTGTTCTAAGATGCCTAATACAATCGAGGTCATGTTCCAATATGTCTATATATATTACAACAAACTCTATCAAAACCCAATCATTTTTTCTCAAGAGAACTACCAATGCATCGAGGGGATATAGTGGTCCATTCCCATAACATAAAAAGTATAATTAATTACTCATATGAAAGGTATGAAATAAAATCAACATAAACCTTCTTATTTAAAAACCAGCTTGCTAAATCATAACACGTTCTCCAATTAATAATCATAATCATAGACTATTTTGAGTAATATGGTTAATGATAAACAAATTTTACATCCTCAGTCAAACTGATCATAAACAATCCAAATAAAAATAATGATGATATCAATACCACATATTCATAGTGGATCATACTTTTAATAAGTGGCTGATTTCATTGATGAGTATAAATGCCATAAATATGTTTTAAACCCATTTGTTAGGGAAATAAAAACCTATCTTTGAAAATATATTTAGGACTAAATTTAAAAAAATGCTATAAAAATAAATTTATTTGAAAATAACCCTCTCAAACATGTAAAATAATATTTATGACTATTATTGGACATGACAGTTTAAAATACAATTCATGAAAGAGACGATAAAATAACAAGTCCTCTAAAATTTTTGATGAAGGAAAAATACGAATTGTTCTAAAATGTTAAGAAAATTTAATTCAAAACATTTATTAAAAATCTAAAGTGGTTAAATATATCTTAAATAAATACATTTAGAAATGTTAAAAACGTATTTGAAGACATTTTTCTAATACATGGGTTTTGATAAAAAATTATTTCTATCAAAAGAATAATGTAATGTTAAAATTTTATAAAATCATTTTATCAATCATTTTAAGTACCAAATAATGTAAAAATGGTAACAATACATGAAACAGTTCATTAATTACTAGACCTGAAGAAAATATATTTATTCTGAGATATAAATATCAAATAATTATACAATGGGAGAAGTAAACATAAACAATCTCCAATAATAATTTGATTGGGAAATAAACCCTTACCACTTTAGAATCTTCTAAATCACATGACCCATAAAATAAATTAAATCAAATGAAACATTAAATACTATAATGTTAAATATATTGATGATATAAAATACTATTGTGGTTGTATATAAGCAACATAAAGAAAGTGCATTGGTAGATTGAGTAAGGTCAATATTGTTATTATATAACCATATATAGAGTAATAATAATGATGTAATTAGAATATTTATTTATAATTTATACTGTTAAAACTAATCAGTATATATGGTTAAGAAAAATTTAATATGATATAACAATTGAGATGATAGTTTGTAAGTATGCATAAGTAACATTTCCATTTTTGAATGATCATTATGGAAAGAAGTTGTGTAATATTTTGTCATTAAAGGATGATAATAATTTCATATATACCATGTTAATAATTTACACATACATATATATATGTCATCCATGTGGTTTCGTGAGGAAATTAAAGTCACATCGCATCGTAAAGCCAGTAGTCCACATTCACACAAACCATATTATCATATTTATATAAGTGAAAAGGTAATAAATAAATTTATATTTTTTCATTGAAGAATGATAAATATATTATTAATATAATAATTTTTTCATTTATATGACATATAATAATTATCATTATCATTATTACCTCCCATTTTAAATTTTAGTGAGAAATTAATCACATCACTTTGCGAGGCAATAGTCTACTATACAGAAGAGAGAAGTTATTTTATATGAATCAAAACATAATTAAAGATTTATATATTATATAATGAACCAATAGGAAAATTTATTTTATAAATATCATATATATACTTTATATCAAGCATCATACCCAACCATTGGAGCTTTTTATGAAAAACATATCACATCCGTTCACGAGACAGTAGTATGTTGTAAAAACAAGAAACATTATCATTTCCCATTTCAGGGAAGAGGCGATGAATATAGGTCATTTCCATAGAGTATTAATATATAATTATATGGTATATTCTAGTGTTATTCTAAAATAAAAGATTAATATTTCTTTAATGATGTGGAAGAATAAACATAATAAAAACACATAGTTTAGAATTTCAATTTTTTTAAGACTATAAATTTTTATATTATACCTAATGTATTCCTACAGTGGATTTCTAGAAAAAGGATTCTAGAAAGATATTATGGAGTTTACTTAGGTATTTTTATATGTATTTTCCGAATGCAAATGATTTGAAGGAGTTAATTAGAGAGGAGAGTTAGATTCCATTTTTAAGTGAGGTGAGTGGCATAGTTGTAATTTTTAAAAATTAAATGATATATCCACATCATTCACATTACAATAGGATAAAAATGGAGGAATATATATCCTTACACATTTTAGGGTCTAAATATGGCCATAAAAGATATTTTATAAATCATTTTCGGTAAAATTATCAATTACCTTTTTAGTTTAACCAATGGTAAATACTTTTTTACCTAAACCAGGATAAATAATTACACTCTTTTACAATTAATTATGGTAAAAAATTAATTTTATCATTTTAGATAATGCAAATTATTATTATTAAAAATATTTTATAAATTTTAGAAAACTCAATTTAAATAAGTTGGTATTTTTAATTCTAGTATAATCCATCATATATAATGAGAAAATAAAATTTCAGAGAGAAAATGGTCAAGTATTTACAAATTTTTTATATCAAGATCCAATATGAAAATGAATATGCTCATCTAAATTATAGGAATTTATATATAATTGAATATATTTTACATTAATAAAAATTTAAAATATATATTTACTTTAAAAATATTCTTAATGAAAATAAAGTTCTCAGTTAAATTTTATTATTTTTCATAATTAATCGAAAAATGAAAAAATTCAAAAAAATCTAAAAAATTCAACCTAAAATATTTTTGATATTATAATTTAAAAAATTATGTTAATTTTTTCAAATAATATTTTCAAAGAATTTGAAAAAATAATTTTATATTATGTGTGTGAAGTGCGGCTGACCCTCCTTTTAGAAAACAAAATAATGTTTTTCAGAAAGAATTACTTTTTCATCCAAATGGTTGTTATTTTTATTTCCAAAAAAGAGATATAAATTTACATTTGTGAACTATATATTATATATAATTTATTATGTCCTATTTATAACTTCCAATATAATAGTTAGGTTATATCAATATACTATATTTTAGTTCACTTTGACTCGAGGCTGCGTCTTTTGCAAGTTATTGGTGATATTAAATTTAATGAAATTTATTTTTCTGGTTGTATATTATTGGTGTTGTATGTCACATATTTTCTTGAAAAGAATGTTCTTAATTTAATATCTTGGGGTGTTATATTCTCCCCACCATAAATAAATTGACTCACTACAATTTAAACATGATCACAGTAATCAAGGGATGGAATTTGGAAATAAAATTGATGAAAAAATCAAATTGTTAAAAATAATTAGTAAAATATCATCCTAATTAGAGAGAAAGGGAAATGCAATGGTCATATGGAATAACACATAAATAGGTTTCTAAGTAAGAGATCATTTATGGAAATTTAATATGTGCACATGGACGAAAAGAATACATAATTATAAAGAATGATAGAGGTCACTAATCATGAAAAAGAAAATGATCTATGGGTTGTTAAGGACCTAAAAAAAATAAATATGCGATGATTTAAAAAGCCATATAATTTATTGGATATTAAGATAATAAGATAATAAAATTTTAATATCTTTTTTGCAAATATTGAGGAATTTTTTTAATATAAAATAATATTAGGAAATATACTTAGTTAATGCATTACATTTATTAATCACAATTTTATCCTTTAGTTGTGCTTCGATCGAGTTTCTCTATATCTCTTAATATAAAAAGAAATATCCCAAAAATTAAATTTATTATTCCAAAATCAGTAAATTTAAATTTTAAAAGATTTTATTGTCCATAACTGAATGATAAGTCATTCATTCAATCACTAGTCATTATAATAAAAAAATATTTGTACAATTTATGCATAAATATTCACTTGATTAATTAATAAATTAATATCTCAAACCTCATCCAATGTTCAACATAAACTATTTATAAATTTTTATCCTTTTTAACCCTTCGAATTATTAAGATAAAAAAATTTATAAATATAGTCACTAACTTTCCAAAATTAACTTGTAATTGATACCCCAAAAACATTAACTGTCTCTTAATCATTAGATACAAATCATGTGAAAAACTTTATCACATATTATATTAAAACATGGTAATAACCTATATTACCATTAAAACATATTTAAAACAAGCATACTTCCTTATTCCTTAAATAAAAAACAAATTATTGGATATATTCCATAAATACAAGAATGTTTACAACTCCATTAATGATAGATTAAACCAAATTTTCAAATAATAATTAATTAGTTCCATGGTTGTCAGTACTTTGTAATTTACATTATCCATATCAATCATCTCTTTATAAAAATATCATGATCTCAATTTCAAGAACATATTAAGGGTTATCTTTCCATAAATCATGTGTTTTATAAGAATTACATCTTCCCAATGAATCTTTTTTTGGGTTATCAGTACCATTCAATATATCCTTTCAAATACATAATGAAAAAGATGATGTATAATCCTTATACATTCAAAAATTCTCATAGCCAAGATATATTTGATAAAATAATCAAATGAGATAATTTTTAAATCTTGATATGATTAAATTAATCATTCAACAACTTCTATGGTAATAGAATAATCTTAAACAAGATCTATTTTCTACTTTTGAGGTATATTATTTGATACTTTTGCCATTCATTTTTGTAGCTCCCCATCTCCATATTATTTACGCATTGTACACTGGTGACATCTTTATCTCCCTTAATATCCTGGGAAATTTTTTCGTTATCTCTAAAATTGTAGAAAACTCCCATTCCCTTTATGAAACTACCAAGTTTTTTATTTCCATGATTATCACATGTGGGAAAATCATTCTTTCCCGTATTCCCTTTATCTGAATTTTTCTTTACAATCCTCTTCTTATATTTATCACCTTAAAATTCATAATAATTATTACACATTGGATTACATACATTGTTGTGGTTCTCAATCATTCTACTTGTAGTATAAAAATATGGATTTAATTTCTAGGAAACCAGATAATATTTTTTTTACCAAAACATTAAAATGTTCTTTTATACTTATCCTTAAATTCTATCCTAGGTTTATTTCCCCTACTCTATGTTTTCATAAATCTGGTTCTTAAGGTTTTTAATAAACATCCACTGATACAAACTATTATAACCCCAACATAAGTATACCAAAGCCAATGTCTACTATATTTCATTATCATAAGATACAGGGAATCACATCTCGAAGGAGTGAATAGTTTAATAGTATTTTTAAACTAGATACAAACATGAAATTCATTTTAAAATTTAAAACAAAAAATAAATAATATTTCCATTTTATAATTCCATTATTCCTCTTACTATAACCATAAATATCAAATGAAAAAATACTACCTCAAATCATGGTAAAAATTAAACATAGTTAATGGGTTAGATAATATTCCAAATTGTGGTATGTGTAGAAAATAATCACTTAATAAATAAAGTATAATCAATATGGAAAGGTAAATAAAAAACAAATGACATTTAGTAAATAACATGAGCATAATATAAAAAATATATTTTCAAATAATTCCATAAAAATAATCACATGTTCATGATAATTAACCATGGATATTCTAACTAATTGAATAATTATATGAAATATTATTAACTGAAATCATAAAGACTGAATGAAAAATAATGTATATCTAAAACATTCTGTTTATTAATTTTTCCAATACGTCCAATACCATTGAGTCTTTATGAAAATAAATCTATATGAATAGATAATACCTCATCTGAATCATAATCTATTTTTTCTCACGAGTCATTGCAATTCCTCGAGGGGAAATTGAAGTCCCAACCCATCAATTACATTGACCTATGAATTCTTCATACGAATGAGGTGAAACAAAATCAATATAATTATGTATATGGAAAACTAGTATATGAAATTTTAATACATTTCATAATCAATACATATAATTAAAAACCATCTAGAATAATAAGTTGAATTGAAAAAAATTACATCCACATTCAAATTGATCATAGCCCATCCATATAAATAATACAGATTATTTTAATAAAATATATACCACATTGATCATATATTCAATAAATGGTTGATATCATTGATGAGTATAAATATAATAAAAATATATTTAATGCCATTTTTTGGAAAATCACATTTTTACATAGAAAATATTTAAAAAAACAATTTCAAAAAAATATTTTTAAAACAATTATATTTTAAAATATCCATTAATAACATGTTATATAATCTTAACAAAATTTATTGGTCATGATGGATGAAAATTTTATTCATTTTGTAGACATTAAAAGAATATTCATTAAATATTTTTTGTATAATTAAAACATGAATTGTTATGAAAATGACATTAAGATTACTTATAAAAAATTTAAAAGTAACATTTCATGAACCAACCCTTGTCGGTCCAAAACTGGTCACTTGAGTCGGCTTATTCCTAGTCCTGATTGGTGTTCCTAATCCTCCTGGTATATGAAAAATTATTCACAATCAAATATACCATGATGGAAAAATTTTATTCCCAAAAAACAAATAAATTAAACAAGATAATATATGCAACATGAATTCATAAATAAATGATCATAGTAAATACCTAAACAAATCCAGATATAACTGAAGAATAATGAAAGAAAAAACTAAAAACATGCAAGCTAAAACTAGATAATGATTTTCATGAGAGTCCATGTGACCTCTTAGTAACCACTATCCATAAAGGTATCCCTCTATATAAGAACATATAAACAGAATCAAAACCGGAAAAACATATCGGGAATATTGATCTTGAGTTCCACAAGTAGGTTGTGAGAATAAATATCTTAGTAGGTAATTACCAATGAATCCATATATTTCTTTTCTCACACAATTACAAAAAATCCATACTGAAACAAAATTAAGGAATTTTTTTTAATATAATAGAGTCCAAATAATCTTAAAAGGATAATCCAATTTCAAAAAATAATACATAACTTTATCTTTAAAAAATTATTTCATTTCACAAAACCTGGTTGAATAACCAAATCAAAAATAAGAAAAAAAATCCTAGATGATAAAATGTGATTTTTGGTAAATCAAATAGATCGTACAATAAAAAAGATAAAATAAAGGTATTTAACAAAAGTTAATCAGAATAAAACATAATAGACAGACATGCAATCACCTGAATTTCCTAAACATATCTTGATGAAATCTCTTAATGTACATGGTTCAGACTCACCTACAAGTGTATAGTGAATCTCTATATTCTATAACCAACTAGATTCTCTAATATACTCTTATAATGTGTAAATCTCAAGTTGCCTCAAAAAATATACGGGGTACCCATCGATCTAATCAGGACAAAAGAAGAAACCATCACTCGACCATTTACAAGATGCCATAGAATAACATGATAATAATATATAAGAAAATGGAGAGGTCATCACATACCTAGAATAAAAACACAACCCACATATTCCACCATGAATTCCTTTATCAATCCTAGAAACCACTTATGTGAAGTACCTCTCATTGGAAGATTGGCTATAGGGTACCCATCACACACAAAACACTTGTAGAAGTGCCAACCAGGACTACACGTCACATGAGTTTTCAAACCATTTCCAAAAATAAACTAAGATGCCTACCTTGCCTTTAACATTTCTAAATCCAACTATATTTCCAAAATCTCTTCCAATTTTAAGGTAAAAACTATATTTACCTTGAAAGCATCCAAACGGTCATAAAAATCACTTATCTAACAGAATTACACTTCATGGTTCTAAATGGGCTGAACTTTAGGAAAATATATTTCAAAAACACCTTTGAAATAAATTGGTAACTAGGGATCCATTTAAGAATCATTAGGATTATATAGGTCCCATTTCAAATGACTCAGGATAAGGAAGATAAAATTGAATGGGGAGAAGTGTTTTGAAATACAAGGTTAATGTATAAATTCATATCAAAGACTGTCATAATTTGTTATCCTAACCATATGTTTACCCCATTCACAATTGGATATGCCCAAATCTAATATAATATCAATTCAGATCCACGTAATTACTAATTTTTTTTAATTTTAAAGTCAAAATAGAATAAAAATTAATTACAAGGTTCCGTGAAAAACCCCGTATCCATATAAGTCACCAAAATCCATGTACATGACTGAGTTCACTAACAATGAATGTTACCAAAACATAATCCCAGACAAACTCAACCAAAATTTCTCAATTTCATTTTTAAATATCAATTTTCATTTCACAAAAAAAATCATAAATAAATATAAGCATAACTAAATAAAATCCTTTAAAAACCCAATCTCACCTAATAACCAACATGAAAGCACCAAAAAAATCACAATAACACTTAAAAAAACCTAACGAAGACATTTATGAATTAATTATAACACTAAATAATCACATGTAATGTTTTAGAAAGAAATTTTATTGAGTGATCGACCACAATGATGTATGAATGCAGTGAATCTCCAGGGAAATGGAGAACTGAGCCTAAAAAATAGTTCGCACTCCCTAACATGTAACAAATCAAAAAAAATCAACCAAACCTCACTCTAGAGTTTGTCCTAGAGGTAATCCCACCAATAAAGAACATATAACAATAATATAGGGAATATAATATGAGAAAAAGAGACAAAAACCATGAAAAAATCACCTTGGAAGCTTGGAAAAACATAATCCAAAGTGGAGGAACAAAGGGAATGTTGTTTGGGTTCCCATTCATGCATCCAAATTGTTATATGGGAGAACTAACTGCAAATGGGTTTTAATTATGGGAGGGAAAACATGGAGGTTCTTGTTATGATAAATTTTGGAAAGTTGTATGGTTTGGCCATACGGTTTGGAAAACCGTGTGCCATTCATGCACACCCTACTAGAAAGAGGGGACACCTACATATGTCTGCCATGTAGTTTGACAATCCTTACACTAACCATGAAAAATGGTTCTCCCAAATTACAAATCCTTCCCCATACTTTCCACACGGTTTTTCTAAATTTAGTATAATCCATGTTCCTTGACCCAAACACCAACCACATCATAGTTCCTCCTTTGGATCATATGGTTAGTAAAAAAACACACTCGAACTATCCTAGACAAACCATACAAGAAGAAAATGAACTAGAAACATCATTAGTCTTAACCAACTACACATTTTCCTCTCAATCCTTGCACACAAACCGGGCATAGGTTCCAAAAAATTAGAAAACTCCAAAACACAAAAATTATTGTCAGGAGAATTACCTAAACCTCATTCAACAGACTGATCACCATTAAAAGAATAAAATAAAAGAACCATTATTTTTGGAGTGTGAAATTTATCCTCACCACAAAAATATTCCTTCCCAATAAAGAAACTCAACCAAAGATGGAGTCAAACTCAAATATGAACGAAATAAAGCCAAATAAAACCATACTCCCCATTGTAACCTTTAAACTCCAAAATTCAATCCCCACTATCACTATATAGAAACTAAAAAACAGGAACCATTATAAGAGGATGGTAAAGGGCTCTCACCACTATAACAACATTCCAAAATAATGACATTGATGACCAAAAATCTCACCATGAACCGAACCCCCAACAAAAGGGGTATCCTTAAAAAAACCCCAAAATAAAACCTCAAAATGTAACACAATTCATCATTTTCACAATACACAAATGTATCGAAAATGGACACAACCCAAAACCAAAACCAATCCAAAAAATACAATAAAAAAAGAGAGAACAATCTTCAAGGATTCACATCCAAAAAGAATCAACAACAATTATTTCAATGGAACAATACCAAAAATCCTTTAAAAAAATAATGATTATTAAATATTGAAGTAATTAAAAACATGGGAACATAATCTGTCTCCACATAAACATTAGAGACCAAACCATCCCAAGGTTTCCCACACCCAAATAAATTCACGAATCTGTGAAAATATTCACTCTGGGGATGATGGCTGGAGGACTGGTGTCTGGAAGAATTCACTTCCCCATTGTAACATGATTAAAAACTCCAATTGATTCTTTTTATTATAAGAGAACTTGTTATAGAACTTCTACAAATGACCATCATTGCTACGTATCTGAAACAACATCAGATGATCATTATATAAAAACATTGAATTCCCGAACCGTTCTCACTAGAAACACATGAGCGAACAATATGATGAATGAGAATTCAAAATAAGAAAATGAGTATCCTAGAGGATAGTTTTCATTGTAATAAACTTCTCAAAAAATGGGTCACATTCACAAAAACCCATATAAACTAGACTAAAATCCGCCATAGACTGCACTCCATTAAGAAGCTTGGCCAGAATCACATCATCCATGTGTTTTTATAAATAGAACATCCCTAGTTGAAAGGACACACTCCCTTATCTCTAGGTGAAGACCCCAAATTAAGAGAGGATACTTCAACTAGTCCGTTGATTCTACCTCTATAGAAAAAAAGATAAACTCATTAATGTGGTCAACAAAGGCATTCATGGTCTACTTACCCAGCTGATCTCCCATGATATCTACCGCTTTCCTTGTCATATGTTCCTCATTATTAACCATTAAAAGAATGTGGTTTAAAGGACTTCCCATGAGATCCCAACATCCAATAGTGGTAGAACAATCATCATATAATGATCCAAACCCAATCTCTCAAATTGACCTAGAACACCTGAGACCCGCATGGCTTCTGGATCTCCCAAATACGTAAAAATACCATCGAATTCCTCAAGGATCTTGGCAGCCTATAAACAACATTGATAAACTTGTAAAATTGGGAGAACCCAAAATATAACTCGATCCCACCACTCTATTGGGAGTCTAGCAGGACCAAAAACTGAATAAGTCTAACTAGAAACATTGGGAACCATTATGGGTGGCATACTCTAAATAGTAAATAAAAACTAAGTTTGATCAACACCCAATAAGAAATAATCCAAAAAGGCACTATGAACCAAGGCACCGACTCATAAAACAAGTATAACACAAAAATGTAAAATCCTCATTCAAAATTAATATTTTTAAATTGATTTATAAATCATTTATCCCAAGGATCCTTTTCTAATATTAGGACCCAATTCAATATACTTTTTATGTAATGAATCCAACTTTTCCAACAAACCCATGCTTCTAAAAATCATTTACATTTTCCACATATTTTTTAAAAAAAGATTTTCATTTTAAAATCTACTTACAATAACCCAAAATCATGTCAATATGCTACTCAAACAAAAATCTAGAAACAAATAACTATTTTCCATGCATAAAATGACCATATGGTTTAGTTGGTCATTCCTCTTGAAAGCACAAACCACTAGAAGTGTGTTTGACTATGCACATGGGATATATAATAGTTGCACCTCAATGTACGTCTTATGTAGAGTAGCAGTTAAATTCCATTATCATTACCTATCCACACAGACTAAATAAATGATTCATTTCCCAAACAACCAATTGAAACTATAGGCTCAAGAAGAGAAGGAGTTTATTTCATCCTCCCCATAAGTACATTTTCAGTCATATATACAGTCAACCCAGTGATACTAATACCAAAGGGATGCTCTAATACCATTTTATCATGAACTAATATAGTCCGACCATAAATTGTTCAATCGACATTACCCGCAATAATTCTAGAGACACATTCCCCATTCTCCAAGGATAGAAACTAGTGTCAGACATTTATGAAATCATGATGTTAATTATTCAACCAAAAAAAGAACCAATAAATAAAATAATACACAGTATGCAGTACGGATTAAAAAATCAATAAGCATAATAAATTCATAAAAAATATAAATACAACTATTGTGGAACCAAAATAGAAAAATAAAACAAATACAAAACTAAAATAGAACTGATACTAGTAAGAATAACTATTTTAACTCATCGTCACTAAATTCCAAAAAAATCTACCCACTATATAAGAAAAAATGAATGGAACCTGAACCATAAAAATAGTTTGTTTTTATAGATATTGACTGGAAAAAGTAGAGAGAGTAGCATAAATAACTCAGTAAGTAAGCCCCATAGAATTTATACATTTACTTTGCCATAAAATTCCACATATTCTAGTTTTGAATAAATTTAATAATTAAAGGTTTTTAATACTTAAAGGAAAAACATGTATTTCTTGTAAAATCTACTTTTCAAAAAAAATAAAAAAAAAATCTCTTTCTAAAAAAGATTTCCATTTTTAAAACATATTTTAATAAGAAAATAAGAAATAAAAACCTAGTCCAGATGATCAAAAGTGTTATGTGATAAATAAAATATACAATACAAGAAGGAAGATACAATAAATTAAGATAACTAAAGTGCGTTAGAATAAAACTGAATATACATATATGTAATCATGGTAATTTCATAAATGTATCTTGAAAAAAAACTTGTACAATCGTGGATCAGGACCACCTCTCAATGTATGGTGTGAGTCCATAGTCTATAATTAACTTAATTTTATAAACAATCCTCACTTGTGGAAAATCGTACATATCCTCTCAGCAAATCTAGGGGGTACGAGTCCTTTTAATCGGGACGGGTAAGAAACTATCACTCGGCCATCTAGATGATGCCCTATAATACCATTACAATAGTATAAAGTAGAAAAGGCATTTCATCAAATTTTATGAATAAAAAAATAACCCACATATTCCTTTGTTCATGAATTTTTGAAATCATGATAGTATCTATTGGAATACCCTCTGATCAGATGTCGGGCCATATGGTTCCCATCACACATAGAAATGTTCTAAAACTTCCAAATGGGCCTACATGTCATGTGAGTTTCAAAACCACATTCCAAAACACAAAAAGATACAAACATGGACTTTATCTTTCAAAATCCTACCCCATTTCCAAAAACATTTCTAATTCCAAGGTAAAAAAGTTGTTTAACATGAAATTTTCCATGTAGGCTTATTGGTCATTTAACAACCCATGTTACAAATCAAGGTTCAAAAGAGGCATAAATTTAGAGAAACATTTTTGAAAACCACATATTAAAATATTTGGGAATTAGGAATACATTTAACTAACTATAGGGTTTTATATGAACCATTTGGAAAGAAGAAGGTTAAGGAAGAGAAGAAGGAAGGGGAGAACTGTTTTGAAATATGAGGTTAAAATAGTCATTCATATCAAAGGCCATTACCATTTTTGGGCCAATCCATATATACACATCATGAAAATATGGGTATTCCCACATTAAATTAATTTTAAATTTTATGTCATAGATTAACTAAATATTTCAATTTAAAAGTCACATAGAGAATTAAAATTAATTACAAGGGACCACACTAAACAACCAACCCATAAAAGTAACCAAAATCCATACAGAAGACTCAATTCACAAAAAATAAAATTTATTAAAACATAACCAAGTAAAAAATCAACCCAATGCACTCAATTTCATTTTTAATTATCAATTTAAATTTCATCATACACTTTTCAAATATAATTATAGGAATAACTGAAGAAAATCATTTTAATACAAATTTCTAACCAAATATCAAACGTTAAAGGATAACAAAAATTACCAATATCACATAAAATCCTAATAAACACATTTATATATTAATTATAATACTCAATAATTGAATGGAACCTTTCGAAAAGTAAACTAATGAGGGCACCTACCTCAATGATGTGAGAGATCAATGAAAATCCATGGAAAGAATGAATTGATCCTAAAAAGGTGTTTCCAAACACTAATATCAATGAAATCTATTAACATTATCCAATACTAAATCTATGATTCATCCATGAGTAAATAAAACCAATTAATAAACATGAACAAGAATATTGAAAATATAAGATAAGTAAATGAGACCAGAAACCAAGAAAAACATGCCACAAAAGCTTGGAGGTACACCAACTAATGAGGAGGAAATAACGGAAGGGGGATTGGGAGCCCCTTCATGTTTCTAAAATGATAATGGTGGTATAGGAACCTAAAATGTAACTTAATTAGGTGTTAAAAAACTTGTAATCTCATGATTTATGAAATCTGGGAAATTTTGGTGGTTTGGACCCACTGTTTTCCAAATTGTTCACCAATTGTGTGCACCAAAATGGAAAAAGGGGACACCTGTATGGGTTGTCCACATTGTTATTAAAATGATGTCGTAAACATGATAAATGGTTCTTTAAAATTACAGAGCCTCACCAATTTTTTATGGGTGGTTTCTCCTAATTGTGCACAAATCGTGTGCTTTGATACCACACAAACCACATGCCATATGGTTCTTCATTTGGCTCACACTATTTAGACCAAAGAACGCTCAGACTATGTAGGATAGAATTTACAAGAGTAAAAACTATTGGAAAGACCTTCACTCTCAACCAGCTTTATGGTTTCCTCTCTAACTTGGCTCAAAAACATTATACAGGGCTAAAAATAACATAAAACCTCTAAAACTCAAAAATTATCACTAAGAGCACGACCCGAACCTCAACAAAAAACCGAGAAACAATAAAATAACAAAATAAAAGTAAAACTGTGGATATTGGGAGACATAAAAATAGATATAATTTTCATTAATAAATTATTTTTAAATTTTAAAAAATATAATTTTTTTAGAAAACATGGGTTTTTATGAAATAAGTCTTTTGATTAATGATATAAATGAAGATTGATTTTCTTTAGAACATTTTCTCAATCCATTTTTTCTAATGAGTACAAATTTAGTACAATTTTTGGAAAACATTCATTGATATCTCCAGTTTAGGAAAAATGATTAAAATTTAGATATAAATATCAAATAATTTCTTAAAGGGAGATCAAAACATAAACAGTCTGGAATAATGAGGATATTGTGGAAAAAAATATTACCACTCTGTTAACAACTTAATCATAATCCCCATAAAATAAATGAAATAAAATGGGAATTTAAATACCATTTATATAAATAGATTATGTAATTAACATTTCAAAGGGAATTATATACACCATAAAAAGGAAATTAGTAGTAAATATGATATATTTCTCAGGGAAGTAAAAGTGAGATCATAAGCCCTTAACTTTAGTCCAACTCATCATGTACATTCATTATAATTCGGAATAAAAACAATTTGTGTAATTTTTACATTATTAATAATAATTTTCATGTTTATTATTCATTTTAGTCACTTACTATAAGGTTATATATGATTACATAATCAATTATATTAATGTCGGATGTCTCAATGATATTTGGCTTAAGTGTCAATAATGACATTGGTAGGTTTACTATGGTCATAGTGGAATATATTTAAACATATTCAGAATAATAATCATAGAAAAATAATCAGATTTATATATCAATTATAATTTTAATATGAATCATTAATTATGGTAATGAAAAATGAACTATGTGACAATCTTGGAGACGACACGTCATACATACAAATGAGTAACATTTCCATTTTTCAATGATCATTATGCAAAGAAGTTAGGTAAATATTTTTATTTACATAATGATAATAATATAATATATAGATTATTGTTTCATTAAATATACATATATATAACATCCATTTGTTGTGGTGATCAAAATAGTGTCAAATCTCTTCAAGAAGGTGGTAGTCCATATATAGAAGAATGATGTTATCATCTATATGTGAGTAAAAATGTAAGAAATAAAATGATATAGTTTCATTTTATAATGATAAATATTTCATGAAGATTATAATTTTTTCCTATATATTTCATATAATCATTAAATATGTCCTTATTACCTTCAATGTAGACCATTAATGAATAATGTATCTCATATCATCACACGGTGGTAATCCATCATACATAAAATTGACATTATCGTATCCAATTCAGAATGGAAAGTAAAAAAAAGTTATATATGATATAAGGACTAAATTTGTATAATTATATTATAAATATCAAATATATACTTTATATTCATGATTATACACATTCGTGAGAGGTGTTGATGGAAAACATGTCACAAATCTTTATTAGGAAGTGGACCATCATACACAAGGGCGATAATAACATTTCACATTTCAGGGGAATAGATATAGGCATAGATCATTTCCTTAACATAATAAAATCTAATTATAAGGTATATAATAATTTTAGTATATAATCATAAATTAAATGGGTTTAAAATAGGTGGAAGAATAAATAATACAAAAATGAATAGTTAAGAAATTTACCTCTTCTTGGACCACCTCTTCAGGATTATACCTAATAAATTCATAGAATGGATTAAAAAAAATAAAAATCATTATAATTAGTGATGATGTGATTAGAAATTTTAATTTTCTAGTTTTTTTATGTATCAAATTATTTTGATGGTTTGAAGAAGAGCGGATAGGGGTATCCTTTTATAAGTGAGGCAAGTGGACAATATATAACATTTTAAAATTACAAACTGTACCATGTTTTTACATTAAATAATGGTCTTAAATATATTTTTATATATCATTAGACATATAAGGTCAAAATATGACCATCCAATAGATTTTAGACAAGATATTATGTCAATTTAACTAATTTCTTTTTAGTTGAACCCCTAGAAAATATAATTTTTCTATAACTGTGGAAAATAATTTCCAGTTTTTAAATTATTTATTTTGATAAAAATGATAGTTGAAAATATTATATAATTTATAATATTGTAATTAAAAATATTTAAATAATTTTTCGAAATTATATTAACTTAAATGGAAGTATATAACATCAAATTAATCTCATAGATCTTATATGAATACAGGTTTTCTAGGTGAAAATGATCAAAATTTTATAAATTTTCAATATCAAAAATAAATATGAAAATGATTCTTAAAAACTAAATTGGATTAATTTATATAAAATTGATCCAATTTTACATTAAAACAAATAAAAAATATAATTTTACATTATAATCAATTTAAGGAAGATCTGGTTTTCATTTAAAATTAATAATGTTTCGCTCTTCATCAAAATATTAAACACTTCATAGAAATATAAAAAATAAACCCTAAAATAAATTATTATATGATAATTTCAAAAAATAATTTATCAAATAAATATCATAAAATATGTAAAAATATATATTTTTAAATTATGTGTGTGAAGCATGATTAAACCCCGTTTTAGAGAAAATTAATGTTTTCAGAAAACATTTCTTTTTCTACAAAATTATTATTATTTTTTGTTATTAAATTGAAAAATAATATACTTTTTAAGCTATATATTTTATATAATTTATTTATTCATGTCCATGCCATCTAATGTAATATAATTTCTATAACAAAACACAACATTAAGGTGCTTTTCGACTAAGGGTTTCATTTTCTGAAATCTATCGAAGAGATTAACATGAAAAAATATATTTCATCGGTTGTTTGATCATGATTTTTTGTCTATCATACCCTATAAAAATAATATTTTTTAAAAAAAATATTTTATTTCTAAATTTATTTTATAAGTGTTTTTATAATTTTGAAAATATTTCATTAAATTTATAAACAAACATTTGTAATTTAAAAATTTATTTTTTATTTTTCAAAAAAATAGTTTCAATATACTATATATTTACTATATTAAAATTTATATTACCAATTTTCATAAATAATTTAAAAAAATTATTTCAAATTTTAAATTATGAAGTGTAAATTATTTAATATGGACCAATTTATTTTTTGGGCATAAGTGACAATTAACCTATGTACAGAAAAGTTAATTTGGTGAAAACTAAAGTGGTAAAAATGAGTAACCATAGAGGTAACGGTCCTAACATGTTTATGAAATTAATCGAATTGAGTTTTGGATGTGTGAATCAACCTTTAAACTTCTCCACTCTATTTTTTTATCAATTTTGAGACACCTTTTAAAGTTACTTATAATTATTTAAATGTTATGGATGTTTACAAAAATACTACTCCATTTCACTTATAAAATGTATACAATTATTCTCACTTCTCCTTACCAATTTTTTTATGATCAGACAAAACATAGACTTAACTTATCTTCCATGCTCTTATACATTTCATGAAGTTTATGATTTTATCAATAGTCTATTACAAAATGGTCATATCCTATTTTCAAAGGAGATAATTTATAAAGTGGGGTATAAGCTCATAACATCTCTTTCACATTTCTATTCCTTTATTGTGTTTTCCTCATAATAAATTATCATTTGAAAATAAAAAATGGTAATATTGGTATCATTATAATATGGGTATGTAATTATAATGATTTTAAAATAATTAATCAACCTTATATTTTCCATTAGGAAAACATAATATGTGATGTGTGTGTTGTGCTGACAACCATATCCATTATAAAAGGTGGTTCATTTTACTTCAACAAAACAAAATGATATAACTAGTTAAAAATAAATAATAATTATGAGGTTTATAAAATTTTTTATAACATGAAATATTTAACCAAATTACAACTTTTCATGGATATATTTAAAATTAAAATTTTAACCATTTGTACACGTGACTACAGCCTTCATGGAATAATTCATTTTTATTTTTATTTGTATCCATTCCTTACATTGATAGACATGTGAGTGGGTTTAATGGAGAAATATACATTTTTTATATCATTTATGTTTTGAAATGAGAAAATGGGGAATATATTTGTGATTTGGTAAATAAATGATTATTGTTAATTCAATCGATTAAAAAATCATAGAAATTGAAAAATATTTAATTCAAATTATTCAATATTTTCAAATCCATTACTTCTTCATATAGTTAATTTTTAATTCTAACATACTACAATAATAAGAAACAAAATTTTGTTAGTATTCTAATGGTGTATTTTTATTTCACGTAAATCATCTCATAATCATTAATAACCATGGTATGTTCATTTTTTTGGTCGGTTTCACCACATACTTGAAATCATACATGAAATAATATAATGGATGATTATGAAAACATAATTACTAGTATAATATAATATAAATATGTAGATAATGATTTTTTAGAAATTAAACATCAATATTTAACTCTCTAATTAAGAAAACACCCATCATTTGTTAAATATTACACATTTTTTTCCGATTTCATATTCTAGGATAAAGAATAATATAATCATTAAAAAAAATTTAAAACCTAAAAAATTTTTACCCATCAATTTATTTACCTATAATGAAAATTTTATTATTTTCTTTTTGAGATAAAAATATAACTACACTATTTTTAAAATACTAGTTCAAAGTTATCAGGATTACATACAGTCAACATCGAAAATAAATAAAAATAAAAAATATATACATGGTGAATAATTAAAAATAATTTTATAAAAGATTTGTTAAATTAAACTGTATATTAAAAAGGTAATTAATATATTTTCATATGATCATAGAGTGCATTAAACTAAGTCGGTAAATAGGGTAAGAGCATTTAATCTGAAGTTATCTTCACAGAGACATGTTTTAATGTTATGCACCGATTTCATATTTCTATAGTGAATAAATAAATAAAGAAATTATTTTCGATGAATCCATGATTTAATAAATAATATTTATAAAACCATATGATTTTTATACTTCCTATGACTTTTGATTATAAAATTTCTAAAGATGTACGGGGTTCTATTACTCAAATTTGAATCTCTTGAAACATTTCTACGTTATGCATCATGTTTTAATTAATATGTGGTAAATAATGCCCCATTTTCATTTTTCTATAATTATTATATTATAATTCATGATATTAAATGACATATTTAATGTTATAAGTCCAATTAGGTTTTTTTTCAAATGTTACCAAGGTTGTAAGGGGTTTTGGCAACTCAAATAATTTTCATGGGTTAGAATCATTCATTTTTGTCTAAAACCATTCAAGTATTATCCTATAAAAACTATAATGATTTTCTATTATATCTTAACATTTATTTATTTCAATGAAAAAATATTTCATTCATATCAAATTCTTTGATGAATACCTTCTCAGATAAAATTTTTATGTTGTAAATAATAATGTTGATTCTATTCAACAGATATTTTAATCCATATTAATAATTTCATTCATACTAATGTTATCCTTTATTTTTTGAAAACATATATTAATTATATTAATATACTGTACTAACTCCCTTTAAAAATTTTAAAAATGTGAACTTATAATTATTTTTAAGATGGAGGATTTTAAATAAGGTTTTGTAAAATAAATTCACCCTACATTTCATTGATTGATCACTAGGAATTTTCATGGATTAATTAATTAATTTTTATGTTTAAATTATAAATGTCTTCCAATAACAACACATAATATTTTTTTAAAATAACTTTTTAATATAACCCAAAATTTATTCATTTTATGACTTTATTGGCAATTAATTATTTTTACATTTTTTATATGGGTCATTTTCATCAAATATTAAAAATAAATTTTTTAAATATTTTTATGGAAATATATTCTTATTTCATTTTCATTATCTTACATCAAACACTCTATCAATCATTTCATTATTTCTAAAATAAAAATTATTTTCCTCCCATATTTCAAAAATATATCTTATAAAATGATTCCAAAAATCACAGTTATTTCTTATTTCCAATGTGATTTTTTCAAAACTCCTTCAAAGAATTTTTTTATATAATTCATTTTCCTTTCACATATCTTATTATTTATTTGGGATTATTTAATGTGATTACATCAACATTTTTTCTATGTATGTGTTAATAATATTATCTACTATCCTGAATATGATCCATTAATATTTCATTCCCATAAATTAAATATTTATAATCCAAATTTTTCTTATAATGAATTCCCTCAACGAATAACAAATTTTTTTATTCCTCTGGATTAATGGAGTTTTCATAGATGACAAAAACTAATTTACTGGGGAAATTATAATATTAATTTTATACCCTATGTATTTATTGTGTAAATACTACATTCTTTATAATATTTATTGAATGGTATTTAACCTGAATGTTACATGATATCACTGGATACCCAAATATTTTCAATGTTTAATAATGTTATTATTATTGAAGAAACTATGAATCTATTCTTTATTTGATTACATTTTAAATGTAAACGAAATTCATTTGCCTTCTATGGGTTCTTTATGACGTGTTTTATAAAAACCATTTTCTTTCCATGGATTCATTATCATATGATGAATAATTGATTTCATATGGAACATGTAATTATGTATGATTACAGGTGGACTCTAATATCACCCTCCAATTTATTGGATAAGAGTTTATTTCTAATGGAAAAAGGTATCCAGGAGTGATTTTTATTTTCTTGTAAGCATATGTACTGATGGTGTGGCGGATGAATATTTTGTTCCTTATACTAATTTTTGTTCCATATTTAAAAGATATCTAATACTATTATTCTTATTCTAAAAAACATGTCATTCAATCATTTCTCATTTTTATTGAATCACTATTTTGATTAGCCTCTAATATTATGTAAATATTTATTATAGGCTTATGGATTAATATATTTTGGGTATTATTTTCTAATTTTTATAGATTATACTGATATTCTCATCTTATTCCACATATGATATTTAATTGTTATTGCATATTTTTACCTTAAAAGGGAATCTGAGTTCACCCCATCATATATTTCAATTAACCCATGTTATAAAGATATAAAAATTATAAAATATTGTTAATAATATCTTATGTGATGAATTAGTGAGAGATTATGGAGGCTTGTTATGGATTTAGAAGTAGCTTATATGGTAGGAAAATGTCCATTATCTAAATAATACATGTGTTTTATTAGTTAATTATATTATATAATTCTCAATCACACTAAACCTAAAAAGAATTTTTTATTTATTATAGTTAAATAAATTCATTAAGAAAAGTAATTATCATATAATTAATTCTGGAATTCATATTTGGTGTCAGATTAGTGTTTATATATCCATGTATATGAGGATGATATTAATTGAGAAGAAATTTGAAAATAGAAATGAAATCATTGTTTTATAAGTTAGAGATAATTTAAATTTCAAATTACAGATACTTCTTTTGGGTAGATGAGGTAATATTATTTTGATTTGGTTATGATGACATAGTTATAACCCTCATGATACATCTAAGGGATTAGGCTATGTATATGGGAACATCCTAAAATTTATGAAAAGTAATTATTACTTGGTTTTCCAATAAAAAACATCCCTATAAACATATTATAATTGAATGTAGTCTCAAGACAAAATATACCTATGTGTAATAACCCTAAAAATGTTGTACTGGGTATTAACTCGATCATCAACTAGTATAAGAAAAATATGCATTATTCCACACTCAAAATATCACTCATTGTCACGACCCATCCCTCGAGGCCCATGTCGTGGCTACCCAAATCCCGCCTTCCATAGGACAGGGGCTGGGGACTAACACCAAAGGCATAAATCCCTAAACTGGGATGACATTTCCTTTATAACTTGAAAACTCACATAATATAGTATGAGCTGGAAACAAAACAATAAATAAAACTCAATATAAAATGAGTGAAAAAAGTAAAAGGGGGGCTAGGAATACAAGCCCAACTGTAAAGTACAAGGAAACTGGAAGTACAAGTACGGGAAATAGAGAAAACGACTCCTGGATCATCCATCATGAAATCCTACTTGATGGGTAGGTATAGATTGCCTCCACAGCACTCCACGTCCGTCCATCTCCTCCAAGTACTGTCACGTCATGTGGTCCACCTCCGGGTATCGTCCAGTCCTAGTACACTTAGTTTCGATCAGCACTGTCTGTCGTCTGCATCCAACACAACAAGGTCTAAGAATAGCCCATGCAGTGGAGAGTATAAAGATACTCAGTAGGGACCCCGAGACCCTCAAGGTCTCTCAAAACCAACAAGGATAGTCCACAAAGTATGAAAAAAATAGATAACCCCATAGAGGTATATTCCTATACATATACCTATGTTATCAAGTAATATGTCTCAATCATGAGGTAAACACAAAAGTTACTAACTCAGTTCAAACAAGGATTTTATTCTAGGGGTAGTATCAAGTAAAATCCCCAGTCACACTATCGAAACCTTAGCTTCTAGAGAACTCCTCCTCTATCGAGTACAGTGGCTCTACCACATCACCAAGGCGTTTCCCACTAACCTTGGAATGTTGAGGTACTAATCCTGTTGAGTACCGTTGGTCTGTTGCATCACCAAGGCACTCCCCAACGTAGGTCTTCCACGTCACCAAGGCACTCCCCTTCATAGCCTGCTGAGGTACTCTTCCTGTCAATTACCATGGGGTTTTCATGAAACCAAGGTGCTCCCCACTGTGGGTCTGTCGCAACTCTATGGTGCTCCCCACTGAGCTAGTCTAATCACTCTGATTCGAATCGGTCAGCAGTCGTCAGGTCATAGCCAGCTACTAGGTCTCCGCACTATTCTCGTTCATCTATGGGAGATTCTGCTCCACGTGGTGTAGGTCGATACTAATATCGCCACGAAGTACCACGTAGAAGTTTCTTAATGTTCGGCCACGTCATAGAGGTGTCAACGCAATAGACGACATGTCAATCAGATGCCTAGTCTCTGCGTTATTAGCCTTTTAGTCATGGGGGACCAGTTGGATTCGTGTATGATCCAACCTGACCATATCTCAACTATACCTCAAACTCCAGTGGGGTATACTCTACGGGACTCTCACACACAAAGAATACCAGCACCACAGACGGTTCGTCAAACGGTCGTCTAGTGCCAAAGTTGTGGCCAAAGAAAGTAAAGGGGTCGGCAGTGGACCCGAGTCCGGTCCGACCTAGTCAGACCTGTTGGGTCTGGCCCGACCCATTGGGCTGGACATCCTGTTAGGTTTGGTTGGGCCTGCTGGGCCCTGCCCAGCCCGCCACGTGGGCGGTTCGGCCTGGGATCGGGGCGGATTTGGCCCAGAGCACCGGGAGGGTGCGTCCAGGCGCGACTCGGCCTAGAGGGCATGGCTGGGCCGGTTCATCTAGGACAATTTAAGGGGGACGTGGCCCGGTTCAGGAGGCACGTGCGGCCAGGGATCCACTTCGGTTGTGTGGCATCTTGGGAGGATGTGCGTTCGGGCATGATGGCTGGCGGGCCAGCGGGTGAATGGGAGGCAGCCGGGCAGACAAAGAGGCAGTTGGGCAAGCTGGGTGGTGGTCAGGCAGGCCGGCAGGCAGGCGGGTGGGCAGCTAAGAGGCCAGGAGGCTGGGCCGGTGCGGTTCGGCACAACTCAGGGCTACACGGGCCGGATGGGTTCGGCCGGGGGATGGCACGGCCTGGGAAGCTCGGCCGGAGGGCCGCGAGTTGGCCCAGAGTGCAGTAAAGTCGTGGTGCGGCGCGGTTCACAGAGGCCACGGGAAGCACGAACTTTTCATGTTGTATTCGTCAGCTTCAATGCCACTTCATTGTTACGTCTCCATGCTAAAGATCATCACAATCAAGAATGGAGGAGGGTTCGGGCCATGTTGGTTTGGCCCACACCCTATGCATTTAGGGTAGTAACACTTGGCTCATCAGGAAGTAAGAAAGATGAACATCAATTGTTCAATAACCTCCACAATGATTCCTTTCCAACTGATGAAGAAAATAAGGAAAGGAAAGTAGTAATACATAAATTAACCCCCAACCTTTGTTCATCATTTTTCGACAGAGTCGCGGGGAAGAAGACTATGTTGTCACCGTTCGTCGCGTCCGCCACACACTTCCAATCCCGATCTCACATGTTGGTTGTGGAAGATGCTCCACGTCGGTAGGATCCGATGAAGGAAGTCGAAGTCTCTCCTCACCGACGTTCTTCGTTCTTTGATCTTTTTTTCTTTGTTCTTTATTGGGAGCTTTTCTCTCTTCTCCCAAGTTCCACCAAAAGGGCAATGCCAAACAAAATAATAAGAGATTGTGATATCTTATTAATTCGTTGGAAAAATATTCAAATTGGAAGAATTAATTTAATTGGATCCACCTAATTAATGTGAAGTTTTTCACTTAATAAATTATTCGTTTGCTAAAATAATTAAAGGGGAGGTTGTGGAACCATAAATGGTAGAGGAGGTCAAGGGGCTCCCCCTCACTAATAAGGGGAGCTGAGATATTTTCCTCTGCACCCATTAAAATGGGGTTTAGTCTCATGTGGTCCTCACATCGTCACCTCACGCGAGAGGTTAGGTTTGGGTGGGCCCCACCACTATTACCCCTCATGGGAGGTTAAGGTGTGCTGGTCCCACCTCCAACTTCCAACCTCCATAAGGAGTTTATAGATCTAATAGAACCCACCATAAATCACCCACATGGAGTCTCAAATAAAAATAAAGTGAATCTCACTTTATTTTATTACTCTCTCTAAAAACCCAAAAACTAACTTTTATTCTTGGCTAACTACTGTAGGAGTGAAAGTCTCCTTAAGAAAATATCAGTGCTGCGAGTTCAACGGTGCCCTCAGATTTCAATTCCAAGCACCGGTTCAAAAGTTATAAAAACCCGCTTGTACCTTTACTGAACACACCCGAACAAAACATTAGAAATTGATTCCGGGAACACCGGGCCTCGAAATCACGTGTCGTCAATTTTCGCGGACTTGTATAATTTCCATGTATTTAAGAAAAACAATTTCCACGGAATTTCTGGATCTTTACACTCATGGAGGATATAATTTGGTCAATGATATTCCATTATGAACCTAAAAAAAGGATTTATATTCTAATTAAATTAATGGATTTGGTTAATAAATATGAGAAAACATAGTATACTGTAACTAAGGAAGAAAAAAGGGAGTAATTGGTTTAAGTAATTATAGTATGGTTGTAATGAAAGATTCATAGGATGAACTAAAAAGGTCAATAGAGAAGTCATATTTTGATAGATATTTCATATTCATTTACTATAAATATTTTATATATTATCATAAAATTTTTGGATTTAGTATTTGGTTCAAATAGGATCCCCAAAATGAAACAAAGAAAGTTACATATATAAATACAACTATGTCTTATAATATAATTTGAATGAATATTTAAAAGGTTGAGAATATTGGTAGGAGACTATTATGATGGAAAATATAATATTAATATCCATACATAAGGTTGTGAGGATTATATATTAATATATATTTAAATACACTTGGTTATTTTAATTAATGGGTGATATTTTTTTGATGATATTCTAGTATATTCTAAAATTCATGAGGGTTATGTGAAAAACATAAGTTTTTTTCTCCAGTAGTTTTGAATTAAAGGTTTGAATTAATATAATAATTTCTATCAATAACATTGAATATTGATTTGAGGATAGGTTTAATTTTTTCAGTGTAAATTATAGAATAGTATATGATTATGCTATGGATAACTATTAGGATTAATATAATTATGATGTTGAGGTAATAATCATTGGATTGATTTTGGGAAATGTGGGTTTGATATTTTGGAATTTATTATTGTTTAGTTAGAATGTAATCCAATATATTTTGTGATGTTGTTTACCATGTTTTTTGTATTATGATATGTATATATATATACACTAGTTTTTTTACTTTAGAAACTACTATTCAATGAATTTAATTGTTAAAGATAGAGTTAATTTTTTTTTGAATATATGATTTACCTATGGAATATTTTCTTGATGATTCAAAGGGCGTTAGGAAAACTCTGTGATGGAGAATATATGATTAGGTAATATACATACTTGGGTGTATGATTTTCTGAGTGGATATTGTTATTTGGATGAAGATAAATAACTTGGTATATCCAAAGATTGTAAGATAGATTCCATATCAATATTTATATCTTGAGGGGTATATGTTTTAATTTTACCATCACCTGCCTTCGTTATAGGGCAATAATTTAAATTTTGAGGAGGAAATTTATTTGAGGGGGTTGAATATAATGGACAATGGTTTTTAGTACTTTAATTGATATTATATTCCATATCTTTTATTACATGTAACACCTTACTAATGAAACACCCTACTAAAATAAATCTATACATATTAAAATTAGATGAAGAATATAATCATTAGTATATGAAAATATAACAACCTATTATAATAATTCAGTGTTAATATTTTCTTTATGATGAACATTTTTAAAATAAATAATACAATTCAATAAACCATTTAAAAAGGGGTATTGTATTTTACCATAACAAATTAAATTGATCATAGTTAAAAATTTATCATAATAGGTAATATTTATATTTATAAACAAATATACTAATAAATAATTACATATAATTATATATAAACAATACTAAAAACACATTAATGTTTAAAAATTATTCTTCAATAAAATCAATTTTCATAATAAAATGTATTTTCATTTATATGATAATTTATAAATTTTAAAATATTTGACATGAAAGAAATTACCTTATTTTAGATCAAAAAATGTAAATATTATCTTATAATGAATTTTGGGGATTTTTCAAAGAATATTTATATTTTTGTGAATAGTGTAAAATGATGTTTTTACAAATAACACGCCCTTTATAAAATTAAATGTATATAAATATATATCAAAAATTTATAAAACCTTTTAAAATTGAATATATATATTTTAATAGTTAATTTATAATTTTAAAATATATCTTAAAATTTATAAACCCATATTTGACATTTTTAAAATTTTATTAATTTTTTTAAAATATTAATACATTATACATTCAGTATTTTCGAATTTAACATTATCACTATTAAAAATTGAATAAAAACTGGATTTAAGAAGTTTATGAATTATTTAATTTTTTTCAATAAGGACCATTTTCTTTTTGGGCATTACGGATAAATAAGCAAGTTAAAAACATATCATTATGGTGATGTTGAAGATTGTAAAAATGAGTAGCCATTTAAGAAAAAGTTCTAACATGTTTAAAACTTGTTTTTTAAAAATTTAGTAGAGGTATATATCAAACATGTATAATCTCCACTATATAATTTCTCAATTTATGAGAAAAATTAATTGATATTTACTCCACTTTTATGAAATGTATTTGGTAACTAACAAAATTCCACTACTTTTCACTTATAAAATGGGAACCCCTCTCCTCACTCCCCCTCACACTAAAAACCCTCAAGTTTAGCCAAAATACTACATAAAAATCTACTACATTATCCTATCCACCATTATGAGGTTTATTTCTTTTAAATACCATCCATCAAAGGATTATTCCCAATTTAATGGGTAGATAACCTAAGAAGTGATGTATAAGTTCAATACCTCTCTTTCCCATTTTCGATTTAAATATTTACTTTTGTTCTCCACAGAAGTTAATTTTACCATCATAAATTTATAAAATTAATATAATTTTATTATTTTCTATTATTATAATTATTTTTCATGATTTAAACACTCTCCAATTGTACATTGATAAAAAAAACTGAAAATTGTCGTTTTGTAGACTATCTCATCAATGATACAACATATTTCTTTTTAATTTACCAACATACAAGTAAGGTCCTCAAATTAAATTAAATTTATAATTATGTTATTTATTACATATTTTAGATTTTGAAATGATAAATCATCTTACTCATTTTCCCCATTCTATATAAAATGAATTCGTCATCCATGGGTACGTGTTTACTACTGCCTTAATGGAATGAAGGATTTGCATTTTTTTATAGTCTCTTTACATAGTGGATCATGGGAATGGGTTTAGGGATTAAATTTTTTAGTAATATTCTATGAAAAATTAGTGATAATATTTATGATATGACCAAAAAATAACTATTTTTAATTAAATAATTTAAAAGATGAATAAATAATATTTAATTATCTTTTTTAATAATTTCATATCCAATAATTATTCCTATAAATCATTTATATGTTTTTATATCACCCAAATAAAAATTAAATTATATAATTATGATACTAGTTTAATGAAAGGGTATGTCACCTGTTATCGGGACAAGCTTGTGCATGCATGGGAATTCCTAGTCGAACAGCCATGCGGAGGTGGAGAGCTGATTGCACAATAAAGATGCTAGGGATGAGCAGTTCCAAGTAGTTAGTCTGGGTGGTATGTAATGTTTGAATCCTACTGGCAATGAATTCCTCTAAAGCCTACGATCCATGTAATACTTATGCCTATGGGCCTTGTAAGGGTTACACCTCACTACTTGAAAGTTGGATTATCAAAATCAATAAAAAATGAAGGCCTTCGGGCCATTGGAGGAGGCAACCAAATCACATCATAATCATTAACAATCAATGTATATTCATATTCGGTTGATTTGACCACATTATTGAACAATGTTATAAAATTATATTCTGGTTTATAATGTATATTTAATTAATCATATTACAAGTTATAAATGTGTAAATAGTTATTTTTTAATTCTAGAAAAGAAATACAATATTTGACTAAACTATTAAGAAAACGCCATTTGTAGGTTGAAAATCACTAGGAAATGTTTATTGTCGATATCAACATCTATAAAAAAGACCAATAAACTCATTGAAAAAAATATAAACATCATAAATCATTGTAATTAATTTATTATAGTGATAATAATGAACTTGTAATGAAGATATTTTGGAGGGGAATGAATAAAAATGATGTTATAATGAAACTAGTTCGTAATGATCATGACTAAGAAGACAAAACATCAAAAATATATAGTAAATAACTTTTAAAAATTTAGTAAATAATTAAAAATTAATATTATAATATATTATGAATATAAAAATGTTTTGAAATTAGAGATTAAGATATTTATGTTTGTTATATAGTTGCATTGTGTTCATTTGACTAAGCATGGAATCAAGGTAAGTTTTTTCATCTGATCATCTCTTTATTGATTTATTTTTTACTGTTGTGCACCAATTTCTTATATATAAGGTGAATACACTATCAAAGATTTTTTTCATAATACTTTATTTATTGGATTGTATTTATAAAAACATGTGATTTTAAAGCTTCTGACATCTTTTTATACAAAATTTACTAAATTTAAAAGCAATTCTTCGTCTCAAATGTAAATCCCATTAGATGTGTTTATGTTATACCCCATGATGGCTTTTAAATATTGTGGATACTAAATAATTGTAATTTTTTATCATTATAGTCTTATAGTTCAACATATTCAATGTTATATTTTATGTTATACCTCTCATGGGGTTTCTATTTGAAATTCAAAATGGTTGTAAGTGGATTTCATGATATATATCCTTTATAGGGATCATAATTCCATCTCTTTGTGTAAAACCATTCATTCTTGATAATATTTAACAAATGATTATTACATTATTTTATTCAAACTTTTTTTTGGAAAAGATGCTCATTTTCATTAATATCCTTCTCCTTGATGAAATACCTTCTAAATTTAACTTTTTATTTTCAAAGGAATTATGTCAATACATTCCAATAAATATTTTCTTCCATCTACATAATTTTATTCCCACTATTGTTCTATTATATTTTTGAAAAGAAAATATATATTATATTATATTAAATGAATAAATACATTTTCCATTTTAATAATTATTCCCTATAAATATTCATATGTTGTTGGTTTTCAGACAGTAGTTTCTCAAAATATTTTTTACCAATCATTTCTTTTGATAATATTTATGATTTTGTACGAGATATTTTTTAGTTTTATTTATTAAATGTTAATTATTTCTAAAATTTTAGTTCACCAATTTTAAAAATAAATCTTAAACTTCAACCTTACCTTATTTATAATAATATGTGTTAAAATTTATCTCTTTTAACATTTTTCAAATGGATCATTTTCATCAAATTGTAAAAAGATTAAATTAATAAATTTTTATGAGGAACCAAATATTTCAATAGTGATATTAATTTTATTTTTATTTTTCTCTCTATATATTCATGGTTTCTAAAATAAAAAATAATGTTCTCCTTTATTTAATATTTTTTTCTTTTAATATTAATTCAAATGGATTATGTTATTTTTTATTTTAAAATTGATTATTCAAAACCTCATTAAATGTATTTTACATGTAATGAATTTACATTAAATGTCACATTCTAATGAGGAGCAACCAACATGATACCCTGAGCATGTTGGTGATACGACCTAACGAGTACCTTCCCATATTCCCAATGATTCTTACTAGTCTCGAGGGTCGAATAGAGGTACAATGGGGAAATTATTCCATGATGTACAATAAGAAACATCAATGAATATTAATAAATGAATTAAAAAATTGAAGATAAAGAAATAAAATAATGGTGATAATAATAGATATCCAACCATTTTCAATTAAATATGAATGAATGAACATGTTATGCCAAAAATACAAAAGTCAACATATATCACATAATATATATGATTGTGATAGACTGAAAATAGATAAATAAATAAATAAATACAACACCAAATGGTAGATTTAGTGTATGATTCGACCCCATCTTGTTGTTGTTCCCTATTATATAATGATTAATAGTAGAGAAACACAATACAAAGTCCTAACATACAACCAATTGATCTGTTTAGGTACCCAATGGTTACAAATTCATGGTGTGAGTAAATTTTGGTATGCCAACAACAACAATGTATAGTTAAATTTTATTCTATCAATATAAAATTAAGCAATGTGCAGGTATAAAAAAAGATAGTATGCTGAAATAAATAAATGTAAAACAAGTCGAGCACATGTTCCTGATGGACTCTTGGCTAGCTATACATTTTTCATCATAATCCAAACATCCTTGAATATAATAATTAGTAAGGAATAAATATTGGGAAACATTAATTCATGTTGAAGAGTCGCTATAAATGGTAAGAATGTGGCCCTCATATTATTATAATAAATATAAGGAACTAGATCGAGAATTTAATTCTTCAATAATGAACATCATTTCCACTTAATTACAAACCATCCAGAAAAACATCATGTCCATTAATCTCAAACTACCAATGTGAGTAATCATGTCACTAAATTTATAATTAACAATAAAAAAACTTCATTTCTTTTAATAATCAACAATATATGAGTACCATCATTTCCAATATAATTATACAATCAATAAGGAACTTCATGTCTAAAAATAATCACGTATACAATAAGTAATATTGGTTCTTTAATAATCAATAAAAAATGGGGGAACAACATGAAAAATATGATTAATATTTAACACAAGGGGCCAAGTGTATTAAACATTCCATGGATCAATCCCCTTTAATCTATTCATAATAAATCATCTAGTCTATTTGTATTACCATTCCAAACTTATTATTTAAATTCAATTTATAAAAAATCATTGTCCAGTAATAATAAAAACACACCGTGGTAGTGTTTTGGACACAATTAAAACTTATTCTATCAATTGGAATTATTAAACCCACCGAAGGTGTGCTTTAGTCTTTAGAAAAATGACGAGAGTCATAAGTATTTAATTGAACCCACCATAAAGGGTTGTCCAGTTTGAGGTCATCACCTCAACACATATCAATTCACTATTTCACCTTTATTATTAACATTATGTAGGCTAAAATATTGTCATGTTCAAGTATCAGGGATAAATGTAATCATTTTAACATAATGCATCCCACTTTAATTAGGTGACACAATAAAACATTATTGAAAAATTGACTCATAATTCCCTCTATAATATTATTTAGAAATATGTTCTAACATTTAGTATTGGTTAAGTAAAATATAAAATCGATTATATATAGGAAAATGATATTTGGGTTCTAATTGAAATATTAATTAACCGGTGCCTCACATTAAGAAATATCCACATAGATAAATGGAAATTTAGGTATTTTAAGGCATCTATTTAAGAAAAATTCCAACCTGATAATAAATTTTTTTATAACCATCCTATATTACATAATAATAATTTTAATGGGGTTTTAAAAAAAGAATAATAAGAAAAAGGTAACCTTGGAGGGTATTTTGAAGACATCATTGGTTCAATTATATGGGAAACTATTCCCAATTTAAGGAGTCAATGCTCTATAAATTAAAATTGGAATCCCATCTAAAAGAAACCAATTTATACATAGAATTTCAACACATATATTGGGTTATTATCATTTTAATGTTATACAAAAACTAACTTAAAATGGTTTATGATGGAATATAATAACTAAATTATAATAGTATTAATTTCAATATTATAATTTTATGTGTCCTATTTGGTTGAAATGGACACACCATTTAACTAACATCTTTATGAAATATATTTAATTCATGTAACCACATTTTATTATACCATTAGATATAAATATTTTATTTATTAATTAAAATTAAAAAAAAATTATACAATTGTACCATTAGATGAATTACCATTCCAAGTTTATCATGTTACAATCATTGATAAGATACAATTGTAATCTATGTTTGCAACTAGGATTTTAACTTTATTCTCAAAATATAACAAATCCCTAAATGATAGTTTCATTGTATTGGTAACCATTACAAATTAATAAAGTCTTATTCACTTTGTAAACTGTAACTAAAACCCATATAATCATAACCACTAATGTTTTAACCCACTCAACCAATGGTATATGGCTCAAAAAATTTAGTATTTTTTTATTAAGGTTCCACCATCAAACTAGATTTGAAACCACAATTTTGGTTAATTTCGACATGTGTTTTTTTAAGGTTGGGGCCGAAGCCTCATTTTTATTATTAAATCAAAGCAAAGTCCTCTTTTAACTGGGTAGAGGGAAACCCATTACATAGCCTGAAGGCCTAGTGGGCTTGTAGCCCATTAAATAGCCCGTAGGCCCAAATTCTAATGCCAAATCACATTCTGTGAAAAGTAACCCGCTACTACAGTACCGCACAGTATCGCTGCCGCTACAGTGCCCTGCCGTCGCTACAGTACCCGCTGATGAACAGTGACACCGCTGCTATAGTACCACTACAGTTAATAACCAATCACATGTCATAACCCTTACTAGGAATGATATCATATAAAACTAGTTGAAATATTTATAGAAACATACTATGTAATCTAGAAGAAATGATATAAAATATAGATAATCAATGAAGCATTTTAAAAAAATAATTAGTTTTAAAACATGTGAATCCTATGTGCTTGAAATTTTGCATGAACACCCCCACCCCATATCTTCTCATAGTAGGCCAATAAGTAAATAAAATACATCAATAGATTATGGAAGGTACATTAATTCTTCAATGTGATATAATAATCAACTGAAATAAAAAATCCAAATGAAAAATCGTCACATCCCTAGATAGTAGTCTTTTCCCACATGCATGGGATAGTGAGACCCAGACATAAGCTATTTACCATGTTTCAACATGTTCCAATTATCTTATCTACCATACCAAAATAGTATGATTATAAAAAAGAAAACTATGATACCACTATATCACTTCCTTACCTGAGAACCAGAAAAATGATGTTGATTCAGTTAGTGACAAGGCCTTATGTGCACCTCCACATACACCAAAAGTTGTCGACTAGTTGTGAGAGTCCGATGCTAGTAAAATATGAATAAAAAACCTTCAAAATATATACTAAACTGGGGAGTAAATCAATTAATTAAATACACATAATATTCAAAATAAATCCTTGATAGAAATTAATAATAATTGATAACTCAGAAAGTGCTAAATAAATATCCATGCATGACCAAGAGAAGCCCAGAATACAACAAATCAACATAAAAATATAATACATATTTCAGAGATAGACTAGAAAAGGAATAAATAATTATATGAATTCAACTCCATAATTTACCTTGAGTACATTATTATCCCCTAGATCCATGTCAAGTACTCGTCCATAAATAGTAAAAATAATGAGAAAAATTCCAGGGTCATAAACTACAACCAAGAGATTGTTCCAAGTACCAAAAAGTTTCCCAAAGAGGGTGTGAGAATAACTCAATAGGCTACATTCAATGGTGTCTAATGAAATTCATGTTTCTGAATATAAAATGAAGTCATGAGCGTGTATAGTAACAAGACTTTGTAATAAAATAAATCAACATAAACCAAGTAAAGCTCAAGTTCCTTAGGGATTCTCAAACGACAATGGATACATCACCTATATGCTGAATGTCTCTGAAATTGAGACATATTAATGTAAAAATAATGGGACCCCAGGCATCATTCTGAATCATCCATATAATTTGATAAATATATTGTTGACCTCAACTATTTTGATAATCCGAATTATGATTTCACATACTTTGATAATCGCAAATAATGTTTATCTATATATTAATTCTTTCAATCTATTACATTCTGTTATAAAGTTGATAATAATATTAAAATAATCTTTGAAATATGTTAATCAAGGTTTATCTATGTTTATATGATCTTTGAAATAATTCTAACTCAATCGGAATATGTGTTTCATAGAATAGATAAGTGTGAAGTCCACTAGTATGCACATAGCTACTGATACAGACAATCAGAGCCCTACTGGTACTTAGTCTATAGATAGACAAAGGTTACCGATAGACTGAATAGACAGTAACTAAAATAGAACAGAGTCTACCGATATGAAATTCTACCATTAAATAATGGTCACTGATGCACAAGTCCACTGATATGCACTTTAGCGCTGGAACAAAACCGAGCCACCGATACAAACAATCTACCGATACAAACAAGCTACTGATACAAATGAGCTACCGATTCCAACGGGCTACCGATAGAAGGAGTCACCAGTACATAGAGCTACTGATACACGGAGTAACATCAACTGATACAAGGAGCTACCAGTACAAGAAAAAGAGCTACTGATTGGAGGTCACCGCAATACAAAGTCCACAGTTACATATCTACTGACAGAAACTAATGAAAGACTGACCAGTCATTGCTACTTAAAACTCTATACTCTCAATATTATTTATTTATTAAGAAATAGTCATATTTGATGATTTTTATGAAATTAATGTTATTTAATGATAGTCATTGGAATGTCAGGTAAGCGTACCTCGTACCTATAAAAAGGTAATCATTACAATTTCCGGAGCTGAAAGCTATAAAAGGAAGGACAAGGATCGGGTAGAAAGCCACAAGAAGGCGCGTGAAGTATGCGAAAAACAGGGGATGAAGAGTGCTGAAAAGTTATGTATACAAATAGTAAATAAAGGATTCATCCCCACTCGAAGAAAACAGGAAATACACAAGGCCATTCATACAAGAAGAAGACACAAACTCAGTCTTAGTCAAGGAGTGAAGAACTACAACGAGCTCCTCATGCACTCAAGCTGATCAAACTGAACTTAAAGAAAACAACACTCTGTTTTTCAGTCAAAAACCATATAAGGACTCAGAAGAATTCCTAATTAATTGAATGAGTCCAAAGCTACACTTCAATTCACTAGATCATTCTAAAACTCATATTTTTTCTCTCCGTGATTCTTTTACTTACATTTTGAGAAATTTTTATACTCTGTATATTTTATACACACACTGTCTCCTGGGCTAATCTAGAGGATTTCTAAATACTCACACAAACCTTCTATAACTCTTTAATATCCAACTATGGATAGTGGTAGAGGTCATGTAAGACCTGGAAAACTAGTGTGTTGTTGTTTTGTTTTAACACGTAGAACTGTGGAATAAGTCTTAGTACTTGGAGAGTCTTTGCACTGTTGTTTACCCCGATCCAGGGTGTGGATCATATTTATATAAATTGTTTGAGAGGACTAAGTCTTGGCTTGAGTCTGATCTTCTTGGTTATATATACTGTGCATTTTAGATTAAGTCTAATTTATATTAAATACTTTATTTTCCACTGCTAATTACTTTGAAATACAATTTTTTTTAAAGTTACTTTGATATTTAATCTAGCAAGTGTTTGTAACTATTTTAAGTTAGCAGGTTGGTTTCAAAAGTTAATTTAATCTTATAATTAAATTAACTGAGACATAATCAATCTTTTGAGAACCTAATCGAACTGTTATAGTTTTTCAAATTCATAACAGTTTATCTTAGTTTTTAATTGGGGGATTTTAGGAGAAATATTTAAACAGAAATTTTATTTAGAAGTCAATTCACCCCCACTCTTGAGTATCCACTCTGACCAACATTAGGTATCAGAGGTCTGTTTTTTTTAATCATGGTTTTCAAAATACTCTGTTTTTCAACTGTGATTTTAGTTGTATCTTAATGATTTTAAATTTCTGTTAGTTTTAAATTTTATCTCTTTAAATATGTTTTCTAAAATCAAATTATGGATAATAGATTAGAAGGTGATGCTACTAACAGGTCACCCTTCTTTAATGGTATAAATTAGGCTCAGTGGAAGCTTGAAATGAAAATTCATTTGAAGTGTATGGGATTTGATATCTGGACTGCTATATAAGGTCAATATAAGATTCCAAAAACTAATTGTACTACTTGGGATGAAGCTAATAAGATTTCCTACAATAATAACTACAATGAAATTAATGATTTGTATTATGTTTTAGGTTATAAGGAATTTAACAAAATATCTACTTGTAAAAGTACTTATGAAATTTGGGACACTTTGGATATTTCCCACGCGGGAACAACCAATGTTAAGGAAATGAGATTGAACAGATACACTATTAATATGATAATTTTAAAATGAATCCCGATGAACCCATTTCTGACATTTATCTCAGGTTCAATGATATGGTCAACACTATGAGCTCTCATGGTAATGTTGTTCCTGCAAAAGTACAGATCATGAGGATATTAAGATGTCTGCCAGAAAGATGGGGAGGCACATCTGTTTCCATTAAAGAATCACATGACATCAGAAAACTGCCTATTAAGGAATTATCTGGTAAGCTTATGATGTATGAAGAAGAACTTAATGTCAAAAAATAAGAGGATGATGAACTAAGGAAAAATTCAGTAGCCTTTAAGACATCCCCTTCAAATTGTAATGAAAAATATTCAATGTGAAAGTGATAGTTCAAGCAATGATGAGAGTGTATTTGATAGTGCTGTAGAGATGGATCAGATAGCCATACGATTCAAGAAGTTCTACAGGAAGAAGAAATTATTCAGAAAATCAAATTACAACGGAAAATATGATATCAAATGTCATTAGAAGAAGGATTGGGAAAAGCCTGATAAAAGTGATGAGGTTATCTTCTATGAATGAAAAAGGAAAGGACATGTGAAATAAGACTGTCCAAAGTTGATGTTCAAGTAGAAACATGACTATAAGGACAATAAGTACAAGAATCCTATGAAAGCTATCTCGAGTTCTTTAGAAGATAGAACAAGTGAGTCTAAAATTTTTTATTCTGAAAAAAATCATTCTAACATGTGTTTTATGACAAACACATCTGAGGTAACACTGGACAATCCTACTTTAGATTCATGTTATTCTGGAGTTGATTCTGATTCTGAATCTGAAAATATGTCTAGTGAAGATTTATTTGAATATTGTAATATGGTATAAGAAAAAGATAATGAATTGAAGGAAATGTATAAGACCTTAAAGAAACAACATGCTTTGACCAGTTCTGTTAAATATACACTTTATATATAGAAGGAAAAGAATTCTTAGTTACTAAAGGAAAATACTAAACTAAAATTGTCCAATGAGAAATTAAGGAAGGACATAAATAAATTAAGAAATTGAAAAGATTCTCTAACTGAAATGTTAGGAAAAAAGTGGCACTAAGATATACCAATGGAATAGGCTATCAGCCTGAAAAAATGCAGATTGCTAAAACTATATTTATTCTTGAATCTGGACAGAATGTTGTTAGTTCTAGTTCTAGAAATTCATATGCTTTAACTAGTTATTTATATGGTTATAGATCAAATAAAGTTTATCTTTCAAAAACTATCAAATCTATAAACTATTTGAGACCCATAAGACAAATCTGGGTACCTAAAGCTTTGATTCCTAAACTGTCATGACCCATGAAAATCAGGGTACCAAAATCATTTTCTGTTTAAAACTGTTTTGTAGGAAACTTTATTAAAGATTTATCATAAGAAGGTATGTTACTTGGATAGTGGAGGTTCGAGTCATATGACTGAAGATTACTCAGGCTTCAAGATTTTTATCAAAGTTGATGGAGGCCATGTCACCTTTGGTGATAACTCTAAAAGAAAAATCATCAGCCTAAGACAGATTGGAGACACTCATTCAGTTTTAATTTCCAATGTTTTGTTTGTTGATGTACATAAATATAAGTTGTTGAGTATTTATTAGCTATGTGATGATGTTATTAATGCTAAATTTGAAAATTATTCTTGTAATGTTTTTAACTCTAAAAATGTTTTAGTATTTTCTACCTTGAGAAATGAAAATGTTTATGCTGTTGATTTGAATTCTTTAGCTAAACAAAACATTACCTGCTTAAATTATTTTCATAAAGAGTCTTGGCTATGGCATAGAAGACTAAGACATTACAACATCCATTCACTTAGAAAACTGACAAGGAAGAACTTAGTTAGAGACTATCCTAAGCTTAAATTCCCAACAGACAAATTTTGTAATCCCTGTCAAAAGGGAAAACAACATAAAGTTTCTTTTAAATCAAAGAAAGAAGTTTCAACTTCTCAACCTCTCGAGTTGGTTCACATGGATTTTTTTGGACCTTCTATAGTTTCTATTTTAAATTGGATGCACTATGTCTATGTCTTAGTAGATGACAATTCTAGGTACATTTGGGTATACTTCTTAGCTCACAAAAGTGAAGCTTGTTCTTACTTTATTAAATACTCCAAGTTTATAGAGAACATTAGTGGACTTAATATTAAGACCCTAAGAAGTGATCATGGTCGTGAGTTTGAAAATCATGATTTTAAATCTTATTGCTCACATAATGGAAATAATCACAACTTTTCTGCCCCTAAGAAACCTCACCAGAATGGTGTAGTAGAAAGAAGAAATAGAACCCTTTAAAAATTGCATGAACTATGCTTAATTAGTATGACCTAACAATTTATTTTTGTGATGAAGCTATAAATACATCTTGTTATATTATAAATAGAGTCTTTATTAGATATGTTCTAAAAAATACCCCTTATGTGTTGTGGAATCATAGAAAACCTATGGTTAATTACTTTAGAGTTTTTGGATGCAAAGTTTTTATTCCCAACAAAAAGGAGAATCTTGACATGTTTGCTTCTAAAAGCGATGAAGGAATTTTTCATGGATATTATTTAACTAGAAAATCCTATAGAGTCTTTAATAAAAGAATCAAATGTGTGGAAGAATATGTTCATATCATATTTGATGAAGCTGATCCACATGAACCCAAATCTTCCATTAAAAATCTTGAAGAAGACTTGTCTGCTCTGGACCTTATTGATAAAATCAATGAACCTGATGTAAAGATATCCAATTCTGGAAACTTTCCAGAACCTTCTTTCTGGTGAACCCGAACCTACAGATGAACCAGAAATTTCCGGTACTATCCTTACTAGATAAACTAGGATTATAAAGAATCTTTCTTTAGATGTTGTTGTTGGTAATCATGATAGAGGGACATAGACTAGATATTTTATAAGAAATCATGTTGAACATCAAGCCTTTATTTCACTACTGGAACCTAAAAATATCAATGATGCAATCAATGATGAGTTTTGGGTAATGGTTATGCAAGAAGAATTAAATCAATTTGAAAGAAACAAAGTTTGGGAATTAGTTGATAGACCCATGGAAACATTGACGATAAGCAGTAAATGGGTGTTTAGAAACAAATTTGATGATTCTGGAAATATAGTTAGAAACAAATCTAGGTTAGTTGCACAATGGTATACTCAAGAGGAAGGAATATACTATGAGAAAGCCTTTTCCATGTAGCTAGATTAGAAGCTATAATGATCTTACTTTCCTATGCTGCTCATCTGGATTTCAAGTTATATCAAATTTATGTGAAAATTGTTTTTCTAAATGGTTTTATTACTGAAGATGTTTTGTTGAAAAACCACCTGGATTTACTAATCCTCATTTTCCAAATCGAGTTTTCAAGCTATCTAAAGCTTTATATGGTTTGAAACAAGCTCCAAGAGCTCGGTATGATAGAATAAGTAATTTTATTTTTTTCAACAGGTTTTACTAAAGGGATTGTTGATCCTAATCTTTTTATTAAAATTATTTCTAAATATGTTTTGATAGAAAAAATCTATGTTGATGATATTATTTTTGGATCTTCTAAACATTATTTATGTACTGATTTTTCAAAGAATATAAATAATTTATTTGAAATGAGTTTAATGGGAGAACTCAAATATTTTCTTGGATTTCAAGTTTTTCAAAATGAAAATGTTATTATTTTGAATCAAAGTAAATATACAAAGGATCTTTTCAAACGTTTTGGTTTGGATATTATTAAGGAAATTGATACACCTATGAGTACTGTCTGTAAATCAGATGCAGATGAAACTAGGAAACCTGTGGATAAAAGATATTACATAGGTATGATTAGAAGCTTACTTTACCTTACTGCTAGTCTACCAGATATTATGTTTAGTGGGTGTATGTGTGCAATATTTCAATCTAATCCTAAAGAATCTCATTTACTTGCTGTTAAAATAATTTTCAAATATCTTAAACATACTATAAATTTAGGTTTGTTTTATCCAAATGGACAATATTATGAATTAATGAGTTATTCATATGATGACTTTAGTGGTTGCATGTTGGATAGAAAAAGCACGTCTGGATCATGTCATTTATTGGGAAAATCCTTAGTATCTTGATGTAGTAAGAAACAAGATTCAGTTGCTTTGTCCACTACTAAAGTGGAGTACATAGCTGCTGGTAGTTCTTGTGCACACATTTTTTGGACGAAACACACTCTTTTGGAATATGGATATGATTTTAAGCACGTTTCAATAAACTATGATAACACTAGTGAAATTAATATTTCAAAGAACCCTGTATCTCACTCTAGGACCAAACACATTGATGTAAGGCACCACTTTTTGAGGTATCATTACCTAAAAGGTGATATTACTCTTTAATTTATAGTTACTAAACATCAATTAGATGACATTTTCACCAAACCCTTAAGTTATGATAGGATAAGATATATTAGACATGAATTAGGGATGATAGATCTTCATTATAAACCTCACTGTTATACCTCACCGTTAGAAACCTCACTATTATACCTCACCGTTAGAAACCTCACTATTATACCTCACCTTTAGAAACCTCACGGTTATACCTCACTGGTATGAAACCTCACTGTTATACCTCACTGGTATGAAACCTCACTATTACACCTCACCGGTATGGACCTCACCATTAGTGGACCTCAATGATAGATAAACCTCACTGTTAGGAATTCTCACCAGTATATCCCACCATTAATGCGCTGTTTTAAAATTCTATCTAGCCAGAAGAATCTCTATCACTTATACTTTACTTATTTAATTTTAGTTATTTCTTTTATGATTTCTAAATGATAAAACGATGTCCTAGTTACATCTCAATCCATGGAACCTTTCCTTTACCCTCAAGCAATTTCTCTGGAATCTCTTGAAAACCCTATGTTCCTCAATCCAGAGAAGGAAAAAACCAAAATCCCTAGTGTTAGAGATGACATTGATGAGCCAAATGTGAAGAAGCAGAAGACAAAGCCAGAAGCAAGTAGCAGTGTTAGTAGAACAAGGTCGGGGAGGCGACCAGTGAACCCGCATTTACAAAATAGAGATATTGTAATCGAGAAAGTTCCTATGCATGGAATTACTGATGTCTAGTAGATAGTTAGTTCTCAAGGAGCTGGAAGATCAAAAGTGGGTAGAATTCTTCTCAAATAATAATGGCCCCTACTATTTGAATCTAGTAAAACAGCTCTATGAGTTTGTGAGTTTTGAGAAATCCGAAGATGAGAACCAAATGATTTCATTCGTGAATGGAAAGGAAATATATTTTTCATCTGTTGAGTAGGATGAGTACCTGAGAGTACCACATGAAAGAGTTTATGGTTATTAATCAAAGACAGTACCACCTACCCGTGATATTTTTGATTGTGAGTCTTCTTTAGAGGAGCTCACTGGTAGTGGAGTGCAAAGAAAGGTGGTGGCTGCTGAAATGAATGGAGAGAACATATTGCTATTCAAGTTTGTGCAACATGTGCTAAGCCCAAGAAGAGGGGACTTTCCAAATTTAAGATATCAAGATATCTATCTGTTATATCTCTTGAGACATGGTGTGAAAGTGAATCTATGCAGGTTGTTAATGATTCAAATGGAGGATATGACCAGAATAAACTCAAAGACCAATGCTTTATTCTTTGACAAGTTGATTTCTGTTATGATTAAGGTGAAGGGGGTAGCTGAGTCTCAATATGAGATAGTGGTAGTAAGGAATAGTTTGTGTATCACAAGCACAGTTTGCAAATACATGAAGATAAACTGGAACCCATGGAAAGGAGAATGGGTTACTGATGATAAGAAGCTATATGATAAGTTCAATCCTGTGGATCATCCTTCAAGGTCTAAGGATGTAAGGGATCCAGGTCTAGGTCCGGTTGAAGAAGAGCCACTGTATAGTGATGATTCAGAAGATGAAAATTCCTCTGCTTCAAATGGAGGGGATCTTGACTTGCATTCTCACCCATCTCTGGATGTTGTGTCACAAGAAAAGGAATGTTATTTGAACCTACCTAGTATAGAAACAATTTTGGGAATAAGCAATAAAGAGGAACCTATGGATGAGGAAGACCAGAAGAGATTAGATTAGGAAGAGCCTGGTCGAGAAAATGAAGAAGAAGTTCATGCAATTGAAGCATCTGTTTCTGTCAGATTGAGCCTTAGTCCACTAATTGGACTTTCCCTAATGCCTGCTGAGGAATTTGATGAAGTTGATAGACCTTTACCTATTCTTGAGGAACCTACTATTGTTGTAGAAATGGATATGGTTGTACAAGATTATTTTTAGGAAGAAAGAGTCTCTAAGGATTTCATAGTTGTACAAGAAAATGCACCAGTTGAGGGGGAGCATCCAACCAGGTTTGGCAGTGTTTCAATGGCTGTTGAGTTTGAATACTGGGAAGAGGACCCAGTGTTAGTAGTTTGTGGATTGGATTACCTAGATTCTGATAATGAGACATACCTTCGGAGACCAAAAATCAATTATGATATTCAATCTGAGTTGTTACCTGAAGATGCGGTAATAATAAATGATCTGGATAAGTTAAAGTCTGATCTTAAAATCAGTTTTGTGGAAGAAATAAGGAGATTGGAAGATTCACTAGTGTCATCTTTTCAGACTATTATGGATGACTGTATGACTAGTATAGTGTCTGAAAGAGCACCTGTTGTTGTGCCTGCTAATATAGTCACCAGGATGGTTTGGAATCCTTAAAGGATGAGCTGAAAGAGTCTTTGAGTGCTTGTTTTTGCAGAGTTAAGGATTTTCTGTGTTAAAGAGATGATCAATTTGGGAAAAGTATTTTGAACTCTCTCTTGGTTGTAATGTATTAACCTTTGTGGCCGAGATAGTGGATGAAGTCACAACTTTTCAGAATCAGATGTCTAGCTTGGAAAAAGATGTTGAAGTTCTAAAGAAATCAGTTGTCTCTCTGGAATCCTATATGAGTTCAAAATCTCAAACAGACAAGGATTTGTCTTTTGTGAAGAGTGTGGTGAGCCAGATGGTTTCAGTTTTTGAAGGCTTTAAAAAGTCTATGGAGAATCATATCGGTGCCCAAGATTCTGCAGTGAAAAATCTTATTAGTGGGCTAAATAAGAGTTTCAAGGAAACTGTGACCTTCTCTCTTGGTTCTGTTGCTTCCAGACCTTCAGTGGATTTGGCTCAGATTAGAGAATTGATGGAGGAGGAGATTGGTTCAGCATCAACCAGTAGCTCTGTGGACTCATATGATCTGACCAAAGTGGTTACTTCTACTAAAGATACCACTAGATATATCAGGAAGATTGTTCAATACTATATGAGAGAATATTCTACGTCTCAGAAAGAAGTGAAAGACAAGGTAGATGACTATTTCCAAATGTTGTACACCATGCATCAACTAAATAATAATTTCAAGCTTATTTTAGAAAACATGAAGCTACCACCCGTCAATCAAGCCTTTAGAGAACAATTCAGCAAGCTCAGAGAGTTGACCCCTTCACTGGACAAATTCATGGAAAACAAGGATGATTTCATTTCTACCATGGAAAGAGGAGGAGGAATCATTAAGGATTTCAGAAACTCTTACTGAATTTCTTTCATTTTGATGCTCGGCCAGTGATTATACCTCCAGCTTTACCTGCCTCTACCTCTACTACTTCTCCTGTTCATATGAATCCAGCCCAAGCTATCTGAAGCCTTACTTCGATGATCACTCAGAGAGGTACACAGTGAAGACCAAGAATAGTTTCAGTAGCTTATCCTCTAATCATTTCTTGTCTTCCTAAGACTTCACCTACATCCACCACCCCTAAATCCTCTTCTGATCCCAAAGGTAAATCTCATTCTGAGGATGTGGATTGATCTCTGGCTAGGATTTTTGATAGGAATCACTAGTATTTATTTTTTTTCATCAATGTCTCTTTTTTGTATCTGTTTTCTCCAATGAATATATATGTTCTCACTTTATTTTACTCATTGTTACTTCTCTTCCCCTATATTTCCATTTTGAACCACTTTTTTCTAATCACAAAGGGGGAGAACTACAATCTAAGGGAAACTTTTCTAAAGGAGATCTAATATCTTTTATGACAAAGTGGGAGAAATACTATCTTTTCTGTGTTTAATTTATTTCCCTTTGGTACATTTGTTTTATATTTTACCTTGGATATATGTTTTTGAAAATATGTTGTTTTCTCTAATACAATTGGATTTAATGCTATATCCTCTGATACATTTCTAATTATTCTGGGATTATAATATCACTAGTTGTGATTATCAAATGGGGGATATTGTTGACCTCACCTATTTTGATAATCCCAATTATTCTTTCACATACTATGATATTCCCAAATAATGTTGATCTATATATTAATTCTTTAAATCAATGACATTCTATTATCAAGTTGATAATAATATTAAAATAATCATTTAAATATGTTAACCAATGTTTATCTATGTTTATATGAACTTTGAAATAATTCTAACTCAATAGGTATATGTGTTGCATAGAACAGATATGTGTTAAGTCCACTAGTATGCACATAGCTACTGATATAGACAAACAAAGCCCAAATTGTACTTAGTCTACCGATAGACAATGGTTACCGATAGACTGAACAGACAGTCACTAAAACCGAATAGAGTCTACCGATTTGCAAGTCTACCATTATAGAAAGGTCACAGATGCACATGTCCAATGATATGCACTTTAGCACTGTAACATAACAGAGCTACCAATAAAAACAAGATACAGATAAAAACTAGCTACTAATATAAAAAAAGCTATAGATACAAACGAACTACCGATACAGACGGGATACCGATAGAAGGAGTCACTGGTACATAGAGATACTGATACACAGAGTAACAGCTACTGATACAAGGAGCTACTGGTACGAGGACAAAGATATACCAATAGGAGGTCACCGTTATACAAAGTCCACCATTACATATGTATCGATAGAAACTGACGAAATACTGACAAGTCATTGCCACCAAAAACCCTATACTCTCAGTAGTATTTATTTATTAAGCAATGGTCATATTTGATGATTTTAATGCAATTAATTTTATTTAATGATAGTTGTCGGCTTGTCAGGGAACCATACATTGTACCTGTAAAAAAGTAATCATTACCATTGCTGAAGCTGAAAGCTATAAAAGGAAGGACAAAGACCGGGAAGAAAGCAATAAGTAGGCGCGTAAAGTATGCGAAAAAGAACGGCTGAAGAGTGCTGAAAGGTTGTGCATACACACAGTAAAGAAAGGCTTTATCCACACTCGAGGAACACTGGATATACACGAAGCCATTCAAACAAGAAGAGAACACAAACTCAATCTTAGTAAAGGAGTGAAGAAATACAAAGATCTCTTCATGCACTCAAGCTGATCAAACTGAACTTGAAGAAAATGACCTGCTGTTTTTCAAGAAAACCCCATAGAAAGACTCAGAAGCATTTCTGAGTAATCGAATGACTCCAGAGCTGCACTTTAAATCACTAGAGTATTCAAAAACTCATATTTACTCTCACATTGATTCTTTTATTTACATTTTGAGCAGTGGGTATACTCTGTATATTATATACACACACTATCTGTTGAGCTAAGCTAGAGGATTTCTAAATCATCACACAAACCTTCTATAAATCTTTTATATCCCACTTTTGATAGTGGTAGAGGTCAAGTAATACCTGGAAAGTCAGTGTGTTTTTGTTTTGTTTTCCCATGTAGAACTCTGGTAGAGGTCTTAGTACCTTGCCAGTCATTGCACTATTATTTACCCCGATCTAGGGTGTGGATCAAATTTATAAAAATTGTTTGAGAAGACTGATTCTCGACTTGATACTGAACCTCTTGGTTATATCTGTTTTGCATCTTAGATTAAGTCTAAATTATATTACATACTTTATTTTCCGCTGCTAATTACTTTGAAATACAATTAGTTTTAAAGTTACTTTGATATTTAATCTAGAAAGTGTTTGTAACTATTTTCAATCAGTTGGTTTGTTTCAAAAGCTAATTTAATCTTCTGATTAAATTAACTGAGACCTAATCAATCTTTTGAGAACCTAATCGAACCCTTACAGTTTAACAAATTCACTACAGTTTTACTTTGTTTATAATTGGGGGATTTTAAGAGAAATATTTTAACAGAAATTTTATTTGAAACTCAATTCACCGCCCACATCTTGAGTATCCACACCGACCAACATATATGTCCCCCATAAAATTTGAATAATAATATAAAACCCCATCCCTAGAATTCATGCTGGGGGTACAGAATTTCATGTCAAATTCATTTCCATAATGAAAAGATTGAGTTTAAAGTTATTTAATCTCAAACAAACAACATTGAACATCATGTTCATAAATTCTATATAAACCGTATATAATTTCATGTATCTAAGTAATCAAAAACTTATGAGCAAACTAATTGAAAAAACTATTATTGTAATAAAGGATTAACAAAATGTTCAATAATAATAATGTATATAAAAAAGAAAACCATAACCATTAAAAAACAATAACATTTAAGGAATTCCATGTCCTACGAGATTAATAATTAGTATAAAGGAATAATTGTAGTTAGCTTTTCTAGTACATTTTATTTATAATCCATTCACAAGATATCTTTTATTCTATGAGTATGTTCATTTCACATAAATTCTATTAGTTAAATTTATAATCTTCCTCTATCTAATTCCATGATAATGTAACCTTAATGATTTTTTGGAGTCATAGAAAAAATAATCCATCAGGGAACATCATCGACCCCACATAAGGGGAGGTTTTTTTCTCTAGTATGATGTTTATAGTCATAACTATTTAGTTGAACCCACTCTAAATGGATGGTTCCATTTTGAGTTCATCGCCTCCTGCCATTTCAAGGGGTAAAAATAATTTAAAATTCAAGGTCTAGAATTTTAGTTATAGGTCATTCTAATTTTAGGATTTATACATGGAATCACATCATGTGAAACAATGGTTACATTTTTTTTAGAATTATTCTTCAAGGGAAAATTTCATAGACCACCTGCCTTATAAAAGAGAAGCTTAGATAATGCATTATAAATCCTTGAATCATGATGGAATGAGTTAAATTGGTGAAATTTTCAAACACCCTAAATATAGGGAATATAATCTGAAGCGACCTGACCCTAGTCAGCCTGGAGTGATTTAATGCTACCATTATATTGACATGATTGTATGTAATCAAATCCTAAAGCACTGGAGATTTTAGTAGTATTGATAAACAAGATACATACATGAGTACTATGTTACAAATTAATACATTAATTTCAACACATTTTTTTTCTATTGATAATAAATTTATTACATCTTTAATATCCTTTTATATATTTCTTAATAATATTATTGTATTCTTGTGGAAAGGAAACAAAATAAGGGTGATCTAAAATTCTTAGTAAGTCTTACGTACAACATAAAAAATAATGAATAAATTAATACAATCAATATAGAAAGGTAAATAACTAACTAAACATTCCATATAATAAATAAACTGTCAAGGCATTTCGTAAACAACATGGAATGGTAAATACCTAGAAACACTTCCCATTAAAATAACTATATAATGAATAATCAATATGGAATGATAAATAATTGAAAATTAATTAAATTTAATCAGTAATTTTAGAATAAAATTAATACATAGATTTTTTTCCTAGTGAGAATATAATGGATAAGGATAACACAATCTAAATGAACAAATTAATAATTATTAAATGATTTGTTTCCTTGGAATATGATACATTTATTTCCATAACCTCTCACAAGATAGTTTACAACATAATGGGTGAAAACCAACTAAGAATAGACAAATAACTCATCCCCTGAAACTACAAATGAATTGATGGGATATTTATGACTACTCTCCATTGGTACCATAATTTTCTAAGCCATTCCTCAAATATTAAATAAAAAATTTAATTCATGACCTATGTGCCTTATGAAATATCTATACTGAGTAAAACATACAAATTTATCAATATTTCTATAGTTAATCAAATAAAATTCATGTATATATTGTATTTAAGAAAGGAATGTGTTTTCGGAAATAATAATATCCATGCTAAATTATATATATTTAGGGAAATTTAATGTTTGATGATCATATCCAAATGAAAATTTTATGGGGCTAACTAAGTAATCATGGCAGTGAGTGAAAATACAATCCTTGGACAAAAAAATAATAAACCATCCACAGTTTGGATATTTATGGAATAAATGCAACATATTCCATGTGGATTAAGTATATGTTTTTTCTATATGATGATAAAAATATATTTTAGAACCTTCTTGTGTAAAATGATATTTAAACGTTCTAAAGGGTCATATACAACTTTCAATCATTTGAATAATAATCCCCATGACTGAATTAAATAAATTGAAACTTACATATAACGAGAATAATTATATTCATGATATAAAATTTAAATTTATAATTATATAGACCTCATAAAATAGTATAGGTGTTTAACCTGACAAATGTCTTAAAGAAGTAAAATTGTGACAAAATCCATTACTACTTTGGTAAATTTGATACCATAAACCCCCTAAAAGAGTTATAATAAAAATAGATATTTAAATTTCTATAAATAATATATAATAATCATAAAATATATTAATGATATGTATAAACAAAACACATCAAAAATAAGTGGTGAATATGGAATAAGTCTCATAGAAATAAAAGTGATATTAGCAACCCCTTTCAATTGTGGTGAACTTTGAATTATAAGACAAAAAAGTAATAGTAATAAATTCAAATATTTAAATACAAATAATATAAAAAAATTATTATATAATATATTAAATGGTATATTTGGTACACCACATAGAATAATAATGTGGAAATATGAATTTTATCTCACAAATGTAAAATGTGAGAAAAAATAAATTACCCTACATTTACTTTTGGGTGAATGTCCATTAATATCTTGTATACATGTTTAATGAATGTTAATAACTCATTAAAAAATAATAATCATGATTAAAATATCATATATGATCTTATTATAATATCTTATTACCTATTTCTTAATAGTCTTCCCTTATTTTCATCGTTTCTCATTATAAAAGTATTATTTTTTCTTGTATTTTTTGACTTGTATTTTTCCCCACTACATCGATAAATATTTCACTATCTCAAAAATGTAAAGAATGATTTAAATATTATAGATATTCTTTATTTATCATTTTAGTATAATCAATAATTTTTGGAGATTTGAAATGAAATTAAACGTTTATGTTGAGGGTAGGTTATACGTACACATGAATATTGTTTCCATTTCCATATAGTATTAAAATAATGAAAAGTAAATGGATAATATGTATATTATAATTAAATTTACATCTTTATATCATATATATCACATATTTTTGTTGAAAACAACCTTTATATATTCCCTGTAAATCTTGAATGAATTATATCGCTTTGAGGAGGAGTTAGTCCTCACATCCACAAATGATGTTATCATATTTCCATGAGATGGAAAGAATGAATTCATGAGTTATAAAAGAATTATATAAGTATAATTACATTATAAATATCATATATATAATATATATCAAATATAAACAATAAATACTTCATTATCTCATGCCATTAATAGTGGTAATGGAATATCAATCAACATCGGTTCGTGAGGCCATAGTCCGTTGTACGCACAAAAAATGACTACAAATCCAATTTTATGGAAGTGTGTGTGAGTGTAGGGTCTACCCCTGAAATATATTAATCTAAATAAATAAAATATAATATGGTTATTTTATGATCATGATATAATATTAACTAAAAAAGTGGAAAAGTAAATATAATAAATCTTACAAGAGAAGAATGTTACCTCTTAATCGAGTAACTCCTTTTGGTTTATACCCAAAGGATTATTTTAATTGATTTTTAACAAAATTTAGGCTTAAATTATGAGGTAATTTATTTTGGAGAGATATTTGGGTATTTTTTAATTTGTAAAATGGCTTGATAGGTGTGAAAAAGTGGGAGGGATGAGTGCTTTTTTATAGTGGAGGAGGAGTGGCATTTCTATAAATATAAAAAGGTAAACACTATTGTAAGGTCATCATAACCTAAAGTTCCTCAAATAATGAATGAAATTACATAAAATGGATTATATTTTCTAAATATTTCTATAATGTAGGGTTTTCAAAAGGTTCAAGGTCATTTTGGCCTTTATGATTTTGCCTTAGTCCATTGTTAAGCTTATTTTTGTACTCAACATTTTAATTTGTTTTAATCTCATTCACTATATTTTTCAATAATAAAATATGTTGACCTCATTAGAAATTATAAATTATTCATATTCCAAATATGGAGTCTATTTTTCAAATTTCAATCTCCAAATTGGCAGAAAATAATTTAATAAATATTCCATATATAGGGAAACAATGCGTGTTTTTAAAGTAAAAATGTTTAAATGTTTCAAACTTCTTTTATATACAATCTCATTTTTAAATTTATTAAAATGAAATAAAGTAGATTAATTTCTTTATAATTGAAATGAATATACTTTAAAACCTAAATAATATTTAATTTTACTATATAAATAAGTTAGATAAAAAAATAAGTTTATAATAAAATTTCCTTATTTTTCTCAATTCATTGAAAAATGAAACATTTCATAAAAATATTAAAATTTATAAAATCATAATTTTCAGGTTATATTTCAAAAATAGAGTTTAAATTTTCTATAAAAATTAAAAATGTGTCAAAATTTATTTTCAATATATTTGGGCTATTAAAAGGTGGTAAACCTACCTTTAAAAAAACATAGCTTAAGCAAAAACTAGATATATTTTTATATTCTATATATTATATATATTATATGAAATAAATATTTGATTGAATTAATAATATATAAATTTTAGTAATATCCTTAAATAATATTAATTAATTTAATTTAATTCTAAAAAACACTTTTGGGAGCATAAAAATAGCTTTTTATAAGGACATTTCATCTATATTCAACTAGTTTTAACTTAAAATTATAATGAATTGATTACCAATGAATTAATTTTCTATTTTTTAAAAAATATAATTTCATATGATAGTTAAACATATTCCTAACATCCAAGATAATGGCTATGTTGTATCTTATACTATTATTACATGGTTCAGTAGAGGGGAAACCTGTAACATCCCAGGTAAATAAATAATATTACATTTTCATATTTATCAATATTTGTGAATAAAATGTAAATATTACTTTAAATATAATTCTATGTTCGATGGTGTACCCAATACGCAACAACCAGTTCCTTTGAAATCTTACGTTGCACACTAATAGTATAATAATATTATTTTAAATGGTAGTTAACACCTAGTCGTTGTAATGGTGGGAATGAATAGAACTAATTAAAAATTGATTATATAAGTTTTTCAAATATTTTTAAATTTATCCAAAAAATGTTAAAGGATTAAAATAAGAAAAGAATTCGATTTTATGCATAAATATTCTAATATTTTTTAAGAGGTCGATTAACCACCTTTTGATGGAAAACCTTTTTAAATAAAATTTTTCACAATTTTATATGTTATATTTGAGAAAATAGAATCCTTATTTAGAATCAAGACATCGGAATTTACTTTGTGTAATTTTTTTTTATTTTTCCGATAATGTTTATTTTTTATGAATAGTGAAAAATGTTTTATTTTAATTTAAAACCTCTTTTTTAATATAATTTATTTATATGGATTGATTATCTTTTTAATTGGGTTTAAATTGTAGTTAAAATATATGTTTACCATTTAATCCAATGGTGGTCATTAGAACTAATTTTACTTTGAAATTGGACGTAAACAAGTGTCAATCATTTGATAGATATTGTTCCATAAAAACAGGCTATTTGTTTTGACCGTGGGAATTAATTATAAAATTAATTAATTCAACTTTTATGTTTTGAATTTTTTAAAATCGTCATCATTTTTGAATTTGGAATATCAAATTTACTTGGGATAAATTTTTGGTATTTTTCTGACAAATGATCATTTTTAATGAATAGTGAAAAATACTTCATTTTACATCAAAACTGCTTTTTCATCTAATTTAATTATATAGTTATATTGTCGTTTTAAATCGTTTTAAAGTGTAATTGAATTATTTTTTTATCACTTAATACAATGTTTTTCATTGGAAGTAATTTTACTTCTCAATGGGACGTAAAAACAAGTCAATCTTTTGATAACTTTTACTTCATAAAAACCCGTCTTTGGTTTTGACCACGAGAATTATTTTTAAATTAATTACTGCAATTTCTGTGTTTGTAATTTGGTAAAATGGATTCAATATTAAGAATCATAGGGTCCAAATTTTGTAATAAAGACTCTTGTTTTTTGTTATTATGAATAGTAATGACGACAATGATCTTTAATTATCGCAATTAATTAGTAATCGGGTAGTTAAGGGTAATAAAATAATATTATAAAAATAAAAAATGACCCCAACATGTGTCGAAATTCAATTGTTGATTTCATGGCCGACCATGGGATACCTTGTACCATCTTTGTAACCCCATGTAATCACTTTTGTGTGATAGTAACCTTTTATTATATTATTTTTTAAAGAAAGGAAAATATAACCAAAGTATGTATCACCTAAGTAAAACAAATTTAGTTTTGTTTGTATAAATTATCTCTTAGAATATAAATATTTATTGTAAATATAAATATATTTCCTATATCATGGTAATTTTTTATAATTTTTAGACATCATATAAATAAAATTATTTAGGACACCACGATGATGCAGTGATTACCTCATTAATGAAAGATTTAAATAAAATGAAAAGATAAGGTAAAATATAAGACTTACACTTGTCAAAAACCTATTGGATGGGTGGATTTATAACCCTTATCACTGTATCCTCTAAATATATCATTTCGGGGCTTTTAAAATCCGAAAACTATTTTATAATAATGTAATATTTCAAGACCTTCCAAAAGTGACCATCCTCCCTCTTATAAAAAGACCCCACCTCTACCCCATTACCCACACCTCCCATGCCACTATCTCATCCAAACTCTACTCATATTATCTCTCCACATCCTTATCTTACTCCTAGAAGCCTCACTTTGGGCATAAGTATTTCCAAGGAAGCCTTTGGCTCAAATAAAAAAGAGTTACCCGATTTAAAGGTAATGTCTTCTCTTATGTTCTTTTGTTTTATTTTGCTTCACCAACCCCCTAAACTATTTTTATTCATTTATTTTGTAATAGAACCAGTATCTTAAATATACTAGGATGTTTTTTTAGAAGTATTATAGCTACACTTACAAACACCTACATCTAATTGTTAAAGAACATATTGTTTCTGTGGATGATGAATTACTGCCTCACGAAACGATGATTGTTCAATAATTTTCTACCACCTATCATGGTGGACATTATGATGGAAATATATTTATATATGATATATATTATATTTATGTCCACTATATTATTTTTTATTTTATATTTAAAACATACCTTTATGCTTTTCATGTGGTGCAAATGCGATAATTTCATTTGAGTAAGTGTGGACTACCGCCCTCTCAAGTGACGTGACTCGTTCATGCAATACATGGATTTTATAAAGAATGAATTTAATGAACTTATGTGACCTATATAACATATATATTATAATGGAATTATAATATACATATCTCTCATTTAGTTTTAATTTCATGAAAGTAGTGTTCATGCGTACGTACGGCCTACCGTCGCCATGAGCAGTGCATTTAATTTTTTATCTCCAAATGTTATGTAATAGTATAAAACGAATATATACTGGATATATATGATATTTAAATAATTAATACTATTCTAGAGATTATGTACTTATAACTACATGGAAAATTTATTTCAACAAGTTCCTTTTTTACTCATGTACCAAACATCGACAAAACGTATGAAATGAACTCACATAATTAAATAATTATTGTAACATGATAATATGTGATATGAATTTAATAATAAACATTAAATTAATTCCTCAAGAAATTATAAATTGAAAAAAGTTTATTATTCAGGAATATAATGAAATGAACAAGACAAGTCAGACTTGAGGTAAGGGATCCTACCTCTCTCTTTCTTTTTAAGTACTCTCTTTTATGTCATTCCTTTTAATCTCCTCTTTCTTATGTTGGAGGATGTTATTTTATATTTATATTACTATACTTTTTATGGTCATATGATTAGAGAAACTATTTGATCTCATCAATCCATTTTTTGGATGTTTTAAGTGGCGCTGTTAGGCTGCCGAATTTTTATAAGGGATTTCTTATCTCAGTTTTAATTCCGTGAGGTTTCCATTATTCACCACTTATTTATTTCATGTGGTGTATTGTGTACTTATATTTCATATATATTATCATGATTCTATTTATATTCATGGTATTATGTGATTCGTTTGGTTTTTATTATCTATTGGTCACACAACTCGATTGATTACAACGAGGTATGGGGTTTTATCTCACTTTTTATTCCCCTGAGATTCATGCTACATTTGCCACTATTTCGTTTTGTGTGGTGTAGGTACTGACCAGGATTGTATTATTTGTGTAATATAATTTAATTTATGTGTATTTACATCTTCATTGTACAACCCTTCTTTCATGGGGTGTATGTTTCGAAAGTTACCCAAATCGGTAAGGGAACCTTCCACCCTCCTCTTTTTAAAAGACTTATTTTTGTTGGGGAATTTAATTTACATCTTCTTATGTTGGGATATGTTCTTATATATCCTTATTTCTGTAAATGTTATCTCTAAGTTATGAGATACCCTTTTTTATCTCTCATCATATCATTTTATAAAGTTTAAAGTGTCGCTGTTAGGCTATCGATTTTTTTCAAGGGAACTTCTTAATCCAATTTTAATTCGTTGGGTTAAACCTCTACTTCTTGATTATGTCATGTTATGAATATGTGTGGATGAAATTTTATTGCTTTACACATAATATCCACTTATATTGGGTGTATTTATATTTTTCACACATAATTACATAATTGATTTATCTTTAATCTAAAGATATTGTATTTGTAAGGGACTTCGTATCAATATTTTTCGTCGAGGCATATTTTAATTTATACAAAATATTATTTTATATGTTGTATAGAACCATTTGACTTTGACTTTTATTCAAAAAAAATATTTCCTCTATGAAGAAATTTTCTAAACGACAAAAATTATGTTTTTTTAATGTACGCGGTGACAACGACATTTCCGCCGACGTGAGTACTATTTGATATTTGACTTCCTAAACAAGCCATAATGTTTTAAAAGAAAATAAATACCATATAATCTTTTACGTATTTTTGAATTTAAAATGGATTCGATAAAAGATTCTTTTATGTTAATATATTTAAATGATATATTGTGATTGAAATGTTGAAATGTTACCATTCCTTTATATTGTTTTTTATGAGTTATGATTTTATTATGGTACTTGGACATTTGACGGGTGGTTACATGACAAAAAAATGATTGGTGGTGCCATGAAATCCAGGATGAGAGGTTATGTTATAACCTCCAATGAATTGGGTATGTAAGTTGGCCGTATGGCTATTCCATTTAGTGATATGTGTGGAAGTCAACCGTATGGTTGTTCCATTTATGTGTGTTTATGTACAAAGTTACATTTATATGTTATGTGTTCTTTATATGGGTTATATGGTGATCTTTTGGTTACAAAAGTCTAAGAAATGATCTTTTATTTAGTAAAGAGTATGACTACTACTTCATAAAAGAGAAAAACATTTCTTATGATAAAGTATTCATGGTTTACTTATTGTTTTGAAAAACTAATTGTTTCCCTTCTTTGTGTATCTCATACTGATCTTTTTATTCTCATGCAAAGTTTTTTTGAAATGTTTTTCACAGGACATAAAGTGGAATAGGGTTAAGGATTTGATCAAGGAAATGTCATGTTGTTGAAAACAAATAACTATACATGTTTCTTTTCAAGAGTTTTTATTTTCTGAAAAAAATGGGAACTGAGTAGAAGTGTCTACTTTGTAATCTTTGAGATGTAATAGTTATGTCATAATTCTCTATAACTCTAAACCAGAAAAGATCTTTAATGTGAATTATTCATTTAATTCATGATTATGTAATATTTTAAGACCGGGTCCTTATAGTTGGTATTAAAGGTCAGTTTAGATAACTTTAGAGGTTAGGGTATTCTTTAGGCATAAGTGACATTACCATAATTGGTAGGATTTCAGAAAGAGTCTTATTTTTAGAAAAAGTGAATGAGTTTCAGATTACATGAATAAATATATCTTAGTATTTACCCTCCTCATAATATATTATATGATGATTATAATGATATACTCACACTAACCTTTTTCATTTTAGTAAATGGCTGGATCTAGCAGGCACCAAAGTAACCGTGGATGTGAAGAAAACGGTGACGGTTTTCTGGAATAACAACTAAATGATATTGGATCTGTAATAAGAATAATTGTGGTTAGTCTCAACCAACTATCAGAAGTCATGAATAACCGCTTGAACCTTGGTGAGTTCTCTAATGCATCATGTACGAGATAACCAACTCAATGTGGAAGTTCAGGTAATAATTATAAAGGTAACCATTATGGTTTATATGATCCTTACTTTTGAGGTAATTATGGGTTACTATATGTTATGATCGAAAATGAAAGGCATGAGATAAACTTCAGGTTAAATTATGTTATGGTTATTTTTGATCATTTTATCTTTTTTGGGGAATGTTTTAAGAATTATATAGTTTTGGAAAAAGGAAAACACACAAAATGTCGGACAACACATCGCGTTGGAGGAAGTTGTGGGAATCGAACCCACAACCAAAGTAAAACTGGGATTTATCACCTACCACTGGACTACGTGAAGTCCCTGGTTAGTATGACTAATTATGTTTAGTTATATGATCTTATGAATCAAGAAATAAGTTTATTTTGGGTTATATATGGAAATGATTAACTTATCATGGATGCAATGTGATTAGGTTAACTACTTTTCAGTATGAGACTTTAAGTGTAACTGATGTTATTTGGAGATAAATGTTAAGATTTACCTTGGAAGACTATGTGATTAAATCCGTCAAAGATTTGGGTTTCAATCATAGTTTAGAGTACATTGATGAATTTTATAGATATCTTTTTATTGAATGGTATTTGATAAACTTCGGGTTTTGTAGGAAAATTTTGGAGATTAAGAGTAGTTTCTCTTTTTGTAAAAGATTGTCCTTTTCTGGGATTATCTTTTCTTGTACTGACCATTCTGGTTTTGGTCTAAATACATGGGAAATATATAGTTCTCTTTTATGGATTAGGTGATCCTCAAAATTTGATTATTGTGCTCTTAATGTGAACAAGTCATCCTAAATATTCAAATTTTGGAGAAAATATGAGTTTGTGTAAGAAATCTTGTAAGAGATGAAAGTCTACAAAACAAGTATGTTTCCTTATGATTTAGTTATGCTCATAAATAAATTCTTCAATGGAAAGTAACTTAAAACAAAAAATCATTGTCTGTTAACTTTTCCTACTGGGGAATCAAATACTATTTAACCCATCAGAAGTTCATTATTTTCTAGTGATTAAATTTCTCCTAAACATGATTTCTATCACTCTATATCAGAACATGACCCTTTGTTTTCTCTTCCATATCCATGTTTTCCTGCATGGAATCCTAGTTTGGGTTAACTCAGGTGACCCTTGTACTTCTCTTTCTTTCTTTTAAAGTGATAGTTTAATTGACTCCTTTTTCGATGTGATGCTTTCAATAATGTTTCCGAGCCCTATTGAAAAATTGTGAGGATGCAATTCCCAAAAGGGGGGAAGGATGTAACATCCCAGGAAAATAAAGAATATGAAATTTTCATATTTATCTATATTTGTGAATAAAATTTTATTATTACTTTAATGGGAATGCAATGTTCGATGGCGTACCCAATACGCCACAACAAGTTCCTTTGAAATCTTACGTTGCACACTAATAATATAATAATATTATTTTAAATGGTAGTTAACGTCAAGTCATTGTAATGCCGGGAATGAAGAGAACTAACTAAAAAATGATTATATATGTTTGTTAAATATTTTTACATTCATCCAATAAAATTTATAGGCTTAAAATAAGAAAAGAATTCGATTTTAAGCACAAATATTCAAATATTCTTTAAAAGGACGATTAACCACCTTTTGATGGAGAACCCTTTTTAAATCCACTTTTTAAAAATTTTATATGTTATATTTGACAAAATAAATTCCTTCTTTAGAATAGAGACATCAAAATTTACTTTCTGAAATTTTTTGTTATTTTTCCGATAAATTCATTTTTATTATGAATAGTGAAAAATGTTGTATTTTAATTCAAAACCTCCTTTTAATATAATATATTTATAATGATATATTATCTTTTTAATAGATTTTAAATTTTAGTTTAAATATATTTTTACCATTTAATCCAATGGTGGTCATTGGAATTAATTTCACTTTGAAATTGGACATAAACAAGTGTCAATCATTTGATATATATTGTTTCATAAAAACACGCTATTTGTTTTGACAGTGGGAATTAATTATAAAATTAATTAATTAAACTTATATGTTTTTATTTTTTTAAAATGGAAATAATTTTTGAATTTGGAATATCAAATTTACTTTGGATAAATTTTTGATATTTTTCCAAAAAATGTTCATTTTTAATGAAAAGTGAAAATTACTGCATTTTTCTTCAAAACAACTTTTTCATCTAATTTAATTATATGGTTAGATTGTACTTCTAATTGGTTATAAAGTGTAATTTATTTATTATTTTTTCACTTAATACATTTTTATTCATTGGAAGTAATTTCACTTTTCAATTGGATGTAAAAACAAGTCAATCTTTTGATAAATTTTACTTCTTAAAAACTCGTCTTTGGTTTGGACCATAGAAATTATTTTTAAATTAATTACAGAAATTTATGTGTTTGTAATTTGGTAAAATGGATTTCATATTTCAAATCAGAGGGTCCAAATTATGTAATTATGACTCTTTTTTTTGGACATTATGAATAGTAACGATGACAATTATCTTTAATTATCGTGATTAATTAGTAATAGCTAAGGGTAATAAAAAAATATCATAAAAACACAAAATTACCCCAACATGTGTCCTAATGCTATTGGTGCTATCATTTACGACCATGGGATGCCTTTTTCCATCTTTGGGACCCCATGGAACCACATTAGTGTGATAGTGACCTTTTATTATATTATTTTTTAAAGAAAGGAAAATATAACCAAAGTATGTATCACCTAAGTAAAACAATTTTAGTTTTGTTTCTATAAATAATATCTCAGACTATAAATAGTCCTTGGAAATATAAAAATATTTCCTACATCATGGTAATTTTTTTATAATTTTTTGACATCATAAAAATAAAATTATTTATGACTCCATGATGATGCACTGATTACCTCATTAATAACGATTTAAATAAAATGAAAAGATATGGTAAAATATAAGACTTAAACTTGTAAAAAACCTATTGTATGGGTGTATTTATAACCCTTATCACCTTATCCTTGAAATATATCATTGTGGGACCTTTAAAATCCGAAAAATATTTTATAATAATGTAACATTTCAAGACCTTCCCAAAGTGACCCTCCTCCCTCTTATAAAAGGCCCCCACCACTACCCCCTTACCCACACCTCTCAAGCCATTGCCTCGTCTGACCTCATCTCATATTATCTCTCCACATCCCTATATTACTCCTATAAACTACACTTTTGGTAGAAGTCTTTCCACAGAAGCCTTTGGCTCAAAAAAAAGAGTTACCTGATATAGAGGTGATGTCTTCTCTTATGTTATTTTGTTTTATTTGGCTTCATCAACCCTCTAACTCTTTTTATTCATTTATTTTGTAACAAAACTAGTATATTAAATATACTAGGATGTTTTTATGAGAATTATTTGAGTTACACTTACACAGAACTTCATTTAATTGTTAAAGAACATACTGTTTCCGCGGATGGTGAATTACTGCCTCACGAAACGATGATTGTTCAATCTTCTCCTACCACCTCTAATGGTGGCCATTATAATGGAAATATATTTATATATGAAATATATTATATTTATTTCCTCTCTATGATTCTATATTTTATATTTAAAACATAACTTTATGCTTTGCATGTTGTGCAAATGCGATAATTTCATTTCAGGAAGTGTGAACTACCGCCCCCTCAAGTGATGTGACTCGTTCATGAAATAAATGGAATGTGTATAGAATTAAATTGATGAACATATTATACCTATATAACATATATAGTATACTGGTATTATAATATATATATCTATCATTTATTTTTAATTCCATGGAAGTAGCGTTCATGCGTACGCACGACCTACCGTCTCCATGAACGGTGCATTTCATTTTTTTATATCCAACATTTATAGAATAGTATAAAACGAATATATACTGGATATATATGATATTTAAATCATTCATACTATTTTGGTGATTATTTACTTTTAACTACATGGAAAATTCTTTTCAACAATGTCATTTTTGACTCATTTACCGAACATCGAAAAAACGTATGATATGAACTCACATAATTAAATAATTATTATAACATGATAATATGTTATATGAATTGAATAATAAACATTAAATTATGTCCTTATGAAATTATAAATTGACCAAAGTTTATTTTTCAGGAATATAATGAAACAAACAAGACAAGTCGGACTTTAGGTAAGGGATCATACCTCTCTCTTTCTTTTCAAGTACTCTCTTTTATGTCATTCCTTTAAAGATACTCTTTCTTATGTTGGGTGATTTTATTTTATATTACTATTACTATAATTTTTATCTTAATATGATGAGAGACCCTATTTGATCTCATCAATCAATTTTTGGATGTTTTAAGTGGCGTTGTTATGCTGCCGAATTTTCATAAGGGATTTCTTATCTCAATTTTAATTCCGTGAGATTTCCATTATTCGCCACTTATTTATTTCATGTGGTGTATTTTGTACTGACATTTCATATATATTATCATGAATCTATTTATATTCATGGAATTATGTGATTCATTTGGTGTTTATTATCTTTTTCTCATATGAGTCGATTGATTACAACGAGGTAATGGGTTTTATCTCACTTTTTATTCCCATGAGATTCATGATACATTTGCCACTATTTCCTTTTGTGTGGTTTATATACATCCCATGATTGTATTATTTGTGTAATATAATATAATTTATGTTTATTTACATCTTCATTGTATGCCCCTTATTTCATGGGGTGTACGTTTCGAAAGTTACCCAAATCGGTAAGGGAACCTTTCACCCCCCTCTTTTTAATAGTCTTATTTTTGTTAGGTCTTTTAATTTACATCTTCTTATGTTGGGATATGTTCTTATACATTCTTATTTCTGCAATGTGATGTCCAAGTGATGAGATACCCTTTTTTATCTCTCATATACTCATTTTCTAAAGTTTAAAGTGTCGTCGTTAGGCTATCAATTTTTTTTCAAGAGAACATCATAATCCAATTTCTATGCTTTGGGTAAAACCTCTACTTCTTGATTATGTTGTGCTGTGAATATGTGTGGATAACCTCTGACTGTTTTACACTTAATATCCACTTATAATGGGTTTATTTATATTTTTCACACATAATTACATAATTGATTTATCTTTAATGTAAGGATACCATCTTTGTAAGGGAATTTGTCTCAATATTTTTCGTTGAGGAATATTTTCATTTATACAGAACATTCTTTTATACGTTGTATAAAACCCTTTTACTTTGACTTTTATTCAAAAAGAATATTTCCTCTACGAAGAGTTTTAATAAACGACAAAAATTATTTTTTTTAACGTTCGCGGTGACAATGACCTTTCCACCACCGTGAGTATTATTTGATCTTTGGCTTCCGCAACAGTTCATAATGTTTTAAAATAAAATAAATACCATATACTCTTTTATGTATTTTGGTATTGAAAATGGTTTTGATAAAGGATTATTTTATGTCAATATATTTAAATGATATATTGTGATTGAAATGTTGAAATGTTATCATTACTTTATATTGGTTTTATGTGTTATGATTTTATTATGGTACATGGACATTTGAAGGGTGGTTACGTGATAAAAAAAATGGCAGGTGGTGCCGTGAAAATCAGGACGGGTGGTTACATTATAACCTCCAATGCATTTTGTAGTGAAGTCAGCTGTATGGCTATTCCATTTAGTGATATATGAGGAAGTCTACCGTATAGTTATTCCATTTAAGTATATGTATGTCCCAAGTTACATTTATATGTTATGTGTTCTTTATATGGGTTTTAGGGTGATATTTTGGTTACAAAATGGTAAGCAATGATCTTTTATTTAGTGAATAGTATTTACTACTTCATAAAAGTGAAAAGTTTTACTTATGATAAATTATTCATTATTTACTTAGTGTTTTGAAAAACTAACTGTTTACCTTCTTTGTGTATCTCTTAGTGTGCTTTTTGTGCTCATCCCTATTTTTTTTTGAAATATTTTTCATAGGACATAAAGTGGAACAGGTTCAAGTATGATATCAAGGAAATTTCATGTTGTCTATAACATGGAACTAGTCATGTTTCTTTTTAGGAGTTTTTATTTTATGAAAAAAATGGAAACTGAGTAGAAGTGTCTACTTTGTAATCATTGAGATGTAATAGTTATGTCCTAATTCTCTAAAACTCTAAACTTGAAAAGATTCAGAATGTGAATTATTCATTTAATTCAGGATTATGTAATGTTTTAAGGCTGGGTCCTTATAAAAATAGTGAAAACCGGCCTAAATGTGCATGGGGATGCTCTAAACTGACACCCACCAAATGCCACTATAGGATGCAAAGATATAAAATGAATACATTAGTGCATTTCATTCAATATAACATAGTGTTTCAAATATTTCAATCTATATCATGGATTAAATTTATTGTAGATATGTTATATTATCTTAGGATTTTATATTCTTTTCTAAACTTGGTGTTTAGTTTCAAACACTCTATCAAATACAATGTTAATACATTATAATTTTATGGTGTTATAGTCTACATAATTTAATTAAATTGCATCCTTGAAATTTAAACATTATTTTCATAATCTGGTGTTTTATATTTGAATTTTGTTTGATGAAATCCCACATTCTGACATGTGTTTATAAAATTCCCTTTTTATAAAAGAGGATGAGAATTGAAAATTTCACATGGAAGAGAATGTAACTATGAATCTATGAAGGAGAACATTATTGTAATGTGGATATACACACATATAGGAAAATAATAACGATTTATCGAGGTGATTGAGGTCACTGATCAAAAACAATTTATTGATCAATGGAATGTTGAGGGCCCCAAAGACATTAATATATGATTATTTGAAAAACCAAAATTCAATTTAAAAAAAGGTATTAGCATTACATTTTTTGTAATACAATTTTCCTATTGTTTATGAATTATTTTATTGAACAAGAATATAAGGTAATGTACTTACATTATATGTTCCAATTTCATAAGAACAATTTCATCTTTTGGTTGTGCTTCTATCAAATTGTATTTCAACCCATTATCCATGAAATGGATATTATAAAATAAGGGTTTTTTATTCCCGATGCACTAAAATTTACTTTTTATAGATATTAAGATCCATCAACCATGTATTTATAATTACATCTAAGTATTTGAAAAAAAAAACAATATGGTTAATACATTATTTTATAATCCTCAAAAGTGATCCCACATGTTAATCATTAACATTTATTCATCAAATTGTTTAAATAAAATATATGAGACATTAACCTGGATATCATATATGATAGTGGTGTGCATGGAACCCTTATCATCATTCGGTCATGGGTTCAAACCCCACTGCCTTATAGGTTTTAATTTTTATAAAACCATATTAGTTCAATTGCCAAAATATATATGAAATACATCTATGAAATTTAATCATTAAATAAACATTATTATGGTTTTAAGAACAAAGTATTTTTTTTACAGAGTTTAATAATATTGTTTTACTATTACTAAGATGTGATTAATGGTCATTTGAACCCTGATTTTATCAATATATTTAATCATACATCTATTAAATGTAAATTAATCACTTCTAAAATCAATTCGTCCACTGAAACATATACATTCCATAATCATCTCTAAAATTTTCATAATCATGGTAGACTCTTATTACGTATAATATAAAAAATTTGTATTTAAGATATTGAACTTATGGACAACTATCATCTCATAATCATGTGGTGGTATCCTGAAATATTATGTAAATGAATATATTGGTACTTATATTCTAATCCTAAAATTCTATGTTAGGGTTATGTTCCCTAATCTACAATTTCAAAAATCTAGTTCTCGAGGATTGTACTAAACCTCCATTTTATACAAAATGTAGCGACCTGACCCCATTAATTCTATATCTAGTTTCTACTACCATTACAATGGAATGATTATAATAAATAAAATCTTAGAGAACTGATAATTCTTGTAGTCTTGGTATACTTGATACTTACATGAGTCTTATATTAAAAATTAATATACTAATTACAACATTATTTTTTAATTCGAGGATGACTTTATTCCTTCTAGAAAATCCTTGAATATTATTATTAGTAAACATCTTGGGCTCCGGGGGAAAGGAAACAAAATAAGGGTAAGCTCAAACACTCAGTCAATAATAATTATAGTAAAAATAATAAAGAGACAATTGGGAATAACCAATATGTAATGGTTAATAATTGAACACACATTACATACAATAAATAAAATGATAAGGAAATTCAAAAACTATATAGAAAGTTAAATAACAAGAAACAAATTCCATTCAAATAACTATATAAGTAATCATCAATATGGGATGCTAAATAACATAAAATTCTTACCATTTAATCTATAAACTATGAATTAAATGAATCCATATACTTTTTCATTGTTAAAATCTAATCGATAATGCTAACTGAATCTAAATGAAGAAATTATTAATTATTTGATTCCATGTGACTAAGTTATATGATACATTTACTATCAATACCATTCACAAGAATGTTTAAAATATAATGGGTGAGAAATCACTAATGATAGACAAATGAATCATCCCATGAGACTATTGGTGTGTTGAAGGTCTATCAATAACCATGCCCCACCAATGTCATACATGTCCAAATCATTCCTCATATAATGAATTGTCGATTTAATTCATGATCAATATTCCTTATCATATATTCATATTGAGTAAATGATATATATTTATCAAAATTTCCCTATTTATTCAAATATATATCATGTACAAACTATATTTAAAATGGTATACAATTTAGGACATAAATATATCCATGGTAAATTATGTGGATATTTAGGGGAAATTTATTGTCTAATGATCAATGGAAATTGAATATTTCAAGGGGACTAACAAATGAATTCTATTAATGAATATCAATACTATCCTTGGTCAAATAAATCATAAACCATCCATATGAAGGATAATAATGTTTTCAATACAAAATATCCAAATTAGAGTAAGGATAAATGATTTTTTTATTTAAAAATTAATATATCTTTTAAAAAATTCATGAGAAAAATAATCATTAAATATTACAAATTGTCTCATGCCACTTTGATACATTTGAATCATAATGCCCCTAATGGAATAATAGAAATTTAAAGTTATATATCAGGAGAATATGTAGATTCGTGATATTACATGTAAAAGTATTAGTATATACACCTCATAAAAGAAGACTGATGTTTAATGTAACACATGCCTTAAATAATGAACATTGTGACTAAAATCCATTACTGCTTGGGTAACATTGAAACCATAAACCTCAAGAATGTTAGATCATAAAATGTATATTTAAATTACCATAAATTAAATTATAAAATTAATAAAATACATTAATGATAATTTTATACCATACACTCAAAATATTAGTGGTGAATATGGAATAAATCTCATGGAAATAAAAGTGAGATAAGAAGTCCCATTACAACGGTAGAAGCATATGAATCAGAAGACACAAAATTAATAATAATAAAATGAACCATTTAAAGAAAAAAATATAAAATAAATAATGACATAATATATCAAAATGGGTATTAGTTACACCTCACACAGTAAATTTGGGGTAAATATTACATATATATCACAGATGTAAAAATTGGAATGAAAATTCCTGACCTTGCATTTACTTTTGGGTGAATATCATTTAAACACAAGTGTAACGGATTTAGAAATATTAATAACTCACTATAAAAACATAATAATAAGTTCATAATTTCATATATGATCATATTATAATATCTTTCTACCCTTTTGTTAATAATTGTTCCTTATATTCATCATTCCATGTAATATCTTCTTTGTTTTTCGAGTAGGTTTTGATTTGTTATTTTTTATTCCTACTAAATAGAAAATTATTTGATCATATCCAAAATTTAATACATTATTTAAATGTTATATATATTCAATATATATATATATATATATTTATAAATCAATAATGTCTATAGATAAGAAATGAAACACATTGTTCATGGGGACGGTAGGCCATACATACCAATGAATATTGTTTTCATTTTCTATTTATATTAAAAGAATGAAACGTAAAAGGTATATATATATTATAATTATAGTATAATATTTTTTTTCAAATAGATCATAAACTATTACTAATATAATCATTTATAAATTCCATATAATTCATTAACAAGTCACATCACATTGAGGAGGTGGTAGTCAACACATCCACAAATGATGTCATCGTATTCCAAATAAATTGAACCAATGAAGGTGTTAATTATAATAGAATTATAGAAGAATAGAGACATAATAAATATCATATATATATTATTTAAACAAAAAATAAATCATTATTCTCTTCATATAATGTTTTTAATGGGAAAATTAACAACATTGGTTCGCAAGGAAGTAGTCTATCGTACACATGAATGATGATTATGTATCACATTTAATGGAAGTGTGTGAGAGTGCAGGTTTTCCAATGAAAATAAAAAAACTAATCATATTAAATATACTGATGTAAATATGTGTGTAATATATACGAATAATTTAAGTGGTGTAAAATTAAATGAAACAAAAGTGATCGTTGAAGAATGTTACCTCTTATTTGGGTAACTCCATTGGGTTTATAAAAAAATTATTCTTTGTTTTTAATTTCATCCCACAGTTAGGATTATAGTAATAGTTTAATAATTTTGGGGATCTATTTAGGTAGGTTATAGGTGATCTAAATGGACATATAGGTGTTAATAAGTGGGAGGGGTGAGTCCCATTATGTAGTGGAGGAGGAGTGGATGTTTGTAAATATAAAATGGTGAACAATATTGGGGAGTATCTCTTACATTATTTTCCTCAAATAATGATCAAAATAATAGTACATTGAGGATACGGTTGAAATATCTACACCCAAGAGTGTTTGTATATATTTCTTGGTCGTTTTGCGACTTTTAGTTTAAGGTTTATTCATTTATCAAGCTAGTATTTCTTTTAATCATTGCAATTAGTCTAAATCACGTTCATCAATATTTTTGTTCATAAACTAAGTTTAACACATTATAAATTATAAATTATGTATATTCCAAATATTTAATTCATTTTTTGAAATTAAAATCACATAAGTAGAATAAATAATTTAAACTTAATCTCATAGATGGGACAACAAAGTAGGTTTTTAAAGTAAAAAATGATAAAAGTTTTGGAATGTTTTTATATTGAATATCAATTTTCAATTGATTTAAATGCCCTAAATTAGATTAAATGATGTATAATTGAAGTAAAGATACTTTAATACATGATTAAATATATTTTCACTTTATAATTTTATTATACAAAAAGTCATTTTTGGATTAAAATTTGGAATTATTCACTATTCATCGAAAAACAAAAAATCACATAACAATACAAAACATTCACCCTATTATTTGATGTCAATATTTCAGGAATGGAATTGTTTCATATAATTTTTATATAAGTTTAAATATTTATTTTTAATGAAGTTTCTCCATTAAAATATAGAAAAACTACCTTTCTAAAAATATAGCTTATATGCATAAAATTTCAATTCTTCTTATCTTATTCCTATAAAATAGATTGAATTAAAATATATTTTATTTAATAAATAAAATATTTAATTCATTAATATCATTATATGAATGTAATTATTAAATTTTTTCTAGGGAAACACCTTTGTAAGAGTATATATTGTTTTTTGTAAAGACAATATCTTAATATTCAATTGGATTTTATTTTCATTTCTAGTTAATTTATTATCATGGAATTAATTATATATTTGTGTAATATATATATTTTCATATGTTAGGAAACACTTTTTATAACCACTAAATTAATGGCTACATTTTTTTATTATATTAATTAATAATATTGTCATAATATATTTTTGTTTAATACAATTCTTTCTTGTGTGTACTGAAAGCTATCAAACAAATCCATTCTAGCGTGTAAGGAAATAAAATTTAGATTAGCATAAATTACAAGATATAAACTAGATTAATTTTATATTAAATATTTTTAAATTTCTTGGGATTTTATATTCCTTTCCATGCTTGGTGTTTCCTGTCATACACATTATCAAATACAATGTTCTCACATTATAATTTCGAGGTGTTACATAATATAGAATAGAAATAACATCCAATATCAAAATAAAGATTATTAAAAGAATAAAGGAGAATTATACACCAACCACGGGTGATCCAATTTGACAAATGAGGTTTGATTATGAGATCATACGAAGGATATCCATGAATCCATCGTTTTGGGTGGAGAGAGAGATCCTTATTAAGTTATACTGTACAAAATTTTGATGATAATGGATGAAGGAAACACCAAAAAGGAAGCGGAAAGGGTCATGTTTAACGCCATTATCATGTATCGTAATTTGGTCACATATTTTTCAAAAACTTTACACCAACCATTTGGTGATACTATCATAATCAACTCCCACCTAACACTATTTCTAGGAATATTTAGAAAATCTATTTTCCAATCATGCATGTCTTCCTATTCACCTCCAAAAAATCTCAAAATTTCACCCAGAGGGATACATGGTTCCAAAGGACCATTCCCATGTAAAATTAATCCACCCTGATTTGGCCTCAGAGTTAGTACTAATTGTGATCCAACATTATACCCATGTATGTCTCTCATAAAATATATCATTATAATTCCAACACACTCAAAAATCATCTAGTAATCCCAGACACCTCTCAAGATTTAAGACCCATCTCAAAACAACTCCATCATGGGTTCCAATTCACTAAATTAGGTTCGAGATCCCTATTTATTATTTTCCCCATAAACCAAATGAAAAAGTATAGTTACTTTTTAATTTTTGTCCCATAAAAAACATGTGATATAACATTTTATATATATTAAAATTGATTGAATATTTCTTACGAATGATGACATTTAATTTATTTCCCCATATGGGTTATGATTGTTCTCAACTCTCATGGAAATGAGTCATTACTTCAATTGTCTTTCCTATATATTGATTTTTTATAAACCATTTTTTTCATCCAAAGTCTCCACAATGAGAATATCCTATTTTTCATTTAATTTGTAATTTGGTGTTCACATATTTTCCATACATTGATTGATTGGGTAAATTATTATCTTTATTATACACCCATTATCTATATGGTGTAAATATAATATTCTTTATTATCTTGATTGAATTTTATTTAGCTTTAATGTTACTTGATGTCATTGGATACCCATTACATACATGGGCTTGTCAGGTAAAGATTAATTGTGGAAATATGAGTATATTACTTATTTTATTATATTTGAAAACGATATAGAACCCATTATCATTCATAGTCTTCTTTTATGATTTGTTGAATAAAACCCATTTTCATTCCATTATTTATCTATGATAAGATGAATGTATTGATTATTATGACACACATAGGTATAGATGATGAAATTTAGGTTCTTATATCACCCTCCAGTGCATTAGTGTAGTATTTATATTTCATGATATATGGTATTCAAGATTATAATTAGTTTTTCATAAGCATGGTCAATTATGGTGTGGAAAATGAACGTTTTGTTCCCTACACTTTTGTATGACCCATATATGAAAGTTGTTTCATTGTTTTATTCATATTTCCAAGATTATTTTATTCTCCCATATATCATTTTTATTGACTAAATCATTTGGTACAAAATATATTGTATGTTTAGATTTATTCAATTATTTTGACCTAATAATTGTTTGGTATTATTTAATTATGTGTCTTTATTATAATCATATGCTCATATTATTATAACAAATGATATTTCATTATTATCGATTATTTTTTCACTTACTGAGTATCTGAGATTACCCTTTACTGTGTTTCAATTTACATAGATTATGAAGATATGATATGAATGAAATGTAACATCCCAACCCTATAATCCTAGAACCGGTGCATTATTTTATTACATTTTTTGGACTACAGGGAATCAAATCCCAAATAACCAATTATTTTTATATTCTATAAATTCTATATTACATACATGATGACTTTGTTACATTGAAAAATAATAAATAATAACATAATACATAATAAAATGAAATAAATTGCATCATTGAATGCTTATTCAACGATTTCTTCTTCATAATTAGGGGATAGAAAACATAATAATAGTGAGCTAAAATGCTTAGTACGGGTATGTATTGAAGAACCAATAATGAATAAGTGTAAATAAATCAACATTTAAATGTAAATAACTAATAACAGATTCCATTAAAAGAAATAGATAAGGATATATAAATATAGAAATGTAAGAAATTGAAACATGTTTCATCTAGTCAATACACTGAGAATGGACTATATATATAGAAATTTAGATGCAAAATATCATGGATAAATAATAATTAAATCCATATGATGGAAATGATTATATATTTTAAATCATGTCTAAGGTACATGAAAACATATACCACAAAGACCTTTCACAAGATGGTCAAAATAATAGATAGAAACTCGTTTGATTTGGCCAAATTATTAGTCTCTTGAGAACATATCGATGCATCGAGGGGGTATATAACATCTGGGCACCATTCATCATTTTGAGTCCAACTAATTCCTTATGTAAATTTATAAAAAATAATAATTCACCTTAACAATATATCCTAATTAAGTAGAGAACACATATTTATCAATATTTCCCCAGAGAATCAACTTACTATCAATGTGATCGTCGTATTTAAAAATGATATATGGTTTAGGAAATACTAATATCCATTATATAAGAATATGGGTATTAAACTAAATTTCCAATAAAAAATGATTAAAATAAGTTTATTCTTTAAATAAAATGTTAAAAATCACCAAAGGAATTGCGATTGAAAAGAAAATCATTAAAAAAATTCTTGTGGTGAATTATCATTGAACATTCCAAAGTGTCCCATACCACATTGATGTTTTTAAATCATAATATCCATTAAGGTATGACATTAAATGAAAATTGGTACTTAATTATGGTAATTAATTTCATGATATATAATTTCAAAATGCAGTATATACAATAAATAGAGGTTAATCGGTCCAAAAAAACAAATAAGTCTCAATGAAATTTAAATTGAGAGGAAATTTTGTTACTTTAAACATGTTTTGAGTGTGTGGTAGTTATCCTACAATAGAATGGTTTAAAATATGATACTAAATTATAACCAAACAATATTAATTTTATAATATCATAAATCATATTATTATAGTATCTAACTACTCGTTTGTTAATAATCATTCAATGTTTTCACTATTTTGGGAGATAATATCCTAATGTTATCAAGTATGTTTAGGATTGTTACTTGTTGTTCCTATTAAAAATATCATTATTTAATCATTTAAATAGTTTAAACTGTATTTTAATTATCATATATATTCAGTACATATTTTTTTAGAATATTCCATAATATTTTTGGATAATAAATGGAGTGCACCATATATGGAGGTGGTAGGTCGTACGTACGCATGAACACTACATCCATTTCTTTGTCATATTCAAAGAATAAAAATTAAATGATAAATAGTTATATAATATTTACAATATCATATCTATGTGATATATTTTAAATATTTTTATTAAAATCATCATTAATTTGTTCCATTTATAGTGTTAATGAATCACATCGCTTTAAGGAGGTTGTAGTCCACACTTCCACAAATGATTTTATCATATTTACAATAACTATATTGTATTGGAGTATGTGTTATAAAATAATTATATAAGTCTAAATACATTATAAATATCATATTTATAATAAAGAAATATGTTCCCCATCATAATGGACACTATGATAGGTGGTAATGGAAAAATGAACAATCATCTTTTTGTGAGGTAGCAGTTTTCAGTACATGTCAACAATATGTTCGTTATCCATTGGATTGATGTGTGTGTATGTCTATGATAAATTATTAGACTATAAATAACCTAATATTTTTAGGAAACTGTCTTATTTATATAGTTAGGGAATAAATAATTTTTAGGGAATCGATAATGGAAACAATACTAAAGAGCTTTAGGTAAAGATGTTACCTCTTAATTGTGTAGCTCCATTTGGCTTACAAAAAAAGGATTATTTGGATTGATTCCTACCCATATTGAGGATTATATGTTTAGGGTATGTATTTTTGTGATATATTTCTGTATATATTGTTCAATTCCAAATCATCTAGAGAGTAGTGAGAATATTGGAGAAGAGGATTCCTTTTATAGTGGAGGAGGAGTGGCACTCTTGTAATATTTTGAAAAAGGAAATATATACACGTTTTTAACATTTAACATAGATCAAAAAATAGATCAATGTAAATCAAAGGTATCATAAGGTATATATATGTCCATATAATGTATCTTGGAAAATTTTATAGGTTATTTAAGCCCTAATTATAATGGTTTTGACCTTTTTGAAGCTTAATTTTACTTTATCATTGTAATTTTTTTTAATTATAATGACTAATATTTTTGGTCAAAAACACATTAGAAATTATTAGATATAATTAATTACTCTAATTAAAAATATGGAAGCCACTTTTACCAATTCCAAACAAATAAGTGGTAGAAATTAATTTAAATTTTATCTCTTATATGGGACGACAATGCAGGTTTTTAAGGTAAAGACATCCAATCCTTTTCTCTATTTTCATAGTCAATTTCATTGTCAAATTGATTAAAATTACATAAATTAGATTAATTGATAAAACTATTATCTAAATAATCTTTAAAACCAATATAAAATATAATTTAACCTTATAAATAAATTATATAAAAATGTAGTATTGAACTAAAATTCAGTATTTTTTACTATTTATTAAATAAATCTTCATAGAAAAATATCAAAAAGTCACCCTAAGATAATTTCTATGTTTATATTAAAAATATGAAATATATATTGAAATATTAAATTTATACAAGGGTTAAAAATTGTATTTAAATTGGTTTCTCCATTCAAAGGTTTCAAAACTACCTTTTTAAAAATATTGTTTTTTATTTGTAATTTTTGGATTTTTCATATATTATGCCTATAAAATATATTAGATTAGTATCTAAAATATTTTATTAAATATTAAATATTTATATAATTTTAATACCACTGACAATTTGAAATTAATTTATTTTTTCAGTGTAAAACATCTTTGTGAGAAAAATAATAATAATATTTTCCTTTACATTCAATCTATTTTAATATTAAATTCTAATAATTTTCTAACCATTTAATTCATTTTATATTCACGAAAACCATATATATTCATAAATTAGGTAAACCGTTTTATAATCACTAATTTAACTTCTATTTTTTATTTTATTCTATTAAATAATAATATTTCAATAAAATACTATTTTTTGATAAAACTTAGTCTTATGAGTAATGCAAGCCATTGAAAAAAACTCATTGTTGAGTGTGATGTATTCCAACCTAGTGTTGCATTCATTGAAATATATAAAATTTATTTAATTTATCTATAACATTATATATATTTTAATGTTTTAGGATATTATGTTCCCTCACGCACATGATGTTCTCTATCATACATGCTATCAAACTCATGTAATAAATTTAGAGTTAATTTGTGTAACATGATATGTAAATAAGAATATCTTATTCAAAGAATAAGTTGGGGATGTTGAAGACTTGTTATGGATTAAAAATTTTATTATATAGTTGGAAAAATATCTATTAGTTGGAAAGGGAATTATTTTTGTTTGTTTATGTTTTCTCCCAGTTATCTTAATCTACAAACCAAAAAGGACATGGTAATTTATTGTAATGAAATGCATGAATTATGAATTTTAAATTCCAAATTATTAGGTTTTGGATATCACAAACAAATCACACATATTTCTATATATACATTCAAACATTTTCATTCCCATGAGAATAAAATCAATGAGTGGAGATGTTTATTTCATTCGATATAATGGTGACTTCAATAACATTACCAGAAATATTTTTATGAATATAATCCATAGGCTCTAAATATGTTTATGAGATTCCAGAGAATTGAAACAAAGTGTAATATATCCTTGAATAAATTCCTCAGAGAAAAAAATTATGAGATACTAATAAAAAATTTGATTTTTATATAGAAAATAGTGTAATTAATAAATAACTCACACTTTATACAAACAATAAAAAATGATGTTGTTTAATGGACGAATATAATCTTGGAACAGATCCAACAATTGATTCTGATAGAGAATAAAAGCTCTTGAAATTTTTGGGGTCATATAATTGGAGAAATAGTTCATGTTCAAAAAAGTATTTATATAGAACAAATTATAATTATACACTATATTATATGTACTATAATAAGTCTCAATGTTTGATGCATCATATAGTGTTTTTCTATTCCTATATCATAAAAATTAAACCTGGTAGTCTAGGTACATTTCCCCAATATATATATTTTTTGTAATTTTATTGCTTTATCCACCTAATAGAGGGTGATATAAATGGTATATCAAGGATAAAGGAATAATTATTGATGAGAATTATTTAAAGGTAATGTAACATACAACTAAATAATTTATTAATGATGTATCATGTCATAAAAGTGATGTTTATGTTATTTTTAATGTAGAATCCTTAATAAATTCCCATGAGAGATTGTAATGACAAACATATACAGGTTATTGAATCTAATATGTCCATTTTAGTTGATGACAAACAATATAATTCATCTAAGACATGTAATATAGATAAGTACGAGTCTAAAATATCATTGGAAAATTAAAATCAGTAGTTATAAACTAGTGAAACACTGAGGTTTATACCTCATACAATTTTTTCTCTCTAATTGAACCTAAATATGTTTAATAGTCTTTTATCAATAACGAGTTGGTTAAATAAATGAATTTTTAACTATTCTAAATAGAAAATAATGATTCTCTTATGTATTTTTTCAAAACCTGAATACATGCATGTGATAGGAACAAATATAGGGTCCCTAAAAATATTTTCTAAAATGTATATTTAGTTATCAATAATGAAAAATTTGTGTATAAAGGCTATTAAAATCTAGAAATTATGAAATTTGATAATTCTTTTGTGTTAATTTCATGTATTTAAACCATTACAATGTATCATGTTGTTGTTTCATAGAAGAAATACATGTTTTTTCAAATTGAAATTAAATCTATCTTTATGAATAGTGAGTTTGAATATGATGTACATATTAGGGTACCATGTGGATTTATACATGGGGAAGAAATAAAACAAGGTTTCAGGTTAAAAAATACATTAAATGCCTTGAATGAATTCCCAATATAGTGTTTTTATAAGATGTATTATTACTTAAAGAGGTGGAATTTTAGAAAATGATAATAGAAAAAAATCTATATAAAAAATGATAAATATGAATCATGTCATCTTATTGTTTACGTAGATAAAATTATATTTTTGAGAAGTAAAGAATAAATATTTGAGAAATTTTCTATAATGTTGATTATATTTTTTTATGGTTTCATAATGGGAGAAATGGGGAATTTTTTTTATAAAAATATCTCAATAGAATGATCATATTTTCCATCCTCCATAGAATTATTCAAAGGATCTCATGAATTTATATCGCATGTAAGATTAAAATTCCTTTTCCACTCTATTTTAAGTGGGAATAATTATTTCCAAATATTTACTCAGATAATATCTTTATTTATGGGAGTTCATAATTTCAATTTGATATATTCTATAACTCATAGATTCAATATCATACTTTATATATGTTTCACTAATTACTAATGGTATCAATGTTCATATAAATATTCTTATTTTTTAGTAGGAAAAATTATTCTCAATTTTATAAAGGGTATAATTGATTTTTTATAAAATATATAAAAACAAATTACATTTGAAACATTTTGGTTATGTAGATGTGGATTTCACATGTTTTTTTTATTATAAAACTCAAATATTTGATAGAGGTTAATTTCAATATGATATGTGTGTATTTTAAATACTATAGATAAAATCTATATGTCATAAAAAACTAAATAGGTAGAAAATATGGCTATAACAAATTCCCCAACTTAGTTGATGTCAAAAAATAGTAATTAAGATAATAAAAAGGTTTAAGTATATATTCTAATTCTTTTTTAATATGATAATATATATTATATTAATTTTTCAAACAATACTAATTAGATTTCAAGGTGAAATTACATTAATATTAAAAATAAACTTATCAAGGTCTACGTCGAAAGAAATTAATGAATTTTTATGTTTGTCATATAATGGAGTTGATTGCTCATATATTTACTAAGAGGTTTTCTAAGTATTTTCTTATGAATGATAATTTGATGTTAGGTGTCCATCCCCATAAAACATAAGGCTAGTGTATGTTTATTTTTTCCTTTATATTTCCATTTCTTTTATATCTTCATTTCAAAGAGGTAGAAAAATGAATACAATTTTTTTCTGAATGTCATCATAAATGATTCTTTATTTTTATATTCATAGATATTATCTATTAGGGAGAATATTTATAGCGATATTATCCATTAATATGTGTTTTTTAATGGAATCTTTTATTTCAAGAAAGAAGTTGTGATTTTATCATTTATTTAATAGTTTAACTATTTTAATTCTGTATTGAGGTGTATAATGGAAATTTTTTAAACATTCTAGGGGTAGTTATGGAGGTAGAATCTTGAATAGGTTTCAATGTTAACAATTTTTTCCATAAAGATTTTATGGTTTCATTATTAATTTTTTATTTCTCCAACACCTTTTTCACTCACATAGTCTTTTATTTATAGTTTTAAACCTCGTTTTGTTGTTTGATAAGTTTTAAAGTGATTTATTTTCTTTAGTTTCCTATATTATCTTGTAATGGTGATTTTTTTTGAAAATCATCTAGATTGAATATTATCCTCATGGTTATGATTTTCATCAAATGAAAAATGATTATAGAGGATAAACTGGATAATATTATTTAGTTTTAATTAATTTTCAATACATAAATCATTTTCAAAGACAAATATCGTGATTTGGGAGATATTATTAAAGGATGTCAAGTGAATGTGGTAGTGGACAAAGAGGTAATTTCATCAACATATTGTAAGAGTCTTTGTGTTTTTTTGGATTTTCAATAATGTTTTAGGATTCCCCACACTGATTTGAGTGATGTATGGAAATTTTGGACACAAATAGACTCATAGTTGATCCACTTACCAAAAAATGATCCAATCACTTGTCTGTGATGTCAATTCCTTAACTGTTTCACTATATGGTTGATGTTTTGTTCTTATAATCAACTGATTCACTGATAATTGAATTTTATATTTATTAAATGATCATGGTAGATTATATAAGAAAAATTATTTGAACTATACATTCAATCAATAATCATAGTTAGTTATAGTGTCCTAATCGGTTGAAATTTTAATAATGTAAATCGGGATGGTAAGTCTGATATGAATGGTCAATTTCTCTATATCATATTTTCAAAAAAATTGTCGTTTATTCAGACAATTAGTTATATAATTAGAGAATATTTTTGATTAAATTCATGGTGAAATATACATGCTTACCAAATTTAACAATCTGAATAGTTATTCAAAGATTATTTATTAAGAAACATTCAACTCATGGAAACATTAAAAAAAATCTGGTATATGAATCTATATTACTCTATGTGATGTGATATATGATGATGTAAATATTCAGTATCTGTTATATCATGCTTTATAAAGGATTTATGAAGGAAGGATATGAATGCCATGTGTCCCAAAATAAGGAATCTACAATTATTGTTGGTTCATTATTTCATGAATTTGTATATTATATGAAACATTAATACATATTATTTATCATGGAGAGAATATAAATGTAATTATTGTAATTAAAATTACATAATTTATACATGGTGTTTTTAAATTGATGGATTGTCATTGAAAAAATGAGATATGGTTTGAATGGGTTAAAGAGTAGGAATTCAATGATTAATGAAGGATGAATTATTTGAAATGATTTTAAATTTATTGTTGAATTGTCATTTTAATATGGAACAGTAAATATAGTTCATGAATGAATTAATTTAAATTCATGAATTATTATGGAAAAACATGTTTAATTTTTTAATTTGGGTGAATCCCAATATTAATTAGTTGTCACTAAATGCTTATTTTACAGTATGTAATATACAGATTCATTTAAAAAAATTAAATGTGGAGATTATGTTCCTCAAGAGAATTCATATTTTATTTCCATTAATTGTATTTTCATATTTCATAGTATGAATGATAAATATTAAATTCTATAATATTAATCATATGGTAACTCAGGAATATATATTTTCATTGGATAGAATGAAAGGGAGGGTTTTTTTTTTGATTTGTGAAGTATCAAAATAACCATGTACTTTATGACGTTCAATGAAGAAAAAGGGGGGTGAAGGAAGAAGTAATTTTTTCCATTTACTTATTGAGATAAACGGTTTCCTTATAATGGTGTATAAAATTATAGTTTCATATATTTATTCTCATGAAAATGGAACTGTTGAGTTTCTACTAATCAATAAAAAACGAATTTTTTGAGAACACAAACAACTTGATAACAAGAATACATTGAAGTATCTTCTGTTTCTTAAAGAATTAATTTTTTATTTCAAAAATACATGGGACACACTAACTATAGTGACCCTATACTTTTACACATAACATTACATGATTTTAATCATAATTAAACATCAGAGTACAAGCTAAGGATCATGATGTCTATTGCCTTTGAAGACTAGGTACATGAAACATCAAACATGGGACAAAAAAACACATCCTTATTCATTCTTCATAAAAAGATCCTAACATCCATTTATCCCTTTATTATTCCTAAGATACCTGTGGATCACATGAAAAAGGGATGACCTAAAATCTTATTAAGGGAAAAATGTAAGAATAAGGCTTTAACACAAGGGTCAGAGATCATGACATAATGATATAAAATGGAAAATACAATAATAACATATAAAAATGGGAGCATATTGAAATTAATTCATAGTAATGTTATAGAAGCTAAATCATGACTTTATCATGATTCAAGGATCATTATATATAGGGGACCACAAGCAAAGGTTAACCAACAAGGCCGTTGCACATGGTAGCACGAGTAAAGGCGAACTTCCCAGACCATTGAACATAACGTCTCATGAGACAAAACATTATCCAATGCATTAGAGTGATATTTGGTCTCATCTATCTTATCATGTTCATGAATATTATTTCCACATAAACAGTAATTTATAATCAATTATACAGAAACATAATAGAACCCAGGGAGAGAAATGGGTTTCACATTCATGTCATAAAGAATAATGAATGGGTGTATCATAAATGTGTCCATTAGGGAAAGGAATTAAAAAATACACTTAAATTAATAAATTAAAATAGTCATATAGCATGGAAAGTGATTTCAAACATATGTTAAAACATTTAAGAATAGTATTTAGGAACTTCAGAGCATTAAATCATTTTTGTTTCGTTTTAAGGAAAATACTAAATGGAATTTAAAATTAAAAAGGGAATAATCCTTTATATAAAACCAGAAGTGAAAAAAAATATTATTTCATAATAAAAATAATGATTTTATAAAAACAATGGTGGATTAAAACAAATGGTATAGTTCACTTGAAATATGGTTAAAATTTGGGTTGTTCCCTTAAAACAAGTTTTCTTATTGGGAAGTATCGAGGAGGGAATCACTTATAAGCATGTATATCCCCGAAACACAATGAGTGTGGGATCTTGAAACATGGTTTTGGAAAATTTTCAATGTATTTTGAATTTTCCCATAAAAATAAAAATAAAACTTCATTTAGGTAATAATAAAGATAGAGGAACCCGAAGGAATAAAGGTGGTTCAGGTAGAATCCATTACGGAATATCCGCACGGTATCAAGTGTACTTTAGATGGATAAATGAGAGGGAAATGGGTTTATAATATTTTATAAATCATGAAGGAAATATGGGAAAGGTGCTAAATCATTTCCCATCATTAGGAATAACACATATAAGGGAATAACATACAAGTGGGTTTTTAATAAATGTGAGAAAGAGAAGATCCCTTACATTAAGTCCGATGGTGTCCTCCAATTAATATTAATGACCTAAGTAATCAAAATAGGTTAATTAATTAATATATAAATAAACTATTTTACATGTAAATAATTTATTATTACATTTTTGAGTTCATTAATAACCTTTTTGATGGGTTATGAAGTTCAATTTCATTGTTTGAGCCAGTTTTGCATCCTTGGTTTTAATGATTGGTACACATATATTCGTGTTTGATTACACATGTATGATGAGAGTGTTTTTATAGAATTAATGTTACATTATTTTAGTTAAAATCCTTAATATTACATGGTTATAAAATTCATTTTGTTATTTTTATTGAAGGTGAAACAGTATATAAAACATTAATGATAAATGATTGGATTAACATGGAAATTTGGCTCAAAATTATCTTCTCTAGTATTATTATTTTACATCTTGTGTGAAAAAGGATTCCAGAATGACACATAAGATAAAATAAATATATTATGACCTGGTTCAACCATTAATATTATTTCATGACCAGCTTATAAAATGATAAATCAAATTGAGAACTCATCGTCCTTGAATGTGATGAATCAACGCATCTCGGACGATGTTTTCATTTATAGTATAAAAGCAGCGAGAAAGAGATATTATGATATACTATACCATTAGCATACTAAAATTCCAGTAAAATTATTTTATTTTAGTTATAATACCATTTTGGGGAAGGGGGATTAGGACTGAAAAAAAGAAATGAAAATAACTTGAAGGAAAATAAACGAATCGAACAATGGAATTTACCTCTTGAGTTTCTTTTGAGAGCCTCATAAAAAGAGATGATTTGGTTATTTGAGGAGACCAAGAAAGGATAGAAGTGGGGGAGGATCTTGGGGAGGTATTTGGGCGGAATTTATAGAATTAACAAGGCTTGAGAGAGGTTAAGAGATGAGGGGAGTGTGGGTGGGTTTTATAGTTGAGGGGATGAGAGTTTTCTTAATATTTTAATCATTGGTTTATTATTTCTCAACAATACAACAAATAGTTATAATTATTATGACCAAAAATAGTAATATGTTCATTTGAGTTCTAACCAATGGCCATTTAACACATCCTTGGCTCAGGCATGATGCAGAAATCCAGGTTTTAGCATTTATTTTGAATAATCATATATTACTATTCATCAAAAATTCAAGAACTTTAGAAAAAACCCCAAAACTCACCCTAACCATTATTCAATGTGTAGAATCTAAAAATGACCTCCATTTTTCAAAAATAAATTTATAAATATGAATAATTTAATTTTTAATAAAAATCAAATTTTACTTGAAAAAGACAGAATTTTAAAATATAACTAATTTTATGTTGCATTCAAAAATTACATAAGGTATTATAAAGTTCTCATAAAACCAAAGGAAAAAAATTAATAATTTTTGAAATCCTTTCATCAAAATAAATTTTCTTTTTAGTTATTTAATTAATTATAATTAACTTTATATGACTTACAAAAATACCAATACTCTTACATTGGTAATATTATCAATTATAAGTTGCATAATTTTTATTTATACATTCATGTGTGAGTTTACTATTCTTCTGGATGATTTAATATTCATAAGGGTCATATTACTATTAATAAGGGTAGGTTACTATTCAACAAAAATTTTGTTTGTTCCACTAGACTCCAAACAACTTACTAATTGCAACCTTGTATGTTAGATTTTCGAAATTCAAATCACAGAAGTGATGATATTATGTTTAAAGGTCACATAATATTTAGTAGTTTATTGTGTTGTGATTACACGTGATTAAATAACATAATTATAAGAAGGGATTTTCCATTGATAAAACATTGGGTCATTACATTATCCCCCATTATGAAATTTGTCCCCTGATTTTTTTTTACATTCTAATCCATAAACATGTGGAGGTAATTTTCCTTCATTACCTCCTCTAGTCTCCATTTTCCCACTTCATACTTATAGTTTCACCACAGTACATTTACCATATGAGTATCCTTGTTACGTAGATCATTATATCTATGATCCATGATCTTCACTAGATACTCCTCCTAAGAAATATCATTCTCCAGCTATACCACCTTTAAAGAGAGTACATGTGAAGGGTCTAGTATGTACATCCTTAAGATGGATACATGAATGACATAATGTTCTTTAGACATGGTAGGTGGAAGTGCCATTTGATAGGCCACAGCCCTGAAATGATTAAGAATATTGAAGGGGGCCATGTACCTTGGGCTTAGATTTCCTTTCTTCCCAAATCTAATGACCATCTTCCATGGAGATATGCATAGAAATTCCATGCCTCCAACATTGAACTCAAGGTATCGTCGACGATTGTCTGCATAAATATTATATCTACATTTGGCTACATTGATGTGATGCTGAATGGTTTTCACATTCTCCACCATTTCTTCAACCATTTTAGGTCAAAACATCTTATGATCACCAACCAAATCCCAACACCATAGTGTTCTGTACCTTTTACCATAAAGGGTTTCGTACGGTGCCATTCAGATTCATGAATAGAAACTGTTGTTTTACGAGAATTTAGCCAGTATAAGATGTTGGTCTCATCCTCCTTTTAAGTCTATATAATATTCTCTCAATATATATTACAGTTTCTAAATAGTTTTCTCATATTAGACATCATTTTGAGGATGATAGGTTGTACTTAAGTTTAGTTCAGTGCTTGGAGCATGTTTGGGACTTCTCTAGAACATTGAGGTGAATCTCAGATATCGATCAGATATAATTGATAGTGGTACTACATGAATCCTTACTACCTCTTTGATATATATCTGTGAATTTTGATCAAATAATAGGTCCTCTAGAAGTGTGATAAAGTGAACTATCTTTTTAAGATGATCCATAGTGACCCATATAGCATTGTTTCCTCTAAATTTCCTTGGAAGTCTAGTGAAAATGTCCAGGGTGATGTTATCCTACTTACATGTCAGTATGGGTAGTGGTTCCATCATCCCCTTAAACTTATATCTTTCATCCTTCAAACGTTAAAATACCATGCACTTTGATGTATAATCAGCAATATTCTTCTTCATATTATCCCACTAAATGTTCTCTTGATGATCTCGATACGTTTTTGGGATCCTTGGGTTGATATAGATGGTTGAGCTATGCGATCATTCATAAGCTCTTTCTTTATCTCTGGATCATATGGTACACATAATCATGATCCAAATCTTAAAACACCTTCCTCATCAATATTGAACTATGAGGATTTCCCATTTTTAAAGGCTTCCGCCCTTTTCAAAATTTCTATATCTTATCCTTGAGCATCCTTTATTTTATCTATAAGGGAAGGTGAAGGAATAATTTCAGAAAGGATTGAGAATAAACCTCCCTTAATGTTTCCCATATACATCCTCTATAAATCTAAAAAGGATAGATCATTTTCAATTCTCATTGTTGATAAAGTTTAAGGATCCTTTCTACTTAGAGAATCTGCAACCTTGGTTGCCTTACCGAGATGGTAGTGGATTGAGCAGGCATAATCCTTGATGAGCTATATCCATATTCATTGGTGCATATTAATATCCTTTTATGTCTATATATACTTGGGACTCTTGTGATCAGTATATATCTCACACTTCTCCCCATATAGATAATGCATCAAGATTTGTAACTAAAAGATCACAGCCGCCAAGACCAGATCATGCATAGGATAGTATTTCTCTTGGATTTTCTATTTCCATGAACAATAGGCTATCACATTAGCATTTTTTAACATTAAACAACCTAATCCATTATTTGATGCAATATTTTACACTAGAATGATTTCTCCACTTGTTGGGTGTGTGAGTATTGGTGTAGTGATTAGCCATTTTTCAGCTCCATAAAACAGTCTTCACATTCTTGAGTGTAGTAAAACATCACTCCCTTCCATGTTAGCTTGGTCATTGGATTTAAAATTATAAAATGTTCATAAAAAATCATTTTTAATACTTGGATAGACCCAGAAATCTACAGATCTCCATTATAGATGTTGGTCTGGGCCACTCTTTAATCACAATTTTCCTGGAAGGATCCAAAGATATCTCATTGTTGGTGAAAACATGCCCCATGAATGATACTTCCCCTATCCAGAAATCACATTTATTTTACTTTTCATACAACTTATCGCTTTGAAATGTCTTTAACAGAGTATTAAAATCATTTTCATGTTCCTCCTTACTCTTGAAGTATATTAGAATATCATCAATAAAGACTACCAAAAAACTTCAAGGTAATATCTAAAGACTCTATTCATTAAATCCATGAAAATTTATAGAGAATTAGTGCTTCCTAAGGGAATAAATATGAAATCATTGCGTCTATACCTTTATCTAACAAAATTCTTGGGAATATCTTCCTTCCTCACCTTTAATTGGTGATATCCCGAATAAAGGTCCAATATAAAAAAAATAACCATCCCTATTATTTTGATTGAACAATCCATCTATCCAGGTCAGGGGACACTTTATCTTTATTGTGATTTTATGGAGCTCATGATAATCAAAATTGAGGTGCATGATCTATCTTTTTTCTTGACAAAATGGATTAGCGCACCCCATGGTGAACCACTCAAGTGTATAAAACCTTTCCCCAGATTCTTCTATAGCGACATGTTCATCTCATGCAGCTCTATAGTGGCCATTTTATATGGTTTCATTAATATAGGTAGAGACCCAAGAATATGTTCAATTGAGAACTCAACCTCTCGATCAGGAGAAAGACCAAGAAACTCTTCAGGGAATACATCAGTTTAATCCCTCACTATAGCCTTGTCTTCTAGTATAAATATATCCTTTGTCTCGATAATTTGAGATAAAAATTCTATCTTATAAGGAATAAATTTCCACACTTAAAAAATGATTATAAAAGAGATTCATATTCCTTTTTACACTTTTATATAATTTTAGGATTCTTCAAGATGTGAAGAGTGATCTCACTTTCCTGACAGTTGATGATGGATTTGTATAGAGATAGGCAATCCATTCTCAAGATGGTGTCGAACTGCACTAATGGATGTATGAAGAGATTTTCGGGGAGGTTCAGTCCACTAACGTTAACTAGGGAAGAGTTATAAACCATGGATGCAATGATTTCCCCATTATTTGTTCTCATATATATTTTATCCTTTAAATTTTGAGAGGGTGCTTGAATAGTTCTACTAATCATGCATGGTGTGAAAGAATATGTAGAACATGAATCAAATAGTATGTTCACTGTTATTGAATGAATAACTATTGTACCTATAATGATATCATTGTGTAGATCCACCTCAGTAGTAATGATAGGATAATCCATTCCTTGTTTCCTTAGAGGTTGGTGTCGAGTTCCCCTGATAACCCTTTCTTTATGACAATTGATCTCATAATTCCCATACTCCAAGTAGTCGAAACATGCCATTATAGGATTAGTGTTGATCTGAAGCTTCCTTTCCTCTTCCACTATAGCCGGATTCTTTATATTCCGTCGGCAGTTTTTAGCCAGATGTCTCAACCTTCCACATTTGATGCAATTCCTGGTTCCCTTTAGATAGTTCCAAAGAGGCTTCTTCCAACAATTTTTTTACATGGGATGGTCGGGCTTTATTCTTTAATGGAAATTTCTTACAGAACCGCTCACATTAGATTCCATATTCCTCTTCAGGTCACCGAGATCACAATACCGCTAAGAGTCTCTGATCACCATTTCATCCTTGAGGAAAAAATGGACAATCTCCTCATAACTATCAATTCCATGAATTTCAAATTCTAGTAATAGACTCGGCTTTAGTCTTCTAAAGAAGCGACCCCCCATGATTTCGGTGTTTAAGATAATGCCAAAGGCGTACCTTGAAATCCTTATAAAGTTTTCTTCATACAGCTCAACGAACTCATCTTCCTTCTACTTGAGTCTGAGGAACTCTCTTTCTATATTGAGATGGAAGGTTCATGGATAATATTTATTGAAAAACATTCTCTTTAATTCCTCTCAAACCATGGATCAATTTCCTCCAAGGGTTTCTTATTCATGATTAGTTTCCACCACATATTAGCTTCCCCATCAAAACGATAGACTGTCAGGAAAACATTCTCTTCTTCTAAGCACTGCAAGACAAAGAATATATTTTCAATGTAGTTAATACACAGTTGTGTGAAGAGAGGATCAGAGGATCCACTAAACATGGGGGCCTTTCCATCAAGAAGGATTCAACAGAAACTTGTTCTTTCCTTGGATGAGGAGGGTGTTCCACATGATTCATTATATTATTCATAACATGATCCATCTGAGAAAATACAATCATGAATTTATGAGCACCCATTCCCATCATATCAGGCATATCATTAGGGAAATATTCACATTCAATTTCAAATTGAATGTTGGAACATGTTCTTCTATTTCCATCCATTATCTAAAAAATGAATGTACAATTAGAGATATGTAATACATAGCTATTAATCATAAAAAGGAAACTCTTAACATAAGAGGATAAACATAAAACAGAAATGTATATCCTAACATGTGATTACCAAAGTTTCAATCTATGATAACCTTGATCTATTTTTGAACTTATATTCTTATGGGGTTTTTTCATTCCCTTAGTAATAGTTCACTACTAAAAACGGCATTAGCGACTGCCATTGGCGGTCGCTATAGGCCTATAGAGACCGCCTACTGACCGCCAATGGCGGTCACATGAGCTTAGTCGTTGTAGGCCAATAGCGACCGCCACTGGAGGTCGCTATAGGTGGCCGAAATTCCGGCTTTAAGAAACCGACTTTGGTGGTCGCAAAACTGTGACAATTTTTTTAAACAAAAATTAATACCGAAATAAATAAATAAATATATACATATTTATTAAATAATATATATATATATATATATATATTAATGAAAATATTTATATATGTAATATTAAATAAAATATTTTTCATTTTTTTAATGAAATGTATGAATTGTGTTGTTTTTTCTTCACGGAGCAAAATCAGAGATAAAACAAGGTTAAAATCCTAAAAAATGGAAAAAAATTTCAAATAGCATAAACATAAAAATCATCATAAATGATAAACATGCTTTAATGATCCGATCAGGTCCATCTATTTCAATCTTCTGCTTCAAAACCTACAATAAGACAAAAAAACAAAAAAACAAAACAAACGTAAATTGAACATAATTATTCAGTTATTATATACATATAATAAAATTAAATATGACATCAAATCATGGTGCTATAATAATTTAAAACCCCCAATTTAAGAAATGATATCATTTCAGGTCATTCGGAGCACGTTTGCTCCGAATTCGACCGTCTCACACCGTTTTTGGTGTTTAATGACACTAGAAACGTGTTTCCGGACACCGCGGTCAAACGACACCTCCGATTGATGTCACGTCTACACGGCCATTTCACAAATCACACAACGGCTGTTCTCGTACAGTTTCATGACATTCTGAGGTCGTTCGGGTTGTTTTGACCCCCCAACGCGCCATTTTAGCACGCGTCGAGCTGCTGAAAACAATGCAGTCAGCCGTACCGCGCACACCGTATGTACGTTGGGCACGACGTCTCCTCCTACACGTCATGAATAATATTACTAATGGTTTTGTGTGGTTTTATGTTATTCGGAGCACGTTTGCTCCGAATTCGACCATCTCACACCGTTTATGGTGTTTTATGACACAGGAAACGCGTTTCCGGTCACCACGGTCAAACGACACCTATGATTGACATGTCGTATGCCTGACCATTTCACAAATCACACAGCGGCTATTCTCGTACGGTTTCATGGCATTTCGAGGTCGTTCGGGTGGTTTTGACCACCCAACGCGCCGTTTTAGCCTGAGCTGAGCTGCTGAAAAGGACGCAGATGGTCGTACCGCACGCACTGCATGTCTTATGGGCGCGTCGTCTCCTCCTACACGTCAAGAATAATATTACTAATGTTTTCATGTGGTTTTAGGTCATTCGGAGCACGTTTGCTCCGAATTTGACCGTCTCACGCCGTTTTTTGATGTTTTATTACACCAGAAACGCTTTTCTGGTCACCGCGGTCAAATGACACCTCCGATTGACGTGCTGTCTGCCCGACCATTTCACAAATCACACAATGGCTATTTTCGTACGGTTTCATGGCATTCTGAGGTCATTCTGGTGGTTTTGACCCCCCAACGCGTCGTTTTAGCGCGCGTCGAGGTGCTGAAAACGACACCTTCGATCGTACCGTGTGCACCGCACATCTGATGGGTGCGTCCTCTCCTCCTACATGTCACGAATAATACTCCTAATGTTTTCATGTGGTTTCAGGTCATTTGGAGAATGTATGCTCCGAATTCGACCGTCTCACGCCGTTTTTGGTGTTTTGTGACATCGGAAACGTGTTTCCGGTCACCGCGGTCAAACGACAGCTCTGATTGATGTTCCATCTACCCAACAATTTCAAAAATCACACAACGACTGTTTTCGTACGGTTTCATGGCATTCTGAGGAAGTTCGGGTGGTTTTGACCCCCCAACGCGCCGGTTTAGCTCGCGCGGAGCTGCTGAAAACGACGCATTCGGTCGTACCGCGCGCACCGCACGTCTGATAGGCACGCCGTCTCCTCCGACATTTCACGAATAATATTACTTATGTTTTACCGTGGTTTTAGGGCATTTAGAGTACGTTTGCTCCGAATTCGACCGTCTCACGCCGTTTTTGGTGTTTTGTGACACCGGAAATGCGTTTCCGGTCACCGCGGTCAAATGACAACTCCGATTGATGTACCGTCTACCCAACCATTTCAAAAATCACACAGATGTTGTTTTCGTACGGTTTCATATAATTCCGAGGTCGTTCGGGTGGTTTTGACCACCCAACGCGCCGGTTTAGCGCGCGCGGAGCTGCTGAAAACGACGCATTCGGCCGTATCGCGCGCACCGCACGTCCGATGGGCACGTTGTCTCCTCTTACACATCACGAATAATATTAATAATGTATTCCCGTGGTTTCAGCTCATTCGGAGCACGTTTTCTCCAAATTCGACCGTCTCACGCCGTTTTTGGTGTTTTATGACACCAGAAACGCGTTTACGGTCACCGCGGTGAAACGATACCTTCGATTGACGTACCATATGCCCGACTATTTCACAAATGACACAATGGCTATTGTCGTACGGTTTCATGGAATTCCAAGGTCATTTGGGTGGTTTTGACCCCGCAACGTGCCAGTTTAGCGCGCACAGAGCTACTGAAAACGCCGCATTCAGCTGTACCGAGCACACCACACGTCCTATGGGCGCGTCGTCTCCACCTACACATCATGAATAATATTCCTAATGTTTTCGTGTGGTTTCAGGTCATTCGGAGCACGTTTTTCTGAATTTGACCATCTCACGCCGTTTTTGGTGTTTTATGACACCGGAAACATGTTTCCTGTCACTGCGGTCAAACGACACCTCCGATTGACTTGTCGTCTGCCTGGTCATTTCAAAAATCATACAAATGATGACGTCATATGGTTTCATGGAATTATGAGGTCGTTCGGGTGATTTTGACCCACCAACGCGCCGTTTTAGCGCGCGCCGAGCTGCTGAAAATGACGCATTCGGACGTACCGCACGCACCGCAAGTTCGATGGGTGCGCCGTCTCCTCCTACATGTCACTATGAAAAATTAGATCGTTTTCTGTGATTTCAGATTAATCCGATGTCATCCGCTATGACTTTGACCACTAGAAGCCCGTTTTGGCCGTTTGTGACACCAGAACGGCGTTCCCAGTCACCGCGGGCACACGACACGTCCGATTGATGTGCTGTCTGCTCGACCACATAAAAATTCACTCACCCTTTGATTCCTTCTTATTTAAGGCCATTCGGACTTTTTTCGGCCCATTTGGACCCCCCACGCACGTTTATCAAGCGCGTGCAACACTAAAAGAACGAATAATGAGCCCTACCACGCAGACCGCACGTCCGATTGATGTGTCGTCTATGCGTACACGATGAAAATAATAATTAGATTGTTGTCCTATGATTTCAGGTCTATCTGATGTCGTCCTCTATGAGTTTGACCGTTAGACGCCCGTTATGGCCGTTTATGACACCAAAACGGTGTTCCTGTCACCGCGGGCACACGACACGTCTGATTGATGTGTCGTCTGCTCAAACACATCACAAATCACTCACCCTTTGATGTCGTCTGATTTCAGGCCATTCGGACCTCGCTTAGCCCGTTTGGACCCCCCCCCCCCCTCCACGCGCGTTTATTAAGTGCTCGCAACACTTAAAGAATGCATAATGAGCCCTACCATGATGACCGCATGTCCGATTGACGTGCCGTCTACGCGTAAATGTCACGAATAATAATTATATTGTTTCTTGTGATTTCAGGTCAATTTGATGTCGTCTGCTATGATTTTTACTGTTAGACGCATGTTTTGGCCGTTTATGACACCAGAATGGCGTTCCCGGTCACCGCAGGTACACGGCACGTCTTATTGACGTGTCTTCTACTAGACCACATCAAAATTCACTCACCCTTTGATGTCATCTGATTTCAGGCCATGCAAATATCGTTCGGCCCATTTGGACCCCCACGTGCGTTTATGAAGCGCGCACAACACATAAAGAATGCATAATGAGCCCTACCACGCAGACCGCATTTCCTATTGATGTTCCGTCTATGCGTACATGTCACGAATAATAAATAGATTATTTTTCTGTGATTTCAGGTCAATTTGATGTCATCCGCTATGACTTTGACCGTTAGACGCCCGTTTTGGCCGTTTATGACACCAGAACGGAATTCTCGATCACCGCGGGCACACGGCATGTCTAATTGATGTTCCGTCTGCTCGAACACATCAGAATTCACTCACCCTTTGATGTCGTCTGATTTCAGGCCATTCTGACCTCATTCGGCCCATTTGGACCCCCCACGCGCGTTTTTGAAGTGCACGCAACACTTAAAGAACACATAATGAGCCCTACCATGCAGACCGCACATCCGATTGATGTGCCGTCTATGCATACACGTCAAGAATAATAATTAAATTTTTTTCCTGTGATTTTAGGTCAATCCGATGTCGTCCTCTTTGACTTTGACCTTTAGACGCCCATTTTGGCCGTTTATGACACAAGAACGGTGTTCACAATCACCGCGGGCACACAGCATGTCCGATTGATGGGCCATCTCCTCGAACACATCAAAATTAACTCACCCTTTGATGTCGTCTGATTTCAGGCCATCTGGACCACGTTCGGCCCGTTTGGACCCCACCCCCCCTCACGCGCGTTTATCAAACGCGCGCAACACTTAAAGAACGCATAATGAGCTCTACCGTGCAGACCACACATCTGACTGATGTGATTTCTATGAGTACACATTGCGAATAATAATTATATTGTTGTCCTATGATTTCAGGTCAATCCGATGTCGTCTGCTATACAGCGTTCCCGGTCACCGCGGGAACACGGCACGGTCCGATTGATGTGACGTCTGCTTGAACACATCAAAATTAACTCACCCTTATATTTCGTCTTTATTTCAGACCATTCGGACCTCGTTCAGCCCGATTTGACCCCCCCCCCCCCCCCACACGCGTTTATGAAGCGCGCACAACACTTAAAGAACACATAATGAGACCTACCACGCAGACCGCATGTTTGATTGACATTCCGTCTGCGTTTACACGTTGCGAATAATAATTAGATTGTTTTCCTGTGATTTCAGGTCAATCTGATGTCGTACGCTATGAGTTTGACCGTTAGATGCCCGTTTTGGCCGTTTGTGACACCAGAACGGCGTTCCCATTCACCACGGGCACACGGCACGTCCGATTGACGTGACGTCTACTCGACCACATCAAAATTCCCTCACCCATTGATTTCGTCTGATTTCAATCCATTCGGACGTATTTCGTCACGTTTGGACCCCCCCACGCGCGTTTATGAAGCGCGCGCAACACTTAAAGAACACATAATGAGGCCTACCACGCAGACCGCACATCCGATTGTCGTACCGTCTACACATACACGTCAAAAAAAATAATTATATTGTTTTCCTATTATTTCAGGTTAATCCAATGTCGTCCGCTATGACTTTGACTGTTAAACACCCGTTTTGGCCGTTTATGACACCAGAACGGCGTTCCCGGTCACCGTGGGCACACGGCATGTCTGATTGACGTGCCGTCTACTCAACCAAATCACAATTCACTCACCATTTGATGTCGTCTGATTTGAGGCCATTCGGACCTCGTTCGGCCCGTTTGGCACCCCCCCCCCCCCCCCCCCCCCCCCCCCCCCCCCCCCCCACCCCCCCCCCCCCCCCCCCACGCGCGTTTATCAAGCGCGCACAACACTTAAAGAACGCATAATGAGCCCTACCTCGCAGACCGCACGTCCGATTGACGTGCCGTCTATGCGTACACATTGAGAATAATAATTAGATTGTTTTCCTGTGATTTAAGGTCAATATGATGTCGTCCTCTATGAGATTGACCGTTAGACGCCCGTTTTGGCCGTTTGTGACACCAGAACGGCGTTTCTGGTCACCGCGGGCACACGGCACGTCCGATTGACGTGCCGTCTACATGACCACATCACAATTCACTCACCCTTTATAAAATGTTTACATAATTTATGATATCTTAGGATGAATAGTGGGAAAATAATTATACCTTTCATTAAGCATGCAAATCGACCGTTTCTCCTTCAATAGCCGCTCTAACCCAATAAATATCTTCTTCACGTTGAACTACAGTATGTTGATCAAGTTGTTGAAAAAAAAGGAACAGTCTCGGGTTTATCTTGTTCAAATACAAACACTCCTCGCCGAGACATTTTGACAACAACTTTCCAACTTGGATTCGAAGGCAAAGTAATGAAGAATACTTGTTCTGCTTGTGATGTCAAAATGGAAGGTTCATTATCCACTCATTCATTTCTGTATAACACGTAGTTAAAATTCACCAATGAAAACTGATACTGGTCGACTTTACATCCACACACTAGATCAACCCAATTACACTTTAACAATATGTACTTCAACCCGTGTGTGTATACAACTTCAATGATGTCTATCAAATGACCATAGTAATAACCAGAATCAACAAATGGACAACCGATGCCACTGTTTTGTGTTGCTCGTTTGTCATCAACATCTTTAATATGAAATAAAAAACCATTAGCATCTATTGATTTATAACGACGAGCCGTTATAGATTGACCCTCAGCCAGTTGGATAAATTCTTCAGTTAGCGTGGGGTCCCTTAACCCCTTCAGCTTATGAACCTATATAATTCATAGAATTCAATAATGATATATGAAGAAATAAAATAGTATAATACTTCACTCATAATGAAAATCAATTTATATGTACATAATCCTTGAACCAATCATGAAATGATGCATAATGAGACTGTTGAATTTGCAACTCAGTTGCACGATACATCTCTTCTTTTATCTCATTAATGTGTTTCCTTCAAATGATAGCGCAATGTTTAAATGATCAAATTATGCAAACAAAACATGTAAAAGTTAAACAATAAAAGTTATAAGATACATACTACATTGATGGTGCAATTTATGGAGTATTGAACAATATATATCAAGGCGCTTGTATCCACTCGATATTGTCCATATCATATGTGGTTCCTTCTCCAACTACACCATCCTGAATCCGAGATGGCTTATCTAATTTTGTTTCAACATCCATTAGATATTCTGCACAAAAATTCGTACAGTCATCCATCAAATAACCATTGTCTATTGATGCCTCCGAATGAGCTCTTTTGCGTATAAATCGTTTCAATGTACTCAAATACCGCTCAATAGGATACATCCACCTGAATTGCACTGGACCAACAACCATTACTTCATCAGTTAGGTACATTGTCAAGTGGACCATAACATAGAAAAATGAGTGGGGAAATAGTTTCTCAAAGTGAAAAAGCGTAAGTACAATTCGGTCCTGTAAACTTTTTAAATCACTCATTTGTTTATTTCTTAAACAAAGCTGTCTAAAAAAATTACTCATCTCAATCAATGGCCGAACAACACTGGGGGATAAACAATCACAAATGGCGCTTGGAATCAACTACTGAAGTAGTATGTGATTGTCATGACTTTTCAACCCTTGCAATGTCTTGCTCGTCAGATTCACACACATTGAAATATTAGAAGAGTAACCATCAGGCACCTTGAGCATCTTCAAAATGGAAAGAAATGTCTCTTTCTCCTTTGTAGTCATCATATACTGTGCAGCAGGCATATATGCCTTGTTTCTCTCAGCTAACTGTAAATTCAACTATTTCCTTAAACCCATTTCTCCCAAATAACGGCGTGCATTAACATGGTCCTTTGATTTCCCACTGACACCTAAAATGGTCCACAATATGTTATCACAAATTTTTTTTTTCAATGTGCATGACATCCAAATTATGCCTGAGCATGTTAGTTTTCCAATATGGAAGACTATAAAAAATACTTTTCTTTTTCCAATAGTGATTGCGCTGCCTACCCGCAGCTCAAATATTACGTACCGGAGGAGCCACCAAATCCTGAATTTCATATACAGTGCAGATGTTTTCTTCTTCAATCTGCGATAACATTTTGACTCCTGTCATGATCTTTGGTGTTGGGCTGAACTCTCTAGAACCATCAAATGCCACTCTGTCCTTTCTGAACCTGTGCTGACGGGGGAGAAAACCTCTGTGACCCATGTATGCCCATTTTTTGGAATGCTTAAACCATACAGATTTTTTACTTTTGTTGCAACAAGGGAAATAAAATTCATCTTTCGTACTCCAACATGATAAATTTGCATAAGCTGGGAAGTCATTTATTGTCCATAATAAAGAAGCCTGCAGTTTGAACATTTTATTCGTTTCACAGTCATAATTCATTACACCATCTCCCCAAAATTCATTCAACTCATCAATCAACGGCTAAAGGTAAACATCAATCTTATCCCCCGGACTTTTAGGTCCATCAATAAGAGTGGAAAGTAATATGAATAGTTGCATCATACAAAGCCATGAAGTGAGATTATACTGAACCAACACCACAATCCATGTGCTATGAGTTTCATCAACTATAGACTTGAATGGATTGAAACCATCTGCTTCCAATCCCAGTCGGACATTACGAACATCTTTGGAAAATTCGGGATGTCTCTTATCAAAATCCATCCATGCATGAGAGTCTGCCGGGTGGGTTAACATATCACTTTCCTGAACTCTTTCTGCATTCCATCTCATTAAATTAGAAACTTTATATGACATAAAAAATCTTTTCAACCTTGGTTTAAGGGGAAAGTATCACATTTTCTTTACCGAAATCGGTTTCCCTTGTATGACAAACTAATTTTTATGAGTCTGATTTTCCCTGTTCTCTTTCCACCTGGAAGCACCACAAACCGTACAAATATCCAAATGGGCAGTTTCCTTTATAAACAACATACAGTTGTTTGCACATGCATCTATGGTCTCATATGTAAAACCTATGTTCTATGTCAGCTTACGAGCATGGTAATATGACTCGGGAATCCTAGTGTCGATAGGAAGAACCTTTTTTAATAACACCAACAACATGTCGAATGATGTGTCTGACCAATGATTCAAAGTCTTCAAATGCAACAACACCACGATAAACGACAATTTATTGAAAGAAGTACATCCAGGATATAATGATATTTTTGCATCATCAATTGCTTCATAAAACCTCCTCAAATCATGATCTACACCATAGTGAAGATTTATCTCACCGGTCTCAGGATTCTGGATTTCAATGCCTTCAGGATCCAACCCACGTACCATTTCAGTAAGCATTTCATGCATTGGATCATTCATCCTTGCATCTGCATCCATCTAAACTGTATCCGTATTTTCACAACAAACATATTCTTCTCCATGACGAGTCCAACTCTTATAATTTCTCATAAATCCATTAAAGAATAGGTTCTCCCTCACAGTATCTCGTGTGAATTGACATCTGTTAGCACATTTTCTACATGGACAACTAATATAGTCACTTTCAAATCCTCTGGCGAATTCAATAAACTGCATAATGCCATTGAAATACTCTATAGATGTTCGATTTGGAAGATCACTCCAACTCTTGTCCATAATATGATCCCTATAACAAACATTTACACAAGACTTATTACATTTTAATTTTTCATATCAAATATATTTAAAATAAATACTAATTAATTGTTTGTGAACCATTTATAAATGAATAATTTAAGTGAAAGACCATGTCATACCGGATTGCGCTACAAACCTGGAAGGGAGGGGAGCTGAAGGCGGTGCTGTGAGGGAGAGGAGAGGCAGTGGTGGGGAGCCGAAGCCGGAGTTGGTGCGGCGAGGGATGGGACGATGAAGGAGGGGACGGGTGGCGGTGGTGCGGCGAGGGAGGGGACAAAGATGAAGGGGACGGGGGTTGGCGGGGTGCGGGGGGTGTTTGGGGTGTTGGGGGGGAGGGATGAGTTGGTGGAGGTCGGAGGCCACAGGGGATGGAGGCCAAAGGCCAGAGGGAGGCCGGAGGCGGGTGGCGGGAGGCCCGAGGGCAGAGGGAGGCCGCAGGGCAACCACAAGGCGGAGGGCGGCCAGAGGAGGGCGGGGCCAACGGAGTGTGGCCGGAGGGCAGCACGGGGGCTGCCGGGCTACCAGAGGCGGGTGGCGGGAGGCCCGAGGGCAGAGGGAGGCTGCAAGGCGGCCGCAAGGCAGAGGGCGGCCGGAGCCGGAGGGCGGAGGGCGGCCGGAGGGCAGCTGGAGGGCGGACGGAGGGCGGAGGGTGGCCGGCCGGAGGGTGGGGCGGTAGAGGGCACGACGGTAGAGGACGCGGCGACGGGGAGGGTGCGGCGATGGGGAGGGCGCAAGATACGGGGAGCGGGGATACGGGGAGGGCGCAACGACGGGGAGGGCGCCATCGACGAGGAACGGGGTGACGGGGAGGGCGCAGCAACGGGGAGGGCGTGGGCGACGGGGGGGGGGGGGGGGGGACGGGGGTGGGGGGGGTGGGGGGGGTGGGGGGGGGGTGGGGGGGAATTGTGAGGAGGGAGGGGGGAGGAGCGCTAAAGCCCCCTTTTTTAGGGAATTGTAGTGACCCCCATTGGCGGTTGCTATTGGTTACCTATAGCGACCGCCAATGGCGGTCCCTATAAGTTAAGGGGCTCAAAAGCCAACTTTTCTAGTAGTGGATTCTACCAAGCTGATGAATTTACCAAAGCATATTCCTAGGGATTGTGAAACCAACAGTGCAGCATGGCCCGTTGTCATGAACCAGTACTCATTTGAGTCTAGCTCAATTTGGTGTTTTTGGGTTTTACCCCTAGATATATTTGTTCCAGATCCACCTATACCTATTTTTTTTATAGAAAGTGATTTATTTTCTTGATAAACCACTTACTCTATTCATGCCAAAATTTAGGGGTGTTTTCGTATATTTATTCTCATCCTTACGATTCTGACTAATGTTCTTTGTTCCTAATATCAAAAAATAACTACACCCTCCTTTGATACCAACTACAAGGACCATATCCTTTTACGGATAACATTACATGATTTTATGTATAATTAAACACTAGAGTAAAAGCAAAGTATCGTTAAGTCTATCGTCCTTGAAAACTAGGTATAGAAAACATAAAACATGGGACTAAAAACACTACTTTGTTTAATCTTCATAAAGAGATCCTATCTTTCATTGAGCCCTTACATATACATAGGATACCCTGGGGATCACATTAAGAATGGGATGAGCTAATAGCCCAGTAAGAAAATAAACATAAGAATAAGGATTTCACAAAATGGTTAGAGATCATGACATAATGATACAGAATGGAATATATAATCATAACATATAAACATGGGATCATAAAAACATGAATTCATAGTAATGTGGAATAAACATAAGTCGTGAATTTATCATGACTCTAGTATTGTTTCACATAAAGGAGTACAAGTCAAGGTTATCCACCAAGACCATCGCACATGGTAGCACGAGTCAAGGCTAAAAGCCATGATTTTTGCACTTAACACCTCCTGTGACTAAAAAATATCCAATGCATTGGAGAGCTATCTAGGTGACCATATATTAATATGTTCATGAATATTCTTTCCACATAAATAATCATATATAATCTAGCATACATAAACATAAGTCGACCCATGGAGTGAAATGGGTATCACATTCATGCCATAAAGCACAATGAATGGGCATATCATAAGAGTGTCCATGAGATAAAGGAATTAAAACATTTATGTACATTAGAAAAGTAAAATAGGCATATAGCATGGAATGTGATGTCAAACATAAGTGACAACATGTAAGAATTTTATTTATGAGTTTCTTAGCATTAAAACATTTTAGTACGGTTTTAAGGAAAATACTAAAGAGAATTTAAAATAAAAAAGGGAATAATTTTTTTTGTAACACCCTAAGCTTCCACGGTACACTTCTCTTTGAATAATACAACAGCCTGTGTTGTATGCAACTTCAAATTCTAACAAACCACAACCAATCAAACTAGCCGCTATGAATAGTAATACCCAGTTTTTAAAATTTTATATATTTTATTTTTTAAAATGGACTTCATTTTTGAATTCAGAATATCAAAATTAGCTTATGGTGAATTTTTGGTATTTTTTTGAAAACATTAAATTTTTGATGAATAGTGAAAAAACACTGTTATTGGTTAAAAAACAATTTTATTTAAATAATTAGTTATTTTATTTAAATTTATATTAAATAAAAATAGACACATAATACCTATATAAGTTAAATATAATTTGTTGGAGTCATTTTATAATATGTTTAGATATATAAAATTTTAATGAACTTCTTACCCTCTGTTACCCACATCCTAGAAGCATTTGAAAATTTGCATAAAACTTAATTTTACCGCTTCTGTGAGTTGAATTTCCACAGTCCGAGAGACACTGTAATGACTTGAGTCTGGATACACTCAACTAATGCCTCGTACCCGGTTCTCCACATGACCTCAAGCAGGTTTCCCCAAACGCCAGAGGCTGCCGACTAACAGCGAGGGCCTTGGTGAGTCATTGGGGAAACTATACCCTCATTTGGTAAGGTATACAAAAAAATGAAATAAAAATCAATACCGGAAGTAGTAATCATCATAAAATAACTGAAACTAATCAACGGAAACAATGTATAATATAAAAATGATGAAAATGATGCAGTAGGTACAAGTATCAAAGGGAAATAGCAAACACAACAACGTACTGAAACACAACTGAGAACAATGTACTAAAAGTAAACAGAAACTCCATCAGCATCGGAAGCCTAGGATCAGTCCTATTCTATCCGGATCTAACTAGAAATCAATTACCTGAAGTAGAAGGGCCACAATCCCTACCCACACCTGCAACCATATAACCTATTTTGGTCGAAAGGCAAGACCCAAACAAAGTGTGAGACTAATCCCAGTAGGCAACCACCCCATGTCTTGTGCCCTACTGTCAGTGAGAAATATCGAAAAAGTAAATGAAATAAATGTAGCTGAGAATATGAGTACACTAAATTAAAAAATCCTAAAAATCTCCATTTCATTTATTTAGTAATTTAATTTAGTCATTTACTTATTAACCAAGGAATCTAGAAACAACTCTATATTCCCAAAGCATAGCAAGTAACACAACATGTATCTCAGAAGACTACCTAAACTATAAGCAGTACAAAACAGAAGATTGTTCTTTGGCTTGGTGGAATCGTCAAAACCAACCAAACAATTCAAACTGACTCTCTAGGTGGCTCAAACTAGCAGACCCCTATAGCCAAGTAATCATACAAAGGAACAGACACAATCGGAAGCACTCACTGCCAATTCCCATGCGGTATTGCAACGAAAGCTATAGAATCTCTAAGGAAGAACTTGCGTCTAATTCCCCCTATAGTCTCGATACATAACTAAGGAAACTATGAGGAATCACAAATTCCATTTCCCATAGGTCCTACGAATGATACTAATTCATAATAGACTCTTTGGGGAAGCCCTGAATCGTCAATTCCCTCTTTAGTCTACCGCACCAGGTTCACATAGCCCTGAGTAGTCTAGTCATGCGTAATCGACTTTTATCAACCCTAAGTATGTTCAATAACTACTTGGCTAATAGCTACAATGCATCAAAAACATTTAAACAATAGGCAATACATGCAATCTCTTATAACAAACAAACTAGCAATTTCAATAGGGTTTTCCTTTCAGGCAACTGTGCCAAACTGTGATAACAGCCAAACAAGGATAACACCCATGGGGTGATCCTAAAACATGCAACAAGCCTATTACATTCATCTAATAACCTCAAGCATACAGGAAATCTAAGGCAGATAATAATTCAGGATCAAAACCCTAACTCGAGGTACCCGATAGATGGGAATCCGGCGCTTTTCCATAAAAATTAAAAGACATTTATCGTAAGTAAAGATACTACCTACCTTGATCCTATAAGATCGATATACTTGATCCTCGGCTCGTGAATCGTCCTAGAATAGAGTAGATCTTCAAAAACGTCTAAAACGTTCAACCTCGGATAACTCTCATAAGAGATAGAATCATGAAACGTGGAGAAAGAAGAACCAAGAACTGACCATTGAGATTATATTGCAACCGATAGCATTTAATTCAGATAGAAGGTGATGGATCGGTGGCTCAGAGATGATCCATGGCCATACCCTTGCTCTTGGTCAAAGAATATGGAGAAGAAGACGTATTCAGGGTTACGTTGCGACCCCAGTCCATTTAATGAAAAATGTACACAACGTGTACTTTTAGAGTACACAGCGTGTACTAGGATTTTCCGTACACCACATTAGGCAGCCTCGACATCGCCCCTATACACCATGTGTGTGGCCCGGACATAGTCAACACACTGCCTTGTGCAGCAACAATGTACATGGCATGTACTTAGAAAGTACACGGTGTGTATTTGGAAAATTTCCAGATTCTCCTCTTTTTCCCAAAAACGACAAAAAAATGAAAACATACATGAAAAGAAGTTCTGGGTTCTTAAAAACTTCCCCCCTTAAATAAATTCATCTCTGAATTTCCATAACAGGGTGGTGATGAAGAATCCTCGAACATCTCTGGCCACTATGATCGCATATCAGCCTCCCTCTCCCAGGTCTCGTCTTGTACACGACCGTGCTGCCATAACACCCGTATGAGAGGAACAGATCGGCCATGGAGTAATTTTGAACTATGATCAAAAATCCTGATAGGATGCTTCCCAAATGATGCATCCTGCTCTAGCTCAACCTCCTCGGGTTGAAAAACATGAAACAGGTCTGAGAAATAGCGTCGAAGTTGAGAAACATGGAAGATGTTGTGCATAGCCTAGTACATCTGAGGTAAGTGAAACCTATAAGCAACCATCCTGACTCTCTTCCGGACCTCAAATGTCCAGATGTATCTCGGTGGAAGATTACCATGTCTTCTGATCTTCTAGTATCCCAACCTCGGGGTAACACGTAGGAAAACCTGATCTCCAACCCTGAACTCTAAAGGTCATATCTGCTGATCCACATAAGTTTTCTGCCGAGACTGTGTAGTATCCATCCTCTTCCGAATCAACTCCACCTTTTATGTGGTCTCCTGAACAAGACGAGGTCCCAACATAGCTGCCTCTCCTACCTCCAGCCAACACAAGGGTGATCGGAACGACCTACCGTACAAAACCTCATAAGGTTCCATCTTAATAGTTGATTGAAAACTATTATTCTAGGAAAACTCCCCTAGAGGTATATGTCTCTCCTAATAACCTCCAAAATCAAGGACACAGGCTCGTAGCATATCCTCCAGCACCTGAATCGTGTCCTCTGATTGGCCATCTGTCTAGGTATTGTAAGCTATACTCAGAAGTACCTGTGTACCCAAAGCCCTCTGTATCCCATTCCAAAAAATGCGACGTAAAGCAGGAATCCCTATCTGAAATGATAGTACTTAGAACCCCATCCATGCGTACAATATCACAGATGTACAACCATCCAAGATCATCAATACTGAAGGTATCCTTAACTAGCAAGAAGTGATCAACCTTCGTGAGTCTGTCAATGACAACCCATAATGCTTCATTCCTTCGAGGAGATCTCGGTAACCCTATCATGAAATTCATCACGACATCCTTACACTTTCAATTGGGAATGGGTAGCTATTGTAAAAGCCTTGCTGGTCACTGGTGCTCCGCCTTCACCTGCTAACAGGTGGAACATCTCAGGACAAAACTAGTGACATCTCTCTTCATACCAGGCCACCAATACGGGCAGTGTAGATCACGATACATCTTGGTGATGCCAGGATAAACTGCCCAAACTGAGGGATGAAAGTATCACATCATCTCCTCGCATATATCTGTTGTCACCCATACGTGTCCCAAGAAACGCAATATATCATCCTCTCCTATGATCCATCCGGGAAGAGGGTCCTCTCCTGACACTCTTTCCCGTAGGACTAGAACTTTAGAATCTGACAGCTGCTTCATTCAAACTCGATCCAAAAGGGTAGAGGTAACAACTACAGATGAAATAAAGGTCTGACCCTGTCTTTCATGTACCCCAAATGAATTTCATAGAACATAGCCATAAGGTGCCACTCTTTGTAGGCCTCCTGAATTTCATGTATCATTGACCTCCTGCTCATTGTGTCTACCACATCATTGCCATTCCCAAGCATATAAGAAAGCTCGAAATCAAAAGAATGTAGGTTCTCAACCCAACTCTACTATCTCATATTCAAGTCATGCTGGGTGAAGATATACTTGAGGCTCTTGTGGTCAGTATATACAATAAAATTTTCTCCTAAAAGGTATTGTCTCCAACAACGCTAGGCATGACCAACTACAGTCAACTCTAGGTTGTGCGTATGATATTTCCTCTCATGTGGTCCAACTTATGAGATCCGTATGAAAAAAGACCATCCTCTTGCATAAGAACTACTCTGAGCCTGATGTGAGATGCATCATAGAAAACTATATAACTCCTACACGGCTCTGACAAAACATGAATCAGTGTTGAAGTCAATCTTCCCTTCAGCTTCTGAAAGGATGAATCGCAGGCTTCTGACAAAACATACTTCACCCCCTTCTTAGTTAGGCCTGTCAACAGTGCTGCTAAGAGTGATATGTCATGTATAAACCACCTGTAGTAACCATCCAGCCCTAAGAAACTGCATACCTCGAAGACATTCTTCAGATGCTCCCAGGTAACTACTACTCTAACCTTCTCTGGGTCAACTGGTACTCCTGTATCTGAGATGAAATGTCCCAAGAAGTGAATCTCATCCATCCAAAAGTGGATCTTAGAGATATTAGCATATAACTAATGCTCCCTCAGTGTACTCAAAATGATCTCATGATGGGTAGCATGGTCGTGTCGAGTGTGGGAGTACACCAAGATATCGTCCACAAAAACCACCACGAATGAATCTAAGTAAGGATGGAAAACACTGTTCATCAACGCCATGAAAACTGATGGTGTGTTCTTGACACCAAACGACATAACCAAATACTCATACAGACAATACCTGCTCTGGAATGATGTAAGATTTATATCAGATGGTCTGACATTTCACTGGCGGTAACCAGATCTCAATTCGATCTTTGAGAACACTCTGGCTCCTCAAAGCTGATCAAAGAGATAATCTATCCTCGGTAATGGATATTCGTTATTGACCGTCAACTGGTTTAGCTATTGATAGTCCACACAAAGCCGTAAGGTACCATCTGACTTCTTTGAAAATAGAACAGGCAAACCCTGAGGAGAAGTACTGGGTTTGATAACACCCTTTGCCTGGAGCTCCTCCAACTACTTCTTGAGCTCCTAAAACTTAGGTGTAGCCATCCTATAAGGAGTAATGGACATCGGTGCCACTCCTGGCACAAGCTCAATAGAAAATTCCACCTCAGGCTCCGGAGGAAAACCTAAAATGTCTTCTGAAAAGACATCTGTAAAGAGACTAACCATTGGAGGAAAATATAACTGAGAAGCCCCCTGGTCATCTAGATATAAGATAGAAATCTGGTCTATAACACTACCAAACCCATGATGATCTGGTCCATCTATGCTCACCTGGACATCTCATTTTCCCTTGGGAAGAAAAGATCTACCCTCTGGTGATGTGAAACTCACTCTAAGGTGATAGCAATCGACAAAGTCCTAGAAGGGAACTAACCAGTCATTCATGAGAATGACATCATATCCTATCATCTCTAAAACATAGAGACTCCATGAAAAACGACACCCACTAACCTCAATGGGGCAGTCTAATCACTAGCGCACGCTAGCAGTTCTAATTCCCAAAGGAGTGTCTAGCATCATCATATCCTTAGAAGTATAAACAGTAAGTCTAAGGCTTTCCATAGTATGAACAAAAATAAAGTTATGCAAAGATCCTATATCAAAAAGTGCAGATGATATAACTGAGGCTACTAAAATCATACCTCGAACTGTAGAAGGTCCAAGATTCTACTCTTGATTAATCTGCTCTACCACAAAAGTCTGGTCTACAACGTGGCCCTATGTAACAACCTGAGATCCCTGAGCTGACCCTCCCTAAGCCTGACCACTATGCCCAGGGCCACTACCCTGGCCCGAATGACCTGAAAAACTCTAGACACCAGTCTATTATGGAACTGTTAATCATGTTCATGTGCGTGGAGTCGAAACTGATCCTTCTTCACTAGCCACTGGAAGAAGAACCTTGCAGAAAAACTGCATATGACCCATCTTGCCGCATGATCGGCACTCCACTGGGTCTCTCGGGCACTGAGGCTTCTTATGACCATTTTTACCACACTGATAGCACACCAACTGGTTTCCAGAAGTTAGATCTCCTCTTCCATAAGGAATATCTCGCTTCCTCAAATCACCTCGTGTAGACTCTCAGTGGCGCTTCATGCTGTCTACCTGAAAATAATCTGCCCTAGAAGCTGAACCACCCTAGTACACAGCTCTAGTCTCCCTTAGGTTTCTCTCCATGATCAGCGCCTGGTTGACTATCATAGTAATAGATGTCAACTGAAAGATGTTCACCTACAATCTGATGTCCGGCCTGAGGCATTCCTCAAACTTCCTTGCTAAAAACAGCTCATCATTCCCTAGAATAGGAGTGAAACACAATAACTCTGTGAAGTGAGAGGAATACTCCATAACTGTGAGAGTACCCTGATTTAGGTTCATGAACTCTCTAGCTATGTCAGCCCTCAGCATCACTGGGTAGAAATAGTCATAAAACGTATGATGGAATTCATCCCAAGCCATCGCCTATTGGTGCCCTGCCTATGAAACCACATCCCACCTTCTCTTGGTGGAATATCACAGCATATATGTTTCCAGCATAACTCTCCTCTCTGAAGGCGTCTCCAGATTCTCAATGATGGATAACAGGGCTACTAGCCATGACTCTATAGCCTGTGTTCCTCCATCCCCTGTGAACGTGAGAGGATGCTGCTGCTGAAATACCCGTGTCAGCTCTGCCATAGACGGGGCAGGATGTTGATCCCCCTAGAAGTTCTGAATGAATCTCATGAAACCCTCTATGAAATGAGCTTCGGAAACAGTTTCTAGAGTCACTATAGGTGCCATGTCCGGAATGATAGGCAGAACTACTGGTAGTCCCTGATATGGCATATCAGGCGTACGATCACTGCCAGGTTCCTAATGTGCAACGAGAGGACGTCTTGGTTCTATGAGTCTGCAAGATCACAAGCACAAGTGTATTAAAAATGAAAATAGTTGCTACTTATGAGGGTAAAATGGAACAGGAGATAAAAACTCAAAATGTTGGGAAAAACATGACTACACGGTTTGTAGTACCACTACACAGCGTGTTTCCTGAAATTTTACCCTGGGCGTGTACCTTGGCCATACATGGCTGTGTAAACCACCCATCTACACGGCATGTTCTGAAACTACATGGTGTGTACTAACCAATTTTTCTTCCTACCCGATTACTCCCACACAGCTAGGAACACGGACTGTCCCATCAAGAAACTACACTACGTGTTTGTCCACTACACGACGTGTCCTTAAGATTTTTTCTCTATCTGTGTCATTAGCCACACAGATTGGTGCACAGACCACTACTACACAAGGTGTCAACATGGTACATGGTGTGTTTCTCTACCGATTTCCCAACCCATTTATTTGGCTACACGGTTGGGTCACATGGCTCCTCTAATTTGAAATGTACATGGCATGTTCAAGGATGACACGACGTGTACTAGTCGTGCCTTACCTGGCCCGTGTTGTTAGAGGCATGGCCTGACACACGGCCGACCCTACACGGCATGTTCCAGACGAACACGGCGTGTACTTGAAGGAAAACCCCTGCCCGTGTTGTTTGTGACATGACCGGATACCCAAGACATAATACACGTCGTGTAAACTAGTACTCAGTGTGTTCCAACAAAAACATTCACAAACCTGTGTCCCTACCCACATAGTCAGTGACATGGCTAAAAACTACACTATGTGTATTCATGATGTACACGCCATGTATTTTGGGTTTTTCTGGATAGTAGCCTCAGAACTGCACCGGAGCCCAAAAAACACAGAAAACTAGCGTTTAGTTGCCAAATTCTGATCCGTGGGGGCCCATACTCCCTGCGAATCAAAGCATGGAAACATAACAATTCATATAACAAGTAAACAGTATAAAAACTCAAGATCCACCAAATTACGATCCTTGAGGGCCCATAACACCTCTATGACCAAAGTTTTTCATCCATGATAATGAAGCTCTAAACAATGATACCCTATCAACATAACATGTATTCTATCACAACAATTAATACAAGAACATGCATTTTCTATCACAATGTCTATCACATCAGCATGCAATTTCTAATTCAATCTAGATGGCATGAAAAAATGCATGACATGTGATCTCATAACAAGTTCCTATATGATGAATGAGATGGAATACCCTCATCTCATCTGGTTGCAACAAAATATAACCACACTCATATAAATAGTAACAGCACAAAACAAGTGCACCACCCAATGTTGAAATCGAGTAAACTGTAACATTTTCAAAACACAAAAATTGCAATATTCAAGTTAACCTGCCCTTTTCCTTATACACGGGGTCTAGAACTCCCATGCATAGCTATTTACCATTTACCTATTCCGTCCAATCCCTGCCTATTGTCGCTAAACAGTAAGTCAATAGAAAAGAAAAGAAAACAACTTTCCTTTGATACCACTTTGTAACGACCCGAGTCCGGAGCCACTCAACTGGTGCCACATAACCGGTTCGCCACATAACCTCAAGCGAGTTTCCCCAAATTCCAGAGGCTTCCGACTAGAAGTGAGGGCCTTGTTGAGTCATTAGGGAAACTATTCCCTCATTTGGTAAGGTATACAAAAAAAATAAATAACAATCAACAACTGAAGTAGTAAACAACATACAATAACTCAAACTAAATAGCAGAAACAATGTATAATATAAAAATGATGAAAATGATGTAGTAGGTACAAATATCTAAGGAAAACAGTAAACACAACAACATGCTGAAATACAATTGAGAACTAAGTACTAAACGTAAATAGAAACTCCAGCAGCATCACAAGACTAGGCTCGGTCTTATGCTCTCCGGCTCCAACCAGCTATCATGTACCTAAAGTAGAAGGGCCACAATCCCTATCCACACCTGCAACCATATAACTTGTTTGGGTCGAAAAGGAAGACCCAAACATGGTGTGAGACTAATCCCAATAGGCAACCACCACAAGATCTATGCCCTACTGTCAGCAAGAAATATAGCAAAAGTAAATGAAATAAATGCAGCTCAGAACAGGAGTACACTAATGTAAAAAATCCTAAAAATATCCACTTCATTTATTTAGTAATTTAATTTAGTCATTTACATATTACCCAAGGAATCTAACAACAACTCTATATTCCCAAAGCATAGAAAGTAACACAACATGTATCTCAGAAGACTACATAAACTACAAGCAGTACAAAACACAAGCTTTTTATTTGGCTTGGGGTACTCATCACAACCAACCAAATAATTCACACTGACACTCTGGGTGGCTCAAACTAGCAGACCCCCATAGTCACGTAATCATACAAAGGCACAGACACTCTCGGAAGCACTCACCATCAATTCCACTATGGTCTTGCAACAAAAGATATAGACTCTCTGAGGAAGTCCTTACATCTAATTCCCCCAATAGTCTCAATATGTAACTAAGGACACTCTGAGGAATCACAAATTCAAATTCCCATAGGTCCTGTGAACGATACTAATTTATAAGAGACTCTCTAGGGAAGCTCTGAATCGTCAATTCCCACTTTAGTCTACCGCACCAGGTTCACATAGCCCTGAGCAGTCTATTATTTTGTAATTGATTGTCAGAATCCCTAAGTATGTTCAAAAACTACTTGGATAATAGCTACAATGCATTAAAAACATGTAAACAGCAGGCAATACATGCAATCAGTTATAAAAAACAAACTAGCAATTTCAATAGGGTTTGCCTTTCAGGAAACTATGCCAAATGGCGATAACATCCAAACAAGGATGACACACATGGGGTGATCCTAAAACATGAAAAAAGCCTATGACATTCTTCTAATAACCTCAAGAATACAAGTAATCTAAGGAAAATAATAATTCAGGATCAAAACCCTAACCCGAGATACCTGATACATGGGAATCCTGAACTTTTTCACAAAAACACAAAGACATTTATCATAAGGCAACAAACCACCTACCTCGATCCTAGAAGATCGATATACTTGAACCTAGACCCATGAATCATCCTAGAATGGAGTAGATCTACAAGAAATTCTTAAACGCTCAACCTCAGATAACTCTCATAAGAGAAAGAATCATGAAATGTGGCCAAAGCAGAACCAAGAACTCACCGTTGTGGTTCTGTTGCAACTGAAGGTGTTTTATTCAGATAACAGGTGATGGATCGGTGGCTCGGAGAAGATCGGTGGCCATACCCTCGCTCCCGGTCAAAAAAGCTGGAGAAGAAGACGTATTCGGGGTAATGTCCCGACCCCGGTCTGTTAAATGAAAAAAAGAGAAGTACACAACGTTTACTTTTAGAGTACATGACATGTACTAGGATTTTTCATACACCACATTAAGTGTCCTCCACATCACCCCTACACACCGTGTTTGTGGCCCGAACAGGGTTAGCACACGGCCTTGCGAGGCAACAAAGTACACGGCGTGGACTTGGAAAATTTCTAGATTCTCCACTTTTTCCCAAAAATGACCAGAAAAGGAAAACATACCTGAAAAAAAAGTTCCGGGTTCTTACAGACACAGTTCATATCATTAAGTTAAATGTGGTTCAATGAGATGAATTTTTTTGGGTGAATAGTAACTTTTAACTTTTATTTACCACGGTTAAAAGTAAATAGGGTAATTAAAGGTAAAAATGATATTATGGTAACCCTAAAACATGTACTAATTCTATTATATAAGTGTATCTCAACCAAAAAACCTTAGGAATAAAATATTATCATTTAGTTCCACTTGGATTAGAATAAGACATTTATTATTATTTCATTTAAAGAAGAGTTAAAAGAGTTAAAATCAAAGTTTAATAACTAAAACATTTTAATATAGGGTTATAAATAAGATAAATTCGACTATAAATATTCATTAGAACTATATAAAGATTTACTACATAATAGAATTTTAATTCTATTTTTTTGACATTAAAGAATTTAATTTATTTGTGACACAATAATGATGCAGTAATTACCTTATTAATGAAATATAAAAATAATTGATATTATAAATACCCATATAAATGTAAATTAAGACTTTTGATAAATTAAAAAGAAATATAAGTTAATATGACATGTTAGATTGATTTAATTAACTATTTTAGAAGTAATCATGCTGTTATGATTTTCACAAAAATAAATTACCAAATAGTGTCAAAATTGAAATAAAAGTCTTTTTAAAACAAATATTATATTATTAATTGATATTATATTCCTAAAAGTATATGGTTAGGCCAAATGACTTAGATAATGTTATATAAATTAATAATGAACCACTTGAGGTTCTCTTGGCTTGTTATATTAAGTTTATTAACCATCTAATATAAAAATACAAAGAGACATGGTAAATGTCAAACTATATAACTAAGAGTTAAATATAAATGATAAGGTTAATATGGTGACCTAAACCTATCTAAAATCTATTGGTTGAAAGGATTTTGACCCATCCCCACCCTATATATGAAATAAGACACTTTTGAGCCATTATAAACCGAATATTAATTTATTATAAAATTATATTTCACTCTTTTCCTAAGGTGCCCCTCACCCCTCTTATAAAATGGAACTTCCCCTTCTCTCAAATTTACACCTTAAAAGCCTTTTGGCTCAGCCAAACCTTGCCCAAATATCCTCTGAACTATCCTCACTTAATCCTAGAGTCCTTTCTCTAGTCAGAAAGACTACCTATGGAGAACTTTTGATCAAATCAAAAGGAAGAACCCGGAGAAGAGGTAAATATTTCATCACCTCTTTGAAGTTCTTTTCTTCTTCCACTTCCTCCTTTTTTGTTTCAATTCTAAAATAATAACACTAGTATCTTCTATATAATATGATTTTATTATAAAAATGGTACAACCATATTGGTTATTTTATCCATCCTATGAATGAAAAGTCACCACACGTGTGTACATACGTCTTACCGTCTCCATGTCGTGGTGTAGTTTGTTATTCAAACATTTCATCATTTGGATGGGTATAATAATGAGTATAAATGATGTAAATAATAAATATAACATTATAATGATTCTTTATATATGATATAACATCCAATTATATACAATTTTAATATCAAAAGAATTATATTGTTGGTCGTGTGTACGTACGGATTACCGTCTCCATGAACGCGATGAGATTCATTCCTCATCATATCCATTCAAAACTAATTTTCATTTGATGATTAAAAATAATTTTTAAAGACTTGATATCATTATAGATATGAATAATATAAAACCTATCTATAAAAAACATGGATTATGTAACAAAACATATAAAATAAAATGAGTATGTTAAAACCCAAAACGATAATAATACTAAAATATTATTAACAAAGAAATATTAAAAGATCGTATATGATATCATAATAATTTATATGATTCTTTTATAATTTAATAACAATGATTTCACCATTATACAAGAGTTTAACCTACCCTTTACCAAGAAAAATTACAAGACAAAGGTTAATTCTACAATCTCTTCATTATCCGAGGTTGTTTATACATAATTATCTACTAGGACTTCCTTATCATCCACACCCATGTTTCTTAAAAAACTATTTCAAAAAATTATTAATATTTTATAAACTATGGGTTAAAGTCATTTATACTCTATTTTGACTTTTATAAGAAGTTTATAAAGGAATATTTCCATCATTTTCCAAATATGGTCCTTTATAACCTTTTCGACAAAATTAAGGTAAGAATGTCTTTTTTTTTAACTTATACCACATGTGTGGCTATTTTCTGCCATTATAAAATCATCGAAGCTTCCATTACAAGATTATGAAAATATTTTCAAAATAAATGTTTTCATTATAATTATGTGATTCTTAAATTATTTAAAAATAGAATGATATATTTTTCTAAAAATCGTTTTGATTTCATCTGTATCAACATTTTTTTGATAGATTTTAACCTTATTTGAAGTTGATTTATTATGATACAAAACATCCATATTATATTGAAGGTTTTGTGGAATTTTTGACTATGGATGTGTTATTTTTATACCATTCATGGTTTATGGATAAAATATTGACATATCGTATGCTAGTTTTAATACGAATGTATATGTTATGTTTAATCATTTTTGTATGAGGAATGAATTGGACTTAGTAAGTGACGGGTGGAGCCCGCTATAGCTCCTCGATGCATCGGTGGGTCTCAGGATACAAACTAGTGTCTTGGAAAAAGGCCTTGACAAAATCTTATTTGTATTCTTCACATAAGGCTTTGACTATGTGGTTATGAACGTTTGGAATTATGTATTCCGTCATTATGAAAGTGGCTATTGATATTGCATGTGATTATTCGACAAGTATAATATCCATGTGAGTAAGTAAATGGAAATTTTTTATTTATATTTTCCATATTATGATGAAGTTTTTGTTGAAAATTATTTTGTTTTAGTTATATGGATTGCCTTAAATGTTTATGCTTATTTACGAATGTTTCTACCATATTGATATCTTTACTAAGCATTTGAGGTCACCCATTTCTATGTTTTATTTTTCCCAGGATGCGAAAAAGTATATTATGACTGGCCTACATGGATATTATATGGGATATCAGTGTTTTCTATGGAAAAATTGTTGTTATAGTTTTCTATTTTATGATGTAATGTAAACATTATGAATGTATCTAATACTTCTAAGGCTACAAAACTAATCGATCTTTCGAGACATGATCTTTTGTGATCATGCCAATGGTATGTAATAATGCACCAACTATGGGTAACTGGGGTCTGGGCTTTACAGTTAGTATCAAAGAAAGTTTAGTACAAACCTTTGAAACTATATTTAGATAAACTCTTATTATAGCACATATCCCTAAGATATACTATGAGGATTAGTATAGAATAACTTCTTAAAATTTTTGTATTATAGAGATTTTGTGAGTTTTCCAAACAATACATCCATGTCTATATAAGAGACAATAGAGGTGGCTGTAGAACAGATGTACCTAGGGGTAAAACCTGAAAATACCGCATTGAGCTAGACTTGAATGGAAACTACTTCATGACAGTGGGCCTTGCTGCACTCTTGGTTACGACACTCCTGGGGAATATTCTTAGGATAATTCTCATTTTCTTTACAAACCATTATGAAGGCTTTATGATTAAATTCATCCCCAAACAAAAACATTTTTATGATTATGGAATAAATCCAAAAACTATTCAATTTATGTTAAGTGAGTTACAAGTTTGGAATTATGTTTTTAAATTCATTAACTAATATGGTGTATGCCATTGTTTAGAAATGGCGCCTACTGGAAGGAATGAAAACTGTATCAATACACGTAATCCATTTAGGGATTTCCCTCTTACTCAAGATAATTATACCGGTGCTGGTGATGCAAATGAAACTAATCATCTTATCACTGTACTAGGACAAATCACTCAGAATATGAATAATAAACTTACCCGTATGGAGCACCCTGATCCACAATGTGGAGGATCAATGATAGATTGATTCATGAGGAAACAACCACTAACAATCAATGGGACTACAAATCCATTTGTAGCTGAACAATGGATTAGTTCCTTAGAGAAATTATTTAATGCTTTGGGGAGTAGTTATAGGGAAAAAAGTTTTCACGGCTATTTATTGCCTCACTGGAGATGCTGATCAATGGTGGTAATTGATTCAAAAAAAGGAATATGAAGAAGTATCAAGTATGGAATGGAGGGAGTTTAAAGAAATTTTCATAGAAAAATACATTCCTCATGACCATTGAGCGTATATGGAATGGCAATTTCTGAGTCTGAGGCTAAATGAGGATGAGAATGTCACAAAGTATGAAGCTAACATTACAATGATAACAAGGCATGCTGCAGATTGTATATATAACCCATAAAGTATGAATGATCATTTATTTTCTAGGTTAAAACAATTTCTCCATCGAGCGTTAGTATCGCAATCCACTCATCGTATGAAGATATAGTCTCAGGTGCTATTAAGACAGAAAAGGAATTCTCTAAATCATATGACAATAAAGTCAAGAAATAGAAGAAGATAACTGTGGAGAAAGAGACGGATAAAGGGAAAAAGGGAAAGAAGGTTTTTCCATTATGTGATAATTTGGGTAAGAAACACCCTGGTACTTACCTAAAAGGAATGGGAGTTTGTTACAATTGTGGTGAGATAGGCCACCAAGCTCGTGATTGTAAGGGGAAGAAAGAGGATGTCAATGTTGAATGATACAATTGTAGAGAAATTGGGAATTATGCAAATAAATGTCCTAAGTGTCAAGGAATCTTACATCAGAAAAGGAAAAGGGATCAAGTTTAAGCTTATGATGTTACTACAGTTGAAGTGGAAAAAGTAATGTATTTTTGTTTTTGGATTCAAGAATTATATTCTAGTTATAAGAATAATGTGATATATAAATAAGTATTGTATTGAAGTACTTGTTGTATTCATTATGGTTTTAATATGACTAAGCTAATCATATTTTCAGTATGTGAAAATAAGATAAACATTAATTATTTTGGAGAATATGATGTTACAGTTGATTTTGAAATTTAGGTAACTTTTATAGAGAGTCTGTATAGAGGTATTTTGGATAACTATAAAGGTTGGAATGGATTAAGTTGAAATTTGGATAGTATTGTTTATGGTTAAAACTTTTCTTAAGATTATTTTTAGAATATTATAATACTATAGTTTTAGGAAATGGACAACCTGCAGGTCAGGAGATAACCCGTCGTGTCGGACAAAGCTGTAGGAATCGAACCCACAACCATAGTGCGACATGCCTTTATTACCTACCACTAGCCTACAAGATTTCCCAAGTTATTACAAAATATTTTTTTATTTAAAAGTTATGTGTTAATATTTTGAACCTTATACAATTATGATAAATATAATATTTTGGAGGTCTTTTATCTTTTGGATTAAAAGATGAGTTTGTGGTAGAAATTAGTTGAAGGATGAAACTCTACTTGTCAAGTATATGTATATATATATATAAATATATTTCCTTTATTCTATGAAGAAATTATTTCTTAAACTTTAGTGAATGGATATTAAAACGAAAAATGTGTTATCCTAATACCTTATGTTTTGTTGAACTGATGATATTTTAAATCATCATAGATTGGTGGCTTTGAGGCCCTCAATTTTACACTTGTTTGTGATTGATGCTCTTAATCACTCCCTATAAATATTTATGTTTTCCCTTCAATTATGTGTCTATAATTTCCCCCAATTTTCTCCGATTTGAAACCCGAATTTGGTGGTGACTTTCTTATTTCCCTTTCCCTCTTATTCATACTAAATTTTATTAACCCTATTTCCAATGTGGATTTTCCACAATGGTATTTTCTATTTTCAATATTTTATTTTCAAAGAACAATTTCAAATTTTGAGAATGAATTTTTTTGAAGGAGGTGATAATGTAACACCCCAAGCATCCACGTTACGCTTCCCTTTGAATAATACAATAGCTTGTGTTGTACGCATCTTCAAATTATAACACACCACATCCAATCAAACTAGCCGTTATGAATATTAATACCCACTTTTCAAAATTTTATAAATTTTATTTTTCAAAATGGATTTCATTTTTGAATTCAGAATATCAAAATTATCTTAGGGTGAAATTTTGGTATTTACCTGAAAACTTTCAGTTTTTGAGGAATAGTGAAAAACACTGCGTTATTGGTTAAAATTGCCTTTTTATTCAAATAATTAGTTCTTTTATTTAAATTTATATTAGGTAAAAATAGATACATAATACCTATATAAGTTCAACATAACTCATTGGAGTCATTTTATAATAAGTTTAGATATATAAAATTTTATTGAACTTTTTATCATAAAACTTATTTTTACCACTTCTGTGAATTGAATTTCAAAAATCCAAGAGAAATGGTTGATATCAGTAAGTAAAATGTGGTTCAATGAGATGAAAATATTTTTTTGTGAATAGTAACTTTTTACTTTTATTTTCCACGCTTAAAAGAAAATATGGCAATTAAAGGTAAAAATGATATTATTTTTACCCTAACACATGTCCTAATTCTATTGAATAAGTGTATTTTGACCAAAAACAAACATAGGAATAAATTATTATCATTAATTCCACTTGGATTAGAATAAGACATTTGTTATTATTTTATTTAAAGAAGTGTTAAAAGAGTTAAAATCAATGTTTAATAACTAAAACATTTTTAATATAGGGTTATATATAAGATAAATTCAACTATAAATATATATTAGAATGCTAAAAAGATTTCCAACATAATTTTATTTTAATAATATTTTTTTGACATTAAATAATTTCATTTATTTATGAAACAATGATGATGCAGTAATTACATTATTAATGAAATATTAAAATAATTGACATTATAAATACCCAAATAAATAAAAATTAAGACTTTTTATGAATTCTACGAATTTTATAGGTTATATGACATGTTAAGATTAATTTAATTAACTTTTTTCAAAGTAACCATGTTGTTATTATTTTCACAAAAATCAATTACAAAATAGTTTCAAAATTGACATAAAAGAGTTTTTAAAACAAATATTATATTATTAATCGACATTCTATTCCTAAAAATCTAATGTTCGGCCAAAAGACTTAGATAAGATTGTATATATTAATAATGAACCACTTGGGGTTCTATTGTCGTTTTATAGTATGTTTATTAAAAATATAATATAAAAATACAAAGAGACATGGTAAATGTCAAACTATTTAACGAAGAGTTAAATATAAATGATAAGGTTAATATAGTGACCTAAACCAATCTAAAATCTATTGGTTGAAATTATTTTAACCCATCCCCACCCTAGCATAGAAATACATCACATTGGAGCCATTATAAACCGAATATGAATTTATTATAAAATAATATTTCACTATTTTCCTAAGGCGCCCCTCACCCGTCTTATAAAAGGGAACTTCCCCTTCTCTCAAATTCACGCCTTCAAAGCATTTTGGATCGGCCAACCCCTGCCCAAATATTCTCTCAACAATCCCGAATTCATCCTAGAGCCCTCCTTTTGTCATAAAGCCAACCTAAGGATCTTTTTTGATCAAATCAAAAGGAATAACCCGAAGAAGAGATATATATTTCATCACCTCTTTCAAGTTCTTTTCTTCTTCCACTTCCTCCTTCTTTGTTGTTTCCATTACAAAATAATAACTCCAGTATATTTTGTATACTATTATGTTATTATAAAAATTTTACAACCATGTTAGTTATTTTATCCATCATATGAATGAAAATTCACCAAACGTGCGTACGTACGACTTACCGTCGCCACGTTGTGGTGTTGTTTGTTATTCAAACATTTCATCATTTGGATGGGTATAATAATGAGTATAAATGATGTAAATAATAAATATAAAAGTATAATTATTACTTATATATTATATACCATAAATTTATATATTATTTTAATATCAAAAGAACGACATTGTCGCTCATGCGTACGTATGGATTACCATCTCCACGAACGCGATGTGATTCATTCCTATTCGTATCCATTCAAGACTAAGTTTCATTTGATGATTAAAAATAATTTTAAAAGACTTGATATCATTATGGATATGAATAATATGAAACCTATCTATAACAAACATGGCTTATGTAACAAAACATATATAATAAAATAAGTAAGTTAACACCTGAAACGACAATAATACTAAAATATTATTAACACAGAAATATTAGAATATCTTATATGATATCATATTTATGTATATGATTATTTTATAATTTCATAACAATGATTCCACCATTATACAAGAGGTTAAACAACCCTATACCAAGGAAATGTACAAGGTAATGGTTAATTCTACTATCTCTTCATTATTCGAGGTTGTTTATATGTAATTATCTAATTTGACCTCTTTATCATCCATGACCATGTTTATTAAAAATGTATTTCAAAACATTCTTACAATTTTATAGACTATGGGTTAATGTCATTTATACTATTTTTTGGCTTTTATAATATTTTTATAAAGGAATATTTCTATCGTTTTCAAAACAAGGTCCGTTATAACCTTTACGACAAAATTAAGGTAAGAATGTCTTTTTTTTAACTTATACCGCGGGTGCGGATATATTCCACCATTATAAAATTGTTGAAGCTTCCCTTAAATTCTTATAATAATATTTTCAAAATAAATGTTTCCTTTATTATTATGTGACTCTTAAATTATTTTAAAATTGAAAGCTATATTTTTCTAAAAAAGGTTTTTATTTCATCTATGTCAACATCCTTTGATGGATTTTAAGCTTATTTAAAGTTGATTTATTATGATACAAAACTTCCATATTGTATTAATGGTTTTGTGATATGTTTGACTATGGATGAGTTATTTTTATACCATTAATGGTTTATGGATAATGTATTGACATTTCGTATGATAGTTTTAATAAAAATGTTTATGTTATGTTTAAATATTTTCGTATGAGGAATGAATTGGAATTAGTAAGTGACTGGTGGAGCCCTCTATAGCTCCTAGATGCATCAGTAGTTTTCTTGAGACAAAATAGTGTATTGGCATAATGCCTTGAAAAAATATTATTTGTAGTCTGGTCACAAGGCCTTGACTATGTGGTAATGAATGTCTATCATTTTTCATTCCATCATTATGAAAGTGGTTATTGATATTTCATGTGATTATTCGACTAATAGAATATCCATGTGAGTAAGTAAATGGAATTATTTATATTTATATTTTCCATATTATGATTAAGCTTATGCTGAAAGGGATTTTGTTTTTTTATATACATTTCCTTAAATTTTTATGCTTATTTATGAATGTTTCGGCTATATTGTTATCCTTACTGAGCATCTGAGCTCACCCCTTTCTATGTTTTATTTTTCCCAGGATGTGAAGAAGTATATTATGACTGGACCGTAGGGATAGTCTATGGGATCTTAGTGTTTTCTATGGAAACAATGTTTTTGTATTTTTCCATTTTATGATGTAATGTAAACCTTATGAATGTATCTAGTACTTCCAAGTCTACTAAACTAATCGATCTTTCGAGACTTCATCTTTTGTGATCATGACAATGATACGCAATAATGCACCGACTCTGGGTAACTGGGGTTGGGGCGTTACATTTTATATAAAAACAGAAGTGGAACAATAATTTTTTCATAATAAAAGGACTTATTCTATTAAAACAATGGTGCCTTAAAAAATGTTAGAGTACACTTGAAATTGGTTAAAATTTTGGGATGTTCCCTTATAACAAGTTTTCTTATTGGGAAGTATCGAGGAGGGAATCACTTAAAATCATGTATATACCCAAAAGATAAAAAGGGATGGATCTTGAAAATGATTTTGGAGAATATAAACAGTATATATAAGATTTACATGAAATGAAATGAGAAATTCATTTGAGTAGAAAGAAAGATAGAGAAACTATAAGGAATAAAGGTGGCTCGGGTAGAATTCCTTATGGAATATCTTCACGGTATTGGGTGTAAATAAGAGGTATTAATGAGAGGGAAATGTGTCTATCATATTTTATACATAATTATGGAAGTATCTAGATGGGGCGAAATCATACCCCATCATTTGGAATTACACAAAAAATGGCATAACATAGAGGAGATTCTTGAAAAAATGTGAGAAAGAAAGGATCCATAACATTATGTATAATGGTTTTATCCATGTGATATAAATGTCTTGAATAATCAAATTATGTTAATTAATTTAAATTTACAGAACCTATTTTACATTTAAATGGTTTAGCATATCCTTTTTGAGTTCATTCATAACCTTTTTGATTGGTTATGATGTTCAATTTCGTTGTTTGGCTCTATTTTCTTCCGGGGTTTTAATGACAGGTTCACTTATATTCATGTTCAATTACACTCATATGATGAGAGTGGTTGTACAGAATTTAAGTTATTTGACATTAGTGAACATAAATAATATTAAATAGTTTTAAAATTCATTTTTTATTTTTATTTAAGGTTAGTCATTATATAAAACCTTAATGATAAACTCTTGGATTAACTTTGCGATTTTTCTCACAATTAACGTGTTTCGTATTATTATTACACATAATGTGTGAAAAATGATTCATGAACAAGAAATAAGATAAAATAAATATATTATTATTTGGTTCAACCATTAAAATAGTTTCGTGATCAGTCTATAAGATGGTAATGCAAACTTAAAACTTGTCATCATTGAATGTGATAAATCAACACATCTTAGATGGTGTTTTCATTTATAGTATAAAAGGAGATGGAAGAAGAGATTATGATAAAATATCCCATTAGAATAATATAACTCTAGTACATGTATGTTACTAGATTTATCATTAAATTTTATTTAAATAGAGGCATGGAATGAAAAAGAAAATAAAATAGAAGAACATGAAAAAAATAAAAGAATCGGAAAGATAAATTTACTTCTAGAGTTTATATCCTTTGAAAGACTATTAAGGGGAGAGAATTTAGTCTTTTGAGGATATCAAGGGCTTCTGGATTTGGGTTAAAATCTTGGGGAGTGATTTGGATAGAACCCAGGGAATGTACGAGGATTGAAAGGAGTGAAGAGAAGAGGGGAGTGTGTGTGGTTTTTACTGTGGAGAGGAGGAGGGTTTTAATAATATTCTAATCATTAGTTTAATATTTTTCAATAAGAAGAGAAATAATAATTATTCTTGTCACCCAAGAATAGTAATATTTTCATGTGAGTTCGAAAAAAACATCCATTTACTCCATCCATGGCTATAGCATGATGAAAAAATTAATGGTTTAGGAATTATTGTGAATTTTCGAATTTCACATTTCATAAAAAATTAAAGGATTTTAGAAAAATCCCAAATATTCAACCAAACCATTTTTTGGAATTTATAATATTAAAATTAACTCAATTTTTCAAGAAAAATTTACAAAATATGTTTAATTAAATTTTTATTTAAAATCATAATTTACTTTAAAAATACAGATTTTAAAACTATAACTAATTTTATAATACATTCAAAAATTACATAAGGTCTTATAAAATTACATTAAAACCAGAAGACATAAAATTGATAATTTATGAACACCTTTTATGATAATAAATTTTATTTTAAATTAAAAAACATAATTTTAATTAATTATCTATGACTTAAAAATATTGCAATACACTTACTATGGTCATATTATCACTTATAAGATTCGTAAATTTTATTTATACATTAATGGGCGAGGTTAATATTCTTTTGGATTATTTACTACCATAAGGGTCATATTACTTTTAATAAGGCTAGGTTACTATTCACCAAAAGTTATGTTTGTTCCATTAGACTACAAACATCTTACAGATCACAACTGTGTATGTCGGATTTTCGAAATTCAAATCACAGAAGTGACCATTTTATGATTAATGGTCACATAGTACATTGTAGTTCATTAGGTTTTTATTTAATGTGATTATATAACATAATTATATGAAGGAATTTTCCATTGATAAAACATTGGGTCGTTACACTAACTATATAAATTACACAAAAAAATTGGGAGAAATGTAAATAATGTTCTATATAATTTTAATTCTCCAAATAGTTTACAACTTTTTACTAGTGGACTATATGATCATGTTTTTCATCATATTATTTCATTGACATGACACTAATATTGAGTATCTAACCTTTTAAATTACTTATAACTTTTTTGTTTCTAATTTAATGTGGTAAGACAAAAAATCATTTGCACTCTACTAAGTGGTTGTGGTTGTTTTATTGGAGAAAAATAAAAAGATAAATCGATTATTTCATAAAAAATAAAAAAGATCTCCTAGTTGAGTTATGAGAACTGTATGTTATATAAAAATAATAAAATAATGTACCATACCATCACATCATTGAATTAAACCTTAAATACAATGGAAATGTTCGTCTTGGATCAATATATTTACTCCTAAATATGTTATGGTTACATTCCAATTAATAAAAACATAGTTATGTAAATTATGGTTTGATTGCCCCCAAGGATACCCATACCCACACTCTTGAATATGGTGAAGAAAACACATTCATTAATAAATATATTAGGTTAAAATTATGATGAACAAATATTTATATAACATAATTACCTAATGTTAATAATTACATCTCACAATAGTCACTCAATAAAAAAAATATAAGGTTTAGTTTATTTTAGGACCATCTAAATAATAGACTATTTTATGATTCATGTGACTGTTTCTCCATAATCAAGCCACACTAGATACACTTATACACTCATATTTTGTTATACTAATATTAATAAACTAATAAATGGATACATAAGAAAGGGGAGATCTCTAATTCAAAATTGGGGAAAATCTCATCATCATTTCCTCATTAGTTAGATTCTATGAATATTAGAAAACATGACCATGGGAGAAATATATTTTTAAAATTATATTTAACAATAAGAGTTTCCTAGAAGCCTTAATAGTAATACATGTAATCATAAATGAGAAAACACAGACTATGGAATAAGAGTATTGAATCTGGTTCCAATAAACATGATCCACGAGGAAAAACATAGGTGTAATTTTTTTTAATATCATAGAAATGATATATAATTGTAATACATGACACTAATGTAAGCATATAAGTCAGAAATTTTTTTAGTGGTAATCTATTCATATTTCTTAAAACATGATGGAGAAGGAATCACTTATTTTTTCCCATAGTAGTGTAGGGATCACTGCATCATTCCTATAAACATTTTATAGTAGGAATGAATACCATATTCTCATGAAAATATTTGATCATGCATCATTACATATTTCAAAAAAATATAGTGTAGAAATCATCAATAACTAATTCCCCTTATCATATTGCAGTATACATCACTATCCGATTCCCATAAACATAGTGGTATGGGAATCTTTACCCAATTCTTATACAAATTGTGGATATGTCTTCACTACCCAATTCTTATAATCATAGTGGAGAACACACCACTACATTATTCTCATAAACATAGTTTAGTGGTCATAATCACCTGAATCCCATAAAAATAGTTCAAAAACCATCACATCCTAATTCTTATAGTGGATTGAGCATCAATAATCAATTCCCATAGTCATCTTGTGAGATATAAATTCTTATACAATTTATTGTAGGGTGATATAGGATGTCATCTAATGATGTTTCAATCATTTATACACATTTATTCATTTAGGACAATTAAATATATATACTACAAGAATCATATAAATATTCCCTGGAAAAGATATGGGTTTCATGAAAAAATTCCAAATATATCATATAAGTCATCCAAATAGAGATGTTGTATGGTTACTTAATAAAACATCGCATGTGTAATAGAAATATCATTAAGTATTATTCTATAGGTGAAAATTATAATTTTATGAGTGTTGGATAAAAATGATGATAAATAAGAGGGAATAAAACATTCTAAAATGTTTGATAATTCATTGAAATTTATTACATAAAATATGAAAAACGTGATCTTGATAAAACAATAAAAATACTAATTTATAACCAAATTAATGTCTCCATAAAAATATATTTATAGAAATTTTATTTCAGTGACATTTTTTTGTAATGATACAAAAATCATTTTTGGATTATTTTTAAAATTGGAATCCATTAAAATACATTTTTTAATCAATAATTTATTTTTAAAATAAAACTATAACATTTTTTAAATATAAGAATATTTTAGTTTCTTTTCAAATTCACTAAGAGTTAAGATCATTTGGAAACTAATATTAAAACATGGAAATGGATATTCATAAAGAGTAATTCTAATAATATGATAGAATCCTAAATGTGTATTTAGAAATGAAATTTACCCTACTCAAAGAAGATGATGTTACGAGTCACATTCAAATGAATTTTTCCTTATATAGGAAGATAAACTACCTTGACATAAAAATTTATAGTTGAATCCACAAATCTAGGAAGATTAAGTCTCATGAAGAAGAATTATAACTCGATAAATGGAGTTGAGTTAAAATTACACTTACAACCTTTGTGTCAATTTTATTGAAACAAGATTAAAGGAGTATGTTTATATGGATCTTTAATCAACATGAATTTCGTGTTTATGGAAATAGAAATGGTTTACGAATGAAGAACATGTTATCAAATATCACATGGTGGGTTATAATAAGGTTGTCTAAAGGAATTAAATTAGAGGCAATAAACCCATAACATTGTAATCCCACTTACAAAAACACACTCTAAATGCATGTATAGTAAACCTAAAATTATAAATAACATTTTACAAAACAATTTTCATATTTATAAGATTTTATAAATTTTAGTTAAGCTTTCTCTGAATATTTATATTAGTTAATTATTACCTCTTTTCAATAACATGTTTCAGAAATGTTTGATCATTTTGAACTTTTTTTATTAGTTTTTTGATTAGTCAATATTTTCCAAGAGTTTATCATTTGTAGATTTTTTCATAGTGGAATAATAATTATATTTAAATTATAACATTTTTACATTATTATCAATTTATATTACTATTATATATCTTTCTTTAATCATTTGTGGGTTAAATGTTTTAAAATAATTTTTATGGGTTATAGAAACAGAACCAAACGAGATCATGTTATATTGGTTTTATGAGTAAAAAAATCTTCTTACATAATGTTAATAAAAATAGTAAAAAATAATAAATATTTTATAATTATAATTTTCTTTAAATTAATCAATACATAAATGCTGGCATTAATTACATGGTGGTGATCTCTGAAATTAAGTTTGCAGCTCAACAAAAAAATTGTTTACATGCTGAAAAATGTGAAAACTTAGTAATATATTTCACAGTTTTGAAAAAACTGCACGTGTAAAGTATTTATCCTTAGCCTCTTGGAACCATGGAAGACTTCTGGTTACCTCCTTTTATAGGCTGGATTAAATGCAACTCAGATGGAGCATTGAGAGTCAATCCAGGACCTACTGGATATGGTTTTGTCTTCAGAAATCATGATGGCGACTTCCTTCATGGGGTTCATAGTACTTGTGGACTGGCCATGACTCTTGATGCAGAGATGATGGCTCTCATCAGAGCTGTTTATTTTGATCATAGAAAGAATTGGTGGAAATTCTGGTTTGAAAGTGACATGACCACCATTATATAAGTGGTTAGAATGGGTTAGATTCAGCTTTCATGGAAACTAACATCAAAATTGATTAAGTTACATGACATACTTGCTTCAATGAATTATATCATTACACACGTCCATCGTGAAGCCAACCAACTTGCTGATTTCCATGCAAACATGGGATCTACTGGTGACTATTGCACCTATCATTCCATCAGTCCTCCTAAGATGCTCCATATCCTTTACAGAGATAAATGTAAACTTCCTTCTTTCAGACTATTGTAACTCAGGTTGCCTTTTTTTAGTTATATGAAGCCTTGCTGCTTTCTTTTTTTAAAAAATAATGGATATGTGTGTCCTGAATAGGAGGAATATTTCTATTTTTTTATGTGGAGATACATGTAATTCAAAATGTACCCATTTATTTCCAAAAATGAAATGTTATTATTTAATGGATAAAGGTTATAAGAGTGAAAAATATGAATTGCATATATTTTTTGGGCCTATTACCCTCTCCACCACTCTATTTAGGTACATTTTGGGGTGTTTTTGAGATTTTTCTTTTTTTACCTTTTTTTTACTTTTACTCTGCTGTACTTTTTCCTCGGTAAATTTATTTTAACATTGGTAAATTAATTTTAATAAATAAAATTTAAAACTAAATTATTACATAATTTTATATTTCTTAATTATGATTTTAAAAAAAATTATCAAGTAAAACTTTAATGGAATATAAAAGATAATTTTCAAATAGACGCAAATAACCCATAACAACATTTGTTTAAAAAAGTGTGTTTTTATCGATAAAATTTATATGTAGATTTAAATTATTATTTTTATTATCTTACATGACATAAATTGGATTAATATCAGAAAAATAAATTTTTTTGGCGTTAATTGAAATTCAAACATGATATTTATCATAAAAATGATTAATTTAATTGAATGATTGAAAATTGTCATTATATTTTAATTAAATTTTACCTAAGGTCAAAAAGTTAATATAAGTTTAATATATTCAATTTAAGATTTTAAAATATTCAATTTTTTACATTATAGATAAATTTAATATATTAAACGGTTTTATACACTTCTTGGTGTTTCTCAAATTTTGAAAAAGTAATGATGCTTTCAATTTTGATAAAAAAAATATTTTTTACTATTCCCATAAAATTTAATTTATTTAGAAAAAACTCATCGAAGGATAATATGAAAATGGTTAATCCAAAAGTTAATTTATTTTTAATAAATTATTATTTTATATTTTATAAATTTATCTTTGAAATTGAAATAATTTATTTAAATAAAAGACAATTCTATTAAAAATGACCATTTAATATATCAAGGGTTCTTAATCCAATATTGTATAAACATATAATTTATTACAATATATTTATTTAATATAAATTTTATTATTCATTTAGTTTTTTAATGTTAAATATATCTCGTATCCTTTTAGATTGGTGTTGAATGAGGAGAAATTTATTGACCATAGAATTCATTCTAAAAATATATATACTCCAAATCCCTGGGAATCAGATTCTCCACCTTAAATAAAAACAAATCCTTTCAATTATAATTATTATATAATTGTGAATACTTTTATGGGAATCAAAAAAAAATTCACGACTCAAGGTATAATATCTCATTAAATTTCAACCGTACAAACATATAAAAGTTACCTTTTTCCATTGAAATATATTATTCTTAATATTGAGAGTTTCTATAATAATTTTTGTTAAAAATCACACATGATTAGTTAGAATAACCCATATAATATAATTATTAACCAAGAAATATTATAATCATATTTCCACTAATGGAAATCATAGGTTGGATTGAAATATGATTTCCTCTCTTTGTATTTAATATAGTGTCTATGTACAGATTGAAAATCCATTACAAAAATCACATAAAAATCATATAAATGAAGGATAATTAGACTTGAATGAATTATAATAACTCAATACTAGATGGAGATTCAAATATATTGCCTTTAGTAAGGATAAAAATAATTTTTTTAAAAAAAATTGATAGTTAATTATTGGTTGAACTTACACGACAAAACACATCCACATATATGGAGTGAATAATACCTAGAACATCTTAATTACCACTATACACTTTGATATTTTTAATTTCATAATATTTATATTGTTATCTTATTTTAGGTTGTTTTTTATGTCTATTATCCTTATTATACATTTGATTAGGTTACAGATTTCCATAATTCCTGAACTCCATATATTTTAAGAATTGGAAATTATTCCCACTCATGGAATTGATCAGCTTCTTCGCCCTAACATGAAATGTATGAGTTTGATTGAAATTCGATAAAAAAGTGAAACATATGTTTATTATATTGAGTAATTCTCTAGGATGATTCTTAAAAAATTCATAAAACATAGGAACGTAAATCTTTATTCTATCTTTCTATTTGTTACTAAATATCAAATGAAACTTGATACATGTCTTCCTTGATATATTAACATGCTTTGAAGGATTATTCTAATTATAATAACTCTATGTTAGTTTGCTGAGCATAAGAAGATTATTTTTATCAACCACTTCTATCCTACAAGGTTTCTTATTTAGAATATCATTGAATTATTTATTACAGCATTTAACCTCATTCCTACTAACAACAGAAATTTTTCAAACCAGAAGGATTAAATGTTAGTGATAATCTATTTACTCGATAATGGGATTTTTTTTAGATAAAAAATTCAACCTCTAATTTTTATCATTAATAAAAATTATTGCACTATCTTTTCTTTCATCCTATATCACTCTTACATATATCGTTTTTTCCTTAGGATGGGTTCGATCAAATTTTATAACACAATTCATAAATATATTAAATCATTCATTATGAAAAAAGGGGATTTTGATTAATCATGTAATATCCACCAAGAATTTCTTTTGAGGTGTTCATTCATAGGTCCACCCATCATAAACCAAAGTAAAGACTGAGTTAATACTCCACCAGCCTTATTCAAGGTTATTAAACCTTGGTTAATATGTTCCACAATTGTATCCCCATTCCAATATCCAAAGAGAGATGTAATTTCTAATAGAAACACAATATATCCACCTTACCAAAAATAGGATGTTATCATATAATTATTAGTATCCCTTAGCCATTTACCCATGGTTCATACTAATATTATCTAACCAAAATCATAAATATAACTACAGTAATACTCTAAAACATTAAACCCCACTATGATACCAAAATAAGAGTCCTAGGCCACACTCCCAGATCTAGTGTTAAAAAAACATTTGATAAAAAGGGGTTTTGATACCAATAGTGGTGAACCTATCTTTATTTTATATCATTAATAAAATTAAAACACTACCTCTCATAATAATAACAAAATCCATAGTAAGGGAATATTAATTTCAATTAGTATTATCCACATAATCAAATTAATTTTATATACTTTTGAATGTTTCACTATAAACTAACCACACTATACGTCCTTGTAGTCTCTTCATATTTGAAACTCCTCTTCTTATCCTGGGGGATGGAATTACAGTAAAGGGGCAAGATCACATTTTATGTAAGGGTTTAAACTCAACAACAAGTTATCATCAGTTAGATCATAATAATATTAGAAAACATGATGATGGGATAAATAACTTATTAAAAATGTAATAAAATAATAATCCATAAATCATGATAGAGAGAAATGTATTCTCTAAAGAAAGAACATATTCCACTACATTAAATTTATTGAATCATGAGGACATATAAGTGATCCATTGAGTATAAACATTGGAATAAATATATGTCATGTCTTGTCTATGATTTCCAGTTATATGATATAAAATTAAAATATGTGTTGATATTATAAAATATTGGATGAAGAATCACTAACCATTTCACATAACATGGTGCAGTTGGTATCACTACCTAATTCCCATTATGGATCATTGATCTCTATATAATTCCCTTTAACATAGTGGAGTATCTATCTCTACATGTTTCCCATAAACAAATTTAGTTAGTCAAAACTACCTAATCCAGATTATGATAATAGTGCAGGAAAGACCACCTGATTCCCATAAACATAGTTGACCAGGTATTAATACATGATTCCCATAAACATATTAGTGTAGATATATCAATATGGTTCCCATAAATATACTGGAGTTTTCATCACATTATAATTTAAATAAAAAAAGCTGAGTATGAATCACTATTTCTGTCCAATAAATATATTGGGTTAGAAATTACAACTTGATTCCTATATATACAATAAACTAGACATCAATTCTTGAATCTGTTAGTGGTGCAAGAATAAATAATTCATTCCCATAATCATTTCACGAGATATAAATCCTTAACCAATGCATTGAATTTTGATATAGGACCCCATGCTTCTCAAAATAATCATTTATACAAATATTTTCCATTAGAACATGAACACAACCATACATCAAAAATAAAATTATTAAACTATGAAAACAATTTTGGTTTCAGTGAAGTAATTATAGAACATTTTTAAGACAAGCATTGAATTAATATTCATGGTTTGTTAAAAAATAACCCCAATAGATTAGATTGAACCTTATGAATTTTTTAATAGATGAAAAGTTAATTTTTATGATCTTTTGATAAATAACATGAAAAGAAGAGGGAAAATATAGTATCCCAATCCTTTTACACAATTAATTTCATTATTTTTAGAATAATTAACCATATAATAAGAACCAATAATCATAATGTCTCATTTATTTAGAATATTAGGTACAAAATTAAAAAGAATGAAACCTAAATAAGAAATAATTCATTTATATCCATAAATATTTCCTAACTCACTTTTTTATCTCAAATATATATAGGTTAACCATGGGAATACATGGAAAAAAGGGATAAGATAAAAATCATATTAAGAGAATAATCACATAACTAAAGCATAACACGTGGGTTAGAAGGTATAACATTATGAGATAAACAGGTGAAGAACACAATTAAGCATAAAGAAGAATAACATGTAGAATATTTTATGTTTTAATAATGGCATCGTTGGAATTCAAGAGAATCATACAACATGACATAATCATGAGTCAAGGCTAACTTTTAAGACTATTGCACATGGTGGAAAAATTCCCATAATGGAATTAGGTCCACTCCATGTCCCAACATTAACTCTATTGAGATTAAACATTACCCAATGCATGGATCACCATTTGAGAGAACCCATCATATAATCTTAATGTATATGGGTTCCACATTGGCAATCATACATGAACATTAGTGTTACCCATGGAAGGAAATGGGTATCAAAAATCATGTCATGGAGCATAAAAAATGTGCGTATCATAAAAGGGACCATGAAAGAATGTATTTAACTCATTCAAGAAAAATAATAATATAATATGGTAATATATAATGGTAAATGATGTTCATCTGAATATAAAACATTTAAAAATGTTCTTAATAAACATTATAAATGTGCATCTTTAGTGCATTTTAAGGTAAAATATAAACGAGTCTTTAATGTAAAAAATGAATATTTTCTTCCATAAAAATATAAAATAAAATAGATATTTTTATAATAAAATTATTGTTTTTAGAAAAATAACAGTGAATTAAAACAGATTATGTATGGTACTTGAAAATTGGAAAGTAATTGGGATGCTCCCTTTAATCAGACTTGCTTATCCGGAGGAATTGAGAAGCACACCTTAAAGAAAATGTATTTCCCCATAATATAAAGAATTATTTATCTAGATACATATTATTAGATAATTAAAATGGAATGTAGGAGGAGAAATTAAAATTAATTAAGAATTACATTATGTTAATGAGAGAGAAAGCATAACATAAAAGAAAAATAAAGGTTCAAAAAGAATCCCTTACCATATATTTGAAAGTGTTCAACACCTATTTCTAATGTATGGAATAATGAAATTAAATACATTAAATAAATAATTCATAAATAATTATAAATTTATTTATATAATTATAATTTTATTCTTCTCATTTTTTGTCTTTATTATGAGTTATAATAAAAAAATTCGTCATTCTAGGAGTCTTTAATTTCATGGTTTCCATGATTAGATTACTTTTATACTAGTATGTATGTTTATGTGAAATGGAAAGAGTCTATATAATTGAATATATATATTATTGATGAAATTAAAAATGTTTAAATTATCTTTTATATCATTTTTTTGTATTGTATGAGAATGATTTATTAGATTAAACTATAATGATGAAAGTTAATTTATTTTTCTGATTTTTCGATCATCACAAACTACTTTTGTTTTATTTTTTAATATTATATATATAATTGGTCAAAACCATTATATAACTAATATTATGTATAATAAAATCGTATATAACCATAATAACTGATTTATAATCATCTTTAAAGGTGGTAAACGAAAAAAAGTAAATCCCATCCTCAACGATGGTGGTAATTCGACACATCACGAATGATATATCATTTTTAGAATTAAAGGAAAAGGTTTGAGATTTGATGATGGATTCTCCCATTAAAATAATAAAATTCTAGTCTATAGAAGATATTATAGTTATCCATTCTCTTTAGGATAGGTATGTGAAAAGAGGATAAGAAAAGAATATAAATTGAAATGAAATTAAAAGAAAATGAAAATGGAATTTTCCTCTTGAATTTATTCTCCTTGAGAACATCCTTATAGAAATTAGTTGTGGACTTTTTTTTGAGACCAAAGTCACTTATCCTAGGGTGGTTATACTTTGGAAGAGTAATAGGAATAATATGGACATGATTCAATTATTTTGATATGTGAGGAAAATAGGTAATGAGGGGTGATATTTATAGTTGGAGGATAGGGGTATTTTTTATTATTATATTTATTATTTTATTATATATGCTCAAGAATTAAAATAGTGTAATGAAGCTCATTTTTATTTAGAATAAAATGCAATTGAAATTTAAATTTTGATTTTATTTGATTTTTTTTTCTAAAACGGAGCATCATAGTTTATTTCCAATTTCTGGAAACCTTCAAATTTATGTTTTTGGATTTGGGTAAAGGTCAAATAAGTTTATCAGGTGTATAGATGAGTTCTTGGAGTGAAAGAACCCAAAAATCAACATTTGGTAGTTTTGAAGAGGTTGTATAATTTTTCTAAAACTGTGTGGCACTCTTCAGCAAAGGTTGCGGCCTTATAGAGGTGGATAGGCTTTTTCCATGGGTTGTGCATGATTTACCAAAAAGTGAACCTAACCCACCTTGTTAGTGGAATGTGGTTGTACATGAGAACTATATACCACATTATTTTTGAACAGTTACGAAAAATATGAAGGAAAAACAATGAGGGGTGATCCATGTTTCTAGTAGAGGGTGTGTAATTGGTTCATAGTTTTTTAAACCTAGTGCAGTGACCAATTATTAAAATTAGATTAAATGAAATAAAATTAAAAAAAATTAAAAACATAACATATATAACCCTATACCATCCATAATAGCTCACATTGCACCTCCCCCTGGCCAAACCCTATGGCACGCCCAACCCCCTATCCAGATCTCCTTGGTTCTTGTATTTTTACCAATATTTATTGGTGTTTTTTTCTACAAACTTTCGAGGTAAGGATTCCATATCCTTTATCCATTTTCATTTAGACGATTTTTAGTCTCCCCATCGCACAATTTCACTAGACTAAAACATAATATTTTGGTTTCATCCAATTTTTTTCTTTTCTTATGGTATAGGGCTTGTGATGGTTTCTGTAGACTCCTTTATTCTTGTTTCCATTTTCTTCATTGAAGATGATGAGTTTCTGGCCAATTCAGTTTTCCATTGTCATCCAAGATATGGGTTTACATTCGTTTTATGGTTTCTCTGAATTAAATTTGCATCCATTGGGTTTTCTAGGGTTCCTAGTATTCTTTATTTAACTGTGACGAACCTTATTGTAGTTTTTTTGAGTTCATGGAGTTTTTTATAGATTGTTTCATGACTCCGTGAATTATTTCACTCATATACATATGTATTCATATATATATAAATATACCTTCCTTTAAAATATTAATTCATGAGGAGGGTAATATGTGAATTCTATTAAGGGCTATATATAAATATATATATGAATGTATGTCTATGAAAGGGTGAAGTGATCGTTGACGTCATCAAAGAAATTAAGTGTCGAGTGTTCATATTGGCTTAATTCCTGAGGTAGGGTCCCATTCAGTTGCCACATAAAATTAATAATTAATTAATTAATTACTTTCTCACATTTAAATAATTCATTTCCATGTATAGTATTTTTTATAAAATGGTGACATTGGTGGAATATAATTTTATTCTTAATTGAAAAAATGATTTTTAAAGAAAAAATTTCGTTATTTGATAATAAAACCCCTCCAATAGATGTGCACTGTCTTCAATATAAAAAGTAAGGTTAAAACTTATTTTATATCTTGGATCACTACTTGGGTGTTTCTTTATGCTTGAGGTCGTGACAGATAAATGGCATGTGTGGGTGATTTTCACTTATAGTTTTAATTACCCATGTTACCATATTCCTTGTTTCCATCACACCATTCCTTTACACTTGAGCCCTTGAAATATAGTTGATGAGTCTTAATGAGTTAAATGAATAGGTTAAGTTAAATTGATTTTATAGGATGACATATAAAATATGGTAGCATCCAATATATATTGTACATGATACCTTCCACTATCCATGAGCATCAATAATGGTTTTGGCATGTTTTGTTATAAACAATGAAATTGTTTTAAATGAAGAAACCTATGGGATACTAAGTCCATGTGACATGTTATTATTTTTTAAATTCTTTGTTGTAATGTAATGTTTTCTTTAGAAATTGAACCATGTATAGAAATGAATAATTTGTATTTCCTTAGGAATCAAATTATAATGGTGATAGTGGTTATAATATGAAGGATTAATGCATAGCATGATAGGTACATCTCCATGTATTTCATAATAAATGTGATTATACATATTTTAAAAGTGGCTTAATAATGATATGGATATGATGTTTCCATTCCCCATGCCAATTATAAATTCAGCTTTAAAATCAGATGTGATATGATGGTATTGGATGTCCAGATGGGCATGGTGACTCATGCTCCTTTACATCAGTGTTGGGCATGGGGACCCTCACCACCACATTGATATGGGAGATGATCTTTTGAGTGCCATGTTCCAGTTGGACTGTTTCGGTATCATGCACACTCTCCTTCCAAAATAAAGGGTGTGAAGACCCCCCCCCCCCCCCCACCACTCTATCAGGATGTCAGTCTAAGCACGCTATGAGTATATCTTATTAGCTCATATACTAGTGTTGGATGCTTATCTGTTACATCTCAGTCCACTATAGAAATATATATATATATATACATCGGTATTACTACCCCATGAGTAGTGATTTTCATCTCATAGACCAATGTTGGATTCCAGTTTGTTATGTTCTGGACCACTCCAGCAGTTATGTGTGTGTGTGTGTGTGTGTTTATATCAGGTATACTACCCTGTGAGTTGAGCTTATTATCTCATAGACTGGTGTTTTTTGTCATTGTGTTACATCCCAGTCCACTCAAGAAATATATAAATATAGTGACACGATCAAAATCTTATTCGAACTATTAGATGATGTAGGTATACCAATCTATTGTGCCTTAGGAACCTAGATGGGACGTTTTTTATTTATATAGATTCGTTTTTTAATTATCTATACCAAGACATTGTTTTTTCTATATTGTAGAATCCTGATTTTTCTAGACACCATTGGTGTCATCCCACTAAGATATATATCACACACAATGTTATGGCTACCATTACACTAAGGTACCTGAGCAGACCTTCTGTTTGCATGACCTTGGACCTTTCTAGTTATTATGTGCTTAAGCCGAGGAGTTAAGAGAAATTAACATAGATGAATCTCAGGATGATCGTGGAGATCACATTTGGGATTTTTAGTTATTTTCATTAAATGAGTTTTCTCTTATTCATGATTTTAAATCATGCTTTGTGTTTACACATTTAAGTTTTGTACCATCTCTATGACATGCATACATGTTTTTTATAAACTGGCGTTGTCCACATAACTTCAGTTATTATAATATTTATCTTCTACTATTTTTTGTTCCCTTATTCACTACTTTTACTATTAACTATTATTTATTCTCTTATAACCCATTTAAAATCTGATATAAGGTAATATTTTCCCTAATATCACCTCTTGAGACCCTTTCTTCTAGTAATTAGCCTTTGGAATAAGGTTAGATTCCATTGATTCCATGTGACTCACTAATCTAGCTATCATACAAGTGGTCAGTCAGATGAGGACATTACAAAATAGTATTAGATCCCATTATTCTTTAGACACCCTTTTTTTGGTTTTCTAGATAAAAGACTGATAATTTTATAGTTATTGGTTGATACTCATTTGTGTGACTGATCACCCCATGTAAGTAAAAATAACCACGTGTCCAAGGCCGGGATATTTGGTCTTATAGTTTGTTATTAAATTTGATATTATTTCACCATGAGTGATTGGTTTATTTTTCCGGAAATATTTGTTTTTGAAAGTTACAGTATTTTTACCTTCGGACTAGTTCGGTAAGGAAAAAACATTTCATCCATCGTAATAGGCATATAGGCATTAATATTTCATGCATGTTACATACAATGTTGTGGAATTTTAGTTTTCCTGTTGATTTGAATGTGTGCCTTGAGTTTTGTGCCATTCATGATTGTATAACATGATTACCAGTTTATATAACATCTTTCTTGATTGTTTAGAATTCCTTTACTGTTTAGTATTCCATGCTTCTATTATTACAACAAGATTCTCTAAGTTACCTCTTATAATAACATGTTGTTTTGTTAATATGATGTTTTTTGTATGGGCTGGGTTTGTTGGTTGAGATTTTGATGGGAGATAGTTTTCAATTGTATTGTGTATGGGGACCTTATATCTTGGAAAATATAACAACTATACTCAAACTATGGTAAAAGTCTTGTAGAATACAATTGTTTTAAAAAATTTACTTTGGTTAATTGGAACCAATTATCAATCCATGATCTATATGGGTTCTTCATGAAGTAAAAAATGACATCCCATCATAAATGCAATGGCATGATGTATTGTGAAATGGATATAAATGTAATAGTCTATTGAGTTTTGATCTAAAAACAAATGGTTAAATAATAAAAGCACAATAGGAGCAATGTAGATCAGTTTTGGAATGTTAATTATGAGATGAACCATTTGGGTGTTTGAAACCTTTAAAATTTAACAAATATTGTTGGTTTCTGTTTTGATGAGTCGATGTTTGTATAAATGGGACCCTCAGTGGTTGCCTAATTGGTTAAATGGTAATTTATTATGATAGATTCCTTAATGATGAATGAATTTCATCATGTTTAAATTGTTTTATAACAATTAATTTTATTTAAATATTATAGATTTATTTTAAGATGATTATTAAAAATCATTTTCCTAGTGTTTTTTTCTAAGTGGGTACTTGTTATTTTGAATTAAATAATTTAAATTTTTTAAAAGTGTAAATTTGATTAAATGTAAAGGTCAATAAAATGGAACCTTCAGTGGTTTCCTCTATTTAAACCCTCATAAAAGGGTAGTTTGAGTATCACCGTTGAGCTTTTGTGGAATAGAATTGTGAAAAAAATTTATATGCATTATTTTATTGAAAAATGGATTAGATAGTTAGATCTTGATCCATCAACTTTTCTTAGGCTTGACCTTGTGATAGTTTCTATTCCTTTTCATCATACAAGGGCAATCCTGAGGTAGGTATCACCCTAATAATGTAAAATAATTTCTTATACCATGTGTTTTTGACACATGGTTTTGTTTTGGTTTCTTTGTCCATTGTAGTAATTTTAGCTTTTAATGAAACCCTTTTCCTGATGGGTGATTAGGATATTCAATTCCTTGTATAAGGGTATGAGAGTCATGTAATGCACGTTCTCATCTTGTTAGACATGCCTTGGGAATGGTCAGAATTTTTTTAGGTCACATGACCTTTTCCATTCCAAAATGATGGACGGTTTGGTATGTTTTCATCCAGGTTAATGTTTTTATAAGGTAATATGACATTGGTATAAATCTATTGTTTGATCCATTTGAAACATGGATGAATAGAGAGGAAACCCAATGGGAAGTTTCTAGGATGTTTTTTCTTACTCATAAAACCTCGAGGTGGTATGCATGGATATACGTGGTACCATTGAGATGCTAAAAGATTTAAACAAATGGTTGAGTTCAGAACATTTTTTTATCATTGTGTTATTTTACACCGTGATGGGTCATCTTTAGAGTACTGTGACTTGAGAGTTAAATGGAATCAAGTTTTTCCAGATGCATGAAAAAGAGTTTCGTGAGAGTCGGGTGTGTTGACATGCTGGATGGTCTAGCTTTGGGCTTATTTTTATGATATTATATTGTGATCGTTCTTCTAAGGAGTGTCACACATTTATTAAATGTTTCTTTGATCCAGTGCACTTGCCAATGGAGATTTTATCTATTGTTTTTATGGCTAGTACACCCATTAGGTGAAAAGCATCATGTCAGTTTTGGTGGCTATGTGACCTTCCAAGTAAAACTAGCATAGCTAAAGCGGACAATTTTGAAATGATCGGTCTTGCTTAAATTTCTTTTTAGGCCATTGAGTTGTGTAAATGGCGGTGCTTTCTAGGAAGCATGAAATTGATGAGTTTTTCTATGTATGAAACCTTTAAGAAGCCCTGTTGGTCTCCAATGGAAATCGATGGTTAAACATGAACAATCAAGGAATGCATCAGGTATAAAATGACTTGTGATCCATTTTGAAATAAAATTGTGTCAGCATTCAAAGACGATCATCTTTATTGAATTCGAACCTTTCTGGTTCGACTATTTTTCTTTCCAATAATTGTGTAAAATTGACCAAAAACTGTACAAATCCTCTTAGTGTACTTTGGTAAGTGATAAGAATGTCACATGTCTGACATCATCCTTGATTCACTAAGAGAGCATTGTTCTTAGGACAAGTTGTATGTTAATTTTTTAGATTTTTGGGTTGTTCTCTTTCAGTTTTTCAAGTTGGATTCATGGTTCTTATTGAGACATGGTGGTTCTCAGTGACCCTTGTGTTCCTAAGTAGGAACACCCTAGAAAGAAACCTGTACAACAGCTGTTTTTTTACTCGACTGCCAGCAAGATACCGATCCATAATCATTCAGTGATCTAAGGTTCGTGTTGTGATCTTGAGTTAACATCTCATTGGTATTTGTGGAGTGTGGAGTAATTTGGAATAGTCTATTGGACTCTAACTGTCCCGATATGAGGTTTACCACGGAAACGTCATCTGGCACAAACGTAATACTTCAATGGAAAATGATTTTTGTTTTCTAGATCTAGGATACACACATTTTCACATGTGGTGGCACTATAGCACCCCCATTTTCGTGTATGTAACCATTCCATCATTATTTTAAGATTTATAATGTTTAAGGGTTAAGTTTTGGAGAGTTTGGTATGCTTTGAATGGGTTTTGGGGGCAAAAAGGTGAGGTGTGTGGTCTATGCATGGTTTTCCCAAACTGTGCAAAAAACCTAGGTAAAACTATGCATAGTTGAGATGCTGGATGGTAACCCACATATGGTCTATCTATGATCTTCCTAACTGTGTGTTCAAATCGTGCACAGAGTCAAAAACATGATTCTATTTTTTAGGAACTTACCCGGTTTTTCTATAAATCCCTCGTTTTGGATTCCAAATGAACCTATCATGATATTTATCTCCATTGAAGGCTGGAGAACCTCTACCAAATTCATTAGAGCTAGGTCGACACCTTCCCTTGGTGTTTTCAAGACCGATTCTCCCGGTATGTTCCTAGTATTCATTATTTTTGTCTGATTTTCTTAAATTTCCTTCTTCTATCTTCTCATTTTTATTTGTCAAATCTACTTTTGATAGGATCTAATATTTTTAATATCAAATAAATAAATATATATATATATATATATGGTGTTTTTCTTGATAAGGGATGATATCTAATCTGGTTTTGTATAATATTAACCCATATTCTTAAGATATTTCTTTGATCTTCTTTTTTCCTCTTGCACTTTGATTGATCTACATTGATATTTTTGTTGTATCCACTTCATTTAATAGATCCACTCCTATTAGGGGTAGATCTAATAATGGTTATTCCACATAATTTGTGTTTTGGTCATGATCTTATGAGGAGAAGATATCTAATGTTGTTTCTTGGAGAATCAACCCACCTTCTTGTGCATTCTTTATGAGTTGTCGAGTTTTGCCAAAACCATTAATGTAGGTTTATTGAAACTCGTCTAATAATGGTAGAATTTATAGTCTTAGTTTAATATTGATTATATTTAATGAAATTTGTTTTTTATAATATAGGTTCAATGCATGTAATAATTCTTCTTTAGTTATGATTTATCATTTTTTTAAATTGTGTAATCTCAATGAATTTTTGTAAAATTTGGCTTAAATTCATGAATTTAAAATGGATATTTTAAATTGTGTATTTTATAGAATATTAAAATGGTTTTTGGGTAATGGGGTTTTCAATAAAATTTAATTTTATCGAAATAGTTTTTCATAGAAATGGTTTTTATGGAAAAATGATTTTTAATAAAAAATGTGGTTTTGTTGAAAATGTTCTTCGGCACGATCCATAGGCATGTTGGTGTGTGAGTACCTATTGAATATATGGGGATTTTTTGAAATATTAGCTTGTGCATAGTGTAAAGGGTTTATTGAACATGGGATATAATTATATTGTGATGACATGGTTGATCAACGATAAACCGCTCATTAATATTGAAATGTCATAACGAAGCATGCATGTTTGATAGTACGAATTCGTGGAATGGTCAAGTGTGCCAAAATGATATTTTGGAATGGTTTAAAATCTTAATAATATTTATATTGAATGATAAATTTCTGGAAAATTATTTTTAATAGTATTTGTGATCTTTTGGTTGCAAATGGTTATGAGACTTGTTTATATTTAGTCATAAACTGTTTTGGGAAATTGTTTTATTTGAACTGATTTATATAAATGTTGATTACTCTTATATCCTAGTGTCCTGAGTAGGGAATTGATTGGGGAAATCATACTGAGTTTTATACTCACCCTTGCATTGTAACAATGGTTCTTTTGAAGATACTATCTTCTGGGACAGGGGAAAAGGAAATGTATGACACGTTTTTAGCACAACATCGTGATACATGAAATGTCTGGTTATCTTGGATAATATAAATAGGGGAGAATGAAGTATTATCATATAACTAAGGTCTTTATTTTTCCTTTTACTATTTACTTTCATAGTTACCTTGTCTTCCATTTTTGGGCACTCTGACGTTGTTTTAATATGAATAATTTGGCTGAATTGTCTTTTATTGTTCATGTATCTTTTAGTGAACTATTTGGATACAGTTATTGAGTTAATGGTTTTATTATTAAAGGTTATATCATCCCCCACATTCATTTAAAAAACATTTTCATCTATTTCTATCCATTGGAAACATTTGGGTGTTGCTGAAGGCCTTGTAATGATTCATTGTATTCTCAAGACAATGAGAATAAGTGGGTCATTAAAAAATAGAATTATCTTGTTCGGTCCTTTCCTAACAAGTAGTCATCACTATGCTTAGTATTGGATTTGAAATACCTTCTTTTCTATTTCATGGGTTTAAATATTAGAAAATAGTATGATTATTAGAACTTGAAATGGTTTTCATAAAAGGACGTAGATAAACCATTTATGATGAAAATCGATTTACCAGGGAGTTGGGTACATAAGTGTATGGAGACACTTCAAGGGTATTGAAATATCATTGGCCTGGGTTTATCCAATTATACATGCATGAAATGAATTAGATTAATGAATTCCCACTAGGAGTGCATACATAATTCAAAGTAGTGGATTATGTTGTGAAAAATATCAATTTTTTAAAAATTATGGAAATGTTTTTTCTAAATGAATGATTTTGAAAAGGAAATGGTTATGGTATATTGAAAATGGTTTAAGTTTCAAAAATGATTTTGGAATATTAAAAATTTTCTGAACATTGAAAAAGGTTTTTTGGGAAGATAATTTTCAGATGGTTGATGTAATATAATTTCAAATTCCATGCCATCAATTTCTAGAGTGTGAGTCTTACCTAGTTTGTTGTTTGTTTAGAAAATGTTACCCGGTAGGTATCATAAGAAATAACTGGAAGAAGCTATGGATAATGTGGTAGCACATGAGCCACTGGTGAACCAATTGCTAGAATAGAGTATCTTCCAAGATTTCTAGGATATGGACATGGAAAATCAGGGGGATAAGCCAAGGAACATTGATCATTACATCCTTTTCATGAAGCATAATCAACCAATCTTCAATGGTGATTCTGAATCGGAAAGGTGTAGGTGTGGTTAAATAGGATTAATTGTATCGTTGACTTCACTAGCACACTATTTTAGCTTATAGTCATGCTCACCACGTACATGATCAATTATCATGCACACCTTTGGTGGGAACTAGTTCTACCTGATTATAAAGGTCAAGGAATTACATGAGAGGATTTTGAGGAATTTTTTAATAAATAATTCTATCCAAAAACCTTCAAGAACAAAAGATGCCAGACTTCTTTTGAAAGAAGCAGGAAAATCTCTCTAGGATAGAATATGAGGCTAAATTCATAAATTTTTTCTGCTTTTCACTAAATGTTGCGGTGAGTGTAGCCTTGAAGGAATGAATTTTAGAATTGTGGATATGGTGGGAGATTCAATAGAAGATTTTGGTACTCTTTATTATAGACTGTACAGAACTAGTGAACATAGTGATAGTGGCTGAGAGAGACATATTTGGAGCTATAGGAGGAGGAGGAATGTTGATGCCTCTAGGAAATGATTGGAACTCCAATACTGGGAGCAAGAATATAAGTGTTACCTATTTCCATGGTTGGAGTGATATACAAAATCAAAATTCTGGATCAATAAATCATCCTCCATAAGCAAAGAACCAAGAGAGATGCTAACAATGTGGTTCATTTGACCACATGAAGGGGGGGTGTACAGAACCACCAAGAGCATGTCATAATTGGAACAAGATGGGACATCTTAAGAACTTTTGTTGTAGTGCTCTGAGGACGGGTGCTCGTGATACATTTCAGGAGTTGTAAGAATCATATGACTCAACAAGATGTGGGTTGTTGAATCAGACTCATTGGTTGGGAATCCCTGGCTATGGTGATTCACCAAATATAATGTCTTCTTAATTAGGAAAATCTCAGCAGGGAACCAAGGAGTAGATTTTAGCAAGGAGGAAATTGTATGGAGTTGAGTAAATGATTGTCGAAGATCAGTGATAGAGAATGTAAATATATTTTGTGTAGAGAAGTTATATAACTATTAATTGAGATAATCTAGAATTGTACTTCTCGATGTTGGAGATGAATGTCTGTGATGTATTCATGGGTGTGGTTTGGCAGAAAATGTTCAAGGCTCACATCGACTATTATAGGAGTAAAGTTAGTTTCAAGACTGAGGATGGAATCAAGCATCTCTTCAGACGAGAGAATGTTATAAAGAAAGGTTCAATTGGATTGTTGTCATAAACTATGGGAACGATCTCTTATCAATTGACAGCGTTAACTTTGTAATCGATGAGTTATGTATCAATTTCTAGACCTCTTTCCTAATAATTTATTTGGCTTACCACCTATAAGGGAAGTGGATTTAACCATTCATCTCCTTTTGGGGACTAGTACTATTTCCGTTCAATATTATTGGATGGCATGATCATATTTATGAGAATTTAAATTGTTGTCAGATGAGTTAGGAAACAAGGGTTTTATTCAGCCAAGTATGTCTCTATGAGAACCAACGGTTTTTTTCGTGAAGAAATAAGATTGAAATTTTTTGTTGTGAATTGATTATTATAATATTAACCAAGTTAAGATAAAGAATAGGCATCCAAAACCATGAATTGGTGACTTGTTTGATCAATTTAGGGGAGTCTACTATGTCTCCTTAAATTTGATTTGCGATTAGTATATCACCAATTACAGGTTTGGAAGAATGATATTTCAAATACATCTTTCAGAAGTTGATATGACCAATGTGAATATGTAGTCATTCCATTCGATATCAGGAATGCACCCATGGTCATCATGGATTTGATTAATCGTATATTGCAACAATATCTAGATTCTTCTACTAATCTATTTATGGATGACATCTTGGTGTATTCAACTATAACATATTAAAATGAGAAATGTGTGGAAAAAATTTTGCGAATCTTTATATATCACCTTTTTTATGATAAACTATCGAAGTGTGACTTTTGGAAATAAGATGTATGCATTCATGAACATGCGATTTCAGAAAATAGAGTTTCAGTGGATCCTAAAAAGATAGAAGCCATTATCCTGTGGGAAAAACTAAAGAATTTCATTGAGATAAGATGTTTTATTGGTCTAGCAAACTACTACTGATGCATCATGCATGACTTCTTAGGACTAGCCTTGCTAATGAAATCTCTGACAAAGAATAATGCTCCGTTTAAATGGACTGAAGAATTCTTGAAGTCATTCTATGAGATTAAATTTTTTCTTACATCGACACTAGTCATGATTTTTCCATAACCATGAAAGGGGTATGTGGTGTGTTTTGATTCTTAAGGATCAGGTTTGGGTTGTGTTCTAATGTAAGGAGACAATGTGGTGGAAGATGGTACAAGGTAGTTTAGGGTTCATGATAAATATTACCCAACACACGATTTGGAGTTAGTTGCAGTCATCCACGAACTGAAGACTTGGCGACATTATCTCTTTGGTGAGAATTTCATTAAGTTTACATATCATAAAATCTTGAATAACATGTTCTCACATCAAGATTTAAATCTCAGCAAAAGGAGATGGATAGAGTATCTATATTTGTTTGACATTGAATTGATGTATACCCCGAGAAAAAAGAATTTTATGGCAGATGCACTAAGTAGAAATTCAGATGCTTAGTTGAAAAAAGAAGCTTTAGATGAATAGAATTTGATGTCATTCATAGAAGACAAGCATGTGGAATTTAAATACTGAGATGATGTTACGATTTTATATTCATCTACACTTGTTCCTAATTTGGTAAATATGGTAAAAGAGGCACAAACATCCGATGCAGAATGCCTATTTTTGAGTTCCAAACTCAATGGTGGGGAGACAATTGAGGGTTGGAAATAGGATTAGAGTTTAGTTTTGTGGTTCTAATATTGTATGGTAGTATTTATGGATTTTTATGAACAACATCCCCGTGCTTACCACCATTAAAAATGGGATGTACACCCAAGAGCACATAAGATGTATAAGGCGTTGAACGAATATTTTTTGTAGTGAAGAATCAAAAGGAAGGTGTCGAGTTCATCTAGTAGTGCTTAACTTTTCAGCATGTTATGGAGAAGCATCAGAGGCCAAAAGTTATGTTACAATCTATACTAAATCTAGTGTGGAAATGGGAGTAGATAACTATGGATTTTGTTACAGGTATCCCAATAATGGTCCAGAAACACGATGCCATATGGATTATAGTGGATCATCTTATCGAGTGTTCCCATTCCATCCCTATTTTCGAAACTCATACGGTTGAGGATCTATCAAAAATCTGTATCCAAGAAGTGGTAAAGTGACATGGCTTACCAGTTTCAATCATGTTAGACAAATATCTGATGTTCGCATCTTGTTTCTGGAAATCCTTAAAGAAATCTATTGTGACTCAGTTGACTATGAGCACAACATATCATCTTCAAATAGATGGCCATTATGAGTGGATGATACAAACATTGGAAGACATGTTGCAGGCTTGTGTAATGTATTTTGATGGATCATGGGAGGAGTAGTTAAAATTGGTGTATTTCACATTTAATAATATCTATCAATCCTCAATACACATGGTATCATTTGAAGAATTGTATAGTCATCCTTATCATTCTCCAATTTTCTTGATTGAAACAGGAGAGACTTCACTAGTTTGGCCATGCTAGGTCCACCAAACATTGTAGAAAATTTCTTTGATCATAAAGAAAATGGATATGTCTTAAAGTCATTAGAAATCTAATTTGGATCATCATAGAAGGTCCATGTCATTATCCGTGAGTGATCATGTGTTATTGAGAATTTCTCTAAGGCTTGGGCATCATCATTTTGGAAAGCTGTGAAAGTTATCTCCTTGATCTATAAACCCTTTTGAGATACTAGAATAGGTTGGAGGGCTAGCATATTGGTTTGAATTACCACCATGGTTCAGTATAGTTCATAATGTGTTCCATGTATCCCAATTGAAGAAGTTTGAGACTTATCCTTACCATGAGATCAGATGGGATCACATTGACCTAAAGTTGGATTCTACATTGGTACATATCCTAGTTTGTATTTTTTGATAGGAATGACAATTTCATGCATAGAAAAAAACATCGACCTAGTGCGGGTTTTATGGAAACATGGTAATATTCCGGAAGAGACTTGGGAATGTGAGTAGGAAATCAAAGAGAAATGATCAGATCTATTTCAGGGTAGTGATGGTTGTCTACATTCTGAGCAATAAAATACCGATGATAGGGAGAATTTAGTACCCACGGTTTAAAATATGCAACTGTACCATCATGATTTTGATGTTATAATGTGTAACAGTGAAGGTTGGGAGAGATTGATATGCATTGAATGGATTATTGGAAGTAAAAGGTGAGGTGCATGGTTTTCCCAAATTGGGAGGAACACCTAGGTGAAACCATTTAGGGTTGAGATTTTGGGTAGTAACCCATGCATGTACTATGCATGGTTTTCATATCCATGAGGTCAAACCATGCACAGAGTAAAAAACTAGATCCTATTTTTTAGGAACACCCTATTTTTTTCTCTAATTCACCCATTTTGTCTTCAAAAAAACCCTTGGTCAAGATTTCACTCCCTTGATGGCAAGATAAACTTTCCAAAATTCTCTAGAGCCATCCTTGAGCCCTCCATTGGGTTTTTAGCCCCTTTTTTCATAGTAAGGCATGATCTTCATCATTTTTTTCTCATTTTGATATATCTCTTTCCACTCTCCTCATATTTTCGTAGATGTACATCCGTTGTGGGTAAATATACGATTTTTAAAATATAAAAGGATATATCAATGGTTTTTCTTTATAGGGGATGAGATCTAAGAATGTTTCTTGGAATCATGAGCACAATTCTTTAGGTAGGTCTTCGTTCTTCCGTGTTCATCTCACACTTTCATAGATCTACTTAAAACTTCTTCTCCTATCCTCTTGGTTTATCATATCCATGAATATTAGGTGTAGATGTAATATTTTTTATTCCAAATAAGTTTTTATTTGGTCATGATATTGTGAGGGTAAGATATCTAATGTCGTTTAATGGATAATCGACACGACTTCTTGTGAATTCTTTGTCCGTAGTGGAGTTTCGTCAAAACCTTCAAGAAAAGTGGCTTCACTCCCATATACTATTTCTAGAATTGATTTGAATGGTTAAAAAGTGATTAAATTGAATAAAATTTATTTTTAAATATTGGTTTATTGCATGGAATAAATCTTCATTAGTGATGTTTTATCATTTTTGTGAAATTGTGTAATCTCGGTGAAGTATTGTGAAAATTGTTCTAGTTACATGAATTTAAAATGTTGATTTTAAATTGTGGATTTTCTGGTGTATCTAAATTGTTAGTTTGGAGTGTTGTTTTCAATAAAAAGGTCATTCTATTGATATAGTTTGGCTTAAAAATGGTTTTTATGGAAAATGGTTTTTAATAAAAAGGGTGGTTTTATTGAAAATGTGTTCTGGCATGATCCTTAGGCATGTTGGTGTGTGATTTCATATTTCATATATGAATATTGGTTGAAATATTCCCTAGTTTTAAGTTTTAAAGGGTTAATGGAACAAGGTATATCATTACCTTGTGATAACTTGGTAGATCGATGAGAAACTGCTCATGAGCAAGGAACTGTCATAATAAAGCATGCATGTTTAATAGTATGAATTTGGGGAATAGTTTGAGTATTCGAAAAAAATATTGTGAAATGGATTTAAAAATTTATTATTATTTCTATGGAATGATAACTTTCTAGGAAATTAGTTTTAATATCACTTTCATACTTTTGGTTGCAAACGGTTTTAGAAGTTTTTTATATTTAGTCATAAACGGTTTTGGGAAATTGTTTTATATGAAATATTTTATATAAATACTACTAACTATTCTATACTTGTGGAGTGAGTAGTTAAGACATTGGGGAAAGCCTAATATGTTTTATACTCACCCATGCTTCGGCACTTTGGTGCTTTTGCAGATGTTATCTTCCAAGACAGGGGTAATGGTAATGTATCACACATTTTTTGCACCACTTCATGATAAAAGGTTTTTTTGTGATCATAGAGATTTGGGAAATGGGAGCATGGAGTTTAATGGTATTGATGGATTCTTTAAATGTAATTACCCTATTTAATTTGATAGTTTCTTTTTCTTCCTATGTTGGGTACTTTTTTGTTTTTTTAATGTGAATTAATTGGTGGAATTGTCTATCATTGTTCATAAATCATTTAGTGATATATTTGTATATGGTTGCTGAGTGAATGGTTTTATTCATATAGGTTAAATATTCCCCTGCTTTTGTTTGAATCCATTTGAAATATATTTCTATCCTATGGAATCTTATGGTTGTTTTTTAAGGCCTATTAATGATTCATTGTTTTCTCAAGCTGATGAGAATAGCAGGTCATTACAAGAACTATTTTTTAAAATTGCCAGGTTATGTTTTGATCAAGGAACATTTCCAGAATCCATGTATCAGCTTTATTAGATGTGGTTATGTTTGGGGCGAGATGGATTATGATAAGGCATCATAGTTCTATTTGTAATTTGTTAGTAATCTATGATATGTGTCTCGAGAAAATTTGGATAAAGTGGCTCAACTTGTTTACCTTATTTTTATTGAATACAGACCATGAGGAACCATTTTGAACACATCTCTAGTTTAATTAATGTGGGTATTAAAATGTCGTCCATGTATTCCATAAAAATCATGGTTGAATACTTTTTATTGGTTGATCTAGGTTCAAACATTCCTTTTTTATGATTTCCTTATTATGGGAATGGGTTTAATCGGGATCAACATGTTAAATAAATCATATGAGAGTCAAATTTATAACATTTAGAGGTGTGCTTGTAATGAAAATCCAATGGTGTGTTGAACAGTGGTTTGGAATTGGCCATATAAAGTTAAAACCTATAGTGGGGAGTTCCTTTGGTGTGGATAGTTGACAAGATGGCGATGTGAACATTTCACCATTTAAATGGTCTTAGTTAATAATTGTTTCAGTGTTTCGGCAGGAGAGTGATCTTGGTCTTGAGTATATTTCACTTTATCATCGTATTCTTAAGAAATTCCTATATGTTCATTGAGAATTTGGAAATTCTTCCTGACCATTGAACACGACTTTATGACCCATGTAGGTTATTTCATGTTTTTTTGTTCATGATGGCTTATTGTGGATGAGATGTTATAAGGTGTGGAGTCTGTAAAACCCCATGTTTTAATCTAGAAAGAAAAGGTAAATGAATTTGAACTTTTGTGTTTACTGGATAATTCATTTTTAAAACCATGATTCAAAATTTAATTTTGAGTTTCGGAACCCTTAGAAGATATGTATATGGACTTCAGGGAAGGAATTAAAAGTTTCTCGGGTATCTGAGGAGTTTTAGAAGTGATCGACCAGAAAATTAAGGTTTGGGTCTTTTGTGGAGGGTGCACAGTTTGTTTGAAACCGTACGAACCTCTCCATAAAACACTGCAGACTTGTGTAGGTGAGAATAGGTTGTCACGTGGGCTATGAATGGTTTACCAAACCGTGTGCCTAGACCACATGGTTAGTGTAATAAAACAATAACTATTCACTATTCACTGCACTATTTTCAAATGGTTAGAGAAAATGTGTAAGACAAGCCATGTAGGGAGCTCCTGGTGTCCAGTAGAGGGTGCCTGGTTGTTTCATGGTTTTCCAAACCGTGCGGCCCAAACCATGTATGGTGAACTTTTCTAAAATTTATATTAAATGAATTTTAAATAAAATAAATTAATAACATAACCAATCTAACCCTCTCTCCATCCATACTGTCTCATTATGTACCTCCCACGGGCCTCACCTCATGGTGTGCATGACCACCTATACAGATGCCCTTGGTTATTTGATCTTCACAAGCATTGGATTTTTCTGACGAATCATTAAGGTAAGGATTCTAGATCCTTCCTCACATTTTTGGATGATATTTGCCTTCATGATCTCCCTATTTCATTTGGTGAAATCCCAAGGTTTAGGGATGATTTGATTTTCATTTTTATTTTCAATAAAGGGCATGTGGAAGACTTCTAGGGACTCTTTTGTGCTTGTTTCGATGTTCACTATGAAAGGAAATGTGTCTCTAGTCGATTCATTTTTCACCACCATTTGAGGTATGACTATACATATGTTTTATGGTTTCACCCGATTTATTTTTTTCTTTTGGGAGTCTTAGGGTTCCTAGTAATTTTTATTTGAGTGTGTTAGTCCTTATTGTGATATTATTATGTTCCTTGAGTTTTTTAGACTCTTTGACGTCACCAGGAAGAATTTCACTCATATACTTATGTATTTATATATATATATATCATCTTGTTACATATTCCATCATTAATATGGAAATATTTTCAATGGATTTAAGGGTTATATATATATATATATTAGTTTGTTCTAGGTTTATGTGATCTTTCATGACCTTACCCAAGTCGGGGCTCGATCAGAAACTACCCCAAGCCCATCTCTATAGTCTTGGGTGAGGAGAAAATCACTCAAGAATTAACTAAACACAGGGAGGTGATTTCCTAAGAACCTGTATAGACACACACATCAACCTCTATGAGAAATTACATAGGGAATGAAATAATACAATAAACTCTTCTATAAATATACCAAACATGCATGGACCTCCAAACAGTATGATGTAAGTAAGTGTTAACTAAAAAGAAAAGGGAAAAATACACCCCAAATAAAAATGTCACCAAACCTGACAGAATACTGAAAAATGAAACATCTAGGAGAGCCTAGCTCCGGGATCCCAAGCTATGACCACCATACACAGTCCAAGAACCTCATATCCCTAAGCCCCTCTAAATTCACAATCAACCTGTCTGTCATCAGTATAAGACACGATAAAAGATGGAAATTACCATACAAGAGTGAGTATATACATACCCAGTACAATGACCCAAAAGGGTGTATGCGGAGGAGTAAGAGATACAATAGAAGATTAAATAAGTAGATTTAATAAGGTAAATTAAAAGAGTACAACTCAACCTAGAAAAATAGTAAACATAATATTTTTCCAACCCAAGGAGCTTGACACAGTGAAATTATGATATTCTTGTTGAGTCTTTTAAACATATAAAAGGATATTAGACTAATCCAATAAACCAAAACTAGAAACAGAAAGCATGTGTTATACCGCACACATCATCACCTCTCCTAGAAAGAGACTAACCAACACCCCAGGAGTGGGTACTAATGAGGTATATATATATATGTATATATATGTATATATATGTATATATTCTAAACCAAATAAACATAGAAGATAGAGTAAGGTGATCTCAATCTCTCATCTCAGCCCAAGAATAAGAGTTTCCAATAGTCCCCAAAAAATTCCACCAATGATTCATACCATCTCATGATTCATACCTAAAAATATAAGTCAATGGATCTCAATCCTCACACCTTGATTTTATCATACTTGGGAACAAATGACTCACATTCATGTTTTTAGGTCACATCACATGGATGCATATTGGTGGGTAAAGTGTTCCTCTACCCCATGAATCTAAGGCAACATCAAACCATGTATCCACTCTTATCCACACATTCGAGGGGCTATAAATTTTAGGAAAGGATCGCATTACTTGGTATAATAGGAGGGTTCTACTCTGATAGAAATCAAGGAACTCCACTTCTCATCATGACTAAAGTGTAACACTCGGGAATGTCATCAGGGAACAACTCTAATTGGTCCTACTAGAGGGTAATCCTAGTAAGCTCGTCGGGGAACTCCACTTCCCAGCCCTGCTAGAGAGAATTTACAAAAAATATAATTGGGGAATTCCACTTCCCAACCATGCTATAGGGTCATTATGGTACTGTTATTAGGGAAATCTACTTCCCCTTCCTACTACAGGGTTATGTCTTGAACATAGAGAAACTCAACTACCCAGTCCTACTTGTGTGTAACTAGGAATGACCATCAGGGAATAACACTACCCATTTCTAATCAATGTTAAGTATGGTACATTGATCAGATAACTCCACTACCCACCCATGTTGGAAGACTACTCCTTCAATTCTCTATTTGATTCTATATGAATGCAACTGTCATCGAGCGTCACCTAAATGCATTACAAACCTGTAAAATTTCAATTTTCATCTCAAAAGATTATTTTTATTGAACCTAAATGTTATATTAGAATAAAATCATATGATAGGATAATCATATCCCAAAATACATGTTCAAATGAAGGATATTTGGATGTTCTACGTTACAAGAAGGTAGCTCATGTAGAAGACGACATGTTGGGGGACCTACAAAGTAGGTTGTACCAGTTTATAGCCTGACAATGTCTATAGTCTATAAAAACGTTCTTGTTATTATAGGAATACACACCATGTAGGTTGACAATATGGTGTGCCCAAGCCTTCTGGGGACTGGGTCGTGTGAGCTGGTCATGTTTGTGTACTTGGACCCTGTGTCTAGGTACTTTGGTACACGGCATGTTGGTCCACACTGGATGTTGCCCATTTTTCACAAAGTATTTATTTTATCTTACATGTATTCCCTACTCATGTGAACCTTAAACAAGGATTCCAAACTAGGGAAGGGGTAAACGAAATTTTAGGGAGGGTGACACAACCTATTACCCTCAAATGATTACAAACCATAGTGTCACTGCTGAGGGAGGTTACATGGTTTTTTGTTCATCCTATACAGAGAGTGTAGTCATATTTTTTCCAAGAAGTTCACTTTAAATAGATCTAAAACTATCCTTAGAATATTGTCAAAATACTTTAGATCTGGTGCTATCTATGGCCGAAAATGGTGGATCTACTTAGATATTGATATTTCTGTCTGTCACTCCCTGTATATGGGTCTCTGTTAAACATAGTTGTTTCTTCAGGTGTTTTGAATGCTAATTCACCTCTGATAATAATGTTAATGATGATTAACCATGAATAGGTCATCCTTTCCTCTCAATATTTCAATATATGTTCTCAGATTTCAAAATATTTAAAATTTTTATGATCTGATGCATATCTGGGTGGTCAATCGAGCTCAGGTCGCCCAACAATCATCGAGTCGCAACCCAGAGGATCCAACTAGTGAAGAAAACATATAGTAACGAGCTACAAAAAGAATTTTTTATTCATCACTGGATAATTAGTCTTATCCGCACAGATCTAGGGATAGAACATTGATAAAACAAAATAAATAGAAAAATTCAAGTACATTTATATATGTAATGTATGCATGGTAGGGGTGCAGATCAATGGTGTATTATCAATCTAATCAAAATTTTAATCCGGATCCAAAAAACACCAATATATGATCCCTACTTATGTTTTGGATACATCATTGGTGAATAACACACTCACTCAATGATCAGAATAATCTGATGTGATTGTAATTCTCCGATTTTCCTTTATCTAGAGTTTTTTTTTCATTCATCAAAGGGAAGAGTATGAGAGCTTCACCAGCTGTGGGATAATCATGATCTAATCCTAAAGAATTCTCCCTCATAACACATTTATAGACTTCATTTTATGAAATGTTTTAATTAATAAATTAATAAATTAATCCATTTAAATGCACCAAAAGTGAGAGAGGGTTCTGATAGCCATATTCCAACTCATTTTATTCCCCACATAAGGAAACATGCATGTCTCAGACACTACGGTGGTATTAGATTTATGATCTAATAAACCATTTAATATTAATAATGTTTTTATTTAATTATACATGCATTATAAAATATATTTCATATTTTTTAAAAAATATTTCTGGGTACCCTTGGTCCATGAATCATACACCCTTTCCGCACCTAGCTCTAGAAATATATATAGGAATATTTAAAATTATTACATGTAAAAAAGGGATCTCTACATCATTCCATCATTTAATCATTTCATACATGAAAAGAAAAAATAGGAAAAAACTCTAGATATTAAGCCCTCATTTGTCTCTCCTACTCTTAGGAACTATCCTACATGTTTCAATGCTACCACAACACACAAACAAAAGGGATGGTTCATCCATGTAGGGTTCTCTCATGTTGATCCTCTATTTCCACCAGGTTCTCTACAAAGTAGGATTCATCATTGATGTACAGATCATCCTCGTAAATGATGTGCATAGTATCATTCATATATTACCTCATCTAAGATACATGTAAGATGGTATTCACCCACTCCATTTATGGGATTAGGGAGAGGCCATAGGTAAATTCTCTAACATGCTTCACGATGTCGAATGGCTCAATGATCCTCAGGGATATAATGCCTCCCCCTTCAAATCTCCACATTCCTCATCATGGGGAGAATCTGAAGACGATGTGGTATCTTTGATCAAAATCCATGGGCCTACGATGGCAATATGCATGGGATTTAGGTCTTCTCTAGGGTGTCCTCATCCTATCTCGGATAACCTAATCTTCCCCCATTCACTCTAACACCAACTTTCAGCCTACAAGAGATGGCTCTCCAATCTATGTCGAGTATAAGGATGTCCTACAGATTCTTCCATATTGGACCCAGATTATTCCATGTTGATGGTATATTGGTAGTTTTTATTGTACAAAAACACTTAATAATGGTAGTTTGATCCTCCCAGCTCCAACTGATGTCCAACAAACAAACTCTTTGCATATCCTCTAACACCTTAATAGGGAACTCGGTATGCCCATCAGATTGGGGGAGAAAGGTTTTACTCATCTGCATATAGTTTTTAATGAATTCTTCAAGCCTCTCCATAATCATGATGTAAACCAAGCTCCTAGATTAGGTAAAATCGTCATGGGTACGTCACAATGGTGGGTGATCTCTGGTACATGTTGATTCCCCAAAATCTCCACCAAACTCTACTCCCTGGTTACAAGGAATTATGATGAATTCATGAGCCAATTTACTATCACAATGATTTCATCATGGCCATTTTCTATTCTTAGAATCCCTGTGATGAAGTCCACAGATATGTCACCCCATTTCCCCACTTGGATTTGAAGAGGATAGAAAAAACCTACTAAAACATGGTGCTCATCATTCACTTGCTGATAGGTGAGGCACCGTGAGACAAACATAGATATTCTTCATTTCATATCAGTCCAATAAAACTACCACTGATGTTATTTCTATATATTCCCAACATTGGTATGTTCACCAATGTGAGAAGTGTGAAACTCCCACATCACCTCCACCCACATCATAACTGGAACAACCATTCGACCCGAGAATAAATTTTGTAATTCCCTCTTTCAAAATATACATATAGTGCATCCCTTGTAGATATATGACAATATAAGACCTTAAATTCGATGACCCCCATAATTGACACTCTCACACGCTTGAGAAGGGAAGGAGTCAACACCACTGACTGATGAAAAGTTATACCCTCATGCTCCACCAGTGCCAATTATAGAGAAGCTGACTTCTATAATGCATCCTCAACAACGTGAGACTGGGACTTCCTTATAATGGAGTATTCTCTAATTTTCACCTTTCCTGGAGTATAGACTATCTCAAAGTCATAGTCGTGTAGGATCTATGACCAATGCTGCTATCTCAGGTTCATGTCTCCCTGAGTGAAGACATACATGAGAATCTGGTGGTCCGACTAAACCATAAAGTTCTCTCTTATAAGTTAGTGTCTCTTTATTCATAGGGATAAAAAAACCTATGATATATCTAGGCAATGATTTGTGTAGTTTGGCTTATGGAGACTCAACTACCTTGACCTATATACAATGACTACCTGATGTTGCATCAACAAGAAACATACCCCAGATTCTGAGGCATCTGAATAAACTATGAACTCAACACATTCCCTTGGTCATCTCCAAACTAGAGAACACATCATCCTCTACCTTCACTCGTAAAATTCCTATGAACTTGCTCAAATTAGGTAAATGTATTCCTCTTTCACATTAGTGTGGTCAAATAAACTTTCATTATAGAGAAATCTTCCACAAATCAATTATAATACCCTGCCCAGCCATAGAATCTCAGAAACAATGACACATTATTGGGTGGATCCCAATAAATAATTTCATCAATCATTGATTGATCCATGAAAAAAAATTATTATCCTTTGAAAATACCTAGAATTTGAACCTCATGTATCAGTAATTGTAAAATTGAGAGAATTCTGTTAAACTGGTGATCTCAAAGAAAATCAAGAACCACCATCAGGTGCTATGTATGCTCATCCTCTATTAAAGAGTAGATGAGTAGGTCATCAATGAAGACAAAGAAACTGGTCCAAGTATGGCTGGAAGACTTGGTTCACCAAAGCCATAAAAATGATGGGGGGATTTTTCACACCAAGGGGGTCTCTATGAACTCGTCATGTCTGTAGAGACATCTGAATGGGAACATGGGAATAACACCATCACAAACACAAAACCAATGGTAGTTGGACATGAGAAAGATATTGGAGAACCATATCACACCTCAAAACTGATCAAAGAGGTCTTCAATCCTGTGTAAGTGTTATGTTTTCTTTATTGTGTCCTTATTTGGGAGATGATAATCCATGAAAAGTCGTAATCTCCCATTATCTGTTTTCACAAATAGAATAAGAGCTTCCCAGGTAAAACACTAAATCTAATAAAATGTTTCTCATGAAGTTTATCCAAAAACAACTATAGATACCAATGCTTAGTATGTTTCATATGATACTCCATATAAGATATCTTGTAAGTCCTTCGTTGCAAGTCAATGCAAAAAATTTATCTCCCACCTTGACTGATGTCCCGGAACATCCTCGGAGAAGACGTCCATATAATCCTCCAAAAATTAAAGAACCAATATTCCAGAAGAGTATACTACACCAAGGATAACAATATCCAACTAATTGGTGATAATTTAGAACATCGTACTCACAATATACACCTATCATCCATGAGATATCTCTCTCTCTCCCCAGAAATGTGTAATCCATTCCCATTAGGGTGAAGGAACCTGACTTGTTTGAGGTGATATTCAATCTGACTTAAAAATATGGAAATCCAACCCATACACAATATGATTTCAAAAGGATCAATCCAGATGACAATGAGGTTCCACGTGAACCTCTCTCCGCCATGTGATAACCCGCACTCCCGATAAATGAAAGACAAAGGAGAAGTGTTCCCATTATAAATTTCAGGAATAAGCTATTGTGATAGTGACTCTTCTAGGATATCTAGATCTGTCACTGATATCTAGGATATAAAGGGATTACCAACACTTATTTATACTAATACTGAGGCAAGAGTAGAAGAAAAACAAATCATACATTGAAACATCTCATGTGATACAGGGTTGTCGACATCTAAATTTTATTGTTATCCACGGTCTCGGCCACCAACTCCCTAATCCCGAGGTGATCCACCTAGTGGTAGTAGTGTAAGGATATCATAGTTTCATCCTCCACCCATTGCTCCTCCTACTCCTCTTCCCACTCTACCTTCTTGGGGACCACCTCATCCCCATCTAGGAGATCCCTGGTCAGAACATTGTATCTATAGTGTCTGTACATATGCTATCTTCCTAGGCTACTCAGCTAGTCTAGTTAGGAATTCTCATGATATGTGACCTCACCCATCAAAAGTAAGGAACCACCCATATCTTGGTTTGAATTCTCTTATGTGTTTTCATGGCCTTATATGACTATGTTCATGAGTCGTCTTATGGAAGGGTATCCTATTTTGAGATATCTGGTTCCTGTTAGTAGCTAAGATGACTCAACTCTTTTGTGCCCACTTCCATATCCAGCTATCTGGCATCCCTCCAAAAGAAATCTCAATATCACATATTCTTTCACCAGCACCCCGATATGGGTGGGGATAGAAAAGGGCACTACGTTGAGTTGGATATCTCTATCAAGTCCCTACTGAAATCTTTATTCGTAGAATTTTTCAACATGGATCATGTTGATAGAGTACCATGTAGCATATGTGAACATAGATGTATACTAATCCACTACCATATATCCCTACAGAAACTCCAGAATCTCCTGAATATTGACTATCCATAAAAGGAAGAGTTATTACTCCTCACAGAATAGCAGTTGGGAGTCATTGCACAAGATTGTCGAGTCATCGTGCATTTGTGTAACAAGGCTTCACAAAGTCCCATTCTGTTGTAGGAAAATGATTGTTACCAAATCCAACTACAGATATGTCGGGGTCTAATTATGAATGAAGATATAAACCATCTTCTCTATTCAATCCACTGCTTCCTGAGGATTTATCTCTCTACGGAACCTTAGTAGTCTCTGATGATAGAACTCGAGAAGTGTGCTCAGTCACCGCACATCCTCATCCTACTATAATGGGATGATCATCTACTCAAAAGGTGTAGAATCTAGTAGCTTCCCACATAGTGGAAGCGGATTGCGAGATAGACCATGAACCATTGCCTCATCGCCCATAGGGTTTTTTTTCATGAACTAGAGTTGATATCCTGGATGGATGTCATAGTAGAGGCATTCATCAAGTTATCAAGAATTTCCATGTTAAGGTAATAATATATATATATATATATCAATAATAATGGGGAGATGACTTAATAATGAATGTCAAATACTCAATACACTATGGTAAAATTCCATTGATAACTGCAAAAAAATATCAATATACGGAGCCGACAAGAAAGTAATAAGGGTCTTGGGGAATGGATGTGTTGGCCTCCTGTACCATCAAAGGACTCCCTAGCCTTAAAGCCACACTCGATACACTTTGACAATATAAAAATAACCCTAACAAATCCTCTAAAGGAATAACATTCAAATAGTGTCCCAATGAATGAAATTTATTTGATACAAATCTATCATGACCTTACCCTAGTTGGGGCTTATGCTGAAACCACCCCAAGACCACCTCTATATGAGAAGGTGAAGTGACAAGAACCAAAGAGACAACTAATCTTGGGGAGGACTTTTCTATGTACCTATAAACATCAACACACACATCCAAATCAATAAAAATGTGTATAGAGAATGAAATAAAAAATGAAACATTGATATAAATAAACCAAACATGCATAGACCTCTAAACAGTATGAATTATGGTTTTTTAAACTAAAAAAATAATTGAAAAAATACACACCCAACCAAAAATGTGTCCCAACCTAATAGAAACAGGAAGAGTAAAACATATAAGAGATCTATACACCTAGATAGAAAGCTTTGACCACCATAAGCTATCCCAGAACCATGTATCCCTAAGCACCTTTGATGTCCCTATCAATATTTCAATATTTTACATAAGACACGACACATATGTGAAAATCCCATATTGTGGTGACTTTATAAATACCTAGTAAGAATCCCCAAAAGGGTGAATGGGGAACAATAATAAATACTATAGAAGAGGAAATAAGTGTATAAAAAAAGTTAGTTTTAAAGAGTACTACACAACCCAATAGGATAATCAAACAAAGCTCATCCAATCACAAGGAGTATAGCATAGGGTGAAGATGAACATCCCATCGAATCTTCTCTACCTATTGTAATAGTGTAGACTTATCCAACAATGAGAATCTGGACATAGAAAGCAAGTGGCATACCCCGCATGTATTCACCTTTACTGTAAGGTGTGTAATAAAACCCAAGGAGTAGGTACTGATGAAGAATATATATATATATATATATTCTCAGTAAAACAATTCTCGATTAGAGAGGAAGGGGTCAAAATACCTTAGGCCAACTTAATAAGAATATTATCCAATCATTCCAAAATAATTCTATCAATGATTTTGAACATCTCACATTTATATCATGAACACACAAGTCTAAGGAAAACAATCAACACACCTTGATATTGACCACTTTGGGTGGCACTGACTCACCTGCATGGTTTTAGGTCCCGTTTCAAGGAAATGCCTCCATGGGGAAGGAGCTCCTCTTCCTTACGAATAAATCGATATGCCAAACCATGTCTCATCACTGTGATTCAAATTCGAGGGGCCATATATTATAGGTAAGGATCCCTATCCCAAGTACGATAGAAGGTTAATACTCTAAATTTCAATGAAGAACAACACTACCCATCCTGACTGGTGGGTAATTCTAGGGAATTTCATAGGGGAATGCCACTACCCAGTCCTACTAGATGGTATGCCATGTATGTTCTTAGAGGAACTCCACTTCCAAGCCCTTCTATAGTGAAATCATAGAATGATAATCAAGGAATTCCACTCCCTTGGCCTTATGGAAAGAAAGGCCAGTACTTTCCTCAGGAAACTCCACTACCCAACCCTATTGGAGGGTTATGCCCAAAACATTGAGGAAGTACACTTATCAGTCCTTCTGAAGTGTAACCCAAAAATGCCATTAAAGAATTTCACTTCCCAACCCTACTGGATGGTAATATTATAAATGCCATCAGGTAACTCCACTTCATAGCATGGTTGGAAGGTTATTCTTGTAATGCTCTTGTGATTTTGTATCATAAATTCTATCATTGGGAGTTTCCTTGGAATGTTCCAAACTAGGAAAATTTCATGTCATATCTTGAATGATGATTTTGATGACAACATCGAATTTTATGTGAAAAAACACACCGGATAGGCTACTCGTAGGTCAAATTCAGAGTTAAAATGAAGGATATATGGATGTTCAAATTCTACTGAAAGGAGATCAAGCAGAACATGGCATGTGAGGGGAATGACATAGTGTGTGTTCCAACTTCGCATCATGTTTGTGTCTCTGGTTAGTATACATGTACCTTTCTGAATGGGAATACATGTTTTGTTGGTGGATTATAGGGTATTCCCAACACCTCTAGGTACTTGGTCGCATCTGCTAGGTATGTATGGGTTTTTGGACCCCATGTTCTTATAAATTCATGCATTGTGTGTTGGTTCATACAGGATGTCACCAGTGTGGTAAAACCGTGTTCGTATCCTCTTACATAGTTCCCTCACCCGTGATACCTATCACATTGGGTTTTCAACCATGGAAGGGGTATATGGTGTGAGAGGGTGAGTTACACACCATGTTACCCTCAAAATTTCCCAGTCCCTAGTGGTGTTTCTGAGGAAGGGTACACACTATGTTGATTATCCAACACGTGTGGTGTAGTTGGACTTTTTTATAGAAGATCAATTTTCCTAATTTGGGTTTGTGCTTCAATTCATTCCAAACCACTTCATATCTGATGCAATCTAAGGTTGAAAAAGATAGATCTATTAATAAATCACATTTTCGGGCAATCCCTCAACATAGATTGGTCGCCATCACACAAGGAAGTTTCATTTGGTGTTCTGACCAACAATAGGCCACTCATCATCATGTTCTGGGTGATTAATCCTTGGATCGGTAATCCTCACCTCTCATGTTACTCATATCTATGCTTCGTTCACAAAACCATTAACATTTCTTTGATCCTCCATGTATTCAGCTTCCCGGTCCTTCTCAGGTCTCGAGGTAATTGTCAAAAATGCACCGCAGGGATCTAACAAATAAAGAAAACATATAGTAAAGAGGGATAAAAGAACCAAAAACAAAGTTTTAATCATTTTTGGACAAATTTTATTGGCCAACAGTCAAGAATAGGTCACCAAGGATAAAACATTGATTAAAAAATAAAGCAATTCTATTACACTAGAACCTGCATATACTGGAGGGAGGGGCACAAATTAAAGAATTATTATCATTTTACGTATAATATTAATATAAAGTCATAAAACACCAAAATATTATCCATAACTATATTTTGGATTGATCATTGGTGAAGAACACACTCTTAAAATGATCAGAAGAATATGATGTGTTCTTCATGCTTCAATTTTCCATGATCCCTGGGATTATTGTCATTCATTAAAGGGATTCATCAATGGTTAGTGGTGTATAGAATCATTGATAGTGTGAGAATTATTATTCAACCTTGTATAATTCTCCCAAATTACATATTCATAAACATCATTTTAGGTCATGGTTTAATTAATTAATCAATTAATCCATTTAAACACACATATGGTGAGTGAGGGTTATGAACCTCCCACATCAACAAATTTTTTGTTCGACCTAGTTAAAATAATGTGTTATTAACACAAAATTATTCTCATATTTTTTATATCATCAACCATTTAATAGTTAATCTATATTTTTTAATTGATCATGCAGGTGCAATATAAAATAGTTTTAAAATTTTATAAATTATTTCCAAGCACACAGGGTCTCCGAATCACATTTCGTCTTTGCTCCTATCTCTTTAAATATATATAGAAATATTTCAATGTTGTAGAGGGAAAAAACTAGGTCTCTACATATTCATTTTCATTGTCAAACTGTTCAGGTTCCATGTGTTTGTCTTGGTCGACTTTCTAAGGCAGGGTCTCATTCCTTTGACATTAAATTTATTAATGCATTAATTAATTTACTTCACACATTTATCTATATTCCATTCAATATAAAGTAGTTTTTCAAAAATAGTTTCTGTTTGTGAATTGGGTTTGATTCTTAATTAAACAAATGAATTATTTTGTATATAATGTCATGATATAATAATAAAAGCCCTCCAACGGAGTTGCACTGTCTTCAAGATAAAAAATAATGTTAATAAATTTTTTCATTCTTGGATCATTGTTTTGGTGTTTCTATATGTTTGCAGTTATGATTTATAAATTTCATATTTAGTTTCATGGTTCTTTTTTTGTTGAAATTTCTTAATTGGGAATATGCCATATTTCCATGACAATTATACTTTACACATGAGATCTTGAAATGTAGTTCCTGTCATATTGAGTTAATTTAATTGTTTAAGGTAAATGGTTTGTATAGGATGACTTATTCAAGATGGTAGCATCCTATATATATATATATATTAACCATGGTACCTTTTGTTGAACTTGAGCTTCAATAATTGTTTTGGAATGTTTTGGTATAAATCATGATTTTTTTAAATTGAATGGAACAGGGGATTCTAATTCCATGCCCCTAGTTATGCCTTCCTAAATTATTCATGTGAAATTTGATTTTTTATTTAAAATTTTCTCCTAGTATTGAAATTAATAATGTTTATTTCCTTGTGAATTAAATTATGATTATGATAGTGGTTATAATGGAAAGTATAAATGAAATTCCTGAGAGGTACTGCCCCATTGATTTCATCGTAAATGGGATTATACTTAATTTATTAAACGGATTAAAAAATATAGGATGAGAGGTTTTATTTCCCCAACTAAGTTATAAATGATCCTTTAAAATAGGTTGTGATTTGAATTTATGGGAGGTTTAGATGGGTATGGAGACTCAAGATCCTTTACATTAGTGTCGGGCATGGGGACCCTCGCCACTACTTCAATATGAGTGAAAGGTATTTTGAGCGCCACATTCCATATATAGTGTTTCTATCACACGCACACTATCCTTCCCATGTGACATTCGTGATGCCCCTTAACACTGTCAAGATGTTCGTATTGCTATTTCATGAGTAAATATTATCATCAGGTAGACTGGTGTTCGATACATGTGTGTTACATCTTGGTCACCTATAATAATATATATATATATTGATATTACTACCCTCGGAGTAGAGCGTATCAGCTCGAAGACTAGTGTTAGATTCTTGCATGTTACATCCTGGTCTACTTTAAAAGAATATATATATATATACCTTTGTATATGTATATAATATATATATATAGTGACTTGATTAGACTCATATTATTTTTTTGAGCCAAAACAAGTATAGTTCTCAGTTGTCCCAATGGAAGTTGGATGGGTGGTTGTTTATTTATTTAGTTCTATTTTTTAATTATGTATACTTGTACACTATTTAATCTATATTGAACTCTATAGACTGGGATCGACACCATGGGTGCTGGAATACTAATATTTATATCTCACACCCTCTTCGATCTTCCATATAAATGGGGTACCTGAGTGTATCATCTATTTATAGGAACAAAGACCCTGTGTGTTGCTGTGTTTTTGTACCTAGGTGTTATGAGAAAAGGAATAAGCTAGAGCTTATGATTCATTTCCTTACATGAGTCTTGTATTGTTCTATATTGTAATTAATATTTTATTTTTACTGTATTCATTTGTGTTTCATTACTGTGACATGCATGCATGTTTTTTATAAACTAGCGCTGGCCACTTAATTTCTGTTAATAAAATATTTATCTTCCACTGCATTCTCCTTAATTATTCAGTACTTAAACTATTGAATGTTATTTATTCTGTTTTAAATTTTTGTAACTCTAATATTAGGTCATAGTATCCCCATTATCACCTCCTATGAACCTTGTTGTTATTCATCAGCCTTTGTTATACGAGGAGACGGTCTTGGAGACATGTGACTAACCTATCCGCTAACGTACAAGTGTTTTTTCGGGCTGAGACATTACAAATAGTTTTAATCCTTATCACTAAATATCTAAAATAATGAAGAAGAGTTTAATATTATGGAATTTCATCAACCGTACGTCATTAATGACTCAATAATATATATATTTTTAAATACTGTAAATTATTGTATTTCATTATTCACCAAATATTCAACTATTTTAGAAAAATACCAAAAATACACCTTAATTTTTTTTAGTTTGTATAATTTTAAAATGGTGTCCATTTTAAGAAAATATGTTTATAAATATTAGAAAAATAATTTTTCATTAAATCATCATTTATTTGAAAAATAATAATTTTAAAATAATAAATGACTTTATGACATGTTGAAAACCTAATTAAGGTCTCATAAAATTATATTAAATTCATAAGAAAATAAAATATTAATTTTTAAATGTATATTTTGAAAATATATTTTCTTTTAAATCAATATATTAACTAGAAAATTTTAAATAAAATACTTACATTTCACAAAAATATTAATACTTAACATAACATTTTTAAAACATTTATTTACTTATTACATGATATAAATATATAGTATTCTCATTTAAAAGATACATGAATTTTATATATAAATTCAGATTTTAGGAAATTATTCTATTGTCCATTTTACTATTCCTAATAGTCCCATTAATATTCTAACTGTCAGGTTACTATTATAATAGTATAGGTTCATTAATTTATATAAATACCACATATTCCATACTAAATATATGAAACAAATTAATTAGGTTATCTATGATTTTTTATAAAATATAATATAATTATAATAAAGGAAATTTAATCCATAAAATTTTGGTTTATTACAGGATACCACGTTTTGAAAGGGGTGAAAAATTCTTAAAATTGGTTTCTTCAAAAATGAAATAAATGAGGTTGATAAAAAAATAAAAAACATCAATTAAAAAACTAGGGTTTTTAAAAGATAATTTATTAAAGAAATATTCATTTATAAACATTCATTAAGAAGATTTAAAAGCTCTTAAATATTTTAAAAAAATCAAGAAGTAAAAGAATCCTTTTTTAATTCAATAATTGATCATTAAAATTAAAAATCTATTTCTTTGGGAAAATATGAATATTTAGTTTTCTTTTCCAAATAATAAATATTTAAAATCATTTGAATCCCATTTTTAAATCAATGAACGGAAGCCTCTGAATGTAGAATTCACATATAGGGAGTGAAATTTTAAAATAGTTTTTAGAAATTATTTTTACTATTCTTATAAAAGATGATGGTATGAGTCACATTAAAAAATAATTTTCCATAGTGTAGAATGAAAATTACTTTTTAATAAAATCTTTGGTTTGATGAAATAAATCATGACAAAAAGAAGATCAATAAGAACAAGTATATCTCATTGATGTTTGTTGTGTTAAAAAAGACTCTTATATCCTTGGTACCTATTGAATCGAATGATATATAAAGAAAGAACATTATATTTCCCTTAAAACACCATTAATTTCTTTAATATAGAAACATTAATTTTATTTACATTAACCACCATAATGTAGAAATATCATGGTGAATAATATGAAATTTTAATTACAAAACTAAATTTAAGACATATAACCCCTTACCATGTTTTTTTACTCCAACATGATTTAAATTCCCTTAAAATAAATATATAATAAATATAAAATTATTATATACCATTTTATTTTATATAAACATTTATAAAATTCATTTAAAATTATTCACTACATCTATATTAGATAGTTATTATTGATTTTAGATATCTTGTGTGAGTAGTCTTAATCATTTGAAATAGGGTTTTTAATAGAGGTGTTTTTATTGTTAATACAGAAAATTTCATCATTCCTAGATTATTCAAATTTATTAAAAATTTTCATTGACTACATTTCTCAAATTTTACTATATAAAATATGTGTATATAGCTTATGAAAAAGGAAATTGTGATGAATTTTATCTAATGTGTTTAATAATCAAAATGATATATATACATAAATATATTATATATTAATGAAACCTTTCTATAAACATTAAATCATTTTTAAAAAATTTATATTAAATGATATTACTATTATATAACATAACATAATAATTCATGGTATCAATTTTGATACATATTTCACATAGGTGGTGAAAACTGGAAAAAATGAGAACTTTTTATAATAATATTAAAAGAAATGACATGTTTTTTTTCAATGATAACAATTTTTAAAGAAGATTAAACATTTTATATATATTATTTACCATTACTAAATTTATTCATTAAACCATTCATGTATGGTGGATTTGATAAATTAATGTCGTTGGTTGTCGAGGTAGTATTCCACACATACACAGGTTTAATGATGTCATTTATCAATGAATGTGATGAAATGAAGGTGTATGATTAATCATCAATTTAGAATTATAGATTCAAAATCATTAGAATACCCATTCTTGAAATCTATTTCTGTCACCAATCATTAGTGGTGGTGATGAAAAATGATATCCATCAATTTTATTGGTGGTGATAGTCCACACATAAGAAAGATATATGTTCTTTTGTTTTTATTTATTGATGCTGAGGATTGAATAATAGTCAAAAAAATTATATAATAATATCAATGTTTATTAATAAGTTTATTTTTTTCTATTTGAGTGGATATAATATGTTGAGAGGAGGATGGTTAAGAAGAAAAGACTAAGGAGTAAGAAATACTCACATTGAGAATTCAAGATTTCGCTTGAAAAAATATGATTTAGTCTATAAAATTGAGACAAGAGGTTTACCAAATTGTGAAAGGATTATAGGAGGAGATAAATGGAAGTTTTCTCATGATGAAATTTTTATTTATATGTGTGGTAGGAATGGGTATAAGTGTTCCCTTCTTATCATTGAAGAGAATGGTAATTTTGGGACTGCACAATATTTTTCTACAAGTGAACAACCCAATTAAATGATCAATTATTTGAAAACTAGAAAATATGAATTTGAGATTCCATTTGGGATTCTTATCCACAATATGGCTCATTTTTTAGATAACATGGTTTGATTTATGGAATTTACTTTTGGACCTTTTTTACTTTTATCCTAATATACTTTTACATTGGGAATAAATTTTTTTCATTGGAAAATTAATTTAATGAACAAATCAAAATTTTCATATTTAATAATTTGAAAATTCATAATTATAATAGAAGAAAATATTTTATAAAATAAAAGATCTATGTTTCAGAACATTCAATTTTTTAATATATTCTGTTCATATGTAAATAAATTAATTTTTAAAAAGTATTCTTGCTTAAATTTTATTTTCCAATTAAAAAATTTATTTTAATTAACTATAATGAAATAATTCTATTTAAAATATCTTAATTACTATTATTTAGATTAATATAAATAAAAATGTATTTTACCCTAAAATTTTTTAATTAAAATAAAATACTAAAAAATTATTTTCAATTTATATATAATGTTAATTATTTTCTAAAAAGCACATGTTTTTATATTATGAAAATTATATTTTAAAATAAAAAGTTTTACTCCATACAGAAATATTTAATCAATTATCATGTTTTAAATAATTATACATCTTTATTATATATTGATAATGTCATAAAATGTACATAGTATTTTTCACAATTCACATAAATATAAATTATTTCAAAAATATTAAAAAATCAATATGATGATAATATTGAAATAGTAAATCCAAATAAGAATGTTAATTTTTTAAATTTGAAATTATAAATATTCTAAATTTATATTTTAGTTGAATATACAATACACTATGAAAAAAATTCTAGAAAAATTGCCTTTCAATAATTTAATCATTCTTAATCTTATTTTGTTTTCATTTCTAATTGATTGAAATATTTTTATTTATTATTAATTTTATCAATAATAATTTCTCAAATTTATGATTACGACTTGGCTCATCATTGTTTGTTGTTTCATGGGGGTAAATCTATCCAATATAGTATTAATTTTTAGAACATAAATATTAAAAAATAACAAGGTGTTATAATGATAAACATTATAAGCACCTCAATATATATTAGCAATATTAAGAGAGTTACCCATTTATAGACACCTAAATGAAATCTATCTAATTTTTTTCAAAACCTAACATCTTTTTTGATGAATTAGTTGTCACATAATGGATGTGATATATAAATTAGGTTCCAAACTAATGCACAATTATGATAATCAACCATGGGTGTGAAATTACTTCCTTAAAGAATCTTTTTACATCAAGGATATGAAATTGGATTAGAATTATCGATGTAACATCTCCCATAATACTTCAATCTGTTCGCAATATCTATAAAATAGAGTCCGCTTCAATCTAGACACAGAATCTAAAAAACATAATGAAGATGTAATATAATTCCCCATACTTTCGTCAAATCACGATATCCTTGCCTTTTTATCGGCTGATCTTTTTTCATACATCATAGGTTATGCTTTAATGATACTATTTTTTTACTATCCAAATGTAATAGTCACTAGTTCCAAAGGATCTCATCCATGATAACTCTCTATGGATGATATTATACAGAATTTAATATCCTTTTCCAAATATAACCCTTTTATTTTTATTTCCAAATCATATTGTTACCATAGAAGTATGAATTTGTTTATTCATCTATTAGAGACAGTCTCGTATTTTATAATAGATAAATAATGGGGTAATTACCAATAAGACCCACAATCTAAAAAGAAAATATGTTAAAAACTATATAAATGGATAAAAAATCCAATACATATTGTAAAATACATAAAAATCAATGCAAGATTTTGTGACTTCCAAATTAATGTCATAATAATAAATCCTTTGGTAGAGAAACCCACTTCAATGATAACGACATTATTAGATAATAATGTGAAAAATAATTAATAATTGAATCCTAAACGTCTTTAAAATTTTGATATTAAGGATAGGGTTGAGTATAAAATTATACTTAGAAGGGTTCTCCATATAGATTTTCATTAAAATGTTATTATAAAAAACTTTTTTCTCTATGAAAAACTACTGAAACATACATGTTTCCAATCTCAAGGTTGACTATAAAACCCACATCACTATGGATCACTTGCCAAATCCACATTGAATCATATTATAATAAAAAACATTATAATATATCATTTATGGTACCCTTAAATAACTTCACCAATGATATGGTCACCCTCATATCCCATTAATAAATTTCATGGAACCCCCATTCTATTCATATCCAAAAAATATCATACCACATTACAACATCATCGATAGAACCACTAAACAACTACCACATATGACCAACCACATCCACAACTACATACCAAAATATAACAACATAAACATATCAATAACTCGTTATTTTTTCACTACCAAATCATCGCATAACATAATTTAAATCCATCAAAACATTTAAACACTTGTTCTATAATAGTTTAGTAGATCATTTGGTTAGTCATTTTCATTACACATTCCATATATGTTGGGGGTATAACCATAACAAAAAACTACATATGGTCCTTGTTTGTGTGATCTAACTCAAGTGATGGTGTGTAATAATTCACAAAAAATATAATTTATATGAATATAATTGTAAGGATCCACCCTTAAACATTACTAAATCTTGAGTTATTCAAGAATCACAATGAGGATCTTTTCAGGTTTAGAGTTTTAGAGAATTAGGACATAACTATTACATCTCGAATGATTACAATTTAGACACTTCTACTAAGTTTCCATAAAATAAAAACTCTAAAAAAGAAACATGTCTAGTTCCATGTTTTAGATATCATGTCTTTCCTTGAGCCCATCCTTGACCCTATTCATATTTAAGTCCTGTGGAGAAATTTTCAAAAACCTGGGATGAGCATAAAAACCCAAGTAAATGATACACAATGAAAGAAAACTGTTAGTTTTTCAAAACAACAAGTAAACCATGAATACTTTATCAATGTAATACTTTTCACCTTTATGAAGTAGTAAATACTCTTCACTAAATAAAATATCACTACTTATCCTTTGTAACCAAAATATTATAATAAACCCATATAAAGAACAGATAACATATAAAAGTAACTTGGGACATAAACATACTTAAATCGAATAACCATACGGTTGACTTCAACACATATCACTACATGGAATAACCATACATCTGACTTCCATACCCAATGCATTGGAGTTTATAACGTAACCACCCATCCTGGTATTCACAGAACCACCCATCATTTGGTTTATCACGTAACCACCTGTCAAATGTCCAAGTACCATTATAAAAACATAACATATAAATCAATTATAAAGGAAAGAAACCATTTCCAAATTTCAAGCACAATATATTAAATATATTTATATAAAAAATCCATTATCAAAAACATTTTCAATACCGAAATACATAAAAGAGTAAATGATATTTGTTTACTTTTAAAAACATTACAGCTTGTTGAGGAAGCAAAAGATCAAATAACACTCACAGCTGCGGAAAGGTCGTTGTTACCACGTATGTTAAAAAGAAACATAACTTTTGTCATTTAGTGAAATGATTCGTATAGAAAAGATCCCTTTTGAATAAAAGTAAAATTCAATGGGGTTTATATAGCATATAAAATAAAGTCTTTTATTAGAAGAAAATACGCCTCAATGAAAGGATATTGAGATGAAGTCCCTTACAAAGACGGTATCCTTTGATTAAGAATAAATCAATTACATAATTATGTGTGAAAAATAAGAATACACCCAATATAAAAGGTTATTTAGTGAAAAATAATCCGAGGTCATTCACACATATTCATAGGATGACATGTTCAAGAAGTACAATATTAACCCAAAGAATTCAAGTTGAGTTAAAAAGTTTCCTTACGAAAATTTGACAGCCTAATGGTGTCTCGTTAAAATTCAGAAAATGAGTTGATGAGATAAAAATGGTATCTCATCACTTGGACTTAAAATTTAAATCAACAAGGATATATAATAAGATATCCCAACATAATAAGATATAAATTTAAAGAGATAACAAAAATAAGTCTTTTAAAAAGAGGAGGGTGAAAGGTTCCCTTACCGATTGGGTAACTTACGAAACGTACACCCCATGAAACAAGGGTCATAAAATGAAGATGTAAATACCCATAAATGAGATTATATTACAAAAATAGTAGTATAATGGCTAGAACATACACCACATAAAACGAAATAGTGGCTAATGTATCATGAATCTCACGGGAATAAAAAGTGATATAAAAACCCCTTACCTCGTTTAATCAATCGAGTGGAATGACCATAAGATAATAACCACCAATTGAATTTCAGAACAAAATGAATATAAATATAATCATGATAATATATATCAATTGGAATTATAAAATAAACCAAATTCCCTAAATAAGTTGCGAACAAAGGAAATCTCACAGAATTAAAAGTGAGATAAGAAATCCCTTACGGAAATTCAGTAGCCTAACGACCCCACTTAAAGCTTAACAAAATGGATTGATGAGATAAAATAGGGTCTCTAATCATATAAAAATAAAAATTACAGTAATATGAATATTGTAGAACATTCCCCAACATAATAAAGAGGAGCTTAAATAAATGACAAAAATGAGAGTACTTAAAAGAAAGAGAGAGGTACGATCCCTTACCTCAAGTCTGACTTGTCTTGTTCGTTTCATTATATTCCCGAATAATAAAATTTGGCCAATTTGTAATTTCATAAGGAACTTATTTAAAGATTATTATTCATTTCATATCACATATTATAATGTTAAAATAATTGGTTAATAATGTGAGTTCATATCAGACATTTTTGTTGATGTTCGGTACATGAGTTAAAATTGAACTTGTTGGAAAAACAAATTTCTATGTAGTTATGGATACATCGTCTCCAGAATAGTATTAATGATTTAAATATCATATATATCAATTATATATTTATTTTATAATATTCCATAACATTTGGAGATAAAAATTGAAATGCACCGTTCATGGAGATGGTAGGCCGTACGTACGCATGAACGCTACTTTCATTTCTTTGTCATATTATAGGAATTAAAACTAAATGAGATATATATATATATTATAATTCCAGAATGATATCCATAATTTAGATGTAACATATGACATATATATCCATTATATATATGTACTTATAATAGTACATAACATTTGGAGATAAGAAATGAAATGTACCGTTCATGGAGATGGTATGCCGTATGTATGCATGAACGCTACTTTCATTACTATTTCATAATTAAATTGAATGAAAAAATAATAATTATACATAGTTATATTATAATTAAAGTATAATATAATATATGACATCATTAAATACATCCTTTTTACATCCCACATATGGTATTAACGAATCAAATCACTTTGAGCGGGCGGCAGTCCGCACTTCCTAAAATGAAATTATCGCGTTTACCCAATATGGAAACCATAAAGGTATGGAATAAATGAAAAATAAATAAGCATAAGTAATACATAAACATAAGGTATATATGATATATAAATACAGTGACATCTTAATGGCCTCCATGAGAGGTTTCAAAAGAATGTTAAATAATCATCGTTTCGTGAGGCGGCAATTCACCACCCACAGAAACAATATGTTATTTAACCATTAGATAGAGGTGTGTATGAGTGTAGTTAGAATACTCTTCATAAAAGAATCCTAGTATATTTACGTTACTGGTTTTGTTACAAAATAATGTAATAAAAAGAGTTTATGGGGTTGGAGAAGCAAAATAAAACAAAAGAACCTAAGAGAAGACATTACCTTCAAATCAGATAACTCTTTTTGATTTGAGCTCAAGGGCTTCCTTGGAAATAATTATGCCCAATGTGAGGATTCTTGAAGTAAGAGAGAGATGTGTAGATACAATATTAGAAGAGTTTGGATGAGTCAAGGGCATGAGAGGTGTGGGTAAGGTGGTAAAGGTGGGGGCCTTTTATAAGAGGGAGGAGAGGCACTCTTGGAAAGTCTTGAAAAGTTACTTTATTAGAAAATGATTTTTGGATATCAAAGGTCCCACAATTATATATTTATAGGATAAGGTGATAAGGGTTTGAAATACTCTCATACAAAAGGTTTTTGACAAGTGTATGTTTTATATTTTACATTATCTATTCATTTTATTTAAATCGTTCATTAATGTGGAAATCGTTGCATCATCATGGTGTCATAAATAAATTTATTTATTTAATGTCTTAAAATTTTAAAAAAAATACTATAATGTATGAAATCTATTTAACTTTACAATAACTATTTATAGTTAAAAATATGACTTCTATAACCCCATGTAAAAATTGTTTTAGTAAAATAATACATGTTAGTGACATTTTTATTTTAACATTAAATAAAAAGTTATTAAGGTCATTTTCTTAGCCAAGTGGCTCCATGGGGTCCCCAAGTTGAACCGTGGATTTCCTTGGTCGGCCATGACTAATCAAATAATGGTTGGACATGTGTCAAAGTCATTTAATATTATTATAACATTATATTTACCTTAAATTACACTAATTACCTTTAATCGCGATGAAAAAAACATAAAAGTTACTATTCACCAAAAAATTATTTTAATCACATTGAACAAAATTTTACATACTAATGACAAACATGGATGTCGTATTTTTGAAATTCAATTCAAAGAAGTGGTAAATTTTCATTTAAACGAAAAATCAGTTTTTTAACTACCACTTAGTGGTTTCACTATTCATCAAAAATTGAAGTTTTTCAGAAAAATACCAAAAATTCACAATAAGCTATATTTGATATTCCAAATTCAAAAATGATGTCTATTTTACAAAATTCAAAACATATAAGTTGAGGTAATAAATTTAATAATTAATTCCCGTTGTCAAAACAAAGAGCGTGTTTTTAAGAAACAAAATATATCAAAAGATTGACACTAGTTTAAGTCCAATTTCTAAGTGAAATTAATTTTAATGACCACCATTAGATTAAATGGTAAAAATATATTCTAAATAAACTTTAAAACCAATTAAAGAGCTAATCTATCCATATAAATAAATCAGATTAAAAAGTGGTTTTGAATTAAAATACAACATTTTCACTAAAAAGGATCTTTATCGAAAAAATAACAAAAATTTACACAATGTTTATTTTGATGTCTAGATTCTAAAGAAGGATTTTATTTGGTAAAATATAACATATAAAATTGTCAAAAAGTGGATGTAAAAAGTTTTCTCCATCAAAAGGCAGTTAATATACCTTTTAAAGAATATTATAGTATTTACGCTTAAATTTGTATTCATTCGCATTTTAAGCCTCTAATATTTATTGGATAAAAGTAAAAATATTGGACAAGCATATATAATCACTTTTTAGTTAGTTCTATTCATTCCCGCCATTACATTGGCTAGGGGTTTACTACCATCTACAATAATATTATTTTATTATTACCGTGCAACATATGATTTCAAAAAAAAACTCATTATTGCGTATTGGGTACGCCATCGAACATAGCATCCCATTTTAAGTAATATTAATAATTTATTCACAAATATTAATATAAATGAACATTTAATATTCATTACTTACCTGTTATGTTACATCCTTCCCCCCTTTTGGAAATTGCATCCTCGCAATTTTAAAATTGGGATTCAAAACTTTATTGAAAGCCCCACATCGGAAAAGGATTCAGTTAAACTCCCACTTTAAAAGGATGAAAGGGAAGTACAATAATCACCCGAGTTAACCCACACTAGGATTCCATGTAGAAAAACATGGACATGGAAGAGAAAAAAAGGGTCATGTTCTAATGGAGAGTGATAGAAAACATGATTAGGAGAAAGTTAACTACAAGAAAATCCCAAACTTGTGATGGGTTAAACGGTATTTGATTCCCTAGTAGGAAAAGTTAAAAATCAACATTTTTGTTTTAAGTTACTTCTCATTGAGGAATTTGTTTTTGAGATTAACTAAAACATAAGGAAACATACTTACTTTTCATGTTGACTTTCAAATTTTACTAGATTTCTTACACAAACTCATATTTTCCCCAAAAAACGAGTATTTAGGATGACTTGTTCACATTGACAGTTCTATAATCAACTTCTAGAGAATCACCTAATTCAATAAAGTGAACTATATATTTCCCAAGTCCTTAGACCAAAACCAAAACCAAAATTGCTAGTACGAGATCATACAATACCCAAAAAGGATAGTCCTTTATAAAAAGTACTACTACTCTTCATCTCTAAAATTGTCCAACAAAACCCAAACCTCATCAAAGACCATTCAATAAATAGCTATCCATAAAATTCTTCAAAGTAATCCAAACTAAGAATAAAACCCAAATCTCCGAAGGATTTAATCACATAGTCTTCCAAGATAAATCTTAACATTCATCTCCAAATAACATCAGTTTATCTTAAAGTCTCGTATTGAAAAGTAATTAACCTAATCACATAATCAACATGATTGGTTAATCATTTTCATAAATAAACAAAATCGTCCTATTTCCACAATAAAACATAGATTCTTACAAACTAAAATTTCAGCCATTATTCCAGAATTGAAATCAAACCATATTCTATCTTCCTTAGGGATATAGTGTTTCCTCAAAAGAGAGAAAGTCTTTCCCAACAACCTTTATCACTTAATAACCAAATCATTTTCCTATATGAGGTATATCCATTTGATAAAAAATAAATTCCCAAAATCGAATTATTCTTGATTCATACAATTATATAACTAAAAATAATTTTTCATACTAACCAGGGACTTCACGTAGTCCAGTGGTAGGTGATAAATACCAGTCGCACTTTGGTTGTGGGTTCGATTCCCACATCTTTGTCCGACATGACGGGTTGTCACACGGTCTTCATGTTTTCCTTTTTCCAAAACTATATAATTCTCAAAACATTCCCCAAAAAGAGATAAAATCATCAAAAATAACCATAACATAATTTAACATCAATTTTATCTCATGCCTTTAATTTTCCATCATAACATATAGTAACCCGTAATTACCTCAAAATTAAGAATCATATAAACCCAAATGGTTCTTTATTACTATGTCCACAAAAGAAAAGATAACTATTCATTGAGTAAAATTTTCATATATCAAACATCATGGTTACACATACTATGAAAAGTATTCTAATGTAACCCCATCATCAAAAGAGACTTAATAATTTTAAGAATTTCACCATCCTAAAATCTACCATAACTCTTGAATCCCTTATAGGTTTACTTCTTAATCATTCAACATTCTTCATAATCCATTCACCATTCCTTTCCAACTTATTCTGAAATACTTCTTTCTTATAAAAAAAATCATGAATCATATCCAAATATTCCAAAATAAGAAAATATATGTTATAAAATAATCCATACCATTAATTTGTCATTGTATGTTTATTCATCCTCAATATTAATGGCATTAGGTATTGGTAAATGAATATTTGTATGATCTTAGTGATCCCATTCCCGAAACATCTTTATAGGACATGTGTTTTCATAATAACGATGCACACCACATTTAAAACATTTAATTGATCCCTCAAAAATAACTTCATTCCCTTTCCTCGAGTCAACTGGATTATTAGTTTTTCCATGGCGGGTTCTTGCTTTATAACCTTCATTTCCACATCTACAACATCTTTCTGTCCCTTTGAAACATTTTCCTAGGTGTTTCTTTCCACATATTTGACACATAGGTTTTTGAACACACTTACCTTTATGATTATTACCTGAACTTCTGTAGGGATTTGTTTCTCGCATATATGATGCCTTATAAGAATCACCAAGGTTTAGGTGGTCAATCATGACTCCAGATAGTTGGTTGAGGATAAAAACAAGAGTACTCATTATTGCACCCATATCATTCAGTAGCACGCTCATAAAACTGTAACAGTTTATTTCACATCCACTATAACTTTGGTGCCTGCTAGTTCCAACCATTTACTAAAACCAAAAATGTCAGTGTGAGAATATCAATAAAACTATCATATAATAGTGAGGAAGATAAACACTAATATATAGTTATCCGATTTATCTCAAAATCATTATAACTTTCAAAAATACAATGACTCCATCTAATATGCTACTCATTGTGGTTATACATAAATTGTCACTTATGCTTAAACTACAATCAAACCTCTAAAGTTTTCTAAACCGGCCTTTGATACCAAATGTAGGTCCCCGGCCTTAAACATTACTAAATCTTGAGTTATTCAAGAATTCACATTGAGTATATTTTAAGGTTTAGAGTTTTAGATAATTAGAAAATAACTATTAAATCTCAAATGATAACAAAGTAGACACTTCTACTAGGTTTCCATAAAATAAAAACTCTTAAAAAGAAACATTTCTAGTTCCATGTTTTAGATATAATTTCTTTCCTTGATCCCATCCTTGACCCTACTAATCTTTAAGTCTTATGGAGAACATTTCAAAAACTTGGGATGATCATAAAAATATTAGTAAAGGATACACAAAGAAGGAAAACTATTAGTTTTTAAAAACAACAGGTAAACCATGAATACTTTATTAATGTAATACTTTTCACCTTTATGAAGTAGTAAATACTCTTCACTGAATAAAAGATCGCTACTTATCCTTTATAACCAAAATATTACCATAAAACCATATAAAGAACACGTAACATATAATGGTAACTTAAGACATAGACATACTTAAATGGAATAACCATACGGTCGACTTCCACACATATCACTACATTGAATATCCATACAACCGACTTCTATACCCAATGCATTGGAGGATATAACGTAACCACCCATCCTGGTATTCACGGCACCACCCATCATTTTTTTATCACGTAACCACCTGTAAAATGTCCAAGTACCATTATAAAATCATAACACATAAAACAATTATAAAGGAAAGAAAACATTTCCACATTTCAAGAACAATATATTACTTAAATATATTGACATAACAAATCCATTTTCAATACCAAAATACAAAAAGTGTATATTTTATTTATTTACTTTTAAAAACATTACGTCTTGTTGAGGAATCCAAAGATCAAATAATACTCGCGGTGGAGGAAAAATCATTGTCACCGAGTACATTAAAAAGAAATATACTTTTTTCCATTTAGTAAAACGATTCGTATATAAAAGATCCCTTTTGAATAAATGTAAAAGTTAAAGGGGGTTATATAGCATATAAAATAAAGACTTGTATTATTAAAAAATATGCCTCAATGGAAGGAGATTGAGATGAAGTCCGTTACAAAGACGGTATCCTTTGATTAAGGATAAATCAATTAAATAAGTATGTTTGAAAAATAAGAATACACCCAATATAAAATAATAGTATGTGAAAAACAATCATAGGACATTCACACTTATTCATTGGATGACATATTCAAGAAGTAAAATATTAACCCAACAAATTCAAGTTGAGTTAAGAAGTTTCCTTACAAAAATTCGATAGCCTAATGGCATCTCATTAAAATTCAAAAAAATGAGTTGATGAGATAAAAATGGTATCTCATCAGTTGGACATAAAATTTAAATAAATAAAGATATAGAACAACATATCCCAACATAATAAGATGTAAATTAAAAGACATAACAAAAAAGAAGTCTTTTAAAAAGGGGAGGGTGAAAGGTTCCCTTACAGATTTGGGTAACTTTCGAAACGTACACCCCATTATAGAAGGGTCATACAATAAAGATGTAAATACCCATAAATGAGATTATATTATACAAATAGTAGAATAATGGAAATTACATACACCACACAAAATGAAATAGTGGAAAATGTATCATGAATCTCATAGGAATAAAAAGTGAGATAAAAACCTCTTACCTAGTTGTAATCCATCGAGTGGTATGACCAAAAGATAATAACCACCAAATAAATTTCAGAAAAAAATGAATATAAATATAATAATGATAATATATATCAATTGTAATTACACAATACACCACATTCCATAAATAAGTGGTGAACAAAGGAAATCTCATGGAATTAAAAGTGAGATAAGAAATCCCTTATGAAAATTCTGCAGCCTAATGACGCGACTTAAAGCTTAACAAATCAGATTGATGAGATAAAATAGGGTCTCTCATCATATGAAAATAAAAATTACAGTTATATGAATATTAAAGAATAGTCCCCAACATAAGAAAGTGGAACTTAAATAAATGACATAAAAGAGAGTACTTAAAAGAAAGAGAGAGGTAGGATCCCTTACCTCAAGTCCGACTTGTCTTGTTCGTTTCTTTATATTCTGGAATAATAAACATTGGTCAATTTATAATTGCTTAAGTAAATCCTTTAAATATTATTACTCAGTTCATATAACATATTATAATTATATAATAATTGGTTAAAAATGTGAGTTCATATCAAGTGTTTTTGTCGATGTTCGGTACATGAGTCAAAATTGAACATGTTGGAAAATAATTTTCCATGTAGTTATAGGTAAATCATCTCTAGAATTGTATTAATGGTTTAAATATAATATATATCCTGTATATATTCATTTTATACTATTCCATAAAATTTGGAGATAAAAAATGAAATGCACCGTTCATGGAGACGGTAGGCCGTACGTACGCATCAACGCTACTTTCAATAATTTTTCATATTAATGGAATTAAAACTAAATGAGTTATATATATATTATAGTTAAATAATGATATCCATAATTTAGATGTAATATATGACATATATATCCATTATATATATGTAATTATAATAGTATATAACATTTGGAGATAAGAAATGAAATGTACCGTTCATGGAGACGGTATGCTGTACGTACGCATGAACGCTACATTCATTTCTATTTCATACTTTAATGGAATGAAAAAAATAATGATACATAGATTTATTATAATTACAGTATAATATAATATATAACATCATTAAATCCATCCTTTATACATCCCACATATGGTATTAATGATTCAAATCACTTTGAGGGGGTGGTAGTCCGCACTTCCTAAAATGAAATTATCGCATTTACCCATTATGGAAACCATAAAGGTATGGAATAAATGAAAAATACAGAAGCATAAGGAATACATAAACATATTTTATATATAATAAATAAATGCAATGAAATCTCAATGGCCACCATGAGAGGTGTTAAAATAAGATTGAACAATCATCATTTCGTGAGGCATAAATTCACCACCCACAGAAACAGTATGTTCTTTAACCATTAGATGGAGGTTTGTATTAGTGTATCTCGAATACTCCTCATAACAGCATCCTATTATATTTGAGATACTATTTTTGTTACAAAATAATGGAATAAAAAGATTTTAGAGGGTTGGAGAAGCAAAATAAAACAAAAGAACATAAGAGAAGACATTACCTTCAAATCAGATAACTCTTTTTGATTTGAGCTTAAAAATTTTCTTGGAACGAATTCTGCCCGAAGTGAGGCTTTTAGAAGTAATATAGGGATGTGGAGAGACAATATGAGTTGATTTTGGACAAGCCAAGGGCTTTAGAGGTGTGGGTAAGGAGGTAGAGGTGGGGGCCTTTTATAAGAGGGATGAGGGGAACTCTTGGAAAGTCTTGATAAGTAACTTTATTATTAAATGATTTCCGAATATCAAATGTCCCAAAATTATATATTTATAGGATTAGGTGATAAGGGTTCGAAATCCGCCATTCCAATAGGTTTTTTACAAGTATATGTCTTATATTTTACATTATATTTTCATTTTATTTAAATCGTTCATTAATGAGGAAATCGCTGCATCATCATGGTGTCATAAATAAATTAATTTATTTAATGTCTATGAATTATAAAATGATACTATAATGCAGGAAATCTTTTTATAATTTCAATGAATTTTTATATTAAAAAAATATGACTTGTATAACCCCATGTAAAAATTGTTTTTGTAAAACAATATATGTTAGAGACATTTTTATTTTAACTTTTAATAAAAATTTATTAATGTCATTTTCTTACCCAAGTGGCTCTATGGGGTCCCCATGTTGACCCATGGATTTTCTTGTTCTGTCATGACTCATCCAATAAGGGTAGTACATGTTTCAAGGTCATTTCATATTATTATATCATTATATTGACCTTAAATTTCACTAATTACCTTTAATCGCGATTAAAAAAACATAAAAGTTACTATTCACCAACAAATAATTTTAATTCCATTGAACCACATTTTACTTCATAATGACAAAAATGTATGTTATATTTTTGAAATTAAATTCACAGAAGTGGTAATGTTTCATTTAAACGAAAAATCAGTTTTTTTACTACCACTTAGTGGTTTCACTATTCATAAAAAATTGATGTTTTTCAGAAAAATAACAAAAATTCACCCAAAGCTATATTTGATATTCCAAATTATAAAATGATGACTATTTTAAAAAATTCAAAACTTATAAGTTTCATTAATCAATTTAATAATTAATTCTCGTTGTCAAAACTAAGAGCGTGTTTTTAAGAAACAAAATATATCAAAAGATTGAAACTGGTTTAATTCCAATTTCAAAGTAAAATTAATTCCAATGACCACCATTGGATTAAATGGTAAAAATATAATCTAACTAAACATTAAACCCAATTAAAAAGATAATCTATCCATATTAATAAATCAGATTAAAAAAAGTTTTTAATTAAAATACAACATTTTCACTAAAAATGATCTTTATCGGAAAAATAATTTTTTTTTACAGAAAGTAAATCTTGATGTCCCGATTCTAAAGAAGGATTTTATTTGGTACAATATAACATATAAAATTTTCAAAAAGTGGATTTAAAAAGGGTTCTCCATCAAAAGGTGGTCAATCAACCTTTTAAAGAATATTAGAAGATTTACGCTTAAGATTGGATTCATTCGCATTTTAAGCCTCTAACATTTATTAGATAAAAGTAAAAATATTTGACAAGAATATATAATAATTTTTTAGTTTGTTCTTTTCATTCCCGCCATTACATTGGCTAGGAGTTTACTACCATTTACAATAATATTATTTTATTATTAGCGTGCAACATATGATTTCAAAGAAACTCATTGTTGCGTATTGGGTACGCCATCGAACATAGCATCCCCTTTTAAGTAATATTAATATTTTATTCTCAAATATTAATATACATGAACATTTCATATTCATTATTAACCTGGGATGTTACAATAATATCATAATCCCATATCAAGATTCCAATAGTTATGGAATTCCCTATAGATAAATATCCCAAATCTATATAAAAACAGTTCACGAAAAAAACAATACACACTTATAACCATGAGATATAAAACCACATAAACCACAAAGTAGACACAAAAATCATTCTTATTCATATACAATTACAAAATTACACACTATCCATTAGTTACATTATTATTAACAACTTTTTTTTACATTATGTTAATATTTTTTTTAAATACATCATTTTTTATAGAAAACCAAAACACATTCAAAATTTAGTCAATTAAAATCAAAAAGTTCTGTATCCCCATGATACTATAATAAAACATACACATCACCATTGACATAAACATCCCATAACAACATCTCAACCACATAAAAAACACAAAACACAATAAATCACATCAATATATCTGAACAACACCCCATTCTACATACCACAATAAAACTGTCCTAAAACCCCACCATAATCGTAGTAAGATCAAACCAAGATATTATCTAAAAGAATATGCCTGAAATTTAATATATTGTGGATTCATTATTTATTTATCAAATGATTGTCAACAACGTCAAAATGAATTATAGATTTATATTTCCTCATTCAATTAATATATTTTGACAATTTTATTAATAATGGATTGATTTATCATATTAGAAACAAAATTAATCAATATATAATACCTAAGTAAATCAATCAAAATAATCAGGGAAATGATGGGGTAGAAATGTTTAACATGAATAACTCCCTATATATTAAAAATTTATAGTATAATATAGATAATTATTTTGAAAACCAAATCTATTTTCCAAATATAAACTAATCCATGATGATTTTATAGTAAGAATATATATAGATATAGAGAATTGAAATATCATATATTAAAAAAAGTACCATCACTGTAACAGATAAAAACAATCTTTTTTGATTTAATATATATAATTATCTCATTAATCTACCAATTATCCTAAAATCCCTCAACTCAATATTAATACTCTATGAATTTAATAATTGAAACATTGCCCAAAATTATTTAATGGAACAAGAAAAATTGGTGCGGGAAGAATGTCATGAAATTTCTAGTAAGGAAATGGCTTGAGAGCCACTAGACCAATTCCCTGGTCAGTTTCACCGCATGACCTTATGATCATGTCTTCATATGGAAAAGGCATCTAAATAGTTGCATTGGTATATGGAGGTATGATTGGTAGACTATTCCTACTTATTAGACTAACACAACAAGAAAAATAATATCAAATATATAACAGATACATCAACTAGTAAGAAAAAACTGGAAACAAAGATGTATTGTCCACCAATACGCTAAAGGAAACATGGTATTACCATTAGAAGTCTACACTAAATGTTAGTAAGTCATATAATAACACCAAAAAATAATGAAACTTTTAAAAGACCAAATATTATCTTGAGACTAAATTGGTCCTGACATACCATGATCTATCTAACCATCCCATACACAACCATGATCAAGGTCGCTATGCTAAACCTATAGCTGAAACAAGTTGCATCTACTCAGGTACCGAAGTTCCATGGAATCCTGAGCAAGGTGTGATTACAATTCAGTAGTCCACCACCATCTGTGTCTAATGAAATAACCGGTCAATAAATATTATACGTAGATGGGACATGAAAAAACAATTAAAGAGAAAAACATAATCAATTTTGTTAAGTTAATATTATTTAATTAACCACACTGGACCTTGTGTTATAGGTGACGCATGAACAATTCAAACATACTTCTCCAAATTCCAATCATCCGAACAATATAATAAAGTGGTCACATGTTGATATACAGGGATCATAATTACAAGTATTCAACCAGGATTCATAATTTCATGTATTAAAATTCTAACTATGATGTGGAACACAATTTCTATAATCACAACCTTGATATAGAAATCTATGTTCACACCCCTTGAGTCATTATCATGAATCCATACTATAAAAACTATAATGAATTGGGGAATCTTGAGCATCAGCAAAGACCTAATATGGTAGAGGAGTATTAGTAATACATCCCACCAAACATATATAATACTAGTTATGACTATGGCTTCAGTCATGAACCTAAACCATGGATGGGGAACACCATGTACAACACCCTAATACACTAGTTAATTAATAAATTATATTATTAAAGGATTACACAATGAATATTTTTGAAACATTAACATAATTTTTTCACCACCATTCATTTATCAATATTATAATCCACTAATAAATTCATCATTTATTGTAGTCCCTACGGGCCTTCAAAACCAAAACATACCCCATCAAATCCCAATGACTTTCAAATTTCATAAAACACCAAAACCAAATACTCATTTAAAAATCCTTGACACTGCCTCTTAAAACCTGAATCTTCCTTCTAAAAAATCACATATGGTCTAAGATCATAATTTTCCATCAAACCCATAGAATGAGTCATCTAGCCATTTTATAAAAAATAAATCATCCCTTCATTTGAAATAATCATTTGAATTCCATTTGAAAACCCGAATGAATATCACCTAGAGGTTAATGCCTCATTTTTTAAAATAATACATATTAAAACATTAAATCTATTAATTGAAATATATATCCATATAAAAATCCAAATTAAACCATCTAATCAGTTTTAAACAGAAATTTAATCATCCACAAAATATTATCAAATATGAAATTTTAATTTACCACTTCATTTCATAAACTCAACTTCCCATACTATACCAATAATTCAATTTTGTTATTCTAACATAACAATTACATACACAACAAGTTCACCATATTAATTTTTCTCAATCGGGATTTAAAATTTCATTCCATAACTTTCAAGGGATTTTCACACCCCGTGGGTATCCTTAGTCCTAGTCTCAAATCATCTATGGACCAAAAAGAGTTCGTTAAGGGTTTGACATCTTAATTTAATGTCCAATTTGTTTTTTTTCTAAAGTCACAAAAACAATAATTAATAACAATTGAACACCATATACAGTTGGTAAATATCAATAATATGGCCAAAATATTATAGATATCCTACCTTATGCTTGTAGAAAACCACTTGTCTAACCATGGCCCTTGATTCGAGATAAAATGGTCTTAAGCACCAATATGAAGAACACCATGGAATAAGGTGTAATGTTCTTTTGAAGAAGAGGAAATGATCAACCAATATATTTCCAGAAATTATAGAAATTTGGCCTCTTAGAATCACCCATGTAACACCCAAATCTTCCATGGTACATTTCCCTTTGAAGAATGCAATAGCTTGCATTGTACGCACCATTGATATTTTAACACACCACGACCAATCGAAGTAGCTGTTATTAATAGTAATACCCACTTTTTTAAATTTTAAAAATTTTAGCATTCAAAATGGACTTCATTTATCGATTTGGAATATCAAAATTAGCTTAGGGTGAATTTTTTGTTTTTTTTTTCTGAAAACATTCAATTTTTTGTGAATAGTGAAAAACACTAAGTTATAGTTTAAAACCGATTTTTTATTTAAATAATTATTTATTTTATTTAAATTTAATTTAGGTTAAATAGATACATAATACCTATTTAAGTTCAATGTAATTCATTGGAGTCAGTTTATAATAATTATATATATATATAAATTTTATTAAACTTTTCACTGTATTTTACCCAAGTCATAGGAGAAGTTGAAAATTCACATAAAACATAATTATACCGATTATGTGAATGTAATTTCCAAAATACAAGAGACACAGTTGATATTAGTAAGTAAACTATGGTTAAATGAGATGAGAATATTTTTTTGTGAATAGTAACTTTTTTCTTTTATGTACCACTGTTAAAAGTAAATAGGGTAATTAAGGGTAAAAATAATAATATTATTACCCTAAGACATGTCTTAATTCTATTGTACAAGTATAATTCCACTAAAAATAACCTTAGGAATAAAATATGAACCTCTTTGGTCCACTTGGATTAGATTAGGACACTTATTAATATTTTATTTAATGAAGAGTTAAAAGAGTTAAAATCAAAGTTTAATAACTAAAACATCTTTAATATAGGGTTATACATAAGATACATTCATCTATAAATATTCATTAGAAATATAAAAATATTTTCTACATAATTTTATTTTATTTATTTATTTTATATATTAAATAATTTAAATTATTTATGACACATTGATGATGCAGTAATTACCGAATTAATGAAATATTAAAATAATTGATATTATAAATATCCAAATAAATGTAATTTGAGAAATTTTATGAATTACACTAATTTTATAGGTTAATATTAAATTTTAGGGTTGGTTAGATGAAAGTTTTAGAAATAATATTGGTGTTATGAATTTAGCAAAAACAAAATACCAAATAGTGTCAAAATTGATATAAAAGAGTTTTTAAAAAACATATTATATTATTAATTGATATTCTATTCTTAAAAATCTATGTTTCTGCAAAAGGACTTATATAATGATAGGTGTATCATTACTGAACCACTTGGGGTTCTCTTGGAAGTATATAGTAAGTTTATTAACTATTTAAAATAAAAATATAAAGAGACATGGTAAATGTCAAACAATTTAACAAAGAGTTAAATCTAAAATATAACGATAATATAGTGACACAATCCTATCTATAACCTATTGGTTGAGTGGTTTGAAACCCATACCCACCTTAGACTTTAAATAATCCACTTTGGAGACATTTGAAATCGGAAATTATTTTATTATAAAATAATATTTCAATCTTTTCCTAAGGTGCCCCTCACCCGTCTTATAAAAGGGAACTCCCCCTTCCCTCAAATTCACACCTTAATAGCCTTTTGACTCAGCAAAACTCTTCCCAAATACCCTCTCAACTATCCTCCCATAATCCTAGAGGCCTTTATCTAGTCATAAATCCAACCTAAGGATCCCTTTTGATCAATTCAAAAGGAAGAACTTGAAGAAGATGTAACAATTTCACCACCCTCTTTCAAGTTCTTTTCTTCTTCCACATCATTTTTCATTGTTATTTCCATTATAAAATAACAACTCCAGTATCTTATATATACTGTAATGTTATTCTAAATATTTTACATCCAAATTCATTATTCGATTCATCCTTTGAATAACATTTCACCATATGTACATACGTATGACTTACCGTCTCCATGTTGTAGTGTAGTTGTTATTCAATACATTATTATTTGGATGGGAATAATAATGATGTATAATTGATTTAAATGATATTTATAACATGATAATTATTATTTATATATGATATACCATCCAATTATATAATATATTAATATCAAAATAACGATATTGTCACTCGTGCGTATGTATGGATTACCGTCTTCACGAACTCGATGAGATTCATTCCAAATCATATCCATTCAAGACTAATTTTCATTTGATGATTAAAAATAATGTTTAAAGACATGATATAATTATAGATATGAATATGGTACATCCCATACATAAAAAATGTGACTCCCATAATAAATAATATAAAGGAAAACGAATCCGTTAACACACGAAACGACGATAACACTAAGATATTATTGAGAAAACCATATCAAAAGATCATATATGATATCATATTAATGTATATGATTCATGTATAATTTAATAAAAAAAAATTCACTATTATACAAGAGGATTTACTACCCTCGACCAAGGAAAACTACAAGTTAAGGGTTAATTTCACAATCTCTTCATTCTCCGAGGTTGTTTATATGTAATTATCTACTGGGACCTCTTTATCATCAACATCTATGTTTCTTAAAAATTTATTCCAAAACTTTTATACAATTTACTAAACACTGGGGTAAATTCATTTATACCCTTATTTTAACTTATATGTTTTTGAAAGGAATCTTTCCTTTTTTTTAAATAAGGTACTTTTTTGACCTTTTCGAAAAATTTAAGGTAAGAATGTTTTTTTAACTTATACGGCAGGTGCTATTATTTTTTACCTTTATAAAATCATCGAAGCATCCCTTAAAAGCTTACTATAATATTTTCTAAATAATTGTTTTCTTAAATGATTTCAAAATTGCAATAGATTTTTCTCAAAAAATGGTTTTTATTTCATCTCTGTCAACATCTTTTGATAGATTTTAAGCTTATTTGAAGTTGATTTATTATGATAAAAAACATCAATATTTTATTGATGGTTTAGTGATATGTTTGACCATGGATGTGTTATTTTTATACCATTAATGGTTTATGGATATTGAATTGACATTTCGTATGCTTGTTTTAATACGAATGTTAATGTTATGTTTAAACCTTTTCATAAGAGGAAAGAATTGGACATAGTATGTGATAGGTGGAGCCCACTATATCTCCTCGATGCATCAGTAGGTCTCACAAGACAATCTAGTGTCTGGGCACAAGTCCATGACAAAATATTATTTGTAGTCTTGGCACAAGGCCTTGAATATGTGGTTATGAAAGGCTTGGCATTATGCATTCCATCATTATGAAAGTGGTTATTGATATTTCATGTGATTATTCGACTTGTAGAATATCAATGAGAATATGTAAACAGAATTATTTCATTTTATTTTTTCAATATTATGTTGAAGTTCATGTTTAAAATACTTTTTTTCCAGTTTTACATTGCCTTAAATGTTTCTTCTTATTTATGAAAGTTTCTGCTATATTGTTATCCTTACTGAGCATCTAGGCTCACCCCTTTCTATGTTTTATTTTTCCCAGGATGTGAAGAAGTATTTTATAAAGGACCAATAGGGATAGTATGAGGGGATATGAGTGTGGACTATGGATACTATGTTGTTGTATTTTTTAACTTTATGATGTAATGTAAGACTTATGAATGTATCTAGTGTTTCCAAGGCTACTAAACTAATCATTCTTTCGAGACTTGATCTTTTTTGATATTGAAAATGTTATATAATAATGCACCGACTTTGGGTAACTGGGGTTGGGGAGTTACATTTGGTATCAGAGGGAAGTTTAGTACAAACCATGGAAACTAGATTTAGATAAACTCTGATTAGGGAACATAGCCCGAAGATATACTTTGAGGATTAGTATAGAATAACTTCCTAGAATTATGGTATTGTAGAGATTTTGTGAGTTTTCCATGAAATACATCCCTATCTGGGTATGAGTAGGTAGATGCAGCTCTGGCATAGATGTACGTAGGGGTAAAATCTGAAAACACCTCTTTGAGCTAGTCTTGAACGGGAACTGGTGCACGACAACGAGCCTTGCTGCACTCTTGGTTACGACACTCCTGGGGGATATGCTTAGGATAATTCTCATTTTCATTACAAACCATTATGAAGGGTTTATGAGTATATACTTCCTCAAATAAATTTTTTTATGATTATGGATTATATCCATAAACAATTCAATTTATGTTAAGTGTTTTACAAGTTTGGATTTATGTATAGTGATTCATAAACTGATATAGTGTATACCATTGTTTATAAATGGCTCCTAGTGGAAGGAAGGGAAATTGTATCAATACATGCACTCTATGTAGGGATTCCCCTCCTTCTCAAGATAATTATAGTGGAGCTGGTGATACAACTAGTGCTAATCAGCTTATCACTATACTGAGACAACTCACTCAGGTTATGAATAAAAACCTTACCCGTATAGAGCACCCTAATCTACAACATGGATGATTAATGTTAGACCTATTCATGAGGAAAAACCCACCAACATTCAATGGGAGTACAAATCCATTGGTAGCTGATCAAGGGATAAGTTCCCTAGAAAAAATATTTCCGTCTTTGGGGAGTAGTGAAAGGGAAAACGTTATCATGGCATTTTACTGCCTCACTGGAGATGCTGATCAATGGTGGTCATTGATACAAAACAAAAAATAATATAAACAAGTATCAAATATGGAATGGAGGGAGTTTAAAAATATTTTCATTGAAAAATACTTTCCTCATGACCATCAAGAGGAAATGAAAGGACTATTTCTATGTCTGAGGAAAAAGGAGGACGAGAATGTTGGAAAGTATGAGTCTAACTTTACAAGGTTCGAAAGGCATGCTGTAGATTTTATACATAACCCAATAAGTATGAATGATCATTTCTTTGATGGGTTAAAATCGTTTCTCCATTGAGCATTAGCCTCAAAATTCTTCTCATCGTATAAAGATATTGTCTCATGTGCTATCAAGATAGAAAAGGAATTCTCTAAGTCTTATAAATATAAAGAAAAGAAAGAGAAGAAGAGATATACTAATCACTTTAGAAATAGAAATAAAGGGAAGAAGAGAAAATTTTAATATTCATCATGTAGTAAATGTGGGAAGAAACACCCTGGTACTTTCTTGAAGGAAATGGGAGTCTGTTACAAGTGTTGTGAAAAAGGCCACCATTCCCATGATTGCAAGGGGAAGAAAGAGGCTACCGATGATCAATTCTAGAATTGCAGGGAGTTGGGACATTGTGAAAATGAATTTTCTAAGAGTAAGTGAAACTTTCCTCAGAAAAGGCCAAGGGATCAAGGCCAAGCTTGTGCAATCACTACTACTGATGTTGAAGCTCCAAAAGATGTGCTGGCAGGTAATTTAAGGGTTTCCTCAAGTTTATCCAATGCTTTATTTGATTCTGGATCGTCACATTCTTTCATATCTTCCCAGTTTGATAAGAAAATCAAATATTTACAATTTGATTTAACAAGGGAGTTCTCATTCAAAACTCTTAAGGGAAGTATCATTGCAAAATTTTTTTGTGAATCAGTTCCCATTAAGGCATATAAAAGTTATTTATCTCCGGATCTCATCATCATACCCATGATGTAATTTGATATAATCTTCAGTATGGATTGTCTTCCGGACCATGTTATGAAAATTTATTGTAAGAAGAAGGAGGTTACAATTTTTGATGATGATAAGGAGTACCTTATCTTTAGAGGAGAAATGTCACCACCTAATTCTTATCTAAATCCACCCCCAGTAGCTCAACTAAATTCAATTATTGGGGATAAAGATAATGAAGTAACTATGGGTGAATAAATGAATGTTCGAATAGACGATATACCTGTTGTGCAAGAATATTTTTATGTTTTTCAAGAGGATTAACCTAGAAATTCTCCAGAACGTGAAATTGTGTATTCCATTGACCTAATTCCTTGTTCAAGTCCCATATTGAAGACCCCTTATATAATGGCCAATGTGGAATTAGTGGAACTAAAGAAAAAACTAGAGGAATTGAGTAATAAGGGATTTATCCTCCCTAGTGTTTCTCCTTTGGGATCCCCTATTCTTTTTATTAAAAAGAAAGATGGATCTATGAGGTTGTGCATTGACTATAGGGAGATCAATGATATAACAATAAAGAAAAAGTATCTCCTACCTCACATTAATGATTTATTCGACCAACTTCATGGAGAAAAATACTTCTCAAAGATTGATCTTCGATCTGGATATCATCAGTTCTGTGTGAAGAAGGAAGACATTCCAAAAACAACATTTCGAACCAGGTAAGGGCATTACGAGTTTATAGTATTGCCTTTTGGGTTGACTAATGCACCCTCTGTTTTCATGGATCTAATGAACAGAGTTTTCAAGGAATAATTTGATGAATTTGTAGTGGTATTTATTGATGATATATTGGTATAGTCAAAAAGCTACGAGGATCATGAAAATCACTTGCGCATTATTCTAAAGAATCTTAAAAGACATGAATTTTATGGGACGTTTAGCAAGTGTGAATTTTGGCTTCAATATATTTCTTTTCTTGGCCATATTGTCTCTAAGGATGGAATATCTATTGATACTTCTAAGACAAGATGAATCCAAGACTGTCTAGAACTAACGAGTATAAATGAGGTACAATGTTTTACTTGTTTAGAAGGTTATTATCGATGTTTCGTCCAGAATGTTTTCCGATTGGATAACCCATTAACGAAGCTCACACGTAAATGGGGTAATTTTTTTTTGGAAAAAAGAGTGTGAAAAATGTTTCGAAGAACTGATGATATGATTAGTAAATACTCATATGTTGACTCTACCATTGGGGAATGATGGGTTTGTTATTTATAGTGATGCTTCCAAAAAGGAAATGGTTGTGTCCTTTTGCAGAATGATAGGGTTATTGCCTATGCATCATGACAACTAAAAATTCATGAGAAAAACAATCATACTCATGATCTTGAGTTAGCAGCAGTAATCTTTCCTTTGAATATTTGGAGACATTATGTCTATGGTGAAATATGTGAGATTTATACTGATCATAAGAGTTTGAAGTATATTTTCTCACAGAAAGAACTCAACATAAGGAAAAGGAGATGTCTTGAACAACTCGTGGATTATGATTGCACGATACACTACCACCTGGGGAAGGAAAATAAGGTGGAAGATGCTTTGAGCAGATATGATCATGGAGTTTTGAACAAGATGAGAGTTGAAAGGGGTCCTATTTTCATGGATCTAGTAAATATGGATATGGGAATTACCATGGAATGTGAAACATAAATAATTTTTCAAATGGTTGCCAAACCATCCTTACTAGAAAGGATAAAGTGTTCTCAGACTGATGATAAAGAGTTTCAAAAAAACATTAATGCTGTGAAAGATTGGAGATTGAATGAATTTGTGTATGAAGATGGAATTTTGAAATTCGGGTAGAGACTTTGTGTTCCCGACATACCTGATCTAAAAAGGGATTTGTTGGATGATGCTCATAGTTCCAATTTCTCTATACACCCTAGTAGCACTAAGATGTATAGAGATTTGATGGAAAATTTTTGGCGGGACAACATGAAGAGGGAGATTGATGTTTTTATTCAAGATGTATGGTTTGTCAACAAGTGAAATCTGGAAGGAAACATCTTGGAGGAGTCCTGCAACCTCTTACCATACCTGAGTGGAAATGTTATAATATTACGATGGACCTTTTTATTGGACTATAAAAGACTCCTAGAAGGAACGATGCAATATGGGTCATTGTTGATCATTTTACCAAGTCATCAAATTTTCTTTCTCTAAGAGAAGATTTAACACTTCAATGATTAGAAAGACTATATATTAATGAATTTTTAAAACTTCATGGAGTACCACTGTTGATTTTTTCTGATCGTGATCACCATTTTACATCATGATTCTGGAAATGTCTTCAGAAAGCCCCAGATACTGAACTTCATTTGAGCACTGCCTACCACCCTCAAACTGATGGACAATCAGAACAGACTATTCAAACCGTAGAAGTCATGTTGAGATCATGTTCACTTGACTTTCAAGGTGTGTGGAATCAATATTTAGCACTGGTAGAATTTTCCATTAACAATAGCTTCCATTCAAGTATTCAGATGGAACCATATGAAGCATTATATGAAATGATGTGTCTTACACCAACCTGTTGGGATGATGTTGGTAAAAGAAAACTCGTAGGCCCAGAACATGTGGAGGAAATGATAGAAATGGTGATGGTAATCCAAGCCCACATCAAAGCAGCTCAATGTAAGCAGAAGAGTTATACTGAAAACTGAAGGAAGTATTTTGAATTTCAGGTAGGAGATCATTTTTTATTTATTGTATCTTCGTGGAAGGGTGTTATACATTTTGGTACGAAGGGAAAATTGAGTCCCAGGTACATCAGATATTTCGAAATTCTATAATGAATTGCGGCTGTTTCATACTGGTTGGAAATGCTACAAAGTCTCTCTAATGTACACAATGTGTTCCACATTTCACTATTGAAAAAATACATGCCTGACCCAATTCATGTACTCGCCTATGAGGAATTAGAACTGGAACCCGATCTATCTTATTGTGAAGATCCCGTCAGGATTCTTGATATGAGAGAACAAGTATTGAGAAACCAAACGACTCGTCTGGTAAAAGTTATATAGAGAAACCAAAAGATAGGAATGGTAATGTGGGAACCTGAGGAACTTATGATGAAGAACTACCCGAGTCTTTTTATGCAATAATACTCTAGAAATTTCGAGGAAGAAATTATTTGAAGTATGGGAGAATGTAACTCCCCAAGCTTCAATTGTACGTTTCCCATTGAATAATGCAATAGATTGCATTGAACACAACTTCGAGATTCTAACACACTGCGACCAATCAAAGTAGCTATTATGAATAGTAATACCCACTTTTTGAAATTTTACAAATTTTATCTTTCAAAATGGACTTCATTTTTGGATTCAGAATATCAAAGTTATCTTAGGGTGAATTTTTGTTATTTTTCAGAAAACAGTCATGTTTTGATAAATAGTGAAAAATATTGAGATATAGTTTAAAACCGAAATTTTATTTAACTAAGTATTTATTTTATTTAAATTTATTTTAGGACAAAATATATACATAATACCTATATAATCTCAATTTAATTCATTGGAGTAAGTTTATAAAAATTTTAGACATATAAAATTTTTATTGAACTTTTCACCGTCTTTTACCCAACTCCTAGGAGAAGTTGCAAATTCACATAAAACATAAGTTTATCGCTTCTATGAATGGAATTTTAAAAATAAAGAGACACAACTGATATCAGTAAGTAAAATGTGGTTCAATGAAATGAAAATAATTTTTGGTGAATAGTAACTTTTTACTTTTATTTACCACAGTTAAAATTAAATACGGTAATTAAGGGTAAAAATTATATTATTATTACCCTAAAAAATGTTCTAATTATATTTGATAAGTATAATTCTACCAAATACAACCTTAGGAATAATATATGAACCTCTTTCATCCACATGGATTAGATTAGGACACTTATTATTATTTTATTTAAAGAAGAGTTAAAAGAGTTAAACTCAATGTTTAATAAATGAAACCTTTTTAATATAGGGTTATACTTAAGATATATTAGACTATAAATATTTATTAGAAAGGTTCAATAAATTTTCTACATAATGGTATTTTATTTATATTTTTTAGAAATTATATGATTCAAATTATTTATGACACAATGATGATGTAGTAATTACCTAATTAATGAAATATTAAAATAATTGATTTTATAAATATCCAAATATATTTAATTTGAGAATTTTTATAAATTAAAATAATTTTATACGATAATATGACATTTTAGAGTTGGTTAGATGAATTTTTTTCGATGTAATAATGCTGTTATAAATTTAGTAAAAACAAAATACCAAATAGTGTCAAAATTGACATAAAAGAGTTTTTTTTAATATTATATTATTAATTGATATTCTATTTTTAAAGATCTAAGGATCGTCCAAATTACTTATATAATTATAGGTGTATCATTAATGAACCACTAGGGGTTTTCTTGGAAGTATATAGTAAGTTTATTCACCATATAATAAAAAAATATAAAGAAACTTGGTAAATGTCATTCTATTTAACTAAGAGTTAAATCTAAAAGATAAAGCTAATATAGTGACCCAAACCTATCTAAACCTATTGGTTGAGTGGTTTTTGACCCATCCCCAAATTAGACTTTAAATAATCCACTTTGGAGCCATTATAAACCGAAATTTATTTTATTATAACCTAATTTTGCTAGCTTTTCCTAAGGTGCCCCTCACCCCTCTTATAAAATGACATTCACCCATCCCTCAAATTCACACCTTCATAGCCATTTGGCATGGCCAAACTCTGCCGAAATACCCTCTCAACTATCCTCTATTCATCCTATAGGCCTCCCTTTAGTCAGAAAGCCAACCTAAGTATCCCTTTTTATCAAATCAAAAGGAAGAACCTGAAGAAGAGGTAATAATTTCACCACCCTCTTTCAAGTTCTTTTCTTGTTCCACTTAATTTTTCTTTTTTGTTTCCATTATAAAATATTAACTCTAGTATATTATATCTAATTTTATGTGATTATAAATATGGCACAACCAAATTCATTATTCTATCCATCCTTTGAATGGCATGTCACCATACGTGTGTACGTACAGCTTACCGTCTCCACGTTGTGGTGTAGTTGTTATTCAATACATTATTATTTGGATGAGTATAATAATGATGTATAATTGATTTAAATAATAAATATAACATGATAATTATTATTTATATATGATACAACATCCAATTATATAAGATTTTAATATCAAAATAATGATATTGTCGCTCGTGTGTATGTACGGATTACCATCTCCATAAACGCGATGAGATTCAGTCCCCATCGTATCCATTCAAGACTAATTTTCATTTGATGATTAAAAATAATTTTTAAGGACGTGATATCATTTTGGATATTAATAAGATACATCCAATCCATAGCAAATATAACTCACATAACAAATAATATAAAGGAAAACAAATATGTTAGCACTAGAAACGATGATAATACTATGATATTATTAAGAGAGAAATATTAAAAGATCATATATGATATCATATTAATGTATATGATTTGTGTATAATTTAATAACAATTATTTTACCATTATACATAATTTTAACCTACCCTCAACCAAGGAAAAGTACAAGCTAATGGTTAATTTCACAATTTCTTCATTATCTGAGATTGTTTATAAGTAATTATCTACTGGGACCTCTTTATCATCCAAATCCATGTTTCTTAAAAATATATTTCAAAACATTTTTAATATTTACTAAACAATAGGGTAATTTAATTTATACCCTTATTTTACCTTATATGTTTTTGAAAGGAATCTTTCCATTGTTTTCCAAACAAGGTCCTTTTTGAACCTTTTGAAAAATTTAAGGTAAGAATGTTTTTTTATCTTATACAGTGGGTGAGGATATTTTACGCCATTATAACATCTTCAAAGATTCAATTACATGATTATTAGAATATTTTCAAAATAAATGTTTTCTTAAATAATTTCAAAATTGAAATATATTTTTCTCTAAAAAAGGTTTGGATTTCATCTTTTTCAACATCCTTTGATGTATTTTAATCATATTTGAAGTTGATTTATTATGATACAAAACTTCCATATTGTATTGAAGGTTTGGTGATATGTTTGACTGAGGATGTGTTATTTTCGAACCATTCATGGTATATGGATAATGTGTTGACATTTAGTATGCTAGTTTTAATATGAATGTTTTTGTTATGTTTAAAACTTTTCATATGAGGAATGTATTGGACATAGTATGTGATGGGTGGCACCCACTATAGTTCCTCGATGAATTGGTGGGTCTCATGAGACAAAATTGTTTCTTGGAACAAGGCCTTGACAAAATATTATTTGTAGTCTTGGCACAAGGCCTTGACTATGTGGTTATTAAAGGCTTGGCATTATGCATTCCATCATTATGAAAGTGGTTATTGATATTGCATGTGATTATTCGACTAGTAGAATATCCATGAGAATAAGTAAATGGAAATATTTTATTTATTTTTTCCATATTATGCTGAAGTTAAAGTTTAAAAATCTTTAGTTTTAGTTATACATTTACTTAAATGTTTATGCTTATTTATGAATGTTTCCGCTATATTGTTATCCTTACTGAGCATCTGAGCTCACCCCTTTCTATGTTTTATTTTTTCCAGGATGTGAAGATGTATTTAATGAATGAAATATAGGGATAGTCTGAGGGGATATGAGTTTTGACTATGGAGACTGCTGTTTTAGTTTTTGACTTTATGATGTAATATAAGACTTAAGAATGTATCTAGTGTTTCCAAAGCTACTAAACTAATCGGTCTTTCGACACTTGATCTTTTGTGATCATGCCAATGTTATATAATAATGCACCGACTCTAGGTAACTGGGTTTGGGGCATTACAGTTGGAATCAGAGGGAGTTTTAGTAAAAACCTTGGAAACTATATTCAGATAAACTTTTATTAGAGAACATAGCCCTAAGATAGTCTTTGAGGATTAGTATAGAATAAATTCCTAGAATTATGGTATTATAGACATTTTTTGAGTTTTCCATGAAATACAACCCTATCTGGATACGAGTAGGTAGATGTGTCTCTAGAATAGATATACCTAGGGGTAAATCCTGGAAACACCGCTTTGAGCTTGACTCGAAGGGGAACTGGTGCATGAAAATGGGCCTTACTGCACTCTGGGTTACGACACTACCAAGGGATATGCTTAAGATAATTATCATTTTATTTACAAACCAATATTAAGGGTTTATGAGTATATAATTACTCAAATAAAACATTTTAATGAATATGGATTTTTTCCATAAACTGTTCAATTTAAGTTAAGTATTTTACACGTTTGGATTTATGTATTGTGATTCATAAACTAATCTCTTGTATGCGATTTTTTAGAAATGGCACCTAGTGGAAGGAATGGAAACTGTATCAATGCACGCACTCCATGTAGGGACTACCCTCCTGCTCTAGATAATTATAGTGGAGCTGATGATACAACAAGTGCTGATCAGTTTATCACTATACTGGGACAACTCACCCAGGTTATGAATAATAACCTTACCCATATGGAGCACCCTGATCCACAACATGGAGGATCAATGTTAGACCGCTTCCTAAGGCAACATCCACCAACATTCAATGGGAGTACAAATATGTTGGTATCTGAGCAATTGATATGTTATCTACAGAAAATATTTTAGTCTTTAGGGTGTAGTGAAAAGGAAAAAGTTATCATGGCATTTTACTGCCTCATTGGAGATACTGATCAATGGTGGTCATTGATACAAAACACAAAGGAAAATGAAGAAGTATCAAGTGTCTAATTGAGGGAGAATAAAAATATATTCTTAGAAAAATACATTCTTGATGACCATCGAGCGGATATGGAAAGACAATTTCTATGTCTGAGGAAAAGGAGGATGAGAATGTTGTAAAGTATGGGTCTAACATTACAAGGTTAGCAAGGAATGCTACAGATTATATACGTAACCCAAGAAGTAAGAATGATCATTTTCATTGATCGGTTAAAACTGTTTCTCTAGTGAGCATTAGTCTCACAATACTTCTCTTCATATGAAGATATTGTCTCATATGCTATCAAGACAGAAAATGAATTCTCTCAGTCTTATGAATTTAAAGCAAAGCAAGAGAAGAAGATATTTACTGATCACTCTCGAAATGGAAATAAGGTGAATAAGGGAAAAGTGGAATATCTATCCTGTTGTAAATGTGAGAAGAAACACCCTGGTACTTTCTTGAAGGGAATGTGAGTATGTTACAAGTACAGTGAAAAAGGCCACCAAGCTCTTGATTGCAAGGGGAAGAAAGAAGCTATCAATGGTCAATGATACAATTGTAGGGATATGGGACATTATGCAAATTAATTTCCTAAGCATCAGGGAAACATACCTTAGAAAAGGCCAAGGGGTCAAGGCCAAGCTTATGCGATCACTACTGTTGAGGTTGAAGCTCTAAAAGATGTGGTGGATGGTAATTTAATGGTTTCCTCAAGTTTAGCCAATGGTTTATTTGCTTTTGGATCGTCGCACTATTTCATATCTTCCCAGTTTGCGAATAAAATTAGATATTTCTAATTTGATTTAACAAGGGATTTTTTATTCAAAACTCATAAGGGATGTATCATTGGAACAAAGTATTGTGAATCCGTTCCAATTCAAGCATATAATCGTTATTTATATGCTGATCTCATCGGCATACCCATGATGGAATTTGATATAATTCTCAGTATGGATTGTCTTTCATGCCATGATGAGAAAATTTATTGTAAGAAGAAGGAGATTAATGTTTTTGATGATGATAAGGAGTGTCTTATCTTTAGAGCAGAAATGTTACAACCTAATTCTTATCTTGATCTATCCCCAGTAGCTCAACTAAATTCAATTATTGGGGAGGAAGAGAATGAAATAATTGTGGGTGAAGATAGCAATGTTTGAATATAGGATATACGTATTGTGCAAGAATATGTTGATTTTTTCCATAGGATTTACCTGGATATCCTCCTGAATGAGAAATTGAGTTTTCCATTGACCTAATTCTTAGTTCAAAGCCCATATCGAAGACCCCATATTGAATGACCACTGTGGAATAAGTGGAACTAAAGAAACAACTAGAGGAATTGAGTAATAAGGGATTTATTCGCACTAGTGTTTCTCCATGGGGTGCCCCTATACTTTTTGTTAAAAAGAAAGATGGATCTATCAGGTTGTGCATTGACTACAGGGAGATCAATGCCATTATAGTAAAGAACAAGTATCCCCTACCTCGCATTGATGATTTATTCGACCAACTTCATGGAGCACAATACTTCTCAAAAATTGATCTTCGATCAAGATATCATCAGTTGTGTGTGAATAAGGAAGACATTCTGAAAAGAGAATTTTGAACCAGGTATGGGAATTACAAGTTTACAGTAATGCCTTTTGGGTTGTCTAATGCACCCTCTATTTTCATGGATCTAATGAACAATGTTTTGAGATAATATCTTGATTAATTTGTAGTGGTATTTTTTGAGGATTTATGGGTATACTCAAAAAGATATGAAGATCATGAAAATCACTTGCACATTATTCTAAAGACTCTTAGAAGTCATGAATTATACGGGAAGTTTAGCAAGTGTGAATTTTGGATTCAAGAGATTTCTTTTCTTGGACATATTTTCTCTAAGGATGGAATCTCCGTTGATCATTCTAAAACATTAGCAATCCATGAATGACCAGAACCAATGAGTATAACTGAGGTATGTAGTTTTATTGGTTTAGTAGGTTATTATCGAAGTTTCATCCAGAATTTTGCCCGATTGGACAACCCATTAACGATGATCACACGTAAAGGTGTTAAATTTTTTTGGAAAAAAGAGTGTGAAGAATGTTTCAAAGAACTGAAGAGAATATTTGTCAATGCTCTTATCCTGAATCTACCATTGGGGAATGATGGGTTTGTTGTTTATAGTGATGCTTCAAAGAAGGGACTTGGTTGTGTCCTTATGAAAAATGATAGGGTTATTTCATATGCATAATGATAGCTAAAAATTCATGAGGAAAATTATCCTAGACAATATATTGAGTTAGAAGCTGTAATATTTTCTTTGAAGATTTGGAGACATTATCTCTATGGTAAAAAATGTGAGATTTATACAGATCACAAGAGTTTGAAGTATATTTTCTCATAGAAAGAACTAAACATGAGGAAAAATAGATGGATTGAACTACTCAAGGATTATGTTTAAACGATACACTACCACATGAGGAAGGAAAATAAGGTGGCTGATGCTTTGAGCAGAAAGGATCATGGAGGTTTGAATAAGATGAGAGTTGAAAGGGATCATATTTGCATGGATCTTGTGAAGATGGATATGAGAATTACCATAGAAGGTGAAACATCGATAATTTTTTAAATAGTTTCCAAACAATCCTTACTGGAAAGGATAAAGAGTTCTTAGACCGATGATGAAGAGTTTCAAAAGAAGGTTAAAGCTGTGAATGATGGGAGATTGAGTGACTTTGTGTATGAAGATGGAATTTTGAAATTTGGGAAGAGACTTTTTGTTCCCGATGTACGTGATCTAAAAAGGGAATTGTTGGATGATGCTCATAGTTACAATTTCATTATACACCCTGGTAGAACTAAGATTTATAGATATTTGAAGGAACATTTTTGGTGGGACAACATGAAGAGGGAGATTGCTGATTTTGTGTTAAGATGTATGGTTTTTCAATAAGAGAAAGCTGGAAGGGAACAGCTTGGAGGAGTCATGCAACCTATTCCCATACCTGAGTGGAAATGTGATAATATTACGATGGACTTTGTAATGGGACTACCAAAGAATCCTATAAGAAGTGATGAAATATGGGTCATTGTTGATCGTCTTACGAAGTTGGCACATTTTCTTTCTATAAGTGAAGTTTTACAACTTGAAAAATTAACAAGACTATATATTAATGAAGTTGTAAGACTTCATGGAGTACCACTATTTATTGTTTATAATCATAATCCACATTTTACATCATGAATATGGAAAAGTCTTTAGAAAGCCCGCGATACTGAACTTTGTTTGAGCACTCCATACCACCCTCAAACTGATGGATAATCAGAACGGACTATTCAAACCTTAGAAGACATGTTGAAATCATGCTCACTTGACTTTCAAGGTATGTGGGATCCATATTGACCTCTGGTATAATTTTCCTATAACAATAGCTTCCATTCAAGTATTCAGATGGCACCATATGAAGCATTATATAGAAAAAGATGTCACACACCAACCTCTTGGGATGATGTTAGTGAAACAAAACTTGAAGGCCCATAACTTGTGGAGGAAATGATGGAAAAGGTGAAGGTAATCCAAACCCACATCAAAGCAGCTAAAATTAGGCAGAAGAGATTTGCTGATAATAGAAGGAAGGATTTGGAATTTTAGGTAGTTGATCATGTTTTCTTGAAGGTATCTCCATGGAAGGGTGTTATACATTTCAGAAAGAAGAAGAAATTGAGTCCTAGGTACATCGGAACTTTCAAAATTCTAGAACAAATTGGGGTAGTAGATTACCGGTTGGAAATGTCGTGAATTCTCTCCAAAGCCCATGACGTGTTCCACATATCACTGTTGAAAAAATACATGCCTAACCCAACGCATGTACTCATCTATGAGGAATTATAAATGGAACCCAATATGTCTTATTGTGAAGAGTCCGTCAAGATTCTTGATATGGGAGAACAAGTATTGAGAAACCGAACGACTCGTTTGTTGATAGTTCTATGGAGAAACCATAAGATGGAAGAGGCAATGTGGAACCTATGATGAAAAACCATATGAGTATTTTTATGCAGTAATACTCTAGAAATTTCAAGGACGAAATTATTTGAAGGTTGGGAGAATGTAACACGCTAAGCATCCATGGTACGTTTCCCTTTGAATAATGCAATATCTTGCATTGTACACAACTTCAAGATTCTAACACACCGCGACAAATAAAAGTAGCTGTTATGACTAGTAATACACACATTTAAAATTTTAAAAATTTTATCTTTCTAAATGGACTTAATTTTTCGATTCACAATGTCGAAATTAGCTTAAAGATATTTTTTGGTATTTTTTTTGAAAACATTCAATTTTTTAGGAACAGTGAAAAACACTAAGTTGTAATTTAAACCTGAATTTTTATTTATTTAATAATTTATTTTATTTAAATTTATTTTAGGTCAAAATTGATAAATAATACCTATATAAGTTCAATGTAATTCATTGGAGTTAGTTTATAATAATTTTATAGATATAAAAATTTTATTGAACTTTTCACTGTCTTTTACCCAACTCCTAGGAGAAGTTAAAAATTCACATAAAACATAATTTTACCACTTCTGTGAATTGAATTTCAAAATTCTAAGAGACATGTTTGATATGAGTAAATAAAATGTGTTACAATGAGATGAAAATAATTTTTGGCGAATAGTAACTTTTTACATTTATTTACCACGGTCAAAAGTTAATAGGGTAATTAAGGGTAAAAATGCTATTATTTTTTCCCTAACACATGTCTTAATTATATTTGATAAGTATAATTCGACCAAAGAACCTTAGGAATAAAATATGAACCTTTTTGGTCCACTTGGATTAGATTAGGACACTTATTATTAATGTATTTAAAGAAGAGTTAAAAGAGTTAAAATCAATGTTTAATAACTAAAACATTTTTAATGTAGGGTTATACATAAGATATACTAGACTATAAATATTAATTAGAAATATAATAACATTTTCTACATAATGGTATTTTATTTATATTTTTTACACAATAAATAATTTAAATTATTTAAGATACAATGATGATGTTGTAATTACATAATTAATGAAATATTAAAATAATTGATATTATAAATATCCAAATAAATGCAATTTGAGACTTTTTATGAAATCCAATAATTTTCTAGATTAATATGACATGTTAGAGTTAGTTAGATGAATTTTCTTCGATGTAATAATTCTGTTATGAATTTATTATAAACAAAATACCAAATATTGTCAATATTGACATAAATGAGTTTTTAAAACAAGTATTATATTATTAATTTCTATTCTATTCCTAAAAATATAAGGTTCATAAAAAAAACTAATATAATGATAGTTGTATCATTAATGAACCACTTGGGGTTATCTTGGAAGTATATAGTAATTTTATTAACCATATAATATAAAAAAACAAAGAGACATGGTAAATGTCAAACTATTTAACTAAGAGTTAAATCTAAAAGATAAAGCTAAAATAGTGACCCAAACCTGTCTAAAACCTATTGGTTGAGTGGTTTTCGACCCATCCAAACCTTATAATTAAAATAATAAATTTTTTAACCATTTGAAACCGAAAATATGTGTATTATAAAATAATATTTCTAGCTTTTCCTAAGGTTCCTGTCACCCCTCTTATAAAAGGGCACTCTGCCTTCCGAAACATTTACACATTCAAAGCCTTTTGGATCGGCCCAAATCTGCCCAAATACCCTCTAAAATGTCCTAAAATCATCATATATACATTCATTTATTCATAAATCCAAGATAAGAAGCCCTTTTGATCAAATCAAAAGGAAGAACCCGAAGAAGAGGTAATAATTTCACCACCCTCTTCCAAGTTCTTTTCTTCTTCCACTTACTTTTTCTTTGTTGTTTCCATTATAAAATAATAACTCTAGTATATTCCATATACTGTGATGTTATTATAAATATGGTACAACCAAATTAATTTTTCAATCCATCCTTTGAATGACATGTCACCATATGTGCGTACGTACAGCTTACCGTCTCCACGTTTTGGTGTAGTTGTTATTCAATTCATTATTTTTTGGATGGGTATAATAATGATGTATAATTGATGTAAATAATAAAAATAAAATGATAATGATTATATATATATATATATGATATACCATCCAATTATATAATATTTAAATATCCAAAGAATGATATTGTAGCTCGTGCATATGTAAGGATTACCATCTACACGAACGCGATGAGATTAATTTCCGATCGTATAAATTCAAGACTAATTTTCACTTGATAATTAAAAATAATCATTAAAGGCTTTATATCATTCTGAATATGAATAAGATACATCCCATCCATAACAAATATGACTCACATAATATTGAATATAAAGTAAAACGAATCCGTTAACACCTGAAACGACGATAATACTATGATATTATTAAGAAAGAACTATTAAAAGATAATATATGATATCATATTCATGTATATGATTGTTTTATAATTTAATAAAAATTATTTCACCATTATACAGGAGTTTAACCTACCCTCGACCAAGGAAAAGTACAAGGTAAGGGTTAATTTCACAATCTCTTCATTATCCGTGGTTGTTTACACGTAATTATCTACTGGGACCTCTTTATCATCCACATCCATGTTTCTTAAAAATTTATTTCAAAATATTTTTAATATTTAATAAACACTGGGTTAATATAATTTATACCTTTACTTGAGCTTATATGTTTTTTAAAAGAATATTTTTGTTGTTTTCCAAACAAGGTACTTTTTGAGCTTTTCAACAAATTTAAGGTAAGATTGTTTTTTTAACTTATTCGGCGAGTGCAGATATTTTCTGCCGTTATGACATCATAAAATAATCCCTTACAAGCTTATTAGAAAATTTTCAAAATAAATGTTTTCTTAACTTATTTCAAAATTGAAATAATTTTTTCTCTAAAAAAGGTTTTGATTTCATCAATGTCAATATCCTTTGATGGATTTTAAGCTTATTTGAAGTTGATTTAGTGTGATAAAAAACTTCCATATTTTATTGAATGTTTGGTGATATGTTTGACTGTGGATGTGTTATTTTTTCACCATTCATGGTTTATGGATAATGCATTGACATTTCGTATGCCAGTTTTAATATGAATATTTATGTTATGTTTAAACCTTTTTATAAGAGTAATGCATTGGAATTAGTATGTGACAGGTGCAGCCCGCTATAGTTCCTTGATGCATCGGTAGGCCTCATGAGACAAACTACTACCTTGGCACAAGGCCTTGAAAAAATATTATTTATTATCTTGGCATAAGGCCTTGACTATGTGGTTATGAAAAACTGGCATTATGCATTCCATCATTATGAAAGTGGTTATTGATATTTCACATGATCATTCAACTAGTAGAATATCCATGAGAATATGAAAATGGAATTATTTCATTTTATTTTTTCCATATTATGCTGAATTTCTAGTATAAAAGGATTTTTTAGTTATAAATTGCCTTAAATGTTTATGATTATTTATGAAATTTTCCACAATATTGATATCATTATTGAGCATCTGAGCTCACCCCTTTCTATGTTTTATTTTTCCCAGGATGTGAAGAAGTATTTTAGGACTGACCTGTAGGGATAGTCTGAGCGGATATGACTGTGGACTATGAATACTATTTCGTTGTAGATTTTCACTTTATGATGTAATGTAAGACTTATGAACGTATCTAGTGGTTCCAAGGGTATTAAACTAATAAGTATTTGGAGACTTTATCTTTTGTGATCATGCCAATTTTAGGTAATAATGCACCGACTCTGGGTAATTGGGGTCAGGGAATTACAACCCAGATAATGGATTCACAACCAATGGAATTTCATATAACTTATAATTAAGGGAGAAACATTATTGGATTAGGATAGAGCTATAGGATTTCACCCCTGACTACTGGAGGACTAATATGTGAAACAATATTTTAAGAAATGTTTATGCCCCGTAGGGAAAATGGTAATTTCCTAAAATTTTAATTGGAACATAGTTGTCCAAACCAGGTGCCACCCATGTGGTTCCCTTTTTCTATGAGAAAACCAAACCTCACAATTTTCCTCGATAACCGCTTGATTTGAAAACCAATGAAGAGGTTTTATATTAACCACATTCCAAAGGGAGGTTGCATCTACACGACTTCTTAGGCTACCTCACTTAGTTTTCAAACCTCACACTTCCTTCTCCAGGCCTCACAGTTATGGATCATTATTAACTCTGTACACGTGCTAAATTTTCTCGAAACACATTATGAAATTTTTTACTCTTTTTCATACCCCAACCCCTCAGGACACCCCTAAGACCATAATTCTACATGGGAATCATTCCATTAACCCATTTAGATGAATTTTAACAAATATTGAAATGAAAATAAACCCCCTAAAAGGGTTGGTATCTTAAAATATCCCCACCTTATAACCACTCATCCTCAATTTATACTCCGAAAAATCACTATGCCCCATAGGTAAATAGATCAGGCCACCCCCACCATATTTTCTTCCAAAAAATGGTCATGCTGCCTCAATATTCAATCTCAAGGAATAGTTTTACCCAAAATAATTCTCCCACTAGGAACCAAAAATTAATTTAGTTCTCATCCAAGGATTCATGAACCTAAAACTCAATATCAATAACATCTAGAACATGAGAAATGTCATGGTAATACCATTGAAATAACAATATATAAAAATATGAAGCATATCACTATGTTGATATGGAATATCCAATCGATGTTCCACCTATCTAATTCATTCCACAATCTCAACGAACTATCATGCATAGGCTCCAACATTAAAAATTTCCAAACTACAGTAGTGACCCAACTCTATGACACCAAAAGACTAAATAGTTATCCAACCACATCCTTGATCTTTGTTAGTCGACAATTATGTCCCAATATCCCTATACAATTTTGATCATATGATGTACAACTAATGGACCACCCCCAACTCAAAGTTCTCATCCACTAGAAACTTATCCAAAAATCATTATCTTAACCAAAGTGCAGGTATTTCATATACATGACATCATCCAATGTAAAAAATGATCAAGTAATCACCCAATCACACATCACAGTCATGATGATACATGTCATAATCCCCAATTTACAACATCCCATTCCTAATTCTCATTACCTTTTTCATCGAATAGGGCTGAATATGGCCTCAAGCTTGCTCTCTCATAACATATATTGCTTGGTTCCCAACTGATTATGTCTGAAATCAAAGGAAAACACCAAACCACAATAGTAATAGTACGTTCCACCAATATTGAACATAAAAGGATGAACACACATTGTTTTTTCATGAAATAAAGAAAATTTTGATTTTTCCTCAAAATCCAATATTCACATTCTGAATAAATACATATTTTTTAGGACAACACATTGGATGTGGTCTATAACCTATTTAATATGTTCCACAAACAAACCCATGTTGGCCCAACCCCGGCTGACTCACCTTAAAAATCAAACTCCCACTATCATCATGATACCACTTCACCTAGATATGACACCTCCACATTCAAAGGAATTTGAAAACCTCACAAACAGATCCACCAAATTCCATTATCGACTCTTAATGAGATTCCACAAACACAACTCATACTTTGGTAAAATTATTTTTCTGTCTTACAAAACCCATTGATAGAAGAACCAAAAATTAATTTCTAAACTATATCAAGAATTAATTCACTGATTGGTTCAACTAACAAAAACAAAAAAATTCATTGAAAAATTCCCTGTTTAATTATAAAATGAAACACACTGGTTCATTACTAGAATATTTGTGCCACCTTGACTAATACATGGCCAGAACCAAACATCCATTACACTTCCAACATGAGGTTCATTTCGTCAAACTTACATGTCACTCCTAGCCATTGTAGTTTTGTTGTACATACCCAACTTAGTACAATATTTCCATCATTTTCAATTCCCAATTCACCACTAAACCTCCAAATTTGACAAGGACTTCCTTCCCTAACCTGATAAATCAAAATAATGTTTAACCATCGCCCATACATAACATCCAAGAATAGAACCCATAGCATACATCAATTTCCCTTCCACCTTAAAGACCTCACTAATATTTAATCAATGATGAACATCCCAACATATGACTTCACACATATTTATCCACAAGAACAAACTCTAGGAAGTATCCTTATCATTCTAAAAATCCATTCGTGTATCTTGGTGTATATCCAATGCATTCATAGTGTACTCAAGACAATGTCATGATATTGGGAATGATCATCCCTATAAGAGGATCGTACTAATATTTAACTGATGAATACCAACACAAACTTAGCTTTTCATGATGTCACATCTATCATCAGGGAAATTTAAAACTCATTCAAGGACCACTGTCCCCCCTCCCAATAAGCATTTCATCAACATATGGACACTACTATACAATAGAAAATATCTAACCAATACTCAGCACTACCTTGTGGGTTTATTCCAAGAGTCAAAGAATAAATTTTCTACATGGCACTAACTTGAGAATTAATCTCAATTTCTTACACCATTAAAAAAATAGATCCCAATAAAAATTTACATAGTCCACTATAGTATTCCAAAACTAAACTATCCCATGATTAGTTAGTGGGAATTATTATTTTATCACCAAATAAATAGATTATTTCTTCCATTAAACCTATTCAAATATCCAAAATGGATTTGTTTACCCTCTTCATGTTCCAACCATCATAATGTCACCAGAAACCACTCGGTCACTTGGTTTTATGTGACCACTTAGTGAACTCGACTCAAAATACAATGAGTTTCATGTCCCCAGAACTAGGCTTAAACAACAACTTAAACATCCCACCACACCACCAATATTGTAATCCTCATTGGTCTCAAGTAATCCTCAATCTTCCAAAATAATAACCCAGCCTTTTAAAAAATTAGTCACAACCGTAGGACAACCCATTACCTCGATTTTATTCCTAGGTTATAAGAATCTATCCATTCTTTAACCACCCTTTTCTAGTCCATATGAATAAAAAATGATCTTGATATCAAACATCATCAAACCCGCAAGGTAAGAAATATGAGAAATATTTCCCTTTCCAAAACTACCTTAAATTCCACAACTAGAACTCAAGGTGATGAACCTAGAAAATAAACCAATGAATAACTACGTTGTTTACCAAAAATCCATAGTAGTAATCATGAATTGATTCCACCCTTAGTAAGTCCCTTTGAGTAGAATTTTCAGGGCCCAAAACATCCACATATGCATCACATAACAAAAAGAGATCCCACATAGATAACCCCTCTCATGAGTAACCTAATAATATCCTAATTCAGTAGCACCCAAAATTAGAGTGACATAATTGAAGGCCACGAGGCCCTCCCACTGATCCATACACAACCTTCCTCACACAAGACACAACAAACATGCGACACTCTTAACCATGTTCTAAAAAAAACAATGTCTAACATTTTTAGACTATCACATTCTCTAGGTTACATATCCATAGTTACAAATCCACTGCCAATTATACCAAAAACCCAATAATCTATTTCAGGGTCCAACCCACAACTCACTTAAATATAATCAGCATGGTTTACTAATTCCATATCATCATATTTAATCTCAAAATTTTAATTTCATGGCCTAAAAAAAGTCATAATATACAAAATTCTTCTGTCAAACACATCAAAATCCATTAAATCTTTATTACCCATAACAAAGGGACACAATCTTAGTCATTCTTATAGCCCAAATCAGTAATTCACATTTTCAGGTAAAAAACATCAGATACTCATCACCAATTGCCTAAAAGTTCCCATCATTTCATGTTTACCTTTAATTGAAACCATACCCATTAAACCCCAAGAATTCACATGTTAAAACCTTTGATTAACCCATGTTATCATAAATTCACATCTTTATTTCAATTTCACAATTCATTTTTTTCCTAGAGAGACTATCATTCTCATTGGAATTTTATTTTACTAGAACCATCACATTATATTTAATTTTTTACCTTCCCATTATCCATAAGTCACGTGAGCAGTCGGTAAAATAGTGTTCCACAAAAAAATTATATATAAACTATATAAATGGTTATATTCTCTTTAAATACCAACGCTCTGTGTCATTTATAACTATTGGTAGGTATGAATGGCCAGAAGACATTAAAAACTAATGAAGAAGACACTACTAACATAATGAATCCCATTTAACAATCAATCATAAGAAGTATATGTATGAAATTTTAATTTTATGTTACGATAATGATTCATAAATGCATACTCGATTACCACATCAATCCACAAGTTAAAAATCATCAAACAGTAAGACCACATTACTGTTCACCACTTGATGTTGAAATATTAGTCAAAAGAAAAACAACAGAGTATGAACATCAATTCACCACACCTGGTAACTTGGTTTTTCCCTGTACATGGGTCTACATGCACCCAAACACAAAATAATTAACAAACCCCGAAAATATCCAAGTATCATGTCATCAATTCTAAAATAGTAATACAAAATACACCCCTTTTCTTACCACATTGTAATACCCCATCTAGGGTGCCAAAGGAATGGTTTCCAGAGCTAGTGAACCAAATGGACTTAGGCATGCCTCCCCATAATCTAGAGGATTCCAACTAGTATAATGAGTCTATGGAGGTATGATAGTGAGACAATACCCATTTATCATATCAAAATAAAAGTGAAAATAATATAAACAAATTTTAATGATACATCATCCAGTAAATAATAAATGGAATTATAGAGGTATGGGACAAGAGTACACAAATTGATACATGATATAACCATGACATGTATACACTTCATGCGATAGAGTAATATAATAAAATATTAAATACAATGATAATGAAAAAACTGAACATGGTCATGAGTCTAACTCGATCCTGACATCCCATTTTCCATCCAACCATCCCAAACACAACAAAGAGCTAAGTCCATGTCTTGAACAAATTATGGAAACAAGTAGCATTATCTCAGATACCCAAGTTTCATGGAGGCCCACGTATGATACAAGTACATCTTAGTTGACCACCACCAATGGTTTCAAAATCTATAATATTTATATCAATAGTTCATATAGAAGGTTCATGTAAAATGAATAAATAAAAAATAACCATGTTTTATGAATTTAGAATTATTTAATTAACCTCATTAGTCCTTGGTTTCCATGAGACATCAGATCCAATAAATTCTTTATAGACCCATGTTGGTCATCTGAACAATATCCCAAAGTGGTCACATGTCTACATACAAGGAGAAGAAATCCATGTATTTAAATTTTGTATTGAAAGACATGTATGACCATCCTAACTATAATTTAAAATTATATGTACATAATCTAAAAGCATGATAAGTAACTCCATATTGATATAATTTGATTCAGGAAAATTACTCCATCCTCTAATAACTATGATGCATCAGGGCGCCTAGAGTGTCATTCTGGCCTTCCTAAGGGAGACAATCCTTAGTTAAACATCCCACCCGCAATATATATTAATATTTTTTCCTAGAACATCAATATGGAACATATAAAATTATTGATTAAATCCATACCCAACATAATAATCCATTAATTCATCAATCAATTCCCTTTTTTGTGGTTTATACAGTAATCATTGTTGAAATATTAGCAGTAATTGTTAAAAACCATTAATAAATTCAACATTTACCAAGGTCCCAACATGCCTTGAAACATAAAACGTGCCTCCAAAAATCCCAAAACCTTTCACATTTCATAAAACACCAACATAAACACCAATTTAAAACATATTCAATCCACCATTTAAATTGTGGTTCACCCTTTATGAAAAAACAAAAAAGGTACATGAACATCATTTTCCATCAAAAAAATAAAAGGTTTCATCATGCCATTATCATCATAGAGGAATCACCCCTTTATTTCAAATCAACAATTAAAACCCATTATATAGCCCATCTTAAAATCACTCTGAAGTAACCACCTCATTTTATATCACAATCCACTTTAAAACCTTATTTTTATTCACTGAAAACCACAACTAGACCAAAATCCGAAGATCATAATTTCAGAAATTTTAAATATCCTATTTTGTATACTATAAAAGGTTATCAATTAAATAATTTAAAATCAACCTATAAATTTCACAACAACATCTTCTCATACTATTCCAATTAGCCGTTTCCCCATGAAAATAATAAAATTTCATTTACAACTTGTTAACCTTCATACTTTTTCTATATCTTGACATAAAATATCATTTTAACACTTTTAATGGATTTACGTACCCTATTGTTAGCCCTATGACTAATATAAAATCATAAATGGACCTAACATGGTCTGTTAAGGGTCTTATTCATCAATATATTATCTAATTTACTTTTATTATTCCAATACCCAAGAAAACACCATGGAAACAAAAAGGAACAACCATAGTGTGATGAAAATTATCAACATTATGGGAAAAATCTTGTATTCCTCCTACCTCATTATCTTATAAAACCACTAATCCAACTATTAACTCCGATTCAAGATATAATAACCTCAATCACTAAGAAGAATCAAACCATAGATTAGGGATTTATGGGCTTTATAAGAGAGTAAAATTTTAAACAATCTCTTTCTAGAAACAAGAAGAATGAGGACTCATAATATCACCTAGATCTTTGATTCCCAACCAATTTCACATTAGATGACTAGTAATTAATGGATTATCATCATTGTAGGATTGATGGATCTCTTCTATCACACCATAAGATGTATAAGATCAAATGAGGATTAAGATTCTATGAATAAATTTTTTTCATGAGATACAAGAAATGTAATTTACACACAATATAATAGGCAAACAAGTTTGCCACATGGTTTCCCAAACCATGGACTTACCAATGTCTAATAGGAAACCAAGCTACATGGTTTTTATGGATAATTTCATAGTTTGAAAAACCATTGAAAGTAAATTCATTCGAAACTATATAAAGGTTGGATCAATCCATATTGATTTCCTAGCCACGTCACATGATATTCCTAACCATAAACATCCTTAAAAAGGCCACCTGATTAGGTCACATGTTTTGATCTAACATTGTGACATCATCTCTCTATGAAAAGTGCGTCCTTTTTTCCTTATTTTCTATTCACGAAAATGATAGAACATTATTGATACCTTACCTATGCATGGGAATCATTCCATGAACACATTTTGAATGCATTTACTAAAAATTAAATGAAAATTCATTCCATTAAAGGGTCACGATCTTACATTAATAACATAAATAATATGAATTCAGCCTCATAAAATATATATTTTAGAATACCATGATAAATATAACCCAAGAAATTAATGAAACCCAAAAAATCACCAAAAGTGAGAGGGAGAAAACGAATCTTGAAAAAACTCATGAGAACATATACATTTTTAAATGTAAATGGGGACATAAAAACATAGCTTTAGTGAATTAATTATGGAGTCATGATGGTTGATTAATGATATCCTTAGAAAAAAATGACTAAATCACATATAAATCATGTTGTTAGAATATGATTCAAATTTATATGAACAAGAAATGTGATGGTGTAATCCTTTGGGTTTTTTCATTCATACACAAAATCCTAATATTCATGGAATGATGAAATGTAACACAACACAACAAAATTTACCATCTCTTACAAAAAGAAACATAATTAATTTTATATAATAAATTATGTTTTTATATTACCCCTTCTACCATAATCTAAAAAATCAAGGTGAAAAATTGAGGACATAATTCCATGTACACACACTACAACTCAAACTCTATTAAGAAATTGATCTTGGTGAAATGCTATACTAACATGGAGATATTTTATTATGTAACACCCTGACCGCACTAGGCTGGAGCCGGTGCATTACTTGTTTTATTGGAAAGGTTAGAAAGAATGAAAATCCTGAAGGATTGATCAATTTAGTACTCTTGAAGAAACTAGATACATAGATGTAACTCAAATTACATTGGAAGGGTTATAAAATACAATGCATAACAAAAACTAAAAACTGCATCCACAGGAACTCAATAAATGATCTCCTCTTCATCACCTGTTGAGAGTAGACAATGAAAGGGGTGAGATAAAATGATTAGTAAGGGTTACAAATAGAATAATCATGAATCAATAACAACTAAATTGTATATAACTTGACATAATAAACATGGCATGGTGAATAAATGAAAAACTCACTCCATTAATAAACTGAGAATGAAACTGCATCCATAGATTTTGTCATAGAGAAAATCTCATGGATAGTAATAACTGATAATGAATAAAGATAATTCTTATTAATTGGATGTCATGTATCTAGCACATGAAACCATAATACCGTATAATCGGTTTAGTTTTGTGGGTTGAAACCCATCTGGATTTTAGAAACAAACTCGAAGTGTCTTCCGCCAAACTTGTTTGTCTCATTAGACCTACCAATGCATCGAGGGGCTGTAGCAGGCCCCACCCACCACTTGATGTCCAAATATTTCTTTATACATTGATTCAATACAAGAGAAATATGAATTTTCAATATTCGTATACAGTAGAGTATACAGATTCATCAATATTTCCATAATTAAAATAAATTTCCAAATAAATATCATATGTAAAATGGAATACAGTTTAGATAGAAAAAATATCCATGATATGAGATTATGGATATTTAATAGAAATATAATTTCTAATTGAAATTTAACTCAAATGGGAAGTAGGTACACAACATATGGATTATTAGGTGCACAATTCAAAGTTAGTCACAACAAAATGGTAGTTGAGATGAAGACCCTTACCACAATGTAATCAGTCGAATCATATGACCAGAACATAATAATAATCAAATAAATCATAAAATACCATTATTACAAATAAAATCATGTAATTATATATTAAATGGAAGTACACATATACCTCATATAAGAAATAATTGGAGAATAATGGAAATCTCACAGAAATGAAAGTGAGATGAGTAACCCCTTACATTATGCTCGAGTGTGTTCTTCGTTTGTTTTGATAACCTGAATAATAAAATCTCAGTTCATTAATTTATAACTTCAGAATGTACTATACATTTAATTTATTTAGTATAACCTTATTAGGTTCATTCATGTCCCGTTCTATGGGTTTAAGAGGTTCGATTTTCTTGTTTTGGAAGCATTTTCTTCCTTGGTTTTCATGGTTCATTTAATTGTTTTCATGAATGGAAGTTCATTTGAAAAGTTCTTAAAAATCCATAATTGGTAATATATATTATTAATAGAATTAATGAGATATACATTGTAATATAATTATTTTGGGTTATTTACCATGATAATGATTCATCAGTTAAAAGTTTATTACAAATATTCAGATTAGCTTGGCCGTTTTGTTCAAAATGAACTCGTTTTGTATTATTATTTTATTCTATGAGTGTGTAAGGATTACAGAACACTAATGAAATTAAATAATTATATTCTTATCTGGTTCAACCATTATAATGGTCTCATGACCATTAATGAAGAAGAAAGTGTAGAACGAAACTCCGTCGTCCACAAAGGATATAAATTGGAACCTCATGGATGTTGATTTCGTTTATAAATATAAAAGGGAGGGAGTAAGAATATTGATGATGGTTCTTCCACCCACATGATTTACGTACATTATATAGATTATAATAGAGTTTTTATGGTCATTTTTACAGAGGAGGTGAGGAGAGAAAATGAAAAAGAGATGAACTTGATAATAAAACAAAAGGTGAGAGATCCCTTATGAAAATTCGGCAGCCTAATGGTGTTGCTTTAAATTTCATAAAAAGAAGTGATGAGAGAAAAGGGTATATCATCATCTTTAAATAAAAAGTACAGTAATAATAACACATAAAATCAAACCCCAATATATGAGAATATAAAATCAAATAGATAACATAAAATAAGTGTCGACTAAAAGAAGAGAATGAAGGATCCCCTTACCTTGTTGAGTAACTCCTAGATCTTGAAGGATGGGACCTTGGGGGCTTAAAGAAACCTTGGAAGGACTCCTACAGTGGTAATACCACCATATATTCGAGGATATTGAGTTTGGAATGAATGAAAATGAAGGGGGTGAGTGGGTATTTATAGTAATTAAGAGATAGTTTTTTATTAATTAAAAGGGACACCTCGATAGTGGTTCTCCCAAAACCATGGGCTTACCCATGGTATTTCCTAATGGTTTAAGCAACTTGGGACACCTCATGTCATAATATACTATAAAAAAGTCTACCAGCCTATATTTTTAATTATAATGTCATTATGGTGTCATTAAACTATAGAAAACTAAAATATGTATTTTTTACTATTCACAAAAAATTCATGTATTTTAGAAAAATCCTAAAAATTTACCCTAACTATTTTTCAACGTGTAGAATCCAAAAATGAACTCTATTTTTAGAAAATAATTTTCTAATAATTTTTTATTTAATTTTTAAATAAAATCATACTTAATTCAGAAATTATTTATTTAAAAACTATAACTGCTTTTATATCACATTGAAAAATTAATCAAGATGTCGTTATCTTAAAGCCTTAATAAAATAAAATAATAATAAAATCTACAATTCATTAGGGTCATATTACTATTTATATTACAATTCATAAGGGTATGTTGCTATTCACCAAAAAAATCAAGTAGGTTCTATCAGACTCCAAATGACTTACTGGTCACAACTCTAGATGACCATTTTTAGAAATTAAAAACAAAGAAGTTGAAAATTTATGTTTAATGGATAATATAAATATTAATCCTATAATGTTTTGTTTCCAAAAAGACTTAATGCTTCATGCAATATAGGCTATCTAATGAATAGAAAGTATTTAAGAGAAACTTTCCATAAAATTTTTTGGGGTGTTATATATTAGATGGTGAATTTTCAAAAATAAAAAATCTCTTCACTAATCATAAATATCTAAAAATAATCCATATGAAAAAATATAGAATACACAATATAGTAATCTGGGAAAAATTTCCCTATGTAGTAAGCATTATTTATTTAATTAATTACATATTATAGGGGTTTTTAGAATTTGACATTGTATGTGATATCAGTGTTAGCCTATTATTATATAAAATAAAATCATTCTTTTCAATATTATATTTTTATTTTTAGTGATATTAGTTGAAAAGATATAGTATTATTATAAATAATGAATAATGTAGCACCCCAAACATTTTATGGTATGTTTCTCTTTAATACACTCTATTCCTTAGGTAGCCTATACTTCATGAAACCCTAAGCCCATATGGAACAAAACATGGTTACTTATAGGAGATAACCATAAATTAGCCACTAAACATAAATTTACCAGCTCTGTGATTTGAATTTTAAAAATCGGATATACACGGTTGTGTTTAAGATGATATTTAGAGTCTGATAGAATTAACATAATTTATGGTGAATAGTAACCTACCATTATGAATAGTAACTACCCTTATGAATAGTAATATGACTCTTATGAATGGTATCCATACCATTGAGAGTGTAAATGAATTTAGACACCTTAAAGATGAAGAAGAATGTTTTAAGTGTTTATATATTTCAATTAAATAATGATTTAATTAAATATTTAATTAATAATATTTTAAAAATTATTTTTGAAAAATGGACTTCATTTTTGGATTCTACACCTCGAAAAATGGTTAGGGTGAATTTTTGGGATTTTTATGAAATATTTGAATTTTTGGTGAATAGTAAAATATATTAATTTATCATATAAATACATTATAATTTAAATTAAATATTCCTAGCATCATGAGTGATGTAAGAAAAAAAAATCTAGAAATATCATGCATATATTACTATTTTTGGTCATGGAATACTCACTATTCCTTGTCATGAGGAGAAATAATAAATTAATGAGTTTTATATTAAGAAATCCCCTCTCTCCTTCACTATAAAATCCCCCTTTCACTCCCTCTTCTCTTCACTCCTCTCAAGCCTTGTGACTTGCGAATATTCTTCCCCAATCACTCCCCAAGATCCTACCCCACGTCCAAAAGCTCCTAGCCTCTTCAAAATACCAAAATCTCTACCCTTAAGAGGTTCTCAAAGGAGGAGGTCTCAAGAGGTAAATTCCTCTTTCAAATCCCTTCTTTTCTTTTAAGTTCTTTTATTTTTTTTTATTTCCTCACCTCCCTTCACCAAAATAGTATTATAAATCCAATAACATAAATGTACTAGAATTTTTTTATGTTAATGGAATATATTCCGATATCTTTGATCCTTTCCCCACATTTATTTGGATGAAATGAAAGCACAATTTGAGAAGTGCTAATTTAGCACATTCAAGGACAACAGTTTATCGATTTCTATTATAATCTTTAATTCTGGTCAGGAAAACATTTCTGTTATGGTTGAAGCATATTATTATGTAATATATCCTATTTTTAGTTCTGTAATACATTTTTACACATGGTATGAAGTTATAAAGAAAAAAATGTTCATTGTAATCAAACTCACTGATTAACCAAAACAGTTATAACTAAGGTTATATATATATATATATATATATATATATTCGACATCAATCTAAGTAACCCAAATTAAATTTAAAAACATGTAATCTCCTAGATGATCACTGATATTGTATAACTTCATTTCTGGACAACCACATCCATCTTATATATTTATCTGAACATGAATATAAGTGAACCAATCATTTAAAACCAAGTAAACAAACGAGCCTGAACAATGAAATTGAACCTCGTAACCAATAAAAAAGGCCTAGAGTGAACTAAAAGGCATTATAATAAATCATTTACATATAAAACATGTCATGGACTTAGGAATTGATAATCCTAATTTGTTTATTGAGGTCTTTAATAACAAGTCAAGAACACCTTCAAGCATAAGGTAAGGGATTGTTTAACTCAATTTTCATTCTTTGAGGTAAACATCAATTTAATAGGTTAAATTGTTTCCAAGAATATGTGTGAATGACCTATTATTATTTTATACTATATATCTACTTATATTTTGTGGATTATTATTTGTCACACATAAATATTTCATTGATTTGTCCTCAATATAAGGATACGTTCTTTCTAAGGGATCCTCTCTCTCACTTTTATTCCAGAATCCACCTTACCTTATGTGCTTTTGTTTTTAATTTCTAATGATGAGGTATGTTTTATAAACTCCCCCATACTTCCCTTGTGATATATAAATAATGGGATACCCCTTTACCTATCAATAAAACCTTGCAATAACACTCGTTACCATGACGAAATGTTTGTACGAGGTTTTCTCATCTCACCTTCAATTCTGAGGGGTTTTCATTGTTCACCACTTATTTCTTATATGTGGTATAGTTGTACTGAAATTTGAAATATTTTATCATGGTTCTCATTATATTAATTTTATTTTGTGACTCTTTTGGTGGTTATTAACTCTTTGTCATGTGACTTAATTGAATACAACACGGTAATGAGCTTTGTCTCAATTTTCACTTCGTTGTGACTTGCTTAGTAATTGTGCACCTACTCATTCTTATGGGGTGTACCTAATGCCCATTTAATATATTTTCAATTGAAATTATATTCCATTTAAATATCCATATTCTCATATCATGGATATTATTTTTTTTCGAAATCATATACCATTTAAAATAGGGTATTTATTTTGAATGTTGTTTTGACTATGGAAATGTTGATGAATCTGTATCCCCTTTTCTATACAAATAATGTCAATACATATTTATCTTCTATTTAATCTATTTATAAATAATTATTTGTATGTAGAGGTTTGTGGGACCCACTACATCCCCTCGATGCATCGATAGGTCTAATGAGACAAAACAGTTTGACGACATACCCTTCGAGTTTGATTCCAAAAATCAGACAGGTTTCTACCCATAGAACTAAATCGTTTTTACGGTATTATGGTACATGTGCCGGATACACGACTTCCAGTTAATAAGAATTATTTTTATTCATTATCGGCTATTATTATTATCCATGAGGTTTTCACTATGACAAAATCTATGGATGCAGTTTCATTCTCAATTTATTATTGGCATTTGTTGTTCATTTATTCACTACGCCATTTTGTTTATGTCAGATTGATTAAGATTCAATTATTGTTGTACTCATGATTCCACTATTTGTAACCCTTACTGAGAATTTGAGCTCACCCCTTCCATTTTTTACCTTCAACAGGTTATGAAGAGGAGGTCATTTGTTGAGTGCTTGTGGTTGATGTTTTTTTGTTTTTCATTATGTATTGTATCTTATAACCTTATCCAATGTAATTTGTGTTAAATCTATGTATCTAGTTTCTTCAAGACTACTAAACTGTTCATTCCTTTGGTATTTTCATTCCTTCTAACCATGCCAATATCACAAGTAATGCACCGGCTTATGTCTAGAGGGGTCGGGGTGTTACAGTTGGTATCGTAGGAAGTTTAGCAGGAAACATGGAAACTAGATTAGGAAATTTATAGTAGGGAAGAAAGCCCTAAGGTAGTATTTGAGGATAAATTTACAAGAATATCTTGGTATTTTGGTATGGAATAGATTATGTGGATATTTTGAGCAATACATCCATGTCTGGATACGATAAGGTAGAGGTGGTTCTAGCACAGATGTATCTAGGGGTAAAACCTGAAAACACCGCTTTGAGCTTTACTCGAACGAGAACTGGTACATGAAAATGGGCCTTACTGCACTCTTGGTTATGACACTCCCGAAGGATATTCCTATGATAATTCATATTTTCTTTACAATTCATCATGAAGGATTGAAATGTAAATTATTCCTCAAATAAACCATTTTTCTGATTAAAGGATTAGTCATGCATAGGATCTTAAACTGTGCTGAGTATTTTGTTAGGATTATACATTATGATTCATACACTAATCTATTGTGTGAAATTATTTAGAAATGGGGTCTAATGGAAGAAGGGGAAGCAATACTCGTGGGCAATGTAAGGATCTCCCCACTGTGAAAGTCAACACCATCAATGTTGGAGTGGATCAAATCATGACCATATTGGGACAACATACTCAAGTTGTAATGAATAACCATTCCACACCTGTGTTGGATCATTTCATGCAGCAAAAGCCCCCATCTTTTAGTGGGACTACTAATCCCATGGAATCTGAGCAATGGATCAAGTCACTTGAAAATATATTCATGGAATTAATATGCAGAGAGAATGAGAAGGTGGTGCTTGTGGTATATTTTCTCAAGGGAGACACTGATCAATGGTGGTCCCTAGTTCAAAATACCACGGAGGAAGAAGAAATAGAATATATGTAATGGAGGACTTTTAAGGAAATATTCTTCAAAAAATATTTCCCTTGCGAGCAACAAACTGAAATGAAGAGGAAATTCCTTAGCTTAAAACAAAGGGAAGAAGACAATGTTGCAGAGTATGAGGCTACTTTTACAAGGCTGTCTAGTTATGTCATAGATTACGTACGCGACTCAGCAGACAAGATTGATCATTTCTTTAAAGGTCTTAAGCCAAGTATTCAGAGGGCACTTGCTTCTCAAACATTTTCATCATATGATCGAATTGTATCAAGTGCCAGAAAAATAGAGAGTGAATTTCCTAGATCAAATATTTTCAAAGGAAACCAAGATAAAAAGCGATACTCGAATAACAAAGGAAAATGAGAATCACCAAAGAAGATAAAGGGAACGAATAGTTTCCCATTATGCGTGAACAATGGAAAGAATCATCTCAAGAAAAGCTTGAAAGGCATGGGTGTCTGCTATAACTGTAGAGAAAAGGGTCATCGATCCGATGAATGCAAGGGGGAGATAAAATTAAGTGATATTCAATGCTACAATTGCGGAGAGATGGGACACTATGAAAATGAGTGACCTAAACAGCAAGGAAACTTGACTCAGAAAAGGCCATGAGATCAAGGGATAGCTTATGTGATTACAACTACGGAGGTCAAAGTTCTTAATGATGTGGTGGTAGGTACTTTAATTGTTTCCTCAAACTTTGCAAACCCGTTATTTGATTCTGGATCATCACATTCATTTATATCTTTTCAGTTTTCCAAGAAAATTAGATGTGCCCAATTTGATTTAATAACGGAGTTGTCAGTCAACACTTCTGGGGGATGTATCATTGCAACAAAGGCATGTCGACTGGTCCCCCTCCAGTCACCAAAATGTGCTTTAGTTGCTAATCTTGTCATCATACCAATGACAGAATTTTATATAATTCTTGTCATGGACTAGCTGTCAAATTTTGATGCGAAGATTTATTGTAAGAAGGAAGAAGTTATAATTTTTTAAAATGGTGTAGAATCCATTATCTTTAGGGCAGAAACATCACCACCTAATTCTTATCGAGAACCACCCCCAGGAGCTCTATTGAATTAAATACTTGGAGAGGAAGATAAGACAACATCTATCGGTGAGGAAAGAAATCTTCAAATTGAATAAGTGCACATAGTGAAATTGTACATTGATGTATTTCCATAGGATTTACCTGGAAATCCTCCAGAGAGAGAAGTTGAGTTCTCTATTGATTTAATTCCAAGTGTGAGACCTATATCAAAGTCCCACTATAGAATGGCCACTATAGAGTTAATGGAGCTAAATAAACAACTAGAGGATTTGAGTTAAAAAGGATTAATTCAACCTAGTGTTTCTCCATGGGAATCTCTTGTCCTCTTTGTCAAGAAGAAAGATGGATCCATGAGTCTTTGCATTGATTACATGGAAATCAATGCTATTACAATAAAGAATAAGTATCATATTCCTTGGATTGATGATTTATTTGATCAACTCCGTGGAGCCCAATACTTTTCGAAGATTGACCTTCTGTACAGATATCCTCAGCTACGTGTGAGGAATAAAGATATTCCTAAGTTAACATTTCGAACCACGTGTGGGCATTACGAGTTTATGGTGATGCCATTTGGACTGACTAATGCAACATGTGTTTTCATGGATTTAATGAATAGAGTTTTCAAGGAATATATTGATAACTTTGTTGTGGTGTTCATCGATAATATCCTGGTATACTAAAAAATCTATGAAGACCATGAGAATCAATTGCGGATTATTCTGGAAACTCTTAGAAGAAATGAATTATATGGGACATTTAGCAAGTACGAATTTTGGCTTCAATCAGTTTCTTTTCTAGGCCATATTGTCTCTAAGGATGGAATCCTGGTTGATCCTACAAATACAAAGGCAATACAAGATTGGACCACACCAAAAAACATAATCGAGTTATGCAGTTTTATTGGCTTAGCATGTTACTATCGGTGTTTTGTTTAGAATTTCGCCCGACTGGCTAACTCTCTAACCAAGCTCACACGAAAAGGAGTTATGTTTTTTGGACAAAAGAGTGTACAAAATTCTTAGAAGAATTGAAATGAAGATTGGTCAATGCTCCAATTTTGACTCTTCTATCTGGAAGTGATGGATTTGTGATATACAGTGATGCATCAAAGAATGAGTTTCGTTGCATGCTTATGCAAAAGGATAAAGTTATTTCTTATGCATCAAGACAATTGAACACTCATGGGAAAAATAATCCAACTCATTATCTTGAGTTAGAAGCTGTAATCATTGCTCTAAAAATACGGAGGAATTATCTCTACGGAGAGAGATGTGAGATCTATACGGGCTACAAGAGTTTGAAATAAATTTTCACACAAAAAGAACTCAACATGAGGCAAATAAAATGGCTTGAGTTACTAAAACATTAATATTTTTCAATACACTACCAACCAGGAAAGGCGAATAAGGTGGAAGATGCATTAAGCAGGAAAGATCATGGCCTTCTGACTGAAATGAGGATCAAAAGAGATCCTATATTCATGGATCTACTGAAGATGGATATGGGAATTTCTAAGGAAGTGGAAAGATCTTTTCTCTTTTATATGAAATTTAAACCATCTTTATTAGAGAAAATAAAAATCTCTCAATCTGATGATGAGAATCTGCACAATAAAATTAATGTTGTCTAGGATGGAAGATTGGACGACATCGTGTACGAAGAAAGAGTTCTGAAATTTGGGAAGACGTTATGCATTCCATCATTACCTGAGCTAAAAAGGGAACTATTAGATGATTCTCATAGCTCAAATTTCTCTATACACCCGGGTAGCACCAAGATGTTCAGAGATCTGAAGGAATATTTCTAGTGGGATAATATGAAGTGGGAAATTGTTGACTACGAGTCAAGGTGTCTAGTTTTTCAACAAGTGAAGGCAGAGATACAACAACCCAAAGAAGTGATGCACCCTCTACCTATTCATATGTGGAAGTGGGATAACATTATGGTGGATATTATCACTGGACTACAGAGGAAACCTAGAAGGAATGATGCAATATGGGTAATTGTTGATCATTTCACAAAATTAGTACATTTCCTTCCTATATGAGAGTATTTTCCACTCAAGTGCCTGGAAAGATTGTATATTAATGAAGTTGTAAGACATCATGGTAAACCGATATCAATTGTATCAAATCTAGATCCCCGATTTACATCAAGGTTCTAGAAAAGTCTCCAGAAAGATTTGAATACTATGCTTTGTATGAGTACTGCTTATCACCCCAAAACCGATGGATAGTCTAAAAGGACTATTCAAACATTAGAAGACATGATGAGGTCATTCTCTCTTGACTTCCATGGTATGTGGGATCAATACTTACCTTTGGTGGAATTTTCCTACAACAATAGTTTGCAATCTAGTATTCAAATGGCTCCGTATGAAGCATTATATGGAAAGAGGTGTCGAACTCCAACTAGTTGGGCTGAAGTTAGTGAGAGGAAACTTATAGGCCTAGAACATTTTGAAGAGACCATGACGAAGGTGAAGAAAATTCAAGCCCATGTTAGGGCAACCCAAAGTAGGCAGAAGGGTTATAGTGAAAATCGAAGAAAGGATTTAGAAATCTAGGTGAGAGATCATGTCTTTTAAAAAGTATCTCCATGGAAGGGTGTCCTATAGTTCGGTAAGAAAGAGAAACTGAGCCCTAGGTACATCAGGCCATTTGAAATTCTTGAAAGAATTAGAGTTGTACCTTACCGTCTAGCTATTCCGCCAAATATCTCTAGAGTTCATGATGTATTACACCTGTCATTGTTAATGAAATACATGCCAGACCCAACGCATGTTCTCACATATGAAGAAATTCAACTGGAACCTGATTTGTCATATTGTGAAAAGCCTATTGGGATTCTTGACACAAGGGAGAAGATATTGAGAAATCGGACAACACGCCTAGTAAAGGTTCTTTGGAGAAACTAGAATATGGAGTAAGCAACATGGGAACCTGAGGATGTTATGAAAAAGAATCACCCACATCTTTTTGGTGGGCTTTATACATAAAAATTTCGAGGATGAAATTTCCGAAGGAGGGAATAATTTACACCCCAAACATTTTATGGTATGTTTCTCTTAAATAAACTCTATTCATTAGGTAGCATATATCACATGAATCACTGAGCCCCTATGGAACAAAAGATGGTTTCTTATAGAAGATAACCATAACATAGCCACTAAACATAAATTTACCAGTTCTGAGATTTGAATTCTGAAAATCTGATATACACGGTTGTGTTCAAGATGATATTTAGAGTCTGATAGAATTAACTTAATTTTTGGTGAATAATAACCTACCCTTATGAATATTAACCTACCCTTATGAATAGTAACTTACCCTTATGAATAGTAATATGACTATTATGAACGGTATCCATACCCTTGCGTGTGTAAATGAATTTAGATACCTTAAAGATGAAGATGAATGTTTTAAGTGTATATATTTCAATTAAATAATGATTTAAATAACTATTTAATTAATAATATTTAGAAAATTATTTTTGAAAAATGGAATTCATTTTTGGATTCTACATGTAGAATAATTGTTAGGGTGAATGTTTGGGATTTTTCTGAAATACTTGAGTTTTTGGTGAATAGTAAAATACATTAATTTATCGTATAAATGAATTATAATTTAAATTAACTATTCCTAGCATCATGTGTTATGTAAGCACCCAAAATATATAACTCACATGCATATATTAATATTATTGTTCATAGAATACTCATTATTACTTTTCTTGAGGAGAAATAAAAAATTAATGTGTTTTATAATATGAAATCCTCTCTCTCCTCCACTATAAAAACCCCCTTTCACTCCCTCTTCTCTTCACCCCTCTCAAGCCTTGTTCCTCGCCAATATTCTACCCAAATCACTCCCCATGATCCTCCCCCACGTCCAAAATCTCCTATCCTCTTCAAAATACAAAAACCTCTCCCCTTAAGAGGTTCTCAAAGGAGGAGGTCTCAAGAGGTAAATTCCTCTTTCAAATCCCTTCTTCTCTTTTAAGTTCTTTTATTTTTGTTTCTTTCCTCACCTCCCTTCACCAAAATAGTATGATAAATACAGTAATATACATGTACTGGAATTTTTTCCTGATAATGGTAAATACTCCATTATCTTCTCTCCTTTCCCCACATTTATTTGAAAGAAATGAAAGCACCGTTTGAGATGTGCTAATTTAGCATGTTCAAGGACAACGTTTTATCAATTTCTATTATAATATTTAATTCTTGTCAGGAAAATATTTGTGTTATGGTTGAACCAGATTATTATGTAATATATCCTATTTTTAGTTCTTTAATACTTTTTTACACATGGTATTAAGTTATAAAGAAAAAAATGTTCATCGTTATCAAACCTACTGATTAACCAAAACAGTTATCACTATGGTTATATATATATAAATTCGACTTCAATCTAAGTAATCCAAATTAAATTTAAAACCATTTAATCACCTGGATGTTCAGTAATATTTTATAACTTCATTTCTGGACAACCACATCCATCTTATATATTTATCCTTACTTGAATATATGTGAACCAATCATTTCAAACCAAGTAAACAAACGAGCCCGAACAATAAAATTGAACTTTATAACCAATCAAAAAGGACTATAATGAACTAAAAAGGAATATAATAAAAATTTACAAATAAAATAGGTTCTGGAATTATTAATTGATAATCCTAATTTGTTTATTCAGGTCTTTAATAACAAGTCAAGAACACCTTCAAGCATAAGGTAAGGGATTGCTTAACTCAATTTTCAGTCTTTGAGTTAAACATCTATTTCATTGGTTATGTTGTATACAAGAATATGTGTGAATGACCTATTATTGTTTTATACTGTATATCCACTTATATTTTGTGGATTTTTATTTTTCACACATAAAAATTTCATTGATTGGTCCTCAATATAAGGATACATTAATTGTAAGGGATCGTCTCTCTCACTTTAATTCAAGAATCCACCTTATCTTATGTGCTTTTGTTTTTAGTTTCTAATGATGGGGTATTTTTTATCACCCCCACCATACTTACCTTGTGATATATAAAAAATGGGATACCCCTTTACCTCTCAATAAGGCATTGCAATAACACTCGTTACCATGCCAAAATGTTTGTAAGAGCTTTTCTCATCTCACCTTCAATTCTGTGGGATTTTTGTTGTTCAAATCTTATTTATTATATGTGGTATAGGTGTAAATCCATTTTAAATATGTTATCTTGGATCTCATTATATTCATTTTATTCTATGACTCTTTTTTTGGTCATTTACACTTTTTCATATGACTCAATTGAATATAACACGATAATGAGCTTTGTCCCAATTTTCACTTCGTTGTGACTTGGTTAGTAATTGTGCACTTACTCTTTCTTATGTGGAGTACATACTTCACATTTGATATCACTTTTCAATTGAAATTATATTCCATTTAAATATACATATTCTCATATCATGGATATTATTTTTTGTCTAAGCTGTATACCATTTTACATATGGTATTTATTTTTAATGTTGTTTTGACTTTGGAAATGTTGATGAATCTGTATCCTCTATTCTATTTAGATAATTTAAATACATATTGATCTTGTATTGAATCTATTTATAATGAGTGATTTGGATGTAGAGGTGTGTGGGGCCCACTACAGCCCCTCGACGCATCGGTAGGTCTCATGAGACAAAACAGTTTGGCAACAGAACCTTCGAGTTTGTTTCCAAAAATCAGACCGGTTTCTAACCATAGAACTAAAACGTTTTTACGGTATTATGGTTCATGTGTCAGATACATGATGTCCAGTTAATAAGCATTCACTTTACTCATTATCGGCTATTATTATTATCCATGAGGTTTTCACTATTACAAAATCTATGGATGTAGTTTCATTCTTAGTTTATTAATGGAATTTGTTTTCATTTATTCACTATTCCATTTTTTTATGTCAGATTGATTAAATTCACTTATTGTTGTACTCATGCTTCCACTATTTGTAACCCTTACTGAGTGTTTGAGCTCACCCCTTTCATTGTTTTCCTTCAACAGGTCATGAAAAGGAGGTCATTTGTTGAGTGCTTGTGGATGCAGTTTTTGTTTTTCATTATGTATTGTATCTTGTAACCTTATCCAATGTAATTTGTGTTAAATTTATGTATCTAGTTTCTTCAAGACTACTAAACATATCGTTACTTCCAGATTTTCATTCCTTATAACTATTCCATTATCACAATTAATGCACTGGCTCCTGTCTAAAGGGGCCATGGTGTTATGAATAAAATATAAATATTCTTATCCAACGTAATTAAAGTAGAATATTTAATTGACCTTGTAAGTTTGGATTGAATTTAATTGGTAAATAATTTTATATGGAATTTTTTATTGGAATGTATTTTTATTAGTTATATTATTTCCATCACATTGGACTAAAATGGGTTTTGTGGTTCTAATTTCATAAGAAATATATATATATATACACACACACATGTGGATACATAATTGTACCCCCACAATATTTAATGTCTCAAATTTTCTTTAAATAAATTATACGTATTACAATACTTATCCACAAACATTAAAGAATAATGGGGTATTTAAAAAATGTGAAATATTATATTATAAAAATTTAAACATTATAGGAAAATAAATGAAAACTAATTCAAAAAATAATAATATTATTATTAAAATTATAGGTAAATAAAATTATCATTTTTTTTTGATTTATTCATCCTCATGGTATCATATAGAGCTTATTCGATAGATTATAACTACAATAGATGTAAAATAGGTTTACGTATGATATAAATCATTAGAGATAAATAAATGAGTATGATGAATACATTTTAAAGAGATATTAAGGGTCAATAATGGATTGGAAAGTTAAAATGTGGAAATTATCACATCATTGGATATATGGTTGTTTGATATATAGCAGTTTGATATATGGCTATTACATATTTCCAATTATTACAATTAATATTGAATTAATATTAGATAGAACACATTAATATATATTAATAATTTATTATAAATCATGTATTCAATATGTTTAATAAATATTTAAATTCTATTAAGAATCCATGGAATGTTAATTTTTCATATAAAATTATTAAGTACATAAAATATTAATTTTCATTTATGAAAAACTTTCTACCTAATGTATTAAAAATTTATATTTAGATGCTAATAATAATATTATAAATGATCTAATTTGGTAAAATATATATTTTTTAGAATCCAGCCAATAAAATTTAGTACGAGGTTTTTTTCTTTATGTGAAATAATATATAACCTATGTTAATATTAAAGAACCTAACTAAACTGTAAAATTGGAAAAATATATAATTTTTTTCGATATATATATATATATATAAATGTTAATAATTTAATAAATCTCTAAAATCATTTGTTTTGTACACATGTGATACATGCTTCATTTCAAAATGACTTAACTTATCCCTTTCAAAATTAATAAGTTCAAATATGACACTCAAACTAACCTATAAACGAATCCCTCCTCTACCCATTAAAATTTTATTTTAACCATATGATATTAGTTGAATACTTACAAAATATTCCACACCTAAATTCCTATCAAATATTTTTTAAATTCATTTCACAATATGGAGGTATAAATCGTTCATTACGAAGTATGACATTACAAGATGGAATGATTTCATAAAAGTAATTTTCAATTTCATACTTTTTCTTTAATATATATTACCTAATCATATAAAGTTCTATAGAATTGTTATCTTAACAAAATTTATCTTCTAAAAAATTATATTCCTATGATAAAACATAATATTCATAATTGTAATCATATAACATGTTCTTGTTTGGTTCGGTCTAACTATAAACATGAATGACTGTATACCATCTTCATATTTTTTTTCATCGAAGGGTTTGAAAACATAAATAATTATAATATAAAATATTAATATAAACATTTTTTTTCTAAATATGATGATCATAATGATGTTACTCATTATTAATAGTTCTCATTTGTGAAACATGTGGTTTTCATTTCTATTATTAAAAATTATACTCACATGTTACCTCAAATGATCATTATAATATATAAATCATTAGATTAATATTATTCCACTAACATATATAATAGAGGTTATGTTCCCCAATCCTGAACTCCATGATCTTAAAAAACACTTTCTTAAATAAATTATCTTTGTTACAATGTGAGATGAATCATCTTATAAATACATATACTTATAAAATGATAACATGACATCCCACAATCATCAGTCAATACTGGGAACTAATTTTTTAGCACCTTTGAGGATAAGAATATAATTTTATGATACATATGATTATTTCTCCATAATAAAACCACACTATGCTCCCTACTATACTTATCACATTTTATACAAATCCTCATAATTTTTGGGAGTAAATCATAATAAAGGGGTTATCTCAAACTCACAGTTTTGGAAAAAATATCATTATTCCACAAAGGGTTATATCATGAAAAAACATGATATAAGGATCAAATAAAATTTTAAAGAACATATAATGATAATATTTCATCATAAGTCATGATAAATATTCATGTAATTAAAAATGAAAAAACTTGTACAGTGAAATAAGTGTGATAAATAAAGAGACAATAATCTTGGGTCATTATGTATAATAATGTAAAATTACATAAGCACATGAAAACAGACTATTGTGATAAAACACAACAATATCCCAAATAAATTGGGGAAAATGTTAAAGTATGTTCAACCTTTATTATTATTAAAAAATCAATTAATGTCCACCCTATAAGTTTTGAGGAAATCTAAGCATGAACAAAAGTTACTATAATATGAGATATAAAGAATTACCTGATTAATTGGAGGGATTTGTTAGAACAAAACTTTATTGGGGAGTTTTCTTATCTAACCCATCTTAGGGATTTAATAGATCTAGCCCATCTTGGGTATTTTCTAGAAATTCATCTTATCTTGGATTTATTGAACTGAAACTACCTCAAGGATTTTTCAGATTTAAACCCTAATTATGTTTTATCAGACCCAAACTATCATAGTTATTTATTATACCCAAAAAATAAATGGGAATTATAATCCCATACAGTCATATAATGTCAATCAATACACATATGTTCAAAAAAATATAATATCATAACATGCAGAACCCATAGAAATTAAATTGGTTTCAGATCAGTTATAAGTGGCATCGCATAATGGAAAATAAATAATAGATAATTTGGTAATATAAATTAAATCACCAAAAAAGTATTTTTTTTCCATAATGTAATTTAGAAGGTAATAAATAATACATTTCTCTAATCACTTAAAATTTGAGAGTTTAAATAGATAAATGTTTGCAGAATGATTATTAGATAAATTAAAAAGAAAAAAAGAATAAATATCCATTATCAAAATTCATTAAAATACTATATAAATATTCTAATTAAAATAAAATACTTTAGTATTGATTTTTTTAAATTACCATTTAAAAACAAAATGGTTTTCAAAAGAAAAATTATATCAAAAGTTTGACCTCTAGGTTCTGGATTCCACTCTATAGTACCTCGAGCTTGGTAGGCCACATGGCTTCAACGCATCTCCCTGAATTATGGATGTTTGTCGGGTAGTAGTGAGGGCCTTGAGTGTGTATATGGGGAGATTGTTCCCTCATCAATAGTTTGTTCCATAGTGGATAAAAATGATATCAGGTAAATAGAAGAATCAGTATTAGTAATCAGATAGAAAAATAGAAGCATACATGAAACATAAAAATGGAAACAAGTGGTAATCATTTACAATAGATGATGATGATATGTCATGTATCTAATGAGATGAAAATCCTATATACAATTTAATATACATTACATGACATTCAAAAGTAAAATGAATCTAGAAACTATCCCCATCGTCATGAGATCCAACTCGATCATCTGCAACTAGATTCATCCTAAAGAAGGCAAGAAATCGTGTGTATGAAGGATCACACTTCCATTTGTCAACACTTTCATACACGTAGTCTACCCAGGTACTAATGGGTCCCGGATAGTTTGTGAGATAAAAATAAGATTGTTTCCACCAATGGTGTCTATAACATTATATTCGGGAAAGATAAACAGAAAAGTATACAAGCATGTCTATATAAATGTAAAGCTATACAATAATGTAAACACCAATGTACCTACTTCATCCCTCGGCTTATGTATAAAAGTGTAACTAATTAAATAATTAATTACATATTAGTTTATATAAATAAGTCACATGATGTTAAAACTAGCACTAACATCCAAACATGATAAGTAATTGTGAGGTATCCAAGGTGAACAAAGAATCCATGATGTTATTTATAATGAACATGTTCCAAGGTAATAAGCAAGGAAACCAGGACTTAAGTTTCACCATCCCAGTACTAACATCTTCCTCACTAAGGTGTAATAGTGTCATCCATGTTGCATCCTCCATGGTATTCCATAATAATATATTCTAATGGTGTCTAAGGAATACATCCAAGGTATAATGGGATAAGTAATGGATAGGTACATGGATGTAACAAGTCCCCTTGTGTTAGTAGAATCCATTTTAGATACTCGGAGGGTATCTAAGAATCCTTTAAATAATATATAAGGGATCCTATATTGTCATACCATGAATCCACTAACATATTAGGATCAGGTTCCATGGTTGATCTCAACCATGAAAACTGGAATCCTTGATTCGGAATGTTGTCCAAGAGTACTCAAGGAATTTCCTCAGGAATCCAAAATATAACTAGATTCTGACCACTCCTATAATAAAGTAACGGTCCGTATACAATGAACTAGACAATTGATTCATTTAATTAATTAATCCATATAATAAATATTTCATTTAACAAGTCAAACCATTATTTTATGCCTTTCATACAATTGAAAAGGCATTTCAAGGACATGTAACATTTTCTACAATTAAATATTTAATTTTGTATATCCTATTCAAATAATAAGGTTCACTATAATACCTTCATTTGTACATGGAAATTGTTTCTAGGGATGTGCTACCAAGCCATTGGATTATATCAAATTATGCCATGTAATTTATATACAAGATACTTTAAATTTCCATCTAAAATTGTTTTATTAAATTGAATAACATACATTAGGAATGTAAAGTGGATAGAAAAATGTTATGAAACATTAATCAATTAAAATTTTATTTATTTAACGCATCCTACCATTAGTAGGGTAAAGTCAAAAACTTTAAAGGTGGAGTAATAAGGTCCAATCAAACCATTTAGGCATAACTGGACAATAAAACCACAGATATTGGAAGACTCATATTGAGGTTGTGACATTGTGGGTGTAATAAGAAATGATGAATAACATATATTTAATGGGTCATAGAACACATTTAAAACAACTATAATAAAGTCATATAAAATAAATAGATGACGCCTAATAAAATCGGCATGCCCACACAACAATTTATAAAATAAAGAATATTGATGGATGAGTTATAGACCATCCACCTCATATCTAGAAACTCTCCTTTTTTATTACCATCCACTAGTTTGGAATGTATTATAAGTGATTTGTAAAATGGATAAATACCATGAAATTGGGGCATATAAGCCTACATCTAAATAGTGTCATCAATAGGAAGAAGATAAATAAATGACTAAAAAATAATTATGATCTTATCAATATAGGTCCAACAAGATGAACTGTGATCAACTTGGACTCCGAAAAGATGTTCGGGATCAAATCCTAGAATAGATTTGAAAAGGGCTCAAAAGGGGAGGAATTAGAGTATTCCAACATTGGAAAAAATGTTAGGAATGGGTATATTTGAAACATAATTTAAGGGAAAATAGTAAAATAAACAAAAAATAGCCTTCACAGGGTATGGAAAAATGGTTTCCCGACTGATGCACCAATAGTTCACGATAAACTATATGAATGGGAACCCGCATAGTTAGGATGAACTGTTAGGAAAATCATGCACCAACCATCTGAAACACAACTTCAATTTTTTTCTTTATTTTTCACATAGTCTAGAAGCCCCTATTGCATGGTTATCTAAACTCGTTTGCTTTATTCATGTCCATTGTCTAACATAACATTGTTAAAACTAATCATGTTACACGGCCCAAATCGATTATTCCAACCTTACAAGAAGCCTTTTTATCCCTAAAATATGGGTTCCAGGCTCAAAACAAGCCATAAAAACCCAGAGACCTATGTGAACTCATTATGAATTAGTATTATGTCCAAAATAGTGAATTGGATCAAAATTTAAAGGATCCATCCCTATGTGAAAAAATTTGTTTCTTAAAGTCTTCCCCTATAAGGTAACTAGTCCATGGGTTAACCTTAGAAGGGAAGAGAAACACTATCATAGAACAACTCTATCTACTAGTATCATACATCGACCCACCTCTCCCACGTCTCATCCTGTACATGGTTGTGATTCCATAACACCCATAATAAAGGGACAAACTAGCCATGAAGAAGCATTGTGTTTAGATAAATGATGCACCTTGGGTTCTAATCAAATGAAGAATTTGTATTATTCTCAACATAATTGGGATGAAGGGTATGAGATGGGTTGGAATGATACCGATGAAGCTGTAGAACATGGATGATTTCATGCATGGAACAATACGTCTCAGTTAATGCAACTGATAGGCTACCATCCCAACTCTCTCTAAAATCAAAACATCCCAACATAATGATATTATAGATTCCTATTCAAATTTATCCATATGTTCCCTAACCTGGTCTATACCCATAGTAAAACATGATTGCCAAACGTAAATTTTAGAGGTCATCAGCAATGATCAAACTATGATATTATCTAGATTGATATATAAAAATAATCATCCAGTATAGTTGAGCTTGATCGAGAGTATACTATACAAGACGAGGACCAAATAAGGTTGCATCCCGTACCTCTAGGAAGTAGAAGGGGTAATGATATAGCCTATCATACAAAGTCTCATAAGGATCCATCTATATTGTCTGTTGAAAAATATTGTTTTAGGATAACTTGACAATATGGATATGCTTATCCCATGAACTGATGAAACCATGGATGAATGCTTGGGGAATATTTTCTAGAACATGTATCATCGTTTTTGATTGACCATCGTTCTATGGGTCAAAATATATTCTTAGAACCACTGATGTTCCCAAATATTTCTGCAACCCCATATAGAACCGTGATGTGAAACATTATCTCTATGTAAATTGATAGTGTGAGGGACATCATGTTGTCATAAAGTCTCACTATCATTCAATTTTCCCAACTCATCAACTGAGAATGTGTTCAAGGCATGAATAAGGGGGGATACTTTCATCATTATATCAATGAAATCCCATACAATATTGCTACTCAGGGTGATTGAGGCAATCATACTACAATGTCCAAGGAAAAATCTTCCTATTTCTATTCTGAGAGTGAAAGTAGATATAAAAAGCCTGCAGGTCATTGGTGATCCTAATTCACCTACTGATAGGTGGAAGACATAGTGATAAATCCTCATAGATTACATTTCATCCTAGTCCACCAATATCAGAATTTAATTTCTCGATACATCTTGGAGATTCTTGGATAATCTTCCCACATAGAAGTGTAGGACTCTCAACATAGCTCCTCTATCACATCTGTATTATCCTAGACATGTCCATGTATCTGTAAAGTGTTGTAACAGTCCACAGTTCAATATAAAGTCGTGCTATCTCTTGTAATGCATTCTAGGAGAACAAATCCCTCAGGATCATAAAATTTCCAACTCATCACCTTCTCAATGAGGGAATAGGTAACTATCAAGGATGAAATATATAACAACTCGTGACTATCATGAGAATGTATATGTGACTTATAGAAGATTGCCATCAATTTCTATTCGTCACTGGATTCCTACTGGGAATTTCTTTAGTTTTTTGGCTCAACATATCAACAACTACATTAACCATTCCAGGCATATTGGTAGGCACAAAATTGAATGACTGAAGATATTTGACACATATTCACATTCTAAAATTAATTGTATGATGTTTAAATATATATTTGATGCTCTTGTATTCCATATACAACACAATTCTCTCTCCCAATAGATAGTGTCTCCAACAATGTAATTCATGGTCAACTGCTGCTAGCTAGAGGTCATGTGTCGAGTAGTTTCTATCTTAGGGCCTATGATACTGAGATCTCTATGAAATGACTCTATCTTTCTGTATTATCACAACACCAAGTATAATTAACTAAGAATAATACAATATTGGGTAGCCTCTACAAGGCTATGGAAGAATCAGAATAAGTGGCGAGAAAATCATCCCAATCAGCTTCTGAAAGGATTTCTCACACTCTTCTGACTAGAAGAACTTAACACCCTTCTTTGTAATATGATTAGTAGGTGAAGAGAGGCATCATATGGTTGTAATATCAATCCACCACCAGGAAACAGTGTATATCAAACATATTTTTGGGGTTCTCCTAAGAAACTATAGAACAAACCTTGTCGAGGTCAACATAAACTCCCAATTATGAGATAATATGACCCAAGTAGTGAATTGTATTGATCCAGAAGAAGAATTTAGAATGCTTCTAATAAGGATGATGTTATATCATTGAATTTAGTATGACTTAAAGGTTCATAGAATGATCAATTTGAGTATTAAAATACAGTAAGATTTTGTCCAAAAAGACCACAATAAAAGAATCATGATATGTGGGGAACACCTAATTCATCAGAGAAGTAAAAATAGTAGGGGTGGACATAAGTCCAAATGGATAAAAGGTACTCATATAGACCATATCTGCTATGAAGATATGTATTATGTATGTATGATGTCCTGATATAAACTTGATGATAGCCCGACCCAAATTCAATCTTATATAATTCCTAGTTCCTCATAGAAAGTCAAAAATATCATTTATTAGAGGTAGATTATAACTGTTCTGGACCATAATCTGTGTTAACCTGATATAAACCATGCATAGAAGAAGGGTACTTTCCATCTAATTGATGAAAATTATATGAAAACCCAATGAAAAAGTGTTATGCCATATAAAACCCTTGGCGTCAAGAACCTCAAACTATTACTTGGCCTCCTGAGCTCAATAGATTACATCTTGTATGGTCGAATGGAAATTGAAGCTTCCCCTAGAACAAACTTGATCGTAAACTCAAACTCTCTATCAATAGGTATGCTAGAAAAATTATGAAGAAAGGTTTACCTGAAATTATATACTACATGAGGTAATTTACCCTAATATAGACCTTAATAATCTATAAAGAGATTGTAAATTTGGGTGATCACTCTACCTATCCCATGATACTATGGTCTATATCAACTATCCTAGAAATACCACTCACCCTTATGTAGATAATTACTTCCCTATGGTGATTTTAAAAACAACCTGACGTGAAATCAGTCTATAAAGGTGTGATATAGGACCAACAAATCCATCCTTGTAAAGTTTTCAATAACTATTATCTTGAGATGAATTAGGTCCCACATGAATGGGAAATTGTCTACATCAAGGGGATAGTACATGTATTAGTATATTCCCTCTTACCATACTCAAAATGGTGTACCTTGGGTCATTACACTACAATAATACTATATTTACAACCCATGAAATTCCAATATAGACAAAGAGATGAAGGACTGGGAAGCACCTAGATAAAATAAATTATATACTAAAGTAGAGGATATTATAATAGTACCTCATACTACGGATATTCATGTAGCATAATATTTTGGTATCAGTTATAAAGCCTATAACTAACCTAATTTATGAACCTATTCAACATCTTAACTTCCACAATCGAAACTGCTCTGCAGGCATTACTGGTGATCAGGATTATAGCTACCAAAGCCATAACCTCCTCCTCAGCTAGTCCAGCCGGTGCAACGCCAACTTTCTTCATGACACAATGTAAAATAGCCTTCTCTTGAAGGTGGAGATAGTGTGGAACCTTCTATATAGTAGCTGATGGAAAGGTCTAATAGAATTTCTGAGGATTACCCATACGAGTGAAATGTTCATCACTCTAGAGGGTATATATCACATAGAGTCTTCATGTTCCCATATCTTCCACATTGTTGAACCACTATAGAGAAACTAGTATGGGTATTATGGCTTCCATTTTCCAGATGAGAATCCCAATGTGAACGTTTCCTACTACTGGAAGAAGTACTGGCCTATGACAGCATTGATCATCTATTCCCAGTAATATCACCATCTCTCAAGATTTCAATGGTGATAATATCATGAATGATTATTTAATATATGGAAGTTTGGTTAAATACATTGACCTGGGTATTGGAAAAATATTGAATCCCATCCTCAAAATCATCTAGAATGTGTAAGCTCATAACTAGATAGAAGGGGTTTAAAGTGCTGCAACTCAGTGAAACATGTTAAATATTCAATAACTGACATAGAACCCTTCTCAAGATTCATGAACTCTATGGATAAATCATCTAATAGTGTATGAGGATATAATTAGTCTAAGAAAGAAGTCATGAAATCAGTACATACCATTCCAAGATAGAAACCAGCCTAGGTATTCACATCCCACCAGTGTTTGGCCAAATCATGCAGCATGTATGTAGAAAGATTTCCCCTCCGCTCTGGATGCATCTCTAGATTCTCAATCATAGAAATGGTTTCCTCCAATCAAGACTTAGCAGCCTGTGGACCTCTATCCTCAGAGAAGGTAAGAGGATGCTAGTGCAAGAACTCATGAGTCATATCAACCATCGTAGGTGTAGGCCATAGTGCACCATACACGGACCACATCATATGTAGAAGACTATCAAAAAGCTGAATGTTTGTGCCCTGATTCAGTACAATCGGTGGGAGATCCAGTGGAATTCTAGGTGGTGAGACTAGTGGATTAGGGGCCACCTTCTCTGTAGCATGGTCATCATCACCCTCCTAGAACAAAAAATGACGACTTCGTGGTGGTATTGATCATCAAATTCCAAGAATATTCCTCATAATAAGATTAAAACATCAATAACAGAAGATGAATGAAATTATAGGTACTATTAACCATGGTAGAGGACCCCAAATACCGACATAAAAGGTGAGGTACTAGTATGTACTCTAATTTAAATAAAAATAGTTATAGTAAATGAAGGAACAACTATACATTTCCTTATCATTTACTAGAAACCAATTCATTTTATAACTGATGTTTCCCTTTTTACAACTATCATTTAATTATTTCTATATCTGATGGTTCATTTAAAACGAATTTTTATTCCCATTGATTTAGGACCCACACACCTTATCAATGATATCGACACCCATTTTCTTTTAATCTACTCGATCGACTCAATAAATTAACCCTCCCAACCTATGATGGCTCATAACACCTCATTAATTGAGACAAGTAATAAATCAATCATAGCCATGGTGAAGAAAAATCATATATATAAACAATAATTACACAAGAATCACAGGCATACCATGAAATTCAAGTAATTAAATGCTCATATATGGCATGGAAATATGCATGAAATGTGAATTGTATGTGCCTATGATGATGAATGTAAAAGTTTTATTTTCCCACATATCATTGGTCCCATGATAAAATAAAATATTAATATCAATAATAATTAACAACACCACATAGAATATGAATCACCCAGTGGTGAAATGATAACAACTATAGTATCAGAAAATAAAACAACAATTATAAGTCATGGAACTCGGTATTTACCCGAAACATGGGTTAGCTACACCCAAGAACAGCTCGTAAACATGTTCAATAGTGTTCCTAATATCATGACTGTTGTCTCCAAATATTGAAGAAATAAATTAACCTCTCTGATGAACCTTTGTGTCACCCCAGTCTTGGATGCCACTTAGTAGGGCCCCCAGCTCTGTTGGGCACATGGCCTCAAGCTCATCACCTAAAATTCTAGAGGATTTCAACTATCAGGAAGGGACTTAGGTGTGACCATAGGGAGATTATTCCCTTGTTACCAGGGTTATCACAATGGATAAATAAGATCTTATGTAACTAGTAAGTATAATTTATCAGATGGAAAAAAATAAAATCATATAGGAATAATAACAACTGAAACAACTTGTAATAATATAAAATAACTTATGATGTTATGTCATGTATCGAAGAAGCTGGAAAACATGGATACAAAGATACAGAAAATATGTGATATAATATAGTAGGAAACATGAATCCAAAAACTATCCCACTACATCCCGAGCTCTGCTTGGTCATCTGCTACTAACTCCATCCTAAAGAATGAAAGCAATCATTTTTATGATGTGGTACACATCCCATTTTCAAAACATACATATATATAGTCTACCTAGGTAGTAATGAATCCCAAATAGGTTGTGGGATAAATCTAAATTGGCCACCACTAATGGTGCCTATCACATCATTTCCATAAAATATAAATTTAAGTAGTGTGAGTGAATGCATATATAAAAGTAAAGAAAAATAGTAACATAAATACACAAATACATGCTTCATCCCTGGGCTGGTGACTGAACATGTAACAAGTTCATTAATTAATTAGATTCTAGTTTATATAAATAATTCACTTGAGGTAAAAACCATCACTGACATCCTGGCATGATAAATAATATTTAGTGATCAAAGGTGAAAAAGGTATTAATGATGTTACTTATAAAAAAGATAATCCAATATAATCAAAAAGGAAACCTAGACCTCAGGTGTTTCCATCTCAGTTGCAACTATATCTTGGATAAGGGTAGAAGAGTAATCGAGTGACCATCATCCAAGGAATTCCACAATAATGTGATATAATCTAGTCCAAGGAATACATACATGGTAAAACAGGATATAGAATGGGAATGTGAAAGAACGTATCCATGTAAACTTTTTTCCATAGAATCCATGATAAATCCAAGGAGTATATCTAAGGCATCCTATAGATGATATAAAAGGGTTAATATGGTTTCATATTTGGAATCCAATTATTGACAAGGATCAGCTTACATGGTGGGTCTTAACCAATGAAACTGACAACCTTGAATCAGAATGTCATCCACCAGTTCTCAAGGCCTTCCCTCAGGAATCCAAAATCTAACATGAGTGTGACCACTCCAATAATAATACCAAGGCCAATAAACAAGGCACCATACAAGTAATAATTTAGTTAATTGTGACATATAATAAATATTCCATTTATCATGTCAAAGGTCCATTCTATTTATTTCATATAAGTGAGAATGCATCTCAAGGACATGAAAACATTTCTACCATTTAATTTTTTTCTCATATATTTCATATTCAATTAACAATGTTCAATATAATACATTCCATTATACATATATATGGGTTTTATGAACATGCAACAAATCAACTAGATTATATCAAATTAATATATGTCATATATATACAATATACATTCCATTTCCATTTTAGATTATATTATCAAATTGAAGAACATACCATAGGTGAATCAAGTGGAAAGAAATATGGTAAAATCCCATCATAAATTCGATTTTCATTTAATTAAATGGGATTATCATTAGTAGTTTCAATCCACACACAAGCTTGGTGTAGCAACAACGTCATAACAAACCATTTTTTTATAACTGTCCACTAAAATAAAAAATATAGAAACACCCTACTTGTGGTGGTTGACATTGTGGATCTAAGAAAAAATGATGAATATTTTATATTGAATGGTTCTTAGAAAATAGTTATAACAACTACAATCAAGACATATTAATTAAATTTAATATGCCTGATGAAATTGGAACTCCCTCATGGAAATTTATAAAATGATGAAAATTTATGGATGAGTTATAGACCACCAATATTGTACTTGTACAACTCTCATCATCCTGTATCAATTTCTATTTAGGCTTGGATTAGAAGATCATTGAAGAACATAGAAATTCCTTAACATTGGGGAATACGATCCAACATCTAAATATTGTCATCAATAGGAATAAGAATGATAAAAGATCATAAAGGAATTGAGATCTAATAGGAATGGATCTGACAATATAATCAAATATCAAATCGGACTATAGTTGGACACTTGAGATCAAATCCTAGAATAGACATGAATATGGCTCAAAATAGGAGGAACTGGAGGTTACCTCCACTATAAAAGATAATAGAAAGAAGGGTTATATTAAATACATAATTTATGAAAAAAATCATAAAATCACTCATAAATATACTTCACAGAGTTTGGTTGCATATCTTTCCAAACTACCCACCCCCCACGCAAAATAAGCTATAGGAAGAGGACCCACATATTTTGGCTACATGGTTTTTGGAAACTACGTTCCAACCATCTGAAATACCTCTTCAATTTTTTTCTATAGTATTCCCATGAATGCATGGCCCCTGGTTCATGGTTATGTAAATCTATGTGCTCTATTTAAACCCAATTCCATTCTTCACATGGATAAAACTAACCATGTGGACTACCCTACACATTGTATTCTAACTATATTCCATGCCTTTTCCTCAAAAAATTATACGATCCCAAAAATGAACAGTATTTTACCACCTTGAGTCCTCTGTGAACTCGTTATGAATCAATATTAGTTCCAAAATAAAGAATTATAAAAAAAATTAAAGGATACATTCCTAAGTGAAAATAAGGGTTCTTATATTCTTCCCCTTTTAACAAAACATGTTCTCATGTTCACATTCCATGACCATTGAAAAATTATCTGAGAACAACTATGGCTACTCGGAATTTATGTTTTCCTCCCTCTCTAATGTCTTTTAAAGTACATGGTAGTGTTACCATAGAACCAGTACTAAAGGGACAAACTGACCATGGAGATCCTTCTTTATCTATTCAATGATGTGTTTAGAATACTATTCAAAAGAATAAATGTCAGCATCTCAAATTCCTCAGGATCACAAGTTTTTGATGTGTCTGCATGATATCTATGAAGCTGTAAAATGTGGAAGACATCACGCATGGAAAAATACCTCTGAGGTAAAAAATACCTTATAGGGTACCATCCCAAATATCTCCAAAATCTGAAATGACCCAATATAATTAGAATACATAATCCATTATGTATGTATATGTATATTCCCTAGCCAGGTCGATTCCCACCAGAAAGCAAGATCCCCGTCCTCAAACTCTTGAAGCCCTAGACAACAATCAACCTAAGATTTATTTCTGGACTGAGTAGCAGATATACTCTTCCTAATTAGTTGAAACCTCTCTAGACTCTCCTTCACAAGATCAGTACCTAGTAGGGATTCCTCACAAACCTCTATACATCACTGCGGTGAACGACATGAACTTCCATACAAGGCATCATAAGGATACATCTGACTTTTCTCCTAAAATATGTTATTGTAGGAGAGCTCAATGTGAGGGATATGATTCCCCCATGAACTTCTAAAATCATGGATGGATTCTTGGTTCATGTCCTTTATAACCTATATCATCTATTCTAACTATCCATCAGTCATTAGGTGGAACATTGTGCTTAGAAGCACATGTATACCAAATTTTTTCTACAACCCCTTTGATAACCATGATGTAAAATGTGAATACCTATCTGAAATGATAGTACATGGGGCCTCATGTTGTCATAAAATATCACGAACCTACAATCTTTGCTTACCATCAGTTAGGAATGATTCTTGGATTGGAATTAAGTCAGTTACATTCATCAGTCTATCAATGAAAACCCATTCAGTTTCACTACTTCTACATGTCCTAGGTAATACGACTATAATGTCTATAGAAACGTCATCCCATTTCCATTATAGGACTAAAATCAGCTATAAAAACCATTCAGGTCTTTCATCACTTCCTTCAACTGCTGAATGGTGTAACACATAGTGATAAAGCATTCTATCTAACATTTCATCACATTCAACTAATACTGGTATCACATATCTCGATACATCTTGGAGATGCCTGGATAAACTACCCACTAGGAATTGTGTCACTCCTGTATCACTTCCTCTCTCATATATATATATAAACCAAGACATTTCCTTTTATGTGATGGATATCCTCTATGTCTATAGACCAATCTGGAGGAAGGTCATCTTCTAAAATACTATCATGGATAATGAATCCCTTAGTATTTTATAATTTACTCACCTCCTTCTCAAGGAGGGAAGAGGTAATTTTTAAGGTGAAGATATAGGACTTCTCATTAATATCATGAGGCTTCAGATGCATCTCCGAGAAGAGGGTCATCAATTTTTAGTCAGCAATGGATTCATGTATGACTTGATCTTTATTTTTCTATTTGTGCACATCATCAAATACATTTCACTTTCTAGGAATATAGGCTGACTCAAAATCAAATTAATGGATATATATGAACCATCTTCAGTGTATAAGATTCAATTAATTCTATCTAAATATGTTTTAAGGGTCTGGTGGTCCTTATAAACAAAAAAGTTCTCTCCTAATAGATAATGACCCCTTAAATGTAATGCATGGACAACTCCTACTAGATCATGGTAATGTGTCAAGTAGTTTCTCTCATGAGTGCTCAACTGACATGATCTATACGAAAAGACATTGTCCTTCTACACCAACACTACACCATGACCAATTCATAATTCCTCACCTAACTCTATGTAGCCTCTACCAGGTTCTTCAAGAATCAGAATAGGTTCCGAGACAAGACACCCTTTTAGCTTTTAAAATCTTACTCACACTCTTCTAACAATATGATATTAACACCCTTCTTTGTAAGAACAATATGTTTTGATGTAAATAATGAAAAGTCTTGTATGAAACACATGTAATATCCATCAATCCCCATTAACATCTTTATATAAAACACATTCTTGGGACTCATTGTGTAAATCATGATCAAGTGTCTTCATGTGATATTGGAAACAATTAACTCTTAGATTGTTCTATAAAAACCTATTTAGTAAATGGTCAATATATATACTTTTGAATTACTCCTAGAAGCCTCTTGTATTTATCATTAATGATCTTTCTACCAATAATATAGGATTCGTCACCTATATCCTTCTTGGGAAAACAGGTTTTCTTCCAATCTATATTAGATTGAAATACTGGTATGTTGTTTCAATAAGTAGTACATCACTAACAAATATTATAAGGGTAACAACTATATTCCCCCTAATCCTTTTGTAAACACATGGATAACATTTTTACTTAATGAACCAAAATTATTTTATTCGTTCATTAAATCAAACGATCAGTGACCTATATTCTTACTTCAATCCACAAATGGATGTCAATAACTTGAAAATATTTTTAGCATCACTTAGTTTCACAAACCCTTGTAGTTATTTCATATATAAAATTTCTTAAAGGTTCCCATTAATTAATACTATTTTGAAATCCGTCTTCCAAATCTCACAGTCTTGGTAATCTTTTTTACCAAGTATAATTCATAGAATTTAACCATGGAAATTGGTGAAAAGGATTCATCATAGTAAATTAATTGATGTTTTTTAAATCTTTTATCCACTAAAATATCTTTATAGTCATTTACATTAATTTTTGTGTAAATTTTCCTCTTGAATACCCATTTGAATATAATGGGATTTAAATCAACATTCTCATTAATAACACTCAAAAATGGTTCTAATACATGGAATCCATTTCATAATTCTTGTCTTCTTTAAATCGTGCATATTTTGATATATATACTTCCTATTTGTAGGGAAGAGGTTTATCTTTGTCAATGAACAATGAGTAAATATATTCAGTGACTATAATACCATATCTATCTAGTTCACATACCTCTCTTATTCTCCTATAGAGTACATGTGTATGGTAAACTAATTAATCAACAGGGACCTATAGAACCTATTTATGTACCAACTCCTGTGTATCTTGATCATCAACATCATTGATGTTAATCATGCTCCCACTATCATTTTTGGAGGATTTGACTCCTCTCATAGAAGACAGCTTCTCTAGAAATAATCAATTTCTTATCCAAGGGGTTGTATTAGCCGTATCCCTTTATTTCCTTGGGATACCATATAATGATACACTTTGTGCCCAAGGGTGATTGCTTTATTCTGATAAATCCCTTAACAAACTCCCCACAACCCTATACACATTTTTTAGACCAAACATGTTTTTTCATCTCCATAACTCAATCTTAATTTTGGTATCTACATTAGTTGGTAATCATTTAAATTTGAATGGAATAATGTGTAATACATATCCCCAAAAAGATAATGGAATATCTGCAGGACACATTATTGACCCCAACGTGTATAAAAAGGTAAAATTCTTCATTTCAGTAACACAATTACATTATGGTGTTTATGGTGGATTGAGTTGATATTGAAGCATAGAATCTATTATAAATTCGATAATCTATTTGTTGAAATATTCCCCAACTCAATCCAATAATGGATTCATTATACTCTCTCCAAGAGAATTCTCTACATCATTCTTGAATTCCATGAATTTCTATAGGTCCTAAGACATATACATCATCAAGTAGACATAACCATATTTCCTTATGTTTTCAATAAATGTTATGATGTTAGAATACTCACCTCAAGATTCTGCTAGAAATGGTCCATAGACATTAGAATGTAAAAATACTTTAATATCTATGTCTCTTTCACCCTATCCAAAAAATAGTAGTATGGTCATATTTTGTTGTAAACAATCATGACTTCCTTCAAGTGGTTTTAGATCAGATGTGTCAAAATAAACATATTGGTCAAGATTTTTCAAATACTTATCGTTTACATGACCAAGATGGTGATTCCATATTTTGGTGTTATATGATTCATTTGAAAATGATTTGATAAAAATTTCCAACACTTGGTTTTTTTTAAAATAATACACAAAGACTATTATTTAAAATTTCTATATCGCAACATCTATTTTCCTAATAAATGGAAAAAAAATATTTACAACCATTAAAATAAACCCATCCACATCAACAAATGATACATAAATTATTTTCTTAGTAATCGTAGGTAGATAATAACAATATTTTATTCCAAAATCATTCTCCTTAGAAAAAAAAGGTACTTTTTTCCTATCGCTAGAGCTTATATCCAAGAACAATTAGTATCTCTATGGTCCACCTCTCCTCAAAAAATATATCAGCATCTACATGATCTATGTATTTGTATATAGATGTGAGTTCCAAAAGATATATCTAATACCTTATATTTAGATATGAAAATTCTACACTCTAAAATGAATGTATCTTTATCTTCTCCTTGATTCTGGGTTTAGTTCCTCTTCTTGTGGCTTGGCTTACTATACACAAAGCATACTTCCTCCTTTTCTTTTCCCTACCTCTAGATATTCTTCATCTTAGAAGGAAGGTTCATGGGAGATTTGTAATTTATTTTGAGTCTTAGGCCTATTTTACTTATTATTTCTTTTATTATTCACTATAAGGTCTATGGGTTTATCATTCCCCATGAACATATCCACTAGGAGAATCAAATTATGATGATATGAATGTCTCTTCTCATTATTTGTCATACTATAATGAACAATAAAATAGGAGAAGGTCAAGGGTTGTGATGATAGATTGAGATATTTACAAAATTCATCTATGAATGTAATCCATAATATTTCTAAGCATTCAATGTATCTAATAATAATTCCTACATGTAGCTCAAATGGTGTAGACTCTCCATGAATAGTTTTAAAAACAACTTTGGAGATCTCGTACCTCTATTTTGTAACCTTCCCTTGATAGAGATAATGAAGGTTAGATGTCATTCTATATTCATCCATGTCATCATGTTTTATAAAAAAAATATTTGGACATGGTTGATAGCATGACACATTGAACATCTGTTGAATCATTAAAATTTATTTCATAGTGCAATGGATTTTCATCACTTTCCTTATTACCAGGTGCATCAGAAATTTGTTCTTCCATCACAAATAACATTTTTTATTGTAAAAGAAAAATTTTTAAGTTTATTTTCCACTATTGAAATTTTTTGGTGAGAAAGTTATCTTACTTAACTATGGATCATGGTTATGTTTTTGAAGTAATTTTAATGTATTTTCTAAAAAATAAGATAAGTTGGGTTTTTGTACATTCACTCATAAAATTTCAACAAATAAATAAATATTATATTTATTAATCTACCACTGTTTTTTGAAACCCAATTACCCACCCCATTGGATTTTGAATTTCTTGTTTATTAGATATTCTAGTGTCAAGGATCCATATTACCCTTCTCATTACCCCAAAAAAATTTGGTTAAGAAACCTAAAAGGTTTTAGGTAAGAATTCCAAATTTCAATTAAATTAATTTATAGTTCTTTGATCTATTGAATGAAATTCTCAATCCTGAACTCCCTAAATTGGATTTCTTCAGCTATTTCCTCTTAATTACCCCAATTCCTACATTCTAAACGGACCCTTTATTTGAACTATGTCAAGTCAACCAAAAACATCAAGTTATAATTCATCAATAATTTAATGCACCCCACCAATGGTTGGTCAAGTGCATTGATTAATGGTTTGATGTTAACTGAGGAAGTGAAAGGGTTTACTAACATAATATATATAATAAATGGATTACATCCTTTTATGCATAAATTTTTTATTATTGTCTTCATTACATTCTTGTTAATATTATTTTCATTTACTTATATGATTTACCTTATATTATATAATATTTATTCATAAGCCAATTTATTTTAGTTTTCTCTTATATGCTTGTTAATTCATTAATTCACATGGTTGTGACAAAAAATAAATAATGAAATCACTAAGAAACTTGATAGAAATAAATAGTAAAACTATTTGATCATGATATTATACTTAATAGTTACTTTATCTAGCAGATGATAAATTGACCATCAACCTAGGGTAAAACACCTTGAACTAATTAATTGTTGTGATATTGCTTTCCACCATTCCTCTTAAGTATCTCTCTTTGATTGGTTTCTTCTAAGCTCCAAACATTTACCACAACCACTAGATTGGGAGCTCTATTCATTGTATTTGATTTTACTCATGCAAAGGTAAAGGAAAAGTATTTAAATAAATGAAACCATAGACATGAATAACCTTACATAATAAAAGGATAGACGACACACATGCCAAAAATTTCAATTTAATAATAAATTAAGTCAAACCAAACACATATAATGTTCTTCTCTAGGATCATGATCATCCACATCCATGAAATGAATTATTCATTTAAAAAATAACATGGAATTTTAAATCAATCTTGTATAAGATAAATCACACTCAAATCAATCAATTATCTTCTTTATTTAATCAAATCTTTTATCTTATTTCTAGTTGGATGATATTCTCATTCATCATAATTTTAAAAAAATAATATATTTTTTAAATTAACTCTATACATAAATAAACAATGGAGGAAACATGGTGAATACATGTATTATTATAACTAACTTCTACTATAATAGTACATTGTTTTCTCTTCTGACATATTGAATACAAAACTTATCATGAACTTCCATGATGTGTCCTATCAACTTAATGATTACATAAATTATATAATTTTTCATTCATGTGTTATGATTCAATGAACATAGAGTATAAAATATAATAGAACTCATACATGATCAAAAAATTATAACATCATGCTAAAATTTATTAAACACACACACACACACATAGATATATATATATTTAAACCCATCACATATAGAGTCCTATCAATATAATGACCACATACAATCTTATGTAGATGTTTTTTTACATATTATAGTAAAATAATTTCAAATCATCATAATTGTTTATAAGTACATGACATGTACATCGAGCTACATGGTGCGTACATCTCTAACTTTCTTTTTGAGAAACACACCTACGGGCTTGATGTGTAAATAAGGCATTAGAAAAAATGGAGTACAGAGAATGTATAGTGGGATAAATGGTTTTTGGTCTCCCAACTACATAGTCACCAACAAGGTAGGTAATGTATGGAAATACATAGGCCAAATTTGATTTAAATGACTTTACACCGTGTACATGGGCTACACGACGTCTACTCTGGATAACAATGGGATAGACTGACTCTATCCACACATGGTGTTACATATTAATTCAAAAAACTGTATTCAATGAACATAGTTTTAATTAATTCTAAATTATTTCACTATGCATTGAACACAAGTACATGTTGTGTCACTCCAGTTACAAGGTTTGTACTCTTTTTTTATTAGGACAAAATCCTCAAGACCTCTAGGAAATATAATTGATTTTATTTATTTCAAAAAATTAATCACTTTGATAATATCTATGAGATCTAAAGGAGGAGAAGCATATCATTATATTTAGATTAAATTAAAGAGTAAATATAAATTTAAGACTAAATAAAAATTGTCTAAATCTATCAAGGATCATTAAATTATTATAAATAATAATGTGGACTCTCTTTTACCAGTTGTCAACTCCAAGAACAATGGAATTATGTGATGGTTCTTGTTCAAATTTTATTTTTTTCATGATCGATGAATAATTTATGATTTTACAAAATGTTGAACATCATTATCAATAGAATTAAATAAAATAATATATTAAACGGATAAAATGCAGGAACTAGATAGAATAACATCACATATTATTAATAATCAATTTTATTAATTAATGAATTTCATTATTGGAATTATTTATTCATTGACGGATATGACAATTGATATATGTTATACTTTCAATATATTGTAGTAATTTAGAGAATATTACCTATAATTCATATCCATATGTGTTCCACAAATCTATGAACATCGTAGTAGTAATCTATGGTTCCTAGAACGGTTGATCCTATCGCTTGTGTCGCCCAACATTGAATTCCTAGAGAACTACTTACAAAGGGTTCTCCATCATATCTCTATAATTTAGAGTGGAAATTAGAGGAATATCTCTCTCTTTTCTTGGGAGTATTCTTAGAAATGGATATGTTTAGGGATTGAGGGGATTATCCAAATTCATTATGCACAAACAAAAAAATGAATTGGATCTCTTATAAAAAAAATAACCGGGTTTATAAATTGATGGGGTTAAAATAAAATAATTACATAAGTTCACATTATTTTATATTTAATCCCTACTTAATACCTTATCAAATAATAATATTATTATTATTATTTCATCACATGTACTTAATTTTCAAATTTAATAAAATGTTATACAATTGTCAATCTCTATTATTTCTCACTAGACCGTTATGCTCAGTCCTCTATTCCTCCACAATATTTTTCAAGCCTTGAATACTGATTAATTTTTGTTAAATTAAAATCAAAAAATTATCATACAAAAAATAAATATATATTATTTTCCCTAAATAAAAAATAAATATCTATTTAATATCATGAAAAAATTATATTCTATTGAATATCATATGATAGAATATATGGGATCAAGAAAACCTAAATAATTATTAAACCATACATAGTATTAATATTTATTCCACTTTTTAAATAATAAATAATAATATATTATTTAATTGAGACTCTATATAAACTTAGTCTGTGACCCTGTAGGTCTCTTTCTCAGTGGCATTAGGCAAAGTGGCCTAAAGTCCAAGTTTATCATCAAAAATAAATCTAAGGCACCCATAAAGAAACATGTTAATTCGGAAATTATATAATACCTCATACAGATGATTAAAGTGTAATATGATATCCTTATCATGATATCTCTAATCAAGGAGGTTTCATGATGGTGCTATCAACCTATGAGCTCGATGTGTGTTATTTTAATTCCCAAAAGTTGTTCTTTTCTATAGAGAAACATGGTCATTGATTTATCTAGGATATACCATTTCTATCAAAAGGTCGAGATAAAAAATTTGGTTATAGAAAAAAATGGAATAATCCATTCTTGAATTATTCATTAATGAAATATTACTCAAGATGCATCCAACATATCCTACTTTACCACGAGCATATGTCTCCACGGTTTTCATCAATACATAAAAGTAAATAACTAATAATAAATATTAAAAATATTCTTAAATTATAAGGATCAATACTCATTTCCACATATTGTAACATCCAATGACACATATAAATGAGGATTTCTTACTGGTAGGTCTCATTCTTATAATATCAAACAAAGTATAGTACAAAGGGTGTACAGAATGAGAATGTTCTTCAATGTCCAATGAGTCTCCACCCATGATAACCTATATAATTTGTGTTCCTTAAATGATATTGTCCATCTATATAAAATATATTTGATAATATTTTCATAACACTTATAGGTTCTCATCATAATGGGGAACTAAAATTACCTTTTAGTGCCACAAATACTTTTGGGACATTATTACATACTATGTTACATTGAAGAACAATCATGATGTAATAAAAATATTATTAATATTAAAACTATGAATGAAATATATCATAAAGTACATAGAATTTGTTTCTACAGAAAACACTCCAATAGAATTCGACATGCAGAAGAGGAAACTACTAAGAACCATCAGTCCACTAGCTCTCACAAGATACTCAATCTTCTGCTAAGATGGGTCATTAGTCAATTATTCAACCACTTTTTCTTCTTTAGGCACTCTTCTTACTTCAAAATCACCCCATAGATAAAAATACCACACGACATGTTACTTGTGATATATATGTTTTATCTCTTGGTGTGAAATTTTCTCTTTTTCAAGAGCCACCATTATCGTGTTATTGAAATTAAATGTGATAGGGTATTTACTGCAAGGTACCACATAAAAATCTTGGATAAAATTCCATATCCAAATGGATTCATTGGTTGCATCTGAAGCTGATATATACTCAAAACTCACTATATAATCAACAACAAATGGATTCTTTGAAATCTTCCATCTCATAGCTCATCCGTTGAGACAGAAAAAATATCCCAATTGTGACTTCATATCATTTTGTTCTATCTAAAAACTAGAATTAGTAAAACCATTGATGACTAGCTCCTCGTATCCTCCATACACGAAGAACATATCCGTAGTTCTTCTGGGATATTTAATGATAGAATTAAAAATAGGCCAATGTTGTTATACTAGATCATCTTGATATATTCCTACCATAATAAATGCATTGGTAACATCATTTCTAGTACATCACATGTAATATATGATTTATCCTATAACTGAAGCATATGTGATCTTACTAATTCTATCATTATCATGCTGTGTCTGAGGACACATTTTCATAGAAAGATGTAAATCATGTGACACTAAAACCAATCCCCCCATATATTGTTCTATTCTAATTATCATTAGTATCTGGTCAACATTTAAACGTTGAATTTGTCCAAGAAGACTCTTGGATCTATCACAAATGATCTTGATCCCTAGATTATAGGATGCTTTACCTATGTTCATCATGGAGAAACACATGTTTCACAAATCCTTAATAGAATGGAAGATTTCTATGACATTTTCAAAAATTAATATGTCACGAATAGATATTATAAGGACTGAAAATTAATTTCCACTAAACCTCATGTAAACTAATGTGTCAAATTCTATATTAATGAAAACAAATTCTTGTATAGCTCTATCAAATCGACTGTTCTATGGAATGGAAGCTTTATATAATCCATAAATTGATCTCAACGACATGGAAATAATTTTTGCATCACAAAGAGACAGAACCCCATCCGGTTATCTCTAATAGAAAAATTCCTAATGGTTCCCATTAAGTAATTCAATTTCAACATCCATAATCCAAATCTCATAGTCATGGTAATATGTTATATACTGTAGAATTATGATGGATTTAAACATGTAAACTAGGTATAAGGTTTCATTGAAGTCAATTATTTAAAGATTTAAACCCTTTATCCACTATCCTTTCCTTATATCTATTCAATTTACCTACTTTTCAAGTTTCATATTGAATACCCATATTCATCTAATAGGTTTTATATCAACCAGTGAAATGACCTGAACCCACATATTTTTCTAAAACATGGAATCCATATCAGAATTCATGTATCCTTTCCATCTTTCTTCTTATCATTTATATACTACCTCTTTGTTATAGAGAGAATCATATTTGTAAACAAAAAATGAATTACCATCTTTGTTGATGAAAAAACCATATCTCTCTAATTCTCTTACCTCTCTTGCGCTCTTATGAAGTACATGTGCTTTTTGAACACCTTCTTCCATGGGGACATGTTGATCCTATTCCTATAAAAACTCTTTTGTATGTTAAAAATCATCCTCATCAATGCTAATGTTTCTCCCACTCTAATTTTTTATTTTGTGTTCCCACTCAGGAAAGATGGATTATCTAGCGATAGTCACATTCTTATCCAAGGGGTTTTATAGGCAGTATCACTTTATTTCTTTTGGATATTGTATAATGATAATCTTTATAACCAGGGTTATACTTTTCTTCCTAATAAGGCCTTAATAGATTCCTTGAATCCACATACACATGTATAAACGAAAAATTAGCTTCTTTCCACTCCATTAAGAGATAGAAATTATATTTTATGATTTAGTTGGTACTCAGTTTAATGTGTATTCTATATTTTGTAATGCGTATCCCGAAAAGGATAATGGAAGATATACATGACTCATTATTTACCTTACCATGTCAAAATAGGTATGGTTCCCCATTTCACTAACAACATTCCATTGTGGTCTGTAATGTGGATTTAGTTAAGATAGAATCCCAAACTCCCAAATTTTTTTGATAAACTCTTGGTTAAGATATTCACTACCTTGATCCTATTGAAGATTATTTATCTTAATTCCATGTTTATTCTTTATTTCTTTCATGAATTCCATGAATTTCAAAAAGGACTCAGACTTATACCTCATCATGTAGACAAAAACATATCCATTCAAGTCATGGGTAAAAGTTTTGAAGTAGTAATACCCACCTCTAGCTTCTACTAGATGTGGCCCACACACATCCGTTTATACCAATCTAGGAATCTCAGTGTCCATTTCACCTTATCCAATGAATGGTGGTTTGGTCATTTTTTCATGTAAACAAGAATGACTTCCTTCTGGTGGTTTTAGCTCAAATGAGTTTAATAACCATCATGTCATAGATTTGTCCCATGCTTATCCTCTGCATGAACAAGATTATGATTCCATATCTGGGTGTTACAGGAGTCATGTGAACATGATTATTTATCAATTTTCTATTCTGGGATTTAATAATTATTAATTAATGATCAAAATTTAAATTTTCTATACCACAACATGATTTTTTATAAAATAATTAGCATTTATTTCCAAAGATAAAAATAGTCCCATCTGCATCAAGGCATGGTATATTAGTTATGATCATGGTAATAATAGGTACATAATAACAATATTTTAAACCCAAACTCATTCTATTTGGAAATGAAAGGTTTAATTGACCAATAGATAGAGCATCCTTCCTTTCTCCGTTGTCAACTCTCATATCCACCTATCCTCAAGAAATATTTTAGAATCTAATTGGTTACTGAATTATCAAACATTTGTGAGAACAATAAGCTTTATCTAACACCCAACGTGTAGATATTAATATATTACATAAGAAAACGAACAGGTATTTACCTTCCCCTAACTTTTTTGTGTTGTTCCACTTCCAGTGGCATGTATTTCTAACAACAATACATATTTCCTCCTTTTCATTTCCCTACCTCTAAAATATTTTCTTCATGGAATTATGGTTCTTGTATGCTTTAGAATTGTTGTGAGTCTAATTCCCCATTTCATTGTTCTTCCTTTTCTTATTAATTATAAGGAATATGGCTTTATCATGCACCAAGTCCTTATGTACTTGGTGAATTAAAGTAATAGTCTTTGAAAGAATCTTATCATTATTGATCATATTGAAATTAACAATAAAACTGGAGAATTTGATGAAATGTGATAAAAGTATTACATCTATATAAAATTCATCTATAAATTTAATCCCTTTGATTTATAAGTGTTTAGTGTAGCCAATAATTTTGAGTAAATGAGGCCCAACTGGTAAAAACTCTCCAAGATTAGTTGTAAAAAGGCATTGGAGATATTGTAAATCTCATGTATTTATTTCTCTTGATAGTGATCCTAAATTTTATACATCATTCTATACACAACAATGTCCTCATGTGAATTCAAAATCTCATTATGCATGGATGTTATCACGAAACACTGAAAATATATGTAGTCTAAATCAAATTTTTCCCATAGAAAAATTACACTTTATCACTTTTCTCATTACTAGGCACATTATTAATTGGTTATTCCAGTACATACAATTTACATTAATGGAAATAGAGAATGTGTAATTTTCTTTTCCACTCATGTAAAAATGAGTTATTATAATGGTTCCCCTTCCAATGTATTGATCACAGTGATATGTTTGTAGAAATTTTAATGTTGTTTCAAAAAAATAAGATGATAATAATTTTAGTAAATTATAGGATAAATTATATACTAATAAATAAATAAAATATATATGCATAACCCACTGTTTTATTGGAAACCAATATCCCTCCCCATTATATTTGGAATATCCTGTTTTTTAAATATTATAGTGGAAAGTATCCATATTCCCCTTCTCGTTACCCCAATTTTGGTTGGTCAAGAAACAAGAATAGTTTTATGTAGGAATTAAAAATTTGAACTACATTAAATCATAATTCCTTGATCTTTTGAGTAGACCCCCCCAATCCTAATAACCATAATTTGGATTTTCTCAACACTTGACTCTCATGTATAATATATCCTGCTTTGGCAGTAATCCCTTGATGTGAACAAATTCATGTTTTCACAAAACATCATGTTAGAATTATGTGATTATTGAAATCACTCCAAGATTGTTTGGTCAATCACATTGAACTATGATTTGATTTTAACTAAGGTAGTTGAATGGTATATAGACATAATATATATAATTGAGGGATTTCATCTTTTTATGCATAAATTTCAAATTATTGTCTTTATTAAAAGTTTTCTAATATTGAAGGGATTTACTTAAGTATCTAACCTTGTATTACATATTATTTAACTATATGCCAATTTATTTTAGTTTTATCTTCCATGCTTGTTAATTCATTAATTCATGTCATTGTGAAAAAACAACCATAATGAAATACCCATGAAAATTGATAAAAATAAGATAATAAAACAATATAATCATGAGTTTATACTAATGGTTAGTTTATCTAGATGTTGATAAACCAATTGTTGAACAAGGGTAAAAACACCTTAAACCAATTGAATTTCATGTTATGGATTTTTTGTTTTCCCCCTATGTATCACTTTTGAATTGGTTGCATCTCAGATACTAACTTGAACCTCCCCAAATTGCTCAGGGGTTTCATCCATTACATATACCTTTACTCACACATAGGTGAGGTAAAAGGGTTTACATAATATAAACCATGGATACATAGGCCCTTACATAATAAGAATAAGGAAGGATCACATGCCAAATATTTTAATTTTATAATAAATTAAATGAAATCAATCACATACAGTGTTCCATTCTAGGCTCAGGATCATCCACAAGCATGAAAGGAAATAAAAATTTTAAAAATTCATTTCTATTATAAATTTTTCATATTTAATATAAATTAAACTATCATATTTTTTTTATTATTTAATAAATCAATTTATCTATCTTAATTATCATCTAAATCCAATTAGATTCTCATCCACCATACTTTTAAACAAATTAAATAAATTTATTTAAAATTATATATGTACATAAAAGTACCATGGAGCAAACATGGTGAATACATGTCTGAATCTATCAAAAATGTGTTATACATGTATACTGTTAACTCTTGTGACATATGGCATACACAACTTATCACGTACTTTCATAATGTGTACTATCCACTAAATGACTACCCCAATTACATGATTTATTTGTCACATGTAATGATTCAAAGAAAAAATGATTAGTAATTGTAATACCACTCATCCATGATATGAAAATTTGAACATTATATAAAAATTATTAAACATTTATATATATATATCTATATTTATATATATTAAAACCCATCACATGGCATTTAAAATAAATTTAATTACCACATGAAAGAAAATGTCGATATGGATTACATATTATAATAAATAAATTTTAATTCTATGTAATTTTTTATAACTAAATGGAATGTAAAAGAGAGCTACATAGTATGTACATCTCCCACCGACTATCTAAGGCACATGCCTATAGACTCATCATGTAATTCGTTCCTCGTAAAAAAGGGATTAGACGGTGTGTATAGTGGGATATATATAGTGTGTGGTCTCTGAACTACATGGTCACATGTCAGGTAACCCATTTATGGAAACACATGGCCTGCCTAGGACGTAAAAGACTGCACACCTTGTACGTGGGTACATGGAATCTACTCTAGCTAACCATGAACAAGGCTAGTCCGGTCAACATGCGGTTTATGATATTAAATCCACTTCATGTAATAAATTCACATAAATTGGATTAATTTCAAATTAATTCCCAGTGCATAAAACACAATTACATGGCCAATAACTCTGGTTACCCAGTGTGTATGCCTTTTTTATCAGACCAGAGTCATCGAGACCTCTGATTGAGTAATTATATATTGTTACATTAATAAAATTAATCATTTTTATTAGATCTATGTGGAATGAAATTAGAATAAGAACATCTTACAATTTATATTAAAAATGATTAAAATTAAATTCGAAAGTAAATTAAAAATGCATAAATCAATCAATGGTCTTAAAATAATTATAAATAATTATATGACATATCTGATACCACTTTTGGTTTTTGGTGCAATAGAAGTGTGTGTTGGGTCATTCCAAACTTTTCTTTTTTCATGATCAATGATTAATAAGATATTTTACACATTGTTTAATACCATAATCAACCAAATTAAATCACAGAATATAGATATTGGATAAAATTCTTGAACCAGAAAGTGGATCATATCATATTATTTATAATCAAATTAATTAATTAAATAATTACCATTTTGTATTTTTTTTTCTTTATTTATTGACCTAGAAACATATTTGTGTTTTGGGATCATTATACTATAGAAATCAAGAGTATATTTCTTCGAGTGGTGATCCACACGTGTTCCAAAAATCTATAAACACTTCCTTGGGAATCTCTAGGTTATAGAATGGTATATAATATCGCTTGTATTATCTTTCTTTGATATATGGGAAAATCACTTCCAATGTGTTCTCTTTAATCTCTCTATACATGAGAGATGGAGTTTAAGGAAGGTTTATATCCATTTTTGGGAGTTTTCTTAGAGAATAGATCACTCTAGGGATTCATAGGATTCTACAAATTCGTTGTTCACAATCAAGAAAATGAATTGGTTCTCCTAGAAAATAATATAATTGGATTTAAATACCATTATGCTCAAAATAAAATTATTTCACGTGTGCCCTTTATTATTTATTTTAACTTTATAGAACCACATTTCAAATTGTAATAATTATAAAATTATTTATTAACATGCTTTAATCATAAGAATTAAATTAAATTTTATTTAATCAAATTATATTGATTATTTTTTATTGCTCATCGGACCACTAGACTCAGACTTCCATTCCTCCACAATATTTATCGGGCCTTTAATAATTAGTATTTATTTATTAAATAAATATCACTAAATTATTCTATAATTTATAAATATTTTATTCACTAAATTGAAAATAAATTTAAAATCAATATTATTCTCACATTATATTGTCTTGAATAACTTGTGATGGAATATATGTGATAAATAGGAAATGAATAATTTGTAAAGGACTTGTGAGAATAATATATATTAAACTTATTAAATAATAAAAAATTATATGTAATTTGACATAGATTCTCGATACACTTCACGTGTGGCCCTCTAGGTCTCTTTCTCATTGATATTAGGAAGAGGAGTGTAAAATATAGGGATAGTGTCTAGAAACACTCTAAGGCACAAATTGAGATTGAGTTTAATTACACAACAACATAATACCTCATATAGATACCTACAATGTAATATAATCCCTTTACCATGATATCTCTTATCAAGCAGGTTGCATGCTGGTGTCGTCAACCTATGTGCTTGATGTCTCTTTCTTTGACTTCCCCAAAATTGGAATTTCCCATAGAAAATCATGTACATGGATTTATTTAGGGGATATCATTTCCATCAATGGGCTTAAGATATCAAAATCCATTGAAGAATATATTGGAAAAATAATTTATCGAAATATTCCTTAATGTAATATTACTCATGGCGCACCCAACATATCCTACATCCTCAAAAACATATGTAATGATGAATTTATTCGATAAATCAATGTATGAGACTCACAGTATTCATTAATAATATTATTATAGTTTAAATATCAATACAAATGTCCACAGATAGGAATATCCAATGACACATATAAATTTGTATTTCATAATGGTAGGTCTCATTCCCATAATATCCTATAGTGGATATTAACATGGGAATACACCAAGAGAATGTTCCCAAAAAGTACTATGACTCTCCACCTATTATATAATGAATAATTTGTGTTCCTAAAATGGTATCATTTGGCTATTGGACATATATTTAATAATAGTGTTGAAGAACATCTAGGTTCTCTGCATAGCATGAAACTTTTGTGACTGTTTAGTGAAACAACTACTCTTGGGACATTATCACATATAATGTTATATAGAAAAAATATAATGATGTGATAATAAATTTATTAATATTCAAAACTATGAGTACATGTTTTCTTAATATATAAAAAATTTCATTCTAGGGAACTAACTCTAATAATAGGGCCTTTCAGGAACCATTTTCCTTTGGGCCACATGGCCTCTGGGGAACCAAAGAGAAAGAAGAGATGCAAAATGTACAATATATTAGTGTAGTGCATCAGGTAGGCAATGAAACTAAGCTTCCAAAAAAATTGTATTATTGGAAGCTCGAAATAGTGATAGGTGCATTGGAACATATCAACTAGCCTTCTAACCAATTTGGATAGACTAGTGATGATCAACATCATTGAAAATGGAAGAACATTATGATGGATCTTTATAGAATGGGTGACACGTCCTGTGAATAGTGATTACTAGACAAGTGAACCAATGTATCTTGGCTTGAGACATGGCATGGGGCATGCATGAATTTTTGGTTTGGAAACTCAAAATAGTGGTGGGTATGATGGAACTTATTATCTGTCCCTCAACACATACATAGGTTGAATAAGGGTTATCTTTGATGTGTTCATAGTGGAGAAGCTCAATGAAATGACTAATGGTAAGGATTGTCACATTGAGAAGACTAAGATCAGGATGTGGTATTGTGTTATTTATCTTGGGACTTCTAGTCATAGGGCCTTCAACACATAAAATTATAATGTCCCTTAAATCCAATGGGCCTTAGGGTCATGTAATGGTTACCCATAGACCCAGTTGAAAAGAAGGATTTCATTCACTAATAAAAATGTGGTGTTCCCCCCAAACAATTAAAAAATATATTTCTATATAAATATTTGGATATCCATAAAATGATAAATGAAAATTTCAAATAATTCCCCATTCAGTATAATAATGTTTATATCAAGGGGAAAATCAGAAAACAAACAAAATAGATTTGTGTATCATCAATGAAACAAGAAATACCCTTTTTAATGTAATGTGGTGGAAAGGGTAGATTACAAGTGTTATGATATCCATATAAGATATTAAATGGGTCAAATAAAATTAATTTTTAGGAGACCAATCAAATGTTTTGGAAAATTATTCTACAATTTTGTTCATATAGTGTTTCTTAATATTCAATATCATATCCCGAGGGAGTGTCTAGCCAGTAGTGAAGTCTTAGGCTCACTCATTGTGTGTTAGTGTGATGATTGATTTAATACATATCTAACCCTTTTCATATTTATTAACATTATGTTTTTTCATTAAAAAATTTAATTCACTTTCCAATATCCATACATTGATGTATTTCCAAGAAACATTCACAGAACTGTACTTTACAATGAACAAATGATGATTTTCTCCCTTTTAAGAATATTAATTTTTATGATGTTTTTAGGGTATCATGAATCGAAAGAATATGAGTTATAAAATTATAATTATTTAAGTCTTTTAAATTTCATGAGCTATATGGTAAAAGTATTTCATGGAAATTAGTCATCACTAAAATTGAAATAGGTGGGTAATAAAACATCAGTCTAGAAGAATGAAAATTGAGACGAGAAATAACCACTTATGACTTCAGTAGATATTTAATCAAATGGCCTAAAAAAGTGGGTATAAAATTAATCATAACATAAAATGGACTAGTTATATAATCATATAAATACTCAAATATGTATTATCGAAATATCATAATCGAAATTAGTCTCACAATATAGATACTATCATAATGAAAGGAATTTGATATGGAAAACACTTACCTCTTATCCTACCCTCCACGAATGTACATCACCCTCATGTATCAAATGATTATCTATTTTAATCACATAATTCATAACCATAATCATATTCATTATCTTTTATACTAATCATAAATATTATTTTTCTATGTGAATTCTACCTATCTTCTACATAGGGTGTTTATAGTTTTGATTTTATGTATTAAATTTATAAATGTTGTGTTTGTGTTCATTGGTCTTCCAATTTGAATAATCAATAGGTTGTTTTTTGTCTTTATGGATTTTTTTAAAATATTTATGATGTTTCAAATTCATTTCCTTGGTGGTTTAGTCATTATCCCTCTATATGAAATTGATAACTAGTATGTTTTGATGATTCATGCTAATGGAAGCATTTTTTTTCATTAATTAAATAAATATTGATATAAAATTTACAAAACAAAAAATAATATATACACATTTATATTATTTTATTTCATTAATATTTTTCTCATATTTTTACAAGATAAAAAATTCATATTATTATTCATATAGGTGGTTAAACTGACCTAAACATGAACATACCATGATTTATTGAATGATTGTGATATGGTTTTGTTGTAATATCATTATACTAGAAACATAATGATATAATTTATTATTTATTAGTGTGATATATAATAATTATAAATTAATAATATTAATAATTCACGGATGTGAAAATATTATATATATATATATATATATATTAGATTTTGAGCTTAGCATGCTTGTTTCGGACAATTGAATTAAATATCATCATTTACTGATCATGTAACTAATTAATTATTGAAATTTCCATACCAAAACCATATTGATATCATAAATATTATTATTTTCCATTAAAAAATGTAAGGAACCATCAAATATGACATGTAATGAAAAATCAATTTCTTCTCACGGGGATGGGAGTCTATACGTGCGTAAGGATGATATCATTTTCTTAGTAGCTATAATAGATGGATAGAAAATGGTTAACCCACACTATATCATCACTAATGTTTATAAATGAAACTAATTTCATTATATTAGTATCGATAGAAGAAATATGATTGAATTTAATTAAGAATAAATGTTAGTGTGTTTATAATACGTCCATTAGGGGATTGATTTTTCTTTGAATTCTCCTTGGAAATGAAGGTTGTATTATAAATAATACTGCCCATAATCATTTTTAAGTGTTACAGTGTTCTAGTATTTAAAATTTCAATGATTTTCATGAATAAATTCCAAGGATATGGGAGTCATGATGTACTGTAAGTGATACCCGTTTACGAGTGATGTGAGGGGTAGTTTTGGAAGGTACCCTTACATTTTTGATAATGTAAAGTTACTATTCAAATGTAAAATTCCAAAAAAATCAATATAAATATTTTATTGTAAATCTGGGGTAAAAAGAACCTCAACCTCTCTTTTGTGAAGGAAAATTTACTTTTTAGGGATTTTTCTTTTAATAATTTTTTCTTTTACCCTAATTTTAATTTACCTTAGTAATAAATTTTTTACCATGGTAATTATTTATAATGATATGAATTGTGATTTAACAATTTATCTAATATGAAGTTTACAATTTAAAAAATATTAATAATTTTTCAAATAAAATTTCTAATCGGGTGAAATATAAATTTTTAAATAAACACACATAATCATATAAAAATAGTGTTTAGAACAAATAATGATTTTCATCGTTAAATTTATATATAAGATAAAATTCTCATTGATAATGATTTTTATGAAAAAAATTGATTTATGATAAAATAAAAAATGGTATAATTCTTCCAATGATTTCCAAAACAGAATATCTCCATGAAAATACTTGATTTAAAGAAAGGTCCAGAAGTTATTTTTTAAGTAACATTTCAATTAGTTCTAAAAATATTCAATATAAGATTTATAATCTTTAATAATATAATTATTTTTATATAAAAATATGTTATTTTTTAATGTTTCATGTTTTATTTTTAATATATGCTTATATTCTAGAAAATCCATAAGAGATGTAGTTTTAATAAAAAAGGAATTTTCTTTATTCACATAAAAATAATTATTTATTTAAATAACTCAAAAAATAATATTAGAAAAAAAAAATAATGATGAATTAAAATATTAATTTTATTTTTTAAAATTAAAATACTTTCAATAAAAAAATAATCCTTTCAATACACTCGTGAATAATGACTCTATAAACTATATGTTGTTTCATAATTCATGGTATGGTGTTTACATATTATAGTAGGGTCTAAATATTAATAGAAAAAGGTTTAAAAATTGGCAAATATGATGTGAATACATTAATTTTTCCAATTATACACTCCAAAAATTATTTTTTCTTAAAAATCGTGGTTTTTAATTCCCTTTATTTTTTACTTTATAACTGCTACCCCAATGTAGTTTTACCTTTGTAATTCATTTTTTACCTTTATAAATAATTTTAATGACCAAAATAAAATATGAAATTATGGAATTAGTTTTTAATATTGATTTATATTTTGAATATAATTTTATCAAATAAAATTTCTAAATGTGACACATTTTAATTTTAGAATTCTCCAACATAACATGTAAAAATAATATTTATAAGAAGTGTGTTTTAAGATTTAAATTTATATGTCAGTTAAAATTATAAATGTGAATAAAATCCATTACATATATCGTTTTCCTATAAAAAAAGACAGGTTTTGGCTCTTTCAAATAAATCTAAAAACAAATTATCCAATAAAAGTATATAATTTAATTAAAAGGTTAAAACCAATTTTAAATTTGAAATAAAATGTTACTTAAGATAAAAAAACATAGACATGCATTTTTAAATTTTAACATAATATTTGAAAATTAATTGATTTTGAACTTTAATATGATATAATTCAATTAATTTTTATTTAGAAACTTATTGGTACTTCTCATAATTGCTAAACTCATCAAATTTACAATTTGGTTAGAAAATTTAAACTCAATATTCTCATAAAAATAAATTATTTTATAAATATACCAAAAATTTATATAATAAAATTTACAAATTTTGAATTCAAAAATTTATATCATTTTGCAGAATAGAAATTCTAAAATTTAAAATATTACCTTTTCAATAAAATTACGAAATATAAAGAAAATCTAAATTTATGGAAAGTTTCCCTATTAATCACTATATGTAATTAATCAAATTTTTTGTGGATTTATAATTTATTACAATATTATAATTTACATGGAGGTTTATTATTCTCAAAATTTCATAATAATATTTTTATAATATGTACTGTCTCATTTTAGTTAGGGTTTTCATGTTAAGAAAGCTATCAAACAACATATTAATTTAAGAAAAAAATTATTCCAATGTTATCATGGTGTCACATTCTCCCCCATTGATAAAAAATACTCAAAATTTTAACTATAATAGAATAATTAAAATATCTAATATGATAAAAAAAATTATTGGCATGACTCAAGGTATAATTTCTAGAGAAATATAAACCATAAAAATAAAGGATAACATATCTCTTTCCCAAAAAATGGATTATTCATGATATTGAGATTTTCTCACATCCATTTAGTTAATAATCCCTCATGCTTGGGTATAATAACTCATATAATAGAATTTTTTATAAAGGAATATCATTACCATCCTTACCCTATTAGATTTTAATAGGTTAATTTAAAAATGGATTTCCCTATTTTGGTAATTTTTTCTGTGTCTCTATGAAGATAGAAAATCGATGTCAAGAAGTGCATCAAAAATATCTAAATGAAGAATAACAAGACATTAATGAATCATAATTAGACTTTTCTTGATGTCAATTTATATTAAAAGGATACAATAGTGATACAATAAGGATTTTTAAATTTTATTTATAATTCAATAGTTTATTATTGGTTGAACGTACAAGGAATAATTCATCCATAAATATTGGGAGAAGAATACATAGAAATAAATAATTACTAGTACGCAAATTTATAGTAGTATTTACCTATCCCATCCATTCATATATAGGTTTATGAAGATTTTAAGGTCTACATTGATTGTTTACAATTGAATTAGGTTATTGATTTTCAAAATGCCCAAACTCATTACATTATATGCATTGGACATTATTACAATTCATTGAATTGATCTAATTATTCTCCCCATAATTAAATCCATTAGCGGAATAGATAATCCATCCACACTTGAAAAAATTTATTTTTATATTGACATATTTCGTACGGTTCTTCTTCCCATATTCATGATGGGTTGGATGACGAATCTTCTATCCTACAGTATATTCATCAACATACCATCCATGAAACCCAATCCTTACAAAAATTGGCGTGTTTATATGTTTGGAAAGATTAATTTTATTAATCATAACTTGGTATGTATTGGTGAGAATAACCTCATGATATTCCACAATAGATTATATCCCACTTGGTTTCTTATTAATACATTTATCTTATTGTTCATCACATATAATTATAACTTGATTCCTCAAAGCTCCATAAATTTCAAAAACCACAAGGGTTAATCATGAGTGATAAATATTAAAATTATAGTATACTTATCATAAATAATGTCATGTGAAAACAATCACTAAATGTTTTACTCATTAATTTCATCACATTAACATTTAGTTCAACCTAAATAAATGTTGGTTCAATCCATATATCTTTTGGATGGGTTCTATTATATTCCATAACATAACTCATTAATAGAATAAATCCTCCATAATTCCTCATAAAGGCAATGTTATTAATCATATAATATCTCCATGGGAGATTCCATCCAAGAATTTAGTCGAAGGCCCACTAATCATAAACCATAGGGAATATATTAATGATACTCAACCGTAATTTTTCCGATTGTCCTCCCATAAGTGAATTTGTGCATAACCGTATCCACTTGTCAGTGTTAATAAAAAAAATTAATTTACTAGGTTGACCCAATAATATCAAAATTAATAAATCAGTAAGAAGTTTTTCAATACTTATTTTTATTCCATATACTTTTACCTATGGATTTACTAATTTTTTACCATTATAGTACCAAATATAACTGAAAAACTACTCAAAATAACTATACCTACACAAATAACATCCAAAGCACCCAAGACCTGCATTCTAGGATCTGGTTCTCAAAAATTACATCTTTAATACATTGGATTTAATATAATATTATGTGATCCAAAATAGACATAGATATATATCAAAAATTTAAACAACACTTCTCACTATCATCACATAATCCCTATAATAGAAGGCCTAGTGTCTTCGATGATCGTCTACTTATTTTAGGATAATTTTGAAACATTCTACAAAATTTTATCACAATAGTCTCTATTTTGATCTTCTTATAAGTTACACTCATCATTATAATCCAGGGAAGTGAAAAATGTGAAATGGTTGAGCACAAAGTTTTTGTAATGAAAACTTATATATATAAGATATCAAGGGTTATATAATAAGAAAACTTGAGAATATGAGAATATTGTAATTAGAATTTAAATGTAATAGCAATATTTCCCACATAATTCATTATTTACGGACATGTAATCTCAAATGAAAAAATAGTACCACTATAAAGAAGTTGATAATCAAGGGAATATCATGATAAAAAAATTATAACAAATACACATTACATAAACACATGAAAACCTATATTATGTGAAATCCCAATCATTCATACCCATAAATTTGTGAATAATTATGAATATGTACACCATTTATGTTTGTGAAAAATCTATTATTGTCAACTATGAATATTTTGAACAGAATAAAGTATGATCACAAATCATTATCTAATGAGATATTAAACATTACCCAAATCATTAGATGGATTTAATGGAAAAAAACTATCTTAGGGATTTATCATAACCAATCTATATTAGATATTTATAGGACCCAAACCAAAAAATGGATTTATTAGACCCAAATACAGTGAGGAATTTACGAGGCTCAAACCATCTTTAAGCATTATTAGAGGCAACTAGTCTTAGAGTATTATCTAAAAAAACCATCTATCTGTGTTATAATACCAAAAAATTCATAATAATTATAATAAACACACATGTGAAATATAAAAATCAAAAATCCTATATTATAACATAGAGAAATAATGGCATGAAAACTAGTTTCTTATCATTGAAAAATTTTATCACATAACATGAAATTAAAATTAGACCATTTTTTATGAAAAGTTAAATCACCCCTAAGAGTTTTTTCATAGAGAAATTTATAATTTTATTCATAAAACATAACTCTATAATTTATATATCTTTGTGTTAAAGAGTAAAATTTATGTGAAATTATTTTAATATAAATCACTTTTTAAAATATGATGAAATATCCATTTTCAAAATGTTCCAAAACCCCATAAAGTTTATTCCATAAAATATAATATTCTTTGAAAGATAGTAAATTTTATATATTACCCTTTAAAACACACAAAAAAATAAAAAATATAAGAGAATTATATTTTCTTTGAGAAGGAATAAAAACACTTAAGATGACCTTCTTAAAAATAGATGTATTTAAAATGATTTAGGAAATTCCTTAATTACATTTAAAATAAAAATTTACTCTAATATAATTTTTTATTTCTTTTAAAGTATTAAAATTTTAAATTCAATGGAAAATATAGTAAAACATGGAATGAATGTTTTAAAATGGAAAATGATGATATGGGGACATAAAATGTAAATTATTTTTTAAAAAATATATTTTTATCACCCTCATAAAAGAAAAAGTTATTTGTCATAATTAAAATTATATTCCTCAAAGTGGAAGAGAATGTATCATGAAATAGAATTTTTGTATGGAAGAAACCAATCATTGATGAATTATGTTAATGATGAATTATTGTAACTATAACAATTAATTTTAGTTAACTCTGATCCTTACAACCTTGGTATCCTTTGAATCTAAATCCATTTAATAAGAAAACATTATATAGATCTCCAAACTCCATAAATTTCCAAAATGTGGACAAAAAAATTATTTTTTTATTAATCAAACCATATTAATAATTTCATCATGCATAATTTGAAATATATATTAATGATTTAAGTGTGAGTAAAAGAAATCATTACGTTATATTCCCACATACTCGAATGGGCTCTATCCTTATTGGTAAATTGAGATTCATCTTAGAAATATCCCTTAAAATGGAGTCCATATATTTTAGAACAGTGGCCTATGAACTTGATACATGATAAGAGGATGAGAAAAAATTATAGATTTTCATCACATAATTAAATGGATATGTGTAGCATGAATTTGTAGAATTATTTCACAATTATAAGTAGGGAAAAACTTAATTTTCTGAGTAAATATTAATTTTCATTAATAAAATGTAACATTTTAATTAATTGTGGCTAGTGAGTGTAAAATATAATGTGTAGATAGTTATCTGGCCTAGTATCTTCTTTTCCACATATTTTTGGAAAACAATATATAATTTAATACATCTTCATTTAATTTTTTTTAAAATTTACCCTAAAGTTCTTTTACCAAAAAAAATTTCTGAAATAATTTTTCAATTTAAACATATTAAATTTAAATTGCCCATATTAATTAATTTTAACTTGAAGATATAATATTTAAAATTCATTTTTTCAAATAAAATTTCTAATGTTGTGAAATTTTATTTTATTAGAAAATATAAAAAAAATAAACATCATTTTTCGAAACAATTTTTTTAATATTAAAATTTTACTATCATTAAAAATTATAAATTTTATTAAATTATATGAAATATATTGTATTATTAAAAAAAATAATAAATTTTTTTCTATTCAAGGGACTCCAAGACTAAATTTTATGATAGTTTCCCAAAATATTTAGGAACATAATGCTTTACTTTTGGACCTTCCTTATGTATTTTGGAGTTATAAACATATTAGGTAAAGTTATATAATGAATTATAGTTATGTTTAGAGGATTATATATTATTTTATGATGTTTAAAAACTGAACATGGTATAGTAGAAGCGTGTGGTTCTTCCTAGGAAACCATGTGTCCTATTGAAGGGGGACATTAGATGGTGCACAATTTTCACATGATTAGAGCTAACTGTGGGAATTTTTTATGGAAAATGTGTGAATATATATAGTTGATGAAATCATGGTGGTAATATATTTTACCAAAATATGTTTCCATCCCATGTGGGATCCAAAAATAGTGAGTGAGTCTCATAGGGTTTTCACATGGTGTAGTAAATCATGAAACCAAACTATTAGCGATGTTCTAATTAATATGAAAAGTGGTATTTTAAAACGAAACCTCCATGAAACCCTTGTTCCATTATCATAATACTATGTAACTCGAATACAAGGACCCCATTAGATATTCATAGTTAATATACTCCATCCAATACTCAAATTATACTGGATCTAAAAACATTGATTTGTGTGAATTAAAGGTATGTTTTTCTTCTTTCTCCATTCTTCATGTTACTATAAGATATTCACTCCTCTTCATGGAAGGAATAATATATCTATGTTTTCATGGATATATTATTGAATTATATTATGATATAAAAATATCCCATGAATTCGTGATGGATAGGTAGTCAAATCGATAGAATTTCCATTTTCCCCAAATGTGCCTACATGTAACACTTCCACCAGACTTTAACGGGTATGTTAATATATTTCTAAGACAATGTAATGATATGATATTAAATATTAACTATAGAATTCATTTATTCATAAATTATAATTGATTCTAGAGATCATAATTGTATTGATTTGGTCGAGTGGTATCTCTTGACAGTTATCATAAGTGCACATTATGTATGATGTCCTTACTATATAGAACTATTTTATAAATTTGACTGGCATGACTGGAATGTTTTTTTGTGCATAACCCTAATATCCATTGTTAGATATATTATATTTTTTTCATTTTCATATGCTTTGTGTGTGTTTCCCTCTTGATACCTATGAATTATGTGTGATAATCATTCAATTCATTAATATGCACTATAGGGAATAAAGTCTTTTACTACTGATATTTTATCTATTATCAAAGGTCCATAGTGGATAATATTAACTTGGATAGCACCGAGTGGGAGATCATGTGATGGTGTGACATATAAGGATTATGATGATGGAACCTAGAGATAGGGATATAGTTTGATATCCTTTTTCCCTGACCCAATACATGGTACGGGCTATGACATTCATATTTTCAGATCCAATGTTGAGTATGGTGTGTGATGAACTCATGGGACAACCCAGTAGAAGAATGTTCATAATAAACTTGTGGCCCAATCCAAGGAACATCAATGGGCTTGACTACCTTATAGCCAGGATAGAAGCTAGGTTTATTATGGGCCATAATCTATGACATTTTTTATCCATGTTTTCAAACACATTTTATGATGACAAATGAGAAATTCCATCTATAATATTACTGAAGTATGTATTGGCAGGGATCATTGAATCTATATTAGAACACAATTACCCAACATATTAGTGTTTCGTTTTTCATATTTTCTTACCATCATGTTATACACCTTATATACATGTCCACATTATGTTTAGGATGTATTTTTTTTTTGTAAATTTGTGTTTACACTCACACCCTACATAGGTATAATGATGTGAGTATAGATTTATTATTTAGGGTTCTATCTATGGGAAAGTACCCTATGATGGGGATCTAAGTAGGTGGGTCATATAGGATTATTTAAATATTTAGATGTATTCTAGATAATTGATACAGTTTTATATGATTTCCATTGGATTTTACTCTTTAATTTACATCCCATATTGGGTTATATATTTTAATTTTTATATTATAGATTTTATTTATTACATCATAATGATTTCCTTTTATATTACACTATGTTAGTCTAGAATATTAATATTTTAATTTCACCCAGGTTATAGTATCCCCATTGTTTCATTCAGACACTTAATATTACTCAGAAACCTCTTATTTATATTGAGATGTGCATGAGGTCTTGTGTCATTCCAATGCTGAGTAAGTAATTTGGGTCGTGGTGATGAAAAGTGGTATAAAAGGAGTTATTTATTAATCTTATTAACCTTATTAAGGATAGGTGGAATTAAATTAGGCTATGTAGAAGTAATTTAGGGGAGTCATATAAGTCTTTATTGATCTATTAAGTAAAATATTGCTGAGTTACTAGTGATGGGGTTCCTATTAAATATTTTGGTATTACAGTTTCATGTTTGTCCTGACTACTATTTTTTTTGTTAAATTTTATTGGATCTGGGTGTGTTCTCATATAATGAAATGGAACATGATCTAAAATTTTAGGAAAATGATTAATTTTGATACATTAGAATTCTATTAATTAAATGTCATTTATATTTTTTGATATGATATTCTAAGATGTTTATTTATTCATATTTTAAATAAGAGAACTGAACATGCTATGTTTTTGTATTCATATGTTTGTGACTAACATAGTAGTTTTGAAAACATTCAAATGCATATATGTTGTTCTAAGGGATTTAGACCCTGTGGATGTAGGTAGCCTCTGAATAAATGTCTTCCTATAGAAATATCTTGCATGCATCGATAAATTTCAATACTTTATACCTTAAGCAAACTCTTCTAGTAATTTTTTCATGTTCATTTACCATTTTAGATAACTATATCTCAACATATTCTTACAAAAATACCTAGGTATGTGGTTCATAATTCCTCTCCATGTAAAAAAATCTTGTCCTACTAACGGATATGTAATAGGATGTGACTAATAATGCTCATGTACCTGCTGTAGTGGTTTAGGAAATGATACTAATTTAGCATAGATTATTTTTTATACATCAAGTTCAAGGTGTGGGATGAAAGATGATGATATTATATTTTTTCTAGACTTCCATGTTCAACATCCCCTTTCATATATGGTAATCTATAACCCTAGGATATTGAGTATTGGATGAAAAAATTCAAGGGAATATTTGTTCTTGTGGACAATATTGTGGATATATTGATAAAAATGGAAGATTTCAAGTTTTGAGGACCCCCTAACAGATGGTGGCATGTGGTGAACTCGAATGTGAGACTGGATGATATCAGTGCCTTCCAATTCTAGTGGTTTCATAGTTTCACATTTATTTCTCCTATTTTTTCTCGTAATGATGCATAAAAGGCCCATAATTTTGATATTGGGTTTTAATCAGATCTTAGGTTCCAGTTTATTAGATTCAATATTAATATATATTCTGTGGTGATATTTAAGATCATGGAAATAAACAAGGGTATCAATGAGGATATAGTATTAGGTCTTAATTTATCTTTTTATGCATCGATGCGTATGACTTCCAGTGATGAATTGATCAAATTTAATTTTGGTAGGAAGAGAATGGATGAGGAGGGGATGAAGTGTGAATGTTGGTAGTTAAAGGGTTTAGGTTTTATTTCGCACCCACTAGGGAAGGGGTGTCAATAAATGGTCCAATTATTGATAAATTATACTTTAACACATTTTTTCCTCGAATATAAATATAATTATAATAACAGTGGTAATATGGAACATCTTTAGTGTTTCTAATTAAGGGTGATGATGTCAGGTTTCTAAAGAGGTACAAAGAATTTGTGTGTTTTGATAAAAGGGACTGACATAGGATCCGAGGATGAGTCCCATACTCCACAGGTGGTTGGTGAGTCATCAAAATAATAAAGTTGGAGACAGGGTCATCAGAATGACATATAAAAGTATAAAACAATGACTGGATTATGGATAATTGTGTATAGGGGATTTATATAGTTACTAGTAAATTATTTATTACCAAAACACAGTCAACTATATTTTTGATATATGATCTAACCAATATTTCTAAATTTATTCATGTTGTTGTTGGGTTTGACCTTCTAATTATATTTTGATTAAAATTTATTCCACTTAATAAAACTATTGGAAAGAAGGTATACGTTCATTAGATATTTCTATATTTCCTTGTAGTCGTTTTTTGAAATGGAAACTTATAGGAAATTATGATCATAAAAATATATAGTTTTGATGTGATTTTAAGTATAGACTGATGGACTAGTTATCAAATGTACATAGAATTTTATAGATATTATTATCATTTAATATGCATAGGTAGGATGAGTTTTTAGACTGTTAATGGGATATAGGATCTGGAAGATTGGGATAGGACCTGAGTCAATGTTTGGGAATTATAGTGCTGGTAAAAGGCATGGTTCTTATAGGAGATCTGGTAGTAGCTCCATCAGCTTTTTAACTAGTGGGAGACCTATACCATGATGTATTTCAGGATGATTTTTCTAAATATCTTCCTAGTGGGGCCTTGAATTTGAGATCAAACTCATTCTAGGAGAGACACCTATATATATATATCCCACTATATCAAATGGAATTGACTTAGTAAAAGGAAATAAATGTTTTTCATGTGTATTAAGTGGGAAATGATTTTGAAAACCAAAAACTTATCATTAGGTGGTCCATTTTTGTTCGATGAGAAAGAGGATGTGAGCCATCTACTATGTGTAGGCTATATGAAGATGAACTAGATGAAAATAATGAATAAGTACCCATTACTAAGGATTGACTATTTTTGGGAACCTCTTGGTTATCTATGTTTGAATTATGATCTATATACAACTAGATTTCAGTTAGAGAATCAGATTGACCAAAGATAATGTTTATAAGAAGATGTTGACAATATGAGAATCTTTTCATCACTTTTATATTAATTATTACTCTTTTTTCATTGATATAATGAATTTGATCTTATATAAATGTCATGACTCCTTCATCATTTTATTGATTGATGACATCCAAATATACTCATGAACCCTAGATTTTCCTATTTTTAAAATTGAGATTATGTTGAGTACACATTGGGAACATTGAATTTATGTGAAGCTTCTAATTTCTTCCTTTGGAATTTATAATGTTTTATTTAATGGTCATGTGATTTCTAGGTCATGAATCTTAGTTATTCAAGAGAAGGTTTTGGTAGTGATGTATTGGGAATATCCAAGGAAATTATTTTAGATCTATAGTTTCCTAGGTTTGGTCGAGTGATAACTATGGTTCAATCTGGATATATCCCTTTCAGAAGAACCTCGAACTAAGATTACCATGGAATGGGTGATGGTTGAGTGGTTAGATCACCGTGAATATGAATTCTAAGAGCTGAAGAAGTGATTAATATCTAATATGACATTGACATTTCCTCATCATGGGATTTCATATACAGTCCACAATGGTTAATAAAGTGTTTTGGGTTCCATTTTATAGTAAATAAGTGTCATGAAGTTTTTTATGGGTTACGTCAATTGTAACCTCACTAGAAGAACTACCATGCGCAGGATATGGAGTTGGTTGTAGTTCCTATGAAATTAAGTGTTGGAAACCGATATTTTTAGTGATATATTTGGATTCTATATAGGATACACGATATTTTTTTATATCTTCTCTCAATTATGAATGAATCTATGGCTAAGGTGTTATGTTCTGTCTATATAGATTGTTTCTTATTATTTGTATTGATTTCCTTAGAATGTAAATTTCATATTATATCATCTTAGTAGAACGAATCATAATAATAGAGATCGTCTTAAAAAGGAAGATTAGTGACTAATGAGTTTGTTGGATGAATTTTTTGTGCTTACATTTTTGGATCAAGGGGGGATGTCATGAAACCCCTTTACTTATCACATATTCTTTTGTATACTAGGTGAATGTCGTCCTATACTCATATTTTAATTTCATAGTGATGTAGGAATGGTTTTTATGGAATAACATTGTTCCAATATAGTTATTAGATATAGATGATGTCATATACACTCATGGGAGAGTTTTGGTTCTTGATTATATTAGATACGAGTTGTTGAGGGACTCCCCTAGATCATAGTGGGTAGTACACAAATGATTTATTAATAAGTATCTAGATATTAGAAGAAGATTCTTGTGGAAAGTAATTTTAGGGGAGATAAAATATTTTGACTATTTTTGTCTTCCCTATTAGAGGGTTAATGTTAAGAATCATTACCTTGGTGGTTTTCTTATGACTCTTCTTGTTCCCATGTGAAAGATGACTGATATGATTATGGAATTTGTTTCTAGGTCTCCCAAGATCTTGAGATATTGAGATGTTATATGGGTTTTGGTTCATTTGATAATTAAATTGGTAAATTTATTATTGATCCAAGAGTAATTTTCTATATATGAATTGAGAAAACTCTATATACAAGATATATTATAGCTATAGGGAGTGTCAACAAGAATGGTATCAAAAAAGGATTATCAATTCATGTCATAGTTTGGAAATTATCACAGAAACTAACCTGGAATTTGTCAAAGTTGATGTGTCATCCACATACTTATGGGAAGATAGAGTGGGTGATCTAGATTTTGGAGGATATGATTTAATCATGAATCATATATTTCAAAGGATCAGGGGATTATCATCTATACTTGGAAGAGATTAGATGAAATTATTGTATCCAACCTTCAAGTTAGATTTCACCATTCGAGAATATTTATGGTTACTCATTTCATTCACCACTATGTTGGAATGATACAGATGAGGTAGCAGGTTTCATGCTAAGTATTTTAAAAGAGACCATTGATGGAGTCTAGTTTATTTTTAAATGATTAGTGTCCACTCGTAGGAGGAAGTGATCATATGCTGACCAGAGGAGATGAGGTTTGGTTTTCACTTTGGTAAAAAAAAATTCTACTGGGTTTCACCTCATATGGGGTATCGATGTTTGTAGAAACTAGGGAAGTTGGCCACATAGTTTTAAGTACATTTTTTAAACACTAACTATTTTGGAATAGTGTCTTACTATATGTATCTTACACCATGGTAGTAAGGTACATCTAACACATTCCATGTTCCTCATCGTTGATGTTATGATAATAATTCTACAATTTTGATAGATACTAATGAAATTGAGTGCTAACCATATGAATCATTCATGGAACATCTAATCCTGGTCATCGATCAGAGTGAGATTGTGTTATGAGAAAATATAGTACCACATGTTCACGTTATGTGGAAGCACAGACATCCAAGTAAAGACTATGGAATGAATGAATATTTTATGGGATAAATGTATCTTGTTGATTGAGTAATAAGTATTGATACAATTATCAAGGATAATAAATCTTTGTGGGGGAGATTTTATTTACTCATAATTTTTAGAAACAGTACACCATAATTTATACCATTCAAATAGGATTTTTAATTATGATATACTATTGTGAATTATTGTACTTATTTTGGTTGGTTTTGGATATTTTTAAAAGGAATTTATGGTCGTTCACTATATGATAATGGTATAGTAAATCAATGTAGTTCTTCCCAGGAAACCATAATTGTTATTGGAGAGGGGAAATATGTGTCACCTGATTGGTGGAAAATTATTGATATTTATGTGAAATTATTAAATAAATCATGTGGATTTAAAAATAGGTAAAAATAATGGTTTGTGTATGTTTTAGAAAAATTTGCGGGTTCATAGAATAGGAACTAATCATTAAATAGTTGGCACACTAGTTAGTAAATAGCATGACCAAATAGTGTGGGTCATTTAAATTAATCAATTTTTTTTATCTGGAACAATCATGAAACTCATCATCCATTATTCTACAAATAGGGATTTTGAACATGGGGAATCTATTGTCCATTCTTAGTGATTCCACCCCCTCTAAACTCCAATTCTAGAGTATCTAGAGGATTTGCCTTTTAATAAATCTAGTTATGTGGTTTTTATTCCTCAATTCATCACATTTAGTTTTTATCTCTATTCCTCGTCTAGGATAAAATCATAGATCTGGGTAGTCATTTATAAATATTTAAATTATTTTTTGATATATTAAGGATTTAGTGATTAATAAATTTATAGGGGGGAATATGGAGAGAATTATAAACTTTTTTTAAAATGATGTAGTTCTACCTTTGGTGATATATATTATTTGGTCGGATAATATAATTCTAATACTATGTGACATTTTCACGATAAATATGGACAATATAATTCTGATTTTTGTTAACTGGGATTGATTTTAGTGATAGTTGGATCATATACATAGTTCAATGATGTCTCATGGAAATTTTCATTAGCGTACATGTGGTTGGAAGTCTATACCATATTGGGATGTTTTAAAAAGTTGATTAGAATGATTGGAATGTGCATGTGTGTATCTATTATAACCAATGGACAATATAGTTTTATTGGAAACTTTGAGCGTTGTTTGTGTGTGTCTCATGTGACATATTATTTATGTCCGATGATTATAATTTTCTTTGTTATTCCTTGGTTTTTTGTTAATTATTAGCATGTGGGAGGTTTGTTTCATGTATCAATGTAACAGGGGGGTCATCATCGCATTGAAAAGCTATATCGGGAAATCATGTTCTAGTGTGATGTACATTGATGATAATGATAGAAGATGGAGTCATGTTAGTAGTTCAAAGACCATGTGTCTAGACCTGAGATGGATGTCGAGGTATGATGATCTTATAGCCTTAGCCAAAGAAAATCCATGGATGTGACAACCTCATTTACTGGTCCTATATAGTAAGGTTCCTAAGGGATTTGGATCCTACCCCAAGGATAATCCCGGGGTGCAATGGCCTCATGGCCTGACCTAGTCCATGGTTCACTATAGGCCTTGATCCGAGAATTTTTTTGGTCTTGTTTTTGGATTGATTTTTTATGATATATGTGACATGTGTTATCACATGGATCTAGAGAAGGTGTTTTCAGGGCTCAAAGTAGCATGGTTAGCACATGATCATATTGAATATTAGTTGTTTCTTATTATCATATTTACCTTCCATTACGGATTATAGAATACATACATTATCAATTTATATTATGTATATATTTGTGATTTTCTACTTGTATTATACTCACATATTCAATAGGCATCATGATTGGAACACCAATTTCAAGGATAAAGATCTAGATAAGGCGAAGGGCCCTATAACGGGGAGATAAAAACGTATAGCTTATGGGATGAAAGAAATTATTGGATCGAATCCAGAATATTTACGTGTTTTTTCTATTAATGATGGTTGTCATAGATTGAATGACATTCCATATTTGGTTCTTTAGATTATATTTTATTCACATGATTTCATTTCTTACAACATGTTGAATTCCTTTTTTTATTAGTAGTTCATGATTGTTCATTTGTACCTTTACTCTGTCTATAGTCTCCCAATGATAAAATTCAGACCATCTCCAATATTAAGAAACCTCTTTTATATGGGATGACATGCATGAGTCGATGTTTCACTCTATCCTAGATTGAGTGATTCGGGTTAGGGTGATACATTTACTAGAAAAAAATTATTAAATGAAAAGACCCAAAACAATTTGTTTGGAATAATTTTTTTCATTTCCTAAAACAAAATCATTGGTCTTCTATATTCAAAATAATATTTCAAAATACATATATATAGACCATATATAAATCCAAAATTAATTAAAAATTCATATAAATATCTAGGATTAACTCATATATTGATAAAGTAATAAAATTTACATTTTCCTCAAAAATAAAATTTTTAATTAATCAAATAAAAATAAATTATTTTTGAAAAATCACAAAAATTTAACCTATTATAAAATTTATATGATGAATTCATAAATTAAGTTCATTAATTAAAATTCAAATTAATTATTTTAAAATTTTTTCTTTTAAATAAATATAAAAAATATAAAAAATTTATTTTATTTTTGAAAAAATAAATTATTAAATCATTAAGGGTTTATAATCATTTTCTATTCAATAATTATTGATTAAAATATACATATTTACTATAGGTATTATTATTCTTAAATTTTTTAATAATATTTTTCTGATTCATCATAGCTCCTTTTAGTTCAATGTAGAATGTGAAATAAGCTATTAAATAATGTATTACATTAGAGAGAGAAAATATCTGCATAGTCTTGAGGTGTTACCATTGGTGTGGCGAACATATTAACAAATAATTATAAAAAAAATTCCTTACCATAATAGGTATCATATAATTAATACTACTCACATATCATGCTAAAAATAAAATAAAAATAAATAATATATAAATTGATATAATTGATTAGTATATAATATAATAGATTGGAATAGATTTTTAAATAATTGGCTCAGTAGAATATTTTTATTATACATCATTTTGGAGAATGATCCTATATTGTATGAAACAATGCAATAGATTTAGAGCATATTCTAGGATGTTAGGTATAATGGTATGGGTATCTCTTTCAATATATCTACATATTCCAGAAAGTGAATACCCAGACATTCTTTAGGAAATATGGATTTACATTCAATAAAAATAACCATTTTCTATTATCCTTTAGTAATTTAGGACATTTTCATTCCATTTTACCATTTCCCCTCTCAATTATTCAAACATCGCAAATTATGAAATTTGTAAACATAACAATATGTTCATTCAATTTTATTTGAATCATTTGCATCCAGACCATATTATTTTATTGTATCATGTATTTATTTTATATCTCACTATCTATTTTGATGATTATATGAAGTCTCTCTCCATTAAATTTTTCTCATAACTTTATAAATGGAATATTTATATGTCTATTCCATTGTATATTGCACTCAAGCACATTCTCCATCTGTTACCATCTATTTTAATTATAAATCATCAATTTAATGTTTTATTACTTTATGATTCATTAAAATGTTTCTATTTCATATATACTATCCTTTTTAATTTGAGTTTATTAGTAATCTATATTTTATGAAGAGACATTTTAATGTTCACATGTTATTTCTGACGGATTTTTTATTATTTATAATATCCCTATGAATAATTTTTCATCTATATCAAAACCTTTATATGTTAATGTAAATGGATATTTTCATAAGGTATGGGACTTCATGGAACAATTAAATTTATTTCATTTGATTATTTATCTTTATTTATTGTAATGATATACTTTTTTTCTTATGTTAACTAAGAAATGTTTTGAGGGATATATTTAATGTTCTTATGTAAAACATATATATAGATATATAGTTATGTGATGGGTTGGATTATAAATATATTTCGATCTAATTTATTTTGTAGATAATATATCTAATGAGATTTCATGTTATAGAAAAATGTATGTTATCTTAGTATGTTATATCATAGGAAATATTCGTAAACTAAATTATGATGGTCTTAGCAGAAATACTTGATATATGTTATTATTTTTAATGCTTATTCAACATCTATATATCTAATATATTCAAAATTACTCTGTTTTTTTAATATATATGTTATGATTTATTTTATTATCAAGTTTTCGTAATACATTGAGTATTTTTTTCGAGATTATTTGTGCATGTGAACATGTTCATTTTAGGATTACTTCATTATTATATAATTATTAATCTCTAATATAGATTACATTGATCTAAATTATGTTTTACCCCTAAATAAGAATATTATCTCACCCTTCTCTTATGTTTTTCATTTTGTATTGGGGTATAATTTATATATGAGTTGTAAATAATAATCAACTATAATGATTTTTTATGTATTTATGTTATTATTGGTACATTTTAGATGATATAAAAGTCTGATTTATTTCTTTTTTTGTAGAACATGATACAAATTAATAGCGTTCAAAACATAATGAAAATAAGGTTGAACATCATGTGATAATGGAATGAATCATAGGTTATAATTTATAAGGAATAATTTTAAATATAATATGACTATTTAACTTAAATATTATAATTTATTACTTACATTAACCAATCTGTTATAATTCATTCACTAAAACATTATGTAATTGAGTTCTAAATGAATATGATGTTAGTGCAATAATTCTATGAAAGAGAAAGAAAATAATATTAGATCCACTATAAAATTTCTCATTAATATTATTTCCCAACCATCTCAATCTAAAAATTATAACCTAGACCAAGTTTAACTCCCAAATATTTCATTAAAATAGAATCTTTCTATGAATTACTTTACAAGTTAACAACCACCCTCCTTTAGTGAGTCCTTTAAACCCATTCTTGTTCAGTAGTGGTTAAATACAACATAAATTAAATTTTCCAGTCATCATTTTTTAAGGAATGAAAAAATTAATCTCTTAATCATTTAAAGTGGACGAATAATTGTTGTTGAATCTCATAAAATACCAATAATAAAATTATAAGTGGACTATATGGAACGATAGTAGTTTATGAAAAAAAGTATCATATATTTTGACCAAAAAAATTTCTATTAAATTGGTTGTGTATTCAATGATAAAAACATAATTGATAAATAATCCCTTGGTTATATTAATAAAACATAGAGATAATTTTTAACTACACTAATAGGGTCACAATTAATCCAAAAATGAAAGGTTGTTTTTTCATTAGTTGTTTGAAACAATATCTCTATAAATAATTGAATATGAGGAACTTTGGTGGATTTGATGAAATTTTTTGATGATTCTAAATGTTGAAAAAAAAAATTAAACCCTCATTATAATCATGGTTTTTTCAAGATGAAGAGAAAAATGGAGATTCTTGAAATCTTAGAGGATGAAGATCATGGATGAAAAATAAAGTAACTACATACATGCTAAAAATATGGGAAGTAGCATGAATGAAATTTAAAAAATTGAATATTAAAATTATTCATGTATTCCGAATAAGTACATTATGCAAATTAATATAGATGATATATTAAATAGATCTATAAATAATTAATGAATGGAATGTTTAAAATAATACACCACCCTTACACCAATGATATAATTATATATTGTTCTAGTATTATGTAAACCAATAAACCAAACTTTTGTTTAATGTGTACAATTGATACCTATAACAACTAATTCCATGGGAGAATTATAAATATTAAGAAATAACTATAACTTGGGATAATCATGAAAAATAATTAGTGAATGAGACAATCATCATACATGTAGGAACTATAATAGTCTTATTTGTTTCCCATTTTACAGACTCTTCCATTTCTATAATTTGTTATACATCATTAATTCACCACCATAATAATTAGATATTATATTATTAGGGTAAAATCCATGTTCTAGGAGGAATAAATCACTTGTATACAATTATAATCCAATTGTGGTTTATGGGATGACCCTTCCTTTAAATATAGCCATTCATCCCACCATTGAATTTGATGATATATTACACATGTATGGGTCAAGTCTCTATAAATTCCAATTTGATTACTCATATAAAGAGATCGCATTTCATTTCCCATATCATTCAATGATCATATATTGATTACACATAAAATTAACACTACTAAATATGATATATTAATGAATAATATTCAACTAATAAATTTCCTTTTTTTATAGGAACATGTGCCAGATCATAATTTTCTCTAGGTTTATATTTAAAAATGAAAGTTGATCGATTATTCTATTGATTAATTACCCTATACGTAACAAAGATCAATGTAGTGAACATGTATCATATAGCCTATTTCTGTGACATGATCAATCAAATAAATGTGTCTAAATACTTCTTAAATGTGGAACATTTATATGGGTATCATCAATTAATAGTAAAAACCAAATATATACATATTACAACCATCCCTGTAAGAAATTAGCATTTTGAATCCATTGTGATGAATTTCTTACATTGAAAATAAAATTATTTCAGCATGTATCTAAATAATAGAGTTATTATAGATTCATGAATGAGAATTGGAGATGTTTTCATAGATTGCATTTCCAAATATTTGTGAATTAGTGATGAACGTCATGATAATTCATTCATTGTATAGATGTCATTAAGAGAGTAAATATTGTATTAAAATATGTAAAGATTTAATTTTGGCCATATAATGTGTTATTATTATGTCATGGACTCAAAAAAGAGGGTCTATTTATGTATCCTTCCAATATTAAAGTAAGTTAAGAAATTCCTATGAAAAATACTGCCAAGTAGATCAATAGTTTCCATATATTAGTTGGATACAAAAATGGATTTGGGAGAAATTTATCATCATTGTAAAATTGATTAAATGTGTTAACATAAAAATGAATCACAAATCTCTAGTAGTTATAATATTATGAAATCCTAAAGGTGTTTATGATAATGATGTTTGCAACACCATTACTCAGACTACCTTGAAGTAGAGAATGGTTTTTTTGACATATCTTGATGAATAAATGATGTACTCGAAGAGGGTACTACTGAAAATTGAAAGTGATGTAACTTATTCCTCATGTGAATTAATGTAAAATGTTAACAATTACATATCATTTTATCTAGAACAAGAATCTAAAATATCTGAATTCATGATTTTGAGTAATTATCTCTATAAAGAGAGTGGTGACATAAATATATTGATCGCAATAGAATAATGTTTATTTACATCATCAGAGTTGAACATATGCCTAATGGTATGTTTTCAGTTAATTAGTTATTATGATTCCATAATTAAATACCTCCCAAGGATGAAAATCAAAATAATTGATACTCTTGGTAAAAATTATTATACTATGATATAAATGATGAGGATCAATAGAGACATAATAAAAATTGTTTGATAAGGGATGGAAGTTGAAATCATAAGGAAATAGATTATCTCTTACCTTTACCAATTAATAACTAATCCACTTATCTATGTAATGAATATATATATATATATACATATAATTTAATGATATATGGTTAAAAAGTAAGGTTCAATAACATTTTAAATTCCAACCATGATAATATTGGATTTAGGATATTTTTAATATTAATATGTGTTCCATTTATACTAGATATAATGAAGGATATTTTTTATATTTTGGATATTTCACATATTTCACATATTCCCTAATTTTCTCTTATCTCATGAATCACAATGATGTATAGTGATCATCAAGAGAATATCTAGAATGAGAAAATGAATAATGATATTTAAATAAATAAATAATGATTCATGGTTTCTATGAAATTTATTGCCAAAAAATATAAGGTCGAGGGGTGATGAAGCCATTACACATAACCATGTTGATATAGAAGAAAATAATTATTGATTTAAACATAGGGCCTACGATGCCCACTAAAGGTTATAATTCCATTTTCATTTTTGAATATACACTTATGAATTCAATAGAGTGAATTGCAATTTAAGATAATTTATAACATGATCAGCATACCAAGATATACAAAAATAAAATTGTAATTATTAATGGAGTATTATAATAATTTGTATCTAATAAATATTTCTGGTTTCTAGAATAGTTCTATAGATGATTTCAATGATAATTGAATAGGATACTAAGAATTATTATTTTGTATCATCATTGAAATGATGGTTACACTGAAATGAATATTCAAAATTTATATGTTATTCCTAGTCCCTTTATTTTATTAACTTTTTCATAAATATTTATCAACTGGTTTTAGTAGATTTCATGGAAAATAGAATAAATGGGTTGAAATACCCTTGTTTTAATATTAAATCTAATTTTTTGAGTACTATTTGAAATTAATACAGTTTCAAGTTGGATTACTATTTCAATTAAAACTATAAATTTAATTATCAAACTTGTTTGATTCTGGTTTTTTAGGGTTAAAAATCTGATGCACTAAAATTCATTTAACTCATCTTTGTCCAATTCATTTATTTTAAGCCCCATTTGGACTACTCAATAATGCCAAAAGAATCTATCAATGAAACTAGACCATCTGTGATGTTATATTTTTTGGGATAATAAATAAGTAAAATTCTTTTATTCCTCAAAATAAGTCCATGTATATTACATTAAAATATGGATAGAAATTTAAAGGACCAAATACACCAATAAGGGGGCCAATTGATGCATTGAATTCTAGTACACAGTTGTATCTTGGATTTAATAACATCCACAAATTTTTACTTTTCTCCCAATACATTAGTCCAATTGAAAAGATATTTTTTGGTGTGAAATCGAAGAAGTATAATCACAAAATTTTATAATATTTTTTTTGATTGGAAGAAATATTTATAGACATAAATTCATTCACATTTAGACCTTGGGAAAACAATACTAAAAAATGTACAACCTCACATGTTTCGGAAAAATAGTCATAAATTTGTCTGTAAAAGTCCAATGGCCTCATAATTTAGATGGTGTATTATAAAAATTTATATACAAAACATTGGAAAGATTATTTCTCCAAATTCATATTTATAAAATTTTAAATCGTTGATCCAAAATGAGTTGTAGTTTTGGAAGGAAATTAGTCCACCCCCTTGGCCAATAAATTCATCCCCATCTTATCCTTACTAGGGGTTCACACATTAGCACTAAAAGATGATATTTTTCTTTAAAATAGAAATTAAAATTAAATGGGATTACTTTCCATAATACTGTTTCATCAATAGTGGAATATCCTACACTTTATGTTAAATATTTGTTTTCCATTTTTTTCATTTGTAATCGTTTAAGATTATTTTATTCAATTGAATATTAATGCGTCTTCATAAATTTATATTCCAAATTATAATAAAACATATGTTGTAAAATATTAATGGTCTTAAAATTATATTAACAAATTTAAAATCTCATTCATATTTTTTTCTAATTCAATCAAAAGACGACGTTTACCCCCTATATCATTTTTGTGTGTTCGATGCACAACATTTTCTTTTCATGTTGTTTTTATTATTATTTTAACTCACAAACATACAAAATTTTAACCATATTATTAACCACCCAAATTCGTGACTAAATCTCTCATTAGGTTTGACATAATTTTTAGATGATAACTCAATGATATATTTCACTCTTATAAAACTTTTGAATTAAACATTAGTAAGTCATAAAAAATATGTTACGAATTAATGATTTTTTTGTTTGAAATGTAAATTATTTGGAAAACTAGATCCAAAAATAAACATGGTATCATGAAATAATAAAACATACATAAATATTATTTGATAATGATTAGATCCCCATTAAGGGTTAGAAAAAAATCCAAAACAATTATCGGTTCCGATCTCAATCACCTCATGAAGTGGGTGTTAATTTAATGAAATATTTTGAAAATATGAAGGATATTAAAATAAAAACTCCATAACAGTAAACAAACTAGAATCATTACTAAATTGATAAATCAAAATTCATACTTTAATTAAATTAAGTTATTCAAACAAAACCCTCTTTCGTAAAGAAAATTTAGAAAAAAAATTGACTATAAAAATGAATTATCATCAATAATTAGACCTGAGTGACACTATACAAATTATCATAGAACTAGAACATTGAATGGTTGATAGCAGACAAGTATTCACGGCTCACATGGTGTTGTTTCTAGGGATGGTGAAACTAGTCGTCAGAATTTTTTGATTTAAAAAAACAAATAATATATTAACCCAAAAATTATAAAAAAACATAAATAAAACCCCTACATCCATTAAAATAATATTATGAAAAAAAACATTCATTCCTTATCCATCAATACCTTTCTTAATTCCCAATAGACTCCCAAACAATCCTCTAAATTGGTTTGACCTAGGAATTTAGAAAACTCTTCACCAACTTATGAGAGACATTAGGGATAATAAAATCTCACAAGACACATTAATCACATATAAATTTTTTGTATATATTTATAATCCATGGGAATAAACCATTAATTAACATGTTTCCCCTAAAATGAATAACTAACCCTTTAGTATTAAATAACCAAATATCAAGGATGATTTAAAACTCAAATCAGAACTGATTTATATTATACCTCATTTTACTGGGCTAGCCGGTGAGTATCCACATATTCACTTCAAATAGATCCATGTGGTGTGCTCTACCATGAATCCTCAAGGTGTTTCTGAAGACAAACATAAACATCAAGAATCCCATTTAACCCTAGATGACACTTCCAAGTCATGGATCTACTACATCCCACACAGTTCCATGAACTCAGGCACTGACATGAAGCACCTCTTTTTATGAAAACTCATCATTGCTTCTCAAGCTGCTCCAATCTGAATGGTAATATGGTTTATCTATCAATTCCCCAATGAACAACTCCATGAGTATTGGTATAGGATCAAAAATATTTTGTAAAATTTCACACACCATTAAATATATGACCAAATCTTTATCCATTTCATCTATGAGTGGCTATTGGCTATTGAGTGAACTCTCATTATTGTCTCAAGTGGATGTTCCCTTGTTGATACAAATTTAAGTTGCATGATATCTCATGAGAAACATCACTATAAATATGAATTAATTCTATCCTCGAACATGTTATCAATTCAAGCATGTCAAAGAGCATAAATCCACAAATCCCACCAAGATGTCCTTGTAGAAGATTGAAGTTATATGACTTGTGAGATTACTAGAAGTGGATTCTAAAGACCCAAACTCTTCTTCTCCAAAATATTATTTTCATGAACTTATTAGAAATTATAGAATCGACAGCTCACTAGCTCATCCAATGGACACATGTCCACAACATCAAGATGACCAATCAGATTTATCTAGTCCAATGGGGGTCAATGAAGCATATGTTTAGAGGAAAACCATCCATCAATAACCATGTTATTTCATTTAAAACTCTATGAAACCCACTATCAAACATAATCTTCTACCTGTTTCCCTAGCTTCAGGTATTTTAATCATTTCCCTCATCCCCCTCAATCCACTCCTAAAAATCACAACTAATTCGACTATGGTCAAGGTGTTGGTAACTTCCAAAAACCTTATACTATTATACCTTATCATAGAATAAGAAATAATCAACTTTCTCCTCCTAGATTCCACTATCCTAGTGAGCCTACTCAATTCCCAAAATAATATAATCTATTTCCCAAGAACCAAAATCCAGGATATATCAATGTGGGACTATCCTATTCTTCTAAGTAATAATGGTAAGTAAATGTTAAACATTATACCTCTTTAACCCGTTATAGTCTCAAAAAAAATGAAAACCAAATTTCCCAACTTGCATCCCAAAACATCTAGAAACAATAATCCAATTCCTCAGAACATCCTGCTCAACTATTTCCCTACCCAAAATGTAATGTATGTGAAATGTCACATATATAGGGAACAATAATCCAATTCCTCATAACATCCTGCTCAACTATGCCTCATGATGATTCCTCTAACTCTATTTTATTTTATTTTTATCTTGAAAAATAATGAAAAAAAAACTACAAAAAGAACAGAAATCCTCTCCCTCTCCTCCTTCCATTTCTCTATGGGGTCTAATTCCTTTACCTCAAGACAAATCTATTCCTAAGAATACGTTTGAACATTATTGTGAAATACATGAAATATTTAAACATGTTTCGTTCAAAATTCCCCTCTTAGATGACATAAAAAATCCCAAAGTATTAAAAGTTTCTTATGGAATTGTTCACCCATAAAAGTTAGTTTAGGACCATTGAAAAATGTTCAACCCAATAGTCCAAACCCATGAAGTGAAAAGATACTGGGACCCTTCCAGTTCCATTACAAATATGGATTTATGTATTTGATTATGCACTCACAGATCTAGGATACTTGATAAATACCATCCCCAAACCCATCTTCTCAACACTTGTTCTAGTTCCCTTTCACTAAATGGGGGTTTCCATCCAGTTATCCCATCGAATCTCTTCCAGTGAAGAGAGAATAATTAAAGATGTCCTTGTCTGGGTCAATGATTCTATCTTCCTAGATGATTTCTATATACTTGTCATGGAATGTGAGACAACATTTACTCTATCCCAACTAATTCATGGAAGACCATTATTCATGTCATCTTGAACTATTATTGACTTCAATGCCGAAATCTTATCCAGGGAATTTGGTGACCAACTATTCATGTTCAATATTTTTCAAGACATGATATATCCATTAAAGGATATCTATATGTTCTATATCCATGATTCCCAGGAAAAAAACTAATAGTGGATCCCCCCCATTCCTTCATGTTCATCATGATTTACTAAGAGAGGAGTTTGTTAAATTTTTACCATGATTAACCAAGTCATAAATGGGGAATTTTATGTTGACCTTTCATTCAAAGACTCAATCATTCTAAAGGATCCAAAAAACTCTCTATAATCCCTTCTAAACTATGATATCTACTATTACACATTGGAATGTATTGAGGAAAAAGAATAAATGACAAATTAAAGCGCTTCTATTTCTCCTAAGATTTCTAGCATACAAATGAAGGATGAAATTGATCTAAAACCTCTTCCCTTGCACCTAGAATACGCATTGGTTTCCCCTGATCACTGTTATCATGTCATTATCTCTAATAAACATACTAAAACTAATGAGTCCAAACATCATCGGGTGTGAGTGTAAAATAAAAAAACTTAGGTTATACCCTATATAACCAGCCATCACATAGCTTTGCCCTTTGCATGCATCAAATCCATCAACAATAATCAACCAAAAAAATTAGACAAAAAAAAGAGTCAATGTACACATACATGAGGTATTTAAGGAAGAAATCACCATGCTTATTCAATATGAATTATATACTGAATTTCCCACAGTGAATGGTTTATTAAAATTCAATTGGTACCTAATAATGGTGGGATAATTGTTTTACAAATGAACATGTATAGGTTGTCACAATCTGAGTGAAGAACAATTGGCATGTCTACATTGAGTTTTGAAAATTTAACGATAAAACATTAAAAGTTAGATACCCTCTTCCTTTCCATGATAAACTACTATAATTATTAGTTTTAATGTTTAATTATTCATTTCTATATTGATACATTGGATACTACCATTTACAAATTATAAATTAGGACCAAGGATATATTTCATTCACTTTCCCCTTTGGAGCATATTCATACAAGAGAATGCCTTTTGGCCTTTGAAATAATAATATAAAATTTTAGAGGTGTATGATGAGTATCTTTTTAGAATTTATTGAGATATTCATAGAGGTATTCATATATGAATTCAGAATTTATGGTGATTCAATTGAATCATGCTTGAATTCACTCTGTCTAGTCCAATGAAAGTGTGTCAAATGTAACCTTATTATGAATTTTAAAAAATGTCACATAATTGTTAAAAATGGAATTGTTATAGGGAACATAAATTCTAAAGGAAGTATTCAAGTTAATCATACTAAAATTTAGGTTTTCTAACCTCTTCATGAACCCACATCTTTTATCAATTTGGAACTCCACATGCCTTTTTGGGTGACCTATTAACCCCTTTTTTTAATCAGACCATGGAATCTATTTTGAAAAATAATAGGTTTGTACACAAAACATCAGCTTCATATAACTAAAAAATAAATTCAACGGGTGAATATTCCAATAGAGAGTTGAAAATAGTGCATTCGAGAACAATTAGGTTCATAATAAAATATTATGCTGAATGATTTTGAGAAGTTCTTTGGGAATATCCAACTACCTATAAATAATTCATTGGGATGTATACTTTTAGGCTTGTTTTTAGTAAATTGTTTCATTTACCGATTGAAATCCAGCAAAATTCATTTTTCATTTTCAAACCATATAATTTTGATTGTGAAAAATCTGGTGAAGAGATATTGTTGTTGTTGAATGAAATAGTGGATCTTTGACTTGATTCTTATGAGAATTATAATCTCAAAAATGAAATGGATAAGGTTCTCCATGAAAAACATTTACTATAAATGGTATTTTATGAAGATGAAAATGTAATTCACATCAAATCACAATTTCGGCATCACATATGAAAGCTTAATTCTCATTGGGAAGGTCATTTTATTATTACAAATTTTTACACATTTAGTGTAGTGAAATTCCAAGAACCTTCATCCAAAAGGACTTTCATGGTTAATGGGAATAAATTAAAGAATCTCCATGAGATGACAAACAACCAGAGATCCACATCAAACGTCCAACATATCCCCAATTATTTTATTATGACAACCATTTGATGGAGATGGTGACCCACCAAATACAAACATGGGAGAACCTCTTTTCAACAAACATGTAACACCCCAAGATTTCATGGTACGTTATCTCTTCAAAGAAATTCAATAACTTAGACTATACACAACACTGAGTTCGAGCACACCACAACTTACCAAACTAGCCATTAAAAAACGGTTATGAATAGTATTAATTGGATTTTTAATTTTACATACTCTATATAATTTTACATTATATATTATGTGTTTCTTTGACATATTATAAGAACAAATTCAATATTTTAGATAAAAATTGTATTTTTCAAAAAAATGCAATATTACCACCTTTTAATGGTGAAACCTTTTTAAATCCAAATATTTTTTACTATTACATATTCTATTTGAAAAAATAAAATTCTTCTTTAGAATCATTATATCAGAATTTACATTGGAGGAAATTTTGGTATTTTTCTAATAATGTTCATATTTTAGTGAATAGTGAAAAAACTGTATTTTAATTTAAAACTGCCTTTTAATCTAACTTATTTATATGGTTGAATTACCTTCATAAATGGTTTTAAAGTTTAATTAGATTATATTTTTACCACTTAATTCAATGTAGGTTATTAGAAGAAATTTCACTTTGAAATTGGGAATAAACAAGTGTTAATCGTTTGATAGTTATTATTTATTAAAAACAACCTTTTTATTTTGACAACGAGAATTGAATTTAAATTAATTATTCCAAATTATATGTTTTGAATTTGGTATAATAGACATCATTTTTAAATTTGGAATATAAAATATATCTTAGGCTGATTTTTTGGTATTTTTCTGAAAAACTTCAATTTTTTATGAATAGTGAAACCACTAAGTAGAAGTTAAAAGTATGACTTTTCATTCAAATAAAATTTTACAGCTTCAGTGAATTGAATTTTGAAAATCTGACATACATGGTTGTTATTATTAAGTAAAATGTGATTTAATAAGATTCAAATAATTTTTGTTGAATAGTAACTTTTGACATTTATTTACCGCGGTTAAAGGTAAATAGGGAAATTCAAGGTAAAAGTAATATTAAATTAATATAAAATTACCTTAACAATTGTCCTAACATTATTTTATGAGTAATGTCCGACCAATACAATCCTTAGGTGAGAGTTTTGGCCTTTTAATGCCACTTGGGTAAGATAATGATATTAATAATGGTTATTTAAAGTAACAATAAATATATCATAAACATGTATTATTTTTCTAATAAAATTTTAATATGGACTTATATAATTGATATATTTGACTATAAATATTCATTATAAATATGAGAATATTTCCTACATTATGGTAATTTTTAATAATTTTTGGACATAAAGTAAATTAATTTATTTATGACACAATAATGATGTAGTGTTTATCTCATTAATAAATTATTTAAATAAATAAGAATATAAAGATTAAAATAATATCCTCAACCTATACAAATCTTATTGGATGATTTTATTTCGAACATGAGTCATCTTATCTTCGAATTTAACAAATTTTGTACATTTAGAAAATGAAAACCATTATATAATAAAATAATATTTTCACACTTTTCTAAAGATTTCCTCCTCCCCCTTATAAAAATCCCTTCCAACCTCTTCCCAAAAAAAATCTCAAGATCCCACCCTTACACCTAGAATCCTTACCTTAGGCAGAAAGCACTTCAATAAATCTTTTTGGTTCAAACCAAAAAGAGTTACCCAATTGTAAGCAAACGTCTTCCCTAAAGTCCTCTTCTTTTATTTTACTTCTCCAACCCCCTAAACTATTTTTATTAATTTCTTTTATAACAACACCAGTATCATCAATATACTAGGTTGTTTTTATGATAATTATTCGAGCTACACTTGCACACACCTCTATCTAATGGTAAAAGAACATATTGTTTCTATGGATGGCGAAGTACTACCTCACAAAATGATGATTGTTCAATTATCTTCTACCGCCTCTTATGGTGGCCCTTATGTTGACAATGTATTTATATATGATATATATTATGTTTATGTTTTTTCTATGCTTCTGGAATTTTCATTTACAAACATACCTTTATGATTTCCAATATTTTTGAGCACTATAATTTCATTTGAGGAAGTGCGGACTACCGCCCCCTCAAGGTGATATGATTCGTTCATGACATACATGGAACATGTAAAGGATGGAGTTAATAAAATTATGAAACAAAGATATCATATGATATTATACTATAATTAAAATATACCTATTTATCATTATGTTTTAATTTCATTAAATATGAAAGAGAAATGAAAGTAGGGTTCATGCGTATGTACAACTTACCGTCTCCATGAACGTTGCATTCCATTTCTTATCTCCAAATATCATGTCCTAATTATATATATATATATATACAGGATATATATGATATTTATGATATTTAAATCATTAATATGAAAGTTGAGATAATATAATATAGACCACGTGGACAATTTGTAATTATAACAAGTTCATTTCTGACTCAGGTACCAAATATCAACAAAACAACAATTATTAACATAATTGATTACATAATGTTTATAACATGGTAATAAGTTATATAAAAGGAATAATATACTTGAAAACGGTTATTAAGAATGTATAAATTAACTTCAGGTTATTATTCAAGAGATTAAAGAACGAATGATTCAAGTCAGACATGAGGTAAGGGGTTTCTTATCTCACTTTTAATTCTGTGAGATTTCCATTATTTGCCACTTATTTATTGAATGTGGTGTATTTTCAACTGCCATTTTATATATACTATCATGATTTTTGTTTTATTCATGGTATTATGTGATTCAATTTTTTGTTATTAACTTATGTTCATATGACTCAATTGATTACAATGAGGTAAGAGGTTTTCATCTCACATTTTATTCCCGTGAGATTCATGCTATATTGGCCACTATTTTTTGTGTGTGGTGTATATACTACAAATGATTGTATTCGTGGTGTAATATACTTTAATTTATTGGTATTTACATCATCATTGTATGATCCTTATTTCATGGGGTGTATGTTTCATAAGTTACCAAATCAGTTAGGGAATTTCAAATTTCAATTTCCACTCATTGGGCTTTACACATACTTCATTGATTAATTTACTCCATGATTATGTGTTAAATCACTATTTATAATTTATGTTCTAATTTCCACTCCCATTTGAGTGGATATAGTTTTATTACACATAATCTCTCCATTTATAAATTCTCAAGTCATCGATATAAACTTGATAAGAGTAATCTTAACTCAATTTCTATTCATTGAGTTAACCATCCAAGTTATTGGTATTGTCGTTACAAGAATATATGTGAATGTAATATGATTCATTTACAATTAATATCAAATATTATTGAGTTTATTTATATTTATCAAACATAAATATGTCACTTATTTATACTTAACCTAAGGATACGGTCTTTATAAGGGATTTCATCTCAATTTACATTCTATCGAGACTTCTTTGTTGTTATGCACCAATTCACTTTTATATGGTGTGTATACTGTACTTTGACATAGTATATAATGAATCTCTTTATTCTCATGATATTATAACATTTTTATTACCTAAATTATTTGTATTCAAGCATCTCTCATTTGGTCAGGAACTCTAACTAAAATATCATTTTAAATGTTTTAAAGATATATTATTCTAAATCATTCTCATTAATGTCCATGTTTTAAAAATGGTTTTAAGGATTTATTTATTTGGGAATTAATTTTTTAAAATTAAAATACCTTTTAAAAGTTTTAAATAGGAATGGGACACTTTTATTCAAAAAACTATTTTAAACGGCTTCTTGATAAATAGTGAGACATTTAAATGTTTTCAAGAAAAAGAGGGATATTTCTATCAAATAGTTTTGATGATTATTTTCATCTATGTCAATATAATTCATTAATCTCAATTGAGGTAAATTTATTATAATAAAATCTTCAATATTGTATTTAATGAGTTAAGTTTGACTGTAGATGTGCTATTTTTATACCATTTATGGTTTATGGATAAAGTATTGACATTTCGTATGCTAGTTCAAATACGAATGCTTATGTTATGTTTCAAAATTTTCATATCAGGAATAAATTGGACTTATTAATTGATGGGTGGAGCCCTCTATAGCTCCTCAATGCATCGGTAGGTCTGATAAGACAAACTAGTGTCTTGGCACAAGGCTTTGAGAAAATATTATTTGTTGTCTTGGAACGAGGCCTTGACTATGTAGTTATGATGTTTGGAATTATACATTCCATCATTATGAGATTATCTGTTGATATTTCATGTGGTTATTTGACTAGTAGAATACCCAGGACAATGTTTTGTTATGACAGTGTTTACTCAGCTCATATTCCTACCATAAAGTGTTCAGGTTTATTATTTTTAAAGGCATGTGTTTCAAATTATTCAACATGCCTAATGTTTATGTTATCTTCCGCTGTATTGCTTACTCTTACTGAGAATCTGAGCTCACCCATTTCTTATGTTTATTCTCCCAGGATTCCAAGAAGTGTATTATGATTGATATGAAGGGTTAATCTAGGGGATTAATAGAGTTCTCAAAAGATAATTTATGTTGTGTTTTATTTTATAATGTATAATGTAATGTTCATGTATGTAATATATTTTCCAAGACTACTAAACTAATAGGTCATTCGGGACTTTATTCCTTGTGATCATTCCAATGTATTAAAATAATGCACCAACTTCGGGCTTCAGGGGTCAGGGTGTTAGATAACACCCCCATTCTTCCTTCCCATATCTCTCTCTCTATATCCTCCTCTTCTTCTTCTCTATTTCTAAACTTTTTTCCCACTTACTAAATTTAAATATATTTCCTATTTCTTTTAATTGGGTTTGTATTTAGAAAAAAACTAAAGAACTATTAAAAAACCAAATGAGACACAACTAATCATCATTAAATTTTGAAAAGTATCCAGCCATTTTAGGAGTGAAAAGACTTTTTATCACCTAAATTTTTTTATATTCATCATATACATGAATAAATAATTGTTTTTCTATACCAATAACTTTTAAATGGTCAATTGTTTTCTTTGGAATAAAATTATTCTCCAACTATGTGGAAAATATTATTTTTCAATCCAAGGTAACCTATAGCCATCTAGTCATTTTGTGTGTTTTTCAACACCAGTTTGGGAGTCAAGATATTGTGGACATTCAAGATGAATTTCTTACTTTAGAATATGTTAATACTATATAGGAATCTTATGATCCAAATGAAAATAACAATATCCAAATATTCTCCCATTACCATTACATTGATTATACTTTTGAAATTCCCTTTGATCCTATGAAAAATATTTTTTATAACCACATTATATTCCCAAAACCCGGTCCCACAGAACAACTATATGGATTTTTATTGCATAATTTATTGAAATTTAGTTATGGGTAGAATGGATTTAATTTTGGGTATTATTTCTATGATTCTCAATGTTTCATCATTATTGAGTCAATAATTTTTCTTATGACTTTTCCATTTTTTTGTTTTGAAAATCCCAAAAAAAAATTCATATTAAAAATTATATTTCTATAAGAAACAATTTCTGAAGAAAAATTTTCTTTGTCTAAGAATGTCTTTTGTATTTAACAATTCCCTTCAATAAATTATAATTTTTTTTTCTTAAACTAAGTCTAACCATATTTTTATTAAGCCAAAATTCATATCCCTATCTAACTCAGAACCTTGTAGTTTCTAAGACTCTGATTTCTACTGAAATCTGACTCCGATTTCTCCTGAAATCATACTCTGATTTCTCTAGAAATCAGGCTCTAATTTCTCTAGAAATCAGGCTCTGATTTCTTCTAAAATCATACTCTGATTTATTTTTTAATCAAACTCTTATTGTTTCGAGATCAGACTCTAATTTCATTTAAAATCTGACTATGATTTCTTGTGAATTTATACTATGATTTCCTTCGAAATAAGAATCCGATTATCTATTATTTCATAATATGAGTGTCAATTTTTTTATACTCTCATTTTCATTACCTTATGAATCTAATGAAATGAATTTTTTATTGTTACCTCATTTCTTTAATGTAATGCTTCATTTTATCAGATCCTAAAAGTGACAATGTTTCCAAAGCATGTTAATGTTTCTCATTGTTTTTTATATAAAATGATGTCATCCAATATGTTTGGACTTAATTGTTTCCTGAGTTCCACATGTATAGGTCCCTCCAAAATTTAAGGGAAAATATGACTGTTGGAGGAAGAATTCGACATTCAAAATCCATACCTATAAATACCTTACCGTTTCAACATTCACGAAAACACACAACATGGTAGTTGAACACTAGAATGAATTGATACTCTATGATATCTCTACTCAAACCTGCCATGTGTGTTTTCTATGAACAACTTGTTCAAATTGGGAACATCTTTTTCAACACACCTAGTGTGATTACGATTGTTGCTGATCAATTGAGGGATTTGGGGGATCATAAGATGGAGGTACTGATCACATTCGATATTGAGGGCTTGTGGGCATAGCAAGACATACACCTATATTTGTATCGATGGATTACCGTAGTGCGCGTAAGAAAAACTTTTTTTAAAGCATAAATCAAGATAGCTTTATCCAACATTGTTGGATACCATTATCTTTAGGTTATATGATTTCTTAATCATGAACTATTTTGGTACATGTTTTAATTCCACTGCATTTTGATAATGTTAGAAAGTGTAACTTTCCTAAACATACTTATTCTTGTATACTATTATTTAAAAAAGATTATATATTCTTTAAGGTATAATCCTTCCCTGAGTAAACTTGTCTTAAGTTTCCTTATCAGTTCTATATTATCAAATTTTATGAAATTTATTTTCATTCTTAAGGACTGAAGATAGTTTTTGAATCTTTTTTTTACTTTGTTAATCATATATTTTCATAATGATAAAAATGATTGTTTTTAACCTACAATTCACCCCCTCTTATAATTGATAAATATACATAAACATTTCAATCCTATAATTGGTATTAGAGAAGGTATATAAAATACTTATACTTTCATATAAGTTTTCTTCCTCATCATTTATTGCTTAACATTAGTTGTTCAATTTTTTCTTAAATATTTTATTTATATTTTATTAAAAAAATTCTACCAATTCTTTTTTTTTGGAATTTTTTTTTCTTAACAATGAAATGAATAAATATTGGATCATTAGACAATCTAAATCCTACCAGAACCCCAATTTTCAATGGAATTGACTATGAAAACTAGAGAGATATAATGAATAATTTTATTATCCACACCAGTTTGGATAACTTTGTTATGTTAACTAAAGACTATAAGATTTCCAACAAGGAAAATCAGACAATTCACCAATCATGAAAATCATGAGTATCATCTTAACATTAAGGTACACAATACATTATTATGTTCTGTGACAAGGACCATCTATAGCCATATTTCTTCCCATAATGTAGCTAATTTCATCTAGAAGAAATTAGAAGTTATAAATTTTGGCACATCTAAAGTCATTGAAACAAGAAGAACTATGCCTAGAGATGAATATCATGGTTTTATGACTTCCATATACAGAACCCATATACAATGTTCGACAATGTTTTCTAACTATTGTCAACAATCATTGGCCTATGGGTGACAAAGGACTTGATTATGAGATTCTTGTGGATGATCTAATAGATATTATGCCCAATGGTTGGTAAACCAAAAGAACAATGACTTATGAGAATAGGAAAGTCTCAAAAATCAATCTGGATGAGTTATTTGGGACTCTTCTACAACATGAAACTATAATGAAAATAAATGAAAAGATAAATAAGTAAAAAATGGTTATGTCAGTTTTTCTTTCACTACTGCATCAAGTCATATGAAATTCAATACCCCTGAAAGAGTTACTATATAAAAAGATAAAAAAGAAAGTGTTATATATGAATCAATTGATTGTGATCATTCTAAGAATGAACATTCCAATCTTATATGAAAGATGAACAAGATTTTGGGAAATAAATATTTCCAATATAGATAATAGAAGAAAGGAAAAAATGATAATAATGATTCAAAGGTAACATGTTATGAATGAAAGAGGGTAGGTCATATCAGACTAGACTGTCCTATATTAAAAATAATGAAATAAAGGATAGGAATTCTGAAAGAAATAGTAAGATGGTATACAATTATATGTCTAAGAATGTACTAAACTCTAATGAAACTTGGAGTGATAGTGGTGGGGATTCTTCTAATTAATATTCTGATATCAAATATTCTAGATAGAAGAATATTGGTCTAATATCCTGAATTCCTACTAAAAATCGATGTATCATGGATAAGGTACACACTACTTAATATTATCCATTATTTTTTAAATGAAAATTATCTTGATGAATAATGTTATAAATATTTGGATGAAGAATCATCCTCATCAGAAGATAATACATTACCTACATTTAATATGTATCAAGGTTTTCCAAGTTGCATGAGAATGAAAATAGTATAGTTAATAGGAAACTTGTTAAGGGAAATTCTATAATCTCTATTTAAACAAAATAAGTATCAAATCCTTCAAAATATTTTGATCCAAAAACTCTTGATTTTAAAAATGTTTCCAAAAACCTTAAAGTAGTAAATTATGAAAAGGATAAACATTATAAGGATCTTGAAAAAATAATTTTCAAGAAAAATGTTTTAGAGACTAATTTAAATTCAAAGACTAATGACTATAAGATAATAATTTAGACATAAGACTAAAATATGAAATATTTTCCTTAAAGAATTGTTTGTCAATAATTACTCATCTAATGGAATGTTTATAAAAAATGTCTTGAAAACATTGTACTCTTTGAAAAAGTTCTGGGTTATTCTCATTAAAAACCTGTTTTTAGTCAAAACTATTTTGTAACCCAAAGTGATACTTTTTTCACTAACTTTCAATGTAGTGGATATTTGGAGAAAAGTTGTTCATTAAATAAAACCCAATCATTAGTTTTTCATAAACCCTATTTTTCTATGTGAATGTGGATACCTAAGATTTTACATTCTAGCAGTTTTGGATCCACAAAAGTTTGGATTTCAATAGTCTAAAGGTTTTATTGTCATGAAAACAAAGTAATTGTCCACAACAATGTATGTAACATTGATAGTGGATGTTCCAAGAATTTGACTGGTAATAAAAACATATTTGAAAATAATATTAAGATGAATTTAGGAAAAGTAACATTCAGAGATAATTCTCAAAGAGAAATTGTTAGTATAGGTAATATTGTTTTTCTGGGAAAAGCATTAATTTCAATTTTTTATTTATTAATGGTATTAGGATGAAGCTAATAATAATTATCCAATTATGTGGTGAATATTACCTTGTGAATTTTTGGAATGATTAATGTCGAGTAAAAAATTACAAGGAAGATTTTATTCTCTCTACCCATAGAAATGATATTGTTTACACACTTAACTTAAAAGACCTTAAGAGCCAAGACCTACCTTGCCTTACTGCACTGGAAGATCAATCATGGTTATGGAATAGAATATTTAGACACTGTAACAATAGGAACATATGAAAAATATCAAATAAAAGACTTGTTAAGGATATTCCAGATATTCGATTTTCTTCTTCAAAGTTATGTGATCCTTTTCAATATCGAAACCAAAATAATTTTATCTTTAAATCAATTAATTATGTCTATACTTATGATGTGTGACAACTAGTAGATATGGATATTTTTTTTGCAACATAAATTGGATGTTTTGATGTAAAATGATATGTATTTTTTTTAGTTGATGATTACACTAAATTTACATGGTTCTATTTTCTTGAAACGAAATATCAATCCTTTTCTTATTTAAAATAATTTTCATCGAAAGTTAAAAATGAAAAAAAAACCATCCATTGATTACTATTCGTAGTGATCATGGGGAGAATTTGAAAATTTAGAATATGAAAATTTTTGTAGTAAGCAAGGAATTCCTCGTAACTTCTTAGATTCAAGAACTCCTCAACAAAATGGTATTATTCAATGAATAAATTGTATTCTTCAATAGATAATAAGAACCATATTGAGTGAAAACACAATTACTAAACACTTTTTGGCTAAATAAGTAAGTACATCTTGAAATACTATCAATTGAGTTTTAATCTGACATTTTCTTAATAAGATACCTTGTGAGTTATGGACTGGTTGAAAACCCAAGGTTTCATACTTTAATGTACTTGGATGCAATGTATTCATCTTGAATACTAAATATAACTTACATAAATTCGTATCCAAATATGATAAAGGAATTTTCTTAGGTTATTCCACTACTTTTAATGATAATAGAATTTTACAAAAAAAATCTTGTACTATTAAAAAAACAGCACGTGTTAAATTTTATGAAACTAATTCTTTTGTTTTAAAAAAACCCCAACCTCCTTCTTTGGATGTGTTTTAAAAAATTTAATATCAGCACTTTATGGAATATTATTCTAATTAGGATAATACTCAATAATTTTTTTTAACTATTTAGCCTAGAATATTTTTTACCTTATGTATTTGAATAGGTTTTACAAAACCTAAATTAGTTGTTTCTTAAAAATCATCCGAGTGATAATATCATTAGTGATGTAAATAAATCTATAAGGACTAGAAGTTCTCTTTGAAATTAAGTAGATATTACAGAATTTCATTCCCAATTATATCCATAAAATACTGATGAGTCCTTGGGTGATTATGATTTTATTAAAGCTATACAAGATTAAGTAAATGAATTCGAATGGATCAATGTTTGGACCTTGGGTGAAAGACCTAAAGAAACATCTATAATTGGATTAATGTGGATCTTCATAAATAAATGTGATGAAAATTGAATCATTTTATGAAATAAAGAAAGAATAGTTTTTAAAGAATATAATCACCTTGAAGGAATAGACTATGAATAAATCAACGCTCCAGTAGTTAGACTTGAATCTATTTGTATTCTACTACCCATTGGATCATTTTTCAATTTAGGACTTTTTCAAATGGATGTTAATTGTTCTTTCTTTAATAGATATGTTGAAGAGAAAGTTTATTTTTAACAAAATCCTATTTTTGAAGACACGAAACATCTGGAATATGTTTACAAACTTACCAAAGCTTTATATGGACTTAAACAAGCCCCCATAGCCTGGATGACAGACATACAAGATTTTTGTTACAAAATAATTATGTTATGGGAACTGATAATCCAACCATTTTTATAATAAAATATAAGAAAAAACTTGATTACAAATTTTTTTTATGGATTTCATTATATTCAGATCAACTCAAGAATCATTAACTAATTCATTTGTTATTCTTATGAAATATTATTTTGAAATGAGTATGATGGGTGATTTAACTTTTTTTCTTGGTTTTCAAAATTCTCAAAAACCAAAAGGATATTTTATATATCAGCATAAGTTTATTAATGTTCTTCTTAATAAGTATCCATTTGACAAAACTAAAATTAAAAGTACTACAATTGGTACCTCAAACACTCTATCTTGATGAAGCTGGGAAACCAGTAGATCAAATATCTTATAAAGGCATGATAGGATGTCTATTATACTTAATATATATTCATCCATACATAATTTCTTCAGTATTTTTATGTGAAATATATCAATATACTCTAAAATAATAACAGTTAAAAGCAGTGAAAATAATTTTTCGCTATTTAATAGGATCCATGGAATTAGAACTTTTATATTCTTATTCAAATGATTTTGTTTCAATTTTTTTTCAGATGTTGATTTGGGAGGAGTTATAATGGATAAGAAAACTACATCATGAAATTTTAATTACATTGGAGATTCATTAGTTACATTGACATTCACGAAAAACAACTTAGTAGCACTTTCCACTAGTGAAGCTGAATATATAGCAGCTATAAGTTTTTTAACTCAAGTGTTGTGGATGCAACGCATACTCACATAATATGGCATGAGTTTTACCAAAACAAAAATAATGTGTGATAATTCTTATTCCATTTCCCTATGTAAAAATCTAACACATCACCCTCGTGAAAATCGCATAGACATAAGGCCTCACTTTCTTAGGAATCACACACTTAAATGAGATATCATTCTTTAATTTATCGGAATGCGAGATCATCTTGCTGAAATATTTAAAAAATCATTACCCTATATTTTATTTGAATATATAAAACAAAGGTTGTAACACCCCGAGCTTCCACGATACACTTCTCATTCAATAATGCAATAGCTTGCATTGTACGCAACTTCGAGTTCTAAAACACCGCGACTAATCAAAGTAGCCATTATGAATAGTAATAACCACTTTTTAAAATTATAGAAATTTTATATTTCAAAATGGACTTCATTTTTGTATTCGTAATATCAAAATTATCCAAAGTTGAATTTTTTGTAATTTTTTGAGAAGTTCCAATTTTTTATGAATAGTGAAAATTACTTAAAACAACTTTTTTAATAAAAATAATTTATAGTGATAAATTATACTATTAAGTGGTTTTAAAGTATAATTAGAATATATTTTTACCATTTTATCCAATGGTGGTCATTACAATTAATTTTACATTGAAATTGGATATAAACAATTGCCAATCTTTTGATATAAATTGTTTCTTAAAACACGCTATTTGTTGTGACATCGGGAATTAATTATAAAATTAATTAATGCAACTTATATGTTTGTAATTTTGTAAAATAGACATCATTTTTGAATTCGGAATATCAATTATAGCTTATGGTGGAATTTTGGCCTTGTTCTGAAAAACATCAATTTTTGATGAATAGTGAAACCACTAAGTGGTAGTTAAATAACTGATTTTTTGTTTAAATGAAATATTACCACTTCTGTGATTTGATTTTCAAAAAATCCGACATACATGGTTGTCATTAAGAAGTAAAATGTTGTTCAATGAGATTAAAATAATTTTTTGGTGAATAGTAACTTTTAAGTTCTTAATCGCGATTAGAGGTAATTAGTGTAGTTTAAGGTACAAATAATGTTTTAATAATATGAGATGAGCATGAAACTTGTCCTACTCCTATTGGATGAGTCATGGACGACCAATACAACCCATGGGTCAACTTGGGGACCCCATGGAGCCACTTTAGTTGGAAAATGACATAAATATATATTTATTTAATGTTAAAATTAAATTGACACAAACATGAGTTATTTTACTAAAAGAGTCTTTAAGTAGGGTTACACAAGTCAAAAATTTGACTATAAATATTCATTAGAAATCTAAAAAGATTTCCTACATGATAGTAGTTTTTTTATAATTTTTAGACATTAAATAAATTAAATTATTTATGACATCATTATGATGCAGCGATGACCTCATTATTTAACGATTTAAATAAAATTAGAAGATAATGCAAAATCCAAGGATTACACTTGTCCAAAGCCTATTGTATGAGGATATTTCGAAACCTTATCACCTTATCCTCTAATTATATAAGTGTGGGACCTTTAGAATCCGAAAAGCATTGTGTAATAATGTAACATTTCAATCTTTCCAAAAGTGCCCCTCCTCTCCACTTATAAAAGGCCCCCACCTCTCCCACATTATTCACACCATCAAGCCATTTGGCTCAGCCAACCTCTGCCCAAATACTCTCCCAACTTCCCCCTATTACTCTTAGAAGCCTCACTTTGGGCAGAACTCTTCCCAAGGAAGCCTTTGGCTCAAATCAAAAAGAGTTACCCGATTTTGAGGTAATGTCTTCTCTAATGTTGTTTTGTTTTATTTTTCTTCTCCAACCCCCTAAACTCTTTTTATTCATTTCTTCTGTAACAACACAAGTATACTAAATATACTAGGATGTTTTTATAAGAAGGATTCGATCTAAACTTACACACACCTACATCTAATGGTTAAAGAACATACGGTTTCTGTGGATGGCGAATTTCTGCCTCACGAAATGATGATTGTTCAACACTCATATAACACCTTCAAAGGTGGCCATTAAGATGTCACTATTTTTATATATGATATATAATATTTTTATGTTTTACTTATGCTTCTGTATTTCTCATTTATGGCATACTTTATGATTTCCATTATGGGTAAAACGCGATAATTTCATTTTAGGAAGTGCGGACTACCGCCCCCTCAAAGTGATTTGAATCGTTAATGCCATATGTGGGATAAAGGATGAAATAAATGGTATTATACACTATATTATACTGGAATTATATTATACATTTATATCATTATGATTTAGTTCCATTAAATACGAAATAGAAATGAAAGTAGCGTTCATGCGTACGTACGGCTTACCGTCTCCATGAACGGTGCATTTCATTTCTTACCTCTAAATGTTACGTGACATTATGAATGAATATATATACTGTATATATATGATATATATGATATCTACATCATGAATATAATTCTGGATATAATGGATATTCTACCACATGAACAACTTGTAATTATAAGAAGTTTATTGTTGACTCAAGTTACCAAAGATCGACAAAACGACCATTATTGACTTAAATAATTACATAATGTTCATAACATTGTAATAAGTGATATAAAAAAGATAATTAAATGGTTCTTAATAAGGTAGATATTAACTCTAGTTTATTATTCAGGAGGTTAAAGAATGGTTGAGTCAAGTCGGACACAAGGTAAGGGAATTTCTTAACCCAATTTTCATTCTTTGGGTTAATCTCATACTTTCAAATTATGTCATGATATTATTATGTCCTATTTTGTATTTATACTTTATTTATGTGTACCTATAGTGAATACACAAAATAGATCTATTTTATTTTAAAAATGATCATTTAAGGACTTTGTCTCAATCCCCTTTCATTGAGGCATATTTGGTTTTATACACAACTTTCTTTTATATGGTGTATAAACCCCTTTGACTTTTACATTTATTGAAAAGTAATCTTTTCATACGAATCGTTTTCCTAAACGACAAAAGGGAATGTTTTTATTTCCGTACTTATGCGGTGACAACGACTTCTCCGCCGCCGTGACCATTATTTGAGTTTCGGCTTCATCTACAAGCCATCACTTTTTTAATGAAAAACAAATACAAAGTTTTAACTTTCTTTTATTTTGGTTTTGAAAATGGTTTTGAAAACGTTTTTATTATATCAATGAGTTGTATTGATATCTTGTGATTGAAATGTGGAAATGTTATGTTTCCTTTATGCATGTTTTATGTGATATGATTATGTTATGGTTTATGATATGTTTAAACCTATTCATATGAGGAATGCATTGGGCTTAATAAGTGACGGGTGGAGCCCGCTATAGCTCCTCGATGCATCGGCATGTCTCATGAGACAAACTAGTGTCTTGGCATGAGGCCCTGACAAAATCTTATTTGTGGTCTTGGCACGAGGCCTTGACTACGTGGTTATGATAGTCTGGCATTATGCATTCCATCATTATGAAAGTGGTTATTGATATTGCATGTGATTATTCGACCAGTAGAATATCCATGTGAAGAAGTGAATGGCATTATCTCATTTTACATTTTCCATATTATGTTGATGTTCAAGTTTAAAAGGATTTTGTTTTAGTTATACATTGCCTTAAAATTTTATGCTTATTTATGAAAGCTTCTGCAATATTGTTATCCTTACTGAGCATCTGAGCTCACCCCTTTCAATGTTTTAATATTTTCCAGGATGTGAAGAAGTATTTTATGAATGACCTTCAGGGATAGTCAGAAGAGGATATGAGTGTGGACTATGAAGACTTTGTTATTAATTTTTCACTTTATGATGTAATGTAAGACTTATGAATGTATCTAGTGTTTCCAAGGCTACTAAACTAATCGGTCTTTCGAGACTTGATCTTTTGTGATCATGCCAATGTTATGAAGTAATGCACCGACTCTGGGTAGCTGGGGTCGGGGCATTACAGTTGGTATCAGAGGCAGTTTAGTACTAACCTTGGAAGCTAGATTTAGATAAACTCTGATTAGAGCACATAGCCCAACGATAGACTTTGAGGATTAGTATAGGAGAACTTCCTAGAATTTTGGTATTATAGAGATGTTATGTGTTTTCCGAGAAATACATCCCTGTCTGGATATGAGCAGGTAGAGGCGGCTCTGGCACAGATGCACCTAGGGGTAAAACCCGAAAACACCGCTTTGAGCTAGACTCGAACAGGAACTGGTGCACGACAATGGGCCTTACTGCACTCTTGGTTACGACACTCCCGGGGGATATGCTTAGGATAATTCTCATTTTATTTACAAACCACTATGAAGGGTTATGAGTATATACTTCCTCAAAGAAAACATTTCTTTTTATGATTAAGGATTATATCCATAAATAGTTCAATTTATGTAAAGTGTTTAACAAGTATGGAATTATGTATTTTGATTCATAAACTAATCTAGTTTATTCCATTGTTTAGAAATGGAACCTAGTGGAAGGAATGGAAACCGTATCAATGCACGAACTCCGTGTAGGGATTGCCCTCCTGCTCAAGATAATTATTGTGGATCTGGAGATACAACTAGTGCTGATCAACTTATTACCATACTGGGACAACTCACTCAGGTTATGGATAATAACCTTACTCGTATAGAGCACCCTGATCCGCAACGTGGAGGATCAATGCTAGATCGTTTCATGAGGCAACAACCACCAACCTTCAATGGGGGTGAAAATCCTATAGTAGCTGAGCAATGGAAAAATTCGTTAGAGAAAATATTCCATGCCTTGGGGAGTAGTGAAAGGGAGAAGGTTGTCATGGCAGTTTACCGCCTCACTGGAGATGCCGATCAGTGGTGGTCGCTGATTCAAAACACAAAGGAAGATGATGACGTATCGAATATGGAATGGAGGGAGTTCAAAGAGCTTTTCTTAGAAAAATACATTCCTCGTGACCATCGAGCAGATATGGAAAGGCAATTTCTGAGTTTGAGGCAGAAGGAGGATGAGAATGTCGCAAAGTATGAGGCTAACTTTACAAGGTTAGCGAGGCATGCTGCCTATTATATACGTAACCCAAGGAGTAAGATTGATCGTTTCTTTGATGGGTTAAAACCATTTCTCCATCAAGCTTTAGTATCACAATCCTTCTTATCATACGAAGATATTGTCTCGTGTGCTATCAAGATAGAAAAGGAATTCTCTAAGTCTTATGACAACAAAGTAAAGCAAGAGAAGAAGAGAACGGTGGAACAAGAGACAAATAGAGGGGAAAAGGGAAAGAAGGATTTTCCATTATGTGATAATTGTGGGAAGAATCACCCTGGTACTTGCCTAAAATGAATGGGAGTTTGTTATAAATGTGGATAAAAGGGTCACCAGGCTCGTGATTGCAAGGAAAAGAAAGAGGCTGTCAAAGTTGAATGCTACAATTGTAGAGAAATGGGTCATTATGAAAATGAATGCCCTAAGTGTCAGGGAAACTTACCTCAGAAAAGGCCAAGGGATCAAGGACAATCTTATGCTGTTACTATAGTTGAAGCAGAATAACTAATGTATTGGTGCTTTTGGACTCATGGATTATATTCTGGTTATTAGAATAATGTGATATATATATAAAGATTGTACTGTAGTACTTTTTGATTTAAGTAAGGTTTTAATATGATGAAGGTAATTATATTTTTAGTATGTGACAATAAGAGAAACTTTACTTTGTTTGGGGAATCTGATAAATTGATTTTGGAATTAAGATACCTTTTAGAGAATGTCTGGACAGAGGTATTTTGGATAACTATAAAGGTTGGAGTGGATTAAGTTGAACCATGGATAGTATTGTTTAAGGTTAAAGAATTTCTGAAGATTATTTTTGGAATATTATAATACTATAGTTTTAGGAAAAAGGACAACCTACAGGGTGGGGAATAACCCGTCGCGTCGGACAAAGCTGCAGAAATCGAACCTACAACCATAGTGCGATAAGCCTTTATTTCCTACCACTAGCCTACAGGAAGTCCCCGGTTATTACAAAATAATTTTACTAATCTAAATGGTATGTGTTAACATTTGGAACCTTATACAATTAGGATAAGTATAATATTTTTGAGTTCTGTTATCTTTTTGAGTGAAAGATGAGTTGAAGGTTGAAACTCTAATTGTCAAGCATAAAAATATATATACCTATCTCTTATTCAATGAATAAATTAATTCTTAAACTTTAATAAAGGGTTATTAAAACAAAAAAATGGGTTATCCTAATACCTTATGTCTTGTTTAACTGATGATAGTTTAAATCAACATAGATTGAAGGCTTTGAGGCCCTCAATTTGACAGTTGATTGTGATTGATGACCTCAATCACTCCCTATAAATATTTACGTTTTTCCTCCAATTATATGACTCTAATTTCCACCAATGTTCTCCTTATAAAGATCATAATTTGTTGGTGACTTTCGTATTTCCATTTCCCTTTTATTAAGGCTAAATTTTATTAATCTTATTTCCGATGTGGGTTTTCCACAAAGGTATTTTCTCTTTTCAACCTTTTATTTTCAAAGAATAATTTCAAATTGTGAGGACGCAATTTATTGAAGGAGGGGAGAATGTAAAACCCCGAGCTTCCATGATACGCTTCTCATTCAATAATGCAATAGCTTGCATTGTACGCAACTTCGAGTTCTAAAACACCGCGACTAATCAAAGTAGCCGTTATGAATAGTAATAGACACTTTTTAAAATTATAGAAATTTTATATTTCAAAATGGACTTCATTTTTGTATTCGTAATATCGAAATTATCCAAAGTTGAATTTTTTGTAATTTTCTGAGAAGTTCCAATTTTTTATGAATAGTGAAAATTACTTAAAACAACTTTTTTAATCAAAATAATTTATAGTGATAAATTATACTATTAAGTGGTTTTAAATTATAATTAGAATATATTTTTACCATTTTATCCAATGGTGGTGATTACAATTAATTTAACATTGAAATTGGATATAAACAATTGTCAATCTTTTGATATAAATTGTTTCTTAAAACACGCTATTTGTTGTGACAGCGGGAATTAATTATAAAATTAATTAATGCAACTTATATGTTTGGAATTTTTTAAAATAGACATCATTTTTGAATTCGGAATATCAGTTATAGCTTAGGGTGAAATTTTGGCCTTGTTCTGAAAAACTTCAATTTTTGATGAATAGTGAAACCACTAAGTGGTAGTTAAATAACTGATTTCTTGTTTAAATGAAATATTACCACTTCTGTGATTTGATTTTCAAAAAATCCGACATACATGGTTGTCATTAAGAAGTAAAATGTGGTTCAATGAGATTAAAATAATTTTTTGGTGAATAGTAACTTTTAAGTTCTTAATCGCGATTAGAGGTAATTAGTGTAGTTTAAGGTACAAATAATGTTTTAATAATATGAGATGAGCATGACACTTGTCCTACTCCTATTGGATGAGTCATGGACGACCAAGACAACCCATGGGTCAACTTGGGGACCCCATGGAGCCACTTTAGTTGGAAAATGACATAAATATATATTTATTTAATGTTAAAATTAAATTGACACAAACATGAGTTATTTTACTACAATAGTTTTTAAGTGGGGTTACACAAGTCCAAATTTTGACTATAAATATTCATTAGAAATCTAAAAAGATTTCCTACATCATAGTATTTTTTTTATAATTTTTAGACATTAAATAAATTAAATTATTTATGACATAATTAGGATGTAGCGATGACCTCATTATTTAACAATTTAAATAAAATTAGAAGATAATGCAAAATCAAAGGCTTACACTTGTCCAAAGCCTATTGGATGAGGAGATTTAGAAACCTTATCACCTTAGACTCGAATTATATAAGTGTGGGACCTTTATAATCCAAAAAGCATTTTGTAATAATGTAACATTTCAATCTTTCCAAAAGTGCCCCTCCTCTCCACTTATAAAAGGCCCCCACCTCTCCCACATTATTCACACCATCAAGCCATTTGGCTCGGCCAACCTCTGCCCAAATACTCTCCCAACTTCCCCCTATTACTCCTAGAAGACTCACTTTGGGCAGAACTCTTCCCAAGGAAGCCTTTGGCTCAAATAAAAAAGAGTTACCCGAGTTTGAGGTAATGTCTTCTCTAATGTTGTTTTGTTTTATTTTTCTTCTCCAACCCCCTAAACTCTTTTTATTCATTTCTTTTGTAACAACACCAGTATCCTAAATATACTAGGATGTTTTTATAAGAAGGATTCGAGCTACACTTACACACACCTACATCTAATGGTTAAAGAACATACGGTTTCTGTGGATGGCGAATTTCTGCCTCACGAAACGATGATTGTTCAACATTCATATAACACCTTCAAAGGTGGCCATTAAGATGTCACTATTTTTATATATGATATATAATATGTTTATGTTTTACTTATGCTTCTGTATTTCTCATTTATGGCATACTTTGTGATTTCCATTATGGGTAAAACGCGATAATTTCATTTTAGGAAGTGCGGACTACCGCCCCCTCAAAGTGATTTGAATCGTTAAAGCCATATGTGGGATAAAGGATGAAGTAAATGGTATTATACACTATATTATACGGGAATTATATTATACATTTATATCATTATGATTTAGTTCCATGAAATACGAAATAGAAATGAAAGTAGCGTTCATGCGTACGTACGGCTTACCGTCTCCATGAACGGTGCATTTCATTTCTTACCTCTAAATGTTACGTGACATTATGAATGAATATATATACTGTATATATATGATATATATGATATCTACATCATGAATATAATTCTGGATATAATGGATATTCTACCACATGAACAACTTGTAATTATAAGAAGTTTATTGTTGACTCAAGTTACCAAAGATCGACAAAACGACCATTATTGACTTAAATAATTACATAATGTTCATAACATTGTAATAAGTGATATAAAAAGGATAATGAAATGGTTCTTAATAAGGTAGATATTAACTCTAGTTTATTATTCAGGAGGTTAAAGAGCGGTTGAGTCAAGTCGGACACAAGGTAAGGGAATTTCTTAACCCAATTTTCATTCTTTGGGTTAATCTCCTACTTTCAAATTATGTCATGATATTATTATGTCCTATTTTGTATTTATACTTTATTTATGTGTACCTATAGTGAATACACAAAATAGATCTATTTTATTTTAAAAATGATCATTTAAGGACTTTGTCTCAATCCCCTTTCATTGAGGCATATTTGGTTTTATACACAACTTTCTTTTATACGGTGAATAAACCCCTTTGACTTTTACATTTATTCAAAAGGAATCTTTTTATACGAAGCGTTTTGCTAAATGACAAAAGGGAATGTTTTTCATTCCTTACTTATGCGGTGACAACGACTTCTCCGCCGCCGTGACCATTATTTGAGTTTCGACATCCTCTACAAGCCATCACTTTTTTAATGAAAAATAAATACAAAGTTTTAACTTTCTTTTATTTTGGTTTTGAAAATGGTTTTGAAAACGTTTTTATTATATCAATGAGTTGTACTGATATCTTGTGATTGAAATGTGGAAATGTTATGTTTCCTTTATGCATGTTTTATGTGATACGATTATGTTATGGTTTATGATATGTTTAAACCTATTCATATGAGGAATGCATTGGACTTAATAAGTGACGGGTGGAGCCCGCTATAGCTCCTCGATGCATCGGCAGGTCTCATTAGACAAACTAGTGTCTTGGCACGAGGCCTTGACAAAATCTTATTTGTGGTCTTGGCACGAGGCCTTGACTACGTGGTTATGATAGTCTGGCATTATGCATTCCATCATTATGAAAGTGGTTATTGATATTGCATGTGATTATTCGACCAGTAGAATATCCATGTGAAGAAGTGAATGGCATTATCTCATTTTTCTTTTGCCATATTATGTTGATGTTCAAGTTTAAAAGTCTTTTGTTTTAGTTATACATTGCCTTAAATTTTTATGCTTATTTATGAAAGCTTCCGCAATATTGTCATCCTTACTGAGCATCTCAGCTCACCCCTTTCAATGTTTTAATATTTTCCTTGATGTGAAGAAGTATTTTATGAATGACCTGCAGGGATAGTCAGAAGAGGATATGAGTGTGGACTATGAAGACTTTGTTATTAATTTTTCACTTTATGATGTAATGTAAGACTTATGAATGTATCTAGTGTTTCCAAGGATACTAAATTAATCGGTCTTTCGAGACTTGATCTTTTGTGATCATGCCAATGTTACGAAGTAAGGCACCGACTCTGGGTAGCTGGGGTCGGGGCGTTACAAAGGTTATTAATGATAATATTATGGTAATCATCCATATTATCTTTATTTTTTAAACCTGTCTCCAAAAATTAAAAGTATCGTTTTTATAGGTGGAGTACATATGTTTATTCTTTTATATTTCCTTTTAAAAAAAATCAGAACCTTAACTTTTTAGAACCTAAAAATTTTTCTTTCCCAGTTAAAACATTTCTAAAACTCTGTTCTATAAGAATAACCATGTCAATACTGGAAAATCATGCTAAGCAATATGAAAGGGAAATTCCATTATATAATCTTAATTACAATTTTTTGTTTGTTGGTATTTTCAATATTGATTTAAGAAAAACATATCTGATTCACATTACAAAAACATGATTTTTCCATAAACCCATAAAATATTGGAATCTATATATCCCGCTCCAGCATTTATATCAACCATAAAATCAGATCATGTTAATCGAAACCTTTGGATTGAACTGAGACATTAAACTATCACTACAAAACCTATATAAAGGTACCTCACCTCCCATATTCACATCCCACATCATTTTTCACTATGTTTTTTTGTTGAATCAATGCCACACTTCAAACATGTCATTCAGTTTTTTTCCTTCATGTCAGCTTTTAATGTCTCTTGAGGTTACCTTAGACTCAGATGGTTTCAAACAAGGAACTCAAAGATTGGATAATTTTCAGAGAAAGGATGGTGGATCCAAATTTATTCTCTACATATGACTCTTGGATTTTAGAAATAATAAAGAATAATAGTTGGGAAAGTCTCTTCATACAAAAGGATAAAAATATGGATCTGTTATATAGTGATATTGTTATAGAGTGTTATGATACCATTCATTTTTATGAGAAAGGGGAGAAAGAAATGATTTCGTTTAAGATTATTGAAAAGACATACTCTCTATCATTTAAGAAGGAAGCCAGTATCTTGAATATTCCTTATGATGGAGAACCAATCATTTTCTCACAATGATTCCCTAAGATATAAGGTTAATTTTTGAAGGTTAAGGCTATTTAATTCGTCGGGCTTAATAGAGTAAAGACGCTGAATATCACTCATATTTCAACAAACCATAGATTTCTAGCTCTTTAGATGAAATGTTTTTTATTCCATGGAAGGGAGAAAAAGATTATTTTAAGATATGTGATATCATCATGATGGAATTTTATTGTTAATGTAGTGAATTTGAAACTCATCATGTAAATTATTTTAACCATAATCAATATTAGGAATGGAACCATCAAGTCTCAAATAATTATGTACTTTGTGATCTTTTTCAAGATCATTGTCTTGTGTCCAAAATCTTTCAAAATCCCATACAACTCAAAATTCAAAACCATAAATATAATGTTGTTAAGTGATGATACATTGAGAAGAATGAAGTTCAATTTCAGTTCTAAATTAGTATATTTCTTTTATCTTCGTGATAAGGATGACCAAAATGCCATCAATAATGGAGAATTTGGTGAATTCTCCAAGAAAACCCCTATGAAAAGAAAAGTTAATGATCCGGAATATAAGCAAAATGTACCAGCTAATGAACCAGAATCTTCTCCACCCAAGACCAAGAATCAAAAGTCCTTTTTTATGATGTTTTGGATAAATAGAGAGACCTTAAGAAGAAGAATAAGGATGGAGATTAAATTTTTGGATTAGATCATACTAATTATAAGGACATAAAAATACAAGGAGTTGATGAACTTGATAGGAAAGAAAAAATAAATGAAGAAGAAGAAAAAAAATCCAGAAGATGGAATCATGCATGCTTTGTTAGGAGAAATAGATAAGGCTCTTTGAACATGTTTAGGCACTAAAATATTTAATACAATAATTAGTGCCAACAGATACTTTGGTTGTTTATAAGAGAAAGAATGATATTTTAATTTCAGAACCTATAGTTGAAGAGGAAGAATTTTGAGAATAATAATTTCAATAATAAGAAGATGAATAAAATGATGATGACATAATAATTACCGATGAATATAAAGAGAAGGATATCCTTTTTGAAATGTTTTCTATAAAAACATCCAAAACTGAATCCACAATGATTATTTTAGAAGAACAATCTATTTAGAAAGTTAATATTCCCAGGATGATGAGTGTAGTAATGATGATGTTGCTCAAGAAGTTGATTACAATAAAGATGATAGATAAATTGAGGATAAAGGATCTCATAAAGAAGTTTATGGTGTTGATGATAGAATAGTTAATGTTTCTGATATCGAAAATGAAACTCAGAATTTTGAGAAAAAAATCTATAATGTGGGGAAAGTCAAGAAAGTTGTTGTCAACTTTATAAAAAATGTTTTTGTTACAAGAGAAAATAAATGTGTTGCTAGAACATCAAAGAGAAAATAATATGAACAAGATAATGTTCCCTCTCAGATAAAATAAAATACTTTGGAATCTTAATCTTCTTTAGGACATTATTATTTTTCCAGAAATTGAAGAATCTTGTAAATTGCATTACTTTGTTTCTAACCATTGATTCAAGATGTCAAATTCTTATAGAAAAATCAATTAGAAGTCATATTCAACAATAATTATTATAGAATAGTTCATCAAAATTGAATCCATGTTTAAGACCATTCAAATTAGTTATTGTTATCTTAGAAGATAAATCAAAGAAATCACTATGTGGTGGAAGTCAAATATAGATGGTCATAAAATATTTTTTGATTTTAGTGACTTGGTTAAGGATTAATTTGATATATCCAATGAGAGGATCAAAAATCAGTTAACATGTTTTTCAGAAAAGCTAATGTAAGAGCTAGCTAGCTACCTTCAAGAAGATAAAGATCTCACTGGGAAACTGAATTTAGTTTCTCTCAATTTGAAAAGGGAAAGGGAACTAATGGAAAAGATGGATGAAAAATATAAACATCAGGAATAACTGATAAATTCTCAAGGATAATTTCATAAATATTAGGAAGACAGAATCCAAGATCTCAAAAGGAAAAATCAATATTAGTAAAATTTGATCAAGTAGTTTGAATATGATGACAATGAATTGTAAAAGTTGAAGTCAACTTTACAAATATAGAATCCAAAGGAGAAGAAAAACAAGGGCGAATGGTTTTATTTTCATACCCATTCATTTTTTTTATTTTTCTTTGTAAAATTTCTTTTATTTTAATGAAATTTTTTTCATGGTATTTTATTTATGTGTATTTTATTATCCTTCCAAGAACACTTTTTTCCCCTCCATTCAATTTTAAAAATATAAAAGGGGGAGAGAATAATGTTCAAAAAGAATATAAAGTTAAAAAATAGTATGAAAATGTAAGGGGGATTACATAAAGAAGAAATTATTAAATAAGAAAGAGTGATTTCTCTAAGAAAGACCAGAAAACAATCCATAGAGATTTCAAAACCTAATGGGGAGTTAGTCATATTCATCATAATCTATAAACCAGGGAGATAATTATTTCTTTTATGCATAAAAATGAAAACCTTAGTCCTTATATTCCTTTACAAAAAGTTGTTTGTGTATTCCCAAAAGGGTATGATTTTTTATTTAATAATATTCCTTATGAATTTTCAATTGCTTTATGTTTTGAAAATCACAAACACGTTTTGTTAAGGAAAATATTATTTGTCTAAGAAAATTTCTCTTAAGGAAAATGTTCTTGGTCTAATAATGTTTTTTATCATTACATATGATCTTAAATACCTTACTTAATGTTTTCATAAACCAATTCTAATCATATTTTTCATAAGATAAAAATAGATCCCTATCTAACTAATAACCTTATATTTTCTCATAATCCAATTTCTCCAGAAATCATTCTCATATTTGTTCAAAAATTAGACTTAGATTTCACCAAAAATCATATTCAGAATTTTCATAAAATTCAACTCCAATTTCTCCTAAAATCATACTTTGATTTCGTCTATAATTAGACTCTGATTTCATCTGAAATCATTCTCTGATTTCTTTTGAAATCTCACTCTGATTTCTCCTGAAACCCCACTCCGATTTATTTTTATATCAGACACTAATTTCTTCTAAAATTAAACTCTGATTTTTTCAAAATTCAGACTCTGATTTCCTCAGGAATCAAAATCTGATTATCTATTATTTTAGATTCCTAATGTCAATTTTTCATAGAAATCAATTTTCATTACCTTAAGAATCAAATTAAATTCTTTTCTTATAGTTACCTCATTTCGTTAGAGTAACATTTCATTTTGCGAGATCTGAAAATTGATAATGTTTCTTAAGTATGTTAATGTTTATCATAGTTATTTATATAAACCTATGCCATCCAATCTATTTTAACATAATAATTTCTTGAGTTCCACATGTATAGGACTCTCCAAAATTAATGGAAAAATATGACCGTTGGAGGAGGAAGTCGACCATTGTAATCCATTCTTATAATGACCCATCCATTTCAACATTTGTGATAAAACACAATGTTAGATTTAACTCTTGAATGAAGTGATACTCTACGAGATCTATGCTCAAAACTACCTTGTGAGTTTATTATGAACAATTAGTTCATGCTAGGAAAATCTTGTTCAACCTGCCTTATGCGATTCCAATTTTTTATTATCAATGGAGGGCTTCTGGGTATAGGAAGACATAAGTACCTATCAACTTAAAGATTGAGGTATTATAGGGAAAGCAAGACATGCACTGATATACAAATCTAGGTTTTACTATGGTGTGGGTAAGACATACATTCTTGAATGTATAAATCAAGGGACATTTATCCATGATTGTTGGGTACAATAATCTTTGGGTTAAATGATTTCTTAAACTTTTCCAATAATTTTATAGCTTTTAATTCCACTGCATTTTGTTAATGTTGTAAAGTGTAAATTTATAACAATTTTATTATTATTTTATACTAAATTAAAATAATATTTTATAATCTTTATGATAGAATCATCACATATATCAATGTATCTTAAGTTTCTTTATCAGATCCATATTATCGGATCGTAAGGAAGTTAGTTTATTTATTAAGAACTAAATGTGGTTTGTGAATCCATCTTGTTTAACTTTGTTAAACATAGAGTTTCTTAAGGATAAAAATGAATGTTTTTAAATCTATAATTCACCCCTCTTGAAATTGAGCTATCTACATATACATTTCTATCCTACAATCATATACCTGAGGGAAATCATCCATTTCAGGTTGGGGATATGTTTTCATTCATTGAGTTTTGGGAATGGATTCAAACTTATCTAATTTTATACATTTTATTTATAACTGTTAAAAAAAGAAAAATATGAAAAAAGAATACTTTTTTGTGTATTATTAGGGTCAAAAATCACTCTTCCTCAACCTTTTATATTGTTATTACTATTATAATTAGTTTCATGAAGAGATAAAAAATGGGTTTCTATAGAAGTGTGATATTTTTGTCATGTTTAACTTTATAAAAAAACAAAAAAATAAAACACCTGACTCATCCTTTCTTGTGTTATTGGGATAATTTTTTACATATATCCTAATTTCATACCAAAAAATTTTCTCCGTCTCTTTTTTCCCTACAAATATCCATGCATTTTAACATATGTTATTTTATTTCCTTCCACGTATCATTTCAAAAAAATGTGTATTTCTTCTTCCATGTTGTTGTTTTACCCCTTTTTTCCTCTATTCTAGTAATTATATTCTAACTATCCCATAGCCATAGAAAACACCTAAAAATTCCTCTTGTATATTATAAGCTTTGGCATAGTGAATGCAATATAACATATCTTTAAAACTATAATATTTTCACTTTTTGTTGGTTAATAAGTGAACCTCCATAAATATAGTGTTACCATCTTGAGAGGAGTGTGTTCTGAGTGATTAGATTTTTTATTTATAATTTCTGGAATGATAAATGAATTTATATGCGAATATTATTTCTATAATATCTTTTGATGGATTTATTATGGAATAGTGAATTGGTTTATACCCCTATCATTGGTGAAAAAAAAACATAAATATATGATGGTGAGGAAAATTGATTTATTTATGTTTTTATATTTGATGTACATTTGGAAATGCACCAGTCTATTTTTGGGGGAAATTATATTATTCATTTTTTCATATAATTTTATTTTATCCTTTTTTTTATTTTTTTAGAAGATAGTATAATTTTTGTGAAATATCAATATTTCAATATTAAATAATATTTATGATAAATATATGAATTCATCCAAATTCATTTCTGTTTACTATTTTAGTTCAAACCATCTATATCCTTATCTAAATTGTTCTATTCTTGTTTATTATGATTCCATATTCAATTTACTATTAATCATTCAACTATATCTTTATCACATTACGATATTTGAAGGGAATTTTGAACAACACAAGAAAGCCCAAATAATCATTCTATGAAACAAGTATACCTATGATGTTATATATTTTAGGCTCTATACAAAAGTACAAATTCAATTATTCACTACAATAATTCCATTTAAATTACATTTCCACATGGATTAAAATTTCATGTCACATCTCAACCAATATGGGGCCCAATTGATGAATTAAATTATAACCAATGATTTTTTCTAGTAATTGAAAACATACTACAATTCCGAACATTTATCCTAATATAATCCTCCAAATGAGATGATATTTTATGGTTTCAATTCCACGAATTATTTTACCAACTTTTAATAACATATTTTTCTAATTTTAATTCATATTCATATACATAAATCCATTCTCATTTAGACCATGGAAAAACATGACTCAAATGTGGATGGAAGTGCATGGTTTTGAAAAAATCTATAACATTATATTAGAAATTATAATGGACCCCAAATCTGGAGTTTTTACATTAAAAATATATATATTTTTATTTTTATAATAATGTTTCTCTATATTCAGCTCTCTAAAAGGTTAAATAGTCTGTCCAACTTGAGGGAATGTTTTGGATGTCAAATAGTCCACTACCTTGGGCTATAAATTCATCACCCTATTATACTTGAAAGGGGTAGGAACATAACAATCTATGGAGGATATTTATAATTACTATGTACTTCCTATGAGCCTAGTATGACCTCCTTGAACCTCATTTCAATATTATATACGTGTCAGCCACTTTTCTTTTAAGATTTACTTTTAATTGTATTCATTTTTAATTGCTAATGATTGTTTTTTTCAATTTAATATTAATGAATGTTTCTTTTAATTAATATCTAGTTATCTTACATCTTATGTTGGGAAATATAAATGATCATAAAATACTTTTAATAAAAATTATACCCCTTTCCTCTTTTTATTTCTCATTCAATCAAAAGACTGTGTTTCCTCCCTTTATCGTTTGTGTGTGTGTTCAGGGAACACTTTTTTTCTTATCATCTTCTTTTTATTATTATTTCAATTTATCAGCGGAAACATCATTAACAAAATTATAAACCACCAATATTTTTGAATAAATCTTTCATTGGTTTGGGTCATAATTTGGGGTTGACAATTTATTATGATCTTTTCCACATTTAAAATTCTTTTAATCAATATTGTGTAATTCAAACAAAATATGTTATGAATTAATTATAGGTTTTGATTGACATGGTAATTATAAGTATTATTGGATCCAATAATACAGATGGTTTAAAAAAATATTTAACCTACCATCAAATAGATTTTATTTTTATTGGAACCCTCATTAAATCTTGGATCAAATCCAAAACAATTTAGAGTTTTGATAAAAATAACCTCAGGAAGTGTAAGATACTTTAATGAAAAGTGTGGTAAGTCTTAAGGATGGAAAAATATTAACACTATATTGATGAACTAACTCCAATAATTATTATATTTTAACTAAAAATCTATTGATAAATCAATTAAAAAATTTTGAAAACAAACATCACATTAGAAATATAATGAAAAAAATGACTATAAAAAAGTACCATCACTGAGGATTTGATCAGAGTTCTCCGATACGTATTAGTAGCGCCCCCAAACATTGAATGGTCGATATATGAAAATAGGACACACTTCAATCCTATTCAATAGATTAAAATGATTTTAGGATAAATAACTTTTACAAGTACTATTCTCAAACAAAACATATTTCCACTATAAAATTTGAAAAGAACCAGGTGAGGGTATCTAATGGATGATATGTTGAAGAGTGAGAGACTCAGATAGATATTGAAGATTGATAGTATTGTATCATACTTATGAAACATTACAGATGATTAAATATATTCAATGGTTTATCAAATAAATTCAATATATATAATTGGTTTTTGTTGGTAAGTGTCAACATGATGTGTCTCTTGAATTTTGAGATATGGTATTCCCTTAAATATCAACAAGGAAGAGGGTAATGAGATTTGTGATTAATGAAATGTTAATCCAAAAATAAATTGACACCTTTTAGATTATTGATCTTATAAAGATAATTTATTATCACATATAGAATCCATTTAACATGGAACTAGTGACTAATCAGTTCAATAAATCGATTTCAAAAAAATTGACATTCTAGATCCATCATAAGTACTTCAGTCATAATTTGTTAAAATGACACATGATCATTAATAAATGTGTCAACATGTGGATATCCTGGATTATGTTGAAAATGTGATAAAAAAACTAGACTTCTAATTAAATTATCATTCATTGGAAAAATAATATGTTTGTGGATGAAACATGAGAACTGGAATATGTAACAAAGAATAAGTAACCTTATCTTTTTTCAAATGAATTCAAAAAAATTAAGCAGAATATTTTTTATGGTTATTGGAATATATAACACTATATTTTTATTATTTAATTCCATTTATATAAATCACATGTGCTGGATACCTTGTCTTATATACAAAATACTAAAAATAAAAAAAGATTAATTATATTAAGGTAGTTTATTATAATATTAAATGAAACACATTACATGATAGTTAAATGAATCATAATGAAAATTATTATATAAATAATACTAAAATAAAAAAAATTAGGCATAAAAGTATTCATCCACATGGTATCTGAAAGAGTGAATATCATTGAATATAAATATAAAATGCTGGTAAAAAATTAGAAATATGGTAGCCATTTTGAAAGATAAATAAAGTATTGTGGTGACTAAATTTTTTAAATGGTTATAAATTTTTTTTTATTAATCAAAATTTTTAGTAAAGATACTATATGGTCATTATTTATATAGTTATCTGATGTATGATTTTTGGATAAATTAAAATTTTATGTAGCTATTGTGTACTCATAAAATTATATTAATTTATATATTATCCTCTTATAGAAATGGGGAAGTATTCCCCAAGGTATAATAACCTTTATTGATACTATTTTCTCTAGGGTTTTGGCAGGAAACCCTTACATCATCACCCATTCACCGATAATGGTTCCTTTGGGAGTTTCACCTCTATATTTTCACCCAAAATCCATTCTTAATAGCCTCTGTTATCATCTTTATGACCTCACCATTCATCAGCATCTGAATAGTATTTCACATGTAATGTGTCCTATGAACTACTTGAGGGGTTGATTGATGTATTTCTAGGGTTTATGATGCAATGGACGTTGTTTGCTTCAGTAATATGTTTGAAATGACTTGGGTGCATGTAACATCCCAGGTAAATGAAGAATAAGATATTTTCATATTTATTAATATTTTTGAATTAAATATTAATTTTAGCTTAAAGGGGTTTCTATGTTTGATAGCGTACCCGATACGCAACAATGGGTTTCTTTGGAATCTTACGTTGCACACTAACAATATAATATTATTATTTTAAATGGTAGTTTGAACAAAACTAACTATAATATGATTATACATGTATTTATATTTATCCAATAAAAGTTAGAGGGATAAAATGTGAATGAATCTAATTTTAAGCATAATTTACATTAAAGGGATGATTTATCACCTTTTAATGGAGAACCGTCATTAAATATAGTTTTGGTCACTTTAATACATTATATATGACCAAATAAAATCCTTTTTAAGAATGGGGACATAAAAATTTACTTTGTGTAAATTTTTCAAATTTTCCTGATAAAGTTCATTTTTTATGAATATTGAAAATATAGTATATTAATTCAAATCTATGTTTTAATCTAATTTATTTATGTGGTTATATTATATATATTTTTTTTAAAGTTTAATTAGAATATATTTTTACCATTTAATAAAATTTTGTTCATTGAAATTAATTTCACTTTGAAATTAGACATAAACAAGTATCAATATTTTGATAGTTATTGTTTCTTAAAAACAAGCTATTTGTTTTGATAATGGGAATTAATTTTAAAATCACTTAATGCCAATTCTATGTTTTGAATTTGAAAAAAGGGACATAATTTTTGAATTCGTAATATCAAATATATCTTAGGCTGAATTTTTGGTATTTTTCTGAAAAACTTCAATTTTTGATGAATAGTGAAACCACTTAGTGGTAGTTAAAAAAATTGAAATTTTCATTTTAATGAAATTTTACCACTTATGGGAATAGAATTTCAAAAATCCAACATACATGGTTGTTATCAAGAAATAAAATGTGGTTCATTAAGATAAAAATAATTTGTGGTGAATAGTAACATTTGACTTTTATTTACCGTGGTTAAAGGTAAATAGGGTAATTCACGGTTAAAAGAATATTATAATTATTCATAAGTACCTTAACACTTGTCCAAACATTATTGGTTGAGTCATTTACGACCATGGTAATCTTTGGGTCGATTTTGGGACCCCATTGATCCACATGGGAGTGAAAATGACAATTTAGATTAATTAATTTAATGTAAAAACAAAATTGACACCAACAAAAATCCTTTAGTAATTACATTTTATATGGTGTTATAAAAATCATATTTTAGACTATAAATATAAATTGGAAAGATAAAAATATTTCCTCCATCATGGTATTTTTTTTATAATTTTTAGACATCAAATAAATTAAATTATATATGACATAATAATGATGCAGTATTTACCTTATTAATAAATGAATTAAATAAATATAATTATAATGATTAAAATATTATCCAAAACATGTTCAATTCTGATTGGATGATTTTATTTCGAATATTAGTCATCTTATATTTTACCTAAATTATTTTTGGACCATTAGAAACTGAATATCATTTTATAATAAAATAATGTTTTCACACTTTCCTAAAGAGCCCCCCCTCTCCCTTATAAAAGGAGAACACTTCTAACCAATTACACACACCTCTCAAGCCTTTTCGCTCATCCAAACTCTGCCCAATTAATCTCCCTACATCCCTATCCTCTTCCTTGAATCCTCAACTTAGGCATAAGGCACTTCAAGAAGTCCTTTGGCTCAAACCAAAGTGAGTTACCCAAATTAAAGGTAATCGTTTCTCTTAAATTGTTTTCTTCTATTTTGCTTCTCCAACCACTTAACTCTTTATATTTCCATTATTTTGTAACAACACCAGTATCCTCAATATACTAGAATGTTTTTATTATAAGGATTCGAACAAAACTTACACACAACTCCATCTAATGGATGAAGAACATAATGTTTCTATGCATGGAAAACTAACGCCTCACGAAACGATGATTGTTCAATTACATCTTACCGCCTCTCATGGTGGCCATTATGATGGAACTATATTTATATATGATATATATTATTTTTATGATTTTATTATTCTTCTGCACTTCCTAATTATATCACAGCTTTATGGTGTCCATATTGGGTAAATACGATAATCTCATTAGAGGAAGCGCGGACTACCGCCCCCTCAATGTGATGTGATTCCTTAATGCCCTATGTGGGATGTATAGAGGATAGAGTTAATGATATTATATATGATATTATACTGGAATTATAATATACCTATGTATCATTATGTTTTAATTCCATTAAAGTAATAAATAAAAATGAAAGTGGCATTCATGCGTACGTACGTCTTACCGTCTCCATGAACAGTGCATTTCATTTATTACCTCCAAATGTTATGTACTATTATAAATACTTGTATATACTGGATATATATGATATATATGATATCTAAATTATGAATACCATTCTGTATATAATGGACTATTGACCACATGAACAACATGTAATTATAAGAAGTCCATTTTTGACTCAAGTACCAAATATCGACAAAATGGACGTTATTGACTTAAATTTTTACATAATGTTCATAACAAGGTAATAATTGATATAAAAGGAATAATAAACTTGAAAAATGTTCTTAAGAAAGTAGAAATTAACTTTATTTTATTTTTCATGATATTAAAAAACGAATGGGTCAAGTGGGACACGAGGTAAGGGACTTCGTCTCAATATTCTTTCAATGAGGAATTTATAGTTTTGTACATGACTTTATTTTATACTATGTATAAACCCCTTTGAATTATCATTTTATTCAAAGGGAATATTTTTATATGAAGTGTTTTACTAAATGACAAGAAGGAATGTTTTTTTAACGTAAACGGTGACAATGACCTTTCTGATGCTACGGGTATTATTTGATCCTTGGCTTCCTTAACAAGCCGGAATGTTTTTTAGGAAAAATAAATACCATATACTATTTTTACGTATTTTGGTATTGAAAATGATTTTGATAATGGATTTATTATTTCAATATCTTGAAATTATATTTTATTATTTCAATGTGGAAATTTTATCTTTCCTTTATGCTTATGTTATGTGTTATGATCATGTTATGGTTCTTGGGCATTATTTATGTATACGGGTGGTTCCATGATAATCCAAGGGTAGGTGAGCCTGAGATAGATCTCTAATGCATTGGTTAACATGAAGAATGTAAATGTGAATGTTTCACCTAAGAGATGTAGGGAATACACTGTGATGGGTCTTCCAAAGTAACTCCCTATGTAGCTGTGATAACTACAACGTAAGTATAATATGGATGCCACAAGTTACCTTTATGATTTATGATTTCTGTATGTCTTTCACAAATCTTATGATTTCACGAGGTAAGTAAAATAATTCATGTTTTGAATGTATTTATGAACATATGTTTTCATTCAATGCTTTATAACCCTTACTGAGCATTTTTTATGCTCATCCCATGTTTGAAATGTATTCACAAGACTTAAAGATGAATAGGGTCATGGATGGGATCAAGGAAAAGTCATGCTGTCTAAAACATGGAACTAGACATGACTCTTTTTTTCAAGTGTTCACGTTTTGTAAAAAAATAGAAACTGTGTAGAAATGTCTACTTTGTAATTTTTGAGATGTAATGTAATTGTTACGCCTAATTCTCTAAAAATCTAAACCAGAAAAGATCCTCAAAGTGATTTATCCAATTAATTCAAGATTATGTAATGTTTAAGGATGGGTCCTTATAGTTGGTATCAGAGGTTGGTTTAGATAACTTTAAGAGTTAGGGTATTGTTAAATTAATATCTGTAACGTAATATTGATATCATATAGAATTTACAGATTACCATAATGCATCGACTAATATATTTCTTTTTTCAGAATGGTTTTCCGTAGAGGAAACATGGCAGCTATGTTGGGACGACATCAGGAGGAAGACAACCTTCCAAATCAGCAACCTGAGATGGTCGGAATCAGAACTGAATTGTTTGTTGCAGTGATGGCACAGTTGACTCGGGCTATAAATGGTGGTGTTATCCATGTACGAGATCACCCTGATCAACCACACAGGAACATGTCAGTAGTGGAGAATTTCATGAGGCAACATCCCCATCATTCAGAGGATCATATGATCCAGGGCTAGATGAATGGTGGATTATATCATTGTAAAATATTTTCGATGTCATGGGTTGTTCAGAACATCAAAAGGTGTGTCTCGATGTTTACCGTTTTGAAGGTGAAGCTGATCAGTGGTGGCCGAAAGGGAAAATATCAGGGATAGTGAGGAGATTTATGCTCTCGATTAGGATGAATTCAAGGGTATTTTTCTTGAGAAATATTTTCTTAAATATGGTCTTCTTATAATGGAAAAACAATTCTTGTAATTGAGGCAGGTGGATGACTCAGTGGATTCTTATGAAGAAAAATTCACTCGACTGGCAAGGTATGCTCCAATTTTCATATGAGATCTTGATAGTTAACTCAACCATTTTTACTCAGGACTAAAGCTAAAGTATCGAAGGTATTTAGCTTCTCATGAGTTCAAATGTTATGAAAAACTTGTTTGTTGTTAGGAGAAGGTGGAAATGGAGTTTGTTGATGATCAAGTATTCTTTTACAAACAATAGAATAAGAGGTCGAGGTGGTAGGTGAAAGGAAAGAACTCTTCAAAAAAGTCTGATGGTAAGAAGCTTAAGTTTACAGTTTGTGAAAATTGTGGTAAAAATCATGATGGGGAATATCTTTTGAATTCAGGTAAATGCTATCGATGTGGTAAAATGGGACATAAGGCTCATAATTTCACTGAAAAAGATCAGGGTAATGGTAAGACAAAATCTGATTTATAGTCAGTAAAATTTTTTAAGTGCAATGAAATGGGTCATTATGGAAATGAGTGTCCAATAAGGAACTCAACTGAATGAAAGTAGCCAGACTACAAGAAGAAAGAGGAGGTGAAATCCTTTGAAATTACTTCAGTAGATGTTGTGCCATCAAATGAAGTTGTATCAGGTACACTGTTTGTTTATTCAGATTATGCCAATGTGTTATTTGATTCTGGGTCTACACACTCTTTCATTTCTGATAAGTTTTCTAGTATATTGGTAATTCCATCTCATGATATGAATACTGAACTTACTGTAAAAACACCTGGAGGAAATGTTGAGACAAAAAGAAAACATAACAACATTCCTTTCCTTGTGTGTGGAAAGAATCTACCGGCAAACCTTATTGTTTTTCCTCTAGTAGAGTTTGATGTTATATTGGGCATGGATTGGCATTCTGTTTATCATGCTAAGATTAACTGCAGATCTAAAGAGGTTTCTTTTCAGAATGATTTTCAGTTTGTATACAAAAATGAACCCTTGTTGTTGATAACATATCAGGAAGCTGAGAAACTAGTAAAATATGGAAATGAATTTTACCTTGCACATATTTTTGAAAACAAAGAAATTATTCAGATTAATGATGTGCCAGTGGTAAATGAGTACCTTGATGTTTTTTCTGATGAGTTTACTGGTATTATACCTGATCAGGAAGTTGAATTTACTATTGACATAGTTCCTGATGCTAGGCCAATTTAAAAACCCCCTTATCGAATGGCTCAAATTGAACTTTTAGAGTTAAATAAGAAATTACGGGAATTATTAGATAAAGGTTTCATTCGACCTAGCACATCACCATGGGGTGCCCCTGTCTTGTTTGTTAAAAAGAAATATGGTTCAATGAGACTTTTCATTGATTATAGAGCATTGAATAACATCACTGTTAAGAATAAGTATCCTTTTCCTCATATCGATGATTTGTTTGATCAGCTTCATGGAGCTTAGTATTTTTCGAAGATTGAATTGAGGTCGGGGTCCCATTAGTTAAATGTAAAGGAAGCAGTCATTTTGAAGACCGCGTTTCGTACTATATATAGCCATTATGAATTTGTAGTTATGCCTTTTGGGTTAACCAATGCACCAGCTATATTAATGGATCATATGAATAGAATTTTCTGGGAGTTCTTGGATAAGTTTGTGGTTGTATTCATTGATAATATTTTGGTTTATTCTAAATGTAAAGAGGAGCATGAAATTAATTTAAGGGTTATCTTGAAAACCTTAAAAGAAAATAATTTTTTTTGGGAAATTCAGCATGTGTGAGTTTTGGTTACAACAAATTTCTTTCGGTGGTTACATTATTTAAAAAATGGCATAATTGTTGATCCTGATAGAACAAAAGTTGTTGAAGAATAGACAAGACCCACAAATATAATTGATATCCATAGTTTTCTTGGTTTGGCAGGTTATTACCAGAGGTTTGTTGAAAATTTAGCACGGTTATCTAGTCCAATGACTAAGTTAACTCGAAAAGGTGTTAAGTTCATCTGGAAAAAAGAATGTGATGATTGTTTTCAGGAATTGAAAAGAAGACTAGTGAATGCTCCAGTTTTGGAACTACCTTCCAGAAATGGTGAGTTTGTTATTTATAGTGATGCTTCGTTGAAAGGACTGGGTTGTGTCCTAATGCAGAATGATCAGGTAATTGCTTATGCTTCACGTCAATTGAAACCACATGAGTTAAATTACCCTACACATGATTTGGAATTGGATGCTGTTGTTTTTTATTTAAAAAATTGGAGGCATCATTTGTATTGAGTAAAATTTGAACAATATACTAATCACAAAAGTTTAAAGTATATATTCACTCAGAAATAATTGAACATGAGACAGAGGAGATGGTTGGAATTAATCAAGGATTATGATTTCACGATCCATTGCCATCTTGGAAAAGAAAATAAAGTGATTGATGCTCTGAGTTGAAAAAGTAATACTTCATTAGTAATGCTATGTTTGGAACGAGATCATTTGGATTTTGATTTGATGAACATTAGAATAGAAGTTGTTGTTGTAGGAAATTCTCTTGTTTTGTATCAGGTGTCACTGAGATCATCTCTATCTGACAGAATAAAGAAAGCACAGAAGGAAGACAGTCAGTTGTAGAAAAAGGTAGAGTTGGTTCAGAAGGGTAAGTTGCATGAATTTAACATTGATAATGATTGTGTTTTGTGGTTTGGAAAGAGATTATGTGTGCTTTGTGATTCACAGTTGAAGAATGAGTTGTTATGTGAAGCTCATAGTTCTCCATTTTCAGTTCATCCTGGCGGTACTAAGATGTACAGTGATCTTCGAGAGTATTACTAGTGGGATGGAATGAAAATTCATATTGCTGATTTTAATATGAAGTCTTTGACTTGTCAGTAGGTTAAAGAAGTGTGACAGTTACCGAAAGGAATGATTCAGCCTCTACCGGTGCCATAATAGAAATGGGAAAATATATCCATGGACTTTATTGTGGGATTACCAAAGACATATTGAGGTAATAATGTAATCTGGGTTATAGTTGACCGATTGACTAAATCTGCTCATTTCCATCCTATTAGAGATACTTTGTCTCTAGATAAACTTGCTCAGTTGTATGTTAAAGAGATAGTCAGTTTGCATGGAGTTCCCCTCTCCATTGTATCTAATCATGATCCCAGGTTTACATCTAACTTTTAGAATGGCCTTCAGAAATCATTGGGTACTGAATTAAACTTTAGTATAGCTTTTCATCCTAAATTAGATGGGCATTCAGAACGAACAATTCAGACATTGGATGATTTGTTACGTGCTTGCTCGATGGACTACCAGAGAAGTTGGGGCAAACATCTTTCTTTGGTTGAATTTCATATAATAATAGTTTTCATTCTAGTATACATATGGCTCCATTTGAAGCATTATATGGAAAGCATTGTCGAACTCCAGCTTGTTGGGATGAAGTTGGTGAAAGAAAGCTGATGGGACCAGAATTGGTATAAGATATGGAAGAGAAAGTTCAGTTGATTCAGAAGCACATGAGAATAGCTCAGAGCAGACAGAGAAGTTATGCAGATAACCGGAGGAAGGATCTTTCTTTTGAGGTAGGTGATCATGTCTTTCTCAAAGTTTCTCCTTGGAAAAGTGTGATGTGTTTTGGTAAAAAGGGAAAGTTGAGTCCAATGTTCATTGGTCCTTATGAAATTATGGAGAAGGTTGGATCAGTTGCGTATAGAGTGGATTTACCACCATGTTTATCCAAGGTACACAATGTTTTTCATGTTTCGATGTTGAGAAAGTATATGCCAGATCCATCTCATGTTTTGATCCTAGAGGTAGTTCAGTTGGAAGAGAATCTCTCTTATGAAGATCAACCAGTTGATATTCTTGACCATAGAGAACAGGTGTTACGGAATAAGGTAATTCACTAGGTAAAGGATTTATGGAAAAATCAAATGGTTTAAGAGGCAACATAGGAATATGAAAATGCTATGGGGGATAAATACCCCCACTTATTTTGATAAGTGGATAAAAATTGCGAGGAAGCATTTTCCAAAAGGGGGGAAGGATGTAATATCCAAGGTAAATGAAGAATAAGAGATTTTCATATTTCTTAATATTTTTTAATTAAATATCAATTTTAGCTTAAAGGGGTTGCTATGTTCGATAGCGTACCCGATACGCAACAACGGGCTTCTTGGAAATCTTACGTTGCCCACTAATAATATAATAATATTATTTTAAATGGTAGTTAACTCTTAGCAGTTGTATTGGCTGGAATGAACAAAACTAACTATAATATTATTATACATGTATTTATATTTATCCTATAAATGCTAGTGAAATAAAATGTGAATGAATCTAATTTTAAGCATAATTTACATTAAAAAGGCCGATTTATCGCCTTTTAATGGTGAACCATATTTAAATATAGTTTTGGTAACCTTAATACATTATATATGACCAAATAAAATCTTTTTTAAGAATGGGGACATCAAAATTTACTTTGTGTAAATTTTTGGAATTTTTCCGATAAAGTTTATTTTTTATGAATAGTCAAAATATTGTATATTAATTCAAAACTATGTTTTAATATAATTTATTTATATGGTTAGATTATCATTTTAATTGGTTTTAATTTTTAATTAGAATATATTTTTACCATTTAATACAATTTTGTTCATTGTAATTAATTTCATTTTGAAATTGGACATAAACAAGTATCAATCTTTTGATAGTTATTATTTCTTAAAAACACGCTATTTGTTTTGATAACGGGAATTAATTTTAAAATAAATTAATGCCACTATGTTTTTAATTTGAGAAAATGGACATCATTTTTGAATTCGGAATATCAAATATAGCTTAGGCTGAATTTTTGGTATTTTTCTGAAAAACTTCTATTTTTGATGAATAGTGAAACCATTTAGTGGCAGTTAAAAAACTAGACTTTTTCATTTAAATGTAATTTTACCACTTTTGTGAATTGAATTTCAAAAATCTGACATAAATGGTTGTTATCAATAAGAAAAATTTGGTTCATTAAGATAAAAATAATTTTTGGTGAATAGTAACTTTTGACAATTATTTACCGCTGTTAAAGGTAAATAGGGTAATTCAAGGTTAAAAGAATATTATAATAATTCAACATTACCTTAAAACTTGTCCAAACCTTATTGGTTGAGTTTTTAACGACCATGGTCATCTTTGGGTCGATTTTGGGACCCCATTGATCCACCTGGGAGTGAAAATGACAATTTAGATTAATTAATTTAATGTAAAGACAAAATTGACATTAACAAAAATCGTTTCGTAATTAATTTTTATATGGTGTTATATAAGTCCTATTTTTGACTATAAATATTCATTGGAAAGAGAAAACTATTTCCTATATCATGGTTTTTTTTATAATTTTTATACATTATATAATTTTAATTATTTATGATATAATAATGATGCAGTATTTACCTCATTAATAAATGATTTAAATAAATAAGATTGTAATGATTAAAATATTATCCAAAATAGGTATAATTCTTATTTAATGATTTTATTTAGAAAATGAGTAATCTTATCTTCGACCTCAATTATTTTTGGACCATTATAAACCGAATATCATTATATAATAAAATAATGTTTTCACACATTCCTAAAGAGCCTCTCGTCTCCCTTATAAAAGGAGCCCACTTCTAACCAATTACTCACACCTCTCAAGCCTTTTGGCTCGTCCAAAATCTGCCCAATTAATCTACCTACATCTCTATCCTCTTCCTTGAAGTCTCAACTTAGGCATAAGGAAATTCAAGAAGTCCTTTGGTTCAAACCAAAGTGAGTTACCCAAATTAAAGGTAACAGTTTCTCTTAAATTGTTTTCTTTTAATTTGCTTCTTCAACCCCTAAACTCTTTTTATTTCCTTTCTTTTGTAAAAACACCAGTATCCTAAATATACTAGGATTTTGTTATAAGAATGATTCTAACTACACTTACACACACCTCCATCTAATGTATGAAGAACATAATGTTTCTGTGGATGGAAAACTAACGCCTCACGAAACGATGATTATTCAATTACATCTTACCACCTCTCATGGTGGCCATTATGATGGAACTGTATTTATATATGATATATATTATGTTTATTATTTCCTTATTCTTCTTTACTTCCCAATTATATCAACCTTTTGTGGCTTCCATAGTGGGTAAATACGATAATCTCATTAAAGGAAGTGCGGACTACCACCCCTCAAAGTGATGTGATTCGTTAATGCCCTATATGGGACGTATAAAGGATAGAGTTAATGATATTATATATGATATTATACTGGAATTATAATATACCTATGCATAATTATGTTTTAATTCCATTAAAATAATAAATAGAAATGAAAGTGGCATCCATGCGTACGTACGGCTTACCGTCTCCATGAACGGTGCATTTCATTTCTTACTTCCAAATGTTATGTATTATAATAAATAAATGCATATACTAGATATATATGATATATATGATATCTAAATCATAAATACAATTCAAGATATAATTTACTATTGACAACATGGACAACATGTAATTATAAGAAGTCCATTTTTTACTCAAGTACCAAATATCGACAAAATGGACATTATTAACTTAAATGTTTACATAATATTTATAACATGGTAATAATTAATATAAAAGGAATAATAAACTTGAAAAAGTTTATTAAGAAAGTATAAATTAACTTTAGTTTATTATTTAGGATATTAAACAACGAATGGGTCATGTTGGACACGAGGTAAGGGACTTCATCTGAATCTTCTTTCATTGAGGCATTTTTAGTTTTATACACTACATAATTTTATACGGTGTATAAAACCCTTTGAATTTTTTTTTTATTCAAAGGGAGTCTTTTTTTATGAATCCTTTTACTAAATAATAAGAAGGTTTGATTTTTTAAACGTAATCGGTGACAATGACCTTTTTGCCACCGTGACTATTATTTGATCTTTGGCTTCCTTAACAAGCCAGAATGTTTTTTTAGAAAAAAATAAATACCTTACACTCTTTTTGCATATTTTGGTATTGAAAAGGATTTTTGGAATTGATTTATTATTTCAATTTCTTGAAATGATATTTTATTATTGCAATATGGAAATGTTATCTTTATTTTATGCTTATGTTATGTGTTATGATCATGTTATGGTTCTTGGGAATTATTTACGTATACGGGTGGTTCCGTGAAAAACCTAGGGCGGGTGAGCCCGAGATAGCTCTCCAATGATTTGGGTAACGTGAAGGAGGTAAACGTGAATGTTTCTCCTAAGATATTTAGGGAATATACTTTGATGGGTATTCCAAAGTAACTCCCTATGTAGCTCTGATATCTACAATGTAAGTTTGATATGGATGCCACAAGTTACCTTTATGATTTATGATTTCTGTGTGTCTTTCTTAAATCTTATTATTCCATGACGTAAGTAAAAGATTTCATGTTTTGAATGTATTTATGATCAAATGTTTTCATTCTTTGTTTTATAACCCTTAATGATCTTTTTTTTCCTCATCCCAAGTTTGAAATGTTTTCACAGGACTTAAAGATGAATAGGGTCAAGGATGTGATCAAGGAAAAGTCATGTTGTCTAAAACATGGAACTAGACATGACTCTTATTTTCAAGAGTTCATGTTTTGCAAAAAAAATATGGAAACTGTGTAGAAATGTATACTTTGTAAGTTTTGAGATGTAATGTAATTGTTATACCTAATTCTCTAAAACTCTAAACCAGAAAATATACTCAATGTGAATTATCCATTTAATTCAAAATTATGTAATGTTTAAGGTCGGGTCCTTATAGTGCATGTGTCCATTAATTTTCTGGTGGAAGCCGAAGGTAATGGTGGCTACTAGCACATCAGGATCGAGGTGATGTTATTTTTAGATATCCACATGGGTTGGTGTTGAGTGTGTGATACACATGATGTGAGGTATTAAATTAGGTAAGAGGATCGATTTAATTTTTGAGGAAACAATAATTTATCATGGTTAATATTAAATGTTATTTGTATAAATGATAAAATAAAATATAGACATAAAATCATGTATAAACTTTATAAATAGAAAAAAGATTAATAATTGAATGGATATATATAATCCATTTCTTTTACATTAATGATCCACTTTTTAAGTTAAAATGTCATTCCTTAATAGTTATGTAAATTGAAATCGAAAATAAAAAACTCAAACTCTTCTACAAAATGTTCTCTCCTCTACAAAACCAACCCACATCACTCCTTTGGTTTTCACATGAATATATACCAACATTTCATATAATAATTTTCACACTCTTGTTACATATTGTTTTGTCCATTACTATAAAACATGCAACAAGTAGAGATATTGTAATGCCCCACCCCATACACAAAAATCTGGTGCATTATTTTATAAACTAGGCATTATTATAAGGAATTAAATCCAAAATGACCTAAATATTTGGTGGTTTTGTAGAAATATATTACTTATATGATACCCATAACACATTGAGAAAATAAAATAATTCATAACATAATTAAACTCTCAGAAACCTTGAAACTCATTTAATGTATTCCTCTTCATAATGTATGGAATGGAACCATAATAAGGTTGATCTCAAATATTCAGTAAGGGTATGAAAATATGAAGAAATGATGAATTAATGAGAATAAATCAGCAATTAAATATAAATAAATTACAACACATGCCGTTAAAATAACTGGATAATTCATAATCAATATGGAAAGGTATGTTACTGGAAAAATATTCCATTGAATCAGTAATCAGTGAATGAAATGCATCAATATATCTTATAGCATGAAATCCTAGTGGATAATAACAATGATAACTGAAATCTATATGAAAAAATTGATTAATTATTTTACGTAATGCCTATGGAACTTGAAAAACTATACAGTCATGAAATTTCACAAGATGGTTTAAAACTATTGGTAGAACCCCATTTAATTCAGAAAAATACATTTGATCATGAGAACATGACAAGGCATCAAGGGGATATATAATGAACAACGTCCAAATATCATTTCTAATAAAAATCATTCCCCATATCAAGTAATCTATTTAATTAATAATTAATAAGCCTTATCAAATATCTCTATTGAATAAATAAAGAAAATATTTTAATAATTACCTAGTTGAGGAAATTTAACTATAAGAGTTTTTTATGTTTATTAGTATAAGAACTAATTAAATATCATTAAAAACATTCTTAAGAAATGTAATATTTAAAGATTACAATGTGTCCCATACCACTTTGAATCATTTGAATCATAATTCCCATGAAAGAATAAAATTAAATGAAACTTATAGTATCATAAAAATAATGATATTAATGATATAACATTCCAATAGGGAATTATATACACCATATTATAGAAATTATGTTTATAACTTTACAATATGCCTCAATGAAATGAAATTGAGACAAAATCCCTTACCTCACAAAGGAGAGATTCTAGGATGAGGGGAGGGGAGTTTAGAGGATAAATGGGTAGATTATGGTTGAGATAGTATCCTTAATTTGGTATGAGGAAGTGAAGGATGAGGATCCATTTAATAATTGAGGTGAGGCATAAATTAGAAAACCTCAAAATCTAAAAATATGATAAGGTTATTATAGATCCAAAGACTTCCAAATGGGATATAAATGAACATGGAAGAATTTATAAAAATATATTATCTGCTATGTTATTATTTAACATTTTTGAGATTTTTTAAATAATTTAACAAAATATTAATTTAATAAAAAAATAATATTTTCAAATTTGACAATTATCATTTAATTTCACTTCCAATATATCATCAAAATTAGGAATTCCAGTATAATTATATAACAAATCCCTATAATTCCTATTATATGTGTAATATTAATTAGATATATTAGTTCTTTCGAAATATATGGAATGTAATACTTTTAAAATAAATTATTTTATTTTTATGTTAATTAAATAGATAATGTTTTATCATTGGAGAAGTATTTATGGTAATTATATAACTTCTATAAAATAAAAATAAATTTAAATAATCAAAAAATTATCATTAATATAAAAATACATTTAGTTTTGTTCATATCATCATTTTGTCTCTATGTGGACACATAAATGATATTATATACAAAGAGAATTAAATTTTGTGACAATATTCCATTTAAACAATATATAAGATATTTTCATGGCAATGTTTCTATTATCAAACTCCATTATATCTTAACATGATAAGTATAGAATCATCTTTATCTAATAATTTTTATTCATGTTTAGGTAACATTATTTCTCATATCATTTGTCTTTAAGCCTTATTTAATCTTATTAACTCTTATCATGACCACATGGATGTTTACTATTTAATGGTAAATATTGTTAATATAAAATTCCAAAAAACCCTAAAGGAGACATGGATGACATTTTATACATTATCCCAATCATTTGGATGATTTTTAGATTTTTATAAATTATATATTATATAATAAAATGATATTTATTTTATATTATAGTTAAAGTAAATTTTGACACAATTCATTTCATGACTTTTAAGAAAATATCAATACATAAGAAAACTTCAAAAAAATAATTTTTGGATCCCTACTATATCAAGGTCATCCATACTTTTTTTTATGAAATTAATTATATAATATTATTTTTTTTAATTTTTTTAATAAAATTTAATTTATATGTCCATTAACTAAACAATTGCTAAATCATAATTGTGAAAGACATTAAATTATGTATATATTTCCTAAATATTGAGATTAATTTATAATGATGAATATAAAAATTTAATCTTTTCAAAGACTATTTATAGTCAAAGTTATATTTTGAATAACCGTACATAATAAATGAAACACTTACTAAAAACATGAGTATGACATATTTATCATTCTAAAAAATAAAATAATATAAAAGCCTTAACATCATCCATGTTTCTCCAATAGGATAAAAAATCATCCCAAAGGTGATTTTGGTTGACAATAGCTCATCCAATTAAATTTTTACAAGTGTGTGGATAATTTTATAATAGTTATAATATTATTTTTACTCTTAATTACCAGATTTACACTTAACCTAGATAATTTAAAAAATACTATATATTCTATTCACATTTTTTCAATATAAGGGACCTAATTTCTAATGTAGAACCTTATTATTTATAATTTAGAGCCCATTTTCAGAAATTCAATTCAAAAATTTATCTTAAATTAATTTAAATTTAATCTCAAAAATGTGAAGTCGAAGTGGGTTTTTAATGAGAAAACATTCAAAAGATTGAAATGTTTTTATATCCTTGTTCAAATTGAAGTTGAATAAAATAAACATAAATAGATTACCTGATAAAAAATGATATAAATATAATTTAAAATCAATTAAAATTATAAATTAACACGATAAATTATTTATATGAAAAATATATTTTCAATTAAAATGTAATATTTTATCATTATTAATTAAAACATTAAATTTATCAAAAAAATTCCTAAAATTCAAAAACAAATATTCATATTTAAATTGAAATGTTTATTATATCATATAAAATTTATTAATGTTTCAAAATTAGAATTAAAGTAGGTTCTTCATTAAATAGAGGCAAAACTGCCTTTAGAATAATCTAGGGTTTTATGAATAAAATTGGGATTATTCTTTTGAAATGACTATAAAATATAATTTATAAATATCAAAATAATTTATTGAACATGTAATGTATTTATTTCAATAATATCATTCACTAATAGAAATTAATTTAATTTGTTAAGATAGAATTACTTTATTTGTAAAAAAAATAGTTCATTAAAACAACATTTCTGATATGTTCAGTTGGTTCCTATATTCATTTGTAACAAATTAATTCAACCATATATTTTCTAAATACATTAAATATTATTAATAAACATCAAAATAATGGTGTGGATATTTATTATTATATTAAATTTTAAAACATTAATAATGTATTATAGTTTCGTAAAACATGGTCTTGCTTGTAACACAAGCCAGCTCATTATTTTGTGTAGCATAAACTTAACATGTTGTTGTGTATATAGAAGGATAGTAAAAATGTAAAATTTATTCAAAAATTATAATACTATAATGTTTTCATGTGTTAAATTCTCTCCACATTAATTAAATTGTGTCCCCACAATTTAAACTTAATCATTGTAGTCTAGGGCTTGATATTTGAAAATATTTTTTTGGGAAACCCACATCAAAAATAATGTTAATAAATCATAATTTTAATAATTGTGAAAATGAAATATGAAGGACTCCAAAAAACTAAGATTACTAGTAGGATAAAATTATTAGAAATTGAAAACAAGGATATGGAACAGAAATCAAACCATCAAGTTCTAATGGATATTTTTAGAGAACATGGCCATCCAAAAGACTACAACTAAAATATCACAAATATTGGATGGGATAAAGGGGCCATTGGTTTCTCAATGTGAAAATTTAATAAATATAATTTTTCCCAAATTCTTTTCCTATAGTAGATGGATTATTTTAAAATATAGACAAGAACATGAAAAAAATAATCTTACTTGATTTCATACAACATCATAAGAATGATCTTATCATTTAGTTGTGCTTTTCACTACTTTCACTTCATATCCTATACTATGAAATAGATATTCCTGTTGATTATTTCATACATGAAGCACGTTAATAAATCAAAAGATCAGCTAGTCATTCCTTCTACCTTTAAATATTTACTAAAACCAAAATATTAAGCACCTAGTATCCAATAAATCATTCTTTTACCTAAAAATTAATATCCAATGTTAAACATAATCCATTCCAATTATGAGACTCATTCAAATTACATTTGTCCAAATTTTCATTCTAAATTGTCTTATAAAAATCCAAATTCATTCTTAATGTCATACTACCCAAATAATGTAATGTGTCTCTTATTTTAACATGCCAAATATTTTTTCACCTTTAAAACCCTAAAGAAAATGTTTAGGATTACAAATCCTTAAATAAAATTTTTTGTGTTGCAATACTTATATATCTTAGTATTCTTATAATCAAACCACCATTGATGAAATAATTCTTGAATCCAAATACACAATAATGTTAATCATTCCACTTCATTATTAAACCATTCACTATTATTCATCTTACTATTCCTTATAACCTCCTTCATTTAATTTTTATTTTATATTTTCTTCATTATAAGTGGTTTACCCATTACTTATATGACCTTTCTGATTATTAATATTGACCAAAACCCAATTCACTATGTTGGAAACACTAGTCCCAGTGATATAGTAAAGAGTAATCATTTATAGAATATCTAAATCATAGATTCTTATTTTAAATATTTGATTACATAGGATTAACAAAGATTATTCATTCTCATTACCAAATAAAATGTTTTTTATCTGATACATATACATATAATCATGGTCAGTCATAGGGTAATTTTACCTATTCAATGATTTCAAAATCTAGTTTTTAAGGCTGATGCTAAACTTCCTTTGATACCAATAGTAATTCATAGAACCCAAAATCCTGGATCATGTCCATTGTTTTATTACATTGACATGATTATAAGGAATCAAATCCTGAAGGATCGAACTGTTTAGTAGTTTTATAAAACCAAATTATAAAAATGATACCCATAATACATTGGGAAATAAAAATAAATAATAACATAAGAAAAAGGTCATAATCCTTGAAACTTCTTCAAATAATTCTGATATATAACCTAGGTTAAGGAAACATAATAATGGTTTTCTCAAATAATTGATAAAGGTGAGTGAATTGGTAGCAATAATGAGAAAATATAAACATATCATCGTAAATAACTAATAACACATGCCATTCCAATAACTAGATAAATAATAATCAATATCGAAAGCTATGTAACAGAAAACACATGCCATTTAATGAATAAAATTAGAATTAAATTCACCCTTATATTTTATCATAATAAAAAAATAGAAAATAATAAATATAACCTAAATATCTATGAAATAAATGATTAATTATTAGACGTCATGTCAGAGGCACATGAAAAACAATACCATAAATACCTTTAATAGAAAGATTAAAAAATAATTACAGAAACCTATATAATTTTTCCAATTTATTTATCTCATTATAACCTGTCGATACATTGAAGGGCTATCTAATTTATGGGGCCCTCACATTATTGCCAGTCCAAAGCATTCCTCATATTGACTAATCAATTTCATTAATAATTATTATGTCTTATCAAATAACTATATTGAATTAAGAATACGAATTTATTAAAAATTTTCAATTGTAGGATAATTAAAAAAAGGTTTTTTGATGTTGATTAATGGAAATAGTATTGAGAAATCATTATAAACTTTCTTAAGGAAAATAATTTTTAAACATTCCAAAGTGTCCTAAAAACACTTTCAAACATTTTAATCACAATTCATGTGAAGGAATAACATTAAATAATTCATAAAAAATTATAAAAAATTGATATTAATAACATAACATGAAAATATGGAAGTATATACACCATATAAAAGAAACTAGATTCATAACATTACAATATACCTGAATGAATTGAAATTGAGACAAAATCCCTTACCTCGCACTTATTTTTGGTTGTACCTACTTTACACTAATTTATAATGGGTTAAATAATTTTAATAATTTATATCATAACCTTATTCATATTTATGATATCATATATGAACTTATTATACTATTTTATCACCAATTTGTTAATAATATTTCATCATTTTCACTCTTTTGGTTGGTAATTGCCTTGTATCTCGAATATGTTTTTACTTGTTATAATTTTTTCTAATTACCTGGATAAAGATTTCATCATATCACGAATATTAACCCTGATTTAAATATAATATAAATTCATTACCTATATATTTATAATAACCTATAAAATTTGGAGATATGAAATGAAATGAACAATTCCTGGAGACGCGAGTTCGTACGTATGCATGAACACTACTTTTGTTTTTTCTCCAAATTAAACGAATGATGATTAAATTATTTATATGTATATTATAATTATATTATCATATATATATATATGTCATATATATCACATATTTCTATTTAAAAAATCCTTTATATGTTCTATTTATAGTGTGAACAAATCACATCGCTATGAAGAGGAAGTTATCTACACTTCCACAAACTATGTTATCATATTTTTTCAAAATAGAAATCATGATGGTATGTGTTATATATCTATTCAATAAGTATTAATATAACATATATAACATATATATCATATGTAAACATTGTATACAGTATAATAACGAACCATGAGTAGTGTTAAAGGAAGAATGAACAACACTGCTTGACAATGTGGTAGTTCACTGTGCACGAATGGTGAATTCATTGCACATCTGATGGAATTGTGTTTAAGTGTAGGTATACCCCCTAACATAAAAACATCTTGATATATTTAGGATAATTTTTTTATTATATAATCATTTAATAATTATAAATTTATGAGTTAGGAATGAAATAAAACTAATGTGATCGTTGAAGAACATTACCTTATTATTGGGTGTCTCCTTTCGATTTATAACAAAATACATTCTTGGTTATCTTTTTTTCCAGTGGGAGAATTGTATGAAAATTAGAGGGAAGTTTTTTGGAGAAATTGGCATAGTATAGACGATAAATAAGGCACAAATTGGTGTGAGGAAGTGATATAGAAACTGCCCTTTTAAAATTGAGGTTAGTGGCACTTTAAGAAACCTCAAAATATTAAAATATAATAAGGTTATTCTAGATATATTTTCATAAAAATGTTATATAAGTGGATAGTGGAAGACATTTTTAACATATATTATCCCATTTTCGTTATTTTAAATTTATGTGATTTTTAAACATTTTAACAAAATATTAATTCAATATAAAATAATTATTGTCAAATTTGAAACTATTCACTTAATTTGACTTCCATTACATCAAGAAAATTTTTAAATTTGAATATAATTATTTCAAAAATATATAATATATTCATAAGATCAATTAAATTAGTTATAAAAATTCATTTATCAAAAATATATGAAAAGTAATATTTTTAAAATAATTTTTCTTCTTTTAATTAAATTATTATTATTATAACATTGAAGAAGTATTTAAGGTAATAACATAATTTATAAAAAATTAAAATCCATTAACCCAAATAAAATAATTTTATTAATATTGATATAGACATTTACGTTCATTCGTTTCTTTATTTTGTCCCTATGTGGAAACATTAATGATATTAAATACAAAGAGAGTGATATTTTATAACTATATTTGATTTATATAATATTTATGGTATTTTTGTGTGAATGTGTCCATTATGTTCATGAGGGTATAATCTTATTTTCACTATAATTTTTTACATGTTTAGGTCTCATTAATTCCTTTATCATTAGGTTTTAATAATTATTTAATCCCTTTATCTCTTTCTAAGACAACATGGCTATTTTACTCATTAAAGTTTTCTATATTTACTATAAAATTACAAAAAATCATAAATGAGTAAAATATTAAATTTTCAACTCTATCCTATCCTTTTTTGTATGTTTTTATTTTTATGAATTTTATTTCATTTAGTAAAATATTATTTATTTTACAATATCATTAATATTCAATTTTGACCCTATTAATTTCTCTACTTTTTAAAAATATCAATAAAGAATATAACATCAAAACAAAAATTTGAATCCCTTTTATGTGAATGTAATCAATAAAATTTATGGATGAAATTAATTATATCAAATTATATTTATTATAATATTGTTAGAAACATATATTTTATATGTCTATTGATTAATCAATTGATGCATCTTCATTGTGTAAGCTTTTAATTAATTTATTTATTTCTTAAAAATTTAAAATAAATTATCCGGTTGAATATAAATAATTTATATTTCCCATGAATATTTAAAGTCTAATTTTTAGTCTGAAAACCATATATAAATATTTTAACACTTATTAAAAACATAAGTATGAAATATCTAACATTCCATAGAACAAAATAATATAATTTATTTAAACATGTCCAAGAAGCTCCAAGATGCCATAAAATTGACCAAAGGTTGGTGTTGGATTAAAATATATCATTGGGTAAAATTATGATATGTGTTAGGATAATATCATTATACTTATAATATTATTTGTATCCTTTACTCGATTTACACTTAACTGTGGTAAATCAAAAAATACTAGAGTACTATTCGTATATTGTTGGAAAATAAAATGGAAATTGTTACTAAATTTTGACCTTATTATTCCAAATATGTAATAAATTTCTCAAGATTCAATTCGCCTAATTTTCTAAAAGTAATTTAAAATTATCTTTGCATATGGGGCATGAATATATGTTTTGAAAGTGAAAACATTCAAAAGGTTGAAATGACTTTATATCCTTACTCAATGTGAAGTTGGTTCCAATGAACTACATTATATTAAATGATACAAAAAATGATCTAATTATTCATTAAAACTAATTAAAAATATAATTTAACATTATAAATTATTTATATGAAAAAACTTGTTTTCAATTAAAATACAATATTTTACCACTATCCAACAAAATATGAAACTTGTCAAAAAATACCAAAAATTAAAAAAAAAACTTATATTTTTATCATACTATTTAAAAGAAGAAGTTTACTTTGTAATATATGATTTATAAAAGTTTAACAAATTATACCTAAAATAAGTTCTCCTTTAAAAGGCTGTAAAACTTCCTATAGAAAAATTATATGCTTATATTCAAAAAATTTGGTTTGTTCGCATCTTATGTCTATCAAATATATTGGATGAATTTAAAAATATTTTATTTAATATATAATGTATATATTTCACAAATATCATTCAATAATAGTAACCAATTTAATTTTTTAAGATAAAACTACTTTGTGAGCATAAAAATATTTTATTATAACAACATTTCAAATATATTCAGTTAGTTCCTATATTCATTTGTAACCAATGATTTAAACCATATATTTTTCATATGTTAGTTAATACTACACAAAACTATCAACTAATATATTATGTTATATCTTATTATATCAAATTATAATAATTTGGTAATATTTTATTTTTTTGTAAAACTTGGCATTTTGTGTAACTCAAGAAAAATCATTTTTGTGTGTAGTGTAAGATTAAAATGGTGATGTGTATACAATAATCTAGTAACAAAATGAAATTTATTGAAAATGAAAATTTTATAAATTCTTGGGGTGTTAAATCCCCCTCCCCCACCTTAACTAAATTTTCTCCTCCCAATTTAATCTTAATCTCAGTATTCTAGGGTTTGATTTTTGAAAATATACAATTTTTTAGAAACCCACATTGTAAATTATTTCAATAAAACATCCTCTTAATAAGAGGGAAAATGAAATGTGAAGGTGGCCAAAAAATTAGGCATTCTAATATGATAACATTATAGGAAATTGAAAACAAATACATAGAAAAGAAATCAAACCATAAATTTCTGTTCAAGAGTGTTAGATAAAATGGTCATCATAAAGTTTACCATCATAAAATTATAAATCTATGGTAGGATAAATAGTCCAACTATTTCTCAGTATGAAAAATAAATGAATTTCATTTTGATTCAAAAAAAGTTTCCTATGGTTGAGGGATTATTTTAATATCAAGATAAGTATATGAGAAAATAAACCTACTTAATTTCATTCAATTTTATAAGAATTATCTTATCCTTTGTTTGTGCATTGATATATTTTCACTTCACCTCTTAATCCATGAAATGGATATTCAAGTGGAATATTTATTACCTAAGGCACTTTAATGAATCATAAGAACCAGAAGTCATTCCTTTAAGTGTTAAATATCTACTGACCCCAAAATGGTTAGCACATTGTATCCAATGAATCCTACTCTATCCTCAAACAATAATATCTAGTGTTCAATATAATACATTCCTTCCATAATACTAATTAAAAAAACATCTTTCCAAATTCTAAGTCTAAATAGGTCTCTAAATTTCCTACCACCGTTGTGACATCTTATTCAATAAACAATGTAATGTATCTATTATTGTAACATATAAAATATTTTATCACCATAAAAACATTAATGAAATGGTTAATTATTATAAATCCTTAATGAAGAAGTAATGAAGTACATTCCTTATATATCTCATGATTATTATAACGAGAGCATCGTTTATGGAACAAATCTTGATTACAAATACAAAATAACATTAATAATTACACTTAATTCTTAAAAAACTCACTTTGTTGCATCATATTATTCCTTAATACCTCCTTCCTTTCAATTTTAGTTTTTATCCACTTCATCTTTAGATGCATAACCATTACTTCTATGTCCTTTTGTATTCTATCCATTGACCAAAACCCAAAGAACAATATAAGAAAGATAAATCATATTGATATAGTCTTGGAGAATCAAATATAAGAGGTATAAATCATGAAATATTCATCTTAATATATTAGTACATAGGTTTACCATAGATTATCCATTTTCATTACCAAATATATGGGTTGTTATCCAATAATTATACTTATAATCATGTTTGGTCAAAGGGTTGTGTTCCTAATCTAGGTTTTCAAAATTTAGTATCCAATGACTCTACTAAACCTATTTTTATACCAACTATAATGACCGGACACTATAATCCCATATCTAGTGAATTATTTTATTATATTGGAATGATTATAAGGAAAAAAATCCATAATTATTGTATTGTTTAGTAGTTTTATAAAACCATATTACAAACATAATACCCATAATACATTGGTAAAAGAAAATAAAGCATAACATAAGTAAAATATAGTATAGTATGAAACTCATTCAATGTATTCTTTTTCATAAACATGGTAATGTAATAATAATAAGGGTGAGCTCAAATTCTTTTCAATGGTAATTAAATTGGAATTAACAATGAATTAATGAGAAATAATCAACATGGAACGTTAAATAACTGATATCACATGCCATTAAAATAAACTGATAAGGGATCATCAATATGGAAAGGTAAGTAACTCATAACACATGTTCTCTAATGGAAAAACTAAGAATTAAATGCATCTATATATTTTATCATATAAAAACCTTATGGATAATAACAGTGATAACTGCAATATCTTTGAAGTAAATGCTTTGTTTTTTTATGTTATGTCTAAGGAACAAGAAAACCTATATGGTAAAGACCGTTAAAAATGTAGTTTAAAACTACTACTAGAAATCTATTTAATTTTTCCCACTTATTTATATCGTGAGAACCAGTAGATTCATCATGGGTCTATATAAATTCTTTTCCCCGTCCGTCATTTCCAGTCCAAAGCTTTCCTCATATAGAGTAACTTTTCTAATTAATAATTAAAATTCTATATCAAATATACTTATTGAATAAATAATATTTTTTATCAATAATTCCCCAATGAAGGATAATATACTACAAGTCTTTTTGAAATTTATGAATGGAAATACTATTAAAATGTGATTACCAACAATCTTAAGTAAAATAATCATTAAACAATCCAAAATATAGCATAAAATGTTGAAACATTTGAATCGTAATTCCCATGGATGAATAATATTAAATATAACATATAATATCCTGAAAATATGGTTATTCATTATATAACATTCAAAGAGGGTAGTATAGAACCCTTATATAATAAATTAGGTGTATAACATTACAATGTGCCACAATGAAATGAAATTAAGATGAAATCCATTAGCTCACACATCCTTTTCGTAGTATATTCTTTAATGAAATTTATAATTTTTTAAAGATGATATTAATTTATATCATAACATTATTCATATTTATGATATCATATATGATCTTCTTATATTATTTTATCACCCATTTGTTAATAATAATTCATCAGTTTCACTATTTCATGTGTTAATTTCATAGTTTATCCAGTATGTTTTTGACATGTAATTTTTTATTAAAATTACAGAGATAATGTTTTCATAAATTCCAATGTTTTAACCATTATATAAATATCATATATATTCATTATACATATATTTATTTAAAAACCAAAATATTTTGTGATATGAAAGGAAGTTCACCATTTGTGAAGATGATAGTCCATACGTATGCACGAATGCTACTTTCATTTAGTTTCCATATTTAATGAATGAAAACTCAATGATATATATGTATATTATAACTAAAGAATCATTTATTTTTTAAATACATCACATATTTTTTTATTAAAACTATATTATGTACATTCCATATATATTGTAAACGAATCACATTTCTTTGAGGATGTGGTAGTCCACATTTTTCCAAACTATGTTATCATATTTACACAAAATGGAAATCATGAAGGTGTGTTTTATATAAATAATCAAGAAGCCTGAAAATAAAAATATATATCAAATATATCAAATATAAATAGCTTGATTATCCTAAAAACCAATTATGAGAGGGGTTAAAGTAAAAATGAATGACATCGTTTCACGAGGTGGTATTTTGACGTACACAAATGGTAAATTCATTACTCATTTTCTATATGTGAGTGTAGGTGTAGGTAAAAACCATAACAAAAAAACATCTAAGTATATATAGGAAACCTTTTATTATATAATATTGTAATAATAAGACCTGAAGGATTGTGTAAAGAAAAAAATATAAAGTGGACATTTGGAGAACGTTGCCTCTTTTTTGGGTAACTCCCTTCAGATTATACCAAAAGACATTTATGGTAAGCTTGTTTTCCAAAAGGGAGGATTACAGGATGAGGGGGGATAATTATGGAGGATAATTGGGTTGATTTTGGTCAACCTAGAAGGATAAATATTCTATGAGGAAGTGAGGGAGTAGGTGCCCTATTATTATTGATATGATCGACACTTTATGAAACTTCACAATATAAAAATATGACAATGTTATTATAGATAAAAAACATTAAAATGGGATGTAAATGATTATTGGAAAAAAATACCATATTTTTTCCCCTTTGTTATTATTTAACATTTTTTTATTATTAAATAACATAACAAAATATTAATTTATTAAAATAAAATCTTTTTCAAATATGAAACTATTCAATTTTTTTACTTCCAATACATAATGAAAAAGAAATAATTTTCATATAATGATTTAATACATCTATAATATATATATTAGATTTTTCAAATTTTTTAGAAAATTTATTTCATCCCAAATATATGAAAAGTAATACTGTTAAAATAAACTATTTTATTTTTCTTTTAGTTAAATAAATATTGTATTAATATTGATAAATTATTTAAGGAAATTATAAAATTTTGAAAAAATTATAAAAAAATATAAAATTTAACAAATTTAATTTATATAAACATCGATATTTCGGTTCATTCATATCTTGATTTTATCCCTTTGGGGACAAATAAATGATATTAAATACAAAGAGGGTGATATTTCTAATATATCATTGATTTAAATAATATAAAATATATTTTCATGGGAAAGTGTTTATTAAAAAACTAAAATTATATAATATGGTTAAAAGGGTAGAATCCTATTTTTGAAATAATTTTTAGATAGGTTTAGCTCATATTTTAACCCTTATCTTTTAACATTAAACCCAATTTATTCCCCATAACTCTTACCGTGACAACTTGGCATTTTACACTTTAAGGTTCAATATAGTTACTATAAATTCCAATAGAACCATAAATGAGACATGGATAAAATTTAAAAATTTAACCCAATCAATTGGTTTTTTTTTATTTTTATAAATTTCATATCATTTAATTAAATATTATTTATTTTAAAATATAATTAAAGTCAATTTTTTGTCTATTTATTTAATGACTTTTTACAAATTATCAATGAAGAAGATAACTTATAAAAAAATTTAATGAATCCATAATTTTTCAATTTCAACAATAAAATATTTTGATTAAATTATTTGTATCAAATTATATGTATTTTAAATTTTTTAATAAAACTTATTTTATATGACCATTAATTAAACAATTATTCGGTCATCATTGTGCATGCCTCTAATAGAATTATTTATTTCTTAAAAAATAAAAATAAATTCCCATGATCAATGTAATCATTTTTGATTTCTAATGAATTTTTATAGTCATTTTTATATTTTGAATAACAATATATTAAAATTTTATCACTTATTAAACACATGAGTAAGTCATATTTTAGTTTCCTAACAATAAAATACTATAAAAACTTAAGGACAACCCAATGGGTCCAACAGCTCATAAAATTACACCAAGGGTGAGTAAGGTTGAAATTACCTCTAAAAATAAAATTATGAAAAGTGTTAGGAAAATTTTATAATACTAATAACATATTTTTTACCAATAATTACCTAGTCTATCCAAAACCGTGGTAATTAAAAAAATACTAAAGTCACTATTCATATTTTGTCTAGAAATAAAAGTGACCTAATTACTAAATTTATAACATATAATTTAAAATATTTAATCTATTTTTTATAATTTAATTCACATAATAACTAATAAAAAGTTGATCTAATTATACATTTAAACCAATTAAAATTATAATTTTACACTATAAATAATTTATACAAAAAACTATTTTGAATTATAATGCAATATTTTATCAATATTCATCAAAATAAGAATCTTATCAGAAAAATTCTAAAGATTCAACCAAAGTAAATTTTTATATTCCTATATAAAATAATAAGTTTATTTTGTGATATATAATTTATAAAAGTTTCAAAAATTGGATTTAAAATAAATTCTCAATTAAAAGGTGGAAACTGCCTATAGAAAAATATTGGGTTTTATGTATAAATTTGTTTTGTTGTTATTTTAGGAATATAAAATATATTTGATGAATATCAGAAAATTTTATTGAAAATAAAAGTTATATTTTATAACTATTTTCGTTGACTAATATTATGTAATTTAATTTATTAATATTAAATGAATTTTTCCCCAAAAAAATAACTCTTTATAACAACATTTCCTATATATTCAGTTTTTTCCTTTCATCATTTGTAACCAATGATTTCAACAATATATTTTCATAAGTTAGATAATACATTTCACAATCTTAAAAATAATTGATAGGTAATATCTTTTTACGTAAAATAATAATATTTTAATTATATATTGTTTTATAGTAAAAAATAGCCTTGAAAGTAATGCAATACAACTCATTTTTGGGTGTATTGTAATATTAACATGGTGTTTTGTATAAATACAAATAGTAAAAATTTAATTAATTCAAAAATGAATATATCATATTTTATTGGAGTGTGACATTCTCCCAAACTTAATTAAATTTAATCCTCACAATTTAAAAATCCTATTGGTAGTTTAGGGTTTGATATTGGAAAATAAACAATTTTTTAGAACCTTACATTGTAAACAGTGTTAATAAAAAATCATATTAATATTATGGGAAAGTAAATGATAAGGTCACTAGAATACAAGTATTTCAAATAGTATAACATTATTTAAATTCAAAATTGATACATGAAAGAGAAATCAACCCATCATGTTCTGATGGATAGTGCTAGGGAACATGGTCATCAGAAAATCTACCTTCATAAAACCATAATTATTTAATTGGTTAAAGAGGCCATTGATCTCTTGATATGAAAACTAAATAAATAGAGTTTACATTCCAATTTTTTTTCTTATAGTTGAGGGATTATTTTAATATCTACATAAAAACATGATAAAATAATCTTACTTGATTTCATTCAATTTTATAAGAATGATCTTATCCTTTGGTTGTGCTTTGATCTATTTTTACTTCATCTCTTACTCCAAAAATGTATATTCAATTTGAAAATTTCATACCTAAAGCACATTAATAATTCATATTATCCCCCATTTATTATTTTCTTCTTTAAATTTTTACTGACACCAAAACAGATAGTGCATAGTATCTAATAAATCATAATTTAACCTCAAACAATAATATCCAATGTTCAACATAATCCACTAAAACCTTGAGACTCATTTGATATACTTCTGTCCAAATTAACATTCGAAAAATGTCTCTAAATTTCCAAAAATCAAACATAACATCATACTTTCAAAAAAAATGTAATGTAGATTTTATTGTTACATACCAAATATTTGATCACCCTAAAAACATTAATGAATATTACCGTGATTCTGAATAGTTAATGATTATGTACTGATGCATAATCCTTATATATCACATGATTCTTATAACCATAACACCACTATTGAAAGAATTCATGAATCCTGATACACAAGAACTTTAATCATTCAACTTCATTCTTAGACCATTCACAATGCTTCATCATCTTATTCCTTAATACCTCCTTCCGTTCATTTGTATTTTACAGTCACATTATCATCAGTAGTATAACCATAAATTCAATGACCATACTGATTCTAACTATTGACCAAAACCCAAAGAACATTGTGGTAAACACTAATCATAGAGATATAGTCATGAATAATCAATTATAGGATGTCTAAATCATAACATCTTCTTATAAATATTTGATTCCTTAGGTTTAAGATAGATTATCCATTGTCATTACCAAATCAATAGATTCTTTCCAATACTTAAACCTAATCAAGTCCATTCATATGGTTATGTTCCCTAATCTATGTTTTCTAAATCTAGTTTCCAAGGTTGCTGCTAAAATTCCTTTGATAGAAACAATAACACCTCAACCCCAGAAGCCTGCAGTCGGTGCATTATTTTTTTACTTTGGCATGATTATAAGGAATCAAATTTCAAATGACCGAACAGTTTATTAGTGCTAGAAAATAATATTACATACATTATACCCATAATACATTGTGAAAAAAAATCATAACTTAAGTAAAATATCGGCATCCATGAAACTCAGTCAAAGGATTCCTCTTCTTAACGGGGGGAAAGGAAACAGAATAAAGATCGTCCCAAATTATTATTAAGTTCATTTAAATTATAATAAATATTAAATTAATGAGAATAAATCAAAATGTAATTGTAAATAACTAATAACATGTGCCATTAAAATAACTGGATGAGGAATAATAAATATGGAATGGTTAGTAATTGATAACACATACCATTTAATTAATATTTTGAGTATGAAATGCATCCATATTTTTTTCCATATAAAAACCATATGGATAATAATAATGATAACTGAAATATCAATGAAGAAAGTGATTAATTGTTGGACTCCATGTATAAGGCACATTAAAACATGTACCATCGATAACTTTAAAAATACGTTTTAAAAATACTTGTATAAACCCATTTAATTCGTCCAAATCATTTTTCTCATGATAACCATTGGACACATAGATAGTCTATATGATGTTTGGGCCCCACACATCATTTCTAATCTAAATCATTCCACATATCGAGAAATCAATTTAATTAATAGTTAATATGACTTATCAAATATTTGTATTTAATAATTAATAAAAATTTATCAATAATTATTCAATTAAGGATAAGTTAGAACATGTTCTATTTATTTTTATGAATGGAAATACTATTGAAGTAACATAAAAGGAATTCTTAAGGAAAATAATCTTTAAAGATTCCAAAGTGTCTCATACAGTCTTGAAACATTTGAATCATAATTTCAGTGAAGGAATAACATTTAATGAACTTAGAATATCATATAAAAATAGATATTCATTATATAACAAGCCAAGTGGTATGTATATACACCATATAAAATAAAGGCGGGGCATAATATTACAATATGACTCAATGAAATAAAATTGAGATGAAATCCCTTACCTCACACATCATTTGGGTTGTACATTATTTAACCACTTTTATAATATTATAAATCATAATATTAATTTATATAAGAACCCTATTTATATTTATGATATTCTATATGATCTTATTATTTTATTTTTGTCAACTTTTTGTTATTAATCATTCTTCATTTTCATTATTTTGGGTGTTAATTTCCCAGTTTTTCAAGTATGTTTTGAGTTGTTATTTGTTATTCAAATTAAAAATATCATGATTCCATAATCTCTAGAATTTCAAGGATAATTTAAATTTCATATTGTATATATATATCTAATATTCCATAAAATTTAGAGATATAAAATGAAATTCATCATTTATGGAGACGATATGTCATACGTAGGGATGAACACTACATTTATTTGTATTCAATATTAAAAAATGAAATTTAAATGATATATATGTATATTATAATTAAAATATCTTATATATTTTATATATATCACATATGTTTAGTAAAACTATAATTTATATGTTCCATGTATATTTTGAATGAATCACATCAAATTGAGGAGGCGGTAGTCCACAGTTCCACAAACGATGTTATCGTATTTACAAAAAATGGATATCATGAAGGTATGTGTTATATAACAGTAAAATTAGTTTCAAGATATCATAAATATTATATATAACATATATAAATATAATTTCCATCATAATGACCTACCAAAAGTGGTGTAAAACTAAAAATGAATGACATTGTTTCGTGAGGTGGCAGTTCACTATAGATGAACGGTAAATTAATTACCCATTTAATGGAAGTGTGTGTTGGTGTAGGTAGAAACCATAACATAAAATCATCTCATTATATTTATTATTCTTGTTTTATTATATAATAATGAAGTAATATGAATTTATGGAGTGGAAAATAAATAAAACTAATGTAACCGTAGAAGAACATTACATCCTTTTTGGGTAGCTCCTTTCGGTTTTTTTCAAAATAATTTTTGGTTACCATTATACACAATTAGAGGATACTATAATGATTAATTTGATTTTTGGAGGGTAAATTGATAGATTTTGGTTAAGCTAGAAATATCAATGTGGTGTGAGGAAGTGAGGTATGTGGTTCCATTTCATAATTGAGGTGTGGGGCACATTAGGAAACCTAAAAATATTAAAATATAATAAGTTTATTCTAGATTCAAAACATGAAAATGGGATATAAATGAATATGGGAACACATTTTTGACTATATATTATCCCCATTTTATTATATAACATATTTTTGTTTTTAAAATAATTTAACAAAATATTAATTTAATAAAATACCATTATTTTAAAAAAATTCACTATTCACTTATTCTGACTTCTAATACATCAAGACATTATGGTAATTCTAAAATAATGATTTAAAGAATCTCCCATATATCCAGTAAATCCTTAAACTTAATTATACAAATTAATTCATCCCAAATATATTATAATTAACACTTTTAAAATTAATTATTCTATTTTTCTCTTAATTAAAATAATATTGTTTTAACATTAATGAAGTGTTTTAGGTAATTATATATTATATACAAATTGAAAATAAATTCAAATAATGTAACTAATATAATTAATATCAAAATAGATATTTTTTTGTTTATATATATGTTTTGTCCCAATGTCGACACATCAATGATATTAAATACAGAGAGAGTGACATTTCGTAACTATCATTGATTTAAATAATATATAAGTTATTTTTATGTTAAAGCATATATTAAACAACTCCAATTATATAATATGGTGATAAGGGTAGAAAAATATTTTTTTCAATAATTTTGTTACAAGTTTAGGTTACATTATTACCTTTGTCGTTTGGATTTAATTCTTATTTAATCCCTTTATTGTAACGCCCCAACCCCAATTAACTAGAGTCGGTACATTATTACATAACATTAGGATGATCACAAAATCTAAAGTATCAAACGACCAATTAGTTAAGTAGCCTTTAAAGTACTAGATACATTCATAAGGTTTACATTATATAATTAAATGGAAAACTACAACAACATTGTTTCAATAGACAATACTGAGATCCCATAGACTATCCCTCCAGGTTAGTCATAATATAGTTCTTTGCATCCTGAGAAAAATAAAACATAGAAATGGGTGAGCTCAGATGCTCAGTAAGGATAACAATATAGGGGAAGCATTCATAAATAAGCATAAACATTTATGGAAATTTATAAAACTAAAAAAATTCTTTTCAACATAAACATCATCATAATATATAAAATATAAATCAAAATAATTCCATTTACTTACTCACATGGATATTCTACTAGTTGAATGATCACATGCAATATCAATAACCACTTTCATAATGATGGAATACATAATGCCAGAATTTCATAACCACATAGTCAAGGCCCTGTTCCAAGACTACAAATAAGATTTTGTCAAGGCCTTGTTCCGAGACACTAGTTTGTCTCAAGAAACCTACTGATGCATCGAGGAGGTATAGCGTGCTCCACCCATCACTTACTAATTCCAACGCATTCCTCATACGAAAAGGTTTAAATATAACATAATAATTTGTATTAAAACTAGCATATGAAATGTAAATACTTTATCCATAAACCATGAATGGTATAAAAATAACACATCCACAGTCAAACATATAACAAAACCTTCAATACAATATGGAAGTTTTGTATCACAATAAATCAACTTCAAACAAACATAAAATCCATCAAAGGATGTTGACATATATGAAATCAAAACCTTTTTAGAGAAATATCTCCTTCTATTTTTAAATCATTTAAAATACATGAAATTATAAAAAAAACAATTACATTTGAAAATATTTTTATAAGCCTATAAGGGAAGGTTTGATGATGTTATAATGGCAGAAAACTGTCGCACCTACCGTATAAGTTAAAAAACATTGTTACTTTAATTTTGTCGAAAAGGTCATAAAGTACCTTGTTTGGGAAACAACAGAAAGATTCCTTTAAAACACATAAGTTCAAATAAGGGTATAAATTACTTTAACCCATTTTATAGTAAATAGTAAAAAATGTTTCGAAATACATTTTATGAAACATGGATGTGGATGATAAATAGATCCTAGATGATAAGTACGTATAAACAACCTCGGATAATGAAGAAACTATGAAATTAACCATTACCTTGTACTTTTCTTTGGTCAATGGTAGGTTAACCTCCTGTATAATAGTTAAATCATTGTTATTAAATTATACAAGAATCATATACATAAATATGACATCATATATGATCTTCTAATACTGCTTTGTTAATAATATCTTAGTATTATCATCGTTTTGGGTGTTAACTAATTCGTTTTCTTTTATATGTTTTTTCACACAAGCTATGTTTATAATGGATAGGCTGTATCTTATTCATATCCAGAATGATATACAGTCATTAAAAATTATTTTTAACCATCAACTGAAAATTAGTCTTGAATGGATACGATGGGGAATGAATCTCATCGCGTTCATGGAGACGGTAATCTGTACGTATGCATGAGCGACACTGTCATTCATTTGATTTAAAATCAAATATAATTTCATGGTATATCATATATACAGAATCATTATAATTTTATATTTATTATTTACATCATTTATACTCATTATTATACCCATCCAAATGAGGTTGTGTTTGAATAACAAACTTCACCACGAGGTGGAGACAATAATCCATATATACACACGTGTGGTGACTTTTCAACTCATAGGATAAATAAAATCACTAATATTGTTGTACAATTTTTATAATAACATCACATTATATATAAGATACTGGAGTTATTATTTTAGAATGGAAACAACAAAGAAAGAGGAAGTGGAAGAAGAAAAGAACTTGAAAGAGGTGATGAAATATTTATATCTTCTTCGAGTTCTTCCTTTTGATATGATCAAAAAGGCACCATAGGTTGGATTTCTGACTAAAGGAAGGCCTCTAGGATGAAGTTTGGATAATTGAGAGGGTATTTGGTCAGGGTTTGTCTGATCCAAATGTATTTTAAGGTTTTAATTAGAGAGAAGGGGTAGTTCCCTTTTATAAGAGGGGTGAGGGGAACCTTATCTTGAATGGCCTGAAGGCCTTATTTTTTATTTTATTATAGATAATACCAATTTTAAGGGTTTAAGAGGAACCCATAAATGACCCATAGGCCCAAGACACAAGGCCCAACAAACCTATAATACATGACCCGAAGGCCCGAAGGCATACCATGCCCAATACATGACCCGTAGGCCCATCCCACTTGAACAACCCCTCCCCAGCTTTCGGTTTATAATGGTTTTAAAGTGACTTATATCGAGGATAGGGTGGGGATGGGTCGAAATACTTTCAACCAATATATTTTAGACAGGTTTTGGTCACTATATTAACCTTATCATTTATATTTAACTCTTAGTTAAAAAGTTTGACATTTACCATGTCTCTTTGTATTATTATATTATATGGTAAATAAACATACTATATACTTTCAAAAGAACCCCAAGTGGTTCATTAATGACACATATATCATTATGTATGTCTTTTGTCCGATCCTTATATTTTTAGGAATAGATTATCAATTAATTATATAATATTTGTTTTAAAAACTATTTTATGTCAATTTTCACACTATTTGGTATTTTCTTTTTGCTAAATTCATAACAGCAATATTACTTCGAAACAACTTTCTCTAACCAACCCTAATATGTAATAGTAACATATAAATTTAGTGGAATTCATATAAAGTCTCAAATTACATTTATTTGGATATTTATAATATCAATTATTTTAATATTTAATTAATTAGGTAATTACTGCATCATTATTGTGTCATAAATAAATTAAATTATTTAATGTCTAAAAAATATAAATAAAATACCTTTATGTAGGAAATTTTTAATATTTCTAATGACCATTTATGGTAGAATTTATCTTATTTTTATCCCCATATTAAAAATGTTTTAGTTATTAAAAATGGATTTTAACTCTTTTAACTGTTCTTTGAATTAAATAATAATAAATGTCCTAATCAAATCCAAGTGGACCAAAGAGGTACATATTTTATTACTAAGGTTGTTTTTGGTCGAATTATACTTATCCAACAGAATTAGGACATGTTTTTGCGTAATAATAATATAAATTTTACCCTTAATTTCCCTATTTACTTTTAACCGTGGAAAATAAAACTAAAAAGTTAAAATTCACCAAAAAAAATATTTTCATCTTATTGAACCACATTTTGCTTACTTATATCAACCATGTCTCTTGGATTTTTGAAATTCAATTCACATAAGCGGTAAAATTCTATTTTATGCGAATTTTCAAATGCTTTTAGGAGGTGGGTATAAGACGGTAAAAAGTTCAATAAATTTTTTTTATATATCTAAAATTATTATAAACTGACTCCAATGAATTATATTGAACAAATATAGGTATTATGTATCTATTTTAACAAAAAATAAATTTTAATAAAATTAATAATTATTTTAATAAAAATTTGGCTTTAAACTATAACTTAGTGTTTTTCACTATTCATCAAAAATTGAAAGTTTTTAGAAAAATACCAAAAATACACCCTATGCTAATTTCGATAGTCTGAATCCAAAAATGAAGTCCATTTTTAAGGATAAAATTTATAAAATTTCAAAAGGTGGGTATTGCTATTAATAATGGCTAGTTTGATTGGTTATAGTGTGTTAGAACTCAAAGTTGCATACAACACATGCAATTGTATTATTCAAAGAGAAGCGTATCGTGGAAGCTTGGGGTGTTACATTTCTCTCTTTCTATGACAACCTAGATTTTCACTCTTTAAGGTTTACTATAATTACTATAAAATTTCAAAAGAACCATATATATGTAAACTATATAATTTTAAAATTTATCCATAAATTTGGTTGATGTTTATATTTTTATGAATTTTATAACATTTAATAAAATATTATTTTTTAACAATATCATTCAAAGTCAATTTTGACACTATTGATTTCTTGATTTTTTTTAAAATATCAGTATAGAAGATAACATCAAACCAAAACCATTAAATAATCCCTAATATGTGACTTTAATTGTTAAAATTTGTGGATTAAATTAATTATATCCAATTATATTTATTTGTATATTTTTAAACATATTTTTTATATCCATTGATTAATCAATTACTACATCATCATAGTTGAAGATTTAAATTTTATTATATTTTTACTAAAAAGAAAAACTAAATAATCGTGATGAAGATGAAAAATTTATATTTCAAATGACTATTTATAGTCTTAGTTATATTCTGAATAACCATATATGAAAATTTAAAACTTATTTAAAACATACATTTGATATATTTAACATTCCATAGAATAAAATACTATAACAGCCTTAATTTCATCCATATGACTCCAAGAGGCCATAAAAATTTTCCTAGACTGATTTTGGTTGATTAGATCACATCCAATAAAAACATGTGTTAGGATAATTTCAAAATATTTATATTATAAGTTTTACCCCTTACTTGATTTACCCTTATTCGTTGTAATTAAAAAATACTAGGGTTATTATTCATATTTTGAGCTAAATTTAAAGGGACCTAATTAATAAATTTTAACCATATGGTTTAAAATATTGTATCCATTTCTCAAAATTCAATTCACATAATTTGATAAAATTAATTTAAAATTAACATCATAGACGGGGTGTGAATGTAGGTTCTTAAAGTGAAAATGTTCAAAAGATTCAATTGTTTTTATATCCTTGTTCAATGTGAAGTTTATTTCAAATAATTGCTTTGGAATTACTGATAAAACAATTTATATAATTATTATTTAAAACCAATTAAATATATAATTTATAATTATAAATTATTTATACAAAAATGTTTTTTTCAATTAAAATGAAATATTTTACCATTATTCATCAAAACATTAAACATTTCATAAAAATAACTAAAATTCAACCAAAGTACATATTAATTTTACTATTTAAAATAATAAGTTTCTCTTTTTCATTTATATTTTATAAAAGTGTCAAAATTTGGAATTCATATAGGTTATACATTAAAAGGTGGTAAAACTACCTTTAGAAAAATATAGGCTTTATGCATAAAATTAAAATTTTCTTTATCTTATGACTATAAAATATATTTTTTGACATTAAAATGTTTTTATTGAATACATAATGTCAATATTTCACTAATATTATTCACTAATATAAAATTAATTTAATTTATTTAGACAAAACCTCTTTTGTGCATAAAAATAGTTCTTTATAAAAATATGTCTCATATATTTAGTTGATTACTATATTCATTTGTAACCAATGAATTCAAGCATATATTTTCATAATTTAGTTAATAATATTCATAACCATTATATTAATTGTTGTATTATATCTTTTTTTATTAAATAAAAATCTTTTAATCATATATTTTTTGTCATAAAAACTCAGCCTTGCATGTAATGTAAGAAAACTGATTTTTCAGTGTAGTGTAAGCTGAAAATTGAGTTGTTTATAAATAAATATAGTAAAAAAATAAATTTATTCCAAAATGAAACTTTTTAAAACACTTGGGGTGTTTAATTATCCCTACCCCCTCAATTAAATTGTGTCCTCAGAATTTTATCTTAATCTTCGTAGTATAGGGTTTGATATTTGAAAGAAAACTTCTTTTTAGAAACCCACATCGTATATTGGGTTAGTAAAACATTTCCTCAAAAACAGGGAAATGAAAATGTGAAGGTCCCCATAATAATAGGATTTCTAATATGATACAATTAGTGGATACTATAAACTATGACACAGAAGAGAAATAAAACCATCATGTTCTGATGGAGAGTGTTAGAGAACATGGTGATCAAAAAGTCTACCATCACAAAATCATAAATCAGTAATGGGTTAAAGATTCCATTAATTTCATTGTAAGAAAATTAAATGAATGAAATTTTCAATCCAAATTACTTTATTTAGTTTGTGTATTATTTTAATAACCAGATAAAACATGAAAAAATAATCCTACATGATTCCATTCTATTTTATATGAAGAATATTATCCATTAGTTGTGATTTGATCTATTTTCACTTCATCTCTTACTCCAATAAATTTATGTTCAAGTTGAATATTTCATACCTGATTTAATTTAATGAATTATAAGAACTAGTAGTCATTTTATTGGCCTTTATATATTTACTGAATCCAAAATGATTAGAACACAGTATCCAATGAATCATACTTTTACCTCAAGCAATAATATCCAATGTCCAACTCAATCCATTCCATCCTTAATACTCTTTCAAAATACTTATATCCAAATTCAGAGTCCAAAAAGTTTATTAAATTTCCAATATCCATCTTAACATCAGATTCCCTAAATAGTGTATTATATCTATTAATGTCACATATCAAAAATTTGATCACCATAAAAAACATTAATGAATATGTTCATTATTTAAAATCCTTAAAGAATTAATTTAGTACAATCTATATATATATATATACATATATATATCATGATTATTATAACTAAAGAACTATTTATGGAATTATTCTTGAATCCAAATACCTAATAATATTAATCTTTCAACACAATTCTAAAATTATCCACTACACTTCATCATCATTTTCCTTAATACCTCATTCCTTTAATTTTTATTTTGTAGCCTCTTAATCTTTTGTTTGATAACCATTACTTTTATGACTTCATTGATTCTAAACATTTACCAAAACCCAATGAACAATGTGATAAACACTAATCATATTGATATATTCATGAAGAATTGATTATAGAATGTCAAAATAATGAAATATTATTCTCAATGTTTGAGTCCTCAATTTTAACATAGATTATCCATTGTCAATACGAAATATATTGGAGGTTATTTCATACAAAGACTTATATTCAAGGTCATTCATAGGGCTGTGGTTCATAAACTATTATTCCTAAATTTAGTTTCCATGGTTTCATCTAAACATCCTTTTATACTGACTATGATTCCCAAACATCATAATCCAAGAGACAGTGCATTATTTCATTACATTGGAATGAATATAATGAATCAAATCCTGAAGGACTGAATAGTTTAGTAGTTTTTTAAAACCATATTACAAACATGACACCCATAATACATTGGGAAAGGAAAATAAAGCATAATATAAGTAAAATATCATAATCCTTGAAACTCATTCAAAGTATTACTCTTCATAACCATTGGAATGGAAACATAATAATGGTGAGATAAAATTCTTAGTAAGCGTATGTAAAGTGGAATAAATAAAAAACTAATGAGAATAAATCAACATGTAATGGTATATAATTGATATCAGATACCATTCCAATAACTTCATAAAGTATAATCAATATTTAAAGGTAAGTAACTTATAACATATTTCATTTAATGTATAAATTTAGAATTAAATGCATCCATAGATCTTATCATATGAAACCCTTATGGATAAAAACAATGATAACTGAAATATCATTAAAAGAAATGCTTAATTTTCTGATGTCATGTCTGAGGCACATGAAACCTATACTGTCAATACATTTCAAAAGATAGTTTAAAACTACTGGCAGAAACACATTTAGTTTGGCCAACTTATTTTTCTCATTATAACCTATCGATGCATAGAGGGTGTATTTAAAGTATGTGTCTCACACATCATTTCCAGTCCAAATAATTCTTCATACTGAGTAACAGATTTAATTAATAAATAATATTCCTTATCAAATATCTTTATTGAATTAGGAATAAAAATTTATCAATAGTTACCCTATGGTTGAAATAGAGAAACAATGTGGCTTGATGTTGATGAATGTAAATCCTATTTAAATATCATTAAAAACACTCTTAAGGAAAATAATATTTAAACATTCCAATGTGTGCCTCAAAACATTGAAACATTGGAATCATAATTCCAATAAAAAATAACATTAAATAAAATATAAAATATCATGAAAATAATCATATTCATTATATAACATGCTAATAGGGCAGTATATACACCATATAATAGTAAATAGGTGCATAACATTACAATCTGAATCAATTAAATGAAATTATGAAGAAATCCATTCACTCACACATCCTTTTTTTGTACATTATTTAACCTCATTCATAATTATTTAAATCATGTTATTATTTTATATAATTACATTATTTATTTTTATGATATTTTATATGATCTTATTGTATTATTTTATCACCCATTTGTTAATAATAATTCATCATTTTCACTACTTTGGGTGTTAAAGACCACAATTTCATCATCTTTAAATTTTTAAAAATTATTTAAATATCATATATTTAAATTATATATATATTTATTTATTAAAATACATAAAATTTTGAGATACTAAATTCAAATCCTCATTCATTGAAAAAGTATGTTTTACGTACGAATGAACTCTACTTTCATTTATATTCCATATTAAAAGAATGTAAACTCAAAGATATATATGTATATTATGATTCAAAATATATATATATGTAAAATATTTCACATATGTTGATTAAAACCATCATTTTTAAATTTCATATAAAGTGTAAATGAATCACATCGCTTTGAGGAGGCGGTATTCCACACATCCACAAACTATGTTATCATATATACACAAAATGGAAATCTTAAAGGTGTGTATTAAATAAAAATTAAATAATTTTTAAGATAAAATATATATCATATATATCATATATCAATACCTTTTCTATGATAATAACCATACATGAGTGCTGTTAAAGGAAAAATAAACGACATTATGTCGCGTGGTCATAGTTCATTGTACACAAATGGTAAATTCATTACACATTTGATGGAAGTGTGTGTAAGTGTAGTTATAAATATTAAAATAAAAAAATCTAATTATATTCATGATAATATTTTTATGTAATCATGTAATAATAATAAATGAAGGAGTGTGGATAGAAAAATATCTAAAGTGATCGTTGAAGAACTTTACCTCAATTTTGGGTAACTCCTTTAGAATTAAAAAAACATTCTTGATTATCTTTTTCCCAAAAGGGAGGATTATAAGATGAGATTATGGATGTATAAAGATTAATTGGTAGATAGTTTTTGAGATATAAGGTTAAATGTGCTATGACGAAGTGAATGATGAGGTGCCCCTTTATAATTGAGTTGAGTGGAACTTTTTGAAACATAAAAATATTAATATATAATAATGTTCTTCTATATAAAAATACATAAAAATGGGAAATAAATGATTATTTGATGATGTGTTCAACCATATCTTATCTTATTTGTTTTTATTTAACATTTATCTGATTTTTAAATCACTTAAAAAAAATTAATTTAATAAAATATCATTATTGTCATATATGAGTCTATTCAATTATTTTGACTTCCAATACTTCAAGACAAAGTAGGAATTTGAAGATAATGATTTACAACATCTCTAATATATCCATTAGTTCTATAAAATTAATTATAAAAATTAAATCATCCCAATTATATAAAATTTAATACATATAAAATAAATTATTCTATTTTCTAGTTAATGAAATAAATATTATTTTAACATTGAAAAGTATTCATAGTAATTATAAAAATTAAAAAAATTAAAAATTAATTTAAATAATGAAAATAATTTAATTAATATAAAAATATACATTTATGTTCATTCATATATTGACTTATCTCTGTGTGTACACATAAATTATATTAAATACAAAGACAATGAAATTTCAAAACAATCATTGATTTAAATAATATATAAGTTATTTTCATGAGAAATTATTTTTTAAACAACTAAAAGTAGATCTTAAGGTGAAAAGGGTATAATCCTATTTATCAAAAAAAGATAGTTTAGGTCACATTCTTACCCTTATCTTTTGACATTAAACCTTATTTAATCTCTTTAACTATTTTTGTGAAAACATGGATTTTACACATTAAGTGTCGATAAAGATACTATAAAATTACAAACAGACCGTAAATGAGAAATTTATGACATTTAAAAAATAATCCAAATCATATGGATCACATTTAGATTTTTATTAATTTTATATCATTTGATTAAATAATATATATTTAAAAATATCATTAAAGTCAATTTTGATAGTATTTTTTCATGACTTTTTAAAAATTATCTATACACAAGATAACTTCTAAAAAAATTTAATGAATCAATCATAAATGAATTTAATCCATAAAATTCGTGGAATAAATTAATTATATACAATTATATTGATTTTAATATTTTTAATAACAATTATTTTATATATCTATTAATTAAACAATTACATTGTCATCATTGTGCAAGCCTTTAATTTAATTTTTTATTCACTAGATAATTAAAAATAAATTATCATGATTAATAGAAACAGTTTATCCATATAATGACTATTTATCATTGATTTTATCTCTTAAATAACAATATTGAATAAACTTACCACTTATTAAAAACATGATTATGACATATTTATCTTTCCTTAGAATAAAATACTATAAAAGACTTAAAGTCATCCAAGAGGTTCAAAAAGGCCATAAAATCTTCCCAAGGGTTATTTTGGTCTAAAATATATCATAAAATAAATTTATAGAAAGTTTTAGGATGATTAATAATACTTATAATTTCTTTAACCCTTAATTACCTAATTTATCCTTAACAATAGTAATTAAAAAATACCAAAATTTCCCTTCTTATTTTTTCATAAATAAAAGTGACATATATACTAAATTTGGACCATATGATTCAAAATATTTAATCCATTTTTCTAATTTAAATTCCCACATTTGGCTAAAATTAATTTAAAATTAATTTCATAGACCGTGCATGAAAGAGGGATTTTATAGTGAAAAAGTTCAAAAGATTGAAATGTTTTAATATCCTTGTTCAATGTGAAGTTTATTCTGATGGCCTACATTATATTAACTGATTAATAAATTGATGTATTTTTAATTTATAACTAATTAAAATATAATTTAGCATTATTACTTATTTATTTAAAAAAAACGTGTTTTCAATTAAAATGTAATATTTTATCACTATTCATCATTATATGAAACTTATTAGAAAAATATGAAAAATTCAACCAAAGTAAATTTTTATATTCCTATTTTAAATAACAAGTTTTTTTTTGTCATATTTAATTTATAAATGTTTCAAAGAGTTTTTTATATAGATTTTCCACAAAAATACTGTAAAACCACCTTTAGAAAAATATTGTCTTTTAGGCATCAAAATGGGTTTTCTCTTATATTATGACTATAAAATATATTAGATGAATGTAAAAATGTTTTAATGAATATATAATGTATATATTTTTCCCTAATATAATTCAAAAAATATTAATTGAGTTAATTTATTAATATAAAATGACTTTGTGAGCACAGAAATAGTTCTTTATAATAACATTTCTTATATATTCAGTTGGTTCCTATATTCTTTTGTAACCAATGAATTCTACCATATATTTTCTTAAGATATATAATAATATTTAGTTTATTTTTCTATATATTTAAGCAATCATCTACTCTTTAAAATGGTGTTGATCTGAAAAATCTTGACCCACTTCATTAGGCATATGTTCCTCACCGTCTATCCCTTCCTCGACAATCTCCACCCATAACATGGTTGCTTGATTACCATTAAGTTCAATTGCACACAATCCAATTGAATAATTATGACCATGAGGTTTTGTAACATCGATAGCATCATCACACTCCCTTATATATGGGGTGGTCCCCACTGGTGTAGACTCATCCCTAATAAATATTGATTTTATTACTAGTTGTTTACCACTTATAAAACAACTTTTATGACTGATTCTTTGGAAGTGCTGATAAAACCCTCCCTAATCATTTAAAAAAATCCTATCTATACAGATTTCCATCATTATAGTTAATATATTGTGGATGTCCTACATTTCCTTTGCACCCCTTCAACCTTATCTCAGATGAATCAATGCTCTCAAATCCAGTTGTATTTTATTATTTCATTGCGCTCTTGTTTATCAGTTCATTTATATAATCCTTAACCATTGTAGATATCCTCCTTAAATTTCAACACTAATCAACAAGATTATGGTATATACTCCTTTAACATCAGTTTGAAGTGTCCAATGATCATGTAGTCACACTGATATGGGGGGTTGAATCTGGTGTGACCAATTTTACTGAATTCTTTTTTAGATTTTAATTCAAAACTATGTCATCGATTAAGATGAGTGGATGATGAATGAAATTTATAAAGTAAATGAAACAAAACAAACAATATATTTACAATGTTTGGTACTAATACCAGCGTACTTTCCATGTTGGTTAGACCACCAAACATGGATTAACCTCTATATTATTTTAATCAGTTACAATGTTTCCGGAAGCAACAATTTATACACAGTAGTAATCGATCCACCAGTAGATTTTGGTTATACCCCCTCCCTCCCCCCCTGAAAACCAAATCCTATGTCTTGATTGGTTATACCCCAGATCATTTGACTGGTTATACCCCATGTCTATGTTGAGCCTCTTTATCAACTGGTAAGACCCACTATTCACAAGATCCTTCTTCTTCATAAATCTAATGCATGGATAGGATGATCACTCTAATCTTCCTCCACTATCATGATGGATCACACTAGATCATGTAAAATTCAAGATCAATTGCATTGATGTTGGAAATTCTCAAATACTTATGATCACTGAAAATAATCAGTTGTCTTTGTACAACACTACTCGGGCATGAATTATTTCTTCTGTTGAATACCCGACCTCGCTTACCACTGAATAATCTGATACATAAATATTGGAAAACACTGATAGAAATAATGTATTGGATTCATTCTCAAAACACAGAACACTTAATAATCAATTTATATTTCATATGCACCACTTATGTTTTATTTCATGTAAATAAATTCATCACGTATATATTATATCTTGCATGGTCTTCTCAATACGTGTGCATGTAAATTCTTATTTCATGCATATACATACACACATGTTGTTTGTTTTCTATTTTTCACTCAAAAAAATCACTTGCTCAATATTTTATGGAAATCACATGCATGTAAAGAATATAATACTCATCCTTCATTGCATAATAAAGGCGAGATTTAAAAAAGCCTCACACACGTGTACTGCGCATATTTCTTGCATACAAACAATACCTTGTGCTAACATATTCTTTATGCAACAATTATCCACTAACCTGAATGTATAATAATTTTTTAGGAGTGAAAGTTATTCTTAACAAGAAAAAAAGTGTTTAAGAACTGTGTTGAATCTTTATATCACACACAAACCATGAGATATGTAGTTTCTTCCTCACACTCGGCTTAACAATATATTTATACAACTCAAACAGAGTTATTCATTCCCTCTAATGCACAATCCTGAATGATTATAAGCTACGTGCATGCATGGACTTCCTGAGATAATGTCTATTGTAAAAACTATCATGAGGATCCTAAATTTTTTTTGTGCAATCCACGAGAATGGACATAAGAATATAGTGCTCATCGAATGGATTCACTGAAAAATATTATTTGGAAAGTATAATGACTGTCTCAAGCATAGGTTGTCTACAAGTAGACTTAAAGTCTTCTTCATGGAAACAGAATTATCAAAGAATCCTTCATGAATCAGTGAAGATGCATGAAACTCCTTATCTCTAAAAAACTTCTCTCAAATGTGAGATATAATCTCACAACAAATGATCTCGGACTCAATATTTATATTCAACCATCAACATTATAGAACTAATTAGAACCAATAAGAAAGAAGTTAAAGTGATCTAAGGCCTTAGATCGAAATAGAAATGTCATGGCAAAGAGATCCCACTGTTTAGAAGTTTCAAACAAGTATATGGATGAATATGTAGATGCAGGGAGATAAGACTGCTCAGATGTTTGGTTCAATTAAAATGGGTTGGTCCCCGTTCTATCTTGGTTTTTCAAAAAAGAATAAACAGATCAATGGACATGATTTTTAGATTGGTTGATCAGATAAGTGATGTTCATTCATTGGAATCCCACATCGAAATGGGCTGACCCCTCCTGGAGATTTTATAATCAAGTCACAACCACCATAGATCAAAAGTCTCTTACCCCCTCCACTGGTACCACCACATATCGGTTATCTATGGGTGTACTTCTGGTCCAACCTCTGTCATCGTTCTGCCAAACACAGATGGGCTTTGTTGTTTCTCTTCATCTTGTAGGTGATCACATTCACTTCCTCAACTATGGTCAGCCTCATGCTGGATGGCTGAGGGTAAAGCTCAGCCCCCCCACATGGGTGTGCATATCCCATTGGCTAGATGGAATACTTGCTATTTTTTTAAGGACCACGTACTAATAAAAATTCCAAATAAAATAAAAAATATAAACTCCTCTTAAAATGAATTCCAAATCCACCCAAACAACTATTCAATCCTATTCATGAAAAATACATCATTTTTTCAGGGAAACATCAATTTATTCTTAAAATCGTTATTTTAAAAAATTTGTTAACCCAATTTGACCAATGTCACATGAATTTTGAACTTAATGATTATCTCTGCAATTATCTCATTTAAAACTCATTGACTTATCATCTTTTTAACAATTTGAAAACAATTTCAACTTCACCAAATCAATTGACCACTTCATTCCTCCCCCCCTTTGTATTTTTTTTCAATACCCACTTCATTTATAAAATTCAGTCAAATATTCTCCCTCTTATTAGAAATAAATCCTATGTTTTATGAAAGGGAAGTGAATCAAATTTCAAAAATTCAAATTATATGAATATATTATTATCTTTTGACATATATTATATGAATTCTTTCTAAGAATGATGGAATCACTACTAACATATAAAATATATAAAATCAACCAACTTTATGTCTCTGTGTGAAATGCTCTATATAGGAAAAAAAGAGTGATCAAATTTCACATCAATGATATCATAGAATTTCAGGCATGTGAAACCAATGAATAAAACATTTTTTTGGAATTCATTAATATATTTTCAACTAATTCCCTACAAAAATATTACCAACCGATTAAAAACATTCAAGTGTATAAATGAATTTCCCTTTTCACATTATCTTTCACTTTTTCCATCAAGTTGTAAATCACTAACCTTTTTAGAATTTTATTTTTCAACATAGAAATGGGAGAATGTTACAATTATACCTCAATGATGACACAAATCATTTTATAGACATTTAGCTTTTATAATTATCATATGCATACATCAATAGATCTTCTGATATTCATAAGATATCAGCTAAAATAGAAATATTTGTTGATTGATCTTGTGTTCTCCCCCTCAAGAGAGCACCCAAAACATCCTCATCATGATTTAATTTTTTTAAAAATAAATTATAGGTACCTTTTTAGATTATTAAAGAAGTTTTAATGAAATAAAAATATAACAATAATCTTTCATGAAGGGAATATTTCTATCTGTAATATATTAATAGCATTTATAAATTTAGTTTTCCCCCTGAATATATTCTTCACCTTTAATTCCCTACATGAAAAAAACAATATATATGGGATGGAGGTGATTATATAATTTTATTTAGTTAGATAAATAGGGCTAATATTTTATTCTCCAACTATTAATATTATTAGAGGAAAAAGGATCTTCAAATTTGATAACAAATGGATTTTATTTCTCTCTACTTACTCCATCTTTCCTTCCTCTTCCAACTATTTTGGTCATATGATCAAACGTTCTTTAAGAACACTGCTTAGTCTTCACTCTAAGTGTAGAATTATTTTTCCCAACATTTTATGTCATGAATACTTTTCCATTATTTGTCAATTAGTCAGTTTTATATTTATTTTTAGATTCTAAATCAGATATGTCTTTCAAAAAATCAATCATGATATTTTACATATGGACTGTTTGAAATGGCTTCCTTTAGTTTGAATGTTTATGACCAATTGAAAATGGTTCATGATGTTACCTTTCTCACCATAATAAAAACATCTTTTAATTTGTGAGACACTCTTCACATCATTCTTCACAAACTTCTGAGGACTTGATTGTTTCAAAAATTACTTCTTCTGTTCTCAACCCAAGGCTGACATGCCATCCTCATCTCTTACCTGCTTCGCATTCTATTATGGTATTCTATTCACACAAACAACTGATTTATGAATGATTGGTACAGGACAACATTCATCATAAATGTGGCCACTTATATCGCAATAATCACATAAATTTTCAAAATAAATATATCTATTATTGATAAACTAATTTTATTTCACTGAATTCTACTTATGTTTTGTAGTTTTCAAATTTTCTTCTGCTTTTCTCCCCATAAATTCAAGCATTCTATAATTTTAAAATAATAAAATATTTTTCGAACAACTAATTTTCTAATGCTTATACTTCCAACACTACCAACAGTTGCCAAAAAATAATGATTTCTTCTTCTATGAAAAATTCTGTTTATTTTTGACATTTTTCTTCTTCTGGGTATCATATTTCCTTATTTGTTCTTTCATTGGGGAAAAAAAATTTACAAACTTCATCACATCCATCATTGATGATGTTGTGGATTCTAGAGTATTTTTCTAATCTCGGGTTTGTTCAAATTTAAATATTGAATATGCACTAGTCATCAATACAACATCAGTACACATAGATTTATCAAGACAAAGGGTTAACTTATTCAATGAGCCAACTATAGATTAATATTTAGATAATATCAAGCACTTATTTCCACTACATTGATTTTTTTTTAGAAATATAACCCTTATCAAATGAACCCTTGAAAATTATTTATTTCTAAGCAACATGGGAACTCTCAATTTTTTTCTCTTTAATATTTCTTAGTTTAATTTCTTGTTCAAAAAATTTAAATTGAGGTCAATCTTCTCATCATCATGCTTCTAATTTTTATTTAGTAACAAATGTTCATGATCATTGATTTTTCTACTTTATTAGTTTGCTGAGCATTTTTTGACATTCATAGACATATTATTTATCTTTTCAAGTCCATGAATGACTTCTGCACAAAAATTAAAAAATGTCATTATTATAAATATTACATACCAATTCTTCAATAGATATAGTATATATTTATTTGCAAAGATATATTGTTTCTTCCTTTTCATTCACAATACTTGTGAGTGTGTTGGATATGCCATCATTTTTTGTTAATGATTCTTCCATATTATATGAATCTTCTTACAGTTATACTTTTTCATCCTAAAGTACCCTAAAACCACTAGACATAAATGTGACCACTACATTGGGAGGTTTATTCTGATGCTTTTTTATATTACAATTGAACACATCAGCATTACAACTTGAACATAATTTATTAGCTAATTTCATTGAACAATTTAAACTCTGAGTATCTCTAGATACCTGTTAATTTCCATTAATATTTGTATTCTTATTAAGATTATTTTTGATGCTTTTCTTTCTATTTTTTGATGAATTAAATAAAAAATATTCATTTTTAATATTAGGAGTAGATATATGATTTTCCATATGAAGATCTTATTAAATTTCTTCAAATTTTTATATCCACATTATATACTTATAATAAACACAACTGGGTAAATATATCAGATCTAATAAGAGGTGGTCTATGCATTGATACCAATTGAAGTGTCCAAAGATTTTTATGTTACACTAAGAGGTGGTTCAATCAAGTGTGACCACATTTACTAAATTATTTTTCACAATTTATTTCTATCCCATGTCACTTGTTAACATGACTTGATCATGCATGCAATAAAGAAAGTAAATTAAACACAACACATAGTATTTTTGCAAGGTTTGGTACAAAGACCTTCATCCTTGCCAGGTTGGTTTAACCCCCCAACCTGGATCATCCACTATCACATTTTTATCTATTATAATGGTTTAGGAAGAAAATGGTTTTAAACCACAATAATAGATCATGTAATTGATTCAGATTATACCCTCATCAGTCCAACTCTAATTCCTTGGTTGGTTAGACCCCCCAGTCACAAGCCTATTCTTCTTCAGAATTCACATGCACATATAGGATGATCACATCGATCTTTCTCCACAAGATTTCTGGATCACATTAGCTTGTGTACGATTCTTGTTCCTATTCCCTGATGATGGACGTTCCTATATATTTTTTATCACTAAATATAACCAGTTGTTTTGGTACAATACTTATGGGAAAAAATTTATTCTTCATCGGAATATCCAACCTCACTTATCATTGAATACTCGAATACAAAAACATTCTGAAACACAGATAGAAATAGTATCCCAACTTCAATTTTGAAAAACCTCACACTAAATATTCAATTTATATTTCATTTGAAAATCGTCAATATTCATGCTTGTAAGGAAATTCTTTAGGCATATATTATATCATGCATGTTATTCTCAATACATGTGAATGTAAATTCTTGTTTCACGAACATATGTATATCAAAATGATTGTTTTAGATTTTTCACTCAAACAAATCAATTGTTCAATATTTTATGGAAATCACAATCTTGTAAAGCATATTGAACTCCTCCTTCTCTATATAATGAAGGTGGCCTTTAAAAAATCTTCACACATATATAATATCTATATTTCTTTCATAAAAACATTGCATTGTGATCAATTCTCCTTTATGAAACAATTATGACCAAACGTGAATGTAATTAAATGTTTATGCATGAAATTTATTCTTTACAAGATACAATGTGGGTAACAATAGTTCCTGGTTCTTTGTGTTTTACACAAACTAAGAGATATCTTGTTTCTTCCTCATACTCAGCTTAACAATTTATGCATACACACAAATAGAGTCCTTTCATCCCACTTATGTGGAAACCTAAATGATCCGAAGTTAAGTGAAGGCAATTAAAACCCAAGATTATGTGTGTTCAAAATACAATCATTTGGTTCTTGGATTTGTTTTGTGAAAAACAGGAGAATTCACTTAAAAATATAGTGCTTCTTGAATGGATTTTCAGAATTAATTCTTTCTCAAACAATACTCTCAAATGTGAAATAAATTCTCTCATAAAATGATCCTAGCCTTGGTCTTTATAGGAAGTGATTAACATATTATAAACTTATATATTTCATAAGGATGAATTAATAATTAGATTGAGCTCTAGGCGGAGTGGCATGGAGATCCTACTATTTAGAAGTATTGAATTATGTTGCAGATGAAGATGGAGCTAAAAATAGATCAGACGCCTTTGATGCGTAATTAAATTATGATTGTGAGGTCCTGGTTATTTCTATGTTTTCTAAAAAATGGATAAATAGATCAACAACTATGATTTTTATATCGATAGATCATACGACTGAGGTTCATTTGTTGGAATCCCAGATCAAAGTGGACTAACCCCCCATGACTCATTTATAATTTAAGTTGGGACAACCAGATCTCATAATTATTTCCCCCCTCCTATGGTACTTCCCCATTTTGGTTTTCTATGAGTGCACTTCTATGCCCACCTCCTCCGCTGTGCCACCCCACAAGGAGGTGGTTTTCCACTTCTATTCCTCACGTAGGCGTTCCCATGCACTACCTCAACTACAGTCGGCATCATGCTGACTTGCTGAGGGTTGAGCTCAGCTTCCCCCATGGGTGTGCTACTCCACTTGGCTGGCTATTTTACTGTCTATTTTTAAGGACCTTGTACAAATAAAAATTAAAAATAATATACAAAATATAAATTCCTCTAAAACTAAATGCCAAATAAACCAACACCACTATTCAAACCACTTCATGATAAATATATCATTTTTTCCTAAAATTATTAATTTATTATTGAATTCATTCTAAAAACAATGTGTGAACCCAATTCAACCAATGAAACATGTCTTTTGAACTAAAATATTAGCTCTAGAATCATCACATTTAAAACTCATTGGCTTTTTATCATCTTAACTAATTGAAAACAATTTCAACATCACCAAATCACTTGACCACATCACATTTTTTCCTTCATCCATGTTTTTAATTCTCATCTCACACAACATAGTTCTATTGTTCAAACATTAGGACCCCGGGAATCCCTGAGAGGGGAGGGATGAATCAGGGTGTCAACTTTTCTTTTAAATTTTATGGATCTTGTTCCCACATTTGTAGGAACTAGTCAAAAATGTATGATGGATATGATTTGAAATCAAACTTTCACATGCAAATAGATGACACATCACTTTTTACTTGGTTCCCCACTAAGGGCTACGTCCACGGAGCATACGCTGATAGGTTGTCGGTCATACCTAATTCCACTATTTTTCACGAGTTTTAGATTACAAAGGTTCGGGAACAGTCACTCTGTCCATAGCTCACTGCCTTTACAACTGTTCAGGGATAGCCCACAGTGTCCCTCGGGTCACTCCCATTGACTCCCTCTGACTCACTGCCTTTGGTGAAGTCTCAGTCAGTTTATAGACGTGAATGTCTCTCTCATATATTTGAATCAAATTCTTTGCCTCTACTTATCACGAGACTCTTCTTGCATCGAAGTCCTGAAATGATGCTCTTGAACACACTGAACCACTGATCCGGATAATCAGAAAGTGAAAACAGGATACACGGATGATTTCACGCATCAACTACCATTTGCACGCAGGTACTCACTTTTGCGTGCAATACCTGATTTTTGTGCAGAAAAAATATTTCGTGAAACAACACCCTTTTTCACGCAAACTGAAATTTTTACACGCCATCTCAATTTTTAAGCACAACACTGCCTATTTCATGAAGACTGGAATTTTTCACGCAGCTCAGTTTTTTTTCGCACAAACTGGAAAATTTCACACAGCGCGGAATTTTTTCTGTACCTCAGACTTTTTCATGCAAGCCCCTTTAGGTGAACCTTTTACATGCATCAAACCTCAGATCGTCTCTAAGTGATCAACTGTACAGAATGTGGGGGGTCACCTCTAATTTATAGGCGTCTCAGACCCCCGTGTGCAAAACCCCCTGTGGTGCGGAAAACCTCTCATTTGGCACGTAATATTTTGTACAGATACTGCTTTTTTCACAAATCTCAAGATTTTTCACGCAGCACATGCCTTTTCCATTTTTCGACTTCTTAATTCTGAAATACTATTTTCGCGAAAAACCCTGATCCACTATTTCATGCACAACACTGTTTTTCAGCCCAATGAAAATATTTCGCGCACAACCCTCTTTTTTCGCACACCGCTTCCCTTTTTCAAGCACCTCCTTTTAAAAACAATCCATGTCTTCATTTTCAGATTTTGAGGCCCAAACATTTGGCAAACACTGGGAAATGGTGCCACCTTTAATACTGTTGTCTGCTTGTACTGTACGATCACTTTACTGGCACACATTCTAAACATCCACTGAGGATTGAAAAAAAACACCAAACATACTCTAATTTATCACAGAATATACATGGTTCCAACACAAACAATATTTGGGTTCTAGTTCTATATTTTTAGTGTCTCGATCAGTATGGTGTTCAGGGTCTATTTTAGAGAATCTTATCATCATTTTTTAAGAACATTCTAATTTTGTTTATATTACATTTAGGTGATTCCATGTTTCCCCTTTTATCATAACATACCATGGATTATTGAATTTTCAAGAACATATTTCTCAACGAATTTATATGTATTTTGTGATTAATAATTAGTGTTACCTAGAATCTTAAAAGGTAAAAAAATTGGTTTGATTAAAAATAGTGGATTTCATGTTTTATAATTAAATAAAATTTAAATATGGGGGAAATGTTTTTATATATGTGATTAAATGACTAAATATTTTTATTTTGTGATTTTGAATATTTGAAACAAGTTTATAATTCTATGTGATTCAGTAAAATGTTTTATTTTATAGATGAATTTTAATTTATTTTGGATTTTGGTTATATAAAAATCTTGTTTATATTCATTCATGTTTTTCCATATATGGTTATCTATATATTAATTCTTTTACAATTAATTTGATTTTTTATGATTATATGTAGTAGTTTTTATTGAATGATGTATCATATGGTTTTAAAATTTATTTTGGAAAGAAAATTTAATTTTATAAATGTTTTGAATAAAAAGGGTTATTAAATGTCTATTTCTAATAAATTTTCCAAAGTCTCATTTGTTGTATTAAAAAAATAGGTATCAATTATTTCATTTTTAATTTTTTAAATGGATCATTATTAAAAATTTATATTTTAATTTTTTGTAGAGTCCCATTTTAAACCTTTGTTAAATAAATCCAATTTCATTAAAATATTTGAACCCTTATTATAAGTCTATGAGTTTTGTTAATTGATGAATTGTCTATTGATATGGATGGTAGAATTATATGATTATATATATATATATATGAGATATTGAAATAAATTATTTATAGGGAAGTGTGATAGGGTTAAATTCATTATAATTCTAACATCACATTTCATTGATAGATTCATGGGAATCTTAGTAGTCTCTGATTGAGATTAAGGGAAAGTTGTAATTTAATCAGGATTATACGGACTAGAGACAATTTGTAAAGGGATACTCCAATTGGGAGTGCCATTGGTTTAGTTAGAAGACACAAACTGTTTGATCGTGATTTTCCAACCAATTATTCGAACATAATCACTTCTAGGATCATTCCACTCACTAAGGTATTTGGGTTCATAGGCATTGTCTAGTATGAGTCTGATGAGTTTTCCATGTCAAGAAAACATCAGATATATTTTTGAGAAAGAATAATGTCTTATAAATATAGGTGGTTCCCACATGATTGGAAATTGCATAATCCACATTATTATCTCTTCAACTTGTTAGAGGATTTATTCGTTATTATTTTTATTCATTTGACACCACTTATTCTTATTTAGTGTTTTCCTCACTATTTATCATGGATAATATAATTTATTGAAAAATTTCATTATATATTTTGATATATTTTCTTAATTTATTTGATTATATGCATAGTGATTGATTTATTTATTAATTAATACATATAATTATTTTTTGGATAAATATATTTCAGGAATTATATTATAGTAATTTTTTTAATTTAGAATGAAAGTGTTTTTCCCAAAAAAATTAAAGAATGAAATTATCATGATTTACAAAAAAATGAGAAATTTTAATGATTCATTTGAAATTTTAGGACATCAAATAATTTAATTTTCACTTTATTATGAATGTTTTATAATAGGTATAATTTTCTCAAATTATATTTGTTATAAAAAATTAATATTTTAGTGTTTTGGTATTTTTAAATGTGATAAGTATGGTATATGTTTCTGTATATAAAATTGAATTTTGAAAAAAATTGTTTTAAATAGTATAAATTTAAAATTATTTCATTTTTTGATGCTTTAAAATATTCCAAAAAAGTAAATATATGTTCTGAATTCATTGGACGACTTTCATTCAAATTTTGAACATCACATATGTGAATTTATATATCATTGAAGAAAAAATCCACAATTAAATGTTTATCTATAATGTCCTCCTAATTATTGAGTGTTTGATAATTTATTATACTATTTGTGTATACTGGTTATAGTTTTATTTTATGTAATCCCTTTGAATAGGATTGTTATAGGTAATTAGTCAATATTCTATGGGGTGTCTCTACTTTTATTAGTTTCACGGTATTTTGTGTACTTTTATTTAATGTATCTTTAACTAGATAAGAACATGTATCATTTAAAAAAATAATGCAATTGCTTTTATTTCGTAACATTTAATTTGGTTTTAGGAATCTTTATATTGAACTTATGCATTTTGAATAAATATGTTTAGTTTTTAAAAAATATTTATTTGAATAAAAACTATATTTTTGTATTTAATTCATTCTAACGATGAATGTTTTAATTCCAACAATTTGGTAAGGTTTCTTATGGATTTTTTTCTCAAAATTTTGTGTGGTATTTAGTTTGACTGTCTTAAAGTTTGTATGGATTATGGTTTTATTTAGGGATGTGTTTGAGAATAGTGGATTTAAAATCGTAAAAAAATATCTTGAAAAATCTAAGTAAAAGGGTATAGAGTATACTCTAAAGTGTTCCATACGTATGTGAATTTATTTAAGACTGATGAGTTCATAATTGTTTTATTAATGTGTTTTTAGCATATTATAATTGAAATGTGTACGTGATTTTCCTATTTTTTCATTGAAATGACTGTAAGAGTTTGATTAATTTATAATTATATTTCTCATGTATATATCTAATTTTAATGATTTCCATGTATATGGATTTTTACAACTATAATATTTTAGTATAAAAGGTACTTAAAATATCCATTAAATGATCCTTATTATGAAACAAAATGTTATAAATAATGATTTTTTGATGCTTTTTGCTCGAGTTAAATTATAAATTATCTTTTTGATGTAAGGAAACTTAATTTTATTAAATAAATTCTCATTTTCTTATATTAAAATTATTATAATTTTTTATATTAAATTGTGTATGTAATGTGATATTAGAATTTGTTATGAAGTTTTAGTATATTAAATTTATAAATGATTTTCTTATTTGGGATTTTTATTCAGAATAAAATGTTTTAAATGATTATAATGTTGAAAATTTATTTTTTTTCTTTAGTTTTAAGTGATTAGTTAGAAATAAATGAGTATCCTTTTATTTGAGAAAAAAAGTGATTTATATTGACCCATAATATGTGTAATTTCTTCTTTGGGTGTGTAGATACTTAAAAAATCATTTTATGATATTATTATTTTTAACATCTTTTATTATGGGTTAATAATATTGGGTTCAGATTTGTCTTCTTATATGAAAATTGTTTTGGTTATAATTTCATTAATTATGAAGGTGTTTGGTTGTGGTTATGATTTTTATTTGGTGAGATGAATAAATGATTTATAATATTTTTTGGGTTATTTAATTGTGTATCTAATTTCTTATATTAATTTATTTTCATTATGTTTGATGATTATAGATTGGTTAATGTTTAATACTAATTTAAAACTGGAAATTCAGGTTTAGACCATGTGTATATGTTTTAATTGGTATATTATTATGGTTCTGATTTATTTTTCTTATGAATTTTTAAAATGGAATATTGTTTTGTGGAATTTTGATAAAATTTAAAAAAATTTATAAAGAAACATTTGGTAGAATGAGTAAAACTCATTAAAAATGTTTCAACATGGTAACTCACACCTATAATAGGAGGGTTTTAGTGTGTAATGTGTCTCATGAAAGTATAAAGGTAGAATTATGAAATACATCTATTAAATGGTTGTTTACAAAATATACATGGACTTTTGAAAAAATACCTGGTTATTTTACATAATTTTTTTGATTAATCCATGTACACTATATTATTATTATTTTGATCTATTTTGAATCATTAGGAATTCTTTGAGTGTCAATAATAAAAGCATATAATTTAAAAAAACATTTATCTCAAACACATATATGTATAAAATATAGTGGAAGAATTTTATAATGTTTTTTATAATCTCCCCTAACTATAAATGGGTCATAGATGTTATTAATAATTAGTACACACTTTTAGATATAACTATGAAGGTCTTTTATACTAGATATGGGAGATTGATTATAGTGATCCATATCATTATTATAGAAGGAATTGGAATGTTTTGGACCTAAATTAAGTAAAATCCATGCAAACCGTTTTTTTTTTGGAATTTTTAGTAAAGGAATGTATTAGAGGTGTTCTTAATAAAATTTAATAAACGTTTTGGATATTTTAGTATATTTATAATTTCCCTATGATTTATAACTCTACTATTGTTGAAATAAGGTTTCATAAGTTGTATATATAACAAAAAAGTATTGTTATTTTGATAATACATGCTCTAGAATAATCTATAGAAAAACAAAGTAACATGGAATCCAACTTCACCTGTATCATTAATAAAATTTTCATCCATTAATTTCATGAAATTCCAATATCCATTACTCTATGTAAAAATCATTGGATCAAATTTCCATGTATGTTCTGATGAAATATATTTCTTCACAAATTTATAATTCTACGTGACAATTAAAACAAAGTAAATAATAAGATTTTGGAAGGGAAATCTGTATTCCAATAATAAAAAATAATTTCCATAACATGTATTAATACCTTTTTTCCAACATGAAATCCAATAAAAAAACTAGACCAACAACCAAATGCCTAAAAAATGTTTTTTATTTTCATGTCACCCATGTGATAAATTATAACTTTTCGGGAATCAAAACTGATAACTTTAAAATGATGCCTTACCCTTATTATAAATTTCTATAAAATTATCCTTTCATTATAAAAATCATATGTGTACTTTTATTAAAAATGAATATATTATGAAATAAATAGGATCAATATGAATAAAAAATGGTCACATGCTAGTCATATGAGAAAATAGTATGTAGATTGAGTTAAAGAGCTCATCATGATTTCAACAGAGTAGGTATATGAACCTTCTTAAATCATTTTTATATGTTAATATTTTTTTTAAAAGACAAATTATTCTAGAAGAGTTGGAAGGACATTTAATTTTTCAAAACATATTTCAGATATATATATTTGATTATACAAGATCTTTGGTTCTAATTTTTCATTGTAAATGGGTAAAAAACAGGAGTTCAGTGAAAGTTGATCAAATGGGTTTCACAAAGGTGATTTTCATTGTGGAAGGTTGTAAACATGATCCATTCATAATGGAATATAAAGTGATACATGTATTTTATGTCTCATATCTAGAAAAAATAATTGGTCAAATGACTTGTTGGAAACTAAAAACCCTTAAAGTCCAGATGAAAATTCAATAAATGATGACCCTTTCATTGGGAGATAAAAATCATTTCATGGAAGTCACCATGTAGACAATTTAATTTATGTTAGAGGGGACCACAATTATGGTATTTTAATTTTCTACATTGGAAAAAAATCCCATTAAACAATTAAAAAAATAAAAAATCAATGATATGTTTAAAGTGTTTTTAAGATACTATTATTTTCATCATTATATTATTTTTTCTCTACAGTATTAACATAATATAAATTAAATTTTTGATTACTCATGTAGAAAATTACCTCTTTATATGATTATGTTACCAATAATACTTAATAATATGAATTTATTGCTAAAACTACTGAATTATCAGGTTACCATCAACATGTTGATGAATAAAAAAGAATGATGTAGAATAAGTATATTGACTATAATTATCAAGGAAAGAATAAAGGGTATAAAATCTAAGATTGGAGGTAATTTACCTAACCAATCTATTAAACCAAATAAGACAATATTCCTTAGTTATGTTGGGGTCACAATGATAATTAATGTTCCAATTAGTATAGATTCATGTGGACATGTACGTCTAGTATTGAAGGAAACCCTTGAAAATATATTAAGGAAATTTTATTATACATTTTCTCCAATTTTTGTGAAGTTATATAATGAAACATCGATTTAATTTTCATTATTCCATACATTTTATATTTATTTTAGATTATTTATGTAATAAATATAAATTAATAGGCAATAGAAAAACCCATAGAGGCTTTGGACTCTTCTTACCAAGCTTTATCATAGGCATGCTAATGGGATGTCAATCCCCGCACACAAGTTACTTATATAAACATTATAAAGTGGGAAATATGGAATAAATTGATTAGTCATCATGTTGAAAAATAATTCCAGAAGAATTATAATTTATAATATATTATTTTATATTATTTATTTTATCCAATATGATTAAAATTTTTTAATTTATGAAATATCAAATGTGTTCTAAAAAAAGAACATGTATCAAAACCAATGTGACTGTATCGCAATGCATGCATGGGGTACATTTCACTATTAAATAAAATGGTAACAATTTTTAAAAAAAATTAAATGAAATATTAGTTTTAAAATGATATATTTTCCACTTTTTATATGAATACTACCAAATATAAATCTAAATCCACTTCCATTTAACGTCAAGTGCAATTGAAGGATGCTCGTGCAATTAATTACGATAATCATGTTGATGAAAACAAAAAACCTTATAGGAAACATCTGTAAGTATTAAATAATATTAATTTATTATTAATTATAATAATATTACATAATAATATCTCTTTATTACTATATTTTACTATAATTTTTATCAAAAGAATAGGAAATGACCATACCAAAAGAAAAACTACTTTCAGTGTCCTTGAAATGGTCTGAATAATATGGTTGTCTTAGAGGTGTTGGGTTTATAGAGTCACCTCTAACATATTTAGAGAGGAAAAAAATACAATAAGATACTTATCATATGACTAAATTATTGCATGTTCAAATAGATTATTTTCAATATATTATTATTCAGATTGGATTGGAAGACTAATATATCTTAAATGGTCAAATCAAACTAGCAGTAGAATATTAATCATCACATGAACAACCAAATATCCAAGCTAGATTTGATGTTATTCCTTCCCCTCAACCATATAGCATACCTGAGGCAATCAGTTACTTCATTACTCCATTAAATTTTAAAATCGAAAAACTTTTTATAACATTATTTCATTAAAAAAATTCAGGATAAATTTTATGTGATTTATAAATATAAATACAAACACACATCCTTGTTATGAGGGGTATGATGTATAATATCATGATATATAAGAAACACAAAAAAAACAACTCCCAAAAGATCACAGGAGAGTGGTGATTGAAGTAACATAAGATCTGAGCATTGAGTTGCATGTTCCACTTGATGACCTGGGTATTACAATGATCAATGATTCTATTAGATCTTCTATGTCATGGTTATCAAATCATATAAAAATACATTAGGTGTGTACTTAATAAATTTTTTCAAATGAAAAACATGTAGATATTGATGATTATGGTCTGAAATTAGGTATGGTATTGTATATGGATAAATGAATGGGGAAATGGATGGTTGGATCAAGATAGTCCAGTGAATCAGGTGAGAAAACAAAAAGACCGTCCGAGAGTATCTTCTCTCTTAAAGTTCCCCTAAAAAATATGTTATCATTAAAACATCATGTAGAAACCACATTAAAATATAGATATTTTTTCCATTCAATATAAAGAATAAATGTTTGTAACTATCTATTGATGAAGAAGACACATCTCAAGAGAGAGGTCGAGGAAGGCACGTCCAGATCAGAGTGGATTTGGTACAAAATGAACAAAAAATACCCAAAAGGGAATGACTTCGCAAAGCATCCAACCTATGTGAATTTCCAAAACATTGTAAGACTCCAAACACATTAAGGTTTGATGATAACCTTTACACAACATAAGTCCACACCCATGAATCCCCCTTCACAGATGCTTGAATCCTTGGTGGTAACCTTCATGATGTTCATACTAGTTTGTGGAGGAGCATCCATTCGTAAAGCTCGTAATGTTTCATGAATGACTCCATTCATCACAAAAAAAAACACCCCCACAACTATGGGGAATATTAATACCCTTTATGTCTTTATTTCAAGTGGTAGTGGAAATTATAATTTTGATAAATGCTCCTAGCTCTTGATACCCTAAATCACTATAAACAAAAGAAGAGGTGGATCTCTCAAGGTACCCATCATTAAAAAAAACCACATCTCATTATTTTTTTTTTGAATACAACCCAAAGTGGATATTCCATTAATGAAAGTCTGTTCCCTATAAAGAGGAATATATCCCCACTAAGGCACTTGGGGTTTTGTGAGGGAATTATTCATTACAACCACCTCCCCATGGGAACCATGACTTTACCCCAAGGTTGGGTACCATTATTTCATGAAGCTTTCCTGTTCTCAAGACCCCTAACCTCCAAAAATCATTAATCTTCATGAAGAACCACCTCCATAACATTACATAGAACCGCCTTTATTCTAAAACTCTTTAGTTAAAGTCCAGATCTCAGGGCCCCAATACCAATCCATAACTAGTTCAGCCGAACCACAAGTGCATGTGCAACCAGTACCACCCACTCCTGTGACAACCAACATCAATCAATGTGATACTTAGGCCGACATACTAACCAATTATCCCAATAAAAGTACCTTAATACCTGTTGATCCTAATCATAGGTACCCTAACTTTGGGTCTCATGATGTTCCTTCTTCCACTATAGTTCTAATTCCATGGCATGAATAAAGGTGCATGAGTAGTGGTCAGGTAATACCTAGAGGTGGCATAATCATAGGAAACTATACTCCCATCTTGTTTGAAGGAAATTATGCTTGATATTATTCTCACATTGACATGGTCCATCCTCAAGTATAAGTCCCACCAACATCCAAGACACTTGATGTAAAACAACCAAGTTCATCTCCCTAATCGTATGACACTAAATTGCATTACAATGTCCACAACATAAGATGTAAAACTATATCATTAACTTGTGCGATGAACATAGGAGTCCATATGTATTAATCATATTTGATGACCCCACATCTCTTAGATTTTGTGATAAACATAGGATTCCTCATGTACTACCTTCATCGGATTCCACCCTCTTCCCTATCGTAATGTAATCCTCCTGTAGCAACAATATTCCACACATAAGCCCCAACCCCATCATCACTCCTATAAATGCACACACATATTACACACATAATACCTATACTAACACCTGAATATTGATCCTCTTGCAATAAGAATATTCCAATCTTAATCCCTACACCAACACTCATTGATTCTCCTTTTATGATATGGGAATCCTTATGGAATGACGTTAAACTACATAAATCAGTCTAGTCATGTGACCTTAAACCGCGTTTTAAAAAAATAAGGTTCTTGATCCATGTATCTTAAATAATGTATATAGGAAAACCCCCTAGGATTAAATCCAAACTTAATCTTACTGTGAATTTTCAACCTTTAAGGGACACACTTCATCGTCTTGGTGTGAAAATTTCCCTCCTAGGGACACACTTCATTGATCCATATCAATAGGATATTCTAATCCATCCCCAAAATATGTTAAAATTGTGACTCAATGCATATCAATAGGATGTTAAGATCCATATCCACAAGACGTTAAACTTATTACTTGATCCATCTCAATAAGATATTTTTATCTATCTCCACAAGACATTAAAATCGTGACTCAATCTATCTTGATAGGTCCAAAAGATCCATCTCCACAAGATACTAATCATATAACACAATCTGTCTCAATAGGGAATTCAGATCCATCTCCTCACGATCTAAAAATCATGACCTAATCCGGCTTAATAGGACATTGTGATCCTTCTCCATAAGTCATTAGACACTCTATTTGGCTTGTCATAATAGGTTGTTTGGATCCATATCTATAGGATATTAAACATGCAATAGATCCAAAATCCCTACCCTATGAAATAAACATAGGATTCCTAAGGTAAAAAATACTTGGAAGAATTGTTCCCTTCAAATAAATTACCTATTGGATGACAAAGGATACATATGGATTTGTGTCTAATATGTGTCTTATGTGATGACCTCTAAAGAGGAAGACATTACATGTGACAAATAAACCCAATGTCCAAACATGCCCATATGTTACCAACGTAACAACTCACCCTAATTGAAGGATTATGGCCTACTGACACAAAACAATCACAATTAACTAATTTCCACCTCTAGAAAACAATAAGAATGAGTTCAATGAAAAAAATTTATTCTATTAAGGAGACCTAGACAAGGAAACAATCACCAGGGAGGAATCCAAGGAAGTAGGAACTGAAATATCGTCATCCTATTATGATCAAGGAGTAGACATCACAATTTAATGGAATCAAATCCACTCACCTTTGGATACTGGTAATGTGGGGAAATAGATCCACATGCACGGTGAAATATTTACTTAATAGAATAATTGAAAAAAATGGTGAACCCGACATAAAACTCTTATCTTCAACCATGGGTACTAGTAGAGTCTTGGGAATAAACAGATTTTCATGTCACTAGATCATGATATTCAGTAATGGTTCCCACAAAGTAAACAATGGGCCTAGTTTCCAAATCACCTGCACAATTGGGTAGTTAGTATTGATCATCCTCTGTCTACAACATCATTATTGGGGATTCTTCACCATTTTAGGAAGATTGTATGATATTGAGGAATTGGGAATCTCTATCCATATACCTACAATTAGGTCTTAATCCACATGACTTATAGTAATAAATACATAAGAATCTAGAAAACTAGTTCTCTTAGGTTCTATTACAAGAGGAAATTTATTGGGGAAATCAAAAAAAACTACACATCTTCATGGAAATCCAGTGCACATTCTGCTGATGGGAACCCAAAACCCGACTCACCCATAGAGAGCATCCAGAGGAGGGTGATTGACACCCTGGATTTCCTATATGAGCAGGATGGGGTCATTCCCACTAGGTATATGGCTCACTAAGACTGGGAGGAATCAATGATTCCTTGACTTCTCCATCCTCAAGGGACACGCATGGGGAAACCACCCCCAATCTGTTGATAACCCACTTCAGGATCCCATCCTCAAATCACTATGATGACTCACTATCCTATGCCAATGATACGGGGGATATTAGAGCTACCCCTATAGTGACTATTGTTTGAGATACTCCTAAGAGGGATCCCACCTGGCCTTTTTAGTGCTATCGTTGATCATTCTCATAGGAAAAATAGTAGACTGAATTCCTTCTTACTCTGTCGACACTAGTCCATAGAACCTGGTGCTAACACCCAGGACAAGCCCAAACACTACATAGTAGGGGGAATCTTATATGGATCATATGACCCCTTCAATCATTAGTATATCCTACTAGATCCCTTAAATAAGTGAATATGGATCCATCCTCATCCACTTGGTATCGATACCATATTTGCCTCATAGGCGGGTCGGGTTGCCTCTCCAAGTTGTTAGCACTGACGACATCACTTACATGCCATCCCATGATTGGAAAAAATTGTGAGGAGGTCCTCCACGTACCAGCACCAATCACCACGACATTACTCCCCATGTTCCCAAAAATCAAAGAAGATTTCCTCCCCACTCTATCAACAACATGTGTGGAAGCCCTCCCCACACATCCATTAACCATCACATAGACCCTGCCCATTTTACCACTGTTCAAAGTGGTGGTCCTCCCCACACTACCACCTGCCAACATGGAGGTCCTCCATGTGATCCAGTGGATCAATGAAGAGGTCCTCATAGATCAATCAAAAATTAGTATGGAGGCCCTCCCTACACTACCATAAACAAGGAAAAGGCCCTCCAAAATCTCCCACATAAAAAACTATTGTGGATTCCATCTCTACACAACCATCGACCTTCATGGTGGTCCTCCCCACACAATCAAAAACCAATGTGGAGGTCCTTTTCTTAATAAAACCAACCAGAACAGAGGTACTCCCCACGATGAAGATGTATCCTTCCTTTAGGAACAATATTAGGGAATAACGGATGAAACACATCAACAACGGTGTAACCCTAGGAATAATCACGTAGTCATTGACATATCGTAGTACAAAGTGAATGAATATTCAATAGGGGAACCTTGTCCCCAAATTCCAGATTATAGGATAAAATCATTGAGATTGATGCTTACCATTCTAGATGTTGAGATCCATAAAATTCAAAAATTCATCCACAAATACCTATAGGTGGAGGATGTTTTACCCCTCTTCTAGAGGCTCATAGTTCTATCTCCTTAATCAATGATAGTTTCCCTCATCTATACCTTAACACATGAATTTGGAGACATGTTAGGTTTTGGGTTGATGTCCTCATATGATGAGCACTATGTTGAGCCATAGATGGATACCACTTCCCTCTTTCATGATGTAGTGGTGGGTACCCCGTACTATATCTACATGAACTTGAAGCTTGTCCCTTCTCCAAGGGACATCACAACATGCGGGGGCATTTTTTCTCCAAGAATCCATCCCTCATCTAATAGATCATCCGTAGAGAATGAATAAGTCGGTAACACCACCCATATCCCAGCCTATGTTGGTCAGGGTTTTGTATGATCAAGAAAAGGATCCCCCCTCTATGAAAGAGGACATGTTGGAAGTTCTAATATCCGACCAATTATTTGTTGTGGTCTGGCCCCGTGCAGCTCTATAATTTGACAACAAGTAGTTCCTTATTGAGAATTGGGAATCTTATTTCACTCCAATTTTCTTGGTGATGTGTCACCATCTTGGTCATCATCAGCTGTCCTGCCAGGGGATCTAGAAGAATGTTAATTCCATCGACCAGCATTGTATAAATTTTGATATTACATCTTTCCCATTAGCTCATCAAAATAATTCATATGTCTACCACCAAACACTATAAGAGATCTATAGAATGTGTGTCATTGTGCTTCATCAGGTTATGGAAGAAGAATATCAACATGTGTAGATTAGATGCTGGGGGTAGTATGAATCCCTCTATTTCACCTATATCATGTGACATCAATAAGATCATTAGTCATCCCCATATTCCAATTGTGAGAGATCCCCTCTAGATACCTCTATTATAAATATGGTCATCACCATCCCGCCAGAGGATAAGTGGAATCGATCCACCAAAATAAGGCATGATAGGTATGATCCACCCAAATGTGTGACGTAGTACAAAGAATCCCCTATAGTAGGGGTTCTCACTCATTAGCATAGGGAGGCACTCAGACATTGAAGTCCTACCACTGAGATGTTGTTGCTTACCCATTGGAATTTCAACAATGGAAGGGGGAATCTTGAACCATTAAATACATTTTAGGCCATACAAAAAGCATAGAAAGAACTCACAGTAGGTGCATTTCTCATATAGTATGATTAATATAAAAATATTACATCCAACCTCAATATTTAGGAGTTCCTAGATTATGGAAATTCATTAACGAACCCCATCTAACCTCTAGTGGGTAACCATATCCTCCTCATCCAAATTCCCCCATTTTATCCTAGTGGCCTCACATATCTGGTCAGAGTAGAAGCTAGGGGATATGTAAAATGACTAAGGTATGAGCAGCTAACCCCAATCGAGTAACATGATTACCCACATAGGGATCCAAGACGTGCTACCTATATATTTGATGAGCTTTTCATCTTCTTAGTGGATATATACCATTACCAAGATGACTTGATATCCACTCTCACTAGTCTCCTTGAGGTCTTGGAAAAATGAAATTTGGGAATCTCGCTTGACGGAATGTTGTACTTGACACTTTTCAATAATGTCTGAGAATTCATAGAATTTTTTAACCCCATATTTACCACACATAATGGAATGGCTGACCTATTACAACACATAGACAAATTTTACTCATGATGTGGACCATATTGGGGTTCCTATAATAGTAGGTAGATGTAAATATCCAATGTTTTGTCTTGTCCATTGAAGGTTCTGCATTCTTCTGGCACAACCGGCTATCTGTATGGTCCATTTATGGTAGAGAGGACCTTCAAAGATAGTTCCACTACAAGTTCGACTCCTCCATGTGAAAGAAAATAATAATTGTCCACTTCAAGATCAAAAATTTTCATGATGATCGAGTCTCCAACATTTTAACCTAGTGGAAGGAGCTCACGTACTCCCTCAATATTTCTTTTCTCAGGAATAGTTTTTAACAATGTGTGTACAGAATAGAATAAATGATTTGTTTCAAACCCTTAACTCCTTGAACAACCCTGGTGGATTCTGATAATTCCTCAAAAAGTCTCAGCATCATGAAGAAGGGTTGTAGAAAACTAGACAATTGTTTCACCCATTAAATCTTCCAACTCCTGTGAGAAGAGTTGAAAAGGTGGATATGTTTTCTATTATGCATGGAGAAGTTCTTGAATTGGTGAACCTATTGGAACCTCTACCAGAAAACCCTTTTTGAGTGTATCCCTACTAAGAGGAGCCTCACCCAAAATATCCTTGTTAGTAACCAATATTCCAAGCATAGCCACCGCAATGAAAGAGTGTGATTCCAACCCTCGGTTATTTCTAGGAACATTGTGTGACTTTTCCAAATAGAAGAAACCTGAATTACCCCTTCAAGGATTACTAGTTCCCAATCATCTTCATATGTGCTCTATAGAATGTAGTTCTAAAAATTTCAAAGTGATAAAGGTCCTAAGATGTTGGAATCATTGTCCCCTATGATCATTCTCAACACCACAATATCCTAGGACACACCATCAAGTAATGATTCATATTAAACAATTGGATCTAGGGCCAAGTGGGACATGAATTATTCTTGTTGGGTAGTGTTCTCTATCAACCTCCACAGTGAAAGTGAAGGATATAGTGAATTAAGGCAGGTTTATAGCCACATGATGTAAAAGTATGATGAACGGTAATCTCACAAGGCATCCACACATGCTCATTGTGTCATCAATTTCCACATAGGAAAGCCATAAACTCCAATAGTTCCCGTGACTCATTCTGTCGTCATCTTCTCCTCTTCATCACAACCATCCAATTCTCAAAAGAATAAGGACTGACTTCACAAGGGAAATTATATCCCCTTTCCAATTCTAAATTCATATCGTACTCCTAGAAACATCATTCCACATGTGTTAGGATATGCACCCAAGGTCTTCCAATCCATAGACTACCCTACTCATGATGAGAAAGAGTATATTTTCTTGAATGATGTCGATCTATTGGACTACTTCATATCATACTATGGTGTGTAATTCCATGAAAACTCCATCAGTTCCTTCTAATAATTCCATTTATGGGGAGGAAATGGATACACCAATAGGAATAATGATATTTCTAACTAGTCATTCATGCTATTGTTACCATGAAATAGGTTTTTCATAGAGCTCATCAAACATCCCCTGAGTCTACTTTGTCATGTCTGCGTCAGTAGGTAACCATGTTAGTTGATTGAGAAGCTCAAGCATGATCATGAAGTGGTATGATATGTCTAGTTGGAGTCTTTCCATAGCTGGTTGATAGTTATCTGGTATTTTCTCATATAATTCTATCTAGTTATTAGCTGTATGTTTCCATTAATATTTATACCCCAGTGGTTTATCAAACGACATTCGTTGCTCCACCTACCGAGGATTGACCATCTATAGGGAAAAACATTCCCCTAGAATTAAAATATGATGTATTGAAACACCTCACCACCATACTCATGATTCTATTGATCCTTGAGGATATCCATATATCAAAGAAAATATATGAGGACCTTGTAGAGGATTTTTTAATCCCTATTTAGTTTGATACTAAGGTAGATGTTTCTGAGGCCTACTATGCCGAAGATTACAAAAAAGATGAATGTTGATCCATCATCTCATTTTATTTTGTTTTATAGAGTGTCAATATAAAAGGGTACATATGTATGATGTAAACCATAAGTTTGTTTAATGGAATGGATATCTACCGATTCTTAGTGGATACTAGTTTTGGGATCAACCTCATTCCAAATCAGACACTCCATATATATGGAATAATAGAATAAGATCTGACTCCCTTAAACATGTTGATTAAGGGTTATGATAAGAGTGAGTCTAAACTATGCGGAACAATTATACTCAAGACCTATTGTGGTGGTTTAATATCATTTATAGAAAAAATTTAGTCTCTCAGTATTAATCCTATAAAGTACTTCCAGGTAGACCCTAGATTCATTTTCATGTAGTGTTCGTCTCCTCATATCATCAGTTCCTCAAACAATCCCTTAATTGATGAGTATTTATTTTATTAAGTGATGCATCAACTATTGATTAGTATGAATAATGATATGTGTATGTTGTCTATTATAAGAGAGAGGTGAAGTAGTTTCAGACCAATATGGTTGAGAGCATCAATTCCCCTAATCATTTAAAAACCACTATAGTCAATCCATGGGTGGAATTTAATAAAATATATGTTATATTGATTCATTAGTTAGAGCATATGAATCCATACATGATAGGATGTTTCATTTTCTCTATGAAAAAGTGTTTTAGTATCCCTAAGAAAATGGTTTGGATGCAAATTACATATTACTTCAACAACGGGTAGGACTGGCTGGTACCAAAGTCTCCTAACCCTTTGATGTACCAAGATGTTTTTCCTATGACCACAAATCCTCAACATTACCACATGTTCTATTGATCAAGGATAACTCAATGAATTCCAACACACCATCATTGCTTCGATATCAATAATGAACCTCTTGATTAGAGGATTTATGGAATTGCATCAATGGATTCTATCATTGTATTTTTAGTATAGTGGGAACTCCTCATAAAATATTCCATGTATAGCGGAGAAGACACTAGTTATTCTCCAAAGCATATTGGCCTCAAAATCATCATCTTCCCTATAAATCATCGGTCGTAGAAGATAAAAAAGAATTTGGAATATTCCCCTCTAGTATTTGAATATGGTGTATCTACAACCTTTGATAAGTTATCCCATGAGAAATATAGTACTAATAATGATATGAGGACATTAATTATTAGTGAATCAATGCATCTATAAGGGTGCAAACATTATGTGTCCTTTCTGAAATAGCATCATGAAGTATCCACATGGAGCTATGAAAAGATGGGTGAGATGGACATTCAGGTCATCATTCCTCATCCTGGACTCTCAACAATTCAATGTAGGTTCAAACAACCTCCTAGGAATATACACACTTCTCATGTTGTTGTGATCAAAAATGATGTAGAAAATATTTTAAGAGTCAACCATTTTAGAGACATTCAATACCTGGATGGTTGTCCAACATCATCCCAATTAGAAAGAAAAATATGAAGGCAAAAGTTTGCAAAAAAATCTAGGATCTCAACCATTGTCTTATAGATTCCTTTCCCCTTCTATTGGTAGATTTGTTTATAATTTCTAAAGTAGGGTCTTAGATACTCTTTTTTATGGATGGATATTCAATGTATAATCAGATCGAGATGTCCCCCAAGGATGATGTGGCATCCACCATTATGTCACCCCATGATAATTTCTACTATCATGTGGTGCCATTATTTTTTTATAATGTAAGGGTGGATTATCAGTGGTTTATTCACTACATATTCAATCCAATTCTTGATACATTTGTGGAATTTTACATGGATGACTTCATGGTTAAATTTGACCAGTGTGAGAACCTTCTCAATGACATTGAGAACATGATAGGCTTCTTCCACTCATGACACTAGAAAAAAGAACCACTTGTTATGAGAATTTGGGGTTGCCTTTGGTATATTTATCAACTTCATCATACAACACAGATGCATTGAGATATACCTAGAAGTGATCAATTCCATAAATCAAATGCCTCCCACAAGAAATATATTGTATTTATTAGGCCTCCATGGCCACTTATCCGACATATGACGATTTATCATAAAAAATATAGCAAGTTTAATATTTTATCAATGATGGTAAATAAAGGAACCATTTACCAGTAGGATGAGTAGTGATGGACCACATTAGAATATATCAAAAAATATATGCTACAACCTCCAGTTTTGATTGTTATCATTTTAGGAAATCATTTATTCTTCTATGTGAACAACACAGAATGGTCCCTTTGTTACCTCCAAGCCTCGAAAAATAATGAGGGTTGGGAAAATAGTTCATTCTATGTTAGTCGTATGATCCTTAATATGGAGACCAAATACTCCCCCATTGAGAATAGTTTCCTCACATTGGTTTTTGGAGTGTTGAAGTTTTGACACTACTTATATCAAAATGAGACAAATTTGGTTTCCCTATAGGACCTTATAATGTATATTCAAAATTTACCGGTGATTATTGGATGAATTTAATGTTATGTGTTGATCCTCTCATGGTTTGATATCGTATTTAACCAATAGTATTCCATCAAATTATAGGCATTAGAAGACTTTCTAGGCATCTATCCGACCCCTAAATAACTACCCCCATGTAACATCCCGGTTCCAGAAGCCACCCAGAGGTGCCCTGTACCCGGTTGGTCACATGGCCTCAAGCGCATTTCCCCAAACACCAGAGGTTGTCGACAAGCAGTGAGGGCCTTGGGTGTGATATGGGGGAAACTATGCCCTCATTGGCAGAGTACACAGCAAAAGAGAAATAAACATACAATAGCGGAAGCAGTAATAACCAGCAATATAAACATTGGAAGACTAAATCAACAAACTTGAGCACATATGTATATATATGAAATGATGCATGATACATAACTAGGAAAGAATCCAAACATGTCACAATGCTAGAGAACACTACAGTAGCAAACAAGTACAAAAGAAAAGTAAACGGCTCCTCAGCATCGCAAGCCAAAGCTTGGTCCCATGCTCCCATACTCTAAACAATCAAGTTCCATAAGTCGAAGGGCGCTTTCCCTTGTCTATACCTGCAACAACATAGTCTCCTTGGGCCCAAAAGCATGACCCAAACAGGGTTTGAGATAAAATCTCAGTAGACAACCACCCGAAGTTCTGTGCCTAACAGTCAGTGAGTATATGGCAGGTCAAAGTATAATAAGCAGTAAACAACAACAGCAAGCAGTAGGCAGTAAATAGTAAGCATTAAACCAGGATGATACATAGTAGCAATCAATACACAACTAATCAACAGTAGTGAAACAAATAGCTAACAATCTGGAAACCCTCTGGGAAGTACTTGAAGCCATCCCCTCTGGTTCTATCAAAGAAGTACCACAACCCTCTGGTCAGTGCGCTCAGCCTAACCCCTCTGGCTTGTACATACGCATTTATGAGACTCTCTGGGGAAGCTCAATCGGTCAATTCCCCTTATAATCTTGGGTATTCAGGGACTCTCTTGAGGAAGATCATGTGGTCTAACCCTCTTAGCCCCAAGGTCTAGAGACTCTCTGAGGAAGCTATCTCGGTCAATTCCTCCTATATCCTCAGGTATACCACAGACTCTCTGAGGAACCTCACTCGGTCAATTCCTCCTCAAGCCTGGGAAGGTTCTTAAAGAGATTCAAACAAGGTAAGACTCTTTGAGAATCTCACTCGGTCTACCCTCCTGTAGTTTATAATATCCAAGACTCTCTGGGAGCACACTCGGTCCATCCACTGTAGTTTATAATGTCTAAGACTCTATGGAAAGCTCACTCGGTCTATCCCTTATAGTCTATAGCACCAGGTTCCCTCAGCCCCATGCCAGTCAGTGCATAATAATGCTATAAAGCCAAAGTACACCTATAGATCTACATGTCTATCCAATGTACACCTATAGAGATACTTAGCTAACAGTATACAAGGAAACAAGAAAGTCATTAAATTAACTTCAACCCATAACTGCAAGGTATGAAATAGGTGTAGCAGCCAAAGGAAAACGAGACCCAAAGGCCATAAATAGAATAAACAAGGGCAAGTACATCCCAGAACAACAAAATATCCTCTAACAAGGTCAATTTACCTCTACACAAGAATACAAGAAAGGCAAGAAAAATACAAGGGCAAAATGGTAAACACGCAATACCCCGTTCACAGGTATTGGTGTAATTTTCACATAAAACTCAGAGACGTTGAACGGTAAGGCACAAACCAACTACCATGATGCTAGGGGATTGATATACTTGAACCACGATGACTAATTCTCCCTAGAACATCATAGATCTGAGAAAATGCACAAAACGTTCAACCATTGATAACTTGAGAAGGAGGAATAATTGGAAAACAATGATCAAGAAGAAGGAAAAACTCACCGTTGCACTTCCAACGCAATCGATAGAGCTCGAGTCAGAGAATAGACAGAGAGGTGGGGGCTCGTCGAAAATCCGGTCGTACGGGTCGCTCTCGAACAAACTAGACATAGAAGAATATGATTATTGCGATTAGGCACGACCCTGATCCATTAAGTGAAAAAAAGTACACTGTGTGTATTTTTAAAGTACACGACGTATAGTGGGGTTTTCCATACTCCGCCAAAATCGGCCTCCAACTCACCCCTACACACCATGTGTGTGGCTCGGACATGGCCATCACACGGCTTCGAGTGGGAAAATAGTAAACGGTGTGTACTCAGAAATTACATGATGTGTACTTCAAAATTTTCCAGAAACTTCATTTTTGATAAAAACTCCGTAAAAAGAAAGGTGCTCCTGAAACACAGATCCTGGTTCTTACAAACTTCCCCCCTTAAAGAAATTCATCCCCAAATTTACTTAGATGGTCGTAGAAGAAGGATCCTCGAACATCTCTAGCCATTATGATCATACATCAGCCTCCCTCTCCCATGTCTTGTCACGTACTCGCCTGTGCCGCCATAGAACTCGTACTAGAGGAACAGACCAGCCTTAGAGAACCTTTGTACTGCGATCGACAATCCGGATAGGATGCTCTTCAAACGACGCATTGGCATCGTGTTCAACCTCTTCATGCTTAAAGACATGAGACGGGACTAAAAAGTAACATCCGAGATAAGAGAAGTGGAAGACGTCATGTATGGCCTGGTACCTCTGAGGTAGCTGCAACCGATAGGAAACCAGACCAACTCTCTCCAGAACCTCAAACGGCCTGACGTACCATGGTGAAAGCTTACCCTATCTCTGAATCCTCTTGTGTCCCAACCTCGGTGCGACATGTAGGAAAACCTGATCCCCGACCTCGAACTCCAAAGGTCTTCTCCGCTGATCAGCATAAGACTTCTGTCAAGACTGTGCTGTAGCCATCCTCTTCTGAATCAACTCTATCTGCTCCGAAGTCTCCTGAAAAAGACTAGGTCCTAGAAAAGCTGCCTCTCCTGCCTCCAGCTAGCAAAAGGGTGATCGGCATGGCCTACCATACAAAGCCTCATATGGATTCATCTGAATGGTCGCTTGAAAACTGTTGTTGTAGGCGAACTCCAAGAGTGGTATATGCTTCTCCCAAGAACCACTGAAGTCTTGAATACAAGCTCGGAGCATATCCTCAAGCACCTGGATCGTGCGCTCGGACTGGCCATCAGTCTGGGGATGGTATGTTGTATTCAAAAGTACATGTGTACCCAAAGGCTTCTGACGTCCCTGCCAGAACCGAGAGGTAAAGCACACATAAATTTCTAGAACAATGGAGTGTGGAACTCCATGTAGACGTACAATCTCTCAGATGTACAGTCTTCCCAGATCATCAACACTGAAGGTCTCCTTGACCGGCAAGAAGTGTGATACATTCGTAAGCCTGTCGACGATGACCCAAATAGCATCACTTCCCCGAGGTGACCACAGTATCCCGGTCATGAAGTATATCACAAAATCATTCCACTTCCACTCCAGAATGGGTAACTGCTGTAAAAGCCCTACTGGTCGCTGATGCTCTTCATTCACCTGCTGACAAGTAGAACATCTCATGACAAAAATAGCAACATCCCTCTTCATACCAGGCCACTAGTACTAGCGATTAAGATCCCGATACATCTTGGGGATTCCAGGATGAACTGCCCAAACTGAAGAACGAAAATCCTACATCAGCTCCTCGCGTAGGTCTGATGGAACCCATACGCGTCCCTGGAAATGAAAGATATCATCCTCACCCACTGTCCATCTAGGAAGAGGGTCCCCTCCTGACAAACTCTCGTGTAGGACCAAGGCCTCTGAGATGACGTGAACCAAGAAGTGAATCTGATCCATCCAAAACTTGAACTTTGAGAGTTTATCATATAGCCAATGCTCTCTTAGTGTCCTTAGAACGATCTCAAGATGTGTGTCATGGTCGTGTAGAGTTTGAGAGTACACCAAGATATCGTCCATGAAGACCATGACAAAGGAGTCCAAGTATGGATGGAACACTCAGTTCATCAGTGCCATGAAGACTACAGGTGCATTCGTAAGACCGAACGACATGACTTTATACTCGTAAAGACCATACCTTCTCTTGAAAGCTGTCAGAGGTATATTTGATGGTCTAACATGCAACGGATGATAAGAGGACCCCAAGTCGATCTTCAAGAACACCCGGGCTCCCCGAAGATGATCAAAGAGGTCATCGATCCTCGGCAAGTGATATCGGTTCTTGACCATCAACTGGTTCTGCTTCCGATAATCCACACAAAGCCGAAGGGTACCGTCTTCCTTCTTCATGAACAGGACAAGCGAACCCCAAGTAGAAGTACTGGGTCGGATGAAACCCTTTTCCTGCAACTCCTCCAACTGCTTCTTGAGCTCCTGCAACTCAGGTGTAGCCATCCTATAAGGACGAATGGACACCGGTGCCGCTCCTGGCACGATCTCAATTGAGAATTCTACCTCACGATCAGAAGGTAAACCTAAAAAGTCTTCTGGAAAGACAACCTTGAAATGATCCACCACTGGAGAAAAGTATAACTATGAACTCCCCTGGTAATCTAGATAAACACTGGAAATCAGGGCTGTAACTTCCCCTAGCCCATGATGCTCTGGTCCAGCTCTACTCGCCTTGACATCCCACTCACCTCTATGAAGGAAGGATCCACCCTCTGGTGATATGAAACTCACCCGGTGGCGATAATAATAAATTACTTCCTGGAAGGGAACCAACCAGTCCATACCGAGAATGATGTCATAGCCCGTCATCTCTAGGAAATAGAGGTCCCAAAAGAAATGACACCCTGAAACCTCGAGAGGGCACTCTCTTCACTAACGTACGCTAGATGTCCTCGTTCCCAAAAGTGTGTCAAGAGTCAACAAGTCAGCAGATGAAAAGATACAGGGACCAAGGCTCTTCACAACCGTAACAGAGATAAAGCTATGGGAAGAACCAGTATCGAAAAGAGCTGAAGATAAAACTGAGGCTACTAGGATCGTACCTCGAACTGTAGTAGGGTCGAGATCCTGCTTCTGATAGGTCTGCTCCATGGCGAAGGCTGGCCTGCACCACAGCCCTACGCCCCTAGCTGACTGCTCTAAATTGATCCACTCTGCTGTCGCTGATGACCTGGTGACTGACCAACAGGGCTGTGACCTCCACCTCGGCATAAACAGCCGGAAGAACTCTAGTTCCCAGACTGGTGGGAAACTGGTGAAGCATCTCTAGAACACGGGGTCATAAAGGAACCGCTACCACCAGCTAAAGGTGAGAAGATGTGACAGAAACGCTGAAGATGACCCATCTTGCCGCATGACCGGCACTCCATCAGATCCCTCTTGCACTGAGGCCTAGTATTCCCACTCCTACCGCACTGGTAGCATACAACCTGGCTACCAGAAGACGCATCTCGTGAACCTCGATCTCCTCGAGAAGACTCTCTGTGATGCTTCCTATAGTTTGTAGGAGGAGCACCAGCTCTGGATATCAGACCTCCCTGGATCACTAGTCCAGAATCTCTCAGAATACGCATAGTGATCAGTGCCTGGTTGAGGATGAAGGATATCGAAGTCAAATGGAAGATATTCACCTGGGAATGGATCTCCTGCCTAAGACCGTCCTTGAACTTCCTAGAAAAGAACAACTCATCATCTGCTGGGATCGATGTAAATCATTGTAGCTCAGTGAAGTGAGATGAGTAATCCATAAAATAGTGAGTACCCTACTGCAAACTCATAAACTCCCAGTCTCGATCAGCCCTCAGGGTCTCCAGATAGATGTAGTCATAGAAGGTGTGTCGAAAATTTTCCCAAGACATATCCTGCTGACACCCTGACCATGAGATCACCTCCCACCACCTCTTGGTGGTGTCCCAGAGCATATAAGTAGCCATATTTACCCTTTTCTCCAGAGGGATCTCTAGGTGTCAAAGATGGTCAGTGTGGCCTCTATCCACGACTCTACAGCCTAAGGTCCTCCATCCCCTCAAAAAGTGGAAGGATGCAGCTGCTGGAAAACCCGATTCAACTCAGAAATCGAAGGGGCCGGAGTTGGTGCTCCCTGGAAGGTCTGCATCATCCTCAAAGAGTACTCCCTGAACTGTGCCTTGGTGCCTGCAATGGGTATGACAGTCGGTGCCAAGGGTGGCTCGACAAGAGGATCGGCAGGAAGTCCCTGATTGGCCATATCTGGCGTCTGATCATTGCCTGATGATAGAAGTACAACCGGAGGACGTCTCGGAGTCATAACTATGAAAGATCAAAAGTATACCTCAGATCAGAAAACAAGGACAGAGAACACAATATTACAAAACATGAACAAGGGGAAGAAAAACACACAAGTTCACAAAACACGACTACACAGTGTGTCTTCTTAATCTACTGAAATGGGTGTTCCCCTTCCCTACAGGTCATCTAACACCTCAAACTACACGGTGTGTTGACCCAAAACATGGCATGTTCTTGAAGATTATTCCCCTGCCCGAGTCTCCTTACATGGCTAACCCACACGGTTCAAACTAACCTCAGACTACAAGGCGTGTTCCCTGGGGACACGGCGTGTACTAGATGCTGACTTGGCGGCCCATGTTGTTGGGTACATAGCCATCTATAGGGATAGCCCTTGCACGGCGTTTTACGAACAAACACGGAATGTATAGGAGAAGGTGACACCATCCCGTGTTGTTCGTGACATGGTCGGGTACCTGGGCAAGACTACACGATGTGTTCCAAAAGCAACGCGGCATGTCATTGAGAAGGTCACACCGACCCATGATGTTTTTGACACGGCCAGGTACCTAGAAAGAACTACATGGTGTATTCCTTTACAACATGATGTGTTATACTCGGACTTCCCCGTCCCGTGTTGTTAGTGACATGGTCGGTTACACGGCTTGAAACTATATGGCTTGTACATACCGTACACTGCTTGTTCCTAAAGTTATTTTTCACAACACTGTGTTCCTGCACACACAGTCAGTAACACGGCGTGTAACCAGAAAGTACACACCGTGTATTCTGGGTTTTTCTGTGCAGTAGCTCATAAACTGCACAAAATCCTAGAAACACGGAAAACAAGGAAAAGAGGTGCCAAATTCCAATTCATGAGGCCCTATACTCCCCACGAATCAAAGCTTGGCATCCCCTAAAGTCATGTACAAGAGAAAACAGGATCATGATCCACCAATTTCCGATTCAAGAGGGTCTATAACACCTCAAGAATCAAAATTTGATGTTCATTTAAACAATGTACAATACAAACAATTCTCTATAAAGTAGAAGAGATTCTATCAGGCATCTATCACAACATCATGCATAATCTACAAAACGTCCATCATAACAACATGAAATCGCTAATGCACCCTAAATAGCATGGCATGAATGCATGGCATGTGATTTCAAAATGTGTCGATATGATGCATGAGATGGAATACCCTCATCTCATCGAGTTGCGACAGAAATAAAACCGTAATATCAAATAAAAAATAACAGTACAAAGAATGTGAATCACTCTAGGTGAAATCGTATCAACCGTAAAATCTCAAAACCAGAAAACTTCCATAAACAAGGTAGTATGGATTTTCCCTGTACACGGGTTAGCTACTCTTGTGAAAAAATTATTAACATGTACTGAATATGTCATATCCCTGGATAAAGTCTCTAAATAGTAAAGCAAGATAAAATAATTCCTCTGATACCACTTTGTAATGACCCAGTTCCGAAAGCCACCCAGAGGCGCCCCATACCCGGTTGGTCACATGGCCTCATGCACATTTCCCCAAACGCCAGAGCCTGCCGACTAGAAGAGAGGGCCTTGGGTGTGATATCGGGGAAACTATACCCTCATTGGCAGAGTACACAGTGGAATAAAAATAAACATGCAATAGCAGAAGCAGTAATAACCAACAATATAAACAGTAGAAGACTAAATAAACAAACTGGGGCACATATATATATATATGAAATGATGCATGATACATAACTAGGAAAGCTTCCAAACAAGTCACAATTCTGGAAAACACTATAGTACTAAACAAGTACAAAAGAAAAGTAAACGGCTCCTCAGCATCGCAAGCCAATGCTTTGTCCCATGCTCCCCTGCTCCAAGCAATCAAGTTCCAGAAGTCAAAGGGCGCTTTCACTTGTCTATAACTGCAACAACATAGTCTTCTTAGGCCCAAAATCATGTCCCAAATAGGGTGTGAGATTAAATTTTAGTAGGAAGCCACATGAAGATCTGTGCCTAATAGTCGGTGAGTATATGGCAGGTAAAAGTAAAATAAGTAGTAAAAAGCAACAACAAGTAGTAGGCAGTAGTCAGTAAACAGTAAGCTGTAAAATAGGATGATAGATAACAATAATCAATCCACAACTAATCAACAGTATTGTAACAAACAGCTAACAAGCTGGAAACCCTCTGGTAAGTACTCGTAGCCATCCCCTCTGGTCCTATCCAAGATGTACCACAACCCTCTGGGCAGTGCGCTCAGCCTAACCCCTCTGGCTTCATCATAGGCATTTATGAGACTCTCTGGGGAAGCTCACTGAGTCAATCCCCCTTATAGTCTAGGGTAGTCGAGGACTCTCTTGAGGAAGATCGCGTGGTCTAACCCTCTTAGCCCCAAGGTCTAGAGACTCTCTGAGGAAGCTGTCTCGGTCAATTCCTCCTATAGCCTCAGGTATACCGTAGTCTCTCTAAGGATGCTCACTCGGTCAATTCCTCCTCTAGCCAGGGAAGGTTTTTAAAGAGATTCAAACAAGGTAAGACTATCTAGGGAAGATCACTCAGTCTACCCTTATATAGTCTATAATATCCAAGACTCTCTGGGAGCTCACTCGGTCTATCCCCTGTAGTCTATATTTTTTAAGACCCTCTGGGAAGATCAGTCGGTCTATCCCTTATAGTCTATAGCACCAGGTTCCCTCATCCTCGTGCCAGTCAGTGCATAATTATTCTATAAGGACAAATTAAACCTATATAGCTACTTGGATAACCATAGTAAACCTATAGAGATACTTAGCTAATAGTCTACAAGGCAACAAGACTGTCATTGAATTCACTTCAACCCATAACTACAAGGCATGAAACAGGTGTAGCAGCCAAAGGCAAACGAGTCCCAAAGGTAATAAAGAGAACAAGTAAGGGAAATTACATCCAAGAACAACAAAATATCCTATAACATGGTCAATTTACCTCTACACAAGCATTCAAGCAAGGCAGAAAAACAATGAGGGAAAAAAGGTAAACACGCAATACCCCTTTCACGAGTAATGGTGGAATTTGCACATAAAACTCAGAGACTTTGAACGGTAAGGCACAAACCACCTACCATGATGCTAGGGGATCGATATACTTGAAACATGATGGATGATTCCCCCTATAAAGTTGTAGATCAGAGAAAATGCACAAAACATTCAACCATAGATAACTTGATAAGGAGGAAGAATTGGAAAACAAGGCTCAAGCAGAAGGAAGAACTCACCGCTCTACTACCGATGCAATTGACAGAGCTCAAATTGGAGATCTGACAGAGAGGAGAGGGCTCGTCAAAAATCCATTCATACAGGTCACTGTCGGACAAACCAAACCTAGAAGAAGATGATTATGGAGATTAGGTGTGACCCCGGTCTGTTTAGTGAAAAAAAGAAAAGTACACGACATGTATTTCTAAAGTACATAGCGTGTAGTGGGTTTTCCCGTACTCTGCCAAAATCAGCCTCCACGTCACCCCTACATAGAGTGTGTGTGGCCCGGACATGGCCAGCACACGGCTTCGAGTGGGAAAAGAGTACATGGTGTGTACTCAGAAAGTACACAGCGTGTACTTCGAAATTTTCCAAAAACTCCATTTTTCTTAAAAACTCCAAAAAAAGAAAGGCGTACCTAAAACGAAGATCCGGGTTCTTATAGTCCACATTTTAATTTCTAGGGGAGGCAATCCTCTCATGATATTAGGCCATTCCATGTATCAATATACATCTCTATGGTTCCTCCCAATGACTAGCTAGAAGAAGTCTCAAGAATCACAAGCATAACAGGGTAGTCATGGGGATCATCTTCATCACCTCAACACTGACATCTTTCCACACTCATTCTTGTTGTCATAAGGTTTCACAAAAAATGTGTAAGAGTATTAGTCTCTCATTACTAGTCACTAGTATACCCTTAAGATTTATGTCCCCTGTATTATGGGAAGGGAGACTCTGACTTAGTCGTCAAGTATATGAATGATGACTACATCTTTAGAAAGTAAGAGCTTCCACCCCTGCAAGAACATACCCACCAACTTTTGTCCAATTTACCCACAAAAAAATTAATCACATACATATATTATATAATGGTCAATATGAATACTTGTAATGATTAGCCACATATCTGGTAGAGCTTGACTAGGATGATCTGGTCATTAATGTGGCGCATTGGAGTGTCATTTACCCAACCACTTCAGATGATGATGAAACCAACATGAAAACCAATTTAATACAAGTTCATCTATTCGAGGACCCTCAATCCCCCCAAATTATAGGAAACAACCTATTCTATGATTCCACTCATTGACTATCTCCATTGTGACATTCTCCCTCCATATCAGGCCAAGCGTGAGTGAATCCTTTGGTGTGCGGCACAGTTCACCCTCCAATGTGGACCTAAACATGATTATTCCTTTTAAAGGAAGGGTTTTATGGAAATAAGTTCTATTTAATCTATGTATATGAAATCGATCATGTTATGCATAATGTCTATTCCAATTCATGTGGTGCTCATCATGTAGGATTAAAGCACTCCCAACTTAATCGTAGGTTGGGAAACCTTTGGCCCACTATAGTCTAGGACTACATCGACTTTGAAAAGAGGATATTTGTGTGTCATAACTATTACAACTTTGATCATTGAATTAAAGAGCTTCTACAAACCACTATGTATTCTTGGTCCAATACAGTATTGCAGATAATCATCATTAGGCCGTACCCACAGAAACAGCTCTCCGGTATATGTTAATCTTGACTGTGACTGACTTCTTCTCCAAACGGGAAGAGGTGATTCCAGATGGGGAAGTAAAAACATAGTGTGTGATCAAGTTCATGTCCTCCCATTTCATCCATTGATTTAGAGTTCCTTACGCTATTTTTAAAATAATGAATCCAACTTCTGGGTAACCAAAATGCTAAAATTTCATGTCTGGTACAATATATTGTATAAATATACTTCTCAGTACCCTGAACCATGAATTGGGTAGATTGAGGAAATCAAAAAGGTCCTATCTAATATACTATATAAAATGGTTTTCTATAATGAAAATATTTGGCTAGAAAATTTCCCAAATTATCTTTTTTCCTACCACATAATTACTCATAATTTCACTAAGGTTACACCATATTCCATATTATATAAAACAGAGGCAGCCTTACACATTGTGGTTCCACTTCCATCACTCTCAATAGCTATCTATGACTATAATATACCTGATGGAATGGTAAAAGTCCTCTTATAGGAGTTCTAATCCCTCAAGGAAAGAAGGATTTAGGCCTTACACAACCAAGAGATGTACCAGAACATTATAGAGATAGTGTACAACAAGATGGTTTTCCAAATCTCCATCCTCTATGGTGACATGGTACTGTCTCTTAGAACACCATTGGTACCTAGAAAAATTACACCAATGTTTGGTCCCAAATGATTGGGACCATACATCATTCATAATTTCTATTCCAAATGATCATACTCTTTGATCAATATGGACAGAGAGTGTATCACACCTCCAACCAATACCATGTTTCTCATGAAGTACGTTACTTGAAAAGCCCAATGGTCTAGGAAGTATGACATTAAACTATTTAAAATTTGTAAAATCATTAAGAACTTATAATATGAGAAACCCATGTCCAAGAAGTATATCCTTAAACTATTTAAAATTGACCAAATCTATGTGACATTAAACTACATCAACCTTATTTCAAATGCTATGACATTAAACTAGGAGCCATGGTCTAAGAATTATTAAATTAGACTATCTATAACCACTACAGTACGAGATCTACGACCTTAAACTAGTATCATCTATTGAAAAATTAAAAAAAATTAAACTGGGAAGTCAAGTGTCCTTAGTGAATCAAGTTAAACTATTTCCTTACACCACCCAATGATCATGATATTTCTCCGACTATAAGTGTGAGATGACATAAAAATTCAAACATCATTAACACACAAAGTTAAATGTGTTCATTAACCTCTATGAAACTAATATTTCTCAAATGATAAGTATGATATGATCAAAAAAACATGTCCCTTTTGAAATCGGTATGCCTCATTTGATTTGAGATGAACAAAAATCATGGTCCTTAGCACAAGATCACATACTATATCCTTACCCCATGTTCTAAGCATGGTATTCGCCTAAAAACTAAGGGACTCCCCAATTATCTCATTAAAGAAGATTTTCCACAGTTTTGGTGTTGGTCTTCTACTACACCATGTTCTACAACTATGTCTGGATTTATTCCCATCTTCATTTGATATGTAGTGCTTTCTAGACCTCCCGTATCTGGGAATAGCTGAAAATTCATCAACCCTTTGGACCCTTATCCATTTTTATGTATAAATAATTATGACCTTAAACATTGTATAGTTCATCTCAAGGTATTCATGTGGTACACATGCCTACATTCCCTCCATTCACATCGTCTTCTAACTCTTTCAGGCGACATAGATACCCTTGAGAATAAAATCATCCTAGTCCATGAATCATGAGATTAAACTATTTTCTACATTCACACCAGTTGAAGAATTAAAACCTAAATATATGTTCAATTTCTTTATATGTTTATGTGTGGTACGTGGGACTATATTTTGTGCTTTCATGTTAGGTTATACGTATTTTTTTCCGAAAAAATACCCTTAAAACACCCCCCCCCCCTCAGTACATGCAACATGACTTTAAACTGGTTTCCAGTAGGTCCAAGTGTCATGAATTTAAATTGTTTTCCATGGTCTAGGACCAATGACCCTAAAATATTTGCAACTAGACTTGGGATCATTCTATGTGGTGTAGGTCCCACGTAGATCCTTTCATGTCGGGTTTTAACACTTTTTCAATACACAAGAAACCTCAAGCACCCAACCAATAGTCCAAGAATAACGAATTTAACTAGCATTCCACGTTCCAAGAATTATTTCCATAAACCAATAGAATTATCTCTTTATTCGCATGTTTTAAATCATCAATGGTCATTCAGAAAGCCTGTGCACCCACCACTTTCAAGAGCTAAGTGTGGATTCATTCCCATTTTCAGGGGATATGTAGTGACTGTTATACCTTCTCTCTTCGGGACCAACTATAGTTTTACCACAAAACCTTACCTATAGTTCTATCACCCTAAAATTCTCTTATGTGAAAACTTTTATGGTATTATCCTCAATCGTGTTCCATAACCCATTAGCGGGATGAGATGCCCTTATTACCCGACATGATAAAAAATGAAATGGGACACTCATGGTGTAATCCCTATAAACATCCTCATAACATGGTGTAAAACTATAGTGTTACCCTATTTAATGGATGCATAATGACCCATACGAGAAGTATTAGAGGATAACAAACATTACCCTATAAAATTAAAGATTCTTCATGTCATAATAAAGGATGATTCAATACCCTTGTTTGAGAGGAGAGACCATTTCGTCATCATCTCTTACTATAAAATAGTATATAACTATGTTTGACTTGATTAATGTCCACATTGGATATTTAGTGATTCTTAGATATTTCATCCTAGGCCTAACCCTATCATCAACTCATTATGTGGTTCCCAACAGCATGATGTTGTTCTGGGGTTTGGTTTGTTGTGTTTTTTCTAAAATATAGTTTTTTTCCATCCTTTAACATTGGGTTACACTCTTTCATTCCACAGAAGTATCCCTAGAACACTCATTCCCCCCATGTTTTCAAGATCTACAACCTTAAACTAGAATATACACCTTTTGGTTTGAGCTCCATGGACATAAACTCGAAGAAACCCTAGTTCGAGTTGTAATAATTTAAATTACAATGTCCAAAGTCCCAAAAAAATGTTAAATTAAAATATTATCCCATATAGATCTATGATTCCTCATATAATAAATATGATGTGAACCAAAAATTAGTTTCTTCAACACATGATGTCAAACTATAGCCTTACCCCATATAAAAATTGAGATTCCTTATATGATAAGTATTGGTGGATCAAACAATGTAACCCCGTATAAATTTTACATGCCTCATATGATAAGTATGGGATGACCAAAATACATTACCTTATATAAAAAATAGGATTCTTCATAATATGAGATGATATGATATCCATTCCAGGGAGGATTCCACCACTATGGCATTGTTCTCATACTACACCGCTGTCAAAAACTATGTGCGGATTGAACCCATCATCATGATATATGTAATGAAGACCATATATTTCATCTAAGGCCAAGACATTCCACCAACTAATATCAGGTTATCTCACATCTGAGAAAGTTTTGATTATCACGTACCAGTATGGTCATCTAGCGTTTTCATGTGCGTGGAGGAATAGTTCCTAGGGTACCTAATATTTCTTCCAATATAGTCCTCATTTACACATAGACGGTTCATGTTTTATACGATTTGGATCATCATCATATTCCTGATCTGAATGGGATTCTTAATGTAAAAAATCATACGAAAAACTAGAACACCTACTATGTTGGTCTTAAACCTCACGAGATCATCAATAACAAATTATGGCTCCCATTTTTCTAACACGATCAATGGTCATTCCAACATTTGTTTGCCTCATCCTAAACCAAAATGGGTATAGAAGTTATTTTTCGAACATGTTCAACATTTTTTCCCTGATAATTGTTTATCCTCTCTTTATTATCCATGTCTTGAAAGTCACAATCACCACTACATGATTTTTTAGTTACATTCTCCCCTAATTTTTTTCTCCCATGAACGTACCATAGGACTCCATGAATCTCCTTGTTTTTCACACCATGCATGGCTGACAAGTGCTTATGAGTAGAGAGGAATTTCTCTTCATGGTGGGTTGAGGTGCATGATTGAAACCTATTTGTCTGAACTCTATAACATTAAAATATGATCTCATGGTCCAACCATCATGATGTTAAACTATATGACGGTTGTATCAGCAATGTTTTGTGTGACATTGGGTGGACCTGAATTCCCTCATTTCATGATGGGTAATATATCTGGAATTATATATATGTTCTTTCAAGATATCACAGTAATGTTAAAAGTATTATAAGAATAAAATAATTACAATTCTTCTAAAACTGGTGACTGTAAACTATATTCCTAGGTATAAGCATCATGACTTTAAACTATGTGAATGTCTCCTCAGGAAGGTGTTGTGTGGCATCAAGAATTATTGGCCCTCAATGAACATTGGGTTTTCACTCTACTGTGGTACACATATGATTCTGTGATGACCACCCAATGGTCCCAGCATCATGACCTTAAATTTAGTATAATAGTTCTCTAAAATATTCCATGTGATAGGGCCTCCTAGGTTCCTAGTTTTCATTTTATTGCATCAACTATATCCCACACACATACCTTTTGATAAAAACACCCCATTGGACCAAGAATCATGACCCTCAACTATGTGAGACTCAACCTAGATTCATTTTCTTGTCTAGAGGGACTTTTAAGATCCATTTTACTCATAGGCCCCACTAGGGAATACCCGAATTTTTCTACCCTCCTACACCCATGCCACCTTTTGTAGGAATCTATTATTCACGTTTATTAACACATCCCAATCACATGACGTAAATATATGTCATCACATCCCAATCAAATAATGTTAAAAAAATTATGACATCCCAATCACTTGATGTTAAAATATATCATCACATCCCAATCACGTGATGTTAAACTGTACGATTTGACATCCTCATTATAAGCCATTAAACTGAATTCCTAATGTCTTCACACTGTGAAGTTAAACTATATTCCAATAATCCTCATTGTAATACAAAAAATGGAATAACATCTTCAGCCTTTTCCAGTGAAGACCTTTCTTATGGTGTCGGTCACCTACCTTATCATTCATGTTATTTGACCATCACATGACATCTGAGATGATAGTCCCCTTGGCATATGAGTCTAACGTTTTTGCAAACTAATTCATCTTCCCAATGTGTTCAAATCCATAGTGGAGTAACTCCATGAGGGTTGAACTCCATTTTAACAATCCATCACATCTTCTCCATGCATTGCATGTTCCTTTATTTGGATCCACGTCCTCATCCATGTCTAAATGGGTCCCCCTTGATGGTGTATTCCCATGATATATTGGCTGACCTGTTGTCCTAGGCCAATTCCTTGGAAGACTTTAGAAGAAATTTTGAGATAGGTCCTCTATTTTGAACATGATTATCGGTCAACTATCACTTGTTTGTCCCCTTCCTAAAAAAAATTTAATCAATGTTGTGTTTTGAAAATGGTCATCTGTTATCTTCGATCATCATGCCACTACCCTTCTCTCCCAGATATTGGTAATCATGGTTCACACTATGCATTCCCCTTTATTTGGGTATAATTAAATTCTCCTAATGTTACCACATTCATTTACTAGCGCATGTTGAGGAAAAAAGTGGGATTTTCATAGAACCATGTTCTCAATCCATAGCCCATCTCATCCAAGGCACACTAGGTGATCAATAAAAAAATTTAGACCTTAAGTGTGTGGAATTTTCTTGACACTATCACACAAATAATAAATCACATGGTCCCCCTATTTTCCCACATCGAGCATGTCACGTGGTGTGTTTTTGATTGATCATTGTATCTATCATTAATGTGGGTGAAGTGAGGTAGTAAAGTGAGACAAAATAAATTTATTTGAACATGAAAAAAATTTAATAAGATCAACCAAAGAGCAGAAGGATCATCAAAATATTAGATATTCTCCTTTTATTTTGATAAAATAACATACCCCTAAGGTTAGACCCTATCGATCGAGTGTTTGAGCTTAGCCAACCTCTATTGAATGGAATTCAGGGTCTAATGCCACTCTTCGAGATCGACAACATATTCTTCTTCTATAGATATACATATTTGGATTTTATCCATATCCTATCTTACTCAGCCTGATATTGGTCCCCCAAGGATTATTCCTTCACTGAATTAGCTTCGGCTTCCACCAAATCACATAGGATTTGGAAATTTACCAAGTTGATAGTTGGGACCCCTTCTATAGCATAATCATGGTAGGAATCACTTCCATAGGGCTAATCTGACTCTTCCTATAGAGGTGCATGAGTATCTAACTCACTGCTCGAGATATCCAAATAGGATTTCATCCCAAGCATCAACTTTAATCAACTAGTTAAAGAATACACAGTTCCCCAAGAGTGGAAAAAATTATCCAGACGTATTCTGTATTGTACATTATCATCCTAATCCACCTGGAAACCGACCATGGGATAACCCAGCCTACTGGGAAAAATCTCTATTTATTGAGATGTTTCCACATTTCATGTAGTGTTTTTATTTGTTAGAAGAGTTCCAAGATATCCAAATATTCCAAAAAAATAAATTTTCTTTGGATATCAAATTGGTGCAGACTATTCGTAGGACCTTGAATGAACACCCTTTAGACCACCCTAAGAAGGTTCTCCTTAATCCTGCAACCACTTTTCCAGGTGGGTAGATCTTGTTTCTTCTCCTCTCAATGTTCCCCCCATGTCAGTACGGGGACTATCATCTCTATAAATACCACAGCCTTTCCCACCTGCTTGACCTTTCCCCGATGACATGATCTAATAATTTCTCTCCCACATCCTCATGGTTATGGCCCCTCCACCATCAAACTGAGTAGTTTAGTGCCTCAGTATCTCCCATGGGTACAGAGTCTCCCAGCTCTATTCATATTCGTGGTTGATCCCATATGAGGTGATAGGTGGTGGAACCTTGTTCCTCTATTTTATGTCTTTACTTGTGAAAAGTCACTAGATCTCCCGTAAGACAGAAGGTTGGAACTCATAGTGTACATCCATGTACACCTTCAAGGATATCCTCTTGAGGAATTGAAACTACCTTGTGAATCGATATGGGTTTTATACCTCAAAAATCACCCATAATTCAACCGTCAACACTAGTACCATTCATCAAAAGTTTAGGAGGTAAAATCGTTACTCAACGGCCACCATTCCATCATCGGTAACCATTCTTGTAAGAAGGGGGAATGAGTGAAAAATGAAGTCATCCACTAACACAATTCTCATAGCTCCTCCCTGGAGCCAGAGTTAAGTGAGAGAATCCCAGAAATAGTCAGGATTGAAGACCTGAAATTCATGTTGGGAGGAGAAATGAGGTTTGGATATTCATTTCCCCCCATACATGAGATGACCAAACCATACAGAATGTGGATGGGCTTGTAAAAACTAAGTGGATTCTTCTCTTAGGTGATGTGGTAGAGAACCATGTACAAAATCATGAATATCGGGATATCTAGGATGATGCACTTCCCTATCACCATCATGAAATCTAGGATAAAGGTTTATTGACCCAACCCTTGTGTGAATACCCCACCATGAAAATCCAACCATAGATCAGTGTAGCAATAATTCCATCCAACCTAACCCTAGGATCCTCAAGCTTAACAATGTATGCCACATCCACTACTGGATCGCCTCCAAGAGCCTCAGCTAAGGGTTCTCCTATCCTAGGTAGAATACCCCTTGGAATGTACATGACCTCTTAGGTATACTATCTTCTAAATCATTTTAGAAGTATATGAAATATAGCATGAAAGGGATGTCCTTCATCCCTAGCAGGTGCTAATCCTCCCCTTGCACTAACACAATAAATCCCTCGATAGTGCCATAATTTTCTCCAGGTCCACCCAAACATTCTCTAAGTGTATGAATTCTCCATACATATCTCCTTGAATAGTGATCCTATAAATCTATTTAACATCCCACAAATTGATTCTGACATACACATGGTGCATATGGAACATGTTGGTCCATGATGACCACCTTCTTAGCGGCTCATGCATGATGTCAGGGAAGAGGCGGACATGGAACTGCGAGGCCCATGACACCTTTAAATCCATACTTACTTAATCTCTAACTCAAACACATGGAATTACTGGAATATAAATAATCCAAGGCCCACTCATCGGTGAAATTTCCACCATGGTGCATATCCCAACTATTTATCCATCTCAGGAGTGGATCCCCCAAACCAACCTTAAGAATTTTCTCATACTGAGGTAGGGGATATGTCTACCTTTAATTCCTCCATGTTGATGTTTTTCAGATGGTTATATAGAGTTTGTTTCATGATAGCCACATGATCATTTAGGATGTGTCCTCTAGTAGCTCAGTCCCACTAGTATATTCTAGGTGTGCTCCTGAACATGAAAACCAGCTCATATCTATTAACATCATTGATGAACACATCAACCCTCATCCCAAATCCATATAGTGAAAGCCTAATATAGATAATGTATTCCATCTGATCAATCGTTACTAGTGAGTTATGTGATTTGTGGTCTGATGCACACTGGACACTCTCACTGACCACTGGGTTACCATCAATATCCTCTCTATAAGTAGAAGTAGTGTTTTAACTATCTGCGACAACTTTTTCCAAATACTTAGAAGTTTTTCACAGACACTTTTTTTAATTTATAATCAGGATGGTTGGGTTTTTGGTGGTACTCTCATGAATTATGGGTTCATAGATCACTGATCACAAAAACATGTTTGTCGAGGTTTTGATGTTCATGAACTGCATGGATTGAAAACACAAAATGCTAAAAAAGGCACTGATCATCACGAATAGATAACTCTTTACTTTAATTTATAAAAATGTTCATTTTTCACTTAAGGTACCCCTATGGTATTTATAGGTGTACGACCACCCGAGATTGGGGAATAAGCTCCAGAAAAAGGCTTCACGAAAGTGTCATATTCACTTGTTTTCAGTGATTTTCCCTTCAGATACGACCATATTTATTCTAGTAGGATCCCATTGTGATGGGGTGGGGATTTATGATGCCTAAATACTCATTTCATCCGATATGTTGAGGATGGAATGAATGTTTTAGAGAGAATATTGGGCCAAAATAGCCTAAAACTGCACTCAAGGGATTGAATTCGTGAAGCTCAAAACATCCTCGAACAGACACACCTCACTAAGGTCCCAATATCATGGACAATTGATTGTAACCATCTTGTATATTGTGTTCCAACCCATGTATCCCCCTTCATATAAACATGAATCATTGATTGTAACCATAACATAGTGTCACTCAGGTTCACAGAGGCCCATCCATCCCGGAAGCTCATAAATATTCACGAAGGGCTATATCCTTTGTGAAAAAAACACCCTCACATCTATTGGGCCTATAAATACCCCTTCCCCTTATGTCTTGATTTTAAGAGGATGAAACCTTCTAACTTAGGATAAATGCTCCCAGCTAGTGATACTCCAACACTTCCCAAAAAAAATTGATTGATCTCCCAAGGTACTCGTCCGTCAATAAACTACCTCCCATGGGTTTCTAAGAACCTCATCACAATGAATAGATTCCAATCATTAAATTAAATTCCTTACATAGAAGGGGGAATACCTCTAAGGAACATGGGGTTTTGTAAAGAACCTATATTTTATAAAAACCACATTAGGAAAACCAGTTCTTTACCTCCAGGTAGGTTCACCCTATTTTGCAACTCATACACCTTATTTGAGACCCCTGACCTTTGTGAATCCCCAACATTCATGAAGAACCTCATTCAAGACTCTCTATGGATACACCTTTTTTAATGAAAGTTGAGCGCCCAGGTCCGCCATACCAATCCATAACTTATTCAGTATCCCCTCATATTCATGCATGATCAATACCAACTAATCCTATGTTCATTCACAATTATCCCAGTGCAGGTTGGTTTTCCATCATACATACTAATCCTAAGGATATGTATAAAAATTCATATTTCTCCTAAGTATAGGTACCCTAATGTAAGGCCTCTTGATGGTCACTCCTCCATTTTACTACCAGCATCATGTCCCTCCAAAGGTGCATGAGTGGTGGTCATGTATGCCTTATACGTGGAGTCTATGTCTAAGGAGTATGACGAAAAACCACAAAACAACACATCCTAGTCATACAACGTTAAACAGCATGGTAACATCCTCAGCACGTGATGTGAAACTGTTGGCTTATCATGTGAAATAATCATGTGATTCCATATTTATGACTCACATGGCATGACCCCACACATCTCACCAAGTGTGAAAAACACAGGATACCCCATGTACAACCATCATGTGATTCCACCATATTCCACACCATAGAGTGATCCTCATGTATCAGGAATAATTCACATGTAAACTACAACCACATCATTTCAACTCCTATCATAACATAGGAAGCTTCCATACGTATGCCCCACACCATCTTCCAAAGAGTGATCATCATAGATTGGGAATATTCCATCATTAAGCCCCACACCATTCATTATTGATACTCCTTTCAATACATAAATATCCTGACCAAAATATGTTAAACTACATGGATCAGTCCAATCACATTATCTCAAACTATGCCATCAAACTACATATCTTTTGATGCATGCCCTTAAACATGGTATGCCGTACACCTCCTTCATGTTCAATCTCGATAGAAACTTAGTGTGAAAATATCCCCCTTGGGGGAACACATCATAATCTGGGTGTGAAATATTCTTTCATAGGGACACAGCCCACTGATCAGTCTCAATATGACGTTCTGATGCTTCTCCACAAGATGTTAAACTCATGATTTTATCTACACCAATAGGATATTATGATACGTCTCCACAATACATTAAACTCATGAATTAATCCATCTCCAAAGGATGTTCTAATTTGTATCCCCAAGATGTTAAATTAATGAATTGATCCATATTAATAAGATGTTATTATCTATCATCACGTGATTTTAATCTTGTGACTCAATCCATCTCAACATGACATTCTGATAGGTCTTCAAATGTTGCCAAACTCATGACTTGATCTGACTCAATTGTACATTCTAATATTAATGTAGAACACATTAAACTATGGAACAACATGTCTTAAGAAGGAATTTTGATCTATCTTTTAAATACATTAAACTTGTAACTGATCCAGAATTCATACACTATGCAATAAACATAGGATTCCTGAGGTAAAAATCCTCATAAGTCTTGCACCCTTAGTGAAAATTACCTCATGTAATCTATGGTATTCCTCATGTTATGAACCTAAGATGACTCATATGAGATTCCCTCCAAATAGGAATACTTTATAGGTTCCCAACATACTCAATGTACAAACATTCCTAGGTGTTCCCAACAAGACTAATTACCATGAAAGAAGGTTACATCCCTATCAAGATATAATCAATGTAATTAATCTGCATCCAACATGAGGTGGATCCTAGAATTAGTTCCATGGAAATAAAATAATATATTATAGATACATGGAAAATGAAATGATCTCCAAGTAGTAATCCATGGAAGGAACACATGGAAAACCCTCATCCCATTTTGATTTGATAGATGAAATCACTGTTGAGTGTGTTTAATGATGACCGCCTATGGAATTTGGGAATTCTTGGAAACAAAGGTGTGTGCAAAATGTGCTAGTTCCCTAGTGATATCATCAAAAACACTGACATTACAGGCATGGTTGGTTTCGAGAGTATAAATGTAATTTTAAATTTTGAATGGATGGGAGTCTCTGTTATGAATACATACATAAGGTAAATTTTCATAATATGTATTTCAAAAAAATATCATATATATTTATTAAATTTAAGGATTATTGATTTTTTATATAGGTAATTATATAACTACTTTATAACAGGAAAACCATAAGAGGTGTTATATTGATTCATTAACCCTTGTATTGTTTCTCTGGATAAAATTTTATTGAATTAAAAAAAACCGATAAGAAAATAGATAAGATATGGGGTGAATTTCAGAAGAAAAAACATACAAAAAATTCAACATGATGCCAACAATATATGGTCTAATTGAAGTCAATTTGGATACCCCAATGATTTATTTCTTATCATAAATGAATTTCCCTTAAACAAACAACACAATATGTATATTGTGAATTTTTAATTCGTTGCATTAAATATTTTATAGATAAAATTATAATTATATGTTTCAATTATTATTGAAACAAGAATATTTTTATGATACAATGATCTCTAAATATAGGATAAATAATTGAATGAGATAAATGAATGAGAAAATGACGCATACAGATTACATAAAAATTGAAAAAGATTAAGTTATGTATTTATATATTTATATATATTTAACTATAAAAACATATTTAAAAAATTACTTAATTTGGTCAATTTTTTGTTGTGTTCAAAAAAAATTTCAACAAAATTTGGGGATATTATGTTTGAAAATTTATGAAATATATCATATACCATCAAAATATTAGTATCCTCTAATAGGTAATTTATAATGTTAATTACAGTTCAATTAACAATATCCCCTAATTGCATGTCTGTCTATATTTTCTCATTTCTACAGATTTTAACAAAAATATACATACTCAAAACAAGAAGTAAATTTTTTTAGAGATGGCTTCGAAGTGTATATGGTGTCAAAATGATTACTAACATAAAATCTAGGTGATTACCTTCTATTTTTTGGATCTAGTATGGGGTATGTCCATAGTGATACACTTTGAATGTGAATCATTAGTATAAAAATATTTATATATTATTTTAAATATTTTTCTCAAGGATAATTATAATCATGGAAATTGATTTAATTAGAAATGAATTGGAAGGATACATGGTGTCAGAATATATACATATATCATGTATAGGTGGATTCATACTACTCATTTAGTTAATTTTCTCATTACATTATCAACTTTTTTAGCCTATTTCTGTATTATATTTATTTAATACTTATTTTTATTGAATTTACAAATGAGATCAAAAAACACATCAAATGATCAAAACCAAGATAAAAAATTCAAATTTCTTTAAATTTTTATATCAATGGTCCATAATTCCTTTTTGAAACAAATGAATTTACCACACATCAATTAGTAATGGGATGTGTCTAGTATGAATAAAAGTGTGTGTTTTTAATAAAAATTGCAATTTTTTTAATTAAAACACATGAAACATCACCAAATAGAGAAAAAAAGTTTAATGTTTTAATAAAATAGGGGAAAATCCATATTTAATTTTTTATATGTTCGAATCGACTGCATGTCAATCTGACACCAGATGTGGTCTGTATGACTCAATGTGTGTGTTCTAATTATAAAAGTATAATTTTAGTTTAAAACACTTAAATTAGTAAAAAATATCTAATGATAAAAAACTGTTTTCAAAAATTTGTAAAATGGTCCATAATTCATTTTTGATTATAGAAATTTTCAATATTTCAATCCAACTCTTGATGTGGTAATTATGACACAAAGTGTGTGCTTTTAATACAAAAGTATAATTTTAGTTTAAACATGCATAAAAAAGAAAACATTTAGAAAATAATATTGAATTGTTTTAAAAAATTAGAAAAATGGTCTATATTACTTTTTTTTATGTGTAATCATTGACTTCTTATTAATCTAACACACGATGAGACCGATATGACTCAAAGAGAGTGTTTTCAATAAAAATGTTCTAGTATAGTTTAAACATAGTATTAATTGACCAATACTAATGAAACAAGCTAAAAAAGTTATTAATATTCAATAAAATGGTCTATATTTAATTTTTCACATGTAGTAATTGATCACACACCAATATGACACATTATGTGGTTGATATGACTCGAAGTCCTTGTTTTCAATATAAAACTATCATTTTAGTTTAAAACACACCACAAAGAAAAATAATAATACAAGGATCTCAGATTATTTTATAATATTCATAAAATTCTTTAGAATTCATTTTTGATGTATAGGAATCTACCACATATCAATCAAACACCTGATGCGGTCAATATGACTTGAAGAGCGTGTTTTTATTACAAAACTGTCATTTTAGTTTAAAACAAGCATAAAATAGACAAAAACCAATAAAATGATCTTGAGTTGTTTTCAATCATTAGTAAAATAAACCATAAATCATTTATGGAGTGTAATAATTTATTGAATGTTAATTTCACACACGATTTGACATATATGACTCATAGTGTGTGTTTTTAATAGAAATGTTTCGTTTTAGTTTAAATTGTTCATAATATCACCATAATAGAGAAAATGATCTCGATTTATTATCAATATTAGGTAAAATTATCCATAATTAATTTTCCATATGTAGGAATTGATCTCACATCAGTCCAACACGGGTGTGGTTGGTATGACATGAAGTTCGTGTTTTCAATATTAAACTATCTTTATAAATTAGAATTCGTCACATAAAAAAAACGTAGAATACAACCTCATATTGTTTTTAGAAAATATAAAAATTTTCAATAATGTATTTTTTTACCAGTATTAATTGACCACAAGTAAATGTGACACCATATGTGATTAGTATGACTCAAATTGTATATTTTCAACACAAATTTCCATTTTAGTTTAAAACATGCATCCAATAGTCAAAAAATATCTCTCAATCTTGGATTGATTTTAAAATTATGGAAAATGGTCCATATTTTATTATTTACATTTAAGAATCAACTGCACATCAATATGACACTTGATATGACAAATATAACTCAAAGTGAATGTTTTCAATAAAAATTATCTATTTAGTTTAAACAACATGCCACATCACCAAAGCTGATAAAAAAAGATGATATTATTTAAAACATTAATAAAGTTATCGATAATTCATTTTTCATGTTAGTATCTTACCTAACATCAATATAACACATGATGTGGTCGATATGACTCAAAGTATGGGTTTTAAATATAAAAGATCCATTTTGGTTTAAAATACATCAAATAGCCCAAAACCTAGAAAACAATATCATACTTTTTTAAATATTTAGGGAAATGATCCATAATTCATTCATAACCTATAAAAATCAACCTAAGGGTTATCTGACACCTTCTATGTGTGTTTAATTGTATAAATAAAATGTCACTTTAGTTTAAAACACACATCATATAGTTATAACTATGAAAATGAGCTCAAATTGTTTTCAAACTTTTAGAAAATGGTCCATATATTTTTTTAAAAATAGACTGAACATAAATCATACACATGATGAAAAATTACAACTAAATGTACATTTTTTTAATTGAAAGGTTCCATTATTGTTTTAAAATCACATCACACCATCAAAACCAAAAAAACGAGCTCGAATTGTTTAAAAAATTTACAAAAATGATACCTATTTTTTTCATATGTTGGAATTGTCTTCATTCCAATATAGAACACGATGTCATAAATATAACTTTAGTTTATGTTTTTAATATAAAACTGAAATTTAAAATTAAAAGACATCACATAGAAAAATCTATGAAAACATGCTCAAAGTATTTTCAAAATTTATGAAAATTATCTTTAATTCATTTCTGATCTTTAGGGATAAACCACACATCAATCTGATAATCAATACGGTTGTTATGTCTCTACGTGTTTGTTTTCAATTAAAAAGACTTATTTTAGTTTAAAAATTTCATAAAATAGACAAAACTGATAAAATGAGCTTGGATTGTTTTCATAATTTTAGACATGAATCCATAATTCATTTGTGATGTATAAGAATTTAGTACATGTCATTATGACACATAATGTGACTGATATGAGAAACAATTGTCTTTTTTCAATAGAATGGTGTCATTTTAGTTTAAAAAGCTTGTAACATTTCCAATACCAAAAAAAGAGCTCATATTTTTTAAAAACATTAATTAATTGATCCATATTTTAATTTCCACATCTAGGAATTGACTGAACAGAAATTTGACAGATGATGTTGTCGTTAAGACACAAATATAGTATTTCTAATAGAAAAGACCCGTTTTAGTTTAAAACACACACCAAATGGACAAAACTATGAAAATGGACTCAGATTGTTTTCAATTTTTTTAAAATAGTTCATAATTCATCTATGATGTGAAAAAATAAACCACACATAAAACTAACACAATATGTGACATATATGTCTTAGTGTGGGTGTTTTCAAAACTGAGTACAATGATTCATGATTCATTTAAGACATGTAGAAATTGAAGAGGAGCTAAGGTGCTTAGATTATTTTCAAAATTTAAGATCGCGATCAATAATTCATTTATGAAATAAATTAATTGTAGAGACATCAATCTGATACATAATATGGGTAGTATGACTCAAAGTGTTTGTTTTCAATATATAATCCCCATTTTAGGTTAAAATGTTCGTCACATCGGCCAAACGAGGCAAAAATGTTCAAATTTGTTTCTCATCATTTTATGTTCTATTAATTAAATAATTTATTTTTCATTTTTATTTGATATTTATTTGGTTAAAATTAAATAATATAATTGTTGAAAAAAAATAAGAAATTGTTTGATAGTTGAAGCCTTGTTATCAAAAAGAAAGTCCCCTTCAATTGGGTCTCATATTTAGTGATTTTTTTATCACCAAAGATGAGAGATAATTAAAGAGGCCATGATTCTGATAAAAAAAAGTAATGGTGTGATTTTTTAGAATTAACAATAACTCAATATGATACATGGCATTCCTAGTATGACTCAAATTATACTTTTTTAGTTTAAAATTAACCTTTTTGTTTTAATTTATTTCATTATAGTGTTACTAAAATAAGAAAGGTTTTCTTATACAAGTGTATTATTTTTCTCAAGATGGGGAGATTGGTTCGGTAACTAATATAAATAATGGGTGTCGGGGGCCAAAAACAATGTTAAATTGATGTTTTTATTGTATATTTGAATTTTTACATACTCATGTGATTGTATAAACCAATGTTAGAAATGTATATAATATTTTTTTCTTTCTTGTATTTGGGTTGTCAATTTTATTTCAATTAAATTCTATATTTTCTCCCCTTGTTGACATTTTTCTAATGCAGTGTGATGTAATATTAATAGAACAATATAGTATTATGTCCTGTTACCATTATTATTACTAGAATTAATAAAGAACCAATATTGTAGGTGATATGTTGATCACTCATAAATAGACACTTTGACCATGCTAAATAAATGCAATGATAAATGGGGTCCACTATGAAATCATAAGGAAGCATTGATAAAGGATTCATTTACTAGTTATTTTTGTGTAACTAATAAATATTTCCTTTATTAGAACTTTTCTTGCACTGATAAAGTCCTTCGAATTATAATTATACTTCTATTTTCAGTAATATTTTCACTCATAAATGCTTATTTTAGTGTTGTTAAAGGCATTTTCTCTAGTAGTTCCATCATTGATATCTCCTTGTTTCATCCTCATCTACGTGAATACCAATTTTTCTCCACACCTACCTTTGTTTCTAATCACATTAACCTTAGAGTCTTTATCTACCCTCTTTGACTGACTGTGTTCAATAGATCGATCATACATCCTCGGGTCTCATTTGACATCCCACCTCATGGTCTCGACCTTCAGTTGTTCAAAGATTTTTGTGGTTTCTCATTCACTACAATAGCTATCCCAAATATTTCATACCCATATCTTGTCATTGTTTTACCATACCTCTTCAAAAAAAGGTATATTTCTATATATAAATTATTATATATTAAGTATTCACCAAATATTTATATTTTTATACCAATTTTTTTGTTTATATCTACAAAGCTGATATGATTTCATGAAATTCAAGGTTCTTACACCCTATGGTTTTTCTACTTATCCTATCTAAGATTTGACTAAGGGGATATTTTTTTGACTTCTATATTCTCTATAATTTATCTTAATTTCAAGACATCTACATGTTTGTATATAGATAATAGCTTATTTTCCTTTTTTATAATTTTTTTCAGATATTGATTTCTTCAATGTGAATATTCCATTACAAATTATATGTTTTATTATTTTTTATATTTACATTTTTCTATTTATATTATGGTAACATACAAATTACTATAGTTCAATTTTATTATTAAGAAATTTATGACACTTCTCTGTTGTTTAGTACATTATATATATATGTGTGTGTGTTCGTTAAATGTATTTTATTAATTTGTTACTTTTTTACAACTGGATATATCAATACTATAAATTGGGTTTTGACTATTGAGGATAGTTCTTATTTCATCACAAAGTCCTCACAAACATAAAAACCAAATTATTATTAAATATTCCAATGAAGAAAAAATTTTATTAGCCTTTTATCTTATTGAAATGAAAAATTTACAACATAATTCAATTTTTATTATATCAATATTTTCACCTATTTTCACTATATATCAAACATGTTCATATTATCATTAATATATTTATTCGTTTTCCAATATTTATATTTTTTATATATTAAATTTTTCATATATTTTCCATCGATTTAATTTTTCTCTTACATTTGATTAAATAAGCCATTTTCATTTGACTACACTTTATTCCATGCTTTCATAAATCACAATAGGAACACATTTCCCTTTTCAAATTTTAGGGCTTCCAATATAACCTAGTTTTTGAAACTATAAAAGCTAACTTTTATATATTATACTTTTATGTATATTACTAAAACAAGATTTTCAGAATCCTTCCCCTTTTATGAATTCCATGATTATTGTTTCTTTTTTTAAATAGAATCTATTCTGAAAAAGAAATAACCATGTTTTGACAATTTATTATGAAATTTGGGTCCCCATCCAGAATGAGTTTATTATTTTTGACTATTACTATGTATTGACACTGTAATATAAGGCCTTATTAATATTTTTAGATAGAGTTACAATTTTATTGTATATCAATTTATAAAAATTAAATTTTTTTTCATGATCTGTGATATTCCTTTTTACATAGACTATATAACAATTAAAGTCTTCATACTTCAAAAATACTCTCTTTCTTAAAATTATGCGTCAAATGAAAATTTTTCCATTATATTTTCGACAAATACCCTACCCTCTTAGAGGTTTAATTTTTTTATCAATTAAACTTTTTGTGATTTAATATTAATCCCTTTGATACATACTTATTATTAATTATTATCTATTTAATGTATCACTTTATCAAAATAAGCTTCCTTTTTCATTTTCTTATTTCTTAGCAAGCAATAAATTCTTATATTAATTTTTATGTTTTTAATCAAACACATGTGATATGATTTTAAATTTTATTATGGTTAAATATTCAATTAAAATGTATTATTGAGATTTTTTTGTGCAATTCGACACACAACATGAAAAATATTTCACTAACAAATGAAAATAGAAATCCATTTTTCAAGGAATATAGGACAAAAATGATTTTTAAAATGAAAAATAAGGTCAATATTTTCATAGGTTTTTCCATACGTATTTTATCTCTTCAAATAAATGATAAAAAATAGTTATAGTATAAAATGAAAGTGTTTAAGATATCTAAAAATATTTTTTATATTGTTTCTCCTTTATTTTAGGTACTCTGATTCTATTTTTTTGATAGAAGCATAAAACCAAATAAAAAATTATTTTCACTTACACCCAATTCCTATTAATGAAAATAAAAATCGAACTACATCACACATTCTGTTGTTAGAAGTTATGATAAATAGTTCACTATCTTCTTATCTGGATACCATTTAATTTTATATACATTTTTTCATATCACTAAAATATATGCACTGAATATTTATCATACTCGAAACTCTAAAATAACATAAAATCATAAAAATTTACCATATAAAAATAATAAAATATTTATAATACAACATAAGATTATGAGTACACCAATAATATTATATAGAAAAAACATTACACTAAAAGGAAGAAATTCTAAATTGGAAATTATGTTTGAAAAATGGAAATAAACTATTATAGGTATCTTCTTAATTATTTTCACAATTCATAAATTTTTTAGTAGTGTATATTTATATTGAGAACTTACATAACAATTATTTATTAATTAAATTTTCCTTCAACATTATAGTTTCATGTTCTCTATGTAGTACATTATACTCTAACAAGTTTCCTAGTGTTACTGCCACAACCCAAATGTCCATTGATGTTATTGTTTTACCAACATCAAGTCAAATAACACTGTATAAATTGCCCGATAACGGTAAAATTAATATTTCTAAATCTACTCATCAATGAATTTTAAATATTTTATTATAATTTGAATTAACTAAAAAAATTACTAAAGTATAGGTTTGTTGTTGATTTTTGATGGTCATCAATCCATACTAGCATTGCATCGTTAACAATTTATTATATAACATTATTATTGTTAATAAAAATGATATCTTTTGAAATTCAATTTTTTGCATATTAATTTCTCATATGTGTATTGAAGGAACACTTTACCAAAAAACTAACTAATGAAATCAACATTTATTTTGATTATGGTATGATCTTAAGTAATTATTATATATAAAATATAGATATATATTTCTATTATTTTCATTATATTATTGATTGCAATGTTCTATATATATTACTTATGACACAAACCATACTTCAAAAGGAAAGAAATGGAAATACAAACAAATGTGAATACATTATTTGAACATATAGTTATTGCATAACCCACTAAATCTTTTAATTTTTTTTATTATTATTTTAAATTGTAACTCAAAATATATTACTAGTTAAAAGATCACATGGAAATTGGTGATCATAAACAACTTTGAATGTACTGATGTGAAATATTGTGGTTTGATGAAAGAGTTTAATGATACCAAGAAAACAATCTCCTAGGTTTTCATTTTTCTATTCTGTTGGTGAAATAAAATAGTGTGAATGTGATACCCTACATGAATACCTATGATCCGTTAATTATTATGATAAACTAAATGACATAAGAAATCTTTTAGATCATATCCTCAAATATAAAATAATTTTTTATTTTACATTACTAGGAGGAAGAATTGATAATTCTATTATTACTAGTGGATTTCCATATATTTACAGGCTCAATGGACAAAACTATCACCATAGTGTAATCTTATTACAGCCTATTGGTCAAGCCCCAAAATATTCCCAATTATAACTTTCAGACACATCAAAAAAATTTAAAAATTTAAAACCATTCCATGAGGTACATTAAATACATTTCACTTATCCATTTACATTTTATTTGTTTGTTTTTCAAATTTAAACACACATTATTTACCAAAAATCTAATATAAATGATTTGGATTCCTATATAAACACAATCTTTGTGTAAAATATGCAGTCTATGTTTGATGAATGAAAGAAGATAGTTCATCATATTATAACAGTATTGGATTTATTTAATAAAAACTCTATTCCATATTTTATACTAAGGATAATTAGATAAAGGTTATTAGATTCCCATATATAAAACTTTCCAACATCATTAGAAATATCTTTTCTAATAATTTATGATTTTTATGATTTTAATGAGACCAGTGACATCATCATAAAAACAGGATCATCTACCTTTCAACGTATAGATTAAATTCATCCTCTATATCTTACATTATAATATCCCATTGTTTTTTTCGATAGTAAATATGGGTATTCAATTAATGTTTATCACATTTCGCCTTATATAACTTTTAGAGTTCAAAACGTAACAATGAAAGAGTTCTTTTCAGACCATCATGAATTCAGACCAAATCAGCATACCATACACCTACATTCAAGATGACTCTAACAATAATTTGTATTTGATGAATGTAAAATGGGTGAATCATAATTTTATTTCCTTCATTATATTTAATCAAAAACAATTAATTGTTAAGTTATAAAGTGTTTTTAAATAAGAATACATAATATGTGAGTTTTATTGTACACTTTTATGAAAACATATTATTTTTCCTCCATGTTTCACTGGTGGACAAAGATTCGTGATTTTAAATTAACAAGATGTAATTATAATTTGTTAATGGGAAGTTTGTCCTGGCCTATTCCTCACATTCTCACAAAACTCGTGTTGTGCTTAGAAAACATGATTTCTTAAAATTCAGAATCATCTTCATATAGATTACGGCCAAATACTGTCTAGGTTTTTCATGATCAAGGTTTATTTTTAAATGAATGATTTATAATATGTGTTTCTTTTTTGAAATCATTATGTATGTGCCATTTTTATCTTCAAATTCAATATAATCTATCATTGTAGTTTTCATAAAAAAAATGAATTTACTTGATTATTACATACCACTTTATGCATTTGTCTGCACCATTGAATTTCAAAAATGATTCCTACATCATGTTCATATAAATGAATTAATTGATCCAACATATTAAATTTCAATAGATTATTCTATAAATTTATTACATTCAACTGAAATAGGAGAAAAATAGAGTATCTCATTTTATATGAATGTGTAAAAACCCTCATGATTCATGGACCTTATGGTGGTGATAACCCAGAATAACCATACATCAAAAACGTTTTGTTTTAAATGTTTTTCCTAAATATATTTTGTCAGTAATTCATTTTTATCTAAATATGGATATTCTACATACCGTAGACAAGATTGTGGTAGTACAATTTCAAAAAAAAAACGTTTTAAATGTGATAATTGTTATACTATCCCTTATAATACAACTATTTTTGTTATATATGTGGCTCATATGAATATTTAAATATGTAATAATTCATATTCAATAAGGTATTTTTTTAAATACATCAACAAAGGGAATTATTAAATAACAACAAACCTATCTTGAACAAAAAAATATAGAGGATGATCAGCAACAGTTATATGAGATAAAATTTATCAATGATAGTTAATATATTTCACCATGTGAGGCTTGTTAGATAATATATATTTATGAAATATATTTCAGGGTACCCTTATTGGGATATTTTACTTCCACTTTCATGCTAATAAAACATAACTTATTCATATCGATCCAACAAAGATGGCATTCATTAAAAAAATCTCCCAAATAATGTTCACCACACGGTTTTGATAAAACACAACTTAACGTAAAGATCTATGTATCAAATATTATAATTTTCCAACAAAATTTGTTTAAAAATTTTTAGAATGATAACAGTATCATAGATAGAGAGGATTCTCTATGGGCATATTTCAATATGTTCCACCCACAATTGGAGAGATAAATTATATTAGAATATTTATCACTAATGTTAGAGGTCTAACTTCTTTTTATGATATCTTGACCATCTATAAAACCATATATAACTCTTTCCTAGAAGTCTTGAATGATTTTGAATTACTTGGTGATGATAAAAATATCATTTAGTTTATTACATTGGTTATAATTTGGGAAAAGGGGAATTTTTTTCTTAGTTTGTTTGCAAAATTTCAATTCTCAAACACAGGGTTCACAAAGAAACCATGTGTGGAGTTTCACATAGAAAATACTATAAGAACATATTGAGTTTATTTAATGAAATATATTTCAATGCCAAGGTATAATATTTATTTATTTATATATTTTTTACCGTATTTATATATAAATATTCTAACATAAATATAATTATCATAAGAAAAAAATTCTTATTTATGTACTCTTCTAATTTTTTCATTAATTTAAGTCATTCAAAATATAACTTATAAAATTATATAATCTGTATAATATAAAAAAAATTCGATATTAATATTCAATAGTTAGTATTATTATTTATATGTTAGCATCATTTTTAATACATTCTATATATATGTTTCCCTTTGAAATAATCAATGTATCATTATATTTATATATTACACAAATTTTCAAATATTTCATACTATATGTCTAACAGCACATTCACTTTACTGTGGTTATATATAATATTTACATATAATATCCCTTTACCTTTTCCAAATTTTATGCAGCTAAATGTGTTTTATGTATTTTTCTGAGTATACTATATGATTTTAAATTGAATTCATAGGATGAAAATATTAATGTTGAGGTACAGTGTTGTATTATCACTACTATAGCTGTGTAAATAGAATTAAACTATTATAAGAATTACATTGATACTATGCTAGAAAATTTTACACTACTATATTTCAATATAAACATTGAAATACTCAGTATTGTATTCCCCCAACTAAAATGTTATATTCCCATTACTATAGTTCTAATGTGATTTATCCGCACTACTATAATCTTGTTTTCCCACTACTATAGTTTTTTATAACCACTACTAAAATGTTGCATACCCCTATACTCAGTGATGTGTACCCACTACTATAGTTATATATTCTACTAATTTATTTTGTTTTCTTTCTACTATTACATTGCTAAAGTGTTCTAAGTAGAATATTCCAATTCTGTAAATAAAGTAGTTTTGAAAATATTTCAGTACTGTAAAATTAATATTTCATTACTACTATACTTTATGAAAACTATAAATATTTCAGTGTTGTAATTAAAATTTCAAGTATTGTATTCCCAGAAATATATTTCCACTACAACATGATAATAGAGTTACAACCTATATACCCATTGTTATATGTAATATAATTGAATTTTTTTATAACATTTTACATAATTTGTTTGAAAATAATCATTAATGTAAATTCAACAGTAATTTAAACCATTTTAAAAAAAACTAACTCATTCAAATATTTAAACACTTAATGACCAAAAGAACCCACTGTCTATTTTTTGAAACAACAATCATGTTCTTATAGTTTAAATTTATTAGTTTTCCATGTTTCTATATATTGGCTCTCACCTTAAAATGAATTTTAATATCCTTATTTGAAAAAAAATCAGAAATTGATATTTTATTCCTATATAATATAACAACATTTTATGATAATATAAATAAATCTCATATATCATCAACTAGAATAATTTTTGTTATTTTATATTGAGAACATGATTCACTCACATGGAGGGTCATTGAATAATTATCCTCATATTCCAATTGAAGAGTCATCTACTACATTCATTGGAAATCGATAGGTTACAAAAGAATTTATAATAAGGTATCCATTACAAGTAATTATATATTCTAAATTGAAGAATAATTGATGAACAAGAATAAGAGCTAACCAAAATTATTAATGAATCAAACATGCTCATTAGATGTGTTTTCTAGGAACATGGATATGGAGGAACTAGTAAAACATTCATATGGAAAACAATTATGTCACGAATTCACTCAAAAGGACATATTATACATAATTTAGATTCAAGTTGTATAGAATCATTAATACATCCATGAAATAGAACAACACGGTCTTGATTTATATTCCAATTTTGTTTCAGAAATCTCAACTAGCCACATTTAATAAAGAATTTTATTTGTTGGCCTTTTGAAATTATAAAAACAATAGTTTGTTAAGAGGCTCTAATGATATATAAATATAAATTTGAAAAAATGGATCATAATTTTTGGAACATCATGATAAAAAAAATATCACTCATTATTATGATCTACAATTTGGAAGAAAAAAAATGTCTTTGGAGAATATTTTTGGTAGAGTTTTTAGGTTTTTCATTATTGGAACAAAATGGATATGGTATTTTCAAGAATAAATTCCTCATATCTATGAAATTACTTTCATGTTATTCACTATACAGTAACCATGATACTAAATTTCTAAAATAACTCTATTAACTTTTCTAAACTACAAAAGTTTTCATGTTAGATTCTGTAAATAGGTGATGGTGTGATTGGTGGCCAAATAGACGGTGAAACATAAATTTGAATTCCAAAAGATTTTAATTTTACAACACTTCATAACCCAATTTATGTTATTGTTAAAAGAACATACCCCACTTTAACAAAGAAGTAAAATGATCCAGAATACTTACTATAATAAGATAATACACCACTAAAATGTGATATTATCCAAATACTAAATGATTACATTTTAACATTCATTCCTAGAGAATAAAATTTTTACCTCAGTTCGGATTTAGTCCATCTACCATGTTTAAATATAGACACTCCAAAGAACATATATTCATTGGATCTCATAAATAGAATCAATATTTCTGTTTTTTCATGACATAAAATAATTATCAATGTAGGGTACCAATTATGTCAGTGAGAAATGTACACAAATATTATATAATTTGTAATAGGACATAGTTAATAGTCAAAATTATAGAGATCCTATAATAAGATCTCATATTCTAAATACAACTCATTCCGGAGAAAATTCATTCATAACTAGTGTAAATATGACATATTTAGATTGTAGGTGGTCTTTCAAGCATCAATGGTGATAATATCCTTTAACTATTTCATTTTCAATAACTGTTAAAAAAATTCATGGAAAGTATATTTTTGTTGTCCACATATATTTCTAGAAACCTATTTTTTATCATGGTCATTTATATATAGAAATATCTAATGAAAATAAATTGAGGTTTGAAATTACTGATATGTGAAAATGATAACTAACAATTGAGGTGTGAAACAACCATTGTTTAAAAATAAATATTAAAAAATATACATTATGTAAAATGTTGTTTAAAAAATTAAATTTCATTTATTTTATAACGATAACTTGATATTTGTTTTACACTACTTATTTCAAAATTAAGTTATCATTACTATTTTTTTGTTATTAATGTAGTTTCTAAAAAATGGCTAACTCAAATACTTTTTTACAATAAATTATCAGTGGAACTAATAAAACATTTAAAAGTTAACTACGCATCATTCGGGTTTGGTTCAAAAATCAATAAAATTTCACAGAGGAAGTATCACTCATTTATTTTCTCCAAATTTATATAAATTTTAATTAGATATTATACCTTTACATTTTTAGTTATAAATAAAATAATATAACCAATGGTAAATATTTTACTATTCATAATTTATATATATGTTTTCTACTTAGTCATTTTACTATTCATATTTGAATCATGAATATCTAAAAAGAATGTATAATATGCCTCTTTTTATTTTTTCTATCTACCAACATATGTCTGTTTATTATTAATAATGTATTCTATTGTTTTTTAGTAGAAAATTACGAAGAGGTGTTTATTTTCCTTAAATTGATGCATGCTTGAATAACATTTTTTATTACTATTCCTAAAACATGTTATTAGTATATGATGATTAGTTTGGTTTATTTTCAATGGATAGATGTCATATTTACTTGTTAGTATCAAACATTAGTATAGAGATTTATTTGATGATAAATATTGACATTAGATGAGCAAAATAATAAATATGTCATATTTATAATATATTAATAGCTTATATATACTATAGGGATACATATCAGATATATGTATATTAATATCATTAAAATATCAGATAATCTATTACATAATAGATGTAAATTGTTAGTATTTTTATATATTGTAATAGATATCATATGTAATCTGTTAGTATATTGATATTCTTTAATTTATATCAGATGTTGGAGTTGTTTTACAAATAGATTACTTGAATTTTTTTTATATTATATTTAATCTTTAATATATAATTATCTATATATATAAACTCTTTAGTAATGTAGACAATTGTTTTAATGGTCACATAGAAATATAAGAGTATGAAATTTAGAGGATAAATAGATTGAGAGAAAAATAAAATATATAGATAATCAAATGTGTTTATTATGATTTGCTATTGGTATATTATTTCCATACATATGATGTAGTATTTTTATATTAAATATACCATCTTATGTACTTATAGAGAAGAAATTTAATGCAGTTAGGAAGAAATAGTACATCATAATAAATACATACTTATATTAATATACCAACACTACGTCATAATTGAATGAATAAAAACATCTTGAATTGAATCAATATCAAATCAGGAAAAACATTATTTTGAAAATGTTAATATAATTCAGGGGAACAAGTTAGGATTTATTGATACATGAGTATGCATATTAACATATTCCAATGAATAATTTATGAAATCATTATCAAAAAATTTATTAATGTACAATGAATATTTTTAAATTGTTCTTATAAAATAAAATATATATAGAATGTAATAATCATATGTTTTTAAAATAACCAAATAAGTCATCTTTTTAAAAATAGAGGAAAGGTTGTTTATCCTCTTGTATATGATTATATTTTCATAAAAACCCATCTTAAAAAAATGATATTCATGAAAAAAAATGAAAACTATGAATTAAACTCAAATCATAAGAGATCCAACTAAATTATGTTTGTATATTTATTATGATGTACTTTTGTTGTTTTATTAACATTACATCAAAATTATACATTGATTGAGTAAAATAATTGATTCAAATGAATTATGTTCATATCCAATAATTGATGTTATCATAATACATACATATAATTATTATTCATTTACTTTTTTAATATTGTTTTTAAAATAAAAGTTAGCATTACACCATTTTATAGCCAACATATTTCAAGTCCAGATGTACTATTCATACATTATTATGTACAATTCATATTATTTATAATCTTCTAATGTATTATTTATATATTATAAAAATTTATTTTACTATTAATTAGTTTCCATTATATATTATATACAGTTATCTGTACTGATTAATATAATAAATCAAAGGATGTTTCATTATAATTATTATAGATAATTGGGTATGATCATTTAATATATATAAGTATGAGAATTAATAATTTGATAACATTTTTTGGTATATTTTATTTGTATGTTTTCCATGTATTTTTATTATTTTTCTTCATTTATTTAAAATCTCAATAGGGAGATTTTTATACGTTGAATCTTACTACATATATTTTATATCTATGAAATGTGCAATAATATATTTCTTAATAAATTATATCCTTAAGGAGATTGTTGTTTCTCACTAAAATCTACAAGAATATACTATATTGAATGAAAATTATCTACCACTATAATGTATTTAATCAAATATATTTAATGAAATGTTCATTAAATATAGACATGATTTTTTAACTCCACGTACAATTTTCAGTTACATATTATTTCGTTAATTTTAATAATTTTTCTTTAGTTTCACTATCTACACTTTTATTTTAAACACATGAGTACTCTTAAATGTTTTTCAAAACAACCATATAAGAAAAAATTACTAGACAAAACATTATGGAAAAGTACAAAACTATTCTATGAGAAGGGATGGGTTATATAATACAAAACAATTACTTTATTGAAAAAGTGGAATTATTTAGAAAGATAACATGAGTTCAAAATCCTTTTTAATTGGATCACTCATATAAAACATTTTTATTTGAAACTTCTCCATTTATAATTGAATTTAATTTCATTTGAGGATATCAAATAAAACTGAGTTTCTGGGAACATTTTCATTATTAAATTTTATTTTATTTTAATCATTTTACAATAGTCTAAAATTATATTTTTTGTGTTATTATTCCACTAATGAGAATTTTATATTATTTGTAATTGGAAAGAAACACCATCTTTATGAAAACCAGTATGGGGGAAAATAATATGAGAATAAAACAAACACTAAATGATGATAGGTAGTTTAAAATTAAATTTTCAAATTATTATCTATCACAACAATTTATAAATAAATTTATATTTCGTTTTTAATTAAATGTTACAAATGAGTAACTATCATCTGTACATTTTGGGATGAATTTCATGAACTACTTACAAGATTTCTAAAAGATTAAACCGAGCTAACTAGTATTTTGGTCATGTAGCTTTTCTATGAAAAGAGACCCATTTGTATAATGCATAAATATTCCCTAAATATTAAATACCATATTCATAAAAAATATTGTATTGTTTATTCAATCAATAACATTCTTCTTTTTTCCAAACATAGTAATTATCATCAAAACAATTAAGTATTTAATATTCAACTCAATCGAAAAATTCCTATATTGAATTATTTTTGAACCAGGTGATTATTTGTGGTACTCATCTTTAATTAGAGTATTTATTTTTTATATTTTCTTTCATTTTTAAATTATTATATTATGATATATGTTAACTAATATACATATCATAAAACCTTTTTGTCTTTTACATCTACATTAACATATAAAATATGTGTATGAAATTTCATTATTAATATACTTCCATTTCCTTGTGACTGTTTAATTTTTATTAGAATATCTTTAGTTAGTGATATTATTCCTTTATAATTACTATGATTCATTACACATTAGTATGATTAAGACACTGCAAAAAAACAAGTGAAAACATGATCACAACATCATTTATTTTTTCTATATCATATCTAACATTATTACAGAAGCTTGAAAAGAAAAAAATGATGAATTAGATCATTAATAGAGGTAGGATAATGGATTTCATCAGTGGAAATTAAATTTTTACGTGACTCAAGGAAAATACAGATGAAACATTGTACACATCATTGACTCATTTATTGGATTATAATATAAAAAGTTCATAATTGTGGATATTGTGAAAAATAATTCAAATCAACTACAACTGGTATTATGAATCATGAATTTATTGATGAAAGAATGTGGATTACTAAAATGGAAACAATTATTTTCAGGACTATAATAAATTACCTCCATCTAATATTCTAAGTTAATTTCCCTAAATTTTTAACATTATGTTAAATATTTATAAACTTTTATCACTACCAAGGAATAGTTTTAAATAATCATTTACTTTTAAAGAATGTTATATCAATTTACACAAATAAATTCATATTGTATTAACCATTTTAGAAAATTTTATTATTACAATGTGAACCGTGTTACATTTTTAACATACAAAATTTGTTTCTACCATTATATGGTTCATTGAAAAAATATCAAATAATTTTCATCATTGATATAAATTTAAACATGGTCTAGCTTGAATATTCTATTTCCTCATATAACAAGTCTAATAACTAATCAATGGTCATGATGGTTCTATCTCAATCGTAATCTTTGAAAAACATGTTATGTAATTAAAAAACGTTTTAGAGATAAGGGATCTACTAATTTTGGTAAATTATTAATATTCATATATTTTTTTCTTATGGATGTAAACCATTTAATGAAATATATTCTATAAAATATAGTAGAATGTTGAGATTCAATTTCCTATGGACCTCCAAGTATTCTAATGTTAAACTATTTTTATTGCAGTTGACTTATCATGATACAATATATGAAACAATCAATGAAAATTAAAAGAGAATACATTCAACTTTATATGCATTATAGATAATCCAAACCAAATCAATGATTTCAATATCTATTCCGAATAACTCAAAGTATGTCATTACAACCTGTTTTATATAATATATTATATTATTTTTGGGTCCTGGCTATAAATTTCATTATCTTACTATATTTTCCTTACGATGCAACCTCCTGAATTTTTTTTCAAGTAATATATCAATTCTGTATTCATACCCAATGGTATAAACTGGTTAATTTATTTTTTGTTACAATTTTGTTACTGATAACAAAATTTTTTATATACATACCTAGAATACCTTCATATTGTATACAGTACGCCTCCCAATCATGCAATATTATATGATTACTTGTTTTTTTAATGTTTTCATACCATATTATTATGGGTGCTTTTTAAAAAAAGTGATATGATATAAAGTATTTTTTTCAAATTTATTAACATAACAAAATTAAAAAATATCTAGTTTACCATTTTTAAAAGACATCATCTAACACCCGTATGCATACAATATAAATAATCTAAGTGGCGATGTGGTGAAATATAAAGATTCGTCTATACATAATACATGGGGATACCAAATGACATGAAGTAATTTATAATTCGTATATAGAATAGTTGTATAGAAAAACCAATTCACTATTAGTGAAACTGCACCTGTAGAATTAAATTCATGTTCTTAATTCTAATATAACACAATAATTATTCTATTTCAAATCATGAAGACATTACAATTGATCTGGGGTTATAAATTTTTTGGTCCCTCAAAATTGGTTTAGTATGGACTTGAACCATATATGAGTATTTATTTTACTCTCGGAATTGATTAATTTGAAATATAATTTTCTTTCAATCACATAACCTTTAAAAATCTTAGTTCAGCTAGCTCTATGGATTGTGTATAAGATTCAAAGGATATCTTGTGAGTGTAAGAGGTTCGAAAGTTATTTCTAATTAGGAAGTGTTTGGGTATTAATATACACCTTAAAAAAATCTATATTTCAATGGATTTCACCTTTAATTTATTGTTATCTACTAGGGATTTTATATTATGGATTTCATTAGTATTATCATGGTGTGGGATACTTTTACTCCATTCCTAAAAAAACATATCCTCATCTTTCACTATATATTCTTCTATGGAAATCCTAAAATGATGAGGTGTGCGTTTTGTAATGGAATAGACCTCTTTAGTTTATTACATTGCTGAAATTTTGTGTTTGAGGTGTTTTAGGAGGTCATGGTGACTTATTCCCAAAATTTTTCCAAATTTCTAGTTCATGAACAGTGTTTCTAGAATGGTGAGGTTCCAAATGCATCCTCTATTTTCTTTTCCAAATTTCGAGTTCATGAATAGTGTTTCCAGAATGGTGAGGTTCCAACTGCAGTATCTGTATCCTTTTCCAAATTTCGAGTTCATAAACAGTGTTTCCAGAATAGTGGGGTTCCAACTACAGCCTCTATTTCCGTTTCCAAATTTGTAGTTCATGAACAGTGTTTCCAGAATGGTGAGTCTCTAACTGTAGCCTCTATTTGTTTTCCAAATTTTGAGTTCATGAACAACATTTCCAGAAAAGTGAGGTTCTAAGTACAACCTCTATTTCCATTTTGAAATTTCGATTTCTGGAACAGTGTTTCCAAAAATGTGAGGTTCTAACTGTAGTACTATTTCCATTTCCAAATTTGGATTTCATTAACAGTGTTTCCAGAATAGTTATGTTCTAACTACAGCCACTATTTGCTTTTTCAAATTTTGAGTTCATGAATAGTGTTTCCAGACTGGTGAGGTTCCAACGACAGCCTCTATTTTCTTTTCCAAATTTTGAGTTCATGAACAGTGTTCCCATAATGGTGAGGTTCCAACTGCATCCTCTATTTCCTTTAACAAATTTCATGTTCATGATCAATGTTTCTGTAATCGTGAGGTTCCAACTACAACCACTATTTCCTTTTCCAAATTTTGAGTTCATGAATAGTGTTTCCATACAAGTGTGGTTCTAGCGGTAGACTTTTTTTCCTTTTCCAAATTTCAAGTTTAGTGTACAGTGTTTCCAACTTCCTATAGTTTCACCCCTTTGACATTTCAATTGACATTAAATTCATTTAAAGCCTCTTTTTAAGGAATCTAATTTTGATTCCAAGGCCATAAATCCTATATTAATTTTTCTAAGGCTCGGGATGCTTTTTTTGGTCAAACCACGTGGTTTAATGCGATCCTCTTTTAATGGAAAATACAGCTTATCTTAAACTTCTTCATCATTAAATCTTCTAAAGGGATGAGATATCTTCCTCCTTAGTTATTCTTCATTATTCTCTGGTGTGAGATGCTTGAACCTTTCATTCCTTCCCGTAGGAGTTGTGTGATAAAACTTTCCTCCTTGGATTGGGTCCCCTCTATTTTTGATGCAACCAAGCAGTTTCGATCAGTATTTGATATGAGGTATAATCTATCATCATTCTTTTTTGGTTCATCTCCTTCTATTTCTCCATTCCCATTTATGGAATGCTTTCTCAATGTTCCTAATAGACTTTTCATGGGTTTTGATTGGTGTAGTGGTGTCTCTGCATCCTCAGGTGGATACAGTTGTCACAGGGGAGGAGATCGTAACCCGTTTTGTGGCTCGTTCTCATATAGATAACATCAAGCACCGTTTTAGGTAGGGGATTTGTTTCTTCTTCTCTCCATTACGTGAAAATATATAGTTAGCATGTTTTATCCCAAGGGATAACAATGGAATTGACATAATAAATATTAGAACCATATAAATAAATTGATATCAATCGTATGTTATTGCATATTATTTTTCATGATAGTGTGATATCTATGATTTATTTGTTTTCCTTTTCATTCATGATGTTAATTGGTAAAGAACGTAATTCCGGAGTTAATTGATAATTGTTTGGCTAAAGATAAAGATGCATGTAAATGAATCTGGTAGTTGTTGTTGTAATTTGATGTTAATCAAATTGGTGCGGTAAGCATGTTATATCAATATGTGATAGCATTCTATTTAGGTTTCTCGTAGTTGTAACCTGAAAATAATAAAAAATTTATTTACAGATTGATTAAATGTCTGGATGATTGATAATATATAATTCCCCATAGGGTTTTGAGTTACCCTCTTGATTACATAAGGGCTAAGTTCACAGTTGATATGATGTATGTTTTCTTGTTACTTGTGTTGTGATGTGAGCTTGGAAGGTCATTGTGATATGTGGGGGCAGGAAGGCCTATTGATTGTTGGAGCATTTGATGCCTAGAGTGGTGAGATGCATCATTTTATTATTGTGGGTGTCGGGGAGGACACTAGAGATGTTAGAACGGGTTGGATGTGAATGTTTGGATGCATGCTATTTCATGTTGGTTTTTTTATCTTATTTACAAACCCAATTGCTCAAGGAAACGTGTTTTCTTACCCTCCATCCAAAAGGGGCGAAGAGGCATGGGGTATGCCACGTGATTTCTGTGTTTAGATTCCCAAGGGAGATAGGTCTACACTCTTGCTATAGGTGAAAAATAATTGACGGGTAGTTCACCTACTCACTGTGTCAAGACCTTTGTTTTTAGTAGCTTAGAATGTTATTCTAGAATTCCTGGTAATATGGGAAATTAATTTTGTTAATAAATTGTTGAATAAATGATTTTAACCCAAGGGGTTGGAGCTTGCTGGGATGCAATGCTGAGGTTGCAATTTTAAAGGAACAGTGGAATTTTGGTGTGATGCTAATGAAATATAATGTGGAAATTGTTAATGGATAATTAATATTTAATTAATTAATTAACGTAAAGTGTAACTGATAAATAAGGGAATGATGTAATGGAATAATCATCTTTAAGTTGTTGTGTGCTTATAGGATACATAGTCTTCGAAGTGGCAGCCAAGAATCCTAGAGACATTAGCTGCAGTGGAGTCTAAGACTAGGTTATTCCGATAGTGTGGTTGTGTGCTATAGTATGTTCTATACTTTTTGTGTTTCTATACACTACTCCACCATTTCAGTTAGGGAAACTAAAACCCTGGAGATTATGAGCCCTGGGGATGTTTTCCTCAACATTCTGGTGGGAGGATGGATGGTGACTACCCCCTTTGGCCACGTTCTCTTCTCTTTCTAGTTACTTGTGATGGTTGTAACAATGGTTAGTTTTCCCGATATATGTGTATATAGGGATGTAATGGCTTTTGGTTACTCAAACACATATATTCTTGATACAGTTTCTTGTGGACTACTATAGGTGTAACGTGTATAGGCTGTGATGGCTTGAGGATCCTTACTCGATGTGTGGGTTGTAATGGATGGAGGTATAATTTCCAACGTATGATACACGTTATTCGAGCTATGGTGGATCCCAAAAACTACCTGGTTACTTTTCTTACATTTACGTGGTGGTTTTGTTGCATGTGGTTCATGTTTTGGTGCTTCTCCCATGTGTCTATAGGAAAGTCTCTTTGGATAGAGATGGATTAGGACGTGCGACATTAGGGAAAAGCTGAAAACCATTGGGGAAGTAGTAGTGAGGTACCCTTGATATTCATTATTATATTAGATACTCTTGTATGAAATACTTGGTGGGAGTATCTATGGTGAGGCTGGGAACATAGTATACATGTTCATGTGATGAGTTAGTTTCACTTGTTGTTCACAGTGCATTAGCATGCTTTATTTAATTTTGCACGTGAGGATTTGGGGAGGATCCTACTTAGTATATTGTTATAATCACCCTATGTATATATAAACTTTTTTTCAGGTCACTTAGAAGAAGTTGGAGATTAGGCTGGTTAATACTTGCTTGGGGTTATAGGAGCTGTTATAGCTTCGTGGTCACTGGTGTTTTACTTTCTTTTGGGTACTTGCAGTTTTCCCCTTTCAGTTGTAGTAGTTTTGCATGAAATTATATATGTGTACTTAGAATTGCTTTTATATTGTTGTCTAATTTGGATTTTTTGGGTCTCTTTCTTATCTCTCTCTTTCGCATGGGTTCTCTTAGAGGTTATTGTGTCCCATTTGTTTGTTTACTATACCCTCGGTGCTATTCGCCAACCTAGGGCCTACTGGAGGAGGGACTTGTGGGTCATTATCTCCCTTCACAAATTGACGGCCCATCAGGGGTATACCTTGTTTGGAGGGGGTCATAAAAGAGTGGTATCAAATGCTCTGGTTGAGGGATAGGATGTAGTTCAGTGTTAGGTGCAGGAGAGGTTTCATGGGTTGGTAGGGAAACAATGTCAATCATATTTACCAAGTGATGTAAATAATGGAGACCAGCTGAGACAAAGGCATTTAGGGGCCCCTGTGATCTGAGGCATGAAACTTTAAGATTACATTGGATAATAAACAAGGTGATACTAGTTGAAGGGTAGAGACCTATGAAAGGATCATGCATCATTCTTGTTTTTTCCCGTGTTTGAATTGGTAGACCGTGGGATAGGTTATCCTAAAATGAATAAAATAAAACAATTAATTAATTAATTTTGAGACTTCCATATTCCAAGTTTAGGAGCTCTAGCTATTTTTTTTGGGTTTGGGTCGAGGTCGACGTCCTCATCAGGTTTTCCCAAAAGAAGTCCAGCTGGTTCTGCCAGCATATCGCCAATGGGTAGAGTTTAATAATGAAGACACATAGAGGAAGATACTATGTGAGTTTTATCTAAAGAGTTTGTAGAAGAACGAGGGATCCGTTATAGATGTAGTCACAGAATAGTGGTTGGAGGTGGTTGAGATAGGATTCAGTTCGATCTATGTTCTAAAAGATCACTAGGTTTCCTTGGTTGTGACGATGCTTCATGGAGAATCAAGGTACTGGTGGTTATTGTTCCTCTGAGATCGCGAGGAGTTTGAGATCTCATGGGAGGAGTTCCAAGACAAGTTTAGAGTTGAGTTTCTTTCTTCGACCACGAAGGTGTCTAGTCGCCACGAGCTTTATACCCTTCGAAAGGGGAGATCCAGTGTGTGAGAGTTTGGAATCCAATTCAAGAACCTTTTATGATATTCTTCGGTCCTTTTTATAGATGTGGAGGCCAGGGCAAGGAATTTCGAGGAGGATTTGTGTTTTGAGATCAAGCGCCAGGTCACCCTATTTATGCCGAGGACATATATTGAGGTGCTGGTGAGGTTAGAGGTCATCGAGAGGAAATTATACACAACTAGATCATCACTAGTGGATAGTCGTCATGATTCCTCATGAAGCATATTTGTGGTCCGAGGTTGCAATTTTTCAAGGAATAAGAGTTTATGTTCAGCCGGGGGTAGGACCCTACCCACAACATCTCATTTCCTTAGGGGAAGCGGCACTCTGGCCTATGCCAAGGGATCAGGATCTTGTTTCGCTTATGGTGGTGAGGTCATCAGTAGCAAGTGTCCCCAACATTTCAGAGCAGTCATCATTCACCTAGTTTTCCACTCCAGTTTTCTCCATTTAGGTAGTTCCAATAGACACAATAGAAGCAGGTTGCTCTAGCATTGGATCAACATATGGTAGATGGGGCAGGCATAGGACAACCATGTGATGCTCCTCGTCCTTAGAGAGCAGAGTTTGGACATAGTTGTGATCATCATCAGGGTCATTGAGGTCGTGGATGAGGTCTTGGCCAACTTTATGCTTTATCGTTTCTTGCGCCAAGCAATCCAAATATCATTCAAGGTACTAATTGCTTGTTTTCTACTTTGGTATATGCCTTTTTTGATTTAGGAGCGACATAATTCTTCATATCACATACCACGTTCCATGCTTTGGGACATGAGTTAGAGAGGCTTCTAGTGCCCTTGGTGTTGACTATGCTAGTTGGAGGTCGAGCGAATTTTTTGATGTATGTATTGACTATGAGTTAGGGTTGGGGAAACACTGCTCTTGGAGAAATTTCCTATGTTTATGGAAAAAACCATATGATTTTATCTTTGGCATGGATTGGTTTTATTTGGTGCAGGCTATCAGGGATTTCATTAGGAGGCATGTTGTGTCCTTCGATGAGCATAGAGATCCAGTGGTGTTTGTTGGCGATTGAGACCCTTGGATTGGTTAGAGGTGTGTTCTGTCCTTATCATCCATGATGGCTGATCTAATTTCTAGTTCCTTAGTGGTTCAGTAGTTAGCATTTCCTAGGGTCATATAAGAGTACCGTGATGGATTTCTAGAAGAGGTTGTAGCATTAACTCCTCGACGAGAGATCGAGTTCGGGATCGAGCTACAACCATAAGCGTCTCCTATATATATGTCTCCATATAGGATGGCCCCTTCTGAGTTACAAGATCTATGTATACATCATTATGGTCTATTAGAGTGTGTTTTTTTTGGCTGAGTTTTTCACTGTGGGATTCACCGGTTTTGTTTATGTAGAAGGCTGATGGCAGTTTGTGGTGGTGTATCGATTATCATCACTTAAATAAAGTGATAGTGATGAATCTCTATCCTCTTCCACATAGTGATGATTTATTCGATCAAATAAAGGGTTAAATTTGATTCTAAAAGATCGACTTGTGGTCAGGATATCATCATATGCATGTGAAGGATGAAGATATCCCGAAGACTTATTTATGTTGTCTTCATGGGAATTACGAGTTCATTATAATGTTGTTCGGTGTGATGAATGCTCCAGATGTGTTCATGGGATTGATAAACACTATGTTTTGTGAGTTCCTAGATAATTTCATGGTGGTTTTCATCGATGAATTCCTTGTGTACTCTATGTATGAGGAGGATCATATACAGCATCTACAGGCTATTTTGGGAGTTCTTCGTCAACATCAGTTGTTTGGGAAGTTGTCGAAGTGTGATTTTTGGGATTGAGACTTTATTTTTCTTGGGGCATGTTGTTTCCCTGTAGGGAGTAGCTATGGATACATCTAAGATATAAGTAGTAGTGTCTTGGGAAGCCCCCAAGACAGTGGAAGAGGTGCGGAGTTTCCATGGTCTTGTAGGCTAATACAGGAGGATTTTAGTCGATTTCTCTCAGGTTGTGACTCCAATTACAGAATTGACCAGGAAGGATTAGGCGTTCATGTGTAATGATCAGTTTCAAGAATCTTTCAAGTATCTGAAAGAGAATTTAGTAAATGCTCTAGTTCCTTGTCTTCTAGTAGTGGGTGTTCAGTTTGATGTTTCCTGCGATGCTTCGCATCTAGGGTTATGTTGTGTTTTGATGTATCGGAGATCAGTTGTTTTTCTTATGGGTCTCACCAATGGCATCCCCATTAATGTAACTCTTCCACACATGATCTGAGTTGGAATCTGTGGTTTTTTCTTTGATGTTTGGGAGACATTATCTCATTGGAGAGCTCTTTTTGGTTTTCACTGATCATAAGAGCATGAGGTATGTTTTATCCAAGTGTGACATAAACATGAAACATCGGCAGTCGATGGAGTTCTTATAGGAATATGACTTCAAAATATCGTATACCCCTAGAAAGGGGAACGTTTTAGTTGATGCGCTGAGCAGGAAGTCACATAGTGATGCAATGCATGAATCTGGTGATTTCTGAAGTGTTATGGAAGATCTTTCGGAATTACATCTTGATATGGGAGAATTTTGGTACAAGGTTTTTCTTTTTTAGATCATGGTGCAGTCATATCTGGTGCATCAAGTGGAAGATTCCAAGTTGGGGGATCATGAGGTGGAGGTATGGAGAGACCGAGTTGTTGGTAGTGATCCTCCTAATGGTTGGTCTAAGGATGAACAACACCGAGTGTTGTATCATGGAAGGATATTTGTTCCTTTGGTGATGCATGAGATGGTTCTCATAGAGTTCCATATTTCTCGTTTAGCAGTGCATCCTAGCGTGAAAAAGATGTAAGGATCCTTCAAAATTCAGTTTTGGTGGCCTGGGTTGAAGCATGTAGTTGTAGAGTTTGTGTCTCGATTTTTGGTCTGCTATAAAGTGAAGACCGAACACCGTGTTCCGGGTGGTTTACTCCAACCGGTACATGTTTCCCAGTATAAGTGGGATGACATATCAATGGACTTTGTTATTGGTTTACCTCGAGCTCAGGGAGGACATGATGCTATTTTGGTGGTAGTGGATCATTTAACAAAATCATCCCACTTCATAGAAAACAAGGAGTCAAGATCAGTGTAATTTTTCTCAAGGATGTATCTGGAGGAGGTGGTGATACTTCATGGAGTACCAAGGATGATCATTTCTGATCAAAATTCTCATTTTACCTTTAGGGTGTGGAGAGGTCTCCAGCATGCTTTCAGTTATCAGTTATTCCGTAGAAATACTTTTCATCCGCATACGGACGGTCAGACAGAGTGGACTATATAGACTCTTGAAGACATGTTATGATCTTTTGTCCTAGATTTTGGAGGTTCATGGATGAGGAACTTACCCATGGTTGATTTCTCTTACAACAATAGTTTTCACTCCACCATTGGTATGGTGCTATTTCAATCCTTGTATGGACAAACTTTCTATTCTCCATTGTGCTGGACTGGGGTCAGAGAGTGAGAAAATATTGGACCAGAACTAGTTTAGAATACAATAGAGATGGTTCAGATGATTCATGAGGGGACGAAGACAGCACAATATCATCTAAAATCATATGCTGATCAAAGGAGGATACCATTAGAGTTTGATTTTGGGGATCATGTGTTTCTGAAGGTGACTCCCTTTCATGGGCAGTGAAGGTTCGCTCATGGGATTAATCGTTCTATATGGTTTTTTAGTCTTTTCGAGGTTTTGGATCTTGTTGGATTTGTGTCATATCATATAGAACTTCCCTCATAGATGAGCCAGATACATGATGTTTTCCATGTATCACATCTATATCATTATCTTCATGGTGGCTCACACATCATCTATTGGGGAGAGATCGATGTTGATGATGATGTGACCTTCGAGGAGCGACCATTAGAGATCCAAGCCGCAAAGATAAGGTGTTTCTTGGGAATTCTATCTCCTTGGTTTGTGTCTTGTGGCGGAACAATCACATGGAGGAGAGTACCTGGGAACGTGAGTCACAGATACGTTCTTAGTACTCTGAGTTGTTTTATGGTTAACTCTTTTCATGTTAAAATAATGTTCACATTGTGGTTGTAGACCATTCATGTTTATGAGATGACTTTCTTTGGTTGCTTCTTGTGGATTTATCTCTTTTGAGAGGTATCTCGATAGGTGGTTTTTGGACCCTGTTTCTTTTTTACTTTAGGTGGGGTTTGAATTCTCGAGGATGAGAATGTTTTGAGAGGTATCTAATGTAATGGCTCAGACCTCTTTGGTCTATTAATTTTCTGAAATCACGTGTTTTAGGTGTTATAGGAGGTCAAGGTGACTTATTCCCAACACTTTTCCAAATTTCTATTTTACGAAAAGTGTTTTCATAATGGTGAGGTTCCAACTGTAGCCTCTAATTCATTTTCCAAATTATGAGTTGAGTAATAGTGTGTCCAAAACCATGAGTTTCCAACTACTACCTCTATTACCTTTTTCCAAATTTTGAGTTCAAGAATAGTGTTTCCAGGATAGCGGGGTTCTAACTGCAGCCTCTATTTCGGTTGCCAAATTTCTAGTTCATGAATAGTGTTTCTATAATGGTGAGGTTCCTACTGCAGCCTCTATTTCCTTTTCCAAATTTCGAGGTCAGTTTATGTGTTTCTTGAATGGTGAGGTTTCAACAACATCCTCTATTTCCTTTTCCAAATTTCAAGTTCATGAATAGTGTTCCAGAACCGTGAATTTCCAACTACACCCTCTATTTCCTTTTCCAAATTTCGAGTTCATGAACAGTTCTTCTAGAACAGTGAGGTTCTAACTACAACCTCTATTTCCCTTTTTAGATTTTGAGTTCATGAATAGTGTTATAGAATGGTGAGGTTCCAACTGCAACCTATATTTCTTTTTCTAAATTTCATGTTCAAGAACAGTGTTCCAGAATAGCAAGGTTCAAAATGCATCCTCTATTTCCTTTTCCAAATTTCATTTTCATGAATTGTGTATCCAGAATTGTGAGGTTCCAACTACAACCTCTATTTCCTTTTCCAAATTTTGAGTTCATGAAATGTTTTCAAGACCAGTGAGGATCTAACGGTATCATTTTTCCCTTTTCTAAATTTCTAGTTTGGTGTACATTGTTTCCATCTTCCTACAGTTTCACCACATTAACATTTCCTTCGATGTAAAATGCATTTCAAGCCTCTTTTTAAGGACTCTAAGTCAGATTGAAAGGACATAACTCCAATATTAATTTTCTTAAGTCTCAGGATGCTTTTACCTAGTCAAACCACCTTGTTTAATGTGGTCCTCTTTCAATGGAAAATCCAACATATCTTAAATTGATGCTCCATTAAATCTTTTAATGGGATGACATATCTTCCTCCCTAGTTCTTCCTCCTTTTTCTCTAGTGTGAGACGCTTGAACCTTTCATTCCTTCCAATAGGAGTTGTGTGATTAAGATTTTCTCCTTGGATTGGTTCCCCTCTGTTTTTGATGCAACCAAGCAATATTGATCAATATTCGATATAAGGTATGCTCTATCTTCATTATTTTGGTTTCATATCCTTATATTTCTCCTTCAACATTTATGAAATGAAATCTCCATGTTCCGAATATACTTTTCTTTGGTGTTTACCGGGGTCATGGTGTCTCTACATCCTCAGGTGGATACAGTTGTCACTAGGGGGGAGATCGTAACCCGTTGTGTGGATCATTCTCGTATAAAGAATATCAAGAACTATTTGAGGTAAGAGATTCATTTATACACTTTTCTTTTACATGAAACTATTGTCACGACCCATACCACGAGGCCCAGATGTGACTACCCCAAGCTCGCCTTCCATAGGTCAGGGGTTGGTGACTAGCACCTAAAGTCTTTTTCCCAAACATGGAAGGCATTGCCTTAGAGATCTGTACACAAACAAAAAGAGAAACTGATTTAAATAACTAAAAAATGAAATGTATAACCATGAGAGAAAAGTAAAAACAAAGGTACAACTATATACTAAAATAAGTGGGCTAGAATAGAAGGCCTGGAAACTTAAAAGAAAGTAAACAACTATTGCATCTTCCATGGAGCTCTAAATGGAGGGTAGTAACTATACGTATGAAGTCAAAGAAGAGGATCTTGACTGCTTCCCTTTCACCAAGCTCCACCAAGTCCTGAACCTCCAAATTCTACCTCGGAGTGTCAGTAGTCTTTACAAGACAAACACATGTGCGTAGAGCCCATGCAGGGGTGAGTATAACAACTCAGTAGAGGACCCTGAGACCCCCAAAGGTCTCTCAGTAATCCTCAAAAGAAATCATCACAAGAAATACACAAAGGTAATTTCACAAGCATGTTCTAAATGAGGAAGCATGAAGAAAAATAGAGAGCTCACTCTAATTGTATAACTTCAAGGTTACTGTGATAGGGATAACTAGTCGTAAATCTAGATCAGTCTATCCATAGTAAATCTATTGCTGACCCGCATAGGTCACTGTACGCTAACCCGTATTGGTCACTAGATGCTGAACCATATTGGTTGCTAGTGCTGACCCATATTGGTCGATGGTGCTAACCTGTATTGGTCACAGGTGCTGACCCGTATTGGTTGTTGGTGTCGACTTGTGCTGGTCACTGGTATGGAGGTTTGGATGATTAGTCATAAACTAGAACATCCCACTATGGAGTTTTTTATGTTGACTCGTATTGGTCGATCTTCTTATTCATGTCACAGCCAGCCACTGGATTCCCACACGAAGCACACCTGATCTATGGATGATTCTTATCTTCAAGCCATTGGTCATATTTGAACGAGTACAAAGCCCTGCAAAAATCATACCCAAGGGACCGCCCCGTTATAGGGGTCCCAACGTGACAGACGGCGCGTCGATCGGACGCCCGGTCTGTGAGATATGGGAACTTTCATAAAAAGGCTTGGTTGGATTCATATTTGATCCAACCCAGGTCACACGTCAAACTCCATCAAAACACACTTAGAGTATATCCAAAGGGCCACCTTATCACTAGGGTACTTATACCATAGACGGTGCGTCGATTGGACACTCGGTCTGTTAGTTACATCTGTTTCTGTGAAACGGGAGTGATCGCACCTCGGTCTGGCCCAGCTCAGTCAAGCCTGCCAGAATATGTCAAAGGGAACGCTTCCCAAAAGGGGTCCCAATGCCACTGACAGCGTCTCAAACAGACACTCGTCTCATCATTTAAGGGAGTTTCATTATTTCGGGGTCGGTTGGGTCTAGGCCCAGTCCGACTTAGTCAGGCCGGCCCGACGCAATGGGTCCGGAGGTGCACCTGACCTCTCCCATGTTTGGACAATTAAGGATCAGCCCGGTTCACTTGTTCCGTCATGTTGGGGTCCGCCCGGCCTGCTGGGCTGCGGGTCTGGCCCGTTCGTCCGGTCCGCGTCCACCTGAAGGCAGACCGTTGTCTCTCGTTGTCCCCATGGACGTGGGATCATTTTGTATGAATGGTGGGGTGATGCCCCACCGCATGTCACTGTCGTTCGGGGGGGGGGCTGACCGGTCTCCAACCAATATGGCGTAGTGTGGGGTCGTGCTGACCCCTCTTGTCATGGCCCGCTGGCCACAGCTGCTACCGTCGGTGGCACCTGCGTGCACCGCCCTTCTCATGCGCAGCCCGCTCGAGCCGGCCACCTCTGTCCACCGCGGAATGGGGTGGTGCACCCCCTTACCACTGTCATTGGCCAGTATCAGTGGGCCTCTTCCGGCCACCGTTGGCCATAGCCGGCATGGTGTGCCGACGGTTCTTTCTGTGATCTACTAGATGTGCTTCAGTTTTCCGCTCATGGTGTTGTCTACACCTATGAACCTCCTGGACTGTCATCGTCACAGTGTGACCCTCGGTCTCATGTTGGCTTCAAAATAGAGGAAATTCATCCCCAAAGAATGAAAAATGAATGAAGTGGTGCAGGGTCTGAGCCTTGTTCGTCCGTCCAATGCCCTCCGCGTTAAAATGATAACAAGTGGGAGAAATTTTATCAAACATTAAATATTAAATAAAGTTATTTAAAATGTTAAACCAAAACCAAACACAAACCCCCTACCCAGAGATCCATTGGAGGTATCATGGTTGCAGCGGGAGGATAATCCACATTGGATGGAGTCGTCGGCATTCATCGATCCCAAATCATTGTCGCCTGAGCATTCATCCTCTGTCAGTGGATGTTGCCACAGAACTCCGTTAGAGTTTCCTCACATGAAGAAGTTGTACAAAAACCCCACCACAAACTCCATATAAATAGGAGGGGGAAAGGTGATTAAGGTGTTGAGTAATTTATGAGATTCATTAAATGTACTAATGAACCTATTTTAATTTACAAAAGTGGAGTTACGCAGTTGATGATTTAAGCCATTAAATGGATTGACAAGTCACCAGTATCGCCACCGCTTCTAATCCATTAGAGAAGTTTAAAATAAAAAAACAATTACATGTTATTTTAATTTTTTTTATTATAAAAACTAATTTTTTCTTCAAACTTACTGTGGTCGAAGTGAAGCTTCCCTTAAGAGAATCATAGCATTGCAGATTCAATGGTGCCCTTATATTTTTAGTCTTAGAACTATTTAAAATGATAGAAAACTCCACTTGTGCGTTTACTGAATTTACATTACAAAAAGTTCAAAAATTTATTTGGGGCACACCAGACCTCGGAATCAGGCACCATTAATTTTCAAAGACTTATAATAATCCCAAATAATTAAAAAAATAAAAATTTTGCATGGAATTTTCCAGGTCTTTGCATTCTCCCCACCTTGGGAATTTACATCCTCGAAATCCAAAAAAGGCTACACAAACAAAGAGGGGAACTGGGCATGCATATGATCTTATCACCCCCATGTGCTCTAGTAAAGATTCTTGTGATACCACAGAATGCGCACCAGAGGTATTGACCTCCCACGAAAGAGTTTCTCCTGTCGGTCCTTTATTTCCACTAGGTACTCTGCATAAGTATCCCTGTCATAAATCTCTAGCTCTCTATGTTCGATGACGTGAGATGAGTTATGCACATATCTTCTCATCTAGGATGATTGGAAGACGTAGTTCACCCTCTCCAACTGCGGTGGCAGTTCCAAGCGGTATGCCACCATACCAATCCTCTGAAGTATCAAGAATGGTCCGATAAACCTCGGTGAGAGTTTTCCACCTAGGCCAAATCTCCATGGTCCCCATTAAGGGGAGACCTGTTAGAATAGGTTTCCCCCATTCTGGAACTCCAGTGTTCTCTGTCTCCTATAAAAATAGGACTTTTTTCAGCTCTGTGCAGTCTTCATTTGCTCTTAGATGACCTACACCTTCTCAATGGCAGCATGTACTATCTATGGGCCCACGAGTGATGGCTCTCCTACATCTGCCTAGCACAAGGGAAGTCTTCACGATCATCCGTAAAATGCCTCAAAAGGAAAAATACCAATGGTGGAGTTATATTTGTTGTTGTACGCAAACTCCACCAAGGGTAGGTGGTCCTTCCAATTGTGACCAAAATCTAGGACACATGCACGAAGCATGTCTTCCATGGTCTGGATGGTCTACTCAGTCTGACCTTCTGTCTGCGAGTGAAAAGTTGTACTGAAGAGAATATGACTCCTGAAATCCTCTTACAATCCATTCCACAATAGGGATGTGAAGCGTGCATCACGGTCTGAGATTGTTTTTGAAGGCACCCCGTGAAGTCTCCTGATCTCCTGAATGTATAGACGTTTGAAGCTATATAATGAACTCTTATCTCAAATAGTAAGGAATTGGGATAACATGGTGAGTCGGTGAATGATCACCCAGATGGTATCGTGCCCTCTGGATGAACATGGTAACTCCCTCACAAAGTCCACCAATATACCTTCCCACTTCCACTATAGTATCTAGAGGGGATTGGGTCAAGCCTGTTGGTACCTGGGGCTTGCCCTTCACTTGATGGCAAGTGAGGCATCTAGAGAAATACTCTTCCACTACTTTATTCATCCTTGGCCACTAATAATAATGTCAGATGTCCTGGTAAATCTTAATCATGCCTAGATATACTGCCAAGAGGGATGTATGGAACTCCCTCAGCACCTCTTCTCATAGCACCACTGGTAAAATTATACATCCTCTGAAAATGATAGTGTGCTCCCCACCTTCAGAATATCTATCATGTTCATGGCTTGAGGATATCTGAGCATGTGTAGTCATGAAAATTCCATCTACGAGTTCCACCTACCTGACTTGCTCAAGGATTGGATGGGAAACTACCATTTACCAGAGGTAGACGGTCTCATCACTATCCACCTAGGATATGTAAAGGGAGGATAACTGCTCTGAAGCATCGTTTAGTAGTTGCGAACTCGATCTATGTCTAAGTGAATCTTCCACTATGTTCCACTTCCCAGGAGTATAGACTATCTCAAAGTAAAAGTCCTGTAGGAACTCTAGCCAAAGTCGCTATCTCAGATTCATATCTTTCTCTGTGAAGATATATCTGAGACTCTTTTGGTTTGAGAAACAATGAACCACTCACCCATCATGTAGTATCGCCACATCTTCAGTTCGAAGACTACTGCTGCCAACTTCAATTCATGAGTCACAAAATTCTTCTCATGAGGCCTCAATTGTTGAGATCCATAAGCAATCACTGAATAATCCTACATCAGGACACAACCATGTCCGGACCTAGATGAATCAAAGTAAACCACGTAGTCATTTCCCTCCTCCAGCAACCTCGAGGTAGGAGCGCTGGTCAAGCTCTACCTCAGCTGTTGAAATATCTACTGTCATGTCTCTGACCACATGAAGGGTTTCCCCTTCTTTGTTAAGGCACTAATAGGTGGTTCTACTTTGGATAAATTGGGTATGAACCTATGATAGTATCCAGGTAATTCAAGGAAGCTTCGCACCTCAGTAACACTCATGGGTGGCTCCCAAGCAAGTACTGCCTCAATCTTCCCTAGATCTGCTGCAACTCCAGCCTCTAAGATGGTGTGTCCCAAGAAGTGGACCATCCTTATCCATACCAAACACTTCGAGAGCTTCCCATATAATTGGTTCTCCCAGAGTGTGTCCAGAACTATCCTCATGTGTACAACATGCTCTTCCTCGGACGCTGAGTACGCCATGATTTCATCGATGATGACCACTACAAACCAGTCTAAGAAGGTCTACATGATCCTGTTCATGAGACCCATGAACACTATAGGGGTGTTCATCATTCCGAAAGGCATCACCAAGAACTCGTAATGGCTATACCGACATCTGAAAGTTGTCTTCGGTATGTCTACAAGCTGAGGATAGCCTGATCAAAGGACTATCTTTGGGAACTACTTCTCTCCTTTCTACTAATCAAACAGATCATCAATCCTTAGCAGCAGATAATTTTTCTTCATGTTCATCTTCTTTAGGCTCTGGAAGACCATTAATAGCCTCAAACTTTTGTCTACCTTCTTGGAAAATAACACCAAGGTTTCCCATGGAGAAACATTGGGCCTTACAAACCCATTCCTCTGTAAGTCCTCCAACTATACCCTTATCTCCCAAAGCTCCATAGGGGCCATCTGATATGATGGTGTAGATATCGGTGTTGTTCATGGGTAAAAGTCAATGAGGAAGTCTACCTCTATATGAGGAGGGATTCCTACGACATATTTTGGAAACATGCCCTCATACTCATCAACCACCACTAGGAACTATGGAGTCACCTCATCCACAATGTCGAAGGTCATGCAAGACATCTGATATGTAATCGGTTGCAACCTCCTGAGCGCAAGTCCATATCGTGCTACTCTTTTTTCTTTCTCACCAACAATGGAGAACTGGCCTCCATCTCTACGCGTACATCACACTTTATATCTCAATCATTCAATCTGTGGATGAACTACTGATAGTCAGTCCATGACTAGAATGACATCGTAGGGCTTCAACGCTACTACTAAAAGATCACATTTGACACTCTACTCCGAGAGTAAGATCACACTATCAGTACTAGTCTGTGACCGCTTAATATCCTCCCATAGGAGTATCCAAATGAAAAATGTCGAGCTAGGAGATCATTTGGAATCTCAGAGTCCCGAACTAAGTGTATCGTAAGGAAAGAATTAATAGTACCTGTGTCGATAAGCACTACATCTTAAGTAGAAGAGATACAAATTGTATCTTGTATTGTCTTAGGGACGCCATGATCATGAGCCTCTACTGCCTGTAGTTGGGCATGTCCCCATCCACTAGCTCCCAGAGCTCGTGGTGGACTGCCTAGTGGTGGTGGTGGTAGTTCCTAGTGACCCCGACCACCTCAAGTTGCTCGTCCGGCTCCCCTGCCTCATCCGCCTCCTGGATGACGCTCATGATCCTACTGTTGCAGCTTCCTCAATGGACGTCCACCATCTACTGTTCATCCGTGCGGGGGCTCCGACAATCATGATCTCTTTGGCCCAGTCCCACATAGGAAAAATTGATAATGCCTCGATGGTGGCTCCCTTGGTCTCTCGAGCCTGGAACCTCTTACCCTGCGTCATTGGGCCGCCCTCTAGAAGGTCTAGAGTGCATGGGCTTCTATATCATATGTCTACTGCCAGCTGCAGATGACATTGCAACCTGTCATCTAGTAGGGGATCTCACTATCAGAACATGTTCGACAAGAATCTCTTCATCAGCAAAGATCGCTATAGCACTCCATCCTGTATCGGGATGCTGAGAGAAACTGTCACAGCTCGAATCTTTCATCAGATCCCCTGCTCAAAGGTTTGGGCCCTGAAGTAAGGGTCTCGTACCATGTTGGTGGAGTATCAGAGAGGTTAGTAAATCTCTCAGAGTACTGAGCCACATTCTGGATTCCTTGCTGCAGATGCAGCAACTCCTGAATAAGCACTAAGTGTAGTGTCGTTGGGACAAACTTTTCCATGAAAAGTCCTTCAAAGTCCATCTAGGTGAGGTTTGTCCCCTCAAGCACCTAGAACATTGAGCTCCACCATCATCCTACCGAGCCCTGAAGAAGTCTAGCAGCCAAGATCACCATCTTCTTGGCGAGTTTCTCTAAAAAGCGAAAGACCCATGAAACGGCCTCAAGCCAGACCATTGCTAACTAGGGGTCCATCTCGCCACGAAACCTCAGAGGCCTCTATCTCTATAACTCATTCAATGCAGTCAGCCGGCGTGCATGATCCACTGTTAGCATCCACTGCTCAATGGGTTGGGGTGTTGCTGGTACACCACCCGAATGTGCCATCACTGGGAGTGGTCCCTGTACCGATGCCTCGTCGCTCGGTGGTCCACTATCATGATCTATAATCAAAATCCTAGATGGATGTCTTCGTAGAAACATCCTTTAAGAAACAGATGCTCCGCAGTCAATAAGCTTTACTTGTTGAGCTAAGTCAAGAAAGATCAAGGAAACTTTCCAAAACACTATTAACTGGTGTTTTCATGTACTGAGTCAGGGAAAAAGAATTTAGGGTCCTGGTGTATGGATACGTTGGTTGCCGCACCAATACTAGACTCCCTGTATAGAAAACAGAACTCAAGACACTTTACACCATTTACTCACTAAAAGTAGACTCCTAGTTCTTCTAGTAGAATCGACCGCCCCTGGATACCACATTTTCACGACCCATCCCACGGGGCCCGGAATTGACTACCCCAAGCCTGGGACCCATAGGCCAGGGGTTGGTGACTAGCACAAAAATGATTTTTCCCGAATAGGGAAGGCATTGCCTTAGAGATATGTACACACTTAAAACGGTAAACTGAAGCAAACAACCAACAAACATATCGTATAACCACGATGGTAATGTAAAACCACAAGTTCAAGTATAAACTGAAAACAGTGGTCCGGAATACAATCCCTAGAAACGGGAATGAAGGTAATCAACTATCACATCTACCCTATATCTCTACCTGGGGGGTAGTAACTCACTATAGGAAAAATCATTATTTGTGACGGGTTATTTGTGAAGTGAATAATCCTTGTCGCAAATAACACGTCCAGGAGGTTATTTACGACGGGATTTCGTCTCCCATCGCAAATAGTTTGGTGCGACTTGTACGCCAAACCACGTGAAAATTATTTGCCATGGGGAGATGTCTCTCGTCGCAAATGGTTTCGCGCGACTTGTGCGCCGAACCGCGCAAGGGTATTTGCGACGGGTACCCGTCGCGAATACCCGGTGGCAGTTAATAACTTTTTGCGATGGGATGTCTTCCGGTCGCAAAAAGTGTGTCGGTATGAACTATTTGCGACGGGACCCGTCACAAACACCCTTTTACCCGCCGACAGTGATAAATGCGGGGAAGGGTATTTGCGACGGGGCCCGTCGCAACTAATCTAACATATATATACCCCCACCTGTTTTTTTTTCAAATCACTCAGATCTGCCTCTCCCACTCTCTTCATTTTTCAGTTTAAACGAAAAAATTTACTTCAGTTGATTTTTTTTTCGACCAGAGCAATTGGAAAGCGCCAATATCTTCAGAATATCAATGTTTAAGGTATTTATATTTTATTTTTTTATATTTATTTTATTTTTTATGTTAATTTTAATTGTTGTTTATTAGTTGTAATTAAATTATATTTCAATTGATTTTTATTTATATTTATTTTTACTAAGAAATTGATATTATTAGTGATAATTATAAATAATTAGTAATAATTAGATATAATTAGTAATAATTAGATATAATTAGATATAATTAGGAATAATTAGATATAATTAACAATAAATAGATATAATTAGCAATAAATAGATATAAATAGAAATAAATAGAAATAATTAGCAATAAATAGATATAATTAGAAATAAATAGAAATAATTAGCAATAAATAGATATAATTACCAATAATAGATATAATTAGTATTAAATAGATATAATTAGCAATGATTAGATATAATTACTAATAAATAGATATAATTACTAATAAATAGATATATTTATTAATAAATAGATATAATTAGTAATAATTAGATAATATTAGATATAATTAGATATAATTAGTAATAATTAGATATAATTAAAAATATTTAGATATAATTAATAATAATTAGATATAATTACTAATAATTAGATATAATTAGTAATAATTAGATATAATTAGTAATAATTAGATATAATTAGTAATAATTAGATATAATTAGTAATAATTAGATATAATTAGTAATAATTAGATATAATTAGTAATAATTAATTATAATTAGTAATAATTAGATATAATTAGTAATAATAGATATAATTAGTAATAACTAGATGTAATTAGTAATAATTAGATATAATTAGTAATAATTAGATATAATTAGCAATAATTAGATATAATTAGTAAATATTAGATATAATTAGTAATAATTAGATGTAATTAGTAATAATTAGATATAATTAGTAATAATTATATGTAATTAGTTATAATTAGTAATAATTAGATATAATTACTAATAATTAGTAATAATTATTTGTAATTAGTAATAATAAGTAATAAATAGTTATAATTAGATATAATTAGTAATAATTAGTAATAATTAGTAAGAATTAGTAATAATAAGACAGAATTAGTAATAATTAGTAATAATTAGTAACAATTAGTAAAAATTAGAAAAAATTAGTAATAATTAGTAACAATTAGTACCAATTAGTGATAATTAGTTATAATTAGATATAATAAGTAATAATTAAATATAATTAGATATAATTAGTAATAATTAGTAATAATTAGTAATAATTAGTAATAATTTGTAATAATGATTAATAATTAGTAATAATTATTAATAATAAGTAATAATTAGTAAGAATTAGTAACAATTAGTAACAATTAGTAATAATTAGTAAGAATTAGTTACAATTAGTAACAATTAGTAACAATTAGTAAAAATTAGTAAGAATTAGTAACAATTAGTAGTAATTAGTAACAACTAGTAATAAATATAATAATTAGTAATAAATATATATAATTAGTAATAATTAGTAATAATTAGTAATAATTAGATATAATTGGATATAATTAGTAATAATTAGTAATAATTAGTAATAATTAGATATAATTCGGTATAATTAGTAATAATTAGTAATAATTTGTAATAATTAGTAATATTTACTAATAATTAGTGATAATGAGTAATAATTAGTAATAATTAGTCATAATAAGTAATAATTAGTAATAATTAGTAATAATTACTAATAATTAGTAATAATTTGTAATAATTAGTAATAATTTGTAGTAATTAGTAATAATTAGTAATAATTAGTAATAATTAGTGATAATTAGTAATCATTAGTAATAATTAGTAATAATTAGAAATAATTAGTAATAATTAGTAATAATTAGTAATAATTAGTAATAATTAGTAATAATTAGTAATAATTAGATATAATTTGTAATAATTAGTTATAATTAGTAATAATTTGAAATAATTAAATATAATTAGTAATAATTAGTAATAATTGGTAATAATTAGTAATAATTAGTAATAATTAGTAATAATTTGTAATAATTTGTAATAATTAGTAATAATTAGTGATAATTAGTAATAATTAGTGATAATTAGTAATAATTAGCAATTATTAACAATAATTAGTAATAATTAGTAAAAAAATTTATATTATCAATATTTACAAAAAAATATTAATATTATTAGAATAATAAAAAAATTATAATATATTAAAACTGTCAATATTTTCCTTATATAGGGAGATAGTAACAAGTTACATGAAGATTAAGGAGGAGTTATAGTATTAAATAACATTCATAGGAAATATAGATAAGAAAAGTATAGATGATTTCCATGTAAAGAGAAACATAGTAATGGAAAATAAAAGAAGGGTATAATTTCCAACAAGAAATAATCAGTGGAAGAAACACTCTAGATCTATGGAATGTGATATTCTTAATAGTGTGTAGATAAAGTCCATCAAGATCATGAGTGAATGGGAAATAAAAATATTTAAATTTAAAATGATTCAATTATAATGTGATGTGATACTATTCAAATCAGAACCCCAAGGGTCAAGGGAATATACCATAGAATTGGAAATGGGATAAATTTAAAACTTATGAAATCACAAAAACATAATTTTAGGTCCCAAATGATGTTAAAGCTAGTGCTTTGATACTAGACTAAAGTTTGGGTAATGAATTATATGTAAACTAGAAAAAATATTTCTGGCGTCATTCTTTGACTCAATGGAACATATGATATTACATTTTTCACATGAAGTTAAATGTGGAGGTCCGGTACATTTTCGATAGATGTACCCATTCGAGAGATTCATGCAGAAATTGAAGAAAAAAGTGTGTAAAAAAGCATCATTTGAAGGCTCAATTGCTGAAGATTATTTGCAAGAAGAAATTTCTTTTTTCTGCTCTCATTGTTTTGAATCTCAATAACCCTCAAAACACAACCGCATGGGACGAAACAAGGGGAATTTTAATGAAGAAATGGACAATAAATTAACAGTTTTTAATCAGCCAAATCTTGGTTTCAGTGGAGTTCATGAATGATGGCTTTCAGATGATGAACATCACAGAGATCATACATACGTTCTACTCAACCGTGAAGAAATGAAATCATTTGTCCTATGAGTGTTCCTATCACTTAATCTATAATTTATGTTACAATATTTAAACTTAATTTATTTGTAGGTTATTTGATAATTGTATCAAAAAAAACTTCCACAAATTACAACAGCTGCTCTTGAAGAATGCAAACAAAAAAAATTCTCAATGGTTTCAAAAACTGGTAACATAAATTATTAATGGTTTAATATCAATTCCATTTATTATTTATTATATTGATTACTGTTTTAAAAATTTTCAGGTGTCTCAATATGCTGATAAAATTGATATGTGGCTATGTATATTGATTAACCCACCATCCAGAATGGTTAAATATCATAATGCATATGTGGTGAATGGTTTTTGATTTATACACATACATATGGGGAATCAATAAAAACAATGAACAATGGTGTTTGCTTTAGAGGATCACGTCATAGAGAAACTGAAGTTGACTTTTTTGGAATTAAGGATGAAATTATTGAGATGTGTTATCAAGGATGGAATTACATAACAATGTTTAAATATCAGTGGTTGGATACTGAGAGAGGTTTGCATGTTCATCTGACTCATGGAATCGTTGATATTAAATATAAATGTCTTCTTGTAGTAAATGAACCATTTTTACTGGATCAACAGGCACATAAAATTTATTATGCAATGCACTGTGCTACTTTAAGAGACTTGAGCGATTGGTGAAACATAATAAAAATGGAAAATATTTGGAAAATCAGTTTACTCAAAAGGAATGTGGTTCTGCTGAAGTTGAAGGAATTGAAATTTTCCAAAAGACTGATCAAAATCCATCTGATTCACAAAGAGACGTGAATATCAATGATGACACCCCACAATTAAGGATTGATGGTGATGAATATGTTAATGATGTCACAAATGAATTTGAAATGACAAGAGATTCTAAAATTGAAACTCATATGGATATTGATGATGCTGAGGAAGAAGATGAAGACATTGACATTGAAAACGTTGGAGAAGAGGATGAAGATGAACATTGACATAGTTAAATAATGGTTATAATCATAACTATTATATATCTATATATAATAGTTATTTCCAACTATCTGCTAACAACGATCATTTTGTGTTTCCGATGGACTCTAATCTATTGTGCAAGTTTTAGGGGGTGAGCTACCTTTGGATGATGGGGATGTGGGATCATCTGACCCTCAGCCTGCTGGTGGTTCAGGAGGTATGCATAGGGGGCGTGGTCTTATAGGACTGATGATTCCTGACCCTATCCCCGAGCGACGTCCACGTCTTGGTCTCGATCCATGCACATGGAGGTATGGTAACCTATATATTTTAGTTATATTTCATTAATTTATTTATATATATAGTAATTTTTTTGATTATTTATTCTTTTTTCACAGTTTGGAGCATGTAGGTATTGGAAAGGGGAGCGCTATCTTGCGCAATTATTTTTCTCATCCACAGATCACATGGGAACAGATTCCCTTTGATGTGTGACGCGACATGTTCCATCATTGGATGGTACGTAAATAAATAATATTTATTTTGAAATTTATTTTATTAACATCATGATATTATAATTTATTTTTAGGGTTTATGGTATCCTATCGATGATAGCATGTGCGACGTTATCCACGCGGCATGGCATGTTTCTATGTGTGACCGTTTCTGTCAGTTTTTGCAGAATTTGAGAAGGACAACCATTAAGAAAGCAGGAGTGACAAAATTTGATGAGTCGTGTAGAGCCCACCGACCAGAGTACTTTTCAACTCAGGTTTGGGATGGACTATGTTTACACTAGTTGGGTGGTGGATTTTAGAGGAGATATTTAGTGGGACGACGGAACCGGGGAGACAGGAGGTGACACATCGAGCTAGAAGTCGTACATTCAGTTCACATAGAGTGAATCTGGTAAGTATATTTTTAAATATTTTATAAAACTTTAAATATAAACAGTTTATTTTATATTTCTATAGGAAGTCAAGCATCCCGATATTACGGAGTACGACGTTTATTAGAGGATGTACAGTGATCCAGCCACTGGAGAGATTAGAGGTGATCGCCAGCGTCAAATTGTGGTTAGTATTATTTTTTCATTTTGACAATTAACTGCATAAAATATTTTCACAATTTAAATTTTAAATTGGAATTTAAGGAGTCATATGAGGCTATGACCTCACAAACATAGGCTGAGGGTCAGGATGAGATGACTGAGCAGACCAGGGCTCCCCATTTCGATGAGGCAGTATGGATGCATGCGACTCACTATGGCTTTGAGAAGGGCAGAGTAGTTGGTATCAGCTCTAATATGACTCCTGGTACTTATTATTGTACTTTTTTGATGTCGACGTCCATCTCGAGAGGATCTCATGGAGAGGCATCATCTTATGGCTCAATGTATATGGAGAAGTTGTGAGCTCAGGCTGAGCTTATAGAGACTTTTAAGATGTAGCAAGAAGAGACGTGTCAGTGGCAGCAGCAGCAAGAGCATCATTACGAGTAGCAGATGTGTCGATGTTAGTAGCAGAAAGAGGAGACGCATCGATGGTAGCAGCAGCATCACGAGAAGATTGAGTACATGCACTGTCTGACTTGTAGTTTACGGATGGAGTTTCCTCCACCAGCTCCTTCAGCTCCTCTAACTCCTCCAAAAGATGACCCCCCAGTGATTTTTTTTATGTTACAAACAATTGAATTTAACATTGTAATATGGATTATTTACATTTTCTGTCTTTTATATGGGTAAAAATATTACATAATTTAATTTTTAATATTTTTTAATATTTTAATATTTTTTGTGAATATTGATAATTTTAATATTTTTTATTTTATTATTGTATTAATATTAGTAAATTTTATTTTTTCATAAATAATAATTTTATTAAATTTTATTTTTTTTTTAAATTTATTTATTACTTGCGACGGGACCTTTTACGACGGGGTCCCTTCACAAATAGTCTAACTAAATATTTTAAGAAACATATTTGTGACGGGACTACTTGCCCGTCGCAAATACTTAGTTGCGACGGGCCCGTCGCAGAATGTTTTATATATATATATATATTGCGATGGGACAAGGGCCCATCATAAATAGTTTATGTGATAGGACAAGGGCCCATCGTAAATAGTTTTTTTGCGACGGTCCCGTCGCGAAAACATTTATGTATATACAATACATATAATCAGAGGCTTATTTGCGACGGTGATGTTTCCCATCACAAATAAATGTTTTTGTGACGGGTCGTTCACAAATAATTGTATTTGCGAGAGTGTTTTCTAAAACAAGATATTTGAGATGGGCCCCCATTGCTAAAGCCTATTTGCGATAGGATCCCGTCACAAATAGGTCGTCACAATTATGAATTAATATAGTAGTGACTGTAAGTCTGATGTCAAAGAAGATGATCTAGATTGCTCCCGTCGCACTAAGATCCACCAAGTCCAAAACCTCCAAATTCTTCCTCAGAGCATCAATAGTCTACACCAGACTCACACATGCAGGAAGAACCCGTGCATGTATCTCAGTAATATAAAAGTGAAAACGTCACATTAAAATCCCAAAAAGGTAATATCACAAGAATGATATAAATCATGAAGCACGAAGAAAAAGAGACAAATCACTCTAACGGTATATCATCATGGTTACTGCGATAGGGATGAATAGTCGTAAAGCCAGATCATCCTATTTGTAGTAACTCTACTGCTGACCCACATAGGTTACTGTATGCTGACCCATATTGGTTGCTAGATGATGACCCATATTGGCCGCTGGTGATGACCCGTATTGGTCACTGGTGTTGACCCGTATTGGTAGTTAGTGTTGTCCCATATTGGTCGTTGGTGTTGACCCATATTGGTTGTTGGTCCAGAGGTAAGGATGATTAGTCATACAGCTAGATCATCCCACTCTGGAGTTTTTGATGCTGAGTTATATTGGCCGCTCTTCTTATTCATGTCATAGATAGCCACTGGATTTCTCCACAAAGCACGCCTAATCTCTAGAATATTCTGCTCCTCAACCCATCGTTCAAAATTCAACTGGGATTAAGTCATATAAAAAATCATACCCAAGGGACCGCCCCATCATAGGGGCCCCAACGTGACAGATGGTGTGTCGATTAGATGCTCGGTCTGTGAGATATGGTCACTTTTTTAAAAAGGGACCAGTTGAATTAAAGATTTATCCAACCCAGGTCGCACATCAAACTCTGTCAAAAATCACTTAGAGCATCTCCAATGGACCACCTTATCACAAGGGTCCTTATTCCATAGATGGCGCATTGATCGAACATCCAGTCTGTTAGTTACCCCCCTTTCTGTGAAACAGGGGTGATCACACCTCGGTCCGACCCAGCTCAGTCGGGTCTGTCGAAATATGCCAAGGGGCCCGCTTCCTAAAAGGGTTCCTAATTCCACTGAAGGTGTGTCAAATAGACACTTGGTTCGTTAGTTACGAACGTTTATTTTTTAGGGGCCAGTTAGGTCTTGGCCCTGTCTGACTCCGTCAGGCTGGCTTGACGCAATGGGTCTTGGGGTCTACCTGACCCCGCCCAGATCTGGCCCAATTCACTGGGTCCAGCCCGTTGGGGTCCGCCCGACGAGTTCATGGGCCCAGGCCGCGGTTGGCTCAGACCGTCGAGTGGGGCTCAGCCCCCCGGGTGGGGCTCGGCCCACCCGCGCTGGCCCTTGGGTCCGACCAGTTCAACCGGCCCACGTCCGGCCCAGTCTCCCAAAGGGAGAACCGCTGTCTCCCAGTAGCCCTGTGGACGTGGGGCTATTTTTTCCAGCCGGTGGGGTGCTGCCCCACCACGTGAAACGGTTGGATAGGGGGATGACAGGTATCCAATAGATGCAGTGTGGCACGGGGCCGTGCGGCCCCCTCCTATCATAGCCTGCTAGCCGCGGCTGCTACTACCGCCTATAGGCGCCTCCCTTATCCCCTATGGCCGACTCATGCGGGCCACCTCTGGCCCCCGTGGCATGCGACAACATGCCTTCTTCCCACCGCTTGTGGCCAGGTGTCACTGGCCTCCTCCGGCCACCGCTGACAGCATGGTGCACTGGCGGTTCTTTCCGTGGGCCACTGGACATGCTCCAGTGGCCCATTAATGGTGAATTTTTCACCTACAAGCCTCCCAGACTGCCATCGTCACAGTGTTACCATCTGTCTCGTGTTTCCGTCAAAATTGAGGAAAGCCATCCCCGAAGAAGGCAACATGAACAATGTGACGGAGGTTCCGAGCCTTGTTCGTTCGTCCCGCGCCCTCCGCGTTAACATGATAACAAGCGGGAGAATATTTATAAAACATTAATGATTAAATAAACTAATTTCAAATGTTAAACCAAAACTAAGCATAAACACCCTACATCAAGATTCATTCAATTTATCGCAGTTGTGTTGGGAAGAGCATCCACTTTGGATGGAGTCGTCGGTGTTCGTCGATCCCAGATCGTTGTTGCTAGAGCATTCGTCCTCTGTTAGTGGATATTGCCACAGAACTCCATCAGAGTTCCTCTCTTGAAGAAACCGTGAAAAAACCCCATTCTGAGATCCATTTAAATAAGAGGGGGGAAGGTGAGTAATGCATTGAGTAATTTATGATATTAATTAAATGAATTAATGAACCTCCTTTAATTCCCAACGGTGGAGTTACAAAGTTGATGAGTCAAGACATTAAATGGTTTGAAAAGTCACTGGTCCCACCACCACCGCTTACCAATTAGATAGAAATAAAATAAAATAATAATTTCATGTTATTTTACATATCTTTAAAAAGGCAAAAAACTAACTTTTTATCCTGACCTACTATGGTCGAAGTGAAGCTCCCCTTAAGAGAATCTCAGTGTTGCAGATTCAACGGTGCCCCCATATTTTTAATCTGAGAACTGGTTCAAAAGATAGAAAACTTCGCTCGTGCATTTACTGAATGTACCTCAAAAAAAAGTTTAAAAATTAATTTTGGGCACACCGGGCTTCGAAATCTTGCGCTGTAAATTTTCAAAGACTTTCAATAATCCCAAATAATGAAAAAAATAAAAAAAATACATGGAATTATATAGTCCTTTACAATTGTAGAGTTAGCATGTTTTATCCCACTGGATCAAAATGGAATTGACATAATAAATATTTCAACCAGATAAATTAATTATTATCGATCATATATTATTTCATCTTGTTTTTCATGATAGTGTGATATATCTGTTTGATTTTTTTATCTTTTTTTTCTTGATAGAAATTTGTAAAGAACATAATGCTGAAATTAATTTATAATTATTTGGATAAAGATAAAGAGGCATGTAATTGAATCTGGTTGTTGTTTTTGTAATTTGATGTTAATCAAATTGATGCAGTAAGCATGTTTAATCAATTTGTGATAGCTTATTCTTTAGTTTTCCTAGAGTTGTAACCTAAAAATAATAAATTATTTATTTCTAGATGGATTAAATGACTGGTTGTTTGATGAAAGATAATGCCTCATACGATTTTGAATTACCCTCTTGATTTCTTAAGGGCTAAGAGCCAAGTTGATATGATGTTTAATTTCATACTGCTTGTGTTGTGATGTGATCCTGTAAAGATATTGTGATTTGTGGGGGTAGGGAGGCATATTGATTGTGGTATAATTTGATGCCTAGAGTGGCAATATTCATCAATTTATGCATGTGGGTGGTGAGGAGGACGCTGGAGATGTTGGAACAGGTTGGTTGTGAATGTTTGGATGCTTGTTGTTTCTTGTTTGTTGTTTATATTCTCTACTTTACCCACTGCTCAAGGTAGCTAGTTATCTTACCACACATCCAAAGGGTGTGAAGATGCTCGGGGTATGCCACGTGCTTTTCATGTTTAGATTCCCGGGGGAGGATGGGTCTACACTCTTGTTATAGGTTCCAAATACTCGACTGGTAGTTCACCTACTCACCGTGATGAGCCCCTTGTGTTTAGTATCATAGATTATTTTTCGGGAATTCATGGGAATATGGGAATGTAATACTATTTATAAATTATTGAATAAATGATGTTAACCCATAAGGTTGCAGATTTCTGGGATGAAATGTTGAGGTTGCAATTTTAATGAAATAGTGGAATTTTGGTATGATGATAAGGAAATATAATGTGTAAATTGTTAATGGTTAATTAATTCTTATTGAATTAATTAACATAAAGTGTAACTAATAAAAAAAGGGAATGAAATAATGTAATAATTCTCTTTAGGTGGTTGTGTGCTTATATAATACCTAGTCTTAGAAGTGGCAGCCAAGAATCTGAGAGACGTTAGCTGCAGTTGAGTCTAAGACTATGTTATGCCCATAGTGTGGTTGTGCACTATAGTATATTCAATAATTTTTTTTATTTCTATATGCTACTCCACCCCGTCAGTTAGGTCAACTGACACCCCAGGGATTCTGAGCCCTAGGGAGTGTTTCCCCAACATTCCGGTGGGAGGATGGATGGCTAACTACCCCCTTTGGCCCTTCCCTCTTCTCTTGGTAGTTACTTGTGGTGGTAGGCACATTGGTTAGTTTTTCCCATATATTTGTGTAGAGGGATGTAACATGTTGTGTTTATTCACACACATATAATTCGGATATAGTTTCCTATGGATTTCTATAGGTGTAACATGTATAGGTTGTGATGGCTTGAGGATCCTTACTCAGTGTGTGGGTTGTAATGGCTTGAGATATAATGACCGACGTATGACACACATATTTTAAGATGTGGTGGCTCCCAGAAACTACCTAGTTACTTTTATTATGTAGACGTTGTGGTTTTTTTGCATGAGGTGCATGTTATGGTGCATCTCCCAGGTGTCTGTGGGCAAGTCTTTTTGGAGAGAGATGGATTAGGACGTGTGATGTTGGGGAAAAGTTACAAACTAGTGGGGAAGTAGTAGAGGGGTACCCTTGATATTCTTTATTATATTATATACTTTTTTATATGATACTTTATGATAGTATCTGTAACACCCCAAGATTTTATGAGAAATATTATTTTTAATTACTTTGATGTCTTGTGTTGTACGCTATACCAAGATTAGATTGTGCTATACGCAACATTGTATTATCTTACAATATATGAAAACACTATTCTAGGCTTTTTTTGCATGCCATATCAACCTTCCTCGATAGCGTGTGTTGTACGCAATACCGAGTATCCCTAAACGAAGTATTATTATAATATTATTTTGAACTAGCCATTATGAATAGTAATACCAACTTTTTAAAATTTAATAAATTTTATCTTTCAAAATGGACTTCATTTTTGAATTCTCAATATCGAAATTATCCTAGGGTGAATTTTTTTTATTTTTCTAAAAAATGTCAATTTTTGAGGAATAGTGAAAACACTGGGTTACTATTTAAAAACCGAATTTTTATTTTAATAATAATTTATTTTATTTATATTTATTTTAGGTCAAAATAGATACATAATACCTATATAAGTACAATTTAATCCATTGGAGTAATTTTATAATATTATAGATACATATAAATTTTATTGAACTTGTTACCGTCTTTTACCCAACTCCTAGAAGCATTTGCAAGCGTATATAAAACTTACTTTTACCGCTTCTATGAGTTGAATTTCAAAAATCAAAGAGAAACTGTTAATATCAAGGAGTAAAATGTGGTCCAAAAAGATAAAAATAATTTTTGGTGAATAGTAACTTTTTACTTTTATTTACCACGGTTAAAAGTAAAATAGGGTAATTAAGGGTAAAAATGATATTATTATTACCCAAATACATGTCCTAATTCTATTGGATAAATGATATTCTTCCAAAAACAACCTTAGGAATACAATATTACCCTTTAGATCCACTTGTATTATATTAGGACACTTATTATTATTTTATTTAAAGAAGAGTTAAAAGTGTTAAAATCAAGGTTTAATAACTAAAATATTTTTAATATAGGGTTATACATAAGATAAATTAAGCTATAAATATTCATTAGAAAGATAAAAAGATTTCCTACATAAAGGTATTTTATTTATAATTTTTAGAAATTATATAATTTAACTTATTTATGACACAATGATGATGTAGTAATTACCTTATTAATAAAATATTAACATAATTGATATTATAAATACCAAAATAAATTTAATTTGAGACTTTTTATAAAATTAAATAATTTTTTATGTTAATATGACATGTTATTATAGATTTAATCAATTTTTTTCGAACAAATAATGCTGATCTGATTTTCAAAAAAATCAATTACCAAATAGTGTCAAAATTGACATAAAATAGTTTTTAAAACAAATATTATATTATTAATTGTTATTCTGTTACTAAAAATATAAGGTTCGTAAAAATGACATATATAAGTTTATATTTATTAATAATTAACCCCTTGGTGTTCTTTTGTCTTGTTATAGTTTGTTTATTTACCATATAGTGTAAGAAAACAAGAAGACATGGTAAAAGTTAAATTATTTAATTTTGAGTTAAATCTAAATGATAAGATAAAAATAGTAACCTAAACTTGTCTAAAACTATTGGTTGAGATAATTTAGACCCATACCCACTTTATATTCAAAATAAATTAATTTGGAGATATTATAAATAGAATATGAGTATATTATAAAATAATATTTTATGTTTTTTCTAAGGTGCCCCTCTCAACCCTTATAAAAGGGATCCTCCTCCCTCTTCTCTTTACAATATTTTGAGCTTTAAATCTCAGAAAACCCCTACCCATTTACCTTATCAACTTCCCTAGAAACATTATAGAGGTTCTTGTCTCCTCAAAAGACCAAATCGATAGCCTTAAGAGGAATCTTAAAATAGTTGTGTCGAAGAAGAGGTAATCTCTTCTACCGATTATTTCAAGTTTCTTTCATCTTAAACTTCTTCTTATTTAGTTGTTTCATTATAAAGTAATAACATAAGAATCAATAATATACTGATATGTTATTATAAATATTAAACAACCCCATTTCACCTTCTATCCATCCTATGGAAAACGAAATCACCGCGCGTATGTACGTACGGAATACCGTCTCCACACCGTGGTGTAATCTGTTTTTCCACCACCACCTTACTTGGATGGGTATAATGGTGTAACTAATAACTATATATAGTAATAATAATATCATACGGATTCTTATATATTATTTCATCCACTCCAATTCAATTCATTAATTATGGGAATGATATCATCGCTCGTGCGTACGTACTGACTACCATCTCCACGAACGTGATGAGATTCTTTTTCCATGATTAACCATTCAAGTATTATTATAAATTATATATAATAAATAATCATGAAAGATATTACATAACAATGATACTTTATTTATGTACATATATGTTTCATTTAATAAATTGCGTTCAATTCAATAAGGAAACGAAAACAGCATTCATGAGTACGTACGACATACCGTCTCCATGAATGGTGTATTTCATTCCATTTATGGATCTATAATATAGATATATTTATATGATGAATATATATTATATATAAATTATTTTTTACATTCTTTAATTAATTAAATAAGGATATGTGTAATAATATCAAGAACAACAAGTCGAAACATGTACGATAAATGAAACGATTTTACCCAAAATGCTGCTTTAACATGGAATTTACAAAAGAACAGGTAATATAAAGTCACAAGTGGACCATATATGATATCATAACAATGAATATGAGTCTTTAATAAGTCAATGACATTATTTAAATCATTATACAGGAGGTTCGGATACATACAAAGCATATCGGACATAAGGAAAGGGATAATTATTCCAATCTCGTTCATATCCAAGATTGTTTATTCGTAAGTATTTACAAGGGTTTTATTTTTAATCGTTGTACATAAAAATGTTTTTAATAAGGTGTTTAATATTCTTAAATGTATTTTTAAATTCATTTTTACCCCACTTTTACTTTTAATTTGTGTTATGGAAGGAATCTTTCTTTTGTTGTACTTTTTGACTTTTCCGTTAAAAGTACGAGGAGAATGTTTTTTTAACTTATACGGAATGAACGGATTTTTACGGTTTTATAACTCCTTAATTTCATGAAGCTTACCCTACAAGTTTTAATTATTATTTTCAACATAATCCTTTTCTTTTAAAATTACATGGCATTTTATGAAAAGAAAATGATTTTGAAGAAGAATGGATATTTTCCCCAAAAATCCATTCCAAGTGTTTTGTCAACACTATTTTCCATCTAAGATGACATTATTTTGTATGATTATGTATCAAGTATAATGTTTCTATGATTTACATGGTTTCAATTTTATTATGGTGAAATGATATCCATTTGTTTTATATGGATTATGTTATGATGGGATGATGTTTATGAAACCCATTTTATTCTTTAGGTTATGATGAATGATTTATGTTTATGTCGTGGCACACATAAGAATGATATAATTATGAGATGGGTGGGACCTATATCTCCCTCTAATGCATTGTATAATGATTTATATCTCATGAGATGGACATGGCTGGAACGGAAAGTTAATCTGGTTCAGTGTTACAGGACTGGAACGAGGAGTGAACTCGATTCAGTAAGGGACTTTGTCCACTAAGATGGTCTTGGCAGGAATGCATTGGCTACTATGGAAATCATATCAAGTGCTTAATGGTTTACAACAATTACATGTTTTATTCCCATGCTGCTTTATCATGATTTATGTTCTATTATGATCTTTTCCTTATGTACTTTCATGTTTTATGTCATTGCTCAAGATTTTGATGTTTAAACCTTATGTTCATGTTTTTAAGTTCAAATGTATATGGTTTGTTTTATTTTCTCCATGCATACCCTTACTAAGCATTTGATCTCACACTTTATATGTTTTCTTTTCCCCAGGATATAAAGAAAGGTTTTAGGTAAGAAAAAAAGGAAGAACTTAATGGGAGATGTTGAAGATCTTTCACCAAGATTAGAAGATTATATTCCGAGTTTCCAAAGAAACTAAACTATTACGGTCCTTTGGTGTCTGTTTTTTTTATGTATTAGATATTTCGAAAAAGTAATGTAATGTCTATGTACTTAAAGCTTTGGGTCTCCATAGTTGGTATCAAATGAAAGGTTTAGTTGACCTTTGGAAAGCAGGATGCGAAAACTTTAGTGAGATCCCTAGAGATATTTCTAAGGTATGTCTAGGGATGTCCCTAAGGTTTAGTATAACTATAGGTTATATTCCTAGAGTTATGTTGAAGATCATGAATAACCTAGGGTGAACCTATGGTATCGTGGATTAATGAATGTGTTATAATTTTGACATACCATAAGTGACTTTTAATGATTATGTGGTTCCTCGTTATTTTAAATGTTTCTTAAACTACGGTTTCTGGTTTAGTCAATGGAGGAAACGAGAAGGGATTCGGTTAACATTGATTTTGATGGAAAAATTGGTGACTGTGATCAACAAAATCATTTATTTCCTAGAGAGAAAGATATTGTGAATATGCCGAAGCATTCATCACGATATATTATTTACAAGGTGAACTTTGGTGGTATTCCTAAGTCATCAAATAAGAGGAAGATAAACTCTTATACATGTTCCCATGGAGAGGAACATAGAGGAAAGAAGATGAAGCTTTTTACATATCAATAATAAGGGAAGAAGAACCTTTAGGAATACCTCAAATGGAGGGGAAGATGTTATCTGTGTGGAGAAAAGGGTCATAGAGTGACAGACTGCTATGGAGTTCAATGTATTATTTGTGGAGAACATGGGCATTACCCAACTCAATTCCCTGACCTAAGAGGTTACTTTTAAAACAAGGAAGGACGTATTCCATGAAAATCATTGAAGATGATGGATTGAAGTGTTTATGTATTGGTATTCAAGAATAATGTTTTTGAGGTACTTTTATGGTATATTGGAATATTTTTGTATTAGTCTATTGTAGTTTTCAATAATTTTATGGTACCAGTAACTATGAAAAGTGATTGAAATATTTTTGGAAATTAGATGATATGCGCATAAATAATGGTTAAGGAGAAAATGAAATTTTTTATAGTATTCATGAGCTCATGACTGATATAAAGACAAAGTGATATCATGGTTTGAGTATATAGAAATTTTGGGATTTTGGTATATGGAAGGAGTTAACTTTTGAAAGCATTCATGTTTTCACTAATGTTCAATGGGTATTCATTTTTCAAGAGAATGCATGATTAAGGTATTTACATGTTTGTAATGTGACCAACAAGATATATCGTATGATATATGGGGGATAAATGATGTTATTCACGTGCTTGTTATGTGACCTTTCAAGTAATCATTTTCTTTATACTATGAGCTTGGACCGAAGTATTTTTGATAAGCCTACAAATTGGAATGAATTAATTTATACATAATATAGTATTATTTAAGGCTAGACCTTTTTTTATATTACTGCAAAAATGTTATAATAATGTAGTTTTAGAAAAAGGGACAACCTGTAGGATGGGAGGCAACCCGTCACGTCGGACAAGGCTGTGGGAATCGAACCCACAACTGAAGTGCAACAGGCCTTTATCACCTACCATTGGCCAACAGGAAGTCCCTGGTTAGAAGAAATTAGTTTTAATTTATTAATTGGTATGATATATGAAGTATAAGTCCATTTTAGGAACCATATACGATTAATCTCACTATATACGGACTTATGTATATTTAATAAATTTTTCAATCCTTTTGTTTGAGACAGATGGAATGACCTATAATTCTATCGCATGATCTGCTAACACTTCAAGGAAGACAAATTCAACTTCATTTCTTTAAGAGATGAAGTAGAAATTGTTCAAGGTACAAACAAAAGTAATATTGTACCAAAATCAGGTAAGTATTTATTTTAATTAAAAAATTATTCAACATTAGGGAAATGATCTTGAAAACTAAAAGGTGTGTCCTAGTGCCCTCATATCTGATGAATCAAATGGTACCGTAGATCATGAAAAATTTATGGCTTTATGATTGTTGGATTTTTCATAGTCATGTTCTCTACCACTCTTCATCTGAACATGATGGTTAGATTTCTCTTCCGTATCCATATTTTCACCTATGTTGTGCTATGTGGTAACCCAGTACTGAGTTACTTTGGGTGACTGTTATGATTCTAACATTCCTTTTTTAAAATGAATTCTTAGTATCCCTTTTTAAGATGTGGGTTTGTATGAAAGAAACTTTCAAGTAGTAAACCATTTATAACCCCGACGAATTTCGAGGGAGAAATTAATTTTATGGGGGGTAGAATTTAACACCCTGAGATTTTATGAGAAATATTATTTTTAATTACTTTGATGTCTTGTGTTGTACATTATACCAAGATTAGCTTGCGATATATGAAAAACCATATTATATTACCATAAACGAAAACACTATTCTAGGCTTGTGCTGCACGCCAGATCCACCTTCCTTGATAGCGTGTGTTGTACGCAATACCGAGTTTCACTAAACGAGATATTATTATAATATTATTATGAACTATCCATTATGAATAGTAATACCCACTTTTTGAAATTTTATAAATTTAATCTTTCAAAATGGACTTCATTTTTGAATTCGGAATATGGAAATTAGCCTAGTGTGATTTTTTGGTATTTTTCTGAAAACTTTCAATTTTTGATGAATAGTGAAAACACTGGACTACTATTTAAAACCGACTTTTTATTTAAATAATCATTTATTTTATTTTATTTTATTTTAATTAAAAATAGATACATAATACCTATATAAGTACATTGTAATCCATTGGATTAATTTTATAATATTATAGATACATAAAAATTTTATTGAACTTTTTACTGTATTTTACCCAACTCCTAGGAGTATTTGCAATTTTACGTAAAACATAATTTTACCCCTTCTATGTTTTGAATTTTTAAAATCCAAGAGACACGGATAATATCAAGGAATACATTGTGGTCCAATAAGGGAAATGTTTTTTGGGTGAACAGTAACTTTTTACTTTTATTTACCACAGTTAAAAGTAAATAGGGTAATTAAGGGTAAAAATGATATTATTATTACCCTAATACATGTCCTAATTCTATTGGATAAGTGTAATTGGACCAAAAAAAACCTTATAAATAAAATATTACCCTTTAGATCCACTTGGATTAGATGAGAACAATTATTATTATTTTATTTAAAGAAGAGTTAAAAGAGTTAATATCAATGTTTAATCACTAAAACATTTTTAATATAGGGTTATACATAAGATAAATTCCACTATAAACATTAATTAGAAAGAAAAAAACATATCCAACATAAATTTATTTTATTTATAATTTTTAGACATTAAATAATGTAATTTATTTATGACACAATGATGATGCAGTAATTACCTTATTAATGAAATATTAACATAATTGATGTTATACATACCCAAATAAATGTAATTTGAGACTTTTTATAAATTACACCAGTTTTTAGGTTAATAGGACATGTTATTAGTGATTAAATTAACTTTTTACAACTAATCATGCTGTTATGATTTTCACAAAAAATCAATTACCAAATATTGTCAAAATTGACATAAAATAGTTTTTTAAACAAATATTGTATTATTAATTTTTATTCAATTCCTAAAAATATAAGGTTCTTCAAAATGACTTAGAAAAGGTTATATATATTAATAATGAACCTATTTGGGTTAGTTTGGCTTGTTATAGTAAGTTTATTAACCACATAGTGTAAGAAAACAAGAAGATACAGTAAAAGTTAAATTATTTAATTTAGAGTTAAATTTAAATGATATGGTTAAAATAGTAACCTAAACTTGTCTAAAACCTATTGGTTGAGATAATTTCTACCCATCCCCACTTTTGCCTCTAAATAAATCAATTTGGAGCTATTATAAACCGAATATGACTTTATTATAAAATAATATTTGAAATTTTTCCTAAGGTGCCCCTCTCAACCCTTACAAAAGTTCACCTCCTCACTCATCTATTTACAACATTTTGAGCTTTAAAGAACATACAAACCCTACCTATTTCCATTATATACTTAACAAGAAACATTATAAAGGTTCTGGTCTCCTCAAAAGACCAACTCTAGTGCCTTAAGAGGAAGCTTAAAAGGGGTACGTCGAAGAAGAGGTAATCCCTTCTTCCTATTCTTTCAAGTTTCTTTCTTCTTCAACTTCTTTTTAATTAGTTGTTTCATTATAAATTAATAACATCATTATCAATAATATACTGATATGTTATTATAAATACGAAACAACCCCATTTAACCTCTTATCCATCCTACGGAAAACAAAATCATCGTGTGTGCGTACGTATAAAATACCATCTCCACGCCGTGGTGTCATCTATTTTTCCACCACCACCTTGCTTGGATGGATATAATGGTGTAAAGAATAACTATATAGTGTTATTATAACATCATACTGATTCTTAGATATTATATCATCCACTCCAATTCAATTCAATAATTATGGGAACGATATCATCGCTCGTGCGTACGTACGGACTACCGTCTCCACGAACGCGATGAGATTCCTTTTCCAGGATTAACCATTCAAGTATGATTATAAAGTATATATAATAAATAATCATGATAAATATTACATAATATTGATACTGGATTTATTTAAATATATGTTTCATTTACTTAATTCCATTCAATTCAATAAGGAAATGAAAATAGCATTTATGCGTACGTACGACCTACTATCTCTATGAACGGTGTATTTCATTCCAATTATCGATCTATAATATATATATTTATATACTGAAAATATATTATATATAAATCATGTTTTAAATTAAGTAATTAATTAAATTAGGATATAAGTAATAATATCAAGAACAACAAGTCGAAACACGTATGATAAATGAAACGATTTTACCCAAAAATGAGCTTTAACATGGAATTTACAAAATAACAGGTAATATAAAGTCACAAGTGAACCATATATGATATCATAAAAATAAATATGATTCTTTAATATTTCAATCACATTATTTAAATCATTATACTGGATTTTCAGATACATATGAATCATATCTGACATAATGTATGGGATAATTATTCAAATCTCCTTCTTATCTGAGATTGATAATCCGTAAGTATTTACTGGGGTTTTATTTTTAATACTTGTCCCTAAAAATGTTTTTAATAAGGTGTTTAATATTATTCCAGTTATGTTTAAAGTCATGTTTACCCCTATTTTACTTTTACTTTGTGTTATGGAAGAAATCTTTCTTTTGTGGTACTTTTTGACCTTTTTGTTAAAAGTACAAGGAGAATGTTTTTTTAACTTATACGGCATGACTGGAATTTTATGCCTTTATGACGCCTTATTTAAATGAAGCTTAGTCTAAAATATTTCCTGATTATTTTCAAAAAATCATTTTCTTTTAAAATTTCATGGAATTTTGGGAAAAGAAAATGATTTTGAAGACGAAAGGATATTTTCCTCAAGAATTCATTTCAAGTGTTATGTCAAAAATAGTTTCCATCTAAGATGAAATTATTTAATATGATTATGTTTCAAGTATAATGTAACTATTATTTACATGGTTTCACTTTTATTATGATTAAATTATAACCATTTGTTTTATATGGATTATGTTATGATGGAATGATTTTTATGAAACCCATTTTATTCTTTGGGTTGTGATGAATGATTTATGTTTATGTTGTGGAACACGTAAGAATGATTTAATTATGAGATGAGTGGTAACTATATTTCCCTCCAATGCATCGGGTAAAGATTTATATCTCATTAGATAGACATGGATGGAACGACAAGTTAATCTGGTTCAGTGATACAGGACTGGAATGAGGAGTGAACTCGATTCAGTAAGGGACTTTGTCCACTAAGAAGGTCTTGGCTGGAATGCCTTAGCTATTATGGAAATCATATCAAGTGGTTAATGGTTTTCCACAATTACATGTTTTATTCCCATGCTACATTATCATGATTTATGTTCCATTATGATCTATGCCTTATGTACTTCCATGTTATATGTCATTGCTCAAGATTTTTATGTTTAAACATTATGTTCGTGTTTTTAAGTTCAAATGTATATGGTATGTTTTATTTTCTACATTCCTACCCTTACTGAGCATTTGAGATCACCCTTTATATGTTTTGGTTTCCCCAGAATATAAAGAAAGGTTTTAGGTATGAAAAAAAGGAAGAACTTTATGGGTATGTTGAAGATCTCTCACCAAGATTAGAAGATTATATTCCAAGTTTCCAATGACATTAAACTATTACGGTCCTTTGGTGTCTGTTTTTGTTATGTATTAGATATTTCACAAAAGTAAAGTAATGTCTATGTACGTCAAGAATTAGATCTCTATAGAATCCATGGTGAGGCTGGGAACATAGTATGCCTATTTATCGGACAAGTTAGTTTCACTTGTAGTTCACTGTACATTTGCATGCTTTCTTTACTTTTTAACAAGAGGCTCTGGGGAGGATCCAACTGACTATACTGTTATACTCACCCTGTTCCTATATAAACTATTTTCCAGGTCACTTAGAGCAAGTTGGAGATCAAGCTAGTTACTACTTGCTTAGGGTTATAGGAGTTGTTCGGGCTTCGTGGTCGCTCCTATTTTTACTTTCTTTTGGGTAGTTGTAGTTTTCCATGTTTAGATGTAGTTGTTTTGAGTGACATTACATATGTGTACTTGGGATTTCATTTATATTTCATTTTGATTTGGAGTTGGTTGGTGCCTATCTTTTCTCTCTCTTTCGCATGTGTTCTCTTAGAGGTTAATGCCTCCCATTAGTGTGTTTACTATACCCTCGGTGCTAGTCGCCAACCCGGGGCCTACTGGAGGTGGGACTCAGGAGTCATTATCTATCTTCTCACATTGCCGGCCTAGGAGGGGTACAGCTTGTGGGGATGGGGTCATTAAAGTTGTGGAACTATAAAAGCATCAATGTTTCCATGTATTCTCCCCTTATCTTTCTCATAATGTTTAGTTGTTTTTATTTTGAAATCCTTTCAAATATAATTGTAAAACATTCTGAGACTACCATAGACTACATATAATTCAAAAATATATGACATGAATTATTTTATTCAACCATGGGTAGGATCTAACTATCTAGCTATAACAGTTCTCACATGCATTAATTTAAACATGCTATACCCATATAATATGTGTACAATTATTTCAATGTACATAAAATTGTAGGAATGAAATATTAATATATTGATTCAATTTACATAAAACATTATATATACACTATATTGTATCAATAATTCCATTACATATCACCCATTCTCTCCGAAGGTCCATATTGTATGAAAATACATTATTCAGACATATTACTCTCCAAATACAATAATATTAAACATCCGCTATGATTATCTTTACTCTTTAAACAATATTTTTCAATTACCAGAATTAGAACTTTTGTTTCTGTGAAATAATTTATGCATTTTACTCTAATATGAATATTCATAATTATGCATAGTTTAATAGTGTACAAAAATAGGCATTTTTAATGTATGAAATAATAGGTGGGAACATTTTTATAGTAGTTAATATCATTAAGAATATTAAAACTATTTAAATTGTAATTCTTTTCTAATTCAACTTATAATATAAATTTTTGTATATTTTATTCCATTTGTAATATAAATTTATCTACATTAATATTCATAAAACATAATAGTACATGTGTTTTTTGAAGAACTAGATAGATTATTTAAATCAAGGTACATGAAGAATAAATTGATAATATATATTAGCATGAAAAATAATAAAATATTTGGTCTATATTGATTAAATATGAAAATATTGATCCCACACATCTGAAAATATTGATCCTTCACATTCAATTTACATGTGACTTTCTATGGTATACAAATGGTGTTTCATTTGAATTTTTTTAATGATTCCATTTACCATTGGTACATTTTTAGTATATTTTTCTTAAATTTGTTACAATTACACATGTGCACACTCTGATTTTAATCTGTCAAATTTTTCTAGTAAATTAATAATATTTGTTGAAAATTTTAGAACAAGAATTCAATTAATAAATATGTGATACATGTGAGTAAGTCTTACCTGAAATAAGATAACCTGGTCCTACTACATAAGTAAATAAAATTCAGATAAACAAGGATCAATGTAAGGTGAAAAGAAAAATTGAATATTCCAATAAAAAAATTAATTTCTATGTTCAACTATTGATTTGTGTTTCAGTTGTGTTTGATGTATCAATTATTATTTACTTCTATGTTTCTTTCTCTCCATATATGCTACATTCTAAATGTTTTAGTAACTCCCAATTGTGAGCATGTTAATTAAGATTATGGCATAAAAATGAATGGGTTGGGTACTAGAAAAGATTTATAAAAGGAATACATTGAAATAATTAAATAAATAAAAACTATGAATGAGTAAATTTAAAAAATATATTAAAATTCTTATTAAATAAATAAACATTAATAAAAATGAATAAATTTAATAGATAAATATAAAAACTATAAATATTAACAGATAATTAGTATTAAATATAGATTTATAAAATGAATAAATTGTAATAATTAAATTTTAAAAAATAAAAATGAATACATTAACAAAATTTTATAAAATTATGTAATAAAAAATTTATTAATTAAAATGAATACATTAAATATCTATATATATATTAATTAAAAATAGTAATAAATAATATATATTAAATAAAAACATAGGAAACATATAAAATGTAATAATTATTAACATATTAATATCTTATGCATTTTAATGGCATTTATATATAATTATTCATTAATATATATAATAATTTTAATTATTAAATATATTCATATGTAGTTCTATATGTATATATATAAAATATTTCTTAAAATATAGTTTTTAAAATACAATATATATATAATTACAATAAATAATCATATATTTAGTTTAAAATGGTTTATAATTAGAAATGAATATTAATTAAAATATATGACTACTTGTATCGAGTAATTGACATATAATTTAAAGTCATTTTATTTTCCAATTCAACATATAACAAGTGTGGGTTATATTAATATCACACAAAAATATACATAATTAAATCATTTTTATACAACACACACACACACACACACAATATTTCTGTAATTTTTTCAATTTTAATATACATTTTAGAATTATTTTTTTTAATATAATATATTTTTTATATGTTATATTTTTTATCTATAAATTTTAACTTTTTTATATTTTGTTAAATATACACTATTTATTATTCTTATTTTTTTGAATTTATTCAAATTTAATATTATTTATTCAATATTAATCATAGTTGTTTTTTAAATATTTTCATAATTTATTCATATGGAATTTTTAGTATTTAAATATGTTTGTAATTTTATCCATTTCCAATTTTTATTTATAAACTTATATTCATTAACAGTTAATTGTTTTAATGTTGCTGTTATTTATATAATAAATATGTATTAATATTAATTTTTACATGTGTATTTATAAATATATATTTTAAAATAGGTAATCAGAATTCTACCCCACCTTTATCGAACAAAGAAAACCCTCTTATTATTCTGTGTGGTGGAAACCCATTATAGTGCTCTGTAGGCCCAAAGGGTATAAAACCTTAAGAAAATAGCTTACCTGAAAGTCCAAAACTAACACGATGGACCTAATCCTTAGGTTTATCCTTGCACCACAATGCACCCACATCATGATGCCTCATCATTTCCTGTGAAAACACCTCACCAATCATTGATGATTCTCGTGCCAACATGTATCCCAAGCCGCGTCGAACATCACCAGCACCCATCATCAGTTCCAGATCTATCTATCATTGGGACTGCAATCGGCCACTATAGACCCACTCACCTTTCCACAAAACCATGAATAGCCCTACCATCACCCGTGAATGGCCTTACCACCCCGCCCTCCCGGATGCGCTCCATCATGCTTACACCCGAGCTCAGCCCTGTCTCCCAACACCGCTTGATGCACACCATTTTCCCCCACTATCACCCACACCAGAAATCAACTGGAATTAGGGTCACCCCTATTTTTAACTCTGAAGTTGATGCAATCTAACATATATCATAATTGTATTGTATATACATATACACATTATTCCCACACACACAATTACATAATTAATGCAGTCTTATATAGAAACACAAACACATAATTTTTATGTAGATTATTAAAATTTTAGTATTTAGTTTATAATTTCTGTTTGTAAAATAATATATTCTATATAATTGGTTTTACATTAGTAAATTTTATTTGTCTATTTTTAATATTATTTTTGTTAGTATTATTTATTCATTTTAATTTTTTTAGGAATTTAATCATTTTCTAATATTTATTTATACATATGTATTTACAATGTCATAATATTTTAAATTTTTATTCATCTTAATTTAAATATATATCCATATTTTATTTTTTAAATAATTTGTACAATTAATAAAATTTATCTATTCATTCCATATTTTTAATGTCTACTAATTATTAATTATTTATTTTCACTCATTTTTAACATTAATGCATTTATGATTATATCTTCATGAATAAAGTTAAAATTTTACTTCTAAATAAATATTAATAAATAAATATATTTATATTTGTATATTACTATATCTAAGAAATTATTTATTTATAATTACAAATAAAAAAATATAATTTTTTTAGAAAAAAAATATATAATTATAAATAAATATAAATAAATATATTAAATAATTAATATTTAATATAAATATATTTAAATATTGAATATATTATATATATTTTTATTTTTACTAATATATTTTTATTAAATATATATAAAAATATATATTTATATAGTGATATAAATATATTTATAATTATATTGAAATATTTAGGAATATGTTTAAAAATATAAATAGAAATATATTAATTTATAATTATAATTATAATTATAATTATATATCTATATTTAAATTTATAAATACATATTATGAATTCTAATCATATATTTATAATAAGTGACATTAATATCGGTATATTTATTTATAATTCTATACATTTAATATTTTTTATTATATTAATTATATTATAAAATTTAATTATAAATGTCATTATCAACACAAAAAAATCACTGATAAAACCTCTCTTTATCAGCTCTTTTTACAAAGAAAATAAAAAATCCTCTATGATTTGTTAGAAAGAACCCTTACTAAAACTGATTTTTATTTTGATGTTCAGGTTCTTACAGATGTTCATCTCTACCACTACTCCCCCACAATATTCTCATGAATGACTCAACTCTAAAATCTAAGGTATGTTATTTTCTCCACCTCTATCATTTTTAGGTTTCATCGATCATATCCCTTCATACAATAAAATGAATCTTAGTGTGAGCTGAACTCTGCAAGTATCAAGGATCTCTCATGCTCTCTCTAGCATTATAAAACTAGGGTGATCCCCATCTAAATAAGATCTGATTAGAACAATGAGGGTTATATTCTATGTTCACAACTTCACCTAATGTGGAAATTAGATAATCCACACATTGTTCAATGATATGGTTGAGATTATATGTTTTGGAAACTATGATTGGGTCGCATTTTCTATGTCAAGTGAGCCACGGTGATAAGTCTGAGTGAAGTGACTTTCTTATAAATTGGGTTGTTTTAACCATAACAAGAAATTTGATAATCCATGTTATTCCCTCTTGAAATTTTGATAGGTTTTATTCCGAATAATTTTAATTCCTTAGATAGCAATTATTTTTATTCACTTTTTTCATAATGTGTGTCACTAATAATCTAATTGATTGAAACATTTCATGATTTATTGTGATATTTTTTATTTATTTTTTCAACTATATTTGTGGTGACTGATTGATTTATTAATTAATCTATAGAATGATTTTCTTGATAAATATATTTAATGAATTTTCTTATAAAAAATGTTTTTTATATTTTAAAATATAAATTTCTTATGTGAATGTGTTTTTCAAAAAAAATTATGGATTGTTATTATTATGATTTAAAATAAGATTTCAAAATTTAAAAAATCCTTTTAATTTTTTTGAAATCAAATAATTTTATTTTCAGTCTATTATGAAAATTTTAGGATAGACATAATGTTTTAAAATTTTATTGGAAATAAAAAAATTATTTTTTACTTTGTATGTAGTCAAAAACATTATATTATTGGGTTAAATGGGTATGTATAAAAAAATTCCATTAAAAAGATTTTTTAAATTGAATAAATTGAAACTTATTTCATTATTTTCCCTTTAGGATATTCTATAAAGTTTATTATATTCTCTGAATTCATTGGATGAATACCAATAATATTTCAAAAATAAGATATGTAAATTTAAATATCTTTGATCAAAACCTAACATTGATTAAATTTTTCTCTATTATGGAAGCTGAATTAGTGAAGGTTTGATACTTCATTTTATATTTTCTGTGTATAATTTAAATTTATATTTGATGTAGTAGATTTGAATGAGGTTGTTATAGGTAATTACTGTATATTTTACGTATTCTCTCAACTTTTATTGCAATCATGTTATTTTATGTGGTTATATTTAATATATATTTAACTAGATAATATCATATATCATTTAAAAACATTATTGTAATTGATTTTATTTGATTTCATTTAATTGGTTCTAGGAATCTATAATTTTAATGTATGAATTTTTAATAATTTTTTATTAACAAATAGGTATTGAAATGAAAACTCAATTTTTTTAATTTATTATAATGATGAATGTTTTAATTCCAATAATTTGGCAATATTCTTTATGATGTTTTTCCAAAATTGTAGTGGTATTTAGTTTTACACAGTCAGAATTTTTATGGGTGATGATTTTATATTGGGATGTGTTTTAGAATATATGATTTATAATCATTCAATATATGTTGAGAAATATAAGGGAAAGTATTTTGGGTATACTCTAATCTTTTCATTATGTATGTGGATTACTTTATGAATTTTGAATTCATAGTTTCTCTATTAATGTGTATTAAATGTATTATAATTGAAATTCTCTTTTGATTCCCATTTTTTCTTTTAGATTTTTTATGTTCTTTGTTAATGTATATATATTGTTTTAATGTATATGGCTAAATTTTAACATTTCCACATATAGTGATTTAAAAAAATGTTACTTTTTAATATTTATGATACATAAAATCATTATTAAATGATTATTATTATACTATTAAATGTTTTAAATAAAGTGTTGAATTAGGTTTTATCTTGAGTTGAATACTAAATTGTATTTTTTATGTGAGTAAAATTAAATATTGTTGAATAAGGTCTCATTTTAATATATTAAATTAATTATTATTTTCATATATACATAACATTTTATCATATGGGATATCTGGATGAGTTTGGAAGTTTTTATAATTTAAATTTATGGTCTAATTTCTACCTTCAGATGTCATATTTAGAATAAAAAAGTTCTAAGTCTTTTGAAGCTGAAAATTTATTTGTTTTTTTATAGTTTTCTTTGTAAATAAATTAGTTTACTTCTATTTTAAAAAAATGTGATTTTTCTTGACCCATTTTTAGAGTAATATATTGTTTGGGTGAGTATATATTTTATAAAAAATACTTTTATGATATAATAATTTTAAAATCCTTTTATATTGTGATTATATAATTGGGTTGTGATTGTTTTGGTCATATGAATACGGTTTGGGTTATGATTTCATTCATTACGAATGTGTTTGGTTTTGGAAATTATTTTTATTTGGTATGATTAAGGTTTGAGTTGGAATGACTTTGTGTTATTAATTTTAGCATTGAACTGTTTATATTAAATTAGTTACATGATGATTAATGGGTTTATATTGGTTTTTATGTCAAATAGATTAAAAATTGATATTATAGGTTTAGACCATGTGTAATATGCTCAAATGGGAATATTGGGTACGGGTTTGATTTACATTGCTTATTAATTATGAAATTGGCATATTTAGTTGTTCAATTATCATGAAATATAATAAGTTTTATAAATAAAATAGTGATATAGTAATTAAAACTCATTAAAACATGTTTCAAGAAGATAAATCACACATCTAATAGTTTGGTTTTTTTGTGTACAATGTCTCTGGAATGTTTAATGATATAATTATAAAATACTGACATCAACTATGTATTTACAATAGATGCATTGTCTAGTATAAATAATGAATAGTTAGTTTACATTATTTATTTTGATTAGTACATGTAAACATTATTATAATTATATTGATATATTTTGTATAATTATGAATGGTGTTCATGTCACCCATAAAAATATCTAATTTTAAAACACATTAATCTCATACAATTACATGATTAGAAGGCAGTGGAAGAATTCAATAATTTTAATTATTATCTCCCCTAACCATACACATGGTATGGAGTTTATTATAAATGAATATATTATTTGGGATATACCAAGACAAGTTATTACTAATAGATGATGCAGATATCTTAGAGTGATCTATGTCATAGTTAGAGGTGGCATCAGAATTTTTTAGATCTCAGTGATGTTAAATACATGCTAACCTAATTTTTGTGAATGTTTATTAATGTAAAGAAATTGTGGTGTTTTTAAGGAAATTGAATAGAGGCATTAGATATTGTAGGATATGTGGAATATACCTAAGAGTGATAACTCTACTATTTTTGAAAGATAGATTCATCCATGGGTTAGAGTAAAAAATTATTTATTAGTATTCCTATAATATATTGTCTAGAATAATTTATAGAAAAAGTGTGTAACATGGAATCCAACTTCACTTCCATCATCTAAAATAGTTCTGTCCATTCATTTTAGTAAATTACAAGATCCTTGACACAATGTCCAAATCTGGTGATTACATAACCGTGTATGTTTCGAAGAAAGATATTTTTAAACAAATTTAGAATGAGAGGTCACAATTAAATGACATGAATAAAAATTAATTCCCAAGGGATGTATTCCATCCAATTATAAACAATTTTTTTACCAACACATTAATTAACTCATTTTTTACCACACAATATCAAATGAAGAACACATACAAACAACCACACGATTACCCAATTTTTTTTCATTTTATCATTGTGTAATATTAAAACTTGTGGTGAATCATAATAGATAAAATTAAAATGTTGGGTTACCCTTAGTTAAATTAACTATAAAATTATCATTTGATTATAAACATTTTCTATGTATTTTTTTACCAAATGAATATTTTATAAACCAAATAGGATGAATGTGAATAAAAAATTCACACTAATCAGATAAAAAATGAGAATAAATATAGAGTTAAAGTGTTCATCAAGATTTCAATGTTGCATGCATAAAACCGTTCTAAAATAATTTATATGTGTTCCCATTTTTTCTATTCAAGGAAAATTCTCCTTGATGAGTTGGAAGAACATATCATTTTTGACAGAGTAGTCAATATTAAAAAATGTTCTACTAAACATGTGGAAAAATGAATGTGAACACCAATTGGGACCATACTAGAGTTTATAGATCTTTTGATATGAATAAAAATGCACAATATTATAGATATTGTATGAAATTAATAAAAAAATAAATTTAACATGACCTTTGTCATTGTGTTGATTTTTTGAGAAGTTAAATAAAAGTGCTAAGAGAAAATTATTTACCAGTTGTACAGAATAAAAAAAATTATTAATTTTATATAATTTTAATGATGGTAGTTTATGGGGTTAGACTAGCTTTTTTGAACTAGGTGGTATATTAAAACATGTTCTACTAGAATAAAATGAACTTACTTGTGAAATTAATAATTCAAAATCAATGCTTTTATCAATGGTAATGATCTAAAAAAATACATTCGTATCCAAATGATTTATTATTGTTTCACAATTACACTAAATCCCTCATAAAATTACCTATGTTTGGTGTGAATGGATATAATAATGATGAATAATGTCCTTAAAATTAGTATGGAACAATAATATCATTTCAAATTTTTGAATAATATATAAATGTTATGAAATAATGAGATATTTGACATGGAAAAGAGATACAATAATTAATGATGGGAAAATATTTAATCCCTTAGAAAATCCTTAGTGGATAAAAATTGATTACGTGTATCCTAAATTTTTAAATGATCCATGAAACATCCATCTTGTGTTATCTATAGATAGAATAAATCATTTTTGGTGAAGAACGTAGTACTCACAATACATTTCCCATTATGTTGGTAAATTATAAATTTTCACCATTGTAAAGCATTAAGCACAAATACAATTTGTCATATTTGCTTATATCTTGACCAAACAACCTATTAATGATTTTGATTTCTATTTATCTCTATTGATAAAAGATTTAAATTGAAGTAGGATACTGGTGTTACAATGTGTTATGCTCGTATATGTGAAAACTAACATTGAGGTCTATGTTATATGGAATGATTAATGAATTTCCTACTAATCAAAATTTTTTAGGTTGTATAATTAAAGGATTTTTGGGGTGTCCCAATTATAAATAATTAAGACAGTCAATTTATTTGAAACATTCCTCAAAGACTATGTTTTAAGGATATCAAAAAATTTTACCTGGATGACATAAATAATGCACTTGGATGATAAAATTCGATGGATATACAAAATATGGTACAAAACCATCTCCATTAATAGTTGATAAACTATTTTATATAGTAAAATATATTGAAATTTCATTTTTAAACAATTTTTTAAGTACATGAACAAATGAATATGGAAAAAGAGATCCATTTTCATTGAATTATCATACTAGAATTGTTTGTACGTCTGAAATTCTCTTGATTTTATGCATATAGATAAAAATATATTTGATGGTGTTATTAGGACATGACTAAATATTTATAGAAAAATATAAGATAACATCAATGAATGGTTGGACATGGTTGACATGGGGATAAGGGAAGATTTGGCACTTGTGAAGGGTAAAAGTCATATTTTTCTTCCTCTGACACCTTACACTCTATACATACAAGAAAAATTAAAAATTTTCAATTTCATTATTGTTTTAAAAGTTCCATAGGGATATTCATAACATTTAAAGGATATAATATTATTAACTAATTTTATTTTATGTGGATTTAAATCACACTACCTCTATGATTTTATATAAGATTTGATTCCCATTGTTTATATTGCATTCTACCTTGAAATGTATGACAAAAATTAAATAGATTATTCTTATTTTTCAAATCCATATATAGTAAAATTATTGAAATGATGAAGTTTACAGTCCATAATAAGGAGGATGAAGTCATATTATGTGAATTTAAGATGTTCTTCCCACCATCCATTATTGATATAATGGTCCACCTGATTGTTCAATTGGTTTGAGATGTTTAACTATATGGTATTTTCTAATACAGATATATGTTTCCCATTGAATTGTATATGAATATATCAAAATGGTTCATTTAAAATCAAATTTGGAAAGATGGTTCAATTGTGGAATGATGCATTATTGAACAAGATATTGAATTCTGTATGAATTACTTATAAGGTATTAATAGAATGTATCTATTAATGTCTCACCACAATGTTCCCCTTATGGTAAAAGGGATTTATGGAAGTGATTTTTTTATAATTACCATTGTCGAGAAAAAAAATCACATTTTTATTTTACTTATTAATAAAGATGTTGATCCATACATTGAATCCCACAAATAAATTCCTAGACATTTGAATCCATAAAGTGGTGAAGGATGGATATCAAAAGCAATAATCCAATAGTTATAGGATGGTTTAAATATATTATTTACAAGAAGTTATATGAAAATATGAATTCAATTATCAAATGAATATGATTTCTAGTCAATAGAAAAAATGAAAATGTTATACCATACAATGGTGTTGTAATTAACAGTTATATGGTCTATATGAAAGAACAATATGATCACATCATGATGAAAAATATTGAAGATACATTTTTTGTAGAAGAAATTCACATATCGGGTTTGAGAATATAAATACTCTTTATTTGAATATTTCATATTTATGAATCATCAAAAAGAAATATTAGTTCAAACATACAATATTTCAGGTACCTGTTTTTCATAGAAAACGAGTTAACAACAAGTGTACAGTGAAAGCTGAAGAAATGTTTTTGTAAATGTGACTTTTAGCTTTGAATGGTATAAGGATGAGTAGTTCATAATGAAATCACAAGCAGTTCAGATATTTTATTTCTTAGATCGAACAAAAAATAATTGGTCAATTGTTAGGTTGGGTAATAAAACATCCTTTGGGAAAAATTAAAATTTAACCAGGGGTGACCTTTTCATTGGAAAATTATGTAGACTTTAAATTGATAATGTTTCCACATCATATATTAATATTTTCAGTTGTTCATTTAATTAATTTTTTATATTTGTCAATTAACAAAACTTTTGTAAATTTATAAATAAATTTATTATTTTATCATTATTTTTGTATTTATAACCTTTTAATTATATATTTTTTCTTATTTAGTGGTTAGGTACTTTAATTTTTCTTGTTAACATTTATAAGGTATTATTATACCATGCTATATAATTTTAGGCCTTGTTTTGTTTATTAATTAATTAATCAATATTTACCATTAATACAACTCAAATTTTAATTTAATCTTATCTTACAACATTGAATTATATTTATTTAATAAATATATTTAATTAATTTTATGTCAAAAATGTCTTTTCATATTTTATCTTTAAGGTTTTAATTAAATTTACTAATTTATAATTAACATATAATTTTCCCATACATTTTTTTAATTGAACTAAATTATTTTAATTTCAAAAAAAATCAATTTTGAATTGATGTTTTATTTATATTTAATTGAGTGATTTAATTTTTAATATTTGATTTTATTAACCTATAATTATTTTGATTTTTTAGATTTTATTTTATTTATCATATTAATATAATTAATATTTAATCATTATTGTTTTTTTAGTGCGCCAAAATGTCAATCAGTGACTGAATGAGTAACCTCCAGACTGTGCAATGGTGACTGGGAGTCACCATTGTGATTTCCACTTCTATCGGTGCATCTTGCTGCCATAGTTCCTCTTTCAGTCACTATTACATTTGCAATAGTGGCTCAACTATTCCATTCTTATTTCCATAGATTCCTTGAAATCCATGAGTAACTCAACCTCACACAACTATTACTACAGAACCCAATACAGCAATGAGTCACCATTGGGAAACGATGACTCCTTCCTTTTCTATCTCACCGCTCCCCTATTCGACACACCATCACTTCCCTCCTTTGTTATCTAGACACTGGTGCTTCTACTATCACCCCATCACACCATTGATGACCAGTTCCCACCGTTCTCCCTATTCCAATACAATAGTGAGTGTGAGTCACCATTTCCCAAGATTTCATTTCTCCGCTTTTCGTGAGAGACCATCAACACTTCATCGTCACAAAGCTATTAACACTCACCACTCCTCAACACTCCTCAACACTCCACTATCCTTCAGACAGAAATACTTCCATCATCTTCACTCCTTGACTCACTAATGATTTATTCTGATGGACCTCAAACCATGTCAACTAACCGTTCTTACACACCCACCCCAACCACAAAAATATTCTCACTATTTCGATAGAAGAAAATATCACAATTTCAAAATACATCAAATCTTAAAAATCCTACAACATATACACTTCAAGTAGTCTAGATCTCATCAGATCTACATCTTTGAGCCTTAGGGATCCATGATTTGAAGACCACCACTGATGAGGAGCCGCAATCTTGAGTCCATAGTTGTGGAATGTGGTGTCTACCACTAAGACTGAATCTTGGATGTTCTGAAGCAGTGAACCATCGAGGGGACCATTATTTGAGCTACCAATCATCTCTTTGTCTAAACTGAGGTAAGGATAAATACATGTCTTTCATCACCTAGATTGCTTCCAGCTGCCTCCATCAGTTTTGGAAAGAAACCCCACACCCCTATATGTTGCACATTTGGGAAGAAGTATAAAATAATAAAATAATAAAATAATATAAAAATTTATTTTAAAAAAATATAAAAATATTTATATAATTTATTATATTTTTAATTAACAAATAATTAATAATATTAAAATAAATTAGAGAAATAATTAATTAAATAAAATATATTATAAAACCCAAACATTAATAACAATTTGTTAATAAAATTAATTTCTAAAAGTAAATAGTACCATATATAAATAAAAACTTCAATATTTATAAACATATTAGATTTATTAGATAAAATAAATAGTAATAATAATATTAAATAAAATAAATAATTTATATAATAATATAATAACTTTTAATCATATATACTTTCATTAAACATTTTAATAATATTAATTAAATAACTATTATAATTAAAAAAAGTTATTTACAAAATAAATTAATTTAAATTATCATTTAAAATATTAATTTAACATTAATTTAAATAATAATAATAATTCTATTTTTTTAATTTATTTAACTATTCTAATTGCCACTTTTGGAGATCCATGTAGGTTCCCTGAATACATCATGATAAATTCCAAAGAACTCTAAGAAATCAACATCAAGGGAAAGGTAAAAATGACATGTGATGTAGTAAAAAATGCATATGTGCAGATGTGCAGTGAAGGAAAATTTTAATTTCGTTTGGAAAACATGGGTAATCAGTGAGAAGAAAACAAAAATTTAAAATTTAAAGTAGGTTCCGAACCTATGGAGAGCCATTCAATCATCACATACCTTCTTACACTTCATATTCGGAGACCTGTGGAGAGAAGAAACATTTCTCAAGGAGATTCCTTAGATAAATTGTAACCCAAGTGAAGAGGGTTAGCACAGATTGAAGGGGGATTTCATATAATTTACTTCACAAATTATGTACTCTATTATTGAATTGTTTTGATTACAGTTATTGATTATCATCATAATTTAATTATTTTAGTTCTTATGGAATCGATTTCTACTGGTTTCATATTTTTCCTTTTTCATTTCTATTATTTATATAAGAATCAGGTATGACTATCAAGGGTGGTTCTGATTCTTCAGATTTAAAATTTATTTATCTCCTCTCGCTCTATATTTTCATGTTTCATGATCTTTTAGTGAGATTTATCACGGAACCAGTTCATCGGGAATTAAATTAAAAACTACAGAAACTTCTAACGAGGACATTTCTGTTGAATTTTTCTAAATTCCTTGTTGTATTTAGTTGTTAAAGTGGTGAACCCCTAGAACATAAATGCATTGTGTAATATATTTTGGTGAGGATGGTTTATCATTTAATTTTTTTGGGAGTGAATTCAATTTACATTTTAAATGAAATATTTCATCCTTTAAAACCACTAGAGTTGTTTTTATCGAGAATTCTACTTATTTGACCATATCTCAACATTACTGTACTCACTAACTTTTGTGCATATTGTTTCAATTTTTCCTATTAAAAAAATATGTTTTCACAATTTTTCTAATTAAAAAATAGAAAAATGTTAAATTTAAAACGTAAAAATAAAAATATACTCCACCCAGAGTTGACACTACTGGGTGTTTTGAAAAGAAAAAAAATAAAATCGGTTAACCAACCTTCCCTATGAGTATGACCCTACAAGACACAACAGATTATTATTAGGAAAACATAAATTTTTAAACATAGACTCGTTTTCAATAATGAGTGTGTCATATTTTTGGCATTGTTTCTAGGGAAGGATTTTTGCGACCATCTATCTTTAAAAAAACTATTCAAATATATTTTAAAAAAAATCTAAAAAAATAGAATATTTAAAATTGTTAAAAAAATTATGATCTATCAAATTCTATTTGTTTTTGTGTGTTACTTTTTCTGATACTTTCGTTTTCGACCTATTTTTAGTTCTTACTTTTGTATATCTACATTCTGGTTATTGCTTTTTTGTGTTGAATTTGAATTTTTTCTATCAATTTTGTGACAAAAAGAACATCAAGTATTAGAATAAAGCCCCTGAACCCATAACATGATAGATATCATACTTCAGTTAGAAAGAAAAATAATTCTGATTTGGAAATCTAGAGGAAATAGTTCTTATACCTAATAATCAATAAACCTATCATCATGAACTCTTATAAGAGAATTACAAGCCTAATATGAGGGAGTTCCAACTCCCTCAAGTATCTAGTAACCCTTCATCTATTAGGATAACAACTAGAGCTAGAAACAATTAATTTAATAGTCTTTTATTTCTCTACAACCTGCTTTTAATGGGATGTCTAATGTAAAATCTTTATCATTCATTAGATCTTTTTATAATATAGTGTTGTAATTACCATTTATATGAATCATTTAAAATGAACATATAATGCAAGTGTTTCCATTTTTCCTTAACGAGAATGCATGAAATTAGGTTTTGAGTCAGGATGCCAATATATTTGAGAATTGGTACCATGTCTATAATTCATTAATAATTAAATTATATCCCCAAAGAAATAAAGGATAATATAGAACTAAGATAACCAGTTTTTATCAACAGGATGGAGAAGCTTTTCATGGGGCTTGAAAATGATTCATGGATCTTCTTAGGATGTTTCCCCATCATAGAATCTTATCCCTCCATCACATGGATACCTTCTATGAAGGGTTAACCACTTCTAGTTAGAAAATTGTTGATCAAGCTGTTGGGGGTAACTATAATGATAAGACTGATGAAGAGTTGAGACAAATTTTCAATAACCTTTCCCTTAACTCTTGATATAAAAATTCAAGAAAAAAAGAGTGAATAGAAATGTTAACACTAGTTCTAGAATAAAAATTAATACTAAAGCTCAACTTGATGAAATAACCAACCAACATCAATCATTAATGAACCCAAATTCTATACAATCTGTAAATCAACTATGTTGTCAAAAGTCAAATCAAACACGTAGAGAGCAATGCTCAAAATGTGAGATGTTCAATCACAAAAATAACTTTTCCCCAATCTTTGACATGCCGTCCCAAAATGAAAACTCAATTTTTTAAAATTATAGTCCTAGGATGCCTGCTAAGGAAGATATATTTTCTAAAAATTATATCCAAGTCTATGGGAACTATCCCAAACTCTCTTGGAAGGAACAAGGCCTAATTAAACAATCCACTTCTCCTGGTTAGCAAAACCCACCTATACAAAACTATCAAAACCAACAAAGGGGTTGGTCTTCTTTGAAATTATAATGAAAAATTGTCATTATAATTTAATCTAATTTTAAATAGAATGACCTCTCATTATAAAACTTCCATGACTCAACTAAATAAACATCAAACCTATTACGAATCTAATAAAATGAAAAATAATTTTATAATGCATAATATGGAAACTGAATTGGGACAAATTACTTTAGATTTGTCTTCTAGAGGTAATGAAATGTTGTTTAGCACAACTAAACTAAACCCCAAAGAAGATTTCATGTCGGTTGTAATAATAAGTGAGATGAACACCAAACTTTAGCCGAAAAAAGACTCCAAAATGTCCAAAATGAAAAACATTTGTTAGTCTGGACAGGGGAATATGCTTGATATAGAATTTAGAAATCTAGATATCTTGTTCCAACATGACCAGAATGTTGAACCCACACCTTAAAAATCTAAGTAACCTAGGAAAATGAAGTGGGATTTTATTAAATAATAAAATAAAAAAAGTGGGTGTGAGGATATGGTGAATAATCAACCTGTTTTAAAACATTACACCCCTCCCATTCCCTTATCTAAAAGAGTGATAAAGAGTGATAAATCATAAAATCTGAGGTTCCTAAAAATGATTCAAAAATTTAGCATCAAAATTCTTTTGTTATAATCCTTGGATAAAATCACTTCATATGTTTTATTCACTTAAAGGGTTTTAAAAAATAAAAAACATTGGAAGAAGTTGGATAAAATTAATATGGAGTGTACTTTGATTTTGTTAAAGAAGTTTCCTCCAAAATTAAAGGACCTTGGTTGATTTATCATTCATTTCCGAATAAGAGGAAGTGGGAAACTAAATTTCCTTTGTGACTTATGAGGGATTATCAAAAAATTTCCTTACTCCTTGTTTAAGAATCTAGGTTTTTGGGATATGAAACCAACTATATTTCTCTTCATCTTGATAATAGTTCACTTACAAACCCTTATGGTCTGGTGAATGACCTATTAGTGAGAGTTGGGAAACTCACATTTCCAAGATACTTCTTTATCCATGACATGGATTTTGATTAAAAGGTATCAATTATCAAAGGCAGACCAATACATTCTACTGATGGAGCTTTAATTGATTTGACCAAAGAGAAACTCACTCTCTATGATATTGATGATGTGGATGAGACTATGGTGTTTGAAAATCATCAACCCGAGATTAGTTGTGATTCCATAGATGTTGATGAAAATCAATTTTTTTGAAATAGAGTTCCAAGATGAGTATGGTTCTTTCACTCTTTAGTTCACAATGATTAGTATTACCTATCCCATTGAATGTTTTATTCAGGATGATACTCCTTCCCCACTCCCTCTTATAGATGAATAAATTATTTCCTTGGAAACCAATTTGGTGTGTGCATTAAATTCGTTTCATCAACTATATCAAACTATTTATGAACGATTACATTATGAAGTTTATTGTATGAAAGTTCCTTAAGATGGGGAGTTATTTTCATCGATTTATACTGAAAAACATGATTGGGTCCAGTATGAACAAGTGTTATTCCTTGAAAAAATATTTGGTGTTCAGTCTATTGTTGTGTACGATGAATTCCAACCCAAACATGAATGCTTCACATCATTTTAGTCTTTTGTGTACATAGATAATAATATGTTGGAACCTGAATTTCATTCATTCAATTGGGATATTTCTGAGTTGTCTGGGTTGTTACCTATTTTAGGAGATCCTAAAGAGTTTGTTGGAGTGTTTTCTTCTATTTTTTCGTTTGAGATAGCCTCTCTGTGTGGGGTAAGAAATTGAATAATTCTTGTCAGTTTTCTAATTTTCTAAGGAAGATGTTGGAATTTTTATAAGATGATAAAGTTGTTTTTAGAGGTCCATTTGATCTAGATAGCATGTTCCCTCTTATTGAGACAGATGAGTTTTGGAGGATTTTTCTTGGTGCTAAAGAAGAAAATTTCTTAGGACTTCCTACTTTTTATTTCCCAAAAAACAATAAACCCCACACCACTAATAACTCTTATCCATTAAATTATCCTTGATAAAAGTATTAATGGTAATAATGTCTTTATGGGGACTTCAAACCTGGTGTTGTATGGGTGTCCACATATGGTTTCTCTCAACTTTTTTCGTTCTTTTTCTTGTTTTACATTGAATAAAAATATTGCATATGTTGTCTATTGTTTGAATACTGGTGTATATTATTCCTTTGTATTCTTTCTTTGTAATCATCAAGAAGGTATGATAATGTTGGTGTCAATATAGTAGTATAATTCCTTAATTTTTTCAACTCAAATGTAGTTTCATGCTTCATAAGTTCTGGATAAAACTTTTTCAGAAACGTTACTTCATTAATTTTCTTCTTTCATGTTTCTACTCCTTGTTACTTTTACAAAATTCACTAATAAGTCCCCATTACTCTATTCAAAGGTATTTCATTGAGTTATTGTTTCATTTTAGTCACTATTACACTGTCGGTGGTGGGTCCTCTCAATGGTGACTCATTGAAAAACTATTAATGGTGAGTCGGTGAGTGATGTTTAAAAATATTGATGCTTCTATTAAAACTTATGTTGCATGTTCTGTTGCTATAGAAAATTTTCTTTATAATTCTTCTCATACTAAAAACTTCTACTGCATATGAATGTTTTCATAAATTAAGTTTCACTGTTTTAAAATCTAATAACTACTGGAAATTAAGTGTGTGGGTTTATACTGGTTACTATTGTTTTATTGAATCTTTTTTATTTGGTGGGTGTTTTGGTATGTAGTTTCCTGCTTTATTGAACATCTGTTTGAACCAAAAAATTCTAAACTACTGCACCCTTTTTTTGTTCACCCACAAGTTTACATGCAACTATTTGGGTTTAATTAAAAATATATATTTACTAGACATAATGATAATACATGTGCTTACATTTGATTCTTTTGTAAAATAATTTTTGTGGAAAATACTTATTGTAGTACTTTAATGTGACATTTAAACATGATTTTAATATGCTTCAATAAAAAATCAGCATTCAACATAATTTTTCAATTGTGTTCTCCATATTTGAATTTAACATTGGGCACAAAGTTGGGTTTTATGTGTGGGGGAAGGGGTCAATTCATGATTGAGCTAAACTGGGATTAATGGATACCCAACAAATCCCATCAATTCCCACTCCTCTTAAAAGTTTTTGTTAAAAAATGAGTTTTTTTCAAACATACTATCATAATTTTTATCTTCTTAGACATCACATTGTACATTAATTCTATCTTGCTTGAGGAAAAATACTTTACTGCTAGTTAACAATTGCCTTGAATCTAAAACATATATAAGTATTAGTGATTGCTAATTGATTTTTTTAGTGAACATATGAATTCTCTATTTAGGTAATATGTTTGAAAGTGATATATGATATTTGTTGCAGAATTGATATTATAATATTATGCACTGGATTTTGACCTCTTACCTAGGGGAATCATCTCACTTTTTTATTATTTTTAATAAAATCACCATAGTGTGCCAATTTTAATGTTTTTCACATGATTTTTTGGAAGTAGAGTAAAATAGGCATTTGGGAATCCACTGTGATTCTCTGAGACACTAGGTACTATGTGCGTTTCTGTAATAAAATACCTATTTAATTTTTTCATTAAGTGCATATGCACAGTGCTCTATACAAGATACATGGCTTGGGAAGAATATTAATAAAGTTCATAGGGTCAAAAACGATCTCATTAAGGTGATAGAGATAATGAATTCCAGATAAACAATTAGACAACTGGTTTATATGGAACCATTTAAGTTGTCTCAACAAGGTGATTCAAAAAATTTATTTAAATTTTTTTATTTTGGAACCTAGGGGAAGTCAAAGTACAATGGTCTTTTTGTTAAGTCCATGACTCCACCAATTATTAACATTTTTTTATTTGTGAACATATTACTTGTATTTGAATTGTAATAAGTCCTTATCAGTCTCATATATGAAGCTAGAAATCCTAAAAATTGAGTTATTATTTGTATTCTTTATAACATAGTATGTTCTTGATGTTGGGAAAGATGTAATTTTAACATTACATTTCATAAGCCTTATAGATCTATTTTTCATTTGGATTTTAATGTTATTTACATGTTACATGTTGAGTAGATTAATAAAAACACACTTTTATTTTTCAATAATAATAAAACATAAGATTATTTAAAGACAAACAATGATTAAGTGTGGGGGAATTCGATGTGGCCTTTAAATTTATAAATTTTCCACATATTTTACTTATATTTTCTATCATTTAATTAATTAATTTTGGTGTTTTTGTAAAATTATTACACTTTTATAATTTTATAAAAAATATTATTTTATCAGTAGTTTTTTATTTATAATATTTTAATAAGATAATCTATCTTAATTAGTTTTTAGGTACTTTAATTTTTCTTATTAATCTTTTTAAGGTATTAATCTACCATGATTTATAATTTTAGGTCTTTTAAGGTTATTAATTAATTAATCAATATTCATTATTTAAACAAATCAAATTTTAATTTAATCTTATCTTACAACATTGAATTATTTTTATTTAATCAATTTATTTAATTAATTTAATCTAAAAAATTATTTAGATCTTTTATATTTAAGGTATTAATGATATTTACCAATTTAAAATCAACATATAATTTTTCTCTGCATTTTGGTAATTGAATAGAATTATTTTAAATTATAAATTATATCAATTTTTACTTTATGTTTTATTTATATTTAATTGAGTAATTTAGTTTTTAAAAATAAACTTTATTTACCTATAATTATTTGATTTATATTACTTTTAGTATTATTTATTATATTAATATAATTAAATATTTAATCTTTATTTTTTATTTTTTATTTATTTCGTACTGTTCCAAACTATCCAGCAGTGACTCAACGGGTCACTACCTTACTATGCAAGGGTGACTAGGAGTCACTTTTGTTCTTTCCCCTTCCACGGATGCCTCCTGTCTCCATAGTTCCTCTTTCACTCAATTTTTCATATAAAACGGTGACTCAACTCTTCCTTCCTTATCATCGCAGGTTCCATGCAATCCACCGGTAGTTCCACCTCACATCGCTATTACTACCAAACTCAACCCAGAAATGAGTCACCGTTGGGTAATGGATACCAATGAAGGCCCAGATAATTCCCTTGCCCAATACCAACATTAAATTTTTTTCCCTAAATACATTGAGAGCTACAGTAAACTAATAAAATTGATTCCCCTTTCTTTGAATTTTTTCATTCTTTCTTGTTTGTTACCCTAGCCCATGGGCTCTTGGGGCTTTCCCTAGGGTCGGCCCTGATTGATATTGTTACCTTTATTGTCTCATAGCTCCATATTCAACACATCGTCACTTCTTACCTTTTATATTTATATATTATTGTTTTCACTTTCACCCCATCACACTGTTAATCACCCAAATCCATCGTTCTCCCCATTCCAGTGCAACAATGAGTGTAAGTCACTGTTTCCCAAACCATCACACTAAGCTCGCTTGTCTCTGGGAGGGTCTGCTCCTCAAGCCACTATTCGAAACTCCAATTTCAATAATGTCCCACGAAGATGTATCCCAAAGGACCGCTACGTCATAGGGATCTCAATGCAACAGATGGTGCTTCAATAAGATGCTCAGTCTGTAAGTTATTAGCCTTTCAGTCCTGAGGGCCCAGTCATATTCGTGCTCGATCAAACCCGACCCTATCCCAATTTAAACAAATCTTGAGTAGGGTATACCAAAGGGACCTTCTCTCTCTAAGGTTTCTAGCACCACTGATGGTTCGTCAAACGGACGCCCGGTTCCAAAGTTATTACTCATAGAGCAAAAATGGGTCACAAATGGCCCGGGTCTTGTCCGGCTCGATTGGACCGACCCAGCCCGACCCGTCCCGCAAGGTCCAGCCCCGCCCGGGGAGGCGATGCGGCGTGGGGGCCGCGGGGTGGTGCAGGGGCCGCAGGGCCGCACCAGGGCCTCAGTGTGGTGTGGGGGCCGCGAGGCGGCATAGGGGTCGCGGGTCGGCGCAAGGGTCGTGGGGTGGCACGACGGCAGCTATGCAGCTTGAGGGTCGCGGGGTGGCAGGACGGCCACGGTGTGGCGGGGAGGCCACGATTACACTGTCACCTTCTTCGTGGTCGGCGGTGTGTCATCCACCATATCTGAGTCCAACTAGTTTCATTCGTCGACACCGGTTTCCGCATTCTTCCTTTGTGAGGAACACACAAAAAACTCACGAAATTGCGGAGAGGTCGGGCCATGTTCGTTTGGCCTGCACCCTCTACGTTAGGGTGGTAGCAAGTGGTTTAATAAATCGTGTATGAATAATGTCAAACCCTACAACCTCCGGAAATGATTATTCCCAATCCCACAAAAAGAATACATCAGCGGATCAACTAGTTAGAGAGTTTATCTACATTCTTTGTTTAGAAGGGAAGAACATGGGATTACATAATCACACATAATTAAACCCATTCCTTAGAGGTTTGTTGATGGTGGTCGCGAGGAAGGAGACAAATTTTTTGGGGATAATGGCATCGGCGTTCGTTGCTTCCGCAAGACACTTCCTAAGTCATCTCGAATATTGTCCTCGTTCTTCAATTCCGGAGTGCGTTCTTCATTGGAGAATGAATAATCCCTCCCATGTTCTCTCCCAATTTTCTTTTGACAACTGTTTCCCCAATTCCACCCAATAATGAAAATCCAACATAAATTTAATTAAGTAGATCAATTATGTTGGCAAAATTAAAATGCTAACACATCTCATTAATTGTTATTTGGATCCAACAATTAAATGGCTAGTTGGAATAAATGGTTAAAGGAAGTATAGAGTTTTTCTCCCATTAAAGGGGTTCGGGTGGCCTCCATCACTAGAAATTAAATTGGGTGGTTTTATGCTTGGTGGTCCCCACCTCTATAACCTTCACATGGGAGTTTCAAAATAAAATGGTAACGAATTTTTATTTTTATTTTTCCTCAAAAAAGTTAAGAACTATATTTCACCCTCAACCTACTATGCCTGAGTAGAAGGTCTCCATAAGAAAATATCGGCACTGTGAGTCAACAGTTCCCTCAGATTTCAATTTTGATCACCAGTTCAAAAGTTACAAAAACCCACTCGTAGGTTTACTGAACATACCCAAGAAAAAGTTCAGAATTCATTTCGTGCACTCTCGGCAACGGAATCACGCGATGTCAATTTTCATAGACTTGTAAAATTCCCATATATTTTAAAAAATTATATGGAAATTCCAGTTCATTACATTCTCCCCACCTCAGGGCTTTTCATCCCTAAAATCCACATAAAAAACTAGGAAAACAAGTGGGGGGTACTGAGCACGAATATGAGCCTCCCGCTCCCATGTACTCTCCTGGAGGTTCCCATACTACCAGTGAATGAGCAATAGAGGTATCAACTGCCCACGAAGACCCGCTCTTGTCGATCCTCAATCTTTACTGGAACATCTGAAAATCTCACCCCATCATCGATGTCCAACTTGTCATGGTCAATGACGTGAGATGGGTTGTGCATGTATCTCCTTAACTGGGATACGTGGAAGATGTCATGAACCCGGTGCAACTGAGGTGGAAGTTCTAAGCAGTAATCCACCTCGCCAACTCTACTAAGGACCTAGAAGGATCCAATGAACTTTGGAGATAACTTGTCACCCCGACGAAATCTCTACAAAACTCATCGAGGTGAGACCTGTAAAAAGATGTGGTCTCAATCCTTGAACATCAGAGGTCTCTGTCTCCTATCGGCATAAGACTTCTGCCTACTCTGTGCAGACTCCATCTGCTCCTGGATAATCTGCACCTTCTCTATGGTAGCGCATACCATCTCTAGTTCCATGAGTGTCGACTCCCCTGGGTCAGCCCAGTACAAAGTTGATATGCAAGGTCTCCCATACAATGCCTAAAAATGTGTCATCCCAATGGTGGAGTGACAGTTGTTGTTGTATGAAAACTCCACCAAAGTAAAATGATCCTCCCAGCAGCAACCGTAGTCGAGGATGCAATCACGTAGCATGTCCTTGAGATTTTGAATGGTCCGCTCAGTCTTTCCATCCGTCTGAGGATGGAAGGCGGTGGTCAAACAATGTTGTGTCTCGAAAGCCTCCTCCAACCCCTTCCATAGCTAGGAAGTGAAATGTGCATCACGGTCGGAGACAATCGTCGAGGGTACTACATGTAGCAGAATAATTTCTTACACATAGAGGTGTCCCAAGCTCTCTACTGAACCCTACTCTATGATCAGTAGGAAGTGGGGTGACTCGGTGATTCGGTCGACGATCACCCGAATGGAATCATGACCTCTGGATGTGCGTAGAAGTACTATTATGAAGTCCATGGATATCCCATCCCACTTCCACTCTAGGACCTCTAAAGGATGAACCAAGCCTGCTGGTACCTGATTCTCTGCCAACACTTGCTGACAAGTGAGGCATAGAGAGACAAACTATGCTACGGCTTTCTTCATTCCCAGCCGCCAGTGTAGTTTTTGGAGATCCTGGTATATCTTCCCCACTCATGGATTTACCACTAGAGGGGATGTGTGGAACTCCCTCAACACTTCCTCCTGAAGTGAGACTTGTACCATGGTTCATCCTCTGAAGAGGATGACATTATCCCCACCTTCAGAAATACATCAGGTGGATGTCCTATGGATATCTGATCACGTCGATCCTTGTAGTCAGTATCCCCACACTGCGCCTCTCTAACTCGCTGATGAAGTGGGGGAGTGACTGTAAGAGACTAAATTAATGCTGCTCCATCCCTATCCACAAAGGATATCTGAAAAGTGGCTAGATGCTATGTCTACTCACCTAGAAGTTGTATACAAGATCTCCTACTAAGTGCATCTGCTACAACATTCTCTTTCCCAGGATTATAGACTATCTCAAAGTCATAATCCTGAAGGAATTCAAGCCAACATCGATGTCTTAGGTTCAGGTCCTTCTGATAGAAGATATACCTGAGACTCTTGTGATATGAGTAGACTTTAAAATGTTCACCCATCAAGTAATGTCGCCACATCTTCAAGGATAAGACCACTGCTGCTAACTCTAGGTCATGGGTAGAATAGTTCTTCTCATGTTGTCTCAGCTGTCGAGAACCATATGCGATCACTGCTCGCTCCTGCATCAGGACACATCTAAGCTCGTTCCCTGATGTGTCGCAGTATACTACGTACCCTATGCCCTCCTCAGGAAGCCTCAATATGGGGGTACTAGTCATCCTTTTCCTCATATTCTGAAAACTCTACTGGAATATCTCTGACCACATGAAGGGTTTCCCCTTATTCATCAATGCTGATAGAGGTGCTGTAACTCTGGAGAATTCTAGCACAAATATCTGGTAGTATCCAGCCAAACCCATGAAACTCCGTACCTCTGTCACACTACTGGGTGGCTCCCAAGAAAGTACAACCTCAATCTTCGCTGGATGCACTAAAACTCCATCCTTCGATATGACATGTCCTAAAAAGTGAACCTCTTAGATCCCGAACTGGAACTTCAAGATCTTATCATAAATTTGGTTCTCTTGGTGTGTGCCCAGTACTACCTACAAATGATAGGCATGCTCCTCTTCAATAGTCGAGTAGATTAGAATGTTGTTGATGAAGACCACCACAAAGCGATCAAGGTATGTCTGAAATATCCTGTTCATGAGTCCCATGAACACTACTAGGGAATTGGTCACATCGAAACGCCAAACCATGAACTCATAATGGCCATACCGACATCTAAAAGTCATTTTCTATACATCTTCATCCCATACTATGTGCTGGTGATAGGATTATATGAGGTCTATCTTTGAGAACCATCGTCCTCCCTTCAGCTAATCAATGAGGTTTTCAATCCTCGAGAGTGAGTACTTGTTCCTCACGGTCACATGGTTCAGGTGCTGATAACCAACACAAAGCCTCAAGATCCCATCCTCCTTCTTGGAGAACAAAATTGGGGTTGCCCATGGAGAAACACTGGGCCGAATGAACCCTTTCCCCTATCAGTCCTCCAGCTGTACTCGCAGCTCATGAAACTCCACAGGAGCCTTCTGATATGCTGGTGTGGATATCGGTGTTGTCCCAGGGTATAGGTAAATTTAAATTCCACCTCTCTGTGTGGAGGTAGATCCAAAACATCATTATAGAAGAAATTTTTGTACTAGTCCACCACTACAGGATAACTCAAACTCTCCAAATCAACCACTCTGAGGGTAAGTCTATCCAGCTGATGAGTGATCGGCTGCACTCTCCTCTGGATAAGTCAATCCTGTGATGCAAAGGTTCCATTCTCATCGGTGAAGGTAAACCTAGTACCATCCGTTCAGACACACCACACTTTGTTCTTAATATAGTCAATCTGAGCATGGACTATAGATAACCAGTCCATAACCAAGATAACGTCGTAAGACCTCGTCGCTACAACTAAGAGATCCCAGCCAAAGCTCTCGCCTCCAAGAGTAAGCTCACACTACTGAAACGAGTGCGTAATCATCAAATATGCTACCGTAGGAGTCCCTAGCCGTAAGGATCAAGCCAACGGCTCTATCAGAATATTCGAGCTCCGAATGAGGGAAGTGGAAATAAAATAATGACTTAAACCTGTGTCTATAAGTACTGAAGCTAAGGTAGATTAGTCACATATTGTACCTCATATCATCTCCAGATTTCCATGGTCATAGGCCTCAGCTGCTAGGAGCTGAGCTCTCCCTTATCCTCCTACTCCCTGTGGTCAGGGTGGACCACCTAGTGGTGGTGGCAATAACATCTCAAATCATCGCCCACTACCAGCTGCATGGATAGCTCCTCTACCACGTCTTCCAAATCACTGCGGACCTCCTCTATCAAGCCTCGGTCTCTTCCTGGGCGATCCCTCGACCGTCTGCTGATCATCCGTACGGCGAGTCGAACTATCACGAGCCATTTGACCCTACCCGCCGCATGTAAAACACTGCATGTTTCTCGCATAACTAGATCTGTCTCTGGTACCCCGCATGACCGATCACGATTCATGCGGTCATCCAGCTATAGGGATGGTCCTCTTGGTCCTCTGTGACATCTGTCTTCTATCAGCTACAGAAGACTCTGTTACGTGACGTCCTGTGGTGGGTCTCACTGTCAGTGACTGCTTAGCCGGAAAACTCTCCACTAAGAGGGCTCTCTCTAACACCCCCGTATGCATCAGGGTGCTATGAGAAATCATCAAAGCCATGAACTCTCACCTGATCCCCTGATCAAAGGATTGGGCCCTAAAGAATGGGTCTTGCACCATATAATTGGAGTAGCATGAGAGTTCAGTGAACCTCATAGAGTACTAAGCCACAATCTGGCCACCCTGCTGCAGATGAAGAAGCTCATGTATGCGAACTGTGCAAAGAGTCACTGGAATAAACTCTGCCTGAAACAGGCTCTCGATGTCTACCCAGAGAAGCGTCACCTCTTCGTGAACCTGGAGCATCATGCTCCACCATCTTCCTGCAGCTACCTATAAAAGACTGGCGACAAGGATCACCAAGAGATCATCTAGTGTCCCTACCAGTCAGAAATCTCTCACCACGACCTCCAGCCAATCCTCAACCGCGTGTGGGTCTGTCTCTCCCCTGAACCTGGGTGGTCTCTGGCACTAGAACATGTACAACGCACTCAAGAGGTGAGCACCCTCTGCTCAAAACAACATAAATAGGGTTTAGTGGCGGTTTTGTGGCTACAGTTCAAAAAACAGCCGCTAAATGTTTTTTGAAAAAGGATTCACGGTGGTTTTTAATAAACCACTGCTAAACCCATAATTTTTTAAAAATACCCGACCCTTCCCTACCCTGACCCCCGTTTCTCCAAACCCTCTCGACCCCTCATGCTCCCTTCTTCCCACAACCCCCCCCCCCCTCGGTGACCCCGCGACGTCTTCGGCGAACACGCGACCTCCGTCTCCGGTGACCCCGAAACCAGCATCTGCGGTGGAGCCCATGACCGACGACCCGTGACCCCTTCTCCCAGCGACCCTTTTATCTGTGACCGCAACCCCAAAGTGATTTTTCCATTGTTATTACATTTTTCTTCTTTTTAGAATATTTTTTGCAATATATGTTCATTATTTTTTTAGAAAGTTTGATACTCCAAGTTTTAACATGTTAATTTGAAGAAACATATTAATTTGATACCTATTTCATGTTTAATTGAAATTTTCATTCCATGTGTTAATGGAATTTGAAAAATAAAATGAATTTGGAAATATTTATTAATGATAATAAAAAAGAGGTATGTTAATGGAAATTTTCATCCTTAAAATTCAATGAAACATGAAGTTTTGATTGAAATAATATTTCAATAATTAATAGGTTATGGTAGCTAATTCCATATGTTTCTCATAGTTTTAAACTATGATAAATGAATCAGTTAATCCAAAATAGAACTAAAACTGGTTGTTTGATAAAGATAATTATTTGTGGTCGAGTGAGCCTATTTTCATGTGATGTTCAGATACATTGTTTCTAGGGCCAATATTCCCTATTGACTCTTTTTATTGTTTATTTACTTCTATATTTTCTTTTTAATTGAGTATTTTTATATGATTCTTTTTTATCTTGGGATGGATGAAGATTGATGGTATATGGTTAATAAGACGTGGGTTTTTGGTTGCAGTTGGGACCTGATATGGTGGATGCATGGTGATATGCATGGTGCATCGGGTTTGATGGAATGGGTTGAACTTGTGATTTCCCATTAGTATGTTAAAATATAGGATAATTTCTTATAAAAAAATTTATTTAAATTCAGTTTGTGATTTCCCATTATTTATTGGAAATGGATCCTTTAGTGGTGTCCCTGGTAGAGACTCTTATGTAAGGGTAGCATGGGAATTTTTTAAGTTGTCTTGGAAAATAACCACATTCATTCTCTATATACCTTCTTTTTAATGATGGATTAGTTTATTCGATATTGAGACTAGTGAATTTTGTAATCATAACATGGTGTTAGGATTGATGCATTCTCATTTTAAGTTGATATCCTTTGGTAGGTATTTCCCTTAGAACATTAATACCTTTCTATTACAAGGAGTTTTTTGATGCTTGGTTCTGTTCAGGTGTCGTTTCCCCTCATATGACTCGTTAGTTCTAATGAAACCCATTTTTTGTGGTTATTGTGTTTTTGGCCATTTTTATTTTCATGAGTATTGAGAAATGCTCAGTTTCAGAAGGATAGGCTTACCTCAAGCATTGCCATCTGCTTTTCAGGTTGCATGACCCTTTATTTTCCTCAATGTTGGACAACATTGTATGCTTTCATTCATGTTGATGGTCATATGAGTCAATATGATGTTGGTTTAAATCTATTTTATATACCTTCTAATTCTTTAATGCATAGGGTGGAAAAACTATGTATAGTAATCAGGATGTGCCAATTTCTTATGGAACCTATGGTAACATGCTTACATCTAGGTTTTTTTTATCGAGTTCTAAATTTTGTAATGAATGTATGGAGTTTGGTTAAATCATTAAACCATGGGCTATTTTTTAAGGTGTAGGGTCATCTACGGAGTTGAGTGACCTATGAATTAAATAATCAAATATTTCTCAAAGCAATGGAGGACTTAAAAAATAATAAAGTGTTTTGGCATGATGGTCGGTTTGGTTTTGGCCCTTTTAATGATTGTTATGACATAATGAGTGTGCTTGAGGGGAGAATCAAACATATGTTTGATGTGAATATGATATAGATAACTTATTAGTGGCTGATATATCTCTAATTTTGATAACTAGGAAACTCAAAATGTGGGGAGAATCTTGTCATTTTGGTTAAACATGTGTCCTTCCTAGTATAATGAACACAACCTAAGATGTTAATTGAAAAATGGAAATTTTTTCTAGAATTTTTTTGAGCTCTCATGTCTTAAATATCTTCACTTGTTGCTTGGAAATACGAATTTGATATGGTTGGTTGTGTATGAAACCATTGAGAAACATCATTCCTCTTGGAGGAAATCTAAGGTCAAACCTAAACAATCACATAATGTCTCAGGTTTAAAATGCATTATGATCGGTTTCGATCGCACGTCAATGGGGTGTTGTTTGAGGCAACATAAATGTTTGATCGACAATGTTATGATAAGTGTGTAACCTGATATTATTACTGCTCCTCAGTGAGGTGTTAATGCTGTCTCCTATGGACCAGACTTGTTCGGTTGGTCTGAAGTGGTAAATGTTATCAATGAATCATCTTTATTATATTATGCATACTTTATGATCAATGGGTCATCCTTCTTATATTATGTTTCTGTAATCTTACATTAACGTATATTTTGTGTAGGGAAATTGTGATATACATGGATAAAAGTTGGATCTCATTATCAAGGAACACACCTCAGTATGTTAAGGGATTGAATGAGTTTTTATATTTTTCAATTTCTTATTGATCCGTTGAATGGAGAATAAAATTTCCATGTCATGAATGTAAATTTAGAACATGGTTGAAGAGAGATGAAGTTTATGAACATTTAATACAGAAGCAATTCCATGTTCAATATTTGTGTTGGATTTTTCATGGAGAATCGAACGTTACAGAAATATTTAGCACTGATGTTAATCCACAGAATGAGGTCCCATGTTCATCGAAAATGGAAAATGAAATGAAAAAACTCATAAATGATGCATTCGGCACTGCAAGACACCACTATCAGCATCTGAACATATCAGAACAACCATAAGAGGGTTCAACAAATTGCAACATGACAAGTTATGTTTTTGAGACTGTAACATAGGCCGATCAAGATTGTAACATATTATTGGATCCTCCTATTGATTCTGTAGAACCAAATGTAAGGGAAAACATCACTGAGGGAAATGTGTTTCATGATTTAGTTGAAGATGGAAATCAAGAGTTGTATAGTGGGTGTTTGAAATATTCAAAACTTTCATTTCTGCTAAAGTTGTACCATATCAAATTTCTATGTGGAATTACAAATAAGGAAATTTCGATGACATTGGAATTGATTCGTGATGCATTTCTTAAAGAAAAAATCCCAGAATCTTTTTATGATATGAAAAAACTTGTTAAGAAGCTTGGTCTGAATTAGACAAAAATACATCTGTATCCTAATGATTTTATGCTTTATTAGGGAGAGGATTCATGTAGACAGAATTGCAAGAAATGTTCTTCTTCTAGATGGAAAACAAAGGGTGATGTGGGATGTCTGAATGAACATAATTTCATGGAGAAGAAGAAAAGAAACACACATGCAATGGTTTTGCGTTATTTTCCTTTGAATCCTCGATTGCGAAGATTATTCATGTCATCGAAAACCGTTGAATACATGAAGTGGCATTCTGTAGATAATAACAATGATGGGTTAATGAGACATCCACGATATTCCCAATCATGGAAGACATTTTATTCATTACAACTATATTTCTCAGTTGATCTTAGGAATGTTCGATTGGGATTGGCTGTCGATGGATTCAACCCATTTGGGACTTTGAGTACCAGTTATAACATTTGGCCAGTTGTTTTGATCCCTTATAATCTGCCTCTGTGGATGTGTATGCAACAAACATCTGTTATCCTTTCGATGATTATTCTTAGAAAAAAATTCTTGGAAATGATATTGATGTATACTTGCATCCTTTGATTGACGAATTGCTAGAGTTATGGAGAAACGGTGTTGAGACATTTGATGCTTCTTCAAAAACAATGTTCAAAATGCATGATGCTTTAATGTGGACCATTAGTGACTTCCCTGGGCTTGGGAATTTATCTGGTTGGAACACTTACATAGGATTGGCTTGTCCCATTTGTAACTTTGATTTTGAGCCCAAACGGCTACCTCACAGTAGAAAATGGTGCTTCTTGTTTCTTCGATGATTTCTCGATGCATCTCATAGATTTCTGCTGAACAGATCAAAATTTCATGGTTCCATTGATCATAGACCACCTCTAAATTTGTTAACTGGTTCTTAAATATTGACACACCTTGAAAATGATGAAATATAATTTGGGAAGGTTCATCATTTTAATGATAGCGTAAAACGAATCCGAAGTACATCGTCAGGAGAAATAGGAACGCAACAATGGAAGAAAAAATGTATATTCTTAAAACTTCTGTATGGGGAATTTAATTTTTTGCGGCATAATCTTGATGTGATTCATATTGGGAAGAATTTCTGTCATAATTTGATTTTCGCATTGCTTAATGAGCATGGAAAGTCAAAGGATCTTCTCAATGCTCGTAAATACATACAAGAAATGAACATAAAACGCGATCTCTAGCCAGATAAGAATGAAAAGGATCCTCCAACAATTTTTGCAATGAGAAATAGGGAGAAAGATACATTACTTTGAATTTTAAATAATGTTAAGGTATCTGATGGGTATTAAAGTAACATATCGAGGTGGGTTGACTTGAAGAATCGTAAGTCACAAGGATTGAAAAGTCACGATTCACATATTTTGTTACAATAGTTTCTACAATTGGAATTGCATACATTATTACCTGAAAAAATTACTGTTGTTGTACTCCAATTCTGCACATTTTTCAGAAAACAATGTGAGAAATCTATACATCCATTTCAGATGGACAACCTCCAGGAGAGGTTTGTAAGGACCCTTTGTGCAATGGAGATGATCTTTCCTCCATCATTTTTTACTGTAATTATGCATTTAACTGTTCATTTGGTTGAGGAAGCTAAATTTGGAGGCCCCGTTCATTATCGATGGATGTATCCAATTGAGAGGTACTTTATTTATATGTTTTTCAGTTATATAAACAATTTTTGTTACTTAATTAAATTCATAATTATGTTTATTTTATTTCACATATATCTTGGTCATTTCAAATCATACGTGAGAAATAAAGCTCAACCAAAAGGCTCTATTACTGAAGGCTATTTGGCTGAGGAGTGTCTTACCTTTTGTTCTCGATACTTGGATGATATTGAGACAATATTTAATCGAGTTGGATGTGTTTACGACACATCGACTCAATATCAAATACATCATAAATTCAAAATATTTTCTTTTATTGGCCGATCAGTTGGGAGGACCTCAAATGTGACACTGACTGAATTGAAATTATTACAGGCACATAGATATGTGATTCTGAATAGTGAAATTGTAGATCTATTTATTAAAGAGTTGAGGATACAAACAAAGAGACAAATGAGAGGCCAAACACAAAAGGAGAAAGATATAACGAAATCTGTTAATAATGATCTTTTAGAATGGTTTTCATGACATGTATGTTCATAAATATTGCAATAATTAAAAATATTAGATTAACACATACATTTTTTAAATCTAATAAAGTATATTTCTTTTCTCAGATCATGAATACTGATACTCGAGTAGAGGTGTCCGAATATTTGATGTTTCTTGCTAGAGGTCCTCTAAAACAAGTTATAAAGTTCGATGCTTATAATGTGAATGACTTTAGATTTCGTACAGTCGATCAAGAAGTGGGTTTGAAAACACAGAATAATGGTATATTTACATTTGCTGAAGTGGAATACTATGGAAAGATGCATGATATTATTAAATTAAACTTCCACGGACATTTTTCTGTTGTTTTATTTAAATGAAAATGGGTCGATATTATCATTGGTGTTAAAATAGATTCCGTGCAATTTACTTCTGTGAACTTCTCTCGCTTGATGGATGTTGGTGATCGTGAACTGCATGATCCATATATCATATCATCACAAGAAAAAATGGTATATTATGTGACTGATGTTGTCGATGAAGGGTGGAGTGTAGTTGCTCATGTAATACAAAGAGATTCGTATGATATGGGTGATGAAGTGGATAATTTGACCTCTGAAATTGAATTTAATCAACAACAGGAAGCAGAATTATTTGTCCATCATGATATTGAAAATATTAGTCAAGAAAGGATTAATGAAGTGGATGAAGCAATGGAGCATGAAACCTATATGATTGAAGGGGAAAATGATTATATGTACAATTTTTTATTTATTCAGCAACCACTTGTTTCATTTCTGCAGTCATTCATTATAATTGTTATATATATTTTGTCTGTTAGTATTGTGATTATATTATCATTTTTAATTTTTTTGCATAATTTATTTAAAATATAAATTTTGAACTTAATTTTATTTGATTAAATGACAGGAATGCCTAGGAAGAAGCGGTATACTATTTCATCTAGTTCCGCGACAGATGGCGATCCATCTGGCTCCCTCCCCACGACATCTAAGGCACCAGCTACCTACACTCCTACACCATATCCCCCTGCACCATCTCTCACACCATCATTGGATGTCCCATTTGAGGGTGATTCATCGAATCCCCCTTTAGAATCCTCAGCAGTGGGGCAGTGACACGCCCATTCTAGTTCATCACAGGCGTACTGGAGTGTCACTATCATAGGTACAAATTTTAATTAAATAAATTTATTTCATTTTGTTTATACTAATTTTTTTCTCATTGAAGGTGAAAAAAATACCACCGTGGAAAAAAACATAAAAATTACAGATGTTTGGAATATGACTGGTGAAAAGATAGTCGTGCCATTTGATTCTTATGGGGTCCCGACGGATGACGTCTCGGGGTTACTTGGCCAGATTCTAGGCCTGCTGGTAGCGAAGCCCATTTCCCTTAATATTTCATATGATGATTGGATACATATGCCTATAAGCTGGAAAAATGATGTTTTTGATTCTCAAATAAAGGTAAATTTATTACATTATGGTTTAATTGAATGTCATGTTACTAATATGTTCAAAATGAATTTCTGTATACAGATGTTCTTCCACTTTACAGTTGCTGATGTGATAGCACAGAAGTGGACGTTGAAAAATCTAGGTAAGAAATGGAATGATTTCAAATGGTGACTGTGGTGTGATGTCAATGATACCTCATTGACTATGCAACAAATGTATGAGAAGCTAACCAGTGGGGTACCGAAAGAACAGTGGGAAGATTTTGTTGACAGACATCGTGATGAGAAGAGGATGGTATTGAAATATATAATATTATATTATCCTAATTTTACATTTATACATGCATATGAAGAGGACATGACATTGAATACATTACTATTAAATTTCATTTTATTTATTTCAGGATCACTCAAGAAAGAATGCTTCAAACCAGGCTAAGAAAGTCATTCCTCACATAGTGGGCTCAAAAAGCTTTTCTAGAAGTCGAATGACATTGGTAATATTTTAATTAGTTTAAATATTTTATAATATAGTATTATCTGTTTAATATATTGAATTGTTGATTTATCTTTTCTTAATGCAGTCATTGAGTTTAGGGAATGAAGTATCCCAAACTGAATTGTAGTTGGATGTTCACAAGAAATCAGATGGATGATTTTTTAATGAGCCTGCTAAAGAAGTTAGGGTATGAAGTCAATTTTTTTATTATAGTAACTTATTATCAGTTTTTACTGTGTTAATATATATTGATATTTAATTTATTGGTAAAAATTAAAGAACTATGGGATGCCAATCTTGCGCAGTCCTACTCAGTCTCCCAGGATGACCCGGTTGTTAAAGTCCTTGGGAAGGAGCATCCTGGTTGAGTGTGCGGGATGGGTTTGGGACCCATACCGTCTGAGGTTTTTAGCAGTCCACCGGGGATGGAAGCTTCATCTACTTCTGGCTTTAGTCATCCCATACCCAGAGATGCTCAGAAAGAGATTGTTTCTCTACAAAACACAGTTCACCAGCAGGGGGATCAGATATCTGCTTTGCAAAAAGAGTTGATTGAAATATGTCAGCATATGAGTAGATATTCCCCCGGTGGTAGTGCATCGATTGGTGTTATGCAGGTAAATCACAAAAAATCGAAATTATTTAGTTTTCTAACTTTCATTGGTTTTATGTTTTAATATAAATATGCAACCGTGTTTAATTTTCAATATAATGTTCTTACAGGTGACAGTAGAAAGTGGTGATGAAGGTGGTGAGGGTGATGATGCATCATCGGACCATGAGTAGTTGTATTGTTCATGTGTTGAAAAAATATGGGAATAGTTGGTTTGTATATGTAACGTTTGGGGTGCATAGTTGCCACCAAACATTTTCATGTCCTAAAATTTCCTTGATTTCTCATGTTTCCTTTTATGCGTTTTATTGATTTCTGATGTTTCATTTTATGTCTGGATTTCTGGAGTGTGGTATACATCATTCCATTTAGGCCTATGTTTGAATTGGTAGTAGAGATTTTGGATGACTAGAAGTTAAACCCATTGTTGATGTGTTGAAAAAATTGGGTCATTTCACATGTTATACAATTTTGAATTTTAACTAAGTAATATTCTCTTATGTTGAGATGGTTTTATTATTTTTTAGTGGTGAGGGGGTAGTGGATTCATCCACACCTATTTCATACTCAATATAATCATGTTTCCCAACATCAATTGGGTTAACATTGAAGAAATATACTAATGTGTTACCACCAATAGGAAACACATATTTACATTGTAAGAGGGGTATCATTAATTTGGGTGTGACCCCATAGGATGAATGATACTAGAGATGTCCATGAGGAAAAAATGATACAAAATTCCCCCACCCATGTGGGTTATGTTTTCCATTGTAATTTTATAGTCAAAAACACCACTTAGGAGTGATTCTGATGCTTTTAGATATTAGAGCATTATAACCATCCCTAGTATATTATCTATATATTCTAATGGGCCTCAATGGTGTTTAAACTAGTAGGGGTATAAATATACTCTTGAGTGTCAGTGGTTGGATATCCCCAGTGGGATCAAATTTTAGATGCTTGAGTATTGACAATAGGGAAAACACCCTATATATCTTCTTGAGTACTCAAGGACACATGTTAATAAAAATGACTATAGTGAACATGATACTCATAATGAAGTTATAAGGTGATTTCTAATTTATTGTGGACATATTTATCCAAATCAATATGATAAGAGAAGAACATGTTCTCATGATCTATTAAAAGGATACAAAAAGGTCATATGTGAAATTATGGACCAATGGTTTTTCCATAGAATATTTTTAGTTAGACAACCTGCGGGGAATTATTCCCTATAGATTACCATGAGTGTCATATAATGTCAGTATAGATCCATTTAGATGGTATTCCTGAAATAAGGTGTGAACCATCATGCACTCATTTTACAAGGGTAGGAGACAATGTATGTTAGGGTATGGGGAACATATATTCATAGTAATTGACTCTTATGTATTACATAACAATTGTTTTCAAGCCTCACCATTGTGTTCCTTATATGTACTATCAGCTTGTTTTTGGTCTTGAACATAATTGGTGCATTTGGTGATTCAATTTTAATTAAAGGATGTAATGAAGGTATTGAAAAGGAAACACAATGAAGAAATCCATCAATACATCATCAAATGTAAGAGTTCATAGTTTATCAATCCAGTTTCATGTTAATTGATTCTCATTAGGTTATCTATTTTTTTATGAGAACCTCCAATGTGCTTCCATGTATATGAATATTTGGTATGGATGTCCTTTTAGAACTAAATTACAATGAAAGGTGTTCACTAGTGATTCATATACTATAGATTCTTCAAACAGGTATTGGTAAAAGGTGTGAGATTTTGGGATCATCAAATATTCTTTGGGTGGAATCATTTGAATTATTGGATTCCCTTATAGATTTAGGATTTTTTAATGAATAATATCAAAATACTAGTGTTTAACAAGTTACCCATATTCCTATGATCTCTCTGAATCTATGTAGATATGAAAATATATGATTGTTAGGTTAATCATTCATATAATACATGTTTATGACTCATTTGTTTAAGGCCACATAGTTAAGAAATTATTCATTTTTCGCCATACAAAGAGGTCATAGGTGTTTAAATTATTTGGATCAGGCCCATGCGATGAGCATCATATGAATATCTATAAATATAATCATAACACACATAGTTTATTAATGATTAGTGGGATACATTATACCATTTATGTTCAATTTAAATAGAAATATTTCAAGAATCTTTACTTTTTGTGAAGGAAAAAACTTTGTGAAAGGTACCTAGAAATAGATAGTGTTTGAATTTATCATGAGTTTCCATTTCAGTTTCATCTTGGTATTCAATGACTAATTTGGAGAAGATATGGTTGTGGATTACACCTATTAGAGGGTCCATATATTGTTTTCAATATCATAATTGTTGGTATGTTGATAATAGATGAATTCTTAAGAGGCTGGGGCATACAACTTGAAGGTGGATATGATATTGTGATACTATGAGGGGTATCTAAAATTAAGGACTATATAAAGAATCCAATACTAGAGTCTTTAACTAAGGTATTTTGTAAAAGTGATTCATATTATTCTTATCACATAAGAATAATAGCATGTTTCTGGATGTTGGGATTAAACCTCAGAGGGGAATATATTGTATCCTAGTTTAGAGGAATAAAATACAATATAATTGAAGGCATGCATTTTAAGGTAATGTGACATGATTCATTATAGATCAAAATTGTGTTGAAATGACATGTGTAATGAATTTTAGAGTCGTCCTACCTAACATAATGTTTTTTTGTATCATGAATTTTTTAAGAAATAAGTTAATAGAATATTAGTTGTGTTACATAAAAGTGCACAATAAAGTATTGAATGAGACTAAAACACAAGCTTCTCTAAGACACCTGGTATAGTAGATGTGTGTGGTGATGGTATATTTGGGGTATTAAACCAAGTAGGAGGCCCAAAAATGGTAAATCTAACTATGTTTTATGCTCACTCCCTATTTGGGAACACCGACACACATGTAGATCTAATGTTTCATTTTCAAGTGATATATATTACGAGGGATCAAGAAGGATCGGCTAGATATATGTTTGGAGAGTAGTCAAATAATGGACCTATGTTTTATAGTTGATTCTATCATATTTTTTTTCAATTTATTCTATACTGATTTCCAAGCTTGATGTTTCTTGTTGTATGTTGTTATGTACAATATGGTTCATTCTTATATACTATGTCAATGTTTACTTATTTTTTTTTCAATTTATTCTATACTGATTTCCTAGGTTTATGTTTCTTGTTTTCTATTGGTATGTACAATATGGTATTTCTAGTTTGATTTGTCTTTCAGGGTAGTGGTGCAGCGGAAACAAAAAAAAATTCTGGTCATCTTTTCGCGGCGGTTTAAACCACCACTAAATGTACATTGGTGGTGGTTTAAACCGCTGCTAAACGGTGATAAACACCATGAATTGTAAAAAAATTACATTTCACATCGGTTTTAACCACCGCTACATAGGTGTATCGTAGGATCTCATTCCGCAGCGGTTCTGGTAACTTCAGCGGCAGTTTTACGGCCGCTGGATTTGAGTTTATTCGCGGTGGTTATAACCGCCGCGAATAAACTGATGTCCGGGGCTCATAAAAACCGCTGCTAAAATCAGTAAAACCACCGCGAAATGAGTCAGCTACAACACTTTCCATAAATCGCCACGAAACAAAAATAGCCACCGCTAATAGATTGGTGAAGCCGAATTAGGCGGAGGTTTACTGAAACCGACGTCAAACCCTTTAGCGACGGTTTAAACCGCCACTAAATGACAATTCTCTTGTAGTGGATGCTGGTGCTGGTGGCATCAGTAGCCCAACAGGTAATGGTACCGCTGGTGCCTATGCTGGTGCCTCTACTAAAAGAGGTCCCTGCACTGAGGCCTCTTCGCTCGGTGGGCTATTAGTGTGTACTATATCCAGAACCCTAGATGGCTCTCTATGTGGAGGCATCCTGAAAAGAAACCGGTGCACCACAGTTAATAAGTTATACCTGGGGAGCTGACTCAAAGAGATCACAAAGAAAACTTTTCAAAACACACACACAATAAGTGTTTTCATGCAATGAGTCAGAAATCAGAAGTTAGGGTCCTGGTGTATGGGTACGTCGGCCGCTTCAACAACACTGGATTCCCTAAACTAATAACTACACTCACTACACTTAACACTATTGTCGTTAAAAAGATCAGAGTTCTATGTTCTATGGTAGAACCAACTCCTATGATACCAATTTGTCACGACCCATCCCCAGGGGCCCGTTCTGTGACTACCCCAAGCTCGCCTTTCATAGGCTAGGGGCTGGAGACTAGCACCGAAGGCGTATTCTCTATATCTTGGAAGGCATTGCCTTTATAACCTGTAAAAACATGCAACCTAGCACATAGTAAGATACAAACTCAAGTAATCTTAATACTAAATAGAGTGAGTACAGTAAGCTAAAGGGGCCAGAATACAAGATCAACTGGAAAGTACAACAAACTGAAAGTACAAGTAAACTAGAACAGATCCTATGATCACTCGCCAAGGATCCTACTTGAAGGGTTGGTATAGCTCAAGAATGGTCATCTCTACAGTATTCCTTGTCTAAGGTCCACTTTTGAGCTACCTCCAGTCCTGGCACTCTAGTACTCAGTCAGCATTGTCTGTCATCTGCACCAAACACAATGAGGTGCAGGCAAAACCCGTGCATGGGTGAGTATAACGATACTCAGTAGGGACCGCAAGACCCTCAAGGTCCCACAAATCCACAAATGATAAACCAAAAAGCATAAAAACAACTAAAATCCCTAATTAGGTAAATTCCCATACATATACCTAAGTTATCAAAAAAACTCATCTCATACATGAAGAATCACAATGCCCAACTCATTAGCCCAAAGCTCAACTGTTCCACAAAAAAAGGAATACCATGAAGGTAAGTACCACACAGGTACACCACACTGAAGAATACCACCAAGGTATTGCCATGAAAGAAAGAACCACATAGTTACATACTCAGCTCACACCAGGTATAACTAAGATTTAGTAGTAGAGATGATTAGATGTAACTAATAATTCCTCTTACTCTATTAAGAGGTAGACCCACGATGGATCCTAAACAATCATCAGACCCACAAAGGATCTTAGTACATTGTCAGACCCACATAGGATCCTATTACCTCATCAAACCCAGACAGGATCCTAGTACATCATCAGACCCACACATGATCCTAGTACATCACCAATACATCGTTAGACCCACATAGGATCTTATTACATCGTCAGTACGTTATTAGACCCACACAGGATCCTAGTAAACAGTCAGTATGTCTTCAAACCCACACAAGATCCTAGTACATCGTGAGTACATCATCATACCCACACAGGATCCTAGTGCATCATCAATCTGTCATCAGACCCACATAGGATCTTATTATATCGGCAGTACCTCGTCCGACCCACACAGGATCCTAGTACATCATCACAGCCAGCTACAGGGTTCTCACAGTAAGCTCGCTTGTCTCCTGGAGGGTCCACTCCTCAATCCATGGGTCGATAATCCAACTATCATGAATTCCCACAAATAATTATCCCAAAGGACCGCCACATGATAGGGGTCTCAACGCAATTGATGGTGCGTTAATCAGACGCTCGGTCTATAAGTTATTAGTCTTTTAGTCCTGAGGGCCCGATTGGATTCGTGCTCGATCCAACCTGACCGTATCCCAACATTATCCAAATATCAAGTGGGGTATACCAAAGGGAACGTATCACTCTAAGGTTTCCAATGCCACTAACAGATTGTCAAATGGACGCCCAATGCCAAATTTATGACCGATAGAGCAAAAATGGGTCAAAGTTGGCCTGGGTCTGGTCCGACCTGATCAGACCAACCTGGCCCGACCCGGCCTAGGCCGACCCAACCTGGTTTGGGTCGACCCAGTCAGCTGGGTCTAGCCTGGTCTGCATTGGGCAGCCCGACCTGGGGCCGCGGTGGGGCCACGAGGCGACGTGGGTGTCGCGGTGGCCGCGGGGCAGCAGGGCGGCCACGGTTGCATCGTCACCTTCGTCGCGGCCGATAGTGTGCCAACCACCGTATTCAAGTCCCACTGGTGCCATTCTCCGGCACTGGTCGCCACCTTCTTCCATTGCGAGGAACACAAAAAAAAACTCAAGAAATTTAATAGAGGTTGGTCCATCTTCGTTTGGCCCGCACCCTCCGCGTTAGGGCGGTAGCAAGCTGTTTAGTAAATCTTGTTTGAAGAACATCAAACACTACACCCTCCGGAAATGATTATTCCCAAACCCACAAAAAGAAAACATCCAGAGATCAACTAGTTAGAGATTTGATCCGCGTTCTTTGTTTAGAAGGGAAGAAAATGGGAATCCATAATCACACATAATTAAACCTCTGCCTTGGAGGTTTGTTGACAGAGGTCGCGAGGAAGGAGACAAATTCATTGGGGATAATGGCGTTGGTGTTCGTTGCTTCTGCAAGAAGCATCCAAAGTCATCTTGAACATCATCCTCATTCTTTAATTTCAGAGTGCATTCTTCTTTGGAGGATGAAGAATCCCTCCAAGGTTCTCTCCAAATTTTCCTTTTCCAACCCTTTCCCAAATTCCACCTAAAAATGAAAAACCAACATAATTTAAATTAAGTAGATCAATTGTGTTGGCACAATTAAAATTTTGGCACATTTCATTAATTGTTATTTGGCTCCAACAATTAAATGGGGAGTTGGCATAATTGATTTTGGGAAGTTGAGAGTTTTTCTCCCATTAAAGGGGTTTGGTTGGTTCCCACCACTAGAAATCAAATTGGGAGGTTTTAAGCTCAGTGTTACCCACCTCCATAACCTTCACATGGGAGTTTCAAATAAAAAAAATTTTAACAATTTTTATTTTTATTTTTCTACGAAAAAGTGAAAATCTATCTTTCACCCTCGACCTACTGTAGTCAAGGTGAAGGTATCCTTAAGCGAATACCAGAGCTGCGAGTTCAACGGTGCCCTCAGATTTCAATTCCGATCACCGGTTCAAAAGTTACAAAAACCCACTTGTACGTTTACTGAACGTACCCAAAAAGATGTTCAGAAATTCATTCTGGGCACTCCGGGCCTCATAATCACGCGCCGTCAATTTTCCTGGACTTGTAAAATTCCCATATATTTAAATAAATTAAATGGTAATTCCATGTCTTTATATGAATTCTTCACATCATTTTATTCCTCTTTGTACATAGAGAATAATATGATGGAACCTGAATTATATTCATTCAATTGGGAGATATCTGAGTTTTCTCGGTTGTGGACTATTTTGCAAGATCCTAAGGAGTTTGTTGGAGTGTTTTCTTTTGTTTATTCGTACAGGCTAGCCTCTCTGTGTGGGGGAGGACATTGAATAATTCTTGTCTGTTTTTTGGTTTTCTAAGGAAGTTTTTGGAATTTTTATTAGCTAATAAAGTTGTTTTCAGAGGTCCTTTTGAGCTGAACAACATGTTCCCTCTTGTTGAGACAGATGAGTTTTGGAGCATTTTTCTTGGTGCTAAAGAGGAAAATGTCTTGGGGATTCCTCTTTTTAATTTCCCAAGAAATAATAAACCCCACACCACTAATAACTAATACCCATAAAATTATTATGGATAAAAATATTTATGGTAAAAATGTATGGATGAGGACTTCAAACTTAGTGCTGCATGGGTGGCCACCCATGGTTTCTCTCTAATTTTTTCCTTTAATATTCCTGTTTTAATTTGAAAAAAAATTTCTTGCTATGTATCTTGTTTGAATACTGGTGTATATGATTCATTTGTATTCTTTCTTTGTAATAATAAAGAACGTATGATACTGTTGGTGTAAATAGTGTAGTAAAATTTTTAATTTTTTTTCCATTCAAATGGATATTCATGCTTCAGAAGTTCTAGATAAAACTTTTTCAGAAATGCTACTTCATTAATTTTCTACTTTCATGTTTCTGAGCCTTGTTACTTTTAAGAAATTCATTGATAAGTCACTATTACTCTATTCAAAGGTATTTCATTAAGTTATTGTTTCATTTGATTCACTATTACACTGTTAGTGGTGAGTCCTCTCAATGGCGACTCGCTAATAAACCGCTAACGGTGATTTTGTAAGTGGTGTTTAAAAAGTTTTATGCTTCTATTATATCTTATGATGCATGTTCTATTGCTATGAAAAAATTTCTTTATAATTCCTCACATACTGAAAACTTCTACTGCATATGAATGTATCTAGAAATTAATTTTGACTGTTTTAAAATCTATTAACTACATGAAATTAAGTGTGGGGTTTTATACTAGCTACTATTGTTTTATTGAATCTTTTTCATTTGGTGGGTGTTTTAGTATGTATTTTTCTTCTTTATTGAACATTATTTGAACCAAAAAGAAATCTGAACTACTTCACCCTTTTCACTCTTCACCCACACGTTTACATGAAACTATTTGGGCTTAATTGAAAATATATATTTACTAGACATAATGATAATGTATTTACTTAAATTTTATTCTGTTTTAAAATATTTCTTGTGAAAAATACTTATTGTGGTACTTTAATGTGACATTTAAACATGATTTTAAATGATTCAATAAAAAATCGGCATTCAACATAATTGTTAAATTGTGTTCTCCATATTTGAATTTAACATTGGGCACAAAGTTTGGTTTTTTGGGTGGGGGAATGGGTCAATTCATGACTGAGCTAAACTGGGATTAATGGACACCCAACAAAGCCCATAAATTCCCACGACTCTTAAAATATTTTGTTAGAAAATAGTTTTTTTCAAAAAAACGTATCATAATTTTTATCTTCTTAGACATCACATTATACATTAATTCTATTTTTCTTAAGGAAAAATACATTACTAGTAGTTAACAGTTGCCTTGAATATAAAACTTATAAAAGGATTAGTGATTTCTAATTGATTTTTTTTAGTGAAGTTATGAATTCTCTATTTAGGTAATATATTTGATGGTGATATAGGATATTTGTTGCAAAATTGAGATCGTAATATTATGAATTGGATTATTTTACACTTACCTAGGGTACTAATCTCACTTTTTAATTATTTTTAATAAAATCACCATAGTGATCCAATTTTAATGTTTTTCATATGATTTTTTTGGAACTGGAGTAAAACAGGCATTTGGGAATCCACTGTGATTATCTGACACACTAGGTACTAGGTGAGTTTCTGTAATAAAATCCCTCTTTTAAAATTTCATTAAGTGCATATGCACAGTGCTCTGCAAAAGATACATGGCTTGGGAAGAATATTAATAAAGTATCTAGGGTCAAAAATGATCTCATTAAGATGAGAGGGATAATGAATTCTACATAAAGTAGTAGACAACTAGTTTTTATGGAACCATTTAAGTTGTTTCAATTATGTTATTCAAACAATTTATTTAATTTTTTTTCTTTTGGAACCGAGGTATAATGACCCGGAATTAAAACATTACATAATCTTAAATTAAATAAATAATTCACATTAATGATCTTTTCAGGTTTAGAGTTTTAGATAATGAGGAAATAACTATTACATCTCACAAGATTAAAAAGTAGACACTTCTACTCAGTTTCAATTTTTTTCATAAATTAAAAACTTTTGAAAAGAAACATTTATAGTTCCACGTTTTAGAGAGCATGTATTTCCTTGATCCCATCCTTGACACTATTCATCTTTAAGTCCTATGGGAAACATTTCAAAAACTTGGGAAGTGGATAAAAAGACCACTAAAGGATACACAAGGAATGAAAACTATTAGTTTTTCAAAATAACAAGTAAACCATGAATACATTAACATAAGTAATAATTTTCAACTTTATGAAGTAGTAAATACTTTTCACGGAATAAAATATCATTACTTTCCATTTTTTAACAAAAAAGTTGCCATAAAACCCATATAAAGAACACATAACATATAAAGGTAACTTGGGACGTAAACATACTTAAATAAAATAGCCATACGGTCAACTTCCACACATATCACTAAATTGAATAGCCATATGGCCAACTTCCATACCCAATCCATTGGAGGTTATAACATAACCACCCGTCTTGGTATTTACGGCACCACCCATCATATGGTTTATCACGAAACCACCCGTCAAATGTCCAAGTACCATTATAAAATCATAAGACCTAAAATAAATATAATGGAAAGAAAACATTTCCACATTTCGATCACAATATATCACTTAAATATAATGACATAAAAAATCCATTATATAAACCATTTTCAATACCAAAATACATAAAATGGTATATGGTATTTATTTCATTTTAAAAACATCACAGCTTGTTGAGGAATCCAAAGACCAAATAATACGTGCGGCGGCGAAAAAGGTCGTTGTCACCGCGCATGTTAAAAGAAACTTTCATTTTTTCATTTAGTAAAACGCTTCTTAGAAAAAGATTCCCTTTGAATGAAATGAAAAGTCAAAGGTGTTTTATACATCGTATAAACAAAGTCTTGTATTGGAACAAAATGTGCCTCAATGAACGGAGATTGAGATGAAGTCCCTTACAAAGTCGGTATCCTTAGATTAAGGATAAATCAATTACATAATTTTGTGTGAAAAATATAAATACACCCAATATAAGAGGATATTAAGTGTAAAACAATTAGAGGTCATCCACACATATTTTTAGTATGAAATAATAATGAATTAGAGGTTTAACACAAAGAATTGAAATTGGGTTAAGAAGTTCCCCTACAGAAATTCGACACCCTAACAACGTCGTTTTAAAATTCAGAAAATGAGACGAAGAGAGATAAAAAGGGTATCTAATCACTTGTACATATATTTTTACAGAAATAAGGATATATAATAACATATTCCAGGATAAGAAGATATAAATTTAAAGACCTAACAAAAGAAGTTTTTTAAAAAGGGGAGGGTGAAAGGTTCCCTTACCGATTTGGGTAACTTGTGAAACGTACACCGCATGAAAGAAGGGCCATACAATGTTGATGTAAATACATATAAGTGAAATTATATTACAAAAATAGTATAATAATGGGTAGTACATACACTTCTCAAAGGAGATAGTGACAAATATAGCATGAATCTCACAGGAATAAAAGTGAGATAAAAACCCTTACATCGTTGTAATAAATCGAGTCGTATGACCAAAAAATAAACACCAAATGAATCTCTGAAGACAATGTTTATAAATAGAATCATGATAATATATTTAAGTACACAATACACCACATGCAATAAATAAGTGGCGAATAATGGAAATCTCACGGAATTAAAAGTGAGATAAGAAATCCCTTAGAAAAATTTTGCAGCCTAACATCACCACATAAAACCTCCAAAAAATGGAATAATGAGATAAAATAGGGTCTCTAATCATATGAACATAAAAATTACAGTAATATAAATATAAAATAACATCTCCCATCATAAGAAATAGGATTTTAAAATAAGTTATATAAAAGATAGTACATAAAAAGAAAGAGAGAGGTAGGATCCCTTACCTCAAGTCTGACTTATCTTGTTCGTTTCTTTACATTCTTGAATAATAAACTAGAGTTAATTTATACTTGATTAAGAACCTTTTTCAAGTTCATTATTCCTTTTATATCACGTATTAACATGTTATGAACATTATGTAATTATTTAAGTTAATAACGGTCGTTTGGTCGATCATTGGTACTTGAGTCAAAAATAAACTTCTGATAATTACAAGTTGTTCATGTGGTAAAATATCCATTATATCCAGAATTATATTAATGATGTAGATATCATATATATAATATATATCCAGTATAAACTTGAATTTATAATATTAAAAAACATTTAGAGGTAAGAAATGAAATGCACCGTTCATAGAGACGGTAAGCCGTACGTACGCATGACCGCTACTTTCATTTCTATTTCATATTTAATGGAATTAAAACTATATGAGATATATATACTATAATTAAAGTATAATATATATGTTATATAGGTCACATATGTTAATTAATTTCATTATTTATACATTCCATGTATTTTATGAACGAGTCGCATCACTTGAGGGGGCGGTAGTCCACACTTCCTCAAATGAAATTATCGCATTTGCACAACACATAAAGAATAAAGGTATGGATTAAATATAAAATACCGAAGCATAGAGAGGAAATAAATATAATAAATTTCATAAATAAATATAGTTCTATAATAATAGCCACCATGATAGGTGGTAGGAGAAGATAGAACAATCATAGTTTCGTTAGGCAGTAATTCTCCATCTACAGAAACAGTATGTTCTTTAACCATTAAACGGAGGTGTGTGTAAGTTTAGCTCTAATCCTTCTCATAACAACATTCTAGTATATTTAAGATACTGTTTTTGTTACAAAATAAAGGAATAAAACGAGTTTATGGAGTTGGAGAAGCAAAATAAAACAAAATAACATAAGAGAAGACATTACCTTTAAATCGGGTAACTCCCTTTGGTTTGAACCAAAAGGGTTTCTTGAAGAGCTTTATGCCTAAGGTAAGGCTTATAGAATGAAGAGATGGATGTGGAGAGGTAAAATGAAAAGAGTATGGTCGATCCAAATCTTGATAGGTGTGGGTAAGGGGGTATAGGTGGGGGCCTTTTATAAGAGGGATGAGGGGAACTCTTGGAATGTCTTGAAAAGTTACTTTATTATAAAATGATTTTCGGATATTAAAGGTCCCAAAATTATATATTTCTAGTATAAGGTTATAAGGGTTCTAAATCCACCCATCCAATAGGTTTTTGACAAGTTTAAGTCTTAGATTTTACCTTATCTTCTCATTTTATTTAAATTGTTCATTAATGAGGTCATCATTGCATCATCATGGTGTCATAAAAAAATTTATTTATTTAATGTCTAAAAATTATAAAAAAATATAGTGATGTAGGAAAAAATTTTATCTTTATACTGAATATTTATAGTAAAAAATATTACTTGTATAACCTCATGTAAAATTTTTTATTGAAAAACAACACATGTTTGTGACATTTTTATTTTAACTTTAAATAAAAAGTTATTAATGTCATTTTCTTACCCAAGTGGCTCCATGGGGTCCCCAAGTTGACCCATGGATTTTCTTGGTCGTCCATTACTTATCCAATAAGTGTAGGACAAGTTTAAAGGTAATTTCATATTATTATATCGTTATATTTACCTTAAATTACACTAATTACCTTTAATAGCAATTAATAAAACTTAAAAGTTACTATTCACCAAAAAAATTATTTTAATCCCATTGAACCAAATTTCACATCCTAATGGAAACCATGCATGTTGGATTTTTGAAATTCAAATCACAGAGGTGGTAAATTTTCATTTAAATGAAACATCCATTTTTTTAACTACCATTTAGTGTTTTCACTATTCATAAAAAATTGAAGTTTTTCAGAAAAATACAAAAAATTCACCCAAAGATATATTTGATATTCTGAATTCAAATATGATGTCTATTTTAAAAAATTCAAAACATATAAGTTGAATTAATTAATTTAATAATTAATTTCCATATTCAAAACAAATAGCGTGTTTTTCAGAAACAATATCTATCAAAAGATTGACACTTGTTTAAGTCCAATTTCAAAGTGAAATTAATTAAAATTAAAAAAATTGGATTAAATTGTAAAAATATATTCTAATTTCACTTTAAAACCAATTCAAAATATAATATAATAATATAAATAAATTATATTAAAAAGATATTTTGAATTTAAATACAACAATTTTCACTTATTCATTAAAAAAACATCATCGGAAATATAAAAAAAACATACACAAAGTAAATTATGATGTCCCGATTATAAAGAAGGATTTTATTTGGTACAATAGAATGTATAAGAGTGACCAAAATTTTTTTATGAGGGTTCGCCATCAAAAGGAGATAAATTGACCTTTTAGTGAATATTATATATAAATGCCTAAAATTGAATGCTTTACTTATTTTAAGCTGTTATCTTATAAAAAACATTTGAAAAACATATATAATCATATTTTAGTTATTTATATTAATTACCGCCAATACAATGGCTACGTGTTAACTACCATTTAGAATAATATTATTATATTATTAGTGTGCAACGTAAGATTTCAAAGAAACTCGTTGTTGCGTATTGGGTACGCCATCGAACATAGCATTCCCTTTAAAGTAATTTTTATATTTTATTCACAAATATTAATAAATATAAAAATTTAATATTCTTTATTTAACTTGGATGTTATTTCCTTCCCCCCTTTTGGGAATTGCGTCCTCTCAATTTTATAATTGGGCATAGAAACTTCATTGAAAGTCCCACATCGGAACAAGAGTCAGTAAAACTATCACTTTAGAAGAAAGAAAGAGAAGTACAAAGGTCACCCGAGTTAACCCATAATAGGATTAAATGTAGGAAAATATGGATATGGAAGAAAAAAAACAAAGGTTCATGTTTTGATGGGGTGTGATAGAAAACATGATTAGGAGAAAGTTAACAACCAGAAAATCACAAACTTGTGATGGGTTAAACTTTATTTGATTCCCCCATATGAAAAGTTAACATACAAAAAAAATTAAGTTAATTTTCATTGAAGAATTTATTTATGATCTTAACTAAAAACATAAGGAAACATACTTACTTTTCATGTAGACTTTCATCTTTTACTAGATTTCTAACACAAACTCATATTTTCTCAAAATGATGAGTATTTCAGGATGACTTGTTCATATTTAGAGTGCTATAATCAACTTCTTGAGAATCACCTAATCCACAAAAGATGGAATATTTATTTCCCATGTCTTTAGACCTTAACCAAAACCAAAAATTGTTAGTACAAGATCAGATAATACCCAAAAAGTGTAATCCTTTATAAAAATAAATAATACTCTTAATCTCCAAAATTTGTCCAACAAAACCCAAAGTTCATCGAAGACCATTCAATAAACATATATTCATAAAATTCTTAAAAGTAACCAAAACTAAGATTGAAACCAAAATCTCTGAATAATTTAATGACATAGTCTTCCAAGATAAATCTTAACATTTATCTCCAAATAACATAAGTTACTCTTAATGTTTTATATTGAAAAGTAACTGACCTAATCACATATCCTCCATGATAGGCTAATCATTTCCATAGATAACCCAAAATAAACTTACTCCTGATTCATAAGATCATCTAACTAAAAATAATTTGTCATACTAACCATAGACTTCACGTAGTCAGTCCAGTGGTAGGCGACAAATACCAGTCACACTTTGGTTGTGGGTTTGATTCCCACATCTTTGTCCGATGTGATGGGTTGTCACACGGTCTGTGTGTTGTCCTTTTTCTAAAACTATATAATTCTTAAAACATTCCCCAAAAAGTTATAAAATCTTCAAAAATAACCATAACATAATTTAACCTCAAGTTTATATGATGCCTTTCATTTTCCACCATAACATATGGTAACCCATAATTACCTCAAAATTAAGGATCATATAAACCCTAATGGTTATCTTTATGATTATTACCTAAACTTCCACATCGATTTGGTTATCTAGTACATGATGCATTAGAGAAATAACCAAGGTTCAAGTGGTTAATCATGACTCCTGATATTTGGTTGAGAAAAACCACAAGATTTCTCATTGCATCTCCCATATCATTCAATTGTTCTTTCAGAAAACCAGCACAGTTTTCTTCACATCCACTGTCACTTTGGTGCCTGCTAGATCAATCCATTTACTAAAACCAAAAATGTCAGTGTGACTATATCATTAGAATCATCATATAATACTATGATATAATTATTCATTTTATCATAACCTAATTTACTTTATCTAAAACTATGACTGTTTTTGAAATCCTAACCATTATGGTAATGTCACTTATGCTTAAAGAATACCCTAACCTCTAAAGGTATCTAAACCAACCATTGATACCAACTATAAGAACCGAGCCTTAAAACATTACATAATCATGAATTAAAAGAATAATTCACATTGAGGATCTTTTCAGGTTTAGAGTTTTAGAGAATCAGGACATAACTATTACATGTCACAAGATTACAATATAGACACTTCTACTCAGTTTCAATTTTTTTTTCATAAAATTAGAACACTTAAAAAACATGTCTAGTTCTATGTTTTAGATAGCATGTATTTCCTTGATCCCATACTTGACACTATTCATCTTTAAGTCCTGTGGAAAATATTTTAAAAACTTGGGATGAGCATAAAAATCCCACAAAAGGATACCCAAGGAATGAAAACTATTAGTTTTTCAAAACAACAAGTAAACCATGAATACATTAACATAAGTAATACTTTTCACCTTTATGATGTAGTAAATATTCTTCACTGAATAAAATATCATTACATTCCCTTTTTTAACCAAAATATTACCATAAAACCCATATGAAGAACACATAACATATAAAGGTAACATAAGACATAAACATACTTAAATGGAATAACCATACTGTCAACTTCCACACATATCACTAAATGGAATAGCCATATGGCCGACTTCCATACCTAATGCATTGGAGGTTATAACGTAACCACCCATCCTGGTATTCTTGACACCACCCTTCATATGGTTTATCATGTAACCACCCATCAAATGTCTAAGTACCATTATAAAATCATAAGACATAAAATAAATATAATGGAAAGAAAACATTTCCACATTTCGATCACAATATATCACTTAAATATAATGACATAACAAATCATTTATAAAAATAATCTTCAATAACAAAAATATATAAAATAGTATATGTTATTTATTTCATTTTAAAAACATTACGGCTTGTTGAGGAATCCAAAGACCAAATAATACTTGCAGATGCGGAAAAGGTCGTTGTCACCGCGTACGTTAAAAGAAACATTAATTTTTGTCATTTAGTAAAGCGCTTTGTAGAAAAAGATTCCATTGTAATGAAATGAAAATTCAACGGTGTTTTATACATCATACAAAATAATGTCTTGTATTAGAACAAAATATGCCTCAATGAAAGGATATTGAGATGAAGTCCCTTATAGAGTCGGTATCCTTAGATTAAAGATAAATCAATTGCATAATGATGTGTGAAAAATATAAATACACCAAATATAAGAGGATATTAAGTGTTAAAAAATAAGAGGTTATCCACACATATTTATAGTATGACATAATCAAGAATCATAGGTTTAACCCTATGAATTGAAATTAGGTTAAGAAGTTCCCTTACAGAAATTCGATAGCCAAACGATGTCATTTTAAAATTCATAAAATGAGACGAAGAGAGATACAAAGGGTATATAATCAATTGTACATATCATTTACATCAATAAGGATATATAATAACATATCCCAACATAATAAGATGTAAATTAAACGACCTAACAAAAGAAGTCTTTTAAAAAAGGGAGGGTGAAAGGTTCCCTTATCGATTTGGGTAACTTTCAAAATGTACGCTGCATGAAAGAAGGACCATACAATGTTGATTTAAATACCCATAAATGAAATTATATAACAAAAATAGTATAATAAGGGGTAGTACATATACCACTCAAAAGAGATAGTGGCAAATATAGCATGAATCTCACAGGAATAAAAGTGTGATAAAAACTTGTACCTTGTTCTAATAAATCGAATCGTATGACCAAAAAATAAACACCAAATTAATCTATGGATACCATGAATATAAATAGAATCATGATAATAAATTGAATTACGCAATACATCACATGTAATCAATAAGTTGAGAACAATGGAAATCTCACAGAATTAAAAGTGAGATATGAAATCCCTTACAAAAATTCTGCAGCCTAACATCACCACATAAAACTTCCAAAAAATGGATTGATGAGATAAAATAGGGTCTCTCATCATATGAACATAAAAATTACAGTAATATAAATATAAAAGAACATCCCCCATAAAAAGAAAGAGGATATTAAAATAAGTGATATAAAAGAGAGTACATAAAAAGAAAGAGAGAGGTAGGATCCCTTACCTCAAGTCAGACTTATCTTATTCGTTTCTTTATATTCCTGAATAATAAACTAGAGTTAATTTCTACTTGATTAATAATATTTTTCAAGTTAATTATTCCTTTTATATCACTTATTACCATGTTATGAACATTATTTAATTATTTAAGTTAATAATGGTCATTTTGTCGATCCTTGGTACTTGATTCAAAAATAAACTTCTTATAATTACAAGTTGTTCATGTGGAAAAATATCCATTATATCCAGAATTATATTCATGATGTATATATAATATATATTATATATTTCTAGTATATACTTTCATTTATAATATTACTTAAAATTTAGAGGTATGAAATGAAATTCACCCTTCATGGAGACAGTAAGCCGTACGTACGCATGAACGCTACTTTCATTTCTATTTCGTATTTAATTGTATTAAAAATAAATGAGATATATAAATATTATAATTCCATTATAATATATATGTTATATAGGTCACATATTTTCATTAATTTCATTATTTATACCTTCCATGTATTTCATGAATGAGTCACATCACTTGAGGGGGTGGTAGTCCACACTTCCTCAAAAGAAATTATCGCATTTTCACAACACACAAAGAATAAAGGTATGTTTTAAATGTAAAATACAGAAGCATAGAGAATAAATAAATATAATATATATCATAAATAAATATAATTCCATCATAATGGCCACCATGAGAGGTGGTAGGAGAAGATAGAACAATCATCGTTTCGTGAGACAGTAATTCGCCATCCACAGAAACAGTATGTTCTTTAACCATTAGATGGAGGTGTGTGTAAGTGTATCTAGAATCCTTCTCTTAACAACATCCTAGTATATTTAGGATACTTTTGTTCTTACAAAAGAAAGTAATAAAAAGTTTTTAAGGAGTTGGAGAAGCAAAATAAAACAAAATAACATAAGAGAAGACATTGCCTTTAAATTGGGTAACTCCCTTTGTTTTGAACCAAAAGGGTTTCTTGAAGAGATTTATGCCTAACGTAAGGATTATAGGATGAATAGAGGGATTTGGAGAGATAAAATGAGCAGAGTTTGGTCGATACAAAGTCATGAGAGGTGTGGGTAAGGGGGTAGAGGTCGGGGCCTTTTATAAGAGGGAGGAGGGGCACTCTTGGAATGTCTTGAAAAGTTACATTATTATAAAATGATTTTCGTATATTAAAGGTCCCAAAATTATATATTTAGAGTATAAGGTGATAAGGGTTCTAAATCCACCCATCCAATAGGTTTTTGACATGTGTACGTCTTATATTTTACCTTATCTTCTCATTTTATTTAAATCGTTCTTTAATGAGGTCATCACTGCATCATCATGGTCTCATAAATAAATTTATTTATTTAATGTATAAAAATTATAAATAAATATCATGATGTAGGAAAAAAATTTATATTTCTAATGAATATTTATAGTAAAAAATATTAATGGTATAACCTCATGTAATTTTTTTTAGTAAAACAACATATGTTTGTGACATTTTTATTATAAGTTTAAATAAAAGGTTATTAATGTCATTTTCTTACCCAAGTGGTTCCATGGGGTCCCAAAGTTGACCCATGGATTTTCATGGTCGGACATGACTTATCCAATATTTTTAGTACATGTGTAAAGGTAATTTCATATTATTATATCATCATATTTACCTTAAATTACAGTAATTACCTTAAATCGCGATTAATAAAACTTAAAAGTTAATGTTCACCAAAAAATTATTCTAATCCCATTGAACCACATTGTACATCCTAATGAAAAACATGAATGTTGGATTTTTGAAATTCAAATCACAGTGGTGGTAAAATTTAATTTAAAAGAAAAATCAGTTTTTTTAACAACAACTTTGTGGTTTCACTATTCATCAAAAATTGATGTTTTTCAGAAAAATACCAAAAATTCACCCTAAGATATATTTGATATTATGAATTCAAATATGATGTCTATTTTATAAAATTAAAAACATATAAGTTGAATTAATTAATTTAATAATTAATTTCCGTTGTCCAAAGAAATAGCATGTTTTTAAGAACCAATATCTATCAAAAGATTGACACTTGTTTAAGTCCAATGTCAAAGTGAAATTAAATGAAATTACCACCATTGGATTAAATTGAAAAAATATATTATAATTTCACTTTAAAACCAATTCAAAAGATAATATAATCATATAAATAAATTACATTAAAAAGAGATTTTGAATTTAAATACAACATTTTTCACTTATTCAATAAAAAAACTTTATCGGAAAAATAACAAAAACATAAACAAAGTAAATTTTGATGTCCTGATTCTAAAGAAGGATTTTATTTGGTCCAATAGACTGTAAAAGCATGACCAAAACTATTTTTAAAGAGGGTTCTCCATCAAAAGGCAATAAATCGACCTTTTAGTGAATATTAGTGTATATATATGCCTAAAATTGAATTCTTTACTTATTTTAAGCCGTTAACTTTAAAAAAAACATTTAACAAACATATATAATCATATTTTAGTTATTTATATTCATTATTGGAAATACAAAAGCTACATGTTAACTACTATTTAAAATAAGATTATTATATTATTAGTGTGCAATGTAAGATTTCAAAGAACCTCATTGTTGCGTATTGAGTACGCCATCAAACATAGAATTCCTTTTAAAGTAATATTAATAATTTATTCACAAATATTAATAATTATGAAAATGTCATATTCTTTATTTAACTAGGATGTTACATCCTTCCCCCCATATGGGAATTACGTCCTTGCAATTTTAAAATTGGGCTCAGAAACTTCATTGAATGTCCCACATCGGAACAAGAGTTAGTAAAACTATCACTTTAAAATAAAGAAAGATAAGTACATAGGTCACATGAGTTAACCCATACTAGGATTATATGTAAGAAATCACGGATATGGAAGAAGAAACAAAGGGTCATGTTTTGATGGGAAGTGATAGAAAACATGATTAGGAGAAAGTTAACCACCAAAAAATCACAAACCTGTGATGGGTTAAACGGTATTTGATTCCCCCATAAGAAAAGTTAACATACAACATTTTTTAAGTTACTTTTCACTGAGAAATTTATTTATGAGCATAACGGAAAACATAAGGAAATATACTTACTTTTCATGTAGATTTTCATCTTTTACTAGATTTCTAACACAAACTCACATTTTCTCCAAATGATGATTATTTCAGGATGAATTTTTCATATTAAGGGCACTATAATCAAATTCATTGGAATAAACTAATACAAAAAGGATGAAATATATATTTCCCATGTCTTTAGACCTTAACCAAAACCAAAAATTGTTTGTAAAAGATCAGATAATAACCAAAAAGGATAATCATTTTTAAAAAGAAATACTACTCTTAATCTCCAAAATGTGTCCAACAAAACCCTAAGTTCATCAAAGACCATTAAATAAACATCTATCCATAAAATTCTTCAAAGTAACCAAAACTAATATTGAAACAAAAATCTATAAAGGATTTAATCACATAGTCTTCCAAGATAAATCATAAGATTTATCTCCAAATAACATTAGTTACTCTTAAAGTCTCATAATGAAAAGAAAATAACCTAATCACATATCCTCTATGATAGGCTAATAATTTCCATAGATAACCCAAAATATACTTACTCTTAATTCATAATATCGTCTAACTGAAATGAATTTGTTATATTAACTAGGTACTTCACGTAGTCTAGTGGTAGGCGATAAATACCAGTCGCACTTTGGTTGTGGGTTTGATTCCCGCAGCTTTGTCCGACGTGATGGGTTGTCGCACGGTCTGTGTGTTTTCCTTTTTCTAAAACTATATAATTCTTAAAACATTCCCCCAAAAGATATAAAATCTTAAAAAATAAATATAACATAATTTAACCTCAATTTTATCTCATGCCTTTAATTTTCCACCATAACATATAGTAACCCATAATTACCTCAAAAGTAAGGATCATATAAACCCTAATGTTTACTTTTATTATTATTACCTGAACTTCCACATTGATTTGGTTATCTTGTAGATGATGCATTAGAGAAATCACCAAGGTTCAAGTGGTTAATCATGACTCTTGATATTTGGTTGAGGAAAAACACAAGAGTTCTCATTGCAACTCCCATATCATTAGGTTGTTCTTTTATAAAATCGACATAGTTTTCTTCACATCCACTGTCACGTTGGTGCCTGCTTGATCCAGTCATTTAATGAACCCAAAAAGTTCAGTGTGATTATATCATTAGAATCATCATATAATACTATGATATAATTATTCATTTTATCATAAACACATTCACCTTATCTAAAACTATGACTCTTTCTAAAATCCTAACCATTATGGTAATGTCACTTCTGCTTAAATAATACCCTAACCTCTAAAGGTATTTAATCCGACCTTTGATACCAACTATAAGGACTCAACATTAAAACATTACATAATATTGAATTAAATGAACAACTCACATTGAGGATCGTTTCAGGTTTAAAGTTATAGAGAATTATGACATAACAATTACATCTTACAAGATTACAAAGTAGACACTTCTACTCAGTTTCAATTTTTTTTCATAAAATAAAAACTCTTAAAAAGAAACATGTCTAGTTCCAAATTTTATATAGCATATATTTCTGTGATCCCATCCTTGACACTATTCATCTTTAGGTCCTCTGGAAAACATTTTAAAAACTTGGGATGAGCATAAAAAAGCCCACAAAAGGATACACAAGGAATGAAAACTATTAGTTTTTCAAAATAACATGTAAACCATGAATACATTACCATAAGTAATAATTGTCACCTTTATGAAGTAGTAAATACTCTTCACTGAATAAAATATCATTACATTCCCATTTTTAACCAAAAGATTACCATAAAACCTATATAAAGAACACATAACATATAATGGTAACTTGGGACATAAACATACTCAAATGGAATAACCATACGGTCAACTTCCACACATATCACTAAATGGAATAGCAATATGGACGACTTCCATACCCAATGCATTGGAGGTTATAACGTAACCACCAGTGCTGGTATTCACGACACCACCTGTCATATGTTTTATAACGTAACCACCTGTCAAATTTCCACGTACCATTATAAAATCATAAGAGATAAACCATATATAATGGAAAGAAAACATTTCTACATTTCGATCACAATATATCACTTAAATATATTGACATAAAAAATCCATTATAAAAACCATTTTCAATACCAAAATACAAAAAATGGTATATGTTATTTAATTTATTTTAAAAACATTAGGGCTTTTGAGTAATCCAAAGACCAAATAACACTCGCGGCGGTGTAAAAGATCATTGTCACCGCGTACGTTAAAAGAAACATTCATTTTTGTCGTTTAGTAAAACGATTCATAGAAAAATATTCCCTTTGAATGAAATGAAAAGTCAAAGGTTTTTTATACATCGTACAAAAGAAATTATTGTATTAGAACAAAATATTCCTCAATGAAAAGATATTGAGACAAATTCCCTTATAAAGTCAGTATCCTTAGATTATGAATAAATCAATGACAAAATTATGTTTCAAAAATATAAATACACCCAATATAAGAGGATATTAAGTGTAAAACAATCAGAGGTCATCCACACATATTTATAGTACTACATATTCAAGAATCAGTGGTTTAACCCAAAGAATTGAAATTTTGTTAAGAAGTTCCCTTACATAAATTCGACAGCCTAACGGGGTCATTTTAAAATTCCAAAAATGAGACGATGAGAGATAAAAAGGGTATCTAATCACTTGTACATATAATTTACATCAATAAGGATATATAATAACATATCCGAACATAAGAAGATGTAATGTCAAAGACCTGACAAAAGTATTCTTTTAAAAAGGGGAGGGTGAAAGGTTCCCTTACCGATTTGGGTAACTTTTGAAATGTACACCGCATGAAAGAAAGACCATACAATGTTGATGTAAATACCCATAAATGAAATTATATTACAAAAATACTATAATAATGGGTAGTACATACACCACTCAAAGGAGATAGTGACAAATATAGCAATAATCTCACGGGAATAAAAGTGAGATAAAAACCCTTACCTCGTTGTAATAAATCGAGTCGTATGACCAAAAAATAAATACTAAATGAATATATGAATACCATCAATATAAATAGAATCTTGATAATATATTGTAGTACACAATACACCACATGCAATAAATACATGGTGAACAATGGAAATCCCACGGAATTAAAAGTGAGATAAGAAATCCTTTACAAAAAATCGGCAGCCTAACATCGCCATATAAAACTTCCAAAAAATGGATTGATGAGATAAAATAGGGTCTCTAATCATATGAACATAAAACTTTCAGTAAGAGGAATATAAAAGAACATCCCCCATAATAAGAAACAGGATCTTAAAATAAGTGATATAAACGAGAGTACTTAAAAAGAAAGAGAGAGGTAGGATCCCTTACCTCAAGTCCGACTTGTCTTGTCCGTTTCTTTATATTCTTGAATAATAAATTAGAGTTAATTTATACTTGTTTAAAAAACATTTTCAAGTTCATTATTCCTTTTATATCACTTATTTCCATGTTATGAACATTAGGTAATTATTTAAGTTAATAACGGTCGTTTTGTCGATCATTGGTACTTGAGTCAAAAATGAACTTCTTATAATTACAAGTTGTTCATATGGTAAAATATCCATTATATCCAGAATTATATTAATAATGTAGATATAATATATAAAATATATATCCATTATATACTTTCATTTATAATATTACATAACATTTAGAGGTAAGAAGTGAAATGCACTGTTCATGGAGACGTTAAGTTGTACATACGCATGAATGTTACTTTCATTTATATTTCGTATTTAATGGAATTAAAACTAAATGAGATATATATATATATATATTATAATTACAGTATAATATATATGTAATATAGGTCACATATGTTCATTTATTTCATTCTTTATACAATCCATGTATTGCACGAACGAGTCACATCACTTGAGGGGGCGGTGGTCCACACTTCCTCAAATGAAATTATCGCATTTGCACGACACGCAATGAATAAAGGTATGTTTTAAATGTAAAATACAGAATCATAGAGAGGAAATAAATATAATATATATCATAAATAAATATAGTTCCATCATAATGGTCACCATGAGAGGTGTTAGGAGAGGATAGAACAATCATCATTTTGTGAGGCAGTAATTCTCCATCCACGTAAACAATATGTTCTTTAACCATTAGACAGAGGTGTGTGTAAGTGTAGCATGAATACTTCTCAAAAAAATCCTTTTATATTTACTATACAAGTGTTGTTACAAAATTATGGAATAAAAATATATTAATGAGTTGGAGAAGCAAAATAAAACAAAATAACATAAGAGAATACATTTCTTTTAAATCGCGTAACTCCCTTTGGTTTGAACCAAAAGGATTTCTTGCAGAGATTTATGCCTATGGTAAGGCTTATATGATGAAGAGAGGGATGTGGAGAGATAAAAGGAGAAGAGTTTGGTCGATCCAAAGGATTTAGAGGTGTCGGTAAGAGGGTAGAGGAGGAATCCTTTTATAAGAGGGAGGAGTGACACTCTTGGAAAGTCTTGAAAAGTTACTTTATTATAAAATTATTTTCGGATATTAAAGGTCCCAAAATTATATATTTCAAGGATAAGGTGATTAGGGTTAGAAATACGCCCATTCAATAGGTTTTTGACAAGTTTATGTCTTAGATTTTAACTTATCTTCTCATTTTATTTAAATCGTTCATTAATGTGGCCATCACTGCATCATCATGGTGTCATAAATTAATTTATTTATTTAATGTCTAAAAATTATAAAAAAAGACCATGATATAGGAAAACTATTTATATTTATAATTAATAGTTATAGGAAAAATATTACTTGTATAAGCTCATGTAAACATTGTTTTAGTAAAACAACACATGTTTGTGACATTTTTATTTTAACTTTAAATAAAAAGTTATTAATGTCATTTTCAAACCCAAGTGGCTCTATGGGGTCTCCAATTTGACCCAGGTATTTTCTTGGTCGACTTATCCAATAAGTTTAGGACAAGTGTAAAGGTAATTTCATATTATTATATCATTATATTTACATTAAATTACACTAATTACCTTTAATCGCGATTAATAAAACTTAAAAGTTACTATTCACCAAAAAATTATTTTAATCCCATTGAACCACATTTTGAATCCTAATTACAACCATGTATGTTTGATTTTTTAAATTCAAATCACAGAGGTGATAAAATTTCATTTAAAAGAAAAATCAGTTTTTTTAACTACCACTTAGTGGTTTCACTATTCATCAAAAAATGAAGTTTTTCATAAAAATACCAAAAATTCACCCTAATCTATATTTGATATTCTGAATTCAAATATGATTTCTATTTTAAAAAATTCAAAAAATATAAATTTCATTAATTAATTTAACAATTAATTTCCATTTCCAAAACAAATAGCGTGTTTTTAAGAAACAATATCTATCAAAAGATTGACACTTGTTTAAGTCCAATTTCAAAGTGAAATTAATTACAATGACCACCATTGGATTAAATTGTAAAAATATATTCTAATTTCACTTTAAAACCAATTCAAAAGATAATCTAATAATATAAATAAATTAGATTAAAGAGAGGTTTTGAATTTAAATACAACATTTTTAACTTATTCAATAAAAAAAACTTTATCGGAAAAATAACTAAAACGTACACAAAGTAAATTTTGATGTCCTGATTCTAAATAATGATTTTATTTGGTCCAATAGAAAGTATAAAAGTGACCAAAACTATTTTTAAAGAGGGTTCTCCATCAAAAGGCGATAAATCGACCTTTTAGTGAATATTAGTGTATATATAAGCCTAAAATTGAATACTTTACTTATTTTAAGCTGTTATCTTTTAAAAAACATTTAACAAACATATATAATCATATTTTAGTTATTTCTATTCATTCTCGCCAATACAACGGCTATGTGTTAACTACCATTTAAAATAATATTATTATATTATTATTGTGCAACGTAAGATTTCAATGAAACTCATTGTTGTGTATTGGGTATGCCATCGAACATAGCATTATCTTTAAAGAAATATTAATATTTTATTCACAAATATTAATAAATATGAAAATGTCATCTTCTTTATTTACCTAGGATGTTACGCTAGGGGAAATTCAATGTACAAGGGTCTTTTTTATAAGTCCTTGACTCCACCAATTATTAACCTTTTGTTATTTTTGATCATAGTACTTGTATTTGAATTGTAATAAGCCCTTATCGGTCTCATATTTGAAGCTAGACATCCTAAAAACTGAATTATTCTTTTTATTCATTATGACTTAGAATGTTCTTGAAGTTAAGGAAGATGTCATTTGAACATTACATTTCATAAGACTTATAGACCTTTTTTCCTTTGGTTTTTAATGTTATTGACATGTTACATATTGAGTAGATTAATAAACACACACATTTATTTTTCAATACTAACAAAACATAGGATTATTTAAAGACAAACAATGCTTATGTGTGCGGGAATTCGATGTGGCCTTTAAATTTATAATTTTTCCACATCTTTTACTAATATTTTCTATCATTTATTTAATTAATTTTGGTGTTTTTGTAAAATAATTTCACTTTTATAATTTTATAAATAAAATTATGATTTAATTAGTAGTTTTTTATTTATAATCTTTTGATAAGATATTCTATCTTAATTAGGTTTTAGGTACATTAATTTTTCTTATTAATCTTTATAAGTTATTAATCCACCTTGATTTATAATTTTAGGTCTTTTAAGGTTATTAATTAATTAATTAATCAATATTCATCATTCAAAAAAATAAAATTTTAATTTAATCTTATCTCACAACATTGAATTATTTTTAATTATTCAATTTATTTTATAAATTTAGTCTAAAAAATATTTAGATCTTTTTTCTTTAAGGTTTTAATAAGATTTACTAATTTAAACTAAACATATAATTTTTCTCCACATTTTGGTAATTGATCAGAATTATTTTAAATTATAAATTATATCTAATTTCACTTTATGTTACATTTATATTTAATTGAGTAATTTAGTTTTAAAACATTAACTTTATTTACCTATAATTATTTTATTTCTATTACATTTAGTATTATTTATTATATTAATATAATTAAAATTTCAGTCTTTATTTTTTTTTATTTTTTTTGTAGTGTTCCAAACTATCCAGCGGTGACTACGGGTCACCACCTTACTTTGCACGGGTGAGTGGGAGTCACTTTTGTTCTTTCCCCTTCCATTGATGCCTCCTACTGCCATAGTTCCTCTTTCATCCACTTTTTTATCTACAACGGTGACTCAACTCTTCCTTGTCATCGCAGGTTCCTTGCAATCCACCAGTAACTCCACCTCACATCGCTATTACTACCAAACACAACCCAACAATGAGTCACGATTGGGTAATTGATACCAATGACCGCCCGGAGAATTCCGTTTCCCCGGACCAACATTAAATTTCTTTCCTAAATACATTGAGAGCTACAGTAAACTAATAAAATTGATGTCTTTTTCTTGGTATTTTTTCTTTATTTCTTGTGTGTTTCTCTAGCCCATGAGTTCTTGGGGATTGCCCTAGGGCTGGCAGTGATGGGTACTGTTGCCTTTGTGGTCTCACTACTCCCTGGTCAACACATCGTCACTTCTCACCTTTTCTATCTATACATTAGTGCTTCCACTTTCACCCCATCACACTGTTGATCACCCGATGCCATCGTTCTATCTATTCAAGTGCAACAATGAGTGTAAGTCACCATCTCCAAAACCCTCATGACACCACCACTGTTCATGAGATACTATCACCACTCCATCCTCACAAAGCTACGGACACACATCACTCATTGACGATCCTCTTTCCTTTACACACCAATACTTCGAACATCTCCACCCCTCGAATCACTGGTGATTTATTCCACCAAACATCAAACCGTGTAAACTCACTATTCCTACACACCTACTACCACCACAATAAGCTTCTCACCATTCCAACAGAACACCAAATCACAAATTCATCATACATAAAATATTCAAACCCCCATAGTTGATACACTTTAATACAACAATATTTCATCAAATCTGAAGCTTTATGCCTCAGGCCGCCTAGATATGATGACCGCAACTGAGGAGGTGTCACAGTCTGTTGCGGGCAGCACCCCTGTGTGAGAGACAATCCCCACATAATAGCCCAAGAACTATTCGGTGTTTTGGTTTGTTAAAATCCGAAACCCAAAAACGATGTTTATATTCAATTTATTACATGCAAATTGATAAACATATAATGTTCGAGTTGCAATTTCAATACATCGAATGAATATTCAAATGAATACAACCAGTGAACAAATCACAAGGTAGTGGAAATTACAATAATATACAATGCACTTAGTTCTCATTAAAGCAGAAGACATAATCTGTACATGATGATTCATCCAAAACAGAATCAATCAACAATGAGAAATTAAGGAAACAACACCAATGATGAACTGGGCAGTACAAAGCCCAAAACAACTTCTATTTAACCAGATAAATTCAATCAGAATTTAATATACAAGAAGCAACATACATTCATCAATTTTATAGGTCGAATTAACTATGGAAAGGAAAATAGTAAAAGCGACACAGAGGATTTACGTGCTTCGGACATAAGCCTATGTGCATGGGGCTGGATCATCACGAGTTTAATACTATGCAAAAAACAGTGTACAAAGAAAAATTGAAAGAGAGAAGCACAAACAAGTGACATCTACAAAGAATTTAAAAGCTACTAAAGAGTACAATAAGGTGAGAACCCCCTTACCAGGGGTTGGATTTACCTCAGTCGAAGCCTCAATGCAAGGTTCTGTTTGAAGTCACTGTTTTCCAGAACCGCCATGGTTGAGGTTTTTCGCTACCACGAATCATCATCTCCATCAAGGATTGCACACAGCGAACCAACGTAAGGGGCTGCCATAACTCCATGGTTGATTTACACCAGCGCTGCCTCTCTCAAAGAAATAAGAAATCTCCCCATCAGAAACCCTCATTTGGCTTCTCCGCGGCAAGCCAAGAACCCACCAATGTCACCATCTAGATATGGTGTGTACCAGGCTCTTCAACCTATGGATTCCTGATCAGATGTAGCTGCCTCTGTAGCCACTCACCCGGAATGCCAAGAACCAACCGTGTAGGGATAGTTCTACGACAAGCCAAGAAACCCCTAGTCGGGCACTGCTGTCAAACCCTCTCTTTCTCAATCGGCCAGGCTGGGTTGCTCCCAATTTTTGAATCTGATGAAGAAATGATCACCCATGGACCCGATTGCAAGCAGATAAACCCTAGAGATCAAATCTTCTGGGATCATTGTCATGATTGAGGGTGATGTCCAGATCCGTCCTCCGAAATCTCATCGCTACTGTCCAGATCGTATGACGCGAACTAGATCCGATGTCATCCAAGAAGCGTCATTCCCGACCAGATCTGGTGTGTATGGATTTTCAGACCTCTAGTGAGGGTGGCGCAAAGCAGGGTTACAATGACCTTTACATTTTCCGAAGATGCCGATGTTAAAGGATGACGACGGGCCACGTGGTGGAGGTCAAGGAGCAATCGTCTGAGGCAGCGTCTGCAACCCTCTAGAGTATTGAAATCCTGGGGAGGAAGATGAGGCATAGGTGGACCTGCTGAAAACCACTGAACAGAAAACTGTGACACGCTGATGGTTGGAAATCCTTAGGTGGTTCTCAAATTTCCACTGCGTAACAAACTCCTCAAAAAATAAACATATTAAATAAATGAAGCATTTAATTAAAAAAAATGAAATATTAATTCACAAATCTCCACCTTGGAAATTAAATGCATGAAAAAATTTAATATGCAACAACATCACACTATCCACCTTGAAAACTAAAACCAAAACCACATGATTATTCATCACAACTTAGCATCATCAACATGGGCATATCCATAATAGGAAATAACCTATATGGTATGACCCAAACAGTCCCCCTAACCATGTATCAATGAGACACATGTCGCCCAAAGTTGAATGATATTATAAATAGCTACAAAACATTCTTAGAAAAATGGCTCTAAACATAAATAGAGCACATACCTGTACTTACATGATTCGCACTCTGAGACGATGCCAGCGAGAAAGACGGGACCCTCAAATCACATGTTAACATGTCCCTGATCAGCTCACCTATGCCTGCAGAACACAAATAAATAGAGTAGTATCCAACCTCACATAAAACCTGGAAAAACAAAGCTCAGAGAAATTCATATAGAATGAAACTCGGAAAAAAAAGAGGTCAGAGCAAACAAGCAGCAAAAGACACAAATCTCAAAGGCAATCCAATCGCTCACTCCACCTGAATCTAAAACAGATTCAGAAACTCTCCACCTGAGGAGAATAAACTTCCTAGAACCGAGCCAACAAGAGAGGTTCCTAAAAAAAGGGTACTACTTAAAATCTCATGCAGTCCCAAGATTCCTAAAGGAAAACTCTAGACCCATGAGGACACCGGTGATCTAAGGGCGGCACGCTACCAACCATGAAAACCCATTTTAGTCTATCTTCCTAATGATATCTAGGAACCACCTAATATCGCTAAAGAGATCCACACAAATCCACCATGAATCTCGATCGTCACTAAACCTATTCACATGGAACTATCACTCTAAACACTACCCAGACTCAATCACCACTCGTAATAGGTCACGACCAAGAGAAACCAACCCAAAAATAGGACAAACCAGAGCAACAAACCTAGATAAAATTACCAGCTCACTCTCCCAAGGCTATAGGCAGCAACAAGAGCAACGCGGAGAGGGGACACATGCAAAGTAAATGAAACAACCCAAAGAAGGTCTCCACATGAACCCACAAAGACATATAGAACCAAAGTACCAAGAACCATCAGCTTTAAATCTGAGACACGCCGCCTGAAAACACTAACAGGAAGACTCTTGACGCAAGGCACCAGAAGATCCTCAATAGATGGATTCAGAATCTTCACCATAGGAGACGAACGCCTAAAAAATCCAAAAAGAGACGTCCTCACATGAAGGGGAAACTGCAAGGACACAAGCAATCAGTCCCAACATCCTAATACAGCTCTAAAACGCGAGAACAAAAGGCTGGGAGCCAGCTTGAAACTAGGGGAAAACAAGCCGCAAAAAGGCCACACATCCTATTCTAGTCTTACTAACGGCACACGGTTCCCGAGAAACCATAAAAAGCCGCTAAATAGGGTCAAACAGCAACCAATGAAGCTTGGTGATCAGCTAAGCGAAACTACACCCACAAACTACCCTAGACTAATCTCCAAACTCTCTATAGGACCATACCTGGAGAAAACAGTCCTAAAGGATGCAGAGGAACACAGTCGAGCTAACATAAGCTCCTCTCCTAGGCAAAAGGAAAACACTAGAGACAAATGATCCTGCCAAGAACTTACTGCTAACCAGCTCTCAAACAAAGGCAAACCTCACAAAGTACTCATTCCTACCCCGAAACCATAGACACATATAGGTAGCAACTACCAAGAGGCATCTTTGAGGTTCATATGGATAAAGGAAAATGGAAAGAAAATAATGAGGAATCAAACTACCAGTAGGAGAATGAAATTACAACTCAAGAGAGCTAACGACCTAGCTAAACGAAACAATCAAAACACGCTGCAATAGGTAAAAGACACTAAAAATCATTTGAAAGCAACGAACAAGAAATTTCAAATTCTAACGAAGAAATACTTAAACTCAATTAGGCTCTTATTCCACATTGTTGCGGGGAGTGCCCCTGCGCGAGAGACAATCCCTACATAATAGCCCAAGAAGTATTTGGTGTTTTGGTATGTTAAAATCCGAAATGAAAAAACGATGTTTATATTCAATTTATTACATGCAAATTGATAAAAATATAATGTTAGAGTTGCAATTTCAATACATCGAATGAATATTCAAATGAATACAACCAGTGAAAAAATCACGAGGCGGTGGAAATTAAAATAATATACAATGCACTTAATTCACATTAAAACATAATACATAATCTGTACATGATGATTCATCCAAAATTGAATCAAACAACAATGAGAAATTAAGGCAACAGTAGAAATGATGAACTGGGCAGTACAAAGCCCAAAACAACTTCTATTTAACCAGATAAATTCAATCAGAATTTAATATAAAAGAAGAAAAAGACCTTCAGCAATTTTACAGGTCGAATTAACTATGGAAAGGAAAACAGTAAAAGGGACACATATGATTTCTGTGCTTCGGCCATAGGCCTACATGCACGGGGCATGATCATCACGGGTTTATTACTACGCTAAAAATAGTGTATAGAGGAAAATTGAAAGAGAGAAGCACAACCAAGCGACATCTACAAAGCATTTAAAAGCTACTAAAGAGTAAAATAAGCCGAGAACCCCCTTACTAGGGGTCGGATTTACCTCATTTGAAGCCTCAATGCTAGGTTCTGTTTGAATTCACTGTTATTCAGAACCGCCTTGGTCGAGGTATTTCGCTACCACGAATCATCATCTCCATCAAGTATCGCACACTGCGAACCAACTTATGGGGCCGCCACAACTCCATGGTTGATTTTGGCTGGCGCTGCCTCTCTAAAAGAAACAAGAAATCTACCCATCAAAAACCCTCGTTCCGCTTTTCTGCGGCAATCCAAGAACCTGCCAATGTCGTCGTCCAGATCTGGTGTGTACTAGGCTCTTCAACCTATAGATTCATGATGGGATGTAGCTGCCTCTGTAGCCACTCACCCGGAATTCCAAGAACCAACCACACATGGATAGTTCTACGACAAGACAAGAAACCCCTAGTCGGGCACCACTGTCCAACCCTCTCCTTCTCAATCGGCCTGGCTGGGTTGCTCCCAATTTTTGAAGCTCATGAAGAAATGATCACCCAGGGACCCGATTCGAATAAAAGAAGCCCTAGAGATCAAATCTTCTGGGTTCATTGTCAAGATCGAGGGTGTTTTCCAAATCCTTCCTCCACAATCTCATCGCTACTATCCAGATCTAGTGTGTACCGAATTTTCAGACCTCCAGTGAGGGCGGCACGAAGCTAGGTTACAATGACCTTGCCATCATCCGAAGATGTTGATGTTGAAGGAAGACAACAGGCCAAGTGGTGGCGGTGAAGGAGCAATCAGGTGAGGTAGCGTCTGCAACCCTCTATGGCATTGCAATCCTAGGGAGGAAGATGAGGCGTAGGTGGCCCTGCTGAAAACCGCCGAATAGAAAACTATGACATGCAGATGGTTGGGAATCCTTGGGCGGTTCTCAAATTTCCACTGCGTAACAAACTCCTCTACAAATAAACATATTAAATAAATGAAGCATTTAATTAACAAAAAAATGAATTATTAATTCACACAGTCTCGATTCTACCGCTATGGAAAGAAGTATTCACCACTTAGACTGAAGCTAGGCCATTCCCAAGCCGTAAACCATCGAGGGGACCAAGATTTGAGCCACTAGTCATCACTTGGTTGAATCCTACTTGAGGATGAATGCACCACTGCCATCGCCTAGACTGTTGCTACCCACCTCCGTTAGTTTCAAGAAGAAACCCCACACCCTCGGAAGAAGTATAAAAAATAATTATAATAAAATAATATAAAAATAGATTTTAAAAATTATAAAATAATAAATATAATTTAATATAATTATAATTAATAGATAAATAATAAAAAATAAATAAATTATATAACTAATTAATTAAATAATATATATTATAAAAAATAAAAAATAAAAAATAATATTTTATTAATAAAATTAATTATTAAAAATTAATAGTACCAAATTTAAATTAGAAACATCAATATTTGTAAAATTATAAAATTTATTAACTAAAATAAATATTAATAATAATATTAAACAAAATAAATTATTTACATAATAATATAATTACTTTTAATATTAAATTATTTCATTAAACTATTTAATAATTTTTCTTAAATAACTATGATAATAAATATATGTACTTTACAAAATAAATTAAATTAAATAATCAATTAAACAATTTAATTAAAAACAATTTAAATAATAATATTAATAATTAAGTTGCTTTTAAATTTTTTTTGAACAGTTCTTGTTGCCGCTTTTATAGATTCATGTAGGTACCCAAAATATGTCTCGATACATTCCAATGAACTCTGATAATTCAGTTCTGAGTGAAATGTTAAAACGACATGAGATGTAGTAAAAAATGAACATCAGCAGATGCACATTGAAGGACAATTGAATGCTGCTATAAAATATGGGTGACCAACGAGAAGAAAACATATACTTAAAATTTGAATCAATAGTATAATAGAGGGTGATCCATTTATTCATCACTTACCATTCAACAACCCACATTAAGAGACCCATGAAGATCAGAGACAGTTCTCTTGGAGATTCCTTAGAGTCATTGGAGCCCAAATGTAGAGGAGCAGCACAGATTTAAAGTGGGATTTCTTGTCCTTTCCCTCTCAAATTTTTTACTCCATTATTGAGTTGTTTCAATTTCAACTATTGATTATGATCATATGTTAAAAATTTTAGTGCTTTGGGATTCAATTTCTATAGGTTTCATATTTTTTCCTTTTCATTTGATTTCATTTTACAAGAACCAGATTAGACTCGAGGGGTTGGTTTTGATTTGGGAGATTTAAAATTGATTGAGCTCATCTCACGCTTTATTTTCATGTTTCATGATCTTTCAGTGAAATCAATCGTTGAACCAATTCATCGATCATTAAATTCAAAACATTAAAAAATATGGCATGCTCGTTCCTGTTGACTTATTCTAAATTCTTGGTTTTATTTAGTTCATCAACTGTCAAAACTAAAGAACATAAATACAACATGTTAAATATTCGGGTGATTAAGATTTAACTTTTCATTTTTTGGAGGTGTGAATTTTATTTACATTTTAAATGAAATGTTTATCCCATTAAATATTGTGAATTTCTTTTGCATGTTTTTTTATTGTTAATTAAAATTAATTTTATTTAATATGCTATTTTTCTAGTCTGTTTCACAACTAGCAATTTCAAACCAACTATGCCTTTCCCACCATCCACATATTCCTCTTACTCAATGTGATCATCCCCTGAAAGGGGGGTCTCATTCTTTTGTTATCCCATTTGTTCCGCTCTCCAAAAAATCAAGAGCCCTAGATTGATCTTGGAGTGCAGCTGTCACATCGCATGGGGCATCGATTCTGGTTTGCTGCAAGAAGGCAAGGGGGACACTACCGGTGCATAGCGGGGCTTCAGGGAGATTGTGTGGACCGTCGGTTGGAATCTGTGCAACGTGGCCGCGTTCGACTCCTACCTCTTCATCCTACTCAATAACAATGGCAGTGGAATAAAGGAAGCGATGAGGGACTTCAAAGACAAGGGTTCTTGATCCAAGGGGGTCGTCCTTTGGGTTTTTTCTCTTCTAGCAGCGTAGGGTTCGGGCAGATCTAGTTCCAGATCTGGGTGATGTAGCTCGGGCACAGATAACTTGCAGTGGTTGACCTTTGTTTCTAGTGGAATCTTGGTGTGGCATCATCTTTTTAGCTTCATCTGCAGTGCTTCAAGCTCAAATAGATTCAGATCTGGAAAGTGGTAGCAGACTTGGATAACAGTGGCACACTTTGAGGGCTATATATGGTAGACTTGGACAACTTTTGATGGTCTAAGAGGTCAGTCCTTGGAGAGCTCAATCCTGACCGTTGTGACCAGAAGGATCTGACATGGTTTTTTTGGGGGAAACAAAGGTGAAACTATACCCCTAGTAAGGGGGGTTTCGGTACGGTTTCTATTTCTTTGTTGGTTCTTTGTTTCCTGTTCATGTCATTTCTTTGTTGTTTCCTTGATAATTGTTGTAATACATTTTTCTTGTATAGTGAAAAACCCTGGATGATTCTTCCCTGTGCACGTAAGCCAATTGGCAGAAGCATGTAAATCTATATTTCCATTTTAATGCTTTTTAAATTTGTTTTTGTTGACCTGGTTAATTGTTGAACATTCTCTTTCTTCCTTATTTATTTAATTAGAAGCAACTTTGAGTATGCTGTTGTTGAATTTGATGTTGCTAGAAAAGCATTTGTTCATTCCAGTTTGTGGAATTTGTTAGATGAATTAAGTTTATGTTTATTGGCTTATGATAATAAGACTAGAAAAATAAACATTGATTTCATATTTTGAATTTGCGATCCTAATTTATACCCAGTGGATCCTGGCTATTCGAAAGGGGGACTGCCTTGCATGGCGCACCTCCCCCAACAAGTGGTATCAAAGCCTAATTGGGTATAAATTTTTGTCGTTAAAATTCGAAATCCTACATTCATTGTTTGAAATGATTTTGTTAGTGGCTTTTGCATGTGCAGCATGCTTTGATTGTTTCTTTCATCTAGGTCGTTTACTCTCTTTGGCTATAAAATAGCAATAAGTTTTTTTTTGTTTTCCTTATTATTCCCTTTACTGTTTTCCTGTTGGAACCCTATTAATTCCTCTTGGTAGTTTCAATGTGTTTATCTTGTTCCGGGGTCTGGAAGGGGTTAGTGCGAGGTTGGTCTGGGTGAGAGTTTCTTGGTTAGTAGTAAGGTTTTTGGCAGGGTCAGTCGTTTTTTTGTTTGGTCTCCTAGTTTTGTCTTTATCCTTAGGAGAGTGAGCTAGCAATTAGCTCACGTTTGTTCCTCTGGTGTGTCCTGGTTTTGTGCTGGTGTCTCTAGGTGTGACCCGCTACGAGTGGTGATTGGGCCTGGGCAGTGTGTAGAGAGATAATGTTATGTGAATAGGTTCGGTGATGATCGGGCTTCATGGCGGTTATGTCAGGATCTCTTTAGCGATGTTAGGTGGTTCCTAGATATCGTTGGGGATAGACTGAGATTGGATTTCTTAGTTCATAGCGGATTGTCCTTGGATCACTGGTGTTCTCGTAGGCTTAGAGTTTTACCTTAGTACTCTTGGGACAGCATGTTTGAAGTGGTACCTGATTTTGAGGAACCTCTCTTGTTGGCTTGGTTTAGGATGTGCTTTTGTCTAGTGTGCTTCAGTGGGGTAGAGTTGTGGGTTCAACTCTGGATTTTCCATATTCATGTCCTAGGATGGGTCGGTCTTCTCAGGTAACCTGGTGTGAGGATAGTAAGATGTTGGGAAGTTGTTTGAGAAGCAGGTTCATGAGGAGATGTTTGGCTAACCACCAGAATTCATGACGGTACTGCTCTTTGATGACATTTGAGGGGTATCTTGGAATTAGGTGCTTGATGTCATCGGGATAGACTAGGATGGGTTTTCCCTATATCGGTAGCGGTCTTCCCTTTCTTGCTGGGTGTGTTTCCTCGTGGTTATGAGTAGGCTCTAGGATCAGGGTTGTATGGGTTATATAGCGGTTGATGTTAGGAGGTGTCTTCCCCTGTTGCACAGTTCTAGGTAGTGTTTTCTCCTTAGGTGGAGATTTTTCTGGGTCTGATAAATTCAGGTGGAGGCCAGTTTTTCATTGCTATGCTTGATTTCATAGTGTTTATTTTATTACTGCTATTTGAATAACTGAACTTCTTTACTCAGTGGTTCTTTATGAATTTTCTGAGATGTTTGTTTTGCCATGTTTTTTTTGAGGATTGGTACTGCTGTTTTTGTTTCTTGTGTGTAGGTACTTGTTAGCAGTATGAGACTTCCTCGATGACATCATCTCAGAGGTCTTCTCAGGTAAGTGCAGGTATTATTTCTCTTTATGTTTGGAGTTTTTTTAAATTATGATCATGTTTAGCAGTAGTGTAGAATATCATTAATTTTGGAATCATGTGTCACGTTGATGCCTGAAGGAGGACCATTTTGGTTTGTACCTTGTAGGTGTTTCATGTTTAGGATGTGATTCCTGAATTAATGATGATAGGTGGTGCAGAATCATCTTTTGGTTAGGATTTTATTTGCAAGGTGGAGAGTATGTTGTTATTTCATATTAAATCTATTTTTGAATTTTAATTAACAAGGTGGAGATTTTTAAATTTCTGTTTCACGTTTTTTTATTTTTAATTAAAATTTGTTTTATTTAATATGTCGTTTTTTTAGTTTGTTTCACAGCTGGAAATTTAGAACCGCCTATGCCTTTCCCACCATCCACATATGCCTCTCGCCAAATGTGATCTTCCCCTGAAAGAGGGGTCTCGTTCTTTTTGTATCCCGTCCATTCCACTCTCCAAAAAATCGAGAGTCCTAGATCGATCTTGGAGTGCAGCCATCACATCGCATGGGGAACCGATTGTAGTTTGTTTCTAGAAGGCGAGGGGGACACTACCGGTGCGTGGCAGAGCTTCAGGGAGATGGTGTGGACCGTCGATTGGAATTCGTGAAATGCGGCAATGTTCGACTCCTACCTATTCTTCCTGCTCAAGAACAATAGCATGGGCATAAAGGAAGCGATGAGGGCCATCGACGACAAGGGTTCCTGATCCAAGGGGGTCGGACTTCAGGTTTTTTCTCTTCTAGCAGCACAGGGTTCAGGTAGATCTAGTTAATGATCTGGGTGATGGAGCTCAGGCGTAGATGACTTGTAGTGGTCAACCTTTGTTTTCAGTGGAATCTTGGTGTGGAATTATCTTTTAGGCATTATCCGCAGTGCTTCGGGCTCAAATAGATTCAGATCTAGAAAGTGGTAGCAGGCTCGGATAATGGCGGCACACTTTGAGGGCTATGGTGGACTTGGATAGCTTTTGACGGTCCAAGAGGTCGGTCCTTGGAGAGATCAAACTTGACCATTGTGACCAGCAGCGTCTAACATGGTTTTATTCTGGGGAAACAAAGGTGAAACCATACCCCTGGTAAGGGGGGTTTTGGTCCAGTTTCTATTTCCTTGTTGGTTTTATATTTCATATTTATGTCAGTTCTATGTTGTTTCCTTGCTACTTGTTGTAATCCATTATTCTTGCATAGTGAAAACCCCTGATGATTCTTCCCCGTGCAAGTAGGCCAATTGGCCGAACCACATAAATCTATCTGTCCATTTTACTACTTTCCGTATTTGTTTTTGTTGACCTGGTTAATTGTTGAACATTAGCTTTCTTGCTTATTTATTTAATTAGAATTAGCTTTGACCATGCTGTTGTTGAATTTGATGTTGCTAGAAAATCATTTGTTCATTCCAGTTTTTGGAATGTGTTAGATGAATTATGTTTATGTTTATTGGCTTATGATAATAAGACCAGAAAAATAAACTTTGATTTCGTATTTTGAATTCGCGATCCTAATTTATACCCAATGGGTCATGTCTATTCGAAAGGGGGACTGCCTTGCGTAGCGCACCTCCCCCAACAAATAGAGTATAGTTGTTTTTCCTAAGTAGTCATATTATTTGATCATCTCTCAACATTAGTGTACTCACTTCTTGTTCTCAAAACTGTTTCAAATTTTTATATAAAAAAATATAATTTATCATTTTTCTTATAAAAAAATTAAATTATATAATGATTAAAAAATGATAAAAAAGGGATACCCCACCCACTATTGACACCAGTAAGTGTTTTCAAAATAAAAAAAGGAAATCTGGTCAACCTTCCCTATGGGTTCAACCCTACAAGCCACTATAGAGTAGAAGTATAAAGAATTAAATTTTTAATCTTTAACTTGTTTTCAATGATGAGTGTTTCATGAGATCACAATCATTTCCTCGAGTTCCCAATGTAGACAATGCATTATAAGTTAGAGGAGGCCACAACAGGGGTCTTTTATTTTTGATAATAGAGCCAAATCCCAAAAATGATTACTAAAAATAATGAGAGCTCAATGAGAAAGTTAATTTTTTTTCAATAAACTATTTTTTACTCATAATTATATTTGTTTTATATTTCATTATCATAGTCCAAAATAATTGTTTGACTACTCATGTAAATATTGAATTCTACACATGATGACGTTACCAAAATTGAGGAAGAATAGATGGTCAATGATGAAACTATATAATTATTTGGGGATCAACAACATGTTAACAAAAAAATAATGAAATAGAATATGATTTTTTTCTAAACTTATCAAGGTATGATATATGGGTATAATATTTGAGGTTTGTTGGAGTCAAAACAACCAACCTATTGACCCCAACATGTCAATGTTCTTTAGTAATGTTGGGGTCACAATGTTAATAAATGTTCTAATTGGTATAGAATCATGGATCCATTTCCATACTATAATGAAGGAAACCCTTTTGAAAGATTTTAAGGTAATATTATGGTATACTTTCTATATTTTATAAAAATTATATATAATGAAATTTTTATTTACATTTAATTATTCTTAGAAAATATTCATTTATTTTATATACTTTCTATAGGAAATATGTCTTAATGGCTATTAAAAAATCCCCATAGAGGATAATGGACACTTATTACTAGGTTTCATATTAGGTATGTTGATGGTAAAGTAAAGCCCCACCCACCAGTTACTTATTCACACATTTTATTGTAAGAAACATGTACAAATTTTATTAGTGTTCCGAATGAGAAATCCTTTCAGGAGAATATTAGTTGATAAAATATTATTTAAAACCATTTATGTTATCCAATTTAATCTTAAAAAAATCCAATTTGTTAAACCAAAAAGGAGTGCTAAAAATAAACAACATGTATCAAAGCTAATATAACCCAATCATAAATCTTGGTTGGGGTATGCATCACTAGAGAATAAAATGGAATGTATTTTCTATTTATAATAAATGATTTATGTCATATGAAAAAATAAATATTCCATTTTTAGTATATATTTTGATGAATCAAAATCAGAAGCCACTTCCATCTCACATCTTATGCTATGTAAGAATTATTGTGTAAATGATGAGGGTAAACTAGTTGAAAAATAAAAAAATTAGTATGGGAAACATGTTAAAGTATGACAGAATAGTAACTCTTTATGATTTATTATAGAATTATATAAAAATATATATTTATGTTCATATGTTTTTATACAATTTAGATAAAATAATTGGTAGTGACTAAAGCCAAAGAAAAAAAACATTTAGAATATTTGATCTCGCCAAAACAATATGGTCAGGTTAGATGTGTAGGTTTTGGAGTGTCTCCTTGAACATATTTTAAGAATACCAAACCAAAAGAAGAAATATATCAAATGATGAAAGGATTGTAGGAATAAATATTAAAAGATTTTATTTACCGGTCCGATTTGGTAGACCCATATATGGGAATGGATCATGGTGTACTGAAAATGGAATAAATATCAGCTCATGAAAAACCAAATGTCCCCACCATCTTTGAGGCTAGTCAATCCCTGAACCTACATACCCAACCTGATTTAATAATTTTTTCCATTACACTTTCTCATATATGTGAATGAAATAAATTCTAATAAATTTTTATGTCTAAAATTTTACAGGGTAAAGTTATATTTGATTTCTACCTATCATCACCCTTGAACTACCTTTTTGTGAGGGGACGATGTATTATATCCCATGGGACATGAAATACAATAATGAACTCACAAAAGATCACAATAAAGTGGAGATTAATGTATTTCAATTTCTGAGTGTTGAGTTTCATATCCAACTTGATCATCCAAATATTACAACGGACAATGATTCTATTGGAACATCATTACATGTATGTCTAATCATAGAATGATACATGATGTATGATCTTTAAAATTATTTCTAATCATAAACCTATAAAAGATTATGGAAAAATGTCTGATGTGAGCTATGATATTATATACGGATAAAATGATGAGGAATCCAAATGTCGGATCAAGAAAATCTAGTGAATCAACTGAAATAACATCCTTCTAGGAGTGGATTCCCCATGCTAGTTCCAATGAAATATATATTATCATTAAAACATCATACATACACCAAATATAGAGATATATATGTGTCTTAAATTCAATACGAAGAAGAAATATTTGGAACTTTCATAATAGACATGGTTTTTCTCAAGAGTATAAATGATATTTTCATGTTTGAATTGCTGGAAGTCTTAGTTGTGAATAAATTCATAATGTACATTTTCAAAATATATCTATTAAAAAAATTATCTACTACGTTCATTAATTTTAACAACTATTCATATTTTTTACATGCATTTTTATACAATATAAAGGTAAGACATTATGAGGAACAATTTTTATTCATTAGTCCCTATATCATTTCAATTGATGAAATTTCATTAGAGTTGAAATAAACTGATAAGAAAAAATATGACCCATGCAAGAAATTTGAGAAGAAAATAACAAACAACAATATCATTTTGATTCATTCAATGAATGGGTTAAACTATAAAGTCTAATCATCATAAAATATACATTTATTATTTTAGTAAATTAATTTTATTTTAATTTTTAAGAAGAATTGGATGCTAATCACAATCAATATGGATACCCAAATATATTTTTTCATCTTCTGGATGGATTTATATCAAACCAACCACACATGATGTGTGTTATGAATTTTAAATGCACTAAAATTAATACAATATAGATGAACACTAAATTATATGTTTTAGTTTCTATTTTAATTATATTTATTTAAGATATGGAGATTTTTAAATACAGTCTTAATCATGGTATGAGGTTAGTGAATTAAAATAAGAAGCCTATATATTACTTTAAATGGAATCATATTAAGGTATTTATATAAATATTTATCTGTCAAAAAATATTTCAAAACAATTAAATTTTTTTTGTCAATGATTTTGATGTTTCTAAAGAAATAATAACAAAAATGATTGTGGTTATTATGTATGAAAATTTATGAAAGATATCATATACCACCAGAGTACTAATATCCCTGAACATGTAATTTCTTAAGGTAATTAAAATTTCCTGAAAAATATTTATTAATCATTTTTTTCTTCTAATTTTTATCAATACTTAAAATATTTCCAGTAATCTACATGCTCAAAAGAGGAATTATGTTTTTTTAGAGATGAGTGGGAAGCATACATGGCGTCATAATTTTTAACAATATCAAATTTAGGTGATTACATACTATGTTTTTGATATTGTAATTGTTATGGCCTTTGAGATACACATGTGATATGAATCATTATAATTAGAATGCTAATATATTATTTTTGATCTATATCTCAAGGATAAGTATAGTAGAGTAACTATATTTTTTTAGAAATGAATGGGAAGAATACATGGTGTTAGAATGTATACAAACATCTGGAATAGGTGACTTACTACTACTTAGTTAATTTTCTCATCATTTTGTCTTGTTTTTAGTTAATTTTATTATCATTTTTATCTGATTCTTATTGTTTTAAATTTACACATTAGTTCAAAACACATGTAACATGATCCATACTAAGAAAAAAATTAGATTGTTTTGATACATTAGGAAAACAATCCATAAGAAATTTTGGAAGTGTACGAATTGATCACACATCAATATGACACATGATTTGTTCAGTATGACTCAAAGAGACAATTTTCAATACAAAAGATTAAATTTACTTTAAAACTTGCGTCATATCATGGAAACTAAGAAAACCAGCTCATATTGTTTCAAAAAATTATGAAAATTATCTACAATTCATTTTTGATATATAGAAATCAACTACATGTCAATCTGGCACTCAATGTGGTAGGTATGTCTCCAATTGTCTATTTTCAATATAAAAGTGTCATTTTAGTTTAAAATGTTGTCCACATGATAAAATCTGGGATAACAAACTCATATTGTTTTCATTCTTTAGGAATAAAATAAATAATTTTTATTTCAACTATAAGAATTTATTTTATGCTAATATAACACACAATGTGTTCTTTATGACTCAAATAACATGTTTTCAATATAATTACCATTTTAGTTTAAAACCCATGTCACATATCCAAAATTGAGAAAACAAGATTATTATTTACAAACATTAGGTAGATGATAAATAATTCATTCTTGATATGTAGGAATCGACGACATATCAATATGACACTCGATGTGGCTGATATTACTCTAAGTATGTTTTTTCAATATAAAAATGTATGTTTTAATTAAAACACACATCACATGCTCAAAAATGATAAAATGAACTCAAATAATATTTAATGTTTAGGAAAAATATCCATAATTCATTTATTATTTATAGGGATCAACCACATATCAATCTGATAGATGATGTGGTTAGTATGACTTGAAGTAGATGTTTTTAATATAAGATTTATTTTATATTAAAATGTGTATCACATATCTAAAATAGAACACACAGTCTTTTAATTCTCTAAAAAATTGCAAAATGATCAATACTTTATTTCTAATGTTTAAGAATGGACCACACATCAATTTGACACACTATGTGGTCAGTATGACTTGAAGTGCATGTTTTTAATATAAAATTGTCCTTTCAGTTTAAAACACACATCACATAACCAAAACATAGAAAACGTTCTTGGATTATTATCACACATTATGATAGATATCCATAATTCATTTTTTATGTGTATTAAATGGCCACATGTCATTTATATAGAAGATGTAGTCAATAGGGCTTGAAGTGATTTTTTTCAACATATAATTTTAATTTGAGTTTAAAACATGTATCACATTGCTAAAATTAAACAAACAAAATCATATTGTTTTGAAACATTTGGAAAATGATCTATAATATATTTCTGAAATTTTTGAGTCGATCATACTTAAATTTGAGACATGATGTGGCCAATATGAATCAAAGTGGGTGTTTTCAATATAATTTTCATTTTAGTTTAAAATATATCTGACATAGACAAAATTGAGGAAAATAGATCATATTTTTTAAAACATTTCTGAATGAAATCCATAATTCTTTGGTGATATATAGGAATTGACAACATATCAATTTGATAGATGATGTGGTGTGTATGACTCGAAGGGTATGTATTCAATATAAAATACCATTTCATTCTAAAATGTGTATCACATACCCAAAACTAATAGGACATGATTAAATTTTTTTTAATTTTTTTAGGAAAAGGATCCATAATATATTTGTGAAGTGAATGAATCTACATCCCATAAACACAACATACGGTGTCATTAGTTTGACATAAAGTGCATTCTTTTAATGTTAGTGACATTTTAGTTTAAAATGCCCATCACATAACCAAAACTAGGGAAAAAAGTTCATATTGTTTTCAACCACTATAAAATTGATCCATAATACATTTCTTATTGTCTATCAATCAACCTCACATCAACCTGACACATAATCTGGTTGGTATGACTCAAAGGGCATGTTTTCAATATAAGTTAATTATATATTAAAACACACCACACATATCCAAAATAATGAAAACAAGTTTTGTATGGTTTAAAAAATTAGGAAAATTATGAATAATTCATTTTTTTTACTTGTAGGAATTGACCTCATGTCAATCCAACACATGATGTAGTCGATATGAATCAATGTGTGTGTTTTCAATAAAATTTTCATTTTAGTATAAAAGGAGGATCACCCAGCCAAAACTACTCCAATGAGGTCAGAATGATTTCAAACACTAGGAAAATGATCCAAAATTCATTTTTATTGTCCAAGAATCAATGTCACATCAATCCGAAAAACGATGTGGTCAGTATGGCTCGTTGTGCGCAATTTCTATATAACTATTATTTTAGTTTTTTATGCGCCTAACATAGAAAAAATCAGGATAACGAGTTTGAATTGTTTTCAAACATTAGGAAAACGATCCAAAATTCATTTTTTACCAGTAGAAATCAACAGAACATCAATCCAACACATGATCTGGTGGGTATGAATCGAAGTGAGTGGTTAAAAAATAAGTTTTATTTTTGTTTAATATCTGCTTCACATATAAAAAAATGAAACAATTAGCTCAAATTATTTCAAAACATTTGGAAAAAATCTTTAATATATTTTGGATGTGAAGGAAATAACTACACATCAATCCAACATATGATTAACTGATAATATCATTAATATATACCATAATTTGACATATAATTTATCATTTGTGGATAATATAACATTAAAATTATAATTTCTTTATATTTTTCTTTAATTTTTCTAAAATAAAGATGGTTATGTAAAGGGGAAAACTTTTACACTGAGTTTTATCATTAGAAGGAGTCTCCTAGTTTTGATTTTGTATATGGATTGTAATTGTTTTTGTTAATTGTAAATATCACATTAATTTAAATTTTTATTTTGTAAATTTAGAATTTAAATGATAGTGTTATGTGTTATCTTTTTTGAAATCTAGAATAAAATATATTATATTACATTCTATGTATTCTAATCAGGTTTGATTTTATAGGGCTGTTGAATGGATACTGTAAGGCTGCATCCATATAGGATCTGAAATAGACTTTATCAATGCTTCATCTTCTGATTATAAATATTTCCATTCATTAAAAATTTATCTAGAACTGATAAATGGAAGCTTCTTAAGATCTTCTAAAAATGATTATAAAAAGTTACTTTATCACAACTTTTTGAAAGTACTTTCAAAGCGTACCATTAACCACATTTTTTCTAGCTCTGATAAAATATTAGGGATTTAAAATTTTCCTAAAATTTTATCACTTTTATGTGGTAAAAAAGATCATTTTTAGAACTATTAAAAGTGTTTCATGTTTTAATAAGCTCCCAAAAGAGGCATAAATCATTCATTATCAAGGAATAAATTACCTAATGGACCGATTACATCATAGTAACACTTTACCAATTATCCATTTCATTTATCATATACTCTCAGTCTTTTATTGACTTAATACACTACAATAATTATTTAAAATTAGATAAATTATTGTTCTAAGATATTATATTAGTATAACATACAACTACATTCTTACTCATTCCACTACTATAGAAATGGTTTATCAAAGTGCAAGATAATGCCTTTATTAGTGATATAAAATAATTGTTGATCTAACTGCCATTAAATATGGTAGATTTTATCAGCACTATAAAAAAATAGATTATGGGGGACCATCATCAGTGCTAAAAAGCACTCATAAAGGTGGTCCTTTATCATTATTAAAAAGGTGTTGATAAAGGAGTATTTTATCAATGCTTTTCTAACACTAATAAAGGTATCCCTTTATTAGTGTTAAAAGTGGCACTGGTAAAGGCCGACCAAATATAGTGTGTTGTTAATATTACAACACCATACTCTAGAAAATTAACATGTATACAAAATTCATAATTTAATTGAAATAAAAATTACCTCACAGATACATGATAAAAATATATTATACACAAGTTAAAAATTTATTTTTACAATTACATTAGAAAGAACTATAAAAAACATTAAAAAAACATCAATGGTTTCATTTTCTTTGGCACCTAAAAAACTCTCATAAAATCCTTTTCATGGTATTTTATGCCGAACAAACCACCCCATATTGAGTACAAAAAATACACTTGTATATGAAATCAATTATTATGCAAGTAATAATACAAATAATAGAATTAACTGTAAATATGAAACAATACGTTAATAAAATGTGAATTTTAAATAAAAGGACATGGTTGGATTCATACCAGTCACACAATTCATTATATTAACGTATGGTTGAATCATACATGTCACAAATTACATAAGGATTATTTTACTAAATTATCATAATAATTGAAAACTATTTTCTCTCAATTGAGTATGTTAAATGTCTTTTATTGTAAAATTCCATTTTAAACTGAAGACATGAACTTTGTGTCATAATGGTAACTTCATTTGTCAGCTCAACATGAGAATGATTCCTACATATCATAAATGACATATGAATATTTTTTCAAAACTATCAATAAAATATGTGTTTTTTTATTGGTTTTTATTGACTTACACATTTTTTAAACTAAATTGTAATTTTTTAGATGATAACAGACACTTTAATTCATACCAAGCACATTGTGTCTTGGATTGAGGTATTGAAAATTCATACATGACACAAATGACTTATGGATCATTGTCCTAAATTATCAAAACAATAAGAATTTGTTCTATTGATTTTATGTATGGGACTTGTGTTTTAAACTAAAATAAAAATTTTAAATAAAAGACAAACTTTGATTCATTATTATCACACCATGAATTGGATTGGCCTGTGGATGATTCATACATGACATAGGTGACTTATGGATCATTTTCAAAAATTATCAAGAAAATCCAATGTGTTATCTCAATTTTTAGTATCTCATATGTACTTTTACTAAAATGTCTATTTAAACTAAAAACACACACTCTTCGTAATACCAGTAACATCTTGTCTATTTTTTGAAGTGATTTAAATCGAGCATAATAATATTGCTGCTTGCTGCATTATGGAATAACAATAAGGCTATGAGTAATGAAAAAAAAATTCCCCGAAAAAATACCAAGGTAGGTATCTGAATGAAAATACTACAGAATTTAAATCAAATAAAAAATTTCATAAAAGAAATAATTTTTTTAAAAAAACACTATAAATAAAATTCACAATCCTAAAACCAATTGATCATATGAGTATATCATTCATGGAAATAAGTAGAAATGGTTGTTGAAAAGGATTATATCAATGTCTTCTATGTTATTCGTGTACTGAGTTCCTTTACATGTGTAATTGCACTAGTGGTCTCGTATGGAAAAACTGAAGTAGCTCAATCTCCCGAAAATGGTACATAGTGGCTTGGTAGAGCATTGGATTAAATGCGACAAAGAACTAAGCTACCAAAAGCAATTAACATCCCATACATGGGATGTGGAATGGAGATAGGTAGGAATTACATTTGTTTTAGATACATTGTAGAGGTAGACTATATTTTGTATGGTGATCATGTTATGTTTGAAAACTATGGTAATTTTAATGGTGGAAATCAATGGAGTGTGTAGGCAAGATAAAAATTTGAGAAAATTAAAAAAAATTGAGGGGGGGGGAATGAATCAAAATATGTAGTATTAGAAAGGTGTCGATTCATCTGAAATGACATGGGAAAGAGAAAAAAAGATTCTTTTCAGTAAGAGCTTAAACGGTCTGAGTTAGGATAACTTGTTTAGGGTTTTATTTAAGAGACATGGAAGGGTTTTAGCAACACATAAAAAAGATCTCACATATAGAAGTTGTAACAATGACAAAATAATAAGAGCGGATAAAAATTATCTTTGTGAGCATTGATAAAACATATTTTTATTAGCACAAAAATTCTTGCGCTGATAATGATTTGTTTGATCAACAATTTTTTAGCGCTGAAAAAACAACTCTTTTTCACCTCTAATATCACTCATAAAAACAATATTTTAATAATATAATTAATATATTCCAATTTATATATATATGTAACTATAAATATAAATATATATATACATATATATACAATTATAAATAAATATAAATATATATAATTATAAAAAAATTTGTATTTATATAATTATATAATTATATATAATTATAAATATAATAAATATATTTTTTTATTTAAATATTTTTATTATATTTTAAAAATAATATATATATATATAAATTTATAAATATAATTATAAATAAATACATTTTTAATTTTTTTATATAATTACAAATATATTTCTATAATTATATATATATGTTTGTGTATCATTATATATATATATATATATATATTAATATATAAATATAAATAATTGTATATATATATATATATATTATTTAGATTTATTTATTATAATTATATATTTATATTTATATTTATATTTATATTAACAAATAACTATTTTTATAAATATTTTTATATAATTATTAATATATATATATATATATTTAATTATATATTCATATATATAATAATATATTTCATAATATATATGTTTCATAGTTTATAAATATATATAATTATAAATATAAAAAATATTTTTATTATTTCAATATAATTATTATAATTTTGTAATTATTTATATAAATAAATATCCATTTATAATTATAATTATAAGAAAATATTTTTGTAAATTATTTATATAATTATATACATTTATATAAATATATATATATATAATTAAATATTTCTATATAATTCTATATATATATATATATATATATTCTAATATATTAATTTATATAATTATAAATATAGTAAATATATTTTTTATAATTTTATAATTATTTTAATATATATTTATATTATTACATATATTTAGTATTTAATCTATAAATATATATAATTATTAATTGAATAACTATATTTATGGTTTACATATATTTATTATAATTTTATTATTATTTTCCTGGTTGGATCAACCATGGATTTGGAGACCAACCCCATGACCCCGAATTTATTAATAAAAGAAAAATGTACAAGGAAGGAAATCTGTCAAACAAGGCATAAAATTCCATCATTAGAAAAACAAATTCAATCCCTACAAGTCACTCTAGATCTCAAATTCCTAGGATATCTTCCTCTACACATTTGATGCCAACCTCTTCTCCATGTCTTGTCCTTTTTCATGGTCCTATATTCTTCATCCATTGAAGATTAATAGAAGCCTCTCAGAGTAATGAAAATCATGAATTTCCAAGACAGATACCAACAGTCCATCTCTAGATTGGATTAGAATCCATCTTCACTATTTATTAATACCAACTTCTAAAATGATTAAATATCATTGAAATCGAATACATAAGGCTCCATAAATGAAAATATTAACTCACTTTCGATAAAACACATTCCATCTCTTTCTTATGGAGTCATTCACTGGGCATTTCACCTTCGTGGTCCTCTAGAGGTATGATGGTGGAGTTTTTCGCCTGAGATATATAATATTACTCATCTAAAGATTTTACAAAAGAAACGTAAGAATATTTTATTAGGTCAGTAAAATGAGGATGAAAAGTCGCTCTACATTCTCAAAAAACATTAGTTGTCCTGAAAAATATATTTTCAATTGGATACACAACCTTCTGGGGGCATACCTTCAATGTTTTACTACCTAAAGGGACATCTTGCATTTGGACCAGAGAAGATGTGTCAGAACCTAGATCTTCGTTTCTGGTATGTCTATACTTTTTTGGAGTTTTTGAGAATTTTTGGAGATTCTGGAAATTTTCTAAGTACACGCCATGTACTTTATGTGTACACACCGTGTACTCTTCTCCGGCTCGAACCCATGTGCTGGCCGTGCCCGGGTCATACACACGGTGTGTAGGGGTGACGTGGAGGCTGATTTTGGTGGAGTACGGAAAAACCTAGTACATCCCAGGTACCCTAAAAGTACACACCGCGTACTATTCTTTTTTTTCACTAAACAGACCGGGGTCACGCCTCATCACCATATTTTTCTTCTTCTAGGTCTGGTTCAACCGAGAGACACCATACGACCGGATCTTCCTCGAGCCCCCGCCTCTCCTTCTGTTCTCCGATTCGAGCACGGTCGATTGCATTGGAAGCGCAACGGTGAGTTCTCCCTTCTTCTTGAGCCTTGTTTTCCAATTCTTCATCCTTCTCAAGTTATCTAAGGTTGACCTTTTTGTGCATTTTCTCATATCTACGACATTCTAGGGAGAATTAGTCATCGTGGTTCAAGTATATCGATCTCCCAGGATCGAGGTAGGTTGTTTGTGCCTTGTCATTCAAAGTCTCTAAGTTTTATGTGAGAATTTCCCCCAATACTCGTGAACAGGGTATCGCTTGTTACCCTTTTTCCTTCATTGTTTTCCTTCCTTGCTTGTATGTTTGGGTAGAGGTAAATTGACCTTTTTAGAGGATAAATTGTTGTTCTTGGATGTATATTTCCCTTGATTTGTTCTGTTCATGACCTTTGGGTCTCATTTTCCTTTGGCTGCTACACCGGTTTCATGCCTTGTGGTAATAGGTTGAAGTGAAACTCATGACATGCTTGTTTCCTTGTAGACTGTTTAGCTAAGTATCTCTATAGGTGTACCTTAGTTAGCCAAGTAGATCTATAGGTGTACTTTAGACTTATAGCATTATTATGCACTGAATGGCACGGGGCTGAGAGAACCTGGTGCTATAGACTATAAGGGATAGACCGAGTGAGTTTCCTAGAGAGTCTTAGATATATAGACAACAGAGGGGATGTACCGAGTGAGCTCCCAGAGAGTCTTGGATTTTTTATAGACTACAGGAGGGTAGACCGAGTGAGCTTCCTCAGAGAGTCTTACCTTGTTTGAATATTTTTAAGAACCTTCCCAAGATAGAGGAGGAATTGACCGAGTGAGCTTCCTTAGAGAGTCTGTGGTATACCTGATGCTATAGGAGGAATTGACCGAGATAGATTCCTTAGAGAGTCTATAGACCTTGTGGATAAGAGGGTTAGACTGTGTGATCTTCCTCAAGAGAGTCCCCGACTACCCTAGACTATAAGGGGAATTGACCGAGTGAGCTTCCCCGGAGAGTCTCATAAATTCTTATGACCAAGCCAGAGGAGTTAGGCTGAGTGCACTGCCCAGAGGTTTGTGGTACATCTTGGATAGGACCATAGGGGATGGATACAAGTACTTCCCAGAGGGTTCCAGGCTTATTAGTTGTTTGTTGCACTACTGTTGATTGGTTTTGTATTGATTGATGCAATGTATCATCTTGTTTTACTGTATACTATTACTGTTTATTGCTTGATTTTGCTGTTTACTACTTATTGTACTTTTACCTGCCATATACTCACTGACTGTTAGGCACAGATCTTCAGGTGAATTACTACTAATATTTTATCTCACATCCTCTTGGGGCCATGCTTTTGGGCACAATAAGACTATGTTGTTGCATGTATAGACAAGGGAAATCGCCCTTCGACTTCTGGAACTTGATTGCTTGGATCAGGGGAGCATGGGACCAAGCATTGGATTGCGATGCTGAGGAGCTGTTTTCTTTTCTTTTGTAAATTTTTGATATTATAGTGTTTTCCAGCATTTTGACTTATTTTGATGCTTTCCTAGTTATGTATCATGCATCATTTCATATATACATATGTGTTCCATTTTGTTGATTTAGTCTTCCAATGTTTATATTGTTGGTTATTACTGCTTATGCTATTGTATGTTTACTTTTCTTCCACTATGTACTCTTCCAATGAGGGATTATTTTCCCCAATATCACACCCAAGGCCCTCGCTGCTAGTCGGTAGCCTCTGGAATTTGGGGAAATGTGCTTGAGGCCTAGTGACCAACTGGGTACGGGGCGCCTCTGGGTGGATTCTGGAATCGGGATATTACAAAGTGGTATCAAAGGACTTTATTTTCTCTTGCTTTACTATTTGGAGACTTTAGCCAGGGATAGGACGGATTCAGTACATGGTAATAAGCTAGGCCTGGGAGTAGCTAACCCGTGTATAGGGAAAAACCATACTACCTCGTTTGTTGCAGTTTTCTGGTTTTGAGATTTTATGGTTGATACGATTTCATCTAGAGTGATTCACATGATTTATATTGTTATTGTTATGATATTACGGTTCTATTTATGTATCAACCCGATGAGATGAGGGTATTCTATCTCATTAATCATAAATGAACTTATAGAAATCACATTCCATGCATTCTTGCCATGCCATTTAGGGTGGATTAGCGATTGCATGTTGTTTTGATAGACGTTGTGTAGATTATGTGTGTTGTTGTGATAAATGCTTGATAGAATCTCTGCTTCTTTTTTGAGAATTTCTTGTATTGTACTTTGTTTAAATGAACTCCAACTTTTGATTCTTGAGGTGTTATAATCCCACTTGAATCGGAAATTGGTGGATCATGATCATGTTTTCTCTTGTAAATGACTATAGGGGATGCCAAGCTTTGATTCGTGGGGAGTATGGGCCCTCACGGATCGGAATTTGGCACCTCCATACCTTGTCTTCCATATTTCTGGGCTTTTGTGCAGTTTCTGAGCTACTACCCAGAAAAACCAAGAATACACGGCGTGTACTTTCTGGTTACACGTCGTGTAGTTTTTAGGCTGTGTTACTGACTGTGTGTGCAGGAACACAGTGTTGTGAAAATAGTTCCAGGAGCATTCTGTGTATGGTATATACTCACCGTGTAGTATAGAGCCTTGTACCCGGCTGTGTCACTAACAACACGGGTCGGGGAAGCTCGAGTAGAACATGCCGTGTTGTAAAGGAACATGCCGTGTAGTTCTATACAGGTACTCGGCCGTGTCACGAACAACACGGGTCTGCGTGACCTTCTCTAAGACACACCGTGTATCTATTAGAACATGCCGTGCAGTTTTTCTTAGGTACCTGGTCATGTCACGAAAAACACGGGATGGTGTCACCTTCTCTTATACACGCCGTGTTTGTTCTGAACATTCCGTGTAAGGGCCAACCATATAGACGACCTTTTAACTAACAACACGGGCCACCAAGTTAGTGTCTAGTACACGCTGTGTCCCTAGGGAACACGTCTTGTATTCTAAGGTTAGTTTGAACCGTGTGAGTTAGCCGTGTAAGGAGACTCGGGTAGGGGAATAGACTTCATGTACACACCGTGTGTTGGGACAACACACTTTGTAGTTTGAGGTGTCACACGACCTATAGGGCAGGGGTACACGCCCATGTCAGTGGCTTAAGAAGACACGCTGTGTAGTTTTTATACATGTTGTGTAGTCGTGTTTTGTAAACTTGTGTCTTTTTATTCCCCTGTTCCTGTTTTGTACTCTTGTGTTCTCTGTTCTTGTTTTTCTGATCTAATGTGTAGTTTTGATCTTTTAGAGATATGCCTCTGAGACGCCCTATGGTTGTACGTCTGTCGTCAGGCAGTGATCAGACGCTAGATATGGCTGATCAGGGACTTCCTTCCAATCCTCTAGTCGAGCCAGCCTTGGCACCGGCGGTTATACCGGTTGCAGGTGCAGAGGCGCATTTTAGAGAGGACTTCCTGAGGATGATCAAGACCTTCCAGGGAGCGCCTCCTCCTGCCCTATCAAAGGATGAGTTGACACGGATTGTCCAGCAGCAACATCCTACTACTTTTTCAGGGTATGGATGACCTCAGGCTACAAAGTCATGGATAGAGGCCACAATGACCATCTTTGAGCACCTAGAGATCCCTCCAGAGAAAAGGTTAAAGCTGGAAACTTATATGCTCCAGGACACCACCAGGAGGTGGTGGGAGGTGATCTCACGGTCAGGGCGTCAACAAGATATTTCTTCGGACGATTTTTGATGCACCTTCTATGACTACTTCTATCTGGAGACCCTGAGGGCCGATCAAGTCCGGGAATTTATGAGTCTTCAGCAGGGTACTCTCTCTGTTATGGAGTACGCATCTCATTTCACTAAGCTGCATCATTTCACACCGATCCCAGTAGGTGATGAGTTGTTCCTTTCAAGGAAGTTTGAGGACGGTCTCAGGCAGGAGATCCTTTCCCAGGTGAATATCTTCCAGTTGACTTTAATATCCTCCATCGTCAACCAGGCACTGATCACTGAGCGCAATATGAGGGATTCTAAAGTAGTGATCCAGGGCTGTTCGTCATCCAGAGCTGGTGTTCCTCCTACAGACAGTAGGAAGCATCGCAGAGAGTCTTCTTGAGGAGATCGAGGTTTGCGGGATGCATCTTCTGGCAGCTAGGTTGTATGATACCAGTGCGGTAGGAGTGGGAATACTAGGCCTTAGTGCCAGAGAGATCTGATGGAGTGCCGTTTTTGAGGCAATATGGGCCATCTTCAGTGTTTCTCTCATATCTTATCACCTTCAGCTGGTGGTAGGGGTTCCTCTATGACCCCGTGTTCTAGAGATGCTTCACCAGTTTCCCACCAGTCAAAGAACTGGAGTTCTTTCATCCGTTCAGGATGAGGTCGAGCTCATGGCCATTGTGGTCAGTTACCAGGTCATCAGCGACAACATAGTGGATTAGCTCAGAGCGGTCAGCTAGGGGCACAGGGTCATGGTGTTGGCCAGTATTTTGCCATGGAGCAGACCTATCAAGAGCAAGATCTGTACCCTTCTATAGTTTTAGGTACGATCGTAGTAGCCTCAATCTTATCTTTAGCTCTTTTCAATACTGGTCCTTCCCATATATTTGTCTCTGTTGCGGTTGTGGAGACCCTTGGGCTCTTTACCTTTTTGTCTGCCGACTTGTTAACCCTTGGCACGCCGTTGGGAATAAGGAAATCTAGCATACGGTAGTGCATAGAGTGCCCTCTTGAGGTTTCGGGGTGCCATTTATTATGGGACCTATATGTTCTAGAGATGATAGGCTTTGACATCATTCTCGGTATGGACTGGTTGGTTCCCTTCTAGGCAGTCATTGATTGGTATCGCCACATGGTGAGTTTCATATCACCAGAGGGTAGATATTTCCTTCATAGAGGCGACTGGGATGTCTAGGCGGGTAGAGCTGGAACAGAGCATCATGGGCTAGGGGAAGCTACAACCCAGATTTCCAATCTTTATCTGGATGACCAGAGGACTTCACAGTTAGACATTCCTCCAGTGGTGGACCGTTTCAGGGATGTCTTTCTAGAGGACTTTTCAAGTTTACCTCCAGAGCGTGAGGTAGAATTATCGATTGAGCTCCTTCCAAGAGTGGCACCAGTGTCCATTCCTCTTTATAGGATGGATACACCTGAGTTGCAGGAGCTCAAAAAGTAGTTGGAGGAGTTGCAGCCAAAGGGTTTCATCTAACCCCATACTTCTCCTTGGGGTTCGCCTGTCCTGTTTGCAAAGAAGGCAGATGGTACCCTTCGGCTTTTTGTGGATTATCGGAAGATGAACCAATTGATGGAAAAGAACCGATATCCCTTGCTGAAGATTGATGAACTCTTTGATCAGCTTCGAGGATCTCGGGTGTTCTCGAAGATTGACTTGAGGTCTGGTTATCATCAGTTGTGTGTTAGACCATCATATATACCTCTGATATCTTTCAGGAGTAGGCTTGGTCTTTATGAATATACAGTCATGTCATTCGGTCTCATGAACACGCCTGCAGTTTTCATGGTACTAATGAACCGAATGTTCCATCCGTACTTGGACTCTATTGTCATGGTCTTCGTGGATGATATCTTGGTGTACTCTCACACTCAACATGAACATGCCACACATCTAGAGATCGTTCTGAGTACACTGAGAGAGCATCGGCTGTATACTAAATTCTCGAAGTGCCACGTTTGGATGGATCATATTCACTTCCTGGGTCATGTTATCTCGGAGACTGAAGTATCTGTGGACCCAGAGAAAGTGAGATCTATAGTTTCCTAGGAGCAGCCGAAGAATGTTTTTAAGGTACAGATTTTCCTAGGGCTAGCTGGATACTACAAATGCTTCATTCAGGACTTCCCACACCTAACAGCACCATTGACGGGTCTGACCAAGAAAGGGGCGAAGTTTTTATGGTCAGATTCTTGTGAGTCATCCTTTCAAGAGATGAAGGGGAGGTTGATGTCAGCACCGATACTAGTCTTTCCAGAGCCGGGAAAGGGCTACACTATTTACTGTGATGCTTTGCGTATCGGGATAGGAGTCGTGCTTATGCAGGGAGATGTGGTCGTTGCTTATGGGGCTTGGTAGTTGAGGCCACATGAGAGGAATTACCCGACGCACGATCTGGAGTTGGCAGCAGTTGTTCATGCCTTACGCTATTGGAGACACTATCTTCTGGGAGAGAACTTTGTGGTTTTCACCAACCACAGGAGTCTCAAGTACATCTTCCCTCAGCTTGATCTGAATCTGAGACATCACAGGTGGGTATGTTATCTTTAGTCTTTTGATTTCGAGCTTTCCTATACGACAGGAAAGGGCAATGCAGTGGAAAATGCGTTGAGCAGACGAACTCAGATTCAGAAAGTTCAGGAGGCCAGTAGTGAGTGGCAGTTTATGGCTTTGTTCTCTAATATGAATATGGAGGTTCTTGATAGGCAGGGATAGACTGTCCTATCTTCTGTGGTTGTTACCTCTGCACTTCTTGATCGGGTAAGGACAAGGAAGCTATCAGATTCAGAAGCCTTATTCCTCTGGGAGAGTGTGTCAGGAGGGGATACTCTTCTTGGATGGACAGTGGGAGAGGATGATATCTTGAGTTTCCAGAGACGCGTATGGGTGCCAGCAGACATACACGAGGAGCTGATAAAGGATTTTCACTCCTCTGTTTGGTCAGTTCATCCTATAGTCACCAAGATGTATCGTGACCTACACCGCCAGTATTGGTGGCTAGGTATGAAGAAATTTGTTTATAGTTTTTCATGAGATGTTCTACTAGTCAGCAAGTGAAATCAGAGCATCAGTGACCAGATTGACTTTTACTACAGTTACCCATTCCAGAGTGGAAGTGGAACGATGTTGTGATAGACTTCATGACTGAATTTCCGAGGTCACCTCGGTGAAGTGATGTTGTTTGGGTCGTTGTCGACAGGCTTACAAAGGTATCACACTTCTTGATGATCAAGGAAACCTTTAGTGTTGATGATCTAGGATGACTTTACATTCGAGAAATTGTACATCTACATTGAGTTCCACACTCCATTGTTTCAAATAGGGATGCGTTATTTACCTCTCGGTTCTAGCAGGGACTTTAGAAGGCTTTGGGTGCACATGTTCTTTTGAGTACAGCATACCATCCCAAAACTGATGGCCAATCCGAATGCACGATCTAGGTGCTTGAGGATATGCTCTGAGCTTGCATTCTAGACTTCGACAGTTCATGGGAGAAGCATATACCCCTTGTAAAGTTTGCCTACAAGAACAGTTTTCAGGAGACCATTCAGATGGCACCATACAAGACCCTGTACGGTAGGCCATTCCGATCACCCTTATGCTAGTTAGAGGCTGGAGAGGCAACTTTTCTAGGACCTCATCTTGTTCAGGAGACCTCAGAGCAGATAGAGTTGATTCGAAAGGGGATGGCTACAGCACAGTCTCGACAGAAGTATTATGCTGATCAGTGGAGACGACATCTGGAGTTCGAGGTTGGAGATCAGGTTTTCCTACGTGTCGCACTAAGGTTGGGACACAAAAGGATTCAGAGACAGGGTAAGCTTTCATCGCGGTACGTCGGGCCGTTTGAGGTTTTGGATAGAGTTGGGATGGTTTCCTATTGGTTGCAGCTACCTCAGAGGTACCAGGTCATGCACGACGTCTTCCATGTCTCTCAGCTCCGATGTTACTTTTCAGACTCGTGTCATGTCTTTCAGCCCGAGGAGGTTGAACTCAAAGTGGATGCATCGTTTGAAGAGCATCCTATTCAGATTTTTGATCGCAGTACAAAGGTTCACCGAGGCTGGTCTGTTCCTATGGTATGAGTGCTATGGCAGCATGGGCGAGTACATGACGAGACTTAGGAAAGGGAGGCCAAGGTTTGATGGAAGTGGCTGGAGCTGTTCGGGGATTATTCTTCTACGCCCATCTAGGGAAATTCGGGGATGAATTTATTTAAGGGGGGATGTTTGTAAGAACCCAGATCTTTGTTTCAGGTATTTCATTCCTTTTCTGAAGTTTTTTAGAATTTTTGGAGATTCTGGAAATTTTTGAAGTACACACTGTGTACTTTCTGAGTACACTCCGTGTACTCTTCTCCGGCTCAAAGATGTGTGCTGGCCGTGCCTGGGCCACACACACGGTGTGTAGGGTTGACGTGGATACCGATTTTGGTGGAGTACGGAAAAACCTAGTACACGCCATGTAACATAAATGTACATGTCGTGTACTTTTCTTTTTTTCACTAAATGGACCGGGGTCGTTCGTCATCGCCATATTTGTCTTATTCCTGGTTTGGTTCGACCGAGAGACACCATATGACTGGATATTCCCTGAGGCCCTACCTCTCCGTCTGTTCTTCGATTCGAGCACTGTCAATTGTGTTGGAAGAACAACGGTGAGTTCTCCATTCTGCTTGAGCCTTGTTTTCCAATTCTTCCTCCTTCTCAAGTTATCTATGGTTGACTGTTTTGTACGTTTTCTCAGATCTAAGATGTTCTAGGGAGAATTACCCATTGTGTTTCAATTATATCGATCTCCTAGGATCGAGGTAGGTGGTTTGTGCCTTACCCTTCAAAGTATATGAGTTTTATGTGTGAATTTCCACCGATACCCGTGAACGGGGTATCGTGTGTTACCATTTTTCATTCGTTGTTTTCTTGTCTTGCTTATAAGATTATGTAGAGGTAAATTGACCTTGTTAGAGGATAATTTTTTGTGATTGGATGTATTTTCCCTTGCTTTGTTCTGCTCATGGCCTTTGGGTCTCATTTGCCTTTGGATGCTACACCTATTTCATGCCTTGTGGTTATAGGTTGAAGTGAAACTCATGACATGCTTGTTTCCTTGTAGACAATTTAGCTAAGTAGCTATATAGGTGTACTTTGTTTATCCATGTAGCTATATAGGTGTAATTAAGCCTTATAGCATTATTATTCACTGACCGGCACGAGGCTGAGAAAACCTAGTGCTACAGACTATAAGGAATAAACCGAGTGAGCTTCCCAGAGAGCCTCAGATATTATAGACTACAGAAAGGATGGAATGATTGAGCTCCCAGAGAGTCTTTGAATTTTTATAGAGTACAGGAGGGTAGACCGAGTGAGCTTCCTAAGAGATTCTTACCTTGTTTGAATCTTTTTAAGAACCTTCCTAGGCTAGAGGAGGAATTGATCGAGTGAGCTTTCTCAGAGTCTGTGGTATAACTGAGGCTATAGGAGGAATTGACTGAGATAGCTTCCTCAAAGAGTCTCTAGACCTTGGGGCTAAGAGGGTTAGATCGTATGATATTCCTCAAGAGAGTCCCTGACTACCCTAGACTATAAGGTGAATTGACCGAGTGAGCTTCCCCAGAGAGGCTCATAAATTCTTATGACCACGTCAGAGGGGTTAGGCTGAGTGCACTGCCCAGAAGGTTATGGTACATCTTGGATAAGACTAGAGGGGATGGATGTGATTACTTCCCAGAGGGTTCCCAGGTTATTAGCTGTTTGTTTCACTAATGTTGATTGGTTTTGGATTGATTGCTGCTATGTATCATCATGTTTTACTACTTATTGTTACTGCCTATTGTTTGTTGTTTCTGTTTACTGCTTATTGTACTTTTAACTACAATATACTCACTGACTATTAGGCACAGATCTTCGGGTGACTGCATACTGGGATTTTTTCTCACACCCTGTTTGGGCCATGCTTTTGGGCCCAAGATGACTATGTTGTTGTAGGTAAAGACAAGTTAAAGCGCCCTTCGACTTCTGGAACTTGATTGCCTGGAGTAGGGGAGCATGGGACCAAGCTTTGGATTGCGATGCTGAGGAGTTGTTTACTTTTCTTTTGTACTTGTTTGATACTATAGTGTTTTCCAAAATTGGGACTTGTTTTTCTGCTTTCCTAGTTATGTATCATGCATCATTTCATATATACATATGTGATCCAATTTTTTGTTTTCATCTTCCAATGTTTATATTGTTGTTATTACTGCTTCCGCTATTGTATGTTTACATTTCATCCGCCGTGTACTCTACCAATGAGGGCATAGTTTCCCCACTATCACACCCAAGGCCCTCTCTACAGGTCGGCAGCCTCTGGCATATAGGGAAATGCACTTGAGGCCACGTGACCAACCGGGTACGGGGCACCTCTGGGTGGCTTCCGAAACTAGGACGTTAGAATATGGAACCTATGTAGTCTGATATTCAGGCTCATATAATTTCAATTTTGTAGGGATGACCAATTGGAAACCCTCCTCATCCACTATTATGGTTGTATTTTTAATAATAGAATGTTTCTTATCCATTACTCGTCATGTGTCCTTGAAAGCATTAGGTAAACCACCTTCATTAGGATGATACAAGTTGGTCTCAAAAACATTATGTGGGCAGCCTTCCAAAGTACCGACCCCACTAGACACTTGTAAAATTTTCAAAAAAGCTTGTTTTGAGAAGAAATTATAGAATTAGACTAAATATTTAACTCCTCATCCACTTTTTTCCATACCATTACCAGATCAAGAGGCAATGATAATCTCTTGGAATATTTTTTGATCAGTAATATCTTGATCCATCACATCATCAATTGTGTTCGACATCCCATCTTGCAAAATTTCATGCAATGACTTAGAAAACCTCAACTCATATGGATCAACTTCCTGCATGCCTATAGAGACATGTCTACCTTTGGATTTCAAGGAATATAGAGAATCATCACATTATATCTAAGAATAGGTAGTCCTCATTGGAATAGAAAACCTAATGTGAAAATCTACATCATTCCCAACATTAGAGACATCATTCAAAGAGACTATAATCTAATCCAATATAGACTCCTAACCACCTTCCATTGAGGAAACATATCCTTCAGTTTGAGTCTAAGCATGTTGAAAAATAATGGAATTAGTATGATCATTATAAATCAAACATATAATCTTTTTATAACATGACTACACATCATTACCTCATTCGTGGAAAAACTCACAAGAAAATGATCTCCAGTAATTTGATGTGTTACGACCAATGTCATTATAATCCAAGAAAAATATAGGAACACTTTTATATTAAATTGTCAAGTCATAATAATCATCAATAGTTGAAAGGAATACAATATCAACAAGAGTATAAAAAATCACCATTCAAGAAAAAACACGCAAAGTGGCCAAATATGGCCATATCCATTTCTTTGTCCAGTTTAATGGGATCCACAATTTACATTGCAATGTCATAGAGTATTATAGTGTGCCAATGTATCTAATTTAAGATGTAAAACATGACCCACAACTGAGAAAATTTGTTTCCAACCTGTAGAGGATTAATCTTATTATCCCATATTGGATGTGCATAAATCCATTCTTGAGAGAAATCAAACAATATCCCCAAGACTACATTTTCAATTTTTCAGAAGGGAAAAGAAAGTGAAAAAATATATGACCCATCAAAACACATTTCCATGTTGAAAATCCCCATATTTCTAATAGGGTCTCATATAGATCCCCAATCCCATCAAACTATTTTATGTAAATATATATAGTTATAATTATAAAGAAATATATTCATAAATATTTGTTTATAATTTTAAATATATTTATATAAATATATATATTTTTAAAATTATATATATATATATATATATATTGAATAGGTAGTGGTCAATGCCCCGATAACATCCTAGGTAAATAAAGAATATGACATTTACATATTTATTAATATATGTGGAATACGTATTAATTTTACATTAAAAATCATTATTTGTTCGATGGCGTACCTGACACGAAAAAAATGAGTTTCTCTGAAATCTCATGTTGCACACAAGGCTGAGTCATACTAAAAAATAATAATATTTTATTATTTTAAATTGTAGTTAATGCCTAGCCATTTTATTGGCGAGAATGAAAATAACTAACTAAAATATTATTACAAATTTTTGTTAAATGTTTTAAATTTTATCTAAGAAGTATTAGAGGCTTAAAATAAGAATGAATCTGATTTTAAGCATGAAATACTCTAATATTCTTTCAAAGGTCGATTTAACGCCTTTTGATGGAGAACCCGTATTAAATATAGTTTTTGTCACATTTATATATTATGTTTGATAAAATAAAATTCATATTTAGATGTGGGACATAAAAATTTACTTTGGGTAAATATATGGTATTTTTTTATAAAGTTTTTTTTTATGAATAGTGAAAAATTCTGCATTTTAAGTCAAAACTATCATTTCATCTGTATTATTAATATGGATAGATTATCTTTTTAAATGGTTTTAAATTTAAATTTGATTATATTTTTACCATTTAATCCAATTTTGGTCATTGGAAGTAATTTCACTTTGAAATTGGACATAAACCCTTATCAATCTTTTTGTAGTTTTTACTTCTTAAAAACACACTTTCTAGTTTTGACAACGGTCATTGATTTTAAATTAATTAATGAAAATTATATGTTTTGAATTTATTAAAATAGACATAATTTTTTTATTCGTAATATATAAATTATCTTTAAGTGATGTTTTGGTATTTTTATGAAAATATTCAATTTTTGATGAATAGTGAAAAACACTGTGTAGTAGTTAAAAACCCAAAATTTTCATTTAAATGAAATTTTACTACTTATGTGAACTGAATTTAAAAAATACAAAATACATGGTTGTAATAATTATGTAAAATCTGGTTAAATAGGATGAAAATAATTTTTCTTGAATAGTATCTTTTGAATTTTATTTACAGCAGTTAAAGATAAATAGGGTAATTCAAGGTAAAAATAATATTATAATAATATAAAATTACCTTAACACTTGTCCTAACATTATTGGATGAGTCATGAACAACCCATTCAATATTTGGGTAGAACGTTTGGCTTTTGAAATCCATTTGGGTAAGATAATGACATTAATAACTTTTTATTTAATGTAAAAATAAAAATATCATAAACACGTATTGTTTTCCCAAAAAAAATTTAATATGGGGTTATATAATTGATATCTTCGACTATAAATAGTCATTAGAAAGCTAACAATATTTCCTACATAATGGTATTTTATTTATAATTTTAAAACATCATATAATTAAATTTAATTTTGACATAATGATGATGTAATGATTACCTCATTAATGAATGTTTTAAATAAATGAGATTATAAATATTAAAATAAATTAATTTTGAAAATTTTTTGCCATCCAAGAATTTTAGAGATGATGATGACTTTTTATATTTGAATTAATGATGGTTTTTCTAAAGAATAAATTTGGTTGGAATTTTTAAAAAATTCATGATATGAATAGTATAAAAATTGATATAAATGTGTTTTTAAATCGATCAATATTTTATTAAACAATAAAATACTCCCAAAAATAAAATATTCTTCCAAATGACATATATGATGTTAAAAATGTCATTAATGATCCATTTTCGGTTTATTGGAATTTTATAGTAACTATATTAACCATATAGTATGATTATTCAAGAAGATATGGTAAAAGTTAAATAAGTTAAGAAAGGGTCAAATAAAAAAGACAAGGATTAAAAAACATATCCAAAGCCTGTCCAATTCATTTTGGATAATTTTATTTCGACTTATTTTCATCTTATCTTATAATTTAATGAGTTTTGGACCTTTTCAAACTGAAAATATTTTTATTAGAAATAATACATTCAAACATTCCTAAAGAGCCCCTCCTCCCTCTTATAAAAGGACACCACCTCTAGGCCATTACTCACACCTATCAAGCCCCTTGGCTCATCCAAACTCTCCCCAAATAAGGTCCCAACATCCATATTTTCCACCTAGAAGCCTTAATTTGGGAAGAAGGAATTTAAATAAATCTGATTGGCTCAAACCAAAGGGAGTTACATTATTTAAAAGAAGAACAAGGAACATACAAGACAAGTCAGACCTGAGGTAAGGGGTTTTCATATAACTTTTTATTCCCATGAGATTCATGCTATATTTGACACTATTTCCTTTTTGTGGTTTATGTACTGCCCATGATTGTAATATTTTTGTAATAAACATTAATTTATGGGTATTTACATCTTCATTGTATGATCCTTCCTTCATGGAGTGTATGTATCGTAAGTTACCAAATCGGTAAGGGAACCTTTCACCACACTCTTTCAGTGAAAGACTTATTTTATGTCATGTATTATAATTTCCATTTTCTTATATTGGGATATGTTATTCTATATTCTTATTTCTATACAATTTATGTCCATGTGATGAGAGACCATTTTCTCTCTCATCAACTCATTTTCTGAATTTTAAAGCAACGCCATTAGATTGTTGAATTTATGAAAGAGAACTTCTTATACCAATTTCAATTCTTTGTGTTAAACCTATAGTTCTTGATTATTCCATGCTTTGAATATGTGTGAATGACCTCTGATTGTTTTACACTTAGTTTCCACTTATATTGGGTGTATTCTTATTTGTCACACATAATTATGTCATTGATTTGTCCTTAATATAAGGATATGATCTTTGTAAGGGAATTCGTCTCAATCTCCTTTCATTGAGGCATATTTTAATTTATACATGAATTTATTTTATACGGTGTATAAACCCCTTTTAATTTTCATTTCATTAAAAGGAAATCATTTTCTACACAGCATTATACTAAACAATAAAGGTAATGTTTCTTTTTTTAATGTACACAGTGACAATGACCTTTCTACTGCCGCGAGTATTATTTTATATTTGGATTCCTTAACAAGTCATAATTTTTTTAAAAATAAAATAAATACCATATAATTTTTTTATGTATTTTGTTATTGAAAATGATTTTTAGAATGGATTTATTATGTCAATATATTGAAATGTTATATTGTGATTGCAATGTGAAAATGTTATATTACCTTTATGCTTGTAGATTTGTTATGATTATGTTATGGTTCGTGGGAATTGTTTACATGTATAGGTGGTTCCGTGATAAACCTAGGGTGGGTGATCCCAAGATAGCTCTCCAATGCATTGGGTAACGTGATAAAGGTAAACTTTAATGTTTTTCTTAAGAGATTTATGGAATATACTATGATGGGTATTCCAAACATAACTCCATACGTAACTATGAAAGCTACAATGTAAGTTTGATATGGATTCTACATGTTACCTTTTTTATTTATGATTTCTATGTGTTATTGATAAATATTAATATTTCACAAGGTATGTTAAAGATATTATGTTTTTTATGTATTGATGGACTATTGATTTCTTTAATTATTTTATAACCCTTACTGATCTTTTTATGATCATCCCAAGTTTTTGAATAGTTTTTAATAGGGTATAAGGAAGGGTAATGCAATTGAATAATTCAAGAATATTTATATCAATAAAATAATTATTATTTTCTTTTAAGGGTTTTTTATTTTATGAAAAAAATGGATACTTAGTAGGAGTGTCTACTTTGTAATTTTTGAGATGTAATGTAATAGTTATGGCCTAATTCTCTAAATCTATAAACCTAAAAAGATCCTCAATGTGAATTATTAACTTCATTCAAGATTATTTAATGATTAAGGATGGGGCCTTATAGTTGGTATCAATGATCAGTTTAGATAACTATAGAGGTTACGGTGTTATTTAAGCAATAGTGACATAACCATAATGGTTAGCATATTTGAAAGAGTCATAGTTATTTTAGATAAATAAAATGAGTTTAAGATAACATGAATAATTATATCATAGTGTTTACCATACTCATAAGATAGTATATAATGATTTTACTCATATACGCACTCTAACCTTTTTTGTTTAAGTAAATGTATATATCTGGAAGGAACCAACATAACAAAATATGTGAAGGAAACTATGGTGGTTTCATAATGTGCAACCGAATGAAATGGGAGCTGCAATGAGAACTGTCATGGTTAAAATATATTATATTTATTTTTGAAGAATTAATCTCATTTTTGGGAATATTATAAAATTATATAGTTTTATAAAAGGGGAAACCCACAGGAAGTTTGACAAACTGCAAGAAGGGTGACAACCCATCGCGTCCGGTAAGGCCGTGAGAATCAAACCCACAACCGAAGGGTGACAAGGGTGAATCTCCTACCACTAGCCTATGTGAAGTCCCCAGTTAGTATGACTTATTCTTTTTAGTTAAATAATTTTATGGATCGAGAATAAGTTGATTTGGGAACTTATGTTTTATCAAATGGATATCCTATGTATAAGAAAATGATTTGGTGATTAAGTGATACAGGTTATTTTGGAATAAATTCTCTCTTTTGGGAACAATATATGTTTATGGAAGATAGAATACTGTGGGATTCATTTGTGGAGTAATGGTTGAAATTTTATTTTGGAAGAATCAATTTTTTTTATTGTGAACATAATGGGATTTGGATTATTTATAGAAATGATTAACCTATCATAGAGAATATGTTATTAGGTTAATTACACTTTAGTATGAGACATTAAGAGTAGTCAATGTTAATTAGAGATAAAACTTAAGATTTACTGTGGGAGACTATGCGATTAAATTCTTCGGAGTTTTGGGTTTCAATCTTTGTTTTGAAAATATTAAAGGATTTTAAAGAAAAAATGTGTATTGAATGGTCTTTTTTGAACTTTGGGTACTATTTGTTGAATTTTTGAGATTAAGAGTAGTATTTATTTTCACAAAGGATTTTTCTTTTTGGGGATTATGTGATCTTATACTAACTATTTTGGTTTTGGTTAATATCTAAAGATAGGGGAAATATATATTTCATCTTTTTTGGATTATGTGATTCTCTAAAAGCTAATTCTAGTACTTTATGTGTGACCAAGTCATCTTGAATACCCATCGTTTAGAGAAATCATGAGTTTGTGGTAGATTTTTATAAAAGGAACACACTATACATGACATGTAAGTATGTTTCCTTATGATCTTAGTCTAGGTATTAATGAATAATTTCAACTCTATAAAAAGAATCTTTAAGATTTTTTTTTATATGCTTTCTTTTATCAACAAACTTTTACCCAACCACAAATTTATGTTATTGTAGTGGATAAATTTATCTTATCCTGTTTTCTATCACTACCCATCAGAACATTCCACTTAGTTTCTCCTTCATATCCATGTTTTCATGGAATTTTAGTTTGTGTTATCTTCAGTGACCTTTGTTCTTATCCTTATTTTTTAAAAGTGATAGCTTTATTGACACTTTTTCTGATTTGGGACTTTCAATGATGTTTCTGAGCCTAATTTTAAAATTGTGAGGACTCAATTCCCAAAACGGAGGAAGGATGTAACATCCCAGGTAAATAAATAATATGAGATTTTCATATTTATTAATATTTGTGAATTAAATATTAATTTTACTTTAAAGGGGATGCTATGTTTGATGGCGTACCAGACACGCAACAATGCTTTTCTCTAAAATCTCATATTGCACACAAGGTTAAGTTATACTGAAAAATTATAATATAATATTATTTTAAATGGTAGTTAACGCCTAAACATTATATTTACAGGGATGAATAGAACTAACTAAAATATGATTACAAAAGTTTGTTAACTATTTTTACTTTTATCCAATAATTCTTAGAGGTGTAAAATAAGAAGGAACTTGAATTTAAGCATGAAATACTCTAATATTCTTTAAAAGGTCGATTTAACACCTTTTGACAGAGAACCCATTTTAAATCTAGTTTTTGTCACATTTATATGTTCCATTTGACAAGATAAACTTCTTCTTTATAAGTAGGACATAAAAATTTACTTTGGGTAAATGTTTGGTTTTTTTCTGATAAATATCATTTTTAATGAATAGTGAAAAATACTGCATTTTAAGTAAAAACTTCCTTTCTAGCTAATTTATTTATATGGTTATATTATCTTTATAAAATTTTTTAAAGTGTAATTATATTATATTTTGATCATTTAATTAAATTTTGGTCATTTTATGTAATATAACTTTGAAATTGGACATAAACACTTGTCAATCTTTTTTTAGTTTTTACTTCTTAAAAACATGCTTTCTAGTTTTGACCACTGAAATTAATTATAAATTAATTAATGAAACTTCTTTGTTTTAAATTGGTGAAATAGAAATGATTTTTTAATTTGTAATATAAAAATTATCTTTAGGTGAATTTTTTGTATTTTTTTTGAAAATATTCAATTTTTGATGAATAGCGAAAACACTGTGTAGTAGTTAAACACTCGACATTTTCATTTAAATAAAATTTTACCACTTTTGTGAATTGAATTTTAAAAATCCGACATACATGGTTGTCATCAGTAAGTAAAATTTGGTTCAATAGGATGAAAATAACTTTTGGTGAAATGTATCTTTTGATTTTTATTTACGGCAGTTAATGGTAAATAGAGAAATTCATGGTAAAAATAATATTATAATAATATAAAATTACCATAACACTTTTCCTAAACTTATTATATAAGTCATGGATGACCAATAAAATACTTGGGTATAAATTTTGTCCTTTGAAATCCATTTTTGTAAGATAATGACTGTAGAGACCCAAAGCTTAACGTACATGGACATTACATTACTTTTGCGGAATACATAGTACATAACAAAAACACACACACAAGGATCATAATAGTTTAGTGTCTTTGGAAACTCGGAATATAATCTTCTAATCGTGGTGAAAGATCTTCAAAATCTCCAATAAATATCTTCCCTTTTTTTACCTAAAACCTTTCTTTATATCCTAGGGAAAAGAAAACATAAAAGCGTGAGCTCAAATGCTCAGTAAGGGTAAAAGAAATATCAATCACATCATATTCATAAGAACATATCATTTTGGAAATCTTACCCTGCAAAATAGATCATAATTCTATAACATGGGATAAATCATACTAATGAAATTTAATCACAATAATCATAACGTAAAACAAGAAACTTTGTGGCATACACACATAATCATAGAGAATCATTTCTTATTAGTCAAGACACATTTCCAAGACTATCTTCGTGGACAAAGTCCATTTCTGAACCGAGTTTACTCCTTGTTTCAGTCCTGTTTCACTGAACCGGTATAACCTACCATTCCAGCCATATCTATCTCATGAGATATAAAATCATTACCCAATGTATTGGAGGGAGATATAGGTCCCACCCATCTCATAGTGAAATCATTCTTACTTGTGCCACAAAATAGACTTAAAGCATTCATCATAACCCAAAGAATAAAATGGGTTTCATAAACATCATCACATTATCACATAATCCATATAAAACAAATGGATATTTCATCATAAGAAAATTGAGACCCTGAAAAATCATAGAGACATTATAATTTCATCTTAGATGGAAGATGGTTTTGAAAAAACACTTGAAATGAATTCTTGAGGAAAATATCCTTTCTTCTTGAAAATCAATTTCTTTTCACAAAACGTCATGCAATTTTAAAAGAAAGAGATTTTGTTGAAAATAGTCATGAAATCTTTTGGATGAAGCTTCATGAAAATAAGGCTTTATAAAACCATAAAAATCCTTTCATTCCGTATACGTTAAAAAATACATTCTTCTCGTACTTTTTTCAGAAAAGTAAAAAGTACCTCATAACATAAACAAAAGAAATATTCCTTACATACCATGTAGTAAAAGTCAAAAAAGGGTAAAAAGGACTTTAAACATACATGAATACCCTTTTATAAAACATGAAAATGGATGACAACAATAACCCCAGTAAATACTTACGAATAAGCAATCTCGGATAAAAATGAGATTTGCACAATTTTCCCTTACCTTAGGTCCGATTTGCTTCGTAAGTGTCCGAACCTCCTCTTCTTTGAAGCGCCTCTTTGAGATCTCTTGTTAGGGCACTAAAATTGGTCTTTGAGGAAGAAAAAAACATCTAGGATGTTTCTAGGGAAGTGGAGAAGAGAAATTGGCAGGGATTGGCCGAGCTTGAAGGCTCAAAGTTGTGTGACGAAGAGAGGGAGGGGGTGCCCTTTTATAAGGGAGGAGAGGGCCACCTTTGGAATAACTAAAAATATTATTTTATTATAAAGCCAAATTCGTTTTTAAATAGCTCCAATTTGATTTATTTTGAAGCTAAGGTGGGGATGGGTCTAAATACTCTCATCCAATATAATTTATACAAATTTAGTTTCCTATTTTAACCTTATCATTTAGATTTAACATTAAGTTAAGTAATTTTACTTTTACCATGTCTTCTTGTGTTCTTATACTACATGGTTAATAAACTTACTATAAGAAGCCAAATGAACCCCAAGTTGCTTATTATTAATATATATAACCTTATCTAAGTCATTTGGCCGAACATTAGTTTTTTAGAAATAAAATAACAATTAATAATATAATATTTGTTTTAAAAACTATTTTATATCAATTTTAACACTATTTAGTAATTGATATTTTTGAAAATCATAACAGAATTATTAGTTAGAAAAAAGTTAATTAAATCAGTACTAACATGTCATATTAACATATAAAATTAGTTTAATTCATAAAAAGTCTTCAATTACATTTATTTTGGTATTTATAACATCAATTATGTCAATATTTCATTAATAAGACAATTACTGCATCATCTTTGTGTCATAATAAATGATAATTATTTAATCCCTAAAAATTATAAATAATTTTTTTTGATGTAGATAATTGTATTATATTTCTGGACACTATTCATGTTCGAAGTTTCATGAAGTGTAACACTAAATTAAAATTATTATACTTATAAGATTTAAGAAAGTGACATGTTGTCACATTCTTTGGTTTTAATAATAATTAAATTATTTTCATGGAAATAAGTCCATTAAATAAATCTAATCCGACCCTTAGGTGATATGGGTCGACTTTTAGTCATACAATAGGATTTTGACATGTGTTAGGGTAATTTTATAATATTATATTTACCCTCAATTACCAGATTTACCTTTAACTATGGTAAATAAAATTTACCATAGTTACTATTCATAATTCCCAAAAATAAAAAGTAGCTTATTAACATAACTTGGATACACTGATTCCAAATATGGAATCCATTTTTCCAAATTCAACACACAAAATATTCAGAAATTAAATTAAAATTAATCCCGTTGTCGAAAGAAAATGGGTTTTTCTTTAAAACATTGCAGAATATTGAATTGATTTATCCTACGAATTCAAGGTAGAATCATTGCTAATTATATTAAATGGTAAAAATATATTCTATTTATACTTTAAAATCATTCAATATTATAATTTAACCATGTAAATTATTGCGATGAAAAAAGTTGTTTTTAATTAAAATATAGCGTGTTTTTACTATTCATCAAAATATGAAAGTTACCAGAATGATATGAAAATTTATCCAAAGTAAATTTTTATTTCATGATTCCAAATAAGAATTTTATTTTGTCAAATTGAACTTATAAACATTTCAAAAACTAGATTTAAGGTGGGTGCGCCATCAAAGGGTGGCAAAACTGTATTTTTTGAAAAATACTTATTTTACCCGAAAAATTTATTTTGTTCCTATACAATGTTTTAGAAAATGTGCAAGATGAATAATAATGTTATAAGATTCAAAATTTAGTTAATAATATTCTTAACGGCTAGTTCATAATAATATTATAATAATATATCGTTGTTTAGTAAATCTTGGTATTACGTACAACACACGCTATCGAGGAAGGTAGCGATTGCGTGTAATGCAAGCCAAGTCAGGGTTGCGTGTTGTGCAAGAATCCTTCATTGTTTCGTATAACATAATCCAACCATATTTCATTTATACATTGAATATATATATATATATATAATCAATGTTTCATAGAATAACTATTATCAAAATTATGTGTAACACGATCCAAAAATAGTGCTGCGTATATTGCAAGATAATACGGTGTTGCGTATAGCGCAAGGTAATATTGGTGTATCATACAACACAAGACATTAATTAAATTAAAAAAATATTTTTCATAAAATCTCGGGGTGTTACATTCTACGCCCCTTAAAATGAATTTCACCCTCGAAATTCATCGGGGTTATAAATGGTTTACTATTCAAAAGATTCTTTAATAGAAACTCACATCATAAAAAGGAATACCAAAACCAATATTTGAAAACAAAAGTATGAAACATAACAATTACCCAAATAAACTATTCACTGGGTTTCCACATAGGTGAAAATTATGGATATGGAAGAGAAATCTAACCATCATGTTCTGATGGAGAGTGGTAGAGAACATGGCTGTGGAAAATCCAGCAATCACAAAGCCATAAATTTGTGACGATCTAAGGTACCATCTGATTCCTCAGATATAAGATCACTAAGACTACATTTTTGGTTTTCAAGATCATTTCCCTAAAGTTGATGAAATTTAAATTAGAAGAAATACTTTCTTGATTTTGGTATAGTCTCACCATTTGTCGTTCTTTGGAAAATTTCTACTTCATCTCTTAAAGAAATGAAGTTGAATTTGTCATTCGTGATTTGTTAGCAGATCATGTGATAGAATGATGGGTCATCCCATCTATCTCAAACAAAAGGTTAGAAAAATTATAAAAAAATACATAAGTCCATATATAGTGAGATTAATGATATATGGTTCCTAAAATGGACTTATACTTCCTATATCATACTGCTTAATATAATAAAACTAGTTTCTACAAAATAAGGACTTCCTGTAGGCTAGTGGTAGGAGATAAAGGCTAGTCGCACTTCGGTTGTCGGTTCGATTCCCACGGCCTTGTCCGACGCGATGGGTTGTCACCCGTCCTACAGGTTGTCCTTTTTCTAAAACTATATAATATCAAAAGTTCTATCCTTAAACAATACTAACTTATGTCCAACATAATCCATTCCAATCTTTAGGCTTATCTAAAATACTTCGGTCCAAGATCATAATATAAAGAAAATGATTACTTGAAATGTCATCAACCAAGCATGTGAATACCATCATTTATCACCCATATATCTTGTTGGTCACATTCCAATCATGTGAATACCTTAATCATGTATTCTCTTAAAAAATGAATACCCATTAAACCTTAGTGAAAACATGAATGCTGTCAAAAGTTAACTCTTTTCACATACCAAAATCCAAAAATTCTATATACTTAATCCGTTACATAACCTTCTCCTTATATCAGTCATGATCTCATGAATACTATCAAACATTTAATTTTCTCCTTATCCCTTCATTATGCGCATATCATCTATATTCCAAAAATATCTGAATATCCTTTAATGGATACTGGTACCATTAATCATACACTTTCAAAACTCAAGGAAAGGCAACAGTGTAACAATCCTTAGATGTCTCCTTATTCCATAGTACCATGAGATTACTTATACAACATTACACTTGATAATAATGTAATCATTCCACTACCTTCTTAAACCATTGAACGAGATTCAACAATTCTTTCATCTCACATATCATTTGTATTCTCTTCACCATCATCAACATAAATACTACCCATACAACCGTACTGATTCTCTTCATGAGACTTTTCCTTAGGGAATTGGTTTCAATAATGCCCGTACATTCCACATTTAAAACATTTAACAATTGTTGATGTTGTAGAAATACCATTATCCTCATCCATGGTGTTAACTAAACCTTTTCCTTTGCACTTACTGGCTTTGTTTCCTTCTTTTCCACACCCAAAGCATCTTCCAGTTCCTTTGAAACATTCTCCATGATCCCTCTTCCCACATGATTTACATAGGGGAAATTGAACTTTCTTTCCTCTATGATCATCATAAAACTCCATCTTTCTCTTATTAGATGAGTCAGGAAACTTACCAAATTTGAGTTTATTGATCATATTATGATATTGCTGATTAGGAATAATAATGATGGCTGGACATCCAAATCCCATTTCATTTGGTTTCTCATGAAGAATATCATTCCATTGTCCATAATATCCTCCGTTATCGTGAATCATCTGGTTTCCAAACATTTTCTAAAACCCAAAAAGAATAGTGTTAGAGGAATAAATCATAATAAAGGGGGAGTAACATCAATATATAACATCTTAGGTTAAATTCTATGATCGTTAAAACGGTTCTAGGACTATATCCTATACGTATACTTATTCTTGGGGGAATCCCTAGACATACCTTAGAAATATCTATAGGGATCTCACTAACGTTTTCGCATCCTAGTTTCCAAAGGTTGACAAAACATTTCCTCTAATACCAACTGTAGAGACCCGAAGCATAACGTACATGGACATTACATTACTTTTTCGGAATACTTAGTACATAACAAAAACACACACACAAGGATTGTAATAGTTTAGTGTCTTTGGAAACTCGGAATATAATCATCTAATCGTGGTGAAAGATCTTCAACATCACCCATAAAGATCTTCCCTTTTTTTACCTAAAACCTTTCATTATATCCTGGGGAAAAGAAAACATAAAAGGGTGAGCTCAAATGCTCAGTAAGGGTAAAAGAAATATCAATCACATCATATTCATAAGAACATAACGTTTTGGAAATCTTACCCTGGAAAAGAGATCATAATTTCATTACATGGGATAAATCATAGTAGTGAAATGTAATCACTATAATCATAACATAAAACAAGAAAATTTTTGGAATACACACATAATCATAGAGAATCATTTCTTATTAGTCAAGACACATTTCCAAGACTATCTTCGTGGACAAAGTCCATTTCTGAGCTGAGTTTACTCCTCGTTTCAGTCCTGTTTCACTGAACCGGTATAACCTAATGTTCCAACCATGTCTATCTCATGAGATATAAAATCTTTACCCAATGCATTGGAGGGAGATATAGGTACCACCCATCTCATAGTGAAATCATTTTTACTTGTGCCACAAAATAAACTTAAAACATTCATCATAACCCAAAGAATAAAATGGCTTTCATAAACATCATCCCATCATCACATAATCTATATAAAACAAATGGATATTTCATCATAAGAAAATTGAAACCATGTAAATCCTAGAGACATTATAATTTCATCTTAGATGGAAAATGGTTTTGAAAAAACAATTGAAATGAATTCTTATGGAAAATATCCTTTCTTCTTGAAAATCAATTTCTTTTCACAAAACATCATGCAATTTTAAAAGAAAGAGATTTTGTTGAAAATAGTCATGAAATAATTGGGAGGAAGCATCATGAAAATAAGGCTTTATAAAATGGTAAAAATCTTTTCATGTCGTATACGTTAAAAAATACATTCTTCTCGTACTTTTTTTGGAAAAGTAAAAAAAAGAACCTCGTAACGTAAACAAAGGAAATATTCCTTACATACCATGTAGTAAAAGTCAAAAAATAGTAAAAAGGCCTTTAAACATACATGAATACCCTTTTATAAAACATGAACATGGATGACAACAATAACTCAGTAAATACATACGAATAAGCAATCTCGGATAAAAATGAGATTTGCACAATTTTCCCTTACCTTAGGTCTGATTTGCTTCGTAAGTGTCCGAACCTCCTCTTCATTGAAGCGCCTCTTTGAGGTCTCCTTTTAGAGCACTAAAATTGGTCTTTGAGGAATACCATAACCTCTAGGATGTTTCTAGGGAAGTGGAGAAGAGAAATTTGCAGGGATTGGCTGAGCATGAAGGCTCAAAGTTGTGTGACGAAGAGGGGGAGGGGGTGCCCTTTTATAAGGGAGGAGAGGGGCACCTTTGGAATAACTAAAAATATTATTTTATTGTAAAGCCAAATTCGTTTTTAAATAGCTCCAAATTGATTTATTTCAAAAATAAGGTGGGGATGGGTCGAAATCCTCTCATCCTATAGAATTTAGACAAGTTTAGGTTCCTATTGTAACCTTATCATTTATATTTAACATTAAGTTAAATAATTTCACTTTTACCATGTCCTCTTGTGTTCTTATACTATATGGTTAATAAACATAATATAAGAAGCCAAACTAACCCCAAGTTGTTTTATATTAATATATATAACCTTATCTAAGTCATTTGGCCGGACCTTAGATTTTTAGAAATAAAATAACAATTAATAATATAATATTTGTTTTAAAAACTATTTTATGTTAATTTTGACACTATTTAGTAATTGATTTTTTTGAAACTCATAACTGAATGATTAGGTCGAAAAAAGTTAATTAAATAAATAATAACATGTCATATTAACCTAAAAAATTATTTTAATTCATAAAAAGTCTTATATTATATTTATATGGGTATTTATAACATCAATTATGTCAATATTTAATTAATAAAACAATTACTGCATCATCATTGTGTCATAATAAATGATAATTATTTAATCCCTAAGAATTCTAAATAAATTCCTATGATGTAGATAATTGTATTAGATTTCTGGGGACTATTCATGTTCGAAGTTTCATGAAGTGTAACACTAAATTAAAATTATTATACTTATAAGATTTAAGAAAGTGACATGTTGTCACATTCTTTGGTTTTAATAATAATTAAATTATTTTCATGGACAAAAGTCCATTAAATGAATCTAATCCCACCCTTAGGTGATATGGGTCGACTTTTAGTCATCCAACAGGATTTTGACATGTGTTAGGGGAATTTTATAATATTATATTTACCCTTAATTACCCAATTTACCTTTAACTATGGTAAACAAAATTTTCCGTAGTTACTATTAATAATTCCCAAAAATAAAAATTAGTTTATTAACATAATTTGGAACCACTGATTCCAAATATGGAATCCATTTTTCCAAATTCAATACACAAAAGTTGCAGAAATTAAATTAAAATTAATCCCGTTGACGAAAGAAAACGGGTTTTTCTTTAAAACATTGCAAAAGATTGAATTGATTTATCCTACGAATTCAAGGTAGAATCAATGCTATTTATATTAAATAGTAAAAATATATTCTATTTATACTTTAAAATCATTCAATATTATAATTTAACCATGTAAATTTTTGCGATGAAAAAAGTTGTTTTTAATTAAAATATAGCGTGTTTTTACTATTCATCAAAATATGAAAGTTACCAGAATGATATGAAAATTTATCCAAAGTAAATTTTTATTTCATGATTCCAAAGATGAATTTTATTTTGTAAAATTGAACTTATAAACATGTCAAAAACTAGATTTAATGTGGGTGCGCCATCAAAAGGTGGCAAAACTGCATTTTTTTAAAAATACTTATTTTACCCAAAAAAATTATTTTGTTCTTATACCATGTTTTAGAAAATGTGAAAGAAAAATAATAATGTTATAAGATTCAAAATTTAGTTAATACTATTCATAATGGCTAGTTCATAATAATATTATAATAATATATCGTTGTTTATTAAAACTCGGTATTGCATACAGCACACGTTATCGAAGAAGGTAGCGATTGCGTGTAATGCAAGCCAAGTCAGGGTTGCGTGCTGTGCAAGAATCCTTCGTTTTTTCTTATAACATAATCCAAAAAAAATTCATTTATACATTGAATATATATATATATATATATACTCAATGTTGCATAGAATAACTATTATCAAAATTTTGTGTAACACGATCCAAGAATTGTGTTGCGTATACTGCAAGCTAATACGGTGTTGTGTATAGCGCAAGGAAATCTTGGTGTAGCATACAACACAAGACATTAATGAAATTAAAAGAATATTTTTCATAAAATCTTGGGGTGTTACAATGACATTAATAACTTTTTATTTAAAGTAAAAATAAGAAATATCATAAACATGTATACTTTTTCCAAAACAATTTTAATGTGGGGTTATATAATTGATATCTTTGACTATAAATAGAAATTATAAAGACAAAAATATTTCCTACATCATGGTATTTTATTTATAATTTTTAGAATTCATATAAATATATTTATTTATGACATAATGATGATTTTATGATTACCTCATTAATAAATGTTTTAAATAAACGAGATTATAAATATTAAAAAAAAATATTTTGAAAATTTTTATTCCATCCAAGAATTTTAGAGATGGAAATGACTTTTTATATTTGAATTAATGAAGTTTTTTGGAAATAATAAAGTTGGATTGGAATTTTTAAAAAGCCATGATATGAATAGTATACAAATTGATAGAAAGGAATTTTTAAATCAATCAATAATTTATTAAATGATAAAATAGTATTAAAAATATAAAATTCATTCTAATGACATATATGATGTTAAAATTTTAATTAATGATCCATTTTGGGTATCTTGGAATGTTATTCTACCTATATTAACCATATAGTATGAATATACAAGAAGGAATGGTAAAAGTTAAATAAGATAACAAAGGGTTAAATAAAAAACATAAGGATTAAAAAAATATCCAACACTTGTCCAATTTTTATTGGATGATTTTATTTCGACTTAAATTCATCTTATCTTAAAATTTAATGAGTTTCTTACCTTATGAAACCGAAAATATTTTTATAATAAAATAATACTTTCAAACTTTCCTAAAATCACTTCCTCCCTCTTATAAAAGGACACCACCTCAAACCCATTACTCACACATCTCAATCCCCTTGGATCATCCAACGTCTACCAAAATAAACTCACAACATTCATATTTTCCACATATAGGCCTTAATTTTGGCATAATGCATTTCAATAATGACTTTTGGTTCAAACCCAAGGGATTTACCCAATTTAAAGGAAGAACAAGGAACATAAAAGACAAGTCGGACTTGAGGTATGAGGTGTTCATCTCACTTTTTATTCCCATGAGATTCATGCTATATTTTCCACTATTTCTTTTTGTGTGATCTATGTACTTCCCATGATTTTATTCCTCATGTAATATACTTTAATTTATGTGTATTTACATCTTCATTGTATGATCCTTCTTTCATGGGGTGTACGTTTCGCAAGTTACCAAATCGGCAAGGGAACCATTCAGCGCACTCTTTTAGTCAAAGAGTTATTTTATATCATGTATTTTAATTTAAATTTTCTTATGTTTGGATATGTTCTTCTATATCCTTATTTCTATAAATTTTATGTCCATGTGATAAAAGACCCTTTTCTCTCTCATCAACTCTTTTTTTGAATTTTAAAGTGACGTCGTTAGGCTGTCAAATTTCTGTAAGAGATCTTCTTAACCCAATTTCAATTCTTTGAGTTAAACATTACTTCTTGATTATGGTGTGATATGAATATGTGTGAAGTACCTCTGATTTTTTACACTTAATATCCACTTATATTGGGTGTATTCTTATTTGTCAAACATAATTATTCCATTGATTTGTCCTTAATCTAAGTATATGATCTTCGTAAGGGACGTCATCTCAATATCCTTTTAATGAGGCATATTTGGATTTATACACTACTTTATTTTATGTAGTGTATAAACCCCTTTTACTTTCAATTTCATTCAAAGGGAATCTTTTTCTACGTGGAGTTTTACTAAAGGAAAAAAAGGAATGTTTCTTTTTCTAACGTACACAGTGACAATGACCTTTCTCCCGTCACGGGCATTATTTGATATTTGGATTCCTTAACAAGCCGTAATGTTTTTAAAAAGAAAATAAATACCATTTACTCTTTTTACGTATTTTGGTATTGAAAATGGTTTTGAGAATGGATTGATTACATCAATATATTGAAATTTTATACTATGATTGCAATGTGGAAATGTTATCTTTCCTTTATACATGTACATGTGTTATGATTATGTTATGGTTATTGGGAATTGTTTACGTATACAGATAGTTCCGTGATAAACCTAGGGTGGGTGAGCCTGAGATATCTCTCCAATTCATTGGGTAATGTGATATAGGTAAACTTTAATGTTTCTCCTAATAGATTTAGGGATTATACTGGGATGGGTATTTGAAACATTACTCCCTACATAGCTGTGAAAGATACAATGTAAGTTCGATATGGATTCCACAAGTTACCTTAATGATTTATGATTTCTATGTGTTATTAATAAATCTTAATATTTCATGAGGTATGTTAAAGAGCATATTTTTTTGTATGTATTGATGGACTAATGATTTCATTCATTATTTTATAACCCTTACTGAGATTTTTATGCTCATCCAATGTTTTTGAAATGTTTTTCATAGGGTATGAGGAAGGGAAATATAAATGAAGAATTCAAGAAGATTTAAATCGAGAAAATAATTCTTGTTTTCTTTTAAGGGTTTTTTATTTTATGAAAAAATGGATACTGAGTAGAAGTGTCTACTTTGTAATTTTTGAGATATAATGTAATAATTATGGCTTAATTCTTTAAAACTCTAAACCTGAAAATATACTCAATGTGAATTATTTACTTAATTCAATATTATGTAATGATTAAGGCTGGGGCCTTATAGCCCCTTTATCGAATGTAGAAGGAATATAACAATAAAAGTGGGGATGGGATCAAATAATAATCTACCCTCATTTTGGATGTTAAGATAAAAAAAAGTTTAAAAACTTCACTAACCAAAAGTGTCCTTACATCAAGGTCACTAGGCCATAGAAAAACTCATCATTCCAAAATTGGCATAACCATTCGGGAATCACAAGAGATAGTTCTCATACTATGATGTGGAAATCAAAAACCCTTACCATGAGGATGTTAACCCCTTCCCCATGACTTATCCCTCTCCCATGGTTCCCCACTATCACAAATATAATCATCATCATAAGCTTAATTTATTTGTTATGCTTTATAAGATTCAATACATTTATGCCCATCATCCTCACTACTTCCAAAATAAATAAGATTAAATGGATTATGTGTGTGAATGTTACCTCTTACCTGATTGTGCACTTCCTTTGAAGGTCTTGTAACATCAAAAATGAATGAATAACCTGACACTTTTCTAGGTCTTGATCTCTTTTATCTAATAGCCTGACTATAGAACTCACTCACTTAAGTAGGGATGGTTAAAAGCGACTCAGTCTGTATGATCAATGGGATGGGTGTAACCACTTCCCCTTTATCTACTTCCAAAAGATGGTTTTCAACATGATATCCTTTCCCCACATCACATATACTAGATGTAGTGGGTTCATCCATATATTGGTACCCCATCACAACAAGTTCATTCCCAATCACACCCTTGTAGGGAGACACATCTCATGGGAAATTATAACCTAATTACAGCCATTTAGAAATGATTTTGTTGTTTCTTAGAGCCAATTGATCATATTTAGAGGTTTGATCATTATAATCAGAATAATTGTAAAAAACATCCTACATCATGCTAGTAGGCATAGAAAATATTACACCACATACAACCACCAGCTAGCCTCAATAATCCCTTAATTCTATAACTTCATGTTCTATAAGTATAAAGGAGACCAAAAAACTATCTTCCACTTCATTATTCTGGGAGAGAATGATATTGGGTTTATGATGCTAAGAGATTAGAATATTCCTATCTTTAAACACTTTTTTTGGAAGAGCTACATCCATATTAAATTTACCCTTTCTTTTCAAAGAAGAAAACAATTTTCACTCTTCCCAAAACTAAAGGTTAGATCCTTGTTCAGCTTCAAGATAGTGATTAAACTGTCCTTCTTCATCCTTACCAGGTCCACCCTTTATATCATTATTATTAAAGGTGTCCTTTTCTGAAATAAGACCAGTCCATTAACTAGAATAGATATTCAATGAATAATTCCTAATTATTTCTTCACCCCCATACAAGTTGAATATTTCCCAAGGAATGAGCGTCTCCTTATCTTTATTGTTATCTTGAGTCCCAATAATATATTACTATTCTAGACCATCTTGGGAAAAACCCCAAGATGGTCCTGCATTTAGAAGAACACCCATTGAGGGAGCATATGGGCACCCATGCATTCCTTGTTTCTTCCCATCTGTCTACTTTGATACACCATCCATAGAGATCTTATTTGTGGTCATTCTCCTACAGTATTTAGATAACTTTCCTTTCAAATTAATTATGAAACAATTTATGTTCCTTCAATATACCTATTTGGAGTTCCCAACCGCCTTGCAATCCCCACTACAAATAGAACTATTTTCATAATCATTATAGAGATTAATATAATCACATGGAGTCGTAATAATTAAATTTTTAATGAGTGTGGTTCTGCTTGGATGTTAAAATTTACACTCCATTCATGAAATCACTGATAAACAGGATTCAGATACATAGATCTACAACTCCATCATGATATTATAGATCAAATGAGGGAAATAAAAATTAGAAGAACCCATAACCGATTGAAACATAAATCCAATCTGAAATACACCAAATTTAAGAAAGCATATGAACTAAACCATCAAGTCTCCAAATCTCTCTCCTTTAAGAAGAATAAAACTCATAATAAGTGAGTTTTCCCATATATAACCTCTTTGGGATGGCCACTGAACTAGCATTAATGAGATCCAAAGAACCTATTCTAAAGATACATACTACAACCATTATTTGAAAGAGGTGAGTGATTGTGTGGCCACATCAACAACAGATACCCGATCATGACTAGGGATTCTATCTATATGTACGGCATGGTTGATAAAAGTGACACTGCAGTTCTCATGTCGATTGCCTATGGAAAATCTCTATTGTCACTATATTCTTCGACGACAAAACCCTTACTCCATCCATATCAACACACACACACACACATATATATATATATTAATATATAGATTTATATAATTATAAATATAATAAATAATTGTATTATTTAAAAATATTTATTAAAATTTTATGATTATTTATATTTATAAGTATTTATTTATAATTATGATTATAGGTAGATATATTTATAATTTAAATTTAAAATAGATATATTTAGAAATATTTATATATAACTAATATATATATAAATATATTAGGATGGTGTGAACCATGGGTTAAACACCCATGCTCCTGAAAATATTATTATGAAAAATTAAATTAAAATACCAGAGATGATACAAAAAGAGAAAACAGGCACACTAACAAATATAGAACAAGTCTTGATATAAAAATTCTATAAGATAAATAAATCTCAACTCATATTTCTAGCATTTTATGAATTTTCACTTCCCCGTTGATGACGTCCCCTCTTCCATTTTGGGAGAACCCAAGGGTAACATCCATCATACATTCAATTAATGGCCCCATCCTCAGACCCTCTCACCTCATGATCCAAGATTTATTTTGTGCTAGAGGGCTATGTATCCTTATCTAAAGAATCCATCTTGTGAGACTCTTCATGTTTAGAGGTCAAATGATGCTCTTGGTGTGTTGTCACCACATCATGCAGAGCTTGTAGTATCACCTCAATCTTAGTAATGCGTCTCTTTTCAAAGGCCAAATGGGAAGCCCCACCATTGGACTTCTTATCCACATAAATCTGTAGATCAATAGAAGATGGTTCAACAACCTCTTTAGCTACCAAAATCATTACTTCTAACCCTATGGTATGGATTTCCATCACATGCAATTCAATGTCGGTGCCACATTAAATAGGGAGAAGGTCATTCCACCAGAATGGTCCTATCTCGATATATTTTTGTACATTTCCCCTGAAATTGAGTCCTCCAGACCAGCGGTGTGCATTCCCTTTTCATCCCTTGACCGCTGAAACATTGTGACTTTGCATGTATACTCATGAGTTGAATAGGTTATTTTATTTCTCACCCCAGATTTCTCCAACCCATTGAGGCAAAGATGATAAAATTCGAAATTACTAATGGATGAAATTATTTAAAAGAATTTTCCTTTATCATTCAAGGTACCACTAGTGGCTATGTTTTTCACAAATTTTCCTGGAATAGGAGGATTAACCTTGTCAATTCCCTTATCCACTGGAAAATTAACATCATATACGAAAGTTTTCGAACCCTGATTGACTATATATTTGTAATGAATATTGTACTTTGAAATAAAAACAACATAATTTGACCAATATGTAGTCAAAGAACAAAACATTTCCTTGAAGATGGTCATATGAGGAGATATAGAAGAAGCAGTAGGATATGGCACCCCCCAAACATTCATAGTACTTGAAATCAACTGGTAAGGAGAAGTTTTATACACATTTTAATTTTTATGTTGAGAGGTATTAATGACCTTACTATTACTAGAATTCATGAAATCATCTTATATGACATCATAAAAATCCCGCCCTTCCTCAAAATCAGAAAACACTGCATAAAGTAAGGTCGAGGATATATGTCCACCAATAGAAACCTCAAATATACCAAATATTTTTCCATAAAAACATCAACCATACAGATATTATTAGAAGAACTCGTAGTCAATTGGGACATCAGATCGTGATCCTTGAATTCAATACCATTAAGAGATGAGACAGTGACATCAGGAGGGGTCGAAACAAGCCAAATACTTACATTAGGGCCAACCACCTCATTAAAAAAATAGAAAAATTCTAGAAATGGAAGAGTTACACTCTCCCTCACGGGCTTATAATACCTAGTAACATTTTTTAGTAGTAAAATGAGAAGAATCACCCAACTATCATGCATCTCAACATAGGAATCATTCTTTATATCCGTAGGCATTGTGTTCATATCAACTAGTGATTTATTCCCATTAGTAGTGGGAACATGAACATACAACCATCAACACGATGTGTATATTTATTAAAAATCAAGAATCTCATACTCTAATGATAGTTATTTCTAACATGTTCAATGCAGAAAAAGTTAAAACAAAAATAGTGGATGAATTAACACTCAATAGATTGCTCAAATATAATGTCACTAGAAAACAAATAAATAGTCTCAACAAGTGCGGAATTAAGACCGAATTCAACTATAATTCAGGCATAATGGCCATATATGTCCATTTTGGTTTCCTTGAAAACGTTATTTGGGTTCCAAAAACAAATGAAAAATCCCAACTAATGATTGGGTTCCAAAAAAACCTACCACTCATTTAACACAAATCCAAGATTGTGAAATCGTGTTCTTGGATTGAAATGGATCAAACCAAGAGTCCCAATCATGAAATAAAAGGACCTCTGGATTCACATTGAAAAAACCACTGCTCTATGCATTAAATTTCATCTCTTTAGAAAAAAAATACATATGAAAATACACCAGAACAATGGAAAATAATGTCCAGTCATTAAAAACAAAAACCTGAAGTATATGTTTCTTCATATAATTGAGCATCCATGCATAATTAATTAGTTCTGATGTATTCCTTGTGATGATGGATTTCATACAAGCATTAATAAATTCTTCAATAAACACAGGGTTTGCTTCAAAAATCATAAATTAACTGTTCCTCAAGATTTGGTTTCTAGAAAATATTGAGTCTCTCTAAATACTAGGAAAAAATATATCCCCATATAATGCACCAACCTGTGTTACAATTTCATTCTTCGAAGCATCACACATCTCCAAATCAAAATGTTTTGAAGAGAGAGAAAGAGGAAGCCCCTCTAGATCTTGAACAACTGTAAATGAGATGACATTCATGCTATTAAAATGATAATTTCCATCAACCATCTTCATGGGACTAATGAAAACATCTACCAGATTGAAGTTAGAATCTGCAATTGACTACTTTGGAGGATATCACCCTAATCGTCATTGATGAAGACAGATAGGCTCCTGAACCCTACCATCATATCCATATAAATATAAATATATATAATTATAATTATAATAAATATAATTTTTATTTAAATATAATTATTATAATTTTTTAATTTTTTTAAATAAAGATATATATATAATTATGATTATAAACAAATATTTTTATAAAAGTTTGTAAATAATTATAAATACATATTATATAATTAAATATATATATTTATTAATATATAAATATTTTTATTATAAATTTACAATTATTTAAATATATATATTTTAATAATTATAATTATAAATATATATATTTTTAAATATTTGTATATATTTATAAAAATATTTATATAATTATTTATATTCCTATAATTATATATATATTTATCAATATTTAAATATATATAATTATAAATTTTATAAATATTTTTATTATTGAAATAATATTTTCACAATGTTTATATATATATATATATACATATTTATAATTTTATAAGTACTTTTTTTAACATGATTTATATTTATATTTTATAATAAACTATTTATGTACATGTCATACATGGATTTGGGGCAGTTCCTGAGAGGTAAACCATCTAATCCCTCATCCAAAACACCTGTGTTCAAATACTGGAAAGACCCTTAGGGGATTTATGATGTAGGTGCTGAAGTAGGTGCTGACATAGGGGGAAGTGACTTAGGTTTGATGCAGACAAGGTGTGCAAACCCATGTATATGATGATGCAAGCATGGAATTTGGGACATCAAATGAAGGAGCATCCATACCATCCAATATGTGTACTATAGAACATGTATAATTAAATAATATGATTGATGGGTAGAATATCTCTTGGGTGCATGAAAGGCCTTTTTGTACAGTGAGTGTGTGTTGTGTTTGCGTTTATTTGTAATTGTACCCCCAAACACCTAATATATACAAACCATACATACACATGTATGTATGTTATCTATATATATATATATATGTGTACATACCACATACAACTTCATATATATATATATATAAATTCACATACATACATATGTACATAAAAAACATCTATATATACATATACAAAAAACACACACACACCATAATGCATACACATATATGAACATAAACATTAATATAAATATATATGTTCAAATAACACATATGAGCAATATATCATTTATATCTATATAATTGATTTAATAAATAAAAAATATATATAAATATAACATATTTTTATTAATGATATACAATAATTTTATAATTAATGTATATAAATAATCATTAATTTTTGAATAGAAATATGAAATATATATATATATATATATTAATAATATTTTTTACTAAAAGTTATACTCAATGATAAGAAAATTGGTGATAAAGATGAAACTTTTTATGTGCTAACAAAAGCATTGATAAATGGTACTTTATCATTTCTTTTATCTAGCATAGATAGGTTTTAACCTTTTATCGGCACTTTATGTTTAACATTGATTGAAGTCAATGCTTACTAAAGCGATATATATGGTAGAGTTCATTTATGTATTATGTTGTTCTTTGGGGTTGGATCAACCACATACAAGAATAATGATTTACCATCATCTTCATTTTCATCATGTATGAGTGTAAAAACATAAATAATACTACTATATGATATTATTATGTAATATATTTTATGACAATGGTGTTTAAATGATGTATGTCAAGTCAGAGATCATTATAACTTAATTCAATGTTATTAATTATGTTACCTGAAATGTGAATATAGTGAATGAAAATCTTGTAAACATTTACTATATCATTTATCAAATGAAAAATAGTATTTATACAAATGTATGATATTATTATTTCCATACCATGAATTATCTATGAATTATTCACGTAATAAAATGTAATAATGATTGAAATCGATTTACTGAAACAAGAATGATATAATCAATACTAAAAATATTCATGGAAAAAAATGAAGTTGTACTAAAAAATATATATATAATAATTGGATATAATTGACTAGTATAAAAGTCAATAGATTCAACTTCGGTTATTAAAAAATTTATTATGATGATTATGTTTATTATACATTGATTTGGACTATGTTCGATGATGTTATTAGTAAAGGTAAGGGTTTCCTAATTAATATTTCTTCTTATTTGAGATTATAAATGGCCAAAATATTTTATATTGGATTTGTTTCATGTATCAAAATAAATCCTCATTTATTACTTTGTATGTTTTTGGGATTCAATTTTTCTTTTACGAATCCATCTCTCATTGAGTAATATTTTAAAAATTATAACATTTTAAAGGGGAATTACCATTTCACTATTTCTGGATGGAATATGGTTATTCCTTATATATAATAATTAAATTATATAATAGATAAATTCAATTTCCTAATCACAGTTTCTATGATTTCTTATGTTCTTTATACAAAAAATTGTCTCAACTATGATGATATTTAGGGAATTCATTGATCCCTCTTTCTTCATGTTTTACATTTAATCAATTTTTCCAACAACATTACATGGATTTCAATACAACGATTCCCAATAATTTTTTCTTATTTAATGGTTATATTAATTTTTTTACCATTCACCGTCATATTCTTCAAACCACTTATTAATACTATATTTTTTTTGTAAATGGAAATACTTATGGTCACAATATATTCCTAATTGATTTTTAAAAAAATTATTTTGTTTCTCTAATGAATTTTTCTCTTATATAAATGACCTTATATGTGATACACATTTGATGTTTTCATATGTGATTTGATTTTGCATTATCATATACTTCCTTCCATGGATTAATTTCACTTTATGTATTGTGAATATGGTGATATAACCTAATTTTTTCCACCCATTAATTATATTAACACCCGAACCAAACCAACATAACTAATCCAGTGGTGTCACATGACCTCATGCATTCCTCCTTGTATGAAAGATATTTTTGACAAGTAAAATGTGCCTACAAAATTGATGGAGTGACCATTCCCTCAATAGTAGATAACTATAAGAGTATAATAATGTAAATGAAAACAATGAAAAAAATTGAGAATAAATAAAAAAACTATTAGATCTATAGAATATAAAAATTAAACCATTCAGTATCAATAAGGCATGTCAGATACATAAAAATTAAAAAATATGATCCAATTTATAAGGTAGTTAGTTAGAAAAATAAATAAACGTTAACTAGCCTGAACTCTATCTAGACACATTTACATCCACCTACTAGTCCTTCTCAACAACCCATCATAGACACCCTTCCATTTGTTGGATCCCTATTCATGAAATCTACAAGTGCACTGAAATTCCCATGTGGTTTTTGAGTACAAAACTCATTAGGAAACACTAATGGATCTTAACATAATTTATCTATATGTACATTTGAATTCAATGAACATTAAAATACATATACCAAAAAATATCTCACATAAGTATACCACATATGTTGGGTCCTCAGAGAAAGGCTCTACCTACATCAGCACCATATTAGAAGGAACACTGTTCCTCCACCTGACACATCCTCCTTGATGGGATATCAATAAAAAATGTGTGACATATCTCATGGTTTGGGATAGCAAATGTAAATGAAAAACACTACCAAACACATCCCTCTTGGGGTATAATCGAAATATTCTCATCCTATGTTCTCAAATACAAATGATGCAGAACATCACATAATATAAATGATACTAAATACATATTAGAATAATTTTTCATTGAGAAATAATCATATGTTATACAATAAACAAACAATAAAACATTATTAATATATCTCAAAAATTATACACAAGCACACCTCATGTGATTAAGTATCTCCCTCCAATAACTTCTCAACTATGAGAAGTGTCTCCAGAGGTCTTCTTGAACCTCTTGGGCCACTATTCTTGAATGTATGTATCCCAATAATATATATATCCTTGAAAACATATGTACTTTCATAGAACATAAAAATGAAGAACATTTATTCCTTACAACACCTTGTAACATGGGTCCATTATCAGAATGGGTCATTCCACAAAATATATATCATGTTCCAGCTCAACATCTTCATAGTAATGTACATGAATAGAATTAGGCTCATACTTTCGATGTTGATACAAAAGGAACTCATTGTTAATTCCTTGAAACAATGGAGGCACCTCTAACTGATAGGCCACAAAAATTATTTGTTTAACGATCTTGAATGGTATAAAATACCGTTGTCTCGACATTCCTTACATCCTCAATAGCCTATTCCAAAACAAAGGGGGCACCCAAAATAAATTTTTGTCACCCAAAAAAAAACTCCAAAGGTTATGTACTTCAGATGAAATAAGAGTTCTACCTATTATGATCCATAACTATCCATTTATAAATCAATTGTACAAACTTGGAGGTTTTCCTAATAACAAAAGTCATACGTCTATCTTTCTAGTATAGCGGAGATTGACATGCCCCCCGATAGAGAGTCTCAAACAAAGCCATTGGAAATGACAAGTGGAAGATATTATTGTAAGAAAAATCCACCATAGACAAGTGAACATTCAAATATACTCCCAAATATATAATAAAAACTCAACACATATCCTCTAATGTATGGATCATTATTTCTATATTTTCATCATTTTGAGGATGAAATGTTTTACTCAGATTCAACGGTGTACCCTTATCATTCTATAAAATTTAAAAATTCATGAGGTAAACTCAGTGACTCTATCTGATATCATGATTGAGGGAACTTTGTGAAGCCACATGATCTTTTAAATGTAGATATTTCCTAAATAATACACTAAATTCTTCACTCATATCAGTATGAAGTGATCCACCTTAGTCAACTAATCCACTACCACCCAAATGGTGTCTCAACCTCTCAGAGTCTGAGAAAATTCTATCACAATGTTTGGGTTCATCCCAACCCACGTCCATATAGAAGCTAGAATTGGATAGAGTAACCATCTAGGTATTTTATTCTCATCGTTTATTCTTTATCATCTCATAAAATGGGATAAAAAGAACATAATGTCTCTCTTCATGCTGAGACACCATAAATACAACTTGATAATAAGATAAATCTTGGTAGACAACAGGTACACTTCAAACTTAAAAGCATGAGATGATCTTATCAAATTTTTTAATATCCCATCCCAGGATCCACTAATCCAGTTCCCTGAGATAGTGCACCACATGACTTCTAGCATCAATCCCCATAAGCCAGAGGCAGCTAACTAGCAGATATGGTCTAACAAGGTACGTGGGAAGACTATACCCTCCTTACGAGTGTAATCCAACATTATAAATTAGTATAAAAAAATCAATAACCATGAATCATATAATCAATTCCTCAAATCATGGTATGTGACCAAAATCAAATTAAAATAAACATTCAATGTCATAGTAGTTTTATGTGTTAAAGGAATCCCAAAATAAAGAAACACTAAAAATACCAAAAACATGTCCTAGAATCAATCTGGTCCCATCATCCATGAACTATCCCTTAATCTTGAATCATCCATATATCATTTGGAATTTTCATTAATCCTAACATGTAACCATATAATCAGCTTGGGTACCAATAACGGTCTAATAAGTGTGTGCGTACAACAGAGTAAGCCACAACCAATGGTGTCTAAATAAATATCTAGTAAAAAACACTATATTAATATGTATATAAGAATAATAATAAGATAACAAATAAAATAGTTTTCATATTGAAAATAATTAATTATTTGAAAAAAATTCCTTTGGTTCTACAGTGAACATCAAACCCAATAAACACGATCAGACCATGCCAACAATCAATCGAAACAAAATAAAAATGGGATTAACCATTAATTTTAAAAAATAAGGGGTATTCATCGATCATTTAAATTTGAAAAGCTGATGTGCACTAATCCATTTACCCATAGCATAAAAATATGCATTCAGGCATGGATTTCCATGAAAACACACTTGCAAATAATAGGAATTGTCATGTCCATCATATCAAGTCCAGGAAACCGAACATCATGTACATACATCCTATATCAATGAGAAGGAGAATCATGACTAACATTCATACACATGAGTGGGAGACATCATCTCCCTCATCTCTAACCATTTCAGCAATTATTATTTCATATGTTCCACCACACTAGCCACTTTAACACATTACAATAACAAGGGTGCACCTTATTCTATTCACTGTCATTCACAACGTCCAATTCATTCATAAACTATAACCAAAATCAACACATTGACTATTTAACCATTTTTTCCATTTGAGACAATCAACAAGGGTTATTTATAACCATTTATCCACATATTCAAACCCCTTTAACAATTTATCCTTTTATATTCTCATCCTCATCATAACCTCTTTTATTTCCAATTAATCCAGAGAACCACTTATGATATACTAACTTGTTCAACAATAAGGACAACTAATTTTATCAAATAAATAATCTATCATTCCATTTAAATTTTTATTACGATTTTTAATGAATCGACACACCCCATGGATGGCCGTAATCTTGGCCTCATAACTGTTGACAGACTTGACAGAGACTTTGAGAGGTCAAGATTGTCATTTCATTGGATAATCCACTTGTCATAGTAAAAAAAACATAGAAAGTATGTTATATAGATTAACCACATACATAAATAAAATATCAAGACTATGGTATAAATCTTATAGACCACCAACATTAAGCTCATAGAAAATCACTCACCCAACCATGGCCCATGATCTGAACGAAAAAAACACTTACACCAATGAAAAGGATTCCATAACAAAAATTAGATTTAGGTTCCTTGAATGAGTATGAATAACCAAATGACATTTATTATGGAAAATATAATGAAGGGGACTCATAGAGTTACCCGAAGATTTGATTCACAATAAATAACACTCCAAATGCTTAAGAATCAAAGGTGATTTTTCTTTTGATGAGTGGGGAGGTCTTGGTTCTCACCCTAGATTTATGGGGGTAAAATGAGGAATACATTATACTTAGAGTTTATAATGGTTGGGAGGGTAAAATGAAAATTTTTCTAGTTTTTAAGAGGCACATGGTTAGGCCATATTGTTAGACAAACTATGCACCAACTGTTCAATACCCTCTATCTAAGATATGGTAAAGTCTGCATATGGGTTAACTTGTAAAGTTTTTAAAACCATAGAGAAGGCATGTGACTAGATCTTTCTAAGGCATAATTATTTCAGGGCCCCATGTATAGTTTTTTTAACTGGGCTCCCCCACTCAGCCAGCCACAATGCTATGGAAGATGGTTACTACTAACCCTGTGCCAAAATTGATCCCATCATAGAGTGACTCCCTTTTAATATTTTTAATTCCCTAAACCCTTAGGACACTCTATAAATATTACATACTCCTATGAAGAATGTTATTAAAAATTATAAAATAATTTTCACCAAAATTAAAATGAAACATACATATTTGAGTGGTTAGGACCTTACAACCTCCCTAACTTATGAAAACATGTCCTCAAAATGCTCTCCCCGACATCAATAAGCCTCCTTGGTCAACATGTCAGGACAATAATCCTACACATATTCTTCCCATTTCTATGCTTCTTATTAAAAATGGTAATGTTTCCACAATACATAGAAAACAATAATAATTTTACAACTCACTACTTCCTCTCTATGATCCAAAAAATGAATTAGATTCTCCTCAAAGGATGCATCAGCCTCAATCATAACATCATCAACATAAATCACATTAGAAGGGCCGGTGTGATTTTATTGATGTTGTGGAACACAGAAGGTATCATTAATACCACCATTCCTCTTTGGAAGAGTAAATTGATGCTCGAATAGTTTTATCTGATAAAAATCTCAAATGATTCCACATACTGGGGTGCCAACTTTCCCATTATCTAAATTTGATAGTGAATACATCTTAGAAGCACCCAAAAGAACATACGATCATCCACTATGAACTCAAGAAGTTGTTTATGTTGATCAATGTATCTATTATTTCTACTCAATGTTTTATACATATGCTTTTTCATAAACATAAAATTATTTAACATCTCATGCACAAGAATAGGTCCCAATAATTCCAAATCTCCAACTTCCTTACAACAAAAGGTTTATCAACATGACCAAATATATATTACATCATATGGTTCCATCTATATATTTACCTGATAACTATTTTTATAGGTGTACCTATAAATTTCCTAGTGCTTCTCACTTGATCCACAAAAATCTTGGATTCATTCTCTCAACATGTCTTCCAACACATGTATAGTAAATTATGATTTTTCATATGTTTGAAGGTGAAAGGATATACTAAAAATCCCTGAGTACCCAACAACTTCTACAACCTTTTCTCTAAGAGTTGTTTCTGACACTTTCACTTGGGCACACACATCCGTCTGTTTGAGGACGATGAGAATTCCTAGGCTTTTGCCCCATATCCCCACTTCCCAAAGGCGTGCAACATCCATCACTTATTCAGGGAAGTTTTCTCCTTAATCGGAAGGGGATGATTGGATTTCGGTTCATCCTTATGTGGATTCCTCCTCGGAACTCTTCACCTAGTTCGGGTCTCCCTCGCAGATTAAGAAGTAGTTTGTGAAAATATCCACAGTTCAATATCTTCATGGATGCCAATTAATTACACTGCTTCTCTCGGGACATTCTAAGGAGTTCGGTCGAGGAAACAACCTTCGGTCAGAGGAGTAGTCACGTTGGACATCACTGGTTTTTCTAGATGCCGGAATACTAGCATGTCTGGGTTTCTTTCCCTTATTATAGGGCTTCTAAAGGGAGTGGAAGCCCCATGAATCCCACATCGAATGCAGGGAATTATATGAAATTGGAATTTCTCTGAGGTTTTCCTCACCTTCCAATGTTTAACACAAGGTATGCCACACGTTTAATGTATGAGAAGATGGATCAGACTGATCAAAACACTGACTAGAGTGGATCATATGGGTGCAACCCCTGGAGGGAACACTTATGCTGGGAGGTGAATTGTCTGGATCTCACCGGGATGTGGCAGCCCAGGTAAGAATCAGGATGGATGATGGATGGTTAAGTTAAGTGGATGGAGAATTATAAGGAACTATCATGAAGGTGATAGTATCATTGGGGTTGAGTCTCGAAGAGACATCCTATGTATCCTCATGGTAGGGAATCAAAGTCTGCGTAGTTTGGTGAGATGATGGGACACCTACAGAGGAGACATATATGAAGGGGGACCTAAAGGAATTTAACCTCTATGTTGGGGCATATAGCGACCCGAGATTTTAATATAAAACATTTCATGATTTTAAGCATATTTAATCATCAGAGTACAATCCAATGATCATTAAGTCTAGTGTCTTGGAAGACTGGGTACATATAACATATAACAAGGGGCTAAAAATCTTCTTTATTTAATCTCAATAAAGAGATTCTAACTTCCTTTTAGCCCTTACATCTGCATATGGTACCCTAGGGAACACATGAACAAAGGGATGAGCTAAAAATCCTAGTATGTGAATGAACATAAGGATACATCTCAAGCACATGAGTTAGGAGGCATGACATAATGATATCCAAAGCATGAAACATATAAAATTATTTAATATAAGCATGTGATCATGTAAATAAGGAATAATATAAATTTGGAATAATTATAAAACATTTCTTTTGTACGGGTCAAGGCTAAACGTCAATCCTCTTTCCCATTTCAGTACGGGTCAAGGCTAACTACCAATCCCGTTTCACATCACATCTCATGAGACTTATCCTTACCCAATTCATTAGAGCGCTTTCTAGGCGCACCCATATCAACATTTTCATTAATATTATTTCCACATAAATAATCATACATAATCAATGACACATAAACATAAGGTTACCCATGGAGAGAATTGGGTACCACAATCATGACATAAACAATAACCAATGAGTGTGTCATGAATGTTTCCATGAAAGAAAGGGATTAGAACATACATGGATGTTCATAAGGTAAAATAGTCATATAAAATGGTAGGTGGTAACAAATATAAGTGAAATCATATAATAAATGTATTTGAGAAACATTAGCATTAAAACATTTTCGTGTTGTTTTAAGGAAAATACTATAGAGCTTTTAAAATAGTAAAGAAGACATTCTTTTTATGTCAAACCAGAATTGAACCAAGAACGTTTTCATAATAAAAATACTGAATTTACAAAGACAATGGTGTCTTAAAATCTAAGATAGAGTTCACATGAAATTGGGTACAAGTTCGGGAAGTTCCTTTAAAACGAGTGTGCTTATTGGGAAGTATCGAGGAGAGATTCACTTTAAATCATGTATATCCCCGAAAAGAGAATGAAAGATGGATATTAGAACATGAGTTTGGAGCATATAAACATAATGTTAAAGTTATACATAAATATAAAAGACTACTATATTTTGGTAAAATGAAAGATAGAGAAACCCGAGGGAATAAAGGAAGTTTGGGTAGAATCTATTATGGTTTATCGGCATGGTATCAGGTGTAACTAAGAGGGATTTATGAGGGATATAAGTGGTTTATAATCACTTATAAAACATTAGGGAAGTATGGGGATGGTTTATAAACATACCCCATCACTTGGTTTTACACAAAAAGGAATACAATAGAGAACAATCTTGATTAAGAGTGAAAAGGGGAGGATCCCTTACCTTAAATCGGTTGGTGTTCTCCACTTTTTATTAACGACCTGAATAAAAAAAATTAGGCTTATTAATTAATAAGTCCAAAACCTATTCTATATTCAATTTTTTTATTATAACAATTTTTATTTCATTCAAATCCTTTTTTATTAGTTAAAATGTTTAATTTAATTGTCTGAGCTCGTTTGTTTACTAGGCTTTAAAAGATCAGTGCACTTATATTCAATTTTGGATTATATGAAAGATGAAAGTGGTTTTCCAGAATTGAAGATATATTTTTTAGTTTATATCTATGAGATTATATGGTTTTAATTTTAATTAGGTTACTTAGAGTGAAGTCAAATTATTATATATATATATAACCATTGTGATAACTGTTTTTGTTAATCACTGGATTTGATTACAAAGAATGTGTTTTGCTTTCTAACTTGATTCCATTTTTACCAAAGGATTATAGAAACAAAAATAGGATATATTAAATATATAATAATCTGGTTCAACCATAACACAAATGTTTTCATGACCAGAATTAAATATAATAAAAGAAATTTATAAATTGGTGTCCTTGAATGTGCTAAATTAGCACATTTCAAACAATACTTTAATTTATTTCAAATAAAAGGGTGGGGAAATGAGGGAAGATAATGAAATATACCACTAGCATGAAGAAATTACATTACATGTATGTCACTAGATTTATCATACTATTATGGTGAAGGGAGGTGAGTAATGAAATAAAAAAAGAAAAGAACTTAAAAGAAAAGAAGAAATTGGGTAGAGGAATTTACCTCTTGAGACTTCCTCCTTTGAGTACCTCTTAAGGGGAGAGGTTTCGGTATTTGGAGGAGGCAGAGAGCTTTTGTAAGTGGGGTAGGACCTTGGGGAGTGATTTGGGCAGAATAATGGAAATCCACAAGGCATGAGAGGGGTGGAGAGAAGAGGGAGTGAAGGGGGGTTTTATAGTAGAGGAGAAAAGAGATTTCATAATATTATAATCATTAATTTATTATTTCTTCCCAAGACAATGAATAGTAAGTATTACATGACCAAGAATAGTTATTTAATCATGTGATCCCGAACCAAGTAGTCTTACATCAGCATAAAAACATCGATGATTCAATTAATCCATTACTTAGCATTTATTGTGAATTATCAGATTCTACTATTCATAAAAAATTCAAGTATTTCAGAAAAATCCCAAAAATTCACCCTAACCATTTTTTGACATGAAGAATTCCATAATGAAGTCCATTTTTCCGAAAATAATTTTCTAAATATGATTACTTTAATATTTAATTAAAATAATAATTTATTATCAAAACATGTTTTAAAACATTCATTAAAATATTCTGAAATAAAGGTATATCGTACTTCCAACATGAATATTATTTTTATTCCACCATAGGTGAAGTTACTATTCATTAGGGTATATCACTAGTCATAAGGGTATGTTACTATTCATTAGGGTAGGTTACTATTCACCAAAAATTATGTTTTCCTTATCGGACTCCAAATTACTTACTAATTACAACCTTGCATGCCGGATTTTCAAAATTCCAAACACAGAAGTGAAGAACTTATGTTTAAAGGTCACTTAGCACTTAGTAGTTCATTATGTTGTGTTTTCATGTGATTTTATTACATACTTATTGGAAGTGAATTTCCATTGAAAAACATTGGGTCGTTACATTCTTCCCCCCTTATGAAATTTTTCCCTTGAAATTTCGTTTTACATTCTAAGCCAAAAAAAGTGTGGGTACTTTTCCTTCATTTCTTCCTCCAATTCCCACGTTGCCTCTTCATTCTTATGGTTTCTCCATAGTACCTTGATCAGATGAGTAGTCTTGTTGCGTAGAACTTTTTCTCTATGATCCAAGATTTTCACTGGCTGCTCCTCGTAAGAGAGATCATCCTCCAACTGTACCACCTCTGAAGAGAGTACATGTGATGGGTCTGGTATGTACTTCCTTAAGAGTGATACGTGAACAACATCATGAACTTGATCCATATTCGATGGAAGTGCAAGCCGATAAGCCATGTCGCTTATGCGGTCAAGGATCTTAAAGGGTCCAATATACCATGGACTTAGCTTCCCTTTCTTCCCGAATCACATGACTCTCTTTCATGGAGATATTTGAAGGAAGACTTTATCTCCAACGTCGAACTCCATGTCCCTTCAACAGTTGTCTTTATAGATCTTTTGCTAACTTTGAGTAGCATTGATGTGTTTCTGAATGACTTGAACCTTCTCTATCATCTCTTGAACAAGATCAGGTCCAAGTAGATATCATTCTCTAACTTCATCCCAACATGTTGGAGTTCTACGTCGCTTTCCATACAGAGATTCATATGGAGACATATGAATACTCTAGTGGAAGCAATTTTTGTATGAGAACTCAACCAATGGGATCTTCTGATCCTATCCACCTTTAAATTCTAGAGAGCAGGCTCTAAACATATCTTCAAGCGTCTGAATAGTTCTTGCAGACTGGCCATCAGTTTGGGGGTGATAGGCCATGCTGAAATTTAATTTAGTACTCAATGAATATTGAAGACTCCTCCAGAATTTATATGTGAACCTTGGATCATAGTCAGAGACAATTTAGAGTGGAACACCATGCTGTCTCACCACTTTCTTCATATATATCTTTTCAAGTTTTTCAAGCGATAGATATTCCCGAATTACGATAAGATGGGATGTCTAGGTGAGTCGGTCAAACACAACCCATATCGCATTATTTACCTTTGACATCTTTGGGAGACCCATGACAAATTCCATAGTAACATTTTCCCATTTCCAAATGGATATAGGCAATGGCTGCATCATACCTTTGGACTTTTGTCACTCAACTTTAACTTGATGACATACTAATCACCTTGATATATATTCTGAAATATCCTTCTTCATTTTATCCCACCAGAAGTGTTCTCAGATATCACGATACATTTTGGTAATCCCAGGATGGATAGAGAATGTTGAGCTATGTGCATTATCCAATAGCTCCTTATTTATCCCAGGTGATGAAGGCACACAAATCCGCGTTCCAAAATGAATCACACCATCATCGTTGATATGGAACTCTTGCAGCTTCCCTTCCATTACTGCATTCACCCTCTTTTGTATCTCCACAGCATCCCTTTGTTCTTCCTTAATATTCTCCTAGATGGATTTTTGTGCAATCATTTGGTTAATTTATGATGTATCCCCTTCTATTATGATTTCCAAATCCATTCTTTTCATATCTAAGAAGATAGGGTCTTTCTCAATCCGTAACATGGATAGAGTAGCAGGTTCTTTTCTACTTAGAGCATCAGCTACCTTGTTTGCCTTTCCATGATGGTAGTGAATAGAGCAACCTTAATCTTCGATTAGCTCTAACCATATCCTTTGATGCATGTTGAGATCCTTTTATGTGAATTTATACTTTAGGCTCTTTTGGTCGGTGTATATGTCACACTTCTCACCATAAAGGTAGTGCCGCTAGATTTTCAAGGAAAAAATCACGGCTGCAAGCTCTAGATCATGAGTGGGATCGTTTTACTCTTGGATTTTCAAATGCCTTGAGGCATAGGCTATCACTTTATCATTTTGCATTAGCACACAACTTAATTCTTTCTTAGAAGCATCACTATACACCACAAAGAGTTCTCCACTAGAAGGGAGTGTGAGTACCGGCGTAGTGATAAGCCTATTTTTCAACTCCTTGAAACAGTCCTCACATTCTTGTGTCCAGACAAACTTTACTCCCTTCTGTGTTAGCTTGGGAATTGTTATTGACAATCATGAGAAGTTCTTCACGAATCGTCGATAATACCCAGCTAGACCTAAAAAGATACGGATCTCCATTACAGAAGTTGGACTCAGCCACTCTTCAATTGCCTTTGTCTTGGAAGGGTCCATAAATATCCCTTTCCTGGTGATAACATTCCCCAAGAATGATACTTCCTCCATCTAAAACTCATATTTACTATACTTTACATACAACTTCTCCCATCGAAAAGTCTTTAACACAGTTTCCAAATTCTTCTCATGTTCCTCCTTGCCCTTGGAGTATATTAGAATATCATCAATAAAGACCACCAAAAATTTGTCGAGGTAATCATTAAAGACTATTCATTAAAGCCATGAAAATTTTTGGAGCATTAGTGAGTCCGAAGGGCATCACTATGAACTCATAGTGTCCATCCCTCATTTGAAAGTCAGTCTTGCGAATATCTTCCTTCCTCACCTTTAGTTGGTGATATCCTGACCGAAGGTCCACCTTAGAGAAATAACTAGCCCCACAAATCTGATCAAACAAGTCATGTATCTGTGGAAGGGGATACTTGTTCTTTATAGTGATTTTATTGAACTCACGATAATAAATGTAGAGGCGCATTGATCGATCCTTCTTCTTAATGAAGAGGACTGGAGCACCCCATGGTGAAGCACTTGGGCATATAAAACCCTTATTTATATTCTCCTGTAACTGCTTCTTCAGCTCTTCTATCTCTAGGGTGGCCATTCTGTAAGTGTCTTTGAGATTGGCAGAGATCCAGGGATAAGTTCAATTGGGAACTCAACCTCTCGGTTAGGAGGAAGACCATGCAACTCTTCAGGAAATACATCAGTGTAATCGCTCATGATGGGCATATATTCAATAATGATTCTATCATTTGTCCCAATCATTTGATCTAGATATGCTTTCTTACAAGGAAGCAGTATCCAAACATGAGACGAAGATTCTAAAGGAGACTCATCTTCCTCCTTACACTTGTAAAGAATGGGAGGGTGATTTGGGAAGTGAAAAGTGATCTCCCTTTCCCAACAATTGATTTTAGCCTTTTAAAAAGATAGCCAATCCTTGCCAAAGATAGCGTCGAACTCCACTAAAGGAAGTATGACAAGATTTGATGGTAGGTTTAGTCCACAAGCATTAACCGGGGAGGAGTTATAAACCATGGATGTAATAATTTCCCCATTCGCAGTTCTCACAGATGACTTTTCCCCCAAATTTTGAGGTGCTGATTGAATAGTTCTACTAAACTTTCAAGATATGAAAGAATACGTAGAACCAGAATCAAATAGTACGTTCACTATTATTGAATGAATAACAAGCGTAATTGTCACAACATCATTTTCTAGCTCCACCTCAGTAGTAGTGATAGCATAATCCCTTCCTAGTTGCCTTGGAGGTTGTTGTTGATTGCCTCTGATAACCATCCTCTTAGGGCAATTGTTCACATAATACCCAAGCTCCTTGCAGTTATAACACTACACTATAGGCTAAGTGTTGATCTGAACCTTCCTTTATTCTTCAACATTAGCTGTATTTTTCATATCCGTTTGTCACTTCTTGGCCAAATGTCCAAAATTTTCACATTTGAAGCAATTCTTAGTTCCCTTGAGACAGTCACCAAGATGCTTCTTCCCATAATTTTTTCAAAGGGGAAGGTGAGGCTTCATTCCATCATGGGATTTTTTTGATGAACCAACCATGTTGTTCTCCATTTTTTGCTTCTCTTCACTTGGCCCATGAGACCACTGAGTGTCTCCAATCTCCATTTCAACTTTGAGGGCACAACAGAAAATCTCTTCATAGCTATCGAAGTCTCAAATCACCTACAATTTTTGTAGACTCGGCGTCATTCCACTAAAGAAGTGATCCACCTTGCTTTTGGTGTTCATGACAAAGCCAGAGGTGTACCTTGCAAGCCTTGTAAAGTTTGATTCATATGCCCTGATGGACTCATCATCCTTATTCTTAAGTCCAATGAACTCTCATTCCATCTTGAGAAGGAGGGTTCGAGGAAAATATTTCTTGAAAAACATCCTCTTGAATTACTCCCCTTCTATGGAATCAATTTCTTCTTGGGACATTGTATTCTTGATCAGTGTCCACCACAGTTCAGCTTCCCCATCAAAATGATAGACTGCCAGTACAACTTTCTCTTCATCCGAGCACTGGAGGACAGAGAAAATCTTTTCAATGGTGTTAATCCATCATTCTGTGAGGAGGGGATCAGAAGATCCACTAAACATGGGAGGCCTTTTCCGCATGAAAATTCTACGACAACATGCTCTTTCCTTGGAGGAGGGGGATGTTCCACCTGATTCAAGTTATTATTCATAATTCGAACCAGCTTAGCAAGTACTACCATGAAGTTTTGATCACCCGCTTCCGTCACATCAAGAATATCATTAGGGAAATCATCACATTACCTATCACATTGGTTGTTGAAAAATGTTCTTCTATTTAACGCCATTAACTAAGAAAAATAATGTATAATCAGAGGTCTTGAATACTTATCTATTGATCATAAAAAGAAACATTGAACATAAAGGTATGAAATTATAAAGAATAAGTATATCCTGACTTGTGATTCCTTAGGTTTATATCTAGGTTATCCTCTATCTATTTCATAACATATATTCTTATGGGCTTTTTTTGTCCCTCAATAACAGTTTTTACTAAGCTCGTGAATCTACCAAAGCATATCCCCTAGGAGTGTTGTAACCAACAATGTTTTAAGGCCCGTTATCCTGCACGAGTAACCATTAGAGTCTAGCTTGAAGTGGTGTTTTTGGGTTTTACCCCTAGATACATCTATTCTAGAGACACCTCTACATGCTTGTATCTAAATAGGGATGTATTTTCTTGATAAACCACTTAATCTATACTCACAAAAATTTAGTACTGTTTTCTTATAATTAGTCTCATCCTTAAGGATCTCACTAAGGTGACCTATTCCCAATCTCTAAAAATAACTAAACCATAATTTGATACCAACTATAACAACCCAATCCTTTTACATAAAACATTTCATGATTTTAAGCATAATTAATCATCAGACTACAAGCCAAGGATTGTTAAGTCTAGTGTCCTGGAAGACTAGGTACATATAACATAAAACATGGGGCTAAAAAACATCTTTATTTAATCTCCATAAAGAGCTTCTAACTTCCTTTGAGCCCTTACATCTGCATAGGGTACCCTGGGGAACACATGAACAAAGGGATGAGCTAAAAATCCCAATAAGGGGATGAACATAAGGATACATCTCAAGCACATGAGATAGGAGGTATGACATAATGATACCCAAAGCATGAAATGTAAAAAATCATTTAATATAATCATGGGATCATATAAACATGGAATCATATAAATGTATCAGAATCATAAATATTTCTTTAGTACGGGTCAAGGCTAACGGCCAATCCCGTTTCCCATTTCAGTATGGGTCAAGGCTAACCGCAAATCCCATTTCACATTGCATCTCATGAGACTTATCCTTACCCAATGCATTGGAGAGATATCTGGGTGCACCCATCTCAAAAATTTCATGAATATTCTTTCCACATAAATATTCTTTCCACATAAATAATCATACATAATCAACCATACATAAACATTAGGTTACCCATGGAGAGAATTGAGAACCACAATCATGATATAAATCATAACCAATGAGTGTATCCTGAATGTGTTCATGAAAGAAAGGGATTAGAAAATACATGGACGTCCATAAGGTAATATAGGTATATAACATGGTAGGTGGTAACAAATATAAGTGACATCATATAATAAATGTATTTGAGAAACATTAGCATTAAAACATTTTGGTGCGGTTTTATGGAAAATACTATAGAGCATTTAAAATAGTAAAGAAGAAATTATTTTTATATCAAACCATAATTGAACCAAGAAGGTTTTCTTAATAAAAATACTGAATTTACAAAGGCAATGGTGTCCTAAAATAGAATATATAGTTCACTTGAAATTGGGTAAAAGTTTGGGAAGTTACTTTAAAACGAGTGTGCTTATTGGGAAGTATCGAGGAGAGATTCACTTAAAAGAATGTATATCCCCAAAAGAGAATGAGAGATGGATATTAAAACATGAGTTTGGAGAATATAAACATAATGTTTATGTTATACATAAATAGAAAAGAAAACTTTATTTTGATAAAAAGAAAGATAGAGAAACCTGAAGGAATAAAGGAAGTTCAGGTAGAATCTATTATGGATAATCGACAATGTATCGGGAGTAACTAAGAGGGATTTATGATAGATATAAGGGGTTTAGAATCACATATAAAACATTAGGGCAGAATGGGAAAGGTGTATAAACATACCCCATCACTTGGTATTACACAAAAATGCATAGCACAGAGAACAATATTGATTAAGAGTGAAAAAGGGAGGATCCCTTACCTTAAATTTGTTGGTGTTCTCCACTTGTTATTAACGACCTGAATAAAAAAATTAGGATTATTAATTAATAATTACAGAACCTCTTATATATTCAATTTATTTATTATAACCCTTTTTATTTCATTTAAATCCTTTTGGATTATTTACAAGGTTCAATGAAATTGTTCGGGCTCATTTGTTAACTTGGCTTTAAAAGATATGTTCACTCATATTAGTGTTTGAATTATATGAAAGATCAAAGTTGTTGTCCATAATTGAAGTTATATTCTTTAGTTCATATCCAGAAGATTACATGGTTTTAGTTTTTATTAGGTTACTTAGAGTGAAGTCAAATTATTATATATATAACCATATAGATATCTTTTTGTTAATCGGTGGATTTGATTACAAAGAATGTGTTTTGCTTTATAACTTAATTCCATCTGTACCAAAGGATTAAAAAAAATAGGATATATTACATATATAATAATTTGTTTCAACAATAACACAAATGGTTTCATGACCAGAATTAATGATAATAACAGAAATTGATAAACCGTTATCCCTGAATGTGCTAAATTAGCACATCTCAAACAGTGCTTTCATTTCTTTCAAATAAAAAGGTGGGGGAAAGAAGGGAAGAAAATGAAATATACCAATATAATGAAGAAATTACAGCACATGTATGTTACTGGATTTATAATACTATTATGGTGAAGGGAGGTGAGGAATGAAATAAAAAATGAAAAGAACTTAAAAGAAAAGAAGAAATTGGGAAGATGAATTTACCTCTTGAGACTTCCTCCTTTGAGAACCTCTTAAGGGGAAAGTTTTTGGTATTTTGAGGGGGATGGGAGCTTTTAGACATTGGGGAGGACATTGGGGAGAGATGTGGGTAGAATAATGGCAAGGCCCGAGGCTTGAGAGGAGTGGAGAGAAGAGGGAGTGAAGTGGGGATTTATAGTGGAGGAGAGGAAGGATCTCATAATATTATATTCATTAATTTATTATTTCTTCCCAAGACAAGGAATAGTAAGTATTCCATGATCAATAATAGTGAATTTATCATGTTATCCTGAAACATGTGGGCGTACATCAGCCGAACATCATTGATGACTCAATTAATCCATTATTTAGCATTTATTGTGAATTATCAGATTCTACTATTCATAAAAATTCAAATAATTCAGAAAAATCCCAAAAATTCACCCTAACCATTTTTCAACATGCAGAATCCAAAAATGAAGTTCATTTTTCAAAAATAGTTTTCTAAATATGATTATTTTAATATTTAATTAAAAGAATAATTTATTATCCAAACCATTTTTTAAAACATTCATTAACTTATTCTAAAATATAGGTATATCATACATCAAACTTGAATATTATTTTTATTCCACCATATGTGAGGTTACTATTCATTGGGGTATATCACTATTCATAAGGGTATGTTACTATTCATTAGGGTAGGTTACTATTCACCCAAAATTATGTTTTCCTTATCGGACTATAAATAACATTTTGATTACAACCATGTTTGGCGGATTTTCGAAATTCCAAACACAGAAGTGATGAACTTATGTTTAAAGGTCACTTAGCACTTAATAGTTAATTATGTTGTTTTTTCATGTGATTTTACGACATGTTTCTGAGAAGGGATTTTCCATTGAAAAACATTGGTTCATTACAGGGCATGACCCTCTTGAAACACACAGGCTTTTGGGAAAGACAAGGATGAGACATGGGTGGTGGTCTTGAACCTTAGTGAGGTTTCCTACACACCTTGCCTCGGCAAGGATGAAAGTCCACGTAGTTCAAAATGGTACATAGAATCGGGGTTTCTGTAGAGGACAATGACCTGACGATATACAGGGGGCTTACGCAGGGTTAGCAGCCCGAGATGGTCTGACGCCATTGGGGTAGGCCAGAGATGTGGGTCCCAACAAAAGGGAAGACAATGGCTTACCGTCAATTATAGAGTACATCGGCTTACCGCTAGATTGGATTGACAACAGCTTACCACTGAATGGGATTGATGATGGATTATCGTTGAATGGGGATCAAAATGGCTTACCGCTATATGGGGATCACAACATCTTACCTTGAATATGGGATAGTTTAGTGTCAGGGAGGACAAAATGGGCGTGTAAAGTTTAACGTCATGCAGGACAAGGGTGAACCGACATGAAATGGTCGGGACCAATGGGTGTTGGTCTTAATCCTTAGGGAGGCTTCCTACGTACCTTGCCTTGGCGAGGATAAAAGTCCACGTAGTTCAGAATGGTGTTGGAAAACCGACGTGGAGGGGTTCAGAACCAATAGGTGTTGGGCTTGAACCTCAGAGTGGCTTCCTACGTACCTTGCCTTGGCAAGGATCAAAGTCCACGTAGTTTGGGATGGTGTGGGAGAATTGATGTGAAGAGGATTGAAACCAATAGGTTTTGGGACTGAACATCACATAGGCTTCATATGTACCTTGCGTTGGCAAGGATCAAAGACCATGTAGTTTGGGATGGGGTTGGTGAACTAACGTGAAAGGGGTCAGAACAATGGATGGTGGGATTGTGCCTCAGGGAGGCTTCCAACGTACCTTACCATGGAGAGGATCAAAGTACTCGTAGTTCAGGGTGGTGTTGGTGAACCGATGTGAAGATGGATGGGACAAATGGATGTTGGGATTGAACCTCGGGGAGGCTTCCTAGGTACCTTACCTTAGAAAGGATCAAAGTCCTCGTAGTTCTGGGTGGTGTTGGTGAACCAATGTGAAGATGGTCGGGACAAATGGATGGTGGGCTTGAACCTCAGGGAGTCTTCCTACGTACCTTGCCTTGGTAAGGATCAAAGTCCTCGTAGTTCAATGTGGTGTTGGGTGGGAAACCCATATAGGATTTGATGGTCAATGATTACTCTAAGACCACATGATTCAGGCTTGATATGAGAAACAAGAGGCAAGAGAGACCTGACGATCACGTTGCGCGAGGTTCATCTGTGGGAAGTGGAGTGGGGCTTACACGTGGTTGCGGCCCAAAATGGAAACAGGGGATTACACATGGTTCGCAGCCTAGGGAGATGGAAATTGGGACTTGCTCTAGGGTGGAGGCCCAGTGGTGACAAATAACAAAGGGAGAGGGATTTGGAATGGATGAAAGGAGGGATTCGGTGCCCATCCTCCTCTCTGGTATTTGGGACCGAAGAAGAAAGGAGAAGTAGGGATTCTGCCTCCCGCAAGAAAGTATAGGGGCTTACAACAAGGTGGTTTTCCATTCCATGCAGATAGAATCCACTCCGATAAAGAGAATCTCATTCTATGTGAGAAATGGTCTCACTCTCGTGGAGACCAGTGGGCATAGAGAATGTATGAGGTGGGGAACCCCACATATGATGCACGAGGCGATACTACAATTTAATGCCAGGTGCAGAGGACGATGTATCCTGGTAGTTTAATTTTATATAGCTCAAACAAGGTGGGTTCACTCTGCACCCCTATGACTTAAATAACTGATACTCGCCCACCCCTAAGGAATGGAAGGCATCAGCAATGTTGTGGTGAGGGGGTGTTATGGAGTGATCCATTGAGAGGTTCACATTAGCATGACTATGCAATGAAGCAATAACCATTAGTGTGACTATGCGAAGAAGAATGAGGTGAAGCAACACAATGGGAAGTACCACCAAAGGGACTTCAAAATCACTCTTTTCAAACTTGGAGGGTTGCCCGGGAAAAGGAGTTGCAGAGCAAAGGGGTTCATAGGTAGAAGCCTTGTGAAGATTTGGTGCTCTATGTAGTGGAGGGGCTTCATGAAGGGGTGTGATTTGCGAAGTGAAGTGGCCAAGCCTAGGCGTAGGGCGTAGTTGCATATATAAGGTTCTTTTCTAATTGAAAAGACTTTCTCAGAGTTGTTCTTCATGAAGCAGGGGTGCCTTATGAAGCAGAGCATTGCGAAGCAATGTGCTTCGCGAAGCACAGTGGCCCTGCCTTAGCATGTGGGTCACATGTGCATTTAGGGTATTTTGAAAATCAAACGTTCTTCGTAAATACCTGAGTCCCCTTGGTGATCCCCTTCCTTTGCGGAGGCCCGTGGGCTCTGTGAAGGGCATCCCTATTTGAAGAGGGGTTGAATTCAAACAAAGGGGGAGGCACTTTACGATGAAAAAGTACCTTGAAAAGTTCATGGTTCAGAAAGCATAAATTGATTCAAGATTTGATATTTAAGAAGTTGAAAGTTTTGAGGATCCATCCTTTGGGATTGAGGGTAGCCTTGTATTTATAGGCAAGAGGTTCTGTGGAGAAAAGCGTGCCAGGTAGGAAGACACGCATCATTTTTTCTTAATCACGAAGCCTTCTATCTCCCTACTCCGCATCGGCTTTGCAAACGTCAAACGGGATCGCCGTGGATCCCGCATCCTTACTCCACGGTGGCCTTGTGAACATCAAATAGTTTCTCATAGCCTCCCTCCTCCTTTCTCAGTGGAAGATTCACTAATTTCAAATAGGTTCGCATAGCCTCCTTCCTCCTTGCTTACGGAGGCATTGTAGAGGGGAATCTTTGCACCAGCCGCAGTGCTGTAGGGGCTCCGTGAACAAGCTTCACAAAGAATCCCCTAAGGATTTCTATTTGTTCTTGTTATTCCCTAATTTTGGCGGAAATAAAGTCCCCACTCATACTACGATCCCAGGAGAAAGTGACGGTCAAAGTCTGAGGGTCAATCGCCAAAATATCATGGTCAATCACGAAGCTAACTCACGAAGGAGGCTCGCAAAGTAGAGAGGAAATGTTCAGGCTGATCACACTGTGAAGATCACTATGGTTGGATGTTCCATGAAGCACCAGGGGTAATCGGTTATAAATAGGGGAGGATGACCTCTCTTTCTTCCTTTCTCTTCTCTGCGTTTTGACATTTAGCGCTCTCGGGTCACAAAGCACCACGTACTCTACGATTTCTCTCCACGAATCAGGCCTTTTGCTTCACGGAATACAACGAGTCTTTGACTTCATGATAGTGTGCTTTGAAACTCACATCAGAAGGCTGGGGTCGGGCTCTGTGAACTCCCTTCACGAATGAACTCCATAAACAAACTCAACAAACGAGCTCCACGAAATATCTCCGTGAACCAAAACCAAAAAACACCCAAACTCAAAAACTAAATGGATCACTAAGAGGCTGCCAGAGGGGTCCTTGCAGATACTACCCTAAGAGAGGAGATGGCGAATAGCTCGGGTATAAGGGAGTTTGTTGGAAGCCATTCTGACCATAACTCATTCGTGGCACTGCCGTCGTAAATCCATAAGGACTATCAACTGTGTAGAAGGCTACCTCTATATGACTTTAGCATGAGGGATGACGTCTTCATGCATAAAGAGAGTAGGGATGAACCATCTTACTGGATCAGGGGCACGCCATTTTAGTGCTAGTGGTTCAGGGTGGCTGACAGCCATGCCTGAGAGGACTTCATGCCTGTCAACGCTGACTGTATGTACAATCATATGAATGACATTGAAGGTAAGAAACTGTAGTTGGAGATGTTTCCCCCGTTGTACAATACTATCTTGAAGGAATCACTAATGAACCTAAAAAAGGGGTGGTCTGATGAGTGGGACCAGCTCCAGGGCGATAATTTCACAGACAACTGGGCCTGGGCCTACTACATAGGTGCCTCGTGCGAGGAATTCAGGGATGATCTGAGAAGAGTGGGCCGGTATGAGGTGTCTTGGGCCTCCCAATTCCAAATTTATCAGCCAAATCAGCGGATTCCAGAGTTACTGAGAAGATGGTCATTGAGGACCAATACATTCTATTTGCACCATGGAGAGGACGACATCAGTTTATGGGACCTGCATCAGATATCGGGGGTCCCGATACTAGGGGCGATGTATGACGAGTTTCTACCTATTATGGGTGCGTGGGTGGATCTGGAGAAAATTCCACCGATGGTGATGGCATTCATAAACCAAGTGTCGAGAGAGGAAAAGTAGTCAGTGAGGGACATCCACTTAAAACTGTGGTTCAATCAGTTCTTGAACTTCCTAAAAAATAGGAAGTTCCATTTGACGCCTCGGACTTTCCCAAAGGGGGCTCAACGAGGCAATGAGCACTCCTACTGGTGGCTTTTGGAGGATAGATTGTGGAAGATGTGGTGATTCAACATCAGTACCGAGAATCAAACGGTAGTCAGGTTGGCTACATTCATTGTGGCACTCATCTGTAGTTGGATCCTACCGGTGAGAGACATGAATATGGGTGTGAGACTGAGCACATTTATTATGGCTTCCATGCTGGCGACAGGAGGGCAGGTCGACATCGGGATCCCGATGATCGCTAATCTGTACAAGAAGTTTTTTCATATCAGTAATGAGAAGAATCTACATCAAATATGCAGGCCATTCCACCTCCTGTATGGGTGGATAGTGGTGCATGTCAGGTGGATCTATGAATATCTAATCCCTATCTCCCCTCCATGATCAAACTTCCACCCATCCATTCTGAATGTTGTAGGGATCTTTCCGGCCAGGCTGATAGTGCAGGCGGTACTGAACCTGATCTAGAAGGTAGAAGAGTTAAACTTTCACCCATTCCGCTTTAAAATAGGTGTATTCACTAATGATGTCCATGGAACAGAAGGGCATCACTCCTACATCCTGGCCTTTTTAGGATGAGTCCAAGTGGCATGGGTTGACCGCGAGCCCCTCTACAAGAAATACACCCCACACTGATTTGCAAGGCAATTTTGTTGTATATATGGTTTTACCCCGCAGGTCTACTTGGGGGTGCTCCACGATGATCACTAGTGTGTAATGAGGATGATTTGGCTCAAGATCACATGGGAAGATGAGAAGATGTGGAATGAGCTGCCTCTGCCCATAGCAATATTTGGACTGGTGAAGGAGTACGCCAAAAGTTGCGAGGTAGCCTACCCTGGGGAGATGCTGAAGCAGCCAGATGTTTGGGCCAATGACGGTTTGCCTCCCCAACCTCATGGCTAGGGTTGGAAAGGGCAAGTACATCCCACGATGATGGGGCCGCCATGGCGGCGAGGCCCGCATCGGTTGAGTGGGAGGCAGCGATAGCGAATCCAGCGGTGGCATCGGACCCGACGGTCCCAGAAGAGAAGAGTTCTCTAGAGGGGAGGCCACCATGAGGATTCCGTAGGATATCCACCCAGGTTCTGGAGAAGCAGCTGCGCCATATAGACATGCCGGAGAATGATGTATTCATAGAGGCATGGGACATCTGGGATGTCAACAGGAAATTCCACGGTCCATCTGAGATGTGGCAACACCTGAACCATCTCAGGATGGATTTTCCAGGAATTAGCCCCATTAGGGCTGGCTTTGTAGTATCCTAGGTGGAGGAAAATCAATACCTGGTCGAGTTAGAGGAATTCGTGCACTCCTCGAGAGCCTCGTTTCCCATGATAGACTGAGTGAAGGTGTTGTTGGATCAAATGGTACCACCTCAATTGTCGGCTGCAGAATTGATGGAGAACTTCCCTTTTCCAAAAGAATTAGACAAGTCCACCTAGGGGGGGAGGTCGGTAGAGGGATCCCATTAGAGGCGGGTTAAGTTGGTGATTCAGATCCAGAGCATGAAGATTTTTTAAAGGCTCTCGAGGTAAAACCCTGAGTCCCTTCACCGTGATCTGCTTTCAGGCGACTTTGGACCCCCTCACTAATATTTGAACTATGCAGGAGGGCCTCATACACAGAACTCATTCTCCACCATCAATAGATGTAGTTGCGGGGCCTTTGGGATTCATGGCCGCGGCTATGGAAATGACCGCTTATAGCGGGGCCAGGTCACCTGAGGTGGTTCCTCTGGAGTTTTTTGACTTCCCAAAAATATACGAAGGGACACACCTCAGGGTCCCTGTAATGTTTTGTATTTTTTCCATGTATTATTTTAATATTATATGTGAATTAATTCGAGACCATGTTCTGAGACAGCGTGTAGTTCCGAGGCCCAGTGAGCTCGAAACAAGTGTTTGAATTTAATTTAATAATTAAATAATGTGTGCGTGCGGTTTTCCTGAAAAAAGTGGAATAACTCCCAAACAGGTTCTTGGATTAGAAATCTGAGGGCACCATTGCGTTCGGAACATCGATTTTACCATATGCGAGGCCTAACATCAGCCGACGCAGGTCGGTGGTGAAATCTAGTTTTTGGGCGTAACAGTAATAAAATATTTAATACAAATATTTTATTCTACAGTGAGATATTTTTTTTAAATCTGTTGTAGTGGTTATCTTTTATCCTTTTAATTAAAGGCTTGCGCAGGGGTCCAGGGTTACAAACCTCATAACCCTGAAACCCTTGGTAGATATGGAGGCTCTGGATAAAACCATCCAACGCGGCGACTGTGTTCTTAACAAGCTTCACGGGCAATGGAAACACGGTGACCAGATCTTCACTAACGAATGTCACAGATCCATGCATGATGTTTGTTTGTGATTTCTTCCCCATTCTTGATTTCTACGATGAACGCGGGCTAATTCATGAACATATTAGTTTTCGGATCGATCGTTCTTGTAGGATGGGATTTTGCTGGGGATATTTGGAGATTGAATCCATGTTGATCATTTGTTTTTTATTTTTTCCTGCTCCATTTAATCCTATTAACGGGAGCAGATCAACACCGTGAAGAATGACAGTGGAGGTTCGTTCCTTGAATTTGTTTCATTGGATTTCTCCCCATTCTCTTCTTCACGTTCTCCGCACTCTTCCTAAGGTAATGAACAACAGATCGTTGCGCATCCATTATGTGACGCAACAATTCCAAATCAAAGATCCATCTTCGAAGCGATGTCAAGGAGGTGCGATGGTGGTTTTAGAAGATGATTCGGAGCAGATCAAGAGTTATGAGTTTTCGGTTGTTTCTATTCGGATGGATCGTTCGAGGTTTATGATCTGTTTTAAGGACAGAAAACACCCATTACGGTGTTCATATGATGAAATGAACCAACCCCTGGAGTATTGGGACAAACAGACGAGAGATCGCAGATCCGAAAGATCAGCCGAAGCGCGAGGAAGAAGACGACGTTCTGGAAATTTCCTGAGTACACGCTGTGTAGTATGGGCTACATTGTAACACCCCGACCCCAGCTACCCAGAGTCGGTGCATTACTTCGTAACATTGGCATGATCACAAGAAAGATCAAATCTCGAAAGACCGATTGGTTTAGTAGCCTTGGAAACACTAGATATATTCATAAGTTTTACATTACATCATAAAATGAAAAACTACAACAACAATATATTGTCTCCATAATCCACACTCATATCCCCACATAATATCCCTGCAGGTCATTCATAATTTACTTCTTCACTTCCTGGGAGAAATAAAACATAGAAAACGGGTGAGCTCAAATGCCCAGTAAGGATAACAATATAGCGGAAACTTTCATCAATAAGAATAAACATTTAAGGCAATGTATAACTAAAACAAAATCCTTTTAAACATGAACTTTCAACATGGTATGGCATAAATAAAATGAAATAATGCCATTTACTTATTCACATGGATATTCTACTAATCGAATAATCACATGAAAAAATCAATAACCACTTTCATAATGTTGGAATGCATAATGCCAGACTATCATAACCACATAGCCAAGGCCTCGTGCCAAGACTACAAATAAGATTTTGTCAAGGCCTTGTGCCAAGACACTAGTTTGTCTCATGAGACCTACCGATGCAATTTTTAGAAGATACTTACGTTTAAAATTGCTCAAATATACTCCAGTGTTTTTCTGAAAACATTATGCAAGCTTCTGAAAACAAAATAACTAATTCTGAGACTGCTCGACTAATTACAGGCCATGATGGGTCCACGCCCAATCCCTTCCTGTCTACCATACTCGAGAGTCAGATTTTCTAAAAACATTTTTAAGCTTGCGTTAAATACGTATACATTTGCACTGGATTTTCATATATGTGAGAGAAATATCTCTTTTTTGAAATCATTTAAAAGTCATATATTTATAAAATAAAACATTTTCTTTGAAAATATTCTTATAATCTTGTAATGAAGGCTTTTAAGATTTTATAACAGCGGAAAATAGCCGCACCCGCCGTATAAGTTAAAAAAAACATTCTTACCTTAATTCTGTCGAAAAGGTTAAAAGGGACCTTGTTTTGAAAACGACGGAAATATTCCTTTATAAACCACTTATAAAAGTAAAAAAGGGTATAAATGACTTTAACTCATATTCTAGTAAATAGTAAAAATGTTTTGAAATACATTTTTAAGAATCATGGATGTGGATGATAAAGAGATCCCAGTAGATTATTACGTATGAACAACCTTGGATAATGAAGAGGTTGTAAAGTAAACCCTTACCTTGTACTTTTCCTTGGTTGGGGTAGGCTAAACTCCTATATAATGGTGAAATAGTTGTTATTAAATTATACAAGAATCATATATATTAATATGATATCATATATGATCTTTTAACATTGATTTGTTAATAATATCTTAGAATTATCGTCGTTTCGGGAGTTAACTTACTCATTTTCTTTCATATGTTTTGTTACATAAGCCATGGTTGTTGCATCTTATTCATATCCAGAATGATATACAGTCCTTAAACATCATTTTTAAATCATCAAATGATAATTATACTTGAATGGATACGATGGAGAATGAATCTCATCGCGTTCGTGGAGACGGTAGTCCGTACGTACGCACGAGCGACAATATCATTCTTTTGATATTAAAATAATATATAAATGGATGGTATATCATATATACAGAATCATTAACATGTTATATTTATTATTTACATGAGTTACACATCATTATTATACCCATCCAAATAATATTATATTGAATAACAATTACACCACGACGTGGAGACGGTAAGCCGTACGTACGCACGTATGGTGACATGTTATTCAAAGGGTGGATAGAATACTGAATATGATTGTACCATATTTATAATAACATCACAGTATATGTGAGATAATGGAGTTATTATTTTAGAATGGTATGAACAAAGGAAGAAGAAGTGGAAGAAGAAATGAACTTGGAGAAGGGTGGTGAAATCATTACCTCTTCTTCGGGTTCTTCCTTTTGATTTGATTAAAAGGGCTCCTTAGGTTGGCTTTCTGATCAATCTAAGGACTCTAGGTTGTAGTGAGGGATGTTGGGAGAGTATTTGGGCAGTGTTTGGACGAACCAAAAGGCTTTTAAGGTGTGAAGAAATGAGAAGGAGGAGTTCCCTTTTATAAGAGGGGTGAGGGGCACCTTTGGAAAAGCTAGAAATATTAATTTATAATAAATTAATATTCGGTTTCTAATGGCTCCAAAGTTGATTATTCAGAGGTTAAGGTGAGGATAGGTCGAAAACCACTCAACCAATAGAATTTAGACATGTTTGGGTACTTATATTAACCTTATCTTTAAGTATTAACTCTAAGTTAATTAGTTTCACTTTTACAATGTCTCTTTGTATTTTTATATAATATGGTTAATAAACTTACTATATACATCCAAGAGACCCCCAAGTGGTACATTAATGATTAACCTATCATGATATAAGTATCTTGGCCGAACCTTAGATTTTTAGGAATTTAATATCAATTAATAATATAATATTTGTTTTAAGAACTCTTTTATGTCAATTTTGACACTATTCAATAGTCGATTTTTGTGAAACTCATAACAGATTGATTACTTCGAAAAAAGTCAATTAAATCAATCCTAATATATCATATTATCCTAGAAAATTAGTTTAAGTCATTAAAAGTTTCATATTATATTTATTTGGGTATTTATAATATCAATTATTTTAATTTTTCACTATTATAGTAATTACTGCATCATCATTGTGTCATAAATAAAATAAATTATTTAATGTCTAAAAATTATAAATAAAATATAATTATGTAAGAAATCTTTTTATCTTTCTAATGAATATTTATAATCTAAAATCCAACTTATATAACCCTATGTAACAATTGTTTTGCTAAAAGATATATGCTTGTGTCATTTTTGTATTCATTTTGACTTAATTAAAATAAAGTGTCATTATCACTTACAAGTGGATCCATGGGGTCCCAAAATTGACACAAAGATTCCCATGGTCGACCATGTATCAACCAATAGGGTTAAGACACGTTTTAGGGTAATTTAGTATTATTATAATATTATTTTTTTAACCCTTATTTACCGGATTTACCCTTAACCATGGTAAATAAAATATTTACCGCAGTAATTATTCAAAATGTCTAAAAATAAAAGTTACCTATTTACACAATTTGAACATCCTGATTCCAAATATGGAATCCATTTTCCTAAATTCAAAACACAGAAGTGGCAGAAATTAATTTAAAATTAATTCCCGCTGTCAAAACAAAAAGCGTGTTTTTAAGAGATAATAACTATCAAAAGAGTGACACTTGTTTATGTTCGGTTTAATTGTAAAATTATGTCCGATGACCAACACTATATTAAATGGTAAAAATATATTCTAAATATACTTTAAAACCACTCAAATTCATAAATTATTACTATTAATTATTTTGATTAAAAAAGTTGTTTTTAATTAAAATTTAGTAATTTTCACTATTCATCAAAATATGAAAGTTATCCGAAAAGTACCAAAATTTCACCTTAGGCTAAATTCGATATTCCGAATCCAAAAATGAAGTCCATTTAAAAATATAAAATATATATAATTTCAAAATTTAGGTATTACTATTCATAACGGCTAGTTTGATCGGTTGTGGTGTGTGTTAAAACTCGACGTTGCGTACAACACACGCTACTGTTTTATTCAAAGGAAAGCGTACCGTGGATGCTTGGGATGTTTCGTTTTAAATTTTTTGATGTCTCCATTTAGTCAAAAAGTATAAAATATTGTATTTAAAAAGGTTTCACTATCAAAATTTGATAAAAGTGCAATACTGAAAATGAATCTGTTCTTGCATTATGACTAAGAAACTCATAATATGGATTCTAAAATTATAAGGATTATATAAAGTTAAAAATGTAGTTAATGCTATTCATGACCTCTTTTAATGGCTTTTTTTTGGTAAGTCATGGTGCAATTGAACTCGGTGTTGCATGTAGTGCAAGTTATTGAATTATTTTGAAGAAATAACACACTATGAAATCTTGGGGTGTTACATTCTCCCCTCCTTCAATAAATTGCGTCCTCGCAATTTGAAATTGTTCTTCGAAAATAAAAGGTTGAAAATATATAATATATTTGTGGGAAAACCCACATCGGAAATTGGGTTACTAAAATTTAGTCTTAATATGAGGAAAAGAGAAATGAAAGGGTCACCACCAAATTATGATCTCAATTAGGAGAACATTGGTGGAAATTTGAGACATATAATTGGAGGAAAAACGTAAATATTTATAGGTAGTGATTGAGGTCATCAATCACAAACAAGTATAAAATTGAGGTCCTTAAATTCATCAATCTATGATGATTTGAAATACCATCGGTTCAACAAAACATAGGGTATTAGGATAACACATTTTGACGTTACAAAATATCTTAGTTGAAATCCCACATCGAAAAATGAATCAATGAGGCCTCTATTTAAAATAAAGAGTCAAAAGTATGAAGATTACCGAAAATAACACATACTAGGGTTCCATGTAGGAAAATATGGATATGGAAGAAAAATATAACCATCAATTCTCTGATGGAGAGTGGTAGATAACATGGCTATGAAAAGGCCAAAAATCCCAAAGCCATAAATTAGTGATGATTTAAGGTACCATCTAGGAAAACATTTTTGTTCTAAGTTGCTTTTCTTAATGTTGAGGAATTTATTTATGAGATTGGCTAAGATCATAAGGAGATATACTTACATTATAATTAGAGTTTTATCCAGTAATAAATTTCTACCACAAACTCATCTTTCACTCTAAAAGATAATAGAATGTAAAAAAAATTCTATTTACACTATTCGTATAGGGTTCCAAAATAAACGAATTTATAATTCATCTACATGATCTTTTAACAAAAACTACATTATTTATTCCAGGACATCTCATGGGCCAGTGGTAGGTGATACACCCTTGTCGCCCTTCGGTTGCGGGTTCAAGTCTCGCAGCCTTGCCGAACGCGACGGGTTACCGCCCGACCTCTGGGTTGTCCTTTTATGTCAATCCAAAATAATCCAAACTAGAACTATCCAAAATACTTCTGTCCAAACTCACATTCCAACATTTATAAGAAAGGAAAACAAAATATAGATCCTTTTTACCCCGTAATAGCATATGAGTACCTTCATCATGTATTACCATATTCCTTATTGATTACATTCATGCTCCCTTATTCCATATAGAATGCTGGATATACTTCATTAATCCAAAAAATGTTTTAAACCCCAACAATGATGGAATATACAAATCATTAATCAGTTCCAAGGTAGTCAAGAATATCCAATATAATTTATCCAAAACAATCACATATTATTCCAAAATCACTACCTCAGTATCAGAACTATATTATGATTTATCATTCTCTCAACCATATATTTTCCAAAAATTTATCCTGCTATTGAGTCACTTTTCTTTGTTCCACACAATCTCAAGTCCTTAATGAAATAGTACTGCAGTACAATCCTTATATACTCCATAATTATTATAACAAGTACATTGTTGATACAACACTCAATTGACATAATCAACATATGAACTCTAATCATTCCTCTTCATCTGTGGTAGTATCATAACTTGATTATTATCCAATAACATCATTTGCGGCATAGTCTGATGACTGGGACATAGGTTCGCGTAGTGTCCAAACTCCTTGCAAATGAAGCATTGTACATTTGAAACCATTTTCTTACCCTTGCAGTCACGTACTTTGTGACCTTTTCTTCCACACTTATAACAAACTCCCATTCCTTTCAAGCAAGTTCCAGGGTGTTTCTTTTCACAGTTACCACATATGGGAAAATTATTCTTTTCAATCTTCCCTTTATCCATTTTTCTCTCTTCCATCCTTTTCTTCTCTTGCTTCCCTTCAATGCCATAGGACTCAGTAAACTCTTTACTTATCTTATCAACACATGATATTATTTCTTCATATGATGATAATACATGGGAGACTATTTCTCTTATAAATTATAGCTTAAGACCATGAAAGATATGATCCTTCCTTCTCTTTGGATCATGTGCATTTCTGGAGTTCTCATTCCTTCTACTGGGCGCCATTTCTAAACAATGGAATACACTAGACCAGTTTATGAATCAAAATACATAATCCCATACTTATAAAACACTTAACATAAATTGAACTATTTATGGATATAATCCATAATCATAAAAATGTCTCATTTGAGGATGTATATACTCATAAACCCTTCATAATGGTTTGTAAAGAAAATGAGAATTATCCTAAGCATATCCCCCGGGAGTGTCGTAACCAAGAGTGCAGCAAGGCCCGTTGTCGTGCACCAGTTCCCATTCGAGTCTATCTCAAAGCGGTGTTTTCGGGTTTTACCCCTAGGTACATTTGTGCCAGAGCCGCCTCTACCTGCTCGTATCCAGACAGGGATGTATTGCTCGGAAAACTCACAAAATCTTTACAATACCAAAATTCTAGGAAGTTCTTCTATACTAATCCTCAAAGTTCATCTTAGGTCTACATGCTCTAATCAGAGTTTATCTAAATCTAGATTCCAAGGTTTGTACTAAACTTCCTCTGATACCAACTGTAACGCCCCGACTCCAGCTACCCAGAGTCGGTGCATTACTTCGTAACATTGGCATGATCACAAGAAAGATCAAATCTCGAAAGACCGATTGGTTTAGTAGCCTTGGAAACACTAGATATATTCATAAGATTTACATTACATCATAAAATGAAAAAATACAACAACAACATATTGTCTCCATAATCCACACTCATATCCCCACATAATATCCCTGCAGGTCATTCATAATTTACTTCTTCACTTCCTGGGAGAAATAAAACATAGAAAAGGGGTGAGCTCAAATGCCCAGTAAGGATAACAATATAGCGGAAACTTTCATCAATAAGAATAAACATTTAAGGCAATGTATAACTAAAACAAAAGCCTTTTAAACATGAACTTTCAACATGGTATGGCATAAATAAAATGAAATAATGCCATTTACTTATTCACATGGATATTCTACTAATCGAATAATCACATGCAAAAATCAATAACCACTTTCATAATGTTAGAATGCATAATGCCAGACTATCATAACCACATAGCCAAGGCCTCGTGCCAAGACTACAAATAGGATTTTGTCAAGGCCTTGTGCCAAGACACTAGTTTGTCTCATGAGACCTACCGATGCAATTTTTAGAAGATACTTACGTTTAAAATTGGTCAAATATACTCCAGTGTTTTTCTGAAAACATTATGCAAGCTTCTGAAAACAAAATAACTAATTCTGAGACTGCTCGACTAATTACAGGCCATGATGGGTCCACACCCAATCCCTTCCTGTCTACCATACTCGAGAGTCAGATTTTCTAAAAACATTTTTAAGCTTGCGTTAAATACGTATACATTTGCACTGGATTTTCATATATGTGAGAGAAATATCTCTTTTTTGAAATCATTTAAAAGTCATATATTTATAAAATAAAACATTTTCTTTGAAAATATTCTTATAATCTTGTAAGGAATGCTTTTAAGATTTTATAACAGCGGAAAATAGCCGCACCCGCCGTATAAGTTAAAAAAAACATTCTTACCTTAATTCTGTCGAAAAGGTTAAAAGGGACCTTGTTTTGAAAACGACGGGAATATTCCTTTATAAAGCACTTATAAAAGTAAAAAAGGGTATAAATGACTTTAACTCATATTCTAGTAAATAGTAAAAATGTTTTGAAATACATTTTTAAGAAACATGGATGTGGATGATAAAGAGATCCCAGTAGATTATTACGTATAAACAACCTTGGATAATGAAGAGGTTGTAAAGTAAACCCTTACCTTGTACTTTTCCTTGGGTGGGGTAGGTTATCCTCCTGTATAATGGTGAAATAGTTGTTATTAAATTATACAAGAATCATATATATTAATATGATATCATATATGATCTTTTAACATTGATTTGTTAATAATATCTTAGAATTATCGTCGTTTCGGGAGTTAACTTACTCATTTTCTTTTATATGTTTTGTTACATAAGCCATGGTTGTTGCATCTTATTCATATCCAGAATGATATCCAGTCCTTAAACATCATTTTTAAATCATCAAATGATAATTATACTTGAATGGATACGATGGAGAATGAATCTCATCGCGTTCGTGGAGACGGTAGTCCGTACGTACGCACGAGCGACAATATCATTCTTTTGATATTAAAATAATATATAAATGGATGGTATATCATATATACAGAATCATTAACATGTTATATTTATTATTTACATGAGTTACACATCATTATTATACCCATCCAAATAATATTATATTGAATAACAATTACACCACGACGTGGAGACGGTAAGCCGTACGTACGCACGTATGGTGACATGTTAATCAAAGGGTGGATAGAATACTGAATATGATTGTACCATATTTATAATAACATCACAGTATATGTGAGATACTGGAGTTATTATTTTAGAATGGTAAGAACAAAGGAAGAAGAAGTGGAAGAAGAAATGAACTTGGAGAAGGGTGGTGAAATCATTACCTCTTCTTCGGGTTCTTCCTTTTGATTTGATCAAAAGGGCTCTTAGGTTGGCTTTATGATCAAACTAAGGCCTCTAGGTTGTAGTTAGGGATGTTGGGAGAGTATTTGGGCAGAGTTTGTCCGAACAAAAAGGCTTTGAAGTTGTGAAGAAATGAGAAGGAGGAGTGCCCTTTTATAAGAGGGGTGAGGGGAACCTTTGGAAAAGCTAGAAATATTAATTTATAATAAATTCATATTCGGTTTCTAATGGCTCCAAAGTTGATTATTCAAAGGTTAAGGTGGGGATAGGTCAAAAAACACTCAACCAATAGAATTTAGACAGGTTTGGGTACTTATATTAACCTTATCTTTAAGTATTAACTCTAAGTTAATTAGTTTCACTTTTACAATGTCTCTTTGTATTTTTATATAATATGGTTAATAAACTTACTATATACATCCAAGAGACCCCCAAGTGGTACATTAATGATGAACCTATCATGATATAAGTCTCTTGGCCGAACCTTAGATTTTTAGTAATTTAATTTCAATTAATAATATAATATTTGTTTTAAGAACTCTTTTATGTCAATTTTGACACTATTCAATAGTTGATTTTTGTGAAACTCATAACAGATTGATTACTTCGAAAAAAGTCAATTAAATCAATCCTAATATATCATATTATCCTAGAAAATTAGTTTAATTCATTAAAAGTTTCATATTATATTTATTTGGGCATTTATAATATCAATTATTTTAATTTTTCACTATTATTGTAATTACTGCATCATCATTGTGTCATAAATAAAATAAATTATTTAATGTCTAAAAATTATAAATAAAATATCATTATGTAGGAAATATTTTTATCTTTCTAATGAATATTTATAATCTAAAATCCAACTTATATAACCCTATGTAACAATTGTTTTTCTAAAAGATATATGCTTGTGTCATTTTTGTATTCATTTTGACTTAATTAAAATAAAGTGTCATTATCACTTACAAGTGGATCCATGGGGTCCCAAAATTGACACAAAGATGCCCATGGTCGACCATGTATCAACCAATAGGGTTAAGACACGTTTTAGGGTAATTTAGTATTATTATAATATTATTTGTTTAACCCTTATTTACCGGATTTACCCTTAACCATGGTAAATAAAATATTTACCGCAGTAATTATTCAAAATGTCTAATAATAAAAGTTACCTATTTACACAATTTGAACATCCTGATTCAAAATATGGAATCCATTTTCCTAAATTCAAAACACAGAAGTGGCAGAAATTAATTTAAAATTAATTCCCGCTGTCAAAACAAAAAGCGTGTTTTTAAGAGATAATAACTATCAAAAGATTGACACTTATTTATGTTCGGTTTAATTGTAAAATTATGTCCAATGACCAACATTATATTAAATGGTAAAAATATATTCTAAATATACTTTAAAACCACTCAAATTCATAATTTATCACTATTAATTATTTTGGTTAAAAAAGTTGTTTTTAATTAAAATTTAGTAATTTTCACTATTCATCAAAATATGAAAGTTATCCGAAAAGTACAAAAATTTCACCTTAGGCTAAATTCGATATTCCGAATCCAAAAATGAAGTCCATTTAAAAATATAAAATATATATAATTTCAAAATTTAGGTATTACTATTCATAACGGCTAGTTTGATCGGTTATGGTGTGTGTTAAAACTCGACGTTGCGTACAACACACGCTACTGTTTTATTCAAAGGAAAGCGTACCGTGGAAGCTTGAGATGTTTCGTTTTAAATTTTTTGATGTCTCCATTTATTCAAAAAGTTTAAAATATTGTATTTAAAAAGGTTTCACTATCAAAAGTTGATAAAAGTGCAATACTGAAAATGAATCTGTTCTTGCATTATGACTAAGAAACTCATAATATGGATTCTAAAATTATAAGGATTATATAAAGTTAAAAATGTAGTTAATGCTATTCATGACCTCTTTTAATGGCTTTTTTTTGGTAAGTCATGGTGCAATTGAACTCGGTGTTGCGTGTAGTGCAAGTTATTGAATTATTTTGAAGAAATAACACACTATGAAATCTTGGGGTGTTACATACATGGCGTGTGTTTGTCAGTGGGGTTACTTGGCGTGTACTCCAGGAGTACACAGATAAGAGAAGGTTACACGACCAAGGACACGCTGTGTATACCCCTCCCCGGCCAGAACCGGCCAGATACACGGGATACCCCGTGTACTGGTACATAGGCAGGCGACACAGACATGGATAGAGGCCATGTACAGGCACATGGACAGCGTACACAGAGCGAGCCCCAGGTGCTTGGACATGGCGTGTGATCCTTCTACACGCCGTGTAGTTACTTTCTATCCTCCAAGCTGAATGACACGAGTCATTTACATGGGCAGTACCCAGAGTCAAGGAACACGGTGTGTGTTTTTTCTACACGTCGTGTAGTTGGGTTTTGCACAGCTTGGGCGGATGACACGGGCCGGTTACACGGGCAGTACCCAGGGTCAAGGAACATGGCCTGTACTTTTTCTACATGCCGTGTAGTTCGGTTTTACACAGCTTGAACAGATTACATGGGCCGTTTACACGGGAAATACCCAGGGTCAAGGAACACAGCGCGTGACCATACTACACGCCGTGTAACCTATCTTAAATGGCTTGATCAACTTGTCTTCTATGACATGGACTAGTTTTCTTAGGGTTCGTATACTTGGTCATTTCCTTGAAGGTTCTGGTGTCATTTCCTTTATACATAAGTATGATCCCTTCAGCAGGAATTCCTGAATAGAGTTATTGGAATCCTCTTTGTGAGACTTAGATCCGGATCCTCTATTCATTCCTTGAACCCTAGGTAGAGTTCTTGGTATCGACATGACCAACTTTACTCAAGCACCAATCCTCTACTCAGCGGATTAGCTCAGACTGAGTTGTTAGAATCACCCCATGACTTGGTTGTGATCCTCATCCGAGCATCATGTTCTCAAGGTACTTGTGGAGGGTGTTCTCCCGGAACGAGTACTTCATATCTCTCTCTTCAGACCTAGGACTGTGTTCTCCCAGTTGCATGCTTAGTGTAATCATTCGAGCTGGATCCTAGTGGCGGTATTCGCGATAGTCGATCGTGCATGAGTATATGTGTATATTCTTGTTATATGTTTGGTAGAAATATACAGTGTAGTGATGACTGTACCTTTCTTTTTTTATATTTCCCTCGGTGTATTCCTTTATGGTTTCGGGGTGTCCTACTGGGTGTTTTTATACTCACCTCTGCACGGCCTTTTCCCGCACGTGTCGTGTCTTGTGCAGACGAGCAATCCTTCGATAGGATTCTAGGCGGACCAGGACCGGATGGTACTCAGTGAGATCAGACAGGCTGAGGTGTGTACTGAAGAAACAACAATGAATCCTGGACACCACAAGCTAGAGGGTGGCGGAGCTACAATGCCCTTTTGATGGGGTCAACCCATCCCGGGGAGGGGTTGATCCTTGGGTATTGTGATTCATGTAACTTTTGAATGCGCCTTCATGTTTTTATTATTCATTCTAGATGAAAGCATGAGCTCTGTTATTTGTTTTTGATCTATTCCATTTCTGTTACATTCATGGAACATCCAACGATCAGTCCCTAAGCTCACGTGGGTTGGGCCTGATGTGAGAAACAAGGGATGACCACCATTCTATTCCATCCGAATATAAGAGTGAAAACAAAGCTCCGAGCATCTTGGTTTTGAACAACCAATCCAAATTTCCAGGAAGAAAGGGACAGGCCTGACTAGAGGAAGAGGGCCTCAGAACAATTGACGTGTCATCTTTCCAATGTGCTCTAGTGCACGATAGGGGTAACTCCAGGGGATTTTGGAATCAACCTGAACATTAGGGAGTGGAAAGTGTGAATCATGATACCCCAGATTCGAAACACTATAGTGATGGCATGGAAATTAAGGATAATTTTTTACCATGTATGAAACTTAGTATCCTTATTGTGTTCACCTGAAATGGGGATACAAAATGAGGGCTGACTGTTGAACATGTTCAAAATGCAGGGCCTATCTCGAAATGTCATCAATTAGTCTTCCAGAATGTTAGCCCAGGACAATAGGTGAGCCATATACTGAGCATCCATACTGTTAGGGGGTTCCTTTAGAAGTGAAAGAGGATGAGGGTCTGAATAAAGGGAACCAAAGCGTGATGGGTGGAGTAATGGGTTGTTCAAATGGAGTCCAACACTCTTGAAATTATGCTACCGGGATGAAAGCACGTTAGGTGGGCACATCGGTCTGATCTGAGATCATACATACATCCGAACGTGACCTCTCTAGTAAGGACATGGAATTCTCTATAGTTTTAAGTCATACATATGTGGACGATGAATGGAATAGTTTAACTTCATATGACTAGGATGTTGCACATGGTTTTATGGTCATACTTCCTGGACCAGGATTGGGCCCAAGGGGGTAGGAGGGTCAATGACCCTAAGGCTGGGCCCAAGGAGAAATGCCTTGGTGTTGCTACGTATCCCATAAGGATGATAATCAAGCCAAACATAGTTCTTAGAGCGTAGTTTAATGTCATGCTATAATATGAAAGGAATGTGTGTCATGGCTATGCCAGTATACGTCTCACCAAAACTACTAACCCCACTTGAGTCGTGATCGATTTGGGAAACAAGGAGTAGTGATGGGAATTTATTAGCACAGGAGGGCACATGTTGGGGTTGATGGGATGCCAGGTGAATAACGTCCAAATAATGATGACCACCTACCTGATGCCCCTAGATACGTGAAGGGGTAAATCCATGTATGTTGGAATTCCACTTGAACATAAGGAAGTGTAAATGTGTGAATCATGATGCTGGAGATCTAGACCACAAAGATGGTGGAATAATGATAGAGGATAACTATTGACCATGTTCAAAACACAGTATCTGTTTCACATTAGCCTAGAATGGGGACAGACAAATGAGGGTTGACCGCTGACCATGTTCGATACACAGGACCGGTCACAAATGTCGTCCGAGGTCCTCAGGTATGTTGGCCCAAGATGATAGGTAAGACAATGTGTCATGAGACTAGGCCATAAAGGGGGTTCCCTTTTGACATGGAAGAGGATGAAGATCCAAATAATGGGCTCACAATGCATGTAGATGGAACGAGGGAATGTCCCTCTAAAAATTACACACTTCAGGATCTTTTCCACAGTTCATATGAGTATGAAAATAAGATGTATCAAATAGAGGGAGTTGATTCCCCCTCAAAGGATAGGGGTCATGTGGTTTCATGCTCCCAAAATAATTGTCATTGGATTGTCCATAATGGGGGGGTGATTTAATGTACTATGCATAGGGTGGTGATGTAGCCAAACCTGACACATTTTTTCCATAGGGAGATCATAGTTTAGGGTCACAGAACTCAGACCATGTTTGGAAAAGACACAGGAGGCACATGGTGTTGTCATTGAAAAATCTGATGTGAATGAAAACCCAAGAGGTACTCACTAAACCACATGCTTCTGAAAGAGTTTTGTCTAAGAGGACGGAGAGAGGGGGAGGGATTTTAGATTCCTGGGGATGTACCTGAAGATGAGATTCTTGGGCGTTCCTACGTTTCACATGAGGATGGGAATCAAGACATATGTAGTTCTTGAAGATGACATGTTGTTTAATGTCTTGAAGCAAGGATATGGAGTGGTCATAGTTTTTTGTCATAGAGCTCAGACCATGATGAACTGGAAGAGGAAGAAACACAAAGAAGTAATTAATAAAACCTGATGTGAATGAGGACAATAGTAGTCAGTATCACTGTAATGTGCTCTCCAGGAAACATCTAGGTTAGGGGACCAAATGTTAAAGTTAGGCTGAGCCTGAGGAAAGGTGCCTGGATGTTCCTACGTACCCCATTAGGATGAGAATCTAGATGTACATTGTTTTGAAAATGTCATGCAGGTCTGTCCCTCACACCAAAAGAAGCTGTATTTGATAGATGTTTTTTGTCCTTTAGGATGAATGTGTGTGTGTATGTTTTGTGAAGCGATGGACCTAGTATGGAGAGTCCAGGTGTCTCCACAAGTATCAATCCGTATACATGCATTGAAAAATGACATGGTGTGTGACTGATACCAAACATGATGTCCCCTTGAGTGAGGAAACCACGATGCAGTGCCATTTTTCTTCGTGTGTCCAGGACAATATGGTCACAGTTTAGGGTCATATAATGGGACCAACCTTGAATTTTAATGTCTTTCAATATAGAAGTAAAAGTTTAAAGTCATGTGGGACAAGGGAGCATAGTTTAAGGTCATATGTCTCGGACATGTACTGGGGAAACGAGGTTCAAGAAGGAATTTGCACGTTGTGATAAAGAATATTTGACCTTAATGAGGATGAGGTCCACATCACACCACGCGTGATTCCAAGAATGAAACCTCAAGCCGAGGGGTGAAAAAATATTACAAAATATGGGGAAGGATATACTAGCTCTCATAAGGGAAGTACGTGGTGAAGGTCTTTCAAACCTTATGTGAATGAATACATAAGTCCACACAGGCCACACCACACAATCCTATATGAGTCAGGGCCTAAAAGGATGAATAGAAATTATAATTAGAAAAATCTATGTTGGACCCAAATATTTGATGTCTGAGCATTCCTACTTATCACATAAGAATGGTAATCAACCCATTTTTAGTTCTAGAGGATGACGTATAATGAGATCTTAGAGCTCGGACCATGACGAGGTGAAACTCATCCATGTTAGGACAGACCTCGATCCATTCCCTAGCCCACGTGAGTCAAACTAAATGTGGGAAACACGGGCGGAAGTGGTATTCACAATACATGGGACATGCATAAAGGTGAAGTCGTTGTAGAGCCCTGAATGACACCTCATTGTGGCTTTTTCCTCCTAACATGCAAATTTTCACAGAGGGGCAGTACCAAGAGTGTCAAAATTCCACTTGGACCTGATGGTGTGGAAAATGATGTGAATCATGTAACCAAGATTTATGTCTTGATGGCGTTGGCATGATGATGGAGGATATATATTGACTGTGTTTGAAACATAGAATCCATATCATGTGACCATAAATGGGAACAAAAAATGAGTGTCAACTACTGACCATATTCAAAACGTGGGACTTGTATCAATTCATTGTTTGAAACCCTCGAGGAAGTTGGCTCGTAATGGTTGGAGAGCCCTTGATCTGAGCATCCATGCCACTTGTGGGGTCCCTTCAGATGGGAAAGATAATGAAATCCCAAATTAAAGGGAACACAAAACCTGAAAAATGGGTGAAATCATGTCCAGGTAGAATCTGACACTCCAGGGTCTGAACCAGAGTACTCTTTCTCACATTGGAGAATCACTGAAGAGGGTCGAGGGACCCGACTTAAGAGTAGCCAACTCAAAAATATGAGTGTAAGGAAAGGGAGCTACCGGTGCTTAGGACTGAGAGGTATGTGGAGTGGTTGTTACAAACCTTATTTGAATAAGGACACAATCCCATACCACATCGCGTACCCCTCCCTTGGAAGGACTTAGGTCAAGAGGCCAGAATGATAGGTATGTTTCTAAGAGATAGAGCTAGGCCCAAATACTAGACATTCAGTTGGTCCTAAATATCCCATAAAGAAAGGAATCAATCCACAAATAGTTATAGGGAAGGATGTTGTGTATTTTATTATCATGCAGCAAGGTTGATGGTTCCTTTAGTTTAATATCACAGGATTCTGACCATAGATGCCTAGTTTAATGTCATATGCATGGGAAATATGAGTAGAGAGGGTTACTGATCGTGCCGGTGGAAGACCATGAAACGACAACAACTATAGAGGATAATAGTGGACCATGTTCGCAACACAGTATCCGTATTTATGCGATCAGAGGACGGGGGGAAAAATTGTGCGTCGACCATTGACCATATTCAAAACATGGGACTTGAATCAATTCGTTGTTAGAAACCCTCAAGAACATTTTATTGTAATGGTAGGAGAGCCATTGGGCCGAGTATCCATGCCATTCGAGGGACCTTTTGGATCTAGAAGATGATGGAAACCCAAATGATGGGGCTCACGATGCATGGCGGGGCCTGTTCTTGCAGAAAGGACGATAAATGATGGAGGGATGTCTTAAGGGGGGCATGTGCGCTATGGAAAAATATCCCCACATGAATAAGGATGTGATTCCATAGCACACTGCACAATCCTAAATGATAATAACTTAGGCTAAGGGGCCGAAAGGGTTGAGGGACCTAAGGGTGGGCATCCCGACCAACTTTAACCATATGACCTCTCATGCAGGTATTTCCATACCTCAGCTCCTAATCCCACGCAAGCAATGCCCAGTGTGGGAAACAAGGAAAAGGACTAGGTTGTTCCCATTATTTAATGGCCCTACAGTTGTAATCACACTCTTGCGTGAGGCAGACCGAATCATAAAGAGACTGAAGGGAAGAATAAGACACTATTATCAACGTTTGGGAGATATAGGGGTGGTGACAACGAGCAATGTTTTCTTTCGACCAAATTCAAAACACAACATCCATGTCGTGTGACCTGAAATGGGAACAAAAAATTATCATCAACTATTGAACATATTTGAAACACGGTACTTGTATCAATTTTTTGTTTGAAATGCTCAAGGATGTTGTCTTGTAATGGTAGGAGAGCCCTTGGGCTGAGCATCCATGCCATTTGGGGGTCCTTTTAAATCTAGAAGATGATGGAAACCCAAATGACGGGTCTCGTGAAGCATGGAAGGGCATGTGCTTGTGGAAATGATGATAAATGATGGAGGGATGTCTTGAGGGGGGTATGAGTGGCATGGAAAAAATATCCCGACGTGAATAAGGATGTGAGTCCATAACACACTGTACAATCCTAAATTAGAACTCATGCTAGGGGCCAAAAGGGTCGAGGGACCTGAGGTTGGGCATCCCAGCCAAATATAACCATGTGGCCTCTCATACGGGTATTGCCTTACCTCAGTTCCTAAGACCACATAAGCAATTCCTAGCGTGGGAAACAAAGAGTAGGACTAGGCTCTCACCCATCATGTAATGGTCCTATAGATGAAATCACACTCCTGTGTGAGGTAAACCAAATACTGAAGAGACAACGAGGAAGAATGAGCAACTACGCTCTATGTTTGGGATATATAATGGTGGTGACAACAACAAAGGATAGTTGTTGACCAAATTCGAAACACAACATCTACGCCATGTGACCCAAAATGGGAACAACAGAAGAGCATTAACCATTGACAATATTCGCAATGCGGGACTTGTATCAATTAGTTATTCGAAACCCTCAAGGAAGTTGGCTTGTAATGGTAGGACATCTCTTAGGCCGAGCATCCATGCCATTTGGGGGTCACTTCGGATGGGATAGATAATGAAGTCCCAAGTACATAGAGTGTGTGAAACATAAATGTGCCAGTGCAATTTCAAGTCAATATAGTTAATAGAAGAGGTGAATATCGTCAGGGGGAGGGATACATGTTATGATCATGGTGAGATTGAAGTAAATAATGGCTAAATCCCACACCACACCATGTGTTTCGACCCAATGGGAGGTCTCTATGTTTGGGGTTGGGCCTATAGATGAAATGTTTGGGTGTTCCTATGTATCCCAAAAGGATGGGAATCATGCCATATGTAGTTCTGAAGGCCATGTGGTTTAACGTCGTGCGGTGAGGACGTGGGAAGAGAGAAGAATGAGGGAGGGAACATGGTGCAATCATCGTAATCCTGACATGAGTGGGGACAAAGAAGCCTACACAAAACCATGTGGGATCCTCCAAGAGAACTATACATAGGGGGGATAGTAAAAAAGGACACTTAGGGTTGGACTCAAGATGAAGAATCCAAGCATTGCTACGTATCCCATAAGGATGGGAATCATGACAGCGTAGTTCTTGTGTTTTAACATCTCCTAGGATGGCACACAATTTAACGTCTTACAGGATGACATACAATTTAACATCATGTGGGATTGTATGCAGTTTAATGTCATGCAGGATGACATACAATTTAACGTCATGCGGGACATTTTACAGTTTAAGGTCATGTAGGACCGAACATTTTATGGTCATGTAGAACCCAAAAGTTTAAGGTCATGTTGGACCCAACATGCTCAGGAAAATTATTTCTTGATAAACATGGCATTGGTGGGAGGAGTTATATGCTCACCATCCATGGAAACCAGGGAGTATGTGCTATTGGAGTAAACCTTGTGAACAATGTAGGGTCCTTCCCATTTGGGCTCCTACTTGGGTGGTTTCCTGCTAGGTATCATTGGTGTTCTCAGGGCCAACACCAATTTGCCTTTAAAGAATGAGCGAAGGAGAAATTTGTTGTTCAAAGATCTCGATATCTTGTTCAGATGCCTTTCTAGATTGTGCAGGGCATGAAGCCTGTTCTCATTGAGTGATTCCAACTCAGCCAGATGAATTTCAGCTACTTTATATAGCAGTTGCTGATCATAGACAATTGTCCATAATAATGGAAACTAAATCTTGATGTGTAGGACAACCTTCGTTCCATACACTGGTGAATATGGGGTCACTTGGGTGGAATTACGGGTCATCGTCCAATAATCCCATAGGGTGTTGGGGATCTTTTCCTACCAACTCTTCTTGTTCTAACCAACCATTTTAGTTTCATTAGATCATCTTCCCAGAAGTTTGTGCCATTATCGGTGAGGACGACGTGAGGGACTCCAAATCAGTAGATGATGTTAGAGTTCACAAAGTCAATGATGGAACGAGCCTTGACCTCCTTAAGTGGAACTTCCTCTGCCCACATAGAGAAAAAATCTGTACCGATCAGGAAAAACCTATATTGGCGAGCTGTTTTTGGTGGATATGGTCCCATGACATCAATTCCCCATACCTCAAATTCCCAAGGACACTTGATAGTATGGAGAGGCTTTGGAAGATGATGCATAAAGTAGGAATGAATTTGGAACTCATGGAATCTTTTTCGGAACTCGATGCAGTCATGGATCATGGAGGGCCAAAAATACCCCAGTCTTTGGATCTAGTAAGATAGTTTCAGCTCGGTCTGATGAGCCCCGCAGGAACCGAAATGAACCTCCTACATGACATGGGAAATCTCAACTCCTTGAATGCAAGAGAGGAGAACCACATAAAACTCTCACTTATAGAGGATATGCTCATGAACAAGACCATCCTAGAGGGTAACCTGTAATGCGAGGCATCAAATTCACCCGTTCCTGGACCAATCTTCCGAGAGATTACTGTTTTGATGGTACTCGACAAATGAGGTTCTCTAGTCAAAAGTCACTTCAATCCCTGCATCAGGGGGACTGGGAGTCCTAATGCGGAGGTGCAGGCAGTAAGGTGACTTACCTGTGGACTTTCATTGTCATATAGAGTGATTGGAGCAATGAATCTCTTGTGTTCCATGTGGATAATAATATCATCATGTTCGGGATGTGCAAGTGATGCAATAAGGTTGTCTAAGGCATCAGCTCCACCATTCTGGGATTGAGGGACATGAGTAACTTTTGGATGAGATGGGAAGTGGGCCATTAGATAGAGAGTGCATTCCAAAAATGGTATGAGCTCTGGATTCCTGACAACATAGTCACCCTTGATCTTCTCGATGACTAGTTCGGTGTCCCCATTCACATTAAAGTGGGGAACATCAATCTCGAGGGCCAGCTCAAGGATAGTGATGAGAGCCTGGTATTCTGCTTCATTATTGTTGTAGCCTTCTGACCATAGGATTGAATATGGCAGAATGGCTTTGGTTGGGGTAATGAAGATGATACCTAAGCCTACTCTGTTGAGTTTGGGGTCATTGAGCCTTCTGCTAGTGGGGCTCTGGGAAGCACCATCGAAGTGCATTTTCCAATGCGGGATGGCTTGGTCTACTGAGGGGATTGCCTCACCTGGAAAATAACGATCCAGGGACAGGTTTGAAGGATCTGAATGGGCAGCAAGGAATACTTCCAATGCTTTCCCCTTAATTTCCCTATGGGGGACAAACTTGATATCAAACTGCTGAATGATTTCCACACACCGAGCTATACATACTATCAACATGGGGCGGTTTAGGATGAAATTCAGTGGATCAACCCAGGACACCAACTATACCTCATGATGTTGGATGTAATTCCACAATTTATATATTGTGAATACCAACACAAGGTATCTCTTCTCGATAGGGTAGTATCTGGTCTCTGTATCTAGGAGCACACGACTGAGATAGTAGAGACTGTTCTTCATCCCCTCATTGTTCTTCTGATCCAGAAGGGATCTGAGACACTGTTCTAGGGCGGTCACGTAAAGGACCAGTGGATTTACGGAGATAGGTGGCATTAGGACCGGAGGATGGAGTAGATACTTCTGGATTTCCTCGAACGCAGTCCAACATTCTTCATCCCACTAGAAAATAGTGCCTCTCTTCATGAGCCTAAAAAATGTCTTACACTTGCCAGGACGATTAGTGATGAATCTGTGTATGTAGGCTAAGTGGGCTTGGAAACCTCAAAGCTCTTGGAGGTTGTTTGATGGAGAAATCTGGCCAATGGAATTGATCTTCTCCGGGTCGATCTCGTTGCCCCTGTATCTGACAAATAAGCCGAGAAACTTTCCCGAGGTGACCTTGAAGGAACACTTCAATGGATTCATCTTCTGTTGATGGGAATGGAGGAAGCCAAACACCTTCTCATGGTCTTTTAGATGGTCTTGATTTTGGAAAGATTTTACCACCAGATCATCCACATAACATTCCACCAACGTTCCGAGGATTGGCTTAAATATGCGATGCATATCCCACTGATAGGTGGCACCTATATCATTTAAACATAAGGGAATTACTTGTTAATAGAAAGTACCTTTTGGTGACCTAGATAATGTAGACTCCTCAGTCTCAGGGGTCATTCATATCTAGTTATACCTAGAGTACCCATCCATGAAGGAGAGGGCTTGGAACCCAAATTTAGCGTCGATCAACAATTCTGTCACTGGAAAGGGAAAATCATCCTTCAGACACAGATGGTTGAGATCCTAGAAGTCATTGGAGACTCTAATCTCACAATGTTGGCTAGAAATTTAGGGTACTGGACCTCCATATCTAAATTGGATCTGATGATCTTATCAAATTTTGCCTCAACCACGACACTGCGAGAAGGGTGTATCTTTTTGGGAGGTTGTTTGAACCCACGATGGTTTTCTGGGAGACCGAGGTGGTGGATGGCTAACTAAGGATCTATTCCTAGAATCTCTTCATAACTCCAGGAGAATAAATCATGTTTTTGTTTAAGGATGTCTATAAACTGATGTTTCTCCTCAAGAGTCATGGAGGCACTGCTCAAAGTGGGTTTCGGGTCTGCCTCGCTACTGAGATTAACCTACACCAATTTGTCGACCATGGAGGATACACCCTCTTCAAAGGATGATGAAACATCTTATAAATTCTATTTTTCAATTATGTTGGAGGTATCCTTGGTGGGAGGAGTTTCCTCTATGTCCACAGATCCCGATGGGAAGTTGGTACCAACCTAAACGGTAGTGGACACTACATTGGGGTACTCCTGTGCTGCCAAAACCATATCGATAGAGGCTATTGATCTGATCCCAACTAGTCTTCATCCAAAGGGACGATTCTTGATGATATCAAAGCAATAGTGGCACATTGTCTTGAGATGGTGAATTCTAGCCCGGTGAGACAAGAAAGTATGAAGTATTGTCTTTCCCATGGGGCGGACATCCTAATACTTTGTGGCAGTAGGAGGATCTAGGATCATTTGAGCCTGATTTGTGGAGGAGTATTAGGTGATCTTCTTACGTCACATAGACTTGGGAATGTTTCCCCCCCTCATTCGGTAAACAATGAAGCATTGTCCCATGTTCGAGGTTGTACCCTCCAATCGGTGGATTGGAAAGGCAAAGGCATCTTCTAGATATGCCCACTAGTTGGTCCCAACTGTAGCATGCTCTAACTCGTTGGCCTGAATCTTATTGTCAATTTTTTTGTAATAATCAGCATCCACATAGAGGGATTCACATGAGGAAAATGGAGATTCATCACCTTGGAGCACACCCACTCGACCATTGAGGGAGTAGTTAAGTCATTGGGGATATGGTGAAGGTACCACTGCGTGCAGGTGGAGCCATGGCATGCCCATCACTGCATTGCAGGCAGTGTCCTGGGAGACAACCATAAACTCGGTGCTAGAAAATAGGCCACCGAACTAGGTCTTTAATAAGATCTTATCGACTGGTGTTTGTTCCATCCTATCATAACCTTGTATTCTTAGGTCAGAGGGACTTAGATCACCCTCAGACCAACCCAATTTTTGCAGTGTATGAGTAGGTATTAGCTTGATTCCGGAGCCTATGTCGACAAGACATTGGAGAAACTCCATGACATTAAATTAGATGGTGATATATAGTGTGCGAATGTTCCCTTGTATGGGGGAGCCTACATCTTCTTTAGATAACGAGATGATGGATTGGAATTCATCCTGCTCGACCACCTCATCATGGAAGGATTATGCGGCTGCTACCTCCTTCTCAAACTAGAGGGGGATTCTTAAAGCCTTGGTGAGGGCCTCATGCATATCTGAAGATAGTAGAAGGGCCTTAAAGATAGAGAGCCTTGTTGGAATGCTATAAAGATGCTTGAGAACATCATCATTCTGTTCCAGGAGTGAACTTCTTCTTACAGGAGGTCACTCTATGATAGGATGTATGGTGGGAACTACCGACTAGACCGGTGGCTGACTGGTACTAGGAATATCCCACTACTCACTAGTCAAAGCCTATAGAGAGGCTATTGGATGAGGGCCAGACGACTGATGATGAGGCGGTTGAGTCAACTTTGGATGATCCAACAACACGAACAATGATGAAGGCGGACCTGATGACACCAGATGAGAAGGTTGTTTGTGCTGAGCTTTGTGCTGGGCCTAGTGGCTGGTTTCAGTAGCATGCATAGCCTGGCTAGAAATACTAACCAAGGCACTCCGACCACCAATATTGTTTCAGCCCCACCGATGCTGGCGATGGTTGGGGACATTGGGAGGATCCGTCTGGAGCTCCTCATCATTAGGAATCATATATGGATTTACTAGCTCTACGGTATTAACCGAGGTGTACCCTTGACTGTAACTCGAAGAACAATCCACTACTGGATAGATTCTGGGAGGAATCTCCATCTCTGGGGGCATGAATCCCCGAGAGTACAGGATGACTACAGAATTGGACATGGACTTTGTTTTCCCTTGTGTCGTCGATGTTTGCACTTCTCAGAAGAGGAAAACTGAGATGACGATGCAGAAGTAGTAGTTGCAACTTCTGAAGGCTCCGACACATTTAGGTGTTCATGGATAACACCAAGGGCATGTGCGACTGTTTTAAGAGTCATCCAGTTGTCATACTTCTGGGACCCGTGGTTAGAAACCTGATAACACTCGCATTCATTATCACTACTGCTGTCTGGCCTCACGAAGACACATGCCACCCATGTCGGATCTCAGCCTAACAAGACTATTTTGTTATCCACCTGGTCTTGAAGACAGTCTTTAAACATATAGCACTGTTTGAGGGTGTGCCTCATGATCTGGTGATAAGGGCAGTAATTAGGGTGATCAGTGAGGTTTACCTCTTCTGGCCTCCTGTATTCAGAAAAACATACAATCCCCTGCTCCAAGGAACTTCAGAAATAACAAGGTACCTGATCCTCATTGAATGAGTAGGTCTAGTAGATCCTGTCTGGAAAGGGGGACCTTGGAACCTGACCCAAACATGGGGATAGAAGAGCCTATCGAGGAGGTGGATACTTGTTATCTCTCCAAGGATGTGGAGGTGCATTACGTGAGGGAACCTACCAATTTTGAGGTGGGTGCTACTGGTTCTGAGGTTGTACCTGAGGTGGAGGGCCTCTGTGAGTCTGTGGAGGTGGCTCCACTAGTAAAATCTCCAGTTTCCTGGGGGCCTCTATTTGAGCCACTACGGCGGGCTCAGCCCTGGTGACACTTCTCAAGGGGATTGAAGGAGGCAATGGATGTGCGTAGCTGGACTGTTACAAGGAATCTTCTAGGAACCGAGCCTTATCAGAGAAGTCACAGAATCCCCTAGGGTAGTTCTGGCTGATCAGATAACGGACCAGTTCAGTCTTGACATTCCCTATGCACATCATCAGCAGTTTCTCCAGAGTCAGTGGCATGTCAAGGGAGTATGTGAGACCTTTCCAATGAGTGAAAAATTTTGCAACATGCTCGCCATGCCTCTGGTTACACTTGAAGTGGTCTACGATACTCGTCTTCAGAGTGGTGGAACTGAACTGGTAGAGAAATTGCCTACAGAGGTCTTCCTGGATGACTACTGAGCTGATGGGGAGCTTGTTATGCCACACGAAGGCCGACCCCTCTAGTTTCTATATGAAGCATTAGAGTTTGGTGGCCTCGTACTACACTAGATTTCCCAACATGGTCCCACACCTTGAGATAAAGTGGTCAAGGTGCTGCAGTGGGTCCCTTGTCCTGTTGAAGGGCGAAAATGTGGGATTTATGAAACGTGTGGGTGCTGGCATATCATCCAACCATGCCAGATATGGCTTTCCATCAGGCAGTATTTCCACCGGTCGAGTTTTAAAGCTTCTATGTGGGAGATTATTACCTCCATTTGATCATCGGATATGGGGTTCCTATCTTGATGGGGATCCCTTAACACCAGTGAGTTGGCCGATTCTTCAACAGGATAAGTAGACATGTCGGCTCATGGAGTGGCTGGTGGAATGACCTGTGGAGAATTCAGGGGAACCTAAGATGGGTCTCTAGGATTGTCATGTTGTTCAAGAGGATTTGGTGACACATACCGTGCCCTCTTGCCATATGTTCCAGCCTCAACCCTGTCTGTGTGGGCAGGATGGTTAGGGTCACCTGGAGGCAGTTCGATGAGATGAAGTTGTGCCTGCCCCTATTTACACGGCTGAGGATCATCATAGTCTGGCCGTCGCTTTGTATCACATTCATCAAGGAGGTCATCAACCATATTCTTGTGTTTGGAATGTTTCTGATGCAACGCGTCTTTTTTAGGATCGTCTTCTGCCTTCTGCACTAATCCAGACATGTTAGAGGGTTTGACAGCTCTGAGGTACTCCTTACCCTTGTTGGGATTTCATTTGAGGTCCAATGGCTCAGTGGGCACTGGAAAACCCAGTAGATTCCTCTTTTGATGAGTAATCCATCCCAAAAGATCCAATAGGTGTGAAACTCCCTCAGGGGGGGGGGGGGTCCTCTCCAAGAATCTCTTGCTCGTTCTCACCCCCTAGCAGGTTGGCCATGTTTACCACGACTTTACCTGGAGTTATATCCTCTATGTCACCCAGAAATTCCGGCCATCATCGGATGGAACTGAAATGGAGGGTTTTGTACTATCCCAAACCATGGATTTTAACATGGGGAGAAGCCTCCATGATTATCCTACGAATCACTTTAAAGATCTAGATTCATCGTTGTTGGAGGGTCCTATAGAGATTTGGTGACTAATGGCATTGGTCCATGAGGAGTGCAGTCAAATAAACCAAATGAAAGTGTTGTCCAATGTCTTCAAAGTGCACCTCACTCTTGGGGTAGGCCAATCATCGATGATGAAGAAAGAAATGAGTTTCGTAGAGGCTCTGGTGAAAGAATCCAACCTCTTCCTTAGTGAGTGCTTCTGGAACCCAGAAATTTGGCATTGAAACTGGCTAAAACATCTCTGGGAAATGGTCCGCTGTAAGAATATCCCACAAGCTCCTTGGTCCAGATTTGGGGTTTGTCCCTTCATTTCCCCACTCATCAACCAGAGGTTGTTGGGGAACTGGTAGCAGTATTGAAGTAGACCACTGAGATAGCAGGCTCGCTGGCAGAGAATATAGAGAGTGAGATGACAAACCGCCTCATCTTGGGCTATCCTCTAAAGAGTGTAGTGACTTAGCCACCACATCATGGTAAGAAAGGATAATGACCACAGTTTCTGACGTAGGGACTATGGATTCCAGTGATGGACCACACAACTGCTCATCTGCCATTGGTCCCCATAATATCGTTTTGTGATCTCTGGTCGAGGTAGAGAGTGGTTCTGGTGAATATGGCGGTGATTTCATGGCCGAAACCTATGGTGTTTTCAAATTTTCATCATCCTAGAGATATCTGCGGAGGGAGGTGGGAATCCGATGGACCTCACATTCTGGAAGTATGAGGCTGATGCACCTTGTTCCTACCCTGGCCCTTGACACGGAGGATCTAGGTGAGGGTTCCATCACAGAATCATATTCCACCTCAGAATCTAAGAAGAAGACCAGTTTAATCCCGGTCATAATCGTCTCGGTATTCTTTTTATGGCAGTGATGGCCTACCCTCATGCCCTAGGATGGTTCTTCAGGATAGCGTAGATTACTAGCACGAGTAGAAACTTCGGCCTAACTGGTGCTGGGATGGAGAGGGCTCCCACCTGAGTGAGTCGGGGTGCGAGGATCACCTAGGCAGATATCAAAGGGAACATGGGGAGGACCTCCATATCCACTAGCGGATATGTGGATGGGATCTCTTCTAGAAGTGTTGGACCGGGTAGGACCTCCGCTGGAGTTGATAGGAGCACGTGTAGGACTTCTATGCTTGTTTCTCCTAACCGTGTCAGTTCGAGGAGGGTCCTCATACTAGTGAAGCCAAACACGGTAATACCTCTATGTTGGGTGCCAATGAATCAAAGATGACCTTCACTTCTCTGATTGCTGTGGCAAGGGGGCCTTTTCTAGCAGCTGTAAGGACACAGGGAAGGCCCCTATACTAGAAATTGAACTGATAAGCAACATCTCCATACCGGTGGTCTGTGGTAGGAGGAATGACCCCATACTCGACGTAATGAGCGTTGTAGAGGCTTCTGTGCTGAGTGACACTACTGTGGGGGGCATCCTCATTTAGATTAAATGTGGAAGAGGGCGGACCTCCATGATGAGATTGAATAAGGTTAGACCTGCGTTCTCCATGGTGGTGGTACAAGGATGACCTCTGTACTAGGCATCGTTGCTATGGGTCAGTCCGCAGCGGCCACTACCTGTGCTGATGACCAATAGAGTCAACCCAGCCTACCCGTGGGGCGGTTGGGACCTCAATACAGGTCAGTTATATAAGTTACCTTGCTCAGCATACATTGGAGTCTGATGATATACGTTGGCGATGGCACGAGCCACAATAGTTTTTGATGTTGATACCCCTTGGCGGGCATACTCTTCGTCATGTGCCTGATGATGGGGTCGGTTCAGTCAGACTGGTGCTAGTGGTGCAAGCTCATGGATTACCTGCTCCTCGACTCTTGGGACTAGGTGGCGGTGCTGGCGCAACATAGTGGGAGCCCCTGAAATGATATCCCGACCGGGCTGGCCCAGACATCCCCTAACTCATTGGCATAGGGGAGGGAGTCATCAAGGCGTTCCAGGGAGAGGCTCCCGAAATGATTGTATGTTGGAGTGGGGAGTAGAGGCTACCTGCGCAGCCCTTGGGGGCGGCAGTGGCGATGAGGTGTAGATTCCTCTAAATCATGGCAGACCATATCCTGAGTCGGGATAATCCCCTCCTCCTCATATCGGCGGACGAGGTCGCTTATCACCATTTGTTGATCAAATTTAGACATGGAGATGGGGCATGGGTGCCCATCATCTGTGGGTGTTGAAGCTGTCGCAAAATTAGTGGAGCCTCATGGGATTTCTGCGTTGGAGTTTCCCCTTCCCCAATGTCGGTGGGTGGGTGGCGATCGGATTCCTGATGCCTCAGCTTGGTTCCTTAAAATTAGGGAGATTGAACCGTTAGTGATGAAATAAAGAAATTGACGTCCAGTGCCCCAGATCCATTTCGTATTCCATGTCTTGTAAAAAGGATCCACACTAACAACATCACAGACAGGGATGCCCAATGTTTTAACTGCCCCGAATTCTGGTGTGTTTCACACGTGGCCCACTACTTTCTTAGAGGGACCCGGTGCCAGATAACTGGATCCGGTGACAGGCTAATACAGTGATGTCTCAAATGATACTAATGTCCACATTGAGGAAAATATCATCACTTCGGGTTCACCATTTCTGTTTCTGACACTTTTAACGGGGCGTGCACATCCGTCTATTTGAGGATGACGGGGACGCGCTGGTTGTTTCCATGTATTCCCGCTTTCCAAAAGCAGGCAACATCCATCGCTTATTTAGGAAAATTTTCTCCTTGATCGAAATGGGATGATAGTATGTTGGTTCCCCCTTCTATGGATTACTCCTCCAGAACATCTCACCTTGTCTGGGTCTCCCTGATAGATTAAGACATTATTCATGAAACTCTTCCCAGTTCCATATATTCATGGATGCTGGTAAATTACACTACTTCTCTCAGGAAATTCCAAGGGGTCCGGTCAGGGTAACAACTTTTGGTTGGGGGAGTAGTCACGTGGGACATCAGTGGCATTTCTGGATGCTGGAACACTAGAACGTCTAGATTTATTTCCCTTATTACAGGGCTTTTGAAGGGAACGAAATCCTGAGGCATCCCACATCAAATGTGGGGAATTATATGTTATGGGAATATATTTGAGGTTTTCCTCAGCTTCCCATGTTTAACTGATGGTATTCTGCAAGTATAACGTTAAGCGGAGACAAATCAGACTGATCAGAACACTGACTAGAGTAGATCAGATGGGTGCAACCCCTGGAAGAAAGATTGATGCTAGGAGGGGAATTGGCATGATCTCATAGGGATGTGGTGGCCTGGGTAAGAATCATGATGGATGATGGATGGTTAAGTGAATTGGATGGAGAATGAGATAGAACCATCATGAAAGTGACAATAGTATTTGTCTTGGATCTCTAAGAGACTTCCTACATATCCCAGTGGCAGGGAATCAAAGTCCACAGAGTTTAGTGAGGTGATGGGACACCTACAAAGGAAACCTGTATGAAGGGGGACTCGGAGGAAGTGAAACTCCAGGTTAGGGCATGACCCTCCTGAAACACATAGGATCAAGGGAAAGACCTATATGAGACATGGGTGATGGGCTTGAGCCTCAGTGAGGTATCCTATGACCTTGTCTTGGCATGGATCAAAGTCCATGTAGTTCAAAATGGGGCATAGAATCGGGATGTGCGCAGAGAAAAGCGACCCGAAGATATACTTGGGTGTAGGCGTCCTTAGCAGCCTGAGTTGCTCTGACGCCATTGGGGGGGGGGGAATGATGCAAGTCCCATTGAAAGGGATGACAACAGCTTACCATCAATTATAGAGTATAACATCTTACTGCTGGATGGGAGTGACTATGGCTTACCACTGAATGGGATTGAAAATGGCTTACCGCTGAATGGGGATCACAACGGCTTATCGCTCTATGGGGATCAAAATGGCATACTGCTGAATAGGGGACAGTTTAGTGTCATGTAGAAAAAAGGGGCATAGAGTTTAAAGTCATGTAGGATGGGGGTGAACCGACGTGAAATGGTCAAGACCAATGGGTGTTGGGATTGAACCTCAGAGTGGCTTCCTACGTACCTTCCCTTGGCAAGGATCAAAGTCCACGTAGTTCGGAATTGTGTTGAAGAATCGACGTGGAGGGGGTTGGAACAAATAGGTGTTGGGATTGAACCTTAGGGATGATTCCTATGTACCTTGCCTTAGAAAATATCAACGTCTACGTAGTTTGGGATGGTGTTGGAGAGCCGACGTGAAGGGGGTCAGAACCAATAGGTGTTGGGCTTGAACCTCATGGAGTCGTCCTATGTACCTTTCCTTGGAAAGGATCAATGTCCACGTAGTTCGGGATGGTATCAGTGAACTGATGTGAAAGGGGTCGGAACAATGGATGGTGGGATTAAACCTCAGGGAGTCTTCCTACGTACCTTACCTTGGAAAGGATCAATGTCCTTGTAGTTCGGGGTGGTGTTTGTGAACCGAAGTGAAGATGGTTGGGACAAATGGATGTTGGGATGGAACATCTGGGAGGCTATCTATGTACCTCACCTTGGCAAGGATCAATGTCCTCGTAGTTTAGGGTGGTTTTGGTGAACCGACGTGAAGATGGTTGGGACAAATGGATGGTAGGATTTATCCTTATGGATTCTTCCTACGTACCTTACCTAGGCAAGGATCAAAGTCCTCAGAGTTCAGGGTAGTGTTGGGGATTACACTCTGGGGTGCCTAGAGAATATTTCATGGTCAGTGCTTACTCTAATCCCACGTGAGTCATGATTAGTGTGAGAAACATGTGAAAAAATATACCTGATGATCATATCAAGAAAGGTGCATCTGTGGGAAGTGGAGTGGGGCTTACACATGGTTAGCGGCCCAAAATGGAAACACTGGCTTACGCGTGGTTTGCAGCCCAGGAAGATGGAGAATGTGAGTTACTCTAGGGTGGAGGCCCGATGGCGATAAAGACCCAAGGTAGGGGGATTTGGCACAGAAGAAAGGAGGGCTCTGGTTCCCATACCCCCTCTCTGGTCCTTGCGACCGAAGAAGAAAAGAGGATAAGGGATGCTGCCTCCCGCAAAAAAGACTAGGGGCTTACACAAAAGTGGTTGCCTTTCCCCATGGACAGATGCTGCTCCGATAAAGAGGATCACATTCCATGTGAGGAATTATCTCACTCCCGTGAAGACCAGTTGGCGTAGAGAATGTTTGAGATGGGGCACCCCACGTATGATGCATGTGGAAAGACCACATTTTAACGTCATGTGATAAGGACAATGGAGCTTGGCAGTTTAACATCCTGCAGCTCGGATAAGGTGGGTACACTCTGCACCCCTAGGACATACATAGCTAATTCCTTCCCTCCCTTGAGGACAGGAAATGCATCATCAATGTTGTGGTGAGGTGGTGTTATGGAGTGATCCATTGATGGGTCCATGTTAGTGTGGCTATGCGAAAAGGCAATAACCGTTAGCATGCCTATGCGAAGAAGCATGAGGGGAAGAAACTCAACGGGAAGTATCCCCCAGAGGTCTTTGAAATCAATTTGTTCAAACCTGGAGGGTCACATGGGAAATGGATTTGCGGAGAAAAGGGGTTTATAGGTAGAAGCCTCATGAAGTTCTAGTTCTCTATGTAGTGTAGGGTCTTCGCGAAGTGGTGTGCTTCACAAATTGAAGTGTCCTTGCCTATGCATAGGGCATAAGTGCATATGGAAGTTGCTTCACGAAGTGGACATGCTTTCACAGAGAAGTGCTTCACAAATCAAGGTTTCCTTGCAAATCATAGAATTGTGAAGAAATATTCTCCGAGAAGCATAGTGGCCCTACCTTGACATCTGGGTCACATGTGCATGGAGGGTATTTCAAGAAGCATATTTTCTCCGCAAAGACCCGAGTCCCCTTGGGGATCCCCTTCCTTTGTGGAGGCCTGTGGGCTCTACTAAGAGCATACCTCTTTAAAGGGAGGTTAAATTCAAGCAAAGGCGGATGCACTTCGTGATGCAGAAGTACCTTGAAAAAACCATGGTTCGCAAAGCATTAATTTCATTGCAATTTGGGAGATAAAAAGGTAAAAGGTCCTAGGATCTGCCTTTTGGGATTGAGGGGAGCCTACTAATTATAAGAAAGATACACTGCAAAGTAGAGCATTCCAGGTGGGAAGACATGTGGAATTTTTTCGTAATCGCGAATCCTCCCACCTCCTTGCTCCATGGTAGCTTCGTAAATGTCAAACATGCTTGTGGAGGCTCTCGCCTCCTTGCTCTGCGGTGACCTCACGAATGTCAAAGAGGTTCATGCAGCCTCTTGTATCCTTTCTCTATGGTAGAATTAAAAATGTCAAATGGGTTCACAGAGCCTCATTCCTCCTTTCTCCATATAGGCTTCGCCAAGGGGAAGCTTTGAGTTGGCCACGGTACTGCGGGGTATCTGTGAACAAGCTTCGTGAGTCAGCCCCTAAGGCTTTCCGTTTGATATTTTTCTTCCCTGATTTTGGCTCCAAGATGAGTGAAGTTAAATTTAGATCCTAAAATGAAATAGTAGTCAGGGGTACCCCATACAAATTCACTTTCTCTCAAATACAAGTCACTCAAATTTTCAATTGTTTAAGTATCTCAGATAAGAACAAAACTTGGTACCTATTTCAACTTATCGACAATCACCCATATTTAATTATTCATATGAGGATTCCTCCATAATACCAGCAAAAAAATCCATGTTAACATCATCCAACTTCTATTCTATAATGGGAAATGGATGGAAAAGTATAATAGATTTCTAATTCTTAGGATTCACCAATAGACAGGTGTAACATCATGTGACAAAACATGAAATCTCCTATTCATTCCCATCCACAAATATGATCTCCAAATATCATGGTACATCATGGTCAAACTAGGGTGCAACACCCACTTTGAGACATGTAACTCAGGAATCAGATCCTTTTATATACAAGTAGGCACAACAATGTGGCCAAGATGGTGAATTATCGTGTCATCATCACTGGTCCAATTGGGAGGGAATTCCCCACATTAATAGATTTTCCTAAAATCAAGGAACTTTGAACCCTCATATTGACTCATATTTAGGTGATTCATATGTGGGGGAATAACCTTCAACAAAATTGGGGCCATCTATTTTTGATACCCCTAAACACATATTTGAATCTTATCAAAAAATTTCATTATATTCCACTGAGAATTAGACTCTTAAATTGCCTAATCCAATGTATTCTATCTCAACAAATTAGAAAAAATTGTTCCCCTTTACCATTTTATAAGCTAGATAAAAGTTAAAATATTGTATAAAATCAACTAACATCCACTTACAGAGATTAAAATCACACTGGAAAATGATATATTTGATGTTTTTATAATCTGTATAAATAGTAAACCTCTCCCTGAAAATGTAATGCGTCAAATATTTCAAACCCTAAACCACTATGACCAAATAAAGATCATTCATAGGATAGTTTTAATCATGTTTCTTCAACTATAGTGTTGAATATATAATGAATCGATCTACCTACATAAATAATACCCCACGTATGATGATAAAAGAATAAAAAATAAAGGTATAATACATACTATATTCAGGTATAATCTGAACCATTCAACTAGTCAAAAGACTCTTCAATTCATGGAAATCATTTTCATATGATTTAAAAAATTCAAACTTGATTCCATTCTTGGTAAGGCGGTAGAGAGATTCTAAAAATACAGAGAAGTCCTTTTTGAACCATCAATAATAACCCAAAATACAAAAAAATATTCAGATATCAAAAACATTCTTACACTAATCCCATGAAACAACTATTTGAACATTCTCGTGGTCCACTGCCACACCTTCCTTGAAGATGACGTGACTTAATAAATATTTATTATTGATCCAAAAATGATTCATAAAAATATTAGAACATAGATGATTCTCTCTTAGTATACTCAAGATGATATTAAGGTGTTTTTCATGATCTTCATGAATCTAAGATTACAATAATATGTCCTCTAAAAAATAACTACAAACTGATTTATGAATTGGTGAATGATTTGGTTCAGAAAAATCTATAAATGTAGAATGTTTTTTGTTAACTCAAACAGTGTTATGAAAAAACAAATATAATCTATAACTAATTCTGAATGTTTTCCATGATATATCTAAAGGTTTCACCCTCAGATAATTATACCCTAATCTCAAATCAATCATCCAGAACAATATAGAAACCCTTAAGTGGTCAAAGATATAATCAAATAGTCCAGGTGTATACATCTTCACTATTGTCATCCAGTTCAAATTTTGGTAATTGAATAAAAATTTCAAATATCTTTTAGCCTTCTTATAAAAAAAACTAGAGAGCCCCATGGAGACATATATAGATGAATAAAATCCTTATAATCCAAATCCTTCATCTAAGTCATAATATATTGATGTTCAGTATGTGATATTCTGTAAAGTGGAATTGGAACTAAACCGGATCAAGGTATCACTCAATTGTGAACTAAACATATCCTTTCGGTGGTATACTTAAGATGTCCTCAGAAAACACATCATGTAAAAAATCAACTATGGTAGTAAATTCATCATACACCACTCACACATCATCCAATATAGGTCTTGCAACCTATACTATTATCACTTTTAGTTACCAATGAACTATTCTTATATATCCAAACTAAATATCGCATTCCCCATAGTGAACATGGTTTTTACACTTGGGATACATGAAGGTCCCTCTCCTATGTTAACAATCAATGTGATATCTCTAAGATAACAACCATCTTGTTCCTAGTACTAGGGAAAAATATTGAATATAAAGCGCAATCAAGACTGAATGAAAATAGTACTCACCAACCACAAGGAAACATCCCTTACAAAGAAATCTACCCACCGATCGTACCCCCAATGGCCTATCAATCCACAAGATTCCAAAAAAGGTCTCCACCACCAGATTTAAACCATTTAAACGATGAGAGGATCTAAAATAATGATGGAGTCCTTGTAAACCCTTCAGATTTTTTGAATTATTATTTTAAAATAAATTTAACTTTTTAATATATAGAATTTCATAAAACATTGAAAATAGTTTTTTGTATTAAATCACTAAGTCAATCATTATATACACATGGCACCAACATGGCATGCGCTACATGTAACACCAACTAAGCAGGCAGTACACGTAACATTGAGTTTCTATGAAACATCATTTTATTGTAATAATTATTTAAATGAGATAATTATATAATATATATTATACATAATAGTAATACCAAAATTTAAAATATTTTTTATAATGTCTTTTTATAAAAAAAAATTAAGATAATCAAATGGATAATTTCGGGTAAGGTCTTTATATGTTTAGATATACTATATTCTAGAATGAACTTATTTTCATGTCATTTTGTGGGAAAAAATAAAATTAATTTTAGACAAATATAGAAATTTAATTTGATAAAATAATCTTCATTTTTTAATTTAGAATATTGAAATTATCTTAAGGTGAAATTTTGAGATTTTTCTGAGAAACATTTTTTGGATGAATATTGAAAAATACAAAATTTTAATTAAAAACAATTTTTTAATCATATTTATTTATAGAGATAAATTATATTTTTATTTTGTTTCAAAGAATAATGAGATAAAAATTAGATCACTTAATACAATTTAGTTCATTAGATCCAAATTGGCATTGAGTTTGGATATAAAGACATAGGAAACATTTGATCATTTTTACCTTAAAACCCAGTAGTGTTTTCCCGACTAAGAGATTAATTTTAAATAAATTAATTCCAATTAGATGATTATAATTTGGAAAAATGGATTATATATTTTAATAAGAATAATTTACATTGTATAATAATGTAAAATTGTTTTTTTATGAAAAATATTATTGAATGCAGTGAAAATTACTTATAGTGATTTAGGTAGAGTTATGCCTAACAAGGAAATAAACATTAAAATTAAGGGCCCAATTGACTTAGAAACTTGTCCAGAACACATTTTATATCAGTGATGCCTCCATTAAAATCAAATTATTTATTTTTTTTTGGGGGGGGGGGGTTAGAAATTTGTTTAGGTAAAAATATTGGTATACTTATGTTTTTGAAAATACCAAGTGAGTCCTTTTTCCTCCCCTTTAAAAGGCCACCATCTCCACCACTTCCTCACACATCTCAATACACATAGGTTCATCCAATATCTTTATAGTGCAATTACCAACAACTTTAACTTACTCGATGAATCCTACCTTCATTCATAATGACTTCCAAGTAATCCTTTTGGAGCAAACCAAATGGAGTTACACCATTAAGAGGTAACACCCTCATTCAAACTTTATTCTTGTATTTCCATTATCCACTCCTTAAATTATAAATATTACATGATGTTATAAAAAACCAGTATCCTAAATATACAATAATGTTCTTATTCTATGTTTTATACCTAAAGTTACACACAATTCCATTTAATTGGTTACAAACATACTTTTTATGTGTACGGCGAACTACCGCCTCACAAAACAATGATTGTTCATTTTTTCATTACTGACTCACATGGTGGAAATTATGATAGATGATATATATATATATATTTAATGAAGTTAATAATTTAATTATGATTTTTTTAATTTTTATTTTAAACATACACTAATTCTTTCCATCTTGGTTAAATATGATAATTTTGTTTGAGAAAGTGTGAAATACTACCCCCTCAAAGCGATGTTATTCATTCACACACTATATGGAATGTATTAAAGTCCATGTTTAGTGAAACTATATGATATGTATTACATAATAATTATATTTTAATTATATTATATACATATAAATATATTTCATTTACATTTTTTTCTTTCAATATGCCAATAAAACTGAAGCAACGTTCATGCTTACATAGTAACCACTATCTCCATGAATGGTGTATTCCATTTCATAAATATATATTATATATATTATTTTAATAAAAATATAATAAATATTTTTTATATTTATATCATATTTTTAATTTTTTAAATCGTGATTAAATTATATGAACCAAATATATAACAAATTAATACATTGAGGAAAAACAATGAAAATATTACCCGAACTGTAACCATAATAAGAAACTATTAACAAGAGGGTAACATGATGTCATAATAAAACCATATATGGTATTATATATAATAATATGGTTCATTAAAATATTTATAATAGACATAAAATTATCATACAAGCGGTTTGAAAGAGTACGATGAGAATCAAGACACAAGGTAAGGAAATTTCATATTAGTTTTTATTTCCATGAGATAGATGATTTACTCAACACCCATTCCTTTTATGTCGTGTGTATACTACCCATTGATATATTATATAATTATTTTAATTTTTTTAATGATTATTTACATATGTGTTTTATGATCTTTCTTTGATGGTGTTTATGTCAAAATTTACCAAATCAATAATGCAATTTTTTCTCAATTGACCTTCGCTGAGACACATGCCATGTTATGAATCTAGTTTTTTCATGAGGTTTATATAATTACATTGAAATTTTATATCATGAATCTGATTATATTCATGATATTTTAATCTTCATGTATTTTCATTTTTTTACTTGGGGAGTATGGATAAATTCTAACAAGTGGTAATATTTTATTAATACAATCTCAACAATTTTTAAGATTGTTTGTTTTTATGCTTCCTTGTTGAACTACTATGATACATCTCTCGATAAAATTACTAAATTTTATTCTCCTACAGTTATTCATGGTATAATCATGTATTGGTACCATTTTTCCACTCTTTGGTACATAATATAGTTAATAATGTGTCATTAAGAATTTCTAACATTACCCTCTCTTCGGCCAGAAACACGTGTTCCTTCAAAACCATGTTTTCTAAAAGGATTCCAAGAATATTCTTAGACCATCCTACAATCATTAAAAAATTATTTTTACCCTATTTTTTTACCAACATTTTCAGAGGGATATTCTTGTCTGTTTCTGAATAAGGGATTTTTTCAAAACATTGTACCGTGAAAAAAGAATGTTCTTTTTACCTCGTACGACATATAAAGATTTACATATCATCATTTTTGTGAAGATTATTTTGCATTTTTAAAAGGTTAATTTTTATAAAAAATATTTTTAGTGATATATTTAGAAAAATTCATTTCAAAATGTTTTCTAGATTCTATTATATGTTTTTAAGGAAAATTGTTTTAATTTTTTTCAAGGTTCTTTAATTAGTTTTCAAGGGAAAAGGTTTTAAAAATGATTTCAAGTGTTATTTATATGTTCTCAATGCATTTAAAAAAATTCTAACTTGGTTATGTTTTAAAAATATTTTTCCAAGATTAAAGGATATTTTCATTAAGAAATGTATTGGAAATAAATTTCAAAGTTATGTTCCATATAGGATGACATCAATTGATTTTACTCATGCCCTTGTAGAAAATGATCCAAAGGTTCCATTCATATTCTGTCTTGGATGGTTCATGTTTTTATTGAATGAGGCTTATGAAAACTGTTTCTCCTCAACATGTTACATTATTTTTAATCCTACTTTATTTAATAGGTTATTTATTCATGAATTGATATGAAAAATATCCCTTTTTACCATAGGTTATGACGTGATGAAATGTTAATGGTGCACATTTCATTTCCTGGGTTATTATTTGATGTTTATAAAACCTCTCTCTTTTTATTGGTAATGATATGATGAATGTTTTATTTTCTCAAACATGTTTGAATGATGTAATTATGAGAAGGGTAGGACCTATATCTCTCTCCAATTCATTGGGTAACAATGGATTACTCATGAATATAAATGTTATGCATGAACCTACTTACTTGTTCAAAATATTATGCATGGACATGGTTTTATGACAAAATATTTATGCATAAACCTTATTATATGTTCACAATGTTATTAGTGAAATTTATTTTGTGTTCATGATGATAAGAGTGAACCTGATTACTTGTTCATAATGTTATGCATGGTCATGGATCTATGTCATTTTTTTATGCGTGAACCTGATTATAAGTTCACAATGTTATGACACAGCCTGATTTCATGTTCAAAACATTATACGTGGACCTAGTTTCATGTACATAAATATATGAAATGGATTTATTTAATCTCCTTAACTCAATTTCTAAACATTCTTAAACTAATATATGTCCATTATGTTATACATTTATGTGTATGACAAAATTCCTGGTCTTATTCTTATGTTTTACATTCATGGATTATGATCTTGATTTCATTATGATTCATGTATTGTGAACTTCAAATAATTATTTAATGATTCATTTTTATAATCTTTGAAATGTAGGGTATGATTTTATAATGATCATGATCACGTTCTAATACCCTTATATTCATGATATTCTTACGTATTTATTTTTATTACCCTTATTAAGAATCTGATATCACCCATTTATTATCTTTCCTTTCCCTATATTATTAATAATGATTTTTAAGTAGAATTACTAAGGGAGAAGATCATTGGGGGAAACATTTACAATATTTCACTTATCTATAAGATAATTGTTCCATGTTTCCTAATGCACTAAACTAATACGGAATTTGGTCCTCCATTTTTTGTAATGTTTTATGTATTCTAAAAAACTAATATAATGTATATGGTTGTTATGACTGGTTCATTATAATTTGTATTAGAGCAATGGTTTAGTAAACCATTAGAAACTAGGTTGAGAAAACTATAGTGAGAACTCTAAGGATGTAGGATAGGACTAATGATATGGAAAAGAATATGAAAATGACCTGGAATTTTGGTAAAGGATATAGTGAGTGGTTGTTTATCAATACATCAATTTCTAGATACTATAATTTGATGTAGTTATGGTACATATGTTCCTAGGAGTAGAAACTCTAACATGATGTCTCAGGCCTGACTTGGTGTAACCTGGAATATGACAATAATCCATACTGTGCTCCTGGTTTGACACTCCGAAGGGATATGCTTTGTGAATTAATAAACTATTCATGAACCATAATGAAGGATTTAAATATATTTTGTCTATGAAAAACCTATTATAAACGTATGGTGTCATAGATTAATAGGTAGGTGTAATTATTTAGACATCCTATTATAATCTTTCCTTGATTATGTTGTTTTCTTCTATGATATGTGTTCCTTGTCTCATGCATTCTGGTTTAAATCAATGGAGATAACTAGAAATAGCATGGTTATCAGTGAATTTTTAATATGTGGAATGTATGGGTGTTATGAAAATTTATTTCCCAAGTGAAAATCTCAATAGAATAATTAGGAAGTTAGTATTAGTATTGGTTATAATTTTATAGATAAAGAGACCGCAAATTCCATATGAAAGGCATGTGATGTTTTTTCTCATATAGATTACATTAATCATAAGAAGCATGATTAGATTAAGGTTTTGGAACCTTAAAACATGATTCATATATCATATTCTAGTATTGTGGTAATAAGGAATAAATTTATGAAGAATGAGTAATAGTTTAATAATAAAGTTGTGTGAATGAAGTACTTATGTTTTGGAATTCAAAGATCATGTTATATGAATCATGAAATATATAAGTATTTTAAATATAATTTTTATTTAAGGATTGAAAAGGATATGTCTAATGGTTTCTAATACATATAAAATTATATTTTTATTAAGGGAAGGTAACCCTTAATGTGATCAATATTTTTAGAAAATTGTAATCCGCTTGGATAAAGGGATGATTGATTTGGATAAAGTAAATTGGACAACATTAATTACCCGGGATCTGATTATTGATTGGTTAAAAAATTGGTCAATGTAATCATGGATGAACATAAAAAATTATTTTATATAAGGAATTGATCCACTATCCTTTGGAATAAGGAAGCATTCATTTCGTCAAAATTATTTTTGGTAATTCATGTTATTACCATGTTTCAAGAAAATATATAATGAGGGTATTCACCTGTTTAGAATTTGATAACAAAGAGATAATTTGTGACATATGGGTGATCAATGTTAGTATGATTTTGTGACTTTATTTATAATGTTTTGGATATTCAAATTTTGGATGGGTAATATGGTTAACCAATTTTGGAATGTTTAAATTAAACTCTAGATGAAGTATTTATATAGTTAGATTATATTAAAAACCTTAGTTAGAAGGATAAATAGTGATTAAACATATTTCAATGATTTCCATAATATTTATATTGTAAATTATTTTAATTATGTTTTAGAAAATAACATCATGTATGTCGGGAGACAACCCATCATGTCTGAAAATGTAGCGGGTCTTGAACCCATGACCGAAGGGCGATAAGGGTTCTATGCCTCCCACTGGCCTATGTGATGTCCTGGTTAATGTGTAATTATTTTTGATGAATTAATATTAATTATGAAGTGGGAGTGTTTTTTATTATTATTATATAAGAATATATTATCTTATCTATATTAATTTTGATGAATATTTAGAGACAAATAGTTTGACTTTTCATTCTTTTATGAATCTTAAAATTCGGTAAAAGTGTATTTTAGTGCTTTAGACATCAAAGTTATTTTCTATATATGAATTTCATGATGTAATATATGAATTATAATTTTTTCATAGCCCAATAAAAAAATGAAAATTGTTTTGTATAAATATATCAAGTAGTTATATTTCATTATATTATTGATCATTAAAACAATTACTCAATGTTATGAAAATGATCAAAAAAATGTTTTCCCAAAAACTTAATTTTTTATTTACCTGATGGCCTTTTACTGCATCAAATATTTATTAATTCGCGGCACTAATATTTTCATTTGTCCTTAACTTATTTTTTATCGATGACAAAAATCAATTCCTACGAATATTTACCCATTTCCTCCAAGTCCATGTTTTTAGTTTCCACCAATGTTCTCTTATGTATGTGTTATTTTGGGTTTCTATTAATTCTAAAACATTATTCTATTTAAAGTAAATTTTATTTATCCTTTTGAAAATGTGTATTTCTATGAAATTTACTTTCATGTATTAAACATTTGTTAACCCAGATGAATTTCAAGGGAAAAATCATTTTAAGGGGGGTATAATGTAACGCCCTGAGATATTGCATTTTTTTTGAATTGATATATCATTTTGATATTTTTAATTACATGAAACACTAAAAATAAATATATTTAAATTAAATAACTATGTCAAGCATTCCTTACACATGTCACCTACATGTTTGAGCTACATGCAAAATCAAATTTGCATGCATTACACACAACACTGAATTTCTATAAAACATCATTTAATTATTATAATTATTTAAACGAGATATTTATGACATAGAATTTAACCTTAATAGTAATAAATACTTTTTAAATAATTTTAATAATTTATTTATATGAATAAGAATTATTTATAATGAAAAATATAATTTTTGGTAATGTCTTTATATCATTAAAAATACTATTTCCTCAAATGAACTTCATTTTATGTCATTCTATGAAAGAAAAAAAATAATAATTTTAGACAAATTTTTAAATTTAATTTGATAAAATAAAATTCATTTTTGAATTTATAATTTCTAAATTATCTTTGGGTGATGTTTTTGGATATTTCTGAGGAACATCATTTTGGGTTAAATAGTAAAAAAGACCGAATTGTATTTCAAAGATGTATTTTTTTAATTTTTTTTATATAGTTAAAGATTATTTTAATTTGGTTTCAAATAATTATTTTTTCTAAATATAAATAAATTAATCCAATATATTCCCAATACACTTATTAAAAACCCTAACTTCCTTATTTAATACTCCCTTATGAAATAATGACATCCCTGGAATCCCTTTGTTGCAAACCAAAAAGTGTAGCCCCATTAAGAGGTAACACCCTCCCTCAAGCTCCTTTCTATTATTTCCATTATCCACTTCCTAAATTATAATTATTAAAATATTGTAAAAAAAGTTACCCTAAATATAATAATATGTCTTTATGCTATTGTTTAGTCATAAAATTACACACACTTCCATCTAATCGGTAATGAACATACTGTTTACCTGTACAGTGAACTACCGCTTCACGAAATGATGATTGTTCGTTTTTAACCTTACCACCTCTCATGGGGGACATTAAGATTGAAAATATAAATATATATGACAAATATTATTTTTATAATTTTTTTCTTCTTATTTTAATTGTATTTATAACATACTCTTAATCTTTCCATCTTGTATAAATACGATAATTTCGTTTGAGGATGTGTGGACTATCACCCCTCAAAGCGATGTGATTCGTCCACACACTACATGGAATGTATTAAGGATTTTTCTAGTGAACCTATATGATATTTATATATTACATAATAATTATAATTTAATTATATATATATATCATTTACTTTATTACATTTAATACATCAATAAAATGGAAGTTCATGCGTATGTATGACCTACCATCTCCAAGAATGGTGCCTTCCATTTCCTAATAATTAATTATATATATTATTATAATACAAATATACTGAATATTAACAATATTTATATCATGATTTATATTTTTTAAATAATTATATATGTATAAGGACAAATAAATAACAAATTATGACAGAAGTGAAAAAAAGAAAATATTACCCAAAGCGTAACCTTAACCTTAATTTGTTATCAAGAATGTAATATTAAATCATAATTAAACTACATATTTTATTGGATATAAGAATATGGTTCGGTAAATGATGTTTAATAAACTTACTATTATTATATAAGAGGTTTCAATGATTACGACATGATTCAAAACACAAGTTAAGGGAATTTCATCTCACTTTTTATTTCCATGGGGTAAATGCTTTATTCACGACCCATTACATTGTGTATTGTGTATAAAACCCATGGATGTATTCTATGATTCTTATAATTAAATTTAAGAGTATTTCCATACACGTTTTGGGATATTTCATTCATGGTTTTTATGTTTTATAAGTCACCACTTCAATAATGTAATTTTCTATGAATTTTCCTTCTTTGAGATTCATGCCACATTATGAACCTATAATTGTTTTCCATGAGGTGTATAAATTGTTTTTTTAATTTTATATCATGAATCTAATTATTTTAATTATATTTTAAGATTCATGTAATTTTATTTTCTTACATGGTGAGTATGGTTCAAATCTACCACGTGGTGAGAGTTTATTGAAAAAATCTCAGCACTTTTCTATATTTTCTATATTTATGTTTCCTTGTGAAATATTATTATTCATATATCTTGAAAATTCATGAAAAATATTAACCTATGTTTATTACTGATATATTCATGTATTAGTATATTTTTTTATCGCTTTGGTACATAATATATTAAATAATATGTTTTTTATGAATGCCTGACTTTACCCTCTCTTCGGTTAGAAATATGTGTTCCTTCCAAACCATTTTTTATAAAAGGTTTAAAAGAATATTATAATATTATCACAGAATCATTAAAATAAATTTTTTACTTTATTGGCCTTTTACCAATGTTTTCAAAGGAATATACTTGTCTCTTTTCGAAAAAGTCATATTTTTTATCCTTCTTAATTTGTAAAAATATTGTTCATTTTGCCTCATATGACATGTATAGATTTACCCACCGTCATTTCTAGGAAGCTACCTTTTCATGTTTAAAAGGATAATTTTTATGATTTTTTTAAAAAAAATCAATGAAATTTATTTCCAATGTTTTTCAAGATTCTTTTATAAGTTTTTATAGAAAATTGTGTTCACAGTGTTTTCAATCTTCTTTTATAATATTTTTATGGAAAATAATTTTCAATATTTTTTCATGCTTCATTTATACGATTTCATTGGAAAAGGTTTTCAAAATTATTTCAAGTTTTATTTCTATGTTTTAAATTAATTTTCAATGAAAATGGTTTACTAAAGTGTTTATGTTTTAAAAATATTTTTCACGGATTAAAGGATGTTTTACTCAAGAAATTTATTCAAAATATCCTTCCAAGTTATTTTGAATCTTGGATGACATTCATTTATGTCACTCTTTCCCTTATAATAAATGAACCTAATGATTAATTCATATTATTTCTTGAATGTTTTATTTTTTATTGAATGAAATTTTTGACACTTATTTCTCTTCCATGAGTTATATTCTTTTCAAACCTACTTCTTTTAATCATTTATTCTTTCATGAAGTGATTGTGAAACCTATCTATTTTCCATAGGTTATGATGTAATGAAATGTTAATGATACACATTTCATTTCATGGGTTGCAAGTTTATGTTTCTAAAGACTGTCTATTTTTATAGGTATTAATATGATGGATCATTTATTTTGTGAAACATGTATGGATGATGTTATTATGAGAAATATGGGACCTATATCTCTCTCCAATGAATTGGGTAATAATGGATGAATGATGTGTAAAAATTTTATTCATGAACCTATTTAAATGTTCACAATGTTATGCATAGACCTTGTTCAATGTCAATATGTTTATGTGTGAACTTAATTAAATGTTCCCAATGTGATGAGTGAACTATATTATGAGGTCATAATGTTATGTGTAAACATGATTACATGTTCAAAATGTTATGAATGGACCTATTTTCATGTCCATAAGTTTATCTGTGAACCATATTACAAGTAAACAATTTTATGTGTAAACCTAATTTCATGTTCACAACACTATTCGTTAACCCAGTTGATTGTCCCTAAGTCTATGAGAGGTCCATATTTCATGTCCTTAGTTAACAATGTGAATATTTTTCTAATTATACTGGTTCAAGATGTAATACATTGATGTGTGTACCACAATTACATATCATATTCCTATGTTATTTTTTCATGATGTATGTTCTTAATTTCCTTATGATTCATTTTTATTAAATTCAAATATTTATTTCATGCTTCCTGTTTATGATCATTGGAATAAAGGGTATGATCTTATGGTGATCATGATCATGCTATCATACCCTTACGTTCATGATTTGTTTGCACATATTCTTTAATTACCCTTTTGGGAATTTAGGATCACCCCTTTTTTATGTTTCCTTTTCCAAGGTTACAAAGAATGTTTTATTAGTAGAAAAACTACGGGGGAAGATATCTATGGGAAACATTGATAATCATTCAATAAGATATAAGATTTTTGTTCCATAATTCCAAATGCACTAAAATAGTATGGTCTTTTCATATCTATTTTTATAATATTTTAGGTATTTTAAAAAATTATGTAATTTGTATGTATGCTAAGACTGGGTTGTTATAATCCTATATCAAATAAATCCCTAGAAATAATGAAATCTATAATAATCATTCCTTGGATAGTTTATAGTACAACCATATCACCTTAGAATGTATTCTTGAATGGCATATAGAAAATGTATCCCTCTATCTTGTGCTCCAGTTTCTATCCCATACGCTTCACCACTCCCATGATATTGAATTTCTTATCCATGATTTCCTCAGCCTCTACCACAAATGGTATGGCTAGTATATCTACCCCTTCCAAAATGATATGAGGTAGTAGATTCCCTTTTAGTTCCCTAGATCATCCCAAGACCTCCATCACTAACCATTGGTTGAGGGTTCTAGAATACCCTATATAGATGCCCCATCCTTACACAATCATTCCATTCTATTGGTGGTTTAAGGAAACAGTCACACTTTTGACATGGATTTCCACACTGTAATAAAATCCCCTGACCACTTATATGATAGGTTGCTACTCTGCCTTGGATACTCTTCATACCACTACCATGTAAAAATATGAAATAACATCACTTCATAATATATGAGGATGAACCACAGGATCAGACAACAGATCTTTTTTTCCAACAATCGAATTTTCCTTCATGTTTTTATTAGAAATGAGAGTTAGATTCCCCACCTATGAAAATTAATCAAATGGAAGATATTTACCTGGGACTTGATCTCAAGTCTAACATTATCATAATTTTTTTTCGCCATATCTATCTCAACACCAACCATCATTTGAATAAAACGATGTATTTAATTTATGTGGCCATTATAATCAATCACTTAAATATACCCATAGGTAAAACACATAGAGTCTTCCACTCTGTCCATAAAAATGTTATTTGTGTTGAAATTCTCTATGAAATTTTCTTGAATTTCCTTTCAAGCTGTAATTTCTTATTGGTCAGGATATACAAAAATATCCCACCAACATTTTACTGGTCCTTGCAATATATAAGCTGCTAACATGACCCTCTTCACTAGAGGATTCATAAATTGATCCACAATCTTATTGATATATTTAAAAAATCATATATGCCTTTGGCCATACCTCTAAAGAAATCATTGGAGGATGATTCAATTGAAACAAATTCATTATATCAAACAATCTCAGTGTATCCTACCATGGATAACTCTCCATAAACTGGATAAAGTGGATGAATTTCTCATAGTTCTTGTCCTTTTCCTTATCAACTATAACCAATGGGTGTTTTGGTTCTCCTAGTATAGGATAATTATTCTAAATGTCCTCCAGTGGACGTACTAGAAATATTCCTCGTAGTGGTGTCTCTATACAATTTTAAACACACAAATTCATACAAATAACAATTTATTTCATAGTGACACAAGGGAGGGGGTCACAACATTCCCTAGAAAAAAACTCTTTATACACTATCTGCACATTCACAACCCCAACACTATCACTACCATCAACCATTCCTACATATTTTCATGGTTAAAATAGGCTAAAGAAACCTCATCTGACTACTAGATTGTCATTTCAAAATATTTTAATATCCTTAAATCTATAAACAAGAATAAATTACTTTTTTATCCTTTATTTTAACTATTTTTTTAACATCCTTAAATTTACTATATTTTAAAAATATTTACTAGAAACCTTAATTTAAAACCATAATGAACAATAAAACCATTTTTACCTTCCACAACCCAACAATCACATGCTTTCCCAGGTGTTCGTAACATGATGATTGTCACATAAATCCCTAAGTTCCTAAAATGATTCATGTGTACACATACCTCATTCCATACATGTTTATGAGTAAAAGATTAGAAATGAGTAACATCACACCAAATGTATATAACATAATCTGAAATAACATCCAATTCAAACAATGAATTTCCTGAACAATAATCCTACCCATTGGAACTTGTGTTTTCCCTAGAACATAGGTTAGTGACTCCCATGAATGAGATAATTTCCTAGGATAGATGCATCCTAATATCATATGTACATTTCACAATTAGTAAGGTAATAAAAAATAATATCCCCTTTAACAGTAGTTCCTAACATCCTCACCTAGGTGACACTAAGTCTTCTCCCTGAGCCAGTTTTCCACATGACCTAAGGCATGCCTCCCCATACAATAGAGGATACCAACTAGAAGTGAGGGTATTACAGGAAATATGGTGATATTGTAACCTCATTACTAGATTAATACAATAGTAGAAATAAATAAAAACATATACCAAAATATAATATTCAATAACCATGCCTGATGTAATCAATTCACCAATACTGGTTAAGTTCCCACAACCCAAATACAATAAACAATCCATGTCCTAGTAGAGTCAAATGTCAATGGAAACCCAAAATAAATAAATAATATGAATCCCCAAAACAATTATCGACATCTGTTTCGTTATAAAATTCACTCTCTTTCCAATAATCCCTATTTATCCATCTATCATTTAACATTTTACCTTATCAAGAACTAAATTAATTAAATATTCTCGGTTACCAACGGTGGCCTAATTATGGTGTGAGTACAACTCAGTAGGCCAAAAAAATAGTTTCTAAAGAAATATAAAATCTAATAAATATGTATTCATAAGTACATAAGAAAAATAACAAGGCAAATAAAGAAAATATTTTTCATAAATAAATATTATATTAGTTAACCATTTGTTATCTTTTGTTTTAACATTGAAACTGAACCCACTAAAACTGATTTTTTCATGTAATGAGTCTATGCCAAAAAATGATCTTAACACATAATTTAAAATAAAATGAGTATTAATCAATAATTTCAATTTCAACTATTGAGGTGCACCAATCCATTTACCTATGTCATAAAAATTAGAATCAATTCCCAGAACTTCATGCTAGCTCTCTAGCAAATAATATTAATTTCAATGTCAACCATATTATGTCAATGATATAAAAAGTAAAAATACTGAATTCTATCAATACAAATATCCTTATTATAATTATTTAATACAAAATTAATCACATAAAATCACTAATATATTAGAATAGAATCTTTATAAATGATGAATAAATGAAATAAGTTGTATTGCTAGAAATTAATGAATCTAAACCAATGGAATTGTAACATGACCTTTGGAATAGTAATGTGACCATTATGAATACAAAATTAGCCAATAGAATAATAAAATCACCTATTAATGTATAAATAAAATTTTCATATCATATAAATAAAAGTATCATATCTCAATATCTAGGAATAAGTTAATAAATTTTTTAGATATGATATATTATGTGTTGGTATTTTTATAAGTTTTAAATATTTAATTACAATTTTTAAATTTTTAAATTAATATAATTTTTTAAAATTAAATATTTATTCATAAAATAGAAATATAAATTAATATTTTTTATCATGTTATTATAGAGTAATTTTATTAGAAATTAATTAATTTTTCAAAGTGTAATAAAATTATTTATAATTATAAAATTGTTATTTTTTTGAATAAAGATGATTTTATTTTAAAATTAAATTTCACATATTGAGAAAATTATTTTCCTAAAATGTAGTTCATTTTAGAATCCTACACATCGATGAATGGTAAGGGTGAAGTTTTGGGATTTTTATAATATAGTTGATTATTTGTGAATAGTAAAATACCGTAATTTATGTTATATATAAATTATTCGTTAAATACACTATTCCATGAGTCATATTTTATGTAAGAACCATAATAAAAAATATACTTCTATATTTACTATATTTATTAAGGGGATCATCACTATTTTTCATTTTGATCCAAAAAAAATTAAACTAAGGATTATATTAATAAAAAAAACCTCTCTCGTCCGCTATAAATACCACCCCTCACAACCTCATATCCTTAAAACTCTTAATCCTTGGATCTTGTCAAATTTATTCCTAATAATCTTTCCAAGTCTCTCCCCCATGTATAGGATCTTTTTTTCTCAATAAAATACCAAACTCATGTTACTCAAGGAGGTTCTCAAGGAGAATAATTCAAGAGGTAAAATCCTCTTTTGATTTAATTATTTTATTTTCACTTTATTTTCATTTCTTATCCTATCCTAACCTAATATTTTAAAACACGCATGATGAACACAACATCTTATATATATTAATGTCATATTGTTAATGTAAAATCACTAATCAGGTCACTTATCCTCCCCTTTCATTCTAGAGATGAAAACATCGTCTTAGAGGTGTCGATTTACCACCTTAGTAGACAGAATGTCTTCATTTTTCAATTCTACCTTCAAGGATAGAAATTAAAACATTTTAATGGTTTATAAATATTATAATATATTTACTAAATATTATTTAATTATATTGAACATTTCCCTATACATAAATCCAATTAACAAAATAATTAGTCAGTAAAGATAGAAAATTCCCAAACATAAACTAATGGTCATAAATAATGTTTAATCTAATGATTCATCATAATAACAGATAAATTATTAAAATATATTACAATTTAATATTTTATATGTTCACTAATAAGAAATATTTTAAATTTTTGGACAATTATTTCCATTTTACATGATCTTCCATACATGTATACAAGTGAACCGATCATGAAAACCATGAAAATAAACACTCTTTAATGATGAAATTGTATAATAGAACTTATCAAAACAGAAATAATGAACATAGTAAAATTTTAATAAATAATATAAATTTAGAAAGGGTTTTTTATTAATTAATTAATTAATTAATTTTATTATATAGGACGTTATGTTTTAGTGAATAACACATTCCAACATAAGGTAAGATATTCTTTCTAAACTTCCATTTTTCCATCATGTTACACTATCTCTCTCTTTAATGAAATGTGATCCATATTTTGTTTTATGTACTTATTATAAATTTCTTGTATTTGTTCAGAAATCAATATCAAGATAATATAAGCCTTCTTTGATTGGAAAAATAATTTTTTTAAAAGGTTCACTTCTATATTCTTCCCGAAAAGAAATCATGATTCAAGGGAACATCCCGATTTCTTACCCATTTTCATGTGCACTCTATAAACTCTTTTTAAGACACCATTATTTTTCTAAAATCACATATTTTAACTAAAAATTATATTGTTTCATTTATTGATTTATAAAAAAAATCGACCTTTTCCATTTTATATAATCATTAAAATTTTCATCTAAGCTGCACTAAATAGATCATTTCTAATGTTTCGTAACCACTCTTTTTACATGTTTTCACATCAGTTTGAAATCAATTATAATTTTTTATTCCTATTTTATATTATTAATTTTCATGAATTATGTATTTATATTTTTTCAAGGACACCTTTATTCTATGACCATTTTTATGCCTTATGACATGATTATGATACTAATTTCAATCCATGGGTAACCCTTATGTTTACGTTTGATTCATTGTGTATGATTTTTCACATGGAAAACATTTTTCATGAATGTGTTATGATGGGTGTGAGTTGATATCTCTCAAATTAATTAGGTACTATTTATTCTCATGAGACTTCATGTGCAAAGATCTTTCTTGTCAGCTTTGACTTGTGCTGTATATAAAACTATAATTATGGTTAAGATTAACTCAGGATCCATGTGCACTAGTCTTAGTGGTTATCCTTGACTAATTATCATCCATGTTGAATTATACTTGACTCATGATTGTGTATTATTTTATGTTACTTTAACATTAATATGATTCCATTATTACAGGATTACATGTTCTGCATGTTATGGTTCCATATGTTTTTGTTCCATGCCTTTTTAGGTCAACATGATAATCCTTCAAACCCATGTGTTATACTTTAATCTTATTATTATTCCCTTAATGCAATTTTTAGATATTCCCTTCATTCATGTATTTCCCAGGTTATGCTTTGTAATTGTAAGAGCATAATGGAAGTTAGGATCTCATCATGAATATTAAATAAAAGATGTTTTTATTTTGGGATTATTATGTTTAATTATGTACGTAGTTTTCCAAAGACATTGGACATTATGATCTTTGGCTTGTATTTATTGGTTAATTATTCATAAAATCAAAGAATAATATGTGTAAATGGTTAGGTATGTTATATAAAGAATCAATTCTATCCATCATAAATCATGGAGATTGAGGATCATGTCCAACATCCTTACCCTTAGGCGGGAGAAATCATATACCTCATCTCTACCAATTTCCTCGATTATGATTTCACAATGTCAAAAAAAAACATGACCTTTTTAACACATTACAATTACAATGGTGCAACTCATTACATTCACCATTATTCACATTGTCTATGTATTTCAACGATATTAACCAAATTCAATACTTAAACAATTTAACCATTTGTTAATAAGAAAACACTTACTAGGGTTCTTCAAAAATATTTTACCACATATTAAAATCCATTTAACCATTTACTATTTTATATTTCTATCCTCATCAACACATATTTTATTTCCTATTAAGAAGAATGATCCCTTATTTCATGCAAACATTTTCAGAAACAAGTGAAACTGGTTAAATAATCTAAACCCCATATCGTATCATTTTACAACCCATTTACCATTTTCAATCAATTAACATATCCAACGAGGGGACTTAATCTTGGTATCATAATCCTCAGAGGACCCTATGGGGACCATGATAGTTCTTGAATAACATTTCAAAGGAAAATCCATAATTAATAGTTAAAAATAAAAATTATAAGAAAGGTAGTGATACGGTTCACCCACAAACATAAATGAAATATCAAGACAATGGGATATGGCTTATAGACCACCAACCACAAGCTTGTAGACTACCACTAAGCCAAAAATGGACATTGACACAAATCTAAACCTCTCATTACACAATAGGTAAGGACTCCCATGAAAATGTATGGTTTAGAAGCATGAGAAGAATATGTACATCCTCAAAAAGCTTCTTCAATAAAATAGATGGAAATAGTCTTGTATTGTCACCCAAATCACTGGTTATCACTAGATAACACTCTAATCAATTAATAATAAAAGTATATTGATACTTAGAAGAGGGTAGAGACCATGGTTTTCACCCAATCCTAATGGGGGTTAAATGAGCAATGAATTATAGTTAGTGTTTGTAACTGTTGGGATGAAAAAATGATAATTTTCCCACTTTTTATGAGGCATATGGTTTTTCCACATGGTTATCCATACCAAAAAATAACCATGTGGTACCCTCTATTCAATAGGGACTATGCCACATATCCTCATGGGGAACTCGTACGGTTAGACATACCTTGCAGAAGCAATGCAACTAGCTCTATCCAAGACCACATAGTTTTAGTCCCCATATTGCACAGTTTGTAAAAATGTGCACCCCATCTTAGCAGGATATAATATTATGGTGCATGGATACTACTAACCATGCACCAACCATTATCCTAGGAGAGAGTGGTTCCATTTTCTTTTTTTATTACCAAACCCTAAAGACCCTCTTGATACATTCCCTACTCCTATGATTTATTTTGTTAACCAATTTAAAATAATTTTAAAAATAATTAAAATGGAACATACCAAATTGATATGTTTGGATATTAAAAATAAACCCCTATTAAAGATGGAATCATCACCCTTCAATTAATGAGATGTATTCCATGTATATCAAAATCCCAGCTTGTAACATAACCACTTTCCCCCAACCATCGACGTAATGTGGAAAACTCTGTATCAAGTTCTTGGATACCCTTGACTCATTCTAACAATGAACACGTGATCACTAAGGTTACACAAATTGATTCCCAATGATCATCATCTATAACCACCTTTTAATATTACATCAAATCCCTAAGTTTCCATCCTATGTTTTATGTTGGTTCTCCTACTTATTGTATCTTTCTTGTCAGTGCATCTGAAAAAAAAATCTTTATTAGGATCATATTCCATCTCAATGTCATACTTCATCATGTAGACTAAAAAATCCACTGAAGAATATTTATGTATTTTTGGGGGAAGATATACCATAGGATCATTTGGTCAGTATACATTAAATATATCTCACCAAAAACTTTTTTCCATAAAAATTTCAATGAATTGTCAATAATTGTCGAATATTTGTGGTCGGTTGGGAAGTTCTGCTCATCGCTAAAAAGACCCATACACAACAACCATATAAACCTAAATACGAACATATCCAAATATAATGATATATGGATTGGAATAAACTAAACAACCAACTCTAGTATTTGAAAAAATTAATATCACTTATGATGCCAACCTCTTCTTTTGATGTGAGAATATTTTTTCACACTGATATATCAAATAAAACTTGACACCCTTCTTGTTTAGAATAGTCATGGGTGTGGTAATGTAATAAACTTCTTGAATGGAATGCCTTTAGTAAATATCTAAATAATAAAAATCCTTATCTAATAATCATTCCTCTACTATTGTAAATACATTACATCATCCTCCATCTATAGATAAAAAAAATTCCTACATTAGAAACCACAGACAGAAGGAAGAACTCATTCTATATCAAAAAGTGACACTTTGTGTACATTTAATAAATCCAATGCCCCTGAAGTTTACGTAATATAATATATAGATGTCGATCATGTGATCACAACCTCTTGAAATATATACAGATTCCATCTATACAAAAATATGAATATGTCCATGTATAGGTGAAATATTTTGTTCTTTATGGGCATGAACACTATCAGAATATTCATCGGCCAAAAAGGAATAATTATAAACTCATACAACCTATACAAGCTCTTAAACCTTGACTTCAGCATGTCTTCCACCCTAAAAAAAGTTGATGGGTTTCCCAAAGGTAGATCAATCATTAAATACTAATGGACTCCCGTTAATTGATCAAACAAGTCATCTATTCTTGGAAATGGGTATTAGTTCTTCATAGTGATCTAATTCACCTTTTGGTAGTAAAAAAGAAGTCTAATAATACCACCCCATTCGTAAAAAATATCACTAGAGCACCCCAATGAGTATTTATAGGTCTAATGAAGGATTTATCAACAACATCAACCCATAACACCTTGAAATCTTTATACTCATATGGTTCCATGTTATATAGTGGATCTATATGATTTAGAGACTGGACATTGGTTCGATCTCAAACATAACTACCCTATATAGTTGTATCCATAGGAAATCCTCTATAAATATATCCGGATATTTTTCTACCATCAAAGGGTATGAGGATGGAGTCATTGTCTAATACAGCTTATGGATCATTCCTTCCACATTCATTAAAAATACATCTCTCTAATGAGTATCAAACTCAATTCTTTCTTCATCAAAATTATATTCAATATTTAATTATAACTTTTCCCCTTTTAGTGAGTAAAATTTCACCCATATTTAATAATAATTGATGTTTGAACATAAATTGGTAAAGTAATTTATGATTTGAATTACATAGAAACAGTCATATCCAGAATTGGGAAGCTCAAAACAAGTTAAAAGAAAGAAAACACCATCATATTGTATAGAATCTTATGAAAATTTTCCAAATTGATTCCCATGGTTGTTTTTATAGATAAAATTTTAGAACGTAATTTAAGTATTATATCCAACAGTTTAACTACTTAAGCAGATATAATCAATTTGAAAGCTCTAGGGTCAAACAATGCAACTCATTGAGTAAAAGAGATTGGGACTATAAATAAAATTATGTAAGTTCCCTCTACAACATCATCCAAGGCCCAATAAACCATATATTACATTACTTACACCTCTTCATAGTGTAAAAAAGGCTCATGAGTCACCTGATGGTGACCTGTACCTACACCATGGCCTAATTTAGTTGTGAGAAACTACAAATCCTTAGAAAGAGACCACATGAGATGAACTATCCTTCCAATCCTACGACATGTATGGAGGGAAATAGTATGGTCCTTGAGATGTTTCCTTTCCTCCCATAGTTATATAACATGATAGAGTCTATCCCAAAATAGAATTTCAAATAATCTTGCTTATGATCTAAAAATTTATCACAGCCCAAACATTCATCCCCTGACTACATATTCTAGCTCCCAAAATGAGAAAGTGGGAATGAAATGTAGAATGAACCCTTTAGTCCACTGATAGCAGGAAAATGTTTACCACTATGGCTTCCAAAATTCCCATTTTAATCACTGGTTATTTTTAATGGACTACATTATAGATTTTTAGATAAAATTTCACATACTGACATTTCATCTTTTGGTAAAGATCAATCTCAAACATTATGTAATTTTACACCATGTTCCATTTCAAAAGGCAAACAAAGTTAATCACCTCTATGGACTACGCTAATTATGTGGACATCATCATCTTCCCATGATAAAGATCCATAAACTCTTGATCATGATCCAGATTCAGTGCATCTGTGAAAAACATCTCAATCATGAGATCATTGAAGGATTCCAAAGTTATCCCTTCCCATATACCTGCATGAGGGCTAACATCCCACTATTTTCCATCTACAAAATGAAGCATAAAGCCTAGAAGTTTGACCTTTTGATCTGTTAGGGTCTTTACCAGGTCTAAAATACTCTCAATGAATATTATTTAGTACTTCATGTCTTGAGGGCCTCTAGTTCTCTAGAAGGAAGGAGGAATATGGAGTTCAAACTAAAGATCATGATCGACCATCATCGCCCATAACTATAGTGTCCTCCACCCAGAACAAAAACCACTCAAAGGAGTCTTATGTTTACAGTTTATCCAGCATAACCCATTAAAACAACTAGGGGATCATGCTTAGTTTTATCCTCCTTAACTACATGGGGTTTTATTAGATACTTAATGCATATAAAGAAGCATTTCTAGAAATTCTACAACAAACCCTACAGAAAAATGATACATTAACCAAATAATTTGATAAAAAAATGGCACAATAGAAAGTTAACAACAATATTCACCCTACGAGGATACCAACATGAATAATGAATAACCCCATATGAACTACCCAAAAACCAATACAAGCCTTCATTAAATGTATTATAGTTACAACCACTCATATATACTCAAGCATAGAATAAAACATAATATAAAATATAATTTAAGAAACAATTTACTAAGTGCATAACAAAATTTCATCATGTAATTTTTTATTTTAGATCTATTCAATACAATCAAAACGTATATGGAATATGTCCCTATGTGCCTAAAAATGATGCATGAATTCAGAAAATAATACCATAAATCTATACGCAAATATCATGTGCATTACCCAAGGTGAATTTAATCAATGGTAACAACAAAAATAACTGGAGCACAAAATTACACTTTATTGCAAGTCAAAGGTCCACTATACAGTGTTTCCTAGACAATAACATAGTTCTCCTAGATGAGTCACAACCATCCTTACTCATGTTTACAATATCCCAAATAAAGGTAAATATAAGATTCAATCAGTGGGCCTAGTGCTCTGATATAATTTAGTACCACCCCGAATCAACCCATCAGGTTTGAGATAGGGCTTCCACACTACCACATGCATGCCTCCCCAAATATAAGAGTTTTCCGACTATAAGTGAGAGCCTGAAAAACATCATAGATAGAATATTACCTCAATTTTAGGTGAACATTAATGTTCAATAAATAAATTGACAAAAAAATTAAAAAATTGAGAATAAATATAAATCCACTAAAGTATAATCATATCCAAATTAAACCATACAGTATCAATATGTCATTTCATATATATAAACCCAAAATAATGAATATGATCTAATGTTTGTGGTAACCAATAAGTAAAAGTTGTTATAGACAACCATTATAAACCCCATCCAACAATGTTTTCATCCACTAGATAATCCTTCTCATCCATCCATGATAGGTCATTTTCCCTTCACCAGATACATAGTCTTGAAATCTAAAAGTTCACTAAAATACTCAACAAGGGTGTGAGTAAAAGAGTCAATAAGAAACCACCACCAACCCTTATCATATGTGTATAATAGATATAGGTTCATTTCATTAAATTAGACACAACATATAAGAAAAAATATCTCACACAAGTATACCCCATATTTCATTTCATGAAAGACCAGTTCAACCTCCATTAGCGACTTGCAAGAAGGAACAATGGTCACCAACCTGACTAATACTCCTTTATAGGATATCCCAAAAACATGTGTGGCACATCCAATTGTTTTGGATAGCCCATGTATATACTGACCAATTTCTAACACATCCATTCTAGATAATAGTCTAAATATGATCAAGCTTCACACCCAACTAAAGATGATAGAGAACAACACATACAATAAAATATTACAATAATAGAACGAAATCATGTTGTACGAAGAAATAATAACAAGTCATAACCATCCACTGGTGATAAAAAATTAATCATAAGTATTATAAAAGATATACATGCAAAACTCATGTGATAAATTGTCAAGAATAGCTCTCACTGGGATACACACAAAATCTAATGAAACATGACATGAATTTGTAAAAAAAATATGTTTTAAAGGTGGGGGACATAGACCCAACTTGCATAGAACTTTTGATTACCCTATCATGTATACAGTTAAATATAAATAATTTATACTAACCATTATAGTGTAGATATTTTTTCATCCACTATTTAATGTAATTTCTATAGATTAAGTGTTTTATAAAATGGTTATAGGAGATCCTATGCCATAATGAGAACCTCGAGATACTATGACATTAATCAGAAAAAAGGTCATATGGTCAAGAAACATCATACTAACTCAACAATGTAGATTTTTGACTATCAGGTTCTTGGGGATCATAATTATTGAGACTTATTCTCATGAAGTTCACGCTCAATGATCTCTAGTAATGAGATCATAAGGATATACCCTCCATTTGGAACACCACATGTTTCAAGTGTCATTGGTTATTCCAATCTATAGACATTTGCATTGGTCTCATGACTTGATATCATTACTAGTGTTGGTAGTTTTATCTTGTAAATTGATGTAAGGAAATTACCATGATATTGAAATCATGATGAGGTTGCTTGTTTTGGGTTCTTTAATGGTGGAATGACCTTGGCTGAATGGTCAAGAAATGATTTGTCACCTCTGGGTTGAGGATGTAATATATCTCGTCCATTAATGAACATGATGGTAGTACCTTTATAAATCCTTTTCCAAGGTATAGAAATGTAAAATCCATCCAAGTATATCAACAAATAATAAATCAAGAAAATGGCATTGACATAAGTTTGCATCCTACATTATGAGATATTAAAAGAAAAAGAGATTATAGTGCACAATGAGGGTTCATGGGTTGGTTTTCATTTCAATGTCTATCCTTATCTCATTGGGGGCCTTGGTGGGTGTCTAGACATCACTCTTGTTAGTGTATTTTATTCACTGCAATCAAGATAAGGGCCTATAAGGTCACACACAATAGTTTATTCAAGAATCCACCCTATTCAGTTGAATAGGGATGACAAACATAGTGGGCCCCACCACATGGTCCAAGGGTTTTCCATGTTTTCGATCACAGATAAATAAATATATTCATTTAATTGAAATGAAGAATAATTTTTATTTAATTTATTTATTAAAATTATTAACAAGTTAAGTAAATATGGGAAAATATTATTCAAACGATTTTTATTTTAATATTTCAGGTTCGTTTAATATTAACTGGGGATTACGAGTTTAGTTAAATGGATTAGTATTATCACGTAATATATTTAATATATATTACATTTATATTATAATATATATATATATTATTCCTGGAAATGTTTAGTTTATCATAAATATTATTTAGTGGACGATAAATTTTCAAGGGTCGGGGAACCCTATTGGGAATTTTGAGCATCCACTATATAAAGGAGGGAAGTTGATCTCACCCTGTACAATTCACATTGAGATTTCTATAGCCTCTCCCTCCACTCCAACATTCTAAATAGAGATTTTATTTATCCAAGTGTTCAGATTGAGTTCATCTCCATGCATTGAAGGTACGTCGATGCGATGATCGTCAAGACATCGAAGGCATTGTCAGATCTCCTCACTAGTACCCAGAATTGGATGATCGACGTCACGTCAGATTTTTGAAACCCATGAGGATGATATAGAGGGATTTGGATATGATTTCTTTGTGCAATGATCCTCGTTGACTAGAAAATGTCAACTAAAACAACATGACCAAAATAGTATGTTATCGGTATACATTGTTGTGCTCTCTTTAATTTACATGAGATCTTAAAACCATACTGGGGATACTATTGTCATAGATTACATGTTTTTTCATCCCAAAATGGAAATATTTAAAATTATTCATCCCACAAACTCTGCTAAAACCCTAGTATATTCTAATTGGTATCAGAGGATTCGTGTAAATTTTATGAGCCCTAAAATTTCAATTTTCATTAAATTTATGTATAAGATTTATTTTCAGTCCCAACTAATCTAAAAGTAAGTTGATCCAATATTGGATTACCATGTTATGGTCATATGAAACAATAATAATGGGTAGTTAATGTTTTGTTTTCAGATATTAAAATTTTGAGTGTTAAAATTATTTTTAACATAAGAGTTATACATTTTTTATCAATATCTTGTGGTCGAAACAGGAAAACTGGAAAGTGTATTTACACTGGTAATATGTTATAATTGTAAGAATATTCATAATTATTTTATTATAATAGTATTTATTTTTATTATTAATTTATATTACAATAGACTTTTAAAAATCACAAAAATAAAATTAATTTGTTTCAGAGCTGGGTGGGATATATCAGCCTATACAAAATGTGGGAAGACCCAAAGTGGGTCTTATTCTTCTTCCACACGAGGTGACCCCCACCCAATCCTCCTCTGTTGGCTTGTATGACCCCCCAATTCTTGCTACTCTTATGATAGTAACCCCGGTGCCCCGCCAAAACCCCACTAGTCACCTACATCCACTGATATCTACAATGAATTCCCTCTATTCTTGAGCACTGCCACACCTCCTCGTCACTGCTTACTCCCACCTTAGAATCCCACTGACCAAATTCTCCCCCTAGTTCTATATTTTTCACTGCCTTCAGGCACCCCTTCACCTATGGATTCTGTGAAATTTGGTTTTACGAATTTCATTTATTTTCATATTAAAATTTCATATTCTTTTTATCCTGTTTTTTTATTTCTATTCACGTTGTAGTTTTTATTTAATATGGTCATATGTTTTACACGCTGGCAATCCCACTATTTTTTTGGCCCTTGATCTCTTTACCGCCAAAGTTATCTTGGTCGTCCGCTTGTTTTGAACGGCCTGGCTTCATGGTAGCCTCCATGTTTCTTGGGTTGTTATCTGGTTAGGGATTAGCAGGGGGTTTCTTCACCCCTGCGTCACCCTCTGGTTGGTACATGATAGAGAGATTATGTTTTGTAGCTTGGTGATTTCTCAATGCTGGTGGTTTTCATTCACTCAAACTAGATCCAAATTACTCTCGTGGCTTGTTTCATCCTCAGCGGAGGATAGATCCATTGGCTTGTCAATCTCCACGTCGCACACAGTTCATAGTGGAGCGTCTACGACATCATTCCTATGAAGATGTGGGGTCAAGATTTGGATCCAAAAACTGGAATTTCAGATCTGGTGAGTCCATCCATTGTTGAGTTATAACAGGGAAACCACATTCGATTCCAGTAACTTAAAGAGAACAGGATAGCCAAACATAGTCCAGCTCTACATGTCTTACTTTTCGTTCCAGTTTCTTGGGTTATTACACCGGTTCGTTAGATTGTTTACTATTGTTTTCTTATCACCACTTGCAGTGGACCTGTGTTGTTTCATATTGGTCTATTTTATCTTGAAATCTTGTTCATTTCCTTTTGAGAATTAATAATAAAAGCGTGTGTAGGGTGGTGTTCTTTCCATGCAGTAGATCCCCAAGGGGATAAAGCACTTAAATCATTGTGTTCCTTTTATTTTTATGTGCAGTTTTAGTTTATGATTGGTTCTTGCTTCATCTGTGAACAACACATGTGATCCTGAAGCTCTATTGTGGTTGTTTTGTTACAAAATTCATACTTCTTAACAACCACTACATGTGGTATTAGAGACAACCTGGCTATTGTGCTTTGTAGTTTGTTTCATTTCTTAAATTCAGTCTATGGCACTTTGTGATTATGTGATTTTCTTACTGTATTTTGTGTTTACAACTATTCTTTATCAATAAAACATCATTATGCTATTAGTTGGAAAATATACCCTTTTGTTGTCTTTGTTTACATCAAATTTTACAGTTGTTTCTTTTTCATGACATACCTATGTAGTAGTTTTATTGTTTGCTTATACTCGGTTATGCCTCTTGGCTACCAATATTCTGTTGACAACATTGTTGTACACTATTTACATCATATTCACAAACTTCCAAGTTGTATTTTGCTTACTATTTATATTACTTAGTTTTCAATTCATTAATTTGGGTTTTCCATTATTTGATTTCCACATTTAAACCTTGTTTTAATTCTTCATGTATATTGTTGTTGTTTTTCTCTTTCTTCTCTAGTGAAATAATTGTATTCACTGAATTATTTTGCCTTCATCTCTCACGGTACACATTTACCTAGTGAGATCAGTTAATTTTCGGGGGCGTACACTTATACCTGAATATTCAAGTTTAGTTTAATGATACAAAATGAATAGGATGGAGAAAACACTTCATTACCTATTTATGTAAGCTTCACCAAGTAAATAATTACATAAATGAATGACCATTATTTAACTCTTTTCCCAAAAAATTAATGGAAAGGTGAATATACCAATGGAATGTGTAACACCAAAGGCCTTAATAATGTCCTTCATAGAATGGGGTTGGTTATTAAACATGAGGTTATTTTCATCACATACCATGAAATTAATTTAATTTTAAACACAATAACTAAATTAAAGATGAAAGTACAGACATATTCATTGAGTATTAATTAATTAATATTTCTAAAATTCATGTTGGGTATAAAATACAATATTTCTGTTACATATGTGTACATAGTAACTATGTAAGTAATAAAAAAATACAAGACATAAGGTGTATTCTCCATGTAGCTGAGAATGAGTGATTCCAAAGTCAGCGGTGAGAAACTCATAACATCGTATTTCCATGTTAATTATACAAGTAAAACTATTATTGAATATAACTGAAAAATATATCTCATGTGTCCTTTATACATAAGGATATAGTATTCTAGATTTTGGAATGAATATTGATTATTGTGTTTGATAATTGATAAATAGTTCAGTGATACGTGAATCATAGGAAATATTTGATGAGTATAAAAATATATTACTTTTACCCAATTGTGTAAGATAATTCTTTGTCAACTGGAACTTAAGGTGAATCTCAAGGATATACCCATTTTTATATTTATACTCAGTAGAGATAAACACTTTTGGTATTATTGATGTATTTAGTTTGGACAACGAATCCTTTAGAAATAGTGGTATGCAAAAATCTTTTATAAATATTTCAACAAGAGAGAATGAACTATTCCAAGGCTAAGATACTGGTAAATATACTCAATATGATTCCTTTATGTGTTTTAAGGAATGTTAATGTGAAGAATATGCATGTTTGAAAGTTATAATATGCTTTGTGTCGTCATATTGAATAATATATTGTCCAAGCATTATCAATCAACATAATGTCGTGTGGAGTATTTCCTAAATGTACATTACCTTATTTACATCAAAACTATTGTCTTAATAGTGAGGATCTATGATAATTCATTAATTGTTAACATTGATAAAAAAATTTAGCGTGGAGAAATTCCTAAATGAACATTTTATACATCATTGTCATGACATAAGTAGTATCAATGTTACAACATTCATAAACATCCATTATATGTCATGACATGCTTTTAAAATAATAGAGATATCCCATAACCATATGCCAACTATAATAAAAAATGGATATCATATGATTCATATTTTTATGTAAATCCATTATGACATAAGAACATGTGTTCATATGAAAAGAGTGTGTTAGATATAAAAAATGTGCATCAACATAAATACTTTGTGCATCTAATTAATTATCTTAATGTTTATTTATGATATTAATTAAATTTCTATTACAAAAAATTGTATTCAAGTTGTAGAAAAAATTTCTATATATGTGTGCACATCTGTATTAGATATAGTTGGATCCAGATTGACTTTGGTTTAGTCAATGCCAATGATTCAGAAATAGTTGGAATATGAACAAGTTCCACAATTAAATGTCAAATAGGAATATTCCAAAGACACATACTACGTAGGAATGTTAAAACCAAAGTGATTGTTTTATTTTCACCATGGAAAGTTATATATTATTTAATAAGAAAAATAATTCCTAAAACTTGGTGGTATATGGTAACAAGTTAAAATTGACATGGTCAATAAAAATTCAATAATGTATTCCATGTTTCAATGTGAAAAGAAGAATGCAAATTGAATACTCTGGTGCGCATCAAGTAATATGATACATGGATGGTACATGAAAGGTACCAATAAGGATAAATGGGAGATAAAAATTCATTATACATATATTCATTAGAATTTTACTTTTCATAGCATAATTCCGAAGATCTTATTAATTGGACATTGGATGTCAGGGACAAATTTCATGGAAGGGGTATATATGATGCAACCAGAATGGGATGGTGACATCACGGAATACAAATAAGCATTCATGTTACATGAATCCAATTTATGATTAGAGTAGCCACCTCGAACATAGAATATTAATTTGGAATGAATGTTTCCATGTGTCTACCATAGGTTATGAGAGATCAATTATTTTCCAAGTGAAATATTTTCCGCTCCCTATAGAAAATAGTTATTGGTTTTATAGTTTTTTATGAAAAAAGTATAACTATTTTTATAGTGAATGAATTAATTTACCAACCTATGTTCTAGGTAACAAGATCTTTTGGGGTAGATCTAAAAATTTCATGGACCTATTCAATCATATGTGTACTAACATTTTATTGAATAATACAATCTTGAAAAATTATAGAGACAATTATTCCAAAGTAACACCCCATAAATCTATCTATGATGACATGTACAATACATGGGGATAGATTAATGTGGTTAGTTGACTTCCATAAACTTTAGATATGGATCAATCATGTATGCCAAGATTTTAACAAGATATGATATTTCCAGCAAATACTTAATAGTAGAAAAATATCAATTATTTCAAGGAGAACTTCAATGGAAGAAATCATAACTATCTGGATGTACTTGGGCAAGTAAAAAAGATATGTACCAAGTAAGTGGAGAGTAAAGGATGCTATTTTAAGAGGGACACAGACTAGTCTTCCCTTTGATCAATTTGATCTAATATCATATTCAGGATAAGGTGATGAGTTATACAATCACAAAAAATCTACTGGTCGCCATACCTACAAATATCGAGTACATTGCATGTTCTAATCTAGCTAAAAAAAGTTATTAAATGCAATGATTTTTTCTTGACTTTGGATCTCACCTACCATGTAGTGTTTTATCATAATAATAATTCTATTATGGGTACTACCCAGGATTTCTTGTTACCCTAGTGGAAAAAGGATATACTCAGATATATAATCTCTTGATAAGTTTTTCACACTGAGATGAGGTCTCATATAACACAGTATCCAGGCAGTAGAATAGTGTCTAACAAAACAACTAAATATGAGACTCAGCAGAAACACAATCTTAATCATGCAAGAGATAACAAGTTCTCATATAATGTTGGCTCTTGTTCAATTGGGATTATTTTAATAGTTGGTTCCCCAGACCCAACTTGAACAATGATTTTGATTTCCATATCATTTAAATATTCAAATATACATGATGTATACTTATCATTATAGGGTATATATTTATGAATCCACTATTTAAGTGTAATTTCTATAGATTAACTATCGTATCAAAAGGTTATAACCGATCATAGGCTATAATGAGAACCACTAGATATTGTGAAATTAAACATAACAAAGGTCTTATGGTCTAGATACATCATATTGATTGGAAACAATAGATGTTTGAATATCAGGTGTTGGGGGCTCATAAGTATTGAGACTTATTCTCAGGATGTTTCCATTGGTGATCTATAGTAGTGATATAATGAGTACATACCCTCTAATAGGAACACCACATTATTCAGGTGTCATTCCTTGTTCCTATATACGAACATGTGTATTGGTCTCCTGACTTGTGATCATTAACAATGTTTCATTTGATCATGTAAATTGATTTATGGAAAAACCATTATATTGAAATCAGGTCTAGGTAGTTTGTGTTGGGTGCATCATTAGTGGCATGGTATTGGTTAAATGGTCAAGAATGACTATTTTTCTTTTGGGTTAAAAAAGTAATATATCTGGAGCCTTGTTGACCGGGATGGTTTTACCTTTATAAATCATTGTAAATGGTATTCAAAATGTAAATTCGTCCGATTAGATTAACAAATAATAAATCAAGAGACGGGAGATGACATATGTGTGTGTCATGCTTTATGTTATATTAAATGATAAAGAGATTGAATTACATGGTACATGTCTATAGGTTGGTCATCATTTCTATAACTATCATTATCTTATTTGGGGCCTTGATGGGTTTCTAGACTCTACTCTTAGACTGTTGATTTTATTCACTTCTATTGATATATGGTCTTAGAGGGTCACTCACAATAGAATATTCATGATTCCCCCATATTCAGCTAAATAAGAATATCATACATTGAGAACCCCACCACATGGTCCATGTGTTGTCCTATTGTTCGATCAATGATAAATAAATAAACTCAAATTATTCATGTAAAGATTATTTGGTATTGAATTTATTTATTAAAAGTATTTACATGTAATGTAAATATGAGAAAAATATTATTCGAACAAATATTAATTTAATATTCTAGTTTTATTTAATATTACACTGGAATTATGACTTGAGTTAAATGGATTGGTTTTCTCACATAATATTATTAATATATATTTTTCTGGTATGAAATAAAATATAAATAATATTTTGGTGTAGTTTAGTTCATCATAGTTCATATTTAGTGGATGTTAAATTTACAATTTTTAAAGAACCCTATAGGGTGTTTTGAGCATCCAATATATAAATGAGGATAAAGGTAATCACCATGTACTATTCACTAAGATATTTAGAAATCCCCTCTCTCATATCTCAATTTATAGAGAGAGCCTCTCAATTCAGGCATTCATGTCATGTTTATCTCAATGCATCAAAGGTACATTGATGTGGGGATCGTCAGGACATTAAATGAAATTTTATATCTCCTCTCTAGCACATAGAATATAATGATATAGGTTCCAGAATATTTTAGAAGCATATATGGATGATCTAGAAGGACTAAGCTTTAGATCCTTAGTGTAACGATCGCCAGCGACAAGAAGATGTCGACCCAGGCATTAAATATGAAATGGTATGTTTTCAGTTTACATTTTTTTCCTATGATTAATTTATTAGGGATCATCAGGACATGCCAAGGATTGGATCGTCGGATATGACAATATTATTCATTCTGATACAAAAATTATTTGAATTCCCTAGACCACCACCTTACTCTATGACCCCAATACCTTCAAAATTCACTGCTGTAAAGGGCCTTAAAATATAGGTGAAACAATTATCAATGTATAGGGTCACTATATAAGTCCAAAATTACAACTGTATCATGAGAAGATACACTGTAGATAAAAAAAATGTTCAATTGTTGAGGAAATTCCAATAATAGGAATTCAAGTGATTATCCTACAAAATATTCACAAATACCTTATTATACCATGTAAAAACCCATGGATCTGACCCATACATCAAGGATCTATTTGTTTTTAATAGTGGTAATGTGAAGAGTATCGATCTTGATCAATATAGGACATACCATACCAGATGTATCAGATCAAATGATGTCTATGTGTATAAGGGAAAAAATAGGAGTTGAGAGGGCCAAAATGCATGGAGGGAGATTAAGGTTTAGAGTAGTAGGAAAAGAAGTAAATGAGAAACGAAAAATAGTACATAGTCATATAATTTTCATTATTTGGCTATATATTCAGCATGAATTATGGATTAATAACTAGAATTAATTAGAAAACTGAAAAAATGAAAAATGTGTCATTGTGGCTCAAAATTCTATAAGCCTAATTCACATAACAAATTACCCCTATTATCATGAAGTGATTCCTCATTACAAGCTAAAATTAGTAGCCTCTTCATACGATCCATCCATGTTTTGAAGATCCATTCATCTCCTGAACCTATCATGTTTCCAAATTCTATCCTTTAAGTCATTTCCTTCCTATGAGAACCCCAACTGGACAGAACTCATTTAATTACAACCTTAAATATGTGAAAAAACATAAAATTAGGTGTACCTTGAGATTAAGGTTCTTATAATTATTCTTTTTCATAATGAATTATTTTTTCATTCATATAGAACACATATTTATAGTTATATTATTTGGTAATGCGTGGGTCTATAAATATATATAACTCTAACGAGTTAGGTAAATATTATATCTTAGGAGGTTTTATCTTATAATACATGTTATATTATAGGTTCCCACATTATTAGAGTATATTTTTTACCACTATGTGATAATTCTATTGGCATAAACCCTTGGTATATGGTATGTTTTTTTAGGATTATGTATGTTCGATATTTACAATTTCTACCACATTCTTATGTTATACCTTAGCTTTAGGTTATTATTCCTATAATGATCCATAGTTTTTACACCCTTTTGTATGATGTTAGGATTATGATATCAAGAATACTTTTTTGGTTTTAAACTTTTTTACATTATGATTTTGTTTATGATCATCTATACTAATTTAGATTATATGTGTTATGATATACCATTTTATGAAAAGGTAAACACACCATTTTCTTTTGTTTTCTATTCCTTGAGCAATAGATAATAATATTACATATATCTTTTTATGAAGAGAGTCATATATAATGAATTTATGAAATAAATGTACTTTTTTATAAAATATGTTATTTATTTACCTAATCCACATTGGAACTAAACTATTGGAATATTTTGTCAATTGTTAATTTTAAGTGTAACTTGATTGAATCTTTTTGTGAATATTGTTTTGAATTGACCAAAAGTCACTAATAAATAATTTTTATTATCATAAATATTTATTAGTCGTTACTAAATTAGTTTAGATACAATGTAATATGGTTTTTGGTTAATTCATTATTAGATTAATTAACTTTACAATTTTGATTCCAACATGTAATGAGTTTTTAAATGTCAATTTTTTTTTAAAAAATAATTTAATTTATTATATTATGTTACAATTAAGAATGAATGGTTATATAGAGTACTTAATTAATTAATTGATTTATTAACAGTTCCTTGAATGTTTTAAGGGTATATAATGATTCAATTTATTATAATGTTTCTAGTCAAAAATTTGTTAATGGAAAATAGATGATGATCCATAATAATAAAATTTTACACTTATGGAATATATTTAATTAAAATTTGTATATATTTTATGATTTTCAATTGATGCATTTTTAGAATGATAAGTGAAAATAATTTTTTTTGGGAATTTAGGTGTTAATAATGAATATTTTGGAATATGAATTGAAATTGAAATTAATTTTGTTTTGAAAGTGGAAATATTTTTCTTGAAATTTGGTTTTTAATTTAAAAATAAAGATAGTGTTAAATATACTTATATGAACGTTAGGGTATATGTGTTAGAGTTAGTATAAAAAAGTGACATTATAAGTTAAATTTTAAAATATTATTAAATATTTTACCACATATTGATTAATTTTCTACTTCATATTAATGTGGTAATGTCCTAGGAATATTCATGAAATTATTAGGTTATAACATTTTCCCACATTAATGAAAACCTATAAATGTTAGGTTGGAATTGTTAAAAAATATCATATGGTCAAAATTACATCTTGCTTGCAGGACAGATATTATTGTTGGATATCAGATGTTGGGGACTCATAAGATAATGACATTTCTTCTAATATTGTTCACACATTATAATCTTCAAGAAGAGTGTTTAGAAGGATATATTTGCTAATAGGTATTTGACTAGTTTTCTGGTTTCATTAGTGTCTTTATCTAATAACAAGTTAATTTATCCTTATAATTGATATTATTATTCATATATATCATGGATCATGTAAATTTTTGTGTAGAGAAAAAAGGAGATGTTATATACTCATGGAAGGGACATATATTTTTGGTATATCATATGTGATCCAAGATTAATTGAATAATACTAGGAATAATTTTTTCCTTCTATTTTAATGGCTGAATATAGGAAACACCCTAAGCTTTTGGAAATAAATATTGAATTCATGAAACACTAAGTCCCTAAAAGACAACATATTTTATAAACTAGATATTAAACACAACTTTTCCTCTATAATGTTTTGAATTTTGATAAAGGTCATCTAGAGTTGTGATCAGTAAGTCGTTCGGAGTCTGAAAGAACCAACTTGATTTTTGGCGAACAGTAACATACCCATATGAATAGTAATATGACCCTTTTGAATAGTAAAAATGATATTAATTTATTTTAATAATGTGATAAGATAATGAGATATTAATTAATTTTTCAATGTGAAATAAAAATAATTATACCTTTAAAATTCTTATTTTTTGAAATAATTATGATTTTATTTAAAAATTAAATTAATAATATTTAGAAAATTATTTTTGAAAAATGGGGTTCATTTTTTAATTCCACATGTTGAAAAATGGTTGGGGTGAATTTATATAATTTTTTTTGAAATTCTTGTATTTTGGATGAATAGTTAAATACTGTAAAATATTGTATTTACAAATTATCAACTAAATAAACAATTTATGAAATCATCAGTGATGAAAGGACACTTTTTCAAACTCACATGAACTTATTAATATTAGGGGTCACATAAAAAACACTATTGGTTGTCTTGAGGGAAATAATAAAATAATGACTAAAATATTAGAAATTCATTCCTCCCCTCCACTATAAAAACCCCCATCCCTCCCTCTTCTCTTCACTCCTATATTCCTTGTAGCTCTTCAATGTTCTTTACAAATATGCATACCTAGTCACTACCCACGTCCAAGAATCTATTGATATTTCCAAATGTTTTAAATCCCTTCACTTATGGAGGTTCTCAAGGAGTTTATTTCAAGAGGTAAAGCACCTTTATTTTTCATTTAGTTTCATTTCAATTTATCTTCTATTGTTATACTCTCCTCAGCTGCTCTGTCAAAAATACCATGATAAATCCAATATCATATATATACTATAATTATATTAGGTGAATGGAATAAACATCACAAATATTATTACTCTATCCCATTTATTTTATAAACAATATCATCGTCTGTAAGCTTCCAATTTACAACCTTCGTGGATGACAAAGTTTTGTTCTTCCGTTTACCATTAATTACAGGTAATGAAACCATTTTGATGGTTTAAACAGACTATGTTATATGTATTATAACATAATTAATATTTATTAACCAAAATATGTTCATGATATTGAATCATAAGACCAAAATAATTCATAATAATCCATATATTACCAAATAATCGAAGTGGTTGTCATTAATATTTCATCTAATGATTCATCCGCATTCCATGTATCCAAATGATATATATTTCCATTAACCCATCTGGATGTTAATATATATATATATATATATATATTTGTAATTTCAATTCTGTATATTTACATCTATTCCACATGAACTCCATTACTTAAGAACAAGTGAACCGATTATGAAAATCAAGAAAACGAACACTCTATAACGACAGAATTCAACCTTATAACTAATAAATAAGGGAATAATGGACTTAATAAAATCATGATAAACTAAATACATGTATAATAGGTTCTTAATTACGTTATTAGTAAGTCTAATTTCAAATTCTAGGACATTAATTTCAAGAGCGGAACACATTCAGACTTAAGGTTAGTGTTTTTCACCCGAACCTCTGTTTTCATTCAGGTTAATTTTATTGTCCACACACCTCAATGAAGTACTTATGTATTATTATTTACTCCTCCTAAATTATTGTTTAGGGTTTTATATATTTATACCAACCATAATCCTTCCTTATTTTATGTATAGTTAAACTTTTTAAAAGGAAATTTCAAAATTATTCCCGAAATACAAGCCAGATCCAAGAGAATTTATCAAATTATTTCCTATTTTCAGGAGAACTATATAATCTGTTTTTAGAAACCATTATCTTTATAAAATAAATAATTTTATTATAAAAATAATATCTTACTTCAGTTCTGGTTTTATACAAATACTCTCCCAAAAGAACACTTCTTCTCAATATAAAAGAGTATTTATCTCAAGAAATTCTTAATGATTTTATACAAGTATTTTTGTTTGTTTCAACACTCTTGTTGATTCTTCTATATTACAGGGATTAATAATTTATGATGTCATCTACCATATTTAATTTTATGGGTTTTTACTTTTTTTGTGTGGATGTTATATCCTAAAACCATTCACCAATTTACTCTAAATGGTTATTGTTTAAGAATAATGTTCGAGGAAAGTTATTTACATTTCATGTGATAGTTTAAATATGAATGTATATGTTTTTTATGTTTATCCATGATCGTATGCGGAATTAATTAGACTTATTATGTTATGGTTGGGGACCCCTATATCCCTTCTATTCATCGGTAGGTCTCACGAGGCAAATAGACATGGACTTGGTTGAGGCCTTGCCCATTTTGAGATATGGTTTTGGCCAAGGCCTTAATCATTTTTAGACGTCTTGGCAGAGTCATTAATGGTTTGTTTCAGAATGTATGGAATAAACAATTAACTCATTATGAAGCTACTAATTGAATTTGAATGTGGTTATTAGACTAGTATAATACCCATGATTATGTTTTATTATGGCATTATTTACTCATCTCATATTTCTTCCATAATGTGTTAAGATTTATTTTTTGTAAAGGCATGTTTTTCAATTATTCACTATTCTTAATGTTTATTCTTTTGATATCATATGTTATTTTTCTTACTCTTACTGAGCGTTTGATCTCACCCCTTTCTTATGTTCCATTTTCCAAGGATATGAAGAAGTAATTTATGAGTGACTTGTAGGCATAATCTAGGAGGAATGGTTGTTTTTAATGTAATAAATTAGTGTTTTATTTCCTTTCATGATGTAATTTTGAACTTATATATGTATCTTGTTTCCAAAATCTGCTAAACTACTTGGTCCTTTGGGATACATATTCCTTGTTTATATGCTAATGTAATAAAATAAGACACCGACTCCAAGCAACTAGGGTCAGGTATTTACAATAGGTATCATAGGTAGTTTAGTAAAAAAATTGGTAACTGGACTTAGAAAAACTAGATTAGGTAAAAAATCCCTTAGATATCCTTTTAGGATAAGAATAAAATAATATCCTTGTTTTTTGGCAAGGAATACATTATGTGGATCACTCTAGAAAATGCATCCCTATCTGGATACTATAAGTGGATGTTGTTCTAGCCTAGATGAACCTAGGAGTGAAAACTCCAATAAGAAGTTTCAGGCTTGACCCGAGGTATCCTAGCACATGAAAACTAGACTTACTGCACACTTTTTTTGACACTATCGGGGGATATTCTTAGGAGAATTCACATTTTCATACAATTCATTATGAAAGATTTAAATGTATATTTTTACTCAGAGAAACCATGTTTATGATTAAGAAATTAGCTATGTATAGGATTTTGATTTATTCTAAGTATTTTTATACATTGAGATTATATATTATGATTCATACCCTAATATAGTGTATGAAATTATTTATAAATGTATCATAGTGGAAGGAATGGAAACCTCATGAACACGCATATCCCATGTAGGAATTTCCTTCCGACGCAAGATAATGATGTTGGATATAGTGTTGTGACTGCTGCAGATCATCTTATAACAATATTTGGACAACTTACCCGGGTTATGAATAATAACCTTACCTATATAGAGAATCCAAATAAACCATGTGTAGTATATTTACTAGAATATTTTATGCGAAAACAACATCCATCATTAAAAGGGACTACAAATCCCTTTGTAGCTGAACAGTGGATAAGATACCTAGAAGAGATATTTAACACATTAGGATGTAATGAAAGAGATAAGGTCATCATGGTAGTTTATCGTGTAATAGGAGATGTGGATTAGTGGTGGTTGTTAATCCAAAACAAAAAGGTGGAGGAAGATATAGAAGAGGTGGAATGAAGGGACTTTATGGAAATATTTCTAGAGAAACACTTTCTTCGTGAAAAGTGAGGGGATATGGAAATGTTGTTTCTAAATTTTTGGAAAACGGAATATGAGAATGTTGAAAATTATGAAGCTAACTTTATATTACTATAAAGAAATACCGTGGAATACAAAAAAAACCCTAGGATTAGGAATGATCGTTTATTTGAAGTCTTAAAGTTGTTCCTCTGACGGGCACTGGTCTCTCAAAGTTTTTCACCATATGATGATGTAGTTTCATGTGCTATTAAGACAGAAAATAAATTCACTAAGTCTTATGAGGTTAAGAGAAATAAATAGAAGAATAGGGATTCTAAAAACATTGGGAAAGGAAATAAGGAAATAAGGAAGAAGGGAAGAGTTGAATATCAACCCTGTGGTAATTGTGGAAGGAAACACCCTGGTGCCTGCTTAAATGGAAAATAAGTATGCTAAAAATGTGTACATAAAATCTATCTTTATGGTGATTTAATGGGGAAGAAAGAATCTATTAATGGTAAATTCAATAATTTTAGGTTTATGGGAAACTATTCTAATGATTGTCCGAAGCGTAAAGGAAACATTACATTGAAAAGGAAAGGGAGGAGAGACAAGATTATATGATCACAACTGTTGATGTTGAAGTTCCTAATGATGTGGTGGTAGGTTCTTTAATCATCTTCTAAAACTTAGAAAATGCATTATATAATTATATATCATCACAATATTTCATATCTTCCCAGTTTTCCAAGAAAATTAGATATTTATAATATGATTTAATAAGGGAGTTGTCAGTAAAAAATCCTAAGGGAAGTATCATTGTAACAATGTTGTATCAGGCAGTTCACATTATGGCATATAAATGTGCTTTATCTTCTAATTTTATTATCATACCCATGATTTAATTTGATATAATCCTTGGTATGGATTTATTTTCGAACCATGATGTGAAAACTTATTGCAAGAGAAAGGAGGTTACAATTTTTGAGGAGATGTAGAATCGCTTATCTTTAGGGCAGAAACATCACTATATGATTCTCATAAAGATCCTCCCCAATAGATCTAATAAATTCAATTATTGGGGAGGAAGGTAATGTAATAATTATGGGTGAGGATAAGAATGTTTAGATAGAGTATGTACCGATTGTGAAAGAATACGTTGATGAGATTCCAGAGGACTTACCTAGAAATTATCCAGAGCGGGAAATTGAGTATTCTATTGACTGAATTCCTGGTTTGCGAGCAATATCAAAGACACATTGTAGAATGGGTACTGTGGAATTAGTGTAACTAAATAAAAAACTATATAAATTGATTGAAAAGGGATTTATTCAACCTAGTGTTTCTCCACGGGGAGCCCATATTCTTTTAATTAAGAAGAAAGATGGATCTATGTTGTTGTGTATTGACTAAATGAAGATCAATTCTATAACAATAAATAACAAGTTTCCCCTACCATTAATTGATGATTTATTTGATAAAATTCATGCAACCTAATATTTTTCGAAGATTTATCTTTGATATTGATATCATCAGTTCCTTATGAGGAATGAATACATTCCAAAAAATAGCATTTCGAACTAGGTATGGGAATTGCGAGTTTACAGTAATTCCTTTTGGACTGAATAATGAACCCTCTATTTTCATGGATCTAATGAATAGAGTTTTCAAGAAATATCTTGATGACATTGTGGTGGTCTTTATTTATGATATATTGGTATAATATAAAATCTATGAAGATCATGAAAATCACTTGTGCACTATTCTGAAGACTCTTAGACGAAATAAATTATATGGGATGTTTATAAAGTGTGAATTTTGGCTTCAATATGTTTCCTTTATGGGCTACATTTTCACTAAATATGTAGTATCTATTGATCTTGCAAAGACAAAGGTTGTGCAAGAATGGCCTACTCAACTGAAAATAACTAAGGTACATAGTTTTATTGGTTTAGTAGTTTATTATCGGCGTTTCATTTTGACCTTCCCCCGTTTATCCATCCCAATGAAAAATATTACATATAAAGGGTTATGTTCATATGGAAAAAATAATGTGAAGACTATTTCAAAAAATTAAAGAGGAGATTGGTGAATTCTCTGATCCTAACCCTACCATCGAGGAATGATGGGTTTGTGATCTATAACAGTGCATACAAGAAAGGATTTCGTTGTGTTGTTTTGCAGAATGATAGAGTTATTGCCTATGCATCAAGGCCATTAAAAATTCATGAAAAAAACTATCATACACATGATCTTGAGTTAGAAGCAGTAATAATTTCTTTGAAGATGTGGATACATTATCCCTATAGTAAAAAATGTGAGAAATATATGGATCCCAAGAGTATGAAGTATATATTCTCACTGAAATAACTCGTCATGAGGAAAAGGATATGTCTCAAACTACTCAAGTATTATGACGGTACCACACACTACCACCCATGAAAGGAAAACAAGGAGGATGATGCATTGATCAGGAAGGATCATTGACTTCTCAACAAAATGTGGTTTCAAACGGATCTTTTGTAATTGAATCTAGTAAAGATGGACATGGTAGTTTTCAAATAAGGTGAAAATTCATTACTTTTTCAAATGGTTTCCCAACCATATTATAATATTATCATCCTGATGATGAGAACCTTCAAAATAAAATTAATGCTATGAAAGATGGGAAGATGGATGAATTCATGTGTTAAGATGGTGTTCTAATATTTGGGAAGAGGCTTTGTGTTCCGACTATACTCGAGCTAAAAAGTGAGTTATTGGATGATTCCCATTGTTCAAATTTCTCTATACATTCTGGAAGCACAAAAATGTATAGATATTTGAAGGAATATTTCTGGTGGGACAACATGAAGAGGGAAATTGCGGATTATGTATCAAGTTGTTTAGTCTATCTACACATGAGGGGTGAAATGACACATTCCAAAGTAGTCATGAAAACTATACCTATTAATACATGGAAATTGGATGACATCACCATGGATTTTTTCCATGGATTAACTAAAAAATCAAGGAAGAATAATGTGATATGGGTAATAGCGGATGTACGTACGAAATCTACACATTTCCTCGCTACATGGGAAGGTCTTACACAAGAGAACCTAGAATGAATCTATATCAATGATGTTTTGAGAATTCAGGGAGCACCAAATTCAATTGGGTCTAATCATGACCCAGGATTTACATCAAAATTCTCGAAAAGTCATTAGAATACTTTGGATACCGAACTTCGATTGAGTAAAGCTTATCACCAAAAAATTGATGGGCACTCCGAAAGGATGATCCAAACCTTAAAGGACATATTGAGATCATGTTCACTTGACTTCCAATGTGTGTTGGATCAATACATACATTTAGTGATTTTTTTACAATAACAGTTTCCATTCAAGTATTCAAATGGCACCATATGAATCAATTCACAGAAAGATAGTTCGTACACCAAATTGTTTGGATGTAGTTGGAGAAAGGAGGCTTGTGGCCCCTGGGATTTTGGAGGAAAAAACCATTAAGGTAAATACTATTCAAGGTCATATCAAATCATCCCAAGAAGATGAAAGTGATATGTCAATAATCGAAGAAAAAATATGGAATTTCAAGTGGGAGATCATGTTTTCTTGAAAGTATCTCTATGGAAGGGTGTTATAAGATTTGGAAAGAGAGGGAAACTGAGCCCTAGGTACAGAGGAACTTATGAAATTATAGATAGAATTGGGTTCATTTCATATCATTTGTATATGCCACCTAGACTGTCTATAGTACACAATGTGTTCCATGTCTCATTGCTGAGAATGTACATGCCAGACCCAACGTATGTCCTCACTTTTGAAGGTATAGAGTTAAAACCAAACCTATCGTACTATGAAAAGCCTATATGGATTATGGACACTAAAGAATGATTTTTGGGGAATCAAATGACTCATATAGAAAATATACTTTGGAGGAATCATAAAATCGAAGAGGAAACTTAGGAGCATGAGGATCTTATGATAAAGACCAACCCTTATCTTTTTATGAGGTAACATTCTGTGAATTTAAAGGATGAAACTTTTTTCCGGAGGGGAGAGTGTAACACCCCAAGGTTTTGGAAATAAATATTGAATTCATGAAACACTGATTCCCTACAAAACATCAGATTTTATAATCTAGATGTTATACACAACTTTGCCTCTAGTATGTTTGGAATTTTAAAAAACGATCATCTAGAGTTTTGATCAGTAAGTCATTTAATGTCTCATAGAACCAACATTATTTTTGGTGAATATTAACAAACCCTTATAAATAGTAATATGAACCTTATGAATATTAAATAATTATATTATTTTATTTTCTTAAGGTAATATGATAATGAGATATTAATTAATTTTTCAATGTGATATAAAACTAATTATAACATTAGAATTTTTATTTTCCAAATTAACTATGATTTTATATAAAAATTAAAATAACATTATTTAGAAACAAATTTTTGAAGAAATGGAGTTAATTTTTGAATTCTACACATTGAAAAATTATTGGGGTGAATTTTTAGGATTTTTTTTTTGAAATTCTTGATTTTCTAATGAATAGTGAAATCTGGTAAAATACCGTATATAAAAATTATGAATTAAATACAAAATTTATGACATCATGAGTGATTAAAGGACACTTGGTTAGAACTCACATGACCTTATTACTATTAGAGGTCAATTAAACCACACTATTGGTTGTCTTGAGGGAAATAATAAAATATTGAGTAAATTATTCAAAATTCATTCCTCTCCTCCAATATAAACCCCCTAACACTCCCTCTTATATTCACTCCTCTATGCCTTGTATATCCTAAAAGATCTTCCCAAATAATCTTCCATAGTAACTCCCCACATCCAAAAGGTTCTTTGTCATTCCAAAATACCTAATCCCATTCCCTTAAAGAGGTTCTCAATGAGGTTATTTCAAGAGGTTACACACCTTTCTTTTTTCATTTAGGTTTATTTCAATTTATCTTATATTATTATCCTCTCCTCACCTCCTCTATCCAAATGAAAATGATAAATCCAATATCATATATATAATGGAATAATATCATGTGAATGTAAGAACCATAAAAAATATTCATACTCTATCCCTTTAATTTTATAAACGAAATTTTCATTCGTAAGGTTCCAATTTACAACCTTCATGGATGATGAAGTTTTGTTCTTCAATTTCCCGTTCATTACTGGTCATGATACCAATTTTATGGTTGAAAAAGACAAAAATATATTTATTATAACCTAATTAATATTCTGGAACCTGTTTATTAATATGATATTAAATCATATGACCAAAATAGTTCATAATAATCCAAATAACGCCAAATAATCAAAGTGGTTGTCATTAATATTTCATCAAATGATTCATCCTCATTACATTTAACCAAATTATATAAATGACCATTATAACTTATTTATGATTATATATAATATTTAATTTCAATTATGCACATTTACATCAATTCCACATGAACTCCATATACTTAAGAACATGTGAAGGGATTATGAAAATCAAGAAAACGAACACTCCAGAACGACTAAATTCAATTTTATAACTAATAAATAAGAGCATAACAGACTTAATAAAATCATGATAAACTATGTAAATGTCTAATAGGTTCTATATTAAGTTATTAATTATTATAATTTCATATTATAGGATCTTAAGTTCAAGATCGTAACACATTCATACTTAAGGTAAGAGTTTTTCACCTTAACCTCCATTTTCATTCGGGTTACATTTATTGTCCACTTACCTCAATGAAGTTCATATGTAATATTGTTTACTCCTCATAAATTATGATTTAGTGTTCTATATATGTACAACAATCAGAATACTTCCTTATTTTATGGATAGTTACACGTTTTAAAAGGAAATTTCCAAATTATTCCCAAAATATAAGCTCGATTCAACGAAATTTATCAAATTCTTACCTATTTTCAAGGGCACTCTATAATCTGTTTTTAGAAACCATTATATTTATAAAATGACTAATTTTATTGTGAAAATAATATCTTACTTCAGTTCTGGTTTTATACAAAAACTTTTCCAAAAGAACTCTTTTTTTCCAAATAAAAGACTATTTATCTCAATAATTATTTAATGATTTTATAAGAGTATTTTAGTCTACGTCAACACTCTTGTTGATTCTTATGTATTACTGGGATTAATAATTTATTATTACATATTCCATATTTAATTTTATGGTTTATGAATAGTTCTATTGTGGACATGCTATCCAAAAACCATTCACCAACTTACTCTGAATAGTTAGTGTTTATGCTTAATGTTCAGGGAAAGTTATTTACATTTCATATGATAGTTTCAATATGAATGTATATGTTGTTTATGTCTATCCATGATCATATTAGGAATTCATTGGAATTATTATGTGATAGGTGGGTCCCTCTATATCCCCTCAATTCATCAATAGGTATCATGAGACAAATAGACATGGACTTGGCTGAGGCCTTTCCCATTTTGAGATATGGTTTTGGCCGAGGCCTGAATCATTTTTAGACGTCTTTGCAGAGGCCTTGACGGTATGTTTTAGGATGTCCACTATATGAACTTACCTAATAATGAAGCTATTAATTGAATGTTCATGTGGTTATTAAACTAGTATAATACCCAGGATTATGTTTTATTATGGCATTATTTACTCAGCTCATATTCCTGCCATAATGTGTTCAAGTTTATTATTTATAAAGGCACGTTTTTTAATTATTCCCCATGCCTAATGTCTATGTTTATGATATCTTCCTCTATATTTATTACTATTTCTGAGAATTTGAGCCCAGCCCTTTATTATTTTTTATTTTTTCTAGGATATGAAGAAGTAAGTTATGAGTGACTTGCATGCATAATCTAGGAGGCATGGATTTTTCTAATGGAATAAATTAGTGTGGTATTTCCTTTCATGATGTAATGTTGAAATTATATATATATATATCTTGCTTCGAAAATCCACTAAACTAGTTGGTCCTTATGGATATATATTCATTTTTTATATGACAATGTAATAAAATAAGGCACCAGCTCCGGGAAACTAGGGTCGGGTCTTTATAATATATCTCTATCCATTTGAATGAAATTGACATGCCAATCAAAATACATAGTGGTGAAAGTTTATAGAACTGTTCATTTTGAAAATCTAAAGATATATAAAAAAAGAATATATGGAGATGAAACAAGTATGCATCTTCCATAATGAGATACAGTTAGTTAATGGAAATATAATAGAGAATAATTTTTTTAGGAATGTTGTTTAATTTACCACATTATCATATTTTTATATGGGTTGCTTGATGTGTTGGATGATTTTAATCATAAAATGTGGGCTCGTTCATCTATTTACATTTAGAGAGGGACTTAAAAGTTCCAACACATTGAGTATCTAGAATATCATTAAAAAAATTAAATTAAATAATAATAATAAAATTATTTATGTATTTGATAATATTTTTTATTCATGTTATATATTATATATAAATTTAATCACAAACATTTTAGCATTTTGGATATATGATAGGAGTTTTATCTTTTAACAAATATTTCACATGTTAATAAATAAATATTTATTACTTTAATAGTCTATATAATTAGTTTAAATAAATATTTGTGAATATTATATGAATATTAAAATAATTTTTTATGAGTGTAATTAATTTAATATTAATTTAGCTATCAAAAAAATTAGAATAGTCTTAATAAATAATTTTTTTATTCATGTTTCATTATATTTAATGAGGGGATATTATTTGAGTTTAATGTTCATGTAAATATGATATATTTAATTTCAATTAATTGAATTTTAATTTTTTTATTTATGAAATTATATTTGATTAAACATATATCATGATATGTTATAATAATAATAATAATAATATTATTTTAAATGGGTAATAACATTAAAAAATAATTAGATATGGTTAGTTGTGAAATTATAATTAAATAAACGTATTGTTAGATTCCAAAATATATCATTTTTCAAGTGAGATGTTTTCTATAAAAGAGAGACACCTAATGATTACTCGCATTCCATAGAGAAAAAATACCCCATCTGATCTTTTAGGAAAATAGAGAGAATATGTGATATTGTTAACATAAATATTAAAAAACGTAAACCACATGACTATTAAATGGAAGAACCTATAGATTAAGGAAAAAAATTCAATGATTCATGGATATCATTGAATAATTCCATAGAAATAGTCTCTATGGACATGGAATTCTTTGAAATCAATTATAAAATATATTTTTATGGTCCCTTCTATGTATTATTATAATTTTTCATTAATTTCCAAATATATTTTTCATTTATATTGATGATCAAATGATAATCAAGACTACACTCGATGAATCTATCTCACTAAAATCCTCGAGTGATTGAAAAATTTATACGATAATTCATAATTGACTATAATTTAGTTGATAAAGTTCAAGCATTGGTTTTTTAGTTATCAATTTTTAATTTTTTTTATGTGTCCACAAATCATGAGGAGGTTTTAAACTAAGATTATATTTCCATTAGTGGTCTAAAAAATCCAAAGAATACTTATTGAATTTTTATGGAAGGGATATGTTCAAAGGAATCATAAAAAAGTAACATGAAATTTAATGTTGAATGAAATTCCATTTAACATTATCCAACCAAGAAAGGTGTATGATGAGAAAATATTAACCTTACATGTGGGTTGGTTTGTGGAAGAATTCCATGTCTTATATTGATTTCTTTTGTGGGGCGCACAATATGGGCGACTATAGTGTATTCATATTGAATTTACATGTCACCACATATTGTAAAAAATACGGTCAAATTTTTATCAGGTCATGTGGGTCAATAAATTGCAACGTAACCTAATATGTATTGACTAACAACCATGAAATGTGATGAGACTCATATACATGTAATGACGATAATTTCATAAATAGTGTAACAAGTTTCACATCAGGAATGGTGCACTCTATGTTTTTATCTTGTTATGAGGGTAAAAAATTGATGAAATTACAAATGTAAATGACTATATGGTGTGAATCCCATTTTAAATGTCATTTGTAATCAGTTTTCATCTACAATCACAAGCTGAGTGAATTTTATAGTGTCATGTGGGTTTATATGAATTGAAATTAAACAACAACAAAAATCATCTATTACAAATCTCATATCAGTATCCATAGGTTCTATGTAGGAACCCATTGAATGAGAGAATTACATTATGTGTCTATTAACAATGTTTTATGTGGTTATACATTTCACATATAATATACGGTTCGATTATACAAGACCACATTTATTGTATATAGAGACATTCCATATTCTCACACATTTAACATAAGTACAAAATACACAAAAAATGCCATAAAAAAATGTGAAAAATCAAACATAAAGAAATAATAAATTCCATGTGATTATTAATTTCTATACATGGTATTTTAATACTAAGTAGAATTAATACACCATATGGCCTACCAAGTACATGACGCACAATCAAAAAGTAAAAAAATGTATTTTTTTATTTAAAATTATAAAGTATGGGATAATTATTATTTTTGGACTATTAGGATAGAATATTATGGGAATGAATTAATTCATTAAATAAATAATAAAGACTAATTATAATAATGTTTTAGAAATAAAAATGAATTTAAATGAATTCGAGAAATACTAAATGTGTTTTTTATTGCATGATGATACTGATGATGATCCTTACAAACCATCGTATGTTTTGGATTTATATATTTTCATTTTTTTCATGTTTATGTGATAATTTTATTAAATGAAACATTATATTTTTTGTATCTTTTCTCTATCCATATTAATTTATGATCCTATATGTATAACATATATTTTATGTACCCCCAACCACCTTGTTTCTTTTACTTGAATATGAGTAATCATTTTTAAATAATTAAGTTACTAGATAGTTGTGTTTGTTGTGAAATTCGTCTAGGAGAATACATCCATGGTGATACATATAATAATGGAGAGATGATTCAACTTAAACTAAGAATAGACTCACGGATTTAATTTTCATAGGTTTAGATATAACTATTCACCACTCAATAAAAAACACCCATTGATAAAATCAATTGAAAATATGACATAATTTTTTTGTTAATATTTATTTACTTATAGAATTTGTGGTTTGTTCAGTTTATTGTTTGATGTGATGAAATAAGGTATATAAAATAACAATAATTTTAAGATTAAATTAAATTAAGGTATAAGTTATATTTATCATGCATTGTTGATTACATATGTAATCCATCACCTAAGGTAATTAAAAAAAGTACAAAGACTATAAATACGAGGTCATAGACTAGTTAAATGCTTACCATATTTTATCAATTAGGGTTAATTAAAACCCTAAGTATCATAAAATACTAATAACAAAGTGAAGAATGAAATAATGATTTTTTACACACAATTCATGAAAAATTACTCATTTAAATTGTTAAATTTTAAATTTCAATATATTTTTTATTTTAGAATAACACTATTGTAAAAGTGTGTGTCTAACTATTGTAGATAGAACATAAAACTATATAAAAATACTAATTAACATATCATATTGAATTACCTAAATTAGATGTTATTTTAACAAATAATATATACTTAATATAATATCATGGAATGACTTGATGAAATCCTTGTTTTGATTTATAGATTGGGGAGTCTACTCCATATATCACTGAGTTGTGAGTTACTACAATTTGAATAAAATATATACAAATGTAACATTGCGTAATTTTCATGGACATTGTCTAATTTATGAGATGGGAAATATAGATTCTTCCACTATAATATTTGAACAACTAAATATTTCAAATATAATTAAATGTGATGTTTGGATTTGATAAAATATTGGTATAAATATAATAATAATTAATTATATCATAACCAGTAATCAATTTAATATTGTAATATATGTTTTAATTTTTATACAAAATATAATGTAACTTGAATATAGATACACTATGATCAGTATAGTAAAATGAAAATACTCTCACCAAACCTAACATTTATGAATGGTATAGGTACTTATAAATCAAGAAAAGAAAAATATGAACTATGTATCGGAATACCATATTCATAATCAACCATTAGAGAGTGTGAGTTAGGGGTAAGAAGTATATCAATAAGAAAAACATGGGAAATAAATCAGGTGTTTATTTTATCATGATATGTGCTATTTCTGGAGATATTAGGATTCAATAATAATAAAAACATATAAAACATTTTTAGACATCTCTATGTAATTTAAAAGGATAATGAAAATCCCATGAAACATTTTATTCTATCTATATTTTACATGTATAAATTGGAAGATAGATACTGAACATGGGACCATTTACTCATAAAAATGAAGAATATATACCAGTTGGAAAAATTGGGCATCCATAATGATATAATATTATGCACTAATATGAAAATTATTCCTCACATTTGTAATTTATTATGATACAATGAGTATAATGATTAAACTATTTGTTTTTATGACATTGATTTTCAAAGTTGATAAGGGTTGGTTGGATCAATTTTTTACTATTCTTATGACGAATAATGTAAGGTGGATTGTCAATAAATATCTTACAAAATTAATATAAATATTTTTAATACAACATCCTTCATGGTATCAAAAAATTAATAGGTAAATCAGTGAATATTATTAAATATGTATCACATACGGCATGAAATGTCATCGTAAGAAGAATTACACTTATCTAAAGACAAATGAAGTATAAGAACCTGACTTTAGTACAATAATCATTTCATGTAATAGTTATAATTTTCATATTTTGTATTTAATAATATATGTGAAAAATCGTTATATGACATAAATACAGAAACCATGTAATATAAGAAAAATTACATAATGAATGTAAACCTTAAAAAATAATATTTAACAGGATTCAACAAATCATCTAACTAGAAATAATAAATTTCAAATTTCAAAAGAATCTAATTTTTTTTAATATTGTCGTTTTTTATGATATTATACAATTTCTTTTCTCGATGTCCATTTCTAGACATAATTTGACATTATATCATATCTTATGTTTATGTTATTATGGTATAGCATACATAAATTAAATTTTAATTATTCTTAACCCACATAGGCCCAATAATAACAATCAATAATGAATACAAAATACATGTTAAAAAAAGACCTAGTTGTGGCTCTTTAATTATGGCCATATAAAATGGAATGTAATTTTAAATAGTATATGCAAAAGTAAATCTATATTTGTATATAAAAATCTTAGGTATTTGATAAAAGTTACTTATAAGTTTACAAGAAAAAAGAAAATATTTACATTAAGGGATGGTATTTAAAAAATGCTTATAGAATATGAATAAAAAGATATGAGTGAACTATTATATATAGAATATATAAGTTAATATATATAAATCATTAAATTACATTAAGATATTATATTAATCTTATGGGAATTCTAAAATATGTTTGGTAAAATATAAATAATTCTTTGGGTTAGTGGGAAAATAAATTCATAAATTTTTTTTTATTAATTAAATGTATAGTGGGATGATTCCTAAACTAAAAGTACCAATTTCTAATAAGTGTGATATTGTTAGTAAAAGGGTTTTATATGATGAGTGTTATATGAGTTTTAGGTCTTTTATTTTTTCCTTCGGGACATGTTTCATAAATAACAACATAACACAAATCTATATACAAAGTAAAATGAAAATCGATTTTATAAAAGTCATGTTATAGAGGAAATAAAGTATTTCATAGATTCGTGTGATTTTATATTAAAAATTCATTAAATTATAATTTTAGATAAAAATATACATCAATAAAAAACAGTTCATATTAATATTAATTATACTAAGTCAGTAATGATATGGTTATCCCTATGATAGAAAAAAGTGTTATCAATTTGAATAACTATAATTGTATAAGGGAAAATATCATCTATTTTTTAGATATTAAGAAAAATATATTCATCAATAGTGTGATGTCTCCATATTTACATGAGTTCGTATATGAAAAAACTTCCAAAATAAAAAGACAGAATATTTATTCTAGAGAAACATACTTCTTATAAAAGATAAAACCATCATTACCACATTTTATAACCAGTATGCTAAGAGATAATTAAATAAGTAATTCTATATAATAAATTAAAATCATATAATAAATAAATATATTCAAGAAAAAACTTGAGAGGTGATATTAATTCATATTTTTATTCCTCGTAGAGAAATTTTTTGTTGTATTATGTGGGATTCCCAAATGAATTTAAATAAAATTAGTGATTATTAAAGTAGAAACTCAACAAGGATGGTATTTTTCATACCTATAAAGGTATTGTTTCTTTTAGAATGAATCAATAAATATAATGTAATATACAATATCAAATAAATTCACCAATATTTATTTTAAAATTCAATATATTTATAATTTATACAATAACCACCCATGATTATGATGTTTTGTAAAATATATGTCAAGACTATAATTTTTAAGGCAATATTTTTCAATGATCCATATAGGACTAAACCATAATGGTTTCTAAATCCATAGGATTTCAATTAAGGTTTTATATTTTTAATGTCCAATTAAAAGTTGATTAAAACATAAATATCATGGAATATTTATTTTTTTGAATCCATAATAGTGTATGATTTTTTTTTGAATAAATAGGACTACAGTGTCTACAATTTGTTTGTGGATTTGTTATTATTTTCAATACAGTGTATTTTGATTGCGTATGAAAAAGTATTTTATCCTTACAGTAATATATGACTATGAATTAAAATTGGTTTTCAAATGAATGACTTAACATATATATCAAACATATAAGAAATGATGTCTATTGAGACAAACCTATCTGTTTTCTTAGATCTGGCCATTTCATGTGCATTGATAGCATATAAAAAAATATCGGTCAATTCATAAGTGACTTTTTACCTATGTCCATGGAAATAAGGATTTTTCCCATCCAATATAATGGAATAGGATAAATTCAACCCATTTATTGATATATACTTATTTAACAATATCCTTGATGATGGTAGTTTATGAATAAATTCACTTGTGAATTTTGAAGAAAGATAAATTGAAAAAATTATGTAATGATAAATGTTTTAATCCTTATATATGATATATCTATTAATAATAGTGTTATAGTACCTAGAAGTTGTTTTGTGAAGGTTACTATATTTTCTATATTAACATCTTCCTTAAATGGTGTATAGATATATTTTAATAAACTAATCTTGTACCATATGCGTGATTGCACATTTCTATTTAGTAATGGGTCAAGAGAATCACAAACATGTGTATCTCGGATCTCATTAAATTCTGTTGATGTTAATAATAAAAATAAGTGTATTCTTAAATTTTAGAAAATTTTATATTCAAGTAATGTTTACTGTATAAATTAAATCATGAGATATTTGAGGGTAAATTATTTGAATTGAATATGTCTCTAATATAATTATTGATAATGTAAAAAAATATCTATTCATCTATTTAGTAAATAGATTAATATAAATATTATTCAATTTTATGTGAATGTTGACTTGAATATTTATTGTTGAGTTTAGTTATTATGAGTTTTTATATTTATTAAATAAATTATGTTTACTAAAATGAATAAATTTAATATTATTCTAGTTTTTATAGATTCAATTATCAATAATATGATGAGATTAATGATCCAATAAAAATTTTATACTGAACATCCCTTAAATAAATATTAATTAAATTAATTTATAAATGAAATTAGAATAATAAAATTTAAGTGGAATTAATGTTAATATTATTATAACTATTTGATGTTTAGAATAACATAGACTAAATAATTAAAAAAATATTGCTGTAAAATTGTAATTATTTACTGTTTGTATATATTCAAATATATATATATATATATATATATATTGTTTTTCATGTTTGATAATTTCTAGAAAAAAAGTAACTTTTATGGTTCCCTAGTACCAAATAATGAAAATCCTCTCTTCTTACCTCTCATTAATAGAGAGAGAAAAAGAGTTGATTTTGAGATCTACGATGAAATGAGAAACTCAAGATTATTCCATGATAAAAAATGGAGTTTCCTGAATGATGTTTGAAGATTCATGGGAACATATCAAGACATCTAAAATAACTCTTAAATATTATTATACACTAAAATGGAAATATGAAATCTTTGTATATAAAATTTGATCAAGGAGATTACTAAGAACTTTGTAATTCCTTATAAATCTATTATAAATTTACTATGGAAGATATTAACTTGAGAGTTTTAGACATTTCTATCATGTCCTATAGATATTATCCAATCATATCGATGAAAATAATAAATTTGGACTCTAGATGGTTAATCTGTTGTACGTTAGAATCTTCAAACATATATATGGATAAATATTCAATGAAATTGTATTATATGAAATGGATATGAAAATATTACGAAAATTTAAACGATTTAATTGAGTTTTTTTAAATAGAATATTTCATGAACTTGTGATTTGAAATATATTATATTAAATAATGTTATAATGAAATAATTGTAATATTTATGTGTGTTATGATTATGTTTTCTTGATCAGGAATATACTATAAAAAAAATTCATAATGATATGAAATGTAAAGAATTGGGGAAAATATATTGAATATTTTTTGTGAATGATTATTTTAATGATAATATAAATTAAAAAAACAATTTTATAATAATAATCATGTTGGGATGTATAAATATTTTTATTTTTAGAATCCATTTGAAAATAAGAATGGTTGAATTAACACATACTAAATTATTATTATTTTACCTATTTAGTGCTGATGTACTTATCCCAGATATTCTTTGTTGACTATGGTTGTTATTTGAAAATTCTAATAAAAAATAATGTCAATACTCTTTTTAAATAACTTTAAAATATTTCATGAAATTTATATTAAAACCAATTTATCAAGATTAGAAAAATATGTAAATAATGCCAATTTTTTTATTAATTTTATAACAAACTTATGCTCCCTCCTCAAAAAATTCAAATTCAAAATAATTGTTTTTTATTTATTAGATATTTTCAATTGAAAATTTCTCATTGTTCCTTTTTTTTTCTAGTAAAATATATATTTTCAATATCTATCCCATTCATTCAGATATTAAACATATCAAAATGAATTATCATTGATATATTCAAAAAAAATTATAAAATGGAATTAATATATTTCATATCATAACCCATTAATAAGACGAAAATATAATTTCATTAGAATATAAAAATTGCAATATTTTTGGAAAAAAATTATAAAATTAAATAAAATATCTATTCAAAAATAGAAAAATATTGAAAATTATTATGGTATGACTCCTCTATAACTAAGAATTTTTAAAGTTACTAAAAATAACTTCAACATTTATAATTATTTAAAGTACATCACACGTAATGAATACATAGAGAATTTATATAAATTATCCTCTAGATCGAGATATAATTAATGTATTTTACCACTAACATGAGTTGTTCTAGAAAAGTTTCCAGGGTAGATTCATCATATATTAATAATAAAAATATAATAGACAGTTGAACATTTAATAATTAAAATATGAATTCATATAATAAAAATGTTATCAATATTTTGGAGTGCATATATAATAACCATAATTAGTAAAACAATGATCATCATGAAAAGTATATGAATATATTATATAAATTTACACTCTTGGGAATAACGATCACCTTATCTGTCACATTATAAAATAATGTAATATTAAAAATGATATTTATAATGACCACTGCCATCAAAATATTCTAGATCAGCCTTATTAGATGCTATATTTCAAATTCCCTATTTATTTCCCTATTAAACTCTCTTGTTTGTTTGTTTGTTATTTTTTAGAATAAAAAAATGTCAACCATTCAAATATCATTTTATTATAACATTATGAAGGGGTATCCCAATTTAACTTAGATCATACAATCCAGCCTACACTATTTTGATTCCACATGAATCATGGGATAGAATAAATTACCATTTATTGGAGGTCTTTATTGTCAATATTAATTCAACACTAATGTCGTTGAATGTGATTCTCATTTCATTGCTAATGTTATTATTAATTTTTTATGAAATTTGGTACCCTTTTTTATTTTAAATCATTCTCCATCAATTTCTTCATGTTGTTAAAATTTTAACTGATTATATATAAATATTTATACTATAGAAATATATTTTTATATTATTATATATACATACACATATATGCATGAAATTGTATTTGTAAATTTATCTTTGTATGTGTTCTTGTGTTTATTTAAATAAATATATACATAGAAAAATATTTTTTATATAGATATATGTATACACTTGAATTTATAAATATATATATAAATTAATATATACAAATATGTATGTGTTTGTGATTATATAGATTATGTTGCTAATTTATGTTTATCAGTCAAACAGATAAAAATATATTTATATATAATATTTATATGTAATAATAAAGTAATATAATATACAACAGAAACACACACATATGAATTTTAATATGTAATTTGACGGGAAGGGATGAAATATTAGAAATAGATTTTATTATAGTATTCCTCTATATGTAGATCATATTATATATCATATTTAATGAAAAGGGATGCAATTAATTAAATAGGAATTGAATCTAAATCTAAGTGTATGTAATCATTATAATACTAAAAGTAATGGCTCAAAAATTATTAAATGAGAATAAATATTTAATATAATGTACATTTATCATTAATTTTGTAGTCAAAATAGAGTATATATATGATGCTGATATCTAATTAGAAATAACATGATGGTAGTTTTACTGTATATCAAAACAAAACCAAGTATGTTAGTTAAATTTTTATACAAACTGATACTTAATTTTTTTATTTATAATTGATAACATGAATGGAAACCCATGTGTATTTTTAATTGATGAAAATTTCTACCATGGTAACAGAAAATCATTATTTATATAGAAATGAATGAAAATATAGAATTAGGTATTATTTTAATATATAATGATAACTTCTAATTGATGTTACAAGAACATTTCATTGGACTGAACATATATGATATGTTTTCTTGTTAGAGGTGATAATATAGATGGAGTTAAAATAGAAAAAAATGAAGAATTCATATTCTTATTAATGTTCTTATAAAGTGATGCTATTAATGAATTCATTATATATATTTCTAAAATATAGTAATCTTCTAATGTTAATTAGTTTACTATGCTTGTTACATCGAATATGAATTTTTTTATCACTGCTTCTTTATTTGAGTACATCTTTTAAAATTATCACCCAGTAATGCACCTATTTTTGATGTTTTGTATTAGGAGAAATTTTTTCCTCACCCTTAAAATCACTACAATGATTTATTTTTCTGTTATTTCAATATTATTTTATGAGACAATTTTCAATGATAGTTTTCATGTTATTTTCCAGTTAATAAAAGCCATTTTTTAGAAAAAAATCTTGTCACATACAACTAAACCTTATATATTATTTAATTTTGATCTTTTTTGGAAATTTTAATTATTTTATACTTATAATAATTGAAATTATTATTTAATATTTTATACTAGATTTTATTCTAAACATTTTTTGATAAGACAATTGATATTTCAACACATTGTATTACACATTTCAGGGGCTTGAATATAATTCTAAGGGGAGAATCTTTATAATGTTCCTTGATGTTCTTTATTTACTACCATTGTAGAAATGACCATACCATTACCCAAAAATATCATCATTTATCAAAAGACAAGAGGAATATAAACATGAATATAGTAAAAGTAAATAATATGGTTATGGTGTAGTAGTTAGATTAAAAAAATTCACAAGGTAGAAAATAAGAATTCACTTGCTTCTTTTAATACTAAAATTTGGATACAAGCTATAAACTCTAAACCCACCCACATCATAATTTTAGATTCTATAAGTCTCTAACATGAGTAAAAATAGGAGAATTCTTGTCTTATGTATGGATGACACATACTCAATACATTTTCCAATGACATATTACACAAACAATCAATATCTCCCAAATGAAAATGAGTTATTGGATGTTATGGAAAATAAGTAATGTGATACCCAAAAGGAATAGCAAAGAAACCTAAGATGTGGATGAACCAAGAGTTTCATATTGTTAAAATTTTAAAATCTATCCAGAAACCCATTTGTAATTTAACCTCAGTTTCCATCTCGTGCATATGGATCCATCAATAAGTTTTATAGAAACTTTCAGCCATATAAATGAATGTAAATCAATGTGGATGGACAAAATATATTTTATGGTTCTTTAAAACTAAATACTAATAGACTTGATTTTTTCCACTATATAGGATTAACTATTATATTCAATACAACTATAATATGTGTGGTGTTTCACAACCTGGAAATGTTAGAGTCTCACTATGCATAAAGTATATCATTCAATTAGATTCTAACAATATTCACATATACATATAATGATCTACTTGTATACCCTGAGTCACATAGGTTCTATGGATTTCCACCATATATATACAATTGCCTTTTTGAATATCATGTTATAATTATATCTTGGGTCTTTTACAATATTCTATCACACCAGTATTTTATATATCTATAAAATCAATTATTTGATCATTAAATTCCATTATATATTTAAGAATAATTCTTGCAACATGGTCATAGATCAGAGAAAAAATTCAAAGAACATATATTATATCCACTCACTTGGATCTCTCACTCAACCATGAATTATCATTTCTTCAAAAAAATCTCAAATCATGGAATTCATAGGAATATATTCTTCACCATTTAGCATCAAAACTGAGATTATATTTATTTTTAGGTCAATGTAAAATTCTTGATTTTCTTGTTCTTTTTTATTGTTCTTTAATATTTCTCATGACACAACACACTATCTTTTGGTTTATCAAATCTTAAACTCATAAAAACATTAAAACTATGTCTATATTTTTTTTATATAAATAGGTCACAAAGTAATTTGGTTTAACCTCATGGAATATAAAATATCCCAAAAAATCCATTCCCATGACCTCAAAATTAATTTCTTCCTACTTATTCACATGTGGGTACTCCCATAATCCTTATTTTTATTTTCATCCAAAAGATATCCCCCATGTTATCACAACACTTTCGAATATTTTTTTTTTCTTATTCCTTCCCATTTTTCTTTTGTAAAAAGTATATTTTCTACAGTATTCTAGTCACACTCAAATATCCACATCTTATATTCTCAAACACTCAAAATACTCAAGTGACCTCAAGTGATTGAAATGTTTTTCCTGGATGTTGATAAATCATTTCGAAAATATATATGTATTTTCATATAATATTCAATATAGGGAATAAAAAATAGCCCATCTCACCAATTGATGCTCTTCTTATTCTTTTTTTTCTATAGAAATAAATTTTTTCTTGGAAATATTTGTAGAAAATCATTCAAATATTTGTAATAGAGTAGCATACTCTAGCATGAGTTCATAAACAATTATAGTGAAGATATTTGAGTGATATACACATTTAGATTGAGTATTAGCTTCACCCATTTCTATAATCACTCAAAACATAAATTAAAACACTCATTTTGAAATATATAACATTACAACATAAAAATATTACCACATGATTTATCTAAATTTCCTATTTAAATGAATATAGAAGAATAGATTTTAGAATTAATTATTTTTCTATAAATTTAGAATCCAAATTTATTATCCAAAAACATCTATAGATCATCGGTCAATTCAGAATCATGATTTTTTGTTCATGTTTGAATAGTTCCATTAAAAATAGCTATAATTAAAATCTGACATAGTATTTAGTTAATAAATTGGTATTTAAATGTTCTAAAACTCTACATTCACTAATATTCCTTGAATCTCCATGGATATTATAAATATAAATTTAAAATTATATATGATAAGTGTATTTTAATGTCTTGATCATTGAAAAACAAAGTAAGCATCATCCCATTTAAATTCTTTATTATATTGAACATATAGAATTCGCACTATTTTTGGTATAAATAATCATCTGTATTTTCACCAAGGATTGGATCATCCATAGGTTGAGGAAGACAACAAACCATTAGTGCATCAACTGAATTTAAATTATATTGATAAAATGAATCATTTTTATCACCTACATGAATGTGAAGACCGACCACATGGGCATTCAAACTGATCATGTTAATTGATGAAGTGGTTGTTGATAAACCACATTTATAAATGACTAACCATGTCTATAAACCACACATTAGTGGATAGACATAATGATTTAATATATTGACAATAAATTGAACCATTATATATACATGGGTGTATGGAGAGATCATATAACTTAATAAATTGAATGTATAAAAAACCTTCAATATGGTCTAGTAACTGACCACAGAAAGAAAACCATTATAGAGTAGAAAAATTGTATGGTTACAAACTCACCAAAATTTTATCCTTCATATTATATGTTTTCATAATCTATAATAATAATTAGGAATTCCTCAAACTATATCCAGTCATTCCAAAACACATTGGGTGTATATAAAACATTCTCCGCTCAATTTAAATAAAATTTTACTGCATATATACTTAATATATTTTATCATATTGAGTTTAATTATTATTAATGGATTCCATTATAATGTCTCCATCAATGTGTTATGGACACTATTTATGATAGTTATAAGTAGAAATATACAAGGATAATAGTCTCCTAATACATGGGTCTTCATAACCTATAATTAATTAGCATTTTGGAATAGTAATTAATAGCTCTTCATGTTTTTAATTATATCCAATACTACTTAAATTTTAAAATCTATTATTGATATAAATTCTCTGTATTATTTAGTAATTTTCATCTTCATTCATGAATCTCCACTCATCCAATAATCTAATGTATATATTCTACAACACAAAATTTTCTATCTAAGTTTTTAAATAGAAATATCTCATTTTATGTCCCATTTCCAATATTTAAATATATGTTGCAATTATATTGGATTCCAAATCTAATATTCCTTAACAATATTTCATTAAAGCATATTTTCCATGTACTAGTTGTATTTTTTGATCCATCACCATGGAGTCCTTGAAATAGATTTATTTTCACATTGAAAGAACACTAAAACATGATCAAAATTTTACTTCAATCCCACCCATTTGGATATGTTTTCAGTACATTGAACATTAATAATCATAACTTGTATGTCAATATCCAACATAATTTATCCTTTCCACACCTGATTAATAACAATAAATGAAATGAGGGGTAAAATTTTCACCACTTTAATTAATTTAATGGAGTACTTTTAACTGAGTCTTCAAAACATGAGACACTTCTATTATCCTTCTGATTCCTAAAATGTTCCACTAGAGAAAAGGGAGAAATTATATAAATATTATATGATATTTAAAAATTCTCATACCATATTTGAATATAATAACCATGAAACAACATGTTATTCACATAAAGGAATACATAATTTCACTCCAACATCTCTATCAATACCATGAGAAAATGAATTCATCATATATCACTATAAACCAAATGTAGGTGACAATAAGAAATGTTTATTAGCATAATAATTGAGTAAATTTTTGTGGTCTAACATGCTGTTTACTAATGTGTCATCAATCAATGAAATTAATGTCCATAGGGGAGAACATGATGAAAAACTCATGAGAGATTAATTTATAAAACAAAGAAATATATAATCTAACAACTTCGTGATACCAATTCAAAATGTAGATTATGAGGGGAAATAAAAACTTGATATTCAAATATAATACAATCATGCACTCATATTAGAAAAAAAATATCCAAACGGACAAGTGAAAATAAATACACAGCCATTTTTTCCAACCAATAATTCACCATTATGAATATAATATGAATATATCATAAAAATATGTGGAGTGTGAGAATTGTAATGTAATGAAATTTTTGAATGATAATTATTTCCTCAAAATGTGTTTTATATTTTTTTTAAAAAAACTATATCTCATTAATAATTAAGTGTATTTTAATGTTACCATCAGGTTTTAACTGTTATATGGTCATTGGTCAATATGACCGGTGGAAACCATACTCATAAGATTGTGATTATTGTTTATATATAGAAATGATAATGGTTAGGTAATGTAGAAATAAGAGTCGATGGACTCATCCAGTAAAATAATGTCGTACAAAGAACATTGGTCAAATCATGGGAAAGAGGTAGTGTCAATGGGATTCGCTCTAGACTAAGCCCATAATGAGATTCGACATGTTAAGATTGAATGAAATCTCTTACAGGGGAGTTCAAGTCAGTGGAGATTACCACTTAGGCGAAGTTATCCGAGCCACCACAAGAGTCCATCACCATTACACACCTTACTCTTAGGTTGTATGCGGGTGTCTTAAGGGGTAATGTTTCAAGGCTTTGGTTACTTAAAATTTTATCCCATTGTTTAAATAAATTTTTTATTTCATCATTCCCATTTTAAGAGTATTTTTTCTTAATAAAATGTATGTTTAATTAAGTCAAATTTGATAAAATAATTTTAATCTATTTCTCATACTTATATATTTATTATGGTAAAATAAATATAATTTTTAAATTTCAAATGTCAAAATTAATTTGTGGTGAATTTTTATTATTTTTCTATAAAATTAATTATTTTTTATGAATAGTGAAAAATACTTTATTTTTCATTTAAATAGTTTTTATACTTTAAATAACCACTTTTATGAAATTATTTTCAAAAAATAGACTTACATAGTTGTAATCCGTAAGATATTTAGAGTCTTATATGGTCAAATTTAATTTTTGGTGAATAGTATATTGATCCATTTGGATAGTAAGGTGACACTTATGAATAGTAATATAACCAATAGAATAGTGACCTCACCTAAGGACTTATAAATATGATTTAGTAATCCTAAATGGTAATGTGATATAATTATATCATAGTTTAAGTAAATTAATGTTTTAGATATTATTAGGTAACTATTAGTATTTTTTTTAGTAAATAAATATTTTACATAATAATTTAATTTATCATATTTAGAAAAAAATTCATAATATGGAGTTCATTTTTTAATTCATAATTTTGATATTTGGTTAGGGTTAATTAATGATAATTTTATGAAATTCTTTAGCTTTTGTAAATAATAAGATTACAGTTGAGTTTTTTGGTAAATTTAATGACATCATATCTATGCCATAATTATGTAATGATTATTTTAAAATTATGTTATTATATTATGTGTTAATTGAAATCAATATGTGTGCCATGTTGGAAATACCATTGGAAAATACCATGGGAAAACACTTGATTTTTCAAAACCACTAATGAGGTGTCCTTAGAAATAAATAAATAAAAATACATCATTTTTTAGAAATAACCACGCATTCCTTCATTTTATTTCTTAAATAATTATTTCCCAATGAATCTATGATAGTATTACCTCCCATGGTGTCCTCCCATGGTGTCCTAAATCCCAAAATATCCTGATCACCGAGTTTTAGGAGTCACTATTCATGGTAAGAGAAATCTCAACTTCTCTTTTCCTTTCACGCCCTCTTTTTTATGTGGTATGTATTAAAAATTTTGATATCATGTTATTATATCCATTTTATTTTATTCCATAATGGAATTAAGAATAAAATCATTAATGGAAGAACCTTTTCTCTTATATTTTTAATGTTTTCTAAAAACATGTTTTATACCCGTTATGCTATCAGATTTTCATCTCAAATTTTATCTCCTTTTATCATGAAATTGTTTTATTATCTTTTATGAATACCCAAACCAATGTCTTATCTAGGTGTATTCAAATATATGAGAAAATTATATATTAAAATTCTGGTATTATTATACATGAATCCTTCCATTCATTTTTTATGGGTTTAAAATAACAAAATGATCTTATTTTTATGTACTTTTGAAAACACCATGATTTTTAAATGAAACCCATTTCTTTTATTCTTCATGTAGTTATTAGGAAATTTATTATTATTATCTATGTGGATAAAATTAATTAATTCATATGAAGGGTGTGACCTTATAGCACTCCAATCCATTGGGTAAATAATTTAATCTCTTGGGATGACAAGTTTTATGATTCCTTGGTGAACAACCTTGGTAATTTATATGACACCTCCGGGATAAACCATGCTGAAAATATTAATAATGACTCAATTAAATTTATTAGACACATTTCTATGTTATGAATCATATTTTTATTATTATTATATGCCTCTCATTTCCATTTCTCATGCCTTAATGATGTTCTTCATGTGTTTTTAGATAAGTCTCATGATCAATTTTAAAATGTTTTCTTTGATTTCCCTTAATGGGCCTTCTGCTCACCCTTTCCGATGATGTATTTCCCCATGTTATGAGATGAAATAATTTTAATTTGCATGATCATATGATGAATCCTTTAAAGTTTATTTAGAATAATTTTGTATTTTTTCATGTATTATGTAACTTTTCCCAAGACACTAAACTTTAAAAGATCCCCTATTTCTAAAATGTAATGAAATTTTATGTAATAAAAATAAAGAATACCATAGATTGTATGAAATTGATGTTTAGTTATTTGTGGAAATTAGGATATGAAAACATTATGAATAACCAAAAATAAAATGTTAAATATAAGAAAAATTCCTTGGTTTAAAGTGAAATATTAAGTTAGTGGTTTCTGAACAAATAAACCAATGTATAGATACAAACTAGTGGATGTAGATTTGGGATAGATATTTCTAGCCATAAAACCTAAAAGCACCACTTTGATAAAAAATTGAATTGAAACCAGTGCATGACAATGGGCCTTGCAGCACTCCTCGTTTGACACTCCCAGGGGATATCTTTGTTTAATAAAATACATTTTATGAATCATTATGAAGGATTTACAAAAAAAATTAATTGTTTTTAATGAATATAATGTTTATGAATGATTTTATATAAAAATTACCTTGGAATTATAGAATAATTAAATGAATTGAATTTCTCACTAAGATTTTATTCTTTTAGAAAATGTCTGGAAATAGGAGAAACCACATAAATGGAAAGAAGAATAGACCATACACAGATGACATTTGGATGAATTCCAGAATGGAATCATTTATGAGAATGATGAACTAAACAAATAAAGTTTTAGGCAATAACATGAATCAATCATAAAGACCGATTTAACAATGAAGGGAACAAAATTACGTTGAATCCTTTATGCATCAATTACCACAAACCTTCAGTGGATATACCGACCTATTGATTATGGATTAGTGGATATGATCTATAGAAAAGATATTTTCTATACATTGTTTTTCAGAACAAAGGAAAGTCTCTAGGGTTGTGTACCATTTATAGGGGAAATCTGATTAGTGGTGGGAACTGATTAAAAACATTATGCCAAGAGGGGATATTGAAGCTATGGAGTAGGAAGAATTTAAGGGGATCTTCTTTAATTTTTATTTCCCTCGTTCAATGAGATTGAAAACGGAGAAGGAATTCCTCAAACTAAAGAAGAAGGAGAATAAATCCATTAGTATATATGAGATTAACTTTTAAATACCTTCCCATTATACCTATATATTTTTTATGGATCCTAATGAGAATGATGATAGATTATTCAGTGGAATAAGACCTCATCTACAGAAGAATTTAGCCAACTGAGACTATGAACGCAATGGGGAAATCATATAGAGTTATATGAAGGTCAAACAGGTGTTTTGTGAGATGTAGTAGTGTCACAAATTGAATGAGGATAAGAGATCTACAGATCCAAACATAGGGAAGAGATTTGACCATGGAAGATGAAGAAATCAGGTGAAACTCTCCATGTGTAAAAAGTGAGAGAAGAAGCATCCAAGGAACTAACTGCTCAGGATCGGGTAATGTTATAAGTGTTAAAGAGATGGCCATAAAGAAATAAAATATTTTAGTGATGTGAAGCATCAACTTCATAACACTAAAGACAAAGGAATGATGGTTCAGGCCCAACCTGATGTCTTGTAACTTCCCAGACCCTGATGCCAACTGAAACGGTTCCCCAATCCCGATTGGTCACAAGGACTTAAGTGCATCTCCCCAAACTCTAGAGGCTACCGACTAGTAGTGAGGGCCTAGGTGAGTCAGTTGGGTGACTATTCCCTCATTACCAGAGTATCACAATGTAAGTCAAATATGAACAATAGCGGATGTGAAATAAACAATAGAAAAATCAATGTAAGACATGACATGTATACATATCAATAACCAAAAGTGTAACATATAAAAAATATTTTTGATGGTAAAGGTATCTATAAAGAATCCATAACAGTACATTGCAATACAATAAAATACATGTATCTTAAAAATAACAAAAAACCAAAAAGGTATCCCAACATCGCAAGCCTCATCTTGGTCATATAATCCCCTACCCAAAATCCACAATCAATAACATGTACTAGGGTGCCTTACCCTATCATCACCTTCAACCATATAATCTATTTTGGTCCCCATGGAGGGCTAAACTGGGTGTGAGATAAATATCCCAGTAGGAAATCACCCAGGTCTATACAGTTCAAACAACAATTCTACAAAAGTTCTAGAAAGTGTAAATAATTAGTAAATAACTGCATATTCCCATGGAATGAGTTTACTATAAAGTATAACTCAACATCCCTCAAGGATACATGCAAAATAGATTCATCTCCTAAGAAGGAAGCTATAATCAAATGAACAGGGAAGTCACATAGCCACACTGTACATCAATCTGTATCCTATAACCCATAGCTATGCTATATTGAGAAATCGAGTATCCCACAACCACTCCGTAAATTGAAGTGTAGACCCCAAGGGTCAAGTCCATGGTGTGAGCATACCAAGGCATCCAGGTAATAAATATATAGAACACAGAGGGCCGGATCCAAGGAGGATGTCCAAGGAATACCATTGAGTCCAAAGGGAATCCCTAGTGGAAACTCGGTTAGGCCCTAGTTTGGGTCCTAGGATCAAGTCATTAGAAATTCCTACATGAACTGAAGAAAGTCGGATCCATGGTGTAGCAAGGCCGGAGGCATCCCACAGAATCAAGATCCAATGGGTAGATTCAACCCAAGGAGTCCACTACTGTATTCCAAATCCATAGAGAGTAGTCCATGGATTCTCTCAAACCATTCAATCAGGCATTCAAGCATTCAAAATAGGCATTAATAACCATGTGAGTATACCCACCCACGACAACAAGTACAATCCACGAGTATACCCACCCATGCAAACCATTTATCAAAAGAATATGGGTCTACCCCCCCATATTAGTCATTTAACATTCCATTATTCATTTACATATCGGTATACCTACCCATATAACACATTCCATTTAAGACATGCAATCAAAATAGACAAGGCATAACATGATATTCAATATACAAGAATGAAGTATGTCTTCTAAGAAATATATTCAATCTATCAAGGCATCTAAGGGATTCCTCTAACTAGCTAAGAAGAAGCACACATCATGTGGGTCATTTAAATATGCCTAAATTATATATTTCTTTAAGGTGCACCCATCAAGGGACCTCAAAACGTGCAATGGGTGACAGCACACAGAAACTGAACCCACAATCAACCTCACTAGGTCCAACTAGAGCTACTAAAAGCTACTTTCTCAAAAACAAGACGTCACCAGAAAGTCCAACAAATGGCATATCAGGCAAACACCAGAAAAACACCATGAAAGATCTAAAGAAAGTTTAGACCGCCTACCATTCCTCAGTAGTAGACAGCTCATCCAGTATCGTGTCTGGATACATCCCAGTTTGGAAGAAATTTGAAGAACATACGAAGAAAGGAAAATTATAGCATATAATCTTAAATCCAAATACTGCATTTGTTGTTTCTAAGAATCAAGAATGACTAAAAATGAATCGATTACTTACCAATACATTTCCAACATGATAGTAGGTTCTTGAATCAGAGTCTTGATGGATTTTATACTTGAAAAACAAGAATAGAGTTTTTTGTGTTAAAAAACAAGAGAATAATCTTTTATGTCAAAAATTTATGCTACTACTTATTTTATAAAAAAACCCCACTAGGAATGTACACAGAATGTACCTCAAGTACACAACGTGTGCTCTAATTAATTTTATTTCTGATCCATACTAGCTACACGTCTTGACGGCCAAGTACACCGAGTGTACTTGAAGTACACATCATATATACCAAGTACACGAGGTGTACCAGGCTTGCGACCAGATTTCAGCATGTTTTCCTCTTTCTATCCCAAAAATAACCTAATCGTCCCATGGCCTAGCCTAGGGTCTAATCCAAAATGTACATTAAACACATTTGACCAAAGAAGAAGATCCCTACCTCCAAAAAAACCCAGAATCATACAATCTTCCCACCTTATAGAAATTTATCCATGAATTTCTCACTGAACGGTGGTCAAGATTATCCTGAGAAAAAATCCGGCCACTGAGAACATACATCGGCCCCCCTCTCCCAAGTCTCATTCTGTAAAGGACCATACTACCATAACACCCATATTACAGGAATTGACCGGCCTCAAAGAACCTTTGTGATCCTGTCAATGATGTGAATTATATGCTCCTCAAAGAAGGTGTCAACCTAAATCTCAAACTCCTTAGGCTGACAAGCATGAGATGGTTCTACGTGATATCAGCATAAGTGAGATTAATGGAAGACATTGTGTATGGGTCCATACCTCTGAGGTAACTACAACCGATATGAAACCAACCTAACCCTCTCTAGAAACTCAAAATGATTGACATATATCAGTGAAAGATTGCCCTATATCCTGATCCACTTGTGTCCCAACCTCAGTGAAACACATAAGAAAACCCAATCCCTAACCTCGAACTCTAGTGTCCATCTATGAAGATCAGTGTAAGATTTATGATGACACTATGTAGTAGACATTCGCTTCAGAATCAACTGGACCTTATCAAAAGTCTCATGCACGAGACGTGATCCCAATAAGGCTTCCTCTCCTGCCTCTATCCAGCACAGGGGAGAATGGCATGGCCTACCATATAGAGCCTCGTAAGGTTCCATGTTTATCATTACCTAATAATTTTTATTTTCGGTGAACTAAAATAGGGGAATGTGTCTCTCCCACGAGTCCCAAAAATCTAGGGCGCTTGCTCACAAAATGTCCTCTAGTACTCGTATTGTACGTTCTGATTGGCTATCAGTCTGTGGGTGTTAAGTTGTGCTATGAATCACCAGTGTACACAACGCCCTCTGAAAACTCTTCCAGAAATGAGATGTAATGTGGGAATCCCTATTTAAAATTATAGTGCATGTGACCCTATAAAGTGGTACCACCTCTCAGATGTACAAATTTCCAATATCATCAACACTGAAGGTCTCCTTGATTGTTAAGAAGTGTGTGACCTTCATAATCTTTTCAATGAAAGCCCACAAAAATTAATTATCTCGAGGTGAACTCAGCATCCCAGTCACGAAATCCATCCCAACATTATCCCATTTCCACTTTGAGATGGGTAACAGCTGTAAAATCCAAGCTGGTCGCTGATATTCTACCTTCACCTGCTGATAGGTGGAACACCTCATAAAAAACCAGCTACCACTCTCTTCATTCCCAGCCACTAGTACAGATGTCACAAGTCACAGTAAATCTTGGTAACTTTGGGATGGACTTCCCAATTTTCAAAATGAAACTCCCACATCATATTCCCACGTATATGAATTAGAATGCAAACATGTCCATGGATACGCAAGACTTATCATCACCTACTATCCAACCAGAAGGAGGGTCCTCACCTTCTACACCTTCCCGTAGAAATAGGCCTTCTAAATCTGATAGCTGCCTCATCCTAACTCAGTATAGAAGGGTAGAGACAACAACTAATGATGGAATAAATGTCTTCCCATTTCTTTCATGAACCTCTAGATGCATCTCAAAAAACACCATATGATTCCACTCGCTACTGTCCGGTTGCACTACCTATATCTGAGTCCTCCTGCTCGGTGCATCAGCTACTTCATTTCCCTTACCAGGCATGTAGGCAAGCTCAAAGTCAAATGAATGTAGGTAATCCACCCACCTTCACTGCCTCAAATTCATACCATGCTACATAAAGATAGAATTGAGGATTTTTTGTTCGATGTACACCACAAAATGCTTTCCCAGTAAATAGTGCCTCAAACAACGCAAGTCAAGAACAACTACAGCTAACTCGAGATCGTGTGCAGGGTAATTCCTCATGTGAGGCATCAACTCCTGAGACCAATATTCCACTACTCAATCTCCCTGCATCAGCACATCCCCTATCATAGTATAAGAAGTGTTACAGTACACTGTGTAAATCTGGCAATGCTCGGGTAGTATCAAGCTGGTGCTGATGTCAACCTCCCTTTTATCACCTAAAAGGCTATCTTATAAGATTATTACAACCGAAACATCACAGCCTTCTTAGAACTGATCTTTAAAATCACTTATAAGCATGATAAGTCCGGTATAAAATACATTTAGTAACTAGATATCCCCAAGAATATTTGTATGTCAAAAATTATCTTGGGTTGTTCCCAGGAAACTATAGATCTCACTTTCTCTAGATCCACTGAAACTTTTGTCTCTAAGATTATGTGTCCCAGAATGTGAATCTGATCAATCCAAAAGTGGAACTTTGTGAGCATAGCATATAACTGATTCTCTCTCAATGTATTAAAAATGATATCAAGATGGTTGGAATAGTCATGTCGATTGCGAGAATACATGAACATATCATCCAAGAAACCCACCACAAAATAATCTATGTAAGTATGGAACACTCGGTTCATCAAATCCATGAAAACTGCTGGGGAATTTGTGAGACCGAACAACATAACCAGATACTCATATAACCCATAACTACTAAGAAAGTATGTATGAGGTATGTCTACAGGTCGAACGCGAACATGGTGATATACTAACCTCAAGTAGATCTTCGAGAACACTCCAGCTCGTCGAAGCAGATCAAACAGGTCATCTATTTGTGGAAAAGGATATCATTTTTTAATTGTAAGGTGGTTCAGTTTCTGATAATCCATGCATATCCAAATATTTATGTCTGCCTTTTTTGAAAAAAGGACCGGCGAACCCCATTGACAAATACTGGGTCTGATAAACCCCTTTGCCTCCAAATCCTCATATGCCTCTTGATCTCTTGCAAGTCTGTCATAGTCATCATTAAAGGAGGAATTGATACTGACATAGCTCCTCAAACTATCTTGATAGAGAACTCCACCTATCTCTCTAGAGGTAAGCTAGGAAATTCATCGGTAAAGAAATTCCTGAAGTACTCAACCATTGGAGGAAATTCTACCTGAATCACTCCCTAATCATCTAGAAAAAAACTAGCAATTTACGTCATCATCCCACCAAGAAAAAGATGCTCAGGTCCATCTCTTCTTGCTTGGACATCCCATTCACCTTTTCGAATAAACAGTACACCCTCTGGTGATAAGAAAGTCACCTTCCAGCGATAGCAGTAAATAAGTGCTTGATAAGCTATGAGACAGTCCATTCTCAGAATGACGTCAAACCCAGTCATCTCGAAGACATAAATATCCTAGATGAAGTGACACCCTTTTAACTCAAGGTAACACACCATACACTAGTGTACATCACCCGTTCTAACTCCCAATGGTGTGTCTAGAATCAAAACGCCCTTTGAAAGCAAAACAACAAGACCAATGCTATTTACAACATGTGTAGAGATAAATCTGTGAGAGACACCTGTATTGAAAAGGGTAGATGCAATAGTAGAGGATACAAAGATCTTACCTCTCACTATAGATGGTCCATGATCTTACTCATGCTGGGTTTGTTGCACTACATAAGTCTTCCATGTACCACGACCTTGGGACCCTACATGGCTACCCTAAGCTGATCCGCCCTGCTGCCTCTAAGAACACGGTGTCTGGCTTCCACGACCATGACCACTACTGCCCTACCCTGACCGACATTCACTACTCTAGCTCCCAGCATGGCACGAAGATGATGACCCTCCTCCAGAACTAGACATTGAAGATGACCACCTACCACTCAGAGTTGGAGGGAACGTCCTGCAAAACTGCTGCATGTCCCCATCCATCCGCAAGCTCGGCACTCGACTGGGTCACGGTCAGACTGATTTTTCATGTAGCCTCACCTACCACACTGATTAAAAAACACAAAGAAACATGAACCCACATCCTTAATAGAACTCATGTTATAGTAATTCTCAAAATGACACTTTCTTCTTAAATATGTAGATCCACTAGGGAGAGAAACAACCCTCCAATGTTCTGTACCCCCCATCTTCTTTCAGGTTTCACTCTGTAATCAACCTGTAATTCACAATCTTAGTGATAGAAGGAAACCTGAACACATTGACCAGAGATCTGATAGCATGTGTGATACCTTCTTCAAAGCACATCTCCCTCGATAACTCCTCAGTAAGATATATCAGTGCAAAATGATGCAAATCTGTAAAGAGTGTCGAGTATTCCATAACCATCATCGTGCCCTACTTGAGACGCATGAACTCACTAGCCCACTCTTCTCTCAATGTCGTGGGGTAAATGTAGTTGTAGATGCAGGTTTGGAATGAAGACCAACCCATATTATAGATCCCATCATCCTGGTTCATAACATCACTCCAGCACTTTGCCACACCATGTAGTATATAAGTCGTGAGCCTGAACCTCTACTTCAGAGCTGTCTACAGATGCTCAAAAATTGATAATGTGGTCTCTATCCACATTTCTAAATCCTATAGTCCGCCATCCATAGATAATGTAGGAGGATGCTGCTACTAGGACAGCCGTGTTAGCTTATCCATATTCAAGGCTGGCTGCGGTGCTCCCAGGAAAATCTGCACATAGAGAACGAAACCCTCATAGAACTGTTCCTCAGCACCTGTACCTAGAACATCCTCGAGTGCCATATATGTTACTATAGGAGGATCAAGAAGTAGGTCACGGACCACTGTCTCTAATGTATGGTAATCGCCTCCATCGCGGCATACCACTGGAGGTATTTGTGGTGGCATGTCTCTACAAGGACAAATACATGCCTTAGGAAAGTACAACCTCAACGAACAAATCTCAAAATCACAGGACATGTCAAAACCCTACTTTAAACCAAGTAAAACCCATAGCCATCTCCTAATTCCAAGATTGTATAAAGAACAAAAATCGAACCACCATAAAATATGCCTCTCACCCACTCAATGGTCTGGTCTAGGTCTAGTCTCTATTCACCATTCAAGTTTCCATTTCCATTTCACATTCAGTTATTTAGGAAATTTTACCAAGGGGTTACCAATTTACAAATTCATGAGGGCCCATAACACATCATGAAACCCAAACATTGTTAGCATTCATACCATAAATGTAACAAGTTCATTTATGAATTTACATTTTACTGGTGTGTCATTTCCCAATCCATAAGGTCTCATACTCCTTATGGATTGAAAGATGACGTCACACCTTTTTATACTACACCCAACTAACACAACAACAGGAACAACTATCACATCAACTATCACAACATCATGCAAATATCTATTGCATCCTATATGGAATGGCATAGTGCATTGATTGTGATTGTAACAAGTGTCTATATAATGAATGAGATGGAACACCCTCATCTCATTGGTTTGAAACTTAAATAGAACCCAAAAATTGCATCAATAGTTATTTCTGAAATCAAGTACATCACCCAAAAGTGAAATCAAATCCATTGTAATAGTCATAATCCATAAAATCAGAACTCATTCAAGGAAATTTGGCTTCTCCCTACGCACGGGGTAGCTACTCCCAGGCATAGTATATTACGAAATTCCATTTCTTTTCTATCCCTATTTATGGTATCCAAAAAGTAATTCAAACCAGAAAAAAATCCCCTGATACAACTTTGTAACATCTTAGACTCGGATGCCATCGGAAATGGTGACGCAAGCCCAGTTGGTGACTTGGCCTCAAGCGCATCTCCCAAAATGCCAGAGGCTTCCGACTAGCAGTGAGGTCCTATGTGAGTTAGTGGGGGGACTATGACCTTATTACAAGAGTATAATAGTGGAAGTTAAATATGTACAATAGCGGAAGCGAAATAAAATGATGACAACTAAATGTAAGACAATACTGGTATACATATAAATAACCAAAAGTGTCACATATAAAAAATGATGCTGATTGTATAAGTATATAGAAAGCATCCATAACATTACATGGAAATAAAATACAATAAAATTATCTCAAAACGAATAGGAAACCAAAAAGGTATCCCAACATCTCAAGCCTCTTCTTGGTCTTATGCTCCCCTGCTCTGAAGACACAATCAATAACCTACACTAGGACACTTTCCCCTATCATCATGTGCAACCATATAACCTATTTGGTTCCTTAAGGATGCCCAAATAGGGTGTGAGATAAACATCCCAGTAGGTAACCACCTAGGTGTATGTAGTTCTAACATCAATTCAACAAAAGATCTAGAATGTGTAATTAAGTATTAAAAACTACATATGCACATGGAATAAGTTTACTGTAAAGTAAAAATGAACAACCCTCAAGGCTACCTACAAAAGAGATTAAACTCTTAACAAGGTAGTTATAACCAGATGAACAAGCAAGTCACACAACCACACCGTAAATCCATCCATATCCTGTAACCCACAACCATGCTCTATAGAGAAATTAACTATCCCACGGCCATGCCATAAAGTGAATAGTATAGCCAAAGGGCTGGATCCAAGGTGTCAGCATACCAAGGAATCCAAGTAATAAATAACTATACCACATAGGGTTGTATCCAAGGAGCATGTCCATGGAATCCTATCGACTACCAACGGAATACCTGGTAGAAACATGGTCGGGTACTGGTTTGGGTCTGAGGAGCAAGTGAATAAAAAATTCAATGCGAGCTTGAGCAAGCCAAATCCATGGGTTAGCAAGGTCCAAGGCATCCCATGGAATCAAGACCCAAGGGGCGGAGTCAACCCAAAGTGTCAACTACATAATTCAAGATCAATGGAGAGAAGTATATGTCATCTATCAAACCATTCAATCAAACATTCAAAATATGCATTAATAACCATGTGAGTATACCCACTCACATCAACAAGAACATGCCATGAGTATACCCACTCATGAAAACCATTTATCAAAATAATATGGGTCTAACCTTCTATATTAACCATTTATCAAAATAATATGGGTCTACCCTCCTATATTAACCATTTAACATGCCATTATTCATTTACATATATTCATACCCACCCATATAACACATTCTTTTTAATCCAAGATATCAAAATAGATGAGGCATAAAATGATATTCAATATACAAGGAGGCAGTACATCTCCTAAGCAAGCTATTCAGGCTATCAAGGTATCTAAGGGATTCCTCTAACTAGGAAAGCACAAGCACACACCACGTGGGTGGATTAAACAGGAATAAAAAATCTATTCCATTAACGTACACCCCATGGGGGACCTTGAAATAAGAAATGAGGGCCAACACACCGAAACAGAACCCATGGTCAACCTCATTAGGTCCAACTATTGCTACTAAATGCTACTCGCTCAAAAATAAGACCTCACCAGAAAGTTTGACAAATGTAATATCATCCAAACACATAAAAAACACCATGAAAAACTAAAAGAATGTATTTTCCACCTACCTCGCCTCAGTATTTGATAGCTCGTCCAGTGTCGTGTCCTGGTTCGTCCCGGTTGGGAAGAAATCTAAAGAATGGATGAAAAACAAAAAATTAGGGCATATGAGCCTGAATCCAAATAGCGCAGTCATTTTTTCAAAGAATCAATAATTAATAATTAAGAATTGTGTACTGACCTATATGGTTCTACCGTGATAGATGGTGCATCAATCGGAGTCTGGATGACTTCTATACCTGAAAAACTACAATAGAGGGTTTTTTGGTTCAAAAAATGGGAGAAGAATATTTTTAATCAAAAAGTTAAGCTACTGCCTCTTTTATAAAAAACCATCTTTGGGAAAGTACACGATGTGTGCCTCAAGTACACGGTGCGTACTCCAATTTTTATGATCCAGGATGGATACACGTTGTGACAACCAAGTACACATCGTGTAATTGAAGTACACAACTTGTAGACCAAGTACATGACGTGTACCTGGCCCACGACCAGATTTCAGCATGTTTCCCCTTTCTTTCCCAAAAACAACCCAAACAAACCATGGCCTCTCTAGGGTCTTTTATGAAAAATAATTTCATCACATTTAACACAAAAAGAAAATCTCTACCTCAGGAAATTCTCAAAATCTTACAATCTTCCCCCCTTATAACAATTTATCCACGAATTTCTCACTGAACGGTGGTCAAGATTTTCCTGAGAAAAAATATTTCCACTGAGAACATACATCGGCCCCTCTCCCAAGTCTCTTTATGTAAATGGCCATAATTAATTAGCACCCGTATTAGAGGAATTGATCGGCCTTGAAGAACCTTCATGCTCCTGTCAATGATGTGAATTGGATGCTCCTCAAAGAAGGCATCAACCTAAATCTCAACCTCCTTAGGCTGGAAAACATGAGATGGTTCTGCATGATAGGGAGACAAGTGATATTAATGGAATACATTGTGTATGGGTCCACACCTTTGGGGTAAATGCAACTGATATGAAACCAACATGACTCCCTCAAGAATCTCAAACATCTTGACATATATTGGTAAAATATTACCTTGTCTCCTGATCCGCTTATGTACCAACCGTAGTGAAAGACGCAAGAAAACCCAATCCCTGACCTCAAACTATAGAGGCTATCTATGAAGATCAATGTAAGATTTATGATGACACTATGTAGTATACATCTGCTTCAGAATCAACTAGACCTTCTCAAAATTCTAATGCACGAGACACGGTCCCAATAAAGCTTCCTCTCCTGCCTCTAGCCGGTAGAAGTGGAGAATGGCATAGCCTACCATACAGAGCCTCGTTAGGATTCATTTATATCGTCACCTGATAAATTTTATTGTCATAGAACAAAACTAGGGGAATGTGCCTCTCCCACGAGACCCAAAAATCTAGGGCGCTTGCTCACAGAATGTCCTCTAGTACTCGTATTGTACGCTATAACTGGCTATCAGTCTGAGGGTGTTATGTTGTGCTAAGAATCAATAGTGTACACAATGTCCTCTGAATACTCTTCCAGAAATGAGATTTAAAGCGGGAATCCCTATTTAAAACTATAGTGCATGGGACCCCATGAAGTGGTACCACCTCTCGGATGTACAAATTTCTAATATCATCAACAATGAAGGTCTCCTTGATTGGTAAGAAGTGTGTGACCTTCATAATCTTGTCAAAGACAACCCGCAAAGAATAATTATCTCATGGAGAACTCGGAAACCCAGTCACAAAATCCATCCCAACATCATCCCATTTCCACTCTGAGATGGGTAACTACTGTAAAATCCTAGCTGGTCACTGATGTTCTACCTTCAACTACTAATTGGTGGGGCACCTCATAAAAAAACCAGTTACCTCTATCTTCATTCCCAGCCACTAGTAAAGATGTTGCAAGTCACGGTAAATCCAGGTAACTCCAGGATGAACTTCCCAATTTAAAGAATGAAACTCCCACATCATATTCTCACATATATCTACTAGAACCCAGACAAGTCCATGGATATGCAAGATCTTATCATCACCTACTATCCAACCAGAAAGAGCATCCTCACCTTCCACACCTTCCCATAGAAATAGGCCTTCTGAATCTGATAGTTGCCTCATCCTAACTCTATCTAGTATGGTAGAGAAAATAACTAATGATGAAAGAAATGTATACCCATGTCTACCATGATCCTCTAGATGCATATCAAAAAAAATTCCATAAGCTTCCACTCACTATAGTCATATTGCACTACCTATATCTGAGTCATCCTACTTGGTGCATCGGCTACTTCATTTCCCTTACCAGGCATGTAGGCAAGCTTAAGTCAATGGAATATAGGTAATCTTCCCACCTTCACTTCCTAAAATTCATATCATGCTCCATAAAGATATACTTGAGGATTTTTTTGTCTGTGCACACCACAAAATACTTTCCCAGTAAATAGTTCCTCAAACAATGCAACTCAAGAACAGCTACAACTAACTCGATATCGTGCATAGTGTAATTCCCCATGTGATGCCTCAACTACTAAGACCCATATGCCACTACTCAATCTCCCTGTGTCCACACTTCCACCATACCAGTACAATAAGTTTCACAGTACACTGTGTATCTCTGGCCATGCTCTGGCAGTATCAGGCAGGTGCTAATGTGAACCATTCGTTTAGCTCCTGAAAGGTTGTCTCACAAGATTTTGACAACCCAAAAATCACACCATTCTTAGGAAAGATCATCAACAGTGTAGGTAAGCATGATAAGTCCTGTATAAAATGAATTTAGAAACTAGATATCCCTAAGAATATTTTTATGTGTAATATTTTCATGGGTTGTTCCCAGGAAACTATAGATCTCACCTTCTCTGGGTCCACTGAAACTTTTGTCTCTAAGATTATGTGTCCCAGAATGTGAATCTAATCCATCCGAAAGGGAAATGTTTTAGAATAGCAGATAACTAATTCTATATCAGTGTATTAAAAATGATATCAATATGGTCGTAATGGTCTTGTAGATTGCAAGAATACACGAAGATATTGTCCATGAAAACCACTACAAAATAATCTAGGTAAGGGTGGAACACTCGATTCATCAAATCCATGAAAATCTCTAGTGTGTTCATGAGACCAAATAACATAACCAGATACTCATATTACCCATACCGACTACGAAAGGATGTACGAAGTATGTCGATAGGTCGAACACGCAAATGGTGATATCCTAACCTCAAGTCGATCTTCGAGAACACTCTAGATCCTCGAAGCATATCAAACTGGAAATCTATTCATGGCAATGGATATCAATTTTTAACTGTAATTCGGTTCAGTTTCTGATAATCCATGCATATCCAAAGAGTTATGTCTTCCTTTTTTGAAAAAAGTACCGAAAAACCCCATAGAGAAATACTGGGTCTGATAAACCCCTTTGCCTCAAAATCCTCTAGCTGCCTCTTGATCTCCTGCAACTCCATCATAGCCATCCTTCAAGGAGGAAAGGATACGGACGCAACTACTTGAACTAGCTCAATGGAGAAATCCACCTATCTCTCCAGAGGTAAACCTAAAAAGTCATTGCTAATGAAGTTCCTGAAGCACTCAACCATTGGAGGAAATTCCCCATTACTCACTCCCTGGTCATCCAAAAAAACTAGCAATTCAGGCCGTCATCCCACCAAGACCAAGATGCTCAGGTCCATCTCTTCTTGCCTGGAAATCCCATTCACCTTTTCGAATAAACACGACACCATCTAGTGATGAAAAAGTCACCCTCCAGTGATAGCAGTCAATATGTTCTTGATAAGCTATGAACCAGTCCATTCCGAGAATGACATCAAACCCAGTCATCTTGAAGACATAAATATCACAGATGATACGACACCCTCCATATTCAAGGGGACACACCATACACTAGTGTACATCACCCGTTCTAACCCCTAATGGTGTTTCTAGCATCAAAACACTATCCAAAATCAAAACAACAAAGCCCAAGGCTCTTTACTACTCATGTAGAGATAAATCTGTGAGAGGAACCTCTATTGAAAAGGGTAGATGCAATAGTATAAGCTACTAAGATATTACCTCTCACTGTAGATGGTCCAAGATATTAATCATATTGGGTCTGTTTCACTACATAAGTCTATCATGTACCACGACCTTGTGACCCTACATGGCTACCCTGAGCTGATCTGACCTGCTGCCTCTAAGAACACGGTGTCGGGCTTCCACCACCACAACCACCACTGCCCTTCCCTGACCAACATTCACTGCTCCAGCTCCCAACATGGCATGGAGTTGAAGACCCTACTCTAGAACTTGACATTGAAGCTGACCCCCTACCACTCACAGTTGGAGGGAAAGTCCAGAAAAACTGCTGCATGTGCCCCATCCTTTGGCAAGCTTGACACTCGACTGGGTCACGATCAGACTGATTTTCCATGTGGCCTCACCTACCACACTGATGAAATAACACAAATATACATGCACCCACATCCTTACTAGCACTCAAGTCACATGAATTCTCAAAACGACACTTTTTTCTTAAATATGTAGATCCACTAGGGGGAGAAACAACACTCCAATGTTATGTACCCCCATCATATTTCAGGTTCCGTTGTATAATCAGCCCGTAATTCACAATCTCAGTGATAGAAGGAAATCTGAACACATTGACCAGAGATATGATAGCATATCTATGACCATCCTCAAAGCACCTCTCCCTCGACAACTCCTCAATAAGATACATCGGCATAAAATGCTGAAACTATGTAAAGAGTTCCAAGTATTCCATAACATTCATCGTGCCCTACTCTAGACGCATGAACTCACTAGCCTACTCTTCTCCCAAATTCATGGGGTAAATGTAGTTGTAGATGCGGGATATGAATTCAGACCAACCCATATTATACATCCCATCATCCTAGTTTATAACATCACTCCAGCGCTTTTCCACACCACATAGTATATAAGTCACGAGCCTGAACCTCTGCTTCATAGCCATGTCCAGATGCTCAAAAATTGCTAATGTGGTTTCTATCCATTATTCTAAATCCTATGGTCTGCCATCCATAGAGAATGTAGGAGGATGTTGCTGCTGGGACACCAATGTTAGCTTATCCATATTCAAGGCTTATTGTGGTGCTCCTTGAAAAGTCGGGACATAGTGAAAGAAACCCTCATAGAACTGTGCCTCAACACCTGTGCCTAGAACAGCCTCGGGTTCCATAGCTAGCACTATAGAAGGATCAAGAAGCAGGTCATGGACCACCATCTCTAATTTTTGGTAATTTCCTCTATCACGACATAACACTAGAGGACCTTGTGGTGGCATGTATCTAAAAGGAATAATGTATCCCTTTGGAAAGAACAACATCGACGAAAAAATCTCACAATCATAGGACAAGTCAAAACCCTACTTGAAACCAAGTCAAACCCATAACCTGCTCCTAAATCGAGGACTGTATAAAGAACAAAAATCGAACCACCATAAACTATGCCTCTCACCCACTCAAAGGTCGGGTCTAGGTATAGTCTCTATTCACCATTCAAGTTTCCATTTCCATTTCACATTCAGTTATTTATGAAATTTTACCAAGGCTTTACCAATTTCCAAATGCATGAGGGCCCATGAAACCTCATGAAACCCAAATTATGTTCCCATTCAAATCATAAATGTAACAAGTTCATTTATACATTTACATTTTACTAGTGTGTCATTTCCCAATCCATAATGTCCCATACTCTATATGGATTGAAAGATGACGTCACACCTTTGTATACTACACCCAACTAACACAAAAACAATAAAAACTATCACATCAACCATCACAACATCATGCAATATCTAATGAGTCCTATATGGCATGGCATAATGCATTGGATGTGATTGTAACAAGTGTCTTTATGATTCTTGAGATGGAACACCCTCAACTCATTGGGTTGAAGCTTAAATAGAACCCAAAAATTGCATCAACATTAATATCAGAAATCAAGTGCATCACCAAATGGTGAAATAAAATCCACTGTAATAGTCAAAATCTATAAAATTAGAACCCATTCAAGGAAATTTGGATTCTCCCTATGCATGGGGTAGCTACTCCCAGACATAGTTTATTACCAAATTCCACTTCCTTCATATCCCTATCTATTGTCTCCAAATAGTAAGTCAAACAAAAAAGTCCTCTGATAAAACTTTGTAACGTCTCAGACTCGGATGCCACCGGAAACGGTGCCCCAATCCCGATTGGTGACAAGGCCTCAAGCACATCCCCCAAAATGCCAGAGGCTTCCAACTAGCAGCGAGGTCCTATGTGAGTTAGTGGGGAGACTATGCCCTTATTACCATAGTATAATAATGGAAGTCAAATATGTACAATAGCGGAAGAAAAATAAAATGTAGACAACTAAAAGTAAGACAATACTGGTATACATACAAATAACCAAAAGTGTCACATATAAAAAATGATGTTGATTGTACAAGTTTTCAGAAAGCATCCAGAACATTACATAGAAATACAATACAATAAAATTATCCCAAAACAAATAGAAAACCAACAAGGTATCCCAACATCTCAGGCCTCATCTTGGTCCTATGCTCCCATACTTTGAAGACACAATAAATAACCTACACTAGGACACTTTCCCATATCATCACATGAAACCATATAATCTATTTGGATCCCCAAGGAGGCCCAAATAGTGTGTGAGATAAAAATCCCAGTAGGTAACCACCCAGGTCTACGCAGTTCTAACAGCAATTCTACAAAAGATATAGTTAGTGTAAATATGTATTAAAAACTACTTATGCAAATGGCATAAGTTAACTGTAAAGTAAAAATAAACAACCCTCAAGGATTCCTGCAAAAGAGATTCATCTCTTAACAAGGTAGTTATAACCATATGAACAAGAAAGTCACACAGCCACACTGTACATACATCCATATCCTATAACCCACAACCATGATCTATAGAGAAATCAACTATCCCACAGCCATGCCATAATGTGCAGTGTATACCCAAAGGGACGGATCCAAGGTGACAGCATACCAAGGAATCCATGTAATAAATAACTAGACCACAGAGGGCTGTATCCAAGGATCATGTCTAAGGAATCCCATCAAGTCCCAAGGGAATACCTGGTAGAAACTTGGTCAGGCACTGGTTGGGGTCCTAGGAGCAAGTGAATAACAAATTCTATGTTATCCCAAGCAAGCTAGATCCATGGGTTAGCAAGGCCCAAGGTATCCCATGGAATCAAGACCCAAGGGTCGGAGTCAACCTAAAGTGTCAACTAAATCATTCAAGATCAATGGAGAGAAGTCAATGTCTTCTATCAAACCATTCAGTCAAGCATTCAAGCATTAAAAATAGGCATTAATAACCATGTGAGTATACCCACTCAAATCAACAAGCACATGTCTTGAGTATACCCATTCATGAAAAACATTTATCAAAATAATATGGGTCTACCCTCCTATATTGAGCATTTAACATGCCATTAGTCATTTACAAATACGCATACCCACCAATATGACACATTCCTTTTAATCCAATATATCATAATAGATGAGGCATAACATGATATTCAATATACAAGGAGGCGGTACATCTCCTAAGCAAGCTATTTAAGCTATCAAGGTGTCTAAGGGATTCCTCTAACTAGGAAAGCACAAGAACACACCACGTGTGGGGTTTAAACAAGAATTACAAATATATTCCCCTAAGTTGAACCCCTCTGGGGACATTGAAATAGTAAACAGGGGCCAAAACACTAAAATGGAACCCACGATCAACCTCACTATGTCCAACTATTGCTACTAAAAGCTACTCACTCAAAAACAAGACCTCACCAGAAAGTCTGACAAATGGAATATAATCGAAACACCTAAAAACACCATGGAAAACTAAAAGAAGGTATAATATACCTAAATTGCCTCAGTATTATATAGCTCATCCAGTATTGTGTCGTGGTTCATCCTGATTTAGAATAAATCTTAAGAACTGATGAAAAACAAAAAATTAGGGCATATGAGCCTAAATCCAAATAGTGCATTCTTTTTTTTCGAAGAATCAAGAATGAATAAATAGGAATTGAGTAATTACCTATATTGTTCCAACGTGACATATGGTGCACCAATCCGAGTCTTGATGACTTATATACTTGAAAAACTATAATATAGGGGTTTTGGGTTTGAAAAATGAGAGACAAAGCTTTTTAATAAAAAAGTTAAGCTTCTGCCTCTTTTATAAAAACACCCTTGTTGGGAAAGTACACGATGTGTGCCTCAAGTACACAGTGTGTTCTTCATTTTTTTTCTGATCCAGGATGGCTACACATTGTGACAACCACGTAAACATCGTGTAATTGAAGTACACAACGTGTAGACCAAGTACATGACGTGTACCTATCCCATGACCAGATTTCATCATGTTTCCCATTTATTTCCCAAAAACAACCTAACTAGCCCATGGCCTTTCTAGGTCATATGAAGAAGAATAATGTAAACACATTTAACCCAAAAACAAGATACATACCTCAAGAAAAATCCAGGATCTTTCATATCTGATGCTTCACGTGTGAATAGTTTGGTAAGATTTCCAATCATTGTCCAAATATGAGGACAGTGAAAGGGAATACCCATCAACCTTCACATAGGCCAACGGATAAAGGTTATTTTTTTTCTATCACGATGGATGAAGATAATGCTCAGAATGATGTGGTGGAAGGTACTCTATTTATTCTCTAAAATATAGTAAGTAATTTGTTTGATTCTTGTACTATATATTCCTATATTTCCTCCATGTTTTCAAAGAATATAGAATCAATCCTTGAACTTATAGAAGTAGAGTTATTATTAAATTATATTTTAGGGATTATCCACAAATCAGAATTATATTGATACTCTATTATTCACTTTGTTGAGAACAATCTCATCGCAAATGTAGTATTCATTCCCTTGATGTAATTTGACATTATACTATGGATGGACTAGATCTCCATGTATAATTATAAAATCAACTAAAGAAGTGGTGAAGTCTTAGTATTATTTAATGGAAAACCTACACCTGTCATTAATGGAGAGATATATCATCCTGAGCTTTGTCTAGAAGTACCACCCACCACCCAGATCCATCTTTATGGAAATGATTGGTGAAGACGAAGAAGGAAATGAAAGTATATGAATAAGGAATGTCCCCATATTTCAAGAATACAATAGCATATTTTATAAAGAGTTACTTTGGAAACCCATATAAGGAGTGTTAGAGTTCTCCATTGAACTCATGCTTGGTTCTAAAATGATATCAAAAACCCCATCTAGAATGGAAACCGTGGAACTAGAGGAATTAAAAACAAAAACTCAAAGATCATTTAGAGAAGGGGTTTATCTGTTCAAGTGTGTCTTCAGAGAGAGAACATGTTCTCTTTGTGAAAAATACAGATGAATCAATGAGGTTATGCATTGATTATAGAGAACTTAATGTGATCATAGTGAAGAAAAAGTACCCTATTCTATGTATTGATGATTTATTTAACCAGCTTTATGGGGCTCAGTTCTTCTCCCAGATTGATGTTTGATCTAGTTATCAACAATTGAGGGCGAAGAAAGAAGATATTTCAAATACTACCTTCTGATCATGATATGGGCATTATGAACTTGTTTTTATTCCATTTTTCTTGACTATTTCTCCTTCTATTTTTATGGATTTGATGAATACAATATTTAACTACTACCATTGACACTTTGATGTAGTTTTTTTAAAGATACTCTGATATTTTCTAAATTCAATGAGGAACATGAGTGTCATCTAAGTGGTATATTTATAACTCTGTGGAATGATAGGTTATTTTGAAAATTTATAAAGTGTGAGTTTTGGTTGAAATAAGTTTCTTTCTTAGGGAACATTGAAACCAATGAAGGAATCTCGGTTGACCATTCCAAGACAAGTGTTCTTTAAGAGTGGACTCATCCTTCAACAATAACTGAGATTTATAGTTTCCTTGTTTCCGTAGGATATTATAGGAGGTTCGTGAAAAAAACATTCAAGAATTTATAATCTATTAAACATATTAACTCGAAAATGGTTCATGTTTATCCAAAAAAAAGGAGTGTGAATAATGCTTCCGATATATGAAGAATATATTAGTTACTACAACCCTGTTAACTAAAAACTATATTAGAGAAAGATTCATTATTTTTAGCGATTCAACTATTAAATGTATTGGGTGTGTCCCTTGAAAAATTAAAAGGTGCTTTCTTATGCGTATCGATAGTTGAAGACTCGTGGGATGATATATCCAATGCCTGATCTAGAGCTAGTTTTAGTTGTTTTTTCTCTAAATATTTGGAGGCACTATCTATATTTGAAAAATGTGATATATAAATAGGCCATCAATTTTTTATGTATATATTCACACAAAGTGAACTGAACATGATATGGGGGATACGGTTAGAAATTATTAATGAATATGGTGGTTCAATTCATTACCACCCCTGAGGAGAAAACAAAGTCACCAATGCTTTAAGTAGGAAATACCCTATTTTAATGGAAATGATCATGATTAAAAGACATCCTCTAATCAATGACATAGTAAAATTGTACATGGGAATTATAAGGGAAGTTAAATCCTCAAACCTATACCAAATTATTTATCAACCTTTGTTACAACATAAGATCCTGAAATCTCAAAGAGAATATCATTTTTTTCAGATGAAGATAGAGGATGTGAGGAATTGGAAGTTTCCCGAGTTTAGTATTGATCAAGAAGGTGTATTGGAATTTCATACAAGGATTTTTCTTCCATCTATTTTAGAAATAAATAAATATTTGATGGATGAATATCATAGTTTTACTTTTACTATACATTCGGAAAGAACCAAAATCTATAGGGAAATTCATGACCGTTATTGATGGGATAACAAGAAAGGGGAGATTGTTTAGTACAGTACAAGGATCTTAGTGTGTCTACCTAGGAAGGATGAGAGAAAAATTCCTAATGGGGTATTACATCCACTACTCATACCAGTATGGAAGTGTTGAAATATCACTATGGAGTTTGTCACTGGTATCCCTAAAAATTCTAAAGGAAACAATTCAATATGGGTTATAATGGACTGTCTCTCAAAGACTAACCATTTTATCTCTATTAGGGGAGATTTTTCTCTTGAAAAACATTCCATGATATACAAGAATTATGTTGTATGGCTGTATGGAGTTCCACTTTCCATTGTATCTTATTGTAATCCATGGTTCACATAAATAATCTAGAGAATTATTCAACATTCTATGAGTACCGAATTGAATTTTAGTACATATTATCATCCCCAAACTGATGGCCAATCTGAAAGTACTATATGGACACTCAAGGATATGTTGAGAACATGCTCAATGGAATTTAATGGTTGATCAGATCAACATCTCCTATTAGTTTAGTTCTAATACAACAATAGCTTACATTCGAACATTCAAATGTCACCCTAGGAATCTCTATATGGGAAGCGATGTGGAAATACTACTTGTTGGGACTAATTTGGTGAGGGAAATATTCTTGGGATTAATCTTGTGCCAGATATTACGTAAAATGTTCATGCTATCCAACAACACATGAAGGATTCTCAAATTTAGTAGAAGAGTTATAAGTAAAACTATTAAAGGGACTTGGATATTGATGTTGGTGATAATGTAATACTTCAAATTTCACCTTGCAAGATAATCATGAGGTTTGGAAAGAAAGGGAAGCTCAGCCCTAGGTACATTAGACCCTATGAAATCCTTGAACGCATAATATAAGTGGCCTATAAACTTTTACATCCTCCAAATGCCGCACAATTTCATGAAGTTTTCAACATATCCCTCTTAGGGAAGTACATACCAAACGATTCACATGTATTGAATCCTAAGGTGGTACAATAGGAACATTACATCTCTTATGAGGAGTAGCCAATATAGATCTTGGACTATATAGACAAGGTTCTACATAACATGACTCCCCAAATCATTAAAGTGTTATAGAGGAACCAAAAGTAATAAGAAGCTATGTGGTAATTGGATGAAACAATAAGGCATAAGTAACCAAAAAATTTCTCATTGGAGGGAATGCGATTATATTTCAGGGATGAAATTTCTTAAGGGGGAATGAATGTAATGACCTGAACTTTTTGATTGATAATTGTATCCTAAAAATATGTATAAATTTACTACACAACAAAACTATATCTCATTAGTAATAAAGTTTGTATATTTTAATGTGGCCAATGGTTTTTTAACGTTATATGATCATTGGTCAATTTTGACCATTGGATAGTATGACCGTTGGAAACTATAATTATAATTTTATGATTATTGTTTATAAATAGAAATGATAATGGTTAGTTATTGGATAAATAAGAGTTGATGACCTCATCCAATCAAATTGGGTCATATGCAACACATTTTTCAGATCTTGGAAGGAGACAAAGTCACTGGGCTTCGCTCTGAACCAAGCCTAGGTTGAGCTTCTATATGTTAAGCATGGACAAACTTTTATAATGGAGATGTTCATGTTAGTGAATATTACCACTCAGGTGATGTTATATGAGTTTCCCCAAGAGTACATCACCATCACCCACCATACCCTTTGGTCATGTGTGTGTTTTTTAAGCAGTTATGTATCGAGGCCCTAGTTAAATAAAATTTAATCCATTTTCTTAAATAAAATTATTATTTCATCATTTATATTTTAAGAATAGTTTTGATTAATAAAATGTATGTTTAATTGAGAAGAATTTGAAAAACTAATTTTCATATATTTCTCATCTATATTGAATTATTATGGTAAAATAAATATCATTTTTGAATTTCAAATATCATAATTAATCTATAGTCAGTTTTGGGTATTTTTCTAAGAAGATTCATATTTTGATGAATAGTAAAAATACAGTATTTTTAATCTATATAATTTTTATATTTTAAGTAAATAAATTTGTGAAATCATTTTTGAAAAAAATACATGGTTTTCATCAATAACATATTTAGAGTATGATAGGATCAACTTATTTTGTTTGTGAATTGTAACTTCATAATTTGGAGTGGTAATGTTACCCTTGTGAATAGTAATATGACCAATGGAATAATAACCTCACCAATGTATGTATAAATATAACTGAGGAATCTAAAATGTTACTATGATATAATTATATCATAGTATAATTAAATAAATATTTTAGAAATTTTTAGTTAAAATTAGTATTTTTTCTAGTTAATAATGATTTTACTTAAAAATTTAATTTATTATATTTATAAAATCATTTTTAATAATATGGGGTTAATATTTGAATTCATAATGTTGATATTTAGTTAAGGGTAATTTATTATAATTTTATAAAATAGAATAGTTTTTCGGGAATAGTAAAATTACTGTTTGAGTTTTTCATTAAGTTTAATGACATCATTGCTATATCCTAAAGATGTAATGAATAATTAAAAATAATGGTAGAATATTATTTGTTAACATAACTAACTAGGTTCTCCAAGTTTCCATTATAATAGAAAAATATGATTGTTAATCCCATTGTTTTGGAAATACCAATAATGAGGTGTCATTAGAAATTAATAAAAAACTCCCTCATTTTTGCTATAAATACCCACCCATTATTTCATTTTATTTTATTCATAATTATGTCACAATGATTCACCAATATTATTACCTCCCATGTATTACTCCCATGGTTTCCTCAATCCCCCATGGACCTTATCGTTGAGTTTTAGGTGTGACTATGCAAGTTAAGGGAAATCTCAACATCTTTTTCCTTTCATGCTCTCTTTTTATGTGGTATGTATTTTAAAAATCCATATCATGTTCTTCTGTCCATTTTATTTTATTCTTTTAGTTTATTTATACTAATTTATGAATGGAATACCCATTTCCCCTCTATCTTTAATGTTTTCTAAAACCATGTTTCATACCCGTTATGCTTCCATATTTTTATCTCAAAATTTCCCTCTTTTTATTTAAAATTATATTCCTTTATTTTGGGAATATCCCAACATCAATCTTCTCTAGGTGTATTCACAAATATTTAAAAATTATTTATTTAAGTCATTGTATTAACATACATGGGACCTTTTTTCCTTATCCATGTGTTTGAAATAAAAAAAAGATAATGTTTTTATGCAATTTCTATGAAACCATGATTTTGAAATGAAACATGTTTCTTTTATTCTCCAATAATTATTTATAAGATGTTTTATTATGATCTATATTTCTCAAATTAATTAATACATATTAAGGGTGTGCCTTGATATCTCCCAAATTTATTGGTTAAATAATTTAATCTCTAGAGATGACATGTTTTACGATACCATGGTTAATAAACTCTATAAATTCAATGACACCTCGGTGATAAACCTTAGTGATATTATTATGAATTTCTCAATTAGATGTTGTATCCATATTTACATGTAATTAATCATGTTATTTTTATTATTATAATCCACTTTTTTATTTCTCATGCCTTTATGATATTCTTTATGTTCTTATTGATATGTCTCATGATCACATGTAAACTGTTATTTTTCACTTTCCCTTACTGGGCCTTATGCTCACCCTTTCCTTTAATTTATGTCCATAGGATATGAGATGCATTAGTTTTAGACATGATGAACCTTTGAAGAATCCTTTAAATTGTATTTCTAATTATTTTATATTATTTTCTATTTATTATATACCTTTTTCCAAGACAATGAACATTAAAAGATCCTCTGTTTGTAAAATATAATGAAAAGTTACATAATAAAAAGGCGAGATTCCATAAGAATCATTCGTAAAACCTCAAAAAATATAGGGTCTATCATGTTTCTTTATTTTATGACCATACCGTATTTATAGAATCATTCTCTTAGTCAATTACTTCCCCTCATGAATGCATTCCATACTTCATAACCATGGGAGTTTTCTCACAAATACATGGTGTTTTGAAATTATTAAAGGTTAAGAATTAATATCCTCATTAAATAAAAATCATTAGAATGTGAGAATGTGGTGGACCTTAGCATTTCTTCTGTTGTGTCACTTGGTCTGGGAATTTTATATTAACACTTTTTTTATTTGGGTCTCTACAATGTCATTTTCCCCATTATTTCATCCACATTAGATTTATATATTTATAAGTAATTAGGATATTTGGTTTTATTTTCCTTCACACAATTCCTCTTATATGAATTAGCATTATTTTTCTGAGCATGAATAAATGTTTCAAGTTTCTATTCTTTTTTAAGTCAAATAGTTTTTTCTAGAAACGTTGTTCGTATAATTAAAATATCATTAGTCTCATACACATCTATCTCTTTCTTTATAGACATCATGTATGTAATAAATGATTTAGAATTAAAAACCATTATTCCATTTTCTTCATTACTATTAATTTTTTTAAACTATGCAACCATGTCATGAAATAATTGGGTATATGGCCTACATTATTTCAACTTCCAGACACCTTTTTATCTTCTATTTTTACTTAATGTTCTGGGGAAACCTCTCAATATCATCATTAAGGATTTCCAACACCATGTCAATCATTTTTTATGAATATTTTATTAAATTATTATGTGATTTAAAACCCCTCATTAATGCTTAATTTTAATGGTTTTCATATAAATTTTCATGATCTATCGTATCATTTCTTAATATAAATTCATTTTTATGTATGTTTGATATCCAGCTAAAAAGTTATGACTTTGTTTTTGTGTCAATATTATTAAATTTATTTAATTGATTACTCCTTGGGATATAATATTATTCAACTATTTCAATCATCTTCATGTTTGCAAAACTATTCACATGAGTACATTAGTAATTTCTTATTGGAATATAACAAAATTTGTCATAAATGTGGCCATAAATGTTGAAAAATTCAGGACAATTTTCAAGACACTCATATGTTTTATGCAAGCCTAGATTCCTCTTTTTCTATGACTTCAACATCTATTCAGCAAGATTACTTATATAAGAATCATTCCTCACCTTATTTTACATTTATATGTTGTCATGTTGTTCCTTCAATCTATATCCATGTGATCAAACCTCCACTAACACCAACAGTGGGAAAAAATTCATTAATTGATTGATGAAATCTATCCATATTTTTCTTCATGAAGACTGTTTTATTTTTAGGTATTCTATCTCACTTTTTGTATTTTTTGGGGAACTACTCTTCTAACATATTCCCATATCTAACATTATTTACATATGAGGTCACCCAAAAAAAATTCTAACCCTCTATTTTATAGAATTATATTCTATCATGAACTGTTTGATAATTCTAATTCAGTGCATGGATGTACTTTTGTATTGTGATACCTTCTCTTCCTTGTTCTTATAGTGGGTTCCTAAATAAAACATCATGAGATATCCTTTCCATATAATTGAGTCCCTTTAAGATGTATTGTGATATCTTCTATTCCATGTTCTTATAGTGGGTTCCTCAATAACACATCATGATATATCCTTTCCATATAATTGAGTCCCTTTAAGATGAATTTGTTTTTTTATATCTTGTGTGAAATCAAAGTTATTTTCAAATATTTGAGATGGTCAAGAATGAAATTGTTCCATATTTTTCAATTTATTATCTGGATCATCAAACGTCAAGTTGAGTAAGTTATTTTCATCACAAACAACCTCCATCCAAACTTTGCAGTCACACTTAAACTTATGAACATGTTCCTCATATATGTTTATAAACTCTTGTAGTGAACTATCATGTTTAATAAATATAATTTCTTTCAGATATATTTGCACATCCATGGGACTCATAATTACCTTGTGTTGCTTCACAAGTGTATTGAATACCATAATAATATGAACCATAACCAATTATCTCTAAAAAACTAGTTTGTTTTCAAATTTTCATATATTGGTGATATATTATATTTTCAATGTGAACCTTTCTCACTCCTATATTTATGAGTTTTAAAAGGGTTATGTATATTCAAACCTATTTATCTCATGAATTCTCCAAAAAATCATCATACTATTCTTGTTATGATTTTCCTCAAATTAATCCTTTTTAAAAAATAATTAATTCACACACCTTATAAAGAATATTATTTAGTTATTTCTGACATGAGAGTAAAATTATAACTATATTTTGATCTCTTCATGATCTTCCAATATTGAACTATAGTTATCAAAAGGATATCTATCATTAGATTAATAATGTGAGAACATGTGGAATTACCAAATATTAATATGTAATTAACCCCTTTCATTAATTAGGGTCCTCTTTGCCTTGTAGTCCTTGTTCATTCCCTTGTTTTGTAACATATTGGATAAAATATCATATTCTGTAGGAGTGTGTATTAAAAATACACCTTTTCTATAATGTTCAAAATTAAAAATATATTGAAATCTATATTTCATCATATTATAGTAATTATATTAGGGAAAACGTATCTATAAAGAACTCATATAAATATCCCTTTTATGCAAACTAAGAATCCCCTTATGATGAGTGCAGACGCCTAGGGGGTAATTATGTGTTTCTTATTTTACTAAATATCAATTTATCATAAAACATATTTTTTATTTTACCTCTGTTTTCAATTTTTAAAATTATGTACATTAATATTTTACCTAAAAACATTACCATTATGAATGTATGTAAAGAAAAATATATGCATATAGTATTTTTTTCATGTGTTGGTACAAATCCATATACCTTTTGTTGATTTTTTTTCACCACAATAATGTATTACATATAATAATAAAAATAAATATAATAGGACTAGTGTTTCATAAAAAGCATTCTAGAGTCTCTTGGTACTTACAAAATAATTGTTTAGAAAGTGAATCATTCAATTAGATACTAAATGTAATCACCACGTTTCAAAATTATATCCTAGTATATCTCATTTCACATAGAATATATATTGTTCAACCACATATATATGTATGTGATTATTTGATGTTTTTCTTAGTATTAAATCATTGGTTTCGTGGAGGATGCTTCTACACCAATGTAGTAGATCTCTATAAACTCAATAAGAGATTCTTCGAATACATTAAGATATTTTATAATAGTATATGAAAAATAGTCACTAATAATAGCTCATATTACTATAACTTATATTATATCTTCTAACATCACTACATCACTTAATCCCAGTCTATTTTACTCTTATATAAATTCTTCCTCCATGGACATAATAATAATATCTTCTTCTTCAATTAGAATTGATACTCAGATGAACATCTTCTTCTGCACATGCTGTGATTATTATTTTTCTTATTTTCTATGAGTTATTTTCAATGTTTACCACATTTCAAAATAAGATATATTGTTTTCTCAAATAACAAACATGTGAACACCAATATCTTCCTACCTTCTTTTTTTTAAAATGTAGTTCACTAGAAAACTAGATTAACCATTTCCGAATTTAATATATACCTATCTAATTATGAGGTCATGATCTACCAACTAATTTATTTTATTTTTTATATGATGGTATTACTGTTATACTAATATTTATTTTTTCAATAAAAGATATTGATTGGAAAATAATAGGAGGAACATTATATATTCGTTTCATTTTTTTCAGAATTTTTCTTAGTAAAAAGATAACATTTATATAAGACTCCAGCAGCCTCAATATCTCATAATATTCTCTTCTTAAACTATAAAAACACAAGTGAAATCCATAGCTTGAATCATTTTTCTTGATTATGGATAAATTACACAATGAACAAGGATGTGGATTCACCTAATAATTAATTATAGTGAAAAAGAATAGTTTATTTCAGTAACTCATCCTCTTCTTCTTCATCTATATTCCATTGATATAAAATGCACCTCTTCAATATCAGATTCATAATATTTAAATCTATTATATAGAATCACTTCCTTTATAATTAGTGATTTCCATAATATACTGATTTCGTTAGAGTGTTCGAAAAATTCATTGGAAACATGTCTTGGATAATCTATATGTTCATTACATGGTTGAATCACAACAGTCATTGTGATATTTAATACTGTCTACCTCATCATCAAAATATTATGATTTACCATCAATTCAAATTATTATAAATCTAAATTAATAGTTAAAATCAAAATTTATTTTCCATATATTCATCATGCACTTTTATTCTTTTCAAACCACCGTGTATTATGACTTAATATAGAATCATGATAATTGTATCATGATTGAATAGTTTTAGATTCAACGAATATTTTTTTACATAAATCTGGAATATAGTCCTTAAATGTCAATTTTAATGTTCTAACCACCCCCCAACCATTCATTTTCAATCCTAGAATCTACATAATGACCATCACTCAACATTACCAACCATGTATCTTATGTGTATTATGTGGTTTTAATCATTAAAAAAATATTCAATATAATCGAATTCAATTTATTCTTTAGATTGATCATCAGGAATTATCATTGTATTTAATTCTACACCATCCTCTATAAATCCACAATGATTCGGATACAACACATATTCTAAAAGATAATAGTAGAAGGGTTAATCAACCAAATGACTATTCTAAAGACCACATGAAGCATTTGGATAGACTAGATGACTATGTGGACTCATTTCATTACCATTCCAAATAACCATAATGATTAACCATGTGAATTTTGATTGAAAACATGTACAAATTACATACAATGTTTGTAACATCATAAAATTTGAATATATTTATTTCCTTAAATAAATGACAAAATTAAACAATCGTTCAATAATTAGAAGAAGATAAATAATATTTTATGTGAACTTAAAGAAAATTGTTTAGATACTCCCTAAATATTTTAAAAGATATGATTCACTATACTAATTCAACATGATTATTTGAAAAGTTAAATAATAATCTCTTTTGATTTTATTTAAAAAATTATAAGTCATTGTTTATAAAATTTCATTTCATGTAAAGGTGATTACTAATCACATAAAATTACTTCTATTTTGGTGTGGAATTTAAAATTATTATTAAAATAAAAATATATTCCTTTAATATAATTAATTTTCAATATACTGTTATTAGTTAAGAAATAACATATATATATAGAATTTTATTGAAACATAAAATAATTATTAAATTTGTAATTTAATTAATAATAAGTTTGTAACATATGTCGATAATATTTTAATAAAATTAACTAAAGACATAGAATTATGGATAAGTATAAATTTATATTATTTATCATGGTATATAGGGTTTTTTGGTTGAAGTAAATATTATACAATAGGAATTAAATTATTGATCGAATATATTAACATGTTAGAAAATTACTGGATTATATTATTTTTAGAATTATAAATAAGGAATTATAAATTTTAATAGTTAAAATATTATTATTCATAATAATAAATTCTACATAAGATTAGTATGTTTAGTCATGTAAGGGTATGGAAGTGGTTTGGGGATATGTAAAATTCAGTTTCTACTCATATAATGGTAGGTTGATTCTAATTTATTTGTCATGTTGTGATCATGTAAGGTTAGAATTGATAATTTAATGTTTTAGTAAAGGTATGAACTCAAATATATTCTCATATAAATGTAATATTTATTACCTTCATAAAGTTATATTACTGATTACATATCTCTTATAAGGGTAAAAATGTTTATTTAAAGACAAGGAAAGGACATACATAAGTGTAGTAGATAATTAGTGTTGTATTCATGTAAGTGTTATCTGGTGTCTCTTAGTTCATGAAAGGTTGATTTTAAATTAGGTGTAAAGGTAGTTCATAAAAGTTTATTCTTATGTGATGGTCTTGTGGTGATTTTGAAAACCTAGATAAAGGAGAAATCATTTCCACTAAAATGTAATCTCAATCTTGATTAATGTTAAGTGATCCTTCTTAGATTTAATCCTTCTAATCGTTATATTCTTCATGAAATGAATCTTGTGGATAATAAATGGTTATAACTGTATATATAAATATATATATTAGGCATCAATTAAATAATTGGATGATGTAAAGTAAAATAATGATGTATAAAAGAATCCACAATAATCATCTTTATGATGTGTCTGTTTTAGATACTATTGAATAATTTTAAAATATATGTGTAATATTTCATTATAATATTGGTTTACAAACTATTTTCATTGACATAGAAGATCATTCTTAAAAGAACATAACCGAAATATAAATGTCCTCCTTTATATAGATTATATTTATTATTTATCCTCATGCATTGAAGTAGTTTTCAGCATGATTTGTAGTCCATAATATCTTAACCTCCATGGGAGCATAAAATTTTTAGTTTTATGTTTTATTAAATGATTATATATAGTATTTCAAAATTGTATCATGATGTGGAAAGTTGATTTTGGTGGCTGCATATGACCATCTATACTTATCCCCATAGATTGGAGATTTGGTTATTTTTTGGTAGTTTTGTATAATGATAAGGTATATGATTTCGTGGGTTTGTAAGATATTAAGATAATTTATATTTTATATAAACATCACTATAAATGTTATTTTATCAAATCTATAGAATTACTAGGATTTTGAACTAGCCATTCAAATACATAATATTTAAATACAAATATATAATTAATGCTAGTTATTTAAAGAGAACCTTTCCTTCAGGTTAAAACTATATTAGTTTCAAGTAGAAAATAGGTTATATCATTATATTTTCATGTTCAAGAGGTGAATTTAGAAAGATGTACAACCTGATATTATGAGTCTAAACTTGAGAAAAGAGGATATGCATATTAGGAGCTCACCTTTTTTCAAGTATTAAGTTAAGGGATTTCATCCCAATTTCCTTACACTGAGGAATGTTTTAATGTTATGCACAAAAATTATTTTATATGGTGTATATGATGAAAATTGTAAATTTTATATAATTAATCCTTCATGATACATTTTATTTTATGTTGGAAATCAAATTATTTCATCCAAAGGGTTTCTAGATCAATCTTCTTTAATTGGGTTATATCACCACTCCATATATTATATTATGCCAATATTATGATTGAAAAGACTTTTTATTAATATCGGTTTTATTTTTAATTTTTTTATGAATATTTTAACTTATTAATATTAATAACTCTATTTATTAATTCCTAGTTCAATGGAATTATCTTTTTATGGGTTATTTGTCTCAAATTTTATTTCTTTGGGACTAACATTCATGTTATGAACCTATATTATTTTATGAGGTGTATTTACATTCCCTTTTACATGTTATATAATAAATCTCCTTATGATATTGAAATTTAGTGTTTGATTCGATTTTATTCATCATTGTGGCTTCAGATTAAAAAATCACCAATGTTTAGGGGTTTATGTTTCAATCCCATTTTAATCAATTTATTTATACTTGATTTTTTTGAAGTAATTATACAAACATTTTCTAATAAAATATTTTCATTTTTATTCTAATATGGTTAATTTTAATATTTTTATGTTTTAGTACCAAATTTATATCTTTGGTACTCAAAATTTTCTGGAACATGTGTTTATGAAAAGGTGACTTTATTTCTCCTCCTTGTATTGGAAACATTTTTCTTTCAAATCAATGTTTTCTAAAATTTGATCAAGAATGTTTTTATTTACTACTCAATATTTTTATAAAGTGTTTTTGACATATATTTCATTTTATTTAGAAATGTTTTATATATTTTTTAGACATTTTCCATATGAAGGATTCTTTATTTTTTACTAAAGTGTGAAATGAATTTTTTATTCTATAATATATGGATTAATAAAATGTTTGTTCCATTATAATTTTTTAATCCAAAAGTGAATATTTCAAAGGTTATTTTCAATGAAATTTTTTTCCATGATATTTTGGAAATATTTTGATTTTAATTAAATGATTTCATAGTGGAAATGGTATTTTCGTCCTTATTTTTTTAATGATATCTGAATGTTATTTCAATTCATCAAAGACCACACCGCTTGCATTTGATTATGGTTAACTATGGATATGTTTTATTGTTAACATAATTATTCTTTCTTAGGATGAATTATGATGGATTACAATGCATTTTCATAGGAACCTTTTCTTTTCCACAAGTAAATTACGTTATAAAATAACAATATTTTTTATGTTATAGAATTCATTATTTCATATTTTATGTGTATATTATAGTTCTTGGAAATTGTTTATAATGAATAGTGTTACCAATATAGCTTACTATGATGGGTGAGCCTGATATATCTCTCTAATGAATTGGGTAAAGGGATAGACTAAACTGGTTATAGGTTTCTCCTAAGATATTTATTTAATTTATGAGGTTTGTTATTAATTTTGTAAGAGTGATTTTATGAGAGATACGGAAATGATGTTACAAGTAACCAAAAAGTTTTTTTTTTATTTTTTTATGTTCTAATAGATATTTTTTGTAAGAATTATTTTTTTTACATGGATCATAATTGTGTTCTGATATGAAATATGTCTTTTGTTAAAGCATTATATCATGGATCATGTTTTGTGATCATGGTTTTGATGGGTACAAAATCACTTATGTTATTGGGATTCGCTTCGATTATTTCATCATACCCTTATACACATCTTATTTTTTATGATGACATTCAATTGTTCGTCCTTATATTTACCCATACTAACCATTTGAGCTCACCCATCTTGTGTTTTACATTTCTCAGAGTAATAAAGATTGATGTAAAATGAATCATGTCTATAAAGGATTAATGTGTGAATATATTTATAGGATATGTTTAATACATAACACAAAATAAGTAAAACATGATATAGTAGGAAAATAATCACTTAATTTCATGGGTATTATTACATACGTGTTTTATTTATAATTTCCAAAAAATATAATTCTCAATGGTACTTGTGAAAGTAAGTTATCCAATAATTCCTTTTGATGTTCAACGTTTTGGATTGTTGAAATTGGGTCCCATTTAAATATATATGAGCCATAAATTTATATATTATGTTTCTAGCACCATATCTGAGATTAAAAATTCTAGGCAGTAAGATTTTTTATCAAAGGAATGGTATAAATAACTTTTGAAATAAGAATGTTTCCATGTTTGGTTAAATTTAGAGTTATGGATACCATTGCCATTTTATAATTTTAAGGTTGACCATAAGTGATAAGGCATAGAAACACCCTTCTGAAATGTTATTTCATGGGATTTTAAAGTGATTAATTATATTTTGATAGATTTTCTATTAGGTTGAGTTAAATTCAACATTTTTTTAACATGAAGTATTACTTCAGAAGAATGCTATTACATATTTTGGAATTTATGTTGGATGTTATGATACAACCATTTTGGTTAAAATTTTATTTAATGTTTTGGTTATTGAGGTTAATTGGGATATATTTCTATTTATTTTTTGAGTGATCTTTGTTAAAACCTTTTTGTTATTATTAAACTTTTGATAATAATGTATTATTTATTCATTTAAAGGATAACTGATTTTGTAGAATTATCATATCATATTCAAACCATTTTATTTTTATTAAACATAATAATAATAGTTTTAATGAGTTTTTATACCACCTCGTTAATCCAGAGATGATTATAGTGAATAATTAATTAAGTATTCATACACATTATTTAGAGCAATATATGAGGTATTAGTAGAGAATTATAGAAAAAAATATCAAAAGGAAGAAAATTTGTTAATGTATATTATAAAAATCATGTACATATATCTCTATGTGTTCATAGTCAAAAAGGTAAAGTAATTCATCAAATCTATTAAAACATATTGAACAAAAATGTTATCATATTACCATAATTTTTAATAAATTAGTGGTCATTTTCAAACCACATTGATTTATGGTTTTGTAGTCATTGGAATTCTAATGATCATTCAATTTTGTTTATCAATATTATCTAATAAACTCTATCACTATTTGAATATTACTGTTTTACTCTATTTCTATATATTCACATCCCACTAATTTTAACCTATTTTGTAACCAAGTTATGTTTTAATCGAGATGAAAATTCCATTTCAATTTCCAATTGTTCAAGAGGATGTTTTATAAAACCATTTTATAATGAGTATTTTAAATAAAGGAATTTCCAAATTTTGAACCATTTATTACCATGACCATGTTCAAATTGAAAGGGTGAAATTTATTTAATGGAGGTAATTTAAATTCCAAAAAAAAATTTATTATATTTATTTTATTTTATTAAATGTCATAATTAGAAAATATTTATATTATTTAAACATGATGAAATAAATTCTAAGTGAACTTTATAAAAATATGATTAGAAATTCACTCAATATATTAGAAGATGTGATTCAGTATAATAATTCTATATCATTACTTATAAAGGTATATAATAATCTCTTTTGATGTTATATAAATAATTATAATTCATTTTTAATAAAATTAAATTTCATGTGACATTGTTTATTAATAACATAAAATTACATTTATTTTCTTTGTGAAATTCAACATTTTGATTGTAATGAATAAAATTTTGTTTTTAACACTTCTACATTAGAATATATTTTAATTATTTATGAAATAAGATTCATTTAGATGTTTATGTAAACATAAAATCATTTTAAAATTTATAATTTAATAAAAAATTTGGTTATAACTTATGTGTGTAATACTCTAATAAAATTTAGCTGTGACATTGAGTTATTGATCCATATAAATTTATAATATTTTTCTTTTTAAAGAATGTATTTTAAAGAAATGAATATAATAAAATAATAATCAAATGAGATATGGAATATTATAATATGTTAGTAAATTGATGGATTAATTTTATTTTAGAAATATAATTATATAATTATAAATTATAGTAGTTAAAACATTATGTTATATAATGATGAATTCAATGTAACGGTATAATGTGTTCTAACTTATTAGAAAAGGGATGTTTTGGGGATGTTAAATGGTCAAATAATAGTCACATAAGCATAGGTTGATGCTCATGTAAAGGTCAAATTGTTGTCACGTAAGGGTAGATCTAGATATATCAAGAATTTGTTAGCTTTTGTACTCAAATCTAAATTCACATATTATTTAAATTAATTAATAGTGTAAATATTTTTTCCGGATTACACATCCTGTGTTAGTGTAACACTACGGATTTAAGGCTACATAATTTTCTTACATAAGGATAGTCGATAATTGGATTTTAAATCATGTAAGGGTCAGTCAGGGTATCTTTGGTATAAGAAAAATGTGATTTTAGACTTCATGTGAAGGAAGTGAAGTGAACTTTAATCTTACATAAGGTGCGTGAAGAGAGTTAGAAAATATATTTATAGGTAAAAACAATCCACACATTATGTGATCTCCATATCACATAAATATAATCATCTAATCTATGATTTAATCCTCCATCATCATTGTCTTCTTCCTCATGTGAAAGTAGTAAATAATTGAAGGTTATACGGATATATTTATATTATTCATCAATAAAATCATAAGCCGATGTAATATTAATTATAAAGGTATAAAAGATGCTGCAATAATCATATTTTAAGTGGGAATATTTTAGATAATATTAACAAATATACAAATATAAATATAATATCATTAAAATTTGGGTTTACATGACATTTTTATTTATATTGAAGATCAAGATTGGTGGATCATGACACAAGAATAAATGATCACATCTATGAATCCTTTTTAATTTATCACCAGGAATTGTATTAGTATTCAACTTGTTTAGTAAACTATAGGATCTTGACCCCCATTAATGAATCACAATTGGAGGTTTATGGATCAGTATAAGGTAAGAACTAGGAAATAGAGATCTCAAAGGGGCATGGAGTGTTGATATGTATTTTTTTTATATGGACATTCATGATTATCCCCATAAATTAAAGATATGGATAATTTATGAAAGTGTATTATAGTACAACAATGTAAAATTCTTTTTGTGATTTGGATAGTGTAACTTCCCGACTAGGGTTCCACACAATGGTTCCCCAAAATGGCTGGTCACATGTATGACAACCATGCATTTTATTACACACTTAAATATGATTTATTACATAAACTTCACTTGATGGAACATAGAAGATCAAGAGGTTTAGTGTTTTTGATGATTTGGATCATCACATAACAACTTAAAACATTAAATACAATATCCTTATTGAAAACTTCCATTACATGACCGCTAAATTCTCTTGTACTTAGCATTGCACGGGATAACCTGAGGACATGCATAAGAATAGGGTGAGCTATAAAGCACATTAAGGGAATAAACATGGAATAAAATGAGGAATACAATACATGTTAGAAGATAGGCATATCAATATTTCACAAGGTAATCATAAACTTAAAGTCATGATAAATCATGATAATCATGACATGGAAATGTGTCAACAACACTTAACATAGAATTAGCATGAGCCAAGGCTCATGGCACATAGAGCATGAGTAAACCCTCATTGAACATGAAGCATTAGTAAAACCACATAGCACTTATATTACAATGAGTAAAAACCCATTTCACATAACATATCATGATACTATACTTTAACCAATGCATTGGAGCGCTATCATGGTTCCCCCTTCTTAAACAATTTACTTCATGCATAAGTGTGCCACATTGATAATAATACATTGAATCATTCAACATTATATTTTATTCCATGATAAATGAATGTGGATACATACATGATACTATTTAAGAAATAAGTAAATGTGTATAAAGGTGAATACCCTTGATGGATAAATGTGTGTGGTATTCACAACACAATGAATTTGACTTGGAAAAACGTGGTGCAATTTCGACAGCATAACGACGTAACATAAGAACACATAAAAATGGTTGATGAGAGAGAAAGATATGTAACATAATATTTAAAGGAAATGGATAATAAGTGGGTTATATAGATACATGTACCAAAAAATTTAATGGAATTTAGATTCATGATACAAAATAATTGGTTGAATGTAAATGAGGAGAGAGAAATTTCATTCAGAATTTCAGTATAGTAACAGGTGTACATGGGAGGAATTTAATTTGAGAGAAAGGGGTCTCCCATCATTCAAACATAAGGTGGGAAGTATGGGGGAGGTGTGAAACTACAATCCAACATTTATAATTGAAATTAAAAGGGCATAACAACTTAAATGAAATTGGACAAAAGTGAAAAAGGAAGAAAAAACCCTTACTTGGAAGTGTGATTCCAAAGGCATGAGGGAGGCTTGAGAGAGGCTTATTCGGAGCTTTGGGCACCTTGGGGGGATTCTAGAGAGAGGAGGACAGAGGTTGGATGAAATCCAAAGGCATTTAGTGAGGAAGAAGTGGGATCTTGGGTGGGTTTGTATAGAAAATGAGAGAGAATTCCTTATTATTTAGGTTTGGGACACCTCACATTAAACTAATCCAAACCACAATCCAGACCATGGTTTTTTCCCATGGTTTTTTCTCAAGGGAAGTGGAAAAAAATATTTTATAATTCCAATGTACGAACTTCTTAATATAATGGGGTTGCTTATGTGGAGGTGAGTCACACTCCAAAGGAAAACAATTTAAAAAGAAAATATGTTTAATAAGTCTTGAAGGGTCCATTAATGTTTTGTAAAATAAGTCAAACAAACCCAAAAACAAATTATTTTAATGAAAAAAATATATATTGTCCAAACATAAAGCTTATTGTGTTTTATTACATCACTATTGGGTCATTATGATGTCATAAAAGACATTATATATTTAAACGGTATTTATTTTTTACCAAAAAAAATTGACTATCTCAGAAAATTATTAAAAATTCACCATTGGATAATTTCAAAATCCTGATTCAAGATATAATATTTATTTTATCTAAATAATTTTCAAAATATGTTAATTTTCACTTTTAAAATAAACACCTACATTTATTGAAAATTCACGGGTTTTGATGAAAATGGATTTTGAACCATAATAAAAATTATAATTGCATTCATAAAATTATACTGTAATTTATATATAATAAAAATTAATTTATTAATAATAATAATATTTTATTAAAATAATATTTATTTCAAAAATCAATTAATTCATGAGAATAGATTTTTTTGTTCAACATTAACTAAAAATACTATTTGTGCTTAAAAAATTATTTACAAGGTAATAATAATAATATGAATGTATATTCATTATTATATAAAAAAATAATGTGAATAACCATAGTACTAGGGTCTTGTTAAATAACCCCTTAAAACACCCGCATAATACCGAAGGGTGAGGTGCGTGATAGTGACAAACTCTTGGGGTGGCTTGGATAACATTGCATGCGTGGTGATCTATATCAACTTCAAATTCTCCCTTAGATAGTTCCATCCGAGCTTAACCTGTTGAAACTCAGATTGGGCTTGGTCAAGAGAGAAGCCAAATGACTCCCCCTCCTTTTTGAGATCTGACAAATGGGCTTCGTAAGGAGCAATTCTACTGGATGAGTCCATCGCTTCCTTTGTCTAAGTAAATTTTATTGTTAAAGCCCATATTTATACTAATAATGTGACCACTGTTCAATGGATATATTATAAACGATCAGAAATCAAAATGGTATTTTAAAATGCAAAAACATAAAACAAAATAAGTGCATATGTTGTATGACCATTACACATATTATGGAATTTAATTAGATCAAGTGGGATTTTCATTAACCAATGTTTGGGTCATTACAATATTACCCCTTTATGAAATTTCACCCTTGAAATTTCATTTTACATTCTAGGCCAAAAATAGATGCGGGTACATTTCCTTCATTGCTTCCTCTAGTTACTATGTTGCTTCTTCGTACTTATGGTTTCACCATAGTACCTTGACCAGATGAGTAGTATTGTTTTGTATATCTTTGTCTCTACGATCCAAGATCTTCACTGGCTTCCCCTCATAGGAAATATCATCCTCCAACTGTACCACCTCGTAAGAGAGTACATGTGAAGGGTCTGGTATGTACTTTCTTAAGAGTGATACATGAAAGACATCATGTACTTTTTACATGGTAGGTGGATGTGCCAGTCGATAGGAAACAACCCCGACACGATCAAGGATCTCGAAGGGGCTGATGTACTAAGGACATAACTTCCATTTCATTCCAAACCTCATGACCATATTCCACATAGATATGCATAGAAACACCATGTATCCAATCTTAAACTCAAGGTCTCATTGACAGTTATCTACATAACTCTTCTGTCGACTCTGGGCTGCCTTGATATGCTGCTGAATGGTTTTCTCCTTCTCCAACATTTCATCGACCATTTCCTGTCATAGAAGATTACACTCAATGACTTCATCCCAACATGTTGGTGTTCTCCACCTCTTCCCATATTGGGCATCATAAGGTGCCATTTGGATGCTCGAGTGGAAACTGTTGTTATATGAGAACTCAACTAGAGAAATATGTTGATCCCATCCTCTTTTGAAGTCCATAGAACACGCTCTCAACATGTATTCTAGTGTCTGAACAGTTCGCTCCGATTGGCCATCAGTTTGAGGAGATAGGTTGTACTAAAGTTCAGTTCAGTGCTCAGAGCATGCTGGAGACTTTTCCAAAACATTGAGGTGAATCTAGGATCACAGTCATATACAATAGATAGTGGTACTCCATGCAGCCTTACCACTTGTTTGATGTAAATCTTTGCATGTTGGTACAATGAGAAGTCCTCTCGAACAACGATAATGGGATATGTCTTTGTAAGATGGTCCACAATGACCCATATAGCATTATTTCCTCTGGATGTACTTGGATGTCTAGTGATAAAGTCCATGGTAATGTTCTCCCACTTCCATGCTGGTATGGGTAGTGGTTGCATCATCCCCTTAGAATTTTGTCTCTCAGCCTTCACTTGCTGACATACGATACACTTTGATGTATATTCGGCAATCTCCCTTTTCATATTGTCCCACCAAAAGTTTTCTCGAAGATCTTGATACATCATTGTGCTCCCTGGGTGGATATAGAAGGTCGATCTATGTGCATCATTCAATAGATCCTTCTTTATATCTGGATCTTATGGTATACATAACTGCATCCCAAATCTTACAACTCCTTCGTCATAAACTTTGAAATCAAAGGATTTACCATTTCTAATAGCATCAACCTTTATATGAATTTCCACATCTTTTATTTCAGCATCCTTTATTCTCTCCTAGAGGGATGGTTGATAAATCATTTGAAAAAGTATTTATGACGTTCCTCCCTTAATGATTCCCATGTCTATCCTTTACAAATCTTGAAATATTGGATCCTTTACAATTATCATCATTGATAAACATGCATGATCTTTTCTACTTAGAGCATCCACCACCTTATTTTCCTTTCTGGGATGGTAGTGGATTGAGAAGTCATAATCATTGATAATCCGTATCCATCTTTGTTGGCACATATTAAGCTCTCTCGATGTGAATATATATTTGAGACTCTTGTGGTCAGTATATATCTCACATTTCTTCCCATAGAGATAATGCCACTAGATTTTCATGGAAAATATCACAGCCGCCAACTCCAGATCATGTGTTGGATAGTTTTTCTCATGGATTTTCAACTTCCTTGAGGAATAGGCTATCACTTTATCATTTTGCATAAGCACACAACCTAATCACTTCTTAGAAGAATCATTATACACCACATAGAGTTTTCCACTTGTTAGGAGTGTGAGTAATGGAATAGTGATAAGCCTCTTTTTCAACTCCTTGAAACAATCTCCACATTCATATGTCTAGAAAAACTTTACTCCCTTCCACGTCATCAGGGTCATTGGGTTTGAAAATTATGAAAAGTTCTTCACAAATTTTCGACAATACCCATCTAGACCCAAAAAGCTACAGATCTATGTTACAGAAGTTGGTCTGGGCCACTCTTCAATTACCTTCGTCTTGTTAGGGTCCACAAATTTCCCTTTGCTAGTGATAACATCCCCCAAGAATGATACTTCCTCCATCCAGAACTCACATTTACTATACATCGCATAAAACTTCTCCCTTTTCAAATTTTTTAACACAGTTTTCAAATGCTCCTCATGTTCCTCCATGCTCTTGGAGTATATCATAATATCATCAATAAATACTACCACAAATTTGTCAAGGTAATCTCTAAATAATCTATTCATTAAATCCATGAAAATTTCTAGAGCATTAGTGAGTCCAAAGGGCATCACTATGAACTCATAGTGTCCATACCTCATTCCAAAGGTAGTCTTGGGAATATCTTCCTTCCTCACCTTTAATTGGTGATATCTCGACTGAAGGTCTACATTAGAGAAATAACTATCCCCATGAAGTTGATTGAACATGTAATCTATCCATGGTAGGGGATATTTGTTCCTTATCGTGATTTTATTTAGCTCACAATAATCAACGCAGAGGTGCATTGATCCATCCTTCTTCTTGACGAAGAGGACTGGTGCACCCCACTGTGAGGCACTCGAGTTTCTAAAACCCTTCTCCATATTCTCTTGTAACTTCTTATTCAACTATTCCATCTCAAAAGTGGACATTCTATACTTTTTATTTGAGATTGGTAGAGATCCAGGTATATGTTCAATTGAGAACTCACCCTCTCAGTCCGGAGGAATACCAGGAAACTGTTCCGGGAATACATTAGTGTAATCCCTCACGATTGGCATGTATTCAAGAATGATTCTCTCCTTTGACTCAATCATTTGACCTATATATACTTTCTCATAAGGTAGAAATACCCTTACTTGAGACGATGATTTGAAAGGAGATTCACATTCCTCCTTGCATTTGTAAATAATTGGAGGATGCTTCGGGATGTGTAGAGTGATATCCCTTTCCTAGCATTTGATATTGGCTTTGTATAAAGATAGCCAATCCATGCCCAAGATAGAATCAAACTCCACTAAAGGATGTATGGTGAGATTTTTTGGGAGGTTCAGTCCACAAACATTAACTGGGGAGGAGTTATAAACCATGGACACAACGATTTCCCCATTCGTTGTTCTCACAGATAACTTTTCCTTCAAATTTTGAGGTGGTGTTTGAATTTGTCTACTAAACATGTAGGATATAAAAGAATGTGTAGAACCAGAATCCAATAGTACATTCACTATTATTTAATGAATAACTAGCGTACCTTTTATTACATCATTATCCGGCTCCACCTAAGTGGTAGTGAAATCATAAGCCCTTCCTTGTTTCCATGGAGGTCGTTGTTAATTTCCTCCAACAACCCTCAGTATAGGGAAATTGTTTACATAATTCCCAAGATCCCTGCAGTTGTAACGCTGCACTGCTGGCTGAGTGTTGATCTGAACCTTCCTTTATTATTCAAAATCAGTGGGATTTGTCATATCCCTTCGGCAGTTCTTGGCCAGATAACAAAACTTTCCACATTTGAAGTAATTCATGGGTCCCTTGAGACAGTTATGAGGATGTTTCATCCCACAATTTTTGCAAGGGGAAAAGTTAGGCTTCTTTTCATCATGGGATTTTTTTGATGGACCACACATGTTGTTCTCCATTTTCCACTTCTTGTCACTGGGCTCACGAGACCACTGAGAGTCTCCAATCTCCATTTCAACCTTGAGGTCACAATGAACATTATCCTCATAACCGTCAAAGTCTCTAATAACCAACTCTTTTCATAGACTCGGATTTAGTCTTCTAAAGAAGCGATCCACCTTGTTTTTGGTGTTCATGAAAAAGCCAAAGGCATACCTTGCAATCCATGTAATGTTTTCTTCTTACGCCCCGATGGACTCATCTTCCTTCTACTTAAGTCTGAGGAACTCACTATCCATATTGAGACAAAGGGTTTGAGGAAAATATTTGTTGAAAAACAATCTCTTGAATTCCTCCCAATTCATGGAATCAATTTCTTCTTGGGATTTGTATTCTTTATCAGTGTTCCCCACTGATCAGCCTCCCCATCAAAATGATAGACCGCCAGTACATCTTTTACCTCTTCGGAGCACTGGAGGATGGATAATATCTTCTCAATGGAGTTAATCCATTATTCTGCAAGGAGGGGATCATAAGATCTACTAAACATGGGAGGTATTTTCTGCATGAAAAATTATAAGAAAAATTACTCTTTCCATGTAGGAGGATGGCGTTCTGCCTGATTCAAGTTATTATACATAACTCATGCTATCTGAGCAAGTACTGTCATGATGTTTTGAGAACCCACTCCCATCATACTAGACATATCATTAGAGAAATCTTCACATTTCCTATCACATTGGTTTGTGGAACATGTTCTTCTATTTCCTTCCAGTAACTAAGAAAAAGGGTGTATAATTAGAGGTCTTGAATACTTAGTAAAAAAAGGAAACATTGAACATAAAATTATGAACTTATAAAGAAGAAGTATATCCTATCTTGTGATTTCTTAGGTTTAAATCTATATCATCCTCAATCAATTTCTTAACTTATATTCTTATGGGCTTTTTTTATCCCTTAATAATGATTTGTACTAAACTCGTGAATCTACCAAAGTATATCCCCTAGGAGTGTCCTAACCAAGAGTGCCACAAGGCTCGTTGTCGTGCACCAATTCTCGTTCGAGTCTAGCTCAAAGCGGTGTTTTTGGGTTTTACCCCTAGGATACATCTATGCTAGAGCCACCTCTACATGCTCATATCCAGAGAGGGATGTATTTTCTTGATAAACCACTTACTCAATACTCACCAAAACATAGGGTTGTTTTTATTAGTCTTCTCTCTATGGCTTCCCCAGGGTTTTCAAATCCTAATCCCAAAAATAACTAAACCTATCCTCGGATACCAACTATGACAAACCTACTTTTTATTACACACTTAAACATGATTTATTACCTAAACTTCACCATATGAAACATAGAAGATCAAAAGGTTTAGTGTATTTGGGGATTTGGATCATTACATAGAAACTTAAAACATGAAATACAACATCATTATTGAAAACATCCTTTAAATGACCACTACATTCCCTCGTACTTAGCATTGTATGGGATAACCTAAGGACATGCATACGAAAAGGGTGAGCTATAAAGCCTGGTAAGGGAATAAACAAGGAATAACATGAGGAATACAATATATGTTAGACAATAGTAATATCAATAGAGAAAAAGGGAATCATAAAATTAAAGGCATGATAAAGCATGATAATCATAACATGGAAATGTGGCAACAACACTTAACATTGAATTAGCATGAGCTAAGGCTCATTGCACATAGAGCATGAGTAATCCCTCATTGCACATGAATCACGAGTAAAAACTCATTGAACTTCTATTAGAATGAATAAACACCAATTTCACATAATGTATCATGATAATATACTTTACCCAATGCATTGGAGTGCTATCAGGGTGCACAATTCTTAAAAATTTCACTACATGCATAAATGTTCCACATGGATCATAAAACATTGAATCATTAAACATGGTCATTTATTCCACAATAAAAGAAAGTGGAATAAATACATGTTACTATTTAAACATTATGAAAATGTTCATAAAGTTGAATACCCTTGATAGATAAATGGGCATGATATTCACTATATAATGACTTTGACTTGAAAAAACACGGTGCAATTTCAGCAGCATAACGGCGTGACATAAGAACTCATAAAAATAGATGATGATAGAGAAAGGGGTGTCTTATAATATTTACATGCCATGGAAAGTAAGGGGGTTATATAAATACTTGTCCCCACAAATATAATGGAATTTAGATTCATGAGACAAAAGAATTGTTTGAATGTAAATGAGTAGAGAGAAATTCCTTTCGAAATTTCGGCATAGTAAAAGATGTACATGAGTGGAATTTAATGAGAGATAAAGGGGCCTCCCATCATTCAAATATAAAGAGGGAAATATGGGGGAGGTTTGAAACCATAATACAACATTTATAATTGAAATTAATAGGGAATAACAACTTATAGGAAATTGGACAAAAATGAGAAAGAAAGAAAAAACCCTTACTTGGAAGTGTGCTTCCAAAGGGTTGAGAGAGGCTTGAGAGAGGATTCATGGGAGATTGGGGCACCTTGGGAGGATTATATATAGAGTAGGATATAGTTTTTACGAAATACAAAGGCTTTGAGTTAGGAAGAAGTGGGAGATTGGGTGGGTTTATATAGGAAAGGTGGGAGAATTCTTTATTATTTAGATTTGGGACACCTCACATTAAATTAATCCAAACCACAAACCAGCCCACGGTTTTTGCCCATGGTTTTTTCAAAAGGAAACTGTAAAATAATATTTTATAATTCCAAAGTCTGAACTTCTTTAAAATAATGGGGTTTCTTATGAAGAGGTGAGTCACACTCCCAAGGAAATCAATTTAAAAAGACAAGATTTTTAATAAGTCTTTATGTGTCCATTAATGCTTTGTAAAATAAGTCAAAAAAACCCAAAAAAACATTATTTTAATGGTAAAACATATATTTGACAAAAAAAAGCTTATCATGTTTTATTACATCACTATTGGTTCATTATGATGTCATAAAGCACATTATATATTTAAACGGTATTTAATTTTTACCCAAAAATTTAACTATCTCAGAAAATTTTGTAAAATTCACCATTGGATAATTTCAACTTCTTGATTCCAGAAATAATATTTATTTTATCTATATAATTTTCCAAATATGTTAATTTTCACTTTTAAAATAAAAACTAACATTTATCGAAAATTCACGGGTTTTGACGAAAATGGCTTTCGAACGTTAATAAAAATTACAATTGCATTCATAAAATTATACGATCATTTATATTTAAAAAAAATCAATTTATTGATAATATTAATATTTTATTAAAATAATATTTAATTCAAAAGTCCATTATTTCATCAAAATAGATTTCTTAGTTGAACATTATCTAAAAATATATTTGTTCTTTAAAAACTATTTACAAGGTAACAATAATAAAATGAAAGTATATTCATTATTATATATATGAATAATGTACATAACCATAGTACTAGGGTCTTGTTAAATAACCCCTTAAAACACCCGCATAAGACCGAAGGGTGAGGTGCACGATGGTGACTGACTCTTGGGGTGGCTCGGATAACATTGCACGCATTGTGATCTCTATCAACTTCCACTTCTCCTGTAGATGGTACCATTTGAGCTTAACCTGTTGAATCTCAGCTTGGTCTTGGTCAAGAGAGAAGTCCAATGACGCCACCTCCTTTCCAAGATCTGACAAATGGGCTCCATAAGGAGAAATTCTACTGGATGAGGCCATCACTTCATTTTTTTGAGTAAATTAGATTGTTAAATCCCATATTTATACAAATCATGTTATCACTATTCAACAACTATATTAGCTACAGTCACAATTCATAATGGTATTTTAAAATCCAAAAACATAAAAAAAGTGCATATGTTGTATGACCATTTCACATATTAAGGATTTTAATTATATCAAGAGGGATTATCATTAACCAAAGTTTGGGTCATTACAACATGACCTCAGGACCACCTCTTTTATTCCATAGGCTATCGACTACCAGTAAGGGTCTAATATCGATCATCAGAAGTCTATACCCAATTTTTAATGTTAAACAATTCCAAATTATATAACCATAACCAGCATAAGGACAATATCACATTATGAACAACACATGAATACAATATAAAAAACTAACAATATATATGAAATTCAAAACATGTTTTATGTTTCAATATGAAAAACGAAAAAAATACACTGACAACTCCTAGTGGGTCTCGAATCACATCTTTTTAACTCAACCATTCTTCATCATAAATCATCCATCTAACATCGGTAACTTTCCCTTATTCTATTATACAATATGAAGTCTATTTAGGTACTAGTCATACATCCTGAGTAGGCTGTGAGTAAAATTGAGTAGGCCACCATTAACAACATCTAAAAAATATTCCAGTCAATAATAGTATATGAAGTTGTATAAATAATAAAATAAAAGTAATAATGTAAATAGTAGTCACATTTTAATATTCTTAAATAACCACATAACCCCCAGCTATTCCTAAGGAAACTCAAACCCTTAATACTTGCTTCACCCTATACTAGAGATGGATCTATATCACCCTACCATGGTTATCATGTACCACTTTATTTCATTTCATATTAATAATGATTGGAACTATAGTCCGATGATAACATTTTGAGACTAGATCTCCATGAGTAGGACCCCATTTCTATTTGAAGTAGAAGTTTGTATTCCAAAACTCATTTATCAAAAAACCTCACAAGTGGGATTTTGAAGCAGTTGTTTGTGTCCCATACTCATTATTGAACAATCACACAAGTGGGATGTTAAATCAACAATCCATGTTCCATGGTCATTATCACTATTTGATTTCAAAATAGTAGTCCATGTCCCACACACATTTATCAACTTATCATTATGTTATTTTGAAGAAACAGTCCATATCCCACACATGATTATCAATATCTCACACAAATCAATTATATCACAGCAGTCATGATTGATGAACATTAATACTTTTACCAACATTTCACATCATGTTACCATTACAATTTATCACAAAAAACGTTGTTCATTCAATTTAATCACATGAAATAATAAGTGAAATTACAAAATAATTTTTTTAATATTCAATTCTTATAACCCATTAACCAATTAAGGTCATGTAAACCATCTCATAAATTTAAAAATATCAATTAATTCATAACACATTAGTTTAAAAATTAAAAAACCAAAGTTGTCATCAATTACACAATAACAACATTCCATTGATTAATTATTCATTTAATCAATAAAATTCCACCAATTTAAATTGCCTCAATTTAGCCAAAATCATTATTTCAAGGAAAATAAATTAAATAAATTCAATCATCAATGAAATTTCCCAATCATGGAAATTTAATTTTAAAAATTACACACATTTAATTAAATAAAGACTTTATGATCTCAATTTAGACTACATAACTCATTTATAAAGATGAACGCTCGAAATGATAAACCCCAATTGAAAATGAACAACCAAGATAATAACGAAGAACGAGTTATAGGTCCAAAAACTAGATCCAAGATCAAATGAATTATATTTATTAAAACCTGTATCTGGATACAATACTAATAAAAGAAATAGTACCTTTAAAATATGATAGAAATATAGGATATATGAATGAAACCATACGATATGAGAATCTTATATAGAGAGAGGTCCAGATCATCAATTTGAGCTTTGAATCATCGACAACTGAGGTAAAAAGGCCATAGAATCCATCCAAGAGACTCCAAAAATGAAGTAAAATGTATAATGCTCCATCCAGGGTGTGTATGTATATAATTTGGTTGTTTGGAAATTTTAAAACAAATTTTAGGATTAATCAAAACTGCGCACAATGTTTCCAAGGGAGGGGTACACGATTTTCAAAATAGTGTGCCTAAATAGTGCACCTCTTCTAGGGGGGGGGGGGTCATGATTACTCATAAGAGGGAGAAATGTTTTAAAATCCATTCACCAAACATAAAATCCCTCTATGTTAGGGGTTTCACAGTTTTCTTTGGCAGGGCACATCATTTTTGAAAATCGTGCGGCAAGTATGCACATTCCAAACCCTTCCAAAACATCCAAATTTCAGCCTAACTCACCCATGATAAATCCCAAACGATGTATACTAAAAAAAATTAAATAGATAACCTAATAATAAGATAAATTGATCTATATAAAAGTTTAAGATCTTATAATATCACCACCTATTAATAGATCATCTCGAAGATGTAACTCCATGAATCTCTATGATTCTATGGTAAGAACATCGGGCCACTGAACCCACATATCCTCTTATCTCTCTCCTATTCCTCTTGAACACTCCCATGTTTCCAAAATATAAAAACTATAAACATGGTATTTACCATTAATAACTTATCATTGTGATTCAACACATGTATCAATTACTACTCAAAGAATGCATCTATCTCAAGCTCAATATCATCCACATCGATCACATGAGAATGGTTTGGGTGATACCACTAAAGTTGTAACATAAGAATGATATCATTTATATCACTATAACTCAATGGAAGAGACAACAAGTTTGACATTTTCTTGATTCTGTACATGACCTCAAATGGTCCAATAAACATGGTCACCAGCTTGCCCTATCTTCAAATCCTATTGTTATCCAATATATGCGACACCCGAAGGAATACACAATCACCAATTATAATATATAGGTATCACATATATCTATAACCATAAAAATTCTATCTAATATGATACATACACCTATGAATCTAAATTAACTGAATCTGAACTGATGTCTCATGCACGAGACTCAGTCCCATATTTCTCTAACTTTCCAGCCTCCAACAAGCATAGAGTTGACCTACATGGCCTACCATAATTTGGATCATGTTTTAACATTATGTTACCTTGATCGGGAATGTTTCCCTTTTTCTAATTTCCCTTCTAGTTTTAAAAATCTTTTATGTGACTCTTATGGGTTTACTGCAGACTACAGAATAGGTACACACTGTGTACCTGAAGTACACATCATGTACTTGGTGCTGGTTGCATGTCAGGGAATAGAAGATCATGTTTTGAATGGGGAGATCATTCCATAAGCTAGTACTTGTCATGTAACTGAGGTAAAAATCATGTAGGGTATTAATAGATGATTTTTAACCCAAGGTGATGGGTTTTTTAGTGTAACTTATCCAATATAGCCTACATGTGGTGACTAAGGGATACAAGTCATGACTCATCCTGCTCCTAGGTACAACTCACATGTTTTTCTATTTTGGTTCAGCCTTTCCTTCATCTCTTCATATATCTCAACTCTAGACACTTACTATGCATCTTTCAAAGGGATCTCACCTTCCACATTGATCCAATCGGCTCGGGTTCATCATTTCTTCTATGGTGCATCTCTCCAAGTAAGTGTTATCTCATATTCTCCTTTAAAATTTATCATGGTAATGCCCTAGCCTTTCATTATTATATCATATTATCTATGTTGTATTATTCTTGTTTTCTTCTTTTAGATCCATATTGAGATATAGTTCTGGAGGCCTTTTTTCCTTTGTTGGCTGTGGTGCGGCAGGTATCCCTGTTCGTGGTATGTGGTCTTCCTCTCTTCTACCAACATTTTCGGTTTATATTTGAATAAATCTTGTGGTGGACTGGATTTTAGGTTCTCCGTTGGTACTGTTGGGTTTCTTTCTTGGATTTGGATTTCATTGAGGGCATATGTGAACCAAACATTGTGGTAGGTGGTTCCATCTCTTTCATTTCATAATGAAACTTCTTTTTTTGCTATGAAATTTTATTTATAAATTAGTTTATGAAATTGGAAATATTGTCTTTGAGTATTGAAAAAGGGTTTCAAAAGAAAAATGGGTTTCCCTGGATTTTGATAAATAGATTTTGAAATGGATTTGAATGGTTTCAAATAATTGAAATGGGTTTGTGAAAAAGAGACCATGGGTCACCCTGTTACTTATATGGAAGGATTATCTTGAGTCCATCATCAATTGTTTTTTGATTATCAAGGAGTTTTTTCTTTATTATTTCCTCTTTCTCCAAGGCATGTTGTTCTAGGGAACCGATATTGACATTCGGTGGAGGGGGGGGGGGTTACTCATGGGGTATTCCTATGATTTTTGGGCTTGTTGTTCCTGGATTGGATTTGTGCACTTGATTATTTTTGGTATGAGTGGTCTACTACTTAGACCTATAGTATTATTTGGTGCTATGATATCCATACTTTTTTTTGTATTGTTAAACTTTTTTAGTTATCCTTGATATGCATTTTAAGGCGTGTGGAAAATTGTTATTGAATATATGCTTTGAAACTGATATATTCGATTTTATTTAGAACTGTGGAAAATGGAATGTTTACCATGATTTCTCTAAAACTATTTTACTTCTTATCTTTCCATGTTTTAAATTTAAAATATTCATAAATGAATTTTTATAACAAGACTTGCTATGGAACACCTCGGTGGGATCTTACTGAGCCTGTTATCACACACCTTGAATAGTGCATCAGTGGTGCGTTGACCATTGTTTGTCTTCCAGTGCTGGGAGAGGAAAGGCGCCACAATGAGGAGGTGAGGTTTGTAGGACCCCGGGACACCCTAAGTGGGGAGCGGTGAATCAGGGTGTCATCTTTTTCTTCATAAAGTTGTGGATCTTGTTCCCACGTTGGTAAGAACTCGTTAAATTTGTATGATGGATAAGATCAGTAATGAAACATTTTCATGCAGAGAGATGACACAGCTATTTTTACTTGGTTCACCACTAAGGGCTATGTCCAAGGAGCATACGCCGACAAGTTTTCAGTCATACCTAAGTCTACTAATCTTCACTAGTTGTGGACTACACTTGTTCAGGCACAATCACTCTGTCCCAGGCTCACTGCCTTTTACAAAGGTTTAGGGATAGCTCACTGCTTCCCATGGGTCACTCCTGTTGACTCCCTCAGGCTCACTGTCGTTAGTGATGTCTCACTCAGTTTATAGACGTGAAGGTCTCTGCAATTGATAGACATGAGGGTCCTTGTCTCCTATTCAACATGAGACTTTGCTTGCATCAGAGTCATGAGTTGATGCTCTGTTAAAGTCCAAATTCCATCCACTGATGAATCCCCCCTTTTCCCTAGTCCACTGGGAAAACAACCTTTGGAAAGAGCCTTCACAAAGTACCCTACTTCGCAAGGCTCCAAATTTTGCAAAGCTCAGACAAGCCTTCGTAGAGTCCTTGAATTTTCGCGAAGCTCAACCACGATTTACTCTCGCGATGCTCCAGCCTTAACAATGTTTGTCTATCGCGGAGCTCCTGCCTCTTCGTGAAGCTCACTGAGCCAACGTGGGGCGCACGACTTTCGCGGAGCTAGAATAGATGTCGTGAAGCACCTCTATCGCGAAGCACACTGCCTTCGCGAGTGACCTTTGCGAACTGAGGGAAAAGGATTTTATCTAAAGTTCCCTCTGCTCCTCTTGAGGGGGTAGGCCTCTATTTATAGTAGATTCCACTGACCATCGACCTTTCCGCGTGAAGTCAGTGCCACGTCAGCTCAAATCGCGAAGCTCCGAAGTTCCCGCTGAAATTCTCTCAAAATCGCGAAGCACTACGGCAATTTTCCGTTCGCGTAGCTCATCATAATCGTGGAGCATTCCATCATTTCCTTCACGCCTTCACCGTGAAGTTCCCTCGCAAATCTCTTCATCACCGCGATGCTCTTCATCCTCTGCCGTTCGTGAAGTTTTGACGTAATCGCGAAGACTCACATCCTCCATTCTTCTGGTCTTCACGATTTCCAAACCATGCATCCTCTCTTTGAAAAATTAATGCATTTGCCATATTTAATTATTATCATCATAGAAATCCACTTCTCGCAATGCTCAGCAACTTCCAGATTTTGGACCCCAAAAATTTGCAAACACTGGGAAATGGTGCCACCTTCAATACTGTTGTCTGCTTGAATGGTATGATCTCTTTGCTAGTACATGATCCAAACTACCATTGAGGCTTGACTACAAACACAAACAATACTCCAAATCATGAATATAAGACCATGGTTCCAACAATCTCCCCCTTTGGGTTTGTTGGAAATCAGAAAATAAATTCAATAGATCTCCATCTATGTGAAAACCAAAAACGCAGGAATCAACTCAGCCAACACTCTAAGTCTACATGAGAAATGATCAGTATAGAAAACAAGAGAGGAGACTTGAATTGGGTTCCACTGTTTTGGGTTCCACTATTTTCCATCTCATTCATCTCATCACAGAAGTTGCCTGAAATTATTCCTTTCTCCTTTCTCCCCCATTGACAATAAATCCAAAGACCAGTAATTTGTTTTCACGTTCATCTCAAACCTTACTCCCCCTGGATAGTATCTACCCCATAAACCTGCATCACAGCCATAAATAGATTAAAATAGTTATAACAAATGGGGAGAGGGGAATTCTGTAACCTCCATATGCACTGGGAGGTGGCCGAACAACGAGGTTCAACCGATGCTTCTCAAAGACAGCTGCTGACAGTGGCTTTGTCAGGATATCAGCCACTTCCTCATCTGTTCCCACATGATCCATTCTAATCACGCTTTGCTAAACTTTCTCTTTGATAATGTTATACCTTATTTCAATGTTTTTTCTACGAGAATGCTAGACTTGATTATTCGTAAGATCAATTGCGCTCTTATTGTCACAGTAAATCACCATTGGTTGCTTCACCTCATCGCCAATATCAGTTAATTGTTGCTTCATCCATAGCAGTTGAGTGCATGACATTGTGAAGGAGATATACTCAGCTTCAGTAGTACTAAGAGAAGTACATTCTTGTTTCTTGCTCAACCAGCCAACACATTTCTGCCCAATATAGAGAGCTCCACCACTGGTGGACTTTCTGTCTACTACATCACCAGCCCAGTCAGCATCAAAAAACACTGATAATTCACTGTCCCTACCTGCAGGGAAATGTAATCCAAATTTCTGTGTACCTTGAATGTACCGCATGATTCTTTTGACTGCCGCCATATGTGCCTCCTTTGGACTACTTTGAATGCGGGCTGCAAGACATGTGGCAAAGACAATATCGGGCTGTGTCGCTGTCAGGTACAGTAGGCTTCCAATGATTCTTCTATACATGGTGGTATCTACAGATGTCCCTTCCTCATGCCTTCCATGATTGGTTCCAACTACAATCGAAGTTGACATTAGTTTGGAGTCTTGCATATTGAACTTTTTCAACAGCTCTCTGGCATACTTTTCCTCAGAGATAAAAGTGAAGTCTTTCCTTTGAGTCACTTGCAGTCCCATGAAAAATGTGAGCTCCCCAATCATTGACATTTAGAATTCTGATTTCATATGATTGGAAAATTCATCCACTGATTTCTACCTGCTGCCACCAAATATAATGTCATCGACGTAAACTAGAACCATGAATTGATCTTTCGAAGAATTCTTCACATAGAGATTATGATCCACTCCTCCTCTTTTGAATTCCAGCTTCTTGAGGTAAGAATCCAGTCTAGAGTACCACGCCCGTGGTGCCTGTTTTTGGCCATAAAGTGCTTTCTTTAGCTTGCAGACCTTTGATTCATTAGCACCAAGAAGGAAACCCACGGGTTGATCAATGTAGACTTCTTCTTGGAGTACACCATTTAAGAATGTTGTCTTGATATCCATTTGATATACTTTATAACCTCTTTGGAGAGCCATGGCATGAAATAGCCTGATTGACTACAGTCTAGCCACTGGAGCAAAGGTCTCTTCAATATCAACACCTTCTATCTGAGAATACCCTTTACATACAAGTTGAGCCTTGTTTCTGATAACACTTCCATGCTCATCAAACTTGTTATTGAATATCCATTTTGTTCCAATAACATTGTGACCTTTTGGTCTCTGGACAAGATCCCATGTCTGATTCTTGTGAATCTGTTCTAACTCTTCATTCATGGCAGTCACCCAGGATTCATCCTTTGTAGCTTCTTTAAATGAGGATGGCTCCACAACTGACAGAAATACAGATGGTGTGTTATTCCTCATCCTCCTTGTCTGTGTAGGTGCATTCCTGTCTCCAATTATGTTAGATGGATCAATTTATGCTCTTCGATTTTTCTTATGAGGTTCAGTCGCATTCTCGCCATCCGAGATTTCCACTTCAGATTCTTCATCCGAGTCAACATCATGATGTGACCCCTCAGTGTTTTGTACACCTTCTTCTATTTTTGTATTTGTATTGAGTCCATGTTCACATTCATTCTCATCTTTTATCTCATCAGCATAGGTACTATTTGAAGCATTTGGAGTTTTTCCTTCAATGATCTTAACATCATTTCTTTCCACAATCCTCCCCAAGCGTTTATTGAAACACTTGTAAGATTTGTTGTTCATTGGATACCCAAGAAAAATTCTTTCATCAGCATTGTCATCATACTTTCCTTGGTTTCCTTCTTTATTCCGGATGAAACATTTGCTTCCGAAAACACGAAAGTATTTCAATGAAGGCTTCCTTCCATGCCACAATTCGTATGGTGTCTTCATTTCTCCCATATAAAGATATGTTCGATTCTAAATGTGCATTGCAGCCTCAACAGCTTCCTTCCAGTAATGACGAGAGATAACACTCTCAATCAGCATAGTCCTAGCCATATTGTTGACCTGTCGATTCTGGCACTCAACAACTCCATTTTATTGTGGAGTTCTCACAGCAGCTACCTCATGATGTATTCCATGTTTTTCTAAGTAATTTTCTAACTCGATGGACGTGTATTCCCCTCCATTGTCATATCACAGGACTTTTATTGTCTTTCCAGTATCATTCTCGGCAAACCGTCGATAATTTTTCATACAATCAAGTACTTTTCGCTTCCTGTGGATCACCATTACACAAGCCATTCCGCTATAATCATCAATGAAAAGGACGAAGTACCTTTCTCCATAGGTTCCAAAAATATTTATTGTGCCACATACGTCTGTATGAATGATATCAAGAAGATGTGATGCCCTTTTCTTCTTTGGCCGATATGAACTACAAACCAGTTTCCCACAAATACAAGCATCAAAAGACTTTTCCCATTCATGTTTTAGAATGGGATTATCCATTACTATCTTCAGATTTGATATTTTTTCCATGTCTTGTTGGTTAATGTGCCCTAGCCTTCAATGCCATAAATTGTTTTCTTCTCCAACAGAAAAATAGCAAGAGCTCACTTTTCTATCAACCTGATATAAGTTTCAATCTGTTCAATATCCTTTCATAAGATAATTTCCTGTTTTTACTTTTCTAGTGCAGCATTTTTGATTGAAGGTTACTATGAGCCCTGAGTCACAAAGCTGACTTACACTAAGGAGATTGTGGCGTAGACCGTCCATGTAAAGAACTTTAGTCTTCTTCAGCTCCCCGTTGGCAAGAGCAGTATTCCCACTGCCTTTAATCTTCAAAGCACCATCATTACCAAACTGTATTGTTCCGTCAACCTTTTTTTCAATGTTCATCAAGAGGTCAGCATTTCCCTTCAAATGAGAAGAGCATCCACTATCAAGGATCCATGTACTGCTGCTCTTTGTAGCTTTGAGTGCTACCTCTGCAAGATTGGATTTCTCGATCTTCTTCTTCTCTTTCCATGAGATATTGGATTGAGCATAGGATACTGGTGGCCTTTTAATACTTTCTTCCATATAATCTGATTCTTCATACCCATAATCTTTTTCCAGAGGGAAAAACTATTTGTGAGAGAAACATCATCAGGAGGATGAACACTATCCAGTATTTGAGTGTTGTATGAATTTATTCTCTCGTACCGCTGCCTGCAATACATAGCTTTATGGCCAAAGTTAGAACAATTAAAACAGTAACCATAGAAGCTATTTCTTCTATAATATGGAGGATATGAAATCGGTCTGCTTTGTTGACTTCCGAAATCTTCTCCCTTCAAGTATCTCCTTTCCTCTTCGCAATATGACATGGTATGGCCTAGATAGCCACAAAACTAACACTTCATGAGAGGGAATGTCTTCTCACCTGAATTTCTCCTCATACATTCATCCTTGGGAGAATAGTTGAACTTCCTATCATTTATAAATGTTTGAGGATAATTGTCAGTTATTCATCTAGTTTGGATTGAGGGTTTCTTTTTCAGCACTTCAGGCAATGTTTCAACATGATCAACCTTAGTTTTGTCTTTATTTTGGCTCTTTTTTATTTCCAGCAGTTGATGTCTCATATTCACATCCAATTCCACTCTTTCCCATGCAAGCGGGTTTTTGAACACTCAAGATTTTTTCAACCACATCAAAACCACACTTGGATCTTGCCAATAATTCTGCATATGAGAATCTTCTAAATGATATTTTCTTCCTTGATTCTTTTGAAAATGATTCAGTCTCAAGTTTACTCCTAAGTGTAACAACTTCCTCCTCAAGACCCTCAGCAGTCTTGGACTTTTCTTCCAGTCTTAACATGAGGTCATTGGTGACCTTTACCTGCTCTTCAATTATCAGCTTTAGATCCACTACATCATCATTGATTTCAAGGATTTTAGACTGAACATTCAAAAATTCTTCCAGACGTTCAATTTCAGCTTCATGTTCATAAACATATTCTGATGATTCTTCCACCATTTCCTTCCACTTATTACTTCTCTTACATTTACTCTGAATCTTGGAGAAATCATCCTTAATTTGAATATTTGGATTACCAATGCCAGTAGTCTGATTATCTCTTCCAATATTGATTGAGGATTCTGATATTTCAGTGGTAGCCATCATGGAATCATGGTTTCCGGTTTTAAATTCTGATTCTTCTTCCTCACAAAATTCAATATCATCATCTTCTTCTTCACAGACAAAACTCTTCCTCTGCATTTTCTTTCCAGATTTGGAGTCACCCATTTCGAAAAACCTTTTCTAAGGCTTCTCAATGTCTTCAGATTCACTCTCATCATCATCTAACTTTCTTTGGCACTAGGAGGAAATGTGCCCAACTCTTCCACAACGGAAACATGCAAGAGGCATCTTACCTCTAAATTTACCTTTTCCCTTTTCATCTTCTTGGCGATGAGAGAAAGAATTTCTTTTTCTTCGTCATCTTCACCACCACTGTCTTCTGAAATTTTCAGTTTGTACATGGTTTTGAATTCCATTTCCTTGCTCACGCGAGTTGTGGCATCTTCGGGTTTGACTCTCATCTCATATGCCACTAAAATACTTAACAAATCATCCAAAGATAGTATAGATAGATCTCTTTCTTCAAGAGCTGACACCCTTGCATTGTACATGGGAGGAAGTCTTCTCAAGATTTTCTTTACAATATCAATGTCTTTGATTTCATCTCCAAGACCTCGAATTTCTTCCACTACTTCAGTAATTCGATTAAAAAATGAATCAACATTCTCATTAGGATGCATCTTTAGATCCTAAAACATGTCGTGTAAAACCTTAAGTTTTTCATCCTTTATCTTGATATCTCCTTCATAAATGTTTTCAAGTTTATCCCACATAGACTTTTCTACAATGAAACTCATCATCTTAAGATAGATCTGATTAGAAAGAGCTGAGGTGAGTGCATTTTGCGCTTTAGCATCCGCATCAAGAATTTTTCTGTCTGTGTGAGTCATAGCCAGGCCTGTTGGATCAGTGACTTGTATTCCTTGAAAAGGAGAAAACAAAACATCCATTCCAAGTGATCTTAGATGAGATCTCATCATGTTCTTCCAGATCTGAAAATTAATTCCATCGAAGAGAGGGACTCCCCTAGCATTGACTGCATTCTCCATGGCGACAAAGGATAGATTCAACTCCAACAACCTCGCTCTGATACCACTTGTAGGACCCCGTGACACCCTGAGAGGGGAGGGGTGAATCAGGGTGTCAACTTTTTCTTCATAAAGTTTTGGATCTTATTCCCATGTTGGTAGGAAATCGTTAAATCTTTATGATGGATAAGATCAGTAATGAAACATTCACATGCAGTGAGATGACACAGCTATTTTTACTTGGTTCACCACTAAGGGCTACGTCCAAGGAGCATACGCCGACAAGTTTTCGGTCATACCTAAGTCCTCTAATCTTCACTAGTTGTGGATTACACTTGTTCGGGCACAATCACTCTGTCCTAGGCTCATTGCATTTACAAAGGTTTGGGGATAGCTCACTGCTTCCCTCGGGTCACTCCCGTTGACTCCCATAGGCTCACTGTCGTTGGAGAAGTCTCACTCAGTTTATAGACGTGAAGGTCTCTTCAATAGATAGACATGAAGGTCCTTGTCTATAGTCCAGCATGAGACTTTTCTTGCATTAGAGTCCTTAGTTGATTCTCTATTAAAGGCCAAATTCCATCCACTGATGAATAACCCCTTTTCCCTAGTCCACTGGGCAAACAACCTTTGGAAAGAGCCTTCACAAAGTACCCTACTTCGCAAGGCTCCCTATTTTGCAAAGCTCAAAAAATCCTTCGCGGAGTCCCTGCCTTTTCGCGAAGCTCAACTGCGAAGCACTCTCGCGATGCTCCAGCCTTCACAATGCTTGGCTATCGCGGAGCTCCTGCCTCTTTGCGAAGCTCACTAAGCCAACGCAAGGCGCACGACTTTCGCGGAGCTAGAATAGCCACCGCGAAGCACCTCTATCGTGAAGCACACTGCCTTCGCGAGTGACCTTTGCGAACTGAGAGCAAAGGATTTTCTCTAAAGTTTTCTCTGATTCTCTTGAGGGGGTCGGCCTCTATTTATTGGCAATTCCACTAACCCTCGACCCTTCCGTGTGAAGTCAGTGCCACGTCAGCTCAAATCACAATGCTCCGAAGTTCCCGCCGAAATTCTCTCAAAATCGCGAAGCACTACGGTAATTTTTTGTTCGCGGAGCTCATCGTAATCATGGAGCATTCTGTAATTTCCTTCGCTCCTTCGTCGCGAAGTTCCCTTCCGAAGCTCTTCGTCACCGCGATGCTCTTCATCCTCTGCCGTTTGCGAAGCTTTGACGTAATCGTGAAGACTCACCGCCTCCATTCTTCTGGTCTTCGTGATTTCCAAACCACGCATCCTCTCTTTGTGAAATTCATGACTTTGCCATATTTAATTATTATCTTCATGGAAATCCACTTTTCGCGATGCTCAACAACTTCCAGATTTTGGACCCCAAAAATTTAGCAAACACTAGGAAATGACGCCACCTTCAATACAGTTTTCTGCTTGAATGGTATGATCTATTTGCTAGTACATGATCTGAACATCCATTGAGGATTGAAAAAAAACACAAACCATACTCCAAATCATGCATAGAAGACCATGGTTCCAACAAGGTTCATGACATGTGGGATGTGTATTTAATGGTGAGACTATTGGAGTTTAACCATGTGATTATTGGATTAGTTGTTTGGTTATGAGTCCCTACAGTCCGGCTTGTCTTCTGATGTTTTTTGCTTCTTTTTCAGTTTTTCTGTTTTTGTTTATTTCTTATAGTTATTGGATATATATATTTTAGTATTCCACTTTTAATCTTTTTCTCAATATATTTACTCCAGCTGGTTGTTTAGGTTGGGTGAAATCATTCCCTCGGTATTGTCATTTGATGCTCAGGTGCTTGTTTCCAGTTTGGGGGGATCGGTAAGGCCCTTTGGTTATGTGATGAATCAGGTTGGGTGCCAGGTTTGAGGGAAACCTGGGTCAGTTTGTTACAGTTTGGAATTAGAGGGGTTCTATCCTAAAGAATTATTTTGTTGGGATTTTAGTTATACTAGAGATAGGATTATTGGGACTTAATAGGTATGTTTCGATGAGTTCTTGTCCAGCACCTATTGTAATGAGTTTCAATTTACCATGGGATGTTGGGATATGTTTCTCTACTGTTGGAATTTTATTTTAAAATCCATGTTTTTTGTTATTGATTTTATAGTTTGGACTATGATGTGTTCGGTGTCTAATCACTCTTACATTTCAGTGTAGAGTATTATGCCTCCGAGACATCATCCATCGGTTCCTTAGGAAGGTACTGCTGATGATCCCCAATGGAATCCACCTATGGATCATAATTTCATTGAGGTGATCATGCGAGCAGTCCATGGTGTTGATCTAGATGTTCCATGAGTTCAAAATGCAGTAGCTGAGGAATAACTCGGAGCTAGAGGGGAAAGAGATTGATTGTGGGAGTTCTTTCAAGAGAAGCCACCATCCTTTAAAGGGATGACTGAACCTCATAATTTCAAGGATTCGATGGACAAGATCGATAAAATCTTTGACTTCTTAGAGACAAATGAAATTATAATTGTGAAGTGAAAAGTATTCAGACATGTGGGTTCTCACAAGCGTTGGTGGGACTCTATGGTCCAAAAATACATACATGTGGGCTTAGATTTGAAGGGTTTCAAAACCATTATCCTTCAGGTGTTATATCCAAAGTATCTGATTTTGAAAAAATCTCTAGAGTCCCTATTGTTGTAGTAAAGAAATTGTTCGATGTTAGCCTACACCAACCAATTTGCTGAGCTTGTACATTTTTCTCTGGATATGGTAAGGAATGATAAACTAAAGGCAAAAAAGTAGTTACAAGGTTTTTTACAGATATTAGATAACATTTATTCATGTTGATGCTTTGTACCAATTCTGAGACAGTGTACAGAGAAATGATGGTAGAGATGGACATGGAAGATAATGTCAGCTTTACCACCACTTCCCTTTCAACTGGTGATAGCTTTAGTTACGTTCATGGGAAGAAGAGGAAGTGGATGGACCATCATAGGAGTGGTGTATATGTGTCTCAATAGTGATACTTCTTCACACTGTCTGTTGCAGTTGGCATTGTGCCTCTAACTTTCTAGTAGTGCGACAAGGGGGTCACACCCGACGTTCTTGTTCTATGCCCACGAAGACATTCAATAGCAGTGGACATGTTAGTAGTCAATAGTGTTTTTGTTAGGCTGTGAATAAGCCTCTTTATTGTCATGGTTCATCGGATCCATAGGATACTAAGATGCAGGAAGAAGATTAAAGGACTATAGTGATCTAGCCACATGCATTAGGAGTGAAGCATTTACATGCAGTAGATGAATGTCAAATGGAATTTATTGCATGTCCATAAATAGTAAAATGTATGATCCTTATTTCAGCTTCTGTATCTACTTATTTGTTTGATACTGGTTCCTACCACTCATTTATATCTGCTTATCTTTTTTATATGCTTAAACAGTCAACCGAACATATTCCCTTTATAATGGAGTTAGAAACACCTCTTGGAAATTGGAAAGAGCAAGAGTTCTGGTGTCCTTCTTGTTCATTAACGATATCTAACATATTGTTATTTGGGGAGTTTCTCATTCATGATATTGATATTTTTGATTTCATCATCATCATGGATTGGATTTTCACTCATTGAGCTTAGGTTGTTTTTTTATCATCATGATTTTTCATTTATTTATGCTGATGAAAGGTCTCATGTGTTTCACGGAGAGTGGGACCTGAGGTCAGGTTGTGCAGGATCGCCTCGGCCAGAGCTCAGGAGTTTTTTCGTTGTTCTTTCATTTGATCATGATGACCTTTCTTATATTGAGGTTCTTCCTATTTCTATATCAGATTTTCCTAACGTTTTCCCGAACTACTCTCCATTCTTCCTATAGAGATAGAGGTAGAGTTCAGGATTGACTTGGTGCCAGGTATGCTGTAGATATAGAAACATTCTTATCGCATGGAACCAACAGATTTGAAATAACTCAAGATTCCGTCGGATGGCCTACTAGAGGAGGGTTTTGTTCAACCTAGTGTTTCACCTTGGGAATCCCCTATACTATTTTCCATGAACGTGGATCGTTCACATCAGCTATGTGTGGACTACTGGAAGTTAAACTGGGTAACAGTTAATAAAATATATCCTTTTACTCGTGTGGATGATTTTTCAGATTAGTTGTAGGGTGAAAAGTGGTTTTTAAAGATCAATATTCTATCAGGCTATCATCAGCTCGGAATATAAGATTTTGATATACCAATAGAAACCTTAAAGAGCATGTATAGTCATTATGAATATCTTGTTATTCCTTTCAGTATGATTAACACTCCTGCGGTTTTTATGGCCTCGATGAATTAGGTATTCCACAAATATCATGAATCGTTTTGGGTAGTTTTTGTGGATGATATTCTGGTTTATTCAAATTCCAATCATGATCATGGGAACCATATGAAATTGGTCCTAGAGATTTATAAAAATCATCTTCTGTATGGAATTATTTTAAAATAAAGTTTTTGGATTCGAGAAGTGAAGTTCTTGGGGAACATATTTTTTTAGCATGGATTATCAGTTGATCTAGAGCAGGTAAAAGCTATTTTTCCCTAAAAAGAACCACAAAATTTCTTTGAGATATTGAATCTTCCTTGGTCATGCTAAGAAATACCGATGGTTCTTAACGAATTTTTCTATGATAGCATAACCTTTTACTGATCTTACCATGAAATCAGTGAAATTATCATGGGATGAAAATTGTTAGTCTTGTTTCTCTGAACTGAAATGACTTCTAACATCAACACATTTTTTGATCTGTCCTGAGCTTGATAAGGGGTACATGGTGTTTTGTGATGCATATAGTGATGGTTTTGGATGTGAGATAATACAGGTTGATAATTTGGTAGCTTAGGTCTCTAATAAACTCTGACGACATGAGAATAACTACCCCACTCATGATTTAGAGCTTTTGGTAGTGATGCATGTACATACGTACTGGAGGCACTATCTCTTTGGGGAGAAGTTCACAGTTTTCTCTGATCGTAATATTCTGAGCTATATCTTTTCCCATATGGACATGAATCTCAAATAAATACCATGGGTAGAATTGCTTTAGATGTTTGTCTTTGACATCACCTACACTTCTGGGAAATTTAATTTAGTTTTAGATTGTTTAAGTAGGAGGGTACCCTCACATGTTGTTCTGGAATCGAATGAAGAGTGAAATATTATGGTGATTTTCTCTAAGTTATATTTGGATGCTCATGAGGATGTTTCAAGGATGGTTCTGAATAGTGTTCAGTTACCATCATCTCTCCCAGAGTCTATCATAAAAATTAAAAAAAAGGATTATGAGATTTAGAAGGTTCAATAAAACCATTAGGGTGGTGAGAGAGTTCCTATTTGGTCTCTTTTTTTAGATTGTATACATCACTTCATATATAGAGTTTTTGTCCCAACATATGTGGGAAGTTCAGATTTATTTTATTGTTATATCTCTTCATGGTCCATTCATCTTGGTGCTATAAAGATGTATTATGACATGAGAAGATAGTTCTGGTGGCCGGGTATGGAGCATGACATTGCAGAATATGTGTTCCACTGTTACACTAGCCAATGGATAAAGGAAGTGCAATTGAAACCTACCAGTATGCTTCAGACACTTCATGTGCCAGTTTGGAAGTGGGAGGAGGTGTCCATGGATTTCTATGGGTTAACATGGCACCCCAATGGAAAATTCTATATGTGTGGTTATTAATAAGTTGATTGTGACTGCTCATTTCATTCCGAATAAAGAAACTACTATAATTGAAGATCTGGGTATGTTTTATGTGCAAGATATCATTAGGTTATATGAGATTCCTTCTTCCATTGTTTCAGAAAGGGATAATAGGTTTACCTCAAGGTTCTATACGATTATTGAAGAGGTAATGGGGACTCATTTCATGTTGACCACAACTTACGATGCAATGACATATGTCTTGAAAGAGTGTGTAAGTCAAGATCCAAGATGATATGCTTTGTTCCTACATAGTGGATTTTGGTGGATCTTGGGATAGAAATCTAGTACCGGTTAAGTTTTTTTACAATAAAAGTTAATAGTCCTCCATAATATTGGATCCCATTAAGTCATTGTATGGTCACCTATGCAGATCACCTATTTGTTGGGTAGAGGAGGGATAGGTAGCTTTGGTTGGACCATGTCTGTTTTAAGAGATGTTGGCATAAATTCAGGAGGTATGATGACATATGGTTATAGCCTAGAGTCAACAAAAATCATATGCAGATCGGTAGCATCATCCCTTGAACTTATCTATTAGTGATTGGGTTTTCTTTAATGTTTCTCCAAGTTTTGGTCACTATTGACTAGAAAACAAGTAATGTTTTCTCTAAGATATGTTGGACCATTTGAAATCACCGAACATATTGGAAAAGTTACATATCAGTTAGCATTTTCAGATCACTTGATGGGAATTCATGACATTTTCCACATATCTTAGCTCTGGAAGTATCACCATGACCCCACTCACGTTCAATGTTGGGAAGAAATTGAACTAGAGGCAGTTGATACTATTTTAGAGAAACCATTTGAGATCATTGAATCCTAGATGAAATTATTCCTTAGGAAGTCAATTCTGTTGGTTATAATTCTATGGCAACAAGGATCTGATTCTCATGTGACTTGGGAATGCAAGCTGTTGATGAGGGACTAGTGGCCTAATCTCTTTCCAGAGGATGCATCTACCACATGACTTCCTAGGGAAAGAAAGTATTGATGGTGGGGAGTTTGTAACATCCTGTTACCTTGATTTATTATGTTTCCCCATTTTCTAAGTTCCCTTCTGATTTTAAAAAACCTTTTATGTGATTTCTAGGGTTTACTATAGACTGCAGAATAGGTACATGCCATGTACCTAAAGTACATGTTGTGTACTTAGTGCCGGTTTCATGTCATGGACTAGAAGATCATGTCATGAATGGGGAGATCATGACAAGATTTTTTTTCATGTCGTATACCTATGGTACACATCAGGTAGTGGTAAAATTGAGGATTTTTAACCCAATGAGATGGGTTTTTGGGAATAACTTATCCAAGATGGACTACACGTCGTGAAAAAGAGGTACACATCATGACTCGGATTGCACCCAGGTTAAAGTCACATGTTAGGCTATTTTGGTTTGATCACTCCTTCATATCACCATTTCTCTTGACCCTATAATCTTCCTAGGCATTTTTCAATGGTGTATCACCTTCTAGATCGATTCAATCGGATCCAGTTCATCGCTGCTTCAATGGTGAGTCTCTCCAAGTATGTGTTCTCTCATATTCCTCCTTGCGATTGAATGGGATAATTCCCAATCCTTTTTTTATTGGGTCTTCTAATATATGTTATATTATTCTACTTTTCCTATTCTAGAACCATTTTTAGATCTCATTCTGAAGGCCTTTTCATTCATTGGTTGGGGTGCGGCAGGAATCCTTCTTTGAGGTATGTGGGTTTCCCCTCTTCCTCCAAACTATTGTGATTGTATTTGAATAAATATTTCAATGGATTGGAATATAGTGTCTCTTTTGGTGTTTTTGGGTTTCATTCGTGGATTTTGATTCCATTTCGGGCGTGTGCGACCCGAACATTGAGGTGGGTCGTTACATATCTAGTCTATTATAATGAACCTGCATGATTTTCATTGAAAATTTCTTTATAAATTGATTTTTGAAATTGGCATGATTGTTTTTTTGTTTTGAAAAAGGCTTTTGAAAGAAAAATGGTTTTCCCTGGATTTTTTTAAATGGATTTTGAAATGGTTCTGAATTGTTTTCAAAGCATTGAAATGGGTTTGTGAAAAAGATATCATGGGTTACCTTGGGTACTTAAATGGAAGGTTTATCTTAAGGACTTCGTGAATTTCATTGTGATTATAAATGAGGTTATTTTGGGGAATTCCTCTTCTTCCTATCCATGTTGTTATTTGGATCTGATATTGACATTTGGGGGGGGGGTTTACTCATGGGGTATTCCTCTACTTCCTAGAAAAGTTGTTCTAGGATCAGATTTGTGCAGTTGATTATTTTGGTAAGATTAGTGTTCTACCTAGACATGTAGTATTCCTTAGTGTTGTAATACATATGCTTCTATTTTGTATTACTTGACTTTCTAAGTTATTCTCTATATGAATGTTAAGGATTGTGGAAAATTGTTAAGGAAAATATTCTTTGAAACTGTTATATCTTCTTTATTTTATGACTTTGGGAAAAGGGAAGTTTACAATGTTTTCTATAATAATAGTTTACTACTTATCATGCCATGTTTTAAATTTTAAATAATAATATGGGAATTCTTATACAAATAATTTATATGGAACACTTGGGTGGGATCTTACTAATATTGTCAGCTCACACCCTATGCACTGCTTCAGGAGTGCATATAACTCTATTTTTCTTCCAGTGTAGGGGGAGGTAAGGTGCTACAACGCGGTGGTGAGGTTCATGTCATATGGGATGGGTAGGTCATGGTGACATGGTAAGAGTTCATCCATTCCATCATTGGAGTAGTTGTTTGGTTTTGAGCCTCTCCAGTCGGTTTTGTCTTCTTGAGTTTTTACATACATTTTCAGTTGTTTTGTTTCCACTATTTTCCTTATATTTATGGCATATATACTTGTTAGTCTTCCTCTATTCCTTGAATTCTCTATATATGAATTCCATGTGGTTGTCTAGGTTGGGAGAAATAATTCCCCTAGTATTTTTGTTTGATGCCCAAGTGCTTGTCTCTAGCCCATGAGGATCGGGAATTCCCATTCGGGTATGTGATGAATCGGGTCGGGTGCTAAGTTTGAGGGAGAATCAGGGTAGTTTGTTACACAACTTGTTCTATCAGTATCGTCTTTAGAAAACTACTGTTATAGGAAAAATCCACCAACTATAGTCAATTATCTAAAGAATCACCAATGTCTTGGACACACTCCCAACACATAACCTCATGAATGTGTATATTTAATTTTGACTACCCATCTATCTTTGGGTGGAAATTTATACAATGTAAAATCTGTGTAATAGAACCTTCTGCATTTTCTATCAAAAGAGAAAAGATAAATTAGAGATATGGTCTGAAATTCCACTCTGTGGAATCCCGTCTACACATATTATCTCTCAAGCATACATATCTCCCAACTAATCCACTGAGATGGTCAACCGTATAGGCTAGAAGTGTGCTAACATAGTTAACCAGTCCACAATAACCCAAATAGAATCCTTCATCCATGGTGTTCTTGGGTGACCCAACAAAAATTACATAATAAAGTCTTCCAACATACATTCTGAAATGGGAAATAACTGTAGTAAACCTCCATATAGTTGATTCTCAACCTTCACCGATTGATAAGGGTAGCATCATGTCTTGAACAATGCTATATATATTTGCATGACCAACCACCAATATGGTCTTTGTAGGTCAAAGTAAAAATTGGTCACTCTTGTTTTCACTACACACTTCAAGGAATGAAATTAATGAATCATCTCCTCCCTCATACTCATAGTCACAAAACTCCCCAAACATAGATTATATAATCCTAATGGATAGTCCATTTTAAAGGTGACTCCCCATCTGCAAGTATTTCCCTCAAGAACAAACATTCAAGATCCTGATACTTCCTTTCCCTTATCCGATTTTTTTTATATTATTCTGAATTTTTTATTATAGTCATCCACTCTTGTCTCTCCTAGACAACAACATGCATCTTAGTCAGTAATGACATACTTTTTTCACTCAGCACTAGACTCATAAACTACTTGAGTCTTAGTGTTCCAACTTAATGTTTCAAAAAACTATTTCCTTTATCAAGTGTATATTATGGATCAAAATGATACTAATTAGTATACACAACCCACCTCTATTATCGTTGAAATACTTTAGGATCTCACGATCAGTATACAGAGTTTGTTTTTTCCAAACAGATAACCCCACCAACACTTCAGACCATAAACCACTGTAACTAATTCAAGTCCATGCATAGGGTAGTTCCATTCACGTGGCCATAACTATCATGCCCAATATTCTAAAACTCACTCCCCCTATATCTACACTACTCTATGCTCAATCCCATAATTGTCAAAAAAAAAATGATGTATACTCCTTAACTAGATCATGTAGGATCAAAATTATGGTCATTTTCAAATGCTTCGTTAGTTCCTAGAAATCATTCTCACATTCTCTAGAATATTCAAACTTCAACCCCTTAATGGTCAGGAAAGGAAGTGGTTATTTCATTTGAGAGAATTCATGAATGAACCTCTTGAAACAACCCACACCCTTATAACAGTACAAATATAAAAAACATTCTTGGGATTCTTCTAAGAAACCATTGCCTAATCATTCTCTAGCTCAACTGACACACCTTTCTACGTGATGATGTGACCCATGAAGTGTACCTGAATGATCCAAAATTGATTGTTAGATATCCTGGCGTATAGGTGATTCTCTCTCATTATACTTATAATTATGTCAATATGTTGGGAATGATTTTCATGATTCATGGATTACACTAAGATATCATCCACAAATACTACCAAAAATTTCTCTAGGTATGGGTGGAATATTATATTGATCATGTCCATAATCATTTTCGATGATCTAATAAACCCAAATGACATCAAAAAAACTCATAAAGGTCATACCTCATTCTAAAGGTTGTCTGATGTATATAAATTGGTCAATATCTCAAGGGATGATACCTTGATCTTAGGTCAATGTTGAATAAGATATAAAATCCCCTCAACTGGTCAAAAAGGTCATCGATATGTGGAAGAGGATAATGATTCTTCACATTCATCCAGTTCAACTTCTTATAATAAACACATAAATGTACAATCCCATTATCCTTCTTAGTAAAAAAAACTAAAGAACCCTAAGGTGACCTACTCAGGTGGATAAATCCATTTTCTTCTAAAACATCAATACGAGACTTTATATTTTTATGGTATGTTGGTTGCATTATATTTAGTGGAATAGAAACTGGCTTAGCTTTCAATATGAGATCAATTGTAAATTCCAAATCACTCACTAGTGTAAGTCGAAATAAGTCTTAAGGAAATATATCCTAAAAAAATTAGTCCAATGTTGTAAATACATCATATTTTTCACCTCGATCATCTTGGAGCATACTTTGATACCCGGGAGGTAAGCTACCCTAGTTGGTAATGAAATAAACCTACATGGTGTGAATGGATATCCCACTATCCATGGTGAATATATTTTTCACCCTTAGGGGTCATAAACATATCTCTCATGTGGTAAAAATCTATGTGGTATTGTAATGATATAAAAAAAATATACTAATAATTAGGTCATAGCCTGACCTGTCATGGATATAAAGATATCAGCTAAAATTATACTCCTTAACCTTAAGAGAACACCCTTTTTAAAAAAAATTGTGTCTTGGTTGTACTCCCAAAGGAGTGTCTATCATTATAACCATGATCATTAACTCCACCACTACACTCAATCCTTTCATAGGTTGGGATGAAATAAAATAATGAGATGCACAATTATCAAATAAGTCCCTAGAAATCATAGAATCTATTATAATAGTTCCTCTAACTATCGACAATCCATCCTCACTATCCATTAGTGTGTGCAGAATGACATGTAGTTGCCATACCCCACATCCCTATGATGGATCTTAATTCCCCTTAGTAGCACCACACTACTGGTATAAGAGATATTACCTAGAATCACCATGACCACTGCATCTACTGCCACATCCAGTAGATCTCTAGCTACCATACTGATAAGGTGTAGAATATCCCCTTCCCACACTCTGGTTATTCCTAGCTAGTCCATCATTACCCATCAGTCAGAGGTGCCAACAAAACCTCTATTGATGTCACATCTTTCCAAAGGAACGGAACATAACTGATTGCTGAGGAAAATTCCTGTGAATGTCACCCAAACGTCCACATTGGTGACAGGTCACCAAAGTGAGGTCCTATGTAACTAACCCTTCTACCTGGACACTCTACATGCCAATGGTCTAGTAAATATTCTCATAATGACACTTACTTCTCTCATAAGTCGCACCTCCTGATCATAAAGCTGAAACCACATGTCCTCTACTGGAAACCACCATTATATCCCCCGTAGAAATGAGATCTTGATTATAAACATTGGAAATATTTTCCATTCTAATGGTATTCACATGGGACTTAGTTTCACATTTAATCCCATCCTAAATTTGATTTTTCATAGTAGCCTCATATCATGCCAAGACTATAAAAACCAACTAAATATATGTAATGCATCCATCATAGTCAACAACGTAAATACTCCCATGATTCAACCTCATGAACTAATCTTCATTATCATAATAGAGATTCTGAGGGTAGAAGTAGACCAAGAACTCCTCTTGAAAGTCCTTCTACTCTATACTATCCACATATCCATCATGAGTCTAGATGTACAAATAATTATTTTCTTAACCACTTAATATGTAGGAAACTAACTTGAATTTCTTCTCAGAAAGAGTCTCTAGGTGGTCAAGGATCATCTAGATAGACTCAATACAGAACGCATCTACCTCAGGTCTACCATCTTCAATGAAATTTAGGGGGTTCTGCAACTAGAACTCAATGTCAGGCCAGACCAACCCATCACAACCCACCCTGGGTCTCTTTCCATGAACTATATGAAGTGAAAAAATTTATAATAGAAAATATCTATGTCTCCATCATTGGAATTATTGGTGCATCTGGTTCCACTATTGGAAGTACATTTCCTTCCATGTCCTCATGTTATCCCCACAGTTAGAATTACCATGGAGGCATATTTGTACAATTGAAAACACACTAATCTAGAAATATGACACAACCATAACACTTTTTTGTTACATGTATTCAAAATAATCCATAACAACTCATTCCCCATTTCCCCCCATAAGGTCAAAGATGAGGTGTTATCACTACCCTTAATGACCTTACATCTAGGTCATGGTTAATAAGGGTATAAACATTCTCAATACTCAAGTTTCTCATTAAAGAACCATTTATTCATATTTTTCATCAATTTATAACATTAAATTCTTATTAGGAACATTATTGATTTCAATTATACATGAATGGAGTCCAATTAAATTTCCATAATTACCCCAAACCCATTTTCTTATTTGTTCCTAAAATAATGCATGTCCCAAAAATTTCTTGTGTTCCTAGAATGATACTTACATACACAACTCTTGTGCCATACCAGGACATGGTTTAAATATTAGAAAACTCAGAAACAATAATCACATCACACAACTAGTTTTCACTCGAGGTGAAAAAGAATTCAACTCTAGAAACACACATAAATAACTGTAATCCCACCCTGGGAACTTGTCATGTACCCTCTTACATAGGTTTTCTAATCCCTGGAATGAGATTTAACCAAAGAAAGACTCATCATATTCCCTATCAACCATTAAAAAAACTATGACAGTAGAAAAGAAATGAAAACCCACTATTGATACCACATTGTAACATCTAGACCCAGGTGCCACACACTGGTGCCCTGAGCCGGTTGGTCACATGACCTCAGGCGCACCTCCCTATACACTAGGGGCTACCGACTACTAGTGAATGTCTAATATTGATCATGGGGAGACTATAAACTCATTATCAAAGTAGAACAACATCATAAATAATTAGAAAATAGACAACAGATATAACCACAACCAGAATAATACCAGTATCACATGATGAACAAAACAACAACACAATTTCCCAAACTAACAATAGATATGTCATTCCAAATACATTCCAAGTGTTAATATGAAAAAACCAAAATAAATAAAGACATTAAATGCTCTTAATGTGTCCCAGATCAGGCCATGTTCACTCAACAATGCTCCATCCCAAATCAACCATCTAACATATAATACATTCTCTTAACGTATCCTATAAATATGAAGTCTATTCGAGTACCATTAAGGAATCCAATGTAGATTTTGAGTAAAACACACTAGGCCACCACCAATGGAATATAAAAAAGATCCATAAAATAACAATGTATGATGATGTATAAAGAATAAAATACAACCAATAAGGTAAAAAATTATCACATTTCTGTAGTCTTCAATTAACCATATAAACCCCAGGGTTCCCAAAGACACCAAAAACATTAATACATACATTGGACCATGTCATATTCAGAACTATATCACAATACAATGGTTATCAGATATCATTTTATTTCAATTCATATTATGACAAATTGGAACTTTAGTACTATGGAAACATTTTTGGCCTACATCACTATGTCTAGGACCCCATGGGTAATCGATGTACTTGTTTGTGTACAACATATCATTTATCAAAACAATCACACAAGTTGGAATTTGAAGCAGTAGTATTTTTCCCACTATCATTATCAAATAGTCACACTATTGTGTTTTAAGTAGTATTCTATGTCCCTAACTCATTATCACTATAGGATTTTGAAGTAAAATCCCATGTCCCCCAAAATGATATCAATTTATCACTATAGTATTCTGATGTTTTAGTCCACACCCCACACATGATTATCAATTTACAACATAAATGGAATATATAACATAAATAGAGATTAATAAACATTAATCATTTTACCAACATTTCACATCCTGGTGACATCATAATTTTTCACAAAAAACATGGTTCTTTCAGATTAATGACATGAAATAATATTTACAATTCACAAATATCTATTTTTCAATATTAAATTCATATAACCCATTAAATACTTTTGTTAATGTGTACCATCTCATAAATACACATTTTTAAATTCCTTCATAACTTATCAATTGAACAATTACACAATCCCAAATTCCCATAAATTACACAATCATAATATTCCTTTAATTATTTATCAAAATAATTAATCCAATTCCACCAATTTTAGTTTCCCCAACTTATCCAAAATCATTATTACATTGAAATTAAATTAAATCAATTCAATCATGTATGAAATTTTTCAATAATGTGAATTGAAATTTCCCAAATACATATATGTAATTAAATTAAGTATGTGGGATTTTCAATTTTGACCTCCTACCTCAAGTATGATGACAAAATCTCTCCAACAGAAAACCACATTTATGGAGGAACAACCAAGATCACACTAAAGAATGAGATCATGATTTGAAACATAGATCCAAGATCAAATAAATTAGATCTATTAAATCCAATATCTAGATCCACTTTCAATGGATGAAATCATACCATCAAAAAAAAGAGAAAGATAGGATAGAAGGAGGTAACCATATAGGATGAGAATCTCTTACTGGGAGAGGATTAGATCTTCAATTTGGGCTTCAAATCATCTGTAATAGAGGCCATAAAGACTGAAAATCTATCCCAAAACCTTAAAAAACAAGATAAAATGTTATAGGGTCGATCATGGGTGTTTAGGGATATAAGATTGCGGTCCAAATATTTCAAAATGGATTAATTAAACACGTGAACATGGTTTCTTGGGTAGGGTCCCATAGTTTTCAAAACTGTGTGCATAAAGCATATGCTTCTTATGGGGGGGATGCATGATGACTCATAAAAGGGAACATGTTTTGAAAATAAATATTCCAGCTGTGGAATCCCTCTCTATTAGTGGTTTCATGGTTTTCTAGGGTAGAGCACATGGTTTGGTAAAACCGGGCACCGATCATGGACTACCCAAAACCATTCTGAAATCCTTCAAATTTCACTTTAACACACCCAATATTAAACACAAACAATGTATACTCAAAAAATGAAAATTTGTACTTGAAAAAAATATTTAGAGAAATCCAGAAATAAATGGGATCTTATAGATAGTAATAGAATATATATTTTATACAAACATAACTATAAAATATATAGTATCAAATATCTAGAATTAAGGGGTTGATCAACTGTCCTTTCATATACCTAATATTTAAATATTACTATTGAATGATGGATTTTTATTTAAAGTTAATATTTCATTCATGTTATAAAAAATCTAAGTTCCACATAAATCCCTAGTTATCTCAATAATATATATATATTGTGAGATGTAAACTGATAAAGATGGAATACCTGGTATTACGAGTTTACCTATGAGAAATGTTATTCCATATAGTATAAGTTCAAGTGTGTTCAGGGATTAAGTTAAGAAAAATATTCTCAATTTCCCGTATTTGATTCATTATTTTTATGTTATGCACATAATTTATTTTAAATGGTGCCAAAAATGAAAATTATACATGTTATTTCATGAATTGTTCAAAGTTCATTTTATTTTATGTCGCAATTCAAAATATTCCATCTAAAGGTTTTTTTAACCCAATCTCCATTCTTTTGGTTATATCACTTCTTCAATGATAATATTAATCCATTATTATGTGTGGAATTACTTGTTATTGATTTTTGTTATATATCAAACTATTTTTTGTGGATTTAAATTTTTTACACATAATACCTCCACTTATTTTTTCTCAATTCAATCATATTATATTTTTAAGTGTTATTTGTATCGAATTTTATTTATTTACTATTTACTTTTATGTTATTCAGATATCTTCTTTTTGAGGTGTATATACATACCCCTTGACATTTTATATCGTAAATATCCATATGCCTAGGATGTTTAATGCTCAATTTGTAACATCATGTTACTATTTTCAGGTATTCATAAACACCTCATTTTAATCTTTCCTTGATTGGGTTTTGTTTAGGGTTGCTTTAGGTGAATCATTGAATTTTTTTAATGTTTCTAGGATATTGCACAGCTGGCACACAATTTTTACAAAATGTTCACCCTCTTAACACAAACCATTCAAACATAAGTAGTGGGTATTTGCATGGTTGGAACATTGTTTATCATATTTTCTGACCTCTTAGAAGAAATTGGGTGGCCCATTTAAAACAAGAACATGGCTAGGCCGCATGCTTTGGTCTAACTGTGTGGGTATCCCTGAAAAACCATGCATACATGTTATTAATTAATCCTAATCCTGATTAAAATTCGTGAACCCCACTTTTTGTCCCCAATGGATTGGAATGACCTATAATCAATTTATCCCTTCATTCAAGCCCCCAATAAGAGTTTTTGGTCACTCAGACCCCTCCTAAAATCATATCAAATATTTGAGAATGGCGGTTGATCCTCTCTCTATTTGTTTACTCTTCATGTTATTGTTCTCATGCTATCTCTCTTATCATATTTGAGGTTACGTGGATCCTCATGTTGGGTTGTGGATCTAATAACCTATATTTTAGATAAAAACTTTGGTTTGATACTTTGTACCTAGATTCAATGATCCTTGTTTGTTGATGAATCCCTATTCAGGTTTGGTTATTCGATACTCATTAATCCTCAGATATGTGGTTCCATCATGAGTCCAAATTTATCTTAACTCTATGTTAATTTATTTGATTAATTTTTTCTGGATTAATTTCAATTTCTTTTTTTATTTAAATGGAATTCATGTTTTTTGTTGGATAAAACCAAATTATATCAAATTGTGTTATTAAAAATGTGTGTTTTTGATTGATATAGTGAAAACCCACAATTTTATTGAATTAGGGTCTGTATATGAAGATGTATGAAATTTAAATTGTTTATTTTAGTGTTTTAAATTGATTGAAATTGTTTCAATTAAATTGTTTAATTTAATTATAGAAATGTATATGATGGAAATGTTTGAAAACCCATTGAATTGGGGGTTTATTAGGAAATTGATGGAATTTTTTGAAAATTAAATTTCTGAATTAAATCATTAAAGTGAATTGTGAAATTTAATTGTGAATTCATTTCTAATTCATATATTTTGAAAATGTCATTAAAATGGTTTTGGTAGAAACTTTTTGGTTTTATCGTGGAAAAAGAATGTATTTATTGAAAACACGTGTTATGGTTTCTAAATGGAAAATTGGAATGTTGGAGATTGAGAATTAGTGTAATTGTATTTTAATAATTATTACTATAAATTTCACATCGTTGATTTTGTAGTAGAGAACATGAAAACCTTAGTTAGTGTGTCAATTAGACAACACTCTATGATTCTACAACATTCTATAACATAAATGAATCATGTCACATCCCTTAGATGATGGTGATGAGTCCACTTTTACCATTATTTAATGGGATGTATAAACATATTTATTTGTCACCTTGATTTTTGATGGAGTCCTTTAGCCAAAAACTATCATACATTCTTATGTATATTCCAATGTGGATCACTTGTTTTTATATGAAATGAGATATAAAATTATTATGAAATATTTTACATGATTTTTGAATTTATATAAACTATTTTATATATAATGTATCTTTATTCCATTGTTTGATAAATATTTCATTAATTAGAATTTTAATCTTTTGTTTAAATTTGTTTCTATCATTTTAGATGTAAATCATGATTTGTTTAAATATTCTCTATAAATTCAAAAACTCTTTCTTGAAAATTGAATGATAATATTTTCTTAAATTAATATTGAAATATTATTATGGAATCCATTGTGATACACTACTAGGAATTTAGATCACACCCTACCCATTCCATTGTGTGTTTTTTTATTACATGCTTCCATTTTCGGTTAGGGGTAAAGCACCACTAGGAGGAGGTTTTAGCTGTTGATAAGTGGGCTTGGGGAGTTTAATCCATTGGGAGATGGAAATGTTTTCCTTTTTAAGGTATATGGATATAGTAATTTGGGTTTTTCTATATGTTTTACATCTCATACTATTATCCTATTGGAGTTTATTCTGTATGCATACCGATTTTTCTAGTTTGTTTCCTCATTTGTATTAGAAAAATCATTTCGACATTCCTTTGTTAGGATGTCAAGATCTAGTCATTGACCTATGGGTATCATGAACACCCTTACAGCTATTTCAGGGCTGGTTTGGTTATCAGGTTACCAAGGAATCATGGCCGGTTCGTGACAAAGTGGTATCATAGCTCTAGGTTGATCATCATGTCTTGAAATCAGTATGTTTTGTCAAATCATTTCAGGAAATATGAGGTATTTATGACTGAGTTCATGGACATATCTCACCATAACAAACCCTATTCCACTAGGGATGGTTTGGGAAAGATATATTACTTATTAGTTTTAGTATTTTCTAGACATTTTACCTAGATAGATTGAAATCCAAATATATTTTTTCTATCTGTGTAAGAACCCGGTTTTTTCTACGAAAGCCTTTGGAATATTCTTGATATTATTCCAGGGTAGTGACCTCAGACGAAGTGCGATTCCAAACCCCGGAGTGGCCGAAATTAAATTTTCAGTGTGATCACACTGAGAACGCGAAATAAATCGGATAACTCCTAAATGGTGTTTTGGATCAGAGATCTGAGTGTACTGATGGGTCTGAAATGGGGTGTTTACCCTAGGAACGACTTAAAACATGTCGGCATAGGACATTTGGACCCCTCACTCGCTTTCGGAACGTTAAATGGATAAATTAATTAATTAATTCATTTAATGTCTTAACTCAAGTATATCTTAAACGGTGGATCAGATTGGAAAACTGAGGGCACCATTGAGTTCGGAGTGTTTTGTTTACCCTAGAAGGGGTATATGTTCTGCGGGCGTGGGCCGTGAGTTGAAAATGGCCCCAGGGGTGTTCTCGTAATTTGGCAGCCTCGGGCATGGGCGTTGTAATTTTTGAACGGGGCCTCAGACTAAAATTATAAGACCTCTGTTGTGCTCAGAGCATGGTTTTTATCCTAGGGGTGGCATAAACCCGATTCCGCCGAAATATTGGGTTCGGGGCTGTCGGGCGGGCGTTTAAGTGATTTGTACTTAAACACCCACACCCGTTCTTCTTCTTCTTCTTCTTCCTCAAACCCCCCCTGTCCTTCAGCTACGACAAAGTAGCTACGGCAAGGCAATATCCAGTGTGGCGCAGCGGTTCCAACGGTCCGCACACGAAGCGTCGGGCTACACCCTTCGAGGTAGGGGTTTCTCATTTTTGTTTTCAATTTCCCGCAATCATTGAGCCCAATTTATACTGTCTAATTGCAGTCTGATCATCGATCGATGCCCACAGATGTGTAGTATATGTTCTAAGGTTTCCGACGCTCCTCTCGGATCAAAAATCCAAGTCCCGGGCTGCCCGAGGCAGCCCTGGGAAGTTCTTGCCGAATTCCTGGTTTTTCGGCGGTTCCAGGTGGCGGATGATGGTTCCGGGACGGCGGTGCGGTGTTCTGGCACAGTGGCGCAGCAGCGGACGCGGAAGAAGGACAGCCGACACCTCACCAGTATGGGGTGGTGCAGGAGGACCGGTCGAGGGCACCGGCGAGGGGGCAACCGAGGTCGCAAGCGCGCGACCCCACGGGGAGACCAGGAACCGCCGTTGGGGGGTCTCTGTGGAAAAGGGGGACCGGCCGTGTCAGCCGGCTGGTGGAGGAGGCACCCGTGCAGCGGGCTATGGTGTGGTAGCCCGCTGGTGTGGACGGGCCGGCCAAGGGGTAAACCCCCTTAAAATTTCGGACACACGTAACTTTTTCTACGAGCATCCGTTTTGCACGCCGTCTTTGGAGGCGCAGACCTGATGTCGAGACGGACTTTTTGTGGTTGTTCCAGGAGTTTTAACTTCAGAGATGAGGGGCTCGCGAGCACAACACGTCTGTAAAGCAGATAAGTGGGCTTCCTGGGAATTCTTGTTTTGGACGGCGCGGACGCGTCCGACGTCCTTTTTGAGAGCCGTTAGTGGTGTTGGGACCTTGGCGTCGGGGCGAAGCTTTCCAGGGTGGTTTCGGGCGTTGAATCCGGAGTTGAGGAATGGTCCCCACGACCCGTCTTTTGAGCTGCGAGTAGCGTTTTGCGAATTTTCCATCGGACGTCTGTTCGGGGCGTGCGAGCAGTCGATTTTGGATGTTTTTTTGAGGGCATTGCATTGGAGCAGTCTGCCCGCTGTAATTCCGCACGATGGTGCAAGCCCCACGAGGGCCGTTTCGGGATTTGATGGTGATTTCCATCTTTATCATCAGGTGTCCTTTTTGGACAACTGAATTGTCCAACTTGTGTACTTTTCTGAGACGATCACAACGGTGCAATCTGTTCATTGTGTTTCGGGACCGGGATGCAGGTCCCACGAAGCACTGCTCATGTGTGATGCGCCAGAATGCACCTTTTTCTCCAAATATCCATTGCACTCAAGTGAATAGTTTTTTTGACGTGTTTTCATGAGGGGATCACAATGGTACGATGCACTCGACTGTTTTCGGGGCCGAGGCTTGGGATCACGGGACGCCGTTCGGGCGTGAGGTGGTGTTGGCTCCCTCTTTATAGGATATCCATTTGAGGCGAGTAAGTAGTCTGTCTCACATGTTTTTCCGCTAGGATTACAATGGTATGATTCTTTTGGTTGTGCGGAGCCTCTTTCACAATCCTATTAAATGTGGAATTGTGAAGGTGCCATGGTGGCGATTCTTCTACCATGTTTGTAGAAGACCCTTGGCTTGTGGTCACCTGCACTCCTGGGAGAGTGATGTTGGTGGTTAAAGAGATGTGGTCGGTCGTGCCTCAGCCATTGAGGTGGCAAGTTGTATTTGTTACGTTTACGCCTTCATGTTGACGTTGGGGTCCGTGTGCATGTTATCCTTTGGGCTGGAGACATAGCATACTCTGTAATTATGCGAGAACTCTAGGAGGTACATGTGGATGGTTGTACCTGAGAATGATTATGTGCTTGGTTGGGGTTAAAATGGGGCCACATGTCATATGGTACCCATGTGCGTGTTGTGTTCTGCTTTACGTACTTTGACCTCTCGCGACGTAGAGGGTTCCTCGGTTCTCAACTTTTGACCAGCAGGGTTGAATCATCCCCATGCTCTGTACTCGTTTGTTTGACCAGCAGGGTTGAGATTTCCCCTGGTCCTCTTCTCGATGGTTTAGTTCACCAGGGTTGATTGGTTTCCCCTGGTTTATTCCAGATTCAGGTGGTTGCGCGATACCCACTCTGTTTTCGGTGGGCCAGTGTTGCACCATCCAGTAGATATGGCCAGAGCAGTTCCGGGTTTACCCTCCAGCTGGGCTGGGAAGTGGGTTCCTCATTGACTTCTCCGGGTTTACCCTCTAGAAGAGACTGGGCAGTGGGTCACCTGACGACTCTTGAGGGTCTAGCCTCCAGTAGGGCTGGGCAGTGGGTCGCCTATCGTCTTGTTTCAAGTCTACCCTCCAGTAGGGCTGGGCAGTGGGTCGCATGTCAACTTGTTCTAGGATTAACCTCCAACAGGGCTGGGCAGTGGGTCACCCGTCGACTTCTTCCAGGTCTACCCTCAAGAAAGGCTGGGTAGTGGGTCACCTGATGACTTATTCCAAGTTTACACTCCAGCAGGGCTGGGAAATGGGTTGCCTGATGATGTATTAGGGTTTACCCTCTAGAAGGGCTAGGGAGTGGGTCACCCGATATCTTATTAAGGTTTACCCTCTAGGAGGGATGGGCAGTGGGTCACCCAATATCATATTATGAATTACCCTCCAGCAGGGCTGGGTAGTGGGTTACCCGTTGACATTCCAGACTCATTCCATTCTACTAGGCTAGTCTGTGGCTTTCCTCTATGATTACCGGAGCGGGACCCTTGGTTGTACGGGTGAGTAATGGAACGACCTTGGCTTTGAAGAGACCTCTCGATTACAGGGCAGTGACGAGGTGTGGTTTGACTTAACTTGGAACTATCAAGTTCTAGGGGCGCTTACCCCCACCGATACGTGTCCTTGTGACGCGACCTAAAACTGTGATGCCGAGTCAGTGCCGCCCAAAGTGGATAGTGTCAAGGTGCAATGATTTGAGCCCCTTGACTTGCAGTTCGGGGCAGACGTGCGGGATGCTGGGCATCAATGGTGTTTACTCCTGGGGCTGTTGGAGACTCACTTTCTTGGGCTGAGGTACGAGATGGAGATCCCATTATGACCATGTTTCGGGGCGTATTGTTGAGCATATGGATATGTATAGACCTTATTTCAATAACCACTTCTTGGGTTTTGGTGACCCTCCTTCCAGGAGGGGCAAAGATGTGTGGGGTATGCCACATGATTTCCATATCTTGATTCTCATGTTTGAACGAGCCTACTCTCCTGCTTTAGGCAGTGAAGACTAGATGAGACGTTCATCTTCTCACCATCTCGGTCTCCTGGTGTCAGGACGAGTTTGTTTCCATTCTCTTGTTGGGTTGAGCAGTACTCTTTACTGCACTTTCGGTTGCACTACTTTATTGTCACCTTGTTTGATCTACTGCTCACCTCTTCGGTACCTCCTTTGTTGCTCCCTCGAGCCTTCGGGGTATCATAATGAGTATTTTTATACTCACCATTTCTTGTGCTTTGCCCGGACATGGTGTGCCCTTACAGACAACAGACATGTTGGTCGTGACATCAGTGGAGTAGAGGAGTTTATGAGCTTGAACTACGTGTGGTCGTCGTAGTCGGGTTCCAAGTGGGGAATCCCTCCAGCTTTTATTCTTTTGTTCACCTGGTGTTGGGTTGTGGCACTTTTTTGGTTGGACACTTGTTTTTTCCCTTTACTTTTCAGTTTAACTTCACCTTATACTTGTACTATTTAGAGGTCGATGCACATCTGTGGTTTTTATATATATATAATTTTCCCTTTTCATTACATGACTTTTCTTTTACTCTACACTTTTTCATTGAGTGTGTTGTGTGTGTGTATGTACAGGTACTCAGGAAAAGTCCATCCTGATTTGTTTATCCTTCGGCACTTATCGCCAGCCCCTGGCCTATGGAGGCAGGCTTGGGGTAGTTGCGACTCGAACCTGGTTAGGGTCGGGTCGTGACAAAGTGGAATCAAAGGTGGTTCATTCCTTGGAATGTTGTGCAGACGTCCCTAAAAAGGAATCGGTTGGGATTTAGGGAAACATTGTGAACGTGTCTTGAGAGCGGATCTCAGGCTACAGAGTCTAGTGATGGTGTGGCGGCCGATGTATCCATTCACCAGGACCCTGAAAACCCAATTTTCAACTCAGCATGCCGAGACACTTGTTGTAGGGAAATTGGTTTGTGCATCAAATAGGATTGAGTCTTTGACTGTCCTTCTTGAGTCATCTCCCCATCGTTGTTATTGGTATATACATATATGCTCATCTGACCGCGACACTCTTTCATAATATTCAGGATGTCTCCGTGAGGACAGCCAGCCAGGATACCAGCTTTGGTGCGTGGCGACGACCCTGTGATCTACGAGGCCATAGTCCAGGACCAATCATGCGAGCCCATTTCTCCGGGTGGTCCGGTAGCTACACCCCCACCTGTTGAGCAGCAGACAGTTTCAACAGAGTAGATGGGGCTTGAGCGCAGTTTTAGCGCACTCCATGAGTTTCAGCGGTAGAGAACGCTGAGGTTCAGTGGTGAACCAGACCCTCATGCAGCATAGGTTTGGCTAGAGATAGTGTTTCGCCTTTCCATGCTTGTGCATATGCTGATAGATCAGATAGTGGCTTTGGCAGCCAACCTTTTTGTGGATCAGCATGTTGTTGGTGGATCCTGGTGACTTAGTTTCTTGACGAGTCATCACTTTAGTTGGACAACTTTCTGTTGTTGTTTTGTGAGGAGTATTTCCCCTCCTGCTTACGCTCTGTTCGGATTTAGGTGCTACTTCAATTTCAGTAGGGAGGGATGATAGTGGCCGAGTATGCGGCTAGTTTTGCAGACTGTGCACGCTTTTACCTAGACTTGGTCCACAACAGAAACTCCCGAGCACAGAAGTTTGAGCAAGGTCTCCGTTGAGAGATTTGTGTTGTCATAGTACCCTTGGGAATTTTCACATATGTCAAAGTGATATAGCAAGCACTGGTGATAGAGAACCCCCTGTCACGTTCTAGTTTTTGTGGTGGCAGCAGGCACGTTGAAGCCGAGACATTTGTCGTAGCTAGCGAGCGTCGATAGGCAGGACCTCGCCGCATGTGGATTTCTGAAAACCGGACTCAGAGGAGTGGTCGTACACCACAGTGGCACCGAAGGGCACCAGTGCCGCCTGAAGGGAGTCGGTGCTATACTTTCGATGGGCGAGGTCACCTGGCACGGGACTGCCCGACCTGGCATGCAGAGAGTTTCGGGCAGGCAGCAGGTGCACCACCACGATAGAGGCAGCTCCGTGATTGGAGTAGTACCCAGAGAGGTTGTGTTAGAAGAGGAGCTGGAGGAGTTGGTAGTGGGGGATGGCTTTACGATGTCTTCTCATCACCACTAGGCAGTCCACGACAGGATACGGGAGCTGATAGTTGGGACCGAGGACAGCTGTGAGCTTTGGATGTCTATGATCCTACATAGCATGAGGTGATAAGAGGTATTCTCTATAGCACTTCTACTTATTGTAGTAGAATTGTTAGAATATGTGTGTGGAATGCTTTCCTCCCTGCTCCTAGCTTGAGGTGTTTCCAAGGTGGCGCGTGGCATTAGTCTAACCCTGTTTTGGTATGATAAAAGGCGTGGGACATTTTTCTCTAGTCGATGGTGTCGACTCCTTCGCTTTTCGAGCATGTAAGAGAGTCTGGGTTACGATACATCGACTGTGGAATCTTGCGTGACCAGATATCCTTGGGTGTTTCACTATATGGATGTTTTGAAGGAGGGAATCATCAGGACTTGTTCCAGGTGCGGGCGGTGATTCCAGTTGTGGCGTGCGGCGTAAGGGTTCAGTCTGGGAGGTGACCTACCCCCGAGATCCTTCAGGCCATTTGAGACCATGCAAGGGATCGTGAGGTTCTCTATCACCTTTCCCTAACCCCAAAGGCTGGTTTGGGTTCATGATGTCTCCCACGTGACTCACCCGAGAAGAGGTGTGTGTGCTCCTATTCACGACATCGGTGAGGGCAGACCTTGCATGAACAGATCAAATCCTTTGGTCTGTGTGCGGTGACGTAGAGTTGTGCGAGAGTTCTTCTAAGTACGGGAGAGCCAGGTGTGGGCTTAGTACCCTGAGTTGTTCCCTGTTTTTGCTTTTTGGGGACGAAAAGCTCGAAGGAGGGAATGATGTAAGAACCCGGTTTTTGTTGTGAAAGACTTTGGAATACTCTTGATATTATTCCAAAGAAGGGACCTTAGATCGCGTGCGATTCCGAGCCCCAGAGTGGCCAGAATTAAATTTTCAGTGCGATCACACTGGGGATTCCAAATAAATGGGATAACTCTTAAATGGTGATTCGGATCAGAGATCCGATTTTACGGTTGGGACCGAAATGGGGGTTTTACCCTAGGAACGACATAAAACATGTCGGCGCGGGGCGTTTGGACCCCTCGCTCACTTTCGAAACATTAAATGGATTAATTAATTAAATAATTAATTTGTTTAACGGCTTAACTAAAGTATCTCTTAAACAGCATCTCAGATTGGAAAAATGAAGGCACCGTTGAGTTCGGAGCATGTCGTTTACCCTAGGAGGGGCATAAGTTCTGCAGGCGCGGGCCGTTAGTGGAAAATGGCCTCATGGGCGTTTTCATAATTTGGCAGCCTCTAGCGTGGGCATTGTAACTTTTGAATGGGGCCTCATATTAAAATTATGAGACCTCCGTTGCACACGGAGAGTCGTTTTTATCCTAGGGGAGGCTTAACCCCGACCCCGCTGAAATTTTGGGTTCGGGGCTGTCGGGCGGGCGTTTAAGTGATTTGTACATAAACACCCCCACCCCTTCTTCTTATTCTTCTTCTTCCTCAAACCATCCCCTATCCTCTAGCTCTGGCGAAGATTCTCTGTCAAGGCATAGTGGTTCCGATGGTCTACACACGAAGCGTCGAGCTACGCCCTTCGAGGTAGGGGTTTATCGTTTTCGTTTTCAATTTCCCGCAATCATTGAGCCCAATTTATACTGTTGAATTGATTTCAGATCATCGATCGAAGCCCACAGATGTGTAGTATATGTTCTAATGTTTCCGATGCTCGTCTCGGATCGAAAATCCAAGTCATGGGGTGCCCCGGGCAGCCCCGGGAAGTTCCGGCCGAATTCCTGGTTTTCTGGCGGTTCCAAGCGGCAGACGACAGCGCGACGTTCTGGCACGGTGGCATTGCTGCAGGCACGGCGGAAGGGCGGCCTGCCATCTGGCCGGTCGGGTGGCACCTCATCAGTGCAAGCCAGTGTAGGCGGACCGGCCGAGGGTGCCAGCAAGGGGGCATCCAGGGTTGCAGTCTCGCGACCCCGCGGGGAGACCAGGACCCGCCGTTGGCGGGTCTCCGTGGAAAAGGGGGACCGGCCGTGTCGACCAGTCGGTGGAGGAGGCACCCACATGGTGCACGGGTGAGGGGTCCTTGAGAGAGGCGGCGGGCCGTAGTGCAGCGGCCCGTGGGTTCGGCCGGGCCGGGCCCTACGGCTGGGTCGCGGCTCCGCGGGCCGGTCGGGCCCATTGTAAACCCCCTTAAAAATTTGGACACCCGTAACTTTTTCTACGGGCGTCCGTTTTGTGCACCGTCTGTTGTAGTGCCGACCTGATGTCGAGGGGGAGTCTTTGAGGTGGTTCTGGGAGTTTTAACTTCCGTGACAAGGGGCTCGGGGGCACGACATATGCATAAATCAGCTAAGTGGGATTCCCGAGAATTCTTGCTTTGGACGGCGCAGACACATCCGACGTCTGTTCTGACCACCATCAGTGGCGCTGGGACCCTGACGCTAGGGAGAATCTTTCCAGGGTGGATTTGGGCATTGAAATCAGAGTTGAGGCATGGCCCCCTTGGCCCGTCTTTTGAGCTGTGAGCAGCGTTTTGCAAATTTTCCATCGGACGTCAGTTCGGGGCATGTGAGCAGTCGATTTTGGGTGTTTTTTTTTGAGAGCATTGCATTGGCGCAGTCTGCCAGCTTTAATTCCACACGATGGTGTGGGCCCCACGAGGGCAATTTTGGGAGTTGACGGTGATTTCCAGCATTATCACCGGGTTTCCGTTTTAGAAAAGTGAGTAGTCCAACTTGTGTTCTTTTTTGAGAGGATCGCAACGGTGCAATCCGTTCGTTGTGTTTAGGGACTGGGATGCAGGTCCCACGAAGCACCACTCATGTGCGGTGCGCTGGAATGCACCTTTTTCTCCAGATATCTGTTGCACTCAAGTGAGTAGTACTTTTGACGTGTTTTTCCGAGGGGATCGCAATGGTACGATGCACCCGACTATTTTTGGAGCTGAGGCTTGGGATCACGGGACACCGTTCGGGCGTGAGGCGGTGTTGGTGACTTTTCCGTCAGATATCTGTTTAAGGAGATTATGTAGTCTATCTCATGTGTTTTTTCCGCAAGGATTACAACGGTAAGATCCTTTTGGTTGTGCGGAGCCTCTTGCACGATCTTATTAAATGTGGAATTGTGAAGGTGCCCCGGTGGCGGTTCTTCTATCGTGTTTGTAGTGGACCCTTGGCGTGTGATCATGTGCACTCCTAGGAGAGTGATGTTGGTGGTTAAATAGATGTGGTTGGTCGTGCCTCATCCATTGACGTGGCATGTTGGAGTTGTTACGTTTACACCTTCGCGTTAACGATGGAGGTCGTGTTCATGTTAGCCTTTGGGCTGGAGACGTGGCATACATTGGCAATATGCGAGAACGCTGGGAGGTACATGTGGATGGTTGTACCTAAGAATGTTTATGTGCTTGGTTGGGGTTAACTTGGGGTCACACATCGTGTGGGCCCCATGTGCGTGTCGTGTTCTGCTTTCCGTACTTTTGACCTCTCATGACGTAGAGGGTTCATCGGTTCTCGACTTTTGACCAGCAGGGTTGAGTCTTCCCCTGGCTCTGTGCTCGTTTTTTTGACCAGCAGGGTTGAGATTTCCCCTGGTCCACTTTTCGATGGTTTAGATAAGGAGGGTTGAGTGGTTTCCCCTGGTTTGTTCTATAGTCAGGTGGTTGTGAAATAACCACTCTGTGTTCGGTTGGCCAATGTTTCACCATCCAATAGAGATGGACAGAGCAGTTCTTGGTTTACCCTCCAGCGGGGCTGGGCAGTGGGTTCCTCATCGACTTCTCAGGGTTTACCCTCTAGTAGAGACTAGGCAGTGGGCCACCCGATGACTCTTGAGGGTCTATCCTCCAGCATGGCTGGGCAGTGGGTCTCCCATCGTCTTGTTTCACGTCTACCCCCCAGTAGGGTTGGGCAGTGGGTCGCCTGTCGACTTGTTCTGGGTTTACCCCCCAGCAGAGCTGGGTAGTGGGTCACCCATCGACTTCTTCCCGGTCTACCCTCCATTAAGGCTGGGCAGTGGGTCTCCTGACAACTTATTCCAGGTTTACCCTCCAGCCGGGTTGGTCAATGGGTCGCCTGATGATGTATTAGGGTTTACCCTCTAGTAGGGCTGGGAAGTGGGTCACCCAATATCTTATTAAGGTTTACCCTCCATCATGGCTGGGCAGTGGGTCACCAGATATCATATTATGAATTACCCTCCAGTAGGGCTGGGCAGTGGGTTACCCATTGACATTCCAGACTCAGTCATTTCTACTAGGCTAGCCTGTGGCTTTCCTCCGTGATTACCGGAGTGGGACCCTTGGTTTTATGGGTCAGTAATTAAACGACCTTGGCTTTTAGGAGACCTCTCGACTGTAAGGCAGTGACGAGGTGTGGTTTGACTTAACTCGGAACACTCATGTATGAGGGGAACTTTCCCCCACCGAGACGCGTCCTTCTGACGTGACCTAAAACCGTACAGGCGCGTCAGTGCCACCCAAAGCGGATAGTTTCAAGGTGCAGGGATTTGAGCCCCTTGACTTGTAGTTCAGGAAAGACGTGTGGGATGCTGGGCATCGATGGTGTTTACTCCCGGGGCTGTTGGCGACTCACTTTCTTGGGCTGAGCTACGGGGTGGAGATCCCCTTAAGACCTTGTTTCGGGCTTATTGTTGAGCATATGGATATGTATGTACCTTTTTTCTGTACCCACTTATTTGGTTTTGGTGACTCTCTTTCCAGGAGGGGTGAATATGCACGGGGTATTCCACGTGCTTTCCGTGTCTTGCTTCTCGTGGTTGGACAAGCCTACTCCCCTGCTTTAGGCAGCGAAGACTCGACGGGAAGTTCATCTTCTCACCATCTCTAGATCCTGGTGTTAGGATGAGTCTGTTTACTTTCTCTTGTTGGGTTGAGTTTTACTCTTTAATGCACCTTCGGTTGCAATCCTTTACTGTCACCCTGTTCGATCTACTGCTCACCTATTCGGTACCTCCTTTGTTGATCCCTCGAGCCTTCGGGGTATCCTACAGAGTATTTTTATACTCACCCCTGCTTGGGCTTTTCCCGCACTTGGTGTGCCCTTGCAGACGACGGACAGGTTGGTCGTGACTTCAGTGGAGCATAGGAGTTTAGGAGCTTGGACTGCGTGCGGTGGTCGTCGTTGGGTTCCAGGTGGGGAACCCTTCCAACTATTTTTCTTTTGCTCACCTCTTACCGGGTTGTGTCACTTTTTTGTTTGGGCTCTTGTTTTTCCCCTTTACTTTTCAGTTTACCTTCAGTTTTCTACTTGTATTGTTTTGAGGTCAATGCACATTTGTGGTTTTTTATATATAACAGTTGCACTTTTCTTTACTTGACTTTTCTTTTACTCTTTAATTTTGCATTGAGTGTGTTGCGTGTGTGTTTGTATGGGTACTTCGGCAAAGGCCTCCCCGAGTTGTTTAGCCTTCGACACTGGTCGCCAGCCCATGGACTATGGAGGCGGGCTTGGGGTATTTGCGACTCATGCCTGGGTAGGGTCGGGTCGTGAAAATTTGTTGGGATTAGATTCCCTCATTTCTTTATTTGAGTGTTATTCTGATGTATTCTTTATTGTATGAGATCTTTTATAGCATCATTCATTTGAGAATATGTGAAAAATATATCCAGGAGTAATCTAATACTGAACCTCAGTAAGAAAATCCTCTCATGGACTCGTGTATAGTTGAGGTTATTGTGAACATGGTACATGCTCCGGGACAAGGATCACATCCATTTTGTATTTAGGCTCCAATTGTTGAACCATAGAGGGACATTCCCAATATTTTTTCTCAAGATTTCCTTTTCGAGAATCCAACAGTGTTCCAAGTCTCAAATGATCCTCAATATTCTGAGAAGTGGATAAGAAGAATTGAACAGTTGTTTGGGTTACTGGACACACCCAAATAGAGTTTTCGCTGAGGAACTATAGAATTGTGGATCATGTGGATGATCATGCCGCTCACGGAAATTATTCCATTTTAATTCAACTCCTCATAGTGACATGATATTATCATCAACACCTAAAATTGCAGTCCAATTAGATTCCATAAGGATAAACAGGTTCCATTCACATGAATCGGGAACAAATCATCTTCATGCAGAGGAAGAGTCTCTAGAGGAAGCTGATATGGGTCCAGTGAATGTGAGAAGTATCATTACTATGTCTTTGTCCTTAGGGACGACTCTATTTGATACTGAGACATATTATTCATTCATTTCAACCCATACTGTTTATCTGATAAATATTTCTATGGATTTTACTACACCCCTTGGTATGAAGAGAGATAAGGGTCTCTATAGTCCCACTTGTACTTTCTCTATATCATATTTTGATGTTTAATGGAGTTTTCTAGTTCATGGCATGAAATATTTTATAAAAATACTCATGATGGATTGGATCATTTCAAATAAATCTTGGATTGATTTCCATATTCCATAGGCCTCATTTACTACACCTAATGGTTTGTTCCATGTCTTTAAATGAGAATGGGACCCAAGGACGACCAGGGTCAAAATTTATTTTTCATAAGTGGTTTAAGGTAATATAGTAGTAGATTATTTGAGTAGGATGCTTCATAACCTAGAAGTGGAAGAACAATTATAAGAGTGAAACATGATGTATCTTTTTCTAATCTTACATATCATAGTCTAGTAATCAGTGGGAGAGGTTTATTAAGAATGTTTTCAGATAAAATTATCTCTTCGTGAATCGATTCTTCAGGAAAAGTAGTTTGGTGATGAGTTTTATGTAATTAGAGACACTTTTAATGGTGGGGAGATAGTACTTGATTGGTAATTTTCCAAATTATACATTCTATGATTTTAAAACTATTTTTTTGTAACATCGTTAGTAAGGAAAGCAGTGATGGGGGATAACCATTGTTCCTAGTGGGTAGTGCACCTAATAACGATGTAGATGTTTGATGACATAAAGCGTTGATTCTGGTGGCCAGGTATGAGATGAGGCATTGCTGATTTAGAATCATTTTGTCATATATTAAAATAGGTAAAGGACAATAACTAGAAATATTTAGGTTTTCTTCAAACACTTCTAGTCCCTGCTTGGAAGTGGGATAAATCTATATTGACATTTTGGTTTGGTTTCCATGTACCTAGAGAAAGAATAATGTTATATGGGTTATGATTAATAGGATGACTAAGTCATCTCAAATTATACCCATTTGTGATACAACCAAAGGTGAAGTGTTTTGGAATCTCTATGTTAATGAGAAAGATCATTTACATGGAGTTCTAGTTTTTATTTTCTATAATATTGATAATTAGTTCACTTCTAATTTTTGATGACGCCTTCAAGAGGCATAACGATCTCACATCCAATTGAGTATATAAAACACCAGTAGTCAGATGGAAAGATAGAAAGAAATATATGGATTCATGAGGATATCCACTGTACTTTTGTTCGCAACTTTGGTAGATCATGGGATGATCATTTGGGGATGGTTTAATTTTTATATAACAATAGTTACCAGTCCACGATTGGAATGGATCCTTTTGAGGCTCTGTAAGTTTGTCCCAATAAATCTCAGATTTGTTGGTCGGAGAATGGTGAAATTTTCTTGGTTAGGTCGAGCCTGGTCCAAGAAACGACATCAAAGACTCAATTGATTTATTATAAAATTTTGGATTCATAGAGGTGATAAAATTCTTATGTTGATCCACGTCACTGAGCATTCTAATTATTATTTGGTGACCTGGTGTCCCAAAATGTTTCACCTCGGTTGGGTCATCAACAGGTTGGGAGGCAAAGGAAACATTCTCCATGTTATGTGGGACCATTCAAGGTTGTTGAGAAGGTGGGTAATGTTTTATGTAATTTTAAAATTCCACCTCATATGACGTCAATACATAATGTGTTCCATGTATTTCACCCGGGAAAGTGTTTATCTAATCCATCTCATGTTCTAAGTTAAAGTGATCTTTAGGTCGAACATAATTTATCCTTGTTTGATTGGTCAGTCTGGATAATTGATTCTGAAACCAAGATACTTCATTGGAGGATGATACCTTTGGTTCATATGATTTGGTAGAACTTTTATAGTTGTAATCAGATGTGGGGGAGGAGGGAACTAAGGAGATAACATTAGCTTCATATTTTTGATATCAATGCTCATTTATAGGATTTCTAGAGACATAAAGTTTATATTGTGGGGAGGTTGTAACATTTTGTTACTATTTTTATGTATTAATAAACCCATATTTTTAGTCATTATTTAGTTGAGTTTCATTTGGGGTTGCTTCAGGTGAATTTTTTATCTTGTTGAATTTTTTTGGGAAACTGAACGGTTGGCGCATGGTTTTCCCAAACTATGCACCACGTCACGCCAAACCGTGCAAACCCAAGTATTGGGGTTTTGAATTGATGGAACATGGATTATAATATCATAAACCCTACTATGAGAAACTATAAACCCCATAAAAAAATATGTTCAATTTTAGGTCACATGGTTTGGTATAACCATGAGGGTCTACCCAACTAACCATGTGTATGAGTTTCTATTTAATTCAAATTTTGATTAAAAATTCATAAACCCCCCTTTTAGGTCCTCGATAGACATGAACGAACCATTATCAATTTCTCCCTTCCATATAGCTCCTAAAAATATTTCCCCCCCTATGACCCCTCTTGGAAGATGGTCAAAGCCTATAGAATAGCGGTCAATCCTCTACTATTATGCTTCCTCTTCCTATTCTCAATCTATGTCTATCTCTCTTCTCTTCTATAGGGTTCTATGGAACATTGTTATGAATTTTAGATCTAATACCCTATATTTTGGACTATAAAACAATATTCGATACTTATAACCTGGATTCCTTGACTACCATTCTTTGTTGACGAATCCCGATTAGGGTTTGATGATTAAAAATCCATTTATCTGTGTGGTTCAATCATGATTCCCAATTTTTGTTAACCTTAAATTGAATTATTTTAATTTAATTCTTTGAATTAATCGAAATTTATTAATTTTAATCAAATGGATTTAAATTTTTTTTGGGAAACCAAAATTCCATTGAATTGGGGTTTTGAAAAGGGGTTTTTGGTGATATTGGGAAACCACCTATAAATTTTAATTGGGCTGTATTTATGAATTTTTTTTAAATGTAAATTAATTTTATAAAATGATGAAATTAATGAAAATTGTTTCAATTAAAATTTTAAATTTAATTTTAGAAATACTTTTGATGGAAAATTGTAGAAACTACCAATTCTATTGAATTGGGGGTTTGTTGTGAAATTTATTGAATTTTGTGGTCATTAAATTGTTTAATTAAATTTTGGAAGTAAATTGTGAAATTGAATTGTGAGTTGATTTAAAATTATTTTATTATTAAAATGGATTAAAAATAGTTTTCATGAAAACCATTGAGTTTTATCTTGGAAAATGATTATTTTTAAAATGTTCTAAAACATAAATTCATCATGTCACATCCCTTTGTGGATGATGATGTGTCCACTTTAATCTGAGATCATGGGGACATATGTACATATTATCATGTAACATTGAGAGTGTGTTTGGAGTCCTTTATCTTGGAACTATCATACCTTCTTTGGCATTGACCATATGAATTTCTTGTTTGTATTTGAATTTATATATGTTGTTGTTGTAAACCATTTTACATTCTTATGAATTTATATAAATGGTTATATATAAAAATTTTTTTACGCCATTTTTTGAAAAAAAAAATCAAAAATGAGAATGTGAATCTTTTGTTTAAAAGTATTTTAATCATTTTTTATTTAAAGAAAGATTTTTTTGAAATATTCTCTTTAAATTACAAACCTATTTATTTAAAATTGAAAGAATTTATTGGTTATTTTGATATTGGAATATTGTTATTGAAACTTCGTTGCCACCCTAATGGTATTTTATCTCACATCTTACTTGTGCCTTCAGGTGTTTGTAGATTAACTCCTTCCAGATTCGAGTAGGGGTAAAGCACTACATGGAGGTGGTTATATCTATTGATCCATAGACTTGGTGAGTTGCATATATTGGGGCGTAGTAAATTTTTCCTAATTATGGTACATTTCTATAGTACTTTGGTTTGTAATACCTATTTTAATTTTGGTACTTTATTCCCATTGGAGTTTCTTTTTTTACATATAATTATTTTTTAGTTTTTTTCTACATTGGTAGTGGAAAAATCTTTCCCACGTTCTATTTTGTATGATTCTAGGTGCTAATCGTCAACCCATGGGGAATGATAATTCCTTTTAGGATATGTCAGGATAGGCTTGGTTATCAGGTTTCCAATATACCGTAGCTAGTTCATGACACCAATTGATGTTATTCTTTCACAGTATATACAATTAAATTATTATTAAAGTGGTAAGGTTAATATGTTTCAATCCCATTTGAATCAATATTATTTATTCTTGAAATTAAATTAATAAAATTACATGATCCTTATATAATAAACCATTTTAATTGTTATTATTATCCATTTGTTTGTTTTCATTTTGATGTTATAGTACAATATTTCACTCTATTGTGCACAAAATGGTTAATTTTTTTTTAAGAAATGACCTTATTTTTACTCTTTCAGTGGTAATTTTTTTTATTTCACATCAATGACATCTAAAATATTTTCAATAATTTACTTATTAACACCTAAGTAAATTCTTAATTTAAGTTATAATGATATTTTTCCTTATTTAGAAACGTTTTATAAATATTTGTTAATATTGTTCATAAAAACATATTTTTCCTTCATAACCCCTATGTGATAGGTATGATTATTGTTTTCATATATAGCATAACTATATTTTTTGTGTCATCATAATTTTTTGTTCATAATTAGTTTTTTAATGTTTCCATTATTTTTTTAAAGAAAATATTTTCCTCTATATTTTATAAATATTTTTATTTTAAATTAGCGATTTCTAAGTGGAAATGGTATTTTCCCCAAGAATGTTTTCGATGATATCATAATTGTATTAATATTTATTAACCACAAATAACCTTTATTTTACTTATTATCCACTGGGAATCTGTTTTAATGACACCATCCTTATTAATTATGTCGATGGATTTTTATTGATTCAAATATATTTTCATGGAGCTCATTTATTTTCCACATGTAAATAAATATCTGAATGAACAATAAACATTTTCATGTTGAAAAATAAATTAATTCCTAATTTATATTATTTTATTGTTATTTATAGTGACATATTCATTTTATAAATAAATAATAAAATAAATCTTGATGAATATTCAAAACATAACATAGTTATCCATTCTATAATCTTACAAATATAGTTCCATTGGAAACTTTGATACATGAACCATTAGTTCATAAATGATCTATATAATCTGTAATTAATTTCCTTATAATTAGACCAATTCCTTCACATGTCACATATAAACAAATATCCATAAACTATATAAAGAAAACATAAGAAACAGTGAGCTCAGATGCGCAGTATGTGTAAAACAGGTTGATATTAATGATATCCTAGGAAAAACAAGATAATAATGGTCTGAGAACTTGATCTTAACATTTTTAATCCACATCCTAAAAATTATAGTTCATAATAATCATTCATGGATCAAATATTGGAAGTTTATAATACCTGAATCATAAAATAATCAAAGAACATAATCTATGAGAGCATAACTTTGGAATATGACATTGTATTGTTGCATACATACAAACTTGTAACATTTTGAACATGTATAAATATAAACATGTTCACACATTAAGTTAGTGTAATGAAAAAATTCCACCATATAAACTTATTAACATGAATCTAGGTCCACACATAAACTTATGGACATAAAATACATGTAGATAAATAAACATATATACATGAAATACAGGTCCACACATAAACTGATGAACATTAAAATTTGTTCTGCACATAAAATTGTTAAAATGAAATCAGGTTTGGACATAAGATATTTACTTCTTGAGTTATCCATCTATACCCAATTCACTTGATGGAGATGAAAGTCTCTCCCATCAAATAATAAAATTAATACATTTGTGTTACACAAGATCATAAACCATACATATTATTAAATCCCATGAAAAGAAATGGGTTTCGTAAACATTTTTTCATTAAAATCATAGACCATAAATAGAAAGAATACATATTTTATCCTTTGACCATATTCTCAATAAATCATAAATAACCTCAAATGATGTCATCATACATGGAAAAATATTTTCAAATATCAATTGAAATAATTCTTACAAAAAATAACCTTTCCATTATGAAATCACTATTTTTTACAAGATCTGGTTTTTTTGAAAAGAACATTTTAAACGTATAAAGGATGATCCAAAGAAAAAATTAGTCATGTTGGATGGAATAGTCTTTCATGTTATATATGTTAAAAAAATCATTCCAATAATATTTCGGAATATTCAAAAATCACCTCATTTTGTTAATGAGAAAAAATTCCATACAATCTATTTTATATAAATTAAAACATAGGAAAAATGGAATTAAAAATCATTACATAATATTAAAAAAATTGATTTTTTTTAGAATGAATAAATACAGAAGATAAATACTCTACAGTGGATACATAAATAATAACAATATCAAGTATTGATGACATTGTGAAATAAAACCCATAATTATTTGATAAATTTTGAGTAATAAGCCCCATGAAATAAATACCATTATATTGATTTTTAAATCCAATTAATTTTATTATAGTAATGATAAAATACATTAATGGGTATTATATACACAACATAAAAGAAACAAGTGCAATATAATGCTTGTGTGTCATAGAAATAAAAGTGAGACATAAATCCCTTACATCGAGATCACCATTATTAAAATGTAATATCACTACATGTATAATTTTTTATATAATTATATACTAGAGATATTTTAATTCTTATAATATGAAATATGATCCATTTATAACATTAAAACAACCATTTTATCAACAAGTCGATATTTTCATTTGTTAACTATTTTGTTTATTCATTAGTACATTAGTTAACCTGTTATGGTATTAATAAATATATCTTGTTTCCATCCCATGTATAATATTAATCATTATATAAATATAATATATATTTATTAGGAAAATATTTAGACTCATCTAGAAATATAGAGATATAACAATGAATTACTATGTTCTTGGAGTTGGTAGGCTATCCGTAAGTATGAATGTTGTTTTCATTTTTCAACAGATGGAATTAAATAAAAGTAAATAATAATTCATCTTTCAAGAATAATTTAATTAATAGATATATAATATATTTTAAATAAATATATAATTATTAAAATCCTAGTAAAATATCAATGAAAAAAAATCACATCGCTTCATAGAGGTGGTAGTCCACACGTATTGACAAACAACATTATCATTTTCCAACAGTTAGGAAGGTAAGAAGGTAGATATTATATTATAATTAAAGAAGTGAAATTATTTACTAATTATTATATATAAACCTTAAACCCATCATAATACACATCCATAAAATATGGTGTTGAGAAATGAATTGTATCCCTTCATGGAGATAGTAAATTGCACATTTTCATGATTGATACATTCACTTCTCATTTGTCAGGAAAGAGGGTTTATAATGGTATTTTACTAATAAAAATTATATTTCAGAATATTAACTATACTTATCTTATTAATTTTTGATAAAAACCAATGATTTATATGAGGTAATGAAGAGTAGAAATGAAATATATTAGTTTATGTGATTACATATTCTTAGAAATGAATCTTTTACATCTCTATTAAAGGGTTCTAGGGTTGGTATTTTGTGAATACAAGAACATCTTGAATGTGGATATGTAATTCAATAATGGAATATATTCATGTTTTGGTCTAGAAATAAGCCTCAAGGTGGTATAGATATTTTAAATTCGTGGTTCCATTTTATAATTTAGGTGAGGGGTGATTTTGGAATTTCATATGAAAATTAAAATTTAATAAGGCCATTATTGAGAAAAAAGTGTGAAAATGGTCATGAAATTAAAGAAAAAGAAAATAGTTTGGAAATAAAATTGTCTAAATTAATTTATAAAAATTTTTATATCATTTTAATCTTTATAGTCTTCATTTATCCATTGTTTAACAATTTTTACCTTAACACACTATAACAACTATTTAAATCACAAAGGTATAATAATGTTTCTTTAAAGGGAAAAGTGACTAATAACTAGAACATGGATGATGTTTTAAACTATATTAAATTCACAGGCTTGAGAAATTTTTTTTATGGATTTTATATAATTTAATATAATATTTTTTTGATAAAATTTTATTAATCTAAATTTAGACACTATTCAATCAATTTGAAACTAATTATATCATAAAGAAGGGGTAATTACAATATATTTATTATAAACCTCTATAATATGTAACATAGATCTATGTAATTCCTCATATATAACAACTCCTTCATGTTATATCATTTTTTATTTTTTCTTAAAAATTTTTTATTGTTCTATTAAATAAATAAATATTGCTTTATCATTTCACAAGCATTTAGGATAACTACATAATGTAAAAAACTTATAAATAAATTTATATCATGAAAATAATTTCATTAATTTTAATATATATTTATTTTTGTTCATATCTTTCTTTTCTCCTCTTTTGGATAGAAAATAGATATTTAAAACCTAGAGAGTGACATTTTGTAATTTCCATGGAATTAAATATTATCAGGGTTATTTTAATAGACATGTATCCATTAAGTAAGTATATTTTGAGACTAATATAATAATGGTTTAATTAACTTCATCAAATAAAAAATTTTATGAAAAATGATGGCCTTGTCACTTAGTATAAACCTAGACTAACCCTATTTAACCTTTACTGAGTTGATAAATTTTATTATAGTTACGGTTCATAATGCCTAAAAACTATATCTATGTATTAAATTTTAGCATCCTGATATCAAATAATAAATAATTTATTGCAAATTAAATATATATAAAAGTAAGAAATTAATAATATAAGTTTTTAAAACATCATGAAAATAGCTTTATAGAAAAATAATTTTTTTCTTAAAAGTGATTTTTTTGTATAAAATTGTTTTTATACCATATTAAATAATAAGATTGATTCTAATTAAAATAATTTGATTGTTAATAATATAATATAACTAATTTTACTTTTATGTCATTTTAAAATTAAATGTAAATTATTAAATGGTTGAAATAAAAATATAGTTTTCAATAAAAATATGTGTTTTTGAATATTCACTATAAAATATATTTTGTAGATATTTTTAAATATTTCACCCCAAGATTATTTTGATATGATTATTTCAAAAATTATTTTATTTTTATAAAAATAATTATATTATTTCCAAAAAATTAATTATATTATTTTCTCTCCAAAAATCATTGATATAATTTTGGAGTAAGGTTTATTTCTAAAGTATAGAATTACTTTACTAAATATTGTGTTATTATTTACAAGGAGGTTATAAATACATTTACATTGAGTTGAAAATTTATATATGTTTAATAATTTATTTTATCATTTTCATACTCACTAATTTGATGGCTAGGTTATAACTATCACATTAAAAAATAAAATATTATTAGTGTATCAAAGTTCATTTGAAATTATTGGGGCTTGTAATAAAGTTTATTAAACAAATATTATTATTTAAAGAGAAATATTTTCTAAAATATTTGTCTATTACATTATCCCCCCTTAATAAATTACATCCTAAAAATTTGATATTCTCATCGGTAATCAAGGGTTTGAAATTTGAAAATTCCTTTTTGAAAACCCCACATCATTAAAATGGATAATAATAAATCCTCGTAAAAAGAGGAAAAACTAAAGGCTATCCCAAAAATAGGTTTCCAAATAGTATATCATAGGTGGGAAGTGGTTTAATGGACATTGAAGAAAAAATTAATCCTAACTACATATAGATAGGGATAGAGAACATGTTCAGGAGTAATTTAACCATAATAAACTATAAATTGATGATGGGTAAAAGGTACATTGATTTCTATCTAAGAAAAGTAAATGTATTTGTTTATTTCAATGTACTTTTCCTAAAGTCTAGGGATTCCATTAATATCACGGTAAATCACTCGATGATATAAAAAAATTTTATATATTTCCATTTCATAAGTAGAATCTCATCATTTGGTTGTGTTTCAAAAAAATTCAGCTTCTTTTCTTATTATATAAGATGGATTTATGAGATGATTTTTTCCTTCCCAAAGAAATTTTATAATTCATGAGATCCCTAACTCATTACTCCAACCTCTAACTATATACGAAAACTAAAATGGGTATTTTATATTATTATAAATCAATCTTCAACCACAAATAATAATATCAATATTTTTTCTTATGCCATTCCACAAGTAGTTATACTTAAAAATCCTCCGAAAAATTACATACCATATTAAAAACTCAAAAGTTGTTTGATCTCACATTCTTTTTTTATCAACATAATAATAATTTTAATAAATTATAATATCTCATAATAATATTTATGTGTGTTGATCATATACTGTCTAATATATAGTAATCATTTCAAAAAATGTCACAATAAAATAATATTATCTTCTAAAAGGCAATTTACCCATTATTATTTAGATAAGGTATAATATTATCGAAAAATACATCAATTTGAGGTTTCAGTTCATCCTTGGACTGATATATTATCATAGGTTGATTTAGAATAAAAAATATCATTCTTTGTTCTAGATATATATTTATATATTGAATATTTGTAAGAGGAGCTAATCAATGACTGGAATCAATGAAAATTTAAATAGTGGATAATATTTTCATGGCCATTATCCATATAAATTACAACATGGAATCAAATATTATATAATAGAGGATACGTGTACCCTTTCTACCATGATTCACTTCAGCTACTATAATTTCATAATATTTCATTTTATCCTTTGTCGTTAGAGGCTATTATGTCTAATTGTCTTCATTAGCCCTTGTATTATTTAATTGATTCATATAATTGATTAAATCATTTCATTTTCATTAATGAAGTGTGACTGGTGCATCTTGGTGTGCTCCTTCTCCATTCAATCTATTTACTAGACTCATTATATCACTCCGATATTGTTTTTATCAATGGTCAGACATTCCATAATTGAAATTTTATCTTTTTTACTTTTTAAAACAATACAAAGTTATCCTTACCACATTTTTAAATTATAAGAGGTTAAAACCTTTTCTTCCCTATTTGTGAAAGACTATAAATTCCATGATGATCTATATTATTTTACTTATCACCATAAACATTAGGGTTTTTGGAATCAGTCTCCACTTTTAATCCACATAAAATGAATTATTCATATTTTATAATGTCCCTTATGGCTAATGCCTTTTGAAGGCCAAGTTTTAAACCACTAAATAACCGATCAATTTATCTTTCAAGGTTGATAATTAAACCCTATGAATACATTTCATTCCTTGTAATGTTTTCCTCATTAGTACTAGTGGATTCACCATCCTTCTGCTTAAGGTCATTTAATTGAATCTTCATTTTTGTACTTAGAATATGAGTGGAGTTCATAATGTAAAATATTCACTTAAACTCATCCCATTCCAAGGATCCAATTTCATCACCTTTCCTTATATTCTTAATAGGATTCCTCTATTTTTCTACTTCCACGTTCAAATGATAAACATATAGAAAAACCTTTTCATTTTCTCTGCACTGAAGATTGGAAAATATCTTTTCCATCACATTGATCGATTTCTCAGAAACTATTGGATCATAATACCCTTAGAAGGATGATGTTCATTTTCACGTAAAAGATTAAATAACATGTTAATCCCTCAGTAAATTCATAAGATTCATGTAGTCTTTGTTACCACTAATATCTATAGACAATTGAGTGAGAACAATCACAAGATATTTCATCCTAATTGTTAAGCCATCTGGTTTCTCATGAGGATGGCCTTTTCATTATCCATCACATTCATTGATCACATGGTTCCTGTGGGTTCCATCCATTAACCAAAACCATGAATCATAGTCTAATCATTGATATCAAAGTGTAAACTCACATAATCAACAAACATAATTTAATGGATGATAAAATAGGGAAACATTATTCTATGAAACCTTTGGCTTATCATAGGAAATTCATGATTTTTACAAAAACATTATTATTTTTATCCTATACATAAATTTATATCTTTGGTTATCACTAATGTAATCTCATCCTAGTATCTAACTAATCCTTACTCTAATACCAACAATAATGACCCATACTTTTCATACATTAACATCACATCTATCTAGATGAATATTTATTACATCACACATTGATCAACGTTAGGATAGTATAGGTCTAGTTCCTTTTGAATCGTATACACATATACATCATCATAAACTATATTTTTATTTGTAGAAGGAGTCAACAAGAGTTCGGGGGGGGGGCTACGGGGGTCGAAAATGGTGAAGACTAAGTGCATCCCCTTAGATGATGTATGTACCTGCTAGAGTCAGGCGATGAAGGTCGTGAATGAAGAGGATCTTCGTTCCATGAACATCTTAGGAGTCCAAGAAGTTTGTCGCCTTGTTACCCTCTCGTAAGGTGTGGGAGATTTTGATGTTGTTGTCAAGGAGATCATGACATTTCCGGATAGTGTACTCTATAGCCCACAGGGTGTCACCCACTACCTTGAGGGCATTATGGACTATGAGAGAGTATGTTTCAGCCTTAGAAAGGGTGATCCCCTTCTGCTTTCTAATCAAGATGCCTGCCATCATGGTGTTTGCCTCTCCAATGAGCGATGAACCGTTGCCCAAGCATATGGAGAAGGCCATAATGACTGAAATTTTGGTGTAGCGAATGAGCCCTCTGCAGCGCATGAGCCCCGTAACACAAGACCCATTGATGTTGAGCTTGAGGCCCTGAGATGGGGGGTGCCACCTTACCCATCTGCCAGCAGAGTTACTGAAAGCTTGGCCATGAGGGTTGTGGGTGAATTGTTTCATGGTGGGGGAATCCCTGCCGATGTTCACCGCTCTAACCATGTCGGGGAGAAGGTTTTTGGTTCTGATCACAAGTTCACAGCCGGAGGAGGGCACCCCATCATGAAGACCGTTGTTCCTTGCCTACCAAATTCACCAACATCCTGCTTGGAGGACCAGTGCGTGAGCTTTCCCCTCTGACCCTTGGGGCCTCGATCCGTGGAACCAGTGAACAAGGAAGAGTTCCTCTACCAGACCATATACAATTATTCCATAAATGATATATATTGTATCCCACTAATTTTTTATAACCAGTTCCATTATGAGACACATAAACTCTAAAACATTCCGTATAACATAAGGAAAGGAAACATAAGAAAAAGTGATCTTAGATGCTTAGTCATGGTAATCATTGGATATATCAATGACCATATAAAGATAACATAATCATAAGTGGGTGGTAATATGATTTTATCATTTGAATTCCATGCCCTGCATAACATAGATCATAATATTGAGTCATGTAATAAATCATGTTCATTTATAAGACATAAATCCAAAAAGAATCAAAGAACATGTGACAGGAGAGTATGAAATTTTTATAAGAAACAGATTTGTGGCACACATATAAACATATAACTTTGTAAACATGTATAAATAGAAATATGATCAGAAATCAAGTTATATACATGAAAATAGGCCCTCATATAAGCTTAAAAATTAAACCAGGTCAAACATAAACATGTGTAAATGAATCCTGGGTCCACACATAAGTTTATTGAAATGAAATCTAGTTCTGTGTATAAACTTTTTGGTTTAAAAACTCAGGTCCCTTCATAAAATTTTTAACATAAAATGAGGTTCATGAATAATATAATTACTTCATGATTTATCAATCTTTATAAAACGCATTGGAGGGAGATATAGGTCCCACCCATCACATAATTAAAATCTTATTTATGTGTTCTAAAATGTAAAAATCAATTCATCATATCAAAACCCTGAAAAAAACGTGGTTCATAATCATTCTATTATTATAAACATAATCCATGAAGAAAATAACCTTCCCTTTTTGAAATCACTTCTTAAAAAGATGAGAAATTATAAAGGATTTTTTTTGAAAATAATCTTGTAATAATTTAAGAGAATATTAAATGAAAAAAATAAGTCATGATGGTGAGAAAATAAATTTATTATATATAATAAAACACCATTCCTTTTATACTCTTTTAGAAAAAGTCACAAAGTACCTCATTTGGAAAATGAAATCAATATTCCATTCCAAATATTTTGTAAAAAAATAAAAAATGGGTTCAAATGAATAAAAAAGTAATATTATAATATTAAAAACATTTTAGAATTTTTTTATAACAAATTAATAGATAATATAAATATTTTCTATTAGATATATAAATATAAAAAATCTTGAGTATTGATGAGATTGTGATATAAAACTATTACCAATTTGGTAACATTTGAATTGTAATCCCCATGAAATAGATAAAATTATATAGATATGTAACCCCCAAAATTTTTATGATAAAAATTATAAAATATATTCCTGTTAATTATATTCTCCACAGAAAAGAAACAAGTTCAATATAAATCATGTGTCCACATAAATAAAAATGTTAGGAAAATTACTTCCCTCATGTTCACCTTGATTAAGTTGTACTTGAACCACATATATAATAAATTTAAATATATTATAATTATATAACAATGTAATTTTCCAACTAATAATATCATATAATATTAATTTATATCATTTTAACACCATATTCATCAATAAATTTTTATTTCTAGGTGTTAATTATTAATTTTATTCACGAGTAATTCTGTTTCGGAGTTCTTGTTTTTGTAAATTTATCTTGGTTCCATTACCTAAAAAATATTTTTAATATTATAAATATAATATATATTCATAAATACATGTTAATTTTAATACATGATGTTATAGATAGAAATAAGAATTACCCTGCTCATGGCGACAGTAGGTCATATGTACTCATGAACACTGTTTTCATTTTTCGTAGGACAGAATGAATGAAAGTTAAATAACATTTCACCTTCACAAAATAATTATATATATATATATAATATTTTTATCAAATATATTATTATTACTATCCTAGTAAAATCGAAATAAAAAATGAATAACATTGCTTTGTGGAGGTGGTAGTTCACATGTACGAGTGAACGTCATTATCATCTTCTATCAATTTGGAAGTTATGAAGATAGATTTTATATTATACATAAATAAGTGTAATTATTTCATAATTTTCATATCTAAACATTAATCCCATCATAATACACATCCATAAAATATATTTATCAGAAATGAAGTGTATCTCTTCTTGGAGGTTGTAAGTCATACGAACACATGGGTGATATTTTCACCTCTCATTTGATTGGAAAGAAAATGTATAAAAATGTAATAATAATCATAATATCATTTTATATTCTTTATGATATTAAAAATTTTATTATTTGATAAATACCATATATTTATATGAGGTAAATAATATTAGGAAAGAATGATATTGCTTCAAGTGATTGCCTCTTCTTAGAAACGACACTTTTATTTCTCGTCTAAAGGGCTCTAGCGTATAACTTTTGTGAATAGATGAACCACATTAATTTGTATATAGAAGTTTATAAGGGAAACTTTTCAGTGTTTTGTCAAGATGAAAGTCTCAAGGAGGTGTAATTAAGTGAGGGGGAGGTGTTGTTTTATAACTAAGTTGAGGGGCACTTTTGGAATTTCATAAAAAAGTAACATATAATTATACTATTACAGATGAAAATTATTCCAAATAGTCAAAAATATCAAGAAAAAAGTGAATAGGGATTAAATAAAATCATAAAATAATATTTAGAGAATTTTTATACCATTTTAATCCTTTTCATTTTGATTAGGCCCTTGGTTAATCAACATGGATGTTAACCACAACACCCAATATTTTAATAACAAGGTTTTAAAAATGATACTAAAAAAGTAAAAGTTACACATAAATTGAGCATGGATGATGTTTCAAACCATATTACAATCTCATGGATTAAAATAATATTTTTTATGATATTTAAATAAATTAATAAAATATTATTTTTATAAAATATTATTGTAGTTAATTTTGAAACTATTCATTTATGTTGATATTAAATATATCAAGACCAATGGGGAATTAAGATATAATGATTTAAAATAGTTCTATTATTTTATATATATCTAGAAAACATTTGGTACACATTAATGTATTAATATTATATCACTTTTTTGTTTTTTAAAAAATTAATATTATTTTCTGTTAACTAAATAAATATAGTATTAGCATTTTGCAAACATTTAATGTAATTATATAATTTATGAAATTTGTAAATAAATATTTTTTATTAAAAAAATATTTAATATAAAATTATACATTTCTTTTTGTTCATATCTTAATATTTTTTCTTATCCGAAAACCTAATAGTTATTTAAAACCTAAAGAGAGACATTTTTTAAGTTTCATTACTTTAAACATGGTGACAGTGATTTTCATTGAATAGTGTTCATTAACCAAGTATATTTAATGAAATATATGATAAGTGTTGAATTAAATTAATTCAATATTAATTTCGATGAATAATTATGTCATTATTACATAGTTTTCTCTACGATTAACCATATTTAACTTTTACTGATGTGATAAAATTTACCATAGTTATTATTCACAATGCTTACAAATAAAAGAAAACAATTTAATAAATTTCAACCTCATGATTTTAAATATTTAAATTTTTTTTATAAGAATAAATTTATATAAATAGAATAAATTAATAAAATAAATGTGAAAATTGTGATGAAATATGCTTTTCAGAAAAACACACATTCAATATTAAATGAAACTTTTTATAAAAAATGTTTTATATCAAAATTAGTTATAAAATTGATTCCAATGAGCCTAAAATTATTATTATTAATATAATAATACTAATTTAAATTTTGAAATTTTTTAAAATAAAATGGAAATTTTTAAATGGAAGAAACAAAAATATAGTTTTCAATAAAAATCGGCATTTTTCACTATTCATTGAAAAATTAATCTTTTTATAAAAATATGAAAATTTAACCATGATATAATTTTGATATTATAATTTAAAAAAATTAATATTTTTTAAAAATAAAAATTATATACCTTCCACATATTAATTATAATATTTTATGACAAATAGAAATAAATTCATTTTTTACGATGATTTATTCTAAAGTAGAAAATAACATTATTAAAAATTGAGTGATTATTTAATAATAATTTATTAATAAATTTACATTGAGTATAAAATTGATATATATATCATAATGTGTTTAATCATATTTGTACAAATTAATTTAGTGGGTACTTTTCATCAAACACATTACATAACAATATTTTAATAGTGTATCATGGTTCCTTTAAACTCAATTTTGCATGTAACACAAGCTATAAAAGACATGAAATTATGTAAATATAAATATTTTTAAATATATTAGGGTGTTAAATTAATTAAAATTATTTATTATGATGGGTGAGCTAGATATTTCTCATTATGATGATAAAACTCGGTGTATCGGTCCAATGAATTGGGTAAAATAAAGAAGTTAACCGGTTATAAGTTTATCCTATGAGATTGTAAGAATTTACATAGAATGTTATTCCATTTGTAATAGCTATTTTAAGAGTTATATTAAAATTATTTTCCATGTTTTTATTATGCTTTCATAATGTTCTTATGGATCCATTTCTTAAGGATTGTTTTCTTATGTGGGTCAAGAATGTTTTCTTATGTGACACTTGTCATGTATTAAATATTTATTCCATGTATCATGTATTATGATCATGGTTTTTATGGGTATGAATTATCTTCTATTATACTCAAGAGCATTGATTATGTCATCATACATTTATACTCATCTTATGCTCCCTGGTTACATTCAATTGTTAATTCATAGGTTTACACATGCTAAGAGTTTTAGCTCACCCTTCTTATGTTTTACATTTCCACATGTTAAGAATATTTATTATAAATGAATTGGGTTTATAAAGGATTAATTTGTGAAGAATTCTATTGGATATTATCATGATATAATGTGGAATATAAAAACATGGAATAATGGGATAATTATAATATAAATACTTGGGTATTTTTACATAGGATTTTTTACCAATTTAGTTATACTCTATAACTAAAATGTAATTTGATATGTAAGTGAATTCATTTTTATGTTTTATGTTTTTATTGTCTAAAATTGTATTTTATTTATCATAATTTAAGATATACATTTACAGATTATGTTTCCAGCACCAGATCTGAGAGTGAAGATCTGAGGTAATTATAATTTTGATTGACCATGAATTAGTGTATTGGACACAAAGGTAAATATATTATTCTCATGCAGAGAAATTAATTCATCCGGAGTTTTTGGATCGATTAAATGACATAACAAAATGACCACATGACAAATTTAGTATGTCATCTTTTGATAAACTGCATGAAGTAACCCCATGGTTATTATATCAACAGTATGGTTCCATACATAGCTAAATTATTCCCTATATTTTCCAAGTGTAAAACTTATGAAATATTGAATATTTATACTTCAAACTAACTCTATATATTTCAAAACATAATTTAGAGTACATTAAACATCCGTATTTCCCTTCATAAGCATTATTTATATGTATCCAAGAGTTTCAGTAAGAAGACCACTTCTTATTAATTGTTGCCATTATAAAACCATAACCAAAGTGTTGTAAACACTTAATCTACAGTTATAAGTAGAATGTCATGAGGATATTATTCACCCATTAAAAGGGTATCTATAACTTCAAATTATCTATCATTTCAGACCGTATTTAATAGATATTATATCTTTTCACTATAGACATCACCCCTTAAAAATTTCAGTTTTTTAGAATAGTAATTATCCATATCTTTCACCACTTTTCATGTTATTCCATGAGAATAAAGTTATATTATTGTTTTATGTATATAGGGTGATACTCAATGATATCCATAATGGTTATTTGGTTTCAGTAACTCATTCTATATTTCATTTCCAATGTGTAAATTGACTTTGTAATTTCTATAGAATCCAACTCCATTATTCTTAAGATATAATTCATGTGTAGCAACTTTCTTACATATAGGGTTCATATTTCAATCCATCACCCTTGTCTCTAAGAGAACTATTTTCATGAACATTGAAAAAAAACACAATCACATTCCAAACGGAACTCCATAAATGGTATTGATGATGTCATGATCATGGTATTTTAGGTATTCATATTTTTTTCATCCGAAATGGTAGATAGTTATTCTATCATTGAAAAATTTTATGAGATCCAATATATATTACTTCATCTAAAGAAAAAATATCATCAAGGATGATTCCGTAGATGTCCCATCCATCATTGATAAAATCCACTCTTCATAGATGAATGAAATAAGTTATCTATTATATAATAAGAAATAGAATTCCTTTAATAATATTATATACTACCTAAAATTAAGTAGGAATAAAAAATGAATGAGGGGAAAAAAATGGTACTTGGGATGATAAACCCAAGGACTTCATGATAGAGGGAGGTATCCCATTTGTATCCTCAAAATGGAAATATATCAAAAAAATCAATTTAATTGAAAATCTAAATTAAGGAAGTTTATTTTCTAATGATAATATTAAATAAATCCATGATAATTCAATTGAGGAAAACTTCTATATAAAAATAAATATATATTCGACAACACTTTTAATGATTAATTTATTGTATTATATTTGATGATAAAATGATTAATGATATCCATTATATATTTATTGATTCACGTGTTAAAAACCCCATCTGAAAAAAATCACTTTATGAGGATGTAATCATTCAAATATGTGACAACAATATATATTTGGAACTCCTGATGAATAAATATTAAAATTAATGGTATAGTTATTCTCATGTTTACCATCAAAAAGACCATCACATTAAATGATGCCTTTTATGTTCCTATAGATCATAAGAAAATATTTTTGGGGTGACTGTTTGTAAAACCTCAACCCCAACCAATATGTATGATTAAATGATCACATTACCTCATGTATTCCTCCTTGTATGAAATAGGGTACCAACTTGGTGTGATGGTTTAATACCATCTGTGGGGAGACTATACCCTATATATCACATACCAGAACAAAAAAACAAATAGAATAATATTTTAACGATCCGAGTATTATGAAAAAACTAAATAATAAAAGTGGAATACATGTCATAAATGTACTACATGTCCCCTAAAGTGTAAGGAGAAATAAAATTATATGTTTTAGATAATCCAAAAAATAAGCAACAATGACATTCATACTCCATCTAGGTTTTCTACCAACTCGATGAACCACCACATAGTAGTTCACCATAAATCTATTTTCCTTTTCATAATCCCATTTTTTGAAATCTAAAAATGAACCGAAATCCCTGAGTAGGATGTGGGTAAAATAATAAAAAAGGCACCACCAATGCATCCATAACCATTTTTTCTCAAGTATAACTGTTGTATTCTAGGATTATAATAAATGTTTAACAATCATAACCACACACAGTAAAAAACCAAGCAGTAGTGATCTAACCAAGCTCAAAACCCCTTGGTTATACCTTATTTTGTTAATTTGTAGATGGAACACTTGAAAATTCAGAAGTATCCATAAATAACTATAATTATAGTGAAAAATAAAATTATCATCCTCCTAGAATAATAAATACATGCTACTCGATTCATTATAGTCCTCAAATACAACATGGTACCTGATAATTAATAAGGTATCAATTTCATCCTCAACACGTCATGCTACTAGAAAATCAAATTAGTATCGAGTTTTTTGATAATTGGTATTTATTCATCAAGTGCATCCTCAATATAGTTTTCCAAATAATCATCATATCTCCATAACATTCATAGGCCCATAGACATCATCAATGAAAGTCATGAACAATCCCCAAATAAAGGATATATAAGAAATGACGATTCACTTGTCTCATGTACCAATGGAATCAACCAACTCATTATTACACACATTACATAATAGATCATATAAGTAATGAATATCAGTGTGAGAATAATGTAGTAACATATATACATGTGATAATCATCAAAAATGAAAAACAAACAACAATAAAAACACATTGAATAAATTATCATATAGGTTCTTAAAGGTTATATTCACACCCATAGGATATCACAATTGAGGATGGTGAATCAAGGTATTCCAACTGAAGAATTACATGAATGAAACGTGAGTAACAGGGTTCCCTAAAAAGTAAGGAACATGTTTCCACAAACTAATAGATGTAAAACAGAAGGATAAACCATCTTGTATGGTTTGAAATATGGAATGGAAACATAAATAGAAAATAACACATCCTCATATTCATAATAATCATAGAAATTAACACATCAATGTTCAAGGTTAGTGAAGGGTTCCTTTTTTTAACTCCATCTATTTGATTTTAGAATGAAATAAAATATCAGATGTGATAGTAGTTTCTCTCTCATTGATAATGTCAAAATAATAAAAATAAAACAATTCATGTGATAAAAATATCATCCTCAAAGAATAAAATAATAAGATATTCAATAATAATTTATCTCTCTAGAATAATATGCATATGATATTCCTTTATCATTAAGCATTGATATTACAAGATAATAATTCTTTATCATCAGTGATAATTTCTAAATTATTATAATTTAAGAAATATTTATACTTAATTATCTAGAATCATGGGAAGAATAATTTTAATTTGATATTATGAAATAGGATTAATGGAAATATTACCTTGGTGTTTATCCTTTGAATATGAAAATCATGAGGTAGAAGAGAGTTTATGTGGTTCTTCTATACCTGGAACCTAGATAAAGAACTCAGTTTGGTCATAGGAGACTTCACATATCCCACAAAAGGTATTTTTTTGGATATTTTATGAAAAATGATATCTTAATATTAACTGTATAAATATTTATTTTAGAAAAAAAAATACCTCATATTGGTTTACAATAATAAAAATCAGAAATTAAATATCATTATTAAACTTTTGTTTTAATATATATTAATAGATAAATACTTAATTTAATCAAAAAATGTAGTTATAATCCTTGAATGTTTCAACAATTCAATTATCTTGAATTTTACAATTTATGATTGTCAAATATGAATTATAAGGTTTTTATATAGAGGAATATGTGAGAAATTTATAAAACAAACTAGGTAAAATGTCACCCTTAAGCATAAAGTATGTGTTGTTGAAGGGTAACATGGTTTTACCCTTACATGGAATGTTACTCTTGTGTGGGATTTTTACAATTCGAGGTACCCGTATATACATTTATGAAAAATCATTTTACATTTATTAAATTATAGACATCCCCTTACACATCCATTAATACACTTTCAATGAATCTATCTTACCTTTACCCAATAAAAATACATGAGACAGTACCCATACATATATAACCATATGCAACTATCTACCATTATGAAATCCCTAGATTACCATTATGAAATCAAAAAAAATTGATGTTACCCCTATAGATCTCCCATTGTCTTTACATAGTGCATAATTTACCATTATGCACCATGACATACCCTTACAAAGAGGCTTGATACCAATACACAATGCATGGAAATAAGGTTTCTCTTATTCTAGTCAATAATACACTTATAAAACATTTTGTTACCATTACTTAGACCATATGAAAATATTTCTTAACTTATATATCATATGTGAAGGGAATTTTACTATTATATAAATCTCAAAAAATAACATTACCCTTATATTAGAACAATAAAACAAATGAAATGGTAATTTTTTTTGAAATTATTTATTTTCACAAAATAATAATTATAATTTAATCATAAATTGGGTTTCTAAATATAATTAATAATTAATAATATTATAATTCTTACCCACTAAAAATTTCTCATCATCTTGAAGTATCTTTAATGGTCATGGTGAATGAACTCAAGCCACTGAGCATAAACATTAGATTATCTCTCCCATGGATCATCCTAGATTCATCCATAATTCTAATGATTCCAAATAAGTGGTAGATCTTACCTTGAAGGTATTTATCACTCTAGTATATAATCTGCACTAGACGCTCATCAAAATATGCATCTGGATCCAACTCAACACCCTCATTGTTGCTGACCTGCATATGATCATCCATGTACCTTCGGAGCTGAAACATGAAAGAGGTCATGCATACCTTGTTATTCAGAAGGAAGATCTAGATAGTACACCACTATCCCAACCCATTAGGTTATCTCCATGGATATGGAAACACGTGTTTCTAGATTTATTTGTTTCCTTAGACATTATTTTCCAAATTGAGGAGTCAATATCATGAAAACATGATCACCAAGAGTGAACTCCCCAAGTATCCTAAATGTTTCTATATGTGATACATTCCTACATTGAGTGTTTATAAACCTTTTATAATTAATTTAAACTCTATTGAAGGTCTCATAAAACAAACTACACACCACAACCACTTCCTTACCCACCACATTCCAACAAAGTAGTAAAAAATATGACCTCTCATAAAGTGCCCCATAAGGCTTCATCTTAATCAAATCCTGGTAAATATTTTTGTATAAATACATTAATAAGTCTATAAGATCATCTCATCCAACATTAATATCTATACTACATGTTCTAAGAATATCCTCTTTTCTATGTATCATCCACTAAAACTATATGCATATCTAAGGATCATGTGATTTTGTTAATATCATATGAGTTCCAAGGTCTTTTTTTAATTCATTCCCAAACTGTGATGTAAAATGTTTGTCTCAGACTAAAATAATGCTAAATGGATCTTCATGTAAGAAAATTAATTCATGAAAATAAATATTTCCTAGAACAAAAACTGAGTGAATCTATTGGATTGATACGAAGTGAGACCTCTTCTTTAGCCAATCAAGAATCACCCGGAAAACATCATGAAATCTCTGGGTTCTGGAAAACCCTTTCACAATGTAAATCATGATTTCCTCCCACATAGAATTTTTAAAATGGAAGTTCTCAAATAAAGAAACTTGTAATATGGGGATCGATTATCATTCTTTACATGGTATGGCATCGGGAAACAATCCCAGTAATGCACCTCTTCATCCATGCCCATGATAACTAATGCTTGATGTCATGGTAAATTTTAATTGCACTAGGATATATTACATATAGAGTTGTATGTATTCCAATAATAAGATCCTATATGATAAAATAAATTATTACTACTCCATAATGGATAAGGATCACATTTTCCTTAGCCAACGATTACTCGGGTTCCAACTCACCTCTAGTAAGATCTTTCCACATCATAACATGCTATATATTGGTATCCTTTGTTTCCTTTAACTACTACACCAGAAATAATGTAACCACCAGTGGGGAATAAGTAATTTATACATGATCTATAGGTATATCCATCCTCTAGTTATCTAGTAATCTCATCAAGCACCAATGTTCCTCTGAAGGCCGGTCACCCAGATCTAACCCCACCTATGCATTACAACAAAGAAAAAATTCTATGAAGTTTCCTTTAATTAGTGAATACATCATCTCAAAATATAATGTTTTTATATACTCCACCCAATGATTATCCCTTATATTACGTTCCATTGCTGTGAATATATATTTAAGGGTCTTATGTTTAATGTTGAAAAAAATTTCAATGAAGAGATAGTGTCTCCAAAACAACAGGCTTTGGACCATAGTTATCATATTTAGATCATGAGTGGGGTATTTATAATAATGGGGTATAAATATCTAGAAACCATATTCTACCACATCCTCTCTCTATATTACCACTACCCCTAGAATAACTCCTAATGCATTACAGTATACAACATAACCAAGACCATAATTAGGAAGTATTAGTACTATATTAAAATTGAGCCTCTTATTTATCTAATGAAACACCTTTTCACAGTTTTTTGACCACTGGAACTTCACTCCCTTAAATGTCATCATAGTTATATGTTATGATACATCAGAAATGTCATGGATTTTTTTAGAAATATCCTGCTGAGACAAAAATGATTCATGATCCTGAAAAAAATTTAGAGTCTTTTCAAGTACATAAATACATACACATTCTATGGGTCCATATATATATTTTTCATAGACAAAAAATTCTATACTATAATCTCCTATCAAATATATAAGTCACTTATTCGTAGCTTGGACTATATCGTATAAGATCAATACATGCTAAAGACTGTATAATGATGTCTGGAATACTACTCTATTATTAGTGAGTAGATGACGATGATGTCAAGTAAAACCATGATAAATGAGTCTAGGATAGGGTGGAAGATCATTTTCATGTTGTCCATGAACACTATTATTTCATGCTTTAGTCTTAATGGAATCACCATGTACTTTTATATCACTTACCTTCTCCCAAACTCTATATTCAGGATTTCATCCTCCTTATCCCATAGCTGGTGATATCCCAACTGAAGAATAATCTTGGAGAACCACAGGGCTCCATATAGCTGATTGAAATGTTTTTTGATCTAGAGAAAATGAAATAGGTCCTTTATTATCCCCTCTTTTAACATTTGGTAACCATATTAGAGTCTAATACAACCATCAATTTCAGAAAAAACTAATATACGTTCACCTAATAGTGATATACTTGGCTTTTTAATGTCCTTATGCTCGAGGTATTAATTTTATACCAGGATATCATTCAGCTCAGATGATTCTATACAATATGGGTTTATTAAAATAGGATTCACACCTAGAACATGATCTAAATATATTCCAACTCCTTTTTTATGAGTATTTCCCACAAATACATCCTTGAATAATTCATTATAGGTATCCATGACTTGATAAAGGTCTAGAGGGTTTTTATTAATCCTAAAGAAATTGAAAATATTTCAACTCCTCTATGATCATCTTGAGATGACTCAAGTCTAAGACAAATTAATCTGCTGTAAATGATAATAAATTTCAAGGATGATGATGATGAACCTAGGAATAGAGTTGAGATAATATGATTATATGGAACATCATGTTGGGGATGCACTTAATCCCTATATTCCAAGTATTTCTATTCTCAATTCCATATTGATTTGTGATTTTTATTTTATGTTTAGGATGAAATCCCTCCTTAGTTTATTCGGAGAATCATGCCATGATTATGGCATGGTAAAAACCAAGTATCATTTACAAATGATTCCATGAGGATTCCAAGTGAGTAGTTCACTATCCTTTTAGTTATTTTTGGTTACATATATTTTTTCATGTTTTCTATCTACAATGGATCCAAATAAGATAAAATTAGTAGTTCATAGATACTAGGAACAACATGACCAATTAGTGTTGTTTTGTATGTTTTTATGGTTTTTATGCATTTATTATTATCATGGAAGTCGCATTTTGTACGTGAGATAATTTTTTTAGAACTCATTTGTTGTGTCTTATTGAGTCTTGTACTCACACCCTACTCTAGAATTTTTGTAATCTGGAATATTTCATGAATCAGAATCCAGTGATGGGTAAGGGTACTATGGTGGATTTATGAGGGGTGGTTCAAGAGGATGGTAGAGTATAGGGACATACACTAGATTACTCGAATATATATTTCTAATTTATATTCACCTTATACTTGGTTTTTTCTTGCCACTTTGCAAGTTTTATGTTATATGTATGACATACATTCCCTTATGATTATTTAGATTCCACATGACAATCAGTTCAACCTATTATTATTATTCTATTTATTTTTCTATTCCATATCATGATAATGGGGGTATGGTCTCCCCACTGGCAAGCCAATACCCTTGAATCTAGTCTCTATTATCTTGTATATGAGAAGACAGACTAGAGGTCATGTTATCCTCTATCTTGGAACTAGGGGTTTTAATCAATGTGTTACATTGATAGAAAAGAATGGGATTAAGACTGGGTTTGAGGAAGATATCCCTTTTCAGTAAAAGTGTGATATCATTGTTGGAATGGGTCCCTTATATGATTGATTAATCAAATTAAATATAAATTTATTTCCCGCTTAATTTCTCAGGTATTTTGAAATATAAAAAAAATAAATTATGTTTTCTAAATTACTTGAAAATTATTTCCATTTCCAACATTTTATTGTTAACAAACATAAATGTAGAAATCATAAATTTTTGTCTCTCATGGATATTAAAATTCTTGGGATACCATATCAATCTATAAGTTGGAAGATTAATTTTTTAAAATTAATAAAAACCGATACCTATGAATTTTTTTCTACTACTATGCAAGGATATAATACATAATCGATAAAATTATTATTGATTTATCAAAATTCTTGAAGGATTATTTTTTCTAATCTAAGGATAACATTCTAGATAAAATCTATGTAGATGAAATTGAGCTTGATAAACAATTTCGGACTCAAATTAAATCCATAAAATAAAAAATGGAATGATAATATTATATTAACTCATTTTTTAATCCCATTAACTCATATATGAAGAGATTAATCCCTATATACCACAATAGTATAGGGTATCTTTTATAATGAATAAAACTTTAATAAAAATGGTAAATTCTATATTATCTATCTTGAGTTTCTTAATTGGGGTTTCTGGGAGAAAATTATTAAATATGAGTCAAATCATAAATAAATATAATGTAATAGAGATATATATGAATCCATATAATTAATAGAAGTATTATAGAGAAAATAATTATTATTTAAAAATCAGGGGATATCACTGAATTATATTTTTTACGTAACATAATGTAAATATTGTATGAAATTATTATTGATAAAATGTTTCTAGACTATATAAGTCATTAAAAATATTTTAGATTCCTTGTTTTAGATTATAATTATTTACTAGCTTCTCATATAATTTTTAAAATAATGATATTCTTTGTTCAAAAACCTCAGCATTCCTCATTACCTATGAAACTCATAATGAATTAATATGGGTCAAATATAATAGTATATGAAGATGGTATGGTTAGTAATTTTATTAGAAGTAAATAAACTTGAAAAAATAGAATACATGGATCTAATTTCTATATTTTTTATATGTATCTAATGAAAATACTATTACAAAAGCCTAAATGTTTTGAATATATATAGTCTAATACATAGTCTTTTAATGAATCTATGTTAAATTTTAATGCATCACTTTTAATAGAAGATATAAGTGATGAATTAGACTATATAATCATGAAAAATATTCAGATATTAGTTTAACTCTCACAATGTTCATAAAAAATGGATGTAAATGGGTATATTGAAGTAAAATTAAAAAATTTAGCACAATAAAAAGATATCCATTTTGGTAGACAAGGACATTACTCAAAATAATGGAATACAATATTTTGATTCATTTAGTCCACTGAATAGTATTGATTATTTTAGAATATATATCACATAATATTATCTATAAAATTTTATAATTCACCAAATATTAGTTAAAAAATAATTCATAAATGATGAAGGAGATGTTGAAATATATATGAAAAATCTGTATGGATTCATTATACATGGAAAAAAAATGTTTTTATGTTGTTATTATAGATATATTGTTTAAAAAAATATGGAAAATAATGGATTTAAATGTTTAATGATTTAATATTCCTATATGATTTTTATCCAACCATTTATCTGGAGACATGATATTCTATATGACATTTTAATATTCAGAAGATATACAAGTAATCAATGTTAAGCACAATGGGAAGTTGTAAAATGAGTAATCAAGAATTTAAATTAAACATTTTATTATTGAATATGTTAAAGTGAAAGATAAATTGTTTTTGAAATATAATCTAGTTCATGAATGATGATTAATCAATATGGTCTCTATTTTAAAGGTTTTTTTATTCAAACACTTGGAAGTGGAGTGATCACATGATGATCAATGAAATAATGTTATATAGTAGACTCCACTATAGAATAAGAGTAATTTGTAATAATAGCTACCATAAATGAATCCAAATGGATTACATCTAACCAATCAAATCTAGTATTATGGAATATATGGATGCTATTTATTTCAATATATTATATTAGTCATGAAATATTGGGTGAGGAATATAAAAATACTTATAATATAAAATCATGACTAATATGTGTCAAACATTTCATTGTAAGGTAGTTGATATAAGAAGATATCATAAAATTTGACTTAGTTATATTCAGTTATAAATTGATATACTTATAATGAAATTACTTCTATTGGTGTTATATTATATAATTTCCTTCAAGATGTGAATAATGTATTTATTAAAAGTTCACCATTTATTAGAAATTTACATAACATGTGAAAAAAACCACATGTATGAGTTAAATTTAGGAAATTATATCATTTATGGGGAAGCAACATCAAGGAAGATAAATCATAGGAATATTCTTTTTGGTATCCCTAGAGAAATATGAGTATTCTTTAAAACTATTAATCAACAATGGATAACAAAAAATGGTAAAGTATTAGAATTTTTTTGGTTCATCTATGTGAATTTATGAATTTTTACACCACATATAGCCTATAAAATTTTCTATAACATATTCATGAAATTATAATAGTCAATATTCTATAATTATGTCTTAGTCTTGATGATGAAGTGCTATTTTTAAATGGACTTCTATAGGATGAGTCTATAATATAACATGAGTTACATTATCATGCTAGTTACAACATGGTTCACTAATAAACACTGACGTTTCTCTACTATAAAATGTTTTAAATATTTAAATACCTATAATTTTTAAAATTTATTCATAGAGAGTATTATTATTGTTCTTCAAGAGGTTAATTTAAAATATTTGGAAAAGGTGTATAATACTAGAAATTAATTTAGTTTATAATGTTTAAAAATTTTCATTGATTTTATTTATTAAGATGGGGTTCTAAATTATTTTAGTCCAAAATTTGAAAATTGGATATAGAGGGTTCCCCTTTTTTGGTGGAACAATTATATCATTATTTTAAATTCATAATGTTACAGAATAATCCAATGTGGAATGGTTAACCACACTGAAAATGTCCATGTAAAATTGCATAATGTATTTTTGAAACAATATTATATATTATTCAAAATCCATATAAGATTGTGGTACTTGAATTATCAATTATTTTTGGAAGGATCAATTGATACAACCTTTTAGGTTCCAATATTGAAATGGTATATCTAATGGGTTGACTTAGTTCAACGAACATGTTTGAACTAGACCATCGATATAATTAGGAAAGATTTAATGAAAACATTTTATCATTGGGTAAATGGGATCTAATCCTTGTATTTTATTTCAATAGATATCGTGAATGATCAAAAATATCGATATGTAATTATTTTCAAGAATAGTTTTAAACCTAATTATAAGGGACCATATGACTTTATAGAATGTGGGAATTATAACTGTAAAATTTACATTCATTTGGATGTAAAATTTAGTTCAATTAATTTCAAAAGACATCAATCCATATCAATTATTGATAACCCTCTCATTTTGTTCTAAAATCACCAAAATATACTCTATCGGATAAAAAAACATTGAATGTTTGAAAATATACTAGTGTAAAAAGAAATATGAAGTGCTACACACGACTCAATTCAAGTGTAGATTTTTTATCCACCATACTATCCTAAATAGGATTCTGCTGTAAATAATTATACATCCTGTTTGGTGGGGTAGAATCTACTCTTGTGTATAAAGATACCATAACATGCCTTAGTGATATTTAATTATAATTATTCATGTAGTGTCTAAACTAGTTCACATATATAACCCAAACACAAATCTGACTCAACAACTCTGAGTAAAAATATATCATGATCAATCAACTATTAAATTACTAAAAATGCAATGGTCTTAATTAATATGTAACAAATATCTATGTGTTAGTGTGTGGAAACAACTATATGTAAATTTACTATCATCATAAATAGTATATGCATTGAATAATATAATATACTCTTTCATGATTATTGATCACAAAAATTTTCCACTTTACATGTTAATTAATTTTGAGCCTTGTTTTTTATAAGAACCAAATCTTAATTAAATTATATATTTAACATTATTATATTCTATAATTATCCAAAAAACTAAAATATACCGTGAAGGAAAATTATTTTTAGTCTTTATTTAGTACCGAGAAAATCAGAATTTGATAGTATATCTTTTATTGCATTGAGAAAATGGTTCTCGAGTTATACTAGATAGGATATATATTCTTCTTTTTATTCTTCATCAATAGTATATACTTCATTGAATTATGTCACCTTCATCGTCTATTTTTATTTTCATCCACAAATGATTATGAATTCCATGTATAATATTTTTTTATGTTTTTAATTCTTTTTTTCTACAATTACATTTTGTTTTCTAGTATGCTACATTCTTTATCAATTATTATCATTAAAAAAATATTTCTATGATTTCACATATAAATATATATACCCATAGTCACACGCACATATATTTATATTCAAATACTCATGTGTGGGGATTTATATGAACAAAAACACACAATCATTTTTTGTATATATATATATATGAAAATATGTATGTATTTATGTATGTATGTATGTATGTATGTATGTATGTATGTATGTATGTATTTATGTATGTATGTATGTATCTATGTATGGAAGTGTCTGTGTGTGTATATATATTCATATCTATACATATGATTATTGGATTTTTTATGTTTACATTTTTAGGTACCTTATATATATATATCTATCTCTCATAATATATATATATATATATATATTAGAATATTTATATATACATATATATATATATATTTATATATGTGGTTATAATATTATGTGTACATATTACCCCTAAAATATTTTCAGCTATATTATTATATATATAATGTGTTTTTAATATATGTTCTTGAATAATAAAAATAAAAATTCATATATATATTATAGTGTATATTGAAATGATGTCTTCCACAGTAATCACACACACATATATTGAGAGAAATATCCAATCTTAATGTAAAGAAATAAATCTAGAAGTGAATATAAATTTTGTATTTATGTATGTATTTATTGTATTATATATCATCTTTAAAGGGATGGGATGAAATTATGGTAAGGGATATCCAATACGACTCGATGATTATAAATTCCATAGAATAATTATATTTAATGGAAAATAATTTTTAGGTGATGTGAAATAGGTAATGAATTATTGAATTCTGAGAAAACTATTGGCTGAAAATATATATATGAATGATGATAATAACTTATTAGAACAAGTGTTGTGGATAATGTTTTTTCCAATATAGCCACCACACCATGTTAGTTGATTTTTTTTATTTTGAACTAATATTTTCCACATAGAGTTTATTGTCAATGAAAGGAAGGAATGACGTATTATATGATTCAACATTGATAATTTCTATTGAACATAGTTTTGATTATTATTATTTTAGAAATAAATAAATAAATGATGCCATTTATTAATTCAATGAAGGATGGGTTTTCATTGGGATGTCAAAATAACATTGTATTGGAATTGTGGGATATGATGTATGTTATCTTAGAGGTAATCAAATAAATTAAACCTAAATCATCAATATGAATCATAGATATTTAAATATATATTTATAACTTGTGATATATTATTTATATATTCCATATCAAGATACAACTGACTTTGATGAAAAAAAATTCATGATCTTGAAGGAAGGGTGTTTTTTTGGATTATAAAAAGAAAAATAAGGTTCATTTTTAGATGGTAGTTTTAAAAGAAATACTTAATGCATGAAGCAAAGGTTAAATTTTTTTGATGAATCGATTGAACATGGTTAACCCATTAAAATTAATGAATTAATATTAAGGGGTTATATTGGTTTCTTTTCTATATTTAATGTTTTAATTGGAAATAATATTTTGCATAAAATCATATATTCAAATAAGGCCATTATTTGATATAATATTTCTATAGCCTACTATTAGACATTTTTTTATTCAATATAGATCATATATTATAATTTTAATTATTATTTTTCATTTCAATAGTTCATTTATTCTAGAATATTTTTAATAGATTCTTCACAAAAAAACTATTTCAAAGGAAAATAGATATTTCTCAATAATAATATCCACAAGGTACATATTAGATTTCATTGGGTCCAACAATCCTTTTCTATAAACATTATATTCTATTATTATCTCAAACGTATCATGGAATTCATCCATTTATAGATTTATTTATGAGTTTTATAAGGAAAATTATAATTTATTTAATCTAATATGTCATAAAGTGTTTGATAATTTAATTTTCATGAATGTTACATAAAACAATTAAATAAAAAGCTAAAATGATTCAATAAAAATCACATATGAAATACTCATATCATAAATTAGGGATAAGTTTATCTATACATGGAAAAAAATTAAGTTCATATAATTCATAATTAAATTACATAAAAACATATTTTGATTATATATTTAGATAATAAAATTGTAAAATTAAAACTTTCAGTTTATCTGTTACATGAAACCCTGATTTTCAGCACTTTCATTATAGAACCTCAGTTTTTACAATAATGATTGGACATTTGATAACAATATTATCCAGATTTAGATATATAGATGAGTTAATTATCCTCCAATGTCAAACAGTTAATTTATTACCACAATAGATCTTCAAGAAATCATACAAATGCAGAATAATAAAGGAAGTCACACTCACATTGAATGATTCTCCTCTCCAAAGTATGAGAATTAGAAAGAATATATTGACATTGAAATCTCTCTTATTACTATTTGATGATGGGAAAACATCAATATGTGATTTCCCTATCCAATGGATTCATTCAACTTAGAATAGGAATGATATTTCACCTCGAATCACAATGGTTCTCCTATTGGAGAAATCCCTATTTCATGGAATATAAAGGTATCACCTTTTAGGAAGTCCTTGTTGGATCATCGAATGAAACTAGTTAATGTAGTGGATATCCATCATAATATGATCAGACAATGGTGCAATATCAGTTTTTTTAGAACCAGATGTGCTCAAACAAAGAATAGACCTTTGTAGTTTCTCTTTGGTTGGTCAGCATTCTTATGAAAAAGTGACCAAACCATGGTCATATGCAGACCTCAAGAATATGATTTCTTAATGTAGGAATATTTTTAAACAGAGGCTAATATTGATTGTAAAAGCATACTTTTATTTGATTCTAGAGAAGTAGGAAGATTTTTACCTGGCACAACGGATAAAAAATTTGAACCTAACACCTGGTATTTTTTTTGTCATGGTGGGAGGCCAATTTCATCAACTACAACTAAAAAACTTGAATGACCATGTTTGGACTCGAACCCATGGGATTCCCTGGGGTTATTAGCACGAAATATTCATCAATTACCTTACCTATGGGTTTGGAATGCCCCTCATAATTGATCAGTGCAAACTCAATGGGGACCTGGTTCTCTATTCTATAATACTGGTTGAAAAAATAGGGAGTCATCTCCACCAAACCACACGTACCTGTTAGTGAATGATCTCAAATTTTAGGATAGTATTGAATTAGAAGACCTGCCTCCTTACTATGAGCACTTCAAAATTGTTGGCTATGAAATTAAAAACTCTAGAGTGGTGAAGAATTCAATTGTAGAATTATCTGACTCCAAAAGATGGAAGGATGTGTCTAAAGGAAATTCATCCAAACCAATGTATAGTTTCAAAAAGAACTGACCTGATCAGAGGAAAAATGAAAAACGGTTAAAAGTTTCAATTTCTAGAAAATCATGTGATGATTTGGATGAATTTGAAGAGGAACCACCTCATTCAGATGAGTAGTATGAGGTCAATAATGTAAATTCTATGGAATACTGGTGTGTAGATAATACACTATGTTTATCATCATAGATCATCTTTGTGGTCTAATATCTGCAGATTAAGGAATATTTAATGATCTTTTCCCACATGAAATCAATGAGATTCTTCAACTGGACATCACTCACTCAGATGGATTGGAGTTTAGGATGGACATGATCCCAATATTAGATTTGATGCTTGAGTAATAGTTTTCAGGTGTTTCTTTGGCTCTCTCTAGCTTAAGTCCAAGTGAACTAAATCAGGATGCAAATTAGGTTCTCGGACATATGTTTATCTAGGCATCATGTGCTATTTTAAGAGGTAAATATAAAAGATTTATGAAACTACCACAAACATTGGTGATGTTTCTCATGTCGAGGCCCTATTTGATCTAGATTCAAAGATACAGACCCTAAAGTTTGATAGAAACAAAAAATTGAGGAGAAGGAAAAGGGAGACAACACCCCCAGAATAGGGTATAAATGAGGATCCTCTTTTGGAACTGCCAAGGCATAGCCAACCATTGAAAGGAATGTTATTTAAGGCTTCTTACAGGTATGTATAAACCTGATTTAATTAGCATGACTAATCCAAATAAAATCCTCCCCAAGATGGATAATTTTTCTGTCAACAATGGATATCACCATATGGGTAAAGGACAAACTTCCACCCCACATGATATACTTGAGACCATTATTTAAATATCACGGTAAAATCCCATAATTGTTAAAGAAGGAGATCTATTCATTACAAGTTCCTTCTTTAAGGAAAGAAAGATAATTTTCTGCAAAGTCATTTATGATTTTAAAAATTTTATTGAGAGAAGACCTCTATGTAATAAATTCAGAAGCCTTTCTTGTTCCATCGTGTATTATTGTATTCTCATGGGTTATTTCAACTTAGTTTTTCATGATGATTAAAAAATGAGAGCTTCTTTCAGCCTGACTTCCCTTAGTGATTTCAATTCCTATGTTGAGGAGGATAACCTCCATGATGTAAATCACATTTGAGCTAACAAAACTTGGTATAGAAGACATATGAACGGTGTGAGGGCTCTCTTGATTGATATATACATTGTGAATAATTCCTTTCATGGGTTTTGGAGATCTATCTGACGTGTCATAGTGGCTAAACACTATTATTACTATCACCCTATTTTGGTAAGATTATGTGTTGATGATAATAATATTCCCATCCATTATAGGTTTAACAGTGATTGGAAATCCATCCTTGAGTGCTCCATGATTTCTTAAGACTCTTGGTATGAATCCAAACGTCACAGAAACCTAATAGATTGCCTCTCCAAAATTAAAATCCTTAAGACCATTATGATGGACTTGAGAAAAAAGTTATTTACGCATCATGATGAACAAATTGATGCATTGGGGGAACTTCTCATTCCATCCAATTGGGCATAACTAAAAAATAATTTATTTTATTTGTTTACTATGAGGAATAAATGTCTTCCAATATTGAAACCATATCAAGGTCAAGGGAAACATCCAAAAGGACTTGTTCAAAGAATGGTGTCTCAATGATGGTGATATAAACACCACATTTTTTAATGCCTCTAAAGGTCTAGAAGGGCATGCAATACCCAATACCTTTTGAAATATGGTGACCAAATCCTCAATGAATGGAATTCGCTTACTGACCATATTGTCTAATTTATTAGAATGTCTTTAATAGACAACCATGAAATGTGGACCTTAGGGAATGTAATATCTAAATGCTTATCAATGAGGAAAAAAACATAATTCCTCACTTAAATCCTGATGGACTTTGAAATTAAATATGTAGTCTTTGTACTTAACAATGATATCTCTCTACGGCTAGATATATTCAAAAATTGTTTCTGTCAACCCTTTTGGGAGATCATCCACCTTGATGTTAGTAACATGGTCAGACACTTCTTCAAGGGTGGTTTCTTCACACAAGGTTTTAATTCTCAATTTATTACCCTCATTCCCAAGGGTGAAAATGAAAGTGACATAATCCAATTAAGATTGTTTTACTTGTCATCAAAATATACAATATCATAATAATGATATGGCTAATAGACTAGCTCATATATTGAACAAATTCATCTCTTAAAATATTTATGGAATTGCTGATGGAAGGTATATTTAGGATTTCATAATCACTACCTAAAAATGTGTGAATCTACTCAAGAAATCTACAGGGGGGGATATTTCACTGAATCTTGAAATCAAAAAAACTATTTGATACAATGGATTGGGGCTTTATCTGCATTTTTCATTCAAGTTTGTGCTTCAATAAACAATTTATTTGATGAATAAAACCCTTTCTTGGGTCTTCTTTCATCCACCTTTACATTAATGGATCCTCATAGGGATACATCTAGTGTTAATGATTGGTGAGATTAAGATAGCCCCTCTCTTCCATTGTCTTTTCCATTGTGCAAGATTACCTCATTAGAAACATTCTTCATATGGTGAACAATGGTGATTTGAAAACCATCAGGGAATCATGAGGTATTTTATCCCCATATCAATAATTTTTTATGATTACAATATCATCATTACATAAATTGATAAGAGGAATATCAAAAACATTAAGAAATATATTCTATAACATGAAGGTGTCTCATGCCAAGAATTCATTTGGAACAAGTCTTTAATTTATTTCTGCAAGAACATATCTACACCCAGAAAGCTCAGTATGATTAATTAATTGGGTGTTAGAGAGATCTATCTTCCTTTTACCTACCAATGTGTTCCTATATCATGTGTAAGGCCACATGATTCTTATTATATTAGTATATTGAATCAGCTTAGAAGATCTCTGGATTCATGGAATGGAAAACCTATGCCATCTTCTGGGGGATCTTTTCTTGTTAAGAATCAGATTATCTCAAATACAGTTTATTCTTTCATGTTTTACTCCTATCCATACTTGGTTATCAATTACATTAATTCCTTGATGAGGAAAATTAGTTGGAGTGGATTTATTTTAGAAACAAGAATTGTTACTATTCCATGGTGGAAATATTGTATGTTTTTTTGCTATGGGGGGCATGGGAATCAAGAATTTGACACCCTTTAATTAGACCCTACTGGCACAATTTTTTTGGAAACTTCTTAGAAATTCCTCAGTATCCTTGGATTTTCATAGGTCTAGGTATATTGATAAACTAAAATTTTGAAGTACCTATTACATACCATCCTCAGTTTGGCCTGGGCTCAAAGTAGTCTAAAAAATCATCAGGCATGTGCATTGGTTTTCCAATGCCATTTCCTCTCTCAAATTTTGGCCAGCTAATTTGGATGGAACCCGTCTCATGGAAATAATTAAATCCCACAATAAAATTACTGATTAAAAATTCTTTATAAAGGACCAATTGTCCAATCTGAATGAACTTCCAACAAATATCAAGCAGGTCGTCATAAGATAAGATGTCTTAAGCCAGGATGACATTCACATTTGGGATCTGTCCTCGAACTGCAAGCTAGACTCCATATATATTTATAGACATATTATTCAAGTCCCTCATAAATGGATTGGTTCCCTAAAAAAAATTGGCTTCCACCATCTAGGTTGACAGAGTTTTGGAGGATGAAATAGAACAAAATTCGTATGCATACAAACCTCCAGCAAGTTGGTATTTCCCTTCGTTCACGATTTGATTTTTTCCCAGGAGCATTATTAGGATATCGATCATATATTACTTAGTTAAAAAAAATATTCATCTTTATTTAATTATGTATTTGAATTATTTTTTGTTCATCCTCTAAGACCTTGTTCCATTCAGGATCTCCTCCATGATCTGTTTAATACCCTACTATCTATATAGCTCACCATCTTATTTAGGTTTTATTGCATTGAACTTATTCACATCATTTGGAAAGGTACGAATAAATTTTTTCATGATTAGTCCTTATTTAACATCAAAACATCCCATGTTGATATCATATTGGAGGTGAAAAATATCATATATTATCTCAATTGTTGCTGAAATAATTTAGTTACTAAAATTTTGGTTTTGAGATGGATGAAATTGAATTTTATCTTTCCCCCTCCACATCGCACCTTTGAAGTATTATGGTACCCTCTATTCGATGAACAGACAAAATAAAATTCTTATAGTGCCTCAAGGGAAACCCCAGTGCTAGCTGGTTTTGCTTCTATCTTTAGGGACACTTTTAGGGATGTTATTGGATTTCAATATGGTCTATATGGTATCATAATGTCTTTGGAATATGAGATGATGTGTATGATTAGTGAGGTATATCATTCATAGAAATGGAATAGTAACAACTTCAAGTTTGAATGTGACTCCACAACCATTTTCCAAGCATCCATGACCGGAAAGTCCACCTTTATTGGATGTTGACAGTGAAATGGGCCAATTGTCTCAACCAACTCTCTTCAATGAGATGCATCATCACACATGCTTTCCCGGAATCCAATGCTCTCACAGATGCACCTGATAATAAGAGAGTTAATGATGTTGTTTTCACTTTTTCTTGCATTCTCCCTAATGTCTTCCTTCCACTATTTCAAAGGGAATATGTTAAATTCCTACCTTCCGACTATTATAATTTATTTTTATTTAGTACAAGATCCCCTAAGCTCGCAGTTTTTCAATAAAACTCACATTGAACATAAAATTTATTTACATGGTTTCAAAATTATCCTAAAACATTGGAGAATAAAAATTTCCCTTTATAATAACAATACAAAAATATGAAGAGTGCATAATTTTCAATATAATATAATATTATACACACTATTCTATATATAGACATAATTATAAAAAATTTATCTTTCATTACCATATAATATTTTTGTACTTCTCTATTCTTGATTAATCTAATTTACACGTGAACCACCACATTATTAGATCCTCAATGAATTGTCTGTGTTTTATTTTTTAGTATTACATATTTCACGGATTAATATCACATATCTCTTGAATAACTATTATTTATTATTATAAATCCATGTAAATTAATACTTTGTAATGTAGACACTATGAATAGAAATCCATCATTTGCTACCACAGATGTTGACTACTTGTTTTGGATGTACCTAGTTCTACTAAAATTTATTCTTCACGTATCTATCTTGAGAACATGCAAAACTACTTATATGAAATATTAATTTATCTAGAATACAATTTTTACATATAACCTAACAATCTTGAACTTTGAAATTATTTTCACAGTTTCATTAATGTCCACTGAATCATATTGGATTTTGTATTCATACTTCATTCTCAACAATATTAAATGAGTCTCTATATCATATCATTATAGTCACACAAGTCCCACTAAGGCACAAAACTACCTCAAAAATTCAATGACTATGAACATCAAAAGTAGATCATCCATATTTGTACTTACTCATATATTTAATTTTTCTTACACTCTAACATCATAAATCATTTAGATCAAGTGATGCTTCATTTGAATAGTTTTTTTCCTTGAGTAAAACTCTATAATTATGGTAATATAGATTTCAAAAACAGTATCATAGAATAAAATTACATTCCCATTCTTTATTAAATATTTCTATAATAAAAACAATTATTTTAATATCTCAATTTCAGATTCAATTTATATAATATCCTTTCCGTTGATAGAAGGGAGTGAAATTACTAGTTTTACTCTAAAAATCTAAATTAGGAAATATCATTCATAGGTAAACACAATACCCACATTACTTCTCTATTTGTTTGAATACCCTATAATTTCACATCAATAGACTCTTTTAATTTATTATCATTTCTGAAAAAAAATTACAACCAACAAAACCATTGAGATATAGATTTTTTAACATTACCACATCTTGGTTCTACTTTATTTGATTTCTCCTGAAATGATTAACAACTCCAACAGATTTAACATTGTTAGAACTTTAGAAAATAATGACATATATATCAATTCAAACTATAGATGAATCTATAACCATTTCCATTCACATTTTTACAACTTCTCATTAGGGTTCTTTTTCATTTTATTGTTTGAAATTTAATTTCAATGAATTAGATATAATTTTTTATCCGTACATTCAAAAACATTCCACTATCAATCATATATAGTTAGGTTTTGATAACATAAATTATCCCAATATTTATTTTATAATTATCCACATACACAAAATATACTTAAATTCTCTTTAATCCACTATCTCAAACCGTCATGATAAATTATCTTTTATTTTTTCAATAAGTTTATTAAATGTGCTGTGAAAGATTGTATCATCCATATATTAGAAAGGTGTGACAAAAAATCATTATCAAACACTTTATAGTAGTTTAGAAGGTTAATATTTCAATAGGTTAACATAAATGTTTTCATAAAGTCATAAGGAAACTAATTCTATTTCCTTGGCATCTTATTCACTGTATATATAGATCTCTTAATCATGCACATGAAACTGCATCTAGATTTCTTAAATTGATCCAATTCATCTATAAATTGACCTTGAATCACTATCAATATAGCTAGTAAATAAATTGGGACATGTTACATAATTATACTATATGTTATTCCACATAATTCAATTTCTCCATTGAAAACTTTTTTGGAATCCCAAACGAATTCTCATGATTTATGTAGTATATCTCAACATTTAATTCATTCAGATTATTATAAAAATTTTGTAGTGTTCCAGGAACCATATACTACAAATTTTTTCTATTATTCCTAGAAAAATATTTTCTCACTATGAATCTATATTCACATTGATTATAAAAGTATATAAATGTAAATATTAAACCATAATCACTTTTTACCATGTGTATCTATTAGATAAAGGACATTAAACCAACAAACTTTTGGTTGATAATGAACTCCCATACAATTCATGTTGCATTGTTTTTTAATGTAATGCTATAAAATGAATCTATAAGATAATGAATATGTTATAATATCTAATGGTCTATATATAAAAACCATAATTTATACAAAATTGGTGCTTTAACATACATGATGAATTTCATCTTTATAGAGACGAAAACATTAAATACAGTTTATTTATTAATTTTACACATTGATTTCAAAAAGTGAAATCTAAGGTTCTTTAGGTTTACTATAGATGGAATATTAGATACAAAAATATATAATATAAATGGTAATAGTATTCCATTTATTTAATCCAATATATAGTACTTATAAGTCAGGTATATCTTCTAAAATAGTATATGATACACTGGGGAAATATATAATGATAATGGTGAGTTAGAAAACTATGTAAGGCGTAAATAGGGAAATAATGAATATCATGATATCCAATAGGAAAAAAAATATATCATAAATATAATGATAAAATAATGGAGACACTACATATAAAAATGGAGACATAAGATCATAAAATCATAAAATATATGTAAATAACAAAATACATGATATCATAAAAATATATGAAGGGTCACTCCCATGACTATCATTATAATATGGGAAAAGTCCCATGGTGTATAAGGATCCCCCCAAATACATTACATAACATATAATGAGATATAAAACATTATGAAATTAATTTGAGGGAAGTGTAATTCATGTTCCACCCATCATATAATAAAAATAAAACATATGTGTTTCACATGGGGAAATGAAATGATATGTAAATCATAAGAATAATCAATAACATGAGAAGGAAGTGGGTTTTATAATTTTGATTCAATGAATAACCAAATTATAAATTATAAGAACCCCTAGAATTCAAAGGAATTCAATTTTTTTTGGAAGTTCATATTTAAAAAAGTGACACAGATCTCGAACATGGAATGTCATTATTGAAATCCCTAATAAGTATCTTGAGAAAAAATAATAAAAATGAACTACATGGGTGAAGCTATATCAAATAAATATATGATATTTTTGAGGATTTAAAGTGTATATTGATTTCTATAGAGACAATAATTGAACTAATAGGGTTATAAATTAAATAATTATGGTTTTTAGTAGCTATTTATTATTTAAAAAAACTATTGGTGATATTATTGACATGATAAAATAGATGAATGGAGGAAAATATTTTATATCATTCATGGGGTGATAATATTCACATGTCTAACTTAGGATGATCTTCATTATATCAATATTTTATAAACTATTTGCTGATGAACTTTGGAAAAAGAATATATGAAGATGAGAATCACTTATGGGAACTTACATAGAGATAAACATTCTATGTGAACAGATGGAGTTTTTCAAAAAAAGTTATTTTCAATAAGATTTTTGTTATAGAACCCTACTTAATTAAGATTGATCCTAGTAAACATGTACTAAATAAATAAATATATCAAAATAATTATCATCATTATTCATTATATTTGGTGAAATTGTTTGAATATTTATTTTTAATGAAATCACACTGTAGAGGAAGTAAACTTAATTTAGTCGTGTGAATGGAGGTAGAAGAATAATGAACCATGGAAAAGAGGGCCACAACCGTAAATAAGTCATATTTAATATGTAGATGTGGTATAGTGTAACATCCCATGTAAATAAAGAATATGATATTTTCATATTCATTAATATTTTTTAATTAAATGTTAATTTTACTTTAAAGGTGATGCTATGTATGTAGGCATACCCGACCCACAACAATTATTCTCTCTGAAGTCTTATGTTGCACACAAGGCTGAGTCATGCTGAAAAATAATAAGATAATATTATTTTATATGGTAGTTAATGCATAGTCATTGTATTGGTGAGAATGAACAGAACTAGATACAATATGATTATACTTGTTTGTTAAATGTTTTTACATTTATCAAATACAAATTAGAGGCTTAAAATGTGAATGAATCCAATTTTAAGCATAAACACTTTAATATTCTTTAAAAGTACGATTCACTGCTTTTTGATGGAGAACCCTTTTTTAAATTTATTTTTTGTCACATGTTTATGTTCTATTTGAAAAAAAAATCTCATTTTGAATCGGGACATCAAAATTTACTTTGGATGAAATTTTGGTATTTTTTTTGATAATGTTCATTTTTTAATTAATAGTGAAAAATACTGCATTTTAATTCAAAATTGCATTTTAATCTAATTTATTTATGTAGTTTGATTGTTTTTTTATTGGTTTTAAAGTTTAATTTTATTATATTTTAACCATTTAATCAAATTTTTATCATTGTAAGTAATTTCTATTTGAAATTGGACATAAACAAATGTTAATCTTTTAACAGTTGTTATTTCATAAAAAAATGCTTTTTTGTTTTGACAACGTAAATTAATTTAAAATTAATTCATGAAACATATATGTTTTTTAATCTGGTAAAATAGGAATAATTTTTTAATTTTGAATATGAAAATTATCTTTGGGTGATTTTTTGGTATTTATCTACAAATGTTAAATTTTTTATGAATAGTGAAAAACATTGCATAGTAGTTAAAAATCCACTTTTTCATTTTACTAAAATTTTACCGCTTCTGTGAATTGAATATCAAAAATATGACATACATGGTTATCATCAGTAAGTAGATTATGGTTAAATAGGATGAAATTATTTTTTAGCAAATCGTAACTTTTGATTTTTATTTACCGCGGTTAAAGGTAAATAAGGTAATTCAAGGTAAAAATAGTATAATAATATTATAAAATTACCTTAACACTTGTAATAACATTTTTGGATGAGTAATGGACCACCAAGAAAATCCTTGAGTGAGACTTCTGGCCTTGAAAGCCACTTGGGCAAGATAATGACACTAACAACTTTTTTTAAATTAAAAACAAAAATATCATAAACATGAATCATTTTACTAGACAATTTTTATACGGGGTTATATAAGTTTTCTCTTCTACTATAAATATTCTTTAGAGAGATAAATTTATTTTTCTAAATCATGGTATTTTATTTATAATTTTTACACATTGTCTAAATAAATTTAAATATGACACAATGGTGATACAGTAATTGCTTCATTAATAAAGGATTCAAATAAATGATATTATAAATATTAATATAATTATTTTTGAAACTTTTTATGCCATCCATGAATTTTATAGATTATGATGAATTGTTATATTTGAATTGATGATTGTTTTTATAAATAATCTAGTTGTTTTGGATTTTTTTAAAAAGTCATGATATGAATAGTATAAAAATTGACATAAAGAAGTTTTTAAATAATTGAATATTTTATTAAATATTACAATAGTCCTAAAAATATAAGATTTTTTCAAATGATAGATACAATGTTAAAAATTTCATTAATGATCCATTTTGGGTCGCTTGACATTTTATTGTAAATATATTAAGCATATATTATGAATATATAAGAGGGCATGGTAAAAGGTAAATAAGTTAACAAAGGGTTAAATAAGAAAGATAAGGATTAAAAAAATTCCAAAACCTATCCAATTCATATTGGATGATTTTATTTCGACTTATATGCACCTTATATTTAAATTAAATAAGTTTTGGATCTTTTGAAACTGAAAATAATTTTATAATAAAATAATACTTTCAAACATTCCTAAAGAGCCCATCATCTCCATTATAAAAGGCCATCACCCTTAACCCATTGAACACACCTCTCAAGCCCTTCTTCTTGTCCAAAAACTGCCCAAATAAGCTTCCAAGATCCCTCTATTCTTCTTAGAAGCCTTTCCCTAGTCCGAAGGCAATTAAAATAATACATTTTGGTTCAAACCAAAGGGTGTTACCTGATTTAAAAGTAATGTCTTCCCTCGAGTTCTTTTCTTTTATTTTACTTCATCAATCCTTATTGTATTCTTATTATTTGTTTATATAACAACACTGGTATCCTCAATATACTAGATTTTTTTATGAGAAGGATTCAAACTACACTTACACACACCTTCATCTAAAGGATACAAACATGCTGTTTCTGTAGACGGTGAACTACTACCTCACAAAACGATGATTGTTCCATTATCTCCTACCGCCTCTCATGGTGGCCATTATGATGGAAATATATTTATATTGTCTATATGATTCTTTATTTTTCATTTATATAATACCTTTATGGTTTCCATAATTGGTAAATACGATAATTTCATTTGAGGAAGTGCCGACTACCACCCCCTCAATGTGATATGACTTGTTCATGCCATATGTGGAATGTATAAACGATGGAGTTACTGAAATTATTTATGATATTATACTGGAATTATAATATACCTATGTATCCTTAAGTTTTCATTCCATTAAATATGTAATAGAAATGGATGTAGCATTCATGCGTACGTACGACTTACCATTTCCATGAATGGTGTATTTTATTTCTTATCTCCAAATGTTATATACTGTTATAAATACATATATATAATAGATATATATGATATATACAATATCTAAATCATGAATATCATTCTGTAGATAATGTAATTTTGACCACATGGACAACTTGTAATTATAAGAAGTTCATTTTTTACTCAATTACCAAATATCGAAAAAACAGTCATTATTAACTTAAATGATTATGTAATGTTTATAATATGGTAATAAGTTATATAAAAGGAATAATAAACTTGAAAAAGGTTAGGAAATAAGTATAAATTCACTTTATTTTATTATTTAGGTTATTAAAGAACAAACAATTCATGTCGATTACGAGGTAAGGGACTTCTTCTCAATCTTCTTTCATTGATGCATGGTATGATTTATACATGACTTTAGTTTATAGAGTGTATAAATCCCTTTTACTTTTCATTTCATTCAAATGGAATCTTTTTTCTACGTAGCATTTTACTAAATGACAAAGGGAAGGTTTTTTTAACGTACGCGGTGACAATGACATTTCCACAACCATGAGAATTATTTGATATTTGGATTCCTTAACAAGAAATATTGTTTTTTTAAAAGGAAAATAAATACCATATACCATTTTTACGTATTTTGGTATAGAAAATGGTTTTGAGAAAGCATAGGTTATTTCAATGTCTTGAAATGATAGATTTTGATTGAGATGTGGAAATGTTATCTTTCCTTTATATTTGTTTAAGGTGTTATGAATATGTTATGGTTCATGGGACCTGTATTCATATAAAGGTGGTTCTATGATAAATGTAGGGTGGGTGAGCCCGAGATATCTCTCCAATGCATTGGGTAATGTGACGGAGGTAAACATTAATGTTTCTACTATGATATTTAGGGAATATACTATGATGTGATTCCAAACATAACTCCCTACGTAGTTGTGAATGCTACAATGTATGTTCGATAAGGATGCCACAAGTTACCTTTATGATTTATGATTGTATGTATTATTTAAAATTCTTATGATTTCATGAGGTATGTAAAAGAGCTCATATTTTGTATGTATTGATGGAAAAATACTTTCTTTCTCTATTTATAACCCTTACTGAGATTTTTATCCTCATCCCAAGTTTTGAAAATGTTTTTCATAGGATATAAGGTAGGTTAAGAGAAATTAAGAATTCAAGATGATTTGTATCAAGAAATGAAATCTTGTTTTTGTTTTAAGGGTTTTTATTTTATGAAAAAAATGGATACTGAGTAAGAGTGTATACTTTGTAATTTTTGAGACATAATGTAATTGTTATGGACTAATTCTCTAAAACTATAATCCTGAAAATATACCCAATTTGAAATATAATCATAATTCAAATATTAAATATTTTTCAAGGTCAGGGCCTTATAGTTGGTATCAAAGGTCGGTTTAGACTGACTAAAAATAGATTATTTTTATTAAAGGGAAAGAAGGGGGGACCCAACCCCGGTGGAAACTAGGGGGCTTAAAGTGATGTAGTCCCAGTGAATACCCTAGAATAATGTTATTAAAATGATATATAAGAGAAACCAAACTAGAGTTAATGATGAGAGGCTCACCTTCAATACCTTCTCTTTCCAAACCATCAACTGTGATGTTTCTCTCCCTCCAAATATGTCGCATAGCCACTCCAGGGGCTAGGTCCATTTTTCACCTACAAATCAGATATAGTAGTGCCCAAGGAGTGTTTTCCTTCCCATGTATCATGTTCCCCAACACCTCTATGTCCATTCCTACCTATTTGATTTGAATATGGAGTCTTTTACATAGAGCTAGGCATGCATGCATAGATCTTGCTTCCGCCTCAAAAGAGTTTCTTGGTCCGAAAAAAGCGTTGAAGGCGAGGGTGAACCACCCGCATCTATCTATGACTGGACCACCACCATTCATTAGTCCGTTTGAGATTGAGCCTTCAACATTGAGTTTACGGCCACTGCGAGGAGGGGACCACCTTACCCATCAACCCTCTCTTTATGGATCATCCAAAATACAGTTAAGGAAATTACATAGGACCTGCGAAGTGGAACTTTCTTTGATTAATGAGAAAAGCTCCCTCACCTTGGAACAAGCATTAATATGTAAGTAAAGAATGGAATGCCACTCACGGAACCTGGCCTGATTCCTTGTGTACCAGATGGTCCAACAAATGGAAGAATAGATGATGTTATGGAATTTTCTTTCCATTGCATCTTGCTCTGTGTGGTGAAACCATAGACTAATTGTATCCTTCATAGACTCACCCTCAGAAATAATTCCAGAGCTATGATTCAGGCCTAACAAGAGGCTTCTTGCACACTTGCTTTTAAACAAGACATGCAGCACAAATTCACTCCTCGGCTGGTCATAATGCCAGCATCTCAACGCTAGTGTAATGCCTCTCTTCTGGATATTTTCATCTATAAGAATGGTGTGGAACCTAATTCTACACACAAGAAAGTTCATTTTAGAGGGGATCTCTTTTTCACCTAAGAACCTCTGCCCAAGCGTCCCTACCACTTCCCATATGCACCATGACCCGAAAGTCTTTACCAGAAAAATATGCAGAGCTCTATCCTGTAAAAACACACGTGTCTTTCTCCTCACAGAGGATAATATTATCAAATACAGACTGGTGCACTTTGATAAGGATCTCCTTCATGAAAGAAGTGTGTTGGCTGGCCTCCTTCAAAGTGAAGTTAGGGATCAGGAACCCATGAAAGAAGAGCTTCTCACCTGCCCAGTTGTCGTGCCATAGGCTGATATTTCCTTGCCCCACAACCCATCTCGAATAGTCCTCCAGCTCATCCAATAAGCATACATCTTTCAAAACTCGAGAGCATGCGCCTTCTTGTTTCCCAATCTTCCTAGGAAGGACCATATCTAGCCTTGAGGTAATCCGCCCATAAGGTTTTGCTTTCCATAAAATCCCATGCAAGTCTAGCTTGCATGGAACGCATAGTTTCATAGATATCCCGGATTTCAACCCCGCATTCCTTAAATCGGTTTTTCCAGCTTCTTCCAGGAGGCCTGGTGACAACATCCAGTAAAATATGTGTCCCAAAGGAAACTGCTGAGAATTCAGTCCATAGAGCTAATTGATCCCATGGGGGGTTGATGGTAGAGAGAATATGCATTGGTATTAATGTCAAGACACTATTTATCAGAGTGACCCTACCTCCAAAAGAGGGGAACTTGTGCTTACATTTAAAAACTCTCCCGGAAATCCTGTTGATAATTCCAATGAAGTCCAATTTTTTGATTCTCCCATTAGAAATCAGCACACTGAGGTAGGTCATGGGAACCTACTGCCTTTGCACCCCATGTATCGCTTGGATGTCCCCGCTTCGTCTGCCCGAGCATATCTTGGAAATGAAGACCTTTCTTTTGGAGTGATTGATGAATTTCCCACTCAGCTGCCCATATGTTGACATAATATGCATGAGATCTATTGGAGACCTGCAACATCCATTAGTGAATATACGGTTATCATTAGAAAACATCAAATGGGAAATGGAAAAATTCTCAGACATGTTGTAGAAGGGATGGATTCTTCCACATAGCATGCTATAATTGATTTTTTGGGAAAGATCTTTCTGCGCCATAATGAAGAGGAAAGGAGACAATGGTCCCCCCTGTCGAACACCATGGGTGATTTTGAAGAATCTGAAGCCTTTCCCTCATAATGAGATGGTGAGCGAAGGGAAATAGTAGCATCTGAAGTAGAGATCAAAAAACCATTCATTGAATCCAACCTTTATCTTTATAAAAATAATGAAACTCTATTCCAACTTATCATATGCTTTGTCCATGTCAATTTGGATAACCATGTTTGAACCCACTGTAGGCTTGTTGATATCATCGACCAGTTCTTTAGAATTCCCAATGTCCCCCTGGATAAGCCTTCCTTTTACTGAACCATGATGTTCTCTAGAGATAAGACATTGGATAACATTGTTCAATCTCTTGGAAATGAGGGAAGCAAAGATTTTGTAAGAGAAGTTGCATAGGAAATTGGGTCTAAATTGGCCATTATGATGGAACTATATTTTTATAGGATATATATTATATTTACATCCTCTCTATGCTTCTATAATTTATATTTAAAACATACCTTTATGCTTTGCATGTTGTGCAAATGCGATAATTTCATATGAGGAAGTGTGGATTACCGCCCCCTCAAGTGATGTGACTCATTCATGCCAAACATGGAATTTATAAAGAATGTGATTAATAAACTTATTTTACCTATATAACATATATATTATACTATAATTATAATATATCTATGTCTCATTTAGTTTTAAAGTCCATTAATGTGGCAAAAAATGAAAGTAGCGTTCATGCGTTCGTACGACCTACCGTCCCCATGAACAGTACATTTAATTTATTATCTCAAAAAATTACGGAATATTATTAAATACATATATAGTAGATATATACGATATTTAAATCATGAACACAATTCTGTAGATGATGTACTTATAACTACATGGACAATTCTCTTTAAACAAGTTTATTTTTGACTCATGTACCGAACAACGACAAAACGTATGATATGAACTCACAAAATTAACTAATTATTATAACATGATAATATGTGATATGAATTGAATAATAAACAATATAGTAAGTCCTTATGCAATTATAAATTGACCAAAGTTTATTATTTAGGAATATAAAGAAATGAACAAGACAAGTCGGACTTGAGGTAAGGGACTTCGTCTCAATCTCCTTTCATTGAGGCATACAAATTTATATACAAAATTATTTTATTAGTTGTATAATAAACCCTTTTGACTTTTAATTTCATTCAAAAGTAATATTTTTACACAAATCATTTTACTAAACGAAAAAAAGAATGTTTTTGTCTTACGTATGCGTTGACAACGACATCTCTGCCGCGGTGACCATTATTTGAGTTTCGGCTTCCTCTACAAGCCATAAATTTTTTAAATGAAAAATAAATACCATGTTTTAATTTTATTTTATTTTGGTATTGAAAATGGTTATGATGATGTTTTGTTTATATCAATGTGTTTTATTGATATCTTGTGAATGAAATTGAGAAATGTTATGTTTACTTTATGCATGTTTTATGTGATACGATTATTTATGGTTCTTGGGCATTGTTTATGATTTTGGGTGGTTCCATGATGATCTAAGTGAGGGTGAGCCCGAGATAGCTCTCCAATGCATTGGGTAACGTGAAGGAGTTAAACGCTAAGGTTTCTCCGAAGAGATTTAGGGAATATACTGTGACGGGTATTCCAAACTTAACCTTGAGGTTTACTCCCTATGTAAGAATGTTATGAATGCCTCAAGTTGCCTTTATGTCTTATGATTTCTATGAGTTATTCATAAATCTTATGATTTCATTAATTATGTTAAAGTGCTTATGCTTTATGAGTAATGTATGATTTCATTGGTTCCTATGTATACATGGACTAATGTATTCTTTCCGTATTTTTATATCCCTTACTGATATTTTTATGCTCATACCGTGTTTTTGAAATTTTTTTCACAAGTCAAGGTAAAAGTGCATGATGTGATGATAGTGTCGAGGAAGTGTCAAGAAATAAACCATGTTTTATTTTAAATATGTTTCTGTTGGTGGAAAAAATGAATACTGTCTTTGATGTAACCACCTTGTTTAAATGTTGAATGTAATGCATTATTTTTGATATAATTATCTAAAACTATAAACCTGAAAATACCCTCAATGTGTATTCTTGAAATAACTCATGATTAAGTAATGTTTAAGGCTGGATCCTTATAGTTGGTATCAAAGGTCGTTTTAGATAACTTTAGGAGTTTGAATTATATTAAATGATTATCCAATTTTTTTTTAATTTTTTTACACATTATGGTCAAATTAAAATGATTTAGCATTTGAAGATTACCATGTCGCTTCATCTATGACATGTTTGTTTATAATGGGATTCCATAGAGGAAACAGGGAAGCAGTGCTAGGAAGGCATACAGAAGGAAATGGCTTCCAAAATAGCATCCTAAGATGGTTGGAATTGGAACAGAATAGTTTGTTGCAGTAATGACGCAGTTGACTCATGAAATAAATGGTGCTGGTATCCATGCACGAGATCAACTAGATCAACCGTAGAGGAACATGTTAGTGGCGGAACATTTCATGAGACAACATCACCCATCATTCCGAGGATCATCTGACCCTATGCTAGCTGAAGGGTGGATTAAAGCACTTGAGAAGATTTTCAATGTCATGGGGTGTTCAGACAATCAAAAGGTTAGTCTTGTTGTTTTTTGTTTGGAGGGTAAAGCAGATCAGTGGTGGTCAATGGTTAAAAATATTAGGGCTGCTGATGAGATTGATTCTCTTGACTGGGATGAAATCAAAGGTATGTTTCTTGAGAAATATTTTCCTAAGGCTATTCGACATAGGATGGAAAAACAATTCTTGGAATTGAGGCAAGAGGAAGACTCAATGGCTACTTATGAAGAAAAGTTCACTCGATTAGAAAGGTATGCTCCAAATTTTATCCCAGAACTTGATAGTAAAATCAATAGTTTTTACTCAGGATTAAAGCCAAAATATCTAAGGGCATTAGCTTCTCATGAGTTCAAAATTTATGAAAAGCTTGTTAGATGTTCTGAGAAGGTGGAAATGGAGTTTTCCAATGATGAAGTGTTCTATGACAACCAACAGAAGAAGAGACCAAGGTGGCAGGAGAAAGGGAAGAATCCTTCAAAAAGGTTTGATGTTATGAAAAATAAGTTTGCAGTTTGTGATAAATGTGGTAAAAAGCATGCTGGGGAATTTATTTTGAATTATGGAAAGTGCTTCTAATGTGGTAAGATGGTACATAAGGCTCGTGATTGCACTGGAAAAGATCAGGGTAATGGTAAGACAAAATTTGAATTACAGTTAGTGAAATGTTTCAAGTGCAATGAGATGGGTCATTATGCAAATGAGTGTCCGACAAAGACCTCGAATGATGGGAAGTAGTCAGAATACAATCATAAAGGTGTGGTGAAATCCTTTGCAACTACTTCAGCAGTTGTTGGGCCATCAAATGAAGTGGTATCAGGTACTTTTTTGTTTTTTTAGATTCTTCCAATGTGTTGTTTGATTCAGGGTATACACATTCTTTCATCGATGAAAAATATTCTAGTAAATTTGGAATTTCATCCCAAGAAAAGACTCCTGTAATTATGAAAAAAACACCTGGGGGAAATGTTGATGCAAAAAGAATTTATAAGAATCTTCCTATAATTATCCGTGGGAAGAATCTACTTGAAAACCTTATTTTTTTTTACCTATAGTAGAGTTTGATGTTATCCTGGGTATGGATTAGATCTCTGTTTACCAAGCTAGGATTGACTGTAGAGCTAAAGAAGTTTTCTTTCAAAAATACTTTCAGATTAGATACAAGAATGAATCCTTATTTTTGATAACATACGAAGAGGCTGAGAAACATGTACAAGATTAAAATGAATGTTACATTGCATATATTTTTGAAAACAAAGGAACCATTCAAATTAATGATGTGCCAGTAGTAAATGAGTATCCGAATGTTTTTCTTGATGAGTTTCCTGGAATAATACCAGATCGGGAAGTTGAATTTACTGTTGACATAGTTCCTGATGCTAAGCCAATTTCAAAAGCCCTTTATCGAATGGATAAAATTGAACTTTAAGAGTTGAAGGAGCAATTGCAATATTTATTATAGAAAGGTTTCATTCAACCTAGCACATCACTATGGGGAGCTCCTGTCTTTTTTGTTAAAAATAATGATGGTTCAATGAGACTTTTCATTTATTATAGAACCCTGAATAACATCACTGTTAAGAACAAATATCTTTTGCCTCATATCGATGATTTGTTTGATTAGCTCCAGGGAGCTCAGAATTTTTCAAAGATTTACTTGAGATTGGGGTAACATTAGTTGAAGGTAAAGTAAGAATATATTCAGAAGACCGCATTTCATACAAGATATGGCCATTATGAATTTTTAGTTATGCCTTTTGGGTTAACCAATGAACCTGCTATATTCATGGACCTTATGAATAGAATTTTCCATGAGTTATTGGATAAGTTTGTGGTTGTTTTCATTGATTATATTTTCATGTTTTCTAAAAGTAAATAGGAGCATTAAAGTCATTTAAGGGTTATTTTGAAAACCATTAAAGAAAAGAAATTGTATGGGAAATTCAGCAAGTGTGAGTTTTGGTTGCAACAAATTTCTTTCCTTGGTCACATTGTTTCTAAAGATGGAATAACTGTTGATCCTGCCAAAACAAAGGTTGTTGAAGAATGTCCAAGACCCATAAATGTAACCGAGATTCGTAGTTTTCATGGTTTGGAAGGCTATTACCAAAGGTTTGTTAAAAAAATTCCACAGTTGTCCAGCCCATTGACTAAGCTAACTTGGAAGGGTGTTAAGTTTATCTGGACAAAAGTATGTGATGATTGTTTTCAGGAATTTAAAATAATATTAGTGAATGCTCCAGTATTGGAAATACCTACCAGGAATGGTGAGTTTTTTATCTAAAGTGATGCTTCATTGAAAGGACTTGGTTGTTTCCTAATTTAGAATGATCAGGTAATTGCTTATGCTTCACGTCAGTTGAAAACTCATGAGATAAATTACCATACACATGATTTAGAATTAACTGCTGTTGTTTTATCTTTAAAAATTTGGAGGCATCATTTGTATGGTGTAAAGTGTTAAATATATACTGATCACAAAAGTTTAAATTATATATTCACTTAGAAAGAATTGAACATGAGACAGAGGAGATGGCTAGAATTAATCAAGGATTATGATTTCACGATTCACTACCTCCTAGGAAAAGAAAATAAAGTGGCAGATGATTTGAGTTGAAAAAGTAATGCTTTATAAACCATGTTATGTTTGGAACGTGATCCTTTGGTTAAGTATTTGATGAATTTTGTCTTGTAAGTTGTTGGTGCAGGAAATTCGTCTGTTTTGTTTCTGGAATCAGTGAAATATTCTCTATCAGACAGAATTAAGCAAGCACAGAAGCAAGACCATGATTTGTAGAAAAAGGTAGAGCTGGTTCAGAAGGTTTTGTTACCTAAATTCAACATTGATAATGATTGTGTTTTGGAGATTTGGGAAGAGATTGTGTATGCCTTGTGATTCACAATTGAAGATAGAGTTGTTATTTGAAGCTCATAGTTCTCTATTTTCAGTTCATCCAGGAAGTACTATGATGTACAAAGATCTTCAAGAGTATTACTTGTGGGATGGAATGAAAAGAAATATTTTTGATTTTAATGTGAAGTGTTTGACTTGTCAACAGGTTAAAGTAGAGCGGATGTAACCAAAAGGGATGCTTCAGCCTTTACCAGTGCCAGAGTGGAAATGGAAGAATATATCCGTGGACTTCATTGTAGGATTACCAAAGAGACCTCGAGGTAATAATGCAATCTGGGATATTATTGATCGCTTGAATAAATCTTCTCATTTCCTTTCTATACTAGATACTTTTTCCCAAGATCAACTTTCTCGATTGTTACTTAAAGAGATAGTCAGGTTACACGGAGTTCCAATCTCTATTTTATCTGATCGTTATCCTAGGTTCACTTATAGCTTATGTAAAGGCCTTCAGAAGTCGTTGGGTATTGAATTAAATTTTAGTATAGCTTTTCATCCTCAATCAGATGGGCAGTCAGAACAAACAATTCGGACTTCGGAGGATATGCTATGTGCTACATTGATGGATTATCAGGGATGTTGGGACCAACATCTTTCATTGGTTGAGTTTTCTTATAATAACAATTTTCATTCCAGTATATAGATGGAACCATTTGAGGCATTATATGGGAAGTGGTGTCGAACTCCAGCTTTTTGGGATGAAGTGGGTGAAAGGAAGTTGATGGGAACAGAATTGGTAGAAGAGTTGGCAGAAAAAAGTTCAGATGATACAGAAACACATGAGAATATCTTAGAGCAGGTAGAAAAGTTATGAAGACAACAAGAGGAAGGATTTTTCTTTTGAGGTAGGTGATCATGTCTTTCTCAAAGTTTCACCATGGAAAAGTGTGATGTGATTTGGTAAGAAAGGAAAGTTGAGTCCAAGGTTCATTGGACCATATGAAATTCTGGATAGAGTTTGATCAGTTGCATACTGAGTGTCTTTACCTCCATGTTTATCTCAGGTACATAATGTTTTTCATGTTTCAATGTTAAGGAAGTACATGCCAGATCCATCTCATGTTTTGAGTCCAGAAGTTCAGCTGGAAGAGAATCTATCTTATGAGGAACAACCAGTACAGATTCTCGACCACAGGGAGAAAGTGTAGCAGTATAAGGTGGTTCATCAAGTAAAGTTTTTATGGAAAACCCATATAGTTTAAGAGGCAACATGTGAATCTTAAAATGCAATGAGGGAAAATACCCCCACTTATTCGATAAGTAAATAAATTGCTGGGACACAATTTCTTAATGGGGGAAGGATGTAACATCCCAAGTAAGTAAATAATAATATATTTTCATATCTATGTATATTTATGAATTATATAGTGTTTTAGAGTCTTAAAATGAGAATAAATCCAATCTTAAGCATAAAATACTCTTATAATTTTAAAAGATTGTTTTACCGCCTTTTGATGAAAAAACATTTTTAAATATAACTTATGACAATTTTATAAGCTCTATTTTTCAAAATAATATTATTCTTTATAATTATGACATTTATATTTACTTTGGATAAATTTTTTGTAATTTTCTGACGATGTTAATTTTTAAATGAATAGTGAAAAATACTACATTTTACTTCAAAACTACTTTTTCATCTAATTTAATTATATGGTTTGATTATATTTTTAATTGGTTAGAAAGTGTAATTAGAATATATTTTTTCCATTTAATCCAATGGTGGTCATTATAATTAATTTCACTTTTAAATTGGACATAAGCAATTGTAAATATTTTGATAGATATTGTTTCTAAAAAACACGCTATTTGTTTTAAAAACCGGAATTATTTTTAAAATAATTACTGCAACTTATGTGTAGGTAATTTGGTAAAATGGATTCTATATTTGGAATCACAAGGTCCAAATTATGTAATTAAGACTCTTTTGTTTTTGGACATTATGAATAGTAATGACGGTAATTATCTTTAATTATTGTGATTAATTAGTAATTGGGTAGTTAAAGGTAATAAAATAATATCATAATAAAACAAAATGACCACAAAATGTGTCCAAATCCTCTTGTTTGAGTCATTTCTAACCATGGGAAGATTTTTATCGAACTTGAGGGCCCATGGAGTCACATGGGTGTAATAGTGACATTTATGACATTATTTTTAAAAAGAAGAGAAATATTACAAAGGTTTGTATATCCTAAGTAAAAAAAAAGTAATTTTGTTTACATATATAATCTCTTAGACTATATATAGTCATTAGAAATATAAGAATATTTCCTACATCATGGTATTTGTTTTATAATTTTTAGACATTAAATAAATAAATTTATTTATGACACCATGATGATGCAGTGATCACCTCATTAATGAACGATTTAAATAAAATGAAAAGATAAGGTAAAATATAAGACTTAAACTTGTCTAAAACCTATTGGATGGGTGGATTTCGAACCCTTATCACCTTATCCTCAAAATATATCATTGTGGGACCATTAAAATCGAAAAATCATTTTATAATAATGTAACATTTCAAGACTTTCCAAAAGTGACCCTCCTCCCTCTTATAAAAGGCCCCCACCTCTACCTCGTTAGCCACACCTCTCAAGCCCTTTTCTCGTCCAACCTCTGCAAATAATATCTATCCACATCCCTCTATTACTCCCAGAAGCCTCACGTTGGGAAGAAGTCTTTCCAAGGAAGCCTTTGGGTCAAATCAAAAAGAGTTACCCAATATAGAGGTAATGTCTTCTCTCGAGTTTCTTTATTTTATTTTCCTTCTTCACTCACCACTATATTCTTATTATTTGATCCCATAATAACAACAGTATCCTCAATATACTAGGATGTTGTTATGATATGTATTCTACCTACACCCACACACACCTCCATCTAATTGTTAAAGAACATACTGTTTCTGTGGGTGGTGAATTACTGCCTCACAAAACGATGATTGTTTAATCTTCTTTTAACACCTTTCATGGTGGCCATTATGATGGAACTATATTTATATATAATATATATTATATTTATGTCCTCTTTATGCTTCTATATTTTATATTTACAATATACCTTTATGCTTTGCATGTTGTTCAAATGCGATAATTTCATATGAGGAAGTGTGGATTACCGCCCCCTCAAGTGATGTGACTCATTCAGGCCAAAGATGGAATTTATAAATAATGTAATTAATGAACATATATTTCCTATATAACATATATATTATACTTTAATTATAATATATTATGTCTAATTTTGTTTTAAAGTCCATTAATATGACAAAAAATAAAAGTAGCATTCATGCGTACGTACGACCTACAGTCTCCATGAACGCTACATTTCATTTATTATCTCCGAACATTATGGAATATTATTGAATACATATATACTATATATATATATGATATTTAAATCATTAACACCATTCCAGAGATGATGTACTTATTACTACATGGACAATTCTCTTCAAACAAGTTCATTTTTGACTCATGTACCGAAAATCGACAAAATGTATGATATGAACTCACATAAACATGATGATATGTGACATGAATTGAATAATAAACTTTAAAGGAAGTCCTCATGAAATTATAAATTGACAAATGTTTATTATTCAGGAATATAAATAAACGAACAGGACAAGTCAGACTTGAGGTAAGGGACTTCGTCTCAATCTCCTTTCATTGAGGCATAGTTCAATTTATATACAACCTTATTTTATTAGTTGTATAATAAACCCTTTTGAATTTTAATTTCATTCAAAAGGAATATTTTTACACTAAGCATTTTACTAAATGAAAAAAGGAATGTTTGTGTCTTACGTATGTGTCGACAACGACATCTCCACCGAAATGACCATTATTTGAGTTTCGACTTCCTCTATAAGCCATAACTTTTTTAAATGAAAAATAAATACCTTGTTTTAATTTTATTTTATTTTGGTATTAAAAATGGTTATGATAATGTTTTGATTATATCAATGTGTTGTATTGATATATTTTTATTGAAATTGAGAAAGGTTATGTTTACTTTATGAATGTTTTATGTGATACGATTATTTATGGTTCTTGGAAATTGTTTATGAAGTCGGGTGGTTCCATGATAAACAAAGGGTGGGTGAGCCTGAGATAGCTCTCGGTTTCCGATGCTTTCTACCGGGGCACGTGTGCGCATCTATCACGAGGGGGAGGACGCGCGACTTGTTGCCCCGCATTCCCGCTTTCCAAAGGCGGGCGATATTCGTTCCTTGTTCAGGGAAGTATACTCCTTGATCAAAACCAGAATGATGGGATGTCAGTTCGTCCTTCCATGTATTACTCCTCGGAGCTCATCACCTAGTCCGAGTCTCCCACATAGATTTAAGATGTATTCGTGAAGCTCGTTCCCGGTGCCATATCTTCATGGACACCAGTTAATTACGCTGCTTCCGTTGAGACGCACCAAGGGGTTTGGTCGGGGAAACAACCTTCAGTGAGGATAATGGTCATTCTGGACTGTCATTGTAATGTCTTGAGGCTGGGGGATTGGCATGTCTATCTTCTGTCCCTTATTATAGGGCTTCTTGAGGGTGCGGAATCCCGAATAATTCCACATCAAATGCGGGGAATTGGCATGCCATAGGCATGTATCTGATGTTTTCCTCAGCTTCCCATGTTTAACATGGGGTATGTTGCGAGTTTAATGTCTAGCAGAGATGGATCAGATTGATCAAAACACTCAGAATGGATCAGATAAAAGAAACCCCTGAACGGAACTCCGATTTCGGGGCCAACACGTGGGCGGCTTCCCAGATATTGTGGAGGGGAATGAGGTGGAATGATCCCACCGGCATGTGGAGGCCCGGGTAAGGATCTGGATGGGTGATGAAGTGAAGAAGGGATTGAACCTCATGGATGTTTCCTATGTTCCATGCCTTGACATAGATCAATGTCCATGTAGTTCACTTATGTGGTAGGACACCTGAAGAGGTGACCCGTGACAATGAACGCATGGATTGGAGCCCAGAGGAAATAATACCTCTGGTCTAGGGCATGAGCTTCCCGATGCATGTTGGCTGAAGGGAGAGTTCAAGATGAGAAGTGGATGGGGGATATGGGGCTTACACTCTGAGGCGGCCCATAATGGTGTTGGTGAACCGACACCTAGGGTTCGACACAACTGAGTGATGGGCTTGAACCTCATGGAGGATTCCTACGTACCATGCTTTAGCACAGATCAAAGTCCACATAGTTTGGGTGGTTCAGTTTAACGTCATGCTGTATGACATACAGTTTAACATCTTGCGGGACGAGAGCATAAAATTTAACGTCATGTGGGACGAGGTCATACAATTTAACTTCATGCGGGATTAGCATACAATTTAAGGTCTTTCGGGACGAGCATATAGTTTAACATCACACGGGACAAGCATACAGTTTAACGTCATGTGGGACAAGCATACTTTTTAACATCATATAGGATGAGAAATTTGGGGCTTACGCTCTAAGGCGGCCCAAAATGTTTGTGACCTGACGTGAAGAGGTCGGGACGACTGGGTGGTGGGCTTGAACCTCGTGGAGCCTACCTACGTACCATGCTTTAGCAAGGATCAAAGTTCTCATAGTTCACCGGGATGGGGCTTATGCACTGAGGCGGCTCATAATGGTGGTGTCATAGTCGATGCTCACTCTAAGCCCATGTGATTCATGCTCGGTGTGAGAAATAAGAGGCAGTAGGGACCAGACAATCACGTCGTGAAAGGTGCGTCCATGAGAAGCAGAGAGGGGATTATGCGCTGAGCGGCCCAAAGAGGAAGCAGGGGCTTGCGCGTGGTTACTAGCCCTTAGTGCTGAGGCTTACTCTAGGATGATGTCCCATGGTGCGACAAAGCAAAGAGGGAGATGGATTTCTGACCGAACAAAGGAAATGCCTCATTCCCTATCACACACTCCTCTGGCCTTGGCGTTGGGGAAGTATGGAGGTGCATGGGTGCAACCTTCCGCAGGAGAGGCTAGGGGCTTACGCTCTGAGGCAGCCCTTCCCCCGTGGAAAAATTCCACTCCAAAAGGGAAGATATCATTCCATGTAAGGAAGATTCCATTCCCGAGGAGACGAGCGGTGTATGTAATGTCTAAGTTGGGGGGACCCCACATGCGAGGCATGGGGTCAGATCAAAGTTTAACGTCATGTGTTGAGAATGACGTGCTTGACAGTTTAATGTCCTGTAGCTCGAACGAGGTGGGTTCACACCACACCCCTAGATCTTACATGACCATCATCCTCTACCCCTTGTGGGAGGGATGGAATCGGCGAGGCCGTGGTGAAGGGGGGATGCAGGGCGAACCATCGAGGGGTCCACGTTAGCGTGGTTATGTGAAGAAGCAATAGACGTTAGCGTGCCTATGCTAAGGAGCATAAGGCAAAGTAATGCAATGGGAAACACCACCCAAGGGACCATGAGGTTACTTCGTATGAGCCTAGAAGGTCGTACGGGAAAACAATGCATGGCATGCATGACCAGTATAGAGGACATCATGCGCCTAAGAAGGGAGGAACTCTAGGAGGCATAAAGGTGAGGGGTCCTGGTGTTTTTGGGCAAAGAGAAGGTTTTCACACAAAACACCGGGTTGGCGCACAATTGGGGCAGAGGGATTGCGCATGGCTAGGGGAGATTGCACGCAACAGGATTCGATTTCCTGCGTGGGAAACGACTGATCCCTAATGTATGGGAAAACCTAACAAAGGGGTTGTACATGGCTAGGGGAGATTGTATGCAACGGGCTTGGATTTCCTTCGGTGGAAACAACTGATCCCTATGGTATGGGAAAACATAACAAAGGGATTGTGCACAATTGGGGTTTGCGCGCAAAGGAGGGGGAGCATGCAATGGAAGTGATTGTGCATGATGAAGGAACCCTGAGGAGTTTGCAATTTTATTTAAGCTGGGGGGATTACACGCAAAGGTGAACCCTGGGGCAAGGTTACGCGAAAAGGGTCAATACTTGGAAGTCATATTGCATGTGTGAGACTCTAATTGCACACAAGGGAGGTGGTTCGAATTCCGCATCCCCGAAACAGAAGGGGTATCCTTCTATTTATAGGCCTTCAGGCGTCGCAGAATCCGGGTCTTGCTTGAAATCTTTCGTGCCAGGACCTATCTACGTGCAAGACCTCACCGCGCGGAACTGTGCGTGCAAAATTGCGCACCCACCAGGCCTCTTTGTGCGAATCCCGACCGTCTTTCGCGTGGGAAACATTTTTTCGCACAAGTCCTCCTTAATTTCACGCACCACTTCCAGGCCCTCTGGATCGATCCTCCGAGTCTGAATATGACTTCACTTCGTCATTTCAGAACTTCCTTTATGAGTAATGGGCTTCTTCATCATCTAACCCCCCCCCCCTCCGAATTGGATCGGTGAGATGACGCAACAATCAAATTTCGAGGGAAACGCCGAAGTGGTGAATTTCGTGGGAACTTTGCGCACAAAAGCCAATCTGGGCATGCAAAAATCTAGGTATTCACGGAATTCGCTTTCCTCATGGCATGAAACCCCGAACTTGCCTATAAAAGGGGCACTGGGTCCCAAGTTTTGTACTTAGGCTTTTCTGCACGGTAGGCTGAACACTCTCGCGTGCGAAATTGCTTCCTCAGCTGTGCATAAAAAATGCTCTGGCAGCGCGTAATTCCTTCTGAGTTTTGGGCACATTTCAATGCACACTCGGCGTATTTCACACCAACGGTTCTGATTGCGCGCCTAACTCCTGAATTGCGCACCACAAGTCCAGATTGCATGCAACCTTTTCCAATTCCACGCATCTCTTCCTTATTTCACTCAAATCTCAAAGAATTAAAGATGGTCGCAAACCAGGCTGGTGAGGGGGAATCTGCCACTCGTAGAGCTAAAATGGTGGCCAATAAATAGGTTAATGGCACCAAGGTGGTTGTTTCCAACAACCTTACCTTGTTCAATCTGCTGACCCCTACCCAGAAAGGGTATCCTCTGTCCAACAACCTCCTGCTTTGGAACTTCGGAATCCTGGAGGAGGTCCCACTGCAGGGCTTTGAGGTGGACACACCGCGGTCAAGGGTGACCCGGGAGGACAACCTTTCCCGTCACAACATCACCAACAATGGTCATCCTTACAGGGAGACCAGACACATGGATATGTATGTTCTGATCCCGAGGAACAGAACCATTGCTGGGGGTGATCCCATTGAAGAGCACTCCCCGGCCCTTTATGCAAGCATGTTCCATCAGAGCATCAAGAACGATACTAAGAGCTAGCTGCAAGATTGGGACTTGAGGTCTGGAGGCAACTTCACCAGTGAGTGGGCTTGGGTGTACTGGGTTCACCATACGTGCGACCAATTTGGGGCCGAACTGCATCACATTGGTCTATTCGAGGCAGTGTGGACGTCGCAATTCCACTTCTACCATCAACCCGAACTCAGGCCGGAGTTGTTCACGCGGTGGTCTACTGATACCAACACATTGCATCTCAACCATGGGGATGTTGGCATCAGCCTCTGGGACGTTCACTGCATCGGAGGTATCTCACTGGAGGGATACCAATAGGACGAGTTAATTCCTCCAATGAACACCTGGGAAGATAGGTCGCAGACCCCCACGCAGACGTGGCACCTGTTGGAGCGGGCCAAAGAGAGGCTGGTGGTCAAGGAATTCCTGAAGGAAATTGCCTATAGGGACAGGTTCATCCAGTTCCAAGAGAAGGACCCAGCAATCAAGATGCCGGGATGGGGTAAACGGTGCCCAAATGTAGCACAAATGAGCAAGAATGGATCATATTGGAGGACCCTGAAGGCGGGGAAATACCAATCGTGGGGCTACCGCGTTATTGAGGCCCAGGACCCGAACATCCGATATACCGGGTTCCTTGCCACCTTCTTGAGCGGGTGGCTCATACCAGTGCGGGACACAAGAATGGGCGTCCGTCCAGCAACTCTGTTGATGGCGGGCACCATGGCCACCAACAAAAGGTTCAATCTGGGTGTCCCCTTGCTGGCTAGGTTGTATGCCATTTTGGGGCGCATCTCTAGAGGGGGTCACCTTAGAGAATATGTGGCCCCTTATAGATCTTTCACAGCTGGGTGGCAGCTCATCTTGGTGGATACACCTTTCCGAAAGCCGTTCATCCTCCGGGAAACGGTCTGCAGCCATCTCTCCTGAATATTTCCAGGGTTGCACTGATGACACTCAACGAGGAGGGCGTAAGGATCTGAATCAGTAACCATGCCAAATTTAACTTCAGAACGTTCCCCACCCCGTTCGACTAGATGGTGGATAATGGTAAAGGCTCACTGGAGCAGCAAGAATACTTCCAGAGCATCCGAGGAGGGGTGCTTGGAGCTCGGATTGATGGGAAGATCATCTGTGAGCCTTACATGTCGTACTGATTCGCCAAGCAATTCGGGTGCCACCAGCGAATGCCAAAGAATTTATTCACAGACATCCGGGAGGAGAAGAATCCATGTGTCCTTTGCCAAATGTGGTTAATGATCACCAATTATGGCTTTGGTGACGTCATTACCCTTCCTCCCACTAGGGTCGATGTCGGCTTATCAACAGAGTATGTCGAACACTAGACTATTGTGTACCCTGAAGGGATTTTATGCAAGAGAGTCCGGAAACTCGAGACTACCCGCATGGAAACCGGGTGATGGGGAGCAGTAAAGGTGATGCTAGAAGGGGGGAACAAAGGGCGTGTTAGGCAGTGCGGCCTACCCAGGCCGAGACCTCAGTAGCGGGGACATCGCATGGTGCCACCGCGACTTCGTTGCCCGGAGGGGGGTCACACGAGGCGGCCAGAGAATTTACCGGGAAGCAGAATAGATACCTGCTCGAACCTTACCATGATTCAATTTTCCCGGAATTGTGGTCGGCTTGAATGACTCTATGGAAATCAATGAGCGTTGAAGCCATCTAGAAGAAGATAATGCAGGACGGGATGCAACTGCCATAGGTCGGGCTCATTCGAGTTACTGAAAGAGTAAACTTCCATCGGTGGCACGCCTATCTGATGGCCATGGACAGATACGCGCGCCAAAGGGGTCGGCGTGCGGAGCCAAATTTCCAGGTGAAAGTGATGCTCGACCAAGAGCATGATCCAGAAATGATGCCTCTGTGAGAAGGAGACAGTGACGAGGAGTCAGATGGCGAGGAGGAAACAAGAGAAGATGAAGGAGAAGGAGAAGATGAAGGAGAAGGTGAAGGAGAAGGAGAACATGAAGGTGAGGGGTCGCAGGGTGTGACCTACCAAGGGAGCCTTTGGGAGAGCAGCAAGATTATCAACTCAGATCTTCACATAACAGAGATAGTCGAGGTATAAATCTATCCTTATTCACCTTCCTTATTCATCCATTATCTTCTGCAACTTCTAACCCACATATCTATCTCACTCAGGAGCACATATGCGCTGATCAGATGTCCCCAATAGAGGAGGGAGGATAGGTGCCAGTGGGACAGGATGGGGCTCCGATGCCCATTATCGAACTGACAAGCGCAGAGGGGTCTCTTGCCACGACCGCCCCTGTAGCGGCCAGAACACCGAAGGATGATGCTCTGGGTTCCAGTAAGTCCCATGCTTTGCCACAAGTGATTACGGTCAGAAAACCCAACTAACCAGGACGCTCCTCGTGTAGTGATCTCAGTGTTGGAGGTTCGTCGGGCTGCTGAGCCCAGGCCGTCCGTGGGTGGACTAGTGGTGGACATACCACCTCCTCCAGAAAATACCCCCCAAACTGTGTCGGCCCCAGTAATTGGTGAGCATGGAGTAGCGGACATTAGTGGTGCTGTCATTAAAGCAAGTCTGGGAGCTGACGGAGGCACTTCCATTGCCGGGGTGGGAGAGTATGGTCGTTTGGACGTCGAGGATCCTATTCCTTATGAAGGAATCCCTGAGGAAGACCCTGTTGTGGACCTGCTGGCTGCCTCTCCCATGTACAGGCCCGCTGATCCCGAGGAGATAAAGTATTCAGACTCATAAGTGATCAAGGAGAGCCGGATGACACGATGCAAAGTGTGGAAGTGTATTCAGTGCTTTCTCAGGTAGCCTCAGACGGATTGGCTGAGGCGGATTGGATCACTCCAGACCTGGATATGCTTCCTGTGTTCTGGAGGAGCTGAATCTCAACGCCTTCACCTGATGGTTCGTGATTACATGTATGAGAAGATGTGTGAGAACAACCAGTGCACCGACGTTGCCTAGTGTCGGGACAGATCAGTGAGCACCCGAGCATTCCTGAGGGCGAAGCAAGAAGTCCAGTGCATCGAAGGGCAAGAGACATAGAAGGAGGTCTTCATTGAAATGTGCTCTAAGCTCGTGGAGCAACTGATGACCCAGTTGCCTGACGCCCAAGAACAGTTGATGGAGGCTAGTCACCAAATGACCGTACATCAAACCGAGCGGGCGTAGGCGCAAGCTTGGATTGGCAATCTGCGATCTGTGGCTTCTGATGAAGAGTGAGTCTTGAGGGAGAGAGAATCAGTCCGGGAGGCTACCAGCCAAAGGGTCACAGCGTTGGAAAGATCAATCCTGCATGCTGATCCTTAAGGGCTCTATTTTGGCCATCTCATGAACTTTTTTCCTTCACTGCTCAATATCTCGATCTGATGAGTGGACCAATCTATTTACCTGCACCTTTGGTTTAATGTTCTCAACCATAATCCTGAAATGAATAACAACTAACCTCTAAGATCATGTGAGTCACACCCAATGTGAGAAATAAAGGATGCCCATGTTGTCATTTCGTCTGACTGTGGGGTGTCAACCAAGCTTCAGGAATCCGAAATCGGGTCTGGACATCTAAGGAGAGGAACTCAGAATGATTGATATATCATCTTCTCAATGTGTTCTAACACACGAGCGGGGAAATGTCGGGGGCATTGAAATCCATCCAAACATAGGGAGATGAAAAAGGTGAATCATGTTACCCAAATTCGGAACACTATGGGGGTGTGACGACAGAGGATAACTGTTAACCGTGGTGGAAACACATCATCCATATCACATTGGCCTGAAATGGGGAGAATATATTGGGGCTGACCATTGACCATGTTCACAACATGGGGCCTAACTCAAATATCGTCGAACAGTCTTCCGAAACATTGGCCCAGGACAGTAGGCGGACCATGGGTCAATCATCCATACTGTTACAACAAGCGGACCAAAGGTCTATCATCCATATTGTTATAGCTGGCGGACCACAGGTCTAACATCCATACTGTTAGGGGGACCCATCAAACATGACCAGTCTTAAAAAACATTGGCCCAGGACAGCAGGTGGACCATGGGTCAATCATCCATATTGTTATAACAGGCGGACCACAGGTCTATCATCCATATTGTTACAGCAGGCGGACCACAGGTCTAGCATCCATACTGTTAGGGGGTCCCATCAAACATGAAAGAGTACGAGGATCCTAATAAAGGGGCATGCAATGCCTGGAAGGTTGAGTGGTGGTTTGTTCAAAGAGAATCCAACACTCCCAAAATTGTGCCACCATGGTGGAGGCGCATTAGGGAGACATATTAATATGGTCACAGATCATCCCAATTTTTAGACAGGACCTCTCTGGAAAGAGAACTACTACTTCCCACCATCACTATGGGGAATCTCGAACTTATTCGGGGGAGTTGTCGCAATTACACCACACCCCAAGAAGCCAGGCCAAGGAAGCTGATAGTAAGGAGGGATGAGATTTGGTAATCCATGGGGCTGGACCCAAGAAGAAATGTCCAGGCGTTCCTACGTATCTCATTAGGATGGGAATCAAGGCATACGTAGTTCTAGAAAAGATCTTAGTTTAAGGTCTTAAATCTTGGACCAAAGAGTAAGAGAAATGGGAGACACACGGTAAAGCAGTTACGAAACCCACCGTGAATAGGGGAAAGGTCTTGCTTACCATGTGCTCTTTGGGGATGTGTTTAGGTCAAGGGACCGAACATGAAAGTTAAGCTGGGCCTGTTGGGAAGTGCCCAGGTGCTTCAATGTATCTCATAAGGATGAGAATCAAGCCATACATAGTTCTTGGGGGCGCCTTTTAACATCACGCAAGACAAGAAACATGTGGGTTAATTATTATAACAGGGAATACATGGTGTGGCTATCATAAAACTGACGTGAATGAGGACGAGGTCCTACTCACCACGCCATGCGGTCCCATGGTCAAGGTCCCAAAGGCGGGACAAACACAATGAATTAATGGAACTCAAGATGGACCCTTAGATGAGAGGTATGGGAATTCCAATATACCCCATGAGAATGGGGATCAAGATGCACATAGTTCTTTAAGGATGGAACGACACGACATGGTACCTGCGCAAAGTTTGATAGAGGTGTGCGGGTCTAGACCTCACACCAAAAGAAGAGGCATTTGATATATCTTGTTTGTCCTTCAAGGTGAATGGTTTTTCTCCTGTGGAGAGACTGACCAAGGGTAGAAATTCATGGAGTCACCACAATAATCAAGACGTAACTAGCATTGTCAAATGGTATGGTAATGGACCAATACCCAGCGTGATGTCCCCTGTGGGGATGTTACCAGAATGAAGTTCCATTTTTCATTGTACGGCCGGGATGATATCATCACACTTTATGGTCGTGTGGTAGGACCAACCAGCACAGTTTAAGATCGTATGGCTTGGAACTGGGGAAACATGCATGATGCGATAAGGCGTACCCAATGTAGATGAGGTCATATCGTCACATTGTCACCGCACGCGATTCCAGGAGAAGAGCCTCCGGCCAATGAGCAGACGAGGATCCAACAATCAGGGGGGCAAGAGACACTAGATTCCAGCTGAGTTGGGCCCGAAACGCAATGTCTGGGAGACTCCTCATTTCCCATAGGGATGAGGGTCAAGCTGCACATGATCTTTAGAGAAAACCCAAGCATATAACCTTGGCGCTCGGATCATGAGAGCCCCGAGAGATGCCGTTACGCAGCTTTGTCCACCTGACGTGTAGAGGTTAACTGAGGGTTAGTGCAAGGAGTGTCAAGATTTCCCGTTGACATGATGGGGTGGAACATAATGTGAATCATGAAACCAGCATTTAGGGCCTGAAAGAGTCGGTGTGACGATGGAGGATTACTGTTGACCATGTTCGCAAAACAACATCCTGTCGTGTTAGCCTAAAGTGGGAAAAAACAAATGATCATCAACCGCTGACCATGTTCGCAATGCAAGATTTGTATCAATTTGTGGTCCAAAAACCTCGGGGGAGATGGCCCATGACGGTAGGATTTCCCTTAGTCATTGTAACCGTGCAATTTTTGGGGGTCCCTCTAGGTGTGAGAGATAACGGGGGCCTGGATGAAAGGGAGAATGAATCTTGGAAAGTGGAAAAAACATTCCTATGTCGAATTTGACACTCCAGGTCTTAGACTAGAGTACTCTGAGCACATTAGCGGACCCCTGGAAAGGGTCGAAGGGCTCAGTTTGATAGCAGCCAAAAGATGGAGGATTCCCGGGAGAAGGGGGCATGGTGCCAAAAACCCTATAACATACCTATATATCCCCCCGTGGGGAGGGACAGGCCAAGAGACCGAGATGACCAGGAGATCATGGAACTCCTAAGAGATGGGGCTGGACCTGAAACCTAGATGTTCGGGCAGTCCTATATATCCCATAAAGATGGGAATCAAGCCGCACATAGTTCTAGAAGCACAGTTTAACGTCATGTAGGACGATAAGAGGAATTTCTTCCATGAATGTGTATGGCGTAGTAGGTAAACCATCGTGAATGAGGACATAATCCTACACCACACCGCACACTCTAGGTAATGACTGGGGCTAAGGGGCCCGAGAAGGCCAAGGGGCCTGAGGCTGGGCCTCGGTCAGGAAGGCCTGACCATCTTGTAGTTTAACATCTTGCAGTGAGGATGATCATGCATTTTAAGGTCATGATGGACCAAACAGGTCATAGTTTAAGGTCTTATAACTCATCCCAAAGGGGCCCAGGTGTAGGGCCAAATTTAGTTTAAGGTCATGCTGGACTGCAATATAGTTTATGTTCATGGGGGACTGTTATCTAGTTTATGGTCATGGGGGACCGTAGAGGCCCAAATGTAGGACCAAATGCAGTTTAGAGTCATGCAGGACCCTTAGGCTCAGACAAAGTACTTCTTGAGGAACTTGGCGTTGGTGGGAGGAGTGATATGATCACTATCCCTGGTCACCAAGGAATAGGCGCCATTGGGATAGACCTTATGGATGATGAAAGACCCCTCCCATTTGGGCTCCAACATGGGTGGTTTCCTACCGGGAATTATTTCCACCCTAAGGGCCAGTACTAGGTCACCATTCAGGAAACAGTGCAGGTGAACCTTATTGTTGAAAGCTTGATCCATCCTGCTATGATGCCTTTCTAGGTTGTGCAAAGCTCGAAGCCTATTCTCGTCCAACGCTTCCAATTCACCTAGACAGATTTTAGAAACTCTATCTGGTTCTTGCTGGTCATAGACCGCCTTGCGCAATGAGGGTAATTGAATCTCGATGGGTAGGATGGCTTAGCTCTGTACACCAGGGAATATGGGATCACCTGGGTGGAATTACGAGTTGTTGTCCGATAAGCCCAGAGGGCATTAGGGAGCTTGTCTGGCAAACTTTTCTTATTCTGACCAACCATTTTTTGCAAAATGTTAGAGAGGGATTTGTTAAACACCTCGATCTGTCCATTCGCATGTGCATGATAGCAGGAGGTATGGTTAGAAATAATGTTGAACTTGGCATACAATTTCTTCAGATCGGCCGCTCGGAAGTTGGTTCTGTTATCTGTGAGGACATCGTGAGGCACTCCAAATCGATAGATGATGTTAGAACTCACGATGTCAGTGATAGAACAGGCTTTGACTTCCTTGAGCGGAATTGCCTCTACCCACTTGGAAAAGAAATCCATAGTGGTCAGAATAAACCGACATTGGTGAGACGTCGCCGGTGGGTAAGGTTCTACGACATCCAACCCTCAGACTGGAAAGGGCCAATAATAATTGGTATTGTGGAGGGGCTCCATTGGCCGATGCACAAAGTTATCATGAACTTGTCACGCATGAAACCTATTGGAAAAATCGATGCAGTCATCGATCATGGAGGGAATGAAGTACCCCAGCCTCCAAATTTGTTGAGACAACTTTGACGCTGCCTGATGGACGCCATAGGAACCGACATAAACTTCTTGCATGACCTGAGGGATCTCGACTCCTTGAAGGAAAAAGAGGAGAACACCATCAAATCCATTTCTGTAAAGGATCTGCTCAAGGCTGGGACTGCTCTGAAGGGTAAACTACAGCGCGCGACATCAGATTCACTCATGCTCTGCCCGGTCCGGTGGAATATTACCACATTGGAGGTATTCAACCAAGGGTGTCCTCTAATCAGGAACTATTACATTCACCGTATCAAAGGTACCCGGGGCTCCTAACGTAGGGGAATAAATGGTAAGATGGTTCACCCATGGTCCGTGATCATCTTCCGGGGTAACAGGAGCAATGAATCTCTGGTGCGCCATGTGGATAATCAGGTCATCCTTTTTGGGCTCCGCAAGCGACGCAGCCGGGCTGGCCAAATAATCTGCTCGACTGTTCTGTGACCGGGGAATGTGAACGACCTTCAGTGGGGAGGGGAACTGAGCCATTAAATGGGGGGATCACTCCATCAATGGAACTATTTCTAGCTTTCTAACAACATAATCACCCTTGACATGCTTGATAACCAGCTCGGAGTCCCCTTTCACATGTAGATGGGGCACGTCGATCTCGAGGGCCAGCTCAAGGCTAGTGATGGGGGCATGATCCTCTGCCTCATTGTTAGTGCAGCCCTCTGACAACAAGAATGAATAAGGGAGGATGGCTTGCTTCAGGGTGATGAAGACGATACTCAGGCCCACTCTGTTGAGCATAGGATCGTTGAGACTTCTACCATTGGGGCTCCGGGAGGCACTGTCAAAGTGCATCTTCCAGCATGGAACGACATGATTGACTGAGAGGATTACCTCATCAAGAAAACCTAGTTCTTGTGGTTGATCCACAGAGGTTGGGTGGGCAACTAGAAAGTCTTCCAATGCCTGTCCTTTGATAGACGTCTAAGGTATGGACCTGATGATGAACTGTTGGAGGATCATAGCCCACCGTGCTAGTCGACCAGTCAACATAGGTCGGTTCAGGTTGTATTTCAACGGGACTACCTGAGAGACCAGCTATAACTCGTGGTGCTGCATGTAGTGCCATAATTTCTATACGGAAAATACGAGCGCCAGACAACTCTTTTCGATAGGGTAGTATCTGGTTTCTGTATCAAGGAGCATGCGGCTGAGGTAGTAGAGGTTGTTCTATGTTCCCTCATTGTTCTTCTGGGCGAGAAGTGCACTGAGGGATCGTTCCATGGCAGTCATGTAAAGGACCAACAACTTCCCAGAGATGGGTGGCATCAAGATCGGAGGTTGGAGAAGATACTGCTTGATTTCCTCAAAGGCAGTCTGACACTCTTCATCCCATTCATAGGTGGCACCTATCTTCATGATCCGGGAAAAGGGCTTACACTTGCCTACCAGATTCGCAATGAATCGGTGTGTGTAGGATAAGTGGCCTTGAAGACCACGAAGCTCCAAATATTACTCGAGGGAGGCATCTGGATGATGTCCTTGATCTTCTCCAGGTCAATATCGAGGCCCCGGTATCTAACAACAAAGCTAAGAAACTTCCCAGAGGTGACCCCGAAGGCACACTTCAATGGGTTCATCTTTATGTGTCGGGAACGGAAGAAACTGAACACTTTATCAACGTCCTTGAGATGGTTCTACGGCTGACGAGATTTGACCACCAGGTTATCCACATAGCACTCCACCAATGTCCCAATAATTGTCTTGAATATGCGATTCATGGACCACTGATAGGTGTCACCTACATTCTTCAGGATGAAGGGCATAACCTAGTAATAGAATGTGCCATGGGGGGCCCTGAAGGTAGTGGACTCCTCGTCTTCGGGGGCCATCCGGATCTGGTTGTACGCGGAATACCCATCCATGAAAGAGAGGGCTTGGAACCCAGCCATGACGTCAATCAACAACTCTGTCACTGGGAGGGGAAAATCACCGTTCAGACAGTGGCGGTTGAGATCGCGGAAGACGATGCAAACTCTAATTTGTCTATTCTTCATCCTGACTGGCACAATGTTGGATAGCCACCGGGGATACTGAACTTCCTTGATGAAGATGGCATTAATAATCTTGTCAACTTCGGTCGCAACCATGGCACCGTGAGAACGGTGCATCTTTCTGGGAGGCTGCTTGAAACCGCGATGGTTTTATGGAAGGCCAAGGCGGTGGACAGCTACCTGGGGATCTAACCCTGGAATATCATTGTAGCTCCAAGAAAACACATCACGGTGTGGTCTGAGGAATTCTACATATCGTTGCTACTCCTCAGGGGACATGGCGGCACTGACCAACGTGGGTCTCAGGTCCGCCTCTCTAACGAGGTTCACCTGCACTAACTCATCGACCATGGTGGAGACTCCCTCCTCGAAGGTTGGGGGCACATCATTGATGTACACCTCTCCACTTGTAGAGGGATCATCCACGGAAGGAATCATTTCATGGCTACTAGACCCTGATGAGAAACTGGTACTGGCTTGGGTGGTAGTGGTCATCATATCAGGAGAGTCACACGCCATCGAGACCATGGTGATGAAGGCAGCCGATCCAATCCCATCTGGTCTCCAGCCCAAGGGGCCACGCTTGATGACATCAAACCAGTAGTGGTGCGTCGTCTTGAGCCGGTTAATTCCATCCCGGCGGAAGATACATGTATGATAAACTACCGTTTCCAGGAGCCTAACGTTCCTATACCATACAGGGGTAGGAGATTCCGGGATCACCCGAGCCTGGTTGGTGTAGGAGTATGAGGTGATTTCCCACTGTTGCTTGGACTTGGGGACATTCCTTCCTCTTGCACCTGAAATCACAAAGCACTACCTCATGTCGGGGGTCGTGGCCACAAACCGATGGATTGGGAAGACGTAGGCCTCATACAAACCTGCCCAGGGATCAGTTGTGAAAATGGCGGGCTCAACCTCACCTGCCAGAACCTGCTTATCCTTGCTCTTGCAGTAGTCGGCGTCCAGATAACGGGCTTCACAAGAGGAAAAAAGAGACGCATCTCCCAGGAGCATGCCTACTCGACCATTAAGGGAGTATTTGAGGCACTGGTGATATGATGAGGGAACCGCCGCATGAAGGTGTAGCCACAGCCTACCCATCAACGCATTGTAGGTGGTGTCCTGGGAGACAACCATGAATTCATTGTTGGAAATTAGGCCACCAAACTGGGTTTTCAATTGGATCTTACCAACTAGAGTCTGCTCGGTCCTGTCATATCCCCGGATTCTGGGGTCGAAGGGAGTTAAATCATCCTCAGATAGACCCAGTTTCTGCAGTGTTCGGGTTGGGAATAAGTTAATCCCAGAACCCATGTCGACAGGATTGCGGCGGACTTCCACGCCATTGAACTGGCCAGTGACGTACAGTGGGAGAATGTGCCCCTATTTGGGAGGGTCTTCATCTTCACTAGAGAATGAGATAACCGCATGACATTTGGCATTCTCAATAGCCTTAGCGTGGAAGTATTTTGTAGCGTCTACCTCTGTCTCAAACTGGAGGGAGCTCCTTAGGACCTCGGCGAGCGCCTCACACATTTCAGAAGATAGGCGAAGAGCGTCAAGGAGAGAAAGCCTTGCTGGAATGCTGGCCAGGTGCTTCATATCATCATACTTTCGAGCCAAATGCGAGCCCCTGCTTATAGGATGCTGCTCTGCGATTGGAGGCATGACAGGCCCTGTCGGCGGGACCGGTGTCTGACTAGTACTAGGCATGTCTTTCTGTTCACTAGTCGAAGCCCAGAGAGTGGCTGCCGGATTATGACTGAAAAGATGGGGTCGGCTGGTAGCAGGGAAGAGCTGGTCGCGGCATGGCCGAGGTGGTTCTGCCTGATCCAGCAACACAAATAGTGGTGGAGGCGGACCTATCAACACCGGATAAAGCGGCCGTGTGTGCTGAGCTCTTCACTGGGCCTACTACCTGGTTTCAGCGGCGTTCATGGCCTTGCTAGAGGTGCCAACTATCATGCCCCGATGATTCATGTAGCCACGGATCCACTGATATTGGCGATGGCTGTGGACATTGGGAAGGTCCACCTGGCATTCCTCATCATCGGGAGTCAAAAATAGATTTACCAACTCTACAGCTTTAACCGAAGCGTACCCCTGACTATCACTCGAGGAATCATCCATTACTGGGTGGAGTCTCGGAGGGATCCCCATTTCTAGGGGCATGAATTTTCCAAGAGTGCGGGATGATAACGAAATTGGAAGGGCATGTTCTTTCTTATTACGTCGTCGTTGTTTTCTCTTCTTGGAAGAGGTAGGCTGGGATGACGATATTGAAGTAGAAACTGAAGCTTCTAAGCGCTCTGGCTGATTCAGGCACATGCGGATGACGCCATGGGCGCGGGCAACTGTCTTGTGGGCCATGCGGTCATTTTACTTCTGGGACCCACGGTCGGAAATCTACTGCCATTCATCCTCGTCACCGCTACCGCCTTCTGATCTCAAAAAGACACCTGCTACTTGTACCGGGGCTGGCCCCAACCTGACTATATTGTTTTCAATCTAGTCTTGGAGCCAATACTTGAACATGTAGCATCACTGGATGGTGTGCCCCAGGGTCCGGTGATAAGGGAAGTAGTTGGGGTGATCAGTGAGATGCGCCTCTTCCGGCTTTCGACACTCAGGCAGCCGCACAATTCTCTACTCCAAATCACTACAGAAGTAACCAGGGACCTGGGCCTCGTCAAATGAGTAGATCTGATTCCTTCTATCCGAAAAGGGGGCTCTTGGAGGCTGGCCCTGACGAGGGGCCGGAGGAGCATGCCAAGGAGGCAGAACCTGATTATCTCACCTAGGTGGTGGTGGTGCATTACACGGAGGCACCTTCAAATTTTGAAGCAGTTTCTGTTGTGCCAGATGCTGTGCCCGTGGGGGTGGACCCTTTTGGGGCTTCGGAGCTGGCCTCACTACTATCAACTCTAGCAGCCTGGGGGCCTCAATCTGGGCCATAGCAGCGGGCTCAGCTCTGGAAGCTCTCCTTGCATGGATTACAGGAGGTAGCGGGCGTTCTTTACTGGCTTGTTGTAGGGCCTCTTCGAGGCGCTGAGCCTCGTTTGAGAAGTCCTGAAACCCTCTAGGGTAACTATGAGTGGTCAGAGAAGGAACCAGCTCTGCCTTGACGTTCCCTACGCACATTGTCAGTAATTGATCTTGAGTTAGGGGCATGTCAAGGGAGTATGTGAGCCCCTTCCACCAGGCGACGAAGTCCGCGACTTCCTCATCGGGCCTTTTCATGCACCTGAAGAGTTCTGTGATGTTTGTCTTCCAGGTTGTAGAACTAAATTAGTAGAGGAATTGCCTACGAAGGTCCTCCCAGCTAGTCACATATCCGATATGGAGCTGGTTGTACCAGATGAATGCTGGCCCTTCTAGTGTCTAAACAAAGCAATAGAGCTTGGTGGCCTCCTACTGCGCTGGAGTTCCTAACATAGGCCCACACCTTGAGTTGAAGTGGGCCAGGTTCTATGGCGGGTCTCTTGTCCCGTTAAAGGGGTGAAAGTGGGGTTCCCAAATCCCGGCAGGGGCGGCATGTCATCCACCCATGTTGGGTATGGCTTTCCATCTGGTGGGATTTCCACCTGTCGAGTTTCTAGAGCCTCTAAGCGGGGGACGAGTGCTTCCATCGGATCGTCTAGATGTGGGTTCTTGTCATGACGGGGATCTATAACCACAAGCACATTGTCGGGCTCTTCAATCCGGTAGTCAAGCTCAGCAGCTCGCGGGGCGGATGGTGGAGCGACTCATGGGGCAGTGGGAGGAACATGAGCAGGGTCCCTTGGGTGATCACGCCGCTCAAGAGGGTTCAGCGAAACATATCATGCCCTTTTGCTATGACTTCCAGCCTCTCTTATGTCGGCAAACACGACATGATTGCGGTTTCCCGGGAGAATCTCATTGTGGGGTAGTTGTTCCTGCCCCTTCTGTCCCAGCCTAGGATCACCATAGTCGGGCCACCGCTCTGAAATGCATTCGGCTAAAAACACATCGACCAGCGTCTTCTGCTCAGCAAGCTGTTGGCGCAGCGTGGCCTTCTCGGGATCTTCCTATGCCTTCTGCACTGAGGCAGAAGGGTCAGCGAGCTTGAAAGCCCCAACATGTTCTTTACCCTTGCTTGTGTTCTGGCTCAGTGTTAATACCTCAGTGGGTGTGGGGAGACCTAGGAGGTTTCTCTGTTGGCAAGTAATCCTCCCAGCGGGGTCCAGTAGCAGCCTGTCCTTAGGGGGTGAGTCCCCATCGAGAAGTTCTAATCCATTCCCCTCTCCTAACAGGTCGGCCATGTTGACCACTGCTACCCTCAGGGGCATGCCCTCAAAACCACTCAGTGAGTTGGGATGCCGGTGAATCGCACTGAAGAGAAGTGCAGCATACTGCCCCAATCCAAGGACGTGCGCGTGGGGGGTGGCTTCCTTGATAACTTTGCAGAGTACCTAAAAACTCTAAACGCATTGTTGTTTGAGGGTCTTGTGGTGACCAAGTGACTCAGGGTGACGAACCGTGGGGGGCGTGGCATGGTTGACCAGATGACACTATTCACTGATATCCTCAAGGTGTGCTTGACTCCCGGGATAAGGCACTTTCTGATGGAGAAAACGGAAGTGAGTCTCTCGGAGAGTATGGTGGAAACATTCAAACTCTCCCGGGGTGAGCGATTCTGGTATATCAAAATCTGATCCTACGACCAGCCAAAAAATCTCGAGGAAGTGGCCTACTATGAGGACGGTCCAAAAGCTCCATGACTCTGGTTCAGGATCCAGCCCTTTCTGTCCCTTCTCATCAACCGAGAATGCTCATGGAACTGGCAGCGGTGTTGAGGTAGGCCGCTGGGCTGGGGGGGCTAGCCGGCGGAGAATACGGCGAGCATGCTGATTGGCCACTGAATCCTAAGTTGTTCTCTAAGGGCTGCAGTGTCCTGTCTGTCACGTCACCATAGGATGGGCTGGTGAATGGGCCTCCAGTCACAATGTTGGCACTTGCTGAGGGTGTTCCATGTCTGCCCGAGCATCTCTTGGAAATGAAGACCTTTCTTTTGGAGTGATTGATGAATTTCCCACTCAGCTGCCCATATGTTGACATAATATGCATGAGATCTATTGGAGACCTGCAACATCCATTAGTGAAAATATGGTTATCATTAGAAAACATCAAATGGTAAATGGAAAAATTCTCATACATGTTCTAGTAGGGATGGATGCTTCCACTTAGCATGCTATAATTGATTTTTTGGGAAAGATCTTTCTGCGCCATAATGAAGAGGAAAGGAGACAATGGTCCCCCCTGCCGCACACCATGGGTGATTTTGAATAATCTGAAGCCTTTCCCTCATAATGAGATGGTGATCCAAGGGAAATAGTAGCATCTGAAGTAGAGATCAAAAAACCATTCATTGAATCCAACCTTTATCATTATAAAAATAATTAAACTCCATTCCAACTTATCATATGATTTGTCCATGTCAATTTGGATAACCATGTTTGAACCCACCGTAGGCTTGTTGATATCATCGACCAGTTCTTTATAATTCCCAATGGCCCCCTGGATAAGCCTTCCTTTTACTGAACCATGATGTTCTCTAGAGATAAGACATTGGATAACATTGTTCAATCTCTTGGAAATGAGGGAAGCAAAGATTTTGTAAGAGAAGTAGCATAGGAAATTGGGTCTAAATTGGCCATTATGATGGAACTATATTTTTATAGGAAATATATTATATTTACATCCTCTCTATGCTTCTATATTTTATATTTAAAACATACCTTTATGCTTTGCATGTTGTGCAAATGCGATAATTTCATATGAGGAAGTGTGGATTACCGCCCCCTCAAGTGATGTGACTCATTCATGCCAAACATGGAATTTATAAAGAATGTGATTAATAAACATATGTTACCTATATAACATATATATTATACTAGAATTATAATATATCTATGTCTCATTTAGATTTAAAGTCCATTAATGTGGCAAAAAATGAAAGTAGCGTTCATGCGTACGTACGACCTACCGTCCCCATGAACGGTACATTTCATTTATTATCTCAAAAAATTATGGAATATTATTAAATACATATATACTAGATATATACGATATTTAAATCATGAACACAATTTTTTAGATGATGTACTTATAACTACATGGGCAATTCTCTTCAAACAAGTTTATTTTTGACTCATGTATCGAACAACGACAAAACGTATGATATGAACTCACAAAATTAACTAATTATTATAACATGATAATATGTGATATGAATTGAATAATTAACAATAAAGTATGTCCTTATGCTATTATAAAATGACCACGTTTATTATTCAGGAATATAAAGAAATGAACAAGACAAGTCGGACTTGAGGTAAGGGACTTCGTCTCAATCTCCTTTCATTGAGGCATACAAATTTATATACAAAATTATTTTATTAGTTGTATAATAAACCCTTTTGAATTTTAATTTCATTCAAAAGGAATATTTTTACACAAATCTTTTTACTAAACGAAAAAAAGAATGTTTTTGTCTTACGTATGTGTTGACAACGACATCTCTGCTGCGGTGACCATTATTTGAGTTTCGGCTTCCTCTACAAGCCATAAATTTTTTAAATGAAAAATAAATACCATGTTTTAATTTTATTTTATTTTGGTATTGAAAATGGTTATGATGATGTTTTGTTTATATCAATGTGTTTTATTGATATCTTGTGAATGAAATTGAGAAATGTTATGTTTACTTTATGCATGTTTTATGTGATACGATTATTTATGGTTCTTGGGCATTGTTTATGATGTTGGGTGGTTCCATGATGATCTAAGTGAGGGTGAGCCCGAGATAGCTCTCCAATGCATTGGGTAACGTGAAGGAGTTAAACCCTAAGGTTTCTCCGAAGAGATTTAGGGAATATACTGTGACGGGTATTCCAAACTTAACCTTGAGGTTTACTCCCTATGTAAGAATGTTATGAATGCCTCAAGTTGCCTTTATGTCTTATGATTTCTATGAGTTATTCATAAATATTATGATTTCATTAATTATGTTAAAGTGATTATGCTTTATGAGTAATGTATGATTTCATTGGTTCTTATGTATACATGGACTAATGTATTCTTTCCGTATTTTTATATCCCTTACTGATATTTTTATGCTCATACCATGTTTTTGAAATTTTTTTCACAAGTCAAGGTAAAAGTGCATGATGTGATGATAGTGTCGAGGAAGTGTCAAGAAATAAACCATGTTTTATTTTAAATATGTTTCTGTTGGTGGAAAAAATGAATACTGTCTTTGATGTAACCACCTTGTTTAAATGTTGAATGTAATGCATTATTTTTGATATAATTATCTAAAACTTTAAACCTGAAAATACCCTCAATGTGTATTCTTGAAATAACTCATGATTAAGTAATGTTTAAGGCTGGAGCCTTATAGTTGGTATCAAAGGTCGTTTTAGATAACTTTAGGAGTTTGAATTATATTAAATGATTATCCAATTTTTTTTAATTTTTTTACACATTATGGTCAAATTAAAATGATTTAGCATTTGAAGATTACCATGTCTCTTCATCTATGACATGTTTGTTTATAATGGGATTCCATAGAGGAAACAGGGAAGCAGTGCTAGGAAGGCATACAGAAGGAAATGAACTTTCAAAATAGCATCCTAAGATGGTTGGAATTGGAACAGAATAGTTTGTTGCAGTAATGACGCAGTTGACTCATGCAATAAATGGTGCTGGTATCCATGCACGAGATCAACTAGATCAACCGTAGAGGAACATGTCAGTGGCGGAACAATTCATGAGACAACATCCCCCATCATTCAGAGGATCATCTGACCCTATGCTAGCTGAAGGGTGGATTAAAGCACTGGAGAAGATTTTCAATGTCATGGGGTGATCAGACAATCAAAAGGTTAGTCTTGTTGTTTTTTTTTGGAGGGTAAAGCAGATCAGTGGTGGTCAATGGTTAAAAATATTAGGGCTGCTGATGAGATTGATTCTCTTGACTGGGATGAATTCAAAGGTATGTTTCTTGAGAAATATTTTCCTAAGGCTATTCGACATAGGATGGAAAAACAATTCTTGGAATTGAGGCAAGAGGAAGACTCAATGGCTACTTATGAAGAAAATTTCACTCGATTAGCAAGGTATGCTCCAAATTTTATCCCAGAACTTGATAGTAAAATCAATAGTTTTTACTCAGGATTAAAGCCAAAATATCGAAGGGCATTAGCTTCTCATGAGTTCAAAATTTATGAAAAGCTTGTTAGATGTGCTGAGAAGGTGGAAATGGTGTTTTCCAATGATGAAGTGTTCTATGACAACCAACAGAAGAAGAGACCGAGGTGGCAGGAGAAAGGGAAGAATCCTTCAAAAAGGTTTGATGTTATGAAAACTAAGTTTGCAGTTTGTGATAAATGTGGTAAAAAGCATGCTGGGGAATTTATTTTGAATTATGGAAAGTGCTTCTAATGTGGTAAGATGGTACATAAGGCTCGTGATTGCACTGGAAAAGATCAGGGTAATGGTAAGACAAAATTTGAATTACAGTTAGTGAAATGTTTCAAGTGCAATGAGATGGGTCATTATGCAAATGAGTGTCCGACAAAGACCTCGAATGATGGGAAGCAGTCAGAATACAATCATAAAGGTGTGGTGAAATCCTTTTCAACTACTTCAGCAGTTGTTGGGCCATCAAATGAAGTGGTATCAGGTACTTTTTTGTTTTTTTAGATTATTCCAATGTGTTATTTGATTCAGGGTATACACATTCTTTCATCGATGAAAAATTTTCTAGTAAATTTGGAATTTCATCCCAAGAAAAGACTCTTGAAATTATGAAAAAAACACCTGGGGGAAATGTTGATGCAAAAAGAATTTATAAGAATCTTCCTATACTTATCCGTGGGAAGAATCTACTTGAAAACCTTATTTTTTTTACCTCTAGTAGAGTTTGATGTTATCCTAGGTATGGATTAGATCTCTGTTTACCAAGCTAGGATTGACTGTAGAGCTAAAGAAGTTTTCATTCAAAAATAATTTTAGATTAGATACAAGAATGAATCCTTATTTTTGATAACATATGAAGAGGCTGAGAAACTTGTAAAAGATTAAAATGAATGTTACATTGGATATATTTTTGAAAACAAAGGAACCATTCAAATTAATGATGTGCCAGTAGTAAATGAGTATCCGAATGTTTTTCTTGATGATTTTCCTGGAATAATACCAGATCGGGAAGTTGAATTTACTGTTGACATAGTTCCTGATGCTAAGCCAATTTCAAAATCCCTTTATCAAATGGATAAAATTGAACTTTAAGAGTTGAAGGAGCAATTGCAATATTTATTATAGAAAGGTTTCATTCAACCTAGCACATCACTATGGGGAGCTCCTCTCTTTTTTGTTAAAAATAATGATGGTTCAATGAGACTTTTCATTTATTATAGAACCCTGAATAACATCACTGTTAAAAACAAATATCTTTTGCCTCATATCGATGATTTTTTTTATTAGCTCCAGGGAGCTCAGAATTTTTCAAAGATTTACTTGATATTGGGGTAAAAATAGTTGAAGGTAAAGTAAGAATATATTCCGACGACCGCATTTCATACAAGATATGGCCATTATGAATTTTTAGTTATGCCTTTTGGGTTAACCAATGCACCTGCTATATTCATGGACCTTATGAATAGAATTTTCCATGAGTTATTGGATAAGTTTGTGGTTGTTTTCATTGATGATATTTTCATGTTTTCTAAAAGTAAAGAGGAGCATTAAAGTCATTTAAGGGTTATTTTGAAAACCCTTAAAGAAAAGAAATTGTATGGGAAATTTAGCAAGTGTGAGTTTTGGTTGCAACAAATTTCTTTCCTTGGTCACATTGTTTCTAAAGATGGAATAACTGTTGATCCTACCAAAACAAAGGTTGTTGAAGAATGTCCAAGACCCATAAATGTATCCGAGATTCGTAGTTTTCTTGGTTTGGAAGGCTATTACCAAAGGTTTGTTAAAAAAATTCCACAGTTGTCTAGCCCATTGACTAAGCTAACTTGGAAGGGTGTTAAGTTTATCTGGACAAAAGGATGTGATGATTGTTTTCAGGAATTTAAAATAATATTAGTGAATGCTCCAGTATTGGAAATACCTTCCAGGAATGGTGAATTTTTTATCTAAAGTGATGCTTCATTGAATGGACTTGGTTGTTTCCTAATTTAGAATGATCAGGTAATTGCTTATGCTTCACGTCAGTTGAAAACTCATGAGATAAATTACCATACACATGATTTAGAATTAACTGCTATTGTTTTATCTTTAAAAATTTGGAGGCATCATTTGTATGGTGTAAAGTGTTAAATATATACTGATCACAAAAGTTTAAATTATATATTCACTCAGAAAGAATTGAACATGAGACAGAGGAGATGGCTAGAATTAATCAAGGATTATGATTTCACGATTCACTACCTCCTAGGAAAATAAAATAAAGTGGCAGGTGATTTGAGTTGAAAAAGTAATGCTTTATAAACCATGTTATGTTTGGAACGTGATCCTTTGGTTAAGTATTTGATGAATTTTGGCTTGTAAGTTGTTGGTGCAGGAAATTCGTCTGTTTTGTTTCTGGAATCAGTGAAATCTTCTCTATCAGACAGAATTAAGCAAGCACAGAAGCAAGACCATGATTTGTAGAAAAAGGTAGAGCTGGTTCAGAAGGGTATGTTACCTAAATTCAACATTGATAATGATTGTGTTTTGGAGATTTGGGAAGAGATTGTGTATGCCTTGTGATTCACAGTTGAAGATAGAGTTGTTATTTGAAGCTCATAGTTCTCTATTTTCAGTTCATCCAGGAAGTACTATGATGTACAAAGATCTTCAAGAGTATTACTTGTGGGATGGAATGAAAAGAAATATTTTTGATTTTAATGTGAAGTGTTTGACTTTTCAACAGGTTAAAGTAGAGAGGAAGTAACCAAAAGGTATGCTTCAGCCTTTACCAATGCCAGAGTGGAAATGGAATAATATATCCATGGACTTCGTTGTAGGATTACCAAAGACACCTCGAGGTAATAATGCAATCTAGGATATTATTGATCGCTTGACTAAATCTTCTCATTTCCTTTCTATACTTGATACTACTTTCCCAAGATCAACTTTCTCGATTGTTACTTAAAGAGATAGTCAGGTTACACGGAGTTCCAATCTCTATTTTATCTGATCGTTATCCTAGGTTCACTTATAACTTATGTAAAGGCCTTCAGAAGTCGTTGGGTATTGAATTAAATTTTAGTATAGCTTTTCATCCTCAATCAGATGGGCAGTCAGAACAAATAATTCGGACTTCGGAGGATATGCTATGTGCTACTTTGATGGATTATCAGGGATGTTGGGACCAACATCTTTCATTGGTTGAGTTTTCTTATAATAACAATTTTCATTCCAGTATATAGATGGAACCATTTGATGCATTATATGGGAAGTGGTGTCGAACTCCAGCTTTTTGGGATGAAGTGGGTGAAAGGAAGTTGATGGGACCAGAATTGGTAGGAGAGTTGGTAGAAAAAAGTTCAGATGATACAGAAACACATGAGAATATCTTAGAGCAGGTAGAAAAGTTATGAAGACAACAAGAGGAAGGATCTTTCTTTTGAGGTAGGTGATCATGTCTTTCTCAAAGTTTCACCATGGAAAAGTGTGATGTGATTTGGTAAGAAAGGAAAGTTGAGTCCAAGTTTCATTGGACCATATGAAATTATGGATAGAGTTTGATCAGTTGCATACTGAGTGGCTTTACCTCCAAGTTTATCTCAGGTACATAATGTTTTTCATGTTTCAATGTTAAGGAAGTACATGCCAGATCCATCTCATGTTTTGAGTTCAGAAGAAGTTCAGCTAGAAGAGAATCTATCTTATGAGGAACAACCAGTATAGATTCTCGACCACAGGGAGAAAGTGTTGCAGTATAAGGTGGTTCATCAAGTAAAGGTTTTATGGAAAACCCATATAGTTTAAGAGGCAACATGTGAATCTTAAAATGTAATGAGGGAAAATACCCCCACTTATTCGATAAGTAAATAAATTGCTGGGACACAATTTCTTAATGGGGGAAGGATGTAACATCCCAAGTAAGTAAAGAATAATATATTCTCATATCTTTGTATATTTATGAATTAGATAGTGTTTTAGATTCTTAAAATGAGAATAAATCCAATCTTAAGCATAAATTACTCTTATAATTTTAAAAGATTGCTTTACCGCCTTTTGATGAAAAAACATTTTTAAATATAACTTATGACAATTTTATAAGCTCTATTTTTCAAAATAATATTATTCTTTATAATTATGACATTTATATTTACTTTGGATAAATTTTTTGTAATTTTCTGACCATGTTAATTTTTAAATGAATAGTGAAAAATACTACATTTTACTTGAAAACTACTTTTTCATCTAATTTAATTATATGGTTTGATTATATTTTTAATTGGTTAGAAAGTGTAATTAGAATATATTTTTTCCATTTAATCCAATGGTGGTCATTATAATTAATTTCACTTTTAAATTGGATATAAGCAATTGTAAATATTTTGATAGATATTGTTTCTAAAAAACACGCTATTTGTTTTAAAAACCGGAATTATTTTTAAAATAATTACTGCAACTTATGTGTTGGTAATTTGGTAAAATGGATTCCATATTTGGAATCACAAGGTCCAAATTATGTAATTAAGACTCTTTTTTTTTGGACATTATGAATAGTAACGACGGTAATTATCTTTAATTATCGTGATTAATTAGTAATTGGGTAGTTAAAGGTAATAAAATAATATCATAATAAAATAAAATGACCACAACATGTGTCCAAATCCTCTTGTTTGAGTCATTTCTAACCATGGGAAGATTTTTATCGAACATGAGGGCCCATGGAGTCACATGGGTGTAATAGTGACATTTATGACATTATTTTTAAAAAGAAGAGAAATATTACAAAGGTTTGTATATCCTAAGTAAAAAAAATTAATTTTGTTTACATATATGATCTCTTAGACTATATATAGTCATTAGAAATATAAGAATATTTCCTACATCATGGTATTTGTTTTATAATTTTTAGACATTAAATAAATAAATTTATTTATGACACCATGATGATGCAGTGATTACCTTATTAATGAACGATTTAAATAAAATGAAAAGATAAGGTAAAATATAAGACTTAAACTTGTATAAAACATATTGGATGGGTGTATTTCGAACCCTTATCACCTTATCCTCAAAATATATCATTGTGGGACCATTAAAATCGAAAAATCATTTTATAATAATGTAACATTTCAAGACTTTCCAAAAGTGACCCTCCTCCCTCTTATAAAAGGCCCCCACCTCTACCTCGTTAGCCACACCTCTCAAGCCCTTTTCTTGTCCAACCTCTGCACATAATATCTATCCACATCCCTCTATTACTCCCAGAAGCCTCACTTTGGGAAGAAGTGTTTCCAAGGAATCCTTTGGCTCAAATCAAAAAGAGTTACCCAATATAGAGGTAATGTCTTCTCTCGAGTTTCTTTATTTTATTTTCCTTCTTCACTCACCACTATCTTATTATTATTTGATCCCATAATAACAACAGTATACTCAATATACTAGGATGTTGTTGTGATATGTATTCTACCTACACCCACACACACCTCCGTCTAATTGTTAAAGAACATACTGTTTCTGTGGGTGGTGAATTACTGCCTCACAAAACGATGATTGTTTAATCTTCTTTTAACACCGTTCATGGTGGCCATTATGATGGAACTATATTTATATATAATATATATTATATTTATGTCCTATTTATGCTTCTATATTTTATATTTACAATATACCTTTATGCTTTGCTTGTTGTTCAAATGCGATAATTTCATATGAGGAAGTGTGGATTACCGCCCCCTCAAGTGATGTGACTCATTCAGGCCAAAGATTGAATTTATAAATAATGTAATTAATGAACATATATTTCCTATATAACATATATATTATACTTTAATTATAATATATTATGTCTAATTTTGTTTTAAAGTCCATTAATATGACAAAAAATGAAAGTAGCATTCATGCGTACGTACGACCTACAGTCTCCATGAACGCTACATTTCATTTATTATCTCCGAACATTATGGAATATTATTGAATACATATATACTATATATATATATGATATTTAAATCATTAACACCATTCCAGAGATGATGTACTTATAACTACACAGACAATTCTCTTCAAACAAGTTTATTTTTGACTCATGTACCGAAAATCGACAAAATGTATGATATGAACTCATATAAACATGACGATATGTGACATGAATTGAATAATAAACTTTAAAGGAAGTACTCATGAAATTATAAATTGAAAAATATTTATTATTCAGGAATATAAATAAACGAACAGGACAAGTCAGACTTGAGGTAAGGGACTTCGTCTCAATCTCTTTTCATTGAGGCATAGTTCAATTTATATACAACCTTATTTTATTAGTTGTATAATAATCCCTTTTGAATTTTAATTTCATTCAAAAGGAATATTTTTACACTAAGCATTTTACTAAATGAAAAAAGGAATGTTTTTGTCTTACGTATGTTTCGACAACAACATATCCACCGAAATGACCATTATTTGAGTTTCGACTTCCTCTATAAGCCATAACTTTTTTAAATGAAAAATAAATACCTTGTTTTAATTTTATTTTATTTTGGTATTAAAAATGGTTATGATAATGTTTTTATTATATCAATCTGTTGTATTGATATATTTTTATTGAAATTGAGAAAGGTTATGTTTACTTTATGAATGTTTTATGTGATACGATTATTTATGGTTCTTGGAAATTGTTTATGATGTCGGGTGGTTCCATGATAAACAAAGGGTGGGTGAGCCTGAGATAGCTCTCTGTTTCCGATGCTTTCTACCGGGGCACGTGTGCGCATATATCACGAGGGGGAGGACGCACGACTTGTTGCCCCGCATTCCCGCTTTCCAAAGGCGGGCGACATTCATTCCTTGTTCAGGGAAGTATACTCCTTGATCAAAACCGGAATGATGGGAAGTCAGTTCGTCCTTCCATGTATTACTCCTCGGAGCTCATCACCTAGTCCGAGTCTCCCTCATAGATTTAAGATGTATTCGTGAAGCTCGTTCCCGATGCCATATCTTCATGGACACCAGTTAATTACGCTGCTTCCGTTGAGACGCTCCAAGGGGTTTGGTCGGGGAAACAACCTTCAGTGAGGATAATGGTCATTCTGGACTGTCGTTGTAATGTCTTGAGGCTGGGGGATTGGCATGTCTGTCTTCTGTCCCTTATTATAGGGCTTCTTGAGGGTGCAGAAGCCCGAATAATCCCACATCGAACGCGGGGAATTGGCATGCCATAGGCATGTATCTGATGTTTTCCTCAGCTTCCCATGTTTAACATGGGGTATGCTGCGAGTTTAATGTCTAGCAGAGATGGATCAGATTGATCGAAACACTGAGAATGGATTAGATAAAAGAACCCCCTGAAGGGAACTCTGATGTCGGGGCCAACACGTGGGCGGCTTCCCAGATATTGTGGAGGGGAATGAGGTGGAATGATCCCACCGGCATGTGGAGGCCCGGGTAAGGATCTGGATGGGTAATGAAGTGAAGAAGGGATTGAACCTCATGGATGCTTCCTACGTTCCATGCCTTGACATAGATCAATGTCCATGTAGTTCACTTATGTGGTAAGACACCTGAAGAGGTGACCCGTGACAATGAACGCATGGATTGGAGCCCAGAGGAAATAATACCTCTGGGCTAGGGCATGAGCTTCCCGAGGCATGTTGGCTGAAGGGAGAGGTCAAGATGAGAAGTGGATGGGGGATATGGGGCTTACACTCTGAGGCGGCCCATAATGGTGTTGGTGAACTGAAACCTAGGGTTCGACACAACTGAGTGATGGGCTTGAACCTCATGGAGGCTTCCTACGTACCATGCTTTAGCACAGATCAAAGTCCACATAGTTTGGGTGGTTCAGTTTAATGTCATGCTGGATGACATACAGTTTAACATCTTGCGGGACGAGAGCATAAAATTTAACGTCATGTGGGATGAGGGCATACAATTTAACTTCATGCGGGATGAGCATACAATTTAAGGTCTTTCGGGACGAGCATATAGTTTAACATCACACGGGACAAGCATACAGTTTAACGTCATGTGGGACAAGCATACTTTTTAACATCATATAGGATGAGCAATTTGGGGCTTACGCTCTAAGGCGGCCCAAAATGTTTGTGACCTGACATGAAGAGGTCGGGACGACTGGGTGGTGGGCTTGAACCTCGTGGAGCCTACCTACGTACCATGCTTTAGCAAGGATCAAAGTTCTCATAGTTCACCGGGATGGGGAATATGCTCTGAGGCGGCTCATAATGGCGGTGTCATAGTCGATGCTCACTCTAAGCCCATGTGATTCATGCTCGGTGTGAGAAATAAGAGGCAGCAGGGACCACACAATCACGTCGTGAAAGGTGCGTCCATGAGAAGCAGAGAGGGGCTTATGTGCTGAGCGGCCCAAAGAGGAAGCAGGGGCTTGCGCGTGGTTACCAGCCCTTAGTGTTGAGGCTTACTCTAGGATGATGTCCCATGGTGCGACAAAGCAAAGAGGGAGATGGATTTCTGACCGAACAAAGGAAATGCCTCATTCCCTATCACACACTCCTCTGGCCTTGGCGTTGGGTAAGTATGGAGGTGCATGGGTGCAACCTTCCGCAGGAGAGGCTAGGGGCTTACGCTCTGAGGCAGCCCTTCCCCCGTGGAAAAATTCCAATCCAAAAGGGAAGATATCATTCCATGTATGGAAGATTCCATTCCCGAGGAGACGAGCGGTGTATGTAATGTCTAAGTTGGGGGGACCCCGCGTGCGAGGCATGGGGTCAGATCAAAGTTTAATGTCATGTGTTGAGAATGACGTGCTTGGCAGTTTAATGTCCTGTAGCTCGAACGAGGTGGGTTCACACCACACCCCTAGGGCTTACATGACCATCATCCTCTACCCCTTGTGGGAGGGATGGAATCGGCGAGGCCGTGGTGAAGGGGGGATGCAGGGCGAACCATCGAGGGGTCCACGTTAGCGTGGTTATGTGAAGAAGCAATAGACGTTAGCGTGCCTATGCTAAGGAGCATAAGGCAAAGCAATGCAATGGGAAACACCACCCAAGGGACCATGAGGTTACTTCGTATGAGCCTAGAAGGTCGTACGGGAAAACAATGCATGTCGTGCATGACCGGTATAGAGGACATCAGGCGCCTAAGCAGGGAGGAACTCTAGGGGGCATAAAGGTGTGGGGTCCTGGTGTTTTTGGGCAAAGAGAAGTTTTTCACACAAAACACCGGTTTGGCGCACAATTGGGGCAGAGGGATTTTGCATGGCTAGGGGAGATTGCACGCAACAGGCTTCGATTTCCTGCGTGGGAAACGACTGATCCCTAATGTATGGGAAAACCTAACAAAGGGATTGTACATGGCTAGGGGAGATTGTATGCAACGGGCTTGGATTTCCTTCGGTGGAAACAACTGATCCCTATGGTATGGGAAAACATAACAAAGGGATTGTGCACAATTGGGGTTTGCGCGCAAAGGAGGGGGAGCGTGCAATGGAAGTGATTGTGCACGATGAAGGAACCCTGAGGAGTTTGCAATTTTATTTAAGCTGGGGGGATTACACGCAAAGGTGAACCCTGGGGAAAGGTTACACGAAAAGGGTCAATACTTGGAAGTCATATTGCATGTGTGAGACTCTAATTGCACACAAGAGAGGTTGTTCGAATTCCGCATCCCCGAAACAGAAGGGGTATCCTTCTATTTATAGGCCTTCAGGCGTCGCAGAATCCGGGTCTTGCTTCAAATCTTTCGTGCCAGGACCTATCTACGTGCAAGACCTCACTGCGCGGAACCGTGCATGCAAAATTGCGCACCCACCAGGCCTCTTTGTGAGAATCCCGACCGTCTTTCGCGTGGGAAACATTTTTTCGCGCAAGTCCTTCTTAATTTCACGCACCACTTCCAGGCCCTCTGGATCGAGCCTCCGAGTCCGAATATGACTTCACTTCGTCATTTCAGAACTTCCTTTATGAGTAATGGGCTTCTTCAGCATCTAACCCCCCCCCCCCCTCTGAATTGGATCGGTGAGATGACACAACAATCAAATTTCGAGGGAAACACCGAAGTGGTGAATTTCGTGGGAACTTTGCGCACAAAATCCAATCTGGGCATGCAAAACTCTAGGTATGCACGGAATTCGCTTTCCTCATGGCATGAAACCCCGAACTTGCCTATAAAATGGGCACTGGGTCCCAAGTTTTGTACTTAGGCTTTTCTGCACGGTAGGCTGAACACTCTCGCGTGCGAAATTGCTTCCTTAGCTGTGCATAAAAAATGCTCTGGCAGCACGTAATTCCTTCTGAGTTTTGGGCACATTTCCATGCACACTCGGCGTATTTCGCACCAACGGTTCTGATTGCGCGCCTAACTCCTGAATTGCACACCACAAGTCCAGATTGCACACAACCTTTTCCAATTCCACACATCTCTTCCTTATTTCACTCAAATCTCAAAGAATTAAAGATGGTCGCAAACCAGGCTGGTGAGGGGGAATCTGCCGCTCGTAGAGCTAAAATGGTGGCCAATAAATAGGTTAATGGCACCAAGGTGGTTGTTTCCAACAACCTTACCTTGTTCAATCTGCTGACCCCTACCCAGAAAGGGTATCCTCTGTCCAACAACCTCCTGCTTTGGAACTTAGGAATCCTGGAGGAGGTCCCACTGCCTGGCTTTGAGGTGGACACACCGCGGTCAAGGGTGACCCGGGAGGACAACCTTTCCCGTCACAACATCACCAACAATGGTCATCTTTACAGGGAGACCAGACACATGGATATGTATGTTCTGATCCCGAGGAACAGAACCATTGCTGGGGGTGATCCCATTGCAGAGCACTCCCCGACCCTTTATGCAAGCATGTTCCATCAGAGCATCAAGAACGATACTAAGAGCTAGCTGCAATATTGGGACTTGAGGTCTGGAGGCAACTTCACCAGTGAGTGGGCTTGGGTGTACTGGGTTCACCATACGTGCGACCAATTTGGGGCCGAACTGCAGCACATTGGTCTATTCGAGGCATTGTGGACGTCGCAATTCCACTTCTACCATCAACCCGAACTCAGGCCGGAGTTGTTCACACGGTGTTCTACTGATACCAACACATTGCATCTCAACCATGGGGATGTTGGCATCAGCCTCTGGGACGTTCACTACATCGGAGGTATCCCACTGGAGGGATACCAATAGGACGAGTTAATTCCTCCAATGAACACCTGGGACGATAGGTCGCAGACCCCCACGCAGACGTGGCACCTGTTGGAGCGGGCCAAAGAGAGGCTGGTGGTCAAGGAATTCCTGAAGGAAATTGCCTATAGGGACCGGTTCATCCAGTTCCAAGAGAAGGACCCCACAATCAAGATGCCGGGATGGGGTAAACGGTGCCCAGATGTAGCACAAATGAGCAAGAATGGATCATATTGGAGGACCCTGGAGGCGGGGAAATACCAATCGTGGGGCTACCGCGTTATTGAGGCCCATGACCCGAACATCCGATATACCGGGTTCCTTGCCACCTTCTTGAGCGGGTGGCTCATACCAGTGCGGGACACAAGAATGGGCATCCGTCCAGCAACACTGTTGATGGCGGGCACCATGGCCACCAACAAAAGGTTCAATCTTGGGGTCCCCTTGCTGGCTAGGTTGTATGCCATTTTGGGGCGCATCTCTAGAGGGGGTCACCTTAGAGAATATGTGGCCCCTTATAGATCTTTCACAGCTGGGTGGCAGCTCATCTTGGTGGATACACCTTTCCGAAGGCCGTTCATTCTCCGGGAAACGGCCTGCAGCCATCTCTCCTGAATATTTCCAGGGTTGCACTGATGACACTCAACGAGGAGGGTGTAAGGATCCGAATCAGTAACCATGCCAAATTTAACATCAGAACGTTCCCCACCCCGGTCGGCTAGATGGTGGATAATGTTAAAGGCTCACTAGAGCAGCAAGAATACTTCCAGAGCATCCGAGGAGGGGTGCTTGGAGCTCGGATTGACGAGAAGATCATCTGTGAGCCTTACGTGTCGTACTGATTCGCCAAGCAATTCGGGTGCCTCCAGCGAATGCCAAAGAATTTATTCACAGACATCCGGGAGGAGAAGAATCCATGCGTCCTTTGCCAAATATGGTTAATGTTAACCAATTATGGCTTTGGTGATGTCATTACCCTTCCTCCCACTGGGGTCGATGTCGGCTTATCAACGGAGTATGCCGAACACTAGACTATTGTGTACCCTGAAGGGATTTTATGCAAGAGAGTCCGGAAACTCGAGACTACCCGCGTGGAAACCGGGTGATGGGGAGCAGTAAAGGTGATGCTAGAAGGGGGGAACAAAGGGCGTGTTAGGCAGTGCGGCCTACCCAGGCCGAGACCTCAGTAGCAGGGACATCGCATGGTGCCACCGCGACTTCGTTGCCCGGAGGGGGGTCACACGAGGCGGCCAGAGAATTTACTGGGAAGCAGAATAGATACCTGCTCGAACCTTACCATGATTCAATTTTCCCAGAATTGTGGTCGGCTTGAATGACTCTATGGAAATCAATGAGCGTTGAAGCCATCTGGAGGAAGATAATGCTGGACGGGATGCAACTACCATAGGTCAGGCTCATTTGAGTTACTGAAAGAGTAAACTTCCATCGGTGGCACGCCTATCTGATGGCCATGGACAGATACGCGCGCCAAAGGGGTCGGCGTGCATAGCCAAATTTCCAGGTGAAAGTGATGCTTGACCAAGAGCATGATCCAAAAATGATGCCTCTGTGAGAAGGAGACAGTGACGAGGATTCAGATGGCCAGGAGGAAACAAGAGAAGATGAAGGAGAAGGAGAATATGAAGGAGAAGGTGAAGGAGAAGGAGAACCTGAAGGAGAGGGGTCGCAGGGTGCGACCTACCAAGGGAGCCTTTGGGAGAGCAGCAAGATTATCAACTCAGATCTTGACATAACAGAGATAGTCGAGGTATAAATCTATCCTTATTCACCTTCCTTATTCATCCATTCTCTTCTGCAACTTCTAACCCACATATCTATCTCACTCAGGAGCACATATGCGCTGATCAGATGTCCCCAATAAAGGAGGGAGGAGAGGTTCCAGTGGGACAGGATGGGGCTCCGATGCCCATTATCGAACTGACAAGCGCAGAGGGGTCTCTTGCCACGACCGCCCCTGTAGCGGCCAGAACACCGAAGGATGATGCTCTGGGTTCCTGTAAGTCCCATGCTTCGCCACAAGTGATTATGGTCAGAAAACCCAACTAACCAGGACGCTCCTCGTGTAGTGATCTCGGTGTTGGAGGTTCGTCGGGCTGCTGAGCCCAGGCCGTCCGTGGGTGGACTAGTGGTGGACATACCACCTCCTCCAGAAAATACCCCCCAAACTGAGTCGGCCCCAGTAATTGGTTAGCATGGAGTAGCGGACATCAGTGGTGCTGTCATTAAAGCAAGTCTGGGAGCTGACAGAGGCACTTCCATTGCCGGGGTGGGAGAGGATGGTCGTTCGGACGTCGAGGATCCTATTCCTTATGAAGGAATCCCTGAGGAAGACCATGTTGTGGACCTGCTGGCTGCCTCTCCCATGTACAGGCCCGCTGATCCCGAGGAGATAAACGATTCAGACTCAGAAGTGATCAAGGAGAGCCGGATGACACGATGCAAAGTGTGGAAGTGTATTCAGTGCTTTCTCAGGCAGCCTCAGACGGATTGGCTGAGGCGTATTGGATCACTCCAGACCTGGATATGCTTCCTGTGTTCTGGAGGAGCTGAATCTCAACGCCTTCACCTAATGGTCCGTGATTACATGTATGAGAAGATGTGTGAGAACAACCAGTGCACCGACATTGCCTAGTGTCAGGACAGATCAGTGAGCACCCGAGCATTCCTGAGGGCGAAGCAGGAAGTACAGTGCGTCGAAGGGCAAGAGACATAGAAGGAGGTCTTCATTGCAACGTGCTCTAAGCTCGTGGAGCAACTGACGACCCAGCTGGCTGATGCCCAAGAACAGTTGATGGAGGCTAGTCACCAAATGACTGTACATCAAACCGAGCGGGTGTAGGCGCAAGCTTGGATTGGCAATCTGCGATCTGTGGCTTCTGATGAAGAGTGAGTCTTGAGGGAGAGAGAATCAGTCCGGGAGGCTACCAGCCAAAGGGTCACAGCGTTGGAAAGATCAATCCTGCATGCTGATCCTTAAGGGCTCTATTTTGGCCATCTCATGAACTTTTTGCCTTCACTGCTCAATATCTCGATCTGATGTGTGGACCAATCTATTTACCTGCACCTTTGGTTTAATGTGCTCAACCATAATCCTGAAATGAATAACAACTAACCTCTAAGCTCATGTGGGTCACACCCAATATGAGAAATAAAGGATGCCCATGTTATCATTTCGTCCGACTGTGGGGTGTCAACCAAGCTTCAGGCATCCGAAATCGGGTCTGGACATCTGAGGAGATGACCTCAGAATGATTGATATATCATCTTCTCAATGTGTTCTAACACACGAGCGGGGAAATGCCGGGGGCATTGAAATCCATCCAAACATAGGGAGATGAAAAAGGTGAATCATGTTACCCAAATTCGGAACACTATGGGGGTGTGACGACAGAGGATAACTGTTAACCGTGGTGGAAACACATCATCCATATCACATTGGCCTGAAATGGGGAGAATATATTAGGGCTGACCACTGACCATGTTCACAACATGGGGCCTAACTCAAATATCGTCGAACAGTCTTTCGAAACATTGGCCCAGGACAGTAGGAGGACCATGGGTCAATCATCCATACTGTTACAACAAGCGGACCAAAGGTCTATCATCCATATTGTTATAGCAGGCGGACCACAGGTCTAACATCCATACTGTTAGGGGGACCCATCAAACATGACCAGTCTTAAAAAACATTGGCCCAGGACAGCAGGTGGACCATGGGTCAATCATCCATATTGTTACAATAGGCGGACCACAGGTCTATCATCCATATTGTTACAGCAGGCGGACCACAGGTCTAGCACCCATACTGTTAGGGGGTCCCATCAAACATTAAAGAGTACGAGGATCCGAATAAAGGGGAATGCAATGCCTGGAAGGTTGAGTGGTGGTTTGTTCAAATAGAATCCAACACTCCCAAAATTGTGCCACCATGGTGGAGGCGCATTAGGCAGACCTATTAATATGGTCACAGATCATCCCAATTTTTAGACAGGACCTCTCTGGAAAGAGAACTGCTACTTCCCACCATCACTATGGGGAATCTCGAACTTATTCGGGGGAGATGTCGCCATTACACCACACCCCAAGAAGCCAGGCCAAGGAAGCCGATAGTAAGGAGGGATGAGATTTGGTAATCCATGGGGCTGGACCCAAGAAGAAATGTCCAGGCGTTCCTACGTATCTGATTAGGATGGGAATCAAGGCATACGTAGTTCTAGAAAAGATCTTAGTTTAAGGTCTTAAATCTTGGACCAAAGAGTAAGGGAAATGGGAGACACACGGTAAAGCAGTTACGAAACCCACCGTGAATAGGGGAAAGGTCTTGCTTACCATGTGCTCTTTGGGAATGTGTTTAGGTCGAGGGACCGAACATGAAAGTTAAGCTGGGCCTGTTGGGAAGTGCCCAGGTGCTTCAATGTATCTCATAAGGATGAGAATCAAGCCATACATAGTTCTTGGGTGCGCCTTTTAACATCACGCAAGACAAGAAACATGTGGGTTAATTATTATAATAGGGCATACATGGTGTGGCTATCACAAACTTGACGTGAATGAGGGCGAGGTCCTACTCACCACGCCATGCGGTCCCATGGTCAAGGTCCCAAAGGCGGGACAAACACAATGAATTAATGGACCTCAAGATGGACCCTTAGATGAGAGGTATGGGAATTCCAATATACCCCATGAGAATGGGGATCAAGCTGCACATAGTTCTTTAAGGATGGAACGACACGACAAGGTACCTATGCAAAGTTTGATAGAGGCGTGCGGGTCTAGACCTCACACCAAAAGAAGAGGCATTTGATATATCTTGTTTGTCCTTCAAGGTGAATGGTTTTTCTCCTGTGGAGAGACCGACCAAGGGTGAAATTCATGGAGTCACCACAATAATCAATCCGTAACTAGCATTGTCAAATGGTATGGTAATGGACCGATACCCAGCGTGATGTCCCCTGTGGGGATGTTACCAGAATGAAGTGCCATTTTTCATTGTACAGCCGGGATGATATCATCACACTTTATGGTCGTGTGGTAGGACCAACCAGCACAGTTTAAGATCGTATGGCTTGGAACTGGGGAAACATGCATGATGCGATAAGGCGTACCCAATGTAGATGAGGGCATATCGTCACATTGTCACCGCACGCGATTCCAGGAGAGGAGCCTCCGGCCAATGAGCAGACGAGGATCCAACAATCAGGGGGGCAGGAGACACTAGCTTCCAGCTGAGTTGGGCCCGAAACGCAATGTCTGGGAGACTCCTCATTTCCCATAGGGATGAGGGTCAAGCTGCACATGATCCTTAGAGAAAACCCAAGCATATAACCTTGGCGCTCGGATCATGAGAGCCCTGAGAGACGCCGTTACGCAGCTTTGTCCGCCTGACGTGTAGAGGTTAACTGAGGGTTAGTGCAAGGAGTGTCAATATTTCCCCTTGACATGATGGGGTGGAACATAATGTGAATCATGAAACCAGCATTTAGGGGCTGAAAGAGTCGGTGTGACGATGGAGGATTACTGTTGACCATGTTCGCAAAACAACATCCTGTCGTGTTAGCCTGAAGTGGGGAAAAACAAATGAGCATCAACCGCTGACCATGTTCGCAATGCAAGATTTGTATCAATTTGTTGTCCAAAACCCTCGGGGGAGATGGCCCATGACGGTAGGAGTGCCCTTAGGCATTGTAACCATGCAATTTTTGGGGGTCCCTCTAGGTGTGAGAGATAACGGGGGCCTGGATGAAAGGGAGAATGATTCTTGGAAAGTGGAAAAAACATTCCTATGTCGAATTTGACATTCCAGGTCATAGACTAGAGTACTCTGAGCACATTAGCGGACCACTGGAAAGGGTCGAAGGGCTCAGTTTGATAGCAGCCAAAAGATGGAGGATTCTCGGGAGAAGGGGGCATGGTGCCAAAAACCCTGTAACATACCTATATATCCCCCCGTGGGGAGGGATAGGCCAAGAGACCGAGATGACTAGGAGATCATGGGATCTCCTAAGAGATGGGGCTGGACCTGAAACCTAGATGTTCGGGCAGTCCAATATATCGCATAAAGATGGGAATCAAGCCGCACATAGTTCTAGAAGCACAGTTTAACGTCATGTAGGACGATAAGAGGAATTTCTTCCATGAATGTGTATGGCGTAGTAGGTAAACCATCGTGAATGAGGACATAATCCTACACCACACCGCACACTCTTGGTAATGACTGGGGCTAAGGGGCCCGAGAAGGCCAAGGGGCATGAGGCTAGGCCTCGCTCAGGAAGGCCTAACCATCTTGTAGTTTAACGTCTTGCAGTGAGGATGATCATGCAGTTTAAGGTCATGATGGAACAAACATGTCATAGTTTAAGGTCTTAGAACTCATCCCAAAGGGGCCCAAGTATAGGGCCAAATTTAGTTTAATGTCATGTTGGACTGTAATATAGTTTAAGTTCATGGGGGACTGTTATCTAGTTTATGGTCATGGGGGACCGTAGAGGCCCAAATGTAGGACCAAATGCAGTTTAGAGTCATGCAGGACCCTTATTCTCAGACAAAGTACTACTTGAGGAACTTGGCGTTGGTGGGAGGAGTGATATGATCACTATCCACGGTCACCAAGGAATAGGCGCCATTGGGATAGACCTTATGGATGATGAAAGACCCCTCCCATTTGGGCTCCAACATGGGTGGTTTCCTGCCGGGAATTATTGCCACCCTAAGGGCCAGTACCAGGTCACCATGCAGGAAACAGTGCAGGTGAACCTTATTGTTGAAAGCTCGATCCATCCTACTATGATGCCTTTCTAGGTTGTGCAAAGATCGAAGCCTATTCTCGTCCAACGCTTCCAATTCACCTAGACAGATTTTAGAAACTCTATCTGGTGCTTTCTGGTCATAGACCGCCTTGCGCAATGAGGGTAATTGAATCTCGATGGGTAGGATGGCTTAGCTCTGTACACCAGGGAATATGGGATCACCTGGGTTGAATTACGAGTTGTTGTCCGATAAGCCCAGAGGGCATTGGGGAGCTTGTCTGGCAATCTTTTCTTATTCTGGCCAACCATTTTTTGCAAAATGTTAGAGAGGGATTTGTTTAACACCTCGATCTATCCATTCGCCTGCACGTGATAGCAGGAGGTATGGTTAGAAAGAATGTTGAACTTGGCATACAATTTCTTCAGATCGGCCGCTCGGAAGAGGGTTCTGTTATCTGTGAGGACATCGTGAGGCACTCCAAATCGATAGATGATGTTGGAACTCACGATGTCAGTGATAGAACAGGCTTTGACTTCCTTGAGCGGAATTGCCTCTACCCACTTGGAAAATAAATCCATAGTGGTCAGAATAAACCGACATTGGTGAGCCGTCGCCGGTGGGTAAGGTTCTACGACATCCAACCCTCAGACTGGAAAGGGCCAAGAATAATTGGTATTGTGGAGGGGCTCCATTGGCCGATGCCCAAAGTTATCATGAACTTGTCACGCATGAAACCTATTGGAAAAATCGATGCAGTCATAGATCATGGAGGGAAAGAAGTACCCCAGCCTCCAAATTTGTTGAGACAACTTTGACGCTGCCTGATGGACGCCATAGGAACCGACATAAACTTCTTGCATGACCTAAGGGATCTCGACTCCTTGAAGGCAACAGAGGAGAACACCATCAAATCCATTTCTGTAAAGGATCTTCTCAAGTCTGGGACTGCTCTGAAGGGTAACCTACAACGCGCGGCATCAGATTCACTCACGCTCTGCCCGGTCCGGTGGAATATTACCATGTTGGAGGTATTCAACCAAAGGTGTCCTCCAATCAGGAACTATTACATTCACCGTATCAAAGGTACCCGGGGCTCCTAACGTAGGGGAATCAATGGTAAGATGGTTCACCCATGGTCCGTGATCATCTTCCGGGGTAACAGGAGCAATGAATCTCTGGTGCGCCATGTGGATAATCAGGTCATCCTTTTTGGGCTCCGCAAGCGACGCAGCCAGGCTGGCCAAATCATCTGCTCGACTGTTCTGTGACCGGGGAATGTGAATGACCTTCAGTAGGGAGGGGAACTGAGCCATTAGATGGAGGGATCACTCCATCAATGGAACTATTTCTAGCTTTCTAACAACATAGTCACCCTTGACATGCTTGATAACCAGCTCGGAGTCCCCTTTCACATGTAGATGGGGCACGTCGATCTCGAGGGCCAGCTCGAGGCAAGTGATGGGGGCATGATACTCTGCCTCATTGTTAGTGCAGCCCTCTGACAACAAGAATGAATAAGGGAGGATGGATTGCTTTAGGGTGATGAAGACGATACCCAGGCCCACTCTGTTGAGCCTAGGATCGTTGAGACTTCTACCATTGGGGCTCCGGGAGGCACTGTCAAAGTGCATCTTCCAGCATGGAACAACATGATTGACTGAGAGGATTACCTCATCAAGAAAACCTAGATCCTGTGGTTGATCCATAGAGGTTGGGTGGGAAACTAGAAAGTCTTCCAATGCCTGTCCTTTGATAGACTTCTAAGGTATGGACCTGATGTTGAACTGTTGTAGGATCACAGCCCACCGTGCTAGTCGACTAGTCAACATAGGTCGGTTCAGGTTGTATTTCAACGGGACTACCTGAGAGACCAGCTATAACTCGTGGTGCTGCATGTAGTGCCATAATTTCTATACAGAAAATACGAGCGCCAGACAGCTCTTTTCGATAGGGTAGTATCTGGTTTCTGTATCGAGGAGCATGCGGCTGAGGTAGTAGAGGTTGTTCTATGTTCCCTCGTTGTTCTTCTGGGCGAGAAGTGTGCTGAGGGATCGTTCCATGGCAGTCATGTAAAGGACCAGCAACTTCCCAGAGATGGGTGGCATCAAGATCGGAGGTTGGAGCAGATACTTCTTGATTTCCTCAAAGGCAGTCTGACACTCTTCATCCCATTCATAGGTGGAACCTATCTTCATGATCCGGGAAAATGGCTTACACTTGCCTACCAGATTCGCAATGAATCGGTGTGTGTAGGCTAAGTGGCCTTGAAGACCACAAAGCTCCAAATATTACTCGAGGGAGGCATCTGGATGATGTCCTTGATCTTCTCCAGGTCAATATCGATGCCCCGGTACCTAACAACAAAGCTAAGAAACTTCCCAGAGGTGACCCCGAAGGCACACTTCAATGGGTTCATCTTTATGTGTCGGGAACGGAAGAAACTGAACACTTTATCAAGGTCCTTGAGATGGTTCTATGGCTGACGAGATTTGACCACCAGGTTATCCACATAGCACTCCACCAATGTCCCAATAATTGTCTTGAATATGCGATGCATGGACCGCTGATAGGTGTCACCTGCATTCTTCAGGATGAAGGGCATAACCTAGTAATAGAATGTGCCATGGGGGGCCCTGAAGGTAGTGGACTCCTCATCTTCGGGGGCCATCCGGATCTGGTTGTACGCGGAATACCCATCCATGAAAGAGAGGGCTTGTAACCCAGCCACGACGTTAATCAACAACTCTGTCACTGGGAGGGGAAAATCGCCGTTCAGACAGTGGCGGTTGAGATCGCAGAAGACGATGAAAACTCTATTCTGTCTATTCTTCATCATGACTGGCACAATGTTGGATAGCCACCGGGGATACTGAACTTCCTTGATGAAGTTTGCATTAATAATCTTGTCAACTTCGGTCGCAACCATGGCACCGTGAGAAGGGTGCATCTTTCTGGGAGGCTGCTTGAAACCGCGATGGTTTTCTGGAAGGCCAAGGCGGTGGACAGCTACCTGGGGATCTAACCCTGGAATATCATCGTAGCTCCAAGAAAACACATCACGGTGCGGTCTGAGGAATTATACATACCGTTGCTACTCCTCAGGGGACATGGCGGCGCTGACCAACGTGGGTCTCAGGTCCGCCTCTCTAACGTGGTTCACCTGCACTAACTCATCGACCATGGTGGAGACTCTCTCCTCGAAGGTTGGGGGCGCATCATTGATGTACACCTCTCCACTTGTAGAGGGATCATCCACCGCAGGAATCATTTCATGGCTACTAGACCCTGATGGGAAACTGGTACTGGCTTGGGTGGTAGTGGTCATCATATCAGGAGAGTCACACGCCATCGAGACCATGGTGATGAAGGCAGCCGATCCAATCCCATCTGGTCTCCAGCCCAAGGGGCCACGCTTGATGACGTCAAACCAGTAGTGGTGCGTCGTCTTGAGCCGGTTAATTCCATCCCGGCGGAAGAGACATGTATGATAAACTGTCGTTTCCAGGAGCCTAACGTTCCGATACCATACAGGGGTAGGAGATTCCGGGATCACCCGAGCCTGGTTGGTGTAGGAGTACGAGGTGATTTCCCACTGTCGCTTGGACTTGGGGACATTCCTTCCTCTTGCACCTGAAATCACAAAGCACTACCTCATGTCGGGGGTCGTGGCCTCAAACCGATGGATTGGGAAGACGTAGGCCTCAAACAAACCTGCCCAGGGATCATTTGTGACAACGGCGGGCTCAACCTCACCTGCCGGAACCTACTTATCCTTGCTCTTGCAGTAGTCGGCGTCCAGATAACGGGCTTCACAAGAGGCAAAAAGAGATGCATCTCCCAGGAGCATGCCTACTCGACCATTAAGGGAGTATTTGAGGAACTGGTGATATGATGACGGGACCGCCGCATGAAGGTGTAGCCATAGCCTACCCATCAACACATTGTAGGCGGTGTCCTGGGAGACAACCATGAATTCATTGTTGGAAATTAGGCCACCAAACTGGGTTTTCAATTGGATCTTACCAACTGGAGTCTGCTCGGTCCTGTCATATCCCCGGATTCTGGGGTCGAAGGGAGTTAAATCATCCTCAGATAGACCATGTTTCTGCAGTGTCCGGGTTGGGAGTAAGTTAATCCCAGAACCCATGTCGACAGGATTGCGGCGGACTTCCACGCCATTGAACTGGCCAGTGATGTACAGTGGGCGAATGTGCCCCTATTTGGGAGGGTCTTCATCTTCACTAGAGAATGAGATAACCGCATGACATTTGGCATTCTCAATAGCCTTACCGTGGAAGTATATTGTAGCTTCTACCTCTGTCTTAAACTGGAGGGAGCTCCTTAGGAACTCGACGAGCGCCTCACACATTTCAGACGATAGGCGAAGAGCGTCAAGGAGAGAAAGCCTTGCTGGAATGCTGGCCAGGTGCTTCAGATCATCATACTTTCGAGCCAAATGCGAGCCCTTGCTTATAGGATGCTGCTCTGCGATTGGAGGCATGACAGGCCCTGTCGGCGGGACCCGTGTCTGACTAGTACTAGGCATGTCTTTCTGTTCACTAGTCGAAGCCCAGAGAGTGGCTGCCAGATTATGACTGAAAATATGGGGTCCGCTGGTAGTAGGGCAGAGCTGGTCACGGCATGGCCGAGGTGGTTCTGCCTGATCCAACAACACAAATAGTGGTGGAGGCGTACCTATCGACACCGGATAAAGCGGCCGTGTGTGCTGAGCTCTGCACTGGGCCTACTACCTTGTTTCAGCGACGTTCATGGCCTTGCTAGAGGTGCCAACTATCATGCCCCGGTGATTCATGTAGCCACGGATCCACTGATATTGGCGATGGTTGTGGACATTGGGAAGGTCCACCTGGCGTTCCTCATCATCGGGAGTCAAAAATAGATTTACCAACTCTACAGTTTTAACCGAAGTGTACCCCTGACTATCACTCGAGGAATCATCCATTACTGGATGGAGTCTTGGAGGGATCCCCATTTCTGGGGGCATGAATTTGCCAAGAGTGCGGGATGAAAATGAAATTGGAAGGGAATGTTCTTTCTTATTACGTCGTCGTTGTTTTCTCTTCTTGGAAGAGGTAGGCTGGGACGACGATATTGAAGTAGAAACTGAAGCTTCTAAGCGCTCTGGCTGATTCAGGCACATGCGGATGACGCCATGGGCGCGGGCAACTGTCTTGTGGGCCATGCGGTCATTTTACTTCCGGGACCCACGGTTGGAAACCTACTGCCATTCATCCTCGTCACCGCTACCGCCTTCTGATCTCAAAAAGACACCTGCTACTTGTACCGGGGCTGGCCCCAACCTGACTATATTGTTGTCAATCTAGTCTTGGAGCCAATACTTGAACACATAGCATCACTGGATGGTGTGCCCCAGGGTCCGATGATAAGGGCAGTAGTTGGGGTGATCAGTGAGATGCGCCTCTTCCGGCTTTCGACACTCAGGCAGCCGCACAATTCTCTACTCCAAATCACTACAGAAGTAACCAGGGACCTGGGCCTCTTCAAATGAGTAGATCTGATTCCTTCTATCCGAAAAGGGGGCTCTTGGAGGCTGGCCCTGACGAGGGGCCGGAGGAGCATGCCAAGGAGGAAGAACCTAATTATCTCACCTAGGTGGTGGTGGTGCATTACACGGAGGCACCTTCAAATTTTGAAGCAGTTTCTGCTGTGCCGGATGCTGTGCCCGTGGGGGTGGACCCTTTTGGGGCTTCGGAGCTGGCCTCACTACTATCAACTCTAGCAGCCTGGGGGCCTCTATCTGGGCCATAGCAGCGGGCTCAGCTCTGGAAGCTCTCCTTGCATGGATTACAGGAGGTAGCGGGCGTTCTTGACTGGCTTGTTGTAGGGCCTCTTCGAGGCGCTGAGCCTCATTTGGGAAGTCCTGAAACCCTCTAGGGTAATTATGAGTGATCAGAGAAGGAACCAGCTCTGCCTTGACGTTCCCTACGCACATTTTTAGTAATTTATCTTGAGTTAGGGGCATGTCAAGGGAGTATGTGAGCCCCTTCCACCAGGCGACGAAGTCCGCGACTTGCTCATTGGGCCTTTTCTTGCACCTGAAGAGGTCTGCGATGTTTGTCTTCCAGGTTGTAGAACTAAACTAGTAGAGGAATTGCCTACGAAGGTCCTCCCAGCTAGTCACATATCCGATATGGAGCTGGTTGTACCGGATGAATGCTGGCCCTTCTAGTGTCTAAACAAAGCAATAGAGCTTGGTGGCCTCCTACTGCGCTGGAGTTCCTAACATAGGCCCACACCTTGAGTTGAAGTGGGCCAGGTTCTATGGAGGGTCTCTTGTCCCGTTAAAGGGGTGAAAGTGGGGTTCCCAAATCCCGGCAGGGGCGGCATGTCATCCACCCATGCTGGGTATGGCTTTCCATCTGGTGGGATTTCCACCTGTCGAGTTTCTAGAGCCTCTAAGCGGGGGATGAGTGCTTCCATCGGATCGTCTAGATGTGGGTTCTTGTCCTGACGGGGATCTATAACCACAAGCACATTGTCGGGCTCTTCAATCCGGTAGTCAAGCTCAGCAGCTCGCGGGGCGGATGGTGGAGTGACTCATGGGGTAGTGGGAGGAACCTGAGCAGGGTCCCTTGGGTGATCACGCCGCTCAAGAGGGTTCAGCGAAACATATCGTGCCCTTCTTCTATGATTTCCAGCCTCTCCTATGTCGGCAAACACGACATGATTGCGGTTGCCCGGTAGAATCTCATCGTGGGGTAGTTGTTCCTGCCCCTTCTGTCCCAGCCTAGGATCACCATAGTCGGGCCACCGCTCTGCAATGCATTCGGCCAGAAACACATCGACCAGCGTCTTCTGCTCAGCAAGATATTGGCGCAGCGTGGCCTTCTCGAGATCTTCCTATGCCTTCTGCACTGAGGCAGATGGGTCAGCGAGCTTGAAAGCCCCGACATGTTCTTTACCCTTGCTTGTGTTCGGGCTCAGTGTTAATACCTCAGTGGGTGTGGGGAGACCTAGGAGGTTTCTCTGTTGGAAAGTAATCCTCCCATTGAGGTCCATTAGCGGCCTGTCCTTAGGGGGTGAGTCCCCATCGAGAAGTTCTAATCCATTCCCCTCTCCTAACAGGTCGGCCATGTTGACCACTGCTACCCTCGGGGACATTCCCTCAAAACCACTCAGTGAGTTGGGATGCCGGCGAATCGCACTGAAGAGAAGTGCAGCATACTGCCCCAATCCAAGGACATGCACGTGGGGGGTGGCTTCCTTGATAACTTTTCAGAGTACCTAAAAACTCTAAACGCATTGTTGTTTGAGGGTCTTGTGGTGACCAAGTGACTCAGGGTGCTGAACCGTGGGGGGCGTGGCAAGGTTGACCAGATGACACTGTTCACCGATATCCTCGAGGTGTGCTTGACTCCCGGGATAAGGAACTTTCTGATGGAGAAAACGGGAGTGATTCTCTTGGAGAGTATGGTGGAAACATTCAAACTCTCCCGGGGTGAGCGATTCTGGTATATCAAAATCTGATCCTACGACCAGCCAAAAAATCTCGAGGAAGTGGCCTACTATGAGGACGGTCCAAAAGCTCCATGACTCTGGTTCAGGATCCAGCCCTTGCTGGCCCTTCTCATCAACCGAGAATGCTCATGGAACTGGCAGCGGTGTGGAGGCAGGCCGCTGGGCTGGGGGGGCTAGCCGACGGAGAATACGGTGAGCATGCTGATTGGCCACTGAATCCTAAGTTGTTCTCTAAGGGCTGCAGTGTCTTGTCTGTCACGTCACCATAGGATGGGCTGGTGAATGGGCCTCCAGTCACAATGTTGGCACTTGCTGAGGGTGTTCCATGTTGCGACTCTTTCATCGGTCCCCAAAAAAGTTCTCCACCCTCTCTGACCGAGGTGGAAGGTGCTTCTGGAGAGGCAAACTGTAACTGCAGGTTTGATCCCTGGGGGTACGCCAAGTCCTCGACCTCCAGGATATACCTTTGGAGGTAGGCGGGGATCATATGGATCTCACATTCAGGGAGCATGAGAATAACACGCCACATCCTTATCCCTACCATTGACTCATAGGACCGGGGGGAGGGCTCCATCGCCGAGTCATATTCCGCCTCAGAGTCCAAGAAACGGACTAGTCTAATTTCTGTCCATCCATCCCTGGCGTTTCTCTTGCGGCGACGATGTCCCACCTTCCTACCCCTGGGAGGCTCCTCAGGGAAAGGCTAATTTCTTTCATTGAGCCCTCTGGCCGCAATGCTACTGGGGCCGACTGGACTGGAGGCCGGGGTGCGAGGAGCATAGGGGAAGATGTCGAAAGGGACATGGGGAGGACCTCCGTGTGGGTGAGTGGCCATATATGGAATGGATCCATACTCGTGGAAACGACAGGGGAAGTGACCCCATACCCAATGCAGTGGGTGCTGGAAAGAGCCGCACCTAGAGCATAGCTATCACAGGGAATCCTTCCACTTTCCAGATCGGTGGCACGGAGTGGGCCTTCACACTGGATGGCACTACTGCGAATTGGTCCGCGGTGGCCATTGCTTGTGCCAGCGACCGGGAGAGTGGACCCAACCTGCCTGTGGGGCGGTCGGGGCCTCAATCCGGGTAGGACATGTAACTGACCCTACTCAACGTGTGTGGAGGTTTGATGACAAGAGTCATCTGTGACTCAGGCCATAGTGGTTGCTGATGTCGATGCCCTTGGGCGGGCATTCTCTTCTGCTCGAGCCCGACACTGGCGTCAGGTTAGATGGGATGGAGCTGGTGGTGAGGGCACTTGGATTGCCTGCTTTTCGGCTCGGGGAGTCAGGTGGCATCGTCGACACGGCCTGGCGGGGACCCTTGCCGTGAACCCCTAGAGTGGGTCCCCGATCGGGCAAACTCGGACATCTCCCACCTCATCAGCATAGGGAAGGCAGGTGTCGAGGCGTTCTGGGGCTAGGCTTTCAAAAATTTTGAATGTTGATGTGGGAAGCAGCGGCTCCCTGCGTGACCCTTGAGAGCGGCGATGGTGGTGAGGTGCAGTTGCCTCTAGATCCAAACGGGCCATGTCCCTGGTTGGGATGAACCCTTCATCCTCGTACCTACGCACAAGGTTGTTGATCACCCTTCGTTGGATAATTTCTGATGGAGAGAGGGGGCGTGAGTGCCCAGTAGTTGCAGCGGTCGGAGTCGGAGTAGCTGTGGAAAAGGCGGGACCACGTGGGGTGGCCGCATCTGTAATTCCCCTACCCCTATGCCGGTGGGTAGGTGGTGACCGAGCTCCGGATGTAGCGATCTGATTCCTGGAAGCAGAGAGATGAACCCATCTGCACTAATAGGAAAAGAAATCGACAACCAATAGCCTAGCACCATTCCATCTTCCAGGGTTGGTAAGAGGGATCCACACTGAAGACATCGTAGAATGGAGTGATCAACTTCCTGACTACCCGAACCCCTAGTAGGTTTCTTGTCCTGGTGCTGGGTTCCCAGACCATATGACATGATAATCATCTGACACCCTAAACACTACCTGTATCCATATTGAGGATAATACCTTCACGTCGGGTTCACCATTTTCTATTTCCGACACTTTCCGCCGGGGCGCGCGTGCGCATCCGTCACGGGGGGGGGGGGGAGGACGTGCGACTTGTTTCCCCGCATTCCCACATTCCAATGGCAGGCGACATCCATTCCTTGTTCAGGGATGTCTACTCCTTGATCGAAACTGCGATGAGGGGATTTCGGTTCTTCCTTCCGTGGATTCCTCCTTGGAGCCCATCACCTATTCCGGGTCTCCCTCATAGATTTAAGACGTAATCGTGATGATCATGATCGGTGCCATATTTTCATGGACACCAGTTAATTACGATGCATCCATCGAGACGCTCCAAGGGGTCTGGTTGGGGCAGAAACCTTCGGTGAGGAGAATGGTCACGTTGGAGTGTCGTTGGCATGTCTTGACGTTAGGGGATTGGCATGTCTATCTTATGTACCTTATTATAGGGATTATCAAGGGAGCGGAAGCCCGATGCATCCCACATTGAACACGGTGAATTGGAATGCCATAGTCATGTAGTTGAGGTTTTCCTCAGCTTCCCATGTTTAACATGGGGTATGCCGCGAGTTTAACATCTAGTAGAGATGGATCGGACAGATCGAAACACTGAGAGTGGATCAGATAAAAGAACCCCCTGAAGGGAACTCCGATGTTGGGGCCAGCACATGGGCGGCTTCTTGGATATTGTGGAGTGGAGTGAGGTGGCATGATCCCACCGGGATGTGGCGGCCTGGGTAAGGATCAGGATGGGTGATGAAGAGAAAAAGGTCTTGAACCTCATGAAGGATTCCTATGTACCATGCCTTGACATGGATCAATGTCCATGTAGTTCTCTGATGCGGTAGGACACCTGAAGAGGTGACCCATGAGAATGAACACATGGATTGGAGCCCGGAGGAAATAAGACCTCTGGGCTAGGGCATGAGCTTCCCAAGGCTCGTGGGATCAAGGGAGAGGTCAGGATGAGATGTGGATGGGGGATATAGGGCTTACACTCTAAGGCGACCCATAATGGTGTTGGTGAACTGTCGCAAATAGGTTGGCACAACTGAGTGATGGGATTTAACATCATGGAGACTTTCTACGTACCATGCATTAGCACAGATCACAGTACACATAGTTCGGGTAGTGCAGTTTAACGTCATGTTGGATGACATACAGTTTAATGTCATGCGGGAAGAGGGCATACAATTTAACGTAATGCAAGACAAGGGAATATAGTTTAACGTCATGCGGGATAATCATAATGTTTAACGTCATGCGTGACAAGCATATAGTTTAACATCATGCCGGACGAGCATACATTTTAACATCATGCGGGATGAGCTTGCAGTTTAATGTCATGCGGGACGAGCATACAGTTTAACGTCATGCAGGACAAGAAATTTGGGGCTTATGCTCTAAGGCGGCCCAAAATGTTGGCGAGCCAGCGTGAAGAGGTCAGCACGACTGGGTGGTGGGCTTGAACCTCGTGGAGGCTGCCTACGTACCATGCTTTAGCACAGATCAAAGTCATTGTAGTTCACCGGGATGGGGCTTACTCTCTGAGGAAGACCATAATGGTGGTTTCATGGTCGGTGCTCACTCTAAGCCCATGTGAGTCATGCTCAGTGTGAGAAACAAGAGGCAGCAAGGACCAGATGATCATGTCGCAAAGGTTGTGTCCGTGAGAAGCGGAGAGGGTCTTACATGTTGAGCGGCCCAAAGAGGAAACAGGGTCTTACACGTGGTTAACGAACCTTATTGTTGGGGCTTACTCCAGGATGGAGGCCCATGGTGCGACAAAGCATAGAGGGAGAGGGATTTGGGACTGAACAAAGGAGATTCATCGTTCACTATCACACCCTCCTTTGGCCTTGGCGGTGGGGAAGTACAGAGGTGCATGGGTGAAACCTTCCACATGATAGGCTAGGGGATTACTCTCTGAGGAAACCCTTCCCCCGGGGAAAAACTCCACTCCAAAAGGGAGGATATCATTCCATGTGAGGAAGATTCCATTCCCGTGGATACAAGAGATGTAAACAATTTCCAAGCCAGGGGGACCCCGCATGCGAGTCACGGGGTCGGATCACATTTTAATTTCATGTGTTGAGGACGAGGTGCTTGGCAGTTTAACGTCATGTAGCTTGGACAAGGTGGGTTCAATCCACACCCCAAGGGATTACATGCCCAACATCCTCTACCCCTTGTGGGATGGATGGCATTGACAACGCCGTGGTGAAGGGGGGCCACATGGAGAACCATCGAGGGGTCCATGTTAGAGTGGTTATGTAAAGAAGCAATAGCCATTAGCGTGCCTATGTGAAGGAGCATAAGGCAAAGCAATGCAATGGGAAACACCACCCAAGGGACCTTGAGGTTACATCGTACAATCCTAGAAGGTCGTACGGGAAAACAACTCATGGAGTACATGCATGGTATAGAGGACATCAGGAACCCAAGCAGGGAGGCCCTCACAGGGGCGTAAAGGTGAGGGGTCCTAGAGTTTGCGCGCAAAGAGAATGTTTTCCCACAAAACACCAGGTTGGTGAATAATTGGGGCAGAGGGATTGCATGCATCTAGGGGATATTGCGTGCAACAGACTTGGATTACACGCGGGGGCAACGGCCGATACCTAAGGTATGGAAAAACCTAACAAATGGATTGCACATAATTATGGTTTCCGTGCAAAGGAGGGGGATCACACGATAGAATTGATTTTGCATGATTAAGGAACCCTGGGGAGTTTGAAATTGTATTTATGCCGGTGGGATTGCACGCAAAGGCGAACCCAGGGGAAAGGTTGCGCGAAAAGGGTCAATACCTAGAAGTCATATTGCGCGTTTGAGAGTCCAATTGCGCGCATGGGAGCTGCTCCAAATTCTGCAACCCCAAAATAGAAGGGGTATCCTTCTATTTATAGTCCGCAGACGTCGTGGAATCCAAACCACATGCGAAATAATTTGCGCCAGGACCTGTCGGTGCGCAAGGCCTCACCGCGTGAAACCTGGCATGCAAAATTGTGCACCCATTGGCCCCCTTTGAGTGAATCCCGTATGTCCTTCACGCGGGAAACATTTTTTTCGCGTAAGTCCTCCTGAATTTTTCACACCACTTCCGGGCCCTCTGGATCGAGCCTCCGAGTCGAAATATGAATTCACTACGTCATTTCGGAACTTCCTTAAGTAATTACGGGCTTTTTTGGCGTCTACACTCTCCAATGCATTGGGTAATGTGAAGGAGTTAAACGCTAAGGTTTCTCCGAAAAGATTTAGGGAATATACAGTGATGGGTATTCCAAACGTAACCATGAGGGTTACTCCCTATGTGATAATGTTATGAATGCCTCAATTTTACATTATGTCTTATGATTTCTACGATTTATTCATAAATCTTATGATTTCATGAGGTATGTTAAAGTGGTTATGTTTTATGAGTAATATATGATTTCATTGGTTCTTATGTATACATGGACTAATGTTTTAATTCCGTATTTTTATATCCCTTACTGAGCTTTTTATGCTCATACCATGTTTTTGAAATGTTTTTGACAAGTCAAGGTAAAAGTGCATGATGTGATGATAGTGTCGAATAAGTTTCAAGAACGAAACCAATTTTTTATTTTATATATGTTTCCATTGGTGGAATAAATGAATACTGTCTTTGATGTAACCACCTTCTTTAAACATGGAATGTAATGCATGATTTATGATCTAATTCTCTAAAACTCTAAACCTGAAAAGAACCTCAATGTGTATTCATGAAATTACTCAAGATTAATTAAGGTTTAATGTTGGATCCTTATAATATATCCCTAGATGTTTTTATGGGATTACCAAATACATCTCGAGGTAACAATGTAATCTAGTTTAATGTTGATCGATTGACTAAATCTACTCATTTCCTTCCTATTCAAGATACATTGTCTCTATATAAACTTTCTTGGATTTATGTTAAAGAGATAGTTAGGTAGCATGGAGTTACCCTCTCAATTGTATCTGATCGTGATCCTAGGTTTACTTCTAACTTTGGGAAAGGCCTTTAGAAGTCATTGGGTAATTTATTAAATTTTAGTATAGATTTTCATCCACAATCAGATGGGAAATCAGAATGAACAATTCATAAATTTGGAGATATGCTATGTTCTTGCTCAATGTATTACCTAGGAATTTGGGACCAACATCTTTCATTGGATGAATTTTATTATAATAAAAGTTTTCATTACAGTGTACAGATTGATCCATTTTAGGCATTATATGGAAAGTGGTGTTGAACTTCAATTTTTTTGTTTGATGTAGGTGAAAGGAAGTTGATGGGACTAGAATGGGTAGAAGATATGGAAAAAAAATTCAATTGATTTAGAATCACATGAGAACAACAATGATTAGGAAGAAAAGTTATGCGGACAACCGAAGGAAGGATCTTTATTTTGAGGTAGGTGATCATGTCTTTCTCAAAGATTCTCTATGGAAAAGTGTGATGCATTTCGGTAAGAAGGGAAAGATGAATCCGAGGTTCAATAGACCCTATGAAATCCTGATGAATGTTGGATTAGTTTCTTAAAGAGTGGATTACCTCCAAATTTCTCCCAGGTACATAATTTTTTCATGATTCAATTTTGATAAATTATATTCTGGATCCATCTCTTGTTTTGAGTCGATGGGTAGTTCAGTTGGAAGATAATCTGGGTTATGAGGAACAACTTGTCCATATTCTTGACCACAAAGATCATGTGTTGTAGAATAAGATAATTTGTCAGGTAAAGATTTTGTAGAAAAACTATATGGTTGAAGAGGCAATGTGGGAATCTAAAAATGCTCTTTGGGATAAATACCCCCAATTATTTGATAAGTGAATAGAATTGTGGGGATGCAATTCCCAAAATGGGGGAAGGATTTAACATCCCGGGTAATTAAAGAATATGATATTTTCAAATTTATTAATATTTTTAAATTAAATATTAATTTTACTTTAAAGTGGATTCTATATTTCATGACGTACCCAACACACAACAATGGGTTTCTCCAAAGACTTATGTTGTACACAAGGCTGAGTCATACTGAAAAATAATAATATAATATTATTTTAAATGGAAGTTAATGCATAGTCGTTATATTGGTGGGAATGAAAAGAACTAACTACAATAGTATTTTTAATTTTTTTTTACATTTATCCAATAAATGTTCGAGGCTTAAAATGTGAATGAATCCAATTTTAAGCATGAACACTATAATATTATTTAAATGGTCGATTTTCTCCCTTTTGATGGAGATCCCTTTTTAAATCTTGTTTTTTCACTCTTATATGTTATATTTGAAAAAATAAAATTATTCTTTATAATCGGGACATCAAAATTTACATTGGATGAAATATTGGTATTTTTCTGATAATGTTCCTTTTTAATCAATAGTAAAAAATGCTGCATTTTAATTCAAAACTGCCTTTTAATATAATTTATTTACATAGTTAGAATTTTTTATTGGTTTTAAAGTGTAATTGGATTATATTTTTACCATTTAATCCAATGTTGGTCATTGTAAGTAATTCCAATTTGAAATTGGACATAAAAAGTGTCAATATTTTGATAGTTATTATTTCTTAAAAACATGATTTTTAGTTTTGACAACAGAAATTAATTTTAAATTAATAAATGAAACATATATGTTTTGAATTTGGTAAAATAGACATCAATTTTTAATTCATAATATCAAAAATATCTTTGGGTGAATTTTTGTTATTTCTCTGAAAATGTTAAATTTTTTATGAATAGTGAAAAACACTGTATAGTAGTTAAAAACCCAACATTTTCATTTAAATGAAATTTTACCGCTTCTGTGAGTTGAATTTAAAAAATACTAAATAAATGGTTTTCATTAGTAAGTAAAAATTGGTTCAATAGGATGAAAATATTTTTTTGGTGAATAATAAGTTTTGATTTTTATTTACCGCAGTTAAAGATAAATAGGGTAATTCAAGAAAAAAACAGTATTATAATAATATAAAATTAAATTAACACTTTTAATAACCTTATTTTATGAGTAATGGATGACCAAGACAATTTTTTGGTGAGACTTTGGGCCTTTGAAAGCCTCTTGGGTAAGATAATGGCATTAATAACTTTTTTTTGAAAGTAAAAATAAAAATATCATAAACATGAATCTTTTTACAAAATCAATTTTTATATGGGGTTATATAAGTGATATCATAGAATATAAATATTATATGGAAATATAAAAATATTTCATACATCATGGTATTTTATTTATAATTTTTAGACATTAAATAAATAAATTTAATTATCACACAATGATGTTGCAGTAATTGCTTCATTAATAAAGGATTCAAATAAATGATATTATAAATTTTAAAATAAATTTATTTTGAAAATTTTTATTCCTTCCAAGAATTTTACATATATGGATGACTTTTTATAATTTAATCAATGAAGTTTTTTTAACGAATAATGTTGGTTTGGGTTTTTTTAAAAGTCATCATATAAATAGTATTAAAATTGACATAAATGTGTTTTAAATCAGTCAATATTTTATTTAATGATGAAATAGTCCTAAAATATAAGATTCATAAAAATGACATATATAATGTTAAAAATATAGTTAATGATCTATTTTGGGTCTCTTGGAATTTTATAGAAAATATATTAACTATATAGTATAAATATATAAGAGGAAATGGTAAATGTTAAATAAGTTAACAAAGGGTTAAATAAAAAAGATAAGGATTAAGAATTATCCATAACCTATCCAATTCTTATTGGAAGATTTTATATAAACTGATATGCACCTTATCTTTGAATTAAATATGTTTTAGACCATTTGAAACTTAAAATAATTTTATTATAAAATAATACTTTCAAACATTCCTAAAGAGCCCCTCCTCTCACTTATAAAAGCCCATCACCTCTAAACCATTAAACACACCTCTAAAGACACTTGTCTCATTCAACCTATGACCAAATAATCTCTAAATATCCCTCTCCTCCTTTTAGAATCCTACCTTTTGGAATAAGTCAATTCATGAAATCCTTTTGGTTAAAACCAAAGGGAGTTACCCGATTTAAAGGTAATGTCTACCCTCAAGTTCTCTTATTTTATTTTACTTATTCACTCCCTATGATCTTCTTATTATTTGTTTACATAAAAACATCAGAATCGTAGATATATTATTTTCTAATAAGGATTTAAACTACACTTACACACACCTCCATCTAATGGGTACGAACATACTGTTTCTGTGGACGACGAACTACTGCCTCAGGAAACGATGATTGTTTAGTTATCTCCTACCTCCTCTCATGGTTGTCATTATGATGGAACTATATTTATATGTGATGTATATTATATTTATATTTTCCCTATGCTTCTGTATTTTTAATTTATATCAAACCTTTGCGGTTTCCATAATGGGTAAATACGGTAATTTCATTTGAGGAAGTACGGACCACCGCCCCCTCAGAGTGATATGACTTTTTCATGACATATGTGAATTGTATAAAAGATGGAATTACTGAAATTATATATGATTTTATATTGTAATTATAATAAACCTACGTATCATTATTTTTTAATTCCATTAAATACGAAATAGAAATAAAGTAGTGTTCCTGTGTACGTACGACTTCGGTCACCATGAACGGTGCATTTCATTTCTTATCTCCAAATGTCATGTACTATTTTAAATGCATATATATAATGGATATATATTATATATATGAAATCTAAATTTTTAAAATCATTCTAGATATAACGGAATTTTGACCACACAGACAACTTGTAATTATAAGAAGTTCATTTTTGACTCAAGTACCAAATATCAAAAAAATGATCATTATTAACTTAAATGATTACATAATTCTTGTAATATGACAATAAGTGATATAAGATGAATAATAAACTTGAAAAAGGTTCTGAATCATGTATAAATTGTCTTTATTTTATTACTAAGGAGATTAAAGAACGAACAAGTCATGTCGGACATGAGGTAATGAACCTTGTATAAATCCCCTTTCATTGAGGAATATTTTGATTTATACACGACATTAATTTATACAGTTTATAAACCCCTTTGAATTCTCACTTCATTCAATGGAAACATTTTTTCTACGTAGCATTTTACTAAATGACAAAGGGAATGTTTTTTTATCGTACGCGGTGACAACGACATTTCCACCGGCATGAGCGTTATTTGATATTTGGTTTACTTAACAAGCCGTAATGTTTTTTTAAAATGAAAATTAATACCATATACCCTTTTTATGTATTTTGGTATTTAAAATGGTTTTTATAAAGCATTGGATATCTCAATATCTTGAAATGATATATTTTTATTGAAATGTGGAAATTTTATCCCTCTTTTATGTTTGTTTTATGTGTTATGAATATGTTATGGTTCTTTGGCATTGTTTACATATATGGGTGGTTCTGTGATAAACCTAGGGTGGATGAGCCCGAGATAGCTCTCCAATGCATTGGGTAACAGGAATGAGGTAAAAATAAATGTTTCTCATAAGAGATTTTGGGAATATATTGTGATGGGTATTCCAAATGTAACTCCCCATGTAGATTTGAAAGCTACAATGTAAGTTTGATATGGATTCCATAAGTTACCATTATGATTTATGATTTATATGTGTTATTCATAAATATTATGATTTCATGAGGTATGTAAAAGATCTCATGTTTTGTATGTATTGATGGAATGATGTTTCTTTATTTATTTTATAACTCTTACTAAGATTTTTATTCTCATCCGACGTTTTTGAAATGTTTTTCACAGGGTATAAGGAAGGGTGAGAGAAAGGAAGAATTAAAGAAGATTTATATCAAGAAAAGAATTCTTATTTTCTTTTAAGGTATTTTTATTTTTATGAAAAAATTGATACTAAGTAGGAGTGTATACATTGTAATTTCTAAGATATAATTTAAATGTTATGGCCTAAATCTCTAAAATTCTAAACCTGAAAAGATCCTCAATGTGAATTATTAACTTAATTAAAAGATTATTAAATTTTTAAGGATGCTTCCTTAAATATATTTCAAATAATTAGTTTATATGGAAGTAAATTTTTATAATATTTCCATAATTCATGGAAATAAAACAATAAGTAATAATTGAATATTTAGTAGGTTCATAATGGATTGTTTGAATAGTAACAAAGACTAGAAAAATAATAAAATATTAATTTATCTTGCTCTTGATGATAGTCGTTACTAAAGATCTAAGATAATTTAAATTAATGTAAACCATGTTATTTTAAATCATGTTATCACATGTTATTGTGAATACCGAAGAAAAATCAACGGATAAAGGTATCTGATGGTGTATTTTTTATTATTATATATACACAGTGCAGGTCAATGAAGAATATGTATAGAATAAGTGAAATTAGATCAACACTATGATTCAAAATAGAAAATCATGGTGTAAAGAATAATGAGACCCAACAACATGATAATCATCCCCATAAACATTCTATGAGTGAAACAATGAAGAATAGAAATAGTTAATATAAAATCCAATATATTTGAGGGATAAAATAAAAGTGAAAATAAAAAGAGAAGACAAGATGGGTGTTTTGTTATTCTATTTCACAAGATGAGGGTGAAGAATTTTCTATGTTGTTTGGAAATTTTAAATGAAGTAGGATGTTTGGTTGAGCTATCATAGAGGAAGTAGAAATAAGGAGAAATACTCAAAAATACTATTTTGAATAGTGTGTTTACTTTAGTTCAAATAAATTAAAATGTGGTTTTTCTTTCATGTTTCTATGAATTTAAGAGTTGAATCGTATGACCTATGAATAAAAATAATAATCATCATTAGGTTCAGGATGCACCATTATGTAAGGAGTCATCAAAATACTATCGAAGATTCTATAGCGAAACACATGTTTCAAAGAAATACCCTATATATTTGTAACACAATGATTGTTTCTAGTGGGTTCTGTGGGGTAAAACCCCAAGCTTCTACAATATGCTTCTCTTTGAATAATACAGTAGCATGTGTTGTACACGACTTCGAGTTTTAACACACCACAACCAATCAAACTAGCCTTTATGAATAGAAATACCCACTTTTTTAAATTTTATCATTCAAAATGGAATTTATTTATTGATTTGGAATATTGAAATTTTCTTAGTGTTAATTTTTGGTATTTTTTTTGAAAACTTTCAATTTTTGATGAATAGTGAAAAACAATGAGTTATAGTTTAAAACCGAATTTTTAGTTAAATAATTATTTATTTTAATTTAATTTATTAAGGTAAAAATATATACATAATACCTATATGAGATCAATTAAATTCATTGGATTCAATTTATAATACTTTTAGATATATAAAAATTTTATTGAACTTTTTATCGTCTTTTACCCACCTCCTAAGAGCATTTGAAAATTCACATTAAACATAATTTTACCACTTTTGTGAATTGAATTTCAAAAATCCAAGAGACATAGTTGATATCAGTAAGTAAAATGTTGTTCAATAAGATGAAAATAATTTTTGATGAATAGTAACTATTTACTTTTATTTACAACAGTTAAAAGTAAATAGGGTAATTAAAGGTAAAAATTATATTATTATTACCCTAACACTTGTCATAAATATATTGCCTAAGTATAATTAGACCAAAAACAAAATTAGTAATAAAATATGAACCTCTTTGGTCAACTTGGATTAGATTAGGACATTTATTATTATTTAATTCAAAAAAGAGTTAAATGAGTTAAAATCAAAGTTTAATAACTCAAATATTTTTAATATAGGGTTACATATAAGATAAATTCGACTCTAAATATTCATTATAAATATAAAACGATTTCCTACATAATTGTATTTTATTTATAATTTTTAGACATTATATAATTTAATTTATTTATGACACAATAATGATGCAACGATTACATAATTAATAAAATATTAAAATAATTGATATTATAAATATCCAAATAATTCCATTATGAGAATTTTTATGAATTCCACTAATTTTCTAGGTTAATAAAACATATTAGGGTTGGTTAGATAAATTGTTTTCGAATTAATAATGATGTTATGAGTTTAGAAAAAAGAAAATACCAAATAGTGTCAAAATTGACATAAAAGAGTTTTTAAAACAAATATTATATTATTAATTGATATTCTATTCGTAAAAATATGAGGGTCGGCCAAAAGACTTATATAATGATATGTGTATCACTAATTAACCACTTGGGGTTCTATTGGAAGTATATAGTAAGTTTATTAACCATATAATATAACAATACAAAGAGACTTGGTAAATGTCAAACTCTTTACCTAAGAGTTAAATCTAGAATATAAAGTTAATATAGTGACCCAAACCTATCTAAAACCTTTTGGATGAGTGTATTTCGTCCCATCCCCACCCTAGACATTAAATAATCCATTTTGGAGACATTAGAAACCGAAAATGATTTTATTATAAAATAATATTTCTAGCTGTTCCTAAGGCGCCCCTCACCCCTTTTATAAAAGGGAACTCACCCTTCTCTCTAATTGACACCTTCAAAGAAATTTTGCTCGACCTAACCCTACCCAAATACCCTCTAAAATTTCCTCCCTTTTTCCTAGAGGCCTTACTTTTGTCATAAATCCTACCTAAGGAGCCCTTTGGATCAAATCGAAATAAAGAACCCAAAAAAGAGGTAAATATTTCATCAGCTATTTCAAGTTCCTTTATTCTTCCAATTCCTCTTTCATTGTAGTTTACCTTCTAAACAAATAACTCTAGTATCTTATATATAATTTGATTTTATTATAAATATGGTACACCCATATTCATTATTCTATCCATCCTTTGAATGACATGTCACCATACGAACGTACGTACGGCTTACCGTCTCCACATCGTGGTATAATTGTTATTGAATACATTATTATTTGCATGGGTATAATAATGATGTATAATTGATGTAAATAAAAAATATAACATGATAATGATTCTGTATATATTATATACCATCCAATTATATATTATTTTAATATCAAAATAATGAAATTATAGCTCGTGGAAACGTATGGATTACCGTCTCCACAAACGCGATGAGATTCATTCCCCATCGTGTCCATTAAAGAATAATTTTCATTAGATAATTAAAAATAATGTTTAAAGAGTTTATATCTTTCTGGATATGAATAAGATATTACCTATCCATAAAAAACATGGCTTATGTAACAAAACATATAAAAGAAAACGAGTAAATTAACTCCCGAAACAACGATAATACTATGATATTATTAACAATCCATTGTTAAAAGATCCTATATGATATCATATTAATGTATAAGATTCTTGTATAATATAATAACCATTATTTTACCATTATACATCAGGTTAACCAACCCTCATCCAAGGAAAAGTACATGTTAATGGTTAATTTCACAATCTCTTTATTATTTGAGGTTATTTATACGTAATTATCTACTGGGACATCTTTATCAGCCACATACATGTTTCTAAAATGTATTTCAAAACATTTGTACTATTTACTAGACTACGGGTTAAAGTCAATTATTCCCTTATTTGACTTTTATAATATTTTTATAAAGGAATTTTTCTGTCATTTTCCAAACATGGTACTTTATGAACTTTTTGACAAAATTAAGGTAAGAATGTTTTTTAACTTATACGATGGGTGCAGATATTTTCCGCTGTTATAAAATCGTCGAAGCTTCACTTACAAGATTATAAGAATATTTTCAAAGTAATGGTTTTATTTTATAATTATTTGACTTTTAAATGATTTCTAAAAGAAATATTTCTCTCTAATAGTTTTGATTTCATCTATGTCAACATCCTTTGAGGAATTTTAAGGTTATTTGAAGTTGATTTATTATGATATAAAACATTTATATTGTATTGAAGGTTTTGTTATATGTTTGACTGTGGATGTGTTATTTTTATATCATTCATGGTTTGTAGATAAATTATTGACATTTTGTATGCTAGTTTTTATACAAATGTTTATGTTATGTTTAAACCTTTTTGTATGAGGAATGCATTGGACTTAGTAATGATGGCTGGAGCCCACTATAGCTCCTCGATGCATCGGTAGGTCTCATGAGAAAAACTAGTGTCTTGGCACAAGGCCTTGGAAAAATCTTATTTTTAGTCTTGTCACATGGCCTTGACTATGTGGTTATGAAAGTATGGAATTATGTATTCCATAATTTTGAAAGTGGTTATTGATATTGTATGTGATTATTAGATTATTAGAATATCTATGTGAATAAGTAAATGGAATTATTTCATTTTATTTCTTCCATATTATACTGAACATCAAGTTTAAAAATGATTTTGTATTAGTTATACATTGCCTTAAATGTTTATGCTTATTTATAAATGTTTTCTCTATATTGTTATCCTTAATGAGCATCTGAGCTCACGACTTTATATGTTTTATTTTCAATAGGATGTGAAGAGTTATATTATGACTGACCCCTAGGGATATCTTTGGGATCTCAGTGTTTTATTCAGAAACAATGTTGTTGTAGTTTTCCATTTTATGATGTAATGAAAACCTTATAAATGTATCTACTGTTTCCAAGGCTACTAAACTAATTGGTCTTTCGATACATTATCTTTTTTAATCATTCTAATGTTATGTAATAATGAACTGACTCTGGGTAACTGGGGTCGGACATTATAGTTGGTATCAAAGGAATACTAGTACAAACCTTGGAATCTAGATTTAGATAAACTCTGATTAGAGCGCATATCCCGAAGATAGACTTTAGGGATTAGTATAGAAGAACTTCCTAGAATGTGGGTATTGTAGAGATTTTTTGAGTTTTCCAAGAAATAAATCCCGGTATGGATACGAGCAGGTAGAGGCGGCTCTAGCACAGATGCACCTAGGGGTAAAACACCAAAACACCGCTTTGATCTAGACTCGAAAGGGAACTAGTGCACGACAACAGGCCTTGTTGCACTCTTGGTTACGACACTCCCGGGGGATATGATTAGGATAATTCTCATTTTCCATACAAACCATTTTGAAGGGATTATGAGTATATACTTCCTCAAATAATTTTTTTTTATGATTATGGATTATATCCATAAACTGTTCAATTTATGTTATGTTTTTTACAAGTATGGAATTATTTATTGCAATTCATAAACTAATCTAGTGTATGAAATTGTTTAGAAATGGAACCTAGTGGAAGGAATGGAAACCATACCTACGCATGTAATGCATATAGGGATTTCCCTCCTGCTCAAGATAATTATAGTAGAGCTGGTGATACAACTGGTGCAGAGCAGCTTATCACTATATTGGGACAACTCACTCACATTATGAATAATAACCTTACCCGTATGGAGCACCCTGATTCGCAGTGTGTAGGATCAATGTTAGATTTCTTCATGAGGAAACAACCACCAACATTAAATGGGGGTAAAAATCCACTAGTAGTTGAGCAATGCATAAATTCCTTAGAGAAACTATTCCATGCCTTGGGGAGTAGTGAAAGGGAAAAAGTTTTCATGGCAGTTTACCGCTTCACTGAATATGCTGAGCAATGGTGGTCATTGATTCAAAACATGAAGGAAGATGATGATGTATCAAATATGGAATGGATGGAGTTTAAAGTAATTTTATTATAAAAATACGTTCTTCTTGACCATCGAACGGATATGGAAAAACAATTTCTGACTCTGAGGCAAAAGTAGGATGAGAATATCGCAAAGTATGAAGCTAACTTTACAAGGATAGAGAGGCATGATGCAGATTATATAAGTAACCCAAGAAGTAATCTTGATCATTTATTTGATGGGTTAAACCCATTTCTATGTCAAGCATTAGTCTCACAATCCTTCTCGTCATATGAAGATATTGTCTCATGTGCTATTAAGACAAAAAAAGAATTCTCTATGTCTTATGACTTTAAAGCAAGGTAAGAGGAGAAGAGATCTGATGAACACTCTGGAAATGGAAATAAGGGGAATAAGGGAAAATTTAAATATCCATCCTCCAATAAATGTGGGAAGAAACATGGGTGTACTTCTTTGAAGGGAATGAGAGTCTATTACAAGTGTGGTGAAAAGGCCACCAAGCTCGTGATTTCAAGGGGAAGAAAGAGGCTACTGATGTTCAATGCTACAATTGCAGGGAGATGGGACATTATGCCAATGAATGTCCTAATCTTCATGAAAACATACCTCATAAAAGGCCAAGGGATCAAGGTCAAGCTTATGCAATCACTACTGCTAAGGTTAAAGCTCCGAATGATGTAGCGGCAGGTAATTTAATGGTTTCCTCAAGTTTAACCTATGCTTTATTTGATTCTGGATCATCACATTTTTCCATATATTCCCAGTTTTCTACGAAAATTAGATATTTCCAATTTGATTTAACAAGGGAGTTTTCAGTCAAAACTCTTAAGGGAAGTATCATTGTAATAATGTTTTTGGAATCAGTCCCTGTTAGGGCATATAAATGTTCTTTATCTTCTGATCTCATTGTCATACCCATGATTGATTTTTATATTATCCTCTGTATGGATTGGCTTTCAGACAATGATGCGAAAATTTATTGTTAGAAGAAGGAGGTTACAATTTTTGATGATGATAAGAAGTACCTTATCTTTAGAGAAGAAACTTCACCACCTAATTCTTTTCTATATCCACCCCAGTAGCTCAACTAAATTCAATTATTGGGGAGGATGAAAATCAAATAACTGTGGGTGAGGAAAGGATTGTTCAAATAGAGGATGTACCTATTGTGAAAGAATATGTTGATGTTTTTCCAGAGGAATTACCTTGACATCCTCCAGAACGAGAAATTGAGTTTTCCGTTGACTTAATTCTTGGTTCAAGGCCCATATCAAAGACCCCTTATAGAATGGCCACTGTGGAATTAGTGGAACTAAAGAAACAACTAGAGTAATTTTGTAATAAGGGATTTATTTTCTATAGTGTTTCTCCATGGGGATCCCCTGTTCTTTTTGTTAACAAGAAAGATGGATCTATGAGGTTGTACATTGACTATAGGGAGATCAATGCTATAACAATAAACAACAAGTACCCCCTACCCTATATAGATGATTTTTCTAACAACATCATGGAGCTCAATATTTCTCAAAGATTGACCTACGATCTGGAAATCATTAGTTGTTTGTGAAGAAGGAAGACATTCTGAAAACAGCATTTTGAACCAGGTACGGGCATTACGAGTTTACAGTAATGCCTTTTGGATTGACTAATGCACCCTCTTTCTTCATGGATATATTGAATAGTGTTTTCAAGGAATATCTTGATGACTATGTTGTGGCATTTATTGATGATATCTTGGTATACTCCAAAAGATTCGAAGATCATGAAAATCACTTACGTATTATCCTGAAGTCTCTTAGAAGACATGAATTATAGGGGAAGTTTAGAAAGTGGGAATTATAGATTCAGGAGATTTCTTTTCTTGTCCATATTTTCTCTAAGGATAGGATATCTATTGATCCTTATAAGACAAGAGCAATCCAAGAATGGCCAACACCAACGAGTATAACCGAGGTGCACAATTTTATTTGTTTAGTAGGTTATTATCGACGTTTCGTCTAGAATTTTTCCTGGTTGGCTAACCCATTAACAAAGCTCACTTTAGAAGGAGTTAAATTTGTTTGGAAAAAAGAGTGTAAAGAATGTTTTGATGAACTAAAGAGAAGATTAGTCAATTCTCTTATCTTGACCCTACCATTGCAGAATTATGGGTTTGTTACTTATAGTGATGATTCAAATAAAGGTCTTGGTTGTGTCCTTATGTAGAATGATAGAGTTATTTCCTATGAATTACGATAGCAAAAAATTCATGAGATAAAAAATCCTACTCATGATCTTTAGTTAGAAGATGCAATCTATGATTTGAAGATATGAAGACATTATCTATATGGTGAAAAGTGTGGGATTTATACTGATCACAAGAGTTTGAAGTATATTTTCTCTCCGAAGGAGCTCAACATGAGGAAAAGGAGATGGATTTAACTAATCAAGGACTATGATTGCACTATACACTACCTCTCGGGGATGGAAAATAAGGTGGAAGTTTATTTGAGTAGAAAGGATTAGGGAGTTTTGAACAAGATGAGCGTTGAAAGAGATCCTATTTTCAGGGATCTAGTAAAGTTAGACATGGGGATAACCATGGCAGTTGAAACATCAATACTTTTTCAAATGGTTTCCAAATAATCTTTACTTGAAAGGATAAAGAGTTCTCAGACTGGTGATGAAGAGTTTCAAAAGAAGATTAATGTTGTGAACGATGGGAGATTGAGTGACTTTGTGTGTGAAGATGGAATTTTGAAATTTGGGAAGAGACTTTGTGTTCCCGATTTACCTGATCTAAAAAGGGAATTGTAGGATGATTCTCATAGTTTCAATTTATCTATACACCATAGTAGCACTAAGATGTATAGATATTTTAAGGAAAATTTTTGGTGGGACAACATGAAGAGGGAGATTTCTGATTTTGTGTCATGAAGTATGGTTTGTCAACAAGTCAAAGCTGGACAGAAACAGCATGGAGGAGTCATGAAACCTCTTCCCATACTTGAGTAGAAATGGGTTAATATTACAGTGGAATTAGTCATTGGACTACCAAATAATCCTAGAAAGAATGATGCAATATGGGTCATTGTTGATCATCTTACCAAGTCATCACATTTTCTTGCGATAAGAAGAGATTTACCTTTTGAAAGATTAGAAAGACTATATATTAATGAAGATGTAAGACTTCATGGAGTACCACTATCGATTGTTTCTGATCGTGATCCCCATTTTACATCAAAATTTTGGAAAGGTCTTCAGAAAGCCCTGGATACTAAACTTCGTTTGAGTACTTCCTACCTCCCTCAAACATATGTATAATTAGAACAAACTATTAAAACCTTAAAAGATATGTTGAGATCCTTCTCACTTGACTTTCATGGTATGTGGGATCAATATTTACCTTTTTTAGAATTTTCCTATAACAATAGCTTCCATTAAAGTATTCAGATGGCACCATATGAAGTGCTATATGGAAAGAGATATCGCACACCAACTTGTTGGCATGATGTCAGTGAAAGAAAACTCGTAGGCCCAGAACTTTTGGAGGAAATTATGGGAATGGTGAAGGTATTCCAAAACCACAACGAACAAGCTCAAAGTAGGCAGAAGATATATGCCGATAACTGAAGGAAGGATTTGGAATTTCAAGTAGGATATCATGTTTTATTGAAGGTATCTCCATGTAAGGGAGTTATATGTTTCGGTAAGAAAGGTAAATTGAGTCCCAGTTACATCGGAAATTTCGAAATTGTAGAACGAATTGGATCTGTAACTTATCATTTAGCAATCCCGCAAAATCTCTCCAAATTTTACGATTTGTTCCACGGATCACTATTGAGAAAATACATGTCTGACCCAACACATGTACTCACCTATGAGGAATTAGAACTGGAACCCGATCTCTCTTATTGCGAGGAGACCATCTGGATTCTTGATACCAGAGAATAAGTGTTGAGAAACCCGACAACTCGTCTAGTAAATGTTATATGGAGAAACCATAAGACAGAAGAGGCAAAGTGGGAACCCAAGGAACATATGATGAAGAACCACATGAGTCTTTTTACATAGTAATACTCTAGAAATTTAGAGGATGAAATTATTTTAAGTAGAAGAGAATGTAACTCCCCAAGATTCCACGGTACACTTCTCTTTGAATAATACAGTAGCGTGTATTGTATATAACTTCGAGTTCTTATACACCACAACCAATCAAAGTAGCTATTATGAAAAGTAATACCCACTATTTGAAATTTTAAAAATTTTATCATTCAAAATGGACTTCATTTTTTGATTTTTAATATCGAAACTAGGTTAGGGTGAATTTTTTGTATTTTTCTAAAAACATTCAATTTTTGATGAATAGTGAAAAATACTGAGTTATAGTTTAAAACAAAATTTTTATTTAAATAACTATTTATGTTATTTAAACTTATTTTAAGTCAAAATAGATACATAATACCTATATATGTTCAATGTAATTCATTGGAGTCTGTTTATAATAATTTTATATATATATAACGTTTATTTAACTTTTTACCGTCTTTTACCCACCTCCTAGGAGCATTTGAAAATTCACATAAAACATAATTTTACCGCTTCTATGAATTGAATTTCAAAAATCTTAGAGAAACGGTTGATATCAGTAAGTAAAATGTATTTCAATAAGATGAAAATAATTTTTGGTGAATAGTAAATTTTTACTTTTATTTACCACGGTTAAAAGTAAATAGGGTAATTAAGGGTATAAATGATATTATTATTACCCTAGCACATGTATTAATTATATTGTATAAGTATAATTCGACCAAAAAAAACTTAGGAATAAAATATGAACCTCTTTGGTCAACTTGGATTAGATTTGGACATTTATTATTACTTAATTTAAAGAAGAGTTAAAAGAGTTAAAATCAATGTTTAATAACTAAAACATTTTTAATATATGGTTACACATAAGATAAAATAGACTATAAATATTCATTAAAAATATAAAAATATTTCCTATATAATGGTATTTTATTTATATTTTTTAGACAATAAATACGTTAATTTATTTATGACACAGTGATGATGGAGTAATTACCTAATTAATGAAATATTAAAATAATTGGTATTATAAATATCCAAATAATTATAATATGGGAATTTTTATGAATTAAACTAATTTTCTAGGTTACTAAGACATATTAGGGTTGGTTAGATAAATTTTTTATGAGTAATAATGCTGTTATAAATTTAGCAAAAACAAAATACCAAATAGTGTGAAAATTGACATAAAAGTGTTTAAAAAAATATTATATTATTAATTGATATTCTATTGCTAAAAATATATGGTTCAGAAAAAAGGCTTATATAATGATATTTGTATCATTAATTAACCACTTGGAATTCTCTTGGAATTATATAGTAAGTTTATTAACCATATAATATAAAAATACAAGGAGACATGGTAAATGTCAAACTTTTTAACTAAGAGTTAAATCTAAAAGATAAAATTAATATAGTGACCCAAACCTATATAAAACCCATCGGTTGAGTGTTTTTCAACCCATACACACCTTAAACATTACATACTCCATTTTGGGGCCATTATAAACAAAATATTATTTTATTATAAAATAATATGTCTAGCTTTTCCTAAGATGCCCCTCACCCCTCTTATAAAGGGGGAACTCCCCATTCACTCTAATTCAAACCTTAAAAGCCATTTGACTCGGCCAAACCCTGACCAAATACTATCTCAATTGTCCTCACTTAATACTAAAGGCATTACTTTAGTAATAAAGCCAACATATGGAGCAATTTTGATCAAATCAAAAAGAAGAACCTGAAAAAGAAGTAAATATTTCATCACCTCTTTCAAGTTCCTTTCTTCTTCCACTTCCTCTTTCTTTGTAGTTTCAATACAAAAATAATTACCCCAGTATCTTCTATATACTATTATGTTATTATGAATATGGTACAACCATATTTATTATTCTATCCATCATTTTAATGACATGTCACCATACGTGAGTACGCACGGCTTTCCGTCTCCACATCGTGGTGTAATTCTTATTCAATACATTATTATTTGGATGGGTACAATAATGACGTGTAATTGATGTAAATAATAAATATAGCATGATAATTATTCTTTAAAAATGATATACCATCCAATTATATATTATTTTAACATCAAAATAATGATATTATAGCTCGTGCGTACGTACGGCTTACCATCTCCACGAACACGATGAGATTCATTCCCCTTCGCATCCATTCAAGAATAATTTTCATTAGATGATTAAAAATAATGTTTAAAGACTTTATAAAATTATGGATATAAATAAGATACAACCTATACATAACAAAAATGGCTTATGTAACAAAACATATAAAAGAAAACGAGTAAGTTAACACCTGAAATAATGACAATACAAAGATATTATTCACAATTCAATGTTAAAATATCATATATAATATCAAAATAATGTATATGATTCATGTATGATTTAATAACAATTATTTCACCATTATAAAGGATGTTAAACTACCCTTGACCAAGGAAAAGTACAAGGTAAGGGTTAATTTCACAATCACTTTTTTATCCAAGGTTGTTTATACGTAATTATATACTGGGACATCTTTATCATCCACATCTATGTTTCTAAAAATGTATTTCAAATTTTTTTTACTATTTACTAGACTATGTGTTAAATTCATTTATACCCTTATTTTACTTTTATAAGATGTTTATAAAAAAAATCTTTCCATTGTTTTCCAAACAAGGTACTTTATGAACTTTTTTAGAAAATTAAGTTAAGAATGTTTTTTAACTTATACGGTGGGTGTGGCTATTTTCCACCGTAATAAAATCATCGAAGCATCCCTTACAATATTATAAAAAAAATTCAAAGGGGTTTTCATTTATAATTACGTGACTTTTAAATGATTTCATAAATAGATATTTCTCTCAAATAGTTTTGATTTCATCTATGTCAACATCCTTTGATGGATTTTAAGCCTATTGGAAATTGATTTATTATGATACAAAACATCCATATGGTACTGAAGGATTTGTGATATGTTTAACTATGGATGTATTATTTTTATAACATTCAGGGTTTTTGGATAAATTATTGACCTTTCGTATGCTAGTTTTAATACGAATGTTTATATTATGTTTAAACCTTTTCATATGAGGAATGCATTGGACTTAGTGAGTGACGGGTGGAGCCCACTATAGCTCCTAAATGCTTCAGTAGGTATCATGAGACAAACTAGTTTCTTGGCATAAGACCTTGAAAAAATATTATTTGTAGTCTTGGCACAAGGCCTTGACTATGTCATTTTAAAAGTCATGCATTATGCATTCCATCATTTTGAAAGTGGTTACTGATTTTTCATGTGATGATTCGACTAGTAGAATATCCATGTGAATAAGTAAATGGAATTATTTAATTTTATTTTTTTCTATGTTATGCTGAAGTTCAAGTTTAAAAAGGCTTCTGTTTTAGCTATACATTTCCTTAAATGTTTATGCTTATTTATGAAAGTTTCTGCTATTTTGTTATCCTCACTGAGCATCTGAGATCACCCCTTTCAATGTTTTATTTTTTTCCAAGATTTGAAGAAGTATATTATGAATAACCTACTGGGATAGTATATGGGAAATCAATTTTGTCTATGGAAACAATGTTGTTGTAGTTTTCCATTTTATGATGTAGTGAAAACCTTATGAATGTATCTAGTGTTTCCGAGGCTACTAAACTAATCCGTCTTTCGAGACTTGATCTTTTGTGATCATGCCAATGTTATGTAATAATGCACCAACTCGGGGTAACTGGGGTTGGGGCATTACATGTGGTCTATGATTTTTGATGATTTCACTATGGGTTAAAATATCTTATTAATAGAAAAACATTGTAGATATCACACCCAGTTTGTGTGTGTAGATGAGTGAATCAAATGGATAGAGAATATATGGAATTTATATCTTTAATAGTCATGGAGGTAGATAGATAATGAGGTTTCAATCCATATATAATTAAACCAATACTTAATCAATCCCCACCTCACTCACTATAGAGTATATACCATTGAGTTCCTAATAGTTCTGTCCTAGTTGTCCTATAATCATATCTTGTGAATCTTGGTTTTTCTATTTCATCTTGTGAAAGGATAATCAAGATTTAATTAATGTATAATAATTTTCTTGTCTTTTTATCTATCACCTTTAGCATCATTGAGAATATTATGAACACTATGTTAATTAGTGATGTGATACATACAAAAGTAAAATATGTGTTTCTTTAGAACAAATTGAATGACTTATTTTTGTATTTTATCTATGGGATAAAAGGTTAAATAATGTCATCAAATTATTTTTAATTTACTCTATTAATATAGTAAAAAATGAATGAATGAGAGTTGGGCCATCATAAAGTGACAGAAAAGAACCCCAATTTCATTGGTTACTCTATGAAATAGTGCAATTATTCTATTTTGTTTTGGAGTGAAAATTTTTCAATGATACGAAAAATTATAAAATATTTTTGTTTATATAAGGTCATCATTTTTTGAATTTCCAATTTTATTGGATTAAAAAATTAATGTTGTGGAATTAGGAAACCATATAATGAAAGAAAAGTACCACAGTTTCTTTGGTTATAGTAATAAATAAAGCTATTCTTCTTGGTTTTTTCAGTGGGATTATAATTATTCAATGATACCAAACATTATAGAATATGTTTTATATAGTGTTCAATTTTGAATGTATCAGTGGAGTCAAATATATTAGGAATCCCATGGATTATAGATTCATAGTGGTTGTGCTCTGAAAAAGTAGGCTATCAGGAGTATATTTATGGATATTGAACACAATAATGGAATTTTATGAGAAATTAATAGATTTGTATGGTTCTTAATCCCTGTGGATTTATCAGAAGACTCTAAGGGTATTTACAATATGTTTTTATTCTGAAGAAAATGTGGTCATATTCTTAGTAAATGGGCGACTATATCATAGTGTGTCTTTGGATAATGTAGTCATAGTACAAGACAGTAAAAAATAGCAAAGGATATGATAATTTATGACGTTCTTTGAATGTTGTACAATTGAGAATAGTGATATAATTTGAAATTTTCATTGAGTGGGTGTTTTTTAGGATAAACCAAAAAATCAAATTATCAATTTCATGATTTTTGGGTAATTTTTTTAAACAATTTTTTGAAGATATGTCCCAAATTTTTAGAAATTATAATTTGTGAAGGTATATTTTATAACCCCTAAGATTGTTTTTTCTACACTAAGGAATTTTTTTCAATCCAATGATTGTTGGTTTGATATAAAATTATATAAGATTTTATGTATGATGACTTCTTGATACAACATGTGAGTTTTAATGGAATTATAATATATTAATAGTCTACTAATTCTAGTGGAGGATATGTATGAATAAATTTATTTCATGTTGGAGTAGAATTAGTGATTCAATTATTATTTATGATTAATTTTATAGGATGTAAAATAGTAATCATGAAACAGAGGATGATATGGATGCTTAAACAAATTGGGAATTCTGAAGGAGGTTGTTCCTTATGTGGGTATATGAAGGAATGATCAATAAAAGATAGGTCAATGTTAGAATACTCAACATATTGTTCCATTAAGTGAGAAGGGACGAGATGGTTTCTTTTACTAAATATATGGATGTATACAATGATTTAATGGGTGTGTAACTAGTTAAACATTTTTTGGAAAAAATACACCACTATAAATTGAGGGTGGTTGATAAAAAATTTTATTTAATGGGATTGAATGGGATTTGATTAAATAATAGTGGATAGTGGTTTCCATATACATGGGGTAAACCCATGGACAACATATGTTGGGTGTTCTTCATAGATATCATTTTCATCGATATTATATTCTTGAGTATGATTCTAAAATATAGTCCACTATAACTTGAGATGGGAAGGGATTTAGATTATGGTACCCATGTAACATAATTTATCAATCTATGGAATAATGTATTGTTTTCACTTGTTGTGTTTGACATTGATTAAACCATTTTATTCCTTTGTGTCATAATTGTTTAAATTTCTATATGAATATTATTGATTTCTATTTTCTTATAGATTATATTGTAAATAAAAATGAGGTTATAGGTACTAGAGTGATCTTTGAATGAACATTGTGGCTAGGGTGACGTGTATTCCAAAATTTGAATAATGAATTCCCAAATTTTTGTTATGGGCTAAATAATAACCTGAAATGTCTTGTCTAATTTGGAGTCCCTCATAAACTAATGTATGATTCCCCAATCACAGTAGGTGTACTACTAGTATTAAGGGTATAATTCTATCAATGGGGATACTATACACATAGTACAAATTCATAGAGAAAATAATAATAACAAACAATGAAATAAAAACTTAGTGTAATCATGAGGAAAAGAAATAATGAAAAGAGTACACATGTGATACAAATAATTAACAGGATCCCAATTTAGGAATCCAAATAAGGGTAAAAGGTGTGGAAGAAAAATAAATACATAAAATTACAGAAATTTCTAGGGCCTCTCCCACTGTATCATCTAGATCCATGCTTCACAACACAACCATCTTCCACAGGACCATTTACCATGCTTTTATCCCAATACATGAAATCTATATGTGCTTTAAGATGCCTATGCAGGGTGTGAGTATGAATCCCAATGTGACACCACTAATGCATCTTTAATAAAATTCACTATACATAGGAGTGTAAAACATGATAATAAATAAATGTACACATAATTAAGAAATCTTACCTAGTATTCTTGTACAAACCATGCCGCCCCAAACCCTAGTTATACCTGCTTCAGCTACTTGTCGGAATATATCAGAACCATCAAGGATATGTCAAAAATAATGTATCCACCCTTTAAGTTTCTAAATTGTTGTATAGTACCAATGCCTCATGGTTAGACCATAATAGGCCATCATACTCTATCATTGTCTCTCATATCTGGTCAAATAGACCATAATTCCCTAGTATTTCCACACTAGTTAGGTCACAGAGACCACTCTTTCATACTGGTGTCTCATCGGTATGATCACCTATGAATGTCCTGCCCAATGTTCTGGCCACACAAGCCCATAAATCCCTATATTCTATCTTGGTCCTCTCATCATATTCCAAGCATTTTCTAAAAATTATCCCACCCTAGGGATACCATGACACAATTGGTCCTCCTATCACTTTGGTATCATGCATAATATCCTATACCAAAAATATCACATGGAATTAGTCTTGGGGAAACAATATAAAACACATCCACATGTGAACAACTCACCATGGTCTAAGAACATTAACACACATTATTGTAGCATAATAAAGATCATATACATGGCCTCTACGAAGTAAAAAACATCCTTCCTTAGGGTACTTGATGTTAATATCAAAAACTAACCACCATGTGTGGTTCAAAAGATGGACTGGATAACTCCACATCAAGGAACAACTCCTCCTGAAGTTATATCATATATATTGACATGTCAACATATTCATTAACTTAAAAAACTGACCAAGAATTCATAGAACCAATTCAATCATTTTATATCTTCATGAAACAAAATATTACATGTGGTGATATAATTTTCTCTCTTTTATAATCTAGAATAATAATTCATGTATCATTCTTTTATAGACTATGATAATTATTATTTTATTATTCATTGATTATATATAGATTATTTACCCCAGAAGAGAAACATTATCATTTTTCCGAAAAGGTTATAAATGCTTATTTTCCAAAAAAACTAAAATATGATGCCCATAATTTATTCCCAGAATAATGCTATTATTAAGAAAATAAATAAAGATAGGATAATCCACACATGAAAAATCATAGAAAGAATATGTGTTTTTCAATGATGACTTCACAAATATTACATAATGTAATTTATATTACCCTTATAGAAAGTCAGATGTAGCATTATATATTGTTTAAAAAAAGGATTTTACCATTACATAACCTTTAAAAATAAGGGTTACCTTTAAGAAACACCATAAAACCATAAATAAACATTAATCCTATTAAAATAAAGGGAACCCATATTAAAAGACAATAAAATAATTCCCAAAGTCATGTTTAATGATCATTTAAAAAATGATAATGTTACAATTATCCCCCTACAATGAGTTACCTCCCATGATAAGTATCACTAGTGGTATTTCATGAACAACATAGGCCAATGTGGTTCAAAAATAGACAATATCTTCCACACATCCTCCTAGATCCATCCATACGGCCATACAACCCAGACAAGTGGCACCGTCTTTCCACACAACACCTTATAACTCTAATATATAATCTATACCATATGATCCCCATAAGATTCATTTATCTTAAACTCAACAACCTCAGAGTCTATAGAATTCATCAGGTAGGGTGTATAAAATGGATGATGAGTAACATATAACACATAATTCATGTATTTATAACAATGAGGAAGGTCCACATGATACACCATTTCCCCAACCCATTTAATAATTTAAATGTTTTCATTAAATAGTGGTTCAAGATTCTCCATATTAATCAAATGATGATTCCCAAAATGAGTTCATACGTGTAAGAAAACATAGTTTCTAATAGAAAACTCCAAAGTTAATCTCTTACAGTCATTATACGATCTCATCTAACTATAAGAAGTCACATGCACTTACTAATCAACTGCACCCTCTCTGAGTTATCAAACACCACCCTAGAACAAACAAATAATTCCTCACCTACCTTATTTTAAAAAAGTGGTGAGTGACATGACCATCCTTTGAGAACCTAATATTATTCAATTTGAATAGAATCCTGGATTCTATTTTTTCCTGAAATCTCTTACAATACATGATTTTCAACCATATATCCACCAAAATCTATGATGAAATCTAAAATAAATCCTTTAGTATGTGAATCATCCACTCCAACTATTTCTATGACTGAGGTTGCTATGTTGTACTCAATATCAGTTGAAACCATTGGTATTTGTGTAGTCCTTGAAAAAAGTGATACATAAAATGTAAATATTTTTCAAATAATATTTTTAGGGTTACTCCATCTAAGTGTATTATCTTATAGACATATGGTTATCATAGATCATCTATATATTGAGTCTATTGGGTAAGTTACAAGTGATCAAACTTCTTCAGCCAATTGATAATCTCTTATATAGAATCATGACACCATAATATCTTGGGTAACCCCATCAAAAAGCCCATTAGGAAATCTTCCCACTTCTAAAAGGTCTTAGGCTGTGGTTTTAGAAAACCACCCGGATGACGGTGCTCAACCATTACCATATTGTTGGTAAGGCATCAAGAGGTGAAAAAGGTAATGTCCCTCTTTATCCCTAATCACCATAACTGTTTCCCAATGTTGTGGTATATCTTCATCACACTAGGATTTATAGACTATCTACAGTAATAGAAGTTCCTCGTCATTTTATATTTGAAAGAAGAATGGAATGCTACTATCTCAGACCCAAGGATCACATCTTTATTTCCCAATGACCACAAGAGTATCAGGTGTCCTTATACTCTCTATCACTGCATCACAATACACTATGGGATATTATTCTATCTAGACTCTACCTAGTCTAAAATGAATGTGTGACTGCCATGGAACACATTTCATCGATCCCTAGTGCATAGAATCATCCATCCTCTAATAAAACAATAATATCATTAGGCACTACTACTCTTCAGAAGTCCACTCGCCAAGATCTTACTCAACCCATATCTTATGAATAAGATTATTTGAAATAATTATCCCATTACATAGATAATAATCCAACTCAATGTAAACAAATAATGATACTCTACCAAGAAAAATTTCCATTGGTTCAAGTACTTTTATTTGAAGATATAATGGAGGATCTTATGGCCATTGTAGACTATAAAACTCTCATCAGAGAGTTAGGGCCACTAACAATTTAGTGCATGAACCATGGCTACAAACTCTAAGACATGAGTTGGGAAGTTCTAAACATATTGTCACAAATGATGTTACCCATATTCCACTACTGACTCCCTCTGCTTCCATATCCCAAACCAATGTCTGATGTATTATATTAGGCTATATAGTTGATCCTAGATTCATGGAGTATCAATATTATAGCTATATTATACCTTTGATTCAACTCAATAAACACATATTCACACCAATCTAACCACTAAAAAATACACCCTACTCCATAATTTTAGTCATCCAGACATATAACTTTGACAAGTTATATATAAATATATGGAAATATCCTTTTAAGTAAAAAAACTCTTCATATTGAACACATTATGAAAAAATTCCTAGGAAATCCATGCCTCTAGCTTTCTTGGGTCCACTATATCTCTATATTAGATACCACTTACCCCAAGAACATTAACACCTAAATATAGAAGATATACTTTGATAGATTCTCCTAAACCTATTTTGATTGAAGCATACTACAGACTATATCGAGATTTATAATCTGATTATGCGATGAAGGTGATTAGATGAGGGTGGAGTAAATGAAATCTAAAAATAAAAATGTCCAAATAAGGGTGGAATATCTTTTTGTTAAGATCAATTAATGTTGTATGATCGTTTTTATCCAAATGAAATTACCAAGTACTTGTATAGCCCATACCTACTTTAAAATGGCATATTTGGGATGTCATCCTCTCTAACCAACAACAACAAATTTCTCAACTGAAGATCACTCTTAGAGAATCATTAGGCATGAAATTACTAATGGAAAATGATATAGATCATGATGAAGGGATATCCCTTATTCATTATCACCTTGTTTATATTCTAGTAATCAATGCAGAGTTTAATATTATCATTCTCCTTCATGAAGAACCACATAGGTATACCCCACAGTGGAGTACTTGGCCAGGTAAATCTATTATCCTCCACATCATCATGCTTCACCTTGATCTCCATCATCTTGACTAGAATCAAACAATAAGGGGATATCAAAGTGGGATTATGGACCAGAATAAGATCTATGTAAATTTAAAATCCTCTATCATGATGAATTCCTATGATGTGATATGAAAAGGTATTGTGAATGATCTACATGACTAGAGGATAAGTGAATTGGAATACCACTGATCCTATTAAAAGAGTCAATACTACTATCTTCAATATGATATTCCCAAGATAAATCACATCTATACGAAATCTTCTTACTCCCAGTTAACATGCTGTAGTCATCACATACATCTATCCCTTCAGTGGAGAAAATAACTCTCATCTTTGATAGAAATAAATTTGTTCTCTATATTTGATATACTATCTTATTCTAATAATCCCATAAAAGCTACTCATCTATAGTATCAAGAAGTATCATAGATGTACATAGCTAAAAATGAATATTTAAAACTCTGGTAATCACTAAATTTTGTCAAATTTTACATCTAATGGTGTATTAATCGAATATAACTTAAATAAAAACTTGATTGGTATGTTCTGTCCATAAAAAATGTGTGTAGATATGAAGGAATGTAAAGAATTAATCTCAAACAGTGTACTACATATAGTAGACATGATAAAAAAGGTACCTTGAATAGTATATGGTCCCTGAACACGATAAGTTAGTGTATGATATACTACTTTGAAAAGGCATTCCTAATATATGATAGTCTATCCCTAATATGAATGAATTTTTTGAGTCGTCGTTGGTTGGTCCTGCTACTGAGGAACTCAACCTATCCCAGGGCTCAAGGATTTTGTTTTCTTAATCCCCTGTGAGACCTTGATCATGATATCTTTGAGCAAGATAAATTTTGATTCCCTATTTGAACATAACAATTACACTTATTGTCAATTCAATGTCATGAAATATGATAATTCCCAAAACATCAAAATTTGTAGAACTAAGGAACCCCCTCCCGAGATGAAGGTGTTGATGAATCCCTACTTGACTCAATATGTAGTTTCCAACTCTGATGTGTCTCTTCATCCTTCCTCTTCCTTCTTCTAAAATAAACTCTTATAGTAGTGAGACAAATCTTGATCACTAGACCACTATGAGTCTGGAGTAAAGTATTGACTTATCTTTCTATATCCCCCACTTATAGGGAATGTCATTTTGTATCATCTTTTTTTATTTACTCAGATGAAATAACCTAACCAAATTTCAAAGATATGATATAAATCCAATATCAAACAACTAATCTTTCTATCCCTCATTCATAGAAAAAAATTGTGAAAATATAAGGAACTCGATCAATTGAGCAGAATATACAGAGGCAGTCAAAGTACCATGTCATAACTACAAGAACTCCTTGGTATAGTACACCATCATCATTTATATAAAGTAAATACTAAGAAAAGTATCCTTATAGGTTACCCATGTAAGACCCTCTCATCTCCTTACATGACTCATGGAAGACCACCATCTCCAGGTGAGTCCCTAGAACATTAAGGTTTTTAGAATCACACTTCTCTTTAGTAGTCTACACCAATTAAAAAATACTATCAATAATTTATATCAATTAATATTAATCTTATAGTTCAATTATAAAATGGAATTCTAGATAATTTATGAGGAATAAATCCCACAAATGACTAGTCATGGTCTTCAAAATGGTAACTCCTTACATGAGAATACTTATAAAAAGTCATGGATGAATAAGCTTTGTTACCCGAATAACCAGTTTAGATGAAAGAGCATGATAGTGTAAATAATATTGTTCCATGGGTGGTGGAAAGGGAGAATACATGGATGCATTAGCTGGAGTTCCCAAAAAATGAATCCACAGAAAAATCCATGGGGGAAAGAAATAACTGATAACATTTTGTGAGTGATTCTAACCAGCCTATAAGATCATAAAAAAGTTCTCCTTGGAGTCCACCCTTAACCCAAGTTATAACCCTCATTTTACTATCTAAGGTTTATCTCATGTGTGTTAGTCATAATAATATTACATATATTAAAACATAAACACATACATAGTTTAACTAATTAATTTCTACAGATATATCTCACATGAGAAAGAGAACCAATATATAACAAAATAGAGATACTATACTAAAATTACTACACATTTTAAGGAATTTATTTAATGAATTACCATGAATCACAAAACTAGTTATATACATGTAATGTGAACCTACATTAATATTAATGATGTAAGGCTGATCACAATAATATAACAAAAATAGTAACCACAATTCAATCAATAGAAAAAACAAAGGTCCATTACACAGGTGATGGACAAACACATGGAAAATATCTGATATGAGCTCCACATATCGATATCATTTTTACAATTTCCCATGTTATTCCCAAAAAATTATTTTTTTTACAATTATTCCTTTTTGTAACATCCCCACCCAAACCACTGAGACCAATCTTGAGTGACACATAACATCGTGCATGCCTCTCTGTATGTAGGAGGTTGCTGACTAGAAGTGGGGGACTAAGTTCTTCAATATAGGGAATATACCAATAGTATTATGCCATAGAGAAAAATAATAATAACAAATAATTACTGTAATCAGGTAGAATCTAAAAAATCCAATGACCACACATGCCATATAGATATTCAACGGGTTTCCAAAGTGGAATACTCAACCTGTGTAAAAAGTGTATCAAGTAAATAATTAAGGGAAATTGCAATAATAACCAGAATTTATCCCTATCATTCCTCCAACTCTAATCTCCATGAACTACTATAATACTGAGTATATAAAGGTGTGGGGATTTAACATGTCTTACTAAAAGTGCAGTTAAAGTCTCACTTTTTCAGCGCTAAAAATAGCATTGTTAATGGGGGTCTTTATCAGTGATTTTTTAGCACTACTAAAGGGGATCTTTATCAATGATAAAAAAAATTTGTTAAAGGGATAATTTATCAATGATTTTAAAATTTTTATGAGAAAAGGTGTATTTTATTATCACTTGTAAAAAATAACTAATAGGGAGATTATCTGCAATTTTTCAAAAGCAATGATAAATACCCCCTTTACGAGTGCTATTTTAGTTATGATGAGAGCGATATACTTAAAAAATATACTTCATTAAAAATAATATATAAATATATTTATATATTTATATTGATATAAATATGATAGATATTTTTTAAAATATGTTTTAGATATGGTAAATAAGAATTTACACTTAACATATTATGTATTTTGGGAAAATGGAATATAAAATAATTTTTTAAAAAAAAATTAATTATTTTTTTCTCATTATTACTATATAATAGTAATTTTATATCAATTTGAGATGAAAAAATAATAAATTAATAAAATATCTAAAATAAGTTGAAATCAAATCTCAAACATTGAATGATCATAACTTTTGATCTGTGTGTCTTTTTAGGCTCCACCACATATAAAATCAAAGACTATAATGAGGTTTACTACTCTATTAACATAGTCAAACCATTGTCCTTATTTTCTAGGCCAAATGGCTAAAAAACCTCTAAATATGAGTTTTTAGTTTATGTACCCTATTTGTTTAACATTTTATGGATTTTCAGCCTCATATAAGGGGTCCTTATTGCCTATTTTTGTTGGAGAATAAATCTATTCCTAGGGAATACATTCATATTGATATTATTGTTTTGAAATTTTATCATTTTTCCCAACCAAATTTTATTTATAATGAAATACATTAATATTTTCTTATATTTACATATAATAAATCCCTCATTTAAAAAAATATATCAACATATTTACATAAAAATCTTTATTCTAATATATCTAAATAAATACATATTCTAAATATGTATTTAAAACAATATATAACAATTTTCACATTATAAAAATATATTTATAATGTTTATATATACATATATGTGTGTATTATTAAATACATATATATTTATATTATATTCTAGTATATGTAAATAAATATAATATATAATATATTTAAATAAATATAAGTATTTATATATATATATGATGCACACATATAATTTATAAATTTATGTAAAAATAATTATAATAATTCATGAATAAAAAATATATGTCTGAATATATATATAAATAAATAGAAATATCATTAAACAAACAAAAAAATAACATGGTCTAGTGAAGATGGTTTTCCATGTTCAAAAGATACATACATGGTTTGAATCTAGGTGGGTGTGCATAAGGCTATAAATTTGCAATGTTCTGATAAAAGGGGTGTTAGGGTAAAAATTTCTGATGATGGTGTTGGAACATTGTTGAAGTTGTCGTGGAAGCACTGATAAAGGGGTCGGGCTCATGGAGTAATGGAAAAATATAATTTCACACCATTAACATTGATGCCATTATCAGCACTAAAAAGCATAATTAAAGGACCCCTTTTACATTGCTAAAAATTCTGTTAAAAGGACCATTTAACATCGTTAAAAAAGAGCTATTAAACAACCCTATTAACAATATTTTTAGCGCTTTTAAGGTTGCCTTTAATAAGGATTTTATAGTGATAATAAGATATTTGCGATTTTGAACATGATCTTGTCATCAGTGATTTTTTAGAACTATTAAATCCCTTTTTGGTAGTAGTGATGGTTGAACAATCTTCCATGGGCCAATTTTCCTTCCTAGATCCCAATACATGAAATCATCAAGTGAATCGAAATACGATTGCATGAAGTGAGTATAAAACCCAGTACGAAATCACTAAAGCATCTTAACATGATTTCTCACCAATTAGAAGGTAATAATTGAAAATGAATAAATGTGAACACATGTATACATTCTTATTAATAATTTTTGCGCTAATAATTCCACCAAAATCCCCAGTTTTACCTTCTTTATCTTATTTTCAGAAGATGTCTGAATTCACAAAGAAAAAACATAAATGAATGATCCATCCTTTATGCTTAATAATAAGAAGATTAAACAAATACCTCTAGGTTAGGATTCAATAGGCCATCATAAGATATTGTAATTTCTCTTGAAAGTTCACATAGACTATCATTCCCCACATTTTCCACATATGTTAGGTCACATAGACCGTTATGACCCAATGTAATCTCACATGTTCGATCGCATATTACTATCATTCCCCTAGGTCAGGATAAAAAAGTGTATCATGTCCCATAATCTACATTGGTATAATGACAAATAAAAATGCCACAAATAATATATCAAAAATATAACAAGAAAATAATTGTATCATATAAATGATAAGATATCATGTCATGATTTTGAACAAAATACAATACAAAGACATGTTAACAACTCAAAATAGTTTAAGAACATCGATACACATCATCATAGAACACTAATAATCATTTAAATGGCCAGTACGTGGTATGCAAGTTTTTACCTTAGGATTTATGATGTCAAAATCAATGATAGACAACACTGTGTCATTTGAAAGATAATTTGGAAACCTTTAGAACTATAAAAAAGTCTTCACAAGACTTATATCATAGTGTCTAACACATTAGTTATTCAGATCAAATTTCCCTCCACGGATTCCTTGAATAAATTATAATAATTTCTTTTAAAAAGAAAAAAAAATATTCATTTGATAATAGCTTTATTTCTCTTTTATAATCTATAATAATAATTATTTTATCATACTATGATAATCTTTGATAAAAACTATTTTATTATTCTTTGATAATCATCAAATAGTTTACCTCACATGAAGAACCTTAAATGTTTTATAAAAAGGATGCAAAAGAATATTTTCCAAAAAATCTAAAAGTATGATACATGTAGATTATTATTTGATGAATTATAATCTCATGAACATAGGGGATAGAGAGATAGAGAAAGGTTTATCTGAACATAGAAAATCAGAATAATAACATAGATTATTCAAGAAGGAATTCATTGATCTTGAGAAAAGAAATTTCCCTTACCCACATGCAGTGGACCATGCACCATTACACATCGCATACAAAAGGAACTTTACCATTATAAGACCCTTAAAAAATAAGGGTTTCCTTTAATAAAAACCTGAAAAAAATAAATAAATGTGACACATATTAGAAAAATTATTCCCACGTTAAAAGACTTATAAATTATATCTAAAACATGGTTTTATGATCATTTAAAAATTGAGAATTTTATAATAGGGAACATCAAATAGTTCTAAGATAAAATTTTTATAGATTAATACCAAGTACTAATCTACCAATACTAGGATATGGTGGAAAAAAATTTATGTGTCTAGATTCAATGGATATTGTATGATACTCTTCAATATTCTATGGATGCTTCTAGGAAGACAATCCCACCAAGTAGTATCAGAGCGCTGATAGTGTTCTAGTCTATATATGAACTAGATGCCATTATGATTTCAGGTTTCAAAACATCACATACAAGGAATTAATTAATTATCAATATTATATATAATAATGAGATTAAATTTTATGATAACCCATCGAAGGCATATTTCATAAAATATTTCATCATATTATTAGGTAAAATAAAACCACTACATATAAACTAAAATTTTAGAATAGTTTAACATATGTAAGAAATAAATAAATAATTGTGTTTCATAATAATTTAGAGTAGAACAACAATACTATTATGAATTTATATAAAGTATTAATTGTGATAATAAAATTGGAAAATTGTGAATTATAAACAAAAACAATTTTTTTAAACAAATATTTTGATATATTAATGACTTATTAAAATTGGATCAATAAGAGGGAATTAGTATTAAGTCATTGAAAAATGGTTAATGGGATGTTAGTATACTAGATTTTGTTTTTTGAATGTGAAATTAGATTATTTTTAAAACAAATCCAAGATAGAATGATATCAAATATGAATAGAATGAACGACTTGGAACCCTTACCATTCTCATAATGTTTTCATTTAATGATTATATGTATGGTCATATGAGATCGAACTACCTCTTGAATAGAAACTCATGGACATGGATAATTTACACTAGAATTGTATTTACATTGATATTTTGAAATGGTAAGTGTTTTGGACAAGAGGAGAAAATGGTAGTGGAGTGGTGTTTATATATTTAGGAGGGAGGCGTATCATGAAATAAAATATTTATTATATTATAATTTATGATCAACAATAAGAACAATATTGATTTTAATGACATTTATTATGAATAAAAGTTTAGGATACTATAATATTTTACCACTTGAAAAACTGAATGAAATCTAATATATATTTTATTTAGTATAAAGAATCAAATATAGTTTTTTAAATAGAATACAACTTAGGATTTTCAAAATTATTTATTATTTTTTAAATTAATTAAATAATTCTTCAGTACATAAATTTCATCATAAAATATTTCTAATTGATGAAAATTGTTTTTAAACATCAATATCTTATGTATTTATATATAATGATATTGTCATAAAACTGATAGTGTATATAAAAATTTTATTTAATATTACTCTATAAAAAGTTACTTTTCTTAAAAAATAAATTATTATCAAAAGAAGTCAATTTGAACATGATTATTAAAAATATGATATACATTTTATTAGATGAAAATTATAAAAAATGAAATCTATATTAAAATTATAATCATAGAATATATATATATTTCTATAGTAAACACAATTTTATTTCCTAGACACAGATTTAATTGTAGTTTTGAATATTCTATATTTTTTATATGATTAATTATTATATATTTTGAACATTAAAAAAATATTTCCAATATATAATATTTATTTTTACCAAAAAATATCTAACTTATGTTTCTCTAATATTTAGGTCTTTAAAAAAATTCATGTTTCTATATAAGTCAAAATAACATGTATTAAAAATGTAGTTGTATAAATACAATACAGTATATAATCATTTCATGATAGAAATAATTTTGTAACTAATTTTTTATTATTGGTAAATATATTTATTAGGAATATCTGTACACCCACTAATCTGGTTTCCAAAATAATGATAAGTTAATATCCCAATATCTAATTACTATTCCAATGGTAAAATTTTAATTATACATCTTTTAAATATGTATAATATCCTTGGCTAAAGATTCACTATGTTCTATCTCATTGTTTTATATTCATTATCATGAAATGCAACCTCCTATTTCGAATGTATTATTTTATTTTTACAATATTGTTTAAATTTTTGATTTTCATATGAAATCAATACCCAATGTATTTTGAAATTTTAATTATGTTAGATATATTTTTCTTAAAAAATTATACTTTTCATAATTTTATAGTGTTTATTTATCTATAAATATAATTATTAATGAAAATAAATTAAATATTTCTTTATAATTTTTTATCATCTATATATTTATTGTATTATATTATACATGACTTAACATATTATAGACAAAAATTTATTTTATAATGGGGGAAAAATAAATAATTGTTATTTTTAATTTTTAGGTTCGTATAATTATAAAAAATTATATAATAGTGTTGTATTGTAAATGTAAAATTTTCGTTTTGGGAAAAAATTTATATAAATATTTATTGAAATTATGGGATATCACATTGGGAGAGAAAATATATGGGTACTCTCAGTTATTATAACTCAAGTGAGTATCGATGGAGGTTGTGTTCTAGGTAAAAATAAACCATTTTATATTGTCGAGTATTTCCTCCAATGATGATGTTTTTGACATTTCATATGAGACCTTTTTTGGGAAAAATTAATGTTGCAACAACATATTAGAATGAAATATATGTGTGGGGGGGGGGGATTATGGTTTAATGTTCATCTATACTTTGATTGGATCCCATAATATTATTAATATGATTATTTTGAACATATCAATATCATTATCATAAAAATACAACTATTGATATGAAATTAAACCAAATGGTGTTTAAAATTGGCCACCAGTAAGGGATAGTCAAATAATCATATAAAAAAATTGTTTAAATTAATCATATATTATCACTAAACAATATAGATAAATAATTTTTTTTTGGAATGATGTACTATAAATCCTATGATCACTCCCTCTTCCAAACCATGGACTCACAACATCCAAAGAGTGTTATAGAATAATTTTATACCCATTTGTTTTATAAAATAAACATTTACTTTTTTTAACACCAGAATAATGTAGTTGTATTCATTTCACTCGTGTTATTATTAATGACTTCATTCTGGTGAAATTATTATTCTATATTCAATTCACCTTGATCATATCATCATCCAATTAGTCTTCAACTTTTTCATTGCACCATATTTTCATCGGGTCATTACTATGTCTTGAACACCCTCATGGATGTATTAAATATTTCATTTTATCATGATTTTTCCTCCTTTCAATGAACTATTACTAGGTTTCCTATATTGTTTCTCTTATGTTTTACTAATTTATTTATACATATATTAGATTATGGAATGATCACTTTTTCTATGTAATAATACTCTTTCAGTCATATATTTTTAAATAATTTATCACCACCTTTGTGGAATTATGAATATTCTCAAGGAATGGTATAAAATTACAAAGAATTGAATTAAATTAAATAATAATCATGAAATCAAATTTAGTCCCATGTATTTCTTTTGGACTTTAGTGATTACTTTAACATATCTTTCCTTCACTTTGGTTTTCTTCTTATAGAATAAGATATAAATAGACAGAAAGAACGTCAATGTATTCTCAAAGGATATATCATGAATAAGGAACTATATTTATCTTCAATTATAATTAAACCAATTAAATCATATACTATATAATCAAATATAAACAAATAAATACATTTTTGGTTCTAAAATTCTCTCTGTTAGGTGTATTGTATATCTATTAAATCATCAGTGAAATTTAAGGCCAGTAATCCCTATAAATCAGATTTAATTTGAATTAAATGTTATATCACTATAAATACATATGAAAAAATCTCTTTTTAGAAATAATGATCTCAAGAGGGATACCCATGACAAATAAACCATATTTTCTTGATTATATCAGATGTTAAAAACTCCTAACATAATCCTAAAATGTAATCTATAGTAAATAGTCTATGACTTTCAATATTGAAGAATCATCCCTTTATATTATTTCTCATATATCCTTATCCCAAACTCTCCCACGTGATGTTATAATCCCCCTTGAGTGGGAATACTCATAATGAAATTTCACTAGTACACTATTTCACCTTTTTGATAGTAAATACAAGGTCCAATTTAATGTAAAATCTAATAAAAAATGTAAACAATTAGATTACAATTAGGAGAGATATTATTATATTAAACACTAGATGAGGATTGTGGTGGAAAACTATTGTTAAATTAATGAATTTAAAATAGTGGTGAATCTAATGGTTTTATGAATATATATTATACATGTTGATTTCTATAAATGATATTATACTAGATAATGCATTACTCCACCTTCCACTTTAGAAAATAATTAAATATCTCAATCTGTTTCAAAGGGGGATATTATACCATGTTAATTATTAGTCAAATTTCACTATTTTTATAAAAATTAAAACCATGAATTTGTAACGCCCCGACCCCAGCTACCCAGAGTCGGTGAATTACTTCGTAACATTGGCATGATCACAAGAAAGATCAAATCTAGAAAGACCGATTGGTTTAGTAGCCTTGGAAACACTAGATATATTCATAGGTTTTACATTACATCATAAAATGAAAAACTACTACAACAACATAATGTCTCCATAATCCACACTCATATCCCCACATAATATCCCTGCAGGTCATTCATAATTTACTTCTTCACTTCCTGGGAAAAATAAAACATATAAAAGGGGTGAGCTCAAATGCCCAGTAAGGATAACAAAATAGCGGAAACTTTAATAAATAAGAATAAACTTTTAAGGCAATGTATAACTAAAACAAAAGCCTTTCAAACATGAACTTTCAACAAGGTATGGCATAAATAAAATGAAATAATGCCATTTACTTATTCACATGGATATTCTACTAATCGAATAATCACATTCAAAAATCAATAACCACTTTCATAATGTTGGAATGCATAATGCCAGACTATCATAACCACATAGTCAAGGCCTCGTGCCAAGACTACAAATAAGATTTTGCCAAGGCCTTGTGCCAAGACACTAGTTTGTCTCATGAGACCTACCGATGCATCGAGGAGCTATAGAGGGCTCCACCCGTCACATATTAAGTCCAATGCATTCCCATATGAAAAGGTTTAAACATAACATAAACATTCGTATTAAAACTAGCATACGAAATGTCAATACTTTCACAATAAACTATGAATGGTATAAAAATAGCACATCCACAGTCAAACATATCACAAAACCTTCAATACAATATAGAAGTTTTGTATCATAATAAATCAACTTCAAATAATCTTAAAATCCATCAAAGGATGTTGACATAGATGAAATCAAAATTCTTTTTAAAGAAATATCTCCTTTTATTTTGAAATCATTTAAGATCCATATAAAATAAAACATTTTCTTCGAAAATATTCTTATAATCTTGTAAGGAAAGCTTTGAAGATTTTATAATGGCGTAAAATAACCGCACCCGCCGTATAAGTTAAAAAAACATTCTTACCTCAATTCGGTCGAAAAGGTTAAAAAGGACCTTGTTTTGAAAACGACGGAAAGATTCTTTTATAAACCTCTTATAAAAAGTCAAACAAGGGTATAAATGAATTTAACCCATATTCTTGTAAATAGTAAAAATGTTTTGAAATACATTTTGAAGAAACATGGATGTGGATGATAACAAGATCCAGGTAGATTATTACGTATAAACAACCTCGGATAAAGAAGAGATTGTGAAATAACCCTTACCTTGTACTTTTCCTTGGTTGGGGTAGGTTAACCTCCTGTATAATGGTGAAGTAATTGTTATTAAATTATACAAGAATCATATATATTAATATGATATCATATATGATCTTTTAACATTGATTTGTTAATAATATCTTAGAATTATCGTCGTTTCGGGTGTTAACTTACTTGTTTTCTTTTATATGTTTTGTTACGTAAGACATGTTTGTAAAGGATAGGTTGTATATTATTCATATCCAGAATGATATCAAGTCCTTAAACATCATTTTTAAATCATTAAATGATAATTATACTTGAATGGATACGATGGAGAATGAATCTCATCGCGTTCGTGGAGACGGTAGTCCGTACGTACGCACGAGCGACAATATCATTATTTTGATATTAAAATAATATATAAATGGATGGTATATCGTATATACGGAATCATTAACATGTTATATTTATTATTTACATGAGTTACACATCATTATTATACCCATCCAAATAATATTATATTGAATAACAATTACACCACGACGTGGAGACGGTAGTCCGTACGTACGCATGTATGGTGACATGTTATTCAAAGGGTTGATAGAATACTGAATATGGTTGTACCATATTTATAATAACATCACAGTATATGTGAGATACTGGAGTTATTATTTTAGAATGGTAAGAACAAAGGAAGAATAAGTGGAAGAAGAAATGAACTTGGAGAAGGGTGGTGAAATCATTACCTCTTCTTCGGGTTCTTCCTTTTGATTTGATCAAAAGGGCTCCTTAAGTAGGCTTTCTGATCCAAATAAGGCCTCTAGGTTGTAGTGAGGGATGTTGGGAGAGTATTTGGGCAGAGTTTGGCCGAACCAAAAGGCTTTGAAGGTGTGAATAAATGAGAAGGAGGAGTGCCCTTTTATAAGAGGGGTGAGGGACACCTTTGGAAAATCTAAAAATATTAATTTATAATAAATTCATATTCGGTTTCCAATGGCTCCAAAGTTGACTATTCAAAGGCTAAGGTGGGGATAGGTCGAAAACCACTCAACCAATAGAATTTAGACAGGTTTGGGTACTTATATTAACCTTATCTTTAAGTATTAACTCTAAGTTAATTAGTTTCACTTTTACAATGTCTCTTTGTATTTTTATATAATATGGTTAATAAACTTACTATATACATCCAAGCGACCCCCAAGTGGTACATTAATGATTAACCTATCATGATATAAGTCTCTTGGCCGAACCTTAGATTTTTAGGAATTTAATATCAATTAATAATATAATATTTGTTTTAAGAACTCTTTTATGTCAATTTTGACACTATTCAATAGTTGATTTTTGTGAAACTCATAACAGATTGATTACTTCGAACAAAGTCAATTAAATCAATCCTAATATATCATATTTTCCTAGAAAATTAGTTTAATTCATTAAAAGTTTCATATTATATTTATTTGGGTATTTATAATATCAATTAGTTTAATTTTTCACTATTATAGTAATTACTGCATCATCATTGTTTCATAAATAAAATAAATTATATAATGTCTAAAAATTATAAATAAAATATAATTATGTAGGAAATCTTTTTTATCTTTCTAATGAATATTTATAATCTAAAATCCAACATATATAACCCTATGTAACAATTGTTGTTCTAAAAGATATATGCTTTTGTCATTTTTGTATTTATTTTAACTAAATTAAAATAAAGTGTCATTATCACTTACAAGTGGATCCATGGGGTCCCAAAATAGACCCAAAGATGCCCATGGTCGACCATGTATCAACCAATAGGGTTAAGACACGTTTTAGGGTAATTTAGTATTATTATAATATTATTTTTTTAACCCTTATTTACCGGATTTACCCTTAACCATAGTAAATAAAATATTTACCGCAGTAATTATTAAAAATGTCTAAAAATAAAAGTTACCTATTTACACAATTTGAACATCCTGATTCCAATTATGGAATCCATTTTCCTAAATTCAAAATACAGAAGTGGCAGAAATTAATTTAAAATTAATTCCCGCTGTCAAATCAAAAAGCGTGTTTTTAAGAGATAATAACTATCAACAGATTGACACTTGTTTATGTTCGGTTTAATTGTAAAATTATGTACAATGACAAACATTATATTAGATGGTAAAAATATATTCTAAATATACTTTTAAACCACTCAAATTCATAATTTATCACTATTAATTATTTTGATTAAAAAAGTTGTTTTTAATTAAAATTTAGTAATTTTCACTATTCATCAAAATATGAAAGTTATCTGAAATGTACCAAAATTTCACCTTAGGCTAAATTCGATATTCCGAATCCAAAAATGAAGTCCATTTTAAAATACAAAATATATATAATTTTAAAAAGTAGGTATTACAATTCATATCGGCTAGTTTGATTGGTTGTTAGAACTCGATGTTGCGTGCAAAACACGCTATCGCATTATTCAAAGAGAAGCGTACCGTGGAAGCTTGGGATGTTTAATTTTAAATTTTTAATGTCCCCATTTAGTCAAAAAGTTTAAAATATTGTATTTAAAAAGGGTTCACTATTAAAATTTGATAAAAGGGCAATACTGAAAATGAATTTGTTCTTGCATTATATCTAAGAAACTCATAATATGGATTCTAAAATTATATGGATTATATAAAGTTTAAAATTTATATAATACTATTCATAACCTTTTTTGAACGGCTTGTTTGGTAAGTCATGGTGTGCTTGAACTTTGTGTTGCATGTAGTAAAAGTTATTGAATTATTTTGAAGAACTAACACACTATGAAATCTTGGGGTGTTACATTCTCCCCTCCTTCAATAAATTGCGTCCTCGCAATTTGAAATTGTTCTTCGAAAATAAAAGGTTGAAAATTGAAAATATCTTTGTGGGAAAACCCACATCGGAAATTGGGTTACTAAAGTTTAGTCTTAATATGAGGAAAAGAGAAATGAAAGGATCACCACCAAATTATGATCTCTATTAGGAGAACATTGGTGGCAATTAGAGACATATAATTGGATGAAAACGTAAATATTTATAAGTAGTGATTGAGGTCATCAATCACAAAAAAGTATAAAATTGAGGTCCTTAAAATCATCAATCTATGATGATTTGAAATACCATCGGTTCAACAAAATATATGGTATTGGGACAACACATTTTTGACATTTCAAAATATCTTAGTTGAAATCCCACATCGAAAAATGAATTAATGAGGCCTCTATTTAAAATAAAGAGTGGAATGTATGAATATTACCGAAAATAACACATACTAGGGTTCCATGTAGGAAAATATGGATATGGAAGAGAAATCTAACCATCAATTATCTGATGGAGAGTGGTAGAGAACATGGCTATGAAAAGGCCAACAATCCCATAGCCATAAATTAGTGATGATTTAAGGTACCATCTAGGAAAACATTTTTGTTCTAAGTTACTTTTATTAATGTTGAGGAATATATTTATGAGATTGGCTAAGATCATAAAGAGATATACTTACTTTATAATTATAGTTTTGTCCATTAATAAATTTCTACCACAAACTCATCTTTCACTCTAAAAGATAATAGAATGTAATTTTTTTATTTATACTATTCGTACAGGGTTCCAAAATAAATGAATTTATAATTCATCTACAAGATCTTTAAAAAAAACAACATTATTTAATCAAGGACATCTCGTGGGCCAGTGGTAGGTGATATACCCTTGTCGCCCTTCGGTTGCGGGTTCAAGTCTCGCAGCCTTGCCGGACGCGACGGGTTGCCGCCCGACCTCCGGGTTGTCCTTTTATGGCAATCCAAAATAATCCAAACTAGAATTATCCAAAATAATTCTATCCATACTCACAGTCCAACATTTATAAGTAAGGTAAACATAATGTAGAACCTTTTTACCCCGTAATAGCATATGAATACCTTCATCATGTATTCTTTTAATACACCGAAACATCCTGAATTACCATATTCCATATTGATTACATTCATGCTCCCTTATTCCATATAGAAAGTTGGATATACTTCATTAATCCAAAAATGTTTTAAACCCCAACAATGATGGAATATACAAATCATTAATCAGTTCCAGGGTAGTCAAGAATATCCAATATAATTCATCCAAAACAATCACATATTATTCCAAAATCACTACCTCGGTATCAGAACTATATTATGATTTATCATTCTCTCAACCATATATTTTCCAAAAATTTATCCTGCTATTGAGTCACTTTTCTTTGTTCCACACAATCTCAAGTCCTTAATGAAATAGTACTACAGTACAATCCTTATATACTCCATAATTATTATAAGAAGTACATTGTTGATACAACACTCAATTGGCATAATCAACATAAGAACTCTAATCATTCCTCTTTATCTGTGGTAGTATCATAACTTGATTATTATCCAATAGCATCAATTGCGGCATAGTCTGATGATTGGGGCATAGGTTCGCGTAGTGTCCAAACTCCTTGCAAATGAAGCATTGTACATTTGAAACCATTTTCTCACCCTTGCAGTCACGTACTTTGTGCCCTTTTCCTCCACACTTATAACAAACTCCCATTCCTTTCAGGCAAGTTCCAGGGTGTTTCTTCCCACAGTTACCACATATGGGAAAATTCTTCTTTTCCCTCTTCCCTTTATCCATTTTTCTCTCTTCCATCCTTTTCTTATCTTGCTTCCCTTCAAAGCCATAGGACTCAGTAAACTCTTTACTTATCTTATCAACACATGATATTATTTCTTCATATGATGATAATACATGGGAGACTATTTCTCTTATCAATTCTAGCTTAAGACCATGAAAGATATGATCCTTCCTTCTCTTTGGATCATGTGCATTTCTGGAGTTCTCATTCCTTCTACTGGGCGCCATTTCTAAATAATGGCATAAACTAGATCAGTTTATGAATCAAAATACATAATCCCATACTTATAAAACACTTAACATAAATTGAACTATTTATGGATATAATCCATAATCATAAAAATGTTTTCTTTGAGGAAGTATATACTCATAAACCCTTCATAATAATTTGTAAAGATAGTGAGAGTTATCCTAAACATATCCCCCGGGAGTGTCGTAACCAAGAGTGCAGCAAGGCCCGTTGTCGTGCACCAGTTCCCGTTCGAGTCTAGCTCAAAGCGGTGTTTTCGGGTTTTACCCCTAGGTACATCTGTGCCAGAGCCGCCTCTACCTGCTCGTATCCAGACAGGGATGTATTGCTCGGAAAACTCACAAAATCTCTACAATACCAAAATTCTAGGAAGTTCTTCTATACTAATCCTCAAAGTTCATCTTAGGTCTACGTGCTCTAATCAGAGTTTATCTTAATCTAGTTTCCAAGGTTTGTACTAAACTTCCTCTGATACCAACTGTAACGCCCCGACCCCAGCTACCCAGAGTCGGTGCATTACTTCGTAACATTGGCATGATCACAAGAAAGATCAAATCTCGAAAGACCGATTGGTTTAGTAGCCTTGGAAACACTAGATATATTCATAGGTTTTACATTACATCATAAAATGAAAAACTACTACAACAACATAATGTCTCCATAATCCACACTCATATCCCCACATAATATCCCTGCAGGTCATTCATAATTTACTTCTTCACTTCCTGGGAAAAATAAAACATATAAAAGGGGTGAGCTCAAATGCCCAGTAAGGATAACAAAATAGCGGAAACTTTCATAAATAAGAATAAACTTTTAAGGCAATGTATAACTAAAACAAAAGCCTTTCAAACATGAACTTTCAACATGGTATGACATAAATAAAATGAAATAATGCCATTTACTTATTCACATGGATATTCTACTAATCGAATAATCACATTCAAAAATCAATAACCACTTTCATAATGTTGGAATGCATAATGCCAGACTATCATAACCACATAGTCAAGGCCTCGTGCCAATACTACAAATAAGATTTTGTCAAGGCCTTGTTCCAAGACACTAGTTTGTCTCATGAGACCTACCGATGCATCGAGGAGCTATAGCGGGCTCCACCCGTCACATATTAAGTCCAATGCATTCCCATATGAAAAGGTTTAAACATAACATAAACATTCGTATTAAAACTAGCATACGAAATGTCAATACTTTCACAATAAACTATGAATGGTATAAAAATAGCACATCCACAGTCAAACATATCACAAAACCTTCAATACAATATAGAAGTTTTGTATCATAATAAATCAACTTCAAATAATCTTAAAATCCATCAAAGGATGTTGACATAGATGAAATCAAAATTCTTTTTAAAGAAATATCTCCTTTTATTTTGAAATCATTTAAGATCCATATAAAATAAAACATTTTCTTTGAAAATATTCTTATAAGCTTGTAAGGAAGGCTTTGAAGATTTTATAACGGCATAAAATAACCGCACCCGCCGTATAAGTTAAAAAAAACATTCTTACCTCAATTTTGTCGAAAAGGTTAAAAAGGACCTTGTTTTGAAAACGACAGAAAGATTCCTTTATAAACCTCTTATAAAAATTCAAACAAGGGTATAAATGACTTTAATCCATATTCTTGTAAATAGTAAAAATGTTTTGAAATACATTTTGAAGAAACATGGATGTGGATGATAACGAGATCCCAGTAGATTATTACGTATAAACAACCTCGGATAAAGAAGAGATTGTGAAATAACCCTTACCTTGTACTTTTCCTTGGTTGGGGTAGGTTAACCTCCTGTATAATGGTGAAGTAATTGTTATTAAATTATACAAGAATCATATATATTAATATGATATCATATATGATCTTTTAACATTGATTTGTTAATAATATCTTAGAATTATTGTCGTTTTGGGTGTTAACTTACTTGTTTTCTTTTATATGTTTTGTTACGTAAGACATGTTTGTAAAGGATAGGTTGTATATTATTCATATCCAGAATGATATCAAGTCCTTAAACATCATTTTTAAATCATAAAATGATAATTATACTTGAATGGATACGATGGAGAATGAATCTCATCGCGTTCGTGGAGACGGTAGTCCGTACGTACGCATGAGCGACAATATCATTATTTTGATATTAAAATAATATATAAATGGATGGTATATCATATATACAGAATCATTAACATGTTATATTTATTATTTACATGAGTTACACATCATTATTATACCCATCCAAATAATATTATATTGAATAACAATTACACCACGCCGTGGAGACGGTAGTCCGTACGTACGCATGTATGGTGACATGTTATTCAAAGGGTTGATAGAATACTGAATATGGTTGTACCATATTTATAATAACATCACAGTATATGTGAGATACTGGAGTTATTATTTTAGAATGGTAAGAACAAATGAAGAATAAGTGGAAGAAGAAATGAACTTGGAGAAGGGTGGTGAAATCATTACCTCTTCTTCGGGTTCTTCCTTTTGATTTGATCAAAAGGGCTCCTTAGGTAGGCTTTCTGATCCAAATAAGGCCTCTAGGTTGTAGTGAGGGATGTTGGGAGAGTATTTGGGCAGAGTTTGGCCGAACCAAAAGGCTTTGAAGGTGTGAAGAAATGAGAAGGAGGAGTGCCCTTTTATAAGAGGGGTGAGGGACACCTTTGGAAAAGCTAAAAATATTAATTTATAATAAATTCATATTCGGTTTCCAATGGCTCCAAAGTTGACTATTCAAAGGCTAAGGTGGGGATAGGTCGAAAACCACTCAACCAATAGAATTTAGACAGGTTTGGGTACTTATATTAACCTTATCTTTAAGTATTAACTCTAAGTTAATTAGTTTCACTTTTACAATGTCTCTTTGTATTTTTATATAATATGGTTAATAAACTTACTATATACATCCAAGCGACCCCCAAGTGGTACATTAATGATGAACCTATCGTGATATAAGTCTCTTGGCCGAACCTTAGATTTTTAGGAATTTAATATCAATTAATAATATAATATTTGTTTTAAGAACTCTTTTATGTCAATTTTGACACTATTCAATAGTTGATTTTTGTGAAACTCATAACAGATTGATTACTTCGAACAAAGTCAATTAAATCAATCCTAATATATCATATTATCCTATAAAATTAGTTTAATTCATTAAAAGTTTCATATTATATTTATTTGGGTATTTATAATATCAATTATTTTAATTTTTCACTATTATAGTAATTACTGCATCATCATTGTTTCATAAATAAAATAAATTATATAATGTCTAAAAATTATAAATAAAATATCATTATGTAGGAAATATTTTTTATCTTTCTAATGAATATTTATAATCTAAAATCCAACATATATAACCCTATGTAACAATTGTTGTTCTAAAAGATATATGCTTTTGTCATTTTTGTATTTATTTTAACTAAATTAAAATAAAGTGTCATTATCACTTACAAGTGGATCCATGGGGTCCCAAAATAGACCCAAAGATGCCCATGGTCGACCATGTATCAACCAATAGGGTTAAGACACGTTTTAGGGTAATTTAGTATTATTATAATATTATTTGTTTAACCCTTATTTACCGGATTTACCCTTAACCATGGTAAATAAAATATTTACCGCAGTAATTATTAAAAATGTCTAAAAATAAAAGTTACCTATTTACACAATTTGAACATCCTGATTCCAATTATGGAATCCATTTTCCTAAATTCAAAATACAGAAGTGGCAGAAATTAATTTAAAATTAATTCCCGCTGTCAAAACAAAAAGCGTGTTTTTAAGAGATAATAACTATCAACAGATTGACACTTGTTTATGTTCGGTTTAATTGTAAAATTATGTCCAATGACAAACATTATATTAGATGGTAAAAATATATTCTAAATATACTTTAAAACCACTCAAATTCATAATTTATCACTATTAATTATTTTGATTAAAAAAGTTGTTTTTAATTAAAATTTAGTAATTTTCACTATTCATCAAAATATGAAAGTTATCTGAAATGTACCAAAATTTCTCCTTAGGCTAAATTCGATATTCCGAATCCAAAAATGAAGTCCATTTTAAAATACAAAATATATATAATTTTAAAAAGTAGGTATTACAATTCATATCAGCTAGTTTGATTGGTTGTTAGAACTCGGTGTTGCGTGCAACACACGCTATCGCATTATTCAAAGAGAAGCGTACCGTGGAAGCTTGGGATGTTTAATTTTAAATTTTTGATGTCCCCATTTAGTCAAAAAGTTTAAAATATTGTATTTAAAAAGGGTTCACTATTAAAAGTTGATAAAAGGGCAATACTGAAAATGAATTTGTTCTTGCATTATATCTAAGAAACTCATAATATGGATTCTAAAATTATATGGATTATATAAAGTTTAAAATTTATATAATACTATTCATAACCTTTTTTGAATGGCTTGTTTGGTAAGTCATGGTGTGCTTGAACTTTGTGTTGCATGTAGTAAAAGTTATTGAATTATTTTGAAGAACTAACACACTATGAAATCTTGGGGTGTTACAGAATTGATTTATTAATTATACAATATTTTTTAATTATTATCTCATACATTACTATTAGATAAATAAATTTTTAGATAATATGTTTTCAACATTAATTATACAAATAGAGATTGTCACTTAATTTAGTCAATTACAACCAATGAAAATGATAATGATAATTAATACTCATATGATTTCATATTTTTTACCTTATACATCTCCACCACACTCTGTATCTAAATATTCCAACATGATCTGATCAATTCATGCATAGAACATAATTCCATATTTATATATTACATGAATATAGAACAAGATATTTTTTATAGATCATTGATGTCTGACATTATTAAAAAATTAAAAACATGTTTCCACGAATAAAACATAATTGATATATATACATGTCTAAATATAATATCAAAGACTCCAATTATCTTTTAGTAGACGATGTAATGAACTAATTTTTCATCATTGTACCTCCGAAACATTTTTATAACAAAAATAACTATATAAATATAATTTATATCATGAATTTGGAAACAAAAAATTATCCCTAAAATATTTTTATATTGATGAGTAAAAGATCATTCCTTTTTTATTTAATTATAGAATATAGAAATATTTATGCACTCTCATCATTAAATTTTTAAAATCAAAACAAATTTTTAATAAATAATTATATAATTATATTAGTTTACTAATGGTATATAAACTTTCATTATTTTATAAATCAACCACGATATTATCTTTAATAGATGTCATCAAAAACATATTATAAAATACATTTTCTATTCTATGTTATGGGTTTTTTAAGTAAAGATCTGATGAAGCATTCAAATATCTATCATTATTTTTAATCTATATAAATTATTTCTTAATTTTTAAAAGATTTTATTCATAATTACCATTCTTAATATCAATAAATTGATCTATATACACTTACTCCTTGAGTATAATATTCTAGAATACAATATTGAAATTCATTTGATATATTCATACATTTTTTTGACAATATATAGCTATAGAATTACATTCAACCAAGTACTTATATGGGTGTAAAAATTTATACCAAATAAACACATTAAAATTTTTCATAACCGTTCCATTAAAATGTCTCATTTTCTCAAATATTGAGTCCATGCGTAACATATTTTTTGAGCACTAAAATTATTCAAATGATCTTATCTATTTGGAAATTTTTTGTCCAATGTATGATAATTCACTATTTTATTTTTCTCCTTATTCATTTAATTTATCAATGATTCATCTATTAAAATTTCTTAAAATATGATGGATCAACTTGTGATAATATACAATTATGCTTCATATCCAACATCCGCTAGGTTTGTATAGGAATAGATTTATCAAAAATGATATTTGATTCAATTATATATACTCATCTATTCATAAATTGTGTTATTATATGATCTTATTCACCATATTTTTCATACAATAATTCAATCTAGGAATCATTAATACACAAAATATTAATGGTTCAACCAAATTATTAAATAATTTAACACTATACATCAATAGATTCACATAAATTTATAATTATTTATTTTTTATCGAATATTATTTACTAAAATTGAATCCTTTCCATATATCTTATTGACTATCCTTTTATTAAATCACTTGTATGATTTATTCTTGAAGGGGTATCCTAGTGATATAAATTAACCCATGATGCCTTAAATTTTTCCTCTATTTCCCTCACTATTCATGACTTATCAATTTGTTATTAAAAAATATAAAACATAAATAGAGATATAATATTCTAAGAAATTTTTTTTATGAAATATTATTCCCTATGAGACATAGTAATTTTATATTTTTATGTGTAAAACTATTGTTTTATTAGTTCAATATAATAGTGTTGGGAGATTTATCTTTTGATTTTCATGGTATTTACAAAAATTTTCACAGTGAAGTTCTATCCTTCAATGGTTAAATTATATAATGATTTTATTAATAAATATACTTTGCATCTTATTACATGATTCTTTATGTATTCTTACTCGTCATAGGATGTGAATTCCACACCATTTTACAAAAATGGTGTTTTATTATTCTTTAGGTTTAATTTTAGTCTCACCATCTACCCACATGATATAATCAATATACCACCATGTTATCCTATATAAACATGATTCATTCCATTCTAATATATTCATTAATAACTGAGATGTTGTATTTGTAATTATATATTTCAAGAACCTTAATGGGATCAAATGCATTGATTTTAATTTTATTGATCATATTTGAATCAATTTGTTTCATTACTTGGTAAGTATTTTTTATTATTCCCCCCTTACACATTCCTAAAATGTAACCTATATATTATATCTTAGATTATGAATATCAATCTAAAAATTCACCAATAAAAAAATAAATATTCTTTTTAGATGAATATTCATCATATTTTAATGAAAATTATATTTTCCTCTTCTAACAAAATGGAAAAAATGATCTAATTGGTTCTAATTTATATAAGTCATTATTTGTTATCAAACTATTAATAATAAATCTTTATATAGTACCTTTTATCAAGAGTCCTTTACAAATATCTATAACTGTGAGGATATATTAAAAAGGTAATTGAAACCATAGTTGATTACATCAAAGACTATCAAAATATATAATATCCATACTCTTTAGTAAATCACAAAAAGTTATAGTCTTTCAACTTCAACTAATATTTTTTACTCTATAATTTTCAAAAATTGAAATATCATCAATTGATTCCTTAATATTATTCTATATTATATATATTATTATCATTTTCAATGAGTGACAACATTGATAGATCTAATTGAAATAGTTTTTCTTTGTGAGTGTAATTATAGACTTGATTTCAATTTATTTGTTCAATATTTACATTAAGAAAATTTAATAATTATTTGCGACACTATATGATATTAAATAATTTTTAATATCAAATATTTTTAAGGGAAGCACTTCTCTATCCATTGGGAAAAATTTATCTTTTGATTGAATTAATTTTTTCCCACCAGACGCATTAACTACTAATCTCAGTATATGTAATTTTGAGACTTTTGTTCCCTATAATTCATATCCTTATGATAAATATTTTATTTAATGAAATTTAATTCCATAAAAAATGTTTTATGGTTTGATATATATATATATATATATATATATTCTAAACCTACATTTTTGAATCATCATTTATTCCCCACAAATTTTGTATTGTATGACAAAGACATCTGTTAAAATTATAGTTCATCAATGGAAAGATATTCATACTATTTATCTAGATTTATATATCATTATAAAATCTTAAAGGATATTCATTAACCCTAAATGACTAAAGATTATATCAAACCTTCTATTTTGCATTGTTCAAAGTAGTTTTTAATCTTGCTTTTCACATCTCAGTTTCTGTTTCCTAAAAAATTTGGAATGTTCGTTGCATGATCCTTGGTTGTGTGTGATTCTTAGTGGTTTCACAGTAATCTAAATCATGTCTACCATATTTTTATTCAATTGAAAATAACAATGGTTCCAATATATATAACTAAGTATAAACCTACTTTCTAATGGGAGGAGTTCCTTTGGTGTTTTAGAACCAACAACTCTAAAGAACATACCTTGGTCAAGATGATGGGTGGTTGGGATAATCATACAATTTTGGTGGGAATTATTGAATATTTCCAGGATCTCTATCAGATTTAAGATATCTTCATGATATGATTCTTAGGACTTGATATATTACTACTGATCAATATGTCAATATCTTTATTAAGAACATGTGTTGATAAAAAAAAGTGTGTATATCATAGGTTCTGTATCATTTTCTTATTTATTTATAATACTTTAGTTGACAACCATATCTGAGAGATGTTGAGTTTATTTCCATATGAGGATGTGGTTGGTGTCTTGTATATGGGATTGAACCTCTATAGGGTGTCTTATATATCCTATATGAATATGAATAAAAACCAACATAGATTGTTTGACATTATTTAAGGTTTTGTGCCTAGACCAATCCATGTAGTTTAACATCCTGAGGGAAGATTGTATATATATAGCTCAATCCTCAATCGGTCATCCTACATATCTTGTTAAGATATGAATAAAATTTTTTTAGTAAGTTTTATGGAAATCTGCATCATGAAAGATTTGACAATAATGGTCTTAAACAAGATTTATTCATATAAGGATTACATGATTCAAATCAACAAGAATATCCCCCTTCTGTGAAAGATGATATGTAATTAGAAATAAATCCCAATTAAAGGTCCACACTAGGGTCATTATCATTATTCTTATTGGTATATGAATCTCCATTCTATAAGCCCATGTAATCCATTCTTGTTGTGAAAACCAAGAGAAAGTGTGTGATCAGACTCATTTTATGGGAGCATATTTGTACAGGGATTATACATTAAAATTTACACTTGAGAGGTATGATTACCAACCTCAAGAATGATTTGGTATGGATCATGAGACTTAATAAGATGACCTATGTATCCATTTTATAACTGAAATAAGAGTCATCATAGTTTTATTCGTACCTAACCTACTTATGGGTTTATGGTATTTGAGGGAAGGCCTAGTGATTACACCTAAATGGTTATCCATGTGTGAGACCTTGTATTATATATTAATGGATTATGAAGGATGTTATACTTGTGGGAGAATGTAGTCCCTTAACTATGTATTATTTGGGACATGGACGGACATAGACCAAGGTGTATCCCAATTAGAAATCAGGCCTTATGAAGGCATCCTATATATACTTTTTGGATAATAATTAGAGTTATCATAGTTTAGTTCATCACTAACCCATTCATGGTCAAGGCAGGGTGATCACTCTCAAAGAATGTTTTTTTATCCCAAAGGTTTTAGGAACACTAGGGCCTTGTCCAAGTGTCTTAGGATCGCATCCTATGTATACTATGTATGGACGGAATCATAATTCTTATATTTAGTGACTCTCTGACCATCGGGTGGGTTAGGATGGATGATCACACTCATAGACTTTATAATTATCCCATTTTTTCGGAATACAAAGGGCTTACACCATGATAGATTACCATTTTCATATTCATCGTGTATCTTCTAATAGATAAATATATATGGTGACTCTGAAATGTCTTTTGGATATTCTTAACATGACAAGGAGAATGCATTTGAGAGTATAAGACAAATATGGGTACATGAGTGGGTAACCCTATCCCATTAAGGGAAATCCCCGTATAAAATTTTTATGCGAAAAAAGGTTCCTGGATGGGGGTTTACATATTATAATCCCATAGTTTGTCTATCAAACGATGTTGACTTGTCCTAGTGGATCCTCCCAACATGTATTGATTTTCCACCAGACATGTTTTACTATATTCAAAATGTTTTTGGGGTGTTAGTCTAACATGGTAGACATGTACAAGGGTGTGAACCTATCATGTCCAATATTTTTTGAGTAATTAATGTTGATATTTCCAATATTGTTCATATGATCAGTTGTTTTCTCTAGAATTCCATCGAATGATCAAAGTGAACATGTCCTTGGTCATTCACATGATCATTCCACTTGTATAAAATGTATTCTCATGATCAAAGTGAATTGTCTTGGATTTCTTGAAATGATTAAAGTGGACATGTCCAACATATTTTGAATGATCAAATGGCTTTTCAAAGTGAATTATTCAGGATTTCTTCTCATGATCAAAGTGTATTTTCTAGGATTTCTTCACATGAGCATAGGTCACATGTGTAGTTCCATTATCCTGAAAATGATGAAATTTCTATATCTATCTCATGATCAACCTAACTATTCCTTGGGGTGTCATATGACGATGAAAACATGTTATGGATAATCTCAAGGTAATGTTAACTTGATGATAAATTTCAGCATGATCAACCTGAATTTTCCATGGAATGTTACTTAAAAAATATGAAATTTTAAGACACTATCGAATGGAAAGACTGGCATATTAATATAGTGTTGTGTGATCTTCTAGAATTGTCCGTGGAATGTCGTGTGACAAAAAAAATCCAATATCTATCATGTGATCAATATTACATGTCCAAACCCACCAAATATCATTGTGAAGCCAGTGAAGAATCTTGTGATAGTGTGACCTTTATTCAATCATGTGGTAGGGTATCATGAAAAATTTTACTATCCAATTCCATTCTATGTGTTTATGTCATATTCCCTACGTTATTATGACTCAAGATCAAATGGACAATATTTTCATGGGTGGAGGAGGGTATGGATACTGTTTTATTCCAAGGTATCATGTCCCAATGATTTCTTGGTAAGTGGGGGTTATGTCCATTGGTATATATTCATTTCAAATCCTTTAATGTCTTGAGGCATGCCATCCATGATCAAATCAATTGTTTTTTAATTATTCATGATATCACTTTCCCTTAATGGGGTCTTGTGAGGGGTTATGAAATCACGCACTCAAGTTTTTTGTTGAAACGATATGCATGAGAGATGGGGAACACTGCATGAAGAAGAGGGGTACATGGAATTTTCAGCATACTTCCTCTAGGGTGGATTTTCATGGAAATGGAATACACCTATGAACATCAGCAAGGATGTCCCATGGGTCCAAGGGCGTTCACTGCACAATAAAAGAGAGGAATCAAGAGACCAATGGGGCATGTCTTCCAACCATACATGGTAGTGTAACTAACCCACAGGCTTTATACGTATCATAACAACATAGTACATTATGGTGTAAAAATATGTCATATTATTCATGTGATCATGTGACCCAAAGTGGGTGTTGTGAGAGGATTTTCAAATATTTACATGGGATGTAAGGAGAGGATTCATTCATGGGAGATTGTTTTTACAATATATGGGGTTAACAACTGAATTGTATGTATATTGGTTCTTATTGACATAGAAAATTCATGAAAGGGAAGTGGTATTCAAGTTATAGGGATTCATGTCCATAGAGGTTCATGGAAAAGTGGTGGTGTCTCTTTATAGAGGGTTCAATTCAAATTATTTCTATTCATGAAACCACAATATCTCAAGATGATCATGTGATGGATTCTAGGGTGGCATCCTATGGTAGGTTCTCATGTTGAGAGTCTCATGATTACCAGGAGATTCCCTATAATGGGGGAGTCCAACTTCTCCTCCTTTATTTCCATTTTATGATTCCCTACCCCATTTTATCCTCTCACTTATATTTTTTTCTAAAAGGATGATTGTAAATATATGAGAGTTTGGTCATTCTTTATGCTACATTCCATGGTGACTGTTTCTTTTTCACTTACTAAAAGTAGTAGAGATCCTCTTATGATCATCATCATTAAACCATTACATGTACTTTCATCATGGAATGCTTGTAAGCCAAAAATGATTATCATAGTAAATCAATGGTCTTGCATGACCACTATTTTTCAAGTAATGGCCTCACAGACATCCTATAAGGATTCATGTGATCTCCGGTGGCTGAGCATGATCACATGTTGTTTAAGTTGAACAACTATGGAAAATAATAGATGGAATTACATAATGTCTTGGAAGAATTTCATGATCTGGTGGATTTCTAATGGATGAACATTGGACCACCACCAACGGTTTTTATAGTGTCTCATGGTTTGAATGTGTGGACTCATGGGATGAAATATCATAGTTGGATCTTCCAAAGTACCACATGCATGAAATTTGAGGTCCATTCATCCCTAAAGGAAATAGAGTGTGTCTTGGGTACCTTAGTTTGATCATCATATAGGGATGGTCATTATGGTCATAAATATTTGGGATCTTGAAGACAATATCAAGTGTGTCTTGTTGTGTCAAACCAGGGGTGTCAGCGAGGGAAGACAATGAGAAGAGGTTAAAGAAAACACATAATATTAATTAGATGGCTGAGATTATCTTGATAAGACCATAATTCTTCAATCTATATTTTTTATGGAGGAACAATATACAAGGAATGTGTGTTATCCTATATCAATATGTCATGTGGATGGAGAGATATTAATAAGAGATTTTGTGAATGAATCACCTTTATTTTGAAGCAGGTCAACACCCTCAACACCTTCACCCTTGCCCTCACTAGCCACGTCCACCAATTATGTTGCTAGCCTAGGATCACTGAGACTACATGCCTTGTGATACACCATATTAGCTCTCTACTTTCCCACACTCTTGCTGCTGAGATAGCTGGTTGGATAGCTCCCATGGTGTGGTCGAGGTGACTCCAAAATGTTCCCTTGGTTGAGTTAGAAACACTACTATAGATATTCAATTTTAAAGTTCTTATAATTGATTTTAACAATACTAAAAACCATGTTAATTGCAATAATGATATTTCCATATTTATTAGTAATATTTTTGGCACTGATAAAGGCCAAACAATATGCGATGTGATATAATATAACCGCACACCCATCAAAAAACTATAATTTAAAAAAAATTTGTATACATTTAACATGACATCATCAATATAATAAATTCCTCCCATGGTATATAAAAAACATTTCTATATACATTTCAATCAATGATTTATATATTTACATTTACAAATATCCTACACACATTTAAAAACATTAATTTTTCGTCTTTTGACACCTGTGATCCCCTATCAAAAATGTCTCCCGATATATTGATTTCCAAATAAATCATTTTAACCAGTGAAAAATCTTCCACCTATATATGAAAACAAATATTATGTTACTAATACTTTAAAGAAATAAATTAAGCATTAATATGAAAGAATACATTAATAAAATGTCAATATTTTATAAGAAATAGTCATTTGAAGTTATACTAGTCAAACTGTGCATCATATTGAGGTGGGGTTGATTCCTACATGTCACAAATGACTCCGGGATCATTTACCAAATGTATCAAAAAAATATGATTGTTTTTTCTTAGTTTTACATATATCACTACTTCATTAAATTAAATTAATATCAATTTTAAAAAAGGAAACATTTGGAGTTATATCGGGTACAACCTTCATTAAATTGAGGTGAAACAAAATCATACCTCTCAAAAATTATTAATGGATCATTTTCCTAAGGTATCAAAAATATATGAATGCATTTGATTGGTTTTTAGTATGTGAGTTTTGTTTTTTACTAACATGTTGTTTCAAACACAAAACACGCATTTTGAGTCATACTGATCACATCGTGAGTCATTTTGATGTGAGAATGCTTCATACATGTCCTAAATGACTTATAAATCTATTTTATAAATTATGAAGTCTATAAGAGAATGTTTTATTGGTTTTCAATGATTGAAACATATTGAACTAAAATTTAAATTTTAAACTGATAACGGGAACTTTTAGTCTTACCAATCACACTCTGCATTTGATTGAAGTTTTGTTGATTCCTACAAAACAAAATTGACTTGGGGATCATTTTCCTAATCTATAAAATAAATCTAAATGTGTGGGTCAATTTTCAGTATGTCACTTTTTCTTTTTTACTTAAATTAATGTCAATTTCAAATAAAAAGTCACACATGGAGTGATACTGGTCACACCATGAATCTTTTTAAGATGATGTAGACTCCTAAACATCAAAAATGACTCATGGATAATTTTTCTAAATTATTAAAACAATCAGAATGTGCTTTTTTTAGTTTTTAGTACGTCACTTATCTTCTTACTTAAATTAATGTCAACTTTAAATGGAATTATACACTTTGAGTCATACTGGTCACACCATGCATCATATGGAGGTAAAGTTAACTCCAACCCATCAAAAATGACCCTTGGATTATTTTTAGAGATTATGAAAACAATCATGTTGTGATTTCTCTATTTTATATACGCCAGTTGGGTGTTTTTACTCAAATGCCATTTCATTCTAGAAACATGCACTTTATGTTATACAATTGAATTGTGCATTATTTTGTTATGATACTGCTTTAGACACATCATAAAAAGAATATGAATTACTTTCCTAAACTATCAAGACAATCAGAATGTTTTTTCTTGGTTTTTAGTGAGTGACAAATTTTGAACTAAAATGTCAATTTTAAACGGATAAGGAATACTTTTAGTCATACTGGTCACACCATGAATCATTTCTAGGTGTGGATGATTCATATACAATAGAAATAACTCATGGATTGTTTCCCTGATGTATTAGAACAATATGAATTTGTTTTATTGGTTTTCAGTTTGTCACTTATTCTTTTTAACATAAATTAATGTCAATGATAAATAAAAAGACACAAATTGTGTCATATTGGCCACACCATGAAACGTATTGAGCTATGGTTGAATCTTAAACATATGAAATAATTCATGGATCATTTTCCTAAAATATCAAAACAATCCTTATAAATTTTCTCAATTTATATTTTGTCACTTGTTCTTTTTTACTTAAATTTATCTCAATTTTTAATAAAAAAGACACAATTTGAGTCATACTAGGCACACCGTACATTGTATTCAGGTTTTTTTGATATCTACATGTAAAAAATTACCCATGGATCATTTTCCTATTGTATCAAAACAATATTGATGTGTTTTCTTAGTTTTCAGTATGCTAGTTGTGTGTTTTAACAAAAATTTCATTCCAAACTCGACACATGTATTTTTAGTCATATCGATTGAATCATGAATCAGTTTTATGTGAGACTACATCAGAAACATTACTAATGACTTATGAATTTATTTCCTAAATATTCAAAACAATCGATGTTCATTTTATAGATTTTCGCAAGTGACACATTTTAAACAAAAATGACAAATTTAAACGTATAATGGAGAATTTTATTCATATCAATCACACCGTATGTCAGATTATGGTGTGGTTGATTTCTACACATAAAAAATGACCCATGGAACTTATTTTTAAAGTATCAAAAAAATATGAATGTATTTATGGAGTTTTAAGTGTGTCTCCAATTATTTTTTATTAAATTAATTTCAAATTTAAGTAAAATGATATATTTGGAGTGATACCAGTCACACAATGTGTCTTATTGAGGTTTGGTTGACTCTTACTTGTCAAAAATGAATGCTGGATCATTTTCCTAAATTATCAACAAGATTAGAATGTGTTTTATTTGTTTTCATTATGTCACTTTTTTTTACTTTAGGTAATGTTAATATTAAATTAAAGGACACAAATTGATTATACCGGTCATATAGTGCATTGTATTGAGGCGATTCTAACTCTTACAAGTAAAAAATAACTCATGGATAATTTTTTTTAATATATGAAAATAATCCCAATTAATTTACACAGTATTCAGTATGTGAGGTATGTGATTTTACCTAAATGTCATACAAAACATGAAACAAACATTTTTTGTCATACCAGTCCCATCATGTGTCAGTTTCATGTGATACTACATCATACATGTCATAAATTACATTTGAATTGCTTCCATAAATTATCAAGACAATCATATTTTGTTTTGTTGGTAAATTCTGAGTGACACATTTTGAAATAAAAATACCAATATTAATCCGATAATTTACACTTTTTGTTATACCATTCACAATGTGCATCAGATTGAGGTGTGATTGATTACTAAAAACAAAAAATTACTGATGGATCATTTTCCCAATGTATCGAAATAGTAAGACTATGTATTCTCAGTTTTCAGTATGTCGATTTTTCTTTTTAAGTAAATTAATGTCAGTTTTAAATAAAATGACCCAATATGATTCATACCAAACACATCATGTGTTACTATGCTTTCTATTTTATTATTTTTTGAAATAGAAACAAAATATTATCGACATTTATCATTTTCCTTCAACTTTCCACCATTTCTTTTGAAAGAATGTGATAAATGTTGACAATGAAGGGTTGTAAACGTTTTGATAGAGAAAAATTCTATAGAAGACACTATCCACATGATTAGTCAAAATTTTAATTTATATTTTTTTATTGATTTAGGGAACATATAAAATTTTAAGAAAGAATATAGTCTTTTAAAAAACACATTACCTTCTTATTGAATTTTGAGTTGTAGCCTCGAAGTCCTATCTCTCATAAGCATGGGCATCTTCGAATGAACCACCCCCACTCAAACAAAGGAATCCACCTTTATAAGGAAAAAATATTATATAATTAATTCCAAATGAAGTAAATTATTAATAAATATGAATCTATCCATTAATTCTATAGAAGTCACATTTTCATGTTATTTGGGTACATTCATCCATCAAGTATGTTGTTAATTAATTTCTGAGCACATCTATATCATCTTTTGAATATGAGTATTTTCATCAGTCATAGTAGTATTGGAGAAATATAAATGTACAAAGGATTAGTATGTATTTAAAATGAAATAGTAATTATCTTCGAAAATACCACTTCTAGGATGCTAGTTTGTTAATATAATATATTCTATCTCATAAATTTACAAACAGAATAACCACAATTATTTCCATGTCTTTTTTTGGACACTAAAAAAACATGGAGTAGAATAAGTAATTTATTTTCATATGTGTTTGTATAGTGAAATCATATTATATACACCTTGTTACTTTTCAAGTCATAGAACCTGTCTCTGTCCTCGTGCATATCCCCTAGCCTCATTCCTTATTTTTCAAGATATTATTTCGCCACCCTATTATAACATAATCCTCATTAAATGAAAAAAAAATTATATAAATTGATGTTTTGTTCAAAAACATTGAATGTAGTGGCTTACAAATTGAAAAATGGAACCATGTGTGGATGGTTTGTTTGATATTCATTCATTAAATCTTGGAAATAAATCTTTATAGTATCCAAATTTACTACAATGGGCATCCAATGTAGCATAAAAATAAAAAATAAATGAGTACTCAATAAAATGAAAATATAGATAACATGCTTTAATTGTAGAGTTTTACCCCTACATTGTTTGTATTAAATAGAGTGTGTCATCCAAAATTTTCCATTTCAAACTACTTTACCAATCCTGCCACTATTTAATCCTTTCTTGTATCTATTTTTGGTTATTCTGTAGGAGAGTTGTGAGGAATAACGGGAACAAAAAAATTCATGGGAAAATACTTTCAATTATTTTTTATATATACACGTAACAAAAATAAGAATAGTATTTATTCATAATTAACTTGGTATATTAGATTTTGGAAAATAGAATTATTGAAACATACCTCATGTATACATTTACAACTGAGTCGCTTAGCCAATCATAGTCGAGGATTAATATTAAATTCTCAACACCAATGAAGCCTTGAACATCCTCTCCATACATATTTTCTTCAAAATCAACTATTTGAGTATTCCCATTTATTGACATTTTATCCACAAGAATATTTAATGATATAATATATAGATATAGAATGGGCAGGGTAATGGTGCTTTCGGCAGATCTTTTTTTATTGGTTGGTCAACCCTTTAGATAGTTTTGAGTTGATCATTCATTTCACCCCCTTCCCTTTATCTATAAGTAACAACATTTATCAATCATTACATTTTTAAATTTTTAAATTTTTATCATGATAAGTAAATTGAAAATGAGTACCTCTTTATTGGCAATGTTTTTTACATGATGTGATAACCACGAGATGAACATTCTAATAGGTTTTTCGGTAATATGAATATCTTTTTCATCAATTGGAGTAGCTAGCTCAGTGCTCGGATCATCAGCTATGCTAATCAACAATCTCAAAAGACCTGTTGGAAGTGGTATGATATGTAGAATGCCATTTTGGATATTGAACACTATATCCCCTGCTACTTGGTGATGGGTGGGTTTTGATAGATATAAATCAAAATCATTATCACCACATAGAATATCATTAAAGGAAAGGTATCAATTTTTTTTGTTCTCATTTAATATAAACATTTATTAAAATATTTATTGATAAAGAATAGACATATCTTTGAGGAGAATGAGTTGGCATAAATATCAGGGGGGTGGAGGTTGGGCATGATCTTAACTCGGTGGTTGTTCTTGAGTTTTTTATTCCCTTTTCTCCCCCCATAAAATTTGGTAGTATCTCTGTATTTCATTGGAATTGTTCTTCAAGGGTAAGTAGTCTGTCTCTCATGAATTTAAATTTTCTACTTTTTTCCACCTCTTGACTTTTCACAAAAATATATTTTGGTTTTCACCCTAGAACCCACACCACTGACATGGTGATACATTTTTGGCCTTTTCAAGGCCACTGATAGTATGTGTTCATCCAGTATAGGTTTTTCTGATTCCTATGACTATGCCGGATAGAAAATTTTGGAAAATAAGTGATAATTGTTATTTAATAGTGATAAAAAGGGAAAAAATTCATTATGTAATAGTTAAACACATTTCCCAAACTTTTTATTTGTTTTCATCTATTAGTATCCCATCATAATTTATAGGTTCCTCCTTCCATAGAACATGGAATGGGATGGAAGTGTCATTGTATTTAGTGTCATCAATCGATATATAAACAGAGGAACATAATTATGTTGTTTTCTCATGTTACATAAATGTAATATGGTATATTCAAAATACGTAACTGTTTTTTAAAGTAAAACATACCCAACACTTACTTTATGGTAGGGGTATGCTAGTTTGGTTGCTCATTATTTATTTGTAGTACTCAGTTTCTATTTTATAATTAAACAATTGTAAATCAAAGTGATTATTACACGTATCGTAAAACAATGTGTTACTAGCCACAATGTTCCTAAAAAGACACATCAGAAAGATTACTAGTAAATGTATCCTCTGCTTCTTGGGTTATCAGGTTTGCATTGATAAGTAGTGGACTCATTTTTATTTTCCCATCAAAATATTTAAGATAATTTTTTGTTATAATTTTGTGAAATCCATTGTGAATTCTTACAGAAAACATTTATTCATATTTCTTGTGGGTGTGATCTAATATAAATTCACGTTCTAATGGATTATGAATAGTAATCCAATGTTTCATTATTTTATTTTTTAGTAAAATAAAAAAATTATATCTCAATGTTATTATAATATCTTCCCACATTCGTTTCTTAAGCCTAGGAACAACATGGTTTCACGAATCTACATAAATAAGCATGCATTTTTGAGTGACAATTCCAATGTATCTTCGGAACATTTCCTCGTTGGGGTTAAAATTTTGGTCCTATACATTTTATCTGACCATATAATTTATTCCATTGAATTTTTCATTAATTATTTCTTCTAAAAAAATCAAACTATGATTCTACAAATTTTTTTTGCGTCACTGGTCCTTCATCACCTACCATTTCCTCAATTTCATGATTGTTAATATGTTCATATTGAGATGTATCATTGACATGTGTTGATGATTATTGTACCTCTACACTAGGAGAAGCAACAAGTTGAAAAACCGATTGTTCCTCAATAATGGGAGCACAATCATGTGCATGAGGTCAATGTTCCTCTGCACTTCGAGCAATAGAAGGTTGAGAGACTTGTTGTTCATCGGGATTGGGAGGACCAGAGTATGCAAAAGACTTTATATGTAGAAGCGGTGTAACATTTAATTTATATTAATTAAATATAGAAGTGAATGGATAATAACATGAGGCAACACGATGTATATTAAAAAACATATAACATGATTATTGAACTCACTTTTTTATTTTTTAAAGGATGAATGAATTTGAACCCTCTATCTACTATCTAAATATTTCAATTATGGTATCCACTAACATAAGAATCATCGTCTACATTAAGACCGCTGTGAAATGATTGTGAAATACCAATTAAAGGGTAATCCTTACTTAAATTTTCATCTAACCCTTATATGGTATTTTTTGATAACAGAGAAACTGGCCACTTTCAGATTTCGGTATCTTGAACTTAAAATAAATATACTTCATGAAATTCCATTAAAAATAGTTAATCATTTTAAAATTCCTTATTGAAATCAACTTTCAAGAATCCCAGTTCATCTATTTTAAAATCACTGCTATTATAAACACAGTTTCATTGAAAAATATGCACTTGGAATCTTTTATAATCCAACCACGTATTTGTTTGGTGTTTCCAAAGTATAATATATTTGTGTAAATTGGATTTCAATACTTGATACCAGAATCATGAATCGCTTCAGCCACATGTGTAACTCCACTATTTTTCATGTCACTTTTTTCATCATGCTCATATGTATAGAATGTATAACCATTAATTACCTAACAATTATAATATATTTTTTACACACTTGGTCCTCTATCTAGCCATCAAATTCAATCTAAAATTGAATCCAGATAATCATTTGACTCCATAAAAATATGCTCTAGAACCCATCCTATAAACCATGGATAATGTTTATTCCATATCCTTATTTTATCCATTTATTGACTAAAATTCCAAATAATTTCACTATGGGTTTCAAAATATGGGGAAAACTCAAAACTATAATGTAAAATTTAAAGTTGGGCTTGCTCCTAATCTATATTATTTATTGTGACAACATCTCTTCTAGAAATTCTTGCACCCACAATCCACCCACTGTGATTAGATTTTGGAAAACTAATTCTTTCCACCCTGAATAGGTATTCAGTATATAATTCACTGTCTTCCTCATTAAAATGTCAATCTTCATTAAAACCATCTGTCCAACATCGATTTTTGATTTAACCTTTCAAAATTTACCTGTACCATTAAATGGGGTACATCCATTTATAGTGTATATGATAAAATATTAGAATATATATCACCATGTGAACTAGAAAATGGATGATCATATCAATGAATTTTGGTAGAAAGAACATTACCAATTCACATAATATGAAGGCAATTTTTGTTCTATTTTCAGTAATTTCGCTAGGTATACAACATTTCTGAAGATAGACTTGACGAAGAAACGTAGGTTGGTTAATTTATGACATAAATTATTGTAAAAAATTATATGTAAAGATATAGGCATTAGATCTTTCATAAAAGCAAGTAAATTATGTGATTTCAGACCCTTTACCAATAAATTGGTCATCAAAATGATGTTCTTGATATTTGATGAATACCACTATATTAACATTCATCATTCATGAAGTTGAAAAATGTATATCTTTCATTCCTTAAAAGCTTTTAATATGCTTGAGGAAGAAAATTTCATTTTTCACCCTTCACCAGCCCCAACTCATCTCGTATTCCCATGTCAATCATGTCCATCCTAGACCTATTTACGTCCACTATTTTTTCAAGTTCGTTTAGTAACGTGTCGATGAAACTATCAAATACATTTTTATCAAAATGAATAAAATCATGAAAATTTATGACGTATAGAAAATTCTAGTATGTTCATTTAAAAAAATGATATCTTTTTCAACTTGTTTTCATATGATTTTTCAAAAATGGTTTATGAAAAGTTGTGTCCAGCTGTTTTACTTTCTCAAACAGTTGATCACCTATTAGTGGAGATTATTTTGTATGTCATTTTTAACTTCCATTGAATGAATTCATCCAATACAGGTACATATATCATTGTGTTAGAAATCTATGATGTCCTAGAAACGTGGTTTTTGATGAATGTTTCACCATAATTGACTATGTAGCTTGTTCACAAACGGGACACCATTGATTTCATTTAATGATATATCCTGAAAAATTTTCATACGCATGAATTTCATTCATCATCCCATACAACATGTCTCTCAATGTGAAATATTCATTTCTATAAGAATTAAACAATGTAACCCCTGAATCTCATATTAATTTCAAATCCTTAATCAATGGATACAACTAAACATCAATATTATTACCTAGTTTTTTGGGTCCTAATACATGCATAGATAATGAAACATGAATATTTATCATCTTATTTATAAATTTAGGATACTAAAGATAAATTCTATTCTAGTGAAGAGATTCTTCTAGGTGAAATACTTTCTTATACATATTTCTTATATCTATGTTCCACATCGATTTCCCGACAGTCTCCTCACATCGCAATAGGCGCCTAAAAAATTTAATTTCATGATAGTGCCATAAAACTTTTGTTGAGACAAGTTATTATTTATTGTATTAATAAGTTCCAAAATATGGGAATTTTTAAAGTGATTTTGGGTCCTTGGGTGACATTATACAATTAGTCGGGCATGTTTGTATTCCTTCATAAATCATACCCATCGATCATGTCATTTTATTCATGTCGTATGTTCAGCTCGAGAGATCATTATCTTTTAGGAGAATTTCATTCAAGAGAGAAAGTAGTTCTATAAAAATGGAATCACACCATCCATTACATATTTTAAAATTATACATCTTCAGTATGGCTGAAAATTCTATATATTTAGTCCAACCCACACAAAATGGCTTGTTTTCCCAACTCATTACCTTCTCAAAAAAATTTAGGCAGTCAAAAATTTCATCTTCAATAATCCTTATCATTTCCTCAAAACAATATTCATCAAAATTAAAATTTTTAATCAAATAATCAATACATATTTATTTAATTTCCACACATGTAATCATATCATATGATAAAAAAAATGTTTTATTATCCCAGAAACTAGCTAAATTCAATCGTTCCCCATGTCTATTCCAAAATTTATAACTTATATCTATTATCTGAAAGATTAAGTGTTCTTAGAACTCCTCTAGACTAATTTTTCTTGAATAAAAATATTGTAAACACAGAAAAATGATTTTGAGAAGGGTCATATTCATGATCTTTTGAAAACTGGATGATGTCTTTTACTCCATCTTCATACTCTTTTGTCTGACAATTGGAATCCCTCGATTCATTATTCATATCCATCCTATTTTATTTGTTAATATTAATATTTAACAAAATAAATACATAAAACTTATAAAAATTAACCTACGCTAAAAAAATTTATATGCTTTAAGTCTCTTCCAATACTCATCCCCAATATCCTCTTTCCAGAACCAAGGTCCTTCATTTAGGATCTTCTAGATAAATAAATCATTAGGTCTTCCATCCTTTCCTTCATTGGTCCAACTAAGAGAAATTCATCCACATAATAAAGTAAAATGATAAAACCCCCACAATAATAAACCTTCATTTAGGAGAAATTATTTACATTACACTACATAAATATTAATTCTACCATAAAATGCTTGATATTTTGGTTACCCTGTTTTGGTGCCAATATAAGCCCACAAAAAAACTCTATTTAAGACTGGAACAAAACCATCTATTCCACCTAACTAACCCTCACATTCATATTTAGTGACACTTCTATAGACATAGGAAACTATACAACCAGGGAAAAGGAGCTAGTGCATGACCTAACTAGTATAGTATAAATTTTGTCCTATTTTATACTTCATAGGGTTCCAATGCTGCCAAAAAATTGGAAATGAGAATAAAACAGATAACTTCATCTCATGAATAAATATAGTATATGTATTAAATCACTTTTCAACTATGACACCCTTATAAGAAAGAAACCACTTTCACATCCATGAATAAGAATCAAGAATTTCATATCGATTTTTTTTAAAGGTAAAGGGGACAAGCCCCTGTTTATTGAACAAGAAAAAAAATCTCCTTTTGAAAGGAAGAAGGAGGTACCCAATACAATGACAGATGAAAGAACATCATGAAGAACATGCCTCGCAGCCAACAAGGATCCAAAAGTCAAAAGGAGACAAAAATCAAAGCGAGAACAAGCCAAAAGGTCTAATCACCCCCCTAATCGAAAATGCAGCAGCGGAATCCACCAAGATGAAGCGACACCCCCTATGCGATGAGTGCGTTGTGATGGAAACACAACCAAAGCAGAGCACTCCTCCAACTCATACTGGAATATGAGAGGAGGACTGGATGATATGTGCCAGCACACCAATATCTCGTTCAAGCCACCCTCGATGATGCAGATGATAAACTCACTATAACATCAACCTGATGCTCTGAAATATCCCATAGAGACCACCGAGCAAGATCAGTCAAGAAACGCATCCATCGAAAAGAACAGACGGCTGAATGATGGATGTCAAGACACCCATCCCTCCATCAAGTTCGCCCACCCAACAAAATATTTAAAACAGAATACGACATCCAAATGCAAAAAGACCAACATCATGCTAGCACCAGAAGATTGTATCCCAATGACAGTCTGATCCAGCAGAAGCAGAAATGGGATTTTGAAAGAGAGTGAACAGAGCAAACACTGCACAAATCTGCCAAGATCATGCCTGCAACTGCCCTATGTCATGCCACCTCCAACAAACCAGAGCGGACCTCCTCACGAACCAAGTTGAGGAATGCCGCACGATCTTGAACAACGAACATCCGAAGATTCCACCATCCAAGATCCCACCTCCTGGAAAACCCGAATTGAATCCCCATCAAGAAATCCGGAGATGAAGGGAAAGCCATCCACGTCCGCTGAATCTGAAAAAATAAACCGCAACGCAAGGGAACCAGATCAAGAGATCTGGAAAGGAGGGAGTGCAATAGAGGACTGCTGACCAAACCAGATCTGACCTCATCACGATCTAAGCTGAGGAACGCCACACAATCTTGTTCAACAGACATCTGAAGACACCATCGTCCAAGATCCCACCTCCTGGAAAACCCAAAACGAACCACCATCAAGAAATCTGGAGACGAAGGGAAATCCATACACATCCACTGAAGTTGAAATAAATCAACCACAACGCAAGGGAACCATATCAAGAGATCTGGAAGGGAGGGAGTGCTGAAGAAGACCACTGGCAAGGAAGAGGCGAAAGAACAGAGGCGGTGAAAGAACAGGTGGGAAACCAGAACCTAAACCGATGCCACGAGGTGGGAGGAAAGAGACTCCACTGCAATAGGGGAGTAGAGAAAGAAACCCGCCGAGCTAGAAGGGACCCCAAGAGGGATGAAGGGAGAATGCCTGGCGAAGTTGTTTCTGGGCGGTGATGGGGGAAACCCTAGCAGAGGAGCCCTACCAAGGAAGAAGAGACAAGCCATGCGAGTGCAGCACCATATTTTAAGAATTTCATATTGATATTAAATCATATCCCTATGACAAAAAGGTCTAAATAGAAATATTAATCAAAGTCCACACTAATTTTAACCATACAGGTGATGTTAAATGTGAAATAGGTTTATGATTTACAAAGGGGTTAAACAATAATTCAACTTTTGTGGGATTTAGTTCATGATGGATAACCTATGTGTTGGATATATTTTGTGACATTCCATTTCGATGGTTTTATTGTCAATATAATTTTCATCCCTATACAATGTATTAGTTTTCTTAATTATATAAAAATTGAAAGATAAAATATTATGGAAAACTATATTTTATATGTCCTTCAAAAACTATTTATAAAATCACATTTTTATTCCCATTTAAAAATTAACCATTTCCACAAATTTATTTTCAAAATATAACACCATTTTGGGAATAAATAAATCAATTCGAAGCACAATTTCGTAAAACAACAATTAGTTTTTTAATAATTATAAAAAAAATCATGACCCAGCAGTATAAATGATTTAAAATGAGTGTAAACCCTCAATATTTTACAATTTTTTATTTAAAAAATCACACACCACTAGTTAAAATTAAACTATCATTATGTATGCTTCAAAACTATTCACATCTCTTTATGAAATCCAATCGGGTGGGTTGAAAAACACATGGAATCAAACCTATGTCCATGCCATGACTTAAAATAATTTTAAACCTATTTAAACTAAAAAATAGTATGTTTAACACATATAATTGTCTAAGAAACATTTCAAAAACACTTGGATCATTTTAAAAGATGCACTTCTACATTTTCACAAAGACATAAATCCCAATAGAAACAATTTATGAAAGATACATGATTAATAAATATATTTTTTAAAATATAAAGCTATAAATGGTTTACACATGATCTAGAATATGAAGCCAAACCAAAAAAATTTATTTGAAAGGGATATACTTTATAGTAAATATCGTAAAATAACACAATATGAATATTGTGTATTTATGACCTATGGTGACCTCTACATCCCAATTACATTTTATCTTTAACACATAACTATGGAACACAACTATTAAAGTGTGACCCTTTCCTTTTACCTATTTCATAGACAACATAGCCTATATACACACCAATGTGTATATACATGGTGTGAAAAAATATCATAGTAGGATATCATCAATGACTTTAATCCATTCATTTTTAAGACAAACAAAAAAATTATAGTTTTATGGAAAATATTGAAAATAAATTTATTTCATAGGGTTGAGTAAATAAAACTAACAAAACATATATTTATCTTTTAAATAAAATAAAATTTACCAAGATACAAGAATAAGATGAAATAGTAATTATATATTAAGAATCAGTCATTAATTGGTACCTACCAAATGCCAAAATAGATAATCTCTATTGAAAAATTAAGAGAAACATTATACCATAATATTTTTGTAATAACAATTCTACACAATCAACTCAAATATTTCGTGGAATATTCCCAAAAAACAAATCAATCACTTTACAAGTCAAAAAACCAATGTATTAGACTAATGAATCAAACCAAACACATAATTCATATATCAAAAAATATTTCGAACAGTAAAATCCAATAATTAAACATTCATTGTCGAAGCATTCCAAATCAAATAATGAAATACCTTAGATTTGGCGGTTTGGCAGTAGTAGAAGGGACTGGCGGTGGTGGAGTTTGGGTAGGCGGTAGTAGCAGCGACATCAGAGGATATAAAGGAGTTCGTGGCAGAGGTGGGGTTCACAGCGGAGGTGGGTTCGTGACAGAGGATGGTTCGTGGAAGAGGAGGGGTTTGTGGTGAGGTGGGGTTCACCGTGTAGTGGAGGTGGGATTGTAGCGAGGTTGGGTTTGGTGAGAGGAGGGGTGGGTGGCGGTAAAGATGTGGTTCAGGAAGAAGAGGAGTCAGCGATGCAGGGTCGACTTCCACATGATCTTGAGGTCTTCTATAGAAGAAACCGACAGTTAGGGTTTATTTATAAAATAAGATGATTCTTTTATCAGTGGTAGTTAAAACCCACTTATAAAGGTATGTTTTATCAATGCTAAAATAGAAAGAACCGATAAAACATGCCTTTATGAACCCATTTTAGCCATGATAAAAATATAATGTAAAAAAATTATTTATATTGATATATATTAATAAAATTATATATATAATAAATATGTATTTATTGATTTATAATTATAACTATAAATAAATATATAGTTATTTATATTAATATATATAATTAATATATTTATATAATTATATATATATATAAATATTGTAAATAAATATATATTTATTTATAATTATAAAATTAAAATAAATATTCTAATTATAGATATTAATAAAATTATAAATATTTTTTTATGAATTTATAATTATTGAAATAAATAAATATTTATTTATTTAAATAATTAAAATTTTATAAAAAATATATTTATTATATTTATAATCTTATATATATATAAATTATTAATATATTAATTATTCATATATATTAGATTAGAGATATACATAATATATTTCTTATAATTTTAGGATTACTTAAATGAATAATTTTTTTTATAATTATAACTATATATATATATATTAAAATAATTATAAAATTAAAACTTGTATATTTATTATAATTATAGCATTATAAATATATATTATTTATATAATAATTATATACATTTATTAGGTTATAGATATAATAAATTTATTTCTTATAAATTTATAATTATTTAAATGAATATATATTTATTTATAATTATAAATATATATATATATATAACTATTTTAAAACTATAACCTATATATTTTTTATATTTATAATTATTTATATATGTATAATTAATAATATTTTTATAATTTTATAATTATTTAAATATATTTGTATTTATTTATAAATATAATTATAAATATTTGTATATATTTATCAATACTTTTATATATTCTTAAATAGATTTATTTAATAATATATACATATAAAATTATAATAATAACTAATATTTTTTTATAAATTAATAATAATCAAAATAGATATATATATATATATATTTATAATTATAACTGTAAATAAATATATATATTTATTTGTAATTAAAAATTATGATAAATATATATTTATTCATAGTTATAATTATAAATGTATATATATATTTATTTATTTTACTAATTAAAAAATCATAACAAATATATTTAAAATTTTATAAATATATATTATTAATATATTATTTATAATCTTATAATTATATAAATAAATCTATATTTATTTAGAATTATTCTCAAAAGGTTCAGAAGAAAGGCGAAACCACTCCTAATGAAATTCATTAGAAAAATAAAGACACCAAATGAAAGAGAATGTACTAGGTCAAACAAAGACATGCATTTATTCAAAAAAAGGAATACTACAAATGAAGAGAAGATCCATAATCATGATCAAATTTATCATTGTTGTTGGCAGTTTCATACTCTGACTATGAGTTATTTTGATTGAAAAGCACACAATACTTCTCCCTAAACTTTTTATCCTTCAGAGTGAGCCCTTTAGAGGAAGATCTAGTTGACATGTTTGGACACCCACAAACCCAATCATCATGACCACACATGTGACCACACTTTTTTGGGTGTCTCCCCCGCTGTTAGGTTGTAGCTTGTTGCTAAGCCTCTCCCATCTCTTCTTTATCCAAATCAGATACATATTTCTTCATGAGGGTCTGCTGAGACCCTTTGTTCCATTACTTATACTTTTCCTCTTCTTGTCTAAAAATCATGATTGTTTGATTATCCCTTTGGTCAACAGGCTATGAACCATTATTCCTGGTCATCTAAAACCCTTCATTATCCACAGAGTCATTTCCATTAATTTTCTTATTCAGTTTAGAAAGAACACTGGAATTCATATTTTGATTACCTTTACTTATTCTTAATGAAAACTACCGAGTCATGAGAAGGTCATCAACCATGGCATGTGAATTGATTTCCGTCATTTCTTTCTCCTCAAAGAGATTAATTATATTTACCAAATCATCTTGCCTATTATAATCTAGAGTATGACTATCTCTTTCCCCCCTTACATTCTTGCCATCTTCATCATGAATAGATGACCAATGTTTCTTCTTATAAGTGAACTGAGCCTCCACCTCCACATGCATTGCAGAAGAAGGTTGTCCACTATTATAGGTAAGGCCTAAATTTTCAACTAATAAAAAGACATTAACATTCCTTTCACTTTCATCTGATGGAGAAGTCCCCCTCTTCCCATAATTCTACCCTTCATCAACCATAAGTAGGCTTCTACAACCATTCGATTCATCATTCCCTGCACTTGAATCAATAGAAGACACAACATTCATATTTGACTTCATGCCTTGCTTCAAACAAGATTTCATATCAGGATTGCGAGTGGAGTAGTGATCACAAACCAGCAGCCGCCTGTAGTTAGCTCGATCATGACCAATTATGCAACATTCCTTACCAAATTTTGGCATTCTCACACATACTATTTGTATTTATTTATAACTATTTGTATATATTTATTATATATTTTTTTAATTATAATTATTTTTAAGTATATATGTATAATAAATAAATTTATTTTAACTTTAAAATTATTTACGTATATAGGTATAATTATATCTATAACTAAATATATTTACTATAATTTTTTAGTTATTTAAATATATATATATATAACTAAATATATATATTTCCAAATTTATATATATATATAATTTAAATTCTATAATTATATATATAATAAATATATTTATTATGGAAACATATTTATTTAATTTTTTATGCAATTTTCAGAACCTAATAGATTCATGGGTATACCATGAATAATTCATATTCCTAATAAAGTATAGATAATAAAAATGAGCCATCATACATGGAAAAAAATGAATAATAGTAATTTTTTAATGTATAAATGAACATTCATGATGAATACATAACATATATGCATGTCAATTATACTCAAGCATCAATATATTTATTAATTAAATTCATTTGTAACATATATTTGTCTAAACATATATTTATTTCATTATAATTATAATTATAAATCTAAATATATATATTTAAAAATAATTTATATATATTTATAAATAAAATAAAAATAATAAACATAATAAATCAAATAAATCAAATAAATCTAATAAATAAATTTATTATTTAACTAAATTTATTATAATCTTATAATTATTTAAATATATATTTAAATAATTATAATCATTGAAATAATTTTTTTAAAAAATATACATATATATGAATTATTAATATATATATATATATATTATAAACATGAATTATCTATTTAATGAATATATATAAAAATTATTCTGGAATATAAAAATATCTACTTTAAGTAAATTAATAATATTATTTATTAAAAACAGTTATGAGCACAAATAATGTGTTGAAAAATGGAACACCATTATCAGTGCTTTATTAATCACTGATAAATGGTTGATTTATCTACTCCTTTATCTAGTGGTGATAACGGACCCCCTTTTATCAGCTCTTTCTACTTAGAACAAAAAAAAGTCTCCACATCCCGTTCACGGATCTTTGGTAGTGCATGCTGGTTAGCCTGGATGGACAATTTTTTTTTTCAAAAAGTGAATGCGTGCATTATTTAAAAAAGTAATCTATGTAGATTGAGTAAGGGTGAAATGTAAATTCCCTTATAAAAAATACCATTCCCATATTCATCAATGATGCTATATTAAATTCATTTTTGAAAAGTAAATCGTTATTTTTTCATAGTCATAACTCTTTTAAAATAATCAATGAAAAATTGAATACCACAAAATTATGGGTGTCAAATCATACTCAACTACTATAAGAACCTGAATCTTCGTTTCAGGTATGTTTTTCCTTTTCTGGTCATTTTTGAGAAAAATAGGAAATTTTTGAAATTTTTGAAGTACACGCAGTGTACTTTGATGCAACACCAGGCCGTGTGCTGGCTGTGTCCGGGCCACACACACTGTGTGTAGGGGCAATGAGGAGGCTGCTTAAAGTGGAGTACGAAAAAGCCAAGTACATGTTGTGTACCCCAGAAGTACATGCCCTGTAGTTTCTTTTTTTTTTGTCAATAAATGGACTGGGGTCGCGCCTAATGGACAAAAAGACCATCTTCTCAAGGTTCCTCGACCGAGAGCGACCCGTATGACCACGAATAACCTCTGAGCCTCCATGCCTCTGTATGTTTTCCGAATCGACCGCCGTCGATTTCATTGGAACCGCAGCGGAGAGATCTTCCTTCTTCTTGAGTTTCTATTCATGTTTTCCCCTCATTCCCGATATATCGTGGGTTGAACGTTTTGTGCGTTTTAATAGATCTACACCATTCTAAGGAGAATCAAGATTCATGGTCAATGTATATTTATCTCCTAGCATCATGGTAGGTGGTTTGTGCCTTACCATTCGAAGTCCTTGAGTTTTATGTGCAAATTCCACCAATACCTATGAACGGGGTATTGCATGTTTACCGTTTTCCCATGTTGTTTTCTTCCCTTGCTTGTATGCTTGTGTAGAGGTAATTCGATAATGTTTGTGGATAATTTCTATGCTTGGATTTTTTTCCCATGCCTTGTTCTGTTTACAAACCTTGTGGTCTTGTTTAGCCTTTGGTTGTTGTACCTGTTTTCCATGCCTTGCGACCATATGATGGAATGATATTCTTGACACGCTTGTTATGATGTAGACTAGTTAGCCAAGTATCTCTATAGGTGTACATTGGCATTATATCATTATTATGCACTGAGTGGCACGGGACCATGAGAACATGGCGCTATAGACTATAAGGGATAGACCGAGTGAGATTCCCAAAGAGTCTTGGGTATTATATACTACAGGAGGGTAGACCGAGTGAGCTTCCTCAGAGAGTCCTGGATATTTTAGACTACAGGAGGGTAGACCGAGTGAGCTTCCTCATAGATTCTTTAATTTGTTTGAATCTCTTTAAAACATATCTTGGCTAGAGAAGGAATTCACTGAGTGAGATTCCTTAGAGAGTCTGTGATAGACATGAGACTTCATGAGAAATTGACCGAGTGAGATTCCTTAGAGAGTTTCTAGACCTTGGGGATATAAGAGGGTTATACCACATGATCATCCTCAGAGAGTCCCCGAATACCCTAGAATATAAGGGGAATTGACCGAGAAAGCTTCCACAGTGTGTCTTATAAATTCGTATAACCAAACCAGAGGGGCTAGGCTGAGTGCACTGCCCAGAGGGTTGTTGGTACTTCTTGAATAAGACTAGAGGGGTTTGCTGCGAGTACTTCCCAGAGGGGTTCCTGTTTTGTTTAGCTATTTTTTTCCCTGCTGCTTGTTGTTCTGTGGATTTATTACTATTGTATATCATCGTGTTACTACTTACTATTTACTGCCTGCTATTTACTGTTACTGTTTACTGCTTACTGTACTATTACCTGCCATATACATGTGTGCTCCAGTGGTTATTGTTTTAGTCTTCCACTATTTATTGTTGTTGGATATTTACTGCATCCTCTAGTGCATGCTTTGTTTACTTTCATTGGGTACTCTGCAAATGAGGGCATAGTTTCCCCACTATCACACCCATGGCCCTCGCTGGTAGTCGAGAGCCTCTGGCATTTGGGGAAATGCGCTTGAGGCCATGTGACCAACCAGGTACGGGGCGCCTTTGGGTGGCTTCCGGAACCGGGACGTTACAATGTGGTATCAGAGAAATTCTTTTCTCTTGATTTGTTGTTTGGAACCTTTAGCCAAGTATAAGACGGATTCAGTACATGGTAATAAGTTGTGCCCGTGAGTAGCTAACCCGTGTACATGGAAAAGCCAATCTACCTCGTTTATTGCAGTTTTTTGGTTTTGATATTTTAGGGTTGATATGATTTCACCTATAGTGATTCACATGCCTTGTGTTGTTATTGTTATGCTATTGAGATTTTATTTCTGTCGCAACCTGATGAGATAAGGGTGTTCCATCTCATGCATCATATAGGCACTTGTTAGAAATCACATGCCATGCATTCTTGCCATGCCATCTAGGGTGAATTAGCGATTTCATGTTGTTGTGATAGAATTTGTGTAGATTATGCATGCTGTTGTGATAGATGCTTTGATAGAATCTCTTCTATTTGATAGAGAATTTGTTTGAATTGTAACTTGCTAAAATGAATGCCAAATTTTTGTTCTTGAGGTGTTATGGGCTGTCATGAATCAGAACATGGTGGATCGTTGGCTTTTTTTCCTTGTATATGACTTGTAAGAGATGCCAAGATTTGATTCGCGGGGAGTATGGGCCCTCACATATTGGAATTTGGCACCTCCATGCTTGTTTTTCAGTGTTTTTGGTGCTTCAGTGCAGTTTCTGATCTACTACCCAGAAAAACCCAAAATACACGGTGCGTACTTTATGACTACACACCATGTAGTTTTAAACCATGTCACTGACCGCGTGATTAGAAACACGGGGTTTTGAAAAGTCTTTAGGAACACTGCATGTACGGTAGGTATACGATGTGTAGTAGTGAACCGTGTACCCGGTCGTTTCACTAACAACACGGGTCAGGGAAGCTTGTGTAGTACACGTCGTTTTTGGTATGAACAAGCTGTGAAGTCTTGTTCTAGGTTCCCGGCCATTCCATGAACAACACGAGTCAGTGTTATCTCTCTTATACATGCTGTGTTTTTTCAGAACACGCCGAGTAAGGGTCAGCCGTGTGGCCGACCTTGTAACTAACAACACGGGTCACCGAAACCTTGTCTAGTACACGCCTTGTCCTTAGTGAACACGCCTTATAGTCTAGAGTTAAGAAGACTGTGTGAGTTATCCATGTAAAGATACTAGGGAAGGGGAATGGAGTTCAAGTACACACCGTGTATGGGAACAACACGCCGTGTAGGTTGGGGTGTTACACGACCAGAGTTGGCAGAGTACAGACCCATGTGAATGGCTTTAAGGTACACACCATGTAGTTTTATACACGTCATGTAATCATGTTATGTAAAAATTGAATGTTTCTTTCTCAAATTACTGTATTATACTCTTGTGTTATCAGTCTTTGATATTCATGATCTAAGTTGTGCTTTTTTATTTTAGAGCTATGCCACCGAGATGTCCTCTGGTTGTATGTCAGCTGGCAGATGGTGATCAGACACCGGATATGGCCGATTAGGGACCTCCTGTAGATCATCCTGTTGTGCCAGCCTTAGAACTAGCATTTATACCCGTTGCAGGCACCGATTCGTAGTTCAGGGAGGACTTTCTGACGATGATGAAGACCTTCCAGGGAGCACTGCCTCCAGCCCCATCGATGGCTGAGTTGATGTAGGTTTTCCAGTTGCTGCATCCCCCTAATTTCTCAGGGGATGGAGGAACCCAGGCTATAGAGTCGTGCTTAGAGTCCACGCTGACGATCATAGAGCATCTGGATATACCTCCAGAGAAAAGGGTAAAGATGGCTACTTATATGCTCTGAGACACCGCCAAGAGGTGGTGGGAGATGATATCATAGTCAGGGCACCAGCAGAGTATGACATGGGATGAGTTTTAGCACATATTCTACTATTACATTTATCTGGTGACCTTGAGGGCCGACCGAACCCTGGAGTTTATGATTCTCAAGCAGGGTACTCTATCTGTTATGAAGTACTCGTCTCACTTTACCGAGTTGTAGCACTTCATGACGATTCTAGCAGGTGATGAGTTATTCTTTGCTAGGAAGTTCAAGGACAGTCTCAGGTAAGAGATCCATTCCCATGAGAATATCTTTAGGTTGACTTTGATCTCCTCTATCATCAACCAGGCACTGATCACTAAGTGAAATCTGAGGGATTCTAGAGCAGTGAGCCAGGGCAGTTCGACATCCAGAGCCAGTGTTCCCCATATTGATAGCAGGAAGCACCGAATGGAGTCTACTCAAGGTGATAAGTGTAGGTGGAATGTATCTTCGGGTAGCCAGGTAGTATGCTGCCAATGTGGTAGGAGTGGGCATACTAGGCCTCAGTGCCAGAGGGACCTGATGGAGTGCCGATCTTGTGGAAAAATTGGTTATCTTTAGCGTTTTTTTCAGATCTTTTCACCTACAGCTAGGGGCAGGGGTTCTTCTATGGCTTTGCGTACAATAGATGTATCACCAGTTTCCCACCAGTCTAGGAACTGGAGTTCTTCCGGCTATTCGGGTCGATGTGGAGGTCGCGACCATGGTTATCAGTCACCAGGTTACCAGTGACAGTAGAGTGGATCAGCTCAGAGTGGTCAGCCAGGGGTGCAGGGCCACGGTACAGGCCAGAATTTCACTATGGAGAAGACCCATCTAGACCAGGATCTCGACCCTTCTACAATTCGAGGTATGATCTTACTAGCCTCAGCTTTATCTTCATCCCTTTTCAATACTGGTGCTTCGCATACTTTTTTCTCTGTTTCTGTTGTGGAGAGCCTTGGGCTCTGTATATTTTCCTCTGCTGACATGTTGTCTCTTGATACACCGTTGGGAACAAGGACATCTAGCTTACATCAGTGCAGAGAGTGACCCCTTGAGGTTTTATGGTGTCACTTTTTATGGGACCTTTATGTCCTAGATATGACAAGATATGATGTCATTCTCGGTATGTAATGGTTAGTTCCCTTCCAGGAGGTCGTCAATTGTTATTGCCATAGGGTGAGTTTTATATCACCAGAGGGCAGATCTTTTCTTCATAGAGGCGAGTGGGATGTCCAGGTGGGTCGAGCTGGACCAAAGCATCATGGGCTAGGAGGAGTTACAACCCAGATTTCCAGTCTTTAACTGGATGACCAGGGGACTTCACAATTAGAATTTCCTCTAGTGGTGGATCATTTTAGGGATGTCTTTCCAGAGGGATTTTCCGGTTTTCCTCTAGAGCGTGAGGTAGAATTATCGATTGAGCTCGTGATAGGAGTGACACCGGTGTCCATTCCTCCTTATAGGATGACTACACCTGAGTTATAGGAGCTCAAGAAGTAGTTGGAGGAGTTACATGAAAAGGGTTTCATCTGACCTAGTACTTCTCCTTGGGGTTTTTCTGTCCTGTCTGTGAAGAAGGCAGATATCACCCTTAGGCTATGTGTGGATTATCGAAAGCTAAACCAGTTGATGGTCAAGAACCGATATCCCTTGTCGAGGATCAATGACCTCTTTGATCTGCTTCGAGGAGATCGGGTGTTCTCGAAGATCGATTTGAGATCCGGTTATCATCAGTTGCGCGTTAGACCATCAGATATACCTCTTACAACCTTCAAGAGCTTGTATGGCCTATACGAGTATACGGTCAAGCCGTTCGGTCTCACGAACGCACCACCAGTTTTCATGGAATTGATGAACCGAGTGTCCCATCCATACATGGACTCTATTATGGTGGTTTTCATGGGAGATATCTCGGTGTACTCTCACACTCAACACAACCATGATACCCATCTTGATATGGTTCTTATTACACTAAGAGAGCATCAGTTATATGCTAAGATCTCGAAATTCCACTTTTGGATGGATCAGATTCACTTCTTGGGTCACGTTATCTCAGAGACAGGAATATCCGTAGACCCAGTGAAATTGAGAGATGTAGTTTCCTGGGAGCAACCGAATAATGTCTTTGAGGTGTTGAGTTTTCTAGGATTGTTTGGACACTACAGTTGTTTCATACATGACTTTTCACGCCTTGCAGCACCGCTGAGAGGTCTGACCAAGAAAGGGGTGAAGTTATTATGGTCAAATTCCTGTGAGTCAGCCTTTCAAGAGGTGAAAGGGAGGTTGATTTCAGCACCAATACTAGTCTTTCCAGATCCAGACAGGAGCTATAAAGTATATCTTGATGCTTTAAGTGTCATATTGGGAGATGTGCTTATGCATGGAGATGGAGTCGTTGTGTATGAGTTTCAGGAGTTGAGGCCACACGAGAGGAACTACCCAGCACATGATCTGGAGTTGGAAGCTGTGGTTCATGCCTTACGCTGTTGCAGACATTACCTTTTGGGAGAGCACTTTGTGGTTTTCACCGACTGCCAGAGTCTCAAGTACATCTTAACTCAGTGAGATCTGAATCTCAGACAGCACAGGTGGGTCGAGTTTCTACAGTCCTTTGACTTTGAGCATTCCAATATTCTAGGAAAGGGAAATGTAGTGGTTGATGCTTTGAGCATGATAACATAGATTCAAGCCGTTAAGGAGGCCAAAAGTAAGTGGAAGCTTGTGGCTATGTTCTATGAGATGCACTTGGAGGTGCACGATAGACATGGGCATATTTTTTTTCTTCTGTAGTTGTTACCTCAACTCTTCTTGGTCGGGTACGGATGAGGTAACTATCAGACTCATAAGGCCTAGTTCTACGATAGAGTGTGTCAGGAGAGGACCATATCCATGGATGGATAGTGGGAGAGGATGTGATCTTGAATTTCTAGGGATGCGTATGGGTTCCAATAGACATACGTGAGGAGCTGATGTGGGACTATCATTCTTCGTTTTGGGGAATTCATCCTGGTGTCACCAAGATGTTTCTTGATTTACACCGCCAGTACTGGTAGTCAGTAGGTGAAAGCGGATCACCAGTGACCAATAGGGCTTTTACAGTAGTTACCCATTCCCGATTGGAAGTGGAACAATGTCGCGATGGAATTCGTGACCGAGTTACCGGGGTCACCTTGAGGGAGTGATGCTATTTGGTTTCACATCGATATGCTTATGAAGGTTGGTCACTTCTTGCCGATCAAGGAGACCTTCAGTTTTGATGAGATGGGACGGTTGTACATCCCAGAGATTGTATGTCTTAATGGAGTTCCACACTCTATTGTTTCAGACAAGGATGCACGTTTTACTTCTCGGTTCTGGCAGGGGATTCAGAAGGCTTTGGGTAGACAAGTACTTTTGAGTACCGCATACCATCCCTAGACATATGGCCAATCCAAGTGTACAATACAGGTGCTTGAGGATATTCTCCAAGCTTGTATTCTTGATTTTGGTGGTTCTTGGGATAAGAATATTCCTCTTTGGAGTTTACCTATAACAACAGTTTTCAGGCGACTATTCAGATGGCACATTATGAGGCTTTGTACTATATGCCATTCTGATCACCTTTGTGATGGATTGAGGCAGGAGAGGTAGATTTTCTGGGACATCATCTTGTTTAGAAAACCTCAAAGTAGATAGAGTTAATTCAGAAGAGGATGGCTACATCACAGTCTTGATAGAAGCCTTATGCTGATCAGCGGAGACGACCTCTGGAGTTCGAGGTTGGGGATCAGGTTTTCCTGCGTGTCGCACCGAGGTTGGAACACAAGAGGATTTAGAGACAGGGTAAGCATTCACCGCGGTACGTTGGGCCATTTGAGGAGTTTGAGAGAGTTGAGCAGGTTGCGTATCGGTTGCAGTTACCTCAGAGGTAAAGGGCTATGCATGATGTCTTCCACGTTTCGCAGCTCTGACATTATTTTTCAGACCCGTCTCATGTCTTTCAACCCTGAGGAGGTTTAACTTGAAGCAGATGTGTCATTTTAGGAGCATCCTATTTGGATTGTCAATTGCAGTATGAAGGTTCTCCATGGATGTTCTGTTCCTCTGGAATGGGTGCTATGGTAGTATGGGCGAATACAAGACATTACCTGGGAGAGGGAGGCCGATGTACGATCGCAGTGGCTAGAGCTGTTCAGTGTTTCTTCTTCTACACCTCGGTAGGCAAATTTGAGGATGAATTTTTTTAAGGGGGGAAGTTTGTAAGAACCCGGATCTTTGTTTCAGGTATGTTATTCCTTTTCTGGTCATTTTTCAGAAAAATAGAAAAATCTGGAAATTTTCTAAGTACACTCCATGTACTTTATAAGTACACGTCGTGTAATTTGATGTAGCGATAGGCCGTGTGTTGTCTGTGTTCGGGACAAACACATGGTGTTTAGGGGCGATGAGGAGGCCACTTAAAGCGGAGTACAGAAAGGCAAAGTACACGCCGTGTACCCCAGAAGTACACGTTGTGTATTTTTTTCATTAAACAGACCGGGGTCACAACTAATCGACGAAAACACCTTCTTCTCCAGGTTCCTCGACCAAGAGTGACCCGTACGGCTGCGAACATCCTCTGAGCCACCAAGCCTCCATATTTTTTATGAATCGACTGCCTTCAATTTCGTTAGAACCGCAGTAGTTTTCTCTTCCTTCTTCATGAGTTTAATTCCATGTTTTCCATTCATTTTTTAGATATCGTGGGCTGAACGTTTTGTGCATTTTCGTAGATCTACACCATTCTAAGGAGAATCAAGCCACATGGTCAAATTAAATTGATCTCCTAGAATCATGGTAGGTGTTTGTGCCTTACTGTTCGAAGTCCTTGTGTTTTATGTGCAAATTCCACCAATACCCGTGAATGGGGTATTGCATGTTTCCCGTTTTACCCTGTTGTTTTCCTACCTTTATTGTATGCTTGTGTAGAGGTAATTAGACCATTTTTGTGGATAATTTCTATTCTTGGATGTTTTTCTGATGCCTTGTACTATTTATAAACCTTGGGTTCTTGTTCATCCTTTGGCTATTGTACCTGTTTTCCATGCCTTACGACCATAGGATGGAATGATATTCTTGACATGCTTGTTATGTTGTAGACTAGTTAGCCAAGTAGCTCTGTAGGTGTACTTTGGCCTTATAGCATTATTATGCACTGACTGGCATGGTACAATGAGAACCTGGTGCTATAGACTATTAGGGATAGACCGAGTGAGCTTCCTAGAGAGTCTTAGGTATTATAGACTATAGGAGGGTAGACCGAGTGAGATTCCTCAGAGAGCCTTGGATATTATAGACTACAGGAGGGCAGATCGAGTGAGATTCCTCAGAGAGTCTTTACTTTGTTTGAATCTCTTTAAAACCTTTCCAGGCTAGAGAAGGAATTGACTCTGTGAGCATCCTTAGAGAGTCTATGATAGACTAGAGACTATAGGAGGAATTGACCGAGTGAGCTTCCTCAGAGAGTTTCTAGACCTTGGGGCTATAAGAGGGTTATACCGCGTGATCTTACTCAGAGAGTCCATGACTACCATAGACAATAAAGGGAATTGACTGAGCGAGCTTCCCCAGAGAGTCTTATAATTTTGTATGACCAAAGCAGAGGGGTTTGGCTTAGTGCACTTCCCAGAGGGTTGTTGGTACTTCTTGAATAGGACCATATGGGTTGCCTGCAAGTACTTCCCAGAGGGGTTCCTGTTGTGGTCATATGATTACTTCCCTCCTGCTTGTTGTTTTGTGGATTCATTACTGTTGTATATTATCCTGTTTCTGCTTAATGTTTACTGCCTACTGTTTACTGTTACTGTTTACTGCTTAATGTACTATTACCTGTCATATACTCACTGACTATACGGAAAATATCTTCGGTTTGTTTCCTACTTGGATTAGTCCCACACCATTTTTGGGTCATGCTTTTGGGCCCAAAAAGACTATGTTGTTTCAGGTATATACAAGGGAAAGCGCCCTTCAACTTTTGGTACTTGATGGCTTTAGAGCAGGAGAGCATGGGACCAAGCCAAGGATGGCGATGTTGAGGAGTTACGTGTTAACTTTTCTTTTTTTACTTTGGTTTAGTATTCTATTCACCATTGTGACTTGTTTGGATACTTTCCTAGACATATGTATCATGCATCGTTTCATATATACATATGTTCTCCAGTTGTTATTATTTTAGTCTTCCACTGTTTATTGTTTTTGGAAATTTACTACTTCCGCTAGTGTATGCTTTGTTTACTTCAACTCTGTACTCTGCCGAAGAGGGCATTATTTCCCAACTATCACACCTAAGGCCCTCGATTCTAGTCGGTAGCCTCTAGCGTTTGGGGAAATGCGCTTGAGGCCATGTGACCAACCAGGCACTGGGAATCTCTGGGGGGCTTCCAGAACCGGGACGTTAGAACTTCTACCCCTATTATTAGGTATCTGATTATTAAAAAAAATTTAAATAGCTCACAATCATCACTAGATCCTTTCCAAAAATAATTCATCTTAGAATTTTATAAAATAAAACTTTATATTTGAGTCACGCTATTTTATTTTGGAATAATGTTCATATTTATGTGTTAACCAACTCACATTAATGGGATTCATAATTTTTTTTCTCTTTTTAATGTTTGAATTGTGGTTATCTATCAAATATTTTTATTTTCTCCATGAAATAAAAAAATATCAGAAATATTTTGACAAGTCCCTTATTTTAGAAGTTACCTCTCTAGATGAGTAATTTATGATTTCAGTTCTTTATAATATTCAAATTATTACATCATTAGCGTTCCAATTTTAATATTCTATCTATGTTTTGTATCTAATTGTTGATGTGATCCAATATGTTAGGATTTTTAAGAATTTAAACCTTACACTTTATTTTCATCTTCTATTGTTTATTTATATTGATCAAATGGTTCAATCCATAAAACATACATATATGAAAATAATTTTTCTACATTATCTTCAAGATATACCTCCCATCATCTGTCTCTTTCATTACAAAGAACTTACATTTAAACTATCCCACAGATTAATATCTAGACATGATGACATTTTTCTAGGGATGTTTTTATAACTTTTATGTGGAAATTTTATTATATGTTTCCATATCTGACATCTATGGATGTCTACTTTCTATATTTCAATATTTTACATAATTAAAAAAATCCAATTGTATCTTACCATTAGATCTCTCATTTCCATCCTTGAACTTACATGTTATGAATCAAAAATATTTATCAATTTATCATCATATTTGTTTCCTCTATCATGAATACAATTATATTTATGGAACTAAATTCCCCCTCTTATGATGGTTGATTTTATTTTACTTTTTGTTTTAACCAAATTTCAAAAGAAATAATATTTCTATTATTATCATAATGATATAAAATTTCAAGATCATTGTCCTTATATGCTAATACATTTAGATTTTATAGGGATATGAAATTATTTAAATTAATTTTCAGAATTTTAATATCCATAATTTGATCTACTGAACAACAAATAATTCATCTAATCATTATTAAATAGTTGATGAAACCATATATTTTTTCACATAGGATCATCTTAAAATCACCAATCATATTGTGGATCACTTGTATCATTTCATAAATTTCATTTTTACATATTTGTTGATATTGGAATAAATACCCAAAAATTAATTCACATAAGTAAAATTAATAACCCCCATATAAATTCAATCTTACGAATCTATGGATAATGAATTTGAAGCCTTTCCAATTCAATTAACAGGTCTCCAGTTTAATTTATACATTGAAAAAAATTTGTCTTCCATATTCTAAATTCAAATTATCACTGCTAAGTAGGTAGTCTGGGAGATTATAGATGATATCTCCTTCAATTAATAGATTCTTTATAGTTACATCAATTATGGAGAATATCACTCAAACTTCCTTATCATGAGGATGGTAAAAAATACATTTAGAAAAAATATAGAACAATGGATAACCTTGGGGTCTCTCTCAAGAAGGTATTGTCGAATTCCCTAGTAATATTTCCAAAAATATTTTTTTATTTATTGAAGTCATCAAATAAATAAAAGAAAATAGAGATGAAAATAATAGCGACGTTAGAGGGAGGAGAGTAATATAAACTGAAAAGATGAACTAAAAACAAATAAAACAATAAGAAGAAAAAGAAAATGAATTCATAAATACATATAAGAATGTTATAAAGAACAAGTCCATATCATTTTTGATACACCATCAGCTACTCTTCCTAGATTTTATAAAGAGGACCATCATCTTTCATCTTTAATAAATGCATGATCGAGGACTCAGATCATAGTCCTATCTTATTGAAATATATTTCCCATGAATACGGAATTTCTTCGATGGTCAAGTGGTCAGAATGAATAAGGAATCACTGAATAAGACTATTTATAATGAGGATATCTCACCAGCTAGAATTATCCATATGAGATCATCTGATCACACAACCAAACTCTGATTCTTAGTTTAGAAAATGAGAGAGGAATGAAGGGGAATAGAATTGATGAAAAAGGGTATCAAACCGTTCCTATGAAAGTGCGCACTCTTTCACACCCCGAATCACATTCACAATCTTAGAAAAAGAAAGATAAAGTGATGATCCTCAATAACTGCAGATCACTCGAAAGAATATAGTTTTACATTATAAAGACATACACGCAAAATATTTTATCATTGATGACGGTCTAAAATCACAACACAGATGCAGGAATAATGAGTAAATGGACTTTCTAATTGTATTTACAAAATAAAATAAGCAACACAAGTATATTTACAATGAATGAAATATGTGAACAATAAAAAATGATGCAATTAATAGGATGAAGGATGGTCTCTGTCTACTCATATCTAGGTCAATTATTGTGTATGGGGTTACAAATAAATGGATGAGGGAGCTCTAATAATTCGGAAAAAACTGAAAAATAGTGATATCTTAACTTACATGGAGTTGAATCCTTCTGGAGTGATTTGGAATGATTGTCCCCATCCTGGAGTAAAATCTCAGTGATAATATTCCACCTCACACAATGAAATGTGATACCCCTAATATACCAATGAAATACCTCATGATAACCTTCATTTCAATCACCACCTAATTCTGCTAAAGATAGAAAAAATGACTAGTAGCAGGTATTTGTGATATTGGGAAATGAATTTCTAATTCTTATTTAATGGTTTCATGCCACCTTGAGAATTATTTTATATTATATATATGTCTATGCTATATATTCTTTATTATTATTATTAAATATATACAATTTTTTTGTATTTTTAAATGTAATACTTAATAAAATTAATAATATATATATTTATTTATATACTAATGTTTGTATTAGATATATATATATATATATTAATTATTTTTTTCTCTCATATTTTTTCATTCATTAACTCATTTTGTTTCTCTATGTACAGTGTTTTCTCTGGTGAGTATCATCATCACTCAGGAGCTTATACAACAAGCATTAAAGATCAAATTTTCCCTCATCGAGTGTGGCACCTACCTGGCATGGCTTCTTCAACTCAGATGAGCTTGGGGCTTCCCACGACGTGTGGAAGATTTAGTTGCATTATGATCAAATAAGGAAATTAATCTAGTGTGGATTCAAGATATATTAAAAATTAGCACATTAGCTTTGAATTCAATCGAGGTAACTCAGTGTCTTCATCCACCAGATGATGTGGCCACCATAGTGGCACCACTTTAGTGCAGTGAAACATTTTTGGAACAACAATTGATGATCAGACACAAATAAAAATTGATTCTCTAATAATATTTGTGGGAATTTTTCAGCAAAAAAACCTTGGCCTTTGGTGGGATCATCTTCAATGGTCTCGATGAGATCTCAGTAACCAGAATTTTGATATTTTGGTTAAAATTCAGCTACGTGACCCGATATACACACTTTGGTAGCGTACCAGAAATCGGCTAAGTGGTTTCATGTAACCAAAATGTTGTATAGGTGGGAAAATAGTTTTTAAGTTTTTTTATATATATTTTCAAATATGTGTAGGTTAGTTTTAAAAAAACTATGCATTAAAGTAATTCTGACCACTGTCACCTTTTAGTTAAGTCAAATGATGGAAGCGAGCCCTCTGCATTTTATAAAAATAAAAAACAATATAATTATATATGTTACTATATATATAATTTTATATATTTTTATGTTATTATATATATATATATTGTGGTTGTTTTATTTTGTTTAGAATTATGTCACTATCATTTGACTGTGAAAATGTTTTATTTTTACACAATAGCTTTTGTGGCCCTCAAATTTGAATTCAAATACAGAAACCAATTCGATTATGGAAGATCACAAGAGAAGATATGGATTTATATTATACTAATGGAATAAATATGGTTTCTATAGCCATAGAAACCCACCACCATATATTCATCACATGACATATATTGGTTTCAAAGAACTTTCACTATATTCTGAGTTTTACTGAGAACATCATATCAGTTTCTTTCCATGACATGGATACATTTATTTTCATGTTTTAAAATAATTAATGATACTTGTATGACAATAAATTTTTTATTGGTATATAAAAACTCAATAAATGGTGTTTATATATTAATTTAGGAAATACAAGTATTGGAATTTGATAAGAAAATTAAGTTTCCATGACTCATTTCAGACCTAGTTTTGTTGTCACCTTATTGGTTATGTAAAAAATAAAAATACAAAAAAAATTACGGAGATGGATACTTAGATGTTTTTGAGCTAAGACAATATGAAAATTTTCACACTTTTTTACAATAAAATATAACCTATCAACTATTTTTTGTAAAAGTTAAAAGGTCGATAGATGTTCTTGAATTGGTCCAGAGTGATGTCGGTGACGAGTCATGAAATTATTTAATTATCCTTTTAGATATATTCATTAAAAATTTCAACATAGAGAATAAAACATGGGGAAACTAAAGATCCAAATGGTATCCCATACCAGTTATAGATGGATATGGTAGAAAACTGTTTTGCTAAACCCACATGTATGGGGATTTAAGACATTTTTAAAGACTTAACAAAAAAAAATTACTACCCCAAGGCCTGAAATGTATATTTATAGGATATCATAAAAAACTAAAGGATATTATATAAACATCCATTTAGATAAAATAATCATGGTCACCAAATATGGGGGCTTGTAATTGGTTGAAAATAAGGACCCTCTTACCTATAAGGAGGTAATAGAGATGTTAGAAGCTACAATATCGAAGGAATATTTCAATTGAAAAATGGTTTTGATGTATCTGAACTATGTATGGGTTTAGGTTGGTCTTAAGCGTGATATAAATAACATTTTGTTAAAATTGGTCTTTAATTGAAAAATGGTCATAGAAGTTAAAGAGAACAGATATAATGAAAGGCTAGTGAATAAAGGGTTTAAAAAAATAATAAAGTATTGGATATAATGAAATCATTTCTCTAGTTTCCAGGTTTAAATCCCAAAAAAATCTACTTTCATAGAATGTATTCATATTATATTGGTTCAATATCTAGGGTTATTTTGAATATATATTGTTCCTAATTCATTAATATTTTATTAAAAATATATTTTATCATTGTTTTAAAACATTAAAATTATATTTATAAACTTAATTTACATTCCTTTCATTTTCATTTTTATAATAAATTTTTGAAATTAATTTTATCTTCAACTACCTTTTATATGTTTAGTCTTTTTGGTAAATTTTATTTAATTTTTTTATACTGTATATTTTATAGGCTTTTAAAGTTACCTTCTTGAAATATAATATGTTTTTCCTTGTTTTCGGTAGTCAGATTTGAATTCTAATAATATATTAACTATAACAAAAATATAAATAAAAATTTACACATTGGCTAAACATGAAAAAAAGAATAATAGTAAATATAATTTCTTCATTTCAATAGACATAAAATAAATAGCTGAATGAGTAAAATCATTGTATTTGGGGAGATTCAATCCCACATGGTGGTCTATGAATCTGATGCCAGTATTGAGATCATCGAGCTCCATGCTAGGGTGGAGTATGATAACCTAGTCATGTATAATCATAAAGAAATGGAGCGTCGATCATCACATGATCCACCTATGTGTTGATGGGAGGAGGTGTAATCTGGATGCCGTACTATGAACACAATACTTCTATCACTAGTGTTGTAGAAGGAACCTTCCACATATCCTAGGGGAACCATAAAGACAACAAAGAATCGGGGCCTCGAGTTGTGAAAAAATGTGGATATTCTATCAAAAAAGATGGATCCCAGGACACCTTATGCACATCCACAATCGGTTGATGATGGACTGCCATTGTGCCAAGAAATACCTATGAAACATGTGATGGATCATGTGATGGATGACATGGTTTATGTTGTCTTTATCATGGGTCATCATTATCAATAGTTGTTGGAGGCGGTTCTTGAGAGGGAACCTACTCTCTCGGGGGAAGAACATTCACTCTCTAGGGTGGGATCTGATGATTATCCTATGAATCACATGATAATATGACCTCATATCTAGAGCTTTATCATGAATCAATGCCCGACTAGAGACCCCATCCTCCTCTTGATCACTCATGAGAATGATCTTCTCTGATCGAGTAGGTTGTAAGGAGATTTTAAATGAATTAGAAAATAGTTCAATAAACAAACTAATGGAAATTTACTAAATTACCATATCATGAATACCAATACTGTGTCAGGTAATATACATTATAGAATTCAATTTATACTGTTGATCACACTCAAATTGCTATGAAATATAGAACTGCATCAAAGGTACACACTTGATATGCAGCACTACTCATATGGCCTAGAGGTCGAGATACTCGACAAGTTGTCAGCACCCGTCCTCATCCTACATCCATATCGGCATTAGGATATGAATTTTTTTTTCTTGTATCGACTGTAGTGGAATTAGAAAAACACACTCAAACCAGTGCATGACTCTATCAGGATGTTTCCACTCATTAATATAGATGTGAATGATAGGCACTACAACCATATCATCATTATGTATAGCAGTGCAGTGTGTTGGAAACTAATCCAATAGATCCCAGTATGACATCTAATAAATCGTTAATGACATGTGACATTTGGGAAAAAAATCTCCTTACTAAAAACCAAAATTGACTCTATTATTAAATTTATTAGACAATGATAGATTTTATATACTTACCTCATCAGTTATGAGACTATCCAGCATGAAGTGGTATGCACCCAAATGGTGTGTCAAAATTCTGATAAATTTGTGTCTCTAACATCACCTATAAAATACGACATCAAAAGTGATAAATAATAATAAATTAAATACAATAACTCTTAATAGCATTAGTATGAAATAAGGATGAATGATCATACCGACATCAATGTGGATCATCATGAAACACATCCATAGGAAGCAACTGACCAGTAAGCTCCGGGAAGAATGAGGGGATGTGCTCCCATGCCCACATCTGAATAAGGAAGATGCATCCACTATGATTCTTGCGATCTCTGCGACATATAATAAAAAATGACTTGTATGTTTAAATCGAGCGGTACAATGCCCACTTGTACATCCCAACATGATCAAAGACCTCCAATAATACATGATACATCATAAGCACATTAATCTATGAGTGATCATTACACAGGGTCCCTCAAATGAGCTGTAATATAAATTCATTGGCATAACACATGATAGACTGCTCGTCATCCTCGTCAGGTATATCTGCAAAGTGATCCTCCATCAAAGTCATAGATATCAAACCACTATCTGTAATGAGATGTGTTGGGGAAGAATTTGATGTGAGGAGGATAGTGGAGGGGGTGGCTTTTAATAGGGAATTAAGAGAAAGGCTTTTGGGGGGCAGTCACTTGAAACGTAGGGGAAAGACGCCCCCTAGACACCTTCCACTTTCTCATTTGAAAAAAGGTGTGCCCCCTACCTTCTTCCATTGCCACATCACAAATCCGGGGAAAGGTAGCCAAGCCAAGAATGGAATTCCCCTGAGCCTCCTTTCCTTCATAGTATTTATAAAAATTAACCGGGGAACATTTTCAAAAAAATACCAAAAAAAATAAAAAACTCGGTTGGAACCTAGAAAATCACCTACATAACTAGGAAAAAATAGCCTACGTAAACCTACTAATAAAAAACATACAAAATTCCATTGTGGGATTGACTATGTGAGTTCACTTATGGAACTGGATACATAGGATATGTCACAAAATTAGATAGATATCCATCTTCTAGTTACTATATAACAAATATATGAATATATTTAATTAAAAAATCCATCAAATAAATTGATTAAAATTAAAAAAATAAATAAATTTAAAATTTAGAAAATGAAAAAGAAATAATTCAATTTACATTAAATAATTATTTAAAAAATCAGAAATTGTAAATTAATAACTAATTAAACATATGAATAAATTTAATAATTATTAAATCCCTAAAATTATTAAATAATAAATTTAATTAAAGTATAAGTAACTATTAAAAAAATATAACAATGAAATAAAATAATGATATTTAAAAAAATTAATTTTAAATAAAAATTCAAAATTATTCATTATACACAACATTGGACACATAATTAATTAAACATAGAAAAATAAAAAAAAATTAATTTTAATAATTAATAAAAATAACTGTAAATTTTGAAAAATAAATAAATTGACGGACAAATTATCAATAAAAACATTTTTAATCACAAAAGAGATGTGAACTAATACAAGAAATTAAGGCCACATTAAATTTCACCACACTTAAGATATTTTTTGTATTCAAACAACTCTATGCTTTTTATCTTTTTAAAACTTAAAAATGGATTTTTCATAGTCATCATAAAATAAAAAATGTTAACACATTTCTTACAATGGAAACTATTATTGGGTGGGTAAGTCTTTTTAATGAATGATCATAAGAGGTTCTACATATGTACACATTCACTCAAAAAATCTCAAGAACATAGATTCATTCACCATTGAAGATATCTTGGATCCTATATGAATCTAACCACTATCCATCTTCAATTTGATTTCATGTTCCACTTCTAAGAGTGATCACTGGTTAAATGTTTTGTGGATTGAAAATAATAATAATAGGCATAATTAATTATAAAATTTTCTTAGGTTCCATAAATTCATAATTTATTTTTATCACCTAATTGATACAAATCAAATTATATTCATATTTGTTGTCACATTATTCATCTAGGATCAAAATTCATACCACCTTAAAGAATACATTTTGAATATTATAAACATTATTTTAATTTTTTCTTGAATTTCACCCAACCATGTATTTGTATATTACTATACAAACAATATTATTTGAAATGTACAGAGGGAATACACAGACAGACACACACAAATTTCCTAGAGTCTAAAGTATTCAAAATGGGATCCCAATTTCCCATTCTAATTTATTTTAAAATTCTATAAATAAATCACACATACATATTTTTCTATATCATCATTGATAGTATCTTTAAAATGATTTGACATCTTGTCCAATCCCATAAAATATTATTCCAAATTTATCTTCCTTTTTTAAATCCTTAAACCAAAATGATGTCTTGTTTATTAATCCACATCATTTTCTCCAAATTAGAATAAAGTCAAAGCTTTCTATCATTTATTATATTATCCTCCTTCATCAGATCAATGATATGAAATCCTCATTCAAGCATTTCTTCTTTAGAGTGAAGAACAAGCTCCATGACATAAGCTTTTTCAACATACATTTTCTTTTATCAATTTCGTTAAAATATGTAAGAGGCAATGAATCATTATTTAATATAATGAATTCACATTCTAGAACCTTGTTATCCCACTTGGATCTTTCTCACCTAGCATACCAGGTTGATGATTAACCACTTCAACAATTTTAGATTCCACCGGCCTTATATTAGTCCCACCTTTTTTAAATTATTATCAATTATGTTCAATACAAAAGGATTATTTTTTAGAAGGAGATTACTCTAGGTTTCGGTTCATTTTATTTGTTTCGTTTGGTTGTTATCGTAATTTCACAAATATCTATTGAATCACACTCTTTTTCTTAGTTCCTAAACTAAATATCCATAAATATACAATGTGGGACGTCACAATAATCATAAAATGTCAACAATTTCAGAATGAGTTAAAAATTCATTAATATACATGTTATTATGCTGTAGGAAGGACAAAAATTTCATGCAAGGGGAAGCCTATCACCCTTAGTTTGGAATAAATTTGATAAAAATTGACCATTTTTACAAGAAAATGAAGGGGGATGTTGTTGTATCTAAAATTAATGAAAAAATAGCATAATAAAAACCCCTATCCCACATTGAAAACTCAATAATATCCCTATTTTTTGAATATCAATGTGGGAGAAACAATAAGATATTTTTTAATTAAATAGATTTGGTGATCAGCACTAAAACATATATGATTCAAGTGGTGACATCAAATCAAAAAAACTAGTTTACCACACAAAAATTTGTAATAGAAAAAACATATACAAATTATCCCTAACAATAACCACCAAACAATCATGATTTCCATATAATTTATGAGAAGTATATTCTATTAATTATGATAAATAGAAAAATGATTCTAAAATAAGATCATGTAGGAGAATTTTAATCAATGAGGATGAAGATGACAAAAAAAAGATTGTAAATACATTTTGGGGGAAATAGCTATATTTTGGAATGTGTCTCAATTTTATTCTCAATTTTCTAGAAACTAGAAATCTAGACATCCAATAAGGAAAAAAGGTTCACCAATTCAACATGAAAATGTTATATTCCACCACACATAATAAATAGAATCAACCAATGTGAATGTTATGATTTAAAATATGAAAAATTAAATGAATAATGTAATCCCATGAGTGTGAAACACCCCATTTGTGAGTTCATCAATATGTGGCCTCCTTATGTTTTCATTATAAATGGTCCATGGCTACCCAGTTCAGAGTTTTAGTTAGGGAGTGTTATCCAGTTAATCTACATTACATCACCCTTTGGCCATGAAATCTAGATTCAGTCTTCCATGTCCCAACATCATTTATCATATCGGTTCCTTTACATTGTCATTCACCTTGTAGATTAACATCCTGATTATTATCTTAAAATAAAAGGCACACAATAAAATAATAATTAATAATGCGTAATAGGAAACTAAAAGTGATAATCCATTGATAACCCCCAAGGGGTGTTTTTTTTTGAAAATCCACAACTGAATAGTCATTGGGTCATCCCGAGTTTGATAATGGATGTGTGTTATTTTATAATAAACACCAGATTCTATTCTTATCATCTTTGGTGGTTTTGAATTTTCAATTACCCCTTCTATCTCTCTACTTGAATGTAGACCACTTGTGAAGTATTGGAGGGAAAAAAATATTGGGGTACAACCCTCTGTCAGCTTGAGTGTAGGAATGCACAAGTTATTAGAATTGAACTCACTGAAGTCACTTATCATTTGGTCTAATCTATTCAATAAATTCTTCTGTATACAATAAAATGGTGAAACATACTCCTTGACACCCATGTAGGGTCCCAACACCTCCTGTTTAACAATTTATACCCCCTTAGGTAAAAAAACATGGATCTCAAAAAGTTTCTCAATTGGTGAATATTTAATTTCCTCATGAATATCCATGACACCCAAAAATGTACTAAATCCATAATACATAAATATCAAGGAACAAAATTTACATCATATTCAATATGATCAATGTCAAATAAAAATACAGCTTCTTCCCTAAAATTTCCAACTCCCTAAATGAGTGTAGTTAGTTCCACTTCAAAAATGAATATTAATTATGGGATTATTTATGGGGTACGAGTGAGGTAGTAACCCTCCTCCAGCACCTTTTCAAATAACACCACCACTGTTTTGGTATCTTCCATGTAAAAGTAGTTGATATTTTATGCTGGCTTAGTAGTTTCAATCATGGAAAATCCATTAGAAAATTTAATGTAATCAACATCAGTATAATGAATATAATTAAGGTAATGATCCTTAATGGATATTCCAACATCATGAATTTATATATATTCCATCTCCTTCCAACCCATGAAAATGTCCTCTGTATGTTGATCTTGAATATCTACCACCAAATCTTGTGGCAGATCCATTTCAAAAATAGGGAGCTCTTTTTCTCTATTTCGACTCCTTTTCTATTTTGTTTTAATATACTTCATAGAAATTTGTTTATAAGGTTCTTTTAGAACATATTTAACCTCTTGATTATCTTTTTTTTCAATCCCTATCTTGATGATATATTTCCAAGATTCCATTGTAAAAAACTGTTTCAATTTTGGTGATCTCTCGATACTGCTATTCTTGAATCCAATGATGAAATATAACAACAAACTCCTAATGATGTCGAACCAGATAAGACAATATAATAAGTCTAGATCATTATAGTTTATCACTATTTGTTTTGTAATTTTCTTTTAACATTATAGAAAAATTGAAAAAAACAATCATAAAAATGTCTCTTCACTGAAAGGGGAGCCAAAATTTTCCATTTCCTTATCATGAGGAGAGTCAAAGATTCATTAATAATCCAAAAATATAGTGCATTGGTTATCCTTATAGTTGATCCTAAGGAATTCGTGTCAAATTCTATATTGATATTTACCAAAATTATATTCTGTTTTTATATATGTTGAAAACTACAAATAGACACAATAAAACCGTGATAAAAATCACAATAGAATCAGTGGGAGGAGAACAAAAAAAAGAAGATGAACTAAAAACAATGAAAAAAACAGGAATAAGAATAAAGAGAAAGAAACAGGTAGAGAAATGGTCAATATGAAGAAGTCCAAATAAAGTTTGATCCACCATCATCTACCCTTCATAGATATTCAAATAAAGAGAATCAACTCCCATCCCCCCTCAATGCATTAATACTGACATAGATCACACACATATCTAATATAAATAGAGAACACATGAATATAGATATTTGTTGGTGGTGGAGACCTCCTTTGGAATGCAAAATGAACCACTCAACAGACTCATTCTACCTAAGATATCCAAAAATCTAGAATGATCCTAATGAGATGACCAGATTAAAAAACCAAACTCAGTTTCCTAGTCAATGAAATAGGAGAGGAAAGGGAAAATAACCGAGGCCAAAGGGTAGAAAATGGTTCCTGTACAATATTTCACTCTCACACATCCCAAATCACATTAAATATCACATAGGAAGAAATACTAGGTGACAATCATGATGAAGAAAAAATCACCAGGATGCATAGAGTTTCACTTCATAAATATGGACTTTCAAATTAGACCTTCATCATTAAAAGGTTTTAAATCACAATAGAGGTGGAGGATGAAATAATAAAAACATACATCATAATGATATATATAAAATAAAATAAACCTCACCATGATATTTACAATGATATAAATAGGAAAATAGTAATATATAATGTGAAGAAGAAAAGGAAGGTAGGTTCCCATATACATGTATCCAGGGTGATTCTCGTGTGTGGGGATAAAAGAAAATAAAGGGTGGGCTCTATGATTATGAAAAATTTAACTAAAAAACTATTATATCCTAACTAACAGGAAGACGATTTCATGAGGCGTGCTTTAACACACTTGTTCCCATCCCCAAGTAACATATTTTTTATAATAGTTGGCCACCCACAAAAATATGTGATTCCCATCGAAAATTTGATGATATTCCCCATGATAACCTCACATTTGATCAATGCCTCATTATTCTATATAAATAATAATAGATCAGTAATAAGTATTTGTGATTTTAAAAAAATGAATATCTATTTCTTATTAAATTCGAGTTAGTCAGCATGGAAATTATTTTATAATATACATTTGTACATATTATCTAATCTTATTATTAGTGTTAAATATATACAAAAATATAAATAATTATTTCTATATTTTATACTTAATAATAGAAATAATATATCTATAAATTTTAAAAATACTTTAAATATAATTATATTTAATATATATATATATATATATTAATTTTCACTATATTAGTTTTTAAATTTTTTCTTCCTTATTTCTTATGGATCCTAGGTGTGACTTATCTAGCGAGGTTCAGCAGCACTCTAGCTCTTCTCTGAAAAGAATTAAATGTATTCTTCTCCCTCATTGAGTATTGGTCTATCCTAGTGTGTATTTTTTAACTCAAATGGAATCATGGATTCCAATGGATTGAGGTAGGTACAATAAGCTTTGTCTAAGACGAGGTCATTTTTCTGGGGGGGGGGGTAGTTATGTTTTAGGTATTGGTGGGGGACCATCATAATTCATCAGTGGATCACATAGTCTTTATCGAATAGACAAAGTGGAAATGATAGTGGCACACCTTAAGTGTAGCGGCACATTCTTAGCACAGCGGTGGTAGATAATACATGATTCATATATAGTTACCCCTAAAAATTCAATCGAAAGCTTTAGCAATGACAGGCTTGGCCCTCGACGGGATCATCTTCAATGGCATCTACAAGATCTGGGTGACCAGTAGGTTATGATTCTGACTAGATCCAAGGTTCTCTCATCGATATCAAGGAGTAAATTATGTATGTGGTTTTCATATACCTGAATTTTGGATACATGGGAACTTGGAAATTCTCTTATGTATTTGGAAGGAAAATCAGCTACATTAACCTACTAATGAAACAGATATGTACATCCTCTCTGGGTTTTTCTATGTGAGTGCACTTTCAAAATTGGCTACATAGGACATATCCTGAAATTAGCTATGTAATTTCTTTCTCCTTCTGCAAACCAAGTTAATAAATAATATTAATTATGAAAATTCATGAATTATATAAATTCAAAATAAAAAATAATTAAATTTTAAATTTAAAAAGAAAAAAAGGAAAAATTCATATTACAATAAATAATTAAAAAAAACAATCAAATAATTAAATTAATAATTAATTAAATAAAAAATGAATGTTAAAATAATTAAATCACTAAAATAATTTAACTATAAATTACATTAAACTCAAATTAGATATTAATAACTAAAATAGAAATAAATTTATGATATTTAAAATATTGTGTTCAAATAAGATTCAAAATTAATAATTATATAAAAAACTACACTCATTACAAATCAAATATATAAAATATAAAATAGACACTAATTTAAACAATTTATCAAATTACATATAAAATAAAAAAACAAACAAATTAATTAAATTAATGAATCTTTTATCATTGAAAACATTATTAAAACAAAAAATTGATGTGAAAAAATACATGAAATCAACATCACATTAATCACCTTTTCATTGATTATATTACCCTTTTCTGTATTTATAATTTGAATTATTTTGAATAATAGATCCATGAGGATCTAATACTACATGTTAAATACAAACAACAACAAAACCCATAATATGGTTGGCATAATTAAGTTGATAATAATCCATCATCATTATTTTGATCTCTCCTCACATTTCCATGAATTGTTTTAACCTGTAAATCTCATACAAACATAGTATCCTTATATTGAATATAAATGAACCCACGTGAATATTTTAAATATTTCAACAGTAAGGGATACTCCAAATATCACACACTAATGATTTTTAAATATAAAATAGGATAACACTATAATAAATATTTAAACAATTTTCTGGAAAGGTAAACCATTTATCCGTGGATCACTACATATTTTTCCTTATGCACTCACTACATAAAAAAAGTAATATAAATTAGAGTTCCATTCAATGGGTTCTCATAATAATTCATCGCTTTTGATAAAAACCATACCATCATGGGTGTTTTTTTAATTTTCTCTTCTGGTTAACTTCATAACAATAATCAAATTCATCAAAGATGGGGAAGATCTCTCTAATATCCACATGTCAATTCACACCCTCAAAATAAGTTCTTTTTCCTTATTTTTTATTCTTCCAATATAAATGGTTAAAACCCCCTAATATTTTTGAAATTATTATAACACTTGAATACCAATAATTTTTTCCTAAAAACCAATAAATATCAAAATACATAAGTAATGTAAAAAATAATATAGTGAAATTTAATAATGAAATTTTTTTGAATGTTTTTATGGAATTATCTACAGAATATATTTATTACATTCATTATGTTGTGAGAGTAAAAAAAATTACCCGATGGTATTGTCATGATCTCCTTCACTGTGTGAATTTATTCAACACTTAAATCCATCAAAACTAGGAGGAATCACATATTTATCTAACCAATAGTATTGCATAATGATATTCTCTAAATTTCCAATAAATTAAAACAATCCTATGAAGTCGTAAGCCCTTTTATTTTTCAATTAATTTTTTATGACCCATTTTTATAATTGGGTTGAGAGGGAACCCTTAAATAAACCATATTGCCACAGAACAAGGCCTATAAATGACCATATTGTTGTCTCATATTTAATATACAACATGATTTCATTATTAAATATCCTCTAGGTAATCAAGTCATTCTAGAGAAATCAACCTTATATAGATCAACTTATTTTATTATAGTATGATCCAATTGGTATTTATTTCGACCACTACCCTAAATATTGAATGGTATTCCCTAAGAATGACCTTCATCATTTCAACATTATCTATTTCATCATTACATGATTCTAACTAATTTAAAAAATATAGCTCTAGGATTCTCTAGAAGTGACTCTTATCTGAATATTGGTTTATACTCTATAAAATAAATGGAGGTTAGATATATTTTTTCCATGGATCAACACTTTTCAACCTTATATTTCATTAATCATCAATGCCTGTCTTTGTGATTTGGAATATATTTTCATGGAAATAATTAGGTTTCCAATTTACTGATTTATTATGACATAGATTTCAAAAATCCAAGTTAGTTATATGTAACACCTCTTGATTGTTTTTATTCATATGGAATATCAAACATTGATGGTGAAATAACCACCATTTAATTATCATTATCCTCTTATAGATAGTTACAGCTCCTTACCGCCTTCATAATCTTCCATGTTTTCTGTAAGTATTTTAATTTTTTTATATTCTATAAATTATCCATAATACTTATAAATATTCCAAAATAATTTATATAATGCATCAAACACAACCATATTTATCCTTTCTTCCTATAACAATCTTCTATATTTCTTGAAGTATATATCCTCTATGATTTGAGAAGCTAGTAGTGTTACCACTTTTGATAATGATAATATCCTAACATCTTTCTCTCCATTTCATATAGAGTGATTTCATTTAATTTCATTCCATGAAAAACTATGAAAGGTAATTTATAATAATGAGCTATAGAATCTAATTTTTAATATAGGGGTGGGTAAAATTATATTTTTTCAAATTAACCATAACCCAAAATTTATATACATGGCTAATATACAAGAATAATTCTTTTCACTTATCAAAAATTACTTCTTACTTTGTTGTAAAAAAATGAACAGTGTTCACACTTATTTTAATTCAATAATATTTGATGTAAAAAATGGTTGAATGGTAGTTTCATTGAGTTGTTAATGTGTTTAGAATACACAATATACAACATCTCTTAACCTATAATATAGTTAAAAATTATTCCATGTGTTATGATAAAAGTATGATAGGGAATTATTATAATGATTTTTGGGGATGTTTTACTAGGGATATATATATATATTAGGAAAATACATAGTTGAACTTTTTTCTATAGGAAATTCAAAAAAAATTATTTTGGGTAGACTTCTCTTTTGATTGAATGAAACATTCTATATTGACGAGACTAGTTTCTTTATTACTAGATTATCTGAATTAAGAAAATGAACTATAATATCTACAATTATTTCTAGGATCTAGTAGTCAATTTCCTCATGTAGTAATGATAATAATATTTTTCATATTATTCTCTATAATGAATATGTTATATCAATGGATGAAAATAAATAAATTCCTGAGATGAAGTTTAATTATAATAGTTCCTCTAGGTATGTAGGTACTATAAAATTTTAGGAGGCATATGTAATATTTTAAGAAATTTACCCTGAATTGACTATTAGAAGGTATCCTTACAACATGTTCGAATGAAATTAGGAATTTAGTTATAAATGTATAGATTCAAAATACTCTGCTATGGATGATTATTAAGTGTAACATAAATGAATGGATCAAACATAAATATATTTTTGAAGGGGAATATTATAATACTAAGATATTTTAGATTTAATTTACATGTAAAAAGTAAATTTTAAAGAGATTGGTTCACCTGTTACACCTAACTAAAACAAATAATGATTGATTTTATAAAATATTTCAATTCATGGAAAACATTAATATATTATGAAGACGAAATATAAAAGATCATCATGAAAATTAAAAAAGTAATAAATACCCTTATAAATAATTATAACATTAATATAAAATCATTATCCACATGGTTCTCCATGAATACAATCACAAGTGTTGTAATAATAAAAGGTAATGAATTAGAAATATAATTGATACGCGAAACATTTTTATAATCGGATTAATAATTTTACCTTATTGATAGGAATGCATATAGTTTTTTATATATGGTCATTCATATTATATATCCATTGGAATTATATGACAGCTATAATATATCCCATTAATTGGTGGGTATAAACATAAGTAACCACATAGTGAAATTTTTGTATAAAAGTGATACAAATAATATCAAGAAATTAAACTATTATTTATGAAGATCATTTTTGTGGACTATAGAATAGTGGTAGAATCACTATGATTTTCCCAATACAAACATGAATATGAAATCCAAAAAGTATGGTTTTAGATAAATTGGATAGTGTATAATTTCAGGCTCATGGACGTCCCTATTATACCCATGGATGTTGAACCACTACCCATAACGACCACTACAGATAATCTTATACTTTGGTTTTAAGATGAAATATTATGGACATATCTATGTAATAGTTACGATGTTATAAACTATAATTCTAAATTTTATAAGTTATCTATATATATCATGTTTATATTTATAAATTTTTAACTACAACATTAAATGAAAAATATCTCCTTTTATTAAAATTAATTCAATTATTGTAGAAAAATAATTACTAAAATTATTTTATTCTAAAAATTTATTTAATTGAAAATTGTATACTTATACATCGTATAATTTATTTTTTCAATAAATATTTAATTAAAAATAATATATAATTTGTTAAAATGTTATATTAACACTCATTTAGTTATTAATTAATAAGAAATAGTAATAAGAATAGATATAATTTAAAATGAAATTTTTCTACAAATTATTTCCCTTAAAGATAATATATATTAATTTTAAAGTTACTTTTAATATTTTTTGAAATTGGATCTGATTAAATGGTGTGTAAATTTAGATTTGTAAGAAAATATTTTTTCAAGAACTTTTATCATAAATGTTTTATAAAAAAATAATTTCAATTGTAAAGATTTAATCATGGTTAATAAGGTTAATTTTGGGTAACTTATTGCGGCTTGATTTTACAAAACATACATAACACATAGACATTCTAGAAAACATTTTTTTTTGATTTAATTCCATACCCAAAGGTCTCACAAATCAATCCTCACATGTATGAGATTAATATGTTTATATAAATATGAAATATTATTTCTAGTAATATCTAACCCATTATCAATATACCCCCATTTATTAGATAAAATAATATACTGCAACAAGCTCGTAACCAACATCATCTTCAGTATTAAAATTTATATCTATAATATAATGAAATTAAAAATATAAAAAACACTAAAAAATATCTTATATAGTGCCTCCAATAATTTATAAATGGTTATTTTTTATTGGATGGGGATCGAAATTTGTATTGCAAAGGATGCTAAAAACAACCAGTCTCTAACATTTGATTATTATAACAAATAATTACCAACTAATAAATTTATAATGAATAAAGAAAATTATTGAGTATAAACGTTAATTAATATTATTTTTTTTCAAATAATTTATTTATTAGTTAATGTTTGTTAAATATGATATTATGAAACTATTGTGGATATATAGAGTACTAGTTAGGGTTTTTAAGACTCCATTTTTCTTTTAAAGTGTTATAATTTTTCTTACTGATCATTATACATCTAGGTTGGGTTTCATACAATCCAAGCATATTTGATTTTTATTGGTCATTTTTTTCAATGAATTCATAATTCATTCTTATGAACTCTTTTTTGAATGATTGTTTCTTAAATTATTATGATATCCATATAGGGGAATATCAGTATGAAGTTCATCCTTAGAGAATAATTATATATGATTTTTTTTCTGGGGCATATATTTCAATATGGATTATATTTATGAATCAATTCTATAAAATTCATGTATTTACAAATAAATCACAAAATATTGGTTTCAATATTTTTTGACTGAAGTGTTAAAAAAATGTAAGGGGGTTTTTAAACTCAAATATCATTTAATTATATTATAATGATTCTTCATGAACATAATTCTTCTATTTTTGGCTTATTCGAAACAATGAAGTTGTTGTATAGAAATTACTCTTTTTATTTGTGGATCATTCCTTCTTAATTACAGGCTTCAACCTCGATTGGTTACTTTCACATAATAGTACATAACTGTTATGAATACATTATTTCCCCTATAATAAAATAATTCACTACTATTAAAATAGTCCTTATTTACAATGAAAATTCTCTTTGATATATTTAATTATAAATATTTATTATCTCATGTAATCATTATAGTACTCCTTTGCTTTCATAAAAGTGGGGTTCAATAAAAGAATTTTAAATAAATAGGAACAAAAATTTTACATTCATTATTGTACATTTTATATGCCACCCCATATTTTCTATATATAACCTCTACAAATTTTCAAGGATTTTTTACTGCGATTTTAATGTCCCGTCCTGGAAGCCACTAAACCGGTTCTCCGAGATGGTTCGCCACAAGGCTTCAAGCGCACCTCCTTGTACACCAGAGGCTACCGACTAGCCACGAGGGCCCATGGTGTGATAGTGGGGAGAATATTCTCACATACTAGGGTAAGAAAACAGTGGAAATATCATCATACACATCGGAAAGTAAACAGAGTGCTGAAGTAATAAACAACTGAAATTGAACAATATGTAATAATAAAATGTTGTAAAAACCCGAACAACTATGTAATACAATACATCACTGGTCACCAATTGGGCCGACCATAAAGATACAAGTATAAAAGAAGTTGAATGTAAATGTACAAGGCATAACTACTATCTCAGATGCAACCAACATACCCTATATCCAGACATTGTCGAACTCCACCAGCTTGATCAGTATAACCACTCGAGTAGCTCATCTCGATCATGCAACATTGTGTCTCATCCATATCCACCGTGCAACTCGTGCTCAACCTGAAAAGTAGAGATATGGTCTATACGTACACCAAGGTGCACGTGCGGGGGTGAGAAATAATCTTAGTGGGACACCCGAACTTGCAACTTATAATTATGCTGCTAAAGTGTATATAAAAGAGATATTCTCAGCCTAGCTAAGACACAACCAAAAAGGTTATAAAAACCAAATGTGAAACCATAGTCGAACTCAAGGTTCATAATCCCTATCAACTGGGCAAGTGCCACCATGGATGTCTATATCTATATATGTACACATGTATAGTCCCATACATATACACATATACATTAATCTGAATATTTATGAGTTTATGAATCAAATAACAAGAAACCACATCAGCATTCCATCCATGGGACCATTAGACCGATCACCAGGACATCCTGTGCAAGAGCATTGAGTTGGAAATCATGCCACGAAATCCATGTATCATTAAGTCGATCTCTGATTTCGTACTCCAATCGACATGTACCAACATCAGACAATGCCAGAATTATATCTCTGATCAAGCTATGTCACCAAAGGGGGATTCTCATCTTACACCTTGGTCCACCCATACTCACCTCCAATAACTGAATAAGGATACCGTATACCAATGGTCAGTCCTGTGAAATGTCATTGGTCAAAAAACAGACCCCAAGCCCATGAATCCAATTGAGACTCAAAAAACCAACCCTGTAGGCATAGAAAAACCCCACCCTCAGGCATATCAGAACTCTCCTGCTGGCATATCAGAACCTCACCTTCATGCATATCATAACCCATCCCTCAGGAATATCAAAACCTCACCCGTATGGACATTAGAAGCTCACCCGTAGGCATATCACATCCTCGACCATAAGCATATCATAACCTCAAATACAGGCATATCATTCATCCCATGAGTCTGTCCAATGCATTCCTACAATGGGAATCCAAGTGTCACTCAAATAGTAAAAGTAATCATGTAAGGATCAACATATGGATACTTGGAAGAACCTATGGAAATCCAAACAAATTATATATATCACAATTGTCATGAACCATCCCCAGGGGCCCATACCGTGACTACCCCAATCCCACCTTCCATAGGCTAGAGGATGAAAACTATCACCAGAAGGAATTTCCCTAAAAAGGGAAGGCATTTCCTTAAACCTATACCAACACACAGTCTAAGAACACAACATGAAACAAACCACATTGTAAAACCACAGCAGTAAAAGTGTATACAGAAATTAAATTGGCTAGAATCCAAGCCCAAATGGAAGATACAATAGAACAAAATATAGATCCTGAGATCGTCCACCATGGATCCAACCTGAAGGGTAGGTACATCTCATCTCCACATCTCTCCTTATCAACCAGTCACCTCAGGGTACCGCCTAGTCCTGGCTCTTAAAGTCTCAGCCAAGAAGCTCATCGTCTGCACAAGACATAATAAGGTGTGGGAAAAGCCCGTGCAGGGGTGAGTATAACAATACCATGCAGGGACCCTGAGACACCCGAAGGTCTCTCAGAATTCAAAAAATTAAAACCACAAAGAATGATCTCAATTCCAAAGCACGAATAAAAACACTCAACTCAAACATGGTATACAAATCAGAGTTTAGAAATAAAGATGATTAGTCTTAAGCTGTATCATTTCATTCTATTATGATGTTTCCAAAAATGATCCTCGAAGGAGTTGTTCCATTGTTGATCCACACAGGGTTGTATTTCATTGATCCACGATGGGCTGCTCTAAGGTTGTTCCTCATCGGGTCACACACTGTTGATCCACACCGGGTCACTAGAATGATGATCCACATAGGGTATCTATAATGCTAATATATAGAGGGTCACTAGAATGATGATCCACATAGGGTTTATATGACATTGATCCACACCGGGTTTCTATGAAGCTGATCCATACAAGGTCCCTCTTCAACTAACAGCAAGCCACAACATTCCCCGCACTCAGTGCCCTTGAGTTCTATAGTATCTCATATTTAATATATCGGTCATGACTCAACTACCATGATGTTTAAGAAAAGAGTTTCTCAAAGTACCGTCATGTCATAAGGGTTTAAATGTGACAGACGATGTGTCAATCAGACGCTCGATCTATGAGTTATAATTATTTTAGTGACGAGGGCCTGATATGATTTGGGTTCGAACCGACCCGATAGTACTGCAACTTTCTCCAAAACTCTAGTGAATTATATCAAATGGAACGTTTCATTCCAAGGATTCCAGCACCATAGATGGTTCACCAAATGGATGTTTGGTTTGTGAGATAATTCATTTTAAGAGTATCTCGGCCGAAGAGGGTCTGGGTTCAAACCGGGTCCGACCCGACCCAGCCCGAACCAGTTGGGCCGACCTGAGTGGACTAGGCAACGAGATCAGCCTACTGGGCTATAGACCAGCTTGACTCACCTTGGATGGGTACAGCACATCCGACGGCCGGACCTACTAGCTGGCGGGACACCTAGCTGGGTGGCCCACGCAGGGGAGGCCACTCGCCCTTCCGGAATGGCTAAAAGTCATTTGGATTCTCAATTGAGGTGCCACATGGAACCACCTCCTTATTAGCGGGACCCATGGGGCATGGGTCCCCTTCGCCTTCGCCGCGACATCCTCACCAGGGTGCGCGATGGCACACCTCTTTCCGCCAACACAACCAGTTGAGAGCCGGTCACCACGGATTGATGCCACAGCTCCCCCCCCATGGCATGTGATGACGTGCTTCCCACTGCCACCGCAGCGGGATGATACCAGCCGCCTCTGTCACCCGTCGGCACCGCCACGCCGTTGCCATGCCGAGAGATCCTTTGTGGGCCACTGAGTGAGCTCTAGTGGTCCGTTTGCCCTTCGGAATGTGCATATGGGCCACTCGAGTTACTGTTGTCACTGCGTGGCTCCCAAAATAATGTTGATTTCGAGTTCAAACTTTTACCATGAACGACACGACAAAACTTCTGTGGCGGATGGTTTGGGCCTTTTTTGTTTGGCCTGTGGCCTCCGCGTTAGCATCATAACAATCGGGTAGCAATTAATTTGACATATATAAACTAATACTTCCGTGATTCATCATTTTTTTTCATGAATAAGGAAAATAAACAAATTCTCTTGAATTGAAATAAAACCCATTCCTCGAAATAATAGGTGACGTCACGATTGTGGAAGAAGAATCAACGCTTGACGAAGCCGTCAGTGTTTGTCACTTCTGGTTAGATTCCTCCAACATTGCCATCCAAGCTTCCATTATTCATTGGTGGAAGAATTTGCGGCACTTCGTCAGAGGTTCCTCACTTCCATGTCAATAACCCAAGCACAAGACTTATTTAAATAGAGGGGGGTAGGTGATTAATACAAAAAGAGATTAATGAGGTTCATTAATGAATGAACCTCTCAATCTCTCAATAGTGTGGTTACAAAAAGAAAGAGTCAGGCCATTAAATGGCCTGCCAACTCACATGTCCTACCACCATCGCTCAACCATTGGTAGAATAATAAAATAAAAACTTAGTATTATTTTATTATTCTTTTAAATGTCAAAAACACTAACTTTTTCACCTGACCTATGATGGTTGATGATAATCCTCTCTTAAGAAAATCCCAGTGATGCAGATTCAACTGTTCCATCATATTTTTAATCTGAGGACCCGTTTAAAAGATTGAAAATGCCACCTACGTGTTTACATAACGTACCTTAGAAATAGTTTATAAATCTTTTTCGGGAACACCAGGCCTCAGAATCAAGCGCCATCAATTTTTTCAGGCTCTTAATAAATCCAAATAATTTATAAAAAATTATACAGAATTTTTGGGTCTTTACTTTCTCCCCACCTAAGAGATTTTCATCCTTGAAGGCTACACTAAACCCATGGGAACAAATGGGGGTACTGAGAACGTATCTGATCCTCCCTCTCCCATGTGATCTCCTCGAGGTTCCTATGATGCCAAAAAACTCACACTTGAGGAATTAAATGCCCATGAAGGACATGCTCATGTCAATCCTCTATCTCTACCGGGAACTCCACAAACGTCTCCCCATTGTCAATTTCCTAATTTCCCCAGTCGATAACGTGTGATGGATCATGCATGTACCTCCTCGGCTATGACACATCGAAAACATTATTCACCTGGTGTATCTGTGGGGGTAGAGATAGACGGTACGCCACCTTTTCTACTGTACTGAGGATGTCGAAAGGTCCGATGAACCTTGGAGATAGCTTGTTTCCCCAAACAAACCTCTGTAATCCTCATTAGGGTAAGACCCATAGGAATAAATGGTCTCTCTCCTCAAATTGAAAGGGCCTCTATCTCCTGTTGGCATAAGACGTCTTCTAGATATGTGATGTCTTCCTCCACTTATGGATGATTTGCACCTTCTCTATGGTCGCGTGTACCAACTCTGGACACATAAGCGCTGACTCCCCTAGGTCTATCCAACATAGTGGTGACCTAAAAGGTCTCCCATACAGGGCCTCAAATGGTTCCATAATGATGGTGGAGTGATAACTATTGTTTTATGCAAACTCTACCAGTGGCAGGTGGTCCTCCAAACTATGTCCAAAATCAAGGACATAAGCACAAAGCATGCACTTGAGTGTCTGTATGGTTTGATTCTTCTGAACATCTATTTGAGTATGAAAGGTGGTTCTCAAGCGTAGATGAGTCCTGAATGTCTCATGTAATCCCTTCCACAATTGTGATGCATATTTAGCATTGTGATCTAATTCGATTGTCGATGAAACCCCGTGAATTCCTAAAATTTCATGTATATAGAGGTGTCACAAGCTCACTACTACTCCCGACTCTAAAATGGGTAGGAAGTGGGCCGACATGGTGAGTCGGTCAATGATCACCCAGATTGAATCATGGCCCCTGGGCATACATGGTACCCCTGTCAAGACGTCCAGGGATATACTATCCCACTTCCACTATGTTACCTCAAGTGGTTGTGCTAAGCCTGCTGGAACCTGATGCTTGACTTTAACTTATTGACAAGTGAGGTATCTTGATACAAACTCGGCCACCACTTTCTTTATCCCTGGACACCATAACTGACGTCGGAGGTCCTATAACATCTTCGCCACTCAAGTATGTACCACCAAAGGGGATGTATGGAACTCCCCCAATATCTCCCCCTGTAGAATCACTTGTACCATTGTGTGTTTTCTAAAGAGGATGACATTCTCCCCAACTTTAGAAAATCCATAAGGATCCTATCCTGGGGATATATGAGAACATCGGGCCTCACAGTCTACACCCCCCAAGTTGTGCCTCCCTAACTCGCTAAAGGATTGGGGAAGTAACCGTCATAGACTAGAGGTAAGATGCTCTATCACTATCCACTAAGGATAACTACAACACAAATAGCTACTCGGTCACATCACTCAACAACTGTAGACCAAACCTCCCACTGAGTGTGTCTGCTACTATGTTCCACTTCCCAGGAGTGTAGACTATCTCAATGTCGTAGTCCTAGATGAACTCTAGCCACCATCATTTTCTTAGGTTCCGGTCCTTCAGTGAGAATATATACCTGAGACTCTTGTGATCAGAGTAGACTATAAAATGTTCTCCCATAAATTAGTTCCACCATATCTTTAGTGGAAAGACCAATCCTAATAACTCCAGGTCATGGGTAGCATAGATCTCCTCGTGACATATCAACTAGCATGAGTCATAGGCGATCACCGCATACTCCTGCATTAGGACACAACCCAGACCATTTCGTGAAGTGTCTTAGTAGACTACATACCCAATCCCCTCTTCTGGTAGCTTCAAGATGGGGGTACTCATCAGTCTCTGCCTCAGTTCTTGCAAACTCTATTGGAATATCTTCGTCCATGCAAAGGGTTGTACCTTATTTTTCAAATTTTACAAGGGAGTCACAACTTTGGAACAATCAGGTACCAATATCTAGTAGTACCCAACCAATCCTAGGAAACTTTGCACCTTGGTCACACTCTTGGGTGGCTCCCAAGCAAGTACTGCTTCTATCTTTGCCGGATCAACTGCAACTCTAGCCTCTGAGATAATGTTCCCTAGGATGTGAACTTACCGTATCCAGAACTAGAACTTCGAGAGCTTACCATAAACTGGTGCTCTTGGAGTGTATCCAAGATTAACTGTAGGTGCATGGCATGCTCCTCCTTCGACACCGAGAATATAAAGATCTCATCAATGAAAACCACCACTAAGTGATTGAGGTAAGGATAGAAGATCCTATTCATGATCCCCATGAACACTAACATAGTGTTGGTCACACCGAAGGACATTACCAAGAATTCATAGTGTCCATAAAGACATTTGAAGGTTGTATTCTGTGCATCCTCATCTCGTACCTTGAGGTAATGATAGCCTGATCGGAGGTCTATCTTTGAAAGCCATCGATCTCCCTTCAGCTAGTCGAAGAGATCATCAATCCTTGGGAGTGGATACTTGTTTTTCATGGTCACCTAATTCAAGAACTGATAGTCTATGAAAGGCCTCGAATCACATATGTCTTCTTGGAAAACAAAATTGGGGAAGCCCATGGAGAGACACTGGGCCTTATGAACCCCTTCCTCTGCAAGTCCTGCAACTGTACCTGTCACTCATGATGCTCCATGGGATACATCCAATATGATGGTTTTGATATTGGTGCCATCCAGGGGTAGATTTCAATGTATAATTCTACCTATCTGTGAGGAGGTAGTCCCATAACATCCTTAGGAAAGAAATCAACATACGGGTCCACTACTACTAGAAAAATCAGACTCTTCATGTCAACTAGTCTGTGGGTAAGTCTATCCGGCCTATGTTTGATGGGATGAACCCTCCTTTGAGTAAGTCCATCTTATGCTGAAAAGGTTCCCTTCTCTCCGATGAAGGGATACACAGTCCCATCCCCGTGGAAACACGACACTTTTCGCCCAAAACAGTCAATATGAGCATAGAAGGTGGATAACTAGTCCATACCCAAGATGACATTGTAAGGCATTGATGATGCTACTAGGAGATCACATCCAATTATATCATCTCCTAGAGTAATCTCACACTACTGGAAATAGTGTGAAATCTTCAAATCCTATTCTGTATGAGTCTCCAATCGTAAGGATCAATCGAGTGGCTCTACCGGAATCTCCGAGCTCTGAATGAGAGCGGTGGCAATGAATGAGTGACTGGAAGTTGTGTCTATAAGTAATGAAGCTAGGGTGCAATAGAAATAGATCGTACCTCAAATCATATCTAGAGCACCGTGGCTATAGGCCTTAGCTGCCTGAAGTTGAGCTCATCCCTGTTCGCCTACCCCCTGAGGTTGGGGTGGACCACCTGGAGCGGGTGGTGGTAGAATTTCAAATCGCCACCCACCGCCTACTGCACGACCTACTCCTCTTCCACATCTACTGCCATGTGGACCTTCTCACTTGAATCTCCATAACATCCTCGGTGGTCCCTTGACCATATTCTGATCATCAGTATGGTAGGTCGGGGAGTTGCGAGCCATGTGAACCAACCCACCACACTTGAAGCATAATCTGCTCCTCATCTGGCCCGCTCTACCTCACGAGCTCCTCACCTCTAACCCTACATCATGGGGTTATCCACTGGAAGGTCTGGCCCACTTGGATCTCTGTGTCTTATATATACTGCCTACTGTAGATGAATCGGTTGCCTGTCATCCTGTGGTTGCTCTCACCATCAGTTCTTGATCAGATAATAGGATCTCCGCCAATAACGCTCGCTCGAGCACTCCAGTCTAAATCAGGATATTAAGAGATTTCCCCAATGCTCTAATCTCCCACATGACACCCTGCTCAAAGGTCCTGGACCTGAAGAAAGGGTCTCGTACCATGTTTATGGAGTAGCACGAGAGGTCAGTGAATCTCAACGAGTACTGGGCCACTGTCAGGATACCCTGTCGTACATGCCGGAGCTCCTGAATATGCAAATAGCGTAGTGTTGCTAGAACGAACTCCAACCTAAAGAGGATCTCAAAGTCTGTCCGGGTGAGGTTTGCCTCGTCTTATATCTCAAGCATCAGGGTCGAACATCTCCTTTTTGTTCTCTAGAAGAGGCTTGCAGCTAAGATCACCATTTTCTCTGCTGATGTCCCAACTAGGCAAAAAACCCATGCCACGACCTCCTGCCAGTCTTTAGCTTCCTGGGAATCTATCTTGACTCGAAACCTCAGAGGCCTCTACCACTAGAACCTGTGAAACACACTTAGTCGGTGTGAACCTTCCAGTAGTGGGTTTAGTGGAAACAACTCCCCAATTGGTAGTGGTGTTGCTGATACACCACCTGAAGTTTCTATCGCTGTAAGAGGGTCCTGCAACGAAGCTTCACCACTCAGTGGGACATCATTGTGAACACGCTCTAGAATCCTAGGTGGATGTCTATGTGGTGGAATCCTAAAATGAAATAGGTGTGTCATGATCAATTAGTTATACCTTGTGAGATGAATCAAAATAGATCAAAAGTAAAACATTCAAAAAACACACGCAATCAGTGTTTTCATGCACCAATTCAGAAATTAGAATTTAGGGTCCTGGTGTATAGATACATCGGCCGCCGCACAAACACTGGACTCCCCAAATTGAAAACCACACTCAAAACAATTAACACTATTTCTACATTCGAAAGACCATAGTCCTAGTTCTTTAGTAGAACCAACTACTATAATACCACTTTATCATGACCTGTCCCCCGGGGCCCGTGTCTTCACTACCCCAAACCCACCTTCCATAGGCCAGGGGTTGGTGACTAGAACCAGAAGGAATATCCTTAATACAGGAAGGCATTGACTCAAACCTATACAAAAAGAAATTCCAAGAACATAATAAGAAGCAAAACACTTACTAAAACTGCAGTAGTAAAAGTGTGTACTGAATGTAAAGGACCAGAGTACAAGCCAACTGGAAGATACAATATAACAGAAAAAACTCCAGAGATCATCGAACAAGTATCATACATGAATGGTAGGTACATATCATCTTCGTAGCTCTCATGGTCAACCAGTCACCTCCGTGTACTACCTGGTCTTGGCTCCTGATGTCTCTGCCAAGCTGATCGTCATCTGTAGAAGACACAACAAGGTGCGGGTGAAGCCCGTGAAGGGGTGACTATAACAATACCTAGTAGGGAACCCAAGAACCCCGGTGGACTCTTGTAATTCCATAAAGGAAAATCAGAAAGCATGATATCAATCACAAAGCACAATGAAAAATACTCAGCTCAAACCAGGTATACAACTCAGAGTTTAGGAATAAATATGATTATCCTTAAGCTATATCATTTTATTCTTTTAACAATATTCCAAAACTGATCTAGGAAGGTGTTGTTGTAGTGTTTATCCACATAGGTTCATATGTCGTTGATCCACGACAGGACACTCTAAGGGTGGTCCTAATCAGGTCACACACTGCTGATCCACACAGGGTTGCTAGAATGCTGATCCACACAGGGTATCTATGATGCTGATCCACACAGGGTCACTAGATTGCTGATCCACACAGGGTCTCAATGATGCTGATCCACACAGGGTCACTATGATGCTGATCCAAATATGGTTTCTCTTCAACTGACATCCAGCCACAACATTCCCCACACTGGATATGCTTGAGTTCCCTAGTATCTGCTACTCAAGATATCTGTTCTGTCTCTACATTCACGAAGTTCCAAAAAGGATTAACCCAAATGAACTTTATGTCATAAGAGTTACAATGTTATAGACAATGCATCAATTGGACGCCTGATATGTGAGTTATATGCATTTTAGTGCCCAGGGCCCGGTTGGATTCAGGTTTGATCCAACACAAACGGACTCCAAATTTCTCCAAAACTCAGGTGGAGTACCTCAAAAGGACTATATTGTTCCAAGTATTCTAAATCCATACATTGTTCATCAAACAAACATCTGGTTTGTGAGATACAGTCTATTAAGCGTATTTGGGCTGAAGAGGGTCTGGGTTCGGTTCGACCCGGTCGGACTGACCCGACCCATCCTATCTTGGGATGCAGGCTCATTCCACTAGGCTCCAAACCACCCCATCCCTCATTGGCTGGGTGTGTCCCACTGGGTGTCATTACCAACTAGCTGGCGCGACACTCAACTGGGTGGCCCACGCAGGGGAGGTCACCCCCCCTTCTTGAACTGGTGAAAGTCGTTCGACGTCTCAACTGTGGTGCCACGTGGTTCCTCCTCCCTATCTGTGGGACCTATGGGGTGCAGGTCTCCTTTGTCTCCACCATGGATTCAATACTACGGCCTCCTCACTACGGTTTGCGATGGTACACCACCTTCCGCCAATGCAGCCGCCCCTGCTGCCGCTGCTGCTTGATGTCGCGACTCTCCTCCTCCGCACACCCCCCACTGCCACCGCGGCCGACTGATGTCGGCCACTGCCATCGTACACCTGTGTCGGTCTACGATGCCGCCATGCTAGCGGATTTTCTGTGGGCCATCACTTGAGCTCTGGTGGTTCATTTTCCCTTCCAAATGCACCTACGGGCCTCCCGGGATGCTTCCGTCACTTCGTGGCTCCAGAAATCAAGTTGTTGTCGAGTTCAAACTTCAACCACGAAGGATGTGAAAAAACCGAAGAGGTGGAGGATATGGGCCTTGTTCATTTGGCCCACACCCTCCGAGTTAGCATCCTAACAAGTGAGTAGCAATTAATTCGACATAGATAAACTAATACTTTCGTAATTCATCATTCTTTTCAAGAACAAGGAAAAGAAAAAAATTCACTCTAATTTTAATAAAACAACTACCTTGGAATCGGTGGTGACATCACGGTTGTGGAAGAAGAATCCACACATGACGAAACTGTTAGTGTTTTTCACTTCTGGTTAGATTCCTCTGACGTTTATGTCCAAGCTTTTGTTCTTCGTTGGTGGAAGACCCAACACCACATCATCAGAGGTTGCTCACTTCTGTGCCAGTAATCCATACCCGATACTCATCTAAATAGAGGGGGGAAAGGTGATTAATGCAACAAGTGATTAATGAGGTTACTTAACGAATGAACCTCTTAATTTCTCAACAGTGTGGTTATAAAAACAAAGGTTCAAGCCATTAAATAGATTGACAACTCACCGGTCCCACCACCACCACTCAACCATTGGTAGAATAATAAAATAACAACTTTGTGTTATTTTTTTCTTTTAAAAGTCCACAAAACTAAAATTTCACTCGAACTACTGCAGTTGATGTTAGTCCTCCCATAAGGGAATCCTAGCACTATGGATTCAACGGTGCCCTCAAATTATTAATCTGATCACCAGTTCAAATGATAGAAAATACTTCCCACACATATATTGAATATACCTTAAAAAAGTTCAAAATTCTGTTCCGGTCACACCGAGCCTCAGAATCAAGAGTCATCAATTTTCACAGACTCATAATAATCCCAAATAATTAAAAAAAAATTTATATGGAATATCTAGGTCTTTAAAACAATATATATATATATATATATACATTCAGGATCAATAGAAAAATCCAAGGTAATAATTTTGGTTACCAGTAAAATATTATAATTAACATGGATCGGAATCCAGAACCCAGGAAAGCACGTAAAAGCATCCCAACAATCAATAAAAACACCGCGCGTCGGGCTCAACATCCACCAACTAGGAAGCACCTATGGTAAACACTACTATATCATAAAAACCATGTCTGATATAAAAAAATGAGTGAGGGTTTCCCAAACAACCAACCAAACACTACATCCACATCGCCATGGTCTTTCACATTTGGAATGGGTTCTAGGTGATACCCAAACACTATCTCTACCCAAACCCGATGTAGAACTCATGGCCGTTCAAACCACTAGAACTCACTGGGTCCCTCAAGTCAAACACAAAGAGGCATCCAAATCAGGAACCACTAGGTAAACATGAGCGAAGGAATCCAACACAGGATCCATGGTGAAAATAAAGGGATTAATCCTACAAGGTATCCTTTAATGAAGGATAATAGAGGCATCCTATAATATGGATCCTTGTAAAGGAAAGAAGGAGATAGGTCCTTCAAGGGACTACCTATGTCCACACATAAGTAAAGGCCTCCATCAGGGGATCCTTGGAAGAATTTCGTGTCACAACCACATCGGCCAGAAGAGAATATATCACAAGTGGGGAGTCCTCAAAATCATAGGTTACGAGAGATAGCTCATATCCCATTTCCGTTAAATGGTCTCAACATGGTTGGTCCGAACACCCAACCTTCCATATCCTCCAAGTCTCACTCCCAGGTGACAACTAAACTCAATAAATGAAGGATGAACCTCTCCATTTAGGTAGAACCCCCAAAACATCATTTATATGTCCTCTAAATGTCATGTAGGATTCGACCATTGAGATTTACGTAGAACAATGCTCAGAATAGACTACTCACATGTCCAATATGGTAAACTGGTGAAAAAGGTATTATTCGCCATAACAATCCTGAGGGGGGGCACACCTGATTTAGTTTTAAGCACATGAAATCAGAATCTAGACATACATCTTTAATTCAGTGTTGAAACACCATTTAAGTTGAATCAAATGGACATCAGACACAGAAGATACGTCTGATTTAATAATCGCCAAATAATAATAATTAAAATATTATTATTATTATTATTGAACATTTCGTCTCACCGAGAATCATTTCCAACAAAAAAAGGTCTCCAATTGGTCTCAAAAGGTTCGACTGAAATCCGAGATCTTGTGGCTATAGATGGCACGACAAATAACCCTTGTATTGAAACATTCAAGGGTTTAATGAACCCCTAGATGAAAACAAGCTGGACAAAGTTCATGGCATGTACTCTATAGTACATGGGGGATGCCCATGTAAAAGTACAGAGTGTGTATGTTACTATACATGGTATGTAATGTTCAAAAACCACCATCCCATGTGCTTTATCAGCCGGACACATGCCCATGTGCCACTACACTACATGTACTCCCCATACATTGTGTGTACTATTCAAAAACCACCATCCCGTGTTTTTTTAAAATAGCCGGACACATGAAAAACCACCAAACAACGTGTACTCAAAGTACATGATGTGTAGATAAGAAAAAATTTTCACCCCTAAATAAGAAGGACACACACTGTGTAACATGGGTTTCCCGAGGGGAAACCCCTCAAAATGCCGGAAACACCCGAAACACCAGTTTTCACCCTAGAAACAACAGATTCAGCCTTAAGAGGCCTCAAGAAAACATAAATGATTCATTATAGGCATTTGGAAACCTCATTTCTCAATCATGATACACAATTCCATCTTCGACCTAAACAAAAATGGTGATCCCAATGTGGATATCTCAAATAAAAAATTATTGGTTTACCATGAATCATTACATTTCATTTTTCACCTCCTACACAAAATGAAATCTAACTCCCAACGTGAAACCCCACATAACCATGGTTCCCACTAAATAATTCCTTTGTCATTATGAAAATTCCATGAGAGAGAAATTTCTAGACTGGGAATAAGAATGGAAAATTGAGTTACCTATTTATATATGATTTATCATGTATCATGCCTGAGATGATGCACTAGTCAATAGACTTGTTCCTCATTGTATTCTTTACTATATATGTTTCCCTCACTAATAACACCCAGACCTGAGATCATGTATTCAACTAGAGACTATTCTAGAACATCATTTTGGGTTTTAACCTATGAGTGTCACAAAAAAACCTCACATACCCAACACATTCAAATTCATGTGGGGAATGAAATTTTTTAGGAATACCGTTGATAGGGTATGATACCTACCCAATAGGATTAACATAAGTGTGTCAAGTACCAAAAAACTATGAGTAGACCTTGTCTAACAAAAGAAACTCTCGAACGAGTTGTCCTTATTGCCACTTATAATCACTTTGGAAGATTATCCTTGGAGTTGGACAATAAGTACATTTTGTACATGTAGAGGATGGATCAATTATTAAATTATGACTACATTATATTTTATGAGCTTTCGAGGAGGTATACATTCAAGTATCTTCACCACCATCATCATGTCAGTTCACCACAATTTCTTGCGGATGGAACCACCCAACATATTGTCACCCTGAATACTCATGAACGGGTACCAAGAAGTCACACTAGGCATGTAATGCTATGGATAACTGTGAGTGGGATCATATCCCTACTTTAACTAACAAATATCATTAACATTTTCTGGTGGTTTCAAGAGGGAATGATCGTATCCCACCACCCTTGGATCTAGTAAACATGCATATTCCTACAATAAACATGGGGGAGGAACATATTCCTACACCCATGAATGAATCCCATCAACTTATTCAAATGGAATAAACATTACATGACTATTATCGTATCCCCTCTTTAATCGAATGTATCTTATCATACATATTCGAGACATAAAATGTGGATGATTAAATTTATACGCACACATTGATAATTTTTCACTGCATTATAGAAATTTCTAAAAAACTCCATCAAAATCTTCAGGCACTGGTACATATACATGAGATGACACATAATCCTATCTCAATAACTAGAGTAGAACATAACCATGATCAATTTAAATATTGGGATAATATAGAGAAAGTGCACCTGATTTCTCCCAACAAAGAGTATAATAGGCAGATTTTGGTAAAGGGTGAGGCACCAGACAGAGATCATATAAATAATCCATCCAGGGATCATAGAGTGATATAATCACATTCCTTTGTAAAATTCCACATTACCATCCAAAAAATAACATTGACATACTCTAAAGGAACATGAGTAGGCTCATATCCCCATTCTGACTGGGGATCACTATGTGAGATTGAACATTCTTAAGGATTGGCTCATATTTCAATAAAAAATACCAATAAAAGACATCAAAATTATAAGAAGTGGAACATATCCCCATTCTAAACTAGGCTCACGAAGTGTGAGATGTGTGTTCCTTGGGACATGTTAATTTTCCTATCAGGGAATCAATTCAGCATACTATATTATTTCATGGAATCTAGGCTCATATTACTACATCCTTTGATGAATGACTACACCAACATCCTTTAGAGGATTTATATATTGAGTCTCATATCCATCCACCCATTTTAGAGGTAAATTAGTATATTTTGAATGAGAATTCATATTTTTACTAGCATCATATATGCTCCTTAGCTAGGGTTGACTAGAATATTCAGAAAATCACCCACATGTAGGCTCATATTTCTTCTGAAAATATAGAATCTCACTGGCATACTACAACTTCATCTTAGTAGTGGGCTCATATTCTCATAGAACTAAATTATTATGAAAATATATCTATAGTCGCCAGAGATAAGGCTTTTATCCCTGGGTAACCACAAAAGGAGGGTAATCCTATTTTGAAAATGATGCATAATGAGGGTCATATACCTGATTTTTCAATGAAAGTGTCCTTGTGGCAGTTCAATGCATTTCTAAAACACCTCAATAGTTATTTGATTCTTCAACCAAAGTATAAGGTGATCATTACCTTAATAGTCCAACTTTTGGTACTGTGGAGATAGAACACAAGGACTTGACATCTAAGATTAGTCTTCTTCAACCTCCCCATAGTGATATTTACCCCATATAAGGAAATCAACCCCTCTCCCAAACACCAACATATATGTTGGTACTCAAAACCCAAAAACCTTCGTACAAAGTGGTGCCAGAAACCCCAGGGGCAACTGTATATAGATCCCAATCAAAAAACATCGACACATCACAATAGTGAGTAGAACACCTAAATAATAAACATCTGGGGTCTGACTATGTGGAGGCATGTAATTATGATGAAGTGGAGTTTTATGTTGATATATGGAGAGATTTAACTAGAATGAACCTCACAACCAAGTTCGGGTCCCTCACCACTTCTAACTATAGGTTCCAAGAATAGCTAGAGAAGGAGTGAATGTGTTATATATTACACATTATGTAGGGAACTCTTAAAACATTAATTGAAAGACACCTCCCATCTCCATGATATGAGGGTAACCCTCAATCCATCAACATACTATATTTTCAAATAGACCAAGATGTTCTCCTTAGGGACCGATACTTGAAACCTGAAAAGGAAAGTGTAAATATGCAACATTAATGCCTTAATTACACTAATATTCTTCCCAAAATGATCACCAAAGCCACATAAGGTATTCTTATATGAGGATAGTGAATGTATGGAGTGTTACACTACACAAAACCCTTAGAAAAATATAACACACCCCATATGAAATCTTGTAATGTCATATCCTTTGGTGAAATTAGGGTAAAAGGTATTGTAGATTCTAGTGGATCAATACAATGGAATACCTAAGATTTAAAATGAAAAGAAATCAGTTTATGAGGGAGAGTAATATTGATATATCTATAAGATGGGCCCCTAAAAAATGGTAACAAGTTTCAAAATAGTAAGATTATATTGTTTCTATGACGAAAATTTATTGTAAAAAATGGCTACCATATTGGGCTTCAATTACACACAAATTATAAAAGTTAAAATTTATGCCAAATCAATCTAGTCTATAGTGACCCGACACTTTGGAAATGTTACAGATCGTTAGTATTGCTTTAAAATATTTCCTTTAAGCTTTCTTAATTTGTGTAACATCCTATGGAAGGTTTCGGGAGTGTATGGGGCTTGTTCGGAGCCCGGGAGTTGGAGAAATGGACTTGCAGACAAGGGTGCACGACCTGCACACGACCTGTGCATGGTTTGGGTAAACCGTGCGGCCTTTGGATTGAAGTCTGTGAGATGCACATGGTTTGCACATGGCGTGAATAGTAAAGTCACATGGTTTTGGGTGAACCATGCAGCCCTGCATTTTGGAGGCAGTTAGGTGCGCATTGTTTGCGCATTGTTTGGGTGAACCATGCGCCTAAACTGTACGACCCTATATATGGTGAATTTAAAATTTTTCCCTTAAGTTCTATTTAATCATAAACCTATTCTTTCTTTATTCAAGCAGACAGAATAGAGGAGGAACTCCTCCTTGAGCTCCCAAACCCTCTCCTCTCTCTTTCCCTTAATGATTCTTCATCCGGAATCCGATCTTCGATTCACAGAAGGCAGTGGATCACCCAAGGTAAGGCTAACCTCACTCACTCCTTCCTCCTCGGTAACTCTTGCTTTCTGTGATGTTATTTTGATGCAGGCTCATATGCCCTATTTTTAGGGCATTGGACTGAAACTCAGATCTCTCCCAATCTACTTCGAATCTAAGGTCTATATCAAGCGAGCCTTCGACTACAACCCTAAGGTATGTGGTCATGTTTTCTTCTTTTGGGTTATCATCATTCTTGAGCTTATATTGTCATGCCATGGTTTTCCTTTTTTCAAACCCCTTATTTATATTGATTGCTTACTGTCTAAATGACCCTTCTGATAGGAGGTTATGGGAACTACCCTCATTTGGGTGATTGGGTACCGTATGGCCCCGGTATGGACACCCATAGGTGTTATACCTTGTGTTTTAGCCCTTTTCACTTTTGGACCTTATGGATATGTCTTGAAAGATATTTTCCATGTGAGGAAAATGGGATGGTTTGGTTAGGGTTTGGATAGGATGAGTTAGCCTAAACCCCTTTTATTATTATAAATGCATGTTTGCTTGAAATGTGATTATGTGATATTGTGAAATGGAAATTACATGTTTTATTTATATAAATGTTATAAGAAGTGTATGCCTTATAACATATACTATTAAATGATAAAGCTTCGGGCCAGGGGTAGACTATGAGAGCTCCCCTATGATACAGCTTCGGGCTAGGGGCAGACCATGAGAGCTCCCCTAATTGAATGATAAAGCGTCGGGCCAGGGGTACACTGTGATAGCTCCCCTATGTTACGACTTCATGATAAGGGTAGACTGTGAGAGCTCCCTTGAATCATTCTTAAGCCTTCGGGTCGGGGAAAGATCGTGAGAGCTTCCCCTAGGTTGGGCCAGGGGTAGGATTGAGAGCGCTGCCCCTGGGTTAAGGACGTCTCTGAGTTCCATCCCGGTCCTACCCAACATATTATATATATGTGTATATATATATATCTATACTCAGGTGTTTTTTCAGACTACCAGCCCTGAGCTAAAGCGGGTAGACCTGCCAGGTGTCCTTCCGGAACACGAGCAGGAGAGTTACTTATTGCTTTACTTTACTTACTTGCACTCTATTGACCACTATTACTGCAAACACTTATTTAGATTACACATAGACCCCGTTGATGGTGGTCTACTGAGACTTGTCTCACACCATACCCGGCGGCCTCCTGGGCCCCCGTGTAGACTTTACTACTGCAGGTACTAGTAGGGGAAAGGGCCCGACGTCAGGTTGATGATACATGTATGATCTAGCTGGAGTCCCAGAGTAGAGGATCGAGAATGGCTAGAGATGCTCATGGACTATTTTTTTTGTCTTTTTGTATTAGGACATAACATGCTTGTCTTCTATTTCCATTGTATCAGCATGCCATGCAATCATTTTCTATCAGACACTACCTATGAGGCTTCTTTATCTGTATTAGGTTTTCCTTACATCTGTTGTTTGGTTTGTATGTTTCCCCTTCTCTCCTATTTATCCATTGGTTGTGCATCCGTTTTCTATTACTTTGCTGCTATTCCGCTGTGTACTCTAACATGGGGGTACAGTCTCCCCCCTAATTCACTATTACACCCACGCTGCTAGTCAGCAGCCCCTGGCCGACGGGGAGATAAGCCAGGGGTCATGTGGCCAACTGAGCATGGGGTTCGGGTTGGGGGGAAGTCGGGTCCGGGACATCACAAAGTGGTATCATAGGTTTCATTCCATCTTTCTGTACTATTTGGTGATGATATACTTGGAGAATGGGAACACATAGGGACTTGGTTATAATCAGTTCTTGGGCGTCACGAACCCATGTATGGGGGAAAGACCAAGTTTCCTATTTTATGTTGTTATTGATTCTGCTACTTACTATTGATAGCATTTCACCACTTCATGCTTCACATGTTTTGTGATGTTATTGAGATTTTCCATGTTGAAATTTGGATTGAGGGTTCAACCCGATGAAATGGGGGTTATGCATTAGAACATGAATCATAATAGGCACAATATGATTAGACAATGCATCTTGCCATGCCAGGTCTAAACATTCAGTGAGCATTCCTTGTTGGTTATTTCCATGCCTTGTTTATATGTTTGCAACTGTGCTAGCCCTTCATGCTTGTTGTGTATTGAAGAATGATGTGGTTTTAGTGGGTGTCACTCTTTGGTTCATAAGGTGTATGAGCCCTTATGGATCAGAAAATGACATTCCAACTAAACCAACCTTTTACATAAAAAGGAAATTTAAATGCTTGATTAGTGCTAGTAAATAAGAAATAAAATCCAAGTGTGTGTCATCTTTCAGTTCATCAGGAGTATGGGCCCTTATGGGATAGGAAATGACATATCAATGGATTTGAAAATTTTAGATGTTCACTTGTTTTTCTAAGAACCCTTGTAGGTGTGGGTAGGTGACCTTAGAGGTAGGAAGGCATACTACGTGTCCTAGATTCTAGAGTTCAGCCTTTATTTTTGTGGGTTTCTTCTTTTAAGACATTCATTTGGCATTGTAGAAATATGCCTCCGAGATGTCCTTGAGTCACGCATGCTGAAGGTGGCGATGATCACATTCCTGAGGTGGTGGGACCTGATCCGCCAGTTGATCTTCCTGTCAAGCCACCTGTGGATCCTCTTCCTATTACTGAGATGGGCGTTGATGCCCAGTTTCGTGAGGGTTTCTTGAGGACGATGCAGAATATTCAAGGCGGTGTGCAATCTGCCCCAAGTATGGCAGAATTGACCCATGAGTTTCAGTTACATCATCCTCCAACGTTTTCGGGAGATGGAGGACCTCTTGCTGCTGAGTCTTGGTTGGAGGCGACCCGGACCATATTTGAACATCTCGAGATGCCTCCTGAGCGGAGATTCAAATTAGCCATTTATATGATACACAATTCAGCTAGAAGGTGGTGGGACATCATCACCCAGTCGTGACAGTAAGGAGACATGGTCTCGGAAGATTTACAGGCAGTCTTTTATGACCTTTTCTTTACCCAAAACATGAGAGCTAACAGAGCTAGGGAGTTTATGAACCTGCAACAGGGGACCACGACAGTCATGGAGTAGTCATCCCGATTCACCGAGCTGCAGGGTATCTCCCCATCGCTAGCTTCCGTTGATCTGATGGCCGCTAGGCATTTTGAGGATGGGATGAGTTACGCCATCTGGTCTCAGGTAAACGTGTTCAGGTTGACATCTATTCCTGATATTGTTAACCAAACTCGGATTACTGAGTGGAATATAAGGGAAGCGGATAGTGCAAACCAGGGCGGTTCAGCACCAAAAGCTTCCAGTGGGCCTACTTCAGGGAAGAAGAGACGTTTTGAGTTTTCTCGTGGGGGAGGAAGAATCCAGACTCCGAGCACAGAGAGTTATTATATTTACGATCAGTGTGGGAGGAAGGGAAACTTGAAGTCGCAGTGTCTATGGAACCCAGTGGAATGCAGAGGTTGTGGAAGGACGTGTCACCTTCAATGTTTCTACAGGACTCTGTCTACAGTGCCTAGTGAGCAGGGATCTGCAACTACTCCACGATCTGGTGCTGGATCAGCAGGATCACGTCAGTTAGGCGACTGGAATACCGCCAGCCGATCAGGCCATGACGGCAGTCGAGGCAGAGGAAATCAGGAGCATGACTCTCCACACCAGCAGGGTGGGTCTGCCCAAGGTAGTCGGGCTGTGACTCAGGGTTGTGGTACCGTACAGTTATATGCAGTCGAACCTAAGCTGCAGGAGCAGTATGTCGGGCCATCTACTATATGAGGTACAATCTTAGTTACCTCAACATTAGTATCTTCTTTTTTTGATACAGGCGATTCTCACTCTTTCATATCGGAGGCTATCATGGAGAGTTTGGGCCTCGACGTTGAGTTGTATCACGGTGTGATTACGCTAGATACCCCGTTACATGTCCCTTCAGAGGGCATTCTCCATTGTCATAATTGTCCCCTCGAGGTGGGCGGTTACCTTTTCTTTTGGAACTTGTATGTTCTGGAGATGAAAAGTTTTGATGTAATAGTTGGGATGGACTGGTTAGTTCCTTATAGAGCACACATTGACTGCTATCGTCGGAGGGCGACCTTTACATCACCAGAGCATGACACACATGTGCATAAGGGAGAATGGGATCTTAGTGCGACACGAGCAGGACCAGAATAACAGAAGTTGAGTGGTGCCATGACACAGGTTGCCAGTCTTTATCTCGATGACCAAGGGTTACAAACCACGGCTTATCCTCTAGTTGTGGAGTGCTTTAGAGATGTCTTTCCTGATGACTTCTCTGGTCTACCTCTAGTGTGAAAGGTGGATTTTACCCTTGATCTTGTACAAGGAGTAGCACCAGTGACCAGTCCTCCTTATAGGATGGCACCTAAAGAGTTTCTGGAGCTCAAGAGTCAGTTGGAGGACCTGGAAGAAAAAAGTCTTTATACGTCCCAGAAATTCTCTTTGGGGATCACCGGTTCTCTTTTATAAGAAGGTAGATAGTACCCTTCATATTTTCGTCGATTACCATAAATTAAATCATCCAATGATCAAGAATCGGTATCCTTTTCCTAGAATTGATGAACTATTCGATCAGCTTTGAGGAGCGAAGGTGTTTTCCAAGATAGATTTGAGGTTGGGATATCACCAAGTGCGTGTCAGAACTTCAGACATACCTCGTATGACAATCGGGAGTAGGTATGGTCTCTATGAGTTCCTAGTCATGCAGTTTGGGCATAAGAATGCACCTGTAGTGTTTATGGCTCTTATGAATTGGATTTTTCACCCATACCTTGATGCTTTTGTGGTGGTATTTGTGGACGATATCATAGTCTATTCATGCTCAAGACACGACCATGCATCCCATCTTGAGATCATGCTGAATACACTATGAGAGGATCATCTTTATTCTAAGCTCAGTAAATGCCACTTTTGGATAAATAAGGTTCACTTCCTGGGTCACATTATTTCTGAGTCTGGAGTTTCAGTTGACCCTGAGAAGGTGAGTGTTGTAGTCTCTTGGGAGAAACCCAAGAACATCTTCAATATCAGGAGTTTCTTGGGGCTTTCCGGATATTATAGGTGGTTCATTTCGGACTTTTCATGCCTAGAAACACCGCTTACATCTTTGACCAAAATGGGGGTGAGATTTGAGTGGTCGGAACCTTGTGAAATAGCTTTTCAGAAACTTAAGGGCAGACTAACTTTGACGCCGATACTGATCTTTCTGTAGCCGGACAGGGAGTATATGGTCTATTGTGATGCGTCAGGTATAGGGCTTCGAGCTATCTTGATGTTGGACGAGTGAGTCGTTGTGTATGGTTCTCGTAAGTTAAAGCCTCATGAATAGAATTATCTGACGCCTGACCTCGATCTCGCAGCGGTTGTACATGCCTTATGCTATTGGTGAAACTATTTATTGGGATAGAATTTTGTGGTATTCACTGAACACAAAATCCTCAAATATATCTGAGATCTAAATCTCAAGCAACACAGGTAGGTCAAGTACCTGCAATCTTTTGATTTCGAACTGGCCTACACTCATGGGAAAGGAAATTCGGTGGCTGATGCGCTGAGTCGGAAAACCCAGTCCCAGGTACTTTGGGAATCTGATGAGGAATGGAAGCTGATGGCCTTGTTTTCAGAGATGCACGTTGAGGTTCAGGAGGGTCAGGGTTAGACTGTTCTCTCAGCCTTAGCAGTGACATATAATCTTTTGGAATGGGTCAGGGAAAGACTGTTATTAGATCCCGAAGGCATTGTTTTATGGAAAAGTGTCGCTGATGATGCCTCTACTGATTGGACCATGGATGAGGGTGATACTTTGTTGTTCCGTGGGTGTGTATGGGTCCTAGAAGACATCAGATAGGAGTTGATGAGGAATTTCCATGCCTCAGCTGGGGCAGTTCACCATGGAATCACCAAAATGTATTGTGATTTGCGATGATAGTATTGGTGGCCTAGCATGAAGTGAGAGATAGCTGGTTTCATCAAACATTGTTCCACCTGTCCGCAGGTGAATGAAGAAAATCAGCATCCGGATGGGCTTTTTCAGCCATTGTCTATTCCAGAGTAGAAATGGGATGATGTTTCTATGGACTTTGTAACTGCATTACCTAGGTCACCTCGTGGAAATGATGTAGTATGGGTTATCATCGACCGTCTGACGAAGGTCGCGAATTTCATACCAGTGCGTGAGACCTTCACAGTTGATGACTTGGGAAGGCTATATGTTAAGGAAATAGTACGCCTTCCTGGAGCACCTCATTTAGTTGTCTCTAACAGAGATATTCACTTTACATTTTGGTTCTGGAAGGGTTTGCAGAAGGCCTTGGGTACGCAGGTACTACTGGGCACAACCTATCACCTGAAGACTGACCGAAAGACCGAGCAGACTATACAGGTACAAGAGGACATGTTACACGCATGTGTTCTTGATTTTGGAGGTTCATGGGAGAAACACATTCCTCTTGTCGAGTTCTGTTATAATAATAGATTCCAGGATACCATGGAGATGGCTCCCTATGAAGCCTTATATGGTAGGACTTGTTGCTCGTCTTTGTGTTGGCTTGATTAAGGGGAGGCAGCTATTCTAGGACCACATCATGTACAGGAGACTACAGAGCAGATACAGCTTATTTGGAAGTGTATGCAGACAGCTCAGTCTAGACAGCAGTCCTATGCTAACAAGCACCGACGACCTCTTGAGTTCGAGGTTAAGGACCATGTTTTCTTAAAGATCTCACCCAGGTTGGGGTAGAGACATGTACAAAAGTAGGGTAAGGTCTCACTGAGGTTCATAGGACCCTTTGAGGTGATGAAGCGGATTGTGCCTCTAGCTTACCAGATTGCACTTCTGTAGAGATATCAGGCCATGCACAATGTTTTTCATGTATCTCAGCTTCACCTGTACTTTTCAGATCTGACTCATGTGTTTCAGCCTGATGAGGTTGAACTGGATATGGATGCTTCCTTTGAGGAGTATCCGATGCTAATTGTCGACTAGAGCAAGAAGACACTCTGAGGCAGGTTCATTCTTCTTGTACAGGTGCTTTGGAAGCACGACCGGGTACATGACAAGACCTGGGAGCGGAAGGCTGATATACGATCTCAATGGCCGGAGCTTTTCGTTGGTGACACCTCTTTACCCTCGGATGGCCAACTCAGGGACGAGTTGCTTTAAGGAGGGTAGGTTGTAATGACCAGACTCTTTGGAAAAGGTACGGATCGTTAGTTTTTCTTTAAAATCTTTCTTTTAAGCTTGCTTAATGTGTGTAATATCATAAGGAAGGTTTGGGGAGTGTCTGGGGCTTGTTCGGAGCCTGAGAGTTGGAGAAATGGACTTGAACACAGGGGCGCATGGCCTACGCACGGCCTGCCCACGGTTTGGGTAAATCGTGTGGCCTTTGGTTTGAAGGCAGTGAGATGCACACAGTTTGCGCATGACATGAATAGTAAAGTCTCACGGTTTGGGCAAACCATGCAGCCCTGCATTCTAGAGGCAGTGAGGTGCGCACAGTTTGCGCACGGTTTGGGTAAACCATGCGCCTAAACCATCTAACCCTTTATATGGTGAATTTACACTTCTCCCTTAAGTTCAATTTAATCCTAAACCTATTCTTTCTTCATTCCAGCGGACAGAACAGAGGAGGAACTCCTCCTTGAGCTCCCAAACCCTCTCCTATCTCCTTCTCTTTCCTATTCTTCATCTAGAGTCTGATCTTTGATCCATCGAAGGTATTGGATCACCCAAGTTAAGGCTAACCACATGCACTCCTTTCTCCTAAGAAAATCTTGATTTCCTTCATGTTATTTTGATGCAGGCTCATATGCCCTATTTTCTGGGCATTAGACTGAAACTCAGATCTCTCCCAATATAATTCGAATCTAAGGTCGATATCGAGCAAGCCTACATCTACAGCCCTAAGGAAGGTGGTCATGTGTTCTTCTTTAGGTTTTTCATCATTCATGAGTTTATATTTTCATTCCGTAGTTTTCCTTTTTTTCAAACCCCTTATTTATATTGACTGCTTACTGTCTAAATGACCCTTGTGATAGGAGGTTATGGGAACTTCCCTTATTTGGGTGTTTGGGTACCGTATGACCCCGGTATGGACACCCATTGGGGTTATACCTTGAGTTTGAGCCCTTTTCACCTTTGGACCTTATGGATATGTCTTGAAAGACATTTTCCATGTGAGGAAAATGGGATGGGTTGTTTAGGGTTTGGCTAGGATGAGTTAGCCTAAACCCCTTTTATTATTTTAAATGCATGTTTGCTTGAAATGTGATTATGTGATATTGTGAGATCGAAATGTCATGTTTTATTGATATGAATGTTATAAGAAGTGTATGCATTATAACATATACTATTAAATGATAATTCTTCGAGCCAGGGGTAGACTGTGAGAGATCCCCTATGATATGGCTTTGGGCTAGGGACAGACCGTGAGAGCTCCCCTAATTGAATGATAAAGCTTCAGGCCAGGGGTAGACCATGAGATCTCCCCTATGTTATGGATTCGCTCTAAGGGTAGACTGTGAGAGCTCCCTTGAATCATTATTAAGCCTTCGGGTCATGGATAGACCATGAGAGATTCCCCAAGGTTGGGTCAGGGGTAGGATCAAGAGTGCTGCCCCTGGGTTAAGGACGTCCGTGAGTTTCATCCTTGTCCTATCCAACGTATTATATATGTGTGTATATATATATACTCAGGTTTTTGTTCAGACTATCAGTCATGAGTTGATGTAGGTAGACCCACCAAGTGTCCTTCCAGAACCCGAGGGGGAGAGTTCCTTATTGTTTTACTTTATTTACCGTCACTCTATTGCTCACTATTACTACGAACAACTATTTAGATTACACGTAGACCCCATTGGTGGTGGCCTACTGAGACTTGTCTCACACCCTACATAGTGGCCTCTTGGGCCCCCCGTGTAGACTTTACTGCTATAGGTACTAGTTGGGGAAAAGGCCCGACGTCAGGTTATTGATACATGTATGATCTAGCTGGAGTTCCGGAGCAGATGATCAAGCTTGTCTAGAGATGCTTGTGGACTATTTTTGTTTTCTTTTTGTATTACTTAATAGCATTCTTGTCTTCTAGTTACATTGTATCAGCATGCCATGCATCCATTTTGTATCAGACACTGCCTATGAGGCTTTTGTATATTTATCAGGTTTTCTTTACTTTTGTTGTTTGGTTTGTATGTTTCCCCTTTTCTCTTATTTATCCATTGGTTGTGCTTTCGCTATCAATTACTTTTCTGCTATTCCGCTGTGTACTCTGACATGGGGGTACATTCTCCTCACTGATTCACCATTACACCCCCGCTGCTAGTTGGCAGCCCCTGGCCTATGGGGACACGAGCCAGGGGTCATGTGGTCAACCGTGCTTGGGGCTCAGGTTGAGGGTAAGCCAGGTTTGGGATGTCACAAGGTCGCAATAGTAGCTAACTTGGTAAATTTTTAGAATAAAAAAAGGACCAATATTCTGGTGGAGTATTTTCCATTAAATCCACCCCTTGGGTCATCAATTCCAAATAGTCTTCATGACATATCGATGACATCTGAAAACCAACCATTGCCTATAGTTCTAGGAGAATTATTATATCAATCGCCATCACTGGGTAAAACACACCTTGAGAGGATCTTGGAAAAATAAGTGGTGGTTCCATATCAACCACAACCTATAGTGATGTGCATATTAATATATCAATTAATGTTTCTAGAGTAACAAAATCTTCAACTAGAGTCATCAAATCCTCAACTGAACAACCAATAATTGCCAATGAATGCCCAAAATATCCCCCCAACCCACAACACTATCAGAATATTAAACATTATCAACTCCTCTAAGGGAATCAGTCTTCTCTAGGTTTGGATGTTACTATCGATATACTATATCCCACGAGGTCCTCCTATCGTAAGAACCATTGTTATTCGGGGCCCATTCAGATAATAGTTCTGGAAACCCCCTCATCAAAACTCATAGACTGAGGAAATAATAATATATGATGAAGAAAATAAAACTCCATATGGTTTTTATGACCAAGAGGTCTAGTATGGCCAAGGGCCGGAGGAATGGCCATAATGGAACCCATAAAGAAGGTGAAATGGCGGAGAATCACTCTATTACATGTAGCGCAATGGGATAAATATCATTTCATGATAAACCTCAGTGAGTGTCATCACCATCAAAACAAAAAATGATTTATATCAACATGAAATCATAGTGGAAAACATATAGAAATCATACGTTGGGAATATAGTGAATGGATGCACCAACTGAGCCTTCACCTACCTAGAATCAGTGGAGAACCTAGAATTTGGAACCCCCAAATAATGAATTTACACTTCAATGGAAGAAAATTGCCCTGGATATAGAGAAATAATTGTTTATATACTATTATCCACCAATATAGCCAACATTAGTTCCATTAAAAAGCAGTTATCATAGTATGAGAGTGAAATATAGAATCCCAGACAACTCAATGAGGTGATACCTGGTTGAACCATTCCCACCATGAATCATAATCAGGTATATATGAATATCCCTCAACCCACAAATCAGGAATGAGATGATCCACATTAAATAGAGACATATGTGTGTCAGACTATCTATATATCCAGAAATACAATCTACATGAATGAGTATATTGGAGATGATAATGACTTGCCTTCATTATGGTGATAAAATCTTCACTAATAAGGGGATTATATAGTCTTATTATTGATTGAGAATCAAACAGAACTAAAAATATTTCCACTACATCAAGATTTACTTTCTCCCAGTAGATGGAAGGTTTCATAGACAATGGTAACTCTGGAGCTTCTCAAATCCACTGAATCTCTCACTGCAAGAATGGAATCCATGGAGTGGCAATGTGATCCTATGAAATCCAAGAAGAAGACATATCCTGAATGAGAAGATGATAACATTCCCCAACCCGACATTAAAAATCCAACCTTCTCAGACTTTGATAGCACGGTAGATATAAAATAGCTTCTCATGTACATTTGTTTCTAATGTAGTCTGATGATGGGCCCTTGAGATGAATAGGGAGAGACCAAGTTGAGATTATTTGAATCTAATTTGATAGATTCATCCTTAATTTAGTATACAATCCTTCTAGTCTGATCTATTGTAGTATGGAAGACTATACTTTTAAACTCCTTTAGTATTTTAACACCACTATATGGAAAACAGAAATCATAGACCTTACAAACTATAAGAAATGTGAAAAAACAGGGATTCTGAATTCATCGCCAAATGGAAGGGTTTACCCTATTCACCTAGCATCACTCTCTCTTTGGAAAAATTTCTGAAACTCTGGGTCTAAAATATTTGGGATGAGATTTAGACACCACTATTTATGATGATGTATCATGGGGGATTCCATGAGTTTATAGAAATGGTACAACATTATAAAGATGTTATCCAACATACCTGGTCCAAATCATGGACCATTTCATAAGATTAAGGGAAAATGATTGGAAATTGTGAGATGACCTCTATTACCCTAAACCATTAGCAGTGCATATTCTAGAACCTAGTCTTGCCCTAAATCACCCAGAATCTCTCATCGAGCTTCAAAACTAACAAAATCACCCTTCGACTAGAGGGAAAAGAAGATCAGTTCCATCCATGATTTGTGGAATGGATTAATAAAGCATACTCCTTCTAAAATGTACACATACTTGGATATTTTCATATCTCCATGCAAAGTAACCTACTCAATTTGTCTTAACCAAGAAAACACAATGAGGTAAACGTCACATATCATCTTGACTACTTCCCTTTCCTTAGGATGCCGGGTCACACCTCTATGATTGTTTCATATTCAAAGACATACTATATGATATATTTTATTACTTAAACGTGATATTGGATAATTAAAAAACATATATGAATCTTTTAACCATATCTCATTAAAATAAAAGGGGTGACTATCAAGAGTTTCCATCTAGGAATTGGAAAAAGTTCAACCAATGGATCACTCAAAAATACAGTTGACCAAGTGGATTCCATTCTAAGAGCACAAGTTTGAAAACCCAGAACAATCTTGTTAACTATGGAGGTGATATAAAATAAACATAAAAAAGGTATACTTAGTCATCAAACATAAGAAGTTAATGAATATAAAGATTCATATTCACCCCCTACACATGTTATGAATCATGCAAACTTCGTTCATTCAAAATTCAAAGAAAATGATATTCTTCACCAAATATAACCCCCATAAAATAAAGATATTATCATTTGTTGTGTTAACATAATTATCTCATCAAACCCTTCATTGGTGATATATAATCATTGTACTATGAGTACCCTATATCAAACAAGTGGGATGGAGGCCACATATGCAGGAGTCGAGGATTTTGGGGACAATGTGGGAATGGTCAGACCCAATATCTCAATAACATACCTAGAAAGGACATATATTCTGGTGATACCATTGGATGAGAACTCTAGTGTACCCAAAAAAACATTGAGCTTTACAATATCCTTCCACTGGTCTTCCTACAAAGGTCATCTTACATGACCAACATGCGAGGTTGTGATTTCCTGACCAACCTACACAAATGGGAAGGCCAGTGCAATTAGTGCCATTGGATGAAGATATTCCCTTGATTTATTCTCAAGAACATGTCATGCCTACTTCAAACAAATCTATCACTGATCTATATTATAAAGAGAATCCCCAATGTTTAATGCACCAACCCCTATTCTAAAAGGAGTTTATTATAAACCTATTTTTGGTTTTCTCATCCAAAATCTCTACTCTATATGCTCTCCAACATTCAAAATAAGTGATAGAGAGTCACTTTTCAAATACCACCAAAGACTACATGAAATTTTATCCTAAGTTACAAAAACTGAGGTTTATAGAGTGGAGACTATTCCATCAGATTTCCATATCACCATATATTTCATAGAATAGGTTGAGGAAGTGGTCATCTTAGGATACATCCGACCCCTATATGTTTCAATAATGATGAATGCTGTCTAAATCTAAAGGTATTTGATTTAAAATGGTTCTGAGATCATCCCCATTCTAATTCAGACCCTCTAACATTTTGGAAATAGTGGATTGAGTTTATTCCCCACAAGGATCAAAATTAATGTGATTGATAAGGGAAAGAGAACTCCTCTTGGAAAGATTAAGCTTGATGCTTAGTTTGGGGATCACACTTTTATTGCAGAGTTCATGGTTATCCAACAATACACTTCATGTAATTTTCTTATCGGAATACCATGGCCTCATAACCATGTGGTGGTATCTTCAAAATATCACCAGTGATTAAAATACATAAATGATGGGATGGTCAACATATTACATAGTGATGGTTATCTTTTTTAGACTTTTGAGGATATACATAATGAGGCTTGTTTCTATAAAAGGGATGGAAAAAAACCAATGGGGGATGAAGATATGTGTGTTGCATCCCCCAATGGTTTAGGAAATTTCCCTATGAATACATGGGGTTTTTTCGACAATGATTAGGTGCTACCCGTAAATGTGATAGAGACAGTAGACTTAATCCCAATTTTCCAGGCTCTTCCTCTCCCAATCAATTGTGTAAAATAAAAATATCCACTCCAGAATATCTCTAAAATAACTCTTGTAGCTTAGGGAGACAACCTAATTTACCATAGCATCTCCCACCTCAACAAGAGTAGATATACCCCTATATTACCTAACACATATAAAAATGTATATGTGAACATAAAGGTGGAAGAAGTAGAGGATTACCCCATGAACACCCCTCCCTCAATTGAGGAAGGCATCTCAACTAGTATCAATAAGCTCAGATTAGTGAATATTGGGATTGAAGAAGACCCATTTCCCACATTTATTAGTACCTCAATGACCCCCATGGATTGAGAGATTTATATTGTATTTCTAATGAAGCTTCGATGTGTTATCACTTAGAAATACATGGAAATTATTGGGATGAAACCTGATTTGGCTAGAGACAATAATGGCTTACCCAATGACCATCAAGATATAAACCAGAAATACATGACAATGAATCCCTCTCAATATACTAATGCACAATTAGAAATTGATAAATTTATCAAATACAACTTCTTCTTGGAGGATAAATACACAAGATGGATAACGAACAACATCTTTAGATTAAAAATGAATTGAAGATTAAGGTATGCATCTGTTTTAGAGACATTATCTGACACTACATGAAGGGAAACTTAACAATAATGATCATAGAGCTTTTAATCAATGAAACTTATAGCTTTCAAGCACATTACATTATGGATGGGTATTTAAGGTACTATAAAATAAAGAGGTCCCTTAAAAACGCTTAATCCAACACCTTTATATCATACCAAGGGATCTTTTTATATTAGGTCATGAACATTTGCTTAATGAATGATGGTTCTACATGTCAATGTGTCAAGAATCATATATTTAATCCATTTCTAGGAAGAATACTAGATTTTATGATGATGAATGGGTATACAAATCCTGAAAGTGGTGTGATCACTTCAATAATCATCAAATAATCTTCAACACTTTGCAGCATCATCGGCTGAAGATAAACCCATTGAAGTGAACTTTCAGGGAAACATTATAGAAATTTCATGGATTGGTGATACAAAAATGTGTCATTAATGTTAAACTAGAACATTATTTTTAAATAATATAAATTTTACCCACTCAAAACCTCAATGAACTGGGTTGGAACAAAGGGTATCTCAGTTACATTTAAATTTTCATATCTATCTTGGATGAAAAATCTCTATCGGTTACCATGTTAATGATGATGTCAGTTTATAAATAATGAGATGAATAATTTGAATAATTATATGAGAGTGATATGTATTACATGTTCCCCCATCGATCTTGATGCCACCAGTGGAAGTAAAGACACTAATCATATATGTGGATACCATGGAATGATAATTCGGTGCTCTCCAAGTACAGAAAAAAATGTGAGGAATATGAATAGTCTCTATTACCTTAGTTGAATGACAGTGGATAATGATACATAATATTATATTATGATGAATAACTACATCACAATCATCTTTACAAAAAAAATATATGAGTCATTACTTGAAACACAAGGAATTCCACTTGAAATCTCACATTAACCCACTTGTGAATATCCTTGGTCGTCACTTTTTGACTAGGAATTTAGATCAATGGGTGGTTATTCTACAAAATTATTACGTATAATTTGTTTCATAGAAATAATTTAATGGGTAGCCCCTAGATAATTTCCTTATGGAACATCCTATACCATAAAGTACACAAATGAAAACTGATCTTCTATAATAAGATGTATTTTATTCCCATGAATCCCCATAACCATGGGAGATGGATTTCGAGGGTACCTCCCAAAAACCCATGTGCAAGATGATTTAAAATCCAAATCATGAATGGGGTTTCCTAGGGATTTTATTTTTTACTCCAACAAATAAATTTTTCCTTAATCATTCTCCCGATCAAAATGATGAACTCAAAATTGGGATGAATATCTGGCCCTCATTTCCAGCATGGAAGTAGACCTAGAGCAGCATATACCATACATAAATATCCAATGGGATTCATATATTGTGATAAAGAAGATAAATGGTGAATATGTCATAAAAAAGGAAGAATTAGCCAATCTCAACAGATATTTTAGAGGAATTGTGGTAACATTCACATTTGAACCAAAATTTCATCATGTACCTCAATCATAATATCTTCTAGCTGATGCACTGGATAATGAATCCATATTCCTATCCATCCATGATTAGGATTAGCTGGACTTTCACTTCGTATAATGAATCCTTCTATAATTGGTCAACGTCTACAACATGGTAGAAATCATTCTAGATCAACACCAACCCAAAGTGTGATGAACTGATGTCTAACATTGGGCAGATGGATCCCATAATTGATAATCTAAAAAATGGTACTCTCATGATAGACTGAGCTAGAAGGGAACAAACAAAGAACTGAGGAGAAAAATATACCTTTCGATATGGGTCAAATGAGAAAAAATACTAATAAAAATGAGGCTTTGATGGAATCATCCTCATATTAATAAAAAATGAAGATTACTACTATAATGGAAGAAGTCCATGAAGGACCCTTTAGTTCTCTTAAATCTTGGACTAGGATCTCCCATCAAATCATAGAGGTTGGATACTACTGGTAAAAAATGATACATGATTGTGTGTAGGTCAATAGAAAAGTTCATGCATGCTCGATTCATACATACATCATCCATTAACCACCAAAATTCCTAAATATAAAATAATATTCATGTCCATTTACTATATGAGGCATTAATGATGACTGTCCATATCCTCCATTCATAGATAGAAATTTTAAGTACATCACTACTACTACGAATGTCATTTAAAAATTAGATTAGTGAATACCCCTCAAGGTAGTCAGGTCGAATAATATAATTAACTTCATTAAGTCCATCATCTTCCATTGATATGAAGTCCCCCACATAATATTAACGAACAACGACACTAAATTTTATTATACCAACTTGATGAAATTGTACCATGAGTAAAACATCAAGTCCAACCATTCGAACCAAAATCATGTTGTTGAAAATGGATAAATATATGACTTAAATAAGTCTCTTTCAAATACAGTCCAGAATATGGTGAATAAGGGCATGAAGTTCTTCCAGATAAGATCCTCTATGATTTTTGGGGCCACCATACCACCTCAAAAACTACTACAAAAGAAAATATGTATTAATTGGTGAATATAACATAGGTACTGCTTCCCATTGAATTCCAATTTCACTTGTTTTGAATAAAAATATGCATGAAACTCTCAAATGATTAAAAATCACTAAAGTGGCTGGATGAGTCATAATGACTCGATGGGATATGATTCTGTACACTAAAAAACAATGATTTATATTAGATTAATATCACACAATCTTTCATTAGGTAGGTTCTCATCCACTAATTCCTTCATGGATAACTGGTATTGGGTCTAAAAATACCAATGAATACAGGAATGAAACCTCTAAATATGGAACCCGAATGGGAAGAACAAGACATCAAATATAATGTATATCCCAATAGAGCTTACTCATTGTCCAAGATAGATGTGTAACATGTCATTCCCACCACCCATGTGATGTTTCTGAAGATTTACATTGTGTAGATACTATGATGAATCAAACTCCCTAGTAACATAATGTTAAAATAAATGATACTACCTTAACATATGACGTTAAAATTTCACAAATGAAATCCTAGAAGAATTTATTTAAAATTCATGTAATCGTACATCATGACCACATAATATGAGACTAAAATGAAATAATCTTGGTCACGTAAAGTTAAAATTCATGACTACTTGTAGTCATATGACCTAAATATAAAAGTCATGATTTATCCTTACCACAAGATGTTAAAATTCATAGAAATGTTTACATCAATAAATAACACATGAACATGAGAATCATATGTGAAAACTGAAATAAAGTACCCTATTTCTTTCATGTGGGATAGATCAACATAGGTAATCTCCCATTAAAAAACCATTCATGGATTTATTCATTTCATCACCTGATACATAGTGACACAAATACCCAAAATCTTATGTATAGGCACAATATACCTATTCTAGTTACAAAAATTAACTATGTGAAAATGTCTTCAACACACAATGTTAAAATATAGTCTTACCGCATGTACTGAGAATATGGTTCTAGTAGAAGTGAGATGAGGATGATTTATATCACAAGAAGTGGATGCCTCTCATGAGATGATTTACAAAATTCTTGGATAGTGATTATTGGGATTTGTGCCTTCCATTTCACATTGAGGAAGATTCCTCATAATCATGTGATGTCTGATTTCATGTTTTTCCCAGAACAATATACTAATTGATTATAATTATGATTAGATATGTATGGATGCCTAAATCCTATATCTTCTCTATAAAAAAATGATAAAAAATTCACATGTCCTTTCTTTTAATCGCCTTTGTGTGGTGAGAGTAACCATTAAGATACCTTCTTTCACATCCTCATCATAGGTCACATGGGAATAATAATTTTGGTTAATGGATTCCCAACATGATCGGTACATATCTATTCAATTTAGGGTTAGCATGGTCCTAGATGCATGAACATAAATACTGCACCATGAGCCTTTACTACATGGTGTTAAACTACCTGGTGGATGTCTCTTTCATTATTGAAATCTATCCACTACCATAGACCTCAAATTAATGGTCCAATATCCTTAGTGTTGGTCTCCCACGATATATCCATTTATGAACTACATGTGACATGATTTCTATCATCACCAGATACACAATTATGTGGGGATCTTTAATAATGGGTTCATCCACAACAATCAATGTGTGAAATGCACCTCCATATATGGGTTAGACCTGGATTAAGTGTCTGCAATTCAATAACTACATGCACATTGATTCCTATAATCACCTAATACATTTTGATTCTTGGATATCTAATCTTGAGTCTATATATGATAATCAATAGGTTCAATTTCCCCTTAGTGAATGGGTCAGAGCTCTGTGGTGAGTTTCCCATTCAAGAACAAGATGTGTCTCTATTCCTATCATCAAAGGATACATAGTAATTCCTAGATCTCTAATATGAGGTATATCCACAAAAATCAATGTAAAAAATACTTCCCTCTATATATATATCAGATCAATGTGGAGAGCTTCAAGTTAGAGAACTACATGTGGCATTATTACTATGATCATAAGATAGATAATGACAGCATGATTCATTATTACGGGCCACTACACAAATATCGATAACTCCAAATCATATCCCCTATAAAAGAGTCAAATATATATGTGAGGATCTCTTTAAGGAGACGATTAGGGAATGATTCCTCACATTACAATTTTCATTAGGAATCCCAGGGAATTACATCCATAAAATCTATAGATAAATATTTTTAATGAGGTTCGACTCATACAAGCTCATTATGTATACACATGATTCAGATCTACATATGAATTTCCAGCGTGCATGATCAATTTGAGTAGTAAGGGTTATGGTTTATATACTGACTAATAATCCAGAAAGGAAAGGAATACATCCTTATATTATGATGATAAATGGAATGGAAGAATTCTTACAGAATAATTCTAAAAATCAAGAAAAAAATCATTGTCGCATGACATTAAACTTCTGGATAGATACATCCCCACCACATGACATTAAATATTACAGTCCATCACCCTTCACAATTAATTATCTAAGGAACACATGAACCCTACCTCGGTCAACTAGTGTATGAGGTTCTTTCTTCATATTTTATTCACCTCAACCTATAAATCACACTTTAGGTCTTGAGTGCCTCAGAATATCACAAACCATTCTTGTCCCTTAGAAAGGAAAAGAGATATCTCTATTTGAACCTTCTAATAAGGGATACGGGCTTAGAACTACCCCCAAGTGACATCTTGGGACTGCATGAAGGGATTTATGTTCCTTGTTTGTTTGACATCAACATGGGGGAACACAACACCATAGGGTGTTCTAGGTCATCATTGGTATGATTGTCCCATATCCTAACTCATGTCCAGAGATCCTCGACCTATGTTTCTTAATATCATCATCACCTGATCAAAAGGATGTTGGAGTACTCTTGACCATGGAAATAATAATTATTATTATTTACATTCCCCGCATACCAGGTCTATCTGCATGATGAACATAATGTGTGTGCACTTTGGTCGTCACTATATGACCTTAAAGAGTAGAATTTTTGTTCTAGATCGCAAGACAATAAAAATATTCTGAAAAATAAAATAAACATTTAATGTTAAAACCCTTAATAGGAATCCCAATTGAAAATAATGGTTCCAATCACAAAGCTATTAATATCAATATTTTAGAAAAATCGATGGACCTATATAAATGAGCAACAAATATTTTAGCATCCATTTTTTCTACTAAAAGTAGATCCATGCTCACTAGTCCCTTTGGTACTAGAAAAAGTTAGATTAATTATTTTTTATATTTCCTAAATGAAAAAACATGAAAATTTGGATGTGAAACAACTTTTAGGCTTCTAAAAACATTCTAAAATATCTCATATTCTATAAAAAACCTTGGTATCGTGGAAGAATGAGCAGACACAACCAGTTTATTTAGTTTGTATCAATCTCTTGGAACCCCATGGAAGTTGGGGTTCATTGCTCTAGGTTCTCCCTCATAGAAAACTGTTAATAATGATTAGTTGAACCAAATGGATCCTTGGATATTTAAAAGTCCTCCTTAATTGAAGGAGTTATTTTTCTGTCTGTGTGGAACATTTCAGGCTCTCATCATTACCAATAGTGGACCTGTACCAACCATTTCACACCTTCAGTTAACTTAGATATACCTTGATGGCCCACACCACATGACACGAAACCATATGGTGTTGGACACACGTTTCATAACCAAGATCTAAACATCCCAAGGGTTCCATAACCCATCATTGGATAGCTTTTTTCCACTTATAACTTCATTATATAGATGTTTGAGTCTTTATAAATCTACCATGGACCTTAGAAAAGAGTGGGGGATCCCATTTATTTACCAATCATACAATCCCTATAGGCACATTAATATGGTATTCTGACCTACGAAATAGTATAATATTTCTATTTCATGTATGGAATAATAATCCTCAGTCTCCACAGTAACAATGTGGTTGAACTCATCACCATATAGTTATAAAACCCCAAAAATTATAAATGAATAATTTTTTTCTCAATAACATGTATGGAATGGAGCTACAAACATGGGAGGGAATATAAAATCTCTAGAAATTATAATATATTTACTATTGTAAATAAATTCAATATATGATATATATTTCATTTCATGTAATAAAAATTTAGGTTTAATTACATTCAATAATTGCATTTATCGATAGCATGTGTTAGACAAAATATTTTGTTTTACCGAATACAAGTAAAATTATTATTTAAAATGAAAATATCTCCTACACCATTAAATTATAATTTATTAATTATATTTAAGAACTTTTGAAAATATATTGTTTAATTCATTAGTAACCAAATAAATATAAATTAATATAAAAACTAATTCAATAGAAAGGAAAAGTTTTTATAAAAATCAATTATTATGCACAGACAAAAATTTATGATAAAAAATTTAATAAATTAGATTTAGTGAATGATATTACTAAAATGTATAATTTATATATTAAATAATATGTTTTTAAATTCATAGAATATATTTTATTGGCCTAAGGTAAGAAAAAAAATCCAATTTTACACATAGAAAGATGTATTTTTCTGAGGTAGTTTTCACGCCTTTTAATGGAACAGTTGTTCTAAAACTATCTTTTGAAAATTTTATAACATTTAAAAAAATCAATTTTTAAATAATAATTTAAATTTATCTTATGCTGATTTCTTTGTTATTTGTCTCAGAAGTATCATTTTTATGAATAGTTAAAAATAAACTATTTTCAATTAAAACTACATATTGATCTAAATGATTTATTAAATTAAATTAAAAATTTTAATGATTTTAAAGTAAAAATAAATCAACTATACATGTATTAATATAATTTATCTCATTTTTATTGTTTTTATATTGAATTTAGATATAATAAATTATTAAAATTTTGAACGTTGTCATTTTAAAAACAACTTTCACATCGTTGGGGGGGGGGTAATTTTGAAATGATTTTTTTTATACTTATATGATTTTAATTTGGAAAATTGGATTACATATTTGAAATCCAAAAAAATATAATTTCAAGTGTATTCAAATTAATTTTTTACCAAAGATTTTATTGAAAGTAGTAGTAATAAATTACAGATATTAAGAGAAAAATGAGTTTAAAAAGGGATTAAAATTTAAAATTAATTGAAATAATGACCTAGAAACTATTAAAAATAAATTTTATGTTCGTATTTAGACTCATTAACTTCTATTTTATTTATTAAGTCATTATTTGAGCCACATGAAAGGGGAAATATGTTTGTAGAATTCTCTCGTTTAAAATATTACAGGAGTTCCACTCACCCATCTTATAAAAGCCCACCCCCTCTCCTCCTCTCTTCATAAAATCAAGACACGTTGGTTTTTTTAAGACCTTCTCATATCACTACTAAAAATTCACACACTTATCATAGAAACATTAATTTTATAATAAATACATCCCATGAGGGTTTTAGTGCAATCCTAAAGAGGATACCAAAAGAAGAGTTAATGTTCTTTGAAAAGAATTTTTATTTAATTTCCTTTTACAACTCATTAAATTCCAATTATATCATGATTATATATTAAAATAATTATTTTCCATGTTCATAGGTGGTTTTATGTCTCAAAATATAACTCACTTCCATGAAATGGGTTACAAAATTATCATTTGGGTGTACGATAGACTACTGCTCAATGAACCAATTTTATTCATTTTTTCCATTACCTCCTTTGATGGTTGATAATAATGATAGATTATTGTTTTTATATGATATATATGACATTAATGATGATATAAGGCTTATTTAATAATAATATCATGCATAAATTCATTATTACAAATTATTGGAAATACGACGACGTCGCTAATTTGTATGGTGGACTATAGCCTCACGAAGCAATGTTATTCATTCATGCTTTACATGGAATGTATTATGTATGGTTATAATAAACCTATGTGATATATATTAAATAATAATGTTAATTTAATTATAATATAAATATTTATATATATCATTTTATTTATTTTCTATCAATACGATAAGAAAATGGAATCATCTTTTATGTGTACGTACTACATAACGTCTAAATGAATTGTGTATTAAATTTCCAATCACCAAATTTTATGGATTTCTATAAATAAATATATATTGACATTTTATAAAATTAAAATCGTGTTTTATAGTACGGATATTATTAGATCATGGTTGAAGTAAAAGGAACAAAAAAATAACAAATCAAAACATCTCAAAAACAAGGAAACAATGAAAATAATGAAATATTATTGAAAATAAAGTGATAAGATATTATAAATGAATAATATATTATATAATAAATTTTAATATGGTTTTACTATAACATAATAACATGTTTAATACCCATATACATGAGATTAATGAATGTACACCCCATAAGAAAGCACGATGTAAGGGATTTCATCATAATTTCAGTTTATTGAGGCATATTGTAATGTTATGAAAATAATTAAATTTATATGGTGTAAATAATTTCCATTTTAATAATATTTCATTAATAATTCATTATTAATGGTATATTATATTTCAATTAGAATGATCTCATCTAATGGTATTCGAATGAAGACTTACTAAGTGGTAACTAATTTCGCAACTCAATTACTTTTAATTTGGTTATATTACATACACGTTGTCATTAATATTCTATAATTATGTTTATAATAACTTTTCACTATCTATATTTTTATTTACACTTGCTTTATATGGATTTAATTTTGATACTCACAATCAATTAATTTTTTAACTATCACTTCAATGTTATGATCATTTTATGAGAATACATAACTTTCTTATTCTAATCGGGATTATTTATTCATGATATAAAATTAAAGAAAATTATATTGAAATTATTTAATTAACCCTTTAATTCAATTATAATTTTGTTATTTATATTCACATTCAAGTAATATTACCATTTTCACACTATTTGGTACACAAAATTTTTAAGAAAATATTTTCAAAAATTTTGGATTCATTTCTCTCTTCAGTTAGAAATATGTTTTCTTTTAAAACATAATTTTCTAAAAAATATTATTAAATGTTCATTAACCATTAATAATTATTTATTAAAATACATTTTACACATTTTTTTCTTAATTATTTTCAAAGGAATCATCTTATCTCTTTTCGAATAAAGATCTTTTTTAACATTCTTATAATTTAAAAATAATGTACCTTAACAGATGTACAAAATTAACCACTGAAGTGAACATAATTTCTTTGAATATTAATTTTCAAGTGTATAATTTTTTTGAATGAAAATGTTTTTAAATGTGAATTTCAAGGAAAATTATTTTCTAATTTTTTTCAAAATGAATATGATATTTTCGAAAAAAATGTTTTTAATGATTTTATAGAATTTCTATTAATAAATGAATTAAACTTATATTAAATGTACTCTATTGGGGATATTTTTTTGATACTATACTTATTCTTCTAGTGGATGTTTTATGATAAATTTGTCTAAGGGTTTTATTTAAATTAATATCCTTGATTTATTTTTGTATTCAATTAAATTCCCTTGAAAGTTTCACAATGAAATGATCATTGGAAAATTAAATTTATTGTAAATACCCAAATTATTAATCATGGATATTATAATTTCCTATACTATATACCATTATTTCATAAAAAAAATTAAATTGATTGTTATTTTATTATCTACATAAATATTTAGAAATTCATATTCTTTTCTCAATACAATTATTTGATAAGGAAAATTGTTTATGAATTATATATACTTTTCATAATGTGAGGAATGGTTTGTATTGTTTAAACATAGGTGGGAACATTTATATATATATATATATATATATATCCCCCCATGCATAGGTTTTTTGATTAGATGAATCAGTTGGTTAGCATTAGCTAAGTGGGGTTTTAACGAGTATTTTTTAAACCCTGTAGGGAATCTTCGTGATGGTAATGGTACCATGTACCTAGTAAACATGGAATCTAATTATTAATAATTTATATGAACAAGTTATATTTATAACTAATATTTTCTCCATGAAATAAATATCTGGATGCATTTAATTCTAAATTTATTTATTAAATGGAATGTGTGTCATATTATTTACCCCTTCATATCGATTTTACATTATCCAGTTATGATAGTCTTATTATTAATGAAATGGAATGTGTTTTCATTTATTTACCATTCTATATTATTGATGCACTTTATTCTTAGTTTATTGATTACATGGAATGTTTGATCAGTTATTTACCTTTCTATATTGATTATGACCATTGATTCATTATTTATTCTTCTTATTTAACTATTACAGAGCATTTTATCTCACCCTTATTTTATTTTACTTCATTAGTAATAGAAGAAGTTTAATATGATAAATATTCAGTGATTTCATTAATGGAATAACATTATACCCAAATATTTTTTTTGTAATTTTTCTAATCAAATGTATTGTAATACTGATATATATATATATATATAAATTTTACCAAGACTACAAAACTAATCATACATTGGGATTTGTTTATTTTTATCTTATGCTAATTTAGTGGTAGGAGTAACTAGATTTGAGATTCTGGTTTCAGGGTCATTATAGTTGGTAATAAAGAACATTTAGTAGAATGATTAGGAAATTGATTTTGGAAATCACTCTTTAGGGAACATAACCCAAAGTTATACTTTGACGATAAGTATAAAATAACATAGTAATGTTTTGGTAATGTATAGATAATGTGACTTTTCCTTGAAATATATCTCTATCTGGATAGTGTAAGGGGAATTAGTCATGAAAAGATATCCCTAGGGGTAATAACTCTTAAAAGTAATGTCAGTCTTGAGTCGAACAGAACCTAGTATAGGATAACAAGATTTATTTTCCACCTTTTTTGACACTCATGGATGGTATGATTAGTATTTCTCACCTTTTTTAAAAACAATTATGAATTATTTGAATAGATGATGATAATGAATGACATGTGAAAACAAAAGTCCATGAAAGGACCTATGCTAAAATAAAACATATGAAATATTTGTATAAAAGTATTTTACCAATGGTATTTTCATTATAAGAATCTTGAAACATATAAGGATTATATTTAAATCAATTATTTATTAATTAATATAATGGTTATGGATTGCATTTTTGTTAATGAGTCAACAATTGATTATATGTTTCAAGTCATGCAAATAATTTCTTAGGAATCTACCGATACTAAGGAAATATTTGGGATATTTATGTAAAGAATATTTTTTGGTGGAAAAGTTATTTGAGGAATATTTTATTCTCATTTTATATAAATAATTTTAATGTTTTAAATATCATTTAGGGTTAATATCATCACTAATGACTTTGTATTGATTTTCAATAAGATTATTATAATTTGTAAAATAAATAAATAAATAAATTGTTTTGAAAACATAAATAAAATTATATAATAATTAATTTTATTTGAAGAATGTCCATTTTTTTATTTTATGGTTATTATGATAATTATATTAATATAGTTTTAGAAAAAGGTCAACCTACATTCTAGGTGAAAACCCATAACATTTAGCAAGTCAGTGGGGATTGAACCCATGACTGAAAGATGACATGGATGAATTGGAAATTTACCAATAAAAACAAAATGATGAAATTTATCATATGAAATAAAAATACGTCAAGTATGTATATTTACTTATATTCATAGCAATTAAAATAATTCCACATCATTTTAAAATTGTTCTTGAAATAAAATTTTATCATATTTTTATTATTTCTCATGATATTAATAACATGTTCTCGCCTATTATATTGAAGGATTCGAGTCCATCAACATTACATTAATTATTACCTTGTTTTTGATAAATTACCTCAATCACTCTCTATAAACATTTATGATTTTAATCCATTTCCATATCTTCACATGACACTGATGTTCCCCTACCAGGAAACCAAGTAATGAGATATTTCATGTGACCATTGTACTTACTATTATCTATTACTAAGGGGATATTTTATGATCTATTATAGGATATGGTATTCCAATGAAATAATTTTAAAATATCAAAGCCTGTATTACCTTAATAAAATTTAAATTTTTAGAAAACAATATATTTAAGAGGGGGAGAATGTAATACTAAAATTATTCTAAAAGAAACTTTTTTATTCAAAAAATTTTATGAAAAAACCAAGTACAAGAAGGAATATAATATATCAATAATTTAATATTTATTTATTAGTTTAAATAAATAATGTCAAAGATATAACATGTGATGCATGGAACACTGATTTTTCTTACGGTACACATAATGATGAATTTCTTCGATATCTTGTGTTACACATAACACTGGGTTATACAGAATTCTATTAATATTATTATATAAAATAAAATTTATTTCATATATATTTAAATCAGAGGTTAAGAAAAAGATTTATTAACTTATGTAAGTATATATATGAATACTTTTATTACCAATTAATCTGAAACGAATGTAAAAACCAGTTGAATATAAAGGATATCATTTTATAAAAATATTTTATTATACCCCCAAAAGAATTTTATCATAATAAATTAAATTAATTAATATTATTGAATGGTATTAATAAAATTTATATATAATATATTCATTCAAATTTTTTTACATTCATTCAACCAATTTGATTTTCAAAATATGAGGCAAAATGAAATTTTACCAAGAAAAGTTGTATTTTTTATGAAGCCAATTGGGTCATCTTTACACGGTTCACATTCATTAGAACAAAATTTTGACACATTTATAACTATTATATGAAAAAATAGTCTTTATTTTTCAGTTTTTAATGTCAAAATTATCTTTGGGTGAAATTGTTTTATTTTTCTTAGATGTTTCATTTTTTTAATGAATAGTAAAAAACAATGGATATTAATTGAAAACTATGTTTTCATAAAAAAAATTATAATGATAAATTATATTTTTAATTGGTTTTAAATTAAAAATAGATCAATTATACATTTATTATTACAATTTTTTAATTATTTTTATTTTTATATTGAATTTATATATAAAAACATACTAATCTATTGAACAGTATCACTTCAATACCCTCTTTCTTGTCACGTCTACAAGATAAATATTAAATTAATTTCTTCCAATTTGGTGTTTTGATTATGGAAAAATGGATTCCATAATTTTAATAAAAATAATTTATATCTTATTATAAGGAGAAAAATAATTTTTAACAAAATTATTAGTGAAAGTAGTAAAAATTAACTACAACATTTAGAAGAAAAACGAGTTTACCAAGAGAGTAAATATTATTCTTATGGGGCCAAATGACCTATAAAATTTCAAAAACCCAATTTTATTGAAATATATATAACTTTTAAAATATATTTTAGATATTGGAACATTATTGGAGCTATAGTACATGGTAAAATTGTTGTCATAATTCTACCTTTTAAAAAATTACAATGGTTCCACTCACCCCACTTATAAAAGGCCACCCCATGTCCTCCTCACTTAACATATTAACCCAAATTTGGATCGGACAATAAAAATACAAATAATTCCCAAAATTCTATCCCATAATAAAAAAACCGTATTTTGGGAATATATATATACTTTTAAGGATTTATTGCAAACCTAATGAGGAGACACGAAGAAGAGGTAATGTTATTTTAAAAGAATAATTATTTTATTTCCCTCTTTACAACTATCAATTATAGTTATATAATTCTTAAATAATAACCTAAATGTATTCCATATACTAATATTTTTCTATTTTATGGTTAATACCAACAAATTAACACACTTTAATTATATGGGTTTTGAAATCAGTGTTCATTTGTATGGAAAAATACCATCTCACAAATTGATGTCATTCATTTTTCCATTTCCATTTCTCAAGGTTGGGGATAATGATTTATTTTTCATTCATATATTATATATTTGGAATTAATTATTTCATTATGTTTATCGAATTATTATATCACACATACATTAATGGTTTCTATTTTGTGAGAATACAATATCATTGCTCGTTTGTTCAACAGATTATTGTATCTCGATGCAGTGTGATTCATTAATGCTTTATATAGAATGTATTTGGGACATATTTAATAAAATTATGTGATATATATTAGATAAAAATGATACTAGAATGAAAATATCTAGAAATATAATTTACATTTATTTCATTCAATATGAAAAGGAAATGGGAATAACATTCTTGTGTGTTTACGACAAACCGTCTCCATGAATAATGTATTTCATTTACTATAAAAAAAATTAAGGATTACTATAAATTCATATATATTTAATATATATGAAATTTTAATCTTATTTTACATTATTTATATTATTAATTGTGATCTATTTATGCGGAAAAAATAATAAAAAAGTTGAAACAAACTCGAAAAACAAGAAAACTAACACCCAAAACAATAAAAATAATGAAATATTATTAACAAAATGGAAATATTTAGTTTAAAACAATAATACATGATATAATAAATATTAATATAGTTCTATTAATAGTAAATAAATTATTCAAAAGCACTATAAAGGAGGCAAAATCCATTACAACTAAAAGGAAATAGTGATGTTGGAGATTTCATCTCAATTTCAGTTCATTAAGGCCTATTGAAATGTTATGAACCTAATTACTTTTAGTTGGTGTATATACTGACCCTTTAGATGTAATATAGTTAATAAGTATATTTTAATGGTATTTTATGTTTCAATTTTAGTTATTTAATCTATGGGGTATTGAATTAAATGTTAGCAAGCTGTAATGAATTTTATAACTGAATTCCTTTTCATTTACTTATATTACTTCCATGTTTTCACGAGTATTCATTGATTTAGTGTATAATTATTTTTTACCACTTATGGTTACATATAAAATTAGTTTTATGTGAATTTAGAGTTGATACACATAACCAATTGATTGATTAATTCTCACTTCAATGTTATGGTTTCTTCAATGTATTATTTCACAATCTTATTCAAATCGAGAGTGTTTATTTGTGGATATCTATTACATAATTTTTTTACTATTATTTAATAATGAACTAATTTTATTATGCTAAGTTTATTAATGATAATTTTAAAGTTATAGTATGATTTTCACAATTTTAACTCAAAATTATTAAGAAAATATTTTAATTAAATTAGACTCAATTTCACTATTCATTCGAAAATATGTTTTCTTATAAAACCATGTTTTCTATAAATTTTTTCAAAACTATTTTCTTCAACCTTTAAAAATTATTTTTAAAGTAATTTTTTACCCATTTTATCTCATTAAAAAATCATATTATTTTTTAATGCTTTCCGAACAAGGCACTTTTCTACCAATTTTTCCGTGAAACAAAATGGTCCTTACTACATGTACTAGATTACCCACTGGCATGACCATCAATTTTTTATGATTATTTTATATTTTATGAATACTTTTTAAAATAAAATTATTTTGAAATTCATTTAAAATGAATATTAGTTTCAAAAAGTATTTCCAAAATGAAAATAATAATTTCTAAAAGAAACATTTTAAAGATATTTTTGTTGTATTTCTATTCATCAATGAAAATAACTATAATGACCCGACCATAAACCTTACTTAATATTGAATTAAATGAATTATTCACATTTAGGATCTTTTCAGGTTTAGAGTTTTTGAGAATTAGGACATAACTCTAACATCTCAAAATATTATAATGTAGACACTTCTACACATTTTCCATTTTTTTGCAAATCATGAACTCGTGAAAAAAATATTCATGTCTTGTTACATGTTTAAGACATCATGACTTTTCCAAGATCCCATCCATGACCCTATTCCACATTATATCCTGTGAAAAACATTTCAAAAACTTGGGAGGAGCATAAAAATCTCAGTAAGGGATACACAAGGAATGAAAACTGTTAGTTTTTTCAAAACAATTAAACCATGAATACATTAACATAATTAATAATTTTCACCTTTATGAAGTAGTAAATACTATTAATAGAATAAAAGATCATTACTTACCCTTTTTTAACAAAAATATTATCATAAACCCATATAAAGAACACATAATATATAAAGGTAACTTGGGACATGAATATACTTAAATGGAATAACCATATGGTCGACTTCCACACATATCACTAAATGGAATAGCCATACGGACGGCTTCCATACCAAATTAATTGGAGGTTATAACTTAACCACCTATCTTGGTATTCACTGCCCCACCTGTCATATGGTTTATCATGTAACCACCTGTCAAATGTCCAAGTACCATTATAAAATCATAAGACATAAAACAAATATAATGTAAAGAAAACATTTCCACATTTCAATCACAATATATCACTTAAATATATTGACATAACAAATCCATTATCAAAACAATTTTCTATACCAAAATACATAAAAGTGTAGATGGTATTTATTTTCTTTTAAAAACATTACGGCTTGTTAAGGAAGCCAAAGATCAAATAGTACTCACAGCGGTGGAAAAGGTCATTGTCACTGCGTACGTTAAAAGAAACCTTTTTATTTTTCATTGAGTAAAATGATTAATAGAAAAGGATTACCATTGAATTAAATGAAAAGTCAAATGTTTTTATACAACGTATAAAAGAAAGTCTTGTATTAGAACAAAATATGCCTCAATGAAAGGAGATTGAGAGGAAGTCCCTTACAAAGATGGGATCCTTAGATTAATGAAAAACCAATTACATAATTATGCGTGACAAATATAAATAAACCCAATATAAGTGGATATTAAGTTTAAAACAATCAGAAGTCATCCACATATATTCATAGTTTGACATAATCAAGAAGTAGAGGTGAAACCCAAAGAATTGAAATTGGGTTAAGAATTTCCCTTACAGAAATTCAACAGCCTAACGACGTCACTTTAAAATTCAGAAAATGAGTTGATGAGTGATAGAAAGGGTATCTCATCACTTGGAAATATCATTTATATAAATAAGGATATATAATAACATATCCCAACATAATAATATGTAAATTAAAAGACCAAACAAAAAGAAGTCTTTTAAAAAGAGGAGGGTGAAAGGTTCCCTTATCAATTTTGGTAACTTTCGAAACATACACCCCATTAAATAAGGGTCATACAATGAAGATGTAAATACCCCTAAACAAGAGTATATTACAAAACTAGGTGAATAATGGGCAGTAAATACACCACAAAAAATGAAATAGTGGTAAATGTACCATGAATCTCACGAGAATAGAATGTGAGATAAAAACCCCTTACCTCGTTGTAATCAATCGAGTCGTACGACCAAAAGATAATAACCACAAAATTAATTTCATAACAACATGAATATAAATATAATAATGATAATATATATAAATATTCAGTACACAATACACCACATTCCATAAATAAGTAGCGACCAATGGAAATCTCACAGAATTAAAAATGAGATAAGAAATCCCTTATCAAAATTCGGCAGCCAAACGACGCCACTTAAATTTTTTTAAAATGAATTGATGAGAGTAAGAGGGTGGATCTCATCATATGAAAATAAAAATTACAGTATGGTGAATATAAAAGAACATCCTCAAACATAACAACATATAACATAAAAGAAATGACATAAAATAGTGTACTTTAAAAGAAAGAGAGAGGTCAGATCCCATAACTCAAGTCTGACTTGTCTTATTCGTTTCTTTATATTCCTGAATAATAAACTTTGGTCAATTTATAATTTCTTAAGGAACTAATTTAATGTTTATTATTCAATTCATATAACAAATTAAAATGTTATAATAATTATTTAGTTATGAGAGTTCATATCAAACGTTTTTGTCGATGTTTGGTACATGAGTCAAAAATGAACTTGTTTCAATCGAATTGTCCATGTAGTTTTAAGTACATCATCTCTAGAATAGTATTAATTATTTAAATATCCTATATATGTAGTATAAATTTTTTTCATACTATTTCACAACATTTGTAGAAAAAAAATTAAATGCACCATTCAGGGAGATGGTAGGCCGTACATATGCATGCACACTACTTTCATCTCTTTGACATATTAATGGAATTAAAACTAAATGAGATATATATATATATTATAATTCCATTATTATATATATGTTATATTGTTCAAATAAGTTCATTAATTTCATTCTTTATACATTCCATGTATTGCATGAAAGAGTCACCTCACTTGAGGGGGCGGTAGTCCACACTTCCTCGTATGAAATTATTGCATTTGCACAGCATGAAAAGCATAAAGGTATGTTTTAAATATAGAATACAAAAGCATATAGAAAAAATAAATACCATATCTATAATATATAGATTACAGTAACATCATAATGGCCACCATAAAAGGTGGTAGGAGATAATTGAACAATCATTGTTTCGTGAGGCCGAAATTTTTCATCCACAAAAACAGTATATTCTTTAACAATTACATGGAGCTGTGTGTAAGTGTAGCTCGAATAATTCTCATAAAAACATCCTAGTATATTTAATATTCTTTCTTTGTTACAAAATAAAGGAATAAAGAGATTTTAGGGGGTTGTAGAAGAAAAATAAAACAAAATAACATAAGAAAATACATTACCTTTAAATCGGGTAACTCCCATTGGTTTGAACCAAAAGGGTTTCTCAAAGATCTTTATGCCTAAGGTAAGTCATCTAGGATTAATAGAGGTATGTGGAGAGACAATAAGATAAGGGTTTGGATGATCCAAGGGCTTTAGAGGTGTGGGTAAGGGAGTAGAGGTGGGGGACTTTTATAAGAGGGAGGAGGGGCACTTCGGAATGTCAAGAAATGTTACTTTATTATGAAATGATTTTCGGATATTTAAGGTCCCACAATGATATATTCCTAGGATAAGGTGCTAAGGGTTATAAATATACCAATAAAATAGGTTTTAGAAAAGTTTATGTCTTATATTTTACATTATCTTTTCATTTTATTTAAATCGTTCATTAATGAGGTAATCGTTGCATCATCATAGTGTCATAAATAAATTTATTTATTTAATGTCTAAAAATTATGAAAAAATTACCACTATGTAGGAAATATTATTATCTCTATAATTAATATTTATAGTCAATAAGATGACTTATATAACCTCAATAAAATTGTTTTAGTAAAATAATACATGATTGTGACATTTTTATTTTAACTTTAAATAAAAAGTTATTAATGTCATTTTCTTCCCCAAGTGGCTCCATGGGGTCCCCAAGTTGACCCATGGATTTTCATGTTCTGTCATGACTCATAAAATAAGGTTAGGACATGTTTCAAGGAAATTTCGTATTATTAAAACATTATTTTTACCTTAAATTACACTAATTACCTCTAATAGCGAATAATAAAACTCAAAAGTTACTATTCACTAATTTTTTTTCATCCCATTGAACCACATTTCACTTGATAATGACAACCTTGTATGTAGGATTTTTAAAATTCAATTAATATATGTGGTAAATTTTCATTTCAATGAAAAAAAATCAGTTTTTTAACTTCCACTTAGTGGTTTCACTATTCATCTATAATTGAAGTTTTTCAGAAAACACCAAAAATTCACCATAAGCTATATTTGATATTCCGAATTCAAAAATTATGTATATTTTAAAAAATTCAAAAAATATAAGTTTCATTAATTAATTTAATAATTAATTCTCATTGTCAAAACAAATAGCGTGTTTTTAAGAAACAATATATATCAAAAGATTGACACCTGTTTATGTCCAATTTCAAAGTGAAAATAATTCCAATGTCCACCATTGGATTAAATGGTATAAATATATTCTTATTGCACTTTAAAACTAATTAAAAAGATAATCTAACCATTTAAATAAATTATAATAAATGGTGGTTTTGAATTTAAATACTACATCATTCACTATTCATTAAAAAAATGAACTTTATCAGAAAAATACCAAAAACATACAGAAAGTAAATTTTGATGCCCCGATTCTAAAGAAGAATTTTATTTTGTCAAATATAACATATAAAATTTTCAAAAAGTGGTTTTAAAAAGGGTTCTCCATCAAAAGGCGTTTAATCGTCCTTTTAAAGAATATTATAATATTTGCGCTTAAAATTGGATTCATTCGCATTTTAAGCCTCTAAAATTTATTGGATAAAATTAAAAATATTAAACAAACATATATAATCATTTTGTAGTTAGTTTTGTTCATTACTGCCATTACAATGGCTAGGCATTAACTACCATTTAAAGTAATATTATTTTTTTATTAGTGTGCAATGTATGATTTCAAAGAAACTCGTTGTTGCGTAGTGGGTACTCCATCGAGCATAGCATTACCTTTAAAGTAATATTAAGATTTTATTAAAAAATATTGATAAATATGATAATTTCATATTCTTTATTTAGTCATGATGTTACAATAACACTCCATTTACATGTAATCCAATGAGATAATTTTATATTGATACCATCCTTATTATTTATCTATATGGTGGATGATAATTTTGATTAAGGGAAGTATGGAAATTCACTATCTTAATTCATTTTTATAGTCAATATAATACCATTAAAATTTTGAATTTCCTATGATCATTGGACACTAAATTTACCCTAAATATCCACATTATTTTTAATGGATATATTTTTTGGATAATCCATATACAATTTTTATATACGATGTTTACTTTGAAAGTTATTTTATTAAAGGGGAAATATTTATAAAACTACATCCTTTAATCAACAAAGATATTGTATATGGAAAATTATTTATGAAATAAATAAATTATTTGATATATTAGAAATTATTTGGACTGGTATGACACTAGTGCGGATGAGTTTTAGATTTACCTCAAGGCTTTAAAGTATTAGTAGATGAATTAAGTGGATAAACATAGTAATGTAGGTTTATAAATAGTATATTTTAAACCATCTTGTGAATGGTCTTGAAGGTAATGTTACCATGTACCTGGGAAACATGGCATCAAATAATAAATAATTTATTATATTCTGAATTCAGTTTTTACTATTCATGATATTTTCACTGTAAAAAATGGATTCTTTTAATTCATAAATTATTGATTAAAAGGTATGTTTTTTAACTTATTTACTATTTTATATTGATTATACCCAATATTTTTTTATGGTCAAGTAATTGATTAAATGTTATATGCTCTTAGTTATTTATCATTACATATTATTTGGGACCTTCCTTCTAATTTTTTTGAATACATTGAATATTTGTTTTTCAGTTTACTTTTTCATAATGATTATTTTCATTGAATTATTATCCATTTGTTGTATATAACCCTTACTAAGAATTTGAGTTCACCCATATTTATTTCATTCACAAGGAATACAAGAAGATTACTATGACTAAGATTCATTGATTTTCTAAATTCAATAAATATAATATTAAAATAAGATAATTATGTTTTAATTTGTGTTTTGAAATTTATTATAAAACACATGTATGGATATTGATAACCAAGACTACTAAATGGGAATGACATTTAGGATAAGATTCATTGTATTTGATTTCAATGTAATAATATTAGGTACAAACTCCGGGCTTCTAGGGTTAGGGTTACAGTAGTTGGTATTAGATAAATTTTAGTTGAAAGCTTGGAAGTAGATTTATAAAAACATTGACCCGGGAAGAAAACATTAGGGTATACATTGCATATAATTATAGAAGAATATCCTAATATTTTGGTAAATTATATAATATACACGTTTTTCATTCAATAAATTCATTTCAAGATACTACAAGTGGATGTGAATTTAGAACATATGTAGCTAGGAGTAATAACACTGAAAAGGGTTTGTTGAACTTGACTAAAGTGTAACCTCGTACATGAAGATGGTCCTTACTATACACCTGGGATGACAATCTTTAGAGATATTCCTAGGATTACTCACATTTTATTTTCAAACCATTAGGAAGGACATGAATAGGTGATGATAATTAATTACCTCAGTTATAACATAAACCAAGAAAGATTAATGTTAAAACAAAACATATGTAGTATTTATATAGAGGTATGTTTCCAAAGGTATTTTTGTTATAAGAATCACTAAACATCTAAGTATTATTTTAAAGAAATTTTTTATTCATTAATATTAGAGTTATTGATGCCATCATGCTCAATTAGTTTAAAATTGATTATATATTCAAATTAAAAAAACATATTCTTCGGAATCTACAAAGACAAAGGAAATTTAAGGGATCCATAGAAGGAATATGTTTTATTATAAAATTTATTTGAGGAATAATGACATTAAATTTAATATAAACACTTTTAAAGGTATTGATATCCTTTATGTTGAATGTGATCATTAATGACTTTGTAATAATGGAAAAATAATATTATTAGGCTTTATAAAATAATAAATAAATTAATTCATTTGAAAACATTAATAAAAAAGTTAATTAACAAATAATTTTATTTCAAGTATCTATATATTTTATATTTTTGGCACGTTACTAGAAATATGTTATAATAGATTTAGAAAAAGGAAAACCTTTATTCCAGGTGATAACCCATCATTTCTGTCAAGGTGGTGGGACTTTAACACATGGTCGAAGGACAAGAATGGGTTTTCACCTATCACTACACTAGGTGATGTCATTTTTAATATTTCATTGTTTTTAGTTTAAAATTTTTAAGAATAAATATTAATAATGAATAAGTATCATTACTTTTGAGTTTTATATTTTAATTTATTAATGATATTGTTTTTAGAAAATATTTAGAGACATATGAAAAGACATGTAAGTCTTTTTTCGACCATAAGATTTGTTAAATTATAATTTTAGTGCTTCTGGGATAAAAAAATATCAATTTTTTATATTTATTTCTTCAAATAAACAATGAATTGGAAATTTATCAATGCACAACCAAATTATGAAATTGTTAATATCAAATAAAAATATTTCAAGTACGTATATTTCTTATATTATTAGGTAGTAAAATGATTCCACAACTTTAGGAATAGAGAGCATGAATTAAAATTTCATCCACTTACCATTAATTCTATTTATATTAATAACCTTTAAAAACTGATTTTCTTTATGGTATTGACCCCCTAAAATATCCATTGATCATTGACATGTTTGTGGTCAAGTACCACAATAACTCTCTATTTATGATTTTAATCTATTTCCATATCTTCACGTTCCACTAATGTTCTCTTACTTAGAATCCCTATTATGTGTTATTTCATGTGGCTTTTGTAATTCGTATTTTCTATTATTGAGAGGATATGGTATTAACCCATTATTTTCATGGGATTTTAAAAAATTAATTTTCAAATATCAAACCCTAGATTATAAATATCAAACTCAAATTGCAGGGAAATAATGTATTTGAGGGGGGGAGAACATAACACCCAAAAAATTCTTAAACAATAAACTTTTATTCAATAGCATGTTTTACTGACAACTCTAACAATATAAGGGAATATAAATTCTTGATACATTATATTATATTTTCTATTTTATGTAAATTCAATCTAGGATATAGCTTTCAATACAAATTACACAATGTTATCTTGTGTTACCGACAATGATAACTTTCTTCGATAGCTTGTGTTACATGTAAGAACAAATATTACTGAATACTATTAATATTGTTATTTTAAATTAACATTATCAATTTAGAAATTAAATTAAAAGATATGAAAAATCTTACTGAAAATACAGAGTCCGAAAAATATGTTGTTGATAGAGTGTTCTTGAAGTCATTGATCATCTTGCGATGCCTTGAAAAACCCTAGATACATTCATGTAAAGTGAATTATATGATGCTATATCCACAAACTCTAGATTATATCTATGATATATTCACCATGAAATGTGGAATATAACCAAGGTGGTGAGGCATAAAAAATACGTTCTTGGAAGAAAAGAATCATCATGATTATGAAACATAATGAAAAATACACACGTGACATCATAGAGGAGTAAGCTTATTTATAGAGTCATTGCTTTTCATACAGTACTATTCCACCATTCTAATGATAAAAAACATAATAAACTTACAAAATGAGGATCCAAAGGTTTTGTGTCTTGGGAAAACTAGGACCGTACACAACATTTTGAACATTGATGATTTATTTAATTCTCTCTTCCCTAGATTCTTATTTTCCCTAGGGTTCTTCTCAATACAATTGGTCAACTAGAGATATTCATCAAAAAGGGGTGAGCTAAAATCCCATTAAGAGGATTGATAAGAAAATGAGTCAATATAACATGGGGTGAGTATAAACACAATATCATCATTAGAGTAATGAGAGGAAGCATTATGAAAAGTCTTGTAATATATAAATTCATAAAAATAAAACATCATGTCTTAGTGGTTAACTGCCACACATAGTTTTTAACAAATACATAATTATTTTCATGCATATTTCACTTTAATCATTTGTTTTTTTACATTAACCATTGAATTCATGTGCAATATAATTACCGGAGCACCCATTACATCATAATATTTACGTTGTGCTATATAATTTCAACACACCCATCATATCATAAAATATTCATTATCATGCATGCCATGTAGGAAATATATCAATGTTGAACATAAAACAACCCATGTAAAGGAATTGGTTTCCCCTCATAAAACATTAAATCATAAATCTTGGGTTCCCAAATGATAGAGGGAATAAAATACATGATACAAGAACCATTAACCATGAGTGATAAGTAAAAGGTGTGTTTTTTAAGGAAGAATTATTTTGGAAAACATTCTATTTGACATAAAATCCAGTAGAAAACATGTATATACTAGAAAATGTAAGATAAAGAAATGATTTTTATGCAATAAGCTTACTGAAAATGGAGTGAAAGAGGGAAACCCCGAAGAATTAATGTTGGGTTTGAGAATTCCCCAAAACTTATGTATGAACACTTACTTGACTTTAATGTAATGTGTAATCACAATTGATTCATTAATTAATAATTATAGATAATTTTAGACAATAATTTGATTTAATAGGATTTTATTATGTTCTTCTATGGACCTCTGTATGAGTTATAATGTTTAAATTCATTATTTTCAAGTGTGGATTTTTCTTAGTTTTCATGATCGGTTCACATATACACATGAATGACAGATCATGATAAATGTGGAAAAATATACATAATTGTTATTAGGTGTTATTAATGAACTTAAATATGATTAATTGACCTTATAATTAATTTTTTTATATGTCAGGATGATTAATCATTAGATAAAAATTAGTGATGATCATTTTAGGTTATTATTGGTGGTTTTTTTATCACAACAATCTCGTTTTGTTTCATAATTTAGTATTATGTATAAAAATTAGTTACAAAAGATGAAAAGCCATACAAAACAAATATTACAGACATTTTCAACCATTTAATGGTTTTATTAATACCCTTGAAGTAGTTTACGAAAAATGAAATAACATCATCCATAATGTAGTTAAATTAACACATCGTGGGTGACAATTTAATTTTTTTAAGAAAGGATATAGAGAGGGATTAGTTTAAGGAATAATATTCCAATAACATGATATAATACCATTATATCAATAAAAATGGATTTTTCAAGACATTTTGTTATGAGAAGTTGAGATAAGAGAAGAAAAGAAATGATATTTGAAAGGAAATTGAAAGAAAAGTGAAATTGAGAGAGATGAATTACCTCTTGAATTATCCTCTTGAGATCCTCCTCAATGAAACTTGGATTGGTATTTTGATGAGTTCAAGAGCTCCTGTATGTAGGGGAGGAACTAGGTAAGAGTTTTGGGTATAATTTGGACAAGGCATCAATCTTGACAGGTATGATGAAATGAGTTTGTGAGGGGTGGTATTTATACTGGAGAAGAGAGGAGTTTTCTCAATATTTAAATCTTTTATTTATTAATTTCTATCATGAAAAAGAAATAGTGAGGAAAATTGATACTAAAAAAAGTAATTAGATCACGTGAGTTATAACCAATGGTGATTACATTAGTGTTTACTCAATGAATAATCCTTTCAGCTTATAAAATATCTATTGTAAATTACCATATTTTACTACTAACCAAAATTAATGTAATTCCAAAAAATCTCAATAATTCACCCAAAACATATCATGACGTGTAGAATTCAGAAATGGACTCCATTTTATGAAACTATTTTCCTAAATAGAGGTAATTTATGTTTCGATTAAAATCAACATTTTCTTAGAAAATTAAAAATTAAAAATATAAAATAATTTTATAACACATTGGAAAATTACATAAGGTACCCTAAAATTATCTTAAAACCATTAAAAAATAATATATTAATTTGTGTAAACATTTTATGAAAATATATTTTCTTTTAAATTTTTAATTTAATTACCAAATTCTAATTAAAAATTTATGACTTATAAAAATACCAACACTTAATTAATAATTATTAAAATATTTACTTACATATTATACGATATAATTATATAATATTCTCAATTATAAGAAGACTAAATTTTATTTATACAATAATGGGAGAATTTACTATTCATTTTTTCTGTTTCCTATTCATAAGGGTCATATTACTATTCCTAATGTCAAATTACATTTTCATCGGTATATGTTCTTTAGATTCTATAAAGACTTCTTTTTCTCCAAAGTTCATCATTTATAAATATTTTATTATGGTCTATAAGTGAAATTTGGTATTTTATAGTTTATGGAATTATAATTAGAAGGGATAAATTCCATTGATAAGAGATTCGGTCATTACATTATTACCCCCTTTTAAAATATCACCATAAAAATTTCATCTTACATAAACAGGTGGGGTACTTCTCTTTCATCACATCCTCTAGTTCCCAACTTACTTCTTCATACTTGTGGTTCCTCCACAACAATTTGAAAAGGTGGGATGCCATGTTGCATAGAACATTTTCTATTCTATCCAAAATCTTTACGGGATACTCCTCATAAGAGAGATCATATTCCAAATATACCACCTCCGAGTTTAGTACATGTGAGGGATCTGGTATGTACTTACATAGAAGTGATATCTGAAATACTTCAGGAATATGAGCAATATTCGGTGGAAGTAAAAGCTGGTAGGCCCCAACTCCTATGCAGTCAAGGATCTCAAAGGGGGGAAATGTACCTTAGGAATAGATTCTGTTTCTTTCCAAACCACGCCACTCCCTTCCATGGTGATATTCAAAGGAATACATTATCTCCAACATCGATCTCCATGTCCCTTTGGAGGTTGTCAGTATATCTCTTTTTCCTACTCTGAACAACGTTGATATGTTTTTGGATAACATGAATATTTTTTATCATCTATTATACAAGATCAAGTCCAAGAATCATTTTGTCACCAAATTTATCCCAACAAGTTGGTGTTCTACATCTCTTTCCATACAGATGTTCATTAGAATCCATCTGAATGATCAAGTGGAAGATATTGTTATATGAGAACTCAACCAATGGGAGATATTGATCCCATCCAACATTGAATTCTAATAACCAAGAACACATCATTTCTTTGATTATGTGAATAGTCCTTTTAGATTGGGCATCAGTTTGGGGGTGGTAGGCTATGCTTGAATTTAATTCAATACTCAAAAAATGTTGAAGAATCCATGAAAATTAGGATGTGAACATGGGATTAGGATCAGATAAAAACAAGAGTGGAACCCTACGCAGTCTCACAACTTCCTTCACATAAAATTTCCTGTTCCTCTTGTGATATATCTTCCTAAATAGAAATAAAGTGGTAGGTCTTGGAGAGTTGGTCTACCACAACCCATATCACATTGTTCTCTTTAGATGTCTTTGGGAGGCCTGTGAAAAATTCCATTGTGACATTCTCCAATTTCCACATAATTATAGTAATTGGATGCATCATCCTTTTGGTCTTATGTCTCTCTACTTTAACTTTTAGAAATATCAAGCCTCAGGAGATATTATTACCAATTTCCTTCTTCATGTTGTCCCACTAGTAGAGTTCTCGGAGATCATGATACATATATTACTACCAGGATTAATATAAAAAGGTGATATATAAGCATTATCCAATAGCTCATAATATATCCCAGGTCATGAAGGCACAAAAAGCCTTTTTCCAAACCGAATCTCACCATTATTGTCAATATGGAACTCTTTCAGCTTCCCTTCATTTACTCCAATCACCTTCTTTTGTAACACTATGTCATCCCTCTATGTCTCTATAGTCATCTCTTGGATAGATGATTGGGAAATCAATTGGAAAATATAGGATGTGTTCCCCGACCTTATGATTCCCCAATCCATCCTTTGAATATCCATGAAGAGAGGGTCTTTCTCAATCTAAAACATATATAGGATAGTAGGTTCTTTTCATCTTAGATCATCAACTACCTTTTTTCTCTTTTCCATGATGATAGTAAATAGAGAAATCATAGTCCCCTATTATCTTTAACCATCTTTTTTGATGCATGTTGAGCTCCTTTTTCGTGAATATATACATTAGGCTCTTTAGATTGGTATACATATCACACTCCTCTCCATAGAGGTAGTTCCCCCATATTTTAATGGAAAAAGCATAACTTCTCACTCCAGATCATGCGTTAGGTAGTTCTGCTCACAGATCATCAATAGTCGTGAGGCTTAGGATATTACATTATCATTTTGAATGAGTACACAACTTATGCCTTTCTTTGATGTATCAATATATATCCTAAAATATTTTCCTCTCTTCAGTAATGTGATTACAGGTGTAGTGATCAGCCTTTTATTTAGATCTTTAAAGATTTTATCACATTCCTTTATCCATACTTAATTTACCCCTTTCTCTATTAACGTAGTTTTTAGGTGTGATAATCGAGAAAAATTTCTCACAAAACGTTTGAAGTACCCAAATAATCAATGAAAACTACGAATATCTATGACAGTAGAGGAACTGATCCATTCCTCAATTACCTTTGTTTTTAAAGTGTACAAATAAATTTACCAACATGTGGTCACATTTCCCAAGAATGTGACTTGATTCATCCAAAATTAATACTTCATGAACATGGCTTAAAACTTCCCCTTCCTAATTGTCACCAACACATTCCTTATTTGTTCATCATGTTCCACCTCTATATTTGAGTAGATTATAATATCTTCGACAAAATCTACACCAAATGTTTTGATTAATGTTTAAAGAATCTATTCATCAAATCCATAATGATTCTAGGGGAATTAATAAGTCCAAAGGGAATCACTAGAAATTCATAGTTCCCATAAAATGTACAAAAGATAGTCTTCTGAATATCGTCATTCTTCAACTTTAACTAATGATATCCATAATGAAGAAACACCTTTGTAAAGTATTTATCTCCTTGTAGCTGATTTAAAAAGTCATTAATCCTTGTAAGATCATTCTTTTTTTTATGGTGATCTTTTTGAGTTACTAATAATCGATAAACATCAGCATTGATCCATCTTTCTTCACAAAGAGCACTAGCGCACCCAAAGGTGATGCACTAGGGCGTATGAACCCTTTGTCCAAATGATCCTCCAGCTACTTTTTTAACTCCTCCTATTCAATAGGATCCATCCTTTTGGGACATTTTGAGATAGGAGTTTCTCTCTATATGAGTTCTATTGAGAACTATACCTCATGATTTTCGGTAAGTCCATGTAACTCTTTAAGAAATACATCACTTTATTCCCACAAGATGGGAATTTCCCCTAGGTTGACAAATTCTTTTCACTAAACCATTTGAGCGAGGTCTACTTCTTCATGTAGAATCAATACCCACACCATTGAAGGATTTTCCAAAAGGGATTCATGATATTACTTGAATTTGTAGAGGATAATGGGATAGTTTAGACTGTGAAAAGATATTTCCTTTCCCCAATAGCTTATTTGTGTTCTTTATAATGAGAGCCAATCCATTCCTTTTATAGCATTGAAATCCACCATGGGATGTATTTTAAGATTCGTTGGAAGAATATTCCCACATTTTGAAACATGATAGAGTCCAAGACATGTGTTTTAATGATTCCACACTATGTGATTTTACAGATATCTATTCTTCAAGATTTCTAGGCTTCGATTCAATAGTTCTAGAAACTGTGAATGATATAAACTAATCCATAAAACCAGTACAAAATAAGTCTTTTCTATTCTTGATTGAATATGTTGTGTAACTTTTAATACATAATTATATTACTCCACTTTTTCAGTAGTGATGGTATAAGACTTACATTTCACATGAGGTTTTGGTGTTTGAAGATTCTTATTACCCATGATGACTTGAGGTTTAGTGAACTGGCTTGTATAGTGTCCTTGCTCCCAACAGTTGTAGCATTGGACCATGGGTTGTTCTCTCATTTACTCCACCACATTCTACTGCCTACCCATGTCTTTTCAACATTCATGGGTTTAGTGGCCTTCTCTCACACACTTGAATCATTTACTAATCCTTTTGATGAAATTCATATGTTGATTCTTCCCACATTTTTGACATGTGGGTGGTTAAATATTCTTTCCATCTTTCTCATTAGATCCTCGAACATGAAACTCCATATATTTTTTCTTATAACTATATCGATGTGACCATCTCCAAAAACCATATACACATTGAGAGAACATCAAACAACTTCTTCATAACTCCCATGGTCTAGAATTTCAAGATCCTTTAAATTTCATGTTTTTAAAATATTAAAGAATATATTAATTTTACTACCATTATTGATAACAAAAACTGAAGCATACCTTGCGTGCCTTGTGAAAATTTATTCATAGAAAGTTGAATATTCGATTTATGTTTGATTCAGCTCAATGAAATATCTCTCTAATTTAGTACGAAGAGTCCATAAGAAATACTTGTTTTGAAACATTATCTTAAATTACTCCAACTCCATCTCTTCAATTCCATCCCTCATATTTGGGTACTTATTCAAATCCCACCATTGGTCAGCCTCTACATTAAGATGATAAATGGCTAGAGTAACCATCCCAATATCATAACAGTGAAGAAGAAAAAATATCTTCTCCATTGTGTTGACCCACTATTCAGTAACTAGTGGATCATATGATCCATGAAATGTTTGTGGTTATTGGAGCATAAAAAACTTGATAGCCAGTTGCTCCATCTTAGTTGAAGGGGGATGTTCCAGATTATTTAGGTTATTATTAATAACATAGGACATATGGGTAATCATAACCATGATGTTTTTAACTCCACCTCACAATTCATTGGGGATTTCATTCCAGAAATTACCGCAATGTTCCCCACATGGGTTGTCGGCCTAGTTTCTCATAGTTACCATTATTTTCTAAAATAGATAAGGATAGAAGAAAACATAAGTAAACAAGTCATGAATAAATAATTTATTTCAATTTTTAATTAATACTAAAAGAATATATTATGGGATACCTATGTTTATAAATTCATATAGCATGCTTATATATACTTAGTCTCATAATAGGTGTTTTCAATATGGTTCTCTAATCACAATTCCCAAATTAACTAAACCATGCTTTTGATACCAACTATAGAAAACATTCTTTTCATAAATTACGTTTACATAATTTTAATGATAAAAAATATAAAAAAATTACAAAATGAGGATCCAAATTTTGAGTGTCTTGGGAAAACTAGGACCATACACAAAATGTACAACATAAAACATTTATTTAATTCCTTCTTCTATATCTTCTTATTGGGCCTTGAGTTATCCTTGGTACTATTAGTCTCCTAGGGATATACATCAAAAATTCTTGAGCAAAAATCCCAGTAAGAGGATACATAATAAAATGAAACAATATTACATTGGGAGAGTATAAACAAAATATCATCATTACAATAATGAGAGGAATCATTAAGAAAAGGCTTCGAATGTGGAAATGCATAAAAATGAAACATCATGTCTTTATTTTTAACTACAACACATAGTTGTTAAGAAATATAGAATCATGTTCACTGATATTTAACTTTACTCATGTGGTTATTCCTGTTACCCAATGCATTAGGTAATTATATAATTCCATCTACACCCATCACATAATAACATTTTCATTGCGTTATATAATTCCAGGTGCACCTGTCATATCACAACATTTACATTATCATGCCTTCCACATAGAAAATATAAAAATATTAAACATAAAATAACCCATGTAAATGAATGGGTTTCACTTCATAAATAATGAATTCATAAAAATTGGGTTCCCAAATGAAATAGGTTATAACATACATGATACCAGAGCCATCAACTATGAGTGAGAAGTAAAAGATGTGTTTTAAAGGAATAATTATTTTGAAAAATACTGTGTTTTTAATAAAATATAGTGGAAAGAATATATATACTAGAAAAGGTAAGATGATGAAATTATTTTTAAGGAATAAACATACTGATAATGGAGTGAAAGAGGGAAACCTGAATATAGAATGGTGGGTTCGAGAATTCCCCCTATATTATGTCTGAACCCTTCCATGAAATTAATTTCCAATATAATCTCATTAGATTCATAAATAGATAATTATAAAACCTTTAATATAATAATTTGATTACTTATGGTTTTATCATGTTATTTTATGCTCCTTTGGTTGAGTTATAGTGTTTAAATTCATTTTTGGAGTGTTTGTTTGTCTTAGTTTTCATTAATGTTCATGTGTACAATGAATGTAAGATCATGTTAAATGAAGATACATGTACAGAATTATTATTATGTGTTATTAATTATCATCCAGGAGCTTAAAATATCTTATAAGGAATTTGGAAATATTTTATGAGTATAAATCATTAGATGAAATTTAATTATGATCATTCTAAGTTATTTTTTGAGGTATTTCGATCACAACGAACTTGTTTTGTTTTATCATTTAGTATTACTTAAAAACATTAGTTATAGAATATGAAAGTGCTTAAAAAATCATATAAAAATTGTTTTCAACCATTTAATGGTTTTATTAACATCTATTAATGTGTTTTACGAAAATGGAAGTGCATTGCCCTTGATGTAGGTAAATTAACACATCACAGCTGACAATTTCATTTTTTAACAAGGAAAGAGAGATGGAGGTGTTTAATTTATTATATTCCGTTAAAATTATATAATACCAGTATATAAATCAATATAGAGTTATCATTACATTCAGATAATATATATCGAGGACAAGAGATGAAATTAAATGAAATTAGAAAGGAAATTGAAATAAAGGAGAGATATGAATTACCTCTTGAATAATCCTATTGAGATATTCCTCAAGGAACCTAGGATTTGTATTTTTGATGACACCAAGAGATCCTGGACATGGGGAGCGGATATGGATGTGATTTTTGTAGAATTTGGATATGTCTTGGAGTTTGAGAGGTGTGAGGAAATGATGTTTTGAGGGGTTGTATTTATAGTAGAGTGGAGATGTGTTTTCTCAATATTTAATTCAATAGTTTATTAATTTCCTTACAGACAAGAAATAGTGTGGATTTTTGTGACTATATATAGTAATTAAATTATGCGTGTTCGTACCAATTGTTCAAACATTAGTGATTACATGACAAAAAGTGCTTTTAGATTTTAATGTATATATACTATAAATTATTGTATTTTACTATCCACCAAAAATTCAAGTATTTTAGAAAAATCTAAAAAAATCACCCTAACCATTTCTCAACATGTATAATTTAAAAATTTACTCTATTTTAAGAAACTAATTTATAATTATGATTAGTTAAATTTTTAATAAAAATAATCATTTACTTAGAAAATTAAAATCTTTATATTTAAATTAGTTTTATATAACATTGAAAAACTACTTAAGATCGCATAAAATTATCTTAAAAACATAATATAATAAAATATTAATTTATGAACACTTTTCATGAAAATATATTTTATTTTATATTATTAAATACAATAAATAATTTTAATTAAATATTTATGACTTATTAAAATACCAACAACTAATTAATAATGTTTAAAATATTTAATTACTTATTCTATGATATATTTATATCATGTCATCACTTATAAGAAGAATAAATTTTATTTAAACTTTAATGGGGAGGTTTCTATTTATTTGGTTGGTTTACTATTCATAAGGTTAATATTTTTATTCCTTAGGTCAAATTACTATTCCAATGGTATAGGTACATTAACATCTAGAAACACTCCATATATCATTAATTCCTTATTTATAAAGATTTTATTGTGCTCTCTAAGTTATTTTATGTGCTTTATAGTATATAACATTACATTATGAAGGTATAAATTCCATTGATAATAGTTTGGATCATTACATTCTTGGCGAGGAAAGTCAGAAAATCTCAAGAGTCTTCAACTAAGTAAAATCCTAGGAATGTCCAAAGGGAACATGCGACATGAATATTTTCTTCTCATGATCACACTACAAATCACACGAAGGACATCTATTCAGTCATCCATGTTATGAGAAGGAGTTTTTTCATGTTTACTGAGTCACATGAAACATAAACAAGCTAATTCATGACAATAATTGAGGAGCATAGGTAATAAATACTGAAAAATATGAAATAATTATGTGAGTATGGATATTCTAAAATTTACGTGAAGGAATAACGTGCTTCACATAACCTATAAATATCTTACGACAACACCTAAAATTTCCCTCAAATCTTGTAAAGTACATCAGGTATTCCCACCATGTCTCATGAAAAGACATCAGGACATGTCAACCAAGTCATTCGATGTTATATAGACATGATATCTTGGTCATGCAACAATCTCCAGACTTGTTTGCCATGTCATGTGACATCCTCCAAACATGTTAGTGGGGACATAATATGTTCTCAAAAATTATATCTACATCATTTAACATTATCTAGACAGTAGATAGATTCATGAAATTGTATATAGAAATATAATCTAGGAAAATAGGATATGTCAAAACATCCTCGAACATATCAAACAGGCATCCCAACAATGCTAGGAATACAATCATTGAGTGTTAGGAAGACATCCTTGGACATGATAACCTTTTCTAGTAGAAATATTTAGGCTATAACTAAAAAAATTATGAGAAATATGATTTCTATCCAAATAGGATATGTTGAATTTATTACTAAGGCCCAATAGTCAACAGGCATCCACCTCTGTGTAAGTCCCTCCATGTCTCCAACACTCAAACCCAAGGGACCCAATCTATTCTATGGGTTCATCTCACTTCCTCATCCATCAGTGGATTGAGAGGCCACTAGAACTATAAGTAATCTCATTCTATATGTAAACATGATATATAGGATTCCTTCTAAAGGCTTGAGCACTATATCAAAAATCCCATTGGGGTGACCCTAGTGTATAATTCATGAATCCCTATACAATGAAACAAATCACTTGATATCCCTTATTTCTCACATTATTAATTGATCATGTGGGATTAGGTATTTCTATTATCATATAATTCCCATCATGAATATCCTATGGATTGGGAAACATTACTATATAATCCCAATTCCGTCTCATGATATGACTCCCCCCGCCATACAAAGGCGTCAACCTCAGGGAATGTTTAGAGAGAACTAAAAAACCATGATGTCTATGATTCCTATCATAGTTAGGATATATTTTATTCCTTACTAAGATAAGAGAACATAAGTTAACTCATATATGCCTATTCCTCATTATCGTAAATTGAACGATTGGAAAATTGTTTCCTATTATAAAAAGGATACATATGAGGCCTTATTAAGGCTCAATACCATCATGAAAACATCAATCCCATCCCTATATGGCCATAAAATCAATACTTCGTGATTATATTGCATCAAAATATAAGAAAATACCCATTTTATACAATAACGAGAAAAAAATGAAGAACTATTGATACATCACTACAACATAAATCACCTTTAGTGGTGGTCTTTTAGCCGTAATTAACAAAACTATCACTAAACCCCCAATGTTTTAACTGTGGCGACACTTCCCCCCACCACCTATCCTCGACCTGCTTCTCTCCCCTGACCCCCGCGATGCCATCTTCTACCCCCGACCCGAACCCTAGATCAGCTCCCCAACCGTGCCACCAGTGACCTCACTACCCGTAAGCGTACCTCGCCACCCATACGTGCCCCTAACCACCCTTTTCCACCAACCCGCCGAAGCCCTTGCTCTCCTTCCAGGTATGGTTTCAAAAGTTCCAATTATACATGAAAAGAATTTGAAAAATCTTTTAACAATTTCATATTCTACTCATCACCATCACTCATCAAACAAGACATATGTGTTGATTCAAGAAAAGAATAATTAGGATTATGAATTGGATTTAACCCATGATTTTAATTTAATATTTGATGGTTTAGTATATTAGGATGTTTATAAAGTATAAAACTTTAATATATTTTAGTCGTTTTACCTCCCACTGTAATTTACATTTAAAATTAAATCCAAACCTTCACATTAATAATTATTTTAAAGGACAAAGTGGGTGTTTGTGTGTGCCATTCAACAATGGAGAGATAAATTTCATTTTAGCATTTTTTATATTTTCTATAATTATGTTTTTTTCTATGTGTTTACGAAATGGTCAAGAGTTGAGGAAACATTTATCTTTTTAGGGAGATAATTTCTATCTTAGAGAGGGTTTTGTATAGAGTGACACCAAAAAAGAACATGGAAAACCACACCAATAATACATGATATACATTATATGGGCACCCAATATGAGAAGGGAAGTAGTAAATTTTCACATCAGTGAGTGGTAATCATAATGATTCTAGTTGTGTCTCAATAGGCATCCCTTTGGTGACTATGCACATAACTAAAATGGTCATGGGCTATGTTGAGTGGGAATTCCAAAGAACTTGTGGTGGATGGTCAATCAAAATAGTTTAAAAAGGATACAAATTTTGTTTGTTAGAAGAAGTCTCATTCTCTATATGTTTTTACCGCTTCCAGTGGAGCTAACATCATATTTTTCAACTTAGATCCGGTGGTCTATAATCATAATTCACCATCTATTACACATTCAAACATTATCAATATTCCACCCTATAATATTTTTTTAACTCTTAATAAATTACACTTGTAATTTTATCCCATCCCAATAGAGATGACCTGATACATACAAGTATTCTACTGCATAGAATAGAGGGAGTGTTTATTCCAACACTACAAATGATACATGTATTATATAAGGAAATGATAAAACACATTCTATATTCCATTACAAATTATTTTAAGTGAAATTATAATGGTAATTAGTAAACATAAAACATTCATGTATAATAGGATATATGATAATGAAAAAGTTTATAATCATACACATTTTAGTGTCTTATGATAGTAAATTTTTATTAAAAACACAATAGCATCCCTCATGAGCTTGAAAATTGTTTATAACATCATATAAAAAATGAGAAAATAAAAATAATATAATATTATAAATCTCGGGATGTGAAAATAAACATGGATGACTAATATAGTAGTTGATAACCTTGAAATAGTGTGTGAAAAGTAGTTTGGAATAGTCAGTTTTGACAAAAGTGTTGTGGAACCCTATGTGATTGTTTGCAAGGTGGGGTGGGGAATCAAGTTTCTTTCCAAATTTATTTTTTCATTACATTAAATATTTAACCCTCACTAGTCATCAAATATTATTCTTGTGTGAGCCTGATCATGATTAATCTAGCACTTTTTTTTCATTGACATTGAATTTCAAAAACAAATATGGACATTAATGCAAAGAAAAAGATACGGGTTTATTTACTTGTTTCACATGAAATAGGTTTCATCCAAATGGAACACACATGATAATGTTTGAATGTAAAAAAACTTCACTATCAATTAATGTTTCTATTAGATATAAATATTTTAGTTGTGGCCACTATATTTCAAGGAACACTTCCTTTATAATTATTTGGTTTTTGATCAATGGTCACCCAAGTGAAAAACTCTTTGCTTCATTATACACGCACTACTGAAAAGAAAAAATTGGTTTATACAATTGTATTTCTCTTCCAAATTAGTATAGAAAGCTAAATTTTTGTACTTATTTAATCCTAGGTTTTACGTGTTGTCGATCTTGATGTTTTTGGGCACTTCTTCTTCAAAGCCATATGATATCATCTTCTTGATGAGAAAGTCAATTAATTTAACTCCACATAATAAAGAAACAGAAATATAAAAATCCATATAATGAATAATTCTATCAATATAATTAAATTATTATGATCTATTTTAATCACAATAAACTAGATTAATCATTGTAACTCCATAAACAATGAAACTTTATCTCAAACACCTCATTATGAAACTTTAAAGTTGGGTGAATCTTACTTTTCAATATTGATTATTGTGGTATGTTCTCCCATTTATATGTTCCCATTATGGTGTGGATTCATGTGGTTTCAGTAATGGTCATCTAAGATCAAGATCTTAATTTACCTCCCAAATGTAGAATATTTTTTGTCATTCTTTTTTTCATTATTTTTTCCAAGATGTAATTTTCAACCTCCGATAGATGGTTAGATAGAGAGAATTATCTAAATTCTAATGGATGTATTGAAAATATTTATTCATTATTTTATAGGTTCTTGGGTGAATCATTTCCCTTTGGTTGTGTTTTACTATGATAATAACTATTGATTAACTATTGGTAAAACTCCATTTAAATAATCGTATGAGTGTTCTTACATATATCTATTGTGTTGGAATGAGGTTAGATAGTTAATTAATCTTAGACCACATTTGGTGAAGAGAATGATAAAGAAGGTGTAGTTTTTCTATGAGAAAATAAAATAAGCTCAAGACCAGCATGTGATGGACCCGGGTATAGAGTTGTTCAAGTGATATGGGTTTGAACCAGAGAACAATAATTAATTGCTATTTTTATGATTTCTTGCGAAATAAATATAATTTACCTATTTGAGTGAGAAAACTCTATATTTAACTCACACACACTATGGAAACAAAATAGAAAAAGACACTTGATATATATGTTTCACCATCCAAATTGATAATTTTACCCTTAGCATGATCCAGAATCAACTAAGCCTGTATGATCCACTAGAATCACTATGATGGATGAAATGGGAAGGGTATATCTTTAACATGTATTATAACATTAACAAAAATTTCATCACCCAAAATATCTCATTATTGTCTTCAATACCATTCCAAGACATTCCACACCAGGACCAGGAGAAACAAAGAAGACAACCCAACATCTATATTTCAAAGAAGACAAAGATTTTTCATATCCATGTTATTCCACTTATTCCTACCAATCAATGGGTCAAATATACATTGTATACTTTCTTATCTACTTAAATAAATACCCACTTTAAGGTAAGTGTTTTTTTCCATTTCATATTCCTAACTTCTATTCAATTATTATATGATTTATCAAGCCCTTACCTTAGTGATATCAAAGTTATAGAATCATTAGTTTTTTCATTTGTTTTGGTGGAGCACAACATACAAAAAACTACAAGGATGGGATCCTTGTTCTTGTCTTCTTTTATAGATCTTTTTAATTTTCAGGCTTTGGTTTTATAGTGTGTGATTTACCATAGGTATTTATATAGGAAAAAGTTATGTAACATATTTATATATTTTTTCAACTAGTATATATGAATATCTTTCCCAATTTAGTAGTAGTTATGTGTTATAATTTTTTTAATATTGTGTAGGCACATTGTGATATACATGGATAAAAGCTGGATCACATTACCAAGGAACACACCTCAGTATATTAAGGGTTTGAAAGAGTTTTTAGATTTTGCAACATCCAATCGATCCATTGAAGGGAGAATAAGATGTACATGTCCTAAATGTAAATTTATAATATGGTTGAAGAGAGATGAAGTTTATGAACAATTAATACTGAAGCAATTACCTAATTAATTTTTTTCTTGTTTTTGGAATGGATATATGAATGTTATAGAAATGTTGAGCACTGATGTTAATCTACATAATGAGATCCCAACATCATCGATAATGGAAAATAACGAGAAAACCCTCATAAATTAAGCATTCAGAACTACAAGACAACACTATTGACATCAAAACATAACAGAACAACCAGATGAAGGTGCTACAAATTGCAATGTGACAATTGATGTTTTAAGACTGTAACACAACTAGATCAAGATTGTAACATATCATTGGAACCCCCTCGTGATTCTGTGGAGACAAATGTAAGATAAAAATTCATTGAGGAAAATACATTTAATGATTTTTTTGATGATGAAAATCAAGAGTTGTATAGTGGATATTTGAAATATTCAAAGATTTATTTCGTGCTGAAGTTATACCATATCAAATATATTTGTGGAATTACAAATAAGAAAATTTTGATGATATTGGAATTGTTGCGTGATGCATTTCTTGAAGAAAAAATCCCTGAGTCTTTTTATGATATGAAAGAATTTGTTAACATGCTTGGTATGAATTATAAAAAATTACATACATGTCCCATTGATTGTATGTTTTATTGGATAGAGGATTCAAGTATACAGAATTGAGAAAAATGTTCTTCTTCTAGATGGCAGTCAAAGGGTGATGTTGGAAGTCTGAATCAACATACATTCATGAATAAGAAGAAAGAGAACACACTTGAAAAGGTTTTATGTTACTTTACTTTAAAGTCTCGATTGCAAAGATTATTCATGTCATCTTAAACCGCCGAACACATTAAGTGGGATTATGTAGATAATAACAATGATGGGTTAATGAGACATCCATGAGATTCAAAATCTTGGAATACATTTGATTCATTACATCCAAATTTCTCATCTGATCTTAGGAATGTTCGATTGGGATTGGCTGCCGATGGATTCAAACCATTTGGTACTTTGAGTACCCATTATACCATTTGGCCAATTGTTTTGATCCCTTACAATCTGCCACTGTGGATGTGTATGCAACAAACATCTTTTATCATTTCGATGATTATTCATTGAAAATAATTCCTGGAAATGATATTGATGTGTAATTGCAGCCTTTGATTGAATAATTACAGGAGTTATGGAGCAACTGTGTTGATAAATTTGATTCTTTTTCTAAAACAATGTTCAAAATGCATGCTCCTTTAATGTAGACCATTAGTGACTTCCCTAGGATTTGGAATTTATCTGGTTGGAACATTTACATGGGTTTGTCTTGTCCAATTTGTAATGTTTATTTTGATCCCAAATGGATACCTCACTGTAGAAAGTGGTACTTCTTGTGCCATTGAAGATTTCTCAATGCATCTCATAGATTTTGGCTGAACAGATCAAAATTTAACAGTTTCATTGATCGTAGACCACCTCGAAAGTTGTTAACTAGTTCTGAAATGTTGACACAACTTGAAAATTTTGAAACAAAATTTGGGAAGGTTCGTCATTTGAATGATAGAAAGAAACGAGTCCGAAGTGCATCATGAATTGAAATCAGAATGCAAAAATGGAAGAAAAAATTATATTTTTCAAACTTTCTTATTGGGAATTTAAATTATTGCATCATAATCTTGGGGTGATTCATATTGAGAAGAATGTATGTAACAATTTTATTTTCACATTTCTTAATGGAAATATAATGTCGAAGGATCATCTCAATACTCAAAAATTATTACAAGTAATAATTATAAAACATGATCTCTGGACAAATGAGGATGAAAAGTATGCTCCGAGAATTTTTGCAATAAAAATTTGGTATAAAGATATATTCCATCGATTTTTAATGAATGTGATGGTATTTGATGGGTATTCAAGTAACATCTTGAGGTGTATATACTTGAATAATTTTATGTTACACGGATTGAAAAGTCGCGATTCAAATATTTTATTAAAACAGTTACTACCATTGGCATGGCGAACATTATTACCTGAAAAAGATACTACCGTTGTACTTCAATTCTACATATTTTTTAGAAAACTATGTAAGAAATATCTACATCCATTTTATCTTGAAAACATCCATTAGAGGTTTTTATTGACCCATTATGCAATGGAGAAGATCTTTCCTCTGTTTTTTACTGTCATGATGCATTTAACTGTGCATTTGGTCGAGGAAGCTAAATTAAGAGGCCTCGTTCAATATCAATGGATGTATCCATTTGATAGGTACTTTATATATAAGTTTTTTAGTTATGTCAATAATTTTTGTAACTTAATTAAATGCATGATTATGTTTATTTTATATCACAGATATCTTGGGCATTTGAAATCATATGTGAGAAATGAAGCTCTACCAGAAGGCTCTATTGCTGAAGGCTATTTGGCTGAGGAGTGTCTTACCTTATATTCTAGATACTTGGATGATATTGAGACAAGATTTAATCAAGATGGATGTGTTGAAGAAACATTGTATCAATTTTAGATACATCAAAAATCAAAAATATCTCCTTCTAATGGCCAATCCGTTGGGGGGACTTCATATGTGACACTGTGAGAATTGGAATTCTTACAAACACATAGATATGTGCTTCTGAATAGTGAAATTGCAGATGCATTTATAGATGATTTTAGGATACAATAAAGGAGACAAATGAGAGTCTGAACACAAAATGAGAAAGATATAACACAATCTATTAATAAAGAGCTTATATAATGCTTTTCACGACATGTAAGTTCGTAAATATGGAAATTAATATGAATATTAGTTCGACAAATATATTTTGTAAATATAAGAAAGTATATTTCTTTTTTTAGATCATGAATACTGATACTCAAGAAGAGTTGTCAGAAGATTTAATGTTTCTTGCATGAGGTCCATTAAAACAAGTTAGAAAGTTTTATACTTACAATGTGAATAACTTTAGATTTCATACATTCTATCAAGAAAGGGGTTTGAAAACATATAATAGTGGTATATTTACATCTTCCGAAGAAGGATATTATGGAATGATGACTGATATTATTGAATTAAACTACCATGGTAATTTTTCAGTTGTTTTATTCAAATAAAATTGGGTCAATATTATCAGAGGTGTTGAAAGATATTCCTTGAAATTTACTTATGTGGACTTCTCCCGCTTGATATTTGTTAGTGATCGTGAACTGCATGATCCATATATGTTATCATCGTAAAAAAATGATATATTATGTGAATGATTTTGTAGATGAATGGTGGATTGTAGTTTCTCATGTAATACAAATAGATTTATATGATATGGGTGATGAAGTGGAAGATTTGACCTTTGAAATTGAATCTCATCAACAACCAGAAGATGAATTATTTTTCCATCATGATATTAAAAATATTTGTCTAGAAAGGATAAATGAATTGTATGATGTAATAGAGCATGAAACCGACATGATTGAAGGGGAAAATGATTGTATGTATAGTTATTTATTCATTCAGGAACCACTTATTTCAATTCTTCAATCATTCATTATCATTGTTATGTATATTTTGATTGGTTGTAATGGGAATCTATTATAATTTTTTTTATTTTTTTCTGCATATTTTTTTGAAATATTTGTTTTGAACGTAATTTTATTTGATTAAATGACAGTAATGCCAAGGAGGAAGCGATACACTGTTTCATCTACTACTACAATAGATGACGATCCATCTGTCTCCCTCCCTACGTCATCTGAGCCACCAGCTGCCTGCCCCCTACACCACCTCCTCCTGAACCATCACTCTCACCCTCTCTGAGCGTCATTTTGTAATCGGAGTCACCGAATCCTCCTTCATCAACCTCAGTAGTGGGGCAGCGTCTCGCCACTTCTAGTTCATCACGGTCCTACTAGAGGGTCACTGTTATATGTAATTTTTTTAATATAAATAAATTTATTGAACATTTTTATACTAATTGATTTTTCATTAAATATGAAAGGAATGAAACTATGGAGAAAAATATAATAAGTGTAGATGTGTGGAATATGAATGGATAGGATATAGTTGTCCCATTTGATTCATATGGGGTCCCTACAGATGAAGTTGTGGGATTACATGGCCAAATTCAAGGCCATCTGGCAGCAGAGCCCATTTACCTTCCTATTTCTTATGATGATTGGACACATATGCCTCCATGTTGAAAAAATGATGTTTTTAATTCCCAAATAATTGTAATTTTAATACATTTTGGTGTAATTTAATGTCATGTTGTTAATATGATCAAAATTAATTTCTGTATACAGATGTTTTTCTATTTTATAGTTGTTGATGTGATAACATGAAAGTGGCCATTGAAAAATATTGGTAAGAAATGGAAAGACTTCAAATGGAGATTGTGGAGAGATGTCAACGATACTTCATTGACTTTCCAACAAACGTATGAGAAGCTACCTAGTGGGGCACCCAGAGAACATTGGAATGTTTTTGTTGATATACATCCTGATGAGAAGCAGATGGTATGTAAATATATATTATTATAATAACTTCATTTTATATTTATAAATGCATATGAAGAGGAGATGACATTAAATAAATTACTATTAAATTACATTTTATTTATTTCATTATATCTCAAGAAATAATGCATCAAGTCGGGCTATGTAAGTCATCCATCACACTACTGGGTCAAAAAGTTTTTCTAAAAGCTGATCGACTCTGAAAATATTTTCATTAGTTCAAATATTTATTAGACAATATTATATATTTAATATATTAAACTGTTGATTTATCGTTGTTTAATGAACTCATAGATTTTAGGGCATGAAGTATCTTAAACTGAAGTGTGGTTGGTTGTTCGCAAAAAATATGATGGAAGTTTTGTTAATGGGCCTACCAACGAAGCTGGGGTATGAACTCATTTTTTCATTATAATAACTTATTATCAGTTTTAACTATGTTAATATATATATATTGATATTTTATTTATATATAATAATTAAAGAAATATGGGATTTCAAGCATGGGCAGTCCTACTCAGTCTCCCAGGATGACTCAGTTGCTAATGTCCTTGGGAAAGAGCATCATGGTAGAGTGTGTGGGATGGAGTTGGGACCCATACCCTCTAAGGTATTTGGCAGGCCATTGGGGATTGTAGCTGCATCTAATCTTGGTTGTAGTCATTCCACACCAGGAGATGCTCAGAGAGAACACAATTCAAGACCAAAGGCTCAGATATCTGCTATGCAAAAAGTGTTTACTCATATACGTCCGCAAATGAGCTGATATCCCCCCCAGTGGTATTGCATCAAATGGTGGTGAGTAGGTAAATAAAAAATGTTCAAAATCATTTAGTTTTCATACTTTTAGTGGTTTTATGATTAAATATAAATACGCAACACTAATTAATTTTCAATATAATGTTCTTACAAGTGGTAGCAGGAAGTGGTTATGGAGGTGGAGAGGGCGATGATATCTATTCATCATCAGATAATAATTAGTTGTATTGCTGATATGTGGGTAAATATTGACAGTCAGTTTGTATATGTATCATGTGTGGCACATAATTGCCTAAATATATTTTCCGGACCTAACATTTTCATGATTTCTCATGTTTTCTTTCACGCATGTTATTGATTTTTAATGTTTCCTTTTATGTCGTTATTTATCATGTGTGTTATGTACCATATATATCAACTCTTTATTGTGATGATTCATTTTTTAGGATTCATTTTTTTCTAAATTCATTTTTCCATTATAATAACTAATCCTATATTTTCTATCCTAATAAAATTACCACTACATTTCTATTTCTAAGAAGTACCTCTTAGTTATCGTTTTGTATCAATCCCTTGGGATGAGAATCTGTGTCTCACTAACATGTCTAAGATAGATCACACTTTAGTGTGGAATAATCCTTGTATCGAAAATTTCAAAAAATAGTTGGAATCCATAGATAATGATACAAGATTAGGGGAAATTTTGCTACACTATCTGAAATAAGGTTTTCCCACCATTTCCAAAGTGCCCTCCAAGAACAGCCAGGCAGTGTAAATGACAGTGTACATTATCATAGTAAGAATGAAATGCCGATTTGAAACTCCCATTAGATTCTGTAGAACCCACTGCCTAAAAAAAATGTTAAATTTACTATATGATTAGTTACTTACCATTTATAACATCAACTACCCTATCATAAATTATTTATTATAAGAATAAATATTCCTTGATAGAATATATCATCCTCCTTCAGGAGACACTCATCCCTTTGATGGAATGTATTGGATCACTTCCATTATATTATACAAATCAAAATAACTAGGATTCATAATTGGAGTTACAATATATTAGGAGCTAGATTACATTGCTTCTAAGGAAACCACAGAAAAGACTCATTTTCCAAAGAAATCACATGATTGAAACAAATATGATACTTGAACCTGATCAATCACTATTAAAAAATTATGAACCCTTATCCATGGGGGATATGATTTTACTTTTTTTCTATATTTAGTGTCAAGTATAATAATTCGACACAGAATAACTCAAGTGAGATATGATTTTACCAAATTTTTATGTTATGTTTCAATTATAATAATTCCACATGGAACACCAACATAAATTAATCCCATGAAAATATTTCCACATCACTATTCCCATGATAAATAGTCTACCACCAACATACTACACCCCATATCTTTTGAGTAACTGAGGAATAAATAAATAACCAACCAATCATTTTCCTAAAGGACTGTAGGAGTGTTTAAATTTATTGACATATAGATGGAATATAAATATAAAGAGTTACTATATATATAGTAGTAATATATATAGTTTATATATATTTCATCCACTTATACTGTAAAGGAATGTAAAGATCTATGTAGCCATATAATTATAATAATACTTATGAATAGACCATGGCATAACTCAGACATCTTTAACTAGTCTAACAAGACTATGTGCTCATGTAATTGGGTACATTCCCTATATCCCAATAGAGTGAGAGACACCATGAAACAACACCTGGTATGTTGAGTGTGCCATCATGTCAAAATTCTGGACATGGAATGTGGTGAGTAAATCACAATACTTATATAGTAACATTTTTGAAATACACCATGCTCAGCTCCTGATGTAAGGAATTGTGATATCTCCCTACTCAACAATCTCATACCATCATACCACAACCTATATAAAAACATATATCAAATATAACTATAAAGGGGAATTACCTCAAATCCATCTCTTCAATATACACCATATACATAATAAAGGCATAATCATTTGTGCCATAATAGATAAGGAATAACCTCTTATTCATGTATTTATCCTTTTTTAATTCCCATTTAAAATATTACAGTTCATATGAAGCATTTTATAAAGGATAAATCAAGATCATGACATTAAAATTACTTGGATTCAATCCATTTTAAACTAATTGATTTATTTTAAGAAAGGAATCCCATCATTAATTATCCATTTCACATTATCAGTTACATTTAACTCATTCAATTAATTAAAACATGGGAAAACAATATATAATCTCAATAGAGTCACTTATATGGTGACATGTTAATCTACGAAGTTTCCCACTTTAGAAATTCCAACTATAATTGGTCCAAACTCCAAATGGATTCCTTGGGTTCTATCAAATAATCATATATAAAGGTATATTTCATTCTTGAACAATTCCAGAAGATATGTGGGTGTAGCGAAATTTGAAAAAAAAAGATCATATTGTCCCATTTCAACTAGATAACCCAATGGGTGACCATATAAGTTGCACAAAACTTGTGAACATATAATCAAGGATTAGCTAGTACATATGAGTATTAAATGGTCAATTTTAAATACATAAATTCATCACTACATTCTATTAGTTACTAGGATTATGCCATTTGACATGTTAATTTTTCCTCCATTACTCACTGAATGATTCATTTGGTTGTGATTAGTTTAGCATCTATTTTCCTATTGACTGTAGTATGTATTCTGTTGGTGTAATGGAATTCTTGGAAAAAACATTTTTCAGGGCACTGGTACAGGGGCTCCAAAAACTGGTTTTTTTAAATCTGCTCTTTAGGGGCGGTTTCAACTACCGCTAACTGTAAGAGGAACATTTAGCAGTGGTTTAACTATTGATAAATGTTGATATTTTTCTATTAGCGGTGTTTTTAACCATCGCTACGGTATTAAATTAATCCACGGTTTTAACAGTCATTAAAAAAGTAATTCCCTGCCAAGAAAAACACCCGCGAAAAACAATATAACTACTGTGAAAATGCGCCAACTATGACAGTTCCCATAAACCGCCGCTAAAACAATTTAACTGCTGAAAATAGTTTCCTGACACACAATTTAGATATGGCTTTAGGAAACATCCACAGAAGCATATGGCAGCAGTTTAAACCGTCACCATATCCAAAAAAACCGATGTGAAATTGATATTTTTCGTGTAGTGCACATCGATGGCCTCATTAATAGAAATAACATTTACACACATAAGGATTCAAAACTTGATAATTTTTATTAGGGTAACTGGTCATGTATTGTGGTTTTGAGGATATTATTGATTATATATAAAATATATAAGAGAGTATCGTAGATGAAACAATTACCCCTAAAGGGTTGTAATGAACTTTACCTCCCATCCTCTCGACCAATGTGAGTTCTTAAGCATCATTGGGTCTGAAACCCCAGTAGATCACCTAAAATTTAAAATAAGTAATATATATTTCTATAGATTTTGGAGAATTTTTAGGTTTATAATAAACTAACATGGTCTACCGGGATTGAATTATTGTTCAAACATCCGAGAACCCTCAAAGTCAACCCTCATGATGGAAATAAAATGGTAGAGCTAGTGTAGGGACACGTAATGAAAAAAATAAATGAATCATTATAAGAATTGGGAATCTTGAATAATAAACCTATGAAACCATGAATTATTCTAGTAAAACAACCTACTACTCTATCAAATGGGAAATAAATCTATCGCTCGTCTGTATGGTTGACTACCACCTAAAGAACCGATGTAATTTTTTCCGTCACCGAATCACATGGATAGTAATAATGATGAAAATAATGAATATATAAAATATATATGAAATTATATTTATTCATTAAAATTAATATAACATCAACTTCCTTAACCAATCACCCACTATGGAAATGATATCGTTAGTCGTGAAAACATGCACCTTTCCATCTCCACGAAACGATGCGATTCATTTTGCATTAAAAAATTCCACATGGTTATAAAAATAATATAATAAGAAAATATGATATTTATACCATTAATACCATTATGTAGATAATTATTCTAAATCCTATTCACAAGAACATGAACTTTCGTGATAAAACATACAAAGTAAAAAAATAAATCATCACCCAAAACTTGGAAAATAATGAATTTTTATTAAGAAATATTAGTTAGAATGTTATAATAAGATCATATATGATATTTTAAAAATGAATAATATTATATTATAAATTATTAACATGATTAAAATCATTTCATATGAGGTAATAATATGTTCAATGAAAGTGAATTTTGGTGTAAGGTATTTTCTCAAAATTTCCATTCCATTGAGGCTTATTTGTTATTATCAACATATTCAATATTATGTAGTGTATATATTACCCCTTTTATTTATTTATCATTAATAATTATTTATCCATAATTCACCATTTTGAAACTAATGTATATTATTTAATGGGGTCATAAATTGAGAATTACAAAAGGGGTAAGAATCTATTTTACAATATCAGTTTCTTTTTGGAATGATTTTAATATCACTGAAGGAATACCATCATTTATCCTTCATAAGTTCCAATAATTTTCTCGTACACTAAATATTTATGGATTTTATATATTTTCATCCATGTTTTCCTCTTTTTGGCAGTTGGATCATGAAAATAAATGTTAAAAAAATAACTGGGTTCATTTATCTTTATATCACATATATTTTTCATCAATATCCACGATTTTCAATATTTTAATAAAAAAATTTATTTACTAAAATTAATTAGGATTGAAATTTAATGTTAAAATTTACTTTTAAAATGGATTGAATGGAATATTTCCCGGGTTTTTCAAAATGAACATTTTTGACAATAAGACAAAGGGAATATTCTTTTTAATGTATAGGAAAATAATAGTCTTCCCCACCACCATATTCATTTTATGAAATTTATCTTCCTTAGTATGTTTTAAATGGGATCACAAGAAATTATTATTATTAAATATTATTTTAATACTGCACATATTTTCACTTTATTCTTTCAAAGTACATAATTTTGTTGTAAAAATATATATTCCTGATGAACTGATGCTCCCCTCCCGTTTCATGATTAATTTTGAAACTGTAAACATTATCTTGAGATAATCACTTCACCTTGATCATTAATCATTGGAAATTTTATTTCACATAAATATATATATTCATTTTATCAGGGTGATGATATGTTAAAAATTATATACAATTTTTACATTTTTTGTTGACATTAAATGTTATTTGATTAATTGGTGAAATTTTTGTAAACCTATAATCATTAATCAATACAAATATTTATTGATAAGGGAAATTGTTAATGAATTTCATTGATCAGTAAATATATGAGGAATTGATTGGACATTAAATTATGGGTGTACTACACAATTTAATAGGCCTACGATGCATCAATTAGAATCACAAGGAAACACTATTGCAAAAATTAAATGTGTTTTCACTCATTGTATTAAACTATATTATGAAAGACCATAACTGAAAATTAATATTTTTATTTTCCAAACACTTTTGAGGAAAAATTGAGAAACCAAAAAACAAATTTGAGGAAAAGTTGTAAACAATACATGACATCATGACAAATAGACTTCAAACACGATTAAGCAGAAAATAACAGCTAACCTAACAACTCAATCATCATACAAAACCACCAATCAAACATTAAAATTGACAAGCTTCACAAAATGAGTCGAGATCACACAAGAGAATTCAATGGAACCACCAGAAAGCGGAAATCATGAAACATAGAAAAGAAAGACCACCCTCAGAACCGGCCTCTTCGAACGCTATGGATGCGTCCATCGACACCAGCCCCAAATCACCAACCCGCTAGTGAAATAAATTCGGAAGTTAGCTAAAACCTCCAGCGACGTGGGATTGGCTCCCGAAAATTCCAAGAAGAACACAACTACAAAAGTCAAACCAAGAATCCAGATCAAGGAAAACCATGTTGTCCTGACGCCACATCCTACTCCACAGGGAACCCCAACCCTACCTAGAATGCCAACGACCCACAATTGCAATCCAACAGATTCACCAATACATGAAAAACACTAATAATAGATCAACATTCATCCATCCAGATCAAGAAGGAATATATATGAAAATGGAAGAGTCTGTGTGAGGAAACAGAGGCCAACATCAATTATAATTTATTATCTAATAGATTTTTTCATTGATATTATCCATGGATGCACTTTTTTTATAAATTTATTAAATGGTATCTATTTTCAAATATTTAACTTTCCATATTGATTATTCTTTATATTATTATAATAGTCATACAGTTGATTAAATGGAATGTGTGCATAGTCATTTACCTCACAATTTTCACTATGTCTTATCTAATTATGGTAATTGTTTAATTTATTAAATGGAATGTGTGATCAATTATTTACCTTTCCATATTGATTATTCACTATATAGTTAATATGTATAAGTTATATATTAAATGAAGTTAGTGTTTAGTTATTTACCATTCAATATTTATTATCCATTATTTGTTGAGTATAGATTTCATTGTATACAACCCTTTCTGAGTATTTATACACACTCTTATTTTTTCCTTTCCAAAGGATATGAAGAAAAAGTCTTTGAATGAGTTCATGGATTCCGAATGTTTAACATTACTCTGTTTTATATTTTATCCCCATTGTATAATGGTTATCATGTATGTATCTTGATCTCCTATATTTGAAAACTAAGAAGTCCTTTGGGATTTGATCCCATGTATTTATACCAATATAATATAGTATAATGAATATCTTAGATATCAGAGTCATGGTTGTTGTAGTTAGTATTAGATAAAGTTTAATAGAAACCATGGGAACTAAATTAAAGAAAATATATATTAGGTAATATAACCCAACTTTATAATTTTAGGATTCGAATATAAAAATATTATAATGTTTTTGTAAGGAATATATTATGTGGTTTTTCCGAGAGATAGATCTATATATTAGTACTATAAGTAGTCATGGTTTTATAAAAATTTCATCTAGGGTTAATAACCATGAGAAGAGATGGTAAAGAACATCATGGTAAAAAATTTTCTCCATTGTAAAAGTTTGCTTACTATTTACCATGTTTGGAACTCACATGGCATATTAATAGGATAATTAATATTTTCTATAAAACATTATAAAGGATTTGAAAATGAATATATCCCATGAAAATCCATGTTTAAGATTATGAGATTAAAAAGTAATAAATTTTATATTTTTTAATTGGTACATAGAAAAATAGAGCTATACATTATGTTTTAAAATTAATAATTTTAAAAGCTGATATAATATATTTTTCGGTTTATAAATGGGGTTGGGATCCTAGAAGGGTATCAATACTCATCACCAATGTATATATTTCACTAATGAGAAAGACAATATAGATAGTATTACAATTCAGTCCACTATGGCAATATTAGGGAAGCTTAATCTGGTTGTGGAAAATAACCTTTCCCAAATGGGGCTACCTGTATTTTTGTAGTATGAATCACCTAGTTGGACCAGTTCATGTGATAGAATCCCCTAATATTTAGTAGGACTATTAATTTTATGGTAGCTGATAAATAGATTTGGTCCATGGAAAATATATTTATATAATTAGTATGTGATGAAAATGAAAAGGGTTATACATATAGGGTATTTTTATAACACCCTAAGATTTTTTGAGCAGGTTTTTCAAGTTAATTTATTCTTTTTGTTATTTTTCATTTCACACAACACTGAATATTTTATTTATATATGAAAGAACTAACATTGTATTATGTTATACAAAATATCAAGTTAATATTTAACTACATGAAAGCCTTAGATTATATTTTGGTATATGAAAAAAATATATTTTTTCCAACATTACACAAAATACTAAATCCCTTTGATTGCTTCTATTACAGATAAGGGTGAGTTTTTACCGAACAACAATATATTACAAATGTGACAATTTAAATATTATTATATTGACCACATAACCGTTGAAATTGAAATTACGAACAAAGTTATTTAAATTGTAAATCTACAATTTAAATATGTATATAAAATTAATCCTATGGTTATTAATTTGTATAAGTGAATGTAATATCTATTTTGAATGAAAAAATTACTTTTTTAAGAAAAAAATTTCAATATACAAACACCTTTTTATCTCAAAAAAATAAACAAAATACTTTTGATTAAAATTTTCAATAAAATTTTTATTATATATATTCAATTAATATTTTTTATAGTCATCAAATAGATTTTATACGTATAATATAAGAGTAAATCCAATTTTAAAAATTTTTTTGAAAGAGAATTGTAACACATTTTAATGATGAACTGATTTTAAATCTAACTTATTGCAATTTTATAATTTTTATTTGAAAAAATAAACATTATTATTGAAATCATAATTTCAAAATTTACTTTAGTTTAATTTTTCGTATTTTTATAATAAGTTACATATTTTGATGAATATTGAAAAACAGTGAATTTTATTTCAAAAATAACTTTTCATCAAAAAATTTTATATAGTTTAGTTATGTTTTTATTTGGTTTTAACATTTTATTTTATATGTTATAAATCAATTAATCCAATATAGTTCATTTGAACTAATTTATTTATTAAATTCTATATAAAAACATGTCAATCTATTGGAACTTTTCACTTTAAAACCCCATAAAGTTTCCCCATATATGGGATTAATTTAAAAATAATATAATCCAATTACTTTTCTCTAATTTGGAAAAATTTATTCATTGTTTTAATTAGAATTATTTATAAATTATATTAAGGTCAAGTTTGTTTTGGACAAAAAATATTAGTGAAAGTGATGATAATTAAATAAATCAATTAAGAGAAAAATTAGTATAACAAATGACTAAGGCCTAAACTTATGGCGCTAAATGACCTTGAATGTTGTCCAACATTAATTTTATGTATTCATGTATACCCTATAAATACCCACCCTTCCCACTTATTAATATATTTTTTTCCCTTTGACTCAATAAAAATCTACTAAAAAAATCTTGAAACATAACTTCCTTGATCCTAGTTACTTCTTTTTTGGAATAAATCCATACAAGGAAGCCTTTTGGTACAAACCAAGAAGTGTTACCCAAAGAAGTGCTAAAAACCTTCCTGAAGCGCCTTTAGTTTTTTTTTATTATTATCCCACTAAAATATTCTAAATCCAAGATTATATAATATATATTTTAGCCAAAATATTATAATATGTTTCTATACTATGGGTTCAACCTACACTTACAGAAAATTTCATGTAATGGTTAATGAACATACCGTTCATGTGTACGATGGACTACCACCTAACGAAACAATGTTTTTCGTTTTCCCTTTAAAACCTAGAATGGGTGGGAATTATGCTAGAAAACATATTTTTATATAGTATATATGTTATTTATTATGTATTTATTCTTATGGAATTATTATAAAAAATATATCTTACAAATTGTCATTTTTTTGTATCTATAATAACTTTTTTTCTGGACATGTGGACTATCGCCCCCTCAATATAATTTTTAGTCTACCTTTGGAAACTTGGATAAGAAAAAATTATTGAGATCCCTAGGGATATTTCTATGGACGTATCTAGGTTTGTCTATATGGATAAGCCTAAGGTGTAATATATTAATTAATGTGTCATGAGTTTGACTTCCTTTAAGTGATTTTTCATGATTAGGTGGGTTTTCTATTTGATAAGTGTTTCTCACATAAGGATTTATTGTGTAATTGAATTGCAGGAATCGGAATGAACTGGGTTAACTGTCAATGTGAGGGAACATTTTTAGATTAGTAGTCAAATGGGATGATCATAAGATTGAATGATTTTCTGGTCATTCCTAATATGTTTCCATATGCTATTGTAGATGAAGTTTATGTCATTTTTGAATATATAGAATATATCCAACAAAATATGGAATAAGGAAACATTATAAATTTAAATAAGTATTTGCGGTAATTTACGCTATTACCATGTGTCATAAGAATACATCATAAAGGTTTTCACATGTTTGGTATGAGACAACCAAGAGCTACATTATGATATATGGGTGGTTAATTAATTATATTTTTCAGAAATATAGTGACATTATTTAAAAAAATTTGGACTTCCATAATTCTTAATGGTTATAAGGTAAAGCATTTATGGAATGGTTTATGTAAAACATAATATTAGTTTTTATATAATAATTTATTATCTCTTCATATAAGGATTTGTGTATGTCTGATAACTTATAATTACCATTTTTTGTGACAAAGACATATGTTATAACCTAGCATTCTATTTATTTATCTCGTGATCCACTAATGCTTCGGGAATGAAAAATTAACCATAATTTCATGGAATAATAGATGAAGTGGATGTTGATCATGGAAATAAAGTTTATAACAGTCTTGATATCATTTAATGTATGTTTTAATTAAAATTATTGATCTTTAGGAAAAATGGTCGTGAATTATGATATTGTCAAATTATCATCATTTTAATGACATTAATGAACTTTTTCAAGACACATTTCGTTATTTCTTGGTGATTGTTATCTTTTTTATGACCATGTTCTCTATCACTCTCCATTAGAAATTAATAGTTAGATTTCTCTTTCAAATCCATGTTTTCAATTTCCATATATGTTCTCCCACGTAGAAACCTAGTTATAAGTTTCTTTGGGTAATTGTTATGTTTCCAACATTTCATTTTTAAGGAAGTTTTTGCATTCATTCCTACGATATAGGATTCTATGAAAGGTAATTTATAGTATTAAAACATTAATAACCCCGATAATTTTCTAGGGAATGTTTAATTATAAGTTGGGTAGAATTTAACACACTGAAATTTTGTAAACTATTTTTTTCATGATAATTTAATCTTTTTGATTTTTTGAATTTCACACAACACTGAATATAGTTTTTTTATATAAATGAACTATGTTTCTCTTGTGTTATACACAACAACATGTAAACATTTAACTACGAGGAACACTTAGATTAGCTTGAAGTATATGCAACACTATTTTTTTCTTCTATTACACAGAATACATTTTCTATTCAACAGCTTATGTTACACACATGGCTGAGTATTTATTGAACAACAATATACTATTAAAATGACTATTAAAATATTATTATAGGTACAACCCAACAACAGAAATGTAAATATTTATACATGTATTAAAAATGAATCATTTGTTTATCAGTTAGTATAAGAGAATGCAATAACTCTTTGAAAATAAAGAAATTACTTTTCTAAGAAAACTATTTTTCTATGTAAGAACACAATTTCAGATCAACAGAATTTAAAAAACAACTTTTGAATAATTCATTAGAATAAATTTTTATATTATATATTCAATCAATATTTCTCAAACTCAAATAATAGATTTGAAATGTATAAGATAAGAATAAAAAAAATTAATGAATTTTCTAAAAGAAGAATTTTACCTCCATTTAATAGAAAAGAAATTTTAAATCTAAATTTAGAAAATTATATAACATATATATATGAAAATTTAAAGGTATTATTTTAAATATGAATTTAACATTTTACTTTAGTTGAATTTTTGGTATTTTTTAGGGGTTTCTATTTTTTGATGAATAGCTAAAAACAATGACTATTAAATCAAAACGGCTTTTCATCTAATTTATATATATTGATAAATTATGTTGTAATTTTTTTAAATGTATAATTATATTAATAATTAATTACTTAGTATAATATATGTCATTTTAAACAATTTAATCAAGAAATTTAAATAAAATCTTTTCAAACTTTTAGAACTTTTCACTTTAAAAACCTATATTGTCGTCCTGTCTGAAAGATCATTTTTAAAACAATATCTACATATTCTAAGATTGAAATTTTAAAAAGAATTAACTATTTGGAATAATAATGATATATATCTTCTAGTAATTGCAGTTTAGGTTTTTACAAATTTTTTGAATGAAAGTGATTAGAATTAATTGTGCGATTAAAAGAAACATTATCTTTACAAAGAACTTTTCCCTAATCATACGAAAAAAAGACCAAAAAACTTGTCCAAAATTCATTGTATGTTCGTATTTCATCCCTATAATATATTTTATAGAGTTTGGTACATTATTGATTCCACTTTACATGGGAAAAACATGGGTGGTATTTCCTTTTAAAAAAATTATAATAATGACACCCCTCCTATAATATAAAAAGTCTCTCACTCCTACTACATATTCACACTATGGAATCTCTTGGATATCCAAAAATATAATAAAAAAATATAACAGAATACCTTCCTTTATCCTATAATCCTACATTTTTCCAAAAATTCATCCAATGAATCTCTTTGTTGAAAACCATGAGGAGTTATAAAAGGAAGAGGTAACATCATTCCTCAAGTTATTTTGTTTTATTTTCATTCCACACCACCTAAAATCATTATATTTCATGATTATATAATATTTAAAGTATAATTAATATAAATATATGTTGTTATTTAATGGTTTTGAACTAAAATTGCACACACATCCATCGCTTATGTAACAAGAATAATGTTCGTGTGTATGGAGGACTACTACCTCGTGAAACAATGTTTTTCGTTTTTCCTTTACAACTTGTCATGTGTGGGAATTATTATAAAAAATATATTTTTATATGATATATATGATATTATTGACGTATTTATGATTTTTTCATGAAAATATAAAACATAACTTCATTATTTTAATTTTTATAAATATGAAAACTTCGTTTTTGGACGTGTCGACTATCGGATTCTCAAAGCGATGTGATCCGTTCAGACGTTAAATATAATGTATTAAGGATTTTTTACTTATATTATAAGATCTATATGAAATAATAATTCTACTATAATGATAATATAGTTATATATATATTGGTCATTTACATTCTTTCTTTTTATACGACAATAAAACGTAAAAAACATTCTTGCATATGTATGGCCTACCATCTCCATCAAATGTGTATTTCATTTCATATTAATGTATTTTATAGATTTTTATAAATATTTAAGAACTGAATATATATAATTTTTATATCACACATTAAATTCTATAAATAATTAAATAATGATATTTATAATAATATCAACAATAACAAGTCCAAACATATACATTAAACAAAGCGAATATTACCTGAAATGCATCATTGACATAGAGTTCAAAATAAACAAGTATTATGAAGTCAAAACCAATTAAAATAAGGTATTAGATATAAAAATATGGTTCTATGGTAAATTTATAATAAACATATAATTATTCTACCTATGGTTTGAATGTTTATAAATAACATCTAGACTTTAGGTACGAGTTTTCTCATCGCACTATTATTTTCTATGTGACACAAGCCATGTTCACCTTAAATTTTCATATATGAGGTATGTATAACACCCATGGATATATTATATGATTATTATTCATTAATTTATGGATATTTAATTACCCATTTTTTTATTTTTATATCATGGTGTTTATGATTTAAAATTTAACCTATCAATAAAGTAATTTTTGTCTTAATTTTCCTTCTTTGAGATACTTGTCATGTTATGAACATATATTTATTAAATCTATATATATATTAATATTTGAAAATATATGTCACGAATATCCTACCTGTTTTATATTTTAAAATTCATGTAATTTTATTCTCTCATGTGTATTATGATTCAAAATTTTCAATGTTTTTTCAGTTAATTTCTACAATCTCATCATTTATTTGGATTATTTATGATTGTGCTTAAAATGATAAAATATTATGATCCATTTCTCAAGAAAAATCATGAATTTTATTCTCCCTTAATTAGTTATTATATCATCGTATATTTGTACCATTTTTACACTCTGTGGTACATAAGATAATTAATAATCTTTTTAATAAAATTCAACATTCTCTCACTCTTCTGTTATAAATTTCTGTTCTTTCAAGTACTTTTTTCTAAAAAAGTTTTTAAAATATTTTCATTATTTACTTATAATCATTCAATGAATTTTCAATGGTTTTATATATTCATTTAGTTTTTTTCAATGTATTTTCAATGGAAAAGGGTTTCAAAATGTTTTCAATCTTCTTTTATTTGTATTCAATGAATTGTGTTTTCAGTATTCATTTATAATTTTTCAAGGAAAAAGGTTTTCTAGAAGTTTTTGAGATTATTTTAATGTTTTCAAATAATTTTTTTTCAAACATTTTTCAATATTCATTTATATGTTTTCAAATAAAAGGTTTTTCAAAAAGTTTTGAAGATTCCCTTAGAATGTTTCAAATTTATTTTCAATGAAAATGGTATTCATAAGGATTTTATGCTTCTATTATATACTTATGAGGAAAATGATTTTCAATTTTTTTCAAAATAACTTTACTTGTTGTCATGGTTAATTTCAAATAACATTGTATTCTAAAAATATTTATGTTATAAAAGGTATTGTTTTGAGAGAATACATTTTATTTTACACAAGAAATGTTTTTTAGATGATTTCTAAAAAAATATTTTCTCTCTAAGATTAAATTTGTTTGTGTTACTCATGCCTTTATAGGGATATCATACAAGGGCTTCATTTTTATTCATTCTCGGAATGGTCTAAGTTTTTATTTCTGGATGGTTATGGAACACATTTCCCTTTCACGAGTTATATGTTTATAACACTAGTTTCCAATTCTCATGTAATGTTTTTATTAAACTCATTTCACATTAATGGGTTATGTTTTTATGATACCCTATTATTTAGATGGGTTATTCTTATATAAAATGATTATGAAACCTCACTTTTTCCATATTTAAATATATTATTACATTTTTATGATACACATTTCATTTCATGTGTTATGATATGTTGAATGATTATGATCTGGCATCACACATAGGTATGGCTTAATTAGGAGACGGGTTGGTCCTAGATCTACCATCAATTCTTTTTGAAATGATTTATATCTCACGAGATAGTCAGTGATGGAATGAGGATTGAAGTTGTTTTGTTAAAGGACCTTTTCCTCTAATATGGTTTTGAGAGTGAACCATGACTACTTATTTAGTCATGGGAGTGAACCATTACTACCAAGATGGAATAGAAGGTTAACCCATAATACCAATATGGCATTGGAAGTGATTCCATTACTACTATGGAAATAATTTTATATGATTATGTTTCTACCCCAAATTCTATGTATTATTCCTTTGTTTTGATTTCATGGATTATTCTCCTGATTCCATTATAATTCATACCTTATAAGCTACCAATATTTATTCCATAAATCATGTATATTATCTTTGATATGTAGGGTATTACCATGTTCTCTAACAAATATTCCAATTTTATGGTAATGTATATTCTTTGTTTAACCATACTGAGTAGCTGAGCTCACCCATTTCTTAGTTTCTTTTCCCCAGGTTATAAATAAAGTCTTTATATAGAAGTGATAAATGGGATGATATTTTAGGGAAACTTTTGAGGTGTTTCATTGACATAAAATGTTTTTTTTATGTTTACCAAGACAATAAAATATGATGGACCTCAAGAAAATAATGTGTTAATGTGTTTAATATTAATCTAAAATGATGTAATATCCATGTATGTTAATCCTAGGTTTTTATAATTTTCATCATGTTTATATTGATAAATGGTGGCCGTTGTTGTAGAATACATGGGATGAGGAGGAAATATAACACATGTAATGGAATTATTTTAAAGAAACATTCATCAAAATATATTTCCCTCAAGAGAAACAAAATAAAATAATGGGAAAATTCTTTATATTAAAATAAAATTTATATGAAATTGATATGGGGTATGAGGCTTCTAGTACAAGGCTATAGAGGTATGTTACTAATTACGTGTACAATATACAAATAAATATTTAACATTTCTTTTAAGGCTTAAGCTATGTATCTCATTGTCATTGTTTTATTAAAAATTTTCATCTTATGATGAAATATTTTATGTTTAATTAACACATAGAAATAATTTCAATGATCATATATATTAAAAAAGCGTATAAAGAAGAAGTGTATTGAAGAGAATAAAAAATGGATTATTGGAATAACATAAAGAAGGATTTCCCCAAATTTCATAATTATGGAATGATACATCCATGTACTTTTCTAAAGGTAATATGAGTTTTCTTCATGTGTGGAGAGAAAGCCCATCCGGAATATGAATGGAAGTGAAATATAAAAAAACATTAACGTTTAGTGTTTTAACTATAAGAATATGGGTGATTACAAAAATGAATTTCACAAGTATAAAAGGAATATACCATAGAATAAGATAAGGTATCAATGTCATGCTTATGTTATTACTACAATTGAAGTAGAATTATTGATGTTTTTTTGTATTTTTATAAACAAATTATATTTTATAAATTTTTTATAAATTATATTTTGATTATAAGAACAATAAATTATATAAGGATTGTATTTCTAGAGTTTAGCATTATGTATTTTAATACATATCTCGAATGTTACAGATAACCAATATAAGTTATTTATTTTAAGTTTATAATTTTGAAGAACACATTATTAACGGAAAGATAACCCTAAATACGTGACTAATGTTTTGTTAATATTGTTTAGAGTTGATTGAAATTGATGATGTAAATCAAATAGTATTGATGACCATGAAATAAATATTCATTTGAAAGAAAATTGGTTTATGTTATCTTTAATGGAGTTTTTTAAAAAAAAATCGATATATAAAATATATTAAATAATCTATAATCTAATTTATGGAATGAAGAGAGTGTTAATTTCTCGAATCAAGTATGTTTCCATTAAATATTTATTGTAATTTTGGTTATTACCATGTTTTTGGAATATATATAATCAATGTATTAATGTATTTTTATGTGACATTATGAGATACATTATATTATCTAGGGACAACTATTTAATCAAATAATTTCGATTTCTATGTTTTCATTTTTTCAGAAATATTTTGGAGTTGTCTAATGTATTCAAATGAAATTGAATGAAGAAATATGTAGAAAAATATCTAGTAATCAAACTTTTTGGGATCAATTTTGTGAAATAAAACTTGTATATTTAGAACTCAATAATGAGGCAATGACAATGGTAATAATTATTAAGGTCCCGATACGAAAAATATAAATACTATTAAGGGCCATATTAAAGTAGATCAAAGTACGAAAAAGAGAAATGATGATAATAGAATGGATGATTTAGAATTTAAATGAGGAGATCATGTCTTAATAACGATATCCCCCTGGAAGGGTGTTATAAGGTTTAGTAAGAAGGGAAAACTAATCCCTAGGTACATTGGACCCATTAAAACACTATAATGAATTAGATCTTCATATTATCAATTGGAAATTCTACCAAGATTCTCTAAAGTACATGATGTTTTCTTTATATAATTTTTAGAGAATTATATTCTAAAAATCATAAATTTTATCACCACTAGAAAAATAAAATAGGAATAGCATATATCTGAATATGAAGTTCCCATACATATTTAAGATATTGGAGAGTATGTATTGAGGAATCATATGACATGAATAGTAAAGAAACATTGGAGAAATATTGAAATGGAAGAAGAAATGTGGTAACAATTTTATGTAATGAATAAAAGAAACCCCCATTTTTTAAAATTTAATATCCATGAATTTTTTAGGATGATCTTTTTTGGAGTGAATAATGTAACACCCTTAGACTTTATGATATATTTCTATTTAATTAAATTTAGTCAATTTGATATTTTATGATACCTACAAACCTAAACCAAAATAAAAAAATTTGGACATTAAATTTTAATAAAACATTAATAAAATTTAAATAATATTATTTTATTCATAATATATTCACATTTTATTTTATTGGTAACTAATTTGAAAATAGTTGGGTAGAAATGTTCTGAGAAATAATTTTGGAAATTTTCCCAAAGAAATAAACTCTGTGGTTAATTTAAAATATAGTATTTAAATATTCGTAATTTAATATTTAAATCTTTATTACAATATATGAAATTAATTTTTTTAAATAAATATTCTATATACATATTGATAAGAAATTTTGGATGTAAAAGGGATATATTTCAGAAAACTGGTTTTTTCATAATCTGTTTTTATTTAAAAAGGTATAATGTTTGGACATATTTGTTAATTAAGATACTATTTAATATAGATTTATTTAAATGAAATTTATCTATTATATATTTTAAATATATGAATTTAGAAATATGTAATGATTATTATTAGTCATATAGTTAATATATGATCAACTAATTAATGAAATATTATTTTTCTTGAAACCCTTTTTTCAACATGAATTATTGGTTTGTTTTATAAATTAAATATTTAAAATTTTATGTATTTAATAGGTTAAAATTAATTACATATTATGTATAATTTCAATTAATATTGTATAAAAATGTTAAATTGGTATCGCAATTAATTTTAAAAATATTAAAAATTAATTATCATATTTAAGGGTAAAATGAGTTTACCTGTGGGTTAAAATAGAAAGATAATGGTTTAAATGACCTAAAAACTTGTCTAATTTATGGTATGTGGAATTACATAGTCATTATTAATTCTAATTTTCCATATGGAATATATTTTTTTCTTGCAATATTTGAAAACTATTGTTATGATTTATTCCTTTAATAAAATCCAAGTGTTTCATCCTCCTCAATTATAAAGGGGCACTCCCTCCTTAAACTTCTTCATACATATAAATAACTATTACTCAAAAAAACCTTCCATATTATCTCCAAAATTTTTTATACACATTATAGAGGTTATATAATTCCTATAAGATTATCCCTAGGGTCCGTAAAGAGATACCCAAATGGGGTTTCAGTAATAGAAGTTAATCATCTTAATAAAGCTCATTCATTTACATTATTCCTTATAACTATGTATTAAAAGTAAAAATTTAAAAAAATAATATTGTACATAAAATATATGTTATTAGTTTTAATAAATAATATTTATTCATATAATTCTCCATTAAATGGGAAACAAATCAATCAATCGTGTGAATGAAATACTACCACTTTGCGATCCAATGTAATTTGTTTTCCTTCATCAACTCTGATGGATAATAATTATGATGGAAATAATGACTAACAATAATATCTATGACATGATATATATGATATAAAATTAATATTCATTCTTATTCCTTACTATTTTCCCCTTTAATTGAATGACATCATCACTCATGCAAACATATATCCTACCATCTCCACGAAGCGATGTGATTAATTTTCTATTTCCAAATTTCAAGAATGGTTCTAGAAATTTTTATAGTATTTAAATATTATATTTATAAAATAAATATAATTACAGTGATGATTTATATAAATCCTCTACATAATAACCAAAACATTCATGAAAAACCCCATATGAGAAAACATGGTAATTAATACTCTAAACAATGAGGATAAAGAAACATTATTATCAAGCATGTGGTAAAATAATGCAAGATGATGATATATGATATTATAAAACTTAATATAGTTCTGTTATAAAATAATAACATGATTAAATCCATTATACATAATTTTAAATTATTGTTATCCAAAGAGAAGCTTGAGGTAAGATATTTTTACCAAATTCCCATTCCATTGAGAAATATTTCTTATTATGCATTTATTCACTTTTATGTGATGTATATAATTCACATTTTATGTATTTAACATGAATAAATATTTATTCATTCTGGTTAATTTTTGTATATTCATTCATGGAGTAGGAATTTTAATGTCACCAATGTGGTAAAAATCTATTTTAAAATCACACATTTTTTTGGGATTGATTTTATCCACATTGAAAGAATATTATCATTTATCATTGAAAATATCAAATAATTTTCTTACCCACTAGAAATTTAAGGATTTTTATGATTTTTTTCTAAATCTAACTCTCTTTTGTGCTTGTATCAAGAAAATAAATGTTAAAAAAAATCAATTTTATTTCTATTTGAATCAGATATATTTTTCATCCATATCCATGTTAAAAAAAATTATTGACTAAAATGAAATCTTAAGGATATTTTATATTATCATTTACATCTAAAATGGGTTTAATAGAATATTTCTACTATTTTCCAAAAGTTATTTTTTCAATAAAATAACAAAATAAATTTTATTTTTAAGGAATATGGTGATAACTGAATTCCCCACTACCATAACCATTTTATGAATGGCATCATATTTAAAAAAATTAAATGATTAGACCAGAAAACTATTTTATGAAATATTATTTTAATATTTCACTTAAATTCCCTTTATTATTCTAATGGAAATGATTTTATTGAAAAACCAATATTCCTGATGAACTGATTTTCACTTAACATATCATGAATAATTTTATTATTTTTATCTTTATCCAAAGAAAATAAAAATATTGGGACCATTTTTAATTATTATAATAAATTTATATTAAATATAAATATTTTTTCAGTTAAGATTTTTTTTATTTCCCAACCTGTATAACATTTGTACATAGGGTGATTACTTTAAAATTTATTTGATTAGCTCAAGAAATATTGAAAATTAATAAGCATTTACTAAATAAATATTTTTTTCATGAGTGATATTATATAGGAGTTAAATTGATAATTTTATCTATATAGAATGATATAGAAATGAAGTGATGTATGGGGCCTAAATTATATATCCCCTCGATGCATTGATAGGTCTCACCAGAGATATCACTATTCTAAATCAAATGTGGTTTTACCCATGGTTTTAAAATTTCTTGGGAAATGTCTTGATAGTATAGATATCATAATGTATAATATTATGATGTCTAAAATTAATCATTTCCATATTTGAGAATGATGTTATTATTATACCTATTATTTTTCATTAATATTATAAATAAATGCATTTTATTCTATTGTTTTTTAAATACATGTGTTTTTAGATATTTACCTTTCCATATTGATAATGAATTATCTAATAATGGAAGAGAAGTTATTGATTAAATATGATTTATTCTCAGTTAATTTTATCGATACATCAATAATGACTTATCTAATTATGGTAGTCAATTAATTGATTAAATGGGATGTCTTATTCATAAATTCCATTTCCAATTCTATTATGTTTTATCTAATTATTATAGTCATGTTATTGGTTAAATGGAATGTGTGTCAATTTATTTACTTTTAGATATTGATTATTCTTTATTAATTTATGACATCTTCTGTTGTACATAAACCTTAATGAGAATTTGAGCTCAAACTTATTTTTTCCCTTTAGAAAGGTTATTAAGAAGAATTATTTGGACTATTTTTTGGATTTTGAATAGTTTCCATTTTGATGTTTTATATTTTTTCTTCAATGCAAAAAGTGTATGTTTTATGTATCTGTTTATCTAATACTCTGAAAATGGACATTCCTTTAGGTTTTTACCCCTTCTATCTATTCCATTGTACTAAAGTACACACCGGATTTGGGATACCAGAGTAAAGATTAGTTTTTTGATTGAGGTGGTTTTTTGAAATTATTAGTTGACACACTCTCTTCTCAATATGAATATATAGGAAAAGTAGCTTGATAAAGAGTTTTGAGGAATTATGGATTATTTATATGGTGTGAATACCATCTGTGAATGGTATATAAATTTTAATGGTAACATTTTCTTTAGGATCCAGTATGATGCCCTATTGCCTATGAGGAAGGTTGTGATGGGGGATTGTCATCATTCCTAGTGGGTGGTGCACCTTAGAAAAAATAAAAATGTTTAATTATATGAGCTAGTGTTTCTGGTTTCAAGGATTGAAATGTAACATTGTTTATTTTTTCCATTTTTATACTTTCCAAAGGATTAAGATTAAGCATCAAAAGCATTCAAATCTACTCTCACCAATTCTTATGCCAAAATGAATGTGGGATGAGATATTGACTAAAACGTTTGTTGACTTTCCTTATACACCTCAATGAAATAACTTTATTATTATAGGGATTCACATATTGAAAAAATATTTTCACATTATTCAACTTTATGATGTGATCAATGTTATGGATGTGGTAAATTTTTAAATACAAGTGATCAGTAGATTTTAGGGGGTTTTATCAGCCATGATTTCTAATTGTGACCTCATATTTACTTATCATTTATTGAGAGTCCTCCTAGAGGTGATGGGATCCTATGTAAAATATATCATGTATTACCATACTAAAAAATATGGTAAGAAAAAATAGGATATATAAATTTTTAGGACTTTTTTCAAGCATTTTCCCTTTCCTTTATAAGGGTCTAGGATTTCCATTTATGGTGGTTTAGTTCTCTTACAACAACTGTTACCATTTTTTCATCACGATAACACCCTTTGAACCCCTTAATGTTTGACTATGTAATCATTTGAAATGTTGGAATGAGATTTGAAAAGCATCAAATGTTAGACTTACTTTTTCCAATAGATAAAGGAAAATATTCAATAGTTTATCTAAATAATGGAAACGGAAAAAATAAATTATAAATCCAATAGTGATTTTTGGTGATTCCATTTAGAGTTATTGATTAGTGACCTATTTTTTTAGAGTTTCACCTCGGTTGTGTCACATATATTTTTGATGATATAGATAGTTAGTACCTAGATTTTTGGATCAATTTTTTGTTTTGAGAATATTGAATAGGAAAATTTTAAATTGGATTTTCTACATTAAATTAAATCAACCGATAATGTGTTCTATGTGTCATAGCTTAAAAGTATCTATCTGAATCATCTAATGTATTTGTTTGCAAGGAACTTGATGTGGAACCTTATTTATACATGACATAGAATATAGGTTGGATTGATCATTCCCATATAATTGTCTGTCATGGAAATTCCATATCCTCTGTTCAATAATTATAGAAAATTTTTCTAATTCTTATGAGATGTGAGAGCTTGAGGCCATGAAGAGATAGTGGTTGATTGATCTATTTGTTATGGAGATTTACAAAAAGTCATTCTAGAGGAGGAAACCATTTACTTTGGAGGGAGTTGTAAAATCGTGACACCACTTTTATGAAATTTTATCTTTTTTGTGTTGAACATCTCCTATTTTGAATTTTTAAAAGTTTATTTTGGGGGACTTTTTAATTTTTTAGAGTTTTGTTAGAAAATGAACTATGTAAACAAATTTACATTAAACCATGTATATTTCCATAGGAAACTATTCGAATGCCTCTTTATTTTTAACGGGGGTCCATGTTTAGGTTCCCATTTAGTTCAATCAATGCCTCATACCACTCAAAGTGTGTGACATGGAACAATGGCTTCAGGAATAGTTGATACACAATTTTTAAAATTGTATAACTATATAGTAAAATTATTCCAGTAACATAGAAAAAACCACACATATTCTACATAGTTTAATAAATAGTGAATCTTGATTTTATTTCACTAATTTTATTTATTTAAACTAAAAGGACTTCACAGTCATACATAATATGATATTTTGATCGTTTGAGTATTACTAGAGGTTTTTTGGATCAACCAACCATGAATCCTCATGTATCAAAGTTCATATTGGTGCATTAGATCTTTTATGGTTCGTGTCCTCTAAATTTGATCATCGATTCTCAGTTCCTCCTTTCCCTCTCTCTTATAGAGTTGTTATTCCACATGTGGTTGATGGATATAAACCCTTAATTTATCATTTTTATTTCTATAATGCCTTCCTGATACATTATAGCTTTCTTTGACCTCCATTTTTGTATGTTGTGTTAGTGATCAGTCATCTCATGTTTGATGTAGGCGGATTCATAAGGAATCCCTATCAATTAGCAACATTATGGTGTTATTTATTTTAAATTTATTTATTTTTCATTTACAAATTTTGATTTGATTTTTTTGATAAATAATTTTTTAAAACGTGGTGTTTGATTAAATCCAATGACAATGGATTTTTGAAAAAAAAGATTATTTCTCTAAATTAATATAGATTTTAATTGAATGATTTGTTGCATGATTTTAACGATTTGAAAAGACATGAAATGTTTAATGATTAAATTAGATGATGTGAAATTAGAGGAATTATTTTTTGATGAAAACAAATAGGAATTTTTTTTTCTAAATGGAATTCATGTTTTTAAGATTCGAATATGGGTTGATTGTAATTAGTATTTGATTTGATTGAATGAAATTGGAGAAAGCCCATTGATTGTCTTATTTCTATGACACACATGGAAGCCATAATATTTAGTTGGATGAAAGGAATATCAGAATGTATTATCTATACCTTGAAATAGAATGATGATGATAATTCCTTGAAAACAATCTTGAGGAAAGATAGTTTATTATTTGGGATTCATTACTATTCCCACTAGGTTAGGGATTTGCGAAGTGTGTTCTCACTTGGATCCATATATTTAATGATATGACTGATAGTCCTTGTATTAACTAACCCTAGTTCTCATTACCATTTTGATACAATTTTAATTGAAAACAGATGCTAGTAATTCATTGAAATGATTATTCATACACATTTTGGTAATGAAATTTTTTCAATACTATTTTGAAAAAGTTTCATGAACATACCTATTGTGATAGAAATGAACTTTTACTGATTTTATACTATAAATTGAAATTTTAGGGGAATAAAATTTTGATACAAGTTAAAAAATGACTCTTATGACATGTTTTACTTGAAATTTTGCATATATGGTTTATTTGATATGGATTTATGAAAAAATAAATGGTGTTATCCTACTAAAACTTGTTTATCACACCCTAAAATTTCTTTCAGTAATTAGTATATGTTCTTATTCTTAGTACATGTAATGGAAATAAATTTTCAGGATGTACACTACTGGAAATAAGATCTATACCAATAGTTTTGGGAAAATCGTTAGTATAGTTCACTTATATGGACCTATACAATTGTTTGGAAAAAACCGTTGGTATAGGTCACTAATTTAGACCTATACTAAGGGTTTTGAGCAAACCATTGGTATAAGGGGGACCTATACCAATAGTTTGGGGGAAAATGTTGGTATAGGTCACTTATATGGACCTATGCGAACGGTTTTGGCCAAACCATTGGTATAGGTCAATAATAGAGACACTATTCCAATAGTTTTCCCCAAACCATTGTTATAGGTCCCCCCTATACCAAAGGTTTGTTTTAAACCTTTGGTATAGGTCCAAAAATCAAAGAATCTATACCAACGGTTCTCAAAACTGTTGGTATAGGTCTATACAAATGGTTTTGAGAACTGTAGGTATAGTTACAAGTATTTTTTATGAAATCTTATTATAGAGAAAATTAAATAAATCAAAATTTAAAATATTTATGATAATACATATATATTTAGGAAATTATGTTCACAAAAGTCAATTTAGGTTAGTGGTTAGGTTGTTCAATCATAAACTGGAGGTACTGGGATCAAAACCAACCAAATACTTCGTTTTTAAAATACATATGGAACTGTTGGTATAGATTTTTCATAATACATATACCAACGGTTTTGAAAACCGTTGGTATAGGTCTATACTAAAGGTTTTTGGAAAACCATTGGTATAGATCTATCCCCATGGCTTACTTTTCCACAGTTCTCCAACCCGTTGGTATAGGATGTACCAACGGTTTGAAGGCCTATACCAACGGTTTCAAACCGTTGGTATATGGTATTTTTCGACTAGTGGTAGTGTATGTACTTGAATAGTGGGACCTTTGTATTTGGTAGAGATTGAAAAAACATGTGATCCACTTGTTTCATTTATATTTTGGGTTATTTTCTTGGTGGTTTGATGAGATGAATTTTTTTGATGAATCATTTATGACCCTTGTATATATATATTTGTATTCTTTTTCTCTTGGGGAGGATTTCACATTCCCAGTGTTAATGGTTTTATATCATAATCTTTGTCTTATTGAGTTACCCATGTGTCCAAATAATTCCCTCTTGTTTTTTTGATGCCGAGGAACATGTTGCCTGCCTATATGGACCAAAAACGAACTTAAGGCCATGAACTTACTTTTTTGGGTACTATTTAGGTCAGTTTTCTATGAGAGTTTGTGAAATAAAACTGATGGATATGAAACCATTTCATCATAGGAATAAATTGTTTTCCCCTGAGTTCACTTTTTTCGTATTTTTAATTTTATAAACATTTCTTATCGATCATTAATTATGTGGATATTGAAATTATATTAACATAAACTTATTAATATCATAAAAATAATATTCATCCTTTAAAATCATTTTCACGACCAGCCTTCTAAGGCAGTGATGTAATTAAAAAACTGAAATCGATCACTCAATGGAGGAAGTAGTCCAAAGATACACATAGTTAAGTAATTTTTTCAATATAATAGTGAAAGTGAGTAATATAGATTATCATTTTAGATTTTAAAATTGGTATCCTAATTATATATATTAAATTCCTTATTAGAACCCCCCCCCCCCCTTTTATGATAGTGAATGAAAATAGTCATTGTGTCGTTGTGGTCATAGTCCACACATAACAAAATTCATTTATTCATCTTTTATGAATTAAAAGGGGAGGGTGGTTAATGATTGTAACATAATTATAATAACGTTCTCTTATAATAATTAAATTGAGTTATAATTATGATTCAGTTAAAAAAATTTAGTGAATAAGAAAAAAACATAAAGAAATATAAAAAGGTATGAGATGTTAGGTACATATACATCACTTCTTGGATTGTCTCCATTTTGAAGGTGATTAAAACTTAGAAGGGTAACATATTGTGAGAACCAAAAACTCCTTATAGTGGATATAATATATAAAGAAAAGGTTAAGACGTTTTATGCTAAACCTATGAGTTTATTTGTGATGGTAAGAGAGGAGAGTAGTACCCCTTTTTCAAATGAAAAGGATTTGCCTTTCATTATATACCAAAAACATTTCAATAATACAATGTCACACTCAATGAAAGAAGATAAAAAATTGAGAAATAATAGTCTAGGGATGAGATAAGGTTTAGAAACACCTCTATCACTCACCAAGAAGCATTCTTTAAACATGTTTTCCCTTTACCTCTAACATTACCGATTTTCATCATTTTAGTTTTTATCATGGTAAATATTGTTTACCTAATTAGTTTATCCTTTATACCCAAAACTAAAATGATGATTATTATATAATTTTTACCAAATAAATCTGAGTTTAGAACCCATTTTTATCCAATTTTCCAAAGTGATAAAAATTTATTTTTAAATACTTATTGTTTAAAATATATAAAACCATTTATTTGAAACATATAAATTATGTTGTAAATTGTAATATATAGGTTTACAAATGAAATAATTTATTTTAAATATAAAATAAAGGTAAAAATAATTCCTTTTCATCAATAACTATTTCATTAATTTTAAATCCATATATACACACAAATAATGGAATAAAAATATTTTTTTCAAAAAAATGGTATTTTACACAATTCAAATCAAAATAAATATTTTTTAAAAAAATCAAAAAATTTAATTTAAATAGCTATATGTTCTTTTTTTCAATGTCAGATTTTAAAATTTATAAATTATTCTTTAAATTAAAATACAATTTATTAAGAATGCCTTCTTTTTTAAATTTTTTTTCTTAAAGTGAATGTTTTTAAACATGTTTCATATATATTGTAATATAATTGAATTCTAATATATTAGATAATAATTTTAAATATTCAATATTTTTATAAAATTTTAATTATGATAAATATGATTCATTAAAGTAATAAAAAAATCAAATTTTGTAAATTGTTTTCCAAATAAAATTATTTATTTTAATATAGGAATTAGAGTAAAATTAAAATATATAATTATTTTAATTTAATATTTTCTTTTTATTAGAAAATTATTATATTATTTATGATGTTTAAATAAGTAGAAGTTCATTTTAGTATGTTGTTTTATTAGATTGATGTTTTGTGTGACTAAACCTATCAAAGATAGCATCAATTTAAACGATATAAAATAACTACTCATTACATTCTACCCAATTAAATAAATTGTCTCCGTACAATTTTAATTACAAAAAACCAATGAGAGTTGGTGATGGTAATTTAAATATATCACTATTGAAAACAATAATGAAATTCAATTTTTTTTTTCAATTTATATGTCTGTTTTAAACAGAATTCTATAAAGGTGACGTAAAAAATAATGTTTTTGGCATCAGCTTTGATTAAACGGTCACATAAAAGGATAGTCTACTTATTTTTTGCATCAATTATGCATAGAAAAAATACCAAAAATTGTTTTCAGAGTTATTTTTCATGAAAAATGAGGATGAAAATTTTGTTATGTTGTATTAATGATTCAGTATCAGATTTTATAAAAGCTGATGTCAAAATTTCATTCTGTTTTAAAAATATTTGAATATTACAACCCCATAATAATAAAAAATCCCTGTAATAGAAAACCAGTATAAAAAAATCAAAAATAATCAATCATTGTATAAAAATATATAAAAACATACATACTTTTATCTTATTAATCAAAACATTATCTATGAATTTGTATTATAAAGTAGAATTAAAAACAAATACATGAAAATTACAACTTGATCAATGTTTGTTATTGTTGTAGCTTTCATTTCATATAAATATGTTCAAGAACCTATTATAACAAAATATTTAGTTTTTTGAATATATTTTATTCTGAAAAGTAATAGTAATCAGAAACATAATAATATACATACCTTATATCCTAATCATACTAACCAAGTAGTTCGTAAACAAAGATAAATGATTACTAAGTTCACCTAGCATGTATGAATCAGCATCATTGAACGTCTATAATGATGTTTAATGATATAATATTGAAAAATAGTATACTATGAAACAAAATATAATATTATTAATATGATTATCTTCTTCAAAAATAGTCGTTCCCCCATTAGCGGTTATTTCAAAAATTTATCATGGAACATAATAACCACATTCGATATATCCTTCTTGTTCATTAAACATTATTTAATAAAATATTAAAATGATAGTAAAAACCAATATATATATAAATATACATATATATATCTATATATTTATACCAAAATACTACACAATAAAAAAAATTACCTTTATGTTCACATTGTTGATTGTATTTGGCATCTGTATTAAAAAGCGACCATTGAAAAAAAATTCCATGACCATCATTTACATATATATCAGCAAATAATACATGTATAAACAATGAAAATTTAACATAATGAGCATGTAAGAAACAAAATAAAACATACTTCTTTAATAGGGTCTAAAATTTTCTACAAGCACCACCTAATAAAGATAAAAACCAATATAATGTGTTTTTTCTTTTGTAGAATATGCATAACATCCAATACCCCCTACAATACAAAAAGTTCAATTTTAATGGAATTATAATTAACATTATTTCATAATTATGTTTCTTGTCCTTCCCATGAATAAATGGACTAAACCAATAAAAAATATATGTAATTGATAACCTCTCACATATATATATGCGAATCTATTTTCTTTCGACACATACTACACATCTGAGGAAATATATGAATGATCAATAAAACCATATAAGTTTTTTATTTCATTTAGAACAAGTATCGTGTGGAGACACCTAATGAAAAAATTAATATAGTTAGTCAATTTAAAAGATCATTAATTAAAAAAAAGGTCAATTTACTTGCATAAAAAAAATTCAAAACATTCATGTTGAGCTCTGTAAATTAAATTTTATCCATGATATCATTGAAGAATATTATCAATGGATAGTCTCTTCAACAAATATCAGATGAAATCTCAAACTCATATTTATTATCCAAGGAAGAATAAACCTGCGATGTTATTTATATCCCATCATAAATATCTTATATATCTGTAGTTGTTTGTTCTTGAACCTTATGTTTCCTTTGCTCCATTTCGATTGGTATAAAATACTCCTATATAATTTAAAGGTCAGAAAATATTATAAGTAATTTTCAATAATATGTAATTGATATTTTAAAATATTCATACTTAATGTGAAATATGATGAAGAAGGCTAGATGGAGAAAGTAAAAAATGACCCATACAATCCTAAACTCTGGAAAGCTCCATGGTAGGGAGTTTTAGTAGTTAAGTAGGATCAATAATATCATTTATCGTTACTCTAACATGACCCATCTGAATTGGATGGTGATGTACAAAATCCCCCCCAAAAATGCATGACTCCAAATTCAACAATATGTACATCCATATCTATAGTATACAACTCACAATATATGTTTGGGTCTGACTAAGGAGAGGAAGGATCTGACTTGACAGGATGGGAAGGCTAGGAAATCTTGGAAGGCTAATCAAATGGGAATGTCTCATCATTCTTTCTAACATATCATACTGCACACATAATTTAATTTGATCCCCCATTGGATGTTTCATATCATTTATCAAGTCATTTAAGGATTCAATTTATGGGTCTCTTGATTGTTTAATTTTATGACCAAAAACTTTTTGAATACTAAAACCCACCTCAAATCCTCTTATGCAGCCAGGGTGTACTATCTTTCCAACTACAATGGCTAGTATTTCTAACCTACCCTCGGGGATAAAAGTTCCCTATGTCTATTTCTACTTATGTTTGTACTGAAATGAAAATGGAAATGGAATATTACAGTTGTTAATTTTTAAATTAAACAAATTCCTAAAGAATAATAATTATTTACATACAACTCTTTTAGATACATACTCATCTTTATATATAATATTATTTTAATTCTAGCTTCTTCTCACACTTTTCCATTTATTATACTAGGTGGGAGGATATGGATTACCGACATGGACCCCATCAGAACCACTAGTGTTGTGAGTTCTTAGTGCTTCAAAATTTTAATCCTGCAATTTTTTCTCCAATAAATGATAGCCTCCATATGATAAAGTTTGATGATAAATATTCTACAACTGAATGTCTTGCTGGGATTTCTTGATGTCCTGTTATAAAAAATGTAAAATAAGATGTAATGAGGTATATATATACAAAATAATACAATACAATATAATATAATTACCATACATGAAATTTTTCATCATGTCATGTGGAAAAAATGTTCCTACATATATCTTCATCTAAAAATAGATACTTGAGTAATGGGAATTCATTTTGTCTCTTTCCAAAAACTTAATTTTTTTATCGTTGTTTTGAAATCCATCCATCTAATCACTACTATGGTAATTCATATTTTATTAACAGCATTTTTTTCTTAAAATATGAATTTAATTTTTAGTTATATATAATAAATATTATTCATTTAGAATATATCATATTTTAACAATGAGATAAAAAAATCAATTTTGATATTTTACCTTCAAATCCTTCGAATTCGATATATCACCATCTTGTTGATAGAATTATAATCATGATATAAAATGTTTATCTTTCAATGGATCTGAATACCGATATAGCTAGTAAATTGTTCTGTATTTGGGCATGTTTCATTATTATCATCATCAAAATGAATATGTAATCACCCCACTTCATGAGAAAGGGACAATTTTGCTGAAAAGGAAACTTCATGTTTACTAACATGATAATTCAATTTCTGAATAATAAATGTAGTAGACTCCCCTATGGAAGCCTCATTAGTAAACTTGCAATTATTTAAAGTATAAAAAATGTGTTTATTCAAAGACTAATTATATTACTAGATATATAATAATATGAAAAACCCCAATACCTCAGAATATGTTCCTATGTATCTGTATTTGTGTCTATTTTTGTAATTGGAAAATGAAATGAAATTATTTGTGTACCTGAATATTATTAGAAAATTTAGTAATAAGAAAAAATGAAACAGAAACATGTAAGTAAAAAAGGTGGCACACATGTGTATGTTTTTTTTAAAAAAAGAGGATGTTATGATTATTGACCAAAACAATATGCAAGATGAACTATTAAATATAAAAATTACTTCTAAAAAGATATAAAAATTCAATAATTTAAATATCAAATTTTGAAAATGTGTTCTCATATATGTAAATTAAACCAAAATATAATAATATAAGTAAAGGGTTTTATTGATTTTTTAACCAAAACTGTGGAATATTAATATTTAACACACAAATAAAATAAAATAAAAACTATAATATAATATAATTAATAATAAAATAGTTATTAAATAATACCATTTTTATTAATGTAAATTTGAAAAAATAAATATCATGTAAATAATTAACAAATTAATTAGGAGATTAATTTAGTGTTTTCTCACATCCCTTCAACATGATATTTTCCTATTTCATGCACATGTATGTTTTATAGTCATAAATATTTGGAAAATGTGTAATATGAAAAGAATAATCATATAAATCAATAACATAATCATTATACTCATCATCTAAATGGATTCTTTTCCCTTGAAAAATGATGGAACACCTGTCATTTGATGGATTGATGAAATAAAATATAAGCCTTGCAAGTGTTTCCATTAAAAATTATTTCTCATTGCAACTAAATCTTTACCAATCAACCAGTTTAAAGCCATATTCATCATTTTAAAAACCATTCATAACAGCATTCCAATTACACTTAATCATGGTGACTCAAAAATTAATATAATAAATTTACCAGTTGTCTTTAAGAAGTCCAAAATATAGTGTTTATGTAACAATCTAGGTTTTATATTTTTTTCTTGAAAAATGAGGAACTACATTGATGACTATTACACCAATATTTGGAATGGTACTATTGTCATCCAGCTTCATTGTGTAAAATTTGTGTCTGTTAATATCAAAAATAGACAATGTGATCACATTCAGAGATGGCCCCACTGCCAACCATTTCAGTTTTTCTAAAGTGAATATATCTGTGATTAAATTCCCTTTATGATCAATCATTGAACAATTTTCATTTCTTTTCTGATATCATAACATTAATTCAATAATATGTGATGATATATAATATTTAAACTAATCTATATTGTTTAAAAAGTATAAATGTTCCCACATCACTTCATCACGTGGATTGATATTTACCATTAATCCTTGAATCCCACTAACATCACTATCAACTTTCATATGTCGAAATATAGGTAAACCAATATACTCTACTGCATACAAATAATTAGAATAGAACTCAATCACCTCTGTCGATACATATTTTTTGAACAATAGATGCCTCTAGTCAATATAAATTTTTAACATATCCCTCACAAATATTAATATATCTTACAAAAGGTTACATCCATTATGAATAAACAGGCCCATATATTCTTATCTCAAGCACAAAATGAATAACTAGATGAACCATTATATCAAAAAACATTGATGGGAAATATATTTATTGTTGATAAATAATAAGAACTTCTTCATTCTCTAACCCATAAAAAAACATGGGTCAATGACATTACTACAAATGGATTTGAAAAAATTACATAACCCGATGATAGTCTTTATGAAAGTTATTAAAAATATACCACACAGTGCGACTGGTAGAAGTTGTTGCATCAATACATGAAAATCGTGAGATTTCATACATATTAATTTATAATCCATCAAGGATACTAAATTCTTATAATTGTAAGAAAACCGGATGGGTAATTTAATGACATGTAGATGCTGAAAAAATCAATTTTCTCAATCTTTCTTAATTTGTGACAAGCCGGAGGTAAATGTGTTCTACTTACATTAATAGTGGTTGTAACATCCTCAGTAAAAAAAGAATAAGACATATTTCATATTTATTAATATTTGTGAATAAAATATTAATTTTACTTTAAAGGTGTTACAATGTTCGATAGTATACTCGATATGCAACAATGAGTTTCATTGAAATCTTACATTGCATACTAATAATATAATTTTATTATTTTAAATGGTAGTTACATTCTAGCCATTTTAATGGTGGGAATGAAAATAACTAACTAAAATATGATTATACATGTTTGTTAAATGTTTGTACATTTTTCCAATAAAAGTGTGAGGCTTAAAAATGTGAGTAAATCTAATTTTAAGCATAATTTAGTTTAAAAGGTCAATTTACCACCTTTTAGTGTAGAACCCTATTTAAATATAGTTTTAATAAATTCAATAAATTCTATTTTCCAAATAAAATCCTTCTTTAGAATGGGGACATCAAAATTTACTTTGTGTAAATTGTTTGGAATTTTTCTGATAAAGTTAATTTTTTTAATGAATATTGAAAAATATTGTATTTTAATTCAAAAATTACTTTTAATATAATTTATTTATATGGTTATATTATCTTTTTAATTAGTTTTAAAGTGTAATTAGATTATATTTTTACCATATAATCCAATGGTGGTCATTGGATTGAATTTTACTTTGAAATTGGACATAAAAATGTGTCAATATTTTAATAGATATTATTTCTTAAAAACACGATATTTGTTCTGACAATAAGAATTAATTATAAATTTAATTAATTCAACTTCTTTTTTTAAATTTTTTAAAATAAACATCATTTTTGAATTCAGAAAATTAAATTTATCTTAGGGTGAATTTTGGGAATTTTTTTGAAAAGTTTCAATTTTTGATTAATAGTGAAACCACTAATTAGTAGTTAAAAAAATGACTTTTTCACTTAAATGAAATTTTACCACTTCTATGAATTGAATTTCAAAAATCCTGCATACATAGTTGTATTTATTATGTAAAATTTGGTTCAATAAGATGAAAATAATTTTTGTTGAATAGTAAATTTTGACTTTTATTTACTGCCGTTAAAGGTAAATAGGGTAATGCAAATAAAAAAGAATGTTATAATTATTCAAAATTGCCTTAAAACTTTTTCTAACCTTATTGGATGAGTAATGGCCACCCATGGTAATCCTTGGGTCGATTTTTTGACCCCATGGAGCCACTTATGAGTCATAATGACACTTTATTTTAATTAATTTAAAGTAAAGACAAAAATGACATAAACAAAAATATTTTAGTAATTGAATTTTTACATGGTGTTATATAAGTTATCATATCAACTATAAATATTAATTGTAAAGATAAAAATATTTCATACATCATGGTAATTTTTTTATAATTTTTAGACATCAAATAAATAAAATTATTTATGACACAATAATGATGCAGTATTTACCTCATTAACAAATGATATAAATAAATAAGTTTATAATGATTAAAATATTATCTAAAACATGTCCAATTCATATTGGATGACTTTATTTCGACCATGAGTCATCTTATCTTCGACTGTAATTATTTTTGGACCTTTATAAACAAAAGATATGTTTATATTAATATAATATTTTCACATGTTCCTAAAGAGCCCTTCCCCCCCTTATAAAAGGAAGACCACTTATATACAATTACTCACACATCTCAAGACTTTTTTCTCATCTAAACCTTGTCAAATTAAGTTCCCTACATCCCTATATTCCACCTAGAAGCCTTAACTTAGGTATAAGGAACTTCAAGAAATCATTTTGGTTCAAACAAAAAGGAGTTACCCAAATTAAAGGTAACAGTTTCTCTCAACTTCTTATCTTTTAGATTACTTATCCAACCCATAAATTGTTTTTATTTCTTTCTCTTATAACAACACCAGTATCCTAAATATTATAGGATGTTTTTATGAGAATAATTCAATCTACCCACACACACACACACACACACCTCCATCTAATGGCTGAAGAACATACTGTTTCTGTGGATGGAAAACTAACGCCTCACGAATCAATGATTGTTAGATTATCTCCTACTACCTCTCATGGTTGCCATTACAATGGACCAGTATTTATATAAGATTCATTTTATGTTTATGTTTTCTTTATGCTTCTGTATTTTCCATTTATAGAATTCCATTATGGTTTCTATAGTAGATAAATATGATAATCTCATTAGAGGAAGTCCAGACTACCACCCCCTCAAAGTGATATGACTTGTTCATTCCTTACATGGAACATATAAAGGATGGATTTAATGATGTAATATATGATATTATACTGTAATTATAATATACCTATTTATCATTATGTTTTCATTCCATTAAAATAAGAAATAGAAATGGTAGTAGCGTTCATGCATATGTACGGCTTACCGTCTCCATGAATGGTGAATTTCATTTCTTACTTACAAATGTTATGTACTATTATAAATACATATATATACTAGATATATATGATATATATGATATCTAAATCATGAATATCAATCTGAATATAATGAACTTTTGACGACATGAACAACTTGTAATTATAAGAAGTCCATTTTTGACTCAAGTACCAAATATCATATATTGTATTTATACATTACTTATGTGTACTTATAGTGAATACACATAATAGATCTATTTCATTAATAAAATGGTTTTTCTAAGGGACATTGTCTCAATCTCCTTTCATTAAGGCAAATTATTTTTATACACAACTTTCTTTTATACGGTGTATAAACCACATTGACTTTTACATTTATTAAAAAGGAATCTTTTCTCTACGACGAATTTTACTAAACAACAAAATAAATGTTTTTTAACATAAGAAGTGATAATGAAATTTTCTACTACCGTGATTATTATTTGATATTTGGCTTCTTTTACAAGACGTAATGTTTTTAAACAGAAAATAAATACTATATACTATTTTACATATTTTGGAAATGAAAATGGTTTTGATAATGGATTTGTTATGTCAATATATTTAAGTGAAATATTGTGATTAAAATGTGGAAATGTTTTCATTCCAATGTATTTTTTGTATGTATTGTGATTTTATAATGGTACTTGGACATTTTATAGGTGGTTAAATGATAAACCAAATGACATGTGGTGCTGTGATAAACCAAGACAGGTGGTTACGTTATTACCTCCAATGCATTGGGTATAGACGTCAACCGTATGTCTATTCCATTTATTGATATGTGTTGAAGTTGACCGTATGTTAATTCCATTTAAGTATGTTTATTTCCAAAGTTACCTTTATATGTTATGTGTTCTTTATATGAGTTTTATGGTAATATTTTTGTTACAAAAAGGTAAGTAATAATCTTTTATTTAGTGAATAGTATTTACTACTTGATAAAGGTGAAATGTATTTCTTATGATAACGTATTCATGGTTTACTTGTTGTTTTGAAAAACTAATGATTTTCCTTCTTTTTGTATCCCTTACTGAGCTTTATATGACCATCCCAAGTTTTTTAAATATTTTTCACAAGAAATAATGTGGAATAGGGTCAAGGATTGGATCAAGTAAAAGTCATGATGTCTTAAACATGGAACTAGACATGACTCTTTTTTTCAAGAGTTCATGTTTTGTGAAAAAATGGAAACTGAGTAGAAGTGTCTACATTATAATTTTTTGAAATGAAATGTAATAGTTATGGCCTAATTCTCTAAAACTCTAAACCTAAAAACATCCTAAATTTGAATTATTCATTTAATTCAAGATTATGTAATGTTTTAAGGCCGAGTCCTTATAGTTGGTATCAAAGGTCGGATTAGATAACTTTAGGAGTTATGGTATTGTTAAATTAATATAAATATATTAATTTATGATAATATTGAAATGATATATAATTTAAAGATTACCATGTTGCTTCACCTTTGATAATTCTGTGTTTAGAATGGTTTTGCGCAGAGGGAACAAGACATCAGTGTTGGGAAGACATCCGGAGGAAGACAACCTTCCAAATCAGCAACCAGAGAAGGTCGGAATCGAAAATGAACAGTTTGTTATAGTGATGATGTAATTGAATCAGGCTATAATTGGTGGTGGTATCCATGCACGAGATCATCTAGATGAACCAAAGAGGAACATGTCAGTAGATGAGAATTTCATGAGGAAACATCCCCCATAATTCAGAGGATCATCGGACCCTGTGCTAGCAGAAGGGTGGATTAAAGCACTGGAGAATATTTTCAATGTTATGGGGTGTTCAGAACATCAAAAGTTTAGTCTCACTATTTACCATTTTTAAGGTGAAGTTGATCACTGGTGGTCGATGGCGAAAAATATCAGGGATATTGTGGGGATTGATGCTCTTGATTTGGATGAATTCAATGGTATGTTTCTTGAGAAATATTTTCCTAAGGTGGTTCATCTTAGGATGGAAAAAAATTCCTGGTATTGAGGAAGGAGGATGACTCAGTGGTAGATTATGAAGCAAAGTTCACTTGACTGTCAAGGTATGCATCAAATTTCATTCGAGATCTTGATTGTAAGACAAATCGAATTTACTCAGAACTGAAGCTATGATATCGAAGATCATTAGCATCCCGTGAGTTCGAAGGTTATGAAAATCTTGTTCGATGTGCGGAGAAGTTGGAAATGAAGTTTTCTGATGATCATGTGTTCTTTGAAAAACAATAGAATAAGAGGTCCAGTTGGTAGGAAAAGGGAAAGCATTAATCAAAGAATCCTCAAGGTAAGAAAATTAATTATCCAACTTTTGATAAGTTTGGTTAAAAGCATCGTGGATAATGTTTATCAATGTCTATAAAGAGATTCTGGTTTGGTAAATCTAGTAATATTTATCGTAACTATAAGGAAGATGATCAAGCATACAATGAAAATCCATCAGTAAGATGTTTTAAGTGTAATGAAATGGGTCACTATGAAAATTTGTGTCCAACGAAGAACTCAATTGAGGGAAAGCAGCCGGAGTACAAGCAAAAAGTAGGGGTGAAATCCATTTCAACAACTTTTGTAGATGTTGGGCCATCAAAAAAAGTAGTATCAGGTACACTGTTTTTTTGTCCATATTATGCCAATGCATTGTTTGATTCAGGGTATACACACTCTTTCATTTCTAAGAGGTTAATTAAGAATTCCATCTCAAGATATGAATATGGAACTTATGGTAAAAACACCTGGAGGAAATGTTGACACAAAAAAGAAAACATAAGAACCTTCATGTCCTTTTGTTTGGGAAGAATCTACCTGCTAACCTTATTGCTTTGCCTCTATTAGAGTTCAATGTTATTTTGTGCATGGATTGGTTGTTATTTTATCATGCAAAGAATAACTGCATAAATAAAAACGTTTCATTTCAGAAAGATTTATAGTTTTTGTACAAGAATAAACTCATGCTTTTGATAACATATCAAGAAGCTGATAAACTAGTAAAAGATGTAAGAACCCATATCTTTGTTTCAGATACGCCTTTCCTTTTTCTAGAGTTTTTGAGAAAATTTGAGTTTCTGTAAATTTTCGAAGTGCACGCCGTCTACTTTATGAGTACACACCGTGTAATCTTTTCTCACTTGAAGCCATGTGTTGTCCATGTCCAGGCCACACACACACGGGGTGTAGGGATGACATGGAGGCCGATTTTAGCGGAGTACGGAAAAAACCTAGTACACGATGTATACTCTAAAAGTACACACATTGTAATTTCTGTTTTTCACTAAACAGACCGGGGTCACCCCTGACGCACAGAAATGTCTTCTTCTAGGTTGCGTTCATTCGAGAGCACCGAGGATCCGCGAATCTTCGACGAGCCGCCACCTCTCCGTCTGTTCTCCGATTCGAGTATTGTTGATTGTGTTGGAATCGCAGCAGTGAGTTCTCCCTTATTCTTGAGCCTTGTTTTCCAATTCCTCCTCTTTCTCATGTTATCGTGGTTTATGTGTTTCAGATGTTTTCTCAGATATACGACATTCTAAGGAGAATCTATCATCTTTTTTCACTTATATCGATCTCCTAGGATCAAGGTAGGTGGTTTGTGCCTTTCTGTAGAATGTCTTTGAGTATTTTGTGCAAATTCCACCAATACTCTGAATGGGGTATTGCATGTTTCCTGTTTTTACCCTATTATTTCCTTCTTTGTTTGATTTCTTGAGTAGAGGTAAATGCTTGTAAATTTGGATAATTTATATTGTGTTCGTGTGCTTTTCCTTCCATGTTTTTCTTATTAGGCGTTTTTTCAGTTTCCATGCCTAGTTGTAGGATAGTGAAACTGTTGTGCTGTTTTGATACTGAGACTTAGAATGATAGCCAAGTAGTTATTGAGGTTTACTTTTGCGATACATGTGTGCTATGAATGTTTAAATTACACAGGGCTTAGAAAACCTTGTGTATGGACCAAAGGGAGAATGGATGTAAGGGATTCTCCAGAGTGTCTTTAATTTACGATGCGAGACCACAGGGGGAATTGACATAGATTGCTTCCTCAGAGAGTTTGTAGTTCCTCGACGTGGGCCACATGGGGAATTGACGTTGAGTGCTTCCCCAGAGATCCTTTAGTACAATACACGACTATAGAGGTATTTAATAGTGAGTGCTTCCCCAGAAAGTCTATACTTTAGATAAAACAGAGTGGTGAGACTGTGTGTGCCTCCCAGGCTAGTTGATAGTACTCATAGGTTGAACCATAAGGGTTAGGCTATGAGAACTACCCAGGGGGTTACCTTTGTTTTACTTGTTGATTGTCTTATACTTTTGTAGTTTATGTGCTAGAATGTAAATTATAGCTGCTTTGTATTTTCCTGTTTACGGTTCCTGTACTTTACCTGTCGTGTATTCATTGACTATTAGGAACAGATCTTTGGGTGGTTTCCTATTGGGACTTTGTCTCACACCCTGTTTGGGCCATGATTTTGGTCCCAATAATACTATGTTGTTGTATGTATAGATAAGGGAAAGTTCCCTTCTACTTCAGGTGGTTGACTAGCTATGGAGCTGGAGAGCGTGGGACGAAGCTACGACTTGTGATGCTACTGGAGTTGTTGTTGCTTTAGTACATTGTGTTCAGTTGTATTTCAGCACGTCGTTGTGTTTGCTGCTTTCCTTAGATACTTGTACCTGCTGCATCATTATCATCATCGCTATATATTTATTCTTCCGTTGTTTGGTTACAGTTATGTATGTTGCTACTACTTCTGCTATTGACTATTGTTTTATTTACCTTTTATACCTTACCAAATGAGGGCCTAGTTTCCCAAATAACTTACCAAGTCCCTCACTGCTAGTCGCTAGCCTCTGGCATTTGGGGAAATGTGCTTGAGGTCTTGTGGCGAACTGGTTACGAGGCACCAGTGGAGGGGCTCCGAATTTGGGTCGTTACACAGTGGTATCAGAGGGTTTATTTTCTCTTGAATTACTCTTTGGGGCCTTTAGCCAGGGATAGGATAGATTCGGTACTTGTTATTAAGTTGTGCTCGGGTGTAGCTAACCCATGTACATGGAAAAGCCATACTACCTCGTTAATTTCAGTATGCTGGTTTTGACATTTTACTGTTGATATGTTTTTTCCTAGATTGATTTACATGCTTTGTGTTGTTATTATCTTGACTATTGTGGTTATATTTCTGTCACAACCCGATGAGATGATGGTATGCAATCTCATGCATCATATAGGCAATTGTAGAAATCACATTCCATGCACTCTTGCAATGCCATCTAGGGTGCATTAGCGATTTCATGCTGTTGTGATAGACTTTGGGTAGATTATACATGTTGTTGTGATATATGCTTGATAGAATCACTACTTCCTTGTTGGAGTATTGTTTGTGTTCTACTTTTCTTAAATGAACACCAAGTTTTGATTCGCAGTGTAACGCCCCGACCCCAGCTACCCAGAGTCAGTGCATTACTTCGTAACATTGGCATGATCACAAAAGATCAAGTCTCGAAAGACCGATTAGTTTAGTAGCCTTGGAATCACTAGATACATTCATAAGTCTTACATTACATCATAAAGTGAGAAACTAATAACAAAGTCTTCATAGTCCACACTCATATCCTCTTCTGACTATCCCGACAGGTCATTCATAAAATACTTCTTCACATCCTGGAAAATATTAAAACATTGAAAGGGGTGAGCTCAGATGCTCAGTAAGGATAACAATATTGCGGAAGCTTTCATAAATAAACATTAACATTTAAGGCAATGTATAACTAAAACAAAAGCCTTTTAAACATGAACTTCAACATAATATGGCAAAAGTAAAATGAGATAATGCCATTTACTTATCCACATGGATATTCTACTGGTCGAATAATCACATGCAATATCAATAACCACTTTCATAATAAGGGAATGTATAATGCCAGACATTCTGAAACATTTTGTCAAGGCCTCGGCCAAGACGTCTAAAATGATTAAGGCCTCGGCCAAAACCATAAATCAAATTGGGAAAGGGCCTTGCACAATTCCACGTCTAGTTGTCTCATGAGACATACCGATGCATCGAGGAGCTATAGCGGGCTCCACCCGTCACTTATTAAGTCCAATACATTCCTCATATGAATAGGTTTAAACATATCATAAACCATAACATAATCGTATCACATAAAACATGCATAAAGTAAACCTAACATTTCCCCAATTCAATCACAAGATATCAATACAACACATTGATATAATAAAAACGCTTTCAAAACCATTTTCAATACCAAAATAAAAGAAAGTTAAAACTTTGTATTTATTTTTCATTAAAAAAAATGATGGCTTGTAGATGAATACGAAACTCAAATAATGGTCACGGCGGCGGAGAAGTCGTTGTCGCCGCATAAGTACGGAAAGAAAAACATTCCCTTTTGTCGTTTATCAAAACGCTTCGTTTAAAAAAAGATTCCTTTTGAATAAACGTAAAAGTCAAAGTGGTTTATACACCGTATAAAAGAAAATTGTGTATAAAACCAAATATGCCTCAATGAAAGGAGATTGAGATGAAGTCCTTAAAAGATCATTTTTGAAATAAAATAGATCTATTATGCGTATTCACTATAGGTACACATAAAGAAAGTACAAATACAATGTAGGACATAATAATATCACGACATAATTTGAAAGTAAGAGATTAACCCAAAGAATGGAAGTTGGGTTAAGAAATTCCCTTACCTTGTGTCCGACTTGACTCAACCGTTCTTTAACCTCCTGAATAATAAACTAGAGTTAATATCTACCTTATTAAGAACCATTTTCAATTTCATTGTCCTTTTTATATCACTTATTACAATGTTATGAACATTATGTAATTATTTAAGTTAATAACGGTCGTTTTGTCGATCTTTGGTACTTGAGTCAACAATAAACTTCTTATAATTACAAGTTGTTCATGTGGTAGAATATCCATTATCTCCAGAATTATATTCATGATTTATATGTCATATATATCATATATATCCAGTATATACATTCATTTATAATATTACGTAACATTTAGAGGTAAGAAACGAAATGCACCGTTCATGGAGACGGTAAGCCGTACGTACGCATGAACGCTAATTTCATTTAAATTTCATATTTAATGGAACTAAATCATAATTATATAAATGTATAATATAATTCAAGTATAATATAGTGTAGAATACCATTTACTTCATCCTTTATACATCCCACATATGGCATTAACGATTCAAATCACTTTGAGGGGGCGGTAGTCCGCACTTCCTAAAATGAAATTATCGCTTTTTACCCATAATGGAAATCATAAAGTATGCCATAAATGAGAAATACAGAAGAATAACTAAAACATAAACATATTATATATCATATATAGAAATTGTGACATCTTAATGGCCACCTTTGAAGGTGTTATATGAGTGTTGAACAATCATCGTTTCGTGAGGCAGAAATTCGGCATCCACAGAAACCGTATGTTCTTTAACCATTAGATGTAGGTGTGTGTAAGTGTAGCTCGAATACTTATTATAACAACATCCTAGTATATTGAGGATACTGGTGTTGTTAGAAAATAAATGAATAAAAAGAGTTTAGGGGGTTGGAGAAGAGAAATAAAACAAAACAACATTAGAGAAGACATTACCTCAAAATCGGGTAACTCTTTTTGATTTGAGCCAAAGGCTTCCTTGAGAAGGGTTCTTCCCAAAGTGAGGCTTCTAGGAGTAATAGAGGGATGTTGGGAGAGTATTTGGGCAGGGGATGGCCGAGCCAAATGGCTTGAAGGTGTGAATAAGGTGGGAGAGGTGGGGGCCTTTTATAAGTGGAGAGGAGGGGCACTTTTGGAATGATTGAAATGTTGCATTATTTCACAATTCTTTTCGGATTCTAAAGGTCCCAAACTTATATAATTCGAGGATAAGGTGATAAGGTTTCGAAATCTCCTCATCCAATAGCCTTTGGACAAGTGTAAGCCTTGGATGTTTCATTATCTTCTCATTTTATTTAAATTGTTAAATAATGAGGTCATCACTGCATCATAGTGATGTCATAAATAATTTAATTTATATAATTTCTAAAAATTATAAAAAAAATACTATGATGTAGAAAATCTATTTAGCTTTCTAATGAATATTTATAGTCAAAATTTGGACTTGTGTAACCCCACTTAAAAACTGTTTTAGTAAAATAACTCATGTTTGTGTCAATTTAATTTTAACATTAAATAAATATATATTAATGTCATTTTCCAACTAAAGTGGCTCCATGGGGTCCCCAAGTTGACCCAAGGGTTGTCTTGGTCGGACATGACTCATCCAATAGGAGTAGGACAAGTGTCATGCTCATCTCATATTATTAAAACATTATTTGTACCTTAAACTACACTAATTACCTCTAATCGCGATTAAGAACTTAAAAGTTACTATTCACCAAAAAATTATTTTAATCTCATTGAACCACATTTTACTTCTTAATGACAACCATGTATGTCGGATTTTTGAAAATCAAATCATAGAAGTGGTAATATTTCATTTTAACGAAAAATCAGTTATTTAACTACCACTTAGTGGTTTCACTATTCATCAAAAATTGAAGTTTTTCAGAACAAGGCCAAAATTTCACCCTAAGCTATAATTGATATTCCGAATTCAAAAATGATGTCTATTTTACAAAATTACAAACATATAAGTTGCATTAATTAATTTTATAATTAATTCCCGCTGTTATGACAAATAGCGTGTTTTTAAGAAACAATTTATATCAAAAGATTGGCAATTGTTTATGTCCAATTTCAATGTTAAATTAATTCTAATGACCACCATTAGATAAAATGGTAAAAATATATTCTAATTATACCTTAAAACCACTAAATAGTATAACTTATCACTATAAATTATTTTGATTAAAAAAGTTGTTTTAAAGTATTTTTCACTATTCATAAAAAATTGGAAGTTCTCAGAAAATTACAAAAAATTCAACTTAGGATAATTTCGATATTACGAATACAAAAATGAAGTCCATTTCGAAATATAAAATTTCTATAATTTTAAAAAGTGGTTATTACTATTCATAACGGCTACTTTGATTAGTCACGGTGTTTTAGAACTCGATGTTGCGTACAATGCAAGCTATTGCAATATTGAATGAGAAGCGTATCGTGGAAGCTCGGGGTGTTACATTCTCCCCTCCTTCAATAAATTGCATCCTCGCAATTTGAAATTTTTCTTTGAAAATAAAAGGTTGAAAAGAGAAAATACCTTTGTGGAAAACCCACATCGGAAATAAGATTAATAAAATTTAGCCTTAATAAGAGGGAAAGGGAAATGAAAAAGTCACCACCCAATTATGATCTCAATTAGGAGAACATTGGTGGAAATTAAAGACATATAATTGGAGGAAAAACGTAAATATTTGTAGGGAGTGATTGAGGTCATCAATCACAATCAACTGTCAAATTGAGGGCCTCAAAGCCTTCAATCTATGTTGATTTAAAATATCATCAGTTCAACAAGACATAAGGTATTAGGATAACAGATTTTTTTGTTTTAATATCCCTTTACTAAAGTTTAAGAATTAATTTATTCATTGAATAAGAGATAGGTATATATATATTTATGCTTGACAATTAGAGCTTCAACCTTCATCTCATCTTTCACTCAAAAAGATAATAGAACTCAAAAATATTATACTTATCCTAATTGTATAAGGTTCAAAATGTTAACACATACCATTTAGATTAGTAAAACTATTTTGTAATAACCAGGGACTTCCTGTAGGCTAGTGGTAGGAAATAAAGTCCTGTCACACCATGATTGTGGGTTCTATTCCTGCAGCTTTGTCCGACGCGACGGGTTATGCCCCACCCTGCAGGTTGTCCTTTTCCTAAAACTATAGTATCATAATAATCCAAAAATAATCTTCATAAATTTTTTAACCTTAAACAATACTATCCAAAGATCAACTTAATCCACTCCAACCATTATAGTTATCCAAAATACCTCTGTCCAGACTTTCTCTAAAAGGTCTCTTAATTCTAAAATCAATTGTAACATCAGATTCCCCCAAAAAAGAAAAGTTTCTCTTATTGTCACATACTAAAAATATGATTACCTTAATCATATAAAAACCTTACTGAAATCAAAAAGTACTGCAGTACAATCCTTATATATATATCACATTATTCTAATAACCAGAATATAATCCATGAGTCCAAAAGCACCAACACATTAATTATTTCGCTTCAACTGTAGTCACAGTATAAGATTGGCCTTGATCCCTTGGCCTTTTCTGAGGTAAGTTTCCTTGACGCTTAGGACATTCATTTGCATAATGCCCTGTTTCCCTACAATTGTAGCATTCAACTTTGACAGCCTCTTTCTTTCCCTTGCAATCACGAGCCTGGTGACCCTTTTCTCTACATTTATAACAAACTCACATTCCTTTTAGGCAAGTACCAGGGTGATTCTTCCCACAATTATCACATAATGGAAATTCCTTCTTTCCCTTTTTCCCTTTATCTGTATCTTGTTCCACCGTTCTCTTCTTCTCTTGCTTTACTTTGTTGTCATAAGACTTAGAGAATTCCTTTTCTGTCTTGATAGCACACGAGACAATATCTTCATATGATGAGAAGGATTGTGACACTAAAGCTCGACGGAGAAATGGTTTTAACCCATCAAAGAAACGATCAATCTTACTCCTTGGGTTACGTATATAATCGGAAGCATGCCTCGCTAACCTTGTAAAGTTAGCCTCATACTTTGCGACATTATCATCCTCCTTCTGCCTCAGACTCAGAAATTGCCTTTCCATATCTTCTCGATGGTCACGAGGAAAGTATTTTTCTAAGAAAAGCTCTTTGAACTCCCTCCATTCCATATTCGATACGTCATCATCTTCCTTTGTGTTTTGAATCAGCGACCACCACTGATCAGCATCTCCAGTGAGGCGGTAAACTGCCATGACAACCTTCTCCCTTTCACTACTCCCCAAGGCATGGAATATTTTCTCTAATGAATTTATCCATTGCTCAGCTACTAATGGATTTGTACCCCCATTAAATGTTGGCGGTTGTTGCCTCATGGAGCGGTCTAACATTGATCCTCCACGTTGCGGATCAGGGTGCTCCATACGAGTAAGGTTATTATTCATAACCTGTGTGAGTTGTCCCAGTACGGTGAGAAGCTGATCAGCACCAGTTGTATCACTAGCTCCACCATAATTATCTTGAGCAGGAGGGCAATCCCTGCACGGAGTGCGTGCATTGATACGGTTTCCATTTCTTCCTCTAGGCGCCATTTCTAAACAATGGCATAAACTAGATCAGTATATGAATCAAAATACATAATCCCATACTTATAAAACACTTAACATATATTGAACTACTTATGGATATAATCCTTAATCATAAAAAGGTTTTCTTTGAGGAAGTATATACTCAAAACCGTTCATAGTGGTTTGTAAAGAAAACGAGAATTATCCTAAGCATATCCCCCGGGAGTGTCGTAACCAAGAGTGCAGCAAGGCCCGTTGTCGTGCACCAGTTCCTGTTTGAGTCTAGCTCAAAGAGGTGTTTTCGGGTTTTACCCCTAGGTACATATGTTCCAGAGCCGCCTCTACCTTCTCGTATCCAAATAGGGATGTATTGCTCGGAAAACTCATAACATCTCTATAATACCAAAATTCTAGGAAGTTCTTATATATTAATCCTCAAAGTCTATCTTTGGGCAATGTGATCTAATCAGAGTTTATCTAAATCTTGCTTCCAAGGTTAGTACTAAACTGCCTCTGATACCAACTGTAACGCCCCGACCCCAGCTACCCAGAGTCAGTGCATTACTTCGTAACATTGGCATGATCACAAAAGATCAAGTCTCGAAAGACCAATTAGTTTAGTAGCCTTGGAATCACTAGATACATTCATAAGTCTTACATTACATCATAAAGTGAGAAACTAATAACAAAGTCTTCATAGTCCACACTCATATCCTCTTCTGACTATCCCTGCAGGTCATTCATAAAATACTTCTTCACATCCTGGAAAATATTAAAACATTGAAAGGGGTGAGCTCAGATGCTCAGTAAGGATAACAATATTGCGGAAGCTTTCATAAATAAACATTAACATTTAAGGCAATGTATAACTAAAACAAAAGCCTTTTAAACATGAACTTCAACATAATATGGCAAAAGTAAAATGAGATAATGCCATTTACTTATCCACATGGATATTCTACTGGTCGAATAATCACATGCAATATCAATAACCACTTTCATAATGAGGGAATGTATAATGCCAGACATTCTGAAACATTTTGTCAAGGCCTCAGCCAAGACGTCTAAAATGATTAAGGCCTCGGCCAAAACCATAAATAAAATTGGGAAAGGGCCTCGGCCAATTCCACGTCTAGTTGTCTCATGAGACATACCGATGCATCGAGGAGCTATAGCGGGCTCCACCCGTCACTTATTAAGTCCAATACATTCCTCATATGAATAGTTTTAAACATATCATAAACCATAACATAATCGTATCACATAAAACATGCATAAAGGAAACATAACATTTCCCCAATTCAATCACAAGATATCAATACAACACATTGATATAATAAAAACGCTTTCAAAACCATTTTCAATACCAAAATAAAAGAAAGTTAAAACTTTGTATTTATTTTTCATTAAAAAAAATGATGGCTTGTAGAGGAATACGAAACTCAAATAATGGTCACGGCAGCGGAGAAGTCGTTGTCGCCACATAAGTACGGAAAAAAAACATTCCCTTTTGTCGTTTATCAAAACGCTTCGTATAAAAAAAGATTCCTTTTGAATAAACGTAAAAGTCAAAGTGGTTTATACACCGTATAAAAGAAAATTGTGTATAAAACCAAATATGCCTCAATGAAAGGAGATTGAGACGAAGTCCTTAAAAGATCATTTTTGAAATAAAATAGATCTATTATGTGTATTCACTATAGGTACACATAAAGAAAGTACAAATACAATATAGGACATAATAATATCACGACATAATTTGAAAGTAGGAGATTAACCCAAAGAATGGAAGTTGGGTTAAGAAATTCCCTTACCTTGTGTCCGACTTGACTCAACCGTTCTTTAACCTCATGAATAATAAACTAGAGTTAATATCTACCTTATTAAAAACCATTTTCAATTTCATTGTCCTTTTTATATCACTTATTACAATGTTATGAACATTATGTAATTATTTAAGTTAATAACGGTCGTTTTGTCGATCTTTGGTACTTGAGTCAACAATAAACTTCTTATAATTACAAGTTGTTCATGTGGTAGAATATCCATTATCTCCAGAATTATATTCATGATTTAGATGTCATATATATCATATATATCCAGTATATACATTCATTTATAATATTACGTAACATTTAGAGGTAAGAAACGAAATGCACCGTTCATGGAGACGGTAAGCCGTACGTACGCATGAACGCTACTTTCATTTAAATTTCATATTTAATGGAACTAAATCATAATGATATAAATGTATAATATAATTCCAGTATAATATATTGTATAATACCATTTACTTAATCCTTTATACATCCCACATATGGCATTAACGATTCAAATCACTTTGAGGCGGCGGTAGTCCGCACTTCCTAAAATGAAATTATCGCATTTTATCCATAATGGAAATCATAAAGTATGCCATAAATGAGGAATACAGAAGAATAAGTAAAACATAAACATATTATATATCATATATAGAAATAGTTACATATTAATGGCCACCTTTGAAGGTGTTATATGAGTGTTGAACAATCATCGTTTCGTGAGACAGAAATTCGCCATCCACAGAAACCGTATGTTCTTTAACCATTAGATGCAGGTGTGTGTAAGTGTAGCTCTAATACATATTATAACAACATCCTAGTATATTGAGGATACTGGTGTTTTTAGAAAAGAAATGAATAAAAAGAGTTTAGGGGGTTGGAGAAGAAAAATAAAACAAAACAACATTAGAGAAGACATTACCTCAAAATCGGGTAACTCTTTTTGATTTGAGCCAAAGGCTTCCTTGAGAAGATTTCTTCCCAAAGTGAGGCTTCTAGGAGTAAAATAGGGATGTTGGGAGAGTAGTTGGGCAGGGGATGGCCGAGCCAAATGGCTTGAAGGTGTGAATAAGGTGGGAGAGGTGGGGGCCTTTTATAAGTGGAGAGGAGGGGCACTTTTGGAATGATTGAAATGTTGCATTATTTCACAATGCTTTTCGGATTCTAAAGGTCCCACACTTATATAATTCGAGGCTAAGGTGATAATGTTTCTAAATATCCTCATCCAATAGCCTTTGGACAAGTGTAAGCCTTGGATTTTTCATTATCTTCTCATTTTATTTAAATTGTTAAATAATGAGGTCATCACTGCATCATAGTGATGTCATAAATAATTTAATTTATTTAATTTCTAAAAATTATAAAAAAACTACTATGATGTAGGAAATCTTTTTAGCTTTCTAATGAATATTTATAGTCAAAATTTGGACTTGTGTAACCCCACTTAAAAACTGTTTTAGTAAAATAACTCATGTTTGTGTCAATTTAATTTTAACATTAAATAAATATATATTAATGTCATTTTCCAACTAAAGTGGCTCCATGGGGTCCCCAAGTTGACCCATGGGTTGTCTTGGTCGGCCATGACTCATAAAATAGGAGTAGGACAAGTTTCATGCTCGTCTCATGTTATTAAAACATTATTTGTACCTTAAACTACACTAATTACCTCTAATCGCGATTAAGAACTGAAAAGTTACTATTCACCAAAAAAATTATTTTAATCTCATTGAACCACATTTGACTTCTTAATGACAACCATGTATGTCGGATTTTTGAAAATCAAATCACAGAAGTGGTAATATTTCATTTAAACGAAAAATCAGTTATTTAACTACCACTTAGTGGTTTCACTATTCATCAAAAATTGAAGTTTTTCAGAACAAGGCCAAAATTTCACCCTAAGCTATAATTGATATTCCGAATTCAAAAATGATGTCTATTTTAAAAAATTCCAAACATATAAGTTTCATTAATTAATTTTATAATTAATTCCCGCTGTTACGACAAATAGCGTGTTTTTAAGAAACAATTTATATCAAAAGATTGGCAATTGTTTATGTCCAATTTCAATGATAAATTAATTCTAATGACCACCATTGGATAAAATGGTAAAAATATATTCTAATTATACCTTAAAACCACTAAATAGTATAACTTATCACTATAAATTATTTTGATTAAAAAAGTTGTTTTAAAGTATTTTTCACTATTCATAAAAAATTGGAAGTTCTCAGAAAATTACAAAAAAATCAACTTAGGATAATTTCGATATTACGAATACAAAAATTAAGTCCATTTCGAAATATAAAATTTCTATAATTTTAAAAAGTGGTTATTACTATTCATAATGGCTACTTTGATTAGTCGCGGTGTTTTAGAACTCGATGTTGCGTACAATGAAAGCTATTGCATTATTGAATGAGAAGCATATCGTGGAAGCTCGGGGTGTTACACGCAGGGAGTATGGGCGCTCACGAATTGGAATTTGGAACCTCTTTTCCTTGTTTTCTATGTTTTTTGGGCTTCTGTGTAGTTTCTGAGCTACTGCCCAGAAAAACCCAGAATTCATGGTGTGTACTTTTTGACTACACATCGTGTAGTTTTTAGACCATGTCACTGACCGTGTGATCAGGGACATGCTGTTGTAGAATTAACATCAGGAACACGCTGTGTACGGTAGGTACACGCCTCGTAGTTCGGAGTCGTGTTCCCGGTCGTGTCACTAACAACACGGGTCAGGGAAGCTCAAGTAGAATACGCCGTGTTGTAAAGGAACATGCTGTGTAGTCCTGTCCAGGTACCCAGCCATGTCACGAACAACACGGGTCGGTGTTACCTTCTCTTAGACACGCCGTGTTGTTTTCGAAACATGCCGTCTAGTCTTGTTCAGGTACCTGGCCATGTCACGAACAACACGGGACGATTTCACCTTTACCTATACATGTCGTGTTTGTTCCGAACATGCCGAGTAAGGTTCAGCCATGTAGATGGCCATGTATTTCACAACACGGGCCATCGAAGCCTTGTCTAGTACACGTCGTGATTGTTCAGAACACACCGTGTAGTCTCTGGTTAAGTCAGACCGTGTGGGTTAGCCGTGTAATGAGACTCGGGCAGGGGAATAGTTTTCAAGTACATGCCATGTGTAGGGTCAACACGCCGTGTATCTTGAGGTGTTACACGACTTGTAGGGAAGGGGTACACGCCCATGTTAGTGGCTTAAGAAGACACAGTGTGTAGTTTTTATACACGCTATCTAGTCGTGTTTTGTAAACATGTGTGTTTTCCTTCCCCTGTTCCCATTCTGTACTCTTGTGTTCCTTATATTTGTTAATTCTGACCTAAGGTGTACTTTTGATCTTTTAGAGCTATGCCTCCAAGACGTCCTTCAGTTCTACGCCAGTCTTTAGGCAGTGATCAGACGCCAGATATGGATGATCAGGGACTTCCTGTCGATCCTCCATTTGGGCTAGCCTTGGCACCAGCTATCATACCAGTTGCAGGCACTGCTGCACAGTTCAGGGAAGGTTTTATGAGGATATTGAAGATGTTTCCGGGAGCACCGCCTCCTACCACTACTATGTAAGACTTGACATGGGTTTTCTAGCAGCAGCATCCTCCTACTTTCTCAGGGGAAAGAGGACCACAGGCTACAGAGTCATGGCTAGAAGCCATGCTGACTATCTTCGAGCATCTGGAGACACCTCCAGCGAGGTGGGTCAAGCTCGCTACATACATGCTCTAATACTCCACCAAGAGGTGGTGGGACATGATCTCATAGGCGGGTCATCGTCAAGTTATGGATTTGGAGGTGTTCCAGCGCGTGTTCTACGACTACTTCTACCCGGAGACCCTGAGGGCTGATCGAGCCCAGGAGTTCATGAGTCTAGAGCATGGTACCCTATCTGTTATGGAGTATTCCACTCGTTTTACTGAGATGCAATTTTTCACTCCCCTTTGGTGTGGAGATGGGATGTTCTTGGCATGGAAGTTCGAGGATGGTCTCAGGCGGGAGATCTGCTCACAGGTGAATCTCTTCCAGTGGACCTCCATCTCTTCCATCATCAACCAGGCAATGATTGCAGAGCGCAATCTGAGAGACACCGGAGCTGCGAGCCCAGGTGGTTCTGCTTCTAGAGCTAGTGTTCCTCCAGTTGATAGTAGGAGACACCATAGGGAGTCTTCATGCGGTGACCCGAGGAGGCGAGATACATCTTCTGACAGCTAGGTTGTATGCTACCGGTGCGGTAGGAGTGGGCATACAAGGCCACAGTGCCAGAGGGACCCAGTGGAGTGCCAATCTTGTGGCAAGATGGGTCACCTTCAGCGTTTATACCAGGTTTTATCACCAGTTTTTGGTGACATGGGTTCTTTCATGACTCCTCGTTCAAGAGCAGCACTACCAGTTTCACACTAGTCGGGGAACTGGAGTTCTTCCAGCCGTTCGGGCCGAGGTGGGGGTCGAGGTCGTGGCAGTCAGTCACCGGTCCTTTAGCATCAATAGGGAGGTTCTGATCAGAGTGGTCATGCAGGTTCATAGGGCCGCGGGGTAGGCTAGACTTTTGCGGTGGAGAAGACCTATCAAGAGTAGGATCCTAGACCTTCTACAGTTCGAGGTACAATTTTAGTATCCCATGTTTATCATAAACTCCTTTTAATACTAGTGCTAAACATAGCTTTATCTCTATTTCCATTTTGGAGAGACTTGGGCTCTGTGTCGTTTCTTCTGCCGACTTTTTGACGATAGACACACCTTTGGGGACATGGACATCTAGTGTATGTCAGTGTAGAGAGTTCCCTCTTGAGGTTGAAGGGTATCATTTCTTATGGGATATCTATGTCCTAGAGATGACAGGCTATGATATCATCCTTGGTATGGACTGTTTGGTTCCCTTCCAGGCAGTCGTCGACTGTTATCGCCGTAGAGTGAGATTCGTTTCACCAGAGGGTGAATCTTTTCTTTATAGATGCGAAAGGGATGTTCAAGCGAGTCGAGTAGGACTAGAGCATCATGGTCTAGGAAGGGAGACAGCCAAGATTTCTAGTATTTATCTGGATGATCAGGGGACTTCGCAGTTGGACTTTCCTCCAATGGTGGATCGTTCTAGGGACACCTTTCCAGAGGAATTTTTGGGTTTTCCTCCAGTGTGTGAGGTATAATTTTCTATTGAGCTCGTGCCAGGGCAGCACCGGTGTCCATTCCTCCATATAAGATAGCGACACCTGAGTTGCAGAAACTCAAGAAGCAGTTGGAGGAGTTGCAGGCAAAGGGTTTCATCCAACCCAGTACATCTCCTTGGGGTTCGCCAGTCCTGTTTGAGAAGAAGGCAGACGATACCCTTCGGCTTTGTGTGGATTATCAGAAGCTGAACTAGTTGACGGTCAAGAACCAATATCCCTTGTCGAGGATCGATGACCGCTTTCATCATCTTTGAGGAGCCCTGATGTTCTCGAAGATCGACTTGATTTCTGGTTATCATCAGTTGCATGTTAGACCATTAGATATACCTCTGACATCCTTCAGGATCACGTATGGTCTATACGAGTATACAATCATGTCGTTCGGTCTCAAAAACACTCCTGCAGTTTTCATGGCACTGATGAACCGAGTGTTCCATCTTTACTTGGACTCCTTCACCGTGGTCTTCGTGGACGATATCTTGGTGTACTCTCACACTCTACATGACCATGCCACACATCTTGAGATTGTTCTGGGTACACTGAGAGAGCATCGTCTCTATGCTAAAATCACGAAGTGCCACTTTTGGATGGAAAAAATTCATTTCTTAGGTCACATCATCTCAGAGGTAGGAGTATATGTGCACCCAGAGAAAGTGAGAGCTACGGTCTCATGGGAGCATCCAAAGAACGTTTTTGAGGTACAAAGTTTTCTAGTGATTTCTTGATACTATAGACACTACATTCAAGACTTCTCACACCTAGCAGCACAATTGAAAAGTCTAACCAAGAATGGGGCGAAGTTCTTATGGTCAGATTCTTGTGAGTCATCCTTTCAGACGTTTAAGGGAAGACTGACATCAAAACCGATACTAGTCTTTCCAGAGCCAAGAAAGAGCTATACTGTCTCTTGGTATGCTTTAGGTATCAAACCAGGCACCGTGATTATGCAGGGAGATGGAGTCATTTCTTATGGGTCTCAGCAGCTGAGGCCACATGAGAGGAACTACCCTACGCACGATCTGGAGTTGGAAGCTGTTGTTCATGCCTTACGCTATTGGAGACACTATCTTCTGGGAGAGGACTTTGTGGTATTCACTAACCACAAGAGTCCAAAGTATATCTTTACTCAGCGTGATTTGAATATGAGGCAGTGCATGTGGGTCGAGTATCTTCAGTCTTTTGATTTCGTGCTTGCATATATGCCGGGAAAGGGAAACGCAGTGGCATATGCGTTGAGTAGGAGAACTCAGATTCATGCAGTTCAGGAGGTTAGCAGTGAGTGTCATCTTATGACTATCTTCTCTGAGATGAATCTGGTGGTACACGATAGACATGGACAAATATTCTTATCTTCTATGGTTGTTACCTCTACACTAATTGATCGGGTAAGTATGAGGTAGCTATCATACTCAGAAGGCTTAGTCCTGTTGGAGAGTGTGTCAGGAGAGGACCCTCTTCCTGGATGGACAGTGGGAGAGGATGAGATCTTGCATTTCCAGGGACGCATATGGGTGCCAGCAGACATACGCCAAGAGCTGATGTGGGATTTTCATTCCTCAGTTTGGGAAGTTCATCTTGGCCACACCATGATGTATCAGGATCTTCATCACCAGTATTGGTGGCCAGGTATGAAGAGGGATGTTGTTGGTTTTTCCATGAGATGCTCTGCTTATCAGCTGGTGAAGGCGGAGCATCAGTGACCAGCAGGCCTTTTACGGCTGTTACCCATTCCAGAGTGGAAGTGGAATGATGTTGTGATGGACTTCGTGACCGGGTTACTGAGGTCACCTCGGAGGAGGGATGCTGTTTGGGTTGTCGTCGACAGGCTTAGGAAGGTTTCACATTTCTTGCCGACCAAGGATACCTTCAGTGTGGATGATCTGGGATGATTGTACATCCAATAGATTGTATATCTACATGGAGTTCCACACTCCATTGTTTCAGATAGGGATGTGCATTTTACCTCTCGGTTCTGACAGGGACTTCAGAAGGCTTTGGGTACACATGTACTTTTGAGTACATCATACCATCCCTAGACTGATGGCCAGTCCGAGCGCATGATCCAAGTGATTGTGGATATGCTCTGAGCTTGCATCCTAGATATTGGAGGTTCTTGGAAGAAGCATATCCCTCTTGCGGAGTTGACCTACAAGAATAGTTTCTAGGAGACCATTCAGATGGCACCGTACGAGGCTTTGTTCTGTAGGCCATGTCGATCACTCGTATGCTGGCTGGAGGTAGGAGAGGAAGCGTTGCTGGGACCTCATTTGTTCAGGAGACTTTAGAACAGATAGATCTGATTTGGAAGAGGATGGATAAAACACAGTCTCGACCGAAGCCTTATGCTAATCAGCGGAGGCAACCTCTAGAGTTCGAGGTCAGGGATCCGGTTTTCTTGCGTGTCGCACCGAGGTTGGGACACAAGAGGATTCGGAGGAAGGGTAAGCTTTCACTACAGTATGTTGGGCCGTTTGAGATTTTGGAGAGAGTTGGAATGGTCGCCTATCTGTTGTAACTACCCCAGAGGTACTCGTCCATGCACGACGTCTTCCACGTCTCTCAGCTTTGAAGTTACTTTTCAGACCCGTCTCATGTCTTTCAACTCGAGGAGGTTGAGCTCGAAGCAGATGCATCGTTTGAGGAGCATCCCATCCGGATTGTTGATCACAGTATGAAGGTTCTCCATGGGTGGTCTGTCCCTCTTGTATGGGTGCTATGGCAGCATGGGCGAGTACAGCGCGGAACCTGGGAGAGGGAGTCCGATGTACGATCGTAGTGGCCGAAGCTGTTCGGGGTTTCTTCTTCTACGCCTTGCTAGGGAAATTTGGGGACAAATTTCTTTAAGGAGGGAAGTTTGTAAGAATTAGGATCTTCATTTCAGGAACGCCTTTCCTTTTTTGGTGTTTTTGAGAAAATACAGTTTCTGGAAATTTTCGAAGTACACGCCATGTACATTATGAGTACACACCTTGTACTCTTTTTCTGCTCGAAGCCGTGTACTGGCCGTGTCCGGGCCACACACACGGGGTGTAGGGATGATGTGGAGGCCGATTTTAGTGGAGTACTGAAGAAACCTAGTATACGCAGTGTAATTCTTTTTTATTAAATGGACTGGGGTCGCGCCTGATGCACATAAATGTCTTATTCTAGGTTCCGTTCATCCAAGAGCGCCGAGGATCCGCAAATCCTCAACGAGCCCCCAACTCTTCGTCCGTTCTCCGATTCGAGCACTGTTGATTGCCTTGGAATCGCAGTGGTGAGTTCTCCCTTCTACTTGATCCTTGTTTTCCAATTCCTCCCCTTTCTCATGTTATCATGGTTTATGTGTTTTGGATGTTTTCTCAGATCTATGACGTTCTAAGGAGAATCTTTCATCATTGTTCACGTAGATCGATCTCCTAGGATCGAGGTAGGTGGTTTGTGAATTTCTGTAGAAACTCTTTGAGTATTTTGTGCAAATTCCACCAATACCCTTGAATGGGGTATTGTGTGTTTCCTGTTTTCCCCCTGTTATTTCCTTCTTTGTTTTATTTCTTGAGTAGAGGTAAATGCTTGTAAATTTGGATAATTTATATTGTGTTCATGTTCTTTGCCTTGCATGTTTTTCTTATTAGGCATTTTTTCAGTTTCTATGCCTAGTTATAGGATAGTGGAACTGTTGTGCTATTTTGCTGCTGAGCCTTAGAATGATAGCCAAGTAGTTCTTGAGGTTTACTTGGGCGATACATGAGTGCTATGCATGATTAAATTACACATGGATGAGAGAACCTAGTGTATGGACCAAAGGGAGAATGGATGTAAGGGCTTCTCCAGAGTGACTTTAATTTATGATGTGAGACCACATGGGGAATTGATGTTGAGTGCTTTTTCAAAGAGTCTGTAGTTCCTCGACGTGGGCCACAGGGGGAATTGACGTTTAGTGCTTCCCCATAGAGCCTTTAGTACTATACAACACTATATGGGGAATTGACGGTAGGTGCTTCCCCAGAGAGTCTATTCTTTAGCTAAACCAAATGGGTGAGACTGTGTGTGCCTCCCAGGGGGGTTTCTAGTACATATAGTTTGAACCATAAGGGTTAGGCTATGAGAACTACCCGGGGGGTTAACTTTTTTTAACTTATTTATTTTCTTATACATGTGTTGTTTATGTTCTAGACTATAAATTGTAGCTACTGTGTATTTTCATGTTTACTATTCATGTACTTTACTTGCCGTGTATTCATTGACTGTTAGTCACAGATCTTTGGGTGGTTGCCTACTGGGACTTTGTCTCACTTCCTATTTGGGCCATTCTCTTGGGCCCAAGCAGACTATGTTGTTACATGTATAGATAAGGGAATGCTCCCTTCTACTTCAGATGTTTGACTTGCTGTGGACCTGGAGAGCATGGGACCAAGCTACAGATTGTGATGCTGCTAGAGTTGTTATTGCATTAGTACTTTGTGTTTAGTTTTATTTAAGCACGTTGTTCTGTTTGCTGTTTTCCTTAGATACTTGTACCTGCTGCCTCATTATCACCATTGCTATATATTTATTCTTCCACTGTTTAGTTAAAGTTATGTATGTTGTTACTGCTTCCTCTATTGACTGCTATTTTTTTACCTTGTATACCATACCAAATGAGGTCATACTTTCCCCAATAACTTACCAAGGCCCTCACTGCTAGTTGGCAACCTCTGGAATTTGGGGAAATGTACTTGAGGTCATGTGGTGAACCGGGTACGGGGCACCAGTGGAGGGGTTTCAGATTCGGGACATTACAAAATATGGGAATGAATGTTACCTTGCACATATTTTTGAAAATAAAGGAACTAATTAGATTAGTGATGTGCCTATGGTAAATGAGTATCTTGATGTTTTTTCTGTTGATTTGTCTGGTATTATACCTGATCGAGAAGTTTAATTTACTGTTGACTTGGTTTGTGATGCTAATCCAATTTCCAAACCCCCTTATCGAATGGCTCAAATTGAACTTTTAGAGTTAGAAAAGAAATTGCAGGAGTAATTAAGTAAATGTTTCATTTAACCTAGAACATCACCTTGGGGTTCTCTTATCTTGTTTGTTAAAAAGAAATATGGTTCATTGAGACTTTGCATTGATTATAGTGAATTGAATAACATCATTGTTAATAAGATGTATCCTTTAACTTATATCACTGATTTGTTTGATCATCTTTAGAGAGCTTAGTATTTTTCAAATATTGACTTGAGGTCGGGGTACCATCAGTTGAATGTAAAGGAAGCATACATTCTGACGACCGTGTTTCATACTTGATATGGCCATTATTAATTTTTAGTTTTGACTTTTGTGTTAACCAATACACCTACTATATTCCTGGATCTTATGAATAGATTATTCCATGAGTTCTTGGATAAGTTTGTGGTTGTGTTCATTGATGATATTTTGATTTATTAAAAAAGTAAAGAGGAGCATGAAAGTTATTTTAGGTTATTCTTTCAAACCTTAAAAAAAACTATTTGGGAAATTCAGTAAGTGTGAGTTTTGGTTACAAAAAATTTATTTCCTTGGTCACATTGTTTCAAAAAATGGTATAACTGTTGATCCTGCAAAAACAAAAGTTGTTGAAAAATGGCCAAGACCCAAAAATATAACTGAGATTCGTAGTTTTCTTGGTTTTGTAGTTTATTACCAGAGGCTTGTTGAGATTTTTCAAGGTTATCAAGTTAAATGACTAAATTAACTCGAGAAGGTGTTAAGTTCATTTGAAGAAAAGAATGTGATGATTGATTTTAGGAATTGAAAAGATGATGGGTGAATGCTACAGTTTTGGCACTGCCTTTCAGAGATGGTGAATTTTTCATCTACAGTGATGCCTCATTGAAAAAGGTCCTGGTTGTGTCCTTATGTAGAATGATTAGGTAATTGCTTATTCTTCACGTTAGTTGAAACCTCGTGTGTTAAATTACCCAAAAAAATGATTTGGAATTAGCTGCTATTGTTTTTTCTTTAAAAACTGGGAGGCATCATTTGTATGGAGTAAAGTATGCAATATATACTGATCACAAAAGTTTGACGTATATATTCACTCATAAAAAATTGAACATGAGATAGAGGAGATGGTTCGAATTGATCAAGGATTATGATTTCAAAATCCTTTACCATCTTGGAAAATAATATAAAGTGGATGATTCATTGAGTCAAAAAATTAATTCTTCATTAACCATGTTGTGTTTGGGACGAGATCCTTTGGTTTTTGATTCGATGAATTTTTGCATAGAAGTTGTTGGTGCAAGAAACACTTCTGTTTTGATTCAGGTGTCAATGAAATCATCTCTATCAGCCATAATTAAGCAAGAGTAAAAGGAAGATAGTGAGTTACAGAAAAAGATAGAGTTGGTTCATAAGGGTATGTTTCCTGAATTTAATATTGATAATGATGGTGTTTTGAGGTTTGGAAATAGATTATGTGTGCATTATGATTTAGAGTTGAATAATGAATTGTTATGTGAAGCTCATAGTTCCCCATTTTCATTTCATCCTAGTAGTACTAAGATGTACATAGATCTTCGGGAGTATTACTGGTGGGATGGAATGAAAAGAGATATTGATGATTTTACTGTGATGTGTTTGACTTGTCAGCAGGCTAAAAAAGAGAGGTAGATACCTAAAGGGATGCTTTATAATTTACGAGTGCCAGAGTAAAAATGGGAAAATATATCCATGGACTTTGTTGTGTGATTACCGAAGACATACCAAGGTAATAATGCCATCTGGGTTATTGTTGATCGGTTGACTAAATCTGCTCATTTCCTTTCTACTTGAGATAATTTGTCTCTAGATCAACTATATCGGTTGTATGTTAGAGAGATAGTCTGGTTGCATGGTATTACCATCTCCATTGTATCTGATAGTGATCCAAGGTTTAATTATATCTTTTGGAAAGACCTTCACTAGTCGTAGGGTACTGAATTAAATTTTAGTACAACTTTCCATCCGCAATCAGATGAGCAATGAGAACAAAAAATTCAGACCATGGAGGATATGCTAAGTTCTTGTTCACTATAGTACCAGGGAAGTTGAGACCAACATCATTGTTTGGTTGAATTTTCTTATAATAACATTTTTCATTCTAGTATAGAGATGGCTCTGTTTGAGGCATTTTATGGGAATCAGTGTCAAACTCCAGATTTTTGGGATAAAGTAGGTGAACGAAAACTGATGGGACCATAATTGGTAGATGAGATGGAAAAAAAGTTCACTTGATTTAGAAGCACATGAGAACAGCTCAGAGCAGACATAAAAGTTATGCAGATAACTAGAGGAAGGATCTCTCTTTTGAGGTAGGTGATCATGTCTTTCTAAAAGTTTATCCATGGAAAAGTGTGATGCATTTTAGTAAGAAAGGAAAGATGAGTCCGAGGTTCACGAAACATTATGAAATCCTAGAGAAATTTGGAACATTTTTTTACAGAGTGGCTTTCCCTCCAATTTTGTCCCAGGTACATAATTTTTTTTCATGTTTCAATGTTGAGAAAGTATATGCCAGATCCATCTCATGTTTTGAGCCCATAAGTAGTTATGTTTGAAGAGAATCTCTCTTATGAGGAACAACCAGTCCATATTCTTGACCGTAGAGAGAAAGTGTTGTAGAATAAGGTAATTCCCTAGGTAAAGGTTTTTTTGGAAAACCCATATGGTTTAAGAGGCAACGTGGGAATCTGAAAATGCTATGAGGGATAAATACCCCCACTTATTTGATAAGTGAATAAAAATTACAAGGATGAAATTTCCAAAAGGGGGGACAGATGTAACATCCCAGGTAAATAATGAATAAGAAATATTTCATATTTATTAATATTTTTGAATTAAATATTAATTTTTCTATAAAAGGGTTGCAATGTTCAATAGCGTACCCGATACGCAACAAAGAGTTTCTTTGAATTCTTACGTTTCACAATAATAATATAATATTTATATTTTAAATGGTATTTAACACCTAGCCATTGTAATGGAGTGAATGAAATGAACTAACTACAATATTAATATACATGGTTGCTAAATGTTTTTACATTTATCCACTAAAAGTTAGATGCTTCAAAATGTGATTGAATCTAATTTTAAGCATAATTTATTTGAAAAGGTCAATTTACCACCGTTTAATGGTGAACCCTATTTAAATCTAGTTTTGGTCAATTTAATACAATCTATTTTACAAAATAAAATCCATATTTAGAATGGGGACATCAAAATTTACTTTGTGTAATTTTTTTGAATTTTTCTGAAAAAGTATATTTTTTATTGAATAATGAAAAATAATGTATTTTAATTCAAAAATTAATTTTAATATAATTTATTTATATGGATAGATTATCTTTTTAATTGTTTCTAAAGTTTAATTATATTATATATTTATAATTTAATCCAATGGTGGTAATTAGATTGAATTTCACTTTGAAATTGGACATAAATAAGTGTGAGTTTTTTGATAGATATTGTTTCTTAAAAACATGCTATTTGTTTTGGCAACGGGAATTAATTATAAAATTAATTAATTCAACTTCTATTTTTTCAATTTTTTAAAATATACATCATTTTTCAATTCGGAATATCAAATTTATCTTAGGGTGATTTTTTTGAATTTTTATGAAAACTTTCAATTTTTGATGAATAGTGAAACAACTATGTAGTAGTTAAAAAACTGATTTTTCATTTAAATGAAAATTTACAACTTCTGTGAATTGAATTTTGAAATTCCGACATACATGGTTTTTATTAGTAAGTAAAATTTTGTGAAATAAGATGAAAATCATTTTTTGTGAATATTAACTTTTGACTTTTATTTACTGCTGTTAAAGTTAAATAGGGCAATTCCAGGTAAAAAGAATATTATAATTATTATAAATTACCTTAACAATTGTACTAACCTAATTTGATGAGTTATGGACGACCATGGGCATCCTTGGGTCGATTTGTGGTCCCCGTGGATCCACTTATGTGTGATAATGACACATTATTTTAATAAATTTAATGTAAAGTCAAAAATGACATAAACGTAAATATTTTAGAAAATTAAATTGTACATGATGTTATATAATTATTATATTCTACTATAAATATAATTTGGAAAGCTAAAAATAATTTATACTTCAGGGTAATTTTTTTTATAATTTTAATACATCAAATAAATAAAATTATTAATGACACAATAATGATACAATATTTACCTCAATTAATAAATGATTTAAATAAATAAGATTATAATGATTAAAATCTTTCCCAAAACATGTCCAATTCTTATTGGATTATTTTATATAGACCTTGAGTCATCTTATATTTGACTTTTATAATTTTTGGACCTTTTGAAACCTATTATATATTTATAGTAAAATAATATTTTCACACTTTCCTAAAGAGCCCTTCATTCCCCTTATAAAAGAAGACCACTTCTAACTAATTCTCACACCTCTCAAGCTTTTAAACTCATCTAAACACTGCACAATTATGCTCCCTACATCCCTCTTTTACACCTATAAGCCTTAATTTAGGCAGAACGCAGTTAAAGAAGTCCATTTGGTTCAAACCAAAGAGAGTTACCGAAATTAAAGGTTACAATATCTCTTAACTTCTTTTCTTTTATTTTACACCTCCAACCCCTAAAATATTTTTATTTATTTCTTTTATAACAAAAACAGTATCCTCAATATACTAGGATGTTGTTATGAGAATGACTTGAACTACACATGCCCACACACCTCCATCTAATGGGAGAACAACATACTGTTTCTGTGCACGGAAACCTAACCCCTCACGAAACGATGATTGTTTGATTATCTTCTACCGCCTCTCATGGCAGCCATTATGATGGCATTGTATTTATATATGATATATATTATGTTTATGTTTTCTTTATTCTTATGTATTATCCATTTATAGAATTATTTTATGGTTTCCATAGTGGGAATGTAACACCCCGAGATTTTATGAAAAATATTCTTTTTAATTTCATTAATGTATTGTGTTATACGCTACACCAAAAGGAGCTTTCACAACACACATCACTGACCTGGCTTGAATTACACGCAATCGCGACCATCCACGATAGCGTGTGTTGTACGCAACACCAAGTTTCGCTAAACAATGATATCCTATTAAAATATTATTAAAACTAGACGTTATGAATAATAATAACCACCTTTTAAAATTTTAGAAATTTTTTCTCTCAAAATGGACTTCATTTTTGGATTCGGAGTATCGAATTTAGCCTAAGGTGAAATTTTGGTACTTTTCGGATAACTTTCATATTCTGATGAATAGTGAAAATTACTAAATTTTAATCAAAAACAACTTTTTTAATCGAAATAATTAATAGTGATAAATTGTTAATTTCAGTGATTTTAAAGTATATTTAGAATATATTTTTACAATTTAATACAATGTTGGTCATTGGATGTAATTTCACATTTAAACCAGACATAAACAAGTGTCAATCTTTTGATAGTTATTATCTCTTAAGAACACGCTATTTGTTTTGACGACGGGAATTAATTTTTAAATTAATTAATGCAACTGATATGTTTTTAATTTTGTAAAATAGAAATCATTTTTGAGTTCATAATATCAAATATAGCTTAGGCCTATTTTTTGGTATTTTTCTAAAAACTTTCAATTTTTGATGAATAGTGAAACCACTAAGTGGTAGTTAAAAAAACTGAATTTTTCAAAAAACATAATTTTACCGCTTCTGTGAGTGGAATTTCAAAAATCAGAGAGACACGGTTGATGTCAGTAAGTAAAATGTGGTCCAATGAGACGAAAATAATTTTTTTGTCAATAGTAACTTTTTACTTTTATTTACCACAGTTAAAGGTAAATAGGGTAATTAAGGGTAAAAATGATATTATTATTACCCTAACACATGTCCTAATTCTATTGGACAAGTTTAATTCGACCAAAAACAAACATAGGAATAAAATATGACCATTTAGGCCCACTTGGATTAGATTAGGACATTTATTATTAATTTATTTAAAGATGGGTTAAAAGAGTTAAAATCAAAGTTTATTTACTAAAACATTTTTAATATGGGGTTATACATAAGATAAATTCGACTATAAATATTAATTAGAAATATAATAAGATTTCCTACATAATTGTATTTTATTTGTAATTTTTAAACATTAAATAATTTAATTTATTTTTGACACAACGATGATGCAGTAATTATCTTATTAATAGAATATTGACATAATTGATGTTATAAATACCCAAATAAATATAATTTGAGACTTTTTATGAATTAAACTAATTTTATAGGTTAATATGATATGTGATTATTGATTTAATTTACTTTTTTCGAACTTATCATTCTGTTATTATTTTCACAAAAATCAATTACTAAATAGTGTCAAAATTGACAAAAAACAGTTTTTAAAACAAATATTATATTATTAATTGTTATTTTATTCCTAAAAATCTAAAGTTCTGGAAAATGACTTAGATAAGGTTATATATATTAATAATAAACAATTTGGGGTTCGTTTGGCTTCTTATAGTAAGTTTATTAACCTTATAGTGTAAGAACACAAGAAGACACGGTAAAAGTAAAATTATTTAACTTAATGTTAAATCTAAATGATAAGGTTAAAATAGGAAACTAAACTTGTCTAAATTCTATTGGATGATAGGATTTCGACCCATCCCCTCCTTAGCCTCTAAATAAATCAATTTGGATCTATTTAAAACCAAACTTGAATTTATAATAAAATAATATTTTTAGTTATTCCAAAGGTGCCCCTCTCCTCCCTTATAAAAGGGCACCTCCTCCCTCTCTTCCTCACACAACATTGAGACTTAAATCTTGGCCAACCCCTGCCCAATTCTATTCTCCACTTCCCTAGAAATATCCTAGAGTTTCTGGTCTTCCTCAAAGTCCAATTTTAGTGCCCTAAGAGGAGGTCTCAAAGAGGCGCTTCAAAGAAGAGGTAATTTCCGTTACCGATTCTTTCACCTTTATTTCTTCTTCCACTTCTTCTTCGTAGGTTGTTTCATTAAGAAGTAATAACATAAGTATCACTAATATACTTATATGTTATTATAATTATGAAACAAACCTATTTCACCATCTATCCATCCTACGGAAAACGAAATCACCGCGCGTGCGTACGTACGGAATACCGTCTCCACACCGTGGTGAAAACTATCTTCCACCACCACCTTACTTGGATGGGTATAATGGTGTAGTGAGTAACTATATATTATTATTATAAAGTGATATTGATACTTAAATAGTATACATACACTTCAACACAAGTTCACGATCATGAGAACGATATTATCGCTCAAGCGTACGTACGGACTACTGTCTCCACGATGCGATGAGATTCATTCTCCACATTAACTATTCATGAATGATTATAAAGTATATATAATGAATAATAATGAAATATATGACATGTTATATCTACTGGATTTATGTATATATATTTATATATGCCATCTATTTACTTCCATTCAAGACAATAAGGAAAGGAAAACAGCGTTCATGCGTACGTACGGACTACCGTCTCCATGAACGGTGTGTTTCATTTCATTTATCTATCTATTATATATATATATATACTGAATATATATGATATATAAATCATGTTTTATATTCTGGAAGTAATTAAATCATGATATAAGTAATAATAATGTCAAGAACAACAAGCCCAAACACCTACGATAAATGAAAAGATTTTACCCAAAACGCTTCTTTAATATGGAATTTGCAAAAGAACGGGTAATATAATGTCATAAGTGAACCATATATGATATCATAACAATGAATATAATTCTATAATAAGTTAATGACATTATTTAAATCATTATACAGGAGGTTCAGACACTTACGAAGCAAATCAGACCTAAGGTAAAGGAAATATCACAATCTCATTTTTATCCGAGATTGTTTATTCGTAAGTATTTACTGGGGTGTATTTTATCATCCACATCCATGTTTCATAAATATGTAATATTCTTTCCATCCACCTACATTTGTTTATATCTATTTTTACCCTTCGGTGATTTTTAAAAAAAAGGATATGAAAGGAATCTTTTGTCGTTTTTCATACGAGGTACTTTTTGACTTTTCCAACAAAAGTACAAGAAGAATGTTTTCTTTTAACTTATACGACATGAATAGATTTTTAAAACATTATTTCCAAAAAGATTCCTTTACAAGTTTTCAAGTTTATTTTTAATCAACTTCTTTTAGTTTAGAATTGTATGACATGTAATGGAAGGAAAAGTGTTTTTGAAGAAGAAAGGATATTTTCCTCAAGAATGGAGTTCAAGTGTTTTATCAAAATTATTTTCCATATAAGATAATAAAGGGTTTTGATTTTATCCCTATTATTATATTGATTTGATTATGTTGTGATGGAATTATTTTTATGAATTCTTTTGTCTTATATGAACTGTTTCATGATGTCATGATGTTTAAGATTCCCATTTGTATTACATGGGTTGTGCAATGATGTAAGATTTATGATTTTTTGGCACACATAAGAATGGTATCATTATGAGATGGGTGGAACCTATATCTCCCTCCAATTCATTGGGTAAAGATTTTATATCTCATGAGACAGACATGGATGGAATGGTAGGTTATACCGGTTCAGTGAAACATGACTGAAACGAGGGTGACTCGGTTCAGAAAGGGACATTCTCCACTAAGATAGTCTTGGCAATGAGTCTTGATTAACAAGAAATGATTCTCTATGATTATGTGTGTATTACACAAAGTTTCATGTTTTAAGTTTTGATTATTGTGATTAGATTTCACTTCCATGATTTATCCCATGTTATGAAATTATGCTCTCTTTTGGAGGTTAAGATTTTCAAAATGTTATGTTCTTATGAATATGATGTGATTGATTTTTCTTTTGTTTACCCTTAATGAGCATTTGAGCTCACCCTTTTATGTTTTCTTTTCCCCATTATATAAAGAAAGGTTTTAGGTAAGAAAAAAATGGAAGATCTTTATGGGAGATGTTGGAGTTCTTTCACCGTGATTAGAAGATTACGTTCCGAGTTTTCAAAGACACTAAACTATTACGGTCCTTGTGTGTGTGTTTTTGTTATGTAATAAGTATTCCGAAAATGTAATTTAATGTCAATGTACGTCAAGCTTTGGGTCTCTACAGTTGGTATCAGAGGCAAAGGAGGTAAGAATGTATCCGATCCTTGGGAACTCTCACATGTGAGCGTTGGACGAAGCATGGCTCTCCGCCCAAGGGCTTCATGAGGAAATGGCTTCCACTGGGGATGGTGGTGTGTCCCACCCAGGGGGTGTAGCCGCCCATGGAGTGCCCTGATAGGTATCAACTATAGTCCACTGGAAGTAATTCCGTACCGTTACAGTTGGTATCAGAGGAAAGGTTTAGTCAACCTTTGGAATCTAGGATGCGAAAACATTAGTGAGATATCTAGAGATATTTCTAAGGTAGGTCTAGGGATGCCCCTAAGGATAAGTATACGTATAGGATATAGTCCTAGAACTATGGTAACGATATTAGATTAAACCCAAGATGTTAGATATTGAAGTTACTCCCACTTTATTATGATTTTTGCATCTCACACTATTCTTTTTGGGTTTTAGAAAATGGCCAGAAACAAGGTGATTCACGATAATGGAGGATATGATGGACAATGGAATGATATTTTTCATGAGCAACCAAATGAAATGGGATTTGGAAGTCCAAACATCATTATTATGCCGAATCATCAATCTCATAATATGATCAATAAAGTAAAATTTGGTAAGTATCCTGACTTGGCTAATAAGAGAAAGATGGAGTTTCATGATGATCATATAGGAAAGAAAGTTCAATTTCCCCTATGTAAATCATGTGGGAAGAGGCATCAAGGAGAATGTTTCAAAGGAACTGGAAGATGCTTTGGGTGTGGAAAAGAAGGACACAAAGCCAGTAAGTGAAAAGGAAAGGGTTCAGTTAACACTAGGGATGAGGATAATGGTATTGCTACGACATAAAAAATGGTTAAATGTTTTAAATGTGGAATGTATGGGCATTATGCAAACCAATTCCCTAAGGGAAAGTCTCCTGAAGAGAATCAGTATAGTCGTATGGGTAGTATTTATGTTGTTGATGATGAAGAGACTACAAATGATTTGTGAGATGAAAGAATTGTTGAAGCTCGGTCAATGGTTTAAGAAGGTAGTGGAATGATTACATGTTTATCAAGTGTAAATAATCTCATGGTACTATGGAATAAAGAGACATCTAAGGATTGTTATATTGTTGTCTTTCCTTGAGTTTTGAAAGTGTGTGATTAATGCTACAAGTATCCATGAAATGTTATTCAGATATTTTTGGAATGAAGAAGATATGCACATAATGAAGGGATAAGGAGAAAATTAAATGTTTGATAGTATTCATGAGCTCATGACTGATATAAGGAGAAGGTTATATCATGGTTTGAGTATATAGAATTTTTGGATTTTGGTATGTGGAAAGAGTTAACTTTTGACAGCATTCATGTTTTCACTAAGGTTCAATGGGTATTCATTCTTCCAGAGAATACATGATTAAGGTATTCACATATTTGTAATTTGACCAACAAGATATATCTTATGATATATGGGGGATAAATGATGGCATTCACGTGATTGTTCTGTGACATTTCAAGTAATCATTTTCTTTATACTATGAGCTTGGACGGAAGTATTTTAGATAAGCCTAAAGATTAGAATGGATTATATTGGACATAAGTTAGGATAAAATGTTTTTCGATATTATTGATGGGATGTTATAGTCATATAGCTTTAGAAAAAGGACAACTTGCAGGACGGGCGACAGCCCATCACGTTGGACAAGGCTGTTGGAATTGAACCCACAACCGAAGTGCGACTGGCCTTTATCGCCTACCACTGGCCTACAGGAAGTCCCTGTTTAGTAGAAACTAGTTTTATTATATTAAGCAGTATGATATATGAAGTATAAGTCCATTTTAGGAACCTTATATGATTAATCTCACTATAGAATGACTTATGTATATTTAATAACTTTTGCTAACCTTTTGTTTGAGACAGATGGAATGACCCGTCATTCTATCACATGATCTGCTAACACTTCACGAATAACAAATTCAACTTCATTTATTTAAGAGATGAAGTGGAAATTGTTCAAGGCACGAAGAACAGTGAGATTGTACCAAAATAAAGTAAGTATTTATTCTAATTCAAATTCTTCAACTTTAGAGAAACAATCTTGAAAACCAAAAATGTTGTCCTAGTGCTCTTATAACTGATTAATCAGATGGTACCTTAGATCATCACAAATTTACGGATTTGTGATTGTTGGATTTTCCATATCCATGTTCTCTACCACTCTCCATCAGAACATGATGGTTAGATTTTTCTTCCAAATCCATATTTTCACCTATGTGGAAACCTAGTGATTAGTTTATTTGGGTAACCGTTACATTTCATACTTTTGTTTTTAAAGATTGGTTTCGGTATTCCTTTTTACGATGTGGGTTTCTATTAAAGAAACTTTCGAGTAGTAAACCAATTATAACCCTGACGAATTTTGAGGGCGAAATTCATTTTTTAAGGGGGGTAGAATGTAACACCCCAAGATTTTTTGAAAAATATTCTTTTTAATTTCATTAATGTCCTGTGTTATACGCTACACCAAAAGGAGCTTTCACAACACACATCACTGACCTGGCTTGAATTACACGCAATCATGACCTTCCACGATAGCGTGTGTTGGACGCAACACCAAGTTTCTCTAAACAACGATATGCTATTAAAATATTATTAAAACTAGACGTTATGAATAGTAATAACCACCTTTTAAAATTTTAGAAATTTTACCTCTCAAAATGGACTTCATTTTTGGATTCGGAGTATCGAATTTAGCCTAAGGTGAAATTTTGGTACTTTTCGGATAACTTTCATATTCTGATGAATAGTGAAAATTACTAAATTTTAATTAAAAACAACTTTTTAATCGAAATAATTAATAGTGACAAATTGTTAATTTGAGTGGTTTTAAAGTATATTTAGAATATATTTTTACAATTTAATACAATGTTGGTCATTGGATGTAATTTCACATTTAAACCAGACATAAACAAGTGTCAATCTTTTGATAGTTATTATCTCTTAAGAACACGCTATTTGTTTTGACGACGGGAATAAATTTTTAAATTAATTAATGCAACTGATATGTTTTGAATTTTGTAAAATAGAAATCATTTTTGAGTTCCTAATATCAAATATAGCTTAGGCCTAAATTTTGGTATTTTTCTGAAAACTTTAAATTTTTGATGAATAGTGAAACCACTAAGTGGTAGTTAAAAAAACAGAATTTTTCATAAAAATTAATTTTACCGCTTCTGTGAGTGGAATTTCAAAAATCCGAGAGACACGGTTGATGTCAGTAAGTAAAATGTGGTTCAATGAGATGAAAATAATTTTTGGTGAATAGTAACTTTTTACTTTTATTTACCACGGTTAAAAGTAAATAGGGTAATTAAGGGTAAAAATGATATTATTATTACCCTAACACATGTCCTAATTCTATTGGAAAAGTGTAATTCGACCAAAAAGAAACTTAGAAATAAAATATGACCATTTAGGCCCACTTGGATTAGATTAGGACATTTATTATTAATTTATTTAAAGAAGGGTTAAAAGAGTTAAAATCAAAGTTTATTTACTAAAACATTTTTAATATGGGGTTATATATAATATAAATTCGACTATAAATATTCATTAGAAATATAAATAGATTTCCTACATAATTTTATTTTATTTGTAATTTTTAGACATTAAATAATTTAATTTATTTATGACACAACGATGATGCAGTAATTATCTTATTAATAAAATATTGACATAATTGATGTTATAAATACCCAAATAAATATAATTTGAGACTTTTTATGAATTCCACTAATTTTCTAGGTTAATATGACATGTTATTATTGATTTAATTAACTTTTTTCGAACTTATCATTCTGTTATTATTTTCACAAAAATCAATTACGAAATAGTGTCAAAATTGACATAAAATAGTTTTTAAAACAAATATTATATTATTAATTTTTATTTTATTCCTAAAAATCTAAGGTTCGTCCAAAGGACTTAGCTAAGGTTATATATATTAATAATAAACAATTTGGGGTTCGTTTGGCTTCTTATAGTAAGTTTATTAACCTTATAGTGTAAGAACACAAGAAGACATGGTAAAAGTAAAATTATTTAACTTAATGTTAAATCTAAATGATAAGGTTAAAATAGGAACCTAAACTTGTATAAATTCTATTGGATGAGAGGATTTCGACCCGTCCCCACCTTAGCCTAGAAATAAATCAATATGGAGCTATTTAAAACCGAACTTGACTTTATAATAAAATAATATTTTTAGTTATTCCAAAGGTGCCCCTCTCCTCTCTTATAAAAGGGAACCTCCTCCCTCTCTTCCTCACACAACTTTGAGCCTTCAAGCTCGGCCAACCCCTGCCAAATTCTCTTATAAACTTCCCTAGAAACATCCTAGAGTTTCTGGTCTTCCTCAAAGACCAATTTTAGTACCCTAAGAGGAGGTATCAAAGAGGCTCTTCAAAGAAGAGGTAATTTCCATTACCGATTCTTTCACCTTTATTTCTTCTTCCACTTCTTCTTCTTAGGTTGTTTTATTATGAAGTAATAACATCAGTATCACTAATATATGGATATTTTATTATAATTATGAAACAAACATATTTCACCATCTATCCATCCTACGGAAAACGAAGTCACCGCGCGTGCATACGTACGGGATACCGTCTCCACGCCGTAGTGAAATCTATTTTCCACCACCACCTTACTTGGATGGGTATAATGGTGTAATGAGTAACTATATATAATTATTATAAAGTGATATTGATACTGAAATAGTATACATACAATTCAACACAAGTTCACGATCATGAGAACGATATCATCGCTCATGCGTACGTACGGACTACCGTCTCCACGACGCGATGAGATTCATTCTTCACATTAACCATTCATGAATGATTATAAAGTATATATAACGAATAATAATAAAATATATGACATGTTATATCTACTGGATTTATGTATATATATATATGTATTCCATCTACTTACTTCCATTCAAGACAATAAGGAAAGGAAAACAACGTTCATTCGTACATACGGACTACCGTCTCCATGAACGGTGTGTTTCATTTCATTTATCTATCTATTATATATATATATAATGAATATATATGATATATAAATCATTTTTTATAATCTGTAAGTAAGTAAATCATGATATAAGTAATAATAATGTCAAGAATAACAAGTCCAAACACCTACGATAAATGAAACGATTTTACCCAAAACTCTTATTTAATATGGAATTTACAAGAGAACAGGTAATATAAAGTCATAAGTGAACCATATATGATATCATAACAATGAATATGATTCTGTAATAAGTTAATGACATTATTTAAATCATTATACAGGAGGTTCGAACACTTACGAAGCAAATCGGACCTAAGGTAAGGGAAATATCACAATCTCATTTTTATCTGAGATTGTTTATTCGTAAGTATTTATTGGGGTGTATTTTATCATCCACATCCATGTTTCATAAATATGTAATATTATTTCCATCCACCTACAATTGTTTAAATCCATTTTTACCCTTCGGTGAATTTTTTAAAAAAAGGATATGAAAGGAATCTTTTTTCGTTTTTCATACGAGGTACTTTTTGACTTTTCCGACAAAAGTACGAGAAGAATGTTTTCTTTTAACTTATACGACATGAATGGATTTTTAAAACATTATTTCCAAAAATATTCCTTTACAAGTTTTCAGGTTTATTTTTAATCAACTTCTTTTAGTTTAGAATTGTATGACATGTTATGGAAGGAAAAGTGTTTTTGAAGAAGAACGTATATTTTCCTCAAGAATGGAGTTCAAGTGTTTTATCAAAATTATTTTCCATCTAAGATAATAAAGGGTTATGTTTTTATCCATATTATTACATTGATTTGATTATGTTTTTATGGAATTATTTTTATGAATTCTTTTATCTTATATGAATTGTTTCATGATGTCATGATGTTTAAAATTCCCATTTGTATTACATGGGTTATGCAATGATGTATGATTTAGGATTTTGGGGCACACATAAGAAGTGTATAATTATGATATGGGTGGGACCTATATCTCCCTATAATTCATTGGGAAAAGATTTTATATCTCATGAGATAGACATGGCTGGAATGGTAGGTTATACCGGTTCAGTGGAACAGGACTGAAACGAGGGTGACTCGGTTCAAAAAGGGACTTTGTCCACTAAGATAGTCTTGGAAATGAGTCTTGACTAACAAGAAATGATTCTCTATGATTATGTGTGTATGCCACAAAGTTTGATGTTTTAAGTTATGATTATTGTGATTACATTTCACTTCTATGATTTATCCAATGTTATGAAATTATGCTCTCTTTTGCAGGTTAAGATTTTCAAAATGTTATGTTCTTATGAATATGATGTGATTGATTTTTCTTTTGTTTACCCTTACTAAGCATTTGAGCTCACCCTTTTATGTTTTCTTTTCTCCAGGATATAAAGAAAGGTTTTAGGTAAGAAAAAGAAGGAAAGATCTTTATTGGAGATGTTGAATATCTTTCACCATGATTAGAAGATTACGTTCCGAGTTTCCAAAGACACTAAACTATTACGGTACTTGTGTGTGTGTTTTTGTTATGTAATAAGTATTCCGCAAATGTAATGTAATGTCAATGTACGTCAAACTTCGGGTTTCTATAGTTGGTATCATAGGCAAAGGAGGTAGGAATGTATCCGATCCTTGGGAACTCTCACATGTGAGCGTTGGACGAAGCATGGCTCTCCGCCCAAGGGCTTCATGAGGAAATGGCTGCCACTGGGGATGGTGGTGTGTCCCGCACAGGGGGTGTAGCCACCCATGGAGTGCCCTGATAGGTATCAACTATAGTCCACTGGAAGTAATTCCAGACAGTTACAGGGAAAATACGATAATCTCATTAGAGGAAGTGCGGAATACCGCCCCCTCAAAGTGATATGACTCATTCATGCCTTACGTGGAACGTATAGAGGATGGAGTTAATGATATTGTATTAGATATTATAATGTAACTATAATGTACCTTTGTATCATTATGTTTTCATTTAATTTAAATCAAAAATATAAATGGAAGTAGTTTTCATGTGTATGTACGTATGGCTTACTTTCTCTATGAACAGTGCATTTCATTTCTTATCTACAAATGTTATGTACTATTATAAATACATGTATATACTGGATATATATGATATATATGATATCTAAATCATGAATATCATTCTGGATATAATGAACTTTTGACAACATGAGCAACTTGTAATTATAAGAAGTCCATTTTTGGCTCAAGTACCAAATATCCAAAAAATGGCCATTATTACCATAAATGACTGTGTAATGTTTATTACACGGTAATAAGTGATATAAGAGGAATAATAAACCTGAAAAAGGTTCTGAAGAAAGTAGAAATTAACTTTACTTTATTATTTATGAAGTTAAATAACGAACGTGTCAAGTCGGACATGAGGTAAGAGAACTTCTTAACCAAATTTTCATTCTTTAATTTAATCTTCCACTTATTGAATATTTCATGATATGATTTTTTGAGAAATTATTTTTTGTATAATATGTTGTATTTATACATTACTTATGTGTACTTATAGTGAATACACATAATCGATCTATTTTATTTACAAAATGGTCTTTGTAAGGAACTTCTTCTCAATCTCGTTTCATTGAGGCATATTTTGTTTTATACATAACTTTCTTTTATACTGTGTATAAACCACTTTTACTTTTACTTTTATTCAAAAGGAATATTTTCTCTACGAAGTGCTTTTCTGAATGACAAAAGGGATGTTTTTTTAACGTATAGGGTGACAATGACCTTTTTTGCCGCCACGAGTATTATTTGATCTTTGGGTTCCTTAACAAGCCGTAATGTTTTTAAAAGAAAAATAAATACCACATACACTTTTATATATTTTGGTATTGAAAATGGTTTTGATAATGTATTTGTTATGTCAATATATTTAAGTGATATATTGTGATTTAAATGTGGAAATTTTTTCTTTCCTTTATATTTGTTTTATGTGTTATGATTTTATAATGGTACTTGGACATTTGACGAGTGGTTATGTGATAAACCAAATGACGAGTGGTGCCACAATAAACCAAGACGGGTGGTTACGTTATAACCTCCAATGTATTGGGTATAAAAGTGGGTTGTATGGCTATTCCATTTAGTGATATGTGTGGAAGTTGACTGTATGGTTATTCTATTTAAGTATGTTTATGTCCTAAGTTACCTCTATATGTTATGTGTTCTTTATATGGGTTTTATGGTAATATTTTGGTTATAAAAGGGAATGTAATAATCTTTTATTTAGTGAAGAGTATTTAATACTTCATAAAGGTGAAATTTATTACTTAAGATAATGTATTAATGGTTTAGTTGTTATTTTGAAAAACTAATGGTTTTTATTATTTGTGTATCCCGTCCTAAGCTTTTTATGCTAATCTCAAGTTTTTGAAATGATTTTGAGAGGGAATAATGTGGAATAGGGTCAAGTATGAGATCAAGGAAAATTCATTCTATCTTAAACATAGAACTAGACTTGACTATTTTTTTCAAGAGTTCTTGTTTTGTGAAAAAAATAGAAACTGAGTAAAAGTGTCAACGTGTATTTTTTAAAAATGAAATGTAATAGTTATTGCCTAATTATCTAAAACTCTAAACCTGAAAATATCCTAAATGTGAATTATTCATTTAATTCAAGATTAAGTAATGTTTTAAGGCCAATTCTTTATAGCGGGAGCTACCTACAAACATATTCACATTGATATCATGTCCAATAGAGCATGGAATCTATCTTTTTTATTTCTTTTTTTATGTTTAACAATGTTCCTGTCAAACTTTCACGTATATTTTTCTCCATATGAATAACATCAATGTTATGTTATATCTATATTAACATCCAGAAAAGTAGTTAAAAAATATAAAATTTTACTTCTATTTTTTTTGAAGATTATAACATCTTTTTTTCCAAATGATAAATCAATAATTTTCACACGGTCGTAATATTCGTCACCATATAATGGTTGAGGGGGATTTTTTTATACTTATAAACCATGAATGATATTTTCAATAACCAATAAAGTTGATGAATTCTCAAAAATCATTGATGTTTGATGTACACTATCATTATCCTACTCTACAACTGATTATATGAAGTCTCTTCTTCACAAATTGGACATGCTTTATATCCCTTAAGACTGTATCCAGATAAGTTTTTATATGTTGAAAAGTAGTTTATAGTGATCATTCTCATAGCATGCAAGTGGAAATACCATTTCTTGTATGCATAAAAAACATTAACACCCATCACACTTAGAAATTTCAAATCAACAATCAATGGTAAAATATACAAGTAAATCCCATTTTATTGACTGTTTTGGTCTAAAAATCATCAAACTAATCATAAAATAAGTTTTCATCATTAATAGATGTGGGGAGAAGTTTTAATATACCAAAAAATTGGCCATGGATACGTTGGATACTTTTCCTCTGATATTGATTCATTCCATCAGTAAATAATTCCATTATGAGATTTCTAGCTTCTTTACCAAAATCAATTTTTTTTATGAAATATCTTACACTACGGTGAGTCAATAAGATGACCTATGTTTCCATCATAGACGAGCTCATCTAAATTTCATATTATCCTTTTTGTGTCAACTGAATTTGAAAATATATTCTTCAAAGGATTGATTTTTGGAGGTTCCAAATTGATTTAGCATGAGCTGTGATTATGGTACCTCTTACTGAATCATATTTGAATTATAAGAAATTTAGGAAAGAATTGTTGGATGATATCATTAGAAATTAATCCATTTTTCATGAGGTTACCTGTCAGTATCTAAAAATTAATCTCATTCGACTTTTTTATCCCCCTTATAATGTGATGTACCACATGTAGGATAATTTGATAAATATTTACATTCTTTCCTATAAAACACAATTATCTAGGAATGAATGTATCTTTATATACCCAAATCCCATTGGGAATAATATTTTATTCTCCTCATAATTGAAATATGGAATCCCTCTTTCTTCTGGAATTAGCTCTTACAATAGATCATGTAAGTCGGAGAAACCTTTATCAATCCACCCATTTCATGAATTCCTGTTTACTAATATCAAAAAATGCTAATAACACTGTATATTTACAATAACATGGGAATAATGGTTTCTCATAATTTTCCAAAAAAACATTAAATAATTGTTTTTTTATAGATTGAAGACCTATTCATGAATTAATTCTTCAATACATTCCTCTCCCAAATTATTTATATTATCATAAACAGTGTATGTTGAATTTTTAGTTCTTTCACTGTGCGAGATCCAACATTTATAATTAAAGTTAAAAACAAAGCTAATGATATGATACTAGATTTCTATAGAGTTTAACTTTCTCATATTCCAACACTTTACACGTAAATGGAAAAGAAAATCTATGTTTTGAAGATTTCTTTTAGAAAATTTGAAGAATTAATCAACTCCATTATTATATTCACTAGTGGTTCTTCGTAAATTTACCCAATTTTGATCCATTCAATACATCATATCACAATATAATCGAGGAATATATTAAAACATAAAACACATCAATATATATATATATATATATATATAATTTAGACCTAAAAACATTCAATAAAAATGATTGGTGATCGAATTTTATAACATAAATATTCAAGAAAACTAATGATGGTTTTAATCCTAACAAAAAATTATACATATTGATCAAATAATATCATGCATGATTTATCTTAATAAATTACAAAAAATTATACATAAATTATCTTCAAAAAATATTCACAATTTATCTTAAAAAATAAATCAATAACTTACACACTTATACATATACTATTTAACATAAATAACTTTAAATAACTAACAATAAATATCATAACAATTAAACATAAAAAATTTACTTCGAAAAAAATATGAAAAAAATAACATGAATTTAGAAAAATTATCGAAAATATTATAGAAACCTTTACAGAAATATAACTTAAAATGTTATCATAAAAACAATTATATATATGATACATTTGAACATTAAGACATAAAATAAATTAAAAACGATTATCATAACCAACATTTATATTTATATTATTTTCAAAAATACATACAAATTTTGGAGTTGAATACAGAAATATTTATCCTCAATTTCATGAAACTCAATAAAAGTTTGTGGCTATAGAGAATACCGTAAAAAATCAAAAAAAATGATAGAAAAAAATGAAAAAAACGAAAAAAAAATTAAATCATAGTTTTGGATCGGCCTTATTATCTCAATTATTGATAAATATGTACAAAAAATGATGATTTTAGAGAAGAAATAATTAGATATGGATAAAAAATGACTACAACCGTTAATTGGCAGATGTTGAGGGTGGTCATGGGTCGTAGAAGGAGTTTTGATCCATCGTGAATTGAGAGAGAGGGGTTAGAGAAATAGAAAACTAGGGATTCAAGAACATGATATAATTTATAAAATCTATTTGGTGCCATTATTCTTTAAAATGGAGGCGATAATTGTAAAAAAATTATTTTTTCATTTATTTCCTTCAAAACTGACGCAAAAAACAATTCTATGTTTATTTTTGGCACCTGTTTTGATGGAAGCTGATGCCAAATTTTTTCCTTATCTTCAACGTCATTTTTCATGAAAACCTATGCCGAATGTTGTTTCAGAATAGTTTTGCCACCAATTTTCTTGAACACTGATGCCGAAACTCCACTTTATTAGTTTCTAAAATTGTCTTTATAAACTGATTCCAAAATAGTAAAGTTAAATCCAATATTTCCACTATTGTATCCATTATTCAAAATACAAATTCTATTATGAGTTATAACTTTGTATCTCAGGCTATAACAAAATATGTATCCTTCTTCAGACAACATTATCTATTCATAAAATCACATCACCATGCATTTATAAAACCATATGATATATTACCCAAATTATAATTTATCTATATCCATTTGAATATAGAATATATTTTAACTTATGTAAATCATATATTCCTCTAATAATAAATAGAATATTTAAATTAAAATGAATTAAGCAAAATTTCCTAGATTTAAAAACGAGTATATATATATATCATAATCTAAAAAAATAAATAAAAATCAATAAAATTATCATGGATTGCTTTTCATTTAAATCACTAATCAATTCCTGTACTATCTGACAAGCATTTATCAAAATCAATCAATATATTTTTACCTCAACATGAATCATATATTAATCCTAAGACTTATACATACCTCAAACTTCATCTGTTCAGTAGTTATCCACAAAAATATTACATTATCCACAAATCACATATAAATGTCATTTATACATATTAATATTTGTTTGCAAATAATTAAATTAAAAACAGAAGAGAAATTGTTATATTTTTTACAAAATCCAATTACCTTTTATTATATTCCAAATTATTATTAATATATATCACTCATTAATGAAATTAGGAAATAAGAGTTTAATTTATATTAGGATATCATCCTCAAAACCTTATATATGATGAAGATAAATAAAATTACCATCAAAATTGGCATATACCTATATCATGAACCATTTAAGTATGCCTATATATTTTATCACAAGGCATAGTTGATAAAAGATATGTACCCTTTTCAGCATCATTTCTATTACCTTCCTTACACCAAATAATAATACCAACAAATGTATGATAATATCTAAAATAATTTGAGTATATGAATATGAAATCCCAATATTAAGATTAAGGCCTAATTATCCCTTCTTTTAAACAAATGAAACATTAATTCATACTATGTTATACTTGATTAATCCTATAACAATCATAGATCTACTTTGGTTTCATTATTTTGTGTTCTCTCAAACATTGTAACTTAATCCCTTAAATAAATTAGTAAATAAATAATTCATTATAGTTCAAAAAGGGAATGTTATTGACTAATGCATATCACCTTGGAGAGGCAATCAATATGTGTAGTTAGGCCTCTTATTTGTGCACTGGGTAATGACTGTGTTGTTTCCCAATACATCCTTTTTAGTGTGGTTACCCCTAGGTACATCTTTTCCAAATCTTCAATGCACTTAGTTACCAAACTAGAATTTTATTGCTAGTAAAACTGCACAATCTATACCTTTATAAAATATCATGGTTTTTCCATTACATAAACATATCACTTAGACTTATCCCAGGGGTTTTCACTAATGTTACCTTATCATAATCCATATAATATTATGTCAAATGGACTAAAGGGTTATCTATATGTTTGAAATTATAATCAACATTAATTTATAAAACATTAATGAGATTTAAAATTTCTAATTTATCCTAAACTTATATAGTTAAAATATCAAAAGTTATCTAAAACCAACAGTATTACCATCCATATCAACTTATACCTTATCATTTGGTAATTAAATTTCTTAATGCTAATATTTCTTTATAATACATTCTCAATACCTTTTAGTATTAGAATATTAAATATTTAGGGAAAAATTTAACTAACAAAAATCAAATCTTTTTCAACTAAAAGATATTTTTTACACTATATAAGAAACATTAAAATCCATGAATGTTTTTTTTGAAATCTTCCACTAATCCTTACCATAATATATTTTTCAAAAACATTCAAACGATTCCTATCTTTATAAAATGGGGAATTTGAAAAATAAGAAGGGGTGAGATCAGATTCTCCATAAGATTGAAAATAAGTCATATCAATTTATGGTCAAAAGTGATCATAAGATGTGAATATGTGTATAATCTATATAAAAAATAAAAAATACGCAAAATATATTTGATAATAATCCTATAAATAATGCAGACATAAAATATAGCATGAATCAATAGACTGGGGCAATAAACATTCTCCATGAGATTACAAAAAATTTGTGATGAACGGTATAAAATTTTGAACAACATTCAAATATAGAAGAAGTATTTGTAAAGGGAACATAACATTCCGGAGCCACACCTTCATTTCACATATTATAAAAAACTAAATAATACTAGTTAATAACATAACTCTTAACTAGTTCATTAACTGAATATATTGGATCAACCCTTAATTATCTATATTAATGTGTTCTGTAAGAAATTAAATAATTATCTTATAAAAAAGATCACATGAAAAGAAAATGGGTTTCATTGAACATGTTATAAAGAACCAATGGCATGAAAATTGGTTTCATATCCTTTTCCAATGGAATCAAATTAGGAAAATATTCAAAATTACCTTAACAGTCATGACATGATAAACTAGTTAAAATTTAATGTGTTTCTAATAATATCAAGTAGCATTCAAGGTAAATACCATTTAATTGAAAAATTAAAATATATGGTTTTATAACATATAGATAAAGCATATACATTTATGGAAATAATTTCCTTAGTCAATAAATTTATGGAATGTAGTTGGGAACCCATTAAATCAATGAAAGAAAACATAGGATATTCACACCAGGAAGATGTTTGATGAAAAACTTGTTTTATGAACCTATAATGTAAGGTAATACATTTTTAGTAATGGATTATTTCCACAATATTAGATAAAATTTATATTACATACATCGAAATTTTGTGTATGTTATAATATTAAAAACATCATAAATCAATCAAAATACATATAAGTGTACAATGACGTAGATGAAAACTTTTATGAATGAGTTTTAGAAAAATAACTTAGAATACAAGAAATAACATTTTTATTATAAAATCATTTTAGAGGGTATATTTTATTAATATAAGAGAAAATTATTTTTCAAATTGAATCAAGGAAATAATAGTTGGAAATATTGAAATAAAATGAAAAAGGTGACATAAATATGTTTTTCAAGGGAAAATGTCAGAAAAATAATCCTTTTATAATTCAAATAAAATGGAAAATGTGAAAACATTACAAGTGATCGTTTTCTAGAATTTCAAAAAATGAAATTATTATGTGTCAAATTAAAAATTAATCTTCCAAAAAACTGAATTAATTTTTTGTAAAACATTTACCTTTAAAAATTAATCTAAATAAATTACTCAATGAATAATTATAAATTTTATCAAAATTAATTATGGGGGATTTTTTTTTGAAAACCCATTGTTTGAAAAACCACTTCATTAAAATATTGTTTGAGTTTTCATAATAAATGGGGTATTGAGAATAAATACAAACATATATAATAATTGATATTATCTTTCTCAAAAATAGATGATTATAATTGTGTGATGGAAATTCTAGACATGAAATAAATAATTTATTCATAAGAAAGAGAGTTATTCTTTCAGACGTCAATTATTAATTTAACATTTTATTTCACAAAACAAGTTTATATTAATGAAAATAAATATCTTTCAAAAAAATTAATGGGTAAATATAACCTATCATCATCATAGGTTTCATAACATCAAATTATAAACAGAAAAAAAGATGAGTGATTATGAAACAAAGAAAAATTTTCAGTCATGAAAACCCATATAGCCTTTATAATTTCTTAATTAAAACCCCATTAAAGGTAGAAAATTAAATATAACATTGAATATCATGAAATATATGATAATCGTGAATTTTTTAAAAAATTTCATCAATTTCAACATTGAATAGAAATCATGATCTATAATATAAACGTGTATCAAGGGATTCTAAATTTATACTATGAACCCCTTATGTATTTAATAATATTTCTATCAAAAGTAATTGGAAGATTGAAAATAATTTTTTAATAAAAACCAAATATTAATTCATTGTGTTTTTCAGAAATAAATTCTGTTTCATTATATACACCAAACAATTTGAAATTGGGGCATAATATTAAAACATGTCTCCATGAAGGGAAGTTCAAAAAACCCTTAATTAGATTCCCCACTTTGTCTAATGAAATATAAGATCCTGTATAACAAAATTAAATATCATATTCACCTTTTTAATAATGTTTTAATATTCATAACCCAGTACATAATTCAATTAAAATTAATCTCTATATTTACATTAGTAAATATCCCATAATTATCACTAATGGGTGTGGGTAATCTTGATCAATTTAAAGAAGTTTCATAAAACTGGAGAAATAATTTTTTCTTCTTATGATGATCACATTTCAAAAATAAATAATGTTTCTACAAGGAATTATTTAAAAATATTTATTAAATTTAAATTTAATTTTATGTGTACTTTTGTAATTAACCTTTAATAAGAAGAGGAAAAAGATAATTTGTCAGTCATATTTAACCAACGGAAGGTGTTTTTTTAATAAATGAGTTAAATATTAATTTCTCATTTCCAGAACTAAAAAAACATATTTATAAATTCATATCATATTATACTCAAAATTTTTGTTCCCAAATCAGCAATGATATAATCTGATAGTATTATTCAAGTAGGAGGGAAAATCAACCTGAACATAAATTTACTATGATTAATTGATTATTAGTAGGTGATTATGTTTCCATATCATTATAAAAGCATAATAAAGAAATAATTTAGTTTTATCGGTATGATATATCATAATTATAATGAATTATGAGATGATGTGATGTATATGATACAATTCCGTAGTATAAATAAATTTATTTCATCTTATTTCACTTTTTTAAGATGGTTAATTTTATAATTATTTTAAACCATTCATATAATTAAGAGGTTATTACTTTTTTATTATGATAAATTTACTGATATATTAAAAATCATATTAATCCTTTAAGTCCATTCTAATGACTATCCTTTTAATGTGATGATAAAATGGAAAAAAAATCAATAGTTTCATGGTGGTAGTAGTTCGTACATGAAAATGTAATATGATTTAATATTAAAAATATTAAATATTTCATAAATATATTAATTATATATTAAATTCCCTATTTATGAAAACTATATAACTTTCTAAATTAAAATTAATCATTTTGTGTAGTGGAGATGGTAGTCTTCCCAACACATGATTCACCTTTTCTCTATTATTAAATGAAATGGGGATGATCGTTAATGTTTAAACCTTAATTCGAAGAACATATAAGTATAAAAATAATACTTATGTTTTTATTATTATATGGTAAATAAAATGTATAGAAGAAGAAATTAAAATAATGAAATTGGAAAAATAATCAAAGGTTTGAAACATTTACCTCTGTTCTTAGATTATATCCTTTGAGAAAGGGATTAAAACTTTCAAGGATGGTCATTTGAGAATGAAATAACCACCTAATATTTTTTACGAGTGTTGAGGATTGGTTTTTTAGAGTTTTTTCAGAAAGTAATTAGTTTTTATGCGACATGACGCGAGGTAGAAGTTCCCATTTTATAAGTAAAAATGTGTAGAATTTTTTTAAATACCCAAATATTTTTAGTAATGGGATGTCACTATCAAGAAATGTTGTTCAACAATTATTTGCTAATAGATTGGATAATATATAAGGGTTATAAATAACTCAACCAATCAATTATAAATATTTTTTAAAACAACTTTTCCCCATTACATCTAATGAAACACATTATTAGAATTTTAGTTTTCTCCATGGAAACTACTGTTTATATTGGTATTTTATCCATTACGCCCAAAACTAAAATGGACAATATTATAAAATTTTGAAATAATTATTCCAAATATGAAATCCATTTTGTTTGATAATGGTCATTATTATACAACTTGATCTTATTGATATCAATTAGTTTTAAAATACTAAATGTATAATGTATTAAAAATAATATTTTTTTGAAAACCAACTCTTACATTATCAAATGTCAAATATAAGTTTATAAATTATTATAACGTTTTTAGAACTATAAATTAAATTATAAAATAAAAATTTCTCCTTAAAAAAGATTCATGAATTTCTAATTCATACTTATATATTTATAATTCAATAAAATTAATGTTATTTGTAAAAAAGATATCATAAATCAACTTAAAATTATTCTTTTAAAAAAACCCCAAAAAACCATCTTATGCTGATATTTAAATTTTGAAATTTAAAATGAAGTTATTATTTTCAAATAAAAAATCTTAAATTGTTAATTTTTTATTTAGAATATAATAAAATAAATTATTGATGTAAAATGTTTTCCCCATCTTTTAAATGGTTCCTAAAAAATGAAATATTTATTTCAAATTATTAATCAAAGAAATATGTTAATATTTAATTATTTTAATTTATTATAATATATTTTATTTAATTATTATTATATTTTTAATGTAATTTTAATATGATGTTGTCTATTTTATTAGGCTGTTGAATTAGGTTTCTGTTGTTGGTGACTCGATCCATCTATGATAATATGAATTTAATGGAACAAAAATCCTATGTCGTTATATGTTTTCATGTATTTTGTTGGACTGATGGGAATCCATTATTATTTTTATCCCATAATAAGATTTTATTGAATATCCAACATTTTAAAAAAAAAATTCAATGTTCTATGGTTAAGTGGGAATTTTTTCAAAAAATGTATTTATGATAAAGTCAATATACTTAAATAGAGAAAAATTTTCTTGACTGAAATAAGTGTGTAAAGTTATTGATATTGTTTTATGGATAAAATGTAAACTTTGTAAAATTTTCCACATTGATATATAATTTACCGCATATTTATCTAAATATCATTACTATATTTCTAAAGTACATTAAATTTCCACTAGTTTTATAAATAATGTAATTATGTGTTTATTATATAATGGGTCATTATAGTCTGTTTGAGTGGAAATGTTTTGATCCTATTACATTTTAGTAGAATAATAAAAGAGACACTTAATATATTTAGTTTTATTTTAATTTTATCCCATGTATGATTGTGTGGATGTCAATGTTGCCTCATCTAACACATGTATTTTTAGAATGGTTTGTCGTAGATGAAATATGGAAACTAATGTGTGAAGGAATCAAGAGGAAAAAAATTCTAAATCAAAAATCATGAATAGTTTAAAAATAGTATTTGGTGGATGTGTATACATTACTGACGTAGGATATTAATTGTGTCACTTGTGAAATAGAAAAACAAAATTATTTAGAGAGGAGTATGTCTATAGTAGATAATTTCATGAACAAACACCATCCAAGTTTTGGTGATTCTTCTATCCCTATGAAAAATAATGGATGGATAAATTCATTATAGAAGATATCTGATGTTTTGGGATGTATGAAGCATCAAAAGGTTAATATTTATATTTATTATTTTCATTGTAAAACTAATTATAATAAATATGGATTAAGAATACTAATGAATAGGATGATATTGATGCTCTAGAATGGATTCACTTTTAATAACATTTCCTCAAGATGTATTTGGAAAATTCTTATATAATTATTATATAAATAAATAATACCAAGATTATGAATAGGAAAGAAGACTCTATGTCCATATACATTGAAATATTTACTACATTGTCCAAGTTTTTACAAATTTTTTAGGTTATGAGACTAATCTTAATATATTTTATACAGGTTTGAGGCCAAGTATATGATGGTAGTTGTCCTATCATGAATTTTAATTATAAAAGTTTGATCTTCTTTGTGCTATAAATTTGGATATATAGTTTGTCGACCCATATGTACTTTATGATAACAATGGTAATATTTTTTTAAGGGGGAATGGAATGGAGAAGAATTAAATAACGAAATCTGTAGGTAAGCCTCCCAAATGTCCAATATGTGGTAAAAGAAATTTTAGTGACTGTTTTATTGTATCATTAATGTTTTACCAATGATGTTTTCTTCATCATTTTTCTTTTGGAAAAAATGATATGTGTTCTCCTTAGAAATGTAATGGGATAACTAATAATCAACCAATAATAAGATGTTTTAAAGGCAATGAGTAGAGATATTATGCTATAACATATTGGATGTTAGTCAATCAAGGATGGAATCTTCATAATCACAAATAAAAGGTTTAAAAAATAATTTAATACTACCACTATAGATTCAAGACCATCAATTGATGTAGTTACATATATATGAATTTTTTATTTAGTAGAATCTAATTTCTTGTTTGATTCAGGATCCAAACATTAAAATCCTGACCTAGTACTCACATATGAGACAACGTTGTTTGGTTATGTGACCTATGTCATGCCTCCCCATATTTAAGAGGCATTTGAAAAGAATTTTGGGTATAAGGATTATATTGGTGATATAATACACTCTTAATTAGAGTTTTGATAACATGGTAAATAATTATAGATTATCCAAAATATAGAAAGAAACATAAATAACCAAATAATATTTCATAGTAAAATAATAGGAAAAAATTAACAATCCAAATGATAATAAAATAATTAACATAATAGACAAATGAATCTTAATGATATGTTGAAAATCAATAAAATTAAATAGAAAAAATCTCTATAAAAGACACCAACGACCCTGATCATGGACCCCATGATGGCCCCTTCTCCATGCTCCAACCCATCTAGAAATCCAATGTCAACAAACAACGTCCCTTTCCCTTATATATATCTAAATACATGATGTCTATCTGAGTACAAAATTATGGAAAAAATATATTGTGAGTAGAAAAATGTTGGCAACCATAAACAATGTCTAAACAAATCCACTCTCATTATATAGTGCACTCAATTTTGTGATTAAAATGGGTATTAATTTAACAATTATCACTGTATAGAAAATAAATCCACTAAAACATAGGATATTGGATGACTAGTAAGATTATTTAAACCTAAATTGGTTTTATTAAATACATCTCTATCTTCTATGTAGAGTTATGTGTTTTGGAACAACACAAAAATCGATGTGATATTGATCTTTTTCATTTACCGAGTGGGTCGAATTTAAAACCACGATTCCAAACTCAATTCTGTAGGTTTACACACTTTAATATAATATTTTTTAAACTTGGGTAAATGGCACAAAAGTTTTCCAGGTGTGTCACTGATATTCAAGAGCACCAAACCCAAAACATCCATGTTTTAAAGGGTCTGCACTGGGTGATGGTTTTTCTAAAATCATGTTTCCCATAATAGGAAATTGTGTGGGTATAAACTGGTGGAAAAATCCATGTTCATTGGATGTGCATAGTTTGTCAAACCATGCACATAGACGAAAAAGTTGGTGTTTATATGGATTACCCAAACACTATACACCACACAGTTTATGCACAGTTTCATAAATAGTGTGGGGAAAACCATGTGGTTTGTTCTACATTTAGAAATTAATTTAATTCGAATTAAAATTAAATAAAATGATAACTAAAGATCCAACCCCTCTTTCCTTGGGTGTTGTGTGAGAATCCTCCCCTTCATCGTGAGGTATGATGCACCCCTCCATCTTAGCTCCTCTTCTTCACATCGATATACCTATTTTCCTTTCGATTTCATCCTCGAATCGTCGAGGTAAGGGGTCTAGCTTCTTCCCCTCTCTCATTTGGGAAAACTTATCCTCTACCTTATCTTGATTTCTTCCAGGCTTAACCTAGGGTTTGAAGTTAAAGTGATAATCAGATTTTTTTTCAGTGTTAGGGTATGTTAAGCGTCCACCGGGACTCCCTTGTTCATGTTCCAGTATCCACTGCTGAAGGTGAGGCGAATGGGTTCAATTTTTCTCATCACCCTTGATTTGGGTTAGGTTATTCACCCACTATTTTTTCACCCATTAATTTAGTATCATGAGGTGTTCATGACTTCCAAGAATTTTTGTTATGGTGCATTAAACCTTGTCACTATGTTTTTATTGTTGTAGTAATTGTTGTTGGGAGATTTTCACATCCTTGAGTGAGAGTGCACATATAACTAGGTATTTATATATATAAATATATATATCTTCCATATGTTTATTCTCTCATGGAAAGGGAAATATGTACATTGGTTTAAGGATATATATATGAATGAATGTGTGTGCGAGTGGAGGAAGGCTTCGAGTGGTCATCGCAAAATCTATCGAGTTCCATAGTAGTTTGGCATAGTCAACTACTTGATGTAGTGTCCCTAACCATTTCCTTTTATTTAAGAATGTATTAGTTTTATATTTAATGATTCGTTAATAATTTTAAAAGAAATTATGGAATGACCTTGTTAATTTTATAATTTATTTTCCTCATAAATAATGTCATGAATTTATCATAAAACCCCCTAATGGTGGTTCATTGTCTTCAAGATAAAAATTAGTGATTATACTTTTATGCTTTATTAGCCTATTGTACTGATAATTCCTTATGAATTGATGTTACATTTTAAATATGAAATGTTTAAGACATACCCCCTTATGAAATTATGAAAAAATTGTTTCCCATTTAAAATAACTAAATAACAAATTCAATGTCTAAGGGCTTGGTCCATTTTTTATATTGGAATTACTTGTGTAGGTGATTTCCATTTTCCATTGGCACCTCTTATGTGACCCATGAGGCCTTATAAAAAAATTGACTTGTTTTGGTAAATTGAATGAGTTGAATTAAAATAAATTGTTTATACATGATGATTCAGATTCAAATGAATTTAGTAAATTATTTTTGAATGTATTGAATCATATTAATACACTGGTCATAAATGGATTATCATGTAGGAATTACAAGGATGAACTCAATGGTTTATTATAATAAACCATGGATGATACATGGATTCCAATGTAGTAATCCCATGGATGGACTCAATGGTTTTTTATGTTAATACCATGAATGATCCATGGATTCCTAGGTTGGAATTCCCTGGGTGAATTCAATGATTTATTATATTAACACATTGGTTGATACACGGATTCCCAAGTAAGAATTCCATGGATGGACTCAATAGTTTATCATATTAACACCATGGGTAATACATTGACTCCCATGCTAGAATTAGATGGAAGGACTCAATGATTTATTATATTAATACCATGGATGATATATAGATTCCCATGTTTGAATGTCATTGGATATCACAGGCCTCAATACCCCCTTCGACCTAGCATACATGGACTCACATATGTAATGTTGGTATACATGCTCCTAGGACTCCAACTAGTACATTTACCAAATTTCCATAAAAATGATAATTAAGATCAATGAGGATTACTTGGTCTTCTAAAAATATCATCTGGACCTTCTTGGTTTGACACATTCATTACATAGAACAGTCATGATTTTATAGACACAAAGGTTACATGGGTTCTTGGATTTACATGCCACGTTCCATGACTATAGTTTTTCTTGGTGGCCCAATCCCCATCCTAAGTATTGTATCATGGATTATGTCACTCTATAGGGATGTAGGGAACGTAACCTATCCACTAGTGTGTGTGTGTGTGTAGTGATTGGTAAGAATTATTCTAGAAATGAGCTGAAAAAGGAATAGCAGTGTGGTTTCTCTTAGGAATCCGGTTGGGTGATTGATCATTTACTCAGTTTTGTTGAATTCTAAATACATGAAAAATGTTTAATTTATATTGAAATGTATAGATTTTTCTATACACCAATGGGGCCTTCATACTGAGATTTATCTCTCACACCTTACTCGGGCTACTATTACAGTAGGGTACCCGAGTAGGCCATATATTTGCAGGACATATATTGATTGCTTGTTGTTTTCTCCATGTGTGGGGGAGTTAGGATAAATGGAATGGGCTCGAGATCAAGATCCTCATGGAGATTTCCTCTATGAATTTTAGTTATTCTCTTTACACGAGTCCTAAATTAGTCCAAATTTTAATGAATGTTCTATGTTTACTATTTTAGATTATATATCGTCATCATCTGGACATATATGAACAGTTTTAAATTGGAATTTTCCCTTTATATTGAATTATTATATCATTCGATTGCTAATTTTTCATTCATTTATTTGCTATTTCGGTTGTGATCTATTATGTTGTTTCTATTATAGCCCATATTTACTCTAATTACGAGGGTTAGTCCCCCCCTGGACCACCTTTACACCAATGCTGGTAGCTATCTACCTCTGGCATACTCGAAGGTGTACTTCAGGCCATGTGACCCACCAGTCTGGCTAGAGAATTAGTGGTAATAGAGGTCAGGATGTAATGAAGTGGTATCATATATTAAACTTTTCCTTCATCATAATATTTTGGGTAGGTAGATAGGAGGCTAGGAATGTGTCAGCGCTTTGTTAATAGTCATGCTTAGGACTGATCACCCCACGTACGGGAAATTCCCAGGTCTCCGGGGCTAGGAATTTTTTGTTCATATTTTTTGATGTTATAGTTGATATGATATCACCTTTAGTGACTGTTATAATATCCAATTCTTATTAGATTATGAGTTTATGGTACTTCACCCCGATATTGGTTAGGAAAGAATGATTCATTGAATGCATCAAAATAGGTACATAAAAATTTACATGTCTTGCATATTCCAGCTCATGTAGTTTCTTTCACAGTTCCCCTTCTTATTGGATTCTGTGCCTCAAGTGCTATCCCATGATTTGATTTATACCTATTCAAGCAATTCATATGGATGACTTCAATGTTTACTACATATTATAGAATGATTCTGTGATTAAATTTTCACGCTTCTGTAATTTTAGAATGTTACTCTTTGTTAGCTACTTTTAGTTTCATGATATCTTTCTTCGATATATAATTCGTTTCATTTGAAAAATTAAATGGTTATGATTGTGACAGGAGAAATTTTTTACTTGAAAGATGTATGGTAACCCAATATCTAGGCAGTGGTAACACATGTATTTGAAAAAATATAAAAGGCTATTAAATTTTAAAAGAAAAGGAAAATTTGATTTCAAATGGGAGCCAAATGACAAACTCTAAAGTGTAAGGGTGATTTATAGGTTCGTAGATGTCCACAAATATAACTAGATTTTTGTATGTGATCATGATAAATTTGTAATTGATTTTGGTTTAAATTTATAGGTTCCAATTTTCAATTCATGTAGTGTATGGGTGCTTCATGAATTGGGAAATTATAGCCTATGTTAAATGTAATAGAATTATGTATTGTGAAATGGCTACAAATGTAAAGGGATGTATAATTTTGATCTGAAATAAAGTTAATTACCTTCTAAAATCTGAAATAGGACCCAAGTAGGCCAATTGGGACATGTACTACTTAGATAACCCGGTCTTCTTGTTTAGAAGTTTAAAAACAGAGCAACATCTATTGGGTAGGTTTATAAAGAACCCATGATGGATTAAGTGGAAACTTTTATGGAAATGTTTATTTTAAGAAGGATTTTATTTTGATAAATTTCCATCTTATGTCAGAATATCAAGAATTGTAAATTTTTTAAAAGGATGTTTTCTGAATGATGCATGTTTTTTCCTTGGGGCGTTGGTTAAACTCCTGTACCCTTTTTTTGTGTCAAATAGCTATACATGATGTTTGGAATAAATATTTTTATGATTAAAAGAATAAATATGATTAAATATAAAGCTTTTGGAAATATAACATGTAGTGGTGTATTCCTTTTAGAACACTCATGTATAGGTAGTCAATGATTCCCTTTGTTTCTTAGGAATGGAAGCTTGAGAATTTTCCATTGGAGTTCTTTTACTTTTAGAAATGGATGACAAGATCAACTTTTGAGACTGCTCACTTCAGTTGGTGTGACCTAGTGATAGGGTTGACACTTATATTTTATGTGGGCCAAGTTCATGGTAGGAATGACCTTGAGAACATAAATCCTTTCTGAGGTTTTCATCTTTTTGATGTTGGGTGTCATTCGGGTACTGTCTCCCCATGTAGGAGTTTGAGTTTCTAATTGACGACCTTTTTGGATAGGTGGTTGGGTTTTCTCACCATTATTAATCTAGTGAGCATCGAGTAAATATTGTTTTCAACTGGTTAAATCTTCCTCGGTCATGGTTGGATGATTTGCAGTTTTCTTGACCGTTTCTTCTCCACAGTGATAGATTATTGAGTATGTTATCAACTAGGTTATTGTTCATGTGGGGAAATATGACTCTGGGAAAAATATTTTTTATGGGCCATCCAATATATGAATTTATTGGTTTTAGAACCCTATATTTAGTATTTTGTATGTTAGTTTTGGTCATGTATCCTTGGTGTATTATGGATTTATATACATGATACCATCGAGTTCTAAATGAAATAATAAACTGGTCATGTTCGGTGAATTCTTTGAGGCTTGTACTATTGATTATGGTCTCTAGTTATCTCCAAGTAGAGTGACTATAGAATTAAGAAATTATGTTCATACCAATGCTCACGATAGTGTTTTTAGATACTCAGGTCCTATGAAATTACAATCATTTTGGTTTTGATATATACTAGGGTGTGGCCTTTTTTACGCTTAACGCGGTGACTGTGACTTGGAAAAACATCACATGTTTGTTTATAGAGATTTTCATCTAGCTCACTTATGAGTGGCTAGCCTACCCTTTTGTTTTGAGGAATGGTACACTCCTAAAGTAGGGAGTGTCACATATTTTCTGTTATTTATGCGCCCTTCCAAGTATAAGGATTATACCATGGAATACCATTTGTAAATGGTCGATGTCACTTGATTTCCCTTGAGGCGTGCAAATATTAAATCATGTCGATTCTTGCTCAGTAGCATGAAATTGTTGTTGATTTTTATTTATGGTTGGTTGTAATTCATACCAAGAACTTCATATTTGATATGGTGGAGGTTTCTCAAACATTCTTGGTAATCCCTGATGTCCTCTTACTATACAGTTTCTTAGATAAGAGAATGTCTCATATCCTGACTTCATCCTTGATGAACTAAGGGAGCATTGGTCTTACACCACACTGAAGCGTTAAGCTGTTGTGCTTCTTAGTTGGATTCTATCATTATTACACACTGACGTGTGGTTCATATCAATGATTGGTAATTCCCCAGTGATTCTCAGGTTCCCATGAAAGAATACCTTAGTCGAACTAAAGGACTCCAGTCATTTCTTTTCACTTGATCACTATGAGGATTCCACTATAGGCATAGTTTATGTTCAACATTGGATGTTTTTGGATTGTACCAACATATTATTTGTAAAATGGAGTGTAAAATACCTTTTAATAGTTCAAAAAACTATAGTTTAAATGGATGAGTGATGGTTAGAACTATGGAGCATCACATGGAGTAATGTATTGGATTTGAAGAATACATCCATTGTAGACATTATATGTCTTTGACAAATGCATTTTTGTTCAGATTGAATTTTCCTAGATGCATATTCTGGCCATCTTTGAGAAAATTCGACCAAGTGGGTCGAATCATTCTCTCTTATTAATTAAATGTTTTGGATCGTAAGGTAGAATTTAAAATCACTTTTTCATGTTAAGGCGCTTTTATTTTTACGGTTGGCGTTGTCTTATTATAAAGATTACATGAATAATTTATGTTAAGTTGATTAGGATTCACCCATTCATTTTAATGGAATCATGCAAAGATCATCGTTAAGAATCGTAGATGAATGATTTGTATGAAAATTTCAATGGTGGAGGTATCATGGCTTGGAATTGGAATCTTCTTTATGTTAAGAACTATGGTGGGGAGCATCATTGGTTTAATGTTTATCATGATGATGAGATTATCATATATCTATCATAAAAGGCTCATGTAAGCCCATTTTTAGTTTTTTAGTTGGAAAAAGAGCATTCTCTAGAGTTGTGATGGATTAAGTAATGCTTAGTGGTGCATTGGATATAGGAAACACAACATGAAAATTTGAACAAGAATTCATGACCTTATTCCATCGGGTGATGTTTTAGTTTTTTTTACTGAAGACTACTCTAGTATGAGAAGTTCTAATATGGGGAGATTATAGAGTTCCATGTTTTTTAAACAAAAAAAAAATAAATGGGATTTTTGGTTTTTCATTTACTGGGTTGGAAAAATTTAAAACCAAGCACCATAACAACATTCTATGATTTGAAATACTTTAATGTGTTGTTTTTTGACTAGGGTAATGGATCACAAAGTTTTCTGGGTTTCTTGGTGAGTTTCAAGAGCACCATACCCAAACCATATATGTTTTAAAGGATCTAAATGGGGTGCATGGTTTATCAAAAACCATTCATCCCTTAGAAAGAAAAATCATGGCATTAAATAGGTGTACAAAGGAATGCACATATACTGCATATTGTTTCTCAACCCATGTTCCTAGCCCACATAGTTGGTGTTTTCACGTAGTACCTAAACACTTTACACTACATAGTTTGCACAATGTTTTTCAAACTGTGTAGTTTTTTATTATTTAAGAATTTCAATTAATTAATATTAAATTAAAAAATCTAAAACTAAATAACTCACTCCTCTCTCCCTGGGTATCTTGTAACAAGCATCCCCTTCCTCATGAGGCACAACAAACACCTCCATATTATTTCCTCTTCTGCAAATCGATCCGCCTGATTTTCCATCAGATTTCCTGCTTGAATGGCCAATGTAAGGCATATGTCTCTTTTTACTCCCTCTATTGGGCCATTTTATTATCTCTCTTAGCTCTAATTCATCTCATCCGAACAAATTGTTTGATGTTAATTTGATTTTTGGTTCTTTTCAGTGTAACGACAAGCCAAGATTCCACATGGACTCCCTTGTTCATATTCCAAAATCCTCCACCAAAGGAAAGGTGGGTTGGTTCGATTTGGCTCACCATCATCGATTTAGGGAAGGTTATTCACATGATATTTTTTTTCTCACACTCTAATTTAGGACCTTATATTATTTATGGGTTACTAGAAATTTTATTGAGTTGTATTCAACCTTTCTAATATGTTTTTATTGTTACTGTAATTTTTGTAGGGAGATTTGATCATATTTGAAGGAGATCACACATATACATAGGTGTTTGTTTATATATATATATATATATATTTCATTTTTGTATTCTCTCATTGGAGGGGGAATACATTCATTGGTTTAAGGATATATATATCTGTGTGTGTGTGTGTGTGTGTGAGTGCGGGGAGGTCTCGAGTGGGCACCACAAAATCTTTTGGGTGAAAAAGTAGGTTGGTGTCGTCTACTTCTTGAGGTAGGGACCTAACCTATATCTTTAATTTATGAATTAATTTTTTCCCTGATTAATTTTTTGTTAATAATTTGAATTGAAATTCTAGAATGAACTGCTTAATTGTGATAATTGATTTTTTTGTGAAAGAATGTCATGATTTTATAATAAAACCCCTCCAATGAAGTCGCGATATCTTCAAGATAAAAAGTAGTGATTATAATTTTATACCTTCCAGGCCCTTTGGAATGATAATTCCTTGTACGTTGATGTTACATTTGAAATATAGAAAGTTTAGCACATGACCTCTAATGGAATTAGAAAAATAGAGATTCCATTTTTAAATTATTAAAGAACCAAGTCACCATCTTACTTATTAGAACGATTTTTAGATTTGAGTTACCTATGCAGGTGATTGAATTTTTCCATTCACACATCCTAAGTTAACCATGTATCCTTATAAATACAATTGACTTGTTTTAGAAAACTGAATTATTTGAATTAAATGAAATGGTTAATGCATTTTGATTAAAAATCAAATGATTTTATTAAATTGTTTTCATATTTTTTAAGTCATATTTAAACTGTGGGTGATACTTGGATTCCAATGTAGTACTTCCATGGATAAACTCAATGGTTTATTATATTAATACCCTGGATGATAAATGTAATACCATGTTGGAATTCCATTGATAGAATTAATGGTTTATTTTGTTTAGAACATGGATAATACATGGATTCCCATGTAAGAATTCCTTGGAAGGGATCAATGGTTTATCATCTTAACACCTTCAGGGATACATGGATTCCCTTGTAGGAATTACATGTACATACTCAATGGTTTATGATATTAAAACCTTGAGTGATATGTGTATTCCCATGTAAGAATGCCATGGAAGGACTCAATAGCTTATTATTTGATTACCCTTGATGATATATGGATTCCCAATCATGAATTCCATGGGTTTACTTGAGCGTTGATACCCATTTTGATCTGGTTTACTTGGAATCACATAAGAAATGATGGTATACATGCTCCTAGGACTCCAACTTGTTTATTTACCGTGTTTCCATTGATATGCTCGTGGGACTCGATGTGGATTTCATTGTATTCTAATCCTTGGATATGAAATATTTTAGTCTGAAACATTCATTATTCAAACTAGTAATGATTGTATTGATACACAGGTTAGTTGGGCGCTGGGCTTTACATGACACATTACATGATAAGAGTATTTCCTGGTGGCCCACTCGACATCCCAAGTGTTGTAGAATGGAGTATCTCACTTTATAGGGATGTAGGGAATGTAACATATCCACATATTTATATATATTTAGTGACTGATCAGACATATTCCAGCTATGAGCCAAAGTAGGTATAGCTGTTAGGTTTCCCTTAGGAACCTAGTTGTGGGGTGGTTCATTTATTGAGTTATTTTTCCTTCTTTATACATGAACATTGTTTAATTTTAATTTCACTATTTGAATTGGGATAGACACTAGTGTTTATAGCATATTGAGATTTATATGTCACACCCTACTTAGGCCACCATTGCACATGGGTGCCTAAGTAGACTATATATTATCTAGACTAAGGTTGATTTATTATGTTACTTTTCCTCTACACAAGAGTTAGGAGAAGATAACTGAGAAAGGGATCAGAATGCTTGTGAAGATCACCTTTGGTATTTTTAGTTCTTCTACACACATGATTCATGTATTTTTCTGATTTATAAATCATGTAGTATGATTATGTGTTAGCATATTTATCATCATCATCTGGACATACTTGTAATGTTGGAAATTGGAATTTTCCAATGATAATCAATTATTTTATTATTATTCTCCAAGTTTTTCATTTAGTTATACATATCTTTCATTGTGGTCTGTTATTTATTTTCTATTATACAGTTGGTCTATTCTGATAATGAGGGTACAATAACCCCACTGAACCACCTTTACACCCTCACTGCTAGTCGGCAGCCTCTGGCGTATGGGGAGATGCTCTTGAGGAAATTTCACTAACCGGTGCATCTAACAATTTAGATGTATTATAGTTTGTTACATTACAGTGGGTTAGATCCTCTTGCATCTAGAAATATCACTCATATTAGTGGAAGATTTACCTTCAAAATAGGAATCACAAATAGCATGTCAAGAAAAAATGGTGTTGTCCCTCAATCTATTATGAACATCTCCCTTAATCATACATTAATATCACCATCAGAAAAATAGTGACTCTAGAACATACCCTCAGGTGAATCTTGTACCCTAAATATAATCCTCTAGTTGTGTCAAACACAAAGAATCCTACTCTTATGCGGGAACATAACCATCAATTTTTCCCTCAGCCATCACTCATGCTCCTCCTAAGAACCATACACAAGCATAGTTATATCATGACAAAATCTCAACAAAACGTTCATCATCATTCCCTCTAAAACGAGTGATAATTTGTTTAATGACATGGAAAAACAAGATAAATTGATCATCAAGGCCAAGAAAATGATACCTGTCATCATAACCCATAATGGTTGATTCACCAAATTACCATTTCTCTGGGAATTTAAATTGAATTATATCAGGATCCCAATTATCATAACAATTGTAACATTTTTAGCTTCATATATGAATATATCCAAAATCCATCAAAATGAAAGTATATATATCCATATCTGATCATAAAAACACCTCAAGCCAATTACCTGTTGATTAACTGATTGTTGTCCTTGTGAATCTATTTCAATAAATCACCATAAATAACATCTTATGAAAATTAATTATTTTAAAATAGAAACCAATGAAAATTGTTTAGACAAAATAATCATTATCAATTCAACCAATTCATATTGAAATTAAAGGTAGGATCACTTTACATGTGGATGAAAGACCATTATCAACAGTAGTAGACCCAACGGATTCCATGAAATGTCTAAGTAATGTGATCAATATCAAAATAGTAAATCATCCAATTATTTGGGTTGTGTGTATGATGTTATGGTGTTACCAGTGTTAATTCCCATAATAAAGATATTAGATTATATGAAAGGGTGTTTTTATAGAACACCAAGCATACATGATAATAAGAATATGAAATACTAAAAACATCAAATATAGTGATTGGTACTTTATCTATTCCCAAAAGGATTGGGTAACAATTAATTGATCTGAAGAGTTCATGGATTTTATCCAGTTGAAAGGAGCTCAAAATGACTTAGAATAGCTCACTGGTGTGTTTATGGTTCAGGTAAATGAGATGAGAGAAAATGAAGATCAAAGAGGGTTTAATAATTTATAGTCATTATATGAAAAAAACACTATGATGAAACCTAATGGGAAATAATATGAAAAATCATAAAACATTACATTCTATTGTAAAACCCAAGGGACCACACCATATCCTCCCCTGGTGAAAGCATATCCAAGATTTGTGGTGGACTCTATGTCATTGATCCAATAAGATATGGACATATGATGGTGGAACCGAAGACACCTTGCTGCTTCCTTCCCTCCTTCGGCATGGCCTGGCCTCGGCAACGACTTCTCATCTCAGCTCGGCATCAATGGGTGAAAATATATGTGTTCTAGCTACATTATTGGCTTGGATGTGGCTTCATTGTGCCTTTAGACTTCGGTATCTCATTCAAAGATGACTTTGACATTCTGGGCTTCAGAACCTCATCTTGGGGTTAGCCTGCATCAGCTTCGGGATCTCAGATCAGTGACGACTATGTCTTCATGATCTCATTGTGGTCAGTGTTCTCACTATATTGTACCTGCCTACATCTTTTCAAAATTTTGTCTCTACTACGGTGGGCTCGGCGTCGGCTTTGGTGTGATCAGCGGCGTCTTTGGCATGCCTTCCAGATCCGAGATCTATGCTCGGCTCTGTCCCGACTTGACGTTGGATCTGGCACGCGCCAATGGGATTAAGGTCGGCTCTAGTGGACCAAAGGGGGGAGGATGTTCAATTTGGTGATGCAGTAATTTGTTCCCATGATTTGATTTGGTGAAGTTCGGATCATGTTTGATTGCCCGTGGAATTGGTGGTATCTTGGTGGTGCTGATGGTGTGGATGGCTATGAATCTGTCAGAAACCTACTAGTTGATTGTTGTTGGAAGTGAAATGGATGGACAATTGGGGCACCAAAACATTCTATAAAGTCTTTCTTCAGATGAAGATAGATCCGGTCTTCTTCACCATGCATGTCATTTTGGATTTAGATGATTGAGAGGGCATGGTGTTGCCATCGGTACCGGGCCCATGCATTCTTTCACATGATAGATTACTAAGCAGTCATGCATTGGTGGAGGCATGACTTAATGTTTTTTATAATGGGTGAAGCAATTCTTCGTATGCTTGTTCTGGGATGCAACCCTCTTTCTTTTCAAAAATTTTTAATGTCTTGATGTCCTTAAAGTCATGGTTTCCCCCTTATCCATTAAAATGGGGCTTATCAAAAATAAAAAAATCAGCCTTTGGGCCATTCTGTCAGTCATGTAACCATGACCCTACTATGCATCCTTGATCTTCATTCCATATTGGAAAAACTCTCCGATAAAATAAACAGTACATGATGTCGAATCAACTGCTCAATATCCATTCTTCCAACTTCATCCAAGAACAAACACCTCGAACCAAGGATTAACAACCAATGATAAGAATGTAACATTAAGAGGATATTTAAAACATGAAGAGGAACATACGTGATAAAAATACGAGATCCTATAAAAAAATCATTTATATGCGATAAATTTTCACGTAAAATATAAATACCCTCAAATTTAATATATTCAGAACCCATTGAATTACACTCCTTATGATAGAGTTATATCAACAATATTTTTTAGAAACCCTCATATTATCATCAATGTAAATGTTTTTCCCAAAATCCTTATTCATATTAAAATTATAATGTTTGACATCATTCTATATATGGATTTGATTTCAATTTATCATGATATGATTGATTGTAGAGCTAAATAAGTTTACTTTTAAAGTGTCTTCCATTTTATACATAAGATAAAATCAAAGCATTTGATAATATATGAACAGGAATAAAAACTATAAAAAAATAAGTTAATATTATCTTGTACATATTATTGAAAAGATAGTAACAACAGATATTAGTTATCTTCTAGTGTTAAATTAATATAGGGATGTATTTCCTAATGATTTTATATGTCTTATTCTTCATCAGGAGGGAAAATTTACTATTCAAATAATTTTTGATTTTATACCTATTTCGAAACACGCATATAAAATGGTTTCATTAGAAGTCATGGAATTCATAAATTAGTTATAGGAATTACATAATAACTATCTAATCCACCCTAGAACTTTACCTTCAGGTTAACATATTTTGTTGGTATAAATGAATATTGGATCCATGATTATTTTAACTTATTATAAATAACTTAATGAAAACTATATTAAAATAATGTATATTTATCCTCTTATCCATGACTATTTTGATCAAATATAGTGTACTCAATATTTTTCAAATATAGATATTAGTTCTGGGTCTCACTAGCTAATGGTGGAGGTGGTAGAAATTCTAAGCATGTAATTTAATACTAGTCATAGGAATTATGAGTTTGTGGTTATGCCTTTTGGGTTAATGGATACACTCTATATATGAATGTGTATTATGAATAAGGTTTTCCAAGAGTATTTGGATAAATTTCTGAGGTTTTAATTCATATTATTTAGGATTAATATAAAATTAATGTAGAACAGTATAGACAATTATTCTTTTCCTTTCATACATTACATGAAAATAAGTTTTATATAAAATTTAGTAATTGTAAATTCTGGCAGTTGCAAGTTTCTTTCCATTGGAATATTATTTCAAAATATGGAATCACTATAAATCCAACTAAAACAAAATGTTTGAAGAGTTTCCATTGAAAAAATGACATTAAGACTCTATGTTAACTTGGATTGGGGGGATACTATTGAATGTTGGTTGAAAACAATTCATGGTTGTTGAGAACAATAACTATTATAATTTAACACGGAGTTAAATTTATCCAGAAAAAAATAATGTGATAATAGTTTCCAATATTTTATATGATGATTAGTTAATGCTATAGTGTTATCCTAGATATCAATAAATTATGATATTATTATATACAATGTTACTTCATTTAATAGAAGTTGTCATGTCTTGATGTAAATTTATCTATTAATCAAATATGATTTACATCAATTAAATATTAATTTGAAAAATTAACTTACATATGATCTTGAGCCTCTAGTAGTTGTTTTTCATTACAAAATTTACTCTTATTTTATATGGTGTATAATGTGATACATTTACTATTCATATAATTTTAATGTATATATTTACATAAATTTAGAGGAACATTAGGGTAGGGAGATGGTTAGGGCTAACAAAGGATTATGATTTCATGATTCAATATCATATTGGAAACAAAATAAATTTAAAAAATTCCAAGAGTTAAAAATACAATGTATTATTAAGTATTTTTTTTCAAACATGATATAATGGTTAATGTTTTAATGTTTTTTGGCATAGAAATTAAGCATGTTGGAACTCCATATTTTTTAGCTGATAGTGCAGTCATCCATGTAAAACAGAATTAATCTTTCATTAAATATATTTTGAATATAGGAAGTGGTGTAATTGGACAAGACATGTATGTTATATGAATTTAACAAAGAAAAATAATGTGGTCTGATATTTTTTATGAGTATTTATGTGACATTTTTATTTCCAGATGAAGAATGAATTGTTATGTAAACAATATTTCTTTCTATTTTTTTCCATCCAGAAGTTACTAAGTTATACCAAGACCCTTGTGACTATCTCTAGTATGTTAGAATAAATAAGGATATTACTTATTTCATTACGCAATGTTTGAGTTTACAACGTTTTAGGGAAAATGATAACCATGTAAGGGGATAATTTATACTTTTACGGTGCTAGAATGGAAATGATAAAATATGTCCATGGATTTTGTTGTGGGATTGCTAAATAAAATTTTTGGAAATAATGAGGTTTTAGTTATGTTGATCATTTGATCAAATCTGATCATTTTGGATCATATTTATCTTAATATTTATTGATGTCATCTTGCTAGATATAATATTAAACATATATTCATATTTAATTGAGTCGATATTCTTATTGTATCTTATTATGTTACAAAATTATCTCAAATTTATGGGTATGACTTCTGATGTTTTGGTGGAATGAATCAAATTTATTTACATATTTTCATCCTTAAACTAGTGATATTTTATATTAAAAATTCTTAATTTTTAAGATATTATTTTACTATTTCGAATTGAATTATCAAGGAAGTTAGAATCAATATCCTTATTTGGTGGAATATTCGTATAACAAAATCATTCACAACTATTTAAAAATAGAACATTTATTGGATTTATACCAGAAATGGTGTAAAAATTCATCACTTTGTGTTGAAATCGATGAAAGGAAGATGTTTGGAGAAGACATTTAATAAGGGATAATTAACAAGGTAATATTACATAGAACCATATGATTTTATATAGTAAAATCTAGAAATGTTATGCTGATAACGGGTGGAAATAACTTTCATTCGAGGAAGGAAATCAAGTTTTTATCGAAATATATATTTGGAAAGTGAATTAATTTTTGGTAAATAATAGAATGTTGTGGCCATAGTTTATTAGACCCTATAGAATTTAGGATAAAGTGGGGTCATGTTTTTTCTAGGTATCATTGTATCAAATTTTTTCACTGGTACATCACATGTTTCATGTTTATATCCTAAGAATGTATATACTTATTGAATATCTTGTTTTGAGGACTTTAGTAGAACAATTTTAGGAGAGTCCATATTAAAAATAAAATAAAGTTCAGGTTTTGGATTAAATTGAGTACAAACTGTTAAATAAGTTGATTTAACATGTTAATTTATATTGGATGGTTTACTTGAATATGGAAGAAACATTGGAATCTGAACATACTATGAGGAAAATATACCCACACATTTTTATGTAATGAATAAAATTATAAAGGAAAAATTTCATGAAGGGGGAAGAATACATCAACCAATGAAATATAAAAAATAAATCTGTCTTTTGATTTATATGTATTAATTATATGTATTCATATTATTAAAAGTTTTATAAATTACTTTATATAAATTTTCAATCAAAATAGGAAAAATATTATTTAACAAAATTATTCATCCATGTATTACATGGTCTTATTTTAAAGTTAATCATTATGATTTTATATATTAATTTTATTAAATTAGATTCATTTTTCTGATTTAAAATTTGAAATATATATTAAAGTGAAATTATATTATTTTTATGAAAATATTGACTTTTAGGTGAATAGTAAAAAATACTATTTTTTATTAAAATTTTAATTTATTTTAAATTACTTAAAAAATACAATTATATTTATGATTTGTTTTAATTTTAAATTAGTTCCATTTGTATAAAAATAATCCAATTATTTCCATATTATTCATCATTTTATTTTATTTTGGTATAAAATCATTTTTATTTCGGGGAAGGTCATTTTTCTAAAAACAAATAGATAAAGAATTTTTTTTCTAAAACATGGATATATATATATATTTTGAGTTTATTTCAACTACAACCTACATTTTCTTCAAAATTTGACAATTTTTATACTCTTAACCATGAGAATGACATATACTTATTTAAAAACCATTAATATTTCACAAGTTTTCCACTCACATCACTTATAAAAGTGCACCTCTTATTCTCACTTATACGCACACAATGAACCCTTTAAACCAACACAAACATACAAAAATATCTTCCCTATTTTTATTCCCACCATTAAATTTCCTTGTCTCATAAAAAGCTATCCAATGAAGCTCTATGCTGTATTCTAATAGATATTTTCAAAAAAATTCTAATTCTTAACTAAGTGTTTCATGTTTTTTATTCTTGCACTACCCTGAATTATTTTTTAACAATGAAAGAATAATATCATAATTTTTATTCAAAATAAAAAAATTTTATTATTATTATTATGTTAAATCCTTTTTCAATAATCTATTTTCTCGTATTGGAAAAAAAAAATTCTGTCATTGAAATATATCGACTACAACCTACGCAAAGTGATGTGTTTTATTTTTCATAACTGTATCAAATTGATGATAAAATTGAATGACTATGAGAATAAATATTATATATATAATGTAATTATGGTTATATATAGTTAATATAATAGTTAAAATTTTACCTTACCATCCATTGGAAAATGATAATGTCACTCATGTATATGTGTCCACTACTACCTACACATAGTGATGTGATTCAATTTTCATTTTAACCATTAAATGTTTGTTATAAAGATAAAAATAATTAATAAATAAGAAATTTTTATAATATTTTTTTTGTTTAAAATTATCTATTTTATTTTTTCCAACATATTAGATGATTGAGAATGTCTTTTATTTGTACATATGGGATACCATCTCTGTGAAATGATGAGATTAATTTTTCTTAACCACCTTGCATAGTTTGATTTAAAAGTGTATTAAATTTATAAATATAATAATTATAGATATTTCTTGATTATGGGGGTAATTTAACCCTGAACCATCTTATGAAGATTGAATCACTGGTGTTTTTGGTATTTTTATAAATCAAACGAACCCAAAATTTTCACCACGAACTTAAACATTTGACTAACTAAATAAGTCGTAAAATATAAAATAATAATAATAATATAGTTATCATTAATAATGTTACTATGGTAGTATAATATTAATATAATTTTATTATATTGGAGTTACGTAATTTAAATGCTATAGAGGATATAAGGAAATGTATTTTCCCTAAATACTTCCTTTAAAGTACACATTTCAAATATTTCTCTACTATATCCATATTCATAAAAATTATCAAGGAGTGTTCTTATTTATTCATAAAATATTGTTTAAATATATATTCATGTAATATTAATATTAATTTTAAATGTTGTAAAATAAAACTTCTAAACATTTATTATGCACCTCATTTGGAATTTCTACCCAATAGGATAGGAATATATTTTTTAAACAAATACATCTTGTCAATTTTTTTAGCCATAATATCCATTATTCAATATGAATATTCCACTAAATGTGAACATTTTTTTCAATGTATATCGAATTCTTATGTTTCTATGAATTTATTATTTTAGGAGCTTCCAAATGAAAATTTTATTTCTCCACATGATTACGTGAAAAAGGAATGTTTTTAACATATGGGTTCAAATGAATTTATCAAGTATTTTATGAAGAAACATCATAGAATAATTTTTTTAATGATAATGTACATTATCATTATTGTTCAGGACGAGTAAGTCTGATATAGCTCTTTATGATGGGTGAGCCTGATATATCCCTCCATTTCATTGGGTATTGGTATAGTAATAAACATTTTAAATTTGGGAGATAAATGTGTTGTTTAATCATATTTAATTAACTAGGAATCAGTTATTCTAACACACGTTTTACATTATCGAATTTAGTTTAAGGATATGATTCTCTAAAATATCTACATTATTCTTCCAAAATGGTGTTTTATGGATGTATTTTCATTTCATGAGTTATGAAACATTTATCAACTTTTAAATTTAAAAGGTTTGTTTTTAAAATATGTTTCTTCATGAGTTTTCAGATTCCCCAATAGGAATTTATAATTTTCCATTTTGATGTTCTTGGGTATCATTATATTTTTTGAGAAATGATCTATCTTCACTTGTGAATTTGTTTTATTTCTATAATGAATGTTTTTATAAAAATGTAAAAAACCACGTTGGTTTTCATGTTTTCCACTAGAATAATGATATTTAATTTTTTCATGTACCTTAGAGATAATTGTTTTCCATATCTTATGATTTTAAATGTATTTCATAATATAAAAAGGATAGGTATAAAATTTATCAAGTACATGATTTATAATATAGTGACTCATCTGAAATGAAGAAAAAATTTCTCAAATAATACCTCTGTGTAAAAATAAAGAAATGTTATGAAGGAAAAACTATAGTGTGTAAAAGTGTGAAATGTTTTATTTAATTGTTTTTCCAAATTATCTAAAACTGTAATCATAAATGTTCCTAGAAATGTAATAATGTTCACCCTTGTAATAATGTGCACCCTTGTAATAATGTAATAATGTGCACCCTTGTTATAAATCATATAATTGTGAATTTATTATCTGACATGTCATCATTGATGTTCAGAGAGAGGTTGAAGTAATTACATGGCATAAAATTATTATATATTTAATCTATATAGACATTAAACATTTGTGTTATTAGGCAGTTTGATTATTTTTGAGATATAATAATTACATTAATAAAATATAACATAATTTTTCTTGGTTTGTGTCACATGGAACCATATCCTATTTATAATGAATGTGTTTTTTCATTTATCCCAGGAGGCAGTGTCTTGTGAAATATCACTCAGGGACCATTGATATTTATATACATAATAACATTTTTCTCATCAATTAGAGAACCTACAAAAAATGGAATACATCGATGCATTTATTCCTTAAACTTTATTAATATTCTGTTCGATTACTGAGGATGTGTGGATGCTCATTTTTTTCTAATAAAAAAAATCAAACTGATTAGGATATAATTTTATCCATATATTCTCCATGGTAATAGGGGGACCAATATATTCATTCATTAGTACATTTATATGAATAATATATTTACATCAATGACTAGTATATCACCAGGAGTAGGCCCTCCAAGGAAACTAGATTCCTTTTAACAAGTAAAACCTCTCTTTGGATTAATCAAATTTTTACTAAGGGGTTCTCTATAGTAATATAATGATACATATTCATTGAGAAGAAATTAATTTTGTTTTTATAGTGTATTTCCAATTATATTACCTCCATGAAAATTGATCTTTTTATTTTTTTGGAATGAAATCTATAGTATTTGAATTTATTGATAAATTGATAACCATCATAACAGAATGTTAATTCTTGATGAAGTTGAATTTGTTGTTGTTTAGTAAACATTAGAGGTAAATAAATTATAAATCATGTATATAGATTAATTTTTTAAGTAATTCATAGGCTCGATTAATTGTGATATTAAGTTCTCTATATGACACTATTTGGATATAATTGTATGCATTAAGTGTTTCATCAAATGTAGAAAAATTGGTTTTCATAAAAATTATGTGATTGTATTTGCACTATTAAGACCATACCATCGATATTCAAAACTGATTTATGGTGAACAATCTTCATATGGATGGTCATAGTTGATCTAAATGGATTTCAATTAATGAAATTCTTTTTTACTAGCATCTATTCTTGGAAAATTAGGCACACAAATTGTGGTGATATAGATGTTCATAAGAGTGACTCTAAATGTGGCTTGAAATTGAAATGGGGTTCATTTCCTCCACTGAAAAAACTTGATTTTTATTCAATTTTCATCTCTAAAAATAATCTATGGTTCTTTGACAAATTTTTTATACAAATTTTTTCCCCTTAAAAATAAAATTGTTGAAAGTAGTGTTTAAAATATATCATCATGCTATTTTCATCAGGAATTGTGAGATCATGTTCTTAAAGATTGTAAAAGTACTGAAACAAGAGGCATAATTATGTTGGATTTTTATATGATATATTTTAATGGAAGAAAATCAGAAATTTTTTTTACATTCAGCTATAATAGTTAAATATTTCCGAATCAAAACTTGTCGAATTATCATTCATCGCTATTTTTATTTTTTTTAGGAAATTCATTGAAAATAAACCCTTCAATTTCAAATGATATTGTATACTTTTCATAATAAATTATACATCTAAAAAAAATGATTCAACTCATGTTTCATTTTTTTGATTTGAATAGTTTTTTCCACCTCTGTTGTGCCTCTATTTTTAGGTGAATGTTGCATTTAATTATAACAATTTCAAAAAATGAGAGGATAACATGTTTTCTCCTTCTATAAAGGATATAAATATATCATATTGGAAAATAATATAGTTTTAGGACATTATCATGAGGTCTATGTCTATATAAATATGATGGATATTTTATAATTACATTAGATCCCACTATATTTGGGGAATTACCCTTGATAAAGTAAAAATGAATTGTCCTAGAATTAAAAATTATGATGTAATGAAATATTCCAATAATTATTATGACGGTAATATTATATTTACAATATGTTATACATTTCGTCATTTACAGCCATACATAATGTAATAATATAGAATTTTGTAATATATAATAGTACTATCAGTATTTAATGTCTTATCAAAGATTCTAATGACTTTTTCACATGAGGAGATTAATAATTTAAATAATTATGAAAGCCTCTCTATAATTTAGAACACTACATAAAATAACTCATATAGTCCTTAATGCTTTATGTATAACAAAAAATAATTATAAAGACTATACAATGTGATTTATATTTTTTGGGATAATTTTCATTGACAATATATAGTGAAATTATATTAAAATATAAAACATCTACATTGGAATTTTGTTTAATTTATAATGGTGCATGATTTTTATGTAGATTCGTATTATCTGGTAATCTAGTTGGATCAGAACTAGAGTTTAGTTCCACAACTGAATTAAATCTTATTTTCTCAGATTTTTTTAAAATAGTACATTGATTGGGTTTTTATTAGTTTAGTTGAATATTAGATAGTGACATGTAATTTGAAAAGATTCTAGAACCATTTGAGAATATGATCTATTTTTCTCTAGTGTTTGCTGCTATGTAGAAATCATATTGGTTTTGATCTAGAAGGTACCATCATATATAGAGGGAATTACTTTTTTATTAGAATTGTAGGATCATAAGGATTTATAGAAAATATGTTTTCAGATATATTAATATTTTCAAAATAAGATATTAATTTGATGTTAAAGGGGAAAATTTGTCTGATAACTTACTCGATATGCAACTAAAGGATTTTTTTGAATTCTTATATTGCACACAACATTGATTTAGACCGAAAAATAATATAATTATATTGTAATTTTAAATGGTAGTTAAAGCCTAGCCATTTTATTGGTGGAAATAAATAGAAAAAACTACAATATTATTATACATATTTTTAACTGTTTTTACATTTATCCAATTAATTTTAGAGTCTTAAAATAACAATGATTCAAATTTTAAGCATAAAATACTCTAATATTTATAAAAATTAGTTTTATAGCCTTTTGAAGGAGAACCCTTTTTGAATCTATGTTTTTTCACCTTTATATTTTCTATTTAAAAAAATCAACTTCTTATATAGTAGCGATACATCAAAATTTACTTTTTTTAAATTATTGTTAATTTTATGATAAAGTTTATTTTTTAATTAATAGTGAAAAATAATTCCTTTTAAATAAAATCTCCCTTCTCATATAATTTATTTATATAGTTATATTGTCATTTTAATTGGGATTAAAGTGTAAATGGATTAATTTTTTATCATTTAATCCTATATTTTTCATTGGATAAAATTTCATTTTTAAACTGGACATAAAAACATGTCAGTCTTTTGATAGTTTTTACTTCTTAAAAACTCACTTTTTGGTTTTGACAAAATGAATTAATTTTATATTAATTTATGAGAATAATTTGTTTACAATTTGAAAAAATGGATTAATTATTTTTAATTAGATATTCTAAATTGTGTAAATACGTACCTTTTATTTTTGTAATTTATGAATAACAACTTCAGTATTGATTTTTCTTTATCATTATAGATGGGTAAATCTAGTAAAAAAAGGGTAAATAATGATATTATAATAATATAAAACTACTTTAACACATTTCCTAATCCTATGAGATTCGATGTTTCCAACTGTGATCTTCATTGGGTTGATATTGGGACCCCATAGAGCCAACTTGGTGTGATAATGACATTTTATAAGAATTAATTTTAACTATAGAGAGACATAATAGAAACATGTATCTTTTTTTAACCAAATTTTAATATAGGGTTATATAAAATATATCTTTGACAATAATTAGTCATTAGAAAGAAAAAAAATATTTCCTACATCATGGTATTTTATTTATAATTTTTAGATATTAAATAAAGAAATTTATTTATGACACAATGATGATAAATTTATTACCTTATTAATGAATTATTCAAATAAATGTTATTATAAATATTAAAATAAATGTAATTTTACATTTTTCCTCCATAAAATAATTTTTTGGATGACTATGAGATATTATATTTGATTTAATCCCGTTGTTTCTATGTAATAATTTTGTTATGAATTTAACAAAAATCAATTACTAAATAGTGTCGAAATTGACTTAAATGAGTTTCTAAAACAAATACAATTTTATCAAAAGATATAATAATCCCAAAATTTTGTGATTTGGCCATATGAGTTATATAATATTACAAATTTAATTAATGATATATTTTTGGTTCTCTTGGAATTTTTAGTAAATATTATAACCATATAGTATGAAAATAGTAGCCGACATGGTAAGAGTTATTATGTTTAACAAAGGGGTAAATCTAAATGATAAGGTTAATTTTGAAAAATAAAATTGTATAAAACCAATTATTTGAGATTATTTAGACCCATTTTAAACTTATAATATAAATATATATCTTTGGAAAAATTATAATTTGAAAATAAATGTATAATAAAGTAATATTTCAAGAATTTACCAATGTGACCCTCCTCCCTCTCATAAAGGCTGCTACCTCTACCCACTTAATGACACCTCTCATGCCCCGTGGCTCATCCAACATCTGCTCAAATAATTATAGAACATCCCTCTCTTACTCTTAGAATCCTTAACTTAGGAATAAGTAAATTCAATAAATCCTTTTGGCTCAAATCCAATGAAGTTACCCGATTTAGAGGTAATGTCATCTCTCAAGCTCCGATCTTTTTTTTTCTTTCATCACTTCATATTCTATTATTATTTTATTATTAAATAAAAACACATGTATTATCAATATACTATAATGTTTTTTTGATAAGGATTCTAACTACACTAACACACACCTCCATCAAATGGATACAAACATACGGTTTTTGTGTAAGACAAACTACTGCCTCATGAAATGATGATTGTTCAATTTTCTCCTACCACCTCTCATTATGGTGAATATGATGGAACTGTATTTATATATGAATTATATTATATTTATATTGTCTATATTCTTCTTTATTTTTTATTTACATTATACCTTTATGCTTTCCAAAATGTATAAATATGATAATTTCATGTGGGGAAGCGTGGACTACCGCCCTCTCAAAGTGATATGACTCGTTCATTCCATACAAGGAACGTATAAAGGACAGACATAATGAAAACATGTAACATACATAACATTTATACTATAACGAATATTATAACATACATGTGTATCATTCATTTTTAATTCCATTAATATGGAAAAGAAGTGAAAGTAGCGGTCATCCGTACTTACAACCTATGGTCTTCCTGAACAGTGCATTTAATTTAATATCTCTAAATGTTATGAAATATTATAAATACATATATAATAGATATATATGATATTTTAATCATTAATTTTTTATTAAGATTATATATGTTTGACTACATCGACAATATACATGAAAAAAAGTTCATTTTCCAATCAATTACCGAATATTTACAAAATGGCCGATAAGAACCTGAATAATTATGGGACAATTATAACAAGGTAATAAGTGACATAAAAGAAAAAATAAACATGAAAATGTTTTCAAACAAGTATAAATTAGAATAAGATTATTATTTATGAAGAATAATGAATATATTTGATGATTTGGACTCAAGGTAAGAGATGTCATTTCAATCTCCATTCATTGAGTCATATTTGGATTTATAAATGAAATTTTTTTATATGCTTTATATTAAATCCCTTTTACATTTAAATTCATTAAATGATTTTTAAAAAGAGTATTTATCTACAAAACATAATACTAAACAACCAAAGTAATGCTTTTTTTCAACATATGCAGAGACAATCACCTTTCTTCCACTACGAGCAATATTTGATATTTGGAATCCTCTATAAGCTGTAATGTTTTTCAAAAAGAAAATTAAATTCCATATTAAATTTTAGGGTATTTTAGTATTGAAAATGGTTTTGATAATGGATTTATTATATCAATAACTTGAACTAATATCTTGTAATTGCAATGTCGAAATGTTATATTTCCTTTTCTCTTGTTTTATGTATTATGATTATGTTAAGGTTATTGGGAATTGTTTACGCATATGAGTGGTTTTGTGATAAACCAAGGGCATGAGAGCATATGATTGAGCTCCAATTAATTGTGTATCATGACAAAGTTAAAGAATAATGTTTCGCTTAAGAGATTTATGATATTTACTATGATGGGTATTCCAAATGTGACAATGAATTTTACTCCCTATGTAGCTGTGAAAGATATATCGTAATTATGTTATGGATGCAAAAAGAGACCTTTTTTATTTATGATTTAATGAGGTATCATAATGATATTTATTTTAATGATAGAAAAGTATGATTTCATTTATTTTTAGGTATTTATCGACTAATATTTTATTTCCTTATTTTATATCCCTTACTGATCTTTTTATGCTAATCCCAAGTTTTTCTTGAATTTTTTTTCTATAGGCTATGAGGAAGGGTATGGGAAATAAATAATTAAAGAATATTTTTATCAGGAAAATAATTCTTGTATTATTTAAGGGGTTTTATTTTTGTGGATAATTAGATAGAGGTGAAGTGTCTACATTTCAATATTTGATATGAAATGTAATATTTAGGCCTAATTCCTTAAAAACTATACCTGAAAACCCCTCAATGTGAAGTAATGTCAAATCATATACTGATCTCATTATTATGTAATGTTTTAAGGAAATGGCCTTATAGTTGGTATTATCGGTTGGTTTATATTAATTTAAGATTCAGGATATTATTAAATGTGTATCCATAAATTACTTTTATATTTTGGTAAGATTGAAATGATATAGAATTTGAATATTACCTTGTTTCATCATCTAGGATATCTCTGTGTTCTAAATGGTTTTCCACAGAGGAAATAGGGAATCTATGATGGGTCTACCTCAAGTGGAAAAACCTACCAAATCTGAATCCTAAAATGGTCTGAATAAAAAATGAACAGTCTGTTGTAGTGATGTTATTTTTGAATCTGGATATAATTAGTGGTGGTATACATGAATGATATCAGCCAGATCAAACACATAATAACATGTTAGTAGTGGAGAACTTCATGAGGAAACAAAACCCATCATTCAATTGATCATCTGAGCATATGCTAGCTGAATGGTGGATTTCAACACCGAAAAAGATTTTCGATGTCATGGGATTTTAAGAACCTCAAAAGGTTAGTCTTTATTTTTAACATTTTGAAGTTGAATATGATTAGTGGTGGTTTATGGTTAAAAATATCAGGGATAGTGAGGATATTTATGATCTTGATTAGGATGAATTAAAAGTTACTTTTATTGAGAAATATTTTCTTAAGGTTGTTCTACTTAGGATGGAAAAACACATCTTAGAATTCAGGCTGGAGGATGACTCAATGTCTACTTATGAAGAAAAAATAACCAGACTGGAATGGTATGCCCAAATTTTCATGTGTGGTCTTCATAGTAAAATCAGCCACTTTTAGTCATGATTAAATCCAAAGTATCGATGAACATTAGCTTGTCGTGAGTTCATAAATTATGAAAAACTTATTCGATGTATGGAGAAAATATAAATGGGGATTTCCAATGATCGGGTGTTCTTTGAAAAAAAGAGGTCAAAGTGGCAGATGAAAGGGATGAACTATTCAAAAAAGTGTGCTGTTGAGAAACTTAAGATTACAGTTTCTGTAAATTGTTATAAAAATCACACTAGGGAATGCCTTTTGAATTCTGGTAAGTGCTTTATATGTGGTGAAATGGGATATAAGGCTCTTAATTTCATTGAAAAAGACCTAGGTAGTGGTACAAAAAAATATTATTTATAGTTAGTAAAATGTTTTATGTGAAATGAGATGGTTCATTATGAATGTAGGTGTCTGAAGAAGAACTAAAATGATTGAATGTAGCCAGTCTATAAGCATAAAGGGGTGATGAAATCCTTTTCAACTACTTCTGTAGATGTTGGGCCATAATATGTAATAGTATCAAGTATATTGTTTTTTATTCACATTATTCCAATGTGTTGTTTGATTCCAGGTCTACACATTCTTTCATTTTAGATAAATTTTCTAGTAAATTGGGAATTCCATATCAAGATATGAATCCTGAACTTGTGGCAAAAACAAATTGGAGAAATTTTTAGAGAAAAAGAAATTATAAGAAACTTATTATCCTTGTGTGTGGAAAGAATCCACCTAAAAACCTTTTAGTGTTTTCTGTACTAGAAATTGATTTAATTTTGGGCATGTATTGGATTTCTGTTTATCATGAGAAGATTGACTATAGAGAAAAAAAGGTTTCTTTTCAGAAAGAATTTCATATTGTGTACAAGAATGAACCCTTACTTTTTATAACATATCAGAATGCGAATAAACTAGAAAAAGACGGAAACGAATGTTACAATGCACATATTGTTGAAAAAATGGAACAGTTCAGATTAATTATGTGCCTATGGTCAATGATTATCATGATGTTTTTTTAATGATTTTCCTAGTATAATACCTAATCGGGAAGTTGAATTTACTATTGACTTCATTCCTGATGCAAGCACAATTTCAAAACCCCCTTATCAACTTCCTCAAATTGAACTTTTAGTGCTGTAGAAGCAATTTTAGGAGTTATTAGATAGGGGTTCCATTCAAACAATCACATCACTATGGGGTGATCCTATCTTTTTTGTTAAAAATAAATATGGTTCAATGAGACGCTTCATCAATTATAGAGCCTTGAATAACATAACTATTAATAAAAAGTATCATTTGCATCATATCGATGATTTGTTTGATCATTTTCAGGGAGATGATAATTTTTCAAAGATTGACTTGAGGTCAGGGTACCCTCAATTGAAGGTAATGGAAGCATACATTCCTAATACCACATTTTAGTATTGGATATTTATCTAATTAGTTTGTAGTTATGCCTTTTGGGTTTGAAAATGAACGTTATGTATTCATTGATCTTATGAATATATTCTTCCATTTGTTCTTGCTTAATTTTATTTTGTGTTTATTGATGAATTTTTGGTATATTCTAAAATTAAAGAGGATCATCAAAGTCATTTATGAGTTATCCTAAAAACCTTAAATGATATGAAATTTTATGGAAAATTCATAAAGTGTGTGTTTTTGTTACAAAAATTATCATTCCATGGTCACATTATTTTTAAATATGGAATAATTATTAATCCACATAAAACAAAATTTGTTGAATAATTTCCAAGACCCGCAAATATAACAAATATTTGTAGTTTTCTTGGTTTATTAGTTTATTACTAGAAGGTTGTTGAACATTTTGCACAGTTATCTAGCCCACTGACTAAGTTAACTCAAAAGGGGTTAATTTTATCTAGACAAAATAATGTGATGAATGTTTTCACTAATTGAAAAAAAGATTGGTAAATGGTCTAGTTTTGGCACTATCTTCCATAAATGGTGAATTTTTATTTATATTGTGAATCTTAATTGAAATAAAGTGGATTTTTCCTAATATAGAATGATTAGGTAATTTCTTATTCATCGCATCCTTAGAAAACTCATGAGTTAAATTACCCTACACATGATTTGGAATTAGTTGTTGTTGTTTTTTCTTTAAAAATTTGGTGGAATCATCTGTATAAAGTAAAGGATGAAATATATACTAATCACAAAAGATTGAAATATATACTCCCTGAGAAACAATTAAACATGATACTGAAGTGATTGAAGGAATTAATCAAGTATTATGACTACCCGATTAATTACCATCCTAGAAACGAAAACAAAGTGGATGATGCTTTGTGTCAGGAATATAATTCTACATTAACCAGGTTACATTTGGAACGTGCCCCTTTGATTAATGATTTGTTGAATTTTGTATTGGAAGTTGTTGGAGCAAGGAATTACTCTATTATGTCTCATGTGGAAGGGAAATAACCTCTACCAGATAGAATTAATCAAGCACAGAAATAAGACAATGAGTTGTAGGAAAAGGTAAAATTGGTTTAGAAGGGTACGTTACATGAATTTAAAATTGATAAACATTGTTTTTGGATGTTTGGAAAGAGATTATGTTTGTCTTTTAATTCATGGTTAAGGAAAGAGTAATTATGTGAAGCTAATAGTTCTTTATTTTCAGTTCATCCTTGAAGTAAAAAGATGTACATAGATATTTCGGAGTATTATCAGTGGGATTGAATGAAAATTGACATTGATGAATTTACACTAAGATGTTTGATTTTTCAACAGGTTAAAGGAGAGCAGATGTTACAGAACGGGATTCTTCATCCTTTTCCAATGCCATAGTGGAAATCAGAAAATGTGTCCATGGATTTTGTAGTGGGATTACCAAATACATCTCAAGGTAACAATGTAATATGGGTAATTTTATACCAATAGACTAAATATAATCAATTTTTTCTATTATAGATAATTTATCTCTAGATCAACTTTATCAATTCTATATTAAAGAGATAGTCTGGATACATGGATTTCCCCTATCCATTGTATCTGTTCGTGATTCTTGGATGAAATCTATATTTTGGAAGGGCCTTCAAAAGTCATTGGGTACTAAATTACATTTTATTACAGCTTCTTATGCACAATCAGATGGGAAGTCAGGACAAATAATTTAGACATTGTATTATGTGGTACGTGCTTGTTCAATGGATTACTGGGGATGTTATGACCAACATATTTCTTTGGTTAGGTTTTCTTATAATATCAGTATTCATTCCAATATATAGATGGTTCCATTTGAATCATTATATGGAAAGTGTTGTCAAACTCTATATTTTTGGGACGAATTAGGTGAACGATATTTGATTGGGCTAGAATTGGTAGAAGATACGGCTGAAAAAGTTCAGTTGATTCAGAATCACATGGGAATAGCTCACAGTAGGAAGAAAAGTTATGCGGATAATGAGAGGAAGGATTTTTCATTCAAGATAGGTGATGATGTATTTCCCAAAGTTTTTTTATGGAAAAGTGTGATGTGTTTTGTTAATAAGGTAAAGATGAGTCTGAGGTTCATTCGACACTATGAAATCCTGGAAAAAGTTGGATTAGCTTCCTATAGAGTGTATTTACCTCCATGTTTATCCTTGGTACACAATGTTTTTCATGTTTTTATACTAAGAATGTATATGTAGGATCCATCTCATGTTTTGAGTCCAATGTTAGTTATATTGGAAGAGTCTTATGTTTCATAATAATCTTTTTACTTGTTGGTATTTTCATTTTGTTTTAAATTTTTTGTATTTAGTTTTCCTTATACCTAAATGTTTATCTTAAAAAACACAATTGATCAGAACCTACCAAATTCTTTCTTCAGCTATCATCTCAACTGTTAGATCAATTCAGAAGTATTTCAACCATTGGATCAAGTATGGATGTTTAACTGTTGCCTCAATTAGCTATATAAGGACCCCCAATGTTTTTCCTACATCGATATTCAAGCTCTGTCATGTTGAATCCTTGCTGCTCTACTTAAGGCCATTCTGAATCTTCAAGGTTTCCTCAATTCTGAATGTCTATAAAAGCCTCTCCTCAGAAAGAAATTTCTTCTGTATAGGTAATCTCCAAGTGGCAGATCTACAGAGAAGGGTTGGTCGATCCAAAATTATATGGTATGTATGATTCAATCATTTCAAATAATATCAAGTTAAATGGTTGGGAAAGTGTATGGGTATCGAATCCAAAGGTGCATGATCTTGTTTATCTAGACATTCTAATTGATTTTTATGAATCAATATGATTTCATAAAGGAGGAATGGACAAGTTTTCCTTTAATAGCTACGGAAAGAGTTATTGCCTTTCTTACAGAAAGGCAGAATGTTTAATTGTAATGTCATATAAAAGAGAACTAGAGTTCTGTACTCACAAGATACCAGATGTAGTAGGACCCTATAATGAGGAAAAATCTCTAGCATAACTTGGTTTTTCATAGTTAAGAATCCAATGACTGTTCATTTATCTATGAATTTCCAGATTCTTCATCTATGGGTTCATGTTTTTTTTTTCCGAGAAAAGGAGATAAGGATACCTTGAAGAAGAGTGATATCAATATTTTGGATTTCATGTTGAACCTTAGGAAGATAAACTTGGTTATGTACATTCTGGTCACTATTGAGAATATCATGAATGGAAATTTGAAATCTAAAATCATCATGTATCTGGTTATTATCTCAAAGATTATTGTCATTTCTCTTGAGTCATTCAAAATTCCTTACAGTACTAAGACAAGATATTACAAGGTGATGTTGTTGAGGGATGACACTCTAATAAGAATGAAAATTGGTATTTCTAGTGAATCAAAATTATTCTATGATTTTCTTGAAGAAGAAGTAGAGTCTTTGTCAAAGAAACTATAAGTGGCTAAAACTTCAAAGAAAAGTGAAAGTAAGAGGAAGGTCAAAGAACCAAAAGAGAATGGAAAATCTTCGTGGATAAAGAAAACTCAGTAAGCACCACCAAATCTAACGATGCAAAAGTCATATCCTGATGAAGTCATTACTAAGTGGACATAAGATAAGAAAAATCAGAAGGAATGGGAGCCTACATTTGGATTGGACCATGCTGAGACAAAATCGTTGAAGATAATGGCTGTTGAGGATCTTGATATGAAAGAGAAATAAAATAAGCAAAGGAAGAAGAGGTCGGGAGATGAAATATGTCAATCCCTTCTCAAGGATGCAGATAGAGCTTATGAGAAAATTCAAGTACCAGAATCCTTTCTGGAAGAACACTACCAATAACTCTAGGAAAGATGGTGGTCATTCCCGAACCACATCGAGAAGCTGAAGTGAAAGAAGTGGAAGACGAAGAAGAAGAAGAAGAAGTCATTGGTGATACTGAAGAAATGATAAGGCAAGTAGATGATTATCATGAAAAGGAAATTCCTTCTAAGAAATTATCAATCCGAACATCTGGATCCGAGTCTTAAAAAATTACTTCTCTAGGAAAGGATGAGAAAGTTCTGGAAGAAGTAAACATATCATCTGAAGAAGAAATCTGCAATCATGATTTCGTTCATCTAAAAGATCAAATGGATCATACTAAAAAAGTAGAAGTTTATGAAGATAAAATTGTTCAGTTTTTAAATAGAAAGTACAAATCACCCAAAGCTTAAGACATTATAATGAGAGCTGATAAGGGAAAAAATTGGTAGTTGATACACCAAGTAAATCTGTTGTGAAGAAGAATGAAGTTGGTGCTTCATCGAAGACGAAAGCTGATAAGTTAGAAAAACTATCCTCACTAACCAAACACTCTTATTTGGAATCATATTCCCTTGGACATGATTTTGTTGTAAAATAATCGAAAAATATTGATGGTACTATTACTTTGTTTCCAATTATTGATTCGAGGTGTTAGTGGCTTCAACATTCCTTCAATCAGAAATCTGATACAATTTCAACTCTTATAGATAAATTTGTCTGACATGAGGCAAATTTCAAATATTTTCTCATTGGTTATGGGGTTCATAAAAGATCATGCATTAATATTACAAGTTGTTTAAGAATGACAGTCGAAGAACTGATATATTTTTATGAATTTTAAGATAATGTGAAGGATTTCTTTGACACTGAAGATAGGATGTTTAGAGACATTACTATGTGTTTTGAGGAAAATCTAATTCTCGAATAGAAAACTCAAAATCCAGAAGTCAAAGTCTTGAATTAAATGTTTAATTTCGTGGCCATGAACGGAAAGAGAGAAAGGGATCTTAGGTTTGATTTTTAAGTGAAGATTTTTATGCAAGAAGAAGTGTTGAAAGCTCAAGCAGAATGTCTTAAGGATCATGTAGAAAAAATTAAGGCCTTGGAAAAGAAAAGAAAAGATCAGGAACAACTGCTGAAGTATTTTGGAAAATATCACAAGGAGATTAAAAATCTGAAAACCTTTATAAAGAAGTTTATGTCGAAGGATAAAAAAGGATAATTTTTACCCATTATGATCTTTTGTTTTATTTATTCCTTGTACAATTTCTTTCAATCATAATTGAATATTGGTTGTTCTTCATTTTATTGGTTCTTTAGTACTAATATTTCAGTTACCAAATTTCTTTTACATTCCCTTTATTTATTTTTGAAAATAACAAAGGGAGAGAAAGGAATGATAAAAAGAATACTAAGTAAATAATATATTAACCTTAGTAAGGGGGAGTTCATCAAAGGGAGAGTTATTATCAATGATGATTTTCCTATGCAAGAAAATGTAAAAATGTCATTCAGGAAATCAAGAATACGATCCTTAGGGATTTCAAAGCTCTAGGGGGAGTTAGTCATATTCACTATGATTCATATGTAAAGGGAGATAAGTTATTATTTTCATGTCCATACAAATTCTAAGTCAATATATTATTTTTCATAAGGATGTTTGTGCTTTCCCAAAAGTGGGAGATTGTTGAGTCAATAGGGATTCTTTATGATTTTTCCATTCATTTATATTTTTAAAATCACAAACATTCTATCCCAAGGGATATTTTATTTCCCATAAGATTTATCTTAATAAGGGAAATTTTTCTTCCACAAGGAAATTTTCTCCTTACCTTTGTTTTCATTGTTCAAGTTATAGATTTTCTAAATCTAACTCCTTTTATTTCTATGTGTAAATTTTGGTTTCTCATATAAAACCTCAGAATACTATAAATACATAAATATAAAGTATTCTGTTTTTAGGTTTTGAATTTAGGTTTCGAATTATCTGAAATTCATATTTTAAATTCTCTAAAATTTAGACTCCGACATCCCTAAAATTCATACATCGAATTCTCTGAAATTCAGATTCCAAATTCTCTAAAATTAAAACTCGGAATTCTTAAAAATTTAGACATTGACTTCCATAGAATTCAGATTCTGAATTCCATAGAATTCAGACTCTAAATTCCTTAGTATTTTAATTCCAAATTCCTTAGAATTCTGACTTTGAATTCTTTAGAATTCGGATTCTGAATTCCTCATAATTTCGACTATGAATTCCTTAGAATTCTAACTCCAAATTCCTCTGAATTCAGACTCCGAATTCTATTTAATGCAGGTTCATAATACTTTGGAAAAAGGAATCTGAAAATTCATGATTCATAGTCTCAAAGTGTTTATTTTCTTAGACTCTGAACTTTATTTTCCATTGGACTCCGGAAAAAGGATTTGTCCAAACAACCATATTTTTCTTACCCTTTTTATAGATATGAAATGATGTCGTACAATCTGTTTCTTAATAACTGTTGTTTGAGTGACATGTGCACATTTATTTCTGAGATTCAAGGAAACATTTGACCATTGGAGAAGGGATCTGACTATTAGAGAAGTTCATATAAATAGGAGATCATTTCAACGAGCACAAGAAAACTGAGATGGTTGATCAGTCTGGAGAATTCATGATGCTTAAGTGATTTCTATAGAGAGAGACTATCATGCTTTGTGCATACTTAAAATCTTGTTTAGCTTTCTTCATGTGACTCCAATTGTTTGTTGTGTACAATCGAGGGCTTCTAGGGATAGGAAGACAGAAGATCCGATTACCTTAAAGTTCGAGGACTTCCTTGGTTAGGAAGACAAATGTACCGACTACCTTGAAGTTTGAGGGCCATTGGGGATTTCAGGACATATTCTGATATTCTTATCGTGGGCTTACCATGGTGTGGGTAAGGCAGACTTTCTTGAAATTATAAATCAAGGGACCTTTATCCAAAGTTGTTGGACACCCTACTCTTTTGGTTAAAATATTTAATACTTGTTACTTGTTTTGTATCAAGTCTCTTTCTACTTCATTTTGATTAATATGGAAAGTATAATTATCTTATACTTTATTGTAATTCTATATAATCTTCTAAGTAAGATTCTATATGCTTTTAGGTAGAATCATATTCATATAAACATATCTTAAGTTTCATTTCTAGAACCATATTTCTGGAACCTAGAATGCTTTGTAGTACTATAAGAGGTCTTGTGAATTTACCATGTTTAACATTTTTAAAAATAGTTTTCCTTAAGGTTAAAAAAGAATGTTTTTAAACTTATAATTCACCCCCTCTTGTATTTGTTCATCTACATTCATATTTCGATCCTACATGATAATGTCACCAAATCATCCATATGATGATCACTGCTTCAAATTATAGATCTTATGTTTGGTAGTTCAACTCATGGATCATTAATTGGTGGGAGGCATATCTATCATAGTATCATCATTCAAGAGTTAATAATAGAATAAATTTATTGGATGCATAAATGTAGATCAAGAATCCTTCCCCACCAATAGGTAAGGTGATCATAGGTGCAATAATTATTCTCTTCTTCAACACTTAAAATGTTTAATCACTTTGATTATTCCAAAAATACATGACTCCTTTCCGAGTTATCTTGGTTAGTGGGATTGAGACTCATTAGACTTTTATCACCAAATCAATGATAGTACCAAACCAATATATGGGAAATTTCAATTTCCAACACTATTTTTGGCCTTTTTCATCCTTCAATTTCCTTAGATTTTTAAGGATCTATAAATATCCCTTTGTTGGGGATAACATTCCTGAAGCAACATAATTGTTCCAAACAAAACTCAATTTTATTATTCTTTTCATATCACATTTCCTTGCCTAAGGTCTTCAGTACAATATTTCAATACTTTTCATGTACCTCGTTAATTTTGTAGTAGAAAAGAATATCATCGATAAGGATACAAATAATTTGTCATGTAAATCACTAAAGAGTCTATTCATAATGCCTATAAATATAGATTGAGCATCACTTTGTCCAAATAGAATCTAAAATAACACATAGTTCCTATACATTTTATGAAATGTTGTCTCTAGGATATCACACTTCTTCACCTCTGTGTGAAAATATCTAGACCAAATATACAACTTTTTGAAGTATTGGGATCCACATAACTGATTGGAAAAAATAATTTTTCCTTTTATAAGGATACTTATTCTTTATGATGATCTGGTTGGGATCATTATAATCAAAGCCAACTTACATCAACCCATCATTCTTCTTAATAAAATGTACTAGTGCACCCATGCTGATGAACATGGGTGTATAAACCTTTTATCTAGATTTTCTGGGAGTATCTTCCCCAACATTTCATGTTCAATAAAAACCATTCTCTATAGAGTCTAATATAATGGAAAATATCTATGTATAAGTTCAATTGAGAACTCAACATCATATATTTGGGGAATAACATGTAATTCCTTGGTAAATATATCCATGAATTTCCTTAAAATCATAATTTCATTATGGATGATCATTTCTTTATTCACAAACATTATATCTAGATACACTTTCCCGCAAATAAATATTATCCATGATTGAGATGTTGTTACCAAATAAAATCATTCCTCCTTGAAATTTTTTATAATCTATGTAAGATCTACAATATGATGGGTAATTTTATTCTATTGCAGAATGATAATATATCAATACATGGAAATCCAATCCATGCTAATAATAACATAAAATTACACCAAGGGGAGTATCATATGGTTTTATGGGAAATTTAGTCCAAAAACATGGAGAGAGGATGAGCTAAATGCAGGGGATGGAACAACTGACCCATTTTTTTCATCTATTACTCAACATCAATTTTTTGATTAATTTTTTTAAGAGTTATATTAAACTCATGTGATATAAATGATTGTGTAGAACCAAAATCAAATAGTACATTCACAAAATTTCAGTCAAAAATATCATAACTATCATTTCTTATTTTGAGGATCCAAATTAATTGTTATGATTTAATATAATCTCCCTTACTCATTATGACTTGAAAGATGTCATTGTTTCTTATCATCAACAACCGCTATATTTGGTCATTGAACCACAATGTCCTTGTTCCTTTTTTATGAATCACTGGACAAAAAAATATGGGTTGACTGTATGATTCCTTTCTTTTATGACATTGGTGGGTTTCTATCATCGGTAATTTCTACATATGTTCCCTTCAATCCCATACATAAATCATTTCTTTGTCCCCTTCAGCCAATTTCTAGGATTATTCTTCCCACTCTTTTGATAAGTGGGATGATGTAAATTCATACCCTTATGATATTGTTCCATCTAACTGAAGAAGTTATAGTCATTTCTCTGCCTCTTATCTCCATTCTCAAGAGACCATTAAGATTCTGTGATATCTTATTTGAATTTTTGGGAACATTACAAATTTCAAAAAAATATATTAAAGTTACTAATAGCCAATTAGTTTTATAGATTAATCTACTAAATAAGAAGAAAAATTTTATTTTGAGGATAATTAATAAATTTGATGTGTATAATGAAATTATTTTGATGTTTTCCTCGTAAACCCTGATGCATTAATCATCCTTTTTATTGAAGACAGGAAAATTCAACTTTTTTTCATGTTAGAGATGACAAGGTAAATATTTATCAGAAAAAATTCTCTAGAATTCATTCCACTCCATCGATTAAATTTCATCATCAGACTTCATATTTTTTTCCAATGACCGCCTCTTATAATCACATTTGAATAATGTACATATAATCCTTTTATTGTTAAATTTTAAATGTTTTTTATTTTTATAAAATATAAAATAAATTATATTTTAAATTTTTAATAAATTTCAATTGAAAAATTTATTTTGATGCATTAATGTATTTTCAAAATAAATAATATTTCAATAAAATATTATTATTAAATAAATTTTATTAAATATATATTGTCATATAATTTTTATGAAGTCAAATGTATTTTTATAAGGGATTGAAAACATTTATTTTTAAAAACCATACATGTATTAATAAATGTCAATTCTTATTTTAAAAGTGAATATACATATATTTATAAAATCAATTATATAAAATGAATATTGTTTTCTGAATTAGAATATCAAAACTATGTGATAATTATTTTTTCATAATACATTGAGACTCAAATTTTCGGATGAAAATTAAATACCGTATAAATATATAGTTGTATCATGACATCATAATGACCCAAAAGTGAAGCAATAGATACATTAAAGGGTATCAATGTTGAAGTAGATATTTTTCTATTAAAATAATCCCATTTTTTGTTTGTTTTATTAATTTTATAAATATTTTATTAATACACCAAAACAATTAATATATTTTAATGTTTTAAAATCATTTCTTTAAGATTATGACTCACTTACACATCAGAAAGTGTATTATTTTATTACATTCATCCCTTGGCCTTATAGAATAACAAAAAATAACTCCCATATAGTGGATACATTGGAAAAAAAACTCTAAGGCATGCGTTTTCTGTTATTTTATTATATAGAGTCCAAAACCTATGTTTGAGAAATGATAAATAATTCTATAGTCATTTCCTATATAAACCAATAAAATATACCACTTATAATTACTCAAAATCCTTGGATCATATCCTTACTCTCACCTCTCATGTATAGAGTCCTCAAAATTTTCCCCCAAACACTCAGTAATATACACCCATGCTTTGGAATTTCCACTCTGAAGTTAAGGGATTTATCTCCTCTTGTTTCTATTCAAGAACCACCTTTATGTTATGTCTCTTAGTTTCTATTTTTCTATGTTTAAATATTTTCTTCCATATCCCAGTTACTATAAATTTGAAGGATAAAATAATAGAGACACATTTCAATATTATTAATCAGTCCCATTAACCATTATGTACACCCATTACCAAGCCAATATTTATTAAGGGATCTTTTCCTTATCCACTATATTCATGTTTATTTATTATCATATGGATTATATTTCAAAATCATATTATTGGGAAATGTTTTTAATACCCCTATTACATTCTATTTGATGTAAAAATAAAGAGATACACCTTTCTCTCCCATCAGCCTAATTTATGAATTTTTAGGTGACATTGTTATGCTACCGAAATTCCACCACTATTTTAAATTCCAAAGAGTTGTGTAGTCAATAAATGTACCCATTTAACTTCAAATATGTTCACCATTAAGAACATGTAATGATTTATTGTGGAATTAAATGCATTTATTCCACCTTAAATGATCGTAGACTAATATGTGATGATAAATGATTCTGTGTTGTATGATCGATGTGGAACACATATGCGTGAGAATGAAATGAAAGTTACGGTGAGCTAAAAATTGTATAGTCCTCCAACGCATTGGGTAATATTTACTCTCTTGAGGTTTAATTTTAAGATACTGAGTCATCTAAATTCAATTATGGTACATTTTCCAACATGATTTCTTTGAAGATATCATTGACCTAGGTATATGATGCATTGTTTGATGTCGTTTCCACATTTCCCATGTTGCCTTTATGATTATCATGTTATATCATTCCATATTGCTCATGTTTTATTATCAATCCTTTAAAACCCCATTTATGTTCTTGTTTCCAAATAAGTAATAATTTCTTCATGATAGGCCTTATTTATTCCCTTACTGGGATTTATGTCTCACCCCTTTCTTATGTATCTACGCAGGTTATCCCATCCAGGTTTATGTTCGATGGAATATTTCGGTAACGTTATGAAAGTTTTCAATAAATATGTTTTATTCCCATTTTATGTTTTTATGTAATTTACCTATTTCCCAAATACACTGGAATTATAAATATTTTCTGTTTTATTTTGTGTAATATTATTTAATAAATCATGAATAAGTGTATAATAAAGTCCAAGGTTATTATAGTTGGCTTCATTGGAATAGTTCAGTTATTTATAGGGGTAGGATTAGAAAACTATAGAGAAATAATTAGGGATAAAAATATGAATAAAAAACATTAATAAATATCAACAAGTATATAGTAAGTAGTTTATTAGTAAAATATTTCACTGTGTAGATATTAAAATTGGATGTGGATGTGGGACTAATGTACATAGGATGTAAAACATGAAAACTCCTCCTTGAGAAAGACTCAACCTAGAAATAGTTCATAAAAATGGGAATTGATGAAATACATGTATTACATTCTTGAGGTATATGCCTTTTTAAATGAATAATCTAATTAAAAACCATTATTAAGGAAAAAAACCATAATAATATATGTTTCGAAATAAAACTTGAATAACATAGATTGAAGCCTAGAAATAAATATTTAAAGAAAATACATGTAATTTATAAGTTTTTTCTTTAATGTTATAGGATTAACTTATATGAATTTAGTCGTTTAAAAATACATATCCCAAATATTCACTATTTTATAGATTCTGTCTATAAATATGAGGAATCTCGTAAAAAGCCAATGTGATAGGAAATTTGATGACTTCCAAAATGAGATGACCAACTCGATTGGATAATGAATCCCAAATATTATAATGATACTCTATCAATAGGAACGTATTATGAATATAATCCTAGATCAAGATGAACACCTATATCCCCCTAAGAAAAAACAAGCATCAATTGAGAGAATTATTCATAGAGCCCTCTGATATTCAGTGGATCATCTAGTCCTTTATCACGGAAAATTGGTCAACTCTATTGAGATGATATTCTCCTTAATTCAATAAACTGAGAAAGATATGGTCAATCACATAGTTTTTCATATGGATGGAGAATCTAATCAATGGTGGAAATTTATAAATAATATTATACTTAAGGAAGGAATCAATGCAATTTTGTGGTAGGAATTAAAAAAAACGTTTTTTGATATTTGTTTTACATTCATTCTCTAACATAAAATGGAATGGTATTTAATTTCTCTCATGAAAAAAGATGAAAATATATCAAGGATTACAAGGAAAACTTGAAAATATGTGTATGATATGCATCCGACTTTGTCATTACCCCAAAATTCAAGGATGAATACTTCTTTGGTGGGTTAAAACCATGTTTGTGGAAAGACCTAGTGAATCGATACATTGATATCTATGAGGATCCTTTATGATGTTACCTAAAAGTATAAATGGATATTAGTGAATCTCAATGGAATAACATGGATAAGAAGAAGAAATATGAGTTTAATTTTCCAATCTGATGGAGAAATCTAATAGTGCTAATAAATTTTCACATCCCACTTATCAAAGGAATGGAATTAAGAACCCCAAAGATGACCTAAGGGAGAAGAGAAAATTATTTAGGTGTAGGAAGAAAGGGAATCTGGGTAGAAATTACCGATATGAGGTACCCATCAATGTGATGGAGGAATGGAATACAATATTCAACACCCAATGCATTGTTCATTGCATAAACTACAAGGAACCATGAAACATTTCAACCTAATTCACTAATACATAGGTTATAAGAGACAACCAAAAACCTCTAGGACATTAAGGGTAATTTTATCCATCACAAACACCAAGGTTAATCCTAGAAACATAGTGGTGAAAGGTTAGCTAGTTATTTTTCAAGAATAGAAAATATTTATTTTTATTCTAGTTCTTTGTATTCCTTCGTATCAAAAATGTTTAGTTAAACTATAAAAATACATCAAAAAATAATAGAAGTAGTGTGGCAGGTGAAAATTAATAATGGGAATATTACTGCATCTAAACTATATAACTCCACACCTATGAAAATTTGTGAGCTGAAATCTTCAGATAACCTCTTCATACTCTATTTAGTAGAATTTTATGCAAATAAATTTACTGATAGTATTTCCCTCTATAGAGCCAACATAAATTATAGTGACAAGGAAATCACTATCTGTATCACAGATCAACCCTCGATTATGTAAAAGTGAAAAGAGCAGTATGAAGCATCTTTAGTACCAACATATAAAGAATGGAAATTATTTCCCATTAGAAAGCATATATAGCTCAAATTATTGAGTATGAAGAAAAACTCATATTTGAAGTCATGCCCATGGTTAGGGAACACATAGATGCATTTCTTGTAGAATTGGATGTTCTTCCAGCAAGCCGAGAGTTTGAATATTAATTCCATAATTTGAATGTGGCATTAACATTATCCAAGGATCTATATATAATAGATTTTAGTTAACTTCAAGAGATGAACAAACAACTATAAGACAATAAGGATAAATGGTTCATACACCAATCTTCTTTATGATGGGGTGAACCATTACCCTTCATCAAGAAGAATTATGGGTCAACACACCTTTTCATTGAGTATCTTGACATCAAAATGATCATGAGAAAGAAAACGTATCCTCTAAAACATATTGATGAATTGATTTATTATCTACATGGAGAACAATGAATCAAAATGATGGATCTATGGTCGGGGTATTACCATGCTATGTTGAAGAAGGATGATATTCCCAAGAGTGGTTTTCATAAAAAGTATCAATACTCCGAGATCATAGTAATTACTTTTGGACTAGGTAATTATTCATAGATATTTAGTGATTTCATGAATAAATTCTTAGAGATTACCTCAAAAAATTTGTCATATCCATTGTATATGATATTATCACTTATTCAATAATCAATTAGTAGTATGATGAGAATCTGATCACTATGTTAAAGACCTTATAAAAGGACAATATTTATACCAAGTTAAAAAAATGTGAGTTTTGGTACAAGAAAGTCACATTCTATGAGCATATCATCATAAGAAATGCGATTAATGTGAACCCTTAAAAAATAGAAGAGATTGAAAGATGGATGAGGCCAATATCTATGATTGATATATGTAGTATCTTTGGATTATCTGGTTACTATCATCAATTTGGGTGAAATTTCCCCCAATTGTAAAACCCTCTAACCATGCTAACTCATAATTTATTTATGTTTTCTTGGAATGATGAATGTGAAGAGAACATCAAGGAGTTGAAAAGAAAGCTTATCATTAAACATGAACTCACACAGCCAATAAGTGTAAAAATTTCATGGTATTCAATTATTCTTCGATGAATATCTTGGGATGTGTGTTAATAGATAATTACAAAGTGATGACCTATGATTCAAGGAAGTTGAAATTTCATGAATAGATTTACCTATCACATGATATGGAGGTGGGTATTGTAATCATTAATTTTAAAATATAGCATCACTATCTCATTGGATAGAAGTGTGAAATATTTATGGATCACAATAGCCTCAAGTATGTATTCACATAGAAAGAGATGAATATGCACTAGTGAAGATGGTTAAATATGATCAAGGACTATGATTGTGAAATTCATTACCATCCTAGGAAAGAAAATAAACATGCAGATTATCTAAGTAAAAAGGATCCAAAAATTCCATCATTGATTAGAATTAATAGTGATAAAATATTTATAGATTTGGAAAGGATGGACATAGGAATCATAAAGGATGGAACATCATCAATCCATTTACAAATGAACACTCAACATTCCCTTATATAAGGGGTGAGGGATGCACATGGAGATGGTGTGGGAATTTAGATGAAAGTGAAAACAATAAGAGAGGGGAAATCCTTGGAGTTCAATTTTAATGTAGAAGGTCTTCTAGGATTTGGGTAATGACTATGTGTACTATAAAATCTCGAGATAAAGGAGTTGTTGGATTATGTACAATGTTTGAGATTCTATATCCATCTTGGAAGTTGAATGATGTATCCAGATCTTTAAGAGGAATATTGTTGGGATCATACAAAGAAGGATATACTAGAATATACATCAATATGTATTTTATGTCAGAAAGTGAAGGCAAAAAGGGAAAAAATCAAGGGGATGTTGCAACCATTAAACATACCAACATAGATATTGGAAAACATAAACATATACTTATTGCTTTTTCTTATGAAAAAATAAAAAGGAAATTATTCTATCTAGGATATTGTTGATATTATGGAAACTACTACACACATTATAGCGATTTCAGATGATTTATCACATAATCAACTTGCAAGGATATACCTTCAGGAAGTGGTGAGGCTGCACGGAACACCATTATCAATTCTTTATGAGTGAGATCCAATATTAAACTCCCTGTTCTAGAATAGTATCTAAAGATCAATAAATATTGAGTTGAAATCCATCATGAATCATCACCATCAAATTGACTACCAATGTGAGTATACTATCCAAACACTAGAGAAAACTTTGTGAGTGTGCTCAATGGAATTCAAAGGAGGATGTGATAAACATCTTCCTATGGCCGAGTTCTCACATAATAATAGCTTCCACTAAAGAATAAAAAATCTCCCAACAAAGAGCCTCATGGGAAGAGGTACAGAACACTAACATGCTGAGATGATGCTGGGGAAAAAATAGATAGTTCTTCAAATGGTCATGGAAATGGTGAAAATATTAAGACCATTCAACGGTACATCAAGGAAATTTACATTCGATAGAAGAACTATGATGAGTATCATCAACAAGACCTTGGGTTTGATATAGGAGACATGGTATTCCTCTATATCTCTCAATGACATAAATACATGATATTTTGTAAGAAGGGAATGCTTATTCAAATATATATCAATACCTTTCAAATCCTTGATCACATTAGAGGGGTTTATTATCAATTATCCCTCCCACCTAACCTATAGAAAATTCCTATTTTATTCCAGGTATCCGACTTGATAAAATATATAACAGACCGATAACATGTACTCAATCTAAAGGTGGTACTAATATAGAATTATCTCTCATTAGAGGAGAAGATGGTGAAGATCTTTTATCATAGAGATGAAGTTCAATAGAATATGACAATGAACCTCATCAAAGTACTTGGAGAAACAAAAAAGTTTTAATTAAAGAAGTGAAAACTAGAGAAGGTGATGAAAGAAAGTTACCCAAATCTGTTTTATTGTGGGAAATGAAAATTTCAAGGGAAAATATTTAATGTGGGGAAGATTGTAACAACCCAAACAATAATAAATAAAATCCCCATTGTGATTTAATTATATTTTTTATTATTTAATATGGTTTTAGAAAACACATGAACTTATTTGGTGTTATTGTATACTATCATATTTAAAATACCATTAAGGTTCATTATCATTTACTATATTTTCATCGAACAATGATGACATAATTAGTATAAATAATGGTTTTTAACAAATCAAATTGAATATAACAAAGGATGTGACAACATCAACCAGTGGGATCATACTATATAATGTCCACTTTTGGGGGATTATAAGGGAGATAACATCACTACTCTTTACCCATGACCACACCCATTCTAATATCCAACCACATAATCATGATATTAATCATTTACGGGTGAAGTTCAATCTCATATAGATCAAATCCCAAACCTAGAATGATGAACCACCCTAATGAAAGTATCACTATCACAAACCTTATCCTTAGAGAGTTTTCTGATGTATTAAAGGGATATGTATCAAGAACATAATAATATATATATATATATATAATTTTCAACATAATATTGTTTCTTACTTCTTCTTATTGTTACTTTGTAAATGATTCTAATTATTATACATAAAAACACCAATTCTAGTTTTAATTAGAATTAAATATCAATTGAAATGTTTATTTTGATGAATTAATGGATTTTTAAAATAAATAATTTTTAAAAAAAATTATTGCTAAATAATTATTAGTAAATACAAATGATCATATAAGTATTATGATATAAAATGTAACATTTATCGCTGATGGAAAAATATTATTGCCAAAAACCGAACATTTTTCAATTATGATTATTATTTAAAATACGAAAATAAAAAAATATATAAAATAATGTTTATTAAATGAATATAATTTTTTCATTCATAAGGATGAATTTTTTTTATGGTGAATGTTTCATAATTTTACTAGACAATCAGATTTCTGGGTAAAAATTAAATACTGTATAAGTATATAGTGTGTATTATTACATACTAATGACATAATAATAACCCAAAAGAAATGTAATAAATACTCTAATGGGTATCCATGACCAAATATATGTTTTAATTTTAAAATAAGATTATTTCATGTTTATTTTAATATTTTGATAAATTCAATATGAATACTCCAAAACCTTTAATATATTTTAAGGTTTTAAATTTATTCCTTTAAGAGTATGACTCACTTCCACATCAACAAGGGTATTTTTTTTTAATTTTAAGCCCTTGTTCTTAAAGTATAATTAAAACCATCACCCTTTGGAAGAAACAATGGGAATAAACCAAGGTACAGTTTATGGTTTTGGTTTTTTTTACATGGAGTCCAAATCCAATGTTTGGAATATAATAAATAATTTTCCACACCTATTCTATATACACCAACCCATGATCCCACTTCTCGTCACTTGTGTCCCTAGATAACATCCTTACACTACCATAATCAATCCATAGTCCCCCCAATGTGCAACAATGAACTCAAAAAAATCCTAAGAATTTCAGTTTACACTCTCAAGGAAAAGGATTTATCTCTTCTCATTTCCATTCAATATCCTCTTTTATGTAATTCATATTAGTTTCCATTTTTTCATGTTGTTATAGCTTCTTATATATCCCACATACAATAAATTTTATGAATAAATCATGATACACCCATTTTACTCTCATTAATACCTACTATGGACCTTTACGTTCACCCTTTAGCATGCTAAAATTCAGTATGATATCATTTCCTTCTCAAATTTATTCTGGGTTTTTATTATCTTATATCTTTTATTTCCAACTCCTATTTTCAGGATATTTTTTATTATGTCCCTATTACTATCCAATTTCTGTAATAATTATTAGATATCGTTTCACTATAATAAATTCAATTTATGAATTTCTAATTGATGTTGTTATGCTTCCAAAATTCTATGATGATTTTCCATGACAAATAATTATTTAGTTAATAACCATACCAATTTTCCTTCAATGGTGTTCAACATTATAAAATTATACTTATTAATTGGGGACTTACATGTATATATTCTCTAGTATATTTATATGGAATAAAATGTGATGATAAATTAAATCATTTTGTAAGATCTATGTGGAAAATTTAATAATAGGAATGAAATGAATGTGATAGGTGCACTCAAAATTATTTACTTCTCTAATGAGTTGGGTAATGTTTAGTCTCATGGGATGTATTATTTGGACAAGGAGTTATCTTGATTCCTTTATGGTACTTTTTCCAAAATGATGTCTTGGAACATATCCTTGACATATATTTATGATGAAATGTTTTATATTGTCGCCACATTTACCATGTTTCCTTTATGGTTATCATGTTATATCATTTCATATTGGTAATTTATTTGATTATCACTCCTTTTATTCCCTAATGATATTCTTATTTTATAACATGTATTACTTACTTCATATTATGCTATTTTTATTCCCATAGTGGTCTTTATATCTTACCCCTTTCTTATGTATGCCAATAGGTTATCCCATATGGTTTTTTGTTTGATGGAATATTATGATCAGTTTATATTAGCATTCGACACATATAATGTTTTCTGAACTATATGTTGTAATTTAATGTACATAATTCCCAAATACAATAGAATTATTTATATTCCAAGTTGTATTAAATCTATTATTATTTAATAAATCATAATTTAATGTATAATAATGAACATTGTTGGATTATAAGTTGACCTCCTTTTTAGGGCATTAAAATCTGAAGAAGGCATTTATAATTTAGTTGATCAATTTCTCCACAATTAATGGATCAATAGACTGTCTAAAATTGAGAGTCATTTGTCACATAAATATCCCAATTTCAACTATCCCTTTCTTAAGGGGATTTGATAATTTCTCTTAATTCAAGTTTTCATTCAAAACGAGTTTGAATTAAGAATCGTGATAATAAATATCATAATTTTAACTCCCAAATGTTTAGGAAACTCATTTGGGAAGTAATCATATTTCTACTAAAAATATTTGTTGACATGTTTGTGCTTATTTTCAGCCAATGAAAATAAATAAAGGTAAAAATTATTTATGATAATTTTTAAACTATTAGAAACATAAATGGGAACCCATTAAAATTAAAGGGATAATCTCTAAATAACATAGATCTCTTAACTTATGAATTTGTCAGTTTTAATATAAATTATCCACGATATATTTCCTAAAATAAAATGTTATGGATATTTTTGATTCCATAATAATGGTCTCTAATTTGTTCTGAATTTTACATAGAATATGGACATAGATTATCAAACAAGATGTGAATCAAGGCCCTTTTATATGAATTAGGTGATGATTATTTCCATTTCAATATTCCCTTTTGGGGTAATTACCTCAAGGTACATTTGTGCCAGAGCCACATCCACTTGTTGCATCTATAAAGAGATGTATTTTATTGGAAAGAAATTATTATATACCATAAAAAATTATGGATGTTTTCCTATGTTTATATTTATTCATAATATTTTCACTAGGGTTTTTTAATCATAATCTCAAAAATTACAAAATAGTCCTCTCATACCAAATATGATAGCTTCAATATTTACTACACATTATTTCATGATTTATCACATAAATGTACACTTAATAAAATCCTATAAGATTGTGATTCCTAGTGTCTTTGTGTAATTAGCTACATATAACCTAAAAACGAAACATGGGTGAAACAATTTTTTTTTAAAACAACTTAACATGTTCTTAAAGTCCATTGTTGTGATAACCCAGACCCCCCTTGGTCCCTTCCTTTGCCAAAAATCCAGATTCCTTGCGGGTACCGATCGGCGAGACCGATCGGTGACACCGATCGGTGAGACCGGCCGACGTCGCCCGGCCTTGCCAAGTTGTTCCAGTAACGTTCCTTTTTCGCAAATAGGGTTTTAAACCCTATTCTGCCTTGTTAAAAATATATTGGGAATCCGAAATGCGCGCAAAGGTTTTAATTAAATGCTTCATTAATTCATGGGTCGGTTAAAACCACCCAGTGCCATTAATGATGAGTCAAGCCATGTGGTCAACCCACGACTCCCTCGTCTTCCGTGGTTTTGTGTTTTCATCTCAGCCGTCCCCAGCCCTTATAAATTAAGGGTTAGGCCGTGGCTTCCCCCCCTTCTTCGATCGTGGATCTTATGGTGCATCGGGACCGCCGCGTCGTTATCCGTAAAGTTCCGCGCCCCCGGCCTAAACGTCGATCATCTATCAACAAGTAGGGAATTTCTCTCGTCTCTCACTTTTGTGTATCATGCGGGGTGGGCGTTACTTTTGTTCCTATGGAATTGGTTGAACCAAACCCTAATGAAGATAATAAACGAAGTTCTAAGGGAAGAATGGGAAAGGGGTTGTGATCGTTGTTATGCTTTATCTTGAATCATCCTTTTTGTTGTGCTGGTTCATGTTTTCTGAAAATTGAGGCCGTTGGTGGTCGTTGTGTGTGCACTGTTGAATCCCCTCGTGATGTTTTAAATGGGTTGCTGAGATTGTGAACTCCTGCTGTAAAATTGGTTAACCACTATATCCGGCTGAATAATTGAAAGCACCAGGATCGGCCCTTCTGTGATAACTCCCGGTTAGAACATACGGAATTTTGAAATCATGGAGTGTGTTAAGTCGTTTAAACCTGAAAATTCCTGACTTGTGCTGGTAGCGGTAGTTGGCTGGAAATGTGGGAGGGGATGGGATCCCCTGTTCTTTTTATACTCTCGGTGGCTGTGTGAATTTGGGGGATGGGATCTCCTGTTGGTATGGTTTCAGTGGTTGTGAGTTTTTATCACAAATTGGGGAGAGATCCTCTGTTGGCAGAACCGGGGGTGAGTGTTTTGGTTGATCTATGCTTTGACTTTTTCCTTGGTTATGCTTATGGTAGTTGCCCAGTAGTGCTTAAAATTAATTGAACATTTTGACTGAACGTGAAACAAGAATGGGACAAATGGTTTGTGGGCAAGGGTCGTGAATTTTGACTCGGACGTTGTGGTGTTGTGTTCTGTAGGTTGGCTAGGAAAACCTAAGTTTTGGGTGAGTGTTTGTTACCTATATCTATACTTGTAGCTTTGTGTTTCTTATTCGCGCCCCACCCAAGTTGAGCACTTAGTGCCGAACACCCCCATTTATGGGGGAAGGGTGTTTTTCCCAACAGTATCCTTAGTGGCTGGTTATTAGCTCCTTTTCTGCTCCCTTTCCCGGATAGCCCAAGTACCTTCGGGCAGGCTGTGATGGCCTGAAGTCCATTATTAGCCCAAGAACCATCGGGCAGGGTGTTGTGGTGGTTGGCCAGGTGTGTGCGGCAGGTGGTTTCCCAAGTGTCTTCGGGATGAGGCCCAGGTGTTTTCGGGCGTGGCATTGGATCCTTTTAGCCCAGGTGTCTTCGGGCGTAGCGGTGGTTGTTCTGGCCTAGGTGTTTGCAGGCATGGTTACATGTGACAGTTGAGGCCCAGGTGTGTGCGGACGGGATTTGGCAGTGGGACTGCGTGTGGTTGTGGCCCAGGTGTGTGCGGGCGGGATTTGGCAGTGGGACTGCGTGTGGTTGTGGCCCAGGTGTGTGCGGGCGGGATTTGGCAGTGGGACTGCGTGTGGTTGTGGCCCAGGTGTGTGCGGGCGGGTGTGGCAGTGGGACTGCGGTGAGAATGGCGGGATTGGTCCGATGCGTAGGATGTCTCAATAACCAGTGGGAAAGTGGCGCGGGGTACCCAAACATCGATGTGATCTTATATATATATTACCTGACTTGCGTTATTTGGGGAGCGAGCCTTGGTGAGGCCTGGGATGGATAGTTTGCCTTGTTAGGTGTTTGGTTTACTCTTTTCTCACGGGACTTTAGTACGTTCCCCCACTTGTGCACAAGAGTCTTGGTTTTTCCTACTGAGTGTACTTGTATGCTCACCCTACGTTTACTTTCAGGTTTCCAGGAGGACTACCAGGGCTGCGAGGGACCCTATTAGTCGGACAGTTGGAGTTTTCGCTGTTGTCGTACCTTTGTTTTCTTTTGGTATTGTACTTGAGAGCTTTCTTTTTCTTTTGTACTTGTACCTTGTTGTAAACTGTTTAAGCATGCATGGGGGGCTTTATTTGGGTTCATTTATATAAACTTGTTTCTTTTCCTTTTTGGGAGGTCGACTTGTCCTTTTTCCCGATCCTAAATAATAAAAAGGGTAATGCCTTCCATTTGCGAGAATTTCCTATACCCTTGGTGCTAGTCTCCACTCCGGGACCTATTGAAGGTGTGTTTCGGGGGTCATTATCTCTCCTTAAACTTAAAGAAGGGAGGGCCTGGCAATCTGCTGACCCCCCCTCCTTTTGGTGAAGGCGGGTCGTGACAGAATGGTATCAGAGGTGTGTTGGGTTGAGAGATAGGACGGAGTCTGGAGTTAGGCACAGTAAGGATTGCATGGGATGGTAAGGCAACAGCGTTGGGTGACCTTGGTGCGTGAATTAGGTCAGAGAGGACCGGCTAGGACACAGGATTTTAGGGCCCCCCGTGATCTGATGCAAGGACTCTGGACCTACCGAACGACCAAGTGAGGCCACACTGATTGCAGGGTAGAGACCCTAGGAAACGTACATGCATCATAAATGACTTGTGTTCTTGTGTTTCTGGGATGTCTTGGGAAATTAAGAATAAATTAAATCTTAATAAGTTTTGAGAACGGTTTTCTTTGCACTACTGGGCTTAGGCATTCCTTGTTTACCTTGCAGCTATGGCACCTGGAAGGCGACCACGTGTAGTACAGGCGATCGAGACTCCTGAGACTACTTTGGCCAATCGGCAGAGAGCTGATCGGGAGGAAGAGGACGACCAGTGGCAGAAGACTCTTCGAGCCTTTCAGCGACAGGCCCTCGAGAAATATGAGGGCAGCACCTCCGACATGAAGACAGAAGGCTGGCTGGAGGAGCTAGTCATAGCCTTCGGCCTGATTCGGGCCCCGACAGAGTACTGGGTTCCTCTGGCAGTTAGCCAGATGTGAGGAGCGGCACGTCAGTGGTGGATGCTTCACCTGGGGAGTAGGAAAGAGTCTGAGGTTGCTTGGGCGGACTTCGAGAGGGAGTTCCGGGCAGAGTTTCTCTCCTCGACAATGAAGGCGGAGAAGAGGCAGGAGCTACTCTACCTCCAGCAGGGGAGCATGTCCGTGAGGGAACTTGGAATCAAGTTCAAGGACCTCCTGCATTTTGCTCCGGACCTCTTTCCTGATGAGGAGTCTCGGGCAAGATGTTTGGAGGAGGCGCTCCGACCCTCCCTCCAGTATGCTGTTACCCCCTTTACCCTTCCAACATACTTAGAGGTTCAGAAGAAGGCCGAAGTGGTGGAAAGGATGCATGCTCTAGGCGGACTGTCACGAGAAGGGATCCAGCTGGGACCATCGAAGGGGAAGGCCGTCAGCACCAGGCCTCCAGCATCGGGACCCTCCAGGTTCCGACCCGCAGGGAGTAGGCCGCAGCAGTTTCAGATTCGATCCCCTGGCCCACGTTCTTTTCCTTCAGGCTCGGGACCACGGTGCTTCATCTGCGGGAGCCTTGGACATCTTCGGAGTCAGTGCCCCGATCGGGTGCAGTACAGCAGTGGCAGTCATCCCCAGCGTCCGCCGCATTAGCAGTTCCCAGCCAGACCCTTCCAGCAGCAGCAGCAGGGACAGCGAGCTCCCGCTCCTCCGCAGGCAGACATAGGAGGGGGAGGCCGACCTCAGGGCGCTCCCCAGGGACCTCGACCAGGGCGTGGTCGGGGAGGTGGCCGACAGCCGAGGGGCAGGGGAGCTGGGCGTGGACAGTTACACGCCGCAGAAGCAACAGTTCCAGCAGGGCCAGAGGTTGTTCGAGGTACGATCAGTGTGTTTAGCACTCTTGCTTATGCTTTGTTCGATACTGGAGCTTCGCACTCCTTTGTTGCACCCGGTCTAGCCCGCGCCTTGGGTCTAGATGCCGAGAGACTTCCAGTGCCCCTGGTGTCGAGCACACCAGTTGGAGGTCAGACCGACTTGCTGTTCATTTGTCGGGGATGTAGACTGATGTTGGGGCCACATCAGTCGGTTAAGGATCTCCTTCTACTACAGATTCGGCCGTACGATGTCATCCTAGGCATCGACTGGCTATTTTCTGTGTGCGCCGTCATCGACTGTTTCCAAAGGAGGGTGGTGTTCTCCTGTTTGGACGGCCAGCGTGTTACTTTCACCGGCGAACGGAGCTGTCCGAAAGGAAACAGGAGGGAGGAACCTCTCCTCTCCTTGTTGACCGAACTGACGATAGAATCAACAGATGCGGAAATGGTGGAAGTACCAGAGATCGTTCGTGAATTTATGGATGTCTTTCCTGAGGAGGTGACGACTCTACCCCCTCGACGTGATATCGAGTTCGGGGTATACCTGCAGCCCGGCTCTCGACCAATCTCGATGGCTCCTTACCGGATGGCACCTTCGGAACTACGGGAGTTGCGGATACAGATTGAAGATCTGATGAAGAGGGGTTATGTTCGTCCAAGTGCATCACCGTGGGGTGCCCCAGTCTTGTTCGCAAAGAAGGCAGATGGTGGCCTCAGGTTGTGCATCGATTACAGGAGGCTGAATCAGGTAACGATCAAGAACCACTACCCTCTTCCGAGGATAGATGATCTTTTCGACCAGCTGAAGGGGGCAGGATGGTTCTCGAAGGTCGACCTGCGATCCGGGTACCACCAGCTGAGGGTGAAGGATAGCGACGTCCCGAAGACGGCGTTCAGGTGCAGGTATGGGCACATCGAGTTCGTGGTCATGCCCTTTGGTGTTACGAACGCCCCGGCCATGTTCATGGGGCTTATGAACTCCATCTTTCGGGAGTACCTGGATCGGTTTGTGGTGGTGTTCATCGACGATATCCTGATCTATTCAAAGTCAGAAGAGGACCATGCAGAGCACCTGAGGACAGTTTTGGAGGTCCTCCGACAGCACCAGCTCTATGGGAAGTTGTCAAAGTGCAAGTTCTGGGCACGAGAAGTGCACTTCCTCAGACATGTAGTGTCTGAGCAGCGAGTAGCAGTCGACCCATCAAAGGTTGAGGCAATTGTTTCTTGGGCAGCACCCAAGAATGTGGCGGAAGTTCGGAGTTTCCTCGGACTGGCAGGCTACTACCGGAGATTCGTACCCAACTTCTCCCGGGTAGCAGCCCCTTTGACGGCTTTGACCAAGAAGGACCAGGTTTTCATGTGGAGCGAGCAATGTGAGTCATCCTTCAGCTACCTAAAAGAAAAACTGGTTAGTGCCCCAGTGTTGAGATTGCCAGGAGAAGGGATGGCCTATGAGGTATTCTGTGATGCTTCGGGACAGGGCCTGGGGTGCGTATTGATGCAGCGACAAGGGGTGATCTCTTACGGGTCCAGGCAGCTACGCCCCCATGAGCGGAACTATGCCACCCATGACCTGGAGCTTGCAGCGGTAGTGTTCGCATTAAAGCTGTGGCGACATTACCTCTTTGGGGAGCGCTTTGTGGTCTTCACCGATCACAAAATCTTGCGCTATATCTTCTCCCAGCGTGACTTGAACTTGCGACAGCGGAGGTGGGTCGAGTTTCTCCAGGACTACGACTTTGAGATCTCATACACTGAAGGTAAGGGAAACGTTGTGGCTGATGCCCTGAGCAGGAAGCCGCATCAGGAGGTGGTTCCGGAATCTGCTGATGCTTGGAAGGCGATGGGGGAGTTGGCTGCCTTGCACTTGGATGCAAGGGTGGAAGGTACTAGAGGCTGTTTGTTTCAGATGACGGTACAGTCCTCCTTGCTGCAGCAAGTGGAAGAGTCTCAGTGGGGAGACCCTGAAGTGGAAGTGTTGCGGGATCGTGTCGATCAGGGGAACGCTCCGGAAGGATGGTCGGAGGACAGCCGACGTCGGATTCTCTTTCATCGGAGGTTGTTTGTTCCAGAGATGATGCGTGATGAAGTCCTTCGTGTGTTCCATAGCTCAGCCTTGGCAGTACATCCGGGTGTTTCGAAAATGTACCAAGGCCTGAGGGGACAGTTTTGGTGGTCCGGGGTGAAACGGGCAGTGGCAGAGTTCGTGGCTAAATGCCTGGTGTGTCAGCAGGTGAAGGCTGAACACCGTGTTCCTGGTGGTCTGTTGCATCCTCTAGATGTTCCCGAGTGGAAGTGGGACGACGTCTCGATGGACTTCATCACGGGACTACCCAGAGCTCAGGGCGGGCATGATTGTAACGCCCCGACCCCAGCTACCCAGAGTCGGTGCAATAATTACATAACATTGGCATGATCACAAGAAAGATCAAATCTCGAAAGACCGATTGGTTTAGTAGCCTTGGAAATACTAGATATAATCATAAATTTTTACATTACATTTCAAAGTGAAAAACTACTACAACAACAAAGTATTCATATCCACACTATTAACCCCTCATAATATCCCTGCAAGTCATTCATAAATTACTTCTTCACTACCTGGGAAAAATAAAACATAGAAAAGGGGTGAGCTCAAATGCCCAGTAAGGATAACAATATAGCGGAAACTTTCATCAATAAGAATAAACATTTAAGGCAATGTATAACTAAAACAAAAGCCTTTTAAACATGAACTTTCAACATGGTATGGCATAAATAAAATGAAATAATGCCATTTACTTATTCACATGGATATTCCACTAATCGAATAATCACATGCAAAAATAAATAACCACTTTCATAATGTTGGAATGCATAATGCCAGACTATCATAACCACATAGCCAAGGCCTCGTGCCAAGACTACAAATAAGATTTTGTCAAGGCCTTGTGCCAAGACACTAGTTTGTCTCATGAGACCTACCGATGCATCGAGGAGCTATAGCGGGCTCCACCCGTCACTTATTAAGTCCAATGCATTCCCATATGAAAAGGTTTAAACATAACAAAAACATTCGTATTAAAACTAGCATACGAAATGTCAATACTTTCACAATAAACTATGAATGGTATAAAAATAGCACATCCACAGTCAAAAATATCACAAAACCTTCAATACAATATAGAAGTTTTGTATCATAATAAATCAACTTCAAATAATCTTAAAATCCATCAAAGGATGTTGACATAGATGAAATCAAAATTCTTTTTAAAGAAGTATCTCCTTTTATTTTGAAATCATTTAAGATCCATATAAAATAAAACATTTTCTTTGAAAATATTCTTATAAGCTTGTATGGAAAGCTTCGAAGATTTTATAACGGCGGAAAATAACCGCACCCGCCGTATAAGTTAAAAAAAACATTCTTACCTCAATTCTGTCGAAAAGGTTAAAAAGGAACTTGTTTTGAAAACGACGGAAAGATTCCTTTATAAACCTCTTATAAAAAGTCAAACAAGGGTATAAATGACTTTAACCCATATTCTTGTAAATAGTAAAAATGTTTTGAAATACATTTTGAAGAAACATGGATGTGGATGATAACGAGATCCCAGTAGATTATTACGTATAAACAACCTCGGATAAAGAAGAGATTGTGAAATAACCCTTACCTTGTACTTTTCCTTGGTTGGGGTAGGTTAACCTCCTGTATAATGGTGAAATAGTTGTTATTAAATTATACAAGAATCATATATATTAATATGATATCATATATGATCTTTTAACATTGATTTGTTAATAATATCTTAGAATTATCGTCGTTTCGGGAGTTAACTTACTCATTTTCTTTTATATGTTTTGTTACATAAGCCATGGTTGTTGTATCTTATTCATATCCAGAATGATATACAGTCCTTAAACATCATTTTTAAATCATCAAATGATAATTATACTTGAATGGATACGATGGAGAATGAATCTCATCGCGTTCGTGGAGACGGTAGTCCGTACGTACGCACGAGCGACAATATCATTCTTTTGATATTAAAATAATATATAAATGGATGGTATATCATATATAAAGAATCATTAACATGTTATATTTATTATTTACATGAGTTACACATCATTATTATACCCATCCAAATAATATTATATTGAATAACAATTACACCACGACGTGGAGACGGTAAGCCGTACGTACGCACGTATGGTGACATGTTATTCAAAGGGTGGATAGAATACTGAATATGATTGTACCATATTTATAATAACATCACAGTATATGTGAGATACTGGAGTTATTATTTCAGAATGGTAAGAACAAAGGAAGAAGAAGTGGAAGAAGAAATGAACTTAGAAAAGGGTGGTGAAATCATTACCTCTTCTTCGGGTTCTTCCTTTTGATTTGATCAAAAGGGCTCCTTAGGTTGGCTTTCTGATCAAACTAAGGCCTCTAGATTGTAGTGAGGTATGTTGGGAGAGTATTTGGGCAGAGTTTGGCCGAACCAAAAGGCTTTGAAGGTGTGAATAAATGAGAAGGAGGAGTGCCCTTTTATAAGAGGGGTGAGGGGCACCTTTGGAAAAGTTAGAAATATTAATTTATAATAAATTCATATTCGGTTTACAAAGGCTCCAAAGTTGACTATTAAAAGGATGAGGTGGGGATAGGTCGAAAACAACTCATCCAATAGAATTTAGACAGGTTTGGGTACTTATATTAACCTTATCTTTAAGTATTAACTCTAAGTTAATTAGTTTCACTTTTACAATGTCTCTTTGTATTTTTATATAATATGGTTAATAAACTTACTATATACATCCAAGAGACCCCCAAGTGGTCCATTAATGAGGAACCTATCATAATATAAGTCTCTTGGCCGAACCTTAGATTTTTAGGAATTTAATATCAATTAATAATATAATATTTGTTTTAAGAACTCTTTTATGTCAATTTTGACACTATTCAATAGTTGATTTTTGTGAAACTCCTAACAGATTGATTACTTCGAACAAAGTCAATTAAATCAATCCTAATATATCATATTATCATATAAAATTAGTTTAATTCATTAAAAGTTTCATATTATAATTATTTGGGTATTTATAAGATCAATTATTTTTATTTTTCACTATTTTAGTAATTACTGCATCATCATTGTGTCATAAATAAAATAAATTATATAATGTCTAAAAATTATAAATAAAATATCATTATGTAGGAAATCTCTTTAGCTTTCTAATGAATATTTATAATCGAAAATCCAACATGTATAACCCTATGTAAAAATTGTTCTTCTAAAAGATGTAAGCTTATGCCATTTTTATTTTTATTTTAACTTTATTAATATAATGTGTCCCTACCACATACAAGTGGCTCCAAGGGGTCCCCAAATTGACCCAAGGATGCTCATGGTCGGGTATGTGTCCACCAATAAGGTTAGGACACGTTTTAGGGTAATTTTGTATTATTATAATATTATTTTTTAACCCTTATTTACCGGATTTACCCTTTAACCATGGTAAATAAAATATTTACCGCAGTAATTATTCAAAATGTCTAAAAATAAAAGTTACCTATTTACACAATTTGAACATCCTGATTCCAAATATGGAATCCATTTTCCTAAATTCAAAACACAGAAGTGGCAGAAATTAATTTAAAATTAATTCCCGCTGTCAAAACAAAAAGCGTGTTTTTAAGAGATAATAACTATGAAAAGATTGACACTTGTTTATGTTCGGTTTAATTGTAAAATTATGTCCAATGATAAACATTAAATTGAATGGTAAAAATATATTCTAAATATACTTTAAAACCACTCAAATTCATAATTTATCACTATTAATTATTTTGATTAAAAAAGTTGTTTTTAATTAAAATTTAGAAATTTTCACTATTCATCAAAATATGAAAGTTATCCGAAATGTACCAAAATTTCACCCTAGGCTAATTTTGATATTCCGAATCCAAAAATGAAGTCCATTTTGAAATATAGAATATATATGATTTCAAAAAGTAGGTATTACTATTCACAACGGCTAGTTTAATTAGTTGTGGTGTGTGTTAGAACTCGAGGTTGCGTACAACACACGCTATCGCATTATTCGAAGGGAAACGTACCGTAGAAGCTTGGGGTGTTACATTCTCCCCTCCTTCAAATAATTGCGTCCTCGCAATTTCTAGGGTATTACTGCATAAAAAGACTCGGGTGGTTCTTCATCATAAGTTCCTCGGGTTCCCACGTTGCCTCTTCCATCTTATGATTTCTCCACAAAACTTTTACCAGACGCGTCGTCCGGTTTCTCAGTACTTGTTCTCTTGTATCAAGAATCCTGACGGGCTCTTCGCAAAAAGACAGATCGGGTTCCAGTTCTAATTCCTCATAGGTGAGTACATGCATCGGATCAGGCATGTATTTCCTCAATAGAGATACGTGGAACACATCGTGAACTTTGGAGAGACTTGGCGGCATTGCCAATCGGTAAGCTACAACCCCAATTCGTTCTAGAATTTCGAAAGGTCCGATGTACCTGGGACTCAATTTACCTTTCTTACCAAAACGTATGACTCCCTTCCACGGAGACACCTTCAGAAAAACATGATCACCGACTTGAAATTCCAAATCCTTCCTTCGATTATCGGCATAGCTCTTCTGCCTACTTTGAGCTGCTTTAATGTGATTTTGGATTACCTTCACCTTTTCCACCGTTTCCTCCACCAGTTCTGGGCCTACAAGTTTTCTTTCACCAACGTCATCCCAACAGGTTGGTGTACGACATCTCTTTCCGTATAACGCTTCATATGGTGCCATCTGAATACTCGAATGGAAGCTATTGTTATAGGAAAATTCTACTAGTGGTAAATATTGATCCCACATACCCTGAAAATCAAGTGAGCAAGATCTCAACATGTCTTCTAAGGTCTGAATAGTCCGTTCTGATTGTCCGTCTGTCTGAGGGTGGTAAGAAGTGCTCAAATGAAGTTCAGTATCCAGGGATTTCTGAAGACTTTTCCAAAATCTTGAAGTAAAACGGGGATCACGATCAGAAACAATCAATAGGGGTACTCCATGAAGTCTCACAACTTCATTAATGTATAGTCTTGCTAGACGTTCCAGGGGTAGATCTTCTCTTATAGCAAGAAAATGTGCTGACTTGGTAAGACGATCTACAATAACCCATATTGCATCGTTCCTTCTAGGAGTCTTTGGTAGCCCCATGACAAAGTCCATTGTAATATTGTCCCATTTCCACTCCGGTATGGGAAGCGGTTGCATGACTCCTCCAGGCTATTGCCTTCCAGCTTTCACTTGTTGACAAACCATACATCTTGACACAAAATCAGCAATCTCCCTCTTCATGTTGTCCCACCAAAAATGTTCCTTCAAATCTCTATACATTTTGGTGCTCCCAGGGTGTATAGAGAAATTGGAACTATGAGCATCATCCAGCAATTCCCTTTTTAGATCAGGTATATTGGGAACACAAAGTCTCTTCCCGAATTTCAAAATTCCATCTTCATACACAAAGTCTCTCAATCTCCCATCATTCACAGCTTTAATCTTCTTCTGAAATTCTTCATCATCGGTCTGGGAACTCTTAATCCTTTCTCGTAAAGATGGTTTGGCAACCATTTGAAAAAGCATTGATGTTTCACCTTCCCTGGTTATTCCCATGTCCATTTTCACTAGATCCATGAAAATTGGATCCCTTTCAATTCTCATATTGTTCAAAACTCCATGGTCTTTTCTGCTCAAAGCATCTGCTACTTTGTTTGCTTTCCCCGGGTGGCAGTGTATCGTGCAATCATAATCCTTGAGTAATTCAAGCCATCTCCTTTGCCTCATGTTGAGTTCTTTTTGTGAGAAAATATACTTCAAACTCTTGTGATCAGTATAAATCTCACATTTTTCACCATAGAGGTAGTGCCTCCATATATTCAAAGCAAAGATCACAGCTGCTAACTCGAGATCATGAGTAGGATAGTTTTGTTCATGAATTTTCAACTGTCGTGATGCATAGGCAATAACTCTATCATTCTGCATAAGGACACAACCAAGTCCTTTCTTTGATGCATCACTATAAATAACGAACCCATCATTCCCCGATGGTAGAGTCAATATAGGAGCATTGACTAATCTTCTCTTCAGTTCTTCGAAACATTCTTCACACTCTTTTGTCCAAACAAATTTAACCCCTTTACGTGTGAGCTTCGTTAATGGGTTAGCCAATCGGGCAAAATTCTGGACGAAACGTCGATAATAACCTGCCAAACCAATAAAACTACGTACCTCAGTTATACTCGTAGGTGCTGGCCATTCTTGGATTGCTTTGGTCTTAGAAGGATCAACAGAGATTCCATCTTTAGAGACAATATGGCCAAGAAAAGAAATCTCCTGAAGCCAGAATTCACACCTGCTAAACTTCCCATATAATTCATGCCTCCTCAGACTCTTCAAGATAATGCGCAAGTGATTTTCATGATCTTCATAGGTTTTGGAGTATACCAATATATCATCAATAAATATCACCACAAATTCATCGAGATACTCCTTGAAAACTCTATTCATCAGATCCATGAATACAGAGGGTGCATTAGTCAATCCAAACGGCATTACAGTAAACTCGTAATGCCCGTACCTGGTTCGAAATGCTGTCTTCGGAATGTCTTCCTTCTTCACACACAACTGATGGTATCCAGATCTAAGGTCAATCTTTGAAAAGTATTTAGCTCCATGCAGTTGGTCAAATAAATCATCAATACGAGGTAGGGGATACTTGTTCTTTATCGTTATAGCATTGATCTCCCTGTAGTCGATACATAACCTCATAGATCCATCTTTCTTTTTAACAAAAAGAACAGGGGCTCCCCATGGAGAAACACTAGGGCGAATAAATCCCTTATTACTCAATTCCTCTAGTTGTTTCTTTAGTTCGACTAACTCTACAGTGGCCATTCTGTAAGGGGTCTTCGATATAGGCCTTGATCCAGGAATCAAATCAATAGAAAACTCAACTTCTCGTTCTGGAGGATGTCCAGGTAAATCTTCTGGAAATACATCTACAAATTCTTTCACAACAGGTACATCCTCTATTTGAACATTCCTTTCCTCACCGACAGTTATTTCATTCTCTTCCTCCCCAATAATTGAATTAAGTTGAGCTACTGGGGGTGGATCTAAATAAGAATTAGGTGGTGACGATTCTGCTCTAAAAACAAGGTGTTCCTTATCATTATCATCAAGAATCGTAACCTCTTTCTTCTTACAATAAATCTTTTCATCATAGTCCGAAAGCCAGTCCATACCGAGGATTATATCAAACTCAATCATAGGTATGACGATGAAATCAGCAGATAAAGTAAATTTATGTGCTCTAATGGGGACTGATTCACAAAACTTTGTTGCAACGATACTTCCCTTAGGAGTTTTAACTGACAACTCCCTTATTAAATCAAATTGGAAATATCTAATTTTCTTAGCAAACTGGGAAGATATGAAACAATGCGATGATCCAGAATCAAATAATGCATTTGCTAAACTTGAGGAAACCATTAAATTACCTGCCACCACGTCCTTTGGAGCTTCTACCTCTGCAGTAGTGATAGCATAAGCCTGGCCTTGATCCCTTGGCCTTTTCTGAGGTAAGTTCTCCTGACGCTTAGGGCATGCATTTGCATAATGCCCCATCTCCCTGCAATTGTAGCACTGAACGTTGGTAGCTTCCTTCTTCCCCTTGCAATCATGAGCTTGGTGGCCTTTTTCACCACACTTGTAACAGACTCCCATTCCCTTCAAGCAAGTACCAGGATGTTTCTTCCCGCATTTACCACAAGATGGATATTCAACCTTTCCCTTCTTCCCCTTATTTCCATTCCCAGATTGATCAGCAGGTCTCTTCTTCTCTTGCTTTGCTTTAACATCATAAGACTTAGAGAATTCCTTTTCGGTCTTTATAGCACATGAGACAATGTCTTCGTACGATGAAAAGGATTGTGAGACTAATGCTCGACGGAGAAATGGTTTTAACCCATCAAAGAAACGATCAATCTTACTTCTTGGGTTGCGAATATAATCTCCAGCATACCTTGCTAACCTTGTAAAGTTAGCCTCATACTTTGTGACATTCTCATCCTCCTTTTGTCTCAGACTCAGAAATTGTCTTTCCATATCCGCTCGATGGTCGCGAGGGAAGTATTTTTCTAAAAACAGATCTTTGAATTCCCTCCATTCCATATTTTATACTTCATCATCTTCCTTCGTATTTTGAATCAATGACCACCATTGATCAGCATCTCCAGTGAGGCGGTAAACTGCCATGGTAACTTTTTCCCTTTCACTACTCCCCAAAGCCTGAAATATTTTCTCTAGGGAAAATATCCACTGCTCAGCTACTAAGGGATTTGTACTTCCATTGAACATTGGTGGTTGTTGTCTCATGAATTGATCTATCATTGATCCTCCACGCTGCGGATCAGGGTGCTCCATACGGGTAAGGTTATTATTCATAACCTGAGTAAGTTGTCCCAGTACGGTGATTAGCTGATCAGCACCAGTTGCATCACCAGCCCCACTATAATTATCTTGAGCAGGAGGGCAATCCCTACATGGAGTGCGTGCATTGATACGGTTTCCATTTCTTCCACTAGGCGCCATTTCTAAACAATGGCATAAACTAGATCAGTTTATGAATCAAAAAACATAATCCCATACTTATAAAACACTTAACATAAATTGAACTATCTATGGATATAATCCATAATCATAAATATGTTTTCTTTGAGGAAGTATATACTCATAAACCCTTCATAATGATTTGTAAAGAAAGTGAGAGTTATCCTAAGCATATCCCCCGGGAGTGTCGTAACCAAGAGTGCAGCAAGGCCCGTTGTCGTGCACCAGTTCCCGTTCGAGTCTAGCTCAAAGCGGTGTTTTCGGGTTTTACCCCTAGGTACATCTGTGCCAGAGCCGCCTCTACCTGCTCGTATCCAGACAGGGATGTATTGCTCGGAAAACTCACAAAGTCTCTACAATACCAAAATTCTAGGAAGTTCTTCTATACTAATCCTCAAAGTTCATCTTAGGTCTATGTGCTCTAATCAGAGTTTATCTAAATCTAGTTTCCAAGGTTTGTACTAAACTTCCTCTGATACCAACTGTAACGCCCCGACCCCAGCTACCCAGAGTCGGTGCATTACTTCATAACATTGGCATGATCACAAGAAAGATCAAATCTCGAAAGACCGATTGGTTTAGTAGCCTTGGAAATACTAGATATAATCATAAAGTTTTACATTACATTTCAAAGTGAAAAACTACTACAACAACAAAGTCTTCATATCCACACTATTAACCCCTCATAATATCCCTGCAAGTCATTCATAAATTACTTCTTCACTACCTGGGAAAAATAAAACATAGAAAAGGGGTGAGCTCAAATGCCCAGTAAGGATAACAATATAGCGAAAACTTTCATCAATAAGAATAAACATTTAAGGCAATGTATAACTAAAACAAAAGCCTTTTAAACATGAACTTTCAACATGGTATGGCATAAATAAAATGAAATAATGCCATTTACTTATTCACATGGATATTCCACTAATCGAATAATCACATGCAAAAATAAATAACCACTTTCATAATGTTGGAATGCATAATGCCAGACTATCATAACCACATAGCCAAGGCCTCGTGCCAAGACTACAAATAAGATTTTGTCAAGGCCTTGTGCCAAGACACTAGTTTGTCTCATGAGACCTACCGATGCATCGAGGAGCTATAGCGGGCTCCACCCGTCACTTATTAAGTCCAATGCATTCCCATATGAAAAGGTTTAAACATAACATAAACATTCTTATTAAAACTAGCATACGAAATGTCAATACTTTCACAATAAACTATGAATGGTATAAAAATAGCACATCCACAGTCAAACATATCACAAAACCTTCAATACAATATAGAAGTTTTGTATCATAATAAATCAACTTCAAATAATCTTAAAATCCATCAAAGGATGTTGACATAGATGAAATCAAAATTCTTTTTAAAGAAGTATCTCCTTTTATTTTGAAATCATTTAAGATCCATATAAAATAAAACATTTTCTTTGAAAATATTCTTATAAGCTTGTATGGAAAGCTTCGAAGATTTTATAACGGCGGAAAATAACCGCACCCGCCGTATAAGTTAAAAAAACATTCTTACCTCAATTCTGTCGAAAAGGTTAAAAAGGAACTTGTTTTGAAAACGACGGAAAGATTCCTTTATAAACCTCTTATAAAAAGTCAAACAAGGGTATAAATGACTTTAACCCATATTCTTGTAAATAGTAAAAATGTTTTGAAATACATTTTGAAGAAACATGGATGTGGATGATAACGAGATCCCAGTAGATTATTACGTATCAACAACCTCGGATAAAGAAGAGATTGTGAAATAACCCTTACCTTGTACTTCTCCTTGGTTGGGGTAGGTTAACCTCCTGTATAATGGTGAAATAGTTGTTATTAAATTATACAAGAATCATATATATTAATATGATATCATATATGATCTTTTAACATTGATTTGTTAATAATATCTTAGAATTATCGCCGTTTCGGGAGTTAACTTACTCATTTTCTTTTATATGTTTTGTTACATAAGCCATGGTTGTTGTATCTTATTCATATCCAGAATGATATACAGTCCTTAAACATCATTTTTAAATCATCAAATGATAATTATACTTGAATGGATACGATGGAGAATGAATCTCATCGCGTTCGTGGAGACGGTAGTCCGTACGTACGCACGAGCGACAATATCATTCTTTTGATATTAAAATAATATATAAATGGATGGTATATCATATATAAAGAATCATTAACATGTTATATTTATTATTTACATGAGTTACACATCATTATTATACCCATCCAAATAATATTATATTGAATAACAATTACACCACGACGTGGAGACGGTAAGCCGTACGTACGCACGTATGGTGACATGTTATTCAAAGGGTGGATAGAATACTGAATATGATTGTACCATATTTATAATAACATCACAGTATATGTGAGATACTGGAGTTATTATTTCAGAATGGTAAGAACAAAGGAAGAAGAAGTGGAAGAAGAAATGAACTTAGAAAAGGGTGGTGAAATCATTACCTCTTCTTCGGGTTCTTCCTTTTGATTTGATCAAAAGGGCTCCTTAGGTTGGCTTTCTGATCAAACTAAGGCCTCTAGGTTGTAGTGAGGGATGTTGGGAGAGTATTTGGGCAGAGTTTGGCCGAACCAAACGGCTTTGAAGGTGTGAAGAAATGAGAAGGAGGAGTGCCCTTTTATAAGAGGGGTGAGGGGCACCTTTGGAAAAGTTAGAAATATTAATTTATAATAAATTCATATTCGGGTTACAAAGGCTCCAAAGTTGACTATTCAAAGGATGAGGTGGGGATAGGTCGAAAACAACTCATCCAATAGAATTTAGACAGGTTTGGGTACTTATATTAACCTTATCTTTAAGTATTAACTCTAAGTTAATTAGTTTCACTTTTACAATGTCTCTTTGTATTTTTATATAATATGGTTAATAAACTTACTATATACATCCAAGCGACCCCCAAGTGGTCCATTAATTAGGAACCTATCATAATATAAGTCTCTTGGCCGAACCTTAGATTTTTAGGAATTTAATATCAATTAATAATATAATATTTGTTTTAAGAACTCTTTTATGTCAATTTTGACACTATTCAATAGTTGATTTTTGTGAAACTCCTAACAGATTGATTACTTCGAAAAAAGTCAATTAAATCAATCCTAATATATCATATTATCATATAAAATTAGTTTAATTCATTAAAAGTTTCATATTATAATTATTTGGGTATTTATAAGATCAATTATTTTTATTTTTCACTATTTTAGTAATTACTGCATCATCATTGTGTCATAAATAAAATAAATTATATAATGTCTAAAAATTATAAATAAAATATCATTATGTAGGAAATCTCTTTAGCTTTCTAATGAATATTTATAATCGAAAATCCAACATGTATAACCCTATGTAAAAATTGTTCTTCTAAAAGATGTAAGCTTATGCCATTTTTATTTTTATTTTAACTTTATTAATATAATGTGTCCCTACCACATACAAGTGGCTCCAAGGGGTCCCCAAATTGACCCAAGGATGCTCATGGTCGGGTATGTGTCCACCAATAAGGTTAGGACACGTTTTAGGGTAATTTTGTATTATTATAATATTATTTTTTAACCCTTATTTACCGGATTTACCCTTTAACCATGGTAAATAAAATATTTACCGCAGTAATTATTCAAAATGTCTAAAAATAAAAGTTACCTATTTACACAATTTGAACATCCTGATTCCAAATATGGAATCCATTTTCCTAAATTCAAAACACAGAAGTGACAGAAATTAATTTAAAATTAATTCCCGCTGTCAAAACAAAAAGCGTGTTTTTAAGAGATAATAACTATCAAAAGATTGACACTTGTTTATGTTCGGTTTAATTGTAAAATTATGTCCAATGATAAACATTAAATTGAATGGTAAAAATATATTCTAAATATACTTTAAAACCACTCAAATTCATAATTTATCACTATTAATTATTTTGATTAAAAAAGTTGTTTTTAATTAAAATTTAGAAATTTTCACTATTCATCAAAATATGAAAGTTATCCGAAATGTACCAAAATTTCACCCTAGGCTAATTTTGATATTCCGAATCCAAAAATGAAGTCCATTTTGAAATATAGAATATATATGATTTCAAAAAGTAGGTATTACTATTCACAACGGCTAGTTTAATTAGTTGTGGTGTGTGTTAGAACTCGAGGTTGCGTACAACACACGCTATCGCATTATTCGAAGGGAAACGTACCGTAGAAGCTTGGGGTGTTACAATGATGCTATCTGGGTAGTGGTGGATCGATTGACAAAATCTGCTCACTTCTTGGCCATCAAGGAGTCAGGACCCGTGAGTACCTTAGCACAGAGGTACGTGGATGAGGTGGTGCGTTTGCATGGAGTTCCGAAAACGATCGTCTCAGATCGGGACACTCGATTCACCTCACGAGTCTGGAGGGGGTTACAGCATGCTTTTGGCACCCAACTACGCCTTAGCACTGCTTTTCACCCTCAGACTGATGGACAGACAGAGCGGACTATCCAGACTTTAGAGGACATGCTGCGAGCATGTGTTCTGGATTTCAGAGGATCATGGGTACGACACTTGCCTTCAGTAGAGTTTGCCTACAACAACAGTTTTCACTCTACTATCGGCATGGCTCCTTTTTAGGCTTTGTATGGAAGACCATGTCGTTCACCCTTATGCTGGGCAGGGGTTGGTGAGACTGGTACTCTTGGACCAGAAGTAGTGCAGAGCACCACGAAGAAAGTCCAGCTAGTGCGGGAGAGGATGAAATCAGCTCAGGATCGGCAGAAATCTTATGCTGATCGTCGGAGGAGGCCCCTGAAGTTCGAGGTGGGAGATCATGTGTTTTTGAAGGTTTCCCCTCGACGGGGGCAGCGGAGGTTCGGAAAGGGGAGTAAGCTCTCCCCTAGGTTCATCGGAACTTTCGAGGTGCTGAGGCGAGTTGGCGAGGTAGCATATCAGCTGGCCCTACCACCTCAGTTGGAGAGGGTCCATGACGTCTTCCATGTCTCCCAGCTTCGTCAGTACTTACATGATGACTCTCATGTCATCAACTGGGGAGAGCTAGATGTGGGAGGAGACGCGACCTTCGAGGAACGGCCAGTCAGAATCGAGGATCGCAAGGAGAAAGTGCTTCGTGGACGAACAGTCGGCCTGGTTCGTGTGTTGTGGAGACATGGCGGCCTCGAAGAGAGTACGTGGGAGAGGGAAGCATAGATGCGTGCCCAATACCCCGAGTTGTTCTAAGCTTTGAACCTTTGGTGCCTGTTGTGACAGAACGTTTGACCTTTTTGTCTATGAAATGTGCTAGTTCCTTTCCTCTGTTATGTGTGGAAAGCCCCGGCTAATGGGAAGGGGAAACCCGACCCCTAATCAGGACGCATTAAGGTGGATGCGATTAAACCCGTGCGGGCGAGTCAGTGCCGCCCAAAGAGGATAATATCTTGACATGGGGGAGGGGAACTCCCCAAACCCACATGACCGGGCGGTTTGGCGTGGTATGTTGCTTGGTTCTTGACAGGGAGTGTTTTCAATTAGCGGGGTCCACTCCTAAGAGGTATCTTCGAAGATGGTTGTTCGGATCCTCTCTTTCCTTCTGGTTTGTTTTGATTCTCGAGGACGAGAATCGTTTAAGAGGTATCTGATGTGATAACCCAGACCCCCCTTGGTCCCTTCCTTTGCCAAAAATCCGGATTCCTTGCGGGTACTGATCGGCGAGACCGATCGGTGACCCCGATCGGTGACACCGATCGGTGAGACCGGCCGACGTCGCCCGACCATGCCAAGTTGTTCCAGTAACGTTCATTTTTCGCAAATAGGGTTTTAAACCTAATTCTGCCTTGTTAAAAATATCTTGGGAATCCGAAACGTGCGCAAAGGTTTTAATTAAATGCTTCATTAATTCATGGGTCGGTTAAAACCACCCAGTGCCATTAATGATGAGTCAAGCCACGTGGTCAACCCACGACTCCCTCGTCTTCCGTGGTTTTGTGTTTTCATCTCAGTCGTCCCCAGCCCTTATAAATTAAGGGTTAGGCCGTGGCTTCCCCCCCTTCTTCGATCGTGGCTCTTCTGGTGCATCGGGACCGCCGCGTCGATATCCGTAAAGTTCCGCGCCCCCGGCCTAAACGTCGATCATCTATCAACAAGTAGGGAATTTCTCTCGTCTCTCACTTTTGTGTATCATGCGGGGTGGGCGTTACTTTTGTTCCTATGGAATTGGTTGAACCAAACCCTAATGAAGATAATAAACGAAGTTCTAAGGGAAGAAGGGGAAAGGGGTTGTGATCATTGTTATGCTTTATCTTGAATCATCCTTTTTGTTGTGCTGGTTCATGTTTTCTGAAAATTGAGTCCGTTGGTGGTCGTTGTGTGTGCACTGTTGAATCCCCTCGTGATGTTTTAAATGGGTTGCTGAGATTGTGAACTCCTGCTGTAAAATTGGTTAACCACTATATCCGGCTGAATAATTGAAAGCACCAGGATCGGCCCTTCTGTGATAACTCCCGGTTAGAACATACGGAATTTTGAAATCATGGAGTGTGTTAAGTCGTTTAAACCTGAAAATTCCTGACTTGTGCTGGTAGCAGTAGTTGGCTGGAAATGTGGGAGGGGATGGGATCCCCTGTTCTTTTTATACTCTCAGTGGCTGTGTGAATTTGGGGGATGGGATCTCCTGTTGGTATGGTTTTAGTGGTTGTGAGTTTTTATCACAAATTGGGGAGAGATCCTCTGTTGGCAGAACCGGGGGTGAGTGTTTTGGTTGATCTATGCTTTGACTTTTTCCTTGGTTATGCTTATGGTAGTTGCCCAGTAGTGCTTAAAATTAATTGAACATTTTGACTGAACGTGAAACAAGAATGGGACAAATGGTTTGTGGGCAAGGGTCGTGAATTTTGACTCGGACGTTGTGGTGTTGTGTTCTGTAGGTTGGCTAGGAAAACCTAAGTTTTGGGTGAGTGTTTGTTACCTATATCTATACTTGTAGCTTTGTGTTTCTTATTCGCGCCCCACCCACGTTGAGAACTTAGTGCCGAACACCCCCATTTATGGGGGAAGGGTGTTTTTCCCAACACTATCCTTAGTGGGTGGTTATTAGCTCCTTTTCTGCTCCCTTTCCCGGATAGCCCAAGTACCTTTGGGCAGGCTGTGATGGCCTGAAGTCCATTATTAGCCCAAGAACCATCGGGCAGGGTGTTGTGGTGGTTGGCCAGGTGTGTGCGGCAGGTGGTTTCCCAAGTGTCTTCGGGATGAGGCCCAGGTGTTTTCGGGCGTGGCAGTGGATCCATTTAGCCCAGGTGTCTTCGGGCGTAGCGGTGGTTGTTCTGGCCTAGGTGTTTGCAGGCATGGTTACATGTGACAGTTGAGGCCCAGGTGTGTGCGGGCGGGATTTGGCAGTGGGACTGCGTGTGGTTGTGGCCCAGGTGTGTGCGGGCGGGATTTGGCAGTGGGACTGCGTGTGGTTGTGGCCCAGGTGTGTGCGGGCGGGTGTGGCAGTGGGACTGCGGTGAGAATGGCGGGATTGGTCCGATGCGTAGGATGTCTCAATAACCAGTGGGAAAGTGGCGCGGGGTACCCAAACATCGATGTGCTCTTATATATATATTACCTGACTTGCGTTACTTGGGGAGCGAGCCTTGGTGAGGCCTGGGATGGATAGTTTGACTTGTTAGGTGTTTGGTTTACTCTTTTCTCACGGGACTTTAGTACGTTCCCCCACTTGTGCACAAGAGTCTTGGTTTTTCCTACTGAGTGTACTTGTATGCTCACCCTACGTTTACTTTCAGGTTTCCAGGAGGACTACCAGGGCTGCGAGGGACCCTATTAGTCGGACAGTTGGAGTTTTCGCTGTTGTCGTACCTTTGTTTTCTTTTGGTATTGTACTTGAGAGCTTTCTTTTTCTTTTGTACTTGTACCTTGTTGTAAACTGTTTAAGCATGCATGGGGGGCTTTATTTGGGTTCATTTATATAAACTTGTTTCTTTTCCTTTTTGGGAGGTCGACTTGTCCTTTTTCCCGATCCTAAATAATAAAAAGGGTAATGCCTTCCATTTGCGAGAATTTCCTATACCCTTGGTGCTAGTCGCCACTCCGGGACCTATTGAAGGCGGGTTTCGGGGGTCATTATCTCTCCTTCAACTTAAAGAAGGGAGGGCCTGGCAATCTGCTGACCCCCCCCTCCTTTTGGTGAAGGCGGGTCGTGACAATTGTCCTTATAATAATACATATGGTGAAATGTGGATATTACTACAGGTGAAAAAATAAATCCATGTAAGGGAATAAAAAATAATTAAATAAGGTTAGATGTAAATGTGATCCAAGAGACTTATAAATATAGCATAAGATGGTTTTGAGTCATAATCTTGATCAATGAGGCATGATATAAAATTATATAATAAAGAAAACATGGGATTGTGGAATCAAAATAAAACCTTACATCGTAATAATAATTCAAGGATACCCACCATGAAAACATAAAATTGTGTTCTTAGGGTGAACATACATACAATATAAATGGAATTTATAGAGACTAAAACATTACCCAATGAATTTTAGGGATATATAATTCAGGACTACGTAACACGTTCAATTCATGTACATGCATTAGTGTGGCACAATGAACATTCAATATGAGATCATATTACAAAAACATTTATCCCATGTTTAAGGAGTGTCGGATAAATACATGTTTTTTCTAATAGATGATGTATATGTTTTTCTATGTGAAAAAACATGAGTAGAAATGTGGATGAGTATTCATGACACGAATGATTGCCCAGAAAAAAGCATAGGACAAATTTTTTCAGCATAATGGGGCACTGAAATATTATTACAGGGTATTAATGAGAGTAAAAGGGGTCTATAATCAAAATAAAACCCTAATGCCAGAAATAGGGTTGTGAAATATCAAATCCCTACATAAAAATTGAAATAATTCATAATTTAATAGAGGTTGTTGAATATAGAGGAAAAGTAAAGGATCCACTACATTTAGAGGGTGCTTCTCAAAGAATGGGAGAAGTTATTTGAGATATTTTGGGTGACTTGTGAGGGATATAAAGATGTACGGGTTGATTAATTTCATTTTATATGGGTTTTTAGTTATATGAAATTCATTGTTGAGGTTTATATAGAAAAATACAGGAGTGCACTTTATTAATTTCCAAATATAGGTTTGGACTATATTTAATAATTAATTAAAAACAAGAAATACTACCATGGTGTAAACCTTGTTTTTAAAAAAATTACATTGGGATTAAATATTACACATTTCTAAGATTCAAAAAAATTAATGTAATTTCGTTGGTGATGTGGAAGTGAGTCATGTTTATATAGAATTGATTTTAAATCCATAAAATATAACATATGTTTTTGATGATTCATTAAGGGTATTTAAACGAAGTCAAATAACCTTAAAACACAATATTTTAACAACTTAATATATATTTAGTCATGTATACCTTTTATGGAACATATTACATCACTTTCGGGTAATTATGATATCATAATACACATTAAATAATTAGACCTTATATAATTTTACCAAAATTATTGACTATCTTCAAAAATTATGAATAAATCACTAGGTGAAATGTTCGATTTTTTTATTTTACATATAATATTTATTTTATCCAAAAAAATCATTATATATGAGAAATTGAACTTTTAGTTCAAAAATACAGATTTATTGTAATATTTTGGTCTTTCGAACAATATGGGTTTATTAACACTTATAATAGTTGTGTTTGAATTCATAAAATTATATTCTCATTAAATTTAAAAAATATTATTTAGTATTTTATTAATATATAATTTATTCAAAAAAAATTATTTTTTTTAAAAAATAGTGTCTTTATATACATCTAAATACAAATATATATAAATATATAACTCAAAATTAAAATGTGATATTCATCGTTTCAAAATATTCTTTTTTCCTAACCTAATTAACAATCATTTAAAAAAATTAATTTGAAAAATGGAAAAATATAATTATTGATTAATTAAAATGAAAATATACAAATATTTAGTATTACGATCTTGATATATAAACCTTTCTTAAACCACTAAATTCTAAGGGAAAGGTGAGGGATCATGATATTCTCATGGGATGCTATGATGAATATGGGTTGTTTTGATATAATTATGAGGTTTCAAATATCCTTCAATGAGTTTCATATATGCTTTATTTCATTAATATTTTTCTAGGATTGTTCAAGGGAATATTCCAATGATGATATCTATTTCAGAAGCTCTTATAAATGGAATTCAAATGGTACGATCCTACTGGTCAAGGCCATCGCTTCTTCTGGTTTTCTCAAATTTATATAACAACCACCTTTTATATATACTATTTAAAAATCTCTATTAAAAAACTTTATTATTAATGTTTATTATTTTTATAATCTTTTAAATTCTACATGATATTACATTCCAAATTAACCAATGTAGTGTATGGGTATTCGATAACTACATTACTTGATAATTTATTTTTCTTTCGAAAATTAATTTTCAATATAAAAGATTAGGTCGTTATAAATAAGGGGTATTTTACATTTATAAATGAGTTTTTTCAAGCATAATCTGTTTTAAATGGAAATAAAAAAGTTGAAAATCATGTTTTAGTAGTTTTATAAAAATCACTTTGGAAATAAGAAATATAACTGGTAATTAAAAAATATTTATTGTATAAATCCAGTTGTCTAGAAATTTATTTAACAACCCATGAATGTATAAAAGTGTTGTCCATAGAAGAAAAATGTGGAAATAATATGTGTTCACGTCGAAGAAAAAAAAATGGAAATTTAAAAAAAATTAAAATTATCAAAAAAATCTAAATTATCTGGTCACTTTCAAAATTTATATTCATAATGTTGAAGTGAAAAATTGAAAACATTTATTTATTAAAAATAAACTAAAATAATAGATACCTGAAAATAAGTAGTGGTTATCATAATTAATGTGTGTTAGAAGATAAAATAATATATATTAAAAGGATGGAACACATCATTAATATATTGTATTACCTTTATTGAAATCCCAAATTATAAAATGTGGTAGCATAATAGAACTTTAAAATGATTTAATGGATTATAATAATGTTAAATGAGATATATCATAAATGGAGTTTCAAAATATAAAGGGTAAAAAAGTTTGAAAGGAAAATGTTGAAAATTCTGGGATATCATCGTTAAAGAAGATGAGAATTATTCTCAAAATTAATATATGTTTTGTAATGGAAAATTATTGAGGAGTGGGATTTTATTCAAATGATAAATATAAACCATAGATAAATATAAGGTTTCATGAAATAAATTATTAGGTTGTAAGAAACAAATCATGGAAGAAAGATTTTCAAGAAGATGTGTTATAACAAATAGAAGGGAGTTGAGTTAATAAAAACCCTTAAACCATTAGAATATATTTAATGGGAAGAAAATTAATAAAAGTGTGTGTAATAGAATATAAAACCACATTAATTTCATTACTATGTAAATAGAAATTTATTAGGAAGTAATCATACCATATAAAATAAATTATAGTTCCCAATATCATAAATGTCTCATGGATTTGAAAATTATACATATAAACCCTTACCTTAATTCCTAATATTTTCTAAAGCATAAATTTTGCTTATATAAATAATGGTTTTTAATAACCTATTTATGAATGTTTTTAAAACCTATAATGATTAAAAATAATTTATTATTACTCTCTTAATGAATATCAGTTAACTATTATCTAATTATAATATCAGGGCTAAGTAATCTTGATTGTTTTGAACTAGTATGGTAACAACATTGTTGTTATTTATTCTTCTACCGAAGAACATCATTAGAAATTTATAAAAATTAATGAAATTGAATTTTATAATTATTTCGTCTTCCATAATTTCATTTCATGGCTTCTTTTTTTATGATACATAAAGATAAAAGCAGTGAGGTGCATGTTTCAATGATTTTTAATGAACAAAAATTGATATCATAATTATTGTGTTTCATATTATTACTTCCATTATAAGAACATAAATAAAATCATTGTTTACTTATTTATGTCATATATAATAAGAAGTTATGGTCTCATGGCTATCATTGAAATTATTTTGTAGAATTTTTCTTGTAGGTGGTTAGACTGACCAAGACATGAGCAAACTATAATTAATCAATGATTATCATTAAAAAATTATTTTATATTCAAATTATATCATTATTATAGAATATTAATTTTTTATTTATATATTTTTAATGTTTTGAGTGGTATTTTAATAGTATTTAATACCAAATTATGAAACTAAATGAAATAATATATATGTTACTTCTTGGAGGTGGTAATCAAAACAAATGCACAGTTAGCATTTAAATTTATTAAATATTGAGTAGGAATGAAGATAGATTACTAATTTACTCTTAATAATGGTATTTATATTATATATTTATCAATTATTATTTAATTTCACCCAAATAACAATAAATGAATGGCTGTGATAAAAAATAGTATTTGTCACTTTGTGGTGGTGGCAGTCTGCACAACGCAAGAATTACAGTTCAATTTTATTAATAGAAAATATAAAAAGAGGTTAATTTTAAATCCATTAGAAAAATAGTATTATGTATCAAAAATTAATTTTTTTATTATATTTAAATTACTAAATTATATTTTGGAAATTAAGAATGACTAGAAAGGTGATTTGGGGAAACACACTCTTGTTAAAGACTTTGGATTTCTTTTAGATTACTCTTTAGAAACAGAAGTCCTAAGATATATATATATATTAATCATAGGATATTTTAAAATAAATAAGATTATATTTCATGAAAAAATGGTTCAAATACATGTTCAATCATATTCTTTATACTTGTCTTGAAGGTTTTTTAAGATAACACATTTATAAGTGGTGAAATGAGATTTTTGAGAGTACTTAAATTTAATATAAATAGAATAACATGTTTCATATAAAATAAAGTCCCCAAAAAGAAAAATAATAGAGTTTATAATGATATGATTCATATAATATCTCATGTATTAATTTTTGAAGGTTTATCAAACATTTTTTTTGTTTATTAATGTTATAATTATAACAATAACTATTTTTTGTTTTATCATTTTGACTAGTTTTCCACTAATTCAATAAATTATTTGGGAAAAATAATTTTTTTATTATTAAAAAAATTTCCTAATGATTAAAAATAATAAATTAATTTCATAAATTAATTTCCCTATGTATAAGAAAACACATTTTTATGATTATAGAATGTACAATGTAAAAATTGGTTTTTAGAGAAAGTGTATTTTTATGCATAAAATTTATGTATAGTGTAAAATTACCAATGTATTTCATTTTCAATATTAAAAATTTAATAATACAAAGAACCTAATTTTTATATCACGGTTAAAAAACATTATTTTTCAAAAAATAATATTTAATTAAAATAAAAGTCTACAAATACTTTTTATTGGAACATATTAGTTATGTCCATAAATTGTTAATCATGGGTCCTCAAAAATGGGAATATTGTTATTAAAATGTATATATTTATAAATAAAATATATATTTAACAAATAATAATATATCATACCCATCCATGTATTGTTTATACAATGATAACATTAGAAAATTAGTAGTTTTGTAAAAAAACTACAATATTTCACTATTAAGATAATAATCAACACTTCTAGAAAAATAAAAAAAATCATGTTATCATAATTTTTTTAATTATAATTAATAAATTAATTCAATTTTTTAAAATCAAAATTCGATAATTTTATACTTTAACTTTTACATAAAAATATAAATTTATGATGAAAATTATTTTCTTAAGATAATAAATTTTTATATAATATATAGACTATTATTATTGTAATTTCTCATAAATTAATAATCCTTTTGTGGTTTTTATATTATTTACATCTATAATATCATTTATCCATAATATATTTAATATTTTATGATAAATAAAATAAAATGAATATTTTGAAGAATTACATTTAAAATCTTAAACAAGTATTATTAGTTACTTAGCTATAAAAATTTAATTTTCAATGATGCCTTACTATTAAAATTATTACTAAATTTTATTTTTATATATATTTCATATTTTTTATAAATTTTATTTTTACCCTCCAATTCTATGGAACCTATTTAACAATTCTACAACGTTTCAAAGCTTGATGTGGTCAAGTGATGCCTATGTAACAAGCTAATGAGAAAATTTTTATTTAATAGAAATTATATATAATTTAAATTCTCATGGTGTGACATTCTCCTCATAAAACAAATTCCATCCACAAAATTTTAAATATATCACACTAATAAAAATAATTATTTTTATCTAAATAATATTCATAAATAAATATGTAATTACAAATGAGGTGTCTATATTAATACTATTATTAAAGATGCTTAATTATCTTTCATTTTTCATTTTCATGACTTTTAATAGAATAATACTCTATCATAATATTGTTCGTTTTATTTTGGAAAGACTACTATGTTCATACTTTAAATAATATATCTTCATATATAGTTTAGAAAACATAGAATATTTCTCATTAGAGCCTTTATCCCATTAGGGTTACCATTAGGGAAAACTATATATTCTCCATTACAAACATTTATAACTTCATTCTTTTGGGTTAAAACAGTATTAAAATGATAATATGTTTATAATATTTGAAGAAAAATTAACCACATTATTTTAAGATAATTACAAGAAAATACACCCAATTTTTTATTATTTTAAACCATTCCATTAGATTTTAGTTCAACCTAAATCGCTCTCTTTTCAATCTTGTTTTCTCTTGGTTGAGTTTCCTCAGTTTCCATAATGTAATTGATATATATATATATAATAAAACCTTCAAAAATTCCTGTAAATATATTTTTATTAACCAAATTAAATTCATTATGAGTTTCTATATAGGTGTTCATTTTTTCAACCAATCATCGTAGACCATACCACACATTGAGTCAGTACTCAACCCACCATTTTTTGGTTATTAAAACTAGGTGTATCTATAAAATTGATACTTTCTATTTCTAGTATCTACATATGAATGTGATTTCAAGGTGAAAATAATCACTACATTATTAAAATATCATCGGGTTATCCTATAATTAGAAAAACATCATATACCCATCCATAGTCTCCCCAATAATGTTCTCTTATCCTAATCACTAAAAAATAAAAAATATCTAAACTAACATGAAGTGTTATATTTTCCAATGAAAATATAGTCAACCATTACATAACAACTGTTCTGTTATCCTAAAGAATCATCCTATCCTCTAAATTTATATAAACCCTACTCTGAGACCATCTATAGTTCTTCAATCCCATACTCCTAGAACTGGTGTCAAAAACTTATACATTATATACTTGTTTTGATACCATATATAAAATTTCACACAAAACTCTCTCGTAATGAAATAATTTAAAGAAGATATTTCATTAAAAACATTAGTAAGTCTTTTTTAGGTTTTGAGATTTAGATAATTAGTAAAGATTATAAACTAACAAATCTGTTGTCTTTTATAAATAATATTCCTTTTTTATACAATATATGATATATAAAAATCGTTAATAATTATCTAACCACTTCAAAATATTCTCCACACAAGCTATTCTAATTAACATGTCTTTTGTAATAAATATCTTCATAACATAGGGAAATGGAAAAATAAATAGTGGTAAACTAAAATTATATGTAATGGTAAACATAATAGATATCAATTAAAGATAATAATTTAGAATAAGATGAGATTAAAAAAATGTAATGAATATAAATCAAAAAATAACTACATAATGAAATTGAAAATAAAGTTAAAATATTTCTTTTAATAATAATGGGAATAAAAATCGTACATGGATAAACATAATAAGTTTTTCCATGGTTATAAAATTAAATATTTCATATAGCTAAATCCATTACCAAATCAAAAAAATCATGATATTAGAAATAATGATTTTATACTCAAGGCCGTATGTCTAGGAAATATTTAATTTTTGGAAACCATACACTAAAAACCCAAACTAATTTTCTCATGAGTCCAATATATGAATTAAGTATATATTGTGGGGAACACTAGTAAGTAATTAACTCTAATCCATTCATGGTATAAAGGATTGAATAACTGTATAATACATAACCAATATCCCTTAGTAATCAATAAACACATATTTTAAAAGTACAAATATACTAATTTTAAATATTTCCCTAAAAATAAATGTATTATAATTATATATAAGAATATATCAAAATATAATTATATATTAAATTGGGTATAAATTCAAGTAAAAAATCCTCAACAAAAAAATGTATGAAATCATTGTAAACACCCCTCAATTTTTTTTTGTAAAATATATGGTGTTATTAGTGGAAATTATTTTAACGAAGTATCATAACTATATTATAAGGAAAATTGTAAAGATAAAGGTTGTAATGGATCATTTCCTTGATTGAAAGGAATATTACATAAGAAATACATTAAAATAAGTAGGATGGTTTTATTTAAGAATGTCCACAATCCAAAATAAGATATATCCAAGGGAGATAACCACGTTAAAATAATCTTTTTTATCAAAGATTTAGAAAAATGAATTTTGTAATAATACATATCCTTGATTATTTTATTTTTTTAATAAAACTACAAGTGTATGAAAATATTTTAGAAATAATGAATGTTAAGGGAGGATGATTTATAGAAATGACAATGATTGTGGAAAACGTGTTAACATAGAACAAATATATTAAAATATATTTTCGAAATCATTATTTCCAATATCATAAAAATATAATGTTATTGGTAACATTGAAAATATATTTTTAAAAAGGTTAACCAAATACATTGATAAAATTTACTTTTGAACAATAATCTTCAATAACAGGAACTTGAAATTATACAACATATACCAAAATAAATGTGTTATGGATGATAGAAAATTTCCTTCTGAAATAATGCAATAATTTATTAAAATTTTAAAATAAATGTTTTGAAATATTATTTTATAAAAATTGGTTGATAAAAATATCCTATAAAATAGAAAGGTCATACTAGATGACACATTAATGAGGTTTCGCTATATAATGTAAAATATTTGATGTAAGATAGAATATAGACTAGGTGGGGATACCACACAAGTGAAAATTTGGATTTTTGTTCTTGTCAATTTTTTGTTTTTAGAATTGGTTCATGAAAAATTTAATTTTATGTGATAATAATAATAATTTTTAAGCTTTGGTTAACAAAATGGATGATATAAATTAATATTAATGGTATTTTTTTCTTGTCTGTTAAGAAATAACAAACATAAAAAATCAATTTCCACATTCTTTTTTTAGAGTAACCGATGTGGAAATCAGTTATCACATCATTTATGAAATAAATAAGGTGATATAGTATACCATATTTGATCTTTCATGTTGGTTTTCATATAACTAATGTGAAAAATCAAATATTGCTGACTTTTTCACATTAGTTATTCTAAAAAATCAATGTGGTAAATGTTTTTTTTATTTTTCACATCAGGTATTGTATAAATGAATTGAAAAATAATCTTTTTAAAATAAAATTCAAATTATTGTTCCCCACATAATATTACATCAGTAGATAAACCTAAAGAATAATAGAAAATATGTACTAGAAACTAAGAAGTAAACCAAAATTTTATAGTTTCAATGTTCATGTTTTACATGTATATTAGAAAATTGAAATCTAATAAAACCTATGAATGAATTCAACCATTCAATTTTTTTGTGTCTTAGATCTTTTCCAATATAATGTGGATGGATATGTAAATCTACAAATTAAAAAGAATGCATTTAACTTGTATTTTGAAAAAATAGTGAAAATTAATGGTAAATTTTATAAAAAAATGTAACATTCTAGAATTTCAAAACTGTCATGGTTAAAATTATTTCCAAAATAAATCGTAAAAAATATTAATCAAATTAATTTACATTTTTTTGTTTAATATTATATTTTTTAAAAGAACATTTCTATTCAAAAAAACATTTTGAAGTAAAACTTAAAAACATTAGTAATCGTAAATTAAATGTCGTTTTTCATTTAAATATAAGTTCTTTCCACCATAATTTAATGATATATCTAAAAATAAATCTGATGCACTATTTCAAACTAATATGTATAATATAAATATGAATTTAATAATAATATAATAAAGTATTATAATATTCAAACTAATGTGTAAAATGTAGTAAAAAAATATTGCCACACTTCACCATGGATAGAGCATTGAAAGTGTATGTTCTCATCCTAAAAAAACCCAAATAAAATGCAGAATGATATTTAGGGAAACATAATTTGTTTGTTTATTTTTTTAAGATATATATAACACTTTGTGAGACAAATATTTCATAATCTTTAATATAATGAATCATCCAACACAGAATAATTGTATTACTCTGAAATCTAGATGTAGTATAAACCCTTCTTTCTAAATCACTCACTATCTTTCCTATAGGTGAAATTAATTATGGGTCTATAAATCCTAATATTTTTTTTCAATGCCTTCTACAAACAAATTACATAATTATATCTAATAAAAAAATATTAGAATAAATTTTTAACTAATTTAAATAACTGAAATATTTATCTTAATCGACATACATGAAAAAAAAGCAAAGTATTGATGCCCAAGTCATCTTCAGTTGCAAGATCTATGGTATTTGTTTTTTAAATCATCAGATTCATTGGACAACCAAAATTTTTATTTTCCATTTGAATGTCATAACTAAGAAATAATAAATTCGAATATATTGGAAATATATCCATCATATAGCATGCATTGAAAAATATTTCCTCTGAAATCATATAGTATCAGGTATATCGTATTTTATATTATAATAACTCTGAAAACATATATTATTATAAAAATTTCATGAACTGTAATATAATTATGATTTATATTACCAAAACAGTTTTCCATAATTTTGATATTTTCATTTTGTATATAATTCTCTAATCATCATTCAAAATACATAATTTTATTTCATCCATAATTATAATAGAAGTATTTAATTGTTTTGAATTTGGACCTTTTGGAATATTATTATCATTAATGACTACTGATAAAATATGTTCTGGAATATGGACAATGTATAATTTTGGAAAATGTGGACTACCACATTAATAAACCGTCAAACTCTTTTTTCACCAGTGGAAGTCGACGTCTCTTATATAAAAGGGTGAGTATGCTCATCAAAATTAGAATATGTTCACTCCACCCAAGTAGGTATGAGTATGATTCTATCGAGAAGTACATGGTGGATCAGATGTTTGATCATTCATTATCAAAAAAAAAAATCAATTAAATAAACAATGTGTAAACAAATATAATAATCTAACTATTACGTAAAAATAATAATAAAAATTCAACAAATAAGTAAAATAAACTAAACACAGTTTCTGTAATATTTTTTATAGTTAACTACAACTCTAAAAACATTAATGAAATAAAAAATGACATAAATGAATTAAATAAAATAAAATAATGGTTTGTGAATAGTAAAAATATATCAATGTATAACACCATTTCCTACACTAAAAAATATTATTTGAATATATGATAAATGATACAACAAAAACATAACTAAATTGGCCCCGTTTTTTTCAAATTTGTTATGGTAGATAACTAAAATACTAAAAAATCATTTGTATATGAAAATTCATAAATGAATGAAAACATATCAAAAATTGGTGCTTGAATAGTAAATATTTTCAAACCAAAGAAATCATTTTTTATACCAATAATAATATTATTTGGATATAATATTTTATGTAATATTTTTGTTTTTAATTTACTTATTATATTTGAATTTTTATTCCAAAATATCAACATATAGATATGTTACATAAGGATAAATGTGGTAAAATAAATAAACTAAAATAAATAAACTAAAATAATATAAACTAAAAATTTATCTTATTAGTTATAATAGTTAATTTAGTAAAGAAAATAATATTGGAATAACTAAAATTGCATGAAATTTAAAAATATAAAGAAAAAATTAAAATATTTTACCTGTAATATTAGGAATGTATAATGGATTGTTTTCCCAAATTCTTTTATCATGATCATTCTGTATGGAAAAAAGTATCTCTATGATGTGATCATTAATATTATCTGTTATTATGTCCATGAAATGAGGGGTCTAACATAAATCATCATCTCTGTCATGTTTATCATTATCAACATTAAATTTTTTCATTGTAAAAAAATAGACAACCTCATATTAGATTGATTAATAACATAGATGTTTTTTCATGTGTTTCCATTATAAAAGGACCAGTTGTGTATTCTAATCTATTCAGATTAACTAGCATCATACCAAATTGATCATGTATGACACTATTGTTTTTGTTAAACCATTTTTAGTTAATCATTAGAAGTGGAAATTTAATTTAATCAACCTACCATATATCATCAATGATTCCATAATACTATGTTGATGTAGATATTGGGTTTTTGACTTTGGCACTTGCAATGTGTATTTCATATGTGTACACCAGTACACCACTATTCTAATCTACACTTTTATTGTGTTGATATTTTCTATAAAATGTATAAAAATTAATTTCATATTAGAACCATTTTATCAAATTTAATATTTTCTAGAACACTACAAACATCAATGATTTTGATGGATCTGATCTACTAATAATGGTCTCTTTAAACCATGGAAAAAAGAATTGTTATACTCGTTCAAAATCTGCATAAATTTAAAATTTGGATAACATTGTTTTTTACATAGTAATATGAAATTGTATATATGGTTGATCATAATATATGTTATTCAATATGTATAAATTTACCTCCTTTATAAGATCACCTATCAATGATTTTATTGTCAAGACACAGATCCCCATTCCCCCATAATTTACTCATTCATAGTGAGATGTAGGAAACCTAATGTTGTCCACTAAAGAAATGTGGTATTCAAAAACCTGTGAAACCCCCTTAGAAATATAATTCTAAAAAATAGAGGATTAATATTAAAATGGATTCTTAAAATACCCCTTAAATGTCTTCATATACCATTCAAAAGGATACATAAAATGTAGAGGGACTAAATATCTATAAATATCAAGTGAAGAATTCATATAATTGAATGTAAATAAGTGGAAGAACATTATTGGATCATTAGTGACTAGAATGAAGTTGTTGATGAAAATATATTGTGCACAGAATTATTTTAAGAAGTATTAGTTCTAGAAAAACTAGATGGAGGATGATGTTAAGACACACAGTGAGAAATTTTTTTATGTTAATATTAACTATGTTGAAATTTCAGTCACAAATCATATTAAACAATCAAAACATTTGGATGAAAATATTTACATTTAGTGACCGAATTTCCAAGAAATAGCACACTTATATTTAATTATTATATTCTCCATCTAATGAAAAGAAATATTTAAATGAACAAATGGATCATTTTTGTAAATTAATAGAATATATAATTTTCTTTCCAATAATATTAAAAAAATAGTGTGTTAATACCCTAGTATATTTATAATTTTGAAATTAATTTTTAAACCAAGTGATTTTTTTTGGACGAATGGAAATTTCATATTCATTTTTTACCAAAGTGTATTCCATAAAAAAAATTATTATACCTTCCATTTATATATCATTGGGTATATTGAATGCGAATAAAAAGATTCTCAACAATGAAGAATATAATTAAGGTTAGTTATTTGTCAATGGATAATTATTCTACAACGATAATAGATAATATGTGGATATATCATCCTAGATAAAATTCATAACTATGTCATTTTTTAATGTGTTATTGTGATTATTACAATTAAGCTAGCTCGAGATTGCAAAGTTGGGGTCATATGAAACTAAAATTAATGTAATGCTTAAATCTACATGACTGGATTTATACATTACTACCTATAAGATTTTTTAAATAGTTATAATCGATATTGGATATCAAAAGATAGGTTTTTGGTTTTTTATGTATATAAGCCCATTGTTTTGAATTATTTACTAGAAATAAGGGAAGACAATATATATTTCCCAATGTTTATTTTACCTAAACCTTAAAAATAATAATATTTTTTTTGGTAGTTTTAAATAAAATAACTCGTTAAATAAAAAATCAATATATATATATATAATTATGTTATAATATATATATATATATATATAAAATTATATATACCAGTATAAGAAAAAAACGTTTCAATCTTTAAAAAGGGAAAAAATTTGTTATTTTTACAAAAAAAAATTGTAAACATATCTACATTTCTGGAATAAAAAATAAATTTTATACAAAACAAATTTGGTTAATCGACACATTCAAATACATGATAAATAAAAAGTAGAATAAAGTTACTACTAGAATGTGAAATAAAAATTAATAAAATATGAAATGAAATTGATACATGATATTTATCCTTTGAATGGATAGGGATTCTTATTGATTGATTCTCTAATAGAAATATTGATGGAAGAGGGAAATAAACATTGTGTTTCACAGAATCAGGGGTTCCAATAACAAGAAAAAGGATGAAAATGAAACTGAAACCCAAAAATGTAAAAATCATTCTAGAGAATCATTTTCTCAAGTAATAAACCATGGTATGATCGACTAAAATAAGATCATTAATTTGCGATGATTACTTGAGAGATGATCAAAGCCACCTTTGAACATACAAGTAGGAAATGATTGAGGTGTGGTTAGTTATTTGATCAATAATCAAATGATGCAGTTGAAAAAATGAGGGTGTATGATGATGAAAATTAAACATTAGATTCCACCAGATTGAATAAACTAGAGTTATGGATTCCATAAGAGAGAAAAGAGAGCTCTCTCGTGATAAATAATGAATATAAAATTAGTCTATGTGAACATTGATATAATCTTTGAAGGAATATAATGATGGTTTTTATTAACCTACATGAATTATTTTATTTCAGTAAAAAATTACTGATGTCATAAATTTAATTTCAATAATATTTATTTAGAAATATATATAATAAAAATAATTTTCAAATTCAGGTTTCTAGAAACCAATGTAGTTAATAAGCTCTGTGTTAATTTCACACTAGTTATTTTAAAACTGAAATTTAAACTATTTACCATAATGGTTTTAAATAACCAAAATGGGAAAAAAATATTGTGAAAAATATAATTTTTAATACTGTTGTATTTAAAGATAATACGAATTATTCTTACCAATGATATAATTATTTTGTGGAAAAATTATTCGAAGTGTAATATTTGAATCGAAGAATTAATTTTCCTAATATAGGAAGATAAAGTACACTAAAATAATACATTATTGTGGAATAAACCAATATTGGAATAAATAATTTCACGAAGATGCATTCTTACTCCATGATTGGAGTTGTGTTTAAAAATACCTTATAAGAGTTGTAACTTTTTCACTAAAGCCCATTTAAAGAAATAAAATTATATGACTCTTAATTCACCATGAATTTCATTAATATGAAAAAATAAATTAATTTTTATTTAATCAAATCAAATAAATATAACTACGGTGTGAAATATCATACATGTCCCATGGTTTTGAACAATGGAATAATTACATTTTCTTAGAATTCCATTAAAGCACTAAAATTGATAATAAATATATAAAATGTTTAATAACCAGATTTAGAAACACTTTAATACATATAATATCTTTTAAACATCTTTTATAATAATTTTCTATGTCTTTTTTAATTATTCTCTATTTTCAATATCAAGTTTCTGAAATCATGATCATTTAGAAATAGTTTAGTAATAGTATTTTTGTTCTTAATTAATCTCCAAAACAAAATAAATCAATGATTATAACTATTACCATGATTGATAATATATTTTTATTTATAATTTTATAATTTCGTTTTATTTTTTTAGAGAAAATATAAATGAAGACCATATTTCTATGATTTTTAATGATAAATGGTGGAATATTAATTGGTGAGTATAATTTCAGTATTACATTAATGTATAATAATATCAATATTTTCATATTTATATCATATATTATTATTAATTATGTTCTCATAGTCATATATGATATTATTTTATAACATTGTTAAAGTAGTTTATTATATTGAACTAAAATGCACATAACATAATTAATGGATGATTACAATTATAATAGTTATTTCATTTTCCATAATTTATTTATTACGTAACAAAATTTATACTATTTAGAGATATTTATGTCCACTATTCATATTTTAAGAATATAAAAAACTAACAAAACTTTTTGGAAAACTATATATGTTACATCACATAGGATGAAGGCTACATAACAAACAGTTAATGATTTTATTTCTTAATGGATTAGAGGGAAACAATGTAAATTATAATTTATATCTTAATAATCATATTATTATTTTATATTTTATAATAATTATTTTATTGTCCACATTTAATGAGCTATATGGTGTGGGGTGGGGGAAAATGTAAGTCATCGCTTCCTGAAGGTTGTAGTCTGCACAATGTTGAGTCGTAATTTTTTTCTTAATAGAAAATGGGAAATTTGGTTTATAGTTGATACCATAAAATAAAAAAACAAGTATTAAAAAATAATTATGGGATTATATTTTAATTATATAAATAATCTTGGGTATGTTATAATGAAAATAAAATAAATTATTGAAAAAATTACTCATGTTTAGGAATTTGGCTATACCATAGAAGACTCCATTGAAATGGAGTTATTACGCCATTTTATTATTATTATAGGATCAATAAAATGGAGGAGTACTATTGGTAAAGGAAAAAATGGAAGAGGTTCAATGAGTTAAGTGAGTTTTTTCAGTGGTGTCGAATGAGTTCCAAGAGTCCCCTTTTATAGGAGGTGAAATTACATTTTTAGATAATTCAAATTTACATAAAGGGTTGACATGTTTCACATTTCATGTTGATAAAAAAGGGAAACTAAATGAGTTGTTAATGAGATAAATTATATAATCTCTTATATAATAATTTTTACAAATGTCATATAATACATTGGATGTAGGTTAGTCAAAAAATTTCACTTTTAAAATATTTGGGTTCAATATGGTAACTAGTTTTCACCAAAATATATCATATTTTTCAGAACAAAATAGATTTTATCAAATATATTAAAACTAATTATTTCAAATTTTAAATCTAGTTCATAAAATAATTTTTCCATTTCTATGAGAAATCAATTGTTTTTCATTTGTGTATGTAATGTTGAAAAAAAACTTTAAGAATATTTTTATTTTAAAACATAGAATTTATGTAAATATTAAAACTATAAAGACAACTAATTTTAATAGATTAAATTGTTTTATTAAAAAAAATTATTGTTATTTTAAATAAATTAATAAAATGTTTTTACAAGTATAATATTTAATTAAAATAAAAAACACCAAAAATATTTTTTCTTAGAAAATGTTATTAATGTCCCTAAAATATTAATCATAGAATTTAAAAATTCAACATTGTGTTTTTGAAATTTACGTATTTAAATTTTAATTACCTAATTAAAAAATCAAATTGTTTTAAAAACATCTAGGTTAGATTTATATAATGATAAAATCATTATATTTATAGATTTGGAAGGAAACTGTTTTTTTCACTAATGGACTAAAAATCAAATACATCTCAAAAATTTCAAAACATCATAGTATAATAAAATTGATATTATAAATATAGATATGAAATAAATTTTGACAAATTAAATTTATATATATTATGAAATTATCATTAAAATAAAAAATAAATATATAATGAAAAATATCTTTTTAGGGAAATCTTTTTTAAATTTTTTAGCTCTTAAAATTGTAATTTTCTATATATTATTAATTTAATTTTGTGCAAAAATTTTATTTATATCTATAATATATTTGATTCATAGCGTATTTAGTAACCTAAAATAATGTGTATAAAAAATTTGAAGGGATATATTTTAAAACATAAATTAGTCATATTATTTACCTAGCGAAACAAATTGAATTTTCAAAGATGGATTAGTATTTATAATAACCATTATTTATTTATCTACATGGGTTTCATACCATTTTTTACACTTATTTTTACCCACCAATTCTATGACTATATATTAGGCATTATATAATGTTATGTGGTTCATTTTGGTATGATTATGTGTGTGAAGTTGGTTACCTAAAACATTTTTTTGTAATGTAATATATATATAATTTTAATTCATAGTCTGTTAAATTTTTCCTTATTTAATTACATTTAAAATTTATAAATTATTCTTATATTTTTTTCCCATTTCTTCTTTATTTTATAGAAATTCAATGTTCTGATTCTATTCTTGAATTTTCTTTTCAAATATATAATAAATTTAAAAATAAGAACATATTTATATTCATTACCAAAAACATATGTATATATATAGTACATTTTTATAATTCCACTGAATAAATATAAAACACTCCATGATAAGAAAAACTCCATCTTTTATATGAACAATGATTTAAAAAAACTAATTATAATCTATTTTTAACAATAACAATCAACAAAATTAATATCATTAAAACCCTATTTCATATCAATCGTGATTATAACATCAAAGTCTATTCTCATACAACATTTACTATGATAAACACTGTCACATGTTGAGATATATCAATAGAAATTTTAATTTTTTGTTCTCAAGAGGCTTTATAGGGAAAATTTAATTTCCTATAGTCAAATTATCTTAGATAATGTTTTTGATGACTCTCATGGTCCCAAAATAGGTCATTTTCACTAGGTTAGGTTGTTGGTGTAAATATGAGTACATCATATTTTGATAAATAACATGATATTTAATTTATTATATATTAATTTTCTTTGTGAAATTTCATTCAATGAAATATTATTCTCAGATTGTGTAATTGAAATTCTTACTCACTAGTTGAGCCTAAAACATTGGTCATTTCTTAGAATAGGCATACAAACATCTTAAGAATTATGGTCTAGTCTGGGAACATTTTAATTTATTTTTTGTAGGTGTAGTCTATAAATTCCTTATTTTCATTATAATAAATCATACTTGTGTAATTAATAATCTATTTTATGTTTTATTTATGTAAATATATAATATATAATTGTTTTAATATTTATCTATGTATGAAATTTAATTGATGATAAATTGTGATGAATTTATAAAAAATCAAGTGACCGTAAAAAAGAACTAAAAAACTATGCATTCGTGTAGGTGGAAAATGTGGTCAATGTTGCAGTGGTACATATTAACATTATGTTAAAATCACAAACCTATTCAATCTGACCACATGAACAAAGAATGATATTATGAGGCCAAATAAAAGTCACTATTTTGAAATTGTGATGTAAGATTAGCCGCCTGTCTATCTGAGATCCCAAAAAATAAAAGAGAAACTATATGACCAAATAAATATTCCATTCCAAAGAATGGGGAATTTATAAATATAATATATTGAACAATAATATAACATGATTTACCCCATGTACAGAAGAATCAACCATACATTCATCTGATCGACTTTAAGAAAAATTGATCGATAAGGCGAATGAAGACACTGAAAAATGTGTATCATGATTTTTTTTGCATAATTCATGTTATGATACTCCCTTAGACAAAAAATTCATGTTTAAGTAAATATATTTACCCATGATGGATGAATATGCATGCTACATTTCAATGTTCCAAATGACTACTCCATATCGTGGGACAAGTGGAAATATCCCCCTCCACATGTAGGCAATGGATTTCCATGATCGATGATAAACAGGTGTTGAAACATTAAAATGAAATTTATGTGTTTCATTCAAGAAAAATTATTGTATTCACCATATCAGGAAGAGTAAATGTCTTTGAAATATTTGATTGGATCATCAGAGATCCCAAATGGACTCACATATCAAAAGTTATGGGACTCAGAAGCAAGAAAATTTTTATATAGGAATTGGTGTCACCACACAAGCCATTCTGATAGATCCATTACCATAGTACCATTCATGCAGTCCCAAAATTGTGTCTATAAATAGTCCATTAGCATCAATTTTTAAGAGGACAACTGAACTCTTAGTTGTCGAATCCAATAGAAGGATCTGGTCACACAATTACTTCACACAAGTAGTCCATATGTACTTGGGTGACCTACAATGGACCTCCCTCACTACAGTGAGGAACCCAACATGCAACTTGGTTGACCTAGACATGGGTCACCCAGACCTGGGTGAGACCCATGGGGATGAACCACACTTGGCAGACACACACCTTGGAGAGACCAACCTGGGTGACCAACACATGGGTGACCCACACCTAGGAAACACCCACCTAGGTGACCCACACCTAGGAGAGACCCACACAAGGGAATCCCATGCTTGGGAATCCCATACCAGGTTGTTTTGGGTTGAGACACTTACAAACCCACCAATCATTACAAAGCGCCATGAGTTGGAATAATCATCATTGATCATAAACATTGGTGAATCCTCCTAAGGAAAAATCCCCAACTAATATAATGGCATCCTCCTTAGGAATAATCCCAAACCTATACAAGGGAATCCCCCTAGGAATAAGCCCCAAAAGTAAATTCATATCCTAATTAGGAATTATCCTCAACCAGTGCAAGAGAATCCTTCTTAGGAGAAACCCCATATCCTTTCTTGTGAGTTATTTCACTCTTTAACATATTCTCCTTTGGGATCATACCTAGATTTATAGTCCATTATGTCTATCAATGATAAAAAATGGGAGAGGGAAAAGGTTCATAAAATCTCCTTATTATTCTCACATATCCCTGGCCTCTTCCACCAGTGGAAGTGAATAGTGTGAAGTTTCTTGAATGTTCTTATTCCTCTTGTTTCTAAAATTCAAGCATGACTCATCATGATTGACATGGTCTTGTTGGATATCCATGATCATAAAATCTACACATTATGATATAGGTTCTATAATGTAATCTTTTTTTAAATCTTTCAATCACCTTCCTTTAGAGGGTACCCATAGGTGTGGGTCATTAAGGCCACATATACATCCTTATAGAGAAGGGGATTTTGTTATTTCTAGGATATCTTAATTCCTCCTATTTCTCACATGGATCATCAATAATGTGGTCTTAGAAGTTGAATGTGGTCATTATATCCACATGATCCCAAGCCTAATGGGAATCCACCTCATAAGTAAGCTCCAAATAATAAAATAGATGGGACACCTACTAGTGTAATCCATAACTATATACAATAAGGGAACCCTTTTCACAAATAATATTAGAAATCCAACCTATGTGAATCACTCCATGTGTAATCCCCAACCAACCCATGGGCCTCCTACTTGGTATAATTCTAAATCACACCGCTATAGTCATCCATGGGCCTCCTTTTAATGTGTAATCACTGAATAATCTTCCAAATATACATCAGTCAAGATATCACTCATGGACCTTTTCATAGGGAATCATGTTCATTAATAATCCCCAATAAAACCAAACAAGGTAATCCTTTTCAAGGATAAGAACCAACATATTCCCCTCACATGGTCATACTATCCGGTGATAAAACCAATCATAGGGCCACCATTGATGATAGTATTCAAAACCAAACAATGTGGGATTTTATTCCCATAAAATGTGATACATAGGAAGTGTCTGAGATTTCCAAATCTAACATAAAAAATCAACCTTGATTCCCTCTAAGAAACCTCCCCCTTAGATTATTATTTAACATTTAAATAATTATTCCATCCATGTTCCCTAGGCCACATCGGTATATGTACCACACCAAAGATTAACTAGGAACCTTCTACCTAGATGTGTTTTCTACATTACATTAATCATAACATTCTTCTCCTTATCACATTCCCTTAAAAGGTATAATGTTTTCTATTTAGTGGCATCAAAATATGTGGGTTTTTATTCCTCTAAATGTGACACGTTGGAAGCCCATTTATGGGTTTAATCCTAAAAATCAAAAAAAATCTTATTTCCCTAGATGACGATATACTCCAGAGTGCCCCATGCTATGTATGAAAACCAACATCATGATAATAATAACTAATGAGTCTCTAATTAGAACATAATAGTGTACCAATGAAATAGAACAACTGATACATGTATATATCTACTTGAATAAAGACCCTTAGATACATACATATGATTATAAATTTTAAAAATGATATAAATGGATTGTTAATTCAAGGGATACCCACATAACACCTGGAAACTAAAGACGGATTCACTATCATTCCATAAATTTATAAGAGAGTCCCAATATAAGAAACAATTCTTATCAAAATGGTTTGATGAGCCTGAACTCCCTTCCTCTCAACTAATGTGAGTTCTTAAGTATCATTGTCCACAATCCCCAAGGAGTAGAGGGATTTGCAAACAATTTCCTTCATGTATATATATAATATTATGTGTTTTTGGTTCCACAAATAAAAATTTCCGAAACCGTTTGTAAATAGTTAACAAAACATGAATGATTCCACAAAACTCAACCCTTTTCAATCAACAATCAGGAGACATTTTTTTCCATCCGAAATAGAAAATGGTGAACCTGACATGATTATTTGAGCAAGATGATAGGGTCACCCAAATTTCTGGGCCTCTTCTCTCTCAAAATGATAGAGGGGAAGACCAGACAATCCATCATATGTTTTTCTAAAATGAGTTGCTTCATTGAAGAGGATTTCATGTCCCCAGTTCCCATCTTTATTTTTGGAGAATTCTCTCAGAAATCCCATTAATTAAATGTAATCATACCAAAACTCACTAATTCATTCCTCAACTACCATTATTGGACGGTCATCAGCCAAATAGAAGACACCATCAATAACCAGAATCTTCAATTTTGGGTCTCAATGGAATTGGTCTAGAAGTATAACCAGAATGGAAAAATTGCAACCACGAAGGCTGCCTGACATGAACTCCACCTTTCCAAGACACATCGATCATCTAATAAACAATTACTTGTGGTGTGGAAGAAGATGACACCAACTGACATATTCAACCATTTTTTGAGCTTATCTTCATAAAGAAGTAATTTTACATCCCTTATAATAGTGTTGAAGATGAAGAGGTCATGGATGGACACTTCATGAAGTCATAGGGACCCTTCCTAGGGACAATTATGATAGTCATAACCACTAATTCCTCTTCGATGTGAACCCTTAGGCAGATTAGGGATCATCTTAGAAAGTCCAAGTAAGGTTATCCCGACCATGGCATGCAGGATGGATAACTGGGAATAGAAAATGGAAACATGGAGTAGGTACACACCTGTATTCCCTCCGATTAATCCCACTAATCAAATTTGGTAAAAAAAACTCAAGAAGACACATACTCCCACCCCCTATTTTAGCTAGCCATTTGATTCACCTAGAAGCATGTAAGGAAGTTCATTGTTCAAATCTGGTAGCACACCATGAGTAGGAACTTAAACCTACCGAAAACTCATCATTCCTACTAGTAGAATCATATTGAAACACTCAGTGAAGCCTGCCACCCATATTTAGTGTCAAGCCACAAGAAGGAACACACACCTCCCTAACCTCATCAAGTATGCTATTAGTTTCATCTAGTATCACACATAGAAGATATTTTGAAATATTGATGATGAATATAGGGAATACAAAACTATCATCCCCCATACATTAGTACTTTTAGTATTAATTGATAGGAAATATAGGAAAGGAGTAGGCACATACCCCTTCTCAAGATTCATAATAGGCATATATCAATATTCCAGTCTCTAAACACCCCATGTATATCATGAAAATGGTCAAAGGGAAGATGAAAATCCCTTCCCACATCCTCTAGACCTTCTGGGACATCATAAAGGTGATGGAAGTAGTGATAAATAGATGGAAACAAATATACAATCCAAAAATAGGGGTGAATCATCTGATTATCAACCGGGATAAGAAACACACCTCTTCTTCCATACAAGAGGGTTTTGAGGCATACTCTCCAATGATATACATACAACTGGATCAGGAACAAACACTCATTCCAATAAGAGAGAATTTTCCCATTACAATGGCCACTATGATGTAGTTATAAACCTCAAAAAAATTCTAGAATATTTCTATAAAACTATAAAAGAAACTATAGAGCGAGTCAAGAAAGATTCCATACCTAAAAACCACCTACCCTAAAAGGTGGCCCCAGTCACTCAAAATGAGTAATAAAGAAAGAAGCACCACCAGATGAAATTGGAAAATGAATGGTAGATATATGATCCTTCTCTATTAAAAATTATAGTTCTTGAAGCTATTGGAAACTTATATATTGTAGCTAAAGATATCACTATCCATTTACCAAATTATGGGGTTTGTAGAAGTAATTCTGAATGTCCTCCTCAAACATTTCACCATGAAGTCTCTCTTTATGATCATAAAGTGATCAGTCAGGAGAGCCTATCTACCTATAAGAATCAAGACAACTCTCAATGTAGCCAGAAGATTAAAGCGAATGATAGTGTTCCCTTACATTAATCGGCTAGGTAAATCCTCCCCATGAGGACATTCACTAAAAAATGTTTCTCCATAGTAGTGCTTTTCTTCATTAAAAGGGTCCTCCCCATGGTGATGTTGTGATAAGAAATCCCTCCAACCTTAATGAATTTATGAAAACAATTTTAGTCATGTTTGATTTCATGTCATTAACATTTCAAATCATTTCCCAACTATAAGTTATCCTATAGTGATGATCATCCTTCAACTCCCCTTGGATCACATGTCTTCCATTATAATAGGGGACATCCCAAACAATCTTTTTTCTTATGAAAATTAGGAAGGAAAGCATACACTATGGTTGAATAATTTAGAGTGTAATCTAGAAAAGTATTAAGATTACATGATAAAAACTAGGACATAACTAACTATAGTTGACATACAATTCATGTTATGGCCTTTATCCACCCCTCAATACAGTATTCCGAAGGTGTTTTGGAAGGATTAGGTTCACAACATCCACCTCAATATATGAAAAAATATTCTTCACTTAGGATGAAAATTATTATCCTATGACATGTACTAGAGTCATGTAAATGTAATGGAAGGAATGAAACACCAAATGGACTTGTAAGCTCTCATGGATACACGACAGCCAATGTTATAGAAAAAGTAAGGATCCCCTCAATGCGCATGAATCAATGTGTTATAAACATTATGATAGTTGATCATCAATGCCCAATATTATGTTCACATTAGAGGATAGGGGTAACCTGGAGTGTTACATTTTAATGCTCTCCCCAACGAGAAAAGACCAAAAATGTTGTATATTTCAATGTTTTTACAACATTCTATATTAAAAAATAAACCCTTTTTAGAACCGAAGATATTCTAAAAAAACTAGGTGATGAATTACTTTCGTCAACATCAGAACATATGGGAAGAAGTTATTGTGGTAATTTTTGATTGAGTGTCTAAAAATATAAAGAAGTCCTCTATATTTGAGGAAGTATATCATTAGATAGTGAAAATTTCAAAATTATCACAACAATATTAAAAATTGGGTTATTCAGGTACATTCTAGAGGATGTACCCATCCAACGTTTATGAAGAACCCCAAAAAATCACAAGGGAAGCTATGGAAGTAGCATCTATGATAGTCATAGAGAAACTTCATCCTATAGGGATAGGGGATTCGTAATACAACCATAAATGTCAGAAAACTAATCCTTAAGAGTAGTTAAATTTGAATAATAATAACTTTATCTCTCAGGGATATGATGTTTTTCACCACAACAACCTTATCCTCAATTAAAATCAATCTTCACTAGATTTAGGGAAGTTATGCATAATGGATCCTCCCTATTCATCCCATCTCAAGATATGATAACCTCACTAGGAACACAGTGACTGAACTATCTGGTGATTTATTCTAACAATTATGTAGGAAATGACTCCCATATAATAAATTAAGGACAAGACATCATAGAGGGTGTAGAAAATGGATGTCTTCGAAAGACACTAATGGAATGAATTCAATGTATTGTGCATCAGTTAATGCCATTAATATCTCTCTATAGATCTTATATAACATGAGTCCAACTAAAAGGAGGAATTGAAGCCAGATTTTTAGGTCCAAAATAAAATACACATTGACATGATTAAATGAGTTTTGCATACCTAGACCCAGAGATTCACCTAGAATTGAGGAATTTCATGAATCACTATACCATTACCTCTTCTAAATTAATTCAATAAGGAAATGGGTAAGGGAAATATTGTGCCTTTCTTACCTCTTGGAGTGGTTGAATCCCTTTTTCTTGAAGAATTTTTTTATCAAGATGAGTAATAGATGAGATTATTGAGGGTATATAACGAAGAACTACTCCAAGGAAACCATCATGTTTGATATTTTCTATAAGAAGATCCTATAATCGCACTCCCTAATGGTGCATCTCAACAAAGAGGGTATGTCGTAGAATATAATATGGATCTAGAACACTAGTTCAATATGGAATTTCAAGAACCAATATACATGAATCCTGAAGTAGCAGACCAAGAATTCCCTCTATTGGGTGCACAACCTTAACAGTTCCAGACACATCCTTATAGTGATGCCCTTATATGCTACCCATGGAATATACCAGCATTTCCTCAATAGATGGACCTAATGGTCACTGTACAAGTTCAAAATCTAGTTCATCCAAATATTCCCTAAGGACTATTGAACAATATTGAGTCACTCATGGCTCGATTGGACGCCATAGAGAAATGTTGTTCTGTAATAAAAAGAGAAAATAATACATTCCCATATTTTTAGATCCAACTCCCCCTAAAAACATTGGTAAAATAATATTCCACATTTTTATTTCCTTAGGAGACCTGAAGCAAAATTTAATGAATGTATTTTCTCATTATGACCACATGATGGGACCCTTGAATAAATAGAGTTAGTGAAACTCAGGTTCTTCATGTATACCATATAGGTACTGACCTTCATACGGTAGAATAGTTTTCTATCTCACTCAATTACATGGTGGGAAAACCTACCTATGAATTACTCTTCCAGTTCATCTTAACGATGTAGATGTCAGCAGTCCTTGACCTATCAAACTATAAGAACTGAGAGAATGAATGATTCACAGATTTAATTTCTTGGTTGAAAGGATTGAAATACACCTGAACCAACTACTCCTTATGGAATGCATTTGGCCCATTTGTATAGAGAATCTTTGTGATGATTTTGACATGCCAATAATCCCTATGAAATACAAAGGATGATTTTTGGGCCTTTTCAAAATCACTCAGAGAGTGTAAGAATCTATCAAATATATCAAAGTTAAGTCTCTAGTAATTCCATATGTTCATGGAATGAGAGTAAGGAAGGTAGGGGATACAAATATTATGCTTAAGATGGGCTCTGTAACAGCTCATGCTCCAACGTTTACACCATTACATGATGTTCTGGCCTCTTAAGGGTCATTAACTATTACTACATCCTCAGGATGATCAGTGATTGAAGAAAAGAAAATAATTTGAGGAGAGAACAAAATGGTCTATTTATTATGAAATGAATAAGTTATTGGATAATTCATCGTAAGATTAGAAAAAAAATGGATCAAGTTCCCAAATAGTAGAAAACACAGCAAGGACGATACTGAATTTATCCAGAACTATTTCCCCTTCCATTATGTATTGGGGAATAACATCCCATAGTGTTTTATCTTAAAATACTTCCTAAATATGATTGTGGACAGTAGATAAGAAAATCTTGGAAGGCCACTTGATTAGGTAGCATATGCTTCTTCCACTTATCTAGAGGAGGATAATTAATGGGAGGAAGTTAACTGAAAGGGTACATTGAATTTTAGTTTGGATTATCTGAAATATTATCAACAAGACTCATGATATCCTTTGAAAATAGTTTAATTGAACAAATGTTCCTTAAAAAAATTCTACTACAACACAACTGACACCATTGGCAGCTCAATCCTTTAGAAGACAATCTTCCAAAAAATGACATGGCTAAAAGAGGGAGAGGAAAAAATAAGAAGAAAACTTATTCCAAGGGAAAAAGATGGATTTTAATTTATCAAAATCTTGGACTATAGTCTCAAAAGTATGGGAACCACACCTCCAAATGCTAAAAAAATGGTCAACACACAAGATAGAGTCTCCATTGATTAAGATGTTGATATTTGGAATCATTAATGTTATTCAATTTGTGTATCCCTTCATAGATGATGTGCATGATTATGAACCCAAATTCCATACATACAATTGGGAATTGGGGGAAAAGTTCATTAGAGTGTAGATTATAGTATAACATGCAGTCATACTAGGAGTCAGTAATATAATCACATCCCTACCAGAACCATCGATGCAGTCGAAACTCATGGGAGATATCTTTAGTGAGCTCAGCATGAGAATGAATGTTCCCCGAAACATGAAAATTTTTTCCTAACACAATCATACTTGAAGACCGGCTAGATTGTAATTCATATCCTAATCAATCATAGTGTTCAATAAGACTTACTCATCCTCATCCACAAATTGAAGAAGCGCATTCATCTCTTATTCTAAGTGTTGATCGTTCCACATTAAGTAATTTAGTTCCAAGCGAACCTGCAGAAGAACATCCCCATGTTGGGTAGTACATAACTCTAGACCAAAAGTATGATATTTTGATGCATGTATCCCTAGTCCCATCCATTATGGAAATCTTGGATTCTCTAAGACTATCGAAAGTCCTCTGGGTAGAACTCATAGAGGCCTTATTGATCCCTCAATAATTTAAACAATAGGTTTCCACTACAGAAGTGGATTGTGAATAGAATGATCTAGTGAATTCCATATAGTCATCTCTTTCATAGATCAGAATGATGATTCCATTATTATGGGACACTTAAGACCCTAGTATATATCCAGTAAGATAAATTACATTTATATCAAATGAGATTTCACTGAAAATGGATTTGGATTCAACATCATTATAATACAAAAAATATCATTATATTGGTTTCAAATAACCAATTTTCCCCCCTTGACTCAAATGTTATAGGTTTATTAAAGAATAAGAAAAATCATCTTTGGGAAATAAATCATCAGGATCAGTTTAGGGATCTCATGTCTCACTTAGAATTCATGGTTATTTGGAAGTTTACAACCTTTAACATTCTAATGGTAAGAACTTATCTACATTAGTAGGTAGAAATAACCTCTTTATAGAACCCATGCCTCAAATATTGTATCAATGTAAAAATTGGGAAATTGTATTTTAACAATTACCCCATTAATATCATGTGATTCGTAGTATATTATTGTTGTATTTCACTATAAGTAATGGAAATAATCTATGGTTGATGATGTCACTCGAATCAATGCCCTGAATGGTGGAGAGATGATTTTGGAAAACCCTTTATGCTAGCTCAGTGTAGAGTATGTTCTGACCATCAATCAATTAAATTGGATGGGTATAAATTCAAGCACACATTCAATGAATTATAAGATAATAATCTAGAAAATAACCCAAACAACATTGAATAAGTTGTCAAATCTCGGAGTGGTAGTGAAATACTATATTAAAATGTCTTCATTCCATCCCCAATGCTTCAGCACATCCCTAATATGTTAGCTAGGATGGAATAAGTTACCTTAAAAATAAGAGAAAATTATGTTTCTTGTTCTTAAGACCATATCACCGCTTTGAAGATTCAAAATGGTCTTGTACTAGAAATCAAGTAAGAAATTGTTTCATCAAGTAATGCTTTTTATCTTTAAGAACATTGATGTATCATAACAACACGCTAAGCATGGGATCCCTAAGCCCTGTTGGGAAATTTTGATGAATTATATGTTGATGATCTATTTTTTAAGTCCAAAAAAAGTTGAAAACACCTTGTTAACCAACAAACCATCTTTAACAAGCTAGGATAATATATCTTATCGATTAACCCATAAATATTAACTTCTAGGGTATCCTTAGAAAAATATCATAGCATTTTTATGTCATCATTTCATCAAGAGAGACCATAATAAGAAAAAATAATTCCTATTAATTTTACCTCTTAGGAACCTTAATGGTTTTAATTGAATTTTGGGAAACATGGAATACATATAGAGATTCATATTTAACCTTCTAGTGAACTTTTTTTCTCTTCACAAAACTAATGAATAAGTTGGTCATATATCAGCGGACTAGTGAATGTCAATAATCATTTTAAATCCTTTGGAAATACCTCCTTATCAAACTAGTATTAATGTAACATGTTGAGGGAATGAAGGTCATTCAATTTGTGACATCCCTGGAGGGATCACTATGTGACATTATTTAACAAAATAATGATGCTAAGAATGATAAAATGCTTTATTATATAAGTTAAACCATGATAATTTTGTAATTTTCTCAGGTATAACAAAAAGCTTCCTAAAATAAATCATTGTTTTTCAAAAAATGAGGAACTATCTTCACGACCATGGGGTCCATTTGGTCTTTAAAAATTACCCACTCAAATACATCCTCATACATCCTATATTGAAAGGACGACTAAATAGTGGGAAGTTATTTTTTAGAAGTTTGATATATAATTCATTTCATAGAAAGTAGTTAAAATCTTATCCTTTATTAATTTAATTTTAGAACACCCATCTGAAGAAATGAAATATTAATGTAATGAATTTCAGAAAAGGAAATATTATCTAATCTAGTCGGAACCCAAACGTTGGAAATTTATATTGACCGCGCAACAATGTTCCCACCATGGAGGAGAATAAAATACCTTAATCTCAACAAAGACAGGTTTGGGATCATGCCCATTTCCTACAAGAAGGAAACATTTTCTTACTCCTTCCTATTGTCATATGGATTTATTAAAAATGGAGAATATTATCATTCCCTCCATGTATGCTTTTATCTCACACTATAAATACTCAAGGACCACCTGGAAGTGAAATATGATTTATATTTGGTAATAAAACATGTCCACAAGGTTTATTACATCAGAAAAGAAGTGATAATTCCCCTATTTGTTGGAATCCAAGGTTTAATGGGAAATTTCCCCTCTCCTCCAATATTGAATCAATTACCACTATAATATAATTCCTAGGTAGATGCATTGAGAAATGTAGCCACAATGCTTGATGATCCAAACTGGGAAGAAAGGATTATCATTATTTCCCATCGGTGAATGGTCTCACCTTTAATTCAAGTCAAAATAGAAGAGATCAATGAAATCATCCCATCACTGAACTCTATAGTTCTACCACCAGGTGCATGATTCCCAAAATTATGTACCTCCAAAATAGATTACTACCAGCAAACATATATAGGGAAGATAAAATCTAAATAATAGGTACCAACCGTATTTTTTATGATGGCCCAAATCACCAAAAACTCCCCTACAAATGAGGCTTTTATGGAGTCCTTAAAATTGTTATTGATGCAGATGAGACTATTGTAATCATGATTGAAGTAAACTCAGTACCCTATGGGGCCCACTAGCCATGATACAAGCTTTTACATTAAATATAATGGTTTGGGTACCATCGGTACACTATGACACTTGATTGAATAGTATTCACTATGAAATATCATCATGGTCTAGTACATTCCAAATCCATCCATCAACATCTAAAGTTGGTACATAAATCCAAATACACATGGACATTTTTCCTATGGGGAATGGATATTTTGGGGACATACCCTCTAGTTGTGGATAATTATGTCAAATAAATCCTATCTATTATAGGATTCCTCTCCAAATGGTCTAAGGGAATACCAATAAAAGAAGTCGTGGATAAAAGAAATCTTCGATTCATGAAAGCCAACTTCATTTCTATGTTTAATGTCCCTTGTACAATACAGATGGAAAATGTCACAATATAGTATTTTTCGAAGGTTGGAAATCTATATTATATTTACAATATAAAATCCAACTACTCATCCCACTATCAGGTACCAGACAATGGGAATATATATGCCTTCAACAAGACTCTAGTAGACATACTCCAAAATGTGGTTAATAATGATAACAAGGCTTGTCCTAATCAATAATGGAATGCCATATGAAATTTATGGAATATATCTCATACCGCCACTTGGGAAACCCCATACTCTTTGGTATATGGAAAAGTAGTAGTCCTTCCCTTCGAGGATTAATTTCCATTGTTTTTTATTTCCCTTTGTGACCAACTATCCACATATGAGAAATCCAAAAAATTGAATAGATGAATTGCAGCTACTCGATTATGAAATATTGCATACCTTATATCAATTATAGGTCTATCAAAATTAGATAGCATGATCCTTAAAATAGAATGTTTTTCTCCATTCGTTCCTCCAATGATAATTGGTACTGGTCTTTTAGAATCCAATAATACCCCGAAGGAATCCACTAAACCTTGAGCTAATGTGGGTGGGACCTTAATCCATTCACAAGGTCCACTTTAATGAAACCTATTCCTTGATCACAAGGTATGGATATCTCATTTGGATTCCAACCAATTCAAGGTTCCTAATGAAATATTTCACATAATCACACATCCATCATCTAACCTACAAGATTTTTAATTTCATATTTTGAATTTGTTTAATGAAACTAAAATGCATGACATTACAACTATGATACATAGTTTTAAACTATGATAAATCATCATCCTTATTAAAGTACAACAAACTGCAAAACATAAGGTCCTAGTCACATGACCCAAAAATGTACGACGTAATTCAAACATACCACATTACATTTAACTATATGGTTAATTTTTCCCTTATTCGACGTCAGTAAAACATTGAAATACCACCAAATGAGCGAATCCTTGTAGTCCCTTATATATGGTCCCCCGTCTCTAGTGTATCTCCCAATCACATCCCCCTAACCACTCAATAAGTCAAAATTCTGATTTTTATAGACCTGAGGAAGAATGGATAAGAAGATCCCATGCGTAAGCCCATCTTACATCATTTGAACACCATAGTGGCACATAGACCCCATTTAATGGCATAATCCCTCACATTACCAAATTACTATTACATAACATAAAATTGGGCAACATTATGGTCCTTTCTTGAATGAATCATTGTAGTCAGTCTGTGTTCCCCTACCACATCATTATCCAAGAACTATTTATGGATTGATTCACATTCCAATGTCATACACAGTGACACCCAGATCTTCCATCCTAGTTCCATATGCAACCAAACAGTGCCCCCACTCCCTGTCTATGAGCCAAACCAAAATAGAATACATTTCTATAACTACATATTTACTTATTATCAATACAGTCTGATATGTAGTGATACCATGACCTTATTTATTGGGCCCAAGAATCATCCTACAAAATATCAAATCCTTCTATTCCCACATAAAAACCAGATTTATGTGAGGAAATATTTTTAATAACTATGTGGGGATTGAGACTTGCTCCAACATGAAATATAGTGAATATTAATTTTTATCACATGGTATGGTATTAATATTCCATTCAACATAAGGAGACACATTTCTATACCAGAAGACATTAAACTGCATGAGAAATATCCTCATTTCAGGATTATAATTTGTATGATCTTTTTTATAACTACATGTGGCTTGATTCTCATTCCAATGAGGTATGTAGTGACTCCCAGATCTCCAATATCAGGTACAACTGCAATAAAAAAGTCACACACTCTCAGTGTATGAGTCATACCTACATAGGGAACCTTAAATAACTAGGTGTGTATTGATACCTTCTATCACACAATACAAAGTGACACCTTGATCTCTATACACGTCTCCAACTGCAACATTTCCTCCGTTTGACGTCAGTTCATCTTCATCTGCACCACATGAAATTAAACTACATGGTATTTCAAGAACTAAGTATTTAATGATTCTCATCCTAATGGGGTACATAGTGATTCCTAGATCATACATCATGGAACATCCACCGAAAAATCGAAATTCCCATTCCCTACACTTTTTGTGCATTTGTTTCATGGAATAATATTTTCCTACTCATTATTTCTCACACCAAAAACAACTCATATGGGCATAGAATTTATGGTAAAAGAGTCCCATGCATGATTATCAAGAAATAAGTATTTCAAGGACTGATTATCATTCTAATTAGACATGTAGTTTTGTTTGGATATTCAATCGGTGACCCAACCACAACATAATATCGGAATTTCCCCTACACTCATATGTATTAGTCTGATTTACATAAGAGGATTTAACATGGTGTCTCACTCCATGCATGGGACTATATTAAAAAACCAGCTCTTTTCTCAATACAAGAATTCAATTATTATGGGGAATCCTTTTTAAAACTAAATGTGGTTTTATTCTTAAATCAAAACGATATATAGTGACACTCAGGTTATATTCCCTAATCTAGTTGCAATATTCCTTTATTTTCGCATCGAGTCACATATGTCATCACCACATGACATTGAACTACATGAATAATATCATTACTGAATGACTTAAACTACATGGAATATTTCCTCACCTCATGACATTAAATATTATGGTATGTCAATAAATACATATGGATTGATTCACATTCTAGTTAGATATGTAGTGACACCTAGGACACATGTCTTATTCCCAACAATAGGGGAAAAATTCCCCCTCAACTGCATGAAAATAATGAACTACATAAGAGACATTAATATGGGTCTCCTCCTTTTGGTGTCCTCTAAGGAACCATTGGTATCCCCTTTTTTACATATGATTCATATCTATCCAATAAAATCTACACTTCCTGGCCAATATCATTTCAAATGAGTTTCTTCTTCTTGGGCATATCCCTTTCATACATCATACTTCTAATCTTGGTAACTTGTGGATATTCATAATCCATCTCCAGTTCCAAGTTATATAATTCATGATACTTGAGGACTCCTTTTCATGAAAATTTTGTGTCATGCCCCTATTGGATTTTCATAATGAGACCCACAAAATGGGGGTTTCATCCAAAGGATCCCACTATATGATAATGATGTAACACGCCCCCGTTGGATTTTCATAATGTATCCAACAAAATTGGATTTCAATTTAAGGTAACTTTGCCCTCAAGAGAATCCTCTTGAATACATGTAATCTTTGACAATATTATTTTGTAACCTATGATTAAAATTCAGTCTACTGTCATCCATCACATATTTTTCACATATCCTTTCTCTCAATATAAAAAACCACAAGGCCATGTTTTAAAAGTTTCTCCCACATCTCCTAAGTATTCATGAATTATCTTGATTTGGTAATCCACATATCACAAATCGTTTCAATAATGTTATGGTTCTAGTGGTATGACCTAAAACTAATGAAATTTAATTTCCTACACTAGCGTAAAACTTTCAGAGGTATCATATTCCCCCAATTCTATGGAAATTTTGAATTGAAATGGTCATTCCTTATATGGGTGCTTTATTTCCACAAAACCAGACACTGTTTCGGGAAAATCCGAATCTCGATAATCATATTTTGGACAAGGGTAATAGATTTTCAGAATTAATAAGAACATTTTTACCTGGATATGCTGTGAAACATCATCATAACCATTGTGTAAGTAACCCAAAAAGGCACTGAGAACCTAAGGATGTCACTATTTGATTATATTTTAACACGCCCCAGTTTTCTTTTAATCATTTACCCTGAAAATGGGATTTTTAACCAGGTGTATCTTCTTCTTTTAGATAGACCATCTCTATTTCCAAAATCTCTTTTTCCCACACACCAATCCCAGGATATTTATATTCCCAGGTAAGATCTTTCAAAATTAACATCCTCATACCAAAATGTGATGAAACATTCCCAAAGGGATTGCCTTGAAAATGGAGAACGATTATCGTTTTATTCAAAGTTAATGGGCTTAAGTTATAGACACATAATGTCTATGCAATAGAACATTAAAATCATTAGTATAATGTACATTCAATATGAAATTAAAATTAATAGAATAATGTCCTTTATTTACATCTTTAAACTATATATAATTATTTTATTTCTATATGACATTAAACATTATAGTGTAAAATCCTAGTCAGAATATGTTAATATTCACTAAAATTTCCTTATCATAAGATGTCAAAATTCATTGTCAATGTTGAAGTCACATGAAATTAAAATTCACAATTATTTAACCCATTTTAGAAATCCATCTTCCCCTAACCTCCTTCATTTATCAAAATTATCCCTCTTATGCAAGCCAAAGTTCTTTAGGGGTATTTTCACATTCAGGGTAAATTCCAATAAAAATTCCATCTTCATTATCGTAGATAGTCCCTTGAAAAACCCACTGATTGTTTTCTTGAGAAATTCGAATCTTCATAAAAATTATCTGGTCATCAGAAATATAATGTTAGAATTCCTGGAAAAAATCCATTGCATGAATATGATTTAACATGCCCCAGTTTTCATTGAATAAGTCTCTCAAAAATTTTAGGGCCTGTCAGATAGAGGATGCCACTATTTTACAATACAATAACACAAACCTGTTAGTTTTCCATAAAATATCCATAAAAATGGAATTTTCAACCAATGGTAACTTCATCCATAATAAGATTCAACATTTATTCCCAAAATTCATATTTTAGATTTGGGGACAAAAAAATCATGGCTTAAAATTCCCCGTCAACAATGTGAATAATGTTGAAACATTCAAGGCCATAATCCTTGTCAAGGACATCATCCAAGAACTCATTTTCAAAACAATTCAACCATAAACACCATTATGACTAGTACACCTTAGGTGAATTTAAAATACCTACAAAAATAGACATAGTACTCACCAAACATGAAACCCACAAAGGGAACTCTTGAAAAACGTTAAGTCTTATCATGCTAGACCCACACTCTATGAAATTTTGGAAATAAAATCATGAAATGAAAAATAAATAGGCACAATACTTCTTAGGATGAAAACAAAAAATGGGTTTCCTAAGAAAAATTCATGTATCACCTACAATTTCCTCTTCATATTGGGCTTAGGAAAAAATTTGTGCAATTAAAAAAATACACAGTGATTGAGGGGTTGTCCATATGTAGGTAGAAATAGTTGAACTATGAAGAATATGGCCTATATATTAGGAAAACAATTATAGCATCCTCCCATATTTGAGATAGCTTCGAATCAAAATAAAATTATGTTGGAAAAAATCAATTTTAAGAACATTTACCATAAAAGAAGATTATTTTCATTCAAAATGAATTATATTCAATGATGGGTCTTTTTTGACACTATAAAATGTGTTTCATAAACCATTCCATAGAATCCATGATGCGATCATCACTTAGAAAAACAATTTTAGGTTTGAGTAGAGATGAGTCTCAATGATAGAAGAACGTGTAGGGTAGATTTATAGGTTCCAAAAGACTATTCCATAATGAGGGACATGTTGAAAGACCCCCCCTAAAGTGGTTCATCGATTTCCATGAGCGATTATGAAAAGATGTTGATTAATTAAAATTATTTTTTGTCTTTCTTTCAACAACACTTAATTTATTCACACTATAAATAAACTTAAATAGCATCAAAAGATTCTATTTAAATGGCCACAATCCCAATTGGATCATAATAATGACCCAATAATCTTGAATCAATAAATAATATGATACAATTGATGGAGAAAATTGTATATATCAAGATATATCCATGGATGAAGAACCTAAAATACATATAAATGATTCTAAATTAAATTGATTCTAATAATTAATTGTAAATTCATGGGAGACCCATGTTATACATGGTAATTATTGAAGGATTGGTTAAAAAGTATTAAATCTACACGAGATTCCAAGAGTAGGAAACAATTTCCCCAAAGGGGCTGTGATGAGCTCAACCTACCGTCCTCTAAAGAAATGCGGGTTATTAAGTATCATTTTTCAAACTCCCCGAAGAGTTACTTACAAGGGAGAGATGGTCCATCGTGGAAATAGTACCATTTTGTGTATCCAGTTCCATCAATAAACCCATTTGAAATTGTTCCAAAAAATTTAATCAAACATGGTTGATTTCACAAAACTCAACCCTCAATAATCAACAATTAGGCGACTCACATTTCTATCTGAAAAAATGAAATATTATAATATTCATGTGAGGAAGCTACTATGTATTCTTACATGGTACATTTGAGAGAGATTAACAATATGGTAACTAATGTGGTAATCAATAATTAACCATTTATAAAAATCATAATTATATCTTTATATCATTAATATTATTAACCTAATAACTTTTCTATAAGGAAATAAATGTTTTTATAATAATTTAATAAGTTGTATGTTTATACAAATATTAGAGGATCTTTATGGTGATTTATCATTGGAAAATTTTTAATATACTAGATTTAAAAGATGACATATTTATGTGATGATATATACTAATAAAGAAAAATAAAAATATACAAAAATGAGTGCAGAAGAACATTTAATCTATATGGATTTACTATAAATCATTATTTTCATATGAAACATGAAATCACATTTGAGAATTACATCACATCTTCACCCATCAAATACAAATAAAAATACAACAATGAGTGCAGAAGAATATTGAATAGAATAATGAAACATTATAATATGATTTACTACTCTATTTATTTACTTTCAAGACATGTTTTTATTAATAGTATTAATCTATAAAGATAGTCTCTTTTACTAAAGTAGAGAGTTATAGGAAATCTATTTATATTTTTTCATCTTTACTTTATCTTATCAATTTGGAGGAGGTCACATGTGACCGAGAGTTTTTTTTATCCCATATAGAACTGAGGAGGTGGATTTGTTCATGGATAACATTGAGTGATATTATAAAACCTGATTGAGGTTGTGAATTAGTTTATTTTATATAAACCTACAATGTAGCGGGTGATTTCCATGTGTAAGGGGTTAGGCCCAAACATTAGACTGAACCCATTTTTTATTTCCAATGTTTTAATCATATATAGTTTATACTGCTTTTTTCAAAAATATATATATATATATATATTGAAAAATTATTTTATAAATTATTATATTAATAGTTGGATTTAGCTTGAGTTATAAATACCCAGTTATTTACTAGTATATTAGTTTTAAAAGTTTATTTGTTTTAAAAATTAAAATAATTAGGTTTCAATCAAATAGTTATGAATCATTTTGAAATAAAAAATTATATAATAATAACATTCTAGTCTACTGGCCTAATTTTTTAATTGGGGGATTTAGGTTTTGAATATTTTTAACATATATTTTTATTAAAATATCTAAAAAATACCAATTATGTATTCCACTAAGACCATTTGTTTTATCAATTGTGTTTTTAATTATTTTTCATTGTGTTCCAATTTTATTCAATGGTCTTAAATTTATGTTGGGTATAAATTTAATTTATTATGAAAAATAACATACAAGAAGTAAATTACACTAATTAACCTCTGTATATTAATGATACAAAAATTTCACAATGGAAGATCAAGATGAAATTTTGTTTTGATCGAATGGAATTATATATTTAGAATTTTATTAATGATGAAAATGAAAAACTCAATGAATCAGGAGATGATTGGAGTGATACCGCTGGTGATATATATGGAAATAATTGTAAAGATATGAATTCATTTTACTATTCTTTAGGAGAAGATGAATTAAATAGAATACATATTTTTTCAACAATTTTTGATATTTTGGATACTCATTCTATATCCATTGAGGGAACCTCATGTTTTAATGAAATTGAATTTTATACATAAAATATTAAATATTATAATTTTTGGATGAATCCCATTAATCCATTTCTAATATATATATATATATTAATTTTAATGATATTTTTAATATGATCCATGCACTATGAAAAAAATTGATAAAAAATATATAGTAATGAAACTTCTAAAATTATTACTTGATAGGTGGGTAAGAAATTTAGTTTCCATCATTGAATCATGTGATATAATTTCATAACCAGTGAAATAAGTCATTGTAAAACATATGATTTATGAGGAGTCACATAATATAAATTAATTATTAGATGATAAAAGAAATAGGAATGATGTATCCATCAATACTTCATATCTAATATAAAATAGAAAATAAAAGTTAATAGTTATATTGATGATTAATTGCCTATTGGTATTGATATAGAAATGGATCAATGATCCTGATGATTTTAAAAATTCACGAAGATAAATTTATTCAAGGAATAGAATTATAGTGGAATGTATAATAATAATGGAAAATGGGAAAAAGTGTGGCAGAATGATGATTCGACTAATAAAGTAGACTTTTACGAGTATAAAAGAAACGAAGATAGTAATGAAAACCATACCAATTAGAAATATAAATAAATGTTTCTTGAGAAAGGAAAAGGAAATAAGTCTCAATAAATTCCACTTGGAGTGCCTCTAAGGATAGATATGGAGACGCTTAATAAAGCAGAGTTGAGAATTATAATATAATTATGAAAATATGTTTATTGAGGACTTATTAAAATACTATAATTTTATTGAAGAAGAATTTATTGAATTGAAAGAAAAGTATAAATGTTTATAGAAGAAAGTTGCAATGTCCGATCACACTAAAACTAATTTCTTATAGAGGAAGAAAATAATTCTCAAATGATAAAATAAAATAAATGATGAGAATAAAGGTTTAAATGATAAATTAATGAAAGATATAGAGATATTTTCCAACTGAAGAGAATCTCTGAAATATATTCTTGGTAAAAAACCACTCTTATATACTATGGTAATTGGTTACAAACCTAGATAATTTTTTATGAATAATTTTGTTCCCAGTTAAAATTCACCAACATATGTAATTATTATTTTTTATTTTGGACAAAAAAATGATTTATTTATAAAATAATAAAATAGGAATATAAGAAACTAATTAAAAAAATTTGGATTCATAAATCACATATTACTAAATTTTTAGGACCCAATTATATATGGGTACAAAAATAATTTCTGTTTTAAAATTTTTTATAGGAAATATTCTTGAAGAAAATATGTATGATCCTATGGTATCTGGATAGTGCGTTTTCTAGATGTATTATTGGGGAAAAATGAAGCTCTAACTTCCCTATCAACATTTATGGTGTTCATGTAAATTTTATGACAATGCAAAAGGAAAAATATTTGGAATTTTTTTAATTAGTAACTATAAAACCGATTTAATTTAGAAAGTTTTTTCCCTTGATACATTAAAATATAATATAATTTTCATTTCACAATAATGTGATAATAGCTATCATGTTAAATTTGAAAAACATAATTGTATAATTTGAGATTCTAAGCATGTTTTTGTTTTCACTACTTTGAGAAATGATAATTTATTTGATATGGATTTGAATTCACTGTATTATAGAAATATTTATTATTAAGGTTACTTTCATTAATATTTATTACTTTAATATATGATACTAGGCCATTGGAACTTTAAATCTCTTAGAAAGATAATTAGGATAAAATTATTCATGGATCTAATTAAACTAGATTTTTAGAAGGACAATGTTTTTTAACCCATGAAAAATAAAAATAGTGAACAAATATATTTCTAACCAATGAAATAAGCTTCAAATTATCTACCCCTGTTTTTTTCACATTAATTTTTTTTGTAGACTCTAGAGTCTCTATCTTAAATAGTATGAACTATTATTATGTTCTAGTAAATTAATTTTCTAGATACCCCTGGGTATTCTTTATATCTTATAAACTAATGTTTGTTCTTATTTTTCTATGTAAAATTTGTCAATAATCCCTGTGGAACAAAAATTATGTCCACATTAAGTGATCATGTCCATGAATTTGAAAATCATGATGTAACACCCCAGGTAAATAAAGAATATGACATTTTTATATTTTTCCATATTTTTGAAAAAAATATTAATATTACTTAAAAGTGAACGCTATGCTCGATGGCATACCCAATACGCGACAACGTGTTCCTTTGAAATCTTACGTTGCACTCTAATAATAAAATAATATTATTTTAAATGGTAGTTAATTCCTAGCCATTATAATGGCGGGAAAGAACGAAACTAACAACTAAATGATTATATATGTTTGTCAAATATTATTACTTTTTACAATAAATGTTAGAGGATTTAAAATGAGAATGAATCCAATTTTAAGCGTAAACATTCTTAAATTCTTTAAAAGGACGATTAACGTCCTTTTGATGGTGAACCTCTTTTAAATCCACTTTTTGACACTTTTATGTGTTATATTTTACAAAATAAGATTCTTCTTTAGAATCGGGGCATCAAAATTTACTTTGTGTAAATTTTTGATATTTTTCTGATAAAGTTCATTTTTAAGGAATAGCGAAAAATGTTGTATTTTAATTCAAAACCTATTTTTAATCTAATTTATTTATATGATTAGATAGTCTTTTGAATTGGTTTTAAAGTGAAATTAGAATATATTTTTACCATTTAATCCAATAGTGGTCATTGTAATTAATTTTACTTTGAAATTGGACTTAAACTAGTGTCAGTCTTTTAATAGATATTGTTTCTTAAAAACATGCTATTTGTTTTGACAGTGGGAATTAATTATTAAATTAATTAATGAAACTTATATGTTTTTGAATTTTTTAAAATAGCCATAATTTTTGAATTCGGAATATCAAATATAACATAGGGTGAATTTTTGGTATTTTTTTGAAAAACTTCGATTTTAGATGAATAGTGAAACCACTAAGTGGTAGTTTAAAAACTGATTTTTTGTTTAAATGAAACTTTACCACTTCTGTGATTTTATTTTCAAAAATAAGACATACATGGTTGTCGTTAGGATGTAAAATGAGGTTCAATGGGATTAAAATAATTTTTTTGTGAATAGTAACTTTTAAGTTTCTAATCGCGATTAGAAGTAATTAGTGTAAATTAAAGAAAACAATAAAGTTATAATAATATGAAATGACCTTGAAACATGTCCTACCCTTATTGGATGAGTCATGGCCGATCGAGAAAATCCATGGGTCAACTTGGGGACCCCATGAAGCCACTTTCGTTGGAAAATTATATTAATAACTTTTTATTTAAAGTTGAAATTAAAATGTAACAAACATGTATTGTTTTATGAAAACAATTTTTACATGGCATTATACAAGTCATATTTTTTACTATAAATATTAATTAGAAAGCTAACAATATTTCATACATCATGATATTTTTTTTATAATTTTTAGACATTATATAAATTAAATTATTTATGACACCATGATGATGCAGCGATTACCTCATTATTTAACGATTTAAATAAAATGAACATATAATGTAAAATCTATGACCTAAACTTGTCAAAAACCTATTGGATGGTTGGATTTATAACTATTATCACCTTATCCTAGAAATATATAATTTTGGCACCTTTAAAATCTGAAAAGCATTTTATAATAAAGTAAAAGTTTATAACTTTCCAAGAGTGCCCCTCCTCTCCTCTTATAAAATCCCCCCACCTCTACCACCTTACCCACACATCTCAAGCCTTTGGCTCGGCAAAACCCTGACTATTTCATCTCTCCACGTCCCTCTCTTCATCATTGATGCCTCACCTTTGGTCAGAATCCTTTCCAAGGAAGCCTTTGAGCTCAAATCAAAAAGAGTTACCCGATTTAAAGGTAATGTCTCCCCTTGGGTTCTTTTGTTTTATTTTGATTCTCCAACCCTCTAAACTATTTTTATTCCTTTATTTTGTAACAAAAACAGTATCTTCAATATACTAGTATGTTTTTATGTGAATTATTCGAGCTACACTTACACACACCTTCGTCTAATGGTTAAAGAACATACTGTTTCTGTGGATGGAGAATTTCTGCCTCACGAAACGATGACTGTTCAATATTCTCTTAACCCCATTAATGGTGACCATTATGATGTAACTATATTTTATATATGATATATATGGAATTTATGTTTTTTATATGCTTCTGAATTTTATATTTAAAACATGCCTTTATGCTTTTCATGTTGTACAAATGCGATAATTTCATACGAGGAAGTGTGGACTACCGCCCCCTCAAGTGATGTGACTCGTTCATGCAATACATGGAATGTATAAAAAATAAAATTAATGAAAAAATGTGACCTATATAACATATATGTTATACTATAATTATAATATATATATATATATCTCAATTATTTTTAATTCCATTAATATTACAAAGAAATGAAAGTAGCGTTCATGCGTACGTACGGCCTACTGTCTCCATGAACGGTGCATTTCATTTATTTTTATCTCCAAATGTTGTGTAGTAGTATAAAATGAATATGTACTGGATATATATGATATTTAAATAATTAATACTATTCTATAGATGATTTAATTATAACTACATGGACAATCATTTTCAAATAAGTTTATTTTTGACTAATGTACCAAACATCGACAAAAACGTCTGATATGAACTCGCATTATTAACTAATTATTATAACATTATAATATGTGATATGAACTGAATAATAATATTTAAAATATTTCCTTAAAAAATTATAAATTGACCAAAGTTTATTATTCACGAATATAATGAAACAAACAAGACAAGTCGGACTTGAGGTAAGGGATCCTACCTCTCTCTTTCTTTTTAAGCACTATCTTTTATGTCATTTCTTTTAAGCTCATATTTCTTATGTTTGGGGATGTCCTTTTATATTCCTCTTACTGTAATTTTTATTTTCATATTATGAGAGACCCTATTTGATCTCATCAAGCCTTAATTTGAAAGTTTTAAGTGGTGCTGTTAGGCTGCCGAGTTTTCGTAAGGGATTTTTCATCTCACTTTTATTCCCGTGACATTTATGCTATGTTTGCCTCCATTTCCTTTGAGTGGTGTATGTAATTCACATTATTATACTCTTTGTGTAGTATAATCTCAATTATGGGTATTTACATCTTCATTGTATGACCCTTCTTCCATGGGGTGTACGTTGAGAATGTTACCCAACTCGGTAAGGGGACCTTTCACCCTCCTCTTTTTAAAAGACTTGTTTTGTTATGTCTTTTAATTCACATACTATTATGTTGGGATATGTTCTTTTATATCCTTATTTATGTAAATTTTATTTCCAAGTGATGAGATACCATTTTCTCTCTCATCAACTCATTTTCTGAATTTTAATGTGATGACGTTAGGCTGTCGGATTTCTGTAAGGGAACTTCTTAACCAACATTCAATTCTTTGGGTTAAACCTCTACTTCTTGATTTTATTATGCCAAGATTATGTGAGGAATCTCTATGTTTTAAATTTCTCAAACCATTGTGTAGATATAATATTTCTACACATAATCATCTCATTGATAAATTCTTACGAACTTGTATGGGAAATCATAACTCAATCTCATTTCATTGAGTTAAATATCTATGTCATTGGTTTTGTTTTTCCGAGATTATGTGTGAATGACCTATGACTGTTTCACACATAATATCCACTTATATTGGGTGTATTTATATTTCTCACACATAATTATGTGATATATTTATCCTTAATTTAAAGATACCATCTTTATAATGGATTTCACCTCAATTTACATTTCCATTGAGACTTCACTGTTGTTATGCACCAATTCACTTCTATATGGTGTGTATACTATCCTTTGACATATTATATCATGAATCTCTTTATTCTTATGATATTATAAAGCTTGTATTAAATTTTATTCCGCAATTATTTGTATTCAAGAGTCTCTCATTTTGTTAAAAACTCTTTAACAAAAATATCGTTTTAAATGTTATAAAGATTCATTATTCTAAATCTTTATCTTTAATGTCCATGTTTTAAAAATGGTTATCAGTATTTATCTATATGGACATTAAGGTTTTAAAATTATAATTCCATTAAAATCTTCAAAGTGGTATGGGACACTTTGATTAAAAAATCTATTTGAAATGTTTTTTGAAGATGGATTGATTAATTCAATATCTTGGAAGTACTTATTGTGATTGCAAATGAAATGTTGTTATTGAAATGTTTATCTTTTCAATATTTTATGTGTAATAATGGTATTTGGACATTTTACGAGTGGTTACGTGATAAACCATATGATGTGTGGTGCCGTGAATACCAGGACGGGTGGCTACGTTATAACCTCCAATGCATTGGGTATGGAAGTCGGCTGTATGGCTATTCCATTAAGTATGTGTGGAAGTCGACCGTATGGTTACTCCATTTAAGTAAGTTTATTTCCCAAGTTACCTTTATATGTTATGTGTTCTTTATGTGGGTTTTATGGTAATCGTTTGGTTATAAAAGGGTAAGTAATGGTCTTTTAGATAGTTAAGAGTGTTTATGATAGAGATAATATTTTCATAATTTTTCATATGTGTTTCAATGATTTAACCCCTTACAATTAATCAATTTGATCTTATTTTCATCATTTCAGTATTTTTGGTGAATTATGGGCTTAATTGTGGAAATTGGTTAATTCTGGAAATTTAGCAGTTTTGTGGAGCTTCTGTATTTCGGGAATATATTTTATATTTTTGATCCAAATTGTATGATTCCTTTTTTTTAGGGTTTCTATCATCTAGGGCTTCATTTTATCCTTCTGGACCCAAAGCTCAATCCATCATTTGGAAGCTCAAATTCAGCTCACAAACCAGGCCTCGAAAACTGTGTACAGATTTGGAATGTTTTAATGATGAGCTTGTATCTCGAAGCTGACCGATCCAATGGAGCTGATATTCGACAAGAAGCTGGAAGAGGAATTATTGAACATCTTTCATTAAGGAGTCCACGTCTGAATCGGCTGTTTTCAAGGTCTTAATGTCATGGGAAGTTGGAGTTGTGGAAGACGAAGAGTCACATGGACAGAATTAAATATCCGGAGTAATGTGGCCATATCTCCTTCATACGTGGACCAATTAAGCTCAAATTTTGTGGGTCTACAGAGGAGATGGAGGGGAACAACTTTCAAGAAGGAACAATTCTCAAAATCGGTCATTTATTATGCCAACCGGACACAAACTTTCGGGGGAGTAATTTTGGAGGGAAATTTTCTACTCCCCAATCCTATAAATAAGAGTATTCACTTCCATTCAAGGGGGTTGAAGAAGGTGCAAGAAGGGCTGTGCTGGAGGATTGAGTTCTTGATGTTCTTTGTATTTTCTATTTTCTTTTTACTTAGTTTGATTATGCTCTCTTCTTCCCCTTTCAACTCTAATACCCTTCACATGGAGGGGTAAAACCTTTGAGTGATCGGGGAAGGGGGAGTATCTCTTTTGTAATGTCGGAGTTTTGTGCTTAAATGTAAAACCTTATCTTTCTTCTGAATGACATCTATTATCAGTGTTTCCCAATTCTCTTAATGCGATCGTGTTTTGAGTTTGGTGTATTCATTTTTAATAGCTTTGGTTAAAGACTTTTTATCTCCCTCTGCCTAGTGCAATTTGTCTCGATCGAGCAGATTGAGTTAGGTAGTGAGTGTCTAACGATCGTTGGCACGTGTGTGGAACTAGTAGACTTTTTCTAGAGTTCTAAGGAGCAACAATTCCCGATCGGGACTTGCCTTAGTTGTTTAGGAATTGTTTATGAACTTCCATGCACATAGGAGTGAGTTCTATTTTCTTCTTTAATCAAGGGTGATAGATGACTCGATCGAGGAGTCTTTCATTTGTCATTCAAAAGGAAGAGAGGTGAGATTATCTTTTTGACTATGATGACATTACAAAAGGTGATCCTACCCTGACCCCATCACTCTCTTCATCCATTAGTGTTCAACCTTTCATTTCAATTGCTTGTTTTATTTTTCAACTCAAACAACTTTCAAAAAGAACCTTTTCTTCTTTCTTTAATTTAAGTGACAAATATAATTGTTGTGCACTCCTCTCTGGAGACAACTTAGGTTACCCACTTTACTACATTTTAACTTAGGTTTTATTTGTTTTTGTCACACCCCACGACAGGCACGTGTCAAAACTTGGCGCCGTTGCCGGGGAGGTAGTGCCAACAGTTTTTTTTCCTTTCTTTCTTCTTCTTTGTTTTCTCTTTTCTTAATTTCATTCCAAAGTGCATGACTAGAACCTCAAACACTGAACCTTGTCCCATTGATCCTGAAATTGAAAGAACTTTGTTGAATAGGCTCAGAAACCTCAATTTGAAATCTGAATTTGAGGAAATTTCTCTCATAGACTCGAGTGAAACTTCAAGTGTTCACTCTGAGCCTGTCATAATGGCTGGAAATCAAAACCCAACTCTCAGAGACCTTTGTGCCCCACAATTCCTTAATCAGAATAATCAACTTGTCATGCCAGTGTTACAAAATGATTTTGAGATGAAACCTAATATGATACCATTGCTTCCAAAGTTTCATGGTTTGGTAGGTGAAGATCCCAACAAGCATATTAAAGAATTCACACATGTCTGCTCAACCTTCAGACCACGTGGAGTAGCTGAGGAACAAGTAAAGTGGAAGGCATTCCCATTTTCATTGGAAGGAGCTGCGAAAGAATGGTTGTATGGTCTACAACCTAGAGATGTGGATGATTGGAATGACCTGGTGAGATGCTTCATGCAAAGATTCTTCCCCGCCTCTAGAAGCACAGCCATCCGAAAGGAGATCTATGCCATCAAACAATCATCTGGAGAAACCCTTTATGAGTACTGGGAAAGATTTAAAAAGCTATGTGCCAGCTGCCCACATCAAGCCATCGAGGATCATCACTTTCTTGTCTTCTTCTATCAAGGCTTACTGGACAATGATAGGAACCTTCTTGATGCATCATCTGGAGGTGCTTTGATTGACAAGTCGCCAGAAGAAGCAAAAGGTTTGATTGAGAAGATTTCTCAGAACTCACAGCAGTTTGGTACAAGAGGTACTGGAACAAGAGGTATTCATGAGGTACGAACTTCTCATCCATCACCCTTACTAGAAACTAAGATTGAAGAGCTAACTAGTTTGGTGAGACAGATAGCCTTGAAACAAGTGGGAGACCAACAAGCACCAGCTAAGGTATGTGGTTTATGCGCATCACCTGATCATTTCACTGACCAATGTGCTGAAATACAGGGAATGGAAACTTGTGCGGCAACCTTTCAACCAAGGCAGTACCAACAAAATCAAGGATGGAGAGAGCCAAACCATGTTCAATATGGGTTTGGAAATCAGCAGAATCAATCTAGACCCCCATTCCAGCAACAATTCCAAAACCCCCCACCATTTCAACAAAAGCAATCTTATAGCCAGCCTTCTCATCCCCAACCACCCACATTCTTAAAATCCTATGAGCAGCCATCAACCAGTGCACAACCCATAATTTTGAACCAACATCATATATCTGATATTGAGGGACTGAAAGGCTCTGTAAAAGATTTGACCACCAAGTTTGACGGTCTTATGGAATTCCTAACCAAAAATCCTGGAAAACTTCCTTCCCAAACAATCCAAAACCCAAAGGAGAATGTCAGCATGATAACAACAAGAAGTGGAAAAGAGATCTCACCACCAGAATCCCAAGAAACTAAAACAAGACCACTTGAGTTAAGGGAGAATGAAGTTGAAAAATCTGAAAAATCTGTGAAAATTCATTATGAAGAAGAGAAGAAAGAGGCGGAAGAGAAGGATAGGCCAAGTAAGAAGAGACCAGAAACACCATTTCAAAGGCAACAAAGGGAGAAGAAAGACTTACCCCCTCCATTTCCATCAAGGATTATTGAATCAAAGAAATTGCAGGATGAAGCACTTCAAAAAGAAATTCTTGACACCTTCCAGAAAGTAGAAATCAATATCCCATTACTTGAAGCAGTCAAACAAATTCCAAAGTATGCTAAATTTTTGAAGGATCTGTGTACTAAGAAGAGGAGACTTCAAGGGAATGAAAGGATCAACTTGGGAAGAAGTGTCTCAGCCCTTATCACACCACAATTGCCAACCAAATGTCAAGATCCAGGGACATTTTCTATTCCATGCACCATTGGTTCTTTAAATTTCTCGAATGCTTTGTGTGATTTAGGTGCTTCGATTAATGTATTGCCTCATTCGGTATACACTTCTTTGCAGATGGGAGACTTGAAGCCCACAAGAGTGGTGGTCCAGCTTGCAAACAGATCCACAGTTTTCCCTGCAGGAGTTTTGGAGGATGTCCTTGTGAAAGTCAAAGATCTCTTATTCCCAGCTGACTTCTACGTTCTCAACATGGAAGAAGAGAGGAGCTCGTCACATTCACCCATCATTTTGGGGAGACCTTTCTTGAAGACGGCGAAGACCATCATCAATGTCCATGAGGGGACACTCACCATGGAGTTTGGAGAGAGCATGATCCACTTCAATATTTTTGAATCCATGAGGCACCCATCGGACGATCACTCCCTCTTTTCACTTTCTCATGAATTTGGTGTAGAACCCATTGAAGAATCAGGTATGCTTTATGAATTCTTAGACTTAGGAGAGACTTCTTCCATCGGAAATATCATTGAACATGTGGATGCCCAACATGCTGAAGATTCTGACTTCATGTGGGAGGAAGAGGTAAAATCTGATTTCTTTGATGATTTATTAATTGATGAGGATGATGATATGGTTTATTGTGTGCAGGAGATCCAAAGTTTGGAAGAGAGAGATGTCAATTTAATTTCATCCCTTGAGCATCCCCCTGATTTGGAACTCAAACCACTCCCCACTGATTTGAAATATGTGTACCTTAGGGAGGGCGAGAAACTACCAGTGATAATCGCTAATAATCTCTCTGAAATCCAAGAGAAATCATTGATAGATCTTTTGAGAGATAATATCCAAGCAATAGGGTGGAGTTTAGGTGATATTCCAGGAATCAGCCCAAATATATGCTCACATAGAATTTTTCTTGAGGGAGATTCCAAACCTGTTAGGCAACCCCAAAGGAGGCTGAATCCCACTTTAATGGAGGTTGTGAAGAAGGAGGTTGAGAAGCTATTGGAAGCTGGGATCATCTATCCTATCTCAGATTCACAATGGGTTAGCCCAATTCATGTAGTTCCAAAAAAAACTGGCCTAACCACTGTGAGGAATGAAAAGAATGAATTAATCCCTGTGAGAATTCAAAATAGCTGGAGAGTGTGCATTGATTTTAGGAAGTTGAATCAGGTCACTCGGAAAGATCATTTCCCCATTCCCTTCATTGATCAGATGTTAGAGAGATTGGCTGGGAAAACTCATTATTGCTTTTTGGATGGATTTTCAGGTTATTTCCAGGTACCCATTGCTCCTGAGGATCAAGAGAAGACAACCTTTACATGTCCCTTTGGCACTTTTGCATATAAAAGGATGCCATTTGGATTATGTAATGCTCCAGGTACGTTTCAGAGGTGCATGGTAAGTATATTTTCAGATCACATTGAAGATTGCTTGGAGGTTTTCCTGGATGATTTCACGGTGTTTGGAAACTCTTTTGATCATTGTTTGAAAAATCTGGAAAAAGTTTTAAAAACCTGCATTGAAAAGAATCTTGTTTTAAATTTTGAAAAGTGTCATTTCATGGTTGAGAGAGGTATTGTTCTTGGTCATGTCATTTCCAAAAAGGGCATTGAAGTTGATAAGTCAAAAATTGAAGTGATAAATTCTTTGCCTTACCCAACTTGTGTGAAGCATGTTAGATCTTTTTTAGGACATGCAGGATTCTACAGGAGGTTTATCAAGGATTTCAGTAAGATTTCTCTCCCTCTCTCTAGATTGCTTTTGAAAGATGCTGACTTTGATTTCAATATTGCATGTAGGGAATCCTTTGATGAGCTGAAGAGGAGATTGATTGAACCACCGGTGATGCAGCCACCAAATTGGGAAGAACCATTTGAGCTACTTTGTGATGCTTCCAACCAAGCAGTTGGAGCAGTCCTTTCTCAGCGAATTGAGGGTCGGCCACAAGTCATTGCATATGCTTCAAGAACCTTGGATGCAGCTCAATTCAATTACACAACCACAGAAAAGGAGTTTTTAGCAGTTATTTTTTCTTTGGAAAGATTTAGATCATATCTTCTTGGAACTAAAGTCACTGTATTTTCTGATCATGCAGCTCTCAGGTACTTGATGAAGAAAGCTGAAGCTAAACCGAGGCTGGTGAGATGGATGTTACTGCTACAGGAGTTCAATATAGAAATCAAGGACAAAAAGGGATCTGAGAACCAAGTGGCTGATCATTTAAGCAGACTTCCTAACACTGCTGAAGTTGAAATTCCAGAGAAAGAACCATTGAATGATCACCTTCCAGGAGAGCAGTTGTACTTGGTTAAAGGAGAAGTGCCTTGGTATGCTGACATGGTCAATTATCTGGTAACATCTCAGGTTCCATCTCATTTCAATTCTCATCAAATTCACAAACTGAAAGCTGAATCTAGATATTACATTTGGGATGATCCATTTCTTTGGAAGATTTGCAATGACCAAGTGATAAGAAGATGTTTGCCAGAGAGTGAAATTGGTTCTGTCTTTGAGTTTTGTCACACATTAGCTTGTGGAGGCCACTTTGGACCTCAAAGAACAGCAAGGAAGGTTTTAGAATCTGGACTTTATTGGCCAACCATTTTTAAAGATTCTCATGAATTTTGCAAACGGTGTCCAAAATGTCAGTTTTCTGGAAACATCTCAAAGAGACACGAAATGCCCCAACAACCACTTAATTTTTGTGAGATTTTTGAAGTTTGGGGTATAGATTTTATGGGCCCTTTCCCAATGTCATTTGGAAATTCTTATATCTTGCTTGCGGTTGATTATGTTTCCAAATGGGTGGAAGCAAAATCCACCAGGACTGATGATGCTAAAGTTGTTTGTGATTTTGTCAGGACTAACATATTTTGTAGGTTTGGAGTACCTAGAGCCATAATCAGTGATCAAGGGACTCACTTTTGCAATAGGAGGATGGAGGCTTTGCTGAAGAAGTATGGGGTGCATCATAAAACATCAACTCCCTATCACCCACAAACAAATGGTCAAGCTGAAGTGTCCAACAGGGAAATCAAAGGAATTTTGGAGAAGACTGTTAAACCAAACAGGAAGGATTGGAGCCAAAAGCTGGAAGACACATTGTGGGCTTATAGAACAGCCTACAAGACCCCGATTGGAATGAGTCCATATAGGCTGATTTATGGAAAAAGTTGTCACCTACCTGTGGAACTGGAGCATAAGGCGTATTGGGCTGTGAGGAAGATGAATATGGATCTTGAAAGTGCTGGGGAAGAGAGAAGGTTGCAGTTACAGGAGCTGGAGGAAATTAGAAGAGAAGCATTTGAAAATTCCATGATTTACAAAGAGAGAACAAGAGTGGCTCATGACAAGCTGATCCAACCGAAAGAATTCCATCCTGGAGATAAAGTGCTGCTATTCAATTCAAGACTCAAGCTGATGCCAGGTAAACTTCGTTCCAGATGGGAGGGTCCTTTTATAGTTACTCATGTATATCCTTTTGGTGCTGTGCAGATTGTGAAGGATGGAGAGCAGAAGCCGTTCACTATTAATGGGAACAGGCTGAAGAAATTCCACGGGACCATTCCATCAGACCTAGGGGAGGAGATCCCGCTCCTACAAGCTGTCTATCAATAAGATCCATCAGGTTGTACCTCTCCTTTACACTTTTTTGCTGCTGTGATTCATTCTAAAATCTGCTTACATGTTAGATCCAGTTAAATGCATTGAGGACACTGCATCATTTAAGTGTGGGGGAGGGAACCTTTTTAGTTTTGGATTTTCATTTGTTGTTTGTTTTCAAAAAAAAAAAAATTTTTTGTGTGTTTCAAATTTTGTGTGTGTTTATTTTTCATTTTTTTGGTGTGTTTTTGAAACTTTTGAGCTGAAATGATTATCATTGCTATTTTTGAAACCCATGTCATTGAGTGAACCAATTTATTCCATGAAACTGAGCTTAAATGAATGCTGAAAATGATTTTGTTTCAAGTTCAATTCTTTGTGAATTTCATGAAAAGTACTCAGGTTTTTGAATCCCATGCCACATCTCACTGTCATTATCTTTGAAATCGCTTTCCTGTGAGGCTTCTGAACCATTATTGTATATTCTCTTCATTCACCTCACTTCTTGAGAGAACCAAACCATGCTTGTTTTAACCAGAATTTGATTCATTCCTTTCGAAACTTGAGGGTTTGGGGTACATGTGTTTTAAATGATTGAGGCGTTTCTTTGGTTTGAAAGCCCCCTTTTCAAAATAATCCCTTTCATTCTGGCCTACCTTGTAAATTAATCCTTGTATCCCATAGAAGCCATGAACAGCCTGTTAGGTTAGCCACATTACAAGCCAATTTTCCCTTTCCAACCTGCTCTTGAAGTGAAATTGCATAATCTAGTTGAACTTAAGTGTTGGGGAAGCTGTCTTGTGTTGTGCTACCTTATTTTGGTGAAACTTTGGGTGGAAAAGAAAATGCTGAAGAGATGTTTGTGCTGATGAAAAATCATTATGTTGAAAGCTGTGCCTTTTCTGGAGCTTTCATGATAAAAGAAGCTGTGCCTTTCTGGAGCTTCTAATGGAGGAAGAAAGCTGTGCCTTTTCTGGAGCTTTCAAGAAAATCATGCTGAAGAAGATTGAAATTTTTGCTGAAGAAATGCTGATCTGTTTGAACATTTCTTGATATTTCATGATGATGGAGCTGAATTTCTACTAAGTCAAGTGAGGAGGATACCATACTTGGGTGAAAATTAGAATTGTGCAATTTTGCTTCAAAAAGAGCCAAGCCATCCTCATTCAGCCTCAGAATTTTTCACATAAAAATCCTACCAACCAAAAGCCACAGAACAACCTTGCAAAGTCCTCATGATAAACAAATGTCCTTGACTCACATCGGGTGGAGAAGTAGGAGTTTTTCAAACCTATGGTGACCCTTGCATTGGTTTTGATGAGAAAAACTTTGTTGAAAAGTGATATTTGTGAGATGAGAGAAAATTAATGTGAGGTAGGTGTCTTGTGTGCATGGGAGGAGAAATGAAGAGGAAAAATATTGAATGATCTGATTTGAGAACTTGGAATAATGGTTATGGATGAGGCATGATAACTTTTATTTCTTGGTGTGGAATTGGTGGATCTCAATGGCATGTGTTTCGAATTTAGTTTGATTTGATTTTGATTTTGACTTGTCCGGGAGTCCAAGTGCTAAGTGTGGGGGAATTGATAGAGATAATATTTTCATAATTTTTCATATGTGTTTCAATGATTTAACCCCTTACAATTAATCAATTTGATCTTATTTTCATCATTTCAGTATTTTTGGTGAATTATGGGCTTAATTGTGGAAATTGGTTAATTCTGGAAATTTAGCAGTTTTGTGGAGCTTCTGTATTTCGGGAATATATTTTATATTTTTGATCCAAATTGTATGATTCCTTTTTTTTAGGGTTTCTATCATCTAGGGCTTCATTTTATCCTTCTGGACCCAAAGCTCAATCCATCATTTGGAAGCTCAAATTCAGCTCACAAACCAGGCCTCGAAAACTGTGTACAGATTTGGAATGTTTTAATGATGAGCTTGTATCTCGAAGCTGACCGATCCAATGGAGCTGATATTCGACAAGAAGCTGGAAGAGGAATTATTGAACATCTTTCATTAAGGAGTCCACGTCTGAATCGGCTGTTTTCAAGGTCTTAATGTCATGGGAAGTTGGAGTTGTGGAAGACGAAGAGTCACATGGACAGAATTAAATATCCGGAGTAATGTGGCCATATCTCCTTCATACGTGGACCAATTAAGCTCAAATTTTGTGGGTCTACAGAGGAGATGGAGGGGAACATCTTTCAAGAAGGAACAATTCTCAAAATCGGTCATTTATTATGCCAACCGGACACAAACTTTCGGGGGAGTAATTTTGGAGGGAAATTTTCTACTCCCCAATCCTATAAATAAGAGTATTCACTTCCATTCAAGGGGGTTGAAGAAGGTGCAAGAAGGGCTGTGCTGGAGGATTGAGTTCTTGATGTTCTTTGTATTTTCTATTTTCTTTTTACTTAGTTTGATTATGCTCTCTTCTTCCCCTTTCAACTCTAATACCCTTCACATGGAGGGGTAAAACCTTTGAGTGATCGGGGAAGGGGGAGTATCTCTTTTGTAATGTCGGAGTTTTGTGCTTAAATGTAAAACCTTATCTTTCTTCTGAATGACATCTATTATCAGTGTTTCCCAATTCTCTTAATGCGATCGTGTTTTGAGTTTGGTGTATTCATTTTTAATAGCTTTGGTTAAAGACTTTTTATCTCCCTCTGCCTAGTGCAATTTGTCTCGATCGAGCAGATTGAGTTAGGTAGTGAGTGTCTAACGATCGTTGGCACGTGTGTGGAACTAGTAGACTTTTTCTAGAGTTCTAAGGAGCAACAATTCCCGATCGGGACTTGCCTTAGTTGTTTAGGAATTGTTTATGAACTTCCATGCACATAGGAGTGAGTTCTATTTTCTTCTTTAATCAAGGGTGATAGATGACTCGATCGAGGAGTCTTTCATTTGTCATTCAAAAGGAAGAGAGGTGAGATTATCTTTTTGACTATGATGACATTACAAAAGGTGATCCTACCCTGACCCCATCACTCTCTTCATCCATTAGTGTTCAACCTTTCATTTCAATTGCTTGTTTTATTTTTCAACTCAAACAACTTTCAAAAAGAACCTTTTCTTCTTTCTTTAATTTAAGTGACAAATATAATTGTTGTGCACTCCTCTCTGGAGACAACTTAGGTTACCCACTTTACTACATTTTAACTTAGGTTTTATTTGTTTTTGTCACACCCCACGACAGGCACGTGTCAGTTTACTACTTCATAAAGGTGAAAAGTATTACTTTGGTAAAGTATTCATGGTTTCCTTTTTGTTTTGAAAAACTAACAGTTTTCATTCATTGTGTATCCTTTACTTGGCTATTTACGCTCATCCCATGTTTTTGAAATGTTTTCCATAGGACATAAAGATGAATAGGGTCAAGGATGGGATCAAGGAAGGACATGATATCTAAAACATGGAAGTAGACATGTTTCTTTTTAAGTGTTATTTTTTATTTTATGGAAACTTAGTAGAAGTGTCTACTATGTAATATTTTGAGATGTAAATGTCATGAAATAATTCACTAAAACTCTAAACCTGAAAAGATCCTCAGTGTGAATTATTCTTTTTATTCAATATTATGTAAGTTTTAAGGTCGGGGCCTTATAGTTGGTGACAAAGGTCGGTTTAGATAACTTTAGAGGTTAGGGTATTCTCTAAGCATTGGTGACATTACCATAATGGTTAGGATTTTAGAAAGGGTCCTAGTTTTAGATAAAGTGAATAAGTAAGTATATCTTAGTGTTTATATTCCTCATTAGTAAATAATGGTTTTGTTGATATACTCACACTGGCCTTTTTGGTTTTAGTAAATGGCTGGATCTAGTAGGAACCAATGTAACAGTGGATGTGAAGGAAACTATGACAGTTTTCTGAGTGAGAAACCGAATGATATGGGATCTGCAATGATAACTCTTGTGTTTGTCCTCAACGAACTATCCGGACTCATGATTGAACAACTAAACCTTGGTGATTTCTATAAGGAATCATATATGCGAGAAAGAAATACCTACGGAACTACAAGTAATAATCATAAAGTTAAGTGTGATAAAAAACCTATGTGTCAATTATGTGGAAAGAAACACCTAGGAAATTGTTTCAAAGGGATAGAAATATGCTATAGATGTGGAAATGAAGGTCATAAAGCAAGAACCTTCCATGGAAAAAGGAATCATCCAGTTGACTCGAGGAAAGGGAAAGAATTTCTTTCTGAGGGATCAATTGAATGTTTTAAATGTGGTGTGCATGGTCATTATGAAACCACATGTCCTATGAAGAAGTCTCGAGAATGGGATCACCAAGATCTTACAAATATTCCTTTACCATCACCTAATGCCATTCTGATTGAGGATGAAGAAACTAACGATGACCAATCAAAGGTATGGATTATTTCTTAACATTTGTTTTCCTATGTTGGAATCTTAGGATATGATTCATGATTTTCATTGTAGGAAAGAATTATTTCAGAATAAGTTTGAAATGAATGGTTAATCCATCATGAAGAATGTTGAATGAGTAAGAAGTCAACATATAAGGGCTTCAAGAGTTATGGTGAAGTTTTTTAGATTATTAAGTCTCTTTTGATGATGGGGTTACATTAGAAGAATATTTATAGTATGTGTAACCCAGATGTTTGATATATGAAAATTTTATTCAAGGAATAGTTGTCTGTTCTTTTGTGGAAATAGTTATAAAGAACCATTTGGGTTTATATGATCCTTACTTTTGAGGTAATTATGGGTTACTATATGTTATGATGGAAAATGAAATGCATGAGATAAAATTGAGGTTAAATTATGTTATGGTTATTTTTGATGATTATATCTCTTTTTGGGGAATGATTTGAGAATTATATAGTTTGGAAAAAGGACAACATGTAGACCGTGTGACAACCCGTCGCGTCGGACAAAGCTGCAGGAATCGAACCCACAACCAAAGTGCGACTGGTATTTATCGCCTACCACTAGACTATGTGAAGTCCCTGGTTAGTTTGACTAATTCTTTTTAGTTAGATGATTTTATAAATTCAGAGTAATTTTATTTTGGGTTATCTATGGAAATTATTAACCTATCATGGAGGATATGTGATTAGGTTACTTACTTTTCAATATGAGACTTTAAGAGAAACAGTTGTTGTTTGGAGATAAATGTTACAGTTTAACTTGGAAGACTATGTGATTAAATACTTCAAATATTTGGGTTTTAATCTCAGTTTGGTTTACTTTTGGTCTTCGTTGAACTTTGGGTCTTTTTAGACAAATTTTGGATATTAAGAATAGATTTCCTTTTTATAAAGGATTATCCTTTTTGGGTATTATCTGATCTCATACTAACATTTTTGGTTTTAGTTTTGGTTAAGGCTTAAAGACATGGGAAGTATATAGTTCACTTTTGTGGATTATGTGATTATCTAGAAGTTGATTATAGCTCTCTTAATGTAAAAAAGTCATCCCGAATACTCATCTTTTGGAGAAAATATGAGTTTGTGTAAGAAATCTAGTAAAAGATGAAAGTAAACATGACAAGTAAGTATGTTTCTTTATGTTTTAGTTAAGCTCAAAAATAAATTCCACAATGAAAAGTAACTTAAAAAAATGTTTTCCATTAAATTTTTCTACTGGGTAATCCAATACCATTTAACCCATCACATGTTTGTGATTTTCTGGTGGTTAACTTTCTCCTAAACATGTTTTCTATCACTCCCCCTCAGAACATGAAACTTTTCTTTTTCTTCCATATCCATGTTTTTCTATATGGAATCCTAGTATAGGTTAACTCGGGTGACCTCTGTACTTCTATTTCATTCTTTTAAAGTGATTGTTTTACCGACTCGTGTTCCAATGTGGTACATTCAATGATGTTTCCGAGCCCAATTTTAAAATTTCATGGACACAACGTGTTCCTATGAAATCTTACGTTGCACTCTAATAATAAAATAATATTATTTTAAATTGTAGTTAACGCCTAGCCATTGTAATGGAGGGAAAGAATGAAACTAACAACAAAATGATTATATATGTTTGTCAAATATTTTTACTTTTTACAATAAATGTTGGAGGATTAAAAATGCGAATGAATCCAATTTTAAGCATAAACATTCTAATATTCTATAAAACGTCGATTAACCGCCTTTTGATGGAGAACCTCTTTTAAATCCAATTTTTGACAATATTATGTGTTATATTTGAAAAAATATAATTCTTCTTTAGAATCGGGACTTCAAAATTTACATTGTGTACATTTTTGGTATTTTTCTGATAAAGTACATTTTTTTAATGAATAGTTAAAAATGTTGTATTTAAATTCAAAACCTCTTTTGAATCTAATTTATTTATATTATTAGATTATCTTTTGAATTGGTTTTAAAGTGAATTTAAAATATATTTTTACCATTTAATCCAATAGTGGTCATTGTAATTAATTTCACTTTGAATTTGGACTTAAACTAGTGTCAATCTTTTAATAGAAACTGTTTCATAATAACACGCTATTTGTTTTGACAGCAGGAATTAATTATTAAATAAATTAATTCAACTTATATGTTTTGAATTTTGTAAAATAGACATCATTTTTTAATTCCGAATATCAAATATAGCTTAAGGTGAATTTTTTGTATTTTTCTGAAAAACTTAAATTTTAGATGAATAGTGAAACCACTAAGTGGTAATTTAAAAACCGATTTTTCATTTAAATTAAACATTACCACTTCTGTGATTTGATTTTAAAAAATCCTACATACATGGTTTTCATTAGGATGTAATATGTGGTTCAATGGGATTAAAATAATTTTTTGGTGAATAGTAACTTTTAAGTTTTTAATCGCGATTAGAGGTAATTAGTGTAAATTAAGGAAAAAATAATGTTATAATAATATTAAATGACCTTGACACATGTCCTACCCTTATTGGATGAGTCATGGCCGACCAAGACAATCCATGGGTCAACTTGGGGTCCCCATGGAGCCACTTTGGTTGGAAAATGACATTAATAACTTTTTATTTAAAGTTAAAATTAAAATGTCACAAACATGTATTGTTTTACTAAAACAATTTTTACATGGGGTTATACAAGTCATATTCTTTACTATAAATATTAATTAGAAATCTAAAAAAATTTCCTACATCATAATATTTTTTTAAAATTTTTAGACATTAATTAAATTAAATTATTTATGACACCATGATGATGCAACGATTACCTCATTATTTAACGATTTAAATAAAATGAAAATATAATGTAAAATATAAGACCTAAACTTGTCAAAAACCTATTGGATGGGTGGATTTAGAACTCTTATCACCATATCCTAGAAATATATAATTTTGGGACCTTTAAAATCTGAAAAGCATTTTATAATAAATTAAAAGTTTATAACTTTCCATGAGTGCCCCTCCTCTCCACATCCCTATCTTCATCATTGAAGACTCACCTTTGGGAAGAATCCTATCCAAGGAAGCCTTTGAGCTCAAATCAAAAAGAGTTACCTGATTTAAAGATAATGTCTTCCCTTGTGTTCTTTTGTGTTTTTTTTTGCTTCTCCAACCCTCTTAACTATTTTATTCCTTTCTTCTGAAACAAAAAAAAGTATCTTCAATATACTAGTATGTTTTTATGTGATGGATTCTAGCTGCACTTACACACACCTTCGTCTAATGGTAAAAGAACATACTGTTTCTGTGGATGGCGAATTTCTGCCCCACGAAACGATGATTGTTCAATATTCTCTTAACACCTTTCAGTGTGGCCATTATGATGTCAATATATTTTATATATGATATATATGGTATTTATGTTTTCTATATTCTTCGGAATTTTATATTTAAAACATGCCTTTATGCTTTTCATGTTGTGCAAATGCGATAATTTCATTCGAGGAAGTGTGGACTACCGCCCCCTCAAGTGATTTGACTCGTTCATGCAATACATGGAATGTATAAAGAATGAAATTAATGAATAAATGTGACCTATATAACATATATATTATACTGTAATTATAATATATATATATCTCTCTCAATTATTTTTAATTCCATTAATATTACAAAGAAATGAAAGTAGTGTTCATGCGTACGTACGGCCTACCGTCTCTATGAAGAGTGCATTTCATTTCATTTTATCTCCAAATGTTATGGAGTAGTATAAAATGAATATGTACTGGGTATATATGATATTTAAATCATTAATACTATTCTGTAGATGATTTAATTATAACTACATGGACAATCATTTTCAAACATGTTCATTTTTGACTCACGTACCAAACATCGACAAAAAACGTCTGATATGAACTCACATTATTAACCAATTATTATAACATTATAATATGTGATTTTAACTGAATAATAATCTTTAAAAGAGTTCCTTTATAAATTATAAATTTATCAAAGTTTATTATTCAGGAATATAAAGAAACAAACAAGACAAGTCGGACTTGAGGTAAGGGATCCTACCTCTCTCTTTCTTTTTAAGCACTCTCTTTTATGTCATTTATTCTAAGCTCATATTTATTATGTTTAGGGATGTATTTTTATATTACTCTTACTCTACTTTTTATGTTTATATGATGAGAGACCCTATTTGATCTCATCAAACCTTTTTTGGAAGTTTTAAGTGGTGCTGATAGGCTACCGAGTTTTCCTAAGGGATTTTTCATCTCACTTTTTTTCCCGTGACATTTATGCTATGTTTGCCTCCATTTAATTTGAGTGGTGTATGTAATGCCCATTATTATAATCTTTGTGTAGTATAATTTCAATTATGGGTATTTACATCTTCATTGTATGACCCTTCTTCCATGGGGTGTACGCTTCGAATGTTACCCAACTCGGTAAGGGGACCTTTCACCCTCCTCTTTTTAAAAGACTTCTTTTGTTATGGCTTTTAATTAACATACTATTATTTTGGGATATGTTCTTATATATCATTATTTATGTAAATTTTATATCCAAGTGATGAGATACCATTTTCTCTCTCATCAACTCATTTTCCGAATTTTAAAGTGATGTCGTTAGGCTGTCATATTTCTGTAAGGGAACTTCTTAACCCACTTTCAATTCTTTGGGTTAAACCTCTACTTCTTGATTTTATTATGCCGAGATTATGTGTGGAATCTATATGTTGTAAATTCCTCAAACCATTGTGTAGATTTAATATTCCTACACATAATCATCTCATTGATAAATTCTTACGAACTTGTATGGGAAATCATAACTCAATCTCATTTCATTGAGTTAAATATCTATGTCATTGGTTTTGTTTTCCCAAGATTATGTGTGAATGACCTCTGATTATTTCACACTTAGTATCCACTTATATTGGGTGTATTTATATTTCTCACACATAATTATGTGATATATTTATCCTTAATTTAAGGATACCATCTTTATAATGGATTTCATCTCAATTTACATTTCCATTGAGACTTCATTGTTGTTATGCACCAATTCACTCTTATATGGTTTGTATACTTTCCTTTGACATATTATAACATGAATCCCTTTATTCTTGTGATATTATAAATCTCAGATTAAATTTTATTCCGCAATTTTTTTATTCAAGAGTCTCTCATTTTGTTAAAAACTCTTTAACAAAAATATCGTTTTAAATGTTATAAAGATTCATTATTCTAAATCATTATCTTTAGTGTCCATGTTTTCAAAATGGTTTTTAGTATTTATTTGTATGGACATTAATGTTTTAAAATTATAATTCCATTAAAATATTCAAAGTGGTATGGGACACTTTGATTCAAAAATCTCTTTTAAATGGTTTTTGAAAATGGATTGATTAATTCAATATCTTGGAATTACTTATTGTGATTGCAAATGAAATGCCGTTATTGAAATGTTTATATTTTAAATATTTTATGTGTAATTATGGTACTTGGACATTTTAAAGGTGGTTACATGATAAACCATATTATGGGCGGTTCTGTGAATACCAGGACGGGTGGTTACGTTATAACCTCCAATGCATTGGGTATGGAAGTCGGCCGTATGGCTATTCCATTAAGTATGTGTGTAAATCCACCGTATGGTTATTCCGTTTATATATGTATATTTCCAAAGTTACCTTTATATGTTATGTGTTCTTTATATGGGTTTTATGGTAATCGTTTGGTTACAATAGGGTAAGTAATGGTCTTTTAGTCAGTGAAGAGTTTTTAATACTTCAAAAAGGTGAAAAGTATTACTTTGTAAAGTATTCATGGTTTACTTGTTGTTTTGAAAAACTAACAGTTTTCCTTCTTTTTGTATACTTTACTGGGCTATTTATGCTCATCCCAAGTTTTTGATATGTTTTCCACATTACTTAAAGATGAATAGGGTCAAGGATGGGATCAAGGAAAGACATGCTATCTAAAACATGGAACTAGACATGTTCCTTTTTAAGTGTTATTTTTTATTTTATGGAAACTTAGTGAAAGTGTCTACTATGTAATCTTTTGAGATGTAAAATTTATGACCTAATTCTCTAAAAATCTAAACCTAAAAAGATCCTCAATGTGAATTATTCATTTAATTCAATATTAAGTAAGGTTTATGGTCGGGTCCTTATACATGATTTGGAATCTTTATGACAAAAAATAGATAGATTCACAATTTTTTTTACTCCTCACACCCCATAGTAGAATGGTGAAGTAAAAAAATAAGTTGAACCCTTCATGTAATTGTTTGGGTTATGCTATATCAGAAAAAAAAATTATATTTATTTTTTGGTAGAGGATGTGAATAAAGTTATATGTATTATCAATAGAGTTCTTACTTGAAAACATTCAATGAAAATATAGTATTTTATGAATTTTTAGAAAAACAAAATTTAATTATTTCAGAGTTCTTTATAGTAATGTATTTATTCTCAATGAATAATAGTATTTAGAAAAATTTGATTCCAAATAAAATGATGTAATTTTATATGGATATTATAAATTTATTAAATAATATAGTGTATTTAATAATATAAATAATATTTTTGAAGAATCTGTACATGTCAAATTTTAAGTGGTATATCTATATTAACCAAATAATATTTTATAAAATATTGAGGATGATGTTTCTAATTTATAAATTACTGCCAGATGAAGTGATTTTTGTTTGAAATATATAGAAAAATCTCCCATTTCTAGGGAACTTTTTGAACATGAACCCCTAAATGAAAATTATGAATCAAATATTTTAAATATTAGATCTAATAGGACCCAAAGAGAACATAATTTAGCCTATTTTGATGGAACCTATATATAACAATAAAAAAAAGAGATCATACTAGAAACCACGTTAAACATCATGGTTTTATATCACAACATGAACTAAAAAACACCAAAAATTAATTCATTATGAATAATTGGTAATTTAAATGATGAAAGAGCTTGATCAATTTTAAATAAATAAATTTTGGGAACTAATTGAATAATCCAAGGACTACCTGACCATTGACACTAAATCGGTGTTTAGGAATTATATAAATTATTTTTTAATTACAGTTGAAAATAAATAAATATTGGATTAACAAGGGAATAGGTAAGAAGAAGGTATAAACTATGAGGATGAATCCTATTATGTATATTTAGTTTAAGAAACTAGAATATATTTTGAGGAAAGTCAATAAAGGAATACAATTTATGAATCTAATCCAAAGTTAAAACCAATAAGAGAAGAAGTATCTTCTACACATAAATTTCAATGTTTTCCTGTAATTTTATTTGATCCTACATTAGATCCATATTTTCACAATTTAGATGAATAATCCACAGATAATTAATCTCCATAGGGGATGTAATTCTAAGATAAATGGTGTTTGGGAAAATTATTACAAATTCTAAAACGACTAAGGACATAGATCCTAATATAAAGAGGATTCCAACTATTTATGATATTAGTGTAGCTCCTATTTTATATTTATAACCTTATGAAGAAGAAATCCCTCCATAAAATTCAATAATTTTTGTGGGTATGTATCATCTTATTTTTGATAAATTTAATTATAGATTAGAATAAAAATATGATGAGAAGAAAGATGATAACGCTGGTGATAATGATTAAGAAGAATATAATAAGCTAGAAGGACGTTTTGAAGGAACTAAAATTGTTCCATTACGTAAAAAAGGAATCAATTGATCCATAACTTTCTACTACTTATATTTAAATGAGAAAAAAGAGACGTAACTTTGATTAAGATTAATTTATGTTGTTGGAAATGCCTCATTCCCTTAGAGATTATCAAATAAACCATTCTTAAAAATAGATTTCATATGACTGTAGTCCTTGTATCATGTTTGTGGCCATGAAATATTCATTTGGGGAATTAATGTCCTCTTTGAAGGAGATTGAAATAAATCCTCTAATATTTTATCATAATGAAGAAATATGGATAAATACTCCTAATTCTAGTGATAATTCATCATATCTGAATGGGATAGATTATTTCCTAAAATTCATCACTTTTAAGATAATTCAATGGACTCACAATATTATGAACTTTATTCTAGTTGTTTTTATAACCTCACTTATACAGATCTTATTCAATTTTAGAATGACTATCTAGATATGTTAAATTAAGTTTCATAGATATAATTCTCTCTAATAATCTTTAATATGAGGAAGATATTTAATATACTATTCAAAAGGTTATATATCACCTCTATCCTATATTATTTTCTCAACATGAACCATCTGCACCATGATGTTTCATCATTCTGAAGGAAAATATAAAGTATTTGATGTCACACAGGACACCTTGACAAATATATGAGTAATATGATAAAAACCGTGGATAAAAGGTGTTAATGTATGATATAAAATCATTCTAAACCCTAAAATGCATCTTCAGTAAATCTTCTATCTACTAACATACTATAATTATCAGTTGTTAAATATCTTATTAGAAGTTTTTTCTAATAATATATTCAATGTTTTCTTGACAATTTCCATGAATTGAGAAATAACGTTCAAATAGATATTACTCCTCATGGTGATAAAGAATATTATTTGATCAAAAAGTGAAAAATCAATGTTTTCCAATGTTATTGTTATAATAAATGGAGAAATATATTATTATCTTAAAATGATTTAAACAATGGATTACCTTAAAACAAAATTTTTATTATTGGTAATATATATAAAGTTTCCAACTCGAAATTTTACATTCAAATAAATGGTTGTATTATTTTCATAATTAAGACTTTTATGATTCAATTTATGCTAGAAAATGATTATTTTATTCATGTGATGGGGAAAAAGAAATTTAATAGAAACTACAAGGATTTTCAATCTATATATTCATGTTACAAATAATCTTGATTTTTCCTGTCACACCCTTTATATACCCAGAGCTTATTTTCTTTCATCCAATATGTAAGAATTATATTCTGTTTCTTTCTCTACCTCAGTTAAACCTCCAACATGACCATTTGGTATTACTATTTACCTAGAACATGGTCTTTCATTATTGTTTTCAAAGGAATCACTATTCCAAAAACTCATGCAACTCATCAAAATATTATTCCAACTCTTTATATTTCCTTGGGAAGAATCCAACAAAACCCTATTCTTGTCTAGAGCCTTCATATTCAGATTCTAAAAATATTTGTTTAGGGATACAATATACTCTTTTTTACCAATTAATGGAAATTAATGTTCAATATTATTTATGTGGGTATTTTATTTATTATTAATTATCCCATTATGATTTATTTTTTATAATACAATAAGGTGATTACTATATATATATCATTTTAATTTTTATCAGTTTACAACAGATTTATTCTTTACTAAATAAAATTAAAAAAATTAAATATAAAATATTTGATTCAATGGATAATTACTGATTCTAGAATTTGGGATATTCAAAATGGGAATTTTGTATGATTGTTAAATAAATTACTTATTTTAATAATTGGAAATCATATTTATGTTATCTATAAAGTAATTTATGTTTTATTGATAAACCATCATTTAATTGGATATTATAAAATTTTCACTAATCCTGGAAGCAACTCCATGACCAACTGTCATGAATTTATATCCACAAAAGTGACTATAATGATGAACTAAATGACCACAAATTATTTTAAGAGACAATCATGGTAATAGTTGAAAAGGAATTAATAATATACCTAACTAAAAAATTACTCACAAAGATAATAAATTTGACATCATGAAATAAGCATGACACTATAATGAAAAACAAACTAAGTAGATGTGAAATTGAAAAGTAATATCGACCACATGTCTATTAGAGATCATGAAAAGTAATAGAGGAAACCTATGATAAATTAATCTACCCTATAAAATCTGTATGAATACAAAAAAGTTTAGGAATGACTTCTTCCATAATTCAATCAATTACAATAATAGAATGATCGACTATATGATCATCCAATCGATCATAAGAACAAATGATTGACTATAAAAATAACAATATATGAAAGTATATAAGAAAAATTGGAAGATGAAATGGAATGTATGAGAGTGACCACTATCATGGATACTGAGGTAGACACTTTTAATTGGCCATCTCAAAATGTTATGTATTATATTTTCATATCATTATTTTATTAATCGAACAACATTTCTATGTAGAATGAATTTTTTTATATGAATTTAATAAGATAGATTTCTCATCCAATATGTAAGGATCTTCATGATGATACATAAATGGATATATTTTTCAAAATGACATTCAAAGACGATATACTCATGGAAAGATATAGAGATATTAATGAAAATAATAATATAATTTTCTAAACACAATGACCTATGTACTTTTCCTAAGAAGAAAACAAGATATTTTATGTTGTAAACATGAATGAAATTTTTTTATGATGAAATAAAATACGATAACAATTAAACTTCATCACACATCAAATAATAATAAAAAATCACAATGGTTTTAGAATAATAATATATAGAAAAAAGAATATTATGATATACCCCCATTGAATTACTTTCTCACACACTATTTATATTCTATCAAGCTATTTTGTCACTCTGATAAACTATATACACAATCTCCTATAATGAAATAAAGAGTGATAAAAATATCTTTCTATTTCTTTCAAATATAATTCCATGTATATCTATGGAAAAGGTCACTTTTGAACTTTAATCTCTTATATCAATTGTATATTTTTGGAAGTGGACCTATTCCTAGAAAAAATTGTATACTTTTTTAAAAATGAATCAAAGATGTGGATTAGTTTTTCTATATTAAAATTCATTTATGTGGGTGATTTCCATGTAGATGATATTAGGTCATAGCTTGAGACTGAACAAACTTTTCTATTTATACTATGTTTATTATTAGTTCTTACCATATTTTTTAATCACTTGTATTTTCCAAAATGATTTTATAAATATTTAAGTTGATAGTTATATTCAAATTGTTTTTTATATAAGTTTTTTTTTTCTAAATAGATTAATTTCAAATGTTAAATTATTTTTAAAAATAAATCAAATAGGTTTTGGAGAAACTATTGTGAATATTTTTGAATGAAAAAATATATATTTCATTATTTTTAGTTAAGTGAGGGTATTTTAAATTTTGGGGGATTTATATTTTTAATCATTTTAATATGAATATTTAATGGAAACCAAATTTGACCCCATCTTGAGTGTTCCACTCTAAGAACACATTTTCATTTTCATTTTCATTTTTTCAATTTATAACTTTTCATCTCCCTAAATTCCATAATATGTCAAGGTACCCCCCCTTAGTATGTTTGGACCAGATATAATAGAATGACGAAATGTTTGGATCTACCTTAAGGTTATTCCTTGGAGATTGACCGGGATGTGGTGTCAGCGTGGCATGGATTCGACCTTGATTCATTGGAGTTTCACACACCTGGTTAGGTCATATTTTATATTTTTCCCTGATCCCCATATATTTTTTTGTTTTATTTCTAACCAAAAATATGATATTCTGAATCCAATTGAGGATAAATTTATGGTCATTTTTTTGGAGAACATTGATTTTAGGATTATTACATGGGATTTAATTCATTAATATTAATGTACACATTACCATGTTTAAATAAGACTCATAATGTGTTCATTTTTTAGAGAGAAGCGTATAAGAAGACATATACATGTTATGTGTGTTCAGTACACTCCATTAGGTATGACTTGGGGTGTGTCTTTGGGATCATTTTAACAACCCATGTGAGAGGTCATTGTTTTTTATAGAATATTGATAGTTCACATTTGAGGTTCTTGTCAGGGGGCCATATAGAATATACATAATGGGACACTATAGATCAAATGACTTGTTCCATTCATCATACTATTCATGGGAACATTTAAAGAAAATATCCAAAGTAAATGTGGAGAAATTTTCTAGAGGTCTTATGAGGTACAGAACCCAGATCCCCTTGTAGGAGAAATGCCTTCTCTGATAGGAAAATTTAAATTACATTGGGATGTACTCATCATGTTGATATAGGTTATATGGGTTTGGATAATGATTAGATGGTACACACCATTTACAAGAGTTAAACATAATGTACTCCCCCTCATTAAGAATTTTTTACTTTCTTCTCTATAAAGACTTACAAATTGACCGATAATTATCCCCTTATGATGGGTTTTCACCATATATTACAATGGATGAATAATTTGAGTGTTTTATGTTATTATTAATGATATTATGGATTAGGTGAGTATTTATTGGAATATTTATTAAATATTTCATTTTAGAATCCTCTGATGAGCTTGGATGAATGATGCGTAGCACGAGTGAGGTGTTGAACAAATTAGATGACTAATATTATTTCCACCAAGAGGGATTTATTTTAGGTTCTATAGGATGGTTCAAGAAATGTGTGATCAAGTATTATATCAGATGAGATCTTGGATAGTCCATGGATATTTGGAAGCATTATTAAAGGGTTAAGAGATAGTGGTTTTATAAAACTCACTTAAGGGTTTTGATTTGTTGGATCCTCTACACTAGGATGACACTATGGGTTTTTGGGATTAAATGAGAGTTGTTAAGTGGATTTTAAGATGGTTCTATGGGACTTTTCATGGATTAATATTTCATGAAAAATATTTCCTAATGCTATTTCATATAACTATTGACTAGCGGAGTTTCCATGTGGTGGGTATGTCCTGAGATCATATTTGTGTATAAGGATATATTTATAGCGTGTCGTGTTATTTAAAAGTTCATGAGGACCATTATGAATTCACTTATGGGTGTGATGATATTTATGGATTCCTAGGTGGGTGAAAGGTTGGTCAGAGATAGTTTGGGTGTTGAGTCTCTAATTAATGATTAATATGTTAGGAGTGGACCACATGTATGGGATTGATTTGATATAAGGTCCTAAGGGGACACCATATTGGTTTACCCACATTAGGTTCCATTGATATTTTATGGTTGGTGAAATCAGGTGACACCATATAACCCCAATACCAGTAGGGAGAGCCTATAATGTCTATTTTGGTGATTCATGGGACCATGGGAGCACTGATCTTTGATAACTACGAGGCATGCAATGATAATAATTCATCATTTTGGAAGTGCTGTTTCTGAAATGATCAACCAATTCAAGATGGCTATAGGATTAGATATTTAACATCTTCGTATTCAAGAACCATATTATAGACATGTCCGGTAAAATATTATTTTCTGGTAATTGGAACTGGTAGTGATCTAGTTTATTATTCGAAATACAAGTTGTGAAAATATGGTTATACGGAGATAATAGATGATCTATTGTATTGAATCCTTATTCTCATAGGACAATGGATTTTTACCTTTCATGATAATGGGTATCATTGTCCCTCGATGTGTGGAGGACTGAGGATGAGTTTATTTCCCTTACCTGATGTATATTTTTTAATGATAGTTATTTTTATAGGACTGTAATGTTATGGATAGGTTCTCTTATATTTAATAGAGTTCCTATTACAAATTTAGATCATTCCCTTAGATCTCTAGATCCGATTATAGGTTTTTTTATTGTTATAGACATTTGGAATGAGATATTAGTTTCTCCCATTCATTTTTATTATGTTTTCAAATCATGTAGATTTTTTATGATCTAGTGGATGGGCATGATTTTTTGTGGTGGGGTGTGTCTTGTAATATAAATCATCCAGATCATTATATAATAGGGTAATATTTATCTCAGGTGTCAATCATGAACATGAGGTTAATTGTTTTATGATCCATACTCTGTGTATCCGTTTTTTTATTTATTTTATGCATGCTATTATTAATTTTCAGCTAGTTTATGAATTTCACATGGTACAAGAACATGGTATGAAAAAGTATGTTAGGAATTTTGTTAGGGTGGCCTAATGAGATCTATTTCTCACCCACTATATATTCACTTCAGAGTACCTAAAAACAAATTATTCAAAATTTAGGTTGTAGTAATGGTTGTTATTTCGATGGGGGAGAGGTTTACTTTATCTAGATAGATTGTGATAGCTCATGTTGATTCTTTTTATTAATATTGTGAAATTAATATATTATAGAGACTTGGTTTTAGGAACAACTCAATGTTGTTAGTAGATTCTGGTAGATTTTATTTTCCTTTTTTTATTTTTAATATTTTATTCTCCTAGTAAGTAATCAATTGTAGATTCCATAATCATCCTTGTGATTTTTTTATGATTCTATTCTATAATTTATTATTATTAAATGTTTTTTATTTATATATTTATATCTCATTTTATAATTATTATACATTTTTGGAAATATGTGTGAGTTTAGGAGGAAAAATGGGATATTGAAGTTGATATTTGGGCGTAATGGCCTGATCTTTTTAACTTAGAATAATAGATATTCTTTGGAGTACATCTTGAGGATGAATTTTTATAAGGTGGGGAGATTATAAGATCCCAAATATTTATAAAGATGTGCCATGGACATTTATAGGTATCCTTTTATCCCTGTTTTCTAATATCATTATTTCAATTTACATTGGGGACAATTTAGGTAAAAATTGATAAATTCAGAAGAAGAAGCAATAGTGAATATATGGTGTATGGTTTTCCCAATCCTAGAACCTATCCTCCAACAAATTGTAAAAATCCTAAAAAGTGGAATTTTATGGTTGTCACATAGATTATCATAACATAGGCACTCTTAGTATAATTCATTAACCCCATTGACAAGGTACATGGTTAGGGTGCACATTTTGGAATCCCGAGCTACCCATTATAGAAAACATTGTGTGTGGGATTTAATTCCCATGAATTTTTTTGAAAAATCCTAGAACCACTTGTATTAACCCATAAGCACCTAGGATCCTGTGTAATCATGTTCCTCTAAATTTTTAAACTCCCATGTGGGTTCCAAGGCTCTTGTAACACAATTCTTGGTTAATCAAATTTTCAAATAAAGAATCATTTCTTTTCTATTATGTGTTTTCTTCACTATTTTGGTTATTCTCTCTCCTACATCTCTTTTGGGATAAAGAGGATTTATTTATCCACCATTTTATTTGGAAAAGATCTATATTTTCATGTTTATTAATTGGCTTGATCATGATCTTTGTATTTGGTCTTGTATCTGCCACGCCGTTGTGAATTCGTTTGTTCAGCTTCAATTTGGAGATTTTTTGTTGAGAAAATTCATGACAGTGAACATGTTGCAGGTGGGATAAATGTAAATTCATGTAGTCTGGATTTATATTAGAATGTGTAAAATTTTTGAAGTTCAATTTCCATGTTTTGAAATTGAATCCTCAACTAAAATAAATAATTGGTTAATTATTTAACGGGTATATGAAATTAGTCAATTAATTATATTTTGAAATTTTTTTATTAATGTTATTATGAATTTATTAATAATAAAAATTAATTTCTGGTTGGATAAACCTTCAATGGTTAATGGTCTATTTAATTATATATTATTAAATGTATTACTGATGAAATTTTCATATTATTTTCATGTAGTTATGTGATCAAACATGATTGTTTTGTTAAAATAAAATGGTTCACCATTATGGAATAATTTTATATATTGTTAATTAGGATTAACCTTGTTAAATTTGATATATGAGATTGATTGATAAATGGGTTTTTAGATAGGGACTGATGCTCTAGATACCAACATGGTGTTAGACATGGTGTTCTAGGCACTAAACGCATGAAAGTGACAACATGTATCAGACACATATTGATGTTCCAAATAAGAATATGTGATAACAATATGGTGTATGATAGGGAATGATGTTCTAAATACCCATAGGGTGATACAAACGATGTTATAGGCCCACGAAATTTGCATCATAATAGAGTTCCTTGTTTCCTTAATTAGAATTTTGAATTTAATGCCTAATGAAATCACATGATATAATGAGTTTTGATTCATGATGGTTTATGGTTCAGACTTCGGAATGGGCTTAAGTATTTATTTATGGTTCATGTGTCATCATCAACCTGGATAAATTTATCTACTTAATTAAAGAATAATTTAATTTGATAAATTTTTCATTAATCTTTTATATTATACTTTATACAACTACCTACACTGTTATAGAATGGATATTGTTTTAGAGGTCATTTTTAGTGACCCACTTTATTATAATAGCACCCTAATGAGGATACCTAACCGGTACCGAAATAGACTTCATGTTTGTGTGATATAATAAGGGAATGTTCCCTATGATAAATGGATGTGTTGGGATGGAGCAAGGATGAAGGAATGAGACTTGATGTCTAGACCTGCTTAGGAGTTTTAACTATCATTATTTTTTAGTTCACATTTTACACTTGACACATATATGGAATGAAATATCTATTTTTTGGGTTTGGATATTTTTTCTTTTTTTCACCATGTTTTACTGGTCTGTATAGTTTATGGTATTGTTCTTGTTCATGTTTAGTACATTTTGGCTATTGATTACTTATTTCTGGTTATTTTTCTTCATTGATAAATAGTGTATAGTTTCCCTACATATTATTTTAGACCCTTTTACAAATTGGAAACCTTATGCATAATTGGTGGTTCGCTTGTGGTCATGTGACAAACCATCTTTGGGAACTCATATGTGGTACCAAGGTCGAGAGATTATGATTATAAATAATAATAATTTTTTACATACTAATTGATTTTTCATTTTTAGTGATGATATAATCACCTTAATTTCCTATAGAACTTCATCTTAGTTCCTGTGAAAGTAGTATAAAAACCATGTAAATAATTTTAAAAACACTAAAAGTAGTATTTTATGGTGATTTAATGTGTCCTGATAATTTTCAATACATGTATATCATAATATAAATGTGTGAAATTTTTATATTCCAATTATCATTATTTCATTCAGGTTTCAATGTCAATTCATGTGAATATCAATTTAAATGAAATTAGTAATATTTTATTATAAATAATATTTTATTATAAACAACTATTTATTAAATTATTTAAAAATCATAAATAATATTCACTAGGACAATAAGGATAATAAATGGAATAATTTTGTATCCTTTTGAAATTTATGAACCAATTTTCTCAAAATAAGTAATATTATAATAATTTAATGTAGAAAATGTTATTATCATAGTCATGGTTAGAATTAGTTTTCCAATGGGTTTATCCAAATGAAAATCTATAATATGATATCAAAATCACAAAATATGTTATTGTGTAATTATATTATGAAAATATTATTCTTTTATGAGAATCAACTTCATTTTAGATTATTGAAAAATATTTAATTAAATGATTTAAAATTCCTAAATATCATATCTTAGGATATTTAAAGTGAAATTGTAGAAAATATCATCCATGGTTATTTGATGGGTCATGTGACTTATTTTTTGTAACATTCACGATCCTTAAAGAGTAAAAATAGTAATATCATGATAATTATCAAAGGGTAAACATGGGTTAAACCAAAGAGATAAGGCTAAAAAATTATCCTAAAATTGAGAAAATTTTATTAGATGAAATAATTTAAAAAAATTTATATCTTACCATATAATTACACCAATTTGGATACATATTACCATGAAAATTAATTTAGAATAATTTAATACATTATATAATTCTACGTTGTCACCTCTCCTCACTCATAAAAGGATACCCTATCTCCCTATTATTAAACCTTATTAAGAAATTGTGATTAAAAAAACATAACCTACAACTTTAAAAACTGTATTATCAATGAAATATAGGTTCTGTTCTTATTAAAATACCACTCAAAGGTTCCTTGTAAGGGGATCTATAGAAAGTCTACCAAACAATATGTAATCATCTTTGCCGACTCATTGAAGTTTATTTCATCATATACATCCCCTAAAATATGTTTTATAAAAAAAATAAAAAATAATGCATCATTAATATACATATATATTATTATTATTATGATACTACCATTTTACACATATTTTATGTACTGTGGAATGTGGAAACATCATTTGGGCGTACGTACGACTTTTCATCTCCATGTACCGGAGTAATTCATTTTTCATCACCATGATACATAGATATTAATAAAGTTATAAAGAATGAGTATATGTGATATTAATAACATAATTATGGTTTTTGAATTTTTATATATAATTTACTTTCATATATTTCAATCTATTTTAAAATGATAATGTCACTCGCATGTACATGTGGACTACCTTTTCCATGATGTGATGTGATCCATTTTTAATTTACACATTTCCTGGATGTTAATAAGGATTGATTTAATGAATATAAATGATATAATACTGATTCAATAAATTTTAATTATTATTTACCTTTCTTATGTTTCATATTTTAAAAAGTGAAAGAAATGATCATGCATACATAAGGCTTACTTTATTCATGAATAGTGTACACCAGTTTTCATTCTCCTACATTAAAGAATAATTATAAAAATATTTCTAATGAATTAATATGATATTTATAAAATTAATATAATTCTATATATGATGATACTTAATCCTATTACCAAGAATCTGAACATCTTTGATGAAACATACATGAGAAAACTAAGTAGTTAACACCCGAAAGAATGATAATAATAAAATTTTATTAGTAAATGAGTGATAATATGTTATAATTGGATAATATATGATGTTATAAATATTAATATGGTTCATGTATAAATTATTAACATGTATAAAAACATTATACAATAGGTTAAATTATGGTCCACAAAATGAAAGGGTGGGGTATGATGTTTCTTAACTAAATTTTCATTCATTATATTACGATTAGTACCATGACAATGATATAAAATGTTTACTTGGGGAATGAAATATTATTTTATGATTTTTCATTACAAATTTTTTTTATGGGATTAAATTTTTCAAAAATAATCCATTCATTGATTTATTCTAACTTCACTAATATGATCTCCCTATGGGTTTATTTCCAAATCTCATTATTATTTTGGATTGTTTATGAATAGGTTTCTATTGGGGGGGATTATTTGATCTATCTAACATGAACCTAATATATTTTATTCTCCACTAATTATTTCATAAAATTAAAGGTTTTTTAATAACTTTTTCTTTTATTTACTCAAGAGATCGGAAGAGTGTTTTTAAGGAAATTTTATATTTCTTCTTAGTTGGGAATCCTTTTCCTCCACGTACATTTTTCCCTTAAAATATTTTCAAGAATATTTTTACTATTTTACTATGATTATATAGGGTATTGTTTTTTCAATGTATTACATTAAATAAAAAAAATTAAAATGAATCATTTATTTTTTTCTAAATGAGAAACTTTTGGAATTTTTATCGAAATATTTTTAGGAAAAAATATTTTAATTTAATATGAATTGATGAAATGTCCTCCAGTAATGAATACTAAAGGCATTTAATATTACTTAAAAACAATCCATGATTTATGGGAAATAAATTTTTTCCCTAATATTACTTGAATTTATAGGTTTTAAAATTAATTTTCAAAGTGAAATGAATATTTTCTTAGTCATTGTTTTTAAGGATATTTTTGTGTATTTCAATTCATCAACCAAAACAACAACTTATTTTACATAATCATAAATAAGAATGTATTTTAATGAGACCATAATAATTATTTCTCTTGATGGTTTATCATTAGTTTGACTATGTAAAGTATTGTCATTCAATATGAGAGTTCTTCCTATACATAATGTTTTTTTACTGTCAGTGAATATTGATTTAGTTGTATTATTTATTCACATGTTTAATTCATTGAACTTAATATATATGTTAATGGGACATTAAATCAACTACATGCACTAGTAGGTCACATGATACAAACTATTGTTTTGTGATCAGAATATGCCTTACATATTTATTTATTTTTGTATTGTTGTAAGGTCAATGTGATATAAATATAATGTCTGGAATTATACATTACATCATCATGATAAATTTATTATTATCCATATAATTATTGGAATACTTAGATATACATGGATACATTTAAATATTAAGTGTTTATTTATATAGAATTATTTTATCATCGACTATTATTTCCATTTTCTTCTACATGACCATGTTATTTATTAAAGGACACTTGTCTTTAGTTATTTACCTTTTCATGTTGATTTTTCCTTATTTACTCATAATAAAATCTAATTTATGTAACCCTTAATAATAATTTGAGATCAACCCTTTCTTATGTTTTCCTTTTACCATGGATTATAGGATATTTATTATGATTGATATGAAAGGTTGTGATTTTGCCAATAATAGAATTCTTAAATAAAATATTAGTTTTTGTTTCATGATTTCAAAAGTATTGTGAGATTCATGTATGCATACAATTTACCAAGACTACTATAATAATCAGTTGTTTGGGGTGTGGTTACTTGTATATAGTGCTAATGTAAAAATGTAACCACTTATTCCTGGATACTAGGGTCGGGGTATTAACATCCATTTTGTGATACCTTGATGAATGAGATGGGCCATGTGATATTCATTGACTATTTCCAATATGGAATGCCGATGTAGCCAGTGAGGTTTTTCTATCGTGATATTGATGGTAAGATACTTTGTTTTCTATATTAATTTAGAGTTATCCTTAAAAATATTTCCAAACATTGGAACGGTGTGAGGGGACATCAACTATATTGTGTCATGGGGGAACCCAGTGGGTGCCTCGGCGACTGGACAACCCTAACCAACTGCATGTGGTTTTGGTAGAGATGTTTGTGGTGTCACCTTATAACTTTCATGATACCCATAATTTCAGGGTGGATATTGATTGTAGTGATTGTTTTCGAATTTATCTTACTATTTAATTTTATTAATTATTTCATGAATATGTTATGGATGTAGCTACAATTCTTGTATGTGATTAAAAGGATCTGAAAAATGAATGTGATGCGCTGATGGTATGATGATGACCAAAGGTATTTCCAAGGATCGATCTTGGCCAATATGTGGTGAATCTAAAAATGTATTTAATTTACTAACGCCATCATGGTTGACTAATATACATCCTGGGATCTAGCTATTGTGAAAATTGAAGAATGTATGGGATGTGAGGATTCATCCTTAGGTATACATGGGATGCCATGGAAGCCTTAGATCCATGGGATTCCATGCTTAACTATGATCCAGTCATGTTGTCGTGTATGGTTATTTTTATGGAGATTTTGAATATTATGAGATTAATAGGCCATTCTTAATATTTGACCAGTGGAACGAGATGATATTATGCTTTTATTTTCAGAATTCCTAGAGTCCTACTATTTATCATGGGGACATAGAAATGAATCTTATTATGTGATTTCATGGGATTCCATGGAATAATTTTTAAGAAATTATTTATAATTGGAGTTTATTTTGATTCCCTAGATGTCTAGGATCTACTATTGTTCTATTTATTATGCCATCTTTTTTAGCTCAATACTGAGATTTAGGGATTCCATGTTCACATGATATAATTAGTTATTGCTTAGTTGGAAAATATCATGAAATTCCTAGAGATACCTTTGCACATGTCGAAGAATGTATGGTCGATTTGGGACATAGACCCATGTATTGATAATGTTTCAGTTTTGGTACATGGGATAGAATGGTCCAAGAAAATTTTTAAAATACATTCTGGAATTGGGGTGAACCTGGTATTGATCATAAAATTTTATTGTTCTCCAATTTATTTATTGATATTCAGTATGTAACATTCAAAAATCACAACATATTCAGGCTAGTATGAGGATATGTTGGTGGTTCCGTATAGAGTTTTATACTCACACACATCTCAAGAAAATATTTCTCATAAGTACACATGCATCTCTGACATGGTTATTACAGGCATGGGTTTGAAACCAGGTAATGGATATTAAGATCGAGAAGATGACTCAATGCAGATTATGATGATGTAATACATGGTGTAGTCATAGTTCCAACACACTTTATAATTTTGACATGTATATATTTGTGACCGGACTAGTAGTGGTTAGTTGTGTATATATGGAATGGATTTTCAAGACATTAATTTATTTAATTCAATATTTTTCTTTCTTATATTTCTTTCTTCTACATTCATCTTATCATGATGGATTCTATTTAGATCTTCTATATTCTACCACACACATTAATATAGGGGGAATATAATCTCCAAAATACCACCTTAGAACCCATCTAAAAATCAAAATCCTATATAATTTAGGGAGAAATACTAAAAAATATTCCTTTAATAATTCCAGAATATGCCATTACCATCACTAAAAAATCACTCACTACCACAACGCGATTTAAAGGCCCATCATTTTATTACTGTTATTAAATAACTGATAAAGGGATGCTTTATCGACACTAAAAAAGCACTGATAAAAAAACACAATTTATCAATGCATATATTTTGATATAATAAATGGACCCTTTATCTACGCTTATACAAGTGCTGATAAAGGAATCCTCCATCAAAGCTAATAAATTCACTGATAAAGGTGTCCTTTAAGAGAGATACTAAATGTTCTGATAAGGGAATCATTTATCAGTGCTTCAAAACTCACTGATACCAGGGAATACTACAATATGATGTTACAAAACACTACAACACCAAAAATAGGGCATCAGTATGCTGTAACAATAATCTCAAGCACCAGATATAGCACAAAAAATTATAAAATTTAGTTACCAATGTATAATTTAAAAGAAATAAAATATCAAACACTAATATAAGAAAAAACATTATTATAGTGAAAAAAACATATATAAAAGAACAAGACACTCGTGGTCTTGAATAAGAAAAAGGATACATAATAACACAATTTTAATGTTAATAATAATATAAATAAATAAATTAACTAGTGAGAGTTAATTTTATGCTATAATTTCAGTCATACTAGAAGCACTATGGATTGGATTGAATTAGGGTTGATTTTTTCACAACTCCTTCCATTTATTGTTCAACAACAACATTATCTATAAGAAAATTAACTAAATAAGAAAAATATAAAACTAATAACTAAATAAATTAAGTAATATAAGATACAATAATGAGAAAAAAATCATGGATCATTTTTTTAGTTTTGGTGATTTGATATGTGTTTTAAATTTACTTGAAACTAATATAGTAAAAAAATGAAAATTTATTTACACTAGTAAAAATGTTCGTTTGATTGAGGTTTGTATGATTTATATATTTCCAAAATGACTTTTCGATCCTTTTAGTGATGTATTAAGAAAATATAATTGTGTTTCTTAAGGTTTGAGCACACCACTTGTGTTCTTTACTAAAATGTCATTTTAAAATAAAAATACAAACTTTGAGATATATAGGTATAATTTTCTATATATTTTTAGACTAATTTATACATATTTCAAATAAATTTTTAATCATTTTCCGAAATCATCATCCCAATCAGTGCGCATTTTCATGGTTTTTAGTGACTTGCACCTTTTTTAATAAAATGTATATTTCAAACTGATAATAGTCACAATGATTCATAGCAGGTACATAATGTATCTGATTGAGATGTGGATGATTCCTACACATAAAAATATACTTCTGGATCACACTACTAAGGTTCCAAAGAAATCCCTATGTTTTATCTATGTTCTATGTGAGTTGTCTTTTTTACTAAAATTACTTTCAATTTTGAATAAAAAGAAGCACATGGAGTCATACCATTCAATCCATGCCTTTGATTGAGGTGAGTCTTATTATTATATATACCTAATAAAATATGGTTCATTTTACTAAAATATTAAAAAAAATACTAATATGTTTCCATGTTATTTATTATTCCATATGTCTTTTTTTATAAAAATGTCATTTTAAAATTAAAAGGAACACTTTAACTAAAATATGTTAAATGGTGTCTTGGATTGATGTGAAAAATGTTCTTATTTGTGTAAAATCAATTACTAATGATTTTACTATATTTCTAAGACAATAAAATCTTGTTTTATTGGTTTTCATGAAGTGAAACGTTTTTGCATTAAACTGTCAATTTTAAACTCAAAACTGACACATTGAATCATATCAGGCACATCATGTATCAAATTAAGGTTTAGAAAATTCCTACATGTAAAAAATGACTTATGGAATGTTTTCATATGTTTCCAAAAAAAATATGAAGTCATTTTCAGGGTTTCGAGTATTTTACTTGTTTTTTAATAAATTTAATGTCAGTTTTGAATAAAAATACGCACTTGGAGTCATACAGGTCACACTGTGCTTTGGAATTTGGTGATGGTGATTCTACACTACCCAAATGACATATGATTCTTTTTTCTAAAGTATTAAATTAATATGAATGTATTTCCTTGGTTTTTAGTAAGCCAATTGTGATTGCAGTAAAATGTCACTTTAAAATAAACCTTGTAGTTTGATTCAAACAGGTCGCATCGTGTGTGGGTTTGATATGTCAATAATTCATACACATGAAAATTTAAATAAAAACCATTGAAATAATTTATCAATAAAATTCAAGTGTTCTTTCATGGATTTCATTGAGTGAAACTTTTTTTATTAAAATTTAATTTTTAAACTAATAACAGTCACATTAATTCATATCGAGCACATCATGCATTATATTGAGGTTCGGCTAATTCCTATAAATCAAAAATGACTTATGGATAATTGTACAAAAAGTACCAAAACAATCAGAATGTGTATTCTCCATTTTGAGTATATTATATTTCTTTATCAAAATATTTAATGTAAATTTGAAAACAATCCGAATACATTTTTTTAGTGATGATAAAATCTAACATAACATGGTAATTATGTTTTCGCCAAACTAATAATATCCATAATCTCATGTATTTTTTATCGATTATGTGGATTTGTTTTATATTATTGATATTTTGAACGTGAATCATTTTACATGATGAATATAAATATGCATAATTAATTTCAGATGTATGGATTTATCAAGAAGATGTGATATTATATCATGCATGAAATTGATGATCGAATATCCAAAATATTTCCACTGCCCACCAAAGTGAATCTTATGTATTTTTATTTTCTGAAAATTCATGATTAATTTGATGAAGGTTTTTATTTATTAAATTTGTAGTGGGTTTTCAACAAGATAATTTCTTTATTTTTCAAGGGGTGTGGATTTGGATTTTTTTTCTACACGATTTCATTTGAATTAGCTTTTTAATTTTATTGTATTTCTTTATAAGGAGATTTCTTTTCATCTAATTTCATATCTCCATTGACACCATCCTTTCCTGATAACCACAATATCTAAATGATGGTTGTCTTCTAAAAGTTCTCTCATACACCTGTTTGATTTGGTGGTTGATTACACAAATATTTAAGAGACTACTATTGTGTGCACTTTTCAATAATTTTTATCAAACACAATATTGGTATGATATTCCTTCTACTCCATTTCCAAAAAATAATTATTGTTTTAATGCCAATGCTTCATCTCCTAATCTATATTGATGCATGCCTTTAACTTCTCCTCTGCCTTTTTCTTTAAATATGACTCTACCTTACCCTCCTCCTCTCCCTCCGCCTACACCACCTCCTACCCCTCTTACATTTCCCAAAAAGTTTATTGTTTTCAGGCCATTTTTTATAAACAAAAAGATTTCCTCTAATATAATTATCCGTCAGAAATAGGTCAAAATCATATATAATAATTTTGACACTAATCATCACACCCCAAATATATTTATAAGGTCATAACATATACTAGATCAAAAAAAGTGCTGATAATCACATAAATATATTGGATTCATACATTATGAAAATATGTATTAGGTCCGCTTATCTCTAAAAAAAATTACTATTTCTATTGAGTACTAAAGTTTTCATAAATCTTTATAGTACTGATAAAATACAGAGAAACAAATTATTATGAAATATATTTAATAAAATTCTAATTACAATAAAAAATTGAAATTTTGGGGGTGATGGACTTTTTATGCTTTATGATCTCTCTCATAACTGATCCTATATAACATCCACAATCAATTCCATTTTCTTCCATCATCTATTGCAAAATCATTAAACAAAATATGAAATTATTTAAGAAATGTTTTGAGAGTAAATTTTTTCTATATATACCTTAATGTGATTCATTTTTTAGTAATCCATGGACTTTATCACTTTTGAAACAGACTTTATACCATGACTTTTTCCAATATTTAACAACTACCATATCATAACAAAAATCTCATTAAAATATAGTATGAAAATTGTTATTCTCATTTTATCTCTAATATTTTATTTTCAGTGTATTTAAAATTCCCAATACACATCACATGTGGTCGGTTGGTTGGATATCCTTGCATGGCTTCAAAAAAATAAATATTTGGGGTATCCAGATTGACTATAATCAACATCCATTGTTTCCTAAAAAGAAAAAACAAAGAAGTAATGGAAAATTTAAAAACATATCATCAGTGATTATATTTTATAGCTTTACTTCTATATTATAGGAATCAATAAGAGTCTATTTTAATAAATTTTTTTAAAGAAATGTAAAACTAATATTTTTTTTCTTGGCTTATTTCTTATCAAAAATTAATTTTTCATATAAATGAAATGGTTATTAATGAATCTAAATCATTCATCCCATAATTATCACATTATATGGTATTAATATAAACTCATGTAGAAAATATTAATATTTATAATCCTTAATAAATATATTATCTCACTATTTTGATAGATTTATTATGAATTTTTACCTCATATATGTATTTGCAACCCAAACTCTTGAGCATTCATGCTTAAGAATCCCATTTATAGTCTCAAGACCAATTACATCAATCATGAATGTTCCATATATTTCTTTTTCATTTTGAAATGAATACATATTTTCTTCTTAAAATGTTGTCACATCATAAATTGGTAACGATAATAAATGTTTCTCTGGAACCAGAGGGAGAAGGTACTCCCAAAATATTGTGTTGATTTGGTTTCTCATTCACTCAATTTTCTTGATCTGACCATCCATTTCCCTAGTGATTTATCTATATTGAAAATAATACCTGACAGAATACATTTTATCATCAACTATAATTGTTTTTTATATTAGAAACGTTATTAAAAATATACCCCACATATCATTAAAGGATTATAAAACCTTGATATGAAAAAACCAATTACCTCTTTGATCATTGTATTATCTATATCCTCTAGTGAAATAGGAAACTCATCTGCCATATATTGAGATACCTTAATCCCTAAAAAAATTTAATATCTTTGGAGGTAATTATTGTACATCTTGTCTATTGGGATATTATACATTGTACACATCATAATAAAGAGGTGCATGTATATTGATAGATACAAAAAACTTAAAATCGTACCACATAAAATTTTAGTAATATAAAGTTATCAATTTCTATATGATGAAAATTTAAGAAATATTATAATTAAAAATTTATTATACTGGGTATGGTATGTGGTTCAGGGGAATGACTACACTCAATGATAGAGGGATCAATTAGATGAAGTGAATATCTTTGTTCCACAACCGATTCTCTTTGATCCTTTCTCATACATTGGTATCCCAAAACAGAATGAACAAAAATAACTTATAGTGAGTATATTTGTGTCTAAAATAATCTCACCATATTATATGTATCGTTATATTCAATAAAAATGTCTGAGGAGAGAGTCCAAAACCTAATACCCAAACATGGCCATATTTTTTCACCACTTCAAAGCTGATGAAGGTAGCTTTTTCAATGGTACAATCATTTCTGATTCAACTTTCGAAACCAAATAAAAACAATATAAAAATAAATAGATATTTATGTGTAATACTATTATACATAAAAAAATTAAATTATCTCAAATGTAAACAATTTTCCCATACTGTATTTTTCATCAAATATTTTAACCACCTTATTTACACAAGCTAAAAGGACCCTACCTTAAAACATTACATAATCTTGACTAAAACGAATAATTCACATTGAGGATATTTTCATGTTTAGAGTTGTAGTTTATTAGGTCATAACTAATACATAAAAACATGAATATTACATGTAGACAATACTACTCAGTATCCATTTTATCATAAAATAAAAACTATTGAAAAGAGACATGCCTAGTTCTATGTTTTAGACTGGATGACTTTTCCTTGATCCATTCCTTGACCATACTCATCTTTAATTCCTGTGAAAAAATTTCAAAAACATGGGATGAGCATAAAAAGATCAGTAAGGGTTATAAAATAAGGAAAGAAAACATTATCCCATCAATAATTACAAATCAATGAAACCAATACTTTTCAATCATAACATACCCTACAAAATCATAAGATTTATGAATAACACATGGAAATCATAAATCATAAATGTAACTTATGGAATTCATAACATACTTTCATTGTAGCTATCACAGCTACATAGAGAGTCACATTGGGAATACCCATCACAGTATATTCGCTAAATCTCTTAGGAGAAACATTCACGTTTACCTCTGTTACATTTCCCAATGCATTGGAGAGCTATCTCGGGCTCACCCGCCCTTGGTTTATCACGGAACCACACATATACGTAAAAAATGCCCAATAACCATAACATAACACATAAAACAAGCATAAAGGAAAGATAACATTTCCACATTCCATTCACAATATATCATATCAAGATATTAAAATAAACAATGCTTTATCAAACCATTTTCATAACCATTTAAAACATTTAATAAATAGATTTTTGAATCAAAGTGTCCCATACCACTTTGAAGATTTTAAAGAAATTAACATTTTAAAACATTAATGACCATATAAATAAATCCCAAAACCATTTTGGGAACATGAACATTGATGATAAATATTTATAAGAATAAATCATTAAAACATTTAAAATGATATTTTACTCAAAGAGTTTTTAACAAAATGAGAGACGCTTGAATAAAAATAATTGAGGAATAAAATTTAATCATAACTTTATAATATCGTGAGAATAAAAGGATTCATGATATAATTTGTCAAAATACAGTATATACACCATATAAGAGTGAATTAGTGCATAAAAATAATGAAGTCTCAATGGAATGTAAATTGAGATGCAATCCCTTATAAAAACGGTATCCCAAGATTAAGGATAAATCAATGAAATAATTTATGTGTAAAAAAATACACCCAATATAAGTTAATATGATGTGTAAAACAATCAGGGTTCATTCACACATATTTATAGAACGACATAATAAAAAAGTAGAAGTTTAACCCAAAGAATTGAAATTGGGTTAAGAAGTCCCTTTACAAAAATTCAACAGCCTAACGGCATCACTTTAAAATTCAAGAAATGATTTTTTGAGATAAAAAGGTTATATCATCACATGGAAATAAAATTTAAATCAATAAGGATATAGAAGAATATATCCCAACATAAGAAGATGTAAATTAAAAGAAATAACATAAAGAAGTCTTTTAAAAAGAGGAGGGTGAAAGGTTCCCTTGCCGATTTGGTAACTTACAAAACATATGCCACATGAAATAAGGATCATACAATGAAGATGTAAATAATCATAAATGAAATTATATTACATAAATAGTACTATAATGTGCAGTACATACACCACACAAAAGGAAATAATGTAAAATATAGCATGAATCTCACGGGAATAAAAAGTGAGATGAAACCCTTTACCACGTTGTAATCAGCTGAGTCGTATGAACAATAGTTAATAACCACCAAATGAATCATATAATACCATGAATATAATGATAATCATGATAATATATATCAAATGGTAGTACAAAATACACCACATGCAATGAATAAGTGGCAAACAAGGGAAATCTCACAGAATTAAAAGTGAGATAAGAAAATCCCTTACAAAAATTCGGCAGCCTAATGGCGCCACTTAAAAATTATTAAAATAAATTGATGAGAGTAAGAGGGGGTCTCTTATAATATGAAAATAAAAATTACAGTATGGTTAATATAAAAGAACATACTCCATCATAAGAACATAGAGCATAAGAGAAATGACATAAAAGATAGTACTTGAAAAGAAAGAAAGAGGTTAGATCCCTTACCTCCTGTCCGACTTGACTCGATCGTTCTTTAATCTCATGAATAAAAAACTAAATTTAATTTTAACTTGATTAGGAACCTTTTTAAGTTTATTATATCTTTTATATCACTTATTACCATGTTATAAACTTTATGTAATCATTTAAGTTAATAATGTTCGTTGTGTCGATATTTGGTACTTTAGTCAAAAATGGTCTTCTTATAATTATATGTTGCTCATGTGGTCAAAGTTTCATTATATCCAGAATTATATTCATGATTTAGATATCATATATATCATATATATCCAGTATATACATGTTTTTAAATAGTACATAACATTTAGTGGTAAGAAATGAAATGCCCCATTCACGGAGACGGTAAGCCGTACATACGCATGAATGCTACATTCATTTCTATTTATTATTTTAATGGAAATAAAACATAACTATACATAAGTATATTATAATTCCAGTATAATATCATATATAATATCGTTAAATCCATCCTTTATACATCCCACATAAGGCATTAATGAATCATATCACTTTGAGGGGGCGGTAGTCCGCACTTCCTCAAATGAGATTATCGTATTTACCCACTATAAAAACCATAAGGGAATAATATAAATGGGAATTACCAAAGTATAAGGAAATAATAAACATAATATATATCATATATAAATACAGATCCATCATAATGGCCACCATGAGAGGTGGTAAGATGTAATTGAACAATCAACATTTCGTGAGGTGTTAGTTTGTCATCCACAGAAACATTATGTTCTTCGTCCATTAAATGGGGGTGTGTGTAAGTGTAGTTTTAATCCTTATTATAACAACATCCTTGTATATTGAGGATACTGGTGTTGTTACAAAAGAAATAAATAAAAATAATTTAGGGGTTGGAGAAGTAAAATAAATGAAACAAATTTAAGAGAAATTGTTACCTTTAATTTGGGTAACTCCCTTTGGTTTGAACCAAAGGACTTCTTGAAGTTCCTTATGACTAAGGTAAGGCTTCTAATAGGAGGAGAGGGATGTTTAGAAAATAATTGGAAAGATTTTGGGTGATCCAAATGGCTTGAGCGGTGTGTGGAATTGGTTAGATGTGGTCTCCTTTTACAAGGGAGAGGAGGGGCTCTTTAGGAATGTGTGAAAAATATTATTTTATAATATAATGATATTCGGTTTATAAAGGTCCTAAAATCGTAAAGGTCGAAGATAAGATGACTCATATTCGAAATAAAATCATCCAATCATAATTTGACATTTTTTTCAAAATAATTGAATCATTATAATCTTATTTATTTAAATCATTTATTAATGAGGTAACTACTGCATCATTATTGTGTCATAAATAATTTAATTTATAAGATGTCTAAAAAATAAAAATAAAACATTATATAGGAAATAATTTTATCTTTCCAAATAATATTTATAGTCTAAAATAGGACTTATATAACACCATATAAAAATTAATTACTAAAATATTTTTGTTTATGTCATTTTGGCCTTCACTTTAAATTAATTAATCTAAATTGTCATTATCACTTCCACGTGGATCAACGGGGTCGCAAAATAGATCAAAAGATTCCCATGGTCATTAATGACTTAAAAAAATAAGGTTAGGATAAGTGTTAAGGTAAATTTTAATTATTATAATATTCTTTTATCCTTGAATTAACGTATTTACCTTTAACCACGGTAAATAAAAGTCAAAAGTTACTATTCACCAAAAAATATTTTTATCTTAATGAACCATATTTTACTTCTTGATAACAACCATTCATGTCAGATTTTTGAAATTCAATTCACAGAAGTGGTAAAATTTCTTTTAAATGAGAAAGTCAGTTTTTTTTAACTACCACTAAGTGGTTTCACTATTCATCAAAAATTAATGTTTTTCCGAAAAATACAAAAAAATAAGCCTAAGATATATTTGATATTATGATTTCAAAAATAATTTCCATTTTTCCAAATTCAAAACATTAAATTGGCATTAATTAATTTCAAAATTAATTCTCGTTGTTAAATCAAATAGTGTGTTTTTAAGAAACAATAACTATCAAAAGATGGACAGTTGATTAAGTCCAATTTCAAAGTGAAATTGCTTACAATGACCAACATTGGATTAAATGGTAAAAATATATTTTAATTTCAATTTAAAACCAATTAATTAGATAATATAACCATATAAATAAATTAGATTAAAAGGCACTTTTTAATTAAAGTACAATATTTTTCACTATTCATTTAAAAATGAACTTTGTTGAAAAAATTCAAAATATTTACACTAAGTTAATTTCAATGACCCCATTATAAAGAAGGATTTTATTTGGTCATATAGAATTTATTAAAGTTACCAAAACTAGATTTAAAAAGGGTTCGCCATTAAAAGGTGATAAATCGGCCTTTTAATGTAAATTTTTCTTAAAATTAGATTTATTCACATTTTAACCCTCTAACTTTTATTTGATAAATGTAAATACATTTAACAAACATGTATAATCATATTATAGTTTGTTTTGTTCATTCTCACCAATACAATGGCTAGGAGTTAACTACCATTTAAAATAATAATATTATATTATTAGTGTGCAATGTATGATTCCAAAGAAACTCGTTGTTCCGTATCAGGTACGCTATCAAACATAGAAACCACTTTAAAGTAAAATTAATATTTAATTCAAAAATATTAATAAATATAAAATATGTATTATTCTTTATTTACCTGGGATGTTACATCCTTCCCCCCTTTTTGGGAATTGGGTCATCAAAATTTAAAAGAAAGGTCATGGAAACTTCAATGAAAGTCCCACATCGGAATAAGAGTCAGTAAAACTATCACTTTAGAAGAAAGAAAGAGAAGCACAAAGGTCACCCGAGTTAACCCATACTAAGATTCCATAAAAACATGGATATGGAGGAGAAAACAACGGGTCATGTTCTAATGTAGAGTGTGAGGAAACATGTTTAGGAAAAATTTAACCACCAGAAAATCACACACTTCTGATGGGTTAAACAGTATTGGATTTCCCAGTAGGAAAATTTAACGGACAATGTTTTTCTTTAAATTTAATTTTCGTTGAGGAACTTATTAATGATCCTAACCAAAAACATAAGGAAATATACTTAATTGTCATATAGACATTCATCATTTACTATATTTCTAACACAAACTCATATTTTCTTCAAATGATGAATATTCATGATGACTTTTTTTCACATTAAGAGCGCTATAATCAACTTCGAAAGAATCACATAATCTGGAAAAGATGAACTATACATTTCCCGTGTATTTAGATATTAACTAAAACTAAAATGTTTTGTATAAGATCAGATAATCCCCAAAAAGATAAACACTTACAAAAAGAAAAACTACTCTTAATCTCCAAAATTTGTCTAACCAAAACCCAAAGTTCAACAAAGACCATTAAATAAACAATTGTCCTTTAAAGTTCTTCAAAATTAATCCACATTTTGATTGTAACCCAAATCTCATAAGGATTTAATTACATAGACTTCCAAGATACATCATAACATTTATCTCCAAGTAACACCAGTTACTCATAAAGTCTAATATTGAAATGTAATTAACCAAATCACATATTCTCTATGATAGGTTAATCATCAAATCATCATGTGTCCATAATAAAAACATATATTCTTCCAATCTATAATTTTAACCATTATTCCACAATTTAAATCCCATAGTATTCTATATTCCTTAGGAATATAGTGTTTCCTCAAAAGAAGAAACGTCTTCCACAACAACCTTTTATCACTTAATCACTAAATCATTTTTCATTACTAAGTATATCCACTTGATAAAACATAAGTTCCAAAAATAAACTTATTATTATTCCATAAAAACATTTTACTAAAAAAATAAGTCATACTAACTAGGGACTTCAAGTAGTCTAGTGGTAGGCGATGCGCCCTTGTTTCCCATCGGTTGGGGGTTTGATTCCTACAGCCTTTCCAGATTTGACGGGTTTTCACCCATCCTACGGGTTGTCCTTTTTATAAAACTCAAAAATAATCCTAACATGTTTTAACCTCAATGGTTTCCTTGTACCACTCATTTTCATCCAAATTCATTGTGATCTCAACATCTTAATTCTTGAAGTCTTATTTCACCACCAAATGATGATAAAATAAAAAAATCCCCAAAATGAAAAACTGCATACCTTGATCATGGTGTCCATTTGGTTTCATCGTCATCTTGTTCACATAGTTAGAAGGTCCATGAATTTAAAAAATGATTTAGATATCCTTCAAAATCATTTCCTTACTCCATCCAAATACACCTTGTATAACATGGGTCATATGGGTGTTCACAGAAAAACAGTTTTGGAAAATAATAATGTATGACATATAATTTCAAAACATCTGATAAAACTTGATTTCTATAAAATGGTCGAACCGAATTTGAGTTGAAACGTTCAATTAATGTTCCTTTTAAAATACCATAAGTATGTGATGAGAGACTATATTTTAAAATAAAATATAAATAGGTTGCGCAAGGTTCTCCTTCTTCAGCACCTTTTTTAAAATCATAATATGCTTCAAAATCTTGTGATAAGGTAAAATATTTGAAAATGCTATTATAATATTTACCTTTCCTGAAAATATGAGAATATTGTGAAAATAGAATTTTTCTAAATACAAACCACAATCCACGATGATAACAAGGTATAGTGGAGGTGTTTGATATCTCAAACAACTTCTTGCAAGTGAGTTGTATGCTAGAAAAAGTTTCACAATCAGCTGAACATGACTTTGCAATAATTATTTCAAGCATGTCATCAGGAAGAGATAGAAATTTAATTTGAGATCCTTCTCCTTACATTTGTAACTGACTTTCCTTGATCTAAAAATGTTATAAAACAAGTATTTAACTGAAATAATAGACAAAGGAACTAACTATGTGTCTAATAAAAACTCATAATCCCTAAAGATGTCTAAACCGACATATGATGCCAACTATAAGGACCCAGCCTTAAAACATTACATAATCATGAATTGAATGAATAATTCACATTGAGTATCTTTTTAGGTTTATATTTTTAGAGAATTAGGCCATAAATAATACATAAAAACGTGAATATTACATGTAGACAATACAACTCAGTATACACTTTATCATAAAATAAAATCTATTGAAAATAAACATGTCTATTTCCATGTTTTAGAAAGTATTACTTTTCTTTAATCCATTACTTGACCATATTCATCTTTAAGTCATGTGAAAAACATTTCAAAAACTTGGGATGTAACACCCTAAGCTTCTACGGTATGCTTCCCTTTGAATAATACAGTAGCGTGTGTTGTACGCAACTTCGAGTTCTAACAAACACCACAACCGATCAAAGTAGCCGTTATGAATAGTAATACCTACTTTTTGAAATTATATAAATTTTATATTTCAAAATGGACTTCATTTTTTTATTCGGAATATCGAAATTATCCTAAGTTGAATTTTTTGTAATTTTCTGAGAACTTCCAATTTTTTATGAATAGTGAAAACTACTTAAAAACAACTTTTTTAATCAAAAAAATTGATAGTGATAAATTATACCATTAGGTGGTTTTAAAGTATAATTAGAAAATATTTTTACCATTTCATCCAATGTTGGTGATTAGAATTAATTTCACATTGAAATTGGATATAAATAATTGTTAATCTTTTGATATACATTGTTTCTTAAAAACACACTATATGTTGTGACAGCGGGAATTAATTATAAAATTAATTAATGCAACTTATATGTTTGGAATTTTTTAAAATAGACACTTTTTTGAATTCGGAATATCAATTATATCTTAGGGTGAAATTTTGGCATTGTTCTGAAAAACTTCAATTTTTGATGAATAGTAAAACCACTAAGTGAAAGTTAAAAAACTGCTTTTTCGTTTAAATGAGACTTTATCCCTTCTATGAATTGAATTTGAAAAATCCTACATACATGGTTTTCATTAGGATGTAAAATTTGGTTCAATGGGGTTAAAATAATTTTTTTGGTGGATAGTAACATTTAAGTTTTATTAATCACTGTTAAAGGTAATTAGTGAAATTTAAGGTAAAAATGAAATTATAAAAATATGAAAATATCATGACACTAGTCCAACCCTTATTTTATGAGTCATGGAAGACCAAGAAAATCCATGGGTGAACTTGGAGACCCCATAGATCCACTTGGGTAAGAAAATGGCATTAATAACTTTTTATTTAAAGTAAAAATAAAATTGTCACAAACATGTGTTGTTTTACTAAAAAAATTATTACATGGGGTTATATAAGTTAACTTTTAGACTATAAATATTAATTGGAAGGATATAAATATTTCCTACATCATGGTAATTTTTTATAATTTTTAGACATTAAATAAATTAATATTTTTATGAAACCATGATGATGCAACGATTATCTCATTAATTAACGATTTAAATAAAATGAAAAAATAATGTAAAATATAAGACTTACACTTGTCAAAAACCTATTGTATGGGTAGATATAGAACCCTTATCACCTTATCCTAGAAATATATAATTGTGGGACCTTTGAAATACGAAAATCACTTCATAATAATGTAGCATTTCATTACTTTCCAAGAGTGCCCCTCCTCTCGTCTTATAAAAGGCCCCCACCTCTACCACATTATTCACACCTTACAAGCCATTTTTCTCAGCCTAACTATGCCCAAATACTCTCTCAACTTCCTTCTTTTACTCTTAGAAGCCTCACTTTGCGCAGAAGTCTTCCCAATGAATCCTTTGGCTCAAATCAAAAAGAGTTACATGATTTTAAGGTAATGTCTTCTCTTGTGTTCTTTTGTTTTATTTTGCTTCTCCAACCCCCTAAAATCTTTTTATTACATTATTTTGTAACAAAACCAGTATCATCAATATACTTGGATTTTTTTATGAGATGGATTTTATTTACACTTACACACACCTTCCTCTAATGGTTAAAGGACATTCTGTTTCTGTGGGTGGCGAATTACTGCCACACGAAACGATGATTGTTCAATATTATTTTAACACCTCTCATGGTGGCCATTATGATGAAAATACTTTTATATATGATATATATTATTTTTTTCATTTTCCTTATGATTCTGTATTTTTCATGTATGGCATAGCTTTATGATTTCCATTATGGGTAAACGTGATAATTTCATTTTAGGAAGTGTGGACTACTACCCCCTCAATGTGATTTGAATCGTTAATGCCATATGTGGGATGTATAAAGGATGGATTAAATGGTATTATACATTATATTATACTAGAATTATATTATACCATTATGTATTTATAATTTTATTCCATTAAATATGAAATAGATAAGATTGTAGCGTTCATGCGTACATACGGCTTACCGTCTCCATGAACGGTGCATTTCATTTCTTACCTCTAATTGTTACGTAATATTATAAATTCATGTATATACTAGATATATATGATATATATGATATCTACATCCTGAATATAATTCTGGATATAAGGGATATTTCACCACATGAACAACTTGGAATTATAAGAAGTTTATTTTTGACTCAAGTACCAAAGATCGACAAAATGACCGTTATTAACATTAATAATTACATAATGTTCATAACATGGTAATAAGTGATATAAAAGGAATAATTAACATGAAAAAGGTTCTTAAGAAAATTTAAATTAACTCTAGTTTATTATTCAGGAGATTAAATAATGATCGAGTCAAGTCGGACACGAGGTAAGGGAACTTCTTAACCCAATTTCCATTCTTTGGGTTAATCTCCTACTATCAAATTATGTCATTATATTATTATGTCCTATATTGTATTTCTACTTTCTTTATGTGTACCTATAGTGAATACAAATAATAGATCTATTTTATTTAAAAAAATGAACTTTGTAAGGATGTCCTCTCAATCTCTTTTCATTGAGGCATATTTTGTTTTATACACAACTTTATTTTGTACTGTATATAAACCCCTTTGACTATTACGTTTATTCAAAAGAGATCTTTTTTATACGAAGAATTTACTAAAAGACAAAAAAGAGTGTTTTTTTTCGTACGTATGCGGCGACAACGACTTCTCCGCCGTCGTGACCATTATTTGAGTTTCGGCTTCCTCTACAAGCCATAACTTTTATAAAATATGAGACATAAATACGATGTTTTACTTTTCTTTTATTTTGGTATTGAAAATGGTTTTCATAATGTTTTTATTATATCAATGTGTTCTGTTGATATATTTTAATTGAAATGTGGAAATGTTATGTTTCCTTTATACATGTTTTATGTGATACGATTATGTTATGGTTTATGATATGTTTAAACATGTTTATATGAGGAATGAATTGGACTTAATTAGTGATGGGTGGAGCCAATTATAGCTCCTCTATGCATCGGTAGGTCTCATGAGACAAACTAGTGTCTTGGCACAAGGCCTTGACAAAATCTTATTTGTAGTCTTGGCAGGAGGCCTTGGCTACGTGGTTATGATAGTCTGGAATTATGCATTCCATTATTATGAAAGTGGTTATTTATATTGCATATGATTATTCGACCAGTAGAATATCCATGTGAATAAGTAAATGGTATTATCTCATTTTACTTTTTCCATATTATGTTGAAGTTCAAGTTTAAAAGGATTTTTTAAGTTATACATTGCCTTAAATGTCTCTGTTTATTTATGAATGCTTCCGCTATATTGTTATCCTTACTGAGCATCTGAGCTCACCCCTTTCAATGTTTTATTTTTTCCAAGATGTGAAGAAATATTTTATTACTGACCTACAGGGATAGTCTGAAGGGGATAGACGTGTGGACTATGGAGACTATGTTATTTTGATTTTTCACTTTGTGATGTAATGTAACATTTATGAATGTATCTAGTGTTTCCAAGGATACTAAACTAATCGGTCTTTCGAGACTTGATCTTTTGTGATCATGCCAATGTTACGCAATAATGCACTAACTCTGGGTAACTGGGGTCGGGGCGTTATAGTTGGTATGAGAGGCAGTTTAGTACTAACCTTGGAAGCTAGATTTAGATAAACTCTGATTAGTACACATAGCCCCAAGATAGAGATTGAGGATTAGTATAGAAGAACTTCCTAGAATTTTGGTATTATAGAGATTTTGTGAGTTTTCCGAACAATACACCCCTGTATGGAAATGAGCATGTAGAGTTGGCTCTGTCACAGATGTACCTAGGGGTAAAATTCGAAAACACCGCTTTGAGCTAGACTCGAACGGGAACTGGTGCATGACAATGGGCCTTGTTGCACTCTTGGTTACGACACTCCTGGGAGATATGATTAGAATAATTAATGATTTCTTTACAAACCATTATGAAGGGTTTATGAGTATATACATCCTCAAAGAAAACATTTATTTTAATGATTATGGATTATATCCATAAATAGTTCACTTTATGTTAAATGTTTTACAAATATAGAATTATGTATTTTGATTCATAAACTAATCTAGATTATGAAATTGTTTATAAATGGTGCCTAGTGGAAGGAATGGAAACCGTATCAATGCACGCACTCCATGTAAGGATTTTCCTCCTCCTCATGATAGTTATAATGGAGCTGGTGATACAACTAGTGCTGATCAGCTTATCACCATACTGGGACAACTCACTCAGGTTATGAATAATAACCTTACTCATATAGAGCACACTAATCCACAACGTGGATGATCAATGTTAGACCACTTAATGAGGAAACAACCAGCAACATTTAATGGGGGTACAAACCCATTAGTAGCTAACCAATGGATAAACTCCTTAGAGCCTCACTAGAGATGTCGATCAATGGTGGTTGCTGATTCAAAACACAAAGGAAGATGAAGAAGTATCAAGTATGGAATTGAGTGAGTTTAAGGAAATTTTCTTAGAAAAATACATTCCTCGTGACCATCGAGCAGATATAGAAAGGCAATTTCTGAGTTTGAGGCAAAAGGAGGATGCGAATGTCTCAAAGTATGAGGCCAACTTTACAATGTTACCAAGGTATGCTGCAGATTATATACGTAACATAAGAAGTAAGATTGATCATTTCTTGGATGGGTTAAAATCGTTTCTCTATCGAGCCTTAGTCTCACAATCTTTCACATCGTATGAAGATATTGTCTCATGTGCTATCAAGACAGAAAAGGTATTCTCTAAATCTTATGACAATAGCGCCAAGCAAGAGAATAAGAGAATGGTATAACAAGAGATAGATAAAGGTAAAAAGGGAAAGAAGGATTTTCCATTATGCTATAATTGTTGGAATAATCACCCCGGTACTTGCCTAAAAGGAATGGGAGTTTGTTATAAATGTGGAGGAAAAGGTCACCAGGCTCGTGATTGCAAGGGAAAGAAAGAGGTTGTCAATGTTTAATGCTACAATTGTAGAGAAATGGGGCATTATGAAAATGAATGTCCTAAGCGTTAGGGAAACTGGCCTTAGAAAATGCCAAGGGATCAAGGCCAATCTTATGCTGTTACTACAGATGAAGTGGAATAATTATTGTATTGGTGATTTTGGACTCAAGGATTATATTCTGGTTATAATAATAATGTGATATATATAAGGATTGTATTGCAGTACTTGTTGTTTTCATTAAGGTTTTAATATAATGAAGGTAATCATGTTTTTAGTATGTGACAAGAAGAGAAACTTTACTTTGTTTGGGGAATCTGATGAATTGATTTTGGAATTTAGATAATGTTTAGAGAAAGTCTAGACATAGGTATTTTGGATAACTATAAAGGTTTGAAGGGATTAAGTTTAACTTTGGATAGTATTGTTTAAGTTTAAAACATTTCTGAAGATTATTTTTGGAATATTATAATACTATTGTTTTAGGAAAAGGACAACCTGTAGGTTGGGGGATAACCAGTTGCGTTGGACAAATCCGTAGGAATCGAACCCACAACCATAATGCGACATGCCTTTATTACCTACCACAAGCCTACAGGAAGTCCCTAGTTTTTACAAAATATTTTTCATAGTCTAAATGGAATGTTTTAATATTTTGAACCTTGTACGATTAGGATAAATATAATATTTTTGAGTTCTATTACCTTTCGGAGTGAAAGATGGGTTTGTGGAGAAAATTTATTAAATAATGAAAGTTTACATGACAAGTATGTATATTTCCTTACGTTATTAGTAAATCTCCTAAATAAATTCTTCAACTTTATAAAAGGTAACTTAAAACAAAAACATTGTTGGTTAACTTTTCCTACTGGGGAATCAATGATCATTTAATCAATCACAAGTTTGTGATTTTCTTATTTTTAACTTTCTCTTAACCCTTTTTTCGACAACTCTCCATCAGACCTTGATGGTATGTTTTCCCTCCATATCCATATTTTCATAGAATCCTAGTATGGGATATCTCGAGTGACCTTTTTACTTCCCTTTCTCTCTTTTAATGTTATATTTTTATTAACCCTATTTCCTATGTGGGTTTTCCACAAAGGTATTTTCTATTTTCAACCTTTTATTTTAGAAAAACATTTTCAAATTGCGAGGACGCAATTTATTGAAGGAGGAGAGAATGTATCACCCCAAGCTTCCACAGTATGCTTCTCTTTGAATAATACAGTAGCGTGTGTTGTACGCAACATTGAGTTATAACACACACCACAACAGATCAAAGTAGCCTTTATGAATAGTAATACCTACTTTTTGAAATTATATAAATTTTATATTTCAAAATGGACATCATTTTTGTATTCAGAATATCGAAATTATCCTAAGTTGAATTTTTTGTAATTTTCTGAGAACTTCCAATTTTTATGAATAGTGAATACTACTTAAAAACACCTTTTTTAATAAAAATAATTTATAGTGAAAAAGTATACTATTGAGTGGTTTTAAATTATAATTGGATAATATTTTTACCATTTTATCTAATGGTTGACATTATAATTAATTTTACTTTGAAATTTGACATAAACATTTGTCAATCTTTTGATATACATTGTTTCTTAAAAACACGCTATTTCTTGTGACATCAGGAATTAATTATAAAAGTAATTAATGCAACTTATATGTTTGGAATTTTTTAAAATATAAATCATTTTTTAAATCGGAATATCAATTATAGCCTAGGGTGAAATTTAGGCATTGTTCTGAAAAACTTCAATTTTTGATTAGTAGTGAAACCACTAAGTGGTAGTTAAAAAACTGATTTTTCATTTAAATGAAAATTTATCGCTTCTATGAATTGAATTTCAAAAATCCAACATACATGGTTGTCATTAGGATGTAAAATGTGGTTTAATGGGATTAAAATATTTCTTTGATGAATAGTAACTTTTAAGTTTTTTAATCGCGATTAAAGATATTTAGTAAAATTTACGGTAAAAATGATATTATAAAAATATGAAAAATATCATCACACTTGTACTAACCTTATTTTATGAGTCATTACCGACCAATAAAATCCATGGGTAAACTTGGGGATCCCATAGAGCCTCTTGGGTAAGAAAATGTCATTAATAACTTTTTATTTAAAGTAAAAATAAAATTGTCACAAACATGTGTTGTTTTACTAAAACAATTATTACATGGGGTTATATAAGTTAAAATTTTGACTATAAATATTAATTGGAAAAATAAAAATATTTCCTACATCATGATAATTTTATTATAATTTTTAGACATTAAATAAATTAAAATTTCTATGACACCATGATGATGCAGCGATTACCTCATTAATTAATGATTTAAATAAAATGAAAATATAATGTAAAATCTAAGACTTACACTTGTAAAAAACCTATTGTATGGGTATATTTCGAACCCTTATCACCTTAGCCTCGAAATATATAATTTTGGGACCTTTGAAATCCGAAAAGCACTTCATAATAATGTAACATTTCATTACTTTCCAAGAGCGCCCCTCCACTCCTCTTATAAAAGGCCCCCACCTCTACCACCTTATTCACACCATACAATCCATTTGGCTCAGACAACCCCCGCCCAAATACTCTCTCAACTTCCCTATCTTACTCCTAGAAGCCTAAAATTGGTCAGAAGACTTCCCAAGTAAGCCTTTGGCTCAAATCAAAAAGAGTTACCCGAATTTAAGTTAATGTCTTCTCTTGTGTTCTTTTGTTTTATTTTTCTTCTCCTACCCCCAAAAATATTTTTATTACTTTATTTTGTAACAACACAAGTATCCTAAATATACTTGGATGTTTTTATGAGATGTATTTTATTTACACTTACACACATATTCGTCTAATGGTTAAAGAACATACTGTTTCTGTGGGTGGCGAATTACTGCCTAACGAAACGTTGATTGTTCAATCTTCTTTTAACACCTCTCATGGTGGCCATTATGATGACACTATTTTTATATATGATATATATTATTTTTTTGTTTTCCTTATGATTCTTTATTTTTTATTTATGGCATACCTTTATGATTGTCATTATGGGTAAATGCGATAATTTCATTTTTGGAAGTGCGGACTGCCACCCCATCAAAGTGATTTGAATCGTTAATGCCATATGTGGGATGTATAAAGGATGGATTAAATGGTATTATACATTATATTATACTATAATTATAGTATACCCTTATATATTTATAATTTCATTCCATTAAATATGAAATAGAAATGAAAGTAGTGTTCATGCGTTTGTACGGCTTACTGTGTCGATGAACGGTGCATTTCATTTCTTACCTCTAAATGTTATTTAATATTATAAATGCATGTATATACTTGATATATATGATATATATGATATATACATAATTAATATAATTCTGGATATCATGGATATTTCACCACATGAACAACTTGTAATTATAAGAAGTTTATTTTTGACTCAATTACCAAAGATCAACAAAATGACTGTTATTAACTTAAATAATTACATAATGTTCATAACATGGTAATAAGTGATATAAAAGGAATAATGAACATGAACAAGGTTCTTAAGAAAATATCAATTAACTATAGTTTATTATTCAGGAGATTAAAGAACGATCGAGTCAAGTCGGACACAAGCTAAGGGAACTTCTTAACCCAATTTCTATTCTTTGGGTTAATCTCCTACTTTCAAATTATGTCATTATATTATTATGTCCTATCTTTTATTTGTACTTTATTTATGTGTACCTATAGTGAATACACATAATAGATCTATTTTATTTGAAAAAATGATCTTTGTAAGGACTTCGTCCCAATCTCATTTCATTGAGGCATATTTTGTTTTATACACAACTTTCTTTTATACTGTGTATAAACCCCTTTGACTATTACGTTTATTCAAAAGGAATATTTTTTATACGAAAAGTTTACTAAAAGACAAAAAGGAATTTTTTTTTCGTATTTATGTAGTGACAACGACTTCTCCGCCGCCGTGACCATTATATGAGTTTCGACTTCCTCTACAAGCCATACATTTTTATAAAAATGAGAAAAAAATACCATGTTTTACTTTTATTTTATTTTGGTATTGAAAATGGTTTTCATAATGGTTTAATTATATCAATGTGTTGTATTGATATATTGTTATTGAAATATAGAAATGTTATCTTTCCTTTATGCATGTTTTATGTGATACGATTATGTTATGGATTATGATATGTTTAAACCTTTTCATATGAGGAATGTATTGGACTTAATAAGTGACGAGTGGAGCCCGCTATAGCTCCTCGATGCATCGGTAGGTCTCATGAGACAAACTAGTGTCTTGGCACGAGTCCTTGACAAAATCTTATATGTAGTCTTGGCACGAGGCCTTTGCTACGTGGTTATGATAGTCTATCATTATGCATTCCATCATTATGAATGTGGTCATTGATATTTCATGTGATTATTCGACCAGTAGAATATCCATGTGAATAAGTAAATGGAATTATCTCATTTTACTTTTTCCATATTATGTTGAAGTTCAAGTTTGAAAGGCTTTTGTTTTAGTTATACATTGCCTTAAATGTTTGTGTTTATTTATGAAAGCTTTTGCTATATTGTTATCCTTACTGAGCATCTGAGATCACCCCTTTCAATGTTTTATTTCTCCCAGGATGTGAAGAAATATTTTATGACTGACCTACAGGGATAGTCAGAAGGGGATAGAAGTGTGGACTATGGAGACTATGTTATTGTGATTTTTCACTTTATGATGTAATGTAACATTTATGAATGTATCTAGTGTTTCCAAGGCTACTAAACTAATTGGTATTTCGAGAATTAATCTTTTGGGATCATGTCAGTGTTACGCAATAATGCACCGACTCTCAGTAACTAGGGTAGAGCGTTACATGGGGTGATCATAAGAAGCTCATTAAGGGTTATAAAATAATGAAAGAAAACATTATCCAATCAATAATTACTAATCAATGAAACCAATACTTTTCAATCATAACATACCTTACAAAATCATAAGATTTATGTATAACACCTAGAAATCATAAATCATAAAGGTAACTTATGGAATTCATAACATAATTACATTTTAGCTATCACAGCTACATAGGGAGTCACGTTTGGAATTCCCATCACAGTATATTCCCTAAATCTCTTAATAGAAACATTCACGTTTACCTCTGTCATGTTATCCAATGCATTGGAGAGCTATCTCGGGCTCACCCGCCCTAGGTTTATCACGGAACAACCCGTATACGTAAACAATTCCCAATAACCATAACATAACACATAAAACAAGCATAAAGTAAAGATAACATTTCCACATTCAAATAACAATATATCATATCGAGATATTGAAATAAACAATTCTTTATCAAACCATTTTCATATCCATTTAAAACATTTAATAAATAGATTTTTAAATCAATTTGTCCCATACCACTTTGAAGATTTTAAAGAAATTAAAATTTTAAAACATTAATGTCCCTATAAATAAATACCAAAACCATTTTTAAAACATGGACATTGATGATAAATATTTAGAAGAATAAAACTTTAAAACATTTAAAATTATATTTTAGTTAAAGAGTTTTTAAAAAAATGAGAGAGTATTGAATACAAATAATTGAGGAATAAAATTTAATCATAACTTTATAATATCATGAGAATAAAATTATTCATGATATAATATGTCAAAGTAAAATATATACACCATATAAGAGTGAATGTTTGCATAAAAATAATGAAGTCTCAATGGAATGTAAATTGAGATGTAGTCCCTTATAAAGATGGTATCCTTAGATTAAGGATAAATCAATGACATAAATTATGTGTGACAGACATAAATACACCCAATATAAGTGAATATTGTGTGTAAAACAATAATAGGACATTCACACATATTTATATAATTACATAATAAACAAGTAGATGTTTAACCCAATGAATTGAAATTGGGTTAAGAAGTCCCTTTACAATAATTCGACAGCCAAACAGTGTCACTTTAAAATTCAGAAAATGAGTTTATGAGATAAAAATGGGTATCTCATAACATGGACATAAAATTTACATCAATAAGGATATATAAGAATATATCCCAACATAAGAAGATGTAAATTAAAATACATAACAAAAAGAAGTCTTTTAAAAAGTGGAGGGTGAAAGGTTCCCTTACTGATTTGGTAACTTACAAAACATACGCCAAATGAAATAAGGATCATAAAATGAATATGTATATACTCATAAATGAAAGTATATTACATAAATATTACAATCATGTGCATTACATACACCACACAAAAGTAAATAGTGGCAAATATAGCATGAATCTCACGAGAATAAAAAGTGAGATGAAACCCTTTACCACGTTGTAATCAACTGAGTCGTATGACCAAAAGTTAATAACCGCCAAATTAATCAAAGAATACCATGAATATAATAACAATAATGATAATATATATCAAATTTATGTACACAATACACCACATGCAATGAATAAGTGGCGAACAATGGAAATCTCATAAAATTTAAAGTGAGATAAGAAAATCCCTTACAAAAATTCGGGATCCAAACGGCGGCACATAAAAATTATTAAAATAAATTTATTAGAGTAAGAGGGGGTCTATCATCAAATGAAAATACAAATTAAAGTATGGTGAATACAAAATAACATCCACCAGCATAAGAACATTTAGCATAAAAGAAATGACATAAAAGAGAGTACTTGAAATGAAAGAAAGAGGTCGGATCCCTTACCTCGTGTCCGAGTTGACTCGATCGTTCTTTAATCTCATGAATAATAAACTAAAGTTAATTTCTACTTTCATAAGAACCTTTTTAAGTTTATTATTATTTTTATATCACTTATTAAAATGTTATAAACATTATGTAATCATTTAAGTTAATAATGTTCGTTTTGTCGATATTTGGTACTTGAGTAAAAAATGGACATCTTATAATTACATTTTGTTCATGTGGTAAAAGTTTAATTATATACATAATTATAATAATGATTTATATATCATATATATCATATATATCCATTATATACATGTTTTTATATTAATACCTAACATTTAGAGGTAAGAAATGAAATGCAACGTTCATGGTGACTGTAAGCCGTACGTATGCATGAATGCTACTTTCATTTCTATTTATTATTTTAATGGAAATAAAACATAATGATACATAGGTATACTATAATTCCAGTATAATATCATATATAATATTGTTAACTCCTTCCTTTATACATCCCACATAAGGCATTAACGAATCAAATCACTTTGAGGTGGCGGTAGTTTGCACTTCCTCAAATGAGATTATCGTATTTACCCACTATGGAAACCATAAAGGAATAATATAAATGGGAAGTACAGAGGCATAAAGAAATCATAAACATAATATATATCATATATAAATATAGTTCCATCATAATGGCCACCATGAGAGGTGGTAAGATGTAATTGAACAATCATCGTTTCGTGAGGTGTTAGTTTTCCATTCACAGAAACATTATGTTTTTTCATCCATTAGATGGAGGTGTGTGTAAGTGTAGTTCGAATAATTCATATAAAAACATCCTAGTGTATTGATAATATTGGTTTTGTAACAAAATAAATAAATAAAAAGAGTTTAGGGGTTGGAGAAGTAAAATAAAACAAAACAATTTAAGAGAAACTGTTACCTTTAATTTGGGTCACTCCCTTTAGTTTGAACCAAGGGACTTCTTGAAGTGTCTTCTGCCAAAGGTAAGGCTTGTATGAGGAGGAGAGGGATGTTTAGAGCTTAATTTTTCAGAGTTTGGACGAGCCAAATGGCTTGAGAGGTGTGTGTAATTGGTTAGAAGTTGTCTCATTTTATAAGGGAGGGGAGGGGCTCTTTAGGAAAGTGTGAAAATATTATTTTATAATATAATGATATACGATTTCTAATGGTCCAAAATCATTAAGGTCGAAGATACAATGACTCATATTCGAAATAAAATCATCCAATCAGAATTGGACATGTTTTTTATAATAATATAATTATCATAATCTTATTTATTTAATTAATTTATTAATGAGGTAAATACTACATCATTATTGTGTCATAAATATTTTAATTTATTTGATGTCTAAAAATTATGAAAAAATACCATGATATAGGAAATATTGTTATATTTACAAATAATATTTATAGTCTAAAATAGGACTTATATAACACCATATAAAAATTAATTAGCAAAATATTTTTGTTTATGTCATTTTGGCCTTTACTTTAAATTAATTAATCTAAATTGTCATTATCACTTCCATATGGATCAAAGGGTTCGGAAAATAGACCCAATTATTCCCATGGTCATTAATGACTCAACCAATAAGGTAAGGAAAAGTTTTAAGGTAATTTTGAATTATTATAATATTCTTTTAACCTTGAATTACCTTATTTACCTTTAATCGCGGTAAATAAAAGTCAAAAGTTACTATTCACCAAAAATTATTTTCATCTTAATGAACCACACTTTAATTATTGATAACAACCATGTGTGTATGATTTTTTAAATTAAATTCACATAAGTGGTAAAGTTTCATTTAAATGAAAAAGTATGTTTTTTTAACTACCACTAAGTGGATTCAGTATTCATAAAAAATTGATGTTTTTTTTGAAAAATACCAAAAATTTAGCCTAAGCTATATTTGATATTCCGAATTCAAAAATGATTTCCATTTTTCCAAATTAAAAACAAAAAAGTGGAATTAATTTATTTAAAAATTAATTCCTATTGTTAAAACAAATAGCATGTTTTTAAGAAACAATAACTATAAAAAGATGGACAGTTGATTAAGTCCAATTTCAAAGTGAAATTGCTTCCAATGACCAACATTGGATTAAATGGTGAAAATATATTTTAATTTCACTTTAAAATAAATTAATAAGATAATATAACCATATAAATAAATTATATTAAAAGTCAATTTTGAATTAAAGTACAATATTTGTCACTATTCATTTAAAAATGAACTTTGTCCGAAAAATTCCAAAAATTTACACAAAGTAAATTTTGATGTCCCCATTCTAAAGAAGGATTTTATTTGGTCATATATAATGAATTAATGTGACCAAAACTAGATTTAAAAAGGGTTCTCCATTAAAAGGCAATAAATCGGCCTTTTAATTTAAATTATGCTTAAAATTAGATTTATTTACATTTTAAGCCTCTAACGTTTATTGGATAAATGTAAATACATTTAAAAATCATGTATAATCATATTGTAGTTTGTTTTGTTCATACGTTCCAATACAATGGCTGTGAGTTAACTACCATTTAATATAATAATATTATATTATTAGTGTGTGACGTAAGATTCTAAAGAAACTCGTTGTTGCGTATCGGGTATGCTATCGAACATAGCATCCCATTTAAAGTAAAATTAATATTTAATTCAAAAATATTAATAAATATGAAATACGTATTATTCTTTATTTACCTGGGATGTAACACAAGCCTCCTTCCTTAGAACATGATGTGGGATGAAACTTGATAAAGATTATAATTCATAATTATTCATATAAATAAAGGAACATATATTTATCCATATCACATAATTAAACACTTATTTTTTATTTATAATATATACCAATTTCTTCTCTAATGACGAGTACCCCATCCTTTCTTTGCGATATCGATACATTAGTTTTAATGAATGTTATTTATTTCCAGTAATATTTTTTTGTTTCATAAATAAACCATTTTGATCATGTTGGATAAAATTAATAATATCAAATTTTATATTATCGAGTTTAATTCACCCAAAAAAATTTCTCATTTCTAGGATTGATGAAAGAATTCAATGTTTCGTACTTTATAATATGTTCATATCTAACCATTTAGTGGGGCCTTACATTGACCGTAGCATCCCTAAGATATAAATATATCTGAATAGTTTGAAAGCTTCTATGCGTTTTATAGTGGCCATTAATAAAAAATTATTCTGGGTATTTAATATAATAAATGAAATCTTCAAGGAATAATAAAAAACAAATCAATGTTTCATAATATAATTTTTTTAGTAAAATATATAAATTATATCATAAGATATAAATTATATATTTCCAATGTATTTATTTAATTATAGGATGAACATTATACCATGAGTAAATATCAATCGGTACATTCATTCTCATTTTCACCCAATGCAAAATAATGAACATTTACTTGTTAGGGTCAATAGTTTGGCCGCGTTGATTCCAACTGACCTCAAATTTTATAGCACGAATTATTTCCTTGATAATTATATTCAACACTAAGATATTGTATCATTGTTATCCTTTTAATGAAAATAAAGCTGATCTCCTAGTAATTCGTTAGTTTCATCATCATCAGTCTGTTCTTCCTCAGGATTGGTAACATTATCATGTTCATAACACATTTTTTTCATGAGTAGTAAAACATGTAACTTGTGTTATATAACAATAACTTAAATACATAGAAATTATTTTATATGGGTATCATAATTTCTCAATTGATAACATGATTACATCTTTATATATGCCTTTATACTCTTTTTTAGAAAATATTATCATGCATCGACATGAAAGGAATTGGGTAATTGAATTTAACTCATAATTCATACTATTTAACTCCATATACACCTATGTTGCTTAAACTACTCTGACTAGTAGTCATCCCATATTTGTTCCAGTGATCATTTTGGATGACTATTGATCTGAGTGGTTCAAGAATAATATTATAAGGCCCCGACCTTAAAAATTACTTAATCTTGAGTTATTACAAGATTACACCTTGATGATCTTTTCAGGTTTAGAGTTTTAGAGAATTAGATCATAAAACATGCATTACATTCCACATTTAAACAAATTGGTTACATAAAAGATAGTATTATTTACTTCCTTCAATGGAAACATATTTAAAATAAATCATGGATTCTTTCTTGACACTTCCTTGACACTATCATCATATCATGTACCTTCCCCTTGACCTGTGAAAAACATTTCAAAAACTTTGGATGAGCATAAAGAGCTCACTAAGGGATATACAAAATATGGAAAGGAAACATGGGTACATATATACATAAGAATGAAACCATACTTTACCCATAAAACATAAGAAATTTAACATACCTCATCAAATCATGAAAAAGTCATAGAAATCATAAGACATAAAGTTAACTTGAGGAATTCAAAACATTATTACGTAGGGAGTAACCCTCTTGGTTACGTTTGGAATACCCATCACAGTATATTCCATAAATCTCTTGGGATAAACCTTAACGTTTCACTCCTTCGCGTTACCCAATGCATTGGAGAGCTATATCAGGCTCACCCGCCCTTAGTTTATCATGGAACCACCCGTCTTCATAATAATGCCCAAGAACCTCAACATAATCATATCACATAAAACATGCATAATGGAAACATAACATTTCTACATTTCAATCACAAGATATCAATACAACACATTGATATACAAAAATTATGAAAACCATTTTCAATACCAAAATAAAAGAAAAGGAAAACATGGTATTTATTTTTCTTTTAAAAAAAGCTATGGCTTATAGAGGAAGCTGAAACTTAAATAATGGTCACGGCGGCGGAGAAGTCGTTGTCGCCACATACGTATGACAAAAACATTCCCTTTTGTTGTTTAGTAAACGCTTCGTATAAAAAAAGACTCATTTTGAATAAACATAAAATTCAAAGGGGTTTATACACCGTATAAAAGAAGGTTGTGTATAAAACAAAGTATGCCTCAATGAAAGGAGATTGAGACGAAGTCCCATACCTCGGGTCCGACTTGACTCGGTCGTTCTTTAATCTCCAGAATAATAAACTTGAGTTAATTTATACTTGTTTAAGAACATTTTTAATGTTTTTTGTTTCTTTTATATCACTTATTTCCATGTCATGAACACTATGTAATTATTTTAGTTAATAACGGTCATTTTAACAATAATTGGTAATTGAGTCAAAAATAAACCCTTTATAATTACAATTTGTTCATTATCCATTATATCCATAATGGTATTCATGATTTAGATATCATATATGTCATATATATCCATTATATTCATGCATTTATAATATTATATAATCATTTAGAGGTAAGAAATGAAATGCACCGTTCATGGAGACGGTAAATCGTATGTACGCATGAACGCTACTTTCATTTCTATTTCGTATTTTTATAGAATGGATTCATAATGATATAAAGGTATATTATAATTCCACTGTAATATCATATATAATATCATAACTCCATCCTTTATACATCCCACATATGGTATTAACGAATCAAATCACTTTGAGGTGGCGGTAGTCTGAACTTCCTTAAATGAAGATATCGAGTTTACCCATAATGGAAACTATAAAGGTATGCCCAAAATGAACAATATACAAGCTTAAGGAAAACATAAACATATTATATATCATATATAAATATAGATTTATCTTAATGGCCAACTTTGAAGGTGTTAAAAGAATGTTGAACAATCATCGTTTCGGGAGGCAGAAATTCCCCATCCACGGAAACAGTATGTTCTTTAACCATTAGATATAGGTGTGTGTAAGTGTAGCTCGAATCCTTCTTATAACAACATCCTAGTATATTGAAGATACTGGAGTTGTTACATAAGAAATTAATAAAGGGAGTTTAGGGACTGGAGATGCAAAATAAAACAAAAGGACTCAAGTGAAAACATTACCTTAAAATCGGGTAACTCCCTTTGGTTTGAGCTCAAAGGCTTCCTTGGGAAGACTTCTGCCCAATGTGAGTCTTCAAGGAGTAAGAGAAAGATGTGGAGAGACAGAATGGGTAGGGGTTATCCGAGAAAAAGGCTTTTCAAGTGTGGGTAAGGAGGTAGAAATGGGGGCCTTTTATAAGAGGAGAGGAGGGGCACTCTTGGAAGGTAAAGAAATGTTACATTATTTTAAAATGAGTTTTGGATTCAAAATGTCCCACATTGATATAATTCTAGGGTAAGGAGATAAGGGTTCTAAATATACCCATCCAATGGGTTTTGGACATGTGTAGGTCATAGATTTTACATTATCGTTTCATTTTATTTAAATCCTTTATTAATGAGATAATCGCTACATCATCATGATGTCATAAATAATTTAATATATTTAATGTCCAAAAATTAAAAAAAAATCATGAAGTAGGAAATATTTTTAGCTTTCTAATTAATATTTATAGTCAAACATCTGACTTGTATAACCCCGTGTAAAAATTGTTTTAGTAAAACATCTCAGGTTTGTGTCATTTTTACTTTAACATTAAATAAAAAGTTATTTATGTCATTTCCCAACCAATGTGGCTCCATGGGGTCCCCAAGTTGACCCATGGACTTCTGTGGTTGTACATGACACATCCAATGAGGGTAGGACATGTGTCAAGCTCACCTCATATTATTAAAACATCATTTTTACCTTAAACTACACTAATTACCTCTAATCGCGATTAAAAACATAAAAGTTACTATTCACCAAAAAATTATTTTAATCCCATTAAACCACATTTTACTTCTTAATGAAAACCATGTATGTAGGATTTTTGAAATTCAAAACACAGAAGTGGAAAATTTTAATTTAAACAAAAAATCAGTTTCTTTAACTACCACTTAGTGGTTTCACTATTCATCAAAAATTGAAGTTTTTCAGAAAAATACCAAAACGTCACCCTAAGCTATATTTGATATTCTGAATTCAAAAATGTTGTCTATTTTACAAAATTCAAAACATATAAGTTGCATTAATTATTTTAAAAATTAATTCCTGATGTCAGAGCAAATAGCGTGTTTTTATAAAACAGTAAGTATTAAAAGATTGACACTAGTTTAAGTCCAATTTCAAAGTGAAATTAATTCCAATGACCGATATCATATTAAATGGTAAAAATATATTCTAATTTCACTTTAAAACCAATTCAAAATATAATCTAATCATATAAATAAATTAGATTAAAAAACAGTTTTGATGTAAAATGCAGTATTTTCACTATTCATTAAAAAATGAACATTGTCAGAAAAATACCAAAAATTCACACAAAGTAAATTATGATGTCCCAATCATAAATAATAAGTCTATTTTGACAAACATAGCTTATAAGATTGTCAAAATATAGATTTAAAAAATTGGTTTCCATCAAAAGGCAGTAAAACAATCTTTTAAAAATATTAGTGTTTTCCATGCTTAAGATTGGATTTATTTTCATTTTAAGCCTCTAAAACACTATCTAATTAGTTAATATACATAGATAAAAATATCTATTATTCATTACTTATTTCTGATTTTACATCCTTCCCCCCTTTATAAAATTTCTTCCCCGCAATTTATTTACTTATCGAATAAATGTGGGTACTTTTCCCTCATTGCATTTTCAGATTCCCATGTTGCCTCTTCCATCATGTGGTTTTTTCCACAAAAACTTTACCTGATTAATTACCTTATTCCGTTACACTTTCTCCCTATGGTCACGAATCTGGACCGGTTGTTCCTCATAAGATAGGTTCTCTTCCAGCTGAACTACCTCTGGACTCAAAACATGAGATGGATCTGGCACATACTTTCTCATCATCAAAACATGAAAAACATTGTGTACCTGAGATAAACTAGGAGGTAAAACCACTCGGTAAGCAACTGATCCAACTCTCTCCAGAATTTCATATGGTCCAATGAACCTTGGACTCAGCTTTCCTTTCTTACCAAATCGCATCACACTTTTCCATGGTGAGACTTTGAGAAAAACATGATCACCTACCTCAAAAGAGAGATCCTTCCTCCGGTTATCCGCATAACTCTTCTGCCTGCTCTGAGCTGTTCACATGTATTTCTATATCAGCTGATCTTTTTCTGCCAACTCTTCTACCAATTCTGGTCCCATCATCTTCCTTTCACCCACTTCATCCCCAAAAGGTGGAGTTTGACACCGCTTCCCATATAATGCCTGAAATGGTTCCATCTGTGTACTAGAATGAAAACTGTTATTATATGAAAATTCAACCAAAGAAAGATTTTGGTCCCAACTTCCCTGATAATCCATCGGACAAGCTCGTAGCATATCCTCCAAGGTCTGAATTGTTCATTATGACTGTCCATTTGATTGAGGATGAAAATCTGTACTAAAATTTAATTCAGTACCAAATGAATTCTGAAGGCCTTTCCAAAAGTTAGAAGTGAACCTGGGATCACGGTCAGATACAATGGAGAGAGGAACTCCATGTAACCTGACTATCTCTTTATGATACAAACGGGGAAAGTTGATCTAGGGAGAAAGTATCTCATATAGCAAGGAAATGAGAAGATTTAGTCATGCGATCAACAATAACCCAGATTGCATTATTACCTCGAGATGTCTTCGATAATCCCACAACAAAGTCCATGGATATATTCTCCCATTTCCACTCCGGCATTGGTAAAGGCTGAAGCATCCCTTTCGGTAACTACTGCTCTGCTTTAACCTATTGACAATTCAAACATTTCACAGTAAAATCAGCAATATCTCTTTTCATTCCATCCCACTAGTAATACTCCTGCAGATCTCTGTACATCTTAGTACTGTTAGGATGAACTGAAAACGGAGAACTATGAGTTTCACATAACAACTCTCTCTTAAACTGTGAATCAAAAGGCACACACAATTTCTTCCCAAATCTCAAAACGCAATCATTATCAATGTTGAATTCATGTAACTTACCTTTCTGAACCAGCTCTACCTTTTTCTGCAACTCACTGTCTTGCTTCTGTGCTTGATTGATTCTGTCTGATAGAGAAGATTTCACTGATACCTGAAACAAAATAGAAGAACATCCTACACCAACAACTTATATGACAATGTTCAACAAATCCTTAACCAAAGGATCACGTTCCAAACGCAACAATTCTAATGAAGCATTACTTTTTCGACTCAAAGCATCAACCACTTTATTTGCTTTTCCTGGATGGTAATGAATTGTACAATCATAATCCTTAATTAATTCTAGCCATCACCTCTGTCTCATGCTCAATTCTTTTTGAGTGAATATATACTTTAAACTTTTGTGATCGGTATATATTTCACACTTTACTCCATACAAATGATGCCTCCAAATTTTTAAAGTGAAAACAACAGAAACTAATTCCAAATCATGTGTAGGGTAATTTACCTCATGAGTTTTCAACTGTTGTGAATCATAAGGAATTACCTGATCATTCTGCATTAGGAAACAACCAATTCCTTTCAATGAAGAATCCATGTATATAACAAACTCACCATTCCTGGAAGGTAGTGCCAAAACTGGAGCATTCACCAATCTTCTTTTCAGTTCCTGAAAACAATCATCACATTCTTTTTTCCAGATAAACTTAACACCCTTCCGAGTTAGCTTAGTCATTGGACTAGATAAATGTGAAAAAATTCTAACAAACCTTCGGTAATAGCCTTCCAAACCAAGGAAACTACAAATCTCTATTATATTTGTGGGTCTTGGCCATTCTTCAACAACCTTTGTTTTTGCAGGATCAATGGTTATCCCATCTTTAGAAACAATGTGACCAAGGAAAGAAATTTTTTGTAACCAAAACTCACACTTGCTGAATTTCCCATACAATTTCTTTTCTTTTAAGGTTTACAAAATAACCCTTAAATGTCTTTCATGCTCCTCTTTACTTTTAGAAAACACCAAAATATCATCAATGAAAACCACCACAAACTTATCCAAGAACTCATGGAAAATTCTATTCATTATGTCCATGAATACAGCATGTGCATTGGTTATCCCAAAAGGCATTACTACAAATTCATAATGGCCATATCTTGTACGAAACGCAATCTTCGGAACATCTACTTCCTTTACCTTTAGCGGGTGGTACCCCAATCTCAGGTCAATCTTTGAAAAAAAATGTACTCCCTGGAGCTGATCAAACAAATCATCAATATAAGGCAAAGGATATTTGTTCTTAACAGTGATGTTATTCAAGGCTCTATAATCAATGCAAAGTCTCATAGAATCATATTTCTTTTTAACAAATAAAATAGGAGCACCCCATGGTGATTTGCTAGGTCGAATGAAAACTTTATCTAATAAATCTTTCAATTTCTCGTTCAACTCTAAAAGTTCAATTTGAGCCATTCGATAAGGGGGTTTTGAAATTGGCTTAGCATCGGGAACTAAGTCAATAGTAAACTCAACTTCCCAATCTGGTATTATTCTAGGCAACTCATCAGGAAAAACATCAAGATACTCATTTACCACTAGCACATCATTAATCTAAACCGATCCATTGTTTTCAACAGTATGTGAAAGGTAACATTCATTTCCATCTTTTACTAGTTTCTCTGCCTCTTGATATGTTATCAAAAGTAAGGGTTAATTTTTTTACACAAACTAAAAGTATTTCTGAAAAGAAACTTCTTTAGCTCTAAAATCAATCTTAGCATGGTAAATAGAGAGCCAATACATACCCAGGATAACATCAAACTCCACTAGAGGTAAAACAATAAGGTTTTCAAGTAGGTTCTTTCCACGGATAAGGATAGGAAGATTCTTATAAATTCTTTTTGCCTCAACATTTCCCCCAGGTGTTTTTACCACAAGTTCAGGAGTCATTTCTTGAGATGGTATTCCCATTTTACTGGAAAAGGTTTCAGAGATGAAATAATGTGTGGACCCCGAATCAAATAACACACTGGCATAATTTGAAAAAACAAACAATGTACCTGATACAACTTCATTTGATGGCCCGACATCTGCTGAAGTAGTTGCAAAGGATTTCACCACCCCTTTCTACTTGTAGTCTAACTGCTTCCCATCACTTGAGCTCTTTGTCAGACACTCGTTTCCATAGTGACACATCTCATTAGACTTAAAACATATCACTAACTATAAATCAAATTTGGTCTTACCATCACCTTGATCTTTTTCAGTGCAATCATGAGCCTTATGTCCCATCTTGCCGCATCGGTAGCACTTTCCAGAATTCAGAAGGCATTCCCCAGCATGCCTTTTCCCAAATTTATCACAAACTGGAAACTTAGTTTTCTTACCATCAGACTTTTTTGAAGAATTCTTCCCTTTCTCCTGCCACCTCGGTCTCTTCTTCTGCTGGTTGTTATAGAACATGTGATCATTGGAAAACTCCATTTCCACCTTCTCAGCACATCGAACAAGCTTTTCATAACTTTAAAACTCACAAGAATCTAATGCCCATCGATATTTTGGTTTTAATCTTAAGTAAAAACGATTGATTTTACTATCAAGGTCTCAGATAAAATTTGGAGCATACCTTGCCAATCGAGTGAACCTTTCTTCATAGGCAGCCACTGAGTCTTCCTCTTGCCTCAATTCCAAGAATTGATTTTCCATCCTAAGTCGAACTGCCTTAGGAAGATACTTCTCAGGAAACATACCTTTGAATTCATCCCAGTCAAGAGCATCAATCTCATCATCCTCCCTGATATTTTTAACCATCGACCACCACTGATCTGCCTCACCCTCAAAACGGTAAATAGAAAGACTAACCTTTTGATTGTCTGAACACCCCATGACATCGAAAATCTTCTCCAGTGCTTATATCCACCCTTCAGCTAACACAGGGTCAGATGATCCTCTGAATGATGGGGGTGTTTCCTCATGAAATGTTCCACCACTGACATGTTCCTCTGCGGTTGATCTGGCTGATCTCGTGCATGGATACCACCACCATTTATCGCTTGAGTCAACTGCGCCATTACCACAACAAATTGTTCAGTTCCAATTCCAACCATCTCAGGATGCTGATTCGGAAGGATATTTTTTTTGTATGCCTCCCTAGCACTACTTCCTTGTTTCCTCTGCGGAAAACCATTCTGAAAAAACATGTCTTAGATGAAGAAACATTGTAATCTTCAAATACTCTATCATTTCAACAAAAAAAATATTTTTTGATAATAATTTAATAGAATTCTAACTCCTAAAGTAATCTAAACCGACCTCTGATACCAAATATAAGGCCCTGACCTTAAACATTACTTAATCTTGAGTTATTACAAGATTACACCTTGAGGATCTTTTCAGGTTTAGAGTTTTAGAGAATTAGATCATAAAACATGCATTACATTCCACATTTAAACAAAGTGGTTACATAAAAGATGGTATTCTTTACTCCCATCAATGGAAACATATTTAAAATAAAACATGGATTCATTATTGACACTTCCTTGACACTATCATTATATCATGTACCTTTCCCTTGACCTGTGAAAAACATTTCAAAAATATTGGATGAGCATAAAAAGCTCAGTAAGGGATATAAAAAATATGGAAAGGAAACATGGGTACATATATATATAAGAATGAAATCATACTTTACCCATAAAATATAAGAACTTTAACATACCTCATCAAATCATGAATAAGTCATAGAAATCATAAGACTTAAAGGTAACTTGAGGCATTCATAACATTCTTACGTAGGGAGTAACCCTCTTGGTTACGTTTGGAATACCCATCACAGTATATTCCCTAAATCTCTTCGGAGAAACCTTAACGTTTCACTCCTTCACATTACCCAATGCATTGGAGAGCTATATCGGGCTCACCCGCCCTTAGTTTATCACGGAACCACTCGTCTTCATAATAATGCCCAAGAACCTCAACATAATCGTATCACATAAAACATGCATAAAGGAAACATAACATTTCCACCTTTCAATCACAAGATATCAATACAACACATTGATATAAAAACATTATGAAAACCATTTTCAATACCAGAATAAAAGAAAAGGAAAACATGGTATTTATTTTTATTTAAAAAAAGGTATGGCTTGTAGAGGAAGTCGAAACTCAAATAATGGTCACGGCGGCGGAGAAGTCGTTGTCGCCGTATACGTATGACAAAAACATTCCCTTTTGTCATTTAGTAAACGCTTCGTATAAAAAAATATTCCTTTTGAATAAACGTAAATGTCAATGGGGTTTATACACCGTATAAAAGGAAGTTGTGTATAAAACAAAGTATGCCTAAATGAAAGGAGATTGAGACGAAGTCCCATACCTCGGGTCCGACTTGACTCGGTCGTTCTTTAATCTCCTGAATAATAAACTTGAGTTAATTTATACTTGTTTAAGAACCTTTTTCAAGTTCATTATTCCTTTTATATCACTTATTTCCAGGTCATGAACACTATGTAATTATTTTAGTTAATAACAGTCATTTTAACGATCATTGGTACTTGAGTCAAAAATAAACCCTTTATAATTACAAGTTTTTCATGAATCCATTATATCCAGAATGGTATTCATGATGTAGATATCATATATGTCATATATATCCAGTACATTAATTCATTTATAATATTATACAATCTTATATAGGTAAGAAATGAAATGCACCATTCATGGAGACGGTAAGCCGTACGTACGCATGAACGCTACTTTCATTTCTATTTTGTATTTTTATCGAATGGAATCATAATGATATAAAGGTATATTATAATTCCACTATAATATCATATATAATATCTTAACTCCATCCTTTATATGTCCCACATATGGTATTAACGAATCAGATCACTTTGAGGGGGCGGTAGTCTGCACTTCCTTAAATGAAGATATTGCGTTTACCCATAATGGAATCCACAAAGGTATGACCAAAATGAAAAATACATATGCTTAAGGAAAACATAATAATATTATATATCATATATAAATATAGTTTCATCTTAATGGACACCTTTGAAGGTGTTAAAAGAATGTTGAACAATCATCGTTTTGGGAGGCAGAAATTCTCCATCCACTGAAACAGTATGTTCTTTAACCATTAAATGTAGTTGTGTAAAAGTGTAGCTCTAATCCTTATTATAACAACATCCTAGTATATTGAAGATACTGTAGTTGTTACAAAAGAAATTAATAAAAAGAGTTTAGGGGGTTGGAGAAGCAAAATAATACAAAAGGACTCAAGTGAAGACATTACCTTAAATTGGGTAACTCCCTTTGGTTTGAGCTCAAAGGCTTCCTTGGGAAGACTTATGCCCAAAGTGAGGCTTCAAGGAGTAATAGAGGGATGTGGAGAGACAAAATGGGCAGGGGTTGGCCGAGCCAAAGGCTTTGGAAGTGTGGGTAAGGAGGTAGAGGTGGGGGCCTTTTATAAGAGGAGAGGAGGGGCACTCTTGGAGAGTAAAGAAATGTTACTTTATTTTAAAATGAGTTTCGGATTCAAAAGGTCCCACATTGATTTAATTCAAGGGTAAGGTGATAAGGGTTATAAATATACCCATAAAATATTTTTTGGACATTTGTAGGTCATAGAATTTATATTATCTTTTCATTTTATTTAAATATTTTATTAATTAGGTAATCGCTGCATCATTATGATGTCATAAATAATTTAATATATTTAATGTCTAAAAATTATAAAAAAACATCATGATTTAGGAAATTTTTTTATATTTCTAATTAATATTTATAGTAAAAAATCTGACTTGTATAACCCCATGTAAAAATTGTTTTAGTAAAACATCTCATGTTTGTGTCATTTTTACATTAACATTAAATAAAAAGTTATTTATGTCATTTCCAAACCAAAGGGGATCCATGGGGTCCCCAAGTTGAACCATGGATTTTCTTGGTCGTCCATGACACATCCAATGAGGGTAGGACATGTGTCAAGCTCATCTCATATTATTAAAACAACATTTTTACCTTAAACTACACTAATTACCTCTAATCGCGATTAAAAACATAAAAGTTACTATTCATAAAAAAATTATTTTAATCCCATTGAACCACATTTTAATTCTTAATGACAACCATGTATGTCAGATTTTTGAAATTCAAAACACAGAAGTGGCAAATTTTCATTTAAACGAAAAACCAGTTTCTTTAACTACAACTTAGTGGTTTCACTATTCATCAAAAATTGATGTTTTTCAGAAAAATACCAAAACATCACCCTAAGATATATTTGATATTATGAATTCAAAATTTTTGTCTATTTTACAAAATTCAAAACATATAATATGCATTAATTAATTTAATAATTAATTCCCGCTGTCAGAGAAAATAGCGTGTTTTTATGAAACAATAAGTATCAAAAGATTGACACTAGTTTAAGTCCAATTTCAAAGTGAAATTAATTCCAATGACCACTATTGGATTAAATGGTAAAAATATATTCTAATTTCACTTTAAAACCAATTCAAAAGATAATCTAATCATATAAATAAATTAGATTAAAAAGCAGTTTTGATGTAAAATGCAGTATTTTTCACTATTTATTAAAAAATGAACATTGTCAGAAAAATACCAAAAATTCACACAAAGTAAATTTTAATGTCCCAATCATAAATAATAAGTTTACTTTAAAAAACAAAGCTTATATTATTGTCAAAATATAGATTTAAAAATGGTTTTCCATCAAAAGGCAGTAAAACAATCTTTTAAAAATATTAGTGTATTCCATGATTAAGATTGGATTTATTTTCATTTTAAGCCTCTAAAACACTATCTAATTCATTAATAGACATGTATATAAATATCTATTATTCATTAATTACTTGTGATGTTACAAATATAATTTAATTGGGATGATCCTCACAAAGAAAAATGAAATAATAACTATTCTCGAGATGGAGCTATGGAGGATAACACTTGTTTCCTTAAAATATTTTAAATTACCACAACTTATTTTAAATTTTGAAATCTCATATAAAAATTATAAAAGGTCCCTGCCACTACCTTTATAACATCAAATCATCCAAATTAAGATTCACTGAATCTAATCTATGTTATTAGTCCTTTTCTATCACCAGTATTTAAAAAATAAGAACTCTATATCTAGAAAAGATCCATTGTAGGATATGAGTATAAAAATATACACGTAAATACTAACATTTCCACTAAAATATACAACATAGAATATATTTGAGTATATGATAAATGTAGTAACACTCAAAAATACACATGTAAGTCAAGTCATTATGTACTGACGATGAATCCATGATAATCAAATGTACCAACTCCATTTCAAGTTTTTGAATTATACTAATCATACCATAGGTTTATACTATTTTTGTGCCATGAAATTAAAATCATTTCACTAATAAGAAGATAAGATTTTAATCATAGGAGGATTAAGGTTTATTTATATCTTTTTGGAAATATCCACATCATAGGTACAATGATTATAACGAACTAGGATTAGCATACATTGATATAACATCATTTTTATGAATATTCAGTACATTACATAAATACATGCTGAAGGACCATAATACTTTATTATCTTTGCAAACATGGAAACAATATCATAAATCTTATAGAAATATCTTAGACAACTCCCATAAAGATCTCAACCTTTATCACTTTTACCTAAAACCTTTCTTTATAACACGGGGAATGGAAACATATGAAAATTGTGAGCTCAAATGCTTAGTAAGTGTAAATAAAAAAATTCTGATGAATAACATGAAAAAAATTTATGGAACTTGATTATAAAATTTAAATATCCCACCGTACATATTAGAGTTCATTATAATGATTGTAATTTAATAATTCATGGATCATAATAGGATTATGAGCATAAGTCATGAAAACATAACATATGAATAAGACATTGAATTTATTTCATTCACATTTCATTATATCATTGTGAACATGTATAAGTAGAATCATGTTCAATGAATATGTTATGGACCTAAAATCAGGCCTCCACAAATGCTTATGGACATTCAATCAGGTTCATGAATAACATTGTGAATGTGTAATTAGGTTCACACATGACATTTTGGACATAAAATTGGGTCCATGCATGACATTTTTAACATATAATCAGGTTCACGTAAAACATTGTGAACATTTAATTAGCCTCATCAAAAAAGTATGGAAAATAAAGAAGATCTGTGCATAATATTGTGAACACAAAATATCATTTACTCATAACATTATGAATGTGTAATCAAGTTCATACATAACATTGTAAACATGAAATTAGGTTCACACATAACTGATATACTCATGAGTCCTCTATCATTACAAAATTTATTTGAGGGAGATATAGCTCCCAATATTCTTATAATAACTTCATTCATACTTGTTCCACAAAATATAACATTTGTTATATCATGACCCATAAAAGGAACATGTTTTATATAAATCAAATCATAACCCTTGATATGAAATGGGTATCTTTAACAATTCACCAAATCATAACATGTTAAAAGAGATAGGTTTCATAATAAATTCATGAATGAATAACCCATGAAAAGATTGGGGTTTCAAAATCATATAACTCATTGAAGAGAAAGTGTTTTCATAATATCATAACATCAATGAATAATCCATTCATAAAAATAATATGAATGGGTCATTTATATAATTTATTATAAAGGTATTAGTAACATCAACAAATATCATCTTATATGGATAATAATTTTGAAATATCTTTTGAAAAAATTTCATGAGTAAAATATTCCATGGTTCATTGAAAAAGAATCCTTTTAAAACAAAAAACCATAGAAAAAAATTTATTTAAAATAAATATTAAAACATATAAAAAAATATTTTAAAACCTTTTGTAATATTTTTTCATTGAAAAAATATAAATAATTATTGAAAATATTTAAATCATTTCCTAAACATAAACCACTCTAGAAAACATTTTTTTTTAATATAGCATTGAAATATTTTAAAAGAAGCATTAAAAATTAAACACCATTAAAATAGTTTTTCCTTGAAACAGTCTTAAAGGATCATTAAAGAACACTTTTGAAACCTTTTTTTAAAAACATAGTTTTTGAAATAAAACAATTTTTGAACAGAGTGAAATAGAACCAAAATTTTAATAAAAACATTTTATTAAACAAAATATGTTCAAAATATTGAAAAAATGGTACTAATACATGGATATATCATGAAAAAACGATGTATAAAGAAATTAATTAGTGTTATTGAGATATGGACCATATGACTTCGTCAAATAATGCAAAAACATAATCAATATTGAAAATGGATGGGATTGTTTCAATGAACTCTTAGTAATTGGTAAATTGGTATCATACACTATATGTAAGAAAAAATATAAATGAAGCTTAAAATATGTTGAAAATAATTATATTCATGATATAACATGTAAAATTGATTTGTATACACCTCGAAAAGGAATTTATATTCATAACCAAACACGAGTCTCAGTGAAGGAAAATTGAGACAAAACTATTTTACTAATTTCGTAACTTTTTAAAAATAAACCCCATGAAATAAAGAGCATAGAATTTATATGTAAGTACCTATAAAAATAATTATATGAATCATATAATAAATACATGTTCAGTATAAACACCTCAAAAAAGTAATGGGTGTTGAATAAAGCATGTACCTCATGGAAATAAAATTTGACATGAAATCCCCATACCTTGTGTCTTGACTCTATTTGTATTGATACAAGATTCCTATATAATAAATGTAAGTTTATTTTAAATCTTTTACAGAATAATAATATTATTTGTAATAACATATATGTTTTTATTATGATCTTATATTACCATCTTGTTAAAAATACTATGTTAAGGTTTCACTTCGGGTAATATTGGCATTATTCATCGCATGTGTCTTAATTTGTAATATCATTTGTGGTTATACTTATATCATGATTTCCATAATTTAAACAATGATAGAAATATAATTTATATAAATTTTATTTGTATTATAATAATCAATATAATATATTACTATTAAATGGAATACACGGTTCATGGAGATGGAAAGCCTTACGTACGAATGAATGTTGATTCCGTTTTTATGGTTTTGTTGAAAGAATGAAAGAAGGGAAATTACATATAAGTATATATATATATATATATTTGAATATATATAATTAATAAATTATTATTATTGTATAATAAATATCATGTATGTTCACTAAACTCATCCTTAATTCATTCTAAATTGTTGGTGAATGAATCACATCGCTTTGAGGGAGTGATAGTCTATACTTCCTTAAATGAAATTATTTTATTTACACTAACATAGTTTCAATAAATGAGTGTTATAAAAAGAATATTGAATCATAAAGAAATAATAAATATATTATATTACAATTATAAACTGAGTTTTCATAATAATTTCCACCATGAGAGGTGGTAATGGAAAAATGAACAATCGTCGTTTAGTGAGGCAGTAGTTCGTTGTACAGATAAACAATATATTTGTTACCCATTTTATTGACGTGTGTATCAATTTATGTCTTAATCTCAACATAAAAACATACTATAATATTTTGAATAATTGTTGTGTTATAAAATCATGTAATGAAGAGAGTGGATGGGGGAGAATAATGGAAATAAATAAATGGAGCATGAGAGAATGTGTTGCCTCTTAATCCGGTAACCGTTTTGGTTTTTTGCCAAAGGCTTCCTTGGGTTGGTTTCTTCCAAAAATTTGGATTCAAGGAGAAATTGAGTTATTTCAGTAAGTGTATTGGTAATATATTTTCAAATCCTATGAAGTTTTACAGTTGTAAATATGAGAGGGAGATGGTTTCCTTTTATAGGAAAGGGAAAAGACACACCTGACATTTTTTAATACAAGTTAGGTGTATCCACATTTTTACATAAAAAATGTCATACCAAACCAAAAAAACACATAATAATGAATGGTACATGGATGAATAATGTAAATCCAATGTATTTTGGACAAGTGTGTAGGTCATTTTTTGGTCTTAAATTTAAGGTTTAGTACTTTAATAACCTAATTATTCTCTTAACAAATGTAATTAATTTTAATCACTTTAAATAATATTTTTGATCAAAAACAAAGTTGAAATTATTATTAATTATGAATTATTATAATTCAAAATATGGAATCCATTTTTTCAAATTCAAATCACGTAAATGGAAGAAATTGATTTAAAATTAATCCTGCTTACAGGAGGACGGTGCAGGTTATTAATGAAAGCATCCAAAAGATTACAATGTTTTTACCCAATTTCATAGAGTAATTGATTATAATTACCTAAATTGGATTATTTGATAGAAATATGATATAATTAAACTATAAAACTAATTATAAATATAATTTAACCATAAAAATAATTGTGATGAAATGAAAGTTTTGAATTAAAGTCAGATATTTTCACTATTCACAAAAAATTGTGTTTCTCAAAAAATTCAAAAAATAAAATTCCCAAGATAATTTTGAAATTCTAAATACCAAAGTGAAAATTATTTTAAAAAAGAAAAATTTTAAATTTGTATAAAATTATTTTTATTAATTTTCAAGGAAGGAAATCAAATTTAGTTTATTTGAGAAAGTGAACTCAGAAGGTAGAAAAAGTAACCAGATTGTGGATAATGAAGGATTCCAAATGGTTCCAAGGAAGACTGGATTTTTTATTTCAAATAATGTTTCAGATAAAAAATTTGTTAATTCATATAATACATATAGGGTATCTTTTTTGAGGAAATTAATGATGATTTCATCCATTTTTCGAAAGACATGATTGTTGGTGAAAAGGATGGGCAGGATGTAATGATGCAACAAAAAACATGGAGTTGAGGTTGGAAACATTTATGGAGGGGTGGATGAGATAATTTCAATTGAGGTTTTGGTTGATTTATTTCTTCTAGGTTGACTCATCTCACTCTAGAACAGCTGAAGAGTAAGAATAAGTATATTGAACTCTTTAATTAGAGGAATTCATAATCAGAGTGGGAGTCTTCTGATAATGTAGAAAATTCAACTCATTCCTCTAATCATTACTACAGTAATGATTGAGTTTTTTCTTTTTCTTATGGATGTGGGATTGATCTTTTCTAAAATCAGATATCTTTCAAGTGCGTGTTTCCTTTTCTTTCTTTTTAATAATATGTATATTGACCCTGAACATTTTCCGTATTAGTTTGAAGCATATAAGGACTTTACCAAAAAATTATATCATTAATTATAAATAAAACCATTATAAAAATATTTGAAATATAGTTACTACTATTCATATTACTATAAATAACAACTAGGTTATTATTATATCATTTAAGTAATTATAACAATAAAATTATGTTTTATATAAACTTAATGATTCTTGTAATATATTCCATGTTAGTGTTCAGTGTAAAATACCCCAAGACAATGTTTCTTGTAATTTAATCCAAGTCAATGTTCTATGTAACATACCCCAATTAAGGGATGTTTAAAAGGAATGTTTGACATAGATATTTCATATAAAAACTATTTTTAGTGTTTTATGAAATGAAAAATATCAAAAGTTTAAATTAATTCAAAAAATATATTTAACAAAATATCATGGTTTTACATTCTACCCCTCTTAATCTAAATTTTTTCATTTAAATTTTTTTGGGTTATGAGAGGATTAACACATTAAAGTTTCCTTCATTGAAACCCACATCATAAAAATGAATACTAAAAATTATTTTATAAAGGTAATGATGGAAAAATGGTTACCCAATGTAATATATATTTAGGTTTGTACATAGGATATCAAATTTGGAATGTGAAGACATTAAAATAGAATATAAATATATCTATCAGGTTATGATGGGGAGTGACAAAGAATAAGTTTAGGAGGAAGCTAATAATCCTAATTCCATAAATATGTGATGATCTAAGGGTGAATTTGATTCATTAGACATAAAGATACTATGATAACCATTTGTGTTTCATGATCCATTCACTAGAGTTGAGTAATTATCATGAGAAGGTATTTATACAAGATTTTATTCCCTTTCAAATACATGATATTTCATAATGATTGTGCCTTGGTAGATTTTCACTTCATATTTTATCCAAATATATGAGTGACAACTTTTTTTCATTTCAAATTACATGAAGATCATGAGATTCCTGATAAATCATCTCATATATCATTAGGTACCATCTCCAAAAATATGTTATCCAATAAGAATGAGTCCTCATGGGGTGAGATAATAAATGAATCTAAAAAACATTATTCGATGTTTGACTTAAATGTTCCAAAAATTGTTAATATTACACCCTTTCGAAAATAAATTTCACCCCTTCCTCCATAAATACGGTATCATCTTATACCAAAATTTTTATTGGACAATTGGGTTCATCCTTTTGCTGATATAACATTAAAAGATATTTTATTATTCCAAAATACAATTTAGGGGAATGTAATCACATGAAACATCAATAAAGGATGATCAAAAATATTATCATAGGAATTATTCATATAAAATCAAAAATGAACTTCCCAACTAGGGGACAGATAGGTTTTCCACTAATATTAATTATTCACTTCATCCATTGTGATTGCGTAATTTTTCCCTTTTTTCTTTTTCATCAGAGGTTGTTGTGACTTTTCATCCATATTAGAACTTTTATTTTGTCATAGATTCAAATAATTCCCAAACTCAATTCACCTGAAATACTTGTGTATGGGTGGTTCATTCTGTTGATCTTTCTCTCTAATCATTTCATTAAATTCCCACGTATTATCACTTCTATATTCTATTACTCTTTGGAAAGGTTTCCCAAACTTGAACTACCATTTTATTCCATTCAGACACTCGGTTAAGTTCCCTTTCACACAGTTTTGGAAAGTATGAGTTTGAAATTTTTTCTTCACTCCATGGTTTTTAGATTCACCAATGAACTCCATCTTTGTCTTCTTGTTAAACCCAAGAGATTGATATGTAACTCCTACCTCCATTCTAAAGAATATTTTATAATGTACAATATCTTTGTAGCTACAATTGTATCTAATGGACAATTCCCATTTAAGACTTGGATTTAAGACACTAAATAACCTATCAAATATAATTTTCTATTGGATGATAATACCATAAGTGTACCTCCCAACTCTTGTAAAATTAGCAACATAAGTACTGGAAAATTCACCACTTTATTTCATCGACTCAAGGAACTACTTTTCTATGTCTGTATTAATATTTCCAAGAAATTACTTATCGAAGAATGTGTTCTTTACCTCATTCCAATACATGGATTCAATTTCATCTTACTTCCTCATTTTTGTGGTTGAACTCCACCACGGGTCTGCTTCACCTTATAATCGATAAATAACCAGAATTATTTTCCCATTATCTGAAAAATATATAACAAATAATATCTTTTCTATGGTACTCATCCATTTCTCAGCAACAATGGGATCCAAAGACCCACTTAAATAATGTGAACATTTCCACATGAAGGAATCAACAGAATTTTTTCCCTCATTTTCTTGTCTAGAAGCTCTACATGATTAGTAGATTGTTAAAGTTGTGAGAGTATAACAATGAGGTTTTTTATTCAATACCCAATTGAGTTCAAACATTCAGGATGGAAATCATTTCATTTTCCATTAAAATCACCAATAATGTGTTCATTAGGGTTTTATCCATTGACTAAAACCATAGAGTAAAAAATAGCTAACATAATGAAGAATAGCATAATCATGAAAATTAACATATAGGATATCTAAATTATAAATCATTACTTAATATATGATACATTATGTATATCATAGGTTATTCATAGAAAACATCTATTTAAATCCAAAATGATGGTTTGTAAAGATATCATGAATTCCCATAGCATATCCCAAGAGGGTGTCACACTAAATTTACAACAATGCCCATTATCATGAACCAAATTACCCCAAGTCAGGACCATGACATATTTTCAAAGATATTACTCTAATGTGACTCTATTATAGATCCCCATCCAATAATATAATCTATATAGGTTTCTATTTCTATTGAACCACTCACTCTATCCTTTATAAAAAACCCAGGACATTTTTCCTAAATGTTAACACATCCTTATACATATCCTTAGTGAAATCCTTAGACATATCTTTATATATATACCTAGGGATATCACTAATGTTTTCTTATCCTAGGTTCCAAAGGTTGAAAAAATCCTTCCTTTGATACCTACTCTATAGACCCTAACATACCATAATTGGAGATTACATCATTTTAGATGAATATTCAGAACATTAAAAAAAATTAATGTCTTAGTACTATAATAGTTTATTGTATTTGGAAACATGAAATAAAACTCTTCTATCCTAGTTAATTATCTTGAAAAAATACCATTAATATATCCCCAATTAGTACATCTACCTAAAACCATTCTTAATAACCCGGTGAATGAAATCGGGAGAAAGTGGTGAGCTCAGATGCTCAGTAATGGTAAATAAAAGAAATGTGTAATAATAAGATGAAAAAAGGGTATGGAAATTGAGAAAAACTTTTGATGGTCATAACCTATATATTATAGATCATACTAAAGATCAGATGTTTTTAATACATTGATCATTAGATAATTGAGTTCACAAGTCCTAAAGATATAACACAACAATAAGACATGGAATTCTCGGTATGCACATATTTTATAATGTTCTAGAAATATGTAAGTATAAACCAGTTCACTCATTAATCTAAGGACTTGAAATATGTCCCGCACATAAAATTATAGACATGAAACCATGTACATTCATAATATTGAGAATGTGTAATCAGGTTCACATATAACTTTAGGGACCTGAAACTAGGTCCATGTATAATATTGTGAACATGTAATTAAGTTCAGGCATAACATTGTGAATATGTAATCAGGATCACACTTAAAAATATGGATATGCAACCAGGTCCATTCATAATATTGTTAACACATAATAATGTTCATTCATAAGATTGTGAACATGTAATCTGGTTCATGCATAAACATATTGACATGTATCCATGTCAATGGATAACATTGTGAACATGTAATTAGGTTCACAATTAACATTGTGAACTTGAAATAAACTTCATGAATAATTAATACACTCACAATTCCTCCATCATTAATAAGTTAATTAGAGGGAGATATATGTCCCACACATCCCATAATAATTTCATTCGTACATGTACCACAAAATAAAAACATTCCTCACATCATGGACCATAAAAACAAAGATGTTATAAACATCAAATCATAACCCATGAAATAAAATGGTCATCATTTAAATTTCATCAAATCATAAATAATTAAAATATATAGGTTTTATAATCACTTCATGAATGTTAAACCCATGAAAAGAAGTGGGTTTCAAAAGCCTATAACTCATGGATGGGAAATGAGTTTCATAAACGTCATGAAATCCAAGTATAAACCATTCATTTATATAATATAAGTTGAAACACGAGATCTTGTACTAAAAATTCATGAGTAACATTGATTTATCTAATCCTAGATGGAAAATAATTTTGTAATATATTTTGAAAAAAATTATTCAATAAAATATCATTTCTTCTTTTAAAAAATTTAATTTTACAAATATAAAACATTTTTAAAACTAGTTCCTTTAAAATAAACATTAAAATTTATAAATAAGTAATTAATATTATATTTGATACATTTTCCTTTAAAAACATATAAATAATTGTTGAAAACATTTAAAAAATTTCATAAATAAAAAAAATCTTGAAAACATTTTACATTCAAAATAGATTTAAAATATTTTAAAAGAATCTTTCAAAACAATAAAAAATTTCTCAAATAATTATTTGATGAAAACATTCATCATGTATAATTTGATAACATTTTTGAAAACATTTTTTCAAAATATGTTATTTGAAATAAAAAAATATTTCTAACCGAAGAGAGAAATACAATAAAATTTTCTTAAAAACATTTTCTTAATTTACTTTATTACCAAATATTATAAAATTAGTACTAATAAATGGATATATATTGAATAAACATAGGATAAGGAAGCCATTGATTTTTTTAATATATGGATGATAAAATTTCATCATTGAAAGCATAAGTATCAACAATATTGATAATCGATAGGATTGTTTCAATTAACTCTTACAACTTGGTAACATTGGATCATCATTTCCATGTAAGAAAAATAAAATACATGATGATTAGAATATAATTAAAAAAATTATATTCATGACTTAACATTCAAAATTCAATTCTATACACCTTGAAAAAGAATTGAGGTTCATAACCATACATGGGTCTCACAGAAGGAAAATTAAGACAAAACTATTTTACCAATTTTTTATGTTTTGAAACATATAAAACCTGAAATAAATATGATATAATGGATATGTAAATAAAAATAAATCTATTTATAATATTCATAGAATAAATCCATGGGATGTGTAATAACAGAAATAGTAATTGGTTGTGAATAAAGCATGTATCTCATGAAAATAAAAAGTGAGATGAAATCCCCATACCCTATGACTTGACTCACTTAGTTTTAATACAATCTTTTTATATATTTTTTAGTTTTATTATAAATAATTCACAGAAGCCAATTCTTATATATAATTCCATATATATTTTTTATTATTACCTTACATTAGCCTCTTGTAAACAATCCTATGTTAAGGGTTCTTTTCGAGTAATATTCTCTTTGTTCTTCACAAGTGTCTTAATTTTTTATAACTTTGGTCCTTTTAATTATATAATGAATTAAAAATTTCCAAATGATATAAATATACTTTATATATAGAATATGTGTATTATAAAAATATATATAAGTTATAATTACGAAATTAAATACACCATTTATTGACATGGTATATCGTATGTACGCAAGAACGTTGTTTCTATTTTTCTTATTAAATGGAAAGAATGAAAGAAAATGACATATAATTATCACTATATGTATTTTTATAATTATTCCAGTATAATTATTACATAATAAGTATCATATATTTTCACTAAACCCATCCTTAACACCTTCTATATTGTCTGTGAATGAATCTTATCGCTTTGAGGAAGTAGTAGTCCACACATGCTCAAACGAAAATTTAAAATTTCAACCAAATGGAATGCAAAAAATGTATGTGCGGTAAATGGAATAAATAAATATTTAGAAAAAATAAATACAATATATTACATTATAAACATATTTTCCATCATAATTTCCACCATGAGATGTGGTGAAGGAAAAATGAACAATCATCATTTAGTGAGGCAATAGTTCTTCGCACACGTAAATTGTATATTCATTACCCATTAGACAGATGTGTACATAAGTGTAGGTATAAAACATTTCATAAAAACTCCTAGTATATTTTGGATACTAGTTTTTATACAATCATGGAATAAATATGGTGGAGGTGGTCAATAAATGAAATAAAAGAATGGATTTTGAGAGATGGTGTAGCCTCTCAATTGGCTAAATCCTTTTGGTTTATTCCAAAAGGCTTCATTGGATTGATTTCTACCCAAACATAGGATTAAAAGAGAAATAGTGGTATTTTGGGAAGTATATTGGGTTGATATTGTCTGATCCTAAGTGTTTTGAGATGTTTAAAAAATAGGTAGAGGTGGTTTCATTTTTATAGGGAATGGAAAGGACACACTTGGCCTTTTTGAAATAAGGTTTGGTGTACAAATATTGTTACCTAAAAAATTTCATTCAAAACAAAAAAAACTAAAAAAATGAAGGACCAGGGATTATTAATGGCTATCTAGTGGCTATTTTACATGTGTCTAGGTGGTTTTGGGTTTTAAATTTATGGTTTAGTACACTATTAACCTAATTTCTCTCTTAACCATTACAATTTCTTTTAATCATATTCACTAATATTTAAAGTAAAAAACTAATTTAAATTAATATTAAAATAAGAAATTTTCTTATTCAATATATGGAATGAATATTTCTATATTCTAATAAAAAAATTTTAAGAAATTTATTTAAAATTAATCCCACTAAAGGGAAGACACTTTAGGTTTCTTAAAAACTATCCAAACGTTTTCTATGTTTTTATATCAAATTTCAATGGAAATATGATTCCAATGTCCTAAATTGTATTATTGATAAAAATATGATATAATTATACATTGAAACAAAATTAAAATATAATTAAGACATGTAATTAAATTATAGAAAACTACATTTTTGAATTAAAATTAGGTATCTTTTTACTATTTATCAAAATTGTTGTTTCTAAGAAACAAAATACCCAAAAATTAACCCAAATGTAATTTAAGATTTATAAATTAAAAATATAAATTTATTTTACGAAATTCAGCTTCTAAATTTGAATAAAATTATTATTTTTTCATAGAAGCACATAAAAACATTTTTATTTGAGAAATTAGTATTTCTAAACATGTAAGGACCTTTCCAAAATATTATATCCTAAAATATCAAAAAATATTATAAAAAAATATTAAAAGATGTTATTATTAATAATATTTTTATGTTTAATGACTAATATATAATTAATTTTTTATAATAATTTTTAATATATAATAGTGTTTCATAAAAACTCATTGTTGTGTGTAACGTACGCCCAGTCAGTGTTTGTTGTAACGTATGCGAAGTCATTGTTGTGTAATTCACATCAAGTCAATGATCTGTATAATGAATTCCAAGTCTGTTTCATGTCAAAAGAATGTTTGACTTAGTGAATTATTATAAAGAACTATTTTCAGTGTTGATTGAAATGCAAAAGATAAAAAACCTAAATTAATTCAAAAATATATATTTCAAAAAATATAGGATGGTGTTATAATGAGATTAGACCTCAGATCCCAAGCATCCAAGATTATCCCCTAGGGATAACTATTACAAGTACTTATTTCATCCAAATCATGAAATAGTTATAACTATTAGTTTTTTCTTAGTACGTTCATTTCAAAGATGTGGATGTTTTAAAATAATTGGTCCCCTTAGGAATGAAATAGACAATGGGTTCCATAATACATTACTTAAAACTAACTTATGAAAACCCATAATGAAAAATAGACAACACACAAGTGTCACATCACCATCACCATATCCATTAATGAATCGCCAACATTTCTCTAGTAAATCGCATTCTACCATACCTTACATATCCCCCACATAATACCCATCATATTCTGTGGTATGGTAAAAAAATAATTTTTCACATCAACACATGTATTTCCTGAGGAAGAATGTTGTAATCATACATGGAGAGGTATATTAAAAACATTCCAAATAATATCAAGGGATTATTCAACAAAAATATTATAATGTAGTATATAACAAAATTTAACAATATTTTAGTTACATATTATTTTTAACACAATAATTTCCAAAAAAAATACAAGAAGGAATAAATTATTAGAGAATCAAACAAGGATCATTAGTTAAAAACCTATAAAAAATGTTTACAAAGGTAAAAATGATGACTTACTAAATAAAAGCCACATAATTTTTCTATTTTATAATATTATAATGTATAGAAGAAAAATTACTAATAAAAGTGTATTGGCACATTTAACAAAATAAAGAATAATAAAACCATTTTTTGTGTCTAGTGATAGTAAAATAAGTTGAAGAATATATTTATTCTATCTATATATATTTTGAGCCATTTCATTTTAAAAATAGAATATCAAATGCATATATAAAAACTATAAGTAATCTGGTATAAACAATATGAAATTCCTTAATCGAATAACCAAAAAATGATAATCTCTTAAATATTTCTATTATCAATGCTTAATATAGAATAATTTATCAAGCTTCTATATAAAAAATGTTTTCTAAAATATAAAAAAACTAAAACATAGATCTTATTTTAAAAAAAAATATGTTTATACCATGTATGATCTAAACCCACTTCTATTCAAAAGTAACATAAATTGAATTTTATTTATCACACATAGATATTATATTTCAAAAATATGATTCAAATTCCATAAAAAATCACCAACAACAATGTAATCCCAGAATATACATTTCTATTTATCGATTATGAATTTCTAAATTCATTTACGGAAAAATTAATGACATCATTAACATAATATAATATTTTTAATAGGAATAAATTTTCTTATATTTCACAAATTGAGCCTCTGAGCAACACGCTTCTCTAATTGTACACATCTAGGGTTTTCTCCTCAAGAACCATCTACTCTCCTCCTTTGGCATTGCTCAACGGCTCGACGTTGCAATCTCCTGGATCTTGTTTTGGAGGTGGTGTAGATCATGTATTTTTCCTGCCTCGACGGCATGGATCTGCTGTGTCTCAGTGTCTTTGTCATGGATCGATAACCTTGGTCTGGTTATGGTGTGGACGGGGTTGTCTCCGGCATGCCTTGATGAAGTGGATTTAGTGTGTCTTAGAATCTTTGGTGTGGATCGATGGCGTTGGCATGGTCTTTTTGTGGATTGGGTTGTCTCCCACTTTCTCTATTTAGTGATGTAAGGAATCTACGACGGCTTCAGTGTAGTCTTCTAGTGTGGCTCATCGTTGGTTCCTGAGAGGAATAGAGGGGGATGATCTCTCTGCTTATGGTGTCTCCGCAACTTCTTGCAGGTTTTCTATTTGAATTTTTATAATGGTAATGAATTTGGAGGTTTTTTTGGGAGGGAATTGTGATGTCACTTCGCTGGCATCACTCTATGTTGGCCTCTCCTAGTTTTATGTGGTCTTCCTACATTAGAGCCTAGTGAGGGTGCATACGTGGTTCAGATCTGAGTAGATACATGACTATAGATGGATTTGGGGTTTATATCATCCAATATACATTCATAGGTGATGCTCCTTCAGTGTGGCATTGGTTCATCCAATCCTCACTGATGATGGATCCTCTTTGCAATCCTTATATTATCAATCGATTTCTTTTACAGCTTCAGTGGTTGTGGGATCATGGTAGGCCTTGATGCTATCATTAGTAGAGGCGCAAAGGTTTGTGAAGGATTCATGGTGAAATGATCTATTAAGGTTAAATTCTTTATGGTGATAATTTTATATCTTCTTTAAATGGTTTTTGTGTGGTGTTTTCTGCGGTCCTACGGTTATCGGTTTAAGGTCCCTTAAAACCAGTTCTTCTGCTTAGGACTTATTTAGATTAGGTTTTGAGTGAGAGTTTTAACATTTCCATTTTTATAAGGAATTGGATGTTTGAAAGGGTATGGAATTTCCATCCATTCTGAACCCGTGCATTCTTTCATGGGACAGTTAACCGAGCAGCGATGGGTTGGTGGAAACTAGTCTTCATGAATTTGATGTTGGGTAGGGGCCTCCTATATAGTCTTGAATGGTTCGTTTGGATTTTAACTTTGGGTCCATGGATACTTGATTGTAGGTTGTTCATTTGATGTCATGATGGGTTCCCCCTTACCCCATAAAATGGGATTTTTATAACAAAAGAAACATAATTTTCAGTCATTCTAATATTTTACACTTGTTTAACATAAACCCATTAATAATTATTGCATTAGGAATATATAAATATAATTATTCAATAATATATAAATCATGTAAAATATATTCAAATTTATATTCCAATTGTGTATGAACAACAAAATATAAACAAATGAAATAAATTATATAGGAACAACCATAATATTATATCATTTTAGGACATACGAACCAACTCCATTTATTTATTACACTAAATAACCTATGTTACACTAATCATCCGATATTATTAATGTGAAAATTCACACCTATCATTATATAAAATTTTATAAAGATTATTTTCTGAAAATATACATATAAATTCATAATTCATTTAATGTCATAAAAATTGTTTCAATTTTAGGCATGTGGCATACAGTGGAAACACGATTCAAATAATGAAAATTCATATTACTTAAAAGGTAAATAATAATAATATAATCAACAATAAAATCACCATAATTTGAAACAATATATGACTATGTAGTTCACGGTGGTCTCGTCTAAAGATGTTATGAGTGTATAGAGAAGGGGTGGAATTATATATGTATTAGTATGTGTGTGTGATGAAGAGATGAGATTTAGTGTTTTCATGGTTCATAATATTTCAAAAACTCAAATAGAGTAACCCAAACAAGTAATCAATGAGAGTGGAAAAGGATAAAACAACATACCTTAGATTCTAGCCTTTATTCGTGCGAGAGATCATGGAGGAGTAGCACTTGTAGTAAGGGGAGTTCTATGAGAGCTTCAGAACATCGATAGAATGAGTCATGGTTAGGGTTCTTTTAATTAGATTAAGGACACTTTTATCAGTTTTTGCAAAAAATCCATGACAAAGATTAAAATAATATGTTCATTTTAAGAACTTTAAAATATCATTTTTTATTAGCGCTAAAGTTTTAACACCGATAAAGAAACATTTTATTCATTCTTATTTATTGCTAATAACGATTGATCTTTATCAGTACTAAAAAATAACGGATAGAAGGAAAGTTTATCATCAGTAAAATTTGAACACTGATAAAGGATTTACAATTATAATTATAAATAAAAAAGTTAGAAAATATATTTATATAAATATATATTTTTTACTATAAATTTATAATTACATAAATATATAATTATCTATTTACAATTATAATATATTTTTTAAAAAAATCTTTTTTTTATAATTTTAAATATATAATTTATAAATATTGTAAACATACATTTCTATATACATTTATAATTATTTATTTATAACTATATGTCTATTTTATAAAAATATATCAACTTTTATATAGTAAATATATTCATTATTTAAATATATTTACGATAATTCTATTATTATAAATATATTTATCAAATTATATATATTTATATAACAATATATATATTTATTAAATACTAATAAATTTAAATATATTCATTATTTAAATATAATTATTATAATTTTATAATAATAAATATAGAATTGCTTATTTATAAAAATAAAAATATATTCTATAAAAATATAATATTTATATAATTAAATATATATATATATATATATATATACCGATAGTGCATCTTAGTGGTAGCTGCCCCTATGGGTCTCGGCGAGGTCCTGAGTTCAAATTTCGTTGAGTACATCCCTATATTGTATGTTTCCTTCTTTTCATTTTAATGTTGCCTATTTCCTTGAATAATCTAAGGATTCAACCTCAACATATATATATATAATGTATTCATTATTTAAATAAATTTATAATAGATTTATAATTATTTAAATATATATAATTATTTATTTATAATTATTTAAATATATATAATTATTTATTTATAATTATATAAATACATTTTTAAAAAATTAAATTTACTTATTAATATTAATTATAAATTTATAAATTCATAAATATAGTAAATATACGTTTATATTTTTTTATTTTTAAATATTTGTTTACAAATATATTTTTAACATTGTTAATGAATATATAATATCAAATTCATGCATTTTAAAAAAGAGTGAAATTGAAAAATTAATCAAGAGTACACAATAACAATATTGAAAATATGGATACATGTAATTAACTAAATATAAATTATTACAAAATATGTATATATATATTTATATTTGATTAACGATTAATACATATTGAAAATAATAAAATTTAGTAAAGCAATATATATATAAATAAATTGTAGAAAATGGTTAAATTCAAAAAATAAAATAAAAAATAAAAAATTCTAAAAATAATAAATAATACCTAAATGTAATAATTTTTAAAATAAATAAATAAAATTTACCGATTAAAAACATAATGTATTAAATTTATCATGCTAAATTAAAATTTCTAAAATATATTAAAATTTTAAAACATTCACATAACTTTTAGGTTTATATGTTTCTATATAATATTTAATTTATTGTATAAATATTTGTATGTATGAATTGTATATAAAAATGCATTAATTATGTATTTGAATGTGAAATCAGTGTAACACACAGTGTTTGATATATGTTAAATAGAAAAATCCTACAATGTTAAAAAATGAATAAGACATTAATATAATTTTAATTATTAAATTTAATTCTTTATATATAGGTAGTTAGTATATATTATTTATTAATATTTATAATATATATACATATATATAAATATTATTTTTTTATTAATAATTGTATCATTATGAATTATTTAAATAATATTGTAATTTATTAATTTTTATTTTTTTCTATAATTATTACAATTTATTCATTTTTAATGTTATTGTTTAATCATTATAATTTATTATATATATATATAACTTTAATATATATTATTTATTAATATTTATAATCCTTAAATATGTATACTAAATTTATTCATTTTTTAATAACAATTTAATTAATAAATGTTGATTTTTTTTCAGAATTTTCTCATTATTAATTTTTATTTGCTTAATTATTTCAATATATTAATTTTACATATATATTTATATATTTTATATATAATATATATTAATTTTTATAATTTCTTTGTATGTATATTCAATTTAATCTTTTTAATCAATAACTAATTAATTAATTTAATTGCTACTTTTTTTAAATTTTTTCTATAATTATTTCATTTTGTTCTGAACCATTATCAATATTAAAAATAAATAACTAATAAATGCACCTTTAATTAGTACTAAATGAAATATCTGATAATGGTTACACTTTATCATCGCTTTTTTGGCACTAATAAATGTCACCTCTATAAGTTTTTTCTGTTAATACTGATAATGGTTAGTGCTATAAAATGCCTCTTTTGTAGTAGTAAAGGTTCATGTGATGTCACTTGGTCTATTGGTCCAATTATTTTTCATAGTGTGAGTTGGGATGCGGTGTCGTAACAAAATATTAGAGATTTTATCTATTTTATAACTACTATTTGGATCGAATGGATAAGTGATATGGTGTTGTTTAAGATATTACCATCGAACCTAGATCGATGACTCAAGAACACCTTTTCTTGTGGTTGTCTAGGTTAACAATGGTATAAGTTTTCTTTTCATTGATTCCATTTTTATTTTTATTTTCACTTTCACTTTTCATGATGTAGATGAACTTTTAGATTTATGGGTTTTCAATTATTGGGTTATTGGATCTCATCCCATTTTAAAGGCCCCAATTGTTTATTTTTTAATATCCTAGATTGGTATGATGTGTCTAATGAATCATATCAGTCATGTAGTATTACCATGATGTATTATATTTCTCATAGGAATAATTTTACTAACTCTCAAGGGTCAACTGTTTAAAGTGTCATCGACTTCCCACAGAATATTTTCTAGTATCAGTATATAGGGGTATTCTACATAGTTGGACTGACATGTAAAAAAAATATTCTTTATTAATGTAGGTTATGCGATTCATCTATCATAAACTCAATGAGGTGGTTTATGGAGTAGTTCATGTTAACAGGAGGTGTAGTGCACTAAGTAGGTCAATGCATGACCTAATTTATTTGTGGTGAACCCCTTGTGGTTTATGTTTCTTGGTTTGGTTATTTAATATATATTTTCCAACCATCATGGGGTGATACAAAAAATATTGTAATGTTACTCCATATAACAGATTCCATGGTTCTATTTTACCTTGGTGTGGGATATCTAAAACAACACCTTCAATTCTCGCTACATTAATCGATGAGTTTTGTTTAATGAGGGAGTTATTCTCATCATGGATGGATGCTGAGAATTATTTACTAGAAAGGATATAGAGATAGAATGTGATGATTTTATATACATGATACATATCTATGGATGATTGATCATTATTTGTGACACTTACAAAAATGAATTTTGGTATATGTGGGAAGACATATAGACGATGAATTACAACTTCTTGGTCATTGAGTCTGATACCTATGATGGATTAGGGAAACACTAAAGTGTGTTAGGGCCATATATAGAGGTCTATTTGGACAATATACCCTGATTGAGTGTCTTAGGTAAACTGATAGATGCAAATGAGGTTCTATCGAGGTTATATTGATTACACAGTTATAACTAGGGGATTCTTATTGGTGGATTTCATTTAGTTTTGATGACTTTGGTTCTAGTAAGGTTTCAATGATAATAATATTTATGCTCCTAAACTAGCTTCTATTGATGTGTTTTATTAAATGTTATGATCATGGGTGGACTCTCATGACATGGAATGAAATCATTTTGATGTTAGGCATATAGTTGGTGTAACATCCCAGGTAAATAAATAATATGACATCTTCATGTTTATTAATATTTCTAAATTAATATTGATGTTACATTCAAGGGGATTTTATGTCCAATAGTGTACTCAAAACAAAATAGTGGGTTTCATTAAAATCTTATGTTGCACACAACATTGTGTTATACTGAAAAATAAAATAATATTTTTATTATTATAAATGGTAGTTAATACCTAGACACTATATTGAAATGAATGAATATAAATAACTACAATATGATTACAAATGTTTGTTAAATGTTTTTACTTTTATCCAACAATTCTTATAGGTTTAAAATAAGAATGAATCAGATTTTAAGCATGAAATACTCTAATATTCTTTAAAAGGACAATTTACTTCCTTTTGATGGAGAACCCTTAAATCTCTTTTTTGTTGCATATATATGTTCCATTAGAAAAAATAATCTTCTTCTTTAGAATTGGGACATGAAAATTTACTATGGGTAAATTTTTGATATTTTTCTGATAAAGCTCAATTTTTAAGGAATAATGAAAAATAATGCATTTTTTTGTCAAAAACTATCGTTTTTATGATTTACTTATATGGATAGATTATCTTTTTAAATTATTTTTAAGTTTTATTAGATTATATTTTTACCATTAAATCCAATGTTGGTCATTGGGTGTAATTTTACTTTGAAATTGGGCATAAGCACATGTCAATATTTTTGTAGTTTTTACTTCTTAAAATCACGCTTTATTGTTTTGATAATATAAATTAATTAATGACAATTCTATCTTCTAAATTTGGTTAAATAGACATAATTTTTGAATTTGGAATATCAAAATTTTCTTAGGGTGAATTTTTGGTATTTTTCCGAAAACGCTCATTTTTTGATGAATTGTAAAAAACACTACATAGTATTTAAAAAATTGACTTTTTCATTTAAATGAAATGTTACTGCTTCTGTGAATTGAATTACAAAAATCTATAATACATGGTTTCCATTAGTAAAAAAAATTTGTTGAATAAGAAGAAAATAATTTTGGTGAATAGTAACTTTTGATTTTTATTTATCGTGGTTAAAAGTAAATATAGTAATTCAAGGTAAAAATAATATTATGATATTATAAAATTAACTTAACACTTGTTATAATCTTATTGGATGAGTCGTGGCTGACCAATACAATCCTTGAGTAGAAATTTTCTTTTTTTGAAGACACCTGGGTAAGATAATTACATTAATAACTTTTTATTCAAAGTAAAAAAAATTCATAAATGCTGAGTCAATAAGGTTTCATTATGAATTTTCCATTCCTCTATGTTTTGAAAATCACAAACACCCTATCAGATGGAAAATTGTATTCCCTCCCAGTTTTAACTTAATAAGGAAAATGTTCCTTCCCCATGAAAATTTTTTCATTACCTATTTTTCAATGTTCATGTTTCAGTTTTACTAAATATAAATATTTTTATTCCTATGTGAAAAAATTCAATTTCACACCTAAAACCTCAGAATGATATTAATACTTAGATATAGAGTATTCTGTTTTCAAGAACCGAATTCTGGTATCGAATTCTTATAAATTCAGAATCCCAATTCTATGAAATTCTAAATCTGAATTCTCTAAAATTCAGACTCCAAATTCTCAGAAATTCAGACCCTGAATTCACTGAAATTCAGACTCCGAATTCTCTAAAATTTGGTGTCTGAATTCTATGAAATTTAGACTCTGAATTCTCCAAAATTCTGATTCCAAATTCTCTAAAATTCAGACTCCGGAATCTCTGGAATTCAGACTCCGAAATCTCTGAAATTCAGACTCCGAATTCTCTAGAATTTAGACTCCGAATTCTCTGGAATTCAGACTCCGAATTCTCTGAAATTATGACTCCAAATTCATCCAAATTTAGACTCCTAATTCTTTAGAATTTAGGTTCTGAATTCCTTGATAAAAAGAATCTGAATATTCTTGTAATATAGAATCTGATTGTCCATTTTCTTAGGCCCCTATATTTATTATTCCTTATACTATGAAAAATATATTTGGTTAAGAAACCAAATTTTTCTTACCCTTATTGTAGTTATAAATCGATTTCGTACAATATGTTTCTAAGGAACCATTTTTTGAGTGACACGTGTACAGGACCCTCCTAAATTCTATGAAAAATATGACTGTTGTAGGAGAGAGCTGAATGTTAGAGATGTGCCTATAAATAGGTTCTCATTTGAATTAGGTCATAATTTTTGAGAACTGTTCAATCACTCTAGAGACCACATGTTGGAGAAGTGATTTCTAGATAGAAAGCCTCTCATGCTTTGTGCATACAGAACATCTTCTTCAGCTTTCTTCGTGCGAATTAGAATTTTGCTGAGTACATTTGAGGGCTTCTTGGGATAAGAATATAAAGGTATCGACTACCTTACAGTTTGAGGAATTCCTTGGTGAGAAAGACAGAGGTGTCGATTACCTTGAAGTTCGAGGGAATACGGGGATAGAAAGATAGATTCTGATATTTCTATGGAGAGCTTACCCTAGTGTGGGTAAGATAGAGTGTCATGAATGTATAAATCAAGGGACAATTATCCAAAATTGTTTGATACACTACTCTTGGTTTAAAATATTTCGTACTTGTTACTTGTTTTGTTACACATTTATTTTTTCGCTGCATTTTGATTAATAAGGAATGGATAACTATCTCATAGTTTCTTGTATTTGTATAATCTGATTAGTATGATTCTATATGCTTTAACATAGAATCTTTTCCTTGTAATCATTCATTATGTTTTATTTATGGAACCCTATTTATGGAACCATGAATGTTTGTAGAACTAAGTGGCCTTTTAAATTTACCTTGTTTAACTTTGTTAGACACAATTTTGTTTAAGGTTAAAAACTATAGTTTTTATACCAACATTAATGGTTCAAAAATATTTTTTAATATATATAATTCACCCCTTATTGTATATTGAGTATCTTCATTCATATTTTCATCCTACAATTGGAATCAGAGGAGAAATCTGAAATACTTATATTTACATATATCTTTTCTTTATCAAGGTTTCATTGTTCTAATATTTTCCTTGCTTGGGAAATTTATCCTTGTATACAATAGTATATTATTAAAAAGTTTTTGTGGAATGATATATTTCTACTAGATGGAAGGAATGAATGTAAGTTCGATAAAAAATATAAATCCAACTGGACCACCATTTTTTATGGGAATGATTATGAATATTAGAGAGATCATATGAAGGATTTTGTTATTAATACTGGAGTGGACATGTTTTTCTTGCTTACCGGAGACTACAACATTCTTAACAAGGAAGTCAGAATATTTACTAACCAAGAAAAGTCATAATATTATCAAAACTATAGGTAAAAAAATACTTTGTTGGGATCCATGAATAGGAATATATATAGTCAGATTTCTTCTTGTCAAGCATCAAATTGTATCTGGAAGAAATTGGAGGTTACTCATTTTGTTACATCCAATGTTTTTGATACTAGAAGAGATATTCATAGGGAATAATATAAAGGATTTTTATTTTCTTATGGAGAACCAGTATGAAAAGTACAACAATGGTTTATGACTATTGTAAATAGTTTCCAATATATGGGTGAGAAAGGCCTTGATGGTGAGGCTCTTGTGGACATGATTATTGAAATTGTGCCTAATGAGTGGAAATATAAGAGAACCACTATTGATGAGAATAGGAAAAGATGATAATGGTGGGGAAGAAGTGAAGAAATTGTCTGAAGAGGAAAGTATCAATCATGATTTCATTCACCCAAGGGATGTTGGGGAAGGAGCTGAGAAGGAAGAGGTAGGTGATGATAAGATTGTTCAGCTATCATATAGTGAACAGGAATCACCTAAAAAAGAAGAAATCATTCTGGAGACTGATAAGGGAAAATAGGTGTTACTTGATACACCTTGTAAATTTGTAGTAAAAAAATAAAGTTGGTGCTTCGTCAAAGAGGATGGCTGCTGAGATAGAAAAATAATCCTCACCAACCAAAGTCTCAGATTGAGAATCATCTTCTCTAGGACATGATTTTTTGGTATAGTTTTTGAAAATGTTATTTTTACTATTCCATTATTCCCAAAAATAGATTCAAGATTCTAGATGCTTCAGTATACAATTAATCAGAAATCAGATTCAGTTTCCATTTTGATGGATAAGTGAGTTAGTCTCGATGCAGATTTTAAATCCTTTCTCAATGGTTATAAAGCCAATAAAATATCATGCAAGAAGATTACAAGCTACTCAAGGAAGAAAATTGAATATCTAATAGCTTTTGATGAATTTCATGATAATTTCAAAGATGCATTTGACACTAAAGAAGTGAAGTTGAAGGTTCTTACAAATAGTTTTCAATAAATGTTATGTCTTGAATAGTCTTCTCAGAACCGGAAAGATAAGGATATGAATAGGAAACTTAACTCTGTGGCTGTGAATTGAAAGAGAGAATGAGATCTCAGAATTGAGATAGAAGAAGATAATTTTAAGCAATATGAAGTCGTGAAGGCTCAGGTAGAGATTTCTATGGCTCAGGAAGAGAAAATTAAATACTTAGTGAAGAAAACTAAAGATCAAGATCAGTTGATAAAGCGTGAAGAATAGGATCACAAGGAGTTGAAAAAGCTAAAAACCAAAGTTATGAAGCCAATTCTGAAGGAGAAAGAAGGATAAGCTTTTCCAAATCTGATATTTTTTTATATTTCCATGTTGTAAAAATTGATTCAAACTTAATGAAATTTTCATTGCACCTCATTTTTTTGGTTGTTTAGCACTAATCATCCAGGTTCCAAATTTTTTACATTACTTTTATTCCTTTTTGAAAATCATAAAGAGGGAGAAAGGAATGTTAAAAGGAATTCTAAAAATTTCCCTAAGTAAGGGGGAGTTCATCTAAGGGGGATTTTTTATTATGAGGTTTTTTGTATTCATGTTAATGTAAAATCTCATTCATGAAATCAAGAATACGATCCCAGGGATTCCAAAACCTAAGGGGGAGTTAGTCGTATTCATTATGATCCATATGTAAAGGGAGATATGTTTTTATTTACAAGTCTATAAAATATTTATGTCATTATATTCTTTTTCATAAGGATGTATCGTCTTTCCTAAAAGGAGGAGATTGTTGAGTCAATAAGGTTTTTTATGACATTTCCATTCCTCTATGTTTTGAAAATCACAAACACCCTATCATATGGAAAATTTAATTTCCTCCCAGTTTTACCTTACTAAGGAAAATTTTCCTTTCCCAAGGAAAATTTATCCTTGCCTGTTTTTCATTGTTCATATTATAGTTTCTCTAAATCTAAATATTTTTATTCCTAAGTCAAAAATTTAGTTTCACATCTAAAACCTCATAATACTATAAATACTTAGATATAGAGTATTCTGATTTCAGGATCCAAATTCAGGTACCAAATTTTTGGAAATTCATATTCTGAATTCTATGAAATTCAGACTCCAAATTCTATGAAATTCAGATTCCGAATTCTCTAAAATTCGGACTCTGAATTCTAGGAAATTCAAACTCCAAATTCTCTGAATTTCAGACTCCGAATTCTCATAAATTCAGACTCCAAATTCTCATAAATTTACATTCTGAATACTCTAAAATACAGACTCCGAATTCTATGAAATTTGGTCTCCGAATTCTCTGAAATTTGGACTCCAAATACTCTGAAATTTAGACTCTGAATTCTTTGAAATTCAGGCTCCGAATTCTTTGAAATTAAGACTCTAAATTATCTGAAATTCAGACTCTGAATTCTATGAAATCCAGACTCAGAATTCAATGAAATTCCGACTCTGAATTCCTCATAATTCAAACTCCATATTCCTTAGAATTTGGACTACTAATTCCTCATAATTGAGACTCAAAATTCCTTAGAATTTGGTCTCCGAATTCCTTGTTAAACAGAATCCAAATATCATTGTAATATAGAATCTGATTGTTCATTTTCTTAGACTCTAAACATTAGTTTTTTTAGACTCTGAAAAATGGATTTTGTTAAGCAACCAAATTTTTCATACCCTTGTTGTAGTTATAAATTCATGTTGTATATTTTGTATCTATCTAACAGTTTTTTGAGTGACATGTGTACATGACCCTCTGAAATTCAAGGAAAAATATTACCATTGGAGGTGAGAGAGGACCGTTGGAGATTTCCCTCTAAATAGGAGCTCATTTGAAAAAGCACATAACTTTTGAGAACTATTTAATCACTCTAGATACCACATTATGTTGAAGTGATTTATAGAGAGAGAGACTCTCATGCTTTGTGCATTCTGAACATCTTGTTCATATTTCTTCGTGTGACTCCGAATGATGCTGGGTATAATCTAGGGCTTCCATGGATAGGAAGACAGAGGTGTCGATTACCATAAATTTCAAGTAATTCTTTGGTGAGGAAGACATAAGTGCCGACTACCTTGAAGTTTGAGAGATTATGGGGATAGAAAAATAGATTTTGATATTCCTATCGAGGGATTACCCCGGTGTGGGTAAGATAGACTTTCATGAAAATGTAAATCAAAGGAGCAATATCCAAGGTTGTTGGATACCTTACTCTTTAGGTTAAAAGATTTCATACTTTTTACAAGTTTTGTTACAAGTTTATTTTTCTGCTGAATTTTGATTAATAAAGAAAGTATAAATATATTGTAATTTCTTGTATTTTTATACTCTGGTTAGTAAGATTCTATAATCTTTAAGGTATAATATTTTTCTTGTAAACTTTCATTAAGATTCATTTCCAAAACCATATTTCTAGAACCTAGCATGTTTGTAGAACTAAAAGGTCTTTTGAATTTATCTTGTTTAACTTTGTTAAACACTATATTGTTTAAGGTTAAAAACGATTATTTTTATACAATCTTTAAATGGTCAAAAGGAATTTCAAATGTATACTATTCACCCCCTCTTGTATATTGAGCATCTACATTCATATTTCGATCCTATAATAAACATGTATTATTTTGATAAAACAATTTTAATGTGGGGTTATATAATTGATATATTTGACTATAAATAGTTATTAGAAATCTATAAATATTTCCTATATAATGGTATTCTAGTTATTATTTTTAGACATCAAATAAATAAATTTACTTGTGACATAATGATGATGTAATAATTACCTCATTAATGAAGGTTTTAAATAAATGATATTATAAATGTTAAAATAAAATTATTTTGAATCTTTTTATTCCATCCATGAATTTTATGGATGATTATGACTTTTTTTCTCTGAATTAATGAATTTTTTTGAATATATGAAGTTGTTATGTATTTTTAAAAAGTTATGATATGAAAAGTATATAAATTGACACAAATGTTTTTTTAAAACAATTATTAATTTAATAAATGATATAAAAATCCTAAAAATGTACGATTAAAAAAATTACATTGATATGGATTAATGTAATTAATGATCCACTTGTGGTTCTATTGTAATTTTATTGTAACTATATTAACAATATAGTTTTAATATACTAGAAGACATGTAAGAGTTAAATTAGTTAACTAAGGGTTAAAGCTAAATGATAAGGTTAAAAATGAAACCAAAAAATTGTCTAAAACCTATTTGTTGATATGATTTAGAATATGTTTCATCTTATATTCTAATTTAACGATTTATGGACGTTTTTAAACCAAAAATTCATATATAATAAAATAACACTTTCAGATTTTCATAAAGAGCCCCTCCTCCCTCTAATAAAAGGACACCACCTCAAACCCATTACTCACACCTCTCAATCCCCTTAGATCATCAAACCTCTTCCCAAATAAGCTAATAATATCCATCTATTCCTCCTAGAATCCTTACCACTAGGAAGAAAGAAATTAAAGAAATCTATTTGTTTCAAACCAAAGCGACATACCCGATTTAAAGGTAACATCTCCTCTCAAGTTATTTTCTTTTATTTTTCTTCCCCACTTCCTATGCTCTTGTTTTTATTTTTTATCAAAAAAAACTAGTATCCTCAATATAATTTGTTTTTTTTTGTAATAATTATTGGAACTACACCTACACACACCTCCATATAATGGATTTAGAACACACTGTTTCTGTGGATGGAAAACTACTACCTCACAAAAAAATGATTATTCAATATTATCCTACCACCTCTCATGGTGTCCATTTTGAAGGAACTTTATTTATATATGATATATATTTTCATTATATTGTCTCTATAATTCTGTATTTTTAATTTATAGAATAACTTTATGGTTTCCATAATGGGTAAATATGATAATTTCATTTGAGGAAGTGCGGTCTACCGCCCTCTCAAAGTGATATGACTCGTTAATACCATACATGGTAAGTATAAAGGATGGTGTGAATGAACTAACATAATTTTTATAAAATATTAAATTATAATTGAATAATAATATACCTATGTATAAATTGGTTTTCTTTCCTTTTAAAATGAAAAAAATGAAATGAAAGTAGCGTTCATGCGTACGTACGACTTACCGTCTCCACGAATGGTGCATTTCATTTATTATATGCAAATGATATGGAATAATATGAATAAATATATATTAGACATATATTATATATATCATATATAAATCATTAATATTATTCAAGTGATAATGGACTTTTGACCACATGGACAATTTGTAATTATAACAAGTTCATTTTTGACTCCAGAATTGATCATTGACAAAAAGACCAAAATGAACTTGAATTATTATATGATTATTAAAGAAAGGTAATAAGTGATATAAAAGGAATGATAAAAATGAAACTGGTTCTGATGTAAGTATAATTAACTTATTTTTATTATTCAGGGTGATAATAAATGAACTAGACAATTCGGACACAAGTTTATGGGTTTTCTTTACAATTTTTATTCCCATGAGATTTATGATATATTTTCCACTATTTCCTTTGTGAGTTGTATGTACTTCCCATTATATTATTAATTTTGTAATATAATTTAATTTATGGGTACTTAAATCTTCATTGTATGATCATTCATTCATGTGGTGTATGTTTCGTTAGTTACCAAATTGGTATGGTAACCTTTCACTCTCCTCTCTTAATAAAAGACTTATTTTATGTTATGTATTTTAAATTTCCATTTTCTTTTGTTGGGATATGTTTTTATATATCCTTATTTATTTAAGTATTATTTTCATTTTATGAGAGACCCTTTTCCCTCTCATCAAATCATTTTCTATATTTTAAAGCGACGTTATTAGGTTGTCGAATTTCTATAAGACAAATTCTTAACCCAATTTCAATTCTTTGGGATAAACTTCTACTTCTTGATTATGTCATTATATGAATATGTGTGAATGAAATATGATTTCTTTACACTTAATATCCACATATATTGGGGGTATTATTATTTTTCACAAATAATTATGTCATTTATTTCTCCTTAATCTAAGGATACAATCTTCGAATGAGACTTTGTCTCAATTTACATTCCATTGAGACTTATTTGTTGTTATACACCTACTCACGTTTATATGGTGCATATAATATATTTTACATATTAAATCCTGAATCTCCTTATTCTCATGATATTATACGCTTTCATTAATTTCATTCCAAAATTATTTCTATTCAAGAATCTCTCATTTGGTTTGGAACTCTTCAACAAAAATTTTGTTTTAAATGTTTTAATGATTTATTATTCTAAATATTTATCATAAATGTCCATGTTTAAAAAAATGTGATTATGGATTAATTTATATGGAAATTAATGTTTTGAAATTAATATTTTTTAAAAATTATTCAATGTGGTATAGGACACATTGATTGAAAAATCCCTTTATTAAATGTTATAAATGGTTGGGAAAATGGTTTGATAAAGCATTGGTTATGTCAATTTCATGAAATGATATAATTTTATTGCAATGTGGAAATGTTATCTTTACATTCTACTTGTTTTGTGTGTTAGGAATATGTTATAGTTACTAGGAATTGTTCATCTTTATGGGTGGTTCCGTGATAAACCTAGGGCGGGTGAGCCCAAGATAGCTCTCCAATGCATTGGGTAACGTGACAGAGGTAAACCTTTATGATTCACCAACGAGATTTAGGGAATATAATGTGATGGGTATTCCAAATGTAACTCGATATGAAAATGTGATAGCTAAAATGTATGTATGATATGGATGCCACAAATTACCTTTATGATTTATGATTTCTATGTTTCATTCATAAATCATATGATTTCATGAGCTGTGTTAAAGAGATTATGTTTTCTATGTATTGATGGGATAATTATTTATTTCTTTTTTTATCACCCTTTCTGAAATTTTTATACTAATTCCAAGTTTTTGAATTGTTTTTCACATGGTATAAGGCAGGGTAAGTGAATGGAATAATTCAAGAAAATTTATATCAAGAAATAAATTCTGGTTTTCTTTTAAGAATTTTTATTTAATGAAAAAATTGATACTGAGTAGAAATGTCTAATTTTTAATATTTGAGATTTAATGTAATAGTTATTTCCTAAGTCAATAAAGCACTAAACTTGAAAAGATCACAAATTTCAATTCTTGACTTAACTCAAGATTATGTAATGTTTAAACATGGCTCCTTACATTTGGTATCAGAGGTCGGTTAAGATAAGTTTAGAGGTTAGGGTGTTATTTAAGTATAAGTGACATAACCATAATGGTTAGCATATTAGAAATAGAATTAATTATTTTAGATAAATTGAATGGGTTTAAGATAACATTAATATGTATATCCTTGTGTTTACCCTCCTTGAAAGTTATTATGTGTTGATTTTTTTGATATACTCACACTTACCTTTTTGGTTTTAGTAAAGGGTTGTATTTAGAAGGAACCAATGTAATAATATATGTGAAGGAAACTATGGTGGTTTTCTTAATGAGAAAACGAATGAAATGGGAGTTGTAATGAGAACTCTTGTGGTTAAAATATGTTATTGTTATTTTTTATCAATTTATATAATTTTCTTGAATGTTACCAAATTATATGGTTTTAGAAAAAGGAAAAACCATAGGAAGGCTGAAAACCCATCGTGTACGACAAGGCTGTGAGAATCAAACCCACAACTAAAAGGCGACAAGGGCGCATTGAATACTACTAGCCTATGTGAGGTACCTAGCTATTATGACTTTTAATATTTTAGTTAGATAATTTTATGGATGAAGAATAAGTTGATTATGGGAACCTATGTTTTATCAAATGGATATCCATAGTATAAGAAAATGATTTGGTGATTGAGTGATAATAGTTATTTTGGAATACATTCTCTCTTTTGGGAACACTATATGTTTAAGGACAATATAATACTATGGGAATCAATTTTTGGAGTAATTGATGAAATTTTATTTTAGATATAAATCTATGTTTTTATTGGGGAAAAATAGAAATTTGGAAATTGATTAACATTTCATAAAGAATATGTGATTAGTTTAATTACTATTCAGTGTGAGACAATAAGAGTAGTCAATGATATTTGGAGATAAATTTTATGCTTTACTGTGGGAGACTATGTGACTAAATTCTTTGGTGTTTTGGGTTTCAATCTCAGTTTGGGTGACTTTGACGAAATTTAAGGACATTTGTTTATTGAATGGTATTTTTTGGAATTTGGGTATTTCTTTTCAAATTTTGGGGATTAAGAGGAGTATTTCTTTTTATAAAGTATTATCCCTTTTGGGGATTATCTGATCTGGTACTAACCACTTTGGTTTTGGTTAATGTATAAAGACAAGGGAAATATATAGTTCATATTTTGTGGATTATGTGATTCTCTTGAAGTTGATTATAGTGATTTTGGTGTGACCAAGTTATCTCGAATACTCGTCGTTTGGAGAAATGATGAGTATTTGGTAGAAACTTATTGAAGGATAAAACAAATTTAGAAAAGTATATTTCCTTATGTCCTCAGTCAATCTCAAAAAAAAATTCTCCTTCTTTATGAAATAGATCTCAAAATAAAAATGTTGTCTGTTTAATCTTTCTACTAGGAAACCAATGACTGTTTAACCCATAAAAATTTTGTGGTTTTCATGTTTTTAACATTCTCCTAGTCATGTTTTTTACCACTCCCCATCAGAACGTTACAGTTAGTTTCTCCTCCATGTCCATGTTTTCATGGAATACTAATATGTGTTATCTAAGGTGACCTTTTTAAATCTCTTTCTTTCTTTTAAATTGCTATTTTAATTGACTCTTTTTCTGATGTGGGACTTTCAATGATGTTTTTGAGCCTAATTTTAAAATTGTGATGATTCAATTCCCAAAAGGGGGAAGGATTTAATTTCCCTACTAAATAAAGAAAATGACATTTTTATGTTTATTAATATTTTTGAACTAAATGTTGGGTTTACTTTCTAGGGTATGATATCTATGATAGCGTACTGAACATTGAATAATCGGTTACATTGAAATCTTACGTTGCACACAACTTTGAGTTATAGCGAATAATAATATAATAATATTATTATTTTAAAGTGTTGTTAACACCTAGCCATTTTATTGGAGGGATTGAAAAAAACAAACTACAATATGTTTACAAATTTCTGTTAAATGTTTCTACTTTTATCCAATAAATCTTAGAGGTTCAAAATAAGAATGAATCAGATTATAAGCATGATATACTCTAATATTCTTCACATGGTTGGTTTATTATCTTTTGATGGAGAACCTATATTAAATATAGTTTTTTTAAAATTTATATGTTCAATTTTACGAGATAAACCTCTTTTTTAGAATAGGGACATTAAAATTCACTTTGGGTAAATTTTGGATATTTTCCATATAAAGTTCAATTTTTTAATGAATAGTGAAAAATACTGCATTTTAAGTCAAAACTTTATTATCATCTGATTTATTTATATGGTTAGATTATTTTTTTAAATAGGTTTTAAGTGTAATTGGATTATATTTTTACCATTTAATCCAATGTTGGTCATTGGTTGTATTTTAACATTGAAATTGGACATAAACACATGTAAATCTTTTAGTAGCCTTTACTTATTAAAAACATGTTTTCTAGTTTTGACAGTGGAAATTAATTTTAAATTAATTATTGAAATATATATTTTTTAAATTTGGAAAAATAGACATAATTTCTTAATTTATAATAAAAGTATTTTCTTTTGGTGAATTTTTGGTATTTTTCTGAAAACGTTCAATTTGTGATGAATAGTTAAAAACACTACATAGTAGTTAAAACCCAACATTTTCAGTTAAATGAAATTTTACCGCTTCTGTAAATTGAATTTCAAAAATCTGACATACATGGTTTTCCTCAGTATTTCATATGTGGTTCAACAGGATGAAACTAATTCTTGTTGAATTGTAACTTTTGATTTTTATTTACCACGGTTAAAGCTAAAAAGGTTAATTCATGGTAAAAATAATATTATAAGAATATAAAACTACCTTAACACATGTCATAAACTTACTGTATGATTCATGGAAGACAAATACAATCCTAGGGTAGAACCTTTGTCCTTTGGAATCCACTTGGTAATGCTAATTTCATTAATAAATTTTTATTTAAATTAAAAATAAAAATATCATAAACATGTATGGTTTTACTAAAACAATTTTATTTTGGGGTAATATTATTTATATATTTTCATATAAATTTTCATTAGAAATCTAAAAATATTTCATAAATCATGGTATTTTATTTATAATTTTTAGACATCAAATAAATAAATTTACTTATGACACAAAGATGATGTAAGGATTACCACATTAATGAATGTTTTAAATAAATGATATGATAAATGTTAAAATTAATTTATTTTGATACTTTTTATTCCATACACGAATTGTATGGATTATTTTAACGTTTAATATCTGAATTAATGATCTTTTTTTCTAATTTATCAAGTTGTTATGTATTTTTAAAAATTCATGATATGAATAATATATAAATTTACAAAAATGTGTTTTTAAAACAATTATTATTTTATTAAAGGGGATAATAATCCTAAATATATATATTTTGGAAAAATTAGTTATAAATGATGATAATTTTATTAATTAACCACTTGTGTTTATATTGGCATTTTATGGTAACCACATTAACCATATAGTATGAATATACCAAGAAGATATGGTAAGAGTTAAATTAGTTAACTAAGGATTAATGCTAAATGATAAGGTTAAAAATGAAACAAAAAATTGTCTAAAACATATTGGTTGAGATGATTTAGAATAATAGTCATATTATCTTCTCATTTCATGAGTTATGGACACTTTTAAACCAAAAATCATTTTATAATAAAATAATACTTTCAAATTTTCCTAAAGATCCCCTCCTCCCTCTTATAAAAGGACACCACCTCTAACCCATTACTCACACCTCTCAAGCTCCATGGATCATCCAAAATATACTCAAATAAGATCATAACATCCCAATATTACTCCTAGAATCCTTCCATATATGAATAAGTCAATTCAATAAAACCTTTTAGTTCAAACCAAAGGGATTTACCCTATTTAAAGGTAACATCACCTCTAATGTTCTTTTCTTTTATTTTCCTTCTCCACTCCCTATGATCATATTTTTGTTTTTAACATAAAAACACCAGTATAATAAATATACAAGGTTGTTTTTAAAATATTTATTTTAACTAAACATTCACACACAACCATCTAATAGATTTACAACATACTGTTTCTGTGGACGGTGAACTACTGCCTCATAAAACGATGATTGTTCAATCTTCTCCTACAACCCCTCATGGTGGACATTTTGATGAAAATGTATTTATATGTGATATATATTTTATTTATATTGTATATATTCTTATTTTTTTCATTTATAGAATACCTTTATGGTTTCCATAATAGGTAAATAAGATAATTTCATTTGAGGAAATGCAGACTATTGCCCCCTCAAAGTGATAGACTCGTTAATACCATACATGGAATGTATAAAAAATGGTGTGAATGAAATTATTTAATATAAATAAAATATGATATTATACTATAATTATAATATAACTATGTATCGTTTTGGTTTCATTCCTTTAAAAATGAAAAAAATGAAATGAAAGTAGCATTCATGTGTACGTACGGCTTACCATCTCCTTGAACGGTGCAATTCATTTCTTATATCCAAATGATATGGAGTAAGATGAATAAATATATAATGGATATATATTACATATATGATATCTAAATAATGAATATCATTATGTAGATAATGTAATTTTGACCACGTGGACAATTTGTAATTATAACAAGGTCATTTTTGACTGAAGTACCGAACATCGACAGAAAGACTGATATGAACTTGAATAATTATATGATTATTATAGAAAGATAATAAGTTATATAATAGGAATAATATAATTTAAAAAGGTAATGAATTAACTATAATTAAATTAATTTTATTATTGATGCAGATAATGAATGAACAAGGCAAGTCAGACACAAGGTAAGGGGTTTTCATCTCACTTTTTATTCCCATGAGATTAATTCTATATTTTCTATTATTTACTTTTGTGTGGTGTATGTACTACCCATGATTATATTAATTGTGTAATATAATTTAATTTATGGGTATTTACATATTCATTGTATGATCCTTATTTCATGTGGTGTATGTTTCAAAAGTTATCAAATCAGTAAGGGAACCTTCCACTCTCCTCTACTAATAAAAGACTTCTTTTCTGTAATGTATTTTAAATTTCCATATTATTATTTTGGGACATATTCTTATATATCATTATTGAGTAAAATGTATTTCCATGTGATGAGAGACCTTTTTATCTCTCATCAACTCATTTTCTTAATTTTAATGTGATGCAGTTAGGTAGTCAAATTATTGAAAGAGAACTTATGAACCCAATTTCAATTCTTTGGGTTAAACTTATACTTCTTGTTTATGTCATTATATGAATATGTGTGAATGAACTATGGTTATTTTAAACTTAATATCCAATTATATTCTTTGTATTATTATTTTTCACACATAATTATGTCATTGGTTTGTCCTTAATCTAAGGGTATGATCATTGTAAGGGACTTAGTCACAAATTACATTCCATTGAGCCTTATTTGTTGTTATACACCAATTCACGTTTATATAGTGTATATACTACGCATTGAAATATTATATCATGAATCTATTTAATATCATGATATTATATGTTTTTATTAATTTTATTCCTTAATTATTTTTATTCAAGAGTCTCTCATTTGGTTAACAAATCTTTAACTAAAATATCATTTTTAATGTTTTAAAGAATTATTATTCTAAATATCTTTCATTAATGTCCATGTTTTAAAAATGTTCAGAAGGATTTATTTATATGGACATTAATTTTTAGAAATAAAAATCTCTTTTAAAAGCTTCAAAGTGGTATGAGACACTTTTATTAAAAAATTCCATTATTAAATGTATTAAATTGTTTTGAAAATGGTTTGAGAAGTCATTTATTATGTAAATATCATAAAATGATATATTGTGATTAAAATGTGTAAATTTCATCTTTCCTTTATGATTTTTTTGTGTTAGTAATATGATATGGTTATTTTTAGGTGATCATTTATACAGTTGGTTCTGTGATAATCCTAGGGCAGGTGAGCCTGAGATAGCTCTACAATGCATCGGGTAATGTGTCAGAGGTAAATGTTAATGTTTCTCTTAAGAGATTTAGGGAATGTACTGTGATGGGTATTCAAATTGTAACTGCCTGTGTAGCTATGATAGCTACAATGTATATATGATATGGATTACACAAGTTACCTTTATTATTTTATTATTTCTCTGTGTTATTTATAAATCTTATGATTTCATGAGGTGTGTTAAAGATCTTATGTTTTTTATATATTTATGGGATAATGATTTCTTTCATTAATTTATCACCCTTATAGAATTTTTCAAGATAATCCAATGTTTTTGAAATGTTTTTCATAGGGTATAAGGCATGTTAAGATAATGGAAGAATTCAAGAAGATTTATATCAAGAAAATAATTCGTGTTTTATTTTATGAATTTTTATTTTATTAAAAAAAGTTCTACAGAGTAGAAGTGACTACTTTGTAAAATTTGAGATGTAATGTAATAGTTATGGCCTAATTATCTAAAGATCTAAACCTAAAAATATCATCAATGTCAATTCCTAACTTAACTCAAGATTATGTAATGTTTAAGGATGGGTCCTCATAGATGACCTTGCCATAGGCATGATGCAAATCCTTTGGATTAAAGCATCAGGGATTCCCGTTGAGTATTGAGATGACATGTCTGGGATCACGGTCGGCCATGTTTTATGACATATGACTCATGTGAGTGTTATTCAGGTGGGGGATCTAGAGGTATAATATTTTAAACCTATTTTTTGGATGAGATGGGAAATATACATGATGTTTTCACATGGTACTTGCCAAAATTATAAATCACTAAGAGACTAAGTGAGAGATGTTGTCTAAGGAGTTTTTTTGTGACCCTTACAAGTATAACAACCAATTTTTTAATGAAATCAGATATGTTCTTCAATTTTATAAGATAAAACAAAATTAGATTAGTTTTAACATCACAACTAATATATAAATTGATGATCAATTGTTTCCAAGATTATATGAGTGTGGATTTACAGGAGATTCAGTCATGATTCATGATAAACCATCTGAGAATTCACATGAGTGATATAAGGAATGTTATAAATTGTGGAGTTCACCATCATCCATTGGAGGGAAATAACCTCCTTATAGAATGGACTTAATAGATATTTTTGGTGTTATTCCCATAAGTATAAAATATATTTAAATTGATCTTCTGATTGCACTAAGAAATTTTTTAGTTTGTCTATTTCCATACACAATGTCAAATAATGGAATATATTTGGGCTATATTTCTCGGGAATCGATCTAGTCATGTTATGTAAATGTCACTCCTATTGTGGGGAGTGTGATGTTGGACATTGAAATTAAACCCTCACATTTGAGTAGTCTTGGGATTGTGGGATCAGTCATTGGTAGATCGTTCATGTATTTATATTCTAGAAAGTAAATGTATTTGGGTAAAACATTATTCCTTACTAAATTATAGGTATGACTTCAAATATGGTCCTAGGTGGTGTATAAGTGTGGGAATTAGTCTCATGATTGTTGATTAAGATACTAATCTAACTTAATCAGTTGGGGGATAGTGATCCTATTATTGTATGATGGTGGCAAAAAAGGTTGTTAGTTCAATCATGAAATGTCACCAAAGGTTGGGTACAGACCTCTGACAGTGTATTCTAATGATCAAGGGATTCATCTATTAATAAAGGTGTACTGATCGGGTAGTGGAGTAATGTATCGGATGGAGTAGCTGGTAATTATTTTTAGAGGATGGACAAGGGAGTCCCTTCTGTGTGTTTTTCATGAGATGTATTGTTGTGATCCTATAACCACATCAATAACTTCTTTCAGAATATGAAGAGTGTATTGGAAATTTTTTTTGGGGTCTTTCAAATAAAAAACACTGCATTTATGTGATTCTTGGATGATGTAAGCATGCTTGTTTTTTCTTAGAAATTACGATATTTAATTATTACTAGTGATTGACTAATGTTTTGAGAATTTTTGGATATGGTGAGGTTGAATTTTTTTCACATTATTAGGATGTGGGAGTGGTGTTTAGATAATAAATTCCTATAACATGGAGAGGCATGAGATGGAATAGGCCTTGGTGAGAAAATCTTATTGTGGGGATTACAATGTCCTGGAAGAGTGTTTCAATAATGTTGTAGTTGTGTCTCAGGATGGTTAGTCTTAGAAAATAAACATCCAAGTGTTTTTAAAATAATTACATGTATTGGCATATGGTTATGTGGCTTATGTTAAAGAGCTTGCATGATGCACTTTAGAATCATTTTTGGGACTTGGGTTATGACAAGGATGGTGGTGCTGAATTTGAATCCTAAATAACTCAATAGATATATATAGATGAAAATAGATACATATCAATGATGAAAAGCTCTATCATGGAGAGATTTAAATATCTCATGTCTTTAGGTTTTGAAAATTTCAAAATAAATTTGATTTTTTAATTTTATGGATGGGGAAAATATTGATCAGAAAATGGGAACATAATTCTTGGATTAAAACATTTTAATGTAATATTTTTATACAACGAATGTTTCTTTTATGGTATCATGGGTACTTTAGTTTAATAGAGGGACCTTCAAATAATTTTTTATATGTTTCAGATATTTTTTCCAAGGATTATTATTTGGGGTAAATAGTTTAGCGGAAACTGTGTTCCCCCTAGAAGCCATGTGATTTTTTATTTTTTTCATTGATAAAAAATAAATTTTATTCAAAAAAAAGTTTAGGTAAAACCATGTGTGGATATAGAGGATGTCTTTCACGAGTTTAAAATAGTTTTCGAGCTAATGCACATGGATTGTTGAGTAGATTTGTTACCCTTCTTCGTTGATGGTTTGGAGGAAGGTCCTTCTACACTATCATGGAATAGCTTGGACAATAATGTAGCCAAACATGTAATCATTATAAAAGTGTAAAAGACCCACCCAATGATTTATGTGATGTGGGAAGACCACATTCACTATTCATTACATAAACTGGGGATGAACATCATTCTCACTTCTCCACCTTCATTACCTCTAGCTTCTAGGGAGATTTGATGTTTTTTAAAGTCATTTAAGGTAAGAAAAATTCCCCTGGTGATATATACGTGAATAAAATGTCTCTAAATTCTTTGTTTTATATATTCACATAGGTTTTTTGGTTTTGATTCCATCATATCATGGTGAAGTAAATCATTGATGATGTATAATTTATTATTCCTAAAAATATGGATTCTTAATATGCCATCTACATTTTATTTCTCAATGATTCAACGAGGTAAGACAAAATTATATATTTTCATAGTTTCTTCATAAATTTTAATTAAATTTAGCAAAGAATTGATTTCATGAGTTTGTTATTTTTTTCAAGAATGATCTTGGGGGAAGGATATGGGTAATGGATGTGTATTTGGATTTTTTACGATAGTAACAAGGATTACGATGATCTTTATAATTGTTATTGAATTTTAGAATTAAATTTGAAATTTTTTTTAAATATAATTATATTTTTTTCTTATTAAATTATGCTAGGAGATAATTTTATGACATGAGTGGGGAAAATTTGTGGGTGGGTCATGATGGGCCCTATAGAGATATAGGCTCGTAGAGATAAATAGAAAGTCTCTAAATTGAGTTAGATGGTCATTCCTGCACAACATTGTGTTTATACATTTGATTATATGAATTATGGAATGTGGACTATCTACTATTGGGAGTTTGACCTCCAATTTAGATGAATGAATAATTAATTAAATTAATTATCAAACTGAATGTTAATTATACTGTTAAATTAAATTAAATTAAATTAAATGACCTTATATAGAGGATACAAGGTGTCTATATATATAGTTTGATCTTGGGAATTAAATGGTTTCCTTATACTCATATGGAAAAGACATAAATTATTAATCCCTGATTTAACATGACATATATAGACATTGATATGTTCTTATCCTTGGTTAATATACCATAGGCTATGTCTAAAAGGATGGGTGAGAAGACTACCATTCTACGATATAATAAGGACAGAGATGGTTCATGTGTCTTCAAATGATTATTTCCAATGCTGCATTACCATTTAGCGAGTGTGGATACACTATCATAATGTTTATTCTATGATACATATTGTACCTCAGCAATAACTGTGGGACCCAAGGCGTAGATTTATATTGAGGACCTATGTGATCATTCATCTGCTATATTGTGACTCAGGGGATCCTATTGGGGGCCCCATTAACTCACTAACCTTGAGAGAGATGGTCAAGTTGATATATATAAGGTTTTTATTGTCACTAAAGAACCCGTACTAGATATATAATCTCATGGGTCATGGGTTCTAGTTATGGGATAGATAATTTAGTTGAAAAATTATTTCTATTAATGATTTTTTGTATTTGTTTGTGGTTGTATCTACAGTTCCCAAATATGGTTTTTGCGACCTGGCCTATGGTCCTAATGCGGTGATGGTACGGTGATTCTGAGACACACTTCATGGGATATGGATTGGGACTTATGTGGTACTATGAGATATTTCTTTTATATAATGACATCAATATGGATACTCATTGTATATTATGGGATCCATATGTTGAGGAAAGTGGGGAATTGTTGGAATTATAGGATTCGACCTCAGGTCATTATGCATCTCCCTTGATTCCAATGGTCCCTAGAATAACATAATGGCCAGACCTAAAAAGATTAAATAATATAATGTCTTTAGACTATAGATCATTTAATTCAATTCATAAGGACCTTTTTAGTTTATACATTAAGAAAATTATGTAAAACAATTATACAAAAAACACAAACATTACAAAGTAGAGACATACACCCAATATCTATTTTTCCAACAATATAAAACTTTTAAAACAAAACTCTTTTTTTCATCAAAAACATTCATAACATAAAACTTCACTTCTTATTTGTTATTACTCATCTATAATCCATGTGAAAAATGTTTAAAAACATAGGATGAGCATACAAATTTTAGTATGGTATATAAAATCCACAAATAATTTTACATGTAAAAAAAAGGAAAGGCATAAAATGTTTATCATCATCACACTATTATTTTAGTTTTTGAAATAAATCATATCCACATGAGAAACACCCATTTTCAAAATAAAAAACATTAAAAAAGATAATAATAAAACAAAAACCATTATATTCATCTTAGAGAAACATATTCATATCCCATGTTAATTTTTTTCAGAAATAACTAGATCCCATTTTAATAAAAAGATGTAAACACCTCAATTTCACTCTATTAATTTTAAGAAGTGAAACATTTCCCAATGAATATGAGAGATATATTGGGCTTAGGAATCCTATAAGTTATATCAGGAGAACCCATTTAATATGAATTAGTAGGATCACCCATCATTAAATATATATAAGAGGACCACCCATTATATAAGATATACTCTTTTCACCCATCATAATCTATAATTCTCATGTTCCATATCAAGAATAAAATAATTTATGCTTTCACATTTTCATACTAAAATCCTCGAAAACTCTTTGAGCCTATATGAAATGCCTTTTAGATTTCAAAATACCAATTCCTTTTAAAAATCATTTTCAAAAATAAAATTCTGATAAAAAGGTTATATGGTTTTTATTTTTAAAAAATATTGGGTATTTTTATTAAATAAAAACATAAAATAATTATTGTGGTGGTGTCAAAATACAATGGATTCATACACATTCAAATAGAACATTTTGTTATTCCTTTTATAATGAAAGTCAAAACATTGCATATAAAATAAGTAAAATGATCTCTTTTGAAACCTATTGAATGAAATTAAAAAATGAAATAAAATTCAATTTATAATTCATTTATATATATACAAATAAATTACTAAAATAATTTTAAGAATATGGACATGGATAAAAACTATTTATAAAATAATTTATTAAAATATTTAAAATGTCGTTTTCAGGTTAATTGTCCCCTAATTAATGTATGAATCATCAAGTATGCTCTTTATCTTCCTAAATAATAAAACTATATTATTTATTATTATTATTAAAAAACATTATCTGTTAAATTATTCATATTAATTGACTTATAAACATTTTATATTCAGTTACAAAAATACATAATTTTTCATCGAATATTTTCATGATATTCAGCTCATGTGTCAATAAAACATCATAGGTTAACTATGTTCATAGTGGGAATTGTACTATCATCTACAAAATAATTATCCAAAAAAATTTATAATATTTATATATTAATAAAAAATTTACACCCAACCATGAATTGTATATTTTTTTAAATGAATTATGTCACAATCATGGAGACGACATGCCTACATACCCATGAGTAACATTTTAATTTTTCTACAAACATGATGGAATGAATGTAAGTATTATTGGATCATTACATAAATATGATTATATAATTAATATCATACTATCTTTTTAAATAAAATTGTATATACATTCATTGTCATGCAGTGATGAATAACGAATCACATCATTGTGTGGTGGTGGTAATCCAAAGTTACACACAAATGACATTATTCCTGTTCAGTGGATAGAAAGGTAAAATATTTATTATATATTATTGTTACAAAATAAATATAATTAATTTAATATCATATATATATATTTAATCCATTATTATAATAAAATATAAAATTTTGTGATGGAAAATAAATTACATTGTGTTGTGAGACTATAGTCCACCATACCCATGAATGGTCATTTCATTTCCCATTTAATGGAAAAGGTGATGGATAAATGTTGTAAAATAAACATAATAAGCTCTCACTATATGGTAGATATTTATGTTATTATAAAAAAATTGGTATACACATTTTGAAGAAGGTAGAAGAAGAACTAAAACAAAAATATTCTCTAAAAAACTATACCTCTTCTTTAGATAACCTCCTTTTCATTATACATTATGCCATCTAAAATTAGAATTATTACTAAACTAACTCATAAAAGAATTGTTTAGATATTATAGGAAATTATATGAGTATGGGTTGGATAAAAAATGTCTCTTGAAGTTTTCATATGAGAGGAGAGGGGGTGTCACATTGTAAGTTGGGTAGAGGACACACTTGGTATTTATGCCAAAAAATAAAATATATTATTGTATAAATCATGAAAAATGATTTCCAAATGTACTATTTATGATTATGAGATTTGATAGAGTCAACATATGGTCATGATAGAGGATTTGTACTTTTTTTTATTTCATTAATACCCTTATCACTTCAGTTTAATCTCCATGTAAACCTATTTTACATTAATTGTGGGAATTTTTATTATTTATAATAAGAAAAACATAATTCAATGATATTAAATAATTTAAATTATCTTTTTCATTATATTTAATTAATTTTATCAAATTGAATTTAGTGATGTGTTATAATTTGATTTCAAATAATTTTGATAAACATAATTAAAAATAGTTTTTTTATTAAAAAATGTCGGTTATAGTATAAAATGATTTTTTAGCAAAATGTAGAATAAAATCGATTGAAATGAAGATTTATTAATTATTAATTATTTAAATGAAATAGGTTTTATTTTAACCATTACAAATAAATATATGTTTTTAATTACTGAAATGAAAATATATTTTTCAAAAAATGAGTATTTTTAATTATTCATTTGTAGAGTCAAAATATTCCTAAAATTATAAAAACATCACCCTATGAATTTTTTCACATGATTAATTACAAAATAAAATACATTTTTTGAATTGAAAATATAAGATTTACAAATTGTTTTTTAAAATAAAGCCATATATTGTGTGAGAATCCCATCTTTTAAGAAATTATGACTTTATCCCTTATTCAAAAAATGCCTAATATGATTATAATGAATACAAATGTATAAAACCTAACTGATGAATATTAATAAGACATTGAAATGTTTTAACTTTATATTATATATATTTTTATATTTACCCCTTTTTAAAATTAAATCCTATCAATTTTATTTATTATTTAAATAAGTCGAGATTTCTTTCCCTTGTGGAATTTTTTGATTCTCATGTTTCAACATAAATAATACAGTTTTTTCAAAAATCAATAACCTTGTAAATTAAATTATTATAATACAATTTCTCTCTTTGGTCAAGAATATATACTTATTTTTTCGTATAAAAAATCTTTTCATCCAACATAAAGACTTTAGGGATCAACGAAAGAGATAAATGGAATACAAATTTCTTAACAACAAAACATGAAATATTTCTTATACCTAATAGAGTATCTGAGGAGAGGCCACTTTGTAATAAAATAAAATATTATTATCAATAATTTAATATTGTACAGTGAAATATACAATTAAAATTACCTTTTACAATGAGTCATATAACTTTTATAAGGAGATACTTCAATAAAATCATTATTTACTTCCATGAACTAATAATCATTCATCTAATTATCTTTATTAATTTTGCACCTTCTTTAAGCTATCCTTACATGATATTTTGGGACCTTAACCCTCTAAAATATTTCTTCATCCAAATCTAGAGACTACAAATATTTTTTCCTGACATCATCCAAACAATCTTGAGTCTGAAATCACTCTTCATTAAATTAAACAAAATGTGTCATTTGTAAAAGATAATGAAAAATATTATAGTATGAAAATTTATCCAAAGTCAGATGTTGAAAATAAAATCCATGAGAATATATTGAAAAACGAAAATTAATATCTTCCAATAAATGAATCGTTCTCTATGAAATTAAATCATAATGAATGTGAATGGTTGTACTATAATTTAATATAGTAACTAATTACTTATGAAGTATTTTCCAAAAATTAGTAGTGAATTTGGGATCATGGTCAGATAAAATAGGAAATGGAACTCCCTATAATCTAATTATCATTTTTATATAATGTTGATAAATTTTATTTAATTTCATATTATATCGAATGGTAAAAAATTTGTACATTTTTAATAGTTCAATAAAAATCTAATTAGAATTATTACCTTGATATGTTTGTGAAAATACCACTAAACAAATACATAGATGTATTTTCCAATATCTCATTCTATACAAGAAATGGTTTATGTATCCATTTCGATAATTATCATTCAATATTAACTTTTAAAGAGTAAAAAAATTTATGGTAAACTCTATGATATATTTCTTCATTCCATACCATTAATAATACTCAAAAAGGTATCAATACATCCTAGTAGTGTTGATATAAACCAAAAATATATATATGAGAGTTTCACTTTACAATTAGTTTTTAATTGGGAGACAGTTGTCACAAATAATCTTTTTTTAAAACCTGAAGAGAAATACAAAAAAGTTTATGAACTCAACGATTCAATACTATCATTCATTGTATCATAATAAAATATAATAAATAAGGCCTTTAGGCCATTCGGGCTATTAGTGTTCCTAATGTACCATGGCTAATGATGAATTGTATTTTGGATTAACTAAAACTTCTAATTTGTTTTATTTTCATGGATGAAAATGAATGGTGAAATAATAATCTGTTATCAGTTCCATCCACCACCTCTGTCTCATGATCAACTCATTCAAAGTGAATATATACTTTATACAACTATGATCATTTTATCTTTCAAAATTATTCTATATAAATTATTCCAATTTTTTAATGAAAACTGTTAAAAGATTGATATAAATATTTGGTAGGATAATTTAACTAAATAGTAATCAATTGAAATGAATCATCATAAATTTCATCATAATTCTGAATCATAATGGAAACAAGTCGTTGTTAAAAAAGAATATCTATATATGAATACCACACCATTTCTAGAGGGAAGAGCTAAAACTGTATAATTTCCAATATTTCTTCCATTTCTTGTATAAAATCATAAAACACCTTCATCTGGTTAAATATAACTCCATTTTGTATAAATATAGTTAGTTTTCTATAAAACCATGAAAATTATTCTACAAACCACTAATACGAGACTGCTAATCAAAGAATACTATGAATCTCTATTCTAATTACTAGTCTGGTCCATTCATAAAAAAATACTATTATTAGGGAGAAAAAGTATTCCATATTTATAAATAATATGGCCAGGTAATGAAATATCATACAACAAAAAAATATCACTTACTAAAAATTCCATATATATTCCACTCATTCAAGGTTTAAAGAAAAAATCATATGTTTCTTCAATGATAGTCATTAATTTTAAAATATTGAAAAATTTAATCAACAAACACTACCACAATATTTGGTAAATATTCCAGAATACTGAATTTATATAATCTAGGAATATAAATGGTGTATTATAAAACCCAAATGGAAAACACCAGATACCCATAATTCATATATCTAGGCTGAAATATCATCTTTAGAATATTTTCCTCCTCTAACATGAATTTATGGTATCTTTTCCCAAGAGAAATCTTTAAAAATCACTATGATATCTGAATCTGATAAACAATCATTGATATGTGTTAAAATATACTTGTTCCTAATTTTCATGTTATTCAAGGGTTTTAATTTAATGAAAAGTATATTAGAACCAAATTTCATTTAAATATGTAAAATAATCTTACATCATGGTGGTGTTCATGGATCAATGAAACCATTTCCAAGAAATTATTATAATATCATTTTTTGTTGAAAAATTTCTACATGATCCATTCAATTTGGTAGTTTTGAAATTAAATTAGAAACAAACACTAAGTCACCATAAATTGAAACTACCAATCAGGAATAACACTAATAAAATCAACAAGAATTACATCCATATATTCATTTAAAACAGTCACATTAAAAATCTAAATAGTGTGTTTCATTTCAAAAACATGTTTTATGTGACATTAATTATCATATTTAATTAATTTATCCAATTCTTGGTATGTTTTTTAATGCATAAAATCATTGAATAAAACATTATCATTGAAACAATCTATCTTATCTTGATAAACTAAAAAAATTAATATCCAACATAACTTCAAACACTAGTTTCTATAGTTAAACAATATTATCATGAAAATATATCCCACTGATAGATATGAGTATTCCAATAAATCGTTGTTTCATTAATACATTAAAATGGAGTATTCACCAAAATTTATCTCTTCTTGTCATGAGGTAATATTTCTATTTTATGTGAATATTTCTCAGAAATTATTTAATGAAAAGATATAATGTCAAAAATTTCCCAATGATAATTTGCTTAAAGACGAAAATTATATGTCACCACATCACTAGAAGGCCCAAAATCAATGGTAGTAGTAACCAATTATTTGGAATGAAATTTTGATTTTGATCATGATGATTTTAACATTATGTAATGAACATCAGATAAATTTTATTATAATTACAAAACATCATTGTAAGTAAAGCTTCTTACCATGGGATGGATATTTATAGCCCCATTCTTAAATATATTGGGAATCAGTTATTTTAGGTCATTATCCATAAGACAAACATACTACACTAGTAACACATTCCAAAACCTTTCAAACATTTCCTTAAATTTTCTTTTCATACATGGAACATGTTGGGGTATTAGATATATATTTCTTAGTTTTCTATATCTCTTGTACATTCAATCTTTACTTCTTCTTACTCTTGTCATCACAACACAAAAGATTCAATAAACTATATCTCAACTTTCTTAGTAAAATGAAAAACTTTCTCATAACATTAAAATTATTGAGAGGATATTTTCCTTAATAAATATTTCATAATCATGATTATACTCAATCATTTTTTTACTATGAAGTCCTAAAATATAATTTATTTCCCACATTTCAAATCCTGAAAACGTTTCTTCACACACAGATACTTAATCCTTTTCCTTTTTCCTAAATTTCATGAAGTTTTCCTCTATTAAGAGACAAATAGCCTTGGGGAAATATTTCCCCATGAAAATATGCATGAATATATCCCATTCGAGGGGACAATTTATTTATTGTATTCTTATCCAATGGTATTCATCAATCATCTTTTATTATAAAATATTAAAGGGAGAGAGTTACCTTAGGTCAATCTAAAAACTCCATGTATTTGATTTACTTTTCTAGACCACTAATCCATCCACTTGATACCACTAAATCACACGATTGATTGAATGTTGGGGGGAATTATCTTATTAAATTATCCATAATACAAATGTTCTATTGTTTAATATCAATTTTCTCTCTATTTTTGATCCCACCATCATTTATATCCCTTTTTAATTTTTCTATACTGACAAACAATTGGTTAGTTCCAATTCAAGAAATTTTGGTCTACTAATTTGTAATGATATTTTCCTTTTGACACATTATTAATTAAAATTATTTATTTTCTTCTAATTTTTTTTAGAAACAAAATATATGATAATTCAACATGGTAATATTCAAATTTGTTATCATATAATGTAGAATATCACAACAAATTTCTACTCATGTTATTCTAAACTCAAAATTTGTCAAAACATTTTCTCAAATACCAACTATTAGGACCTATCCATAAAAATAATAATCTAGTATATGTATTATATAATTATAACTCTTCAATAATAAATGATATTTTATTTTTATGTTTCAAGAGAATTTACTTATAAATTTTACAAATAATACTCATACAATTCAAATTCGATAGTTCTGATCAGTATCAATTTTTCCCAAAATATAATGATTTAAAAATTAAACATATTTTATAAATATTAAAAATATTCATGTCCTTAATAAATAATAATTATATATTCTCCCTCATCCATAAAACCTCTAAAAAATTTAAAACATTGTGATGGTTAAAATATCTCAGTAAGAGAACTAAAATAAAAAAATACATTATTTTATTGAAAACCATGAAAACCAAAATCAAATTACCTTTATCACATAATTATTTAACTAATAAAATAAATCATATGAATATGAGAAAAAACACTTTTATTTTCATACAAAACATTTCAAACTCATTTCATGTAAATAGAAACCATGTAAGAAACCTAGAGCATCATATTCATAACATGTGTTCACATGTGAAAAAAATAAAAAGATCCTCATTGAATCAAAAGGGGAAACCACCCCAGTTAACTAGATACTTGTTTATTTGGAATATAAATAACATTAATAAATGAGTTAGAAAGATATATCAGTCACAATTTCATCTAATCTCTATTAGTCTCACCAACTTTATAGGTTGTATTAGGCTCACCCATCAAATACGCTTTATTGGGATAACTGACTGTATAAGTTTTATTGAGATCACTCATCATCATATATATTATTTAGGTACCATTCCATGAATAAAACATATTAATATTTCATATTTTCAACATCATACCCTTGAAAAACTATTTTGAACCCATAGTAAAATACATTGGGATATCAGAATACTAATTCCTTTTAAAACCCATTTTGAAAAATAAAATATCTGAAATAAATTGAATGATGGGTTTTATTTGAAAAAAAAATTAATATTAAAATTTAATATAAAAATAAATAAGGATTTTAGTGTCTAGAAAATATTTTTTTTGTATATATTAAAATAGCATATCTCTTCTACATTTTTCAAACAGTGTCGAAACATTCACTATAAATTAATTAAAATGTTTTTTTTGAGAACCATTGAATTGATATATAAAAAAGAATAAATACCATTTATATTTTATCTATTTAAATATAAACACGTTAATAAAATAATTTAATGAAAATGGAAATCAATGAAAAATATTTTGAAAAAAACATTAAACTATTTAAAGAGTTGATATGAAAAGTGTCTATTTCCAAAAAAAATTGACTCATCTAATAATTTATTTATCATTATAAATAGTAAAAATATGTTAATTTTTTAATTTTTTTAAAGAAATTATCAAATTTTTTATTTATTCTATTTATTTATTAAAATTTTATATTCAATTAATGAATTGATAGTGTTCATGTCAAGCATTTTGAAGATATTCATCTCGTATATGTAAAATACATTTAAAAGGTTTTATACGATAAAATAGGTAATTATTCCATTAATTATGGAATAATAATCATGAAAATCGAAAGTTTTAGTGAATAATCATAATTTTACAACCAAACCTAAATTATGGTTATCAAAAATAAATTATGTTACAATCATAGACACAATTTTTCATATATACCCATAAGAAACAATATCATTTTTCAATGAACGTGATGGAAAGAAAGTAAGTATTATTTAATAATTTTATAAAAATTATTCCATAGAATATATAATATTTTAACTTTAAGAAGACTTATATAATCCATACATATGATGTATTAATGAAAAAAATCCACATCACTTCCTAGAGGTGACAATCAACACATATGCACAAAAAATGTTATTGTTTTTAAAAGATACAAAGGTTTAAAATATATGATATATTACCTTTATAGAATTATAATTATTAAATTAATATATATATACATATATAATTTAAATCCATCACTATAAAAATCCAAAAAAAATTGTGTTTGAAAACAGATTACATCATTTAATGAAGTGATCGTCCACTATTCAAATACATGATTGTTTCATTTCCAATTTGATGAAAGATGAGATGGGTAAAGTAAATTCCATAAAAATAACTAATCTTAGTATATGAGAAATTCTAATTTCCTTATATCAGAACCATTAGAATATTTTTTATGTATGTAGAATAAGGAAAAAAAACTAAGACATTATATTTGAAACCATACCTATTATTCGGACAATCACATTTTTATATACCATAAACCTTATAAGGTTGGTATTTTAACATAAATAGGACTAGTAATACATGGGGATAGATTATACTAACTAATTTTGGTATTTTATAGTAGAAAACAAATTCTATGGAAGTGTGGATAGGATATGAGTCGGTGAATCCTTTTGTGAGTGGGGGGAGAGGACACACGTCTTATTTTTTTGAAAAGAATAGAATATATTACTGTATTACACATGAAAAATGACCCAAAAGTGAAACATTTGTAAATATGTGATTATATATGGGAAAAATATTTCTAAACAATTGGATATATAAATATTTTTAGGTGATTTTAACCCTTATCACTTTAGTTTAACCCCCAGTAAACCTTTTTTACCAATATATGTGGTAACATATTTATAATATTTTTACTATTAATTATTTCCAAAAATCATGATAAATACATTAAAATTTATTAAATATACTGATTAAGAATATGGAATCAGTTTTCTTAAAGTAAAGTTATATAATTGGTAACATTTAATTTGAAATTAAACATGTAAAATGCAATAAAAAGTAGTTTTCCATAATTAGAGTCTTCTTAGGTATAGAATGTATTTATACCCAAATAAAAAATAAAATTTCTTCCAATTAACATAATAAGATGACTAAAAATATAAATTTACACATTTGTATTTGAATATTGTTTTAATCACAATGGATCTTTGTGACGTTATGAAATGAAAATACAATTTACAATAGATATAATAATTTTTCACTATTCATAAAAAATTAAACATTTTGGAAAAGTCGGAAAAATTCACTGTAAATTAAAAAAGACATGATGAATTAAAAAATATATTTTATTATATTAAAATTCTAAAATTGATAATTTATATTTTTAAATAATAACATATAAGGATTGAATACTCAATTTGGCTTGAAATAATAATTTTATAATTTTTTACTCAAATAATTTAAAAAATTATAATAATGATTATTACTCTATAAGTATAATTAAATAATTATAATAATAAATGAAATTTATTTATTTTAAAAATTAACTAGGTTTTCATGGATCTAACTATTTTATAAGGTAACCTATAGATGATTCGAATTCATAGATTTCCAAGTATTCCAATAAATCAAAATTAACCCATTCTTTATACTTGGGGTTTAGAGAGATAACTATGTTGAATGGGATCTGAATTTTTTTTATAAAAGTAGTGATAGGAATTGGTCATCCAATTTCTGAGTTGTTTTTGTTCTTGATCATGTGCATCAAGGATCCTTGGGTTACACCTTAGGATATTTTTTTTATAATTGGATTGATATCGTGAAATTTTCGGAGACACCCCAACACATGATGAATTTGGTACGGTCAGTCGATGTCACATACATAATGAAAAATAATGGAATAGATTTTTTACATGTGTATGAAAGGACAATTCAGAAATATCATATAAATTGAAACATCAATCCATTACATGTATTATAGATTTATTATATAAATAGATATATATATATCTGTGTGTGTGTTTAGTAGTTTATTTATTTATATATATCTTATCACATGAACAAGTCACTATATATGACAGTTAGTATGAGACCAATTAGGTGGCTCCATATGAATTTTTAAAATAAATCCTTTCATCGATCACCATTGAATATTCTTTTATAAGTAGAACTAACATGGTTATTATAAGAATTGATTTGTGCTGATTCTAGTGATTGTATCACAAACTGAATGACTCAGATGAGTTTATAGATTACGATGATGTGATACATGGTGTTGTCGTGGAGCCAACATCCATTGTTCATATTATACTATTACATATATGTTATAGTTACATTGTGAATTAAACATTGTATATATGATATTTATGATTGATACTTTACATCATATCATTTATTAATTTTATTATTATATTTATTGTGTTCGCATTAATCTTACCATGATGAATGATATTTGATTATTTTATAATCTACTGTTCATTATAATATTGGTTTATCGCCTCACCATGATACCTCTATAGAGAGCAACTAATAGTCGGTAGAATATGACATTCATAGAGGTGAACATGAGCTCAAATACTGATCTAGTTTAGTTATTATTCACAAAGTGAGATTTTATAAGATATTAAAATAGTATTCCAGCACATTTACAAAAATATCACCTCTGATTAATTCATAAACTCAAAATTAGAAGATGGAGATCCAAGAAAATTAAAATTAATCATACCTACATCTATGTAAGTGCTAGTAATTTATAAGAACATCAATATATAAAACTTCATACTCTATTATATATTATATTAATCATGTGAACAGAGATATAAATGAACAATCCATGTGGAAAATACTTTCATGAAAAACTAAACTGATAAAAATCATATATAAAAAAAATTCCACAAACTAGTTCACCAGGATCACAAAAGGGAAAATAAAATATTAATGGGCATTAAAAAGAGGCATAATAAAAGTTCTCCTCCCAATGATTAAATCATTTAAAAAGGATTTTAGCCTTCCATGAAAAGTAATCATACAACATTAATGATTATAAACCCAAAATACCAATGGAAAATATATTTACACTCAACTCCACATAATGGTTCATGTGTATATTTTTATAATTCATCAACCATACGTACTTAGTTTCAGTGATGACCCAATTTGTAATAATTCTTTTTAAAAATTCCCCCGACTTAAATTTTTACATTTTTCTCAATGTTTTGGACATCAACATAAATCATATAATTCATGGTATCTATTGAAATTATTTTCTCATAGATTTTTTGATAAATTTCACATAAGAATCCTCATTTTATTCCATGTATATAACTGAAATATCTTGGCCCCCTTCATTCATATATAAATTTATCTTCAGAAGTCATCAAAATTGAATGAATTCCTTAAATTTAATGAATTGTATATAGAGTGTCAATTTAATTTTTAATCTCTAATGTTTTTCATCATTATAATTATCTATCAAAATAATTATTATATATACGTATAACTTTTCATCTCTTTAACTTTATTTTATTTCCATTAAATATTACATAGATCTAGAAAAAAAAATACAATATACTTTTATGCACTTAAATTATTAAGAATATTCTTATGTTTTCTTTTAAAATACTTGATTTCATATGACATGATATAACCACTAAGCATACATGGAAACATGAATATTTAAATTACTCTCATGACACATTACAAATGGTTTCCCATATATTTGATATTCTGGTGAATAGTATCTTATATAGCATTTTGATATCTAGTTTTACTCTTAGGGGAGCCTCCAATTCCATTTTCTTATAAAAACGTTTTGTGGGATTTTATTTTCTATGAATAATCATATGCTATTTCAATTTATTTTTATAAATGTAAGGTTCTGGGTGAGTTATTCTAAAAAAACAATTTTTTCAATAATTTCATTCACACATAAGTAGGTATTCAACTTGATTAATTTTATATAAGAGACGAAGAGTCAAAATAATATTATGTACAATATATAATTTTTATTTCACTTATGAAATGCAGTAAATGGTCTCTATATATTGAAGTCATAATTTTTTATAATAAAATTTATTATTAATGATCATTTAACGGTTTATTTTATCATTAAAAAAAGATAAATCATAAATATTCTTTATTTTTTGAAAATAAGCTAATATTATTAAAATCCACTAAAATGAATCTTTAATTCCAAAAATCCCCAAAAAATATTTCAATAAAAATTACTCGGGTATAAAATTATTTGATTTTAAAATATACATAATGAATAAAATTTCTCTAAAAATTTCATAACACATATTTCCTTGTAATCCTAGAAATGGGAACATAAAAATGATACCTATAAAATATTACAAACATAAGCTATAGTCAGTAATCCTTTTCAAATATAAATTACCTAAATTTATTGATGCTTCATTCATTCTCTCCAAACCATTTTCTCCATAACATAAATAAATTCATTCCTATTTGTCTTTTAATCTGATCAAAATATATATCTATATTCCTAAAAATAATTTCCCCTCACTACTTAATGAAAGTGTTTTAATAATGTTTTTCACAATAAAAACTCATGAAAATGCCACCATTGAAATTTTGTGTCTCTAAATTCTTCATAAATATAGTCAATAACAATTGTAAATCATTTGGATTTATTTGTATATTATATATTAATATTTCTAAAATATATCAAGATTGTATTATATATGACTTAGTGTGGATATTTAACTATGTATAAAGGAAAATATTTTTTATGGAATACTCAATGAATAAGTCCTCACAAATTTCACTTAATAGTTATTTATACATACTTACATCTAGGTTATATTATAGATTCAATCATATAGAATATTAAATAAAATAATTTTTTCCTTATCTCTACTCTACTAGTTGTTATATTTTAAAATATTTCAACACTAATTATTTAAAGAAGTTATTATTCCAGAAAGAGGTAAATATTTATATTTAAAATAGCATTATATTTCATCTATCCATTTTAATGGATATGATGATTCCCTACATTACATGATATAATTCTTTCCCACAATTAATAATCACCAATTTATTTTCCACAAAACAACCCCCTCCCCCCACTTGCGTTAAAATATGATCACGCATTTTGATTTTTGATAAAAGTAGTTTTGGATTCTTGGCTTGTAATTAATTTGAAAAATATGGTAATTCCTGAGTTAAAGGGATTTCAAAGTGTTATATTTCGTAGTAATTAAAATAAGTGGTTTTTTATAAAATTCATTTTATAAATAGTTGAAATATTTATTTATAATATATGTTCTAATTATGAAATGATATTTATATTAATTTAAAATTAATTTCACATATTAAAGTGTTACATAGTTTAGCCAATAAATTTTTATTTTTTCATTTAGATATAAAAAAATTCAAGAATAATATTAAAAATATATTACAACAATTTGAATTTATTAAATATCATATTTATATTTCCTTAATAATTAAATATTTTATAAAGATAACGATTGTAATTTAATGATAACAAAAGAAAAATAACCAATTATTGTAAATAAGGGACGTTGTATCATTGTTCGGGGATTTATTCTAGGATAATGTTTTAATTCATTATATAAATGGAGTGTTTGTGAGACCAATGTATCTCTATAGATTCTAAGAGTCTTAGGGAGATATATATAGGTTTGTCTTTGGAAAATATGTTAATTTTAGAATTTTTTTTCCAACAATGTGATGGGGGTTTTATACATGAGGGCGAGTATTTTAAGTTAAAATGTTAGTTAAATTTAATTCCAAATGTAAAACCTGAAATGATGGCCATATAAACATTATGAAATATATTTAATTACAATTACATTTCTTTATTAATTTTTAACACTAATAAAATTGAATATTATTTTTTACTCAAAAGAAATAATGAAAAAATAATAATTGTTTTATTATGGTATACATTACCTTTTTAGATATGGAAATTGTTTTTTGGGTATATACCAAATTCTATTACTTATAAATGAATAATATATTTTATTAAACAAATATTTCAATGAAAATAGATTTAAATTTATTTAAGAAAACATTAAGTCAATATTATACCATAAAAAATAATTATTGAAAGAATTCATATTTTTAAAAATATCACAAAAATTATAATTTTTAGAAAAATATTAAATGATAATGCATACTAAATTTCATCATACTAATTTTAAAAATGACATTAATTTTCTGAAAAAAATTCTTTCTAATGTCATTATAATATTAAAATATTGAAATAAATGTAAATTTTTTAGTAAAATATATTGAAAACACATTACAAAAATATATATATACCACAAATTTTAATATCTTACATATTCCATGTATTTTTAATTGAATTAAAATATTTCCATTTTTCAATATTTTTTATGTATTATTTTCAAGTGAATTTTAACATCCAACTTTTATGATACCTTTTAGATGGTCAAATTAATATTCCAAAAAGTTTTGGTCAATAGTTCTAAAAACCATGTTAATATTACTAAAAATAATATTGTCTTTATTCATCCAAAACATAATTATTTTTTCGTTATTCATTTTTTTTGTTTCTTCTAAAATTTATAACATCCAATTAAAAATCAAAACAATATTTATAATAATTTTATTTGTTTAAATAATTATTCATATGTTTGATATTTCTAGGAGACCATGACATACTGTAATTTTAAATTTCACATTCACCATTTATTTTTTCCCATTTAAATATTATAATTTTTATGGGATTAAATATGTATTTATATGTAATTTTTTATATTTCATAAATAGTAGTGTTAGTATTTTTATGTGGAGCATGTGTTTATAATTTTCTACACACACAAATTTTATAATTTAAATCAAATAAAATAGTGTATCTTGTTATATTTCCAAGGAAATATGTGAATCATTGACCATTTACAATGATTATTCATATTTTTCCCCTAAATATAATAACTAAAAAAACCATAGAGATTAGAAACTATGAATAGACCACCGCATTATGACTGATGTTTACAAAGCCTGTACATTTTACTAATATCATTGAGAAACAATTTTTCACTGATATGAATTTCTATATGTTCAATATAATTATCTTGTGACTCTCCCTATATTGTCATGTTTATCTTAGAGTTCCATTCATATTTCATGAAGTTATTACATATTATACCATCTTTTGTGACCTACCTCCTCTAAATAATGAACAATCATTAAACAACATTGTATACATTACACAACTAGAATATTCACCTATACCCATGGTTAAAAACCATTATTGTAGGGGAATTTTTTTATTGATTATAGACATATTTAATCTGATTGTGGCTCCTATGTCCTTCCCATAATGAAAAATATATAGCTATAGTTTGAAGATATGTTGTAGAGACCCAAATCAGGACATACATAAACATGACATTACTTTTCCGCAATACTTAATACATAACAAAAAAAGACGCCCAAACACTGTATTAGTTTAGTTTCTTTGGAAACTCAGAACATAAGCTTCTAATCGTGGTGGAAGATCTTCAACATCTCCCACAAAGATCTTCCCCATTTGTTTTCTTACCTAAAACCTTTCTCTATATCCCGGGGAAAATAAAACATATGAAGGGTGATCTCAAATGCTCAGTAAGGTTAAACATGGGGAACATAAAACAATCCATAAAATATTGAACATAAAAACATGAAAATAAAACATCAAAATCTTGAGTAATGACATAAATCTTGGTGGAACATAAGGCATTGATCTGAAAGGAACATTTATCATGATAAAATAGCATGGAAATAAAACATGCAATTTAGGAAAACTGTAAATCACATGATATGATTTCCATAGTATCCAAGGCATTGCTGCCAAGACCATTATAGTGGAAAAAGTCCATTACTAAACTGGGTTTACTTGTCGTTCCAGCCCTGTATTACTGAACCAGATTTACTTGTCATTCTAGCCCAGTATTACTGAATTGGATTTACTTGTTCTTCCAACCATGTCGATCTCATTAGATATAAATATTTACCCAATTCATTGGAGGTAGTTATAGGTCCCACTAATCTTATAATTAATCCATTCTTATGTGTGCCACAAAATCATAAATCATGCATCATAGAATAACCCATGTAATATAAATGGGATTCTTAATCATCAGCCCATCATAACATAATCAATATAAGACAAAAGGACATCATAAAAATAATTCTATCACAACATAATCAATTCAATATAATATTATGGATAGAAACATAACCCAATATCATATTAGAGGGAAATTAATTTTGATAAAACACTAGAACTATGTTCTTGAGGATACTATCCTTTCTTCATCAAAATCATTTTATTTTCTCAAAGTGACATGCAATTAAAAAACAATTGTTGAAAATTATCATGAAATCTTATAGAGTAATATTCATTGAAATAAGGCGTTATGAAACCGTAAAAATTTATTCATGCCGTATAAGTTAAAAAAACATTATTCTTGTACATTTTCTAGAAATTTGAAAGTATCTCATACGGTAAACAAAAGAAATATTCCTTCCATAACACATAATAATAGAAAAAAGGGGTAAACCTGACTTTAAAAATACATTGAAGAAATGTAAATAATTTCTGAAAACATTTATATAAAACATGGAAATGGATGATAAATATAACCCCATTAAATACTTACAAATAAACAATCTCATATAAGAACGAGAATACAATAATTATCCCTTACCGTATGTCCAATTTCATTTGTATTTGTCTAAAACTCCAATATAATGGGTTTAAACATATTATTAACTTTTAACATAACCATAATAATATTTATGATAGCATATATGATTCACTTATAACTTTATATTACCCTTTCATTTCACAATTCCATGTTAAAGCATCGTTTTGGGTAAAATCGTTTCATTTATCGAACGTGTTTTGACTTTTAATTATTCATATTATTACTTATATCAGGATTACTTACACCCAAAATGTAAAACATTATTTATATATAATATGTATTCACTATTTAAATATATATAATATATCGATAAATGGAATGAAATACACCGTTCATGGAGACTGTAGGTCGTACGTACAGATGAACCTTGATTTCCATTCCTTATTAAATTGAACGGAAGTATGTAAATGACATATATATACACATATATATAGAGCCATTATTATTTCATATATTTCATTATTATTCATTATATATAATTTATAATCATTCTTGAATGGTTAACATGGAGAGTGAATCTCATCGCGCCGTGGAGATGGTAATCCGAACATACGCACAAGCAACGATATCATTCCCATGATTGTGGAATTGTATTGAAGTGTATAGTGTATAATATTTCAGAATCCACATCACATTACAATAATAATATATAGTTATTTCTTCCATCATTATACCCATCCAAGTATGTTGGTGATGAAATAAAATATTACACCACGGTGTGGAGACGGTAAGCCGTACGTACCCACGCGTGGTCATTTCCTTTTTCATAGGATGGAAAGAAGATGAAATATGGTTGTTTCATATTCATAATAATATATCAGTATAAAATTTATACGGGATTTATTACATAATAATTAAACAACTCATATAGAGGAAGTAGAAGAAGAGATAAGTTTGAAAGAATCAATAAAGGATATTACCTCTTCTTCGACGCCCCTCTTCTAAACCTCCTCTTTAGGAAATAATGTTGTTATTTGAAGAATACCAGGACCTAATGTATGTTTATAGGGAAGTGGTGATGGGAAATGGTCATGGTTTGGACAATTTTGAAAGCACAAAAATGGTGTGAAGAGGAGAGGGAGGAGGTGCCCCATTATTAGGGAGGAGAGGGGCACTTTTAGAAACCGTAAAAATATTAATTTATAATAAATTCAAACCCCACATAAAAACCTCAAAAAATGACTCAATCCAGAATATTAGATGATATAGGGTTTTAATACCATCAACCAATAAAATTTATACATGTTTTGATTTTATTTTAAACCATATCATTTTGATTTATCTTTACTTAATCTATTTAATTTTATTTCTGGTAATAATATTATAAATTTTAAATTGTTATAAATACTTTCTTATGTGTTGTGAATTATCCATAATTGGATAGTTTATGACATTTTTGAGGATATAAATTTCAATTTGTAATTTTTAAATATTTTCATTATTTTTAATCAATTTAATAATATTTTGTTTTTATAAAATATCAATAGTGACAATTTTGATACTATTTAGTTTATTGAATTTAAATAAAATACACACATCAGATATATTCGAAAAAAATATTTAATAGATTCAAAACATTTCATATTCATCTATAAAATTCGTGTAGAATATTATTTATCTCATATATTATTTTTTTAATACTTTTAAAACCACTTATTTGATGTTTCTCTTAATAAAATAATTAGTACATAAGTTTTGTATAATTAATTAATATACTTATTTGTAGCATAAAAATTAAAACTAAAATAATATGATGAATATAAATCCAATAGATTTTATAATATGACATTCACCTGAATTTATATTCTAAAAAAACACAACATTTAAATTGTTATAGTTATTAAATTATGAAGGTGACAACTTTGACATTATTAACAGTAAAATAATATAAATTTCAGAATCTCTTTAATACATCTCATAATGGTCCCCAACTCGACCCTTGGATTGTTATAAAATTCGTGTAGAATATTATTTAGCTCATATATTATTTTTTTAATACTTTTAAAACCACTTATTGGATGTTTCTATTAATAAAATAATTAGTACATAAGTTTTGTATAATTAATTAATATACTTATTTGTTGCATAAAAATTAAAACTAAAATAATATGATGAATATAAATCAAATAGATTTTATAATAATACTTTCACCTGAATTTATATTCTAAAAAACACAACATTTAAATTGTTATAGTTATTAAATTATGAAGGTGACAACTTTGACATTATTAACAGTAAAATAATATAAATTTCATAATCTCTTTTATACAGATCATAATGGTCCCGAACTTGACCCTTGGATTTTTATGGTGTAGATATAATTGACCACTAAGTTTTGGTCAAGTTTTTGGGCCTTTAGATGGGTATTATTAATTTAATAAAATCTATATTATTCATTTTCACTAAATAAATAATTTCTATATCATTAATTTATAAGATATTAAGGTAATTAAATATTAATTAAAAATTAATAATAAATTTCCATGATAAATAAATAAATTTTAGCTTTCAAATGAGTAATTAAAATCAATTTTATATTCTTATGTTAAAAATAGGTTAATTTTTAAAATTTGAGTGTGACATATATCAATTTCCTTTAAATAAAATAAATTAAAGGTATTAATCACATCCAAGTGGGTTCCAATAGATTCCATTTCTACCGAAGTATGTTTTAGGAAGAAATATAATCAAAAAATGATATCAAGACAAGTGTTAGGGTAATTTTATAATATTATTTTTACCCTTAATTACCTGATTTACCTTTAACTGTCGAAAATAAAATTTACCGTGGTAACTATTCATAATGCCCAAAAATGAAATGTAGCCTATTAACATAATTTGAACCAACTTATTCCAAATATGGAATTAAATTTTCCAAATTCAAGACTCAGAAGTTGCAAAAAAGTAATTTAAAATTAATCCTGTTGTCGAACAAAAACGGGTTTTTGTTTATAACATTGCAAAGGATTGAAATGATTTTACCTATGAATTCATTGTAAAATTGATTATAATTACATAATTTATATTAAATGGTAAAATATTTTCTATTTTATACTTTAAAAACATTAAATATTATAATTTAACCATATAAATTATCTCAATGAAAAAGGATGTTTTTAATTAAAATTTAGCGTGTTTTTACTATTCATTAAAATATAAACGTTACCAGAAAAATATTAAAAAATTATCCAAAGAAAATTATTATATTCTTATTGCAATTAATATGTTTATTTTTAAAATTTGAACATATAAATGTGTCAAAATGATATTTAAAGTGGGCGCGCCATCAAAAGGCGGCTAAACTACATTTTTTTAAAAAATATTTACTTTACCCGAAAATTTTATTTTGTTCTCATACCATGTTCTAGTATATGAGTAAGATTAATGATAATGTTCTAAAATTCAAAATGTGGTTAATACTATTCATAACAGCTTGTTCATAATAATATTATTACAATATATTTTTGATTAGTGAAACTCGGTATTTCGTACAACACACGCCATTGATGAAAGTCCCTCTTGCGTGTAATGCAAGCCAAGTCAGGGTTACATGTAATGCAATATTCTTTTTGTGTTGCATATTACATAATCAAAACACCATTCCATTATACATAGATCAAAATCTAAACTCAATGTTGTGTAAAATGAATTTTATTCAAAAGAACTTGAAATTGTGTGCAACACAAGCCAAGAATAGTGTTGTGTATACTACAATATAATCTAGTGTTGCATATAGCACAAGATAGTATTGGTGTAGAGTACAACACAAGACATCAAAAAAATTAAAAAATATATTTCTCATTAAATATTAGGGTGTTACAATCTACCCCCCTTAAAATGATTTTCACTATCGATATTTTTCAGGGTTAAAAATTGTTTACAACTTGAAAGTTTCTTTTATAGAAACCCTAATTGTAAAAAGGAATACCAAAACATATTTTTAAAAAGGAAAGTTAGAAACAAAACAGTCACCCAAAGTAACTCAGCACTGGGTTTCCATATAGGATAATACTGGTGAAAATATTGATATAGAAGAGAAATCTAACCATCAAGGTCATGTGGAGAGTGGTAGAGAACATGGCTATGTAAAAGCCAACAATTAAAAAGCCATAAATTTTTGATGATCTAAGGCACCATTTGATTCATTAGATATGAGGTAACTATGGCAATATGTTTTTTTCAATATCATTTCCCTAAAGATGAAAATTTTCGAATTAAAAGAAATACTTACTTGATTTTGGTACAATCTCAACATTGGATATTCCATAAACAATCTCCACTTCATCTCTTAAATAAATGAAGTTTAATTTGTCATTTTTGAAGTGTTATAAATCATTCTATTGAATGATATGTCATTCCTTCTGTCTCTATCACAAAAATGTTAGCACATGTTATTGAATATACATAAGTCCATCTATGGTGAGATTAATCATATATGGTTCCTAAAATGGACTTATACTTCATATATAATACTGCTTAATAAAATAAAACTAATTTATACTAACCAGGGACTTCTTATAGGCTAGCGGTAGGTGATAATGACCTGTCACACTTTGGTTGTGGGTTTGATTCCTGCAACCTTGTCTAATGCGATGGGTTGTTGCTCGTCCTGCAGGTTGTCCTTTTTTTAAAACTATACTATTATTCAAGAAATAATATCAAAAGGTTATAGCATTAAATAAATACTATCTAATGTCCAACTTAATCCATTCCAATCTTTAGGATTTTCCAAAAATAATTTTGTCCAAGCTTACAGTACAAAGAAAACAATTTCTAGAAAGGTCACTTACCAAGCATCTGAACACAACCATTTATCCCCCATATATCATAAGATATATCTTGTTGGACAAATTCCAAATATGTGAATACCTTAATCATATATTCTCTTGAAACATGAATTACCATAGGAACTTAGTGAAAACATGAACGTTGTATAAAGTTAACTCTTTACAAATACCAAAATCCCAAAATTTCTATATACTCAAACCATGATATCAGTTTGTCCTTATATCAATCATGAGCTCATTAATACTATCAAACATATTATTTTCCCATTATCCCTTCATTATGTGCATATAATATGATTTCGAAAAATATTTCAATCACTTTTCATGGTAACCACTACAATACAATTATTGAAAACCAATAAATAAATATTCTAATATTCCATGATACTATAAATGAGATTCCACAACACTATTTTGGAATCCTGTTAAATAAACACTTAAAAATTCCACCACTTCGTTGTCATATTCAAAATCACCAATAGTGACCGCATGTGACTTCCCTTTGCCCTTTTCCTTAAGAGGATGTTTATGTCGATCATCATTCACCCTTGGATTAGGGCATTGGTTAGCATAATGCTACATTTCCTTGCACGTGTAGCATTGAAGTGTTGGTGGTGAGTTCTCTATAGCCTTTAACCTATTCATATCATTAGTTACCTTTTTCCCAATACTTCGGCACTCTACTTCTTACTAACCATATTTTCCACACTTAAAAAATTTTCTGGTCCCTTTAAGAAAATATCCACGATGCTTCTTTTCACACTTTGATCATAATGAAACATTCGTCTTCTTTCCACCAATGTTTTGATATTTTTCCTTGAACTCCATCCTTTGTTTCTTGTCAAAACAATGAGATTGATATGTAACAGCAACTTCAATCTCTACCTTGATAGCACAATGAACAATTTCTTCATAGCTACTGAAGTATCTTATAGATAATTCCCATTGAAGACTAGTTTTAAGCCACTGAAGAATTGATCAACTTTATATTTAGGTTGGATGATAAATCCATATGCATACATTTCAAGCCTTGTAAATTTCACCTTATATATACCAACCAATTCATCATCTTTTTTATTAAGCTCAAAGAACTGCTTTTCCATCATTGTTCAAAGAATAAGAGGGAAGTACTTATTGAAAAACAAGTTTGTGAACTCGTCCCATTCAAGGGATTTAATTTCTTTTTAGGGCCTTATATTCTTAATTAGAGTCCACCACTGGTCTGCTTCGCCTTCTAAATGGTAAACAAACAAGATGAATTTTTCAATTTTTGAACAGCGATGTATGGAAAATATATTTTCAATGGTACTGATCTATTGTTCAGAAATAAGTGGTTAGAAGACCCATTGATTGAAGGTGGAAGTTGCCTCATATAAGACTCAATAGAATATTGTTCCCTTCTCATCTCATTTGGACGTCCAGAATGATTTATAGCTTGTGTAAGTACAAAAATAATATTTTTCATTCCATCTCTCATAACATTGGTTTGTTCACGAGGAAAATCATTTAATTTTCCATTACATTGATCAACCATGTCCCTTTGGGTTCCAACCATCGTCTTAAACCCAAAAATAATAGTGTGATAGGAAAAGAATAATGCTTGAAAAAAAAACATAATAAATTCGAAGTACCTTCAATATCTAACATCTTAGGATTAATTATATGATCATTACCATAATTATAGGACAATAACCAATACTTATACTTAACCTTAGGTAAATCCCTAGACATACCTTAGAAATATCTCTACGGATCTCACTAAAGTTTTCGCATCCTAGTTTCCAAAGGTTAAATAAACATTTTCTCTGATACCAACTATAAAGACCCAAATCTTGACATAAGTAGACATTACATTAATTTGGCAGAATACTTAATACATAACAAAAAAGATTCCCAAAGACTGTATTAATTTATTTTCTTTGTAAACTCGGAACATAATCTTCTAATCATGGTGGAAGATCTTCAACATCTCCCATAAAGATATTCCCCTTTTCTTTTCATACCTAAAACCTTTCTTTATATCTCAGGGAAATGTAAACATAAGAAGGTTGGGCTCAAATGCTCAGTAAGGGTAAATATAGAGAACATAAAACAATCCATAAACATTTGTATGTAAAAACATGAACATAAAACATCAAAATCTTGAGTAATGACATACATATTGGCGGTACATAAGAAATTATTCATAAAAGATCATTTATCATGATAAAATAGCATGGAAATAAAATATGGAATTGTGGAAGACCATGAATAACATGATATGATTTCCATAGTAACAAAGACATTTCTTGCATGACCATTATAGTGGAAAAAGTCCATTACTGAACCGGGTTTACTTGTCGTTCCAGCCCTATATTGCTGAACCAGATTTACTTATTGTTCTAGCCCTGTATTGCTGAATCAGATTTACTTGCTCTCATATCCTTGTCTATCTCATAAGATATAAATAATTAACCAATACAATGGAGAGAGATATTGGTCTCACCCATCTCATAATGAAACCATTATTTTGTGTGCCACAAAATCATAAATCATACAACATAGTATAACCCATGTATTAAAAATGGGATTCTTAATCATCATGCCATCATAAAATAATCCATATAAGATAAAAGTTCTTCATAAAAATAATTCCATCATAACATAATCAAATAAATGTAATAATAGTGATAGAAACATAACCCTATATCATCTTAGTTGAAAAATAATTTTGATAAAACACTTGAACTCTGTTCTTGAGTAAAATATCATTTCTTCTACAAAATAATTTTCTTTTCTAAAAATGACATGCAATTTTAAAAGAAAAGAATTTTGTTGAAAATAATCCTGAAATCTTGTAGAGTAATATTAATCGAAATAAGGTGTTATGAAACCATAAAAATTTGTTTATACTGTATAAGTTAAAAGAACATAATTCTCGTACTTTTTCCAGAGAAGTCAAAAAGTATCTCGTATGGTAAACAAAAGAAAGATTCATTCCATAACACATAGTAAAAGCCAAAAAGGGGTAAACATGAGTTTAAAAATACATGGAAGAATATTAAATACTTTCTAAAAAAATTTATATAAAACATGTAAATGGATGATAAATATAACCCCAATAAATACTTACGAACAAACAATCTCGGATAAGAACGAGATTAGAATAATTACCCCTTACCGTAGGTCCAATTTCTTATGTATCTATCCCAAACCCCTGTATAGTGGGTTTAGACATATTATTAACTTGTAACAGAACCATAATAATATTTATGATATCATATATGATTCACTTATGACTTTATATTACTCTTTTATTTGTCAATTATTTTTTAAAGCAGCATTTTGGGTAAAATCGTTTAATTTATCATAAGTGTTTTGACTTGTAATTATTAATATGATTACTTAGATCAAGATTAATTACATACAAAATGTAAAACAAGATTTATATATAATATATATTCATCATATAAATATATACAATAGATCGATAAATGGAATGAAATACACAATTCTTGGAGACGGTAGGCAGTACGTACGCATGAACACTATTTTAATTTCCTTATTAAAATTGAATTGAATTAAGTAAATGAAATATATGTACACATAAACATAGTATCATTATTATGTCATATATTTCATTATTATTTGTTATATATACTTTATAATCATTCTTTATTGGTTAACATGGAGAGTAAATCTCATGGCGTCGTGGAGACAGTAATCCATATGTATGCACAAGCGACGATATCATTCCCATGATCGTGGAATTGTATTGAAGTGTATGGTGTATAATATTTCATAATCAACATCACTTTACAATAATAATATATAGTTATTTATTCCATCATTATACCCATCCAAGTATGTTGGTGATTAAATAAAATATTACACCACGGTGTGGAGACGGTAAGCCATACGTACGCACACGTGGTGATTTAATTTTTCATAGGATGGATAGAAGATGGAATATGGTTGTTTCATATTCATAATAACATATTAGTATATGAATTGTATTGGAGTTGTTACTTAATAATAAAACAACTCATATATAGGAAGTAGAAGAAGAAATAAGTTTGATGAAATCAGTAAATGATATTACCTCTTCTTTGACGCGCCTCTTCTAAACCTCCTCTTAGGGCACTAAATATGGTCATTAAAGATAACCAGGACCTATAGTGTGTTTATAGGTAAGTGGATAATGGAAATGGTCAGGGTTTGACCGAGTTTGAATTCTCAAAAATGGTGTAACGAGGAGAGGGAGGAGGTTCCCTTTTATAAGGGAGGAGAGGGGCACATTTGGAAACCTAAAAAATATTAATTTATAATAAATTCAAAACCCACTGAAAAACCACCAAATATGACTCAAATTCACATATTAGATGCGATATGGTTTTAATCTCATCAACCAATCAAATTTAGACATTTTTTAGTTTATTTTTAACCATATCATTTTGATTAATCCTTATTTAATCTATTTAATTTTATTTGTGGTAATAATATTCTAACTTTTAAATAGTTATATATACTTACTTTCGTGTTGTGAATTGTTCATAATATTATACTTTATGAAATGTTCCACCATATAAATTTCAATTTTTAATTTTTAAATATTCAGTTTTTGTTTTTTAAAAGAATTAATAATATGGTATTTTTATAAAATATCAATTGTGGCAATTTTTACACTATTCAATTTTTTGACTTTAAATAAAATACACATAGAGGATATATTTGAACCAAAATATTTAATAGATTCATACCATGTCATATTCATCTATAAAATTCGTGGATAACATTAATTATATAACATATTATTTATTTTAATAATTTTAATACCAGTTATTTTATGTTTCTTTTAATAGAATAATTAATACATAATTTTTGTTTAATTATTTAATATACTTATTTGTTGCATAAAAATTAAAACTAAAATACTATAATGAATATAACTCCAATAGAGTTGATAAGAATACTTTTACCAGAATTTATCATCTAAAAAACATAATATTTAAGTTGTTATAATTATTAAATTATGATTGTGACAACTTTGACATTATTAATAATAAAATAATCACAACTGGAAAAATACCCTATACCAACGGTTTGTAACCGTTGGTATAGGTCCCCAAACCGTTGGTATAGGCTATACCAATGGTATGGAGGACCGTTGGCAAGTAAGTCCTGACAATAGGTCTATACCAACGGTTCTAAAAACCGTTGCTATAAGTAATTAAAAAATCTATACCAACGGTTCTCAAAATCGTTGGTATATGTATTTCAAAAAAGAAACATATGGTGGGATTTGATCCTAGGACCTCTTGTTTATAACGGAATGACTTAACCACTAACCTAACATGACTTTTGTTAACATAATTTCATAAATATATATATGTATTGTTCTAAATATTTTAAATTTTGATTTATATAATGTTCTCCGTAGGTAGATTCTAAAAAAAATCAAAGGACCTTTCCCAACGGTTTGTAAAACCGTTGGTATAGCTCTTTCCCAACGGTTTTGCAAACCGTTGGGAAAGGTCTTGCTTTTTTTGGGTATTTTGGCCGAAGGCTGAACTCTGGACACCCTTTCCCAACGGTTTGGGAAAACCGTTGGGATAGGCTACCCTTTCCCAACGATTTGGCCAAACCGTTGGGAAAGGGTACCTATACCAACGGATTTTACAAACAGTTGGTATAGAAGCGTTGGGAAAAATCATTTTTCCAGTAGTGAATATAAATGTCATAATCTATTTTATATGGATCTAAATGGTCCCAAAGTCTACCAGTGGATGATTTTGGTATATATATACTCAACCTAAAATTTTTTGTCTTGTTATTTGGACTTTTTATTGGTATTATTACTTTAATAAAAACTCTATTATTCATTTTTCACTAAATAAATAATTTCTGCATCCTTAATGTATAAGCTATTAAGGTAATAAAATATTTCTTATAAATTACAAAGAAATTATAATGATAAAAAAACATTATATATTTAAAATTAGTATTTATAATCAAATATATATTCTTATATTGAAAATACATTAATTATTAACGTTTGAGTGAGACATGATTGACTTTCCTTTAAATAAAATAAATTAATGGTCTTAACTGTAACACCCCATGATTTTATGAAAAATATTCTTTTTAATTATGTTGTACGCTACACCAAAAGGAGCTTGCTCAACACGCATCCTTGACTTGGCTTGCATTACACGCAATCACGACCTTCCTCGATAGCGTGTATAGTACGAAATACCGAGTTTCACTAAACAATGATATGCTATTAAAATATTATTAAAACTAGCCATTATGAATAGTAATAACCACTTTTTGAAATTTTATAAATTTTATCTTCCAAAATGGAATTCAATTTTGGATTCGGAATATCGAAATTAGCATAGGGTGAAATTTTGGTTCTTTTCGGAAAACATTCATATTCTGATGAATAGTGAAAATTAATAAATTTTAATTAAAAAACAACTTTTTTAATAGAAATAATTAATAGTGATAAATTATTAATTTGAGTGGGTTTAAAGTATATTTAGAATATATTTTTACAATTTAATACAATGTTGGTCATTGGATGTAATTTCACATTTAAACCAGACCTAAATAAGTGTCAATCTTTTGATAGTTATTATCTCTTAAAAACATACTATTTGTTTTGATGACGGGAATTAATTTTTAAATTAGTTAATGTAACTGATATGTTTTGAATTTGGTAAAATAAACATCATTTTTGAATTCATAATATCAAATATAGCTTAGGCCTAATTTTTGGTATTTTTCTGGAAACATTCATTTTTTGATGAATAGTGAAACCACTAAGTGGTAGTTAAAAAATTGAATTTTTTCATAAAACATAATTTTACTGCTTCTGTGAGTGGAATTTCAAAAATCCGAGAGACACGGTTGATTTCAGTAAGTAAAATGTGGTTCAATGAGATGAAAATAATTTTTGGTGAATAGTAACTTTTTACTTTTATTTACCATGGTTAAAAGTAAATAGGATAGTTAAGGGTAAAAATGATATTATTATTACCCTAACACATGTCATAATTATATTGGATAAGTGTAATTCGACCAATAACAACCTTAGGAATAAAATATGACCATTTAGGCCCACTTGGATTAGAATAGGACATTTATTATCAATTTATTTAAAGAAGGGTTAAAATAGTTAAAATCAAAGTTTAATAACAAAATCATTTTTAATATTGGGTTATACATAAGATAAATTCGACTATAAATATTCATTATAAATCTAAAAAGATTTCCTACATAAATGTATTTTATTTGTAATTTTTAGACTTAAAATAATTTAATTTATTTATGATACAATGATGATGCAGTAATTATCTTAATAATGAAATATTGACATAATTGATGTTATAAATACCCAAATAAATAAAATTTCAGACTTTTTATGAATTCCACTAATTTTATAGGTTAATATAACATGTTAGTATTGATTGAATTAACTTTTTAGAACAAATCATTCTGTTATGATTTTCACAAAAATCAATTACTAAATAGTGTCAAAATTGACATAAAATAGTTTTTAAAAAACATATTATATTATTAATTTTTATTTTATTCCTAAAAATCTAAGGTTCGGCCAAATGACATATATAAGGTTATATATATTAATAATAAACAACTTGGGGTTCTTTTGGCTTATTATAGTAATTTTATTAACCTTATAGTGTAAGAACACAAGAAGACACGGTAAAAGTAAAATTATTTAACTTAATGTTAAATCTAAAAGATAAGGTTAAAATAGGAACCTAAACTTGTCTAAATTATATTGGATGAGAGGATTTCGACCTATCCCCACCTTATCTTATAAATAAATCAATTTGGAGCTATTTAAAACCGAACTTGACGTTATAATAAAATAATATTTTTTGTTATTCCAAAGGTGCCCCTCTCCTCCCTTATAAAAGGGCACCCCCTCCCTCTCTTCCTCACAACACTTTGAGCCTTCATGCTCGAACAACCTCTGCCAAATTCTCTTATCCACTTCCCTAGAAACATCCTAGAGGTTATGGTCTTCCTCAAAAGACCAATTTTAGTGCCCTAAGAGGAGGTTTCAAAGAGGCACTTCAAAGAAGAGGTAATTTCCGTTACCGATTCTTTCACCTTTATTTCTTCTTCCACTTCTTCTTATAAGACTGTTTCATTATGAAGTAATAACATCAGTATCACTCATATAATGATATGTTATTATAATTATGAAACAACCCTATTTCACCATCTAGCCATCCTACGGAAAACAAAATCACCGCGCGTGTGTACGTACGGAATACCGTCTCCACGCCGTGCTGTAATCTATTTTACACCACCACCTTACTTGGATGGGTATAATGGTGTAAATAATAACTATATATGACTATTGTAAAGTGATATTGATTCTGTAATAGTATACATACACTCAAATAAAATTCCACGATCATGGGAACGATATCATCGCTCATGCGTACGTACGGAATATCGTCTCCACGAAGCGATGAGATTCATTCTCAATGATTAACCATTCATGGATGATTATAAAGTATATATAATAAGAAATCAGGAAATATATGAAATAATAATGATACTGGATTTATGTGTATATATATTTATGTCATCTACTTAATTCCATTCAACTCAATAAGCAAACAAAAATAGCGTTCATGCATACGTACAACCTATTGTCTCCATCAACGGTGTATTTCTTTCCATTTACTGATTTATTATATATATGTATATTATGAATATATATTATATATAAATCATGTTTTATATTCTGGAATTAAGTAATCATGATCTAAGTAATCATATGAATAATTACAAGTCAAAACACGGACGACAAATGAAACGATTTTACCCAAAACACTTTTTAACATGGAATTTACAAAAGAACGGGTAATATAAAGTCATAAGTGAACCATATATGATATCATAACAATGAATATGATTCTGTAATAAGTCAATGACATTATTTAAATCATTATACAGGAGGTTCGGACACTTACGAAGCAAATCGGACCTAAGGTAAGGGATAAATTTTCAATCTCATTTTTTATCCGAGATTGCATATATGTTAGTATTTACTGGGGTTATGTTTATCATCCCTGTCCATGTGTTCTAAAAATGTTTTTATAAAATGTTTACTATTCTTCCATGAATTTATAACGTCAGTTTTACCCTTTATTGACTTTTTACCACATTGTATGAATGGAATCTTTCCTTTGGTTACCATATAAGGTACTTTTTGACTTTTTCGACAAAAGTACGAGGAGAATTTTATTTTTAACTTATACGGCGTGAACGGATTTTTACAGTTTCATAACGCCTCATTTTCAAGAAGATTCCTCTACAAGATTGCATGATTATTTTCAACAAAACACTTTTCTTTTAAAATTTCATGGAATTTTGTGAAAAGAATATGATTTTAAATAAGAGAGGATATTTTTCTCAAGAATGGAGTTCAAGTGTTTTATCAAAATTATTTTCCATCTATGATAATAAAGGGTTCTGTTTTTATCTCAATTATTACATTGATTTGATTATGTTGTGATGGAATTATTTTTATGAATTATTTTACTTATATGAATTGTTTTATGATGTCATGTTGTTTAAGAATCCCATTTTTATTACATGGGTTATGCTATGATGTATGGTTTATGATTTTGTGGCACACATAAGAATGGTATCATTATGAGATGGGTGGGACCTATATCTCTCTCCAATGCATTGGGTAATGATTTTATATCTCATGAGATAGACATGGCTGGAACGGTAGGTTATACTGGTTCAGTGAAACAGGACTGAAACGAGGAGTGAACTCAGTTCAGAAAGGGGCTTTGTCCACTAAGATAGTCTTGGAATTGAGTCTTGAATAATTAGAAATGATTCTCTATGATTATGTGTGTATGCCACAATGTTTCATGTTTTAAGTTATGATTATTGGGATTACATTTCACTACTATGATTTATCCCATGTTATGAAATTATGATCTCTTTTGCAGGTTAAGATTTCCAAAAGATATGTTCTTATGAATATGATGTGATTGATATTTCTTCTGTTTACCCTTACTGATCATTTGAGCTCTCCCTTTTATGTTTTCTTTTCCCCAAGATATAAAGAAAGGATTTAGGTTTAAAAAAAGAAGATATTTCTGGGAGATGTTGAAGATCTTTCACCATGATTAGAAGATTATATTCCGAGTTTCCAAAGACACTAAATTATTACGGTCCTTGTGTGTGTGTTTTTGTTATGTACTAAGTATTCCGCAAAAGTAATGTAATGTCTATGTATGTTAAGCTTCGGGTCTCTACAGTTGGTATTAGAGGAAAGGTTTAGTCAACCTTTGGAAACTAGGATGTGAAAACGTTAGTGAGATCCCTAGAGATATTTCTAAGGTATGTCTAGGGATGTCCCTAAGGATAAGTATACGTATAGGATATAGTCCTAGAACTACAGTAACGATCTTAGACTTTAACCTAAGATGTTAGATATTGATGTTACTCCCCCTTTATTATGATTTTTTCCTCTAACAATATTCTTTTTGGGTTTTAGAAAATGGCTGAAAACAAGATGATTCACGATAATTGAGGATATTATGGACAATGGAATGATATTCTTCATGAGAAACCAAATAAAATGGGATTTGGAAGTCCAAACATCATTATTATGCCAAATCAGCTATCTCATAATATGATCAATAAAGTAAAATTTCATAAGTTTCCTGACTCGGCTAATAAGAGAAAGATGGAGTTTCATGATGATCATAGAGGAAAGAAAGTTCAATTTCCCCTATGTTAATCATGTGAGAAGAGGCATCAAGGAGAATGTTTCAACGGAACTGGAAGATACTTTGGGTGAGGAAAAGAAGGACACAAAGCCAGTAAGTGCAATGGAAAAGGTTCAGTTAACCCCAGGGATGAGGATAATGGTATTGCTATGACATCAACAATGGTTAAATGTTTTAAATGTGGATTGTACAGGCATTATGCAAACCAATGCCCTAAGGGAATGTCTCATGAAGAGAATCAGTACGGTCATATGGGTAGTATTTATGTTGATGATGATGAAGAGACTACAAATGATATGTAAGATGAAAGAATTGTTGAAGCTCGGTCAATGGTTTAAGAAGGTAGTGGAATAATTACATGATTATCAAGTGTAATGTTGTATAAGTAATATCATGGTACAATGGAATAAAGAGACATCTAAGGATTGTTACACTGTTGTCTTCCCTTAAGTTTTGAAGGTGTGTGATGAATGGTACCAGTGTATTTGGAAAGTACATGATATGTGCATAATGAAGGGATAAAGAGAATATTAAATGTTTGATAGTATTCATGAGCTCATGACTGATATAAGGAGAAGGTCATATCATGGTTTGAGTATATATAATTTTTGTGATTTTGGAATGTGGAAAGAGTTAACTTTTGACAGCATTCATGTTTTCACTAAGGTTCAATGGGTATTCATTTTTCAAGAGAATACATGATTAAGGCCTTCGAATGATTGGAATTTGACCAAAAAGACATATCTTATGATATATGGGGATCAACGATGGTATTAAATATCTGATAATCGTTTTCACTATATTTTGAGAGTGGACTGCAGTATTATGGATAAGCCTAAATATTGGAATGTATTATGTTGGACATAAGTTTGTATTGTTTAAGGATGGAAGTTTTTTCAATATTATTGATGGGATGGTATAGTAATAAAGTTTTAGAAAAAGGACAACCTGTAGGACGGGCGACAGTCCATCGCGTTGGACAAGGCTGTGGGAATCGAACCCACAACCGAAATGTGACTGGCCTTTATCTCCTACCACTGGCCTACAGGAAGTCCTTGTTTAGTAGAAACTAGTTTTATTATATTAAGCAATATGATATATGAATTATAATCCCATTTTAGGAACCATATATGATTAATCTCACTATAGATGGACTTATGTATTTTTGATAATTTTTATGACCTTTTGGTTGAGAGAGATGGAATGACCCATCATTCTATCACATGATCTGCTAACACATCAAAAATAACAAATTCAACTTCATTTCATTAAGGGATGAAATGGAAATTGTTCAATTAACGAACAACAATTAGATTGTACCAAAATCATGTAAGTATTTATTTTAATGATCTTGAAAACTAAAAATGTTGTCCTAGTGCCCTTATATCTGATGAATCAGATGGTACCTTAGATCATCACAAATCTATGGATTTGTGATTTCTGGATTTTCCATAGCCATGTTCTCTACCACTCTCCATCAGAACATGATGGTTAGATTTTTCTTCCATATCCATATTTTCACCTGTGTTCTCCTACGTGGAAACCCAGTGATTAGTTAATTTGGGTAACCATTACATTTCATACTTTAGTTTTTAAATCCAATTTTTGGTAATCCTTTTTTACGATGTGGGTTTCTATTAAAGAAACTTTTGAATAGTAAACCATTTATAACCCCGACGAATTTCAAGGGCGAAATTCATTTTAAGGGGGGTAGAATGAAACACCCCAAGAATTTATGAGAAATATTCTTTTTAATTGTGTTGTACACTACACAAAAAGGAGCTTGCTCAACACGCATCCTTGACTTGTCTTTCATTACACGCAATCGCGACCTTCCTCGATAGCGTGTGTAGTACGCAATACCGAGTTTCACTAAACAACGATATGCTATTAAAATATTATTAAAACAAGCCGTTATGAACAGTAATAACCACTTTTTGAAATTTTATCTTCCAAAATGGACTTCATTTTTGGATTAGGAATATTGAAATTCGCTTAGGGTGAAATTTTGGTACTTTTTGGATAACTTTCATATTCTAATGAATAGTGAAAATTACTAAATTTTAATTAAAAAAAACTTTTTTAATCGAAATAATTAATAGTGATAAATTATTTATTTGAGTGATTTTAAAGTATATTTATAATATATTTTTACAATTTAATACAATGTTGGTCATTGGATGTAATTTCACATTTAAACCATACATAAATAAGTGTCAATCTTTTGATAGTTATTATCTCTTAAAAACATGCTATTTGATTTGACGACGGGAATTAATTTTTAAATTAGTTAATGTAACTAATATGTTTTCAATTTGGTAAAATAAACACCATTTTTTAATTCATAATATCAAATATATCTTAGTCCTAATTTTTGGTATTTTTTTGGAAACATTCATTTTTTGATGAATAGTGAAACCACTAAGTGGTAGTTAAAAAACTGATTTTTTTCATAAAACTTAATTTTACCGCTTCTGTGAGTGGAATTTCAAAAATCCTAGAGACATGGTTGATGTCAGTAACTAAAATGTGGTTCAATTAGATGAAAATAATTTTTGGTGAATAGTAACTTTTTACTTTTATTTACCACGGTTAAAAGTAAATAGGGTAGTTAAGCGTAAAAATGATATTATTATTACCCTAACACATATATTAATTCTATTAGATAAGTGTAATTCGACCAAAAACAACCTTAGGAATAAAATATGACCATTTAGGCCCGCTTGGATTTGGTTAGGACATTTATTATCAATTTATTTAAAGAAGTGTTAGAATAGTTAAAATCAAAGTTTAATAACTAAATCATTTTTAATATATGGTTATACGTCAGATAAATTAGACTATAAATATTCATTAGAATGATAAGAAGATTTCCAACATAAAATTATTTTATTTGTAATTTTTAGACTTAAAATAATTTAATTTATTTATGATACAATAATGATGCAGTAATTATCTTATTAATGAAATATTGACATAATTGATGTTATAAACACCCAAATAAATATAATTTGAGACTTTTAATGAATTAACTAATTTTCTAGGTTAATATGAAATGTTAGTATTGATTTATTTAACATTTTTCCAACAAATCATTCTGTTATGATTTTCACAAAAATCAATTACTAAATAGTGTCAAAATTGACATAAAATAGTTTTTAAAACAAATATTATATTATTAATTGTTATTTTATTCCTAAAAAACTATTGTTCTACCAAATTACTTATATAAGGTTATATATATTAATAATAAACAACTTGGGGTTCTTTTGGCTTCTTATAGTATGTTTATTAACCTTATAGTGTAAGAACACAAGAAGAAACGGTAAAAGTAAATTATTTAACTTAATGTTAAATCTAAATGATAAGGTTAAAATAGGAACATAAACTTGCCTAAATTCTATTGGATGAGAGGATTTAGACCGATACCCACCTTAGATTCAAAAGAAATCAATTTGGAGCTATTTAAAACCGAACTTGACTTTATAATAAAATAATATTTTTAGTTATTCCAAAGGTGCCCCTCTCCTCCCTTATAAAAGGGCACCCCCTCCCTCTCTTCCTCACACCACTTTGAGCCTTAATGCTCGGCCAAACTCTTCCAAATTTTCTTCTCCACTTCCCTAGAAACATCCTAGAGGTTCTGTTATTCCTCAAAAGACCAATTTTAGTTCCCTAAGAGGAGGTCTCAAAGAGGTGCTTCAAAGAAGAGGTAATTTCCGCTACCGATTCTTTCACCTTTATTTCTTCTTCCACTTCTTCTTCTAAAGTTGTTTCATTATGAAGTAATAAAATCAGTATCACTAATATACTTATGTTTTATTATAAGTATGAAACAACCCTATTTCATCATCTATCCATCCTACGGAAAACGAAATCACCGCGCGTGCGTACGTACGGAATATCGTCTCCACGTCATGGTGTAATCTATTTTCCACCACCACCTTAATTGGATGGGTATAATGGTGTAAATAATAACTATATATGATTATTTTAAAGAGATATTGATTCTGTAAGAGTATACATACACTCCAATAAAATTCCACGATCATGGGAACGATATCATCGCTCGTGCGTACATACGGAATACCGTCTCCATGACGCGATGAGATTCATTCTCAATGATTAACCATTCATGAATGATTATAAAGTATATATAATAAGTAATCATGAAATATATGACATAATAATGATACTGGATTTGTGTGTATATATATGTATGTCATCTACTTAATTCCATTCAACTCAATAAGGAAACGAAAATAGCGTTCATGCGTACGTACGACCTACCGTCTCCATGAACGGTGTATTTCCTTTCAATTACTTATTTATTATATATATGTATATTATGAATATATATTATATATATATCATGTTTTATATTCTAAAATTAAGTAATCATGGTCTAAGTAATCATATGAATAATTACAAGTCAAAACACGGACGACAAATGAAACGATTTTACCCAAAACACTCTTTAACATGGAATTTACAAAAGAACGGGTAATATAAAGTCATAAGTGAACCATATATGATAACATAACAATGAATATGATTCTGTAATAAGTCAATGACATTATTTAAATCATTATACAGGAGGTTCAGAAACTTACGAAGCAAATCGGACCTAAGGTAAGGGATAAATTTTCAATCTCATTTTTTTATCCGAGATTGCTTATATGTAAGTATTTACTGGGGTTATGTTTATCATCCATGACCATGTTTTCTAAAAATGTTTTCATAAAATGTTTACTATTATTCCATGAATTTTTAAAGTCATTTTTACCCTTTATTGTCTTTTTACCACATTGTATGAATGGAATCTTTCCTTTGGTAACCAAATAAGGTACTTTTTGACTTTTCCGACAAAAGTATGAGGAGAGTGTTATTTTTAACTTATACGGCGTGAACAGATTTTTACGGTTTCATAACGCCTCATTTTCAAGAAGCTTCCACTACAAGATTTCATGATTATTTTCAACAAAACCCTTTTCTTTTAAAATTTCTTGGAATTTTGTGAAAAGAAAATGACATTAAAGAAGAAAGGATATTTTCCTAAAGAATGGTGTTCAAGTGTTTTATCAAAATTATTTTTCATATAAGATAATAAAGGGTTCTATTTTTATCCCTATTATTACATTGATTTGATTATGTTGTGATGGAATTATTTTTATGAATTATTTTATCTTATATGATTTTTTTTATGATGTCATGTTGTTTAAGAATCCCATTTTTATCACATGGGTTATGCTATGATGTATGGTTTATGATTTTGTGGCACACATAAGAATGGTATCATTATGAGATGGGTGGGACCTATATCTCCCTCCAATACATTGGGTAAAGATTTTATATCTCATGAGATAGACATGGCTGGAACGGTAGGTTATACCGGTTCAGTGAAACAGGACTGAAACGAGGAGTGAACTCGGTTCAGAAAGGGACTTTGTCCACTAAGATAGTCTTGGGAATGAATCTAGAATAATAATAAATGATTCTCTATGATTATGTGTGTATGCCACAAAGTTTCATGTTTTATGTTATGATTATTGGGATAACATTTCACTACTATTATTTATCCCATGTTATGAAATTATGATCTCTATTGCCGGTTAAGATTTCAAAAAGATATGTTCTTATGAATATGATGTGATCGATATTTCTTTTGTTTACCCTTACTGAGCATTTGAGCTCACCCTTTTATGTTTTCATTTCCCCAGGATATAAAGAAAGGATTTAGGTTTTAAAAAAAAGAAGATCTTTATGGGAGATGTTGAAGATCTTTCACCACGATTAGAAGATTATATTCCGATTTTCCAATGACACTAAACTATTATGGTCCATGTGTGTGTGTTTTTGTTATGTACTAAGTATTCCACAAAAGTAATGTAATGTCTATGTACGTTAAGCTTCGGGTATCTACATTAACCACATCCATGTGGGTTACAATATATTCCATTTGTACCCAAGTATGTTTTAGGGGGAAATTTTATCAACCAATTATATCAAGAAAAGTGTTAGGGTAATTTTATAATATTATTTTTACCCTTATTTACCTTTATCTATGGTAAATAAAATTTACCGTAGTTACTATTCATAATGCCCAAAAATATAAAGTATCCTATTAACATAATTTTAACCTAATTATTCCAAATATGGAATCAATTTTTCTAAATTCATGACACATAAGTTGTATAAAGTAATTTAAAATAAATCCCATTGTCGAAAAAATGAGTTTTTGTTTAAAACATTGCAAAATATTTAAATGATTTTACCAATGAATTCAATGTAAAATTAATGCTAATTACATAAATTATATTAAATGGTAAAAATATATTCTATTTATACTTTAAATCCATTCAAAATTAGAATTTAACCATAAAATTTATCTCGATGAAAAAAGTTGTTTTGATTAAAATCTATTGTGTTTTTACTATTAATTAAAATATGAACATTATCAAAAAAATATTAAAAAATTATCCAAAGTAAATTTTTAAATCATTATTGCAATTAATAAGTAGATATTGGCAAATATGACTTATAAATGTGTCAAAACAAGATTTAAAGTGTGTGCGCCATCAAAAAGCAACACAACTACATTTTTTTTAAATACTTATTTTACCCAAAAAAATTACTTTGTTCTCATACCATGTTCTATATATGTATACGATGAATGATAATCTTATGAAATTATAAATTGGTTAATTCTATTCATAACGGCTAGTTCATAATAATATTATAACAATATATTGTTGTTTATTGATACTCGGTATGAAGTACAACACATGCTATTGAGGAAGGTCGCTCTTGCATGTAATGCAAGCCATGTCTGGGTTTCATGTAGTGTAAGATTCATTTTGTGTTTCATATAACATAATAAAAACATAGTTCATTTATACATAGATCAAAATACATACTCGGTGTTGTGTAAAATGAATTTTATTCGAAAGAACTTGAAATTGTGTACAATACAAGCCAATGATAGTGTGGCGTATACAATAAGATGATACAGTTTTGCATATAGTGCAGGGTAATATTGGTGTAGCATACAACACAATACATCAAATAAATTAAAAGGAATATTTCTAATAAAATCTTAGGGTGTTACATTCTACCCTGCTTAAAATGAATTTCTCCCTCAAAATTCGTCAGGGTTATAAATCGTTTACTACTTGAAAGTTTCTTTCATAGAAACCCACAACATAAAAAGGAATACCAAAACATAATTTTAAAAAGACAATTTAGAAACATAATGGTCACCCAAAGTAACTCAGTCCTAGAGTTCCACATAGGAGAATATAGGTGACAATATGGATATGGAAAAGAAATCTAACCATCAAGTTCTGATGGAGATTGGTAGAGAACATGGCATTGAAAAATCCAACAATCACAAAGCCATAAATTTTTGATGATATAAGGTACCATCTGATTCATCAAATATGATGGCACTAGGACCGCATTTTTAGTTTTTAATATCATTTCACTAAAGTTGAAAATTTTTTATTAGAAGAAATACTTACTTGATTTTGGTACAATCTCACCATTGGTCTTTCCATGAAAAATTTCCACTTCATTTCTTAAAGAAATGAGTTGAGTTTATCATTCATGAAGTGTTAGCAGATCATGCGATTGAATGTTAAAGTCATTCCATCTGTCTTTATCACAAAAAGGTTAGCACAAGTTATTAAATATACATAAGTCCATCTATGGTGAGATTAATCCTATATGGTTCCTAAAATGGAATTTCATATATCATACCGCTTAATAAAAAACAAATTTATACTATCCAGGGACTAATTGTAGGCTAGTGGTAGGCGATAAAGCCCTGTCATACTTCGATTCTTGAAGCCTTATCCGATGCAATGTGTTGTCGCCCATCCTATAGGTAGTCATTTTTCTAAAAATATACTATTATTCTAGAAATAATATCAAAAATTTCAAGCCTTAAATAATACAATATGATATCCAACTTAATCCATACCAATCATTAGGCTTTTCCAAAATATTTCTATCCAAGATCATAGTACAAAGAAAACTATTACTTGAAAGGTCATCAACCAAGCATGTGAATACCATCATTTACCCCCCATATATCATAAGATATATCTTGTTGGTCATATTCCAAAAGTGTGAATACATTAATCATGTATTCTTTTTAAACAAGAATTACCATAGAAACTTTGTGAAAACACGATTGCTGTCAAATGTTAACTCTTTCCATATACCAAAATCCCAAACATTGTATATACTCAAACCATGCTATCAATTTTTCCTTATATCAGTCTTGAGACCATCAACACTATCAAAAATAATATTTTCTCTTTATCCCTTCACTATGCGCATATAATCTTCTTTCCAAAAATATTTCAATCATTTTTCATGGTTACCAGTACCATACAGTTATTGAAAAACAATACGTAGATATTCCAATATTCTATGATACTATAAATGAGATTCCACAACATTATTTTGGAATATTGTTACATAAACACATAATCATTCCACCACTTCGTTTCCATATTCAACATCACCAACAGTGATTGCATGTTACTTACCTTTTTACTTTTCCTCAAGAGGTTGTTGATGTCGATCATCATTAACCCTTGGATAGGGAATTGTTTTAACAAAATGCCCATTTTACTTGCACATGTAGAATTGAAGTGTTAGTGGTGCGTTCTCTATATCATTTTCTCTATTCATATCATTAGCTCCCTTTTTCTCATTACTTCAGCAATCAGCTACTCGATGACTTTCTTTTCCACACTTAAAACATTTTTACTCCCTTTAAGACAATCTCCACCATGCTTATTTCCACACTTTGAGCATAACAAAACATTCATCTTCTTTTCACCATTGTATTGGGATTTTTCCTTGAACTCCATCTTTCATTTCTTGTCAAAACCATTAGATGGATATCCAACACCAACTTCTAGTTCTACCTTGATTGAACAAAACACAATTTATTTATAGCTACTAAAGTCTCTAATAGATAATGCCCTTCGAAGACTTGGTTTTAAGCCACTGAAGAATCGATCAACTTTACTTTCATGTTGGATGATAAAGTTGGATGCATACCTTTCAAGCCTTGTAAAATTATCCTCGTATGTACCAATAGATTCATCACCCTTTTTCTTAATCTCAATGAACTCAATTTCCATCTTTGTTTGAAGAATACAAGGGATGTAATTATTGAAAAACATGTTCTTGAACTTGTCCCATTGCATGGATATAATTTCATCTTAGGGCATTGTATTCTTAATTAGACTCCACCACTGGTCTGCTTTACCTTCTTAATGGTAAACAACCCAAATGAAATTTTCATGTTCTGAAGAGTGAAGTATGGAAAATATATTTTCAATGGTACTAATCCATTTTCAGCAATAAGTGTATCATAAGTCTCATTTAAAGAAGGTAGACATTGCCTCATGAAGGACTCAATAGAATATTTTTCCCTTCTCTGCTCATTTGGAAGTCTAAATGATACATAGCTTCTGTAAGTATAGAAATAAAATTTTTCACCCCATATCTAATAACATTGGTTTGTTTAGGAGGAAAATCAATGCATTTTCCATCACATTGATCAACACGGTTCCTTAGGGTTCCAGACATCATCTAAAACCCAAAAAAATATTGTGAGAGGAAAAAAATCATTCTAGGTAGACAACATTATAAAGGGGGAGTACCTTCAAAATCTAACATCTTAGGTTTAATTATATGATCACTACCATAATTCTAGGATAATAAACTATACTTATACTTAACTTTAGGGATATCCCTACACATTCCTTAGAAATATCAATAGGGATCTCACTAAAGTTTTTTCATCCTAGTTTCCAAAGGTTAAATAAACCGTCAATCTGATACCAAATGTAGAGACCCAAAGCTTGAAGTACATAGACATTACATTAATTTTCTGCAATATGTAATACATAATAACAACGTACACCCAAATACCGTATTAGTTTCATGTATTCAGAAACTCGGAACATAATCTTCTAATCATGGTGGAAGATCTTCAACATCTCCCATAAAGATCTTCCCCTTATGTTTTCTTACCCAAAACATTTCTTTATATCCTGGGGAAAAGAAAACAAAAGAAGGTTGAGCTCAAATTCTCAGTAAGAGTAAACATGGAGAACATAAAACAATCCATAATCTTTTGAACGTAAAAACATGAACATAAAACATCAAAATCATGACTAATGGCATAAATCTTGGAGGTACATAAGGCATTGATCATAAAGTAACATTTATGTTGATAAAATAGCATAGAAATAAGAAAAGGAATTGTGAGAAACCATAAAACACAAGATATTATTTCCATAGTAGCAAAGAAATTTCTTCTATAACCATTGTAGTGGACAGAGTCTATTACTGAATCGGGTTTACTTGTCATTCCAGCCCTGTATTGCTGAACTAGATTTACATGTCATTCCAGCCCTGTATTGTTGAACCAGATTTACATGCCATCCCAACCATGTCTATCTCATGATATATAAATCATTACCAAATGCATCAGAGAAAGATATAGGTCACACCCATCTCATAATGAAACCATTATTATGTCTGCCACAAAATCATAAATCATGCATCATAGCATAACCCATGTAATAATATGGTATTCTTAATCATCATGCCATCATAAAATAATCCATATAAGATAAAAGTTCTTCATTAAAATAATTCCATCATAACATAATAAAATCAATGTAATTATAGGGATAGAAACATAACCCTATATCATCTTAGATGGAAAATTATTTTGATAAAACACTTGATCTCAGTTCCTGAGGAAAATATCCTTTCTTCTTCAAAATCATTTTCTTATCTCAAAATGATATGCAATTTTAAAAGAAATTAATTTTATTGAATGTAATCCTAAAATCTTGTAGAATAATATTCATCGAAATACCTCTTTATGAAGCTGTAAAAATATGTTCATTCTGTATAACTTAAAAAAACATTATTCTCGTACTTTTGTCAGAGAAGTCAAAAAGTATATAGTATGGTAAGAAAAAGATGTGTTCCTTCTATAACACATAGTAAAAGTAAAAAGGGGGTAAACATGACTTTAAATATACATGGAATAATAGTAAATACATTCTGAAAACATTTTTATAAATCTTGGAAATGGATGATAAATATAACCCCAGTAAATACTTACGAACAAACAATCTCGGATAAGAATGAGATTAGAATAATTATCCCTTACCGTAGGTCCAATTTCTTATGTATCTATCCAAGACTCTTGCATAGTGGGTTTAAAAATATTATTAGCTTTTAAAAGAACCATAATTATATTTATTATATCATATATGATTCACATACAACTTTATATTACTCGTTTATTTGTGAATTCCTTGTTAAAGCAGCATTTTGTGTAAAATCGTTCCATTTATCGTAACTGTTTTGACTTGTAATTATTCATATGATTACATAGATAAAGATTACTTACTTACATAATGTAAAACAATATTTAAATATAATATATATTCATCATATAAATTTATATAACAGATCAATAAATGGAATGAAATACACTGTTCGTAGAGATGGTAGGTCATACGTACGCATGAAAGCTGTTTTCCTTTACTTATTGAATTGAATGGAATTAAGTAAATGACATATATATACAAATAAATACAGTATCATTAATATGTCATATATTTCATTATTATTTGTTATATATACTTTATAATTTTTCTGGAATGGTTAACATGGAGAGTGAATCTCATGGCGTCGTGGAGACAGTAATCCGTACGTACGCACAAGCAACAACATAATTCCCATGAATGTGGAATTGTATTGAACAGTATGGTGTATAATATTTCTGAATAAACATCACTTTACAATAATAATATACAGTTATTTCTTCCATCATTATACCCATCCAAGTATGATGGTGATGAAATAAAATATTACACCATGGCGTGGAGACGGTAAGTCATACGTACGCACATATGGGGATTTAATTTTTTCATAGGATGGATAGAATATGGAATATGGTTGTTTCATATTAATAATAAAATATTAGTATACAATTTATACTCGAGTTTTTACTTAATAATGAAACAACTCATATAGTTTAAGTAGAAGAAGAAATAAGTTTGAATGAATCGGTAATGGATATTACCTCTTCTCTGATGCACCTATTCTAAACCTCCTCTTAGGGCACTACATTTGGTCATTGAAGAAGACCATGACCTCTAGTATGTTTATATGGAAGTTTATAAGGGAAATGGATAGGGTTTGACTGATTTTGAAGGCTTAAAATGGTGTTAAGTGGAGAGGGAGGAGGTTCTCTTTTATAAGGGAGGAGAGGGGTACTTTTGGAAACCTCAAAAATATTAATTTATAATAAATTCAAAACCCACTTAAAAACCACCAAAAATTACTCAAATTAGAATATTATATGATATATGGTTGTCATATCATCAACCAATAAAATTTAGACATGTTTTTTTTGTTTATTTTAAACCATATCATTTTAATTTATCCTTATTTAATCTATTCAGTTTTATTTGTGGTAATAATATAATAACTATCAAATTGTTATAAATCCGTACTTATGTGTTATGAATTGTTCATAATTGGATACGTTATGACATTTTTGACCATATAAATTTCAATTTTTAATTTTTAATTATTTTTTTTTTATTTTTAAACAATTTAATAATATGTTATTTTTATAAAATATCAATAGTGGCAATTTTGACACTATTCAATTATTTAAATTTAAATAAAATCCACAGAGCGGATATATTTGATCCAAAATATTTAATATATTCATAACATGTCATATTCATCTATAAATCTAGTGTATAACATTAATTATCTCATATATTATTTATTTTTATACTCTTAAAACAACTTATTTGTTGATTCTATTTATAAAATAATTACTAAATAATTTTTGTATAATTATTTAATATAATTATTTGTTGTATAAAAATTAAAAATAAAATACCATGATAAAGATAAATAAATTATATTTCATAAGAATACTTTTACAGAAATTTGTCATCTAAAAAACAGATCATTTAAATTGTTATAGTTATTAAATTATGAAGGTGACAACTTTGACATTATCAACAATAAACTAATATAAATGTCATAATCTCTTTTATACGGCTCAAAATGATCCCCAAGATGACTTTTGGATTCATATGATATATATACTCTCCCAATAAGTTTTGGTCTAGTTTTGGGGTCTCATGATGGGTATTATTACTTTAATAAAAACTATATTATAGATTTTTCACTAAATAAATATTTTTTCCATCATTAATGTATAAGCTATTAAGGTAATTAAATATTTCATAAAAAATTAAAAAATAAATTACCATGATAAAGAAAAACATTTTATATTTCAAATGAGTATTTATAATCGAATTTATATTCTTATATTAAAAAGACATTAATTATTAAAGTTTGAGAGAGACATATTTTAATTTCCTTAAAATAAAATAAATTAAAAGTGTTAATCACATCCAAGTGGGTTTCAATATATTTAATTTATACCCAAGTATTTTTTAGGAAAAAATATAATAAAAAATGGTATCAAGTCAAGTGTTAGGGTAATTTTATAATATTATTGTTACCCTTAATTACCTGATTTACCTTTACCTGAGGTAAATAAAATTAACCGTAGTTACAATTCGTACTACACAAAAATAAAGAGTAGCATATTAACATAATTTTAACCTAATAATTAAAAATATGGAATCCATTCTTCAAAATTCAAGACACAAAAGTTTCAGAAATTAATTTAAAATTAATCTTGTTGTCGAAAAAATAGGTTTTTCTTTAAAACATTGCAAAAGATTGAAATGATTTTACCTATGAATTAAATGTAAAATTAATGCTAATTACATAAATTATATTAAATGGTAAAAATTTATTATATTTATACTTTAAAACCATTCAATATTATAATTTATCCATATAAATTATCTTGATGAAGAAAGATGTTTTTAATTAAGATTTAGCATTTTCTACTATTCATTAAAATACGAACGTTATTAGAAAAATATTAAAAAAATTATCCAAAGTAAATTTTTATATCCTGATTGTAATGCATAAGTTTATTTTGAAAAATTGATATTATAAACATGTCAGAAATGATATTTAATGTGGGTGCGCCATCAAAAGGCGGCAAAACTACATTTTCTTAAAAATATGTATTTTACCCGAAAAATTAATTTTGTTCTCATACCATGTTCTAGAATATGTTTAAGATGATTGATAATGTTATAAAATTAAAAATGTGTTTTATACTATTTATAACGGCTTGTTCATAATAATGTTATAACAATATATTATTGTTTAGCGAAACTCGGAATTGCGTACAACACACACTATTGAGGAAGATTGATCATGCGTGTAATGGAAGCCAATTCAGGGTAACATGTAGTTAAATATTCCTTTAGTGTTTCATATAACATAATAAGAACATATTTCATTTATACATAGATCAAAATCTATACTCGGCGTTGTGTAAAATGAATTTTATTCGAAATAATCTGAAATTTTGTGCAACACAAGCCAAGAATAGTGTTGCGTATACTATAAGATAATACGATGTTTCATATAATGAAAGATAATATTGGTGTAGAGTACAAAAAACACATCAAATAAATTAAAGATAATATTTCTCTTAAAATCTTCGGGTGTTACAGATGTATCCATAGTTGTACACAAGGGGAAAAACCAATAGCCATTGGTTTTCTATAGGGGAAATATCCCTCTTGATAGACCAATATGGTAACATGATTATAGATACAGTTTAAAACCATGGATATAGGTCTTTTCAATTAACAAAAATAGTGGGTATAGTAAATTTAATCCTTGGTGATAAGGTTAAAATAAAATGTCACTTGTTGTATTTGAACAACATACCTCCACTTTCTATAACCAGATGGATAACCCCAACACTAAGAGTATTTATGGTTTATATTTATATTGCAATATATATAATTAGAACACATATAAATATGAAATAAACTATTTAAATATGTCTTCCCACACCCTTCCTACAGGGAATTTATCCCACACCATTTCATGGGAATCCTATAGCCACTGTTTACAAAAAAGGCGGTTATAACCAAGTAACTATACCAACTATTTTTAAAAATTGTGGCTATATCTTGGAAAAAACTCCTATACCCATGGATTAAAAACACCATGGATATAAAATTTACCTATATCTATGGATTAGTATAAATAGTGGTGATCATATGGTCATAGAAACTAGCAGCCATAGTTTTCAAAAAACATGACTATATGTCCGAGTCTATATGCATGTTTTCTAGTACTGTTATTTCCCTATTTTATAATAATTTAATAATTATTTCAATATATTAACCCATATTAGATCATTCAAATGGGGTTCATGTTTACTGTATTAAATTCCTATAACATGTTTTCAACCATCGGCTATAACCCTTCTCTTTAGACTTAATAATATTCTATAAAATTATGTTAACAATATTATATAAAAGATAAATAATGCAACCCAAGCCTTTTACATATAACGTTACATGATTTTAGGTATAATTATACCTGAGAGTACAATCCAAGGATCATTTAGTCTAGTGTCTTCGAAGACATGGTACATAAAACACAAAAGAATGGTCTAAAAACACTTCTTTATGTAATATTCCTAAATAGCTCCTGACTTCCTTTGAGCCCTTACATCAGCAAAGGGTACCATGGGGAACACATGAACAAAGGTATCACATGAAAAGCCTAGTAAGGTAATGAACATAAGGGAACATATTTAACACATGAGTTTGGAGGCATGACATAAAGATATCCAAAGAATGGAACCCATGAAATCATATCGTATAAGCATGGGATCATATAATCATGGATTCATATAAATCTGGCAGAATCATAAAAAATTTCATTGGTACGAGTCAAGGATAACTTCCAATCATGTTTCCAATTTTAGTACAGGTCAAGGCTAACCGCCAATCCCATTTCACATCGCATCTCATCAGACTTAACCTTACCCAATGCAATGGAGCACTATCTGGGGGAACCCATATCCACATTTTCATGAATATTCATTCGACATCAATAATACTTCCACATAAATAATCATACTTAATCAACCATACATAAACATAAGGGTACCCATAGAAAGAATTGGGTACCACAACCATGACATAAAGAATAACCAATGGTAATATCATGAAAGTGTCCATGAAAGAATGGGATTAGAACATACATGGAATTTCATAAGGTAAAATAGGAATAGAGCATGGTAAGTGGTGTCAAATAGAAGTGGCAACATATAAGAAATGTATTTGAGAAACATTAGCATTAAAACATTTTTGTGTGGTTTTAAGGAAAATACTATTGAGATTTTAAAATATTAAAGAATATATTATTTTATATAAAACCATAATTTACCTAAGAAGGTTTTCATAACAAAAATACTGATTTTTTAAAGATAATGGTGTCCTAAAATAGAGAATATAGAGCACTTTAAATTTGGTTAAAAATTTGGGAAGTCCCTTTAAAACATGTTTTCTTATCAGAATGTTCTAAGGAGTTAATATTTTAAAAACATGTTTATCCTTGAAATAAAGTGATGAAAGGGTCTTGATATGTGAATTCTGTACAACTAAATAGAATTTATCGGCATGGTGTCCGGTGTACCCAACGGGGCTTGATGAGATATATAATGGGTTTCTCGTCACATTGACAACATGAGGGACGTATGTGTGAGGTGATAAAGCATAACCCTCATTTGGGATTACACATAAAATTACATATCATAGAGGACATCATGAATAAGAGTGAAATAGATAGATCCCATACCTTAAATCCATTAATGTTTTCCATTAGTTATTATAGACTTGAATAAACAAATTAATCTTATTAGTTCATACATCCAGAACCTCTTCTATATGTAATTGAATTATTATAACCATTTTTAGTTCATTCAAGGCCTTTATGATTAGTTATAAGGTTCAATTTCATTGTTCTAGCCCATTTTTTTACTTGTTTTTAAAAGATCGGTTCACTAATAATCATGTTTGGATAACAATGAAAGATGGAAGTGGTTGTCCAGAAATGAAGTCATATGATATTAGTAAATAACCAAGAGATTAAATGGTTTTATATTTAACTTGGTTGCTTATATTGAAGTTGAAAAATTATATAAAACCCCAGTGACAACCGTTTTTGGTAATCAGTGGGTTTGATTACAGAGAACATGTTTTTATTTATAACATAATTACATTTTAAAAAAAGGATTAAATAAATAAAAATAGTAAATATTACATTTATAATAATATGGTTCACCAATAACACAAATTTTTTCATGACCAGAAGTAAAGATTATAATAGAATTTGATAAACAGTTGTCCTTGAATGTGCTAAATTAGCACATCTCAAATAGTGTTTTCATTTCATTCAAATAGAAGGCGGGGAAAGGACAAAAGGTAATGAAATATCCCATTAGAAAGAAAACATTTTAGTACATGTATGTTACTAGATTTATCATACTATTATTGTGATGGGAGGTGAGGAAAGAAACAAAAAGAAACGAACTTAAAATTAATGAAGGGATTGGAAAGTGAAATTTACTTCTAGAGACTTCCTCCTTTGAGAACCTTTTAAGGGGAGAGGTTTCGGTATTTTGAAGAGGCTGGGAGATTTTGGATGTGGGGGAGGACCTTGGGGAGATATTTGGGCAGAATATTGGCAAGGAACAAGGCTTGCGAGGAGTGAGTAGAAGATGGAGTGAAGGGGGGATTTAATAGTGGAGGAGAGATGTGATTTCTAAATATAAAATCCATTAATTTATTATTTCCCCACAAGACATTGAATAGTGAATATTTTTTGACCAAGAAAAGTAATTTTATCATGTGGTCCCAAACTAATTGGTCTTATATCAGCATAACATCATCAATGACTCAATACGTCCATTATTTATCATTTATTGTAAATTATCATATTTCACTATTCATCAAAAATTTAAGTATTTCAAAAAAATATCAAAAATTCACCATGACCATTTTTGGATGCTTAGAATCCAAAAATGAAGTCCATTTTTCAAAAGTAATTTTCTAAATATGATTATTTTAATTTTTATTTAAAATCATAATTTATTATCAAAAACTAGTTTTAAAACATTTATTTACTCATTCTAAGATATAGGTATATCATACATTCAACTTGACTAATATTTATATATTATCATAGGTAAATTTACTATTCATTAGGGTATATCACTATTCATAAGGGTATGTTACTATTCAAAATGGTAGGTTACTATTCACAAAAAGGTATGTTTTTCTTATCAGACCCTAAAATAACGTATTGATCAAAACTGTGTATATCGGATTTTTGAAATTCCAAACACAAGAGTGACAAGATTATGTTTTAAAGTCACTTAGCACTTAGTAGTTAATTATGTTGTGTTCTCCAATGTCCCGAAGGCCTTTATTTTTTATTGATTTTTGATAATCCACCTTTCAAGGGGTGAGGTGGAACCCTTACAAGGCCTGTAGGTGTAAGTATAACATGGCATGTAGGCCTTAGAGTAATTCATTTCATGTAGGCTTTAAACATTACATAAAACCCAGACTAACTATTTAGAACTTCTCCTCCCCATCATCTTCATCGTGAAATTAGCTCTCCACCTTCGCATGGAAATTCAGCTAGGCATTCTTGTGCATGCACAGGCTTGTCCCGATGTCAGGTGTCATACCCTCTCATTCTTGAATTCCATTTAGCTTCTGCAGTGGTTAAAGCTCCTTGCTCATACACCTTATAGAGCTTGTTCCTTATAGGTTGTATCGTTTTCATCTGCACATAAAGGTGTCCTGAAGGCCTTGACGTGGCCATAAGGCCTTACTAACCCAAAGGCCTGGGTGCCCCGAAGGCCCAAACGGGGGCATATTCCCGGCTACTACAGTTCCAAACAGTGACTGCTATAGTACCCGCTACAGTACATACTATAGTACTGCACATTCCTGCTATATTACCTACTATAGTACTGCTATAGTATCTGCTACAGTACTTCTACAGTACCCCAGAAATTCTCCCTCTGCTTGGATTTGATCCCTGGTCACTTGGATGCACTTATGGAGTCCTTACAAACTGGGCTACGGTTCATGTGCTATTATGTTGTGTTTTCAGGTGATTTTATTACATGTTTATAAGAAGGTAATTTCTATTGAAAAAAATTGGGCCGTTACATTCTTCCCCCCTAATGAAATTTCTCTTCAATTTTTTTTAAATTATTACCCAAAAAAATAGGTGTGGGTACTTTTCCATCATTGATTCTTCCAGTTCCCATGTTGCCTCTTCATACTTATTCTTTTTCTATAGTTCATTGACCAGATGTTGCGTAGAACATTGTCTCTACGATCCAAGATATTCACTAGAAAATTATCATAGGAAAGAACATCATTCAGTTATACCACCTCTAAAGAGAGTACATGTGAAGGGTCTGGTATGTACTTCCTTAATTGAGATACATGAAAGACATCATGTACTTTTGACATGGTAGGTGGAAGTGCTAGTCGATAGGCCACCGCTCCGACTCGATCAATGATCTCAAAAGGGCCGATGTACATAGGACATAACTTACATTTCTTTCCAAACATCATGACCTCATTTCATGGAGATATGCATGGAAATACCATGTCTCCAACTTTGAACTCAATGTCTCATTGGCAGTTATTTGCATAACTCTTCTGTCAACTTTGGTCAACCTTGATATGATGCTGAATGGTTTTCACCTTCTCCACCACTTGTTCAACCATTTCAGGTCCTATCCGCTTATTCTCACCGAGTTCACCCCAACACGTCGGTGTTATGAACCTTTTCCCATAAAGGTCTTAATATGGTGCCATTCGGATGCTAATTTGGAAATTGTTTTTGTAGAAGAATTCAACTAGTGGAAGATATCGGTCTCATCCCCCATTGAATTCCATGGAACATTATCTCAACATTTCTTCCAGTGTCTAAATAGTTCGCTCATATTGTCCATCAGTTTGAGGATGATAGGATGTACTGATGTTTAGTTCAGTGCTCAGACCATGCTGGATACTTTTCTAGAACTTCAAAGTAAATCTCAGATCACAGTCAAATACAATAGATAGTGGTACTCCACGCTGCCTTACCACTTCTTTGATGTAAATCTGTGCAATTTGATCCAATGAGAAGTCCTCTCAAACCGTGATAAATTGAGCTATATTTGTAAGACTATCCACAACGACCCATATAGCATTATTTCCTCAAGATGTCCTTATTAGTCTAGTGAAAAATTCCATGGTAATGTTCTCCTACTTCCATGATGGTATGGGTAGTGGTTGCATCATCCCCTTATACTCTTGCCTCTTGGGCTTCACTTACCAACATACATGGCACTTTGATGTATATTCAAAAATCTCTCTTTTCATATTGTCCCACCAAAACATTTATCGAATATCTCAATACATCTTTGTGCTCCATGGGTGGATAGAGAAGGTTGTGCAATATGTTTCACTCAGAAGCTCATACATTATCTTTGGACCAGATTGAAAACATAATCGTGTCCCAAATCTTACAAATCCTTCCTCATAAATTTTGAAATCAGAGGATTTCCAATCTTTAACAACTTCCACCCTTTTCTGAATTTCCACATCTTTTCTTGGAGCATACTTTATTTTCTCTAAGAGGGATGTTCGTTCAATAATTTTCAAATGTATTGATGATGTTCCCCCATTAATGACTCCAATTTCCATCCTTTTCAAATCTATAAAGATCAGATCCTTTTCAATTCTCATGATTGATAGAGATGCATGATCTTTTCTACTTAGAGAATCAGCCACCATGTTTGCTTAACAGGGATGGTAGTGGATTGAGCATTCATAATCCTTGATGAGCTCTATCCATCTTCATTGATGTATATTAAGCACTTTCTTTGCGAATATATTTTTTAGACACTTGTGGTCAGTATATATCTCACACTTCTCCCCATACAGATAATGCCTCCAGATTTTCAACACAAAGATCACAGCCGCCAACTCTAGATCATGCATTGGATAGTTTATCTCGTGGATTTTCAACTATAATGAGGCATATGCTATCACATTATCATTTTTCATTAGCACACAGCCTAAGACCTTCTTATAAGCATCACTATACACCACAAAAAGTTTTCCACTTGTAGGGAGTGTGAGTACTGGCGCAGTGATAAGCCTCTTTTTCAACACCTTGAAACAGTATTCACATTCATATGTCTAGAAAAACATTACTCCCATCCATGTCAGCTTGGTCATTGGGTTTCAAAATTGTGAAAAGTTCTTCACAAATCGTCGATAAATCCCAGCTAGACTGAAAAAGCTGCGAATCTCCGTTACAGATGTTGGCCTGTGCCACTTTTCAATTGACTTTGTCTTGGTAGGGTCCCCTGATATCTCTTTTTTGGTTATAACATTCCCCAAGAATGATACTTCCTCCATATAGAACTCACATTTACTATACATGGAATACAACTTCTCCCGTCATGAAGTCTTTAACATAGTATTCAAATTCTCCTCATGTTCCTCCTTGCACTTGGAGTATATCAAAATATCATTAATAATGACTACCTAAAATTTTTCAAGGTAATGTATAAAGACTATATTAATTAAATCCATGAAAATTTATGGAGCATTAGTGAGTTTGAAGGGCATCATTATGTACTCATAGTCTCCATACCTCGTTCGAAAGGCAGTCTTGGGAATATCTTCCTTCCTCACCTTTAATTGGTGATATCCCAACTGTAGGTCCACCTTTGAGAAATAACTAGCCCCATGAAGCTGATTGAATAAGTCATCAATCCGTGTTAGGGGGTAATTTTTCATTATCGTGATTTTATTGATATCACGATAATAAATACAAAGGCGCATTGATCCGCCATTCTTCTTGATGAAGAGGACTGGTGCACCCCAGGCTGAAACACTCAGGTGAATAAAACCCTTCTCCATATGCTCTTGTAACTGTTTCATCATCTCTTCTAACTCTACAGTGTCCATTCTATAATGTTTCTTCATGATAGGCAGAGATCTAGGGATAATTTCAATTGAGAACATAGCCTCTCTGTTAGGAGGAAGACTAGGCAATTCTTTCGGGAATACATCAGTATAATCCCTATCGATGGGAATGTCTTCAAGCAAGATACTCTCCTTTGTCCCAATAATTTGAGCTAGATATACTTTCTCACAAGGCAGTAATTACCAAACATGAGATAATTATTCTAAACGAGACTCATCTTCCTCCTTACACCTGTAAAGAATCATAGGATGCTTCGGGATGTAAAAAGTAATCTCCTTTTCCCGAAAATTGGTGTTGGATTTGTATAAAGATATCCAATCCATGACCAATATAGTATCAAACTCTTCTAAAGGAAGTCTGACGAGATTTTCTGGGAGTTTCATCCCACAAACTGTAACCAGGGAGGAGTTATAAACCATGGACGTAATAATTTACCCATTATCTATTCTTACAGATAACTTTTCCTCCAAATTTTGAGGTGGTGGTTGAATAGTTCTACTAAACTTTCATGATATGAAAAAATGCATAGAACTAGAATCAAATAGTAAATTTTCCACTCTTGAATGAATAACAAGTGTACATGTCACCACATCATTTTCTGGATCCACCACAGTAGTAGTGATAGCATAAGATCTTCCTTGTTCCCTTAGAGGTTGTTGTTGGCTGCCCCTGAAAATGCACATCTTGGTGAAATTGTTCTCAAAATTCACTTGCTCCTTACAGTGGTAACACTGCACTATAGGCTGAGTGTTGACTTGAACCTTCCTTTACTTTTCCGCATTAGTGGTATTCTACAAATCTCGGAAGTAGTTCTTGGATAGATGACTAAACATTCCACATTTGAAGCAATTCTTGGTTCCCTTCCGACAATTACGATGATGCTTTTTCCCACAATTTTTGCAAGGGCAAAATTCATGCTTCTTTCCATCAAGGGATTTGTTCGATGAACCACCAATGTTGTTGTCCATTTTTCACTTCTTTTCCATGGGCCCACGTGACCACTGAGAGTCTCCAATATCCATTTCAAACTTGAGGTCCCAGTGGAAAATCTCATCATAATTGTAAAAGTCTTGAATTGCCACTGCTTTTCATAGACTGGTATTTCATCCGCTAAAGAGGTGATCCACCTTGCTTTCAATGTTCATAACAAAGCCACAAGTGTACCTTGAAAGCCTTGTAAATTTTTCTTCATATGCTCTGATGGACTCATCATCCTTCTGCATGAGTCTGAGGAAATCTCTTTCCTTCTTGAGATGGAGGGTTTGATTAAAATATTTGTTTAAAAACATCCTCTTGAATTCCTCCCAATCAATGGATTCAATTTCCTCTTGGGAATTTCTGTTCTTGATTTGTGTCCACCACTGATCAGCTTCCCCATCTAAACGATAGACCTCTAGTAAAACTTTATCTTCTCTTGAGAACTAGAGTATGGAGAATATATTCTCAATGGAGTAAATCCATTGTTACGCGATGAAGGGATCAGAAGATCCACTAAACCTGGGATCCCTTTGTCGCATGAAGGATTCAATGGAAACATTCTCTTTTCTTGTAGGAGGAGGGTGTTCCACATGATTTAAGTTATTATTCATAACTCCAGCCAGCTGAGCAAGTACTTTCATGAGGTTTTGAGCACCCTCTCCCATCATATCAGACATATAATTTTGGAAATCTTCACATTTCCTATCATATTGGATGCTGGAACGTGTTCTTTTATTTCCTACCTTTAACTAAGAAAATGAACGTATAATTAGAGGTCTTGAATACATAGTCATTGAGCATAAAAAAGAAAACATTGAACATAAAAGGATAAACTTATAAGGATGAGGTATATCCTAACTTGTGATTCCTTTGGTTTATATCCATGTTATCCTTGATCTATTTCTTAACTTATTTTCATATGGTCATTTTTTCCCTTAATAATGGTTTGTACTAATCTCGTGAATCTACCAAAGCACATCCCCTGGGTGTGCTGTACAGAATAGTGCAATAAGGAATATTGTCATGCACCCATTCTAGTTCGAGTATAGCTTAATGTGGTGTTTTCAGGTTTTAACCCTAGATGTATATCTGTTCCAGAGCCACCTCTACCTACTCATATCAATACATGGATGTATTTTCTTGATAAACCACTTACTTAATACTCACCAAAATTCAGTAATTGTTTCTTATACTTAGTCTCATCATTAAGGTTCTCACTATGGTTCTATATTCCTAATCTCTAAAAATAACTAGACTATCCTTTGATACCAACTAAAGAGACCAAAAACATTTACATATAACATTACATGATTTTAAGAAAAATTATACATGAGAGTAAAAGACAAGGATCGTTAACTCTAGTGTCTTTGAATACTAGGTACTTAAAACCTAAAACAAAGGGCTAAAAAAGCATCCTTATTTTATCTCCATAAAGAGCTCCTAAATTCCATTGAGCCGTTACATCTGCATAGGTTACCCTGGTAACCACATGAACAAAGGTATGATCCAAAAAGCCCAGTAACGGAAAGAACAGAAGGACCATTCTTAAGCACTTGAGTTAGGAGGCATGACATAATGATATCCAAACATGGAACATATGAAATAATATTTTATAATCATGGGATCATATAAACATGGAATCATATAAATGTGTTTGAATCATAAAATATTTCATTGGTACGGGTCAATGCTAACCGCCAATTCTGTTTCCCATTTTAGTACATGTTAAGGCTAACCGCCAATCTCATTTCCCATCAGATCTCATGAGACTTAACCTTACCAAATACATTGAAGTGCTATCTGGGTGCACTCATCTCAACTTTTTCATGAATATTATTTTTACATAAATAAAAATACCACATAAATAATCATACATAATCAACCATACATAAACATAAGGGTATCCATGGAAAGAATTGGGCACCACAATCATGAAATAATGCATAACAAATGGGTGTATCATGAATGTGTCCATGAAGGAAAGGGATTAGAACATACATGATGTTCATAAGTTAAAATAGGAATATAACATGGTATGTGGTGTTAAACATAAGTGACAACATATAAAAAATGTATTTTGAAAACATTAGCATTAGAACATTTTTGTACGATTTTAAGGAAAATAATATAGAAATTTTAAAATAGTAAAGAGGAAATTCTTTTAAATAAAACAAGAATTGAACCAATTAGGTTTTCATAATAAAAATACTTATTTTATAAAGACAATGGTGTCTTCAAATATAGGATAGAGGTAACGTTAATGTTTGGTAAAAATTCTTGAAGTCCCCTTAAAACAGGTTTTCTTATCAGAAAGTTATAAGGAATGGAATCTTTTAAAAACATGTATAGCCCCAAATAAAAGAGATAAAATGGTCTAAATATATTAATTATGTAAAACTGAAAATAATTTATAATATGCACATAAATTTATAATATAACACCATTTTTAATGAAATATAAGGCAACTCAGAAGAACAAAGAAGGTACGGGTACAATTCTTTATAGTTTTACCGGCATGGTGTTGGGTTTACCCAAGAGGGTTGATGAGAGAAATAAGGGGTTTATCATCAAATATAAATCATGAGAGAAGTATGGGTGGGGTGATAAAACATACCCCATCATTTTGGATTACACATAAAAGACATATCATAGAGGAAAACATGATTAGGAGTGGAATGGGGAGATCCCTTAGCTTAAATTCGTTGGTCTTTTCCACTTGTTATTAAAGACTTGAATAAACAAATTAGGCTTATTAGGTAATAAGTAAAGAACCTATAATATATGTAATTAATTTATTATAATCCTTTCTAGTTCATTCAAGGCCTTTCTGATTAGTTATAAGGTTCAATTTCATTGTTCGGGCTCGTTTGTTTACCTGGTTTTAAATGATCGGTTCACTTATATACAAGCTCGGATAGACATGAAATATGGAAGTGGTTGTCCAAAAATGGAGTTATATGATATTAGTGAACATAAAGGAGATTACATGGTTTTAAATTTAATTTGGTTACTTATATTTAATTTTAAGTATTATATAAAACGATAGGGACAACCGTTTTTGTTAATCGGTGGGTTTGATTACAAAGAACATGTTTTGATTTATAAATTAATTCCATTTGTAAAAAAGGATAAGAGAAAAAAATTTGGATATATTACATATATACTAATCTGGTTCAACCATAACAAAAATTGTTTCATGACCATAATTAAATATTATAATAGAAATTGATAAACAGTTCCCCTTGAATGTGATAAATTTCCACATCTCAAATGTTGCTTTAATTTCTTTTAAAAAAAGGTTGGGAAACGATATAAGATAATGAAACATCCCATTAGCATGAAAAAATTCTAGTACATGTATGTTACTAGATTTATCATACTATTATGGGGATGGGAGGTGAGGAATGAAATAAAAACAAAAGAAATTAAATGAAATGAAGGAATTGGAAAGTGGAATTTACCTCTAGAGACTTCAACCTTTGAGAACTTCTTAAGGGGAGAGGTTTTGGTATTTTGAAGAGTCTGGGAGCATTTTTACGCAGTTGAGTACCTTGGGGAGAGATTTTTCGAGAATATTGGCATGGAACAAGGGTTGAGATGAGTGATGAAAATAGAGAGTGAGGGGGGGTGGGGTTATAGTGGAGGAGAGAGGGGATTTATCAATATAAAATTCATTAATTTATTATTTCCCCCCAAGAAAAAGAATAGAGTGTCTACATTGACCAAGAATTGTAATTTTATCATTTTATCATGAACAAATAGGTCTTACATCAGTAAAACATCATCAATGAATCTGTAAATCCATTATTTTTCTTTTATCATAAATTATCATATTTACTATTCATAAAACATTCCAGTAGTTCATAAAATTCTCAAAAATTCAATCAGAACAATTTTTGATGTGTAGAATCCAAAAATGAAGTCCATTTTTCAAAAATAATATTCTAAATATGATTATTTTAAAATTTAATTAAAATCATAATTTATTATCAAAAACCAGTTTTAAAACATTCATTTGCTTATTCTAAAATATTGGTATATCATACTTTCAACATGAATAGTATTTTTTATTATCATAGGTAATGTTACTATTCATTAGGCTATATCACTATTCATAATGGTTTGTTACTATTCATAAGGGTAGGTTACTATTCATCGAAAAATTAAGTTTTTCTTAACGGACTCCAAATAACATACTTATTGCAATGGTGTATGTCAGAATTTTGAAATTCAAAACACATAAGTTAAAAACTTATGTTTAAAATTAACTTAGCACTTATTAGTTCTTTATGTTGTGTTTCCATGTGATTTTATGACATATTTATAAGAAGGGAATTTCCATTGAAAAACAATGGGTCGTTACAATAAACCTTCCCATTTGTCTATGGAAAGTAATGTTTACCTATACTTATATATATTCATACATCCAAATTAGTATACTCTTGCTTCTGATGTAAATATGAGTCTAGTTATCTTTGTTTATTTATCTTAGTAGCCAAAGTCTATAAAAAACTATTTTTCAAAAATATATTCCCAAAAAAATAGTCATTAGTTCTGATATGTTTTTCCACAACCAATATTGAAACATACCCTAATATATAATACGATAAACGAGAATATAAATTCCATGGTATTGTGTATACTAAAATTTATTTCCTATATGCCAAATATTAGTAGAAATTGAAATTCCAATAGCGAATTTCATTTGTTTTAATATATTTTTGTTGAATTATCGTTACATAAAAGTCTTAAAGAAATCATGTGCGTCATAAAATATTATTCAATAATGAAAAATATAATATGTGACCCTAATAGTAGTTATTAAAGGGTCCAATAATCCTCTATATGATAGTGTGTTACAAAATAAAATTACTGATGAGATTTAACTTTTAGGTTTGAATCCATTAATCATTTATCCACTAATAATTTTCTAAATATTCAGACTATCCAAAAAATTATTTCTATTCATTATTTATACATAAATAATAAATTTTTTATATTTATTGGATCATGTGAAGTAATAATGAAATTTTAATAATTTTCATAAAGAGACACCCCTTCAATAATGTAATTTTTTTCATAAATAATTAGTTAACTAAATTTGTATTCATATAAATTAATACCTCTATAGTCTGAGGTAACTTTTTCATGTGTTCTGCCACTAAATTTTATTTTCCCTTCTAATCCACGACCATCACAAAAACTATTGTAATAGAGTCATCCATATTTCCAATCATGGGGTTTATTATTCTTTCTTAATGATATGTTTAAATATTGAATTTTTTTTGAAAAAATTTCTTTACTACCATGTATATATGATATGTAATTTTATAATGAGAACATTATAAAAAAATTCATCTTTCTCTATGAATTACGATATGAATCTTGGATTCTTAATCCATGTGAAATGATATTAAAATTTCCACCCAAAATTTATGAGAGAACTACCAAAAAAACACAATTTAAGAAATCATATAGAAGATCAAATTTCTACTTCTAAATTACTAATAAAATTGCATAGTATGTTTGCAATAATATATCCAACTAATAAATTATTTCTATTAATAGAAATAATAATAAAAATTCAATATACATATGATGTTATATAGAAATTGGAAGCATAATCATTGTAAAATATTCCCTGAACCTTATTTGAAAATATATATTTCATAAAAATTATCACATATGTTTCATACATGTGGGGTGTAATCATGTAGTAATGATTTAATTTTTTTAGGTGTAAACTATAAAACCATTCTTTATGTAACATGGACACGCACAATTATATTTTCTACCTTTATATAGAATGTTTAAAAATTCAAAATTTGATTTTTTTAGAATGCATATTTTAAAAGTATTTACTATTTCTTAAAATGATGGTAAAATATATTCCAAATGTAATGAATTTTTCAAGAAATACTTTTCAATAAATATTCATTATAATCCACATTAAATAAAAATTATTAATCATTAATATGATCCATGATCACTAAGTTATCTTAATGGAATCAATTTATAAATAAATTCTCCAAAAGGATAGGTGAGGCCAGTTTTCTCTTGATAATAAAGTAGAAGAGTCACCTATATGTATATTTAAAAATACATTAAGAAAAAATATTGTAACCTATTAGATATTTATTCTATATATTCATTTGTAAAAGGTATCCATAAGTGATATATTTATGTATATGTATTGAAAATAATATAAAAAATTCATACACTATATATTCCTTTCAATCTCAGGTGGATAACCATATAATATTCATTTTAAACATGAATGATATGAAACTTTATTCAATATTGTATTTGAATAACCTATTGTGAATAAATAATTGATTAAATTATTTCTATATCATCAATTTTTTCTATCTTATTATAACATCTCTTATTTTCCCATATAACTATTTTGAATATTATATGTATTATTTACAAAGATACGCGCAAAGACTGTGTGATATTCTAAGGCCCAATGTGCCCGAAATTATTTTTTGAAATATATTAAATTTTAACATGTCAAAAGCATGATGATTTCATAAAAAAGTTGAATAAAATCTGAATAGGGTCCCATAACATAAATCCTAGGGTATTGTTGTGTTCATAACATGGGTTTTACTGTAGTCGTGTCATAACATTTGTTGATGTTGGGAATTTATGAACAAAAATCACGGGAATAGAATTAATAAAATAAATTAGTTGATTGATTTAATATATAATGTTTGTCATAGTGATTTAACTACTCTATTTGAGTTCTTTTTAGTCAATTTTTAGGGTTATATAAAGAACCCATAAATTTTGAGATTTGTATTTAGAGAGATAATTGGAGGATATCTATGTGGATGAAAGCTTAATGAGGATTGTTACGTTGTCTGAGTACATCGATACCACCAACACCTACAACACACACCCGTTCTTCATTAACAATCGATCCAAACTCAAGGTAGGATGTTTTATTTTTTTAAATTTCACCTCTTATTTTAAAAGTAATCAATATAGGATCAATTCCACAAACAATAATTCATTTATGCATCAGTAGTAGATTTATTGAGACGGATTTATTTCTCATTAATTTTTTGTATTGTTTTAATTTTTCTAAATAATATGAAAATGGATCATACGGAATGAACATTGATTATGGTTCATGACTCAAATATATTTTTATTTTGGTTTCCCCCAATTTAATCACTAGTTCATCATAGGTATTTTCGTTTTCTTTTGGGATGACGATTATATGATATTAGATCATTGCAGGGCCATTCATTGACAAAATAAATCAATACTGCAAGTATTTATTAACATGTAAAATAATTTTTTTTGGATATATGACCATAGTTAGTCATTCGCGGAGGAATGAGAAATGTTTTTATATAGAGTTCTATTTTGGATTCTTTTTATCAGGACGTTCCACCTATGGCATGTTAACATATGCTGAAGATGCATTATACCTCACATTACCTCTTTCCAAAGGCATGTCATATTCATTACTTCATCAGATATGATTTTTCTTTTATTGAAACATGATAATGGGATGTTTATTCCTCCTTCTATGGATTCCATGTCAGAATTTTTCACCTAGTCCAGGTCTCCCTTGATTGAGATGTTGTTCGTGAAACCTGTTGTTGGTTCCATCTCTTTTTGGATTCTAGTTTAATATGATGATTCTTCCAAGACACTCTAAAGGGTCATGTCAGGGTAGCATCCTTCTATCAAGAGAGTATCCATGATGGGCATCGATGTCATGTCTAGATTCTGAAACTTTGGAACACTTATATCCTTCCTCATTAGAGGGATTATCAAGGGTGAAAAAACCCAAGGATTCCCCACTTCAATTGGGGAATATTTTATTCCACAAGAATTCCTCTGAGGTTTTCCTCAGCTTCACGTGTTTAACAAGGGATTTTTCATTAGTTTAAACTGTAGAAGAGATGGATTAGACTGATAAAAACACTTTTAAAAGGTGGATTAGATATGCACATCCCATAGATGGAGTGCTTTGGAGGATTACCTTATGGATGGTTTATAATTCTAAATGAGGATATATCCTAGACATTTTTGTCTCATAAAAGGAAGATTTCACACCCTGAAGACTGATCTAGACACCCCTGAGGGAGGATCCGAGGAGGTGGACCCCAATGAGGGGGACATTAAGGTTTACCATATGTTGGGTTTGACCCTCGTGGAGGATTCCTACATACCCTGTTTTAGGTGACACAGATCAAAACACATGTATTTTGAAGGGTTGATATAGGGAATAAACCTGGCTAGCTTCCAGTTGCAAGAGGATAACTCATGGTCAGATGGATATTGATTATGTGGGGCTTATGCGTGGTTAGCATCCCTTGTGAAATGAGGAGAAGTATACAGATGAATGGTTTCTACATGATGAGATGACCTAAATGAATGTCAAGATTAGATCAAGATGTGTATGCCCAAGTAAGAATCAGAAATGATGATGTAGGACTTGATTAAGTGGATGAGATGAATGAAATAGAGCCGATGTGAATATAGAAGTGTTAAGATTCAAACTAATGGAGGTTTCATGCATATCTCAACTGGTTGGTAATAAAAGTCCACATTGTTCTAATTATCTAGTCATATAACTGGGGAGGTGACTCATGAAAATGAAATTCAGGGATGGGCACCTGAAAGAATTGGATCTTTTGAGTTGGGTAATTATCTTCTGGAGATATAGCAACTTGAGGGAAAGACATGTATGGAAGTGAGTGACAGTATTGAACCTCAGGGTGGCTTCCTGCATATCCTTGTGGTTGGGAATAAAAGTCCACATAGTGTGGAAAGAGGCATAGAACTTGTCCTAACACATTTACGGTGGCCCAAAAACATGATGGAGATTATACATGGTTAGAGGACCATATGTGTGCCGATTTGGAAACTAATAAGGGTGGATCAGGGAAGTGTACCTCTAAGAGGGGGCACCAGGTTTTTCATTTGGTTTGGATATAACATCATTGAGGTTTCCTATATACCTTTTTTAGAGTAAATGGATGAATACTCACATAGTTCAGTTTAGAGGTGCATGAGGCTTATGTCCTAAGGTGGACCAGATGGATTCATGAACACTATTGACCTCTAAGATCATGAGAGTCATGTTCAAATTGAGAAGGAAGATGTAGTAGTATACCAGATAGACGTGTCGCGAAAGATACGTCAATAAGGATTGTATTTGGATTTACACATTGAAGTGGCCTAGGGAGATGGAGATTGGGACATAATTTATATGGGTGGACCAAGGAGGTGTTTCAAGGAATATGTGGATAATTACCAAGCGGCACATGGTGAAAAAGCATAAAGGGAAATCGAAGGTGGATTGAAATGGATAGATAGAGAAGGTTCTCGATCCCATCCCTTTTTTTATCATATCAGGCCTATCACACATGCAACAATTACAGTTTAACGTCTTTTATTCAGGATATAGGATGCTAGGTAGTTTAACATCTATAAGCTCAGATGATGAGGACTCACTCCTTACCGCTAGGACATACATGATTAGTTCCCTTTAATCCTTTTTGTAGGGATGGGACAAGTAGTTTTGGACGAGATCGAGGTGGAGGTGTGTTTAATCAAGGTCCCACATTACTGTAACTATGAAAATAAGAAATTTATGTTAGAATACCTATGATACGAAACATTAGGTAGAGAAACGAAACATGAGGAACCACAAGAGGAACCACAAAATCACTGTGTGAAATCATGGAGGGCTGCACTGATAAGATGAGATAAAGATATAGATGTTGCACAAAAGAGGGGCTGGAACATGGTTCTTTTTGGTAAAGGAGAATCATGGAGTCTATATAAAGTTGTGTGCCTGATATTTGAGTCATTAATGAAAAAGGAGGGGTCTTGAGGGAAAGTTGTGCCATATAAAGGGTAATCCATGTGTGCAAGAGGGGTCTTTTCACACCCTTGCCTTGCGAAAATTGAAATTGCTGAGGGTCAAGCCCTTATTGGGCCACCGAAAGGCGGACCCATTGGGGACCTATCATGAAAGATCCTATACCTTGATGTCTTTAATTTCACATGTTCGTGGAATGGGTTTTCTTATGTGCATGGGTGCGAATTGTCAAATTTCATATCATCTCCCCAAAAAGGAGGTATGGCCTTTGATTTATTGGCCAAAATGTTGGACGGAGAGCACAAAAAGGCCCACGCAGAAGTGGTAAATTTATGTTTCATTGGGAATAGAAGTGCCTTGAAAGTTCATTTCCATTATACATACTAGTGTCCATGCTTTTGTGAACTTTCTTTTTCCATTCAGTGGAGTTCGCAGCAAAATATCACTTTTGACGTTCTATTGGGTACGTAGGGGACTTGCTCGCAGAATTCCGTCTTGCGCGCAATCATCCAATATTACACACCACTCCATTGGGATTTTCAGAATAGTATACTATGTCAAATTATGCTGTTAGGTTGTAGATATATGGCTATATATGTCCTTGAGTGGAATTCTGCACCAACAAATCCCCCCCCCCCTAGAATCTAAGATGAAAGGGGACCATAAGGTCAGGTTCTAAGGGAAAAAATGAAGATAAGGGCGTTCAAGGTGGCAAACACAAAATAACCAATCCATCGCATAAAGTGCCTTGTGTGCATGAAGAAGATCTAGTCGATGACTATAATTTTGTAGTGGGTCCCAAGGCACAATACCTTGATTTTCTATATGACAATGATTTTCTATCATGTGTGTAATTCATTCATTTCTACCTGGGAGAACCACATTTGGTCACTGACTTATGCACAACTATCAAATCTTATGCACTTCAAACATTTCCTAACTTTCCAGTTCCGATATCCGATATTGCATGCAATCATTGGTTTTGCGTGCAAAGCATTAATCTTTCACACCGAGTACTTTTCTCTTCCACAACGTGCCCAATATGGACTGTTAACAGACCGATGATGAGAGGGAGGCATCCTTGGATTATTTTTCTAAATGAATGGATGAGATGATTATGAACCACCACATTCTTCATGTGAGTAGGGTATTATCAGACAATCATATAATTATAGGCATATTGGTGCATGTTCAGAAGGATTTCATTTTTGTCAATAGCCTCCTGCTATCGAACTTCAAAATTATGGAGGAAGTGTCCCTTCCAGGATTCGAGATAGGTGCACCATGGTCATGGGTGATGCATAAGGGTAACCATCCATGGTACAACATCCTATGAAATATCCACCCTAGTAGGGAGATATGGGAGATGACTTTATATGTCCTGTACTCGAAAACTAGGATAGTCATGGGGAGAAAACGGATGCCTAAATAATTTCATTCCCACTACATAAGAACCATCTGGAGAAGAAAAAACAACTGGAGAAAGGGATAGAAACATGACTGGGACTTAAGGTCCGGGGTGAATTTTACTAGTGAATGGGAATGGGCATTTTGGAAGTGATAAACATTTGAGAAATTTTTGGAGGATCTTCGACACATCAGGCTATTTGAAACTGTGTGTACATCGTAGTTTCATTTCTAGCGTCAGTAGGACCTGGTGCCAGAGTTGTTCAGTCATTGGTCTCCTGACAAGAATATGTTCTACCTCCAATATGGGGAGTTAGGTATTAGTCTTTGGGGTGTTCAATGCATTAGGGTAATTACTCTAGAGTGACATTATAATGATGAGTTCCTACCGACGGAATCATTCTGGGGAGACAGGGATAAAACCCTCATCATTATATGGAACTTGCTAGACCATGCCAAAAGAGGATAAAGATCCACCACATCATGATTGGCATATCCTACCCATCATGATTCAGTCTATTCTTCAAGAGTGTAAGGTAGTAATGATGCATGGACGAATGAATTAGTGCCCAAAAGCATCGTAGTGGGGAAAGGTAGTATCAAATTGGGTGATCTTGGAAGTAGAAGAATACCACTAGTGGGGTTTCAGTGTGAATGAACTCTAGGATCTCTAAGTATGATATGCTTGCTTCGTTTCTATATTACAATGTGGGTGGATTCCACCAGTGAGGGACACAAGGATGGTGGTTCATCCAGGGATACTGGTGATGGCTAGGATCCTTGCATCCCACAACAAGGATAACCTCAGAGTAACTTTACTATAACATTTATATAACATTCTAGGGAACATTTCAAGAGGAAGTACATTTAGGAGAATCTAAGGATCATTTGTTGGTAGAGGTGTTAGAGAAGCTACACTTGTTACATTTATCCTTAGTTTACAAGGATGGAAAATTATATATTCAATTGATGTTTGTGACCTCACCACATTTATAGTATGTTAGGAACACTTATTATGGACATAATGGATATGGGACATTACATTCTCAAATATCCACTAGATTTGTTCCTAGTGGATATTTTGAAGATGGGGAGAATACTATCCATTTTAGAGAATGGATGATGGTACCATTGGATTTGTGGGAGGAGGTGATTTGGTAGTTTCATATATCTCCTTTTTCAATTCATATTAGTGTTTTAATGATGTACTAAGACCTCCAATGTCAGTTTTGGTGTCCAAAAATGAATCATTCTTTTTCATAGTTTTTCTCTTGATGCCTAACATGCCGAAAATTGAAGGAAGAGAACCATGTTTGTATAGGTTTATCTCAACTCCATTAGTTTAGAGAGTGAAAGTGGGGTGGGATAACCATAGACATCATTACCGGTTCATCACATTTGTCAAGGGGACAAAATTCCATCTGGGTGATCATAGACGGACTCAACATGTTTTCCAACTTCATATATATTTCATTGAAGAGTTCAGTATAGTTATGTGGATTCTCCTACATACAATATAAAATAAGGATCCATGGAGTTCCCTCAATGATCATTTTAGACCATGATGATCACTTCACATCACAATTATGGAGAGGATTGTAGGAGGAATTTGGGACTCAATTGTATTTTAGCATAGTGTTTTAACCCCAGACAGATGACCAAATAGAGTGAACCATTCAGGTTTTAGAGGACACATTGTAGGTTTTCATTTGTAATTTTAACTATAGTTGGTAGGATCACCTACACTTGGTGGATTTTTTATTCAAAAATATATACTATTACCCCAATTGTTATGACACCATTAATGGCCACATATAGGTGACCCTGGTGGTCAACAATTTGTTGGACAGATCATGGAGAGTATGCACTTACGGGCATAGAGTTAGTGTGAGACATCACCGAGAAGGTACCAAACATCCAGGTGGTGATAAGGACTACACATATGTATCATATTCCTTATGCAGACCAAAAACAGAGACCTATGTAGTTTGAGGACGGACACCATGTGTTCCTGAGGTTCTAACCATGATGAGGACTATGAATATATGGATGTGGTGTAAATCTATCTCTGAGATTTGTTGAACCATTACAAATACTATATAGTGATGGTGAGGTATCATACCACTTGGTTGTACCATAGTAGTTAGACCGGGTACACGAAATATTCCATGTCTCCTAGTAGAGGAGGTTAGTGCAAGACCCAGTGCATGATATCAACTAAGGAAAGCTGGACATTGAGGATGGAGAAACCATTTCTATGTACCTATTGGAGAACAGGGATCTCTATAATTCGATCCTTCATAAGAGATCAATTCGCCTATTATATTTATAATAGAAGAACGAGAATCTTTAGGAGAGAACCAGGGAAGAGGATACCGAGATATGATCCTAATACCTGGATATTTTTATTGGTTTTTTCTCTTATTATAGAAAAATCCTAAATTTTAGAAAATGCAACGACTTTAATTTTATCATTTAACAATTTTGGATATTTTATGGTTTATTATTTGATCTATGTGTTGAGATGGAATGAGAATCTAAGGCCTAGTTTACCTTGAATTATATTATTAAGTATAATATATTTATTAATATCATGTGCATGATTTTTTCTTGAAAGAGTGGAAAAACTCAAAAATGGGATCCCAAATACATATCATGAGGGATACATTGGGTCCATAATACATGTTTTACCCTAGGCATTGAATAACCTTTGTCAGTGTTGAGCATTTGTGAAAACGTTCTCAATGGCATGAAATAAATAATATATATATATATATATATTAACATAGAGACCTAAATCATCGATTTAAAAACATTTATGGTCCATTTTAATTGTTATTTTCTGTACCCTAAAAATATTTAGGATCTACGGGAGATATCATTGGAGGAGATATTGGTGAAAAACTACTGATCAAGGATCATTGCACCATCTGATTTTAGGGATCTCACCAATGAAGGTAACCTGGAAACGTTATTATTCATTAATGGATCCCAAATCTCAGTAGGTTATTTTATTTTTAAAATTCCATCTCATTATTTTATCTTGTTCAAACACATGGCAATTACATAATCAAAAATTGATTCGCACATCAATGCTTGATTTGTGGAGAAGGATTTATATTTCATTCATTGTTTATTTGTATTTAAATTTTCTAAATTCTATGAAAATGGATCGAGGCTGAATGAAAAAGGCCAAGGATTATTTCTCACATCATGTGATTTATGGTTTTATCCACAGTTACATCACACATTAATCTAGGTTATTTCCATTGTCCTGAAGTTCAATGATTACAAATTATTTGATCCCTAGGTGACTGTTATTTGATACAACAGATCACTTCCATTGGTATGACTTGGGATAGAGGTTTTGATTCGAGGATCGGTGATGATAGTGAAATACTCAAGGAGGAATGAGACCAAATCATAAAAAGGGTTATAATACCAATGTTGTTAGATGATGACGGCTCTATGTTGTGACATATCAGCTCAAAATATTAATTTAAAAGTTGGTTTAGGAAAAAACTATTATGACTAGATGATGGAGAAGTAGGGATACCATTGATCCATGGATTATCGGGAGGTTGGAAGCTACAATGATAGGGATAAACACACATAGAATATGTCAATTAATATCAAAATATTTAGGTTACACGGCATGTCATCTGGGACCAAATGCCCTGTTGGACCCCCCCTAATAGTTGGTCTAGGGTTACCATAGAGATATTAGTATCACACATAATTTGGTGCTATAACATTATAAGTAAAACATTATTAAAGTCTCAGAATGTAACTCAGAGGTTACACAGACATGGCCAGAGTACACGGATCTAAACCAGGGTACACAGACAAGAACTGTGGTACACGGACATGACTTGGTGTACAAAGACATGGCCAAATGGAACATTTGGAGTGTTGCATAATATTTACACACCATTTAATATTACTAAATTATTTATATAAGAATATGTACATGTCATGTGAGGTTGAACCAAAGAGGAACACCAGGGGTTGACTGGACATAAAGTGTATCCTTTATTACATGCCATGTACCCACATTGAGGGTATTTGGAGCCCTTCGATTCTTTATTCATGGAAAATATCAGTTGAGTGTGTTCCCTTGGTCCTTCAAATTGAATGTACAATGTGGCATTATATTTAAATATCATGATTATGATCTCATCTATAGGATGTATCTTAGATTTTTTTGTGGTGTCCCTCCTTGATACTGGATCCCAATCCTCTATCATTTATACCCTAATTGGGGATTCCAGAATCGGAATAACCTCTTTAATCATGGAATTGATCATTCTACTTGATATAAATATTTTTAGGGATTTTGGTTTCATTTTTATGTAATCACATACATAGTAGGGTAATCTGGATTGGGTTTGGGGTGTCCCCAACTATCCTGGGATTGATCCCTAATTTATGTATCAAGGTCTTTAGAGACCAGTGGGATTTTTTTGGTCAAATAAAATGATCATGACTGCTTGATTGAGTGTCTCTAGTTGTGGAATGGATGGTTGAGGGTAATCTATGTAACATCCAAGGTAAATAAAGAATAAAGCATTTTCATATTTAGTAATATTTACAAATTAAATATTAATTTTACTTTAAAGGATTTGCAATGTTTGATAGCGTACCCGATACGCAACAAAGAGTTTCTTTGAAATCTTACGTTGCACACTAGTAATAAAACAATATTATTTTAAATGGTTGTTAACACGTAGAAATTATATTGGAGGTAATGAATAGAAATAACTAAAATACGATTATGTATGTTTTTTAAATGTTTTTACATTTATCAAATAAAAGATAAAGGCTTAAAATACGAAAAGAATTCAATTTTAGACGTATATACTCTAACATTCACTAAAGGTCGATTTATCGCCTTTTGATGGAGAACCATTTATAAATATATTTTTGGTCACTCTTATACATTATATTGGACCAAATAAAATTATTCTTTATAATCAGGACATCAAAATTTACTTTGTGTAATTTTTTGGTATTTTTCCGATAAAGTTCATTTTTTAATAAATAGTGGAAAAATTTGTATTTTAATTCAAAACCTCTTATTAATATAATTTATTTATATGATTAGATTCTCTTTTGAATTGTTTTTAAAGTTAAATTAGAATATATTTTTAACATTTAATACAATAGTGGTCATTGAAATTAATTTCACTTTGAAATTGGACTTAAACTAGTGTCAATCTTTTGATACTTATTGTTTCATAAAAACACGCTATTTGCTCCAACAATGAGAATTAATTATTAAATTAATTAATGTAACTTATATGTTTTGATTTTTAAAAAATAGACATCATTTTTGAATCTGGAATATCAAATATAGAATAGGGTGATGTTAGGTTATTTTTCTGAAAAACTTCAATTTTTGATTAATAGTGAAACCACTAAGTGGTACATAAAAAACTGATTTTTCATTTAAATGAAATTTTACCACCTATGTGTTTTGGAATTCAAAAATCCTACATACATGGTTTTCCTTAGAAAGTAAAATGTGGTTCAATGGGATTAAAATAATTTTTTGTGAATAGTATCTTTTATGTTTTTAATCACGATTAGAGGTAATTAGTGTAATTTAAGGTAAAAATAATGTTTTAATAATACGAAATGACCTTGAAACATGTCCTACCTTTATTTAATGTGTCATGTACGACCAAGAAAATACATAGGGAAACTTGGGGACCCCATGGAGCCACTTTGGTAGGAAACTGACATTAAAAACATTTTATTTAAAGTTAAAATTAAAATTTCAAAAACATGAGTTGTTTTATTAAACAATTTTTAAATGGGGTTATACAAGTCATATTTTTTACTATAAATATTAATTAGAAATCTAAAAATATTTCCTACATCATGATATTTTTTTTATAAATTTTAGACCTTAAATAAATTAAATTATTTAGGACACCATGATGATGCAGTGATTACCTCATTATTTAATGATTTAAATAAAATGAAAAGATAATGTAAAATCTAAGACCTACACATTTAAAAAACCTATTGGATAGGTGTATTTCAAATTCTTATCACCTTATCCTAGAAATATATAATTTTGGTCCCTTTTAAAGCCGAAAAGCATTTTATAATAATGTAACTTTTTATAACTTCCCAAGAGTGTCCCTCCTCTTTTCTTATAAAAGGCCCCCACCTCTACCACCTTACCCACACCTCTCAAGCATTTGGATCGGCCTACCCCTGACCATTTTGTCTCTCTACGTCCCTCTATTACTCTTAGAAGCCTCACTTTTGGCAGATGTCTTCCCAAGGAAGCCATTGAGTTCAAATCAAAAAGAGTTACCCGTTTTAAAGGTAATGTTTTCTCTTGTGTTCTTATGTTTTATTTTTCTTCTCCAACCCCCCTAAACCCTTTTTTTCATTTATTTTGTAACAACACCAGCATCATAAATATACTAGGATGTTGTTATAAGAAGTATTAGAGATAAACATACACACACCTACATCTAATGGTTAAAGAACATACTGTTTCTATGGATGGTGAATTTCTGCCTCACGAAACGATGATTGTTCAACACTCATATAACATCTTAAAAGGTGGCCATTAAGATGTCTTTATATTTATATATGATATATAATATGTTTATTTTTTACATAAGCCTCAGTATTTTTCATTTATTACATACCTTTTTGATTTCCATTATGGGTAAACGCGATATCTTCATTTTAGGAAGTGCGGACTACCGCCCCCTCAAAGTGATTTGATTCGTTAATACCATATGTGGTATGTATAAAGGATATATTTATTGATATTATATATGATATTATACTGGAATTATAATATACCTTTATATAAATATTATTTCTTTCCATTAAAGTATGAGATATAAATGAAAGGAGCGTTCATGCGTACGTACGGCTTACCGTCTCCATGAACAGTGCATTTCATTTCTTATCCCCAAATGTAATGTACTATTATAAGTAAATATATATATATGGATATATATTATTTATGTTACATCTAAATGATTAATATAATTCTGGAATTAAAATAAACATATCTCTCATTTAGTTTTAATTCCATTAATATGACATAGAAATGAACGTAGCGTTCATGCGTACGTGCGGCTTACCGTCTCCATGAACGGTGCATTTCATTTCTTACCTCTAAATGATTATGTAATATTATAAATGCATGTATATACTGGATATATATGATATATATGGAATCTACATCATGAATATCATTCTTGAGATAATGGATATTTGACTACATGAACAACTTGTAAATATAAGAAGTTCACTTTTGACTCAAGTACCAAATATCGACAAAAGGACTATTATTAACTTAAAATATTATATAATGATCATAACATGGTAATAAGTTATATAAAAGGAATAATGAACTTGAAAAAGGTTATTAATCAAGTAGAAATTAATACAAGTTTATTATTCAGGACATTAAAGAACGATCGAGTCAAGTCGGACCTGAGGTATGGGACTTCATCTCAATCTCCTTTCATTGAGGTATATTTTATTTTATACACAACCTTATTTTATACGGTGTATAAAACCCTTTTACTTTTATGTTTATCCAAAAGGAATATTTTTTTATACGAATCATTTTACTAAACGACAAAAGGGAATGTTTTTGTCATACGTATGCATCGACAATGACTTCTCTGCCGTTGTGACCATTATTTGAGTTTCAGCTTCCTCTACAAGCCATACCTTTTTTTAAATGGAAAATAAATACCATGTTTTAATTTTCTTTTATTTAGGCATTGAAAATGGTTTTCATAATGTTTTTATTATATCAATGTGTTGTATTGATATCTTGTGATTGAAATGAGGAAATGTTATGATTCCTTTATGCATGTTTTATGTGATACGATTATGTTATGGTTCTTGGGAATTATTATGAAGACGGGTGGTTCCGTGATAAACTAAGGGCAGGTGAGCCCGATATAGCTCTCTAATGCATTGGGTAATGCGAAGGGGTTAAATGTTACGTTTTCTCCAAAGAGATTTAGGGAATATACTGTGATGGGTATTCCAAACGTAACCAAGAGGGTTACTCCCTAGGTAAGAATGTTATGAATACCTCAAGTTACGTTTATGTCTTATTATTTCTATGTTTTATATGTGATTTGATGAGTTATGTTAAAGTGCTTATGTTTTATGAGTAAAGTATGATTTCATTGATTCTTACATATACATGTACTCATGCTTCCTTTCCATATTTTTATATCCCTTACTGAGCTTTTTATACTCATCCCATGTTTATGAAATGTTTTTCACAAGTCAAGGGAAAGGTACATGATGTGATGATAGTGTCAAGTAAGTGTCAATAAAGAATCCATGTTTTATTTTAAATATATTTCCGATGATGGGAAAAATGAGTATTATATTTTATGTAACCACTTTGTTTAAATGTGGAATGTAATGCATGTTTTATGATCTAATTTTCTAAAACTTATACCAGAAAAGATCCTCAACATGTATTCTTTAAGTAACTCAAGATTAAGTAATGTTTAAGGATGGGGCCTTTTAGATGGTATTAGAGGTCGGTTTAGATAACTTTAGGAGTTAGAATTATATTAAATGATTATCCGAAAATATTTTTTTATGGTCAAATTGAAAATGATATAGCATTTGAAGATTACCATGGTGCTTCATCTAAGACATGATTGTTCAGAATGATTTTCCGTAGAGGAAACAAGGAAGCAGTGCTAGGAAGGAATACAGAAGAAAATAACCTTTCGAATCAGCATCCTGAGATGGTCAGAATTGGAAATGAATAGTTTGTTGGAGTAATGGCGTAGTTGAATCAAGATATAAATGGTGGAGGTATCCATGCATGAGATCAGCCAGATCAACCACAGAGGAACATGTCAGTGGTGGAACATTTCATGAGGCAACATCCCCCATCATTCAGAGGATCATTTGACCTTGTGCTAGCTTAAGGGTGGATTAATGCACTAGAGAAGATTTTTGATGTCATGGGGTGTTAAGACAATCATAATGTTTGTCTTGCTATTTACAGTTTGGAGGGTAAAGAAGATCAGTGATGGTCGATGGTTAAAAATATCAGGGATGCTAATGATATTGATTCTCTCGACTGGGATGAATTCAAAGGTATGTTTCTTGAGAAGTATTTTCCTAAGGTTATTCGACTTATGATGGAAAAACAATTCCCGGAATTGAGTCAAGAGGAAGACTCAGTGGCTACCTATGAAGAAAGGTTCACTCGATTGTCAAGGTATGCTCCAAATTTTATCTGAGACCTTGATAGTAAAATCAATAATTTTTACTCAGGATTAATGCCAAAATATCGAAGGTCTTTAGCATCTCGTGAGTTCAAAAGTTATGAAAAGCTTGTTCGATGTTCTAAGAAGGTGGAAATGGAGTTTTCCGATGATCAAGCGTTCTATAACAACCAGTAGAAGAAGAGACCGAGGTGACAATAGAAAGGAAAGAAATCGTCAAAAAGGTCTAATGGTAAGAAAACATAGTTTCCAGTTTGTGATAAAAGTGGTAAAAGCCGTGCTGGGGAATGTATTCTGAATTCTAGAAAGTGCTACCAATGTGGTAAGATGGGACATAAGGCTCGTGATTGCACTGAAAAATATCAAGGTGATGGTATGTCTAAATTTGATTTACAGTTATTGAAATGTTTTAAGTGCAATGAGATGGGTCACTATGCAAACGAGTGTCTGAAAAAGATCTTGAGTAATGGGAAGCAGTTAGACTACAAGCAGAAAGGGGTGGTGAAATCCTTTGCAACTACTTCAGCAGATGTCGGGCCATCAAATGAAGTTGTATGAGGTACTTTTTTTGTTTTTTCAGATTATGCCAGTGTGTTGTTTGATTCGGGGTCTACACATTCTTTCATCTCTGAAAATGTTTCTAGTAAAATGGGAATGCCATCTCAAGAAATGACTCCTAAACTTGTGGTAAAAACACATGGGGGAAATGTTGAGGCAAAAAGAATTTATAAGAATCTTCCTATCCTTATCTGTGGAAGGAACATACTTGCAAACCTTATTGTTTTATCTCTAGTAGAGTTTGATGTTATCCTGTGTATGGATTGGCTCTCTATTTACCATGCTAAGATTGACTGTAGAGCTAAATAAGTTTCTTTTCAGAAAGACTTTCGGTTTGTGTACAAGAATGAACCCTTGCTGTTGATAAAATATCAGGAGGCTGAGAAACTTGTAAAAGATGGAAATGAATGTTACCTTGCACATATCATTGAAAACAAGGGAACTATTCAGATTAATGGTGTGCCAGGGGTAAATGAGTATCCTGACAATTTTCCTGATGAGTTGGCTGGAATAATACTAGATCGGGAAGTTGAATTTACTATTGACTCAGTTCCTGATGCTAAGCCAATTTCAAAACCCCCTTAACGAATGGCTCAAACTGTACTTTTAGAGTTGAAGGAGAAATTGAAAGATTTATTAGAGAAAATTATCATTCGACCTAGCACATCACCATGGGGTGATCCTGTTTTATTTGTTAAAAAGAAATATGGTGTAATGAGACTTTTCATTGATTATAGTGCCTTGAATAACATCCCTGTTAAGAAAAAATATCCTTTGCCTCTTATCGATGATTTGTTTGATCAGCTCCAGGGAGCTCAGTTTTTTTCAAAGATTAACCTGAGATCGGGGTATCATCAGTTGAAGGTAAAGGAAGCAGATATTCCGAAGACCACGTTTCGTACAATATATGGCCATTATGAATTTTTAGTAATGCCTTTTGGGATAACCAGTGAACCTGCTATATTCATGGACTTAATGAATAGAAATTTCCATGAGTTCTTGGATAAGTTTGTGGTGGTTTTCAATGATGATTTTTTGGTGTTTTCTAAAAGTAAAGGGGAGCATGAAATACATTTAAAGGGAATTTTTGAAACCTTATAAGAAAATAAATTGTATGGGAAATTCAGAAAGTTTGAGTTTTGGTTGCAACAAATTTCTTTCCTTGGACATATTGTTTCTAAAGATGGAATAATTGTGGATCCTGCAAAAACAAGAGTTGTTGAAGAATGTCCAAGACCCAAAAATGTAACAGAGATCCGTATTTTTCTTGGTTTGGAAGGTTACTACCGAAGGTTTGTTGAAAAAATTTCACAGTTATCTAGTCCAATGACTAAGCTAACTCGGAAGGGTGTTAAGTTTATCTGGACAAAAGAATGTGGTGATTGTTTTCAGGAGTTGAAAAGAAGATTGGTGAATGCTCCAGTTTTGGCACTTCCTTCCAGGAATGGTGAGTTTGGTATCTACAGTGATGCTTCATTGAAAGGAATTGGTTGCGTCCTAATGTAGAATGATTAGGTAATTGCCTATGCTTCACGCCAGTTGAAAATTCATGAGGTAAATTACCCTACACATGATTTTGAATTAGCTGTTGTTGTTTTCGCTTTAAAATTTTGGAGGCATCATTTGTATGGATTAAAGTGTGAAATATATAGTGATCACAAAAGTTTAAAGTATATATTCACTCAGAAATAATTGGACATGAGACAGAGGATATGGCTGGAATTAATCAAGGATTATGATTTTATAACTCATTACCATCCAGGAAAAGAAAATAAAGTGGTTGATGCTATGAGTCAAAAAAGTAATGCTTCATTAACTATGTCGAAACGTGATCCTTTGGTTATGGATTTGATGAAATTCGGCATAAAAGTTTTTGGTGAAGGATTTCCTTCTGTTTTGTTTCAGGTATCAATGAAATCTTCTCTATCAGACAGAATCAAGCAAGCAGAGAAGCAAGACAGTGAGTTGCAGAAAAAGGTAGAGCTGGTTTAGAAGGGTAAGTTGCCTGAATTCAACATTGATAATGATTGTGTTTTGAGATTTGGGAAGAGATTCTGTGTGTTGTGTGATTCACATTTGAAGAGAGATTTGTTATGTGAAGCTCATAGTTCTTCGTTTTCAGCTCATCCTGGTAGTACTAAGATGTATAAAGATCGTTGGGAGTATTACTGGTGGGATGGAATGAAAAGAGATATTGTTGATTTTACTGTGAAGTGTTTGACTTGTTCGCAGGTTAAAGCAGAGCGGCAATTACCGAAAGGGATGCTTCAGCATTTACCAGTGTCATAGTGGAAATGGGAAAATGTATCCATGGTATTTTTTGTGGGATTACCGAGTACATCATGAGGTAATAATGCAATCTTGGTTATTGTTGATCGATTAACTAAATCTGCTCATTTCCTTCCTATTTGAGATACTTTCTCTCTAGATCAAATTTCTTGATTGTACCTTAAAGTGATAGTCAGGTTGCATGGAGTTCCCCTCTCCATTGTATCTGATCGTGATCCCAGGTTTACTTCTAACTTTTGGAAAGGCCTTCAAAAGTCATTGGGTACTAAATTAAATTTTAGTACAGTTTTACATCTGTAATCAGATGGGCAGTCAGAAAGAACAATTCAGACATTGGAGGATATGCTACGTGCTTGTTCGATGGATTATCAAGGAAGTTGGGACCAACATCTTTCTTTGGTTGAATTTTCGTATAATAACAGTTTTCATTCTAGTATACAGATGGAACCGTTTGAGGCATTATATGGGAAGCGGTGTCAAACTCCAGCTTTTTAGGATGAAGTGGGTGAAAGGAAGATGATGGGACCAGAATTGGTAGAAGAGGTGGCAGAAAATGTTCAGTTGATTCAGAAACACATGAGAATAGCTCAGAGTAGACATAAAAGTTATGCAGACAACAGAAGGAAGGATCTATATTTCGAGGTAGGTGATAATGTTTTTCTCAAAGTTTCACCGTGGAAAAGTGTGATGCGATTTGGTAAGAAAGAAAAGTTGAGTCCAAGGTTCATTGGACCATATGAAATTATGGAGAGAGTTGGATCAGTTGCTTGCCGAGTGGATTTACCTCCGAGTTTATCTTAGGTACACAATGTTTTTCTTTTATCAATACATGCCAGATCCATCTCATGTTTTGAGTCCATAGGTGGTTCAGCTAGAAGAGAATCAATCTTATGAGAAACAACTGGTCCAGATTTTTGACCACAGGGAGAAAGTGTTACGGAATAAGGTGACTAATCAAGTAATGGTTTTGTGGAAAAACTACCTGAGTGAAGAGGCAAGATGGGAATCTGAAAATGCTATGAGGGATAAATACCCCCACTTATTTTGATAAGTGAATAAAATTACAAGGATGCAATTCCCAAAAGGGAGGAAGGATGTAACATCCCAAGTAAATAAAGATTAAATCATTTTCATATTTATTAATATTTATGAATTAAATATTAATTTTACTTTAAAGGGGTTTCTATGTTCGATAGCGTACCTAATACGCAACAAAGAGTTTCTTTGCAATCTTACGTTGCACAATTGTAATAAACCAATATTATTTTAAATGGTAGTTAATACGTAGCCATTGTATTGGCGGGAATGGATAGAAATAACTATAATATTATTATATATGTTTTTTAAATGTTTTTACATTTATCCAATAAAATATAAAGGCTTAAAATACGAAAAAAATTCTATTTTAGGCATATATATATTCTAACATTCACTGAAGGTCGACTTATCCCCTTTTGATGGAGAACCGACTATAAATATAGTTTTGGTCACTCTTATACATTCTATTGGTCCAAATAAAATTCTTTTTTATAATCGGGACATCAAATTTTGTTTTGTGTAAATTTGGTATTTTTCCGATAAAGTTTATTTTTTAATGAATAGTGAAAACTATTGTATTTTAATTCAAACCCCCTTTTTAATATAAAATATTTATATGATTATATTATCTTCTGAATTGGTTCTAAAATGAAATTAGAATATATTTTTACCATTTAATCCAATAGTTGTTGTTGAAATTAATTTCACTTTGAAATTGGACTTAAACTAGTGTCAATCTTTTGATACTTATTGTTTCATAAAAACATGCTATTTTCTCTGACAGCGGGAACTAATTATTAAATTAATTGATTTAACTTATATGTTTTGAATTTTGAAAAATAGACATCATTTTTGAATCTGGAATATCAAATATAGCTTACGGTGATGTTTTGGAATTTTTCTAAAAAACTTCAATTTTTAATTAATAGTGAAACCACTAAGTGGTACTTAAAAAAACTGATTTTTCGTTTAAATGAAATTTTACCACCTCTGTGTTGTGAATTTCAAATATCCGACATACATGGTTGTCCTTGAGAAGTAAAATGTGGTTCAATGGGATTAAAATATTTTTTTGGTGAATAGTAACTTTTAAGTTTGTAATCGTGATTAGAGGTAATTAGTGTAATTTAAGGTAAAAATAATGTTTTAATAATATGAAATGACCTAGACACATGTCCTACCATTATTGGATGTGTCATTTCCGACCAAGACAATCCATGGGACAACTTGGGGACACCATGGAGCCACTTTGGTAGGAAAATGACATTAAAAACTTTTTATTTAAAGTTAAAATTAAAATGTCACAAACATGAGTTGTTTTTCTAAAACAATTTAAAAATGGGGTTATACAAGTCATATGTTTTACTATAAAAATTCATTAGAAAGCTAAAAATATTTCCTACATTATTATATTTTCTTTATAATTTTTAGAGCTTAAATAAATTAAATTATTTATGACACCATGATGATGCAGCGATTAGCTCATTATTTAATGATTTAAATAAAATGAAAAGATTATGTAAAATCTAAGACCTACACATGTCGAAAACCTATTTTATGTGTAGATTTAGAACTATTATCACCTTATCCTAGAAATATATATTTTTGGTACCTTTTAAATCGGAAAATAAGTTTATAATAAAGAAACCTTTTATAACATCCCAAGAATTCCCCTCCTCTCCTCTTATAAAAGGCCCCCACCTCTACCACCTTACCCACACCTCTCAAGCCTTTCGCTCGTCCAAACCCTGCCCATTTTGTCTCTCCATATCCCTATCTTACGCATAAAATCCTCACTTTGGGTATAAGTTATCCCAAGGAAGCCTTTGAGCTCAAATCAAAAAGAGTTACCCGTTTTAAGGGTGGTGTTTTCTCTTGTGTTCTTATGTTTTATTTTTCTTCTCCAACTCCCCAAAACTATTTTTTTTCATTTATTTTGTAACAAAACCAGTATAATAAATATAATAGGATGTTTTTATAAGAATTATTTGAGCTACACTGACACACACCAACATCTAATGGTTAATGAACATACTGTTTCTGTGGATGACGAATTTATGCATCACGAAACGATGATTGGTCAACACTCATATAACACCTTCAAAGATGGACATTAAGATGTCAATATATTTATATATGATATATAATATGTTTATGTTTTACATAAGATTCTTTATTATTCAGTTATGGCATACCTATATGGTTTCCATTATGGGTAAATGTGATATCTTCATTTTAGGAAGTGCGGACTACCGCCCCCTCAAAGTGATTTGATTCTTTAATACCATATGTGGTATGTATAAAGGATATATTTATTGATATTATATATGATATTATACTAGAATTATAATATACCTTTATATAATTATTATTTCATTCCATTAAAGTATGAGATAGAAATGAAAGTAGCGTTCCTGTGTACGTACGGCTTACCGTCTCCATGAACGGTGCATTTCATTTCTTATCCCAAAATGTAATGTACTATTACAAGTACATATATATAGTGGATATATATGATTTATGTTACATCTAAATGATGAATATAATTCTGGAATTAAAATATACATATCTCTCATTTAGTTTCAATTCCATTAATATGACATAGAAATGAAAGTAGCGTTCATGCGTACGTACGGCTTACCGTCTCCATGAACGGTGTATTTCATTTCTTACCTCTAAATGATTATGTAATATTATAAATGCATGTATATACTGGATATATATGATATATATGGCATCTAAATCATGAATATCATTCTTGATATAATGGATATTTTACTACGTGAACAACTTGTAAATATAAGAAGTTCACTTTTGACTCAAGTACCAAATATCGACAAAACAACTGTTATTAACTTAAATTATTACATAATGTTCATAACATGGTAATAAGTTATATAAAAGGAATAATGAACTTGAAAAAGGGTTTTATGCAAGTAGAAATTAACTTAATTTTATTATTCAGGATATTAAAGAACGATCGAGTCATGTCGGACCTGAGGTATGGGACTTCGTCTCAATCTCCTTTCATTAAGACATATTTTGTTTTATACACAAACTTCTTTTATACGGTGTATAAATTCCTTTGACTTTTATGTTTATCCAAAAGGAATCTTTTTTTATATGAAGCATTTTACTAAATGACAAAATGGAATGTTTTTGTCGTACGTATGCGGTGACAATGACTTCTCCGCCGCCGTGACCATTATTTGAGTTTCGGCTTCCTCTAGAAGCCATACATTTTTTTAATGAAAAATAAATACCATGTTTTACTTTTAATTTATTTTGGTATTGAAGATTGTTTTCATAATGTTTTTATTATATCAAAGTGTTGTATTGATATCTAGTGATTGAAATGTGGAAATTTTATGTTTCCTTTATGCATGTTTTATGTGATACGATTATGTTATGGTTCCTGGGCATTGTTATAAAGATGGGTGGTTCCATGATAAACTAAGGGCGGGGGAGCCCGATATAGCTCTCCAATGCATTGGGTAATGCGAAGGGGTTAAACATTAAGGTTTGTCTGAAGAGATTTAGGGAATATACTGTGAAGGGTATTCCAAACGTAACCAAGAGGGTTACTCCCTAGGTAAGAATGTTATGAATGCCTCAAGTTACCTTTATGTCTTATGATTTCTATGTTTTATTCATGATTTTATGAGGTATGTTAAAGTTCTTATGTTTTATGAGTAAAGTATTATTTCACTGATTCTTATGTATACATGCACTCATGTTTCCTTTCCATATTTTTATATCCCTTACTGAGCTTTTTATGCTAATCCCAAGTTTTTGAAATGTTTTTCACAGGTCAAGGGAAAGGTACATGATGTGATTATAGTGTCAAAGAAGTGTCAAGAAAGAATCCATGTTTTATTTTAAATATGTTTCCGTTGATGGGAAAAATTAGTATTATCTTTTATGTAACCACTTTGTTTAAATGTGGAATGTAATACATGTTTTATGATCTAATTCTCTAAAATTCTAAACCTGAAAAGATCCTCAACGTGTATTCTTGAAGTAACTCAAGATTAAGTGATGTTTAAGGAAGGGGCCTTATACTCTTCAACAATGATCATTACATCATGATTTATCCTATGGCTGGAAGTTTGTTTGTGACCACCTGGAGGCACAATTTCATTCTTGAGTATATCTGGGGTTTGATGTTATGCATTGATTACTATACCATTATTATGAGATTAATATTATCGATGCTTCATGTGTTAGGGTTTTCTGGGGTCCAAATTCATATTGTAATACTCATCCCTGCATGTGATTTTTTTGCATCTATCATGACTTATATAGAATTTGTCTCATTTCATAGTGTCATGGGAGGAAATAGGCCTTTTGGAGCATATATTGAGATTAAAAGACCAAGGTTTTTTCTACATGGTTGCATCTGATCATAGTCCTCTACAATAGAGTTGGTCAGACTCTCTACATCATCAGGAGTATTATTTTAATGATATCGGTTCTTAAACATGTAAAATAATTAAAACCAATCCAATTTGTAAAAATACATGGTAAAAAACCATGATAAGGTTTTTCATTTTGATTACATTATCATATAGAGTCTAAAACCTAGGTTTGGATATTAATAATGAACTTTATCCTCCTTTTTTTTAGAGCTAACAAAACTCCATTTAATATTCACTATAAACCATTTTATCTTGACATTAATCTTCCCTTCCATATATATATCCCTATCATAGTTTCATTAACCCCTTAATAATCTCCTCTCATGATTTTAAAAACACCCTCTCATGGTAAGGGCTGCTCCCCTACTCTTATTTATTCATGAACCTCTTGTATGTTATGATATAGGATTTCCATTTTTTTTGGAAAATGTTCTCACACATCCATATTACTTCAATTATGATCTAAATATCATGAGAGACCCCTTTATCTCCCATTAGTACCTCCCACAAACCATTATGTTCCCATACTATGCTTTCAAGTGAATTATGGAAATTTACATGCTAAGAATTTTTATAATGAATACATATACAAATTTCCACTCTAGAGTATACACCTAGTTGTACCAATAATTAATTATTTTGGGAACATCTATGTATATAACCAACACACCTCAATTATGGGATCAAATATTATTAAATATTTATTTATTTTGAATGATATATGTGGCACAAATTATCTTGTATATATTACAAATGGTGCACCCAGATAACACTCCATTGTATTGGGTAATGTTTTAGTCTCATGAGACAACTTGAATGGTATTTTGGAGTAAACATAATCCATTATTGGACTATGTCCACCATGTGATATTGTTTTGGTAGATAAACTTGACTAATGTTTATGACGTTATTTATTTTTTCACCACATTCCCTTGTTACCTTTATGATAAAATGTTTATTCCATGCCTTATTGTTCAAGATTATGATTCTCACCAATCTTATATTACCTGAATATGCCTATTGGATCACACGTATTAGTTTAATTTATCATATAATTTTTTCATTCCCTTACTTTTCTATTTAGATAACCACTATTTATGAAAATCCCCAAGTCATCATGTGATGTTTTAGAAGAACAATGAAATATTTGGGCATGATAGGGATGTTTTCAGTAATGTTTTGGTATCCTTGAATCAAGTTGATATTCTATGTACCTAATTTCTTAAATGAAATTGAATTCATGTTATTTTGTAATTGAAAATTTTTTAACATTATTTAATAAATAATTACTAAATGTGTACTAATGATATGGGTTTTCGCGGATTGTATGAAATAAAATTCTAGTAATTTTTTCAATTAGGATTAGAAAACTAAAGTAAAATACTTAATGATAAGACTGAACATAGGAAAAAAATCCTATATTTTTTATTGTATAGATTATTTGTTATCAAATGAAATAAATCCCTTTATGGATTCTACAATTAGATATGGCTCTGGAAATAATTTTCATAGGGGAAATATCCCAAAAGGAGGCATTAAGATAGTTTTGATCATTACCTGGTGTAAGAAAAAAAGACATTTTTTAACACTTCATTTGAAACTCCATGGAGGATATGATTTGGCAAATTCATCATATCCTTATAAACTATTATTAATGGAATATATTTCTAATAAGATATTATATTCGGAAATAGATTAGATAAGGATTATATTAGAACCTAGAAATTCATATTCTAAATAATATATATTATTTTTGAGTTATCCCTTAAATTTTTTATGTTCCCATTATTTTTTTAATTTCTTAAAAATAACCATCCGTAATTTTTTCATTTTTCAACATCAATGGATATAATTATGATAATATGATTAAATGTCTAATGTGATGAGATAGTTAATGGATTCCCAAATCATATTCTCATGCCCATGAGAGTAGGAGTTAAGAAATTAAGGGAAATTCAATCTCAAATACATCACGTTTTAAACCAGAACTAGAATCAGGAGGAATTTCCAAATCCCACTATGAAAGAGAATGTTTTAATTGAATACTTTATGCAATAAAGGTCTGTGAAATTCAATTGATCTTCTAATACCATAAAAATGAAACTAGTGTTCCAATCCATGGATATTATGTTATTTAGATGTTAATGCTTTGAGAAAGAGAAATTCAGGATGTGTGTTTATAATATTGAAGGTGAAGCTAGTTAATGATATGTTTTTTCAACATTATAAAGATTGAGAAGGATATCAAAGTGATTGAGTGGAATTAATTCAAGGAAATGTTTTTTGAAAAATATTTTCCTTATAATATTTGATGGAAAAATAAAGATGGACTTATATTACCCCTTGAAAACAGATGTTGAATCCACCAAGGTATATGAAAAATATTTTACAAAACATACATCATACTACATTGACATAATGATTACCACTAAAATTAAATTTTAAGAAATGTTTGGTGGGATGAAGTGGAGTCTTCAAAATTCATTATAAAGTTTTGACTTTGACTTATCTGAAGAAATTTTTCAATGTTCCCTCAATGTCAAAATGGAGAACATTGAATCTTACAGTTTATATGAAAAAAAGAAGTAGAAAAATAAAGTTTCATTCTAGTGGTATGAAGGATAAATATATTTGCGGAATAAAATCACATAATCCCACCTTTAAAAATTGTTTGAATAAGAATCATAGAAATTACCAAAGGGGGGTGATGAAATTCATTAAGAGTGGGAAGGAAGGTAACCTAGCTAGCAATTTATTTTAAGAAAAACACAAAAATGTGATGGAAGAAAAGAATGCACCAATAATTTATTATCATTTAATATAATGTTTCTATTTGATGTAACATGTAAATTATTCAATAAGATCACCTATGCTATGTTTTTTAATATATTGTCAATTATATCATCCTCTGTGGAAGAAAGGGTGAGCTTATGCCATCCCAAATACTATGTAGGATCCCAACAATGATATTGTTATATGTAAACTAGTTATTGATTCAAGGATAATATATTCACTTTTTGATTCTTATTCTATGTATTCCTTCTTATCATGGATGTTTAGTATAACAAATCAAACACCACTACAAATCGTGGAGGAAGATCTACAATTGAAAACAATAATTGTTGAAATTATTGCAACCCAAGAATTTAATTCATCCTTTACCAAATTTAATGTGATGAAGTTCCTATAAAACCTTGTGATACTTCCTTTTGTTGAATTCAAAGTTATTATGTTCATGGATTGGATTTCATTAAATTTATCCAATTTATATTTATGAGATAAGGAAATCACCATCTATATCATAAATCACCCTACAACTCTATACAATTTTATGTATAAGGATAAATCATCATTGTTAACAAAATCTCAGGCTTGGATACTATTTCCTTATAAGAAATCATATATAGATGATATTATTAAGGCTAAAAAAGGAACATACATGAAGAAATTCCCAATTCTAGGGAATATAATAATGTGTTTCCTAAATAAGTTTTTGTTCTTACTCCTATAATAGAGGTTAAATTGTCATTCAATATTATTATTGATGGTTTAAAAATATTAAAGACTCAATACATAACTGTAATAATTGAACATGGGGAGAAAAAGAATTAACTAATAGAGAATTTAGAGTAAACATTCATAAATCCACGTGATTCATAATTAGGTACAGTAATCCTAATTTTTAAAACAATGATAGATAAATGTTCCTTTACATTTATTATCTTGAGCTTAATAAGATCATGAAAGAAATAAATATCCTCTACCACAAATTGATGACTTAGTTGATCAACTACATGGAGTCTATTATTTATGAATGTTGGATCTTCGATCAAGATTTTATCTAGTAAAGTTGAAAATGGGGGATATCTTGAAGACTTATTTTTATATATGGAATAGGCACTAAAAGTTCATAGTGATTCCATTTGGACACACTAATGATCCAGAAATCATCATCTATATGAATACTAGATCCTTTAGAGATTACCTTGATAAAATTTTGGTAGTGTTTATAAATTATTTTATCATATTCAAAAAAATCATGGATGAAAATGAATATAGTTTGAAATCTATAATAAATAAAATTTAGAAACAAAATATGTATTTTAAGTATAGTAAAAGTGAATTTTTTTAGATTAAGTAGCATTATTAGGACATGTTATTACCTGTAAATGGATATTGGTGGATCCATAAACAAATGATGAAAGTTATAGATGGAAAAGAAAAAATATAGGACATAAATATGATGTTTACATGGATAATCTAGGTAACAATGTAGATTTTTTATAAACATATCATGCCATTAAATACCAACACCAAATATTACTCAAAAGGGAGTAATGATTTTCAGGGCATATGAATTCAAGTAAGGTTTTACAGATTTGATGAAAAGGATAATAATGATACTTTTTCTTAGTTTATCAAATAGTGGAGAGGTATTTGTGATATACATTTATTCTTAACAAATGGAATGAGTTTTATAATCATGAAAGATGATAAATTGATATCATATGTCTCCCACTAATTAAAAATCCATGAATAGAACTACTAAATAAATGTTATACAATTGTCTCTAGTGATCTTCACATTCATGATTTGGTGACATTACCTCTACTGATAAATCTATGACATATATTAGAATTATAAAAGCCTTAAGTACATAATCACAAAAAAAGGCAGATTACTGTGTACCAACAAATGTGGTTAGAGATGACCAAGGATTATAACATTTCAATCCATTACCAATCCTGAAATGTGAAAAATGTGAAAGATTCTATATATAGAAAGGATCTGTCAACTTTATCCAGGACAAGGATTTCAAGGGATCAAATATTATTATATATAAAAATGATGTATTTATTTATAAAAAGTATATTCTTTCTACCTTTACCAAATACAAACTCAACCATCAATTTTTTAGTGGATCAAGTTGTCTGAGAATGTTGATGATGTCCTAAAGAAGAAGGTACGAAATATACAGGAGTTTAAATTTCCTAATGATGGATTTATATTATTTAGAACCAAGATATCTCTCCCATAAAAAATAGAACTTGATAGGGACCATCTGATTGATGCAAAAATAGCATCCATCGCTTTTTTAGATGTATATAAAATTAGTACAGGAATTAAAATAAGATAAAATGATGATGTAGATTGCCGATTTTTTCTCTCGATGTATGGTATACTATAAGACAAGGATGGGGGAATTAAGACAAATGATATGATGAAATAATTTTTAATAATAGTATTTAAATAGAAAAATCTAACCATGGATTTAGTCATAATACTCCCTAAAACTTCTAATGAAAATAATTCAATATGGGAGGTAGTTGATCACCTTACAATGTCAGTTATTTTATTTTCTATCAGGGAATATTTCTCTCTGGAAAAAATCACTATGATATATATAAGGAGAGTTATATGAAATCATGGATTAACACTCTCTATTATATCTGATCGATTTTAGAGGCTTAACTCAATGTTTTTTGAGAATTTTTCTATAAACATTGAATACATAATTTATTGTTTGCACTCATTATAACCCTTAGATGGATGGTTAACCTAAATAAACCATTAAAAATATAGCGTATATGAATGGATCATGTTAAATGTATTTAAATGGATATTAGGATCAACACTTTATCCTAGTAGTGTTTTTATTTAAAAACATTTTCCATTTTATCATTAAAATAGAACCTTATAATGGTTTTTAGTGCAATATGTGTAGGATTACGACATGTTGAGATATTTTTTGAGAGAATAAGATAACGAGACCTAATATTATTCATGTAATTACTGAGATGTTTCAAAATGTATTCCATAATATGAAATCTGAACAAAGTTGATAAAAAATATTTCAAACAATCAGCAATGTGATCTAGATTTTAATGTTAGTGGTAATGTGTTCCTTCATATTTTTCCATTGATTAAATGAATGATATTTTTAAATAAAATAAACTTAGTCCAAGATATATAATCCCATTTGAGATTATTGATTTCAATGTATCGTTGACCTATCTATTGGCACTCCCACCTAATATATATCAAGTACAAGTTGTGTTCTTTCTAACACAATTTTGGTAGTACATTCTAAACCCCTCACATGTGATAAATCCAATGGTGGTACCATTAGAGATTGATACATTATATAAATATTACCCATTGAAGATATTAGATCATATAGGAAATTTTCAATGAAATAAGACAATTAACCAACATAAAGGGATTTGGTAGAACCAATATGTTGAGGATAAGACATTGGAACTGGAAGAGGTGGTGAAACAGAAGTACCCTCATCTATTCTAGTTTATGAAATAAAAATTTTAATGATAAAATTTATGAATGGGGGATTAATGTAATGAACAATAATTTATTCATGGGGTTACCTTTGTGATTATGTTAGATTCCATGTAATTAAATGTGGTTATTGAAAAAATATACATTACTGTCAATATTATAAATAGATATATGGTCTGTAAAATTTATGATAGAATTATGCTAAAAACAGTAGATATTATATTTATTGCATAGTGATCATATTATTACTTTATATTTAAGGGTAATAATAATGTACAATTATTATAATTGAAATATGTGATGTCCATGATCAGTTGGACTATACCCTATGAAGCCCATTTATCAAATAATTTGAGGGAGATGTCATCCCTAGACAATTCCCATGATTATTCCCAAGCCATGATTCAAAAACTTAAGCATGAAGGATACCATTTAAGGGATAATTTCATTCTCATTGAGATCACAAACCAATCCATAAATGTTGAACCACCAAATTGAAATCTCACCATCACACACATTACCCTTAGGGAATTCATTGGCTTAATAAAGACACACGAATCTATACCTTAAGAGTATGAATTTATATTTCTTATAATCATATATTTATCCTTTATTATTGTTATTAATTTTTAAATTTTTATATAATGAGTTTGATAATAATTATATTTTGATATGATCAAACTTAAATTATATTTTTGGGGAAAATATAAATTCAATCAAGGAACTCTATTTTAAAAAAATCAAGATTTTTTAGAATAATTATTTTAACAGAATATTATTATTATATAATTTTTATTAAATAGAAATGATAATATAAATTTGAAATGTAATTAATTCATTTACAATGGGTCAAAAAATTGTTATTTTAATAATAAAGTATTTTTAACAAAATAATGATTTTTCATTTTAATGAAGAAAGTTTCATACTTAGATAATTATTTTGATTAAATAAATATTAGTTTTGAAATAACCACATAAACATTACCATATGTTTATTTTTTTTATAATAGTTTGAATATGTTGATTTTTTATGTGAAAATTAAATACAGTATAAATATAAATTTTATATTAAGACATTATAATGACCCAAAAGTTATGTCATATATAAAAGAAGATGAATAAATTAATATATATATATATATATATATTACCCTTAAGATAATATTTGTTTGAGTTAATTTTACTAATTTTATAATACCCTTATGATAACTTCAAAACATAAATTATATTTTTAATGTTTTTCAATAAATTCATTGTAAACAGGACTCACTTCCACGTGACTAAGGGTGCAATTTTAATGACCTCAGTTACTAAAAAGGAAGAAAACACTACACTTTGGAATAAACCATGGGCCAATACTATGGTTAGGTTAGGTTTTTTTATTTCATTGTCATATATTGTCCAAAAAATTCATGAAGATTAATAAATAAATCTTCTCTATTATTATACATAAACCAACCAAGATTCCCTTTCCTCTTCAATAAAAGTACATTGAGAATGAAATTACTATACCATTACCTCTCTAGATTCCTCCCAATGTGTCACCACGATCTTAAGATTCTCTTCTCAATATTTTGGAAGCACCCTCTCATGGTAATGGATCCTCTATATCTATTTTTTATTCTAGAATCCATTCTATGTTATTCCATTTGTTTCAAATTTGTTAATTTTTTGATATTACCTTATACATCCCTCTTAATTACCTTATGATTTCAATGTGATGAGATACCCCTTTATCTCTCATTATAATCCGCCATGAACTTTTTTTGACCATAGATATGCTACCCAAAGTATCCTTCAAGTTTTCATTCTGAACTTTTGTATAGTGAATCACCATATCCATTTGAACTCAAGGATATTTAACTAGATGTTATTATAATTAATTTATTTTTTAACTACATGTATATAACCCATACACATTAATAATGGGATTAAATGGGATGAAATATGTACTTATGTTGAATGATATACATGGAAAACATGATAATGTTAATATTGTCATTAGTGTGCCTAATTATCACTCAAACTCAATGGGTAACATTTTCTTCTAGAAATAAATCATGTTTGGGACTATGGATTAAACCAAATAGATTATTGGACTCAATAAACCATCTTATGGTGTCTTGGAAGTTATCCATGGCTTATTATTGTGAGATGATTTACATTTTCACCTCATTCCCATGATTCCTTTAAGCTATCATGTTTATATTATACCTCATTGATCAATATTATTATTACAACCCCTCTTATGTTAAAATTATATTCCTCTTGGATCACTTGTACTAACTTACCATATGTTATGATTTTTGTATTCCCTTATCGAGATTTAAATCTCACACCTTTCTAATGTATGTCCACATTCTATACTATGTAGTTTTATAAAAATGATGAAATGTTTCAAAAAATTTAAGGATGTTTCTATATTATTATTGAATCCATGAATCAAATTTATGATATATAAACCTAGTTATTACCCAACCCATTCACATGTACAAAATTAATATTTAATTACAAATTTTCATACACATGCTCAAAAAATTATGGTTATGGTCTATGGAATATGTGTCACTTTTTGGTAGAGATTGAGGATATTGGGAGAAGAAATTAAGTTACTGGGATGCTTCTCACACATGGAAATGGAGTGAAGGATTCTGGTGACATTTTTATCTAGTATAATTCAATATAATCATATATGTGCATTCATGTGCAGAAGTGTGTATAAATTTAATCATTGTTTACATAATGTAAATATCCCAATTTATGTTATTTCAAAAAATGTATCGATAATATATTCATAATACTATGTGGAATGTTTTACTGTAGTAGTGAAATGGGATGAATACTAAACTATAAGTAAAAGGATTTCATCCTAAAATTTCATAAAATATAAAATGTATAAATATATTTTTGATATATAGGTGAATGATTGATTTAAATTTAATAAAAGTAATAGTCTAGTGAAATATAAATATTGATAAACTGGAAATAGCCTATAGATTTTTTATTGATTATTTTATTGTTATCTAAAAAAATCATAAAAAATGTAACTATCCCTATAGACGTAATACCTTTAAATTAATTTAATATGTATAGAAATGTTATGTTTGTTTTGAAAAATTTTATGGAAATAACATAATCATGATTGAAGGATATTTAAGAGAAACCACAAGATCTATTATATGAGATTATGTAGATGTTGGATTATCTCTTGTATGAGTCTATCTTCAAATGGATCAAAACCCCTCATGTTTACCTATGGTGACTTTCAAACTACTGAATCCTACTATACTTCCTTTTAATCTCCATCTTTTTTCCAAAGTCTTGTATTTTTCAAACCTTATATACACCTATTTAGGTTAAAATTAACCAATGATTTCTAGCGAGTCATCTCAATGTTTTCCAATGTATTTATTTAAACAAATATATAATTTCAATAATAATTATTATAATATAAATGGACAAAAATGATTTCAAATAGATATATGTATAACAGAACCAATAAAAGATGATTTAACAAAGTGTAGTACGTAATTATGAGAGAGTTAACTAGTATGGAAACATATTATTAAAAAATCAAATATTTCTAAAAGGATGAGAATGTAATACATTTACATTGGCTAACCTAAAAAACCTTGGTGAAGATCATTGTTGGAAGAGGACTAAGAAATTGATGGGAACACCATTAATTTGTTTACATTGTACGTAACAACCATGAAAATAATAATATAGTTGCGCATTTAATTGAATGGGGAATTTTGAATCTGAAAAAAAAATTCAAAGGATTTCCGTTAAATTCCATTAGAATGAGATTCATGCTAATCAACTGAATCATAAAAATCATGGAATAAAAAATTGATGGAATAATGTTTTTTTCATGATAAATATGACATATTATCTGAAATCCATGAATTAGAATGATTTTATGGAATTTTAAATCTTCACTATTAGAAAATGATGATGAATAACAAGAAGCTAAAAAACTACTGTTTTTATAAACAATAAAACATTAAAATTTTAATAAATTCAAATAGATTAATAATATTGAAATATAAAAATTTAACTAGTAAAATAAATTATTTAAATTTTTTGATAAGATACCCAAACAATCTATTCAAATACTTAAATAAATTTTTTTTCATAGAATAATATTTATTAAAGAGAGGTTATAGGTTTTGTATGAAAAAAACTCATTATATTGGAATATGATGGTCATTTCTATAATATATAAATTAAAGAATATTGAAATGGATAATGTTTTGATTCAATATTTCCCCTATTTGTATCCTTATTCTTATTGTATTTAAAATCTTCATTACTCCTTGATAATTTTTTCTACAAAAATTAACATTCATTGCATGAAAATCATTACAAAAGCTTCTCCATTCATAATGGGAATCCAGCATTTGGTTTTTCCATTCATAACTAAGGGTGGATGCATGGAAATTAATGAGATTGATGTGGAATACAGTAGTGGTGGACATGTTGCTGGAGAGAACCCTAAATGAGACTATAAGCTGATGTAGACTGGTTCATCTCTCTATGATGGTACCTACCACATCATCCCATCCCTTTAGGACTGAGTGATGACCGCAACTTCATATGTGAGGTAATTGACCATTGGAGGTGTATCATACTGGTTCTCATCATTTACAAAAACCCAAGAACAACTCTATGTCTTCTCATGTTGATCTAGAGTGTGCGAGTTGATATGATAAAGAAGTCTTCAGGGAAAGATCCTAAAAGGGATCCAAATATTCTTCATTCTACATTTACCTGTAGAGGGCTTCCGGGATCTATAATATCAATCTTTCTAAGAGGATGATGATCAAATGCTAATTCCCTACACTAGACTCTGATGCAGAGTATAGGGGTGAATGTTTCATTAAAGATTCAAACATCGCATTAGAATTTTAAAAGAGGACTAGGATAATGATGATATGGCACTTCTTAGAGTTCTTCCTCTGTTGGAGAATGTTTTACCTTCATCCCCAAGAAGGGTATTCATGGTTGGGTATATCTTTGATAGTGGGAGGACCTTTTTAAGGTTAGTACTAAAGTTGTCAAGACCTCCACTTGGGTTGGTTGTGAAATTTGGATGATCTTCAAGGTTGTGGTCATTGGATTAGGGAGGACCTCTGATTCAGTTATTTGGGGTGTGAGGAGAACCCTTGAAGTTTTAGAATGAAACATAGGGAGGACCTCCATGTCGATTGATTGATGCGCAGGGAGGAGCAGTGAGGAGTTCTGGAGCGGGAAGGGCCTCAGCTGGAGCAGGCTGGAACATGAGGAGGACCTCGATGCTAGAAATATATGGCACTAGGAGGACCTCCACGATGACTAGAAGTGATGGAATTAGGAGGAAATTATTACTAATTGAATTGGACATGTGTAGTAAAAAAATACTGGACATCGATGAAGTAGGGAGGGCCTCTGCAGTGATGAATGCTGGAGCAGGTAGGACCTCCGCTTGATCTCCTAAGAACATGGGGAGAAACTCTATGTTGATGGGTTATAGGGTGAGGAGAAACTCTTCCATGGTCGATGATGCTGCTAGTAGGACCATAATTGGGACTTGGTATGACATTAGGAGGGCCTTCACATTGATAAACTAATATATAAGTAATACATACATATCTGGCATCACGAGAACTCGACGGACCTCCATGTTGGGAGTAAACAAGACAGGGAGGACCACCACATGGACTATAACTGGTAACATAGGGAGGGCCTCCATGCTGATTTAAGAAGAATGGAGGGGCACTATTCCAGTTGACTATAGTATGGGGAGGACCTCTGTATAGAATCTTATCGTCACGGATCATCTTGCAATAGCTTATGTTCGTTTCCGCGATCAAACGAGTCAACCGAGACGGCCCATGGGGTGGCTCAGGTCTCAATCCCGATCAGGCATAAGTGGATCCATGATTTGTGATGGTAGAGAACTGGTGGTATGATTTGGAGGTGTCATGGGTCACTAAAGTTGTAGAATATGACACCCCCTGAAGGGAATATTTTTGAACCTGTTCCTGAGGTTGACGTCTGGACAACCAGACTGGAGCTGGCTACACTGCAGTGTAGACTATCTGTTCTTTGAATGGAAGGGTCGATAATTGGTGGATCTATTGAGGAATTATGGGGGACATAATTGGATTATATTGGGAAATATTCATCACTGGGATGAATCAGACGTCCCTTACCTTGTTGGAAATGGAGAATGAGTTATAGGAGTGTTCTGGGGAGTGGCTCATCAAACAGCTGGATGTTGATTTGGGGATTAGTGGCTCCCTTCTCGGCCATTGAGGGTGGCCATGGTTGTTATTAATGAATGCCTCCAAGTCCTAGAAAGTGATACACCCCTTGGTAATGAACCCCTCCTTCTCATATCATCGAACAAGAAGGTCCATTACCCGCCTCTGAACAATTTCTGATGTTGAGATGGGGCACGGGTGCCCTCTAGTTTCACTAATGGATAATGTCCTAGTGAAGGTTGAGCCATGAAGAAATGACGAATTATAATTCTTCCAACCTCTTCATCTATAGTATGAGGTTTATGGGTTTCATTTAGCAGTATATTTGGTCTTATGAAGTTGGGAGATTCAGCCATCAGTATATATATTAGTAATGTAATTCCTAATTCCCCAGCACCATTTAGTATTCCGTGGTTAGAAAGAGTGATCCACACTGAGAGTTTCATAGACACGAATGAACAACAATTGAATTCCATGAATTTTAGTGAGTTTAGTGCATGACACACTATTTTCATGGTAGGACCTTATTCTAGATAGTTGGATCTGGTGGCATGCTCATCTCTTTTTGTATCGATCACTACTAATCCCCATAGTTAGAGGAGAACAAGTTCACATTGGGTTCACCATTTTATGTTGGTGTCTCGTAATGGAATGTGAGTAACATCACCGATAAGATAAAAATCATTTCCAATCCCCATGGTTTAAGCATAAATGAATCATGTCGGGTTCACCATATTCTAATTCTGATTCTTTCTACTGGGGCACGCCAACTTCGATGTTTTGATGTTCATTGACAGTGCATTGTACACCCCATTCCTTCTTTCTAATGGTCGAAAACAATGATCAATTATTAAAAGATATTTTCTCCTTGATCCAAATAGGATAATGGGATTCTATTTCCTCCATCTATTTATTCCTCCTAAAAATTCATCACCTAGTCTGGATCTCCCATCTAGATTAATACATTGTTTATAAAAGTCATTCATGGTGCAATCTCTTTTTAGATTCTGGTTAATTGAGTTGAATCTGCTAGGAAATTCCAATTGGTCATGTCATGGAAGTAACCATTTGTATGTTTAGTAGTCACACTAGGAATTTATGGCATGTCTCGATGCCACAACTTTGTAATACATGTATCCTTTCTTCTCAGATAGATTATCAAGGTTGTAGAAACCCGAGGATTCCCATATTGATCATGGGGTATTTCATACTAGATTGATGTCTCTGAGGTTTTATTCGAATTCCCATGTTTAACATGGGGTATTCCTTGATTTTAATGTTTAGTCGATATATATTATAATGGTTAGAAAACTTATGAATGTTCGAACATATATACACATCCATAGGAGGGAGCACCTATAAGGTTTCCTGTATGGATAGATCAAAAGGACCAATGAGGATGGATCATATAGTTTTGAGTCCCATAAAGGGAATATTTCACACCATGAAGACTGATCTGGACACCACTAAGAAAAGATAAGTGGAGGGTTCCTCTATGAGGGGGACTCCCAATATTACCAATGGTTGGGTTTGAACCTCATGGAGGCTTCCCCCGTACCATGTTTAGGATAAATGGATGAAAACACATGTAGTTAGAAGGGTTGATTTAGGGAATACACTGGACGTCCACCCATTGTAAGAGGATCACTCTTGGATAGATGGATAGGGATTTTTTGGGGTTTATGCATGGTTATCTTCCCATGTGTTGCGAGGATCTGCAATGGAATAAATGTGGCTTACGGGGTGAGATGACACAGAAGAACGGGGGTGGTCCCTCCAGGATGTGATGGTCGAGGTAAAAATCAGAATGGATGATGGAGGATTTGATTAAGTGGATGAGATGAGTCAGATGATCTGATGTGGAGATTATGATGTTGGGATTTATCCTCAGGGTGGTTTCCTATGTATTCCAGCTGGTTTAGAATCAAAGTCCACATAGTTTGGATGGGGTGTTGATACACATAATGATGTGACTCATTAGAATGAAAGGCATGGATGGGTACTTGAAGTAAACGAAACTTCTAAGTTGGGTAATGATCATACTGAGATATAATATCTCAAGGGAATTTTCGGGGTGGAAGTGAGTGATGGGATTGAACCACATGGAGTTTTCTACATATGCTAGTGGCTAGGAATCAATGTCCACATAGTTCAGAAAAAGGCAGAGAATCAAATAGAAAACATGGATGGTGACCCAAATACATGTTGGGGATTACACATGGTTAGTGGCCCATATGAGTGATAATATGGACACCACTGATGGTAGATCAGGGAGGTGAACCCCTTGGAGGGGGCCCCAAGGTTTACCTTTGGTTGGGATTGAACCTCGTCGAGGTTTCTTACGTACCCTATTTTGCAGGTGGGGATTAAATGCACATAGATTGGTTGAGAAGTGTTGGGGATTACATTCTATGGTGGAATCGATTTATTAATGGTCACTGTTAACCTCTAATACCATCTGAGTCTTTCTTGGGGAGAGAAATAAGATATAGAAGTAGACCTGATGGTCGCATCACAAGAAATGCATTCGTGAAGAGTGGATAAGGGATTTTTCATTGAAGTGAACTAGGGAGATGGATAATGGAATTTATTCAAGAAGGTTGGCCTGATGAGATGGTATGAGGCTTACATAGCGATAGCTTGAGGCACTCGTTGTAACGAATCACGGCTGAAAATAGAAGGTGGATTGAAAAGGTTAGAAGTAGATGGTTCTTGGTTCCATCGCATTTCTAATCACTTATGTTCTCTCACACATGTGGAAATAAGAGTTTAAAATCATCTGTTTTGGATATAGGATTCAAGATAGTTTCAGGTCTACATCTCTGAGGATGAGGAATCTATCCTCACCCATATGGATTACATGACTTGTCTCATTTAGCCCTTGGTGAAGGACGACACCAGTAATTTCGTACATGAGTGAAGTGGAGGAGTTTCCAATCGAGGGGTACATGTTAGCATAGCTATGTGAAGAATAAATATCTATTATTTTACTTATGTGGAGAAGAATTAGGTAGAGAAACACAACTTGAGGCACCACATGAGGGACCATGAAATCAATGAATGAATTCCTAGAGTCCCACATGGATTAAGTGCATGCAATATATTGATTTTATACACAAGAGGGTCTTGAACATGGTTCTTGGGGTAAAGGTAACCTAGGGAGTATATATCCTGGGGTGCACGTAATATTGGAGGCATGTGAACAGAAGGAGGGGTCTTGAGTGAAAGAGGCACATCACAAAGTGTATGCCTTTCCTGCATAAGGGGTCATTTGCACACACATTCCTTGGAAAAATTTTAATGGGTGGGGATTAAACCATTGTAGGCCCACTCAGAGGCAGACCCATGTCACACAAGATCATTTACCTTGACACCATTACATTATCATGGTAATGAAAGGTGTCGTCTTACCCACACGAGTGAGATAGTTTGACTATTATAGTATCACCCATAAAAGGGTGGGGTGGCCTTCTATTTATAAGCAAAAATATCAAAGAGGGCATGTAGAAAAGTCCAGCATGGGAGCGGTTGGTTCATGAAACATTGGGTGAATAAAATACTTTCATGTGGATTAAAAAATTTCATGAATTGTTCCATGATTATTTTCACTTTCCTTGTCCATTTTGGGGAGGCCGCATCAAAAGATCACTTATGACGTCACATTGGGCATCCAAGGGCCTTTCACGCATGAATCCAACCATAAACACAACTCCTTTGGGATTCCAAGAATAGTATTTTGAGTCAAAATTTGGATCTTGGTTACAGAGATATGCATATCTCTGACCTCAAGTATAAATTTCTTCAAAATTTTCAATTCCCATGATGGTTACACGATAGCATATCGATGTGGTGATGGATTGAATCAACCGATTAATTCATGAGTGGTTTGAGGACCAGAATCTGTTTACTGGGTGATGGTGATAATAGGTTACCTTATATATAATTATTCTAGTAAGGAAATAATCTATTACAATGTGGGGGAAAGAACAAAGAACATCCTGATGGATCATGGAATTCGTTTGTTAAAAAGATTGTCATCTAATTTCACACACCAGGTGGGACCTCCCTAGCTATGATGAAACATTTTCTGCAGAGAGGTAATTATCATGGCCCATATTAACATATAAAACATAGTGTGAAATGTGATATATAGCTTTGTGTGTATCTCATATGTTACAATGACATGGGAAGGTTGATGTACACAGACACGACCAGAGTACACATATAGTCTGGTGTACATGGGAATGAACAGACAGAATGGGAAGAGTGTCTGGTGATTTATACATGTCGTGTAATATTAAAACACATCATATAAATGATTATTTACATTTTTTGGGTTGAAGATCCAAATTGGAAGACTATGGGTTGGTTGTATATGACATGTATCATTTTATTCACTCAGTGTACCCCCTTTGATGGTGTATCAATCTCTTTCTATCGTTTTCTAGGAACAATATCGATTGAGGGTGTTACTATATTCTATCCCCTCAATTGTATAGTGAGAAATTACATATACATATTTGGATAGTGATCCCCTCTATAGGATGAGACTTATATATATTTTCGGTAACCCTCATTGAGAGTGAAGGGAAATCCTCTATCCTTATATTCACTTGGTGGGTTTTTGGAATCGGTGTGACCTCCTTGATAGGGGTTCCGGTCCTCCATCTAGCTGGATCTATCGGTATAGTTCATGGTATCACTATTTTATGATATCTTATGTAGAAATTTGATATATATTGGGTTTTTTTGTCTATTAGCAGTCTTGGGTGTTACCCCCTTTCTAAGTATCGAGGTCTTTTGAGACCAGTGATCTTTCATTGGTGGGGCCCAATGATCATGACCTCTAGAATGAGTGTCTCAGATGATGGAATGGAAGGTGGAGTGGACTCTCTAGGAACTATTAGTGATTCCAGTAGTATCTTGTGGCTGGAAGTTTGGTTATGGCTTCAATTATGTGTGGTGCCCATCCTGAATATGTCTGGGTTTTCTTGTTATGAATTTATTTCTATGTAATTCTTATGAGATAAGAAGTCTTGATAATTCATTTTTATTGTTTATGAGTTGTCTTCCATGGTATGGTTATAATCACACCAATATGGGATATGCCTACACATGTCATGTCTTATACAGATGATGACTCATTTTTTTATTTCCTGGGAAGATATGGAGTGTGTGGAGCATATCTTAACTATGATGGACAAATATTTTATCTAGGTGGTCTGATTTTAAAATATTCTATTTCCAAAGAGCAGGTTGGACACTCTATGTTTTTTGGATGGTCTTGTATTAGGGCCCTTTTTTAATTTCAATAATTTATAGTCATACTATGATTATGAAATCATATATGTAAGCATGAATTAGTTTCTGTTGTTTAAAATTTCATCATTGTGTAGTCTTGGAGAAGTGTGTCTGTGCATAAGTGTATTAAGATAATGCCTCCCATGTGTGTCATATGAATACTCAGTGCTGATCACCAGCACTTGGCTTATTGGTGGCATGCTTCAGGTAGTCACAGTTTGAGCATTGTTTGTCTAGGTTTTGGGAAAGTGGTGTAAATGGAAGTTCTATCCTAGGAATGGATTTTCTAATATTGGTTATGGGAAATAGTGTTAAGTGTTTTGAGTTTAGATTTAATTCCAGATATTCTAGTGTTGGTGAAGTAACAAACATATCCATACAAAAGGACTCTAACCATCTGAATTTGTACTCGGTACTTGTAGAAATTGGTTATTGGGGAAACATTCATACATGAATCATATATGAATAGGTTGTGGATTATATGTCCTTTTTCAGTCAGATCCCTAGAAATACTTGTTAACTGTTTTATATCTTGTTTATTTAAGGATTAACCCTAATGAAATACATCCAGATTTCAACCACATGGTCATTAGGATGATTCGCCGAGTAATGAGGCATCAATATAGTGTTGTATACTGGAAATATGAACTCCAGGTGGTCTACAACCTATACCACCACTCGTCGAGCATCATATTGTTTTGTCAGTGCTAGTTGAGGATTCACATATGTTGAGTGAAATTCATTACTTCCAGATCCAGTTACCTCCCTAGTTTTGAGGTGATCCAGAACCCTAGGTAGATCAGGACTTTCTAGAGGTATTCACTCTAGTTTTTAGCCTTGTGAGGACACTTTCAGATCAAATGGGTGTCCACACTGTGAGGGTTATTTAGTTTTCTACTAAGAATGGTAGATTTATTCAATCAATCACAAAAAAAATACATCTCTCTCCATGTTAGAATTCATTCATCTCTTCATGATGATGTTTTATTTGTCCATGTTCCGATTATTGCACATATATGAGTTTCTACATATATAGCATGGAAGAATAACATTGTTGGAGTATTCAGTGAGGTTTACCGATCTATTTTGATACTCAATGTATACGGTGTGGGATTCATTCTTATGAGTAAAGACCTTTGATTATGGATTACAATAGGGATATCAGGTATTCAGTGATATCTCTCTAATTTCCCACCAATTATAGGGTTCCTGAGTGGGACTTAGTGGTGGAGAGATTCATGACTGAGCAGCCACTGATGGGGGGTGCTGGTAGTGGGAGCCCATGATCTGAGACCTCAATGAAAAAGAGATAATTGTATCCATAGGGATCTGGGCTGGCAAGATGCTTCCATAGATGATTATAAGATGGAGGGTTAGTAGTGAAGTGATATCCAGATGGATCTCGTCAGTCATGGGAGTGGTTTTTTTCTCCTATGATATTCAATGAAATCCTACATGGAATTGTTTGACATTTCATAAAACATATTGAGAGAAGGTCAAGGGACTAAAAATATAGAGACATATGTAGGATAAGGGTAGTCTGTAGGGTTGTAGACATGGAAGAGGGGTTGGGAGAGCTGAAATAGGTGGTTGGAGGTTTCACTTATTACCACAACCACCCCCGGTGTTCCATGATAGGATGTGAAAGCTAGGGTTAAGGGAAGAGGATAGTAGCAGACTATGGTGGCTAATGACCTGAATGCTCTATTGAAGATATGTGGTAAGATCTATGTCATATATACCCAATTTTTAGTATTGATAGACACATGTGTGTGTCAATCCTTTTTAGGAACATCTCACGTATGAGACATATATATTTTGTTGAACCTTTGGATAAATCCTTATGATTGGAGACTTTGACATGAGGTAAACCCCCAATTTCACACAATATCCAATAGTTCTGTCTGGTGCATAAAGGTGGTAGTTTTGATGGTATATTATTGTAGCAGTGATGGGGCCTTATGAAATCATCTTATATAGGGACTAAATATCCACATTTAATTTCTAGATTTACTATTTCAATCATTTAATGTGGTGTGTCTTCAGTGATGGGATGAGGTTTTATTTAGTGGGTGAAAAGGAATCCTTAGTGTAATAATAAGTCTTCCAGAATATGATAGTGTAGTAGATTAATCACTAGTTTTCAAGTCTAACTCTTTGTGTAGTTGATGCTATGGGCCACCAGTTCCCTGTGCTGGTGGTGGAGTATTGGGATGTATTTCATAAATAAATTCCATGATTACCTATCTGTTGTGAGCTAGACTTCGACATTGGCTTATACACCATGACAACCTCAATATGTACACTGATATATGATATGGATCCTACAGAAAATAGTGAGGTGAGGGGTAGTTAGAGGATTTGTAGAAGAAGGGATTTTTGAGACATTGTGTTTCTCCCATGGTAGGCCAAGTTTTGTTCACCATGAAGGTGTATGACAGCTGGAGGTTATGTGAAGATTACAAGTGATTGAACCAGGAAACCCTAAAGAATAATCATACACTACTTAGGATCAATTGATACATTTATTAGTTGAGAGGGGAGTGATGGTAATACATGATTTACCTCTGATCAAGCTATATCTAGCTGTGAGTATGGGATAAGGATATGCCAAATACAATATTAATATATCGATATGGTCACTATGAGAACCTGTTTTTTCCATTCATCATGATGAACATCCCATTAGTGTTCACGGGATCATGAAAATGATAATTTAGCCATTCTAATATAGTTTTTTGTTAGTATTAATTGACAATACATTATAATATATGGTGTCAAAGGAGTAGGATGCATGACACCTGAGGGTTTTTTTGGACACACTGTGAGAGCACCATATTTATGGGAAGATATTATTTTTAAGTTTTGGATTTTATAGGTACACATTTTGGGAAACATTATCTCAAAGGAAGGACTATAGGTGGACTGGGTGAGGGTGGATGTAGTGCTAGCTTCTGAGCTTTTTATCTCACCCCTTTCTAATGTATGTCCACATGCTATACTATATAGTTTTAGAAAAATGATGAAATTTTAAGAAAATTTAATGGATGGTTCTATATTGTTATTGAATCTATGAATAATATTGATGTCATATATACCGAACTAGTACCCAACCAATTCACTTGTACAAAATTATTATTTAATTACAAATTTTCATACACTTGATCAAAAAATTATTTTTATGATCTATGAAATATGTGTCACTTTTTGGTAGAGATTAAGGATATTGAAAGAAGATTATAAGTGAATGGGATGCTTGTGACAAAAGGAAATGTGGTGAAGGCTTCTCGTGACGTTTGTATCTTGTATCATTCAATATAATTATATATGTCCATTCATGTGAAGAGCTGTGTAAAAATTTATTCATTTTATGCATAAAGTAAGTTTCCAAGTTTATGTTATTTCAAAAAATGTATCCATAATATATTTATAAAAATATATGGATGTTATTAATGTAAAAGTGAAATGTGAGGAATACAGAACTATAAGTAAAAGGATTGCATTCTATAATTTCATACAATATATAACCTATGAATATATTGTAGATATATTTCTGAGTGATTGATTTAAATTGAATAAAAGTAATTGTCCATTGAAATATAAATATTGAAAAACTATAAATGGTGAATAGATTTATTATAGATTTTTTAATATTATTAAAAAATTCATAAAAATTTGAACTATTCATATGGATGTAATACCTTTAAATTAATTGAATTTAAATAGAAAAGTTATGTTAGTGTTGAATAATTTTATAGAAATAACATAATAATGAGTGAAAGAGATGGAATATAAACTAAAATATCTATTATATGAGATACTAAAGATGTTGTAATATCTCATGTATGGGTCTATCTTCCAATGGAACATAACCCCTCTTTTTTACCTGTGGTGAGTTTGAATCTACTAAAGCCTACTAGACTTCCTTTAAATATCTGCCTTTTTCCAAAGGATAGAATTCTTTAAACCTTCATATATACCTATTCAGGTTAAAATTAACCAATGATTTTCAGCCAGTCATCTCAATGTTTTCCAATATTTAAATTTTAAAAAAGATATAATTTCAAAAATAATTATTATAATATAAATGGAAAAAAATCATTTCAAATAGATATATGTCTACCAGAACATAGAAAAGGTGATTTTATAATGATTAATACATAATTATGAGACTGTTAACTATTATGGAAAAATATTATTAAAAACAAAAATATTTCTAGAAGATGCTAATGACATACATTTACATTGGATAACCAAAAACACCTTGGTGAAGATCATTAGTGGAAGAGGCCCATGAAATTGATGGGAACACCATTAATTTGTTTACTTTTTAAGTAACAACCTTGAAAAAACAATATAGTTACACATTTAATGGAATTGAAAATTTTGAATCTGAAAAAAAAACACTCACCGGATTTCCATTAAATTCCATTAGAATGAGATTCATGCAAACCAAATGAATCATAAAAATCATGGAATAAAAAATCAATGGAACAATGTTTTTTCATGATAAACAGTACATATTCGATGAAATCCTTGAATCAGAATGATGTTATGGAATTTTAAAACTTCACTATTAGAAAAAGTTGAGGAATATGGAGCTAAGAAACTATTTTCGTTATAACTAATAAAACATTAAATGTTCAATAAATTCAAATACATTAATAATATTGAAATAATAAAATTTAACTTGTATAATAGATTTGTTAAATTTTATGATAAGATAACCAAAAAATATGTTCAAATAATAAATTAAATTTGTGGTCATATATTAATATTTATTAAAGAGAAGTTATAGGTTTTGTATGAAAAAAGATCATAGTATTAAAAAGTAATGGTTGATTCTATAATATGTAAATTAAATAATGTTGAAACACATATAGATTTCAAACTATAATTACTCTATGTGAATCCTTATTCATATAGTATTTAAAATCTTTACTAATGGTTGGAGATTTTTTTACAAAAAAAATATCATTAATTGCCTGAAAACCATTACAAAAGCTACTCCATTCAAAAGAGGAATCTGGCCTTTGGTTGCCCCATTCCTCAACTAAGTGTGGATGTGGGACCTCTAATGACACTGATGTTGACTACTTCAGTAGTGCACATGTTGGTGGAGAGAAAAGTAAATTAGATTATAAGCTGATGTAGACTAGGTAATCTCTCAGGGATGGTACTTACCACATCATCACGTCCCTTTAAGATAGAGTTCTGACCACAAATTTTTATGCAAGGGAAATGACTATTGGAGTTAGATCAGGCTAGTACACAACATCTACAAAGCCCATGAACAACTATATGTGCTCTCATGTTTATGTAGAGAGTGAGACTAGAGACGATAGAGAAGTATGAAGGGAATGATCCTAAGAGGTATCTAAATGTTCTTCCTCATTCATGTACCTGTGGTGGGATTCAGGGATATAGTATATCTATCTTTCTATGAGGATGATAATCACATGCTGAGTTCTTACCCCAGACTCTGATGTAGAGGGTTGGGGTGAAGGTTCCATTAATGATTCAAAGTTTTCATTAAAATCTGACAATAGGACTAGGTTAATGATGATCTTGAACTTCATAGAGTTCATCCTCTGATGGAGAAGGTTCTACCTTCTTACGTGGGAAGTATATTCAAGGTAGGGTAGATCATTGAAAGGGGAGGACCATAGTTCAAGTTTATAATAATGTGGGTAATAACTCCACTTGGGTTGGTGGTGACATTAGGATGGCCTTCGTGGCTCTGGTCATTGGATGAGGGAGGACCTCCAATTTTGTTATCTGGGGTGCGAGGAGCACCTAATAATTTGTCGAATGAAAAATGGGGATGACCTCCATGTCGGTTGATTGATTCACAGGCAGAATAATTGAGGAGTTCTATAGTGGGGAGGTCCTGAGTTGGAGGTGGATAGAACATGTGGAGGACCACATTGTTGGAAATCTATGGCACTATGAGGACTTCTACACCACCTGGAAGTTATGGAATGAGGAGGTAATTAGTAATAATTGAATTGGAAATGTGTATTACCTCCATTTTGGTCGTTGATGATGCAGGTAGGGCCTCCGCTTTGATTAATGTTGGAGTAGGGAGCACCTCCACTTGAGCACAGAAGAACATGGGGAGAAACTCAATGTTGATGGGATATTGGGTGAGGAGGACCTCTTCCCTGGTCGATGATACTTCTAGTTGGACCTTCATTGGAGATGATGATGACATGATGACGTCCTTTGAATTGATATCCTGAGATACATGTTAGACTTACATATCTAGTATCATGGGAACTGGGCGGACCTCCATCTTGGGTGTAAACAAGACGGGGAGGACCACCACATAGACTATGACTGGTATCATGGAGAGGACCTACATTCTTATTGAAGAAGTATCGAGGACCACCATTTGGGTTGACTATAGTATGGGGATAACCTAGGTATTTAATCTTATTATCATTGGTCAACTTGCAATAGCTTATGTTCATTTCAGTGATCAAACAAGTCATCCAAGACTGCCCATGGGGTGGATGATTTCTCAATCATGATTGGGAATAAGTGGATCCATGATCTTTGATGGTAGGGACCTTGTGGAATGCATTGTTGGTGTCATGGGTCACTGAAGTTGTAGATGATGATGCCCCCTGAGGATAATATTTCTGAACCTGTTAATGAGGTTGACGTCGAGTCAACCAGACTAGAGATGGTGGACCTCTAGTACAGACTACTTGTTCTTTGGCCGGAAGGGCTGATAATTGGTGGCTCTATTGTGGCCTTATGGGGGAACCTCATTGGAGGATCTCTGGAAGTATTCATCACCAGTATGAACCAGACGTCCCTTACCTTGTTGTAATTGGACAATGAGTCATAGGAGTATTCTGGGGAGAGGCTCCTAAAATAGGTGGATTTTGGAGTGGGGATAATTTCACCCTGCCCAGACAATGGGGGTGGTAGTGATGGTAAGGAATGAATGCCTCCGGGTCCTGTAATGTAATATCCCCCATTGCATTGACCCCCTCCTACTCATATCATCGAACAAGAATGTTTATTTCCCACCTCTAAACAATTTCTGATGACGAGATGGGGTGTGGGTGCCCAGTAGTTTCAGTCACATATGATGTCATAGTGAAGGTTAAGCCCTATAGAAATGAAGAATTATCGTTCCTCCTACCTCTTCATCTATTGGAGGAGTTTTTTTTGTTTTTTGTATGTGTATCCTGGGTCCTAAAAATCTGGGAGATTCGGCCACTAGTATATATATTAGGAATGTAATTCCAAATACACAAGAACTATTCAGTCTTCCATGGCTTGAGAGAACGGTCCACGCTAAGAATTCTATAGTCTAAATGACAAAAAATTGAATTAAATGTATTATACTGAGTTTCATGCTAGGATGACTATTTTCTTGGTAGAACCTGTTGCTAGATAGTTGGATTTTATTACATGATCATCTCTTTATGTATCGATCACTACTGATCCACATAGTTAGATGAGAACTAGTTCACATTGGTTTCACCATTTTCTAATGTTTGCCCATAATGGCATGTGAGTTCCATCACTAAAATGATGACATTCATGGCCAATCCCCATGGTTTAAGTAGAAAGTATTCCTGTGGAGTTTACCATATTATATTTCTGATTATTTTTATTAGGGTGCGCCACCTTCGGTTTTTTGATGTGCACTGATGGTGCATTGTACCCCCCATTCCTTATTTCCAAAGGTTGGAAACATTTATCAATTATTTAGAGATATTTTCTCCTTGATCAAAACAGGATGATGGGATGTCAGTTCCTCCTCCTATGAATTCTTCCTCAAAATTCATCACAATGTCTTGGTCTCCCTTATAGATTAAGATATTGTTCATGAAACTCATTCATGGGGAAATCTCTTTTTATTTCATGGTTAATTTAGTTGAATATTCTAGGACATTACAATGGGTCAAGTCATGACAGTAACCATTTTTATGTTTTGTAGTCACACTTGGAATTGAGGGAATGTTTGGACGCTAAAACATTGTAACACATGTATCTGTTCTACTCAGAGCGCTTCTCAAGGGTGCCAAAATCGGCGTCTTCCCATATCGATTATGGGGTATCTCATGCTAGAGTCATGTCCCTAAAGTTTTACTATACTTCCCATTTTAAAAATGGAATATGTGTTGAGTTTAACATTTATTAGTGATATATTACACTGGTTAGAACACTTTTGAAATGTGGAACAGATATTCACATCCCTAGGAGGGAGCACCTCGAAGTTTTACTATATCGATAGATCAAAATGACCAATGAGGATAGAAACTATTGTTGTGATTCCCATAAAGGGAATATTTTACACCATGAAGATTGATCTAGACACCTCTAAGAAAAGATCATAGTAGGGGTCCTCAATATGGGGGACACCATGTATTACCATGGGTTGGGGATGGACCTCATGGAGGCTTCCTATATACCTTGTTTTGGAGCAACGGATGAAAACCAATGTAGTTAGAAGGGGTGATCTATAGAATACACTAGATTGACACACTTCATAATATGATAAATCTTGGATGTATGGATAGGGATTTTGTGTGGGTTCTTTCATGGTTTTCTGACAAGGTTTTGTGAGGAGCTGCAATGGGATGAATGTCGCTTACTTGCTGAGGTGACCTAGATGAATGGTGTGATCCCACCAGGATTTGGTGGTCTAGGTAAGGATCAGAATGGATGATGGAGGATTTGATTATGTGGATGAGATGAAGGAGATGATCTAATGTGGAGATGAAAATGTTGAGATTGATCATCGTGGTGGTTTCCTATGTATACCAGCAGGTTGGGAATCAAAGTCCACATAGTTCAGATGGGGTGTTGAGACACCTAATGATGTGACTCATGAGAATAAAAGGCATGGATGGGGACCCAAAGGAAATGGAACCTCTAAGTTAAAGAATGATCATCCTGAGATATAATATCTCAGGGGAATGTCTAGGATGGAAGTGAGTCATGGGATTGAACCATGGGGAGGTTTCCTACAAATGCTAGTGTCTGTGAATCAATGACCAAATAGTTCAGAAGGAAGCATATAATCAAGGAGAAAACGTGGTTGGTGACCCAAAGAAATTTTGGGGATTACACACGGTTAGAGAACTATCTGAGTACTAATATGGACACCAATGATGGTATATCAGGGAGGTGAACCCCTAGGAGGGTGAACCAAGGCTTGCCTTTAGTTGGGATTCAACCTCATAGAGGTTACCTACATATCCTATTTCGCAGATAGGGATTAAATCCACACAGTTTGGTTGATAGGGGATGGGGATTATATAACGAGGTGACCTAGATGGATTTTTGGTCATGGTTGAACTCTAATACAATCTCATTCAGGATTAGTGTGATAAATAAGAGATAGAAGTAGACCAGACTTCCACATCATGACATATGCATTAGTGAAGAGTGGATAAGTTGTTTTAAATTGAAGCGAACTTGGGAGATAGATATTGGAATTTACTCAAGAATAGAGTTCTGAGGAGGTGGTATGAGGCTTACATAGAGACTTCCTATGACACTAGTGGTGACAAAGCACAAAGGGAAATAGAAGGTGTATTGAAAAGGCTGGAAGTAGAGGGTTCGAGGTCCCATCCCATTTATTATCCTATTTGTTATTCCAAACATGTGGCAATAATATTTTATCATCAGGTGTTGAGGATATAGGATTCTAGATAGTTCCATGATTTATGGCTCTAACGATGTGGAATATCTCCTAGCCCATAGGGCTTACATGACTGGTGTCGTTTAACCCTTGGTGAAGGGACGACACTAGCAATGTCATAAACTAGGTAGGTGGAGGAGTGGTCAATCCAGGGGGTCTATGTTAGAATAGCTATTTGAAGAAGCAACAACTATTATCATACCTATGTGGAGAGGAATTAGGTAGAGAAACACAACATGAGGCACCACATGTGGGACCGTGAAATCAATGAGTGAAATCTTAGAGGGATGTATGGATGTAGTGCATACCAGATATAGATTTTCTATGCAAGAGGGTCTTACCATGGTTCTTGGGGTAAAGGTAACCTAGGTATTATATAAGACTTGGTTCACATAATATTTTAAGTATGTAAAAACAGGAGGGGTCTTGAGTGAAAGAGGTACTTCACAAAGGGAATGCCTTACATGCATGGGAGTCTTTTGTGCGCACATTCTTTGGAAAAAATTTAATGGGAGAGGATTAAGCCATTATGGGCCCACTCTGAGGTGGACCCATGTCATGAAAGAACCTTTACCATGAAATTATTACATGGTCATATTAACTAAATGGGTCATCCTACACAAACGAGTGAGATGGTTTGACTATCATAGTATCACGTCGAAAAGGGCGGTGTGGCCATCTATATATAAGAGAAAATGTTGAAGGAAGTATTTAAAAAAAGATAGCATGGGAGGGACTAGATGAAATCACATTGGGTGAAAAAGATCCTTACATGTGGATTTCAATATTTCATGCTTGGTTCCATGATTATTTTCTCTTTACATGGCTATTTTGGGGAGGCCACATCGAAAGATCACTTTTGATGTCAGATTGGACATGCAAGGGACTTTCACACATGCATCCAATCGTAAATGAAACTCCTTTCAGATTCCAAGAATAGTCTATTGAATGAAAATCTGGATTTAGTTTATAGAGATATTCCTATCTATTCCCTCATATAGAAACTTCTTCCAATAGTTCCATTCCCATGATGGTTACACGATAGCAGATCGATGTGGTGATGGATTGGATCGACAGATTGATTTCATAGTGGTTCGAGGACCAGAATCTGGAGGCTGAGTGATGGTGAAAATAGGTGGCCCTCTATATGAAGATTTTAATGATGAAGGAATATCTTACAATGTGGAGGAAAGAAAAAAATATCCTAATGGATTATGAAATTTGATGATTAAAATGCTTTTCATCTAAGATCACACACTAGGTGGGACATCAATTTTTATGATGAAAGGATTTCTGAAAAGAGTTAATTATCATGGGCCATGTCACCCTATAAAACACTGTGTGAAATGCACTCTATAGATCAGTGTGTAACTTAGATTTTATAAGAACATGGGAAGGTTGACGTACATAGACATGACTAGAGTACACAGACAGTCTGGTGTACATAGGCATGACCAGATAGAATGGGAAGAGTGTGGAAATTTATACATGTCATGTAATATTAAAAAACATCCTATATTTGGTTATTTACATGTTTTGTATGGAAGAGCCATATTGGAAGACAATGGTTTGGTTCTATATTCCATTTTCTCATCTATTCACACAGTGTACCCCCTTTGATGGTGTATGCATCTCTTCATCTCGTTGGTCCGGAACTATATCGATTGATTGTGTTACTATGTTCCATTACCTCAATGGTACAGTGTGGAATTACACGTACATATTACGATAGTGATCCCCTCTATATGATGAGACTTATATAGAGTTTCTGGTGTTCCTCCTTTAGACTTAAGGGTAATCCTCTGTCCTTTTATTCCCTAGGTGGGCTTTTAGAAACGGTGTGACCTCCTTGATAGAGAGTTTGGTCCTCCATATAGCTTGATCTATCAATATTGTTCATGGTATCAATGTTTTATGATCTCCTATATAGCGATTTGACAAATATTTGGTTTTTTGTCCACTAGCGGTCTTGGGTGTGGCCACCTTTCTGAGTATCGAGGTCTTGTGAGACCAATGATCTTTTATTGATGGGGCCCAATGATTATGACCTCTTGAATGGGTGTCTCTGATGATGGCATGGAATGTGGAGTGGACTCTCTAGGAACTAGTATTTCATCAAGTAGTATCTGGTGGCTGGTAGTTTGGTTGTGGATTCATTGATGTGTGGTGTCGTTCTCGAATACATCTCAGTTTTTTGTTATGCATTGATTTTTATTCCATTGTAATTAGATGAGCAGTCTTGATTAATCAATTTTAGTGTTTCTGAGTTGTCATTCATTGTATTGTTATAATCACACCAATATGGGATTTTCCTAAACATGTCATGTCTTACGCAGATAATGACCCATTTGATTATTTCCTGGGAATATATGGAGTGGGTGGAGCATATCTAGTCTTTGATAAACCTATGTTTTCTCTAGATGGATTGATTTTAAAGTTGTCCATTTCCAAAGGGGAGGTTGGAAACTCTTTGGTTTCTGGATGGTATTGTATTCTTCCCCTTTGTCACATTCAATAATTTACAGTCATACTATTATTACGAAATCATATATGTATTCATGAACTGGTTTCATTTGTTTTAAATTTAATCATTGTGTGTCCATGGAGAAGTGTGTGTTTTCATAGGTATATTAGGATAATGGCTCTCATGTGTGTCATATGAATACTCGGTGTTTGTCCCCAAAACCTGGCCTATTGGAGGGACGCTTTGGGTAGTCACAGTTTGAAAAATGTTGGGATTGTTTATGGGAGAGTGGTATCAATGGATGTTCTACCATAGTACTAGAGATTTTGATATTGTTTCCAGGATACAGTGTTAAGTGTTTTCAGTTTAGATTTAATGCGAGAAATTCTAGTATTGGTGCAACAACCAACATATCCATACAAGAGGACTCCAATCACCTGATTTTTTACTTGGTACTTGTAGAAATCGGTTACTGAGGAAAAATTAATACATGAATCATATATGAATGGGTTTGGGTTTCTATTACCTTATTGACTCAGCTTCCCAGACACACTATTTAAAAATGGAATGTCTTGTTTATTTATGGTTATCCTTGATAAAATACATCCAGGTTTCAACCACGCGATCATGATGATGATTCACTGAGTAATAAAGCATAAATATAGGGTCTTATACTAAAGACAGAACCTCCATACGGTCTACTACCTATACTACCACCCATTGAACATCATTTAGTGTTGACAGTGCCAGTTGAGGATTCACGTATGATGAGTACATTTCATTAGATCCAGATGTAGTTACCTCCTTGGTTTTAAGGTGATCCAGACCCCTAGGTGGATCATGACTAACTAGAGTTATTCACTCGAGTTTTCTGCCTCGTGAGGACACTTATAGATCAATTGGGGCTCCACGCAATCAGTTTTATTTAGGAATCTTCTGAGAAATGGTAGATTTTAGTCAATCAGTCAACAAATGATACATATCTCTCTACATTAGAATTTAGTCATCTCTTCAGGATGGAGTTTTATCTGTGTATGTTCTGATTATTGCACATATATTAGTTTTTACATATATATCAGGGAAGCATAAATTTGTTGGAGTGTTCAGTGAGGTTTACCAATCTCTTTTGATACTCAATGTATATGGTGTGGGATCCGTTCTTCTGAGCATAGAACATTGATTTGGGATTGAATAGGGATATCAAAGATTCAGTGATATCTCTATGATTTCCCACCAATGTTGGGGTGCCTGAGTGGGACTTGGTGGTGGAGAGATTCCTGGAAGAGAAGCAACTGAAATGGGGTAGTGGTAGTGGGAACCCATGTGTTGAGACCTCAATAAAAAGTAGATAATGGTTTCCACAGGAATTTGGGCATGCAATATTCTACCATAGATGATCATAAGATGGAGGGTCAGTTGTGAAGGGATCTCCAGATGGCTCTCATTAGTCAAGGGAGGGAATTTTTCTCTCCTACGATAGCCAAATAAATCTTATATGGGATTGTTTGACAGGTCATAAAACTTATTGAGAGATGGACAAGGGACTGAAAAGATAAAGAGAAATGCAGTATAAGGATGGTCTGTAGGGTGGTAGACATGGAAGAGGGGTTGGTAGAGCCTCAATAGTTTGTTGGAGGTTTCACATATTACCACAAACACCCCTGGTGTTCCACAATAGGATTAAGAAGCTAGTGGTAGGGGAGAGGATAACTACAGACTATGGAGGTTGATGACATCGATGATCTAGTGAAGATATGAGGTTATATCATTGTCCTATCTACCCATGTTTTAGTATTGATATACACATGAGTGAGTCAATCCTTTTTACGAACATCTCGCGTATGATCCGTATATTTTTTTTAACCTTTGGCTCAATCCTTAGGGTTGGATACATTGACATGAGGTGAATCAGTAGTTTCACACTTTCCAATAGTTCTCTTTGGCGCATGCAGGTGAGTGTTTTGGTGGGATATTATTGTCATAGTGATGTGGCCTTATGAAATCATCTTACTTATGGAATAACTATACACAATTAATTCCTAGATTTAATATTTCAATCATTGAATGTAGTGTAACTATAGTGATGGGATGAGGTTTTCCATAGTGGGTTAAAATGAAACCTTAGTGTAACATGATGTGTTTTGAAATATGATAGTGTAGTAGATTACTCACCAGTTTTAAAGTCTGACTCTTGGTGTAGTTGATGTTATGGTCTAATGGTTACCTATGCTGGTGGTGGAGTATAAGTATTTATTTCCTAATGAAATTTCATGCTTACCAATCCATTGTGAGCTATACATCGGAATTGAATTGCACACCATGACAACCTCAATTTGTACGCCGACATATGAGATGTATCCTATAGAGAATAGTGAGGTGAGGTTTAGTTAAAGGACATGCATTAAAAGAAATTTTTAGACATAGTGTTTCTCACCTAGAAGGCCTAGTGCTATTCACCATGAAGGTTTATGAGAGGTTGAGGTTATGTGAATATTACAAGTGGTTGAACCCGGTGACACTATAGAATAATTATTCACTACTTGGGATCAATCTACACTTTTATTTGTTAATAGGGGAGTGATGGTAATTGAAGATTTACCTCTAATCGGGCTATCTCTAGTTGTGAGTACGGGACAAGGATATGAAATATACAACATTAATATGTCCATATGGTAACTATGAGAAATATTTTTCCATTCATCATGATGAACATCCCTGTAGTGTTCATGGGCTCAGGAAAAAGATATTTTATCCATTCATAGACAGTTTTTTGGTAGTCTCCATTGACAATACAGTAAAATAAATGGTGTATAAGGAGGAGGATACAAGACACATGAGGATGGTCTTGGACACACTCTCAGAGGAAAATATTTATAGGAATATATTAAGTTTTAGTTTTGGATTTTATAGGTCCAATTTTTTTGGCACATCATCTTAGAGGATGGATTGGAGGTGGACGTGATGAATGTGGATGTAGTGATAATATCTGATCCATAGAAGAGTGTTACTGAGGTATATTGTTTCCTTAGTATGAATGGGTACTAAAAATGGATTATAATTGATTTCTATAGAGTGGGATTACCCTTGGAATCTTTTATCTGAAAGGGGAATCTTTTTTTTGGAAGGAAATATTTCAGTGATTATTTCTGGAGTTGAGGTAGAGGTAGGTAAGTACTCCCATCTTGATATTTTTAGTGGTTGTAGTCGATTATGTTGTTTTCTATTATACATAATGGATTTTTCTTGGTTTTAGTATGTTGTAGAGGCATTGGAGTATTTCCTATGGTTCATTTCAGTTGAGTCCACATGTGTAGAACTACATGATCCATGATCTTGAGTTATCAATGGTAGTTTGGGAATTGAATAATTGGTAAAAATAACTGAAGGATGAGTTCTTAGTAATATACTCTAACCAAAGTATACTCTAGTATATCTTCTCTTATAGGTATTTTATTTTTATATAGGGAAAATTTATAGTGTTCCTATAAGACTATGACTTTAAGATTGCATGTACTCCTAAGAATGGATACATGGTCGTTGATGCTCTATGTAGATGGCCATGTCCTCAATTGTTGGTTGCAGTGTTAGAGAGGCTAGCCTTGATACAGTTATCCCTAGTTCAAAAGTATGGTACATTATATATTTAATATTTTCTATGACCCCACCACATTTAAAGCTTGTTAGGGATACATAGTTTGGACATAAAGGCTATAGGACCTTACATACTTAGATATCCACTAGATGTGTTCCTAGTGGATATTATGAAAGTGGGGATAAGACTATCCATTTTAGAGGATGGATGATGGTACCATTGGATTTGTGGGAGGAGGTGATGTGGGAGTTTTATATATGTCCTTTTTTCAGTGCATACTGGTGTGGCAAAGATGTACCAAGACCTCTGATGTTAGTTTTGGTGGCCAGAAATGAATTACTCTTTTACATAGTTTGTCTCTAGATGCCTAACATGCTAATAATTAAAGGATGTGTACCATGTTCCTACATGTTTATCTCAACTCTATTAGTTTAGAGAGTGAAAGTGTGGCAGGATAACCATGAACTTCATTATTGGTTCATCACGTATGTCAAGGGGAGAATATTCCATCTGGGTGATCATAAACAAACTCAACAATTTAGACCACATACTAGCCATTTAATAGAATATTTCAGTAGATATATTGAGATTATTATACATACAGGAGACAATAAGGATCCATGGAGTTCCCTCAATGATTATTTCAGACTGTGATGATCGCTTCACCTCCCAATTATGGAGAGGATTGTAGGAGGAATTTGGGACTCAGTTTTGTTTTAGCATAGTGTTTTAACCCCAATATGACGACTACACTGATGGGACCATTCAGGTCTTAGAGGACATGTTTCAAGTTTTCATATTGAATTTTCACTATAGTTGGAAGGTTCACTGACACTTTGTGGATTTTTGAAACAAAAATAGTAACTATTACCCTGAATTTTATGACTCCATTCAAGGCCACGTATATGTGACCATGGTGGTCTCCATGTTGTTGGACATATCTTGGAGAGTCTATACTCATGGTCCTAGAGTTCATGTTTGATACCACATAGAAGGTTCATAACATCCATTGAATTATGAGGACTACACAAATGTGTCATAATTCTTATGCAGACCAAAAATAGAGACCTATGTAGTTTGAGGAGGGACATCGTGGGTTCCTAAGGTTCTAACCACGAAGTGGATTATGAATATATAGATGTGGTGGAAAGATATCTCCAAGATTCCTTGAACCTTTCCAAATTCTATGTAGCGATTGTGAGGTATCATACCACTTGGTTGTACCATAATAGTGGGACTGAGTACACAAAATCTTCCACGTGTCACAACAGTGGAGGTTTGTGAGTGACCCATCACATGATATCAACTAAGGTGAGATGGGCATTGAGGATGGAGATACCATTTCTAAGTACCTGTTGGAGATCAAGGATCTTTATAATTTGATCCTTCATGAGAGATAAATCCCTCGGGTCTGTTTTTAAAATAATTCTAAGAATCTTTAGGAGAGAACCATGGTGGAGGAGTCCTCGATATGACCCTAATACCTGCTTCTTTTTAGTGGGTTTTCTTGTATTTTGGAAAAACCAAAATTGGGGAGAATGTAAGGACTCTAATTTTTTCATTTAACAATTTTGGATATTATATGGTTTATTATTTGATATATGTGTTGAGATGGCATGATATTGTATGGACAAGTGTTCCTTGAATTAAATTAATAAATATAGTGAATTTTTTAATAACACGTGCATGATTTTTTCCTAAAAGAGTGGTAAAAATCCAAAATGGGATCCCAAATCCATATTTTGAGGGATCCATTGGGTTCATAAAACTTGTTTTGCTTTAGGTATGGAATAACCTATTTTGGTGTTTAGTGTTTGTGAAAAAGTTCTCATGGGAATGAGATTAATAAAATAAATAAATATATTTATTTTATTTTATTTTTTAAAAAGATAGACCAAACTACTCTATTTAAAAACAATTATGGTCCATTTTAAGGGATATTTTCATAACCCTGCAAATATTTAGGATCTGTTGGAGATATCATTGGAGACGATATTGGTGAACAACTATTGATCAAGGATCATTGCACCATCAGATTTCATGGATCTCACCAATGAAGGTAACCTTGAAACATTGTTATTTATTGATTAATTAAAAATCAATGATTGTTGTTTTATTTCTGAAATTCCATCCCATTATTTTATCTTGGTCAAACACATAACAATAACATGAACAAGAATTGATTCGCGCATCAATAGATGATTTGGGGATAAGAATTTATATTTCACTCATTGTCTATTTCTTATTAATTTTTCTAAATTCTATGAAAATGGATCGAGGATGAATGAAAAAATGCCATGGTTTATTTCTCAGAACATGTTCTTTATTGTTTTCTCTCTAGTTACATTGCACATTAATCAAGGGTATTTTCATTGGCCCCAAGTTCAATGATTACACATTATTTGATCCCTATGTGACTGTTATTCGATACAACATATTAATACCATGGTTTTGACATGTGATGTAGGTTTTGATTTGAGGATCAGTGATGATAGTGAATGATCAGGGAGGAATGAGAGTGAATCAGAAAAATGGTTCTGATCCCACAGCGGTTACATGATAGTGGCTCTATGTAGTGAAATATCATCTTAATGGATTGATTTAAAGTGGTTTGAGGACAAAACATTGGTGAAAAAATGAGGGTGATGTTGAGAGACCATAAACCCATGGATTTTGGGGTGGAAAGAAGCTCCAACGATAGGGATAAAAACATAGAGAAGATCTTGATAGTTCTCAAAGTTTTCGGGTTACACGGCATGTCATCCGGGATAAAATGGCTTTTGTGACCCCCGTTACAGTGGTGTTAGGGTTACCCCAGAGATATTAATATTACACATCATTTGATCCTACCACATTACATGTGAAACATGATCAGAGTCTCAAGAATGTAACTCAGAGGTTACGCGGGCATGGCCAGAGTTCACATATCTAAACTGGTGTAACAGACATGACCTAGTGTACACGAACCTATCCCGGTATTAATATACATAGAGAAATGAAACATGTGGAGTGTTTCATAAGATCAAAACATTGTATGCTATTAATACATTCTTTATATAAGGATATATACAAGTCATGTGAGGTAGAACCACATAGGAACCCTAGGGGTTGACTGGACATAAACTATATCCTTCTTTTTATGTCGTTTTCCCACTTTGAAGGTATTTTGAGCCCTTAGTTTCTTCATTGATGTACAATATATGTTGATTGTATTCCCTTGGTCCATCACATTGATGTTACCGTGTTGAATTATATTTAAATCTCATGATTATGATAACATATAAAGGATGTGTCTCAGACAGTGTTTGTGCTGTCCCTCCTTGATATTAGAGTCTGTTCCTCTATCATTCATACTATAATTGTGGATTATAGAATCAGATTAACATCTTTAATAATTAAATTGATAATTATTATTTATATCCATATTGGTAGGGTTTGTGGTATCGTTTTTATATAATAACATACATAGTAAGGTAATCTGGATTCTGTTTGTGGTGTCCCTAAACTATCATAGGGTTGGTACCCTATTTATGTATCACGGTCTTTAGAGACTGGTGGGATTTTTTAGGATCATACCAATGATCATGACCTCTTTAACGAGTGTCTCTAGTTATGGAATGGATGGTTGAGTGGACTCTCCCACAATGATCATTGTGTCATGAAGAATTATATGGCTAGATGTTTGGTTGTGACCACTTGGAGGCACATTTTTCATTATGGAGTATATCTAGGGTTTCCTGTTATGCATTGATTACTATGACATTATTATGAGATTAATATTATTGATGCTTCATGTTTATGTTTTTTTTTCTTTGCAAATGAATATTTTAATACTCATCCCGATATGGTATTTTCCTTCATCTGTTAGGTATTATGTAGATGTTGACCCATTTGAGAGTATCCTTGGAGAACATAGAGCTATTGGAGCATAGATTGAGCTTGAATGACCATTGTGTTTTCTATGTGGTTTCATTAGATCATAGTCTTGTCCCATAGAGTAGGTCAGACTCTCTACATCTGAAAGAGTATTATTTTAAAGATATCTTTTCTAAAACATGTAAACTAATTTAAACCAATCCAACTTGGAATAATACAAGGTCAATAACCATGATATGGTTTTTCATTTTCATTACTTTTTCATATAGAGTTCAAAACCTAGTTTTGGAAATTAATAAATAAATATATTCCCCTTTTTTATAAACCCAAATAAACTCCCTTTCATATTCAATCTAAACCATTTTATCATGACATTACTCTTCCCTTCCATCTGCATATCCCTCTCATGGTTTACATAACCCCTTAATAATCTCCTCTCATGATTTTAAAAACACACTCTTAAGGTAAGGGATTCTCCCCTTCTCCTAATTATTCTATGACCTCCTTTTTTGTATGACTTTGGTTTTCCATTTTTCATGTTGGAAAATGTTCTCACACATCCCTATTATTTCTATTATGATGTAAAATTCATGAGAGACCCATTTATCTCCCAATAATCTATCCCACAAACCTTTATGTTCCCGTACAATGATTCCAATAGTATCATGGAAATTTTCATGTCAGGAATTTGTATAGTGAATACCTATAACAATTTCCACTCATGAGTATACACCTAGTTATACCAATATTTAATTTGTTTGGGCACATCTGTTTATATAACCCACACAACTATATTATGGGATAAAAAATGATAAAATTTGAATTTATTTTGAATGATCTGTGTGGCACAGATTAGCATGTGTATATTATGAATGGTGTACCTAGATAGCACTCCATTGTATTGGATAATTTTTTAGTCTCATTAGATGTCGTGTATGGTATTAAGGAGTAAATATGATCAATTATTTTACAATGTACACCATGTGATGTTGTTTTGGTAGTTATACTTGACTAATTTTTATGGCATGATTTATGCTTTCACCATATTTTCTTATTACCTTTATGATAAAATGTTCCTTTCATTATTTATTGTTCTACATTATGATTCTAACCCTTTTATATTACCTTTATATTCCTATTGGATCACATTTACTAGTTTGATTTATTATATAACTTTTTCATTCCCTTACTTGTCTTTATAGATAATCCCTTTTTATGTAAATCCCCATGTTATCCTATGATGTTTTAGAAGAATAATGAAATATTTGGAGCATGTTAAAGATGTTTTTAGTAATATTGTGATATCCTTGTATCAAGTTTATATTCTATGTACATAATTTCCCAAATGAAATTGAATTCTTGTTATTTTGTGATTGAAATATTTTTACCTTTATTTAATAAATCATTACTAAAAGTGTACTAATTATAAGGGTTGTCATGGATTTTATTAGAAAAAATTCTAGTAATTTTTTAAATAAGTAGTAAAAAACTATAGTAAAATACATATTGTTAAGACTGAACATAGGAAAAAAATTGAACATTTTTTATTGTATAGATTATTTGGTATCAAAGACAATAAATCCCTTTATGGATACTACAAGTGGATATGGCTCTAGAAATGATTTACATAGGTGTAATAACCCAAAATAATGCATTAATCTAGGCTTGATCATTACCTAGTGTATAAAAATGACATTTGTCACACTTCATTGGAAACTTCGGGGTGATATGATTTGGTAAATTAATAATATTCTTATGAATATTTATTAATAAAACATATTTCATATAAGATATTATATTCTGAAATATATTACAGAAAACATATATTAGAACCTATAAATTCAAATGCTAAAGAACATATATAATTTATGGTGTATCCTATCAATTTGTAGAGTTCCCATTATTTTGTTTTAATTTTTAAAAAATAATCATCCCTAATTTTCTCATTTTTAAACTTGAATGGATAGAATTAGGATAATCTGAGTTAGAATACAATTTCATGAGATAGTTAATGGATTCCCAAATCATATTCTCATGCTGATGAGAGTAGGAGTTGGGAAATTAAGGGAAATACATTCTCATTTAACTCATGTTATAATCCAGAACCGGAATCAAATGGAATTTCCAAATCCTCCTATGAAAGAAAATTTTTTAAATGATTACGTTATGAAACAAAGGCCTATGACATTCATTGGATCTTCCAATACCATATAAATGAAACAATTGATCCACTCCATGGTTATTATGTTCTTTATCCTTTAATTCACTGAGAAATAGAAATTCATGATGTTTGTTTATAATATTAAATGTGAATATGGTTAATGATATGTTTTTTCAACAATATAATGCTTATGGAGGAGAAAAAAGTGATTGAGTGGAATTAATTCAAGGAAATGTTTTTCGAAAAATATTTTCCTCGTAATCTTTGACTGAAAAATAAAGGGGTACTTCTATTAACACATGAAAATGGATGATGAATCCATCTGGGAGTATTGGACAGAATTTCACAAAAATTACATGATATAACTTTGACATCAGTATTACCACTAAAAGTAAATTTGAAGATATATTTTGTGGAATGAAGAGGAGCCTACAAAATTCCTTAGAAATTTTAGACTTTGTCTTATATGAAGAAATTGTTTGATGTTCCCTGAATTTCAAAATGGAGAACATTGAATCTCACCGTTTCATGGGGAAAAGAATTAGAAAAATAATGTTTCGTTATAGTGGTATGATGGATAAATATATTTTTGGAATAAAATACCATAATTCCACCTTTAAAAAGTTTGGGAATAAGAATACTAGAAATTAACAAAGGGGGGTTATGAAATGAAATAAGGGTGGGATAAAAAGGCACATAGCAAGTGTTTTTTCAAAATAAAAACCATACAAATGTGATGGAAGAAAGGAATGCTCCAACAATTTCCCATCATTCAATACAATGTTTCATTTGGAATTAACCAGAAAATTATTCAACACAATCACCTATGATATTTTTTAAAAGATGAACAATTCTATCATCCTCTAATGAAGAATGGGTGAGCTTATTCCATCACAACTACATTAGAAGATCATGACATTGATATTGTGATATGTATTCTAGTTATTCATTCAAAGATAGTAGTTTAAATTTCTGGTTCTTTTTCTATGTATTAATTCTTATCATGAATGTTTAGTGTAACTATTAAAACAGCACAAAAAAAATGGAGGAAGATAAACAAGTGAAAAAAATAAGTGTGGAAATTATTACATCCCAAGTATATAACTCATCACCTATATAATGTTATGTGATGAAGTACCTAGAAAGCCTTTTGATACTACATTTTGTGGAATTAAATTTTATTATGTTCATGGATTGGATTTCCTAAAATTTATCCAATTTATATTTATTATATAAGGAAATCACCATCTGTACCATGAATCTCCCTATAACTCTATAAAATTGTACGTATACGGATAAATCATCAATGTGACCAAAATCTCCAGTAAGGATACTATTTCCTTATAAGAAATCAAATCTAGATGAAATCATTAAAACTAAATAAAGAAACATGCATGATCAAATGAAAATTTCTAGGGAATATAATAATGTGTTTCCTAAATAATTTCTTCATCTTACTCCTAGAATTGAGGTTAAATTGTCATTTTATATTATAGTCTAATGTATAAAAATATTCAAGACTCAATATAGAATAGTTATTATTGAACATGAGGAGATAAATAAGTAACTAATAGTTCATTTAGAAAAAATCATCATACGTCCAATTGATTCATCATGGGGTATAACAATCATAATTGTTTAAACAATGACGGATAAATGTTCCTATACATTTATTACCTTCACTTTAATAAGATCATGAAAAAATATATATCCTCTACCACAGATTGATGAATTATTTGATCAGATACATGGAGTCTAGTATGTTGACCTCGCATATTTTGATAATCCCAACTATGCTTTCAAATAAATTGATAATCCCAATTAATGTTTATCTATATTATAATCCTCTCAATCTATGAAATTCTATCTGATAATAATATTAAAATAATACTTGAAATATGTCAATCACTATTTATCTTTGTTTTTATAAGTTTTTAAGTAATTTTAACCCAATCAGATATGTTTTTCATTAAATAGATAATTTTATTCACTGATCTGTGTATAGCTACTGATACAGAGTTACCGGTACTTTGTATACCATTATATTTAGTCTACTGATAGAGAGAGTCCCCAATAAGCTAAGGTCACCTATATGCAGAGCTACCGATGTGTACAAGTCCACAAGAAATCATAGAACAAAGTCACTGATACAGATAGCTACCAGTAGAACAAGTCTTCCGATAGTACAGAATAGAGATATTGTTATGTGTATGTCTACCAATACACATAATAACTGGAACTAAGCAAGCCAATGATATAGACAGTCACCGATACATAAGAGCTACCGATAGACCAAGAGCTACCGACATACAGATTCACCGATACAGAATGAAGCTACTGATACAAATCAGAGCTACCGATAGATCAAGAGCTACCGATAGAATGAAGTCATCGATATATAAAGCTAATGATACCAAAAGTTACCGATACATAGAGTAAGAGCTACCGATATCAGGAGTTACCGATACAAGTTCAAAGAGCTACCGATGGAAGGTCACTGCTACACAAAATCCAATGCACACTTCTTCCAATAGAAGGCTACTAATGATTGACCAACCAGACAAATCTATACTCTCAATATTATTTATTTATTAGCCTAATGGTTACATTTGATGGTTTTATTGCAGTTAATGTTATTTAATGGTATCTGTTGGCATGTCAGGGACCCGTACCTAGTACCCATGCAAAAGGTAATCATTCTTTCTTTCCGGAGATGAAAGCTATAAAAGGTAAGATAAAGATCTAGGTGGGAAGGAGAGAATACAAGAAGATCATAGGAAAGAAACTAAGAAAGCGCTTGAAGAGAAAAGAAAGAGCTGAAAAGTGGTGCATACGGAAAGACTACATCCATACATCAAGAACACTGGACATACACGAAGCAATTCATTTCTAGATGAGAACACAAGCTGTATCTTGAGTGAAGAAATACAACAAACACTTCATGAACTCATGTTGATAAGCTGAACCTGAAAACCAAGGAAGAAAACGACATTGTTTTTCAGGAAAAAAAACCCGAGAAGGACTTAGAAGCTTTTCTGACCAATCAAACGAGTCCATAGCTGCACTGAAAATCACTAAAGCTTTTTAAACTAATTCATACTTACTCTAGTTATTCTTTTATATAAATTTCGAGCAGTGAGTGTACCCTATTTATTTTACACACACACTGTCTCTGGATCTAAGCTGGAGGATTCTTAAATCTTCATTCAAACTCTATAACCCCTTATATCCCACTGTGGATAGTGGTAGAGGTTGAGCAAGACCTGGAAAACTATGAGTTGTTGTTTTTTTTCCCACATAGAACTATAGTAGAGGTCTTTGAACCTGGACAGTCTTTGCACTGTTGTTTACCCCGAGCCAGTGTGTGGATCAATTTATATAAATTGTTTGAGAGGACTAAGTCTCAGCTTGAGACTGAACCTCTTTGTTACATCTGCTATGCATTTTAGTTTATGTCTTAAATATACTATGTACTTATTACATATTACGCTGCTAGTTACTTTGAAATATAAAACTATTTTAAAGTTACTTTGATAGATAAATTATCAAGTGTTTATACTTATTGTAAACTGGTAAGTTAGTTTCTAAATGTGATTTAATCTTCAGATTAAATTAACTGAGACCTAATAAATCTTTGAGAAACTAATTGAACATTTACAATTTGTATAAATTCAGTACAGTTTAACTTTGTTTTTAAATAGGGGGATTTTAAGAGAAATATTTTTAATATAACTTTTAATTAGAACTCAATTCACCCCCTCATGATTATCAACTCCAACCAAAATTTGGTATTAGATTTTGTTTCTATTAATACATGTTTTCAAAACATTTTATTTTTCAACTGTGATTTCAGTTTCATTTTAAATGATCTTAAATTTCTATTAGTTATAAATTTTATCTCTTTAATATATTTTCTAAAATATAGTTATGGATAATAGGCTATAAGGTTCTGCTACTAATAGGCCACCTTTTTTTAATGGTACAAATTATGCATAGTGAAAACATAAGATGAAAATTCACTTAGATAGTATGGGTTTTGATATTTGGACAGCTATAGAGTCTCAATATAAAATTCCAGAAACTGATAAAACTACTTGGTATGAACCTACAAATACTTCTTACAATAATAATTGTAAGCAATGAATGCTCTATATTGTGCTTTAGGAGATGAAGAGTTTAATAGAATTTCTTCTTGTAAAACTACTTATGAAATATGGGACACTTTGGTTATTTCCCATGAAGGAACAACCAATGTTAAAGAAATGAGATTGAATACCTATACTATTAAATATGATAATTTTACGATGAGACCTGATGAACCCATTTCTAAGATGTATCTCAGGTTCAATGAGATTTTAAATACTATGAGCTCTCTTGGAAAGGTTGTTCCTAGAAAGGAACAAATTATGAGTATATTAAGATGTCTACTAGAAACATGGAGAGGCACATCTGTTTCCATTAGAGAATTGTGCGATATAATAAAATTGCCTATTAAGGAATTTATAAGTATGCTTATGTTGTATAAGGAATAACATAAAGTGAACAAAGAAGAATTTGATTAACCCAAGATAAAATTAGTGGCTTTCATGTCTATAGCTTTAAAGAGCAAAGAAACGGAGAAAATGCATGTACATACTGAAATTTCAACAAGTGAATGTTCATACTCTGACAGTGATGAGGAAATGGATCAAATAGCCAGGAGATTTAAGAAGTTCTATAGGAAGAATAAATTCTTCAGAAAATCAAACTAAAAGGTATATATGACAATAAAAGTAAGTGGAACAAGGATTGGAAGAAATCTAACCAAGAAGAAGATATAGTCTGTTATGAATGCAGGAGGAAAGGACACATCAAGGCTGACTGTCCAAAAATAAAATTCAAAAAGAAATATGATTATAAGGACAAGAAGTACAAGAAATCCATGAAATAAACCGAGAGTGCTTTGGAAGACAGAACAAGTGAATCTGATGTTTTTGATTCTGAAAAGAATCATGCTAACATGTGCTTCATGACTATCATATCTGAGCTACCTGTTTTCCCAGTTCTAAAGGATTATTATTCTAGAAATAACATTGATTCAGATAATAATGAAAATATGTCTATAGATGAACTATTTGAATATTATAACATAATAGAAAAAACATTTAATGAACTTAAGTGCAAGTATAAGTCATTAAAGAAATATCATGCTCTCACTACCAATTTTAAATCTGTCCTTGATATAGAAAAGGAAAAGGATGATCAACTATTGAAGGAAAATACTGAACTCAAAATGTCTAATGTGCAACATAGAAAGCACATAGAATAGTTCACAAAGGGAAAAGATACATTTACTCAAATGTTAGGTATGCAAGATGCACCAAAATATACTACTGGTTTAGGATACCAACCTAGATAGAGACAGTTTACCAAAAATAGATTTATTCTCAAATCTGGACAAAATTCTGTTTGTTCCAGTTCTGGAAATTTGTATCCTTCAACTAGTTTTTCCTATGGTTATAGATCAAATAAAGTTTATCTTTCAAAATCTATTGATTCTGTAAATTATATGAGACCCATAAGAAAAATTTGGGTACCTAAATCCTTTCTTTCTAACCATTCTGGACCCAAGAAGATCTGGGTACTAAAGTCATTTTCCATCTAAACCTGTTTTGTAGGAGACATGCTTGAAGATTTCTCACAAGAAGGTATGGGACATGGATAGTGGATGTTCAAGGCACATTTCTGGAGATTAATCATGCTTTAAAAGCTTAATAAAGGTGGATGGGGGATATGTCACCTTTGGTGATAATTCTAAAGAAAAGATCATCGTCCTAGGCCAGATTGGTAACATTAATTCAGTTTTAATTTCAAACGTTTTATTTGTTGATGGACATAAATAAAATCTGTTGATTATTTCTCAGTTATGTGACGATAAATTTAATGTTATGTTTGAAACTGATTCTGGTAATATTTTTAATTCTAATAATGTTTTAGTATTTTCTACCTTGAGAAATGAAAATGTTTATGCTGGTGATCTGAATTCTTTAGCTAAGAAAAATGTAACTTGTTTAAATACTTTTCATAAAGAGTCTAGACTTTGGCACATAAGATTTGGACATTGCAACATCCATTCACTTAGAAAATTGACTAGGAAGAACATAGTTAGAGACCTACCTAAACTTAAATTCCCATCAGACAAATATTGTAATCCCTATCATAAGGGAAAGGAACAAAAGTTTCTTTTAAATCAAAGAAAGAAGTTTCAACTTCTCAACCTCTCAAGTTGGTTCACATGGACTTGTTTGGACCTTATAGAGTTTCTAGTTTAAATGGGAAGCACTATGTATGTGTCTTAGTAGATGACTTTTCTAGATATACTTGGGTATACTTCTTAGATCACAAAAGTGAAGCTTGTTCTTACTTTCTTAAATACTCCATGTCTGTAGAAAACCATAGTGGACATAATATTAAGGCCCTGAGAAGTGATCATGTCCGTGAGTTTGAAAATCAAGAGTTTGAATCTTATTGCTCACACAATGGCTATAGTCATTACTTTTCTGCCCGTAGGACACCACAACAGAATGGTGTAGTAGAAAGAAGAAATAGGACCCTTCAAGAAATTGCAAGAACCATGCTTAATGAGTATGACCTACCTATTTATTTTTTTGGCTAAAGATGTGAATACATATTGTTATATTATCAATAGAGTCTTGATTAGACATGTTCTCAAGAAGACCCCATATGAACTATGTAATAATAGAAAACCCAATGTTAGTTACATTAGAGTCTTTGGATGAAAATTATTTATCCTCAATACAAAGGATAATATAGACAAATTTTCTTCTAAAAGTGATGGAGGAATTTTTCTTTGTTATTCGTTATCTATCAAAGCCTATAGAGTCTTTAACAAAAGAACCAAATGTGTGGAAGAATCTGTTCACATCAAGTTTGATGAAACTGATCCACATGATCCTAAAACCTCTCTTGAAAATCATGAAGAAGATTTGACTGTTCTAGACCTTAATGATAAAACTAACGAACCTGGTGTAAAAATATCCAGTTCTGGAGAAACTCCGGGATCTGCTTCTGTTGAACCCGAACCATTAGATGAACCTGAAAGTTCAAGTCCTACCTTTACTAGATCCACTATGATTCTAAAGAATCTTCCTTTGGATGTTGTTGTTGTTAATCTTGATAGAGGGACATAAACTAGATCTTCTCTAAGAAACCAGGTTGAACATCAAGCCTTTATTTCACAGCTAGAACCTAAAAATGTCAATGATGTGATCAATGATGAATTTTGGGTAATGGTTATGCAAGAAGAGTTAAATCAATTTGAAAGAAACAAAGTCTGGGAATTAGTTGATAGACCCAAGGACACTTTGAAAATAGGCACTAAATAGGTTTTTAGAAACAAAGCTGATGAATATGAAAATATAGTTAGAAACAAAGCCAGGTTAGTTGCTTAAGGATATAGTCAAGAGGAAGGTATAGACGATAAGGAAACCTTTTCCCTTGTAGCTAGATTAGAAGCTATTAGGATCTTACTTGTCTGTGCTACTCATCTGAATTTCAAGTAATATCAAATGGATGTCAAACATGCTTTTCTAAATGGTTTTATAATTGAAAATGTTTTTATTGAACAACCACCTGTATTTACTAATCCTCATTTTCCAAATCAAGTTTTTAAACTTTCTAAAGCTTTATATGGTTTAAAACAAGCTCCAATATCTTGGTATGATAGACTTAGTAATTTTATTATTTCAAAACGTTTTACTAAAGGGGTTTCTGATCCAACTCTTTTTACTAAAATAATTTCTAAAGATGTTTTGATAGTAAAAATATATATTGATGATATTATTTTTGGATCTCCTAAACATTCTTTATGTACTGATTTTTAAAAAAAATATGTAAAATGAATTTAAAATGAGTTTAATGGGAGAACTCAAATATAAAAAAATAATATCAAAATAGATTTCACTTTTTAAATATACAAAAAAAATCTTGGATTAAGGAAATAAAATGGTATTATTAAAACGTTTAGAAGATCCAAAAATGGTATGATTGGAAAATGGTATTATTAACGAAAACGGTATGATTAGAAAATGGTATGATTGGAAAATGATATGATTGGAAAATGGTATGATTAGAAAATGGTATGATTGGAAAATGGTATGTTTCGAAAATGGTATGATTGAAAATGGTATGATCCAAAAATGGTATTATTAATGAATATTTTCTAGGATTTCATGTTTTTCAAAATGAAAGTGGTATTATTTTAAATCAAAGTAAATATACAAAGGATCTTTTAAAACATTTTTGTTTGGATAGTATCAAGGAAAGTGATACTCCTACGAGTACAGTCTGTAAATTGGATGCAGATGAAACTGGGAAACCAGTGGATCAAACCAATTACAGAGGTATGATTGGAAGTTTACTTTATCTTACTGCTAGTCGACCAGATATTATGTTTAGTGTGTGTATGTGTGAAAGATTTCAAGATAATCCAAAAGAATCTAATTTACTTGATGTTAAAAGATTTTTTAAGTATCTTAAACACACTATAAACTTAGGTTTGTTTTACCCAAAAAGACAATCCTTTGAGTTAATGAGTTATTCAGATGCTGACATTGCTGGTTGCAAGTTGGATAGAAAAAGCACATATGGAACATGTCATTTATTGGGAAAATCCTTAGTATATTGGTGTAGTAAAAAGAAGAATTTTGTAGCTTTGTCAACTGCTGAAGCAGAGTATATATCTACTGGTAGTTGCTGTGCTCAAATTCTGTGGATGAAACAGAATCTTTTGGACTATGGATATGATTTTAAGCATGTTTCTATAAATTTTGATAACACTAGTGCAATAAACATTTCAAAGAATCTTGTATATCACTCTATGACCAAAAAAATTGATGTAAGGCACCATTTCTTGGGTGATCATTACCAAAAGGGTGATATTACTCTTGAATTTATACGTACTGAACATCAATTAGCTAAAATTTTCACCAAAACATTATGTTTGGATAGGTTAAGTGGCATTAGGCATGAGTTTGGAATGATTAACTTTGATCGGTAGGTACCTCATTGATGTAACCTCACCGATGTAACCTCACCGATGTAACCTCACCGATGTAACCTCACTTATGTAATACCTCACCGATGTAATACCTCACTGATGTGATACCTCATCGATATAACCTCACTGATGGACCTTACTTATAGTAATTGTCACCGATAAACCCTACCAATGAGTGCCCTTTTTTAAACATCTATCTGCCGTCAGAATCTGAATAGTTTTTACTTTATTTCATTTTATTTATTTATTTTATGATTCCTAAATGATAAAAATAAAGTCCTAGTTATTTCTCAATCCACCGAGCCTCAAACCCTTTACCCTCAAACCTTAACTCTCGAATCTCTTGAAAACCCTAAATCCCTTGAACCAGAGATGGAAAAAACCAAACATCCTACCATCAGAGATGACACTGATGATCTGAATGCAAAGAAGCAGAAGTCTGAGCCAGAAGCAAGTGGTAGTGTTTGTAGAACAACGTCGGGGAGGTGACCAGTGAACCCTCATTTGTAGAATAGAGTTATTGTGATTGAAAAAGAGTTGTGCGTGGAATGGTTGTTGCCTAGAAAATCGTTAGTGCTCGAAGTGCTGGAAGATCAAAAATGGGTATATTGCTTTTCAAACAATAATGGCCCCTACTATAAAATGATAGTGAAACAATTTTATGAGTTTGTAGGCTTTAAGAAATATGAAGATGAGAACCGAGTGATTTCTTTTGTGAATGGAAATGAGATTTCTTTTTCATCCGTTGAGTGGGATGAATGACAGAAGGTTCCACACGAAGGTGTATCTGGATATGTCTCGAAAGATATACCACCTACAAGTGATATATTCGATTATGAGTTTTCTTTGGAAGAGCTCACCGGTGATGAAAATCAAAGAGAAGTAGTGGCTGCTGAAATGGATGGAGAGAATAGATTTCTGTTCAAGTTTGTTCAGCATGTCTTAATACCAAGGAGAGGGGACTTTGCGATTTTAGGATATCAGGATATCAATCTCCTACATCTCTTGAGACATTGTGTAAATTTGAATCTGTGCAGATTGCTGATGATCCAAATATAATAAGGTGTACCTAATCTAGAGGACCCTCCTGCTATTGTAGAGATAAAATTGATTGTAGAAGATTATCCTAAGGAAGAAAGACCTGATAAGAATGTTTTTGATGTACATGGGAATGCACCAATTGAGGGGGAGCATCAAACCATGTTTGGAAGTGTTTCAGTGGATGTTGAGAATGATGATTGGGCAGAAGACCCAGGTTTTGTGGTATGTGGATTAGACTATCTTGATTCTAATAAAGAGGCTTCCCTCAATAGACCAAAGATCATTTATGATGTTGAGACTGAGTTGTTACCTGAAGATGTTGTCAGAATGCATGACCTGGATAATTTGAAGAAAAATCTTAAGGTCAGTTTTTTGGAAGAGACAAGGAAGATGGAAGTTTCACTGGTGTCATCAATTCAATCGATTATGAATGACACAGTGGCCAGCATAGCATCTGAAAGAGCATCTGTTTTAATTGCTCCTGCTGATATGATCACCAAGTATGACCTTTAATCCTTAAAGGATTACCTTAAAGAGTCATTTAGTGCTTTTGTTGCGGTGTTGAAGCACTGCTTTGTTGAAGAGATGAGAAATTTGGAAAAATCTTTTGAACACTCTCTCGGTTGTAATATGTCAAACTATGTGGCAGAAATAGTGGAAGAAGTTACAACCTACCAGACTCAAGTATCTAGACTAGAAGATGATGTTGAAGCTCTAAATAAATTTGTTATCTCTTTAGAATCTTACATGACATCAAAATATCAAGCAGACAAAGACTTAGCCTATGTCAAAAGTGTTGTGAGTCGGATGGTATTAGTGTTTGAAGGTTTTAAAACCTCTATGAAAGAACATGTCAGCACCCAGGATTCCCAAGTGAAAAACCTTATTAGTGGGTTGAACAAAAACTTCAAGTAAATAGTAACCTTCTCTATTGTTATTGTTTGTTCTAGACCTTCAGTGGATTTGAATCATATTCGAGCTGTGATGAAGGAAGAGTTTGGTTCAGCATCAACCAGTGGCTCTGTGGACTCATCCAACCTGAGCAAAGATATGATTTCTACTAGAGATTCAGATAGAGAAATAATGAATATAGTCCAAGAATATATGATAGAAGCTTCGGCCTCTCAGAAAGAAGTGAAAGACAACATAGACTCCTATTTCCAAAAGGTTTACACCAAGCATCAACTCAATAATCACTTCAAACTTCTATTGGAAAACCTAGAGTTACCTCCTATCAATCAAGCCTTCATAGATAATGTCAGAAAACCAAAGAAATTGGCTCCATCCTTGGACAAATTCATGGAGAATAAAGATGATTTCATATCTGCTATGGAGAGAGTAGGAGGAATAATTAGAGATTTCAAAAATATTTTGTTGACATTCCTGCATCTCGATGTTAGGCCAGTGATTGTACCTCCAGCTTTACCTACCTCTACCTGTACTGATTCTCTGGTTCGGATGACTCCAGCCCAATCCATTCAAATACATACACCTATGATCACCCAAAGAACTCCTCAGTACATGCCAGACACAGTTTTTGTGGCTCTACCACCTGTTATCATTTCCGGAATTCCTAAGCCTTCACCAGCAGCCACACAGTCTGAATCCTCTTCTGATCCAAAGGGAAAATATCACATTGAGGATGTGGATTGAATAGGTGGCTAAGATGTTTGATATGAATCCCTTTTATATTATTTTCATTCTATGTACCTTTTTGAAACATATAATACAATTGGATTTCTTTTCTTTCTCATTTTGTTCCTCTTCTCTTTGTTATTTCCCACTTTTTGATTATCACAAAGGGGGATAAATATTATCAAAGTATCAAAGGGGGATAAATATTCTCAAAGGGGGAGAAATATTATATAAGGAAGAGATACCATGCTTTTCCCCTCTGATATCATTGTATCTAATTCTACCTCTGATACATTATGTTCTATAATATACTATTTTCTCTGAGATAATTGAATTTAATGATATATCCTTTGATACAATTACTCACTAGTTTAAAACTATAATATCATAAGTTGTGATTATCAAAAAGGGGGAGATTGTTGACCTCACCTGTTTTGATAATCCCAACTTTGCTTTCACATACTTTGATAATCCCAATTAATGTCTATCTATATTATAATTCGCTCAATCTATGACATTCTATCTGATAATAATATTAAAATAATCCTTGAAATATGTCAATCACTATTTGTCCTTGTTTTTAGAAGTTATGAAGTAATTATAACCCAATCAGATATGTTTTTCAATAAACAGATAAGTGTTAGTCACTGATCTACGTATAGCTACTAATACAGATCTACTGGTACTTAGTCTACCGATAGACTTAATCTACCGATAGACAGGGTCACCGATATGCTAAAGTCGCCTATATGCAGAGCTACTGATATTTACAATTCCACTGGTAAGCATAGAACAAGGTCACCGATATAGATAGCTACCAATAGAACAATTCTTCTGATAGTACATAATGGAGCTACCGATATGCATAAGTCTACCGATACACATAATCACTGAAACTAAGAAAGCTACTGATACAGACAGTCACTAATACATAAGATCTACCGATAGACCAAGAGCTACTGATATATAGAGTCACCGATACAGAATTAAGCTACCGATAAAAAGTAGATCTACCAATAGAATGAAGTCACCAGTATATAAAGCTACTGATACCAAAAGTTACTGATACACAGAGTAAGAGCTACCGATACAAGTTCAAAGAGATACCAATGGAAGGTCACTGTTACACCTAGTCCACCTTACACATCTACCAACTAATGGTTACTAATGATTGACCAACTTGTGAAACTCTATACTCTCAATATTATATATATATATATATTATGATAATGGTTACATTTGATGTTTTTAATGCAGTTAATGTTATTTAATGATATCTGTTGGCATGTCAGGGAAACGTACCTAGTACCCATGCAAAAGGTAATCATTCTATTTTGCAGGAGCTAAAAGCCATAAAAGGGGAGATTAATATCTAGGTGGAAAGGAGAGAATATAGGAAGATCATAGGAAATAAACTAATAAGGAGCTTGAAGAGAAAAGCAGGAGCTGAAAAGTGTTGCATACAGAAAGACTACATCCATACTTCAAGAACAGTAGACATACACGAAGAAATTCATTTCTAGAGGAGAAAACAAGATGCATATTGAGTGAAGAACTAAAAAAAACTCTTCATGCACTCAGGATGATAAGCTGAACCTGAAAACCAAGGAAGAAAACGACACTCTATTTTTAAGCTCGAAACCAGAGAAGGACTCAGAAGCTTTTCTGACCAATCAAACAAGTCCAGAGCTGGACTGCCAATCACTAAAGATTTTATAAACTCATTCATACTTACTCTAGTGATTCTTTTGTTTACATTTTGAGTAGTGTATGTACCCTGTTTATTTTACACACACACTTTCTCCTGAGCTAAGCTGGAGGATTCATAAATCCTCATTCAAACTCAATAACTCCTTGTATCCCACTGTGGATAGTGGTAGAGGTAGAGTAAGACCTGGACAACTATGAGCTTTTGTTTGTCTTCCCACGTAGAACTGTGGTTGAGGTCTTTGAACCTGGAAAATTTTTGCATTGTTTTTTAGCCTGATCCAGAGTGGGATCAATTAATATAAATTGTTTGAGAGGAATAAGTCTCGGCTAGAGACTGAACCTCTTTGTTACATCTGCTGTGCATTTTAGATTAAGTCATAAATATACTACATACTTATTACATATTCCGCTTCTAGTTACTTTTAAATAAAAAACGATTTTAAAGGTACTTTGATAGTTAAATTAGCAAGTGTTTATACTTATTGTAAACAATTAAGTTAGTTTCAAATGTTAATTTATTCTTCAGATTAAATTAACTGAGACATAATCAAACTTTGAGAAACTAATTGAACATTTTCAATCTGTACGTTTTCACTACAGTTTAACTCTGTTTTTAAATAGGGGGATTTTAAGAGAAATCTTTTTAACAGAAATTTTAATTGGAACTCAATTCACCCCCCTCTTGAGTATCCACTCCAACAAACATAGTATTTATGTATGGTGGATCTTCGGCTAGGATATTATCCAATAAAGGTAAAGATGGAGCATATCCCTATGATTTATTTTGGTATTTGTTATGGGCAATGAATGTTCATAGTGATTCTATTTGGACACACTAATGATCCAAAAATATTCATCTACATGATTACTAGAGACTTTAGAGATTACCATGATATATTTTTTGTAGTGTTTAAAAATATATTTATCATATTCTAAAATATCATGGATGAACATGAAGATAGTTTAAATAAAATAATAATGACATTGTAGAAATAAAATATGTATATTTAGTATAGTAAAAGTGAATTTTTGTTACAGTAATTAGCATTATTGGGACATTTTATTACCAGTAAATGGATATCCATCGATCCTTAAACAAATGCTGAAAATTAATGATGGAAATGTATAAAATATGGGATAGAAATATAATGTTTCCATGGATAATCTAGGTAATATTGTAAATTATTTATAAACATATCATGAAATTAAATACCAACATCAAATATTACTCAGATGGGAGTTATGATTTTCAGGACATATGAATTCAAGTAATTTTTGACATAGTTGAAAAAAAGGCTAATAACTATAATTGTTATTAGTTTATACACTAGTGGAGAAGTATTTTTTATCTACATTGATTCTTAAAAAATGGAAGGAATTATGTAATCATGAAAGATGATAAATTCATATCATATGTCCCCCACTAATTAACAATTCATGCATATAACTACCAAATAAATGTTAAATAATTGGCTCCATTGATCTTTACGTTCATGATTTGGTGACATTACCTCTACTGATAAATCTATGACATATATTTGGATTATAAATGCCTCATGTACATAATCAAAAAAAAGTAGCTTAATGTGTGTTAACAAATGTGGTTAGAGATGACCACATATTATAACTATTCAATCCATTACCAATCCTAAAATGTAAACAAGGTGAAAGATTCTCTAAATAGAAAGGATCATTCAAATTTATTAAGAACAAGGGTTTTGGGGGGTCAAATATTATTTTACATAAAAAAGGATGGATTTGGGTAAAAAATGTTCTTCATTCTACCTTTCCTAAATAACAACTCAAACTTAAATTATTTGGAGGATCAAGGGGGCCTAGAATGTTACCGATGTGCTACAGAAGAAGGTAGTGAATATTCCAGTGTTTAAATTTTATAAAGTTGGATGTTTATTATTTGAAACCAATATATTTCTCCCATAAAACTAGAACTAGAGAGGGACTATCTGGTTGATGCACAAATATCATCCGTCTTTTTTTATATGTATATAAAATTAGTAAAGGAAATCAAAAGTGATAAAATGATGAGGGAGATTGTGGAGTGTTTCTCTCAGTGCATGGTATTAAATAAGTCAAGGATAAGGGAAATAAGTATAATGATATGAAGAAATGATTTTTCATTAAAATATGGAAATAGAAGAATCTAAACTTGGATTTCATCATAAGACACCCTGAGACATCTAATTAAAATAATTCAATATGGGTGGTAGTTTTCTCACCATACAATGACAGTTATTTTATTTTCCATGAGGGAAGATTTCTCTCTTAGAAAAATAACTATGATATATATATAAGTAATGTTGTAAGACATCATGTAATTTCACTCTCTATTGTATCTGATCGAGTTCAGAGGTTTACCTCAATGTTTTTTGAGAATTTTTCAATAAACACTGAATACATAACATATATTTTGCGATGATTATCACCCTTGGTTGAATGGTCAACCTAAATAAACCATTTAAAATCCCGAGGATATGAATGGATCATTTTTAATGTATTTAAATGGATGTAGGTATCAACCCCTTACCCTAGTAGTGTTCCGATATAAAAACATTTTCTATTCTATCATTGAAACGGATCATACTAATGATTTATAGGGGAAGAGATATAGGAATATGACATGTTGAGATAATTTTTGAGAGAAGAAGATAACGTGGCCTAATTTAATTCATGAAATTACAGAGATGTTTCAAACTGTTAAACATCGTATAAAATCTGAAATAAGTTGACAGAAAATATTTGAAAACAATAATCGACGTGATCTAGATTTTGATGTTATAGGTAATGTTTTCCTTCATATTTTTCCATTGATTAAAAGAATGGTATTTTTAAATAAAAGAATATTAGTTCAAGATATATAATACCCTTTTAGATTCTTTATTGCATTATATCATTGACCTATGGATTGTAACTCCAACCTAGCATATCTCAAGTACACTCTGTTTTCTGTTTAACACTATTTTGGAAGTACATTATAAACCCGTAACTTATGATAAATCCAAAGGTGGTACCATTAGAGATTTATCCGTTATATGATTATTACTCAGTGAAGATATTAGATCATATAGGAAATGTTTTATGAAATAAGACAATTCACCTATACAAATAGATTTTGTAGAACCAAAATTTTGAGCATAAGAATTTGGAACTAGAAGGGGTGATGAAACAGAAGTACCCTCATCTATTCTAGTTTATAAAATAAATGTTTTAATGACATAATTTACGAATAGGGGATGAATGTAATGAAAAATTCTTTAATTCATGGGGTTCCCTTTGTGATTAAATTAAATTCCATATAATGTAATGTGGTTATTGAAAAAATATACATTACATTTCATATTATGAACTAATATATGGTTTGTAAAATTTATGATTGCATTATGCTAAAAAACTACAGATATTATATTTATTATATAGTGATCATATTTTTACTATATATTTAAGGGTAATGATAATATACAATTGATACCATTGAAAGATGTGATTTCCATGATTAGTTGGCCTATACCATATGAAGGCCATTTATCAAAGCATTTGAGGGAGATATCATCCCTAGTCTTTTCCCTTGATTATTCTTGAGACAAGATTCAAAAACTATGTCATGAAGGAAACTGTTTAAGGAATAATTTCATTCTCATTGAGATCACAAACCAAACCATGTAAGATGAACCACCTAATGAAAATCTCACCATCACACACATTACCCTTAGAGAATTCATTGGTATAATAAATAAAAATGAATATATAACTTAACAGTTTGAATTTATATTTTTTATAATTATTTATTTATCCTTTTTTATTATTATTAATTTCTTTGTTATTAGAAAATGAGTTAGATAATAATTAGAATTTGATATAATGAAATAGACAATAAATTTTTGGGAAATATATAGACTCAATCACGACACTCTATTTTAATAAAATATTGATTTTTTAAAATAATTTTTTAAATATTATTATTAAATAATTTTTATTTAATAGAAATGAACATAAAAATTAACAATGTAATTAATAATTTTTCAATGGGTTGGAAAATTTTTATTTTAATAATCAAGTATTTTTAACAAAATGTGGTTTTTTGATATCAAAAGTGGAAAGTTTCATACATAGATAATTATTTTGATTAAATAAATATTAGTTTTGAAATCACCGTATAAACATTAATAAATGTTTATATTTTTATAATGGTTAGTTTAAATTGATTTTGGGGTAAAATTTCAATATAGTATAAATATACATTTTATATTAAGAAATCAAAATGACCCAAATGTTATGTAATATAAAAAAGAAGATTTATACATTAACAAATATATATATATATATATTACATTTAAGATAATTTTTTTGGGTTAATTTTTTTTACATTATAATCTGCTTATGATTCCCTCAAAACAAAAATTATATTTTTAAGGTATCTAAATAAATTATTTGTAAACATAACTCACTTTAACATCACTAAAGGTACTATTTCAATGACCTCAGTTACTAAAAAGGTAAAATAAAAAACTCTTTGGAATAAACCATGGGCCAATACCATGGTTAGGTTGGGGTTTTTGATTGAATTATCATATATTTTCAAAAAAATCATTAAAAGTAATAAATAAATATCCTCTATTATTATATATAAACCAACCAATAATCCCTTTATTCTTCAATAAAAAACATTGGAAATGAAATTACCCTAACATTACCCCTATAGATTCTTCCAAATGTGTCCCGGAGATATTAAGAAACTCCTCTCAATATTTTGGAAAAACCCTATCATGGTAATGAATCCTCTTCATCTCTTTTTTATTCTATAATCCATTCTATGTTATGCCATTTGTTTCAAATTTTTTATTTTTTGATATTATCTTATAGACACCTCTTAATTTCCTAATGATTTACTTGTGCTGAGAGACCCCTTTATCTCTCATTAAGATATCCCATGATCCTTTATTGTCCATAGATATGATGCCCAAAGTATCCTGAAATTATTCAATCTAACCATTTTTATAGTGAATAACTATATCCTTTTGAACTCAAGGATATTTAAAAATATATTCCTTATAATTAATTTTGTTGGGAAAATCTATGTATGTAACCCATAGTCGTTACTCATGAGATTAAATGGGATAAAATATGTCCTTATGTTTAATAATATACATGGAAAACATGATCTTGTTCATATTGTGATTAGTGTTCCTTGATAGCGCTCGAATTCAATGGGTAAGTTTTAGTCTAGAAATACACTATGTTTGGGACTATGGATTAAACCAAATGGATTATTTCACTCAATAAATCATGTTATGTTGTCTTGGAAGTTAGCCTTGGCTTATTTTTGTGACATGATTTACATTTTCACCCCATTACCATGTTTCCTTTAACTAATATAGTTTATATTATACCTCATTGATCAATATTATTATCATAACCCTTCTTCGGTTAAAATTATATTCCTCTTGTATCACATTTATTAAAATACCTTATATTATGATTTTTTTATTCCCTTACTAAGATTTATATCTCACCCCTTTCTAATATATGCCCACATGTTATACTATGTAGTTTTTGAAAAATGATGAAATGTAAAGAAAATTTTAAGGATGTTTCTAGTTGTTTATTGAATCCATGGATCATATTGATGTTATATATACTGAACTAGTACCAAACCCATTCACTTGTATAGAATGATTATTTAATTAAAAATTTTCATACATGTTCTCAGAAAATTATGGTGATGATATATGGAATATGTGTCACTTTTTGGTAGAGCGTGAGGATCTTTATAGAAGAAATTATGTGACTGGGATGATCATGACACATAGAAACTGAGTGCAGGCTTCTGGTGACAAGTGTATCCAATATCATTCAATATAACTATATATGTGCATTCATGTGTAGATTTGTGTATAAATTTAATCATTGTATGCATAAAGTAAGTATCCAGGTTTATGTTATTTCAAAAAATGTATCCATAATATATTCGTAATACAATATGGAACTTTTTAATTGTGAAGAGAAATTGGAGGAATACTAAACTATAAGTAAAATGATTGCATACTATAATTGCATACAATATATAATTTATGAATATATTGTTGATATATTGATGTATGATTTACAGAAATTGTATAAAATTAATAGTCAATTTAAATATAAATACTGATAAACTGGAAATGGAGTCTAGATTTATTATAGATTTTTTATTATTATTAAAAATAATAATAATAATTTCAAATATCCATATGAACGTAATAACTTCCAATTAATTGAATTTTTATAGGTAGTTTATCTTAGTTTTGAAAAAATTTGTAGAAATAACATAATCCATAGTAAAAGAGAAGGAAAATAAACAACAAGATCTATTATATGAGATGCTATAGATGTTGGAATATATCATGAATGGGTATATCTTTCAGTGGCACAAAACCCCTCATGTTTACATGTGGTGAGTTTGGAAATGCTGAATCCTACTAGACTTTGTTTTAATATATATCATTTTTGTAAAGGCTTTTATGCTTCAAACATTCTATACACCTATTCTGATTAAAATTAACCAATGATTTCCAGCCAGTAATCTCAGTGTTTTCCAATGTATGAATTTTAAAAAATCTATAATTTTAATAATAATTATTATAATTTAAATGGAAAAAAAGGATTACAAATAGATATATGTATAACAGAACCTAGAAAAGATTTTTTGACAAAGATTAATACGTAATTATGAGAGAGTTATCTGGTATAAAAACATATTATTAAAAAATTTAATATTTCTTGAAGTATGATAATATGATACATTTACATTGGCTAACCTAAATAACCTTGGTGAAGGTCATTGGTGGAAGAGTCCCAGGAAATTGATGGGCACACCATTAATATTTTTATATTGTAAGTAATATCCTTGAAAAGAACAACATAGTTACACATTTAATTGAATTGATAACTTTGAATCTTGAAAAAATATCAAAGGATTTCCATTAAATTCCATTAGACTGAGATTCATGAAAACCAACTGAATCATTAAAATCATAGAATAAAAAATCAATGGAACACTGTTTTTTTCATGATATACACTACATATTCTAGGAAATCCATGAATCAAAATGATTTTATAGAATTTTAAATCATTACCATTTGAAAAATATGATGAATAACAAGTATCTAAGAAACTATTGTTGTGATAAACAATAAAACATTACAATATCAATAAATTAAAATAGATTACTAATATTGAAATATAGAAAATTAACTAGTATACTAGCATAATTAAATTTTTTAATAAGATACCCAAAAAATATGTTCAAATACTTAAATAAATTTATGGTCATAGATTAATATTTATTAAAGATAAGATTTAGGTTTTGTATGAAAAAACCCTCATAGTATTGGAAAGTGATGGTTGATTCTATAATATGTAAATTAATCAATATTGAAACACATACAAATTTTATACTATAATTCTCCTATGTTAATCCAAATTCATATAGTATTTAAAATCTTTACTAGTCCTTGATAATTTTTTTACAAAAAATTAACATTAATTGCCTGAAAATGATTACAAAATCTAAACACTGTTAGTTGGAATCATTCTTCAATGAAATAATTTACACTCGAACATTCCTTTTTATAAAAATAAAAAAAATTCTTTTTTTTATCCATAGACTCCATTCTTAATACATACTAATTAGGAGTGAAAAGGAGGAATTTTTTATCATTTAACCAATTCCATCTTCTTAACATTATTCCACCGGAAATTGGTCATATAGAAGCACATTCTTGAAGTAATGTCCTATATAGTCATTTCCTATGTAAAGGTTTTTCATAAACTCAGTAGAAAAATTAAAAAATGTAAATACCCTCATACACTTCATGGGTCCTCCAGGAAAATATAGGAAAAACTTATATGAAATATTTTACAAGTTGCAATATTTAATGTTATATGTTAAAATATTACATAAAACCATTGTTTTGTGTTTGAAAACACTTATTAAAATTTTCTTTGAGCAATCTTATTTTAAGATAAGTCCATAAAACTATTCCATGACTTGTTATTAACAATGTACTGTTTTAAAAATTATCATAAGTGATAAATTTTAATCATTTTTATACTTGTTGTCAAACATAATTTAAAATATTCTGATTGATATATAATAATCCATAATATATATTATGATACATCATTCAGTATCGTAGACAAGTACAATGGTAGTAACCTATAGTGATCAATAGTTTATTAATAATTCAATTAGATATATTTAATATATAAGTAAATGTATACGGTGAATAATTTAGAACATAAATTATTAATGTTGATATTTGAAATATGAAAATAGTATATAATTTTTTAAGAAACAAATAAAAACATAGCGAAAGATCAAATTTTTCCAAAACACATTTTCACTGCAATAAATTTGATGAAGTGGTAAATGTGTTGATGAAAGAATTAAAAGAATAGTACCACATTTCTATAAAGTAATTTTAATCAAATGTATTAGATTTCTTGACCGCACATTATGGTGTGTACTCTTTGATACAATCCTAAAGATAAAATGGAAGAATAGAAAGTCAAGGATAATGTTAAGAATATTAGATGCGGTTAATAGAAAGACAATGTGTTAGAATAATCAGGGGAGAACCCACAAAGATTGAAATTTTAATTTCATTAATGAATTAAAATGATTTAGAACCCATGTTAAGGGAATAATGAGGATTTTTTAGACATATAGATCATGAGAAAAGATATCCAAATGTAGATCCATGAGGAACTATAATGTAAAGGTTGACTAAAAGGTAATGAGAAACAAAAATCAAATAAGAGGGATAAGAAATCAGGATTGAAAATTGATGTTGAAGGAAGAATTGAATAATAGTTCTCTATAGTGATTTTCATCAGATGTATTTAATTTATCAAAGTCAATTTCTATTCTATTACCTTTGAAATCATCTTTACAACCAAATATTGATAAAATAGATCATTTATGGGTAATTATTAGGCTTTGTTTCATGATTCTCACATAAAACTTGTTTTGAAACTATGTAGACACAGAATATTGACCTTAAACCATCTCATAAAATGAAATAAATTAGCTATGGATTGTGAGAAATGATGAGTTAATATAATTATAATGATATTGCCTATTATTTAATATTCAGGGTAATTTTAATTCGATGCTCTAATTTTTTTTTTCATAAAACGAGAATGTCAAGGAGTTAATGAGTTTTGTGGCTAAAATAAACAGGTAAAAATGTGTTACTCGAATTTGAATAATATTTTAAGAACATAACACTAATTATCATATACAAAAATGTAAAATATGATTGTTCTATTTTTAATGGAACACATACATTTAGTTTATGTTTGATTCTTAAATACATGTGTTTAGACCTAAAAAATAACCTAGGTGTATGTGTGTTGTAAAAATAGTAGTTTATCACTTCCCCAAAATATAATGGAACCGTTACTACTTTCCTTAAATGAATGATTGATAAAATTTCATTACGGTAAATTATATAAATAAATCACAAGTTAAAGGAATAACTAGTTTTTACATTGTATTATTTTACATGTTGTCATTATTCAGGGAAGACCAAACAACTAGCAATGAATTAGAAACTAGAAACAAAATATTCATGATTATAGGTAAAAAAATATATACTTTTTAATAGCCTCAGTTTTCTATAACAAAAGTTGGTACCATAAAAGATTAAAAATGGTGAAATACATATTTTTGTTTTTTTAAATTAAAATTTAAATACTATTTAAAAAATTATTTTAACATTTTGTAATATATCTTAAATTTATGTATAAAATAGTTTCATTAACTCATTTTTTTTATACAATTAAAATTATAGTTCAATTGAATATGATACAATTTTATATAAGATATTTCATTTGTTTAATTAAATTAACAAAAAACTATATGAATTGTATGATCTAAAATTACTAAAAAATACCTTATATATAGAAAAAATTTAATAAAAAAACATATTAACTATAAGAACTGAAAATCTGTTGGCATATAAACATATAAAATTTGTTAATATATAATATATATAAACATATAAATATTAATAACATATAATTATATAATTATATAATAATATAAATTATGTTGGCATATAAATACACATATAAGTATTATTTCAATCATACAATATATAGGATAGTAATAGAAACATTTAAATAGTGTTTATATGATAATATTATTATATTTTAATAATATATATGTTATAATTAAAAGTTAATATAGTCTCTTTAAAATCATAATATATCTAAATCATAAATATATTTTATCTTAAATCATATAAATAGTATATTGGAAATCCGAAACTATATATGATATATACTATTAAAAAAATTCTATAAGAAAAACACATTTCTTCATCTATATAATATGATAAAATCCATATTTTAAATAAGCTAGTAGGGTTCGTTAGTAAAAAAATCATCCCATAGATATTACTACTTAACTGAATTTCAATGCATTTATATATCTTTATTTAGATGTAGTTTTTTCATCACAATGAAATGTTAGAGCCTTTCATGAAACACATTCTAATACTTATTATTCCCTTATCTGGTATTTTAGTTACAAATGAAGGAATTTTTTTAAGTACATCTAAATAACATAATCCACACCAATATAGTAAATTTTCAAGATGGGAAATTTTAAATCTAATGATTATTTTATTTCTATTAAATCATTTCTTACAAAAGAATAGGGTACATCTTTAAATTCAGTTGACCATCTCATTGGTCATGAAACCGATGTTGTAATCTATAAAAAAAAGTAATCATCTATGTGAATTAAAATGACGGAGTCTTTTTAAATAATTATGTAACAAATTCTATACCCTATATTATCCAGTTATATAATCCTAGTTTTTTTATTAAATTTATTAATAATGGAAAAATGTTGTTCCTTTTGACTATATTTTAATAAAATGTTCAGAGTTAGTCTGAAAGTTTTTTGATCTTCCAATGAACATCTGGTGAAGAAAATAATATCTATTTTAAATAAAAAAATCCATAAAATTATATTATATCAATATGTGTCATGTACCTTGGTCCATGTCAATGTATATTAAGGATGAACCAATTTTCATAAAACATCTTTCTCAACAATTGATTGATGGGAATTTTAATTTTAAAACTCCATAAGAATTGAAGGAAAAAATAACAGTCCCAAATTAAATCTATAACTATTTTATTCTCAAATTGATAATGTAAACACTCCAATAATATGATGGGTCATGGATTCACCAAATCTTCAGTTTCATCTCTCAACTGAATAGGTACATGATTAGTGAGAACACGATTGTTGATTTGTAGATAAAAAAATATGGCAACTGAACCCACATTAATTGAAAAACTTATCCACATTCAATAATGGTGATTTTATCCATGAATTTATCCTTTTCATGTTTTCACTACATAATATTCTCTAAACATTTTAGATTCCATTGATTGATGATTAACATCAATATTTTTTTCAACATATAAGAGGAAAAATGTTCCATGGTCCATTACACATTTCAATAATGCCCCATTCAAGAAACAAATACTAAAAACTATCTTGTACATATAAATGAAAATATAGTGAAACATGAAAATCCCATATCATCTTTTTTCAATTCATTATTGAATAATCCCCAAAAAACAATATCATAGAAAATATTATAACACAAAAAATTAAAAAATCATGTTTCAATTTGATTATGCTTATATATATTCAGTTTATTGACACCCTCAAATGCATAATTTAAATTATGTATTAGAAAAATTATTAATGAAGGGAATCGTTTTAATGTGATTGTAATATTAATGGTTTAAAGTATAGTATTGAATGTATTATGTACCTGATCAGGTCTAGGCCTTGTCGATAATCTTGTTCGACAAGTCGTTTATACGATGAATGGATTTCTTCACAACCTCCTAAGTCAAACACATATTATGAAGAAACGATATAAGAATAATGGGGGATTATTTAAGAAAAAAATATTAAAATATAAACTAAATAGACCATGGAATATAGTATGAACCTTCTAAGGGAGTTAAAAATATGCAATCATCTATCATATTTTCATATTTCAAACTATTCCAATGACTACACATTCAAGAATAAAGGATATGAGTATATACATATATAGTATATTTATATATGGGAGAGAGAGAACACATAATATATATATAAACATAATCAACTTGAATTTATGAAATACATTTAGATATAGAAATAAGACATAACATATAAGGAGAGGGAAGATAGACAAAACATAAAAAGAGGGAGAGAGAGATATGATAGAACATATATATATATATACAGAATCCATACGTATAAAAAAATTCATATTTATAATCAATATGTACAAATCAAATGTTTAATAATATCACCATAACTATGTTTGAAATATAATACAAATAATGCATGCCTCATAACCTTTGAAGGTATTCTAAAAACATTCTAATTTAGAAAGAAGCTTTTAATTTTAATATAAAAGATCAAAATTAAGTCCTACATAAACTGTATCTAAACATTAATGATTTTAAATTTAGTTATCATGAATAATAAATTTTTTAATAGAAATTGAAATGGAATTTTCTTATATACTGTACAAATTATGAATGAAATAACCAATAAAATATTTTCCATATCGCTCTTTAACCTCGAGGGTAGAAAACCAACCAACTGTGACATGAAATCATTATCCTGAAATGGTAAAATACGGTATGGAATTTGACAAACTATAGTATATGTTTTCCAAACATTTTATACGTTTTCATAAAATTATAACCCTTTCTATCAAAACACAAATAAATTTCTTTGTTTTTATCCATTATGCTTGTTTGTCATGTTATGATACAAAAAAACTCACCAGAAAATGTCAGGAGGAAAAAATGAACTCATAAATTCTTAATAAAATGTAGAATATATGTTTAAAATTATGTGTATAAAATTTTAAAATTTGTATATGGGTAAAACATTAGAGATTTTAAATAAAATTAATGTTTTATTATAAATGTAGTAATTATGATTAAGATGGTATTTTAACAAAATATATAATCACATATATACGAATATGTTTTCATAACATTTAGTAAACCCATTTCAATAATCAACATTAGAAGACACATTTTTGAAATTATCATTAAAACATAATCCATGTGATATATAAATTGAACATATAAATATCTACTTATTACATGATTTTAAATGATTTCTAGTGTAATTTAACTAATATTCAAAATAGAATGTGAAAAATGATTCCCAACCTACTAGAATAAATTACTACTTCTTCAATACATGTTAAAAAGTTAAATGTGAAAAATCAAACATAGCCTAGTGGAATAAATAACTACATCTTCCGGACAATTTATATAATGAAATTTATTAATACAGATCATTATTGTAAAAGAACATCTGCCTAGAGAGATTCCCAATAACTATTTGAATAATTTTTATATACACCAAATATATTTATTATTCACTCAATGAAAAAAAATATTTTTCTATAATGTTAAAATAAAATGGAAATATACTTAATTAGTTTCCTTATGGCTATTTGAAGTTTTATGTTCATATTTCAAAACAACCCAAACAAATGGAACATAATAAAATAAATATCCAAGAAAACAAATTACTGAAAAACAAAATATTAAAATCTATTTATGAATAACATGATACTAAAGGAAGGAATGATTGTATAATTCTTATGTAACCATGTTGATTATTTTAATGGTAGATCTCCCTTAATTTAAAATTAGTTTATAGGCCTTCTCATGTTGAAATAAAATATTTTCTATCAATTATTTTGGACAAAAAAGTAACCATATGAGACTAAAAATTATGCAGATAACAGAAACCATAATTTATAGTTATTTTAAAGAATAATGATGTTTTATAAATGTTTCTATGTTTTATTCTATCAACTAACAATGTTCCTAAAAGTTAAAATTGAATTATATTAATTTTAAAATTTTCTACATGATAAATGTATGTATATGAGTCGATGTATGTGAATGTATATTCAAAAAATAATTATTTCTTTTTAATAAAAAAAAAAGAAAATTAGTAGGTGTGTGGGTTTGATATTAAATGATATAGACATAATCACATAAAATTGGAATAAATTTTTCATAGAAATACTCAATTTATTCCCTATAATAGAGGAAATTAAATCATGATTAAAATAGAAGAATATGTAATCTAATTTTAAAATTTTATAAACATAACACCACACATGAAAAAAACATCTTTTCCACTGAAACTACCAGTCATCCATCAATATAAATTAGTCCAGTAAATATTCAACAACATGAAACATACATCATATATGGTTTTCCAATTATTTAATAATAGAACATTCTTTGTTTGAGAAGAGGAATATCTTGGAAACCAAAATTAAAATTATTCGGCACCATGAATTCTACTAAGGAACAATAAAATGGAAAATAATTTAAAAAAATTCATATTGAAGAAGAAATCATATAAAAATTAATATATAAAAGAATGTTTAATGAAATATATCAAAGATACAATGTAATAAAGTAATTATATCAAATCTGTGGAAGTGGTAAACAAATATAAAATGAAAGTGAACAAATCATTACCAATCTCAACTAGAGATGTGATACAATAATAAATAACCAATGAATAGGAACACATAGACAGGGATTTAATATGGTTTTTTGAAATGTGAATAAACATTAACATTAGATAACTCCATATTCTTTCCTAAAACAAATAATTTCAAGAGTGGAAACCATGATTTGAATTAGGATTATTCAACAACTGCTAATAAAATGTCTGGGTGAATTGAATAAAATTAATGAAACCTAGAAGATGTTTTTATAAAACCAATGAATATTTCATTCCCCGTCATGGGGGGTGATTCCACAAGAGTGGTCATCCTCTTTAGAATAATATAACATTTAAAGGTGTGTAGAAAATTTATATAACCCATGAAAAGATCATTCCCTAGGGAATTAAGTGTAAGATTTATAGTCAAGTAAATGTGTGAGTATTAAGGTGGTAGTGTTTGTTCAATGAATATAGATTGTAAAATAAGATCAATTTAGATAAATAATTTACTAATTCCAAAGTAGAGTTTTCTGAGAGAGATATTGTTCACTTATGGGGGAAAGGGAGTGAATTATATGATAACATGAATATAAATTATATGGAATTAGGAACTGATGATGAAGGTAGTCATACAAACAATACTTGATAAATCAAATCGTGTGTCGATGTGAGTATACGTATCCACTAAAGCAATTATATAGGATATCGTGAGTATGTTATAGGGACAAATAATGCATGATATTGGAGATATATAAAAGACTAGTTGAATAGTGGGAAACATCCAGAGTATAGGACATTTAAATGGATGTCTAGGGGTAGAAAGAGGCGAATGATGAGAGGAAAGTGAAAGGTATTTGTGCGATATAGTTATATGTGGGGAGGCAAGGATGATGATTTTACAGGTATAGATGGATCTTAGTAGATAAAGGAGAAAAGATTCACGTAAATGGCAAGGGAGTGAAGAGCCAAGAAAAATCCTGAATGAAATGAGGGTGGAATAAACTGGGAGATCAAATTAGAGGGGGAAAACTGAGGCATTGACATGTGTAGTTTAATGATGGAGGAGTTCACACATGGAAGGAGAACTATATGATTTAGTATATATAGTGGATGTCATATATGTATATTACTTTTTATATTATAATGTTTTATTTAGGGTATCCATGTCTTTCTCACCCACCTTTCCACTGAAACGCACACAAAAACATAGAAAACAAATTAATCATGATACATCATTCCCTCATAAAAATCCAAAAAAATTCTAAGATAAAAGTGGATTCAAGGAATATAGGTCTTTGCCAAGGCTACATTTGGACTTTTGTACACCCCATAGACATTTCCTTCCATATAAGATGAAATAAATGAATCAATTCATGCATTGTAAGATCTCATAAATGCTTAGATTGACTCAGGGGGTTTTCTCTCTAGAGTACCATGTGACTTAATAGGTTGTATTATGGTTAAAACATTATGTGCAATAAAACTACATTTTCATAGTAATTCGCATTTCAAAATTGGGAAAATAAAATTCACATTTGATGAATTGAAATAATATATAAATTAAAGGAATCATTAAAAGATATATGTAATCTTCATTCATTCAGTATCTAAAAAGAATTTTTCATTAAAGTATAAGTAATAGGAAATTCCATACGCCTTCCATGACATTCTGATTGCCTCTAATTTCAAAAATTTGTGCGTGTGGAAAAAAATTATTATTTTTTACTAATGAATTCCAAATTTGGGATTTTGTTATCATCAAAGAAGAATGGAAATAGTTAAAGTTACAATTAAAATTTTAGTTAATAGATAATTCAATAAAAATAATTAACAAGATAAAAATTTTGCAAAACAATGCAAAAAAATTTAGATAATGGAAAGCATGATGCATTTCACATTTTTTGTTAAGAATTGGCTTTGTGTATATTTTAAATCATTATCAATTTGATTTTATTAATTATTAAAATTGAGTTCAATAGTAGAACCTAAAATAAAAGTGTAACAAAATAAAAAAACACATTTCTGAAACATTTTTATATTATTATATAGTTAATTTTCATAATATATTTCAAGTGAGAAAATATGTAAGTCCAAAACTATGATAATGTTGAAGTTATTTTTTATTTTTAGAATCATTTGTTATCCTAGTTTCCTAGATCTATGATTTTTTATTTACCTTATTTTATGACATCTTTTCCATTGTATGTGATTAATTTTTCAAAATATATCAATAATCGGTGTGAAGGGAATAATTGATCACAACAAAATTTAAATGCATACATAAGTGTTTTGTTAACAAAATAGACTCTAAAATAAGAAATTAATTCTCACTTAGAAATGAGTAAATGAAAAAGGTAACATATGTGGATGTAGATATATATTGAATATCTAATTATGAAAAATATGTATGTTTTAAAGGGATTGATTTTAAATCAAATTAGTGTAAAGTAATTTTAAAAAATAAAACCATCAAGTTTGTAGATTAGTTATAAAAAATTTACTATCAAATATTATTCTAGTAAATGGTGACCCTTGATGTTATGAACGGTGAGTTTTTTTGGTGCAGTGAGACGTTTATTGATATAAAATCTGTGAAACAATAGAATATTATTACTTATATAAAATAATATATTATATATCAATTAATATAAAATAAAAAACCATTCAAATTACAAATATCTAGTATGATTCATATTACGATGTTAATACCTAATAAGAGTAAAAAAACCTCAAACTACGGTGAATTTGAGAACCTCAAATAAAATAGTAACCATATAAAAATATTTTCATACATTTGAAACAGTATTATTTTTTATGGTTGTTCATTTTTATCGTTTATTTGAAGTAAAAAAAGTTTTAAGGCCAAACCTATGAGAATGTTTCCATTATTTTTCATTTTTATAATTATTTGATTCCAACATTCCTTGAATAATGATTTTTGATTTGAAGTAATTTTTGTAATATTTTTCATGGTGTCACTTGAATTATTCAAAAGAATAATTATAATTAATTTCAATGGAATATTGGACCACAATATAATTTAAATGCATATCACATCTCTTTGTTTGAAAAAATAGAAACTAAAATTGGAAAATAATTCTCACTGAGAAATAAGTTAATGGGAAAAAACTTTTTTTTTGGTAATTTTATTCATTGAATATCTATTTATGAATAATAATTCTTACATTAATTTAATTTATATTAAATAAAAATAAGATAAAATCACTGAAAAAAGTAAACATTAAACAGAGTATAGTAGTTATGAATATTCTATTGTCAATTTTTGTTTTAGTTATTAGTGACCCTTGATGTTTCATATGATTAGTTTTTTTTAAGCAGTAATACATAAATTATTGTGCAACATATAACATAATAGAATTCAGAGGTCAGATAATATAATATATTTAATATAAATTAATATACTGTAAAAACCATTCTGATTAAAAATAAATGTTAGGTTTTATATTGTAGTGTTAATTACTAGTAATAGTAAGAACTCATCAACTAATTTTGGTTGTATACACAAGTTTTCTAATCAATGCTCAAACCCTATTATTTTCTTATATGAATAGCTATCAAGGAAATATAAAGGGTGCATAATTGAGCATTTTATAAATGGAAAGGAATCTGAAAAATCAATTTGATCAATACACAGAAATGTTACCTTTTACAATGTTACATCCTATGTTGCAGTGACATCCCTAACATTTTAAAAGGGGAACCAATTTCTGTTATGTTCTATGAAAGCATGAATGTCAACAATATACAAATGAAAAGGCATCTCGAATAAAATTTAAGGAACAAATGACATAAAATTTATGGAAAGAATATAAAAATTGTATGATACAGAAAATATATATTTATATATATAGAAAAGAATAATGATATGAATGATAACATGAACATTCATGATAAATGAGTAAAGGTAGGAAAAGAAAATACAATATAAATTTTTTTGATAATGTTGTAAAGTTGGTAATGTAAATAAGGTGAATGGCTATTTAATATTTTTCATCAGTGCAATAATAAAAATTATATAGGGTATTACATCACGTAGGCCACTGTGATGAACTAAATACTATACTAAATTGCTAAAGTCCACTTTACAGTATTGATATATCCAACTTTTATCTTAAATTAATGTACGAAAATACATTTAGTGAACATATATCTATTGTATGAAAATAAATGGACCTTTTATATACTCTCAATGGTGATATTGATTGAATTTAATTTGGATATTCCTATAATGTAAATCAAAATACAAGAAAATTTAAAATATATAAAACATTATATTTTTAATGGAATTCCACCATTAAAGATGTCGAAAACTATGAAAGGTGATATAAAAGGTAAATAAGTAATTATATACATGTAGAGACATAACACTCTTGAAATTAAGATAAACTATTTAGAACATAGTTGTCCCAAAAATAATCCCTTCCTAAAATTCCATGGGGGAGAATTAGAAAACCATAAAGGGTAATTTATTTGAATTTTAGGAAACCATATATAATGTCCATATATAAACAAATAAATTATAAAATGATTTGAAACATAGGTTCAAACAAACTACATTACATTTGATTTCTTGTGAAGAACTGATGATTGTAGAGGTATGAGAAAATGATGACTTGAGATATATATGAAGTATTAGATAAAATCCCTGTCATGGAAGAGTAACCAAATGAATATTTGAATGACATTATGACATAAAATTTTGAGGTGGAATTCTTACTGTGATCATGGGAGGTATGATCCAACATTCTAACATCATCGGATGAGGAGGGTCCCCAAATATGATGGGGTTCCTTTATTAAGAAATGATGATATGTAGGGGGAACTATGAGTTAGGTAGATTTGGTGGAAACATGTAGAGGTTAATGAATGGGGAAGATATTTTAGGAGGAGAATGATGCAAAGGTGAAACGTTTTCAGAGGATGGAATGGTGGAGGAGTCTTGGATTCTAGGAGGGAAGAGGTGGTGAAAAAAAACATCAATGGTGGGTTTGATAAGGAAAAAATTGGGGGTTGGGGGCATGATGGAAAATGAATTATAAGGATATTTATTTAGAGGGGATGGGGTTTAAGGATTATGATATTAAGGATATGGTTTTGATGATAAGTGGATAGAGACGGTGGAGGAGGAGGTGATGGTGGAGGTGGAGGTGATGATGAAGGCCTCGTTGTAGTAAGAGACAATGACCTAACCGGAGGCGATAGAGTTGGATATGATGGAAGAGGTAGAGTTGATGGAGAAAGAAGAGGCATTTTAGGTGTTATAGACATAGGAAGATGTGTTGGTTGAGGTGGAGACCGAGGTAAATGCAGTGGAGGAGGCAGATTGGGTGGATAAGAAAAGATTGAGGGAGAAGATGATGTTTCGATTAATTATGGTAGTTGCAAATCACTTTCCAATGGAAATTTGAGGAGATTAATTTTTATGGGACACATGCCTAGAAATGGAACCTTATTTAGTATATTTAATAGTTTCCCCATATTCAATAGGCATAATGATCATTCTTTAATTTTATTATGAGTACAATTATGTAATAATTCATCAATTATGGTGTGCTAAAAATACTGATTTTAATAAAAATGTTCAATGATTATATTTTATTTTATTTCATTTTTTTTGTTTTACAATTATTACCCATAATAACTTCATTAGATTTATCTAACATCAAAGGTACACTATTTTAATGGATTATTTATCTCAATTTTTTCTAGGATGCATGTATTTTCATATGCACTTAATACACATTATACTCTGTATATGATGCATATTGATATATTATATCATTAATTTATATTTTATCATGGTATTTAAATTTATACTTGTTTCTATTGTTCATGAGAGACTGCTTCAAATGTTATAATAATTGAAGTAGTTTTTATTTTTCTAATTCCAATTCTTTGAGAAATAATTAATTTTATGAACAATTTTTTATTTTATAATGTATAGTTTCTACCAAACATATTTTTTTGACATATTATTTCATGAAATATATGGTTTTATAGAATCAATTTATGTCTATTCATTCAATGGATTTTTTATTCAAGCATTATCCAAGTAGCATGGGGTCTCGCCTCAAAAATATTTTTTGAGACATGTTTTTATGTATTCCCATATATTTATTTATATAGTTTATACAATGAATATATGATTATTATATCATGACACATTTTATAGTCATTATATTTAATGTTCCCCTTTTTTCATGCTTTCAATGTGTTTTGGAATTTCAAATTCCATAAACGGTATTTCATTAAAAAAAATTAATGTTTTTAAATATTTGTTCTTAAACATTCCTTTCATGTTATTTATCTTGTAATAAGAATTATATTTTATAAACATTATTTATTTCCTAAAGAAATTTTCTATGTCCTCTAAACCTCTTTTGAATATTTTTTAAAAGTAAAGTTCTATTGTTTATGAGATTGGCCAGTTATGACTCCCTTTACAAAATATTAAGAAGAATAGTAATTTTTAAAGGTTACAAGATGAAAAAAATTTCCTGCTATCTTAACTGTTATATTTTTTAATCAAAATTTATATTTATCAATTGTTATTTTCAATGAAAAATTATTTTCAAAATATTCTATGATTTTTCATTTAACATTTTTTCAATGAAAATAGTTAATTTATCTTCATTTAAATTAAATGATCATATGATCTATTGTTATTATTTTTATTCTATATAAAATTAATTTAATGATTCCTATGCATAATAAGGTATTTTTTCTTTTTTTAACATTCTCTTCCTTTCTCTAAATTGTTTATAACGACGTTTTAAAGATATTACTAGGAATCTTGTATCTTTATTCAATTTTAAATCATGTTATGCTTATTTTGATGAAATGAAAACATCTGTGGGTTTTATTTCATGATATTGAACTTGGTAATTATTTATGGAAGATGGATTTTGGAGTGAATGTAAATCCTTATAGTAATTTCTATAATATGTATAAGGTGTGGCTTTTACGTTCCTCCAATTCATTATATATTGATTAAAAGTAATCTGTATGGATGTTACTCCAATATATGATCGAGTTATGTTAATCATATGAGATGACGAAGTTAACTAATTTCAAGTTACTCCCAAGAGATAAAAATATATACCAATTATATGTTACTCTAACTAGAAGTAAAAAATATCAAGTAGGTGTGGCCGTTATGTTCCTCCAATTCAATGTCTATTTTCACATTGCCCACGTTTGTTGACATTTATAACATCGGTATTAAGTAAAATATTTAAGAAATTTATCACGATTTATGATCCATGTTTTTTTTATGAATTCTATTATTCTATTCTCTTGAATTTTGATTATTTCATCAGAGCCTTATGCTCATCTTTTTCTCATAGATTAAAGTAAATTTTTAATGCTTATGTTTACCCTTACTATGTTGTTTTAGGTCACCCTTATTATGTTTTTCATTTACCATGGTAGTGAGGATGGGTTTTAGTGAATTATTTCAATAAAGTTTTTTATTTTGATTAATATTATGGGATATGTTGACTATATAATGTTAAATATAAAAATTGGGTAGTAGTGAGAAATATGTAAACTAGAAGATAAGGTTTTTTAGTAAGTGTTTTTAATAATTATATAAAACTCTAAACTAAAAAGGTTATTGGGTATGTGATTGATACAATATTTATACTTATTATTGGGTATTTTAGATTTCTAAAATTGATACATTTTTATTGGTAAAAATCAATAAATTAATATATTATGTTGATATAAATGGATCTCGGAGTGTGTTTTTTAGGCTGTTTGTAAGGACCCCAACTGTGGTCGCTCGGAGCTGGTGCTTCACATTATTATATTTTCATAGATATGATACAAATATCACAAATTACATATTATTTTAGTAGTTTTAGAAGGAATATAACATACAAGAATTGTACATTACAACTTAAAAGGAAAAACAACTTATCAAATCTAATGGAAACACCCATAAACTTCTATATTATCCCTTCAAGTCATTCCTAATATTTATCTTCACATCATGGAAAAAAATAAAACATGCAAAATTGGTGATCACAGATGCACAGTCATGGTATGTAATACATCGTTATTATGAATAATATGGCCTAATTAATAACTAAAATAACAAATTCTATTAAAAATAATCTAGAGCATAATATACCTGGAATAAATTCAGAATAAATAATAACATATAAAAAATAAAATTAAACATAACCATGTATATTCTACTAGTAAAATAATAACAATATTTAATAATTACTAATATCATAAATAGGTAATGTATAATGCCGGACATCTGAAACATATTTTCAATGCCCTAATTATGATATCTAAAAACAAATGGTTTAGGCCTCAGCCCAAATCCAGTTCTCTTTTTGTCCCATGAGACCTACATATACATGTAGATCATATAGCTTGACCCACCAATCACTTTTTACATCCAATTAATTCCTTGTATTAATGGGGTTAAACATAAACCTTATATAAATATGAAATGTAAAAAACATTCCCCAATCTATAGACATAGTCACTAACTATTCTGAGTAGTATAGTGAATTGTATCAAGATAGAATATCCATAACCAAACTAATCATAAATCATTTAATAAATTATGGTAGATGATAATCATAATAGATAAATATAAATACCAAATAAAATTTAAAAGTGGTGTTGAAATATAAACAAATACTATAATAAAATATTTGAGGAAATCGTGGGAGAAATACCCTTTCTACTTTGAAAAGATGTTTTCTTTTGGGAAAATCATTTTATTTTTCATGACTATTTGTATAATACAATAAATGAATGAATATATTTTTTTCATGAAAAATTTAGAGTTTTTATAAAAATAATGGTGTATTCAAATAGATTAGGGATTATGCTTGAAAGTAGGTAATAAATACACATATTCCCTTTAATTGGGATTGGGTATCGGGAACAAATGAGAAGAGAACATTGTAAAGCCTATTTTTCACCCAAAAAAAGATGGAATAATCTATATACCTAATTTTGGAACATATAAATAGAAATTGGAATATTTATATAATGTTAATTAATAATTACATTAGTTCATAGATATAGAATGAATAAACAAAATGAAAATGAAAGTTTGCGAAGAAACCCTTACATTTTGTCTAAAAGCATTCTGCACTTGACCATAATGTCCTAGATAATAAAACTAAATCCAATAATTAATTAATTCAGAATTTTATTTATTTATTTTATTATATATAATTTTACTATGTTTATTTATGGTCTTTCATGACTTATAAGGTAGAACTTTACCATTTAGGGGCGTTCATTTCCTTGGTTTTGAAGATCTGTTTACTTGTATATGAGAATGAAATGCCATGTAAAATGGGAAAAGATTTCCATATTTGAAGTAATATTTTATTAGTAAAAATACATAATATTTAATGGTTTTATAATATATTTCATTATTTTGGGTGAGGATAAATCATTGGATAATACGATAGTGATAATCATTTAGATTGTTTTGCAGATTTTTGAACACCACAAACAAGAGTTATTTTTTAATTAACATCAACTATATAAAATGGTTCCAGAATATTACTATGTCTCAATAAATATATTTTATTTTTTTTCACGAAAAATGGATTTATCTCCAACATTGAGGATATTAATGTAAAATAAAATTTCATCATTGATTATGTCGATAAATTTTTACACCACGAGCGATGTTTTAATTTTAGAATAAAATGGATAGAGGAAAGATTTTAATGATGGATTTTCCATTAACATGATATTAATCCAGTATATAAATTACATGGGAGTTATCATGTCTCTTTCGGTAGGGGAGGAGAGTGAAGGATAAGAAAAAAATGAAAATAAAATAAATGAAAATAAAGCTAATTTTTATCTCTTGAATGATCCTCCATGAGAACCTACTTAATGGGATTGGTTTTGTTATTTTATTGAGACCAAAGGCTCATGGATGAGGGGGAGGGGCTTTGTATGATTATTGGGAAGAAATTTGATAATTCTATATGCATGTATGGTGTGAGTTGAATGGTTGGTGAGGGGTGGAATTTATAGTGGAAGAGAGGGGTGTTTTTTGAATATTTTATTCCTTTATTTATTATTATGTCTCCAGACAATGAATTGTGTGAGAGTTACCTCTAAATATAATAAAATAGTTAATTATATTTCTATATTATATTGAACACATCATAAATGACCCAATGAATAGTTAATTTATCTTATAATGTATTTATACTATAAATCACTGTATTTTACGCTTTACCAAAAAATATAGTTTTTCAAAAAATCCAAAAATTGACAATAACAATTTTCAATGTGTATAATTCAAATATTAACTCCATTTTATAAAAATAATTGTCTAAATATGAGTAATTTTATTTTTAATTAAAATTAACATTTACTCGAAAAATACAGATTTTAAAATTTTAACTGATTTTATACAAATTTTAAAAAATAACATAGGTCACATAAAATTATCATAAATTCATAATAAAACCAAATATCATTTTTTAAATACATTTTAATAATATAAATTTTATTTTAAATAGTTTTATAAATTATAAAATAGTAATTAAATATATATTACTTAACAAAAATACCAACAATTAATTAATAATTTTTAAAATATTTATTTTCATATACAATTATATAATTATATCATATTACAATTTATAAGATGTATATATTTTAATTTACTTTAATAGGTGTGGTTACTATTCATTTCTCCATATTACTATTCATAAGTTTTATATTAAAATTCCTAAGGTGAAGATAATATTTCATTGGTATAGTATTATTATCTTTTATAAATACCTATTATTTAATTCATTATTTATTTATAATATTTGAATTCTCTTCTATAAGTTATTTTATATGATTTATTCTATATAAAATAACTAGAAAATTGGAAATTTCTTTGATAAAATTATGGGTCATTACATTCTCCCCTCGAACAAAAATAGCATTCTTACAATTTCTAGATTGTTACATCATAAAAATATTTGGGAAGTTCATCATCATAAGTTCCTCTGCCTCATATATCGCCTGTTTATTTTATGATATTGTCAAATTAATATTACATGTTGATTTGTCTAATTCCTCAACATGTGTTCTATAGTGTCCAGAATCTGGATATTCTCTTCAAATTAAGATAAATTAGGTTCCAAATCATTTCCTTCATAAGTGAGGTAATGCATTGGGTTTGGAATGTACTTTAATCACAAAGTGATGTGGAACACATTATGTAATTTACAATGTCTTGGTGGAATTTCCAATATATAAGTAACAGCTTGAATTCTCTACATTATTTCAAATGGAGAAACATACCTAGGTCTCATTTTCCCATTCATCCCAAATCTTTTAAAACCCTTTATGGATACACATTCATGAAAACAAGATCTCCCATTTGAAATTCCAAATCCTTCCTTTGATTACCGGTATAGATATTTTTTCTACCTTGAGATTCATTAATGTGGGTTTTAATAGTCTTTACCTTTTTCATTATTTCCTCTACAAGCTATGTGCGTACAAGAATCCTTTCACCAACTTAATTCCAGAAAGTTGGTGTACAACATACATTTATATATATTTCTTCATATGGTAGTATTTTAATACTACAATGGAAAACATTTTTGTAGTAAAATTCTACAAACAGAAATTAATGATCCCAGATGCCTGGAATGTCATGTGAACATGATCTCACCATGTCCTATAATTATTGAATGGTCCTTTTTGACTACCCATAAATGTGAGGATGAAAAGAATATCTTAAATGAAGCTCCGAATAAAAATATTTCTGACAAATTTCAAATGTATTTTTTGAAAATCATGGATCATGATCAGTCAAAATTGAAAATGGTTCTTCATCATGCATTAAAACTTCATTAATATATAGTAATGCATGATGATCCAGTGGAAAATTCACCATTATAGTGAGGAAATGTGTAGATTTTTTAAGTCGATCAACAATTACCCATATTGAATAATTCTTACTTATAGTCCTTGGTAATCTTGTGAAGATATCCATAGTAATTTCATCACTTCCCAAGTATGAATAGGGATAGGTTTCATGACTCCCGTAGGATGTTTCCTTTCATCCATAACCCATTCCATGACTAAATATTTTGACACATAATCAATATTTCCTAGCATCATATTATCCCATTAGAAATTTTCCTTCGAATATCAATAAATATTAGTACCACCATGGTGTATAGATAAGTTCGAGATATGGGAATCATCAAATAAGTATATTTTTTTCTCGAATATAGAGGAAACACAAAGCATGTTCCCAAATTTCAAAATCTTATCCTCAAACATGACATCTTCAAACATCCCATAATTCACAACATTAATTTTTTTAAGATTCTCATCTGTAGATGAAAACTTTTAATCCTTTCCCATTAAGATAGTTGGGAAACAAATTGAAAAAGTAACGATGTTTCCCATTCCTTGATAATTTCTATTTCCATCATTTCTAGTTCCTTGTACATATGATCTTTTTCAATCCTCATTTTTTTCAGAACATGATGGTCCTTCATGCTTAATCCATCTTCTACCTTATTCACCTTCCTTGGGTGGTAGTTTACTGACAATCATAATCCTTGAGTAGCTTACACCTTCTCATTTTCCAAATGTTGAGTTACCTCGATGATAATATATAATTTAAACTCTTATGATCTATATATATCTCACATATTTCACCATCGACATACTTTCTCCAAATTTTTAGAGAATATATTATTGTTTCTAACTCAATATCATAAGTTGGATAGTTTTGTTCATGGGTTTCTAACTTCCGTAATGAAAAGGAAATAACTCCATCATTATGCATAAGGACACAACCAACTTATTTTGTTGATGCATCACTATAAATCATAAATAAACCATTTACTAATGGTGGATTCAATATCGATTAAATCACCAATCTCTTCTTCAATTCATAAAATCATTATTCACATTCATTGATCTATACAAACATAACCTTTTTATGATTATCCTTGGTTAATGGGTTAGCTAATTGGGTAATGTTTTGAATGAAACACTGATAATAACTAACAAAACCAATATAAATATGTACCTTAGTTACATTTGTTTGTATTTTCTATTCATAAACTGTTGTTTTCTTTAAAGGATCAACTAAGATTCAACCCTTTGAGTCAATATGTCAAAGAAAAGAATGTTTTTGATGCTAGAATTCACACTTTCTAACCATTCCATATAACACTTTTCGTCTAAGAGTCTCCAAAATAACCTACAAGTGGTTATCATGATCCTCATAACCTTTTGAATATACCAGTATATAATAAATAAATACAACATGAAAATAATCATGATTTTTCATGAACTATATATTTATTATATCCATAAAAAAGGGTTCAATATTATGTCCAAATGGTATTACTATAAACATGAAATATCCAAACTTGTTTTCAGGTAATATTTTTTGAATATATTCATTCTTAACATGAAATTTATGATATCTACATCGAAGGTAAATCTTCAAAAATTATTGAGCTTCGTGAAGTTGATTAAATAAATCATCAATGTCAGTCATTTGATACATGTTCATTATTGTAATATCATTGATTTGTTGATAATCTTCGCATAATCTAATGGATCAATCATTATTCAGGACAAAAAGAATAAGGGACCCCCATGGAAAAATAATTGGGTAGATAAATCCATTATCACACAATTACTATAATATTTACTTCAGATATACTAATTCCACAGTGGACATTCTATAAGGAGTCGATGATATGGGTTTTTTACAAAGAATTATATCATTAAAGAGCTAAACATCCTATTCTAGATGATATCTTTGTAAATACTATAGAAACAAATCAATATATTAATTTATAGTAGGTAAATATTCAATTTTAACATTTATTTCCACATCTATAGAAAATGATTTATCTTTCTCCGTGAGAACTTTATTTAGAAGTGCTACTAGAGATGGATCCCGATATAATTAGGATTTTTATTATTATTCTCTAAATATATTGGATTATGCACATTCCCCCCCAATTGTAATATCAATATTATTGAAATACACAATTTAATCATATTTTAAACACTAGTCTATATCGACAATTATATCAAAGTCAATCCTAGTTATGATGACATGGTCCGCAACCAAACCATGGTTATGTTTCATAAAGGGGATTAATCGAAACAACTTTGATACAATGATACATTACTTAAGTGATTTGACTAACAACTCCTTTATTAAATTAAAAGGGAAATTCATAATTTTCATAGACAACGGGGAGGATATAAAAGAATATGATAATCTAAAATCAAATAATGAATTTTATAAGTTTGAGGAAATGACTAAATTACCTGCCAAAAAAATCATTAAGAACATTAACCTTAGCAGTTTTGATCACATAAGAATACCCCACTCCCAGGGAATTTTCTTGGGAAAGTTTCCTTTATGATTAGGATAATTATTTTTATAATTTACTAGCTCTTTAAAATTAGATCATTGGATATTGGTAGCTTCTTTCTTTCTCTTGAAATCAAGAGCTTGGTGACCATTTTCACTACACAATTAACAAACTCCCCTTCCCGTTAGGTAAGTACCGGTGTGTTTCTTCCCACAATTATCACAGTATGTAAAACACCCTTTATTATTAATTTTGTCTTATTTATCATGTTTTAATAAAATGTAATAAGAAATAGAGAATACTTCACTGTCATAATAGCACAGATGAAAATGTCTTCGTAGGATGAGAAATTTTATGATACCAATTCCCTTTGGAGGAATGGTTTTAAACCATCATATAATTGATCGATATTGCTACTTGAAATTCTTATGTATTCCACGGCATGCCTTACTATCCTTGTATTTATAGATTCATATTCACAATTTTTGCATCCTTTTTCTATTTCAGACTCAAGAATAACCCCTCCATATCTTCTCGCTCATCATGGGGAAAATATTCTTTGATGAAAATTTTCATAAAATCCTTCCATTATATTTTTTTATTTATTCCTTATCCGTAATGTTTTGAATGAATGAACACCATTGATCCAAATCTCCCTAGATATGATAATTTTCCATAGCAATATTCTCTATTTTGTTTATTCTTATTGGAAGAAATTTCTTTTCTAAGGAACATATCTATTTCTGACATACAAATGTATTTGTACTCACATTGAATTATTGAAGTTTTTATCTCATGATGCGGCCTAAAATTATTAATCATTGTTATGTATTGGGATTCTTATAGGGGTATGGTTATTATTTATATCCTGAGTCAAATTTCCCAGAATAGTAATAATATGTTCAGTACCAATAAGAGTCCCAGTTGAAACATCATTATCTTGCATAGAAGGGAAATCCATAAATGGGATATGTGTGTTGATATGGTTTCAATTACATCCTCTTGTCACCATTTCAATATAATTTCATACACTAAATTAGGTTATGAATCATAATATATAATATCTAAATAGAAAAACACTTAACATTAAGTTAAATTTTATGCATAAAAAATATCATAATCCTAAACATTGTTTCTTTGGGAAATCATTAAATTTCAATCCATCATAATAGTTTGTAAATAAAATTGATTTATAAAGACAATATACACTAGGTGTGTTAATCCAGGTTTTCATTAAGGCCCATTGTTATGTACCATGATACCTCGAGTCAAGCCCGATACACCTTATCATAGTTATTACCCATAGGCACATCTGTTCCAGAACCATGTCCACTTGTTTTATCCAAATAAGGATGAATTGATAGAAAGACCTACATAATCTCTACCTTAACAAAATTTTATTATGTTTTTAAATTATTATACTCTATTTATTTCATAGGGATATGTTCCCTAACCAATTATTTCTTAGAGTTATGTTCCCTAAACTATTCTTTCCCTAGGATGTTAATAGGTATATTACCATGAATCGAGGTGCTATAATGGGCCCCAATACTAATTTTATATGTCAAATGAATTACTAATATTAATGGTTTTAAACATAAACATCATATACATGTGAAATTTAAATAATGTTTCCCAATCAATAAATTTAATCACTAAACATTCTGAGTAGTATGGGGAATGGTATCTAGATAGCACATCCACAGTCAAACTGATCATAATCCAATTTATATATTATTTTAGTTGATAATCGTAATAGATAAATCTAAATAAACTATAAAATTACATATAGGTATTAAAATAGATGAAAATACTATAATAAAATGATCAAGGAATTATTTAGAGAAATACCCTTTTTACTTGGAAAAAAAAGACTTCTTTTAGAAAAATCAATTCTATTTGTCATGATTGTTTGTATAAAACCAGAAATAAAAAAATATAATTTACATGCAAAATTTATATATTTTAGAAATATAATTGTGTCTTAAAATATATTATGTATGGTACTTTGAAATAGGTATAAAATCGAGATGTTCCCTTTATTAGGGCTTGCGTGTCGAGAAGAAATGAGAACAGAACCTTCTGAAAAATGTATTCCCCCATAAAAAAAGATGAAGAAATCTGGGTAACTAAATTTGAAACAAATTCACATAAATTATATGAATTATAGAAAATAATGAAGAATTAATTTGGTGTAAAAAGGGAGAAATCATAACCGGAATGAAAATAGAGGTTTGGGAAGAAACCCTTACCTTATGTCTAAAAGTGTTATTCACTTGACCTTAATGTCCTAGATAATAAAATTAAATACTTTAATAAATATATTGAGAATATTTTTTACAAGAAATTGGTTTAATATAACTTTAGTAAGTTAATTTTTGGTCTTCATTATGATTCACAAGATATAACTTTATCATTTGGGACTGTTCGTTTCCTTTGTTTTCATTATCAGTTAACTTCTATAAGGGTATAGAAGGTAATGTAAAATGTGAAAAGATATCCAGAATTGAAGTTATATGTTATTAAATAAAATATATTATATTAAATTTGTATACAATTAACTTTGTTATTTGGGTGAGGATGTATCCTTAGATAATACGTTAGTGATAATCATTTAGATTCTTTTGGTTGTTTTTCGATCATTACAGACATGTTTTATTTTATTAATTAACATCATATGTGTATAATGGTTCAATAATTCTTAATTGTAAGTAATGAATATATTATAATTTGGTTTAACCATTAAATTTATTTATTACCAGACTTTAAGGCATAAATTTATAGTGAAAATGCATCATCAATGATGTTGGTAAATTGACACATCACGAGCGATGTTATCCTTTATATAATAAAAGTATTTGAGAGAGAGGAAGGATTTGGATGTTCTATCTTCTATTAACATGATAGAATTTGAGAAAATAAATGATACATGAGTTTTCATATCTATTTGGATATGGTATGTGGGGGAATGAAATGAGAATAACAAAAATTGAAAATAAAATAAATGAAAAGAAAGAGGATTTTTACCTCTTGAATTGTCCTCCTTGAAACCTCCTTATGAGGATGGGTTTTGGTATTTTGTTGAGAAACAAAGAATATTGGTTGGGGGATCATGGGATGGGGATTGGGAAAAAATTTCCAAATTTTAAAATCCTAGAATGTGTGAAAAAACAGTGGTGTGGTGTGGTACTTATAGAGTAGGAGAGGGGTATTTTCTGAATATTTTTTTAATTTTTTTATTATTTTGGCTCAAGAATATGAATAGTTTAATCATTATCACAAATTAAATTAAAACAATACTCTGGATTCCAATATTATGGTTATAAAATCATCAATTAATCTAGTAATAGTGTATTTACCATATAATGTAGTTATACCGTAAATTACCGTATTTTATTATTCAATAAAAATTCTTGTATTTTAGAAAAATACCAAAAAGTCACCATAAACAATTTTTGATGTGAGAATTAAAAAATGAACTCTATTATATGAAAATAATTTTCTAAATATGAGAAATATAATATTTAATTGAAATAATCATTTAAATTAAATATACAGCATTAAAAAAATTAACTTTTTTTGAAAAGGATGAGGTGCAAAGGCATCATTATTATGAAAAAAAAGACAAATCTGAGTGGGGAACACACAAGACATACAAATTTATAGAAAGAATAAAAAATAACCCAAAAAATAAATAATACACTAATTATTGAGTATTCATTCTATGAGGGGAGACATATCCACCTTTAACATGTGGATGACACCCCCTAGGCTATGATTTGACATGCACCCATAGTCCATCACCATCATCTACTAGTTCATATTCAAAACATACTTCATTGATAATGTATCTATATTGGTAATATTTTGTTATTCATCATCTCTACATATAGATGAAAGTAACTATAATGGGTTATGAGGGCCTATTTTCAGAACATGTTTGTCATTCTTAGCCTCCATACGTTTTGCAATAACATGTTCAGTAATTACATTATCAGGTATAGAAATCCCCATCTTGGAAGATAGAAAAGATTTATTCTTGGTTTTATACATAGATAAAGTTTCCTATCCTAATATAGGGTTTACCCTCTAAGTCAGTGCATCATTAGAAAAATCCTGATTCAAACCAATTTGCTGCATGAAAGGTTCTTCTATAAAATTCTCTTTACTGAAAGCAACATTGTATTGCTACGAATAAAAAAATTTCTCTACCTGCATTCCACAAAAATGATTGATAGTTTCAATTTTATAAGCACCATATATCATGTTATTTAACTTAACCACATCATTATGATCACTAACTAATGTATTATAAGAAGTAGCGTGAGCAAAAAAATCATACTTGGAAGGAGAATGCAAGACATTATACACAGTTTTTGCAGGGACAATGTGAGTCCTCTTGGACATGGACTTATTTGATGTTTCTAACTCAATTTTAAATTTTCCTTTTTGTTAATTAGAGGAAACAATAAAATTATCCTTCCAAAAAAGGCATCCCATTCAGCTTGTGCAATGATTTCTCCTTCCACATGATTATCCTGAGATTCTACCTCATTTATGTCATCGCTCATTCTTCATATTAATACATCTTTAAATGAAGTTACATTATCAAAAAACTCATTATCATATTCCATATCCTCCAAAAATGTAGGCAATAAAATATATTGAGAGGTTGATTAAGAACCATCCATGATACTATGATATGTGGTGGGTCTAATCCTAGAACAATCTACCTTTTTCTCAATATGTGGGTTATCTTCCCCCATTTTGTAGAAGTTGTATTGCTGATTCCCCTACATTTACAGTGATTTTAGCATAATTTGAGATGTTATGAGTGGGGAATATATCCTCATTTATTGTAAGATATTCCTATGGAATGATAGGGGCATGGGAAAATCCAAAATCCTCTTTCTTACTATATTGTGACAGTTCATGACCTCTTAATTGGAATCTCAAACAAAAAATATTCTTTCGATAGTTGGACCTCATATCTATCACCCATGTTTTCTATAATGTATCATTTTTATGTATTTTGACGAATTTAATTTTGATGGGTAATTTTTGGGAGAGTTTGGGAGGGTTATCTAATGGTTTGGAGTCTTTTCTAGGGGTCTATGGTTTGAAAATTGATAAAGGAAACAGAGTAGGATATATTGGTAAACATCCGAGTTGAGGCAATGGGCTTCGCATGGTTAGTACACGATTTTTCTTTCCATGTAGGCTGACTATGAAGGGTCCATCTTCTGGAAGTTTTATGTGCATGGCTAGAGATCTGTTTTTTTCTAAGTGTTCCAGGTAACCATTAATAGCAACAAAATGGGATTTTTAAAAAACAAGCCCACTCGGAAATCACATTAAACACCCCATTTCATGTCCCACTCTAGCCTCAATCTGGATTTCCACTCCTAATGTGTAAATCAGTTTATCCCAAACATTTTGGATGCAAATTGAATGTTTTCTTTGTGGTTTGTAGACGACTCTCCTCTCGTATGTCTCATCTATTGGTGTCTCTTGGTTTTCATTATATGTAAATCCCTCTCCTTCTCAATTTTATAGATCTTCATCTTTCACATGTATATCTAGGGTTTTTTGACTAAAATTATGATAGCTGTATTTTTTAACCCATGTCGATGAAATATAAAGGATTTTCCTGGAAGTTTCACTTGGTTTTGTGGTCAGGTTTGGTGTTGTATGATTTTTATTAAACCAGAATGTTGGTGGATTCACTATCAAATCCATTTTTATAGAACTCATAAGAATTAGATTTCAAATTAAATTTTTTTCTTTAAATTGAATGTGATTGTGATGTGTTATTCTTGTGGGAAACCCATATTGTGTTGATTAAGATATTTTGTGGAAAATGGTATTTTATTGTTAAAGAGGCATTGTTAAATGATTTAAAATTTTCATTTTAAAATTAGTTCCAAATTGATTTTTGAAAAATGGTTTATGAAAGATTGTTTTCAATAAAGTGTTGTTTTATTGAATTGGTTCTTGACTTAAAAAATGGTTTACGGGAGTTTTCAAAAAATTTATAATTTATGGACTGGATTTGGAATGTTTATGGAATTGATGATGATCTCGAGATATTATTTTTGGTTGGAAATGGTATTTCATGGCCATTGTGTGTTGATCTAGCTTTGTTAAATATTTATTTTGATGATTTTTGGATTATGTGGTATAATCATGGGTTGGAAGGGTTAGATAGTGGGTGTGAAGATCCACCATCAAGGATTGTAATGTGGGCTTGAAGTACCACTATAAAAAGTTGATGGGTTTGGTCATGAAATTCCCCAATCAATGGAATCTTCAAGCTCTGGTGTGTGTGTGAAACTACAACATATGGTTGGGATGCGATTATGACCATGCTAGTTGGAATGGTTTACAAAAAAGTGAAATAGGTATTGACATGTTTTGTTGCATTTTGTAGAATTTTTTTGTTTGGGTGAATTTCATGGTGTAAGAACACGTTAGGATTGTTGTTTATGGTTGAATTTTTTTAATTGAATGTTATAAAATGTTTTAAATAAATTGTTCTAAAGGTTCTATCCTAGTGGAATGTGTAGGGATGTTATTAGGGGAGAACCGAATAAGTATTTTCACTCACCCCTGCTTCGAAACATTGGTTCCATTATAGATGTTTTATTCTGAGACATATTTAAAGGTAAAGCTTCACATTTCCATAGTGGTTAATCATTATTCTTGTATTGTCTTGTGGTGCTTGGAGCATGGAGCTTAGTGTGGAGCTGTGGAGATGTTTCATAACTTGTTTGGGATTTTTTGTTACATATTCATCGTGATAATATGAGTTTAGATTATTATAGATTATGTTCATTGGTACTTTTTCATTTTTGTGAATCTAATTTGTTGTATAGATGTCAATTGGAAATGAATTTGTTGTGTTAAATTACTGAATTGCTTTATGTAGTGGTTGTTGGTTATGGATCGTTGGGGTGGTTTCTTGTATTCTAAGGGAAAATAATTCCAAGGTGTTTCTTGAAGCCCTCGTCATTTAATTCAATCCTTTAGAACCTTAGGAATGTTACTTAAGGTCGAGTAGCATCTCTACCTCAACTCAATCCAATGAGGAGAGGCATGATGTTACAAGTGGTATCAGTTTGTTTGGTCCATGACCTTCATGTTTGTTTTGTTCATTGGTGTTGATTTTTCATTCATGGTGTTGTCATTTTTTCTTGTTCATTCACATGATTTGGGATGGTATTAATGAGTTGGATTTTCAGAACGTGAAATGCATATAATAAATGGATTTACCTAATGATATTATGTTGAACTTAATATTACCATGGAGTTAGGTACATAAGTGTTTTGGAGACACATATAAGAGCATGATCTCATTATCATTAGTAAATCCAATGAGATGAGCATGTAATACACGGTAGAAATGACTTCCAATTAGGTTTGATATTTAATCGGAAATAATGATTTATGTTGTGATGTGACTATGTTAATTTTTAAAAAAAATCTCGGAATTGATTTCAAAACTGTTGTATTGAAAATTGAATAGTTGTGGTATTTTGAAAATGGATCAATTTTCAAAAAACATTGCATTATTCAAATTTTGTTTAACATCATAAAATGTGGATATCTAAAGAATGTTTTTAATAGTTTCAACATATTTGAATTTGAAATTGTAAGCCTTCGGTTTCTATGGATTGAGACTTATAGTGATTCTTGTGTTGATATAAATGGCACCTAGTAAACATTGTAGAGTCCAACCAAATGATGCTGGGGAAAATGTGGTTGCACCTATTCCCCAAGTGAACCAACTACTAGTATGGAGCATAGTGAAATCTTTAAAATCCATGGAAATTGGGAATAAGAAGGATGAGATGGGTCATGTGGATCACTCAGATCAATTTCAAAAGTAGAATCCACCCATTTTTCAGTGTCATTTAGAGCTCGATAGGGAATAAGTGTGGTTAAATTGGATGAATTGAATATTCAATTTCCAGGGAACACTAGAAGAATTAAAAGGGTAGTTTTTGATGTACATGTTGGAAGATCTAGCACACTAGTGGTGGGAGTTGGTGGCCTAAGATGGAACAGACTAAGGTATGTTATGGGGGTTATGAGGAACATTTTAATAAACAATTATACCCTCACATGTTCAAAATTTAGTAGATAATGGATTTATTCCACTTGATTCAAAGGAACATTTCAGTGATTGAATATGCAGCTAAGTTTATAACATAGTGATGTTTTCACCTGAGGTGGAGACTAGTGCATCCTTGAAGGCATGGATTATTGAACTGTGCTTGAGGTAAGAAATTCATTCCGAGATTTTGGTTCTTTGTGAAGTTTTTATACATAAATGGTGAATAGAGTGTCAATGATTGAACGTGATATATTGGGGGTACATGTGGGGGAAGCATGTCGGTACCCATTGGATATAGTGGTAACTCTAACACATGGATCAAGAAGTAGAGGGATACTTATATCCAGGTTTGGAGTGTTCCCAAAACCCATTGGAAGGATCATTGAATCTTCCTCCAAAGGCTCAGAGTAATCCAGTGTGATTTCGGTGTGGTTTTACAGGCCACATGAAAAATCATTTTTTGGTACAACCTCAAGAATGTCACAATTGAAAGAAGATGGGGAATTTTCAATGTTATTGTCATAATTCTCTAAAGTTGGGTCTTCGTACCACTCCTCTGGGGTTTCAAGAGTACAATGCCTTGAAGGGATGGGGGCAGATGCATACCCCTCATCAGGAGATCCGAGTTAGTCACAGTGATTCCAAGAATAACATAAATCCTTAATTGGGAAGATTTATCTATTTAATAAAGAGAAAAGGGTGGAAAATAAGAAACTATTCGAAGACAAGCAAGTTGTGGTGAATGATCACTCAGGACCATCCATGTTGTGAGGTACAATTATTTTGAATTCTAAATTTATATAAGTGTTTATTGATATAGTTGCATCTCATTCATTGATTTCTTCTAATTCTGTTGATTTTCTAGGATTAAATGTGGATATGATGTCCTTTATGTTAAAACTCCAAACCCCTCTAGGAAAATGGGAGTGTCAAGCCTTCCTGTGTAGGGAATGTTTAATATTTGTGGATGAGTTTCTATTCTGGAATGGTTAGTTTCACGACAGGTGACGGTCTCGAACATCTCACTAGAGCGAAGAATAATAAAAATTTGGGTGTAATATGAATTTTGGAACTAGTAGTTAGGATGATATTATACTAGTTGGCGGCTGAGACTATATAATCAATAGCAGTGGATGAGGGAAGTTATTTTTTGGTAGTGGTTGACCAGTTTATGGTTATCTTTCCTAAAGAATTCGTAAGGTTGTTGCCTATGAGAGAAGTGAAGTTAATGATTGATCTTCTTCTGGGGACTAGTTCTATATCCCTTCTATCTTACAGACTGAGACTAGTAGAATTGATGGAGTTGACACTACAGTCGAAGGGTCTAGAAAACAAAGGGATCATCTGGCCTAGTATATTTATGTGGGCAGCCCCGATTGTTTTTTAATTAGGAGGATGTAACTCTTTAGATTTGTCTTTATTATTTTAATCCAAAACATTTTACTATGAAAAATCAATATCCACTTTAACACATTTTGACTTGTTCGATCATTTGAGGGAAGATCAGTGGTTCTCCATGATTAAATTGTGATCAGGATATCATCATTTGATGGTGTGGAAGGATGATATCCAAAAAACATCTTTCAGTGTAGGTATGGCCATTATGAGTATGTCATTATACCCATTAGTCTTACAAATCCACCAATGATGTTCATGGAATTTATGAATCAGATATTTTAGAGATATTTAAATTATTTCAAGTTGGTATTCACTGATGATATGCCGATGTACATAAAGACAAGGGTTAAGCATGAGAGACACTGAGTAGTAGTGTTAGGAACCGTGAAAGATCATAAGTTGTATGAAAAATTTCCAATATGTGACTTTTGGATACAAGATATACGTTTCCATGACCATGTGATTTATGAGGGTGGTGTTCAATGGATCCATAAAATATAGAGGCTGTTATTTCATGGAATTCACTGAATAATGTCTTTGAGATATAAAGAATCCTTGGTCGAGTTGGGTGTTATCAACAATTTTTTCGTGACATGTAATGATTAGCTTTGCTAATGACAACTTTGACAACGAAGAATATTCTATTCCATTAGAATGGGAAATTTATGAAATATATTGAAGAGAATAAGATTCATCTTACATAAGAACTAATCTTGGTTTTTCCATAACTAGGGAAAGGGTATGTGGTGTGTAGAGAAGAATCAGGATTAGGGTAGGGATGAATTCTCATGAAATGGGGTCATGCTATTGTGTATGGATGATAGAAGTTGTGGTTTAATGACAAGAACTATCCAACACATGATTTGGAGTCAGAAGCTGTGGTTTACATTTTGAAAATGTGGCATCACAATCTCTTCGATGAGAAATTCATAGGTTATACAGATCATAAGGGATGAATAATATTTTATCACATAGATATATAAATTTGACATTAAATATTTTGGATTGCATATCTATAGATGATTGACTTTGACTTTATGTACACAACAGGTAAAGGGAATTCAATGGCGGATGCATTAATTTGAAATCTTTATTCTTTAGTGGTGTGACATGAATAAGATCATTGGTAGTTTATATTGGTTATAGTTGACATGATATAGGAATGTGAAGACCGGGGTAATATATTTATTTTCATTATTGTGTTATTGGTTTCTTACATGGTTGAGTTGGTTAAAGTGGGGATGATGTCAACTTAGAGTGTGTGGCTTTGAGGTCTAAGCTCAACGTTGGGGAGACTATTGAATGATGGAAACTGGATGGTAATTTAGTGTTGTTATTTTTAAATCATATGGTTGTATGAGCGGAATTTCATGAAAAACATATTAGTAATTATCATCATTCAAGATGGGATTCCCATCATAGAATTCAAAAAAAATGTATGGATGTATTAAAGGTGATGTTCTGGTGGACATGTATAAAAAGAAAGTGGTTCTGTTTTAATCAAGATTCTTGACTTTCCAGTAAGTTAAGGAAGAATATCAGCGGATGGAAGGCATGTTGTAATCATTACCTATTCAAGTGTTGAAATAGGATAATACCTTGATGGATATTTTTACAGCTCACCCATGAATGGCGAAAAAATACGATTTTATATGGGTGATAGTGGATCAGCTCACAAAGTCATCCTATTTCGCCTCTGTTTGTGAATCTATATGGTGGAGGATCTATCCAAAATCTATATCTGATAAGTGGTAAAGAGGCATGGTGTTCCGTTTTATATCTTAATAGATAGGGACCAAATGATCACTTCTCATTTTTTGAAATCCTGATTGCAATCCATTGGATATTAGTTGACAATGAGCATGGTGTTTCATCCTCAAATGGACGGGTAGTTTGTGGGGGGAAATAAAAATGTTGGAATATATATTTTGATCCCCTTTTAAGGATTTTGATGGATTGTGGGATAATTAATTTCCATTAGTGGAATTCTCCAATTATAATATTTATCTGGCCACTATACATATGGCCCCAGTTGAGGCATTGTACGGGTGTTTGTGTTGTTCTCCACAATGTTGGGTGGAATCAAGTGCGATGTAACATCCCAATATTTTAAAAATAAAATTAATATTGAATGCATGAAACACTAAGTCTCTACAAAACACCATTTTTTATAACCTAGTGATTAAATATAGTTTTCCACCTCTAGGATTTGAATTTCTAAAAACTGAGTTATACGGTTCCATTCAGTAAGATATTTAGAGTCTGATAAGGCAAAATTATTTTTTGGTGATTAATAGCTTACCCTTATTAACTTTATTGTTACTCTTATAAATAGTAATGTACCCTTATGAATAGTAACTTGACCCTTATGAATAGTAATTCACCCTTATGAATAAAAACATGACCCTTATTAATATTAACATACCCTTATGAATAGTAATTTGAATAGTAATGTACCCTTATGAATAGTTCCCTCAAATATGTATGTAAAAATATAATTTAGGCACCTTATAAATGGGAGTTAATATTTTGAAAATTAATATTTAAGTGTTGGTATTTTTTTGAGAAATAAACAATGAATTATAATTTTATAATTAGTATACTAATTTAAAAGAGAATTAATTGTCATAAAATGTATTCATGAAATAATTTTTTGTTTTACTATTATTATAAGATTATTATATGCAACCCGAGTTAATTTTTTGAAGTGTCATAAAATCAGTTATAATATAAGAATTAGTATTTTTGAGTAAATGAAGATTTTAATAAATAAATAAATTTAGAAAATTTAGAAAAGTATTTTCTTAAAATGGAGATCCCTTTCGAATTCTGCATTTTGAAAAATGGTTTGGATGAATTTTTGGGGTTTTTATGAAATTGTTTATTTTTTGTCGAATACTAAAAAATACAGTTTTTTATAAAATATGGCATTTTTCGTGAAATCACCATGAAATTATTATGATAAATTTTTTTCAAACTATGTAAGAACAAAATAATCCTTTTAAAAGTGGAATATTCTACATAATTAATTTGTAACATGAAAAGAATATTTTTTTCATTATAAGTATAAAAATCATTGTTAATGTCGACGTAGTGCCTATACAGCACTGAAAAAATCAATATTGGTAATCTATATATAATAATTGAGTGCTAAATATTACATTCATGAATAATTTATTAATTACTATATATTATTTATCTCTTTTATTTTTAATTTCTAATTTTAGTGTTATATTACATGGGTATTATCCAAATGTCTGTGCAGTGCTTGTATAGGGAAATAAAAGAGAAAATAAAAAAGTTATGAAGATGTATTATTTTCTATAAGACTAAATATACATTATGAATAAATTCATAATTTTAGTTTGATCCTAATTAATTTATCTTTATGATAGTTTATTATTTTTAATTTTATATATGAAATAATTTACGTTAATGTTTATGCAACGCTGATGCAAATCCCATGCAAGCATAATAAATTTAAAGAAAATGTTTTTAATTAAAGCTATAATAATTATTAAATGACCCATATTTTGGAATAAACATTTTATATAATCAATTTTAGATAGTTATCTTATTTTTTATTCGAATTTGGAACATTTTTGACCCACATGAATCCCTTTAAAGGCTTTATAATATTTTATTTCAATAGAAAATCAGGTTGTCACATCATAGTTTTTAATTTAATTATATTTTTATATTATATTTTCAATAGTTTTTATTCGAAAAAGAATATTCATTGAATGATAATAAAATTATCTTTCTCGTGATTTTTTTTAATTTTTCTACCACAAATAAATACTATAATGGATCCCACAAAGATGATGCAGTATTAATTTAATTAATAAATAAATCAAATAAATGATATTAAAAATGATAAAATAAATAAATTTTTTATTATTAATCAAATTAACGGATTTAAATGATGAATATTAAATTTTTGTAATATAATATAAAATTTGGTTCTATTTTTAAACTTTGTTTTGATGTGTTTAAAGTCACAGTTATGAATAGTTTTTATCATGAAAAAATGGTTTTTCATAAATAAAATATTTTATTAAATTATTTAAAAATCCAAAAATTATTGAACATGTCCAAATATGATAACATTACTACAAAAATGAAATCAACCTTTGGTTTTAGTCCTTTTGGGAGTCTTAAACCTTATAATATATTTATTATATTTTAATAATTTTTTTGTGATTTCTAAGTTACCCCTCAGCTCACATATAAAAGGAGGTTCCTTCCTTCACAAATTTCATAACCATAAGCCTTATTTTTCATAACACCTCTGTCAAATTACATCTTAATCATTCATTGACACATTCTCGTGCTCTTGGTCTCACAAAAATACCACTTCTAAGAGACATAAGGTTGTTTCAAAAGAGAAATATTCAAAAGGTATGATGTCTTCTTCTTCTCATTTAAATTCTTTCTCACTTATACATTATCCCTTACTATTATAAAATTATTCATGAAATCTCTAGTACATTATATGTACTTAAATTTTGTTTTTATAATGTAATATCCCATCATCATCAAATCCACTTTCCCCTCCTTTTATTCTATAAATGAGAACACTGTCTGAGATGAGTTAATTATCACATTCAAGGAAGACGGGTTTTCAATTTTCCTTACATACTTCAAGACTGGTCATGAAACCTTTGTAATGGTTGAAACAAATAATAATATATTTATTTTATCTTATAAAATATTTTTTAATCCCTACACATTGATAATATAAAATAATAACACAAAACCAGTTCATCATGCACAAAACTGCCAAGTTAATCCAATCATTTATCAATAACTTTTATCTAATTATTTATCCTCATGGAATATAAAAAAATCATTATAAGATCATTTATATCTATAAAATATCACTAATAATATATATTAACAATTTTTTATGTTTAACCACCTTTAAAAGGAACTTTAATTTGTAAATATAAGTGAACAGATGATGAAAACCAAGGAAAAAAATGCTTCCAAAAAAATAAAATTGAACCTATTAATCCCATAAAAGGCCGGGAATGAACCTAATAAGGTTAAAATAAATTAATTACATGTTAATGTGGTAATTTAATTATTAATTTATGAATATAATTTATATTATTCAAGTCATTAAGATCAATCGAAGAACACATTTAGGCATAAGGTATGGGGATTCTTCATCTCACCTCCATTTTTGTGAGATATTTTGTATTCACTACTATTACTTATGTATGAAGTATGTATACTTCCCATTAATGTTTCATATCATTAATATATTTTTTTCTTTATATTCAATTTATAATTTGATGATTTTTAATTTTTGGGCATAAGATTCAATTGATTAACAGGTTGTAAGTGTTCTCCTCCTGAACCACCTTTTTCATTGAGGTTACTCTTATTAATTATTTACTTCTATAAAATTATTATTTATTCATATTTACCCCTAATAAATTCTTTTTAAATGTTATATATATGTTTAAAAACATAATCCTACTTTCATTTATGAGGAGTTATATGTTTTGAAGGGATATTTCAAAATTCATCCCGAACTACAAGTCCATTTCAATGAAATTTCCCAAATTATTACCTATTTTCAAGGGAACTCTATAATATGTTTTTGGAAACCATTACATTTAAAAAATAACTCATTTTATTAAAAAACTCCTATTTTACTTCACATAAATTTTTATACAAATATTTTTCCTAAATAAATCTTCTTTTCAAAGTAAAAGAGTATTTATCTCAAGAATTACTCGATGATTTTATAAGAGCATCCTTATATATATCCACACCCTTTTGGATTATTATGTATTATTGAGAATATAATTTTACGATATCATCTAAAATATTTAATTTAATTGTTTATGATTAGTTTTACTGTGGATGTTCAGTCATAAAACTATTCTCTAATTTACTCTAAATTGCTATTTTTATTGCTTAATATTCGAGGAAAGTTATTTACATTCCATATATTAGTTTCAATATGAATGTATATGTTGTTTATGTTTATCCACATTAATATTAAGAATCTATTGGACTTATTTATTGTTGTTTGGGGCCCTCTATATCGCCTCAGTGCATCGGTAGGTCTCATTAGACAAAGTACTGTCTTGGCATGTGGCTTTAAAAAAATGCATTTTTATGGTCTTGGAACGACGCATTGACGGTATAGTTATGATGTCCTAAATTATGAATTCCCTCATTACGAAAATATTATTGATGTTTCATGAGGTTATTCAACTAGTGTAATAACCATGAGCATGTTTTATTATGACATTATTTATTCAACTCTTATTCCTACCATATTATGTTCAATATCATTTTTATAAATTCATGTGTTTGTAAGTTATTCACCATGACTAATGTTTATTTATTTGATATATTCCATTGTATTTCTTACCCTTACAGAGAATTTGAGATCACCCTTTTCTTATGTTTAATTTTCTGAAGAAATGAAAAAGTTTATTACAATTGACCTGTTGGGGTAAACATAGATTTTTTGATGTTCCCAATAAAACTTATATGTTGTATTTATTTTCAAGGTGTAATTTTGAAGCTATATATGTATCTAGTTTTCCAAAACTAGGAAAATACTTAGTCCTTCATGATCATTTCCCCTGTAATCATTCCAATGTTTTAATATAATACACCAGCTCTAGGATTCTGTGTTTCGGGTGTTACATGGGAATTCATTGGGTGGGTCGATCCGTGTCCTAGAGACAATCGAGAAAATAAATTTTATCAAGAAAAGAATGGGGATGGCATCGAGTCATCATAAATAGTATGTTGACCATCATTTATGGAAGTTTTTGTTCAAGGTGGGTAATCGTGTACTCTTGAGAATCACTATGAGGTTCAAATATCATTGGTTTAGGATGTAGGGAATGTTATCTCTAAGTTATAATGATCCTTTTTGCGAAACATGAGTAGATTTGAGAGGTGTAATATTAGTTGGCTTTCCCACCATGGTTTTCTGTGGTGTAGAATGTGTTTCATGTGCCTTGTTTGAAAACTAATCAGTCAGATCATGACCATGTGATTCATTGGGATCATATTGAACAAGATTCGATTGTTTCCTTGGGTCACATGCCATTGAAGATTGTGGATAGGAAAGAGAAAATATTTCATTGTAAAAGCATTGGTCTAGTTTTGTTTCTTTGGGTACATGGATAGATTGAAGAGGATAATTAGGAATGGGAAAAAGAGATGGTCGAGAAATTTCATGAACCCTTTCGTCAAAGTAATGGTTCTCTACTTTTTGGGGATTAAATGTCCAATGATAGGGAGAATGTAGAAACCATGGTTTGAGTTATATAATATTTTTTATATGTTTAAATTTTATGGGTAATTCTTGGATGTTTTAGGATGGGTTTTGGAATTGTTTGAATGAATTTATAAGGTTGCACGGTTTGAACACGGTTAGGGGAAACTATGTTGGATCTCCATTAAACTGTGAGGTTGGAGGAAGTGTGATTAGCACAGTCATTGTACGATATGTCTAACTATAAAGGATAACCTTGAGGGGAACCTCTTGAGATATTATCAAGAACACTATCTATGCACGGTTTGTCAAACCGTGCGAGCTCACATTACACTGGCTAAAAATGGGCTTTCAAAAAAATAGGCCCACTTGGGATTCACATTAAAAACACCATTTCCCCTCCCACTCGACCATCACTCTTTATTTCTTCTCCTAAAGGGTTTGGAGGCTTCTCCCGCTCATTTTTGAAGAAAATATTAGGGTTTTCTTGGTGGTTTTATAGATATTATTCTTCAGTAGATCACCTATCATGGAGTTTATTTTTTTCTATAGATATACATCTCCCTCCCTCTTAGTTTTCAAGATCTACATGTGTCGCATGTAAATATAGGGTCATCATTTTCTAAAATGATGGTATATGGTCTTATTGATGATATTCAAATAAATCTATGGCATTTTTTAGAGGTTTCACCCTATTTTGTGGTGTGTTTTGGTGTTGGTCGATTTCTACAGAACCCTAAGTTAGGTGGAGTCACACTCATCTACATTTTGATATAACTAGAAGGATTAGATTTCATTTTCAGTAATTTTTGTTGAAATTTATAATGATTATGATGTGTTATTTTTATTGGAAAATTATATTTTGTTGAAATGGTGATTTTTGGGAAAATAGGTTATTGTTGTGCAAGAGGCTTTGTTTTTTATTTTAAAATATTGATTTTGAAATCATTAGTTGATTGATTTAACAAAAATATTTTATGAAAGATTGTTTAATTAATGTTTTTTTATTTAATAGATGATTATCATAAAAAATGGTTTATGGGTGGTTTCAATAAATGGTTGATTATTTGATGTTATTTGGCATGTTGTTGGAATTGTTGATGAGCTTAAGGGATTGTTTGGGATCGAAATGATTGGGTAGTATTTCTTGGAAATTGTGTGTTGATATGGTTTTTGTAAATATTGATTTTGATTATTGTTTTTATATGTGGTATAGGCATGGTCTGGATGGGATGGATAGTGGGTGTGAAGGACCACCATCAAGGATTGTAATTTGGACATGACGTACCATTATAAAGAGTGGATGGCTTTGGACATGATGTTACTCTGTCATTGGTAACAAAAATATCAGGTGTGTGTGTGAAATTGGGGAATATGATTTGGATTTTCATGAATCCATGATATTGTTAATGGATTACGATAATGTGAAATGGTTGTTGACATGTCTAGTTTCCTTCCGGGGAATTATGTTGTTTGGGCGAATTTCTTAGGGTAAAGATATGTTTGGCTTGTTGTGAATGGTTGAATTAATTTAAAATGTTGTTATAATTTTTTTTATTAATGGGGCTTAGGGTTCTATCCTATTAGAATGTGTAGATAAGTAATTTGGGTAGAACCTACTCATTATTATTATTTACCCCTACATTAAAAATTTGATGCTTTAAAAAATGTTGTATTACGAGACATGGGTAAAGGTAAAGTGTAACATCTCGAGTTTTCTTAATGGAAACCCAATGTGAATAAATGAACTAATAATTACAATGTGTCCTATATAAACTAACCATTATGCATAATTTTCCACTTTTATGATTTGAATTTCAGGAAATGGTAATCTATAATTGTGATTAGTATGTTTTCTGGAGTCTGATAGGACAAACTTATTTTTATTTGGGGTGTAGTAACATACCATTATGTATATTAATATTAATCATAATATGACCCTAATTAATAGTAAATTGTAGTATTATTTTATTTCATAATTATTTTAGATAAAGACAACTTGGTTAATTTTTCATTGTGATATAAAAACAGTTTTAGTTTTAAAATTGTTAATTTCTGAATACAGTATGATTTTATTTAAAAATTTAAATAAATATATTTAGGAATTTTTTTTCAATAAAGGATTTCATTTTTGAATTTTAAATGTCATGAAATGGTTAAGGTGAATTTTTGGGATTTTTCTGAAATTTGGGAATTTTGAGGAATAGTGAAATACCGTAAAATATTGTATATTAAAATTATCAGTTAAATACACTATTTATGAAATCAAAAGTGATTTAATACCACATGGTTAGATCTAAAATTACATTATTAATATTTATGGTCAAATTAATTAGACTATTCATATTCTTGAGTGAAGATATTACAATAATGATTAAAATAATGAAAATTACCTCCTCTCCACCACTATAAATACAAACCACATTACCCTCTTCCTCCCACACCTCTCAAGAATTTATCATTACCTTTTTTTGGTCCAATAATCATCCCAAGGCTCTTCCCCACGTTCTGGATATTCTGGTCTTACAAAAAAGCCAAAACCAATGGTCTTAAGGAGGAGCTCAAGGAGAAGAGGTCAAGAGGTAAACATCCTCTTTTGTTTTCTTTCTTATCTTTTCTTTTTCTTTTCTATTCTTCTTATTTCCTCAAATACCATTATCCAAAAGGCATTAATGGTCAATTATATTACATATTATTGATTTAATAATGTTTATGGAAGACACACCATTAAACTTCTTCCCCTCTCCCACTTATTCAAGAAATTTAAACACCGTCTGTGATGTGTCGATTTACCGACATCGTGGATGATGTGATTTCAATTTATTTTAATTACTTTAATAATGAACATGAAACCATTTTTATGGTTCAAAATGATTATAATTTATGTAACATAACTTATATAAGGTTCTAGAAGCATTTTTTACAGATATTATTAATTTATAAAACAAAATGAGTTCATTACGATCAAAGAATCGCCAAAATGACATATACTAATATCAATAATGTTTTAACATATGAATCATCCTCATATCAGAATTAAAAACGGTAAAGAGTATAATTTATGGTTCTGATAATATGTAAATACCACTCCATTTCAATTCTGGAGTGTCACTTCCAAACAACAAGAAAACCCATCATGATCCGGTCATGGAAAACATGTAATGAAGGCACACAAAACAATGGAAGGAACAAAATACTAATAATTAAAGGGTGAAATTATGAAATTAAATGATCATATAAATATTTATAAACATAAATATGTTTATTTAAAATATTAATATCACTATTTAGTCGATTTTACTGGAGGGTTAAACGAGTTTAAATTATAGAAATCTCGACGAAAGGGAATTTATAACCCAATTTCCATTTTTCTGGTTAACCTTTTACTTCGTTATTTATGTTTTATTAAAATTGATTATGTGATGGGTTTTATTTCTATTATGTTTAATTACTTTTATTTATAGTGTATATACTATGCACACTATAAATTCTCACTTGAATTATACAATATTTGTAATGGGATTTTCTTTTAAAATCTTTTTTTTTTAATTCTATTTTACAAAATTCAAAAGAAATGTTTTTACAGAATTATTCACATTGTTTGATTATTTTTTAGTTATTGGGAATTTTTTATAATTAAGTTTGAGACCTGTATTTTCCTCTAATTCATTAGATATGTGTATGTTTGAGGTCGTCTGTGTGGTTACTCGATGTGTAACTGCGACGGTTACACAAATTGTAAGGTATCTGTGAGGGTTAAAAATTACAAGGTAGCTGAGAGGGTTACAAAATAATGTATTTAATTCCCCAAGATACCTTTATGGTTCTATTTATATTCTATTTTTTAAAATATTATGAAAATTCCATGTTTCTAAAAGTAAGATTATATGGGTGAGAAGTATGTATTTTTTAAAATGATTTCATATGTTACATGTATTCATGAACTAATTTGATCTTTCCTTCTTTTTATATCCCTTCCGAAGCTTTTTTTGATCATCCCATGTTTTTAAAATGGGTTCATGTGATTCCTTATATGTTAAAAAGGATTGTTAAGGTGTTATTACAGATGAATCTAATTAGTTATATTGTAATTATTTATGTAAACTCGGATTCAATATATATAAGTTGTTGTCTAATTCTCCATAACCTAGACCGAAAAAGGTCCTTATTTGTATAATATACTGTGTATTTTTCAATTATCTATTATACAAAATAAATATAGAAAATGTTTTATTACTAAATCCAGGAGTTCGGGTTTAGTGCTATACAGTTGGTATTAGAGGAAAGGTCCATACAACTTTGGTGATTAGAAGATGTTGTTTTAAAAAAAATATGTGATAATGTTTACTTATAAACTACATGTTAATTATGTACACATAAGAAAATACTTTTTCATAATCATCGATTTTTCAATTCAGAAATATAAGTACAATGAATGAATTGAGATGGTGTAATTCATTTAAGGGGGGATAATGTAACATCTCGAGTTTCTTTAATGGTAACTCTATGTGCTTAAATGAACTACTAAATATTATTTGACCATTATAAACTAACCATTAATCATAATTTTTCCACCTCTATGTTTTGAATTTCAAAAAACGGTCATTTATTATTGTGATCAGTAAGTTATTTGGAGTCTAATAGGTACAACTTGTGTTTTTGGTGAGTAGTAACATACGATTTTGAATAGTTATATGAATATTAATATGGCTCTAATGAATAGTAAATTGTATTATTATTTTATTTTCATAAGGATTTAAGATAATGACATCTTGGTTAGTTTTTCAATGTGATATAAAAGCAGTTATAGATTTAAAATTGTTAATTTTTTAAAAATTCTAATTTTATTTAAAAATTATATTAATAATATTGAGAAAATTATTTTCAAAAAAATTATTTCATTTTTGATTTCTAAATTTTGATAATTGAGTTGGGGAATATTTTGGATTTGTAAGAAAATATGGAATTTTTTATGAATAGTCAAAAATAGTAAAATATTGTATATTCAAATTATTAGTTAAATACAATATTTAAGACATAATAAGTGATGTAAGACCTCTTGTTTTGAACACACATGCCATTATAAATGTTTGGGGTCACATGAATTAACACTATTCAGAGTCTTGAGCAAAAATATTATAATAATGATTAAAATAATGAAAAATACCTCATCTCCTGCCCAATAAATACCACCCTCATTACACTATTCCTCCTACACCTATCAAGCCTTAAAATATACATATATTCTACCCAGTAATCCTACCAAGGTTCTTCCCCACGTACTAGAGCTTTTGTTTTCCCCAAAAGTCCAAAACCAAAGGCCTTAAGAAGGATCTCAAGGAGAATAGATCATGTGGTAAACATCCTCTTTTGTTTTCGTTCTTTTCTTTTCATTTTTTTTTCTATTCTTCTTCATTCCTCAACTCCCATTATCCAAAATGTATGAATGATCCAGTACCTTAAATATTTTGGATTTATTAATGTTTATTGAAGACACACCATTATACTTCTTCTCATCTCTCACTTATTTAAGAAATTAAAACAGCGTCTGTGATGTGCCGATTTACCTATATTGTGGATGATGTGATTTCATTTTCATTTAATTCCTTCAATACTGGTCATGAAACCATTTTTATGGTTGAGAAGGATTTTAATTTATTTATTATAACTTATATAGGTTTCTAGAATCATTTTGTACACATGTTATTAATTTATAAGAATAATGAGTTCATTACGATCGAAGAATCGCCAAAATGACCTAAACAAATATCAATTATGTTTTAACTTATCAATCATCCTCATGTCAGAATTAAATATTATAAATAGTATAATTTATGGTTAATTTAATAATTAAATTCCACTCTATTACACTTCTATAGTTTCTCTTCCAATCATTAAGAATATCCATCATGAACCAATCATGGAAAACATGTAATGAACGCATCCAAAACAATGGAAGGAACAAAATACTAATAATTAAAGGGTGAAATTATGTTATGAAATGATTATATAAAGTGTTATAAACATAAATATGTGTCTTTAAGGTATTAATAACACTCTTTTAACCATTATACAATAGTTTTAAATGATTTTTAAGTAAGAAAAACCCAAGGTAAGGGAATTGTTAACCCGATTTCCATTCTTTGGGTAAACCTTTTACTTCATTATTAATGTGGTATTAAAATTGTTTGTGCATTGGGTTTTTTATATTATGTTTAATTATATTCATTTATAGTTTATATACATATTAAAACCCCTGTATTAAGTCTCAATTGAACTATATGATATTTGTATGTGGATTTTCTTTTAAAATCCACTTTTAAAATTCAATTTTATAAAATTAAAAAGAAATCTTTTTATGGAATTATTCTCATTGTATGTTTATGTTCTTATTCTTGGGAATTGTTTATGATTAATTTTTAGACCTATACTTCCCCCCAATTCATTGGGTATGTGTAATTTTGTGGTCGGTTGTATGGTTACTCCAAGTGTAACTACGATGGTTATACAAATTATAAGGTATCCATGAGGGTTACAAATTATATGGTAGTTGAGAGAGTTAAAATATTATGTAAGTAATTCCCCAAGATACCTTTATAGTTCTATTTTTGTTATATATGTTTTTTTAAATCTCATGGAAATATCATGTTTCAAAAAGTAAGATTATATGGGTGACAAGTAGGTTTTATTGAAAATTATTTCATACAATACATGTATTTATGGACTAATTTGTTATTTCCTTATTTTAATATCTGTTACTGATATTTTTTCACATCCCATGTTTTTAAATTGTTTTTCACAGGATTCATTATATGTTCAAAGGATATTTAATGTGGTACTAGATTTGAATCCAACTGTTTATATAGTAAATAAAATTTTAAACTCTAATTAAATATATATAAGTTGTTGTCTAATTCTCCAAAACATATATTGGAAAAGGTCATCATTTTTGTATTGTACTGTGTATTTTTCATTAATTTATTATATAAATAAAATACACAACGTGTTGTAGTGCTGAATCCAGAAGTGTGGGTTCAAGGATTTACATAAACCTTCTCATTTCTTTAGTGGTTTATCGAGATGATTGGGAGGTCTTGTGGTGCTTGGAGCATGGATATTGGTGTGAAGATGTGGAGTTGTGTCGTAGCTTCATTTGATTTTATGGTTTGGTCTTGAGATTGGTACTATAATTATGGATTATTATGGTTTATCTATTTTGGTCCTTTAGCAATGTTGTCAATTTGGTTTGATTTCATGGTTTTCTCTTGGTAATGAATGTATTGTTTTAAAATACTTACATGCATCATGTTGTGGTGGTTGTTTATGTCTAGTTTCAGTGGTTGTAACTATTCTAAGTAAAAATAGTTCTCCAATTGTTCTAGAATCCCTTATAATTTATTTCTATTCTTTAGAACCTTGGGACCATTACTTAAGGTTGAGTAGAAACTCCCCCTCAACTCATATCAATGAAGAGAGGTGGGATGTTACAAAATATTTCTAAAAATACAATAACACTAATAGAAAAGTGGAATTTTTTCATAAACAATTCTAAGAATTATATCATCTTGAGGAATATAAATAACCTTCTTCTCATCCAATGTGGTTCTTAAATCAATCTCTACAATTATTCTAGAAAAATTCTTAAAATATACCTTCTATATAGCCATAACCATTTGGATCAAAATTTATGGCTTAAATTGGGTATTATTCCCAATAAGTATAAATCCTAGATTCCACTCATGAATCCAAAGGGTGATAGGGAATAGGTTGATTGAACTAACCCCAAAGCACGACCCTTCAGATCTACATTGGGGAATAGATAGTGGAAAAACCAGCAACACACACGTGAAATATGAGAATTGCCAAATCAAGGCTAATTGTGAAACTAAATCTTCCTTTTTTTATTCTCATAACCTTTAAAAACATGCACAAAAGGAATGATTACAAATATATAACCATTATGTGATCCCCACCTCTGAAGTTGATACGTGAACTTTTGTGCCCTTCCTAACGATTCGATGAGGAATTAGATTGGAAGCGAATAAAAATGAACCTCTCCATAAATCATAGAAGGAAGATAACCAGGATGATTCCTCATCATATCCCTTATGCCTCACGGTAGTCAAAATCAAAAAAGAAACATGATGATTTTCTAAGAAGGATAAAAGATTCAAGCTCCTCAGATAGATTAGGTCTTCTGGTCGCCAACTTCTGCTACGTTGTTTTTCTAAGATTCCTTGATCCCCCATTTTAAAATTATAACTATATTTTTAACACTTTTAAAAACTGACTATGGTCTCATAAAATTATCTTAAAATAATAATACATAATGGAGTTAATTTATGAATAAATTTTTATAAAATAAATTTTATTTCAAATCATTTTATTAATTATATATTTTTAATAAAATATGTATGACTTATAAAAATACCAAAACTAAATTGCCAATTTTTAAAATATTTATTTATTTATACTATGATATAATTATATAATATTACCATTTATAAGATGTATAAATTTTATTTATACATTCATAGGTTTGGTTACAATTCATTTCACTGGTTTCCTATTCCTATGGGTCATATTAATATTTCAATGTTTATATTACTATTTCAGCGGTATAGGATCCTCAACTTCTTGATATAAAACATATTTAATTAATTCATCATTGATAATTTTTTTATTGTGTTCTCTAGATGAGTTTCTAGGATTTTTACAAAAATAAATTACTATGAAATGGAAATTTCATTGGCATAATTATGGGTCATTACACTGTTATTGTTATTATTAGATAGGGTATAGATAACATTGGAGATTAAGATATTTTCATGCGAGTTTGTCTTAAGAGTTATGTATACCATAACATCTTTATAAGTATATAGTTGATCCTATTTTAAAATATATTGAAACCCCATTTTATATTTTATGTGATGAACTTTTTAATGTTATTAATGCTATTTTTAGATACATTTTATTGGGATGGAGTCAAGTAACAATTAGGTGTGTCTTGTAAGTCAAAATAAATAATTATTTCCGAATAATGCTATTTAATTTTTTAGATGTATGAAAAATAACAGAATATGACCACTGTGTTTAATATTTTCTCATTGCATTTATTTGGGATATAGGGTTGAATATTAGTGAAAAAAAGTATTTTGAGTTTTGGGTATTATTATTGAATTTTTTATATTAATGTATTATTTATTAATCGGATGTTTTGTTCATTTTTTTATTTTCTTACCTTATTCTAAAAATTTTGGTTTTAGTAATGATAGGATGAGATTATTTTTATCCTCATATATACCTCATCATAAATAATAATTTTATTATTCATCTTCTATAATTTATGATATATACTCATCATTTATAATAAAAGATGAGATAAATGTTGAAAATTACTAGAACAAAAAACCAATGGTTGAAATTGCATTAATGTATTTGAATAAAATGAAATAATTATGTTACCTTAGTTTCATAGTTTATATGGTAATATAATTCCTCCACTATAATAAAGTATAATGAAATAAATATCAGATCATATTACCTTCACTTATAAGAATTTGATGGCCCTTTTCACACTTCATTGGTTTATAGTTTGGTGGTCATTGGATTTCTCAGGAAAAATGTTCTATATTACTATCCATCATTGTTAGACCATTAATATTTTCTTCCATATATATATATATTAATCTCCAATTAATGTTTTCCTATTTGGATACATGGTTGTGTTTCATTCTATATGGCATTCATATTTCATTTTATAACTTTTAAATAGTATGTTTTGTTAACCCTTTTTCTGACATGGATTTTCAACAATTGTATTTTTAAATGTTAATAAATAGATTACAAAGCAGAATATAAACTTTTTGGGATAAAATTTATTAAAGGGGTAAATGTAACAACTTACTATTCGAAAATGACACAATGTTTGATAGAGTATATGACACACAACATTGATCTTTAAACAAACCAAAAATTATTACATAAATTTGATTATTTGGAAATTTCCTTTAAATTAGTAAATACGAATATTATTAATAGTATTGTAAAATATTTATATAATACTCTTTTTTTATTAATTAACATTTATTTATTTATTAATAAGAATTTATTACAAAATTTTTAGTAAAAAAATTCTTTACTTCAAAATACATTTTTTTCAAAAATATATTTTATTCATTTTTGTGATTGAATTTTATAATTAATTGATAAAATTTTTGTTATTATTATTTAGTAAAATGGGTACTAATTTTTAAATCCTCTTATCAAAATTATCTTATGGTGAAATTTTGATGTTTTTAGTAAAGATTGATTTTCCAGTGAATAGTGAAATATATTTATTTCTATAAAACTAACGTTTAATTTTGATGAATAGTCCCAGTATTATTTAAATTTCATTTAAATTTAACATAACTATCCATTAGTTATAAATATTGTAAATAATTAAATTATAATCATCTTTATAATTGATTTTGGTATAACTTTTTTTGGCATTCAAAACATATTTTTCAAAATAAATAATTCCCATTTAGTTTTAGGTTTGTATATTAAAATTTATTTCTACCACTTCATTAAACTATGTATCGAAAAATGGATTTCATATTTTAAATAAAGAGATTCAAATTGGGATAATAGTTGAACTTTAATTTTTTTCAAAATGATTATTAAATGTGGTATATAATTTTATCCTCTACAAGGATAAATCTTGTACATTTGGTTACAATTTTTTATAACAATTTAAAAACCCATTTAATAACTTAATTTTCTCTATTGGATAGTTTTCATTTGAAAAACCAAATAATATATTCTAAAATTTTGAATTCAGTTCCATTTTCCTTTTATAACGAAATTTTCATTATTTTATGTAATGGACATTTCCATAATGTTACTCTCTTGATTTTAATTTCACTTATTTTCTCACATAATAGTAAGAATATATTTTGAATTAATATAAAATTTTGTATTTAATATATGTTAATTTTTATGTTAATTTTTTACCAATTATATATTTACAATAAATGCTTATAAAACCATGAAATAGTTGTTATACATAATGTATAAGATCACAGTAAATGATTTTATATTCATAAAAATCAAATAAAATTTGATAAAATTTTACATAACATGATTTTAATGTCTAATAAAAAATTTAAATGTTCGTTAAATAGTTCATATTAAAATTATATACTTTTCTTTATGTCATAATAGTTAAAATATGTCAATTAGTTCATCAAAAAAATATAATGGAATTATATGTTTAATAAAAATTAGTAAATGAGTTAAAAATCATTAGAATATGGAAATATAACAAGGAGTATTGGATATGGTCTAAAATTTCGTCAATTGGCCATTTCTGGAAAACTTTTACTTTATAAGTAAATTTTTAACCATTTAGTATTGAAAAATTTATTACCATTATGAACATTAAAATTGCTTTATGATGGGGTTAAACCAAAAAATAATGTTTAAAATTTCCATAGAAACCAATCCATTTTTTTACTAAAGGAATTATACATTTCCATATATTATCATTAATATTTTGTTCAGTTAGTTCCAGTGTCACATGAAACTTATTTTATTATATTTAAATCATTTAATTAACTCCAAGGGTATTTTTTATATTACTATAATCTATACCACCTCACCCTAATTCATCAGGGATCATTGAGCCACATAAATTAATATAACCATAAAAATACATTTCTTAAAATAATTATAAAAGTTATATATATTTATTTGTATTTAACCTAGGGTATTTAAGAAGAAAACTATATGTGACCTCTCATAGAGAAGGTAATTATTTCAACCAATTTCTTTCATTTTACTTATTATTTAACCACATTAAACTCCATCCCAATTATTCTAATATAATAAATTTAAAATCTTAAATATATTTTGATTATATTACATTAATATAAAGATGTTATATATCTCCATTTTTAGTCAACGTGAAATGAAATTATCATTTTTATATATGTGTGGACTACCACATCCACGAAGCATTGTCTTTCCTTTTTTCATAACCACATAAAAACTATGGTCTTAACAGATTAAGTAATTAAATATATCATTATAATATAAGAAATATATGGTTTAATGATATTTAAATAAATTTTTAAAAGGTTATTAAAAAAGAAATTAATTAGTACAACTTTGTTTTATGGCAAACTTTCAGATGTTCAAAGAATCTTTTTAATTGAGGTAAGCGGTTTCTAAACTTAATTTCCATTCGTTGGGATATACTTCTACCTCGTCGTCCGTTTTATTACCAGGTTATGTTTAAATTTTACTATGACTGTATTATTTTTTATTTAAACTTTTTTGTGTTTTTAAAATTTGTTACACATTGTAACATAGTTGAATAATTATAGCCTCAATGATACGATAATTATGGGGATTATTAATCTCAATTTTGTTTCTCTGAGACATGTCTTGTAATATCTATATACAACATTTTATAAGTTGTATATGATTCTTATTGGGATATCATACCATAAAATAAACTTTTATCATGATAGTTTAAAAGATTATTTCATGATCATTCCTTCACGAGATATTGATGGAAGTGTTATAAAATATGCACGCATTTTCAATATCTAAATTCAAATTCACTAAGATATAATTTATATTATCCACCATATCTTATATTATATAGTGTACTAAATTCATCATGACGTTTTCTCGGATATTATATCATTAAAATTATGATTTGTTTACATTATTATGATAAAAGGTTATTTTATGGTATGATATCCCAATAAGAATCATATAAAACTTATAAAATGATTTATGTAGATATCACAAGACATGTATCAAAGAAACAAAACTGAGAGGAATAATCCCTATAATTATCGTATCATTGAGGCTATAATTATTCAATTATGTTACCATGTGTAACAAATTTTAAAAACACAAAGTATAAATAAAAAATAATACAATCATAGTAAAATTTAAACATAACCTGGTAATAAAATGGGCGACGAGGTAGAAGTATATCCCATCAAATGGAAATTCAGTTTAGAAACCACTTACCTTAAGTACAGAGTTTCTTGGAACATCTATAAGTTTCCCATAAAACAAAGTTATAATAATTAATTTCTTTTTTGATAACCTTTTAAAAATTTATTTAAATATAATTAAACCATATATTTCTTGTATTATAATGATATATTTAATTACATAGTCAGTTAAGACCGTGTTGGGAGTTTTTTGGATGTTCATTTAAAATTGAAAAATAACAATCATAGGACGATTTTGGTTAAAGGGTTCATTATCCAAAAATCTATAGAATAATAATCATGAAATATTTATAAATTTTATACATGAATTAAAATTTTATAATCACTAATGAAAAAGGGAAATGAGAAAAAATTCACTCTTCTTCAGGATGGTGATATTCCACAAATATGAATGACTGATTGTATAATTTAAGATATAATTTATATTATCCACCATATCTTATATTATATAGTGTACTAAATTCATCATGAATTTTTCCCAGATATTATATCATTAAAATTATGATTTGTTTACATTATTATTTTTTGTTACATTATAAATGAATTTATGATTCAACATTACAAAAGTCGCAAGCTTTTTTAGTCAAAAACATCCTTCTTTGAGACATGTTTTAATTAAACCACCTATATTGTTTTATATCAAATATATACTGACTGTTGCAGTATAATATCAAGAATATTTATATAATTATAAAAATATATTTTTCATTTTATTATATTACATTCAATTCTTTTTTGGTTTTAAAATATCTGAAATGGTATTTCATTAAAAACATTATTTTTATGTTTTGATTGAATTATAAACAAAGATATACTCAATCTTCAATATATTATTTCACGAATACCATTTTTTAAACATTAAATATTTCCTAAAGTAATTTTCCATGATATGATTTCTTATCTTAAATTGTTTTAAATGGAAATTTCTTATAATTTTCTTAATGGGTAACTTTTTACAATCTCTACAAAAGATTAAAAAATAATGCTTATTTTTAATGTTTACGACATAAATGGATTTTCTTATTATTATGTACATTATTTTATTTAAATCATACAATACAAGTAAAAAGAGTTGTTTTTATTGAAAATTGTTTTATCAATATAGTTGGAATTTTTAGTTTTAAGTCCACTAAAGGAAAATAAAATTTTATCATGTTTTCAATGATTTGTTTGAATGATATTTTTAATGTATTAATAATCTATGTCAAAATAAATTAATTATGATTATGATTCACTAGTGATTTGATATTATGATACTATATAATTAATTTATCACATTCTTTTATGATGATAATTTATATAGATTTACATGGAAGTATTTTTTTTTCATGGGTAAACTAAGATACGCCATTTTTTATGAAATGTGTGGAAAAAAGTGTTGTGCGTCATGAGATGTTTAATGGAAATTATTAATCAAAGAATGATAAGAGAGCGAACAAAAATAATTAAGGGAATATTTTTTATATTTAAAGGGTGGGTTTTTTATTTCCCACCAAATCATTGGGTAATGATATAATGTTAATTTGGTGGATGTTACACCTAAGAGATGAGGGAGTTGTGTCATAATAAAGAGATGATTGAGTTATGTAACTTACATGGTAATGATATAATAATTATTTTTCACATTTATAAATATTTATGAATTATATTTTAATTTTAGCTTAAAATTTATTAAATTTCCTATATCGTATATGGTACTCAATAATTTGTTTCACAAAAATCTTGTGTTGTACGCAATACTAAGTTATACTGAAAAATAATGTACTGTTAGTATTATTTTTTTAAAATGGCATTTAGTGACTAGACAATGTATTTTTTAGAGTAAATATAACTAAATATTTTATTTTTAAAAAAATGATTATAAATTTTTTACATTATTCCAAAATATTTTATAGGAATTAGATACTAATAAATCTAATTTCACGCTTTAATAATATTTTCTATAAAAATAAATTGTTTTTTCTTTTAATAGCACACTTATTTTAAATCTAATTTTTGAAACAATTAATATTTTTATGAAAAAATATGCTTATTTATTTAACGATAAATACCAATATTTACATTGGGTTTATTTTTTCTGAGTATATTCATATTTTGATGAATAATGAATAATATTGAATACTATATCTAAATTAAATATTCATCAAATTTAGTCATATTGGTCAATTATGTTATTATTTGTTATTAATGTTAATTATAGAAATTTTATATTAGTTAAACCAATATAAGTCATTGGATAAATTTAACATTGACATTATATATAAAAACATAGAAAACTAGTGATCACTTTTACTTTAGAAACTCGCTATGTCATCCCATCTGCAATATTAATTTAAATTTAATTTCTATCACTTATGTGATTTGGATTATGAAAAATGGAATAAATATTTTAAATCAAAATTATATATAATTTATAATTTGGTAGACATAGTTTTTGATCAAAAATGTAAGTTAAAGTAATTAAAATTAATTATAGTGATACAGGTCAAAATAAGGCTACTAAGTCATTAAACATTAATCCTAAGAATTTTCATATCCTCGAAACTTTTCCAAAACCCAATGCATGGAAATTATTAGAGTATATAAATACTTGGATAAAATTTTAACCATTATTTTAGTCAAATAATGTATGTTAGACCTCCCAGTAATGTTTTTCATAATATATTTCCAAGAATGCTACTCACGCTTCACTACAAAAAGGCATTCACTTTACCCTTTTAATCACACATATCAAGTCATTTTTTTATTCATAAAAATTCCCATTTAAACTATAAATATCACTCCATTAACCCTATATTCCTCAATATTTTTTGAAATCCGACCAATGAAGCCCTTTGGTGTAAAACAAAATGAGTAACACAAAAAATATGTAACATTATTTAATGTGCATTTTGGTTTTATTTGTTTCTAAAATTACTAATTTATTATTATCACATGATTATATAATAAAATAATAATCATAAATATTCTTACATTTTACTACTTTAAGTTTCTGACCTACACCTACACACACATCCATCAATTGGTTAATGAAATCATTGTTCCTATACGGCAAATTGCCACCTCATGAAATGATGTTGTCCATTATTTCATTACCTCCTCTCATTGTTTGGAATTATGATGAACAAACTGGTTTTATATGATATATTTGATATTTTATTTTTCTAAATAGTTAAGTAATTTTAATATAACACATATCTCCATGCATTCCATTTTTTCTAACTATGATAACATTGTTTGTGTACGTGTGGACTACCATCTCCTCAAAGTGAAGTGATACGTTCATACATTAAATGGAATATATTAATAATGGGTTTAATTAGAAATATGTGACATACATTACATTTATATTATATTAATTACATGGTTACTTTTCAATGAATATAATATATCAATTTCATTATTACCCTTTCAAACAAAAAACAGTGATAATGTCTTTCTTGGATGTGTGGATTTCTGCATTCTCAATGCGATGTGATTTCTTTTACATTACAAGAATTATATATATGTATATATTAATAAATAAAAAGTTATATATTATTTATTTGTCATTCTATAAATAAAAATGTTACTTGCATACTTTCCATAATGATCATTGGAAAGTGGGAACATTACTAATGTGTACGTACAACCTAATGACTTCATGAATTTAACGTTGGTAAATTTTTCATAACCATATTTGATTATTTATTTTCAAGTGTAATTAATTTATAAATATTATGTTTATTTCATGATTATTATTCTAGATTTGTATATATAGTTACTCCTTTTATGAAAGTTGACCTACCAAAGTCTTTTTTCACACCTAAACTAAATATGATCAAAACGTTTGATGTAAAAATAATTGTTTAAGTTGTTCTTTAAAACATTGTAAGAAGTAAAATAAAATTAATGATAAATGAAAAAGGTTATAAATCGTGTATTTAATTGAAAAATGTTTTTTATTAAAAAAATTTAAGACACATGTGACAATTTATAATCAAGGTAAGGGATTTCATCTCAATCTCCATTCATTAAGGCATTTCTTGATGATATGTAACTTTAAAATTTTATAATGTGTATAAAAAAATACTTTTACATTTTATATCCATATAATATCTATTTTCATGTTATTTAATATTTTATTAAATTTTATTATTTCATGTGACTTATGATTTGAATGTTCAATGTGATGTGTTACGCATTGAATGATTAAATATTTAATCCTTTCCTCTATTCCAATATTCATAAAATTATTTTACATGTTTATTTATATTGATATAAAAAGTATTATAAATGATTTTTTCCCATTTTTGGTATTTTTCTTAAGAGAAAGGCCTCATTTTTTAAAATAAAACAAAACCCATCATTCATTTTATTCATGGTATTTTTTTATTGAAAATGGTTCTTGAAAATATATGGATTATTTTAATATCATGATTTTTTTTAAATGAAATTTTTAGAGTTAAATTTTTAAAATTGAAATATTTTATGAGTTATGTAATGGTACCTAGATATTTCACGGGTGGTTCCATGATAAAACAATGATGAATGGTTCAGTAATCCAATGATTACAAAAAAAATGTAAGAGATGAGATTATTTTCAGTGTAGAGTATTTACTACATGTGGGAGAAAAGTTTTAGTTTATGATAAAGATTTCATGATTTTTAATGTTTATCAATGGAATAATATATTCCTTATTTTTATATCCCTTACTGAGATTTTTATGCCCACCCCATGTTTTTTAATGTTTTTCACCAAAATTATAGATGATTAAGGGATTGTAAGAAGTCATGTTGAAATTCTTGAAGAGATTTCATAAATGAGATCTTTCATTATTTTTAAAATATTAATATGGTTTTGAAAATCGATATATATATGATGTGTCCACATTGTTATGTATTTTTTTTCATTTATGAGTTATGGAATAATTTTTTAAAACTCTAAACATAAATATAAACTAAATGGGAGAAATTGAATATTTGAGTAATTGACTATATATTTTGTAATATTTTTTTTGTTCTGATCCTTATAATTGGAAGTAAAGGAAAAGGTTGGACAACATTATAGGTTAGGATTGTGTTAATAGCATTCATTTAAAAAAATTCACTTTACAGATAAGAGAGAATGATAAATAATAGTAATATTACATTGTTGCATCGTATTATGTGTGATTGTTCAAAAACAAATCTGAATAAGAATCAAGAAATCTAAAGTGGGAAGAAATCAGAAGGAAAATATCCATTAGAATTAGCATCTTGAGATGTATAGAATTAGAAATGATTGGTTTTGTATAGTTATTGATCAGTTTACACTGGCTATAAATGGTGGTTTTCCACACCTAATAGAGAAAACCATTGTACAATAGACGAATATGACAATAGTGGATCATTTTATGTGATAACATCCCCCATCATTCAGAGGATCATCTGACACAATATTAACTAAAGGATGGATTAAATCCTTATAAAAGATATTTGTTGTCATGGTTTTCTAGGATCACCTAAATTCTACTCTTTAAATTTATCATTTTGAAGGTTAACCCAACTAGTAGTGGGTAATAGAAAATAATATTAGAGAATTTGAAAATTATGAAGCCTTGGAATGGATGAATTTACGATTATTTTCCTAAAGATGTTCGACATATGATAGGAAAACTAATTTTGGGATATGATTTTGGTTTCATTCAGAGATGATATTTTCGTATAATATAGATTACATGAGGAATATGAATGGAACTTAAGGTTTTTTAAAAACCTTTATTGAAAATAATATATATGGAATGTTTAGTAAGAGTGAATTATGGTTGAAAAAAATTCATTTCTTGGACACATTGCTTTTAAATATGGAATAATTTTTGACCCAATTAAAATATAATATTTTGAAGAATGTAAGAACCTAGAAATGTCATTGAGATTCATAGATTTCTTGGATAATAGGGTTATTACTGCCAGTTTATTGAAAACATGTATCGATTATATTTCCCACTAAATAAGTAAAAATGAAAGCGTGTAAGGGTTATCTCGATAGGATAATGTCATATTTGTTTTTATGAATGTAAAATAGAAACTAAATGGTACTATTTTGGAATTACCTCCCAAAAATAGTGAATTCAGGATTGAAAGTGATGCTTTTTGAATGGACATGGTTGCTTCTATGTGTATAATTATACAATAATAGCCTATTTTACACATCACATTAATCTTTAAGAGTTAAATTACCCTACCCATGATTTTTAATTAAAAGTTTTTTTATTTAAAAATTTAGAGGAATAATTTTCATGGATTGAAGTGTAAAATATAAACCAATAAAATAAATTAATTATATATTCACTCATAATGAGTTGAACATGAGACAAATAAAATGGATCTAATTGTGAATGTATTATGATTTCATGACTTATTATCCTTATAGAATATAAAATAATGTGTCCGGTTCATTGATTCAAAAAAGTAATACTACATTGACCATTTACATTAATAAAGTAACCCCTTTCTTATTTATTTGAAAAAATTATTCATAGATGTTGGGGATGAAGGGATTTTTTTGTTTTAGGTTTGATTGTTGTTGAATATGTATGAAGAATTAAGGCAGATAGAAGGTAGATCAATCTTTGCAATAAAGGTAGAATCGGTTAAAAATGATATGTTTTAGTTTTGATTATTTTATGAAAATGGTGTTTTGTGATTTGAAAGAAGATTATATATAATTTGTGATTCAAATTTGAGGAAATAGTTTTTCAATAATTCTCATAGTTCCCTATTTTCCATTAATCTAGTCCAAAATATGTTGCTCGTAGTCCTTCTTCGGTATTATTGGTGGAATGTCATGAAAATAGATATTTCAAAATTTAGCATGAATTGTGTTACATGTAAATAGGCTAAATATGAGAATCATTTACCAAATGGTCTGCTTCAATAGTTTCCAGTTCTAGACTGGAGGTGGGAAAATATATGAGTGGATTTCATAGTAGGGTTTAGGAAGACATCTCAAGGTAATAATGTGTTTTGGGTTATTATTCATTAATTAACCAAATATGTACATTTTCTTCCCATTTGAGAAATAATTTCTCTATATCATCATTTTGAACTGGATTTAAATTAGATTATCAGGTTACATGGAGATCCCCTCTCAATTTTATCCGACCATGATCCCCAATTCTCATCCAGTATTGGGAAAGGACATCAAAAGTTGCGGGGAATAAAATTAAATTTGTTACAACTCATCATCCTCAATATGATGAAAACTATATATAGATAATTAATAATGTGTAAGATATGGTTTTATCTTTTTCAATGTATTACCATGGAAGTTGTTATTTACATATTTATTTGGCTTACTTTTCCTATTAAAATGGTTTTCAAATTAGTATATGGATTGATACGTTTGAGAAATTATAAGGAATGTGGTGTCGAAAACATGGTTTTTAGAGTTATTTATGAGGGAAAGGAAGTAAATGGGATCAATGATGGTAGAGGAAACAACAAGGAATGTTTAGTTGAATTAGAAACACATGAGATCATCTCATAGGAGGAAGAAAAGTTATGTGGTTAATCGGAGGAACGATCTTTTTTTTCTTAGTAGGTGATCATGTCTTTCTGAAATGTTTTCTATGGGAAGTGTAATTTGTGTGGTAAGATGGGGAAGTTGATTCCATGGTTCATTAGACCATACAAAATCTTGAATAATGTTTAATAAGATTCCTATTGAGTGGAATTATCTTTGAATTTATCCCTAGTACATAATGTATTTAATTTTTCAAGGTTAAGGAATTATGTATCTGATTTATCTCCTGTTTTGAGCCCTGAAGTTGATCATCTTGAAGAGATTCTTTCTTATGTGGAACAACCTGTTCAGGTTCTTAACCACATAGATAAAGTGTTGTGAAAAAATTTGATTGATCATGTAATGGAATTATGGAAAAGCTATATGGATGAAGAGGAAACAAGACATTATAAAAACGCTACAAGGAAAAAATATCCCCACTTATTTGATATGTGAATAAAATTGTGAGTCTGAAATTTCCAAAATGGGTGAAGGATGTAACATCACAACTAATGATAGAATAAGTATTTTTCAAATTTATTATAATATATTAATTACAATTTAATTATACCCTTAAAGGGACATTATTTCCAATATCATACACAACATAAACACACAAATTTCATTGAAATATTTTGATTTACACGAGAATAAGTTATACCAATCAATAATATTTTGTTTAAATATATTTTTAAATATAATAGTTATCACCAAGTCATTCTATAATTAAGAGTGAATATACCAAAATATATTACGTTTACACATGTTTTTAATTTTGTTTCATTCAACCAATATATTTTAAAGGCATAAGATAAGAATAAATCCATATTTATTCTTAAAAGTACCTTTTTTCTAAAAAAACAATTTTATCACTTTTTACTGGAGAACCTACTTTAAATATATTTTTCTCCCAATAATAATTTTTATATCAAATAATAAAATTCTTTTTTGAAATATTAATATCAAATTTAACATTTTGTGTATATTTTGCATTTTTACAGTACATTTATATTTTGATGAATGTTGAATAATAATTAATTTTAGATAAAAATAGTATTTCCATCAAATCTATTTATATAGTTAATTTTTGTTTGAATTTCATTTTAAAGTAAAAATCGATCAATTTTCTATCATTTAACCCAATTTAGTTCATTGGATAAAATTTCAAATTGAATTTATATTTAAAAACATAGAAAACTTTTAAAAAAATTACATTAAAAATACACTCTTTCCTCCAATCCACAGTATTAATTTAAAATTATTTTCACCACTTTCATGAATGGAATTTTAAATAATATATTCCATATTTGGAATCATAATAAGTTATAATTTATAACAATTTAAACTTATTTTTTGACAAAAAAAATAATAATGAATGTAATTAAATTAATTACAGTGATTATGGAAAAAATGTTGTTACTTAGTTTGTTAAACATTAATAATGAGATTCAAAATAAATTATAAAATTTTAAAAAACCCATTGGATAGACATGATTAGACCATATCAACTCCTGGATATAATTTGGACCATTATTGGAGTCACATGATGCCACGAACCAGTCTCGGTACCATGGTGACCTGTTAGCCGAGTCAGCCCTAGAATGAATCAAAGGGTGTTCTCGATTCTCATTGTTCTATGAATAAAACCTGGCCTCATCAAAACTGAAGGTGGGAATAATCTTTCCACTATAAATTCAGGAGTAAAAGAAACAAGATTTTACGAATAACCATGGAACTCCACTAGGAGTGGTGTACCAGAATACAACAAGGCATAAAAAGCCTCAATCACCACGTTCCTTGTTCTAAAACATGAAAAAAAATCCAAACCCCATGTACACAACTCAAAAAGACCCATGATCGATTATTGGATCCACCTCCAAGTGATCGTTTACCATTTCTCTAACATGGAAGAATATAATCTAAAAACACCAAAAGGAACAAGTAGTGTGTGATCTAGAAATCTTAGTAGGGTCTCACCATAGATAATATTAAATGTACCAGTAATGGATTAACCAAAAGAATGATTTCAGTTTTAAAATAATGAGGTTTGGAATTTCAATGAATTTTTAAAACATTCATGTTATTTGATTCAACAGATGGAAAAATACTTTAGTCAAAGGCATTAAAAGTGATTGAAATTTTCTAGAAAAATTGATTAAATACAAAATTTATATAGAATAGATTATATAAACTCAGAAGGAATGTAATGAATATCAAAAAACATTGGAAAACATTTTTACCTCAAATATAAAACAAGAGAAAAACATGTACATCATCCAAATAGGTATGTATGTTCCAAGTTATTGGACTCTTCATTCTCTAATTGATCTCATCAATATATGTAAAAACAAACCCCCTAACACTAGAAAATGGTGACTCATCACCATACCATAATAGATGTGACTTTCTATATGTATGTTTGAGAATGTTGTAATAGCATAGAGTGTTTCCAAATAACTCAAAAACTACCTAACATGTGCATTTTATCTTACGCAATCAATGATGGGAAATTAATTTGAAGATAGCTTGAAACAAAATTAAATCACATTCTTTTATTTCATTGCCAATTTTCACTTTCAAACCAATTTTTTTTTAATAAAAACAATTTACCTATTTGAAAAGGTAAAAAAATTGGGTTTCTATCAAAACATTTGAATCCATTTTCGCAAGATTGAAATCCATATTAAATGAATTCCATCAATTTCAAAACTCATTTCCACAATTAAATTAATGAATTTAATTTAAATCATTTCCATAAAATATGAAATTTAAATTCAACAATATAAATCAACCAATTTTGATAACAACACCCATTTTTAATGTAATTTTGGGGTTTTCCAAATTTTCATCCCAAACCCATTTCAAATCTCTCAATTCACCATAATATGGTTTTAGTAAATAATTTGAAATCAGGTTTGATCAATTGAATTTGAATCAACAATATAAAAAAATCATGAAATTCAATGTCAATCAATTTATCCAAGTGGAATGGGATCACCTGAATTTTCCCAAAAAATAACAATCACAATAGAACCCGTCAATGAGAAAGAAGGTGTAGAAAACACAAAAACTCAACCTATATATGAGATCAAACACCACAGATCATAGATCCATCAATTTCAAGATGATCCATTGAACCCAAATGAAGAGAAACAGAGGAAGAGTTTAAGAAAGGACAAAAAGGTAATCAAGGCCTTGTTAAATGCATTGTGGACTAAGGGAAAAATTCAAAGGGTCACAAAGACTATTTGCACATGCCAAAACTGATGGAAACAAGGTCGGCCAAGAAGAGTGTATGCAAGGAAGGCCAATCCCTCCAAAATGGGAAGAATGGAGTTTAGAATCAAGACCAATATAACAAGGAAAAAGTGGAAGGGACCAAGGAAGAAGGTGAGGAAAATGGGGAAGGTAAGTATCTGGATCTTATTATACATTCCAATGAAGATATTCACTTAGATCAATTCCAGCTGAAGGCCATAGAGGAAGACAAGGAGAGAATTCTGGAAAGACTCCCTCAGGTAGGAGGTAATGAGGAGAAAGATCCTTGGATCAGTAAACAGGATAAAATCATGGCACAAGGTTTCAATGAGGGGAGGATTAATGTGGAGGAGTATTATCACACATGGGATAAACTGGCTGGCCACTTTGAAGATCTACTCCAACATGACCCGAACATGAAGGTGCATTCTCTTTTCTAGAATCTCTACAATGTAAGTGAATCCCAAAATTTCAGCCTTGTTTTTAATGATTTGGTAATTTCTTACGATGTTTAACCTACTTTGTAGATCTATTTTGGTTTCGAACTTTTCCACAAAAGTGCTTTTTAGAATAAAAATTTAAACTTAGTAGTAGAGGTAGAGTTAAAGAATAGAGAGAATGCTTACCAAGAATCACACCACAAGCACAAAGACATTCGAACACCAAATGAAAGGATCTAGAAGTTGTGGATAGCATAAAGATCACAAGGGGATGGATTTAGGTCAAGGGAGAAGAAACTGGAGTGAAATAAAAAAGAGGATCTTACTCACACTTCCTGTTTAAAAACCACAGTTGGGTTATTACATAATGTGTAATCCCAATACACTCTGTGAATTAGTTAATATCTACAACTATTGAAAAATGCATCACCTCAAATTAAAAAACAATGCTATAAATCCAAAACCAATCATTAATTCACTCATGATGTGCAAAGACTCACTATGTCATCAACTCTTCACAATGTGAGGCCTTTCATGACATAGATCAAACAACCCTTACATGACGTGTGACATCGTTATGTAGTGTGTAACCCTTTTTCACCCTATAGAAAGAGAATGTTGAATCTTAGAGTCCAAAAAAACATTAACTTAATCATTACAGGTATCCTCCCAATTCATTCTCAACCCTACCCAGTCAACAAAAAGGAAAAACCACAACAAGGTAAAAGATGTACCTGTCAGATCGGTAACTATATGTTATAACCTCCCCCCCCAAAAAAACCTTTTTCCCCAAGAAAACCCTATAAAGGAGATTCCTTGCCATAAATATGAGGCCAATACTCTCTCATCCACAATGAAGTGATCATCCAAATGCCCTATAATGTCAAGAACCCAAGAATTAAAAATATCCTCAAGAATATGTATATCACTCTATTTCTGGATATCTGACTGTGGATGGTAGATCATGTTCAAATGGACGTAAGATCAAATTGCTTCTTGAAGGCCTCTCCAAAACGAGAAGTGAAACGAGGATCCCTATCAGAAACTATAATAGATGGACTACTTTGAAAACCTATAATCTCTTTCACATATATATTTCCCAACTCCTCAACTATGGATGTATCATAAATGGGTATGAAGTGAGTGAAGTTGATCAGACTATATATTACCAACAATATCACATTTTGCCATATCTAGGTACGATGAAACCCAACCACATATTCCATAGATATTTCATCGCACATCCATTTTGGGAATTGAAGTAGTTGTAATAAAACCAAATGTCTCTAGTGCTCAGTTTTCACCTACGAGAACATATATCAATTAGAAGCAAACTCCATATTTTCCCACTTCATACATGGAAACTACTATTTTTACACATATTGTAGAACAACATAGTGGCTCTTGGGTGCACATCCCATTGGGAATTATGATCATCCCCCATCACATCCTTCCTTATCTCTAAAAGGAAAACGAAGTGATCCTGGTATCATAGGACACCCTCTTTGGAGAATGGCTACTGGGCCACTTTCTCTACATCATAAAAAGAGTCTCTAATGATACAGAATTAATCATCAAGCTCTAAATCAATAAAAATAAATTCAGAAGAGCAGATGTAAACTGAACACTAGGTAAAAAAACTTCATCCCCTTTCTCTAAAAATCTAATATGAAAATGTGTAAAAATATCCATCAAATTCAACACTTCTGAATATTATTTCACTTCTTGGGTTGGATGTTTATAGATCAATTCATATGAAATTTCATTTTGATTCCATTGGGTATAGGTGATTTCCTAGTTGAAATATTTCAGGTACTCCACCCAATGCCTCTGGTGAATATTTATTTTTTATAGAATATATAACTCATGATTTTTTTGTCTGAATACACAGTATAGATTTCTCCAAAAAGGTATTATTGCCAAATTTTAATTGTGTGCATCATAGTTGCATGTTTAACATCATGAGTAATATAATTTTTATTATATGGCCTAATGTGAAGACATACATAATCAACTACATGATCTCCCTGCATAATAATGCACCCCAATCATAAACCTGATGTATCCCCAAAGACCACATAGCCATACCCAGCCTCTAGAAGTCTCAAAGTTGGTGTATTTTTTTTGATTCAATAATATTTCCTTATAAATTTTCCATTACATCATGTTTTGAAAATCACAATCACCCAATCTTATAGAAAATTTTATGTCCTCTCAGTTTTTCCTTAATAAGGAAAATTTTCCTTCCCTAAGGAAAATTTACCCTTACCAGGTTTTCATTGCTCATATTATATTCCATCTAAATATACCTCATTTTATTTCTAAGTGTAAAATTATGTACCATAGATAAAACTTTGGAATCCTATATATACTTAAATATAGATTATTTTGTTTTCTGGATCTGAATTCAGGTTCTGAATTCACTGAAATTTAGACTAAAAAATTATCTTAAATTCAGACCCCAAATTCCTTAAAATTCATAATCGTAATTCTCTAAAATCCAGACTCTGAATTATATGAAATTTAGACTCCAAATTCTATGAAATTATGACTCCGAATTCTCTGAAATTAAGATTATGAATTCTCTAAAATTCAGACTCTGAATTCTATGAAATTCAGACTTCGAATTCCTTAGAATTCAGGTTTTGAATTTCTTTAAAATTCCGACTCTGAATTATTCTGAATTCATGTTCCGAATTGCCCGGAATTCTGACTCCAAATTCCTCATAATTCAGGTTCCTAATTCATCATAATTCAGACTCTGAATCCTATTGAATTTATGTTCCAAATTATTTGGAAAACAGAATCCGAATATCCATGTATTTTAGACACTGAATTATTTTTATATTAGACTCCGAACATTTATTTTCCTTAGACACCGAAAAATAGATTTGGTTAAGAATCCATTTTTTTGCTTACCCTTGTTGTAGTAATAAAACGATGTTGTACATTCTATTCCTAACTAACCGTTGTTTGAATGAAACATGTACAGGTCCCTCCAAAATTGAAGGAAAAATATGACCATTGGAGGAGGGATATGACCGTTGGAGAAGTGCCTATAAATAAGAGCTCATTTCAAAGAGCTCATAACATTACAACACGACTGTTCTGTCACTCTAGTACCACATTTTGTTGAAGTGACTTCTAGAGAGAGGAGACTATCATGATTTGTGCATACAAAACATCTTGCTCAGCTTGCTTCGTGTGACTCAGAATGTTGATGAGTACATTCGAGGGATTTTAGGGATCAGAAGACAGAGGTTCCGACTATCTCAAAGTTTCAGTACATCCTTGGATAGGAAGACAGAGGTTCCAACTACCTTTAAGTTGAGGGATTGTGGGGACAACAAGACAAATTCTGATAATATTATCGAGGGCCTAACCTAGTGTGTGTAAGACAAACTTTCTTGAAAGTATAAATCAAGGGACCTTTATCCAAAGTTGTTGGATACCCTACTCTTTGGGATAAAATATTTCTTTCTTGTTACTTATTTTGTTTCAAGTATATTTCCCACTGCATTTTGATTAATAAGGAAATTATAACTATACTATATTTCATTGTACTTTTGTATACTCCGATTAGTACGATTATATACTCTTTAAGGTAAATCTTTTCTTTGTAAACTTTTCTTATGTTTCATTTACGGAACAATATTTACGGAACCTAGAAAGTTTGTAGAACTAAGAGGTCTTGTGAATTTCCCTAGTTTAACCTTGTGAAACATAGTTTTCTTTAATATTAAAAACAAATGTTTTATACCAACTTTAAAGGTTACAAAAAAATTTTTAATGTATACAATCCCCCCCCCCCTCTTGTATATTGAGCATCTACATTCATATTTCGATCCTATAATTGGTATCAATGGAGGTCTCTAAAATACTTATATTCACATATGTGTTTTCTTTCTCTAGTTTTAATTGTTCTAATATTTTCCTTGATTAGTAAATTTATCCTTGTTTACAAATGTTTATTATTAACAAGTTTTTGTGGAAAGATATATTTCTATTAGATGGTAGGAATGAATGTTGGTTCGATTGAAAATCTAAATCCAAATAGACCACCTTTTTTTATGGTAATGATTATGAATATTGGCCATATTGTATAAAGTATTTTGTTATTAATACTAGAGTGGACAACTTTTTCATGCTTACTGAAGACTACAAGATTCCTGATAAATAAGTAAATACTTTTACTAACCATGAAAAGTTAGAATATCAACTAAACAATAGGGTACGCAAAACCTTATTGTGTTCCATGACCAGGAATATATACAGTCATATTTCTTCTTGTGAAGATGCTAATTGTATTTGGATGAAATCGGAAGTTAATCATTTTGTTACATCCAAAGTTATAAAAAACTATAAGAGCTATGCTTAGAGGAGATTATCATGAATTTCTATTTCCTTATGGGGAACCAGTATGCAAAGTACAACAATGTTTTATGACTATTGTTAATAGTTTACAATATATGGCTGAGAAAGGTCTTGATGATGAAGCTATTGTTTAAAAGATTATAGATATCATGCCTAATGAGTGGGAATCCAAGAGAAATACTGTTGACGAGAACATGAAAGTGTCTCAAATTACTCTTGATGGTCTTTTTGGAACTCTTCTTCAACATAAGACAAGAATGAAGATAGATGCTGATACGAATAAGAAGAATAATGGAAATGGAAGTGTAGCCTTTAATACTACTAAATCCAAGACTCCTGAAAGTGTTACAAGATCCAAATATAAGAAAGTCGTTATTTTATCTGAATCCAATGTAAGTGAACATTCTTAGAATGAACTAGCTAATCATTCTCAAAGGATGAAAAAGATAGTTGGGAAGAATGACTTTCAGTATAGATTTAAGAAGAAAGAAAGGAAGGACAAAATTATTTAGAAGTCACTTGCTATGAATGTAAAATAGAAGGGCACGTAAGACCAGATTATCCTATGCTTAAGAAAATGGAATGAAAGGAAAAGCATTCTGAGAGAAATATAAATAAGTATGATAAGGACAAAGCTAAGAATGTTTTGAAAGACAATGACACTTATAGTTTCAGTGGTGATGACTCTTCTGATGAATCCTCAGAGTATGAATCTTCTGGTCAAAAGAATCGTGGTCTACTATCCAAGCTACCCATTTAAAATCATTGTCTAATGGCTAAGGTAAACAATTCTGAATCTATTACAAATTTATCTTTGAATGAAAATTATAGTAATGAAAAAGACTATAACTCTTCAGATGAAAAATATTCTTCTAATGAAGATAATACTTTTCCAACTTATGATGAAGTTTCTAGATATTCTAAACTCCTTGATAATGATAATTTGAAACTCAAGAAAAATATTGATAAGGGATTTGCAAGAAATACTATTCTTACAAAGGAAATATCATATCTTTCTAAAGATCCTGATAAGAAAATTTTTGATTTTGAAATTATTTCCAAAAATCAAGAGGAAGTTAATTCTGACATGGATAAACTTTTTAAGGATCATGAAAATGTAATTTCTAAGAATGATATTTTAGAGACTATCTCTAGTTCTAAAACTAATGTTTTTGAGGAAAAAACTTGGTTATTAAACTAAAGTTATAAATATTTTCCTTGAGGAAGTGTTTTTCAAACATTACCTTAGGTAATGAAATCTTTGATAAAATTTATTATCAAATTTGACCTATATGGAATAGTTCTAGTTTTGGTTATACTAATTCAAAACCTTTTTTCAGTAATAACTATTTTCCTCCTCAAATTACCCAATTCTACACTAAATTTTTTTGTGGTGGACATTGGGAAAAAATTTGTTCATTAAAGAAATCTTAGTCTTTAGGTTTTTAAAAGGATTATATTTCTAATAAAATATGGATACTTAATATTTTGCTTTCTGACGTTTTTAGATATAAGAAATTTTGGATTCTAAAAGTCTAACACTCGTATTTTCATGAAAATAATGAAAGTAACAATAGCATTAATTGGTACGTGGATAGTAGATGTTCCCGGAATATGACTGGTGATAAAAACATCTTTTAAAATAAGGTCAAGAAAAAAGGAAGAAAAGTTACATTCAAATATAATGCTTTGGAAGAAATTATTGGTATAGATAACAATTTTCTTCTGTGAAAAACATTGATTTCAATGGTTTTAATTGGTAAAGGTCTTAAGAACAACCACATTAGCATAATTAAATTATTTGATGAAGCTTACCTTGTGAATTTTAGGAATGATAAGTGATTAATAAACAGTTCCATGGAAGAGTTTATTCTTTCTGCACATAGGCAAGAGAATGTATACACAGTAAACATAGAAGACCTTAGAAGCCAAGAACTAGCTTGCCATACTGTAATGAAAGATCGTTCTTGGTTATGGAATAGAAGATTAGGTCACTGTAACCTTAGTAACCTATGTAAACTCTCTAAGAAAAGAGTTGTTATGGATCTACCAGAGTGTAGATTTTATTCTTCAAAAGTCTGTGATACTTCATAATATGGAAAGAAACATAAATCAAGTTTTAAATCAATCAGGTAAGTCTCAACTACTAATTCATTATAGTTAGTGCATATAAATCTTTTTGGACCAACACAAATTGGAAGAATTGGAGGCAATTATTATGTATTTGTCTTAGTTAATGATTACACTATATTTATGTGGATTTATTTTCTTAAAAATAAATCTGAAGATTTTTCATATTTAAAAAGTTTTAGAGCCCAAGTTAAAAATGAGAAAAACCTTCCATTGATAGTTATTCATAGTGATCATGGAGGATAATTTCGAAATTCAGATTTTGAAACTTTTTGTAGTAAAAAAATCATTACTCATAACTTCTAAGCATGAAGAACACATCAAAATAATGGTGTTGTTGAAAGAAGAAATAGAATTCTTCAAGAAATTACTAGAACCATGTTGAGTGAATATTCTGTAGCCAAGAGTTTTTGGGCTAAAGTTGTAAGTACTGCTTGTTATACTATAAATAGAATTTTTATTAGATATTTTCTTACCAAAACCCCCTTATGAGTTATGGAATGGTAGAAAACCTAGAATTTCCTACTTCATGGTTTTTAGATGGAATGTATTCATCTTGAATACTAAAGATAATCTATATAAATTCTCAACCAACTCTGATGAATTAATTTTCTTAGGTTACACCACAACCTATATGGCCTATAGAGTTTACAATAAAAATACTTGTACTGTTGAAGAAACAGTACATGTCAAATTTGATGAAACATAAACTTGTGTTTTTAAACAACCTCAACCTATATCCACAGATGTGTTTTCAAAAACTGATTATCAACCCTTGATATAATATCCTTCTAATAAGTAAAATATCCATGAAAATTTTTCTGAGACATTTACCCCAAAATATTTCCTACCCTATGTTGATGAACATGATTTACAAAATCCAAATCAGTTGTTTCTTAAGAATCATCCCAGTGATAGTATCATTGGTGATGTAAATCAACCACTAAGGACTAGACAATCCTTATGAAATGAAGTAGGATATCTAGAATTCCTTTCCCAATTAGAACCAAGAAGCCCGGATGATGCTTTAGGTGATGATGATTGGATTAAATCCATGAAAGAATAGATAAATTAATTTGAAAGGAATAATGTTTGGTCCTTAGTTGAAAAGTCTAAGGAAAATTCTTTTATTGGAGTAAAATTGGTATTTAGAAATAAATTTGATGAAAATTCAGTCATAGTAAGAAATAAAGTTAGATTAGTTGCTAAAGTCGATAATCAACAAGAAGGAATAGACTATGAAGAAACCTATGCTCCAGAAGCTAGACTTGAATCTATTCGTATTTTACTTTCATTTGTAGCTTTCTTTAATTTCACACTTTTTCAAATAGATGTTAAATGTGATTTCCTTAATGGTTATGTTCAAGAGGATGTTTTTTTGAACAACCCCCTGGTTTTGATGATACAAAACATCGTGAACATGTTTTCAAACATACAAATGTTTTTTATGGACTTAAACAAGCTCCTAGAGCTGGGTATGATATACTTACAGTATTTTTGTTACAAAACGATTACATTAAGAGAGATTCTGATCCAACACTTTTATAAATAAGGATAAGTAAAATGTTTTAATTGTTCGAATTTAAGTTTATGACATTATATTTGGTTCAACTTAACAATATTTAACCTATTCTTTTTAGGATCTAATTAAATATGAGTTTGAAATGAATATGATAGGTGAGTTAACATTTTTCCTAGGTTTTAAAATATCTCAAAAACTAGAAGGAACTTATATATCTCAACATAATTATATTAAATATATTATTAAAAAATATTCTTATAACAACACTAAGATTATTATTACTCCCATTGGTAGCTCAAATTCACTTGATCTTGATGAAGCTCGGAAATCAGTGGATCAAACATAATTTAGATGTATAATAGAAAGATTAATATACTTGATAGCTGTTAAAACAAACATAATGTTTTCTGTATACTTATGTGAATGATATCAATCCAATCAAAAGGAATATCATTTAAAGGCAGTGAAAATAATTTTTTTCTACTTAAATGGAATCATTGATTTAGGACTCTTTTATACATCTGGAAATGATTTTGTTTTAAAAAGCCTATTGGATGGTGACTTTGGTGGATGTAGAATGGATAAGAAAAGTACATCCAGAACTTTTCATTTCATAGTAGATTCATTAGTTTTTTTGTCTTGCAAAAAGAAACACTCAGTAGAAATTTCCACTACTAAAGCTGAATATGTAGCAGCTAGAAGTTGTTGTGCCAAAGTGTTGTGGATGTAACACACACTCACAGACTATGGTATGAGTTTTACCAAAATAGAAATTTTGTGTGATAATACTAGTTCCATTTCCCTAAGTAAAAACCTTGCACATCACTCTCATGAAAAACACATCGATATTAGGCATCACTTTCTTAGGGATCACACACAAAAAGGAGATATCATTCTTCAATTTATTATAACATAAGATCAAGTTACTGATATTTTCAACAAATCTATACCATCCAATATATTTGAATACATTAAACAGAAGTTAGTAATGATAACCATAAGGTAATTCTCCTTGATAACTTTTTGTTGAATCCTATCTCCTTGCAGTAACAAACTTCCTTTCATTAGGGGGTACATTTACTTGATTGTTAGTTAAAATTTTCATAATCAAATTTTTCATAGTTAAAATTTTTTGTAATTTAAATTTTTGTATAACCAAAATTTATCATAATCTATATTATTTTGTAACCTAGTTTTTTTTATAATCTATGTTTTTTTATAATCTAAATTTTTTGTAACCTAAATTAATTTTCGTAATCTAAATTTTTTTGTAACCTAATTTTTTTCATAATCTAAATTTTTTTTAATCTAAAATTTTTCACAACCAAACTTTTTTTTTCAAAATCTAAAATTTTTCTTAATCTAAATTTTTTTTTATCTTAAATTTTTTGTAATCTAAATTTTTCAGGACCTAAAGTTTTTTCATAATCTAAATTTTTTTGTAACCTAATTTTTTTTCATTATCTAAAATATTTCGTAATCTAAATTTTTTTTGTAGCCTTTTTTTTGTAATTTAAAATTTTTCGTAGTCAAAATTTTCATAATCAAAATTTTAAGAATATAATGATCCTCAAGAAAACTTTCCCTCATTAATAATAATCTTCCTGGTAATCAGAAAGGTATGTTTTCTTTCCTAAATTTTACTAAACATTATTTACTTGCTGGTATTTTCAGTTTTTAAAAAAAATTGGATTCATTTTTTCCATAAATCCGAAAGTTTGTCTTAAAAACATCCAAAGATGAGATCCTATCAAAATCCTTTCTTCAGTCATCTTCTCAACTTTCAGATCTGATCAGAAGGTTTTCAACTGTTGGATTAAGTATGGAAGTTGAACTGTCACCTCAAACGCCTATATAAAGCCTCCCTTATGCTTCTCCCACATCGAATTCCAAGCCTTCATGTGATGAAGCTTTGCCTCTATATTTAAGGTCATTCTGGATCTTCTAGTATTTCTCGACTCTGAATGTTTATAAAATATTCTCCTCACAAATAAATTTATTCAGTAAATGAAATCTGAGACATGAAAATCTACTGAGAGATGTTAGTGGATTCGATGTTTTTCTCCATATATGATTCTATCATTTCCAATAATATTAAATTGAATGGATGGGAGAGCCTTAGTTTTTCAAAGCTGAAGGCATAGGATTTGGTGTATCCGGAATTACTGGTTTAGTTCTGTTAGACAGTTAGTTTTTTCAATGAATAAAGAAGAGATAAATTTTCTTTCAAGTGCTATGAAAAGACCTTCTATCTCACTTACAACAAGGCTGCAATGTTGATTGTATTTCCTTATGAAGGAGAATCTGAGTTCTGCACTCACAAATTTTCTGATGTAGTAGGATCATTTGATAAGGAAAAGGCTCTATCTTGTCTTGGTCTTTTAGAGGTAAAGACTCTGAAGATTTTTCATCTTTCTAATAATTTCTAGAATCATGAATTGTGGGTTCAAGGTTTTGTCATTCCATGAAAAGAAGATAAGGATACCTTGAAGAAGGGTGACTTCTATGTTTTGGATTTCTTGGTGATCCTAAGAAAGATAAACTTGGTCAAGTATATCCTGGTTACGACTGAAAATATCTGGAATGGAAATTTAAAATATCATATTATCATGTATCTGACCATTATTTTAAATATTATTGTTCTTTGTCTTCAGTATTTAATGATTCCTTGTAGTTCTAAGATGAGAAATTGCACGGTGATGTTGTTGTGTAATGATACATTATGGAGGATGAATATCGACATTAATAGTCAGTTTGGAGATTTCAATGATTTATCAGAAGTAGAAGATAAAGCTCTATCAAAGAAACAAGAGGTGGTTGAAACCTCTAAGAAGGGTGGAAAGAAATGAAATGACAAGGAACTAGAATAGAACGGAAAAACTCCCTTAGCTAAGGAAACTCAATCTGCACCCCCAAAACCTATGAAGAAAAATACATAAACTGATGAAGTGGCTTCTAAATAGAGATAGGATAAGAAACACAAGGAATAAGGGGAGCCTAAGTATGGATTGGGTTCTACTAAGGAAAATCATTGAAGATAAAAGCTGTTGAGAATCTTGAGAAGTAAGAGAAAGGGAAGAAGTAGAAGAAGATGATGACTGAGGCTGAGATAGTACAATCTCTTCTTATGGATACTGAGAAAGAATCTGAGAAAATTCTGGTACAATAATCCTTTTTAATTGAATCACTCCTAGAAAATCTGGGAACAAATTTGGTGATTTTGGATCGAGATAAAGAAGAAGAAATAGTGCAATAAGAAGAAGTGGAAGAAGAAGATGAAGATGAAGAATGTAGCGATGATACCAAGGACATGATAATGTAGGTATAAGATTATCATGAGAAGGAGAGTTCTTCTGAGAAGTTATCAATCTGAACTTCTGAATCTGAGTTATCAAAACTGGCTACCCCAGGAAAAGATGATAAGGGTGAGGGAGAAGTTAATAAATTGTATGAAGAGGAAAGTAGAAATCATGATTTCATTCAACCAGGGGATGTTTAGGCAGAAGACGAGAAGGAAGAGGTAGATGAAGATAATATTGTTCACCTATCAGATAGTGAACATGAATCACCTAAACAAAAATAATTCATTCTAACAGCGAATAAGGGAAACAGGTGTTACTTGGTACAACTAGTAAATCTGTAGTAAAAAATAATGAATTTGGTGCTTCGTAAAAGGGGAAGGACGCTGAGATATAAAAAGAATCCTCACTAACCAAAGTCTCGAATTCAGAATTGTCCTCTATTGGAAATGATTTTGTCCTTAAATATTTGAAAAGGCTAGTTGTAACAATTTCTTTATTCCTCAGTATAGACTCAAGATTCCAGATGCTTCATTATACGTTAAATCAAAAATCAGATTCAGCTTCCATGGTGATGGATAAATGTGTCAGTCTCGATGCAGATTTCAAGTATTTTCTCATTGCCTATGAGGCTCATAAAAGATCTTGAAAGAAAATTACAAGCTGGTCAAGGAAGAAAATAGAAGAAATTATAATATTTGATTAATTTTGTGATAGTGTCAAGGATGCTTTTGACACCTAAGATTTGAATATCAAGGATCTAACTAATAGTTTTTAGGAAAAACTAATTCTCGAAAAGACTTCTCAGAAGAAAGAAGTTAGGGATCTGAATGGGAAGCTAAATTCTTTGGCCATGAATTGGAAAAGGTAAAGGGATCTCATAATTCAGATAGAAGAGAAGCTTGTTAAGAAAGAAGAAGTGTTGAAAGCTCAAGCAGAATCTCTTAAGGCTTAGGAAGGTAGAATTAAATCCTTAGAGAAGAAAACTAAAGATCGGGATCAGCTTCTCATGTGTGTAGAGTAGGATTACAAGGATCTAAAGAAGACAAAAACCATTGTAAGGAAACTAATTCCAAATGAGAATGAATGATGATTTTTACCCATTTTGATCTTTAGTTGTATTTCCATGTTGTACAAATTCTTTCAATTTTAATGAAATTTTCATTGCACTTCATATTTTTGGTTTTTTAGTACTAATCATTCAAGTAACTAAGTTTCTTTTCAATTATCTTTATTCTTTTTTTAAAATCACAAAGGGAGAGATAAGAATTTCAAAAAGAATATTATGTAAAGAATAAATTTCACTAAGTAAGGGGGAGTTAATATTAGGGGGTTTTTATCATGAATATTTTCATATGCAAGATAATGTAAAATCTCATTCATGAATTCATGAATACGATCCTTAGGGATTCCAAATCCTAAGGGGGAGTTAGTCGTATTCACTTTGATCCATAAGTAAAGGGAGATAAGTTTTTATTTTCAAGTTCATAAAAATTCTAAGTTCTTATATTCTTTTTCATAAGGATGTTTGTGCTTTCCAAAAAGGGTGAGGTATTTTAGTCAATAAGGTTTCCTTATGATTTTTCCATTCATTCATGTTCGTAAAATCACAAACACCCTATCTTATGGAAAATTTCATTTCCTCTTAGTTTTACCTTAGTAAGGAAAATTTTCCTTCCCGAAGGAAAATTTATTCCTTCCAGTTTTTCATTGTTCATATTATAGTCCATATAAATATATCTCATTATTTTTATAAGTTTAAAACTAGGTTTCATATCTAAAACCTCATAATACTACAAATATGTATACATAGAGTATTCTGTTTTCTGGATCCGAATTCATGTTCTGAATTTACTGAAATTTAGTCTCTGAATTCTCTGAAATTTAGACTCTGAATTCTTAGAATTTCAGACTCCAAATTCCCTAAAATTTAGACTCTGGATTCATTGATATTCAGACATTGAATTATCTAAAATTCAGACTCCGAATTCTCTAAAATTAGGACTCTGAAATTTCAGAAATTCAGACTCCAAATTCCTTAGAATTCAGGTTCCGAATTCTCAGAATTCAGACTCCAAATTCCTCATAATTAAAGTTCCAAATTCCTCAAAATCCAGACTCCGAATTCCTCAGAATTTAGGTTCCGAATTCCTTAGAATTCAGTCTCTGAATTCCTTGGAATTCTGGTTCTGAATTCATCATAATTCAGACTCCAAATTCTATAGAATTAAGGTTCTGAATTATTTGTAAATAGAATCCGAATATCCGTGTATTTTTTATACCGAATGATTTTTATGTTAGACTCTGAAATTTTATTTTCATTAGACTACGAAAATTAGATTTAGTTAAGTAACCATTTTTTTCTTATCCTTGTTGTAGTTATAAAATGATGTCGTACATTCTATTTCTAACTAACTATTGTTTGATTGACACGTGTACATGTCCCTCTGAAATTGAAGGAAAAATATGATCATTGGAGGAGGGAGTCGACCGTTGGAGAAGTTCCTATAAATAGAATCTCATCTGAACGTGCTCATAAAAATATAACATTACTGTTCCATCACTATAATGACCAAAAGCTACTGAAGTTATTTCTAGAGAGATGAGACTCTCATGCTATATGCGTACCGAACATATTGTTCGGCTTAATTCGTGTGACTCCTAATGTTGCTGAGTACATTTGAGGGCTTTCGGGGATAGGAAGGCAGAGGTGTCGACTACCTTAAATTTCAAGGGCTTCCTTGGTCAGGAAGACAGAGGTGTCGACTACCTTGAAGTTGAGTGCTCGCGGGGATAGCAAGACAGATTCTGATATTCCTATCAAGGGCTTACCCTGGTGTGGGTATCACATACTTTCTTCAAATTATAAATCAAGGGTCCTTTATCCAAGGTTGTTGGATACCCTACTCTTTGGGATAAAAGATTTCTTGCTTGTTACTTGTTTTGTTTCAAGTTTATTTTTTGCTATATTTTCATTAATAAGGAAAGTATAACTATCTTATACATCCTTTTACATTTGTATACTCTAATTAGTATGATTCTATATGCTTTAATGTAGAATATTTTCTTTGTAAACTTTTCTTATGTTTTATTTCTGGAACCATATATCCAGAACATAGAATGTTTTTAGAACTAAGAGATCCTGTGAATTTACCATGTTTTACCATGTTAAAAATAGTCTTCCATAAGGTTAAAAGTAAATGTTTTATACCAAATTTAATGGTTCTAAATGAATTTTTAATGTTTACAATTCACCCCCCCCCCCCCCATTTTTTATATTGATCTTATACATTCATATTTCAATCCAACAATTTTTTCAAAAGGCATTTCATCTCAATAAAAGATCTCTGAAATTTAACAATTCCAAGAAAAAATCACACTCATCTGAGTTAGAGAAGATATCGAAGAAGTTAAATTCAATAATTCTTAGAAAAACCATTGCTAATATCTTTCTAAGCTCAGGATGCATCCAATCTAGAAGACATTATATGCTTCCACCCAAGTCATAATATCTTTTACCTTCTCAAGATCAACTAATATACCTTGTTTAGACACCATGTGTCCCATTAATTTCACTTCCCAAATCCATTAATCACACTTTGAAAGCATGGGGTAAAGATGATGATTTCTCATTGCACTCAAAACTACTCCCAAATGATGAATATAATCATCCTCGTTCATTGACTAAATGAGGATGGCATCCACAAATTCTACCAAAAAGGTATCCAGATGCACATGTAAAATCATTTTCATCAAATACATGAAAATTATAGGAGAATTTGTTTGAGTAGTGGGCATAGAAATGTACCCATACAGTTTATACCATCTCCAAAAGTAGTTTTTTGAATTTCATATTCTTTTATCCATAACTGATGGTAACCAAATTGATGGTTGGTCATTAAAAACCAATTTTCCCTATTCAAATGATCAAAAAGGCCATCAATATGTGGTAGTGGATAGTTGTTATTTATTGTAACATGATTGAGTTCTCTATAATCCACACATAAATGTAGAGAACAATCAGTCTTCTGAGAAAAGAGAAGTGGTGACGCACAAGGTGATACACTCAGGTGTATAAATCCTTTGTCAAGAGGATCGTTGAATTGGGACTTCTGCTCTTTCATGTCATCTACTTCCCTATGGTAATTTGGAATTGAAACTTGTAGAGTATAAAAGATTATGTCAATGGGAAACTCAATCTCCCTTATTGGTGGAAAACTCGAGAGGTTTTAAGGAAACATGTCGATAATCTTGTTGAAAACTAGAGGCAAATCACTACTCAAAGATTACCACTCAAAATCAAAAGAAAACACTGATATTACACTCCCCTAATATGTATAATAAGGACCAAATCTTCTCACCCTTGGGTCCCATTCTCCTTGAAATATAGGAGACACATCACTAAGTGTATTAAGGTATACACATCGAAGATAACAAGAAATTTGATCATTATTGGCTATGATCAAATCCATCCCAAAAAATTAATTCAAGAGATTTTATGTCGAGAACCATAAAATTCAATGCATTATCGACATATGGTATAGAGAAGACACAAGGGGTACTATAGAGACCCTACACTCTCTTCGTAAAAAGGGTGTATTTATATCCATTTCACATGATAAAGTCTCTATGGAATGATTTAGTAGATATACAATTCTTATTGAAATAATCGAGTGAAATGAAAAAGTATCAAATAGAGTAATCACTAATGATGAAGCTATAGTAATGGAACCTCTCATAGTTATTGTACCCATTTCTGCTTCCTCTTGAGACTACTCAATTATGTGAAGTATATTCAATCTAGATACCTATGGATAGAACACTTTTATACATGAATTATCTGATTGAAAGATATTTTAATGTGTAGATGATGATCATTTTCTATTATGCAGGGTAGAATATTTATAGGCGAATTTATGTAAATGTCTTGAATTTATATAAGAGAAATAGTTCTTCGGAACCTCAGTGAAAATTATCATAGAATGTTCTAGATTTCCAAACTGATTAACAATCGAAGGACATCCTCCTAGCATTTTAGTAGGTCTGGAATGACACTTTCGTGGGAAAATTCTGCAAGAATCATCACGCTTACATTTTCTCAAATGGAATTCACACTACCACTCAGAGAGAAAAAACACTCATCATGCATAACATTCCATCCAAGTCCATTTCGACCATCATTGAACAATCCAACACATCATCATAAGTGGGATACTTTATTAAGAAAGCCTAATAATGAATATCTAATTGATGTACCAACTCAAACCATTTATCCTTCATCCTCTCATTAGATTTAATCTCAGGTGCAAACTGTACGAGTTCAGAAAACCAATTTGAGTACTCTATTGTGGTTTTGTCGACATGCTCAAACTTGAATAACTCTTTAACTTTATCCAAAATTATTAAATCTGGGTATAATCGGTTAGTGAATAGAAACTTTATGTCTTTACACTCTAATCCCTCTTATTTTCTCTCCATCACCATCGTGTCCCACCATCTCCTAATTGGTACCTTTAACACGAGGGTGGAACACTTTACCTTGATATCGTAGAGTGTCTCCAAGAACTCCAATAGATGTTCAATCATATCCAACCATTCCTCACCATGTTTATGATTAGTGGAGACATTGAAAACCAGTGGTTTTTTGAAAATTAACTCTTGACAATGACTTCATTGAACATCCCCTTGAGGATCCACAACTAGATCCCGAAAGGGGACATATGGTGGCGAACTTCTTAGAGCTTAGATGGTGTTCAAAATCAACCAAACTATATTTGGGTACATTGGGGGATTTATCGTTGCAATTCAGTCACAGATTCCTCCTATATTTTCTTCAAACATCTTCTAAAAGGCAGGATGCTACACAACATTAATTGAAAACAAGGAAGACATTAAATTAACACTTAAACAGAGAAATAAGGGAAATTAATCCCAAGACATTGAATGACCTGATTTTGATTCAACTCCGTCCAAATAAAAATAGGGATGATACTAATACTAATTCATAAAGTGACTTTCCCTAACTACCATTGGATACTTAAGATTAGTTGTTGTGGGATATGGCCAGGCACGTAATCACAAATACCTCATATGTCCTGAAAATATTTCATAACTGATTACATCCATTAAAAAAATCACAAGCTTCCTATGATACCACTTTGTCAAAAAACCAACCCTAGTACACTAGTAAACTAATAACCTAGTAGGCCCTAACATAGCCCGAAGGATGTTCCTGATCCCCATGTGTTAGTGATATGCACCTGGCATCATACAAAATGAAAGTGGGAATGATTTTTCAAATATCAATGCAAAAGTAAAAGATAAAATATAGTATTAATAACAAAAAAACTCCATTGGGAGAGGTGTATTAGAATTCAATAATGAATAAAAATTCCCATAGTGCCACATTCGAAGTACCAAAACCAGAAGACATTCTAACCCCCCAAGGTCACAACTCCCCAAGTACAAGGTTCAACAGCTAGAGCCACCTCTAGGGGATCATTTCCGCTTTCTTGAACCTGGTAGAATCTAATATACAAACATACTAAGGCACAAGTAGGGTGTTAGTTAAAAATCCCAGTAGGGTCTCTCCAAATATTACATAACAGGTTCCAAAAATAGATTAACCAAATCAATGATTTCATTTTAAAAAAATTGGTTAGGAATTGTGAATCCTACAAAAATGGTTATTCTATTCGATTCCAATGATGGGAAAATACATTAATCAAAGGCTAAATAGGTGATTGAATATTTATAAAAAGAATTCTTACATAAAAAATTTATATTAAATAGTTTATATAAATTCAGAAGGCATGTAAATCAATTCAATCATCATTGGAAAATATTTATGTGAAGACCCAAAAATTTCATATATATTTTTTAATTATATGGAACTTTTACGAGCCCATGAAATCTTATGCCATGTGATTCTGAGGCTTGGAGTGCCCAGAATGATCTGTCAAAAAAAATTGCTAAAATTAAAATAACGCATGTGAGTAGTTTTCATGAAAAAGATAACTAACTCATAAATGGGTTACTGAATTAGTAATCTAAAGGAACAATTTCATTCAAGATGGTATGCTTACCATATGTGGGAGTTAAGTTTAGTCGGCACAACCCTCCAATGAGAAAACCTGAAAATGGAATAACTGTAAATAAAATTATTTGATAAAATTATTTTTTTTCAAGGGCTTATAACTCACAAATACTGAATCGGATAAAAAATAAGATACCACTACGTATCTCATGAGGTTATTCTTTCCTTAGGATGATACTAAATTTGGCCGGCACTGGCTACTTGTGGATGTTATTTTTTGTCCGTAAATAAAATAATTTAGTGATTATTATTTTATTGTAAAATCTTTAACTTCTAAACGGAAAATAGGATTGAAAATCTGAGAGTACCATTGATCTTATGAGAGTGTGTTCCCTTAAGGTAGATCCTAACCTTGACCGATGTGTGTCAAGGGTAACTATAAATATTTTCTGAACTTTTTTAATGTATGTTCAGTAAATGCGTGGGCAGTAGTTTCAATCGTTTGAACTAGTGCTCGAATAAAACATCAGAGGGCACCGTTGAATCCTGAATCCCAGGATTCTCCGAGAAACGAATTAACTTCGGTCGGCAAGGGTTGAGCGGGAAAATATTTTTTGGACTCTTCGAGAAAAATAATAAAATAATTTAAAGAATTATTTGATTCTTTTCTCTTCATTGTGTGGCCGACGGTGACATTGCGGGGCAGCGACGATGAAGCGACATGGAACTTCAATGAGACACATGGTTGACCCATATTCCACAATGTAATAGTGAATTTAATGGTGCAAAAAACTATGTAATGAAGTGACGTCATGTCATTATGAAAACGGTGTGGCATGGTTCTATAAATATTTTTACCTATCAGGAAAAATATGGAGGAATGATTTGGGGGATTCTCAAGCGAGCTCTGATGCACTTCCACCCCAGTGAAGAATGATGAACGGTGAAGAATGCCTTTCGAAGGTCAGAAAAGGGAAGCGTCATTGACGCTGTAAACCCTCAAGGACAAACGTGTAGTAAAGAATGTCATAATAAGCAGGATGTTTTTGTGTTTGATGTTCCCTCTATTCCTATTCTTGAAGAATTTAACGAACACAGACCAACAGACTAACAAGTTATTCCACATCTTGTCTAATCATGCAGATCGTTTTTGTGGAATCATAAACTCGAGGATTATTCTTCCTTTTGTTAATATTAATTTTGCCTCATGTTTAAAATTCTAATGCCGAGGGCGCGGGTCGAAAACAAAAAGTCCCAGATCCTCCGCTAAACTTTTCCTTGATGAGTTCTTTGTGGTGGAGCAATGAACAGAGTTGCTAGGCATTTGAGGGCCGTCAAAATATTTCGGAATTCTGGTGGGCTTCGGAATCAACCGATGTCGTGCCATGCTGGCGCCGGCCGATGATGGAAAGAGGAGAGCCACGGAAACTGGATGCGGGTGGTGGAAGGCGGTGCGCAGTCACGCGCCCCAGAGTCCAGCGGCGGCTAGCATGAGCTATCCATGTAGGAGAAGGGTGGTACCTGTAGGCACCATAGGCTATAGCAGCTGCGGCCAGTGGGCCGCAGCAGGAGGGGGTGAGGATGCCCCATGTCGTGTTGTGTCGCGCTAGACGAAATGGCCCACAATCCGCTGGGCTAGCTGGGTGAGGTGGTTCGCCTTCAGGCGGACCAGGCCCAGCGCAGGCTGGCAAAATGGGCCTGACCCGCAGCCTAGAAGGACAGTGCGGGTGGGTCAAGCCCCACCCTGCAGGCCCGGAGAACTGCAATCTAGGCCCGCAAACTAGTGGGTTTGGACCCAGTGAACCGGGCCAACCCTTAACGGGATGAACCTGAGAAAGTTCATGTAGACCTTGGGACCCATTGCATCATGTTGGCATGATCGAGTCTGACCGGGCCTAGACCAAACCAGCCCCCAAATAAATAAATTATTGTAACATACAATCCGGGTGTCTGTTTGACAAGCCTTCAATGTAGTTGGGACTTTTTTTGGGAAGCTTTCCCTTTGGGAATATTCCGGCGGGCCTGACCGAGTTCGGCCAGACTGGGGTGTGATCACCCATGTTTCACAGAAATGGGTGTAACTAACAGACCGGGCATCCAATCGATGCCCCATATATGGAATAAAGACTCTTCTCAAAAACTTTTCATTTGTAGATACTCTATGTTAGTTTCTATGGATATTGACGTGAGTCCTGGGTTCAATCAGACTTCAATCCAACCAGGCCCTTTTTACGAAAGTGCCCAAATCTCACAGACCAGGCATCCAATCGATGCGCCATCTGTTGCACGGGAACCCCTATGATGGTTCGGTCCCTTGGTTATGATTTTTGTGGGACTTAATACCAGTTGAAATATGATTGATGGCTTAATGAGCAGAGTCTTCCATAGATTAGGTGTGCTTCGTGTGGGAATCTAGTGGCTGGGTGTGACATGAAGAAGAAGAAGAGTGACCAATGCAGGTCAGAATCATAAAATCCATAGTGGGATGATCTAGTTGTATGACTAATCATCCCTACCTCTGCATCAGCGACCAAGATGTGTCAGCACCAGCGACCAATACGGGTCAGCACTAGTGACCAATACAGGTCAGAACCAGCGACCAATATGGGTCATCATCTAGCCACCAATATGGGTCTGCACTAGCCACGAATATAGATCATCATCTAGAGACCAATACGAGTCAGCATAAATAGACATATATGGGTCAGAAGTGGAGTTACTACAGATGGGATGATCTAGATTTACGACTAGTCATCCCTATCCCAATAACCTTGATGTTATACCGGCAGAGTGAGATGTCTCTTTTTCATTTTGCTTCATGATTTAGATCATGCCTGTGATATTATATTTGTGATATTTCTTATGGTTTTTTCCATTGTGGAATTCTGAGAGACCTTTGGGGGTCTCAGAGTCCCTTACTGGGTGTTGTTATACTCACCTCTACACGGGCTCCGCCCACACGTGTGTGTCTGGTGTAGACTACTGATGCTTCATGGAAGACATTGGAGGTTCAGGACTTGGTGGAGCTTGGTTCGACAGTATTAGTCGAGATCCTCTTCTTCGACTTCAGACTAATATCTACTACCCTCTAGGTAGAGCTCCCGGGAAGATGCGGCGGCTGTATACATTATGTTCAGTTTTTAGGGCTTGTATTCTGGCACACTGTTTTCAATTTATAGTTGTACTTATGGTTTTACTTTACTCAAATAGATAAACCTTGCTTTTGTTTGTTGGTTACTTCAGTTTCTGTTATTGAGTGTGTAAAAATCTTTATTGAAAGGCCTTCCATGTTCGGTAAAATCAATTAGGTAAAAGTCACCAACCCCTGGCCTATGGAAGGTGGGCTTGGGGTAGTCACGTTCAACCCCATGGGACGGGTCACGAAAAAGTGGTATCATAGGGAATTAGGTTCTACCAAAATAACTAAGATTATATGTTTTCAACGGAGCAGTAGTGTTAAGTGTCTTGAGTTTGGGTTTCAATATAGGGAGTCCAGTTTGGGTGCGACAGCTGACGTATCCATACCTCAGGACCATGAATTTTGATTTCTAACATGGTACATGAAAATAGTAGTTTTGTGTGATTTGAAAATTTGTTTTTCCTTTTTGATATATTTTATATATCTCACCAAGTATAACTTATTAACCATGGTACATCTTGATTCTCTTTCAAGATTCCTCCACACAGATAACCAGCAAGTATTCCAATCCATGACCATGAAGATGGTACTTAATGAGATGAGGCCTCAGTATATGGATTGTCTTCTGAGATGGTACCTTTGGGAGGTGTACCAATGATACCACTACTCATTTGTTAGTATTTACTACCGGTGCTACCAGTAGAGGAAACAAATATTCTCAGTGTCATATGCGAGTTTCAATGATAGATACCACTCAGGTTCCAAGGCGATCCCGACTCACAGGCTGCTAAGGATTGGCTTGAGGTGGTTACCAAGTTTCCATCTATCTAGAGAACCATTATATTAGATGGTGGTCCTTCCAAAGAGAATTCTATGTGGATTATCAGGGAAAGGGTAGGGTTTAGATTACCCTTAAATTATGATGAGGTCCCCTTTCTATGGAAAGAGCTTGAGAACCTTCCTAAGAGAAGGGGTATCTTGACATAAATATTTAAGTGGGTATGTGTTCCCAATATATTATACAGCTTCGGGAGGATGAAATGTCATCGTCTATGTATTTTTCGAGGCATACCAACCATTCCTGGTTATCGATGAATACGATACAAACAGTGATTTCGAGCTTGGACCTCCGAGAAAGATGAGTTTTGGGACATCCGATCCGGTCCCATTTTCTATGGGCATTCCTAATTATTTTAGGATTCTAGAGAGAAACTTTGTGGTTGAGTGTTCATTGGAAGAGAAGATACAACCAGTAAATTATAGCAGTGGGAAAGAAATAAACTAACGACAGTATCAGAGACTTGGGTGTGAAAAATGTTTCGGGAAGAGTAAGTGATGGGGACATATGAATCTTCCAGGCAGCAGACGTGGAAGAAGAGATAGGAGAGTAGAATGAGCTGGTATACATTTCATCTTGTTACAACCACCACCCCAATGTGGTCCCCACCAGGATCAGGGAGCTATCTGACAGGGGAAGGGAGGTGCTGTATGTGGTCAAGGAGTGTGACCCAAAGGCTCCATGAATGATTCGAAATACGATTGGTGTCTACTATTAGATGTCGTATTAATAGACATAGGTACAAATAATTCCTTTTTTTCACAGATATTTCTCATGACCTAGATCTTCTGGGTAATTCATGTACTTGGTCCTTATATCTTCAGATACCTATGGGAGGTGAAATGATAATCATAATTATTCCGGTGGAGTGATATAAACCTTGAGGCAAGAGTATCAGTTGGAACCCCTTGGTGGAAGCGTCTAGGCCTTACGACATTAGTTTGGGTTTGGAATGGTCATCCACAGTTCATGATCAGATTTATTTTTTTAGGAAAAAATGTTGAAGTATATCAATAGTGTTGTAATGGGATTTTACTTGTTTGGTGGAAAAAAATGAAACCCAGGAAGCATGGGTTAAACTCATGAAAAGGATGGTGCAGCCGATCACTCTTGAGTCGGCCAACCTTACCCTCGTGGCAACATGTGTTTTGAGTTTTTAGTTCCCATCAGTTGTGGTAGAGTTAGGGAACATCATTTCAAAGGATGTTTCCATGGTTACCTCCCTGCAAGTAGAGGGTCATCTGGATTGGCCTGTACCCAAGATGGAACCAATATCTACAAATGCATATTGGATGGCTTCTGTGGTGCTTTAGGAGATGAGAGTATAGATGGGAGAACAGTTTACTGTTTACTCTTATCACAAGAGCCTTAAGTATATATTCTCACAGAAGGGCCTGAACCTGAGACAACGGTGATGGCTGGAGTTCATCCATGACTGTGACTTCAAGATAGTCTATACTTCCGAGAAGGGGAACATAGTATTAGGCACATTTAGTAGGAGTTCTAGTCTACAGTTGTTGAGTGAGCCGATAAACCACCTATCCACGTAGTAGTTATCCTTAATGGATAGTAATGGAGCAACTTACCTCCAGTCTATGAAATTTACTCCCCCAATTCTAAAGCGATTCAAGGAGGCACAACATGGGCATGTAGACAGCGAGGCCCGATGTGCTCAGATAGCCTTACGATAGGATCCTGATGGATTTTATGAAGGTGGGGATCACATTTTCTTCTTCAGAGGATTCACTATGGTGCCAGTGACTCTTCGAGATGAGGTGTTGAGTGAGTTAAGCACATCCCCATTGGAGGTACATCCAGGAGTAGAGAATATGTACCACAACCTCCAGTGTCAGTACTGGTGGCCAGGGATGGTGAAAGCAGTGTCATAGTATATATCATGATGCCTCACTCTTCAAAAAGTGAAGGTAGGGCATCAAGTACACGTGGTCTTAGATCAACCACTTGAGGAACTAGATTGGAAGTGGGATGGTATCTCTATGGACTTTATAACAGGGCTATCACATACGTTTAGGGGCCACGATTCCATCTGGGTGATCATATACCGACTCACCAAGTCATCCCACTTTCTACCCATCTGAGAGTAGGGATCAGTAGAGGGCTTGGGATTCCTTGACGTGTAGGAGATAGTGAAACTTCACAGTGTTCCATCGACAATCATCTTAGATCATGATGTATGTTTTACCTTCATCTCATGGGAAGTTTTGCAGGAGGTGTATGAGACTCAACTACGCTTGAGAACCATCTTTCACCCTCAAACAGGTGGTCAGATGTAGAGGACCATACTAACAGTCAAGTACATGCTTCGTTCTTATGTCCTTGATTTTGGCCATAGTTGGTAGGACCACCTTCCATATCTGTAGTTTTTATACAACAAAAGCTAACACACCTCCATCGGTATTGCACCACTTTAGACCTTGTACAAGAGACCATGCAGATCAACTCTTTGCTGGAAAAACCAAGGGGATTTAGTACTTGTTCATCCAAAGTTGGTATAGGCTACCCCTGAGAAGATGTAGATCATCCAGGAGTGGATGAAAAATACACAGTGCAAGCATAATTCATATTCTTACAGGAGACATGGACATTTGGTGTTCGAGGAAGGAGACCTTTTCTTCCTACATGTCTCAACCCGACAAGGACTATAGAGGTTTTTTCGAGGTTTCAAGTTATCTCTGAGGTTCATAAGATCTCTATAGATCTTACAAATAGTATCCAAGGTGGCATACCATCTAGATCTTCCCCCATAGATGCACCGGGTGCATAATAGTTTCCATGTGTTGTAGTTGAGGAGGTACGTGCATGATCCATCGCACTATCGATTGGGGAGAGCTGGACATCAATGATTGGTCGATATTTGTTGAGTTTCTGGTGGAGATAGATGATTGACAGTAGCAGGTCCTTCATGGATGGTTGATTGCTCTGGTGCGAGTTCGTTGGCAGTAGGGGAACCTCCATGAGAGTATGTGAGAGTGGGAGGATCAGATTCGTGATCAATACCTGATTTTATTTGATTTACATTTTATTTGGATTTCAGGGACATAAAGACCAAAGTTGGGGATAATGTTAACACCCATAAATTCTGAATAATTTTTTTGAATTATATGGAACTTTTATGAGACCACAAAATCGGACGACACGGGATTCCGCGGCCGGTAGTGCCAGGAATGATCCGTCGAAAAAAAAGTGTTAAGCTTAAAATATCGTTCATGAGTAGTTTTCTAGAAAAAGAGGAATTACTATTAAAAAGGTACCCAAAGTAAAATTATGAGGTCACAGTTGCATTCATGATGGAAGGTTTTCCCTAGGCGTGAATTATGTTTAGTCGGTGCAGGACTCTAGTGAGAAAACAAGAAAATGACATAACTGTAAATAAAATAATTTAAAAAATTATTTTATTTTCCAAATTCTTATAAATCACGAGTGGTGACTCAGATTAAAAATCTGAGACCACAGCGTAAATCGCGAGGTTATGAATTCATTGGGTAGATAGTAACTTTGGCGGGCGCAGGCCACCCGTGGAAGTTAGTTTTTGGCCATAAATAAAATAATTATGAGAAAATTATTTTATTTAAAAATTCTTAACATCTAAACGGTAACTCAGATTGAAATTAAAAGACTGATGTTGATCTCCTGAGGGCGTGTTTCCTTTAGGAGGATCCTAACCTCGACCGGCACAGTTGGAGGGTGACTGTCAATAATTTCTGACTATTTTTGGTATGTTCAATTAATGCATGGGAGGCATTTTATATTTTTTGAACCAGTGCTTGGATTAAAAATATGAGGGCACTGTTGAATCCAGATGGCCAAAATTCTCCTAGAAACGAATTAACTTTGGCCAGCGAGGGCTGAGCAGAAAAGTTAATTTTTGGACTATTCATGAAAAATAATAGAATAATTTAAAAGAATTATATTATTCTATTCTCTCTGTTGCATGGTGGATGATGACACTACGAGGCAGAGAGGATGTGGTGACAGGTAACTTTAATGAAACACAAGGATGACCTGTATTTCGCAACATAACAATGAATTTAATGCTGCAAAAACAGCATAACGACGCGACGTCACATCATTATGGAAATGTTGCAGCGTGGTTCTATAAATATTTTGATATATTAGAAAAAATAAGGAGGAGGGATTTGGGGGATTCTCAGGGGAAGCTCTAATGAACTTCCACCCCACCAAAGAATGAATAAGGACGAAGAATGCCTTTCTAAGGTCCGAATCAGGAAACACCGTCATTGCCTTAAACCCTTGAGGAAGAATGTGCAGCAACAAACATCACAAAAGGTAGGGGTTGTAGAGAACCCAAAATTGATGTACATGGACATTACATTACTTTTGTGGAATACATAATACAAAACAAAAACCAACACTCAAGGACCATAATAGTTTAGTGTCTTTGGAAACTCAGAACATAATCTTCTAATCTTGGTGAAAGATCTTCAATATCTCCCATAAAGGTATTCCCCTTATTGTTTTCTTAGATAAAACCTTTCTTTATATCCTGGGGAAAAGAAAACATATAAAGGGTGAGCTAAAATTCTCAGTAAGGGTAATCATGGACAAAATAAAACAAACCATATGCATTTGAACTTAAAAATAGGAACATAATGTTTAATCATCAAAATATTGAGCAATGACATAATACATGGAAGTACATAAGGCAAAGATCATAATGGAACATCAATCATGATAAAGTAACATGGGAATAAAACATGTAATTTTGGAAAACCATTAAGCACATGATATGATTTCCATAGTTGCCACGTCATTCTTGCCAAGACCATCTTAGTAGACAAAGTCCCTTACTGAATTGAGTTCACTCCTCGTTCCAGTCCTGTATCATTGAACCAGAATTACTTGACGCTCCATCCATGTCTATCTCATGAGATATAAATCATTACCCAATGAATTGGATAGAGATATAGGTATCACCCATCAAATAATGAAATCATTCTTACGTGTGCCACAACATAACCATAAATCATTCATCATAACCAATTGAATAAAATGTGTTTCATAAACATCATCCCATCATAACATAATCCATATAAAACAAATGGATGTAATTTCTTCATAATAAAAGTGAAACCATGTAAATCATAGAAACATTATACTTGAAACATAATCATACTAAATAATCTCATCTTAGATGGAAAATAGTTTTGACAAAACACTTGTAATGAATTGTTGAGGAAAATATCCTTTCTTCTTCAAAATCATTTTCTTTTCACAAAATGACATGAAATTTTAAATGAAAAGGATTTTTTTGAAAATAATCATGAAATATTATAGAGTAATATTCATGCAAATAAGGCATTATAAAACCGTAAAAATCCATTCATGCTGTATAAGTTAAAAAACATTCTCCTCGTACTTTTAATGGAAAAGTCAAAAAGTACCACAAAAGAAAGATTCCTTCCATAACAAAAAGTAAAAGTCAAAGAGGGTTAAACATGAGTATAAACATACATGGAAGAATATTAAACACCTTATTAAAAAAATTATGGACAAGGATGAAAAATAAAACCCCAGTAAATACTTACGAATAAACAATCTCCGGTAAGAATGAGATTGGAATAATTATCCTTTACCATATGTCCGATATGCTTTGTATGTATCTGAACCTCCTGTATAATGATTTAAATAATGTGATTGACTTATTACATAATCATATTCATTGTTATGATATCATATATGGTTCACTAGTGACTTTATATTACCCCTTCTTTTGTAAATTCCATGTTAATGCAGCGTTTTGGGTAAAATCGTTTCATTTATCGTACGTGTTTCGACTTCTTGTTATTGATATTGTAAATTATGTCATGATTTACTTAATTCCAGATTGTAAAACATGATTTATATATAATATATATTCATAATATAAATATATATATTATAGATCGATAAATGGAATGAAATACACTGTTCATGGAGACGGTAGGCCGTATGTACGCATGAATGGTGTTTTCATTTCCTTAATGAATTGAATGGAATTAAGTAAATGAAACATATATGTAAATAAATCCAGTATCATTATTATTTAATAGATTTTATGATTTTTTATTATATATATTTATAATCATACTTGAATGTTTAATCATGGAAAAGGAATCGCATCGCGTTCATGGAGAAGGCAGTCAGTACGTACGCACGAGCGATGAAATCATTCCCATAATTATTTAATTGAATTGGAGGGGATGATATAATATCTTGTAATTAGTATGATGTTATAATAACTGTATATAATTATTATTTACACCATTATACCCATCCAAGTAAGTTGGAGGTGGAAAAACAGATTACACCATGGCGTGGAGACGGTATTCCGTACGTACGCACATGCGGTGATTTCATTTTCCCTGGGATGGATAGATAGTGAAATTGGGTTGTTTAATATTTATAATAACATATAAGTGTATTATTGATACTTATTCTATTACTTTATAATGAAACAACTACAGAAGAAGAAGTTGAAGAAGAATGAAACTTGAAAGAATTGGTAGAAGAGGTCACCTCTTGTTCGACGCACCTCTTTTATGATTCCTCTTAAGGCACTAGAGTTGGTATTTTGAGGAGACCAGAAACTCTATAATGTTTCTAGGGAAGAATAGAAGGGAAATGGTAAGGATTTGGCCAAGCTTGAAAGCTCGAAATTTTGTAAAGAGAAGATGGAGGAGGTGCCCTTTTATAAGGGTTGAGTGAGGCACCTTAGGATAAACTTAAAATATTTTTTTATAATAATGTCATATTAGGTTTATAGTAGCTCTAAATTGATTTATTTCGTGGCTATAGTGGTGATGGGTCTAAATTATCTCAACCAGTAAGTTTTAGAGAAGTTTATGTTGCTATTTTAACCTTATCATTTAGATTTAACTCTAAATTAAATAATTTAACCTTTACCGTGTCTTATTGTTTTCTTACACTATATGGTTAATAAACATAAAATAACAAGTCAAACGAACCCCAAGTGGTTCATTATTAATATATATAACCTTATCTAAGTCATTCGGAAGAACTTTATATTTTTAGAAATAGAATAACAATTAATAATATAATATTTGTTTTAAAAACTATTTTATGTCAATTTTGACACTATTTGGTAATTGATTTTTTTGAAAATCATAACAGCATGATTTGTTCGAAAAATGTTAATTGAATCATTACTAACATGTAATATTTACCTAAAAATAGTATAATTTATAAAAAGTCTCAAATTACATTTATTTGGGTATTTATAACATCAATTATGTGAATATTTCATTAAAAAGGTAATTACTGCATCATCATTGTGTCATAAATAAATTTAATTATTTAAAATCTAAAAATTATAAATAAAATACCATTATTTAGGAAATATGTTTATCTTTCTAATGAATATTTATAGTCGAATTTATCTTATGTATAACCCTATATTAAAAATGTTTTATTTATTAAACATTGATTTTAACTCTTTTAACTCTTCTTTAAATAAAATAATAATAAGGGTAATAATCTAATCCAATTAGACCTAAAGTGTAATATTTTATTCCTAAGGTTTTTTTGGATCGAATTACACTTATCCAATAGAATTATGACATGTATGAGGGTAATAATTATATAATTTTAACCCTTAATTACCCTATTTACTTTTAACCATGGTAAATAAAAGTAAAAAGTTACTATTCACCAAAAAGTATTTTTATCTTATTGAACCACATTTTACTCCTTGATATTAACTGTGTCTCTTGGATTTCCGAAATTCAACTCCCAGAATTGGTAAAATTATGTTTTATGTACAATTTCAAATGCTCTTAGGAGTTGGGTAAAAGACGGTAAAAAGTTCAAAAAAAAAAATTATGTATCTAAAATTTTATAAAATTACTACAATGGATTACATTTTAATTATATAGGTATTATGTATCTATTTTTACCTAAAATAAATTTAAATAAAATAAATTATTTTTTAAATAAAAATTCGGTTTTTAAATAGTAACCCAGTGTTTTCACTATTCATAAAAATTGAATGTTTTCAAAAAAAACCAAAAATTCACCCTTGGCTAATTTCGATATTATGAATTCAAAAATGAAGTACATTTTGAAAGAAAAAATTTATAAAATTTCAAAATAAGGGTAATACTTTTCATAACGGCTAGTTCATAATAATATATTGTTTAGTGAAACTCGGTATTGCGTACAACACATGCTATCGAGGAAGTTTGCTCTGGCACGCAACACAAGCCTGGAATAGTGTTTGCGTATATTGTATGCTAATACGGTGTTGCATATAGTACAAGCTAATCTTGGTATAGCGTACAACACAAGACATCAAAGTAATTAAAAATAATATTTCTCATAAAATCTCGGGGTGTTACATTCTACCCCCCTTAGAATGAATTTCGCCCTCAAAATTCATCAGGGTTATAAATGGTTTACTACTTGAAATTTTCTTTCATAGAAACCCACATCATAAAAAGGAATACTAAAACTTCATTCTAAAAGGGAATGTTATAATCATAATGGTAACCCAAAGTAACTCAGTACTGGGTTTCCACATAGGACAATATAGGTGAAAATATGTATACAGAAGAGATATCTAACTACCATGTTTAGATGAAGAGTGGTAGAGAACATGGCTATGAAAAGGCCAACAATCATAAAGCCATAAATTTGTGATGATCTAAGGTACCATCTGATTCCTCAGATATGAGGGCACTAGGACAACACTTTGGGTTTTCAAGATCATTTCCCTAATGTTGAATGATTTTTTAATTAAAATAAATACTTACCTGATTTTGGTACAATCATACTATTGTTTGTGCCTTGAAAAATTTCCACTTCATATCTTAAAGAAATGAAGTTGAATTTGTCTTCCATGAAGTGTTAGCAGATCAAGCGATAGAATGAAAGGTCATTCAATCTGTCTCAAACAAAAGGTTAACAAAAGTTATTAAATATACCTAAGTCCATATATAGTGAGATTATTTGTATATTGTTCTGAAAATGGACTTATACTTCATATATCATACCAATTAATAAATTAAAACTAATTTCTACTCCCCACAGACTTCTTGTTGGCCAGTGGTAGGCAATAAAGGCTTGTCGCACTTCGGTTGTGGGTTCGATTCCCACATCCTTGTCCGATGCAACGGGTTGTCACCCGTCCTGCTGGTTGTCCCTTTTATTAAAACTACATTATTATAACATTTCACCAATAAAAAAAAGTTCTAGACTTAAACAATACTATCTTATGTCTAACTTAATTCATTCCAATCTTTAGGCATATCCAAAATACTTCAGTCCAAGCTCATAGTATAAAGAAAATGATTACTTGAAAGGTCACATAACAAGCACGTGAATAACATCATTTATATGTCATATATCATAAGATATATCTTGTCGGTCACATTCCAAATATGTGAATACCTTAATCATGTATTTTATTGAAAAATTAATACCCATTGAACAACAGTGAAAACATGAATGATGTCAAAAGTTAACTCTTTCCACATACCAAAATCCCAAAATTTCTATATACTCAAACCATGATATCACTTTGTCCTTATATCTTTCATGAGCTCATGAATACTATCAAAAATATCATTTTCTCTTTAACCCTTCATTATGCACATATAATCTACTTTCCAAAAATATTTCAATCACTTTTCATGGTTACCGGTACAATAAAAATATTGAAAACCACAATAGACTAATACAAAAATATTCCAATATACCATAAAAGTACCTCAACAACATTATTCTTGAATACCAATTCATAAACACTTCAATCCTTCTTCTTCAATGACTGTCATGGAATAAGTCCATCTTTGATTTAGAAGTAACCTCTTAGGCCAGGGCATTGAGTTGGGTAATTCCCTTGTTCTCCCCAAATAAGACACTGAACTCCATTACAATCTATCACTCTATGACCCTTTTCTCCACACAGATAACATCTCCCCCACCATTTGAGGTATTCCTCAAGGTTCTTCTTCCCTTTTTCTTGGTACGTAGAAAGCTTCTTCTTCCTTCCCATATGTTCCTCTCCATGAGAACATGTATAAAAGATCATATTCCTCTTATTTGATGACTTAGGAATACCACCAATGTTCACCTTGTTAATCATATATCGTGATGACGGATTCAGCATAATCACAATATCTTTATCTCTAGGCATTACACGATTTTGTTGATCACATTCACCGATTTTTCCATCGGAATCAACATTAACTTAATTCCTTTTCATTTCCTTGATTGATTAAAACCAGAAAATATAGTGTAAGAAACATTTAAAATAATGAGGAACAACATAATCATTAAAATTCACTTATGGGATGTCTAACTTATCACACATTTTTTAATCCATGATACCTTAGGTTCACCCTAGGTTATTAATGATCCTCAACATAACTCTAGGAAAGTAACCTATAGTTATACTAAACCTTAGGGACATACCTCGACATACCTTAGAAATATCTCTAGGGATCTCACCAAAGTTTTTGCATCCTAGTTTCCAAAAGATAACTAAACCTTTCCTCTGATACCAACTATTGAGACCCCAAACATGATGTACATGGACATTGCATTACTTTTGCGGAGTACTTAATACATAACAAAAAACAACACTCAAGGTACTTAATAGTTTATTGTCTTTGGTAACTCGGAACATAATAATCTAATCATGGTAAAAGATCTTCAACATCTCCCATAAAGATATTCCCCTTTTTGTTTTCATACCTAAAACCTCTCTTTATTTCCTGGGGAAAAGAAAACATATAAAGGGTGATCTTATATTATCAGTAAGGGTAATCTTGGAGAAAATAAAACAAATCATATACATTTGAACTTAAAAACATGAACATAATGTTTAAACATCAAAATCTTGAGCAATGACATAAAACATGGAAGTACATAAGGAATAGATCATAATGGAACATCAATCATGATAAATTAGCTTTGGAATAAAACATGTAATTTTGTAAAACCATTAATCACTTGATATTATTTCCATAGTAGCCAAGGCATTCCTACCCAGACCATATTAGTGGACAAAGTCCCTTACTGAATCGAGTTCACTCCTGGTTCCAGTCCTGTATCACTAAACCAGACTAACGTGTCGTTCCATACATGTTTATCTCATGAGATATTAATCTTTACCGAATGCATTGGAGGGAGATATAGGTCCCACCCATCTAATAATTAAATCATTATTACGTGTTCCACAACATAAACATAAATCAATCATCATAACCCAAAGAATAAAATGGGTTTCATAAACATCATCCCATCATAACATAATCCATATAAAACAAATAAATATCATTTCATAATAATAAAAGTGAAACCATTTAAATCATCGATACATTATACATGAAACATAATCATACTAAATAATTTCTTCTTATATGGAAAATAGTTATGACAAATCACTTGAAATTAATTCTTGAGGAAAATATCCTTTCTTCTTCAAAGGCATTTTCTTTTCACAAAATTCCATGAAATTTTTAAAGAAAATGATTTTGTTGAAAATATCCATGAAATATTTTATATTATGCTTAATTAAAATAGGTCATTACAAAACTGTCAAAATATGTTCATGTCGTATAAGTTGAAAAAACATTGTCCTCATACTTTTAACGGAAAAGTCAAGAAGTGCCACAAAAAAAACATTCTTTCCATAACACAAAGTAAAAGTCAAAGAGGGGTAAACATGACATTAAACATGCATGGAAGAATATTAAACACCTTATTAAAAACATTTTTATGGACAAGGATGAAAAATAAAACCCCAGTAAATACTTACGAATAAACAATCTTAGATAAGGACAAGATTGGAATAATTATCCTTTACCTTATGTCTAATATGCTTCGTATGTATCTGAGCCTCCTGTATAATGATTTAAATAATTTCATTGACTTATTACAGAATCATATTCATTGTTATTATATCATATATGGTTAACTTGTGACTTTATATTACCCGTTCTTTGGTAAATTCCATTTTAAAGCAGCGTTTTGGGTAAAATCGTTTCATTTATCGTACGTGTTTATACTTGTTGTTATTTATATTATTACTTATATTCTGATTTACATAATTCCATAATGTAAAACATGATTTATATATAATATATAGTCATCATATAAATATATAAATTAGAGATCGATAAATGGAATGAAATACACCGTTCATGGAGACGGTAGGCCCTACGTACGCATAAACACTATTTTCATTTCCTTATTGAATTAAATGGAATTAAGTAAATGAAACATATATGTACATAAATCCAGTATCATTATTATGTAATATATTTAATTATTATTTATTATATTTAATTTATAATCATACTTGAATGTTTAATCATGGAAAATGAATCCCATAGCGTTTGTGGAGAGGGTAGTCCGTATATACGCACGAGCGATGATATCGTTCCCTTAATTATCGAATTGAATTGGAGTGGATGATATAATATCTCAGAATCATTATGAAGTTATAATAACTATATATAGTTATTCATTACACCATTATACCCATCCAAGTAAGGTGGTGGTGGAAAAATAGATTACACCACGGCGTGGAGACGGTATTCCGTACGTACGCACGCATGGTGATTTCGTTTTCCAAAGGATGGATAGAAGGAGAAATGGGGTTGTTTAATATTTATAATAAAATATCAGTATATTATTGATACTGATGTTATTACTTTATAATGAAACAACTAAAGATGAAGAAGTTGAAGAAGAAAGAAACTTGAAAGAATCGGTAGAAGAGATTACCTCTTATTCGACGTACCTCTTTTAAGCTTCCTATTAAGGCACTAGAGTGGGGATTTTGAGGAGACCATAACCACTACAATGTTTCTAGGGATGTTTATAAGGGAAATGGGCAGGGTTTTTCCTAGCTTGAAATATCAAAATTATGTAAAGAGAATAGGGAGTATGTGCCCTTTTATAATGGTTGAGAGGGGTACCTTAAGAAAAATATAAAATATTATTTTATAATAATGTCATATTTGGTTTATAATAGCACCAAATTGATTTATTTTAAATATAAAGTGGGTATGGGTCTAAATTCTCTCAAAAATTAGGTTTTATACTTGTTTAGGTAACTATTTTAACTTTATCATTTAGATTTCACTCTAAATTAAATAATATAACTCTTATCGTGTCTTCTTGTTTTCTTACACTATATGGTTAATAAACTTGCTATAACAAGAAAAACATACAACAACTGGTTCATTATTAATATATATAACCTTATATATGTGATTTGGCCGAACCATAGAATTTTAGGAATATAATAACAATTAATTTGATAATATTTGTTTTAAAAACTATTTTATGTCAATTTTGACACTATTTGGTAATTGTTTTTTGTGAGAATCATAACAGAATGATTATTTAGAAAAATGTTAATTAAATCAATAATAACATGTCATAGTGACCTAAATTATTAGTGTAATTTATAAAAAGTTTCAAATTACATTTATTTGGGTATTTATAACATCAATTATTTTAATATTTCATTAATAATGTAATTACTGCATTATCATTGTGTCATAAATAAATTAAATTATTTAACGTATAAAAATTAAAAATAAAGTACCATTATGTATGAAATATAATTATCATTCTAATGATAGTTAATAGTCAAATTGATATTATGTATAACCCTATATTAAAAATGTTTTAGTTATTACACTTTGATTTTAACTCTCTTAACTCTTCTTTAAATAAAATAATAATAAGTGTCCTAATCTATTCCAAGTGGATCTAAAGTGTAATATTTTAATCCTAAGGTTGTTTTTTTAGAATTACACTTATCCAATAGAATTAGGACATGTATTAGGATAATAATAATATCATTTTTACCCTTAATTACCCTATTTACTTTTAACCTTGTTAAATAAAAGTAAAAAGTTAGTATTCACCAAAAATTATTTTTATCATATTGAACTAAATTTTACTCCTTGATATTAACCATGTCTCTTGGTGTTTCGAAATTCAACTCACAAAAGTGGTAAAATTATCTTTTATGTACAATTACAAATGCTTCTAGGAGTTGGGTAAAAGATGGTAAAAAGTACAATAAAATTCTTATGTATCTATAATATTATAAAATTACTCCAATGGATTACATTTTACATATATAGGGATAATGTATCTATTTTGACCTAAAATAAATTTAAATAAAATAAATGATTATTTAAATAAAAATTCAGTTTTTAAATAGTAACCCAGTGTTTTCACTATTCATCCAAAATTGAAATTTTTTGAAAAAATTCAAAAAAATCACCCCAGGCTAGTTTCAATATTCTGAATTCAAAAATGAAGTCCATTTTGAAAGATAAAATTTATAAAATTTCAAAAAGTGGGTATTACTATTCATAACGGCTAGTTCATAATAATATTATAATAATATCTCATTTAGTGAAACTCGGTATTGCGTACAACACACGCTATCGAGGAAGGTTGCTCTAGCGTGCAACACAAGCCTAGAATAGTGTTGGTGTAAATTGTAAGCTAATACGGTGTTGCGTATAGCGCAATCTAATCATGAAATAGCGTACAACACAACATATCAAAGTAATTAAAAATAATATTTCTCATAAAATCTCAGGGTGTTACAGGGGTTTATGTGTTTTTATGTTCCCTCTCTTCACGTATTGAAGAATATAACGAATATGGACCAACAGACTAACGGATTGATCCGCGTCTAGTTTAGTCATGTAGATGGTTGTTCCAAGATCTAAAACTCGGGGGTTATTCTTCCTTTTGTTATAATTTATTTTTCCTCTTGTTTAAAATGATAATGTGGAGGGCGCGGGCCGAAACTAACAAGAACCGATAACTCTGAAAAACAATTCTTTTGTGTGTTCTTCGTGGCAGAGCATCGAATGCGGAGGCAAGGCATTTGAGGGTCATGAAACGACAACGGAATTCCAATGGCCCACGAAAACAACCACCGATGCGCCATCATGGCGGTGGCTGATGGGTGTTGGAGGAGACATGCGGAAACAAGAGGGGGAAGTGGAAGGTTGTGTGCCGTCACACGCCACGGTGGTCATAGGCAGCTGCACTGATCCGGCCACGAGAGAGAATGGTGGCACGTTCAGGCTTTAGCAGCCGCAACTAGCGGGCCGCGGAAATAGGGTACGATGCGGCCACGTGTCATGCCGTATCATGCTGAATGAAATGGACCCACATCAGTATGGCCATCTAGGTGAAGCGGACCACCATCAGTCAGATCAGGTCGGGAGTAATCTGACCGAAGGGGCCAGACTCGTGGCCCAGCGGACCAGTGCGTGTGGGATGAGACTTTCTCGGTGGGCCTGGCCAATCAAGGCCCGGGCCCAATAACTATCTGGGATGAGCCCAACGGGTTGGAACTAGTGAACCGGGTCGACCCATAACATAAAAGACTTGAGCGGGGTTAAGTAGACCTCGGGACCCATTGCGTCGGGTGGGCATTACCGAGTCAGACCTGGCCCAGACCTAACACCCCCCCCCCTAAATAAAGAAACTCACATAACTAGGAAACCGAGTGTTCGTTTGACACAATGTCAGAGGCGTTGGGACCCCTTTTGGGAATCTGTCTCTTCGGATATATTCCGGTAGGTCTGACCAAGCTCGGCCAGACCGATGTGTGATCACCCATGTTTTACAAAACAGGGTGTCACTAACAGACCGGGCATCCGTTCGACGTGCAGTCTGTGGAAGAAGGACCCATATGACAAGACGGTCCTTTGGAGATACTCTAATTGAGTTTACACATATTTTCACATTAGACCTAGGTTTTATCAGACATGAATCCAACCATGGAATTTTTACAAAAGTTCCCATATCTCAGAGATCGGGTGTCCGATCAACGTGTTGTCTGTCACGTTGGGACCCCTGTGATGGGTGGTCTCTTGGGTTTGATTTTTTCAGGTCATCGTACTGGTTGAAATATGACCGATGTATTGAGGAGCATAGTCTTCCAGATATCATTTGTGCTTCATGTAAGAATCCAGTGGCTGGTTGTGACATGAAGAACAAGAGAGGCCAGTGTGGGTCAGCATCACAAACTCTAGAGTGGGATGATATTGTTGTATGACTAATAATCCCTACCTCTACAACATCGAACAAGACAGGTTAGCACTAGAGACCATTATAGGTTTTCACCAGTGACCAAAGTGGGTTAGCACCAGCGACCAATATAGGTCAGCATCGAGCGACCAATACAGGTCCGCACCAGCGATCAATACAGTTAGCATCTAGCGACAAATACGGGTAAGCATATAGTGACCTAGGCCAACAGTGGAGTTACTATAGATGTGATTATCTGGATTTAAAACTAGTCATACCTATCCCATTAACCTTGAAGTTATACCATTAGATGGAGCTATCTCGTTTTTCTTTTTTTCTTTATTATTTAGACTAAGCTTGTGATATTAGCTTTGTGTTATTTCTTTTTTTGTTTTTCTTTGTGGACTTCTGAGATACCTTTGGGGGTATCAGGGTCCCTTACTGGGTATTGTTATACTCACCCATGCATGGGCTCCATCAACATGTGTGTGTCTATTGCAGACTATTGACGCTCTGATACAGACTTTGGTAATTCAGGACTTGGTGGAGCTTGGTGTGATGAGAGCAGTCGAGATCCTCTTCTACGACTTCAGATATCAACTAATATCATCCAGGTAGAGCTCCAGGGTAGACGGGACATGTGTTTACTTCTTTTTCAGTTTCTAGGGCTTGTATTCCGGCCCACTATTTTTAGTTTTCAGTTGTACTTTTGTTTTCACTTTACTCCCATGGCTATACATTACTTCTGTTTGTTGATTACTTCTGTTTCCCTTTCTGAGTGTGTACACGTATGTAATGCATTGCCTTCCATGATTGGGAAAATCCTTTAGGTTCTAGTCACCAACCCTTGGCCTATGGAAGGTGGGATTGGGGTATTCACATCTGGGCCATGTGGGATGGTTCGTGACAATTTATATCTCAAATATAAAACAGGCGAGAAACATGGTCATCTTCCAAATATGTATGTATGTTCCAGGCTATAAGAATCTAAACTCTTTAAGTGATCTTTGATATATTTGTATACACAAACACCCTGAAACAATCCAATGGATACTCATCAACATCCAATTGGTTATGTGACCCACTCCAAGTATATTTTTGAACATTGTAATAGCATATATTTTGGCCAAATAACTCACAGACTACCTATGTCTTGAGTTTGATCTTAAAAAGTCAATGATGGGAAATTTATTTTAATAATTCTTAATGTAAAATTAAATCACATTTTTCCATTTCAACTCCAATTTATATTTAAAAACAAAATGGGTTTTAATAAAAAAAATCATCTTTAATAATATAAAACCACTGGGTTTCTATTAAAAAAATTAAATCCATTTTTACAAGTTTGAAATCCATTAAAAACCAATTCCATCAATTTTACAATTCATTTCCATAATTAAATTCAACACATTAATTGAAATCATTTCCATCAAATCTGCAATTAAAATTCAATAATTCAAATTATAAAATTTCCATAAACACAACCCAATTCAATGGAATTAGCAGTTTTCAAAATTTTCATATCGAAACCATATTAAATATCCCAATTCCCAAAAATTTTATATTAATAAATTAGTTAAAGAAATGTTTGAGAAATTGAATTTAAATCAATAATTGAAATAAACTAAGAAATTCTTGGTCGATCAATTTGGCGAAATGGAACAAAATCATCATCATTTTTTCCCAAAAAAATATCATTCACAACAGAACCAATCAATGAGAATGAAGGTGCGGAAGACCCGAAAACCCAACATAGAAAGGAGAGGCCAGACTGTAGAGCATATATCCATCGATTTCAATATGATACATTGAACCCAATGGAGGAGAATGAGAGAAATAGATGAAGAATAGAGATTAATCTTAGTCAGGAATCACACTGCAAGTGCAATAACATTTGAATGCTGACTAAAAAGACCAGAAAGTGTTGGAGAGCCCCAATATTTCTAGGGGAAGCCATTAGGGTGAGGGGGAAGAAATGGGAGTATAAGAGGAAAGAGGATCTCAACCATGCTTCATGTTTCTAATCTGAATAGATGGTATTACATGATGTGTAATCCCAGTATATGTTATGAGACAGTTAATATCTGAAACTATTGAAAAATACATCACCTAGAATTAAAAAATATTGCTCTAAATTAAATAATGTTCACTAATTCACTCAAAATTTCCAATGAATCGCCACATCATATACCCTTCACAGAATGATTCCTTTCATGACATTCATCCAGCAACCGTTATAGGACCTGTAACCTTATTACACAGCATGTAACCCTTCTGCACCCGGAAAAAATAGCGTGTTAATGTTTAGAGACCAACAAATCTCTTGCATCACCATTATATTTGTCCTACCAATTCATTATCAACCCTACCCAGTCAAAGAAAAGTAAATAGAATGGAAAGGTTAAATAAATACATATCATATTGGTAATGGGATGTTACACATGATGTATAGGAGACATCCCCATACTGTTTACCTTTTTATATTTACAATAATTCCACTCCTCTTATACTATAAAAAGGAATTCACCCTCCCTACTTCTTCACACCACTCAATTAATTTTTCTATTCCATACCCTACCCATGTAATCTCCCAAAATCCCTAAACTCTGCTCATAATCCTCATTTTTTTCCTAATTCAAACAAAGTTATCCCTTTTGTGGAAACCAAAACGAGTTACCCAAAAACAAGCAACATTATTCAATGTGAATTTATGTTTTATTTATTTTTACACCCATTAATTTATTATTATTACATGATTATATAACAACATCGGTATCCCAAATATACCAAATTGTTATTTTGTTATGTTTTTGGCCTAAACATTCACACGCGTCCATTAAATGGGTAACAAAATTATCGTTCATGTATGGAGAACTGTGGCCTCGTGAAATTATGTAATTAATTTTTCCTTTTACCACCTCCAATGGTTGGAAATTATAATGAACATATTGTTTATATATGATATATATCAAATTTATGTTTCCTTAAAACTACTAAAATTTATATATAACACATACCTTCATGGTTCCAATTTTTTTTGAAAATATGATAACATCATTTGAGGACATGTAGACTATCTCTTCCTAAATGTGATCTGATATGTTCACACATTGCATTGAATGTATAAATTATGGTTTTAATTTACCATATGGGACAAACGTAAAAATGATTTTATAGAAATTACATAATTAAATTTACGAAAATATAATATATCCTTTTATTCATTGCACTTTTAGACACTAAAAAAGTCATAACGTCATTTTTGGATGTGTGTACTACTGCGTCCTTTACACAATGTGATTCCTTTTACATCATAAGAATTATATATAAGTATACATAATTAAATAAAATGTTATATATGATATTGTAATCATTATAAAAAACATAAATGTTACATACCTTCTTTCTATAATGATCATTGAAAAATAGGAACATTACTAATGCGTACATACGACCTACTGTCTCTATGAGTGTAATTTTATTTCATTTTCCATAACCATATTTAATTATTTGTTTTTTATAGTGTATATTATGTATACATATAGTAATTATGTCATGATTATTATTTTTTACATGTCTAGAATATTGTAATAACAGAAATAAATGTAATGATAAACATTAAAAAGGATCTGATAGAATAAAATAATTAACATAAGTTTATTTTTCAAAATGATAAAGACACATGTGACAAGACATAGTCAAGGTATGAGAATTTATCATAATATCCTTTCCTAGAGGAATATATCAGTTAAATTCCCCTTTATTATTTTATAAATTGTATATATAGACACTTTGGAATTCCATATCTATAATATATCCATTCTAATGTTATTTAATGTTTTGTTAAATGTTCTTATTTTATGTTGCTTGTGATTTGAATGTTCAAATGGTATGGGACACTTTCAATGTTTAATGATTTAATCCATTACTCTATTTATAAATTCTTGAAATTAATTTAAATATTTATTTATATGGATATAAAAAAGATTATAAATGATATTTTAGTGCTATTTCGGTATTTTGATTCCACTACAATCCGTCTTGTTTTCAAATAAAAAATAAACCCCTCATTCCATTTTTCTAAAGATTTTTTTATTGAAAATTGTTTTTGTAAAAGGATTTATTATTTCAATATCTTGAAATGGTTTCTTCTGGTTTTAAATAAAATTTAATGAGTGAAATGTTGAAAATTGAAATCTTTTATGTGTTGTATAACGATACATACACAGTTGATGTGTGGTTCCATGATAAACCAATGACGGGTGGTTTCGTGATAAACCAATGATTTTTGAGTCCTTGATAGCCCTCCAATGCACTGGGAATGGGAGTTGGTCATATGGATATAACATTTGTAGGAATGACATGTATGAAAGTGGATCAAATTTTTATTCAATATATAATTTTAAAAAGAATAATGATGTCCCAAGATTCCTTTATTTATTTTCTATGCTTATATAGGTTTTATAGTTATCTTGTGACTGAAAGAATGGGTAATAGATGAGATTATTTACAAAGATAAGAATTTACAACATTTTATGTTTTAAAAGTATTACTTTATGATAAAGATTTCATGAGTTCTAGTTTTTATCAATTGAATAAATAATTCCTTCTTTTTATATCCCTTATTGATATTTTAATGTTCATGCCAGGTTTTTAATGTTTTTCATAGGACATAAGGATGGTCAAGATATTATAAGAAGTCATGTTTAAATTCAAGAAGAGTTTTCATAAAATGGACCATGGGTTATTTTTCAAATGATTAAATGATGGAATAAATGGATTTTGATTGGAAGTGTACACTTTTTATTTCAAGTCATTTTTATGTATGATTTAAGGACTACTTTTCTAAAATTATAATACTGAAATTATTCTCAATGTAAGAGAATGTAATATTCTTAAAATAACTCAAGATTATTTAAATATTTAACGATGGGCCCTTATAATTTCACTAATTATAAGTTGATTTTAAGAGACATTAGAGTCAACCAGTTATAACCTACTCATACTAGATATGGGAGTTATTTGGTTACGTGAATCCATGTGGAATTATTAATGATCCATGATTCCTATGAATTTTTTCAAGGTCTTCTATGAGTTATAATGGTACCTTTTTCTCAAGGTATATTTTCACATAGATTATGATTGTAAAATTATATATAACTACTTTATTATGATAAATATTTATGACATGTTTCATAATTTATCATCCTTTTTTTTGGTTGGGAATTATATTATGTAATGATCATTTAAATTGATTATGTTATCACACCATTATTTTCCTCTTATTATCACTTATGATATTCCATCGTTAAGTTTTATCATTAACCTTACTGAAATTTTGTGATTTACATTATTTTTTTAATTCCCCCATATTATGAAGATTGGTTTTAAACAAATTTTATCTAGAGAGATTTCTAATGTAAAGAATTTAATGAGGTATGCTGAAGGAATAATTTGAAACCAGAAAATATGGGAATAATGGGAAAATGCCTACATGAAGATGTTGGTTTTGTTATGTATGAGTTTTTTCTATGTCACTAAAACAATATTAAAAAGGCCATTGGTAATGTAAGTGACCCAATATATTCATTTTATGTTTTTTTTTAATTTCAAAATAGGATCAAATTTATTGGAACCAAATCCTGAAATTATAATATGTTTATTTTTGCACGAGATATGAGAGTGGAGATTTAGTGTTTATAAATGACAGGATTATTTATTGTATCTACCCCTAATATTGTCATTTTCAAAGGACTCTAAAATTAAAACACCTTATTATTTTTTTTACTTCTCTTACATGTTATAAAGAGTTTTCATAAGTTCCAAAGTCTTCATCACTTCATTAATTATATATTCCACATTTTAAAATTGTGTCTTTCAGGTAAACCCTAATGATGTCATATCCATCCATTATTATTCATCATTCTTAACTGAATCTTGATTGACCCATATTAATGGTTGATCTAGATGATCTATATTAATAAATCCATTATCTATATCATCTATAACTTACAATATATCATGTCGATAATACTCTTAGGTATTCCAATTGTTTAAGAATCCATAAACCTCTATAGAATCCAAATCATGTAATATAGATAAAAACACATTACTAAAACAATCCTATAAATACAAGATTATAATTATTCTAAAGAACCCATCTATGAAACACAATATAAAGGATGTGGTTGTAAAACACATAATCAAATATATATGATTCCAATTATTAGTTTTACTAAACCTACAATCATAGTAATCAAAATATAAAAAAAATCCAAATAAAATTATGTTATTAAAATAATAATATTCCAAAAAAATACATGATTGTGATATTTAAGAAAATGTGAAGACATTCATACTGACCAATAAAAGTTATGTATAATGTGATACAGGATATACTAGATATTATTGAATATAATAAATGAAATACAAATGAAAATAACCACATATTTTTTTGGATGACACTCCTTCTTACTCTATAGAGGGAAAAGTATATAATTATTAATTTAGAAGTGGAAGTTTACTATTTAGAATGTTCAAAAAAGATTTTATCATATAATTTATTTCATGGACCAATAAGTGATAACCATTTAAGAACCTTCTAATTATTAGAAAGAGAGTGCCTTTTGGATCTCATATTCATGTGAGTCCCATCAGTAAGAAAATGGAAACCACTGACATATCTCATCTACGGCATAAATAGTAAGTATATCATGAAAATCTAAGAATTTTCAATTATTAAAATTATAAAAAACATTATATAATACTCATGGAAATAAATAATTTATTTTTTTACTTTTCAATTGATTTTTATTATTTTCTTTTACCTCTCTAGAATTTCTCTTTCTAGACTAATAATTCAAATTTTTGTACTAATTATTTTATAATCAATTAAGCATCCAAATTTTTTACACTACTCCTTCACCTTTAACTAGTTTCAAAATTTTAATTCCCTAATCAATCCTTTTTGTAGTTAAATGTAATATTAGAAAAATATATACTACACCTGTAGAAACATAACAATATTTTCACGAATTCATCTTCGTAATTAATTTCATTTACATTATGCTTAACTGATATTATTATCAAGAATTATTTCATAAATACATATTAATACTACAAAAGAGTTACATAATAAAAAACTAAACACATCAAGTAATCATTTTGTATCCTAATTTCTTGAATTCATTACATAATTGAATGTATTGTGAGTTGATACCAATTTCCACATACCATTATAATGGAAAAATGTGAGATATCCAAGGTTACTAAATGAAAAACTAGGAAAAGAAATAGTGAACCCAACATGAAATACATCCCTCCTAAAATTACTTATGTAAAAATATAATGAATAACATGATTCTTTATTGATGAGTCTCTAATTTCACTTTTATCTACCATATTTTCCATATCAATAAAATCACATCATCAATTAAAGAAATTACAAGAATCAATATTTATTATCTAGTTGGGGAAACTATAAAATCATATAAGGTCATTATAAATAACTAGTTGGATAATCATCATGTGTCAGTATGGAATATATTGTATACTATGGCCCCATAGTAATGATGTATTTTTTATCTGTCATAAAATCTTCAATGTTGAGTGGTGAACACCCACACTTTGGTGTCAAACTACAATGATTCTGTTACAGCCATATATGTTGGTAATTATATTCTTTTATAGATAATTACCTATAGTACATACATTAAACCATGTGTTTGTGGGAAACAAGTGTCCCTATCACAATTTTAGAATGCCTCATCTGTCTATCTCATAGTAAAGTAATACCCTCTTCCCATTCCATAGTGAGCTTGAGGAAGATGGTAAGTATGTGTGGGAGAGGTTAACTAAACCGATACTTTTGTACATTTCATGGGGTTTATCATAAATTCAACATGAATTTTTATAAGTTATATATCATTTTTTGTCTCATATATTTTAAAAGTAGTCTATACGATATCATGCAACTGCTAATAAAATTTTATTAGATTCAAATTTTAAGAATCGCCCAAATATTATATCAATAATAATATTATTTCATGAATTCAAATTCATTATGGAATGTGTATTTGAGACTATATACAATTATAATAGCTTTATATTATTCTATTTTCACATTTATTAATCATATATGAGTAAATATATAGAAATTGGGTAGTATCCTCAAATGGAATATATATAATTTTTCTATGTTAGATAGTGTAAATGCGAGCCTAGTCCATACATTACAAAATATCTCTTCCATACGATTATATATTTCTCCTTCACCCTTTTCCCAACAAGATACTAATATATATCTTAAATATTGAAAGTCCCACCCATATAGAGGGTTTTTCATTATATCTTATAGATATAACATATATGTATGAATACTTTGAACGATCCTTGTTGATCATTATAAACCATAGTGTTCAATGATCCCATTGAAATATAATTCAACATTTTTAGGTACATACTATGTACATTGTGTTATATTTATTTGATATTTATTTTTATAATGGTTTGAATTCAATTTTATTTATCATCTTGTTTATACTACATTAATTTACTATAACTGAATTATACTCTAATAAATAGTTGTACAAGAGGTTTACCATGTGATTTTATTCTCAATATCATTTTTTAGAAATAAAGAAAGATGATATCACATTGATGATTTATTATCTATCACCAATTTGGAATGAAGTCATATTCTATGGATTGTAATGAAATATTATACATAATCTAATATACTGGGACTATTTTCTATGATTTAATATATTATATCATGAGATTCATTATAATAAAATTGTTATATATATTGTAGATTATGACGTTTGAAAATAGTTTCTTATAATAACACCACCCATAAAATCTCATGATAGAGCATCATAACATTAGGGAAATATTATCATATATCATAGGCCATAAAAGAAGTAAGAGGTTACTTCAATTCATGGATTATCATTATATAAAACATCCATGAGAACCACATTTACAATAAACAAGCCCCTATGTGTTGTGTTATTCTAATATAGGCTATATATCATATTCATCGATTGATGAAGACATTTATTTTATCCCATATGAATATAAAATTTATTATATTATAAGATCATCAATCGATGGGTACAAGTGATAGTCCCTAAAGAGGTTTTGTGTGTCAGAAATTTTCAATTGACTATTATTTCATAGATATATTGTAAAATTTGATATATTTGGAAAATTTATTTTTCCAAAATTAAAATTTGGAATTTATCAAAAAAAATTATACACTTTTTCAAAATCATAAATAAATGAATTTATAAATATTCCTTAATTTATAAATTTATTAACTATTTACTTATTTATAATATGCTTATAATTAATATAATATTTTTTTAAACAGAAAAAAAATATTATCCATATGTAATATTTTTTAATATAAAAATAACATAGATTAATTATATGTGATGGAATATAATTTAAATATGAAATTATTATATGGAAATAATAATTACAATATATATAAATTATAAATTGAAAAATAATGAAAACACATAATGGTGATTATATTCTAATTAAGAATTTTTCATGAATTTAAATTTTGATTTTTCAAGTTAATGTACATATATTAGAAGATATACGACCCATATCAGAATGAATTTTTGATAAAGGATATGATAAAGGATTAAATAATTTTAAATATATGATATTTTGATTATAATTTTTTTACATAATATAATAAGAATTTAAAATATGTGTATATAATTTAATGTGAAATTATTAAGTAAAATTTCTCTTAATGAATAATATGAAAGATTTTATATTATTTATGTTTATTTAATTATGGAAATTATTCATTGGGCCTTTGTGCCAGGTTTGATTTTGAACTACTTATATTATAACAGGTTTACCTCAACCCAGTTTAAAAGAGGGTTCCCTTTTTATTTCTTATTATTGTGGTTTTCCCAAAATATTACATTAGAATTTATTTAATAATGGAATATATATTATACAGTGCTAAATAATAATGTGTTTATAATTTAATGATTTTGTAATTTATCATAAATATTTTATCACATAATTAAATTCATATAAATTTTCCATTTGAATTTGTATTCAATGTTTTATTCATTTAATTGACCTTTTATCATATGAATGGATATTTAATATTTCTCAAAGAGTTAATTATCTTATATTAATGTTTATAATGGAATATAAGGTGTAACATAGTGGTTATAATACTTTATTTAGAGTTCATCCTCCATGAATTTATCTTATACATGGTTATGATCATGAATTAAAATTTTAATTTTTGATTAAAAATATTAGGTGTTCCATTAATGATGGGATTAAAGTCTCTATTGATTAATTTATCTTTCATTTGATGTAATTTATGTTATACTTCTCTCTAGTCTATAAACATATTCATTCCATCAAAAAGTAGTGGTTTTATATCTATCACTCTATGACTACACCTATGTGGATTGGGATTTCTATATGAATATGTCATGAATGGTTTTAATATACAATATACATTGGATACATTTGAATATGTAAACATATTTATTTATGTGTTATTCTATTTGATGAAATTTATATTTATTTTTAGAAGATGTACACATCCATATGGTTTGAATATATAGAATTCAATGAAGGAATAGGATTCCAAAATAAATTATTAGATGTATTCATATATTTAAAGAGAATTCATGACATAATATAATGTGATTAAATCTATTTTAAATATCATTATAATAGTACTCTAATCAATGTGATCATTTTTATGAGATTTCTCATCTAAATGGATTGATTCATAAAAATTTTGGGGTTCCCCTTGAGTATATTAAATAAGGAATCCAGGAAATGGGGTACCTATAAGAGTTAAGTACCTTATTAATAGTCATTTATTTTGGTCACATGTATCTGGGTGTAAATTTGGATGTATACCATAGGAATGGTGTTGAGTATATCCAAACGATGGATTTTATAACGATTTATCCCCTCTATCATAAAAGAGTTTATATGATTTGTATTAAAAAATGGCCAAAATAAATTGATATATGGTGAGGTTCATACAAATTAAGGGCTATTCATGTGGAAATATTTATCATTTTCTACTAATGGTTATGGAAAATTATAATATGGGTTATCAATTTTTAGGGATAAAAATTAATAAATATTAGTATTAAATTAATGTAAAACACTATACTCATGTAATAAAAGATTCATTTTTAGATAAGTTCTTCTATCATTATAATACAAGTCATTAAATTCATTATTGAAAAAATATTCAAAATTTTATAATCCTCATTGAATTTTATAGAGTTATGATTGTTGTTTTTACTTATGAAATAAATTCATTTTTTAGATTTACACCTTGAAAACTGAATAATTGGTGTTTCTCTAAAATCTAGAATGTTGTGTATAAGAAAAATATAATAATCAACTAATGGAATCAAATATTTTAATGAAATGTTATTTTTTCCTAATATAATCATTATGATGGGATATGATAATGGGTTGAAGAGAATATGACCTTCTATAATGATAGATACTGATGTAGAACTTGTTCTGAAATCATTATTAGAAACGATCCCACAATGTGAGTGAGTCCTATAAATGTAAAATTTATTTTCTCAATTTTTTGAGGATAGATGTCTTCGATATGTTATCACTATTTTTCAGTATTAATTTGACTATAAATTTTGGTAAAAAATAAATCAAGATGAATAAATATTTTTGAAAGTGTTCAATAATGTTTTATTAGATATCTAATCATGAAAATTTAAATCTTAAAGTTATTTTCATGAACGATGGGATGAATTACAATAATATTGAATTTTTATATGACCTAAAGGAGTTTTTGAAACTCCATTGACAGTCCATGTTTTTAAATGATATTATAAAAATAAATTATATGATTTTTAATGGTTATATTGTAACAACTATATGATTTTTAAGTGGTTTGAAAATAAATGACTTTAAATATATAGATATAATTTATAAATATTGTATATTTCATTCAGATGATGGCTTAAAAATTTTATATAACACTTAGTTGAATATATAGTTACATATTAAGATCAAATATATCTAAATAAAGGATTTTTCCTATATCTTTTACCCCTTTTATGATAAGAGAAGTTTATCTACATAGAGTTCTTTTGAACAATATTACATGATGTTGTAAATACCCATGGTTTCTGTTTCATTGAATTCAATATCAAATATTTAAATAAAAATATAGGATAAATCATATGATTTGGAAATAATTGTATGTTTTCTAATTATTCCTTATAATGGAAACTATATTTATTCTACAATAAAAAAGTAGTTTCTATATCGTATAAATTTTTCCATTGGTGAATATAGTGATTTAATAACATGTGTAAATTTATTTGGAAACTTGGAAGATCAATGATTTAAAATCAATTATTGTACCTATAAATTCCAATTCCCCAAGAATATCCAAAAATTTATTAAATTGTGTTAGAAAAATATAATTTTATGCAATTTCATTAGTTGCAACCATATATCTATTAAAATAAAGTAATGGAATTTTTTAAATTATTTGATGGTGATGAATGATATATATGTAATTCTATAAATAATGTTGAAGTTATTAACATTATATAAGTAGTTGTAATGAAATAACATAGTTTGAAAACTTTTCTCTTGGAGTTGAACATTACGAATTTATTTATAAATGGTAACATTGCATGAACATTCATAAATTATAGATTCTCCACACCAAGTATTTCAATGGAAGAAGTTTTTTAAATTTTCCCACATTGATGTAGAAATAACACTAAAAATATGTGATTTCCATAACAAAACCGATAAAATTACTGAATCATGAGACTGATCTGATATTCTATCAATTTTTTGATAGACTACATATTTTTTTGGTGGTTATATATTTCTAATGAATTTCATATTATAAAATATATTTATTTATTTTGATTGAAATCTATAATTTATCATTCATTCATATTTTTTACATATATCTATATATATTTATTTATTTATATTTCTATGAAACACTATTTCACCAATGAGATTATGAATTTGAGTTAACACTAAATGATATTCATCATGGTGTGTTATATATTTTAATGAAATGTTATGGGTACCATTTTTAGAATTCTTGAATTGAGATATTTAATATGCTAATGAGTTTCAAAATAGGTTTCTTGTGTTAGAGGACCCACGATTTTTACCATATTGGGTGTGATACAATATTTCTATTATATAATAGGGTTTCAACATCCATATTTGGTTTCCCCATTAACCAAGGATTGTGAGATACATTTCATGAGTAACATCATAGATACATAAGTTGCTAACCTAAGCCTTATCAAATAGATGATTAAAGGATGTTTGGGGAAATTATTTATAATGTTATCAGTTTTTTATTATCCAGTCATAGTTTTTTTCCTTCTTTTTATTACATTTAAAACATTTTTCCCTTGAATGATATAGATTTTGGAAGTTTACAGACATACCAAGATTACTTATATGATGTGATTATCTATTGGTTTGGGGATATATGATGTTCTCATTGATAAAGGTTACCAACGTGTGTTATATTCATCACAATGATCGACATATCCATTGAGAAAAAGGAATGTATTTATTGGATATAAAATAATGACATACTCTTAGTCACATGTTCACTTGATGACCAATACCAATGGATAATTTTAAATCTCTTGGTTTAATATTATTTAGTTGGAGGACACATGTGTTGCTATACATCTATTTGAAACAGATCATGTCATATCACATTTTTACTTGAATAAAATAGATTCCTTGGTAGTGTAAAATCATCGAAAAAATTATAAATTCAAGAATTCATATTTTTTTATCAAAACTTTAATTTTCCCATGGGTGACATATTTATATTTTCAAAATAGGGTTTATGTTTTATAAAATAAATAGGGATAATCTAAAAAAACAGTTTATGTAATAGGAATTATGGATATTTGTTTATAGGGAACTATATATGTATTGGTACTACATGATGTTAATGATTGTTTTTAAAATGTTATTTATAATAAATAAAAAATTATTTTTGGATTTTTTTCACAATTTATTTGATATCATATATTATAGTGGGAAAGTACAAAAATCCAATGATGCATTAGTGTGAGGGGCATATTTTTAAAAAAATTCCTTATATACATTATATTGTATGATATATAACATCTTCTATAACTGACTTGTATTTATACAAGAAAATCAAATTCCACGTTTTTAGAGTATCATAGAAACATGAAATGATATCATGCTGTAGAGAACCAAATTTTCATAAGATAAAGTTGAAATAATCCCCCACATAAATTTTCAATAATATAACCATTTAATAAAATGAAAGTCATAGGATAATATGTATTACATGATGGTAACTAATGTACTAATCTAATTCCATTACATTATTTTGATGGCTTCAAATGCATCTAATGTGCCTTTTGGGAATAAAGCTGTTGTGGCTTTTTCAAGATAATATGAATCATTAAAAAAATTGAAAGATGTAAATTTCATGACCAATGAATTTTTTTCATATAAAACTATAAAATAAGATTTGGAAACCTGATATGATCTTTTTATGTAAATTTTATATTTATTTTTAACAAATCATAAGAAAAATTACCTCATCTTACAATTTTCTGATAGAGATATTGATCAAAAAAAATTATTCTTTTATATTATCATAATTTCATAATGAGTACCCATAATAGAGCCCCTTTATTGATGATACACATGTGTTCCTTAAATAATTAAAAACACACTGATGGATTTCCGAGTTCTTGCAAAAAAATCAATGATCTTGCATTTTTCAACTTTATTGCTTCATGGTCCTTCAGGATTTGCGGAATTTCTATAATTATTCCCATTCTTGAAAAGATTATGGAAAGGGAGAACATGAAGAGAAATCTAATGTCCACAAAAAATTAATAACTATCGACTAACCCTACAAAATAGATATATCAATATATTTTTATAGTTACCATTTATTCTAAAAATATTAACTAATTTCAAAACCACCATTAAATAATATAGTAAATATTATCTCTCTACGTTATATATAAAAATGGTTTTTTATTTTTATTATGATTTCTAACATGCGCAATGATAAATATTATTTTCCAGCCTATAAGTTATTATTTATCACAATACATAATCTTGATCCATTTATAAACCTTATAATTTTTCAAATACATGAATAAATATTTAATTAAATATTTATTTATAGAAAATACATTATATTCATATTTTGGAGAATAAATATGTATTCATAATTCTATAAATAAACTTAATATTTTATTCTCAGTTAGAAGAATAAATATATATCAAATATTCACACAATTAAGAAAATTATTTAATAATGGATATATGATTATGTAATACCAAATGAATAATATTTTCAATCAATAAAACATGAAAATGATTATACTTTGGTATTGAGAATAATATGGATTACAATAATGAAATTCAATTATAATTTAACTATGATAAACAAATAAACATAGTGTGTGACCCTCCATGATTCTTTCTCATTGGAATTTAGAATGGATTTCCTGATGTTTATGATTCCTCTCTAGCAATGGGTAATGTCTTCAATGGGAATGAAGTTAATTTAATAATATCCACAACCACATGAGAATGAATACTATATAATATAAACCCATTTTAACAATATTTCATTGTGAATGTTTCACACATATGTCATCAACCAATTTGTGTGATATGAATTCACTTGAATTTCTAAAATAAACGCATTGTTACATAGTGACCATAGAATTTTTTTCAGTGGTTCTGTGTCATTAAAAGATTCAAGATATCAACTTCAATAAATATGTAAGGGACAAATCCATTTCATGAAAAATTATTTAATAACACTTCCAACATAATTCTCTATTTGTAACCAACTTCTTCATGAATTTTATCATCATGGTTTATGAAATAAAAAAATTGAAAGGAATGAATGAATTAATAATAATGATAAAGTCTAAGGGCTATTAAACATGTTCATAGACAGGATTATCTGATCATAAAAAATATGTAATTCTTATATAAAATTATTTCTTAGAATCTATCATCATGGAAATTATCAAATGAGAACATCATGAAGGGAAGTCTCATCTTTTTATTATTACTCACATGTATCCCTTAACATTATATGATTACCATCATAGAATTTTATCCATCTATAAAACTAAATTTTTAGGAACATCATCATGGAATTTCAAGGTTCTCATCATTGTGTGGATCTGTTATGACCCTATCCTTATAACAAATACTATAGGATATTATTATATTAAATTATTACTCAAAATGAACAATATATAAAATTATGTTCAATTATAATTTACTTCTTAGAATATATCTGTAATATTAAGTATAAATATATGGTTATAGAACACAAACTCCAACCAAATCTAAAAAGGAAAAGAGTAAACTATATGTATTTCAGTTTGATAGACATTATTGGATGATTATTTTTCTACGGAGTTAATGTTTTTATCAAGGGGTACACCACATTATCTTCTATAGAGAATTCTGTCACGTTTTTGTCACCTCATTAAGAAAATTATCTCAAGAGATAATAATTTTAAATTATGTGCTTCATATAATGATGTAGCCTTGGATCCCTTGAGAGACCCATCACTATTTTATTATTACAATAAAGTGTTATATGGTTATTATTATTAGGAATTTCTCAAAGATATTGGAAAAAATTTTGTATCTAAACTACTTTTTATCTACCGTGTAATTTTAAAAATATTAAAAAAAATATTATAGAATCACTGAACAAGTATTTATTTAATCTCTTTAGTCTCACAATACCTTTATTGATAGTGAAGTTTTATCCCAACGGTGATTTCAGATCATCCGAATATGTTTGGATATTAAACTTCTAAATATCGTATTATAACTAGTTCCTCATCTCCTCCATTGAACAATAATATATCATTAATACACATTAGATACATAAAGAGTGACTAGAATACCATTCAATAGTAGTCACCTGGGTTATATTGACATCTTCCTACCACACTTAAGTTATATGAAACATCTATCCTATTATATAGAAGATCGCACATTGGTTTCTCAATCACCGATACACATGAAATCCTTGCATTATTTTTATTTAATCATGTGTCGATGGAAAAATTTTCAAATAAATATTAAATTCATGTTTCACTAGAAACAATGAGCTATTGGATTGGTCTGTACCGAATCTCTTTGGTATCATGTTAATATATGTACTCTATCATAGTCTGATCAACCATGTGGATCTATAAATATGAATCACTATCCTAAGAATATATATTTCTTACTCAAGTACTCTGTGGGGAGTCATGTTTTTAACTAGGTTTTGAAATATTGTAATAATGGTATTTTGATTCAAATAATTATTATATTATTAACATAAATAATTATGCAAAAGGTTTCACTAAAACAAAACCTCTTATAAATAAATCCTCACATTCATTATTTGTGCAACCAAAATCCATTTTTGTATCATTAAGCTTATTCTTCAAGACATTGGTTAAAAAATTTATCCATAAATGGATATATCAAAATTTCATACCTCTTTGGAATCCTTTTGAGTAAAAAACAATGTAGGTTTTTTCATATATTCATATTCTTTGTGGTTCCAATTAAGTAATGTTCTTTTAACAACCATTTTTTCAATCTTTTAGACATGTCATTCAAATACAATAGGTAGATTAATTATTAATTTCATTACAGAACATGGTACAATAGATTCATTAAAACTATTAAATAAAGCTATTTGTAGCCTTTTACAAGGATTTTTGCTTTATAATAAATTACTTGTACATTCATGCCATGTTGCTTCTTAAATACCCATTTTAACAGAAAAGATTTTCATTTACTAGAGGATCCACCAAAATCCAAACTTTTTTTTGGTAAATGGAATCCAGTATGGAATTCAATGCTTCTATCCATCTGGAAAACAATGGACCACATCATGAGTCTTTATAGATAAGAGGATCATTATAATTAACTAATTACGAGTCACCATCCTCAGTGACTAGAAAACCATATCTTCTTGGTTCTCTAACCTCTCTTGTACTCTAAATAATTTCATCTCTCTCTATAAAATTCTCTTCCTTGGGGCCTTTTTCAATATTTCCATCTTCCAAATCTTTTATATCTTAATATTGTATGTCTTCTAAGTCAATCGCAGCCCCACTAACTCTTTTATATATGTGATTCCCTTCAATAAAATTGGGTCTTCTATTAACCAAAAAAATTATCTTTAGGGTCATATAGAAAATATCCTTTAGTTTTCAGAAGATACCCTATAAAGGTACACATAGTACCTCAATGTGTAATTATATCCCAATAAATGGTCTTAACAATCACATCATCAACCGACACCCATATAAGGGACAATATGGGTTTATTTCCATTACAATGTCTATATGGAATACTAATAAACACTATAGTTGGAAATTTGTTTAGATTGTACACTTTTTTTATAATGTCCATCCCCTGAAGGATAAGGGAACACATTTATAAATCATCATAGATCTCACCATTTCAAACAAGATGTGGTTAATTATTTTTATTATACAAGTTTATGGAGGTGTATAATGGGAAGTGAGTAGGGATAGAATCACAAAATCAAAAAAAATAATAAATGAATTATTAAATAATTTATTTTAGATCAGTGTCTAGGTATAGTGTCTTTATCATCTTAACAATATGGTTCTTAACATCATTATTTTACTCATTTAATTTATCAAAATATTAAAATTTACACTTTAACAGGTATAAATAAACATATCTAATAAAATCAACTATAAAAGTAAAGTGGTTTGATTACTGACCCCATACATCAATTGGAATTGGTCCACACATATTTGTATGAATTAATTCATGAAGTTCATTGGACCTTTCACATTTTGACAAAATATAGATTTCTTCATTTTCCCTTATAAATTGTCTTGAAGTACACTGTGTTTTTTTAATTCAAAATAATCAGAATATCCATCTTAATGTAATTAATTTAAATTATATTCATTTATGTGACCTATCTGAATATGAAATAGTTGGTTTCGTTATGATTCATGTGAAAAAATTTCATTATTGATTTCTATTACTTTTTTCATGTGATATTACAAATAAAACATTATTTAAATCTCTCGTAACATAAAAATGATATCTTTATAAAATAATCAATAATTGTTCCCAAATTTGTATAGTAATATATCTATATCTTGTTTGATATAAATAATGTTTTCAGTTACATATGAAACATAAAACCAATATTTTAAAAGCAACATCACTCTCATATTCAATGTAAGGTGGCATTCCCCAATAGCTACAAAATCATTTTTGGATTAATTGGCTTCTTGTAAGTGTATCAGATCATGGAAAATCATTTGGGATCAACTTGATTCATTTATTTGAAAAAATATGTGAGAACCACATGCTATATCTAATACCCAGTTCGTAGAAAAAGATAAATTATGCATGATAATAAATTCACCTGAATCTTCACCTTCCTTCGTTTCCTTGGTTTAATTTTTATTCCAGTGAACCTTATTTCCACATGGTAAATGGAAATAATCTTGTTCCCTTTCATGTAATGTTATCCTTCTAAAATTGGAAGGTAATTTTTATGAATATTTATATTAATATATATTATCTTGGGCTTTAATTTATCACCATGAGGATATATTTATTTTCTCACTCAATCTTCTTATCATCGTGTAGAAGTAATGTGAGATGATATAGAAGATATTTTACTACGTTGTTCAAATTGTAATTGAAAACAAAAGTAGAGAATATATAATGGGGTGATGGAAGAATGACATTAGTTTACTCTTCAGATGGAATCTAAAACACTAGAACCCCATGTTTCTCAATGTAGCCAATGAGTTTGACTATGTGATTAAAAAATGGTTCACCTTCTCTAGGTTTTCTATGAAAAGAGTTCCATGGATATAACATACTTTTCATGTCTCCCCTCACAAAGTATAGACTATAGTGATATTATAGAAATATATGTGAATTCATGTCTTTATGGGACTTCATGAGTTCATTAAAAATGGATGAAATCATTAAAAATTGAATGTTGACTATGTCTCTCACATATTTATCAAGGATACCAAACTCTTATACACTCGCCTCCTTTACAGGTGGATCAGGTAGTAATGATTCTAGCACATAATATTTTAATTACAAAAACAACACAACCAATATGATTTTGAATAATTCTTGTAAGTTAATACAATTTATGAGATGGAAGTTCCCTAGAATTGACCATAGGGATAATTTAGTTGATGAACTCTCCATTATTAATAATATTAATAGAAAAAATAATAGTAATTTAATTTATTACAAATCATGAGATACAAAATAAAATTTAAATTTTATTAAGTCTCCAACTATTTAATCAATTTTTATTGGACCTCTTAAATAAACTATCAAGGACCCATCAAATAAGACATTCTTGTGGAAAGGATCCACATTTCCTTTAATTATGATCTGGAATATGGCTATAAAAATCAGAAGATGGTATTTCAGTAAGCAGTATTTCCAAATGAAAATGTGTAGATCCTTCAACCATTGAGTGGACTACAAAATCCATAAATCCAAACTGGGATTTCCTTAACACATGAGTTCAAATTTTTCTTCAATGGAGAATGTATTTTAAATTCAATAATATTTTAGTTAACTCAAACCACAATCATAGTTATAAATCACTCATAATTAAAAGCGACCACAATTATGGTTTGAACTGAAACATTATCTATGATATCATCTTAATTTAGATAATGGAAGTTTTAATGACATTATATTAACTTGAGTTATTTCTTTATTATGTGTGAAATTTTTATTATTTTATTCTTTACGTGACCAATTAATATTAAATGGATTTTACAAAAGTGATTAAACATGATTTCATAAAATAATTGTTCATAATCAATTTATTTAAAATCAATATTATATTATTAATCTATTTATTTATGAGATCACAGTCTCGCATAAAAAATCATGCATAATATAGAAAAAAATAAATATGTAAATTTCACAATCATGAGCTTACCTTAAGGTTGATTTATTCATAAGACATTAAATTAAGCTCTGGTCTTAGGGGAAAACTCTTTATGGAAGTCTTGTTTTGAGAAAAAACATTCTACCTATTCACATGTGAATCAATAAGTTTGGATTCATCTCAGTTCCATCCTGAACCACCTACCAGCTTCTTGAGATACTCCCTTTTTTACACATGTTTATTACTCACACACATGGTAAGGGAACAAAAGAACTAGCTATGGGGAATTTCATAAACAAAATGTAAATATTAGGTCCAACATAATAAAATATGGAGAGATGACATGAAGGATATCATACTTAATTTAACAATAAAAAATTTCAACTCTATGTAATAAAATTAAATTTAATAAAACCAACTCAATAAAGGGTTTGGTCAGAGCACATTGTTGGTCATACAGATGCAAAAAGTATGAAATTTTTTCTGATAACATTAAATTGAATTAATTCATTATTATTTTGATAAGTGAACTTTTATTAATTAACTAATCGATTAATAAATTAATTTGTTAATTCTATTTATCTTAATGTTCTTCTGATGTCTCATAGAGATATTGATCACAAATGAATTTCAGGAAAATAAAAGTAATTACTAATAATTATAAATAATTACAAAGAATTTATTGATTATTTATTAATTCTCAAATGATGTTAATGTATAGTCAAACACCCCTCATCCCAAAAGTGGAATTTAATTAAATTTTTTAATTAATTATTTTAATGTAATTTAATTTAGTCGTGTAGTGGAAGACTACTCAATGTGGAATAATGTGCTACACGTCATGTTTTCCTATGGTGGTGTACCTAGGATATCCTCCTCGAGACTCAATATATATGTCAACAGGATAACATAGATAATATTAAAGATATACACACCACTCGTTACCCTGATCAAGTGTCTTGTAATCACACTGATTGTCTCGATGTGTCCTTAGAAAGAAATGATTAATGAATCACACTATGTGTATTTTTTATACATCCCATTTGTTTCATTAATATTTTATTTTATTAATCTCTTGTGATATAAACTATGTATTTGTCTACACTATTTGAACAACCCACCTCACTAAAATGATTAGACTACATGAAATGTAAAATAGATATATGATGTGTATTCTATAAAACATTATGCTAGGCTTCCCTAGTCAACATGTGGTTTAAAATAAATCCACAACATGTAATAAATTCTCACCATGTTTGTATCCCATGACACATCCAAATACTATGAAAATGGATACATGATGTGTAATCCTTCTACAAATATAAAACCCAATCTATTATCAAGAATCTTTATCACCTCCAAATAAAAACTCTAATTATCCATAAATTTTACCTTTTACTTTAGAAAATGTGTATCCCAAATAAATAATATTAAACCATTAGATAATATTAAATATTTTTTAGAATAAAGAATGAATGGTCAGGAAATGGTAACTAATCAAAAATATATATATATATGAAAAATCATCAAATAAATATTTATAAGCTTAAAAGTGACAACTCTAATACCAAATGATGGTTCTAAGTGCAACAATATCTAATTTTGGAAATAAATCTATTACCTATTTTTTAGATTCAGTGGATCATATTCAATGTGTGAAAGACATAATCATTATTTCCAAATAAATTTTTCATTTAATATTTACAACGAAATCCCAGACCCAAGTGATGGTATTTTTCTCATTAATTTAATAACTAATTTAAATATATTAGAGGAAGGATCCCCTCATATTAGAATCATTATTTGATTAATATATTGTTCTTCTAAATCCATTTTTCAATATTCCCATTTTTGTGTAGGGAGGAAAAAAAAGAGATCCACTCTAGTATTGCTCCACACATACCCTATTGGTCTCTAAACAATAGGGTTGTATTTCCAAGTGATATCATGGTAGATTGATCAACATTCATTTTCCATCTTCATCTTTTCAAGTTCTATTAATATTTAAAAAATTTCTCATATTCTTCTTATTATTTAATCGATGATAAAAAGGTTTAATCTAGAGTGGAATGAATTCTACACATTGATTATCAATTTTTTATTAACCATAAAAAATAGTGTTTAACTCGTGGACCATTTTGTTGCCACATAAATATGGAGGAATCAGTGTACACTGATTTTAGGAATTCTTAATTTAATTCAACCCATTGAATGTTGTTAATTTTTTAAATCCAATAAATATAAAATATCAATCTTACCACATGTGCATTTGTGATTAATTATAGAGAGGAACATAGAAATTACAATGTTCAAGTGAAAGACCTACTCATTTCTATGTTGGCCATATAATGTAACATAGATTCTCAAATTTCTCTATAAGTGATTACAAAAACCTAAAATAAAATTTTCCCTCTCTGCAGCATCATAGAAAAAATTGTTCCCTCTCTTTATCGAGTGTCCATTGTAGACTTATTCTCCTCATTGATCCAGAAGTAGAAAGATATTTTTTTTGTTAAGTTTTCCTCAAAAATAATGCCAGATACACCTTCTTTATGTGTGATTCTACAAGTTCATAGAAAATTATCTTTAATAGTATTTTTGGCCTAGAAAATCCATTTATATATTGAATGATACGAATTCACTATGTGAAATTCCAAGGTACATGTAATCCCCTTGTTTAAGATGAACCTGGATTTGGAACCTTGTCTCATCGTTGAAAATATGTATAGAGATATCAATATATCATTCAATTCTTCTCCACAATTCTTTATCGCCAATAAGAACAAATAATCCCTAGCCAAAAAAGAATTGTGCACGTGATAATAACTGATTTTTTTTTCATGTAAATGTTTTATGAATAACACACTCAACATACATGGCGTGTACCACTATATGTTGTATGTACCTGTACACAGGCACACATGTCCAAGACTTATGTACCTTTACACACACACACATCTCCGATACACAAAATTATAAATTTTAAAAACACTAAGTAAACCATGAATGCAAACCATTATACTAGAATTAGAGTACAATAGTGAAAGAAAAGTATATGAAGGTGAACTGGTCTAGAATACAAGCACACCAAATGAAATTTTGTAAACAAGTTATTGAAAATAATCCACAGAAAACTAAACCTGATCTAATGTGAAGGTGAGGTACTGTGACAATTATCTGAAGCCAGAGGAACATCTCAGCCTTTTAAATCTCACTAAGATCTATTCCATCCTGGTCCCCCCTAGACACTATCATAAGGTCACTCGTTTTTACTAGACACAACATGTGTGGGAAAATCCCATGTAGGGTTGAGTATAACAATACTCAGAAAGACACCCTGAAACCACAAATCAATACAAAAAGGAAGTGGTACAGTCACTACTACACATGTCTATGTCAATATAATATAACAAGGATTTCTAGATATACTCATACCATATCACTCAACCAGGGGTATTTCATAGTCACTACATACCAACATAGGGGATTCAGTCGGAAGATTCCACGAAGTATACAACCAGGAGAACACACTACTAATTCTGATAACCCTAATGAAATCCATATGAGGGGTACTATCTATCAGAAAACACCATGAAAGATAGAGATATATCGTGAATTATATGAAGATAATACGATATATTAGAGGAGGATCATTGTCTGGGACATGGAGTATACCAAATACTTCATATGGAATAACCTGCTAATCAGATGATAGATGTTATGGTGAAGTTGGTCACGTCAATACCAAATACTATACCTAGGGAAAGAATGCTGAATATAGGATCACAAATTGGGACTTAGAGGGAATTCCAACAACTGTATCTAGGAATTCATGTTTAAGGTATCATACTGCTCTGAATAAGAAATGATACCAAAAAACCATCATGGTAATGATAAAAAGAATGAACTCCAATGAATAATTTCCAAGATACAGTGTATGAGAGAATAAATTCTCATAGAGTATAGCATAGATGGTGTGTAGTATTCACAAATTCCATTTCCCTTGACCATGGGTACTTCCAGTTCAAACACCCCATGTCACTGAAAAACAAGTCCATGATTAAAACAATAATTGGTCTCATAAGGATCATATCGTCACGAGGGATCCAACACCAACTGGCCCTGCCCCCAGGTCCCATATCTTTTGGTCCATCACATCATATGCATGCTTTCCTTCTCCACCACATGTAGTCTGACATGATTGCATTCCCCTCATAGTGTCATGGATCTTTCACATCCCACACAGTCAGACACCCGCCTCTGCATGTGCCCCATGCGCTCCACCGGCGTACGGCCTCACCACCACTGTAGGCTCCCACACAGCCCTATCTGGTTATGCTCTACCTCTTCCACATGCCACCCCAATGGTGGCCCGGCATCCTACTCCCCATCTGCTTAAGACCAGCCCTTCCTAGATCTACATCGCCTCCTGGACCAACCGGAGTTGCCGCTCGTGCCCACCATCATCAGCCACCACCTGCCCACTCTGTACCACTATTTTGGTAAAATCTGCAATCATTCCATTACTTCTGCATCTCCTCATCATTGTTCTAAACACGGATCAATATATTCAAATCATTACATCATTAATTGGGGAAGCAACGATTGATCATTTTCATAAGGGTTTCAATGCACGGTAAGAGGCCCATAAGGCATGATGAAAGTAAGGAAAAAATTTGAGCATTGAAAAAAATGTAATAAAATTCCAAAATAATAGAAATTAGCCTTTTTAAAATTTTCCTCGATCTGTTCACATTATAATGAAGAAAAAAGAGGAACAATTAAAATCTATAAACAAAAGTCAACCCCAATAATCAACCCATAAATGTATTACCAAATCTCGCAATATGCATGGCATGTGAATCAATTCGTTCATCAATAGATTCATGCTCATCATATGAAATAATAAACATGGAATGAATAAAATTAAAACACACACACTAACTCAATTTTGGATCTATCATTGTGGAAGAATGATTAGATTGTCATTGTCAATGAGATCCTTTAACGGTGCTAGAAAAACAATCCTCGATCTGCTCGATCTATTGCCATTGTTTATCAAGAGAGTGTCCTTAGCACATCTGAGAGAAATTCCATGGTTATTCTGTTAGACCAAGATTCCTTGTTAAAAGTTTATTTAAAAGGGATCCAAACTACATCGAATAAAAATATTATTATTAAAATATTTTTATAACTGTTTCGTCCAAAATCTACATTTCATAGTTGACCCACGCTAGCTAATATTAGGTTTTACATAGGGAAAACATGCTAATATGAATGAAATGGTGGCCCCATATTTCTAATTTTGGGTTCTGTTTAGAATGTAGTCCACTTATTTAGGAAAACCATTCGCTCATGCTATTAGAAATTGAACATTTTTTAAATAATTAATCAGTGCACATCGGGATTCATAATCGTAATATGTCTCTACAGTTCATCTCATAGTTTTTCCAATTAGTTTATAAAAATAATACTGGATACATTCAAGTCATTCAATTCTCTCCACCTTACAACTTTACATCCTAGAAATACAAAACAAAGGGAAACTAAACAAAACGATAAGATTACTAAGCACCAATATGGGCCTCATGATCCCAAATGCTCTCCTAAAGATTCTCATGCTTTCACTGAACACCAACCGAGGGAATCACTTTCCCACAAAGGAACGTCTCCAAAAAATCCTCGATCTTTACTGTGTACTAAAAAAAATTCACTTCATCCTTGATGTATTTCTCTCCCTATTTGATGATGTGAAATGGTTGATGCACCTACCCTCTCACCTGTGACACATGGAAGACATCATGTACTTGATGAAACTCCAAGGTTAGGTCTAGGAGATACACCTCCTCACTGCCTCTACATATAATTCGAAAGGGGAAGATTAACCTCAGTGATAACTTTCCACCCTGGCCAAATCTGCACAACCCACGTCATGGTTAAACCTATAAGAACACATGGTATCCCTATTAGAACTCCAAACTTCTCCATCTCATGTAGGAATATGACTTATACTTTCTCCACATTGTCTTCAACAACCTATGGATGATCTGAACCTTCTCAGTAGTAGCTCTCAAAAAATTTGGGTCCATGATTGCAGACTCTCCTAGGTCATTCTAGAAATGTGGTTACATGTAGGGTTTCCCGTAAAAATCCTTGAATGGAAACATAATAATGGTGGAGTGGTAGATATTATTGTATGAAAGCTCTACTAGTGGTTGGTGGTCCTCCCAAAAATGACTGAATTCTCTCATGTAGTCCTGTATCAAGTCCTCTAGAACATTAATGGTCATCTCATTCTGGCCTTCCTTCAAGGGTTGAAACATTTTGATCATGCATGACTAAGTCCCAAAGGTATCTTTAAAACCCTTCTAAAACAGGGATGTAGACTAAGCATCATGATCTGAAACAAGAATTGAAGCAACTCCATGAAACTAAACTATCTCATCCATTTAGAGGTGACCCAATCCCTCTACTGAACTATACTCCTTGATAGGTTATAAGTAGGCTGATTTGGTGAGTCGTTAAAAGACCACCCAGATTAAATTTGGTCCTAAAGACATGTGTGGTAATCCTATCACGAAGCCCATGGATATCCCCTACCACTTCCACTCTAAAACCACAAGTGGTTGGGTCAAACCCGCTAGATCCTGATGCTCAGCCTCCACCTACTGACACATTATGCATTGAAAAAATATCTATGGCACCACTTTCATGATTCTAGACTACCAAAACATACATTAGAGGTCCTTTTACATCTTCTCCGCACTCGAATGTTCTACCAATTGGGATGTGGGGAACTCCCTCATAACCTCTTCCCACAATGCCACTGATAAAACTGTTATAATAACCCTGCTCTTTATTACATATTTAAGCATGATTTATTACATAAAAAGAACTTAAGAGAACTTCGAGGATCGATATGTCTACTATCTTAGGGAATTGGGAACATTACATGACAACATAATATATATAATACAAAATATTTATTGAAAACCTCTTTTACATGCCCATGAAATTCCTTTGTACTTATCATTGCATGAGATAACCTCAGGACATACATGAGAAATGGGTGAGCGATAAAGCCTAGATAGGGAGTAAAAAAGGCATAACACGAAGAATAAAGTATATGTTAGGAAATTGTAATATCAAATGAGAACCATAGATTCATGAACTTAAAGGCACTATATATCATGATTAACTTAACCTGAAAATGTGGCAACAACATACAACATGATATTAGTATGATCCGAGGCTCATTGCACATGGATTAGCATGACTAAACCCTCATTTCAGTTGAATTACCATGGATAAACACTAATTTAACTTTAATTAGCATTAGTAAACCCTCATTTCACATGGAATACCATGATACTAAACATTATCTATGCATTGGAGCGCTAGCAGGGCACACCCTTCATAAACATTTCATTTCATGCATAAGTGTTCCACGTTGATTATATATCATGAGATCATTGAACATAATAAGGTGTTCCATGATTTAATAATGAGGAATATATAAATGTATGTACAATTAAATCAGTATGTGGTCATAAAGTTAAATACCCTTGATAGATAAATAGCTATGGTATTCACTACACAATGATTTTTTCTTGTAAAATTGCGGTGCAATTTCAGCAGCATAACGACATGACATAAAAAATCATAAAAATAGATGATGAGAGAGAAGGAGATATAAAATAACATTTAAATAAAATGTAAACTAAAGGGTTATATAGTTACATGCCCCAAAACATGGAATTTAGAAATAAGAGGCGTAACATAAAAAAGAAACTTTAAGAAAGAAGAGAAATGGAATAACTTTTATGAAATTTTGGCAGGGTCACAGGTGTACATGGGAGTGATTAATGAGAAGGGAAAGTGGTATATGATCCTTAAAAAATAAGGGGAAAGTATGTGGGGTGCTAAATTATACCCCCAAAATTTTTAATTTAAATTAAAATGGTATTACAACAGAAAGAGACATGGATAAAAATGAGAAAGTACGGAATCTCTTACTTGAGTGTGTGACTTCAAGAGATTTAGGAGGGATTTCATGAGATCTTGGGGTGCCTTGTGAGGATTATAGAGAGTGGAGGGAAAAGTAGTGACCTCATCCATGGATTTTTAGTGAAGATAAGTCGGAGATATGGTGGTCTTATATGGGAAATGAGAGTGGAATTCTTTAATATTTCATAAACTTAGGTTTTGAAATATATATAATAAAATATTCAAAACCACAAACCATCCCATTGTTTTTACCATGATTTTTGAAAAGGGGGACTGGAAAAAATTATTTTATAAGTTTAATGGACTAAATTATTAAAATATTAGGATTTCTTATGTGCAGGTGAGTCACACTCTCAAGGAAATCATATTAAAATGATAAAGTATTTTATAAGACTTGGAGGGTCCACTACAACATCATAAAATTAATGAAAAAAACCTAAAATCACATTAATTTATTGGTAAAAAATATATTTTAAGAATACACCTTTTATAGTATTTTATTACATCACTATTGGGGCATTATGATGTCATAAAACACATTATATATTTACACGGTAATTAATTTTTACCCAAAAAATCGATTGTCTCCGAAAATTATGAAAAATTCAGTATTGGATAAATTCAAAGTCCTGATTCCAAAAATAATATTCATTTTATCTAAATAATTTTATAAATATTTTCATTTTCTCTTTTAAAATAATAACCGTTATTTATTGAAAATTGAAGGTTTTGACAAAAACATATTCCAAACCTTAATAGAAATTACATTTGACTTCATAAAAATTGTATAAAAATTTATTAAAATTACATAATAATATTATTTTATTAAAATATTGTTTATTTCAAAAATTTAATAATTTATAAATATAAATTCTTAAATTAAAAATGAAATTTCAGTTTTATAGTATGAAAAAGTAATTCTTATCAAACTGAGTACTTAATCATTTATGGAGTTAAAACAATATGGAATATAATCACCACTTATAATTAAAAGAAGTTTTATTTTAATAAAATTATAATAAAAATATTAATAGATCCTCAGTTTAATATAATAATTTATATATTTCTAAAAAGTACCATTTTACCCAATAAATCAATTTATCTAATTCATTATATTTTTAAGAATAACTATTATCATACATGAATTGATGGAATAAGAATTTTATTTATAAAAGGGATTACACAAAAAAAAGTAATTGATGCATTGTTACATAACCCCTTATAACACCCATGTAAGACATAAGGGTAAGGAATGTGATAGTGACAGACTCTTGGATAGGCTCAAATAACATCGCTCGGGTGGTAATCTCTATTAACTTCCACTTCTCCCATAGGTGATTCCATTCAAGTGTAAATTATTGAAGCTTGCCTTGGGCTTGTTCAAGTGGAAAGATTAGTGACACTAACTTCTTTCTAAGGTCCAACAAATGAGCTTCTTATGGCTCGAGTCTGCATTCTGAGGCCATCTTCTCATTTTTCTATGTTTAAAGGATTCTTTTTAAAAACCAAAAAATTATATCAGTCATGTGATCATTGTTCAATGGCTACATCATCAACAATAATGATACATAATAGTAATTTAAACCAAATAATATATTAAAAGAAGAGTGCATGTGTTTTTTATATTCATTATACATTTAATTACATAAAAGAAAGATGATTTTATTCATGAATATTTGGTAGTTATAACACCCCCCTTACGAAATTTTCCCTCAAAATTTCCTTTCCCCACACTAAAACAGATGTGGGTAACTCTGACTCATCACTTGTTCTGGTTACGATGTTACTTCTTCAAAGTTTTGGTTTCTTCACAAAACTTTGACGAAGGGGTATTGTCTTAATTTGTAGAATGTTTTTCTTACGATCCAAGATATTCACTGAATTCCCTTCATAAGAGAGGTAATTAGCCAATGGTTCCACCTCTGTATTGATTAAAATGATGGGTCAGATATGTACTTCCACAATAGTGATACATGGAATATGTCATTTAGTGGAGACAGGTTCAGTGGGAGTGCTAGTTGATAGGCCACTACTCTAATGTGATCGAGGATCTAAAAAGGGGTGATTTACATTGGACTAAGTGTTCTCATCTTCCCAAATATCATAAATATCTTCCATGGTAATATGAAGAGGAATACCATGTCTCCAACATCAAACTCTAGGTCTCGTTGATGATTATCTGTATAGATCGGTTGTTGACTCTAAGCAGCTTTAATGTGGTGATGGATGTTTTTATCCTTATCCACCATTTCTTCTCCATTTCTAGAACTAAGATTTTTCACTCCCCAAATTCATCCCAACATGTAGGTGTTCTTCAACTCATCCCATAAAGGGATTTATAAGAATCCATTTGGATGCATGAGTGATAATTATTATTGTAAGATAACTCAACTATAGGATGATGTTAATACCATCCCCCATTTATGTCTATTAAGAATGATCACAACATGTCCTCAAGTGTTTGGATATTCCCCTCAGATTAGCCATCAGTTTGAGGATGAAAATCTATATTGAAGTTCCACTTAGTATTCAGAGAATGTTAGAGACTCTTCCAGAATATAGAGGTGAATCATGGATCTCAATCGAATAAAATCAACAGTGGTAATCCATGAAGCATTACCACTTCTCTGATGTATATGTGTGAAAATATTTCCAATGTAAAATCCTCTTGAATTGCAATGAATTGTGCAGTCTTTGTAATACAATCCAGAACAACCTAGATAGCATTTTTTCCTCTAGATGTCTACAAAAGTATACTGACAGAGTATGTGGTTATTTTTCCCATTTCCATTTTTGTATGGGTAATTGTTTCATAATCCCCATATAATTTTACCTCTCAGCCTTCACTTGATGATATACTAGGCACTTTTATCTATACTCAACGATCTCTTTATTCTTGTAATACCACCAATAATTCTCTAAGATATCTCGATACATCTTTTTGTTTCTTGTGTGAATATTGGAATTCGAACTATTTGCATCATCCAAAAGTAGTTTATTTAACTCCATACATGGTAGAACACATAGTCTTGACACAAATATCAGAATTCCTTCTTCATTAACATTAATTTTTCAAGATTTACCTTTTCTAATTGCTTCCACATTCTTTTGAATTCCCATATCATCCATTTGAGAATCATTTAACCTTTCCAAAAGAGTCGATCGATAATTTATTTGTGAAACTTTTGATAATGTTCCGTTATATATGATTCCCATGTCCATCACCATCAAATATAAAAATATTGGATACTTTTCAATTCTCATCAATGAGAGAATCGTTGGGCCGTTTCTACTTAGAGAATTTTTCTCTTTGTTCACTTTCCAAGGATGGTAACAGATTGTGTAGTCATAGTCTTTAATAAACACTAACCATATTCTTTGGTGCATATTCAACTCTATCTATGTTGTCACGACCTGCCCTCGGGGCCCGTGTCGTGACTACCCCAAGCCCGCCTTCCATAGGCCAGGGGCTGGCGACTAGCACCAAGGCGTAAAATCCCAGTAAAAAGGGAAGGCATTGCCTTAATAAAGTAAACAAGCACCTCAGAGTAACAAGCGGAAGTAAAGCAGTACACAAAACTAGAATAATTGTGCTGAAGTAAAGGGGCCAGAAATACAAGCCCAACTGTAAAGTAAAGTACAACTCGAAAGGGAAAACAGCAACTGAAAGTACAAGCGGCTCCTGGGACGTCCTCCTCGATTCCTACCAGAAGGGTAGGTACAGATGGCTCAGCTCCTGGATCGTCCACCACGGATCCTACCTGAAGGGTAGGTGCAGATAGCTCCACAACTCCTCGGGTCCAACTGTCCGCTCCGAGCACGTCCCGCTCAGTGGTCCTCCTCCGGGTACCGACCTACTCCGTAAGCCTCAACCGCAGTCAGCGCTGTCCGTCGTCTGCAACCAACACAACGAAGTGCGGGCATAGCCCGTGCAGGGGTGAGTATAAGATACTCAGTAGGGACCCCGAGACCCTTGACGGTCTCCCGAAATCCACAAAGGATAAACCACAAGAAGGATACAATCACGAGTTTATGAAATCAACGGATTACCATTACCCAGGTATATGCCCATACATATACCTAAGTTATCAAGCGACCCATTTCAATCATGAGGAAACACAAAGATCATTGACTCAGCTCAAACCAGGATTTTCATTATCGAAACCGTAGCTGCTGAAGAGCCCCGTCTCTGAAGTGTGCAGTAGTCCTGTCACGACTCTGAGGTACTGCTCACTAACCTATGACTGCTGAGGTACTCCTCCTGTCGAGTACTGCGGGTCTGCTGCCAACTACTGGGCGCTCCGTCCGCTGAGGGTCTGCTGCCAACTACTGGGCGCTCACCCAAATAGCCTACTGAGGTACTCCTCCTGTCGAGTACCGCGGGTTTGCTGCCAACTACCAGGCGCTCCGTCCGCCGTGGGTCTGCCGCCAAATACCGGGCGCTCCGTCCACTGGGCTAGTCGACTCACTCCAAGTCGAGTCGGTCAAGCAGTCGTCAGGTCTCAGCCGGCTACACGGTCTCCGTACTCTGCACGCTCGTCTCCACCGTCGCGGGTTTGTCGCTACAACCAAGCACACACACTCCGTAAAGTATTGCGGGTCCGCCGCTACAACCAAGCGCACACACTCCGTAGAGTATCGCGGGTCCGCCGCTACAACCAAGCGCTCCACCGCCAAGGGTATGCTGCTGCATCCAAGCGCACCAACACTGTCAAGTACCATGGGTCCGCCGCTACACCCAAGCGCTCCACAGCCCAAGGTCAACAGAAGATTCAGCTCACACAGGTTCGGTAGCACTGTTCCACGTAGGATCGCTGAGTGCTGTAGTCGTCGTCGTCGAATCCACATAGGATCTCTGTACTGTCGTCGTCGCAGTCACAGTAGCAGTAGTAGTAGTCGTCACAGTAACAGTCGCAGCCAGCACTAGGGTCCCCACACACAGTAAGCTCGTTCGGAGGATCCGCTCCACGAGCCGAGAGGCTGATACATCAACTGTCACAAAGATCAGAGTTGATGTATCCAAAAGTTCTGTATCGTCAACAAGAACTCAACGCAACAGACGGCGCGTCGATCGGACGTCCGGTCTGAGAGTTATTGGCATTTTCGTTCCCGGGGCCCGGTTGGTTTTTAAGGCAAAACCAACCCGACCGTACTCCACCTGCGTCCAAACCTCGGGCGGAGTATGCCAAAAGATCCGTCTCACTTAGAGGATTCCATCAAAGTCGACGGCACGTCAATCGGACGTCCGGAACTCAAGATATGAGCGTTTCCGCTCTGAGGGCCCGGTTGGTTTCGTGAACGAACCATCCCGGCCGTACTCCGTCGGCACCCAAACCTCGGGCGGAGTATATCAAAAGATTCGTCTCACTAAGAGGAACTTATCAGAACTTACTGCACGCCATTCGGACGTCCGTAGCTCAAGATACGAGCGTTTCCGCTCCGAGGGCCCGGTTGGTTTCATGAACGAACCAACCCGACCGAACTCAAGGTAAACCGAAACCTTGAGTGCAATATACCGAAACGACCGTCTCGATCCAAGGATCGCGTTGCCGCAGACGGTTCATCATTCGGAGGTCTGAGGCTCAAGTTATGGGCCAAAAACCGATTCTGGTTCGAAACGGGGGGGGTCCGGGTCTGGGCCGACCCGGCCCGACCCCCCCCTGGGCGGCGCGGCGGACGGCGGCGGCGCGCGGCGGCGCGCGGAGGCGGCGCGGCGGAGGCGGCGGGGCGCCGAGGCGGCGCGGCGGCGCGGCGGGCCGCGGCGGCCTGGCGCCGCGAGGGGCCGCACGTGGGGCGGCTTGTCGCCGCAAGGAGGTCGCGCGGGGGGGATCAAACCCCCGCGGTTTTCAAAAGGCGGCGCGGCTATGCCGCGCCGTTATTTTATAAAAGCGCCCCCCCCCCCCCACGTGGGGGGCCTGCTGGTGCGGATCCGGGGGGCCGGCTGCCCCCCTCCCTTCAAATAACCCCCCCCCCCCCCCTCTTAAAGAGGGGGGTTTTATATTAGGTGGCTGGGGGATTAATTCCCCCGGTTTTAAAGATATCCGGCCGGCCAGCTGGCCGGCCGGTTTTCTCTAACGGGACCGGAAATTCCGGTCCCCCTTTCGGCTTCCGACGCCGGCGGCCCGGCCGCCGGTCTTCTCTTCCGCCGCGGCCCGGAACCGGCCGCGGTCTCCTCGTCCCGCCGCGGCCCGGAACCGGCCGCGGTGTTCGTCGTCCGGCGCGGTGCGACGGCACCGCGCCCCTTTCGTCGTGCCTTGATTCCTTTCAACGCGGCGCGACGGCGGCGCGTTCTTGAAGATTCTACCTCGGCGTGGCGCGACGGCGCCGCGTAAAATAAAGTACGATCATCCGCGTGGTGCGACGGCACCACGCCACTTGCTTCCATCCGCAAATATAAACAAGAACGATGGAGGGGGTTTCGGCCGTATTCGTGCGGTCCGGCCCCCCTCGCGTCAACAAAAACACTTATATAAAATATTAAAAATCCTCACGTAGACATGCGATCCACGAGCAAGAAATGGAATAAATTAACAATATTCAACAACCCCTACCTCGAAGGAAGCTCGCGGAGCTCATCAACGATCCGCGAAGGAGGAGCGTCGCGGAGGTCGGACGTCACGGAAGAAGACGTCGTCGGCATCGCGGTTATGGCGTCGCGGTAGACGGACGTGGGTTCGCCGCGAGAGGCACGTCGCGGAAAGTGCGTTGCGGCGTCAGACGTAGGTTCGCCGCGGAAAGCACGTCGCGGAGAGGATGCGTTGCGGCGTCGTGGAGGAAATCCAACGCGTTGCAGTCTGACGTCGTGGAAGAAGGACGCCGAGTTCTTCGTCGTGGAGGAAGAACTCACAAGAAGCCTCCCTCTTTTCCTCTCCGCACAGCAAACGCCAACCCGCAAAGGAAACTAAAAACTGAATTAAATAGAAGGGTTTGGAATTTCAAAGGTTTGAAATTCAAACCTCTTCATTTAATTCCCCACAATTAAAACTTAAGTTATAACTTAAGTTTATTAAAATTAAAGCATGACCTTACAACTTAACACAACACAACTTAAGTCTTTTGAAATTCAAGAGTTTGAATTTCAAAACATAAATTAAACTCACTTATTAATGACATAAGTTATAACCTAAGTTTACATCATTAATTGTGAGTTGGGGGGGTTAGAGGATATGAAGGGGTGGGGTTTGTGTGGGCCCCACCACCCACTTAACCTCCCAAGGGAAGTTGGGTTGTCACCCAACTTCCACCCAAAGTATAAAAACACTTAAGGAAGATAAAAATAAAAATTGAAGTTAAATTTTTATTTTAACATTCACAATTTTATTTTTACAACTCCCCTCGTGTAAACGCAACTTCGGGAAAGGTCTCCTTAAGCGAATATCGGCGCTACGAGTTCATCGGTGTCCTCGGATTTCAATTCCGAGCACCGGATCAAAAGTTAGGAATTCCCGCTCGTTCGTTCACTGAACGTACCCGAGCCAAACTTCGGAAATTGATTCCGGGCACTCCGGGCCTCGGAATCAGGTGCCGTCTGAAACCGCGCTCTTGTAAAATTCTAAAGAAAATTAAGAAAAAATTTCCCTTGAATTTTACGGGTCTTTACATTACTCCCACCTCAGGGCTTTACGTCCCCGTAAAGCTTCAACTCACACTTAAGGGAAACAAGGTAGTACTGAGCACGCAACTGATCTTTACGCTCCCATATGCTCACCTAAAGATCTCGTGCTACCCGAGAAGCACCCCAAAGGAAGCAACCGTTCACGTAGAACCTGCTCCTGTCGAACCTTGATCTCTACTAGAACCTCTGTGCTTTTCGCCCTGTCATCGACGTCCAACTCCCCGGGGTCGATGACGTGTGAAGAAACATACACGTATCTCCACAGCTGAGACACGTGGTGGACATTATGCACCCGGTGCGACTGAGGTGGTAGGGTCAAGCGGTAAACCTCCTCGCCTACCCAGCTGAAGATCAAAAGGGTCCATCGAACTTCGGAGATAACATGCCGCCTCGGCCACATCTCCGAAAACTCATCGGGGTGAGACCGTATAAGAACGTGTTCATCACCCTCGAACTCAAGAGGTTTCCCTTTTTAGGTTAGAACTGAAACTCAAAACTCCTGCTGCCACAAGGGTAGGGTTGACCAACTCAAGAGTGATCGGTCACACCCTCTTATGCCTGAGTTTAACATGTGCTGCCCAGGGTTTCCTTTTCGCCGACCAAGGAAAACCCATTCCGACGTTTGCCTAAAACAGTCAATCGGGGTATGATTTGTGAATCATACCCAGATCAACGTCGTAAGGCCTCTACGCTGCCACCAAGAGATTCCAACCGAAACTCTCACCTCGAGGTCAAATCACACCGTCAGCGTAAGTGTCATTATCGAGTCTCCTCCCAAAGGTATCTCCAGACGTGAGGGTCAAGTCTACGGCTTACCCGGAACCTCTAGGTCTGGGACATGATTCGTGGAAGGGTAGAATGATTGGTTCCTATGTCTATAGATATGGCAGCTCGTAGTAGACATAATTCGTACCCCGAATCATTCTTAGAGCTCCTGGGTCACACTCCTTGACCGCAATGCAGCTATTCTCCTCCCCAGCCCTCCTGCTCCCTGAGCCTGACGGGGACTACTAAGTCGGGTGGTCGTAACATGTCGAAATGTACACCACCACATGCTGCTCTCCAAGCTCCACTTCCACGTCTGCTACCCTGCAGATTCATCTGTCCTTAGCACTTCCTCCTCCTGAAACATTTTACACGCCCGAGTCTCTGAGACTGGCGCTAGTTTCCTGCCTTTCACTGCTAACGTTCACAACCACAAAGGTTCTCTCTAGCATCCTAGCATAGGTAGGAATGCATAGAGGAAAAGTAATGGTTCGGATGTCCTTTAGACACACTTCGCTCAGAAGTTCGAGTCTAAAGAACTGATCACAACGTAACCAACGAGTACCAAGATTGATTGGTAAGCTACGTTGAGTGCTCTGCTTCCGACATGTCGTACTGTCGAAGCTGTATTAGCTCCAGAAAACTCACAACCACCTCCTCAAGCCAGTCCTCAGCCGCCTACGAGTCAGGCTCACCTCGAAACTTGAGGGATATCTGGTGCTAAAACATATGTAAGGCACTAAGCCTGTGAGTCTCTGCTACCGGTACCGCCGGTAGTGTCTACTGACCAACAGGTAGTGACATAGCTGGCGCACTACCCGTAGGTACTATCCCAGGTATCGGTTCGCGTACCGAAGCCTCATTACTATAAGGACCAACCTCATGGTCTCTCACTGGAAACACCAGGAGCTAAGATCATCATCCGCTCTACTAGTATCCAAGCTAGGCGTAGAACTCTAGCAACTGCCTCCATCCAGTCCACTGCTGCCTGGGAAATCTGTCTCGCCTCGTATCCTCAGAGGCCTCTACTGCTGGAACTCGTGCATCGCGCTCTGCTAGCGTGCATCGTAAGCTAGTGGCATCCTCTTCCTAACGGGTGGTGGTGCTGCTGGTACACCACCCGATGGTGCCAACACTGAAAAAGAGCCCTGCACCGGAGTCTCGCTGCTCGGTGGGCCATCATCGAGAACTCTCTCGGAACTCCAGCTAACTACCTGCATGGTGACATCCTGAACAGTTGTGTCACGGTCAACGATTTATACCTGGTGAGCTGACCTGGTTTGAGCTGACTTTAATCCTTTTGGGAAACACACACGCAATCAATGTTTTCGTGCATTAAGTCGGAAATCAGAAGTCAGGGTCCTGGTGTCTGGATACGTCGGCCGCCGCACCAACACTGGACTCCCTGGACTGATAACCACACTCAATACGCTAAACATTATTGCTTCACATAGAAAAGATCAGAGTTTGCGGTAGAACCGAACTCCTATGATACCAATTTGTCACGACCCGCCCTCGGGGCCCGTGCCGTGACTACCCCAAGCCCGCCTTCCATAGGCCAGGGGCTGGCGACTAGCACCAAGGCGTAAAATCCCAGTAAAAAGGGAAGGCATTGCCTTAATAAAGTAAACAAGCACCTCAGAGTAACAAGCGGAAGTAAAGCAGTACACAAAACTAGAATAACTGTGCTGAAGTTAAGGGGCCGGAAATACAAGCCCAACTGTAAAGTAAAGTACAACTCGAAAGGGAAAACAGCAATTGAAAGTACAAGCGGCTCCTGGGACGTCCTCCTCGATTCCTACCAGAAGGGTAGGTATAGATGGCTCAGCTCCTGGATCGTCCACCACGGATCCTACCTGAAGGGTAGGTGCAGATAGATCCACAACTCCTCGGGTCCAACTGTCCGCTTCGAGCACGTCCCGCTCAGTGGTCCTCCTCCGGGTACCGACCTACTCCGTAAGCCTCAACCGCAGTCATCGTTGCCTGTCGTCTGCAACCAACACAACGAAGTGCGGGCATAGCCCGTGCAGGGGTGAGTATAAGATACTCAGTAGGGACCCCGAGACCCTCGAAGGTCTCCCTAAATCCACAAAGGATAAACCACAAGAAGGATACAATCACGCGTTTATGAAATCAACGGATTACCATTACCTAGGTATATGCCCATACATATACCTAAGTTATCAAGCGACCCATCTCAATCATGAGGAAACACAAAGATCATTGACTCAGCTCAAACCAGGATTTTCATTACCGAAACCGTAGCTGCTGAAGAGCCCCGTCTCTGAAGTGTGCAGTAGTCCTGTCACAACTCCGAGGTACTGCTCACTAACCTATGACTGCTGAGGTACTCCTCCTGTCGAGTACTGCGGGTCTGCTGCCAACTACTGGGCGCTCACCCAAATAGCCTACTGAGGTACTCCTCCTGTCGAGTACCGCAGGTTTGCTGCCAACTACCAGGCACTCCGTCCGTCGTGGGTCTGCCGCCAAATACCGGGCGCTCCGTCCACTGGGCTAGTCGACTCACTCCAAGTCGAGTCGGTCAAGCAGTCGTCAGGTCTCAGCCGGCTACACGGTCTCCGTACTCTGCACGCTCGTCTCCACCGTCGCGGGTCTGTCGCTACAACCAAGCACACACACTCCGTAAAGTATCGCGGGTCCGCCGCTACAACCAAGCGCACACACTCCGTAGAGTATCGCGGGTCCGCCGCTACAACCAAGCGCTCCACCGCCAAGGGTATGCTGCTGCATCCAAGCGCACCAACACTGTCAAGTACCACGGGTCCGCCGCTACACCCAAGCGCTCCACCGCCCAAGGTCAACAGAAGATTCAGCTCACACAGGTTCGGTAGCACTGTTCCACGTAGGATCGCTGACTGCTGTAGTCGTCGTCGTCGAATCCACATAGGATCTCTGTACTGTCGTCGTCGCAGTCACAGTAGCAGTAGTAGTAGTCGTCACAGTAACAGTCGCAGCCAGCACTAGGGTTCCCGCACACAGTAAGCTCGTTCGGAGGATCCGCTCCACGAGCCGAGAGGCTGATACATCAACTGTCACAAAGACCAGAGTTTATGTATCCAAAAGTTCCGTATCGTCAACAAGAACTCAACGCAACAGACGGTGCGTCGATCGGACGTCTGGTCTGAGAGTTATTGGCATTTTCGTTCCCGGGGCGCGGTTGGTTTTTAAGGCAAAACCAACCCGACCGTACTCCACCTGCGTCCAAACCTCGGTCGGAGTATGCCAAAAGATCCGTCTCACATAGAGGATTCCATCAAAGTCGACGGCACGTCAATCGGACGTCCGGAACTCAAGATATGAGCGTTTCCGCTCCGAGGGCCCGGTTGGTTTCGTGAACGAACCAACCCGGCCATACTCCGTCGGCACCCAAACCTCGGGCGGAGTATATCAAAAGATTCGTCTCACTAAGAGGAACTTATCAGAACTAACTGCACGCCATTCGGACGTCCGTAGCTCAAGATACGAGTGTTTCCGCTCCGAGGGCCCGGTTGGTTTCGTGAACGAACCAACCCGACCGAACTCAAGGTAAACCGAAACCTTGAGTGCGATATACCGAAACGACCGTCTCGATCCAAGGATCGTGTTGCCGCAGACGGTTCGTCATTCGGAGGTCTGAGGCTGAAGTTATGGGCCAAAAACCGATTCTGGTTCGAAACGGGGGGGTCCGGGTCCGGGCCGACCCGGCCCGACCCCCCCCCCCCCTGGGCGGCGCGGTGGCCGGCGGCGGCGCGCGGCGGCGCGCGGAGGCGGCGCGGCGGAGGCGGCGGTGCACCGAGGCGGCGCGGCGGCGCGGCGGGCCGCGGCGGCCTGGCGTCGCGAGGGGCCGCACGTGGGGCGGCTTGTCGCCGCAAGGAGGTCGCGCGGGGGGGATCAAACCCCCGCGGTTTTCAAAAGGCGGCGCGGCTATGCCGCGCCGTTATTTTATAAAAGCGCCCCCCCCCCCCCCCACGTGGGGGGCCTGCTGGTGCGGATCCGGGGGGCCGGCTGCCCCCCTCCCTTCAAAGAACCGCCCCCCCTCTTAAAGAGGGGGGTTTTATATTAGGTGGCCGGGGGATTAATTCCCCCGGTTTTAAAGATATCCGGCCGGCCAGCTGGCCGGCCGGTTTTCTCTAACGGGACCGGAAATTCCGGTCCCCCTTTCGGCTTCCGACGCCGGCGGCCCGGCCGCCGGTCTTCTCTTCCGCCGCGGCCCGGAACCGGCCGCGGTCTCCTCGTCCCGCCGCGGCCCGGAACCGACCGCTGTGTTCGTCGTCCGGCGCGGTGCGACGGCACCGCGCCCCTTTCGTCGTGCCTTGATTCCTTTCAACGCGGCGCGACGGCGTCGCGTTCTTGAAGATTCTACCTCGGCGTGGCGCGACGGCACCGCGTAAAATAAAGTACGATCATCCGCGTGGTGCGACGGCACCACGCCACTTGCTTCCATCCGCAAATATAAACAAGAACGATGGAGGGGGTTTCGGCCGTATTCGTGCGGTCCGGCCCCCCTCGCGTTAACAAAAACACTTATATAAAATATTCAAAATCCTCACGTAGACATGCGATCCACGAGCAAGAAATGTAATAAATTAACAATATTCAACAACCCCTACCTCGAAGGAAGCTTGCGGAGCTCATCAACGATCCGCGAAGGACGAGCGTCGCGGAGGTCGGACGTCACGGAAGAAGACGTCGTCGGCATCGCGGTTATGGCGTCGCGGTAGACGGACGTGGGTTCGCCGCGAGAGGCACGTCGCGGAAAGTGCGTTGCGGCGTCGGACGTAGGTTCGCCGCGGAAAGCACGTCGCGGAGAGGATGCGTTGCGGCGTCGTGGAGGAAATCCAACGCGTTGCAGTCCGACGTCGTGGAAGAAGGACGCCGCGTTCTTCGTCGTGGAGGAAGAACTCACAAGAAGCCTCCCTCTTTTCCTCTCCGCACAGCAAACGCCAACCCGCAAAGGAAACTAAAAACTGAATTAAATAGAAGGGTTTGGAATTTCAAAGGTTTGAAATTCAAACCTCTTCATTTAATTCCCCACAATTAAAACTTAAGTTATAACTTAAGTTTATTAAAATTAAAGCATGACCTTACAACTTAACACAACACAACTTAAGTCTTTTGAAATTCAAGAGTTTGAATTTCAAAACTTAAATTAAACTCACTTATTAATGACATAAGTTATAACCTAAGTTTACATCATTAATTGTGAGTTGGGGGGGTTAGAGGATATGAAGGGGTGGGGTTCGTGTGGGCCCCACCACCCACTTAACCTCCCAAGGGAAGTTGGGTTGTCACCCAACTTCCACCCAAAGGATAAAAACACTTAAGGAAGATAAAAATAAAAATTGAAGTTAAATTTTTATTTTAACATTCACAATTTTATTTTTACAACTCCCCTCGTGTAAACGCAACTTCGGGAAAGGTCTCCTTAAGCGAATATCGGCGCTACGAGTTCATCGGTGTCCTCGGATTTCAATTCCGAGCACCGGATCAAAAGTTAGGAATTCCCGCTCGTTCGTTCACTGAACGTACCCGAGCCAAACTTCGGAAATTGATTCCGGGCACTCCGGGCCTCGGAATCAGGTGCCGTCTGAAACCGCGCTCTTGTAAAATTCTAAAGAAAATTAAGAAAAAATTTCCCTTGAATTTTAAGGGTCTTTACATATGTGAATATAAACATGAGACTATTGTGATCCGTATATATTTCACAATTCTCCCCAAATATGTAATGTCATCAAATTCATAAAGACAATGTTAGTATAGCTAACTCCAGATCATGTGTTGGATATTTTTTCTCATGAACTTTCAATTTCCCAGAAGCATAGGTAATGAATTTTTCATTTCCCATCAACACATGACACATTCCCTTCTACAAGTTCTCCACTTCTGGGTAGTGTAAATAGGGGTTTAGTGATAAGCCTCATTTTTAGTTCCTTGAAGATATCCTTTCATTCATCACTCAAAGAAAACTTTACTCATTATTTATTTAACTTCATAAAAGGGTTTGACAATCATGAAATATTTCCCACAAATTGGTGATAATATCCAACTATCCCAAGGAAGATATGAATATTTGTCATATCTGTTGGCCTCGACCATCCCTCGATTGCATTTTTGTTATAAGGATTTATAGATATACCATTTATTGTGATAATATGACCCAAGAATGAGACTTCCTTCAACTAGAATTTGAACTTACTATACTTTTCATAGATCTTGTCCTTTCCCAAGGTCTCTAGTGTTTTTCTTAGAAGCTCTTTATGCTCCGCTTTGATTTTGGGTTATATTATAAAATTGTCTATATATACTACCACAAAATTGTCAAGGTACTATGTGAAGACTCTATTCATCAAGTCCATTAAAAGTTTGTGTTCATTTTTGTGTCCGAAGGGAATTACTATGAATTCATAGTCCTTATACCTATTACGAAAATAAGTCTTGGGGATATCCTCTTTCTTTACTCTTACATGGTAATATCCGGACCGCAGATCCACCTTGGAGAATTATTGTGCTCGAAGTAGCTGATCGAACAAGTCATCAATTCTTAGTATAGGATAATTGTTCTTTATCATGATTTTTTTGAGCTCACAAAAATCAATTCAAGGGTGCATTGACTCATCCTTCTTATTGAAGAAGAGGAATGGTGCACCCCATGGTGAAGCACTTGGGAAAAGAAACCATTTATATATATTCTCCAGTAGGTGTTTATTTATCTCCTCAAGCTCCACAAAATCCATTATATACAGATTCTTTGAAATTGGAAACGCTCTAGTTTTAAGTTCAATAATGAATTCAATATCTCTTCTTGGAGTTAGTCTAGGAAATTCCTCGAGAAACAATTCAGAAAATTAACTCATAATACACATGTCTTCAAGGATGGTTGTTTCCTTAACTCAATCATCTATTCAAGATATGTGTGATCATAGGGAAGTAATATCCACACTTGATATGATACTGATAAAGAAGATACATCCTCCTCCTTGCAATTGTACTGGATAGGGGGTCGATTCTCCATATAGAGTGTGATTTCCCTCTCACAAAAATTTATGTCTCCTATATATAGGGAAGGACAATCCATGACATGAATTGCATCAAATCCCACCAGAGGAAGAATGATGAGGTTTGCTGGGATGCTCAATTCAAAAATTATGACAGGGGAGGAGTTATATTCATGGGGTACAATAATTACCCAATTTTTCATTCTCACCAACATATCTACTTCTATGATTTTTTATGGTGTTGGTATTGTTCTACCAAACTTTCGAGATATAAAATAATTCATAAAACGAGAATCAAAAAGTACATTAACTATTATTGAATAAATAACTACCGTACCTATCACCTCTTCATTGTCAGGATTTCATTCAGTGGTAGTAATGGAAAAAGATCACCCTTTTTGCCTTGGAGGTTGTTGGATTCTTAATAAAACCCCTAACTTAGGGAACTAGTTTACAAAGTGTTGTGGTTCTTTGTAGTTGAAGCAATGTACAATGCGTTGAGGGTCAAATAGATGATTACTCTCCTCTATTATAGTAGCATATTTTTACTTTCAGTAATTGATGGTTAGGTACCCTTATCTTCCACACCTAAAGAATTTCCTCATCACCTTCAGGCACATTCCAAAGTGCTTCCTTCCGCACCTTTGGCAAGTAGGGTACTGAAATTTCTTAACACCATTGGATTTATCGACCGGACCGCTATAATTAACATCCTCTTTCCGATTTTTATTTCCATGATACCACTAAGATTCTTTTATCTCTATTTCATCATTGAGGGTATATCATACAATTTTCTCATTGCTATCAAAGTAATTAATTACTAGGTATTTCTCTAGGCTAGGTTTTAGCCCACCAAAGATGCAGTTAACATTGAATTAGAGGGTGAAGACAAAGTTAGAGGCGTATTGAGGGAGCCTTGTGATGTTTTCCTCATGCACTCTGATGGATTTTTCATCTTTTTTTCTTTAGGTATAGGATGTCCTTTTCCATATTATGTTATAAAGTTAAAGGAAAATATTTATCGAAAACATTTTATAGAAATCCTTCCATTCTAATGCCTCGATATCTTCTTTAGGCTTAGTAGTTTTGATCAATTTCCACCATTGATCTGCATCAACCTATATATGATAAACATCCATAAGAATATTCTCTTGTTTGGAACATTGAGGGTTGGATAAGATCTTCTCAATGGATTTGATCCATTGTTAGGAAACTGTGGGATAAGATGATCCATTGTGTTGGTCGGAGTGGATAATCAAGAGGGGGGTGACCTGAGTTCCAATTAAAATTTTCTGTTTAAAAACATTGTCTTAAAAACCCCCAAATAAAATACTAAATTAAACTGTAGTGAATTTATATCAATGTAAAGGTTATTTTGGGTTCTAAAGGGATTGATTATTTCCCAGTTAATCAAAGTAGAAGAGTTGATTAACATTTAAAACTAACTTACTGATTTACAACTAATATAAACACTTGCGAGTTTAATTATCAAAGTGACTTTAAAACAGTTTTGGTTTTAAAGTAATTAGCAGTGGAATAAAAAAGAATAACTTTGAAACAAACAGCATAGTAGATATAACCAAGAGGTTCAGTCTCAAGTCGAGACTTAGTCCTCTCAACAATTTATATAAATTTGATCCACACCCGGGATCGGGGTTCACAACAGTTTACAACTGTCCAGGTCCAAGACCTCTACCACTGTTATTCATGGGAAACAAAACAACAGCAACCAGCAATCCAGGTCACACATGACCTCTACCACTATTATAGTGGGAAATGAAAGATGTAAAGAGTTTTCTGAGGATTTACAGATCCTCCAGTTAAAGTATAGGAGACAGTGTGTGTGTTAAATATAGTAGATAACACACACTGCTCGAAATGTAAAATAATAAATCACAGAGCAGATATGTAGAGTTTAGAAATGGCTCAAGTGATTTTAGTGAAGCTTTTGACTTATTGAGTTTGATCAGAAATGGTTCTGAGTCCTCTTCTGGTTTTTGTCTGAAAAACAGAGTGTCGTCAGCTTGGCATCCAGGTTCAGAGATAGTGAAAGATTTAGTCAATGAAGTTCTTCAATATCCTCGTGAATGTACAGAACTCTTCTTGAGTAAGATTGAGTGTGTATGAGCTTTTGTGTCTTCCACAACTATCTCATCCACCACTCTTTTCACTCATATGTGTCTCATCCTCCACACTTTTCACCAACAGGGACTTCTAGTATTCATGGCACGAGCTCCAGCAAAAGAAATGATTTCTTTTTCCAGGTATGAGGTACGGTTCCCTGACATCCAACAACCTTCATTAAATAAATTACAGAGCATTAAAATATACCTAATATGACCGTTGGATGAATTAAATAAAGATAAAGAAATTCAAATAGTTGTTTATGACTATTGGTGAGTCAAGTGATCGGTAGGTCATCAGCATCAGCATCGGTGGCTAGATATCGGTGTGTCCAGATCGGTGAGTCAGAATATCAGCATCGGTGTATCATGATTGGTGACTCATTTGATCAGCATCGTTGTGTCATGATCGGTGACTCATTTGATCAGCATCGGTGTGTCGTGATCGGTGACTCATTTGATCAGCATCGGTGAGTCATGATCAGTGACTCATTTGATCAGCATTGGTGAGACGTCTTCGGTGACTCAGATGATCAGCATCGGTGTGTCATGATCGGTGACTCGTTTGATTAGCATCGGTGAGACATCTTCAGTGACTCAGATGATCAGCATCGGCGTGCCATGATCGGTGACTCATTTGATCATCATCGGCCTGTCATGATCGGTGACTCATTTGATCAGCATCAGTGAGACATCTTCGGTGACTCAGATGATCAGCATCGGTGTGTCATGATCGGTGACTCATTTGATCAGCATCGGTGTGTCATGATCGGTGACTCATTTGATCAGCATCGGTGAGACCGTTTTCTTTTGATATGGATTGGTGTGACCATTCAATTTTGATATGGATCGGTGTGATCGTTGTCTTTTGATATGGATCGGTGCAACCGTTCACTTTTGATATGGATCGGTGTGACCGTTCACTTAACAGAACACAAAGTGTCTGTTTGATCCAGAAGACTTCCAGAATACTTGTAAATCAATAACAAGCACAGATATAAACATGATCCAACCGATATAAACAGATTCACTAAAAGATTGTGATTATGTATATGAGAAATCCAACTGGATTAAGTAACAATGATTTGTGATTATTAAAACAGCAATCATAGGAAGAATTCAACAATCTTCCAGAGGGCTCAACAATCTCCCCCTTTTTGATAATCACAAATCTTAGTCATAAATAAAAATAATATATCATCAATAATAGTGACAAGGCATAATAAGAATAAAAACACAATGAGATATAAATCTCCCCCTGAATTTATGCCTTTGTATATTTATGTAAACATTGCTCCCCCTGCCATAGTATGTTTCTTCCGCATAGATATAAATCTCCCCCTTTGGGATAATCAAAAATGAGGGAAAACATATAAACAAGAGATTAAAAGAAGTCATCATAGAGAATAGAGAGAGAAAAAAAATGTTTGTAAACTACATCAGAGTACAAACAGAACACTATTCACCCTATCAACAACAAGACACAACTATTTCTTGGGATGTAACGGGGCTTTTCCTTTGTCAGAAGGATCAATGGTTGGTAAGTTGGAAGGCTTGGAGGCAGGGTGAACTGGGCGAATTTGAAAAGGTGGTAAGATGAATCTAGAAGGTGGAGGAGAGGATGCCACAGAGATGTGTTGTTGAGCAGTAGTAGCTGGTTGAGAAGATTGCTGAAGAACTGGCCTAGTTGAGATAGAGCTTGAGCAATGGAGATCTGATTTGGAGCAACATCAGAGGTACTGAAAGGTTCAGCAGTAGGAAGCACAATGGTGGTGGCTTGGTCATTCATATAAGGCTTCAAAAGATTTATGAAATCCTGAATAAGTTTTGCACCATACTACATAGCCTTTTCAAAAACATCCTTATTCTCCATGAACCGTTCCAAGGTAGGAGTAAAATCTTGCAACTGACAAACTTGAGTCTTGAAAGCTTGAGTGACTGGCGGTAGTTTCAGATTATCATCCAACACCTTGAAATCCGCGGTCATCTCATGCTTGGTATAAATCTTTGAAAAGTAATGATCAACCTTTTCCTTGATCTCTTTCTGAGCTTTATTGGCATCTTCTGAATATACTTTTACCATCTTATGAATGTGATCATTGTGCTCCTTCATCTTCCTCGACGAGTCCAAATCAAGAACTTGTCTAATGGAGGCCTATTAATCATGCACAATCTACCTTAGAGCCTCTAGCTCATGAGTAGTGATCTTGGTTACTTTGGCTGCACTGGCTTGAGCAACTATCTGAGTTATCTCAGCTTTCAACTTTTTTAGATCAGACTTCTTAAGATGTTCAATCATATTCCTCAACACTTCCATCATACCAGAGATGGTTGATCTAAATTCGTTTGATAAAAAACGAAGTCAGATTGTAGATCTTTTAGAGTCTGATTTAGAGAGGCTATATGCCTGCCAATAAACTCACCAGTATTGGCCATGTCTGGTCTAATATCAATTGATACTCTTGTTGAAAAGGCTTCCAAAGAATCTTTAGAAACTTGCAGAGAAGCTTGAGTAAGAGCATTTGAAATTTCTTCTCTGACTGTATCTCTCACAGCAGAAAGAAACTCAATTCTGAACTTATCAAAATCAGACTGAGAGACAGTAGAACTAGGTAGATGAACATCTGCAGAATCAACAATAAGAGAAGACCTTGCCTCAACTGGTTGGATTTCCTTCACAACCGCAGTAGTTCCGATTCTTCCTCTTCTTCTTCAGAATACTCTAAACCCAAAATAGAAAAACCAGGGTAATCATCCCAGACAGCAGCACACATAGTATATTTCGGTTTATCATAACTTTCTTTTCCACTGATTTCTAGAGAATCTCTCTTGCCACTGGTATTTGTTTCTTGCACAGTTTGATGTGGTTCTATTGGAGGTACAACAAGACCATCCACTTGTCGGTTCTCACCATCATCATCATCATCATCATCATCTCCATTCCCATTTCCATTCATCACAGAATATTCACTGTCAAAAACATCAGTGTCAATAGCTTCTTCATCACCAAGAACTAGTTCTGATTCAGGTAAGGCTAAAGGTGGACTAGTAGTTCCAAAGTACATTCTTCTCTTAGGGCTCACAGTATCCGGATCACTCCTATCATTAGGAGGTGACATACTTCCTTCTTCTATTTCAGCTACTTCCATCCCTTGTTTACCAGACTTTTCAGTGTCCTTATTCTTTTCAACATCTAATTCTTCCTCATCATCAGAATAAATTGGCTCCTCATCTGATTTCAAAACAGGGTCTCTCAAACCCTTCGGCCTCTTTCCATGATCGGTGGGATTGTAGGATTCATACAACTTGTCCTCATCTGCAACCCAACATTTTTTCCATGGGTTCCAATTTATTTTCATCCTTTTACAAATTTCTTTGTTAATACAAAAAGCACTATTAGATTCATCTATCTCATCAGCTTCATCAACACATTCCATATTCTTTTACATAGTAGAGATCATTTTGGAATAGAACAGGGCATTGGATTTCTTAGAAGGTTTCACCATTCCAGCTATGTGCACCATTAAATATCTACACAAATTGATCTTCTCATGGTTCTTTAGTAAAAACAATAGAAAAACATCCTGGAATTTTACAACAGAAAAATCTCTTTTCCTAGGGAAAATTTGTTGCTGAATAAACTTAAAGAGAAGTCTACATTCACCATCCAACTCTGAGGATGTGATTCTCCTTGACTCTATGTTTCCAGTCAAAAGCTCTAAAGCTTACTCATAAGAGAAGTATTCAGTGGTTGGAGGAATTTTTCCAGCATAATCCTCATACCGACCCTCATGGGGTACATTTAGACATTCATCCCATTGTTTAGATGAAACAGATATTTTCTTTCTTTTCACAACAGAAGACATTCTGGCAGCCTCTACACCATCTAAAGTAACTTTCAGATTTATATATAACTCATGCACTAGTTTGGGTAGTACACACGAGTGTTATCTGAGAACCAGGATTTCCATCCTTGCGATTCTAAAAATTGTAACAACAGTGACTTACATGTCAAAACCCAGGAAGAACTGACATCCTTTTCTACAGCAACAATCCGAGTTTCCAGGTTTGGATTTATTGATCTTTGAGTGGTACTACTCGACTCTCCTCGAGCATGATTTGAAGGTACATTACTGTCTGATCCTTTGCTTGGTCTCTTTTTCTTAGCCGTATGAAGATTCTGGGGAAAGAAACAGTTCTAAGGTTCGAAGTAGAGGAGAAGAGAGGATATAAGGCTTGGCGGGAAATGAAAGGTTGACGGTTTGGCGAATAGAAATAGTCGCGTATCATTTATTTCATCATTTAGGGTTCCTATAAGAAAGATAAAAGTAATTAATTAATTAAAACATAATAAAAAATAATAGAAAGATAGGTCGTTTTGACAGATCGGTTTCACAGATCGGTTTCACAGATCGGTTTCACAGATCGGTTTCACAGATTGGTTTCACAGATCGGTTTCACAGATCGGTTTCACAGATCGGTTTCACATATCGATTTCACAGATCGGTTTCATAGATCGGTTTCACAGATCGATCATACACAACTCTTGTTTAATAAAATTCATTCTTTCAGAGCATAAAGGCTTTGTAAAAATATCAGTGAATTGATTTTCAGAACTAATAAATTCTAGAGAAATATCACCTTTCTGATAATGATCTCTTAGAAAGTGATGTCTGACATCAATGTGCTTAGTCTTAGAGTGAGACACTGGGTTATTAGATATGTTGATCACACTAGTGTTGTCACAATTAATTGAAACATGTTTAAAATCAAATCCATAGTCCAATAAAGTGTGTTTCATCCACAGAATCTGTGCACAGCAACTACCAGCAGCTATATATTCTGCTTCAGCAGTAGACAATGCAACTGAGTTCTGTTTCCAGCAAAGGTAGCATCTGAATAACTAGTAAGGTCAAATGATTATCCTTTTGGATAAAACAAACCTAAATTCACAGTACACTTAAGATATTTAAAAATCCTTTTAACATCCAGTAAGTGTGATTATTTAGGATTAGCTTGAAATCTAGCATACATACACACACTAAATATAATATCTGGTCGACTAGCAGTAAGATAAAGTAAACTCCCAATCATACCTCTATAATTGGTTTGATCAACTGGTTTTCTAGTTTCATCAACATCCAATTTACAGGTAGTACTCATAGGTATATCACTTTCCTTAATAATATCCAAACCAAAACGTTTTAATAAATCCTTAGTATATTTACATTGATTTAGAATAATAGCATCTTTAGTTTGAAAGATTTGAAATCCAAGAAAATACTTAAGCTCTCCCATTAAGCTCATTTCAAACTCATTTTGCATAACCTTTGAAAAATCCATACATAAATAATTTTTAGAAGATCAAAAAATAATATCATCAACATAGATTTGTACTATTAAAACATCTTTTTAAATCCTTTTTATAAAAAGAGTTGGATCAGCTATTCCTTTTGTAAATCCTTTTGAAATAAGAATGTTTTAAAGTCTTTCATACCAAGCTCTTGGAGCTGGTTTTAAACCATTTAAAGCTTTAGAAAGTTTAAAAACATGATTTTGAAAATGAGGATTTGAGAAACCAGGTGGGTTTTCTAAAAAAACATCTTCAATAATAAAACCATTTAGATAATCACTTTTAACATCCATTTGATATAACTATAAATTCAGATATGATGTATAGGCAAGTAAGATCCTAATAGCCTCTAATCTAGCTACAGGTGAAAAGGTTTCCTCACAGTCAATTCCTTCTTCTTGATTGTAACCTTGTGCAACTAGCCTTGCTTTGTTTCTAATGATGTTTCCAGATTCATCAACTTTGTTTCTAAACACCCATTTTGTGCCTATGATTATAGTGTGATTAGGTCTTTCTACTAATTTCTAGAATTAGTTTCCTTAAAATTGATTTAGTTCTTCTTCCTTATCCATTACCCAAAATTTATCATTGATAGCATCATTGATATTTTTAGGTTCTAACTATGAAAGAAAAGCTTGATGATCAACCTGATTTCTTGGAGAATCTCTAGTCTATGTTCCTCTATCTAGATTACCTACAACAACATCTAAAGGATGGTTTTTTAGAATTCTAGTTGGTCTAGAAAAGGTAGGCCTAGAGATTTCAGATTCATCTACAGGTTGAGGTTCAACAGAAGTAGGTTCTGGAAAATTTCTAGAACTGGATGTTTTAACTACAGGTCCACTGTCCTTATCATTAAGGTTCAAAACAGAGAGATCATCTTCAAGATTTTCAAGAGAGGTCTCAGGTTCATGTGGATCAGTTTCATCAAATTTGATGTGAACATATTCTTCCACACATTTGGTTATCTTATTGAAAACTCTATAGGCTTTACTAGAAATAGAGTAACCTAGGAAAATTCATTCATCACTCTTGGATGCAAATTTGTCAAGATTGTATTTAGTATTTTGAATAAAGACTTTTCAACCAAAAACTCGGAAGTAGTTAGCCTTATGTTTCATATGGTTCCATAACTCATAAGGGGTCCTCTTAAGAACAGGTCTGATCAAGACTCTATTAATAACATAACAAGCTGTATTTACAGCTTCAGCCCAAAAATAAACAGGTAGGTCATACTCATTAAGCACAGTCCTAGGAATTTCTTGCAGGGTTCTATTCCTTCTTTCTACTACACCAGTATGGTGGGGTGTCCTAGGGGCTGAGAAATTGTGACTATATCCATTGTGTGAGCAATAAGATTCAAACTCATGATTTTCAAACTCATGGCCATGATCACTTCTCATGGTTTTAATTTTAAGTCCACTATGGTTCTCTACAGACTTGGAATATTTTACAAAGAAAGATCAAGCTTCACTTTTGTGAGCTAGAAAATTTACCCAAGTATATCTAGAAAAGTCATCTACAAGAACATAGACATAGTGCTTCCCATTTAAACTAGAAACTCTAGAACTTCCAAATAATTCCATGTGAACCAAATCGAGAGGTTGAGAAGTTGAAACTTATTTATTTGATTTAAAAGAAACTTTATGTTTCTTTCCCTTTTGACAGGGATTACAAACTTTGTCTGCTGGAAATTCAAGTTTGGGTAGGTCTCTAACTAAGTTCTTCCTAGAAAGTTTTCTAAGTGAATGCACATTGCAGTGTCCTAATCTTCTGTGCCAAAGCCAAGAATCTTTATGAAAATCATTTAAACAAGTAATATTCTGCTTAGCTAAATAATTTAAATCAACAGCATAAACATTTTCATTTCTTAAAGCAGAAAACACTAAAACATTTTTAGAATTTAAAACATTGCAAGAATCGTTTTCAAATTTAACATAAAAACCATCATCAAATAACTGAGAAATAATTAACATCATCTATTTAAATCCATCAACAAATAAAACTTTAGAAATTAATATTGAGTCAGTGTTACCAATCTGGACTAAGCTGATGATTTTTCCTTTTGAATTATCACCAAAAGTGACTAAGACTCCATCCACTTTTACTAAACTCTTGAAGCATGAGAAGTCTCCTGACATATGTCTTGAACATCTACTATCCAAATACAAAGTCTTTCTACAGGAGCTCTTTAAGCAGGTTCCCTACAAAACAGATTTAGATAGGAAATGATTTTGGTACCCAGATCTTCTTGGGTCTAGAAAGGTTAGCCAATAAAACTTTAGGTACCCATATTTTTCTAATGGGTCTCGTCATATTTCTAGAGTCAACAAATTTTGAAAGGTAAACCTTATTAGATCCATAACTATGAATATAACTAGTTGAAGCATATGAAGTTCCAGAACTAGCTATATTCTATCGAGATTTAAGAATGAATCTAGTTTTGGTAATTTTTCTTTGTCTAGGTTGGTATCCTATACCAGTAGTGTATCTAGGTGATATTTTCTTACCTAGCATCTGAGTAAGAGTATCTTTTCCATTGGTAAATTTCTCTAAGTCTTTCTTGAGTTGCTCATTAGATAATTTCAGTTCAGTGTTTTCCTTAAGCAACTGAGCATTCTTTTCCATTTCAATATCAGGATCAGATTTATGTTTAATAGTTAAAGAATATTGTTTCTTTAAACCTTTGTATTTGTCTTTCAGATCATTACAGGTTTCTTCTAACATAACACAATATTCAAATAGTTCATATTTTGACATGTTATCAGAGTCAGTATCATCTTCAGAATAATAAGAATTTAAAGCATGAGTTTCAGCGGTTACCTCAGAAGTGTTTGTCATAAAACACATGTTTTCCTTACTTCTGTGTTTAGTTTAAGAAACTTCATATTCAGTGGAGCTATCCTCAGAAGCACTCCAAGTAGCCATTATGTATTTCTTATACTTATTGTCCTTGTATTCATACTTCTTCTTGTACTTCAACTTTGGACAGTCTACTTTTATATGTCCTTTTATTTTGCACTCATATCAGACAACTTTATCTGATTAGTCAGATTTCTTCCAATCCTTTTTCCAATGTCCCTTGTTGTCATACATACCTTTATAATTTGATTTTCTGAAAAACTTCTTATTCCTATAAAACTTATTAAACCTTCTGGAAATGTGAGCCATCTCAGCATCACTATCAGAAGAACTTTCACTGTCTTCACAGCTTGAACTTTCATTTATAGCTTGGACCTTCTCCTTATCCTTGTTCTTTGAAGTTGAAGTATTGAAAGCAACAGACTTCCTTCTAGGTTCATCTTATTCTTCATTGTTAACCTTGAATTCCTCTTCATACATCATCAACTTTCCAATTAGTTCCTTGACTGGCGGTTCACCAATATCACATGATTCTCTAATTGAGACAGAAGTTCATCTCCATCTTTCAGGTAGACATCTCATAATTCTCATAATTTGTTCCTTTGATGGAACATCCTTTCCCAGAGAAGTCATTGTGTTGACAATTTCATTAAACCTGAGATACATGTCAGAAATGGGTTCATCAGGCTTCATCTTAAAATTATCATATTTAATAGTATAAGTATTCAATCTCATTTCCTTAACATTAGTTGTTCCTTCATGAGAAACAGCTAAGGTATCCCAAATTTCATAAGCAGTTTTACAGGCAGATATTCTATTAAATTCCTCATCTCCTAAAGCACAGTACAAGGCATTCATAGCTTTGCAATTATTATTGTAGGCAGCCTTAGTAGCTTTATTCCAAGTAGATCTAACAATAGTAGGAATTTTATATTCATATTCTATAGTAGTCTAAATATCGAAAACCATACTCTATAAATGAATTTTCATCTTGATTTTCCACTGAGCATAGTTAGTGCCATTGAAAAATGGTGGTCTATTGGTAGCAACACCTTCATGTCTATTATCCATGATAGCTTACTTAAAGCAAAGATTTTAAAGAAATAAAAATTTAGAAATAACAGAAATTTTAAGAACATTAAAATATGACTGAAATCACAGTTATAAAAACAGAGTACTTTAGAAAATATTTAAACAACCTCTGATACCAAATGTTGGTCGGAGTGGATACTCAAGAGGGGGGTGAATTGAGTTCCAATTAAAATTTTCTGTTTAAAAACATTGTCTTAAAAACCCCCAAATAAAATACTGAATTAAACTGTAGTGAAGTTATATCAAAGTAAAGGTTCTGTTGGGTTCTCAAGGGATTGATTATTTCCCAGTTAATCAAAACAGAAGAGTTGACTAACTTTTGAAACTAACTTACTCATTTACAACTAATATAAACACTTGCGAGTTTAATTATCAAATTGACTTTAAAACAGTTTTGGTTTTAATGTAATTAGCAGCGGAATAAAAAAGAATAACTTTGAATCAAATAGCATAGTAGATATAACCAAGAGGTTCAGTTTCAAGCCGAGACTTAGTCCTCTCAACAATTTATATAAAATTGATCCACACCCTTGATCGGGGTTCACAACAGTTTACAACTATCCAGGTCCAAGACCTCTACCACTGTTATTTGTGGGAAACAAAACAACAGAAACCAGTTGTCCAGGTCACACATGAGGTCTACCACTATTACAGTGGGAAATGAAAGATGCAAAGAGTTTTCTGAGGATTTACAGATCCTCCAGTTAAAGTACAGGAGACAGTGTGTGTGTTAAATACATCAGATAACACACAATGCTCGAAATGTAAAATAATGAATCACATAGCAGAGATGTAGAGTTTAGAAATGGATCTAGTGATTGTAGTGAAGCTTTGGACTTCTTGAGTTTGATTAGAAATGGTTCTGAGTCCTCTTTTTGTTTTTGTCTGAAAAACAGAGTGTCGTCTGCTTGGCATTCAGGTTCAGAGATTGTGAAAGATATAGTCGATGAAATTCTTCAATGTCTTCAAGAATGTACAGAACTCTTCTTGAGTAAGCTTGAGTGTGTATGAGCTTTTGTGTCTTCCACAACTATATCATCCACCAATCTTGCACTCATATGTGTCTTGTCCTCCACACTTTGCACCAACAGAGACTTCTTGTATTTATGGCACGATCTCCAGCAAAAGAAATGATTTCTTTTTGCAGGTACGAGGTATGGTTTCCTGACATCCAACAACCTTCATTAAATAATTGATAAAGCATTAAAATATACCTAATATGACCGTTTTTTAGATTAAATAAAGATAAAGAAATTCAAACAGTTGTTTATGACTATTGGTGAGTCAAGTGATCGGTAGGTCATCAGCATCAGCATCGGTGGCTAGACATCGGTGTGTCTGGATCGGTGACTCAGATGATCAGCATCGGTGTGTCATGATCGGTGACTCATTTGATCAGCATCGGTGTTTCATGATCGGTGACTCATTTGATCAGCATCGGTGTGTCATGATCGGTGAATCATTTGATCAGCATCGGTGAGTCATGATCGGTGACTCATTTGATCAGCATCGGTGAGAGATCTTCGGTGACTCAGATGATCAGCATCGGTGTGTCATGATCGGTGACTCATTTGATAAGTATAGGTGAGACATCTTCGGTGACTCAGATGATTAGTATCGGTGTGTCATGATCGGTGACTCATTTGATCATCATCGGTGTGTCATGATCGGTGACTCATTTGATCAGCATCGGTGAGACATCTTCGGTGACTCAGATGATCAGCATCGGTGTGTCATGATCGGTGACTCATTTGATCAGCATCTGTGTGTCATGATCGGTGACTCATTTGATCGGCATCGGTGAGACCGTTGTCTTCTGATATGGATTGGTGCGACCATTCACTTTTGATATGGATCAGTGCGACCGTTGTCTTTTGATATGGATCGGTGCGACCGTTCACTTTTGATATGGATCGGTGCGACCGTTCACTTAACAGAACACAAAGTGTCTGTTTGATCCAGAAGACTTCCAGAATACTTGTAAATCAATAACAAGCATAGATAAAAACATGATCCAACCGATATAAACAGATTCACTAAAAGATTGTGATTATGTATATGAGAAATCCAACCGGATTAAGTAACGATGATTTGTGATTATTAAAACAACAATCATAAGAAGAATTCAACAATCTTCCAGAGGGCTCAACACATTGAAAGGTGGATGCCTATATCTCATGAAACTCTTGATTGTGGCTTGTTCATTTTGGGGGGGGGGGTTCCTATTAAACCATGTTTCTATTTAAAATATGAGTTAGCTGATAGAGTATTGTGAAAAAAGTTTGTGATTCCTACTGCCATCGTATTGGGAATCTCATTTGAACTGTCGTCACATCGATCTTCACATCAGTTTTTATCCTGAGTCCACCTATTACCAGCCATTGGCTATAATAAAAAGAAATTTAGGGGTAAAATATAAAGGGTAATCTAATGAAAAATGGAATATCTTATAAATTTTATTTATTTCCTTAACTTATGAATTTATAGGATTTAATTCATGTTAGCCATGATCTACTTCCCATCATATATTCTTAAGGGCATTTTATTTATTCCCTTAATAATGTTTCATACTAGGATTATGAATTTCCCAAACCATATCCCCTGGGAGTGTTGAACCAAGAGTGCAGAAAGGCTCATTTTAGTGTACCAATTCCCTTTTGATTCTAGCCCAATGCGGCATTTTCGGGTTTTACCCCTAAATAAATGTGTTCCTGGGCCACCTCTACTCGTTTGTATCAAGACATGGATGTATTTTCTTGTTAAACCACTTACTCTATACTCACCAAAATTTAGGGATGTTTTTATTTTACATAGTCTTATCCTTGAGGCTTTCACTAGGGTTTTCTATTCATAATAAAAAAACTAAACTTATCCTCTAATACCAACTATAACAACCCTTCTCTTTATAACATATTTAAACATGATTTTTTACAAAAACATGCACTTAATACAACACCAAGGATTTAGAGGTTTACTGTCTTATAAAATTAGGAACATTACATGAAAACACAATAAATAAAATACAACATCTTTATTGAAAACATATTTAACATGACCACAACATTCCTTCATACTTAACATTGCATGGGATAACCTAAGAACATACATAAGACAAGGGTGATATATAAGGACCATTAAGGAAGTAAACAAGGCATAACATTAAGAATATAGTACATATTAGGAAATAGGCATATCAATGGAGAAAAATAGAAACATGAACATAAAGGAATGATATAGCGTGATTATCATAACAAGGAAATGTGGCAACAACATACAACATGATATTAGCATGTGCCAAGGATAATTGCACCTGGATTAGCATGATTAAACCCTAATTTCACATAATTTATCATGAGTAAACCATCATTTCAATTGAATTAGAATGATTAAAACCTCATAGATCACAGCGTATCATGATACGAAACATTACCCAATGGAGTACTATCAGGATGCACCCTTCATAATCATTTAATTTCTGGCATATGTGTTCCACAGGGATCATATAACATGGAATCATTGAACATCATAAGTTATTCCATGATTAAGGAATGCGGAATAAATAATTTTTATTACCATTAATTAAGTTTGTTTTCATAAAGTTTAATACCCTTGATAGAGAAATGTGTATGGTTTTCACTACACAATGATTTTGGCTTGGAAAATCGCGGTGCAATTTTGGCAACATAACAGCGTGACATAAAAATTCATAAAAATGGTTGATAATATAGAAAGGGATATATCATTAAATTTAATTGAAATGTATCTTAAGGGTGTCTTATATATACTTGTCACAACACATATAATTTTTATATATAAAGAGTAACATAACAAAAAAACATGAAGAAAGAAGAGAAAGGGAATAACTCCTATGACATTTTAGCATGGTAACAGGTGTACATGGGAGAAATTAATGACAGGGAAATAGGTATATCATCGTTGAAACATTATTAGGGATGTATAAGATAGCTGAAAAATAAAAACCCATCATTTTTAATTGAATTTAAAAGGGTATTACAACATAAAGAGGCTTGGATAAAATTGAGAAAGGAAGGAATCCATTACTTGAGTGTCTGACATCAAGGGCTTTAGGAGTTTCATCCTAATATAATGGGGTGCCTTGGGAGGATTATAAAGAAAGGATGGAAGAGTATAGATGTGCTACAAAGATTTTTAGTGAAGAGAAGTGGGATCATGTGGGGGTTATATAGGAAATGTGGGGGGGATTCTTTAATATTTCATAATCATCAGTTTTGGAATCTATATAATCAAATATTAAAAACCAAAATCCACCTCATGGTTTTTAACAATGGTTTTTTTTTCAAACGGGATTGGAAAATATTATTTTATAAGGCCAATGGTCTATATTATTAAATAATTAGGCTTTCTAATGTTTATTTCGGTCACACTCTCAAGGGAATTATTTTAAAATGTCAAAATATTTTATAAGTATTGGAGCGTCAACTATAGAATCATAAAATTATTCAAAAAAAACAGAAAATCACATTATTTTAAATTTAAAACATATATTGTCCTAATAAACCTTTTATGGTATTTTATTACATCACTATTGAGTCATTAGGATGTCAAAAAATACATTATATATTTACACGATATTTAATTTTTACCCAAAAATTCGATTATCTTATAAAATTATGAAAAATTCACCATTGTATAATTTAGAAGTCCTTATTCCAAAAATAATATTCACTTTAACTAAATAATTTTATAAATATCTGAAATTTTACTTTTAAAATAAAAAAAATCATTTATTGAAAATTGACGGGTTTTGAGAAAAACAGTTTCCAAATCTTAATTGAAATTATTTTTGACTTCATCAAAATTATATGATCCTATAAATAAATTTTATAATATTATAATTTTATTAAATTGTTATTTATTCTAAAAATTCACTAACTCATATAAATAAATTCTATAACTAAAAATAAAATTTTCAGTTTTATCGTATGAAAATACAATTCTTATCATACTGAATACTTAGACATTTATAGAGTAAAAAAAGAAGAAATATAATCACCACTTATAATTTAATGGACTATTATTTTAACATAATTTTAATAAAAATATTAATAAAACCTCATTTTCATATAATAATTTATATATTTCTAAATATTACCATTTTTCTTTAAAACTCAATTTATCTAATTAATTATATTTTTAATAACAACTATTCTCATAAAGGAATTGAAGGAATAAGTATTTTATTTATAAAAGGTATTACAAAAAAAATTAACTAATTACATATTACATAAACCCTTATAACACTCACATAAGACCTGAGAGTAAGGTGTGCGATGGTGAAAAACTCTTCAGGCGGATCAAATAACATCGCTCATCTGGTAATCTCTATTTACTTCCACTTATCCCAAAGGTGATTCCGTTCAAGCTAAACATGTTGAAAATCGGCTTTTTCATGGTCAAGAGCGATCCTAGTGATGCTACCGCATTTCTGATCTCTACAAAATGTGATCTGTATGGCTCGAGTTTACTGGATATGGTCATCCTCTCATTTTTCTAGGACAAAAATATTATTTTTAAAAACCATAAATTAATATCAGTCATGTGGTCACTGTTAAATGGATATTTATCAACGATAATGATAATTAACATTAATTTAATCCTAATAATAAATAAAAATAACATTGTATGTGTTTTATACATTCATTAGATGATTAATTAAATAGAACCAAAAAGAATTTTATTCATGAATGTTCGGGTTGTTACAAATGTGTGCCCTCATAAAGGAATGACATTCTCCCAAACATTCGAATATTCATTTAGAGCATGTCCTATGGATAACTGAGCATGTAGATAATTCCAGTTAGCATCCCTAATCTGTTCCTCCTAGACTTTTTGTATGAGTTTAGGGGTGACAACCATCAGCTCAAGGTAAGCTTCCCCATCTCCATCCACAAAGGATAACTGTAATGTGGCCAACTACTCTGATGCCTCATCCAGCAACTACAAACATGACCTCTTGTACAAAGAATCTTCCAACATGTTCTCCTTTCGAATAGTATGGATGATCTCACATTCATAATCCTATAGGAACTCTAGCCACTACCTCTGTATAAAGATTAAATACTTCTATGAAGAGATATACATGAAAATCTTACGGTCTTAGTAGGTGATAAACTTTTCACCCATCATGTAGTGTCACCACATCTCTAGTGAGAAGACTACAACTTCAAACTCAAGATCATGGGTCATGTAGTTCGGATCATGTGGTGTTAATTGGCTCAAACTATAGGCAATATTTTATTTCCTCAATATTAGAATGAATCCATGTCTAGTTTGTTATGAATTGAATAATACTACATACTGGACACCCTCCTATAGTAATCTCAAGATCAGGGCACTTGTCAAACGCCTCCAAAACTACGGAAAACCCTACTAGCCCTACTCTTTCCAGCTGAAAGGTTTCCCCTTTCGAGTCAATGCTATCTTTAGTGATGATATCTGAGAGAAATCAGGGATGAATCTCTAGTAATATTCTTCCAGCCTAATGAAGCTCCACACAACCATCAATATCCTAGGTGGATCCCATGCTAACACTAACCTGATCTTGGCCAGGTCCACTACCACTCTATATGATGAGATAACATGTCCTGGAAAGTGGACTACCTGAGTAAATAACTTCACACTTTGATAGATTCCCATAATGATGGTGTTCTTAGAGTACATACAAAATCATTCTAATGTGCCTCTCGTGCTCTTCTATAGACATTTATTACACAAGGATATAATCAATGAATACCACCATGATCTAGTCTAGGTATGGATAGAAGGTCTGGTTTAGGATCCCCATAAACACTACATGGGCATTCTTCATGTTGAAGGGAATACTCATCATGACCATAGCAGCATCTGAAAATCATCTTCAATATTTCCTCATCCAATACTCACAACTAGTTATAACCTAATCTAAGGTAAAACTTCAAGAACTAATGTTCTCCTCTTAGCTGATCGAAGAGTTTTTCTATCCTCAGAAGTTGATACTTGTTCTTAAACATCACCCGGTTCATGTTCTAGTAATAAACACCCAACCTCAAGCACCATTCTACTTTTTTGGAAATCAATATTGGGGCCACCAATCATGAAACACTAGGTCATAGATATCCTTTCCTCTAAAAATCCTTTAACTACACCCTTGGCATGAGAATCCTTCCATGAGACATTAGATATACTGCTGAGGATATTGGCATTGTCCTGGGGTGTAATTCGATGCAGAAATATATCTCTCGATGAGGAGGTAATCCTAGAACATCTTCACAAAATATGTCCTCAAACTCCACCACTACTACTAGAAACTGGAATCTCATGACTTATGCTTCCCCTAGGGTCAAGCTAGCCAGGTGATGAGTTATCGTATTCTCCCTCATATGCGTGAGTCCATCCTATGCTGACTCAGATTATCATTGAAAAAATAAGGAAAACCTCATCCCATCAATGTGGAAAACCACACCATTAGCCTAAAACATTTAATCTTGGCATGGACCAAATAAAACCAATCCATTCCAAGAATGATGTTGTAAAGCCTCAACACCAGCACCAATAGGTTACAATCAAAACTCTCACCTGAAAGGGTAAGATTAAACTATCATTAGAGATGTGTGATCATCAAGTTAGATCTAGAATGTTTCTTCAAGTGTAATGGATGAGTCAATGGTTCTACTGAAATCTTATGGTCTCGAACATGAGATGTTGTGAGGAAGGAGTTACTAGAACCTATGTCTATCAATATGGAAACTAGAGTATAAATTTATTAGATTGTACCTTGAATTATTCTTGGATTCCCTAGGTCATATTCCTCAACCTCATGTAGTTGTCCCCTCCTGTTTCCTCCATCTCCTTGAGCATGGCGCGGACCAGTAAGGGGTGGAGTTTATAACAAGTCAAAATATTTACCACCCTTACTACTGTCCCAGCTCCTATTTGATGTTTTCCACTCTGCTAATACATCTAATCCTATCCTTGCATCTACCTCAGTGATCCATCCACTGTCACCCATATCAACTCCATGTAAGTTTGTAAAATATTTAGCAAGATGTCCTTTATTGTCACATGAGTAGTATTTCTTCTCCCTAGGCTGACTGGGTCCACCTAGTGAACCTTGAACTGCATATCCCTTATCTTGGGTCCTCCTAATGTAACATATCCCATGTTCGGATCCATGAGAATGATTTTGGCTCCCGCCTGCCGAGGTCTCTACGCCAACCTATCCAAAACTGACTATTCAGATCCATGTTTGGATTCCTCTATAAAAACATATCTGAAAGGTCTGAGCCCGGAATTAATAATCTGTGACAATATCCATCGAAAACTAGGAATGGTTGGTGAACCTCAATGAATGATCATCTACTGACATGATACCCTGTTGATGTTGATGAAGCTCATGTATAAACACATCTCTCTACGTAACTAGAGAGAACTACTATTTAAATAGGACCTCAAACTCTACCACAAAAGTGTCTCCTCGTCATGGGTTTGGATATCCAAACACCACTATCACATTTTTATACAAAGCAGAAGGATCCCCGCTAGGATCACTATCTGATTGGCTGGTGTTCTGACAGTTATAAAACTCAGGTCACCGCCTTCATCCATTCCTTTTCCATTTGAGGGTTGGGTTCACCTCGAAACATGAGGGATCCCTATCTCAGGAACTCAGAAAACACAGCGAGCGTACGCTCCCCGTCTGATGGCACTACAGGTATAACTAGTAGTTTTGTTGGGTGGGGTATAGAAGGGGCACAACCTATAGGTAATATATCAGATACTAGTCCATGCACTGAGGCCTCAACACTGAGGGCATCATCCTTCTGATCGAGCTACTAGATCCCAGCTAGAATGAATTATGGAGGCATCTTGTAAGAAAACAAGATCTAAAATGATCAATAATTAGTTCGGGATATCTTACTCAAGAAGGTAATGTAACCACATCTCATTCATATTTTATGTATATACCATTGTTTTCCCTGCAACAAGTTTTCTCATGTACCGAGTTGAAAAGCAGTGTATCAGAGTCCTGATCTATGGATACGTCGACCACCGTACCAACACTAAAGTCCCTATCCTCAAAGTCAAACTCAAGACACATAACACTATTGGACCAAACCATACTCACAAATTACTAGTCTTAAAGTAGAATAGTCCACCTCTGATACCACTCATTCACAACCTATCCCAGTGGGGCCATGAAGTGACTCCCCAATCCCACCTCCAATAGACCAGGGGTTGGTGACTAGAACCGAGTAAGAATATCACTAACATGGGAGGCATTATCCTTATATACCTATATGCACACACACATCTCCAATCCAGAAATGGTGAAATGTAAAAAACACAATGTAAACCATGCATGAAAACCACTACCCACAACAAGAGTAAAATAGTGAGTGTAATGTAAATAAAGGCGAAACATACCAGAACACAAAACCACCAAAATAATTCATGTAAATAAGTTCCTAAAACTCTTCGAGAGAAAACCCTACTCAATCTAATGTAAATGTGAGGTACTAGGACTCCTGTCTAATGCCGCATGAACACCTAATCCTAAAAAATATCACTAAGATACATCTGGTCTTGGTCCACCCTGGACTCTGTCAAAAGGATTCCTGTCTGCATAAGACATAATATGTCCGGGAAAATCCTGTGATGGGGTGAGTATAACGATACTCAGTAAGACACCTCAAAACCACAAATAAATACAAAAGGTAAAAAATACAGTCATTAATACACCATTATATGTCTACATCATATAACAAGGATATCTAGATATACTTATTCTATACCACACATTCTCTGGTAATTCATAGACACTACATACCAATAGTAGGTATTTAGTCTGATCATTCCCCAAATAATACATCTGGGGAAACACACTCTTATGTCTAATAGTCATGACGACGTCCATCTGATGGGTATTTTCCATCAAGAAATTACATAAAAGACATTGAGAAACGCTAAATGGTCTTAAGAGAATATGATACATCATAGGAGGATCACATCCAGGGACATGGTGTATACTATCAATTACAAATTCATTAACCCAATAAGTAGAGGATCGATGTTCTGGTTCAATTGGTAATGTCAGTAGAGAATATTCTACACAGAGCATGAACACTGAATAAAGGATCCCACACAAGGCTTCTCGGGGGATTCCAAAACTCTATCCAGTATATCCTACAGAATGGATCATACACATGTGAATAGAAAACAATAACAACAAAACATCAGGGGAATAATATGGGTAAAAAACTCCAAATATGATCATCTAAGTTATAGTGTATGAGAGAATCAATTCTTGTATAGAAGAGGGTGGATGGTGTGTAGTAGTCACACGTTTCATGTCCCTTAACCCCAAATACTGCTAGTGAAAATAGCTCATGTGACTAATAAATGTCTAATATAAAACCCACCATTGATATCATAATGAACTTATTATCCCATGGGTTCCCACACCATAGACGTTTCATCAATCGGTCGTACGGTTTGAAAGAAATCTCCATTTTATAGAAAAGAATGGGTATGGGCCCGACCCGTTGGCTGACCTGACTCGGTGCATTGTACCATGTCCAACCTAGCCCATTGGTCCCAGTAGAGTTCTGGTTTGGGGCCTGTTGGGCTGTTGGCATGAACCGACTCACTTGGTATTGTAGGCAGAATCTGGCCAACTTTCTTCACCGTACACAGGCCTCCCGAACCATGTGCCCCACCTAGCTCCACGTTGCAGCCACGTCCCATGTTGTCGGCCAACCTCCTCTTTGTTATCCCTTCACACTCAATCTTCCCATGGCCTCGCCACCACTGTGGGCTCCCAAAAAGCCTCACGAGTCCACTTTCATTCTCTTCCATTGGACGCCACACTAATGGTCACCGTCCTCTTCCCCATTGGCCTAGACTGCTCCCCCCCCCCCCCATTGGATCTAGGCTGCCAACTGGACTAACTTGAACCGCCGCCTCGACAGCCACTGTGGGCCACTGCCAACACCATTATCCACTACTGTACTAGTCTAAATTCCGACATTCCATCTCTGTCACATCTTCTTTGTGTTGTTCCAAACTCGGATCCCCGGATTCGGATCATCGCCTCATGAATTGATGATGCGATGATCGATCATTAACATAATGGTTTCAAAGTTTGGGGAATAGGCCAAGAATGCATGGGGAAAGAAAGAAAGAAATTGTGGGGGTGAAAAAAATGCAGAAGAACACCTAAAATATATATATTGTACTTGTTTATGTCAGCCCTGATCCGTTCACAATAGAACGAGTAATGAATTGTAACAATTCAAATTTATAAACAAAATTCAACCCTGATAATAAACCTAAAAATAAAATCCCAAATATCGGAATACGAATGACCTGTGAATCAATCTGTTCATAAATTGATTCATTTATGTTGAAGTAAATAATGAATGGGGAAGGAATCAAATTAAAAATCCTTCCCTACCTTGAGGTTGGATTTATCGTTTTAATGGAACGATTGTGTTGTCATCACTGATAGGACCCTCTAACTCCACTGGCGCACTGATCGTCGGTCTGCTTGATCGGTCTCTACCATTTTTCTATACTGTTTAGTATCCACATATGAAGGGAATTAAAAGGTTATAGTGATAATACAAGAATCCCAAAAAATTTATTATTTAAAAGGAATAATCACTGCATTAAATAAAAATATTCTTATTAAAATATTTCTATTCAAGTTTAGTCCAAAATCTATGTTTCTCAATCGACTCATTTCGGACAATGTTAGTTCTCGCCTATGGTAAAATTGTTTCCCTGAATGTAACAGTGCCCTCAAATATCTCATTTGGGAACCTATTTAGAATTTATCTTACTTTTTCAGGAAAATCATTAGTGTGTGAATTTAGAAATTGTACATTTTTTAACGAGTTGATCAGGGCACATTGGGCCCTCGAATTGTCTGCCGTATCATCAGGTTTTCTAGGAATTTTCCCATTTAATTTAAATATGTAAATCCATATAAATCTGAGTCATTAGTCTCTATAGGCCCACTATGGTCTTGCATGGGAACTATGGTATCCCACTCTCACTTATCTGCTGCTATGTTGGTTGGTTGAGGTTGACTTTTTTCCCACCTAAGTAGTGGTGCACATGTCCCGTGAATAGCCGAAGATAGGATTTTTTTATTAAACCTACTAAAATAGAAATCCAAATATAAAATGATAAATTCTCAAATGAAAATCTATAACTCCAAATTAATCTTCCAGTTTTCCTTAAATAAAATGTATTGATATTCATGAATAGAGAAATTAAAATTTCATCATGAAATAACATTCTTTTTGTATGGGAACCTTCAAATCCTTATGTAAATAAATATATGTAGAGACTTGTTCAACTTTTTTTAAAAATTTGGGAAATATATAAAATTCCATTTTCCTAATTATTTATTCATTAAGATCAGTTCAAATAATAAAAACATTTAAAATATATAATTTACCATGAATGAAATTTCTTTCTAATAAGTGATTCAATAATAGTTGTCAAATAATCAAAAAATACAAAATGAAAATTGAAACGTCATTAAAAATTGAAACACATGGGCTCAAAAATACCCCCTTTAATTTGTTTTCAATATCTCCTCAACTTATAAAATTCTATCTGTGTGCTCCAATTCATATTCACATTATTGAAAATTAAATACATTGGGAATGTGGGGTATTTACACATCATATTTTCAAAAAAATAATCTTGTATTTTCATAATCAATGGATTGATATCACCTGATACATGGAAAATATATTTCAGTGAATTAAATCAATGTCTATGTGGCCTAACCTCATGTATAAATGAAGGAAAATGTAACCAAGGTTGACTAAGATGTCAATAAAATTTCACACATGTGATACCAAGCTCGGATATTTCCCAATTCTCAAGATAAGGTGTAAATAATTTGATTTCTCAATGAAATGAAAAATACTAAAGGGAAATAAAAAAAACACATCATAATGTTCTAGTACATAAGAATAACCCCGCTATAACTCACCCAATAAATCAACCAATATCTCCCACTTTATAGATACAATTATGAATGGGGGAATAGAGTGTTATTGGAATACCTAAAACATCAAGTAAGTTCCCCCTCAGTGGATTCACTCATTCATCGTCTTTTAAATTGATGGATTCCATGATGAACAACAATTATACATTAATTCCCTACATTTTATCCCATAACACATAAAATTATATTAAATAAAAATGAACCACGTGGTTTCTCATAAGTACCTCTGAGGCAAAGAGATTCCTCTCAACCGAAGCCACTCTTTTTATTATTACTTTGGAATTTCCTAGTAGTTGTGTGGAAAAAATCTTCAGTTAAAAAACCATTCACATAATTAAAAATCCTTTATTTACTTGATGGTACTTTTTTTAAATAAATTATTTTAATCTATATATTAATTATGGAATAATCAGGTTTCTTTTATTTTCTCCTTAAACTTCCGATTAGAAGGTTTTATTATCTAATTAGTTTTTCCCTATGATTATGTATTTATATGATTTTCATGAAATGGAATTTTATTCCAATATTCAAAATCATTTTTCCCGAAAATCTATCAATACTATCAATATCCTATTAATATTTTCCATTTTTCTAATAATGCCTTCTTAGATTTCATCTATTATGATCCTTGTTTTTTTATTTGGATCACCATTATTTTTGACATTTATTTTGAATAAATTCGATATACCTCTTCATCATCCAATTTTTATGTGGTTGGTATATGATTATTCTATACCATCCACAAATTAATGTATTTTGGATTTAAATTCTGATTTTCTAGTGAAACATTATCTTTAGAAAATAAAATTTCAAGGCTCTGGGATAACTTATTCTTGGAGAAGGATAACTTATGATAAGAGGATGATATCATGAAATTCACTCTAAAAAATGATTCTTTTTAGAGAAAATAATCTCATTGTAAAATTCTTTTTGAATATCACTTTATCTAATAACCTGATAAAATCTAGAATATGGGGATCCCTGATTCTTTAATATCACCTCTAACGCAAAAAACATCATTTTAGGGAGTTCGTTTTATCCTTAAAAAATAATAGTTATTCTAACCAATACTTCTTTATCTTCATTTTTTTATTCTTAAATTTTACTATATTCTTGTAAGGAATATTCTAGAACCTTTAAACATTTTACATTATCCTATAATTGAGTAGTTTTGGCATATATAAAGGTTTCTTGGAATTTCCCAAGTGTATGGAATGATTCTAGAAAAGCAATTTTAGAAAACAATTTGTCGTTGGAATAACTTTTCAATTGTAATTCAGTATGAACAATGGAATTCTCCCAAGCATTCACTTGGTCAGTCAGAGAGATGCAGTTAAACATCATACATAGTGAATCATATAATTTTTTAACTTCTTCATCAAGATTTGATTTTCCATGACGTGGTCCCTTGGATGTATAAAAAATACATCTAACCACTTCATTAGGAAATTTCAATAGATGTTATTTGAATTCATGGAGAAAATGATAAAATGATTCATTATCATAACATCTTTGAATGAAATCATTAGAATAAATATATAAAGAATAAATAATACTTATACCACTATGATTAACTTCATTTAGTGGTATTTATATATATTTACATTTCAATTTTCTTCAATTTCCATAAAACTATTTTCTTCTTATTCTTATGATCCTAACCAAAATTCTCCATCTGAGGATACTAAAATACCTTCTACAATATGGAGTTAATGAAATATACTAAATACAATCATGATGAAAATTGGTTATCTAGAGGTAACCTACCTTGGGAACCAATTGTAAAATCCAAGGACTAGTTAGGTTCCACATAGGGAGGGGGTAAATACATGAAACTCATGTTCTATGATTTTTTTTTAAATTAAATATCTTTATTTTTTGGTTCTTTAACCACTACAAAGAAATTATAAGTATTACCACATGAATAGTTTTCATAAAAGATGTAGAATAATGTAATATTAATAAGGGTCAACCAAAAATCCTACAACTTTCCATGTTGGTTATGCCCCAAAATATAAATCTTCACTATCTATACAAATAAATACAATGACATAGAATCCACTATGACCTCAATATAATGACACAATATCCAATATTCTTTCGCATTCTCTAATGGTCACAAGACACATATTCTCTTCAATGAACCAGAATTAGATAGATCATCTACTTGAATCTTTTTTCTATAAGAAAGATCGATTCCCCTTGCATGCTATGATTCTTCAAGGCATCCTATAGTTTTCTTGAACAATCTTATTGGCATAAAAACTCTTTTTAGATATTGAATGATATAAATTTAGAACATTAAATGCTCATGAACTTTTTATCTACTTCTTTAAGAATTAACCAGGTCTAATTATGTTCCTCTTTGATATAAAGATTTATAGGGACCTCAAAATATCATTCATTTCATCTCAATAATTCTTCATCATGTGAATGCACAATTAATCCACAATAAAACAATAATTTATCATGTGTTAATAACACATTTATTTCCTTAATTAATTGTCTTATAAATAACATATTAAATCTGAAAAATTATAATGTGATTACCCAATTTCTATTGGGGAATCATCTTCTCATTTCTTCCTCTGTATTATGGATATTTTTGGCATATCCATTTCATCCCCATTGAAACACATAAATACATTGTGGTGTTGTGCTTCTATCAAATTCAAGGCTCCCGTAGTGTAATGTTTTATACTATGTATTAGTTCTAAATATGCTCAAAACCAATTCTACTGTTATTTCAAAATCCATTTTTCAGAAAATCCAGGGCTACAACATTTCTAAATCTCCACATGACATGTTAATTTTAAATACCCATAGAATCCCATGCTAATTTATGAATCAATATAAATACAAAAAGATATTAGGCTCTTCATTCTTTAGTGTTTCTCACTACAGGTATCTTATTTTTTCATATATTTATAAATACTAAACTCGTCTAAAATACCATAAATCTTAGGACCTTCAATGAAATGTTTCTATAAATGGTTAATTTTGTGAAAATTTTCATTATTTATTCATTATATTTTTACTAAAGAAATTGTAAATATAATAATTTATCAATTTGATCACACTTTTTAATAAATATGGAATTCAATTTTTCTAAACACTAAACTTCATCCATCGATATCATGGTTTGATATTTATATGTTAATCCATTAAAGATGCCTAAAAATTATATAAAACTTGTACCTCAGACTCACCTAAATCACATGTGTTCAATGTGGCCAACATTATTTTGTATATGGATTTGGATCAGTCTTAGTGGATATAGAAATGGTAGAATAGCCATGAGTAACTAAAACCATGATCACTGGGTGGATGAACACAATAGGAACAACTTCATAAGATGTAAACTATCCAAGAGATTTATCAGATAATAAAAGAGATGAAATATGAAAAAAAACAATAATATGGGTGATAAATACGAATAGAATCACATAGCACATGAATAATCTTCTTGGTCACGTGCTACCATTAATAAAAACATGTTAAATAAACTTCTCATGATGGAAGCCTGGTTCGTCACCCAAAACACTTCACTCATAGGCCTCATGGGTCGTGCCTCAATTACTCTTTCCCACCATCTTTACAATGTACTCTCACATGATTGAGCTCTCCATAAATCCAAATTCTTTATTCCTAATATGTTCACTTGTGGGAGCTCTGCTATCCCACTCTCAATTCTCTACCACTATGTGGGCTGGCTACGGATGATTACTAGATGACTAAAGTAGTGGCACGCTTGTTCAATCAATGTCATGTGATTGTCCTATTTTTTTTATTAAACTGAAAAAATTGTTATGAAAGAAAAATTGAATTATAAAATTATAGGATATAACTAACTAATTTCATCTTAATTTTTTTCAAGAATAAAATATTTGTATTAATATTCTTACATAGAAACCTTCAAATTCCATCTTGAAATTTATTACTTTTTTAAAGGAACCCATCACATCCTCACAGAAATAAATATTTTAATAGTGTTCTTCAACTTTTTGTAAACATTTTTCACATCATCAAATATTATTTTCAAAAAAAAAATTAGATTTATTTCTATATTTAACCAATTGAAACATTTAACATGATGAATTACTAATGCATGACCTCAATTTCCATCAATTGAATCTATAGAAATTATTCACATATAAAAACACACCAAACACAAATTGAAACATCATTCACAACAAATGAAACTCTTGGGATAAAAAAATATAGGTATCCATATATTTATGGAGTTTTTGGGATAAAATTATTATTTAAATTTAAAAACCACTTAAATAATATAGTAAAAAACATTCATCCACATCCCAGATATAAATATCAATATATATTTTTGGCATGCGATAAATTTTCGAATGATAAATAATATTTTACAGTCATATAAATTAATATTTACCACTAGAAATAATCATGGTCTATTTATCCTCCTCAAAATTAATCAAATACCATAAAAAATGTTCAATTAAATATTTCTTGATAAATAAATAATATATTCACGGTAAGGTGAATACATATTTATTAAATATTAAATATAAAATTTTATTCTTATTTTCATAGTCTGGAAAATGTTTTTTTATTAAATCTTCACATAAATAAATAATGAAATGAATAATGAATTAATAATTTATTTATTTTCTTTGAATAATATTTACGATCAACAAAACCTGAAAAAATTATTCCTTAGTCTTGAGATTAATATTTATTTGAATAATTTATTTAAAATATAATTTAATTGAGATCAATAGGAAAACATCATGTGTGACCCTCTAGGATTAAATATCATTGGGATTTGGTGGTAAATACTAAATTATAAGATTATTATATAGTAATTGGTCATGTTACCCATGAAATTAATGTACAAATGTCAACAACCACACATGAACACTTATTTTTTAATATAATACATTTGTCACAATATCTCATTAAGTTGGTTAAACACATTCATCATCAACCTATATGATTGATATGCCTTTCTTTGAAATCCTAAAATAAACTAATCACCTCACTATGGCCATTGAATTTAATGTAATGTTCTGTTTAAATAAATAGAATGAGATATCAACTTCTATAAAGAATGAAGTGAAAAATAATTCCATAAAATATTAATCAATAACTCATCCCTCATTCCCCATGTAACTCCCCAACACTAGTTACCCAGAGTCGGAACATTATTACATAACATTGGAATGATCACAAGGTATGAAGTATCGAAAGACAGATCGGTTTAGTAGACTTGTAATTAATAGATACATAAATAATTTTTACATTACATTATAAAATGAAAGACAAAAACAACATTTCATCCTTTGAACACATTTATATTTCTTAGAATATCCCTGAAGTTCAGTCATAATACACATCTTTGCATCCTGTGAAAAAATAAAACATAGAAAGGGGTGATCTCAGATTCTTAGTAAGGATAACAATATAGAGACAACTTTCATAAATAAGCATAAACATTTTAGACGAAGTATAAGACTAAAACACAAGCCTATTAAACTTAAACATCATCATAATATGGAAAAGATAAATCAAATAATTCCATTTATTTATTCACATGGATATTATACTAGTTGAATAACCACATGTAATATCAATATCCAATTTCATAACGATGGAATGTCTAATGTTGGACATCATAATCACATAGTCAAAACCTCCTGAAAAGACTACAAATAAGATTTTTTCAAGGCCTTATACCAAGACACTAGTTCATCTCCTGAGACCTACCGATGTATCAAGGAGCTATAGAGGGATTCTCCCATCACTTACTAATTCCAATGCATTCCTCATATAAAAAGGTTGAAACATAACAAAAACATTCCTATTAAAACTAGCATACGAAACGCAAATACTTTAACCATAAACCATGAATGGTCTAAAAATAACACATCCTTAGTAAAACATATCACAAAACCTTTAATACAATATGTAAGATTTTTATCTTAATGAATCAACTTCAAACATGTGTAAAATACTCAAAGGATACTGACATGAATGAAATAAAAACTAGTTGAGAGAAATAACTCTTTCTTTTTTTTGAAATAATTCAAAAGTCACAAAATTATAAAATAAAAAAATTATTTGGAAATATTAATATAAACATGTAAGGGTAGAATAGACGATGTTATAATGGTGGAAAATAGCTGCACTAGCTGTATTAGTTAAAAAATACATTCTTACCTTAATTTTTTCGAAAAGGTCATAAAGTACCTTGTTAGGAAAACGATAGAAAGATTCAATTAAAAAAATTATAAATATTATAAAAAAGGTATTATTAGATTTAACCCATATTATAGGAAATAATAAATATTTTTTGAAATATATTTTTAAGAAATAAGGATGTGGATGACAAAGAACTCCCAGAAGATACTCACTTATAAACAACCTCGGATAATAAAGAGATTGTGAAATTTAACCCTTACCATGTACTTTTCCTTGGTTAAGGGTACTTTAACCTCATTTATAATAATCAAATCCCTGTTATTAAATTATATAATAAACATATACTTAAATATGATATCATATATGGTCTAATAATATTTCATTATTAATAATATTGCATTTGTATTATTGTTTCGGGTGTTACTAATTTGTTTTCCTTCATATGTTTTGTTACATAAATCATTTTCATTAAGGATATGATGTATTTGATTCATATACAGAATTATATTATGTTCTTATATAATATTTTTAATAATAAAATGAAAATTATTCTTGAATGGTATTATGGGGAATGAATCTCATTGCGTTCATGGAGACCATAATCCGTTTGTACGCCTGAACTCCACTTCCATTTCATTTTTTTATTTTACAGTAAATTAAAACTCAATGATACATAGGTGTATTATTATTATAGTATAATATAATATTTGATAAACGTTTTTTATGTTCATTAACACCATCCTTTACATGTTCCATGTATCGTATGAACGAGTCATATCACTTTGAGGGCGTGGTAATCTGCACGTCCTCAAATGAAATTATCGTATATATACAACATGAAAAGAATAAAGGTATGCTATAAAAGTGAATTAAATAATATCAGAGATAAAATTAATATCATAAATATCATATAAAATTATTGTTCCAACATCATTGCCACCATAAAAGGTGGTAGTAGAATATTGAACAATCATCGTTTCGTGAGGCTGTAGTTCGTCGTCCACAGAATCATTGTGTTCTACACCACTTAGATAAAAGTGTGTGTAATTGTATTTTGAATAATTCTCATAACAACAACCTAGTATATTTATTATACTTTTTTGTTATAAAATAAAGTGATAATTAGAGTTTAGAGGATTGGAGAAGAAAAAGAAACGAAATTAACTTAAGAGAAGATGTTACCTTTAAATCAGGAAACTCCTTTTAGAGTGAACCAAAAGGATTCCTTGAGTGCCTTCTACCTAAGGTAAGGATTATAATATTAAGGTATGGATTTATGGAGATTAATTGGGCATATTTTGGACGATCCAAGGGGATTGAGAGGTGTTAAAAATGGGTTAGAGGTGAGGGATTTTTATACTGGGGAGAAGGGGCTCTTTTAGAAAGTTTGAAAATATTATTTTATAATATAATGATTTTCAGTTTCTAAATTTACAAAGGTTGTTAATGTTGAAGAAAAGATGATTAATGTTTGAAATAAAATCATAAACTATGAATTCTATTTCTTTTTTATATTGTTATAATTTTAATAATATTATTTATTTAAATCATTTATTAATGAGCTAAACACTACATCATTATTGTGTCAAAAATAATTTTATTTATTTGATATCTAAAAATTATAAAAAAAATACCATGAATTAGGAAATATTTTTATATTTAAAATGAATATTTATAGTCTAAGGGATAACTTATATAACTCCATGTAAAGATTGTTTTACTGAAAGATATATGTTTATGTCATTTTTGTCTTTACATCAAATTAATTAATATAAAGTGTCATTATTACTCCCATGTGGATTCATGGGGTCTCAAAATCAACCCATGGATTCCCATTTTCAGAAATTTTTTATTCAATAGGGTTGGGACTCATGTTAGGGAAATTTAATAATATTATAATATTATTTTTACCCTTATTTACTGGATTTACCCTTTAACCATGGTAAATAAAATATTTACCAAAGTAATTATTAATAATGTATAAAAAAAGTTACCTATTTTCATAATTTGGACAAACTGATTCAAAATATGGAATTTATTTTCCAAAATTAAAAACACATAATTTTCAAAACTAAATTTAAAATTAATTCATGTTGTCAAAAAAAGATGGTTTTTAAGAAATAAAAACAATCCAAAGATTGACATGTGTTTATGTACAATTTAAATGTGAAATTACATCCAATGATCTAAATTATATTGAATGATAATTATATAATCTAATATTACTTTAAAACCACCAAAATGTATAATTTAACACTATAAATTATTTTGATTTAAAAAGTTGTATTTAATTAAAATTTAGTATTTTTCACTACTCATCAAAATATGATAGTTATCAGAAAAGTTCCAATAATTTACCCTAATCTAATTATGATATTTCGAATCCAGTAATGAACCCCAAATTGAAAAATTAAAATCATAAAATTTCAAAAATTGGGTATTACTATTCATATCGGCAAGTTTGATTGGTTTTGGTGTGCTAGAATTCAAAATTTCGTACAACACAAGCTATTCCATTATTAAAAGTAAAGCATACCATGGAATCATGGGGTTTTACACCCCACCCAACTTATCCAACTTCCAATAAATTGTATGATCATGGTTTACCTAATACATTAATATGTGTGAGTAATGAAGTTCATTTAAAATAATCGTAAATTCAATGGATCATTGCAGAAACCCAAAAAGAGGAATATCTGATGACACATAAACACAAAGAATTTATAAAGATGATTTGGCTCCCATAGTCTCTGGTTTAGGAAATTACCAAATTTGAACATCACCCGAAGAAGTCTCATCTTCATATGAGTACTCACAGAAGATATTAAATATTATTTATGTCTCATCATAAAATTTTATGTTACCATATAATAATATTTTTGAATATCGACATGGAATATAAAGGCATTCTTTATAGCACAGAATTGATATGACCTTATCAATGTAGTAGATAATATTGTTAATTATTAAATTATTTTCATGTGTAGAATTAAAAAAATATGTAATATGATCTTTAATTAATATTTTCAGCTTAGAATATACATGTCACCAAAAGTAATAAATATTTGTTTATGAAACACCAACTAAAACATAACTATAATGTTATAATAATATGTTTAATAACATGTGGATCTGGAAGTGTCCTTAAATTGTTATAGTGGGAATACCGTCTTTTCTAATCCTTTAATGAATCTGTCATCCCTCTTATGTACAAATCATATTAAACTCTATTCCAAAATAGACAATCTTATATTGAGACATGATTAAGATTCCAACACATATAATGGGTGATTCTTTGTAACCAATGGATACAGAATTTAGGTAGGACTACTTTTATTACTCTATAATGATCATGATCAATAATTTTATATTAATATCATAATGTTGAATCATTTATTTGATCAAGTTACACATTATATTCATCATTAATTGTTTGATTGAATTCAATTTATATCATGTTTTGGCTTGGTTTCAACATTAATGTTATTTTTATGTGTTTATTGTTTACCTTTTGATTCTATTAAACTGAACACAACATCATATGGACAATTCATTTTCTTCCTAATATTTCATCAACAAATCATCACCACCACCATCAATTATTAGACTGGAACCTTTAAGAGGTCATAGTTTATTTCACTATTATTTCCACTCTAATGTTCAAAACTATATATTATAGATGATCTCTTGAATAATGACGCAAGCTATCAAGTCCAAAAATCATTGTCGTTACATAGATTTTTTTAATGTCTATAATTCCTACTAATAAATATAGATGTGAATTCAAGGATGATTTTAAATATCCCTTTGAATATATCCTTAGACTATGATAGTGATGTTATAAGTTGTGTTTTCAAGTACCTCTATAATGAGGGAGAATTTAAACTACAATTGGGTTTCTCCCACTATTTACATATAATAAATCTAGATATTTATTTTATAAAACATATTTAAATGAGTTCATTCTAGGAACAATACATATAATGAAAATGGAAGTCCTCATAATTCCACCATATAGTTATTCACCAACCATGGAGGTACTCACCTTGGTATAAGTGAAGTATAAAACATTCAATGTATTCCTCGTTTTCAATGTTTAAAATTTCCTCCTCAAATAAATATAGGGGAAAACCTTATAGTCACTCACACTTTAGGGAATATTAATCTCACATAATATAGTTCTTCCACGTGATTGGATTCACAACAGTCATCCCAATAAAAAATGTTCACATATCAAGGAGGACATATCATTTCCAATCATGTAGATTTATGTAACTACAAAAATTATCCATGTGGGGATAGAATTGAAATTGGTAAAAATAGTGGTATGCCCCACCTCATCGATAATAAATGAAAACCCCATAGTTATCCTCCCCATTGTGATTAGACAAATATATCTTGATTTATTACTCATTGTGTATGTTGTAATTGTACTCCCAAAAATAAATTTTTTTTACCACATTTAAGGTCCTCCCCATTATTATGAATCAAAACTAAATGACTATAGTGGTCTAACCCTTGATTCTCTTCAAAAATATTCTACATGTGATAATATATATCCTCAAAATGAACGTCGTATATGTTTCTCCGTAAACCATATTGGCCCATATACAAAGGGGGACATGAATATCTAAATTCAAACCCACTAAATCATGGATCCCAAGATATGTAAAGAATATAAAAATTCATCTACTCCCAAAACAACTGGGAAAAATTTATTCCAAAGATACTTTTGGATCAATGAGACACTTAAAAATGAAAAGGAGGACTCTATCATTGTAAAGTCCCAGGTAAATAATGAATAAGACATATTTAATATTTTTTAATATTTTTTAATTAAATATTAATTTTACTTTAAAGGTGTTTCTATGTTTGATAGCGTGCCTGATATGCAACAATGAGTTTCTTTAGAATCTTACGTTGCACACTAATAGTATATTATTATTATTTTAAATGGTAGTTAAATCCTAGCCATTGTATTGGCTGGAATGAAAAAAACAAACTACAATATGATTATACTAGTTTATTAAATGTATTTACATTTATCCAATAGAAGTTAGAGGCTTAAAATATGAATATATCTAATTTTAAGCACAATTTACATTAAAAGGCCGATTTATCACCTTTTAATGGAGAACCCTTTTTAAATCTAGTTTTGGTCACTTTAATACATAATATATGACCAAATAAAATCCTTCTTTAGAATGGGGACATCAAAATTTACTTTGTGTAAATTTTTGGAATTTTTCCGACAAAGTTTATTTTTAAATGAATAGTAAAAACTATTGTACTTTAATTCCAAAGTGCATTTTAATCTAATTTATTTATATGGATAGATTATCTTATTAATTGGTTTTAAAGTGAAATAAAAATATATTTTTACCATTTAATCCAATGTTGGTCATTGGAAGCAATTTCACTTTGAAATTGGACTTAATCAACTGTCCATCTTTTGATAGTTATTGTTTCTTAAAAACGTGCTATTTAATTTAACAACGAGAATTAATTTTTAAATTAATTAATTACACTTTAATGTTTTGAATTTGGAAAAATGGAATTCATTTTTGAATTCAGAATATCAAATATATCTTAGGCTTAATTTTTGGTAATTTTCGGAAAAACATCAATTTTTTTATGAATAGTGAAACCACTTGGTGGTTGTTAAAAAAACTGTTTTTTTCATTTAAATGAAATTTTACCACTTCTATGAATTGAATTTCAAAAATCCGAAATACATGATTGTTATCAAGAACTAAAATGTGGTTCATTAAGATAAAAATAATTTTTGGTGAATAGTAACTTTTGACTTTTATTTACCGAGGTTAAAGGTAAATAAGTTAATTCAAGGTTAAAAAAATATTATAATAATTCAAAATTACCTTAACACTTGTCCTAACCATATTTTTTGAGTCATTAACGACCATGGGAGTCTTTGGGTATATTTTGGGACCCCTTTGATCCACTTGGAAGTGATAATGACAATTTAGATTAATTGATTTAAAGTAAAGGCCAAAATGACATAAACAAAAATCTTTTAGTAATTAATTTTTATATGGTGTAATATAAGTCCTAATTTCGACTATAAATACTCTTTGGAAATCTAAAAATATTTCCTATATCATTGTATTTTTTTATAATTTTTAGACATCAAATAAATTAAATTATTTATGACACAATAATGATGCAATATTTACCTCAATAATAAATGATTTAAATAAATAAGATTATAATGATTAAATTATTTTCCATAAAATGTCCAATTATGATTGGATGATTTTATTTTGAATATTATTCATCTTATATTCTACCTTAATGATTTTTGGACCATTAGAAACCGAATTGCATTATATTATAAAATAATATTTTCACACGTTCCAAAAGAGCCCCTCTTCTCCCTTATAAAAGGAGACCACTTCTAACGAATTCCACACACCTCTCAAGCAATTTGGCTCGTCCAAACTCAGCTGAATTGATCTCTAAACATCCATCGCCTCCTATTAGAAACCTTACCTTAGGCAGAAGGCACTTCAATAAGTTCTTTGGTTCAAACCAAAGGGAGTTACCCAAATTAAAGGTAACAGTTTCTCTTAAATTGTTTTCTTTTATTTTACTTCTCCAACCCCTAAAATCTTTTTATTTATTTCTTTTGTAACAATAACAGTATCCTCAATATACTAGGATGTGGTTATAATAATTATTCAAATTACACTTACATGCACCTCCATATAATGGATGAAGAACATAATGTTTCTGTGGATTGCAAACTAACACCCCACGAAACGATGATTGTTCAATTACATCTTACCCCCTCTCATGGTAGACATTATGATGGAAATGTATTTAAATATGATATATATTATATTTATGATTTCCTTATGCTTCTGTACTTCCCATTTATATTATTCCTTTATGGTTTCCATAGTGGTTAAATACGATAATCTCATTTGAGGAAGTGCGGACTACCGCCCCCTCAAAGTGATTTGATTCGTTAATCTTATGTGGGGTGTATAAAGGATAGAGTTAATGATATTATATACGATATTATACTGGAATTATAATATACCTATGTATCATTATTTTTTATTTCCATTAAAATAAGAAATATAAATGAAAGTAGTGTTCATGCGTACGTACGGCTTACCGTCTCCATGAACGGTGCATTTCATTTTATACCTCTAAATGTTATGTACTATTATAAAAACATGTATATACTATATATATATGATATATATGATATCTAACTCATGAATATCATTCTATTTATAATGATCCTTTGACCACATGAACAACATGTAATTATAAGAAGTCCATTTTTGACTCAAGTACTAAATATCTACAAAACGAACATTATTAACATAAATGATTACATAATGTTTATAAGATAGTAATAAGTGATATAAAAGGAATAATAAGTTTTAAAAATTTTCTTAAGCAAGTATAAATTAACTTTAGTCTATTATTCAGGAGATTAAATAACAATCGAGTCAAGTCGGACATGAGGTTAGGGATCCTACCTCTTTCTTTTTTTCAAGTACTCTATTTTATGTCATTTATTTTATGCTCCAAGTTATTATGCTAGAGGATGTTCTTTTATATTCACCATACTGTAATTTGTATTTTCATATGATGAGAGACCCCCTCTTACTCTCATCAATTCATTTTATGAATTTTTATGTGGCGCTGTTAGGCTACTGAATTTTTGTAAGGGATTTTCTTATATCACTTTTAATTCCGTGAGATTTCCATTGTTCGCCACTTATTCATTGCATATGGTGTATTGTGTACAGCCATTTGATATATTTTATCATTATCCTCATTATATTATTGGTATTCTGTGATTCATTTTGTGTTTATTAAATTTTTTTCATACGACTCAGTTGATTACAACGTGGAAAAGGGTTTTGTCTCACTTTTTATTCTCGTGAGATTCATGCTATATTTGCCACTATTTCCTTTTGTGTGGTGTATGTACTACACATGATTGTACTCTTTATGTAATATAATTTAATTTATGAGTATTTACATCTTCATTGTATGATCCTTATTTCATGTGGCATATGTTTTGTATGTTACCAAATCGGTAAGGGAACCTTTCACCCTCCTCTTTTTAAAAGACTTCCTTTTGTTACGTCTTTTAATTTACATCTTCTTATGTTGGGATATATTCTTCTATATCCGTATTGATGTAAATTTTATGTACATGTGATGAGATACCCCTTTTTATCTCATAAACTCATTTTCTAAATTTTAAAGTGACGTCGTTAGGCTCTCGAATTTTTGTAAAGGGACTTCTTAACCCAATTTCAAGACTTTGGGTTAAACTTATACTAGTTGATTATGTCATGATATAAGTATGTGTGAAAGACCTGTGATTGTTTTACACTTAATATCCACTTATATTGGATGTATTTGTATTTTTCACACATAAATTATGTCATTGATTTATCCTTAATCTAAGGATACCGTCTTTATAAGGGATTGCGTCTAAATTTACATTCCATTGAGACTTCATTATTTTTATGCACAAATTCACTCTTATATGGTGTATATACTCTCCTTTGACATATTAGATCATGAATCCTTTAATTCCCATGATATTATAATGTTATGATTATGTTTTATTCCAAAATTATTTGTATTCAAGCGTCTCTCATTTTGTTAAAAACTCTTTAACTAAAATATCATTTTAAATGTTTTAAAGATTTATTCTTCTAAATATTTATCATCAATGTCCTTGTTTTCAAAATGGTTTTGAGATTTATTTATATGGACATTAATGTTTTAAAATGTTAATTTATTTAAAATCTTCACTGTGGTATGGGACACATTGATTCAAAAATCTTTTTATTAAATGTATTAAATGGTTATTAAAATGGTTTGATAAAGCATTGTTTATTTCAATATCTTGATATGATATATTGTGATTGGAATGTGGAAATTTTATATTTCCTTTATACTTGTTTTATGTGTTATGTTATGGTTATTTGGCATTGTTTACGTATATCGGTGGTTCCATGATAAACCTAGGGCGGGTGAGCCCGAGATAGCTCTCCAATGCATTGGGTAACATGATGGAGGTAAACGTTAATGTTTCTCCTAAGAGATTTAGGGAATATACTATGATGGGTATTCCAAATGTGACTCCCTATGTATCTATTATATCTTCAATGTAAGTATGTCATGAATGCCATAAGTTACCTTTATGATTTATGTTTTCTATGTGTTATTCATAAATCTTATGATTTTGTAAGGTATGTTATGATTGAAAAGTATTGGTTTCATTGATTTGTAATTGTTGATGGGATAATGTTCTCTTTCCTTATTTTATAACCCTTACTGAGATTTTTATACTCATCCCAAGTTTTTGAAATGTTTTTCATAGGACTTAATGATTAATAGGCTCGAGGAATGGATCAATGAAAAGTCATTTTGTCTAAAACATGGAACTAGACATGTTTCTTTTCAACAGTTTTTATTTAATGATAAAATGGATACTGAGTAGTATTGTCTACATGTAATATTCATGTTTTTATGTATTAGTTATGGCCTAATTCTCTAAAACTATAAACCTGAAAAGATCATCAAGGTGAATTATTCGTTTAAATCAAGATTATGTAATGTTTTATGGCTGGGTCCTTATAATCACCATGTAAAGGAAAATAGATAATAAAGAAATACAAATCAATCCATGATCTATTTCAACTATATAATATGAAACTCCAAATGAATTAGAAGTGAAATATGTGTCTTAACTATAGTTTCACCCATGGGAGATAATTCCTACCATAAATCTAGGTTCTTACATGATGAAAAATTTACCAATCACATTAATGAATAATCTCCCATGCATGAGTAAAAATTTCACCTTGGTAAAAAATGGATATTTAGTAAAAATGACACCATTGTAAAAGATGGATACTGAATAAAAATTCAACCTTTTTAATATATGGGATTTTTATGTATGTGTTATGACCTAACTCAATAAAACTATAAAACTAAAAGATCTTTATTAATGAAATAAAATTAAATTGAGTCTGAAGAAACATTATTGCATAACTTTTAAGGTTAGTTCCTTATAGTTGATATCATAGTGTGGCATAGATAATTTTTGGGGTTGGGATAATGTTAATATATTACCAATATAAATATTTTACTTTATTTTTACGTTGAAATGAAATATCATTTGAATATTTCCTTGTTTATTTATAAAACTATATATATTTAGAATGGTTTTCTGTAGAGGAACCATGGTATCTAAAGTTAGAAGGAATCAGGGGATGATATAATTCTTAATATGCAACTAGTTATGTTTTGAAATGGATTTGAGAAGTTCGTTACAGGGAGAGATTATTCTAAATAGGCATTAAATGGTGGTTTTTTCCATGATAGAGAGTTTTCATATCTACCATAGAGAAACATGAAGATATTGGATCATTTTATAAAAAAATCCAATTTTAAGTATATCATCAAACCAATGGTAGATAAAGGATGTAATAATCCCCATAAAATATATTCAATGCCCTGGGATGTTTGGATTTTCAAAGTTAAGTCTTTTAATTTATTACTTTAATGGTGATTTCAACTAGTGGTGATCTGTGGTCATAAATATCAGGGAAATAGAATAGATTGATGCATTGGAATGAGATGAATATAAGAATATATTCATGGAGAAAAATATTCCTAACGATTTTAGAAATAGATTGGAAAAAAATTCATGGAATTCAGGGAATAGGAGGAATATTTAGTTGATGCGTATGAAGTATACTTAAAACAATTGGTAAAGTACACACCAAATTTTATCCATATTCATTAAAATGTGATTAATCATTCTTACTAACAAATGATGAAAAAATATCAAAGGGAACTGGCTTATTGTGGTTTTAAAATTCATGAATTTTTTTTTATATTGGATAAAGATGAAATATAGTTTGTTAATGATCATGTGTAATTTTAAAAATAGAAGAAAATGATGTCCATGTGTCAGGAATAAGGGAAGAGTAGATCAATGAAACCTAATTATAATAAAATTATGTTTTCAATTTATTTAATTTGTAGTTAAAATAACACAGGGGAATATCTTATGAATTCAGGTAAGTTCTTCAGTTTTCTAGAATTTGTGAGTATGGATCATAATTTTCAATGAAAATGATATTGATCATGGTAATTCCAATTCTAATAGATAGGTATTAAATTATCTTAAATGAAACGAGATAGTCCAATATGCATTTGTGTTCTCGAATAAGATCTTCAATGATGGTAAGAATACAATCTATATACTAAAAGTTGCTTTTAAATCCATTGTTAATACTTAAGTAGTTTTTGTAACATCGAATGATGTCGTATTAGCTACATTTCATATTTATTTAGATTATTATAATATCTTGTTTGATTAAGGATCTACACAATCAATCATTTTTTATAATTTTTTTTGTAAATTGGAAATTCCACCTCAATAAATGAATTCATAACTTATTGTAAAAAACATGGGGGAAGTGTAATGTAAAAAATAAATATTTATAAGATTACTATTATTGTCAATGGAAACACATTACCCAGAATCATTGTTGTCTTTCCCCAAGTAGAGTTTAATGTTATTCTAGGTATAGATTGGAAATTTATTTACCAAGATAAAATATATTGTAGAGATAAAGATTTTTTTTCTTGGGACATATTTCCATTATGATAAAATAATGAACCCACAGATTTGATAACATATCAAGAATCGGAAAAATTGTTAAAATACAGAAATGAATGCTATTTTCAACATATTTTTAAAGATAAACTACTCAGATTAATGAAATATTGGTAGTAAATGTATACCTGGATGTTTTCAAGATTATATTACTAGTGTTATACATTATTAGGATGTTGAAATTTATATTTAATTATTTTTTGATGTTAATATAATTCCAAAAACCACTTATAATATTTCTCATGTACATATTCTGGAATTGAATTTGAGGTTTCATGAGTTACTTGATAAAGGTTTCGTTCAACCTACCACTTCACCATGTGGTTCTCCTATAAAATTTGTTAAAAAATAATATGGTACCATGGGTGTTTAAATTGATTATATACCATTGAATAAAATTACTATTAGGAAAAAGTATTTTCATCCTCATATCGATGTTTTATTTCATCATCTCCATTGATGTTAGCATTATATGAATGTTGTCATGTGGAATAGGGAATATTAATTTAATGTAATGGAGGATAAAATTTCTAAAATAGTGTTTTAAAATAGATATAAGATGTATTAAGTTCTAGTTATTTCATTTTTGTTGAAAAATTAACTAGTTGTATAAATGGGTCTTTTGAATAGAGTATTTCATGAATATTTGGATAACTTGGTTGTTGTTTTTACCGATAATATCTTGATTTATTTAAAAATATATGAGGATCAGTAAAAACGTCTAAGGACTATTCAATAAACATTGAATGGAAATAAATTATATGGAAAATTTAAAAAATTATTTTTTTAGTCACAACATATTTTATTCATTGGACACGTCAAAAATAAAAGGGAATAACTGTTGATCCCACCAAATCTAAAGTGATTGATGAATGGAAATTACATAGAAAACATACAAACATTCATAGTTTTCTTATATTTGTAAGATATTTCTTGTTTGTTTTTTATAACATTTCACTGTTATCTTTCCCACTAACTATGATAACATGAATTTGATTTAGGTTCATCTGGACACAAGAATGTGATGATAGTTTCCCAGAACTAAAATTAAGATTGGTGAATGATCTAGATTTTTCTATACCCTCCAAAAATGATGAATTATTAACATATAGTGATGGTTTATTAAAATTACTTATTTTTTTCCTAATAAATAATGGTCTTGTACTTTCTTATTCATTTCTTAAATTAAAAGAACATCAGAAAAATTATCCTACACATGACCTCAAATAATAAGTTGTAGTTTTTTCTATAAAAATATGTAGAATAAATTTATATGGATCCAAGTGTAAAATGAAAATAGATCATGAAATGTTTAAGTATATATTAATTTATAAATAATTTATCGTCAGCAAGACGAGATGGGTGGAATTGATAAAGGAATATGGATACCCAATTCATTATCATCCTTGAAAAGCAGACAAAGTAGTCAATGCTTTGAGTTAGAAAATTAAAGATACATTAACCATGTTACATCAAAATCATGAACCATTTGTTAATTATATGATGATTTTTTTACAATTAATTATGTATGTATGAACTTACCATATTTTATTTTAGGTTTCATAAAAGTTGACTTTGTCTAAAAGAATTAACCAGGCTCTAAAAAACAATTGTGAGTTATGGGAAAATGTATTGTTTGTTAATAAGGGTTTGTTTTTAGAATTATACATTGATAAAGACTGTATTGTAAGATTTGGAATGATATTACGTATTCTATGTGTCTCATATTTTAAGAGATAATTTTAATGTGAATCTCATAGTTCCCTATTTTTCATTCATCCAAGCAGTGATAAGATGTAAAAAGACCATTAAAAGTAATACTAGTTGGAGGGAATTAAAATAAATATTGTTGATTTACGATGAAATATATTACATGTCAATACATTACACTAAATGAGTATTTATGAATGGTGTGCATCATAATTTTCCTATGATGAAGAGGAAATTGGAAAATATTTCATTGTATTTTATAGTGGGGTTGCCAAAGACATCATGAGGGAATAATGTGATTTGGTTTATTATTGTCAATTAACTAAATCATCAAATTTAATTCCCATTTAATGTTATTTTTTTTAAATAAACATATTTTAATGTATCTTGGGGATAAATTTAGGTAACATGGTTTTGTTATATCCAATTTATCTACGTGCGATCTCGAGATCACTTCATATTTTTTTGAAGGACTTCAATAGTCATTGGGAACTGAGTTAATTTATTTTCATTGCCTTTCATCCTCAATTGAATAAACATTCTAAGAAAAAAAATCATAATTTTCAATAAATTATTTGTTCTTGTTAAATGTATTACCTATGAAATTGGGATAAACATATTTTATTACATTATTTTTCTTATAATAATAGTTTTCATTCCATTATATAGGTGGAACCTTTTAAGGCATTATATGGAAAGTGGTATCAACTCCATCTTTTTTGGATGGAGTAGAAAAATGACATTGATAAGAAAATAATTAGTAGAGGAAATGGTTGATAATGTGAAGAGAATTCAGTAACATATGATATGAGATCATAGAATGTATAGATGTTTTGTGAATAAACAAAGGAAATATCTTAGTTTTGACTTCGGTGATCAAATGTTTTATTAAGTATCTCTATAGAAAATTATTATGTTTTCTCATAAAAGGGGAAGATAATTCCATAGTTCATTATCCCTTATGAAATTATATTGAAATGTGGTTCATTTTATTACCATGTATCCTTGACATTGAGTTTATCATAGCTATGCCGGTTTTTTTCATGTTCTGATAATAAAAAAATGTGTTCCAGATTCAGATCATATTTTTTGCATTGAGGTAGTTTAGTGGGAAGATAACCATTATTAAGAGGAAAAACATTTTAAGATTCATAATTATAAAGATTAAGTACTTCAAAAAATAGGCTAATTCACCAAGTTAAGGTTTTCTGAAGAAATCATACGACTGAAGACGTAACATGGGAATCTAAAAATACTGTGAGGGAAAGCTATCCCCACTTGAATAATAAGTAAATAAAATTATTATGATAGAATGTAAACAAGGGGGATAATTTAAAATATTGTTTAATGTATATATGAAACTTCTAAAAACAATATTCTGTTATATTTTATAGAGTCATATTGATTATAAAAATATTAGGCAAATTTTTTCATGAAATGGAAAAAAAATCATTATGTCTAACCAAATTAAACTTCTATTTACCATATGGTTTTGTTTAAAAAAATATTTGAAAATAATGTATTTTCATTTTTAAAAAACTAGACATTATTTTTTAATTCACCCTATCAAATTTATTTTAAGATAAATTTATGAAATTTTTCTAAAAAGATTGGTTTTTCAATGAATAGTGAAAAACGTTGATTTTTTTGAAGACTATATTATTTATTAAAGTATTCATTAAGAAAAATAAAATTTTGGATTATTTATCAATTTAAATTGGTTTTATTATGTAAAATAATTAGATTATGGTTTTTGAAATGAAATTTATATAGAAATTTAGGAAAAAATTATACTTAAAATAATCATATTTATGAAAAACTTTTTTTGTCATGTTTTTTCAGTTTAATATTAAATAAAATTGTTACACTTTTATTTTTTGAGTTTTTTAAACTTAATTCCATATCTATAATCATTTAGTCCAAATTTTTTAAATAGGTCTCTTTTATTTTTTTTTAATTATAAACAATTTCTTTATTAATTTTTATTACTAGGGTAATGGGTAAATCAGGTAGTTCATGTTTAAAAAAATGATAAAAACAAGAAAATGACCCAAAAACGTTCCTTAATATTATCATGTTAGTAAAGTTCATCCATACTCATAAAATATTCAGTTATATGGCCCTTTTTGTCAATTTTTATGTGATTGTGACCTTAATAAAATATTATGAAAAGAAAAGTAAAATTTGGCACACTCTTTTTTAGTTACTATAATATTTTTAACATGGGGATAAAAAGAGGATAAATTTAGTTATAATTTTTGATTAGAATATTGAATTATTTATATTCATCATGTAAATTTATTTTAATTTTTTTTGAGTAAAACATTACCCTAAATTCCTAATCAATGTTGACATGCAAATTATTCAATTAATAGAAAAGTAAAATATAGGGGGTTACAAATATAAAAGTAGTAAAATTGGAAATAATAAATGTGTCTGACTAATTTTATAGGTAAATATGAAAAATTATAGTGGGTTTGTATCACTTTATTTTAATTCATTGGTTTTATTGTTGATTTTAATGGAAAAAATAAATGAATAGTTCTAACAAAGACATTAATGAAATTTTATAATAAATAATATTTTATTTAATGATTTAAATTTCATATAAATATTATATTCACACAAAATTAATTGAATATAGTTAATTAAATCATAATTTATCCATTTATTATATGTTTTTTATGTTATATTAACATTGTTATCCCATAAAGGGTAGAAAACATTAATATCACGGTAATTGTCCAATGGGTTAATGATGGGTTAAAACCAAAAGACAAGGGTATAAATATGATCGAAATATGTAAAATTTTTATTTTATGTGATTAATTTGATAATTTAAAATATTATATTTTAATCTTATCAATTTGGATTCATTTTTACTTTGAAATTTTTTTATATTCAATTAATATTTTAATAAATTCCAAGAGTGCCCCTACCCTCTCCTATAAAAGGGAACATTTTAATCTCAATTCGTCAAACCTAAAACACAATTTTATTTCACCATGATTGATCTGGATACCTTATTAAAATCCATACCCCAATTATATATATTGTTCTTTATGTATAATAAAAACCTTAGGAAGCTAAATGTGTTAATCAACGAGACTTCCAAAAAAGAGGTATAGTTTTTAACTCCAAGTTTTGGTTTTATTTCTTCTTCCACCAACTTCAAATAATTTACAACCAAGAAAAAAATAACCCTAATATCCTACATATTTTGATTTGTTATTATGTTAATGGATGAACCTATATCTCTCTCCAACCTCCTTATAATGGGAGAGGAATTGGTTGTTCGTCTATATGGTGCACTATCACCATGCGAACCAATGCCATTCATTTTCCATCACTATCACTCATAAATGATTATAATGAGGAATTTACATTTATATATGACATAAATAAAATATTATTTAGCAGATATTAAATATATTAAGACTCAATAGGGATGTTGAATTCAATTATATATATTATTCTTAAAATTGAAAAAACAACTTCTCTAATTTATGACTTGCTTCTGATTTATTATTTGTTAAAAAGTGTAGCGGAAATAAAACCATAAACAAAAGAAAAAGACTTATATATTTATAGAGGTTTTAGAATATAATTACCCTAGTATGATTTTTAATGAACCATACCAGGCTTCCACGTAACACCCCAAGATTCCACGGTACACTTCTTTTTGAATAATACAGTAGCGTGTGTTGTACGCAACTTCAAGTTCTAACACACACCACAACTAATCAAACTAGTCATTATGTATAGTAATACCTACTTTTTGAAATTTTATACATTTTATCATTCAAAATGGACTTCATTTTTTGGATTCGTAATATCGAAATTAACTTTGGGTGAATTTTTTGTATTTTTCTGGAAACTATCAATTTTTTATGAATAGTGAAAATCACTATATTTTAATTAAAATTAAATTTTTTGATAGAATTAATTAATAGTGATAAATTATTAATTTGAGTTGTTTTAAGGTATATTTAGAATATATTTTTACCATTTAATACAATTTTGGTCATTGGAAGGAAATTCACATTTAAACCGGACATAAACAAGTGTTAATATTTTGATAGTTATTATTTCATAAAAACACACTTTTTGTTTTGACAACGGTAATTAATTTTATATTAATTTCTGCCACTTCTGTGTTTTGAATTTTAAAAAATGGATTCCATATTTATAATCAAGAGCTCTAAATTGTGTAAAAAGGTAACATTTATTTTTAAATATTTTGAAAAATTACTTCGGTAAATATTTTATTTACCATGGTTAAAAGGTAAATCCGGTAAATAAGGATAAAACATAAAATTATAATAATACTAAATTACACTAAAATGTGTCTTAACCATATTTTTTGATACATTTCTGACCATGGGAATATTTGGGTCTATTTTGGGACCCCATGGAAACACTTGTAAGTGATAATGACTCTTTATATTAATTAAGTTAATGTAAATAAAAAATGACATAAGAATATATCTTTTAGAAAAAAAATTTACATAGGGTTATATATGTTATATTTTAGACTATAAATATTCATTAGAAATAAACAATATTTCCTACATTATTTTATTTTATTTATAATTTTTAGACTTTGAATAATTAAATATATTAATGACATAATAATGATGCAGTATTTTCTTTATTAATGAAAGAATCAAATAATTAGTATTATAAATGTTAAAATAAATATAATTTTAAAGTTTTGATGACATCCAAGAATATTATTGGTTAATGTTACATATTATGATTACTTAAATGAATTTTATTCGAATTAATAATGTTTTTATAACTTTAAAAATCAATTATTAAATAATGTCAAAATTGAAATAAATGAGTTAAAACAAATATTATATTATTAATTCACATTATATTCCTAAAAATATAATTTTCCACCATAAGACTTATATAATGATATATGTATCTTTAATGTACCACTTTGGGGTCTCTTGGAAGTATATAGTAAGTTTATTTTCTATATAATATAAAAATACAAAGAGACACGGTAAGTGTCAAACTAATTAACTAAGAGTTAAATATAAATGATATGGTTAATATAGTGACCCAACCTGTCTAAAATATATTGGATGAAATTATTTAGACCCATACCCACCTTATACTTTGAATAATCTAATTTGGAGCCATTAGAAACCAAATATGAATTTATTATAAATTAATATTTTATGTTTTTCCTAAAGAGCTCCTCCTCCCCCTTATATAAGGACAACACTTCTAACCAATTCTTAATACTTTCATAGCCTTTTGGTTCTTACAAACTCTATCAAAATTACCTCTCATATATCCTCCCTTAATCCTAGAGGCCTTAGATTAGTCAGAAAGTCAACGTAAGGATCCATTTTGATCAAATCAAAAGGAAGAACCTGAAGAAGAGGTAATGTTTTCACCACCCTTTTTCAAGTTCCTTTCATCATCAACTTCTTCTTTCTTTGTTGTTCCATTAGAAATTATTAACTCCAATATATTCTATATACTTTTATGTTCTTATAAATATGGTACAACCATATTCATTATTCTATCCATCATTTGAATGACAAGTCACAATACGTGCGTACGTACGACCTACTGTCTCCACGTCTTGGAGTAATTGTTATTCAATACATTATTATTTCGATAGTTATAATAATGATGTGTAATTCATGTAAATAATAATTATAAAATTATAATTATTCTGTATATATGATATACCATCCAATTATATATTATTTTAATATCAAAATAATGATATTGTCGCTCATGCGTACATACGGACTACCGTCTCCACGAACGTGATGAGATTCTTTTCCCATTGTATCCATTCAAGTATAATTCTCACTTGATGATTAAAAATAATGTTTAAGGACTTTATATAATTCTGTATATGAATAAGATACAACCTATTCATACCAATCATGACTTATGTAACAAAACATATAAAAGAAAATGAGTAAGTTAACACCCGAAAAGACGATAATACTAAGATGTTATTAATAAAACAATGTCAAAAGATCATGTATGATATCATATTAATGTATAAGATCCTTTTATAATTCAATAACAATTATTTCACCATTATACAAGACTCTAACCAACCTTCTACCAAGGAAAAAGTACAAAGTAAGGGGCTTCTTATCTCACTTTTATTTTCGTGAGATTTCCATTATTCACCACTTATTTATTGCATGTGGTGTGTGTACTTCCCATTATTGTATTCATTGTGTAATATAATTGAATTTATGGATATCTACATCATTATTTTATGATCCTTCTTTCATGGTTGTATGTTTCATAAGTTACCAAATCGATAAGGGAAATGAAATTTCCACTCATTTGGCTTTACGCGTACTTCATTGGTCATTATACTCCAAGATTATGTGTGGAATCACTATTCATTTTCTTGTCATAATTTTCCCTCCCATTTTTGTGGATATACTTTTGATACACATAATCACTCTATTGATAAATTATCAAGTCATCAATATGAACTTGATAAGATTGATTTTAACTCAATCCCCATTTTTTGAGTAAAGTATCCAATTGATTGGTGTTGTTTTTACAAGAATTTGTGTGAATGTACAATGATTTATTTACACTGAATATCCAATAATATTGAGTGTATTTATATTTTTCACACATAATTATGTCACTGATTTATCCTTAACCTAAGGATACTATCTTTATAAGAGATTTCATCTCAATTCACATTCCATTGATACTTCTTTGTTGTTATACAACAATTCACTTTTATATGGTTTATATAATGTACTTTGGCATAGTATATCATGATTCCCTTTATTCTCATGATATTATAAAATTTTGATTACCTCAATTATTTGTATTCAAGTGTCTGTCTTTTGGTTATGAACTCTAACTAAAATATCATTTCAAACGTTTTAATGATTTATTATTATAAATCTTTCTCATTAATGTCCATGTTTTAAAAATGATTTTAAAGATTTATTTATAAGGAAAATAATGTTTTAAAATTAAAATTCCATTTAAATGTTTCAAAGTGGTATGGGACACTTTGATTCAAAAATCTATTTTTAAATGGCTTCTTGACAAATAGTGTGACCTTTAAATGTTTTCATGAAAAAGGGGGATATTTCTCTCAAATAGTTTTGCTGATTATATTCATCTATGTCAATATCCTTCATTATTTTTGATAGAGGTTAATATTTTACAATACAATATTCCATATTGTATTGAATGAATTATGTTTGACTGTGGATGTGCTATTTTTATACCATTCATGATTTGTGGATAATGTATTGACATTTCGTATGCTAGTTTTAATACGAATATTTATGTTATGTTTCAATATTTTCATATGAGGAATGCATTAGACTTAGTATGTTATGGGTGGAGCCTACTATATCTCCTCGATGCATCGGTAGGTCTCATGAAACAAACTAGTGACTTGGCACAAGGCCTTGACAAAATCTTATTTGTAGTCTTGGCACAAGGCCTTGACTATGTGGTTATGATAGTCTGGCATTATGAATTCCATAATTATAAAGGTGGTTATTGATATTGTACGTTGTTATTCTACTAGTAGAATATCCATGTGAATAATTAAATGGAATTATTTCATTATATCTTTTCCATATTATTCTGAAGTTCAAGTTTAAAAGGCTTTTGTTTTAGTTATACATTGCCTTAAATGTTTATGCTTATCTATGAAAGTTTCCGCTATATTGTTATCTTTACTGAGCATCTGAGCTCTGCCCTTTCAATGTTTTATTTTTCCCAGGATATGAAGAAGTAATTTATGAATGACCTATAGGGATAGTATGAGGGGATATGAAGAAAATATTTTGTTGTAGTTTTTTTACTTTATGATATAATGTAAGACTTATTAATATATCTAGAGTTTCCAAGACTACTATACTGATCGGTCATTCGAGACTTGATCCTTTGTGATCATGCCAATGTTATGTAATAATGCACTGACTTTGGGTAACTGTGGTCGGGGCGTTGTAGTTGGTATCAGAGGGTGGTTTAGTATAAACCTTGGAAACTAGATTTAGATAAACTCTGATTAGAGCACATAGCCCTAAGATAGACTTTGAGAATTAGTATTGAATAACTTCCTAGAATTTTGGTATTGTAAAGATTTTGTGTGTTTTCCAAGAAATACATCCCTGTATGGATATGAGCAGCTAGAGGTGTCTCTGGCACAAATGTATCTAGTGTTAAAACCTGAAAACACCACTTTGAGCTAGTCTCGAATGGGAGTTGGTGTACGACAACGGGCCTTGCTGCACTCTTGGTTACGACACTCCTGGGGGATATGCTTAGGATAATTTACATTTTCTTTACAAACTAATTTGAATTATTTTAATATAAGATGAGAATAAATGACCTTGGTCAATCCTAATGTGTTTCAAATTGAGATTATGGTGTCATGATATTCTCTAAATGATTTTATGACTACTGTTACTCACACAATGCTTTCTGGTTTTATTCAATCGCTGGAGTCCAAGTAAGTCATAGTAACCTTGAGAATAATGTACAAGGTGGGAACGGTGGTGTAAATGAGTAAGAAAATGGAATGTTGATAGGTGTAAAAGATATCGTGTTCATGCCAAATTAGTTTTCCAAAAATAAGATCAATAACATATATATTAACCAACTCCCAAACTCAACAAAGAAGAGAATGGTGATGAATGATAATAGGTCCAACTGTGGAGATCATGGAGAAAAGAATCCTAAATTTCCATCATGCAGGAAATATGGAAGGAGACACTGAGGAAACTGTCTCAACAGAAAAATGAAATTCTTTACGTGCAGGAAAGAAGGACATAATGTGAAGAATTGACAAGGAAAAATGAATAGTACTATGGAAGAAAATAAAAATGGTCCCAAGAATCCATTTATAGTCAATTGCTACAAATTTAGGGGACCTGGACATTACCCGAGTGAATTCTCTATTCTATAGGATATTTTCTTGGTCAAAGAAGAAGATATGTCGAAATAAATGGTTGGAGAAATGTTTAAAAGTATTAGTGCTCCTTTTTTATGGGATTACTTTGGAATAATTTTCTCTTATATTTGTAACCCCGTAGTTTTCCATGTGAGAATAATATTTGAGGAAGTCTTATATTTTCCCTTGAGGATATAGTTATAAATAACCATTTCGTTTTATATGATCATTGGGTTTGATGCAATTACAAGTTATTATATTTTGGGATGAAAATGCAATGTATGAGATAAAATTTCTGGTTAAAATTATGTTATGGTTATGTTGAAGAATTTATCTCATTTTGGTAATGTTATAAAATACTGTTTTTGAAAAAGGACAACACGCTGACTGTGTGACAACCCATCGTGTCGGACAAAGCTATGGGAACCAAACCCACAACCAAAGTGCGATTGAGATTTATCATCTACCACTGGACTACGTGAGGTTCCTGATTAGTGTGACTAATTATTTTTAGTTAAATTATTTTATTGATCAATAATAAGATGATTTGGGTTCTTATGTCTTATCAAATGAATACCCTCAGTATAGGAAAATGATTTGGTGATTAAGTGATAAATGTTATTTTGGAAAATGTTCCCCTTGTTAGGAAAACTATATGCCCAAGGAAAATATAATACTATGGGGTTTCATTTAAGGAGTAATGGTGGATTTTTATCTACGTTTTTATTGTGGATTTATGGTGATTTGGGTTATTTATGGAAATTATTAACCTATAATAGAGAATATGTGATTAGGTTAATTACTTGTAAGTATGTGACTTTAAGAGTAGTTGATGTAATTTATAGACACAATTTAACATGAAAGACTACATAACCAAATTCTTATATGTTTTGGGATTCAATATTAGTTTGGATTATATTGAAGGATTTTAAGGAAAATTGTTTATTGAATGGTATTTATTAACTTTGGGGTATTATTGGTTTAATTTTAGAAATTAAGATTAGTGTTTCTTTCTCTAAAGGAATTTACTTTTGGGGGATCATCAGATCTTGTAATAACCATTTTGGTTTTGATTAATCCTTAAATACAAGTTAAATATTTAGTTTATCATTTGTGGATCATGTGATTCTCTTAAATTTTATTCTATCTCTTCCAGTGTGACGAAGTCTTCTTGAATACTCATCATTTAAAAAAAATGAGTAAGTGGTGGAAATTTATTAAAGAATGAAACACTACTTAAAAAGTAAGTATATCTCTTTATTTTCATAGTCAATCTCATAAATTAATTCCTCATCTTTATGAAATTTATCTTAAAAAAATGTTGTCCGTATACTTTTCCTACTAGAAAACTAATGATTGTTTGTCCCATCACAAGTTTGTGGCTTTATTGTTGTTAAATTTATCGTGATCATGTTTTCTATCTCTATCCATCATAACATGAAACTTATTTTATCTTCAATATCCATGTTTTCCTACATGGAATCCTAGTAGGAGTTATCTTTGGTGTCCTTTGTACTTCTCTTTCTTTCTTTTAAGGTGATAGTTTTATTGACTCTTTTTTCGATATTGGACTTTCCATTATATTCTCAAGCCCAATTTTAAAATGTTGAGGACTAAATAATTTGAAGGAGGGTAGAATGTAACACCCCAAGATTCCACGATACACTTCTCTTTGAATAATATAGTAGCGTGTGTTGTACGCAACTTCGAGTTCTAACACACACCACAACCAATCAAACTAGCCGTTATGAATAGTAATACCCAATTTTTAAAAAATTATAAATTTTTTCATTCAAAATGGACTTCATTTTTGGATTCTGAATATCTAAATTAGCTCAGGGAATTTTTGGTATTTTTCTGAAAACATTCAATTTTTGACGAATACTGAAAAATCACTAAATTTTAATTAAAAATAACATTTTTAATCGAAATAATTAAGAGTGATAAATTATGAATTTGAGTGTTTTTAAATTATATTTAGAATATATTTTTACCATTTAATACAATGTTGGTCATTGGATGTAATTTCACATTTAAACCGGACATAAACAAGTGTCAATCTTTTGATAGTTATTATTTCTTAAAAACACGTTTTTTGTTTTGACAGTGAAAATTAATTTTAAATTAATTTCTGCCACATCTGTGTTTTTATTTTAGAAAAATGGATTCCATATTTATAATCAGGAGGTCCAAATTTTTTAAATATGTAACTTTTATTTTTAGACATTTTGAATAATTACTTCGATAAATATTTTATTTACCATGGTTAAAGGCTTAATCCGGTAAATAAGGGTAAAACAAATATTATAATAATAATAAATTACCCTAAAAAATGTGATAACCCTATTGGTTGATACATGTCAGAACATGGGCTTCTTTGGGTCGCTTTTGGGAAACCATGGATCCACTTGTAATTGATAATGATACTTTAAAATAATTAAGCTAAAGTAAATACTTAAATGACAAAAACATTTATCTTTTAGAAAAAAAAAATTTACATAGGATTATATATGTTATATTTTCGACTATAAATATTAATTAGAAAGAAAACATGCTTTCCTTCATAATGGTATTTTATTTATAATATTTAGACATTAAATAATTAAATTTATTAATGATACAATAATGATGCAGTATTTTCCTTATTAATGAAAGAATCAAATAATTAGTATTATAAATTTTAAAATAAATATAATTTAAAATTTTTGATGACTTACACGAATTTTGTTGGTTAATATTACAAATTAGGATTACTTAAATTAATTTTATTCGAATTAATAATGTTGTTATGACTTTAACAAAAATCAATTATTAAATAATGGAAAAATTGACATAAATGAGTTTTTAATACAAATATTATATTATTAATTCATATTGTATTCCTAAAAATATATGGTTCGGCCAAAGGACTTATATAATGATAGGTGTATCATTAATTGACCACATTGGGGTCTCTTAGAAGTATATAGTAATTTTATTTTCTATATAATATAAAAATACGAAGAGACATGGTATGTGTCAAACTAATTAACTAAGAGTTAAATATAAATGATAAGGTTAATATATTGACACAATACTGTCTAAAATCTATTGGATGAAAGTATTATGACCCATACTCACCTTATACTTTGAATAATCCACTTTGGATCCATTAGAAACCGAATATGAATTTATTATAAATTAATACTTTATGTTTTTCCTAAAGATCCCCTCCTCTCCCTTATAAAAGGACACCACTTATAACCAATTATTCAGACCTTCAAAGCCTTTTGGTATAGCATCCTGCCTTTTTATAACATAACTTTTCATTACATTCTACAAAACTAAGGATCTTTAAGGTTTAGTGTCTTAGAAACCTGGAACTTATTACATGAGAAAAAAACATTCTTCTTAAACACTTGAAAGGCTTCTCCTCAAGTTCATCCTAGGTTCATTACTACATCTCATAACCAGGGGACATACATCAAAAGAAAGAGTGAGCATAAGGCACAGTAAGGGAACAAGAGAAACATTTAACATGTGAACTTGAGATACATCAACTATGTCATAAAAAGAACTTTAAGTAATGAGAAATAAATCATGTGGAATATCATAATAAAAATAACATTTTTCATAACATTAAGATGTGGCTACATCATTTAACATAGACAATCATTAACATATCACCAAGGTCCATCCCCAAGGTGTCATTTGAAAATTACCAAGGTTATTCACCAAGATATCGTGAAAATTGTAATCTCTAGTGGTTACATCATTACCCAATGCATTGGAGCGCTATCTGGGTGCACCCTTAAATTTGAATTTATTATCATGTGATCCACATATATCATCATCAAACATTTCATAAATAACCCATATATCATAAAAGAAATGTGTTTCATTTCATAATCATAATGTTTTAAAAACTGCTTTAAAGACATGATCTTTATGTCACTTTAAACCCACAGAAAGGGAAAGCGGGTTTCATGAATGTAAATCACAAAATTTAAAATAGAACATTTTGATATATATGTGAATACCCCTATATAAATAAGATCATTAAGTATTCACTTAATAACATAAAATAATTTTTAGAAAAAGAGAGAGGCATTTTGAGATTAAAATTCTGCAGTATAAGGGCTACGTTACAGGGTTTTAGAAAACATTGAAAAGAGAGGGGACATGGGTCGCCCACTCATAAATGATCTATAAAAAAATTAGAGGGACAGAATATAAAGGATATGAATCATGGTAATGAAATTTTAAGGACACGCCATTTGAAATGAAAAACATGGATGTAAAACAAAAATAAGATTTCTCTTATGAAAATTCGGCAGCCTAACAGCGTCACTTAAACTTGAATAAAAATGAATTGACGAGATCAAATAGGTTCCCTCATCATATGATCATAAAATATCAGTATGATAGGTATAGTGATCATACCTTAATATAATAAAAAGTAACTTTAAAGACTTGATAAGAAAATAGAACTTGAAAATGAGAAGGGTGAAAGAACAACTTAAAAATTTGGCAGCCTAACGGCGTCACTTAAAACTTAAAAATAATGAATTGAATAGATAAAATGGGGTCTCTCATCATATTATCATAAAATATCAGTATTATAGATATAGATATCATACCCCAACATAATAAAAATGAACTTGAAAGACTTGACAAGAAAATAGAACTTGAAAATGAGAAGGGTGAAAGAGCCACTTAAAAATTCGGCAGCCTAACGACGTCACTTAAAACTTCAAAATACTGAATTGAAGAGATCAAATTGGGGCTCTCATAATATTATCATAAAAGATCAGTATTATATATATAGAGATCATACCCCAACATAATAAAAAATAACATGACAGATTGACAAGAAAATAGAACTTGAAAATGAGAATGGTGAAAGAATCCGTTACAAAAATTTCGGCAGCCTAACGACGTCACTTAAACTTTCATAAAATGAAATGATGAGAGTAAGAGGGGGTCTCTCATCATATGAACAAAAAAAGGACAGTATAATTAATATAAAATAACATCCTCCAACATAAGAACATGGAGCATAAAATGAATGACATAAAAGAGATTACTTGGAAAAAAAAGAGGTCGGATCCCTTACCTTAAAACGTAACTCTTAAAACTCAAAGGTTTGGACCTTGAGGGGCTTGATGGCACCTTGGGAGGACTCCTAGGGAAGTAAGGAGACCAGAACTTCGTTGAGAATGATTTTTGAGTCCAAAGGATGAGAGAATGACTTGGTATTTATAGGGAATGTGAGGCGACAAGGCATTAATCGCCAAGGGACACCTCATAAGTGGGTTTCTCAAAACCATGTGCTCTCCCATTATATTTACCATGAAGATAGGCCACATGGGGCCCCCCATACAATACTTCATCACCTTTAGTCGGCCAACCCATAAAATATCTCATGACAACATCATGACACAGTTATGATGTCATTAAACATACCGAAACCCTAAAACTGTATTTTTACTATTCACTGAAAATTCAACTTTCTCAGAAAAATCCTAAAATTTCACCTTAACCAAATATCAATGCACTGATTTCAAAAATGAACTCCACTTTATAAAAATAATTTTCAAAATATTTTTAATTTATTTTAAAAAAAATACACTATTCACCAAAAATTCATTTTTTTAGAAAAATCCCCAAAAATTACTTTAACGTAATATTGATGCTCTGAATTCAAAAATGAAATCCATTTTATAAAAATAATTTTCTAAATATTTTTAATTTAATTTTTAATTAAAAAACACTATTCACCCGAAAAAACTAATACTTGAATAATAATTTATGAAACTGTTATTTAACCATTTTATTGAATCACATTACTCAATCAAGGTGCCTAGATCATATTAATACTTTCTTTAAGTGAGATTACTAATCCATTTGGTCACATTACTAATCCTAAGCATAAAATCACTATTCATAATTCACTATTCATCAAAATTTATGTTGATCTTATTAGACTCTAAATTTCGTACTGAACATAATTGTAGAAGACCATTTTTTGAAAATAATTACACATTTTAAATTATTTAAGGTTTACATAAACATTTTTTTAAAATATCATTTCTCTAAAATTCACCAAAAATATGCATACTATATTTGTTCGAACATTTGAAAAGTCATAAACATCTTCATAAGAAGAAATCCCAATTTTTATTTAAAACAAAGGATTACACAAGGCAGTTACAGTCTCCTTACATAGCCCATTATCACACCAGCATAGGACCTAAGTGTAAGGTGTGCTAAGGTGAGAGAATCCGAGGGAGGCTCGGCCAACATCGCACGAGTAGTAATTTCTATCAGTTTGAACTTCTCGCGAAGGTGATTCCATTCTAGCTTCACACGATGAAGTTCGGATTGGGTTTGGTCCAGAACAAAGCCCAGTGGTGCTACCTTTTTCCCAAGTTCTGTTAGATGGGCTTCGATCGGTCCAAGACTACTGGGTGAGGCCATCAAATCTTATTTCTATATTAATTAAACAAGATTACTTGTATTTAGAGACATTAATTGAAACGTTTAGTTTACAACGATCATATTGACCAATGGTCATATAACAGTCAAAACCCAATGGTCTCATTTTAATTATACTCATGTTATCAAATGAAACATTAATGTTGAGTATAAAAATAAAATATAATAACACACAAAATTAGGAAACAAGATTTATTCAAAATTTCGGGTCGTTACAATCTTCCCCCGTAAAGATATTGCGTCCTCGCAATTTTTAAAATTGGGTTTTGAAATTTCATTAAAAGTCCCACATCAGAAAAAGAGTCAGTAAAACTATTACTTTAAAAGAATGAAAGGGAAGTACAAAGTTCATCCGAGTTAACCCACACTAGTATTCCATGTAGGAAAACATGTACATGGAGGAGAAAACAAAGGGTCGAGTTCTGAGGGAGAGTGATAGAAAACATGATTAGGAGAAAGTTAACCATAAGAAAATCCCAAACATAAGATTTGTGTAAACAGTGTTTGATTACCTAGTAGGAATCATAAAACAACAACGTTTTTTTTACGTTCCTTTTCATAATTTTGAGGAATTCATTTACTACATAGAACAAAAACATAAGGAAATATACCTACCTTCAAATAGAGTTTCATCCTTTAATAAGCCTCTACCGAAACTAATCTTTTCTCCAAACGATGAGCATTCAAAACTACTTGGTCTCATCAAAACACAGGAATCATCTTCTAGAGAATCACATAATCCACAAAAGATTAACTATCTATTTCTTCTATCTTTAAACATTATCCCAAAAACAGAAAGGTTAAGGTAAAACAACTCTTCAAAAAGAAAGAATCCCATAGGAATGAAAAACACTTTTAAATCTTCAAAGTTCCATGGTACAACTCAAAGTTCATCATAGACTATTCCATAAATAACGGTCCTTAAAATTCCTCAAAATAAACCAAACTAAGATTGAAACCCAAATACAAGAAGGGTTTGATAACATAGTCTCCCAAAATAAACTTCATTGTTCATCTCCAAACAACATCAACCACTCCTAATATCTTATAACAAAAGTTGATATCCTAAACATATTTTACCCCATATAGGTTAATCATTCCCATAAGTAACCTAAATTACTATAAGTCCACCTTAAATTCATCGATTCTTCAAAATATAAGTCAACCTTACTCCTCAATGAAAATACCATAGTAATCTATTTACCTCGATCATATAGGGTCCCTAAAATAGTGAATGTCTTCCAAAATAATAATAATATTTTAATCCCCTAATAATCTCTGTCATATTAATATGTAAATCGTCGCATTTCCTATCACATTGGTTGTTGGGACATGTTCATCCATTTCCTACCATTAACTAAGAAGAGAAACTATAATTAGGGGCTTAAATACTTAGCCAATAATCATGAAAAGGAACTTAAAGCACATAAGGATAACTTATAGAAGATAAGTATACCCTAACTTGTGATCCCCTAGGATCCAGACTAGGTTATCTATGATCATATATTCTTATGTGAATCCTTATTTTATTTTATCTTTGTTCCTTTAATAATAGTTCATACTAAGCTTATACATTTACCAAAGCATATCCCTCGGGAGTGTCGTAACCAAGAGTGCAGCAAGGCCCGTTGTCGTGTACCCGTTCCCATTCAAGTATAGCTCAAAGCGGTGTTTTCGAGTTTCACCCCTATGTACATCTGTGCTAGAGCCACCTCTACCTGCTCGTATCCAGACAGGGATGTATTTGCTTGGCAACCCCTTACTCAATACTCACCAAAATACCAGGAAGATTTCCTATATTTAAAATTTTCTAAATGGTTCTCCCTAAAGTTTTCATATCCTAATTTCCACAAATAACTAAACTATCCTTTGATACCAACTATAGCATTCTGCCTTTTTATAACATAACTTTTCATTACATTCTACAAAACCGAGGATCTTTAAGTTTTACTGTCTTGGAAACCAGGAACTTATTAGATGAGAAAAAAACATTCTTCTTAAACACTTCAAAGGATTCTCCTTAAGTTCATCCTAGGTTCATTACGGAATCTCATAACCTGGGGACATACATCAAAAGAAAGCGTGAGAAAAATGCCCAGTAAGGGAACAAGAGAAACATTTAACACGTGAACTTGAGATACATCAACTATCACATAAAAAAGAACTTTAAGGCATGAGAAAGAAATCATGTGGAATATCATAATAACAATAACATTTTTCATAACTTTAAGATGTGGATACATCATTTAACATAGACAATCATGAACATATCACCAAGGTCCATCCCCAAGGTGTCATTTGAAAATTACCAAGGTTATTCACCAAGATATCGTGAAAATTTTAATCTCTAGTGGTTACATCATTACCCAATGCATTGGAGCGCTATCAGGGCGCACCCTTAAATTTGACTTTATTATCATTTGAGCCACATATATAATCATCAAAGATTTCATAAATAACCCATATAGAATAAACTAAATGGGTTTCATTTCATAATCATAATGTTTTAAAAACTGCTTTAAAGACATGATCTTTATGTCAATTTAAACCCCCGGAAAGGGAAAGCGGGTTTCATGTATGTAAATCCCAGAATTTAAAATAGAAAATTTTGATATATATGTGAATACCCCTATATAAATAACAGCTTTGAGTATTCACTTAATAACATAAAATAATTTTGAGAAAAAGAGAGAGGCATTTTGAGACGAAAATTCTGCAGCATAACGGCTACGTTACAGGGTTTTAGAAAACGTTGAAAAGAGAGGGTACATGGGTCGCCCACTAATAAATGATCTATAAAAATAGTATAGGGACAGAATATAAAGGATATGAATCATGGTAATAAAATTTTAAGGACAAACCATTTGAAATGAAAAACATGGATGTAAGACAAAAATAAGATTTCTCTTATGAAAATTCGGCAGCCTAACGACGTCACTTAAACTTGAATAAAAATGAATTCACGACATCAAATAGGGCCTCTCATCATATGATCATAAAATATCAGTATGATAGGTATAGTGATCATACCTCAATATAATAAAAAGGAAATTTAAAGACTTGACAAGAAAATAGAACTTGAAAATGAGAAGGGTGAAAGAACCACTTAAAAATTCGACAGCCTAACGGCGTCACTTAAAACATAAAAATAATGAATTGAAGAGATCAAATGGGGTCTCTCATCATATGATCATAATAGATCAGTATTATAGATATAGATATCATACCCCAACATAATAAAAATGAACTTGAAATACTTGACAAGAAAATAGAACTTGAAAATGAGAAGGGTGAAAGAACCACTTAAAAATTCGGCAGCCTAACGGCGTCACTTAAAACATCAAAATACTGAATTGAAGAGATAAAATGGGGGCTCTAATCATATGATCATAAAATATCAGTATTATAGATATAGAGGTAATACCACAACATAATAAAAAGGAACTTGAAAGACTTGACAAGAAAATAGAACTTGAAAATGAGAAGGGTGAAAGAATCTGTTACAAATATTTCATCAGCCTAACGATGCGACTTAAACATTCATAAAATGAAATGATGAGAGTAAGAGGGGGTCTCTCGTCATATGAACATAAAAAGGACAGTATAATGAATATAAAAGAACATCCTCCAACATAAGAACATGGAGCATAAAATGAATTACATAAAAGAGATTATTTGAAAAGAAAGAGAGAGGTCGGATCCCTTACCTTAAAACGTTACTCTTAAAACTCAAAGGTTTGGACCTTGAGGGGCTTGAGGGAACCTTGGGAGGACTCCTTGGGAAGTAAGGAGACCAGAACTTCGTTTAGAATGATTTTGGTGCCCAATGGATGAGAGAATGACTTGGTATTTATAGGGAAAGTGAGGGGACAAGGCATTAATGGCCAAGGGACACCTCATAAGTGGGTTTCTCAAAACCATGTGCTCTCCCATGATATTTCCCATGAAGATAGGCCACATGGGGCCCCCCATACAATAATTCATCAACTTTGGTCGTCCAACCCATAAAATATCTCATGACATCATCATGACACAGTAATGATGTTATTAAACATACTGAAACCCTAAAACTGTATTTTTACTATTCACTGAAAATTCAAATTTCTCAGAAAAATCCCAAAATTTCACCTTAACCAAATATCAATGCACTGATTTCAAAAATGAACTCCATTTTATGAAAATAATTTTCTAAATATTTTTAATCTATTTTTAAAAAAATTACACTATTCACTGAAAATTCATTTTTTAGAAAAATCCCCAAAAATTACCTTAACATAATATCGATGCTCTGAGTTCAAAAATGAAATCCATTTTATAAAAATAATTTTCTAAATATTTTTAATTTAATTTTTAATTAAAAAATACTATTCATCTGAAAAAACTAATACTTGAATAATAATTTATGAAACTGTTATTTAACCATTTTATTGAATCACATTACATAATCAGGGTGCCTAGATCATAATAATATTTTCTTTAAGTGAGATTACTAATCCATTTGGTCACATTACTAATCTTAAGCATAAAATCACTATTCATAATTTACTATTCATAAAAAATTATGTTGATCTTATTAGACTCTAAATTTCGTACTGAACATAATTGTAGAAGACCATTTTTGGAAAATAATTACACATTTTTAATTATTTAATGTTTACATAAACATTTTTTAAAATATCATTTCTCTAAAATTTACCAAAAATATGCATACTATATGTATCCGGACATTTAAAATTTATAAAAATCATCATAAGAAGAAATCCCAATTTTTATTTAAAACAAAGGATTACACAAGGCAGTTATGGTCTCCTTACATAGCCCCTTATCACACCAGCAAAGGACCTAAGTGTAAGGTGTGCTAAGGTGAGAGAATCCGAGGGACGCTCGGCCAACATCGCACGACTAGTAATTTCTATCAGTTTGAACTTCTCACGAAGACGATTCCGTTCTAGCTTTACACGATGAAGTTCGGCTTGGGTTTGGTCCAGAGCAAAGCCCAGTGGTGCTACCTCCTTCCCAAGTTCTATTAGATGGGCTTAGATCGGTCCAAGACTACTGGGTGAGGCCATTGAATCTTATTTCTATATTAATTAAACAAGATTACTTGTATTTAGAGACAATAATCGAAACGTTTAGTTTGCAACGATCATATTGACCAATGGTCATATAACAGTCAAAACCCAACGGTCTCATTTTAATTATACTCATGTTATCAAATGAAACATTAATGTTGAGTATAAAAATAAAATAGAATAACACACAAAATTAGGAAACAAGATTTATTCAAAATTTCTAGTCGTTACATTTGGTTCGGCCAAACTCTTCCCAAAAACCCTTTCATATATCCTCCCTTAATCCTAGAGTCCTTCATTTAGTCATAAAGCCAACCTAAATATCCCTTTTGATCAAATCAAAAGGAAGAAACCGAAGAATAGGTAATGTTTTCACCACCATTTTTCAAGTTCCTTTCTTCTTTAACTTCTTCTTTCTTTGTTGTTCCATTCTAGAATATTAACTCCAGTATATTCTCTATACTGTGATTTTGTTATAAATATGTTACAACCATATTCAGTATTTTATCCATCCTTTGAATGACATGTCACCATATGTGTGTACGTACGACCTACTGTCTCCACGTCGTGGTGTAATTGTAATTCAATACATTATTATTTGGATGGGTATAATAATGATGTGTAATTCATATAAATAATAAATATCACATGATAATGATTCTGTATATATGATATACCATCCAAATAGTCTAATACAATTGTTTTATAACAACTCATGTTATCTGATCTTTTTTTTAATTCAACAAGTGTATTCAATTTTAATATAATTAATAAATTCCTTACCTAGAAAAAATGTAAGAACCACCTATAATTTGTTAAGGAACACAATGTCCGGTCATTTATGAGTCTGATTCCTCAGAGTCTGATTCATCCAAAACAATACTCCCTATATTATTTTATAGTGGAATACAATAGAAATGAATTGGCACCACTTCAATTCCTGAGTATGATAATACTCAATATGATTCTTCTTCCTCAGTTTAGAAATTATAACTATTGTAAAACCCTTTATGAAAATCCCATTCCAATTAATTTAGGCTGATATAAAAAACAACCAAATACAGTCCCCGTCAAAAATAAATTCAACACAAAACAAAATGAAACCAATTAAACTCACTAAAAACTTTGATCATTTCTCTCTAATGAAATGAATGGTACATCATCTCCAATCAAGTACAAAGTACTATTTTCCTTTTAGTGGTGACCCAAAACCAGTTTAAGTGGGAATCCCAAAACTTTTTTTTTCTCACCTAAATTCACCCAAATCTGAATTACCCCTGAAATCACAGATCAATTATTACTTTTTCAATACTTCTCTATTGTTATCAAAACATCTAAAATATTCACCTCTTCTTCTTTAGACTCTCAATTTAATTATCTGTCTGATTAAAATTGTTGATCTAATTTAAATTGCTCAATAAAATTCATAGAGACGATTTGAATCAAAATATTGTATTTGAAAATAAACATCCCCTTGAAAAATCAACCACCAAACCCTTTTCTTCACAAAAATATTTAACCCACTTAAAATAAGGAGAATATTATTCTCCTCTTCTCTTGACCCAGTCAAAAACATCATAAAATTTAGAAAACTAGGCTTGGATGATGACTATCTTAATGAATTTGAATTCAATGAGGATCAAATTTTGTATATTATGACTTCAAATATAAAGAATATTCTAACTCTCTTAATGAATCTCAACCGAATTGACATTTTACTAGAAGTGAACACGAATAAATTCAATTATTAACCCAGAATATGAAGACATTTGAAGACAAATTAGGGTATGAACCGTTCTAGATATGATTATTTTTGGTTGCGATCATCTATAGTTTTGATCTTTTCTGGATTTATTCATATCTGGGTATGATTATCTTGAGGTTGATCATCCTAGATATGGTCATTTCTGATTCCCATCATGTTTGTGGCATGTCAGATGGATTATAGGATGTTATAGTAAATAGGCTCCCCCTATTCAATCTATACCACTTTTCAACCAAAATGGGTACGGAAACCTTTACGACATGTCAGATGGAATACCCTGATGTTATAGTAAATCAGAACCACCCCATCAATCGGTATCACATTTCAATCAAACTAGGTATGAAAAAGATTATGGCATGTTAGATGGAATACCCTGATGCTACCTTAAATCGGTAGCACCTCTTTAATCGGTACCAACTCTTCCACCAGCATCACTTTTCAATTGACACCACTCTTACCAATCAATTTTTTTGTTCTTTCATCTGGATATGATTTTTACAAAAAAACAAATGGTATCACATCTTAATCATCACCACCTTTTCCCTCGACACCAATTTTCCTCAACACCACCTTTTATCAGCACCACTATTCATCGCACCACCTTTCCTGTCACTCCAACTTTATTCCATCAAGATCTCACCACAATTAATCTACTAAACATGAGATTTATATGAAATAAAAATAGAAAAATCAGCATCACATTTAATTAATTGTAGTCACATTGATCCCGATTCCCCACCAAAACAACTCTATCTCCCACATCGACTCTTGAGTGATGCTGATGACAAACAATTCCATATTTTTATGGACTTCCACTGTGTGTTTGATTTTTTTCAAAACATGAGTTTGATTCCTTAAAAAATATTAATCTAATTCATTAAAAAAGAAACTGCAATATGATTTTTTTCATTTACAAAGTGAGGTGATTTCCATTCTTCGAAACATACCTAGTCAAAAAAAGAAAACACATAAAAAACACTACATTCATCATAGTCTTGGTCTTAAAAATATCACCCTTTGGATTTTTTTTCCAAAAACGTTTCATAAAATAAATAAACTTCATATCCTCAAGGAATGGATTATATATCAACAATTGTAAGCCTATGTGAGCTAAATAATTTTAGAAAAAAAGAATCATTGATTGTAAAACCGTGATATCTTAAAGTAATGATTATAAAAACCAATTTTTGTTTCCTTCCACACCTCTTATTCATCCTCATGTTTTCCTCAAATTTTTTTGAATACAAAATTTTTTTTTCCTATAACAACTCCAACAAATATATAAAATATTACACTCACAAAACAGTGTTGAATTCACATATTACCCACAACTCTCCATTTTTACATGAATCGCATGGATTTATTTAGGAAATATTATAGTTCTCCCCCTTAACAAAACATTCCAATGGTAAGATGGGTGAGGAGACCTAAAAACATACCTTATCCTTGAAGAGAATGATGTTGGACACCCTTGTTCAACCTCAATATGAAAAATGGTTCCTTTAACAATGCTTTTATGAAAATGTAATCCACTTGTTTTGATGTTGAAACATACTCCAGATTTAATTCATTTTTCCATATTATCTTGGATGAAATGATATTTGATATCAAGATTCTTAGAAATATAATGTTGAACTGGATTCCTAGTGAGACTTATTATTCTTTCATTTTCATAACCTAATATAAAGGGTAACGTCATATCAATATGTAAATCGTACAATTCTATTTTCATCAACATGAGTGGAGTATTGGCTTGAGTGGTAGCAACATACTCAGATTTATCCATACTAATAATTAATTAATTCTATTTCTTTGAATGAAATATAACACAATTATTTCACATAATGAATACTTCACAAGATGTGGATCTTATATCATCAACATTTCCTGCCCAATCTGCATTTAAATACCCAGAAAAATCAATACAATTAGAGCCAAAATACCAGAATCCAAATTCTTTTATGGCTCTGAGGTATCTAAGAATTATTTTTCCAGCATGTAAAGGTGATTCCTTTGGAGCACTTCGAAATTTTACACATAAGGTAACAACATAAATAATGTAGGGTCTTGAGTTAGTCAAATAAAATAGGTTTTTAATTAGCTTCTGATATTATTTATGGTCCACATCTATTATTTATCTATATTTACTCAGCTTTGTTCCCACTAAAATTGGAGTTGAAATAGGTTTTGATTTTTCCATGTTGAACCATTTAATAAGTTCTTTGAAATAATTTAATTGGGAGAGAAAAATGTATTCATTATTTTACACAATATTTAACCCAAGAATGTATATCATTTCCCGCAGGATGGACATTTCAAATACCATTCTCAACTATTCAGCAAATGTTCCCCAACATCTTTCATATTTCCCAGAAAATATAATATCATCAATGTAAATAGTCACAATAAGGGAATATTGTTTACTTTATCTGATATACATATTGATAACTACCCTTCCTTAATTAAAATTCATCTTCCTTAGGAAAGTATACAATTTGGAATACTATTCCCTTGGTTCCTGTTTTAGCCCATATAAGGCATTATTCAATCGGAACGCATAGAATTCATCTTTCCCAACAACAAATCCACATGATTGTTCAATATAAACATCTTCTTCAAGATCACCATTTATGATTTCTTACTTAACATCCATTTTAAATATCTTGTATCCTTGTTATACTGTAATAGAACGAAATATTCTGATGGATTTCAATCTGGCCACCGGAGAAAAGGTTTCATCAAAATCGATTACTTCAATCTGTGAATACCCTTTGCAAATAAATCATTCTTTGTTTATTATAACATCACCTTCTTCATTCATCTTATTATGGAAAACCCATTTTGGGCTAATGATGCTTTTTTTTAGGGTTGTGTTTGAGTTCCCATGTAATTTTCTTCTCAATTTGATCCAATTATTCATTCATGGTTTGAACCCACTATAGATGTTCAAATTCTTCTTCCACGTCATTCCGTTCCACTTTTTAATACAATGGAGTATGTGTAATATAATTTTTTTTCTTCTAGTTTGAGCCTTTTGATGTTGATCACAAATTATATTCTAAGCTTCCACTTTTTTCCTCATCCTGTGATAAGTTTTTTGAGAATCATCTTCATCACATGAAATAGTTGAGTCCAATTATTCTTCTTGAGAGGGAATACAATTCTTGGTATCCTTATCAGAATTGTTTTCATCGACTTGCTCAACATCCTGGTCATCCTAATAATGTTTACCTTACTCTTCCTTTTCAATTAAATTCACATCAACTGAATCAAAAATTCTTTTTGTTTATTTTTTGAAACACATATAACCTCTCCCATAGAGCATATCTAAAAATAATCCATCTTCACCTTTATTTTCAAACTTTCCATAGTTTCCACCCTTTTTCTTTATAGTGTATGGACTCCTGAAAACCCTCAGGTGATTCAAAGAGGGAGTGTTTCCATAAAACAATTCCTATGTAGTCATACTCTATTGAGGCTTTTAGAAACAATGGTTCTAAATTTATAAAGCAGTTCCTATGTCTTGCCTCCAAAAAATGAGAGAGGTTGTGTTTAGTTAACATGGTTCTTCCCATTTCCAATACGCTTATGTTATTTCTTTCAGAAACCCCATTCTGTGGGGGAGTTTATAGAGAACTATTTTAACTTGAATTTCATTATTCTCAAGATAGTCTTTGAACACTATCTTCTATACTCACCACCATTTTCTTTTCGTAACATCTTCACAGAATACTCACATTCCTTTTCTTCTTTCGTTTTAAAATATTTTAAACATTTTCAAAGATTCTGATTTATGTTTCATATACATTATACAATTAATGTGAGAAAAATAATAAATGAATGTAACAATGTATTTATCTCCATTTGTGTATTGTTTTCTCATGGGACCACATATATCATACTAAATCATCTCTAAGGGGTTTTTAAACAAATCTCAACTTTCTTATGCACAAAATTTGTAATAATTTATTTCTAGAAGATAATGTAACGCTATTCTCTTCTTCTTGGATAATTAGGAATGTATTGAACACTATATAATTTAGATATCTTGCTCGTGTCTCTCTGAGACATGTGTCTTATCCTTTTATGCCACACGTTATTCTCTTTCACCATGCTCATGTAACAAGAGTTTTGTATTCAACCAACCTGAAACAAATTCCCTTCCGTTTGTTTACCTCTTGTAACAATCTCCAATCTTCATCACTCTTTACAAAAAACCAATATTTTTTTATGATAACTTTTTTAGCCTCATAGCATAATTTTGAAACACTTAGCATGCTTTTTTAGCCCATAAACCTACAAATATTTCTTGGAATTAGACTTTTCTTTTCCAATCATGGATGATCCATCACCTTTGATCCTTAGCGATTCAACATTACCAAATTTCATTATGATTTCCATAAAATCATAGACATTATTCAAAAATTTTAGGTATCATGTCATGTGATAAGAACACCCACATCGAGTATACAATTTTGTTCTCCTTTCGTGTCTTTCAATGCAGTTTCAAAAACAAGAGTTTTTGCTCCTTTATTTTCATTTTTCACTTTTAGCTTATCTCAGTTAAGAATAATTTACTACGTTTTTAATAAAACAAGGCATCCCTTTTCAATATGTATAGGTTGTTCACACCATTCACAAATAGTTTTTAATGGTTGGAACATATTTTCAATCTTCACCTCATTCTTTCCTGGTTTCTTCATGGAAACCTTCTCAAAAATATTTCATTGAGGATATTGAATCCCCCAAAATATATTCCTTTCATATCATATGGGATAATAAAAGTGATGTTGGTTAAACCAACACATATTTGTTGTGTTTCTGAATCCCCCACAATACCAGCAATAACCATAAAATTTGTATTTGCGTTTGAATCTTCCATACTTGTCAGAATTGTGAATGCATTTCTCATACATCTTCTTTTCATTTGCAATCAGATTATTCTTCCTCTTTTTAACCTTTATATAATCAGAAGTATTTTGAACATTTCAAGTTCAATATAATACTTTTTCATACCCAGGATGTTTTGTAACATCTAAATTCTTCTCTTTGACCACATACATAATTTTCCATTCACTTTTCTTTTCAGAAACAACACCATTCTTCTTATCACCCATTGAAGTTAACTTTTCCTAAACCTTCTACAGTTTATCATTTCTAGAATTTTTAATAACTTTCTTAATATATTTTTGGAAACTTCTTACTCTCATTTATTCTTTGTAATGTTTTTGTTTGAAAACATAAAACTCTTCTCCTTTTTCTTTTATCTTGACTTCCAAATGCTCGTTACGATTCATTTCATAATCAAGAGACATCTTCAAATCATCAATCTCTTTCACCATATTTTCCTTATCATTATAAAAAAAATCCTTGGTTTCATGAAAAAATTTCTTAAATTTTTTTTCTCTTTTCAAGTCTTTTGATCATTCTCACACATTCTTTCAACTCTTCTTTAAAATTAATTTAATGTTTTCTTTCTTCTTCTTCTTCTTAACTATTGCCTATAAATTATTCTACATTAACTTCTAAAATAAATGTATTTTAAATAACATGCTCAACTAATTTTTCATATTTATCATCACTACCATCTTTTTCATCATATTTAAATAAGAAATAGCTTCTTTTGGATTTGAATTTTTTTTCTCTCCCTGTGGATTTCAAATTTTCTTTGTCTTCATTTCTATTCCACAATATTCTAGTATTTCATTATTCTTTATCCTTGAATTAAATTTCCCTATAAAATTTTTTATTTTCTTCATATATTTCTCTCTTCTCATTTTATAAGTAAAACGGGTGTTTTGAAAATAATCAATAGATAATGATTCAGGATCCCTGTCACTAAATGAGAAAACTTTTACATTGAATTTGTTGGGTAGTATTCTCAATATCTTTTCAAAAACTATAGAGTCATCCATCTTTTACCCAAGACATATGATAGTACTCACTATATCATTCACCCAAGTAATTAAATCCCCAATAAATCCAGGCTCACCCATCTTCAAGTATTCATACTTCATTCTCCAAATTTGATTTTTTTTCTTTCCTTAATTTTGTATTTCCTTTGTTTATGTTTTTAAATTTGTACCATATATCATTTCCTGTGGAAACACCTTTCACTCTTATGAATTTTATTTTAGAAAGTTATAAAAATGTACCATAATTCATCCTTCCATCAATCTCAGGATGCATCTTATCAAAAGGTGTAAGTGGAGAATTATCATCAATGGGTGGAAACCCAACTGTTTCCACTTCAAGAACATCCTAAATAATAGAAATAAGACATGGAATCATTCAATCCTTCTAGATATTATAACTATTTCCATCAAATAATGGAATACCTTTAGTGTTCACACAGTTCAAATTCACCATCAGCAAAGAATTTCAAAGGGAACCTCACTCTAACACCAATTGAAAGTGCCCAGTTGGGGTGATTGTATCACTAAGAGGGGGAGGGGTGAATCGGTGATAATCATTTTATTTTATGATTCTTTTCAATTGAAACAACCTTTTCCTCCTGTTATAGATATTAATTCCCTTTTGAAAACAAATCCAACACACATCCACAGGAATACAAAGATTTACAAGGTTCAATATTCAATAATAATATCTACATGGATGGTATGGTTTTGAAATGATTCAATCATTGTATTACAACAAGTAGGATATACCCATACACTCATATAGCATTATGAAAAAAATCCAACCAGTGTCTATGGACCATAATAGCATGAATGGGGTAATACAATTGTTTTGTAGAAACTTATGTTACTTGTGCTTCTTTTAAATTCAACAAGTGTATTAAGTAGAAATTAAATTCATATATTCTTTACCCTGAAGAATGTTAAGAACCACTTGGTATTATTTATGAAACCCGAAGTTAGATATTTTCTGAGTCTGATTTCTCTTTGTCGAATTCTTTCAAGACAATACTCCCAATCTGATTTTCTAAAAGAATAAGATAGAAATGAATCAGAACCACATAAATTCCCAAGTATGATGAAACTCAGTAAGAATAATCTTCCTTAGTCAAGAAATTCTCAGTATTGTAATACCTAGTACATAAATAACTTTACGAATAATTTATCCTGACACAAAAAACATCCAATGTCATGACTCGTCCCCCAAGGCATGTGCCAAGACTACCCCAAGCCCTCCTTCCATAGGCCAGGGGCTAGATACTAGCACCAAAGGTGTGATTCCCTAAAACTGGGAAGGAATTTCCTTTATAAACTATAAAAACACATAGTAAGATATGAACACGAGTAAACTATATAACCAACAAGTGAGTACAGTATGTAAAAAGGGGACAGAATAAAAGCCCAATTAGAAAGTACAAGAAACTAAAATTACAAATACAGCTGAGGAAAAAAGGAAAAATAGATACTCGGTCATCCACCGAGTTCCTACCTGAAGGGTGGGTACAGAACTCCTCCTCAGCACTCCATGACCGTTCTTCTCTTCCATGTAACGACAGGTCGTATGGTCCACCTCTGAGTAACATCCAATCACGGTACTCTCAGCCTCAGTCAGCGTTGTATGTAGTCTGCATCCAACACAACAAGGTGCGGGCATAGCCCATGTAGGGGTGAGTATAACAATACTTAATAGGGACCCCAAGACACTCAAGGTCTCACAAAATCTAACAAGGGTAAATCGAAAATAAATAAATAAAAATTTAATCCCCACTTAGGTATATGCCCATACATATACCTAATTTATCATGTAATTCATCTCAATCATGAGGAAAACACAAAATTTATAGACTCATCTCAAAACAGGATTTATTCTAGGGGTAGTAAAATTTTAAACCCTCGACTACTAGAGAACTCCTCCACTATCGAGTACAGTGGGCCAACCCCATCACACAGAGGCGCTTCCCACTAACCTTAGACTACTGAGGTACTCCTCCTATCATGTATCGTGGGTCTGCTGCGTTACACATAAGTGCTCCCCATCGTGGGTTTGCCGCCACACCTAGGTGCTCCCCCTCATAGCCTGCAGAGGTACCCCTCCTATCAAGTACCGTGGGTCTGCCGAATCACCAAGAGCGCTCCTCCACCGTGGGTCTGCCTCCATAAACAGGCTCTCCCAACTAGGTCAGTCGAGTCACTCTGAGTCAAACAGTCAGCAGTCGTCAAGTCTCATCCAGCTACTAGGTTCCCGCACAAATGCTCGCTCTTTTTCAGAAGATCCGATCCACAAGATACTTGTCAATTCTATAACTTCTATGGTCCCACGAAGAAGTAACCCAACGGTCTTCCATGTCATAGGGATCTCAACGCAACTGACAGCACGTCAATCGGACGCCCGGTCTGTGAGTTATTAGCCTTTTAGTCTTGGGGCCCCGTTGGAATCATGCACAATCCAACCTGACTATATACCAACTATACCTCAAACTCTAGTGGGGTATACTCAAAGGGAACACCACTCTCCAAGATTACCAGCATTGCTGACGGTATGTCAAACAGACGTCTGGTGCTAAAGATATGGCCAAAAGAAAGTAAAGAGTCACAGTGGGACCGGGTCCGGTCCGACCCGGTCGGACCGGCCTGGCCCGACCCCTTCTCGGCCAACCATGTATTGGTTGACTTGGCCTGACCCATTGGGTCTGGACTGGCCCTTTGGGAGGCCATCTCATTTGGTTTGGCCCAACCCGCTTGGCCCATCCCAGCAGGCCGCAAGGGCGGTTCGGCCTGGAGGACGTCTTGTGGGTGGCTCGACCCACAGGGCATTGCAAGGGCAGATCAACCCAAGGTGGGGGGGGGGGAGGTAGCCGGGGCACCGTGAGTGTGTGGGACGGTTTGTCCAGTGTGTCACGAGGGTGTCGGCCAGTTTGGTTGGGGCACCGTGAGGGTGCAGGCCGGTTCGGCCGGGGCACCGCGAGGTCTCTGGCCGGTTTAGCCGGGGTGCGGTGAGGGGTCGGCTGGCCGGTGCGGCCGAGGCGGCTCTAGAAGCCGGTGGTCTGGCATGACCAAGGGGGTTCGGAGGCCAGCAGGTGGCGTGATCCGGCGGGTGTCACTACTGGCAGCGGTGCGGTCAACGTGAGGCGATGTTCGGGTGTGGCACGATCGGGGCAGGCGCGGTCAACGGGAGGCGTTGTTCGGGTGCGGCATGACTTGTGGCCTGGCGTGGATGGGGCGGATCGAGAGGTTGGTGGGTGGCACAAACTAGCGGGGGGCATGACCGGGGGAGGCGCAGTTGGCGGGCGGCACGATTCGGGTGCGGTGCAGCCGGTGCACGGCGCGGCTCGAGGCACGACGTGACCGTGGCGGGGCTCGGCTGGGGCCGGTTCGGTCGGGCCCCATGAGGGGAGAATGTGGCTCGCCTCGGGGTAGCGGGTTGGCTCGGTAGTGGCTCTTCTTGACGGATCTACACAGTGACAGTTTGGCGGCGATGTGGAGCAGCGTAGGTCACGGTTGGTGGAGTTCCATTGCCTTTGTCGAATTCCTCCATTTCAAAAAATTCACCAAAGAAGATCGGTAGAGGGGTCGGACCAGGTTGGTTTTTCTTGCACCCTCCACTTTTAAGGTGGTAGAATTTGGCTCATCAAGTAAGAGGAAAGATGAAATTCAAATTTTACAACCTCTACAGTGATTCTTTCCCAAACCGCAAAAGAAAACAAGGAAAGTATTATCATGAAAATCAACCCCCTACCTTGATCCTTATTGGTTGACATTGGCATGAGAAGGCAGATGTCAATTCATTGTAGACGAACACATCCTGCGTTGAAGGAAATTCCGATGAAGAAGGTTGAAGTCGTCGACGTTCTTCTTGGAGGAAGCGTTCTTCATTGGAGAAGCTTTCTCCAAAGAGCTCCTCCTCTACCCAATTCCACCAAATAAAAGAGATGGCCAATAATAAAAAGTGTTTCCCCAATTCAATCATAGGCACCATTCAAATTGGATTAAAATTAAATTGGCTCAATTAAGTGGTGTGTTGTAAAGGTTAATGGAATGTGTGTTGGCATAATTAAGGTGGATAAGGTCAAGAGGCTCTCCCTCATTTTTCTGGGAGTTGAGAGGTTTCCCAAAAATAATTGGGGGTTTCAAGGGGGTTTAAAACCGAGTTGACCCCACCACCATAACCTCTCATGGGAGGTTATGGTTAGGTTGGTCCCCACCACCATAACCTCTCATGGGAGGTTAAGGTGTGGTGGTACCCACTTCCAACCTCCACATGGAGTGGTTATAATAGATAAAATAAAATAAAACATTTGTGTATTTTATTTTTAATATTTCCACAAAAAACCCAAAAACTAACTTTCGCCCTCATCCATCTGTCTTCGAGGTGAAAGTATCCTTAATTGAATATCGACGCTGTGAGTTTAACGGTTCCCTCAGATTTCAATTCCGTGCACCAGTTCAAATTTTATAAAAACTTTCTCATACCTTTACTGAACGTACCAAAAAAAACTTTAGAAATTGATTCTGGGCACACCGGGCCTCAGAATCACGCGTCTTCAATTTTTGTGGAGTCGTAATATATTTAAAAACAATTATATGGAAATTTTGTGTCTTTACATCCAAATAAAATCCTTGTAGAAATGTATTCAATAAAAAAATGGAACCAATTACTGTCACGAAAAACTCAGATATTCTCTCTCAATTGTGATGAATATTACATCATTATAAGTCAAGTACAAAGTAATTTCCCCCTTTTATAGGTGACCTAAACCCAGTTTATGTGTGAAACCAAATACATTTTCTCAGTCACCTAAATTTTCCCAAATTAGAATTAATCATGAAATCTAGAGGAAATTACGAATTTTTCCATGCTTCTCTATTTTTTTAAAACATTTATAATCTTCAACACTTCTTCTTCAGACTCTCATTTCAATTATCAGACTTATTACAATTTATGGGTCCAATTTCAATTGCTGAATAAGAATCATAGATCCGTGTTGAATCAAAATCTTATATTTGAAAATAAATCTCCCCTCAACAATTCATATAGAAAACTCTTTTATTCCCACAAGTCATTGACAAAAATCAAATAAATAACATATTCTTCTCTTCTTCTCTTAAACCACTAAAAAATTCATAACATTTAGAAACATGTTCTTGAATCATGATCATATTCATGACTATGAATTCATTGAGTATATGATTTAGCATCATCTGACTATAAAATAAATCATATTCTTCTCTTGATAACTCTTGTCCCAATTAAAATTTCACATGTAGTGAACATAATGCAATTCAATTCATAACCCACTGGATTAAGACATTAGAAAACAAACCAGTGTATGACACTTTCTCTATACGATTAGTTATAGTTATGATCATATCTAGTTACTGTAACACACCAAGCTTCCACGGTACATTTCTCTTTGAATAATTCAATAGCTTGCATTGTACACAACTTCGAGATTCTAACACACCGCGACCAATCAAAGTAGTCGTTATGAATAGTAATACCCACATTTTAAAATTTTATAAATTTTATAAATTTTATCTCTCAAAATTTACTTCATTATAGAATTCGGAATATCGAAATTATCCTAGGGTGAAAATTTGGTACTTTTCAGATAACTTTTATATTTTTATGAATAGTGAAAATTAATAAATTTTAATTAAAAGCAAATTTTTTAATAAAAATAATTAATAGTGATAAATTATGAATTTGAGTGGTTTTAAAGTATATTTAGAATATATTTTTACCATTTAATACAATGTTTGTCATTGGAAAAAATTTCACATTTAAACCAGACATAAACAAGTGTCAATCTTTTGATAGTTATTATCTCTTAAAAACACACTTTTTGTTTTAGCTACGAGAATTATTTTTAAATTAATTTCTGCCACTTCTATGTCTTGAATTTAGAAAAATGGATTACATATTTATAATCATGAGGTCCAAATTGTGTAAATAGGTAACTTTTATTTTTAGACATTTTGAATAATTACTTCAGTAAATATTTTATTTACAATGGTTAAAGGGTAAATCACGTAAATAAGGGTAAAAAATAATATTAAAATAATAATAAATTAATCTAAAATATGTCTTAACCATATTGGTTGATATATTTCAGACCATGGGAATATTTGGGTCTATTTTGGAACCTAATGGATCCATATGTAAGTGATAATGGCATTTTATATTAATTAAGTAAAAGTAAATACATAAATAAAACAGGCATATTTCTTTTAGCAAAAAAAATTACATAAGGATATATATGTTATATTTTCGACTATAAATATTCATTATAAAGATAAAAATATTTCCTACATAATGTTAGTTTATTTATAATTCTTAGACATTGAATAATTAAATTTATTTATGACACAATAATGATGCAGTATTTTCCTTATTAATGAAAGAATCTAATAATTAGTTTTATAAATGTTAAAATATATATAATTTCAAAATTTTGATGCCATAAACGAATTTTATTGGTTAATATGACATTTTAGGATTGCTCAAATGATTTTTTTCCTAATTAATAAAGTTTTTAATCCTTTATCAAAAATGAATTATAAAATATTGTCAAAATTGAAAAAAATGAGTTTTTAAAACAAGTATTATATTATTAATTGATATTCTATTCCTAAAAATCTAAAGTTCAGCCAAAGTACTTATATCGTGATATTTTTATCATTAATGGACCACTTGGGGGTCACTTTTATGTATATAATAATTTTATTAACTTTATAATATAAAAATTCAAAGTGACATGGTAAGTGTCAAACTAATTAATTAAGAGTTAAAACTAAAAGATAAGGTTAATATAATGAACCAAACCTATATAAAATCTATTGGTTGAAATTATTTCGACCCATACCCACCTTATACTTTGAATAATCCACTTTGGAGCTATTATAAACCGAATATGAATTTATTATAAATTAATACTTGAAGTTTTTTCTAAAGAACCCCTCCTCCCCCTTATAAAAGGACACAACTTCTAACCAATTATTCACACCTTAAAATCCTTTAGGTTCATCCAAACCCTGCCCAAATACTCTCTCAACTTCCCTCAATTCAACCTAGAGGCCTTATTTTTATCATAAATCCAACCTAAGGAGCCCTTTTGATCAAATCAAAATAAAGAACCCAAAGAAGAGGTAATGTTTTCGCAACACTTTTTCAAGTTCCTTTCTTCTTCAACTTCTTCTTTATTTGTTATTTCCTTTATAAAATAATAAATCCAGTAACATCTATATACTGTGATGTTATTATAAATATGGTAAAACCATATTCAGTATTCTATCTATCCTTTGAATGACATGTCACCATACGTACGTACATACGGCTTACCATCTCCACGTCATTGTGTAATTGTTATTCAAAAACATTATTATTTGGATGGGTTTTATAATGATATGTAATTGATGTAAATAATTCATATAACATTATAATGATTATGTATATATGATATAACATCCAATTATATATTATTTCAATATCAAAAGAATGATATTGTCGCTCGTGCGTACGTACGGACTACCATCTCCACGAACGCGATGCGATTCATTCCCCATCGTATCCATGAAAATATTATTCAAATTTGATTATTAAATGTAATGTTTAAGGACTTGATATAATTCTGGATATGAATAAGATACATCCTATCCATAAAAAACATGACTTATGTAACAAAATATATAAAGGAAAATGAATTCGTTAACACCCGAAACGATGATAATACTAAGATATTATTAACAAATCAATGTTAAAAGATCATATATGATATCATATTAATGTATATGATTCTTGTATAATTTATTAACAATTATTTCACCATTATACTGGAGGTTAACCTACCCTCAACCAAGGAAAATTACAAGGTAAGGGTTTATTTCACAATCTCTTCATTATCCAAGGTTGTTTATACATAATTATCTACTGGGACCTCTTTATCATCCACATCCATGTTTCTTAAAAATGTATTTCAAATCATCCTTACTATTTTACAGAATATGAATTAAATTAATTTATACCCTTGTTTTACTTTTTATAAGATGTTTATAAAGGAAGCTTTCTATTGTTTTCCAAACAAGGTCCTTTTAAACCTTTTCGATAAAATTACGGTAAGAATGTATTTTTAACTTATACGGAGGGTGTGGCTATTTTCCACCATTATAAAATTATCAAAGCTTCCCTTACAATATTATAAGAATATTTTTAAAGTAAATTTTTTATTTTATAATTATGTGACTTTTAAATGATTTCAAAAAAGTGATATTTCTCTCAAATAGTTCTGATTTCATCTATGTCAACATCCTTTGATGAATTTTATGTTTATTTGAAGTTGATTTATTATGATACAAAACTTCCATACTGTATTGAAGGTTTTGTGATATGTTTAACTGTGGATGTGTTATTTTTATACCATTCATGGTTTATGGAGAAATTATTTATATTTCGTATGCTAGTTTTATTACGAATGTTTATGTTATGTTTAAACCTGTTCATATGAGGAATGCATGGGACTTAATAAGTGACGGGTGGAGCCCGCTATTGCTCCTCGATGAATCGGTAGGTCTCATGAGACAAACTAGTGTCTTGGCATGAGTCTTGGACAAAATCTTATTTGTAGTCTTGGCATGAGGCCTTGGCTACGTGATTATGATATTCTGGAATTATGCATTCCATCATTATGACAGTGGTTATTGATATTGCATTTGATTATTCGATTAGTATAATATCCATGTGAATAAGTTAATTTTTATGCATATTTATGAAATTTTATGCTATATTGTTATCCTTACTGGGCATTTGAGCTCACCCCTTTCTATGTTTTATTTTTCCCAGGATGTGAAGAAGTATTTTATGAATGACCCGAAGGGATAGTATGAGGGGATATGAGTGTGGACTATGGAGAATATGTTGTTGTAGTTTTCATTTTATGATGTAATGTAAACTTTATGAATGTATCTAGTGTTTCCAAGGCTGGTAAAATAATCTGACTTTCAAGATTTTATCTTTTGTGATCATGTCAATGTTAAGTAATAATGCACCGACTCTAGGTAACTGGGGTTGGGGCGTTACAGTTGGTATCATAGGATGTTTATTACAAACCTTGGAAGTTATATTTAGATAAAATCTGAATATATCACATAGTCCTAAGAAGGACATTGAGGATTAGTATAGATAAACTCTCTAGAATTTTTGTATTGTAGAGGTTTTGTGAGTTTTCTGAGAAATAAATCCCTGTCTGGAAACGAGCAGGTAGAGGCGGCTCTGTCACAGATGTACCTAGGGGTAAAACCCGAAAACACCAATTTGAGCTAGACTCGAACGGGAACTAGTGCACAACAACGAGCCTTGCTGCACTCTTGGTTACGACACTCCCGGGGGATATGCTTAGGATAATTCTCATTTTCTTTACAATACATTATGAAGGGTTTATGAGTATATACTATTCAATGAAAACATTTTTATAATTATGGATTATATCCATAAACTGTTCAATTTACGTTAGGTATTTTACAAGTTTGGAATTATTCATTACAATTCATAAACTGGCCTAGTTTATGCTATTGTATAGAAATGGCACATAGTAGAAGGAATGTGAACTCCTACCGTACGTTTCATCCAAAGAGTAAGAAGGATCATATCTTTCATTGTATTAAGACAACAATTAAAAGGGAAATACCCTCCCATGTATTCTCAACATATGAAGAAATAGTATCATGTGTTAATAAGATAAGTAAATAATTATCCGAGTCATATGGCTTTGAAGGGAAGCAAGAGAAGAAAAGGATGGAAGAGAATGAAATGAATGTGGGTGAGGAAAGTAATGTTCAAATAGAGGATGTACATATCGTGAAAGAATATTTAGATGTGTTTCCAGAAGATTTACCTGGACATCCTCCAGAACGAGAAGTTGAGTTTTCCATTGATTTAATTCCTAGATGAAGGCCTATATCGAAGACCCCTTATAGAATGACCACTGTGGAATTAGTTTAACTATAGAAACAACTACATGAAATAAGTAATAAGAGATTTATTCACCCTATTGTTTCTCCATGGGGATCCTCTGTTCTTTTTTTAAAGAAAGATGGATCTATGAGGTTATGTATCAACTATAGGGAGATCAATGCTATAACAATAAAGAACAAGTATCCTATACCTCATATTGATTATTTATTTGAACAAATGCATGGAGCTCAATACTTTTCAATGATTGAACTTCAATCTGGATGCCATCAGTTGTGTGTAAAGAAGGAATACATTCTGATGACTGCATTTCGAACTAGGTGTGGGCATTACGAGTTTACAGTAATGCCTTTTGGGCTGACTAATGCACCCTCTGTTTTCATGGATCTAATGAACAGAGTTTTCAAGGAATATCTCAATGATTTTGTAGTGATATTTATTGATGATATCTTGGTATACTCCAACAGATACAAAGATCATGAAAATCACCTGCGTATTATCCTAAAGACTTTGAGAAGACATGAATTATATGGGATGTTTAGAAAGTGTGAATTCCAGCATCAAGAGATTTCTTTTCTTGGCCATATTGTCTCTAAGGATAGAATCTCTGTTGATCCTGATAAGACAAGAGAAATCCATGAATGGCCAGCACCAACGATTATAACCGAGGTACGCAGTTTTATTGGTTTAGCAGGTTATTATCAACGTTTCGTTCAGAATTTTGCCCGATTGGCTAACCCATTAACAAAGCTCAGGTGTAAAGGGGATAAATTTGTTTGGACAAAAGATTGTAAAGAACATTTTGAAGAAATGAATATAAGATTAGTCAATTCTCGTATATTGACTCTGCCATCAGTGAATGATGGGTTCGTTCTTTATAGTGATGCATCGAAGAAAGGACATGGTTGTGTCCTTTTGCAGAATGATAGAATTATTGCCTATGCATCACGACAACTGAAAATTCATGATCAAAACTATACTAATCATGATCTTCAGTTAGCAGCTGTGATATTTTCTTTGAAGATATGGAGACACTATCTCTATTGTGAGAAATTTGAGATTTATACTGATCACAAGAGTTTGAAGTATATTTTCTTAGAGAAAGAACTCAACATGAGGCAAAGGCGATGGCTTGAACTACTCAAGGATTATGATTGAACGATAAAATAACACCCATGAAAGGAAAATAATGTGAGAGATGATTTTAGCATAAAGGATCATGGAGTTTTGAATGAGATTAGAATTGAAAGGGATCCCATTTCCATGAATCTAGTGAAGATATATATGGGAATTACCATAGAAGGTGAAACATCGATACTTTTTCAAATGGTTTCCAAACCATCTTTAATAGAAAGAATAAAGAGTTCTCAGTCCGATGATAAAGAATTTCAAAAGAAGATTAAAGCTGTGAATTATGGGAGATTGAGTGACTTTGTGTATGAAGATGGAATTTTGAAATTTGGGAAGAGACTTTGTGTTCCTGGTATACCTGATCTAAAAAGGGCATTGTTGGACAATGCTCATAGTTCTAATTTCTCTATACTGCCTGGGAGCATCAAAATGTATAGATATTTGAAGGATCTTTTTTGGTGGGACAACATAAAGAGGGAGATTGATGATTTTGTGTCAAGATGTATGGTTTTTCAACAAGTGAAAGCTAGAAGGCAATAGCCTGGAGGATTCATGCAACCTCTTCCCATACCTGAGTGGAAATGGGATAATATCGCTATGGTCTTTGTCATTGGGACTACAAAAGACTCCTAGAAGGAACGATGCAATATGGGTCATTGTTGATCGTCTTACCAAGTCAGCACATTTTCTTGCTATAAGAGAAGATCTACCACTTGAACATCTAGCAGGAATATATATTAATTAATTTGTGAGACTTCATGGAGTACCCCTATAAATTGTTTCTGATCGGGATCCACATTTTACATCAAGATTCTGGAAGAGTCTTCAGAAGGCCTTGGATACTGAACTTTGTTTGAGCACTACCTACCACCCTCAAATAAATGGAAAATCAGAACGGACTATTAAAACCTTAGGAAACATGTTGAGATCATGCTCACTTGACTTTCAGGGTATATAAGATCAATACTTACCTCTGGTGGAATTTTCCTATAACAATAGCTTCCATTCTAGTATTTTGATGGCACCATATGAAGCATTATACAAAAAGAGATGTCACACACCAAATTTTTGGGATGACGTTGGTGAAAGAAAACTTGTAGGCCCAGAACTGGTGGAGGAAACGATGGAAAAGGTAAAGTTAATCCAAAACCACATCAAAGAAGCTCAAAGTATGCAAAAGAGCTATGCTGACAATTGAAGTAAGGATTTGGAATTTCAGGTAGGAGATCTTGTTTTCTTGAAGGAATATCTATGTAAGGGAGTTATACATTTTGGAAATAAAGGTAAATTGAGTCCCAGGAACAGAGGATCTTTCAAATTTCTAGATCAAATTGGGGTTGTATCTTACCGTTTGGAAAGTTTGCTAAGTCTCTCCAAAGTTCATGATGTGTTCCACGTATCACTATTCGGAAAATACATGCCTGACCCAATGCATGTACTCACCTATGATGAAGTAGAACTGGAACCCAATATATCTTATTGTGAAGATCATGTAAAAATTCTTGGTACAAGAGAGAAAGTGCTGAGAAACAGGATGACTCGTCTGGTAAAAGTTCTATGGTGGATCCATAAGATGGAAGTGGCAACATGGGAACCTCAGGGACTTATGATGAAGAAACACCCGAGTCTTTTTATACAGTAATTTTATATAAATTTCGAGGATGAAATTATTTTATGGAGGGAATAATTTAACACCCCAAGTTTCCACGATACTTTTCCCTTTGAATAATGCAATAGCTAGCACTGTACGCAACTTCGAGATTCTAACACACCGCGACCAACCAAAGTAGTCGTTAAGAATAGTAATACCCACTTTTTGAAATTTTATAAATTTTATCTCTCAAAATGGACATCATTTTTGGATTTGGAAAATCTAAATTAGCCTACGGTGAAATTTTGGTACTTTTCGGATAACTTTTATATTTAAACGAATAGTGAAAATTACTAAATTTTAATTAAAAAAAACTTTTTTAATCAAAACAATTAATAGTGATAAATTATGAATTTGAGTGGTTTTAAAGTATATTTAGAATATATTTTTACCATTTAATACAATGTTGGTCATTGGACATAATTTCATATTTAAACCGGACATAAACATGTGTCAATCTTTTGATAGTTATTTTCTCTTAAAAACATGCTTTTTGTTTTAACAACGGGATTTAATTTTAAATTAATTTCTGCCACTTTTGTGTTTTGAATTTAGAAAAATATATTTCATATTTAAAATCAGGAGGTTCAAATTATGTAAATAGGTAACTTTTATTTTTATACATTTTGAATAATTACTTCGGTAAATATTTTATTTACCATGGTTAAAGGGTAAATCTGGTAAATAAGGGTAAAAAATAATTTTATAATAATAATAAATTATCTTAAAATGTGTCCTAACATTATTGGATGATACATGGATGACCAAGGGAATCTTTTGGTCTACTATTTGACCCCATGGATCCACTTGTAAGTGATAATGACACTTTATATTAATTAAGTTAAAGTAAATACAAAAATGACATAAGCATATATCTTTTCGAAAAAAAAAATTTACATAGGGTAATATATGCTATGATTTCGACTATAAATATTAATTAGAAAGATAAAAATATTTCCTACATAATGGTAATTTATTTATAATTTTTAGACATTAAATAATTAAATTTATTTATGACATAATAATGATGTAGTATTTTCCTTATTAATGAAAGAATCAAATAATTAGTATTATAAATGTTAAAATAAATATAATTTGAATGTTTTGATGCCATAAAATAATTTTATTGGTTAATATGACATGTTATGATTTCTTAAATGAATTTGGTTCGAATTAATAAAGTTTATAAGTCTTAAAAAAATCAATTATTAAATATTCTCAAAATTGACATAAATGAGTTTTTAAAACAAGTATTATATTATTAATTGATATTCTATTCCTAAAAATATAAATCTAGGCCAAAGGACTTATATCATGATAGGTTTATCATTAATGTACGACTTGGGGGTCACTTTGATGTATATAGTAAGTTTATTGACTATATAATATAAAAATACAAAGTGACATGGTAAATGTCAAACTAATTAACTAAGAGTTAAAACTAAAATATAAGGTTAATATAATGACCCAAACCTGTCTAAAATCTATTGGTTGAAAGGATTTCGACTCATACCCACCTTATACTTTGAATAATATACTTTGGATCCATTATAAACCGAATATTAATTTATTATAAATTAATAATTTATGTTTTTTCTAAAGAGCCCCTCCTCCCCCTTATAAAAGGACACAACTTATAACCAATTCTTCACACCTTCAAAGCTTTCTGGTTCAGCCAAACCCTGCCCAAATACACTCTCATATTCCATAACCTCAACCTAGAGGCCTTATTTTGATCATAAAACCAACCTAAGAAGCCATTTTGATCAAATCAAAAGGAATAACCCCAAGAAGAGATAATGTTTTCACCACACTTTTTCAAGTTCCTTTATTCTTCTACTTCTTATTTCATTGTTATTTCCTTTAAAAAATAATAAATCCAGTATCTTATATATACTGTGATGTTATTATAAATATAGTACCACCATATTCAGTATTTTATCCATCCTTTGAATGACATGTTACCATATGTGCGTACGTATGGCTTACCGTCACCACGTTGTGGTGTAATTGTTATCCAAAAACATTATTATTTTGATGGGTATGATAATGAAATGTAATTGATGTAAATAATAAATATAACATGATAATTATTCTATATATTATATAACATCCAATTATATATTATTTTAATATCAAAAAATTGATATTGTCGCTCGTGCGTACGTACGGACTATCGTCTCCACGAACGCGATGAGATTCATTCCCCATCATATCCATGCAATTATAATTATCATTTGATAATTAAAAGTAATGTTAAAGGAGTTGATATCATTATAGATATGAATAATATACAACCTATCCATAACAAAAATGACATATGTAACAAAATATATAAAGGAAAACGAATTCGTTAACACCCGAAACGATGATAATACTAAGATATTATTAACAAATCAATGTTAAAAGATCATATCTGAAATCATATTAATGTATATGATTCTTGAATAATTTAATAAAAATTATTTCACCATTATATAGGAGTATAACCTACCCTCAACCGAGGAAAAGTGCAAGGTAAGGGATTATTTCACAATCTCTTCATTATCCGTGGTTGTTTATACATAATTATCTACTGGGAACTCTTTATCATCCACATCCACATTTCTTAAAAATGTTTTTCAAATCATTCTTACTATTTTTTATAATATGGGTTAAAGTCATTTATACCCTTGTTTGAATTTTTATATGAAGTTTATAAAGGAATCTACATGTTGTTTTCCAAACAATGTCCTTTTTAACCATTTCGACAAAATTAAGTTAAGAATGTTTTTTAACTTATACGGCGGGTGTAGCTATTTTACATCATTATAAAATCATCGAAGCTTCCCATTCAAGATTATAAAATTATTTTTAAAGTAAATGTTTTCTTTTATAATTATGTGACTTTTAAATGATTTCAAAAAAGAGATATGTCTCTCAAATAGTTTTGATTTCATCTATGTCATCATCCTTTGAGGGATTTTAAGTTTATTTGAAGTTGATTTATTATGATACAAAACATCCATATTGTATTGAAGGTTTTGTGATTTGTTTAACTATAGATGTGTTATTTTTATACTATTCATGGTTTTTGGATAAAGTATTGACATTTTGTATGCTAGTTTTAATACGAATGTTAATGTCATATATAAACATGTTCATATGAGGAATGCATTGGACTTAATAAGTGAAGGGTGGAGCCCGCTATAGCTCCACGATGCATTGGTAGGTCTCATGAAACAAACTAGTGTCTTGGAATGAGGCCTTGAAAAAATCTTATTTGTAGTCTTGGAACGAGGCCTTGGCTACTTGGTTATGATAGTCTGGAATTATGAAATCAATCATTATGAAAGTGGTTATTGATATTGCATGTGATTATTCGATTAGTAGAATATCCATGTTAATAAATAAATGGAATTATTTCATTTTATTTCTGCCATATTATTCTGAAGTTCATGTTTAAAAGTAATTTGTTTTACTGATACATTGCCTTAAAATTTTATGCTTATTTATGAAAGTTTGTGCTATATTGTTATCCTTACTGGGCATCTGGGATCACCACTTTCTATGTTTTATTTTTTCCAGGATGTGAAGAAGTATTTTATGAATGACCTGCAGGGATAGTATGAGGAGATATGAGTGTGGACTATGGAGACTATATTGTTGTATTTTTCATTTTATGATGTAATGTAAACTTTATGAATGTATCTAGTGTTTCCAAGGATACTAAACTAATCAATCTTTCGAGATTTGATCTTTTGTGATCATTCAAATGTTATGTAATAATGTACCAACTCTGGGTAACTGGGGTTGGGGCTTTACAGTTCCGATATTCCCTTGTTATGATCGTCTCTAGATATGACCATCCTGATGTCAATATTCCCAGATATGATCATCATTGATTAGGATCATGTTTTTGTCCAATCAGATGGATTATCAGATGCAACAGTAACTCGACACCACCTCTTTATTTAGTCCCACATTTCAATAAAACTGGGTATGATAAATTTTAGTGCCTGTGAGCTAGAATACCATGATACTACAATAAATCAAAACCACCACTTCAATCAGTTCCACATTTCAATCAAACATCATTTGAAAAAATTTATTTCCTATCATATGGAATATTGTGATGCTACAGTAAATTGGTGCTACTAATTCAATTGGAACCACCTCTTCCCCAGACGTCAATTTTCAATCCTCACCACTCATACCATTCAATTTTTATTTCTCTTCTTTCAACTGGATATGATTTTTTTGAAAAACATTCGGTATCACTTATCAATCAGCACAACATTTCCCATCGTCACTGCATTTCATCAGCACCACCTTTCATTGGAAAGACTCTTCATCGGCACCACTATTCCTTTCACTCCCCCTTTTATCCATCATGCTTGATCCACAAGTTCACCATTGAACTTGGGATTTATATGAAATAAAAATCAATAAAGCATATTCACATTTAATTAATCGTAGTCACGATGACCCTGATTCTCCATCGAAACAACTACATCTCCCACATCATCTCTAGAGTGATACAGATGACCAAAAATTCTCTATTATGATGGACTTCCACTATGAGTCTGATTTATTTCAAAACATGTGTTTGATTCATTACAAAACATGAGTAAAATTATTTACAAAATATCCTCAATAAAAAATTTTCTAATACAAATTGAGGTGATTTTATTTCTCAAAACATACCTTGACAACAAAAACAACACATAAAAACCACTACCTTCACCATGAGCTTGGTCCAAACATTCTTTTCTAAACTAATCAAAAAAATTCGAGTTTGAATTAAATTTATAAAATATATTTTTATAATTTTAATGAAGCAGTCACTGAATTCTAGAAAAAATAAAATTTCAAAAAAAAAATAAATGATATACATTCTAAAATAGTTTTCCAAAACCCAGCGACAAAAAAAATTCCAACCCTTAAATAAAAAGTATGTTCTAAAAATAAATGAAACAGAACAAGCAGGGAATATAATTAAGTGAAATAGAATGAAAGTGAGCATACATATAGTAATCATGGGAATTTCCTAAACATATCTTGAAGAAATATTTTGATGTTATTAGTTAATATTCACCTGTCGTCATATGGTGTAGCTCCATAATCAATCCCCAACCTAGTTTATCTAAACTAGACTCACTAGTGGCACACCCCATATGGCCTCTCACACATCTAGGGATAAACAAACTTCCAATAAGGGTCGATAAGAAACTATCTCTTAAACATCTTGATGATTCCTAGAAATACCATGATAATAGTGTATGGTGAATGAGGAGATCCTCACACACATGTAATATACTAGTAACCAACATATGCCAATGTTCTTCCCTATTTCAAACACTGACACCACCACTTCAATGACCCTCTCCTCCGAGGGGAAACAATAGAGGTTCCCATCACACATCAAACCACTGTCATGTTTCAAATGATCATTCACATCACTATACATTAAAAAACACTTTCAAAAATTCCACGTTGTATCAACCGGGCAGTAACATTTACAAATCCTAATTAATTTCCTAAAATGAGGAAAAACATTCAACTTTCTCAATGGTTCCAAAATATCATAGCCATAGGAAAAATAATTGAAACCACCATTGAATTCATTTGAAAACTGAGAAACCATTCAAAACCAAAGAACAATTTTGACAACACAAGGGGTTTGGAAAACCCATTTGATATTAAGAGGGCTAGAAGAGATAAGGAATGTAAGAGGATTATTTTGAAAACTAGGTACAAGAGGGGAATTTTCTAATGAAAAATTTCATCATTTTTAATCTCATCCATATGTGTACTATTTCCAAATATGGATGTCCCCACATTCAATGACACACATTAAGAATCAGCATATTACATTAAGTTAAAAGATTAACAATCAAAATAGGTATCCATCCATTTTTCACATAACCATCCAAACATAAAGAGTTGCCCAAACCACACACCAAACACAATTTATAATGAAAACAAAACTAAAAATTATAATGAAGGAAAAACACCACCCCATATTCTTAATTTCATTTTAAAAATTCAATTGGACTTTCATCAAACACTTTGTATATATATATATATATTATCATAATTAAACTAATTCATTGAAAATCCATTTTCATAAAATTTCCAACATTGAAATCCCAAAACAAGTTACACTAACACATAAGAAGAAATATTATAGAATTTATCTGGAATTTGAGGAAATCTTAGGAATCAAAGGTATGGCCTAGAATGTAAATAAATAGAAATATATTTCTCAATTATCCATGAATGCGATGAAAGTGCAAGAGAAACAAGAACCAAACCTGAGAAAAATTCTGTACACCCTATAATTTAAATAATCAACCCGAATTAAGAAACCTTTACCCTGTTCTTCATAAAAGAGAGAACCCACCAAAAAGAAAACCAAGATGCTAAGCGGTGGAGAAGAGAAGAAAAGAAAATTGAACAGGAAACCCAAATAAACTCAGGTTAGAACCATAGGGGAGATTCAACCATGGAAGGAGAAGGGAGGAGAAATTTCGAAGCACCCATGGGGTGCCAAGGCCATGAAAGGGAAAATAATTTCAAATGGTAGTTATAAAATAAGACTGAAAAAGAGGGAAATTAAACATGTTAAAGAACCATAGAAACTCACATTGTTTCACTGTATGATTTTCCAAACCATTCACCAACCATGACCTCCCTAAAAAAGAGGAGGACCACCCGTACAAGCTCCCTTTATGGAATTGTAAACTGCACACCATCCTTGTAACATTTCTCTATCATTTTCAAATATCAACCCAACATGATTTCCTTGTGATTCTTTATAACCTTGCACAAATCATACACCTGATCTCAAACACCAAAAAAAGCCACACAACTTTTCCTTAGACTCACATGGTTAGTCACAAACCATGAAAAAGTCGTTGAAGGAAAACCATGTGATTAAAAAATGAATTAGAAATAGCATTTTCCTTAACCATCTATACAGAGTACCCTCACACTATGCACACTAACCGTGCGCAGGGCCAAAAACCACTTAAAACCTCTAAAACTCATAAAAAATCACTCAGAACACAACCAGAACTTCAACTAAATGAACCAACATTACAAAGAGAATAAAATAAAATAAATACCATGGTTGGTGTGTCAAAAATATCACCCAAAAAAACACTTTTTACATCAATAACATCACCCATCCAAATGAGGAACAAACTCGAGATCGAAAATAAACAAAACAAAATGGGATCATGAACCTCAGGATGAACTTTCACTCCTCATGTCACACCAACCATATTTAAATAAAACCACAGTGAGGATAATCATAGGATGGAGAGGGTGGTTCTCCCTACCTCAAAACATTCCATTAAAGATCAACACCACAAAACTACTATGAGATAGACCAATGTGGGAACTCCAAGAACAAACCAAACCCCAAACACATGGGGGAACCAACATAAGGAACCCAAAATGAAGCCCCCAAATGAATTATAATTCATTTTTCCCATAAGGCATAAAATCCTCCAAAATTACATAAACTGGAAACAAAAAATATTCAACAAGTCTAACCATACAGAATTTTCAAAACAAGATGGAACAAAATAAAATTTAAGAAAATAAGGCCTCTCAGAATTAAGAAAAGAGATCTATAAATGAAGAAGGATATTTACATTGAAATTTCAATTGGCCCACTCTAACACCAGAGGAAATCTATCCCATAGTTCATGAAACCCAAGATTAATAACTGCATGATATGCTTCACTCTAGAGTATTTGGTTGGATTCCTAATGTCTTAAAGTAGCTACATCCCCATAGTTAGGATCTAGTATCCTCTGATAAAAACATCCTCTTCTGGTTAAGCTTGTTGAATAACTTCATCAAGTCGCCAAGATAGTCAGATCACTAAAAAACCTTCAATGGATTTTGACAAGATGGATTTGGATGCCTATACCATCCAGACTGAAAGAACACTAGGGAAAATTATGAAAAACAAGAAGATGGAACGGACAAAAAATATTTCTTAGAAATAGTTTCCCTTAAATAATATTATTTCCAATATGGGTAACCTTCACATGAAGCAAGAAAAACTAGTTCATCAACCTCCACTGACTACACTCCAAGAACAAACTCATCTAGAAATTATACATCCACAAACTTCTCAAACTAAATGTCACTGGATAAAAGAAATTGTTCTTTAATCTCTAAAAAAACACCACAGACAAAAAGATGATCCTTCAGGTGATCCACTAACAATTTATCTAAAGAAAATTAAACCAACTCATTAAAATTGTCAACATGGGCCTTTACCATCCTTGGACCTTGTGGAATGCCCAAGAGCTCTGCCACTTTCCCCACCATCACCTTCTTAGGTGTGAAAAATTTGATAAAAATGGTCTTGAAAACATCTCAATACATCCCAACAAAAAAGGATAACGGGACAATGACCATCCACCAAACCAAACTCGGACCTTCGAAGGATCTCATAATATCTTGCACCCTCACAGATTTGGGAGTAACCAATGGCCTTAAGACTACTTCAAATTATCAAACCACTCTATATCCTCTGAAGGATATTATTTACCTAGAAAAAATTGGAAACTGATAAGAATATCAACATCCCACCATTGCACTAGTAGTCTGGGTGTGGTTGAAAATCATAAAAGACTTCTTGGAATCCTTTAGGAACATTCTGGGATGCATACTCAATATAACACAAAAATAAAAAACCCAAAACAATATCCAACCATAAAATGTCCAAAAATATCATCCCAAACAAGAACTCATGCCTCATAATCCAATAAACAAAAAACAAAACAAATATCCTCTTTCAAAACCATAAAATCACTTCCATGATCCAAAACCACTTTATTCCAAAGTTTCTTTTTTAAAATACATCACTCACTTTTAAATCCAGCATAAATAACAAAGGCTATTTTTTAAAACAAATACCAACACCAAAAAATGATTTTTTTTTTGAAAACCTTTTTCCCAAAATTCATATTCATTTTCAAACTAAAACCACAATAGAAAAATATAAGAGATAAAACTCACAAAGGACACTCAAATTAGGGAACTAGTGGTTGTGCTGAACATGGACATTTGGTTTAGTGAACCATACTCCATGAAATAAAAAACCACTAGGAGGACCTTTTAACATGAACTTAGGCTCCACATGGGAATCTAATCCATGTAATTCCACTTTACATTATCGGTTCACCTCCATAACCATTCACCATCCACACAAAAAAAACTAAAACAAGACTCATGTCCCCGGCTACCTCTAGTGACTCGAGGCTCATGATGAGTAAGAGTTGTTGGAACTCTTCTATTCCAACCTTCTGAGTCCTTATAGTCCCATGGATAACTACATGACACAAAAAATAACAAAGTGGTCCTATGATACAATATTTCCATGAACTAGGTCGGGTTACCATCCAATCGATCACAGACTCGGTCCATAACAAGGATTGAGAGGCTTTCCTGATCCTCCAGGGCTAGAGACTATCACTGGGCATCAAATATATCACTAAGGGAATGATTTAGACAAATAATAACTAGGATAAAAAAACCAAATAGAGTAAGAATCATAACCAATAATAGATCAACAAAAATAAGTACAAAAACAAGAGCCAAATAAAACAACAACCCAAAAATAAGCACTAAAAAAACTAAAACCAAACTAGAAACAAATCGATCTCCATGTTACCTCTAGGGAACAACAAACCATACTAACAATCTTCTCAAAGGAAGACTCGATCCCAAAACCTAAACATGAAAAAAAAACTCTGGTCTAATGGTATCAAGTGGCACAAGTACAGTGTGGGCATAAAAATCGTAGAAGGTTTGAACCATAGAATTAATACGTGTCCTTTTTGAAATTAGTCTAAAATGCTGGTTTGAAGTACATTTTAAAATAGGGGTTTTTTAATTTTAATAAAACAATCCCATATTTCTGTAAAAATATTCGTTCAAAAATATTCATGTATTTACAGTCTAAAATAGTTTTCCAAATCCCAATTCCAAAATAAAAGTCAATCTGTGATATAAAAAATGATATAAGGAAAATAAAGGAAATAGAACATTTAGGGAAGGAAATAAAGTAAAAAATAATGGAATAAAACATATAGGTAATAATCATAGTAATTTCATGTACATCCCCAAAAGAAATTCCTAGATGTACTCGACTCAAACGCACATTTTTACATAATCTGTAGCTCCAAATCCAATCACCATTCTAGCTTCTCTAAACTATCCTCACCAGTGGAACATCCCACCTATCCTCTCACACATCCAGCAGGTACCAAACTATCAAATTGGGGTCTATAAGAAACTATCACTCAACCCTCTAGATGTCACATAAGAATCCCATGATGATAGTACATAGTGAATGAGGAGGTCCTCACATTCCTGGAATTAACCAGTAACTCGTAGATTTTAACCTGATTTCCTATCCCAAACACTGACCCCACCTATGTCATTTCCCTCTCCTTAGATGGTCTAACATAGAGTTTCCTATCACACATCAATCCATTCACAAGTCCCAACTATTCATTCACATCATATGAGATTAAAATTCAATTTCTAAAATTCCACAAGGTGCCAATAGGGATGTAACATATAAAAATACCAATTCATTTCCAAAATATAGGGGGGACATAAAACATTAAAATAGGATCCAAATGGCATAGATTTTGGAAACAAATTTGAAACCACCATTGAATTAATTTGAAAAACATTTAACCCTTTAAAAACCAGGGAAGCATTTTGAAAACACTAGGGACTTGGAATAACCAACTGAGATGAAGGTGTAAAGAGAACAGAAGTGATGGAAGAGGAGAATCTTAAAAATTAAGGTCAAGAGGGGAATTTTATAAATAAATCCATCATCATTTGTTTTCCCATCCATAGTTTCATTTCCTGTACATATGTTTGTGCCCACATCCAATGGAATACTTCCAGATTAACCAAATTACATGAGGTTCCAATTTTATGAGTCAAAAGAGTTTTGAAAAAAAAAATTCATATAACCATCCACCCATAAAGAGGAACCCAAACTAGACACCAAATTCATTTCACAATAAAAATCTTACTACAATGAATAACCAAGAATAAACACAACCACATTTTTTCAATTTCATTTTAAACATTAAATCTTCATTTCATCAATTACTTTTCATACATATATATATACGTATTGTAAAACCAAAATTACCCCATAGAGAACACATTTTCATCAAATTGAAAACATTTAAATCCCAAAACAAGTCTCACAAACACATAACAAGAAATATTATATAATTTAAAAATCATTTGAGAGGATCAAGAATTAATAAAATGTAACAGAAAGGAAATGGACGGAAACACCTACATCAATAATGTTCTGATGTGTCAAAACTCTATGTCAAGGTAGAACCAAGACCAAGAGACAATCCACACACCCTAACATAAAAATAATCAAACTAAATTAGCTAACCCTTACCCTAGGGTTTGGCAAAAAGAGAACCCACCCATGGAAACCCGTTAAAAAATGAGAAGGAGAAGAGAAAGAAATCGACTATAAAAAACAAAGAAACTCATCATTAAACCCTAGAGGAGATTCAAACATGGAATGATATGATTAGATGAGGTCTTTGGGATAAAATGTGGTGTACATAGGTTGATAAAGGGAAAATATTCCCAAATTAGGGTTAAAATATAAGAAGGTAAAGAGAGAGAAAAACTTTTAGTAGAACCTGGGAAACTAGCATGGTTTGGCTGCATGTTTTCCCCAACTGTGCATCAACTATTCACAACATACTAGAGAGGTGGGACACTGGCATAAGATGAATTCACAGTTTGGGAAATCATGTTCCAACCTTTCAACTTATCTCTTACATTTTTAAAATGCCACACTACATACATTCCATATGATTCACTATGACCATGTGCCAGCCATGCACCTGAGGTCGAACACAAAAATAAGTTGTATGGTTTCTCCATGGCCTCGCATGATTTAGACCAAACCATGATCAATATTTGTAAAGTAAACCATTAAATAATAAAACTAACTATAAACAACCTCTCCCATAACAAGTTGTACAATTTACCGTCAAACTATGAGTAAGGCCAAAAACCACAAAAAATCTCAAAAACTAAAAAAAATCGATGGGAACTCAACTGAAACATCAACTGATGGAACCAAAATCAATAAAGGAATAAAATAAAATAAGATCCCATCTATGACATACTACACCATCAATCTTCTCCATGAGTATGATGAGTTTCACTAGTCTCAAATTTTTTTAGGCATTATCGGTACATTCGTAATAAACTGCATGACTGAGTGCAAGCAGTCAACACATGGTAAAATCATAGGTTATTTCAACCAGGATCCAAGTATTATTGATTATCAATTGAATTTGATGTTATTTTATCAGTAACCTTTAAAATGAGAGATATTAAATATCATGTTTTACAAATGTCTTCTTAAAAATTGAATATACAACTGACAGAAATGAACTGTCTCCATTATAGATGATATAAAAGATAACCCACTCAAGGATAGTATTCAAAAATATGAACGTATATCCAATAAGAACATATAATGAAACAAAACTTTTACATCCTTATTTTCATATAAATTTGAGAATATTTCTAGTGGGTTTTTAAGAAATAGTCCTCTTCATTTCTTTTGTTCCCTTCAATTCTTCAATGAGGACGCATCGCTTGGAAATAGAAGTCCATGCTGGGTAATTATATCATAGCTTCTTATTTAAAATTCACCGAACCAAATCCGTATAATAATGTAAAATTAACATGCCTTTTTCATTAAAATACCACAATAATGGTTCAAAAAAATAAACTATTTGTTTCCTTTTCTCCTCTCCAGATACAAATCTCGTATTATAATAGATTTTTCATTAAAGAGGTAATCGATCATTAAAATATAGTATAATATAATTAAAATCTAACTCAAGTGTTTCAATTTTAATAAATACCTACTAGGAACATGACATAGACCATTGGATATTTGAATCCATGTAGATTATTTTAATTTACATAGCGAAATTGAATCATGTTGGATTTTTACTCACATAGCAAAAACTGACATAGCCAATTTCATCAAATATTTGATTTATATAAGGGAATCCTCCATGTGACCATTTTCCAAATCCAAATGACCTGGTTGATGATTTCCCACATATGTTATCTTATAGATCTTGGAATTTTCCATATGGGTGATTCTATTATGTAACCTATTGATGTAAGCAACCAATGTATCCGACTAATTGACATAATCATTTTCACCAAGTAGCCAAAACATCACATGGATGATTATCCAATCATAGATATATTTCATCCAAATCATTAATAATACATATATAATGAAATTAACTTCCAAACATATAAGAAAAAGACAAAACAATAATAAGAAAATTATATAAAAACATCATCATAAACGTATATAGGTTATTTGAAATCATCAAAACCTAAAGAATATGTGATATTTTGGATAAAAAATAGTAGTCCAAAAACATCCTCCATTTTGATTATCCAAAAACCCATAATATATTCTAGTAGATAAAAAATAAAATTTCAAAAAATATAATATAAATTAAATGTGGAAGATATATAGACTCTAAAATGTAGTGTTTCTACCCATTAGTTAGTTACTTATCTCCTTTTTGAAAGGTAACACCTTATCCGCCTTTTTATATGGTATAAAAATATTCCCACTTTTACAAGGTTGAAAACTTCTCCCCCTATTATAATGTATAAAACATCTCATTTCTCTATCATTATAATGGAACGTAAATATAGGTTAAGCATAGTAAAATATTTCCCTTTAGAGTGATAAACTATTTAATCTTAGTGAGAATCCTAAATATGGTATTATGGAAATAAAAAGGTTCATTAAATGAAATAAAGATATATAAATACAAATGAAAACAATAAATAAGAAACACACTAGAAATAAATATTTGAAAAATTATTTCATTAATTTCTATAAAGTACAAATAAACATACCCTATGTACAATAACATAGAATTAATTTGGGAGCCCAGATATTAGAAAGAGGTCAAACTAATATTTTGGTTTTGATGATGATTATTTTAAAGTTGGATTGGTTATGGAGGAATATGTAACTTACATGGATGGAACTAAAGGATCATAAACATTATATATTCACTACCTAGTTTACTGGGAAGTATAATTAGGATGAGTACAAATTATCCTTCTTCTTATCAGCTGAAATAGGGATTCAATTAACATGTTGATCCTTGGAATAACATCAAACCTGCTAAATTCATGAATTAAAAGAGATTATAGATTATGAATTTGAGCTATTGAGAATAATCAATTAATTATTTACATCTTAATATGTTCTACTTTACAAAATATAAACTAGTATACCCACTGATAGATGGAAGGAAAAGAGGAGTGGCAATGTCTGTAGATGATAAACCAAAAGGCCTATCTACCCAAATATTATTCGTAATTAGATTCACATATTTTTATATGTCAGTTATCCTATCTTTCACCAACTACAAATTTTGATCCTTCATATTCCATTTATCTATAAAACTATAAAGTACATCCATATCTCCACTAAGAGAAGAATCATAAAATGAAACACTAACATAAGTCTTGGGTTCAACTATAACTGAATCTACGGGAAATTGAATTACTAATTCCATAAAAGGAACTATCCTTAGGGGTTTTTTAACTACCAAATTTCATCACATAACTAGGACTTTCAATACTAATGTTTTTTTTCATTCTAAACTATAATATTTAATATAATATTGATCTATAACAACTACTACTATTTCCTTTAGCTTCTTAATAAGAAGGTTATTTTTTTAATTGATAGGGTCAATGAATTAGAAAATCATGCCTTTTATATACTCTTAAATACCCAAATTTACATCTATCATATCTTCTAAATATTTCTAAATATTACAAACATGTTCATTCATGAACATATCTAACCCAATACTATGAATCTAAATAATTTATTGGGTATTGGAAAATTGAGTAAAATGATCATTTTTTCAACTCTTACAACATCATTGGAGAATGAAAATATAATGGGAGAAAATGTATCTAAGAAGAAACAAAACTCAACAATGAAAAATATGACTGACTCCATTCTAAAAATATAGATGAATTGGAGATTATGAGGTCATAGAAGAGGGTTAGAATTTATTTATAAATTTGAACAGACTCAAATTTTATATAGTCACTTTCACTTCAGTGCTAAAAGAATTTATCTCATCAAGCTCATAATGAGATAAACCAGATTACATTGATGGGGTATTATGAAACTCATCGATTTGAGATGAAACCAATATACTAAGCTCATTAAACATATCCTTTATATGGAAAAAATTAAATCCACTTTCCAGGTATTTCAACCCATAATGTTCCTTAAAACATATATTAGAAATATTTTATTGCAAAGGTGTATCTGTCTAAAAACTATTGGTCAATAGGTATCCACCATTCCAACTAACTAATTAAATTCAAAAATGGTTATAGAGTACACTTTAAGATCTTCGATCTCGTATTTTCATGAAACTAGCTGTAATATAAAAAAATAATCTACTCTTAGATTTTCATGTTCCATCATTATTTCATTATTGGCCACTAACTTTTCCAAGATTTCTATAGTTTTATTTACAAAAAATAGATACTCCATGACTATTTTAAGGTGATTATTTTAACAATGGTGTATGGGTGAATGTTTTAGATTTCCTAACCACATCATCACCCCTTTCATTATTAATATGTGATCTAGGATGATTTGGATTATCTTCTTCACACACTTCTTTTAACTATGATCTTCTCTAAACTATAGAACCCATAGGTCTGGTATCATCTATCCTATATTTTGGAATATAAATTTTTGTCCCAATATCTATTTACACAGTTTGATCTACCTCAACATGCATTGTCACATCACCTTCAACTAAGTTTTGAACATCAAAATCCTTATAAATCTAGATAGGCTGACCAACTAGAGAAAGTTTGATTGGAACATAAGACTCATTTCATACATATATTTCCTCTATACTCTCTTAGACTAAACTACCTTTTAAGGTGTTGCATCACTATGTTGTGAGGTTTAAACCAAAACTGATTGAGTCACACTATCCAGACCAACGTCCATTAATGAGGATAAATAAGAATCCCCAAAATATCTAGTAATCTTTGAGAGAACTAACAATAGTGTATTAATTTTGTAATATTTAACCATAATACCTTCATTTAAATATACTTATGTCTTCTTAAAAAAATAAATTAATTAATCTATTATAAGGATAATAATTTAATTTTCCGTTTCCTTTATAATAATGAAGCATTAACCTCATCATATATCTTGGAAAACTCATCATTATGTTGTTGATAAATATGTAAATTAGTTAAATATCTTTAAAATAACATTATCCTTACATCCTTATCTTTTTATTATACCTATCTGCAAATAATTACACCAAACCTTCTATTCAACATGAATCTAATTCATAGGTTTCTTTTTAAAAAAGTGGGACCGAAAAAAAAATATTACTTCTATTGAACGTACTAATCTTGTACAAACAAGAGATATGTTAAAAGAAAACTCCCCCTTAAAGGGATAACGAAAGATATCATTCACTTCAACTGAAGAAAACTACAATATAATTCCTTTAAGGATTGATTATATTACATCATTTGTTTGATTAAACTAGAACTATACATTTATAAAAAAACTCATTAAATTATTCCCCAGAAATAAAACTCAACATATTATCATAAAAAATAAAATCTCTTCCATGAAACTCAAGAATTTTATTTAATGGAATTTTAGTTTTCTTCTTACATGTCATATTAATGCCCTTTTTCATAATAACTTTTCATCCACATACTTTGGATTTCTTATAAGAGACTAATATTCCATCATCCACATGCTTCAACATTCCAATTTCAAATAGGTTGGTTGAAGGTTGAATAGGGATTAACAGGTTAGAAATGATTGTTCAAATTTAAAGGTAGAATACTTTTGTTGATAGAAAAAGAGTCAAGAGCCGATTTAATAATATGTCACATACCCAAATCCCAATTTTCTTACATACTGAGTATTAGTTTATTGCTAATTCTGACTTGTAAATAAATAAAAGATAAGAAAACAATGTCTATTTTCAATATTTCAAAAGATTAATTTAATAAGAAACATATAATAGATTAAATTTTATATATAATTAAACTAAATATTATAATATAATTCTCAATGTTAATTTCCAATGACAATAATGAGAATAAAAATTGGTAAATCTAAATAAATAAAAAACCTTAAAAGTTTTTAAAGATAAATAAACCAAAATATTATTTAATAAAATTACACTTATCACATGAAAGGGGTTTAGTGAAATTATCTACTAAAAAATTCTATAAAAATATAAATTCAAGATAAATGTACACTTTTGAGCACGATATCTTAGAAAATGATTCCATAAGTTTATATGATTTTTTTCATGATTGATTTCATAAATTATTTAAAATTTTCTGTCAACACGGTTATCACATTTAATTGATAGTTGATTATAAATAAATCCAATGTTCATTAATGTGTGTTTCATCCATAAAAATTGTAAAATAACTAGTAATAGACATATATACTACTTTGGTAGTAGATAATGTAACATTATCTTCCTTTTTACTAGACCAGGACAAAGTGAATTACCTGGGAAATTGAATATTCTTAATGTAAACATCTTATATAGTCTATATCCACAAAATTAAAAATATAAATAATATATTAAACTAAAATAATTTTTTTTAAGAATTATCGAAAAATAAATTATACATTTTAAATATCTCAAAATTCTTTGGGCCATTTTTAAATACTATTCTTTATGATTAGTTTGAAATTGAGCACATAGAAAAAATAAAAACATATTATCTGGTCTCCTAATAGTAAAATACAATAACCTCCAAATTATTACACTATAAATGTTGTTCTCAAATGGTTTAAATGATTAATCCAATTCATGTTTTTAATTAGAACACATATGAGTGGTATATATTTTACCTCCTTCAATTCCAAACTTTTTATGTAAGTCAAGTATGTATTTTATTTTATTTAGCACATTCCATGTATTTTTGATAAATTTGAAAATATAAAAAATATTATAACTCACACACTATAATTATTTCAATTACTTTTTTAATGTGTTTTTGAAAATTCATTATACTACTTTTTTTAGAACCAAATAGTTACATCATCAACATATATTTAGGCTAACTGGATATTGGAAGATTATGTTTTCTTAAATATTTTAGGATCTACCATGCCTAATGAAAAACTATTTGAAAATGGGAATAACATAATTATTCATACCATAGTCCAGGATCTTGTTAAATTCCATAAAGAGCATTGCTACGTTTAAAAACTAAAATTGAAAAATGGGTATTTTCAAAACTAGTATGCTGGTAAACATAAGCGTCCTTGAATAGAAAACCATTTAGAAAAAAACATTTTAAATCCTTATGATCTAATTTAAAATTCATATAAGACGCACATGCTAAAATTATATTAATGGATTCTAATCTAGATACTATATATAATTCCTCCTCATAGTCTATACCTTCTTCTTGATTATAACCTTTGGATACTAGTCTATCCTTATTCCTTTTTATCACACCATGTTGATCTTTCATATTCCTAAAATCTCATTCTGTTCATATAATGGGATATTCAATTGGTTTATCAACTAAATAACATTCCTTTTTTACTCTTAGAATTGTCTAATTCTTCATTCATGCCAACAAACCAATTTTATACTACTCATTATTCTTCTATATACAAAGGTTATAACATTGATGAAAATTGATAAAACTCTATGTGGTTACCTACACTCATTATAGTTCAAATTAAATCATCCAAACATCATGTATGTATTTCTATAAGATGGTTATTAATATTTTTAGGCTCTCTATTTATCACACATTTAGGTTAACTAGAATCCAACAATTATGAATATGGTTCTAGAAAATTGAGCACTAACTCTTCATATGTTTTTATCAAAATGAATGTTAGATCTAATTTTTTCAAAATAATCACTTAGTTCATCAATTTAAATCATTTTTTGACAAAAAGGATCACATTAATCGAATTTGACATGATTTAATTTATCAATAATCATTATACTTTTATTGAAAACATTATAGGCTTTTATTGTAGTAGAATAACCTATAAATATTCCTTCAATATATTTTGGATCAAACATACCAAAGTTATACTTAGTGTTTAGAATATAATCCTTGCATCCAAAAAATCATAAATAAATATCTTTTTGTATATATATTATTCAATAGTATGTAGGTGGTTTTCATTAAAATATATATTATTAGAACAATGATAATGAAATAACATTTTTTATTCAAAGCTTCATCAAAAAATGAGTTGCTAGGTTTTTTTATATAACATAGTTCTATAAATTTCAGGCAATGTCATATTCCTCCTCTCAAAAACACCATTTTGTTACAGTGGCCTTGGGGAAAATAAGGTATGCTTGATACCATGTTTTTAACAATTTGAATTTAACTCATGGTTTTTAAATTTCTTTTATGGTCACTTTTTAAAGAAATAATTTTGGAATGATTCATTTTATGAATTTGATTGAAAAAAATAAAAACCGATAAAGAATCACTTTTAAAACATAAAAAATGTTTTTTGAGAAATAATAGACAAAATCATAAAAAGTTATTTTCCTCTTAGCCATGGGACTATATATGTCCTAAATAAATTAATAATAATGAGTTATAGTGTGTAGAAGTAGAAACCTCTTTATCATTTTTAAATGATGACTTGTACTGTATTACCTTATAGAATCAATCAGATAACTTCTTTTTATTCAACATACGTTGAGAAAAATTTAAAATAAAATCAATTTGTTAAATTTATTCAAATAATAAACATTACAAGGTCCCAATATTTCATTCCATATGAATCACTAATTTTTTCATCATTTATACAGTTTATATTTTTTCTACTCAAAAAAGTAATATCCAGAGTATAGACACTCTATGTTTGTGGTTTCATTTAAATTTAATAATTTTATCTTTAAATAACAAACATGGATAATTTTAAAAATCCAAAAAATAACCTTCATCACATATTTGAGAGATAATGTTTATATTTTTATTTAATTATTTCACATAAATAACTGTGCTGATATAGAATGAGTTCATATTACCAATAGATCCAACTCCCATAATATTTCCTTTAGTATTGTCATAAAAAGTTACATGATTTCCATATATCATTGATAATAAGTGAAAATTTGAAAAATATCCCTTCATATTCCTTGACCATACATTGTCCATATACAATCTCTTATTTGTTCTCATAGAACATTATACTTATAGAGACAAATTTAATTATAAATTGTTTTGGTAACCATATTTTCTTATGTCCAGCAAGGTTTTCAAATAAATATTTGGGAACAAAAATCAATTTGTGTTGTCTAAAACATTCAATATATAAGTTTTAAAAAATAATGAAAATGTAATTTTTAACTCTATAGAACTTTGGATTTCTTTAACTCCAATTATTTACAATGTATACTATCACACCAAAATAAAAACAAGTAATTTTTGAATCATTTATATTCTTGTAAGTAGGAATAAAATTATTATTGTAAAACTTTTGTTTCTCAACTTTAATTACTATAAAAATTCTATTTTAATGAGTTATATTTTCTAAAAAATTTATGTAAATAACATTCACCTTTTCAAAATACACTAGAATCAACATCAATTTCATTTACATAGTTATTGAATTTTATTTTATATTTTATTTCATTGTTCAATATATGAGGTGGCTAAATTATACATTTTTTTAGTGTTATAATTTTTTAGTTAGGTCATATTTTTCATTAAAAAGCACTCCATAATATTTTTTGAGAGTTTTACTATTATTTTTTAATGTTTTGAACATGGTATCTAACATGGAATAATATTAAACTAGTTCATAAAATGAGAGAATTATATTTAATGATTCATTTTAATGCATTTACTAATAAAAGCATTGTACCTCATATACCATTTCCATAAAACACATGTTGTATTTCTGATTATAATTTTCAACTTACGATTATGAAGAAAAAATCTCACCAGAATACTCTGATGTACTGCATGTTTCTTTCATTGATTTCTTATCCTTCTTCTTATATCCATCATTATTGAGGTATTTATTTGCTAACATCTTTTCATCTTGAAGTTGTGGAAAAAAAGTCTTGACTTTTATAAGATTCTTGATTTCATAGAATCTTACTTCTATAGAATTTATATCTAAAATCATATACTTGTTGAAAGGTTTCTAAAAACCTCTTCTTTATTTATAAAAATTCCTGATTTTTTTGGAAGACTGAGAAAGGTCACTGTCTAAAGATGAACAACTTGATGAATTGCCATCAGATTACTCAGTTATTTTAACTTCTATTCAATTATCACCATTCATGGAAGTTGATAATTTTAAAGTTTATTTTTACTAAATAACTAACATATATTCTTTAACCTCAACTTCCATCTCTTCCTCATATATCATCAGTATAGAAACCCAAAACCAACACCCCCCAGATCTTGTAGTGAAATCCATAACCTTACATTTATGGCTATTTTTTCAATAAATGGGACACAAATTTTTCATCCAGACCTTAAAACATAAAAATAAAAACATGGATCACTTAAATTCTAGAAGATGTTTTTTTAAGAGTATTAGATAATTAGGATAAACTACTAAATAAACAATTCACATGTCCTCAAATGAAAATTTATAAGATTTAACCCAGCTATTATTATTTCAAATTAGGTGATCCACATCATCCTTGTAAAATCCATTATAGACATAAATAATTAAATATCATTCTTTAAAAACTAGGGAAAGGTAAACACAAGAAGGGTGTTCTCAGATGCTCTACATGGGTATACATAAGCATTACCAATTCAATTTTATCAATGAGAATAAGAGTGAATATGGGTATGATGACATAATTAAAATAGATGAAGAAATTAAAAATAACTCATATCCATAAATAACTAGATCATGAAATATGAAAACATGGAAAAGGAAAGGGTCATCATAATTAATAATCATTAGCTATGTGATATCAGTCCTGATCATTAAAAATATTATAACGTAGTATAAATAATTAAGAAAAAATATGTTATACTGGGGAAATCATTTTCACTTCACTCTTATATTCAGTCTTGAAAATTGAATAACCATACAAATGACATAAATATCCAATTCATTGTTGGGATATCATGGACCCACATATTTTTGGTTTATCATGTAACTACCCATCATTAGTTTATCACTGAACCACCGGTCATTGTATTACTATGTAAGCACACGTCATTTGTTTATCAGGTAACAAACCATAAAATTCCCAAGTATTATAACACATTAAATCTTTCATTTCATTATAAACTCATAGTAACAACTATTATACCTTTCTTTACATGATTAACCCATGGAAAGAAATTTTTTCAATAACAATCACTTTGAAACATGATTTACCCATGGAAAATAGATAAAATCCATAAAAATCTTTACGAATCAAGATTCACCCAATTAAGAGAAATATATTACATAATAATCTATTAGAAACAATGTTATCCCATGGAAAAAGATATTGGTTCCATAAAAATCTATATGATGCCTCTTTAACCCATAGATAAGAAATGGTTTTGTAACAATATATTTAAAACAATCATAATCCATCTAGAGAAGGAATTATTATGCTATCAATAAAACAAATACCTCAAGTAGGATATGTAACAAAAGGATTTTTTATTTTGATGAGTGTAAATTCCTTTAAAAATTAAATATAAACATTCTTAATGAAAATAAACTTTCAACATTCCAAATTATCCCATTCCACTTTGATTAATTTGAATTATAACCCCATGATGTAATAACATTAAAATACTCTTATAATATATTTAAAATAAAATAAATTAATGTTATAATATTTAATAGGGTAGTTTATACACCACACAAAACAAACGAGTGGTGAATTTTGCATAAGTACAAAGAAATAAAAGTGAAACTAGATATATGCATACAACTATGGTGACATCTGAATCAGAAATCCCAAAAGATATAATCATCATATGACTAATTTATGTACCATGAAGATGAATTAATTTATGATATAACATATCAAAATTATCATTATATACACCAAACAAAATATTTTATGGGTGAATATGTCATTTATCTCATAGATGTAAAATGTGAGATGAAAATGCCTTATTATGAGTCTGATTTTTAATGACCATATTCTATCTTCATGAATAATAATATTAAGTTAGTTATTTAATTTCATCAAAACATTTTCCATGTTTATTATTAATATTATTTAAATTATATTAAATTTATATACAATTACGTCAACAATGATTATTAAGTCGAATGTTTTGACCATATTTGGTTTATGTGTCGAAACTGACATTGGTAGGTCGACTAAGGTCAATGAGGTAATTATTTAAACATAAATAGAGTAAAAATAATGTAATATTAGTAATATTTAAACATATACTATTCTTTTAGAACAATTTATGTAATATAGTTATGAAAAATGCACCATCATTAAAATCATCAAGACGGTAGGCCATACCTACGGATGAGTAATGTTCCCATTTTTTCAATGCTCATTATGGAAATAAGGTAAGTAGCGTTAATATTTAAATAATATCCAATAGATCATATTTAAATTATTATTCAATTTTATATATCTATATATAAATTATTTTTATTCTATGGTGAAAAAGGTATAATTTTATCGCTTCGAGGAGGTTGTTATCCACACATCCACGAACGATGTTGTCACCCTCTCTTTTTGTAAATTGGAAAGGAAAAAATGATATGTCATATATCCAGGTATATAATTATTTTAGGAGTATATTAAATATTTAATTTATATAATAGTTTTTATTAAAACCATCTTTAATATAAAACATTAAAAGAGTAAACGAATCAAATCACTTTTAGGAGGCGATAGTCCACATATCCACAAATGTTGTTATTATATTCCAAAAAAAAATAGAAAGGATGAATGTATATATCACATAGAAATTATAAAATATTAGAAAATTAATAAATATAATATATATCATATTAAATAGTAATTCCATCCTTTTTTCAACCCTGAAAGGTGTTAATGGAAGAACGAATGTCATTGGTTTGTGAGGCGGATGTCCTCTATCCCGAAAAATGATTATTATGTATTCCATTTGATGGATTTGTGTAAGGTTTCAAGAAAAACCATTAAAATAAATAATATAATTATATTTAGAAGATATAGTTTATTATATAATCATTTAAAAATAAGTATTAATAGGGGGAGAAATAAATAAAACAAAAGTTCTCATTGATGAATGATACCTCTTCTTAAGGTAACTCATTTTGGATTACACCAAATGACTTCCTTGAATTACATTCTTTCAATATTTGATCTTCTATGAAATGGGAGGTATATTGATAGTTTAATTGGTTAGGTTTTTTGTGATCCAAACTACTTTATAGGTTTGATTAATGGGTAAGAGGGAATTATTTTTTATAGTGTAGAAGGAGTGGAATTCTTGAAAATAAAAAAATGGTAAAAAATATTTTGAGGTCTCCTGTACATCATGTTCCTAAAATAAGGATATGAATTAGATATAATAAAAAATATAGTATAAATATTTTCATATAATAGAATTTGGACATTTATTTAGGTCATTTTTTTACTTATTTTTAATGTATAACCACTAAGTAAACTCATTTTTACATTAATCAATGTAATTGATTTTAATTTCTTTCACTAATACTTTTGGAAAATAATTTATTTACCTTGAAAGAAATTATAAATTATGATAATTCCAAATATAGAATCCATATTTAAAATTTCCAATCACATAATATGACGAAATTAATTTAAAATAAATATCATAAATGGGACGAGCCAACATGGTTTTCAAAGGAAAAAAACTCAAACGTTTGAAATGTTTTTATATAAAATTTTAATGTGAAATTGATTAAAATTACATAAATTGAATTATATAATATATAATTTTTCTATTTATACTGTAAAAACAATTAATAATAAAATATAAAATATAAAATCATTTATATGAAAAAGAAATTTTCACCTAAAATCTAGTGTTTTCACTGTTGACTTCATTTAATAACCGTTGTTTCTCTTTCCACATTGGAGATCCTTGAGATAACCTAAGCGGTGATACCAGTCACTGTGGTCCCTCCCCCAACAAGGGGTGCATCTAACTATTCATTTCATGGGTCATCACCTTCCTCATTTTTTCACTTTCTCTAACCCAGAGCCCCTCATTCCCTTCCCCACCATCAAGATTTTCCCTAAAGTGGTAGATATATTTAACGTCTTTCTGCGTCTTCTGATCATGACTATGGAGTTGAGAACGGCCTAAAATATTATTAACCTGAATTTGGTGGATTTTTTTACATGACATCTACCATTGGTAGATTATTTCAAAATATTTAGGTTCATTATTGGGAATTAAAAGATCTAGTGACTAGTGACATGCTCAAAAACTGGCTCATTATGATTCGGTTATCTTTGTAGAAGGATTTGATTATGTTCTGGTCTGAAGATCTCCACTTTTTTAGTGGATACCATTTCCTTCAATTATGATGGTCATATTTTTTCCATTTTAATCATGACTTTGAAGATGGAATAATGTTTTACTCCCCCTTTACACCCTCTTCCATTTCAAAATCTTTTCATCATTCAAATGCTAGGGAATATGGTTGGGTGATTCTTGTTCTCGGAAAGTAGAAAAAAATAGTTTTCCATAAAATTTATCTGAGTTTATTCATTGAGGTTGATGTTTCCAGACCACCAATTGAATGGTTTTCGATTAAGGGCATAAAATAATTCCATTTCAATAATAAGGTTGTCTTAAAATCCTATATTGATTTCTATTCTTCATGTACATTGTAGGGACATTGTTCTCCACTGTATCAATGGGGTGTAGGGATTCCTTTGGGGTGACTGACCACTTCTAGTCAATTGAAATAGATCCCCCAAATCACTCTTCTTTTCTTTTGGGTCCCAATCATTCTCTTAGTCTGAATCCACTCTTGGTTAAGATGAAGGTAATGAATCGGGACCCAATAGTTGAGAACATGTTTTAAATATTGAAACATGGTCTAGGTGTTTCCATGTTCACATAGCCAGCCCCAGGAGAGCCTTCTTCTATGATGGTCCCCTCCATTACTGACATAGATAAGGATGGAGTTAGGGTTTATGGACATGAGTTTGAGCATTCAGCTACTATCAGGGGTGATAACACACGTGTTGATTAAATGATGCTTCATGTAGTATCCCATTATTTAGACCATATGAATTCCAAGGGAACCTTAATTTTTTATCTTTTGCTGGATACTTCATTTCATAAATGGAGCATCGTAAGGAAATTCTAAGAGCTGGAATAATTAAATGTTTTTTAGGTGTGGTTCAAGGCTTGAGGGGTCCCCTGGGTGTTTTGTCATGATTTGGGGGTGTCACACCCTGAAACCCAAAAAATTGGCAAGAATTGTTCAGGATGAAATATTTTTTTGAGATCATCTAACCACCATGGAAATGTTTGTGGCCTATTAAAATGGAGAAATAGGTTTTTTGTGTTTTGATCATACCATGTGGAAGGATCAGCATAGCCATGCGACAAACTATAGGGTTTTTACTGTGGGATTTAGCATGGTTTGTGAATGACTGGGGAAAATGTGTCCCTTAACTAGTAGCATTTCTCCTTAGAAAGTGAGTCAGTGTATGACAAGAAATGGTTTGGATGATGATGGGTCCAAACCGTGTTCCCTTTTCTGTTGGGTGAATTTACCAATCTACCCTTAAAGAATATAAATTTTAAATCCTATATTCCTCTCTTTTCTTCTTCTCCCCCACGCGCTTCACCCCTCCCGCTTGAGCCCCTCTCCCCCACTCTAGGAATAGAGGTTCCTCCCTCATCCAGAATCATATTTGAGAAAATTTTAGTATATTTGGAAGTGTATTATTATGTCTAGGCCTCGTCTTTCATCCATTCGTCATTTTTTATTCATTCTTGCTTTGCTATTTTGGTGCAAGAACATTTTCCCTATTTTCATGTTGGGTGTCTATTTTATTAAATTTCTCTCAAACACAACTCAATCAGTACCTGATATTATACATGTGAGTCATCTTTTGTATGAGGTAGGTGGTCTATTGATTTCCTCATGTTTTTTTAAATTATATTCATGTTTTGCCCGTCGGATATACTCGGTGTTTCCACCAATTCATAAATCTTTTTAACTAAATTTGTTTGATCACATTATGATTCCGTTGGACACTCCTTCATATGATTGGGGTCTATGAACCTAATCTGAAACACCCCATTTGGAGGTTATGTATTGCCACCCTTCTAAAAAATTGTTTTCCACTATTAAAGACATCCCTTTGGGTGTTCTATTTAATTATATATTGAAATATGATTCTTTATACTTATAACTACTATCGAATGATTTTATTTAAATCTTATGATGGACATAACTTATTTAAACTAAAGGATATGAATTGTTTGATAATAATTTCCTGTTTTATAACAAAACCCATTGATGAGGTGTCTTGTCTTAAAATTGGAAATGTGATATAATTTTATGTTATTCACGGTTTGACCTTTATGGCATGCTTGTTTTTATATGACCCTTATTGTTTGTTAATTGAGTATCTCTTTTAAATGATGATTGAGTATGATGTACTTCCAAATGATTGTTTTGAGATGTGATGTGGATTACTTATGTATGTTCCCCATTTAAATTATAAAATAAAATTAAAAATTTATTTGGACTTATTAATATGTCTAGTCTCATACTAAGGAATTATTACTAGTGTGTCCCATTGTATTATTAATTAAATTAATTATATAAATTATAAATTTTGTGAGTGATTATTGGGTTCACCTTCCATGGAATTCCAAGGACGAACTCATTGTACTTTTGATCAGATACAATAATTGGTATTTGTATACACCGAGGGTGATACTAGTAAGCCAGTATAGGATCTCCTCGTGTTTCTCTTACCTAAAAATGAGTGATACTAGTTCCCTATGGGAAACACGTTTGATGGGATTCTCAACAAGATGGTTGTACCAAGCCATGAGTGAGACTTGGTCCCCAATGTGAAAAACATGGTACGCACTCAGATGGTGTTGTCTCGAATTATGTCAGGAGTGATACTTGGGAGGCCATTCATGGTTCTCATATGACGGACTCTATCAGAATTGGGAAATATAGATCTCATGTTTCAATTCAAGGTTTATGTATTAAGGCTTTCCTTAGATTATTTTAGGAATCCACTTATTTAATTATGGTAATTAGTTTTATAGTAATGATAGATGCACTTGTCTTATCCAAGGGACATAATCATCAAGCCCTATCACATGCTTGGGTTCATTCCATCTATCTATACCTTTTTTTACACGTTTTAGTCAATTTCCCCTTATCTCATTCTACAAGTTCTTATGATTATGAAATTTTAGACTTAGGCTGAAGCTGGTATGGTTGGTCCATGTTTCATTGAAGAACCTGATTCTGACTCAATTATTTATTTATTTTAATTTTCATATTACATTCGATATATGGACAAACAATATATTTTATATTAACAAACTAGATTATTCTTTAGAAACCATTTGTAGTGGTCTACTGAGTATATCTCACACCCTCTTTGGGTGGCCATTACATTGGTGTACCCAAACAAACCTCCTTTGTCGTAGGATCATAATCCTAATTTTATTTCCTGTAAGGTGCATTATACCTAGGAGTTAAGATTACATGATTGGGCTAGTACTCAGGATGATCTTGGAGGCCTTCCATGGGTAATTTCGACCTTTTTTAGTTTGTATTGTACTAAAATTTTTGTGTTACATGTTTTAGTTTATGTAAAATCATTTGGAAATTCTTGAATTGTTATATATTGTATATGTCCACTTTCATTTAGTTATTTAATTATTATTGTGTTGTTTAGCCTTATTTATTTACAATACTTATATTATTTTCTATTTATTTATTATCTATTATACTGATGTTTTTCTCTTATAATGTGGTTATAGTCTCCGAATCATACAACGATCATACCATTTCTACTAATTGGTAACCTCTAGCATACGAGGAGTTTCTCTTGAGGTCTTGTGGTGGATTCTTAAGATATCGATTATTGTTTAGTTATGCTCAGATGTTACAATGTGCTATCAGAACTATTTTTCATTTTTTTACCATTTTGAGTTGGTATACATGAGACATAAAATGTTTCTATGCTTGGTAAATAGTCATTAATGGGCACAATCAACCCACGTGTAAAGAAATTTCCAAGCTTCTAGGGATGGGATTTTTGTTCGAGTTATTTTAAGTTATATTTGATTTTGATTTCACCTTGAGTGCTTGAAGTAATTTCTGTTGTTTGATAACTTATGATAATTAGAATTTAACCTTGCATTGGTATAGTAATGAGGAATCATTACATGGATCATTATAGACAAATAGGGATTCACATTACATACATAGGTCGTCCCGCATAGATTACATTCATAGGTTGTTTGATATTTGTAAATGTTCCTTCTATGTTTTAATAGAACGTCATTTATATACCATGTTAGAAATTTGAAAAAAAAATTATGGTTTTCACCTTCATAAGTACTTGATCAGCATGATTCTATAATTTAAATTTTAATGTTATTATTTTATACCATGCTTTGGTTTTTCCCTATTTACATAGTATATTGTAATATTAAATCATATTTCTTCTATGTGTAATTGAAATCATCTATGGTATTTTTTTCATTCATATCTGTATTTTTTATTATGTTTATAATTATAGTTTCTTATCAAGTATAAGTCATTAAGAAATGGTCTTGTTTCTAATATCCATACATATATTCTTGTTTAACATTAGATGAAAAAAATTTATTATGGTCAAATGGGGGTCAACCTAAAATCTGTATGGAGTATATGTGCATTATTAAATGAAAATTGATGAGCCATATGATTGAACTATTTTAGATAATCCTTATATAATTAAGGGATATTTTTTAAATTTTAAATCTATTAATATTTTCATTTAATCATAGATAATATGGTCACGGTTTGAATTATAGGTATTTTGTTTGTACGATTACTGGTAACCTTTAAACTATGTTTTTAGAAAAATGGAAAAAGGGGTTTGGAGTATGGGCATATTATTAATTCAGTAGGGGTAACCCATATAACTGAACCATCTATTATAATTCTAAAATATTTTGGGACTCTTGGTTATATATGAATTCTATTTAATTTATCTTGGATTAAATTGTTTCCTTTTAAGGGGTTGTGCATCTATTACATGGGTATAATGACCCATGTGACTAAATGTAATGCCCCGACTCTTGTTACCCAGAGTCGGTGAATTATTACATTATATTGGCATGATTATAAGGGATCAAGTCCCAAAGGACCGATTAGTTTATAAGTCTTGTAAAATATATTACATACATGAAGATCAACAATACAACTTGAAAAGAAAAAGAACAGTAATTTATTCCATTGGAAACATCTTAGCCTCCTAGATTATGCCTGCAAGTCACTCAAAACTAACTTCTATATATCCTGGGAAAATAAAACATAAGAATGAAGTGATCTCATATGCTTAGTAAAGGTAAATAATTTAGTGGATGCTATAAACATTTAAGGCAAGATGTCTAATAGGGCAACAACCTTTTAAACATAAACTTGAACATAATATGGAAAAAATACACCAAACATTACCATCTAAACATGAACATGGATATTCTACTTGTCGAATAGTCACATGTAATAACTAACTTCATATTGAGAGAATTTATAGTACCAGACTATAATTTCTGTGTCAAGGCCTCATGCCACGACCTATGGGTTAACTATAACCGGACCGAAACCTGGAGAGTCTCTGTAATCGGACTCCATCCCAGAGAGCCTCTGTAACCGAACTCCAACCCAGAGAGCCTCTGTAACTGGACTCCCACCTGGAGGGTCTGCTGTAACTAGACCCCAACCCAAAGGGTTTACTTTTACCAGTCCCCAACACAGAGCATACTAGTCCAATACATTCATCATAATAAAATGTTTAAATATAACATAAATATTCGTATTTAAACTAGCAAACTAAATGTCAATACATTATCCATAAACCATAAATGGTATAAAAATAACACATCCCCAGTCAAAAAAATCACCAAATGTTCAATACAATATGAAATAATTTTATCATAATAAATCAACATCAAACAAGATTAAAATCCATTAAAGGATTTTGACATAGATGAAAATGATCAGTAAAATGATTTGAGAGAAATACCCCCTTTTCATAAAATCGTTTAAATTCTGACAATTTATAAAGGAAGTAATTTAGAATGGATTTTTGAATCAAAACGTCTGATACCAGTTTGAATCTGGTTCACGCCCAAATTTACCCAAGAGAAGAAGGGTAGAACGGTCCTTGTAGTGTAGCTTGGGTTGTCGATTCCACAGAGACCTAAGAAGATACCTAAGATACACAACCTAAGGGATGGATTTTTGGCTATGAAGTGGCCAACTTGGATTGATTTTGGATGGGTTTTTAAGATATCTAATAGATTTAAGTGGATTCAATTTAAAAGAATGAGTTGATCCTAGGTTATCGCTCGGGGTGGATTGGACGTATTTTCTTTTTAATGATTTCAATTTCTTAAAGTCGAGATGGGTTCATTTAAGGAGATAAAACAACATCATCACTTACTGGTTTAATGCCTACACCCTCTAATACTAATCACCTATACACTTGAAGGATCAAAGTTTTGAGCACTTCAAGGTAAAGGATCGTATTAGTACTTGATGTGTGTGGCCTTAAATTCAACAAGGACGATGAAGTTTAAAAATCATCACATAAAAATCTCAATTAAAGAAGTGATTATACATTAATTAGGTGATAAATAACATCCAATACAGCCCCTTGCTACTCCCTTGGATCAACCCATAAGTGGGTTAGCCCTCCATTGATCCCATGGTTTCAATGGAAGCGGAAAGTAGACTCATGAGGGAGGAAATGGAGAAGTAAAGAAAACAACAAAAATAAAATGATCACTCCACCGTTGTGTGAATAATTTCACAAGGGTTGGTGTGAATAAATTCACACATTGATCCAACGGTATCAAAGTGATATTAAGAACAATAGAATAAGAGTAGAAGATGAACTTTTTTTAAGAAACTAAAGTGAATTGAACAACTTACATGTGAAAGACAAAATTGAGGCAACAAAAATGCAGCATAACATTACAACTAAACAAAGCATCCAAGATCCTCAACTCCTTCACCACCACTGCCTTAAATAGGCATTTTGGGAGCCTTGGGTCGAACCACCAACAGTACAAAGCATCTTAATTAATTTTGCTAGGATATAGGTGGTGGAAAGCTTGTGGAATTTGGACTTTTCCACGTTTGACCCGAGGTGGCAGCCAGCTTTACTTCACCGAACAGACGCATCTGGAAGACCTTCTCGACGGCCGAATCAGGGTCGGACATAGAAGAATAAAATGGAGATCCGGATGTCTTATAACCGCATGTAAAATTTGGGCCCATTTGGAGTCGTGGAGTACTAGATATGATCAATGTGGGGGATTGTTTTTCTGGGCCGCAGAATCTGGCCCAGAATTTAATCTCTACCTTGGGCCGACTAAATGACCACCATAGAGGCCGAATTAGCATTAACTCCTGAAGAGTGATTTGTTCCTATACATGTCTTCTAGCATCCCACGAAATTTGGGATTAATTGGGCCTGTATGTTGGGCCCCACAGTCTCATCAGTGGGCTGGTGTCCAATCTGCCTTCTCCAGAATTGCTTCCTTTCATTGCCAAATATCTCCATCATCCTCCATGAATTCTCCATTGATCCCTGAATCAAACATGTTCATATTTAAGTGTAGATCAATTTCCAAAAATATAAAATTAAAATATGTAAAATTAAATTCCTTAAAATCAGATGAATCATTGGGTACTTTAAATGATGTTCAAAAATGTACCACATAATAGTGCATTTTAAGAAGGTATTACAATCATAATGTGAAATGGTGTTCAAAGTGTAAAATGCACTAAAATGGTGTTTATGAATAACAAAGAACATGAAAATTAAGTATGTTAACAATGAATATTAGCCTCATTTAGTGGCTAATCACACCCCCCAACTTGAGTTTTGCTAGTCCCGAGCAAAATATATCTCATCAAAAATGAAATTCAAATTCCCTTTTCCAAAAACATTTTAATACACAATGATCACCAAAAAACCTTATACCAAACAATCATGAAACCCATCAAAATATTTTAATACGAGATAGTTTCATAAGCAGATCCCAATCCCAAGCCCATTCCTTTGATCAAATCCATCATCATACTTCATCCAACTCAATTAGGTGTAATGATGTGTTGTGAACACAATAGATATGGGGGTTCATTTTCATTCAAGGGGGAAATAATGGAAGCGCTAGGTGGAATCACATTTAATCCTAATATGAGTATTCTTCATTCATCTTTTTTTTTGATTTTTTTTTGCAATATTGCTATAGTAATTGAGATTGCAATTAATCAAATTAACCCATGTAGCAAGACTTTGCCGATGACTCCCAGACTCAAAGGCCTTAGGGCACCAAGTGAAGCCCACATACTCGGGCATCGTCTCGAGTTAACTTAATCAAAAACAAAGTCATATTACCATAAATAGAGATAGATTGAAAAACTCAGGGCTAGACAACTCTGGAGTCACGATCCCCAAGTGCCGAAAGCCTCGCATTTTATCAATCCATTGCTCTACACGCAAATTTTTATTTTTATTTTTTTATTTTTTTATTTTTTAATATATATTTTTTTTAATTTTTTTTTTGAATACTCATATTATTCATAAAAATAAAACCATCCCATGATATTTATTATGGGACCCCAAAAATTCAAATTAGTACCCCACAGTCTAGAGGACGTGCATTGTGGCATTTTTTTTATTTGGATGAAAATATAAACGATGAAATAAAACATTGGACAGCCACACTTTCCAAAATCTATGCTCATGAAATTATACAAGGATTAAAATCAGAATTAGGGTATGCTAAATTATTTGATATTCAGTTTCAAAGTGTGCAATGCGTATTACCATGTTCAAAGTTAAAGGAATTTTTCCTTCCATTTAATTATTTTTTCAAATCATTCAATTTTTGTTTTTGACATAAAAGCATTTTTTTATTTTATCTCCCCCCCCAACTTAAAACAACATTGTCCCCAGTGTTTGAAGAAATGAAAAATTAGGAGTAGAGGCAGGGAATAAAAATTTAAAAAGGAAATTGAAAATGAGGATTATGAAATGAAGTCACCTGGTGGTTGAAGTTTGAAGTTCTTGCCGCTCGAATTTATTCCTTTGATATCCATGTCGCTTGCAAAGTTCCCTAGTGGAAAAAGGAAAAAAACAAAACAAACAAACAAAACAAACAAAAACAAACAATATATATATATTTATATAATAAAGGAAGTAAAATATAAGAATATATATAAAAATTATATAATAAGGTAGCACAAGAGCCGCAGGTCAGTGGTAAGCGCGCGCCCCTGTCTCCCTTCGGTCCCGGGTTCGAGTCCCCGCGGCTTCGCCGGTTGTGACGGGGTTTGCCCCACGGCCTATGGCGTGGACTTTTTTTTTTGTATTATTATATTTTTCTTTTAACCCATTGAATAATAAAAACAAAATAAACTGATGATACATTGTCTTCTTTTTAAATTTCTTGGTAAGGTATTACTCAAGGATCACACCACGTGACACGGATGAATATGGTGCTCCCCTTTCGTACCCATCCATACTCATAATAGAAGAACAGGTCAAAAGTCTATTTTTTTTATTTTTAAATATAAAAATGATTAAGTAATCTTATTTGAAAAATAAAGATGATTCAGAAATATTAGAAACATAAAAACCACGGGTTGCCTCCCGTGCAGCGCTTTGTTTAACGTCGTTAGCTCGACTTAAACCCCTTATTGATTAATTGTTGTTTTTTTTCATCAAAGGTAGGTTCACTCAGGTCTTCATCAACTTCATGTTTTTGGAATGGTTCTATGAATGGTTTGACTCTATGACCATTAACTTTAAATATTTGATCATTGGTGGGATCTTGAATTTCAACAGCCCCATGGGGGTACACCTTATGCACTATGTATGGACCGGACCATCTAGACCTCAACTTTCCCGGGTGCAAATGAAGTTTAGAACTATACAAAAGCACAGGTTTCCCTGGTTCAATGTGTTTAGTTTTAAGATTCCTAGACTGGTAGGCTTGAACTCTAGCTTTATTGATCCTTGAATTTTCATAAGCCTCCATCCTAAGTTCCTCAAGCTCGTTTAGATCCAATTTCCTCTTTATTCCGGCCAAAGAAATGTCAAAGTTCATTTTTTTGATTGCCCAAAAGGCCTTATGCTCAATCTCCACTGGCAAATGGCATGCTTTACCATAAACCAACCTATATGGGGACATTCCTAGGATAGTTTTAAATGCTATTTGATATGCCCAAAGAGCATCTATGAGTTTGCTCGACCAATCTTTCCTAGATGGATTAACAGTTTTCTCAAGAATTTGTTTGATTTCTCGATTGGCTAACTCAGCTTGACCATTGGTTTGTGGGTGGTAAGCGGTGGACATTTTGTGAGAAATTCCATACTTCTCCATGAGCGATGAGAATGGGCGATTGCAGAAATGAGTTCCACGATCACTAATGATAGCCCTAGGAATCCCAAATCTAGAGAAGATGTTTTCTTTAAGGAATCTAATCACAGTTTGATGGTCATTGGATTTTGTAGGAATGGCCTCAACCCATTTTGAGACATAATCGACAGCCAAGAGAATGTAAATATATCCCCTAGAGTTTGGGAAGGGACCCATGAAGTCAATTCCCCAACAGTCAAAGATTTCAACCACTAATATTGGAGTGAGAGGCATTTGATTCCTTTTTGTGATGGACCCTACTTGTTGACACCTAGGACAGCTTTGAAAAAATGTGTAGGAGTCCCTTGAGAGGGTGGGCAAAAAGAGACCACATTGAAGAACCTTGGCAGAAGTTTTCTTAGAGGAAAAGTGACCTCCACAAGCCTCACTATGACAGAACATTAGGATAGACTCTTGTTCGGATTCTGGCACACACCTCCTAATGACTTGGTCAGGACAGAACTTATATAGGTATGGATCATCAAACACATAATGCTTGACATCAGAAAGAAATTTTCTTCTAGCTTGGGTCCCTAAGAATTTTGGAATGACCCCTGAAACTAAGAAGTTGGCTATGTCAGCATACCAAGGGCAATCACTCACAGAATAGAGGTTCTCATCGGGAAATGAATCAGACACAGAAAGGTGATGTGATTTGTCCTTGAATTCCAACCTAGAGAGGTGATCAGCTACAACATTCTCGACACCTTTTTTATCCTTAATGGTTAAATCGAACTCTTGAAGAAGAAGGACCCACCTAATCAATCTAGCCTTTGTATCTTGTTTTTGGAAGAGATATTTTAGAGCTGAATGGTCGGTGAATACAATGATGGGTGATCCTAAGAGGTAGGACCTGAATTTCTCTAAGGCAAACACAACAGCAAGTAACTCCTTTTCAGTGGTGGTGTAATTGATTTGGGCATCATTTAAGGATTTTCTTGCATAAGAAATGACATATGGAGTTTTATCACACCGTTGTCCTAACACAGCTCCTACAGCAAAGTCACTGGCATCACACATGAGTTCGAAAGGAAGGTCCCAATTTGGAGATTTCATAATGGGAGGAGAGGTGAGAGCGGATTTAAGGGTTGAAAATGAACCCTCACAGCTTTCTGTCCAAACAAATGGAGCATCCTTTACTAGGAGAGCACAAAGAGGGCGAGAGATTGAACTAAAGTCCTTAATGAATCTTCTATAGAAACCAGCATGTCCTAAGAAGGACCTCACTTCCTTAACAGTTCTGGGTGATGGAAGGTGACGAATGATGTCAACCTTTGCTTTATCAACTTCAATTCCCCTACCCGAGACTATATGGCCAAGGACTAACCCCTCTTTTACCATGAAATGGCATTTTTCCCAGTTTAGGACCAGATTCTTTTCTTCACATCTTGACAAAACTCTCTCCACATTCCTACGACATCCCTCAAATGTATCCCCAAAGACAGAGAAGTCATCCATGAAGACCTCTAGAAAATCCCCTACCATATCTGAGAAGATTCCCATCATGCACCGCTGGAAGGTTCCAGGGGCATTGCATAACCCGAACGACATGCGTTTAAAGGCAAAGGTACCGAAAGGACATGTGAATGTAGTATTCCCTTGATCCTCTAGAGAGACCTCAATTTGATTGTAACCTGAGTACCCATCTAGGAAGCAATAGAATTGATGACCCGCCACTCGCTCTAGGACTTGATCAATAAAGGGCAAGGGAAAATGGCCCTTCTTGGTACAAGATTTGAGCTTCCTATAGTCAATACAGACTCTCCAGCCACTACTCACCCTAGTTGGAAGAATTTCCCCATCCTTATTAGTGATCACAGTGATTCCAGCTTTCTTTGGGACAACTTGAATTGGGCTTACCCACTCACTCTCAGCTATGGGGTAGATGATACCAGCTTTCAACAACTTAAGAAGTTCTTTCCTTACCACATCCATAAGATTTGGATTGAGTCTCCTCTGAGGTTGACGACATGGTTTGGATTCAGATTCAAGAGTAATCCTATGAGTTCCAATAAGTGGGCTAATCCCAGGAATATCAGACAGGGTCCAACCAATGGCTTTCTTGTGTTTCCTAAGGACATCTAGAAGCATCCCCTCCTGATTGGCTTCAAGAGAAGAAGATATGACTATAGGATGTGTTTGATTTTCCCCTAGGAAGGCATACTTGAGGGAAGTAGGAAGTTCCTTCAATTCAAGATCTGGTTGGTTCAGAATTTCAGCAGAATATTGGGGCATTGGATCAAGATCAAATTTGTTTCCTAGATTTTCAGATTGAATTGATTCCCCATGTGTAGAAGTTTCAGCCACAAGATTGTATTGACCTGGGTTAGGGAAGGGAGTTTGAGTTGTCTCCATGAATGTGTTTTCCTGAAAGGTTTCACTGATTGTTGGTCCTAAGACATCATTATAAGAGAAATTTGAAAATGATTCAAGCCAAGGAGATAAACTTCTTTCATATGAACAAAGGAAATCAATCTCATTCTGACTTAAACATTCATCAAATATTCCTTGATGTTCCATGGATTCATTATCAATGCTTCCTATCATGTTTACTTCATGAATATCCTCGTCATCCCTTATTTGTGAGCTTGCATTATAGATGTTCAAGTCTAGACTCATGTTCCCAAAGGTGATGGTCATGTTCCCATTTCGGACTCGGATAACAGAGTTGATTGTTGCAAGGAAAGGACGTCCAAGGATGATTGGGGTTTGTTCCTTATTTCCTAAGTTTGGATGGTTGTCAAGGACAATGAAATCAGCAGGGTAGATGAAGTTTTCAACCTTTACCAAAACATCCTTTAAAATCCCCTTTGGAACCCTAATGCTACGATCAGCAAGCTGAAGTGTGACAGATGTGGGTTGGAGCTCTTCTAGGCCTAACTGGCAGTACACAGCATATGGGATGAGATTGAAACTAGCACCTAGGTCACACAAGGCCTTGACAAATTTTCTTTCTCCTAGTTCAACATTGATGTAAGGGCAACCTGGGTCTTTCAACTTAGGAGGAATGGTCCCTTGAATGGTGGTACTCACATTAGCATCCAAAAGGTCTTGGTTTTTATGTGAAAATTTCCTTTTAAAAGTGCACAAGTCCTTAAGGTACTTTGAGTAGGCAGGTATAGTTTGGATGGCATCGAGAAGGGGTATGTTCAACTTGACTTGTGAGAAGATTTCCCTCAATGTTTCACTCAGTTCAGGCTTGGGTTTCCCCCTCATGCATTGTGGAAATGGTGCAGGTTGTGGGGTTGTTTGTTGAAGAGTTGTTTCTTTCACATTGTTATCAGTTTCCTCAGTTTGATCTTGTGGTTCATTTAAATTTTCATCCAAGTTTGAATCTTCAGGTGGGTTCTGAATTAGTTGTTCAGGTTTCTCAATTGATTTCCCACTTCTTAAAATAGTCACATCCTTTAGCTGTTCATGAGTTGTTTGAGCACAACTTGACTCTCCCCTTGAAGTTGAGGATGGCACCGCCTGAGTAGGCATGGGTGCCTTTCCTGTTTTGATGGTTTGAAGTTCTTGTTTTAGGGAAGATACCTCTGAGTTCATCCTCTCCATTTGTTTGCACAGTTGTTCTAGTAGGCTTTGTGGAACAGTTTGGGTGGGTGCTTGAGTAGGTTGGTTTATCCCAGGGGGATATTTTGGAGGTGGGATGGTTTGTTGAAAATGGACCGGTGGCTGTTGGTATTGGATAGGTTGGGTTTGGAACTGGTTATGGGTTTGGTTGCTCTGTTGAGGGTAAGGATTTTGCCCTTGTGGTTTGCTATGTTGTTGGTTATCCTTCCATCGGAAGCCAGGGTGGTCATTGTACCTTGGATTGAAGGTGTTTGGGTATTGGGGCTTTTGAAAGTTTAGGGCATTGACTTCTGCTGGGGGTCCTCCTAGAAGAACATCCTTGATGGATGGAATGGTTGGGCAGTTGTCTGTTTTATGGTCATGTTTGTCACAAATTGTGCAAACAAGGTCTACATTTTGGATTTCATGGACTTTCCTAAGGTCTATCTCTTCAACCTTCCTAGAGAGTGCTGCGAGTTTAGCCCTAAGGCTTTCCTCTTCTCTAAGTGTATGAATTCCAGTGGTTCTTTGTGGCTTTTCATAATAAGGTGAAGTTCCCCAAGTTTGGTTTTGTTCAGCCAGACTTTCCAGATACTCGTAAGCATCATTTGGGGCCTTGTTTTTAAAGGTTCCATTACACATCATGTCAATGAATTGTTTATTACCAGGACCCAACCCTTCATAGAAAATTATCACTTGTTCAGGTATGTAAAACCCATGGTGTGGAACCATGTTTAGGGTGTCTTTGAACCTCTCCCATGTTTCATAAAATGACTCTCCCTCTTTTTCAAAAAAGTTTTGGATGCTCTTTTTAAGTGCAATTGTTTTGTGATGAGGGAAGTATTTTTTGTAGAATTCTCTTTGTAGTTGGTCCCAAGAGTGGATTGATGCAGGTCTCAAGTTGTTTAGCCAATTTTTAGCTCGATACTTTAATGAAAAAGGAAATAGCCTCATCTTAGCGGATTCTATTTGATGTGGGGGACACATGGTTTCAACAATGTCGTTGAACTCTTTGACATGAAGGTATGGCATTTCTGACTCCATCCCATGAAAGGTTGGAAGGTGGTTTAGGACATGGGGTTTGAATATGTAGTTGGTATCTCCTATGGAATTGTGTCTAATGCATGAGGGGGCATTGGTCCAAGCTGGAGTGAGGTAGTCATTCATGGTTTGATCAACTACATTCCCTAAGTTTGGAGCTTCTTGGTTTTGGTTTCCCATTTGATTCCCCCCAGGGTTTACAATTTGATTTTGTGGATGACCCTCCATTGGACTTGTTTCAAGTTCTGACTTTGGGGTTTCAAGAATATTTGAATCTGATTTAAACAATCCCTTATGTGAACTTGACTCCCCTATCCCAGGACTTTCAACCCTAACTAGTCTGTTTGAGAAATCGCGGGTGTAGGCGGACATGCGCCAAAAAAAAAAGCGAGAAAGGGACAAGATAAGAGATCTTGGGTGAGAGTAGAAGAATGGAGGTGAGGAAAGAAGGTTTTTTTTTAATCTAAGGTACTTACTTGGTCCCCGGCAACGGCGCCAAAATTTGTTTCACGCCCAAATTTACCCAAGAGAAGAAGGGTAGAACGGTCCTTGTAGTGTAGCTTGGGTTGTCGATTCCACAGAGACCTAAGAAGATACCTAAGATACACAACCTAAGGGATGGATTTTTGGATATGAAGTGGCCAACTTGTATTGATTTTGGATGGGTTTTTAAGATATCTAATAGATTTAAGTGGATTCAATTTAAAAGAATGATTTGATCCTAGGTTATCGCTCGGGGTGGATTGGACGTATTTTCTTTTTAATGATTTCAATTTCTTAAAGTCGAGATGGGTTCATTTAAGGAGATAAAACAACATCATCACTTACTGGTTTAATGCCTACACCCTCTAATAATAATCACCTATACACTTGAAGGATCAAAGTTTTGAGCACTTCAAGGTAAAGTATCGTATTAGTACTTGATGTGTGTGGCCTTAAATTCAATAAGGACGATGAAGTTTAAAAATCATCACATAAAAATCTCAATTAAAGAAGTGATTATACATTAATTAGGTGATAAATAACATCCAATCCAGCCCCTTGCTACTCCCTTGGATCAACCCATAAGTGGGTTAGCCCTCCATTGATCCCATGGTTTCAATGGAAGCGGAAAGTAGACTCATGAGGGAGGAAATGGAGAAGTAAAGAAAACAACAAAAATAAAATGATCACTCCACCGTTGTGTGAATAATTTCACAAGGGTTGGTGTGAATAAATTCACACCTTGATCCAACGGTATCAAAGTGATATTAAGAACAATAGAATAAGAGTAGAAGAGGAACTTTTTTTAAGAAACTAAAGTGAATTGAACAACTTACATGTGAAAGACAAAATTGAGGCAACAAAAATGCAGCATAACATTACAACTAAACAAAGCATCCAAGATCCTCAACTACTTCACCACCACTGCCTTAAATAGGCATTTTGGGAGCCTTGGGTCGAACCACCAACAGTACAAAGCATCTTAATTAATTTTGCTAGGATATAGGTGGTGGAAAGCTTGTGGAATTTGGACTTTTCCACGTTTGACCCGAGGTGGCAGCCATCTTTACTTCACCGGACAGACGCGTCTGGAAGACCTTCTAGACGGCAGAATCAGGGTGGGCCATAGAAGAAGAAAATGGATATCCGGAAGTCTTCTAACCTCCTGTAAAATTTGGGCCCATTTGGAGTCGTGGATTACGAGATATGATCAAAGTGGTGGACTGTTTTTCTGGGACGCAGAATCTGGCCCAGAATTTTATCTCTAACTTGGGCCGACTAAATGACCACCATAGGGCCGAATTAGCATTAACTCCTGAAGAGTGATTTGTTCCTATACATGTCTTCTAGCACCCCACGAAATTTGGGATTAATTGGGCCTTTATGTTGGGCCCCACAGTCTCATCAGTGGGCTGGTGTCCAATCCGCCTTCTCCAGAATTGCTTCCTTTCATTGCCAAATATCTCCATCATCCTCCATGAATTCTCCATTGATCCCTGAATCAAACATGTTCATATTTAAGTGTAGATCAATTTCCAAAAATATCAAATTAAAATATGTAAAATTAAATTCCTTAAAATCAGATGAATCATTGGGTACTTTAAATGATGTTCAAAAATGTACCACATAATAGTGCATTTTAAGAAGGTATTACAATCATAATGTGAAATGGTGTTCAAAGTGTAAAATGCACTAAAATGGTGTTTATGAATAACAAAGAACATGAAAATTAAGTATATTAACAATGAATATTAGCCTCATTTAGTGGCTAATCAGAATCTCTTTAAAATAATTATCATTTCAAATCATTCATGTCCATATAAATAAATCCTTAAAATCATTTTGAAAACATGGACATTAATTAAAAGGGTTTAGAAAGATAAATCTTTAAAAAATTTAAAATGATGATCTATTTAAATAAACCTTCCCATAAAACCATAAAATATTATTTTTTGAAATAATTTTTATAACATATGGGTATCTATGATAAGTATGACCCAAATAATACTTACACATGAACAATCTCGAATAATAATGAGATTGAGGAAATAACTCGTACCTCGTTGTAATCAACCGAGTCATATGAAAAATAGTCAGTAACCACAAAATGAATCACAGAATGTCATCAATATAAGGAGAATCATTATAATATATATCAAATGACAGTACACAATACACCACATGCAATAAATAAGTGGTGAACAATGGAAATCTAACAGAATTAAAAGTGAGATAAGAAACCCCTTACCACGTGTCCGACTTGACTCGCTCGTATATTCCTTGTTCTTCATAAATAATAAACTTAAGTTAATTTATAATTTATTAAGAATATTTTCAAGTTTATTATTCCTTTTATATCACTTATTACATTTCTATAACAATTATTTAATTTTTTGAGTTCATATCAGACATTTTGTCGATGTTCAGAACTTGAGTAAAAAATGAACTTGTTATAATTATAAATTGTCCATTTGGTCAAAATTCCATTATCTATAGAATGAAATTATGCATTTATATTTCATATATATCATATATTTTCAGTATATATATATGTATTTATAATAGTACATAAAATTTGGAGATAAGAAATGAAATACATCGTTCATGGCAACGGTAAGTCGTACATACGCATGAACACTACTTTCATTTCTATTTTGTATTTTAATGGAATTAAAACATAATGATACATAGGTATATTAAAATTCCAGTATCATATAATATATAATATCATGAAATATATACTTTATACATCCCACATAAGTCATTAACGAGTCATATCATTTTGAGGGGGCGGTAGTCCGCACTTCCTCAAATAAAATTATCGTGTATTACCCATAATTGAAACCATAAAGGTATAATATAAATGGAAAATACAGAAGCACATAGAAAACAAAAACATAATATATATATATATCATATATAAATACATTTTCATCTTAATGACCACCATGATAGGCGGTAGGAGATAATTGAACAATCATCGTTTCGTGAGGTGTTAGTTTGCCGACCATAGAAATAATATGTTCTTCACCCATTAGATGGAGGTGTGTGTAAGTGTAGATAGAATACATCTCATAACAACATCCTAGTATAATGAGGATACTTATTTTGTCATAAAAGAAACGAATAAAAAGATTTTAGGGGGGTTGGAGAAGTAAAATAAAACAAAAGAAAAGAAAAGAATTTAAGAGAAACCGCTACCTTTAATTTGGGTAACTTCTTTGGTTTGAACCAAAAGGACTTTTTAAAGTGACATATGCCTAAGGAAAGGCTTATAGTTTTAATATAGTGATCTTGATAGATTATTTAGGAATGGTTTGGATAAGAAAAAGTTCTTGAGAGGTGTGTGGAATAGGTTAGAAGTGGTGTCCTTTTATAAGGGGGAGGAGGGGCTCTTTAGGAAAGTGTGGAAATATTATTTTATTATATAGTGATACGGTTTTTAAAGGTCCAAAACTAGTTAAAGTCAAATATTAGATGAATCATGGTCAAAATCAAATCATTCAATAAGAATGGGACAGGTTTTGGATATAGTTTTAATATTAATAATTTTATTTATTTAAATCATTTATTAATGAGGTAAAGACTACATCATTGTTGTGTCATAAATAATTTAAAATATTTGATGTCTAAAAATTATAATAAAAATACCATAATTTAGTAAATCATTTTATATTTTTAATGAATAATTATAGTCTAAAACATGACTTATATAACACCATTTAAAATTTGACTTACTAAAATAAACTTGTTTATGTCAGTTTTTCCTTTACTTTAAGTTAATTAAAATAAAGTTCCATTATCATTCATAAATGTATCAAAAGGGTCCAAAAATAGACCCAAGGATTCCCATGGTCGGCCATGACACATACAAAAATGTTTGGACAAGTGTTAAGGTAATTTTGTTTTATTATATTATTCTTTTTACCTTGAGTTACCCTATTTATCTTTAACCACAATAAATAAAAGTCTAAAGATACTATTCACAAAAAGTTAATTTCATCTTATTGTACAAAATTTTATTACTAATGTTAACTTTGTCTCTCTGATTTTTTAAATTCATCTCACAAAAGTAGTAAAATTCAGTTTTATGAAAATTTGCAAATGCTCATATGAGGTGGGTAAAAGACGATAAAAAGTTCAATAAAATTTTTATATATCTAAAATTATTATAAAATGACTTCAAAAAATATTATTGAAATTATATAGGTATTATGTATCTATTTTGACCTAAAAAATTTAAATAAAGTAAATAATTATTTAAATAAAAAGTCAGTTTTAACCAATAACTCTATGTTTTTCACTATTCTACAAAAATTGAAAGTTTCCAGAAAAATACCAAAATTTCACCCTAAGCTAATTTTGATATTCTGAATTCAAAAATTATGTCTATTTAACCAAATTCAAAACATATAAGTTTCATTTAATCATTTAAAATTAATTCCCGTTGTCAAAACCAAAAAACGTTTTTTTAAGAAATAATAACGAACAAAAGATTGATACTTTTTAATGTTCAATTTCAATGTGAAATTATTTCCAATGAAAAAAATTGGATTAAATATTAAAAATATAATCTATTTATACATACAAACCATTAAAATGTATAATTTAACACAACAAATTATTTTGATTAAAAATGTTGTTTTCAGTTAAAATATAGTACTTTTCACTATTCACCCAAACATGAATGTTATCAGAAAAACACCAAAAATTTATTGAAACTAAATTATTATTTCCTGATTATAAAGAAGAATTTAATTTTTTCAAATTTAATATATAAAAGTTTCAAATATTGGATTTAAAAATGGTTCGCCATTAAAAGGTGGTAAAATGGCATTTTTATACGTATTTTATATGAAAAATGAATTAGTTTTTTTATAATGTCTAAGATACTCATAATATTGATTCTAAAATTATAAGGATTATATAATGTTCAAAATTTAGTTAATACTATTTATAACCTCTTTTGAACGGCTAGTTTGGTAAGTCATGGTGCCCTTGAACTCGGTGTTGCATGTAGTGCAAGTTATTGAATTACTTTGAAGAAATAATGTACTATGAAATTTTGGGGTGTTACATTCTTACCTCCTTATATAAATTGTGTCCTCTCAATTTTAAATTGTTCATTGAAAATAAAATGTTGAAAATAGAAAATACTTTTGTGTAAAACCCCACATAGGAAATTCGGTTAATAAAATTTAGTCTTACTAAGAGGAAAGGGGGGAATGAAAAAGTCACCAACAAATTATGATTTTGATTATAAAAAAATTGGTGGAAATTACAAACACATAATTGGAGGAAAACATTAATATTTATAGGGAGTGATTGAGGTCATCTATCACAAAAATTTGTTGAATTGAGGGCCTCAAAGACATCAATATATGATGATTTAAAATATCATCGGTTCAACAAAACATAAGGTATTAGGATAACACATTTTTAGTTTTAAGATCCCTTACCTAAAGTTTAAGAATTAATTTATTCATAGAATAAGAGAAGAAAAAATATATATATACTTGACAAGTAGAGTTCCATCCTTTTTCTAATTTCAACCCCAAACTCATCTTTCACTCTAAAAGATAATAGAACATAAAAAATATATTCTATCTATCATATTCATATAGGGTTCAAAAAAAATTAATTTATAATTCAACTACCAGACCTTTCAAAAAAACTATATTATTCAATATAAGACATCACATGGGCCATTGGTAGGTGATACACCCATATCACCCTTCTATTGAGGGTTCAAGTCTTGCGGCCTTTCCAGACGCGACGGGTTGCCGCCCGGCCTCTGGGTTGTCTTTTTATGGAAATCTGAAAATAATATCAAACTAGACTTATCCAAAATATTTTTGTACAAAATCACAGTCTATAATTTATAATGAAGGTAAACACAATAAAGATCCTTTTTTCCACGTAATAACATGTGAACACCTTCATCATGAATTCATTTAAAACAATGCACTATCCTGAATTACCATAAAACCTTATTGATTACATTCATGCTCCCTTATTCTTTATAGAATAGTGGATATACTCTTTCTATCCAAAAATGTCGTAAACTCCAAAAATGATGGAATATATAAATCATTAATCAGTTTCAAGGTAGTCAAGAATATCTAATATAATTAATCCAAATCAATCATATATTATTCCAAAATCACTACCTCAGTATCAAAACAATATTATGGTTTATCTTTCTCTCAACCATATATTCTCCAAAATTTTAACCTACTATTGGTTCACATTTCTTGATTCCACGCAATCTGAAGTCCTTAATGAAATAGTACTGTAGTACAATCCTTATATACTCTATAATTATTATAACATAAATATCATTAACACAATACTCAAATGACACAATACTTTAATAACAACATAAGAAATCTAATCATTCCTCTTCATCTTTGGTATTATCATAACTTTATTGTTATCTAATAGCAGCATTTGGGGTATACTCTGATGATTTGTAAATTGATTCGCGTAGTGTCCCAACTTCTTGCAAATGAAGCAATGTACATTTGAAACCTTTTTCATACCCTTGAAATCACGTACTTAGTGTCCTTTTTCTCCACACTTATAACAAACTCCCATTCCCTTCAAGCATTTACCAAGGTGATTCTTTCCACAGTTATCACATATGGGAAAATCCTTCTCTTCCATCTTCCTTTTATCTATCTTTCTCTCTTCCATCCTTTTCTTATCTTGCTTCCATTCAAAGCGATAGGTCTCATAGAATTCTTTACTTATCATATTAAGACATGATTCTATTTCTTCATATGTTGAGAATACATGGGATACTATTTCTCTTATAAATGTGGGCTTAATATCGTGAAATATATGATCCTTTTTACTCTTTGGATCATTCGTATTTCTGTAGTTCACATTCCTTCTACTGGGCACCATTTCTATACAATGGCATACACTAGGTCAGTTTATAAATTTCAATGACTAATTCAAAATGTGTAAAATATCTAATGTAAATTGAACAGTTTATAGATATAATCTATATTCATAAAAATATTTTCTTTGAGGATGTATATACTCATAGATCCTTCATAATGATTTTTATAGAAAATTATATTTATCCTAAGCATATCCCCTTGGAGTGTCGTAACCAAGAGTGCAGCAAGGCCCATTTTCGTGCACCAGTTCACGTTCGAGTCTTGCTCAAAGTAGTGTTTTCATGTTTTACCCCTAGGTACATTTGTGCCAGAGCCATCTATACCAGCTATTATCTAGACAGGGATGTATTTTCTTGGAAGACTCACAAAATCCCTACATTACCAAATTTCTAGGAAATTCTTCTATACTAATCCTCAAATAATATCTTAGGGTAATGTGCTCTAATCAGATTTTATCTAAATCTTGTTTCCAAGGTTATTGCTAAACATTCTCTGATAGCAACCATAACGCCCCTACCCTATTTACCCAGAGTTGGTGCATTACTACATAACAGTGGCATGATTACAAGGAATCAAGTCCCGAAAGACCGATCAGTTTAACAGTCTTGGAAAATAGATTAAATACATGAAGTTCAATATTACCACTTGAAATAAAAGAACAGTAATTTATTCCATTGGAAACATCCAAGCCTCATAGATTATGCCTGCAATTCACTCATAACTAACTTATTCATATCCTGGGAAAATAAAACAAAATAAAGGGGTGATCTCAGATGCTCAGTAAGGGTAAATAATTTATCAAAAGCAGTAAACATTTAAGGAAATATGGTTAATGAAACAACATCCTTTTAAACATAAACATGAGAATAATATGGAAAAAATAAATCAAGAATTACCATATAAACATGCACATGGATATTCTACTAGTAGAATAATCACATGTAATAACTAATTTCATAATGAGGGAATATATAGTACCAGACATTAATTTCAGTGTCAAGGCAACATTCCAGGACCTATGGGCTAACTATAGCTGGACCCAAATCCGAAGAGCTACTCTAATCGGACTCCATCCCGGAGAGCCTCTATAACCGGACTCTAACCCGGAGAGCCTCTATAACTGAACCCCATTTCAGAGGGTCTGCTGTAACCGCAACCAAACCCGGAGGGCTTTGCTTTACCAATCCCCAACCCAGATCATACTATTCCAACACATTCATCGTAAGAAAAGGTTTAAAAATAAAATAAACATTTGTATTAATACTAGCATACAAAATGTTAATACTTTATCCATAAACCATGAATGGTATAAAAATAACACATCCCCAGTCAAACACATCACCAAACATTCAATACAATATGGAAGATCTGTATCATAATAAATCAACTTCAATCAATTTTAAAATTCATTAAATTATTATGACATAGATGAAAATGATCAATAAATTTCTTTTAGAGAAATACCCCCATTACATGAAATCATTTAAAATTATCACAATTTATAAAGGTAGTCATTTAAAATGGATTTTTGAATCAAAGTGTCCCATTCCACTTTGAAACATTTTAAAAGAATTATCATTTCGAAACATTCATGTCCATATAAATAAATCCTTAAAATCATTTTGAAAACATGTACATTAATTAAAAAGGTTTAGAAGATAAATACTTAAAACATTTAAAATGATGATCTAGTTAAATAGACCCTACCAAAGAAAATTTAAATTTTTTTCTAAAACATTTTTATAAAATATGGGTATCTATGATAAGTATGTCCCAGAAAATACTTACACATGAACAATCTCGGATAATAATGAGATTGAGGAAACAACCCTTACATCGTTGTAATCAATCGAATTGTATGAACAATAATCAATAACCACCAAATGAATCATAGAATTTCTTGAATATAAGAAGAATCATGAAAATATATATCAAATGGCAGTACACAATACACCACATGCAATAAATAAGTGGTGAACAATGGAAATCTCACAGAATTAAAAGTGAGATAAGAAACCCCTTACCACATGTCCGACTTGACTCGCTCGTATGTTCCTTGTTATTCCGAAATATTAAACATAAGTTAATTTAAACTTTCTTAAGAATATTCTCAAGTTTATTATTCCTTTTATATCACTTATTACCTTGATATAACCATAAGTTAATTATTTGATTTCATATCGGACATTTTGTCGATGTTTGGAACTTGAGTCAAAAATGAACTTGTCATTATTATAAATTCTCCATGTGGTAACAATTAAATTATCTAGAGAATGATATTACTCATTTATATTTCATATATATAATATATTTATAGTATATATATGTATTTATAATAGTACATAACATTTGGAGATAATAAATGAAATGCACCGTTCATGGAGACGGTAAGTCGTACGTACGCATGAACGCTACTTTCATTTCTATTTTGTATTTTTATGGAATTAAAACATAATGATACATAGGTATATTATAATTCAATTATAATATCATATATAATATCATTAACTCTATACTTTATACATACCGCATAAGTAATTAATGTGTCATATTAATTTGAGGGGGCGGTAGTCCACACTTCCTCAAATGAAATTATCGTGTTTTACCCTTAATGGAAACCATAAAGGAATGATATAAATGAAAAATACAGAAGCACAAAGAAAAAAGAAACATAATATATATATATATATAATATAAATACAGTTCGATCTTAATGGCCTCCATGAGAGGCGGTTGAAGATTATCGAACATTCATCATTTCTTGAGGCGTTAGTTTTCCAACCACAGAAACAATATGTTCTTCACCAATTAGATTGAGGTGTGTGTAAGTGTAGTTAGAATCCATCTCATAACAATATCCTAGTATATTTAGGATACTGGATTTTTCATAAAAGAAAGAAATAAAAAGAGTTTAGGGGGATTGTAGAAGTAAAATAAAAAAATAAATGAAATGAATTTAAGTGAAACTGTTACCTTTAATTTGGGTAACTTCCTTTGGTTTGAAACAAAAGGACTTCTTGAAGTGACTTCTACATAAGGTATGGCTTATAGGTGTATGATAGAGATCTTGAGAGCTTATTTTTTTTTGGGGTTGGGCGTGCGAAGGGGCTTGAGATTTGTGTGGAATGGGATAGAAGTGGTGTCCTTTTATAAGGGGGAAGAGGGGCTCTTTAGGAAAATGTGAAAATATTATTTTATTATATAGTGATATTCGGTTTCTAAAAGTCCAAAACTAATTAAAGTCGAATATAAGATGACTCGTGGTCAAAATAAAATCATCCCATAAAAATTGGATTGGTTTTGGATATAGTTTTAATATTAATAATATTATTTATTTAAATCATTTATTAATGAGGTAAATACTACATCATGATTGTGTCATAAATAATTTTATTTATTTGATATCTAAAAATTATAAAAAAATTCCTAAATTTAGGAAATAGTTTTAGCTTTCCAATGAGTATTTATAGTCTAATATATGACTTATATAACTCCATGTAACAATTGATTTACTAAAAGATATTTGTTTGTGTCATTTTCGCCTTTACTTAAAGTTAATTGAAATAAAGTGTCATTATCATTCTTAAATGGCTCCATGAGGTCCTCAAATCTACTCAAGGATGCCCATGGTAGTCCATGAATCATAAAATAAGGTTAAGAGAGGTGTTATGGTAATTTTGTATTATTATAATATTCTTTTTACCTTGATTCACCCTATTTACCTTTAACTGCGGTAAATATAAGACAAAAGTTACTATTCACCAAAAATTATTTTCATCTTATTAAACCACATTTTACTTACTTAGTTTAACTATGCCTCTCGGATTTTTAAAATTTAGCACACATAGGTGGTAAAATTATGATTTATGCAAATCTGTAAATGCTTATAGGAGGTGGGTAAAAGACGGTAAAAAGTTCAATAAAAATTTTATATATCTATAATTATTATAAAATTACTCCAATGAATTATATTGAACTTATATAGGTATTATGTATCTATTTTGGCCTAAAATAAATTTAAATAAAATGAATTATTATTTAAATAAAAATTCGGTTTTAACCAATAACTCAGTGTTTTTCAGTACTCATCAAAAATTGAAAGTTTTCAGAAAAATACCAAAATTTCATTCAAATATAATTTTGATATTCTGATTTCAAAAAATAAGACTATTTTAGAAAATTTAAAACATATAAGTTTCATTTACTAATTTAAAATTAATTCTCGTTGCCAAAACCGGAAAACGTTTTTTTAAGAAATAATAACTTACAAAAGATTGATATTTGTTTATGTTTAATTTCAAATTGAAATTATTTCCAATGAATAACATTGGATTTAATGGTAAAACTATAATCTATTTATACTTTAAAACCATTAAAATTTATAATTTAACACAACAAATTATTTTGATTAAAAATTTTGTTTTTTGTTAAAATATAGTATTTTTCACTATTCACCCAAATATAAAAGTTATCAGAAAAACACCAAAAATTTATTGAAACTAAATTATTATGTCCCGATTCTAAATAAGATGTTTATTTTATCAAATTTAATATATAATAGTTTCAAATATTGGATTTAAAAATGGTTCTCCATTAAAAAGCTGTAAAATTGCGTTTTTTTTAAAAAACTTCTTTTATCTGAAAAAATAAATTTGTTTTTTTATTATGTCTAAGAAACTCATAATATAGATTCTAAAATTATGAAGATGATGTAAAGTTCAAAATTTTTCTAATACTATTCATAACCTCTTTTGAACGACTACTTTGGTAAGTCGTGGTGCGCTTGAACTCGGTGTAGCGTGTAGTGCATGTTATTGAATTACTTTGAAGAAATAACATACTATGAAATCTTGGTGTGTTACACTAAATTTATAAATGTACAAATGGACCCAAGTAGGCTTGTTTGGGCATATTGCTTTAGGAATGAAATGCTAAGGGTGTTTTCAGAATCTAAATGCTTAAATTGTTCAGGTAGTTTTTTATGAACCCATGATGTCTTAAAGGGACATTAGTATGCCACATTGACTTTGATGTTACTTTGTATTAAAACACATGAGGGTACTTTTATGTTATATAAATATGGTTATTGAAAGTTTTTTCTTACATGGTGTCAACATACTTGACAGTGCCTCTTTAATTAAGAAGATGCCTTATATTGATTTTGGGTTGTATTTATAGGTTTCCAATGTTAATTAAAATTCCAATTTCAACATAAAGGGTGTTTTCCACTATATATTACAATTGAAATTATCTTTAACTAAGACAATTCTTAAATCTTTCAGAAAAATAAATAATTTTTAAATGGGGGGTTTTGTAATCGATTTCATATTTATAACTTGATATTTGATAATTAATACCTATTAGAAAAAGGATATAAATATGGTTTTCCCTATCTGATTTGTATCCTATAAGAAAAGAACCAGATACTTTTTCATTGTGTTTGGTATTTGTTTTTTTAAAGTTAAACCCTAAAATGTTTAAATAACTAAATGTGTTTTTAGTGACTTAATGTTAAACTTTATTAGTTATTCTTAGACTGAACCCTCTTGTATGGGTATTCAAATTCTTCTGATGTTTTTTCATGAAATGAATCATGAGAATTTCCGTAATGTTCTCCCTTCCTAAGGCTAAATATATGTGATATACATTTAACCCTAGTGACATTTTATAGGCGTGGCCTCGCCTTGGTTCAATGGTTTTTTGGGTTAGGGGATAGCCCCTTGTTGGTAGAACACATAGATCATTAAAAAAATTATTGTTTCTTATGGGTAGTTTCCCTTGTGTGGTATTGTTCAAGTACCACAGTCCCATGTAGGACTCTTACTGTATAATATGACAGCTTGTTTTAATGAGTTGTCATGTTTCGTTTTTCTATATGATCAAGTGTGATAATTTCAAAAGGCTCATTTCTATCTTGCTAGGTATTCCAAGGGAATGGTTGACTACGTAGTAGGTTTTGTGACTCTACTTCATTCACCTTGTCAATGTTGTAAAACTCGGGAGGTCTTCAATTTTTTTTAGTTGCATGAGGTTGTATGACTATGAGCCAATTTTCTACATGTTCCATTATATACTTGAATGAATATGTCTGAAAGCCTATGTATTGTATCAAGGATGTGTCTTATTGATTCTAAGAACTCGGTGTAATGTACATTGATATATGTGTTACCTACAATGTTTTGAAATGAGGTATCAAACTGGTTGAGTTTGCTGGAATCGTCGATCCTTGAGCTATTGAGTATGATTTTTGATCATCACTAGAATATATTGATTGGGGAATTAAAGGAATCAAGTTTTTTCTAATGCTAGAGATAGAGTTCCAGGAGGATCTAGTGTTTGACATTATAGTAATTCATTTTGATTTTATGCCTCATTCCATGTCACGCATGGAGGTAACTTAGGAGTAGTGTCACAAGTACTTCTATGTGAGAATATAACATAGAACTATTAAGAGGATAGTCTATATTTATCTTAGGTTGAATTCTTTCTAAGGCTTGGTGGCCACCTCTAAGACCCACTATTAGTGGTCGATGGAGTTTGTATCATGGGATGAGTTCATTCCTCATCAAATCTAATCATATAGACCGTCGTAAGGTGGGGATCATCATTTAAATTATTTTTAAACATTTCCTTCCCTATAGAAGGCACAAAACCTAGAAGGACCTTTACTTAAATGGTGATTTCGTTTCTTTTGAGGAATCACAATAATGAATTATGTTTTATGGGAGAAAACTTTTGAAACACCATTGGACATGGATAGCCTTTGGTGGTGGTTCTTAAAATTTACGGGATTTCATGTTTGGTAAAGGCGTCGGGGTTGGTTAATGGTGATGTGTCAGTAGGTGAAGTCAGGATTCCTCTAAAAACTAGGTGTTTATGTTGTTTCAACAATTATTCCGTTTTTAATTTGGAAATGATGGTAAAAATCTATACCAATCATGTCTCTCCTCTAGGTAACGAGAGAGTCTCGGGTCCTTTTTGGAGATCGTTTATATCTTCATAGTGTTCTATTGATTTGAAGACATACATTCTATCTATTTTGGTGACTTCTAGGTACACAGAGAAAGAGTTGTTTGTACACCATGTTAAATTTTTTATGTTCGTTGGGATTATTTAGTATGTTTCTAGAATATTTTTCTCCAAAATTCATTATTTTCCTTATATTCATGGTTAATACTAAGTGATACTAGGGTTCTGAATTTGGAATTCCTAGGATGGTCTCATGGACAGCAGTTGTTTTTCCTAGACTTGACTGCTATGAAGATGCTTCTTCAGTATCCGGTAGTTTTCTTAATCTATATATCATTTTCATTATACTGATTTCTCCCTTATAAGAATAATTTTTGTTTTTCCATGGATGAGCTCCTTGAACTCTTGTTTTTGATCTTGAGGTTTCTCAAACCTCATCCGGGCTATGATGGGACTTCTAAAAGTGTAGTTTTCCAAGTTTGATAGATCAAGTGTTCACCTTTTTCGGGTTGAGACATGTAAAATTGAAGTGGGGTTTTTGTTAGATATGTCACTGAAATCTGGTTAATGGAATTTTTGGGTATACACTGAGAACATATTGAGTTCTCGTCAATTAAATTCTTTGGGGTTAGTTTTTGATGTTTGTAGTCCATCTAAGACTTTCCTTTCAAGAATATTTAGCTGGTAGTGGCTTGACCTTTCTTCATCTAGTTCCATTAAAAATAGTTTTTTTGTAATCGGCCCTTTGATCAAATTGTTTCTCATGTCGTGAGAATCATTATTACCCTATGATAATATTTTGAAAGGAAATTCTAACGGTTGGGTTTTCATGGTCTGAAATTGGAATTTAAATGATAAAAACTATGTTGGAAGAATCATAAGAAGGATATTTAAGTCTACAATGTAGATTTAGTGTCTCTATATCAATAGGCTCGGGTAAGATCTATCACAACGCAACAGTTTGTAAAAACAAGTGTTGGCTTGAGTTAGTATGGATCTTGTTCTATATGATAAGGTGATGCTCAGAGGTTCTTTGGGTGATTAGAAACTCAACATGTGCATTTGAATAAGAGTCTACAGTCTGGGTAGGTTGAGTGATTTTCTCCTCATTTTCCCAAGGATTATCAAGGATGATAATTTATTTTACGTTGAGATTTTAGAATCCTATTTTTTTGGACCACATGAAATTATATGTGAACATGAAATTTTTTCATTTAATGGATGAGATGTTTTGTAAACCATGCTTCGAAATAGAATTAAGAGTGATTAGATACATCAATTTGTTAATTTGAGGTTTGGTCCAAGTTGTGAGGGATCCCTCAGGTGTTCCATCATGTTTCGGGAGTTCGGTACCCTGAAAACCTCAAAATTGAAGTGAACAATCAAGGGTGAACAGTTTTTTAGAAACCATACGACCCCTATGGAAAACTGTGTTGCATGGTCCAACAGAGTAGGATGTGATGAAATGTTTTGTAAAACTGTGTGGAAGGAGCCAAACAGTCATCTGACCATCTGTTAGCTTTTGATGGTGGGTTTTAGCATGGTTTGTGCATGGTTAGGGAAACTGTGTTCCTTAACCATGCATGGATCTCCTTCGGCAGTGACACAGCACAATGTTGGTGCATAGTTTGGCTCAATGAGTGGCTAAACCATGTGCCATTGTTTATTTGGTAACTTTATGGATCTACAAATGTTGATCCAAAATTGTTACCCTCTCTTCCTCCCATTTTTCTTCTCCCCCACACGCAGCACCCCTCCCGCTCAAGATCCACCTCCCCAATGCTAGGAATAGAGGTTTTACCCTCATTTTAAGTCATATTTGATAATTGTAGTGTGATTTAGAAGAAACTTAGAAAGTATAAGACTTATACTAATCCAGTTATTCATTTACTATATCTCTCACTATGTTATTTTTGGGTGATATCGTTTGACCTACTTTCTGGTTGGATGTATGTTTCTTCAATTTCTGTCAAACAAGAGTGAATCAAACCTCTTTATTGGATGTGTGAGTCATCCTTGGTATAAGGTAGGTGTTCCATAGATCTTTACACATGTTTTGTTGTTTTATTTAATTGTTTTTGTTTGATTCACACTAGACATACCCTATGTTTCCTCTAATTCATAAATTATTTCAACTAAACTTATTTGATTTCCTTATGACTCCTTTAAGAATCCTCTTAATGTAGTTGGAGGCTATGAAATCAATCCAAACCACCACTTTTGTATGGATTTGTATAGTCTTCCCTTCAAAAAATATCATTTTCCTCTATTAGTTCCACACCTTTGCATGTGATATTTAATTATATATTTAATTGTGAAGTCCCCTCCTCAAAACTACCATCCAATGGTTTCCATTATTACTTGTGATGATCTTAAATTATGTTTACTAAATTAAATGATTTTTTTGACAAAAATTCCATTTTTTATAATAAAACCCATTTAAGAGGTTCACTTTCATCAAATTATAAATGTAATATAATATTTTTTATTCCTTCATGGAATTATGGAATGAGTGTTTCATCATGAACCTTTCTATTTTGAAAATGAGTATGTCTTTAAAGTAAATATTTAGAGTGATGGCCTTCATAATGATTATTTTGTGATGTGGTGTGGTTTACTTATGTATTTTCCCCATTTAAATTCTAAAATTGAATGGAAAATGGGAATGAATGTGCCTTAACTCATTCTAAGTCATGAATTCTAGCCAGGCCCTTTTTATTGTTTTTTTAATTAATTAAATGATTTATGAATACTGGGAGTGATTCTAGGGTTCTCTTTCCATGTAATTCCAAGGAAAGACTCATTGTACTTGTGATCAGATACACTTATATGGTTGTGTGTACATCGTGGGTGATACGGGCCAGGTGGGACTATCTCACCACATGTTTATATTACATCATTATGATCGCTACATGTTCCATGGGGAGACACCTTTTATGGGCTCATCAGTGAGATGGTTATACCAGACCCTGAGTGAGACTTAATCCCCTATATCAGATACCAGGTATGAGCTAAGAGGTCAATGTCTCCCATTAGTCTAGGAGTGGAAGTTGTGAGGCCATTCATGGATAGTATTCGATGGAATCCAATGGGAGTGGGCTTTATTGTTATCCTAGTGAGATACAAGGGTTTCTTCTGGAGGTTCACCTCAAAGTGGTCTTGGATATAGCTTATTTAATTTTGTTAATTACTATTATAGTAAAGACTAAACCACTTGTATTATCCAAGGGATGTACCCATCGATCTGAATCGCGCGCATGAGGTTAGTACATCTCTTAATACATTTTTATTAATTTATTATCACATTACACTTATCTTCATGTATTGTTTCTTATAGTTTATACATGTTCAACTTGAGTCGAAGCAGGTATGGTCGGGCTAGGGGTCCTTGAAGAACCTTATTATAACTCAGTTATTTATTTATTTGAATTATAACATTGTCTTTGATATACTAGAACACTATTACTTTTATACTCACTAAATGTATATTGATTTAGAAACCATTTTTGGTGAACTACTGAGTATATATCACACCCTTTTCAAACCGACATTGCACTGGGGTACCTGGACAGACCTCCATGGTAGTGGAATCAGGATCCTCGAATTATTGCTTTTTTTGTGCATTGTACCTAAGAGTTAGGTTCAAATGGTTGAGATAGTACTCAGGAAGCTCATGTAGACATCCCATGAGGCTTTGTTATGGATTTTATTTATTTTTTTGTACTTTATTGTGCTACCAGTTGTGTGTTACATGTTTTAGTTTATTTAAAATTTTCAATACATATATGTATTGTTTTGTATTGGTGTTGGCCACATTCATTCATTTATTTTATTATTATCGTGATACTTCATCCAATTTATTTAAACTACATCCATTGTTTTCTATTGATTTATCATCTATTATACCATTTTGCCACTCTGATAATGGGTTTACAGCCTCCCCACTATACTAACATGAAACCCCTAACGCTAGTCAGAAACCTTTGGTGTATTAGGGGGAGTGATAAAGTCCATGTGGAGACTAATCCAGCTACCAGTTAGTGGTATGTTGTTTTGGGACATTACTCTTGCGTAGAAACATGACACCCCTAATCTGAATGTGTGTTGTCTCCCAGTCAAGGGATTCCCGATAAACATGAAAAAAAATACAATTATGATTTGAAGTAATTTCTCTACCCTGAATAGAGATGGAAAGTAGAATGAGGATTGTAAACAGTAGAAAACATAAATTCTAAAATGGAAATGGAAAGTGGTCGGGTTAAAATATTCAGAATACGATGATCCAAGTGCTAAAGAATTGGACTCCCAACTAATGAAATATTTTGAGCAAGACTCTCAAAGGCCCAGTATGGTTGGTTCCAGCTTGAGGAAAGGGATGAAAGGAAATATTTTTTCTAAGAATTTCCTTGTCCAAGAGGGAGGGTCAAGACTTCACAAGGATTACATGAACACTCCCAAAACAATAGTAACCATATCATCATGTAAGGAAGGGAAAATGAGACAAAACCAAAATTTGGGGAATCGACAAGGGTTGAAGGTGTTAAGCTAGATACTGTTTAGACATGCATACATAATCTAATTGCAAAAAAAAGCACCTCAAGGTGGAACCAATATTCTTGAACAGGATATAGTGTCAGCTAATGACTCAAATCGTATTGGTGTATATGTGGGAGTGGAGAACAAGTAATACATAAATCATTCTCCTCACTCCAAGGATGAAATTTTCGAAGAATATTTTTTATTCAATGCTCCAAAGGAGGTTTTCAACAAAATGTGTGAGAGAATAATCCAGGTTTACATTAATGAGGAGAAAAGTAAGTGTATCAATAAACGTGAACTCATTTTGGAGTAGAGTTTCAAACAAAGGAAGATCACTGTGGAATAATAAAATCATACTTGGGACAAACTACCCGATCATATTGAAGCTCATTTATAAGAAGATCTGGACATATAGGTAACCATGTTTCATTGGGGTATATATAAGGGGGTTAACTCAAATATATTTATCTTTGTCTTCAATGAATTTTATAGAACTTTTATTGGTCATATTTTTTGTACAGAATTTTTTGGTTTCCCATATATTCTTTAAAAGGGTCTTGAAATAAAAATTTACTGTTTAGTCAATATTTTTAACTATTCATCATAAAATGTAACTTCTCAGAACAATACAGAAATTCAATCAAAATAAATTTTGATATTCTGATTCAAAAAAATAATTTTATTTATTCAAATAAAATTTATAAAAGTGTCAAAATTTAGTTTTAAAACAAGTCTTTTATTATATGGTTGTAAAGATTCCTTTTATAAAAATACAATATTTTATTCTTAAAATTGGATTTGATCTCTTTTTAGGACTCTAAAACTAATTTAATGAGTTGAGAAATATTTTATTGAATATATAAGATATACATATCATTAATATATCTCATAAAAAATGATTGAATTAATTTAAAAAGAGAAAAATATTTTGTGCGCATAAAAATACTTTTTTACACTTCATTTATATTCAATAAGTTATCATTTTCATTTATAAAAAACTGGTAACCAATGAATTAATTATATAATCATGTGTAAACCATATATTCATTATATAGTTAATCATATACATTAACACCATTCCAACTACTAGGAGATAATTATAATATTAAATAATTATAATGATAGTATAATGTTGTTATGTAAAACTCATTCTTGTGTGTAACACAAGTTATAGAGGAACATTATGATACATGCAATGAAAGATAAAATTATTGTTGCATATAATGAAAACTAAACTATGCATTCCCTATAACTCAATCTATCGAATAGTTTAAGTTAATTTAATGAATATATTTCTTATAATCTCAACAGGTTAGTTCCTACCACACTTAAAATTAAATTCTCCCTCGAAATTCATATTGGATATCAAAGGATTAATATTTCTAGAATAAATTTATTGAAAACAACATAGTAAAGTGTGTCAATAAAACATACACATTGAATTTGAACATAGTAAATATAAATATCACCCAAAGATACAGATGGCTAGGATTCATCATCAGGATAACATTGGAGGGAAATAAAAATATTGATTTTGAACCGAGAAAATTACCCTATACTAATAGAGAGTTATAGAGAACATGGTCAATATGAAGTCAATGAAATCAAAACCACAAAAAATATGGGTATTAAAGGTCGTTGATATCATCATAAAATTTAGTAATAAGATACAATTTTATTTTGAAATCTTTTTCCTAAAGTTGAAGTTTTTTCTCCTAGTAGACTGAAAACGTAAAGAAATATACTTACATGACAAGTTAATTTCATCTTTTAAAAAAATATCATATTTTTCTCCAAATAATGAGTATTCAAGATGATTTATTTCATACCTAAAACACTAAATTCTTATTTTAATGACCAAAACCCATAAAAAGTATATATATTTTTTCCAATTATCTTTAAACATTAACCAGAACCAAAATAGTTAGCACATTGTAAAATATTTCCCAATTTGAATAAACCTTCATATTATATAGTAATATTCAAAATTATATTGTAATACCAAAAGCTCAAACTAATTTATTCCATAAATAAATATTCTAAAAATTATTCAATCATTTCCTAACTATGTTCAAAACCCAATGATTAGATGTATTTGATCAGTTATTCTTAGAAAATAAATACACTATTATTACTCAAAAAAATACCATATGTATCTGTAATAAACAAAATCGTTACATGTAAAAAATTATTTTCTAAATTGTCCATTTTTTATGTTAGTTATATTGATTGAAAAACTTATCATCCGTTAATTATGAATTCAATACCTACCACCTTTCCGGATGCGATGTGTTTTCAGTGAGAATATGTATTGTCCTTTTTTCCCATAATCCTGAAGATTGATTCCTCTATAAAAGAACTTCATTTTGATCCTAGGGGTATCAAATACCTCATACCAAAAAAATCCTCCAAAAATGCCTTTAATGACTTTAATACCTTATCTCATAAAACCAAAATTCTGTGTCGAATGCCTTAAACTTATGATAAAACTTATGATTATAAACATATTATGGTATCCATAACACGTAAAATAACCTCGCATGAAAACATAATAATTTCTAATGTTATCAAAACCATAATTTGATATCTACTATAGTAGCACAGAACCGGAACTCCCAAGTACAATTATGGAATCTGTAACCTTATATTTAAAGCTTTGATTCTGATAACTGTGACCCAAATGTTTCATCAAAACATTATAACATCAAAATAAAAACATAGATCACTTACATTCTGGGAATATTTTTAGGTTTATAATTTTATAGAAATATGAAAACTCTTACATAAACAATTCATAAGTAAAAAAATGAACATTTCATCCATTTAACACATCTTTTCTTATTTCACATTATATCTTTAACATTTTCCTTGTAAAAACCTTTATTGAATTTTTTTCCCAACATCATTATTTTAAACTTATGGAATTGGAAATATACTAAGGGTAAGTCCAAATTCCCAGTAGGGGTAAACATAAGAATTAATAATTTAATTTCAATAATTAGAATAATAAAGAATAATGGTATGATGATGTATTAAAATTTAATGAGCAAATCACAAAATAATTCATACCCATAAACACCTAGATCATCAAATATGAAAACATGGAAAATGAAAGAGTCATCAAAATCAATAATCATGACACATGTGATATCAATATCGATCATTAGAGACATTATAAAAACATATGAGGAAAAAAGAAAGCATGTATGTAACTTGTGACAACATTTTCACTTCACTCTTACATGAACTCGTCCAAATGTAATAACCATACAATCTATTTCTTTTCCCAATGAATTAGAGGGCTATCACGGATCCACCATTCATTGGTTTATCACATGACCACCCATCAATGGATTATCATGAAACCAAAAATCGTTATATTATCATGGAACCAAACTTCATTAGTTTATCATGTAACCATCCATCATATTTCCAAGTATCATAACACATAAAATCTTTTATTTCATCTTAAACACATAGGAACAACCATTATCTATTTATCAACTTGATTAACCAATGTAAATGAAAAGTGTTCTAAAAATATATCATTGAAACATGATGAACTCATGAAAAAGAAATGTGATCCACGATAATCTCATTGAAACCTGATTAATTCATGTAACAGAAATGGGTTCTATAACAATATCATTGAAACATGATTTACCCTTGTAAATGTAATGAGTTCCATAATAATCCCCTTAAAACATGATTTATCCATAAGAAAGAAAGGGTTTCCTAAAAATATATATATAATTGCGATAACCTATGTAAAGGAACAATATTTTTTAAGAATAACTTGGAAAAAAATTTAATCCATGGAAATCAAATGGTTTCTTTAATAGTCTCTTTCAAACATGGATTACCTGTAGAAAAGAAATGGGTTACATAACTGTCTTTTTGAAACAATAAAAATATGTCCAAATAAGGAATTAGGGTGATATAAATTCAAAATATCCCTAGTGTTTGATAGTTACAAATAAGGGTTTTTGATTTCGATGAATGGTAATTACCTTAAATTATCATTAGAATCACTCATGAGGAAAATAACCATTACACAATCCATAGTGTTCCATACCACCTATAAATATTTTAATTATAATCCCCATGATAGAATAACAGTAAATTAAACTTATAATATCAATGAGAATGAAATAAATTCATGATATAAAATTTCCTATGGATTTATATACTCCCCACACAAAATGAGTTGTGAATATGGTAGAAGTCTCTCTGAAATAAAAATGATACTAGAAGTCCCCATACAATGATGGAAACATATGAATCGCAAACCCCAAAAGTAATCATTTTCAAATTATAAATTTAAATAAAATTAATTCAAACTAATTCATCTTATAATATATCAAAAAGGTTGGTAGTTAAACAACCTAAATTTTAGAAGTGGTGAAATATACTATAATCTCATAGATGTAGAAAAAGAGAAGAAAATACATTAACTTGAGTCTGAGCTTTCATGTTTGTCCTCTATATTCCTAATTAGAAAATTTTGGTTAATTATTTACTTACATTATAACCTTTTAAAATTTTATTATCACATTTATTAAACCTATATTTATGTTATAAAAAATTACTTAATCAATAATTTTTATGTTAGGTGCTTTCACCATATCCGACTTATATGTCAAAACTAACTTTGATAGGTTAACTAAGGTCAATGAGGTCATTTTTTAAATATATTTATGATAATAATAATTAAATAATCATCATATTTTAACATAAATTATTCTTTTACTTCCATTCATGTAACATTATTCTAAAAAATGGACAAACATTATAATCTTGGAGATGGTAAGTCGTATGTACGCATGACTAATGTTCCCACGTTTCAATGATTATTATGGAAAGAAGGTAAGTAATATTTATCTTTCAAGAATTAACATTATATCTTAAATAAATTATTATTTAATTATTTATACTAATATATATCATTTTTTCGATGTGGTGATGAAAAATAAGAGGAATCACATTGCTTCAAGGAGGCTATAGTCCACACGTCTAGAAATGACATTATCACTTTTTTAGTGTGTTAAATAAATAGAAGAAATGATATGTTTTATGTCAAGATAGATAATAATTTCATTAAAATAATAAATATTTCATTTATATCATATATATATATTCCAAACCCACACATAATACTTTCCATTTAAAGAGTGAATGAATCACATCGCTTTGAGGAGGTGGTGGTCTACGCGTCCTCAGATGATGTTATCATATTCCCAAAAAATATAGAGCTCGCAGTTATGTGTTATATAATTATAATAGTTTCATAATAAAATTATAAATATAATATATATCATATAGAAATAGTATTTACATCATTATTTCCAACCATTATAGGTGGTAATGGAAAAAATAACATCATCAATGGGTGAGGGGGTAGTCCTCCGTACACACATACGATGATTGGGTATCTCATTTGATGGAAGTGTATGAAAGTGTAACTAAATACATTAAAAAAATAACATATTACTATATTTATGATACTAATTTTATTAAATAATAATTTAACAATAATAATTTAAGGGGTGGATAAATAAATAAAATAATAGTGATCATTGAAGAATGTAACCTCTTCAGCGAGTAAATCCTTTTGGTGTGCACCAATGGAAATCCAAGGTTGTATTTATTCCAAAATTGAGTCTTCAATGATTATAGTAGGGACTTTGGGAGTTTATTTGGGAAGGTTTTTATGAGTCAAAAGTCCTGATATGTGTGCATAATGGGATATAGTGAATGCCTTTTTATAGTGGAGGAGGAGTTGCATTCTTGTAAATATAATAAGGTAAGCACTGTTGATATATTTTACTTATATAAATTTACTCTATTATGATCAAAATTAGATAAAATATAGTATATGGTCGAAATATGTCCATAAAAATATATTTTTATAAGTGTGAAGGTCATTTGGGCACTTAAAATTAATGTTCAATAGCTAAGTAAACTCATTTTTAACTTAATCACTAAAATTAATTTTATTTAATTCACTATTACTTCGGGTTAAAAAATAATATTAAATTAATATAAATTATAAATAATAAAGAATCAATTTTTCTAAAATGTAATCATAGATGTATCATAAATTAATTTAAAATTAATTTGACTGTCCGGACGAGAAAAACGATCTTTTAAATAGAAAAATATCAAAATTTTGATATGTTTTTAAATAGAATTTCAATATGAAATTGATTACAATGACCTAAATAAAATTATATTGTATAAAATTTAAATATTTAAATTTTAAGACCAATTAATAATATTTAACACAGTAAATTATTTTGACAAAATAATAGTTTTTAATTAAAATCTATTATTTTTCACTATTAATCAAAAATTGAAACTTCTCAGAAAAATACAAAAAATTAAACCAAAATAAATTTTTATATTTTTCTTCAAAATATGAATTTTATTTTTCCAAATTTAATTTATAAAAGTGTCAAAAATGTTTTAAAATAACTCTTCAATTAAAAGGAGGCAAGACTGCCTTTGAGAAATAAACAATTTTTTATTGTTAAAATTTTATTTATTCTTATTTTTTGGTTTTAAAAAATATTGGAAGAATTGATACATATTTGATTTTACATATGTCGTATACCATTCAAGAGTTCTATTCAACCTGACACTTATACAATCTCATTACATGGCCCTCAGGGCGTTCTTGATCCCCACAGGCTGGCAACTAGTGCCTCAGTATCATCTTTATTCGTTGGGAAAAAATTCACAAATTTAAATAATCATAAAAAAAAATAATGGAACATTAATAAATAACCAAAGTAAAACAATTCTTAACAATTTTCAGATTCAAGTTTCACACATTTAACAAAACTGAACAATACCACAATAGAATGGAACCATAAAATGACCCAAAAACAGCTATGCAACATGAGGGGTGTCACCCTCAAGCCACCACCACCAACACTTAAAACAATTTGAAATATAGAAATCGGGATCCACTATCATCACCATGACACTTCATTCCTTTTCCTAGGTCATACAAAACAAGGTCTACATACACCCAAAGGTGTTTGTATAGTGTGTGGAAAAACCATATATGAGACCACCCAAAATAGAAATGTTATTCCTATAACATCAAAAGACAAATTATCATTATCGATTTATAAGAAATCCTTTAGAAAATTTCTGAGAAATGATTTTAAAGAAAACCCATTTTCATGGTAACACTTTCAAAGAAAGCTATTTTTTTAGGAACATTTTCATAATAACACTTTTACATGTAAATTTTCAAAAGAAAACATTTACTCAAATAAACATTAATTAAAATTATATAATCTTATGTTCCACCATATAAAAATGGTATTCCCCACATAACAAAATATTCATGTCAAAAGAGATCACAATGGGTATTTCTCTAGGGGTGATCTAGATCAAGTGAGAGACTAGAACCTCATAACTCTTTGAAATGTTGTTTAGTAAACACAACTGTCAGCATCCTAATTCGTGAGCCAATATATAGGATAAGAATACAACATTCTATAGGTGATAAATCATCAGCATATTTTTGTTAGTGTAGAATTTTTCAATCTGGATAAGTGAAATTGTGACATGGTACTTCCAAATCACTAGTGTACTAGTTCTAGTCTACCCACCTAGATACTCGGCATTCCATTTTGTTCTCAATTTCATGTTCACATGTCACGCATACCATCAATTTCACATACATATTCCAATCATTGTAAACATACTAGGAAATAATCATTTTACATAAACCAAACCACTTTCAATTTTACACACACCAAACCATTTTAATGTACATTTTCCACCACTTGAACAATTCATAAAACCCCTTCGATAATATCATAACAATGTCACATAATCAATTCAACAATTTTCATTGGCTGAGCCCCTTTTAAATACACACAGACAAACCCATTTAAATTCCAAACATGCCTCCGTTCATTTAAAAAAAATTCAAAAATCACATTAAAAGTTCACAAGAAAATTCAATATGACAAAGTTTTCTATATTCCTTTAAAACCTAATTTCACTTCATTCTCCCCATAAGTTCCTTTGAAAATACATTTTTACCCCTCAAAATAATCATAAAACGCTTTCAATAAGTTCCACCATAAGGAACACACAAAAACATAACCATTTACCTTTATAAAAATCAATATCTTCCACATATGAATGCCAAACCCTTAAAATAATTCACCAAAAAATAACTGATATAGAACATGAAAAACCCCAAAAATCATTTTAAAATCATCCAAAAATGTTAAGGCATAGAACCACCTACCTCGAGTATATATATTTATGTAAATTTGTGAGAAACAATATCCACACTACCATAATACCCTAGAAAAAAAGGATCCCAAAAAAACCTTCAAGATTGTACCCTAAAAACCAGGATTCAACCCAAGATAGTTCTCCCAGCCTACTGGAGACCAAAACCCCATTGAAGAAGAGGATAAACCATGTAAAATATTGGAAAACGAGAGAGGATACGCTTATTTGGATATTTACTGAAGTTTATATACAAACACCACTAAAAAATAAACCCATAGGAGCCTAAGAGAGCTAGGATTAGGCTCCCATCGAAGAAAATCCTGATTAGGGTGGATAGGGTGAAATTTGTGTTAAATATGAAAAGGTAAAACCCCAAATTTTAATTACCGTGATAGGCCATAGGGTTAGACCGCATATTTTTTCAAACATTGTGAAAACAATGTGATGGCCACTATCCCCAAGGGACATGTCCTAGGGTTTGTCAAACAGTTTCAAAAATATGTGCCAACCATGTAATTCAGAACTATCCAAAAATTTCACCTCGACACATGGTTTCATGGGAAAGGCTCACGATTTCCCTTATCAACAGCAAGCTATGTTCCACCCCCTTCTTAATACAAATTTAACAATATTCTCAAGAAAATCAAATTAATCCCGAGGAATAAACATAGGTCCAAAAATAAATCGAAACTCACCTCAACAATTCGGACTCATCAAACCCAGTCCCTGAGATAAAAACTGAGACCCATAAATGAACCAGATCCAGGAACAAAAATAAAAACATGGGTGTGATGACCCTCACCACCATGAAAATGTCTTTCCCCAGAAATCCACATCAAGGCTTGATCCGAAACAATTAAACTGATAATTTTACATTGCTTAAGGATATTCCTAACAAAAAATGAGAAAAAAACAAGAGCACCACGAAATGAAAAATCTATTTACATTTTTGAATTCGGTTGGTCAGAATGGACTCCCCACTATATGCATTCTACCCCCCAAAAATTACAACACCACTAGTTGATTGATCAATATAATACTTATTCTCACAACTACACAATCAATACCCACAAGACCGGAACACTTCACCCATTACAAAATGAAACTCATGCCTCTTATCTGAAATAAACAAACAAAACCAAACTCCTTCTCAAGAAATACCTTCACAATATTGTTTCAAAATAACTATTAGGATCACTCCCACACCAACACTTACTCTTGGGAGGAAATCAGAATTAGATATCTCCAAACAAAGTTACCCACTTCAAATCCATCACTAGATACTAATTCGGTTTATCAACATCGAGATGCCAGAATAGACTTCCCTCCATTTAATGTAAACTACCACTGACTTAATCTTGAAGAAACCTTAGTGAGACCCATGGTGGGTCTCCCCATTGTAATAACTAACCAAATTAACCAACTAGAACATATTAGAAAACATGACCTATAACATAACCTAATTCATGAAAGCCAACTTCACGGCGACAACCAAACAGGGATCCACATACATAAATATCAATCACTGGAATTTCAAAGAAGTGAGACTAACATGTATCCTCACAATCAAATAGAATATTTCGAACCACATGGGTCTTAATGAGAAAAATATACCATTATATCTCTTCTCAAAAAATAGGTTCATTCATGATGAAACTACTATAGAAAAATCATAAATTGTCTTTATTTCCAATGCTGGAGACAAAAGCTAGACTATGGTCCCTCAAACCCTTGGGGTTACTGACTGTGTACGAGCTTCATTATGAGGCCTATAGCTAGATCCCACATGTTTAGAGAATATCCTACCTTGAAACTAGAATCTGAAAATCCCCAATCGAAACTCCTCCCCTTGATTTCATGAGTGACCAGTGATTACTTAAGGTAGAACCCAAAGAACTCAACCCACTGTGGAACTCACTCTGCCTCAGTATGGAACTTCATCGGGACAAGGACATATAAGATTCGCATTCATAAAACTCATCCACTTTGAGAAAGAAACAACAGGAAAAATATACACATGGAATATGCCTCTATTTAAAATGGTGAGATTCAGAATTCCTGAAAGAAAAACAGGCTTCCATTAGCACAAAATTTCTTGAAATATTTCATAACATCAATTTTTTCATTTTAAAGAGATTACGAAACCACTAAACAACACAAGACACATCCATTACCAAAAAAGAATTACAATCAAAGGGACGTTAAACTATGTACCAAATAGTACACTATCGCTAAAAAAGACATGATTACATATTATGAGCCTAATTTCCCCACTTACAGAACATTTTTATCCCCTTATTAATGGAATCCAATGAAATATATAAGAAACTATAAACACCATGGATAGAACCAATAGTCTCATACCACCTTCCACTCTCCCTTCTATAATTCCCCTCACCGCTTTAAGACAATATTTTCAGCATGGAGGTGAAAGCAACACACTTAATGACTCTTAAAACCCATAAAAACCAAATATTCTTTAAACATTCCACAAACACTCTTCCACTTCAAGATCTTTCTCATGATCTAAAATACCATGGGTATTCAACTCCCAAGACCCAAGAAGAATGTCAATGGATAGATCTACTATAGGTTCTACCAATGGTTAACCACCCACAATCGAATTTTGAATATCCCTCGAACCATGTGGGATCATAAACAATCCAATAAGGAAACTGAGAACCTAATAAAGTAATATTTCAACCAGAACTCACCACAAAAAACTCTGAACATGCAATGGGAACCAAATCAAAGTCTTCCAAAAACATCTTTCAAAATAATGAACCAACCGTTATTTCAAAACCAACTCATTGATAGAACTCAGACATAAAACACTATTAATAAAAGAAGATTTACCAAATTCAATCACCTTGAATGAAACATTCCTCAATCATAAAGAGACGCACCAAACAACTAGTGGTAATCAAAACATCACACATCCCCAGAGAATCTCTTTTGAAAAGAAAAAAATCTTTTTGGGTTGCAAACATACCAATGGTATTTCATTGAGTCTCACACATGCATATTCTTGTTCCAAACCAGACACCCACCACCACATGTCATCAACTAATCACATTCCCACATATTCACATGGTCGTGGTCACTCATTGAAATAACATTGGTCAAATAAAACATTCCCATTTCAAACCTGACAATACTTTTCAAATATCACCAATGACCACGTCAGAATCATTTTAAATCTATACATACCAACCATTTCATTCATTCTCAAAATAAAATTACATATATTTCATCAAAAAATAAAATAAATATTATTTCAAAAAAATTTAAGCAACATAAAAAAAGTCATACCACCAATTCCTATTTTCTTAAATACTCACTTACTCTAATTTAAAACAAGTTTCCTAAATAATTTTCAAAACTAACTTTTGTTTCTCAAACAAACCATAACAGAAACCCCAAAACGTGATCATAAAAGTCAGATTTCATTAAAATAATTCATGTTTCACAAAAATCACTATTTCATAAGAATTCACTTCCCCAAATCATCCTTCAAAATTATTCATAGAAGTCATTTTCCATCTTTCAAATACCAAAGCATTTCCTCTTTAAAATATAGTTTTCAAAGTTTACAACAAAATATTCTTAAACAATTTTTGAAATAAAGGAAGCACCAAAAAAATTCAGAATCAAAAAGAACTCAAAAAAATTAATAAAGGAGAAATATCTTCTATGGGTGACTTGTTCATATGCTAGGAATCCGTACGCGAGTCATGCCATCATCATAGAGACTATTCCTCGACCGTGCCCATGGATCCAAAATTCAATCCATGAGATGCGAGATCTAGAATAACAATGACCTAACTCACTTTTCATTTCCCAAAAACAAAACACCACATAAAAACATAAAAACCTAAAAAAATCCAACAACCTAGGAAAAATAGAGTCCCATCATGAGGTGTGTTGGTTGGGAACCCTACATGAAACTATAACTACATGGCCTGAAAATCCTAGCTCTAGTCTATCCAAACTCTTCTCAAATAACATAGGGTGATATGCATACTAGGTCCTCTAAGGAACCTATCTACTCTGATACTATTTTTTTAGGAACTAAGTCAAAGTACCATTCAACCCAAAAACCAACCCGATTCATGGAATGTCCTGATGGGAATTCTTGATCCCCACAGGTTGGAAACTAGTTCCTATGTATCATGATTCTATTTTGGGAATGATTTAACTCAATTAGAATAGTATAAATAATGAATATAAATGAACATCACCTTAATAAATAACCAAAGTAAAACATGTCATAAAAATTTTCAGATTCAATGTTTACACTTTAAACAAAACAAAACATTTCTACAATAGAAGGAAACCATTAAACAACCCAAAACCTCCATGTAATATTAGGGGTATCACCCTCAATCCACCACCACCACCAACATATAATACAAGAGGAACTCTATCAACCGGGATCCACCATCATCTCAATGACACATGTTTCCTTTACCTATGTCATATATAATGAGGTCTACATGCACCCAAATGTATGTGTATGGTGTCATCCAAATCCTAGTTGGACTCCACTAAAAGGATAATTTCTATATTATAACATAAAATGACAAGTTAATAGTCACTCTTTATATAACATGTTTTGAAACAAATTCATGAAAACATTTTAAAGGAAACCCATTTTCCAAGGAACACATTCAAATAAAACCATTTATTTAAGGGAAAATTTTCGAAATAACACTTTTAAAGGTAACATTTATAAATGAAACTTTTTTTATGGTAATTTTTTTTATAATGAAATAAAGTCAAGGCCCATTGTATGTCAATTGATATCCCCACATCAAAAATCTTCATGTCACAAGAGAGACCCATGGGTAAATCCCTAGTGTGATCTAGCTCGAGTGAGACACTAGAATCTCATACCTTGGTGAAAGGTGGTATAGTAACCACAACCATCCGCATTCTCATGAATGGTCCACTAGATAGCATAAGAATCCAAATTTCTATCCTCGATCAATCATTATCACAGTTTAGTTACTGTTGAGATTATTAATCTACCTAAGTGAAATCGGGACGATCCACTTCTTTATCACTAGTGTACTAGTTCAAGTATTCCAACGTAGATACAAAGATTCTCCTTCACACTCAATTTCATGTTCACATGTCAAGCATACCACCACATTTACATACATATTCCATGAATTTTAAATATACTAGGAAATCCCCATTTTGAACAGACCAAACCACTTTCCATTTTAAACACACAAAAACCATTTTCATGTACATTTTTTAATAGTTGAACAATTCATAAAACCCAATTGAAATTATTAGGAAAGATTCACATAATCAATTTAACCATTTTCATTGGTTGATCCCCTTTAAAATCCACACACACAAACCCATTTAAATTAAAAACATGCTTCCCTTAATTTACACAATTCCCAAATCACATTAAAATTTCCAAATAAAATCCAACATGCCAATGTATCCCATTTTACATTAAAAAACTACTTTCAACTCATTCTCACCTTAACTTCCTTCGAAAATTCATTTCACAACCTTCAAACAAATCTTAAAACCCTTTCAAGAAGCACCACCATAAGGAACACAATAAAATATAACCATTTATTTTTATAAATAATCAACTTCTATCACATAACCATGTCAAAGAATTCCAAAAATATTTATCACAACATAAATAAATCATAGAGAAAATACAATTAACCAAGGAAGAATATTAAAATCATCCAACAATGTTAGGTCATGGAATCACCTACCTCAAGTGTTGAAATTTTCAGAAATTGGTGTGAAACTACAACTACACCACCGCAAGTCCCTAGAAACGAAAGATCAAACCAAAAACATCAAGAGTGATGTAACGCCCTAACCCTAGTTACCTAGAGATAGTGCATTGTTATATAACATTGGATCAGTTACAAGGAATCACGTCCCAAAGGACCGACCAGTTTAGCAGTCTTTAAAAATAGATTACATTCCTAAATGTTATGTTGCACTTTCTAACATACAACACAACATAAATAATCCATTGATAAGTCTATTATTACCTTAGATAAACCCTACATATCAATCATAATACACTTCTTGGAATCCTGGGAAAATAAAGCATAAGAAATGGGTGATCTTAGATGATTAGTGAGGGTAAATAATTCTACGGAAGCTATAAAATATTATGGAAAGATATATAATAAAAACAACATCATTTCATATATAAAACTTGAAGAAAATATGCTAGAAATAAGAAAAAAATTACTCTATAAACATGAACATGGATATTCTATTATTCAAATAATAACATGTAACAACTAATTTCATAATGAGATAATGCATAATGTTGGACATCAGAACCACATATTCAAGGTCTCGTACGAAGACTAAAAATAAATTTTTTTGTCAAGGCCTTGTGCCAGGACACTGATATGTCTCATGAAACCTACCAATGCATTGAGGGGCTATAGTGGGTTCCACCCATAACTTATTAAGTCCAATGTATTCCTGATATGAAAATAGTGAAACATAACATAAATATTTATATTAAAACTAACATACGAAATGTTAATACTTTAACCATAAACCATGAATGGTATAAATAAATCACACCCATAGTAAAACATATAATAACTCATTAAATACAATATATAAGATTTTATTATAATAAATCAACCTCACTCAAGAATAATATCTAGTAAAGGATGTTGACATAATTGAAAATAATCAATAATACTCCTTTAGAGAAATACCCGTTTTTCATGAAATCATTTATAAGTTGAACAATTTAAAAAACAATTCATTCAAAAAAGATTTTTTAATCCAATTTTCCCATAAAAATTTTTATCATTTCAATGAAATTAGCATTTTTAAACAATCATGTCCACATAAATAAATTCTTAAAATTATTTTGAAAACATGGACATTAATTAAAAATATTTAGGAAAATAAATATTTAAAACATTTAAAATAAGGATCTAGTTAAAGGATCCCTTTCATTAAAACTTAAAAGATTCATTTTAAAAACAATTTTATGAAACATGGACAAGGATAATAAATATGTTCCAGTAGATACTTACACATAAACAATGTCGGATAATAACGAGATTGAAGAATTAAGCCTTATCATGCACTTTACTTTGGTCGAGGGTACGTTTAACCTCATGTATAATAAAGATAGTATGTTATTAAATTATACCAGAACCATATTCATATTTATGATATAATACTTGGTTCATTTGTGACTTCATTCTACTTATTTTATAATAATTTCCATGTTAAAATAACAATTTGGGTAATAATCGCTTTCAATAATGTACATGTTTTAACTTTTTATTCTTGATCGTATCACTTATATCATGATTTAATTGCTTCCAAAATATAAAACATTATTTCTGTATCAAAAATATTCAGAATATAAATATCTATAATTCATAGATATATAAAATTCAAATTTCCTTTTATTGATAAGGTAAGTCGTACGTATGCATAAACATTGTTTCTGTTTTCATATCGTATTGAACAGAAGTAAGTGAATGAGATATATGTAAATAAATATATATATATATATATATATATTTCTAGTATCATTATTATTTCATATATTAAATACATATTAATAATATATATTTTCATAATCATCATTTAATGGTGAACCTGGAAATTAATCTCATCACGTCGTGGCAAATGGTAAGCCATACGTACGCACGAGCGACGATATCATTCTATTGGTAGTGAAATCATATTTAATTGGATGGAATATTATATATACATAATAATTAACATATTATATTTATTATTTATAAAAAATAGACTAATTAATATACCCATCCAAATAATTAAACATCGAATAAAAAAACTACACCATGACGTGGAGACGGTAAGCCGTATGTACGGACGTATTATTACTTTTTCATTAATTGGATGGATAGAATAATAAATATGGTTTTACTAAACTTATAATAAAATATAATTATTTATAAGTTACTGGAATTATTATTTTGGTATGGAAACAACAAAGACATAGGATGTGGAAGAAGAAAAGAACTTTGAAAGAGGTGATGAAATAACTATCTCTTCTCCTAGCTCTTTCTTTTGATTTGAACAAAAGGGATCCTTAGGTTGACTTTCTGGTAGAATTAAGTCATATAGGTTAAATTGATGGTAGTTAGAATGATATTGGATCCATTTTTGGCCAAGCCAAATGGCTTTGGAGGTGTGAATTTAAGATATGGGGAAGTACTGTTTTATAAGGGAGGTGGGGGCACTTTAGACAATGTTTGAAATACAAATTTATTATACAATAATTTTTGTTTTATAATAGATCCAAATGGATTTCTTTCGAAGATAAGGTGTTTATGGGTCGAAATACACTCATCCAATAGGTTTTAGACCAGTTTAGATCACCATATTAACCTATTCTTTTATATTTAACTCTGAGTTAAATATTTTAACTTTTACCATGTACTCTTGTTGTTTTATATTAAATGGTTAATAAACTAACTATAAAATTACAAGAGAACCTAAAGTGGTTCATTAATTATATATATAACTTTATCTTAGTCCTTTGGCTGAATCGTAGATTTTTAAGAGTACTATATCATTTAATAAAATAGTATTTGTTTTAAAAACTCATTTATATTCATTTTGACAATATTTTGTAATTGATATTTGTTAAAGTCATAAAAAATTAATGACTTCAAAAAAAATACATATAATTATCCTTAACATTTCATATTCACCTATATAATTCATGGATGGCATCAAAAGTTTCTATTTACATTTAAAACTTCTTTAAATGAAATATAATAAAGGTCCTAATCTAACCCAAATGGATCAAAAAATATCTTATTTTTATAATAAAGTTGAATTTGGTCGAAATACACTTATCCAATAGAATTAATACATGTGTTGGGGTAATTATATTATTAATTTTTCCTTTAATCACACAATTCAATTTTAACAATGGTAAATGAAATTCAAATTACTATTCACCAAAATTTATTTTCATCCTATTTGAACCGCATTTTACTTACTGATGAAAAATGTGTCTGTTGGATTTTTGAAATTCAATTCACAGAAGCGGTAAAGTTATGTTTTATGCCAATTTTCAAATATACCTATAAGGTGGGTAAATGTTCCTAGAAGGTGGGTAAAAATATGTTAAAAAAATTTGAATGAGTTTTTTATCTATTTCTATTATAAAATTACTCAAATGACATAAATTGGGATAATATATGTATTATTTATCTATTTTGACTTCAATATAAATTTTAATTAAAATAATTATTTATATGAAAAAATCGTCTTTTATGTGATATGTAGAATTTTTTGTTATTCATCAAAAATTGAATGTTTTCATAAAAATACTAAAAAATCACCCTAATATAATTTTTATATTCCAAATTAAAAAATGAAGTCTATTTTACCAAATTCAGTTTTTAGGAGTGTCTGAAATTAATTTTATTTTTGTTCACAAAAGGACATAAAATCTAGTTATTTTTAAGAAAATAGTTTTTCTAAATATATAACTTTTTTACAAAACTTATACATTTCATTATAAATATGTTTTGTTTATGTGAAAAAATTATAAATAACATTTAAAATAATTTTTTACTATAAATATTAAAATATTTATTTTATAAATAAATATATCATTTAAACAATTATAATACTAATGTGTTGTTTCATGGAAACTCAATCTAGCATATAACGCAAGCCAAGTAAGTGTTGCATGCAATATATGATATTAAATTATATTAAAGATATAACGTACTATGAAATATTGCGGTGTTACATTCATTCCTCATTCAATAAATGGCGTCCTCATAATTTTAAATTTTTCCTCAAAAATAAAAGCTTAAAAATAGAAAACACATTTGTGGAAAACCCACTACAGAAATAGGGTTCATATAATTTAGTCATAATATGTGGGAAAGGGAAATGAAAAAGTCATCACCAATTTATGATTTTAAATAAAAGAACATTTGTGGAAATTGGATACACATAATTGGAGAAAAAATTTAAATATTTTTAGTGAGTGATTGAGGTCATCAATCACAAACAAGTTGATAATAAATGGAAAATTGAGGGCCTCAAAGCCATAAATCTATGATGATTTAAAATATCATCAATTCAACAAAACAGAAGGTATTAAGATGAAAAATTTTTGGTTTTAAGATCATTTCCCTAAATTTTGAGAATTAATTTATTCATATAATAAGAAAAAAAATACTTAACAAGTAGAGTTCCATCCTTTAACTAATTTTTACCACAAACTCATCTTTCACTCCAAAAGATAATAGAACTTAAAAATATTTGATTTATCCTAATCTTACAGGGATTAAAAAAAAGAATTTATAATTCATCTATCAGACCATTTAAAAACCCTAAAATATAAAATCAAGTATATCATGTTGGTCAGTGGTAGGTGTTACACCCATGTCACCCTTTGATTTTGGTTTCAAGTCTCGCGGCCTTGCCGGATGCGATGGGTTGTCGCCTGAACTCTAGGTTGTCCTTGTTATAAAATTCCCAAAAAAAATAATAAGAAATTTTTTAACCTTAATGAATAGTATCTAATTTCCATCTTAATTTATTCCAACCATTAGACTTATCTAAAATACATCTATCCAAACTCACAATCCAACATTTAAAAGGATGGAAAACATAATGAAGATTTATTTTTCCACGTAATAACATGGGAATACCTTCATCATGTATTCTATTAAAACATGGTAACACCTCGAATTACAATAAAACATTATTTGAATATGTATGGACTTCAATATTCCTTCTTTAAAACATTGAATAATGGATATACTCCTTATATCCAAAATTATTGAAACCTCTAAGAATGATGGAATAAATAAACAATTAATTAGTTTCAAGGTAGTCAAGAATAACCTATATAATTTATCCAAATCAATAATATCCTATTCCAAAATCACTACCCCAATATCAGGACTATATTAAGGTTTATCTTTACCCCATCTATGTATTTTCAAAAAAGATTAACTTTCTATTGATTCACTTTTCAAAGAACCATAAAATCTCAAATCCTCAATGAAATAGTAATTCTTTCAAAACATATATAATCTATAATTCTTATAACTTGTACAACATTAATACAATACACAAATGACATAGTTATTTAACAACAACATATTAACACTAATCATTCCTCTTCATCTAAATTAGTATCATAACTTGATTTTTATCCAATAGCATCATTTGGTATATACTCTGAGGATTGGGACATTGATTTGTGTATTGTGAAAACCCCTTGAAGATGAATCATTGTACTTTTGAAACCTTTTTCATACCATTGCAATCATGAACTTTGTTCAATTTTTCTCCACACATATAACAAACTCTCATTCCTTTCGCGTACTTCCCAGGGTGATCCTTTCTACTGTTATAACATTGGGGGAAATCCTTCTTTCCCATATTCCCTTTATCCATCTTTCACTCTACCATCCACTACTTCTCTAGATTCCCCTAAAATCAATATGACTTAAATAATTCTTTACATATCTTTTAAACGCATGATACTATTTCTTTATATGATGATAATACATGGGAGACTAATTCCCATATACATAATTTATTAAGACCCTGAAAGATATTATCTTTATTACTCTTTGGATCATGTGTATTGCCGGAGTTATCCTTACTTATAGCAGGAACATTTTGTAAAAAATGTCATACACTATATGAGTTTTTGAATCGAAATTCACATTTCCAAACATGTAAAATAATTAACATAAATTGAATATATTATTCATTTAATCCATGATCTTAAAGATGTTTTCCTTGGGGAAGTATTTATGCATAAATCTTTCGTAATGGTTTGTAAATAAAATGTGTATTATCCTAAACATATCCCCCAAGAGTGTCAAATCAGGTTCGCAGTAAGGCATGTTAGCATGTGCTAGGATACCCCAGGTCAAGACCAGATCTCCTTGTCGGAGTATTCACTCCTAGGTACATCTATACTAGAATCACATCCACTTGTAGTATCCAGACATGGATGTATTTCCAGGAAAACCCACATAATATCTACATTACCAAATATTTTGGATGTTCTTCTATACTAATCCTCAAATTCTATCTTAGGGTAACATTGTCAAATCATAGTTTTTATAAAGCTAGTTCCATGATTTTTACTAAACTTCCTATGATAACAAATGTAATGCCCAAACCCAAGTTACTCAAAGTCAGTGAATTATTACCTAACATTGGCATTATTACCAGGAATCAAGTCTCGAAGGAATGATCAATATAGTAGTCTTGAAAAATAGATTACATACATGAGTGTTAAATTACTCTTTCTATCATAAAACACATAATAAATAATACATTTCTATCTAAATTATTCCCTGAGCTTAATCCTACATATCTATCACAATACACTTCTTGGAATCCTGGGAAAATAAAACATAAGAAAGGGGTGAGCTCTGATGCCTAGTGAGGGTAAATAATTCAGTGAAAGCTATAAATTTTTATAGAGATATATAATAAAAACAATAGCATTTTAAACATAAAACATGGCCAAAATATTCTATAAATAAGTCAAAATGTAGCATATAAACATGCACATGGATATTATACTAGTTGAATAATCACATGTAATAACAAATTTAATAATGAGGGAATTTATAATGTCGGGCATCATAACCATATAGTCAAGGAATCGTTCCTAGACTACAAATAAACTTTTGGTACAGGCCTTCTTCCAAGACACTAATTTGTCTCATGAGACATACCGATGCATCGAGGGGCTATACTGGGCCCCTCCCATCACTTACTAAGTCCACTGCATTCCACATATGAAATGGGTGAAACATAACATAAACATTCGTATTAAAACTGGCATAGTAAATGTTAATAACTTAACCATAAACCATGAATTGTATAAAAATATCACATCCATAGTCAAACATTTCATAAATCATTCAATACAATATATAATATTTTATTATAACAAATCTACCACAATGAAGATTAATATCCATAAGAAGATGTTGACATACTAGAAAATAATCCATAAAACTATTTGATAGAAATACCCCTTTTTCATGAAATAATTTAAAAGTCTCTAAATTTATAAATGAAATCATTTAAAATATATTTATGAATCAAAGTTTCTCATACCACTTTGAAAATATTGAATGAAATTAACACTTTAAAACAATCATTTCTACATAAATAAATACTTAATATCATTTTTAAAACATGAACATTATTTAAAAAAAATTAGATAAATAAAAATTTAAAACATTTAAAATGATGATATAGTTAAAGAGACCCTTCCATAAAATCTTAAAATTTTCATTTTTAAAAATTTACTATGAAACATGGACCTTGATGATAAATATGTCCCAGTTGATACTTACACATAAACAATCTCAGATAATAATGAGATTGAGGAATTAACCCTTACTTTGTACTTTCCTTTGGTCGAGGGTATGATTAAACTATTTTATAATGACTATAGTATGTTATTAAATTATACCAGAATCATATTAATATTTGTGATATCATACTTTATTCATTTATGACTCTGTGCTACATATTTAATAATATTTTCCATGTTAAATTAATATTTTAGGTAATAATTGCTTTCCTTATCATATGTGTTTTAAATTATTATTCCTGATCATATCACTTATATCATGATTTAATTGATTAAAAAAATAAAAAATTATTTATGTATAATTTATATTCCGAATATAAATATTTATAATAGATAGATATATGAAATGGAAAACTCCATTTATGGAGATGGTAGGTCGTACGTACGCATAAACGATGTTTCTGTTTTCATATCATATTGAACGAAAGTAAGTAAATGAGATATATGTAAATACACATATATAAATATATATATTTCCAGTATAATTATTATTTCATATATTATATAATTATTAAATATATATATATTCATAACCATTGTTGAATGGTGAATGTGGAAGTGAATCTCATCGTGTCGTGGAGACGGTATATCGTACGTACGTAGGAGTGACAATATCATTATGTTAATAGTGAAATGGTATGTAATTGGATGGTATATTATATATACAGAATCATTAACATGTTATATTTTTTATTCACATCAATTATACTCATTATTATACCCATCCAAATAATGAAGCGTTGAATAACAAACTACACCACGACGTGGAGACGGTAAGCAGTACGTATGCATGTATGGTGACTTTGTCATTCATATGATCGATAAAATAATTATATGGTTATACCATATTTATAATAACATGTTAGTGCGCATAAGGTACTAGTGTTATTATTTTTTTATGGAAACAATAAAGAAAGATGAACTGGAAGAAGAAAATAATTTTGAAAGAGGTGATGATATAATTACCTCTTCTTTGGGTTCTTCCATTTGATTCGAAAAAAGGGCTCTTTAGGTTGGATTTATGAACTAAGTAAGTCCTATAGAATTATGAGAGGGTAGTTTGGAGGAGATTTTAGAAGGTTCTGGCCGAGTCAAAGGGATTTGGAGGTGTGAATTTAAGATAAGTAGAAGTACCCTTTTATAAGGGAGGTGAGTGGCACTTTAAGAAATGTTTGAAATACTAATTTATTACTAAATAATGTTCGGTTTAGAATAGATACAAATGGATTTATTTATAGTATATGATGGTTATGGTTTTAAATCCTCTCAACTAATAGTTTTTAGAAAAGATTATGTCACTTTATTAACCATATCATTTAGATTTAACTCTGAGTAAACTAGTTTAACATTTACCATGTCTTCTTGTATTTTAATATTACATGGTTAATAAACATACAATAAAATTCCAAGAAAACCTAAGAGGTTAATTAATGATATATCTAACCTTATCTAACTATTTTGGATGAATCATATATTTTTAGGAATAATATATCATCTAATAAAATAGTTTTTGTTTTACAAACTCTTTTCTGTCAATTTTGACACTATTTTGTAATTGATTTTGGTTAAAGTCATAAAAAATTAATGGCTAATAAAAATGAATTTAATCATCCATAACATTTCATATTCAACTATGAAATTAGTGGATGTAATCAAAAATTTTAATTTACATTTATCTTAATATTTAAAATATCAATTATTTTAATATTTTATTAAGAAGATAATTATTTCATTATCATTGTGTCATAAATATAAATTATTATTTAATGTATAAAATTTATAAATAAAATACGATGTGGTATAAAATATTTTTATATTTATAATGAATATTTATAGTGGAATTTATCTTTTATATAAATATATATTAAAAATTGATTTGTTATAAAAATTTGACTTTAACACTTTTAACACTTCTTTAAATAAAATATAATAAATGTCTTAATCTAACCCAAATGGGTCAAAAAGGATTTTATGTTTGTCATATGGTTGATTTTGGTAGAAATAAACTTATCCAATAGAATTAAGACATGTTTTGTGGTAATTTTAGTATTATTTTTAACTCAAATTACCCTATTTACTTTTATCCATGGTAAATAAAATTCAAAAGTTATTATTAAAAAAATTATTTTCATCTTATTGAACCGCATTTTACTTTTTGATGACAACCGTGTCTGTTGGATTTTTTAAATTCAATTCATAGAAGCAATAAAATTTCATTTTATGGAAATTTGGAAATGCACTTATATGGTGGGTAAATGTTCCTAGAAGGTTGGTAAAAAGATGTTAAAAAATGATTGATAAATTTTTATATCTAATTCTATTATAAAATGACTCAAATGGCTTAAATCGGGCTAATATATGTATTATGAGTCCATTTCACCTTAATATAAATATTAATTGAAAACAATTATATAAAAAAATTCAACTTTTATGTATTATACGGTATTTTTCACTATTTATCAAAAATTGAATGTTTTCAGAAAAATAAAAAAATTAAGCCTAATATAATTTTGATATTCCAAATTTAAAAGTGAAGTCTATTCTACCAAATTCAATCTTTAAGAGTGTCTAAAATTTATTTTATTATTTTTTTAAAAAGGACATAAAAAGTAGTTCTTTTAAGAAAATATTATTTCTAAATATATAACTATTTTACCAAAAATTATACATTTCATTATAAATATGTTTTCTTTATATGAAAACATTATAAATGAAATTTAAAATTTATTTGTTACTATTTATATTACAATATTTAATTGATAAATAAATATATTTTTTAAATAATTATAATACTAATGTGTTGTTTCGTAGAAACTCAATTTGGCGTATAACACAAGCCTAGTCGGTGTTTCATGCAATATATTCTATTAAATTACTTTAAAGAGATAGTGTACTATAAAATATTGGGGTTTTATAAGTGAACTCTAAAAATAATGATTCAACCCAAGATTTTCCAGCCAACCCACTGGAAAACAAAACCCCAATGAAGAAGAGGATAACCACTAGAAACGAGGGGGAAACGGGATAGTAGACACTTACATAGATATCTTTTTGGAGTTTCCTTCCCAAAAAAACCAAAGGAATGGATTCCTAGAATCCTAGTATATCTTAGATAGTGATCCCATTGAATAAAATATTGAGTGGGTGGATGGGGGTGGAATTAGGGTTGAATACAAAAAGGGAAAAAGGGTAAATGTCCAATTTTTAATGACCTAGATAGGTCACATGGTTAGCCCGCATGGTGAGAGAAACCATACAATAACCATGTATTTTCCACTATATAGATTATACATGTCGCAAAATTAGTCCCATAGATAGTATAATTCTTTCACAAACCGTGTTCCAACCATGCGATTCGGCTCTATCCAATAAATGTCTCCTTCGTGCACAATTTCCTTGGTAAGGTGTATAGTTTCCCCTAACCATTCACAAGTTGTGCACCAACCCTTCCAAATACAAATATTTCATTTTTCAAAATAAATTCAAAGGAAACCATAGAAATAAACTTGTCACCAAAAATAAATATATTCTCACATCAACGGTTCAGACTCATCAAACCCAGTTCCCGAGAGAAAAAAACAAGACCCCTAAATGAATTGAATCAAGGGAAAAATAAAAAACACAGTTGCGACAACATATAACATATAAATTTCATTAATCTATCTCTCTAAAAGTTATTAATTTAATTTGTTAATATAAAAATTATTTTTTGGCATAAAAATAGTTTTTTTGTGAAAACATTTCCTTTATATTCAATTGGTTATTATTTTAATTTGTAAATATTTTGTAACCAATGAATTTTTTATATAAACATGAGTAAACCATATATTACTAATATTGTTAGTCATGTTAATTACCACCTTTCAAATGGCTAGGTGATAAATATAATATTTATTTTTAATATTAATAGTATATTGATGTTCTATAAAACTCAATCTTCTATTTAACACATGTTATATAGGATATTGATGTTACATAAAATGTACGATTAACTTTTTTCTGTATATAATGAAGTATAAATTGTCCATTATATATAACCCTAGCTATCAAAGAGTTTAAATTAATTTGAAATATTATATTTCTTTAAATCTCATGATGTTATAATTAGTGTACTAATAAGATCTTTTAGTTTTATATTTATGGCCTTTGTTGATTGTCTGATTATTGTAGAAAAACCACTCCAACTTGGTGGTAGTATTCTATGTAATTTATGAGGCTCATCTAGTTCAGTAATAGGTGTCCATAAATAAGTAACATTATTTACAAATTCTATTAGCCTTCCATTCAATTATTTGATATCATTTTTATCAATCATCTGAAAAGTTTGAAACTTTTATTTATAATTATTATATTGGAGAGTTCACACATTATATTTTCCATCATAAGAAACTGAAATTCTACCCCATATTTTTTGGGCTTTCTAAATTGAGATACTATATTTAACTCATTAGAAACTAATCCATATATTATATCAATAACAGATTTAGATTTCAGATCAAAGCTTACTTCTATATCAGCATACAATGTTTTAATTTGGTATTTCTAATTTCATAAGGCTTCATAGATTTTGGATAATCCATAAAATCAATATTCTTTAGATATTTGATCATCCTAGGTTCCAAATATACATAATTCTCATCATTCAAATAGGGTTCTCTAACCACATAAATCTTTTCTATGTTGTCATTTATAATGGACACTATTAGAGAGAAAATTATATTTCAATTTTTTACACCTAGGAGCTCAATAATTACTACCAATTAAAGAAAATCCATACAATTTTTTTCCATATTAACACTCAAGAGTTTGGGTGAATTATGTTATGTAAATTTTTATTTACTTAGATGACCCAACTTCTCTAATTTATGGCTGATATATGAGCCTTTCTTTAACAATGCATGTTTTTGAAATAAAACCATAAATTAATAGAAATATACCCAAATACATATATTGGATTGGTAAATAAAATTCCCCTATTTCACTCCACCACTACTATTCTCCATCTATTTGATGAGTTTCAGTAGACTAGTCCTTCTTTTGGGAACTTGCAGTCCATTGTCCAGGGACTGAACGACTATGTTCAAGTAGTATACTATTGGAACAGAAATTAGAGCTTTCAACAAGGCTTCAGACGGGCTTAAAAATAAATATTCTTCATGTTTTATTTTACCATGAACCTTTAAAGTGAAATATAATAAATATAATGTATTTATTGGTTTTAGATAATAGATACAAAATGCAACTAACATAAATGATAGAACTCTAAGATAGATTTTATGAATGATAACCAGCTCACAGAGAGTATTCTAAACTCATCAAGGATCATAAATAAGAATAGATGATGAAATTAATCATCTTATTCTGTATTTTCATATATAACAGTGGGTAATTTTTTAGGGTTTCAGAGAAAAAGTTCTCTATATTTCTTTTGTGAACTTCGTTTCTAATTTGAGAACACTTCTCATGTAAATAGGATCCCACGTTTGGAAATCCATGAACTTATTCTTATTTTAAACACATAAAACAAGAATCATAGATGTAGGGATCAGTGAAATGTCCTTTTTCAATGAAATACCTTAGTAATAATTTATAAAAATAAACAATTCTTATCCTTGTTTTCCGTCTTGTAACTTAGATCTTAATATAATCTATCTTCCGATAAAAATTTAATAAGGAATTTAATTATTGTACAATAGAATTAAAATCTAACTCATGTTATTAAATGGTAATAAATACCAAATTTCATCATAATGTAGTAGATTGTATTTTGGAATCCACATAGAAGATTTTTCTTCAAGTATCCAAATTCAATAACATAGGATTTTTACTCACATAAAAAAAAGTGACATAGCTGATTTATTCATGTTGGTGATTATGTAATGGAATACATAAAAAAACAATTTACAGTATTTAATTATCACATACTTTATTTCTTACAAATATAATCTTATCAATGTAGGAAATTTCCACATAGGCGATTTTGTGATATATCTGATTGATGTAAGTGATTACTTTATGTAGCTAATTTATGTAGTTGATTAATCCTTGTAGATGTTTTCACCATGTATCGAAAAGCATCATGTATCTGAATTTTTAGACATAGGAATATTTCATCCAAAAACATCTAGAATTTATATTTCATGAACTAAAAAATGACCATATAATAAAAAGATAAAACCTTATGAACACATATAGAAAACAAGACCATCAGCAAAGTATCAAGGGTATTTTAGTTCCTCAAAACTTATAGTACATGTGATATATTGGACCAACATTATTATTCCAACAATATTTAGCATTCTTAAAATATAATATGTCATTTAATTCTTACCTTTATATTCAAAAAAATATGAAAATTTCGTTCGGGCATACGTGTGGACTACCACCTCTATAAGGTGATGTGATTCATTTTTCATCACCACATCACATGAATTATGTGTGTGTGTGTTTGTGTGTGTGAGTATTTTTAAATAATTAATATGGTATTGTTGATATTATGATCATTTTGGACAAAGAAAATGATACATTTCTTCTTTCTATAGTGACAGATGAAAAATGGAAACATTAACCATCCGTACATACGACCTAACATCTCCATGATCATAACTTAGTACATTTTTTATATTAAACCTTATTTATTTGTATAAAAAGTATAATTAAAGTATAAAAATTATAATAATTTCAATATTTTTATTCTTAATATGATGTAATAATGAAATTTTTTACCGTACTCAGCCACTGGAAGTCATTTTGGACTTATAAATAGAATATTTTTTAGTCATCTGTTGTGATCTTAAATTATTAATTAATTTTTATATAATGTTAATAAGTGATCTAAAGGAATAATAAATTAAAAAAATCTCAATAAAGTTAATAATTAACATAATTTTATGTATTCAAGAATATAAAGTATATATGTGGTGATTCAGACTCAAGGTAGGGCATTTTTTTTAAAAAAATACCCTTTTAATGTTTCCCTTAAAACTATTTTTTTCATCCATATAAATATTTTTAAAATTATTTATATTGATATAAGTGAATTATAAATGAAAATTTATGTTTAATTGTAATATTATTTAAATTATTTTCAAAACTATGTAATTTTTTAATGTTCATTACAAAAAGATAGAAGGAATATTGTTTTTTAACTTATACGGTGACAATGAACTTTCCTGTTGTTGTAATCGTTATTTGATTTTTATATTCCATTACCAGAATTCATAATTTCATAAAAGATAAACCCTATTTACTTATGTTTTGGTTTTTTACAGAAAGTGTTTGAAAATGGAATGGATATATCAATATCCAAAAAAATTGTGAGGGATTCAATGAATATTTTTATAATTCAAGCTTTATGTATTCAATTTTGTTTTTACAAATTGATTATGATGATGGGTAGTTCCATTATAATCTGAATGAGAGAGAGCCTATTATATATCTCTAATTTATTTTTAATAGTGATGTAGTTAACCAAATTTTTTACCATTAAGAAATTATGGTTATATATTATAACGGTTATTCCATTTATAACTATGATGGTTATTTTCAGTTGAACTACGATGGTTACTCTATGTATAACTGTGATGGTTATTCCATGAATAAGTAATATTGATATAAAAATTATTCCTCTAGTTATTTATATTATTTTCATATTATTTTTATGTGTTATTATGGAAATATTATGATCTCACAAGGTAATTGAAAGTATATGCTACTTTGTAAGGTAGAAATGAAAAAAAAAAGACAAAATTATTTTAATTTTTTCCTGATTTCGAATAAGATTTAATAATTTTTTCCTTTCATATTTTTTATGTAATTTTTAATGAAAATATTTGGGAAAATAAGTTGATTTTTTATGTAATTAGACCTTTTTTTTGAGAAATGAAATTTTCTGTAAGTAGCCATGTATTAACAATTTATTTTTTCCTTATTATGTCCCTTGTTAAGATTTTTATGCTCATACCATGTTCTATTTTTTTTAATATGGTTCTAGTATTTTTAAGTGAAAGGAAGAAATAAATTTTAAAATCGTTAATATTTTTCATGAAAATAAATCTTGTTTCACTTTGAATTTATTTTGGTTGAGAAAAAATTGATACAAAGTATAAGTGTCACAATGTAATATACGGTTATGTAATGCATGATTTATTACCTAGTTCCCTAAAACTCCAATCCAAAAAGATCATTGGGAATTAAATAAAATTAAATATACTTAAAGACATTTGATTAATTAGTTTTTTAGTATGGGACCTTAAATCAAAAGAGTGTTCTTCATAAACCCTAGTAAATGTTCCAAATCTCCTATGATTCTCATCACTTAAAACATCAAAAGGGGTATATATTGTAACATCCTAGGTAAATAATGAATAAAACATATTCATATTTATTAATATTTATGAATTAAATATTAATTTTACTTTAAAAGGGTTGCTATGTTTGATAGCGTACCAGATGCGCAACAAAGAGTTTCATTGAAATCTTTCGTTGAACACTAGTAATAAAATAATATTATTTTAAATGGTAGTTAACACATAGACGTTGTGTTGGCGGGAATGGATAGAAATAACTAAAATATGATTATATATGTTTTTTAAATGTTTTTACTTTTATCTAATAAAAGATAAAGGCTTAAAATAGGGAAAGGATTCAATTTTAGGCGTATATGCCCTAGTTTTCACTAAAGGTTCACTTATCACCTTTTGATGGCGAACCGTCATTAAATATAGTTTTTTCATACTTATACATTATATTGGACCAAATAAAACTCTCCTTTAGAATCAGGACATCAAAATTTACTTTGTGTAAATTTTTGGTATTTTTCCGATAAAGTTCATTTTTTAATGAATAGTGTAAAATGTTGTATTTTAATTAAAAACCTCTTTTTAATCTAATTTATTTATATGATTAGATTATCTTTTGAATTGGTTTTAAAGTGAAATTAGAATATATTTTTACCATTAAATCCAATAGTGGTCGTTGGAATTAATTTCACTTTGAAATCGAACTTAAACTAGTGTCAATCTTTTGATACTTATTGTTTCATAAAAACACGCTATTTGCTTTGACAGCGGGAATTAATTATTAAATTAATTAATGCAACTTATATGTTTGGAATTTTGTAAAATGGAATTCATTTTTGAATTCATAATATCAAATATAGTTTATGGTGAAGTTTTGGTATTTTTCTGAAAAACTTCAATTTTTGATGAATAGTGAAACAACTAAGTGGTACTTAAAAAACCGATTTTTCGTTTAAATGAAATTTTACCACATTTGTGTTTTGAATTTCAAAAATCCGACATACATGGTTTTCATTAAGAAGTAAAATTTGGTTCAATGGGATTAAAATAATTTTTTGGTGAATAGTAACTTATTAAGTTTTTAATCGCGATTAGAGGTAATTAGTGTAGTTTAAGGTAAAAATAATGTTTTAATAATATGAGATGAGCTTGAAACATGTCCTACCCTCATTGGATGTGTCATGGCCGACCAAGAAAATCCATGGGTCAACTTGGGGACCCCATGGAGCCACTTTGGTTGGGAAATGACATAAATAACATTTTATTTAATGTTAAAGTAAAAATGACACAAACCTGAGATGTTTTACTAAAACAATTTTTACATGGGGTTATACAAGTCAGATTTTTTACTATAAATATTCATTAGAAAGATAAAAAGATTTCATACATCATTATATTTTTTTTATAATTTTTAGACATTAAATTTATTAAATTATTTATGACATCATGATGATGCACCGATTACCTCATTAATAAAGGATTTAAATAAAATGGAAAGATAATGTAAAATCTAAGAACTACACATGTCAAAAACCTATTGTATGGGTGTATTTCGAACCCTTATCACCTTATCCTAGAAACACATCAATTTGGGACCTCTTAAATCCGAATATCATTTTAAAATAAAGTAACTTTTCTTTACTTTCCAAGAGTGCCCCTCCTCTCCTCTTATAAAAGGCTCCCACCTCTACCTCCTTACCCACACTTACAAAGCCTTTGGCTCAGCCAAATTTTTCCCATTTTGTCTCTCCACATCCCTCTATTACTCCTTTAAGCCTCACTTTGGGCAGAAGTCTTCCCAAGGAAGCCTTTGAGCTCAAATCTAAGAGGGTTACCCGATTTTAAGGTAATGTGTTCACTTGTGTTCTTTTGTTTTATTTTGCTTCTCCAACCCCCTAAACTCTTTTTATTAAATTATTTTGTAACAAATCTGGTATCTTCAATATACTAGGATGTTGTTATAACAATAATTTGAGCTACACTTACACACATCTACATCTAATGGTTAAAGAACATATTGTTTCTATGGTTGGCGAATTTCTGCCTCACGAAACGATGATTGTTCAATCTTCTTTTAAACACCTTTAATGGTGGCCATTAAGATTTAAATGTATTTATATATGATATATATTATGTTTATGTTTTCCTAATTCTTCTGTATTTTTCATTTGTGGTATACCTTTATGGTTTCCATTGTGGGTAAACACGATAATTTTATTTTAGGAAGTGCGGACTACCGCCCCCTCAAAGTGATGTGATTCATTAATGCCATATGTGGGATGTATAAAGGATGGATTTAAAGTTATTATATATGATTTTATACTGGAATTATAATAAACATCTATATCATTATTATTTCTTTCCATTAAAGTATGAGATAGAAATGAAAGTAGCGTTCATGCGTACGTACGGCTTTCCATCTCCATGAACGGTGCATTTCATTTCTTATCCCCAAATGTAATGTACTATTATAAGTAAATGTATATAATGGATATATATGATGAATGATACATCTAAATGATTAATATAATTCTGGAATTAAAATATACATACCTCTCATTTAGTTTTAATTCCATTAATATGACAAAGAAATGAAAGTAGCATTCATGCGTATGTACGGCTTACCATCTCCATGAACGGTGCATTTCATTTCTTACCTCTAAATGATTATGTAATATTATAAATACATGTATATGCTGGATATATATGATATATATTATATCCAAATCCGGAATTTCATTCTCGATATAAAGAACCTTTGACCACACGAACAACATATAATTGTAAGAAGTCCACTTTCGACTTAAGAACCAAATATCGACAAAACAAACATTATTAACTTAAATGATTTCATAATGTTTATAACATGGAAATAAGTGATATAAAAGGAATAATGAACTTGAAAAAGGTTCTTAAGAAAATAGGAATTAACTCAAGTTTATTATTCAGGGCGTTAAAGAACGATCGAGTCAAGTCGGACCCGAGGTAAGGGACTTCGTCTCAATCTCCTTTCATTGAGGCATATTTCGTTTCATACACAACTTTCTTTTATACGGTGTATAAACCCATTTGACTTTTACTTTTATACAAGAGGAATCTTTTTCTACGAAGCGTTTTACAAAACGACAAAAAGGAATGTTTCTTTTAACGTATGCGGTGACAACGACCTTTTCCGCCGCCGCGAGTATTATTTGGTCTCTGGCTTCCTGAACAAGCCGTAATGTTTTTTTAAAATGAAATAAAAACCATATACTCTTTTATGTATTTTGATATTGAAAATGGTTTTTACAATGGATTTGTTATGTCAATATATTTAAGTGATATATTGCGATCAAAGTGTGGAAATGTTTTCTTTCCATTATATTTTTTTTATGTCTTATGATTTTTATAATGGTACTTGGACATTTTACAGGTGGTTACGTGATAAACCATATGACTGCTGGTGTCGTGAATACCAGGATGGGTGGTTACGTTATAACCTCCAATGCATTGGGTATGGAAGTCGGTTGTATGGCTATTCCATTAAGTATGTGTGGAAGTTGGTTGTATGGCTATTCCATTAAGTGATATGTGTGGAAGTCGACCGTATGGTTATTCCACTTAAGTATGTTTATGTCCCAAGTTACCTTTATATGTTATGTGTTCTTTATATGGCTTTTATGGTAATACTTTGGTTACAAAAGGGTAAGTAATGATATTTTATTCAGTGAAGAGTTTTTACTTCTTCATGAAGGTGAAGGTATTACTTTGATAAAGTATACATGGTTTACTTGATGTTTGAAAAACTAACAGTTTTCATTCTTTGTGTATCCCTTACTGAGCTTTTTATGCTCACCCCAAGTTTTTTTTTGAAATTTTTTTCACAGGACATAATGTGGAATAGGGTCAAGGATGGGATCAAGGGAAAGTCATGCTATATAAAACATGGAACTAGACATGTTTCTTTTTAAGAGTTTTTTTTATTCTATGGAAACTTAGTAGAAGTGTCTAATTTGTAACCTTTTGAGATGTAACAGTTATGTCCTAATTCTCTAAAACACTAAACCTGAAAATATCCTCAATGTGAATTATTAATTTAATTCAATATTATGAGATGTTTAAGGCCGGGGCCCTATAGTTGGTATCAGAGGTCAGTTTAGACAACTTTAGGAGTTAGAAAATTGTTAAATTATAAATTAATTTATGGTATAATTCAAATGACATAGCATTTGAAGATTACCATGTTGCTTTGCCTAAGATATTTCTTTGTTAAGAATGGATTTTCATAAAAGAAGGAGAACAGCTTTTCTGGGAAGGCATACAGAGGGAAATGACCTTTCAAATCAGTATCCTGAGATGGTCAGAATCAGAACTAAATAGTTTGTTGCAATGATGGCTCAGTTGACTCACGTGAAAAATGTTGGTTATTTTTATTGATGATATTTTGGTGTTTTTTAAAAGTAAATAGAACCATGAAAGTCATTTAGGGGTTATCTTGCAAACCTTAAAATAAAAGAAACTATATGGAAAATTCAGCAAGTTTGAGTTTTGGTTACAACAAATTTCTTTCCTGGGTCACATTGTTTCAAAAGATGGCATAACTGTTGATCCTGCTAAAACAAAAGTTGTTGAAGAATGGCCAAGACCCACAAATGTAACCGAGATCCCTATTTTTCTTGGTTTGGCATGTTACTATAGAAGGATTGTTGAAAATTTTTCATAATTATCTAGTCCAATGACTAAGCTAACTCTGAAGGGTGTTAAGTTTATCTGGACAAAAGAATGTGATGATTGTTTTCAGAAGTTTAAAAGAGGATTGGTGAATGCTCCAGTTTTGGAACTTCCTTCCAGGAATGGGGATTTTTTTATCTACAGTGATGCTTCGTTGAAGGGACTTAGTTTTCTCCTTATGCAGAATGATCAGGTAATTGCATATGCTTCACGTGAGTTGAAAACTCATGAGGTAGATTACCCTACACATGACTTGGAATTAGTTGTTGTTGTTTTTTCTTTAAAAATTTGGAGGCATCATTTGTATGGAGTAGAGTGTGAAATATATACTGATCACAAAATTTTAAAGTATATATTCACTCAGAATGAATTGAACATTAGACAGAGGAGATGGCTGGAATTAATCAAGGATTATGATTGTACAACTCATTACCATCAGGGAAAAGCAAATAAAGTGGCTGATACTTTGAGTCGAAAAAGTAATGCTTCATTAACAATGTTGCGTTTGGAACATGATCCTTTGGTTAAGGATTTGATGAGCTTTGGCATGGAAGTTTTTGGTGCAGGAAGTTCTTCTGTTTTGTTTTAGGTATCAGTGAGATCATTCCTATCATACATAATTAAGAAAACACAGAGGGAAGACAATGAGTCGCTGAAAAAGGTAGAGCTGGTTTAGAAGGGTATGTTACATGAATTCAACATTGATAATGATTGTGTTTTGAGGTTTGGGAAGAGATTATGTGTCCCTGGTGATTCACAGTGGAAGAATGAGTTATTATGTGAGGCTCCTAGTTCCCCATTTTCAGTTCATCCTGGCAGTACTAAGATGTATAGGGATCTGAGGGAGTATTATTTGTGGGATGGAATGAAAAGAGATATTGCTGATTTTACTGTGAATTGTTTGACTTATCAGCAGGTTAAGGCAGAGCGGCAGTTACCGAAAGGGATGCTTCAGCCTTTACCAGTTCTAGAGTGGAAATGGGAAAACATATCCATGGACTTTGTTGTGAGATTACCGAGGACATCTCGAGGTAATAATGCAATCTGGGTTATTGTTGATCACTTGACTAAATCTGCTCATTTCCTTGCATACAAGATACATTTTTCCTAGATCAACTTTCTCATTTGTATATTAAAGAGATGGTCAGGTTACATGGAGTTCCTCTCTCCATTGTATCTGACCGTGATCCCAGGTTCACTTCTAACTTCTGGAAAGTCCTTTAGAAGTCGTTGGGTACTGAATTAAATTTTAGTACAGCTCTTCATCCTCAATCAGACGAGCAGTCAGAACGAACAATTCAGACCTTGGAGGATATGCTACGAGCTTGTTCAATGGATTATCAGGGAAGTTGGGACCAACATCTTTCTTTGGTTGAGTTTTCATATAATAACAGTTTTCATTCCAATATACAGATGGCACCATTCCAGGCATTATATGGGAAGCAATGTCGAACTCCAGATTTCTGGGATGAAGTGGGTGAAAGGAAACTGATGGGACCAGACTTGGTTGAAGAGATGGCAGAAAACGTTCAGTTGATTTAGAAACACAAGAAAACAGCTCAGAGTAGACAGAAGAGTTATGCGGATAACCGGAGGAAAGATCTATCTTTCGAGGTAGGTGATCATGTTTTTCTCAAGATTTCGCCACGGAAAAGTGTGATGCAATTTGGTAAGAGAGGAAAACTGAGTCCAAGGTTCATTGGACCATTTGAAATTCTAGAGAAAGTTGGATCAGTTGCTTACCGAGTGGCTTTAACTCCGAGTTTATCTCAGGTACACAATGTTTTTCATGTTTCGATGTTGAGAAAGTATATGCCAGATCCATCTCATGTTTTGAGTCCAGAGGTAGTTCAGCTGGAGGAGAACCTATCTTATGAAGAACAATCAGTCCAGATTCTTGAACGAAAAGAGAAAGTGTTGTGAAATAAGGTAATTCACCAGGTAAAGGTTTTGTGGAAAAATCATATTGTTGAAGAGGCAATGCGGGAATCTGAAAATGCTATGAGGGATAAATACCCCCACTTATTTTGATAAGTGAATAAAATTGCGAGGATGCAATTCCCAAAAGGGGGGAAGGATATAACATCCCTGGTAAATAATGAATAAAAAATTTTCATATTTATTAATATTTACGAATTAAATGTTAATTTTACTTTAAAAGGGTTGCTAAGTTCGATAGCGTACCAGATACGCAACAAAGAGTTTCATTGAAATCTTTCGTTGCACACTAGTAATAAAATAATATTATTTTAAATGGTAGTTAACACATAGCCGTTATGTTGGCGGGACTGGATAGAAATAACTAAAATATGATTATATATGTTTTTAAAATGTTTTTACTTTTATCTAATAAAATATAAAGGCTTAAAATACAGAAAGAATTCAATTTTAGGCGTATATGCCCTAGTTTTCACTAAAGGTTCACTTATCCCCTATTGAAGGCGAACCATCATTAAATATAGTTTTGTTCACTCTTATACATCCTATTGGACCAAATAAAACTCTCCTTTAGAATCGGGACATCAAAATTTACTTTTTGTAAATTTTTGGTATTTTTTCGATAAAGTTCATTTTTTAATGAATAGTGTAAAATGTTGTATTTTAATTCAAACCCTATTTTTAATCTAATTTATTTATATGATTATATTATCTTTTGAATTGGTTTTAAAGTGAAATTAGAATATATTTTTACCATTAAATCCAATAGTGGTCGTTGGAATCAATTTCACTTTGAAATCGGACTTAAACTAGTGTCAATCTATTGATACTTATTGTTTCATAAAAACACGCTATTTGCTCTGACATCGGGAATTAATTATTAAATTAATTAACGCAACTTATATGTTTGGAATTTTGTAAAATGGACTTCATTTTTGAATTCGGAATATCAAATATAGTTTATGGTGAAGTTTTGGTATTTTTCTGAAAAACTTCAATTTTTGATGAATAGTGAAACCACTAAGTGGTACTTAAAAAACTGATTTTTCGTTTAAATGAAATTTTACCACCTCTGTGTTTTGAATTTCCAAAATCCGACATTTATGGTTGTCATTAAGAATTAAAATGTGGTTCAATGGGATTAAAATAATTTTTTGGTGAATAGTAACTTATTAAGTTTTTAAACGCGATTAGAGGTAATTAGTGTAGTTTAAGGTAAAAATAATGTTCTAATAATATGAGATGAGCTTGACACATGTCCTACCCTCCTTGGATGTGTCATGGACGACCAGGAAAATCCATGGGTCAACTTGGGGACCCCATAGAGCCACTTTGGTTGGGAAATGACATAAATAACATTTTATTTAATGTTAAAGTAAAAAATGACACAAACATAAGATGTTTTACTAAAACAATTATTACATGGGGTTATACAAGTCATATTTTTGACAGTAAATATTCATTAGAAAGATAAAAATATTTCCTACATCATGATATTTTTTTATAATAATTAGACATTAAATATATTAAATTATTTATGACATCATGATGATGCAGTGATTACCTCATTAATAAAGGATTTAAATAAAATGGAAAGATAATGTAAAATCTAAGACCTACACATGTCAAAAACCTATTGGATGGGTGGATTTAGAACCCTTATCACCTTATCCTCTAAACACATCAATTTGGGACCTCTTAAATCCGAATATCATTTTAAATAAAGTAATGTTTCTTTACTTTCCAAGAGTGCCCCTCCTCTCCTCTTATAAAAGGACCCCACCTCTACCTCCTTACCCACACTTAAAAAGCCTTTGGCTCGGCCAAACCCTTCCCATTTTGTCTCTCCACATCCCTCTCTTACTCCTTGAAGCCTCACTATGGGCAGAAGTCTTGCCAAGTAAGCCTTTGAGCTCAAATCTAAGATAGTTACCCGATTTTAAGGAAATGTGTTCACTTGTGTTCTTTTGTTTTATTTTGCTTCTCCAACCCCATAAATCTTTTTATTTATTTATTTTGTAAAAACTACAGTATCTTAAATATACTAGGATGTTTTTATAATAATAATTCTAGCTACACTTACACACATCTACATCTAATGGTTAAAGAACATATTGTTTCTGTGGTTGGCGAATTTCTGCCTCACGAAACGATGATTGTTCAATCTTCTTTTAAAACGCCTTTAATGGTGGCCATTAAGATGTAACTATATTTATATATGATATATATTATGTTTATGTTTTCCTCATGCTTTTGTATTTTTCATTTGTGGTATACCTTTATGGTTTCCATTGTGGGTAAACACGATAATTTCATTTTAGGAAGTGTGGACTACCGCCCCCTCAAAGTGATGTGATTCGTTAATGCCATATGTGGGATGTATAAAGGATGGATTTAAAGTTATTATATATGATGTTATACTTGAATTATAATATACCTCTATATCATTATTATTTCTTTCCATTAAAGTATGAGATAGAAATGAAAGTAGCGTTCATGCGTACGTACCGTTTACCGTCTCCATGAACGGTGCATTTCATTTCTTATCCCCAAATGTAATGTACTATTATAAGTACATTTATATAATGGATATATATGATGAATTATATATCTAAATGATGAATATAATTCTGGAATTAAAATATACATACCTCTCATTATGTTTTAATTCCATTAATATGACAAAGAAATGAAAGTAGTGTTCATGCGTACGTACGGCTTACCGTCTCCATGAACGGTGCATTTCATTTCTTACCTCTAAATGATTATGTAATATTATAAATACATGAATATTCTGGATATATATCATATATATGATATCCAAATCAGGAATGTCATTCTGGATATAAATAACCTTTGACCACATGAACAACATGTAATTGTAAGAAGTCCACTTTCGACTTAAGAACCAAATATCGACAAAACAAACATTATTAACTTAAATGATTACATAATTTTTATAACATGGAAATAAGTGATATAAAAGGAATAATGAACTTGAAAAAGGTTCTTAAGAAAATAGAAATTAACTCAAGTGTGTTATTCAGGATGTTAAAGAACGATCAAGTCAAGTCGGACCCGAGGTAAGGGACTTCGTCTTAATCTCCATTCATTGAGGCATATTTCGTTATATACACAACTTTATTTTATATGGTGTATAAACCCCTTTGACTTTTACTTTTATACAAAAGGAATCTTTTTCTATGAAGCGTTTTACAAAATGACAAAAAGGAATGTTTCTTTTAACATATGCGGTGACAACGACCTTTTCCGCCGCCGTGAGTATTATTTGGTCATTGGCTTCCTGAACAAGCCGTAATGTTTTTTTAAAATAAAATAAATACCATATACTCTTTTATGTATTTTTATATTGAAAATGGTTTTTATAATGGATTTGTTATGTCAATATATTTAAGTGATATATTCTGATCAAAGTGTGGAAATGTTTTCTTTCCATTATATTTGTTTTATGTCTTATGATTTTTATAATGGTACTTGGACATTTGACGGGTGGTTACGTGATAAACCATATGATGGGTGGTTCCATGAATACCAGGACGAGTGGTTACGTTATAAACTCCAATGCATTAGGTATGGAAGTCGGTCGTATGGCTATTCCATTATGTATGTATGGAAGTTGGCCGTATGGCTATTCCATTAAGTGATATGTGTGGAAGTCGACCGTATGGTTATTCCACTTAAGTATGTTTATGTCCCAAGTTACCTTTATATGTTATGTGTTCTTTATATGGATTTTATGGTAATCCTTTGGTTACAAAAGGGTAAGTAATGATATTTTATTCAGTGAATAGTTTTTACTACTTCATGAAGGTGAAGGTATTACTTTGATAAATTATACATGGTTTACTTGATGTATGAAAAACTAACAGTTTTCATTCTTTGTGTATCCCTTACTGAGCTTTTTATGCTCACCCCAAGTTTTTTTTTGAAATGTTTTTCACAGGACATAATGTGTAATAGGGTCAAGGATGGGATCAAGGGAAAGTCATGCTATATAAAACATGGAACTAGACATGTTTCTTTTTAAGAGTTTTTTTTTTTGGAAACTTAGTAGAAGTGTCTACTTTGTAACCTTTTGAGATGTAACAATTATGTCTTAATTCTCTAAAACTATAAACCTGAAAAGATCCTCAATTTGAATTATTCATTTAATTCAATAATAAGAGATGTTTAATGTCGGGCCTTATATATATACCTATGAACTTATTTAAAACATAAACATATAAAACCATGATGATATCAATAAATATTATGATAAACCCACATGAAAAAATATATACTTCCAAAAATCAACATTATATTTATTTTTAAAATAAATCCACATACTATTATATACATCCAAAAATTAAAAAAAATTCATCAGTGATGGCCTAAATCACCTTTTCCTCTATTCATTAACCAATTTTCAGGTCACCAATACTATACTATTTAATTCATCGGTTTCAATATTCTCTTTATCACACTTCATAAGTACTTTAGTCCTTACAGATCAAATATTGGCATTACAATGGTCCTTCCATGTTCTATGATTTAACCATTTAATTAAGGAATTGGATTGTATAATAAACTTATTATCCACATGTAATACATTTAACTCATTCAAAAAAATCTTTCTGACATTCATTTTCACACAGAAATCATCTTCCCCTTCCATTATGACATTTCTTGGGGTGTCTTTATCCTCTTTTCCGACATGAATGAAATTAATACTTCTTTTCATAATGGTAACCACTACCTAGGTTCTCAACAAAATATATCCCTATCTGATTTTGGGAGTATTAGATTTGGTTAAGGTTCATGTTTTATTCAGATATCATGATAAATATTTAGGCATAATCTCAATATCATTCACTCTAGTCACCATCCCATATGGTTTCTCATAATAACAAATTTTTATATCACATTCCATATTAACATGGTTCCTTTTAGTTCCATCCAATTAAGGAAACAAAAATAGTATTATAATAAACAATAATCCTAGTGGTAAATAATGAAATATAACTCATAGGATTTAAAATAATGAAACCTTATTTTCACTATTTGAAACCTTAGGATTAACCAAGGATATCCTTGGTTATGATTTATTCAAATCCCTTATAACAGTCTATAATGAAAATGTGATTTAACCAAAGTGTACACCTTATCGGGTTAAAACCGAGTACAATGAAAGGGAATACTCACTATGTAAACTAATTATGGTAATGATATAATTGACCAACTTTTTGGGGTTATTACACCAAGAGGAATCTGTTCCAAAAAATCACATCCACTTGTACTACCAAAATAAGGTTTTATTGCCATAAAATCTACAAAAAACATTCCTTACTAAAATTTTAGTATGTTATCCTATAATTAGACTTATCCTAATAGTCCTTCACATGTGTATATTCCAAATTTTAGTTTTTTCTATATCTAGTTCTCAAGGATCCTTCTAAACATTCTTCTAATACCAAATGTAAATACCCCAACCATTGTAACCTAGAGTCAATTGCTTCTTTATTACATTTTCACTAGATATTAGGAATCATTTCATGAAGAAAATAATTTCTTAATAGTCTTGGTAAACTAGAAACCTGCTTGAATATGAGACAGTATTTGAGAACATAAAATACAAAACATAGTGAATGAAAATATTTTTCATTCATGATCTCATTCAAAAATACATTCTTCATATCCCAGGGAAAATAAAAAAATAATGTTGGGGTCATATGATTGGTAAGGGTCACATACATTAGATTCTATTATGATTAAAAATGTAATAATTGACGTGCAAGGTTAATAACTAAAAAACATTCCATTTAATTAATAACTTGCACATGAAGAATAATTCTTTTGTTGTAAATTTAGATCAAATTATTTAATAATAATTATCACATGAACATTAAACATATCCAGGGATATTATTCAAAATAATTTCATGGGAATTAATGATTTATATAATAATTATAGAATGAAATATGTCAGAAATATAAAACATACTTCTAGGGACTTGTTCCGAGATAGTTTAAATAATGGGTAGACATACAAAAATAACCCATTTAATATTTCTATCTCATGAGACCAATTAATGAATCAAATATATATATAATTTTATTCCCCATTCATCACTACATGTTTAATGCCTTCCAAATATTTTTAATTATCAATTCAATACATAAATAATGTGTATTATCAAAAAATGTCTGTACTGAGTGAAGAAAGCATAATATCAATACTTTACATAGTCAAGAAGATCATAAAATACAAAGGAATAATAGGTATTGTATCTTCAAAGAATATATCAAGTGGGGCATAAAGTAGTTGTTATTTTTTATGAATAAATTTACGATAATATATCATTTAAACTTTTATTATAAATAAACTTTTAACTTTGAAATCCACATTTAAAAATTAAAAAATTATTGAATATTAAAAAAAATTAAAAATTTACATGGAAAACATTAAAGGAAACATTGATTAAATGAGTGGTCATAATGATTGTAAATTCCATTCTATAGGTTTATGTTAAAATAAGGATTCCTTTCACATTTTTTGTAAAGAGTAAAAATGTACCTAGTTCAAAAAAAGATCAAATGTTTACTTTTAAACCATTTTTTTTAAATCCAATCCTAGGTAAAGATGAATTTCCAAAGTCATATTATAATAGTAAAAATTTTCTTATAAAATTTTTTGTAATACATGTATATGAAAGAATATGGTTTTTCGAACGAATAGAGAAAAAAACTCTTATTTTCATAAAAAAACATTTTCTTTATCATTTTAATTACCAAATAGATGAAAATGGTACTATTTATTGAAAATTTCTAGAATACCAACAAGAGAATAAAATTATATGGGTTTATTGTAAAATTATGAAGTAATATCCATCAATGGAATTTCATGTATAAACAATCCCAATTACGAATGTGATTGTTAAATAAACCCTTACCATTTTGGTAACTTTTTGAATCATGACCCCCATGAATAAAATAAATTTTATTGAAACACTAAATAAGCTGAATATAAAATTATTCATGATTTATCATATAAATGGGGAATTATTTACACCACAAAAAATAATGAATTTGTGAATATGGCATGTCTCCCAAAAGTAAAAGTGAGATGAGAATCCATTACCTCATTTCTAACTTCATTCGTATGTGTTCAAAATTAAAGTAAAATAACTATAGATTTATTATAATTTTATTATATTGCTAATTACATATATATCATATCATTTAATATTTTATTATAACCTTTTATCACACATTTATTAACAATCTTTTATTAAACCCATTGTTTTGAGTGATATAATCCACATTCTTCATGTATATTTTGGTTCGCTGGTGTTTTTCCTTTTACAATGATCATGGTTCATTAATAAAATACAATTATGATATAAATATAATATATATTCACTAAATCTATCCTTATTATAATCTATGTAAATCCTAAAAGAATAACGAAATGCCTTGGTTTGTGGAGGTGGTAGTCTACACATACATATGATTACCGTTAACATTTATAAATGGATTAGAAGGTAAAAATGAATATAATATATAATAATTACAAAATAATATTTATGACATAAATATAACATATATTTATTAATTAAATCTTTATAACCATCAATGTAAAGTGGTAATGAAAAATGAATTACACTGATACTTGGAGACTATAAGTCCTATGTATTAACAATAAATATAGTCTCTTTTTATATGATATAGAGGATATGTAATTATTTATAATGAAATAATAATAATACCTTATTATAAAAATGTTTCAAGGGATATTATTTTGGGTTGTTACAATATGTTAAGAGGAAACAGAAGAAGACATATACTTTCATATGTCGGCAAAGACAATTACCTATTCTTCAAAATAATTCCTTTAGATCTTGTCATAAGGGACCTAGGGTTTGTATTTTATTTAGGAGGGAACTTCTAGAACTGATAAAATTATTTTTAGAACCTAGTTCTGTAGGTTTTGGTTAGGTTGTGTATCTCAATGTCGTTTAAAGAAAAGAGGGATATTGTGTCCTTTTTATGTGAGATGTGGAGATTTCTTGGAAGTTATTGTAGTAACAAATTAATTTAAATTATTTTTATTTAAAAATGAATCCAAATTGAAATAATTATAAGATAATATTATGGTGAGCCAAAATCCTCTAATACAATAACATTTTGACATGTTTGGGTTATGCTTTCACCCTTATCTTTTATTTTTAACCTCTGTTAACCCTTCTAACAATTACTATAATATTAAAATTGTCAACCCTTTAAAGAGTTAAGAATGTTACCATAAAAGGAAAGAAAGGCCACAAATAACTGTGTTTGATGTTTTAAACCATAATTAATTCACTAATCCTTATGTAATATATTTTTTATTTTAAATATTTAAATGAAATATTTTTTTATTAAAATATCATTAATGTCATTTTTGACACTATTCATTTAATTTGACATTAAATATGTCAACACTTATGAGGAATTAGAATCTATAATTTTATGAAAATATATAATATCTCATATATATCTATTAAAATTTTGGATCACTATAAACCACTCAAAAAATCATTTCTATTTTTTAATATATTTTATTTATTTTTATATTAATTGAATAAATATTATATGGGCGTTGTGTAAACAATTTTATATAATCACTAAAAATAGAAATAAATTACCATGCAAAACAAATCTATATACCTACTAAAGTAAGGTTTTTTACCACTACGTGTCACTCCAGCAGCTATCCACGCCTCCAAAATACCAGATTACCTCCTTCTATTTCTCTCTCAACCCCGCCCATATCGACCTTCATCTCTCCATCACCTTCGAATCCCTCAATACCTAGGGTTTCAGATCCCCCAATTTCTGCAACCTCATTTCTCCTATTCCCTCCACAATCCGGCGATACCTCTCCCATTATCTCCCACAAACCGCGCCTCTCTCACGGGACTCGGATACCGTCGAGGAGTATGATTTCGGATCTGCAGTCATCTGCAACCTCCTTCCCTCGTCTTCTCTCTAGCATCTGTATCCCATTATCTCCTACAAACACCGACCACTTCACCGTTCCTCTCTCTCATGACTCCGACACCCTCGGGCTTACCCTCGCCGACATCCGAGGCCTCGACGACCGACTCATCGACGAACTGGCGACTACGGTTTCTCTGTATTCCATATAACAAATCATCAGGTTAGGTTCTTAACTCGCGAGTAGGGTTTCTCTGTACTCACAACTATGGTTTCTCTGTAATCGTGACTAGGGTTTCTCTGTACTCGCAACTATAGTTTCAGTCAACTATTCTAGGGATTATTGGGTTTGGAATTTCATTTTCCAGTAGGATATTCCCTCCCGCATCATCTTCAAACATAAGGTACGTGATTACTTGCCTATTCATGAACCTTAATCCTTGATTCTGCATTACTGTTAGCACTTTTATGGTCTTGGCGCGGTGACTGTTATGTGTTATTTTGAAATTAGAATTGTGTAATGTGTTACTTTTTAATGTGTGCTTGTGAGGTCATGACTTGATGCTGGAGGAAGATCGGGAGGTTCACACTTATCAAAGTGGATTTTCAATTATATTTAAAAAAATGGATTGTGGATGGTCACATTGCATACTATTCAAGTTACGGGACCAAGTATATTTTATATTCTGATTCCTATATGTTTCTTATTCCTTTTTAACAATGTTTATTTGACTTTTATTCAGATTATGTAGTCTGAAAGGAAGTTGCAAGGGTTCTTTAAGACCCTTCATGCTTTGGTAAAAACACTTGGTTGTAGGTATATTACTTTTCTCTATAGTTTCATCATTATTTTGGTTAAAAAAATTATGTAATGCATTTCATGGACCTTGGAAACATGCCAACTGGGGTTGATGTGCTGGAACTGTCCAGGTGTGAACATGTTATGATCATTTTTAGATTCGATCATGATTGGAAGAAAATTTAATCCTTCGTGGGCTCAAAGACGATGATTCGGGTGATTTACATTGCCTAGAAAGTGCTAACAGTTTTATTTCTCAGCCTATTTCAACACGTGTGGACATGACTTGATGCTGGAGGAAGATCGGGAGGTTCACACTTGTCAAAGTGGCTTTTCAATTATATATAAAAAAATGGATTGACGATGGTCAAATTGTATACTATTCAAGTTACAGGACAAAGTATATTTTAAATTCTGATTCCTATATGTTTCTTATTCCTTTTTAACATTGTTTCTTTGACTTTTTTTCAGATTATGTAGTTTGAAAGGAAGTTGCAAGGGTTCTTTCAGACCCTTCATGCTTTGGAAAAAACACTTGGTTTTAGGTATATTACTTTTATCTATAGTTTAATCATTATTTTGGTTAAAAGAATTATGTAATGTGTTTCATGGACCTTGGAAACAGGCCAACTGGGGTTGATGTGTTGGAACTATCCAGATGTGAACATGTTAGGATCATTTTCAGATTTGATCGTGATTGGAAGAAAATTTTAATCCTTCGTGGGCTCAAAGATGATGATTCAGGTGATTTACATTGCCTAGAAAGTGTTAACAGATTTATTTCTCATCCTGTTTCAACACGTGTGGACATGAATTGATGCTGGAGGAAGATCGGGAGGTTCACACTTATCAAAGTGGCTTTTCAATTATATATAAAAAAATGGATTGTGGATGGTCACATTTCATACTATTCAAGTTACGGGACCAAGTATATTTTAAATTCTGATTCTTATATATTTCTTATTCCTTTTTAACATTGTTTCTTTGGAGAAATAGTATTTTTTATGTTTACCTGTCATGAAATCTGTCTAATTAACTCATTTTTTAGCAGTGACTTATTTCATGGGGTAAGCTACTTCAATATGGTTACCAAACTGGTCGTCCTTGTAAACAGGTTCTGTATACTTGCTCCTTTTACAGTTTTTCTTCTAACACCTTTAAGAACCTATTCAGTTGATGGAGTCATCATGCTGTCTTCATTAAATCATTTTCTGTAAACCGTTGCAGGTATGAAATTATTCTCTTCAACCAGGGGGCTGCGGATTAGTATAATATAGTCATCATGTCTGATTTTATCATGTGAAGTGAAAGAAGTTACTTAAGGAAGAAGTGGCAATTCAACCAGGGGATGTGGATTGTTTTGTTGTTTTGACCTGTTGTAGTGTGTAAATTCTCAGTGAAATTTATTTCATATTTCATCTTAATTGAAGGGGAATAATCAGCAGGCAGAATTTATGTGTTTGTTCTAGTAAGATTTTCAGTACCGTCACCTTCTGGTGTTGAGATCTTAACCCCATTAACATTACCGTCACCTACTGTTTATGTGTTTTCTAGGAAGGAAAATAGTTTTCAAGCATCGCATGTTCCCATTGAAGATTGTATCTTTTTGTTTTCTGCATCATAAATAAACATCCAATTTTCTGGGCAAGAAAACTGAATTGCATGAAACATGAGGAAGTAATGATATTGGGTATGTTTTCATTTTACTGTTCTAAAATGTAATAATCCATTTGATTCATTTTTTCATTAATAATAAATTTATCTATCATAAATCCAAGGTTTTCCATTACTAATTGTTTTGTATTCCATGGTGACTTGAATTTGAATGTTTCAATCATTATACAATTACTTATTTGAAATATATGATACTTCATCTATTTTATTTCATATGTGTTTCTTCTTTCTACTTCTTTCATTCCATTGTGTCTTATTGGGCAAGTCTGTTTATGTCACTTGTATAAATGATTGTTCTAAACTTATATATATGTATCCATGATGTGTTTTAATCTGATGCGTTTCATGATTTATTCTTCTAACCTAATTGAAAAATAGATGGGAGAGATGATAAATAATACAAATACAGCTCAACCAGTGACTGAAGTGCTATGCAAGGGAGCTGCTATTGTAAGCCTTTCATTGAATTCTTGAATTCAATTACTGAAAACAAATCAATTTATGTGTTTCATATGTTTTAAACTATTTTTCAACTAAGATAATTAATTTTTTTGAACTATTAAATATGATTTTGTATTGTCTAAGTTCAATAGTATTTCTGTATAGGAAAAATACAAATACTCTACACTGTATAAGTTCAGATACATGTATCTCTTTTTAGATAATGTATTAAAAATTCCAATTCTTGAAAACCATCAAACTATATGCATTGGTTTTACATATTTGTGAAAATATAATCATATATATACATAATAGTTTTGCGCTTAGTGATTAACAATGCGTAAACTGATTCAATAAAATAATTGCACCTTGACTGTAGATTAACAACATTACCGTCACCTATTGTTTTTGTGTTTTCAGGGTAGGAAAACAGTTTGCAAGAATTTCATATTTCCATTGAAGATTTAATCTTATTGTTTTCTAAATCATAAACAAACATCCAATTTTCTGGGTAGTAAAACTTAATTGCATGCAACATGAGTAAGAAATGATATTGGGTATGTTTTCATTTTACTATTTAGAAATGTAATAATCCAGTAGATTTATTTTTTTCATTAATAATCAATTTCTCTATCATAAATCTTCAATTTTCCATTACTAAGTGTTTTGTATTCCATAGTGATTTGATTTTGAATGTTTCAATCATTATACAATTACTTATTTGAAATGTTTGATACTTCATCTATTTTATTTCATCTATGTTTCTTATCTCTACTTCTTCCAATTCATCATGTATTATTGGGAAAGTCTGTTTATGTCACTTGTATAAATGATTGTTCTAAACTAATTTATATTTATCCATGATGTTTTTTCATCTGAGGTGTTTCATGATTTATTCTTCTAACCTAATTTATAAACAGATGGGAGAGATGATAAATAATATGGATACAGCTCAACCACAGACGGAAGTGTTGTGCAAGGGAGCTACTATGGTAAGCCATTCATTGACTTCATGAATTCAATTACTGAAAACAAATCAAGTTCTGTGTTTCATATGTTTTCAACTATTTGTCAACTAAGAGAATTAACTTTTTTTGAACAATTTAATATGTTTTCATACTGTATAAGTTCAATAGTATTAATGTACACACAAAAAACAAATTCTCTGCACTGTATAAGTTTAGATACATGTATCTTTTTTAGATCATGTATTAAAATTTTCAATTCTTGAAAACTATCAAACTATATGCATTGGTTTTATATATTTATGAAAATATAATCATATTTATACATTATAGTATAGTTCTTAGTGATTGACAATGCATAAAATGATTCAATAAAATAATTGCACCTTGACTGTAGATTAACAACTATAATGGTTTCTACTATGTTAACTTTTCCAAAAACAATGGTTACAACCCAAATATCTGGATTGAAGGCATCAGTTGTAGGTACATTGATAATCTTGCATGTTATCTATTCTCTAGATGTTCATGTGAGTTATGTTTTTCTTCTAAAAAAGTCTTGTGATATTCTAAGTTATTCCCTCGACCATGTAGCGAGTACGACTAGGTATAAACCACTTATGAATGTATAAACCTTGATTTTTTACAAGATATTGAAGATAAACATCTTATATTTCAGTCATGGCTACATTGGAATCTTCAATACAGATCAATCTCTACAAAATCGAGATTCAGCTAGATCCTTGATCCAGGTCGGTATATATGATATCCTATGCTACTTTGGGAGATCCGATTTTCTACAAAATCATGCCACATTGTCCCTTCAAATGGATTTCAACTGGAAAGTCATCCTATATTGATGTTCTCCAAATATAAATTGACAATTCTTAGATTGTTAATAGTACACTTTTTTTTGCTCAGTCTCTATTGACTTCCCATCAATCTTCTACTACATTTCCAGTACAGTTACTCTGCATAAAATGGTAAACTACTATAGGTGGAACAATGTAATTTTTCCCAGTTTAATTATCATATTTCTACTATAAACCTTATATTGAGTATAACACAGTAAAATTTTTCGATCAATGATGTATAACCAAATGATTTGAATGAAAACTAATTAGTCTCGTGCATTTTCACGGGTAGAGTACTAGTTATCCAAAAAATAAGCTTTTATAACTGAAAAAATGTTGTATTTATCCACATCATAAAATATTAGGGATATGAAAAGTAATAAAGTGACATTTTGAGCATTATCATTCACTTAAAAATTATAAATGTAAAAATGGAAGAAATATCACAGTAAGTTGCAATATTTTCGACACTTGGATTGAAATGGTTTAACTTCACTAATCCAATATGATAAAGGAAAGTGTTAGGGTCATTCTTAGTCTTTATCTTATCATTTTAAACATTAATTACTCAATTTAAACTTATCACGGTGAAAATTTATTAATATGGTTATTATTAAGAATAAAAAAAATTAAAATGTTCCTATTTACCAAATTTGGACCAAATAATTCCAATTATCTGATAAAATTTTCAAGATTCTATTTCTCTAAGTGGTATACATTAATTTAACATTAAAATAAAAACTGTAACGAAAAATAGTTTTTACAGAAAAAGTTCCTTTTAAGTGTAAAAAATTTATTATATTAATTAAAGCCATAAAATTGATTCTAATTAAATCAATTGGATTAAAAATATAATAAGATAACTACTTTTTCTGTGAATCAATTTAAAATATAATATAACTTTGTAAATTCTTCATACAAAAAATATAGTTCTCAATAAAAATCATTATTTTTTACTATTCACTTGAAATTTCATCTTTTCTAAAAAATACCAATAATTCACTATAATATTATTTTGATATGATGAATTAAAAATTAATATAGTTTTTATCACATAAAATTTATAAATTTTAGGAGATTAATAGTAATAATCACTCATAAGAAGCAATAAAAACTATTTTTGAAGAAAACTCATTTTGGAGAATAATATGTCAATATTTTAAATTTAGATCTTATTTTTTATTAATTAAAAAATAAGTAAATTTATTACATCCTTTATATTCATTAAATAATTTTTATAATCATATTCATACCTTCATGTTCAACGGCTAAGTTATAACAATCATAATTAAATAATAATACTTTGGGGTTCATTTAAGTTTATGGTTTCATGTTATAAACTCTATTGAACATAGTGTCCTTTTAAAATAATAGGTTGTCATAGAATCAACCACCAAATTACCCTTTTTAATTTTATATTTAATATCAATAATACAATCATGGATTAATTCATCCACCTTCTCTATCTATAATTCAAATCTTTTTGATAAAATTCATATCATATGATCTTAAGATATGAATAAAGCAAAAATAATTATCTTATAAAATAATTACTTCAAATCATAAGCATACACACAACCACTAAAATGTCCAAATCATGGTTTTCATTGTTATATTAAAAGGGATATAACATCCTAGTCTAAAAAGAAATAAATTATTTATTTTTTATCATGACATATTCAAAAAATTAGTGGGATGTGTTGTAATATACCTCGTAAAAACACCCTTCTCAAAAAATCAAAGAACCAAGAAACTTTTAAATTTACCCTATAAACTTTTAAATTATGTATATACTCATCCATCAAAAAATTCATTACTTTTTAAAGTCAAAATTGAAAATGATGTTTTAATTTGAAAAACCAAGGGTAAAACTTCAATAATAATTAGATAATCATAAAAAAATTATCATTTTTTCACAATAGTTTTTTGATTATATGAAATAATATACATTATATATTTTTATGTCATAGATTTTTCTATTATCTAAAATAAAATGTTCTTCAAAATTCATGTCACGCATAAAAAAGCGAGTAATTAGACATTTTCCCAAATAACCGATGCTCTCTGAGCTACTCGGACACCATCGAAATATGTTCTCAGTGATCTTTCTTAATTTTTTAATAAACTAAAAAATCATTAACAAATAAAACCACAAAATAATTAAGATAAAACTATAAATCCCTATTTGTATTCCTTAAAAACAATCTGAGTGCATTCATAAGTTAAAATTGTATTATCATTATTGTGACCCTTAATTTTTATTTGAGACTTTATAATATTTAATTAATATTTTATGATGTCATCACTATGTCATTTACCTTTAATTTTATTCATTTATTCTTGAACATGGTACATTAAATATAGTATATTAATATTTAATCCAAGCATTCAAGTTCACGATGAATCAATAATATCTCTAAAATTCTCTAATGTGTGTGTCGATTTTATTTTTTATCAATTTTTGATCTTCAAAGATAATGTTAAATAGGTTTTTGATAATGTAGGGTGATGGGGTCAGAATCAAAACTCTATAACATGATGGTAATACCATGGATTATGGGTAAATCATAATGGATATGGATTCCATTGAATATAAAACAGGAAAATTCATCTGATGGAGAGGAAATTATAAGGGAGATAAAACATGGTGGGAATTCCAAACATCCTATGATAGGGGAGTTGATAACAATGTAAATGAATAGAAATGTTTTTTTTATAGTAGTTTTTAAACGTTGTGAGAATATGATTTTATAGATAGATAAAAAATTAAGTTAAAATTTCGTTAATGTGTCGAATATTGCATCCCAGTGATGATGGTTTGAGATGGAAGAATAGAAATTGGAAACATGAGGTAGATAAATTTATTAAAATACTTTTATTAGTTATTTTATATGATGAAAAATTACTTTTAATTATGTTGGAAGAGTTTTTATTTATTCAAATAATTTTCACAAATAATTATACTATTTATAATGTCATTTGAATTGATTTGGATGTCTTTGAGTTGAACTAAAAAATACATGAATTAATATGAGGAAATATTGAATTATAATGTTTTAACTGAAAATAAAATTTTGGTTATGACCTAAAGACTTAAAAATAGTATTTTAGATTTCATAAAAATTGAGTTGGGGCTATGTAAGACTCTGCTCATAAGACTTTTGTGCAAATAAGACGTTAGTGTTAGCTAAATTTAGAATCACCTAGTACTTATAAATGTTTATAAGACCCTTATTATCATGTAAGAATCAATTTTTAATTCATTCTGATGTTTTGTAATACTCTTTAACTATATCATATAAATTTTTGATTGATCCATTAAGACTTATGTGAATAATGCTTTGATTTGTAGTGTAAGGCTTTGAGGTCCAATTTAAAAATTTGTCACTTTGTAAGATACAATATCATTTCAAAATATAGGGAGACTTTTTATAATTCAGTTCTATTTTATGATAGGTTTTCATTATATACCTTTCGAATGATATTTTTGAGTTATCATAAGTTGTAGAATGCATAAGATATGTCCAACATGTAAGATAAAAATGAGTAAGATGTTTAATCAGTGTATAACTTCTACTAGAAATTTGTAAAACATATCAAAAAGTCTAGAATATTGGAGTATCCATTGTCCATGTAAGACACTAAACTTAGTGAATTTTTTAAATTTATATATAAAAAATTTATGTTTCTGTAATTTAATAATGATATGGAAATTATTATTTGATGATGAAAAATCCATTCATTAAAATTTAAAGCATGATGAATCTATAAGTATCCTTGAATAAAGATTTCTATATAGAATATTTAATGGGATGAGTTTAATATGATCACTATTTAATTAATATTTTAATTTCAAATGAGAATATTTAAAATTAATTATTTTTATCAATGTAGAGGAATATGTGGAAGAAAATCAGAAAATGAAGGAATTTTTTGTTAATGATAAAAATATCCCAAATTACTATGATAATTAATAAATTAAATTATGATTGAGTCTGATATTATGGATAAATATTTTGGGTCAAGTTTATAAGATACATTAGTTTTTATTGAATCTCTCAAGCAGTGAATAGAGATTCAGTTTTTATTTCTTATTTTCTATACTATTATACTTTCTTGATAGAGTGTTTTGTTTTTTGTGTTTTATGTGATTTGATGAGATGAAGACCCTTGAAAATAATATAATTCCAAGATAAATTATTAATTTATGAGAAATATTAACTGAGGATAAAATAAAAGAAAAAGATACTCTATTAATGTTAATAGGGGAAACGTTTTGAGACAAATGGGATATGTGAGTTCATGGGAGACACTCACATATAAAAATGTGAAAGGCAAATAAAATTAAAATCATATAATATATTATGATTAAAAAAATTATATATATATATATATATATATATTATGTTGGTTACCTATGTATATAAGAGAAAATAAGTGGGATAGATGTGAAGCACTGAGAAGTCAGAACTCATAGAATAACCAAACTCCCAAAGATGATGAAGGATATGATATTGATCATATTCTATAGATAATTCACCATTTTGGAGTTGAATCCAAATAATGAATAATACCCCCATAACATACACTATTTAACATTCTTTACACAAATAAGAACTATGAATAATTGAACAGAGAATCTTTTTTTTTTGTTCTTGTTTATGATTTGAGATTCTAACCATTCAGATATTGTTGATTTTTTGGATTTTTCAAGATCATAATACCTCATTTTAAATGATGAAGGATAGTTATGAGTTTATAAAAAAATAACTATGAATATATATAGAATTAAAATAATGAGTTTCAAAATAGTATTCCTAAAAATCATATGGAATTTTAAGACTTTTTTGAGAAAGATGACCAGACATGTTCTTGGAGTGAAATCATAAACATTTGGTATGTCTACATTTAGAGATCAAAAGGGAAAATTTGATACCATTCATCAATATCAAATGGAATTTAAAACATGTAATTTCTACAAAGATATCATTAGTTTTACACACAGTGGGACACTGAGTAGATGTGTATTGGACCATGGGTTAAGATGATTACTACACACTCCAATTGTAATATACACTTATCACGGAATAGAATCTGTGAATTAGATGTATAATTGACAAAATAAAAGAGTATGCCTAATATATCATGGTGAAACCATGTGAAAATAATGTGTGGCATACTTTACATTCATTCATGCATTACAGTTGGTGTGTGTGATATGTAAAATACAAAATAGATACACAATTATCTCATCTGATAAAAGTGGTTCCAATAAAAAGGTGTAAAAGAGAAAAATATAAACTATAACATGATAAAAAATTAATAAGAACATTATTCTCCCCCCTCATGTGTTTGAACTAGTCCTTTTGGGTATTTGTAAATTTTATAAGGATCCCTATATAGGAAAATCATCACTATAGTTTGACATGGGTTAGTGGTTTACCCTAGTGGTGGTATAATTTAGGATCACATTTTAGGTACCATGTCTGGATTATGGTTGGTGGATTAATTAATAATAAAATAAATCCCTAATTCCCCCAATTCAAACATTTATAATAGCTCTAATTAGAATTATCCACAAAAAACATAATTAGAGAAAGAGTGAGCCATGGGAGAATTAGAGAATCCTTCTTTTGTTATTTGAGAATATAATAAATGGAAGTAGGTGAAAGTGAAGATTCTAATGAAGCATGATTAAATTTCAAGATAAGATTAATTATTTTTATTTTTTATCATTTTTTAATGAATCCTATGCATAAATTATTTTATTTTCAATTACCTCCAAAATTTTCAAAACATCATTAATATAAGCCACAATATTATTTACCTCTACATTTATTTCCATGTGTTCTTTATCATTGATTGGATTCATGAATAATTAAAAATTGTTGTATTATCATAGTGGATACAAAAGCATTCTCCTTCTTCATTCTTCTCCCCTATTTCTTCAACTTTTTAAATAGGACCTGCTCTATGGTTATCAATTCTTAAATAGTTATCCGAGATAATGAACATGTGTAATAAGGGATTATATGATACCATTTTTAGCACAACAATGACATGAAGTTTTACCTATAGTGATGTTAGATTGATAATAATAAAATAGTGTGTGTAAACAATCCACTGAGGTACAAAATTAGGGATTTGGAATGAAAAAAAAATAGAAAGGTGCTATATAGAGACCCAGCCTTTTCTTACATTACTATTACATCATTTCAAAGATAAAAAACATAATATTATTACACATATAGGATCCAAAGGTTTAGTTTTTGGGAAAACTAGGATCGTACAAGAAAAATACAACATCAAGCATAAACATTCATTTAATTTCTTCTTCTCTAACTTCTTATTGGCACTTGTCCTCTCCTTAGTACATGTAGACACCTGAGGATATATATTAGTAGGGGTGAGCTAAAATCCTAGTAATAGGATAGATAACAAGAATATATCATGGGGTGAGCATAATCATTAAACATGGAAAAGATCATGAACATGAGAGGAGCGTAAATAAAATACTTGAAATGTGCCAATGCATAAAAATGAAACATCATGTCTTAGTGGTTAACTACCACACATACTTGTGAACCAAGCTAGCATATTGTTCACACATAATTTAACAATTAATTATGAGATTCATCTCTTTACCCAATGCATTGGAGCGCTGTATAATTCTGGGCGCACCCGTCACATTGAAACATTCATAATTGCGCTATATAATTTCAGGCACACCCGTCACATCATAACATTATCATCGTCATTCTTGCCATGTAGAAAACATATAAATAATTTACATAACTAACCCATGGAATGGAATGAGTTTCATCTCCTAATAACACATTCATAAGCTTCGGGTTCCCAAAAGAAAGAGAGAATAACATACATGTTACAAGAACCGTCCCCTTTGAGTGAGAAGTAAAAGGGGTGTTCTTAAAAGAGGAGTTCTTTTGGAAAACATTTTGTTTGACATAAAAACCAATAAAAACCATGTATATCCCAGAAAATTAAAGGAAATTATGAACAAATGAAATTTATGGAGTAACCATATCAAAAATGGAGTGAAAGAGGGAGAACCCGAAGGAAGAAAATTGGGTTCGAGATTTCCCCTTACCTTATATCTGAATGCTTCCTTCTCTTTAATGTCCTGTATAATGACATTATATTTAGAAATACAGATCCCTGTGTACATTAATATGGTTCATTATGCTTTCATTATATGATTTTATGTGCCTTTGGATGAGTTATATAGTTTAAAAACATTATTTGGGAATGTTTGTTTGTATGGTTTTCTTCAGTGGTTCACTTGTATTCTTAAATTGAAGTTTGGGTAAAACAAGGGTAAACATATATATCTGATATTACATGTTATTAATTATATTATAGGAGTTTTAATTTTCTTATAATTAATTATATTATATCCATGTGTATGAATCATTAGATAAGAATTAAATGATGGTTATTTGGGTTAATTTGGGTGGTTTTTGGATCACAACGAACTTGTTTTAACTTATCACTTAGTAATATGGCCATAGGTTATTTCCAGAACATTAAATAGAACATTATACATATAACATATTCTGGGTCAACCATAAAAATGGTTTCATTACCAGATCTGAAGGGAGAAATGGAAGAAGAAAGTATGTCGTTCTTGAAGGTGATAAATTAACACCTCATGAACAACGTTCTCTTTAATAAAATAAAAGGAAGAGGGAAAGGGGGTTGGATGATATAATATCCTGTTATAATAATTCAATAACATTATATTTATAATACTGGAGTTAAAATACAATTTTGATGAAGATAGATGGGGAGAGATCAATAAATGAACATGAACTTGAAAGGAAATTAAAGGAGAAGATGGAGGGAAATTACCTCTAGAATCCTCCACTTGAGAACCATCTTAAGGGCCTAAGCTTGGTCTATTGATGAGACAGCAGCTCTTGGATGTGGGGGAGGGTCTAGAGAAGGTTTTTGGGCAGAATTTAGAGAAGTCTTGGAGTTTGAGAGCTGTGAGGAAATGAGTGTGTGATGGGTGGCTTTTATAGTGGAGGGGAGAGGGGTTTCCTTAATATAAAATTCATTAGTTTATTAATTTCCCATAAGACAAGGAATAATGAGTATTTAATGACCAAGAATAGTAATTTTATCATGTGATCCTGAACCAAGTGGGCTTACATCAGCATAGCATCATCAATGACTCAATTAATCCATTATTTAGCATTTATTGTAAATTATCGGATTCTACTATTCATCAAAAATTCAAATATCTCAGAAAAATACCAAAACTTTTCCCCAACCATTTTTGAATGTGTATATTAAAAAAATGAAGTCCATTTTTTAAAAATAATTTTCTAAATATTATTAATTTAATATTTAATTAAAATCATAATTTACTTAAAAAAACGCAGTTTTAAAATTAAAACAGATTTTATAGTTCTATAAAAATTTATATAGGGTACTAAAAAATTGTCTAAAAACAAAAAGACATTGATTTGATAAATAATGAATAAATTTTAAGAAAATAAATTTTCTTTTAAATTAATTAATTAAATATAATAAATTATTTATGACATACAAAATTCCAAAACATTTACTAAGGTCAAATTATTACTTTCTAAGATGTCCAAATTTTATTTAGTTATTCATAGGTAATGATACTATTTTGTTGGATGATTTACTATTTATAAGGATCACTTTACTATTCGTAAGGGTATGTTACTATTCATAAGGGTAGGTCACTATTCACCAAAAATTATTTTTGTTTCATTAGACTCTAAAAATCATCTTGAATAAAACTGTGTATGTTGAATTTTCAAAATTCAAAACACAGAAGTGACAAACTTATGTTTAAAGGTCACTTATCACTTAGTAGTTCATTATGTTGTGTTTTCATGTGATTTTATGACATAAATATGAGAAGGTAATTTCTATTGAAAAACTTTGGGTTGTTACATGCTAGCTGAAGGACATTGTTTGAATCTTTTTCCAATTATTTTCAACCAATGAGTCTTTGATAAAGGGTAGAAATTACCCCAATATGTGTTGAGGTTGTATTATCAGTTAAATAAAACAATTTTCTAGTGATCAAAGGTAAAATTTATTGTAATGATGTGATTCTTTGGTATCTAGGATTATTATATCTAAAATTCATGATTACATAGTATGTGATCATTGAAATACACATCATGTATCTCACTGAAGTAGTGGCTACGATTTCCTATCCTTCTTAAATACAGTATAGTGTGTTCATTAGGTCGAGAATTCTTATATGTATAGGTTATTGGATTTTAGTGTATGGGAGTACACATTTTGGCCACTCCTTATCCACACATGCCTTGTATGTTGGGGAATATATTGTACAACATTAGACCACATGACTCAGGTAGTTGGTAATACACATAGAGTGATCCACATTCCCTACTTGTCATATACCTCCCCTTGAAATAAATATGTATATTGTAGTTCATATGATTCTGGATACTAATAATACATGTCATGTATCTCTTGGGTCCCATATTTTTCCACTCATCCAACACATACTATGTAGGATGACATTCATATCATAGGAAAAAGGTGGTAACTTCCCACCTAGAACCTGAGGACAATACATAATGTCCCTCTAAGAACATTCCATGTACTATTCAACCTTCTTTATTTTTCACATATTTTTTTTCTGTGTTAATTTTAGATGATCATATATCATGTGCTAAGTAATTTAGTATTAAGAACAAAATGGTGCCAGAATTTGGACAACCATAGACCACTAATATCTTCATTAATGTTATTTTATCCACTTTATCTCTATATAGTCAACAATTAGATTCAATCCAGATGATTAGAGTGCACATAGGGTTGAGAACTCCCATAGTATTGTATCTTTGATAGGGTATGGGTATCCCACATACTTCCCATGAGTTTTGAACTACCCTACATACACATTGTGTAGGAAATTCCTCTTAGAACAGGGGTTTAGTACATCATTTTCCCAAACAATGTGTGGGTCCCCTATATGAAAATAGAGTCTGGAACTCTCAAAATAAAATAAAATGGATGCACCACCAGATTTTGGTACTCCCTCATTTTGTGTACACTAATCGATGAGACAATGATATTTCATTTAGGTTTATTACAACCTATAATGGAACACATACATTGGATAGGCCTTGGTCACCTACAACAATTCTTTGAGGTGATGTTGATTTTAAATTTTTGGGTAGTTTGGATCCTTTTTCTTGGTCCAAGATGGATAGATAATGTTTCTGGAAGTTCAAGAAGTGTTTTTTTCAAATTTATTGTCTTTTTTGTCAATGAAGTTTAATAAGAAAGTAAAAAAATCATATCACTTTATATTTGGTGAAATTCAGACTGGCCATCATATTTATAAAATCATAGTCAAAATTATTGAAAAGGACCATCATATTCTGGATAAGCTAAATGGAATAAAAGTATCATCAAATTCACATTAAATCAAGAATTACATGATTAAATGTATTGATGAAGTATCTCGCGTGAAGTAAAGGGTCGTCGAATTCACCCTAAATCATGTATTGATGGTGACATCATGATGATTGAAAATATTATTCTGAATAACTATGATAAATCAATTGGTATGATGATTTTATGTTTTATAGTTATAATTAATCATATGTTATTGGTAAAACATTTGATGAAATATTGATGAAAGAAATGGGAGAGAAATATATCATTCCAATCGTATTCAGGATGAGTTGGAAATAAAGTTGTTGTTCAAAGAATGGGAGGGTATAATTCTTTCCAATGTAATTTAGGTGATGTTGAAGTTAGTATTCAATTTATTCAAATTCATGAATAAAGTCATGTTACAAGAATATGGTTGAATTAAAATAAAGTTGGTGAAACGAAATATTACAGATCGCCGTAGTGGGTTCATCAGATTCACAAAGCCTGAGAACATTTGTGGAAAATGTGAAAAATAGAATGTGCTGGTATTAAGTCTAACCAGAACCCAAAATAAAAAAATAATTAGAGAATTAAGTTTAATGGAAATGAAAAATAAGTTTTTAGTTGAATCGTATTTAGAATACAAATAAGATACTGATGCAGCCCCATCAGACTCGGTATGTGATCATAATCATTGGAGGAAGACTTTTTTTTGACCGATAAATAAAAAAAGGAAATAAAATAATGGAGTGACCAATACAAAAAGGAATTTTAGTGATTAATTGAAAATGTTTTCATCCATTTATAATGGTTTGAGTTACTTATTTTTTTGTTTGAGAGGTTCAAGATAAAAGGTGAAGAATAATCTATTGTTTTACATTTGTACTCATCGTAATGATGTAGATCATAAAGAAAATCAGAACTAAAATAAGACTAGAGTGTGTTAATAGATTGAAGGAGATTGTTGGATTTCATTTTAAGGATAGAATCACATTCATTAATCAAAATGAATAATTGGAATCATACTAGAATTTGATAAAGTAATTCATAAGAACAGATGATGCTTTTTATTTGATACGAGAATAGTCGAGAAGAATTGGGAAGTTTTGATAGAGTCAAGATGAGTTCTAATTTCAATGGAAATCTAGATTTTTGGGAAATTTGATTTAGTGGGAAACAATTTGGGATTTCAACCAAAACTACTTTTTTATCGCCTATAAAAGGCGAAAGTACATTTTAATTTTTTTAGCTGAAGTATTATTCATGATAAGATAGAGAAGCTCTGAATTTGTATGCAGAGAAAATGATTTTTGTATATTTTTTTATTGAAAGAGTTTTGATGGAGAGAAGTTAAGGGAGAAGAGACAATATTACAATGTATTCAGTTGATCATTGTATTAAATGATCATCATATTCATCTATCTATCATATTCTTCTTTTCATCATATTTAGTTGGTCACTATATCAAGTTGGATGATCAGATCTCGATATCTGTATTGTTATATTCATATTGAGGTAGAAGGTATTATGAATTGTCTCAATTACATTCTAATTGAGTTATATTTCTCATATTGAGCAATCAGATTTGAATATCGGATTTGGATAATCAAACTTGGCAATTAGACTAAACATCAAATCAAATTCAATGAAGTTATTTCCATATATTGGGTATGAAATTTAATATATGATACAAAAGAATACATTTTTGGAAGTTGAAATGAAGAATAGGTAACATGTGTGGTCACAAAAACATTTATTTTTCTATTTCTATTATGAACAATTGGATTTTTTTTTCAAAGTTATATAGGAGAGAAATGGAATATCCAACTCATCCTATTGCTCATAAAATATTTTTTTATAGTGGATGGGATGGTATTGGATTTTTTCCAGACCATGCTTTGGATATAGTTATTCTTATTTAATATTGAACATTGTAAATTATTATGTTCCATTTCATTTGTGTTTGAATTTTTTCAGTAGGGAATGAAATCTTTAACATGAGGTGAAGGTTGTGTCATTTTCAAGGAATAATAAAAGAAAAAGTATCATTGATTCACCCCCTCCCCCTCTAAGTGATACAATTATCCTGATTGGGAACTTTCAACTGGTATCAGATCCAACAGTTCCCTTTGTTTATTCATTACTGATGGAGAATTCGAATTATGTGAATAGTAATGGTATTCCAATTATAAATGGTAGTATTTATCATATCTAGAATGTTATAATGTTTCCTTATGTTTTGTATATTAAATATGATATTCTTTAAGTTACAACATAGGTGTTTCCTATTACTGATGATAAATTTTACCTTACATATTTTACTAAGAATAATCTAGAGAATGATGTTAGGGAAAAGAGTTATTTACCATCATTAGTTTTGTAAACTGAATTATTAATGGTGAAAGGTTTTTCCACAACTAATGTAATATGTGATAAATTCAAAAATATATATGAAAGTAATAAAAAACGGAAGAAAAAATTATAAATCTAGAGATTGATATAAGATTATTTGATTATGGGTGAGTATGAATATATTTGTGACTTTTTTACAAGGCTTATTGACATTGTCAACACTATCAGATGTCTTGGTGAAAATTTAGAAGATTCTATCTTTTCTGAGAAGATCTTGAGAATCATAAACGAAAAGTTTGACGAAAATATTTCTTCATTATAATACTTAGATCCTGAAAAATTATCTCCAGATGATATTCATAGAAATATCATCACTTATGAAATGAGAAGGGAGAAAGATAGGAAAAGAAAATGAATCTGATAGATAAATTTATTTCAAAGCTATATTGAAAAATTAGTCAAAGAGGATTCTTATTGATGATTTAGCAAGTGAAACTGATTCTGAAAATGGAGTATGAAAAAAAATAGTTATATTTTATACTTGTTTTCAAGAAATTTTAAAAAATGCATGAGGAACAAAATTGAAACTTACCTTGAATTTATTTAGATATAGAGCCCTTGTAAAATTTACGGACAATTTCCAATTAAGAAAGAATGAAGATGATAGTGATGAATAATAAATAAGCCCAAGAAGTTCATGGATGAAACATAGTGGAAAAGGAAAATTGTATTCAATAGGAACATATAGAAAATTATTCAAATCCAATAGAAGAAGTTTCCTTTCTATAGAGAAGTATGGAGAAGTCTATGTTGTTGAATCCCAAATATTTTTTGAATATGGTATTGAAAATACATTTACTGCAACAGTGAATGATGAAGAGCTCAGTAGCAGTAGTTCCAATGAAGGAGAAGCTAACCTCGATTTTTATTTGAATGAAGTGTTGAAAGAATGTCTGAGAATGATTTTAGTCCCTGAAAATCAAAATAAGAAATTGGAATATGAATTTTTCTCATAAAATCAAGAAATGTTTTGAGAATTAAAGAACAATATACTAATGGAGGTTGATGGTTTTTAGAAATCACTTCGATAAGAAAATTATTTTAATGATAACTAATAATTGAGGTTGAAGGAAAAATATCAGAGTTGGAACTTTTCCATAAAAAAATTCTAAAGTTGCAAAGTGAAATACAAGATTCATGAATTCTATCTCTAAAGATGGTGAATTTTCTCAAAATAAGAAACCAGAAAAGGATAAAAAAAGTTACCTTGAAAAGGTCAGAAGAATGGTGAAATTGTATCTGAAAATAAGAAATATGGGAATGTTATGTATGTGGCGAAGACCAATTCTAGGACCAAGTTAGAAGAAGAAGTTTCTAGAAGAATGAAGTAGTTGTTTTCAAGAGTGTTGACTTTTGATGTTAAAAATGAAAAATCAATTCACTTTTTAAAAATCCTTGGAAAATTGGATGATGGTTTGCTGATTTTTATTTCAAAAATATCATAAGTTAATTTGAGGACTCATGATGTAAGATTTTATGAAGTAAATGGGGAGTAAATGTGTTGCCAATTGATTTTTGGTTTAATTAGAAAAAAAGTTGCTATTGGAAGATAGGAAATTTTTAATAGATTCTTCAGAAAATCTGATAATGCTAAACGTGATCTATAAAAGAGTATATATCACGATATATGAGGTTCATTACAAAATACAATGTTTTTTGAATAAGTCAGATGATAGTGGGGTGGGGTGGGTGTTCTTTTTCGAAGAAGATTTTAAGGTGGTGTGGTTTTCTAGGGTATGCCAATTGTTTGGGCCTCAATATAAGGAGTTTTATTTTTTGTAAAAGGATTAGTTTTTGAAAAGGATAATATAGAATACAGTACACTAACCATGAAGAATAGTAAAAAAGAATTCATGGGAGGTATATGGAGTAGCTAAGGAATTCGCGAAAGGAATTATTCTGTGAAGTGAGTATTGCTGACGGCATAGGAGAAAATGGTTCGCGAATAAAAAATGGTTTGTGGGAAGGAATGCAGTTTATGGAAGGTTACGGTTCACAGGATTTCTTGTCATTTGTAGAAATGGGGTGTAGATTTTTTCGAACCACAATGGGTGCTGTTGGAGAAAACAAGATGGTGATTTTGGTTGCCGCAAAGGAAGAAAGGTTGTATGCGGACTGCATATAGAAACAGTGCGTGGATGGAGATGGTTCGTGGGACAATTTCGGTTTGTGGGAGAAGTGGTAAACGGTGAAGGATATACAAAATAAAATATTTCATAAATTAAGGATTCAAATATTTTTTTGATCTATTTTTCGATATAAATAGCACTAATCCCCTCACTGGTAATAGAGAATGTTACATAAGAGAACATCATCACTATGAGGAAGAATTCATCCCTGTCGGAAACAGTTTATGAGGGACAATTCAGTGAAGGGAAGCAGTTAGAGGAGGATAGATTTCGCATAGTATGAAATTTTTTACAGAAGAAAACATGGTATGTGGAATAGGAAGAATAAATCCATATAAGAATAAATTTTTCATAAGTGGAAGTGATACGTGGTGCATCAGGGGTATGCGGAAGCAGTACATGGAGCATCAGGGCTATGCATGGAATTTTTTAACTGCAGAGAAGTGGTTGTTCATGGAGGAAGATGGATGACCACATTTCATTCACACAAAATAGTACACATATTTTAGAGGCATTTTGTAGAGGAAAAATCATAGTTCATATATAAGGTTCTTCAGTTCGTGGTGGACTCAAGGAATATTCTACCAACTTTTATGTTGAAATGATAAGATTCATTTACAAGATTAAATTTTTGAAAGTGGATCAAGATGCACTAAAACACTGAATTTCATCATTTGTCCTAGGAGAATATCATGAACTATAGGAATATTTTCAATGTGCTACATGAGTGTAAGTTCATATCCTTCTAGTTGTATTCTTCACTAAAGGATTATTTTCTAGTGGATTGTGTGGTATTGGATTGGTTTCATTCCATACCACGGATGTGGATACTCTTATTTATTAGTGAACCTCATAAATTATTGTGTTCTTGAGATTGTTTGTTACGTTTGTGTTTAGAACAAATTAACCACCTCCCCCTCTCAATGATACTTTGATCCTAACTAGACAACTTCAACCAATAAATTTAATAATTTAAATGTTTCAAAATAACCTTAATCAAAAATTGTATTTTATAGATATCTAAAATATTCAAATACTTCTAACTCCATTAAGTATGAAAAGGAAAATAATATTTAAAATGATAATAGAATTTTTGGTGATTTAGATAAGAATTAAAATAAGGTTGTCAAGAAACATAATTAAAATTCTGTTCAATGTGGATGTTTCAAAGGAAATACTATTTCTATGGCTACATCTGGTATTGTGGTGGATTCATACATACGGAAAATATGAGTTGGCTCAACCAACACTACTATTACTATGTAATCTATAGTGTTTGGGGGAATCAATCTCCTCAAATAAATAATTCTGAGAATGTTTTTTTGAAGAAACCTGAAAAGGTTGGAGTGAATATTGAAAATAGGTTCCATCTTTTGGAAACAATTGGTGAATGATGTGAACAACCTAGAATACTTGTATAAGGATGTCTTGTTTTCATTCCATCATAAAAAATATTTATTAAAAATTTATAGATTCTCAATGTGAGGAAAGAAGAGGAAGAAGAATAATATCTTGTTATCGGAACTGCTATGAAAGATACAAAAGGAGAATGAACTTTGATTCTTGATAATGGGTGTTCTCCTCATATGAAAGGATATTTGAAATTTCTGAAGAATGTGAAAATCTTTAAACAATGAATATCGATATTTGGAAATGATGAATCCTTGAAAATAAAAGGTGTTGGATCAGCAATCATTGGGAAAGAAATGTTTAAATCAAAGAAAACTCAGAAAGATTATGGGCAGAAAAAAAATATTCTAAGTGTTTCGCAATTTTTTTATGACGGTAACAAAGTTATCTTATGAAAATTTCATTTTTTCTGAAAATTGATGAATAGAGATATATTATTACAATAGTTAAATGTACAAAAGGAAACTTGTTTTAGGTTTGTGAAAAACAACACACTTTTTACATGAGAATGGTGGAAGAGAATGAATCGTGGAATAAAATTATGGCAGACATGTTTCAAATAAATGAAATAAATTTTTCTAAAAGAAAAAGTGATTGAGGCATTATAGATTTACCAAGATGAAGATATTATTTTCCCACAATTTTTCTGAATGTTATGATTACATACTCATTGCATAAGAGAGTTAAGATTTTTTCAAAACAACTCCTCGGGATGATTCACTCTGATATCTATGGGCCAATGATAAAACATGATACAACTGTAGATAAGTATTTAATTATATGCATTAATGACTTTTCTTACATTACTTTTTTTATGTATATGAAACATAAGTCAGATGCTTTGGAAATGATAAAATGATTCAGAAGGAATGATGAAATGAAATGTGAGGATTCTGGGAATAAATTGAGAACATACAATGGTGGTGAATACAATAGAAAATAATTTCAATGTTATCTTGAGAATCAAGAAATTCGGCATTAGTATAGTTCCCCACACACTACTCAACAATATGTGGTGTCCGAAAAAAAAATAGAAGTTTTCTGGATATGGGATGAACTATGTTACTTGGACATGGTCTTTCTCATTCTTATTTGAGGAAAACCATGAGTACTATTTTTTATATTGAAAAAATATTTTTCTATATGATTGGTTTAGATATGACTCCATATGAATAGTTTTATGGAAAATATCCAAATTTGAAACACTTAAAAAAAAATTGGAGTCAATGTATTATAAAGAAGAATAAGAGAATGTTCGGAAAGTCTGAGGAGAAATGTGAAGATATAATCCTTCTTGGCGATGCTCTAGAAGGAAGAGGATATAGATGTTTCAACAAAGAAACATGATGAATTGTTGATTCTATTAATGTGAAAGTCATTTAATGATTACAGGAAGACAATCATACCTGGGCAGATAAGAAAGTTGTGTAGGATTAGAGAAAAATCTGATATGGATACAAAAAACTATATTCCAACTCAAGAGGAAGAGTCTACATCATCTGTTTCTAGTGATGATGAAGATACTCAAAAATCACATCATATACTATGGAAGAAATTGGAAGCCTCTAATATCAGATAAATAAGACAATAAGAACATCAAATTCTATTACATATACTTCTTTATATTCAAATGTTGAGTTGAATGATGTAAAAGAAGATTTTGAGCATCCAGAATGGGTTCAAGTCCTGAATGTTGATTTATATCAGATAGAAAATAATGATACATAGATCATATACCTAAGAGAGATAATAAACATTTTTGGAACAAACTGGGTTTTTCAAAACAAGCTGAATATATAAGGTAAAGTGATAAGGAAAAAATAATGAATTGTTTGCAAAGGGTATTCACAAATTTAAGGAATTGATTTTGATGAAACCTTTTCTATTGTGAAAATATAAGATATAATATGTATATTTATTTCTATTACTGTGCAAAGAAGTTACAATATCATTAAAATTGATGTTAAATCCACATTTTTGAATGATTATCTTGAATAGGAAGTTTATATTGAACAACCATGTGGCTTTGTTTTTATGAAAGATGAATTTTATCTATTCATATAGAAGAAAGGATTTTTATAGTCTAAAAAACATCAATGTAATGGTATTTCAAAATGGATTCATTCTAAAAGAAGATGAGTTTTATGGAAGGAAGAGTGGATATCAGTCTTTATAGTAGATAAATTCAAGAGTATTCCCTTGTTCTGATTGTTTATGTTGATGATAATGTCTTTATTAGGAATGATGAAAGAACTTTTGAATGATTTACTGATGAAATGAAATTTTTTTTGAGATTTCTGTGATAGGGGGAATGAAATACATTCTTAGGTTAAAAATTATACAAGAGAAGAAGAAAAATTATTTCACAAAACATTTACTCAAAGAAACTTATAAATAAGTTCGGTATGGAAAACTCAAAACATGTCTCCACACATATTTTAGTGGGAACAATGTTTTCTAAAGTTTGAGAAGGAAAAGACGTAGATTAGAAAGAATTTTTGATATTTATTGGAAGTTTGTTGTATTTGAATGCCTCAAGACCCAACATTATTTATGGTGTTACCTTATGTTAAATATTTAATAATTCTCCAAAATAATCACATTTACCTATATGAAAAAGAATCCTCAGATTTATTAAAGTCATAAAAATTCAGAATTAGGTACAATTGCTCAGATGGTATTGATTTTTTTGGGTATTCGGATGTTGATTGGGAAGGAAATGTCGATGATAGAAGTTACACACATGCTATAGATTTTTTTAGAATGAATTTCATTAGTTTTCATATTATGAAATTTAATTCCATAACTATTAGTACATGTGAATATGAATATATTTCTTCCACTCAAGTCGATACTCAACTTTTCTGGATGAAAACTCAGATAGAATACTTAATTGTTTGAGTGAGTTTACCCTTAATCTGTGGTTTTGAGAGTAAAAGAAAAATCAATCTCATAAAGAATCTGGTTTAACATTATCATTCAAAACATATTGATATCAAAAATAATTTCATCAAAGAGAATGTTGAAAAGAATGAATTTAGCCTGTAGTATGTTCCATCATTAGAATAACTTGATGACATTTTCAAAAAAACCTTTACCTAAGGAATACTTTTCTAAATTTATATTGAATAAGGGAATCCAACATTTTTCTCACCAAGGTTTACATATGTGTTTATTTCCCCCCTTTCATCTTACCTTTGGATAGTGTTTTCGAGGGGGAGAATTGTTCCATAAATTCTTCAGTTTAAATTATTGTATAAATGGGTAGTTATGGGTATGTTCTGAATTTATCATTTTATTCTGTGTGAACTGTTCTAACTATTTGTTGGAGTAGTTATAGAAAAAAAATTGTATTCTAGGAATGTTGAAGAGTTGTGGAAGAAATATGAAGAAGGATTCATGATCATTACTTTTGGAAAACATGCGATTTCTTTCAATGATTATTATTTCATATAACTAGTTAGCTCACATAGTATTAGAATTTCTCATAAGTAATCCATTTCATGAGGGTAAAAAGTTTAGTACTTTATGAATCTTGGGTGAAAATAAAATCCAAAGGGGGAGATTTTTGGGACCAAGTTGGCAGTATAAGGTTTTTGGAAGTTGAAGACATTTTTTTCCAATGATATTATCTTTTTTTCTTCAAAGGTTCTTATGAAGAAAGGAAAAATCACATCACTTTGTGTTTGGTGAAATTAGGATTCACCATCAAAATCGTAAAATTGGACTCAAAATTCATGAAAAGATCCATCATAATCAAGATGATAAAGATGGTAGAAAAGTATCATCGGATTCACAATAAATCCAGAATCAATGGATTGAATGTATTGTGGAAGAATGTTTTTGTAAGTAACGGTTCATCAAATTCACCCTGAATTTGGTATGGAAGGTGATATCATAATGGTGTAGAATTGAAGTCTACAATAAATTGATAAATCAATTTCGAAGATTATTTTCTATTTTAAATTTATCAAAAATATTAGGTTAGTGATAAAACATGTGATTCAAGCATGATAAAAGAAAGGGGAGAGAAAGAGATCAGGCCAATCATATTTAGTATGAGTTGGAAAGAAATATTTGACTAAAATAATGGGACGGTATAATACTTTCCAATATAAGTTATTCAAAGCTATATATGATCTACAATGTATTCAAAGTCATGAATGAAGTCGTGATAAAATCAAAATACTGAAGAAAAATAAATTTGGTGATTTTGAAGATTTTAGGTCATTGTAATAGGTTAATTAGATTCATAAAGGATGAGAATGTTTTTTTTTTGGAAAATGTGAAGAACCGAAGGTTCTAGTTTTTAGTCAGAACAAAATCCAAAATAAAATATTCTTCATAGAATTATATTTATTGGAAAATAAAAATATGATTTCAATTGTCTCATATTCATAAGAGAAATAATCCACTGATACTGGTCCCTCGGACTCAATATTCCATCATAATCATCAGAGGAATAATTTAATTGGATCGAAGAATGCAAAGAAAAGAAATGAATGGAGTGACCAATAAAAATTATAATTTCATAGTTTAATTAACAATTTATTCCACCATTTAAAAGGGGTTTAATTACATTGTATGTTGTTCAATAGGGTCAAGAGAAGAGGTGAAGAAGAATATAGTGTTCTACATTTGTCCTCATCATAATGAGGTACAACATAATGAAAACCAGAACTGAACTCAGACTTCAATGTGTTAGGAGTTTGAGGAAATATTTTTGGATGTGTTATCAAGGGAGAATCAAATTCAGCAGTCATAATGGAGAATTGGAGTCATACTAACATTTGAAAAAGAAATTATAAAGGAGATATGAAGTTTTTTATACGATTTGAGAACAATAGAAAAGAATTGAGAACTATTAACATTGTCAATATGTACCTAAAATTCAAGTAATTAGCGATTCATGGAAATTTGATTGAGCAGGAAATAATTTTGGATTCCCGATAAAACCACTTTTGGGTCAACTATAAAAGGGGAATGTAATTTGTAATTTTTCGGACTGAAGTACTACTCACAATAAGAAAGAGAATGTCTAACTTTATATGGAGAAAAAAATTAAATATTTTGAATTTTTGAAGAAGTTTTGACAAATAGAAGTGATTGGAGAAGAGACAAGACTGCAACATATTCAACAGATCATCATATTCAGAAATCATCATATCCAGTTGTCTATCTTGTTTTGGTTATCATCATATTCTTCTAGTCACAATATCAGTTTGTATAATCTGATTGGGATTTCCGTATTTTTCCCCTAGAGAGGAAGAAGTTATTCTAAATTGTCTCAATTACATTCTAACCGATTTATATCTATCGTATTGAGGAATCATATTTGAAGATTAGTTTGGGAGAATCAGACTAGGCAATTAGAATCAATTTTGTATCAAATTGATTGATGTTCTTACCAGATTCTTGAAAATAAATTTAATAATTTTTTCAAAAGAATACATTATTGGAAGTTTAAAATATGAATAGGTAACATGTGTTGTTACACAAACATTGTTTTCTCTATTTTTTCTATGAGGTATCACACACACTATTGGATTATTTTCAATGTTCAACATGATTGAAAGGGTATATCATACTCATTGTATTATACACAAAATGATTTTTTTCTAGTGTATTGCTTGGTATTGGATTATTTCAAAACCATAACAAGGACGTAGCTATTCTTATCAAATAGGGATAACTATAAATTCTTGGGATCCTATGGATGTGTGTTTGAAATGTTTTTAGCAGGTATTGAAATATTTAATAAGAGGAAAAGATTAATTCATTTGAAATAAAAGAAATAAAAAGTATCCCTGACTCACACCCTCCCCTCTCAAAGATAAAATTATCCAATCCTCAATTTGTGTTCCTTTCAATATCTAACCATTCAATTATTTTAATATAAATATTTAGACTTTCTTATGACCATGGATCCCTCCTTATTTATTATATATCGGTTTCCTTTTTATTGACCTTCTCTTTGACATGGGTCATGATTTATATTGTATTTATTCTTTATTATTTTTCATTCAAGGTGTCCTAATTTATATAAAAATATATATACGCATCCTTTCATGGGGATCCTTCCAACATGTGGCATGTATCGTGTAGATAATGGATAGTATGGTGGTAATCATAGTGGTAATTTTATTGGTGGAGTTAGAACAAAGTGGTTCTCAGAGGTAGTGGTTGAAGTTGTTGTTTATTTTAGGAGGTAATTTAATGAGGAGTTACCCAACAACAAATTGTTTTAGTTTGCTGATTAATCTAAATATTAGGATTTTTTTTCTCCCCTACTTTGTGGTTTTCCTATTATCATAATCTGTGTATATTTTACCATTTGTTACATGAAATTTAAATATTACAACTAGACATTATTATATTTTAAATTATTACTTTATGAAGTTTATAGATATGCTCTGAATGAAAGTAATCTAGTATAAGGCCTCCACTATTATATGGAATTCCCTCTCTTTTATAGTCACAAAAAACATATACTATTAGATGAATTTTTAACTAGAACACTCATCTCACTTCCATCCCGGTAGGGTCTTGTTGGGTTTGGTCGAGTCAAACTGGTATCATATAAATTTTTCCTTAGGTATAGATCATGACATTAAACGTTAAGTGGGTTATGGTATGGGATTTAGGGGTACAGATTTTGAAGGGTATATAGTTCAAATTTTAGGAATGGGAACCTAATATTGATGTGGGGGATAATGTATCCTTTCATTGGGGATTTGATGATATTTTAGTGAACCTAGAACACAAATTCATCTTCTATCGGGTATAGATTGGTTAGTACATTTACCATATAGTGGTACATTATTGATTTTTTTTTCATCATGAGTCAGCACTCCAAATTTATATATTAATGATCATGGTTTTATGTTGTCAAATATAGGTTTCCACAAGTCAGATAGTTATTAAGGATCCAAAGGTAGGGTTTTTACATTCCTATAATATCATTATATCTCTTTCCACCAACCAACTATGAGATGAGGTCTCCATCATATGAAAATATTGTTAGATATTTTCACCATGTTAGTGGGAATATGTTCTTCCACTCATGGTATAGTGAGAATACCCTTATCACATGGTGTTGGGTGATGATCCCAAACGTATTGAGAATCGAGTAGTTGTATTTGGGAAAGATCAATTTGCTCATAGGCTAATTCAACTTCATAAATTCTAGTGGTAGATACCATTTAGGTTCCGTAGAGATCCTTGACCTAAGTCCATGATGGACTCTCTTGAGGTGGTGACTTATCCTTCCTCTTGATTCATACCCCCACCAATCTAATAGTAGTTATATAATCCATCACTCTCCATGTTACATTCAGTCAATATTATAACATTAACATATTAAACCATGATGATGAGATCCTATGATGGATAAGTTTGAGTGATTCTTTTATGAGGAGTATTACCCACCAACACTAAGGATAGTGTATCTACATGAGTCGTTAGACCATTAACAAGGTAATAAATCTATCACAAAGTATATTCAAAGGTTCACTAACCTCACAAGGAACTCTATTAAAATTATATATAATGGCTTCCTTTGAAAATATAAATTCCATCACGACCTTTATAGAAAAATCCAGGTTAGGGTTGTCCCTCATTGCATCCCTACTTATGGAAGAGTCTTGTAGATGGATCTAGTGATCAATAACTTTTGAGTGGAGATATGGATACAATCTAGAGCTAGTAATAGATTTCTAAGTGTTAAATCATCGGTTGTGGCTAGTCAATATTAATTAAAAGGTTATTAACATTATAGATAAAATCATGCAAGATCCTAATCCCAAGGATCAATGATATGAAGGTCACATTGAGGATCTATCCAAAAAGGATACAATATTTTCATTTAATATTGGGGAAGAGGTTATATAGTTTAAAAATAACAAATCCAATGTTTAGTAGAGGAATTTCAAGGTGGCATGGTTGATAGAATATAGTATCAATGTTAGCAGCACATTTCAAGAGCTCCCATGACAAAAATGGAGACCCTCAAGGAGAACATTATCAAAGTAGATATAGAGTCACATCATGAGGTTCTCGAGGTTCACTATTATATGAATTTCTTCCACCACCACCTCAAAGAATCCCTTTATAGGCTATTGGAGCTTGTGGTTAGCGTAGTGGATAGATGCAGGTGATGGTACACTATGATTCATCAATTACCAACATGGTTGGAGAGAAAATATATATATATAATACCATTACACTTACTATTATTGGCATTGGAATGATCCATTACTTCATTATTCATATCCATAGTTTGAGAGACAAAAGTATTATTATATCCCCTAGGTCACCGTATACATATAAGGGAACCTTCTAATATTGATCACACGCCCACCCACATATACCTAAAATTTGAGAATACAATTAATAGATATAGGTATGCATGGGAATGAAAATTTTCTAGGCTAAATCATAATGACATAATAATTAGTATGGAAAGGATATCTATAATCCATGATAAAGTGGACTATTATCATCTGAGTGTGTTGTGCCACCAAGATTGTAACACCATAAGATTTCAAAATATATTCTCCTAAAAATAAAACCAATAACTTTGAAGGGTTATCATTCATTAAATGAAAAAAAAAATCTTTATTACAACAAAATTAATATTTGAATGAAATGTAATTATAAATGTACATGTTTTTTAAATTAAAAGGGTTCTATTTTACATGTGAAAATGGTATTAATTCTAGAGAAACTGTTTTGATAAATTATTTGTTTTTTGTTAAATTTAATAATATTATTGAAATGATACCCAAAAAATGTATTGGTAAAATCATTTTAGTGGTAATTAGTATAAATTAATAACAAATATATAATTATAATGAAACTATAAGGAATGTCATTTTAATTATTCATCGACAAAAATATTTGTTTAAAAATAGTGTTTCTATTGTATATTTTATATTTTATTTAAAAATTAAACTTTAAAATTTTAAAAAAAAAATATTTGATTAATTGAAATACATTTTAATTTCATTATTATATTATTTTAAATAATTTTGATCAATTATATATATGATTTTTGGGTAAATTTATTTTTATTCATAAAAGGAATTTTTCTAAAAATTATTTTTCATTTCATTCTGAATACTTAAATTAAAAGTAAATTTTAAGAACACTATAAATTGAATTCTATAAAATGGTTTTCAAATATGTAATTATCATGTTAAGAGTTATTTATATGTTTAAATTTATCTTTTTCATAAAATAAGTTACCATGGTAAAATATTGTCACCACGGTAATGGTAAAAATTGGTTACCAAGGGGTCAGAATAACAGATAAGGCTTCAAATATAACTAACACGTGTATAAATTTGACTAGATTAGTATATTTAGATCATAATGTTTCTTATTATAAAAAATTTTCCACTTTCTTCCACTTGACCAATGAGATAGTTAGTTATATTATTTTATTAGTTAGAGTGTATACGAATGTGTCACCCCACTCACTTATAAAAGATCTATTCACCACCTCAATTATAAATAGTTCTTGGGAATAATATTTAAAAAATATAAAAAATACCCTCCCCAAAACACTCAACCACATCCTAGAGCTTTCAGTATCATCAAAGTACCACTCTTTGAATCCATGAGCCACATAGTAAAGGATCCCTCCCAACAAGGTGTGAACTTTTAATTAATTTTATCATTTCTATTTTCTTTTTTATAACTCCTTGAATTCAATCCCATCCATACCAACATATTTAAATAAGTGTAATGTATGTATTTAAATTTTATTATTTTGATGTGATACCCATTATATACCTTCCTAAATGCATTTCTAAAATCAAGGATACATTTCCTGGGTTATGTGTGGACTATAGCATCCATGGATGATGTATTTTATATGACATCACCAGGATACATTGATTGTTATAGAAATTTTTTTAAATGTATAAATATGATATATTATAAATTATTATTATTTTTCGAATACTAACCATCATTTACCTTCTTCCCCATCTATTCATTCAAAAATGATAATGTCTCCCATGTTTATGTGTAGAATACTTCTTCCAGTAATGACGTGTTTCATTTTCCTTCACAACATGAAATGAATTGTTCTAAAAAAATTTATTATTATTAAAACACTATTAATGTTTTTTAATGGCTTTATACTTATTCATATTCTATAATAAATTTAATTAACTTCACTGAATCAAAATTCATTAAATAAATCATATTTATGATTTCTATGAGAATCATCACCATAAGTTCAATGAAGTGACCATGTGACTTTAAAACTACATCAAATATATAACATAAACATTCATAAAAAATTATATGATAAAATCATGGATATTATGTGATGAAAAAAAAGTATCGCGACCCATCCCAATGAGGACCGTTCTGTAACTCCCCATGCCTGCCTCTAATAGGACAACAGCTGGTGACTAGCATTGAGTAGGCATATCACTAACATGGTAGGAATTTCCAATGTTCCTATACACACACATTTACAAGAAAAAAATGATGAAATGTAAAAAACACCACAAAAAAATTCATGCATACTAAAAAACACAACCAATAAAGTACAACCTAAAGTAAAGTGTGGTAATGTAAACTGGTCTAAAATACAAGCCCACCAAAAGAAAGAGTCTTCAAACTAAAATGTTCTTCTTGTAAACAATATAGGTATTGGGACTACTAATCGAAGAATAAAACACTTCGACTGTTTGGAACCCACAAAACGTTGTCCCCTCCTAGTCTGCCCTGGACTCCGTCAAAAGGTCTCTAGTCTACAAAAGACATGACACATGCAGGCAAGGCCTATGCAAGGGTGAATATAACAATACTCAATAAGACACCCCACCAAAATCCATTTTTTTTAATTTATTAAAATACACTTTTTGGAAAAGTGGCAACCAAACAAAATATCCATAGGATCTACATAGTTCAAAAATAACAACCATTTACATGACACAACTGCTTTAAAATGAAAGATACAACTTTCAAATTTCAAAACCAAAATTCTAAAATACTGTTAAAATCAACATCAACCCACCAGAATCCCTCCTCAATCTAAACCATGGGGAGTCCTCAAAACTGAACACACCACCATCATCATATCACCTTCCTGACATCACATCACCATCACTTCCATCACGCATTCAGATCAACAAAGCCATATTCCTCATCTTGGTACCACTACCGACCGCATCTCCAGCATCCACTGCCAAAACATAAAAAATCATCACTGTAACGTTGCATCATCCACTAAAACTCGACCACCATCATCATCATTACTGGAGATGAACCCAACCTTGTCATCGACGATCAAATCCTCATCAACATAATCTTCCCGAATTTTCTCGCTCAGAAACTCATCCCAAAGACCATGAAGACCTCCGCGCATCTCCACCTCAAAGAGAATGGAGGAATCCCAAATCTGGAGTAGAGAAAAGAAGTTATTTTCAGGAAGAAACAGTGATAAGAACCTCTGGGAATTGTCGACACCAAAGAAATCCAACATAGGAACAGCCATCACAAACAACCTCAAAGCAACCAAATAACCAGCAGCAAAAAACAATTGACAAAACCCGTCATAAATAATTCCCATTAAGGATTGAATACCGCGTTGAGGAAGGAAACGTATATGGAAAAAGAACTGAGGAATATACCCTTGAGAAAACAGGAACCAGATGAAAATAGGTAAATAAACAAGAAAAGGAGAGTAAAAATGTGGGTCGAAACCCTAAATAAAGAATAAGGAGACACTAAGATATCCATAGCCGCCAAATTGTAAATCCCTAAAACTCTTTGAATATGATGCTCCCAATTTGACATGGAATGGAGTGGATGATCACGAATTTAGAGTGTAGAAGAAGCAACCAAGAAGGAACCATCGCGCCATCACCAAAGAAAAAAAGGAGGACCAGACCCGAGAGAAAACCTAAGTGGACCAACTGCGATAGAGAACCAGGGGATAAAGGTATGTCAAAAAGATTGCATACCCTTGCTAGGGATTCAATCCAAAGATTCCATGAATTAATCATCTGAGAGAACTCACTCCTTGGTCTGATAGCACTGATGATGTACATCCAAGAAGTATTATTCATTGGGAACCATCATGAGAGTGATACGATGATAGATCTGAAGAAAGAATATGACACAAGGATAAGGATCACTATCAGGGACATTGGGTGATACCAAAACCCATCCGAATATGCTTGCTAAGTATAAGATCGATGTCCAGTAGTATTTTTCACATCAATACCTAAATCCACCTAGGGAAAAAGAATGTAAAGAGGGTCCTACTTCGGGCCTCTTAAAGGGGATTCCTAACTCTCTCTGGAATACACTTTTGATGGGATCATGCTCATATAGATAAGAAATGATTTGAATTGACCTTCAGGGGAATGAGAAAGGGGAACCAACCCTAAAAAACAAGTCTAAGATAAAATGAACAAGATGACAAAGAAATGTAGAAGATATAAAATGGTGTGTAGAAGGGTAACACGCCATGTCCCTTGACCTAGGGTATTGCCTGTGTACAACACCCCATGTCAGAACAACATGTTGTGTAGAAAACGTATACACATTGTGTAGAGAGGTTCACATTCCATGTCATACTATCTAGGGTCTTCTCCATGTATGTTGTCTATGTTCTAGTACACGGCTTCAGCCTATGTATGCCTTACCGTGTACCCGTACATGGGGAATCCCATGTAACCACTCTAGTTATAGCCATGTGGTGGATTACATGTCATGTACTCCACCCCATGTTTGTGTATTCACCCGAGATCTAGGCCGAAGTCTTAGGGAAAGGCCCACATGCCATGTGACAGGTGTCACACACCGTGTGACACTTTACTGCTTCCCAAAACGCTATAAACCACTGTGCGGGGCCCACATTCCACCTATTTCTAAATACACATCGTGTTCATCGGGATTATCTAAAACACTGTTTCGTCTTATGTGCACCTTGATTGATCCTCTAGTGTTATATCCAATGATCTGTTCACCTTGAAACTGATGATCAAGGGTTTTCTCACAACAGAAAAACTTAGTCGGTGGGTTTTGGGCCTTCGATCAACTTTGAAGACAAATTCTGATAATCCACATGAAATTAAATCGAAGAATGATATCTTTCAAATTACATAGATTCATCCATCACCATCGTCGTCCCACCTCCTCTAGGTTTTCATGAGGTTGGATCTCTAATTTCGGAACGTTTCTCTAAGAAACAGAGGCCTAATGATCATCTATTTATATCTTGTGAATAACTTGAAGAATGTAAGGGAGAAAAGCACAATCGAACAACCCATGTAGTAAACCTCATCTTTAGTTTGTTCTAGACTTGATCAATTCTGTTACAATGATCATGATAAAAAACATGAATAATCATAATCATCCCCAAATTCCTATAATCAAAACCCTCTCGCAAGAACGATTGTATAGTGGGAAAACCTCTTCATGGGTTGACTCATGTTTTTCGTTAAATAAAGTTACAGGGATAAGAATAATTGAAACGACACTCGCTACCTCCGGGATTGATCATTTATTTAAGAAGATTGATTATTGCATCACTACCATGGGCGAGATCCATCAAAGCAGCATTTATCGATATTTAATCCATGATCTATCATCATTTTCCATCCATATAATTCTTTAGCTTCTCTCCAAATATTCCTGGATGTTTTCCAGAGTTATGAGCCTAACCCTAGGTGTTTGTTCATTAAAAACAAGAAAACGTGTTGTTGCGTCGCTGCGTAATGTCAAAATAAAACAAATCCTTAATTGATTTTATTTTATTATAATGTCCCAAAATTAAAATCCACAACTGACCCATGAAAAACTATTTTAAGCCTTTATTAGGGTATGGAAAATCCTCCATATGCAAAGGAACCATCATATTTCTGATATGGTCACCCTCTTAGATGTTATTCCACTTTTTTGGATAATCGCGCACTCGTTCCGCACTCATTCCATTTAATATATTTCAAACATTGATTTCAGGAAAACGAGGCCTCAAAATCACACATTGTCTCAGTTCTTGGCCTCAAATTGTTTCCAAATAATATTTAATAATAAGAAAAGGAAAAAATCTAGACATTACATTCTATTCACCTTGGGGATTTACATCTTCAAAAATGAAAAAAAAGGCTAAATAGAGAGATGTGGGTACATTGCATTAATATGATCCTTCTGCTCCCATGTGCTCTCCAAGAGATTCCTATGCTTCCACTGTACATGCACCAAAGGAATCAATCACCCACGTAGGATCCTCTCATGTTGATCCTCAATCTATACTGGTTACTTAGAAAAGGTTTCTCCATCATCAATGTCTAGCTATCCCCAGTCGATCACGTGTGATGGGTAATGCACGTACCTCCTCGGCTGAGACATGTGGATGAAATCATGTACCTGATGAAACTATGTGGGTAGAGACAAGGGAATTTCCTCCTTTCCAACACTAAGTAGTATCTAAAAATTGATAATGAACCTCCTAGATAACTTGATACCCTGGCCAAATCTCTACAACCCACATCGAGGTGAAACCCGAAGGACGACATGGTCTCCTTCCCCTAGCCCCAAAGGTCACCTCCTCTTATCAACATAAGACTTATTCCATTTCTTTATAGTATTAATTTTATCCTAGATATCTTTCCCTTATCGGTAGCATTTCTCACCAACTTTGCGCCCATGAGTACTAACTCTCTTGGGTCTTTCCAACAAAGTGGTCACTGAAAGGGTTGAATATACAAATGCTTGAACAGTGTCATACTAATAGTGGAGTAATATTTTTTGTTGTACGTCAACTCCAGTATAGGTGGGTGATCCCCCCAACAACTTTTGAAGTACAAGATGCAAGTCCGTATCAGATCCTTGAGAACCTGAATATTTCTCTCTCTTTGGCCATCCATCTGGGGATGAAATGTTGTGATCAAGCATAACTAAGTAACAAATGCCTCCTGCAATCCCTTCCACAACCAGGATGTGAAATGAGCATCATTATATGACACTATTTTTGAAGAAACTCCATGGAATCGAACTATCTCTTACATGTAGATGAATCTCAAGCTCTCTACTATACTCTGCTATCAGATATCTAGGAAGTGGGCTGACTTGGTTAGTCTGTCATCGATCACCTTGATGGAATCATGTCTCCTGGATTTACGTGGTAAACCATTCATGAAGTCCATCATTATTACATCCCACTTTCATTCCGTCGCCTCAAGGGGTGATCTAAACCTATGGGAACCTAGTGTTCAATCATTACCTCATGTTACTTAAGGAATTGAGAAACAAACTTGCCACTACCTTCTTAATCCCTTTCCACTAGAACTAACATCGGAGGTCCTGGTACATTTATCCACTTGAGGATGTACCTCCAAGGGGGATGTATGACCCCCAACTATAATTTTTTTTAAGCCACTTTAAGGACAAGTGGGAAACCAAAGTTAACACACAAGGACTACGTGCTGAAAGAGCTCACATAATTGTTAAACACAAGACTAAGGTTATTTGAGTAAGATTCTCTGTATAATTCCTAGTGCATAGTACTAACCTGGATGTCTGGATCCTCCCTAATAAGTGCTTCAAGGTGAGAAATCATTCTGTCTATTATCTGGATGAGTTCCTCCAAGGTGATTCTGCCTTGGTTGAAGCCTTGGACGATGATTCGGTCTTGCTCGTCTATCCACACTTCCTACTCCTCTGTGGCCTCAGTCTGCAAGCGTCTTTCATAAATCCTTAAAAACTCTTCATTCGATGTGTTTGGCCAAAGGAATTTTTCAAACATATCTTCCTTAGAGTGGCAGATGAACCTTAGACACTTCGCACCCTCTTCCTCTATTACTCTTGATTCTCCACTTGGATCCCCACTTTCCCCATCTTGAAGGTCTTTGCTTTCCATGCTTCCAAATTTCTTGGATGCCTTGGTTTCCATTGGTTTCTACAAGTGAGAGTAGTCTTCGCGCCCCTTGGGTTTTTTCCCCTAAACCAATATGCATTTTCCCGAGTCACGCTTTCCTTTTTTCACCGTCTTCCTTCTTGGACTTGGGGGACCTTTCCCTTGGAACTGGTCCAGGCTGTCAACTGAGAGTTGGCTAAAACTCTCATCACCTAAATCTACATCCTCTTGTGACAATGATTGTTCTTGAGTTTCCAGGCCTTCAAATCAGTTTTTCACTTCAACCCCAGACCTTCTTTCAGAGCCCTCGGCCTACCCGAAGAGTCCAACTTGACTTCTTTGGCCACCATGTCCTTCTTCTTATCCCCCTCACTCCCAGTCATCAAAAAGGAGGACTTTGAAATGAACATGTTTGGGTCAAGAGAACCCAATACGCTATCCCATTCCTGCCTTCCTTGACCATCCTTCCTTCTGTGACTGTGGAGAGAGCTTGTAGCTACATGCAAAAAGGATTTCCCCACCATGTGAATATCTATCAGTCGCATGCCCTATGAATATCTGAACATGTAAGATCTCATAGTCATTATCCCTAAGTTGTGCCTCCATGACATGTTGTATGAGTAGATGAGTGAAAACTGTCGGATGAAGGTAAGATGCATCATCCCCATCCACTGAGGATTACTTCAACAAGGCCAACTTCTCTAATACCTCCTTTATAAGATGTGAACTAGATCTCTTACTGAGGGAATTTGCTACCATGTTCCCCTTCCCAAGAGTATAAAAAATCTCAATTTCATAGTCCTTGAAGAACTATAGAAACTACCACTATCTAAAATTTAGATCCTTAAAAGACAATATTTACTTGATACTCCTGTGATTAGAGTAGAATATAAACCTCTCATCAATCAAGTAGTGTCTCTACATCTACTATGCGAAGACTACCACAGTTAACTCAAAAATGTGGGCCACATAGTTCTTCTCAAGTTTCCTCAACTAGAAAAAACCATAGGCAATCATTGCATTCCTCTAAATCAAGACACAACCATGTCAGATCCCTAATGCATCTTTGAATGTTATGTACTTAACACCCTCCTCCAGAAATCTTAAAATAAGGGTGCTCATCAAACTCTACCTCAACTTCTAAAAAGGATTCATCCAATTCTCTATACACATGAAAGGATAACCCTTTCGAGTAAAATATTTCATCAGTGGTGATATCTAAGAGAAATCAAGGATAAACATCAGTAATAGCCTACTAGACCAACAAATATATGTGTCTTAGGCATGCTTTTATGTGTCTCTGATTCCTACACTACTTCCACAAGGGTTAGGTCCACTTTTACTGCATATGTTGAGGTAACATGACCCAGAAAGTGGACCTCATTAATCCAAAACTAGAACTTTGAGAGTTTCCAATAAATTTGATGCTCTTGGATTACATCCAGAACCATCACACATGTGATTCATATGCTCCTCCCTGGATGCCGAGTACACAAGGATGTCGTCGATGAATAACACTCTAAACCGGTCTGAGTATGGCTAGATGATCTAGTTTATGAGTCCCATGAACACTAATGGAGCTTTATTCATGTCAAAGGGAATCACAATGTACTCCTTGTGTATGTACTGGCATCTGAAAGTTGATTTCGATGTATTCTCATACTTTAATCATAGCTGGTGATAGCCTGATTGAAGGTCAACCTTTGAAAACCACTATTCTCCTATCAACTAGTCCAAGAGTAATTCGATCCATGAGAGTCAGTAATTGTTCTATATCGTCACTTGGTTCAAGCATATATAATTCACACACAACCTCAAACTCCCATATTCTATTTTGGAAAATAATACAGGGGCCGCCCAGTGTGAATCATTCGGTCTCACAAATCCATTCCTCTACAAGTCCTCCAATATCACCCTAATATTGGGAAGCTCTTTGGGAGCCATACGATATACTGGTGGTGATATTGATTTCATCCTAGGGTGTAAATTGATCAATAATTAAATCTCCGGGTGGAGAGGCAATCTGAGAACATATTATGAAAAGACATCTTTACACTCCACCACTATTGCAGGGAACTGAATTATCATAATATCTACTACTCTAAGGGTAAGTCTAGAGAACTCATGAGTGATAGATTACACCCTCCCATTCATGAGTCCATCCTATGTTTTCTAGGTTTCCATTTCACTAACAAAGTAAAACCTCATCGCATTGTTGCAGACACACTGCACCCTTACCTAAAATAGTCAATATGGGCATGGACTAAAGATAACCAATTCATACCAAGAATGACGCTATAAGGCCTCAATGTTGCCACCAAGGGGTTCCAACTGAAACTCTCACCACCAAGGGTATGATCACACTGTTGGAAAAGGTTTGTGATCATAGAGTCTCCCCCCATAGTTTTCTCCAAGTGTAATGGTCTAGTCAATGGTTCTACCATAATTTCAAGGTCTCATACAAGGTATGTGGCATGGAAATAATGATCGGAACCTATGTCAATAAGTATGGAATATAAGATATAAAAGACAAAAATTATACCTTGGATTATCCCTAGAGTCCCTATGTTGTATGCCTTGACCGCATGTATCTTCACCTTCCCCTATCATCTAACTCTCTAAGGCTAGAGTGGACTACCTAGGGGTGGTGGTGGTGGTGTGTCAAAACGTATTCCACCTTCTGTTTCTCTCCCTAATCATCTACCACGTCTACCACCTAGAGGGTCTTCCTTATACACTTGTTGTCTCTACCTCGGTGGCCCATCCACTACCTCCTTGTTAGTATCTCGATAGGTTGGAAAATCTCAAGTGATATTTACATTATTATCACATGTGTAGCATAACCACTCCCTAGGATCACTAGATCCATATTGAGAGCCATATACTATAAATACCATATCGTGGGACCTCCTATGGCATCTCCCACATCCCAATCATAATGTCTATTGTCAACTCTACACTACCGAGGAATCTACACCCATATTTGTGCTACTGACTTTAGAGGGATGAATTTGCTCAGCCATGAAGCTATCAACCACTAAATATCATTCTAGCACTACATAATATGTTTGAATGCATAGTGGTATGATGCTGGCTCGGATGTCCCAATGTAGAACATTCTCAAAGTTCAGGGCACTGATGTACTGATCCATGACCATATCGATCAAGTACCTTTAATGGTTGGTGAACATCAATGAATAGTTATCCTCCAAAAAGATACCCTTTTGGAGATGAAGAAAGTATTCTTTATGTGCTTCACCTAGAATAGCTAAAGATAAATACTCTATAATGAGACGTTCAAACTCTATTTACAAAAGTCTCACCTCATCGTGAGTCTGCATGGTCAAACTCCACCTTCGCCCTGCTAAACCCTTAAGAAGGCTCATTGCCAAGATCATCATTTTTCTGCCAATGTCCTCACTAGATGGAAATATCTATTCAATACCTTAATCCATTCCATAGTCACCTAAGGGTAAGGTTCACCTCAGAACCATAGGGGTTTCTATCGTTGAAACTCATGGAGCATGTGCATCCTATGCTCCTTGTCTACTGGTACTGTAGGTACCATCTGCTTCTCCACTGGTGGTGGTATAAATGGTACACCACCTGGAGGTAATGCCTAGGGAACTGGCCCCTATATCTAAACCTTGTCACTAAGTGGGTCATCCTCATGATCAAACTATTGGATCCTAGCTGGTATGTGTCGTGGAGGCATCCTGTAAAAAAATAATATGTTCCACAGTCAATGAGTATATCTGGAGAGGTGACTCAAGAAGGACATGGAAACCAAACCCCATTATTATATAATGCATGTACCATTATTTTGTTCCTTCCAAATAGTTCTATCTTACACCATGTCTAAAAGAAGGTTATCAGATTCCTAGTGTTTGGATGCACTGGTCACCCGCAACAACACTAGAGTCGTCGTCTTGAAAGCCAAACTTGAAACACATAAAATCGTTGCCCCAAACCAACCTCAAAAACACTGAGTACATAAGTATAACAGACCACCTATTATATCACTCTCTCACTACCCTTCGTAGTGGGGCCCATTCCATGACTCCCCAACCATGCCTCCCACAGGCAAGGGGCTGGTGACTAGCACCGAGTAGGAATATCACTAACATGGGATTCATTGCCTTAGTACATGTACACATGCACAAATCCCCAAGCCCATAAATTATGAAATGTAAAAAACCAAAAAGGGTCAAAATGCATGCATACTACTAAACCGAACCAATCGAGTACAATGGAATATAAAGTGTGCAAAAGTAAATTGTGCTGTAATACGAGACCACCAAAAGAAAGAGTCTAAAAACTGAAAAGTCCAACCTATAAAAAGGATAGGTACTGGGACTGATGATCAAAGATGTAAGAATACCTTGACCTTTCTGGAACTCACAAAATTATGTCCCATCCTGGTATTCCCTAGAATCTTTCAAAAGGTTTCTCATCTTCACAAGACATGACATGTGCCAGCATGTCCCGTGCAAGGGTGAGTATAAAAATACTTTGTAGGACATCCCTAAATCCAGATATCAATTCACAAAGTAAAGGCACAGTCATATCTACAAAATATATGTCTATAGTATATATAACAAGAACTTATCTAGATATACTCAGAACCCAGACCCATAGTCTAAAGTTATGTCACAATGACCACATACCCATGCTAGGGATTCATTCTAAAGAGTCCATGAAGCACTAATTTTGGAGGAATCACTCTTGATTCTAATAGTACCGATGACATCTGTATGTTATGTATTGTTCCTCAGGAACCATCATGAGAGTAATACGCTGATAAATCTAAAGGGAGACTACGATAAACATATGGGGATCACTTCTAGGTCTATGGGGTGATACCATGACTCATCCGGATATGCTTTATATGTAAAGAATTGTTGTTTGGTAGGATTGGTTACTTAAATACCCGAATCTACCTAGGGAATAATAATGGATAAAGGATCATACTCCAGGACACTCAGTGGGGATTCTTGACTCTATACAAAAAGTCGTGCTGAAGGGATCATACTCCTTCAGATAAAAAAATGATACCAACTAACCTTTATGGGAATGAGTAAGGGGGAACCACACCTAATAAAACATTTCCAAGATACAGTTGACTAGAAGATAAATCCTTGTTGAGTAGATTACACGTCATGTAGAAGGGTCACTTGCCATGTCCCGTAGCCTTAGGTACTGCCCGTGTACAATAGATCATGTCATAAAAACATGTTTTGTAGAAAAGGTATACACAACATGTAGAAAGGGTTACACACCATGCCCTACTATCTTCGGTCTACTCTATTTATGCTGGCCAAGTGAGAGTTCATAGATTCAACCCGTGTATTATTTCTCATGTACTCGTACACAAGGTAGCCCGTGTAACCAGTTTGGGTCTCACTGTTTGAGGGAGTACTTGTTGTGTACTCCACCCTCTCTGTGTATTTTTCGTGATACACACCAAGTCATAGAGAAATGGCCCACATACCTTCTGACATGTGTCACATGCCATGAGACACATTACATCTTCTCTAAACCATAGATGTCACGCAGCGGGTCCCACATAACGTGTATTCTGAAATACATGTCGTGTTCATCAGGGTTTTCCAGAACAATGGTTTATCCTCTACACACTATAATTGATCATATGGTGTTTGATATGATGATTTTTTCACCTTGAAACTGATGATCGAGTGTTTTATCAACATAGAAACACCGAATCTGTGTGTTTTGGGCCTTCGATCAGCTCCTAAAACCAATTCCAATCCTCTGCATGAAAGTTGCTCAAAGAACGGTATCTCCCAGAATACATCGATCTTTCCACCTTCGTTATCATTGCACCTATTCTATATCATCACGAGGATGGATCTCTGATTTCATATTGGTGTTCCATGAAACTGAGGCACAACTATTATCGGTTCATATCCTATGAAGAACAAGAATAATTTTGGAGAGAAAAGAATTATTGAAAAACCCAATCCTTTCCCTTAGAATGGCCAATATAAAAAAACATGAATAATCATAATCTTCCCCAAATTCCCGTAATCAAAACCCTCTCACAAGAACGAATAAAACATTTGTTAACCTCTTCATGGGATGATCCACGTTCATTTTTAAATAAAAGAACATAAAAAAATTATTGAAACAACATGCCATATCTCAGGGTTGGATCAGTCGTTTAAGAATATTTATCATCATGTCGCTACCATTTACGAGATCCGTCAAAGTAGTGTTCATTGATCTCTAATCCAAACTCTATTGTCATTTATCATTGAGAGAATTTCTCAGCATATCTCTAGAACCCCCAGGATGTTCTCTAGCAATATGTTCCTAACCATGGGATCCAGTTCATTTGAAACAAGAAAACGTGTTGATGTGTCACTGCGTAACGTCAAAATAAAATAAATCTTTAATTTAAATTATTTCTTCAAAACATCCAATAATTAACATTAGCACCTGACTCGCACCAGCTAATTTTTAGGCCATGCCTAGGGTAAGGTCACTACTCCAGACAGAATGGTGCCCTTGGATTCTTGATTTGGGAACCCACTTAGATATTATTCCACTTTTTCAAGAAAGCCGCTCACGTGTGTCATTTAATATATTTTAAACATTTATTTCAGGCACACCGAGCCTCAGAATCATATGTCTTCTCATCCCTTTGTCTAAAATTAAATCCATATAAGATTTAAAAATAATACATGGAAAAAATCTAGGACATTATAAAAACTATTACACCAAAATAAGGAATGAACATTTAAACTACTAACAAATGATGATAAATATTAACAAAAAAATAAGTAATAACTATGTAATAAATAAACATAATATATTAATATAAAAAGTAATGGACATGAATAATATTTTTAAATAAATTTTTGATGCATTTTATTTTATTATATAGGAAGCTAAAATATGTTTGTTCAAGTGGGGATTCAAGGTAATCATTTCATTGTCATAATTTCAATTCCTTGAATTGTATTTTATGATATGATTTGGTTGTTCTCTAACATGGTTTACATAGATATATAATTCTTTTTAATATATTTAATCATTTTTATTATTTTTATTGTCAGTTACATTTATTTTTTCCCTCTCCTTTAACAAAGATTCATACATTTCCCTAAAACATTATACATTGGTTTTCTATTTTCCCATGGTATTTAATGTTATATTTCATTTTATCACATTAAATTGGTTTTAATTTAGATTTTATAAAAACCATTAGGGATTTACCTTTAGAACTTTTACACTAAAAGTTTTGAGGTTTTGATGCAAGTATTTTTATTCCATGTATATATTAATTATTTTGATTAAATATGATCATTACATATAATTAAAATATATTTTAGATCAAATTTAAAAAATAGTTGACATCCATTATAAAGGTTTAAAATGAATCTTTTAAAAATTTCTTTACATGTCTCATTTCACTTTCATTATAAACGTGTGAAGATATTTTGTTTAACATTTATCCCTCGTCTGAATTGTCCCTCCATCATGACCATTATTCATTATTAATATTACTTTAAATGATTATATGGTAATTCAATGTAAATACAATTCCTATTTTTTGTGACTTTTTTATTTTTAAAATAAAGGTTAATATTTTAAAGAAATAAAAATATATTATACTCCACATATTTCCTTATTTTCTACTTCACTTTTATTATCATTAAATTTTTCTCAAAGTTATGTTTTTTAAGGAAATTTAAACTATAATAAATTTATAAAAACCCTATGGATAATTATAAATATATGACAACGTCCTAAATATTAGTTACGTAAAATTAGCTTGAATTTTTATCAATAAAATATTTGTACTTATACAAAGTGGTGGATGTATAATCTATAATAGATGCACATAAAAGTAATAACCCAAAAAACATTGGTTGGGTATTAAAATAACCAAAACATAATGAATAACTCGTTGGCCTAATAGCACACCAATTTTGAAACTCTTGGGGTATATGCCTTATATATTCCACATGATTATTTTGGAACCATTGAACTTACATTATCAAATGATCAAAATCTTGATCTCATATTATTTGATACCCTCATACACTTTTAAATGACATATGTTTTCATAAAATTTCATTCATCTATGTAAAAAATAATAAATTGAATCATTTCCCATATCTTTCTCATATAATTGATATTTTTCCACTATTCTAAGATTTTCTTTTTCCATATTAAATCTTCAATATCTCTCATAAATTCCACTATACATAATACACTTCAGAAAATCTCATTAATATAAAATAGTAAATTAAAATGTAATAATGGGTGAGCAAAAATGTTTAGTAAGGGTTAGATTATAGTAAAATCCATTATGTAATAATGGAGGCATGAAAAATATAGTTGTAATAAATAATGATAAAATATAATTTAATAACACGAGAATGAAATATATCAATGGATAAAATAAAAATATAAATAATCATATGGGAATCAATAACTGAATACATAATTAGGGAATGCATAATATCATACATATTACTCTTACTTTCATGGCCTTATGCCTAATTATTATAAATATAGAAGTTCAAGATATACTGAATACTCTGACTAGATTGTCTCATGAGACCTACTGATATTTCAATGGGATATATATTTCTAAACCCCTCCCATCACTAATTAATTCCAATTCATTCATTATTTTATGTTAATGTGTAATAATACCAATCATAATCAACTTACCTTTGTGATTCTTAAATATACATAAATGAATAGAAAATATATGTATTTTCAACAAATTCACATTCATTAAATATATGGGTATCTAGGGAAGCACATTTTAGGGAATAGAGAAGGATGTTATTCATAGAGAAAAATAATTGGATAAATAGTAATGAACAAAGTCATTACATCAAAACAGAGAAATAATATAAGAACTTATAACAACCAATAATAAAAAATCTTTAAAATTAAGAAAAAAAAATATAATAAATGAATAAAAAATATTAATATAAATGTTAATAAACATGAATAAGGTATTGAAATTAATGATTAATAAATATTTGTTTTTTTAAATACCATTTTAAAATATGATTAAGAAAGTGGGGTTTTAAAGGGTTTCATGCTCTTATTTCCAATTCTTAGAGATATATTTTAACACATGCATATATTGTTCAATGAAATTGTGTACTTACTAACCTATTTAATTATAATACATTAATTTATTTTATTTGATACTTAACTTCCATTAATTGTTTTTCTTTCTTTGGACTACTATTCATAAATTTCCTTAGTTATAAGGTTCCCTATCTCATAATTTCCTTTTTCCCTATATATTTTGTTTTCTGCTACAATATTATTTTATATGGTTTATATATTATCTCCTTGAAATTTAATACCATTGTTTTCTATTTATATGTAATAATTCATCTTCTATTTAAGGTTCTTACTTTCAAGGGGTTTAATTGAAATGTTACAAAATCTTTAAGAGGGTTTTTATATAAAACATTTATATTAATTGTTTTTTAGTTTACATAAAATTATTTTTTCCTCCATGTCCATTTTTCTATTCAAGAAGGTACCTCTATATACATAAAATATTTCTTATAATCATTTTGAAATACCTTCTAAATTTTATAAAATTGTTTAAAATGAATCTTCTTAAATTTATTATGAGTCACCTTTGAAATTATTTATGAAGGTGTGAAACAATTTTTTTTATTTTTTATCGATCAACCACATTTTCATTATTTCAAAAGTACTCTTTTTTATTAATATAACTTTCCATGTTTCCAAATTTTTTCACTAGAAATGAAATTCGTATTTTTAGTGACTTTTTCATGTCAAACATTATGGTTATATTTTAAAGGAATAAATAAAGATATTTTACTCTACTAATGTCTTTATTTTCTACTCCACATTTCACATATTTAAATTTATTTCATATTAGTGTTTATTTATTTTTGGAAATTTGTACTAAAATGCATTTTTTAAACCTTAGGGATAAATAATAATATAGGACATAATCTTAAATTTTTTAAAAGTAATTTTTATGTAAAATTATAGAAATAACATTAATTTATAGATACAAATAAGTGTATGGAGGATCTAACATAGATTTATGTTGGGGTCATAACTTCGAAAATGGTTTTCTGTGTTTTATCTCGAACATTAATAAATGCACAAATAGTGAGCCTAACTGCTCACATAGTTTGACTCTCTCATGTGATATGATTTTTAGATTTATAAATAATCTCTGTGAAACCTTCATCATATGATTTCAAACAACACACTTCACTATAATGACTCTAATCATATAAATTAGACGATTTCAATATTTTAAATAATATCTTCAGAGCCAAATAAAAAGTTAGCATTTTGTTTTAGGCACTAAAGATCCCAAAAATTAAGATTTTATAATATAAATTATTTTAAATAACACACATCCATAATTTCATAAATATTTTATTTACATCCAAATAGAGTCTCATATTAAGAAATCGACATCCCCATTTAATAAATAACATGGGTTTCCCCTTGGTTTGTCATATTGATCTATCCCATTGTACCTCAGGTCGATGCGCAATCACCGTTGGATATCATGAAAATTAAAATAAGTGATAAATTTAATTGTATGAATCAATATCATACCTAGAATATATATATACATAATACCCATTTTAGTATTTATCTATGGTTAGTCACATAGCCCAAGGATATTGAGAGTGAGGTAGAACCTCTATTGGCATAGACTTCAATAACGAACCATAATGTTTGATGGTTTAGTGATTAGAATCAATGGTACTCTTCCTCGACATTGAAATTGATTCATTATTCATCAATGATCCATACAATGTTGATGGAGGGATTTTTTATTTTTAGATTCATTCCCTTTCATATTTCAATCATGGTTTAGGATATCTTATTGGAATTTTTGATTCCTTCCTCTTTCATATAGACCTATTTATTTATTGTTTTTTTTGGGATAATTATTGCTCAATATTTTAGTTTTTCCTTTACTTTTCCACCTTTACGATTGGTTAAATTGTTCACAATGACCACTCATTATCTCATAATATTGATTGTGGATTTCTCCCCCTCATTCTTCATGTATACATTATTGGCTAGTGGTGGGCCTCTGATTCGATATTTCACCTAGTTTGAATCCTAATAAAACCCTAAATCTACATTGGTTTTGGTGATAAATTGAAAATATGGTGAAAAGTAATACAAATTATGAATAACTATAGGTAATGCATAGAAGAAAATAGACATGCACCCTCATGTCAGATTTAAGGGCACAATGGGTTTCACATCTGTAACATCCCGGTTCTGGAAGCCACCCAGAGGCACCCCGTACCCGGTTGGTCACATAGCCTCAAGTGCATTTACCCAAATGCCAGAGGCTGCCGACTTGTAGTGAGGGCCTTAGGTGTGATAGTGGGGATACTATGACCTCATTAGCAAAGTACACAGTGGAAGAAAAATAAACAAGCAATAGAAAAATCGGTAATAACCAACAATATAAACCGCAGAAGACTAAATCAACAAACTAGAGCACATATGTATATATATGAAATTATGCATGATGCATAACTAGGAAAGTATCCAAACAAGTCACAATACTGGAAACACTATAGTACCAAAACAATAACAAAAGAAAAGTAAACAACCCCTCAGCATCGCAAGCCAATGCTTGGTCCCATGCTCTCCTGCTCCAAGCAATCAAGTTACAGAAGTCGAAGGGCGCTTTCCCTTGTCTATACCTGCAACAACATAATCTTCTTGGGCCCAAAAGCATGTCCAAAATAGGGTGTGAGATAAAATCCCAGTAGGAATTCACCAGAAGATCTGTGCCTAACAGTCAGTGAGTATATGGAAGGTAAAAGTACAATAACCAGTAAACAGCAACAACAAGTAATAGGCAGTAACAGTATGCAGTAAAACAGGATGATACATAGGAGAAAACAATCCACAACCAATAAAAAGTAGTGAAACAAACATCTAAGAAGTCGGAAACCCTCTAGGAAGTACTCGCTACCATCCCCTCCGGTCTTATCCAAGAAGTACCACAACCCACTAGGCAGTGCACTCAGCCTAACCCCTCTGGCTTGGTCATACGAATTTATGAGACTCTTCGGGGAAGCTCACTCGGTAAATTCCCCATATAGTCTAGGGTAGTCAGGGACTGTCTTGAGGAAGATCATGTGGTCTTACCCTCTTAGCCCCAAGGTCTAGAGACTCTCAGAGGAAGCTATCTCGGTCAATTCCTCCTATAGCCTCAGGTATACCACAGACTCTCTGAGGAATCTCACTCAGTCAATTCCTCCTCTAACCTGGGAAGGTTCTTAAAGAGATTCAAACAAGATATGACTCTCTGAGGAAGCGCACTCAGTCTACCCTCCTGTAGTCTATAAAATCCAAGACACTCTGGGAGCTCACTCGGTCCATCCCCTCTGTAGTCTATAATGTCTAAAACTCTCTGGGAAGCTTACTCGGTCTATAACTTATAGTCTATAGCACCAGGTTCTCTCAGCCCCATGCCGGTCAATGCATAATAATTATATAAGGATAAAGTACACCTATAAGGCTACTTGGATAACTAAAGTACACCTATAGAGCTACTTAGCTAAGTAGTCTACAAGGCAACAAGAATGTCATGAGTTTCACATCAACCTATAACCACAAGGCATGAAACAGGTGTAGCAGCCAAAGGCAAACGAGACCCAAGGTCCTAAACAGAACAAAGAAAGGGAAAATACATCCAAGGACAAGAAATTATTCATTAACAAGGACAGTTTACCTCTACAGATGCATACAAGAAAGGTAAGAAAACAATGAAGTAAAAAGGGTAACACACGATACCCCATTCGTGGGTATCAGTGGAAATTGTCACATAAAACTCAGAGACTTTGAATGTTAAGGAACAAACCACCTACCTCGATTCTATGAGATCAATATACTTCAACCACGACGGCTGATTCTCCCTAGAACATCTTAGATCTGAGAAAAATCACAAAATGTTCAACCTTAGATAACTTAAGAAGGAGGAATAATTGGAAATCAAGGCTCAAGAAGAAGGGAGAACTCACGGCTGCGCTTCCAACGCAATCGACAGTGCTCGAATCGGAGAACGGACGGAGAGGCGGGAGCTCGGGGAAAATCCAGCAATATGGGTCACTCTCGGATGAACCAAACATAGAAGAAGATGATTATAGCGATTAGGCACGACCCCGATCCATTTAGTAAAAAAAGAAAAGTACATGGTGTTTATTATTAAAGTACACGGCGTGTAGTGGGTTTTTCTGTACTCCGCCAAAATCGGCCTCCACGTCACCCCTACACACTGTGTGTGTGGTTCAGACACGGTCAGCACACGTTTTCGAGTGGGAAAAGAGTACATGGCGTGTACTCATAAAGTACACGGCGTGTTCTTCAAAAATTTCCAGAAACTCCCAAAATTCTCAAAAACTTCAGAAAAGGAAAGACATACCTGAAACGAAGATCAGGATTCTTACAAAATCAGTCAGCAAATATTCTATTTCTTGATGATCAATGGAAAAACACTTTTTCCAATGATAATTGATCCATAGAGGAAGTCTGTAGTGACATTTCTAGGAATACTCATGAAAAAACAGAGGAAACCATAGAATATCCTGAGATTTATTGAAATGATCAATAATCTAAAAAAATAATAAATGAATGGAATATAGTTATGAATAACACACACTATGTTTCATGAAAGATGTGTCATTATGTTTTCCAATAAATTTAATCATTACATAGGAATGTGGCTTGTCCAACACTCTGTGGGTCCCAAGATTCCTAGCATGGAATGCATAAGAAGTAGACACCTAGAAATCCTAGGTTTTGAAAATGTCTTATATTCCTAGGATACACCTCGTGTACTCCTCATGGAGTAATTTTAGGGATGTGTGACCCATATTGAGTGCCAATCTAAGACCTACATCAAGTAGTACATTCTTGTTATTCCATGAAATGCACTTAAACACATGAATACAACTTCATGTGGGATATATGTTGTATATCCCATATATCATGAAGTGTACTTTCCTTTATCCATGTCATAAACTAGGTTGGGATTCCATCAAACATGAAATATGTACCGGTGTAAGACATGGCCTGAAGTGTATTAATGATCCCCACAGGCTCGAAAATAGTTCCAAGAATAAAAGTAATCTAATGGGAACAATTTATCGCAAGAATAAAAAAGGATCAAAATACCAAAACTAAACATTCAGAAAAATCCTACAATGGAACACCAAAAAATATAAAAAGAGATCCAAATATGAAAACTAATTAACATAATAAAAACTAAATAAAAAACTAAAAAAACTATTCCTATATGATCTTCACTTGACCACTTAGTCACCACCAACAACAAGAGCGACCTTCACTATAGTAAAATCAAACCAGAAACCTGAATATGATAAATACCTCAAGTTTACCAAAACCGAATGGTACAACTAGGGTGTCGGAAATAATAGATTAGTTTTAACCATGACATAATCCAATAATTTCTGTCATGAAATATTCCACAAACACTAGTTTTAAATATATATAAGGTAGTGTGTCTTTATTTTTTTAATAAACTACCATAGATTAACCATTTTCAAATCAAATTTAGCATTTTATAAACCACATTCTGTTGATGGATCCAAAAAAAGTTATACAAGTCTATGATGAAAATAAAATAAAACGATACCAAATAAGAAACAAAGTTCAAATGAAAAATAAAAAAATCACATACAGATAGTAACCATGGGTACTTCCAAAAAATATCTAGAGACAGTCCCTTGACGTACTAATATATGACTCACCTTTCGATGCATGGTGTAGCTCCATAGTTGATAACCAACTGGATTCTCTAAACTAGCATCACCAATGGAACAACCCATGTGGACTCTAACACTTCTAGGGGTACCCATCCATCAAGTCAGGGTCGATAATAAATCATCATCCATCTATCTTGATAACACCAAAGAATCCAATGGTCATAGTACAAAATTAAAGGGGAAGTACCTAACATGTGTACCTAACATGTGTTCCTCACCTGACCTGCCGCTAGCGTACATGCCTTCACGAAACTCCAACAACACCTATGTGATAACCCACTCTCATGGAATCCTCCATAGGGGTTCCCATATCACGAAAACACATTCACAATGTCAAATTGGCTAAAAATACCATACAAGTTTTCATACCATTTCTCAAAACACAAGAAGTTTCCAACCATGAATTTATTATTCAAAATCCTCAATAATTTCAAAAACACCATAAAATTCCAACCCATATTTTAATATTTCAAATCCCAGACCATTTACAAACCCATTACCAAACCGTTCTCCAAAACCAAGATAAAACTCACCCCAAACTCAGGAAGTGCCAAATGGGCCCTGATACCATTTAGTTACAAATGCACATCTCAAACTGCCAAACCTGACCAAACATTAACAACACGCATTAAATCAACATTAAATTCACTCAAGGAATCAACACATCATTTATAAATCAAAGAAACATTTTGAGAAAATATATGGAAGAAAGGAGAAACCTTTTGAGAAATTGAGGTTCAGAGAATTCATCATTTTTAAATTCCATGGTCATTTTAATGCCCATCAATGTGTGAACCTTGTAAACCCATGGATGTTACAAAATATAAGGACACCTTTCAAGTATCCATGTTTTTTTAATAAAGTAACCAAAAAACATTTTTAAAGATAACGTCTTTCTTTACCATTAAAAGTAACAAGTCATACATATGCACCAATAATATAAATCACTACAACTCACACAAAAGGCGCGTATCACAATCATCACATTCCAAAAAACATAACCAAACACAAAAACCCCACTCAAAATACATAGATTCAATTACAAGTATGAATTTTCATTTTATCGAACACTTGGTGTGCATATATACATCGACATATTTAAAAAATATTTGAAAACACAATTTCACCAATTTTCCTGCATAAAAACTCAAAAAAATATACTAACACACCATAATAAGATTACTGTATTTTCAAATAATTAAAGGAAAGATTAATCATTAATTAAATAAAATGGAAAAGAAATGGGTGGAAACACCAACCTCAACAACATGTGAATATGATGAAACTTCAAGGTAAGGAATAATACACCCCGTGAAACAATTCTCATACCCTATCACAAATGAAAAACATCCCACACATCATCCCTAATCCTTATGGTCCATCTAAGAGAGTACCCATCATGAAAATACTAATGAACTTGGAGATAAGAAAGAGAAAAAGATGAAAGGAAAATATTTGATGAATAAATCATGAAGAATCACTAACTATTGGTGAGAAATCTCTTAAATGGTGGACCAACATAAAAGAGAATTAAGGGGGTATCTCTTGTAAATACCCAATTGATAGGGAATAAAATAGAAGGTGGAAGCACTTGAATCTGGTTTTTAAAATTAAATTTATTTAGGTTTTAATGGGTGGAACAGTTTTAATGCACGTTTTTGTAAATAGTGTGAAAACCATATGAATTCTACTGAATACATTTTGAAAACTTGAAGGAGTTAGTATCATGGTTTGTTAAACCCATGATCAAACTATGTGATCATAAAAATTGTCTAAACCCTTCAAATTACACCTGAAACACTAAGAGGGGCCACCCAATGATCCTTTAGTGATTTAAAGACAATGTAGTCCCTTTTTAGTTTTCAAAAACATCCCACCATGACAATTTCTCCAAATACCTTTCACAATAACCATGCACAACTTTTGAAAAACTGAAACCACCCAAACTCAAATCCTATTGTGAGACACTCTACCCAAACATCAACCAAAGGACCTAACATTGAGAAAAAAATATAAAAAAACTATTGTCGAGGAGTGACAACCTAAGATTTGGACATTGAGTATTACTTTTAAGATGAATTACCTCATAGAAAAAAATAATGAGATTGTTTTCCTAAGATAGATATGACAATAAAGGTGATTTCATTCTAATCAACTGCATCCTCTTTTTAGAGATCAGCCTTAGCTTTCAAGAACACATAATGAGTAGAAACCCACCCTGAAAAAGGAGTTCTGTTGGTGATAAGATTCATCTTACCATAGTTATGTTGGGTCAATATCACCCCCCCCCCCCCCACACACACACACACACCCAGTATTGTGTCATAGGATCCTCTACCTGTATTTTAGAATGGGATGAAATCATCTACTATTACGGGTATAGGATCCTTAATATATGAGGTCAGCATCCCCCAATCTAATGAGATCTGGTGGGGAGCAGGATCACCCACTGAAGTTAGTATCCTACCATACACTAATAGTTTCATTGGATCCTCCACCCTAGGTATAACTAGATTATGTAGGTTAAAGGAATATATAATATTATGTTCTTGGAAAACATTTTGAATCCTTAGGATTGTTCTGAAAAATGAGATAGTACTCTCTAGATTGTGTACTTTCTTTGAGAAAATATCGGTTCTTCTTTTCTACCCTCTTTATTCTGTTTTTCAGTTGACTCACTTAGTAATTTATATTTGGGTGATTTTGAAGCATACTATGTCATATGTATATAATCATCAGTACATGGGACCATCCCACCTATGTTGTTTCTTATGTAGATTACTAGATATTTTAAGGGTTCTAGGAATACCATGACCAGGTAGTACATAATAGTACTTAGTGGAAGAACTAACTGGAGGTTGGTTAGAGTTAGGGGTTACTGTGCAAATATTGTTATCTTCATGGTTTTTAGGTAGGGTTTTATCCATGATTTTTCAGAAGGTATTTTATCTGTTATTTTTTATAAGATGTTGTATTATATTATTTTATATTAAAAATTATTAATGCATGTATTAATCTAGTTGAATATTATTATACATTAACCTAGTGTGGGGGGGAAGTGTGTGTGTTTTTATGTTGGTGAATTAGGCTATGTCCAGTCATATGTATGATATTTCCACATAATTCTAGTCATTATCCCCTAGAAAATTTGTCATCAGATTTGTGTGGCAAAATCATCTTACCACAGGCCTAGGAGGTTCCTTGGTGATTAAGGACTTGTTAGAGTTATATAAGAGTGTATGATTTCCTAGGATGGAGTTACAGGTAAAATAGTTTTGATTTTTTGTTTGGGATTTAATCTAATAATGTTTAATTTTCTCTATCTTGGCACTCTGGTGAGTGACCACAGTGTTGGTGTAGTAGTGGATGTATCCATTCACTAAGACTTTGATAACCTTCTTATTGGATTGGTCCATAGAGACATGTGATATAGGGAAATAGATGGTAAATTCTTCTTATTATAATGGATTTTTCATTTACATTCCCTTATTGAGTTGGGTCTTAGGATATGCTCTATTTAATGAGGTACATCTTTACAATTACAAGATACCTTCATACTGACAACCCATGAGGATTCTATATTACGAACATGATTATGATGATTTGAGTGATGATATCACTGTATAGGAGAATGTTCCTAAGGAGATCACTCTGAGTAGAGAGTGATTAGTACCTCGACCTGATGAGTAGCGAGAAAAAATTCACTTGATAGTGCTTGATGACATTATTGTTCACACTAGGTAGATGTTTTTTCTAGGGGTACATTATGATGATTCGGTTAGGATGAGAATAATTCATTCATTTATGATTTTTAAGCCACCTAGGTTCTGGGAATATACATACTTCTATACAATGGAGGATAGTCTAGAGACAATTTTTCTAGTATTATCCTTGTTATGAAACCTTTAGACCAATTTATGGTTATAGAAGCTAGTATTCTCCATGCTTTAATGGGATGATTGACAATATTGGTGACTCTGATACAAGATTAGGTGACCCATTCAAGGGATTATTTTAAGAATCTCGTCTAGGATAATTATTTATCGGTGACTTTATGATCATTGTGTATCCAATATATTCTCGAGCTTCATAGGATATCATGTTAGAAACCGAGTATACGATGACGTTTTCTAATCTTATATGACAATATATTGACATGGTTCATGATGGGTAATTTTGAGTGTATAAGTTCATGTGAAAAATTCCTAATGATATTAAATATAGAGTTGTTTCCTTTGTAACTAAAACGATGTTTAAGTGATAGAGAGATCCATAAAGGTGGATAACTTCCAAAATGAAGGTTATCTAGTGGTGATATTTGTTGGTATCCATTAGGTATAAGATTCAACCACCATGAATGGAAGACCATAGGATCATGGATTCTTTCATAAGATGTGATCACATGCTCTAGATCTATCAATTGGAAATGTAGTGTAGGGATCCCATAGAGTATCAAGTCAACTATGGGATATGAGATGTTTCAACAATGAGAATCAAGGTTTTATTACACAGGACTACCAGATCTACTATCTGGTAGTGGTTATGAATATTGTGGATGGGACGCTGAGATTGTGATTGTAGTGCGAGAAAGATGATCCATAGATAGGTTATAATGATATTAGAGCTGGGACAGCTATATGAAGTGGGTAATTGTGTGATCTAATACTAGCACCACCACCTCTAGGTGATACACATTAGGCTCAGTGAGCTAGAAACCTGGGACATAGTTTGTTGCAATTATTAGAGGCTTGTGACTCAGAGGATCTCTATATGATAGAACATATGATCCATGTATTCTTTACCTTATCATAGGCTTTGATAGAAACATACAAGATCCATTCCTTCCTTATAGTATCTCAAATTTGAGAACTCTGGATTCCATTAAATCCCTTAGCCCAACACATATTATTGGAGACTCTAATAAGGGGAGATTATTTGATCAAGATCATCTTCCAATTGTTTTACTTGGCCCTTAGGGATGATATGTTTTTTGGGGCCTATTAATATCTCTTTTGAGATTATATGATTTTATCCATTATATAGACTGGATAATGGTTTTTTGTGCTTAGATTTATTATTTTCGACCAAGGATATGGTATTTTTGGATATATGAGATGAAATTTTCTTTCACATGATAGAATAAAACACATTCAAAGTAATACAGGTTCATTTAAAGGAAGTTGTGGCTAATTTATCATCAATTTTTAATCTTGATCATTGAATCTTAAGATATTGTAGGCATTTAAGATACATTGATAGTGGTTTAGTATGAGTATTTCATTCACAAATATGTACATGGTTTACCCCCCCCCCCCCATTTATAGACTATTTTTTCATTCACATACACATATATACTAGTTTGATATCTTCAGAAATATATAGAATAAGTCATACTGATCTATGAGAGATAAGCGTGTAGTTTGTGGAACCTCATAGGAAATGCATCATTAGATCAAGTGTGTCCCTTTAGGTTTCCCAAGTGTTTTGTTTTTGAGAACGCAAATGGGAGCTTGAGGGTATATAGGGATAAATATTACATTAAACTTGTAAATATTAACAATAAGTATCCAAAACATTGAATTAATGAGCAATTTGAGAATCTTAAGGGGAAGAATTAATTTTTGAATATCAAACACGGATTGGGTTATCACCAGCATCTCATTCAAGAATAGGACATACTGAATAATTCTTTAAAAATTCATTTTGGTAATTACTAGATTCTGATAATTCCACTAAGCATAATGAAAACCATGGTGGTGTATATGGGTATTATGAATAGAATATTATAAAATTTCTTTCACTATTTTATTGTAATATATATTGATGACGTCTTTGTTCAATTAGAATCATTGGCCAATCATGTATATCAATTGAGAGTGGCCATCGACTGACTCTAGGACCACCATATATAATTGAATCTCTAAAAATGCCTATTCTGAAAGAGAGAGGTACATTTTATAGGAAATAATTCTCATAGGATGAAATTGTTATGGAACTAGTGAAAATAGAGGCAATGCTAACCTGGGTACCACCCAATGGTTTGACAGAAGTATGAAGCATCCATGGATTGGATGGCTATTTATGATGGTTCATGAAAGATTTATATGGGATTATGAAACCTTTGACCACATTGAACTGAAAAGGGAAACCATATATTTGGAATAATAAGTTCTAGAATTATTTTGAGGAGATTCATCATGTTTTGAAAAGAGAACCTATCTTGAAACATCCAGAGGTGGGAGTTGAGTATTTGGTGTTCTGTGATGACTATAGACCAAGACATTTTTGTATGTGCATTTAGATGTAGGAAAGGATATCTTATGGATCATAATATTTGATAATTTATCTATAGAATTATATGAAATGTGAATTAGATCCAGCAGTCATGGTTTTCACCCTTATGGCTTGGGAACACAACATTATTGGTGAAAAGTTCATTTCTTATTATGAATATAAATTTATTAGGAATATCTTTAAATAGAGACACATCAACCTAAGAAATTAGGAATGGGTACACTTACAACTATAATATGAATTAAAAATATTATTTCCTATTTGTAAAGGTAATGTGGTGGAATATTCTATTAGTAGTATATTCTGTTCCATGTTAATACATGATTCATCAGAGAATATAGCCTCTCTGTAGTTGTCATTAGTGGGTGAAAGGAAAATAGCATGTCTCAGATCATTATTTTTGAACCCTATGATTCAGTGGTGTATTAGGGAAGGATATCTTGGAGATATTGATTATCAGGTCCTGTGTGGATATATTTTCCATGTAAATTCACTTGATTGATTCTCCAAGGGTGTGGAGCATGTCATCAACATGTGAGGATTCATGATGGTATCAGTCGCACTATAAGAAAATATATTAAAGTAGATCTACACATCCCATTTAGATATATATCAAAGAGTGGGAAATTTGTATCTAGATCTTCATTAATAGTTTCAGTATCCATGAATTAATATTATTTTTTCATATTTCCTTTCTTGATGCCTCACCTACCAGCAGGAGAAGTTAGATCATCAGATCCCATCTAGATTGGCCCATCCCATCAATGCAGTATAGTAAAGGGGAGATTGGTTAGTATGTCCATTAATTTCATGAGGGGAATTTCAATATCAATGAGGTTTCACAATGATACCTAGGGTATTATCATCCTACAAACTATTTCATTTAACTTTCTTCCCATATGAGTTTAACATTCAATAGAAATATTGGGTTGCATTTATATGAAGGAGATAGTTAAGATTCATTATGTCCCCTCAATGATTGTCTTGGACTATTATAATTGCTTCATATCCAAGTCATAGGGATGATTTTATGAGCATTTTTGGATATAGTAATGGAATATCATTAGCAAGTCCATCTAAAGCACTTAGAAGTCTTATGTATGAAAATAAAATAGAAATTTAGGGTTCTATAAGGGGGGTTATGTAATCTTGAATGTATCTACGCTATATGGGTTTAGATATTTTTCTAGAATGAAAATCTATCTTTGAGAATCATTAGTTCGTTGCAGATATTACATTAGATTGATGAGTTTTGTACTGCCTCACTTTACATCTGTAGCTAGATTGAGTGCATGATTTCATTAACATGTCCCTATTTATTATATAGATGAAGGATCCATCACACATTATTGAATATGGTGAGGTCTAAATTGTAACACTCTAACATTTTAAAATAATAAAATTAGGTTCGATAACATATACGACACACAACACCAAGCTTAAACGTCACAGGAAATATTTTATTATGAATATGATTAGTATAACCTAGTCATTAAATTGGTGGGTATGAATATGAATAACTAAATTACAAAACATTTACATACTAAACATGTATAAAATATATTCAATGGTTGTTAATTTATTAAAAAAAATTATTTGAAAGTAAAATAAATTATTTCTCTATAAAACTATGTCTATGTGTGCACTATGTTTTTATTTTACATAATTTAAATTAATCGCTATTGGTGAATTATTTCAATGAAATTTATATAATATATATTCAGTGAATTTTTTTTACACATCTAATATTTTTTCTTTGAATGGGATAAGGACGATTGATGTTTCGTGGAAAAAAATTGTATTTTCCAAAAAAGTGGTTCCACAACATTTTGTGCACTTATTTTAAAAATTACTTTATGAAAATATTATAAATTTATTTGAAAATATAAAATTAATATTTAAAATTAAAAATTAAAAATTTTCTTAGATTTAATTTTTAACAATTTTCTAAACATATTAATTTTTTTAATGAATTTAAAAAAATACTTATTTTTAATAAAATTTTTATTTTCTATTAAAGAAATTAAAAGGATAATTTTTTCATATTGTTTTAAAAGATAAATTAATAAAATTATATTTTTATTAATCCATTTAGGATCACTAGAATATTTTTTATGTTTAATTTAATTGTAAAAACGTTTTATATATAAAAAAGTCTTTGGAAAATTACATTTTCATCGCATTTGATGGTTTAATTTAAATTTAAATTTTACTATTTATTTGAATTTAATTTGATATAATGGATAAAATATTTGAAATAAAATTAATTAATATTAGGTAATATGTTCAAATTAATTTTTTACATAATAAATTGTAAAAAAAATCAAAACAATGTTAACATGATTAAGGGTAAAATGGGTTTATATGGGTTTTAATTAAAACGTTAATGGTTAAAATGTCCTAAAAATATGTATATTATATATTTTAAAAAAAATATTTATACCTTATATCATCTAATATATTTTAATGGCCCATTTTAAGCTATTTTATTTTTTTTAAACATGGGTGTCTTTTATTCTTTTCAAAAATTCCATGTGCGTCTACTCCCTAACTTATAAAAGGACCCCCACTATACTCTATTCTCCACACGTAAAGATAATTTTTATTCATAAAATAAATTAACAAATACTTCCCCTATATCCATCCCCAATAAATATGGGCACTTTTTATCATAAAACCATTCTATTAAGTCTTTAGTTATAAAACTGAAGAGGTTTTCCAAAAAATAGGTATAGTTTTATACCATAAGTTTTCATTTTATTTATTCTTCTAAATCCTTAAAATAATATTAAACAATGATAAAATTATAAAACAATTATATTCTATATACTATGATTTTATTGTTTTAATATAATAATCTCTATACATCTCTAGTTCTGTCAAATGGGAAATAAAACGATCGAGTAGGTGTACGATAAATTATTGCCTCGCAAATTGATATAATTCATTTTTCATCATCGAAACTCATTAAAAGATATAATTATCTATTTTATTCATATATATGAATTTTATGGAACAATTATACATCTATAATTATAATATCACATCTACCATCTTATCTTCCAATATTATTGAAAATGATAATGTCGCACAAACGCACGTGTACCCTACCACCTCAATGAAGCGATGCGATTCATTTTTCGTGTTTTTTTCAAATGTATGTTAATAAGTAAATATTTAATTATTATATATGATATATATTATATAAAAAATTTCTATAAAGGTGAAAAAAAACTATTTACATTTCTTTCATTTCATTTGTTAAATAATGGAAGTAGTGTGGATGTGTACGCACGAGCTACCATCTAAATGAATGGTGTAATTCATTTTTTGATCCCTTATTTTTCCGGATTATAATAAATACATATTCAATTATTTTTTATGATATTTATATCATGATTAAAATTCTATTGAAAATTTAACCATTATAAAATTTCGAGGACAAAAACTATCAATCCAAATATACATGAAAAACATAGTTATTACTCAGTACAGTGATTTTAACAAAGAATTGTTAATGAACATGATATAAAATATTATAAGTAAATATTATATAGTATGCTACATATGGTCTTTTAACAGATTTATAATAAATATATTTTTATTATATAGGATTTTTAGACACATACAATGGACGTTGAACATGACGTAAGGAATTCTCTCTCAATTTCCATTCATTAGGGCATATTTTAGTGTTATCAACATAATTTCAATCATATTTTGTATTGTATTTTCAACTAAATTTTATATAATTAATATTTCATACTTAATGTAATGTTATGTTTTATTTCAAATTACTTCATAAAATGGAATTTTAATTAAAGGTCACCAAGGGGTAAGGGGTTTCATAACTCAATTTATTTTCATTGGGTGATATTACTTATTCCTTGTTTTTGATATCCTAAGATTATGTATGTAATTACCTATAATTGTATTACGTTTTATTCCAATTTTTTTGTATAAAATTTGATACACGTTATCAGTTAATTTATTAATTATCACTTCAATGGTAAGATATTGATAATAGATTTAATCATAAATTCTGCACCATTGATAAATATATGTTATTATGCACTGATTTGTTTCTATGAGGATAATCTACTAATAATTAGATATTTTATATGATTAATATTTTTATTTTCATGCTATTTAATGTTTTATTTTAATTTAGTTCTTTCATGGGGATTACAATTCAAAATTTACAAAAGTGTTTTGTTTCAATATCTTTTTAATTAGAATTGGATATGCATGAATTCCAATTTTACGAAATTATATTATATTTTCCTGATAATCCCATTTCATTTAATTCTTATGTATTTATTCAAGACCCTTTCAATTAATAGTACAATTTTTCTCTCTTTTTTATTTAAAATTGTTTGTAATTTTTCTTTATAAAAATATAACTTCATATATCTTTTCAATCAAAAATTATTTTTATTTTATATCCATATTTTCTAGAATTACATTAAAGAATAATTTTAATCATATCGTAATACTGTTTAAATTCATTTTTACCAAAGCATCACTTTTTCATGAATTGTTTAAAATGAATCTTATTTAAATTTTCATAAAAATTTATTTTTAATTTTTACTAATATTTTGAAAGGATTCACTGTTTTCACATAATGAGAATGTATGGAACTTTCCCAAAATCATGAACTCTAATTTCTTGGAAGATTACATTTCAATTTTATAATGTTCTATTCACATAAAATTTATTTCCTAATATTAAGGAAATTTTTAGTTTTTAAATGTCCTATTCAATGTAAAAAATGATATTTTCTCAAGATTTGTTTAGTGATATTTTTATGGTATTTCTATCCATACAAGAAAAATACATGTATTTTCATTATTATAAAATTGGAATATGTTGTAATGAAATCATATTTATCCTTAATTTGGAATGTTTATGATCACATTGACTGTCGAGAGTATTGACATTCATATTATTGTTTAATTTTATATTCCTTAATATTCTCTTGAAACATTAACCTTCTTGAGATCACTAAACATTACATTTCCTATAAATATATATATTATATTTATCATGGATATGATTATTTTCTAAGCTGTATATCATTTATAATATAGTTAATTACTTTAAATTTTATTTGATTGATGGGGGAATTATTTATAATTGATATTATTTATTCCAAAAAAATGTTTTATAAGGAATATTTTTTATGAATTGTATTGGTCATTCAATATATGAATAATCCATTAGACATTTAGTGGTGAGTGGGTATCACATATAGATAGATCCTTGATATATTGAAAGGTATCATAAGAAAAAAATATGAATCTAGAATTAAATGGGTTTCTAGTGCATACCTACCTATCAATGAAACTATATTAGAACAATGATTTTATGGTATAGATATAATAATGTTCAAAATCCTGACATCCAATATTAAGAATTTTATTCATTGAGAATTTACCTTTATTATCCATGATATTTACATATTCATATTATCTATTGATTCATTTCATGCTCAAATTATTGGTTAAATGGAATTTGTTTTCAGTTATTTACCTTAAAAAATTGATTATGATTTGCTGATTCTTGATACCTCCCACTATAGGTAACCCTTACTAAGAATTTAATCTCACTGTAATTTTGTCATGTATCCCTAGGATATGAAGAAGGGATCTTTGAATGAGTTTAATGATGAAAAATTATTACTTTCACTTAGTTGTATTTTATGTTTTCAAATGTAATGCAACATTCAAGTATGTATCTAGTTTATCAAGACTAAATAATATTATCTCTTTTTGAATGAAATCACTTGTATCCTATTGGAAAAAATTAAGGTAGACACTAGCTATGGGTTAATAGGTCTGGGGACCCTATAATTGGTATAAGATCATGTTTAATAAAAACCATGGGAATTATATTTAAGAAAAAAAATATTAGGGAACATAAACCTAAAATGGACATTGATGATAAGTATAAGTATTGGATAAAATTATAATATTTTGTTTAGGTATAGATTATGTGATTTTCAAAGTCATAAATACCATTTTTATACTCCAATTTGATGTGGAATTGGATTATATGCATCTATGTGTAATAACCTTAAAAATTATTGGTCAAGTATGTCTCGGTAATAATTATTGTGCCTGGTGAGTGTGCCCATATTGCTCACCTAGTTTAACGCTCTCGAGGTATATTCTTTGGTTAATTCACATTGTATTTTTGAACCATTTTGTTGATAGATATAAAATAACCTATGGAAACCTATGATATTCTTTAGTAATATAGGAAAACATAATATGTATTAGGTTAAAATTATATGGTTGATTAAAAATTTAAAGGCATAGATACACCTTTTTAGGTAATATGTGATGGGAGTATAACATGATTATAGTGATTTTGGGAGAAATTTATGGTAAAACAACCATGGTTATAATATGTTTTTTAAGGTAAAGTTTATTTTAAGAAAAAATAATTTATATTTTGTGGACATAATTTTCTACGTATTGATAGTATATATGGTTAACATGATCATTGATATTAAGTTAATAATCATAAATTAAGATTACATTATTTTTTAGGAAAAAATAAACTATATATCAAACCATAGTTGTTAAGATTTATTTTAATAATTAATTTTGTTTCAAGGATGTTCATAATGTTATTGTGAATGTTATAGAAATTATACTAATATAGTTTTACAAAAAGAAAAACTAGTATATTAGGTGACAACCCATCACATCCAGAACATTTGTTGGGATTTAACCCATAACCAAAGGGAAACAAAGGTGCAACAACTAAATATGTCCTAATTTATTTCCTACATAATATGACATTATTTTTGCGTAAATGATTTGATTGAAAATTTTTATTTTAATCTTTGGATGCTCCTATTGAGGTTTAAATATTAGTGTATTACATTGGATAACTTGTGCTAACTATTTTCATATTGGTAAATATTTAGAGATAAACTAAAATAATTTTCATGATTTTATGAATCTTATGATATGTAAAAATTTAATTTTATTACTTTTTTCATATAAAAGGTTCATTTTGTATATTCATTTCCTCGAGTAAGAGATGAAGTTGAAGTTGATGAAATTCAAACAAAAGGATGAAATTATTCTTATTAAATAGAAATATATCATGTAAATATATTTCTTTTATTTCTTAGTCTAGATGGTAAATCAATTCCCCAAAACTAGGAATATAATCTTGAAACAAAAATGTTATTCTATTATAGGAATTTATGATGTATTAATGGTCTTTTTACCCATCACAAAATTATGGATTTTGTGTTTTGAACTTTCGGATAACCATGTTCTCTATCACAACATATAATAATTTTTGTTGTTGTTTTCCCTACCATTTCTATATTTTCACTTCCCACTAATGTACACATATTTTAAAAAAATGTTTTGAGTTATTCTAGATGACCATCGTATTTCCCTTTCAGTCTTTTTAAAAATAATTTCTATTAACACTTTTATAAAGTGGGTCTCCGAAAATGGTTTTTTCAAATATAATAACCTTTTTTCTGAAAAAAAGTTTAAATTGTGAAGATTTATTTATTAAAATTTGTTGATAATGTAACACTCAGATATTTTTAATCTAATGATAATAGGATTGATAGAATATACAATATCCAACATTATGCTCAAACAACGCAGAAAATATATTATTCAAACATGACTATTATAACATATCCATTAAATTGGTATGTTTGAATAGGAATGACTGAATTATGAACATTTTACGGAATACGCGTGTATTGAATAATTTCATTGGTTATAAATTTATTATAAATAATAATCATTTGAAAGTAAAATAAATGTTTTTATAATAAAACTATTTTGATGTGTGTAATCTGTTATTATCATAAATAATTTAAATTAATAACTATTTATGAATTATTTTAATGATATTTAAATATTATATATTTAATTATATGTTTTATCATTCATCAAATATTTTTTCTAGGCTTGTGATATGAAAAATAAAATTTTATACCTAGAAACAATGGTTTTGTAAAAAGTGGTTTTATTTTATTTTGCACACAAATTTTTATATTTTCAGTTTTTGAGAATTTGTGAAAGTTTATTTGAAAAAAATTACATCATTTTTTAAACCAAAAATTAAAAATCATCTTAGGGTGAATTTTTTAGAATATTTTGAAATTATTATTTTTACGATGAGTAGGGAAAAATAATAATTCCAATTGAAAAAACATCTCATTTAAATAAATTAAAAGGAATAATTTTGTTTTAAATTGTTTTAAAAGTAAAATTAGTTCAATTATATTTTAATTAATATTATTTAGTATCTTTTAAATAATTTTATGTTGAATTTTGATATAAAAACTTTTTATATTAAAGAAAATGTTTCTTTTGAAAACTTCTTTTTCATCGTGCTTACGGGTTCAGTTGTAAAATTAATTATACTAATTATATGAATTTAATTTTACAATATGGATTTTTTATTTTTAATCATAATAATTAAAATTATAAAATACGTTCAACTTAACTTTTCGTCATAATGATTAGTAAAATGAGTAAAAAATATGTTACTATGGTTAAGTGTAAAATGGTTTTACAAGGGGTTAAACTAAACCGATACGGGATAAAATGGCCTAAAAACCTTTTTAATTTCTATATATGGACATATTTATATATTATATTTTCTATAGATTTTTAATGGTCCATATTTTATCCATTTTTGGAGTGTAAAAGTGGTCATATTTTATTCATTTTAAAAATTTCATGTGTGTCCTCTCCCCCACGTTTAAAAGGGCACCCACTCACCTATACTCTCCACACTTCAAGAGAATTTTGATTGGGAAAATAATTGAACATATAATTTCCTTAAACAACTCCCCATGATCCATGGTTTTATCTTAAAACCACATTGGAAAGGATTTAGGTATCAACCTAAAGAAGTTGTTTGAATAAGATGTTAAGTTTTCAACCATGTTCTTTGATTTTATTTCTTCTTCAAACTCCAACGAATTTTATTCAACTATTATTTAATAATAACAAAATTTTCTCAAAAATATTTACATTTTATTATGTAAATTTAGTATTCTATATCCATATCATCCATAAAACGTGAAACAAAACTGCCAATCATGTGTACAGCGGACTACCACCTCTTCATTTTCCATCACCACCTCACATGGCTGGATATAATGATCGAAATAATATTTATATATGATATTTATAACCTAATTATACATATATAATTATAATATCACAAATAACTTCTTACCTTCAAATCCATTAGAAAACAATAACATTGCTCATGTGTATTGGTGGACTACCTCATCCATGAACCATGTGATTTTTCTAATTTTATTTTAACATGAATGTTAATCAGGGAAGATTTAAAAAAATATTGAAGATATATATAGCAACCCAATCTTAAAATACATGGATATTTCATCATTTTAGTTTAATACTTAGTGCTTTTAAAAAATACACGCTCGAGGACTGTAATTGTTTAGTGTCATTAGACACATGAAAACAAAATCTTATATCCTAGTGAAAGATCTTCAACATCTTCCATAATGATCTCCACCTATAGTACATCTATATAAAACATTTCTTCATAACCTAAAGAAAGGAAACATATGAAATGGTTGATAAAAAATTATTAATAAGGGTAAGTAATGAAAATTCATAAGCATAATATGAACATAGGGGTTTTATAATGTGATCATAACATTAGAAGATGTTACCCTATATAACCATGATAATGAGCATTAGTTGTCGGATAATTATTGGAAGTTCATAAGATATGGATCATAAGGAATTAAATATCATAATACATGAAATCATAACCATGAAAAAATACATAGGATTATTTTTTTACATAAAATAATAGAAACTTTTATAACAAGGATACCTACCATGATCTTTATAAATTGATAGGCTTGGGCTACCACCTGTGTACCTACTTTGGGCTTGACTAAAAACATGCATACACACATTATTTTAGGCTTGAGATAAAACCCATATACCTTATTTGGTCTTGGTCTAGAAACCCATATACCCTCTTTCTTTTTGGGCTTTCACTTTAACTCGTATACCACATTTCTTTTAGGATTGGGCTATAACCCGTAAACCCTCATTCTTTTCAGGCTTGGGATTCAGCCCGTAGACCCACTTTATTTTAGGATTGGGATAAAACTCATAAAACATATTACTTTTAAGGATTATAATTCAACCCATATACCATCTTTCTTTTATGATTTGGCTATAACCCATAAACCCTCTTTCTTTTTAGGCTTCAGTTTCAACCCATATACCCTCTCTCTTTTAGTATTTGGCTTCAACTTGTAAACCCCCCTTTCTTTTTAGGCTTGGGATGAAACATGTGTACCATTTAAAATCATATAAAACATTTCATTAACCAATTATTTTGAGGGATATAGGTCCCACCCATATCATACTAAAATCATTCACACATATTCCACAAGATAATAAAACATTCATCATATCATAAACCAAAAAATGAGAGAGCTTTTATAAATATAAAATAATAACCCATGAAATGAAATGGGCATCATTAAAATTTCATCACATCATAACCTATGAAATGATATAGGTTTCATAATCACTTTATAAAAGCTAACCCATGAAAGAGAAATGGATTTTCTAAACATTCAATCTGTGGAAGAGAAATGGGTTTAATAAAGACCATGACATTAAGCATAACCCATTAATAGAAAGGATACAAACGGAACCTTTAGATCATTTAAAAAAAGGTAATTAGTAACATAAATGGATTTCTGATTATATTTAAAGTATTTGTTAAAACAATTTCTTGTATTTTCTTGAAGTGGATATCCTTTCTTCTTAGAAAATTTCATTTTGATACATAAAACCATTAATAAATCATTTTCAAAGAAAACACATTGGAAACCTATAAAAAAGACTTGAAATAATTTTTTTAAAAAATTTCCTTGTAAATTATTTTTAAAGACTATTTCTTATAGATTATATTTTTATATGTGAAATGGAATCCTCAAAGGAATGATGGCGGGTAAATCTGTACATGTCATTCGAGGTAAAAAGAACATTCCACTTGCACAGAAAAAAGGTTAGAAGGAATTCCATGTTTGGAAAGTGAAAAGAAGATTCCCTTCTGGTGTTTGGTCAAAAACAAAAAGGATAAAAATTTATTTTAAGGCTTTTAGTATAATATTCTTAGAAACCCTTTTAGAAACATATATTTCTGACTAAATGGAGGGTAAAGTTAGTATATCATAGAAACACATTCTTTATGATCTTATGTACCAAGGAGTATAAAATGGTACCAATACATGAATATAAAATGAAATAATAGATTATAAAGAAACTCATGAGTGTTCTTGAGATATGGATCATAAGATTTCATCTAGGGAAGCATAAACGTAAACAATCTCTAAAAGCGATGAGATTTTCCCAATAAACTCTTATCACTTGGTACCATGAGATTACACTCTCCATGTAAGAAAAATAAGTTACATGAAGTTGTAAATATCATTAAAATGATGAGATTCGTGATAATACATGTCAAATGAAAGTAAATACACCTCCCATAATAGTTTTGTATTATAACAACACATGAGTCTCAAAGACGGAAAATTGAGACAAAACTATTTTAACAATTTGGTATCTTTTGAAACATAAACCCCATGAAATAAGGATCAATAAAATGGAAATGAGAAAAACAAAAAATTTACGAATAATTTAATTATTATACAATCATGGTTTGTACATACACCACAAAAAATTAAAGTGTGGCAAACAAAACATTCATCTCTTGAAAATTTAATGTGAGATGAAATCCCCTTACCCTGTGTCTTGACTCTCTCCGTACATGGGCATGCTTCCTCTATAATAAATATAAGTTTGTCATAAATATTTTACAGAATAATTTACTTATATGTATTACCATATATTGTTTTATTTTGAACTTATATTACCCACCTTTTAAACATCCTATGTTAAAGTTCCACTTTGGGTAATATTCACTTTGTTCTTTGCATGTGTCTTTGTTTGATATTGCATTGGTCCTTATTATTATATCATGATTATAGAATGTAGATAATGATATAAATATAATTTTTTTCTAGTATATGTATATTATAATAATTTATATCATAAAATAGTAAAATTAGAATTCACTGTTCATGGAGACCATAAGTCGTATGTAAGCATGAACATTGTTTCTCTTTTTATTGTCATATTGATAGAATATATTTAAATGACATATGTATATATATGTGTATATAAATGTATATATATGTATATACATGTATATATATGTGTATATATATGTATATATATGTATATACATGTATATATATGTTTGTATGTATGTATTTATAATTACTCCAGTATAATAACTATATCATATAGGTCATATAATTTCATTAAACCCATTCCTAATACATTCTATATGGTGTGTGAACGAATCACATCGCTTCGAGGGGGTGGTAGTCCACACTTTCTCAAACAGGATTATGATATTAACACCAAATGGAAAGTAAGTATTTTTGTGTTTTAAAATGAATAAATAAGCTTAAATAGATAATAAATATATAATATTACTTATATAATATATTGTACATCATAATTTCCACCATGATTGGGGGTTAATGAGAAATGAATAATCATCATTTCGTGGGGAAGTAATTCACCATATACAGAAACATTATGTTTGATACCCATTAGATGTAGGTGTGTGTAATTTTATGTCAAAAAAATTTCATAAAAACATTATAGTATATGTATTATACTTATTTATTCACTAAATAATTAAATAAAGAGAGAAGATAGGGTGAATAAGGACAATAAATGAAAGGGTCGTGAGAGAACATGTTACCTCATAATCGGGAAACACCCTTTTGGTTTGTGGAAAAAGACTTCCTTAAGATAGTTCTTCCCAAAACCAGGCTTCAAGGTATAAGGGAGGATTTTTGGAAGGATACATGGTAAGATCTTGGATTAACTTAAGAGTTTTTAGAGGCATGAGGAATGGGTAGAGGTGGTGGACTTTAATAGGGAAAGAAAAGGACTCACATGGAATTTTTAGAAACAGGTTTGGTGTGGACATGTTCTAGCCTAAAAAAGTCCTGCCAAACCAACAAAACACTGTAATGTAATGTTAATGGGAGATCTATGGACATAAAATGTGTTTTTTATAAGTTTATAGGTCGTTTAGTCCCTTAATTTTAATGTTTGGTCCCTAATTAAGCTTAATTTGGCCTTAATTGCTGAGATTTATTTTAATCACTTTGACAAATCATTTTGGTCAAAAATTAATGTGGTATTATTAGATTCTAAATGATATCCTAAATAAAATTTTGTATGTTGGTTTTTCAAAATTCAATTCACAAAATCATAAAAATTAAGATTAGTATTAATCCTGCAGATGGGACGAAATAACGGGGTTTTTTAAGAAGAAAAATGATCAAAATTTTGTTAAGATTTTATATTCAATTTCAAAGTGTAATTGAATATAATGAATTAAATTTAACTAATAGATGTAATATTTATCTAATTATACCTAAAAAATTTATAATATCATTAAATATTTATAATTAATTAATCAAAAAATATAGTTTTTAATTATAAATTAGTATTTCCACTATTCATAAAAAATTGATGTTTCTTAGAAAAATCCCAATAAATCACCCTAGGATAATTTTGATGCTATGAATTAAAAATTTATGTTTAGTATTTCATATAAAATTTATAAATGTGTCTGAAAATTATTTTATTATTATTGGTGGTTTATTCGTGAAAATCATATTTTTAATATAAGTGTACTTTACCAAAAAAATATTGCCTTTCCTTATCATTACGATTTGTTTACATAAGTCAATTATAAAAAATATTTAGAAGGTATATTTAAAATTATTATAACTTTGTTTAAAAGATAGGTTATTGTTATCTTATTTAAATAACTCAAAAAAATAAACGATATGTTTCGTAGAAACTCAGTGTTGCGTGTATTGTATGCCAACTTAGTGATATGTGTATCATACGCCAAGTTTGTGTTGTGTGTAATGTATTCCAAGTTAGTTCTATATTAAAGGAGAATTTTACTTAGTTCATTTCAAGATATAAATGATAATTTAAATTTATTCTAAAAAATTGGTCCATAAAAACTCAGGGTGTTATATTCAACCCCGCTTAAAATGATTTTTCCCTCGAAATTCGTCTAGGTTATCAAAGGATTAATGATTTAAAGGTTCATTTATAGAAACTCAAATCGTAAAAATGGATTCTCAAAATTTCCTTAAAAACTTATATTTTTCACCAAAACGGTGACATAAGTAACTCAAAACGAGATTTTAAAATTAAAGAACATAGGTGGGAAGCAAAATCATGGACATGGAAGGGAAATTATACAATCAAGTTTTGATGGAGACAGATAGAGATCGCGATCAAGAAAAAGATAACACTAAAAAATACATATATTTAAGATGATATAAGAAACCAACTTATTCATCTAAAACATAGGTTTAAGATAACATTTTTGGTTTCAAGGTATTTTTTCCTAATGTTATAGAATTTTCAAGAAAAGATATACTTTCATGGTTTTTGGAAAATGTCACCCTTTGTTGTTTGTTTATCCACTTCACCTATTTATCAAAAAAGGGAAGGTGAATTTTCCATTCCTCAAGTACTAACAGATCATGAGGCCCTTAATATGTCACTACATTTGTCATCAGTTATCATCAACATAATGTAGTTTGAATAGGATTACCAATATGCATAAATCCTCATACAGAGAGACGACACTTTATTCTTACTTACTTCATCTGAAGTTTAACTTCAAAATTCCATAAATATTTTTCATTATAACCCCTATAAAGTTTTAAAATTCAAGTATTTATATAGAAATTCATGAAATCATCTTAACATTGATCTCCCATATATCAATATGTACAACTTGGTTACCACAATCCAAATAGGTGAATAAGCTCATCATATATTCCCTTGAAACACGGTAATAAGCTTAATTACCGTAAATCCTTTTGGAAAAGATAAATTATTACCTATTCCAGTGATTATTGGATATATTATTTAAATACAATAAGGTATAAACTTCATCCTTGTAGACATAGAACACTTTGTCAATAATCAGTTTGAGGGTGATCCATACCGTCCAATTTACTTATTCATATTAATCATATCTTTATCCAAACATCATTTTCTCAACGTTATTAATTAATTAATGGTTACCTTACCTTAAAAAAATTTTCACCATTCCATGAAATCATTTTTCTATGCCTTCATAACCATTCAAAATTTCCTTTTCAGTCCTTACTGAAAACTTATTTTGAAAATACCTATATAATCTATGTTTCATATAACGTAATATTTGAATTCAAAAACATAAATACTTCATTAGTTGTCCCTTATTATTAGACCATTACTTAGGCATCATCAACTTATTCCAAAATACCACTTTCCTATAATATGAAATATAAACCATGTCTTAAGGTTCCTCAATCATAAACCTATCATTATTCTTATGATTAATGTAAACCATACTGGAAGAACATCACATACCTTTGACATATCATTTTCAGTCTATTTATATTGAGAAGTATAACCAATACTCTTACCACCTACCTATTTCTCCTAATTAGCTTTCCACATGGGAAATAGAATTTCCTATTTCCCATAATTCCACATCTAAAACATTAAATGTTAACCATATTCCTTATAGTTTTCTCCATTGACTAAAACCGGAAAGCACAGGGTGAGAAATAGATATCATATAATAATGGAACATAATCATTGAAATTTACTTATAGGATTTATAAAGTATGACACCTTCCTTAATCAATGACACCTTAGTTTTATCCTATGTTATTCATATTCAACTTCAATTTTAATCATTCTTGATGGTTTGTGAAGTGTTTTTGAATTATTAAAGCATATCCCCCATCTGTGTCCAACCAGGTGTGTAGAATGGCCTATTTTCATGTACCAGATTACCCCGAGTCATGCCCAAAACTCCTTGTAGGATTTGTTACCCCAAGGTACATTTATACCAGAGCCACATCCACTTATAGTATCAAGATATGGATGTATTTATCCGAAACCACTCACTATATACTTTACCAATATTCTAGGACATTTTCCTAAATGTTAACTAATCATTATACTTATCCTTATAGCCATCCCTAGATATATATTTCGAAATATACCTAGGGATATCATTAAATTTCTCTCATCATAGTTTTGAAAGGTTGATTAAACCTTTCCTTTCATACCAACTATAGGGTCCCAGGATTAACATGCATGGATATTAAATCATTTTAGATGAATATTTAGTACATCACAAAAATACAAGCTTGAGGATTGTAATTGTTTAGTATCATAGGAAATACGGAAAAAATATTATATTCTAGTGAATGATCTTCAACATATACCATAAATATCTCCACATTTATTACTTCTACCTAAAACCCTTCTTCGTATCCATGATAAAGAAAACATAAGAAATGGGTGATCTAAGATGCTTATTAATGTTAAATAATTAAAATACATATTTATAACATGAACATAATGGTTTGATAAAATTATCGTAACTTTAGAATATCATACCCTATATACCAATTATCATAAACACTAGTTATTTGATAAATCTTAGAATTTAATAAGCCATGAATCATAATGAATTAAAATCATGAGCCATGAAATCATAACTAAGGAATAAGACATAGGATTTGTAGAATAAATAAAAGAATATATAATTTTATATAATGGTTAACTACCAAGACCTTTATAACATGATACGCTTGGGCTACAATCTGTGTACCTATTTCGAGCTTTGTCTAGCAACCCCTGTACCCACATTCTTTTAGGCTTGGGCTACAACCCATGTAACAACATTTTTTTAGTCCTGGGATATAATCTGTATACCTTCTTCAGGAATGGGATAGAGACCTATATACCCTATTTAATTTTGGGCTTCAGCTCCAACCCATATAGCCTAATTATTTTAGGATTCATCTACAACCCATAAACCCTATTTCTTTTCAAGCTTGGGCTTCAAACCATATACCCTATTTCTTTTAAGATTGGGATAAAACCAATAAACCCTCTTTCTTTTTAGGCTTGGGATTCAACCCTTACACCCTATTTCTTTTAGGATTGGAATAAATCCCATAAACCCTCTTTCTTTTGAGGCTCGGGATTCAACCTTCATACCCTCTTTCCTTAAGGATTATGCTACAACAAATAAATCATCTTTATTTTCAGGCTTGGGCTATAACTCTTATACCCTTTAAGCTCAGATAAAACTTATCATTTTCTAATTCATTAGAGGGAGACCTAGTTCCCACCCATCTAATAGTAAAATCAGTCACACATGTGTTATAAGATAATAAAACATTCATCGTATCATAAACTATAAAAGGAGATAGGCTTTACAAACATAAAATAGTAACACAGGAAATGAAATGGGTATAATTAACATTTCATCACATCATAACCAATGAAAATAGATAGGTTTTGTAATCCCTTTATAAAAGGATAACCCATTAAATAGAAATGTATTTTATAAACATTCAACATGTGGAAGAGAAACGAGTTTCATAAAGACCATGACATTCAGAATAAACCATTCAAAGAAATGGTATGAATGGAATATTTTGATCATTTCATAAAGGGGAAAGAGTAACATCAACGGATTTCATCATATATGGAAAGTGGGTTTGAAATATCTTTCAATATGTTTCTTCAGAATAATATACATTCTTTTTTGAAAAATTCATTTTAATACATAAAACCATTTAAAAATCATTTTCTTAGAAAATAACTTGAAAACCTATAAAGAAGACTTGAAATCATTTTCAAAACCTTTTTCTTTGGAAATTACTTTTAAAAAACATTTCATAAATATTATCCTTTTAAAATTGAAAAGGAATCCTCAAAGGAAAGATGACATGTAACTTCGTAAATGTCATATGAGGTGAAAAGAACATTCCTTTTGCACGATAAAAAGGTTGGAAGGAATGCCATGTTTTTAAATTGACAAGAAGATTCCAGATAAGATTTTATTAAAATATAACAAGGGTAAATTTTCTTTTAAATATGTTTCTATAATATTCTTTGAATCCCATTTTAGAAAACATTGATTTTTGACTGAAGGGAGGGTAATGTTGGGATTTCTTAAGCACACATTATTAACTATCTTATAAACTAAAGAATATAAGATGGTACCAATGAATGAATATAATGTGAATTAACAGAGTATAATTAATCTCATGAGTATTCTTGAGAAATGGATCATAATATTTCATCAAAGGAAGTGTAAACTTAAACAATCTTGAAAATCAATGAGATTGTCCCAATAAACTATTATTACATGGAAACTTTGGATCATAATCTATATGTAAGAAAACTAAATTACATGATGCTTTAAATATCAATAAATTATTAATATTAATGATAATAAATGTTAAATTTAATCATATACACCTCATAAACGAGTTTAGGTTCATAACAAGACATGAGTCTCAAATAAGGTAAATTGAGACAAAATTGTTTTAACGGTCTGGTGACTTTTAAAACGTAAAACCCATGATATAAGGATAATAAAATGTACATGTGAATAACCCAAAATTTATTTATTAGATAAATTGTGTAAAATTATATGAAGTAAATACCCCACACAAAAGAAATGAGTGGGGAACATAACATGTATCTCACAGAAATTTAAAGTCAGATTAAATCCTCTTACCTTGTGTCTTGACTCTCTCTGTACTCATAAAATATTCCTGTAAAATAAATATAATTTTATTATAAATCTTATATATATGAATATAATTATATCTACTACCATATATGGTATTATTATGAACTTATATTACCCACTTGTTAACAATCCTATGTTAAAGTTTCACATCGGGTAATATTAACTTTGTTCCTCACATGTGTCTTACTTTATTATAGCATTGGTCTTTATAATTATATATTGATTATAGAATGTAAATAATGATATAAATATCAGGTATATATAGTATATGTATATTACAATAAATTATATCATAAAAGAGTTAAAACTAGAATACACCATTTATGGAGACTGTAAGTTGTACATATGTGTGAATGTTGTATTCGTTTTTTTTTTGTATTGAATAAAATTATATAAATTACATATATATATATATATATATATATCATTAATATAGTAGAATTATTACGTCATATATATCATATAACTTCATTAAACCCATTTTGAATACATTCCATGTGGTGCCTGAACGAATCACATCGCTTTGAGGGGGCAGTAGTCCACACTGCCTCAAATGAGATTATCATATTAACACCAGATGGAAGGTAAAGATGTGTGTGTTTTAAAAGGAATAAAAAAGATTAAATACATAAAAAATCTTATATTTTAAAAATATAATATATTTTCCATCATGATTTCCACCATGATTGTTGGTAAAAGAGAAATGAACCATCATGGTTTCCTAGAGAAGTAATTCTCCATACACATAAACATTATGTTCGATATCCATTAGATTAAGATGTGGGTAAGTGTAGGTAGAAAACATTGCATAAAAATACTATTTTATGACGGATAGTATTTTTTCAAACATGAATTGATTAATTAGAGTAGGGTGGTGGTAGAATGAAAATAAAGGAAAGGATCTTGAGATAAGATGATACCTCTTAATCATGTAACATCCTTTTTGTTTGTGCCAAAAGGTTTCCATGAGAGGTTTTATACCCAATGGGGGGATTCACGGTTGAAGGGATTATTGTTTGGAGGATACTTGGTTAGATCTTGGAAAAACATAATAGTTTTGAGATGTATGAGGAATGGGTATTGGTGGTGGCCTATTATTGAGAAGGAAAAGGACTCACGTGGAATTTTTAGAAACAAGTTTGGTGTTCACATGTTCGTAACTAACCAAAATCTTACCAAACCAAATAAATATATAATTTAAGGTTTATGGGAGAAATATAGACATAAAATGGGTTTTCGAAAAGTTTTTAGGTTGTTTGGGCCTTAATTGTAAGGTTTGGTCCCTAATTATGTTTAATTTGGCAATAATTGCAGTGATTAATTTGAATCAATTTTACTAATCATTTTGGTAAAAAATTAATTTGGACTTATTATATTCAAAATATTATCTTGAATACAATGGTTTATTTTAGATTTTCTAAATTCAATTTATAGAAGCAAAAAAAATTAATATTAGTGTTAATCACCTAGACTGGACGAAATATCAATGTTTTTAATGTAGAAAAATGGTCAAAAGATTGTTAAGATTTTATATTCAATTTCTAAGTGGAATTGATTATAATGGATAAAATTTTATTAATAGATGAAATATTTATCTAATGTGACCTTAAAATAATTATAATATCATTTACCAGTATAAATGAATTAAGAAAGTTTTTATCTAAAAAGCAGTACTTTTCACTATTCATCAAAAAATGTTGTTTCTCAGAAAAATCACAAAAAATTACCCTAGGATAATTTCAAAATTTTAAAAAAAAATATTATATTTGTTTTATAAACTTACATTTCTATATGTGTCTAATATTAATTTTATTATTAACGGCGGTTCATTTAATAAAACAGTGTTTTTAACATAAAAGGTCTTTAAGAAAAAAAAATTATCTTTCATTATCAATATGTTTTATTTATATAAGTCGATTATAAAAAATATTTAAAAAATATTTATTACTATTCATATAATTGTGTTTAACTGCTAGTATATAATTATCTTATGTAAATAATTAAAAAAATAAAAGAGATGCTTCATTGAAACTCAGTATTGCATGTATCGTATTTGAACTCCTTGTTGTGTGTATCATACGCTAAGTTGGTGTGGAGTGTAATGTATGCCAATTTAGTTCTGTGTGAAAGGACTCTTTGACATAGTGCATTACAAGATATAAATGAAAATTTTAATTTATTTGCAAAAAAATTGTCCATAAAAAACTCGAGGTGTTAAAATATATATGATATAAAAATGATTCTTAAAATGTTAAATATTATTTACCATAATTTCATTCCATCCATTAAAAAGTAGAAACGACACTCAAGAATATGTATGTCGTACTATCTCCAGAAATAGTATAATTTATTTTTTTATCGCAAAATTTTATAGATAATAATAAAAACATATATAATGAATATATATGATATTTATATCATGATTAATATTATAGATATGTTGTAACCATGATAAATTTACAAATATTGAAACTAATAACCCAAAAAATTCATAAAAAACAAAGTAGTTATTACCCAGAAAATTAATTTTAACACGGAATTCATAATAAATGGTTGAAAATGGATTATAAGTAAATATTATATGGTACGATATATATTTTTGTTTTAATACAATAGATTTAGAATAATAATATATTTAATATATAGGAAGTTAGGGTTTCTATGAAGGAATTCGAACTTGAAGTAATGGAATCTTTCTCAGTTTCCATTATTGAGTAATATTTTAATGGTATGCACAAAATTTATTTTATAGTGTTTATATACAACCCTTTTTTTGATATATAATTAAAACATCATAATTCAATTTATTTTAATTTTAAATTAAAATTATTTCATCTGAGGGGATCTTACTCGAAATTTACAAAGTGGAAAGGGGTTTTATAACACAATTTTTTCATTGGTTTATATTACTTCTTCATTCTCTTTTATAACTTAAGATTATATGTTTAATGGCCTGTTATAGTATTATTTTATAATTCCACTATTTTTATTGGTATTTTCATTTGATACATAGAATCAGTTCATTGATAATTTATCACATCAACAGTGTGATCATTGAAAGAGTTTTCATCAAAATTTCCACTCCATAGAGACATGAATGGTATTATGCACCTATTTATTATAATTAGGTGTACCTACTACACATTTTATATGTAATATCATGAAAATATTTATATTAATTGTATCTAATGTTTCATTTATAATTTTTTCTTTCATAGGGCTTACGATTCAAAAGTTACAAATGTGGTAAGATAATTAAGTTTCAATCTCATTTTAATTTGGTTTTTTTATGCACAAATTTCACTTAAAAGAAATTATATGATAATTATAAAATTAGTACATTTAATTTTATTCTCATTTGATTATTCATTATGATTTCAACTACTATTACAATTTTACTCTCTTTTCTACATAAAATCATTGTTAAAATGTTTTTACAAATATAAAACTATATTTATCTTTTAAATCGAAAATGATTTTTGTTCCATATCCATGATTCCAAAAAAATACATGAATATTTTTATCTTATCCAGATATTTTTTAATTTCTTTTTTTACCATGTTTTAATTTTTAAAAAATCATTAGAAATTTGTATTCTTTTTTTCATGAAAATGTACTTTTTGAAATTTTACTGAAAATGTGAAAGGAATATTTGTTTTCAAGTACAAGTAATGTATTGAATTTTTCCACCTAGAGACAATTCATTGATTTAAAGCCTCCATTACATGTTTTCAAGGTTATTTTTACGTAAAATGTATCTTCTAAAATCCCTGATATTTTTGTAATAGTGATTTTTAAACTAAAAAAAGGGTATTTTCTTGAAAATATTTTTAATGATATTTTATGGTATTTTTATTCATCAATGAAAAAACCAATTAGTTTTAAATATATTTTACTGGTGATATGTTCTAATGATACCACCCCATTAAATATGACCATATGTTGTATTTAAATTCACATTCTTGATTAATTTTTCATTCATTAACTTCCCCACGAAACATTTACATTATTTTAATCATTGGACATTACATTTACATTATATATCCATATTATTTGTATCATAAATATTTATATTTCCTAAACTATATCACATATCTATATATGGTTTTTTAATTTTAACATTTTTTGATTGAATAGGGAATTATTGATAATTCATATTATTTACTCAATACATATGTTTTTTGAAAATGCACCTTGTTTATGAATTGAATTAAACATCCAATTTATGAGTAATGAATTGGACATGGAGTTACATGTGGGCCCGGATTATAGTTCACCCCTCGGTGCATCGAGAGCTCTCATGAGACAAATCAAAAATCTAATATTAAATGGGTTTATGGTATATAACTACCCATCGATTAATATGCCTTCGAACAAGGATTTTATTGTATATATGTCCTGATGTCTGAAATCATGATGACCAATATTAAGACTTTCCTTCAATGATAATTTTATTATTATTATCCATGATATTTGTTAATTTGTAATAAATGAGACCCCAAAAACCTAGAGACGGTGTTCACTTTATTACATTGGCATGGATATAGGGGGTCTGATCATGAATGACGAATTAGTTTAGTTGTATTAGAGTGGTCAACACAAACATGATAACCATTTTTATTGGAAATATAATATAAACCATAGTAATGAAAAACATTCAGCATCCTTGAACTAATTAAAATAATTCTTCATCAAATCCTTAGGAAGTGATAAGAAAATAAGGTAGATCAAAAATAACTAGTAGTGGTTGTGTAAAGTATGAGTTATTATGATAAGATAAGGTATAATAAATAAGTCATAGTAAATAACTGAAAACCCATGTCTTTTAATCAATAACATGATCTTGAAATGAATATTTGGATAATATCAAAATAAAAATATCATGGATAATAACAATTGAATTAAAAATTATGGAAATGCTTAATATCTGACATCATAAGCTTGGACATCATGATATCTACACTATTAATACCTTTTACTAAATCAATTTAAAAAAATGGGTAGGTATACACTAAAAACCCATAGAATTTGGTAAACTGATTTGTATCATGAGACATGTCAATGCATTGAGGGGCTATCGATAATGGGTTCCAACATATCACTACAGGTCTAATGGATTCCTTAAATATTAAATAATCAATTAAATTCATAAACAATATTCCTTATCAATAAATGTTTTTATTGAATAATGAATATGTAATATCAATATTTCCCTTGTCAATTATACAAATTTATAATTAAATTAATGTATGTTAAATTGTTTTATAATTTAAGAAATAATCATATCCATGACACAATTAATATTTAAATTTAAGAGAAATATGATGTCCAATTGTCAAAATAATGTGATTGTTTCAAGGGAAAGTTAACAAAAAAAATTTAAAAAAATATTGGAGAGTACCATCATATCATTTAAATATAGGTTTTATAATAAAATCATGTCCTTTGAAAAAATAAATTGGGTTTTCCCTTGAACATTCATTTTCTTCATTCATGTTACAAAGGGAAGAATGATTATACAAAAACATGGATACTCCTTAAATATCAAGAGGATGATAAAATTATTTGTTCTTATAAAGGATAAATGATAATATTCATATAGTAATAAAAATAAATCCTAAAAGAAAGTGTCATTGTAATGTAAATTCTTATAATTTCGGAAAAAATTAAATTGAAACCCCTTAAAACAATAAAAATGAATAGAATAATTAATTATCATGAATAAAAATATACACATGTTAAATATATTTAAGGGGTATTATATACCCCACATAAAATATAATATGTTCATAATAACAAATACGTCTTAAGAGAGTATAAATTGAGACAAAATCCCTTCCCTCGCACTTTTTTAATGTGATTTAACCCCTTATATAATGGGTTTAAATATGATATTAATTTAAAATAGAACCATATTCAAATTTAATATATCATATCTGATCATATTATATCATCTTTCCACCCGACCGTTAATCATATTTCATTATTTACATTGATTTGGGTGATAACTAATTCATTTTCTTATGCGTTTTTTGTCATAGAAGTTCCAGTTACTGTGAATGTGATGTAGTTCCATCATCTATGAAATAATATTGAAGTTATAATTATAATGTTTTTTAATTATATAAATTTTTGAAATCTTTCTTAAAATTTTAACAAGTAAGATCAATCATATGAGACGATAGGTTTTATGTATGCATGATTGACCTTATGATTTTCTTAATGGGTGAAAAGGTGTGTGTGTTTATGGTATATGAAATTTAAATAATCAATATTATGTCACAAATATCATAAATATTCATTGGTTCTATCATTATTTTTATCCATGTGAGTCGATTATGGAAAACAAATTTCATTGTTTCTCAAGCCGGTAATCCACTGTACACAGAAGTGGTGGTTTTATTTCCAATTTGATAGAGAATGATATGGATAAATATTATTCCACCAAAATAATAGAAACTCAATATATTTTAGATACAATTTTTATTATATTGTAATTCATATGAAATAATTTATGGTGGAAAATAAATAATTAAAAAATATATAGCTTGGTGAAAATATTTACCCTTCACATAAAAGAACATCCTTTGGATATATTATTAAGGATCCTAGGGTTGGTATTTTGGAAAAAAGAGAACAAATATAATGTTTATAATTATTTTTGGTAGATTTTTTTTGGTATTTGTTGAGATAAGTGTCTTGAGATGTGTGAATAAGTTAGGGGAATTGGGCCCATTTATAATTGAGGTTAGTGGCACACTTTTAATTTTTTAATGTATTTTTAATAATATCATTCACTTTTTTATAAATACATCTCCAAAAATTACAATATTAAAATTTAATTGTTATAAGTTAAATATACCAACAACCAATGGTTTATTATAATGTTTTTTGGTAATTTCTTCCCTTATAATTATATATTAACCCCAGATAAACCCATTTTTACCTTAACCATGGTGATTAATTTTTAATATTTTTACTATTCTTTATAACCAAAAATAAATTTTAACTTAATAACTAATAATAAATTTCTAAAAAAATATGTAATCCATTTTATCAAATTCAATTAATATAAGTGGTATTATTAAATTTAAAAACAAACCCTCAAATCATGTTCAAAAAATGGTTTTATAATAAACGAATTTTTCACACATAAGATGGGCTTATATTGACTATAAGACTAGTAATAAAAATTAGATCGATTTAAATCCATATATTTATACATATATTACATATATTATTTAAATAATTCATAATTTAGTATCATTTTAATTAATTTAAAAGTAAAGACATTATGTTTATTAGGGTTATTTGGGAAAAATCACTTTTTACATCCAAATGATATTAACTTTATCTCTGTTCAATTGATAGTTAATAAATTAATATTTTTAAATATTACAAAAAATTATTATAAATAATAATATGAATATTTAAATAATATAATTTCAATTTTTTATAAAATTTTATTTATAATCATACATTTCAAAAATTCATTCTAGGTTTACTTTGAAAAAAAAGATAAAAATCAATATCCAACCAATGAAATTTAAAATTTGTGTTCCATGAAATAATACAATGTGGATTTTGTTATAATTTTTTTAAAATAAAATATTCACTTACATTAATTTTCTCTCATTTTTTACATTTTTTCCTCTAAAAAAATTCAGTATCAAAATTTTATTGGATATAACTTTCTAAACAGGTGAGGGACATTCTTCATCATAACATCCTCTAGTTCCTAGATTTCCTCCTCTATTTTATGATTCTTCTAAATTACCTTCACTAATCAATTAATATTATTCTTCAATACTTTCTCTCTAGTTTCAAGAATCGAGATAGTTTCTTCATAAAAATAAAGATCAGGTCACAATTCTTTTTCTTCTTTGGTGATCACATACATTGGGTATGACACATACTTCCTTAACAATGATATAGGGAACACGTTATATAATTTAGATAGGATCAGTGTCATTTCTAAATAGTAATAAAAAAATCAGTTTCATTAAATAATTTCAAAATATTCAATGTACATGGGGATAAATTTCCCTTTCTTACCGAACCATATAACACCCTTTAATGGAAATACTTTCAAAAATATGTGATCTCCCACTTGAAATTCCAAATCATCCCTCTGTTTTTCATAATAACTATGTTTTCAATTTTGATATACTTAAATAGTAGTATAAATTTTATTTACCTTTTTTTATCCTCTTTATTTATTGGTCCTATAGGTTTACTTTCACCAACTTCATCCAAATAAGACAGAGTACAACATGTCTTGTAATAAAATGCTTCATATGGTCCCATTTAGATTTATTAATAAAAACTATTATTATAGTAAAACTCTAACAAAGGTAAATAATGATCACACATACTAAAAAACTCAATTTAACACGATATCAACATACCTTATAATTTTTTATAGTCCTTTCAGATTTTCCATCATTTAGAATATGGTAGGAAATGCTCAAATGATGCTTAGAATCAAGTGTATTTTGAAGAATGTTTCATAATTTGAAAGTAAATCAGAATCATGATAAAAAAACAATTGAAATAGTTGAACTATAAAGTACTATAATATCATTAATATAGACCCTCTCAAGTCTCTAAAGAGGTAAACCTTCACTTATAGTAAGAAAATGTGGATATTTGGTAAGGTGGTCAACAATAAACAATATTGTATCATTCTTTCTAGGAGTCTTTGGTAGTCTAATGACAATGTCCATAGTAATGGAATATCATTTCCATATAGGAATTAGTAGAGACTAATTTAATCATATAGGATGTTATCTCTCGGCCTTCTCCTATTGACAACCAAAGCATCTTGATACATAAACAGTAATTTCCCACATCATGTTATCCCACAAATAATGTTCCCTCAAATATCTATACATGTTGGTGCTACCAAGGTTTATACAGATATTATATATATATATATATATATATTAATAAAAAACTTCCTCTTTTAGAATAGGTATATATTGATCATATAAACTCTTCCCAAGCCCTAGAATTCAATCTTCACAAATGAAGTCTCCCAAATTCTTATCATTCATAGCTTTAATTATCCGATGAAAATTCTCTTCATTAAATTAGGAACTTTTTATCTGTTCTAATAAACATGGTATTGAATTTTTTTGAAATATTTCTAAAAAGGATTTTTTTTTTCTAAACATCCTTAATAATTCCAATCACTATCTTTACTTGATTCATGAACAAGGATCTCTTTCAATCCTCATTTTTGTCGAAACACAGTGATCTTTCCTACGCAATGCATCTGTTACATTATTTCCCCTCCCTAGGTTGTAGTGTATTGATATATCATAATCTATGACTAGTTAAATCCATCTTCTCTACCTCATATTTATATGTTTTCCAAGAAAGATGTATTTTATCCTATTATGGTTTGTGTAGATCTCACATATTTAACCATAGTGATAATTTATCCATATATTCATAGAAAATATTAGGAATGACAACTCAATATCATTAATTATATAGTTATATTCATAAGTTAGTAACTACCTTTATTCATGGGAAATAACATTATCATTCTTCATAAGGACACAACCAATTCCCTTATTCAATGCATTAATATCTCTCAAAAACCAATCATTTCAAAATAGTAGACTCATAATCATATCATTGACCTATTTCCTCTTCAATTATTCAAAACATTACTTATATTACTTTTTCCATGTGAATATAACCCCTTTATATGTAATATTGTTTAGAATGATATCCAATTAGGAAAAATATTGAACTAATTTCTAATATTAATATATAAAACCAATGAAACTATAAACAATTGTTGTGTTTGTTAGTTTAGGTCATTCCTATACATCCTTTTTATTTATAGGATCAACTAATATTCCATTCATATAGGCAACAAAGACAAGAAAAGAAACATCCTAAAGACATAATTCACACCTTTTAAATTTCTTATATAACTATTTTCTTCTAAGAGTATCAAGACTGATCTATATGTAATTTTAATGTTTCTCATATATTTTACAATATTCCAATATATCATCAATGAATACCAAAAACAATCATTATGATATTCCTTGAATAATATATTTATTAAATTAATAAAAAAAAATGGTGCATTATACAATCCAAATGGAATTACTGTAAACATTAAATTTTCATACATCATTCTAAATGTTGTCTTTGGAATATCTTCTTTCTTTACTCACAATTGATGCTGCCAACAGAAAATAAAAGGGTTTGAAAAATATTTATATCTATGAAGTTGACCAAATAATTCAATAGTGAGAGGTAGAGGACACTATTTCTTTATCATAATATCATTGATTTCTCTACAATCATGGTGCAGCCTCATGGGTATATATTTATTCATAATGAAAATAATAGGGGATCCCCAATGTAAAACACTAGGTTGAATAAATCCTTTATCACAAAACTCTTATTGTTGTTTCTTTGACTACATTATTTCCATAGTGTTTATTCTATATGGATTCTCTAATATTGGTCTTTCATCTGGGTTCAAATCTATGGAAATCTCAAATTCATGCTCTGATGTATTTCCATGTAATTACTCAAGAAATATACCAATGTATTCCAATTAAAAAGGTATTTACTCAATTAAAAGATTGCATTTTCCATCTGGAGATTGTGTCTACTCTTCTTCCACACGAATCACATTCAGATGTTCCATTAGGTGTGGATTTAGACATGCCTATGTTGATGAATTATCCCCTCTAATGACATGAAATTCCATATCTTCATCACGAATCATTATTTTATTCTCTTTGTAAAAAATTATTTCATTATATTTTTAAATCCAGTCCATACCAAGGAGTCTATCAACATCACCCATTGGTAAAATAACTATTTCTAAATATAGGGAATGTTAAATTGAAATAATTGGAATTTCCTAACACATCTTTGTTATAGTGAGACTTCCACTATGATTTTTGAGTTACAACTCCATTCTTAAGGTTTTGGGGAAATAGGTAATTTTCTTATAAAATATGGAAGATATAGAAGACTATGAGGATCCATAATTAAATAAATAATTAGATAAACTTGAGGCTATGATTTATTTACCTATCACTATATATTTATGAACTTCAACATTGGATGTAGTGATCACATAAGCTTGGAATTCACCCCTTAGCCTCTTATATGGTCGATTCTACTGTTGATTGAGTCATTAATAAGAAAAATTCACCATTTCTTTATAGTTTAAGCACTGGATACGAGTGTTATATTTCATTCCATTATATCCAGGACCCATATGACCCTTGTTTCCACACTTATTACACACTCCCATGCTGTTCAGGCACATTTTAGGAGGTCTCTTTCCAAAATTTTGACATTATGGAAATTACTTTATTTTCTTCTTCTTTGACATTCTTTATTTTTCTTGGTGTTCAACTGACCAATTTTTCAATCAATTACCTTGGAATATATAAAATCTATAAAATTTCTTCTATGTTTTTATGGAGCATAAATTATCCCACCATATGATAATTTTTTTTGAGAAACTAGTTACCTTCGAAGACATGGCCTAAGCCATTGAAAAAAATGGTCAATATTGTAATTTGTATTACATATGTAATATTTAGTATATCTAAATTTTTTTGTAAAGGTATATTCACTCTATATAACAATTTCTATTTCATTTTTCCTTAAGCTGAGAATATTTCCCTTCATTTCAGTTTGTTGCACATAAGAGAAATATTTTTTGAAGAATATCTATTTAAAATATCATATTTACATATCTTATATTTTATATTCCTACATTTTACTCTAGATCGGTGACCATAATTGATTAGATCCTCTTAGAGACAATATACTTAATATATAGACCTTTTCTTTTTATCACATCTCAATGCCATAAATATATCATCCAGGATTTTAATCCACTTCGTCGCTACCGATGCATTAGTAGTCCCACTATATGATGGGGGCTTTTTTCACATGAACCGATCCAATATAGAAAAATCAAACTTTTGAACAATAGTTTTTCCTATTTAGTAAATTTTATTCATCATAACCTTATTATGTTGTCCTAATATATCCATTATCTTCTTAGTTCCAATACCAGATGTATTCTCTATCTCGGCATAGAAATTTCTACATTTACCTTAAGTATAGATACTATTCGTTCTTAGAAGTTCCATTTCTAAAAAATGGAATATACTCGATTAGATCTGAAAATTATAAATTTTAACTACAAATATATAATTCTAAATTTCATATAACACTTAACATAAATTGAAAATTTATGCATTTTTAATCTCAGACACAAAAACATGGTTTCTAGGTGAATATCTAGAAATAATAAAAAAAATTGCAAATCCTTCATAGTCGGTTTTAAATAAAATGTGAATTAAACAAATCATATTCCCCATGAGTGTCAAACTAGGTTAATAGTAAGGGAACACTCATCGTCTAATAGAATGATGGTCGAGAATATTCTAAGTCCAACTCTTTTGGGGTTATTACCCCCAAGATGAATATGTTCCAAAACTCTATCCACTTGTAGTAGCTAGACATTAATGTATTTCTATGAAAAACCATATAATTTATAACTTAAAAAAAATCGATATTATTACAAAATTGAAATATCATAAATGTATAACATGTGGGTATGTTCCCTTTTCAATGTTTTCATAAATCTTGTTCCAAAGGTTTCAACAATACTTCCTCTCATAAGAACTGTAATAACCACAACTATAGTAACACAAAGCCAATGGTTTCTTTATTAAATTGGCATGGATACAATTTTTCCAGTCCTAGAGGATGGATTTGTTTACTATTCATAGAGATCCATATATATATAATACCCATTTTACATTGGGAATAAAATATAAATCATTGTAATGGAAAATAGTCAGCATCCTTGAACTTACTGAAAGACTTATTCTACATATCCTAGGGATTGGAAAAAAATTAGGGTAAGCTCAAATGATCGGTAAGGATTATGTAAAGTAGAATCTATCATGATTAGATAAGGAATAATCAATATGGAAATGTAAATAAATGAGAATACATTACATTTAATCAATAACAGTATCATGAAATGAATCTTTGGATAATATCAGTGGAAAATCTCATGGAAAATAACCAATTAATTCTCAATGAATGAAATAATTAATATTGGATGTCATGATTTAGACATCATGATTTCTATACCATCAATACCTTTCTCAAATATATTTTAAAATATGGGTAGGTATTCACCAAAAACCCATTTAATTTTTATAATTAGTTTGTATCATGAGACCTAAAAATGCATCAAGTGGATATCTGTAAATTGGCACAACCTATCACTACATGTCCTATGTATTCCCCATATATTGAATGATAAATTCAATTCATAAAAATTTTGACTTATCTAATAATGTAGGTATTGGATAAATAATATTAAATATAAATATATTCACCATCAATGAAATTACATTCAATGTAAAACACCATACGTAAAGGTAGTATACGGGTTAGAAAATAATCATATACATGACACAAAGAACATGGATATTTAATATAAATTTAATGTCTAATAATCCCATAAATTTGAATGTTTCAAGAGAATGTTAATGATAAATAAATTTAATAAAATATAATGGTGACTATATCATCATTTAAATATAGTTTTATTAATAAATTAATATCCTTTGGAAAAATAAAATAAATGGAAGTGAAATATTTAAATTATATTTCAATAAAGAGGTTTATTTTTAAAATAATTGATAATGTATATAACAAGTCAATTATCATAAAATTATTACAATAGTTTGGTTTTCGTTATTGTATTACACGTTGAAAATATGCCTTTATAATTTTTGTAAAGAAATTCAAAAACGAGCCTTTCCAAGAACATTAAAAAAATTCATTTAAGACCTTTTAAAAAGTAAATTATAAATTAAAATTTATTTATAATGTCATTGGTTTATTAAAAATTAATTTTTTAAATTAATTTTAAAAAATATGGACATAGAAGAAAAATATATATGATTAAAAGTGAAATAAAATAATTTTTTTGATTTAAATATTTCTTTTCATGATTCGAGTTCCAAAGAGGGGAAAATTTAGAATAAATATGTAATATACCTAAATATCAATAGGATAATAAAATTATTGGATCCTATGAAGTGTAATTTATTATATTCATTTAATAAATATAAATGAAATACCAAAAGATAGTGAGATTGTGAAATAAATTCTTACTGCTTTAGAAATATTTAAATTGTAATTCCTTGATACAATAAACATGAATAGAAACAATAAACATCTTGAATAAATAATTATTCATGTTAAATATATTATCGGGGTATTATGTACACAACATAAAAATTAATAGGTGAATATTAAAAAATATGTCTTAATATAGTGTAAATTAATTCAAAATCCATTTCCTTGTTCTTATCATTAGTTAAACATGCTTTAACATCCTATATAATGGTTTAAAAAATTAATTCTTAAAGAAACCATATTATTATTTAAAATATCTTATATTAACATTTTATATCATTGTGCCACCTGATCATTTATTATATTACATTATTACCATTGTTTCAAGTGTCAACTACTTTATTTTCTTATGAATTTTTTCATGAAAGTTATGATTGTTGTGAATAATGTGCAGTTCCACTATCTCTAGAATTATTTTAAATTTATAAATATCATATTTTTCATTATATATGTTTTTTTAATCGTTCATAGAATTTAAACTTTGAAAATGAGTCGTATTGATTCAAGGAGATGCTAGGACATATGTAGGCACAAGAGAGGTTATCACTTAATTAATGGGTAAAAGGGTAAGGATGTATATTGTTGGGCAAAAATCCCTCAAGGTAACATTGTAGCATTTTTGGGTTGATTGTGTTTGTTGACGAAGTAGGTTTCCATGGATAATTGTCGAGTTCTCGAGAAGTTGTTGACATTCCATGTTGACAAAGAACGATGACAAAAGAAAGGACGATCTGGAGGCGGTACAAAAGAGCAGTACAAGGTGGCGTTGTTTCCCAGTGTTTGCCAAATTTTTGAGGTCCAAAATTTGGAGTTTGGTGAGCATCGTGAAAAGTGGATTTCTATGAAGAGCATAATTTCATATGGAAAAGGCATGAATTTCGTGAAAATATGATGCATGGTTTGGAAATCGCGAAGACCAGAAGAATGGAGGCGGTGATGCTTCGCGATTACGTCAAGCTTTGCGAATGGCAGAGGCTGAAGCGCATCGCGGTGGTGAAGGGATTTGCGAGGGAGCTTCGCGGTGAAGGCACGAAGGAATGTTGGGCTTCGCGAGGGAGATTCGTGGCGAAGTTGTGAAGGTATGTTGACGGTGATTCTTCGCGACTACGTCAAGCTTCGCGAACGGAAAATTGCCGTGGAGCTTCCCGATTTGGACAGAATTCCGGCAGAAACTTTGGAGCTTTGCAATTTGAGATGATGTGGCGTTGACTTCGCGCGGAAGGGATGAGGGTGGGTGGAATCGCCTATAAATAGAGGCCGACCACTTTGAGCGAAGTAGAGAGCATTTTCATAGAAGATCATTCGCTCTTGATTTGCGAAGGTGGTTCGCAGAGCCAGTGTGCTTCGCGAAAGAGGTGCTTCGCAGCGGCTATTGTAGCTCCGCGAAACCTGCGAGCTCCACGTTGGCTTACTAAGCTTCGCGAGGGTCATTGCTCTGCGACGGCTTGAGCATCGCGAGAGTGCTTCGTGAGAGTTCTTCGCAAAAGAGCTTCACGAAAAGGCAGGAGCTTCGTGAAGGCTTGTTTGAGCTTCGCGAAATTGGGAGCTTCATAAAGTAGGGTGCTTTGCGAAGGTACTTTCCAAAGGTGGCTGCCCAGTGGTCAGAGGCAAAGTGCTATTCATCATTGGATGAAAGTTGAACTTTAACAGAGCATCTATATAAATAGAAATATGCATTCCTTAATGGAAATGAAGAGACCTATAGGTCTATAAACTGTGAGTGGATTCCCTTCCAAGAGCAGTGAGCTTAGGAAGAGGAAGAAGGTGATCCTATCCACCGGCAGTGAGCCAGATAGAGAGAAACAGGGAGTGACCCTTGGGAAAGTAATGAGCTGACCCTAAACATTGTATAGGCAGTGAGCCTATGCATAGAAGTGATCTAGCCCGAACATTGCAATCCACAGCTAGTGAAGTCTAGTGGAATTGGTACGACCGGCAACTTGTCGGCGTATGCTCCTTGGACGTATCCCTTTGCGGTGAACCAAGTAAAAATCTCTGTGTCTTCCTGCTAATTTTCCTGCATTGCATTTAAAGCATCATCATCAGATAAAGGCGAAAGTAAGTGATCATAACATACAGACAAGTGCAAACAAAGTGACCCTTGTAACAAAGAGGTCAAGATCCAGCGGGGCAGGAAGAACTTTGAAAAAGAATATCTATACCCTGATTCACCCCCACCCACCCCCCCCCCTCTCAGGGTATATAGGCCCCTATTGGTCCTAACAATTGGTATAAAAGGGATAGGTTGCTTTTATCAGATTTTATCAGATTTGTTTGCTCCAACTTGGTGTAGTCGATCTGTGTATTTAAAGAATCAGTCTGCTCTTATCTCGGTGAGCCATGGGAAAGGGAAAAACATCCAAGAAGAAGCAGAAGTCAGGTGGTATTCCTCAGTGTGGAAGTGTGTATGGAAAAAGTGTGATTCAATTGAAAGAATCAAACAGTTTGCTGAAGGAAGGTTTGGATGAATCTGACAGGGTAAATATTTATTCACTCAAGCATGATGCAGGAATGAGTGAAGTACATGAACATCAAAGTAATATTGAAACAAGTGATGATGAAGAGGAAATAATTTAAGGAAGAATAGATATGAAAGCTGAGTTAGAGGCTCCTCTTGAATAGATAGATGTTTGGAGAGCCAAAACCATGAAAGCTAACAAAATGGTTCGTGATGCCAAAGTCTATATGCAGCAGCAGGAAGAAGAGAAGTCTGAGTTGATGGATAATATTGAGAAACTCAAGTTATCAGCACCAGAGAACTCAGAATCAGTTTGTGAGTATAATCATAAGATTGAAGAATAGAAAAGGGAGATCGGTGTCTTGAATAGAAAAGTGAGAGATCAAGTCAAAGGCATCGAAGAACCTGATATTCCAATTGATGTTGGAAACATCGATGAAGTCAAATCTAAAGATATCTGGATCAAAGTATTGGAGATTGAGGTCAACAAGCTAAGTGGCTTAAATCAAAGGCTTATTGACATAGTTACTGACCTAACAGAGAAGAATGATTCTCATGCCAATGAACTACAAAAGATGGATAAAATGAAAGGAAAAAAAAGGCTGATGATTATGAAGAGAATCAAAAGTCAGATGAAGTACAGAATCTGAAAGCTAGAAATGATGATCTAGCAGCACAGTTGTCTGAAGAAGTTCAGAAGAATCGAAGCCTACAACAAGAGAATGAATCTGTCTCTAAATCTGTTTCTGAGGAAAAATTAAAAGTAGTGAAGCAAAGTGCAATGGTGGAAAATATCACACAGGAACTAGAAGATGAGGTGAGTAGTAGGAAGCTTCTCAAGAAAGAACTGGATGTCCAACTTGAATCAAGGGAGACGAAGATTAAAAAGTTGGAAGAGGATCTAGAATCAGTAAAGAAGGATGTGGATAAATCCAATGCTAAAGGAATGCCAAATATAAAGGATGCCTTACACTTTCTATTTGATCATACTTCGACAAGTGATGATAAAATGAAGAATAGGTATGCTATTTCTAAAGAGAAACAACAGAATATTTTCTCAGCTCAAAGACCAGCAAGTTTCGGAAAAGCTGGTATTGGATTCGATGAATCCCCTCCTATGCATGACAGAAAGAGATCCGTGAACAGTTCTAGAAATGTAAAAGATCCTGCAGGTGCTGGAGATAGGCCTAAAAGGACAATTACAAAAAGAAGTGATGGCATGTGATATTTCTGCGGGATTCATGGCCACACATCAAGCTTCTGTTTAGAGGCTCATGAATACATATCAGGCTGTGAAAATAGAAACTTTTCTGAATCCCAGAATAAGAAGAAGCATCCGGAGAAATCAGAGAGTAGAGTCTCTCAAAGGAAAGCATTTATAAAATGCTATTACTATGGAAGAATGGGACACACCATGAGTACGTGTCAGGAAGCTCAGGAGATCGATGCCAGAAGAATAAAACAAGTTGCATAAACATCTCAGCAGAGAAGTGATGAAATAAGGTATGCCTTTAATAGAAAATGTTTCATATGTTCTGATCATGGGCATTTGGCCAGACAGTGCAGCAAGAAGAAAGCGGGGAAGGAAAAAGACCCAAGAAAGAGATTACCAACTCCAGTGATACATAATGAGAAATTATACACTAGCAGACAAAGTGGTAAGGTGAAAAATAGGCCTAAAGCCTCGGGAGAATCACATGGAGCTGAACGAAAAGTGTATCAGTCACCTCCTCTATCGTACTCACAACCGCTCTCAAGGAGAGAATGTGAACAAACCTGGAAGATTAAGGGGAGATCTACTCCAGCTATGATAAAGAAGAATGAATGTTCAATGGAGGACTCGCCACTAGTGAAAAAGAGTGTAGTGATTCAGACATATGATAAAAGGAAGATAAATGAAGAATGCATTGAAAAATTCACAAGTCGTGTTTCTCAGCGAAAAGTGAAGGAAAGAGGAAGACCCCTAAGATGGGAGAAGAAGAAAGGGAAGATTCCAAACAGAGAGGTTCTTACTTAGAGAAATAATCAAGGAAAATGGAATTTTGGTAGAACCTCAATGAAGGAAATGTGTACTAGCGGGTTTATACCCCAAGCGGTGAGAAAGGCTGAGCCTACGAAATCTACGTATCAGAAAAAGGCTCAAGATGTAGGCAATGAATGCCTAGTCATATGGCCAGAACAGTTGAATTTGGCTAGGTAGCTAGAAGAAGCCAGGAAGGAGTGTGATGCTCTACATAAAAGAATAAAAGGGTTGACCCATCAGGATCAACCAAAATCCTCATCTTGAGGAGTCTAGAAGAATAATACCCTCTCCCTATGTATATAAATGCTATTAACTAATGATCTGTGTGTTTCAGGTTTTAGGGAGATACAATCCAAGGGGAAGTGGCATCTAAGGATGCGAAGTGGAGAAATGATATGCTCTAGATTTTCAATTGATTCAAATCAGGTACTAGAGTTGACGAAGAAAGGGAGAAACAGAGCACAATAGGAAGTGATTGTGTTATTAACTTTATCTCTTGTTTCCTACACCGAGTTTCAACTCAGTAGGCTTCGAGATTTTGTTAATGGATCAAATCTGAGTGGAAGATGAGAACAAATGATGCAGGGGGAAAAGACGTGTTATGTGTCTCAACTATTGGGCCTAACAACTGGAAGAGATGCATAACACAGGGGGATAATTCTATATCCTAATCAGATGCATGATCTCAATTTGATATGAAGGATGAATGTTTATGCTCATGAAGAATGATTTGTGGAAAAACAGCAACACATAGGTTTTCATGATTATCTATTTTGTTCTAACAATGTGGTATCAGCTGACTACTTTCAGGATACCAAAAAGATGCGAGAGAAAATCAAAGGTGTGTCAACAAAAATATAAGAGAAGATGTTCAAGGAAATGACGTCATTGAACAATGACACAGATAAAAGTAGCTGAAATAAATGAAGCCACTGAAAAATGAGTCAGTGAACAGTTTCATGGCAAAAGTGTTGAGAAAGAAAAAAACACAGATGGAGAAGAAGTGGCTGATGCTGATTCAGAAGAAGACACTGATGATGAACAAGAGAGTGTAAAGTATGTGTCTACAAGGAGGCCAAAGAGTTGAGCTGAAACTGATAGATAGAATATCATTATTGATTAGTGAGCTCCAGTTCATACAAGAAGAATGAAGTCACTACAGCAGACATCTTTCCTACCTCAGGTAGAGCTGAAATGCTTTGCTGATGCAGCTGACGTTGAAAACTGGGTTCATGCTATGAATAAAATGCTTGATCAGATTGCGAAGCACCAGATGTGGGAGATTGTTTCGAGGCCAGCAGATAAAAACGTCATCAGGACTAAATGGGTCTATTAAGACAAGATGAATGAATATGGCACAGTGATTCGGAACAAAGAACAGCTGATGTGCAAAGAAGACTCTCTGATAGAGGGAATAGATGTTGATGAGACATTTGCACCGATTGTAAGGCAGGAGACAATCAGATTATTCCTATCCATTGCAGTGCAAAGAAAGTTCAAAGAGTTCCAGATGGATGTAAAGACTGCTTTTCTAAACGGGTTTCTGGAAGAAGAGGTGTACATTGAGCAGCCAGATGGTTTTCTCATTCATAAGGATGAGAACAAAGTTTGCAGGCTGAAGAAGGCGTTATATGGGCTGAAACAAGCACCAAGAGCATGGTACTAAAGGCTACATCAGTATTTGAAGAAGGTGACACGAAGAAGGAATGGAACATTCATTTCTCAATCCGAATATGTCAAGGAGGTTTTGGAAAGATTTTGAATGGAAATTTCAAAGGAGATGAAGACTCCGGCAACTACCAGGATGAAATTGTCAGAAGATGAGGAAGGAAAGGTAGTTAATATCCCAAGGAAATCCACATGCTCCTAGTAAAAACAATACTTCGGCATATCTAGGGCACAATGGATTTCGTCTTGACATATATTGATAAATCTTATATAGAGTTATTGGGATATACTGATGCAGACTTGGCTGGTTCAGCGGATGATAGGACATCAACGTCAGGTGGTGCTTTCTATCTTGGTGGATTGTGTATTTCTTGGCTAAGCAAGAAGCAATATTGAATTTCATTGAGCACCGCAGAATCTGAGTATATTGCGGCCACTCAAGCATGCACACATTTAGTGTGGATGAAGCAGCAGCTTGAAGATATGGGAGTTGAAGTGAAGTCTCCGATCAGAATCCAATGCGACAACTCAAGTGCTATAAATCTTAGCAAAAATCTCGTCCATCATTCAAGGACAAAGCACATTGAGATTAAGTATCATTTTATCAAGGAGAAGGTTGAGTAGGGGATCGTGAAGTTGGAGTATGTGCCTACAAAGCTACAGGTTGCAGACATTCTGACAAAGGCCTTACCCAAGGAATCTTTTGAGAGGCATTGATCGGCTCTGGGAGTTTAGTCGATTCCCGGCACTTGAAATAGTGTGGATGTGGGACCCCCCCCCCCCTTCTGAGGTATGATGTGTTTTTCCCTACTGTGCTGATATGTGTTCTCTACTATGTTACAGTCTACAAAGGAGTGACCATTGGGTTCGTTGACAAAGGGGGAGAAAATAGTGATTGTTAAATGGGGAGACAGTGTGGAGATTTGAAAAATCATGAATGATACGGGGAGAAGATGACCAGTGGAGCAGCCAGATAGGGGGAGAAATGAGAACGGGGGAGATTTTTAAAATCTGACGATGCTAGAAGTGATCGATCAAAGCATAGAAATCACGACAGCTGAGGATCGTGATAAAAGCAGAACAGTGGTGTTGGAATGGTGTGAGACGGTGTCCAGCTATCAACAATTGGTATCAACTTAAGAATTCACCAATTGGTATCAGTGTGGTTCAACAATTGGTATCAATTTAAGAATTGGTATCAGGTTGGAATCGACAATTGGGGTCTGACATGAAGTGATTCATTGATGAACTTTTCATACTACTCTTGTTTCGCACACCGATCATTGCTCATGTGGGCTTAGAGTACATGTTAAGTGAATCCTTGAACGCTATCAGAATCGCAAGAGGCGAATGGTGGTAGTGACTGGAAGAAGACTCAGTGAGGTATCAACGTGCAGAAAATTATTCTGAGCAGAGTTGTGAAGATTTGTCAACAAACCCAAAGGGGGAGATTGTTGGGCAAAAATCCCTCAAGGTAACATTGCAGCATTTTTGGGTTGATTGTGTTTGTTGACAAAGCAGGTTTCCATGGATAATTGTTGAGTTCTCGAGAAGTTGTTGACATTCCATGTTGACAAAGAACGATGACAAAGGAAAGGATGATCTAGAGGCGGTACAAAAGAGAAGTACAAGGTGGCGCCGTTTCCTAGTGTTTGCCAAATTTTTGAGGTCCAAAATTTGGAGTTTGGTGAGCATCGCGAAAAGTGGATTTCCATGAAGAGAATAATTTCATATGGCAAAGGCATGAATTTCACAAAGATAGGATGCATGGTTTGGAAATCGCAAAGACCAGAAGAATGGAGGCGATGATGCTTCGCAATTACGTCAAGCTTCGCGAACGGCAGAGGCTGAAGCGCATCGTGGCGGTGAAGGGCTTTGCGAGGGAGCTTCGCGGTGAAGGCATGAAGGAATGTTGGGCTTCGCGAGGGAGCTTCGCGGCGAAGTCATGAAGGTATGCTGACGGTGATTCTTCGCGACTACGTCAAGCTTCACGAACGGAAAATTGTCGTGGAGCTTCGCGATTTGGACAGAATTCCGGCAGAAACTTTGGAGCATCATGATTTGAGATGGCGTGGTGTTGACTTCGCGCAGAAGGGACGAGGGTCAGTGGAATCGCCTATAAATAGAGGCCGACCCCTTCGAGCGAAGTAGAGATCATTTTCATAGAAGATCATTCGCTCTCGATTTGCGAAGGTGGTTCACGGAGCCAGTGTGCTTCGCGAAAGAGGTGCTTCGCGGCGGCTATTGTAGCTCCGCGAAACCTGTGAGCTCTGCGTTGGCTTACTAAGCTTCGCGAGGGTCGTTGCTCTGCGAAGGCTTGAGAATCATGAGAGTGCTTCGCGAGAGTGCTTCGTGAAAGAGATTCGCGAAAAGGCAGGAGCTTCGCGAAGGCTTGTTTGAGCTTCGCGAAATTGGGAGCTTCGCGAAGTAGGGTCCTTTGCGAAGGTACTTTCCAAAGGTGGTTGCCCAGTGGTTAGAGGCAAAGTTTTATTCATTATTGGATGAAAGTTGAACTTCAACAGAGCATCTATATAAAGATAAAGATGCATTCCTTAATGGAAATGAAGAGACCTACAGGTCTATAAACTGTGAGTGGATTCCCTTCCAAGAGCAGTGAGCTTAGGAAGAGGAAGAAGGTGATCCTCTCCACCGACAGTGATCCAGAGAGAGAGAAACAGGGAGTGACCCTTGGGAAAGCAGTGAGCTGACCCTAAACATTGTATAGGCAGTGAGCCTGGGCATAGAAGTGATCTAGCCCGAACATTGTAATCCACAGCTAGTGAAGTCTAGTGGAATTGGTATGACCGGCAACTTGTCGGCGTATGCTCCTTGGACGTAGCCCTTTGCGGTGAACCAAGAAAAAATCTCTGCGTCTGCCTGCTAATTTTCCTGCATTGCATTTAAAGCATCATCATCAGATGAAGGCAAAAGTAAGTGATCATAACATACAGACAAGTGCAAACAAAGTGACCCTTGTAATAAAGAGGTCAAGATCCAGCGGGGCAGGAAGAACTTTGAAAAAGAATATCCATACCCTGATTCACCCCCCTCTCAGGGTATATAGGCCCCTATTGGTCCAAACATATATGATATATTAAATTTCAAGATTCAGTATTTTTTTAATTATTATCAAATATATTCATTGGTTCCGTCATTATAACTATCCATTTGAGTTGATGATGGGAAATAAATTACATCTATTCGTGAGCAATAGTCCTTCGTACACATGAGTGGTGGTTTTGTTTATGGTTTGATGGATAATGAAACAGTTAAATATTATAAAATAAATGTAATAACATCTCATTATATGGAAGATACATATTTTATAATATTTTTTGTTTTATTACATAATTCATGATTGTAAAGGAATAAGTAATAAATAAATATATTTGTGAAGGAAATTACCTTCTCTTTGAAGAAACTGCTTTGGATCTCTTATTAAGGACCGTAGGGATGTTATTTTGGACACAATAGAACCTATATAATGTGGATAAGGGTGTTTTCAAGATATTTTTTAGATGAGTATCTCACTTGTAATTTTTCAATATTTTCACAGTATATTCATGTCATGTTCTTAGAAATATGGCTCCAGAATGACTCGTATTTGATGGTGACAAGGATATTGTTGAATTAAAACCAACCAATTGGGTCTCATGTTGTTTTTAGGTTATTTTAACACTTATCTTTATAGATTAACCCCCAGTAAGCATATTTTTACCATAACCATGGTGATTAATTTTTAATATTTTTAATATTCATTATTACCAAATATTAAGTTGGCCTTTTTACTTAATATTACATAAACAAATTAAAAATATAAAATAAATTTTTCAAATTCAATTAATCCAAGTGGTCGTATTTAATTTAAAAATAAACCTACAAATCGTGTCGAAAAACTATTTTTCAATAAATGTTTTTCCTCGCATAGGATGATCTTAAATTAGAAATGTAACTATTAATAATCATTAAAAGGATTTAAATTCATATAGTTGGATATATAATCAATATATTCAATTTAAATAATTCATCATTAAATATTATGTTAATAAACTAATAATTAGGGACATTATACCTTTTTTTAAAACAATCTTATGGAACAAAAAAATTATTTTTTACCTCCAAATGATCTTATCTTCATCCCTAAAAAAATTTTAGTCAATAAATTTTTAATTCCACATATTATAATAGAATATTTTAAATAAAATTAGAAATATATAAATAATACAATTTCATTTATTCAGAAAAATATTATTTATAAGGGAAAATATTAATAAATTGTTACAGGATTGTTTTGAACAAGTGTGTTTATAATTGATATTCATCCTATAAAATTATAATTTTTATGCCATGAAATATTAAAATGTGAATTATATTAGAGTTTTATTAAAATATAATTTTCTCTTACTATAAATGATACTCGAGTAATATAACATGGATATTATTCCTCAGATCAATTCATGAGAAAATTATTGATTAAATGGAATGTGTTTTCAGTTATTTACCTTACCATATTGATTATTACTTATTGATTCATGATGGGTTATTCTTTTCATAACCCCTACAGATCATCTAAGCTCACCCTTATTTTGTTTCCTTTTCCAAGGATATGCATAATGAATCTTTGAATAAGTTCAAGGAAACTAAATTATTACTCTCACTATATTGTATTTTATATTTTCAAATACATTGTGAGATTTAAGTATGTATCAAGTTTAGAAAGAAAAATAAGCCATTTATTTCTTTATGATGTGATCCCTTTTATTTTATGCCAAATTATTAAATCAACCAGCAGCTCTAGGATACTAGGGTCAGGTTATTTTCAAAAATTGAGGTAGGAGTTACCTTCTTAATGATCCTGGTGGAGATTAAGGATTGGTAGGATAAGATCATTCCTATATGATAAATTCCCCTTCTATGAATTATTTGGTAGCACATGAATCTTTAAAAGAGATAATGGGAGTGGGAGATCTAGATGTTATCTTAGTAACCTCACATTTCAGAGTATATTATTTATTTTAGGGAGAAATATTTAAAGGCAGAGAGTGTGTAAATACTATAGGGTTTTTTTAGACCCTTTGAAAATTTTAAATAATATTTTTTGGATAAATGTATGGAGTTCTCATGGAGTTTCAGTAACTATGAAAACCCAATATTTTTTTTAATATATTAAATAATTCAAATTTTTAATTTTTAAAATAATGAATTCACATTTGCATAAAGTCTCAAGTTGGAAAATGGATACCACCATTGAATCTGGAACATTTGTTTTACCCTAGGAATAGTCTATGGTTCGTTCCCATCTGAGCTTTGGTCAATGAACAATCAAGGTCAGCTATTAGAGGAATTAAATTAATTAAATTAAATATCTAATTTATATTTTTAATTACACTTCCAACCTAGAAAATATAGATATATTCTCGATTTTATACATTCTCTAGTGCTAGCCTCATAACCCATAGAGATTAAGAGTGAGGGAGAACTATCATGTGCAGAGACTTCAACAATGAATGAGGAAGTATTGTTTTTTTGAAATAAGTATCAATGAAACTTGTCATTAAGATCAAAAAAGAATAATTCTTCATTAGTAATCGAACTAATGTCAAAGAATGCCTTTGTAATTTTTATATTCTTTCCATGTTATTTCATATTTAAAGCATTTTTTAGCATTTTTTTTGTTGATTTCATAATTCCATCCCCATTTCCATGGCCCTGTAGATTTTTTGTATTTCATTTAGCTCTAGATAATCATTATGCAAGATTTTTATCTTCCATGAGTTTTCTGAAAATATTATCAACAACCGGGTCCAAAATGGTCAATAATGATCTCACATTGTTGATTGTGTCTTAATTTCCCTTCCCCTACTCTATTCTTTGCATATTCATCCTTAGTTTCTAATATCATTCTGATTCAACTTTTGATATGGTTCAAAACACAATTGAACCTTGGATCTAAATTTGTGTGGGTGATTGTGTTAGGGAATATGACTAGGGGGACAATTTATAAGGATGGTGGATCTCAAAACCAAGGTGAGAGGGTAAAAAACATGACCTAGAATTTAAGGCATTATGGGATTCATATAGATTGAAGGTTGAATAACCCCATGGTTTTTATGGATTAGTTTTATGATTCTTAAATATATCGTGGTTTTAGGTATGTTCTAGATGTTGTATATGTTGACAACCACATCTGAGGAATTAATTAGTCTATCAATGATTTTTCTTGTTTGTATGGTTTTAAATATCATGGAAAGTTGTTTCATGGTTCTATAATGTTGTTTGGATAAGTGATGGAGATTGAGTGGAGTAGTTATGGTTGGATTTTATTGGTTTCTATATCCACAGAGCTGAATATTAAAAGGGATGAGTCACATATCTATTTAAATAATTGTTCACACTGAAAAATGCGTCCATTTATTTAACCGAATTTTTTCGAACATGATCTCATTGTGTGGCTCATTTATAAATCTTTGATTTGAGTGGTCATGGAGACCGAATGGAGTTACGGTTTAGAAGTTATAGTCGTTCGAAGTCAGATTGCTGAAAATGGCCATCCAGAGCGATGTGGGGACAAAGTACGAGTTTGCGCGTAAAAATTTAATTTTGCGTGTAAAACTAGAATCTTTCATGTAAAAATGGAATCTTTCCCATAAAATGGCTTTGCGTAGTAAATTGTAATGGAATTTTTTACGCACCGACATTCATGATTTCTCCTGTAAATACATGTGCACCCCCTTCTTCCCGACGGGCCCCCGGAGGTTGGTCGTCGCTCTAATGCGCATAACCCCCCCCCCCCCCCCTATTGTGCGCAAAACATCACTTGTTCATGAAAAATCCCCAACATCCCTAGTTTTTTGCTCAAAACATTATTTTTCCACATAATAGTGCCACTGTGGCCAATTTTACGCGCATGAATGCTACACCTGTCCACTCGGGCACAAGCATTCCCTATTGCGCGTAAAGATCCCCTATTGCATGCCAACCTCCACTATTGTGCGCAACTATTTCTTTATTACACGCATAGCCCCCTATTACGCACACATCTACCATTTTGTGCGCACACCTCCCATATTACGTGCAATTATTCCCTCCTGCCCACAAACCCTTCTTATATTGCGCCCTTATGCGCACCCACCTTCCACTTAAGGAATACCATTATTTGATATTCTCCTCCGCACTCCATTTAACACCTTGAGTCAACATATTACTCTTGGTTTGTTTATCATGTCATGAGTTGAGTTTCTCATCATCGATTCCCTAAGTACCTTGAGTCAAACCATTCATCAAGAAACTCATCCAAACCCCATCACCTGACTCATATGCCAGGTTGAACTATAAAGGGCCTCCCTTGCATATGTCCCAACACCAACCATTTCTAGGATCCTTATGCCAAATAGTCTTATCAGCATTACTATAAACATTAGTATGCCCTATAATTCAAAAATACGATGCCTCGTCTTCAAAATAATAGATTCCTTGTGTTCCAAGCATAAGATGCCCCATGCCATGATTACAATGGCATAATTTTCAAAGCGTTGGAATCCGTTCAGACATTCCATCACTCCGCCTCATGCTTCGTGTGTCCTACATTCGGATATTCATCCGCTTTTATGTCTATATAGAACCCCTAATGGCATGGTCTTATGCGGCATCGGCTCACATACTGTTTTGGGCCAATGCCCCTAAAGTCATTGGATGACACTTTGAGTCAGGTCCTGTGTTTCAAACATAGTCAACAGTCGACCCTCGTTTATTCATCCCCATCCCAGACTAATGTGATATGGATGATTTGTTTTGAACACGGTCAACAGTCATCCTCTATTGTGATGCCACCCTTATTGCATTCCAAACGTCAGGCGTGTGATTTACACTTTTCATCTCCATTTCTTCGGACTAATTCCAACGCTCTTGGCGTTATCCCGCTTGTGCACTAGCACATAAGTGTAGACCCCAACTGTATGCCTCAACCTACCAATGAGTTGGGATGTCCTCATGTCAACACATAAAGAATGTATTATGGGAATATTCCTTATGTTATCCCCATTCACCATTGACACTTCATAGCGGCACTCAGGCAGCTTCCTTGCATAATCCCCATACACCATTGCCGCTCCATAGCAGTACTCGGGCAGCTTCCTTACGTAAGCCCCATTCACCATTTCTACTCCATAGAGCCACCTGGGTAGCTTCTTTGTGTAATCCCCATTCACCATTTCTACTCCATAGTGGCGCCCGGGCAGATTCCTTGAGTAATCCCCATTCATCATTGTCGCTCTATAGTGGCACCCAGGCTGCTTCTATGTGTAAGCCTGATTCACCACTGCTCATGGATGCACATTTTCCCTATGATTGACAGGTCCTTACTGCCTCTTGTTTCTCACACCGATCATGACTCACATGGGTGTAGAGTAAGCATTGACTATGACATCCTCTCTGTGTATCCTATAGTGTAAGCTCCACACCATCCTGAACTACGTGGACTTTGGTCCTTGCCAAGGAAAGTTATGTAGGAAGCCTCCCTGAGGTTCAACTCAAACACACAATTGGTCCCGACCATCTTCGCATCGGCAAACCAAAATTCATGTTGAACTATGTGGAATTTGATCCTTTCCAAGGCAAGGTACGTGGGAAGCCTCCCTGAGGTTCAATCCCAACAACCATTGGTTTCGACCCCCCTTCATGTCGGTTCCCACTCCTCCTGAACTACTTGGACTATGATCCTTATCAAGGCAAGGTACGTAGGAAGCCTCCCTAAGGTTCAAGCACAACACCCATTGGTCCTGACCACTTCACATCGGTTCACCCCCATCCTCCATGAAGTTATACTATATGCCCCTTTATTCCCACAAGACACTAAACTATCTCCTATCCTGCAGTAATCCATTGTCAATCCCCTATCCAGTGGTAAGCTGTTGTCAAATCCATCAAGTGGTAAGCCGTTTTCAACCCCATTCAGCAGTAAGAGGTTTTCAACCTCATTCGGCAGTAATCCATTGATGCCCCTAATCTACGGTAATCCATCTTCAGATGAACTACATGGACTTCGATTCCCTTCCATGGGGATATGTAGGAAGCCTACATGAGGTTCAAGCCCATCATCCATGTCTCATTCTGATCTATACCTCGATCCCGTGTGTTCGAGGAAGATCATCCCTAACCCGAAGGTTCTATTTCCTCCAGATCCCACCCATGCATCCATTCTCACGTGTCGCCTCCTCATGTGTCCCAGAGTCCCACCGAACTACAGGTATAAGGCCCCAGCCTTAAACCTTACTTAATATTGAGTTATTACAAGATTACACATTGAGGATCTTTTTAGGTTTAGAGTTTTAGAGAATTAGATAATGAAACTTGCATTACATTCCACATTTAAACAAAGTGGTTACATAAAAGACAGTATTCATTCTTCCCATCAACGGAAACATATTTAAAATAAAACGTGGATTCTTTATTGACACATCCTTGACACTATCATCACATCATGTACCCTTCCCTTGACCTGTGAAAAACTTTTCAAAAACTTGGGATGAGCATAAAAAACTCAGTAAGGGATATAAAAATATGGAAAGGAAACATGAGTACATGTATACATAAGAATGAAATCATAGTTTACCCATTAAACATAAGCACTTTAACATACCTCATAAAATCATAGAAATCATATGACATAAAGGTAACTTGAGGCATTCATAACATTCTTATGTAGGGAGTAACCCTCTTGGTTACATTTGGAATACCCATCACAGTATATTCCCTAAATCTCTTCGGAGAAACCTTAACGTTTCACTCCTTCACGTTACCCAATGCATTGGAGAGCTATATCGGGCTCACCCGCCCTTAGTTTATCACGGAACCACCCGTTTTCATAAAAATGCCCAAGCACCATAACATAAACGTATCACATAAAACATGCATAAAAGAAAACATAACATTTCCATATTCCAATCACAATATAACATTTTAGTATATTTAAATAATGAATCCATCCAAAAAGAAACCATTTCCAAAACCATTTAAAACATTTAATAGAGAGATTTTTGAATCAAAGTGTCCCATACCACCTTGAAGATTTTAACATTTTAAACCATTAATATCCAAATAAATGAATCCTTAAAACCATTTTGAAAACATGGATATTAATAAGAACAAATCATTAAAACATTTAAAGCGATATTTTGGTTAAAGGGTTTTTACCAAAATTAGAGACACTTGAATACAATAATTGAGGAATAACATTTAATCAGAACATTATAATATCATGAGAATAAACGGATTCAGGATATAATATTCCAAAGGACAGTATATAAACCATATAAGAGTGAATTTGTGCATAACAACAATGAAGTCTCAATAGAGATGTAAAATGTGATGAAATCCCTTATAAAGAAGGTATCCTTAAATTAAGGATAAATAAATCTCAAAATTATGTGTGACAAATATAAATACACCCAATATAATTGGATATTAAGTGTAAAACAATAAAAGGTCATTCACACATATTCAAAGGATGACATATTCAATAACTACATGTTGAACCCAAAGAAATCGAAATTGGGTTAAAAATTTCCCTTGGTAAAATTCGACAGCCTAACGGCGTCACTTCAAAAATTCAGAAAATGAGTTGATGAGAGATAAAAAGGGAATCTCATCACTTGGAAATAAAATTTACATCAATCAGGATATAGAATAAAATATCCCAATATAATAGTATGTGAATTAAAAGACATAACAAATGAAGTCTTTTAAAAAGAGGACGGTGAAAGGTTCCCTTACCGACTTGGGTAACTTTCAAAAAGTACACCCCATTGAAGAAGTGTCATACAATGAATATGTAAATACCCATAAATGGAATTATATTACAAAAGGAGTGTAATAATGGTCAGTACATAAACCACTCAAAGGAAATTGTGGCAAATGTAGCATAAATCTCACGGGAATAAATGTGAGATGAAAAATCTCTTACGAAAACTCGACAGCCTAACGGCGCCACTTAAAACTTCCAAAATGGATTGATGAGAGGAAATAGGGTCTCTCATCACATCAAAATAAAGTTTACAGAAAGAGGGATATAAAATAACAACCCCCAACATAACAAAGAGGAGCTTAAAAGAAGTGACATAAAGGAGAGTACTTAAAAAGAAAGAGAGAGGTTAGATCTCTTACGAAAATTCAGCAGCCTAACGGCGCCACTCAAAACATCCAAAATGGATTGATGATAGAGAATAGGTTCTCTCATCATATGTACATAAAAATTACAGTAAGAGTAATATAAAAGAACATCCCAATCACAAGAAATATGAGCTTTAAAGGAATGACATAAAAGAGTGTACTTAAAAAAAGAAAGAGAGGTGTAGGATCCCTTACCTCGGGTCCGACTTGACTCGATCGTTCTTTAATCTCCTGAATAATAATCTTTAGTTAATTTATACTTCCTTAAGAACCTTTTTCAAGATCATTATTCCTTTTATATCACTTATTGATATGTTATAAACATTATGTAATCATTTAAGTTAATAGTGTTTGTTTTGTCGATATTTGGTTCTTAAGTCAAAAGTGGACTTCTTACAATTACATGTTGATCGTGTGGTCAGTGGTTCATTATATCCAGAATGATATTCATGATTTTTATATCATATATATCATATATATCCATCAAATACATGTATTTATAATATTACATAATCATTTATAGGTAAGAAATGAAATGCACTGTTCATGGAGACGGTAAGCTGTACGTACGCATGAACGCTACTTTCATTTCTTTGTCATATTAATGGAATTAAAACTAAATGAGAGGTATATATATTTTAATTCCATAATTATATTCATCATTTATATGTAACATACCTTATATATATCCATTATAAATATGTACTTATAATAGTACATTATATTTGGGGATAAGAAATGAAATGCACCGTTCATGGAGACGGTAAGCCGTACGTACACATGAACGCTACTTTTATTTCTATCTCATACATTAATGGAAATAAATAATAATTATATAGAGGTATATTATAATTCCAGTATAACATCATATATAATAACTTTAAATCCATCCTTTATACGTCCCACATATGGCATTAACGAGTCACATCACTTTGAGGGGGAGGTAGTCCGCACTTCCTTAAATGAAGATATCGCGTTTACCCATAATGGAAACCATAAATGTATGCCCAAAATGAAGAATACATAATCTTAAAGAAAACATAAACATATTATATATCATATATAAATATAGTGTCATATTAATGGCCACCATTGAAGGTGTTAAAAGAATGTTGAACAATCATCGTTTTAGGTGGCAGAAATTCACCATCCACGGAAACAGTATGTTATTTAACCATTAGATGTAGGTGTGTGTACGTGTAGCTAGAATTTTTCTTATAACAACATCCTAGTATATTTAGGATAATTTATTTGTTACAAAAGAAAAGAATAAAAAGAGTTTAGGGGGTTGGAGAATCAAAATAAAACAAAATGACTCAAAAGAAGACATTACCTTAAAATCGGGTAAATCCCTTTGGTTTGAGCTCAAAGGCTTCCTTGGGAAGACTTCTGCCCAAAGTTAATCCTCTAGGATGAGGAGAGGGATGTGGAGAGATTAAATGGGCAGGGGATGGCCGAGCCAAAGGCTTGAGGAGTGTGTGAAATGAGGTAGAGGTGGGGGCCTTTTATAAGAGGAGAGGAGGGGCACTTTTGGAAAGTAAAGAAAGATCACTTTATTTTAAAATGGTATTCGGATTTAAGAGGTCCCACATTGATGTTTTTCGAGGATAAGGTGATAAGGGTTAGAAATCCACTCATCCAACAGGTTTTGGAAATGTGTAGGTCTTAGATATTACATTATCTTTCCAATTTATTTTAATCGTTAAATAATGAGGTCATCGCTGCATCATCATGATGTCATAAATAATTTAATTTATTTAGTGTCTAAAAATTATAAAAAAACTATCATGATGTTGGAAATCTTTTTATCTTTCCAATGACTATTTATAATCAAAAACCGTAATTGTATAACCCCATGTAACAATTGTTTTAGTAAAATATGTCATGTTTGTGTTATTTTTACTTTAACATTAAATAAAAAGATATTTATGTCATTTTCCAAACAAAGTGGCTCCATGGGGTCCCAAAGTTGACACATGGGTTGTCTTGGTCGGACATGACACATCCAATGAGGTTAGTACATGTTTCAAGTTCATTTCATATTATTAAAACATTATTTTTACCTTAAACTACACTAATTACCTCTAATCGCGATTAAAACTTAATAAGTTACTATTAACCAAAAAATTATTTTTATATCATTGAACCACATTTTACTTCTTAATGACAACCATGTATGTCGGATTTTTGAAATTCAAAACACAAAGATGACAAAATTTCATTTAAACGGAAAAATTAGTTTTTATAAGTACCACTTAGTGGTTTCACTATTCATCAAAAATTGATGTTTTTCAGAAAAATCCCAAAAATTCACCCTAAGCTATATTTGATATTCTGAATTCAAAAATGAAGTCTATTTTACAAAATTCAAAACATATAAGTCACATTAATTAATTTAATAATTAATTCCCGCTGTCAGATCAAATAGCGTGTTTTTATGAAACAATAAGTATCAAAAGGTTGACACTGGTTTAAGTCTGTTTTCAAAGTGAAATTAATTCCAACGACCTCTATTGTATTTAATGGTAAAAATATATTCTAATTTAACTTTAAAACCAATTAAAAAGATAATCTAATCATATAAATAAATTAGATTAAAAAGAGGTTTTGAATTAAAATACAACATTTTACACTATTCATTTAAAAAAATGAACTTTATCGGAAAGATACCAAAAATTTACACAAAGTAAATTTTGATGTCCCAATTATTAAGAAGAGTTTTATTTGGTCCAATAGAATGTATAATAGTGAACAAAACTATATTTAATGACGGTTCGCCATCAAAAGGCGACAAGTGAACCTTTAGTGAAAACTAGGGCATATACACCTAAAATCGAATTATTTCCGTATTTTATGCCTTTATCTTTTATTGGATAAATGTAAAAACATTCAAAAACATATATAATCATATTTTAGTTATTTCTATCCATTCCCGCCAATATAATGGCTACATGTTAACTACCATTTAAAATAATATTATTTTATTATTAGAGTGCAACGTAAGATTCCCAAGAAACTCGTTGTTGCGTGTTGGGTACGCCATCAAGCATAGCGTCCCATTGAAAGTCATATTAATATTTTATTCAAAAATATGGATAAATAAGAAAATGTCATATTCTTTATTTACCTGGGGTGTTACATCCTTCCCCCCTTTTGGTAATTGCGTCCTCGCAATTTTTTTAATTGAGCTTAGAAACATCCTTGAAAGTCCCACACCGGAACAAGAGTCGGCAAAACAATCACTTTAAAATAAAGAAAGATAAGTACAGAGGTCACCCGAGTTAACCCATACTAGGATTCCAAGTATAAAAATATGGACATGGAGGAAAAAACAATGGGTCATGTTCTGATGGAGAGTGATAGAAAACATGTTTAGGAGAAAGTTAACCATGAGAAAATCACAAACTTGTGATGGGTTAAACGGTATTTGATTCCCTAGTAGGAAAAGTTAATAGACAACATTTTTGTTTTAAGATACTTTTTATTGGGGAATTTATTCATAAGTAAACATAATAACTTATCATGTTGACTTTCAACTTTTATTAGATTCCTTACACAAACTCATATTTTCTCCAAAAGGAGAGTATTTAGGAAGACTTGTTCACATTAAGAGTACTATAATCAACTTTTTGAGAATCACCTAATCCACATAAGAGAACTATATACTTCCCATGTCTTTAGACTTTAACCAAAACCAAAACCAAAAAGGCTAGTACAAGATCAGATAATCCAGAAAAGGATAACCCTTTATAAAAAGAAAATCTATGCTTAATCTCCAAAATTTGTCCAACAAAACCCAAAGTTCAACAAGGACCATTAGATAAACAATTTGTCCATAAAATTATTCAAAGTAAACCAAAAGAAGGTTGAAACCCAAATATTTGAAGGATTTAGTCACATAGTCTTCCAAGTTAAATCGTAACATTTATCTCCAAACAACATCAGTTGCTCCCAAAGTCTCATATTGAAAAGTAATTAACCTAATCACATATCCTCCATGATAGGTTAATCATTTTCATAAATAACCCAAAATCAACTTACTCTTAATTGATAAAATCATATAACTAGAAAGAATTAGTCAAACTAACCAGGGACTTCACGTAGTCCAATGGTAGGCGATAAATAGCAGTCGCACTTTGGTTGTGGGTTCGATTCCTGCAGCTTTGTCCGACGCGACGGGTTGTCACACGGTCTGCGTGTAGTCCTTTTTCCAAAACTATATAATTCTTAAAACATCCCCCAAAATGAGATAAAATCTTCAAAAATTATCATAACATATTTTAACCTCAAGTTTATCTCATTCCTTTTATTTTCTATCATATCATAGAGTAACCCATAATTACCTAAAAAGTAAGGATCATATAAACCCTAATGGTTACCTTAATAATTATTACCTGAATTTCCACATCGAGTTGGCCATCTCGTACATGATGCATTAGAGAACTCACCAAGGTTGAAGTGGTTGATCATGACTCCTTGATAGTTGGTTTAGAACAACCATGAGATTCCTCATTGAATCCCCCATCTCATCCAGTCTCTTAATCAGAGAACCACCATAGTTTCCTTCAAACCCATTGTCACTTTGGTGCCTGCTAGATCCAGCCATTTACTAAAACCAAAAAGGTCAGTGTGAGTATATCAACATAACCATAATATACTAATGAGGAAGATAAACACTAAGATATACATACTCATTCACTTTATCTAAAACTAGGACTCTTTCGGAAATCCTAACCATTATGGAAAAGTCACTTGTTCTTAGAGAATACCCTAACCTCTAAAGTTATCTAAACTGACCTCTGATACCAACTATAAGGCCCCAGCCTTAAACCTTACTTAATCTTGAGTTATTACAAGATTACACATTGAGGATCTTTTCAGGTTTAGAGTTTTAGAGAATTAGATCATGAAACTTGAATTACATTCCACATTTAAACAAAGTGGTTACATAAAAGACAGTATTCATTCTTCCCATCAACGGAAACATATTTAAAATAAAACGTGGATTCTTTCTTGACACATCCTTGACACTATCATCACATCATGTACCCTTCCCTTGACCTGTGAAAAACATTTCAAAAACTTGGTATGAGCATAAAAAGCTCAGTAAGGGATATAAAAATATGGAAAGGAAACATGAGTACATGTATACATAAGAATGAAATCATATTTTACCCATAAAACATAAGCACTTTAACATACCTCATAAAATCATAGAAATCATATGACATAAAGGTAACTTGAGGCATTCATAACATTCTTATGTAAGGAGTAACCCTCTTGGTTACATTTGGAATACCCATCACAGTATATTCCCTAAATCTCTTCGGAGAAACATTAACATTTCACTCCTTCGCGTTACCCAATGCATTGGAGAGCTATATCGGGCTCACCCGCCCTTAGTTTATCACGGAACCACCCATTTGCATAAAAATGCCCAAGCACCATAACATAAATGTATCACATAAAACATGCATAAAGGAAACATAAGATTTCCATATTCCAATCACAATATAACATTTTAGTATATTGAAATAATGAATCCATTCAAAAAGAAACCATTTCCAAAACCATTTAAAACATTTAATAGAGAGATTTTTGAATCAAAGTGTCCCATACCACCTTGAAAATTTTAACATTTTAAAACATTAATATCCAAATAAATGAATCCTTAAAACCATTTTGAAAACATGGATATTAATAAGAACAAATCATTAAAACATTTAAAGCGATATTTTGGTTAAAGGGTTTTTACCAAAATTAGAGACACTTGAATACAATAATTGAGGAATAACATTTAATCAGAACATTATAATATTAGGAGAATAAATGGATTCAGGATATAATATTCCAAAGGACAGTATATAAACCATATAAGAGTGAATTTGTGCATAACAACAATGAAGTCTCAATAGAGATGTAAAATGTGATGAAATCCCTTATAAAGAATGTATCCTTAAATTAAGGATAAATCAATCTCAAAATTATGTGTGACAAATATAAATACACCCAATATAATTGGATATTAAGTGTAAAACAATAAAAGGTCATTCACACATATTCAAAGGCTGACATATTCAATAACTACATGTTGAACCCAAAGAAATCGAAATTGGGTTCAAAAGTTCCCTTGGTAAAATTCGACAGCCTAACGGCGTCACTTCAAAAATTTAGAAAATGAGTTGATGAGAGATAAAAAGGGAATCTCATCACTTGGAAATAAAATTTACATCAATCAGGATATAGAATAACATATCCCAATATAATAGTATGTGAATTAAAAGACATAACAAATGAAGTCTTTTAAAAAGAGGACGGTGAAAGGTTCCCTTACCGACTTGGGTAACTTTCGAAAAGTACACCCCATTGAAGAAGTGTCATACAATGAATATGTAAATACCCATAAATGGAATTATATTACAAAAGGAATGTAATAATGGGCAGTACATAAACCACTCAAAGGAAATTGTGGCAAATGTAGCATAAATCTCACGGGAATAAAAGTGAGATGAAAAATCTCTTATGAAAACTCGACAGCCTAACGGCGCCACTTAAAACTTCCAAAATGGATTGATGAGAGGAAATAGGGTCTCTCATCACATCAACATAAAGTTTAAAGAAAGAGGGATATAAAAGAACAACCCCCAACATAACAAAGAGGATCTTAAAAGAAGTGACATAAAGGAGAGTACTTAAAAAGAAAGAGAGAGGTTAGATCTCTTACGAAAATTCGGCAGCCTAACGGCGCTACTCAAAACATCCAAAATGGATTGATGATAGAGAATAGGGTCTCTCATCATATTTACATAAAACTTACAGTAATAGTAATATAAAATAACATCCCAATCACAAGAAATATTAGCTTTAAAGGGATGACATAAAAGAGTGTACTTAAAAAAAGAAAGAGAGGTGTAGGATCCCTTACCTCGGGTCCGACTTGACTCGATCGTTCTTTAATCTCCTGAATAATAATCTTGAGTTAATTTATACTTACTTAAGAACCTTTTTCATGATCATTATTCCTTTTATATCACTTATTGACATGTTATAAACATTATGTAATCATTTAATTTAATAATGTTTGTTTTGTCGATATTTGGTTCTTAAGTCAAAAGTGGACTTCTTACAATTACATGTTGATCGTGTGGTCAATGGTTCATTATATCCAGAATGATATTCATGATTTTTATATCATATATATCATATATATCCATCATATACATGTATTTATAATATTACATAATCATTTAGAGGTAAGAAATGAAATGCACCGTTCACGGAGACGGTAAGCCATACGTACACATGAACGCTACTTTCATTTCTTTGTCATATTAATGGAATTAAAACTAAATGAGAGGTATGTGTATTTTAATTCCATAATTATATTCATAATTTATAAGTAACATACCTTATATATATCCATTATAAATATGTACTTATAATAGTACATTACATTTGGGGATAAGAAATGAAATGCATCGTTCATGGAGACGGTAAGGCGTACGTACACATGAACGCTACTTTCTTTTCTATCTCATACATTAATGGAAATAAATAATAATTTTATAGAGGTATATTATAATTCCAGTATAACATCATATATAATAACTTTAAATCCATCCTTTATACGTCCCACATATGGTATTAACGAATCACATCACTTTGAGGGGGCGGTAGTCCGCACTTCCTTAAATGAAGATATCGCGTTTACCCATAATGGAAACCATAAAGGTATGCCCAAAATGAAGAATACAGAAGCTTAAAGAAAACATAAACATATTATATATCATATATAAATATAGTGTCATCTTAATGGCCACCATTGAAGGTGTTAAAAGAATGTTGAACAATCATCGTTTCGGGAGGCAGAAATTCACTATCCACGGAAACAGTATGTTATTTAACCATTATATGTAGGTGTGTGTAAGTGTTTCTAGAATGTTTCTTATAACAACATCCTAGTATATTTAGGATAATTTATTTGTTACAAAAGAAAAGAATAAAAAGAGTTTAGGGGGTTGGAGAAGCAAAATAAAACAAAATGACTCAAAAGAAGACATTACGTTAAAATCGGGTAAATCCCTTTGGTTTGAGCTCAAAGGCTTCCTTGGGAAGACTTCTGCCCAAAGGTAATCCTCTAGGATGAGGAGAGGGATGTGGAGAGAGTAAATGGGCAGGGTATGGCCGAGCCAAAGGCTTGAGGAGTGTGTGAAATGAGGTAGAGGTGGGGGCCTTTTATAAGAGGAGAGGAGGGGCACTTTTGGAAAGTAAAGAAAACTCACTTTATTTTAAAATGGTATTCGGATTTAAGAGGTCCCACATTGATGTGTTTCGAGGATAAGGTGATAAGGGTTATAAATCCACTCATCCAATAGGTTTTGGACATGTGTAGGTCTTAGATATTACATTATCTTTCCATTTTATTTTAATCGTTAAATAATGAGGTCATCGCTGCATCATCAGGATGTCATAAATAATTTAATTTATTTAGTGTCTAAAATTTATTAAAAAAACTATCATGATGTTGGAAATCTTCTTATCTTTCCAATGACTATTTATAATCAAAAACCTTAATTGTATAACCCCGTGTAACAATTGTTTTAGTAAAACATGTCATGTTTGTGTTATTTTTACTTTAACATTAAATAAAAAGATATTTATGTCATTTTCCAACCAATGTGGCTCCATGGGGTCCCCAAGTTGACCCATGGGTTTTATTGGTCGTCCATGACACATCCAATGAGGTTAGGACATGTCTCAAGTTCATTTCATATTATTAAAACATTATTTTTACCTTAAACTACACTAATTACCTCTAATCGCGATTAAAACTTAATAAATTACTATTCACCAAAAAATTATTTTTATCTCATTGAACAACATTTTACTTCTTAATGACAACCATGTATGTCGGATTTTTGAAATTCAAAACACAAAGATGACAAAATTTCATTTAAACGGAAAAATTAGTTTTTATAAGTACCACTTAGTGGTTTCACTATTCATCAAAAATTGATGTTTTTCAGAAAAATACCAAAAATTCACTCTAAGATATATTTGATATTCCGAATTCAAAAATGAAGTCTATTTTACAAAATTAAAAACATATAAGTCACATTAATTAATTTAATAATTAATTCCCGCTGTCAGATCAAATAGCGTGTTTTTATGAAACAATAAGTATCAAAAGATTGACACTGGTTTAAGTCTGTTTTCAAAGTGAAATTAATTCCAACGACCACTATTGTATTTAATGGTAAAAATATATTCTAATTTCACTTTAAAACCAATTAAAAGGATAATCTAATCATATAAATAAATTAGATTAAAAAGAGGTTTTGAATTAAAATACAACATTTTACACTATTCATTTAAAAAAATGAACTTTATCGGAAAGATACCAAAAATTTACACAAAGTAAATTTTGATGTCCCAATTATAAAGAAGAGTTTTATTTGGTCCAATAGAATTTATAAGAGTGAACAAAACTATATTTAATGACGGTTCGCCATCAAAAGGCGATAAGTGAACCTTTAGTGAAAACTAGGGCATATACACCTAAAATCGAATTATTTAAGTATTTTATGCCTTTATCTTTTATTGGATAAATGTAAAAACATTTAAAAACATATATAATCATATTTTAGTTATTTCTATCCATTCCCGCCAATACAATGGCTACATGTTAACTACCATTTAAAATAATATTATTTTATTATTAGAGTGCAACGTAAGATTTCCAAGAAACTCGTTGTTGTGTGTTGGGTACGCCATCGAGCATAGCATCCCCTTTAAAGTAATATTAATATTTTATTCACAAATATGGATAAATAGGAAAATGTCATATTCTTTATTTACCTGGGGTGTTACAACAGGGACTTTGATTCCCAACCGTGGGGACATGTAGGAAGTCTCTTGAAGGCTCAGGCCCAACATCACCATCATCCTCATGTCAGTTCCATCTCATTATCCCTCTACTTCTTTCAACTCTCCATCATATATCTTGATTCCTACCTAGGCCACCACATCACGGTGGGATCATGGAATCCACCTCCTCGCTGCTACTATTAGTACTTGGGACGCTTTCCATGCGTAAGCCCCAGCTTATATCTATGATGTTGTGATTTTTGTACACCCAGATTCATCACCCCTTTGAACTATGTGGGTTTTGATCCCTATCATCTACACAGGGTGCATAGTAAACTTCCATGAGGTTCAATCCCAGCCAATGTTAAACCTTGGTGTTCCCTCATTCTAGGGTGCAGACTCCCTAATCTTCCCTCAGTGGTGTCTAGATCAGCCTTCATGGTGTGACATATTCCCTCTATGGGACGCACCACCTCAGATCTGTCTTCACTAGATGTTCTGATCAATCCATATGGTAAACAGTCTTTCTGCTCCCTCCTAGGGATGTACCAATCTGATCTGTCTCTAAGGTATGTTCTGATCAAAGTTAAACTCATGGCATGCATCATGTTAAACATAATAGGCCTAAGGAAAAACTCAAAATACACACCTTTGGCATAACCATCTCCGCAAGACATTAAAATCATGGCATACCTTGTGTTAAACATGGGAAGATGTGTAAAACCTCAAAGGCATACCACCGACATAAGATACCCCACGACTGACGTGGGATGCCTCAGGTTTTTCCACCTTGAGATGTCCTCTTATGAGGATGAATACATGTTCCCCAATTTCCACACATCCAGAGATGCCCCAACATGCATGATGTTGTCATCTACTCCGACCGAAGGTTTCTATCATGTCAAGACCCCATCGAATGTCCTGACGCAAGTAGTTTAATTAACCGACATCCACAAATATATGGCACCGGTAATGAGATTCACGAACCATGACTTAATCTTTAAGGGAGACCCGGATGAGGTGACGAGTTCTGAGGAGGAATCCAGAGAAGGAGGAAACAACATCCCATCATCCTATTTCAATCAAGGAGAAAACGACCCTAAACATGTGACAGATGTCGGCCACTTTTGGAAATAAGGAATGCGGGGCAACAGTTGTGCATCTTTGACAGACAGATGAATGTGCCCTAGAAAAAGCATCGGAAATAAAAAAAATCATTTTTCTACTTAATGGATTCACATATATGTTTTAAATGCATAAGGGATTCATGTAGGGTTTTTAACTATATAAGGTAAATGTGTATCTGTTTCATTCACATAAACTTTTTTTGATATGGGATTGATATAGCCATCTTTTCGTGTGTGTGTGTGTGTGTGTGTGAATGTAGAATCACATTGAAAAATATGCTACATAGCTAATTGGTTCGAGTAGATAATTGATCTATGTGATAAAATAATCTCACGTAGCCATTTATGATATGTAGTGATTGTTTACACGGATATTTGTTATGTATGAGTGATGATAAGGTTCAACATACCAAATGATGAATCTATGAAATACTCAGATGGTTTTCTATAAAGGATTGAAATTTAATATATTATGAGGCATTTAATTCATGAGAATGGTTATGCAAGCCTCTGTGATGTAGGGCATCAATTTCTTATCCCATGACGGAAGAAGGGTAATTGACTATGGTAATGGATATCATATGAGGTTTTGTTATTTATGTTATGAGGGTATCATACTCTAACAAGTCATAAAGATTTATTTTTGTTCAACAAATAATAAAAACAACTATTCTTCACTAATTCGACCACCCTGTCAGTAGAGGTAAGCAATCCTTAAAGGAACTTGAATTGGAATTGGATCACGGTTCCCAATATAGGATGAAAACAATTATTTCTTGTGTCATAGATAATATCAATGAAATTAACAATTGGGGTGTTTCTTTATTTAAAGGAAAAAATTAATATAATGGGTCTATAAGATCTTGATGGGTAAATTGTGGGTTTTCCACGATATGAAAAAGTGGTCAGATAATGTTTACAGAGAAGAGAAACATGGAAGTATAATGAAAATATATGATTTAAATTCTAAATTCATTATCATAAAATGTTTATAAAAAAATTATAGCCCCACAAACTGCATTGGAGATCTAGGACAAGCTAGAGAGAAGCTATTAAATAAATGTGAAGGTAAATGAAGAAAATATATAGATCTGGAGAAGTAAATTATAATACATTAAAATGGTGGGAGACGAGTGTTTTGATGACTTATTAACTCAAGTAAATGAATTTTTTAGTAAAATATGAGGCTTTGGAGAGAATGTTGATGAATTTATAATTGTTAAAAAAAATTAATAAGAAACTTTCTAGATATATTTGATCCCAAAATTTCATCACATGAAGATATTTAATGTTTTTATATTCATGGGATACACAATAATCTAATTTCTTATGAAATGAAAAAAAATCTAACAATAAAAAAAGGTTAAAGAAGACATATCTTTTAAATCCCTGAAACATAAGAAAATTATAAATAATGAATATGTTTTTAACAGTAGTGATTTTGAAAAATGTAGATGAATATAAAAGGGTTTTATAATTTACTCAAAAAATTAATATAGATAATGAAGGTGTATTTTATGGAATATGTTTCAATTGTAATGGTCTTGGACATTTTTCAATTAATTTTTCAAATTAGAAATGTGAAGACTATAAATTTAATGATAATGAAAAAACACAAGGAAAATTTAGAAGAAAATTAAAAGGAAGATATAATGTCTTGTGGAAGCATGAATATATTCCACAAAACAAAAATGAGATATTTTCTGAGAAAATAAGATGAAGACGATCATGTCTCCTGGATTGACACAGATGAAGAGACAAAAGATAAGTTTAAAAAATTTATGGATATATTTTAGAAAACTATTGATATGTCCCATAGTAATGAGGATGATTTACAGCCAACAAATTATGAATACTGGATGAAAGATAAACCTGAGGAATTTTAGGAAAAAAGAACCACGATATATAAAGAGAAGAATATTCTTGCAAGAGAGTATAGGGAATTAGTTGATGAACATTGTGGACAAGAAAAAAGTGAGACAATTCTTAAAGAAGAAAATAAAAACTCGGATTAAGGGATACAAAAAATAGGAATATGATCACTGATCTTAAATAAAAGATCTATTTTAGGGATGAAAAATTATCAATGGCATGATCAAAATGTAATAATGTTTATAATAATCCATACAAGATCAAATGTAATTAAAAAGTTCTATTAAGGCCATGGGAGAGTGCTCTAGGTATGATGGAAAAATTATAGTAAAGTCATCATCTAAAAAATATTTTTCTAGAACATTTGGAACTAAAATTTCAGGTCTCAATCCTAAATCAGTTCAAATCTTGACCAAGAAGAATGAAGATAAATTTACTAAAAATTACTTGATGATTGAAAAATATTGAATAAATCTTATTTTCCAATTAAACAGAAATCCCAAACCCAATAATTTCAGTGAATGTCAAATTCTAGAAATAATATTCCTAGAAATTACCTTAGTTTATTAGGAAATTTAGATTTTAGGGTTATTTTTTATGGTGTGGAATTCTGATATGTAAATATTATAAATTTTGGTATCACATTTAATTTCAATGAGAATGAATGAATACATGAGAAGTTATTCCTATAAAAAATAATATTTCAAAAAAAAAGAGAAGGAAATTTGGTATTAACTAAAAACATAAAATATATTTTATTATCTTGCAGCGATATATGGTAGATATGATAAAAAGGATCATAGAGCAGATAATTGTATGACTATATTAACTAATAAACTCCCTCTCAAGGATAAATGAAAATTAGTTCATGTATTTCATGAAGAAAATCCTTGCATAGAAGAAGTGTCTTTCAAGTGAAACAAGAAAACAAAGAATGGATACTAGATAGTGGGTTTTCCTCCGACATGACTAGGGATTAAAAAATTATTAAGAATATTTAGAATCATAAAGGTGTTTCTATAAAAAAACATAATGAATCTTCCTTGAAATTAAAATGAATTATCATAGATCAGATTTAAAATGATAAATTCATATCAAACAATATTCTATTCATTGAAGAGTTAAAACACAATTTGTTAAGTGTCAGCCAAATTTTTAATAATGGGAATGAAGTAACACCCAATAAAATTACATCTATCATTAAAATGACAAGTTATTGAAGATTTTTTTTAAATAATTAGTGGAAATGGAAACCTATTCTTGATTGGTGAGCCACCCAATACAAGCTAAAAAATAATAAATGATGAGAACTTACTATGGTGTAGAAGATTCGGACTTCATGTTGAAATAATCCTAAGAAATGCTGTAAAACCTGAAGGAGTAAGATAATTAAATAAGATAAAGTAAGATCAGAATGTATTTTTTAGTACATTTCAAAAAAGGAAAATAGAAATAATGTGGATCACAATAATGTGGATATTGAATCCACAAGACCATCATAACTAGTCTATATATATCTATATAGACCCAATCTATATATATCTCTTCGTTATTTTATCTTTATTTTAATACATTTATAAATTAATTCACTCAAATTACAAAATTAAATTTTCAAAAAATAAAAATTAGAAATATTTGATATGTTCAAGATATACAAAATACATGATGAATAAGAGGTTGGTATGTGTATTAAAAATTGAGATAAGATAATGGGAAATAAGACACATGTGATGTGATTGAAATTTATATTTTCAATAATAGAATCACCAACCATTGAAAAACATATTATACTCCAAAATAGAATGGTGCAATAGAGATAAAGAATATAAAAATTGTGTAAATTTGAAGAACAATACTGGGTAATAATAATCATTCGAAACACTTATAGAGAGAATTAGGGTGCACAGAGGTTCAAATTATCAATAGATGTATGTTGAGTCCTAAAACACATGCTACACCCTAAAAATGTTATACCAAAATAATCATATATTAGAATATGTAAAATTCATTTGTAACCCCTATTATATTAAAATTATAGATAAAGTTCTTGGAACGTTGAAACAAAATGTAGATGATTCCATCATTAAAACGTTTTTATGCAACATAAATGGATATATATGTCAGAATAAAGGATTAAATAAAGTTTTAGAGTGTTTGGATGTGAATATTGATGGAAATCTTGGAAAAGGAGTGTAAAAATTCAATAAATTTTTGAGTATTCACTGGAAAATAGTGAGTTGATTTCTGGAGAATTGGTAGTGAAAGCTATTGAAATCAGACCAGAAACAATTCCAATAGAATCAGAATGATATAATGATGTTGAAGAAGGTACTATTAGTAACATAAACAATTCTATATATTTAATATGTTTTTATATATAGAATATGATTGGGAATTTAAATGCACCAATTCAAACAATAAGAAGACTGAGATTATAAAATCAAACCACTCTTTGTTGAGACATGATATGTGGTATAGTCTAATGATAATGTTGAATGGGTAAAATAAATGAATGAATAACTCAATAAAATTGAGTATAAATCTACATGGTAATATATTTCGAGATCAAAAACCATGTATATGATTATAAAAAATGTGATTTCTGGTAGAAAATGAATAAAAAAGGTTAATTTATTCAAAAAAAAGCCCAGACGTGTTTGAAACTATTGTCAAATAGAAATAATGGACTTTGAAAACAATTTTTATTAGGTTTATAGACTTTATAAAATAAGGATGTTCTTGGTAGTGGCTACTTTTATGAATTGTAATGTTTGTCAAATGGATGCAAAGTTTTCCTTTTTAAATGGTGATTTTAGAGAAGAAGTGTTTATCAAAAAATTAGAAGGGTTTATTATTGAAAATGATGAGAGAATATTTTAAATATTTATGTAAGAATTTTTCTATTTAAAAAAATCACTATGGGCCTCCTATTCAAAACATGGTGATTTTCTAAGAAAAAAGGGGTTCGCCAAAGGCACTGTTCACAACAACTTGTACTTGAATAATGATTTCTCAGATACACTATTTGTGATAATTAATGTATATGAAATACATTTTTCTAGTAATTAAGATTTATTATGTGAGTAATTTTCTACAAAAATATAGAATCATATTGATATGGTTGTGTTTGGCGAACAAAACTACATTCTTTGTTTTCAAATTAATCATAAATCGAAGGGTATCTTTATTTCTCAAAGAAAATAATTCCTAATTAATTCTAAAAAAAATAAATGAAAGATTATAAAATGGTGTCTATACCAATATCAGTTATCATGAGGTTGGAAAAGGATGAATAAGGAAAGGTGGTTGATCAAAAGACCTTCAAAAATATGATATGAAGTATATTGTATCTCCCAGCTTCTAGACGAGACATTTACAATGTGGCAACTCTAAGATCATGATATTAAAGTGAAACGAAGGATTTATAGAAAATTTTAATTAAAAAACTCTAATATTTATAAAAGGACTAGTAAAATATGGGATGTCTTATTGATGTATTTGTGAAATAGATATTCTTGCATATAGTGATGCGGATTGAGAAGGTGACTATATATAATGTAGATCAACATTATTAAGTGTGTTATCTGTGGGTGATGGTTTTCTTACCAATAACAAAAAGAAGTTAATATCAGTTACAATGAGTCTATGAATCATTTAATGTGGAAGATACACATGTAGTTACACAGAAATTATGGATGAAAGTTCGTCTAGAATATTTGAGGGTTGATAATATGATACTGTTGAAGATTCTCTATAAAAATCAAACTTCAATTTATTTTTCAAAAAATATAGTTCAATATTCTTGATCTAAACATATTTTCATGTTATATCATTTAATCAAAGAGAATTTAGCTTCAATTGAAATCAAAATTATCTATATTTTCAAAAATGATCAACTTTTAGATATCTTCACTAAATTTATTATGTGTGATAGAATTTTTGAATTGAGGATAAAACATCATGTCCATCCTTCTCCATGCACTTGAATTTTATTTGTTTTGAGTTTCACCATGGTCCTTTGGATTTTGTTTCTTAATGGGGGAGAATTTATTAATGGAAAGGGGAGTGTAAATATGGTGTATAATGCATGGGTGTTTTTATTCATAAGATTCTAAAGAATTTTTCATAATAATGAAAATTCATGAAGAGGTTTCTATTATTGGAAATAAATAAGGTTTGTTCTTCAAAAATTATACTAAATACTTCAAAAGGATATTCCACCAATACTTCAAAAAATATTTGTCAATGAAATAAAAATGATCTCCCACCAATATTCCTTTCATGTTTCCACATTTATGTGATCATGAATAAGGATCAACATATCATAGTGTTGAAAAATAGACCAATGTTGTGGGTTTCAGCAGTAAGAGATGATTATCTAGGATATTTAAAAATAATTGTAAATAAACTAAAAGGAATATATTGAAAAAACCTATAGTTTTTATGTCTTGGTTTGAAGACACATGAAGATCCTATGGTTTTTGGTATATTTTAGTTGTTGTATATGTTGAAAAGCATGTCTGAGGAATTCATTAGTATGATGATTCTTGATATGGTTTGTATTGTTTTAAATATCATGGAATTGAGTTTCATGATTCTATCAAGTTGGATAGAGAATGGTTTAGAGATATATTAAAGTGGTTATGGTTGGGATTGAGTGGTTTTTGAATCAACATATATGCATACAAAAAGGCAGGAATCACGTATCCATTTAATTTATGTAGTCATTTTACTATGTATATGGTGATTCACATAACCATTTTAACTTTTTAAGGGTTTCACATAACCATTCTAACTACAAAATGGAATCACGTAACCATCTCATTCACATAGTTTTTTTTAAATGTGATCAACATATCCATTTAATGATGTATCCATATATTGAATCACACAAAAAAATATGTTTCATATATAATTGGTTTACATAGCCATTTGACCCAAAAAAGAAAATGATCTCATGTAGTCATTGATGTTCCCAATGGATTTTTTACCTAGATGATTGTTATTTATGCGTATTGATATTGTTTCAAGAATCTGATTCTGAATATGTTTTTTAATCAGATGGTTTTCTATAAAGGATTGAGATTTAATATATTCTTGACATTTAATTTGTGATAACATTTTTTCATGCCTCTACATCATATGGTATCAATTTCTTATTCCATGATAGATAGGTGCTAGTTGACTTCAGTTATGAAGATTGGGTAAGGATATGTTATTTACGTTATAGGTGGATCATACTTAAAAAAGTCACATATGATTGTTTTTGTTCAATAGAAAATAATAACAACTACTCTCCACTAATTCACCCCATCCCCTCTTCTTAGTGGATGAAACTAATATTTAATGTCACTTTAAATGAAAGTATTTTTCTTATGAATTATTTTTGGAAATCATTTTCCAATAAATAAGGATCCATGAATGATGAATATATAAATATTTCTATGAGAAATTCATGGAGAAATTAGAGGAAATATAGAAATATTTGGAGATAAAATAAAATTGTGTAGAATATGGAAAATTTTGGTTAAAAAATGTGTAGTTCAGAATGAAAAATGATCTTTTTCCAAAAATATGCATCACTAGGGTTTCCTAATGAGTTAGATATCACATGGACATGTTTATTGACTTACTCACCATATTACCTAATTAGGTAAACTCATCATGTGAATAGATTTCACACCTATGGATATTAGGATTTAAACATGATATATATGCCTAGGATTCACCCCCAAGTACTCCAGTTGAGTTCAACTAGTTCTGAGAGGCATTCTATGACTTTTTAACCCAAACCCACACACTATACTACTCATTTTCAAACATGTGGTTGGTTCTTTGAACAAAACGTGTGTCGCCTGATCATGGGAAGACAATTTTTTGGGCTACAGATTTTGTGCACCATAAAGTATTCCATGTACTTATCTTGGGACTAGATTTTCACTTTGAAGAGTCTTGTTGAGTAAAATTCACTGATGAAATGGGATGGCGGGACTCTCTTCTAAAGAAATAGATTGGAATCAAGGTTAAGTGTAATGACCTGATGTTTTATCAATGGAATTCCGTTCATATAATTATGCCTTATAGTATAATCACATTTGGAATCACAATAACATATCATGACACTAATTACTATGTGATCATTAAAAATAAATTTTCCACAACTATGTTTTGAATTTCAAAAATCTGACATACACGGTTTCCATCAGTAAGATGTTTGGAGTCTGATAGGTCAAACTTAATTTTGGATGAATAGTTAACTAAACTTATGAATATTAACCTACCCTTATGAATAGTAACATGACCTTTATTAATAGTAAATCATATAAAATAATATTACCCTTACCCATAAATGATTAAATAATATTTAGGCCTCTTATAACGTTATAATTTGACCACAGTAAAAGTATTGGTATCTTTGTAAGTCATAAATAATAAATCATAAATAATTAATTAATTTAAATGAAAATTTATTTTTCCTAATATGTGTTCAAAAATTAAAAATTCATTGTCTTCTTGTTTTACGATGATTTTTAAATACCTTATGTAATTTTTTAATGCATTACAAAATTAGTTTTTATTTTAAAAGCTGTATTTTTCAACTAAATTATGATTTTAATTAAAATTAAAATTAATCATATATAGGAATTTATATTTTAAAAATGGACTTTATTTTTGGATTCTACATATCAAAAAATAGTTAGGTTGAATTTTTGGTGTTTTTTTGAAATACTTGAATTTTTGGTGAATAGTAAAATACATTAATTTACCGTATAAATACACTATAATTTAAATCCACTATTCCTAACATAACATGAGATGTAACCAACCAAATCATGAAATCACATTCCCTATGTACTAATCTTGGTCCTGAAATCATCGTTGTTTTTTGTCTTGGTGGAAATTAATAAACTAATGATTAAAATATTAAGAAAACCCATCTCTGCTCCACAATAAATACCACCCTTCACACCCTCATTTCCCCACACCTCTATAGATTCAATACTTGTCTAAACACTCTCCAAAAATCTTCCCTAGCCCCAACCCCACGCCCAAGATCTTCGGGTCTCATCAAAAGACCAATCCTAGGTTCCTCAAGGAGGATCTCAATAGGGGGATTGAAGAGGTAATTCCCCCCCTCTCTTTTCCATTAATTTCCTTTCAATTTCAAGTTATTTTGTCAATCTATCCCCATATATAATCAGACACATGTTATGATAACTCAATTATCATACATTTACTATAATATTATGATACTAATGGGATAATATATTATCCAACCCCCATCTCCACTTCTTTTTATTTTAGAAAAGTAAATGTTGTTCGTGAGGTGTTAGTTTATCACCTTCTAGAACGACATGTTAAATTTTTCAATTACTGCCTTCAGATATGGTAATGAAACCCTTTTATGGTTAAACAATATTAAGTTATATGTATTATATACTATTTAATGTTCTTGATCTATCTTATGTACATATTACTAAATTATTAAACAAAACAAGTTTGTTGTGGTCGACAAACCGCCTGAATTAACCCAAATGATCATCATTTAATTATTATCTAATGATTGATCCAAATTATATATAATATAATTAATTATAATATCATTAAAACTCCTTTAATGTCAATAATAAAATGAAATATATTTTCTGGATGATTATCCACGTTCTACACAAATGTTCATTTATGAATACAAGTGAACCGCTCAAGAAACCCATGAAAATGAACATTCACGAAAAATGTTTTTAGAACTCTATAACTCATCCAAAGGACCATAAAATAACTTAATGAAGCCATAATTAACCATATTATTGTATACAATTTTTTCTAATTTTTAATTAACGAATACAATGTGGTTTTTCAGGACATTAAAGTGATGGAAGTGTTCGGATACAAGGTAAGGGGAAATTCTCAAACCCAAATTTCATTCTTAGGGTTATCCCTCTTTCACTCTATGTTCGGTATGGGTTCTCCTTAAAAATAATTTATTCATCATTATCTTACCTTTTCTGGGATATACATGTCCTCTAGTTTATTTTATGAAAAACCCAATGTTTTCCAAAAGAAATCTTCTTTTAAATAATCACATCCTTTTTACTTCTTGAATATTGTTTCCCTCATCACTCATACTTAATTGATATATGATAAGAATGATATTACCTCTTTATTTTGGGGTCCAAATGTTTATGAAAGTTTTCATTATTATGTGAAACCCATTTCTTTCCGTAGGCTATTTTAAGTTCAATTTTTTACATGTTTTTAATGTGGCATTCATTATAATGTAAATATTAGGATGTGATGGGTGTGCCCAGAATTATATAGCACAATACGAATGCTTGAATGTGACATGTGCACCCAGAATTATACTTTTCTCCAATTAATTGGGTAAAATTATTAAACTCATGAGTTAATGTGAAATTATTTGTGAACATGATTCTATCTTTGTTCACAACTATGTGTGGTAGTTAACTACTAGGATATGATTTTTCATTTTTAAGCATTGCCACATTTCAAGCCTTTTATAAATGTTTCCTCTCATGATTATGATGATAAGGTTATGATTATGTTAACCCCATGCTATAATCTTCTTATATATCCTCTTACTAGGAATTTAGTTCACCCCTTTTTGATGTAAGTCCTCAGGTGAGTACATGTACTAAGGAGAGTTCAAGTACCAATAAGAGGCTTGAGAAGAAGGAATTAAATAAATGTTTATGCTTGATGTTGTAAATGTTATGTTTGGTCCTAGTTTTCCCAAGACACTTAACCTATGTATCCTCATGGCGTAAAATATTATGTTCATTAACTTTATAGTTATGTAATAGTAATGTATGAAAAGGTAGGGTCGCTATAGTTGGTTTCAGAGGAAAGGATTAGTTATTTTGGGAATTAGGATTAGTGAACCCTAGAGAAAACCTCTAACACGAGACTGAGTACAAATATGTACACAAGAATATTTACATAGGTATCCCATAAGTTATAATTTTAGCATAAATTGTACAAATGAATTTGTTATTTAGGACTTTTTTACTTATGTTTTGTTCAAACATTTTCTACTTTAGAAAATGGTTGGAACCATGAGAAAACATGCCAATAACTCATGCAAGGGCCAATGACACAATTGCCTGAACGAAATCCCCAATTCTTTTGGAGGTGGATTTAGAAATTTCAAGGTGATTCTTACCAAAATATCTCAGGTTATGAAAAACAACTTGAATAATGGGGAACATCCCCCTTCACCAACTAGGGATCAACTCATTATCGAGTGTTTTATGTGGCAACAACCACCGATGTTTAGTGGATCTTCTAGTCAACTAGTTGCAGAACAGTGGGTCAAATCCATGGAAATGAACTTTTCTTTAATTCACTATTCTAATGTGAAGAATGTGACACTATCCATTTATTATATAAATGTATAGGATGATCAATGGTGGGCGTTGATTAAGAACACAAATCCAAGAGATGAAATTGAAGATATGGAGTGGGAACACTTTAAGATCACGTTTCATAACAAGTATTTCCCAAGAACTCTTCATACAAGGATGGATAGAGAATTCATAGAGCTCGAGGAAAAGGAAGTAGAATCATCCAAGACCTATGAAGTGAATTTCACAAGTCTTTCAAGGTACGTTTTGGGTTTTTTTATCAACAATGATTGATACATTTATAGATTCTTTAGTGGATTAAAACCGCACCTTCAAAAGGCTCTTGAAATTAGAGACTTTAGGAGTAATGAGGAAGTTGTTCGATGTTCTCTCAAAGTTGAGATGGAGTTTGGATAAAAGTCCCATTGATATTTTAATTCAAAACAAAAGATGGAGTTTCAAGCTAGGGGATCTAATGATATAGGTGGGAAGAAAACTCAATGACCCACATGCCAAAAATTTGGGAACTTGCATCAAGGAAACTTCCTCAAAGGGAAGGGGAAATTATTCAAGTGTGGGAAAGAAGGGAACCATGATCAAGAGTTTCAAAAGGACATGGGAAGGAAGGATAATGTAGTGAAAGAAATGGGAGAACCTCCCATTTTCCAATGCTACAACTATAGGGAGAAGGGGCACGATGCAAGCAAGTGTAGTAAAAATCGATTCCTAGAGGGTAATCACCGTCAACGTCCACCAAATCCAAAGGAAGGAGGGAAGACTTATGCCATCACTACTGCGGAAGTGGATCCAAATAATGAATTAATACAAGGTACACTTCCTATTCACTCAATAATTGAAAAAGTATTATTTAATTTTGGTTCTACATAATCCTTTATATCTTGAAAGTTTTCTAGAACTATAGTATCAAATCCTTGAAACCATGAAGAAGAGATATCTGGAAAAAAAAACAAGTGGTGGAATCATTAAAACCAAAGTGTTTGAATCTTCTCCTATTGGTGTATGTGGTAATATTCTTCTAGCGAATCTCAAAATTATTCCCTTGGTGGAATTCTAAGGTATAATGGGAATGGATTGGCACTCGTTATATAGAGAATATATCAACTATCAAGAAAAGGACATATCTTTTCATATTCTGAACCATCTCATGCTCCTATAAAAATTCAAGGAAGGTCGTGAATATCTTTTGAAAAATCCTTCAATGGTGTGGGTATTGATAACCTATGAAGAATCATACCTCTCCCAAATGGTTGAATCAAAGGAAATTTCCAACCTTGTGAAAATTCCCATCGTGAGGGAATACAGTGACGTATTTCCCAAAGAGTTACCCAAACATCCCCCAGATCATGAGGTACAGTTCTCCATAGAACTCATACCTAGAGTTAATCCTATCTCAATGTGTCCTTATAGTATGGATCTTATCGATCAAGAGGAGTTAAAGAAGCAGGATCAAGAACATTTTGACAAAGTGTACATACTCCCTAGTGCATCACCTTGGGGTGCATCCGTGCTCTTTGTGAAGAAGTAGGATGGAAAATGTGGTTGTATATCAATTATCGGGAACTCAACAAGATTACCATAAAGAAAAATTATCCTCTTCCAAGGATTGATGAATTGTTCGATCAATTAAGAAGAGATCAGTAATTCTCAAAGGTGGATCTTCATTCGGGATATCATTAGTTAAAGGTGATGAAGAATGATATTCAGAAGACTACCTTCCGTACAAGGTATGGGCACTATGAGTTTCTAGTGCTTCCATTCGGACTCACTAATGCCCCTGAAATCATCATGTATTTGATGAATAGAGTCTTTAGACATTACCTCAACAAATTTTTGGTAGATTTTATTGATGATATTCTCATATACTCCAAGACAAAGGAGGAACAAGAAGAACGTATAAGACTTGTGTTGGCGACATTAATAAAGGAGAAGCTGTACGCCAAGTTTAGAAAGTATGAATTTTGGATGAATCAAGTCACGTTCTTGGGACATGTGACCACAAGTGAGGGAATTTCTATGGACCCTTAAGAACAATGGAAATCAAGGAATGTCCCATACCCTTTAATGTCACAGAATTCCATAGTTTTCTTGGATTAGTTGGGTACTACCGACATTTTGGGAGAAATTTCTCATGATTGTCAAGTCCGCAAACTATGTTTACAAGCGAAGGGGTAAAATATTTATGGATGGAAGAATGTGAGGGAAGCTTCAAGGAGCTAAAGAAAAGTATAACCATGGCACCTTTACTCACATTACATAAATGTGGAGAAATTTTCAGGATATACATCGATGCTTCAATGAAATGATTGTGTTGCGTACCCATAAAAATGATAATGTGATAGCCTATGCCTCATAGTAGTTGAAGATCCTTGAGCAGAACTACCCAAAACATGATCTAGAGATGGAAGACATGATTTTTTGCCTAGAAAATCCAGCAACACTACCTTTATGGTCAGAAGTGTGACATATATGCAAACCAAAATAGCTTAAAGTATATATTCACAAAAAAGGAGCACAATATGCATCAAAGCAGATGGTTAGATCTAATCAAGGATTAAAATTTCTCTTTTCACTATCATCCTGTAAAGGTGAACAAGGTATCTGATGCTCTAAGTAGAAAGGAACCTGCTACTCTATCCATGTTACAGATTGAAAAAACCCTATCTTCTTGGTTATGAAAAGGATGGATTTTTTAATCATAAAGGGAAGGGAAAAATTCTACATTGCCCAAATTATCATGCAACCATCAATCCAAGAGATGATTAAGGATGCACAAAAGGATTATATGGAGTTACAAAAGATGGTTAATGTAGTAAAATAAGGTAAGTTTCACTAGTTTTATATCGAAAATGATGGTTTGATTCGGTTTGGAATGTGGATTTGTGTGCCTTCATCCCCATGGATAAAGAAGGAGATATTGGATAATGCACATAGCTCAACATTCTCTATCCATACTAGGAGTACCAACATGTACTGTGATCTTCGAGAACATTTCTGGTGGGACAATATGAATAATGAGATTTCAGAATATATATCAAGGTGCTTGGTATGTCATAAAGTTAAATCAAATCAAAAAAATTCCAAAGGGATGATGCAGCCTTTGCCTATACCCCTGTAGAAATGGGAGAATGTCACTATGTACATTGTCACAAGTCTCCCGAAGATGTCCAAGGGAAATAATGCGATACGTGTTGTGGTTGACTGACCCACCAAGACTACCCATTTTATCACTATTCAAGAAAACCTCTCACTTGAACAACTTGCAATGATCTATGTGAAGGAAGTGGTGATACTGCATGGTGTTCCACTCTCGATTGTCACTAACCATGATCCAATATTCACATCTAAATTCTGGATAAGTCTTCAACATTCATTGAGTGAGAATTAAATTTCAACATGGCCTATCACCCCCAATCTGATGTCCAATTTGATAGGACTATTTAGATGTTGGAAGACATAACAAGAGTCCTCTCTCTATAATTCCAAGGTGTATGGGATAATCATCCCCCCATTAGTTGATTTCTCATACACAAATAGCTTCCACTATAGTATTAAGATGGCTCCGTATGAATATCTGTATGGAAAGAGATGTAGAACTCTAACCACTTGGTATGAAGTTAGTGAAAAAAATCTACTTGGACCTGAGAATGTGAAAGAGATGATAGAGAAGGTTCAAGTCATCCAAAAATATATAAAATTTTCTTAGAGTCAGCAAAAGAGATATACTGACAACCGTCGAAGGGGTTTGGAGTTTGATGTTGGGGATAAAGTCTTCCTTTGAATATCACCATGGAAGAGAGTCAGGCGATTTTGAAAAAATGGAAGATAAGACCATGGTAAATTGGCCCCTTTGAGACCCTTGACAACATAAGATTTGTGGCCAATCGTATTGAACTTCCACCAAATATGGCTCATGTTTATGATGTGTTTATCATATCACTCTTATGGAAGTAAATACCAGATCCCGCACATGTACTGAACTAAGAGGTGGTACAGTTGGAAGATTATCTCCTTTATGAGGAGTTTCCAATGAACATTCTAAACCAGAGAGGTAATGTTCAACACAAGAAGACAACCCCTCTGGTCAAATTGTTGTGGAGGAACCACATGATTGAAGAAGAAACTTGTGAACCATAGGAGGCAATGAAGTAGAAGTACCCTCACCTATTTGTGTAAAATGAAATTACGAGGGTGAAATTTAATAAGGGGGAAAATGTAATGACCTGATGATTCATCAATTAAATTCCCTTCTTATAATTATTATTTATAGTATAATCACATTAGTAAGCACAATTACATATCACCATACTAAATACTATGTGATCATTAAACATATTTTTGCTACATCTATGCTTTGAATTTCAAAAATCTAACATATAGAGTTGTGATCATTAAGATGTTTGGAGTCTGATAGGACAAACATTGTCACAAACCATTTTGGGTTGACCCTAAACTGGTCACCCTTGCCGATCCACGGTAAGGCCCAAGAGGCGTTCTTAGCCCTCCTAGGCCAACGAATAGCACTAGAGAATCGACAGAGATGATGGGAACGATCTTTCCCAATAAAAATAAATAAAAGAAGAAGAAATTATAAAAATAAACTCATAATAAATAAAAAAATGAAACAACTAAATAGAAATTGAAGTAAATAAAACTAACTGAATATGAAAACACTATCTCTTTGTGACCCCATGGGTCACTCACGGACTTAATGATCAAGCATCACCCAAGGTGAGTGCACCCAAGATGGAACCTGCACAAGGACTAAAATTAGAAAAGAACTATAGGCGTGAGTATTAAAACATAGTAGGCTAGCCTGATCGACTATTTCCCAATGCATTACCTTTAATATAAAATAAACACCATTTCAAGTTTGAACTAAAATCTATAAAAGAATTCTTTTCTAAATATTTTACAAAAAAAAAGTATGAACCATTTCCCCTAACCATTTTCAAAATTATATTCTTTTCATTAGTGTCAATAACATTTTCAAAGGAAAAGTGATGTTCACATTTTCGTATTTGTACAAAGAGGATTAAACACTTTCCTTTGAAATCTATTTCTAGAAACCTAATCAAAGTCATCACACCACTTTCCAAAAAAACAAAACACAAGAATCTACAATAAGAATCACAGAGCAAGGGCAATGTAGGTATATATACAATCATCATAATCACTAATCCAAGAAAAAAAAGTCAAATAGACTTGGGTGAACCTTGGAGATCAAAAATAATCCTTAAGACACCAATACATGATACCTCGCCCTTATTGGAATATCACACACGATGAAATCAAAATGATCAAAATGGTCTTCCATCCTTTCTTAGGCAGACTGAATGGAAAATCCCAATGCAAAAAACCCAATACATCCACCTATTATGGGTCACTAGTTAGTACCGTAACCTACCAGTGCGACAATTATTCTCAGAATATTCTCTCAATATTCTAGATTCCCATGTCTCAAGTATTTAATGGTGGTGAGCCAACCAATTCCAGCCGAGCATCCAATCACATATATATTATAATAATGCACAAGTGTCATCACCCTGAGTCACTCCAAGGACCGATCTCATGCCACTAATCAAAATAACATAATGAGTCCAATCTAAGACACCCTCATAATTGATCACAAAGATTAATTATTAAGAACATCCCATCCATTATATACATAAAATCATGGCATGAGAAACATCCATAGGAGGTTTTCATTAAAAAAATTCACCATTTTTCACAAGGTTTCCAAATGGGCCTTAAACCATTTCTTTTACATAAACTGACATTAATCATTAAAACAAAATCCACATTTTCTAATGAGGGAGAAAACATCATCTCCCCACCAAAACATTGATAAATTCTCTCAAAATCTTCAGAATACATTTCCAAAGGAACAAACACTATCATAAAAGTTTCAAATTTCCATTTATCAACAACACATTCTAAAAGACCCTAAAACTCAACACCCATTTATTTATAAAACCAAAAAACACTTTGAAAATCCAAAAAAAGTACCCCTGAAATATCATTTCGAACACTCCCAATACTTTGATAAATTCAAACAAAACATTTTCTATTACCCTTACAACGTAAATACCAATTGGGAATAATCCATAATCACCCGTCAACCCACATTAAAATCCAAATACACACTTATTTTAAACATAAAACTACTTGGAACACTTTAAAGAAAGCCAAGATCACCATTTCACATCAATATGGTTTAAATCCTCAAATACTCTTTCTTTTAATTTGAAAACATTTAACTACTCTATAAAAAACATTTATCAAAATTCGCATGCACTTTTTACAATGTGGTGCAAACACACACAAACACCTTGAAATGAAACATTCTTTACAAAAATGCCAACCGGGCCATTTTTCTGCGGCAGATGCAATGTTTATCAAAATAGATTATCATTAACACACAACAAGGTGCCAAAAAAATTCCATCCCACAAACTTATTTAAATTGTTTAATCTGGTTCTAAGAGTTGGAAACTAGATACAAAACTAATGAAACATTTAATTAAACAATGTGCACAATTATAATAAAAAGCACATTCAGAAATGCTTCACGCAGGATTCAAAACCCCTAACCTATGAAGATAAACCTTATTGGATAAAAACCATAACAAAACAAAGGAAAAAAGACACAACCCCATGGGAGGAGGGTATGCCCGAGGGGCATCGGATGCCCGAAAGGTATTCGATGGTCGGGCACACGCTAGTAGGGGCGACGTGCGCCAAAGGGAAGTCATCGTAATCGTTCGGCGGATGGAATATCTCTGTAAAGAGGTGTTGGATGAAGGAAGGTCTCTCCGTAGGGAGTGGCTGTGCCATCTGGGGCTACTGCACACTGAGCAGGGGAGATCGGAGGTCTGGTTGCCATAGCGGTAAGTGTTGGACGAATATGGTAGCCAAGACTTGTCGAACCGATGAACAGGGGGAGCAGGAACCGAGGGTCGGCACTAGAAAACACTGCACTAGGGGGTGCACCGGAGGTCGCTGCAACTGTGGTCCTGACTAGAGGAGCGGGGTGGCGTCGGGGAGAGCTGGCCAAGGGAGGTCTATGCGGTCGGAAGCAGGCCGACCGGAGGCCGCGGGCTAGCCGGAAGAGTCGCTGAACGACACCTGATGTGTGTTCTAGCCAGGAGGGGGGCCGCACGGCCAGAGGGTGGCCTCTCCGAAGGCTGGGGAGGTGAGAGTTGAGATGGGCTGGTGGAGATTGAGGGTTGAGGATGGGATTCCGGACCACCGCGCTGGGAGTATGCCGCACAAAATAGAGGCGGTGATGGGGGGCTCACGCCGCGTGTAGTGGGGGGATTGTGGGCGAAGGCATGAAAAACCCTAATGAAACAATAAAACTAATCGAAAATAAAATAAAAGGAAAACTAACTATAGTTTTAATATCCAAATAATAATAATAATAAAATGAATAATAATAACACAAATAATAATCATAATAATAAAATGAAAATAATAAAAATTTAAATTCATTTTAATAACAATAAAATATTTAACAAGAATAAAAAATTGAAATGACAACAATTAATGTTTTTTTAATTACATAAATTATTTTATTTTCATTTTCTGAAAACGGATGGTCGCGTAGTTGCTTGAGTGAAGTTGCAGGGCTTTTAAATCGTGCTGTTCTCGTGCGCCTGACGTCGTCAACACCAATAAAGCGCAATCTTTAAAATATATCAAATAAATTAATTAGGGACTAAACCTGAACCACAACAAAAAAAAATTAAAGGTAATAAAATAATGAAATAACCTAAATGTGTAGTTCGGGGTGTGACAATTCTCCCCACTATAATGTTTTCCGCTCCTATGAAATCGTAACACTAGCACGTTGATCGATCAATACATAAGGATTACACATAAACACGATCCAAACTCTTAATACAAGGACATTCAATTGACTAACAACAGGACTCAACCTTATTGCCGGAAAAAAATCACCAGAAGAGGGGAGGCCTGAACGGACTCCCCACCATAAGAATTCTACTAGCATCTGATAATGACTTAAGATAATACCAAAAGGGAATCCCCCCATAAAGAACCAACATAAAAGAAGCCAAATGGAAATCCAACTTGAACCCAAACCAGTCCTTATCCAAGCTAAAAGGAATATATCATGAACACTTAAACCATCACACCCTTTTTACCTAAGGAAGAATAAAAACCAAGACCTCACCCGATTCACATGGGCGGTCCACGCAAGGACACTGATCGGTAAATTGCATCCAAAAATGCACCATTACTGACATTTCAAGCGGGATAAGTAAATCAAGCTATATACTACAAGAAGAAATTTACAACGATGGAGAACCCATAAAAGAAAGTCTAAAACTGTATCACCACACGATAGAGGCATAATCTTATCCGAGCTCCTTAAAATTCACCTAGGGTTCCTGACTATGCTCCAGCTTCACTCCAAGGCATTTTTCGTGGTGCTCTGATGGATGAAGCATCTTCTGCCTCGCAGTAAGGTTCTGATAATCCTAATAATGAATACACATCTTTTTATTTGAAAAAATAAAGGATAAGATTTTGAAATTAAAGTCACACTGTCATTGAAAATCGGAGTTCATCAAAAGACCCACGACATTCCCATACATTTTAAAACCCAAAAACACCATCAATACAACTGCCATGATAATAGATCCCTTACACTGGAAGGGAACATACACAGGAAACCTTAAACAAAAACCCAACAATGCATCACTTTTGAGAAATTCCTCTACGAAGCTTCCTAGAAACGCCCTGATAGAATCATTGTAAGTGACTCAACCATCCACAAGCATGACAGGGCTTAAGAGTACTTGGGAACGACGACCTCTTGTTGCCCAACTTTCCAAACTGATAATACATGTGGTTCTCTTTTTGTGAGGAGGTTGAAGAATGATGTTGAGGCCTTTTGATTCCATGATCTACTCCATCGACATTCGATTTCTTCCTCATCTCCTTTTCTAAATCCTCACAACTACTCCTAGGAATTGAATGAGGGAGGACTGCCTCATGCACTCCTACCAACATAGCTTCAACATGAAAATCTTGTCTCACCACATTGGTAAATGATGTTTGGTTGGACGTTGACACCTTCGATTGTAGATCTAGACGAAGACCCACCTCAAAATGTCGAGCCTTCATGGAGCCATCTATGGAATACCCTAACTCATAAGGGACTAGCTCCACAAAGCACTGGAAATACTCCGACATTGATCGATCACCCTATTACAAACAACACATCTACATCCCCTTTCTCACCCATTCCTTCTCAGAGAAATACTAAAGAATGAAAAAATCTTTGAAAAAAACCCAAAAAAGCTCTTGACGGGGCTTGTTTCGAGACACCGAATTCCACCACATCCACAGTGAACCTCCAAGATTGAAGGTACAGACATGACCTTCAACGACTCGGGAAACTAAATGATGTTAAAGTCCCTTTAGATCTTTCGCATCCACTTATCTACTACAGAAGGGTCTGCTTGACCATAAAAGATAGGTGGATCTAGCTTCCAAAACTCGGACATAAAATCCTTAGATTGATCAAAAGAACTACGATCACTTGTAGAATCTTCAAGGGGGAAACCGCTGGACAAGAAAATTCAAGAATCAAATCAGGGAAAAATCAATAAATAAAAATACTCAAAATCAAACACCTCATATATGAAAAGCACTAAACAATAGAAAACAAGCCATTATAACATCAAAACATTATTTTGGAAAACATATATAATTTAAAACAATCTTAATGATTTAAACCCTCACCTTTATTATTCTTTATAGTCTCACTCACATGCATGTTTCCGTGCCACCTTGGGCATCCATCCCCTATACCAAACCTCTGTTCATATTCCAACATACCATTATGCATGTGACCACCCATAGAAACCCCAATGTAAAAAAAAACAACTTCATTTTCCAATTACAAATCATTCATCTCAATTTCCTTTAAAACAATCCCCAAATTTACCATGTCATTACAAACAACCATTTTTCAAAACCATTTTTTTTATTCAAACCACATTCATAAGTCACATGAGACCCAAAACATCTCAAACAGGGAACTAGTGTCTGTGGGTGAATTGACCATATGGTTGGTGGACATATGCCAAACACATCAACAACACAGAGATCATTTTAAGATCATAACCCCGTCTCGACATGGACTTCCAGGCAGTGCGGGTTCATGAGGACTATTAGTACAAATCCCTTTGTCATATCCTAATTGCAAAACATACTGTAAAACCTTGAAGAAACTAATTAAACTAGACTTCCCATAGAAACTAGATGATTATAACGGGCAAGAGTTCACGACGCTCTTCCCGAACCTGCACCTCATGTCCTGAAAATCATACTCCATCTACCTTGTCATCCCAAATAACAAAGGGGGATCTGAAAAGAGAGGTTTTCTAAGATCTGACCACCTTTTATATGATTTTTTCCCAAACCAACCCGGGTCAACCCTGAACTGGTCTCCCAAGTCGATCCGCGACAAGGCCCAAGAGGTATTCCCAATCCTCTCGGGTTGGCGACAAGTTCTAGGGAATCGACAGAGACTATGAGAATGATTTCACCTAATACAAATAAATAAAATCAGAGGAAATAATAAAGGGTAGATCAGAATAATTAAATCAAATAAAATGACTAAATAGGAACTAAAGGAAATAAAACTAACCGGCTGGGAAAACACTATCTCCGTGTGACCCCACGGGTCACTCCCCGACTCAACAATCAAGCGTCACCCAAGGTGAGCGCACACAAGATTGAACTTGCACAAGGACTAAAATTAGAAAATAACTATAGATGTGAGTATTAAAACTTAGTAGGCTAGCCCGATCTACTATTTCCCTATGCAGTACCTTTAAAATAAATGAAACATCATTTCAAGTTTGAACTAGAATCTATAAAAGTATTTTTTTCTAAATATTTGACAAAAAAACAAAGTAAAAACCATTTCCTTGAAACATTTTCAAAACTATATTATTTTCATTAGTGTTAATAACATTTTCAAAGGGAAAGTGTTGTTTACATTTCCATACTTGTACAAAGAGGATAAAACACATTCATTTGAAATCCATTTCTAGAAACCTAATCAAAGTCATCTCACCACTTTCCAAGAAAAAAAAACACAAGAATGTAAAATATGAATCACACAGTAAGGGAAATGTAGGTATACATACAAGTATCATAATCACTACTGCAAGAAACAAAATCAAAATAGACATGGGTGAACCTAGGAGATCAAGAATAATCCAGAAAACACCAATACATAAGACCTAATCCTAATTGGCATATCACACACTATGAAATCAAAATGATTAAAATGCTTGTCCATCCATTCTCAAGCAGGCCAAGGAAAATCCCATAGCAAAAAACCCAATACATCCACCTACTATGGGACACTGGTCAGTACCATAACCTACAAGTGAAGCAATCATTCTCCGAATATTCTTTCAATATTCAAGATTCCCATGTCTCAATTATTTAATGGGGGTGAGAAAATCAATGCCATCTGAGCATCCAGTCACATGTATATAATAATAAAGAACAAGAGTCATCACCCCAAGTCACTCCAAGGACAAATCTCATGCCATTAATCAAAATAACCTAAAGATTCCAATCTGAGGAACCCTCATAATAGATCACAAGGATTTCTTAGTAAGGACATCACATCCATTATATTCATACAATCATGGCATGAGATACATCCATATGATTTTTTTCATAATAAAAAATTTCACCATTTTTCACAAGGTTTCCAAATGGGCCTTAAACCATTTCTTTTTCATAAACTAACATTTATCATTAACACGAAATCCACATTTTCTAATGAGGGAAAACACATCATCTCTTCACCAAAACATTGATAAATTCTCTTAAAATATTCAAATTACATTTCCCAGGGCACAAATACCTTCATAAAAGTGTCAAATGGCCATTTATCGACAACACATTCTGAAACACCCTAAAACTCGACACCCATTTATTCATTAAACCAAAAAAAACACTTTAAAAATCATAAAAATGACCCCCAAAATCTCATTTTGAACACTGCCAGTACATTGATAAATTCAAACAAAACATTCTCTATTATACTTATAAAGTAAATGCCAATCAGGCACAATCCATCACCACATGTCAAATAACATTAAAAATCCAAATACACACTTATTTTAAACATAAAACTACTTGGAACACTTTCAAGAAACCCAAGATCACCATTTCACGTTAATCCAGTTTAAAAACACAACTACTCTTCCTTTTAATTTGAAACCATTTAAAAACTCTATAAAAACATTTATCAACATACACATGCAATTTTTATAATGGGGTGTAAAGATACAAAAACACCTTGAAATGAAACATTCATTTCAAAAATTCTAATCGGGACATTTATCAACAGCACTTGCAATGTTTATCAAAACAGTTTTTAATTAACACTCAACAAGGTTCCAAAAACAAATTCCATCCCAAAAATGTATTTAAATAGTTAAATCAGGTTCTAAGAATCACAAATTAGGCGCAAAACTAATGAAACATTTAATTAATCAAATAGTGTGTGCAATTATAATAAAATGACCTCCTTTTTTAAAAAACTAGAATTGAACTACCAATTTGCATAATAAATAAAGTAACCAAAAGTTAAACATTAATAATTATAACATATAAATGGATAGAGAAGCAATTAATATATGAAACATAAATTCTAAAAGTTAGGGCAATGAGAACCTACCTCGGAACCATGGCGTGATGAAAAAACGCACATTCAGAAACACTTCACGCGGGTTTCAAAACCCCTAACCTATGAAGATAAACCTTTGTGGATAAAAACCTTAACATAAAATTAAAAATACACAAAGGGTGGAGGGTATACCAGAGTGGTTGTGGATTCCCGAATGGAAGTTGATGTCCAGGCACGTTCTAGAAGGGGCTACATGCTCAAGAGGGAAGCCGTCGTAAGTGGTCGGGGGATCGAATCTCACTGGAACGAGGTTCTTGATAGAGGAAGGTCTTTCTGGAGAGATTGGGTGCGCCAACTGGGGATACTTCTCACCGAGAAAGGGAGATCTAAGGTCTGGTCTCTGGAGCGGTGTGTGTCTGATGAATATGGCGGTCGAGACTGGTCAGCAGTGGTGAACAGGGGAAGCAGGAGGCGGGGGTCGGCACTGGAAAACATTACAGCAGGGGGGCAGTAGAGGTCACCGCAGGAGTGGTCATGACCAGAGGAGTGGGGAAGCATCAGGGGGAACTGGTTAAGGGAGGTCTGTGCGACCAGAAGTAGGCTGACCGGAGGCCGCATGCTAGCTGGAAGAACATCTAGACGGTGCCCGATGTGTGCGCCGGCCAAGAGAGGGGCCACACGGCTGGAGGGTGGCCTCACCAGAGGCTGGGGTGGCACCAGTTGAGATGAACCGGTGGAGATCGAGGGTAGAGGAGGGGGTATCAGACCACCACACTTGGAGTGTGCTGCACAAAATGGAGGCGATGATGGGGGGGCTCGTGTGGCATGCAGGGGGGAGGGAGGGGGAAGGCGTGAAAAACCCTAAAGAAACAATAAAACTAATCTAAATAAAATAAAATAAAAAAATATAAATTTTAATATAATAATAATAATAATAATAATAATAATAATAACACTAATAACAATCATAATAATAAAATGAAAATAATAAAAATATAAATTAATTTGAATAATAAGAAAATCTTTAACAACAATAAATTTTTTAAATGTCAACAGTTAAGGCTTTTTTAAATTATCGAAATTGATCATTTTCATTTTCCAAAAACCGACGGTCGCTCAGTTTCTTAGATGAAGTCGCACGACTTCCAAATCATACTCTGTATGTGCGCCCAACGACATAAACACCAAAAAGCACACTTTTTAAAATAACTCAAATAAATTAATATGGGACTAAACCAGAACCGCAAAAAAAATATTTAAAGGTATGAAAATAATAAAATAACCCAAATACACAGGTCAGGGCGTCAAAAACTTAATTATTGGTGAAATGTAACCTACCCTTGTCATGACCTGTTCCCCTAGGCCCGTTCCATGATTACCCCAAACCTACCTTCCATAGGCCAGGGGCTGGCAACTAGCACCGAAAGACGTATCTCATAAAATTGGGAAGGCATTGCCTTTATATCCTGTTAAAACACTCAAACAAACACACTGCAAGATACAAACACAAGTAAACTGTATAAAAAAAAGAAGGTTGAAAGTAAGAGGTGCTGGAATACAAGCCCAACAGTAAAGGTACACGTACAACTAAAAATACAATAAAATTGAATAAATAGAAAGATAACTATTGGGTTTTCCTCCGAGGTTCCTACCAGAAGGGTTTTTATAGATCGCCCCCTTAGCACTCCACGTCCGCCCGTCTCCTTTGCGTACCAACACGCCGTATGGTCCACCTCCAGGCACCGTCCAGTCCTAGTACCCTGTCTCGATCAACGATGTATGTCGTCTGCACTAAACACAACAAGGTGTGGGAGAAGCCCGTGGAGGTATGAGTATAACGATACTTTGTAGGGACCCCGAGACCCTCAAGATCTCATAAAATAAACAAAGGATAAATCACAATGCATGTAAACCAGTGACAACCCTACTTAGGAATATACCCATACATATACCTAAGTTGTCAAATATTACACATCTCATTCATGAGGAAACACACGGTCCAACTCCTTATACAATTTAAAACTATTCCATGAAGGAAAGATTACCAAGAAGGTAAGTACCCCACAGGTACGCCACACAGAAGAATACCACAAAGGTATCACCACGAAGGTAAGTACGACACAGGTACACCACAAAGAAGAATACCACAAAGTTAAAGACTCACCTCATACCAATTATAACTTAGGTAAAGTAGTAGAGATTATTAGATGTAACTAATGAATCATCGTACTCTGTTAAGAGGCAGACCCACGTAGGATCCTAAATCTTTATACCCACATAGGATCCTAGTACTTCATCAGACCCACACAGGATCCTAGTATAGAAAACCCACACAGGATCATAGTACATCATCAGGCCCAAAGAGGATCCTAGTATAACAGACCCACAAAAGATCCTAGTACATCATCAGACCCACACATGATCCTAGTATAACAGACCCACCCAAGATCCTAGTACATCATCAAAACCAAACATGATCCTAGTACAATATACCCACACAGGATCCTAGTACATCATCAGACCCACATAGGATCCTAGTATAAAAGACCCACACGAGATCCTAGAGTAGTCCCACATGTATTCCAAGAGTGGATCCATGTGGGATCCTCGAGCACAGACCCATAAAAGATCCCTTTCTCATGTTACAACCAACTACATGGCTACCACAATAATCTCGGTTTATTATGGGAGGATCCTGTTCTCAAGCCACAGGTTGATACTTCAACTGCCACTAAGTCCCATAAAGAAGTATCCCAAAGTACTGAACATAAAAGGGGTCTCAACGCATCAAACGGTGCGTCAATCGGATGCCCGGTTTGTAAGTTATTGTCTTTTTAGTGCCGAGGGACCGGTTGGATTTGTTTTTGATCCAACCCAGTCGTACCCCAACTTTAACTATAAATCAAAAGTGGTATACCAAAGGTACTCTCACTCTATGGTTTCTGGAGCCACTGACGGTTCGTCAAACGGACGCCCGTACCTCAAGATATGGCCGAAGAGAGAAAAGGGTCGAAGTTGGTCTGGGTCCGGTCTGACCCGGTCTGACCGACCCGGCCCCCGGGATCTGACCCAGCCCACTGGGTCAAGCCCGAAACATGATGCGGCGCGGTCTACGGTGTGGTGCGGCCCGTGGTGTGGCAGCCCTCCGCGGCGGGCTGCCTTCCCCGCACTGCGCGTCGTGCACCGCGCCTTCGCTGGTGGTCGGCTCGGCCGACCGTCACGGCGCAAAGCCGTGGATCTCACTCGCTGGGTGCCACAGACGCGCGCTGCCATCCCCATCGTGTGGTCGGCCTCCTTCGGTCGCTGCCCTTGTTCCGCCTCGGCGGACGGGCTGCGACTCTTCTCCGGCGGAGTGGTCTTGATGTCGCCTTCTTTGTGGCCGATCGTGGTATCCGCTGCCGTTCCCGAGCCCCGCCGATGCCAGTCACCATCCTCCTCCATCGCAAAGATTACATCAAGAATCACAAATAATTATGAAGAGGTCGGACCATATTCGTTTGTCCTGTGCCATCCGAATTAGGGCGGTAGCAAGCATATCAATAATTCTTGAATGACGAAGAACATCAAGAATGGGTAAGGGGGTATAAATCAACAACAGACCCTACATTAAAGGCTCCGAAGAAGGAGGTGTGAGGAAGAATATTATGTTGTTTAAGAATGTTGAAATTCGATGTCTCCACATGGTGATTCTGATCCAGGCTTGAGGTTGGTTCCTCGTTCTCAGATTCGTGGTTTGGGGTCGCTCGTCACCGCCCACCGGAACCGGCTCTCTCCTCCATGTGTCAGGCGTCGCGGCACATTACCATAGATTCGTCGCTTGGTGAAGTTGTTCCAATTCCTCCACCCTATGCTCCATATAAATTGAAGAGGGGGAGGTTAAGTAACGATCGTGGAATTTATGATGGTTCATTTAATAATAACCTTCCTAAATTCCAATGACGATGTCACTTAGTATTTGAAAGGTCAAGGTAATTAATTTATGTTGGCGTAATTAAATGGAATAATTTAATTTCATTGTGTTGGCACAATTTAATTGCATTACATTGGCACAATTTAAATGTGAGGATTCGAAGGGACATCCCCCACATCAATGAGGGGTTCGGTGGTCCCCAACATTGAATTATAATTGAGAGGATTAAAGCTTTTGTCGTCCCAACTTCCATAACCCATGTAGCGAGGTTTCAAAAATAAAATAAAATGTTTTTCTTTATTTTATTTTTATTCCCATGGAAAACACGAAAAATAACTTTCACCCTCAACCAACTGCGGTCGAGGTGAATGTCTCCTTAAGAGAATGTAGGAGCTGCAAGTTCAACAGTGTCCCTAGATTTCAATTCTTAGCACTGGTTCAAAAGATACAAAAACCCGCTTCCACGTTTACTGAATGTACCCAAAAAAGGATCATAAATTCATTCCAGGGACACCGGGCCTCGGAATCATGTGCGTCAATTTTTGCAAACTCATAAAATTCCCATATAATTAAAAAAAATTACATGGAATTTCCAGGTCATTACATTCTCCCCATCTCAGGGATTTCCATCCCTGAAAGCATAATCACAAGAACAAAGAAAACAAGTGGGGTCACTGAGCACGAATCTAGGCCTCCCGCTCCTATGTTCTCTCCTGGAGGTTCCCTTTCTTCCAACGTATGCGCACCAAAGGTATCGACTGTCCAAGAAGGACCATCTTTAGTAGATCCTCAATATCTACTAAAACCTTTGTAAACGTCACCCCATCGTCGATGTCTATCTCGCCGTGGTCGATGGCATGTGATGGGTCGTGCATGTATCTTCTCAGATAGGATACGTGGAAAACGTCGTGAACCCAGTTCAACTAAGGGGGATGTTCTAGGTGGTAAGATACCTCACCAACTCTACTGGGGACCTGAAAGGTCTTGATGAACCTTGGAGATAACTTTCCTCCTGAACCAAATCTCTATAAACCTCATCGGGGTGAGACCCATAGAAGGACTTGGTCACCATCCTAAAACTCAAGAGGTCTCCGTATCCTATCAGCATAAGACTTGTGCCTTCTTTGTGCAGTCTTCATCCACTCTTGGATGATCTTAACCTTCTCCGTGGTAGCCCATACCATCCCAGGTCCCATGAGTGATGACTCCCCAAGGTCAGTCCAGCACAAAGGTGATCTGCAAGGTCGGTCGTACAGAGCCTCGAAAGGTGTCATCCGAATGGTGGAGTGATAACTGTTGTTGTGTGAAAACTCCACTAAGGGAAAGTGTTCCTCCCAGTTGTGACCGATGTTGAGGATGCAAGCACACAACATGTCCTCGAGGGTCCGAATAGTCCTCTCAGTCTGGACATCCTTCTAAGGATGGATAATGGTGCTCAAACGAAGTTGTGTCCTGAAAGCCTCCTGTAACCCCTTCCATAGCCAGGAAGTGAAACGTGCATCACGATCTGAGAAAATCATCGAGGGTACTCCATGTAGTAGCACAATATTCTAAAAATAGAGGCATCCAAGCTCTCTACTGAACCCTGCTCTCTGATTGGTAGGAAGTGGGCCGACTTGGTGAGTCGGTCGACGATCACCCAGATAGAATCATGACCCCTAGATGTACGTGGAAGTAATTTGATGATGTCCATTGATATCCCATCAAACTTTCACTCTGGGACCTCTAAAGGATGATCCAAGCCTTCTAGTACCTGATGGTCTACCTTCACTTGCTGGCAAGTGAGGCACCAAGAGACAAACTCTGCTACTGCTTTCTTCATTACCAGCCACCAATGCTATCTTTGGAGATCCTAAAACATCTTCGCTACTCTTGGATGTACCGCTAGAGGAGATGTGTGGAACTCCCTCAACACTTCCTCCCAAAGAGACACTGGTACCATTGTACGTCCTCTAAAGAGGATGAAATGCTCCCCACCTTCATAAAATCCATCAGGTGCATGTCCTGTGGATATCTGAGCACGTCGAGCCTCGTAGTCTGTGTCCCCAAAATATGCCACCCTGACTCACTGAAGAAGTGGGGGAGTGACTGTAAGAGACTAAAGAAAAGAAACTATATCTCGATCCATGTAGGATATCTGCAAAGCAGCTAACTACACTATTGCCTCACTCAGCAACTGTATACTAGATCTCCTGCTGAGTGCATCTACTACTACGTTCCCCTTCCCCATAGTATAGATTACTTAGAAGTCATAGTCCTGGAGGAACTCAAGCCAACGTCACTATCTCAGGTTCAAGTCCTTCTGAGAGAATATATACTTGAGACTCTTATGATCAGAGTAGACTATAAAATGTTCGCCTATCAAGTAATGTCGCCACATCTTCAAGGCGAAAACCACTAATTCTAACTCCATGTCATGGGTAGCTTAGTTTTCCTCATGTTGTATCAGCTGTCGAGAACCATATGTGATCACTACTCTCTCCTAAATCAGGACACATCCATGCCCGATCCCTGATGTTTCACAGTAGAATATGTACCCTACTCCCTCCTCTGAAAGCTTCAAGATGGGGGCACTAGTCAGCCTCTGTATATGCTCCTGAAAACTCCGATGGAATCTCTCCGACCATAGGAAGGGTTGTCCCTTCTTCATCAACATTGATAATGGTTCTGAAACTCTGGAGAATTCAAGAACCAACCTTCGGTAGTACACGAAAAAACCCAGGAAACTCTATACCTCTGTCACACTACTGTGTGGATCCCAAGAAAGTACCACCTCGATCTTCATTGGATCCACTACAACTCCATCCTCCAAGATGACATGGCCCAGAAAGGGAACCTCTTAGATCCAAAACTAGCACTTCGAGAGCTTACCATAAAGATGGTGCTCTCAGAGTTTGTCCATGACTATCTAAAAATGATAGGCATCCTCCTCTTTAGTAGCCGAGTAGATCAAAATGTCGTTGATGAAGACTACTAAAAAGTGATCAAGGTATGGTTGAAAGATCTTGTTCATGAGTCCCATGAACACTATTGGACCGTCGTTCACACATAATGGAATAAACAAGAACTCATAATGGTCATACTGACATCTGAAAGTCATCTTCTGCACATCCAATTCCTTTACATCGAGTTGGTGATAGCCTGATCTGAGGTCTATCATTGGGAACCACCGTGCTCCCTTCAGTTGATCTAAGAGGTCGTCAATCCTAAAGAATGGGTACATGTTCTTCATTGTCACCTGGTTCAGGAGCCGATAGTCAATACAAAGTCTCAATATCCCATCCGCCTTCTTGGAGAATAAAATCAAGACTGCCCAAGGAGAAACACTGGGCTGGATGAACCCCTTCCCCTGCAAGTCCTCCAACTGTTCCCGTAGCTCACAAAGCTCCACGGGAGCCATCTGATACGCTGGTGTAGATATCAGTTCCATCTTAGGGTATAAGTAAATGCAAAAGTGCACCTCTTTGCGTAGAGGTAGACCCGTAAAATCATCAGGGAAGACATCCGCGTAATGATCCACCACTACAGGATAACTCGGACTCTCCACATCAACCGGTCCAAGGGTAAGGCTAGCCAACTGATGAGTGATCGGTTTCACTCTCCTTCAGGTAAATCCATCATGTGCTGTAAAGGTTCCCTTCTCACCAGTGAAGGTATAACTAGTCCCATCAATGTGGACACACCGCAATTTGCACATAATATAGTCAATCTGATCATGAACTGTAGATAACCATTCCATACCCAAGATGACATCGTAAGGCCTCGACGCCACTACTAGGAGATCCCAACCGAAGCTCTCAACTCCTAGAGTAAGCTCACACTGTCTGCACCAGTGTGTAATCATCAAATCTTCTCCCATAAGAGTCTCTATCCATAACAATCGAGCCAATGGATCTGTTAGAATATCTGAGCTCTAAAAGAGAGAAGTGGAAATAAAAGAATGACTGGAACCTATGTCTATAAGTACTGCAGCTATGGTGGAGTAGAAAAAGATCATACCTCGTATCATCTTCAGAGCGCCATGATCGTAGGCCTCAGCTGCCTGGAGCTGAGTTTGCCCCTGTCCACCTACTCCCTATGGTTGGAGAGGACCAACTGGTGGTGGTGGTGGTAACATCACGAATCGTCACCCACCTCCAGCTACACGACGTGGTGCATTTCCACGTATGCCTTCTCCATGCGGACCTCCTTAGTCGAACCACTGTCTCTGCCTGGGTGGTCCTTTGACCATCTACTGATCATCCGTATGGCGGATTGGGCAGTCACGAGCCATGTGTCCCTACCCGCCACATGTGAAACACTGCATGTTCCTCGAATGACTGGCTCTGTGTCCGATTCCCTGCACAACTAATCCCGAATCTTAGGGTCATCCTCCTATAGGTCTGGTCCTCTTGGACCTCTATGATATCTGTCAACTTCCAGCTACAGAAGACTCCACTACATGATTACCGGTGGTGGGTATTGCTACTAGTGACTACTCAGCATGAAAAATCTCCAATAAGAGGGATCGCGCTAACACCCCCTCCTATGTCGGGATACTGAGAGAAATCATTGAAGCCCTGATCTCCCGCCTGAGCCCCCTGATTGAATATAAGAGCTCAGAAGAAAGGGTCTCGCACCATATCAGTGGAGTACCATTAGAGGTCAGTGAACCTTGCTGAGTACTAATCCATAGTCATGCTACCCTGCTTCGGATGAAGAAGCTCCTGTATGAGCACTGCACGAAGGGTCGCTAGGACAAACTCTTCCCAAAACAGGCTCTCAAAGTCTACCCAGAGAAGTGTCACCACATCGTGAAACTAGAGCATCAAGCTCCACCATATTCCTACTGCTTCATGTAGAAGACTAGTGGCAAGGATCACCAAGAGGTCAGCTAGTATCCCAACCAATCAGAAGACTCTCACCACAGCCTCCAACCAATCCTCAGCCGCCTGTGGGTCTGTCTTGCCCTGAAACCTCGGTGGCCTCTACGCTGAAACTCGTGAAACACGCTCAAGCGTCATGCACCCTTTGCTGATGGGGTTGGTGTCATCAGTGGCCCAATGGGTAATGGTACCCCTGGTGCCTCTACTGGAAGAGGGCCCTGTACCGAGGCCTCATCGCTCGGTGGGCTGTCATCGCGTACTAATCTTGGAACCCTAGATGGCTGTCTTCGTGGAGGCATACTGAAATGAAATAGGAGCACCACAGTCAATAAGTTATACTTGGTGAGAGGACTCAAAGAGTTCACCATGAAAACTTTTCATAAATACACACAATCAGTGCTTCTGTGTACTGAGTCGGAAATAATAACTCAGGGTCCGAGTGTATGGATACGTCGGCTGCCACACTAACAATGGACTCCCTAAATTGAAAACCATACTCATTACACTAAATACTATGGCTTCATAGAAAAAAATCAGAGTCCTAGTTCATCGGTAGAACCGAAATCCTCTGATACGAATTTGTCATGACCCGTTCCCTGGGGCTCATGTAGTGACTACCCCAAGCCCTCCTTCCATAGGCCAGGGGCTGGAGACTTTCACCGAAAGACGTATCCCTGAAAAATGAGAAGGCATTGCCTTTATATCTAGTAAACATACTCAACCAAGCACACTGTAAGATGTGAACACACAAGTAAACTGTATAAAAAAAGAGTGCTAAAAGTAAGAGGTTCAGAATACAAGACCAACAGTAAAGGTACAAGTACAACTGAAAATAAAATACAACTGAAGAAATAGAAAGAGAGCTACTGGTTCATCCTTCGAGGTTCCTACCTAAAGGGTAGGTATATATCGCCTCCTTAGCACTCCGCGTCCGCCCAACTCCTCTGCATACCGACACGCCGTATGGTCCACCTCTGGGAATCGTCCAGTCCCGGTACCCTCAACCTCGATCAGCGATATCCGTTGTCCATATCAAACACAATAAGGTGCGGGCGAAGCCTGTACATGGGTGAGTATAATGATACTCAGTAGGGACCCCGAGACCCTCATGGTCTCACAAAATCCACAAAGGATAAATCACAAAGCATGTAAACTAGTGAAAACCCTACTTAGGTATATGCCCATACATATACCTAAGTTATAAAATATTACCCATCTCATTAATGAGGAAACACAAGGTTCAACTCCTTAGCCAAAGTACAACTATTCCACAAAGGAAAGATTACCATGAACGTAAGTACCACACAGGTATGCCACAAAGAAGAATACCACAAAGGTATAACCATGAAGGTAAGTACCACACATGTATTCCACACAGAAGAATACCAAAAAGGTATCACCACAAAGGTAAGTACCACACAGGTACAACAGAGAAAAATACCACAATGGTAAAGACTCAGCTCACCCCATGTATAACTTAGGTACAATAGTAGTGATGATTAGATGTAAATACTGAATCATCTTACTCTATTAAGAGGCAGACCCCCGTAGGATCCTAAATCATCAGACCCACACAGGATCCTAATACATAATCAGAAGCACACAGGATCCAAGAATAGTAGACCCACACAGGATCCTAGTACATCATCAGAACCACACAGGATCCTAGTACGACAGACCCACACAAGATCCTAGTACATCATCATACCCACACAGGATCCTAGTACAGCAAACCCACATAGGATCCTAGAGTAGTCTCACATGGATTCCTAGACCGGATCCATGTGCGATCCTTGAGCACAAAACCATGAAGGATCCCTTTATCATGTTACAACCAGCTACAGGGTTCCCACACTAAACTCACTGGATTCAGGGAGGATCCACTCCTCAAGCCACAAGTCAATACTCCAACTGCCACGAAGTCCCACGAAGAAGTATCCCAATGGAACGCCACATAAAAGGGGTATTAGTGTATCAGACTATGCGTCAAACAGACTCTCGGTCTGTAAGTTATTATCTTTTTGGTTCTGAGGGCCCAGTTGGATTCATGTTTGATCAAACCCGGTCGTACTCCAACTTTAACCAAAACTCAATTGTGGTATACCAACGGTTCGTCTCACTCCAAGTTTTCGGGCCCTACTAATGGTTTGTCAAACGGATTCCCGTAGATCAATATATGGATGAAGAGCGAAAAGGGTCTATGTTGGTCTGGGTCCGTCCGACTTGGCCAGACCGACCCAGCCCGCGGGATCCGAACCGGCCCACTGAGTTCGGCCCGGGCCGCGGGGCGGCCCGCGGTGCGGAGGCCCACCGTGGATGGTCATAATACTAGTCGCCTACCCCATACGGTGCGTCGTGCACCGTGACTTCGCCGACGGCCGGCGCGACCGGCCACCCTCCCTTCGCCGCCATAGCGTAAAGCCGCAGCTCTTGCTCACTAGGCGGCGCAGAGGCGCGCCGTTGTCCCCTTCATGCGGTAGGCCTCCATCGGCCTCCACCTTTTCTCCATAGAGGCCGATGGTCCGAAGCCCTTCTCCGCTGGCGCAGTATTGCCACCGCTTTTGTCGCGTCCGGCCATGGTGCCGACCGCCGTTCTCACACCCCGCCAGTGTCAGTCTCTATCCTCCTCCATTGCAAAGAACACATCAAAAATCACAAGGAATTGCGGAGTGGTCGGGCCATGTTCGTTGGCCCGTACACTCTGAGTTAGGTCAGTAGCAAGCGGCTCAATAATTCTTGAATCAAAAAGAACGTCAAGAATAGATAAGGGGGTATAAATCAACAACAGACCCTACCTTGAAGGTTCTGAAGGAGGCCCAAGGAAGAAGACAAAGTTGTTGAAGAACATCGGCATTCGATATCTCCACAAGGCACTTTTGATCCTGGCTTGGGGTTGGATCCTCGTTCTTCGATTCGTGGTTTGGGGTCGCTCGTAACCGCCCTCCGGAACCAGCTCTGTCCTCTAAGGTTCGAGCATCACGACACTTTACCAGATCTTCGTCTCTTGGTGAAGTCATTTCAATTCCTCCCCCCCAATCTCCATATAAATAGGAGAGGGGGAGGGTATGTAATGATCGTGGAATTTATGAAGGTTCATTTAATAGGAACCTTCTTAAATTCCAATGACACTGTTACTTAGTATTTTAAAGGTCAAGATAATTAATATATGTTGGCGTAATTAAATGTCACAATTTAATTGCATTGCATTGGCCCAATTTAATTCCATTTCATTATCACAATTTAAATGGGAGGATTCCAAGGGACTTCCCCCACATAAATGAGGGGTTATGTGGTCCCACCATTGAATTCTAACTGAGAGGATTAAAGATTTTGTGGTCCCCTCCTCTATAACCCATTTAGAGAGGTTTCAAAAATAAAATTAAAAGTTGTTATTTGTTTTAATTTTATTCCCATGGAAAATACGACAACTAACTTTCACCCTCAACCAACTACAGTTGAGGTGAAAGTATCTTTAAGTGAATACTGGCGTTGCCAGTTCAACGGTTTCCTCATGTTTCATTTCCAAGAACTGGTTCAAAATTTACAAAAACCTTCTCGCATGTTTACTGATCTTACCTGAAAAAATAGTTCAGAAATTCATTCCTGGCACACTGGGCCTCGTAATCACGCGCCGTCAATTTTTACAAACACGTAAAATCCCCATCTAATTAAGAAAAAAGTATACATGGAATTTCTCGGGTCTTTACAACCCTGATGAATAGTAACCTACCCTTATGAATAGTAATATGACTCTTAATAATAGTAAATCATCCAAAATAGTATTAACCTTACCCATGAATGATTAAATAATATTTAAGCCTCTTATAAAGTTACAATTTGACCATAGTAAAAGTGTTGGTATTTTTGTAAGTCATAAATAAATAATTATAATTAATTACTTAATTTAAAATAAAATTTATTTTACTAAAATCTATTCATGGATTAAAAATTCTATTTCTTCTAATTTAGGATGATTTTATAAGACATTATGTAATTTTTAAAAGCATTAAAAAATGAGTTTTAATTTTAAAAATTGTATTTTTCATGTAAAATATGATTTTAATTAATAATTAAGTTATACATATTTAGGAAATTATTTTTCAAAAATAGAATTCATTTTTTGATTATGCACATAGAAAAATTTTCGGGTGAATTTTTGGTATTTTTCTGAAATTCTAAGTTTTTGTGAATAGTAAAATACATTAATTAACCATATAAATACATTATAATTTATATCCACTATTCAGGACATCACAAGTGATGTAATCACCCAAATCTCGAACTCACATTCAATATTTACTATTCTTTTTCATTTAATCATCACTATTTCTTATCTTCGTGGAAATTAATAAACTATAGATTAAAATATTTAGAAAACCCCTCTCCCCTACACTATAAATACCAACATTCACACCCTCACTTAATCCACCTCTCAAGAATCAAGACTTCTCTAAACTCTGCCCAAGAATCTTCCCTAGACCCTCTCCCACGTCCAAGAGATTTTGTTCTAATATAAATAATAAACCTAGGTTCCTTAAGGGGGATCTCAAGAGGAGGATTCAAGAGTTAATTCCCCCCTCTCTCTCTTTTCCTTTAATTTCCTTTCAATTTCAAGTACTTTTCTTAATATCTCCTCACCTATCCTCATCCAAATGGTATTATAACTCTAGTATAATACATATAATGTAATTTTATGATAATAATGAGATTAGATATCATAAAACCCCCTTCTCCTCTTCTTTTTATTTTAGAAAAGGAAACGTCATTCGTGAGGTGTTAATTTATCACCTTCAAGAACGACATGTTTTCTTTTGCCATTACCGCCTTCATATCTGGTCTGAAACACCTTTTTATTGTTTAAATAGATCCTTTTATATGTATTATATCCTATTTAATTTTATGTATCTATCTTACGTACTTATTACTAAATGATTAAACAAAACAAGTACATTTTTGTCGAAAAACCGCCCGAATTAACCCAAACGATCATCATTTAATTCTTATCTAATAATTCATCCACATGGTATGTAATATAATTAATTATAATATAATTTAAACTCCTAGAATATCATTAATTAAATTAAAGACTTGTTCGGGATGTTTATCCACATTCTAAAAGAGCATTTATTTATGAATATAAGTGAACTGCTCAAGATAACCATGAAAACGAACATTCCCAATCTGTGTTTTTTAAACTCTATAAATCCTCAAAATTCCCATAAAATAACTTAATGAGACCATAATAAACAATATTCATGTAGAAAGGGTTTTTAAATTTTAATTTAATCAATATAATGTGGTTATACAGTACATTAAATTTAAATAATCATTTGGATACAAGGTAAGGGGAAATTCTCGACCCCAACTTTCTTTCCTTGGGTTCTCTCTCTTTCACTCCATGTTCGGTATGGGTTCTCCCTAAAAATAATTTATTCATAATTATCTTACCTTTTATAGGATATAAATTTTCTATAATTTATTTTATGAAAAAACCCAATACTTTCCAAAAGAACTCTTCTTTCAAATAATAAAACTCTTTTTCTTCTTGAATATTGTTTCGCTCTTCATTCACGGTTAATGGATCTATGTCAAGTATGATATTCCCTCTTTATTAATGGGACCAAATGTTATGAGCGTATGATTTATTATGTGAAACCCATTTCTTTCCATGGGTTATGTTAAGTTCAAGTTTTACATATTTTTAATGTGACAACAATGATAATGGAAATACTATGATGTGACTAGTGCGTCCAGAATTATATAGCATAATATGAATGTTTTAAAGTAATGGGTGTGCCCAGAATTAGACATTTATCCAATTAATTGGGTAATGTGATGAACCTAGTGAGTTAAAGTTAAATTATGTGTGAAAAAGTTTCTATATATTTTCACAACTATGGATGGTATTTAACCACTAGGAAATGATGTTTCATATTTATGCATTTCCATATTTCAAGTCTTCTATAAATGTTTACTCTCATGATTTTTAATATGGTGTTATGATTATTCTCACCCCATGATATATTGGTCTTTTTAATCCTCTTACTGGGAATTTAGATCACCCCCTTTTTATGTATGTCCTCATGTGACTACATGTACTAAGGAGAGGTCAAGTGGTAATAATAAACTAGAGAAGGAGTTAAATAAATGTTTATTATTGATGTTGTAAATGTTATGTTTGGTCCTAATTTTCCCAAGACACTAAACCTTTGGATACTCATGGTTTAATAATATTATGTTGTGTATATTTATAATGATGTAATAGTAATGTAATAATAGGTAGGGTCTCTATATTAAGTGAGTATGATTGACTGCATCAACATTTTGGAGATCTAGATTCATTTAAGCCACTCTTAGTGAGACGTAACCCAATCATATATGGTAGTTGTGTTTGTGTGAATTTTATTTTTACCATCTTTAGGTAGTTCCGGAAATACCCCCATGGAATTAGGTCATTGAATCATACAATTACCTATCAAAAAAATCATAATCCACACTACTATTAGAATTCATATGATCCTCTATCGATGGGTTCACTATCCCCCAGTCTAATGAGCTCTGACAGGGTAATGGATCCCCAAATATGATTTGAAACCCTCTATATTATTAGAGATTATAGATACTCAACTATATAAATAGAGAGATTACATGGGTTTAGTATCCAAATAATTTTAAGGTATTCTAATATGTTTGTAATCCTTTCCATGGCTATAACTTTTGAGACGATACATTGTGTCTTTAGTACCATATTTTAGAAAATATGGATTTTTATTTTCTCACCCTCTTTATTATGGTTTTAGGATGACTCTATTGGTGATTTATATTTTGGTAACTTGAGGGGTTTCATTCTAGGTATGTATATAGTCACTCATCCCATATCTCCCCCCACTCATGTCGTTCCATATGTAGACGATGGGATTTTGTATTGCATTAAATGTAGAGAAAGTGTAGATCGTGAATAGTAGTACATGGTGGTGGTACTAATTAGAGAATGGTTGGACTCAAGAGGTATCATGTAGAGATATTTATATTATTTATTTTTAGGTCCTAATTTTATCGGTTTTTGTGGGCCTCCATTTTTCCTTTATTTATTTTGGATATATACTATAACACTCTGTGGTGGGATATTAGAGGTTGTGTATGGGTTTGTTATTCCAGATTATTATTTTTCTACATTACCTTGGTTTGTGTGTACATGTTTATATATATATATTTACATTTGTATAATCCCTCCCATATGTGTGATATGATTAAATGGTGAAACTCACCCAACCTAATCATATTAGAGGTGTTCTTGGGTTTGCACACTTTTCTTACCACCAACATAGATGAGGCCTCATTGGGTAGGGTCATGTCATTCATTATCTCTTCTTATATGATAAAATTTAAAAATTTTAAGTAACTTATGTCTTCATAAAAGATTTTTCATCTATTTAAATGTGTACTTTGATTTATTACACAAGATCTTAATGTATCTACAGAGTAGTGGAAATGAAACCTCTATAAGAGAAATGATCCATCATTTCCTTTTTCTTCTAGAATAATACACTATATGTAGAAAAATAAACTAATTCCTTTACTTTGTGAAGACCCATTATTTTATTTCATTTAGGTGTTTCAACCTAGATACCCTAATATTTATTATCATTGGAATTATTTACAGTTCCCATATTGTTTATTTCTTCATGAATGTTTATTAATTACATATGAAATTTTATTATGTGTGGTCTTATTAATCATTCATTTCAAAAGATGAATGAATTAAAAATAACTACTAATGGTTGAGTTTTGTATTTACATAGGCCCTTGATGCATCAATAGGTATCATTCGATGAACTTGTCTTGGTATTCAGCATATACATCACTTATTAGCTTAAAATTTATTGGCATTAACTCTTTATAATAAGAGTAAGATGTCCAGAAATATGAATTCCATCATTTTGTAATCAGTTATTGATGCCAATATGGTTATTTTTATTATTACATTATCCATGGACATATTTCATTCTTAGGATATTATTTCTTATTTGATTATTATTTTTTCCTTACATATTTACCATGCCTGGATTATTCTGTGATAACTTCCATATTAATATAACCAATACTAATCATTTTATCTCACCCCTTCCAATGTCTCCATTTATCTATGTTTTGAAGAAGAGTAATAAAAATCATTTTTCAAGAAAAATATTATATATATATATAGAATTATATAGGTCATGATTAATAAATATTTTAAAATAAGAAAATCTAGGTATTGCGGAAAAATTAAATTTGGGTGAGAAAGATATAGGTTTTGTTAAGTAATGGTTTTTGTAATTTTCTCAATATCTGAACCTGAAAAATTCTTGGGTAAGAAAGTGATGGATTCATTAATAATAATATTGTTATTATACAAGACCGTGTTCGTGATTGGTCAGTTTTTATCAAATCTATAATGTAATGTAATTGTTTTCAACATAATTTCTTGGTGTTTTTATTAATGGAATAACATTTGGAATAATAAAAGTGTTTAGAAAAATTTAGAGGTTAAAATATTTTCAATTCAGGTTAATTTAAGAGTTATAAACATCTTCCAATGTTGATAAGTTTAAGGATTATCACAAGTTAAATGTTATTGATAACCTTTTTAGGCATTATGTGATTATATTCATAGGTTTTGGGAAATGTTATTTTAGTTTTAACAAAAAAACATGATTGAGGTGTATATTACAATTTGAGCTAGTATATAATTTTATTATTTTTAATTAGGATAATGATATAATTTATATCTGGTAATATAAGATTAGATATATAGATAAACCTAGGTCTTGCAGAATAATTTGACAACAAGGTCAATCAGGTTATTTGGGGAGGGTAATATATTTCCAGGATAATATATTTGAATGACTTTTTGTGATTATTGGGGTTTAATAAATTCTTACATGAAATTTATGTTGATTAAGGAATAAAATAAGATCAAATAATTCTATATTTTGCATTTAACTGTTATTTTTCAAGTGTATTTCAAATCATTTTAGTGTTCAGTTATTTGGGTAATGATTTAAGTTAAACAATGGACTTATTATTGATGCTTTAGAGATTATTGGGTTTCTTATTTATGTGAATTTTTATACATATTGAGTATTATAATAACTTGAGAAAAGAATTTTTGTTTTATTAAATTGATAGAGATAGGAGGAAAAAGTTTTCATCTATTTATGGGTATTATAATCCATTAAATGATTAATTTTTCCTTTAAGAATGAAATATCCCTCATGATTATTTATCATTTAAAATATGAGAAGATACTGAGGTAGAAAACAAATTGAAACTAAAAAAAGGATGAAATTATTCTTATATAATGAAAAAACATCAAGTAAATATATTTTTTCATATCCTCTTTCCTTTTGGTAAAAAGAGATCCTCAAACTTGAGCAATAAGAAGATAAATATATTGAGGCATGGAAATAAATCTTACCTAAGCTATCAGGGTGTGAATTTGGAAACTAATTTGGATTCCTGTAATAGTACATACATTTTTTAAACAATTTAATGTTATAAATCTAAATTTTAGATTATAAATATGTAAATATGCATTCATTTTGATATAAAAACTTGAAATAATGAGAGAACAACTTATTTAATGGGGGAATTAAACACCTAAATATTTAAATATGTATTGTCATTTGAATAAAACAAGTATGTATTATTTCTTTTGATATATTCCACACCTAAGTAGAGTGAATAATGGGGTTTTACAGAACATAATGATATTTAAATGAAACATAACTGATAAAATAAATGATTTTTTAAAATTAAAATGGTTATAATTTACGTATTAAAATGCTATTAATTCTAAAGAATATTTTTTGACAAATTATTTATATTTTATATATTTAAAACATTTGAGTAAATGATATCAATTAAATGAATTCATAAAATCCAGGTAATGATTTCCAAAATAAATTATTAACAAACTTATAATGATTAAGAAACTATAAGGAATGTTAATTTAATTATTCATGGATAAAAAAATATTTTGTTCAAAAAAATTGTTTCTTTTCTATACTATATTTCTTATTCGGAATCTAAATTTATAAATTTTATAATTTTCATTTGAAGAAATAAACATTATTTTTAATTCATCATTATCATATAGTTAATTTCTAATATCAGTTTTATACTTGATTTTGATAAGAATTCATTTTTATTCTTAGAAATATATTTTTCTAAAAACAATGTTCAATTGTGTTTTTCATACTTATATTAAAAATAAATTTTACAGCAACAATAAATTGAATAATATAAAATATTTTTTATATCTGAAAAAAAAACTAAAAATAAATTCAAAGGATAAATTTCCAATTTTTTTTAGAAATACAAGTTACCATGGTAAATGTGTTTCTGAATGAAAAGGGATAAAAGAATTTAATGATGCGTTAAAGTTATGGATGAGGCTTCAAACATCATTAACTATTTTATAAATTCGAATTTATGAGTGAATTTCAACCCTAAAATATCATATCATTGATTAGTTGGCCTCATGGTTCCACTTCACCTTGAGAAATTCATTTAAATTATTTTAATATTAAGATTGTTTACAAAAGTTTCACTCCACTCAATTATAAAAGAACCCTTAACCACCTCACTTATTCACAGTATAAGAGAATAATTATTCAATAAAAAAACACCAAAAACAATCCCAAATACTCCAAGACACATCGTATATCTTGAATTCTCATCAAAGGACCAGTCATTGGTGGAATGAAAACCATTATAAAGATCCATCCCAAGAAGTAATGTGAGATATTTCCATTAGTATTCTCATTTCTATTTTGTTCTTTTACCTAATTGAAATCTTTCATATGGAAGAAAATATAATAACATAAATATATTAAATGTACTAAAATTTTATTATGTTAATAGAATTTCCATTATCTACCTTCCTCTTACTTTTTCTAAAATAATGTAAATGTATCCTATCAAACGTGTGGACTACTACCTCTAGGGATGAAATAATTTAATTTCCATCATTTAATTACATGGATAGTTATAAAGGATAAATTTAATGAAAAAATATGATATTTATGAAATAATTATATTTCTATAAATATAAACAAATATCTACCATCCTTACCTCTTAATCATTAGAATATATAACCACGACCCTATTGTATATGTGGAAAACATCCTCTGCGAGTAACATATTTCATTTTCCAACACTACCTAAAATGGGTGGCTATAAAAATGTTTTTAATTAAATAATATCATATTTTAACATGATTAAGACTCTATAAAAACATATATATATATATATATATATATATATTCAATAATAAAATAAATTTGTTATGTGGAATCGAAATTCCTTAAAAAATATTTGTAAGCATTCCATGTGAATCATCATTATAGGTTCCATGAAGTGACCATGGAACTCCATAAATAAACGAAAAATATACAATATACCACACAAAAATTATATATATGATGAACTAATAGATATAAATTGATGACCAAAACTATTACATTGATAACGTGAAAGAACTGTTGAACTAAGAATAACCAATGATCAATATTAAATGAAAATCAATAAATACTTTCTAATAAATGAATATAAAATAATAATATAAAGGGAAGTCGATAAAAATAAAATTATAAAATGAATTATTATGGAATCATAGTTTATTATACATGAAGTTAAAATATGGTTGAGAACGTAGAGGTTCAAGTTAAGGTTTTTTGGGTCTCAATTGCAATTCCTTCAAATATATTTTTAGATATGAATCTATTATTATTTGAAATCATTAAATTACTAAAATATATATTTATAATATAGTAAATCAAATTTAATTATTTTTAATTTCAAATAAATATAATTATTCCCATTATGTGTCCTTTGATTCATATATTTCCTTTTTTTGGTTCCATGTCTCATAATCTCCATCTTCAAGTTATATAGTGATTTATGCAACTTTTTAATTTAATATGGTATGAATACTATATACTTGAAATTTTATGAAATTATTTTCTATTTATTAATGGTATTTAATATTACATTATAATTTATCAGTTTCAAGGGGTTTAAATTTAAATGTTAAAAACTCTATAAGATGTTTTTCTTGAAAACATTTACTTTAAATGTTTTGAGGTTTTTATAATATTCTTTTTCTTAAATTCTATATTGTTTATTTTGATTCATGAAGGATCTTCTTGATACTTAAAAGATTGTATATGTTCATTTTCAATTTCCTTTTAAATTATCTAAAAAAAGGAATTTCCTTAATTTTATTCATTCAAGTCACATTTGGATTTCCTTAAAAAGGTGTGGAAAGAATTTTTATTAATATTTACCACATGAACACACATTACCTCCATTATGTTGTTTCTTACTTAATAATATTATCTTCTATGTTTACATGGTTCTTTAAGGTATTATAGTTTCATTTTTTGTGGATTTTAAATATAAAACATAATAGTTAATATTTTAAATGAATAAATAGATAGATTTCACACGACTTATGTCTATATTTTTAACATCAAATGTATTATCTTTATTTTTATTTATTTTCAAGGTTTAATTATATTTGGAAATTAGTCCTCGAATAAATTTTTGAAAACCCAAAATAAAAATATAAATATTTGACAATATCCTAAATATTATTATACTAAAGTGTGCGTGTCTTCCCAGATATAATATCCCTATCTAGATACAAATAAGTGGATGAAGGATCTGGAATAGATGCACCTAGTGGTAACAACCCTAAAACAGGTTGGTCTAGAATTAACTAACCCATCACTCATTACACAATTATGGTGCCTAACTACACGCAAGATTTAACACACATGGTGGATATGCTTTGGATATTCCAATATCATCTTTACAAATAGTGATCTTATGGTACCAAATGATCTGAATCTTGATCTCTTCTTATACGATACCATTCAAAAGTCTTGTGTAACCAATTTTTTCATAAAAATATTTTCATCTATGTCCAGATTAATACTTTTAATCATTAACCATTTTCATAACTATGTGTAGATTAGAGAAAATGAAAGCTATATAGAATAAATAATTTATCACCACCTTTTCATCTCCAATCGTCCACTATATATAAAATTAACTATTCTTCCAATGATATTCCTCTATGAATAACCTATTTTACATTTAATTTATGGGTTTTCACCAAGATTTTTATATGAATATTTACTCGGGAAATATTAATAATTATAATATTTTTTATTACAATATGAATATTATCTTGATTACTAAAATAAGTTAATTATGTATTGTATTCTTACTCAATCATTTATATGATGAATTTATTTGACTTAATTAATAATGGGTGGGACCTAAATTATTTATCCCCATGATGTATTGGCATGTCTCATGAGGAAAACATTTCTAGGTATTCAGAAACTTTCATTCCTATTAATTTGTATTGTCATGTAATGAGAACTTCATGGTAAGAGTATGATGTTTGGAATTATGAATTATATCAATATGTAATGTTTTATTGATGCACATGTGATTGTTTATATTATTTTATAATCCAAATATAAATTCCATGATCATTTTATAATGGAATATTTGATTATTATTTATTCTTACCATATTTATCATTCCATGATTAGTCAATGATAGCGTCCACTATAAGTTAACCAATAACGAGAAATTGAGGTCACCTATTATTATGTTTGTATTTCCCTAGGTTATAAAGTAGAGTAATAAAAATTATATTTCTAATATAATACTATGTGTGGAGAATTTTTTCATAGATTTTTAAGACCTGATATATAATAAGACAATCTAGGTATATTAGTAAATTTTCCATTGGAAGAGAAAGATATGGTTTTTTAAGTAATGGTTTTCCAACATATTTAAATCTGTTATCCTAAAAACCTTGGGTGTGTATGTGACTCAATATATTTTAATAATAACATAAATATAGAATAAAAAATTGTATCTAGTGAGTTTCTATTAAATCCAGTATGTAATGTAAGTGTTTTCAGTACTTGTTCTAGAAGTTTGAATTTAGGACGTCACAATGTTAATAAATAGAGGATTTTCTTTTTGGCTGACTAGGACCCTTAACCAAAATTATTGTGGAATATCTAAATGATGTTATAGTTTATCACCCATATGTTAGTGAATTTTAACTTTTTTATAAATAACACTTTATATTTTCAATATCATAATATTGGGATTAGTATATGAACATTTTCTTAGAGGATGTTCTAGTCTTTCCCACTCATTGGGTGATTAGATCCATCATTTATCTAATCCTAAATTATAGTATTATAACTTCTATAATATATTTTATGTTCTTAGTGGAGCTCAAGAAGTTGAAGGTTTGGCTGGAGGACCTAATGGAGATGGTTCTATGTGACCCTGTGAGTCCCCCAACATAACTCTAGTGTTGTTCTCTAAGAAGCCGAATTAGGTTTTAAGGATTTGTATTAACTATTTCAGCCTAAACCATGTGACATTCAAGAATAAATATACTATATTAAGATTCAAAAACCTTATCGACTTTCTAAAAGGATAAAATTGGTTTTGAAAGATCAATTTTAGGTTTAGGTATCACATTTAGGAGTTTAAAAAAAATATGTCCTAACAATAGAATTCAGGTTTATGTATGGGAAATATGTGTGTTTGTTGATGCTATTGGAATATTAAATACCCAAACAATGTTAATGGTTATTATAAAGAATATACTCTAGTACTTCTTGAAACATTCCATTGTGGTCATCATCAATGAAATATTCAAATTTGAAGCACCATGGGGAGATCATTTTGACTACTTGAGGAATATCGTAGACTTTATAATAAATCGATCATTTGTAAATGTAATTAACATTTAAATGGGTGGTTTCATTTTTAAGAAACGAAATTATGGAAAAAAATCACTAAATTTTTTTATGGACCATTTTAAGTTATATCATATTATATTTACAAAACATTACACATCACAACCATTGATAATATAGTTTTTATACAATGATAATTATTATTAGTATATATTAGACTTTATGATAAATACAATTGAAATAGATGAAAGAAGTGATTACCACAGCCCGCAAGATCATACCCTTTGATGTCCATTTATTAAAGATTCTGATTGAGATAGCATAACTACTCACTAACTTTGACCAAGATCAAGCTTATGCAAAAACAAAAGCATCATTGAAACTATTTATGGGATAAGTTCATGATCATTAATATCAAAACTCAAAAAATGTTCACTGAACCACCCCAATAAAATCTCACCATCGCACACCATACTCTTAGGGAATACGTTGGTGTAATTAGGGGTTATGTATCTATACCCTAAGATTATAAATTTTTATATTTTTATTTTTAATAAAATAATTGTTATATTTTTCTTTTTGATTATTAAATTTAAAATTATTAAATAATGAGTTTGATAAAAATTAGATTTTTTTTGTAATGAAACACCAATTTTATTTTTAGGAATTATATATTTTAAATCAAAAAACACTTTTGGATCAATGTAAAAACTTTTTTAAATAAATGATATTTTCATAACATATCATTATTATTAAATAATATTTATTAAATATAAATGATAACATATTTTTAAGAAGTCAAATGAAATTCTAATAAGGGTTACAAAATTGATATTTTGAAAAGTACATATGTTTTTAATAAATAGATATTTTTATTTAAAAGTTTAAATTATCATATTTAGATAATTATTTTTATAAAATTAATATTATTTTGGAATCATTTTATCGAAATTATCTAGCGGTGATTTTTGCATAATTTTCTTATGGTTGAATTTTCAGGTAAAAATTGAATATGGTATCCATATATGATATCTATGATGTCATAATAATAAACCAAAAGTGATTTAATATATTCCCAAAGAATTTATCCTTGAAAAAATATGTATTTATCTCAAAAAATGCATTTTTATGTAATTTGATTATTTTTATAAATTTTTAATGAATCCTCCAAAACCTATATTGTTTTAATGTTTTAAAATCAATTCTTTATGAACCTGATTCACATTCACATCACCAAGAGTATTAATTGAAGGAGTTAGGCTATAGGATTTATACATTACTAATACCCAATCCTTTTTCAATGAAAGCATGAGAAGATTTTTTGTTTGGATTATATAATCATATAGATTCGTAACCTGAATTTTTAAAATTAATAAAGAATTACTCTATCTTTAATGATATAAACCATACCATCATCCCATTCCTATTCACTCAAATCATGATCAGCATGAATTTATTCTTACCTTCCCTATATATATCCCAAATAATGTGCCCCTAATATCTTAATAAGCTAGTCCTATGATTTTAGAAGTTCCCTCTCAAGGTAAGGGATCTCTCTCTCTCTCTCTTATTTTTCATTCAAACACATTCTTTTTATTAAGAACTTCTGAATCTAAATTGTCCATGTTTTAATCACATTATATATAACCCTTTATTTTAAAATTGATTTTATAATAATTATATGACATTTATCCCCACTCGTTATTACCATTACATAATTAGTTATGTGTTAGAGTAGGGGATCCTCTCTTACTCTTCTTTATTAAAGAGCCTTCTTTAGGTATTTCCTTTTAATATTCAATTGTTCAGGTTGGAATATTTTTTTACACATCCCTATTATTATCATATTTATTTCCATGTATTTGGAGGAAAATTTTTCTATTATTTTCCACTTCCACAATCCTATATGTAAAATCATTATGATGTTGGAATTATAACATGATATTCAATTCATAAAATTTGTGTAGTGAATATCCATCCCCATTTCCACTCAAGGCTATTGACCTAGTTATACCTATACTTAATTTATTAGGTATTTACATGTATATAACCCACAATCCTTAATGATCTAATTAAAATTGATGAAATACATCCTTATTTGGAATGATCTATGTGGAAAACTTATACATGTACATAATATTAATGTGATGGGTTCTACCAAAATTATATATCCCACGAAAGAATTGGTTAATGTTTTTATCTCATTATATTCCAAGTATAGATCATTGTAGGTTATACTAAGTACACTTTTTTATGTTATCTTTTCCGTTATCCTTGAATTTTGTTTATGATGTCATGTTTTATGTTGTTTTCACTTTCCTATGTTTCCTTCATGTTATCATTATATATCACACATATATGTTCATATTTATGATTTTTAACTCTTTTATGTCACCATGATATTCCCCTTGCATAACATTTATTTCTTCCATCAGGCTATGATTTGATATTCCCTTACTCGGCTTCATTGATCACCCCTTTACAATGTATGTCACCAGGTTATCTCATATAGTTTTAGAAGGTTGATGGATTTTAAGAGATTTTTTTATGAATTTAAGTCATTTTATTATACCCATGTTTCATGTTTATGTTCTATGTGCCTAATTACCAAAATACACGAGTCCTCGTGATATTTTAGGGTTTTATTAAGTGTACCATTAAGAAATTAATCCTAAAATAAATTGTATTAATGATATTGGATGTCATAGTCGGTATCAGAAGAAAGTATAGTTATTTTCTAGGATTAGGTTTAGAAAACTCTAGTCAAATATTTAGGGAAAATAATATTTTTCAAAAGACATCAATAAATTTTTGTAATGTGTAGAGAAAGTGGTTTCTAAGTAATTACATCCCTTCCTGGGTACTGCAAGTTGATTTGGATCTGACATAGTTGTACCGAGGACTAATAACCCTGAAAAGGGAGCATAGACTGGACTCAATCACCACCTTTTTCTTGAAAAAAGTCTTAATTCTCACTTTTTTTTACACTCATGGGGGATATTATTTGGTAAATTAACATGTTTTTTATGAATCATTATAAAGGTAATATTAATTCCCATTAAATTTTATATTAGGATATAGAACATCAATAACATAGATTGAAAAATAAAAACTGATAGTTTATGTACTTTTTTGAAGTTATTAGTTATCCCTTCAATGTTAATAGTTTCTATTTTATGTGTATAATAGTTTTAAAATTATTATCCCTGTGTAAATTTTGGATTAAGAAATTTTTTTAAACTAGAATAAAATAGTGAATGTAAGGATTATCTTCCATTCATGAACATTAAATATCCTATATGACTATGGTTATGCACATTCTTTCATATCATACAATTTTAGTAGATATATTCAAACACCACCTTAAAACATGGAATTAGAGATACAAGTGAAGATGTAAATGGGTCAATTGTTGAATCCTAAACATATAACTCTTACCCTATCAAAATTTAAGATACAAATTTACTAGAAATCCTTCTGATACTTCATTTAAAATAATTCAATTCTTTTTAAGCATGTATCAGATTTCCTTATATAGAGAAAAACTAAATTTATGAGATAAGGAAATCACCATCCATATCAAAAATCCCCCTCAGATTTTATAAAATTACATAGAGTATGCTAAATCATATTTGTTATCATCATCTAATATATGGATATTATTTCCCTATGAGAATGTTAATCCTTATAAAATTATTTACAATAAATAAAAGATAATTTTTAGGACATTTCTATTTTAAGGGAATTCGCTGATGTGTTTCTCAAAGAATTTCCTAGTCATCCTCCTAGTCGAGAGGTTGATTTATCAATAAAACTAACACCTGGAGATTTTCCAATATCCAAAACTCCATTTAGAATTTCATTTTTTGAAATTGAGGAACTGAAGAAATAATTACTGGATAATATGGATAATGATTTTATACAACCATATTCTTCATTATGGGGCATACCTTTCTTTTTCCATGAAAAATTATGGGTCAATATGCCTCTACATTGATTATCTTGAGCTTGATAATATCATGATAAATAAAATGTGGCCTCTTATATATATTTATTATTTATTCAATTTGTTATGTGGATCCCGATACTTCTCCATGGTGGATCATCAGTCAGGATATTATCATGTAATTTTAATGAAGAATTATACCCCTAGTACAACTTTTTGTACAAGGTACGAGAACTAAGACTTCCGACTGATGCCATTTGGAATCACTAATGCTCTATATATCAGTATAAAAATGATGAATATAGTCTTTTGGGATTACCTTGAAAAAAACATTTATCCATTATAGAAGATATTATTATTCTATCCAAAATAAAGGAGGAATATTAGGAGCACTTAAATTCAATACTAAACACTTTTCAAAAGGAACATTTATTTCCAAAATAAAGTACATGTGAGTAATCGATGGATAAGGTAAATTTATAGGATAATGTTATCACCATAAAATGTATATCTATGGATCCTTCAAAAAATAGAGGCAATTTAATGAAGGACCATACAAACATTTATGATGGGAAACCATAGTTTCATTAGATTATCAAGTTAATATTATTGATTTATGAGAGACTACTCATGATTTTCAAGGCCACCAACCAAGATAACATAGAAGGATGTCATGTCATTCTAGAATACTGAATGACTGACTAAATGAAAATTAATTTTTTTATTATCAAAACATTTTTAAATAAAAAGTGATAAACTGTGATATCCAGATGAAAAACACTTAACAACCCTTATAGAAAAAACATAGAACATAGTAGGATCTTCTCCACCCGAGCTGCTACTCCCTGATTTCAGGCCTTCACCGAAGCAAGTAACATCAGCAATTAGTCCCATGCAACAGTGCACGGGCATAGAACCAATGGAGAAGCCATACCCTCTTAGTCATCCAAATCCAAAAGTCATTCACTGGTGAATGCTTCATTCTCTAATCCCCTTCCGAAGTAGATCCTAGAGGTTTCTGGTTACAAATATCAAACACCACAATAGAACCAAAAAAAAGGTGACCTGAAAGTGAGCACAACACGTACAAGAGGTCCTCACAAACCAACCAACCAATACCACCAACTTAAACTGAGTATTTAAAGATGAACTCGATATTACAGATGTTTTTTTACCTAAAAATTTTCTAGGATAATGATAAAACATGTGTGGTTGGTGCATCCATAATAAGAGCATCGAATCAGAGGGGCATCTTTTCCCACGATTGAATATACTCCTTAAGAACGACCGTCCCATTATTGAAGCCCCCAACTAAGATCTTGTACGGCCTATCAATCCAAGAATATTTTTCCACATTTAATGTCAGCCTATGAGATCTCCCGATCAATTTAGCGGCCTCTTCTATAGTTACATTGAGAGACAAAACTTACTCTACTATTTCTTCATCTGAGGTCATGAGTAATTCCAATGGCTGTTCGAGCTCTATATCGGTTTTGAAAATTTTTTCCATCTTTTTTACTTTCAATTTCTTTGCGGACCGTGTCTCCATAAGAAGATATAGGTAGGAGTAATCCTTACTCTCCTTACGAATTCCCTTTCTGCCTTCTGAGGAGTGCATCACTGAAGCACCTTCCAGCTCCTAAACTGTAATGTTGGTCTCCTTATAGTCATTGGGGACATCCAAGATAAGGCCACCAACCTGTGAATGAGTGGCATCGCAATCAAAATGCTCATCTTGAACCTCATTAAACACAAATTCCTGGAGTTGTGTGTATGTGTCCTCCTTCGTAGTAAACTCTTGAGTCATGCCCCCCCTCCAAAACAAATATCATGCCATCAACCTCAGGACACTGAAAAAGGTTGAAAATTTTACCATTTGTCTTGGATCTTTCTTGTCACACCACACATGTTACATTTTCTGAGCCATTAATGCCTTCACAGTGTGCGGTTACCCTTGAATTTATGTCGTCTACATCCTGGTTATTCTCAATTTGTTCTTCTTCTTTAACCACCTCCATTGAGACCTCATTAAGGGAATCCAATGTTTCATTCATCATAGGTTTATAAATTTCCAGACCCACTACATTAATAGCAGTCGACCCAGTTCCTATAAACCCCCACCATCCTAAGAATCCAATGGCCTAGAATTCAGTTAGTTACCAATATTAGATGTTCCACTTCCCTACACAGGATCCTTGTGTCATGCATCCAGACCACTCACAAATCCCATGTCATGGCCCTTACCATTGCCTCCCAGTGTGAAATCCATCTTTTGTAAGGTGTTATGCCCAGCTCGTGGAACCCCATGAGCTACCTCATCAAAAAACACACACCCTTGCCTCTGGCTAGTGGACCCCTTCTCACCACTGAACCCAGAACCATATTTTTTTGTCCCAAGTATACAAGACTCTGAAAAATGGACTAATCGGTTGTAGACAGAGAAAAAATTCATCTAAGACTCAAACACTGCTAATTTCTTATAGTAGTATTTCTCACCTATTGTAATCCAAATGAAATCAGGGGGATGTCAGGAAACACCTACTTCGACACACATTCTTGGATTAACCAGATGACACACTACCTTGATATGACTATCAGAACACAAAAACCTTCCTTTGATATTACCGAGCATCCAGATAATTGATAGGTTCTAAAAAGACAGAGGCATGTTAGTGAAACTAACCCATATCTCCACAAAAGGGGAGTGCTGTTTCATGTGGTAATCATATGTACATCTATGTAGGTACAATCTAGACTCATTTCAGTTGCAAGGTGCTCATGAACAGACCTTGATCTAGTCTTCCTCTGACGCGAAATGAATCATAATGGTTTTGTTGTCAAGAAAACCAATTGTCTCCCAATTCTGAAGATCCCAGGAACTGAAGAAAAAACTATAAATGTTATCCACCGATAGCTTTCTCTGTGAGAATCATGAAATCCGAGTTCGTTTGAGCAGCTCTGAATCTTTATAAAACTCCCCAAGTGACAATGTCAGATTAAAAATTCCTTCTTAAAAATTAGGGACCATCGGATGCATGGATAATATCAGAAATGGTGGAAGAATCTCGGGTTTAGAGAAGGGGTAGAAGTAGGACTCCCTGCCCTTAGATGACGATGAAGGCCCCTCCCCCACTAGTGGGGAAGGGACCATCACGATTGTTGTTGTCGTCACAAACTAGGGGAAGGCATCGCAGGCTCCCCCATGACATTTTTTATCTAGTGATTATTGAATATAATCAATTAGAGTGGACCTTATAATGAGTTTATGGAGTTCAAACCAAGTAAGTGCATCTCAATTGAATCCTAGAATACTGAATCTAAAGATTGATTTATAGAACTTAAGAAGAGTTTAATCACTTCACATGTTCTCACATTACACACCGATGGGGAAGGATTTGGGATCTACATTGATGCGTCCAAAAATATATTAGGTTGTTTACTCATGGAAAATGATAATATGATGGCTAATTCCTCCCACTAATAAAAAATACATGAGTAGAACTACCCAACACATGATATAGAATTTTATGGAGTGATATTTAACTGAAATATTCTAAAACATTGTCTCTATGGGGAGAAGTGCGACATATATACAGACTATAAATTTGTCTTGTATATATTCACACAAAATGGGCTCAATATGTGCCTAAATAGGTGGTTAAACCTAATACAGGGTTATGAATGTTCACTCCATTACTATCCTAGTAAAGATAACATAGTAGAAGATTATCTGACTATAAAGGATCATACAACCCTATCCATGATGAGGACTGAAGGGGATCTATTATTCCTGGACATAAAAAGGTTAGAAATGGGAAATATAAAAGTCTCTTCATATTATATTTATCAAATAAATACCCATCCATCCATTCATAAGAGGAAAAAGGTAGATCAAAAGGTTGATGAGGTGCTATATAAAAAGGTAGTGAATATCCTGGAGTTCAATAATTGTAAATATTGAGTTATGAGCTATGGAACCTCGATATTTTTCTCATCATAACCATAAATTAAGAGGGAACTTATGGATTATCTTCATAGGTCATCCATCTTAATTCAACTAAGAACTACTAATATGTATAGATATTTTAATCAAAACATCTGGTCAAATAACATGAAGATGGAGAATTTGTATCACGATGCATGGTATTCCAACAAGTCATGGATAAATGAAATAATTCTATGGGTATGATAAAACCACCTATCATAATAGTATTGAAATGAAAAAATATAACCATGCATTTCATCAAAGGACTCCCTATAACCCCTCAAAGGAAATAACACCATTTGGGTGGTACTAGATCACCTTACCAAGTTAGCTTGTCTCATTACTATATATGATGATTTTTATCTTAACCAACTCCCCATGATATGCATAAGGTAAGTAGAAATACTTTATGTAGTTTAAATCCCTACTGTTTCTAATTTATACGTGAGGATTACCTTAAGGTTATTTATAATCCTTCATTATGCATTAGATATTGATATGATCTTCATCAATTCTTGTAACCCTTAGATATATTTTCATCATGAAATAACCATTAAAACTCTGTAGGATTGGTTTAGATCATATTTAATGGATTTCCAATTATGTTGGGATCAAAACCTTCCCCAAGTGGAGTTCACATATAATAATATTTCTAATTCAATCATCCAAATGTAACCTTATAAGGATCTATATGGGAATATGTGTCAGACTCTAACATATTGGGATGAATTTTGATAGTATAAGTTGATGGGACATGATCTTATCCAAGAGATGATAGATAAGGTTCAAACCAATTTGTGTCATATGAAATATTTACAATGTCAACAAAAAAAACTATACATGAATTCATCAATGTTTCCTAAAGTTTGAGGTTGGAGATAAAGGGCCCCATCTTATTTTACTACGGAAGAAAATTCATTAGTTTTGGGAAGAAGGGAAATATTATTATAAGATACATTGGTTTCTTCAAAATCCATGATCACATCAGAGTGGCGTCCTATTGTCTAACACTCTCACCTAACATATCTAAAGAACATTATGTGTTCCATGTATCCCTCTTGAGTAAGTACATAACAAACCCCTACATGTAATCATTTTACAGGTGGTACCACTACATAATGATCATTAATTTGAGGAGCATTGGTGAAGATTGTAGGTCATAGAGAGAAGTTTCTATGAAATAAGACAACTCATTAGGTCAAAGTGTGGTGGTTGATACATGAGTTTGAGGAAGTGACATGGGAACCGAATGAGGTGATGAAACAGAATTACCCTTATCTATTTTATTGTATGAAATGAAACATTTAAGGGGAAAATTTTAGAAGGCGGAATAATGTAATGACCCAAAATTTTATAAATGTAATTCCATTTTTAAATGAGTGAATACCTTATTAGGACATAAAATTGTAGAAAACATATGCACTAATTTGGTTGTTTTGGACTTTTATAGGTTAGATAATGTCAGATTTAAAAGAATATTACACATAATAATTATCAATAATATAGGTGTTGTATTGTAATCAATATGGTTATTATATATTAAATGTTATGATAAATCGAATTTATATTTATTAAAGTAGTAATGGCCTCAAACATTACGATCATTCCATTTGAAGACCATTTATCAGAGATTCTCAGGGAGATAGAATCCATATAATTTTTCATTGACCAATACACAACTAAGATTCAAAAACTAATGCATGGGTAAAACCTTTTATGGGATAATTTGAACCTCATTGATATCATGGCCCAATCCATGTGCACCGAACCACCCTAAGAAAATATCTCCATCGAACAGTTTAGTATTAAGTACTGTGATGGTTTAATAAGGGGTTTTGTATCAAAACCCTAAGATTATGAATTTTCATATTTCTATTTTTAATAAAATAATGATTATATTTACCCTTTTATTATTAATTTAGGACTCACTAAATAATGAGTTTGATAAAAAAGAAATTATGATGCGATGAACACTAATTGTATTTTTGGGAAATATACAGATTCAATTAATATACCCTTTTATGAATTTAATAATTTTTTAAATAGATGATATTTTAAGAAAATAATTTTATCAAATAATATTTATTAAATATAAATGGTAATATAATTTTACATAGTCAATTGAAATTTTTATAAGGGTTAGGAAAATATTTTTGTCAATAAACCAGAATTTTCAATAATTGGGTATTTTGATTATGATATTTAGATAGTTATTTTTATGAAATAAATATTATTTCAGGAATCTGTTGGTTGAAATTAGCAAACAGTGAATTTTTCATAATTTTGTGACACACATGAATTTTTGGGTACAATTTAAATATGTTATTAATATAGCGAGCGTATTATGATATTATAATGACCCAAAAGGGTTGATATAATCCATAAAAGGTATTTATGTCCAAATAGATATTTCCTCTTTAAAATAATGTTTTTAGGTTATTTGGTTAAATTTGTAAACCCTTAATGAATCTTCCAAAACCTATATTATAATTGTATGTTTTAAAATAAATTCTTTATGAACATGAATCAATTCCACATCACCAAGGGAAATATTTTAAGGAGTTCAGTTCTTGGATATATAAAATAATTAAAACCACTCTCCTTTGTTAGAAACCATGAAAAGGATTGTGGTTTTGATTATTTTATTATATAGATCCCATACATTGATTTTGGAAATTAATAATGAATTAATCTCAATTTTTATATATAGACCCACCCATCCACCCATTCCCCTTCCCTAAAAAACATTGGATAATGAATTTTCACAACTCTTGTCTCTATGTATCTATACTAAGGTTTTACTAATCTTTAAAGAATCTCCTCCAAAGTCTTTATAAGTTCCCTCTCAGGGTAAGGTATCTTTATCTCTTATTTTCCTTTCAAGAACCTTCATTGTATTTAGCCTTTTAAATCTCAATTTTTCATTTTTTTCATGGCTTTATAAATATCCAATTAATTTCAAATTGATTTTATAATAATGTAAGATAATTTATCTTTTATCATTATAACCATTACCTAATCCATTACTAATCTTGAGTAAGGGATCCCCTCATTATCCTATTTATTCAACCACCTTTTTTATGTCATGAATTTCAATTTCAAATTATTCAAGTTGTGATATGTGTTTACACTTCCTTATTACTATCCTTATGACTCCAAAATAACGAGATATCCATTTATCCCCATTAACCATTTTTATAAACCATTATGTTGAGCTAAAATGCTAAAAAAATATCCTATTATTTTCCATGTCAAACACTTGTGTAGTGAATACCCTCACCCATTTCAACTCAATGGTATTCACCTAGTTATAACTATCCTTCATTGATGTTATTTTAACTTGTTTGTAACCTTCATTCCTTAATCGTGGGATTAAAATTGAGAAAATAAATCTATATGTTTTATGGTGTATGTGGAGTACCTATGCATGTAAATGATATGAAAGTGATGGGTGGGGCTTGAATTATATAGCCCCCAAATATATTGGGTAATGTTTTTATCTAATAAGATTTTAGTAATAGTGAAAATGATATTATCCTAAGAACAATCTATTATATTGTCTTGGTGTTTATCCATGAATTATGTTTAAGATGTCATGTTTTATATTGTTTCTATATTCTAATATTTTCCTCAAGTTATCATCATTTATCATGATTCAGGGTTCATCATTATGATTTTTAACCCTTTAATGTCATCTTTATATGCCTCTTTCCTAAAATTTATTTATTTCAACATTACATGATTTTATTATTCCCATACTGGGTTTTATAGCTCACCCCTTTCTTATATATGTCCCCAGGTGATCATATACAATTTTAGAAGGATAATGGATTTTAAGAGCATGTTATGATGTTTTTATATAATGTTCTTGTACACATGTTTCATGTTTATTATATATATATATCTAATTACCCAAATATACTATGCCTCATGATATTTTATCATTTTATTATGCCTACATTTATGTAATAAATCGTGAAATAAAGTAGATTAAAGATATAGATTTTCATTGACTTATGCTAGGATAAATATATTTATAAATATTTATCAAATTATATGTTTTTTAACTCTAGTGCTCTACTTAATAAGTAATTTCACTTCACAGGGGTGTGTTATAAGGACCCAGTTGGAGTAATGAACCACTGAGAGGGGGGGGGGTGAATCAGTGGTACCACCTTTTCTTTCTTTAAGTTCCCTTAAAAAGAGAACAATCATTGTCTCCTGTTAATGATATACATCCCTGCAGAGAAACAAACACACACACATCCAAAGGAACACACCAATTTACAAGGTTCACTATTCAATAGAAATAGCTACGTCCATGGTATGGTTAGAAACAATCCAACACCATACAATCCACTAAGAAAACAATCCTTGGATTACAACGAGTAGGATATACCCTTACACTCGTGAAGCACTGTGAAACAATCACTCCAGTGCGTGTGCACCCTCATAGCACAATAGTGAAAAGTATCATTTCTTGTAACAACTTATGTTACATGAACTTCCTTTCAAATACACAAGTTTAAGCAAGTTCATCACAAATCTTCACTTACCCAGAAGAAAGGAAAGGACTCCTTGGACTTGAGAAAGATCAATTACAGTCCGAACATCCCATTCCGAATATCCACTCCTAATTTTCCCAATCCAATTCTTCAATCCGAATCTTCCTCAGTCTGAGAAACTCAATACGGTGACAGCCAGTACTGATTCCCCATTCCGAATCTCCACTCCAAATTCTTCACTCCGAATTCTTCACTCCGAATTTGCTTCTTCACTCTGATTCTTCAATCTGAATTTTATTCTTCACTCTGATTCTTCAATCTGAGTCTTCCTCAGTCTAAGAAAATCAATACGGTGACAACCAGTACTGATTCCCCATTCCGAATCTCCACTCTGAATTCTTCACTCTGAATTCCACTTTTACTTCAATTCTTCAATATGAGTTTTCTTTAATCTGAGAAACTCAATACGGTGTCAACAAGTATAAAATTCTCATTTCAATTGAAACTGCAATGAAAACTCAATCTTCCACACACTTATTTCTCTCTCTGGATTATCAGAGCTTCTCATACTACAACATCATCAGTCAATTTACTTAGTACTCTGATCTCCTTTTATAGGTGCTCCAAAGTGTGCTGAGGCGGGAAACCAAAGTAATTTTCCTGCTCACTTAAATTCACCCAAATCTGAATTTCTCCTGAAATATCTAAGTAATTAAGACTTTGTCAACGCTTCTATAATCTTATCGAATATTCTTCCCCTAATATTGATTTATAGATTTGGCCTTTTCTCAGATCATACCTTGTTACATAGGATTCTCGGAGTCACATTCTCGGATCCACTCTTCGGATTTCTCGGTATCACATTCTCGGATCCACTCTTCTTTGCTTCCTCGGTATGACACCATTTCAATTCTTGGTATGACCCTTATTTATTCATCGATACCAAAGATTTTGAACTCTCGGTATGAATCATCTGGATCTCGATACGACTTCTAGTTACGACTTCACCAATTCTCATCATGACTCCACACTTCTGGCTACGAACTTTAGGTTCAGGAAGTCGACTCCGAACTTCGTCACTCCAAACTTCTGACTTAGCAAGTTGACTCCGAACATCCTGCTATGAACTTTTGACTTAGGAATTTGACTCTGAACTTCATCACTCTGAACTTCTGACTCAGCAAGTTGACTCCGAACTTCCCGCTATGAACTTATGATTCAGGAATTCGACTCTGAACTTCTCGCTAAGAACTTCTTCTTCACCATATCTTCAACCAGCTTTTATCTTGAAATTTTTCATGATTTTTGAGAACTTTAAGATCTATAAAGAATTATCAGATTAAGGGCCTTCACATCTCCTATCATCCAGCTTTCATGAATTTTCAATATCCCAGTTCTGAACTTTTCAATTTTCAGACTCCGAATTCCAGACTCCAAATTCTTTGAACACTAGGTTCCGAATGTTCAATATTATCGGTTCCGAATCTTCAAAATTACAGCTTCCTAAATCTTAGAAATTCATGGTGTATTTCCTTTATGTAAACTTCCTCAAGATCAAAAAAAAGACAAACCATGCAAACCATCTATTCCTTCATCTTTCTCCTAACATGTGTATCAATTGAAAAATGATAACTGAGGGGGTCCTTTATAATAATTCACACTGGAGTGTGTTAGAGGTGTCTATTATAATTGGGTTGGTCAGAAATAACTAGAGATTCATTCTAAACTTTTTCAGGATTGTAATACCCATGAATTCTCTTAAACTAAAATAATGAATATTCATATGCTCTGAATGGTGTTATTGATATTTCAAGGACCTAAGTTGGAGGTTGATGGTTAATGTTGTTTTGATTTTTCATAGGAATAAGTTGATTATGTGGTGTACTATAACATCTCTAAAGTGGGGCTTGAATGGGTACTGATGAAAAGGTTTGTCGTTATTTCTTATGGGTTTAGGTAGTGGATACCACACAAGTGAAACTATGTAACTCATGATTTAAACATAAAAGTGGTTTTTTTCTTAATGATATCTTGGATACCATACCATTTTTTTAAGTGTTTTATAGTATATACAGACCATAATATTCACATGTATATCTTTTTATAAAGATATCTAAACCTAATAAAAAAATTATGATTGGAGTTCATGTATCACTATTACTTCAATAATTTATATACTCTTTGATGGTGAAATATAGTGGTTGATTTAATTAGAAGTATTTCCCTTTCATATTCAGTGGAGGAGGCATAAATGTATTTTTCCTCGATAAATTTTTCTTTGGTGGATGATTGGTATAGTTATTAACTTTATGAAATGGTTGTTTCCATTGCACTCTTTCTGTGAGTGAGGGAGGCCCAATTTAGAGATATAAATTGTGAGGTACTACCTGACATGATATCCTTAGTCAACAAACCTAATATATTTTCTGATGGTAGGTATCAAAACATTCTCTTTCAAGGTAGAATATTCATTCCCATCATTCTTCAAGAGTATATGTTAATAAAGTCTATTACATCACCATTAGTGGTACATATAGGCATGATAAAGTTGTATCAAGACCTTTGATACATGTACTGGTGACCAAGAATGAATATTAGTGTAACATGGTTCATATCATGGTGCCTCAATTTTCAGCTGGGGAAGGGTAATTACTATGTTCCAATATGTTCGGCTCAACCAATTCATGTACTAATGTAGAAGAAGGATATAATATTAATGGACTCCATTATAATATTATTATGTTTGGTAAAGGTTTATAATGTTATCTTTATGATCATTGACTAACTAAACATCTTAACCCAAATCCTTCCCAATTTATATAAGTATTTGAGGATGATTCTTGGGATCCTATTGTAATAGCCTCGAACCCACACGCCCAAATCCTATGATAAAAACATAAACTAATCATTTCTTGAGTTGATACTTTTAAATGTGACCCAATTTCAACCATCAAAAAATTAAAAATTCAAAAGGAAATATGGGATCACTATCCTTTTACATTTATATTTTTAGCTAATTAGGAAAAAAATTACAAAAAAATACTCATTTTATTAAATGAGCATTATTCTTACTATACCCAAATTTTTTCCCTATAGTAAGTCTTCATCATTGTTCATAAACATCCTTAAACCCTATAAAAACATTTAAAAATGTTGTATGAGCACAAAAATATCATTAATATAGATATGGAAGAAGTATAAAACAAGATAATCCTTTTCAAAGTCTTGAAAACATAAAATATATTTTTCTTCTACATAATAAACATTTTTATGTAATTAGAATTTACATACAAATGAAAATATATTTAGTGCCTAATGTTTTTCATAAAACACTTTATAAGAAAACCTAATAGAAAAAAACATAATGATATGGGATACATATAAATCATGTTGAACCATGAAAAGAATTTTCATAAAAACATTAATTTTATCCCATAAGGGAATAATTATTAATTTATAACAAAATATTGTTATTTTTACTTCGAAAATCAAATTATTTCCAAGAAAATTCATTAAAAAATATGAAATTCATATAGTTAACTTGGGACATACTTTCCATATCACTCTTCTAAATCGAATAAATTACCAAGTTAATAAAAATTATCTCTTTGGATAAACCTAATTGGTTAACTCTATACCTTTACCAATTACATTGGAGAGAAATATTGAGCTCACCCATTCATGGTTTATAATAGAAACATTATTGTTTGGTTTGTAACAGAAATAACCATACTTGGTTTATAATGGAAGCCCCCATCATTGATTTATAAAAACCCCCAAATCTTAGTTTATAATGGAACCAAACTTCAATATAAACAATTCCCAATAACCATAACATAATAATGACACATGTAAGCTTTCATTTTCATTAACAATATTATGAAAATATTCATTTCACCCATAATAAAACATTTCTAGATATTGAAATATTCATTCTATTTAAAACCCATTTTGACAATACCCAGAAAAAAGGTAAGGAGGGTTTTTTATTTAGAAAATAATGTAATATTTTAAAATAATATAAAACTAAATTAATATTTATGGTGGTGGGAAAACAACAGTTCACGTTGTATGCATTAAAATAAAACATTCATTTTTCAATCTTTTCAGAAATGTTCTATAATAATATTCCTTCTAAAACCCATTGAAACATAGTAAAAAGTGATATAAAATTTCTTCTATAATTCATTTATGTCCATATAAATACATACATACAATAATTTTATGAATATAGGCATGTAAGAAATTATTTATTAAATAAATTCTTGAAATATTTAGAATGACATTTTAAAGGTAAAGTGTCCCTTTCCCCAAGTCCAACTTGTCATTTAAGTTATTTATCTCCATGAATAATAACATTTTGTTAATTATTTACTTGATTATGAAATTTTTTAAATTTTATTATTCCTTTATCTATAATTAATTAAATTATATATATAACTACTTAATTAGTAATTTCACGTTGGATGTTTTGACGATATTCAACTCATATGTACAAAATGATATTAGAAGTCGAAAATGGTCAAATAAGTCATTATTATATCATATGTATGAATATAAAAAGTACATAATTATAATTTTTATACATTAATTATACTTTAAAAATGAAATATGAAATATGGTTATGAAAAATGAATTGTGTTGTTACCATATAGATGGTAGGAATTACATACGCATGTGTAATGATTCCATTTTCAAAAAACTCAATGGTAAGAAATAAATTATCATTTTAGCTTTATGAAAATATTATTATATAAAAAATATCATATTATTTCTTTAAATATAAATATTTATGTTATCTATGTGATGTGGTCATGAAAAACAAATCACATCGCTTCGTGGAGATGGTAATCCACACATACACACGAACGATGTTTTCATTTTTCAATAGATGGAAATCTAAGATATTAGTTGATATATTATCATTATTGAATGAAGAATAATTCATTAATAATATATATATATATATATATAATAAATGAATCATTATAACCATCCATAAGAGGCGGTAATGGAAGACTAATTACAACGGTTTGCAAGGCTGTAATATGTCGTACACAGGCGCGATGGTTTCATTTCCAATTTGATGGTATAAGACATGAATATATGTTATTAAAATAACATAATAACATAAAGATATATTTAATATAATAATTTTATTACTTCATCATATTTAAATATATTTTAAAGAGGTATAGGAATGAATAAAATGAAAATTCTAGGTGAATAACTATACCTCTACTACTGACAATCTCTTAAAGTTTGTACCTAAACCCTTCCTAGGATGGTATTATGATTAAACCAATTAATCAAGGACATGGTATAGGATGTTTATAAATTATATTAGTAGTTATTAGATGATTAAAATGGATCTTGAGGTGTGGATAAAAGATTATATGAGGTTCCCTTTTCTAAGTGAGGGGAGGGGCACTCTAGGAATTTCTTAAACTATTAAATTAATTTAAATAACTTTCAATTGAAAAAATTATAAAAATTAATTTATTTTTAATATGAAATTACTATGAGGAAAAATAATATAATATAAAAAAATTTGATAAGTTTTGGTGGTGTTTTTACCCTTATCTCATTTTTTAACCCTTGTTAACCCTTTTTGACAATTACCATATTATCAAGTTGTTTTATATTTTAAGTGCCAATAAAGTTGAAATAAATAGAAACATGAAAAAAAATTTACCATGGTAGATATTTTAAAGAATATACCATTAAATTTAAATGATATTCACTTTTTAGGAAATTAGAATCATTTAATAAAATATTTTTTATTATAATATATCATTATTGTCATTTTTTGAACTATTCAATTATTTTTACTTTCAAAAAAACATCACAAAAATTTAATACTAATATAGTACTTTAACACATCCATAATATGTGGTTTTTTTTGTATAAAAATTAATGTGACACCATAAATCATCCAGAAATATTACTTTTAGAGTTTTTAAAATCATTTACATTATTTTTATATTCCTTGCAGAAGGAAAAAATCGGTGTTGTATATGCGCTTAAGGAAACTTTTTTATCACTAAAAATTAAATCAAAAATTATAATAATATAAAAGTTAATTAATATTTAAAATAACCAATAATACCAAATATAAGTTCTTTTTAATAACTTCCAAAAAAATATTATAGATATTAAAAGGAAGAGAGTGACACTTTTGAGGTTATCCTTTCCATAAATATTATAAAGGTAAAAAATTAAAGATAAATAGGAAATAAAGATAATATTTTCAAATTTTCAATGATTATTGATGAAATATACTCATAAAATGAAATTTAGGTGAATTGTTCAATTAATTATAAGTTTTTTCACATTTTGTTAAACTGTAATTGACCCATTTTACATTTACCATGGTAACAAGAATTTTCTATGGTTACTATTCATAATGAGAAAATATAAATACATATATAAAAAATATTACATCCTTATTATAAATAAAGATTTAATTTTCCAAGTTTATATTTCTATAATTTTCTTCATTTAATTCAAAATAAACCAGAAAAATGGGATGAAAAACATTTTTTCAAAAAAATGATAGTTTTGATTAAAAAATGTTTCATAGTAAATTAACATATAAATTCATTAAAAACACCATAATTAGATTTTTTTAAGAAAAAATAATAGATATAATTTTAAATTAACCCAAAATATAATTTTACATTGTACTAATTTGAAAATAATTTAAGTTTCTAATAAAATTAGTATTTTTTACTATTTACTAAAAATAATGCATTATAGAAAATTCTCAAAGATTCACACTATGATAATTTAAAATGATGATTTAAAAAATTATTTCATCATATAAAATAAAATTTACATTATATCTATAAATTAATTATATTATTCTCTTAGAAAAATTAATACAAACCATTTTTGAAGAAATTTTATTTTTTAAGCATATAATGATTTTATGAAAATTTAAATTCCAATTTACAAAGAATTAATCAATAAATTTTTATTGAGGGGAACCTTTATTTTTATTTTATAATGTGGTTAGTACTATTCATAACTTCCAATTTGATGTCTATGATGACTATAACATTTAAATATAAAAATTTATGGTATGTTTAAGCTCAGTGTTGTGTGTTGTATAAGTTATCAAACGTAATGTTCTTATAAAATCTTGGGATAACACACATAATAATGGATGAGATCATTAGATTTCAAGGGATTACCTCGATGATAATTTACATATGATATTCTTTATTCACATCCTTTTTATTGAAGATCTTTTGGCAGGCTTTAGGGACACTGTTTTATTAAAGTCTGACATTCAACCCCTAGACAGATGACAAAAATGGAAGGACTGTTTATATTATTAAATATATGCAGGAAAATTTTGTGTTTGATTTTAGCATGATTGGTGATGATTAACTTTCAAGATTTGATTTCATATAAAAATAAGTATCACTCCATTATTGGTATGACACCTTTCAGGGCTATATTTGTGAGAACCTGAAGGTCACTCCATTACTGGATAGATATTTTTGAGTCTGTCATTAAGTGAAAAGCGTTTATGCAGTAAATAGTATAAGCTACAAGTGATATTTGAGTGGATTAAGACATCTAATATTCATCGTGTAACATATTTTTTTTATCAATGTAAAGCTTTAGAATATATCTAAAAAATATAGACTTGTGCATTGAGACATCATGACATTCAGAGGCCCAGTGAGCCTAGTATTGATATTATAAAAATGATAAATATATTAATATCATGCATGTATATGCTTCCTGAAATAGTATAATAAATATTGAATGGGGACGTTGAAGGGAATTTTAAGATCATTATTGGTTCCAAAAGATGGGTTTAACCCTAAGCGTGATATAATATTTATTGGCATCAAGAGTTTGTATTGAGAGACATCTTGCGGGAAATAATTAAATAAATTAGAATATTTTCTTAATTATTTAATTAAAATATTAAACCAAATGAAACCCAATAAATATACATTTATGGAAAAAAAATTGGGGTTATCTAGATAACATGTAGTTTCGAGAGAGGATCCATATGAGGATTCTTAAACGATGGATGGTGGACTATGGATTGGAAATCAGTGAGCCAATCAGAGTTGATGGATCTCACCAATTATGACAGCACAAATCCATTCTTCATCAGTAACCAACACAAACTTGATGTAGGATGTTTTTTTATTTGATTGTATTCCCCATTTTTTATACCAAGATGAATGTGTATTAACTCCACCAACAAGGTGATTCATAGATCGATCATGCTTGCGGGTTTGGGATTGGTTATTTCTAGGATTTGGGGGATGTTAGATTTGATTGTTTGATTTTTCTCTTCATTAATTATTATAATTGAAATTAATTGATACCAACCCAAACATGGATGAGGTTTATTCCTCACTTTTTTGTTAGTTAATTTCTCCCCCATTTTCATCATATGCTCACTGTGGGAAATGTTATTGTATTTTGCACAAATAAAACAGAAAAAAAGATCATTTTTTTTCATTTCTTGGTGCCATGGATTCATTTAAAAGTTCTAGTTTTGGAGTTGGTATTTTGATCGAGGTGAGTGATGATGGTGGCTGAATGGTACTGGATTTTGAGATTCTAGGTTGGTTTTTTTTTCACAATTTTTTGGGATGGTGAAATGAAGGTCAAACTCCAAAATGGATTTGGTGGATGGATTCTAATAAAAGACAACAGTGGCCTCATTCAGGGGATGATATGAGGATTGTGGTCATGATTAATGGTTGGAGTAGTGGATCAGACAACGAAGGTGCATGAGTATTAATATACAAATCAAGAAATCTAGAAGACTCCATGACACACATCATGTACCCCAAAGAATACATGTTTTGTGGGGCCCCTAACTATAGTACTAGGGTTTAAAAAGAAGTTAAATACAAAATGTTATGGTATGATCACCTAGTGGTAGAGAGTGTATTTTGGAGGTTACATTGGAATTAACCTCTCCAGGCACACGAGCAGAGTAGAGTACACAGGCACATCCCAGTACTCAAACCTGACTACTTACACAAGAATGGACACTATATATGAGAAATACTAGATATACAAGGGAACGGGAAATGGAACATGGTCATAGACTCCATAAAGTATGAGGTTACAGTTACATACCATGTAGCCTCCATAAATGCCTTTTACTTTCTCAAAGTTGACCTGGATCCCTTAATTTCTTCATTCTAGTCTCGGTTTAGTTGGGTGAGATTTTTTGTTCCATTCTTATGAGGTTAAAACAAAGAATTACATCCTTGACACTCGATTTCAATCCCTTTATAGGTTTTTTTAGATAGATTTTAGGGTATCTATGTGATCATAATGCATAGGGTATCTATTCCCTATATTGAATATTGAAACATTAGGGGTTATTGTATCCCCTAGTGGTCTTGGGTGTGATCCCCTACTTTTTATTGATATACTCGGTGATCCAATGAGGACTTTCATGCCAACTCAAGATGAGCACAACCTTTTGGAAGACTTTCACCAGTGACAACATAGCTTGCAGAGTGAGTACTCCTCAAATGAGTGTTACCTTGATTCCTAGAGTAGAATCACGTGGATGGTAGTGTTGATTGAGACCACTTGATACTAGTTCTCTATTATGACTACATCAAGGTCTATTATTTCTATGTCTATTATCATGTTGACATATCTTCTATTGAGATGACTACACTTGGTGATTTATGCTTAATGATTTTGTGGTTTTCTAATGGATTTTGATATACGCTACCCACTATAGAGGTTCCCCATGAATGTCATGTCACATGTAGATGATGGAAATTTTAATAGAGTCCTATGAGGAATCATATTGGGCGGAGAATAGTTCTGGGCTAGATAGGACATGGTTCATACTGGTGATACTTTTGACAGAAGTCCCCTCCTTCAGAGTAGGATATAATCATTTCTTGTTTTGGTGGGCCTATATTTGGACCCTTATCTATTTTAGTACTTTTTTGTACTCTAATGGTGGGATTTATATTTATTCATTCATTTGTATTAGTTTGATTAAATTTCAACATTTTATGGGCATGGGGATATATGTGTGAATATAGGTACAAAATAATAATTCCTCCCATATTTAGGATATGCCTACTATGCATTTGTTTCCAAACCTTAGAATATTAGAGGTGGTCTTGGGGTTTACACACTGGGATTATCACCTACCATCTGGTCCTATTGGGACAGTTCATGATAGATTAGTATCAGATCAAGTCATATTGGGACCAACGTTTGGAGATTGTCTAGTAGTGATATGGGTTTGGGATTAATTTCAATAGCGGTAATGTTTTTATAGTTTGAATCACATATATTTGTTTCATGTGTTATTTTGGAATACAACATATCCATTTCCTATAAATTTGACTATCTTATTGTTTAATTGTTATATATAACGACTCATCAAAGGGAAAATATTGGTAAAGGCATCAATAGGAATAGTTTTTTGTTTCAAAACCCTTCTTTAGTGATCTCCCCATATATACTCTTTAATGATGGTGCATCTTGTTTTTTTAGGATTCCTCCACAAACACATCCATCCAGGAATCCATAGTGTTATCAGGAGGATGATCCATCAAATGACCATGCTTCTAGATAAGGGAATGTACATGAAGTATTACCTCTATGTGGTTATCAAGTTATTCCACCACCCATTAAGATGAATTTTATCATGGTTATATTGATTGAGGATGTTTATAGGATTAGTTCATTGCATGAGTTTCAGAGGTAGAGAGCTCTTCAGTTTTGAGGAGAGCTAGACTGCCAGGTAGATCAGAACTAGGTAAATGTATTCTCTAGAGATTTTCACTTTGTGAGGACAACTACATATCATATTTTAGTACTAGAGGACAGAATTATTTAGGTTTCTTTTCAATGATTTTGGAGTCTATTGACTCAGTCCCATGATGATACAAATATCTCCTTGTATGATTTTGACTGCATATTCATGGAGGAGTTTTATCTATCCATTTCATGATTGGTGCACATTCAGGAGCTTCTGCACTTATAGTAGGAAAGTAGGATCGTAGGGGTGTATTCAGTGAAGTTCACTGACCTCTCATGGTACTATCAAGATATGGTTTGAGATTTGTTTGTTATATGAAGGTCTTTCAAGAAAGGCTTTCACCAAGATATAATTTCTATAGTGATATCTCTTTGAATTACAACCTTTGCTAGAGTGCTTGACCAGGTCATAGTAATGGATAGATTCTTTAAAGATAATATGATGACTATGGGTTCTAGTAGTTATAACACATCAGTTGATACCTCATCAGCAGTTATCCGGAAATGGTCATCTAGATTTTGTTGAGAAATATTCTTCATGAGATGATCCTAGGATAGATAATTATTAGTTAAAAGCTCTCATTATAGATCAAGATAGGCTACGGGAGCCGGTTCTTCTCTTGTGATGGTCCGGGACATCTTTCAAAAAAATTTAGGACCCTCCACATAGATAATTAGGATGTAGTCCATGGACTACCCAGACAGAGAGAGAGGTAAGAGAAAGGAGGTTCATAAGGTAGCTGATGTAGAAAAAGAGTGGGTAGAGCAGTGAGAGGTGGTAGGTAGTTTCATTTAGTCTTACCACCACCCTATAGTGGTGCATACCATACTTAGGGATCGTGTGGTTAAGGATGTGAAAATAAACACATATTTGAGTCCAAAAATCATGAGGCTCTATATAAAGATTCATGTTTCCTCATATTCTTAATATATGACTTCTGATAATTTTTATGACCACACTTTTGGTCCTGGAATAGGACATTTAGCCTATGATTGGTGTTTAGTGAAATTCTCTATTGTTCTAGTTTTTTCAGAATATTTAATATTTAATTTATTAAATATTAAATTATTCATGTGGTTTTTGGTGTAGATATGCTTTTAAGAGAGTATTTAATTGAGATTCTAACTTCACTATTGAGTTCGGATCATGGGGTTTCTTAGGCTAGGTTTAAACCCATGTCAGGTTTTGCGATTCAATACATTTTTAAAATTAGAATTTCATTAATAAATTAATTTTGAACCCACCCCCATTAGGGATTCCTAGACACATGGGGAGGGTTTGGACACCTCCCGTGCATGTGATGGATGAATCAAGATGGGGATAAGGTGATGTTGATTTACTTCATCCATGGTGCAGATTAGGACTGGATATAGGTGTAGTAGATTCCCGTAGTGGATTTGGACCCAATGCTTCAGCAATTATTCCTTGTGGTAGGATGGTTTTGAGTTATACATCCAAAAACCTATAGATTAGTTTTTTTAATTCCATATTATGATTGATAAGGACCCTGTGGGGGTCGATTTTTAATAAATAATGGGGAAATGAAGTTTTTAGAAGGATTTCAGGGGTGTCCAATTCAAAAACTCAGACTTGATGGTGTACAGTTGTAATAAAACATGCCATGAGTTATTCTTATTTGGGGAAGATAGATTTTTTTAAGTAAACACCAAGTACATTAAGTACATATAATTTAGTAGTACATCAATATGTACCTACTCATATGGAAGCGTACTTAGGATGATGAATTTTTGTAAGTACATGTCATTTACTATTGTCATATGTTGTGTAGTGGGACATGGCCATGTGGCCTTATTCTACGAAAGAAAACATATGTAAGGGCTATATATTCAGGTATTAATACATGGGAAAACCCCATGTACACCCTTTCCATCTAGTACTACATTGGAAAACTCCATGTTTTCTATGGACTTGTATGATAACATGTCCAAGTGTATAGTTTAGAGTACACACCGTGTACATTTTCTAGAAAGGGGTTTTTTGTGTATTGGAGTCATAATTTTACTTAATATTAGTCCATTCTAAGAGTATTTCTATGTAGATCACGAATATGGAATCCTTGGGGTGATTTAAGGACATTTCTGAGGTGTTTTGGTGGTGAGTAAGTTAAGATAGTGATGTTTTCTTCCATGAGGTGAGTTCTAATACTGGAAATATGACCTATACCAATGCATCTATACCAACAGTTTGTAAAAATCATTGTTATAGGTCACCTTTCCCAACGGTTTGGCCAACCCGTTGGGAAAATCACACTTTGAGGCCACTTTTCCCAACGGTTTTCCAAAACCATTGGGAAAGGGTATGGATTTCCCAACGTTTTGGCTAAACTGTTGGGAAAAGTCCACTTTGAGGCCACTTTTCCCAAAGTTTTGGCCAAACCATTGGGAAAGGGTATGGATTTCCCAACAGTTTGGCCAAAGCATTGGAAAAATTCCACTTTGGGGCCACGTTTCCCAATGGTTTGGCCAAACCGTTGGGAAAGGGTGGGTACCTATCGCAACGGTTATCAAAACCATTGGGATAAGCCCTTCCCAATAGTTTTGAGAACTGTTGGGATAGGTTCCCTTATTTTTTATGAGTACATTTATTGAATATCTTGAAATAAATCAATATACAAATTACATATATATATATATATATTCAAATATATTCACAAAATATACTCTAGGATAGTGGTAAAGTCATTGATATATAACTTGGAGGTTATGGGTTCAAACCTTCGTTTGAACTCCTATTTATATATTTACCTATCCCAACGGTTTCGTCAAACTGTTGGGAAAGACCATTCCCAACGGTTTTCTCCAAAACATTTGGAAAGGTCTTTCCCCATGCCAAATCACCCAACAGCTCCCCAAACCGTTGGTATAAGCTATACCAATGGTTTGGGGGCCTATACCAAAAGTTCCAAACCGTTGGTATAGGTAATTTTCCAATTTTTGTTCATCTTTCTCATTGGGGTGATATATGGGATTAGACCCAGGTGAGGGTCATGAGAATTGCTGGATGACATAGTATGAGTTCATTGGAGACCTCAATTGGTGTTTTTATTATATTTTCCATGGTTAGTGCGACCGATTTTTGACATGATGTGATGGATAGTTTGGGTGTTCGGATCAACAAAATGTTTCTTCGAAAGTTTATGGGAACAATGCATGTTTCAGTATGACTGCATACTTCCATTAATTTCAATGAGGCCATAAGATTCTATAGAATAGGTTTCAGGATGTTTTTCCCCTGAGGAGATGAGTATTAGCCTAAGTTTTTAGTTCTGAACATAGATCGAGAGAGGGTTGTCTCCGCTTATGTTATAACCCAGATACTTCATAGAATAATTCCTACTATATAGTGCTAGTTATAAAGATCCAAAGATCCATTCCTCTATTTATCTGTAGATTCATTGATCCTGGTTAGTTCTCTATCATTATAGTGAACCTATGTGGGTGATAGTGTTTAGATAGTTATGGTTTTTGGGTGTCCCCTTGGGTCTCTAATTAATGTATGAGCCTTCTAGGATGATATGTTGATGATGGGTATGGGTGATCAACCATCCCTTAATCTGTTTATTAGTTGGTTGAGGTGGATTCTTAGTTTAAACCATAGGGCTACTATGAAATGAGGAGTTTCCAAGGTTTGAGTATGGGTTAATTAGATGGACTCTTTCAAATGAGAGTGTGGACATGAGGTCTCGAAGATATGATTTTGGATGTCTGACAGGATTTTACACATTTGAGGATAGGTTGGTTGGACATTATGCTCCATTCCCTTATGATATGTCGTTGGATGATACATTCTATGTCGGCACCAATATTGTGTTTATGGTATGAGTGATGGGTTGAGGTTATGGGAATGTTTTTTGATATTGTTGAGAAAGGTGGACTAAATATCCCACAAGAATGGTTGAGAAGTTTTCTAAGGCCTTGGGAATTTTTAGTATACTCTAAGGCTTCGGTTCTATATGGACTCTCTACATACCATGTTTTATATATAGTAGAGGTGTCAGACTGATTCTCCTAGAACCACTGATATTATGTATAGTTTTTTGGTGATGATCGGATAAGGTGTTCTAAATCTGGATTGGATAATTATATTGAGTTTCCTTTTTCCCAACCAATGAATAATTTTTTTTGAATCATGGATTGACAATCCACCACCCTTAGTTTTGGGTGGGTCAGACTAATGCTCCAAAGACCCCAGTGCATCATATTTTTCAGAGGATGGACTATTTCTCATGACTCCAAGGGTCTTTACATGGTGTTCTATGTCATGGTTGGGATGTTCATACATGGAGTTCTAAATACCATTTGGATATACAGGATGATACTACATGTATGTAGAACTGTAAAATCATTAAATTATTGTTGGATTGTTTGGATATAGAGTTCAAAATATCAGTTGGATAGTTAGACTAACGCTCCTTGTATGTTGGCTTATGACCTCTATGAATTGTGGTTGGGATGGTCAGACATAAAATTCAGAATCATAGTTTGATATAAAGACTACTAATCGTTGTATGTTGACCTGTTAACATAGTGAATTATGAGTTGGATGGTCGGATAGAGAATTAATACTCATAGTTGGATACTTATACTGATGTTCCTCAAATATCAACCAATGACCACATTGGTATATTTTTCAGATCATCAGCATGGGATAAAGAAGGTATGGTTGATCAAGGTCATAGTCCAAAGGATCGATGATGGTATTATTAGAGTATTTATTTCAGTTATGTTTTGGCTAGGCTGATTATATTTCATGAGAATTCACTTATGGGATTAATTTATAGGTTCACTATTGGAGTGACCTAATAAGATTTATTTTTAACCCCATATACATGCTCTAGGGTGTGCATGAATAACTTATGTTTTCTTTGAGGTTAAGCATGGATTCATGATGGATAGGGTTGAGGACCATGATTCTATAGTTGAGTGGGAAACTCTTATAGAGTCTGATGATTATGTTGGAGTATCTCAATAGGGTATTTTATATTGAGTATATGATATCGATCAGATTTGTAGTAGGTCCAGATGTATTTATTTTTTCTATTTTTTATTTTGTATATGTGATAGTACCAGTGGGATATTGATGGTGTATATACGTCATGGTAGTTAGGGCCTTTACTGTATTTCACTTTGTTACAACAAATTTCAATTTAATATTAATTATTCTACTACATTCTCATATATGTATAATAATTGGTTGTTTACTTCTATTTATGCACACTAATTTTTGGGTATTATCTCCTCATAGATCCAACTTATACCATAACTACATGTTAGTAGCCTCTGGAATATGAGGTGGTGTGCTTGAGGTATTCCGGTTAACCATCTTGGGACACCAGCTTTAGGTGAATTTGGAATGGCATGTTACCAATTAATATCAATTTCATTTACAATCATATTAATTATTTATTTTTATTTTTTAGACTGGCAATATAGGAATGTTTTGGGGTTTCAGATTCATATTGATTGGTGCATCATGAACACCTATTCCAATAAGAATAACAAGTCACCATGGATATTATTAATGTTCTTATTATTCAATGTTACAGTTGTATATGATTTCTCCTTGGGTGATGCACATGTTGGTTGGATTTTATGGTTTGTGATGGATTTCATGATATTATCCCATTTTCAAGAGGGATGTGATTTGGTTTTGTCTCTAGTATTGCATAGTAAATAGTTGTCTCATGCATCATGATTGGCATGTATCTTTCTCATGATATAGTCCTAATAGTGTGTTATTTAAAGATTTTATTCGGATTTATGGCTTTGTGGATCTATAGTGAGACACTATATGATGAGGATGTTCATATGGTCCTCATGCACAGTAGGTGTAGTGACCCTTGTGGGTTATCATTATGTAAGTGTATGACCTCTAAGACCATATTGGGTGCGTTTTTTTCAAGGTTGGTTCTATGGTTTGGTTCAACATGGAGTGTTCTGATCTGTATATTCTCATAGATATAGGATTCCCAGGTTGTGGATGGTTGGATTGGAATGTGTTATTCTTTGTATGTGAGAACTACATATGGGACTTATGAACTATTAATGTTGTGTAATGTTGGAAGGGGAGTGTCTTTGATGCCCTGTGAGTAGTGTACTTCTGTGATTTGTCTTAGAACTAGGTGGTGGGACTTAGTGACTTGTTGTGCGACTTTTTCAGTACGTCTATATTGGATATCGCAGTGGAATTTTTAACATGACTCCAGATTTGGTAGTGGTTCCATTTGAATTTTGAGGGCGAAATGTGAGAAGTAAGAATGATTTACAAGATCTTTTGTGTTATTGAGGCATAGATGGATTCTTTGGATATTTAAAAGGATTTTTTGAAGGGTGTATCTGGGATTGAAGGTTAGGTTCATTTGATACCTTTTATTTTTTTACGAGAACTTTTGTGATAATGTTTCATCCTTGTGGGTGGTTTTGAGAGGGACGGGTTTAGTTAGGCACCTATCCTATAAAATGGTTGTGCAGACGAGTTGATCCCAATGGATTTGTGTTGGATTAGTAGCACTAGAAGTGCCAAAATTTTGGAATTTTAGGCTTTTGGGACATGTTTTTATGAGTAGTGACATGCAGGAGTCAGCGAATGTTTTGTGGATGGGTTAAATAAAGACATGTGATGTTCTTGTGATAGAGGAATCTTTAATAAATGATCACTGGTGATGTGTTGTATCATTTTTCATATGGATCTTACATTACAAGGTTGTATGTATGAGGTGATTGAGTTTGGAAGGATTTCATGAGTGGGTTCAATATCATTGTGGGTATTATTTGAGATATGTGGGTATGGTGACCGATGGCACTTGGGAAATACCTGTGATTTCTAGGGGTGGATAAGTTTATGTTGGAATTCATCGATGATATTTTAGCCTACTCTCAGTCTAGAGATGATAATTCCCAATAACATTCAATCATCTTGACTATTCTAATAGAGCATCAGCTACACTCCAATATATATAGAAGAAATTTTTGTTTGATAAACGACATCTTGGGTGATTGTGCTCATTGAGTGGATTATGGGATGTCAAATGGTGGGGAGAGAATCATAAAATGTATGTGAGTGAGGTACCTATGAAAAATAGATGTTGATGAATAAAATGGGTGTTGTTACTGGATATTAGGAATGGGTTCTGGTAGATGTTTCATTTTTTCACCCTGGTGGAGCGAGAAGGCCATGTCTAGTTCCAAGGTATATCTATGATTGGGGTATGGTTCATTGGATAATGTATTCGATTGTGATTTGATATTAGGGATACTTTTATACTGGGTAGTATCAAATCATATGTGTTGATATGAACCTTTTCTGGGTAGGGTCGATGCTGTAGTGGAATCCACATTCAGCGGGGTAGTGGATTGTTGAGGATGTTTTCTTAAAGGTATATCTGATGAAGGTAAGCATCATGGATTGGAATGGGTAGTTGTTGGTTTAGTTCTATGGTGGGGAGAACCCTGAGATTATTGATGATATTTAAACAATGTGATGTATCATGATTTATGGGTGTGTTTAGGCACTATCCTAGTGGTTTTTAGAAGGTGGAAAGTGGTGGATTGGCCTTGGATGGCTTGTATGCCTTATCATAAGAGTTATGAAAATACAATAGATTAGAACATTCAATTAAAATGTAGTGGTTTGAGTGTAATTTGACGACCATGATAAGTTGGGATGTGTAGTTGTAAGACCATTGATGCTTCTCGATGATGAGAAGGATTATGGTGGCGATATTATAATGACCCTTGTTTCCCCAAATTCTAAATTTTAGCAGAAATTTGAATTTTTTGTTTTAAAGGATTATGATGCATAAAATGGAATTTGCTCCTATCATATGATCTTTCAAAACTTTTCTGACCACTCAATTAGTAATGGAATATGGAATTTACCCTAATACATGAGTTTGGTGGAATTTTGTATCTTTTGAGTTTTGGTGGATTATTTAATATTTAATTAATTAAATATTATATTATTTGTCCTGGTTTGGTTGGTGATATATTTTGAATTCAATGTTAGATTGATATTATTAATCCTTATTTGTTTCCAAATCATAGTTTTCTTCCTAGACGAAGTAAAAAAAATCAATTTGGGTTTCCGGATTTGGTATAGGTGTTAAATGGGATTTTAATTGATTAAATTAACCCCCCACCTACATTTGGGGATTCCTATATGAGACGGAATTGGAGGGATACTCCCTTACATGTGCTATCTAGTGAAAGAGGGTAGGAGAAGGTGGTGTTTCTAGACATCATCCTTGGCAGATATCAGACCATATCGAGGTGCAACAGCTTCCCGGAGTGGATTTGGACATGATGATTTGGCACTTATTCCATGAGGTAGTCCTATTTTTGAGTTCCAGGACATTATAACTATATATTAGTTTTCTATGTTTTAAATCCCTATTATTAATGATAGGGACATCATTGGGGTCAATCTCTACCAAATTGGGGGGAAATAGGTTTTTTGGAAGGTTTGTTGGGGTACCCCATTTGGAAAACCCGACTACATTGTGTGTGGTTATAAGAACACCTCCATGTTTTCTCCATATTTAGAGAACACAGATATTTGTAAATAAAAATCATGAAATTTAAATACATTTTATTTATTATTACATAGCCATGTACCTGGACATGTGGTAGAGTACATGGACAGACGAAGTTTCTTGAAGTACATGATGTGTAATATGGGTAAACTCCATGTAGTGGGACATGGCCATGTCACCATGTACTTGGATAGTATCCCCATGATGGGGGTTAATGGTCATATAATAGTAAAAAATTATATCCTATGTATTCCTTATTTTTTATTAGTACACGGGTAGACTGCATGCCTACTTTGTCCATGTCATGACCAGGTGTAGATTTGAGAGTACACGCCATGTACTTTTTCAATAAGGGGTTTATTACGTGGTTTGATTCCTGAAATCAGAATTGGACTTGTGAGTATTCAATTATGGTCATTTTTTTGATTAGATCACAATGATGGAACCCTTAGGGTGATTTGAGTTCTTCTTAGAGGTGTTGATTGGGAAAGTATGTTGCGATAGTGATGTTTTCCACCATGAAGTGAGTTCAGTTGTCTTCTAAGGGTGATACATGGGATTATACCTTGGTGACGACCATGATAATTATTATAGTATGTACTATGATTTCATTGTAGACTGAAATTTTTGTTGGTATGATATTTTCTCTTGATAGAGGGACAGATATGTGACACAACATGATGGCAATCTTGGGTGTTTGGACCAAACTAGTGTTGCTTAAAAATGGAATGGGTACAATGATTTTAAACGGATGAGAACTTACTACCATTGAGTCATGTGAGTCAATGATATTATATGTATTGGTTTTCAGGATGCATTACCCCTGAGTGATAAAAATTAGCCTAATAGTTTGGTTGTGACCAGAGATATGGAGAGGGATGCCTCTTTTATGTTCTGACATAGAGGATTTCAAGAGTAATTCCCCCACATTAGTTCTAGTTCAAATGATAGTGGCAGGGATACCTCTATTTACATATAGATTCAGATATCCATGTGATTTATCAATCATTAGAGGGGCCCCAATCAAGTTTTAGTGTTTGGATAGTGATGGTTATGGGTGTCCCCTTATGGCCCAAAGTGATATTTGAGCCATTGGGGATAAGATATTGATGATAGTTATGGGTGTTTGAAAAACCTTAATATGTTTCTTTTTAGGTTTGGGTTGAGTATTGGTTTACTCAATAAAACAACTATGAAATGGGAAATTTTCCATTAATGGACCATGGGTTACAGGGATAGGTAATTTGGGCTAAGAGTGTGGACATGAGGTCCCATATATATATATGACTCTAGGTGTCTGAAGTGATTCTCCACATTTTATGTCTGGTAGGTTATAAATGACTCCACACACCCTTATGATATGTGATTCGACAAGAGGTTCAGTATCATTATAGATAGCTTATTTATGTTTTGATTTGTATACATAGTCTCCTTTCATGTTGTTTGATATTATTGAGTATAGTGGACTTTATATTCCATGTTATATTTTGAGATACAGGACTATGGATTTGGTCAAGTGTAGTATTCATTATGGTTGATGTTATATAATTATTCTCTATGAGAAATGTTTTATTCATGGCATAGTTGTCATATGGATGGTCTCGGAACCACTAATATTTTGTATGGTTGGTTGGGGATGGTTGGACATGGAGTTATGAATCCCGGTTGGATACATTGTCTAAGGTTCCTTTTTTCTAGCATCTGACTAATAGTATTGGGATGATGGTCCGATGCAATACACTAGGGTTTTTGGTGATCTAGACTAATGCTCCAGGAACCCCACTTCACCTTTCATTTCAGAGGATGGATTGATGCTCCTGACTCCAACGGTATGTATATTGCATTCCATATAATGGTTGGGATGTTCGGATATGGTGTAATGAATCATGATTGGACACTTAGAGTGATTATCCTTGTATTTAGACTTATGGACTCTTTGAATTATGGTTCTGATGTTCATATATAGCATTTTGAATCCTATTTGGATACAAAGATATATCCTCCTTGTATGTCGAACTATTACCTCTATGAATTATGGTTGGGATGGTCACAAAAAACCATTCAAAATCCTATTTGGATACTTGGAAGGATTCTCTTTATATTTCAACCTATTAACATTATGAATTTTGGTTGGGATGGTAAGACATAGGTTTTTTTATCTGGGTTGGGTACTTGGATAGATGCTCCTTGTATTCCAACTTGTAGTCACTATGGTATATTTTTCAAATGAACAGAATGGGCCGAAGTAGGTATAGTTGATCAAGGTCATGGACCCAAGTATCGATGATGGTTTTTTAGTGTATTTATTTTAGTTACATTTCATCTAGGATGATCATATTAAATGATCATACACTTATGGTATCATGTTATATGTTCACCATTTGGGGTGTCCTATAAAGATGTATTTCTCACCCCCTACACATGTTGCTCAGCATACTTGCAGAACTTATATATTATTTTAGGTTGATCATGTATTAACAATAGATAGGATTGAGTCCTAGGATTTCATGTTTGATCAAGATACTCATGTGGAGTCTAATGATCAATATGGAGAAGTTCACATGGTACTAGAGACCAGGTATGTTATATGGTCTAAAGATTCAGTAGGTCTTAATGTATTTATTTTTTCAATTTTTTATTTTTTAAATGGGATTAGCCTAATGGGAGATTGATTTTTTATGTATGAAATCATTCTTGATAACTTTACTATATTTCATTTTATCTCAACCTGTTTCTATTTACAAATATTTATACATCCACATTCTGTGATGTGTATGATGATTGGTTATTTAATTCCATTTGTTTACTCTGATATGAGGGTACAATATCCTCATAGTTACACCTTAGACCCCAGATTCTAGTTGTTATCCTATGGAATAAAAGGAGGTGTGCTTGAGGTCTTGGGGTTATCCATCGTAGGGAACCAGTTTTAGTGGAATTTGGGTCAAGACATTAAAATCCTTTGATGAATAGATGTATGATCTATTCCTTTTCTACCAAAGATTCGATAATATTAGACAAAATTTTTATCCATTCCATTATTTCCACTACTCTAGTTTGAAACGTAGAGACTCTAGTTAAGCAATTGGATCGATCCTTAAACATTAAGACTTCAACTAGAGGTGAATCAATGATCACACACTTCTGCTGATAGTGTGACATGATGCATAGATATAAGGACATTGTATGTGACATCTTTTTATAGGCAATGAGGCCCCATGACATCATCTTAGGTATGGAATGGCAATTCATGGTTTATACCCATATTGAATGTTTCAGTTAAAGGATGCAACATATCTGTGGTGACGGTTCAAGGTTTTTTCTTCACGGGTGAGAAGGAAACCATGATTGAGAAGTATGGGATCACAAATAGAAGGATATATTTTATTACCCAATAGTTTTCCAATATTACCCTTGGAGTAGTTGATGTTATGGTATTTCAGTTTCCTATTATGGTGACTGGGTACGAGGAAATCTTTCCTGAGGATGTTCCAAGCATGCCTCCCTAAGGAGTTATAGAATTATTTTTATAAATACACCATAATTCAACCAATATATCTTTGTTGGCATATCAGATGGCTCCCACAGAGCTTCAAGAGCTAAGGGAGTAGTTAGAGGACTTGCAGAGTAAGGTCTTCCTTAGACCTAGTCATTCAGCTTTGGTATCACCATTGTTGTTCTCTAAGAATGCATGCCATAGATCGAGGTTTAGTGTGGATTAATAGCACCTGAACTAGGTGACCATTATGATTAAGTATCAACTACCAAGGATTGATTTCCTCTTAAATAAGTTGATAGGGGTGTGATAGTTCTTGATGATTAGCCTCATATCATGTTATAACAAACTTTGAGTGTAGGATGAGGATATACTGAAGATGGTATTCAAATATCACTATGGTCACTATCAGTACTTGGTGAATCCTTTCATCCTGAATAATGCTCCAAAATTGTTAATAGAACTCATTAATAGGATCCTCTGGACTTTATTAGATTTATTTGTGGTGGTATTCATTAAAGATGTCCTAGAGTACTCTCCATCCTAGTATGATGATGTGAGAAACTTTGGTATAGTCTAATACATACTCTAGCAACACCAACTTTATGGGAATCTATCGAAGTGTCTGTTATAGATTTCAGAGGTCCACTTTTTGGGGCATGTAATCTCATCTGATGGTGTAGTTTTGGACCTAGTGAATTTTTAGGCATTTTTATCTTGGGATCCACCCAACATCATGATGTAGGTTAAGATCTTCCTTAGTTAGGCATGCTACTATAGAATATTCATGCTTGATTTCTCCAGGATGTCAACAGATTTGAGTACTTTGACCTAAAAATTGAAACCTTTCATTTGGACAAAGAGGTGATAGAAATATTTTCATGAGGTACAAAATAGTTTTACATGTTCTCCTAATATAGATATTGTCAAATGAGGTTGTTGAGTACGCATTCTAATATGATTTCATAGGGATATCACTTGGTTTTTTTAGATGCAGATGCATTTTTTGATTCCCTAGAGGTCTTGGAAGCTAAGACCATAGTATTAAAACTATTTATACAATGATCTAATGCTAGCAGTTGTAGTATTTTCCTTGAATATGTGGTGACACTACAATATGGGTTAACAGTTTATAATCTACTATGACCAAAATATTCTCATGTATATCCTCTCAAAAAGGGATCCTAACTTGAGAAAGATGTGATGGATGGAGTTCATCTAGGATTATCAACTTGAGATAGTCTATAATCTCAGAAATGGGAACATGGTAGCATATTCTCTCAATAGGATATCTTTATCATAGTTGTTGGTTGAGGCATCAAAGTAGTTGGACTCATTGTATTTTTCCCTCATGGATTAGGAGGGAGATGCTTGTCTACATTCAATGGTTGTTACCCCAACACTTATACAACATGTTAGAGAGGTTTATCATGGACATACCCATTATTACACCTTACTTTCACATATATCCATGGGACTTTCTCCTGTATATTTTATGAAGGTTGGTAGAATGCTATAAATTTTTTAATAAGGATGATATTTCAAGTGATTTTGTGTGAATAGGTTATGATGTAGGTTTATACATCACCCTAGGTGATACATATGGGGGTGAAAAATATGTACTAGTACCTTTGATGTCTATTTTGGTGGCCAGGTACAAAGAAGGGTGTAGTAGAGTTTGTCTCTTGATGCCTCACTTGTCAGTAGGTGTAAGCTGAGCACCAGGTTCCGTCAGGTTTATCTCAAACCCTTTAGGTTATAGAGTGGAAGTGGGATGTTATATCTATGGAAATCATGATGGGGATTTCATAGATTTTTATAGGATATGATTCCATTTGCGTGATTATAGTCTAACTCACCAAGTCATATTGCATACCATCTATCCACTAGAAGAGTTCACTAAAGAGCCTATGATGCCTTTACATAAAGGAAAGACTCTAACTCAATAGATTTAACTTTAGAATCATTTCATACCATGATTCTCACTTCACATCATGATTATGGAAGGAATCGTAGGAGGCTTTTGGGACTCGACTAAATTTGAGCATAGTGTTTCACCCTCAGACTAACGGCCAGACTTAGAGGAATATTCAGGTTCTAGTAGAAATTTAATGGGAATGACCATTAGAATTTTCCATAGTTGTGAGGATCACCTACCCTTAGTGAAATTTGCAAACAACAATAGCTATGAATCCTCCATCAAAATGGAACCATTTGAATCTTTGTACATGAAACCCTCCAGGTCACCACCATGTTAAACATATCCATCTGGGTCAACACCAACGGTCCTAGAGATCATATGATCTATGATAGAGAAGGTTCAGATTATTCAAGAGTTGATAAAGACTAGCTATATCCATCAAAATTCATATTTGGACCAACAATGGAGGCCTTTTGAGTTTGAGGATGGATACCATGTGTTCCTGAAGGTCTCACCTTAACAAGGGTTATGGATATTTAGTTATGGAATCATGTTGTCTATGATATTCATTAACCCTTTATAGGTACTATGTAGGGTGGGTGAGGTGTCATATAACTTAGACCTACCATTGAAGATAGATCAGGTACACAATGCCTTCTATGTGCCATAGCTAATGAGGTACATGAAAAACTAATCAAATTTCCTAAACTGGGGAGATATCTACATTGAGGATGGTGATATCATTAAGTAGTACCTAGTAGATATTGTGGATTGGAAGGATAATATCCTCCATGTGTGAGTTATTATCTTGGTGTGTGTCCTCTGGAAATGCAATAATCTTCAAGAGAGAACCTAGTAGTGGGGGAACTAGATGCAACCACACTACCCAAACCACATTGAGTATTCCTTCTTTCATTTTCTAGATTAAAAATCCTAATGTAGTGGGAATCAAGCATCTATATTTTTTCTTCTAAATATTTGTAATATATCTAATAATATTTTCAAATGGAGGAGTTGAGGTCTTTCTAGATTTTGAGGCATGATGACCATGACCTCTCTGATGAGTTTCATCAATGATAGAAGTTCTCATGCACTGAGTACTCCTATAATGAGCATTAACTTGAAATATTGAGAAGAATCATATTGATGGAATTGTTGGTTGTGACCACATGAGACTAGTCATCAATTAGGAGTACATTTTGTTTTATTATTGTTATGTCTCTTATCCTTTTAAAATATCTTATGTTCAGATAACAAATTTTTCCCTTTATGCTTAGGGATTTTAGGATTTCTTACTGGGAATTGTTATACTCACCCTTGGATTAGATTTTCACATACATTTTATGTATTATACAGATGATAAACCTTTTTATGGAGTCCTAGGATCACTAGGAATCGATTGAGAAATTTTTTTTCTATGATAATTTTGGATCGTGCTATTCATACATTTGATAGAATTATCTTCATTCTGAGTAGGCTACGCAAATTTCTAGTCTAGTGTAATTTTATTTGGACCATTATCATTTTTATTGTATTTTTTATAATCTTATTTTGGGATTTACATGTATGAATTCATTGCTATTTGTTCTGTTCTTTTCCCTCAAATATTGTATGGACTTGGAAATGTGTCTACCTTAGTACAGATACCTTTGGGTAATGTGCCCTTTATGTGGGATCTGCCTACTCGGTGCCAGTTTCTATCCCCTATCTTATTAAGGGTGGATTGAGATTTTCATACTCAGTTTATCACTTTCTAGGAGGGCCTCAATGGGTTGAGTCATGATACATCATAAGACTTGTACTGTCTAACGATGGAGACCTCTAGAGGTCAATATGAAATATCATGTTTTCTTAATGGTCTTTCCACTATGAAATTTATGTATACTCTTTTAGGGAAGTAATAAATCCCCATGGTTCATCATACCTTTCCTGATATTAGAAAATATAGTCATGGTTTCTTACCATCTAGAATCCCCCCTTGCAGTAATACATTATACACAATGTCTTATAAAGTTCATAGATAAAGTGATATGTGCATTATCTATTTCAAATTATCAACTAGTTTGATAAAATATTGAGGATGACAATACCTACACATATTACCCAATAAAAATCAAGGATCATCAAGAAATCCCCCATTCAATTTTCTAAATACTTTTGGTTTTTATTCTATGGTGGCATGTGAATCATTAAAAGAGGTAATTTGAACATTGAAATAAGGTGTATGAATTAATACAACCACCATTTCTATTTATTTTTGCGGCTAAAGATGAAAATACTTAATGGTTGAAAGGATTTAGAGACCTATATTTTTCTGTTAAAAATTTATAAAATTATTAATAATTTCTTAGGAGGTGTTCATTAAGTTATTTCTATTTAATTTTTTTAGATTATTGAATATTTTATATTCAATATAATTCCTTAATATTTATTATGCACTCACATATTCATGAATAATTATTAATATCTCTAAAATGGATCCCTATATAGAAAAACTATCACTATAATTTATCATAAAACATGGGTTTAAACTAGCAGTGGTATAATTTTAGATTTCATTTTAGGCACCATTTTGGGCCTGTACCAGGAGGATAAATTAAAAATACCATAGAAACCATAATGATACCTATTTATGAATACTTAAATCTTATAATTAGGGTTCTCATCCATAATCCCAAATTAATTAAAGAGTGAGATTCATAATAATTAAGTATTCCTTATATAAATTCTTCAATGAGATCATTGGTGGGATTTGATGCAAGGGAAGGCTCCAATGAATGGTGATTCAATTTTATGTAGGAATTGTTACATTGATTTTAACCCTATCCTTTATGAATCCCATTCTTAAATTATTTTCTCTTGATTTATTACCCAAAATTTCTGACCCATGTTCATTTATATTAGAATATTATTACCTAGTAAATTTATTTACACATTTTATTCATCAATGGATTTATTTTTATTTAATTTTTATTTTTTGGACCATCTCCTCTTCCACCACATGATTATTCATACCCCCTCATAATTCTTACATTCTCCATAACCCATATCCTTGTTGAAAAATTCAATTATGGAAGAATGTGATGATGAAAAAGAAACAAATAATCTTATATTATACTGTTTAAGATGAGAATATGATGTGTGGGTGACCTATGGTGATGGAATGGTAGAATGGGATTCATGATCAGTGATGGTGGTCACCATAGGTGCAGCGGTACGGGTTTTGGGGACCGTAGTGGTTGGTGCCATCATAAGGTGATTTTGGGATTTTTTTACCTATGTGTGTCCATGAGGCATTGATGAAGGGTGATAATGACCCATATAGGTGTGTCAGTGGTGATTCAGGTTAATGGGTAGATTCTAGGGTGATTAAGGGTGATAATGGTGGTAGAAATTTAATTTTTAGGTCACTAGTGTTTCTAGATCTCAAATTAAATATTTCAAAACTTATGATCATAAAACTCATCTCATTTATCATTATCTATCAATATATAGGGTTATTTTATATAATAAATATCACTAGACATGTGACTTATCTCGACATAGAACATAATTCTATGTTACATGGTTCATAATATATTAGAGTACAAGACCCAATTACCCCTTTAGATAGAAACACCATGTGAGTTATGGTATAAACCATGTAGTATTGGAACACATGTATTAGATTGTATAAAATATGTTCCTAGTAATATATAGTCCCCAAGCACAATGTACCTCCCCATAGACAAGTTGTGTGGTTCAACCATCATATGACCCATGCTGTTATCAATACAAACTCTGTACCTTAAGGGACCCATGTTCTATCTGTTGTAATAGCACATGAAATTTAAGTAGACTTTAAAAAGTTTAGATGATGACATTTTATTCCTAAAATCAATTGAGGCCCATAGATCACATCCCAACATGTACATATTTTGTACTATGTTCCCTTGGGTGTTTTTTTACACCCACTTGATTGTGTGTTAGTTTCAAGAAATCATATCGACTATCTTGTTCATTTTTTCATTTAGAATGAAATTCTTTGTTCTTTTAGAACACCCAAGTGAATTAATATCATCTTTTAGGAATGTTTGTAATATTTATTTTTTAAAGATAATATCTGGGTTGTTTGAGAATATTAGAACCATAGAGGTCAAATATCTTTGTAAACTTGGATACATAAACAAAAGGTTCATAATATTCCTACATCATCTCTCACTTAGATAATTATAAATATCACCCTTCTTCGATATGTCACACATAAAATATTTCTCCAAAACCTGGGAAAGGAAATATAAGAAATGGGGATCTATAATTCTCAATGAAGAAAAAATAGAGATATCAATTATCATATGTGCATAAAATGAGAAAAAGGGTATGAGAAAATGATCGTAACATTTTAAAACCATACCATACACACCATAAATCATAATATTAAGTCCTAGAATAAATCATGGTATTTTATAAGACATGAATCATTATGTAATCAAATAATATGGCCCATGAGAGAGAATAAAATTTTCACAATACATGGAATTTTGGAATACACATAATCACCATAAATCATTTCTTTAGTAGTCAATGATCATTTCAAAAAATATCATAGTTTAATGAGTTCTCTCCCCAAACCATCATAGTAGTCAAGGTTCACTCAGATGACTATCATAATGGACAATTTACCTTACAAAACTAGGTTCACTCTCCATTCTAGTCCTTTTTATCTCAAAAGATATAAATATTTAACCAATTAATTGGAGTTAGATATAGGTCCTACCCATCATATAATTAAAATAATAAATATGTGTTCCATAAGATCATAAATCACTTATTATATCAGAAACCAAGAAAAGAAATGAGTTTCATAAACATTTCATCATAGCATAACCCATGAAAATGAAATGGGATTTATAAACATTTATTAATTTTTTCATAACATAAACCATGGAAAAATAATGAGTTTCATAAACATATTGTCATCATAAACATAAACCATATAGAAAAAAATTAAGCATGGTACAATTGGATTATATTCTCAGTAATTCAAAAGTGAAATCAGGGGTTGTTTTCTTTGATGAATAGAAATTCCAATGAAAAATCATTAAAACATTCTTGCGTAAAATAAAATTTACATTTTGAATTCACTTATTAAAAAAATAGAAAAATTAAATGAAAACATTTTCTATGAAAATAAATTTTTAAACTTTTATGGGAAACATAAAGAAAAAAATAGTCATGATATTAGGAAAAGTCATTCATGCCATATAAACTAAAAAATAATTCCATTCGCACTATTTAAAAGAAAAAATTCATATATTACCTATTTTATAAAATTATAGGAATATTACTTTCTTACAATTTCATAAAGATTCAAAGAAGAATATAAATACATTTAAATAATCATAGCATAATATTAAAATCCATCTTTAATTTTTTTAAAACCCATTGGTATTGAAGGAAAAGGTTTTTCGAACGAAGAGATAAATGGAGATGACTTTCTTTAAAAATATATTTTCTGTATCTAGAGTGAATAAGGTGACTAAAACTAAAACATAATTTTTTTTTCAAGAAATAACCATTAAAATATAAAATTAATGGGTATATTTATAGGTTTATCATATGATTTTTTCATAATAACTTAATTGTAAAAAATCCCATTATATAATGAGATTATAACATAAAACCTCTAAACTCATGTTTTCCTTCCTCTAAAAGTACTCTATCCTCTTGTATAAATAAATTAAATGTATTAAAAATGTAGAAAAGTTTTTTTATATATATAATATAATTTTATATCCATTTATAACATTTTATAAAACATTTTATCAATTATTCCTTATAAAATCGTCATTTACAAGTGTTATTATTTCATTTATCATGAGTGTTTTAGCTCAGCAGTTCTGGTCATTGTACATTTATCTTGGTTCCATAATATAAATAATAATAATAATAATATAAATATCATATATATTAATTATATTCATATTTATATTCATCCATTAATATTATAGATATAAAAATTAATTACACCGTTCATGGAGATGGTAGGTTATATGTATGCATGAACAATGTATTCATTTTTTATCAATGGATTGAAATAAAGGTAAAAAAATATTTCACATTTAAAAAATCACTATTATATCATATATATCTTATATATTCATTAAATTATTCCTAGTTACCATCCAATTAAAATATAAATTAAAAAATAATCGCATCACTTCATGGAGGTGGTATTCCACACATACGCACGAACAACATTATTGTTTCCAAAAGGACTGGAAGTTACGTTGGTCGATGTTATATTGTTATTAAAAAATTATAATTATGTCATAAATATAATATATAAACATTTAAACAATAATAATACTCACCCACAAAATATTTTTATGAAAAATGAAATGCATCGTTGCATGGGGACGGTAAGTCATGCTTACGCACGAGTGGAAATTTCACTTTTTTTTTGGAAAATAGGAATTATAATTATTTTCACCTATTAATAATAAAATTTTATAAAATTTTTTACATGAAAAATATTTTTTTATGAAAAATACAATAAATTTATAGTATTTAAGGTAAAGTAAAAATGAAATTTATTAGGTAAGGCGATTACACCTTCTCTGAAATGACTCATTTATATCCTGTCTAAATGGCCCTAGTGTTGGTATTTTGGGAATAAAAAAACCTATATAATTTGGATAGGGTTGTTTATAATGGAAATATTTAGATTTTTTTAATCTTGATGGCTTAATGTGGTGTAAAGAAGTGTGTGGAGTGGTTCCATTTTATAAATTAGGTGAGGGGATCTTTTGAAATTTATGAAATAATTAAATTATAATTAATTCATTCTCAAGAATAATTCTTATAAATGGAAAATTATTTAAATATGGTATAGATTATATTATAATATAATCAACCAATATAATTTATATAGGTTTTTGTGTCATTTTAAACATTATTGTTTTCTTTAACCCTTAGTTTAATAATTTAAATTTTAATTATTATAACAATTTTTCAATATTAAAGGGTCATAATTTTTGCTTATACAGTTAAAATTGAACCATAAATGGCCATTTTAGGATATTTTTACCATATAATATCGACCTTGTATTTTTTAATGGTTTTTATTATTTTTAATTATTTTTATAAAACATTATTTTGATAAAATATTATTATTGTCAAGTTTGACATTATCCATTTAATTTGACTTAAAAGACATGGAGATTAATATTTAATTAGAATATATTCTTTTAAAAAACAAATAAAAAATTAATAGTTTCCCTTAAAATTATTTTAACACTGTAAATTACTCAAATTATATAACTTTTAATTTTTTCAAAATTATTTATTTTATTATTTATGTAATTGAATAAATATTTCATTGGGGTTGTGTAAATATTTAAGGTAATTATATAATACCTAAAAATTATAAATAAATTACCATAATGTAAATAATATTTTTATAAAATAAATTACAATTAAGATTAATTATTAACTATTTTTTTCCTATGTCAACACATAAAGGATATTTAAAACAAAGAGATTGACATTTTTTAACTTTCATTAATTTAAAAAATATATAAATTATTTTCTGAGTGATTTAACAAAGAGATTGAAATAAAAATATTTTGTCCTAATGTGATAAGTGTCAAATTTAATTCATACAATACAAATTAAAATGAAAAATTTTGGCATTATCACTTATTTATAATCTAGATGAACCTGATTTACCCTTTACCGAGGTGAAATATTTTACGACAGTTACTATTCAAAATGACAAAAAATAAATGGGTAATGTTTTACCAATTTTAACATAATAATTATATATATTTAATCCATTTATATAATTAAATACCTATAAATTTTAGAAATTATTTTTAATGTGAAAAAAATACATCAAAAACAACTTTTTTGAAAAATACATTTTCAAGCACAAAACATGGTTTATTCTTGTCTCATGAGTAGAAAAACTATTATATGAAGTTTTGGAAATTTTATTTAATATATAATTTATAAATTTTATTAAAATAATTAACTAATAGTGATTAATTTTTTTATTAATATATAAATACATCATGCATAGAGAAATGTTTTTTTAGAAAAATATTTCTTCTTCTTTGAGAGATTTTTTCTTTTCATTTATAGTAAATTAATATCAACGAAATTAATTATATAAATGTTTGTTCATTAATTTTTTATAATTTATTTTTTCTTATTCATACCCGCCAATCCAATGGCTAGGAGACAACTATCATTTTAAATAATATTATTTTAATAGTGTATAACGGTTCATTTAAACTTTGGGTTGTGTATAACGTAAGCTATCGAAGAAATAAATTTATGTAAAAAATATTTCTTATAATATTAGGCTGTTACATCTGACCATCCTTTAAATGATTTTATACATTGAAAATTTTAAATTTGATACAAATAGATGAGGATAATTCTTCCTCATCACATCCTCAGGTTCCCACATAGTTTCCTCAAATTGGTGGTTTCGCTACAAAAATTACATCAGTTGAGTGGTCCTGTATCATAGAAATTTATCTATATGACATAAAAAATTTAATGGTTATTGTTCATATGAAATATCTTACTCCAGGAGTACAGCCTATGAGTTTAGTACATGTGAAGAATTAGGTATTTACTTCCTCAGGAGAGATACATGGAACACAATATGAAATTGAGAGAGATTTATTGGAAGTTCCAATAAATAAGATATAATCCCGATACAATAAATAATTTCAAAAGAATCAACAAATCTAGGGCTTAGAATTACATTTTTTTTCAAAACACATCACACTCTTCTAGTGATATTTTCACAGGAAAACCTTTAAAAATATGTAAAACTCTAGATCTTGCTATCGATTGTTAGAATAAATTTTTTTCCACTCAAAGCAGCTAGTATATGCTATTGAATAGATCTAACCTTCTCTACCATTATATATCTTGAAAAAAACATGTCCCTATATATTTATTTATCTTACTTCATATTATCACATTTAATTTCTATCATTCCTATAATAGAGAGAATCATAAGGATCCATATGAATGTCAGAGTGAAAGATATTATTATAGAATAATTACACCAAAGAAATGTGTTAACCCCAATCACCTTTGAAATCAATAGAGAGAGCTATCAAAATGTCTTCCTGAATTTTAATGGTCCTCTCATACTGGCCATCTATCTGAGGATGATAATAAATGATGATAATTAACTTTGTATCAAGATATTGCTCAAGGATTCTTTAAAACATTGAGGTAAACAACAGATCCCGATCATATGCAAATGTTCTTGGAAAACAATGAAATATTACCACTTCTTTAACATATAACTGAGTTAGTTGATTAAGAGAGAATTATTATCTAATTTCAATTAGGTGTGTTGACATCCTTTGGTGGTTGACTGTAACCCAAATATCATTATTCCGTTTAGATGATTTGGGTAGTCTGATGAAAAAATACAAGGTGATGTTTTCCCATTTATATTTTTTTATGGGTAATTTTTATAAAATCACCTTAGCCTTCTATCCATTAGCCCTATACTTATGACATACCAACCATTGAGAAACATACTCTATAATAACTCCCTTATTTTCATCCCACCAGAAATACTCTTTAAAATATTTATACATTTTTTTACTTTTATAATTAATATATAATTAAGAAATATGATATTTATCCATCATCTCATTCATAAAATATTGTACTTAATGGTCATATATATGGTTTATTGACCTTATTATTCAATCAAAATCACTGTAGAACATAAAAAATTTTACCTCCTTATTTTTCTATTCTACATCTTACATATCTGCAAATTTAATCTTAACTTGGATAAATGGTTGAACCCTCATATTAGAAAGATATTATTTATATCCTTCCTTCAAGATTGCAGGTCCATACTTTGAAATTTCACAAATAAAATAATTTTTTTATCCACGTCATAGCTAAGTTAGCATTATCCTTTTGAACCAAAGCATCTTCCACCTTGTTCGCCTTCCAAGGGTGGTAATCTAATCAATATTTATAGTATTTAATTTTCTCCAACCAACTTCTTTAGTGCATTTTAAACTCTTTGTAGGAATAAATATACATTTAAATTTTTTGATCAGTATATATTCCATGTATTTATCAATATATATAATCAATCCATATCTTTATTTCAAAAATTACTACACCTAACTCCAAATCATGAGATGGGTAATTTTTCTCATGGACCATCAATTATCATGAGGCATAAGCTATAACCATATCATTCTGCATGAGGACACATCCAATTCACTTCATTGATACATCACTATAGATTAAAAACCCTTCCCCACTGTATGTTAGTGTAAGAAATGGCATACTGAATAGTATTCTAGTTAGTTCCTTAAAACATTCTACACATTCAACCATCAAAAGAAACTTTTGTCCCTTCCGTGTTAACATTTTGAGTGGATTCTATAACCATTAATAATTATAAAAAACAATGATAATGTCCATCCAAACCAAGAAAACTATTTATCTCAGTCATAGTGGTTGGTCTAGGCTAATGTTCAATAAATTCTATATTGGAAAGATCTTCTAATATACCCTGACTTGAGATTATATGACCCAATCATGTAACTTTTTAAATACAATATTCAAACTTGGTAAAATTTTCATAATGATTCTCATTCCTTCTGATATTCATAACAATTCTCAAAATGATCATCAAGTTCTTCTTTTCTCATTTAATAAATAATAATATCACTTATAATTTCAATAACAAAGTAATCAAGGTAATATTTAAATAATCTTTTCATTAATTCCATGAATATAGAAGAAGAATTAGTAAAACAAAAAATAATCACGATAAATTCATAGTTTAATTACCTTTTATAAAATGTTTTCTTAGGTATATCCTATATATTGAGCCTAAATTGATGAATTTGATAAGGAAGATCAATCTTGGGAAAGGATTGAGCTCTGTGCAGTTGATCAAAAATGTCATCAGTACATGGTTATTGATAATTTTCCTAGATAGTGATCTTCTTATGTTCTTGATAATCAGTGTAGAGTTTCATTGATCCATAATTATTTATAAAAATAGAACAAATGAACCCTATGGTGATGCACTTTGCTGAATGAATCGCTTGTCAAGATTCTACTTGAGTAGCTTTTTCAATTATAGTAACTTGATTGGGGGTATTCTATATAGAGTCTTTGAAATAATTTTACCGCCGTGTATGACATATATTGAAAACTAAACTTCATGGTTTGATGGAAACCTAAGAAAATCTTCAAAAAATACATCAATAAACTCCCACACAATAAGAGTATCATCGATGTTGATTTTCTCCCAAACCATCTAATATAAACATTCCTTTTTAATATGAATCATATATCATACGATAGATGTAATTTCTATAAAATGTACATATTTTCTAATCACACGTATAGCCGATCATAGTTTTCAATGGAATATCATACATAACTTCCCTTCCATGACTATTATTATGGTATTTATGTATATAAAACCAATATGTGCCCAGGATTACATAATATTCAAGTATATGAATAATGGAAGGATTTGTAGGAAACACATTCCAAAAAAATAAACCGAAAAAGAATCATAGACTTGGTAAGTGATCATCATATCATTATGGGTTTTTACTGACAAATTGACAACTAATTTAAAATGTGGTACTATAATACCCACAACAATTCTTTAGATATAAAAGATTATGTATATACGACCTAAAATAAGACATTATAATTTCTACAGTGGATGGGAAGTGTACCTTTCACCGTGTATTTATTTTACCTCTACTCAGAAATAGCGATCACAAGAGATTTTTCTTTATCTCTGAGCATTAGATGTTGTTGATAATGATCAACATCAATAACCTTCATATTTTGGAACAAGTTATCGTAATTCCCATACACCTTTCATTTAAAACACAATAGTGTGGGTGGTGCATTATGTGTATATTTATCTTTATGTGTATCATTAGATAACTTATTCTTATTACATCATCATTAAATTTTTCTAGGACCTTCCTTTACAATCATGACACATTTACAAGTTCCCTTAAGAAAATTTACTCGATGGTTCATTCCACACATTGATCATAAAAGAAGGATCATCTTCTTCTCTCTGTGGTTTTTAAAATTGTATTTGAATTCAATTTTTTTCTTGTCAAAACCATTTGACTAATGGGTAACTATAATATCCATATTCACCTTCATATATAATCTAATGATTTATTCATAGATAATTATGTCCCTTTTGGATGACACTCATCAGAGAAATGGTTTTAAGCAACTAAATAATTGATCAACCCTACTTTTAGTTTGGATGATAATATCAAAAGCATGTCTCAAAGGTCTTGTAAAATTTTACTTATCAGCACAAATGGATTCATCATCCTTATATTTCAAATGAAGTAATTACTTACCCATTTTAATATGAATAATTTGATTCAAACACATATTGAAGAATAATACATAAACTCATTCAACTTCGTAGATTCAATTTATTCTTGTTTCATCATGTTCTTGATAGGATCCCACTATTGATATTATTTTTCACCCAAATTATAAATATGCAGAGTAACTTTCTCAAGTTCCAAACACTATATAATATAAAATATATTTCTAATGGTACTAATCTATTTATCAGTTACTAGTGTATTAGTATAAAACCAAAAATAAGGTGTGTTCCTTCTAATAATGGACTCAATAGAGAATTTTTCCTCCTTTTATTATATGGAATCTAGTCATGATTCATTTCTTGAGAATGTTGTGTAGGAATCGAAAAAATATTTTTCACTCCATGTCCCATAACATTAATTTTCTCAAGTGGACAATCATTGCATCGTCTATCACATTTAGTATTAACATTATTTATTATAGTTTTATCCATTGAACAAAACAAAAAAAGAATAGTGTGAACAAAATAATCATGGTGGGAAACCATATAATCATAAAACAATATTTATTGGATTTCAAAATCATGACATATACTTCTATGACACCTAATATTTAACCTATTTTTTCACGACTAATACCAAAACATTATAATTTTATCAAATACATATACTTATCCCTAGTTTTATTACTAAATTTTTCTCATCTATATTTCGAACAGTTAACTAAACCTTTCTATGATATACAATATAGAGCCCCATAATTTTAATTCATTAATATTACATAAATGTTTATGAATATTCTTTACATAACATAATGATCCATTACTGAATCCTATAGGTCTAGTATATTTGGAAACTTGGAAAGATAAAAAATAGTTTCATAATATTTCCACATCATCTTCCGTGTTGATATTCATAATTTTCACCCTTTTTAGACATATCAAACATGAAAACTTTCTTCAGGACCTGGGATAAGAAACATAACAAATGGAAAGATTTGAGTCTCATTAAAGATAAACAAGGGAGATATCAATGAACATATAGACATAACATGAGAAAAAGTGTATGAGAACATGTTATTATCATTTGAAAATCATACCGTGGTTATCATATATCATAATATTTATTCATGGAATAAATATTGGTATTTTATAAGACATTAATAACAAATTAATCAAAGAACGAGAGTCATGAGATCATAACAGGGTCATAACACATGGAATTGTGGCATAGAATAATGATTTAAAATCATTTATTTAGCAGTAAAGGATCATTTCAAAAACAATCCTAGAGGAAGGAATTTACTCCCCACACCATAATAGTAGTCGAGGTACACTTATATGGATATAATAGTGAACCAGTACCTTACTGAATTGTGTTTACTCCCCATTCCAATTATCTTTATTTCATGGGATATAAGTATTTAGCCAATACATGGGAGCGAGATATAGGTATCACCCATCACATAATTGAAATAATGTATATATGGTTCATTGTATCATAAATAATTCATCATATTTAAACCCATGAAAAGAAATGGGTTTCATAAACATTTCATCGTAGAATAATCCATGGAATATAAATTGGTTTCCATAATATTTTATCATTTCATCATAATATAACCCATATAAAAGTAAAAAGTTTCACAAATATCTTGTCATCATAAAAATAAACCATCAATAAAATTAGTAAATATGGAATTATTGGGTAGTATCCCCATTAAATAATAAGACAAATCATGGATTTCTGGCTTTTATAAATAGAAATACAATTAAAATATTTTTTTAAATTACATGAAGAATATAACCTTTCCATTTTAAAATCACTTATTAAAAATATAATAAAGTAAAAAAAGAAAACATATTATTTTGAAATAAAATTGAAATTTTTTAAAATAATATTCAAATAAAAAATTAGTCATGATGGGGGGAAAATTTTTTTATACAGTATCAGTTAAAAAAATTCCTTCCACACTATTGAAAAAAAATAAAAAGTGACACATAGGAAAAATGATAAGAAGATTCCATTAAAACCATTTCTTAATGAGTCAAACATGTATAAAAATGACATTAAAAATCATATAATAATATTAAATACCTTATATAAAACTTATTTAGAAAACATAGATATGGATGAAAAGGGATTTTTGACCAAAGAGAAAAATGAATTCGATATTATATGAGAACATATTTCAATCCCTTCAGTACCAAATGTGAGAAAAATGAAAGGAGAACATGTATTTTTAATAAATAACTATAAGAAAATAAAATTCATGTGTTTTTTGAGAGTTTTATTACAATATTTCGTCATTAGTACATAATCATAAATAATCCCAATAAACAATGACATTGTAATATAAAACCGTATACCTCAAGATCACCTTGTTTCAAAATCACTAAAACATATTTTAAAATTAATTTATATTTATTATAATTACATAAAATTGTCATACTTATTGTTATAATACCATATATGATCCCTTTATAACATTTTAACACCCCTTTTTATCAAAACATCCTTACTAAATTGTCATTATTGGGTGTTAATTGTTCCATTTATCATGGGTATTTCAGCATAGTGGTTACGTTCCTTTTAAATTTATCATGGTAAAATAATTTCCAAAATACTAATAATGATATTAATATAAAAAATATTCCTAATATATATATCTATATTCATCCATAAAACTTATACATAGAAATGTTAATTACACCATTCATGGATATGGTAGGTCGTACATACGCCTAAATGTTGTATTCATTTTTCTATGAATAGAAAAAATAAAAGGAAAATATTAAATCACATTCCTAGGATCATTATTACCTCACATATATCATATAAATTCATCAAATTATTCCTCATTACCATCTAAGTAAATATAAATGAAAAACGAATCACAAAACTACGTGGAGGTGGTAGTGTACGTATACACATGAACTATGTTATTATTTACAAAAGTATTCGATGAAAAGTAGTTAGATTTGATATTATAAGTCCATAATTATAATTATGTAATAAATATAACATATATACAATAAAATCATTTTGATACCCATCTATAAAAGGTGTCTATGAAAATTGAGGATATTAAATTTATTATTTGATAATAAATATCATATATTTATAAGAGTAAAATAAGAGTAGAAAATAAAGTGATAAAGTAAGGAGAGTAACTAATCTTCAAAATGAATCCTTCTAATCCATCTAAATTGATCTGGGGTTGGTCTTTTGAGAATACAAGAACTTCTACAATGTGTATAAGTAATTTTAGAAGGGGAATCGAAGGATTTTGGTCCCGATAGATCACTCAATGTGGTGTAATGTGGTGAGGAAGTATGTTCCCTTTTATAATTGATGTCTTTGGGGGGGGGGATTTCTTAATTTCCCAAAATATTAAATTATAATTAATTCATTCTCAAGAATATTCCACCAAGTGTTTATTTATTCGAAGCTAAGGTAGAATAGGGTTTTAATCCCCTAAACCAATAGAATTTTAAAAATTTGTTGTGTCACTTTAAACCATATCTTTTTGATTAACACTTAGTTAACTAATATAAATTTTAACAACGGTACTTGTTAAATATTAAAGGGACGTAATTTTTACTTTTATGGTAAAATTTTTCCCATAAATAGAAAATTTAGGAAATATTCTGCTATATAATATCCACCTTTTCTAATTTTAATATTTTTATGATTTTAAAGTTATTTAATAAAATAGTTTTTTTTTGTAAAATATCATTATTATAAATTTTGAAACAATTCATTTAATTTAAATTAAAATACATAAGCACAAAGTTGAAATTTGAATATAATATATTAACACAATGATATTATGTCATATTTATCTATAAAATTCATGTAAAAATACAAATTATTAGTGTTATATCACATTTAATATTTTCAAAATCATTTATTTTATTTACCCATCAATTTAATAAATATTATTTTAGGGGTGTGTTTGAATTTAAGTTAATTGTATAATATATAAAAATTATAAATAAATTAAAATAAATAATAAAATTTTATTATTAATAAAATTAAAATTAACATTCTTATATAAGTAGTTGTTTTCTCTATGTGAACGCATAGAGGATATATAAAACTAAGAGATTGAAATTTTGTAACTTTCTTTAATTTAAATAATATAAAAACAATTTATGAGAATTATTCTATTAAACTAAAAAAAATTATCCTAAGGTGATAAGCGTCAATTTAACTTCTTCAAATAAATATTTTGATAAAAAAAGGCTTTATCACTTATTGTTAATCTATATTTACTCTTTACGGAAGTGATAAATTTTACAACGGTTAATATTCGAATTGAACACAAATAAAACATGCCAATTTTAAAAATTTTAACCTCACGATTATAAATATGTATTCAATTTTACATAATTAAATTCCTAGAAATGGAAGAATTTTATTTTAATGTATGTGTTACAAATACTGCAAAACTACTTTTTAGATAAATACATTAATTAGGAAAAGAGATGGTTTATGCTTGTCTCATACTTATAAAAATTAATAAATGAATATTAAAACATTTTATTAAATATATGTTTTATATATTTCATTAAATCATTCAAAAACTGTGATTAATTTGATTTATTGAGATAAAAATACAATGCGTGCACAAAAACTATTTTTCATAAAAATATTTTTTCTTCTTTCGATATATTTTTATTTTCATTTATAATCATCTTATAATTACTGAATTAATTTTAAAAATATATAACCAAACATTTTCATAATTTATCAAGTCTTATTTATACCCACCAATCTAACTACTAGGCGATAACTATGATTTTAAACAAAAATATTTTAATATTATATTTTTGATCAATTAATCTTGGTGTTACATGTAATTTATGATATCTAATAAATTAGATTTATAGGAAAAAAAATATTTCATAAAATATTGGGGTTTTATAGTGACTCATATGGTTCTAGGAAGGGTTTGGTACTTGCTTTCCAAAATAAAGAGTGGGTCCCCGATAAGAATTTGGTGTTTAGGACTCCCCCAAGTATGGGAAATTCGTTTACTTTTATAGGCACTCCCTCATTTGATGTGCACTACTCAATGAAGCAAGGGTCCTCTATCTTAGTTTTTTACTCACATGACCTAAACATATACCTCATATAGGTATAGGACCCCAAATAAAAATTTTGTTTTGTGACATGATATTTTCTAATGTTGGGTTGTTTTGATTCATTATGTAGCTCAAAGTATATTATCCTTGTCTAGTTAGGCTATAAATATATAAACTCTCATATGTCCTTGGTTATCTATCTAATAAACAAATCACGGTTTCCATTTTTTTATCCTTATCATTGGTATGGTTTGATATTGCTTATGTTAATTCCTCCTTCTTTTATTGTTGGATAATCCTAGTGGGTATATATATACTTACCCTTATACGGGTGTTCTGGAAGCATGTTTCATATCTTATGCACATGAAAGATATTTTTGCGGTGATCATGGTGTACACAGTGTCAACAGAGTAGAATCATAGTAGTTCTCAAAGATGAATATTATGGATATTTTTCATTTTGGGATTTGGATAATCGAGGAGTTCCCCCAAAACCCATTAGTTCTATGTTAGTAATTACTCTCAATATCAGGCTTTTATTTCGACCCTACTTTGTGGTTTTTTTATTTTTCATTCAGTTTAGATGTTATAAATTATATAATTCAAATTTTATATATTACATCCAATACATTTATCTATATTTAATTATTTTAATGCCATATATTAAGATAGGAATTTCATATAGGAAGTCTAGGATAAGGCCTCTTGGTTTGTATGATATTTCTAATCAGTACTATTCCCCAATCCTTATCTTATTGGAGATGGTCTTGGGATAGAAGATTTAACACATTTCCAACCAAGGATGGGTCATATAGAGCATGGTTTTATCAACCATAAACTCATATATACTCATACCAACAATAAAAATATTTATGAAATATAATCATCCATAGCCCTCAGTTAGTGATATCCATATCATAAATCAATCTAAATTAAAACCTTAACCCTTTCAAATGATAGTATAAATCATCCATTATAGGTATAGGATAAATATTATTTACCATCACTTGATTAAAACATTAGTAATCTATAAAAATTCTAAATCTCACATATACCTTCCTTTCAAGAAACATCCAAGTTAACCAACATGATACATAATTGAAAATAAATCCTCACAATAACATCTCATTTACATAAATACTCAATTCTCAAAGACCCACTACTACCATGTGATAATTTTAAAAAGAAATAGAAGGAATATATATATATATATATATATATATATATATTATTCCCATGAATAATCTCTCACCATAAAGGTAAACCGATATCCACTTATAAAGATACATCATTATAATCTATCATAACCCATGGAAAATTTACGATCACTATATCACATAAATAAAAGCACTAAAAATTCCAACTGAAATGTAATATTGTCAGGACCAATCCCAATGAGGTTTGTTCCATTACCCCCAAAGACCACATTCAATAGGCCAGGGGCTAGCAACTAGTGCTTAGTAGAAATATCACTGACATGGGTGACCTTATCCTGATTACATGTACACACGCACACATCTGTAAGCCTATACAATGCTAAAATGTAAAAAATTGAACAAACATGCATGAATACATCTAAATCCCACATCCGGAGTTTGAGAGGATGTAAATGAAATTAGAGAGTTCCATATAAAATCCTACCACAAAGAGTGATAAAACAATCCCAACATAAAATCAATAATGGGGACTACTATAAAGATACCACACGAACACACCACGGTCTGTCTAGTCTCATTAAACACCATATGGTTATTTTCTGTTTAGGACTCTGTGAAAAGCTCAATCAACTTCACAAAAATTATGTGTGTGAAAAAATCATGTGTGGGGTGAGTATAAAAATACCCAGTCAGACACCCTGAAACCAAAAATCATACAACAAAATAATACAGTAAGATCTATGCAAGTATATGTCAAGAACACATATAGGATGAATATCTAGATATAATCAATAAAGATGCATGGTCTTAAGATGATTCACAACCATAATTCCAGCCTAAATTTCCATCAAGAATATTCCAAAAAACACTCATCCAGGAGAACACACTCCAGGGTATGATAACACTAATGATTTCTGTCTGAGAGGTAATGCTCACCGGGTCTCACCATTATAATTATATGTTATAAGTACAATGATATAGGATACAAAGATGAGGATCACTCCCAAGGACATGGGGTATACCAACAACTCAATCTAGATTAACCCACTAAGTAGGGGATCGACGCCCACATGTTTTTGGTCATGATGATATCATAAAATCATGATAGGGCATGAATATTAATAGAGGGTATCACAATGTGCCTCACAGATCGATTCCAGCAATTCTATTAAAGAAGTCCAAGTGAAGGGATAATTGTCCCCAAAGTATGAGGTGATTCCATACATACCCTTAGAGAATCTACATGAGGAATGTACTTGATAACCCTATTTTTATGCATATTTAAATGTGTTTTTATATGTATTTCCCTTAAATATTAATTGATATAACATAATATTCATGTTTTATATTAATGTTTTGTGAAATCTTAAGTAGGATTTACATTTAGATAAATACTGAGGAAATAAGGAAATTGAGGAACAAAACGACGCTTTGTGCCGCCTTCTTTACTCGTTGCATGACACCAGATTTTTTAGAATGATCATATAACACTTATGGAGGTAAAAAACTAAAGAAGAAGAAGAATAAGAGGAATGAAATGGAGATTATGGTGCATAAATAGAATTTTACACATCGTGTAACATCATTTCACGTTCTGTTATTTCATTTCACCACATGTTGTAAGCCTTGAAACAAGATAGAGTCATCATTTCACAATGTAAACCTTTCTTAAACGTTGTAAATCACAAGTCCATGGCTCAAAATGAACCAGCTGAAGGAATCTTTACAAGACAAAATCCAATTATACGATGTGATAATAGTCAATATTATAAATCATCGATGATATTCACACGAGATATGAAAATATTAAAATTCCATAGAAAAAATATTGGATCATACCTACATGATGTGAATAATCATTACTCATCATGTAATTTCCCGATGAAGCAAAAAATGTTGATTTATGACATATCTTTATATGGGATTTGATGATTTCTTTTGATCTGAATAATCCATTAATGGTCCTTTTCGACTGAAGGAGGCTTCATGGTGACTTTTCTACTTCTAAATATGATATTTGGCAATGAGATTTGGGGGTTTCATTCCATGCTTTAGGAAAAACCACCAGGAGTCTACTATAGGGTTTCAAATCAGATTTCTTCATAGATAGGATTCTGTTTTTCTTTTTCATTTCGTTCTATAATGTAATTGTTGGATTCATTTGAGTTCTAATTCTAATCTATTCATTTTCTTCAGTACACTCTTTTTCATTATTTTCTAATATATTTGATATGGGTATTGGTTTATTCATCATCAATGGCCAACTAAATATGACTGGATAAACCCCATAGGGGAGAGAGGGATCAGTTTAGGAGGGTGTTTACACAAAAAACATGATTTTAATTCACTTATAAAGATTATTTTATTTGATATTATCATGTTTTTTTGCACAAATACTTTATTCACCATTGAATCCTGGACCAAATTTTTTCAATAATTAATGAGTACTACCAAGATTAAGATGATTTATTCATGACCATTGAAAGTAATTACTCTTCTTATTTTAGAAATAAAAACTTAATGAAATTTATATATTTTGATTCATATGACCATGATGAATTGGGATTCTATGGTAGTTTGATAGGGAATTGCCATTTTTTTATCGATGAAATTTTTTGGTTGTGTATCTATTTGATATAACTGTTATGCAGGAAAGGATAAATTTATTTAGTAAAACCACCTTTTGAAACTAATTCACCTATATTTTGTTCCTCTATTTTAATTTATCTATTTTAATTATCATCATTAGTTTAATAAAATCAACCATATATTTTAATGACCCAACCTTTAGTTAAGAGTTATCATCGCCGTGTTCCCCGCTCTTTGTGGGTTCGACCACATACTCCTGATATATTGCTCCATTGTAGCTAGTATTGTTTTGGTTAATATAAATTTATAATTTTATCCACATCCAATGGAATTAATGAAGCCTTTGGCTGCATCATCACCATAATTAAACTTTTCCAAGATACAGATAACAAGGGATCCAAGCTAACTTCATATAAGTACACAACATGTAGTTGGGTTACACATCATGTACCATTGACCCCAGTTGAATCCTATGTAAAATAGCAAGTGTCTGTGTTCATGTATAAGTACACAGCTTCCTACAACCCATGTATGTAATCTCGTGTACCAGCGCATGGATTTTCCCCAGTACCAGTGTAAAAATTTTCCTTTGTACTTTCTATTCAGGCCATGTCTGTATGGGAGTACACGATGTGCTTCTGAATGTGAACTCTAGACATTTTCCTTGTACCCTATATTGTGCATAGAAATCCATAAAGTGGAGGTCACATGATATATGATAGGGTAAAATGTTTTGTGATACTTAGCTTCCTATTGAAACCCTAACTACCACTGAGAGGGGCCACATGATGTGTTCCTCTGAGTCACACACCATGTGTTGTGGAATTATCTATAATTCCATATGTTGAATCCACATTTTTTATCATGACTATGACTTTTGATATAGTAATTAGATTTCCAGAAAATCATGAATCAAGCATCGAAAAGGCATTACATCACTAATTAATGTGTTCCATCCCTTCGATTTGTTTGGAAAATTCCTTCAAACGGGTTTCTTCATTGTATGACTAAGAACACGATAAATAGATACCAAAATCATTCAATCTGATTCTATCCCCATCATCATACCACCTTCAGGTCTTTTATATTCCAAATATACAATATCAGATCATTGCTCCATGAAACATGTGTTCGATGATAGATTCATCAAGAAGTGTCAAACTGTGGGCCAAAAAATATTGCTAGTGATGAAAATTTAATTAGAGAATAAAGGTAAAAGAACAATCAAGAGTAATTGATCTTGATCGATATTCATATAAAACTCGATTAATTCCTATTAGAATTAAAAGTGATGACTCAATAATAATGAATAAAATATCCCAAATTCTTATTAATCTAACCCATATCGCAATACGCATGGTATACGGCCAAAATTATTAGTTGAAAGATATGTCTTCATTATAGAAACCAAAACAGGGACATAAAACCAAATTAAACAATTATCCCACATCAATTTAGATCAATAACTACTGAATAATTTTCATTTGTCATGAACGTTGGAGAGATACTCTAATTTCATCTCGCACCAGTCATTGATCTTTGATCCGGTCATCGTCCGCTAATGAAATCTCTTCCAATAGCTCCAATGGCTGTCATCAATTTGAATGGTTATGTAGATAACGTTGAAAATTTTCCATAAGCATGTATTTAAAGAAGGAAATTAGGTTTCTATGACAACAAACAATTAAAATAATAAAATTAATTATTTTTTATCATAAGCCCATGATGAATTTTCCAAAACGCTACGTGCCGACCACTTTTATGTCATGCCTAGGGTAAACCTTGCATTATAAATTCAATTGTACCCTCATATTTTAGATTTAGGCCTCCATTTATATGTTATTCCAATTTTACATGAAAACATCATGCACGGTAAATATAATATATTTATAGTATATGAAACATTTATTCCAGGAACATCGGGCTTCAGAACCACATGTCATCTCAGTTTCTGGTTTCCAAAATAATCTGTACAATATCAAAAAATAACACATTCAAAAACATGAGCTGATACATTCTCCACCCCTCGGGACTTTACATTCAGAAAAGGATAAATAAGAGCTACATAAATAGAAGTGGGTAATGTTCACAAATTTGAGCATCTCACTCCCATGTGCTCTTATAAAGATTCATGTGCTACCACTGAACATGCACTAATGGAATCGATATCCTTTGAAGGTTCCTCTTCGGTCAATCCTCGATCTCTAATGGGTACTCATTAAATGTAGATCCATCCTTGATGACCAGATCACCACATTTGATAATTTGTGTTTGGTCATGCACGTAACTCCTCAACTGAGACACATTAAAGACATCATGCACCCGTTCTAATTTCGGTGGTAGTGATAAGCAATACACCTCATCACCAACTCTATATAGTATCTATAAAAGGGACAATTAATCTCAGATATAGCATGTCTCCCGGACCAAATCTTTATAATCCATGTTATGTTGAAACATTTAGAATAAAATATTCTCTATCCTTTAACTCCAAAAGGCCTATTTAATTTGTCCTCATAATACTTATGATGGATATGTGTAGTCTTCATTCAGTCCTGGATGATCTGCACCTTCTTGGTAGTTTCTCACACCAACTCTAATCCCATAAGTGTTTACTCTCATGGGTCAGTCTATAAATGTTTTGACCTATGGGGTCTCCCATAAAAGTCCTCTAATGGTGTCATACTGATGGTGGAATGGTAGTTTGTTTGTACACAAACTCCACCAATGGTAGGTGATCCTCACAACTATGGCCAAAGTCTGACATGTAAGATCATAGCATGTCCTCCAGAACTATAATGGTATACTCAGTCTAGCCATCAGTTTGGGGGGTGTAATGTTGTGATCAAGTGTAATTGAGTCACAAAATCCTATTGTAATTCCTTCCACAATAACAGTGTGAAGCTAGAATCACAGTCTGAAATAATCATTAATGGAACTCCATGTAGTCGGACTACTCCATGCATGTAGAGGCTTCCTTATCTCCCTACTGAACTCTTCTCTGAAATAGCTAAAGAGTGGGTTGACTTGGTGAGTCATTCTATGATCACCCAAATGGAATCATGTCCCTTGGACATAAGTTGTAAGCCCATCATGAGGTATCTGGTTATCTCATCCCACATTAAATTTTCTACCTCAAGGGGCTGATGTAGACCCACTGGAACTTGGTTCTCAGTCTTTTCATGCTTAAGGCATCGAGAGAGAAACTTTGTAATTCCTTTATTCATCACCAACCACCAAAACAGACATCGGAGGTCCTGGTACATCAATTACACAACTAGAAGTACCACCAAAGGAGATGTATGAAACTCTCTCAAACCTCATCCTAAAATGTCATGGGTACCACCATGAATCCTATGAAAAGAATATCATGCTTCCAACATTTATAAAATCCATTAGAAGCATTTCTAGTGGATATCTGAGTATGTATGGTCTCACAATCGACATCCCCAATAGACATTGCCATGACTTTCTATAAAAGAAGATGGCTAACAACCATTTATTATAGTTAAGATATTATTTCACCATCCACATAGGACAACTTAAATAATCATAAATTCCATGATTCCTCATTTAGGAAATGTGATCAAGGTCTCTTACTGAGATCATATGTAACTATGTTCCCCTTCCTATGTGTATAGAAAATCATGTAGTCGTAATCCTGAAGGAAATCTAACCATCACCTCTTTCTTAAGTTAATTTCCTTCTATGAAAAGATATACTTTAGAATATTATGATCATAATATATAATTAATTGTTCACCCATCAGGTAGTGTTGTCACATCTTTAATACAAAGACTACTACTACTGACTCAAGATAATGGGTTACATATTTGAGCTCATGTGGTCTCAACTGATGTGAATCATAGGAAATAACAACCTGACTCTGCATTAGGACACAACCAAGCCAAGTTATTGATGCATTATATAACACAATGTACTTGACATCGTCATCTTGAAATCTGAATATTGGAGTGCTCTTCAATTTTTTCCACAACTACTGAAAAGCTTGCTGGAACCTTTCTCTCCATATGAAAGGTTTCCCCTTTCGGTTCAAGGATGTCATGGGTGCTGATATCTCATAGAAATCAGGTATGAATCTCTAGTAATATCCTTCCAACAAAGGGATTCCCAACAATTCCATCACAGTCCTTGGTGGCTCTCAAGAAAGCAATGCACCAACCATGGATGGGTCCACTACCACACAATCTTTTGACATAATGTTTCCTAGAATGTAGTAATATTTAATCCAGAACTAAAACTTAGATATATTCTCATAAATATCATGCTCATCGATTATATTCAAAACCATTCTCAAGTGTCTCATGGGATCATCCCTATATGCATATTACACAAGCATATTGTCAATGAATAATACCATGAATTGGTCTAAGAAATGCTCAAAGATCTTGTTCAAGTGTCCCATGAACACTTTTTGGGTGTTTGTTAGGATAAATGGAATCATGAAGCACTCATAGTGACCATAGATACATCTTAATGTCATCTTTTTTATATCCTCATATTGTACTCACAACTGGTGATAGCCTGTCTTACGGTTAACCTTCCAGTACAATCATTCCCCTCACAACTGATCAAAGAGGTCATCGATCCTTGGTAGTGGATATTTATTCTTCCTGATCACCTGGTTCAAGTTCCAATAGTCCACATATAACATTAATATCTCATTTTACTTCTTGGATAACATCATTAGATCTTTCCAGAGAGAAACACTAGGTCTAATGAATCCCTTACTCTCCAATTCCTCCAATTGCACCCTCAAATCATGAAGCTATATGAGAGCCATCTAATATATTATAGAATATATTGGTGTAGTCCCAAGGTGTAGATCAATGTAGAATTCTATCTCTTAGAGAGGAGGTAAAATAAGAACATCAATAGGTAATATTTACTCACACTCATCCACTGCTATAGAAAATTGGGAACTAATAACATACACTACACAAAGGGTCAGGCTTGCCAATCGATGAGTAATTGGCTGCACCATCATATGCATGAGTCAATCCCATACTCCTTGGGCTTCCTATAAACCAAAAATGGAGATCCCATTTCCATCATTGTGGACACACCACATTCTCCACCTCAACCAGTAAATATGGGCATGAACTGTGGATAAAGATTCCATACCTAAGATGATATTGTAAGGCCTCATTGCTGCTAAAAAAAGACCCCAATAGAAACTAACACCTACAAGAGTCATGTCAAACTATTGGAAAAATTGTGTGAGCACTGAGTCATCTCTAGTAGGAGTATTTAAGTGAAATGGTCAAGAAAAAGGATCAACCAAAATCTATAAGTATTGAACAAGATATCTAGAAAGAAAGGAATGGCTAGAACTACTGTCTATTGGTACTATAAAAAAGGTAGAAAAGACACTAATAATACCTAAAATCATTATAAAAGACTCTGGGTCATATACTTTGACTGCCTATAGTTTTCCCCTCCCTTGTCATCTAGTTCACTAATCCTGGTATGGACCACCTAGAGGTGGTGGTGGTAATAATTCAAAGTGTATTCCACCTCTCACAACTCACCCAAAACCTTTTACACATCTTCCACCTTGTGAGCCTATCTGTTCTAACCCTTTTCCATACCTCAGTGGCCCATCAACAGTCTCTCTATCAACCTTACTTTATGTCAAAAAATCTCATGAAATATGTCCCTTATCATCACATGAGTAGAATCATCTCCCTTTGGGTTGACTAGACCCACTCAGTGAGCCTTGAACTGCAAAAAATCTATCCTAGAACCTCCTCCTAAAACATCTTGCATGTCCAGTCCCTTATACTGATGTCATATCCCTCCAACTAAGGTCTCTAAACCTTCTTTCCCACTACTCGAAACCACTAGTTGTATCTGTTCATCCAAGAAACTCTAAACCTCCAAATCTCTTGTTGTAACCCAAGTATAAGTAGGATTGTGTATATATATATTATTGGCTTGAATGTCTCTATATATCCCGTTGATCAAATGTATGATCCCTAAAGAAATGGTCATGAATCATATCTGTCAAGTACCTAGAGAGGTTGGTAAACCATCATGAATACTCAGCTACTATCATATTACCCTTCATGATATTTAGAAGCTCATGGATAAGAACATTCCTTAGCATCTTTGAAGATAAATCCTATCTAAAAAGGTTCTCTAAATCTAACCATGAATGATTCTCCTCATCATAATAATAGTCCCCTAACCCTCATCATCATTCTTTTGAGCCATGAATAAGGATTACCACTAAAACAACCATCTAATATACTGGTGCCCTGACTAGATAAAAAACCTCAGTCATCATCTCAAGATAGTTCTCAGCCTCCTGTGTGTTTGGGTTGCCTCAGAACCTAATGGGTCTCTATCACAGAAACACATGAAATGTGCTCAATCTATGAATCCCATCCACTAGTACTACAGGTACCATCATCTTCTCAAAAGGATGTGGTATTTATGGTGCACCACCTAGAGGTAGCACCTCTGAAACTAGTCCCCATATCAACGCATCATCCATGAGGAAACCATCCTCATGATCATGATATTGAATCCATGTTGTTATATGTCACAAAGGAATCTGAAATGAAAATAAGATCTACCATGATCAATGAGTATATCTAGATAGATGAATTAAGAAGGACATCAAAAACATGACCCATTCTTATATGATTTATATACCATTGTATTCCTTATAACCATTGTTCTCATGTACTGAGTCGAATATTTGGTGATTAGATTCATGGTGTATGGATACTTCAACAGCCACAATAACACTGAAGTCCCTAGCCTGAAATCCAAACTCAAATCACTTAACCTTGTTTCCCCAAGCTAATCTCACCGACTCTGATCCTAAGGTAGAACAGACATCTCTGATACTACTCTATCATGACCCATCCCAATGGGGCCCATGCCCTGACCCCCAATCCCACCTCTGATTGGATGTGGTCTTGCGACTAGAACCGAGTAGACATATCAATTATGTATGAGGCCCTATACTAAGTACATGTATAAAGTCACTCATTTCCTAGCCTGTACAATGCTAAAATGTAAAAACAATTGATAAAAAATGCATGAAAATATATAAATACCACAACCATATTTTGATAGGATGTAAATGAAATTAAACAGGTTCAAATACAATACCACCCCAAAGAGTATGAAAACAAGACCAAAATTAACGTAATAATGGGGACTACTGTCAAGATATTATAGGAACAAACCTTTGTCTACCGGGTCTCACTAAGAATCATATGTCCTGGGTCTATCTAGGACTTTGTAAAAAAATTTGATCATCTGCACAAGACATGACATGTGTGGGAAAAGCCTGTGCAGGGGTGAGTATAACAATACCCAGTAATACACCCCAAAACCACAAATCATACAACAAAAGAAAACAATAATCTCTAAGAATTTATATTTCTAAAACACATGTAGTAAGAATAACCAGATAAACTCAAACAAGACAGATAGTCTAATGGTAAGTCATAATCATAATACTATCCTAGGATTCCATCATGAAGATTACACAAAGAAATAATCTAGGAGAACACACATCTATGTCGGATAACACAGATGGAATCCATATGAGATGTAATGCCCATCATGTCTCACCTTTAGAAGTACATGTTTGATGTTTGATGTTTGAATATATATGATACACTGATGAGGATCACTCCCAAGGCCACAGTGTATAAATAAAATACAATCTAGTTTAACCCTCTAAGTAGATAATTGGTGCCCGGGTTGTGTTTTTTCCAAAGATACTAAGAACTCCACCTAGGGCATGGAGATGAATAGAGGATCTCACTTCGGGCCTCATGGAATGATTCAAACAACTCTATCTAAGAATTCATGTTGATGGGATCATTGTCCTCGGTGTAGGATTAAATTACATACTAACAAAACATTCCCAAGATATTGAGGAAAAGGGTGTCAGGCTAACTTCTTATGAGTGCAGGGTCTGTAGTAGGGTTACACGACGTGTCCATTCAATCTCTGTTCCTACCAATGTTGAACACCCTAGTTCTTTTTCCATATATAAGTACATAGTGTGCTACTAAAAGTGTACTTATTCTCATGTTCCAATACATAGATTAGACCATGTACTTTCTGTCCAGGCCATGTTTGTGTGGGATTACATTGTGTGCCAGTGCCCGTGTACTCCAACTTGTGTCTATATACCCTTATAGGTACACATAGAGCAATAGAGGATAGGTCACATGCTATGTGATAGTCTCACATACTATATTATACTTATCTTCCTTAGGAAACCCAATCCTCCCCTTAGACGTGCCCAAGTAGCGTGTGGCTCCGAGTTACATATCTTTTGTCATCGAATTTTCTAGAATTCTAGGTATGGAATATACATTCATTCCCATTCCTTCACACTTTTATTTGGTGACCGTATTGCTGGAAAGTCATGAATCAAGCCTGGATGAGCCATTCCATCACCAATTGACCCATTCTAGAACTTTTATTTGTTCGAAAAACACATTTGAACCGTGTTCTTCATTGCACGAAGAAGAACATGAAAACAAAATACCATCATCATCTGATCCACTTATGTCTATATTATTGTACCAATGTCATGTTGTGTTGATCCCATATATAAAATATCTAATTTTTGTTCTATAAAAAAAGTGTTAAATGATCGATTCATCAGAAAGTGTCGAACCACGGGCCAACAAAGAATGCATGTGATGAACGATGAATAAAGTGAGAAAAGAACAAGAACAATCAAGTGAAACGAACATTGGTCAATGTTTGTGTCCATCTCAATTCATTTCTATAATAATGATAAGTTAAGAATCAAAAATCATGAATATAATCTTCCAAATCCTGACTAATCTATCCCATCCTGCAATATGCACAATATGTGGATCAATATATCAGTTGAATGATCCATATTCATTATAAAAACCAAATCAAGGAAAGAAAATCAAATAAAAAAACATCCTACCTCAATTTGGATTTATCTTTCACAAATAATGAGCTTATGTAGTGATCGTTGGAAATATCCTCCAATTTTTTCCCACACCGGTCATCGATATCTGATACGGTCATCATCCACCAACAGAATCTCCTCCAATAGCTCCAATATATCTTGTTAATTCAAACGGTTATGTGGTTTACCCTAAATATTTTCCATAAGCGTGTATTTAAAGAAGGAAATTAGGTCGCTACATGAACAACCAAATAAAATAATTTAATTATTTATTTTATTTATTTTATTTATCTTACACCTGTGATGACTTTTCCACAATTCTCTGCACCTACTGAGGTTCTATTGCGTTTAGGGTAAACCCCACATTCTAAACTCAATAGTGCCCTCAGATTTCGATTCTAGTACCCCATTTAGATATTATTCCTCTTTTTCAGGAAAATTACTTGTGTGTGATATTTAAAAGATTTAATATATTTCAAACATTTATTTTTGGCACACCTATCCTTATAATCGCATGTCTTCTCAACGCCTGGTCTCAAAAATAATTCTTAAAAAATAAAACAAGATACATGGAAAAAACTAGTCATTACAAATATCATGTGGGTTAATCCATATATTACCAAAATATAATATTTTATCCGAAAAAAACTACATAATCACCATTTAGATTGTATAAAATCACCCTCTATCTTAAAAACATATACAATATTTCATAAAGTATAGAAAATATATCCTAAGGAAAATATAAAATGGTTGCATCTATAACAATACTAGATATTAGGATAATCGATATCACCCCCAAATAGCTCACAAATAAAAAACTCAACCATCCCCCCTTCAAATTACTAAAACCTAATAGCATTTGAATCTTCACTAGTAGAATATCTAACCCATAAACTTGGAAAGGTGTTATATATAAATATAATGCTCCAGTCTACCGTGACCCCCTTATGGTTCATCCACTTCATAAACATACTCTTCTTAGAGTTTCCCTATGCTAATTAATCCTCTTATCCATCCGTTCTACATACCTCTTCCAAATATTTAGTTACTTATCTCTTTAGATACACCTTAATTTTCTCTTCTAATTCCACACTATGCTGTTTTCCAAATGGTCATATGTCCTTTTTTATCTACTTAGGAGGTTGAAAATCCTAATGAGATGGTCCATTAATTATAACACTCTTATCACACGTCCTCTAACCATCATATAAATATGGAAATATAGCATCTCACTTTCCCATATTTCCGTAAAAAAAAAAAATCATAGGTTACCACAAGATGGTCACAAACTACCCATAATAAAAAAAATGAAATCCCTCTCAAAGATAACTCACATGGCCTTTATTATACCTGGACCACTTTAAAAAATTAACAAATTCCACTATTATATTCACTATGAGATACAAACTATTGGGAAATCCCTAAAAAATATATCCTTATTGTCAATAAATTACATCCATCTTCACATATTCTAATATTTTTTTAGAATAATTCAATAAAATAAACCATAGCTAAATATAGTTATTTGGTAAAAAATATCTCTTAAAATTATTATCTCACATCATCTTATTGGTTATAAATTTAGGATAATATCAAATAATTTCCATAAACATCATAGAAAACTAATAAAAATAATAAATACATTATTGTATCACTAATATATCATATAATCTCTTGATTTTTGGAGTCTTTGATAATAAATATTGATTAAAAACTCATAAAATTTATTCTAACTGATCATTGATGCATCAACATCTATTAATCATATTTTACACCACTAAAGTGTTAAGAAAACAAAAAAAAAACTCACCACCATTATGAGCGGGTGATAATTTATGTAATCTTGAGTTCCAAAGACATATTATTACATTATAATTAACATAAAGATTCAGAAAAACAAAACCCGTAAATTTACAGTTCTAGTATCTTTGGGAGACTAGAAACATGAAGCATAAACATAATAAAAATAAAGTCTAGCATGTACATTTAAATTTTTATAATGAACTATAAATTCACTTTGTTCTTTTTTACAAAAAAAGGATTATATATGGGCTTACATAAATGAAAGGGTGAGATATAAATCCCAGTAAAATAATAAACATGATATTGATGTTAGACATATGGTTTAATGTGGGATATAACATAAAATCATAAAATCGTAATAATTTTAAAAAAATATAAAACATGACATAAAAAGTATAATTCAGGTCTCATAGCCAAAAAACATACCATAGTGTTCTAGGATTGTTTCTCATCCACAAAACACGGTATCTCATTTGATGAAAACACTACCCAATACATCAAGATATAAAAAATTCGATACCCTGCCTTCACATCATAATTTATGTATATTCATATGTTTCTCTCATATAGAAAGGAAACCATACATAAATCATAAGAAAGATAAAACCAATGGGAGGTAAATGAATTTCATAATATTATCTCAAAGCATAAGAAAATGGATTATAATAGTGATTCACAAGAAAATATAGGATGAAATAATTATGGATGTTCCTAGTTAACTTAATTACCATTGGTCATGAATAATGAGTTTATGTGATGAAAATTCGTACGAAATTAAAGGGTAATTAGATATATAAATGAAGTGCATAAATTATTTATTATAAAATGAGTAATTAAAACTTTAATCGAATTAGTGCACTGGATGTCTATTAATATAAAAAATGGTATAAAAGAATTTACATAAAATAATTCATTTTTTCATAAATAATTAATTATTAAAATTTTATTATAGTGGTACATAAACGGAAATAATAAATAGAAATTTTTCCTTTAATTGGTTTTATAATAAATTAGGAATTAGGAAGGGAACTGGAAATAAAACATTTATATCCCCTATAAAGAAATGAAAAATAAACTTATTATATTTGTAAAGAAAATATATATATATCATTTAAGAAGGAAATTTTAAGAAGAGAAATAGAAAAATATAGGTTAATAGAGACAAATTGTAACTTAAAAGAAAATATGGTGGTTTGGGAGTTCCCTTACCTTGGGTCCCAACTCACTTGGTTCATGCATCTAAACTCTAGAATAATCATATTATATTTTATTTAAAAAATGATTTAGAACCTTTTTAATGTTAATTTTATATTTTACTATTCTTCCTTGTTAATTTTGGATTTTATTAGGATATTATGATAATGTTCACCATCTCAAATATGTTCATTTCATGGTCCAATGGTCGTAACAGTTCCTTGGTAATTATGGATGTTCCTATAAAATGGGTTCATGAATCCAAAAGTGAAATAGCATGGAGTTAATTTCTTTATATAATTAAAAATTGATGTATATATTAAAATTTTATTATATATAACAATGATTCATAGAGTAAAAAAATATCAATTAATGGTAATTTTATTTTGGTGGTTTTCTGAACTATATAGAACTTAATCAGTTTAATCTAATATTTATAATAATTTACTCTTTAAAGAATTATGAATTGAATAGAATATTATTATGGTGATCATGTTTAAACAAATTATTATTATATATATCTATCATGTTATGTTTAAAAAAATATATTTCATCCATGGAGGCAGTGAACTAACTGTAATAATGTCAACATTTACATTTTAGAATTAACGAGGGGATAGTAGATAATTGTTATTACACTAATATGAAAAAAATTAGTATATTTATAATAATTATGTCATTATATAAGGATATAGGTATTAGATTTATAGGACTTAGAAGAATAATATTTAACATAATTGAAATTAATGAGTGATTAAGAGTTCTGACCTTACTCTTTGGGACAACTCTTTTACTATTTGAATTTTTCCCTCTAAGGGTAATATTTTGTGGGACCAGAACATATAGGAAATTTATAAGAGAGTTTGGGTGATATTTGGTTATATTTTGGGAAATAAAATAAGTTTTTAATGTGAAGAGAAATGGGTGTAAAATGGTGGTTTTTTATAAGGGGGAGAGGGGTGTTTTGAAGAAAATATTAATTAGTTTATTATTGTTTTCCAAGACTAACAATAGGTTTGATTAATGTTACTATATATAATAATTGACACACGTGATGTTTCTATAATGGTAGATTATATCATCTAATGTATAATTAATCTTGTATTTAACTTATAATGTAAAATACTATAATTTATTATATTTCACTATTCATCAAAATTTAAACTTCTTTATAAGATTACAAAAAATTACAAATAAGATCATTTATATATGTTGATTTTAAAAATGAAATCCATTTTATGAAAAACATTTCATAATTATGGTAAACTTAATTTTTCAATAAAATATTCATTAATTGAAATATAGTTTTTTTATGGTAGGATCAAATTTGGACCCTTAGAAAATTTACATCGGATTTACCAAAAATATATTATAATTTACATAAAAATATAAATTGAATTATAAAATAACTTAACAACATATAATTTTCTTTAAAAACTTTATATTTATCTTAAAATTGTATTCTAAGGAAATTAAAACATATATATTTTTTGACAAAAGAGACCTCTCAAGTTCAAAGAGGTAGCCCTTTTTTCTTAAAGGTATTTCCACTATACAATATATAGAGATTCATTTTGCAAAGAATGTTTTTCCCCATGGTTCATCAAACCTTTCGTAATATTTATAAAGGTAAGTGGGGTTTATTACGACCTATAATTAAACCCTATAGTCATATATTCTACAAAATTTATTCTACATTCAATAAGTAAGAGATATATACAGGATCTATTGCACACTATCAACTAGGTTGAGATGGATATTTAGTAATACTCTACCTACACAAACAACCCAAAGTAAATCAAGGATCAACAAAAAAATCCCATTTATGTTAGTTAATACATTTGGTGTGCATTTTTCGGTAGAATGTTAATCATCATAAGATCTTATTTAAACATGAGAATCAGATGTTATCTTAGTTTAAACACCTTTTTAAGTTGGTTTTTATTCTAAATATGAAAATACTTGTAGGTAGAGAGTATTTAAAGAACTATATTTTGGTTTGGAAATCATTATAATGTTACTAAGAATATTTTATTAGGTTTACATTAAATTTTTTATATTTAATTTGTGTTGAAAATGATTAAATGTGTTATATTAAATATAATTCATTAATATTTAGTATAAACTCTCATATTCAAGAATAATTATTAATATCTACAAAAATGCCCCTTTGATGAGATAACTATCACCATAATTCGACTTATTCCAGGGGTTTACCCTAGTAATGGTATAATTTTATTTTTCATTTTAGGTCCCTAGTCAAGCCTATAACTAGTGGGTAATTAATAATACAATGGAAACAATAGTTATACCTACTTAAGTATCCTTAAATCCTATAATTAGGGTTAAATTACATGAACCCTAATTAAAGAAAGTGATATCTTCAAAAGAATTATAGAATCCTTCAATTCATTATTCAAGGTGAACATTGATGGGAGCTAGTGAAAGTGAAAATTACAACGACTGATTATTCAATTTTGATATTTGACTTGTTACTTTGGTTTAAAATATATTCTTCATAAATCCCTTTATTAAATTATTTTCTTTTATATTTATCACACACAATGTCCTACCACATTTAATTTGTATTATAATATTATTTCCCAGTAATTTTTTTATGCATTTTATTCGTCATTGGACAGATTTGTTCATGATTTTCGGTTGTTGGACCATCACAACAACCACCACGCTTTTATTATTATCTTTTTTCCTTCCAACATACTTTTCACATTCACTATTGACCTTTATCATGCTCAATAGTTCAACAATGGTAGAATTAATAATGAATATGAAGAAACCGAGTTTTCATGATACCGTTTTTGACATCAAAACAATTTCGTTGAAATATATGGGGATGTAAGGGTAGCATGAGGTGAATGATCAATGATGGATGTCACTAGAGGTGCGTTGGTATGGGTTTCGGGAACTAAAAGTGGTATGGAACCATGTGAAAGATATTTTAGGAATTTCTTTAGAGATGTGTGGTTCGGAAGTATTTGATGAAGGGAAATGATGACCCCCATAGGTCTAGTAGTGGTGATACAGGTTGTTGGGGAGATTCAGATGTAATGAGAGATAATAATGGTGGTTGAAATTCAATTTTTAGTTTGCTAGAGTTTCTAGATCACAAGAGTTGTGATATTTAAAAAAAATTCACCTATCACACTATTTCAGTAGCTAAGGGGTCTTTTATATATTAAATATCATCTAATATATTACATAAATTCATAAACCATATAGGTCTATGTTATGTGGATTAGGATGTACATGAGTACATGACCTAGCTGCCCCATTGGACAGAAAAAAAATTTGGTCAGGGTATGAACTATCTAGTGGTAGACCACCTAACATGAATTGTAAGAAATACAATCCATGTGATCCACAGAACCAAAACATTTTTATGACCCCTTACACTTATTCTTTTATTCAAACTTCACACAACTAGAGTTTCTAGAAGTACACACTAAATAGCATAAGGGTCCTACATTTTATCTTCCATTTTTATGCATACAATGTAGTTATAATTTCGTAAGTTTAAATGATGATAGTACATTCTTGGCTATCACTTGAGGGCGACACATTTCATCCCTATAAGTACATATTGTGTACAACATACCCTTATAATGTTTTCACATGTTCTTGATTATATGTTGGTTTCATATGAACAGATAGACTATCATGTTCATTTTTCATATAGAATGCACTAGTGTTATCCCTTAGATAACTCAAGACTTTTAATATCATGTTTAGGAAGGTTTTTCTTATTTTTCTCTAAATATATGATAGTTTGATATGGGTGAGACGATCAAAGAAAACATAGTTTTTAAAACTCCACTAGAAACATGATGATGATAATTTTTAAGTCCCTCACAAACTTTCCATGGTTATTTAGATTCCCCGCATACATGGGGTGTGAGTCCTCTAGGTCTAATTTGGTGTTCAGTACTCTCTTGACCCAATAAGGTGTAGGTACATGATATTATATTGGTGCTTGTAACTCCCCCATTGATAGGAGACAGGAATACTACCAAAGTTAGCCACTCCCTCTTTTGATGTGCACTAATCAATGAGGAACGGGTCCTCCATCAATGTTTTATACTCCCTCGATCAACACCGATACGTCATAGACGTATGGGTCCCCCAACCTATATTTTTTCTGGAGATATGAGTTTTCGTAATTCTGGGTTGTTTTGATCCCTTATATAGATAGTGGTATATGATCCTTGTGTAACTATGTTATAATGATTGGGAATCTCATATGCCCCTAGTTATCTATCTATTGAACATATAATTGTTTCCTTTTTCTTATCCTCCCTATTGGTATGGGTTTTGAGATTTATTATGTTCATTCCATCATTTTTTTGGGTATCTAGCAAGGAATATATATACTCACCCATTCATGTGCGTTATTTCTGCACATGTTGTTTCTTATACAAATGATAGGAGGTTTTGTGGTGATCATGGTGGAAACAATGTCGATGGAGTAGAATCAAAGTGATTCTAAAAGGTTATTATTGTAATTAAATTTCATTTTGGGTGTCAGATCAAAGGGGAGTTCCCCTACACCCAATTGATCCAGGTTCTTTATTAATCTCAACATTGCAAAGATAAATCTAATTAATTATGCTTTTCTTCATTAGCGACATTTTTAAACATCTCTAATTTATTTACTGATGTTTCTTAAAAATTTAAGTAAATGAGGGGGTGATAATTTGGATATTTTTATAATCATCATAAATTTATATGTGTTTATAAATACCACAAATTTTTATATGTTTATAAACATCAATAATTAGTGACATTTATAAATTTCCCTATTTAGAGACACCTCATTAATTGATGTTTTTAACAAATTTTGGTAAACAAAGGTCGCTAAATTAGTGATGTTTATAAGTGTTTATATTTAGTGACACCTTATTTGGAATTTTTTTGCAGAGGATGGTAATAAATTTCAGTAAATCAAACCACATTTTCCGATGTTTTCCAGAAACTCCATTAATTTTTTTTTGAAATTCATAATTTTTCTGGGTTTTTTGAAATAATGCAAGAATTTTTCCGAGTTTTGTTACTTTCTATCCTACATCCCCTCACACACCCTACTCACTACCCCCTACAGTATTCCACTACTACCCCCTCCAATTTCTACTATACTACCCTCCCATTCCTACAAGCCCCCATCTCGTACCCTTCCCAGCTCCTCAGCCATTCCTACATGACCTCCTCCCGTAGATCGCCACTTCCCCCATCCCCTCCCATTCCTGCTTTCCCACACTACCCCATCCCTACTCCTCCCCAATTCCCACATGATCACATCCCATAATCGTGTATGCTATACCACCCCCTCTCTCTGAATGTACAAATCTACCCTACCCACTCTCATGTGCTCTCAAAGTCGAAGGGCTTAAAAAATCTTGTCCAAAAGAGAATCAAATTTTGAATCACCCACACAATCATCCGAACAACTAAACAACTCACCTATTGTTTTTTATTTGTATTATGTTACATATATATATATATATCAGTATTTCAGAAACTAATAACATATATGTTTTAATTTTATGATTAAGTATATATATATATAAGTTAATATTTATTTAATATATATATATTTGTGTGTGGGTGGGTGTGTTTATATTTATTATTTATATATATGTGTGTGATTATAATTTATATTATATATTTATATATATGTTTATATTTTCTTTTTACATATATATATGTACATTTACATTATATATGTATATTTTTTTATGTTTTATATTATATATATATATATATGTTTATATTTTATGTCAATTTATATATTTATATTATATTTGTGTGTGTAAATATGTGTGTGTAACTATATATAATTATAATTATAAATTAATATATATATATATATATAGGTATCCAAATTAAAATATTGGAAAAAATGCCACTAAAATAGTCATGTTTTGTTAAGAACGTTACTACATTTAAAATATTGAATTGTATTATATATATATATATTAGTATTAGAAATAATATTATATTTTATTAATATACATATATTAATATCTATATATATGTTTATATTTTATATTTTGTATTTTATATTTTATATTTTATCTTTAGATATATATGTGCGTGTGTCTGTGTGATTATGTTATATTATATATATATATATATTACATATATGTTTATAATTTATATTTTATATGTATATGTATATCTGTTTATATTATATATATACATATGTTTATATTTTCGGTATATATATAGATTTATTTATATTATATATTTATATATGTGTTTTTATTTCATATTTTATATGTGTGTGTGTGTGTATGTGACTAAATGTATGTATATGTGTGTGTGTGTGTGTGTATAATTACCCATGTTTTAAAAAATTAGTAAAAATGTATATAAAATATGCATGTTTTCTTAAAAACCTGACTAAATTTAAGATATATGTGTTTTTATAAGTAAATATATGTATACACATATTTATATATTTTTGTGTGTGTTTAGATTTATATATTTATTTATTTTTGTATATATATGTTTATATATATGTGTATGTGTTAATACATATTAATATATATATATAAATATATATTTACATCGATGTAGATAAATTGGATATATAAATATATATATATATAGCAATGTTTCATGAAAAACATGATTAATTTAGCAATGTTTCTTGTAAAACATTGGTAAGTTAGATAGGTTTCTTGAAAAAGTCTCTAATTTAGAGATGCTTCTAAATAAAGTCTCTAAATTTGATATGTTTTCAAAAAATGTCTCTAAATAAGTGACAGTTTTGAGGAAATTTTGGTATATTAAATACATTTTATGGAAACATCACTAAATTAGCGACGTTTTCATAAAACACCATTAATTTAGTGAAGTTTACTAAAATATGTCACTAAATTAGCAACATTTTTATGAAACGTTGTTAAATTTGTGATGTTTTTTGGAGACAACATTAAATTAGAAATGTTTCCTAAAAAATGTCACTAAATTAGTGAATTTTTCTAGAAACATCATTAATTTTGCGAAATTTTCTAAAAAACGTTTCTAAATTTTAAAATTAGTGAGGTTTTCAAAAGAGCAGCGCTAAAAACGTCACCAAATAAATGTTTTTTATAGTGTGATATTGGGCTTCTTTTCTTTCCCTAAATTGTGATTATTTATATTTTTCACACTCTATTGATGTTATAGCTTGTGTCACAATAATTTTATATATTATATCTAATTCCTTTATCTAGATTAAATTATTCGTATATCCTATATTGAGATACGATTTCTTGTAAGTACTTTAGGGTATGGCCTCTCACTTTTTCTAATACATTAACTCAGTACCATTCATTATCCCCTAGATTAATATAGGTGGGGTTACGATTGTACACTCCACGCATAGTAAAATTAGATTTGATCTTAGAGGGTAAGTGTGTGTCGACCATAAGATTAAAAGTACACATAGAAAAACTAAAAATTATTTTAAGGAATATAATCATATTTAACCCTCGCTTTGTGATATAAATATCGTAAATCAATCCTAAAAACATCAAACCCATTTTGACTGATAATAAAATCATCTATCCTAGGAAGTGGATAAATATTATTCACTATCACTTAATTCAAATGATGGTGCTCTATGAAAATTCTCAAACTATGATCTTAATTTCTTGAAACACTAATGTTACCCAAAATGACACACTATTTAAAATAAATCAAAAAAAAACATATCATATAAAAAAATACTTATCTCTCAATGTTCTGTTGGTACCATATGATATTATTCTACACATATAGTAGGAATAATTTTATGTATACCAATCTAAAAATCAATCCCTCGCCTTAGAGATAAAATAGAAGCCACATATAAATATACATCAAAATAATATCTAATAACTCAATTAAAATTATCTATATTTATATTGGATACAAAAAGAACCAAAAATTCCAAATAAAATGTCATATTGTGTTGCCTAATCCATCTACTCCCCCAAAAAATCATTTCCCAAAAAAAATCATTATCACCACTTAGACTACAAAAAATATACCTTTATATGTATAAATTGATAAAATATAGTTGAATATATCAAAACTATCCAATGGAAAACACAATATGGTTTTCTATATAACAAGACTATATTTCGAAAGAATCTTTCTCACCAGACAACAATCTCACAACCAAAAATCACTTTCATCCTCATCTATCCTCCCATCAAATTAATCTACCCAATTTTCCTATGAATATTTACTATAGAAATATGTAACGTGTAAACTATGTAAGGGGTGATATATGAATTTTTTGATCCAATATCAGGAAAAATAGAAGTAAAAGTTTAGTAAATAAATTTTTTACCTTGAACCACCTCTGGTTCAACAATTACTTAAACTTTCATATCCTATAGTTTCCCTCTACAAACTCCTCCTACTCAACATATATTGTACCTAACTCTACCATATATTCTTTCGTCTCTATATTGAGATCCACCATGATTTCCTCCTCCATCAGTGCCATATTATTATGGTTTTAATGGTCTTATAACATTCGTTTTCTATCTAAACTACTATAGATGTGGTTGAAGAAGCTAACAGGGGTTCCTGATAATTATAAAACTCTAAACACACATCCTATAATCGTAATAGAAAGTGGGTAACATAGAATTTTATTGTCCAATATTTCTATAAATAAATATTAAAATTCTAGATTATTGTCAGATGGTTACAAACTACACACACTACATAGGTGTGATTGCACTCAAAGATAACTCCCATGGCCATTCATGAACCTTATCACTTAAAAAAATAAATAAATCCAACTATATATCTACTTTCAGATACACCCTATTAGGTACTCCCTGGAAACTATCTCATCATTTTCAATAAATTCTCCTACATCTCCATATTCTGTAATATTTTTGTACAATAATTTAGAAAAAATCCAAAACTAAATCTACTTATCGGGTATCAAATATATCTTGAAATTATTATCTATCATGTTCTCATTGATTATAAATTAAGGAGAATATCAAATCATTTCAGTAAACCTCACACAACACTAATAAAAATATGATTTATATTACTAATCCACTAATAGATCCTACTTCCACCTGATCATTAGAGTCTCTGATAGATCTATCACTTAAAAAACTATTAGAATTGATTTAAACCAATCAATGGCTCATCTACCTCCCAATAATAGTGTCTACAACTAAATTATTAAAACTCATAAAAAAACTCACCACAAATGTGACTTTGTGCTCATTTATCACAACTTGAATTCCATAGAAATATTATTATATGATTTTGATCTTGAAAAAATGACTTATAAATCTAGAGGCCTAGTATATTTTTGAGATTAGATACATAAAATATAGAATTAATAAAATAAAATAAAATATATTTATTTCAATTTTTATAATAATCTCTTAAATATTTTGTTTCTTTATTACTACAAAGGATACCATAAAAAATACAAAAATGAAATGATGAGTTGAAGGTAAAATGGTTTGGAGTAAATATCCTAGGCAAATAAAAAGTGAAATGGTTTTGGAGTAAATATCTTAATAGAAGTTAAAAATGTATTTAATATTAAATATTAATTAAAAATAATACTGATTCATAATGTATAAATGTTATAATTTAATTATTTTTATATTTGGGTTCTTTTCCAAACCATATTGAACTTAATCAATTTAATTTAATATTTATGATTATTTTCCATTTCTAGAATAAATAATGGGATAGAATATGATTATTATAATCATATGTAACTATAAAAGGATTATTATAAAAATTCATAAAGGTGGGGAGGACAAATGATATATGTTATCCATGGAGGTGGTAAACTGACCATAATAATGATGACACATACATTTTAGAATTAATGAGAGTATAGTTGATATTGGTTATTCAATTATTATAATAACATTTTATTATATTTTTAATAATTATCTCATTATATAAGGATTGAGTTAAATTTCCCATGGGGAACGAGTGAGTTGGTTAAAGGCGGTGGCGTCTTGACCCCGAGGTTCCGCGTTCGAGTCCTCACAAGGAAATGCATAATATATGCTAGCATACCACTCATGGGCCCCTCTACCCTATTGGGAACTAACTTAAGCCCAAGGGTTGGCCACCTTGGGCCTTGTTGGGGATGTGCGATGTGTAGGTGGGCAGGCCAGCCTAATATGTCATTACCCATCAAAACGTTTGTACTTGGGGTTTGGCTTAGTGGTAAGCTCCCCATAAATCTACATGAAAAACGGGGGTCCAAAACCCATTGGGCACAGGGTATTGTAGCAGTTCTGTAGTGGTACTGTAGCAGCGGTGGCGTTGTAGCAATGATGGGCACTATAGCGGTGGTAGGGACTATAGCAGCAGCGGGTACTGGGTGGTACTATAGCAGCGCAGGTACTGTAGCAGTACTATTCACAAAATGGGCCTAATCCAAACAAATTGGGCCTACGAGTCACATAATGGGCTATATGCCCATTGGAACTTCGGGCTATGTAGTGGGTCTCCCTCTACCCAGTTTAAAGAGTACATTGCTTTGCTTTAATAATAAAATGAGGCTTCGGCCCCAACCTTTAAAAAATGGATTGAGTTAATAGATTTGGGGGTATTTGAATTTTAATATATCAAATAATTGAAATGAATGAGTGATTAAGATTTCTTAAATTACTCATTGTGATTACTCCTTTTCAAATTGGATTATGCCTTCTACAAGTTGTATTTTGTGAGAACAAAACGTTTAGGACATAGAAAAGAGTTTTTTTTTGGTTTTGGGTATATTTTTGGAAATAAAATATTTTTTTAAAGTGAAGTTAAATTGGTGGAGGATGGTGTTATTTATAAGAGGAATGAGGAGTTTTGAATAAAATATTCATAATATTATTTTTTCCCATGACTACCAATATTGATGATTCTTGTGAAAATAGATAGTATTGGTCAATATGAGGTTGATAAAATATTTGATTACGTCATCTAATATTTAATTAATCATTCATTTGACTTATGATTAAAAATACCATATTTTGTTTTATTTTAATATTCACAAAAAATTCATCTTTTGTAAAAAAACCAAAAAATTTAGCATAAAATAAATTATATAAGATAATTATAAAAATAAAATCCATTTTATTTAAAAAAAATAAATTATGATAAACATAATTTTTAAATTAAATATTTTTTTATTAAAATATAGAAAGTTTTTATGACGCAATAAAATTTATGGCCCTCAGAAAAATTACTTATAATTTCACAAAATTATATTAAAGTTTATATAAAAATAACTATTGGTTTATAATGTCATTTTAAGAAGATACCCTTTTATTTAAAATTTTAAAATTTATCAAAAAAATATATTTTAAGGAAAATAAAACATACATATTTTTTAAAATTTAAATTATTGTTAATTTGGGAAAAATGTTTACTTTATCACTTTTAACAATTTTATTTAATTATATTTGGTTATAATTTTTTATATTTTTATTTCATAACATACCCAATATATAATTTTACTCTTCCATTGGTCATGTCACTTTTCTAGTAAGAATGTTATTATTCCTAACAGTGAGGATATTATTCTATTGATCATATTTCCAATGGTAATATTTGATTTCTACTTCCTATATATACCACATATTACCTTCATTAATTATTCATTCCAATTTCATTTTGAGGTAATATTCTTAATTTTAAAAAATTAAATTATATTATGTATGAATTTTTATTAAAGTGTTGATCATATGTGTGATTTTTATTGGAGGCCAATGAGATCCATGTTTTCCAATTGTAGTTTTTGTTTCTGATACCCCATCATATTATTGTCGATTTTATTGCCTATATTAATCCCCTAAATGAAATGTTAAAATTAATAACATAAATTGTTTTTGGTTTGTATTATATGGTTCATGATATTAATAAATATGAAACATGTTTATTTAGATGGAAAATTTCATATACTAAGGTGAAAAAATATAAGGTCACTTATGTTTCATTTTTTCTTTAGTTTCCCATGATTCCCCTTCAAACTTATGGTTTCGTTAATAATACATTGACACGGTATATTTTCATTTTGTAGAGAAAATTGACTCTACAATCCATGATTTTCCCTAAATTCCCTTCATAATAGAGAACATGATACAACTATACCACCTATAAATTCATTATCTGTAATGGATTAGGGGTGTACTTCTTCAATAGGGCTAGAAAGAACATCTCATTCATAATAGATGGTTTTGTTGGGAGTGTTAGTCAATAAGCTACATATTTGATGTGATCAAGAATATCAGAGGGGATAAAGTATATGAGAGTTATATTTAAATTATTCCAAAACTTCAAGACTCTCTTTCATGGATATATATGAAGGAACATGTTTTATATAACTCTAAACTTTAGGTCCTATCAATGATAAATTTCATATATTGTATGTCAACTCGGTGCTATTGGGATGTTTCTTTAATGGATTTTTTATTTTTAGTCATTTACTCATCTAATTTGTGTCCAAATAACTTATGTTCTAAAACTTAATCCAAATATTTTAGTGTTTTATATTTATTACCATAAATAGACGGATAAATATCCATATACATTCATGAGTGGATGTATTTGTTGTATAAGAATTCATCGAGAGAAATATATTCATCCCAACATCCTTGGAAGTCCATAAAGAAAGATCTAGGAATATATTATAGAGTTTGAATCATCCTTTCATATTTTCTATTGGTGTAGGGGTGATAGGCCATATTGATGTTTAAATATATATTCAAGCCAGGTTAAATACTTATCTAGAACTTTTAGTTCAACCAAAGATATTGATCAGAAATAATTCATAGTGTGGTTCATTATAGCCTCACAATTTTCTTAATGTATATCTTTAGAAGCTAATTGAGTGATAAGTCCTCTAAAGTAGAGATAAAGAGAGAAGTATTTGTAAGATATTCCACTATAACCCATATGGAATTATTTCATTTCAGTGAATTTATAAGACAAGTGGAAAAATAAAATATTATATTATCCCATATCCATGTAATTATAGTCAATGGTTTCATCATCCCTTTGGGATTTTTAGTTTCTATCTTCACTTGTTGGAATATCAAACAGTTTGATGTATATTCAATAATATACTTCTTCATATTATCTATATATAACTGATATTATATATATATATATATATATATATATATCTTTGATCCAAGGGTGGATAGAAAATGTTGATCTATGATATTTATACAACAAGTCTTTCTTTATCTCAGGCTTTGATGGTATGTAAATTCAGGTCCAAAATCTAACAAAATTTTCTTCATGAATGGTGAACTCAATTGTTTTTTCATTTCTTATATCATCCAATATCATATTTAACACAATATCCTCCCTCTAATATTTATTAATCTTCTCTATAGTGGAAAGTTAAGAAATCATATAATGAAGCTATTATTTTATTCCTTTATTTATGATTTTCATTTCCGTCTATTTCAGGTCCATGCATATTGGATACTTATCATACCCCTTCATGAACCAGGTTATAGGATCTTTTCCTACTTCGAGAACATATCACATTATATATCCTTACAATGATAGTAAACTATTGAGAAATCATAGTTCTGATCAAATCAGACCATCTTCATTAGTTCATATTGAACTCCTTCTATGTTAAAATATACTTCAAGATCTTATGATATATATATATATATATATTACACTTTTATCCATAGAGAAAATTCCTCTAAATATTCAAAAAAATTATTACACTAGCAAACTATAGATCATCTGTTGGGTAATTTTTCTCATGAACCTTCAAATATCTTTAGGTAAATGGTATTACTTTATCAATTTTCATGAGGACACATCCCTTTACCTTATCTAATGTAGTTTTGGAGATCAAAAATACTTACTCACCTATGGGTATTATGAGTGTAGGTGTTATAATTAGCCTCTTTTTAAAATCCATGAATCTCTCATAACATTCATTAATCTAAAAAACATTACTCCCTTAATAGGAATATGGGTTAGTTCTTTTTAAATCTTGATAATTTTTTCAAAAATCCTCAATGGTCCCAAAATAATCGAACTAAAGTATGGATCTATATTACAGAAGTTATTCTCAGCCTTTCTTCAATCACTTTTATACTTAATTAATCCATAGATATCCCATTTCTTGTGATAATATGCCCCAAGAATATTACATGCACCATCCAAAACTCACTTTTAATATGATTTTCAAATAACTTATCCTTTCTCAATGTTATTAAAATAGTTCTAAAATTCTCATCATCTTTCTCTAGGACTTCGTATTATATGATAATTTATCTATAAAGTATTCCACAAAGTTTTCAAGGTAATTTTAAAAGACGCTATTCCTCAACTGAATAGAAATTATTAGTGAATTTTTTAGTCTGAGTGGAATCACTACGGATTTTTAGTTTTCATACCTTATATAAATAAACTCTCGGTAAAATCCTCTTTCTATAACTCTATTTCATGATATCCCAATAGATGATCCACCTCACAAAAGTTTTAACACCCTCAAAATTGTTCAAAAAAATTATCAATTCATTGTAGGGGATACTGTTTCTTTATCATGATCTTTCTAACTTTATGAAAATCACTGAAGAGATAGATTAACCAAAACTTCATTATGAAAAATAGAACATGTGAATCACCTTAACATATGAAACTTTGGTCTATATTAACTTACAATATCTTCTTTAGTTTGTATATTTTAATGGGAACTATTCTATAAGGTCTTCGGAATATGGGTAGAGATCTTCGCATAAGTTAAATAGTGAACACAACCACTCGATCAGGGGGGATATCATGAATTTTTTTTGGGAATGCATCAATATTTTCCATTATAATGGGAATTTCTTCAAGGATAATCATGTCCATTGTCTCAATCATTAGGGATAGATATTTTTTCTCAAAAGTAATAAAAATATATTGTTCAGTAGGATTTTACAAGGGAGATATGTTATCCTCTATGCACTAGTAATGAATCGAAGGATGGTTTAGGAAATGAAATGTGATTTACATATCTCATAAGTTGATGTTGTATCTAAACAATGACTTCCAATTCATTTCTAGTACAGATTTGAATTTCCCTAAAGAGAGTATAAACAGGTTTATAATTGGGGAATAGTGATATACCTGATATGTAACAATTTCACCTCATGGTTTTTCACCAATAACTCAACCACAATTTACTAAATAGGTGTATAAATACTAATACTAAAATTAAATGATATAAAATAATCCATATAAGTATTATTATATAATAAATTATAACATCAAAAATGGATGATAAATATACCTTTCTCCATTTGATTCTAGTTTAATTTTTTTTATAAAACCTCAATAATATCAGGGATGAAAATACTAAAATTAATAACAATATAAATGGGTAAACTCAAAACATAGATAGAATAACTCATATATAACATGTATATTTGAACTTATGAATTTCCATGTTTCAATCTTGGTTATCGATGGTTTTTTTCCTTGTCAGTTTTCAAATTTAGTCCCCAAAAAAATGTAACCATTGTTTGATAGCAAATATTGTATCCTGAGCTACATATACATATTTTTACACGTTTTTTAATATAAATATACAAAAAACAGAACCAAAAAGTCTAGAGTCTTAGTGTCTTTGGGATATTATATATATATAACATAAACATAAAAAATAAACTATTATATCTTCAATTCAAAATTTATAGCATGCTACTTAATATATTTGTTCTTTAATTGCTGTAATGGATACCCTAGAAACATAGATTAAGAAAAAGGACCAATTATAAACACTAGTAAGGAAATTAACATTATAATGAAATATAACATATTAGTTTAAAGTCATAACATAATTTCCTCAAAACATATGCTCAAATGTAATCATGTAGATGCATGGAATATAGGAGATAATATCATATGATCATGGAATTATCAAAATATGTCATAAATGTAAAACATTTCATGAAAATCATAATTCAAGGCTCAGTACTAAGATAATGTACATAGTTTTTAGGCTCATTTCACATTCTCCATACATGGTTTCTCATGAGAAGAAAAAATTACCTAATTCATTAAGGGAAAGTATAATTCAATTCCCACACATCACATCATTATATATATGTGTGTGTTAATATATGTACCCAATGTGGATACAATCATACATAAAGCATATGTGTGAGAAAACCCTTGAGAAGGAAATGGGTTTCATAATCTTAACTCAAAGCATAATCAAATTTCCGATCATAATGATTCCAAGTAAAATAGAGGATTATATATTATTGGATGTTCATAATTTATTAATTAATAATAAGACATAAATAAGGATTTTATGTGAAGAAAATTCTTTAGAAATGAGCAGGGAAGTAGTTATTAAAATTATCCACTTAAAAATGTTTTATGAAATTAGTAAAGAAAAATTGAATGAAATAAGTGCATTGGATTTTATTTAATATCATAAATAGGCAATAATAAATTTTAATAAAAAATATAATTTTATAAATCATTTAATATTATAAATTTTAAAAGTTTTTTACTTGAAATTAAATAAGAAAAATAAATATTTTACTTAATTGGGTTTGATTTTAAGAATTTGTTGGGAAGGGAACTTGAAATAAAACTTGTATCTACAAAATCAAGAAATGGAAAATAAAGGAAGTATATATGTAAGAAATATATATATATATATATATATATAAAATTAATTGTGAATAATATTAATGGAGATATAGTTATAAAGATAGAATTCATAACATACAAGAACGTACTGTGGTTTGGGTGTTCCCTTACCTTATGTCCTTAATCGCTTAGTGTATGTCTCTAGCCTCCTAAATTATCATATTAATTTTATTAAATAGTTGATTCATAACATTTATCAAGTATAATTTATTTATTACTATAATTTTATGTTCATTTATTATTTTTTAGGACATTATGTTCATTTTCACCATCCCAAGGATTTTGTTTCATGGTTTCAAGGTCACATTGTTTTCATGGTATTTATGGATTCTCTTATAAAATGGGTCAATGACTCTAAAAGTTTACTGGTATGGAGTAAATTTCATTATAGATGTTAAAAATGTCTTAAATAGAAAATATTCATTATAAATAATCATAATTCATAGTGTATAAATATAATCATTTAATTATTAGTGAAATTTGGTGGTTTTTCTGAACATATTGAATTTAATTAGTTTACTTTAATATTTATGTTCATTTACACCTTATGGAATTTAGAATGTAATAGAATATGATTATTTTGATCATATTTAACCATAAAATAAATATTATTGAATTACATGATGGTTGTGAAGAAAAATTAAATGCATCATCTATGGAGATGGTTTGTCAACCATACTATGGGTGGAATTTCCATTTTTGAATAAATTACAGGATGGTAGATAATTGTTATTCCCTTAATATAATAACATTTCAATATATTTATGATACTAATATCATTATATAAGGTTGTATTGAATATATTTTGAGGATATGGATAAATAATATTTAAATTTATATAAATGAAAGAGTCATTATAAGTTTTTACATTTCTCTTTGGGATAACTCCTTTGAAAATAGTGATACTTAACACCACAAGATTTTAGAATATATATTTTCTCTAAAATTAGTATTATGTTTGATCAATTTTTTTACAAAACAAAAAACAATTAAGACAATATGTTATATATTAGATAAATATTATTAAAAATTAATTATAATAATAAAACCATTAGTAAATAAATATATATTAACTAATTATAAATGCTTACATTTAGAGGATATTTCATTAATATTACTGCTCATTATCAAGTAACTAATTCAAGTATTAATAAATTAAATCAATAACTTTTAAATGATTATTGTAATATATAATATTTTAATATATAAACTAATATATTGACATTATTTAAATTAGAAATTACTATGAAATAATATGGAAAACACATATTGTTTAAAAAGGTTATTTTTCAATGAATGATGGTTTTCTTCATATTTTCAAATTTCCTTTAAAATATTAATTTATATTTTTTTTGAATTTGAATTTTATAAAATTCAATTCATTTTATATTTCATCATATTAATATTATCTTAGGATAAATTTTTATGATTTTTCTAAAAAGAAATATTTTTAGCTGAATAGTGTAAAATATCATTTTTATAAAAACTGTGACTATTATGATGTATTCACAATGTATAAATTTTTAAATTCATTTTTTCCATATATCTATTTTATAAGTAAAAATATAAATTTAAAAATACTTGGATCATTATAAAAATATATATTTTACATGTTAGAACTTAATATGTAACTTCATTTTAAAATGTTTGAATGCATTTTTTATCTGAAAAATTAATTTTTATCACCTTTAGAAAATAAATATAATGAAATTTATTTAATACTTTTTATTATAAGTTACAAATTATTTAACAAGGGACATTTTATTTATAGGAAAAGAAAAATAATTATGTATGTAAAAACTAATTAACATGGTAAAAGTTAAAATGTAACAAAATTGGTCAAAGGACTAACTTGTTAAAAATGGTTATAATAGATTGGTTTTGGTTTTGTTTTTTCTGAACTAAAACTTATCTTTACTCCGAAATTTTATTTTCTGTTGACTTTATGACATGTGAAACTTATTCTCACTTCATATTAAGATGAAATATTTACAAAAAAACTATCACCACTTATAAAAGGGTTCAATCAACATCCCTTCAAGAACACTCCCAAATTCCAGTTTCCTTTTAAAGATCTACCCTATTTCCATCCCATATAAGCTTATTTAACTAAATTAATCTTCTAGAGAAAATAGGCTGGCATAGGTCATGCCCTTCTAAGTAATCCCCAAAGGGAATCTCAATTTTCTCAACATAAGTACAAACATTGTTTCAAAATTATTTCATTTCTATATTTCCCTTTAAAATATATTTTTCACAATCCTATATAATGAAATCGGTATTTAATGTTTGTAAAATGTTTTTATACTATGGTAATTAAGGGGTTTTGTTATAGTCTAATACTATTTCTCAAATCAAGAAGAATCTATTAAAACTCCATGTCTAAGGATCTCCATGCATGAAATACGAAAGTGCGTGTTAAAACAGAAATGAATAAATGGTGTAAAACACACAGACTTATCACTAAAGAGCCACTAAATCCATTTATCTTCATCTGATGAGTTTGATAAATATCAATTATGTGGAAAACACAATAATCCCACCACCTTAGGTATCCAAGGGGTAAGTTGAATCATACAACATTCATATGGGATTCAAATTTTCTCCATGGTATTCTAGTACCTGATATGAAAAAGAGAATGATAAAAGAGAGAACTGGGATTAAGGGATATTCAACCAAGATAACATAGAAAATACAAACCAACTTATATCATATGGAGATAGATTATATAATTAATAAAGTATTATCCATGATTATCCTCTCATTTGTTCACATGTTAAAACACATGAACAAATACAATGATCAGTTCATGCATCACATGCATTTACTCTCTTCACAATAAAAATCTTATAACAAATTAAAAAAATATTGATCATGTGAAGATTTTTTGGGTGTCCAGCACACATGAAATAATATACCCAATTAATTTAAATCTTAATTTGGATTCAATCCACTATACAACCTATAAATTTTTTATATGTAAATATTACTTCAGGTTATATCTCTTTCAATCTCGCGCTTACAATAAAGCCACATAGAATTTGATTCATTTCACCATATGTTTTATCGTATAGAATAACTTGTGAAACCTTTTCCAAAACTCATTTTAGACATTTGAAAAAACACTTTTAGAAGTCTATTATCAATATTACCTTGTATCACATCATATGAATTACCATTTGATCACCCATCAAAAACACATTAAGAGTACTCTAAAAAAAATTTAGAGTATCTATCTATGTTAAACTCAATCCCCATTTACTAAACCATAAATAGTGACCACACGGGCCATTATGTTTTTGAATGTAATTATGAATCTTTTGATCTATATATGTAATAAATAATTGGTCTTTAGTAAGGAATCAATGATACTTAAGATATAATATAATTTGGAAATATCTCTTTCGAACATATGTATCTATATGCTAGTCTTTACTAGTCTATATCATTTTCAAATGTAAAATCTCATATTTTCCCTTTGTCTAATAAATTTATTTATCATGGAACATAGAACATGTCAATCTTATATAGTCAACTCATATATCCTGGATTCTCATAGTCTAAGTGGAACTAATCAATGAATACATCACCTGTCATTCAGTCTTTTAATTAATCGCATCAAATTTCCAATATCAAGATAGATACGTGTTATATAGGATTAGCTGCACACTCTCGTAGTCTATCTCAATCGAGGTCCTAGAGTTATACTCATCATAGAAGAGGAAAAAATACGATCTTGGATAATCTACAACAGAATTCAGGATCACTAACACACCCAACCACCCCTGTATTAGCTAATAAAATAGGTATACTTAAATATATATGGTATTAAAGTGGAATGGTTCTCATGATTGGTATCTCACTGACCTCAGGTACTGTGGAATCAAATATGATTCATGCACCCCTAGTATAAGAAATACATTTGTATGAAACTTCTTCTGGTATACTTAGTGTCTCATCTATCACACACAAATAATCATATTCTTTTTCATGTGCCTCATGAAAATATTTTTCTTCTCTATACAAGAATCCAACTCACTCTAGCCTTATAATTTTTTCATAACCAATAATACACCATGATACACATCAGTAAGAGATAAAATCAAAGTCATACTTTGAGAGTTCAATTATTATATCACTTCATGAAATGTCTATCTATAAATACTTATATATAGCCAACATGATATAATTAAAAAATGAATATTTTCATTAATTATACATTTTAATATTCTTAAAATCTTTAAGAATTTTTAACAAAACCAATATAAGAACCGGTTTATCATATCATATATGATAAATTTCTTAATTATCATTATTCTTGCTATACATCATGGGTTTTTTAACACATTAAATCATATGTAATCCACCTAACATCTCTATGTACCCATATAATAAAACCCACCCACTAAACTTTCTAGTGACAAACATCTACAAAGTAATCCAATTTGAATAATGGTGTGATTTATGAATCATATTTCTAACTTTTCAACATCTAGGATATGTTCAAACTACTTGACTTCATAACATCAAATTCTATGATGTAAACATGTTTTTTCTACATAGAAATATTTCTAAGTCATTCATCATCATACTTGTAACCTTATTATATCAAAAAATTTCCATGAAATAATTTAACTACCTACATTATTTCTTACTAATACCTCCTAACTCTCTTGGTATATTAGTAACATTCAGTTTAAACTTAAATTAGTGTAATTCTTTATTTTATAATATTCAACTTTTTTAAGTCCAAACATACTCCCACTAGCCTCTTCAACACTATATTCTATCTAGAACATCTTTCAAAGAAAAACATACACTTTTTTATTAAGAAATAAGATTTCTTTCCTTTAATTATAAATAATAAAAAATTAGATATTGTTTACATATCATATATGGTGTTCTATGTGTTTGGAACGTTATTCAATTAAATATATCACATTTTAAAAAATATACCACAAATGGTTAGCGAGAACACATTAAAACATATTTTAATATATACTAGGATACACATTTTATCCTAGAAAAACACTATTATCCTTATCTTCTTCTCAAAAACTATTATAAAAATTGATGATTCACAAACCATGAGAACATAATTAATCATATCATACTTTTTCTTTACAACTCTTTATCATTGAAAAAAAATTATCTTATCAAACAAGGTAAATGAGGTGTACATACACATTTTTTACTTAGATTCATTTCATCTTGATAAGATCCTTTATATTAAAATCCTTGAAGTAGTAACTATTTAGTTTATCTCATGAATATAAACTTCAAGATCTATCAATTATTCCCTTAATTTTGAACTCTTTTATAATTGAAACACTTTATATATAGTCAGTATCCCATACCATTCAAGATTGAAGAATTTATTTCTATAACATTCAAACCTATTATGAAAATTACATGGAGTTTCAGAGACTATGTTAGGTATATATTAAACAATAATAATATATATCATTATTAATATTCCTTCCTAAAAACCCTAATTTTCAATGAAATTGATTAGATACATAAAAAAATATTAGTGAACTTTTCAACAAAATTTTATTCTAATTGTTTAAACTTTTACCCTCTTGTATTGTCTATACCACACTTCAGAACATATACATCATAAACTAATTTCAAATATATTTTCCCAACACGTTGAAAATATTGGGTAAAAGTTCTTTAAATTAAAACATATTTTCATTGAATTTCTGTGATGAAATTAGGATAAACCTCCTAATTACAACAAAAAATTTATTCTCACCTAAAATTAGGTTATATAATTGAAAAAATCATAGTTATGTGTATCAAAAACACCCCATCACATTTTATTAAAAAACAAATATTTTTAATCTCATCTCAAGATAATAATGAAGAAAAACACATCATATGAATTATTCAACTATGCTTGAAGTATCCAAGTATCGAATACAATAACACCATTTTTTATCAGTAGTACAAGTACTTTAATTAGGGTCATTCATTTCCTTAATTTAATTATGTTTCTACTATACTATACATTTATAATAATTTTAAAATTTACAATTGGTATCACATACCATAAAATAATTAAATTAAATAACATTCTTACCTGATGTATAAGCACTGTGTGGTTTCATGAAGCCCTTTTGGTAATATAGAATATTTCGTCTCCAATGGCCATCATTATCACAATGAAGACATTATCCTTAATTTTTATTTTCATGATTAATAGGTAATGTGGACATTACACAACCTCTTTACATTCCTTTTTCACCAAAAAAATTACCCATAATTTTTTTTATTTTCAAAAGGTTACTAGAACCAAGACTACCCAGGTATTGTTAAATAATCATCAATATATTTAGAAGATTTTGTACAGTTTTACCATGTTCACCCATCTTATAATTCATTAAAATCTATTGTAACCTTTTTGGTTGTCACTGTAGAATTAAATCTATTGACAACACAAGATTGAGGGGTGACCCTAACCTCTCCAAGTCGTTGATGCATCCAATAATATATAGTATTTGAGAAGATATTATGGTTCATTATATCATCATGAAACTAAAATTATCAATAGAAACTTCATACCATTCTTTCTTTACTTTCACATTATAAATAATTTTCATGTTATCTATCATCTAAAATGAATTGAGAGTCTCATGTTTATTTTTTGATTTCAAAACAAATCAAAATTTTATGAGCATAGATAATTTTTATGAATCCTTTTTATGTTTATTATAGTTATCAAAATAGTTTTTTGAATAGCTTCACTAGATGGTTTATCAGGTTGAATTTTTTTCCAAAACAATGAAGTTTCCTTGTTGTTAGAGAAAAATTATTAAATTTCAGTACCAATTATGGAAGTATTTATCATTAAGTTTTTATTTTTCATGAATATATCTAGTGGTAAATATTGATGATTATTCCATATATCTATAACATAATATTTCACAATATGAGTATCAAGTGTTATAACTAATTAATAAGAACTTTTATTAAATGTTCTCTAACTAAAACAATGAACCCTTTTTAAAAAATTCACTATAAACATTAGTTTTCCAAGAACCATATTTCACTAAGAAATGTGTCTTCTTGGTTGGTCATCTCAAAATTAAATTATTTATGTTGGGAATCATCTCAATCATATATTATATGATTCCTAGATAGATGAGAAAACAACCCTTTATCCAATTCTTCATATGGATAAACTCTACTCTTATCCCATTAGTATCATAATTTTTAGGGAATACTAGCTAAGTGTTACCAAAAAAATACAATCAAAATCTAACCATATACAATCTAGGGTCACCCAAATTTAGAATAGAACTGACCAACAAGACAACACAAAGTAATTTATTAACTTTTTTTCATACACAATATAATTGAGGGGCACTCAGTATTGGCACAAAACTACCCATTGTATGATCTAGGTATATACAAGTAACTTCTCACACCTATGATTATTTTTTCAGGTATCCATTTTTTTATTTTTGTTAATGTATATATACCATGGTATTTCTGGTAGATTCTAGTGAAAATGGAGTTTTTTCTCCAGACATTAGGTGGTGTACAGTTGGAGCATTGTTAGGGGAAACCATGTGGGAGCCCATAGGGAACCACATCCCATGGATAGTGGCACTTTCAAGTCTCATGACCTTCCAAATATAAATTTTCCCTTCCCAAAAAAATGGATTGGCATGTTTCCTCTTAGAAAGTGGGGACAACATGGTTGTCTCATGGTTTGGAAAACTGTATGGGATAACCGTGTATCCATCTCATGCTATAAAAAATCAAAAATTACCTTTCCAACATCTGTTACCCTAATTACACCCATTTATTATGCCAATCAAGATTTATATCCCAAGATTTCTCACCCTCTCCTCCTTCCTCCCTTGGACCTTCAATTTTTCGGTGGATTTTGGCTTTGTGTCCTCAAAAATCATCAAGTATGACTCTGTCCTCTTGAATTATTCCTCTTTCTAGGGTTCTTCTTTCCACTTCATTGGGTTCTATTTCCTCTAGCTAGTTTGATTCCCAAAAATTGGTTCAATCATGGTTCCTTGGGTTTAATCTTGATTTTTATAGTTTGATCTTTCCTTTATAAGGTTCCCTTGTGGTGCAACTATGGTTTTCCACTAGATTTTGGAATTTTCCAAGCTTGAAGTAGGTTGTTACCTTTTTTAGCATCATTGTATGATTTTGGTATTCTTTATTTTCTCCCTTAATGTGTTCTATGGATTTTATGAAAGGTTTGAAATGTTTTTTCAAAAGCATTTGAGGTGTGTATGTGTCAAAAGATGGTTTTTGAATTGATATTGGTTGTGTTTCATGTGTTATCCCTTGCAGTGCTTCTCAAAAGTGATCTATGAAATATGTAAGTCCTGTGAAACAAGTTTTCAAATAGTTCTGGTGTGCATAAGGATGTGAAAGATGTTTTGAATTTGGAAAATGGCGGTTTTCATGTGTATACATATTTATTGTTGAGTGTATGGAAAAGTGGAGATCTATGTGACATGGGTAATGTAAATTGAGCACAAAGGGAATTATAGGTATCAAGGTGGGTGTACTCAGACTAGTATGCTAGTTGGATCAGTGGGGCCAAGGCCTAGTTTTTTTCAGCAGGATTGAAACTGCAACACTAAAAAAACTATGACGACGATTGGAGACCACTAGAACATTTGATAGATTCCTATCTAGTGTCTCGTACATGAGGAAAATGTGGGACATGGTTGATATATCATTATCACTATGATATTAGGTTTCTTGGGTCCCACTATGGCTAGTACCATTAGGGACTACCCATGGTGCTATTTTGATGAGGTTCTTACCCTTGATATGTGGTGGACCATAATCTTATGTTAATTTACAAAGAATTCTTTTCATAAAATTTTTTTCCTTAAAAAATTTACTATAAATTTTTCTAAATTATTTATTAAAAATTTAATGTTATTTTTTCTTATGATGTTATGGAATAGAATCTCTTTTTGGGTGTCATCATTCTAGGAATTACCTCACATCCTACATACATCTTTGGGTGTATGTAGACTTTTTTATGTTTGACCCAAGTAAAGGTAAGATGTTCCATGGTGATAATGGTGCATCTGATTACTAGTGTCCCTATCTTGTAGGCTCTAGGGAAGGTGGATGGATGTCAATGACCCTCTTATTTCATAGAGGTTTTTAGGTTGTGATTTAGTTGTTTCACCTCCCATCATAGTATTTTGGTTTTTGGTTTAAGTTGAAATATGTTTAACCTGAATCTGTTGTATATCTATAGTTATTGATATTTATCTTGGTGTGAGGTTTTATTTTTGATAATGGTTCATGGTTATTTATCATGGTTGAAATCACTCAAAAAATTATATTTCTGATACTTAGGCACTAGTTTGCAGCCTATGGGGATTGGGAATGCCCTTTGCACCTTTCCACATGTTGGGTTTGTTGTCAGGTTGGATGGCACCCTGATCCGGTTCGTGAAAAAATGGTATCATTAGAGGTTTTCCCCCTTTCTTTGGGTCATGATATTTTGGAGATTCCAGATAGAATAGGGAAAGGATTTTTTTGTGAGTGAGCTTATGGATACGAGTGTGGTATCTAGCCAAAACAGCTCATGATAGGACTCGAGTCACAATTGGATGTTGGATTTTTTCTTCTCCAGGTGAGACATACATGATACAGACTACACATGGACACCGAGTGGGTGGGGATTGGTTTGGCTATTATTCAGTTTTTTATACATATACTTTTATTTTAGGAAGTGTTTGTAATTTTTTATGGTTTTGTAATATTTTTAGAATGGTTTTTTGATGGTTATTCCTTGTGGTAGTTGATTATTATAGAAATATTACTCCCCAAAGAATTCCTATACACCAATAAGAAGAGGATGATAAGATTTCTCCCTCACCAGATTATCAGAAACTAGTGAAATTCATGGTTCAAGATGTCCATGATTTCATTCATGGAGTGTTTCCTTGACTTTTTGTGGCCCAAGAAGACAAACTATATTTGAGAAAGGATAAGTCTCACGAGTTTCTAAAGAACAAGACCCCATCCATTCATGGTGGCACTAATCCCTATAAATATATGGATGGGATTGAAAAATAGAGAAGATGTTCTGGTTTCATGAAAATTTTGAGGAGATAAAAGTAAAGTATGCTTCATTCTTGTTCGAAGGTACCAATCATAGGTGGTGGGACTCATCGATCAAAGGTGGGAAGAACGAGAAAATGGGTTGGGAGGATTTCAAGGTCACATTCATTCAGAAGTAATTACATTAGACATTGGCCTTTAAAAATACCCATGAGTTTCTAGATCTCCACCAGGGGGATCAAATCTTGATGGAGTATGCCAAATTCTTGGTAGAGTTGGTTCGGTTCACACCAGATGTGTTTTTAGATGAGTAGTGGAAGGCTCAAAGGTTTGAGATGGGCTTTTGGATGGATATTTGATCTTAGGTCTTCTTATTAAAGTTGAAAACTTATATTGAGGTGGTTTTACCTACCTTGATGGTAGAAATCGATCATAGTGGAATTGTTGGTTTCTCTAGATTAGTGGAAGTAGTGGGCCAGAGTAGCGGTAGTTCATCTGAGAATAAAAGAAAGCAGGAAAATTATGAGTATAAGGGAGGTGGTAGTTCTTTCCATCCATCTAAATTGTCTTATTCTGTGGCTTTAGATGTCAGATCAGTCCTTTTTCATCAATATACGGAGGCGGGCTATATGTCATTATAATGTACATCTCCACCCAGACCTTTCCATTGGTGTGGATATATGAGACACTTGAAAAAAATTGTCGAGCTACATGCCCATATCAGGGAGGTGCAGGATATGTAGCCTATAGTGGGATTTCATACCAATAAGTACCATCCAGTATAGTGGGTTCCTGGTTTAGTGGTCATGGAGAAAGTGTTGGATCTTTTTTGGGAAGAGTTGGCTTTAGGCATAGCCTCATGTCAATGGTCATTCTCAGGCTCCAGAAGAGATAAGGCATCTTTATTCTATGGATGAAGCACCAGTGGAATCAGATGTAGGACCTATCATAGGTCGAGCTATAATCCTTATTGAATCATTAATATTTTTTTCTTATTTTACACGGGTGCATCTATTTCACTTATTTTGGAAAGTTTTGTGTATTTGTTGAAATTATCTACTATGCTTATTCCACATGTGAAGTATCTAGTGATTCCACTTTGTAAGAAGAGGGAGCAGGGTTTTACGTGTTTTTAATGTTCACTCATCATGTATAGGGTCAATCTATAATGGGATCTCTGGGTTTTATAAATAGACCTCATTGAAGTAATCCTTAGTATGGATTGGATGGTGCATTTTTTTGTCCATATTGATTATTATCGATGTCGAGTGAGTTTTGTGGAATTTGATAGGAGTACCTAGGTCATTCAAGGGAAATGGGATCCTCGGTAAGGACATATTGGACCTCCATATCCAAAATTTGGAAATATCATTTTTTAGAACCCATATCTCATGTTAGAGGATGATTGTAATGTTTCCGAGGGAAGATTACCTCATGTGGTAGATGAGTTCCTAGAGGTATTTCTATATGACTTCCCATGTTTTCCTCTAGAAATAGATGTGGATTTCTCCATTGATTTGGAGCATAGATCATGTCCTGTATATCTTCCCTCATATAATATGCCCCCCACCAAATTAATGTAATTAAAGATACACCTAGACAATTTAAAATCAAAAGGATTCATTCCCCTGAGTATCTCATCTTGGGTTCCCCAAGTTATGCTTTTGAAAAAGGTCGGTGGATCTATCTGATTTTGCATTAAATAAGGGAAGATGAATAAGGTTATGATAAAGAATAAATACATTTTTCCCATATTGATGACCTATTTTATCAACTCAAGGGGTCGAGTTGGTTCTCCATGATCATTTTCAATTTTGGGTATTAGAATGTCAAATTTAGAGAAAAGGATTTCCCAAAAAAATATTTCTAAAGTATGTAAGTCCATTTTTAGTATTTTATCATGACCTTCAGATTGAAATATGATACATTGGACTTTATAGTGATTATGAAATGGGTGTTCCACCAGTATCTTCACTCCTTTTTCGTGGTATTTGTGGATGAAATAATGCTATAATCAGGGACCCAAGAGGATCATGAGAAGGATTTTATTATCATGTTGAGAACTTATCAATATCATCTCCTCTATGTGATGTTCTCCAAGTGAACTTTCTAGATTAGGGAGGTGAGGTTTCTTGGTCATGAGATCTCAAAGTATGGGGTTTCAGCAGACCCTAATAAGATCAGTTCAGTGATGTATGGGGGTAACCGAAGAATGTATTTCAGATCATGAGATTTTCGGGCCTCAAAGGGTATTACCAACAGTTTTTTTGGGATTTCTCCCTGATTTTTTCAATGAATACACTTAATCAAAAAGGGAGAAGTTTTAGGGGAGCCTATAATTTCATTTTATTTTTATGAACTTTAGCGATGGATGACCACATCCACTTTTTTGATCTTACTAGAATATGTAAAGGGATATGTGGTCTATAATAATGCATTTAGTATGGGTCTTGGGTGTGTGTTGATGCAGAATGATCATGTGGTGGCATATGGATCTCTCCAACTCTGAACAGATGAAAACAATTACCCAAACATCTACTTTCATATAATAGTGGTGATGCATGCCTGGAATACATAACATCATTATCTTTTTTTGGAGTAGTTTGTGGCCTATTCTGATCATGAGAGATTGGTCTCTATAATCACTCAAAAATATTTTAATACAAGGAAGAATCATTGGGTAGAGTACCTTTATGGGTTTGATTTTTAGATCATGTACTCCTAGGGAAGAGGCAATGGGGAAGAAGATGTTTTTAGCAGAAATGATTCATTGTAATATTTGAAGAAGTCCAATTATGAGTATAACATGGTGGGTATTTTTTCCATATGCATCTAGAAACACAAGAGCATAGTGGAGGTACGTTCTTGAATAGTTTTTAGTTTACACCTTCCATCATAGAGTTTATTCGGAAAGAGAAGATGAATGATCTGTTGGGACAACATTTTGTGTTGTTACAAAATAATGCAGAGGTGCCCTGTGAATGGTATTTATCTCAAATGAGAGTATTTGTTTAAGGGTAACTTCATGGTTCCATTTTTATTATAGAAGGTAGTGAGGAAAGATTTACCCAAATCTCAATTTTCTGTTTATCTTAGGACCACCAAGATGTTTTATGATGTGCATTGTCAGTTTCAGTGGCATGGTATGAGACGGGAAAAAATGAATTTGTATCTAGGTGTTATACAAGCTAGTAGGTTAAAGAAGAGAACCCAAGGACCTATGGTTTTCTTAAACCAATACCTATTCCTACTACAATTGGGATAAGGTTAGAATAAAGTTTATTATTGGATGAAATTATGCAGCATGTGGGAGACATTTTATATGGGTGCTAATTGAAAATATGACCAAATATTCCCATTTCGTTCTGATTAGGGATTTAGCCAAGGTGGATTAATTTGAAAGATTTTATAGTAAATATATAGTTTGGATTCATGATGTGTCATTGGCTATAATTTTAGATAGGGACCCCAATTTTACCTTATGGATTTGGGAAGGCCTTTGACAGGATATGGAGTTGTACTTCAAGTTGATTACGACCTACCATCTTAAAATAGATGTTCATACAGAGTGAGAAAATCAGATCTTCGAATACATGCTCCAGGCATGTGTGATAGACTTTGGAGGCTCTAAGAATAGCCATTTGATATTGGTATAGTTATCATTTAGTAATAGATACCAGTATTTGATAAAAATGGCATCCTTTGAGTGACTTTATGGTTGGTTGTGTTGGTCTCCTTTGTGCTGGGTTAAGGTGGGTGAGACCTAATTGTTGGGACCAAGATTGGTGCAAGAAACATCTGATAAATTTTGGCTGATTGGACATCGGTTGTTGATGGTACAAATCCATCATAACTATAATGTTGACTGTCAATCCTTGTAATTCAGTATGGGTGACTGGGTGTTTCTAAAAGATGCACCTCACTTGGGTCACCTATATCTTTGTAATCAAGGGATGCTAACTTCGAGGTATATAATAAATTTTTAGACCATTGAGAGAGTTGGTAAGGTGGCATACCATTTAGCTTTTTCATCTCAGTTGATGTCAATTCATGACATGTTCCATGTCTCATAGATTAAAAACTATAATTCACACCCTTCTCATGTTTTGATTTATAAAGAGTTGGACTTGGAATATGATTTAATAGTTTTTGAGGAAATAGTGTGTATTGTGGATTACTAGGTGAAAATGATTCACGGGAAACCATACATTTGGTTCGAGTTCTCTGGATGAAAGGAAATGATGAGCATGAGAAATAGGAGAAGAAGTTTTGGGATGATCACTAGTACCCATTTTTTCTCTAATATGGATTCGAGTGGACTTTCTGAGGGTGGAATGTTTTCATGGTGGAGACAATTTTCAAATCTGTGATTCTATTTTGAAGAATAGTTTTGTTTATTTTTTCTCATGTACTTATCCCCTAGTTATTCAGGGTGTATTTAGGGGAAAATGTAGTTTTTAGACCTAAAAGTAGGTGGATCATGGATGGAACATGGTTATCTGAAACGTTTCATCAACCCAGAAAGAACCATGTGTCTTGGATAGTGGCATTGTCCAAGCAACACTGCCTACCTCATGGGTGTGTTTGCTCCCCTGGAAAACCATGCGGCCAGTTCCTTCTTGGATAGAGGAGGTCGTATGGTTGACGAATGGTGTGTAAATCCATATGAGCTAACCATGAGGAACTTCTAAGTCATTAAAAATAAAAAATTAACTATATAACCTTTCAGATTTAACCCCAATGCTACCCATTTCATCCCCCATTTTGTATTTACATCCCTTGGTACATCACCCACTCCTCCATGCACCCTTGGACCTTCAATTTATGGTTGGATTTATCTTTGGATCTTCAAGAATCAAAATGTAATCTATCCTTCTCTTTATTTATTCTTCCATATAGGGTTCTTATTTTCCCTTTTTTGGGTTCCCTTTTATCTAATGGGTTTGTTTCAATAAAATAGGTTAAATCATGGTTCCTGGGGTTTGATCTTGATTTTTATGGTTCTATATTTCCTTTATGTGGTTCCCTTCTGGTGCGGTTGTGCTTTTCCACAAGATTATGGAAGTTTCCAAACATGAGGTAGTACATTCCATGATTTAGCACCATTAGATGATTTTAGTATGCCTTATTTTCTATATGAACATATTATATGGATTATGTCAATGGTTTTAAATTTTCTTTCAAATTTTTTTGAGGAGTATATTTGCTGAAATATGGTTTTCTAAAAGAAATTGGTTGTGTTTCATGTGTTCTACCTTTTTATGCTTCTTAAATGTGTTCTATGAATATGTTAGCAGTGAAAAAAAAGTTTTATATGGTTATTGTTGGACCCTTAGTGAGATAATTTTTTAAATAATCACAAATCATGCCAATTTGAAAATCCTGATAATTCACATATAAAGTTATAACTAATTTTAATCTTTTGAATGAATAAATTATGTAACATAGTATAATACATTCCAATAGGTCAATAAATTATGGACATTTATGTTTCAATATATTTACAAGTGCATATTTACATGTAATTAATAATTTCACTTGATCTGGTACTGTTTTGTATCAGATAGAGACTTTGTAAGTTTCTTCAATTTCCCTTACACTGTTATTTAAAGGAGTCACCGTTGGATGACTCACCGATGGATAACTCACCGATCGAATAATTCACTGATCAAAGAAGACACTGATACAGGACTCATCGATAGAACAAATGACACACCGATGGACAAGTAACCAATGATCAGACACACCGATTGTTTAAGAGACTCATTGTTGGAAGAATCACCAATGGACGACACACCGTTAATTCAAAGGACTTACTGATGGATGAGTCGCTGATTAGTGACACATCGATAGTTAAAAATTAGTCTCCAATGATGAACCACTGATGTCCGGATAGATAGAGAGCACAAATGACTCACTGATGCCTAGAGTCACCGATGTCGATGGAAAGGACTCACCGATACAGAGAGTCACCATTATTGGAAGACCGATGCTGAAAAACCAATAATGACAGACCAATTACAATGACTCACTGATACTTATGACTCACTAATAGTCATAAAAACTATTTTTAATTTGTTAATTTAAATTTATATCTAATGGGAATATTTAGACAAATTAATGTTTTTGACATTATTTAATGTTTCCTGTATGATAATTGGAGGATAGTACGAGGTACATGCATGTGGGGAGATCATTATGTCTGCCGAACTGTGAGGTATAAAATAATTACAAGATGGATCATTTAAATTGAGAGATACGTGAAGAAAAGTAGCAAGAAAAGAAAAACCTATGAACTCCTATCTCTTGAGCTTACTTCCAAAACCCAAAAATTCAAAGAAAGATCATACGGGGAGATTAACACGTCAAGAAAATGATGATGATCTTACCTGAACATCTTACCAACCGGAGGTTGAAAATTTCACACTCGCGGAAGCTAGACGACATAGACTACAATAATCTGTTTTTGGAGTCAACATCCAAAAGATGAATCAAAAATAATTTCCACTACATAAAATGAGTCCATATCTTCACTGCATTACACACAGATCCTTATAAACCTTTCTCTACATCTTTATCTACATTGTGTTTATTTATTTACCTTTCTGAGCAGTGTGTGCATCTGTCTCTTAAACACACCGACTCCTATGCATAACTGGAGGATACTAGATATCCTTACACTCACACACTATTTATCCCTTTTGTATCCCACATAGAACTGTGGAAGAGGTCATGTGTGACCTGTTTGATGTTTTTCCCACAAATAATAGTTGTAGAGGTCAAGTGTGACTTGGACAACCCTATTTGCTGTTGTGAACCCCAATCTAGGGTGTGTATCAAACTTTAAATTAATTTAAACTTTTTGGTGGAAGGTTATCACCATGTAGAGATGATAAAGTCTTTTCATGATATTGAACCACTTGTTTATTTCTATTGTGCCTTTACCTTTTAGTTTTACTCTATTTTTATCACATATTCCATAAACCTAAATTGAACTATGTTTTTTAGTTTAGAAAGTGTTTATAACTATTTTTAACCAGTAGTTTATTTTCAAAAGATATATTAATATTTAGATTAGTATAGTTGACAACTAATAAATATTTTGAGAAATTAATTGAACATTCATTACTTATAAATTAACTAAAAACTGACATAGATTTTATTTTTAAATAGGTGGAAATGTTTATAGAACCATTTTTAACAGGAATATTTATAGATATCTAATTTACCCCCATATTGAGTACTCTACTCTGACCAACATTTGGTATCAGAGGATCTTAGAAATATTTCAGTTTTTAAATATTTTTCAAACCTTTTTCAACTGTGATTGTAGTTTTATTTCAAATATATTTAAATTTATGTTAATTCTAAATTTTTATCTCTTTGAAATCCTTTACAAACTTATATTATGTAAAATAGATTATAAGGACATGCTACAAATAGACTACCATTTTTAATGGCAGAAATTATGCTCAGTGGAAGCTTAAAATAAAAATACATTTAGAAATCATGGTATTTGAAATCTAATCTTATATTGAAAGTAAATATGCAATCCCTAAAATAGCTATAAATACATTAGATAAACCTACCAAGAATACATATAATAATAACCTTAATGTAATTAATTATCTATATTCTGCACTAGGAGATGAATAATTTAATCTCATATCTTCTTGTAAAACTGCTCATGAGATTTGGGACACTTTGTATGTTTCCCATGAGGGAACAAATAATGTGAAAGAAATGATATTACACTACTTATAGTATTAAATGTGGAAATTTTAGAACGAATCCTGATGAATCTACTTATGATATGTATCCTAGGATCGATTAAATTGTGAACACCCTGATTTATTTTGGAAGAGTTTTCATAGCAAAGGAGAAGATCATGAGGATTCTGCGATGCTTACTAGATAGATGGTGAGGGAAATCAGTGTCTATAAGAGAATCATGTGACATTGATACACTCCTAGTGAAGGAATTAATTGGAAATTTTATGATATATGAAGAGGAACTCAAACTAAATAAAGAGGTGGAAGATCCAAACAGAAAATATGTAGCCTTCAAGACTACCACTTCCAAGAGTAAAGTAAAAGTGAAAGTTCAAGATGTTGTTGAGAGAACAAGTAGTGAAGAATCAACTTCAGACAGTGATGAGAAAATGGCCCAGCTGGCATGGAGATTTATAAAATTTTATAGAAAGAAAAATTTCTTTATGAGACCAAACTTCAAAGGAAGATACGACAAAAAGAGGCAATTGGAAAAAGGATTGGAAGAAGCCTGACAAATCAGAGGAAATAGTTTTCTATGAATGCATAAGGAAAGGTCATGTCAAATATGACTGTCCTAAATTAAAGTATAAAAATAAGTATGAGTATAAAGATGGTAAATATAAGAAAGAAATGAGGTCCACCTAGAGTGAATCTAAGGGAAGTTCCAGTGAATCTTCTTATTCTCATAACGATAAAGAAGATATGGAAAACATTTTATTTAAGAAAAATACCTAATAGGTACTCTTAAACTCTCCTGTACCTAGTTATTATTTTTATAGAGATGAATATAAGTATGAAAATATGGAAAATAATGAATTTTTTTAATATTGTAACATGATGAAAGAAACCTATATTGATCTAAAGGATAAGTATAAATCCTTAAAGAAATAACATGATCTTACTGTAACTATTAAATCACAAATTACTACTAAAATGGAAAATAATTCCCACCTCATCAAAGAAAACAATGAGTTAAAAATGTATAATGAGAAATCAAAGAATGATTTAGAAAATTTTAATGGAAAAGATTCTCTTACTAAAATTATTGGTAAACAGATACCTCCCAAGTACACTACTATAATAGGATATTAGCCTAGACAAAGAAATTTATCAAAAACGCATTTTATAACTAAAATTGGAAAATCTACTTCTATGTCCAAAAATCACAATTTTACTGTAAGTTCCAATTCCAAAGAATCCTTCACTTCAACAAGTTTTTATGGAAAAAATGACGTTTATTTTTCAAATACCTTTTATTCTTCATATAAGAAACCCATAATAAAATTTTGGGTTCCTAAATCCTTTATTAATAATGTTTCTGGACCCAGATAAATATGGGTACCAAAATCATTTCTTGGATAAATTGTTTCGTAGGTAAACTGCCTAAAGAGTTCCTGTAGAAATATTTGGTACTTGGATAGTGGATGTTCAAGACACATGACATGAGACTACTCAAGCTTTGACAATCTCATCATGATTGATGTAGGATATGTCACATTTGGTTACAATGGTAAAGCAAAAATCATTTGCTTAGGCCAGATGAGTAACAAACTCTATTTCAATTTCAAAAGTACTCTATGTTGATGGATTAAAATATAACTTTCATAGCATATCTCAACTGTGTGATGATAGATTTAATGTCCAATTAAAAAATAAATCATCCCATGGTTTTTTTGTTAAGAATAACTTTGTATTTACTGATCTTTGAAATTATAATGCATATGCTATAAACTTAAACACACTAACATCAAAAAATGTTTCTTATATAAGCGACTTTAACAAAGAGTCCGGTATCTAGAAAATAAAACTTTGAAATTGTAATATACACTCCTTTAAGAAATTTACTAGAAAAAGTTTAGTTATAGAGATACCCAAACTAGAGTTTCCAGACAGTAGAGTGTGCAATCCTTGTCAAAAGGAAAGCAACACAAAATCTCTTTCAAACCAAAATAAGAAGTTACGACTTCTCAGCCTCTCGAGTTGGTTCACATGTACTTTTTTAGACCATCTAGATTTTCAAGTCTCAATGGTAAGCACAATGTTTATGTTCTTGTAGATAACTTCTCTAGGTATACGTGGACATTTTTCTTAGCTCTCAAAAGTGAAGTTTGCTCTCACATTACCAATTATGCTTTGACTATAGAAAATATTAGTTGACTTAAAATTAAATCCTTAAGAAGTGACCATGGTCATGGGTTTTGGAAATCAAGACATTGAATATTTTTTCTCACAAAAGGCTTATAGGAACAACTTTTATACCCCTAGGAAGCCTAAATAGAATGGTGTATTAGAAAGAAGAAAAAGAACCCTATAGGAAATTTCCCAAAATATAATTATGGAATATGACCTACCAATTTATTTTTAGATGAAGTTTTCAATAAATATTGTTACATAATAAATCGAGTCTTAATAAGACATATACTTAAGAAAACTTATTATGAGTTGTCGAATAATAGGAAACCCATGGTGAATTATTTTAAAGTGTTTGGATGTAAATTTTATATTCTTAACACTAAGATAATCTAGAAAAACTTTCCTCGAAATGTGATGAAGTAATATTCATTGGATATTCAACAATAAGAAAAGGTTATAGAGTCTTTAATAAAAGAACCAAATGTGTGGAAGAATATGTACATGTCAATTTTGATGAAATAGATCCACATGAATATAATACCTCACTAGGGAATATTGAAGAGGATATGTCAAGTCTATACATTAATGCTAAAACTTCAAGCCATCCTGTAAAAGAATCCTTTAAAACATCAAGTTCTATAAATTCTCCAGAATATAGCCATAATGAACTCGAACAAAGTGATGAACCTGAAATAACTGGCCCTACCTTTACAAGACCAACTATGACCCTTAAAACCATCCCTTAGATCTTGTAGTTGGAGATTTAGATATAGGAACACAAAATAGATCTTCATTGAGAAATTAGGTTGAACATCAAGCATTCTTGTCACAACATGAACCTAAAAATATCAATGATTTAATCAATGATAAATCTTGGGTGATGGTTATGAAAGAAAATCTTAACCAGTATGAGAGAAATAATTTCTGGAATCTTGTTGATAGACCAAAATATACCTTGACTATAATAACTAAATGTGTGTTTTGGAATAAAGTAGATGAAGATAGAAATATAATTAGAAACAAAGCTAGATTTGTTTCACAAGGATATAATCAAGAAGAAGAAATTGATTGTGAGGAGTCCTTTACACATGTATCTAGTCTTGAGGCCATTAGAATCTTACATTCCTATACAGCACACTTGGATTTCAAACATTATCAAATGGATTTCAAAAGTGCATTCTTAAACAGCTATTAAATTGAGGCTGTTATTGTTGAAAAACCCCCATATTTCACAAATACACATTTTCCAAATAATGTTATTCAATTAAATAAAGCTTTATATGGTTTGAAACAAGCTCCAAGAGATTGGTATGATAGGTTAAGTAACTTTCTTATATCTAAATGTTTTACAAAAGGAGTTGCATATCCTACTTTATTTATAAAAATAATTTCTAAAGAAGTTTTAATAGCTCAAATATATATAGTTTATACTATTTTTGGTTCTTCTAAAAGTTCTTTATGTAATGATTTTTCAAAATTTATGAAAGGTGTGTTGGAAATGAGTTTTATGGGTGAATATAAATATTTCTTGGATTTAAATTATTTCAAAACAAAGAAGGTTTTCTTATAAATGAATGTAATTATACTAAAGTTATTTTGAAAAGACATGGATTTGATAGAATTAGGAGTAGTGAAACACCTATGAGTTATACATGTAAGTTGGATCTGGATGAAAATGGTAAATTTATTGATCAAACAACTTACAGAAACATGATTGGGTGTTTTCTTTACTTAACTGCTAGTAGGAAAAATATCATGTTTAGTGTGTGTATGTGAGAAAGATTTCAAGAAAACCCTAAATGAGTCAAAATTAAATTGTGTTAAAATAGTTTTCAAATACTTCAAAAATTTAACTAATTTAGCACAGTTCTATCCAAGAGGAAAACTTTTTTATGTGGTTATTTATTCTAATTCAGACTTGGGTGGATGTAATTTAGTTAGAAAGAGAACCTCTAGAACATATCACTTTTTGGGAAAGTTTATAATTTCATGGTGTAGAAAAAAATCAAAATTCATTTTCATTATTAACTATTTTAGTAGAGTACATTACAACTGGTAGTTGTTGTGCATAAATTTTGTATATGAAACTCACTTTATTAGATTATGGATTTCAATTCATACATATCATGAATAATTTTGATAATAAAATTTATATTAACAGTTCTAAAAAAATTTCTCATTCTATAAATAACATATTGATGTTAGACATCATTTTCTGAGAGACTACTATCTAAAAGGTTGTAGAATTCTTGATTTTGATGGGATTGAACATCAATTTTCTAACATTTTCATTGAACCCTTAAAATTTGATAAAATTAGCTACATTAGAGGTGAACTAGGAATGATAAATCTATAAAGACTATCTGACCTTATCCCCTATGAAAATCTGTTTTTATGTTACACCGATCAGTGAAACTTGTCAGGTTAAACCGATCAGTGAAATCGATCAGTGAAACTGATCAGTAAAACTAATCAATGAACCCGATCAGATAAAGTGATCTATGAAACAGATCTAGTGAAATTGTTCGAGTAAAATGTTTTTTTTCAAAACGATCACATGAAAATATATGTGTAATACCGATCAGGTGAGACTGATACCTTTAGAATGAAACTGATACCGATATGGTCTTTTTAGTAAATTTGTTCATCTATTTTAAGTAAAATGACACAGTTTAGTTTTTTATTATTTTATCGATATTTTATAAAATACTTTACAAAGTAAAATCCCTAAATGATAAAATTAATTCTATCCACACTTCGACCTTTCACTACCCTCGCTCTACCTTTTGATCATTAGACGTTTTTACTTCCTTCAAACCAAAGCCTTCAGAATGGAGAGAATAAAGCGTGAAATGGAAGGACTAAGTGAATCATCATCAGGTAAGCATCAGAAAGGTAAATCTAGTAGTGTCGCAGGTTCTGTGAATATGGGGTTGGGAAGACGTGTATTGACTGCTAAGAAAGAGTTATTTTCTGAGTGGCTATTGTCGAGTAAGTCACTCCTGTGAATGTGTTGGAATCATAAGGGTGGATCACCTAGTTTGCAAAAAATGAGAGACCATTTTATCCCTAGTTGGTTCACCAATTCTATCTCAAATTTAATGTTTCTTTAAAAGGATATGAAGAGGCTAAGAAGAAGTCAGTTTTTAAGGGAAAATAAATTTCATTTTCTTTAAAGGAGTGGGCCGAATGCTTGGAGATTCCACATGAGGACATATAAGCTGATTACCAGGGTAACATTCCTATAATCTCAGATTTGTTTTAATATGAAATTTTTTTTAATATTAAATTTGTTTAAAGGAATTAAATTTAATTGAGGATTCAAGGAGATAAATAGATACTAATATAAATGGAGAGGCCAGGATGCTCTTCACGTTAATCTGACACCAAATCTGCCCAAGGAAGGGAGATTTTTCCGCTGTAAAGTGTTAGGATGTTTACCTAATTTTTTTTAGAAATGAATGGGGTGAAAGTGAATTTATGTTGGTACCTCACGGTACATATTTCATATATGATCAAACCCTCGAAAAAAATCATCTTTTTTATACTACCCATGGATGACTTCTTCAATGCTAAAGAAGTTAGGATGTGTAGAGGTTGGAGATGAGTTAATGACTACATGTAGTTGCTTTTGCCTACACAAGGACATTTTAAAAAGGATGATGATATTTTGTAACCCATGTAAGAGGATGTGGGTAGAAAATGAGGATGAACTATATGAGGATTACAGTCCCATAGATTATTCTACCAGACCAAGGGATCAAGTTGATCCAGGTCTTAAACCTTGTGAGATGGTGGTTTATTCAGATGAAGAGGGAGCAAAGCCTGAGCTTCCAAGGGAAGATGGGTCTTCTATAGATGATAGGATTGACCGAGATATAGCTGAAATCCCTATGGACAGGTCATGTGGACCTTCCATTCCACCTTTATAACTACCTTCTTGAGAACCTTTATTGGGTGATGAAGATGAGGAATAGAATGAAGTCTTTGGAGTTGAAGGGTATTTGAGCAAAAATGATTGTGATGATGAGGATGATGATGAGGAGGAGGATGAGGATGATGAATTTGATCATGTTAGTGACTCACTAAATGCAGGTAAAGAAGATTCTAGTTTTGGTGAGGAGTCTGTGCATAAAGAAGACGATGAGGCAAATGGTCAGGTTGATGTTGATCCTGTTAGACAGGATGCTACTAGTCATGATGATTATGAAGATACTGGAGATGAAGATAGACATGAGGAAGAGGTAGAATCTAAAATTACACCTATGCCTTGGAATGAAGAAGAGCCTCAAATGGATGAAGTGGCTGGAGTGGCTAGAGTTCAAGTAGAACCTGAAGTTCAGTTATTACCAGTGCCTTTGAATGTTGTTTTGGAAAGAGTATAGGAAGAAGAAGAATATGAAGCTCAAGTAGAGGATGAGCCTCAAAGAAGAATACTAAGAATTGATACTATATATCTTAGAGACTAGACATGTTCTCATGAGTGGGAGAGAAATCCAGGATTCATTCTGTTTGGGCTAGACTATGATTCTGATGAGGAGATGGTAACCCCACCAACCCCATAAGTAGCGGAAGTGGAACCTATTTCTCCTGATTCACCAGTCTTACCTACTAATGAGAATTTTGTACCTGTGGTGCCTAGTGATAATGTCAATAAGGCTGATCTAGAACAATTCAAAGCTGATATATGTGAGTCAGTGAGATCTTCTATTGGAGTCAGAAATGAAGCTTATACTTCCATGAGTATTTCAGAAGCCGATGATTCTAGGATTGAAATAATGGCGATTCAGTCGATTCAGTGTAACCTAATCACTATATCCAAGACCATAGTGAGGGAAAATAAAATGCTGAGAGAATAATTGAAGATAATGAGTAATGAATTGGAATATATGACCACTGATTTCAATACCACTCATGGTGGTGTTATGGAGGTTCATAGGAACCTGGTTACAAATCTATTGAGTGAAAATTTGAAGAAGTTGAAGGTGGATATTGTAAAAATGATCTCTAGTTCATTTAGTTCTAAAATTACCAGTCCTGGAGCTGATATAGAGTCCCTCAGGACTATGGTAAGAGAAGAGATCAGGGGTGTTCATTAGGACTCTGATAAATAGACTCTTTCCAACGTGCACAGGAACATTGATATTTTTTATAATATGGTGAGATAGTGTATAAATGAGGCATCTTCTGCTCAAAATGATATTAGAGAAAATTTGGGAAAGTATTTTTCCAAAATTTACACCAAACATAATATGAATAACAACTTTAAGTACTTGGCTGAGAATCCCCAAATTCCATCTGTGACAGAGGCAAGTGGGTCAGTTGAGGGATTTTATACCCACTTTGGAGAAGTTCATAGAGAACCTGGAAGATTTTGGAAAATATATACCAAATGGGGGTCAAATAATCAAGGGTTTTTCATGTTTTTAAATCCTTACCTACATGTATAGAATGAAGCAATATTGTTCCCAACAGCTACTTCCATCATACCTGGTTCACTGCATCCTGCTCAGATGATAGTGTCTCAAGCCTTATCTCAAATCAAGCCAGTGATCACAGAGAAACCTCAAAGTCGTGTTATGTTAGAGAGGAGACCAAGCCTTTCAGCTAATTTTCTTATAGGTGTTGCCTTACCTTGTGTTTCCATTCGTTCAGTCCTTCCTATATCCACAACACCACCTCCTAAACCTTTTATTGACCTTTCAGACAAAGGGAAAGCTCATCAAAATCCAAAGCCTTAGTTGTGGATCATTTATTTGATAGGTATTTTTACTTTTCTATTAATGGTTGTACTCTTTTTACATTAATTAATATCAATATCCCATCACTATGTTTCTACTTTTCATTGTGTTATTTTTCTTTATTCTTTATGTTTCCTTTCACCTTTTTTCTAATCCAAAAAAGAGGGAGATATCTGTTCATGCCATCAACTCTTAATCTGAGAGAAATATGTGGATGTAATAAATTCTTAATCTAAGGTGGAGAAATCTCATAATCAACAAAATATATATATCCCACCTCTGAGAACCTTCTATATATATCCTCTGATACTATAATTGAGGGGGAGTTTAAAAATAAAGACTTTAGTTATCATGATAAATCATACTCACTGTTGGCATGCTAAGTCAAGTAATTATTATTACTTAACATCTTGTATAACTCATTAATTCCATGATTTGTGTTTATCAAAAAGGAGGAGATTGTTGTACACTTTTTGAGCTAGTTTTTTTTAATAATAACAAATCATGACAGTTTGTAAATCATGTTAATTCACATATTAAGTTATAAATAATGTTAATATTGTCAATGATTATTTATAAATTAATAAATTACGTCACATAGTATAATACATTTTCATAAGACAATGAATTATGGATATTTATGTTTCAATATATTTATATGATTATATTTACATGTAATTATGAATTTCACTTGATCTGGTACTGTTCTGTATATGGAATACACTTTGTAAGTTTCTTCAAAGTCCTTAACACTGATAGTTCAAAAGATTCATCATTAGTTGGCTTGCTGATGGATGACTCATGGATCCAAGAATTCACCAATAGAAGAAGACACCAATGCAGGACTCACCAACAGAAGAAACAACACATTGATGTACACGTCACCGATGATCCATCACACTGATAGATTAAGTGACTCACAGTTGGATGAATCACTGATGGGAAACACACCGTTAGTTCAAAGGACATACAGAAAGACGATTAACTGATAGGATACACACCAATAGTTCAAAATGAGTCACCGATGACGACTCACCGATGCCCAGATAGAACGATAGAAAAAATGACTCACCAATTCCTAGAGTCACCGATACCGATGGAAAGGACTCACCGATACAGAGAGTCATTGATGTTGACAGACTGATGCTAACAGACCGATGTCCATGACTCGCCGATACAAATGACTCACTGATAGTCATAAAAACCTTTTTTTAATTTGTTAGATAAAATTTATAGCTAACAGAAATATTTAGAAAAATTAATTTGTCTGACATTATTTAATGTTGTCTGCAAGATAATCATAGGATAGTATGAGGTACATGAATGTGGGTAGATCAATCTATCTTCCAGACCTCAAAGTATAAAAGAGTTGCAAGATGGATCATTCAAAGTGAGATATATGTGCTGAAAATTAGCAAGAAAAGAAAAACCTGTGAACTCCTGTCTCTTAAGATTACTTACAAATCCCAAGAATTAAGTGGAAGAAAATATGGTGAGAATAACAAGTTAAGAAAATGATACTAATCTGACCAGAACATCTTACCAACAAGAAGATGATCATTTCACACTACTAGAAACCAGACCACATAGACTATGATAGTCTATTTTAGAGTCAACTTCCAAAAGAGTAATCAAACTTCATTTCCACTACATAAAATGAGTCTAGAGCAACATTTCATAACACTCAAAGCCTTATAAAATTTTCTCTACATATTTAACTTTTTTATTTATTTATGTTTCTGAGTAGTGTGTGTATCTGTTTGTTACACACATGGAATCTTTTGCATAATTGGAGGATAATTGATACCTTCCGACTCTCACTCTATTTATCCCTTTTTTATCCCATGTAGAACTGTGGAAGAGGTCATGTTTGACCTATTTTTTGTTTTTACCAAGACGAGTAGTTGTAGAGTTTAAGTGTAACCTGGACAGACCTGTGTGCTGTTTTGACCCCGATCCAGGGTGTGGATCAAACTATAAATTAATTTAAACTACTTGGTGGCATGTGATCACCAAGTGGAGAGGATTATGTCTCTTCTTGAGACTAAACCTCTTTTTTATTCTTGTAGTGTATTTACCTTTTAGTTTTACTCTGTTTTATAACATATTTTATAAAACTAAATTGAACTCTGATAGTTTTTTTGGCAAGTGTTTATAACTATTTTGAACCAGTAGGTTCTTTTCAAAAGTTATATTAATATTTATATTAGTATAGCTGAGAACTATTCAATCTTTTGAGAAATTAATTAAACATTCAGGACTCTTATAAATTCACTACAAACTAAATTGGATTATATTTTTTTATAGGGGGAAATTTTTATAGAACAATTTTTAACCAAAAAAATATAGATACTCAATTCACACCTCCTCTTAATTACACTACTCTTACCAACAGGTTTGTCATGCTTATATACATGAAAGAGGTTTTTCTTATGGAAAGTGGTAATTTTTTTTATATTTATCCATATTTCTTGTTGTGTGTATGTGAATTTGGGTATCTATGTGACATGTGGAACAAAAATTGATCACAAAGGGAATCCTAGGTATTTAGGTAGGCATAATAGGACTAGTATTCTAGTTGGAGTGATGGGGAAAAGGCATAGTTTCTTCTTTCAGTATTGACGCTACAATACTAACTAAACTATGAAGATGATTGAAGACAGAAGAACTTTTTATAAATTCATCTCTAGTGTCTTGTGAACAAGGATGTTCTAGGACATTGTTTATATACCATTATCACTACGATATGGGGTTCCTAGGGCCCCACTATTTCTATTACATTTAAGTACATCCCGTGGTAATCTTGTAATGTGTTTCTTACCATAGATATATGTTGGAACTTGCTCCTATGTTAATTTTCAAAGATTAATTATATTAAAATCATTTTCCTTAAAATGTTTTACTAAAAATATTTCTAAATCTTTTCCTAAAACTTTCATGTTAATTTTTCTTTTTGTGTTATCGAATGTAATCTCTATTCGGGTGGAATTTTAATGGGTATTAGCTCACTCCCTACATATACCATTTCTTTTATAGAGACTTTGTTATGTTTGACTGAGGTAAAGACAAGACGTTCTATGGTGGTGATGTTGGATCTAGTTTCTAGTGTTCCTATCTTTCATGTGCTAGTGGATGTGCCTTGAGGGTGATGACTCTCTTGTTGCATTAAGGTTTTTGGGTTCGATCTATCTTTTTTCCTCTTATTTCAAGATTTTGGTTCTTGTTTTATGTTGTGAAATGTTTAACTGGATTTTTTTGTGTCTCTTCGGTTCTAGAAATTGTTCTTAGTGTGTTTTTTTTATTATTTAGAAGGGATCATGGTTGGTTATTATGGGTGAAATCATTCCCAAAAGTATATTTTTGATGCCTTGGATCTAGCTTCTAGCCTGTGGGGATTAGGAATACCCTTGGGGCCAGGACATGGCTCAGGTTGGGTGTGGGATTAAATGGAACCCTAATCAAGTTCGTAGAATTTATCTTTGGATGAAATCTCACACTTATTATTTTAAGGGGATATTAATATCACCATATTATCACATTTTACCCTTTTATGTATCCATGATTCTGGTACTTTAGCTTGGAATAATATTCCCACTACCTAATCAATATTTTCAAACCATATTGATGTTTAACTCTTTACACAACCCCCAAGTTTTTTCTACTCTCACAAAAATTGAAGCCAAGAATATTAATACATATAAAAATGAATCATATTCATAAGGTAGATGAACACTTCATGAATGTGAATAGTTATTTAGGAGATTGAAAATCTCCACATGCATAATCATTGAGTTGCAAATATCCAACCTCATTAACTAGCCTAGAAAAGGCATAAGCCTCCATCTAGGTAGGTATTCTTGCCCCATGTCCCTTTACCTGAGGATAATTTACACATGATAGAGTCAAATTAATCATAACTCTAATACCTGATATGATAAAACATTATTCTACAACTAAATTCAATTTCATAACTTTAATTAAAAATTGAGTTCAAGCTATATGGAAAATTAAATTCATTATAGATTCAATCCTAACATGTAATGTAAGTCTCTATCCTAGAAGCAGCTTAACAGTTTGAACTAAATCATACACAACCTTCACATTTATTAAAAATGAATATAGCATGAAATAACCTTTAAATAAATGAAAAATTCGAATATTTAAACTTTAGAAAAATATTTATGAACAACTAATAAATAAAATCTAATTATAAACTCATTTATACTTTTCATATTTAACATTATGGATATTTCATATTTTTTAATATAGGCATTTTTTGTTCATTCATAAACAAACTTGTTCATATTTATCGTTATATGGAATTTTTAATTCAAATATATGTTATTTTTGGAATAATTAACAATTTACAATGGAATTTAGATTATGTAATCATTTTTCATAATATAAATATCATATAAATAATAATTATTTAATCACCAATCATATAAATCATAAAGATAAATTCTTACTTGGATTAAATAATATCCAAATAAATCCATTTAATTTGATCAATTAAAAACAATTAATTATGAAAATTTCATAATTCGAATATAAAATTTTAAAGTTTTGGCCTTATTTCATAATTTATAAAATTTTATAAATTATCACTTTTGAGATCTAAAAAACCCTTTTATGTCTAGATCATAAGTCATGACATATATATTGTTAAATGAAAATTCAAATAAAAATATTTCATATTTAGTAATAAAATGTTCCATGAAGATTTAATTATTAATAAAAATATTAAATTTAAATAATTTATAAGAATTTTATAAACAAATATATCCCAAAATACCTTTTATAATGATTTATAAAATTTTTATAAACTGCCTAATTCATTTTATATGTTAAAAACAATTTTTTTATTTACCCTTAGTCACAGGTGAATTCCTATATAAGGGTAAATCCTTCAAACATTATGAAAACCATCTAGAACCCCTAGTGTTATGGTAAGTCACTACCTACCTTTATGAAGCTTAAATATTATATGTTGTGTAAAGGTAATATTAATATTACCTTTATGAAGCTCATTTTCAATAATGTTAGACCCTTATGTGAATGATTTATATAAGGGTATGTCGTGATATACCTTTATGAAATCATATGTAACTGATGTGTAAATGTAAGAGAGTACTTTATATCCACACCTCTCTAAGAAATATTATTGAATAATGGTGTATTTATTATATATCCATGTTTCACATAAGGGTAAGTTGTTGGTTACCTTTATGCAGTATTAGGAAAAACCCAATTACACTTACATACCAGCATATTGTTTATGTTTAAACATATTTAAGGGTAAAGAGTATCATGCCCTTATATAATCCATTACACGTAAGGTTAATATCATGTGACCTTTACGTTGACTGATCTAAGTTAGGTTATGGAGACACGACCCTTACATAGAGCACCCTTTATGATAGTAAAGCCTTGGATACCCTTACATATATCATTTTGGTATTAGTAAGGTCTTGGTTAAATTTATGTAGTCTATATATGTAAGGTTAAATACTTTACAAAATTAAATATCAAAATATTTGATATGGTCCATTGTTTTTTGATTTCTTCTTCATTTCATCGCATGTTTCATAAAAATTAAACATTAATCGCACTGATAATATAAATGGGTTTTGTTATAGTATAATAACATTTATCAGATCAAGTGCATGTGATTAAAAACCCTTTTTCAAGGATCACCATGAACGAAATATAAAATTTCATATTGAATCCAAAAATAAAGAAACATTATAAAACATGGATATCAATCGCAAAAGAGTCATTGTAATAATTGTTCTTAATCTGATGAGTTTGATAAAGATCCCCAAAGTGTAAAACATAATTATCCCACCTCTGTAGGTATCCATAGTCTAATCCAAATCATTTTATGTTTGGATATGATTCACCATTTCCTCCATGGTATGCTAGTACCTCATATGCAAAAGATAATGATGAAAGAGATCTTCTAGATCCAAGAAGATTCGGCCAATATAATTTGGAAAACCCACACACATTATCATCACATGGTAATAGAATATATAGATAATAAATTAAACTCCTTGATTATACAATCATTTATTCATTAATTAAAATGCACAAATAAATTCCATCGCCAGTTAATTCATTTAATGCATTTACTCCCTTCACATTAAAACTCATATAATGGGTTTATAAATGATAGTGTATGTAGTGATGGTTGGGTGTCCAATACACATTAAATAATATACACAATGCCTGAAAATAAAAAATTTGTTGAAAATTGATATATATCCCACAAAAATATCATATATAAATATCAATTTAGGGCATATCTTCTTTAGTAACAATCATTAACCACATCTCTACCATTCTCTTACGGAAAATGAAAAATAACAATTGTGTGTATGTGTGTACTACCACCTCCATGAAGTTTCCGGTTTCAGTTTCCTTCACTACATTACATGGTTGGTCCTAATATAGAATTTAATAATTCAATATGATATTTATAAAAAGTTTTATATTCTTAAATAATAAACCATAATATACATTTCCCTTATTCTATATAAAATGAAATCATCCTCCTTGCATATGTGCGAACTACTACCTCCATGGAATGGTGTATTCATTTTTTCATTACCAAATTTGATGGTTGGTCATGAGAATTTTTTTATTGAATTAATATTAATTTTATTATATTTTTTTTTATTTTTATTAGTAAAACTTTACAACCTATTAAAAAATAAAAGCAATAAAAGATCATTGTAAATTTAGACATCTAAAATGGTCATACTAAGAGGAAAAAAATCATATTATGTACTATTCTTGTATTCATTAACACTACATGTAATTATCCTTAATTTTGATTTATCACCTCAATAAAACCTAATCAATATCATTTTCCCTATACAGTAATGATATTACAACTAAATCACTCATAATCATTTTTTAATTATCAAATGTTTATGTTTGGGTCAGTCTAACCACTAACATCAACAATTCAATATAATAATATCATGTATGAATATTAAAATATAATTACTAATAATATATAATATAAAAAATTAAATAATAATTTTATTTTATTTTTTTATTTTTAAATTAATATTATACTCATTAATTAAGAAACCAATGTTTGTTTGTTAAAAACAAAAAAATAGGAACATCATTCATTTTAACTTTAAGGATCATAACCAAAACTCTAATAGAATGAAGTTATAACACTATAAATATTTATAAATCATAAAATCCAATAAATATTATAATCCTATAATGAGGAAATTTGGGATAATAATAAATAATAATACCATTATTATGAAACTAAATAAAAATAATCATGAATACTCACACCTGATAATGAAAATAAAAGAAAAGAAAATAATATACATGTATAAAATAATTATAAATAATGTATATAAAGGTTATATATATGAATAAGGTTATAAAATTGGTTATTAAGATATATATTTTATATATTGAAGAATCAAAAGATTTAGTGGAATTAGGGAATGAAGGTAAGGGTTTCTTGGTCTAATTTTCGAATCCATGAGACATGTTTTATTTTTTGCACCATGTTTTTGTATATGTGGGGTATAAATTTATTATTTGATATTTTATACCAGGAATTATATTTTATTCATTGTGTTTTAAGATCAATTTAAATCTATCACTTTCAAAGGTTTTTTGATTTAATTGTCACTAAAGCCGTAAAATATTTTGATGACTCAAATCTTGGTCATTAAGTTATAATTCATCTTATTGAACTTTATTCTTCTACTATTGGTTTATTATTTCTAAATATTTTATTTCATGATATATTATTTTTCTCTCTGATGATAATAAATTTTAATTCAAATATTTTACCTTGATTAATTAAATTCCCAAAAAAATATCTTTATTAATAATTAGTCTCACCTACTTTAATGATGGTTTCCCCTACTATCCATATTTTCCTTTCTTTATAATGTTCTCCTTTATATATGGGAACTTTAATATTTCAATAAAATGTGACCTTCACATTTACCATTTTCAATTTTCAAAAACATTTTTTAAATCCCTTTTTATGTTTTTGGTTTCAACAGATGTATTTAGAAATATTAAAATGGTTTTCCTTACATGATCATTTTTTTTATTCCAATCATCATTTAATATAAAAAAAATTATATAATTATAAAGGATTAAATATTGAATATCATATGTAAAAGTATATTTTTTATAATATTTTTATTATACCTTTTCAAGAAATATTGTTGAATGTGACTTATAATATCATATTTTTTTAATAATGAAAATAATGTTTTCAAAAAACTCATTTATGATTTGGTTTAAATCTTATTTATCTTTAAAGTATTTTCTACCTTTAAAATTTGTTTTCATGAATCACCCAGAAAATTATCTTTTGAAATACTCTTTTTGGGTGATAGAATTATAGGTATCAACCATATATATTCTTGAGGTCAATTTTGATGATACAATCTAGAAATATTCTAAAACATATTTTTTTAAATGGGTTTTTTATTGTGTTATGGATGATTGTTTCCATGAGTCTCGCATATGAATAGATAATGATGGATGGGGTCCTATATCTCCCTTTAATGCATTGGTTGAAGTTTTATTTCACATGAGCTCAAAGAGGGTACAAGGGTTTTTAGCCCAACCCCAAGAGAGTACATAGTTAGTATCCCAAGACGATGTAGGTAAACATGTTATTTTTCTAGTCCAAATAGGGTACATGGGTAGTATCCCAAGACCACGATGTTAAATGAGTTATTATACCAAACCCAAGAGGTTATATGAGTAGTCACCGTATCCCAAGGGGGTATACGGGTTGTTATTTCTAGACTAAGAGGGTACATGAGTAGTATCCAAGCCCTAAAATGGTACATGGGTTATTATACTAAGATAAAAAGGGTATATGGGCAATAGTCCAAGCCCGTGAGGGTAAATGAGTTGTTTCCTCAAGAACACTATGTTATGAGAATAAGGCAACAATTCCCACACTGTCGGGTTATGATTTCATATGCTTTCACATATGCCACATTTCTATGTTATATGTTTATGTTATGATACCAGGAATCATGTTTATTAGCTCATGATTTCTAAACTCATATTACATGGTATATGTTTTATAATTTTTGACTTCATGTCATTCTATTTTGTCAATTATGGAAATCTTATGGTTCTATATTCTTCTTAACAAGTGATTTCTCCCATGATCATGATTTATCATATTCTTATTATCTGACCCTTGATGAAATACAATAGAGTTTTACCTTAATGAAAATTTGATATCACTCTATATTATGTTTCTATTCCCCATGTTATGAATATAATTAAGACTTATGAGAATTCTAGATAAGGGTTTATGGAGAAATTTTCACAGGTATCATAAAAAACATTCTTATGTAGTTGATCTTCAAAGTCACTAAACCTACCTTTCTTGATATTATGTGATTATTTATGAGATATAATTATTAACTTATGGATATAATGTCCAATAAATGTAAGTCTATACCCCTTGACCGCGGAATAAATCCCTCTATTTTGGTTGAAACCCCTTACTTTTTCCTTTAATGATGTGTTCAATGGAGTAGGGGAGTTCTTGTGAGTGTGCTGGGGGATCAGGCTTAGAATTATAGTTTTTAGAGATAAAACATGTTTCACATGGTTGGTAATAACCATTAACACAAATAATATATCCAAAAAAACATAGGTTCATGGTTTGTCAAACTCTGTGAAGGGTCTTGGGAAATTGTTTGAATGTATATAGTAAATTGTATAGGCATGTACGACAGTTGGTGCATGGTTTATAAAACCAAAAACAATAGAATTTCAAGATGTAATGTTCCAGTAAATGAGGTTATAATGGTTGGTGAACTATTTTTCAAACCATGTAACCAAACTGCACACCCCCTTTGAGAAGTGGAAAGTTACCTTTTTCCCTTATGACTTCAAACCCATTTTTACCATATTTTCTGTTCATTCATGGCTAAAAGCTCCTCCATCACACACCCCACTCTTCTCCATTAGATATCTGTGGAACTCCTTAGACTATTTTATAATTATACTTATATTTGAGGTGATTAACGGATTTATGTCAGCCTATAACTCATTTTACTTCCCTTATTCTTTTAAACTGAAGGCTTCTGAGTTCTCACCACATAAAGCTAATATGCCCAATTTTCAAGGATTTTTCATATTTTCTCTATTTCTATAATTTTTTTGTGAACCAATCCATTCTATAGGATGAGTGGGTCTCTCCAATTTTATTATAGTTGGATTAAGTGTTTTCTAATAAATTATTGCCTTCATATTTCTTTTTGGTATGCTTTGTAAAAATGGATTATTAGATGATTGACATTATGACTAAATTAATATTTTAGTTTCATTAGGGGTTTATTGAAAATTCACTTGGGAATAGATAAATGTTATTTCCTAATAATAACAATCATTAAATCTATTTAATCAACATTTTAGGATTTTACCATGCGGAAGGGTGATTGAAATTGGGTGGTTTTGGTCTTCCCTAGGTAATATATCATTTTAATTTGAAATTTCTATTTACTAGGATGACCTTTAATAATAGATAATGCTCATGGAATTAGAAATCATAAATGGAGTTGTTAATAGAATTAAATGGACTTTATGTCTTGAAGTTTAAGTTTTTTTTAAATGTTAAATGAACCAAATTGGTGAATCGTTGATTGAAATGTATAATTTCCTTATTTCTATATATGGTTAATGAATTATTGATATTAACTGAATTGGTTATGATCATTGGAATTTCTTTGAGGGATTCCGTGGATTATTTATCAAATGAATTTGTGTGGAATTACATGGAATATCCTTAGATTCCACTAGCGGGATCTCGTGAATGTCAATAATGAATACAAACTTAGATTCAATGTGGTCTGATGCTATGGAATTATTTAAGTTAGCCATTGGATTATACATAGATTCATTTTTTATAATTCATGGGATGTATCCCCCTTGGATTTGGGTAGCATGTAAGTTTATTTAATTCCATGGATTATTTTCTTGGATTCTCAAGGTGTAACCTTGTTGAATTCCATGGGATAAGCTCCCCAGATTCGACTCAATTATTATTATTCTAGAATGGATTAGTTGTGAGCCTTGGATTCCAATTGAGTTGTTATTTAGAATTTCAAGGGAGCTACCTTGAGTTAATACTAAACTATTGGTTTTAATTGGAAATTTCTAGAAGATAATTCCCATATGATCCTTGTGGATTACCCTCAGGATACATGATTTTGGTTGCCTTGGTGATACATCTTATAACAGGATTGAGATACCATACTCCCAACATGATCAAAGTTACCAGCATTGGCCAAAGTTGGTAGTGTCAAATTAGGTTATCCTATAGAGACCCAATTATTGAATTAGTTCTAGATATATATTTATCTTTTTATTCTTACTTCTTCATTTATTTAAAGTGCACCATTATAATGCATTCTCATGGACTGGATTTTCATTAGACACTATTGGTGGTGGCCTATTGAGTTGTACTCAAGTCCTGATTAATCATCTATTTCACATGGTTACTGAATCATATGATCCTTTTTAAAAGGTTATAGGTTTGTGGAATAACTAATATAGATTCTTGATTGTATGGATAGGTAGTATTTTTTATCTAGGGGTCAAGCTGGATCCTATTGCTTCCTGAGGTCATGATGTATTTTTTCATTTTTACAATTTTTTTGCAGTTGGGATAGTTGTACATAGTTTTATTAATATTTATTCCATTTATATATGAATATATAATTCATTTATATATTATATGAGATGTCATTTAGTGCTTTAGCACCTATCATATATTAATTTGGATTTGATTCTTATCTATGATCTTATTGTACTTTAATTATTTAGTTCTATTTTTCTCACTTTGGTAATCAGATCAGAGTCTCCCTATGATAACCTCACAAACCCTCACTATTATTCAGCATCCTCTGGTGTATAGGGAGGTGTTCTTGAGTCCATGTGGGGCATTGGACTAGGAAACCAGTTCAATGGAATCTTTCTCAGGGTGTGAAAAAATTGTAGCGTAGGTTTCTTTTCTTTTTTCATACTATTTTGGAATAGTAGGAAATGTACTTTGATGTGTTAGAGATTGGTAATGAGCTTGTGACTTGGGGTTTCAACCCTATATATGGGGAAAATCCAATTTTGTCAAGGGTTCTAATTGTGGTTATTCATTTTTTCTTTTACAGTTAACTAATTTCCACTTGTAGTAGTGCACTAGGGTGTAATTTTATATATTTATAATCCTTTAATTATTGGTTGGTATGGAAAGAAGTCGTGTGAATTCAATTATCATGCTAGACACATAGTATTAATATTTCATCTGTATATTGCTTGTGATTGGTAGTATCTTGGAATTAACATATTGTGGTGTTTGACATATTATCTATGGATTATATCTATTAGTAATTTATATCTACCTAGGGTTGAAAATTATTTATATGGGTTGGTTATTTAATGTTTTTATATCCATCTATATGGTGTATTTTACATATAAATGTATGGTGTCATTTTACTTGGCTAACTCCTTGGATGAAATTTAATCAAATGGTTATATGAAAATGAGTTACTAAGGTGATGTTTTAGAAAAATAGTGTGTTATTAAGTATCTTATAAGATTCCTTCCTTTATAAATTCTAAATTAAAACCTAGTTAACCAAACTAGGCTGTGATTCTAAATAAATGATTATTTCTAAAAACGTTAACTCTTGATAAAAATTAAAAAGGATTAAAATGTAAATCCATAGGAATAAAGGCATGTGGATTTTTTTAGTGAATATTCCTTGATAGAGAATGAGGGTTATAATAACATGGATTCATATTACATGAAACTACACTTAAATGTTGGGTTCTAAATTTTGAATCTAAATTGGTGTTTGTTAAATGGGGTGTTAGTCACAAAATAAAGGTGGTTTCCCTATATACATTAATATTAACACTTCATATGAAAACACTATTTTTATAGACATTAAAATTGTATTGGAACTAGAAAGTAATAAGACCTACAATTCGATGATATATGATAACCAAATCAAATCAAATAATGAATTTGGTTAAATAAAATTCCAATAAGAAACTTATTTGGTGTTTTCTCTCATAACTTGTTAATGGAGTCTTATTTAATAATTATTTGGAACATGATACTAGATAAGACAACATAAAAATGGAAAACATGTGAAATATAGAGATCCATATATAAAAGATAAAATGTAAAACCTTCTGGAATTGTGGTTTGTAACCTTTAGTGGAAGGAGGGGCTCAGGGAAGCAGTCGTGTTGTGACCATGTGTGAATTTTGTTGACCCGTTTTAAAGATGATGGGTCTAGGGAACAAGATTGAATTTTTATACCATTATGTCATGCATGTTTCTATGTATATATGTGAGAACATTGATATCATTGTTTTGTTTTGGTATGTTAGCTAACGTTTGATGTTGATATGGTTCTTAGGATGTTACATGAGGGATATGTCTTGATGTTTTGTGGTTTCTTAGCGAGTTGTAAGGATATTTAGACCCTTATATGTGACTTTAGTTCTAAGGGACTCAATGCATAGTGATTCTTGAGGGTGACCCATTAGGGGGGTAAACTTTCATTATGGTTTGATTATATAAATGAATCATGGTATTATTCATCAGATTAATTTATTAGTGAATATAAATTTATATCAAGTTATATTTCCTACACTTTAAGTTCCTTTGGTTTATGTGGAATAGCACTTATTCTTCTTACACCCACATCTTAAAGGATGTTTATAGAAGTAAGGATCATTCCAGTGAATATTTGGTTATCTTTTGGTGGGGTTTTCTAGAATGTGGATAGCTATGATCCTAGATGGGTAATTCTAGGGTTTTAGAAGCATGTTAAAATGGTCTATATTGGAACTAAGGAATAGTATGTTTATGAGGGCATGAATTTTATGCATGACGATTACTCGAGAATGATTGGGTCAAGTGAGCTTGTTATGGTGAGGTCTTTTGGTTTGGTCATGGGGTGCATGGTGGGTGATGATGTCTTGGGAATGGTTGATGATGGTTTGTTGGTTACCTATCATTTAGGGTTTTAGACACCCTAAGTGATTGTTCTCATTGTGTCCTGGCTATTTGTGAGGGTGATATCATTTTTATGACCATCCCTTGGGGTTTTTAAGATATTTTCAATGTTGTGAAGAATGTTAGATGCTCCATACTAAAATGAAACTTTGGTGAACAGTGGTCATGGGGTGAGTTGTGGCTTGGTTAAATGCTTCACCCAGCATGTGAGTCAGTCTTGGTATTGTGATATATAAGATATTTTGAGTTGACAGTTGGAAGTGGTCATCGTGGTATGAGAGACCTCTAGGTTTTAGAAGTGTCTTTGTGGAAAGATCCCATGTGTGTGATGTGGTTTAGTTTCAGTGATGTCACTAGATTACTTGGGAGTAAGAACCCATTCACTCCTCCATGTCAAGTGGTGAATTATTACTACACATAGGGTTTTCTTGGTCTATAATTGGCGAAATTGGTCATTTTTTGCTCTGTGATGAATCAGTATGGTCTTATAGGATCTTGAGAAATATTTCAATATTCATGTCATGGTGACTATGCGTTCATGAATTTTTAGAGCATAGTAATGGAACCCCAGTGGTTCTGATAAGAGAGTTCCTCTCAGAGTGAGGTATCCAAGAAATAGTAGATGCTTTCGTCCATTATTTCTTGTGGATTTTGTGTGAATTAATTTGTCCCCCTGAATCTTTGGTGATGACCTAAAGGATTGGGGTGTAATATCACCATCAATCCTCATTGATCCTAAGCGATAAATCAGGGGAAAATGATGTGGGTGATCATGGATTGAAGGGTCCAACATGTGTATGTGGTGGATTAGGCCCGTTGAATTTGTTTCTGAGGGTGGAAAGTAATGTATAATGGTGGATGTTTGGGGGTGCAACAGTTGTTTCGAATGAGTATTTGGTGGAATCCATAGATGAAATTATTGTAAGTCATATAAGAGTAGTTATTGGTGTATCATGGGTGAAAATAAAGACAAACCTTTGGGTGGGAGTATCAATTGTTCATATAAGTATAGATCCTCATGTTATGAAGTTGTCTATTTGGTGAGACTATATGTTACATTGGAGGATCTAAATTTTCTGAATTCTTTGAAGGATGAAAGAAATAAATTTAGATACAATTTATGATAATGTTTGAATATATACATCATCTTGAGATAATTCAGAAATGTTATGATGGTGGCTACAATCGATGGGGAATAGATTGTCATGAAAGTGCAAGATGTAGGTCATATATGGTTGGATTTTTAACTATGAATTCTTGTAATGACCCAAATGTGAATAAAAACCCCCTCTTTAATTAAATTTCCTATATATATGTAAATAAAATGCACTAATTTTGTTTTATTATATAAATTTGAATTTAAATGACCATTATGTATCATTACCGTTGATAACATAGTCGTGGAGCGGTGATAACATGACTAGTATAGATATAGGGTTCTAGAAATCCTTTTGACACAGAAAAACGAAGTGATGACCTCAACTAGTAGGATCATTATATATGAATCCCATTTATCAGAGATTATGAGGGAAATATAATTTATGGGCTTTTCCCTAGACCAATCCCAAGCAAGGATCTAATAACTTAATCATGAGAAAAACTGCTTATGGGAGAAGTTCCAGCTCATCGAGGTCACGACCCAAACCATGTTCACCAAACGGCCCCATGAAAGCCCCACCATCATGAACATTACTCTGAGGGCGTATTCTAGTTTAATAAAGGGATATGTATCAATACCCAAGCAATAATATTATTTACATTATTTTGTATAGAATAATGAATATACTTTCATTCTATTGTTTCTACTTAGTGAATGATTTTTAAAGAACAAATAGTATTATTGGTTAATATTCAAACTCAATTAAGAAACATATTTTGATGAGATAATTTATTTTTGAAATAAATAATATCTTAATAAAATAATATTATTAAATTACATTTATTAAATATAAATTATCAAGTAATTTTTAATAAGTAAAATATGATTTTGTTTAAGGTTTAAAAATTATTTTTGTCATAACCAATCAATTTTCTATAAATGTTTGTTTTTTATTTTAAAAGTTTAAATTCATATATTTATAAAATTATTTAGATAAAATGAATATTATTTTTTCAATCAGGCATCAAAATTATCCAACTGTGAATTTTTCTTGATTTTCTGAGACAACTGAATTTTTGCCTAAAAATTAAATACCATATAAATATATAGTGTGTTTAAAGACATCATAATGACACAATAGTGATGTTTTATATATTATAAAGGGTATATTTGGAAAATACATGTTTTACCTTTAAAATAGTTTTATTTTATATTTTTTTATTTATTTTATAATGCCTTAGTGAAACTTCCAAGACTTATTAAATATTTTAAGATTTTAAAATAATTTCCTTGAGAGTGTGAATCAACTCAACATAATAAAGGGAAACTTATTAATATTTTTTGAACTTCACCTTATAAAATAATATTTTCAACTCCCCTTTGGTAGAGAGCATTGGTAAAAACCATGGGATGATTTTTGGTATTGAATATTTTATTATGAGCTCTCCAAAACCAAAATAATAAAGAATTCTCCCTCCTCCCTTATATAAACCCACCAAAGATATAATTTATCTTCAATAAATCTCCTTTAATAATGTAAAAACTCTTTTATATACTCCCTATAGTTCTCCCAAGGATCCACCAATCTTCCAATAAGCCTCTCATAAGCCTTTGGAGTCACACACCCAAGTAAGGGGTCCTCACTTTCTCACTTTTATTCAAGAAACTACTCTTTCTTATTTCATTTTATTTTTAATTATTAAGGATGATGTATGTTTTCACACCTCCACCATACTTCCATTATGATTTTTAAATGATGAGAGAGCCTTATATCTATCATTAAATCATCTTAAGTACACCTGTTACCATACTGAAATCTTGTACTGTAACTTTCACTCTCCTCTTTTCCCAAGCACTCCTTTTGGGGCATATCATTTAATTTCAATTTGAATGTATTAGGATATGTTCATACATAATCCCCTTGTTTTCCATTTTATTTAAAAATAATTATATCTTCCCTTGACTCTCATTAATTCATCCATTATCCTTTATATACACCCGTTACCATATTGAAATATCAAAAGGGATCCTCACTTTTATCTTCCTTTCAATTCAAGAACCATTCTTGAAATTAATATTAATAATGTTAATTGGTTATATTTTAATAATTTTATAATAAATTGTCTACTATACATTTTATGTAACTTAAATGATTCATCATTTATCCTCCCCCATTTATACCCTTACCTACGCCGTTACTACGCTGATATTCCGTAAGAGATTTCTCACTTCTAATTTTCATTCAGGCACTTCATTTGTGTTATGAATATTAAATTTCATTTCATATGTTGGTATATTATGTTCACTAATACCCATATTTTCAATTTCATGTATAAATTATGAGATACCCATTTCTCTCTCATCAACCCATTTTATTAATTTCCATATGAGGTCGTTATGCTGCTGAAATTGCACTTTGATTTTCCATGCCAAAATCATTGTGTATGGAATACCATACCCATTTATCTCTCAAGGGTACTCACCTTTATTCAGATATACTTGATGATTGGGGCCTTAGGTGAATTTATTTTACATTCCTTTATCATTGAATAAAATTACAATGATGAATGAATCCATGTTATATGACCTATGTGGCACAATTAAGCATGAGATTGAAATGATTATGAAGGGTGTGCCCTGATAGAAAACCAATGCATTGGGTAACGTTTAGTATCATGATACGTCATATTGGGAGAGGGGATTACCTGATTCCTTTATGGTAAATTGTTCCATCGTGAAACCTTTGTGGTTTATATTTGACTTAATTTCATGATGCATTGTTTTATGTTCTTTCCACATTTCCATGTTATGATTATCATGCTTTATCATGTCTTAATGTTCATGTTTCTCTTAAGATCCATCGATATTCCTATTATATTACATGTATTTTCTCCCTCATGTTATTTTATGTTTATTCCCTTACTAGTATTTATGGGTCGCCCCATTAATATGTATTTTCTCAGACTATCCCATGCAGTGTTAATCTCAAATGAATGTTGTGGTCATGTTAAAGAAGTTTTCAATAAAGATGTTGTATTTCATGTTTAAGTTGTTATGTAATATTCCTAATTTTCCAATACACTGGACCTATCAATCTTATGATTTGTATTATTTTATAATTAATGTATTAAATCATGTTTAAATATGAAATAATGAACAATGTTTTGATAGTTGGTATCAAAGGATAGTTTCAGTTTTTTTGGTATTATGATTAGAAAAACATAGTAATAACCCTTATGGGTTAGTCTAAGTGAAATAAAACATCCCAAAATTTTAATTAGTATATATTTAGTTTTTTATCAAGGGAATATATCCATATCTGGATACAAAAAAGTGGATGTGGCTCTGGCATAGACGTATCTAGGGATAAAACCCGAAAACACCGCTTTGAGTTAGACTCAAATGGGAATGGGTGCATGAAAACAAGAATTGTTGCACTCCTGGTTCAACACTAATGGGGATATGATTTGGTAAATTCATAAGCCTAGTATGTACCATTATTAAGGTAAAAAATTCCATAAAAATATAATATAGAAAATAGATCATGGATAACTTATACTAAATCCTAGAAACTCATAAGTTATGAAGTGAAATGTATTTTATAAGTTATCCCTTTATTGTCATTAGATTACCCTTTATGTTTTTAACTGTTTAAGATACACATACCTATGTCTATTTGTATAAATTAGAACCAGTATTAAAAAGTGAAAGGTAGGTTCATCCTATATAGTTCTACACATTCATTAATGTCCTGAAATTTTTGTATAACAATCCAAACACCACCACAAAGCATAGAAGTAGAGATGTTGGTGAAAATGGTACTTGGGTGAATTATAGAATCCCATGTATATAACTCCTCCCCTGTCAAAATTTGTGGGATGAACTTCCCAATGATCCTTTTCATACTCCCTTTGGTGGAATTTGATGTCATTCTAGGCATGTATTTTCTTTCCCTATATTGAGCCAGTGTAAATTACCCCATGAAGGAGATCACTCTCTGTATTGAGAAATTTTCACCTATTTTGTACAAATGTAAGGAGATGGATGAATATTATTTAGCACTATAAAATCAAGTATGGATATTACTACCCTATGAGAAATTGTTCCTAGCTCAAATGATTAAGCATAAGGAACGAATAATCCTTGAATACATTCCCATCATGGGGGAATATTATGAAGTGTTTCCCGATGAATTTCATGGTCTTCCTTCTAGCCAAGAGGTTTAATCTTCAATTTATCTTATACCAAGGTGTTTCCAATATCTAACACTCTATATAGAATGGCTATTATGAACATTTGGAGCTAAATAAACAACTATAGGAGATTCACAATAAAGGTTACATATTCTCAAGTGCTTCACCTTAGGGTGTGCTAGTCCTCTTCGTAAAGATGAAGGATGGGTCAATGTGCCTTTTCATCGACTATCATGAGATCAAAAAAATCATGATAAAGAACAAGATTCATCTACCATGGATTGATGACCCATTCAATCAGATACATGGTAGAAAATAATTCTTCAAGGTGGATCTTTGGTTGGCATATTACCAGGTAAGGGTAAAGAAGGAGGATATTCCCAAGACGGTTTTTCATAAAAGGTATGAGCATTGTAAGATCATAGTAATTCCATTCAGACTCACTAATGCTACTACAATCTTCATGGCCTTGACGAATAGTGTATTCAAAGAATACCTTGAAAAATTTGTTGAAGTCCTTATATATGATATTCTAATATACTCTAAAACTAAGGATAATCTTGAGGAGAATCTAAGAACTATTCTAAAGACCTTTCGAATACAGAATCTCTATGAAAAGTACCACAAGTGTGAGTTCTAGTAGAAGTAAGTCTCATTATTGGGGAATATCATCACAAGAAATGGGATATCTATAGATCATTACAAGACAAAATAAATTGAGGCATAGTTGAGGCTGACATCCATGATAGATATTTGTAGTTTCTATGGGTTAGCTAGATATTATTGCCGATTTGTGAGAAATTTTGCATGTTTTTCAAACCCTCTTCCCAAGATAACCTGAAAAAGAGTCAAATTTTCTTGTAATGATGAATGTGAATAAAGTTTCATGGAGTTGAAAAGGGGATTTATCACTTCCCTTGTGATAAAACTACCCATAAGTGGGGAGCTTTTTTTAATTTTCATTGATGCTTCAAAGAATGGATTTGGATTTTTTTTGATGAAAAATGAAAAATTGATTTCCTTTTACATAAGGAAGTTGAAAATTCAATACCAAAACAATTCCATGTATGATCTGGAGTTAACATCTTTGATCTTTGGATTGAAAATATGGAAAAATTATCTCTTTGGGGAAAAGGGTGAAATATATACAGATCACAAAATCCTCAAATATATATTCATAAAGAAAGTTTTGAATATGTTCCAAGAAAGATGGTTAGAGTTGATCAAATACTATGACTTCTCAATTCACTATAATCCTGGGAAATAGAATAAACTGGTAGACACTCTAAGTAGAAAGGTTTCAGAAACATTATCATTGATGAGAATTTAGAAGGATGCAACATTTTTAGATTTGATAAAGATGAAAATGAGAATCATAAAGAAGGTAACATAATCAATCCTTTCACTCATGATTTCTCAACTATCTCTTTTGGAAAGGTTAAAGGATGCTCAAAAAGTTGATGTGGGAATTCAAAAGAAAGTGGAAACTATAAAAAAAGGGGAATCCTTGAATTTCAATGTTAATAAAGAAGGAATTGTGATATTTTGGTCGAGACAATGGGTTCCATAAAATCTGGAGTTAAAGAAAAAACTTTTCGATGATGTGCATAGTTTGAGTTTCTCCATTCACCTAGGAAACAAAAAGATGTATCGAGATCTCCTAGAGCGCTATTGGAGGGATAACATAATGAAGTAAATCACTGAATATACATCAAATTATCTAGTATGTTACTAAGTGAAGGATGTGAGGCATAAGTCAATGGGGATGATGAAACAATTACCCATACAAACTTGGAAATGGGAAAACATCACCATAGACATTGTCACTAGACTTATGAAGGATTCGAAAGGAAAAAATGATATCAAGGATGTTTTGGATCTTCTTATAAAGACTTGAACACTTCATTTTGATTCAAGAGGATTTATCACTAGATGAATTGGCATGGATATATATCAGTGAAGTGGTAAGGTTTCATGGAGTAAAAATATCAATTATGTCCAATTGAGATCCAAGATTCACCTGTAAGTATTGCAAAAGCCTCCAACATGCTATAAACACAGAGTTGAACCTCAACATGGCTTATCTCCCTCAAAATGATGGCCAATATTAGAAGATTATCCAGACACATAAGGATTTGTTAATAGATTTATAAATATACTTCAAAGGTTGATGGGACCAACATCTTTCTTTGGTGGAGTTATCTTACAACAAAAATTTCCACTCAAGCATCCAAATGGAACCTTGTGAATCCCTTTATGAGAAGTGGTGCAGAAAACTGGAATTTTTAAAGGAATTTTTGGAATTAAAACTTATAGTTCTAGAAATAGTTGAAGAAATTTCAATGAAGGTTAAGACTATCCAGTACCACATCAATGCTACTCAGATTCGAAAACGGAGTTATGATGGAAATCATTAACATGACCTAGAGTTTGATGTTAGAGACATGGTATTCCTTTGCATATCTCCATGGAAGAGAGTAATGGTATTTGGGAAGAAGGGAAATCTTATTCCAAGGTACATTGACCCTTTTGAGATCCTTGATTGCATCGAAGAAGTGGCATATTGACTAGCACTCCCACCAAACCTGTCTCAAAAACATGATGTATTCCATGTATCCCTATGATATATTTCAGTCTTTTAGTGAGGTAGAAATCTTATATTTTAGGTTAAATATGATTTAAATTCTTTTTTTGCTTAGTCCATAGGCCGGTTTGTGGGCCGCTTGGGTTTTTTAGAAATAAGGAGAAAATATTATGATGGCTAACCATATGCTCGGTACAAGTCATGTACTTAAAGTAAACATCATGTACTCACAATTCAAAGAGTGTTTTGGTACTACATGATGTGTCTGGTATTTTTAATCAGAAAAAATATGGTATTACATGTCATGAATTGGATGGTAAACGTCGTGTACCGGCGCACTGTGGTTTTTAAAAACAGAGGTAGTAGCCTCTTATTTTTCTTACGCACAGCCTATTCCTCTCATTTTTTAGAACCTAAAATATCCTAATCTAGTTTTTAGGATCTAGAGGTCTTCCACACTCGGATTCGAGCATGGTTTGTCTCATTGGAACTGCATCGATAAGTACTTGATTTTATTTAATCAATTCTTGATTCTTTGGAACAACGACTGCCTTATTTGGGTTTAGGATCATATGCCCTAATTTCTCGTTCTTCGTCCGATTATTTCCTCCAAAATAGGATGAATCAAGACTTGATATTAGATGAGCTCTCTACTACTGAGGTAAGGTAGGTTGTCTATATGTTCTATCTTCTTTTCTTATGCCTTTTGCGAATTCGGCCACTATGATGTCAGTCAGACTTTTTGGCATGACCCCATTTTTGAGTGAACCTACTTGTCGTGAGCTTAGTCAGACCTAGTGTGGATACTCATAGGTTTTTTAGGTGTTTTTTATTCCACTACCCATTTCAACGTCACCAATGGGGTGTTCATTTTGGATTTAACCTATTTATGCAAGTTTCAACCACCCAAGGCGTGTTCTCTTGTGATTTCCTTGGTGGAGGATGCTCGTTAATGCCTTCATAGCTTGAATAACTTGTTTAAGAGATGTAAAGGCTCCTTTCATAGTCATATATTATGATTCCATGCTTATTTTGATAAAATGGATTAAATGGAAATGATAATATGGGTGGGTATAACTATATAAAATGGTTAATGGAATGTAAAATGATTATTATGGGAGGGTGGGAACATATGCATTGTAAATTATAAATGGTATGCATGGTTGCGTATACTCATGGCATGTGCTTATTTATGTGAGTTGGTAAACTCACATGTTTTGAATTGTTTAAACTGAATAATTGAATGCTTGAATTGATGGTTTAATATATGACATTGACTACTCTCCATGTGTCAGGAACATGGTAGTAGATTCCTTAGGTTTATTCTTCCCCTTGGCTTTTGATTTTGTGGGATGCCTCTGTCCTTGATACCCTGTGGATCAAGCTTTCTTAGGACCACATAAGATATTCTATTAACATGCTCCTAGGACATGAACCAATTCCTAGACTGTGTTTCCACTAGTACACCCATGAGACTCAATGTGGATGCCTTGGTCTTCTGATACCTTTGATCCGGACCTTCATAGTCTAGACTACTTCTTGGATGCCTTGGTACATGACACCTTGGATCCAACTCGTGTTGTCTACACTTCTCTTACATAGTGGTCATGTGATATTTTACTTCTTTATACAAGGTGGTTGTGGGTTACATGATACGGATGGATGTAAAGTGTGGTTGTGTGACTTGTTTACTATTGAATATATCTTCCTTCTTAGGATATGACTCTATTACAGGTAGCCTTGAGGTATTTTTAGTTTTACTTATTGTAGTAGAATTATTACATGGGCATAACCAATTACTTTACTTCTTGCATAATTTTTTTTCACATTGTATATTTCTGTTAGAACTGTATAGACTTGGGTAGTTGCCTACTGGGATGTTTATCTCAAACCCTGTTTGAGCCTCCTTTGGGGCCAAATTATATTATATGATTTCATGTGACGATAGGGGAAAGCAACCTAGTGTGGGTTGTTGATAGCTATTTTAGAGTAGGGGAGCATATGACCAATATGAGGATTGCGATGCTATGAGTACTTTTTGGTCTTTTTCTTTTTTGGACACTGGCACTATATTGTATTTCCATGTACCTATTTTGGATGTTTTCTAGATACATGTATCATCTAGATCAATATATATGTCAAATTATGGATTATATGTATGGATTCCTATATTTCCTTATCTTTATTTGACTACTTATTTATTAGCTTCTGATATTGTATGTGTTGACTTAAACTGTGATACTCTAGTAATTAGGGAATAGTCTCCCCACTAACTCACCTAGGACCTCGCTACTTGCTGGAAGCCTCTAGAATTTGGGGAGATGAGCTTGAAGAATTGTGACCCACTAGGCTCGGGGCACCATTTCCGGTGGCATCCAAGTTCGATACATCACACCCTCTTAAGAAAGTACATACTGGACCCATCACATGTACTCAATCCAAAGGTGGTACCATTGAATAATGACCTCTATTTTGAAGAGCAGCCAGTGAAGATCTTAGATTATATGGAAAAAGGTTCTACCATATAAGACAATTCCACTGGTCAAGGTGTTGTGATGAAACCACAAGTCTGAAGAAGCAATGTGGGAACCAGAAGAAGTGATGAAGAAGAGTTATCCTCACCTATTTTAGTTTAGGAAAAAGGAAATTTTGAGGATAAAATTTCTTAATGGGGGAAGGTTATAACGACCCGAATATTTATGAATAAATTCCCATATTTATTAAATGTCTTATGGATATTGAAAACACTTGACCTACTTTTGTTTTATTATATACAATTGAATGTAAATGACCATTATTTATCATTACCTTGGATAATATAGTCGTTGAGCAGTTATAACATGACTAGTATAAATATAAGGTTCTAACAAATCTTTTTGACACATAAAAATGATCTAATGGACTCAACTAGTATTATAATTCCCTATGAAGAACATTTATCAAAGTTTTTAGTGTGATAGAAATTCTAGGCTTTAATCAAGACCAAGACCAAACTGAGATCCAAAACTTAAGCATGAGTGAAACTACTTATGTGAGAAGTTTAAGCCCATCAAGATCATGGACCAAACCATGTTCACCAAATAGCCTAATTAAATCCCCACCATACTTCACCTTATTCTTAGGGTGTATGATGGTGTAATAAAGGGATACATATCAAGACACTAGAAATTATATTATTTATATTACTTTTTATAGAATAATTAATATACTTTCATCTTATTATTTCTACTTAGTGGTGGATTGTTAAAGCATAAATTGTATTTTTGGTTAATATTAAAATTCAATTAAGAAATCTATTTTGATGAAATAATATATTTTTGAAATAAATAATATCTGAATAAAAAACTATTATTAAATTAATTTTATTAAATATAAAAAACCATGTAATTTTTATGAAGTCAAATGTAATTTTTATGAAGGTTTAAAAACTATTTTCGTCAAAACCCGTCAATTTTCAAAAACTGTTGGTTTTTATTTTAAAAATGAAAATTAGAATATTTATAAAATTATTTAGATAAAATTAATATTATTTTGGGAATCATGTTGTCGAAATTATCAGACGGTGAATTTTTCATAATTTTTTGAGGCAGTCAATTTTTTGGGTAAAAATTAAATACCTTATAAATATATAGTGTGTTTCATGACATCATAATGACCCAATAGTGATGTAATATATATTATAAAAGGTATATTCATCCAAATACATGTTTCAAATTTAAAATAATTTGATTTTAAATATGTTTGATTTATTTTATAATTCCTTAGTGAATCTGTCATGACTTATAATTTATTTTAAGATTTTAAAATAATTCCCTTGAGAGTATGACTCACCTCTACATAAAAGAGGGAAATATTTTAATATTTTAGACCCTTAGAATTATAAACTAATTTTTTACACTCCCCTTTGGTAGAAACCATGGGTAAAAACCATGAGATGGTTTTTGGTATTGAATATTTTTTTATTAGGTTTCCATAACCAAAATAATAAATTATTCTCCCTCCTTTGCTATAAAAACCCAACCAATATCACATTTCTATTCACTTAAACTTCTTTAATCCCATACACACTCTTATAGCTACTACATATAGTTCTCAAAATGATCAACCCATCTTTCAATAAGCCTCCCCTAATCCATTGGTGTCACACATCCATGTAAGTGATCCTCTCTTTCTCACTTTTATTACAGATTCTCTTCTATGTTATGCCCTTTCATTTTTAATTACTAGTGATGGGGAATACTTTTTAACCTCCCCCATACTTCTAATATGATCTTTAAATGATGAGAGACATTTTCATCTCTCATTTATCCCTCCCAACTACACATGTTACCATGCTGAAATCTTGTAAGGGATCTTTCACTCTCCTCTTTTATCAAGAACTCCTTTTGTGATATGTATTTTAATTTCAATTTTAATGTGTTGGGATATGTTCATACATAATCCCATCATTGTAAATTTTATATATAAATAATTATATCTTCCTTTTACTCTCATTAATCTATCCATAATGTTGGGTACCGGGACTGCGCAGCGGAAGCCAGTGGGCCGGGATTTTAAAATTTTCTACTTCACCAGAGTGACATAACCCCGTCAACTCCGGTGATCTTGTCCCGTCTTGGTCCGAGGATCTAACAAGGTTCATAAGGAGCACAAAAATTAAACTGAACATTTACCTTGTTCAGAATTGACGTGCAGGACGCCAGTGATCATTGCTCGAAGACTCCGACGTCGAATCCCTCTAGATCGTCCACACATGCCTCAGGAATCTGCTCGTGCATCGTTCGTCAAGATCTAGGTGCTAGAGCGGATCTTCGACGCACACTTAAGTGTAGCAATGATCACCGCAATGGACGAAGCTTCGATCCGGGATGGATGGCCTTGAAGATCCTTCTTTGCTTGAGAGACTCTCTCTCTAAATTCCAGGAGGAGAGAGATGCTCTCAAACTTGACACATGAATAGTAATGGTGAGAGAGCATCTCTGTCACTTATTTAGGGAGTGTTAAAACACGCGGTATAGGTTCCCGGACCCCGTGTAATATATGTACTCTATATAAGTGATATAAATAATTATTTATGACAAATAAAATTATGCCACAAATAATACTTACAATTTATCACTTACTTGTAATATATAAATATATTGCGTGATAAATTTGATTCTTTATCTCGACTCATTCCTCCTGCTAATATTAAATGAAACTAGGATATTTAAATCCAGTCGAATAATATTAATACATGTATTTACTATATAACTTGTAAATACATGTTATAAATAAATTCAAAGAATTTTTATTAACTCGAATAATCAATGAATTTATTTATTCTTTGGTGATCCATAGAACATGGATAATGCTCGCACCCTTTTTTGAGGCCCGCCAAGTTCTAAATTCCAATTCCCAGAATAGGGTAGATTCTCAAGGAGATATTTTGTGTGACCCTCTAGGCCCTTATCTCAATAGCAGTGAATAATATCACCGACCTAGACCGGGTTCTAGCAACCCATCGAGGCCCCTATAGAGATAAGGCAAAGTCAAAGCAACGACTGCCTTCCTACGAACATGGTACATGTAATCTAATCTCTTTATCATCGATATCTCAATAAAGCAGAATGCATACTCAGTGTCATCATTCTTTATTGTGTTTATTTTGTTTGTTGATTTGTCCAGATGGTCTTACCTTCGACTACGATGGACATGGATTTAATGAAGGTGCAACCATCCTAATCAACTAGGCCTGAGATATCTCTTCCAAAACTCGGAAGCGAAAAATACATTCTCAATCATTCAATCAATGCCATGCCATTAATGACGTACTCAATAAAAACTACCTCACCACGACTTTATCGCCATGGTTTTCGCTATATATAAAATGTACGTAATTAAATGACATTCATTGATAATGATCTCAAGTCAGGAGACCATTACACATGTCCGTATATAGGAACAACCAATGACACTAGAAACATGTGGTGTTCCTATTAAGCGGGTATGTCCTCATGATCTCAATAGCTAGAGATCATTAAGTGTGAACTTCATGAGATGAAGTCTCAATACTTATGATCTCACAACACCTGATGGTCACACATCATCTATGTCCTTTTAGAATGATGTAATTGGACCATAGGACGTTACTTTAAGATTACTGTCACGATATCTCAGGGTTCTCATTATAGCCTAGGACCTGCTATAATCATTTGATGTGACATGTAGTCTAAGGACATTTCCATTAATAAAGTGGATGCAGAAGTATCTACACTATCATGGAAAGATAAACAGATGTATAATAACAAACTGAATACATGTAATAGTAATCAAAGTACAAAACAAGTTGGGTCTAGGTCACCCACTTTCAACACTCCCACTTTCACTAGTGCCAACTGCTAATAGGTTTCAATCCACTACCTCTCACATTTGAATCATGCTTCTGCTGAGAAATGTATTTAGTCAGGGGGTCTACCACATTGTCCTCTGTGGCTACTCTGCTAACTATCACTTCTCCTCTTTGAGTAAAATCCCTCAAGACATGAAACTTCCGAAGAATATGCTTTGTCCTTTGGTGAGACCTAGGTTCCTTGGCAAGCACCACTATAGCAGTATTATCACAATATACTGGAACAGGGTCTGCACTGCTAGGTACCACACCAATGTCTGAGATAAAGCTACGTATCTAGACTACTTCCTTTGCTTCATCGGAAGCTGCAATATATTCAGACTCTACTGTAGAATCAGCAGCCACAACTTTCTTTGAGCTTCTCCACCTCGTTGCACCATAATTCAGGAAAAAGATGTAGCCTGACTGTGATTTCATATCATCATGATCTCTCTGGAAAATAGAATCAGTGTGTCCCCTCAAAACTAGATCCTCATCTCCTCCATACACCAGGAACATATCCTTGGTACGCCTCAAGTACATAAGGATAGTTTTAACAGCTGTCCAGTGCAGCTCTCCTGGATTGGCTTGATATCTACCCACCATGCTTAAAGAAAAGGAAATATCAAACCTAGTACATAGCATGGCATACATAATAGAACCCACTACCGAAGCATAAGGGACTCTACTCTTTCTTTCAATCTCCTCCTTTGTTTGTGGACACATTTTCTTGGAGAGATTTACACCATGTGACATAGGTAACAATCCTCTCTTGGATTGTTCTGTATTGTACCTTTTGAGTACCTTGTCTATATATGTACTTTGACATAGGCCAAGTAGCCTTTGAGATCTATCTCGAAAGATCTTGATCCCTAGAATGTAGGCTTCATCACCTAATTCTTTCATGGAGAAGCATTCATTTAACCAAGTCTTAACTGACTGTAAGACTTGAACCTTTTTTCCCATGATTAATATGTTGTCAACAAATAAAACTAGGAAAACGATAGCATTCCCTTCACCCTTTTTATATACACAAGGCTCGCTATCATTTTTGACAAAACCAAAATCTCTTATGGCCTCATTAAAGCGAACATTCCATGATCTTGATGCCTTCTTCAATCCATAAATTGATCTCTGAAACTTTCATACTTTATTGTCATTCTTTGACATAACAAACCCTTCGGGTTGAGTCATATAGACGTATTCAACCAACTTCCCATTTAGAAAATCAGTTTTGACATCCATTTCCCAAATTTCATAATCATTAAAGGCTGCTATTTCAAGAAATATTCTGATGGATTTAAGCATTGCCACTAGTGAGAAGGTTTCATCATAGTCAATGCCTTGACGTTTTCTGAAACCCTTTGCAACCAGTCTGGATTTAAAGGTATTAACCATACCATCCATGTCTAACTTCTTCTTGAATACCCATTTGCATCCAATAGTATTTACATCAACTAGAGGGTCTACTAAAATCCAAACTTGATTTTGGTACATGGACCTCATCTCAGAATTCATGGCATCTTTCCATGTAGCAGCTTATATTCCTTCTACTGCTTCCTTGTAGGTTAGAGGTTCATCATCCTCAAGAATTATTGTGTCACCTGACTCGGTGACAAGAAAACCATAACACTCTAGTTTTCTAACCTCTCATGTAGACCTACGCAGTATCTGTGTCTCAGGAACAATTTATTCTTACACTTGATCTTGTGGAGATTGTTCCTCTACCAACTCTTGTGAATCTGGATTATTAACTTCATTGAAGTCAATCTTTCTCCCACTATTTCCAGTAGAAATGTGATCCCTTTCTAGAAATGTGGCGTATCTTTCCACAATGACATTTCTATCTAAAGGGTTATATAGGTAGTATCCTCTAGTATCCTTAGGATAACCTATAAAGATGAAATTAGTGCTTCTGGATGCTAATTTGTCACTTGGTAAAGTCTTGAAAAATTCATATCACCCCCACACACGAATGTGTGTCAGATTGGGTTTCTTTCCATACCATAACTGATATGGAATCCCATCTACAGCATTAGTTGGTACTCGGTTAATGGTATATGTTGTTGTCTTCAAGGCTGATGGAAGAGTTGTATGACTCCTCATTGATCTGAACATGTCAAGAAAGGTCCTATTCCTCCTTTCACTAACACCATTCCATTGTGGTGTATAAGGATAAGTGAGTTGGGATACTATCCCACACTCCTTCAAGTGTTCAATGAATAATTGGTTAAGATATTCTCCACCTCGGTCTGAGCGAAGTACTTTTATCTTCTTACCAAGTTGGTTTTCTACTTTATTTTCGTATTCCTTAAAGAAACGAAAGGAATCTGACTTATACCACATTAAGTAGATATATCCATAACTACTATAATCATAGGTAAAAGTAATGAAGTATATAAAACCACCCCTTTCCTCTACTGGAAATGGACAACATACATCAGTATGTATTAATTCCAGCACTGCATTGGCTCTTTCTCCCTTTCCTAAGAAATGTGCTTTGGTCATCATTCCTTGTAAACAAGTTTGACATACATCTAAGGGTTCTAACTATACCGAGTCTAGATACCCTTCTTGGTTTAATCTTCATAATCTCTTCTCATTTACATGACCAAGCCTGAAGTTCCATATGCAGGTGTTATTAGAGTCATGTTGGTTGTTTTTTTCATTGATATCCATTACTGTGTTTTCTAGTTCTAGTATATATAAACCATTGTTAAGATGTGCCATACCATAACATATGTTATCCCTATAAAAGAGACAACTTTTATTTCCAAACTTGAAATAAAAACCCATAGTGTCTAAACATGACACAAAGATAATGTTTCTGGTAACAGACAGTACAAAATATCAATTGTTTAAAATAAGAACCAAACTAGTTGGAAAAGTCAAGTGATAGTCTCCCACTACCAAGGCCGCCAGACTTGCACCATTTGCAGCTCGGAGATCCACTTGACCTTTTTCAATTATCTTAAACCTACTTGGTTCATGTATTTGAATACAAATATGTGAGACACATGCCATATCCAATACCCAACTTGTAGATACAGATAGATTGAATTCAATGACAAAAATACCTGAAGCAGAAGCGTCGGCTTGCTTCTTCTTCCCAGCTCTACAATTCTTCTTCCAGTGGCCTTTCTTTCCACATCCAAAGCAGATAGCTTCCTGATCATTACTTTTCCTTTGAATCATTGGCTTCTTGGCAGGATTATGCATTGGTGTCTTTGGACTTGACTTAGCCTTAGACCCCTTTTCCTTGCCCTTGTTTTTCTTGTTCACCATAAATATAGATGTATTGGTGTTTTTCATGTCCTTATCATCTTGGCGAACTGAAGACAAAAGATCTGGGAGTGACTTTGTCATATCATTCATATTATAATTGACAATGAAAGTCGAGAATCTTGACGGTAAATAGGAAATAATGAGATCCACTGCTAGTTCTTGGTTGAGTTTGAACCCAAGGGCTTCACGCCTCTCAATATACCAAATCATCTTGAGTACGTGATGACCGAATTTGTGCCCTTATGCTAGCCAACACTTATAAACCCCACTTGGGATCTCATACCTTTCTTGCCTTGCCCTCTCCTTATATAGTTCTTGGAGATGTGAAAGCATCTTGTAGGCATCCTCTTCCTCATGCATTTTTTGAAATTGGTTGGACATGGATGACAACATGATGCATTGTACATAAAGTGCATCATCTACATGATTTCTACATTTATCTTTTTCCGTCTTGCTTGCTCTCTGAGGAGACTCAGCAGAAATTGGGGATTCCAGCACATATAACTTCCTTTCTTAGCGTAGTACTATGCGCAAGCGCCCGTACCACTCCTGGAAGTTATTGCCAGTCAGGATATTTTCTTTATCCAAGATCGATCACAGTGATAACATACTAGTGGTGTTGGTGATTGCCATTTTGATTCTACATCAGATAAAAATTTAGAAATTAGTAATTTGTCTTGATTACCTTTTGAAATTTTATGATTAATAAGTTATTATATCATTTAATGTCTCCCACTATTTTAACAAAACCTTAACAGCCCTCACTATTATATTCGGAATACTCTATCTCTTGAGCATTATAGTGGAAAGGATCCTCAAAACCTCCCTCATAATCTACAAGCTAGGGCTACGACACTACTTGGAGGGTTTCAAGGTAGGTGCTATGCTGGCCAACCACTTGTTCTTGTGGTTCCTTGTGTAGTTGAGTAAAGTCCCAGCTTTTGGAATTTGAACTTGATTCCCTCAACCTCTTTTCTCTAAAGTGATATAAAGTTAGCTAAGGCTAATCCTTGACTACTCACTTTAGTTAAGTCGACCCATTTCTCACATGGAAACGCCCCGGTAGTAAGAGGCACTCTCAACTGAGGCTGATGAGCACTCAAACAGCCAATTTTGTTTAGATGTGAGAAATGGAAGGCATTTTGGACTTAATATATCTTTGAGGGATTTTTTAATATTAATTGACGAATATAATCCTTTTCTATTTATTATGTTAAAATAGTGTTGTCGTGCTCACAACTGAACATGCAATAGAAAATTTATTCTTCATAACTTTATGCATTTTATTTTGTTTACTATCCTATGTGATCATGCAATAATCATGTAGACGCATAAAATAATAAATTGTGCATAAAGTAAATGATGCATTCTGATTAGTCTTGAGAATTCTATAATGATTGATTGATAACTAATCAATTATCACCGAGGGCCATCCATACCTGATTCGATACATGACTCGTGTGGATGCTGGCCCCAGTGCAAAGTGCCCAACTCCTGTCTGGACTACCGCCTCAACTTGGCGGGGTCTGCCTCTCGGATCATCACCAAATAATTACAAATATACTTGCACGCAGGTGAGGGGGTGCGGGGTACAAAATACAACCAGTGAAATGGACGCGCATGCCCATATACATATTTTAATTAAAAGACGATTTGCAGACCGTCATTTATATAATTAAATATTACACTCATTGAAAGCATTGAATAATTAATTAAATAAATAAATAAATGTTAGACATACACAGGTTGGTCAATAGCTCAAGACCAGTCGAGATAAAAGCGCAATAAAAATTAAATTGCAATAAATTTAAATTATGCGAGGGTGTATTAATAAATTAAATGAATTTGAATAAATTCAAATAATTTATTTTTATTGGTTCCATTTGTTTAATTTAATTTTAATTTCAAAAATTAAATTAACCCATTAATTTAATTCTAAACTTAAATTAAATTAATATTTTAGGATTAAAATAATTTAAACCCTTAAATTAATTCCAATTAATTTAATTTAAAAAAACAAAATTAATTAAAATTAATTCAGTGCAGGGTTACCTCTAGCCGGAGAGGAGTCCGGCGGGACTTCGTACCGCGGTGGGATGTCATCCTGGAAAAGGGGCTTGACCGTGGCGTGACCGTTGCGTGACCGCGGTGTCCAACAACTCCCGCATCGGCTGTAACTTCCGAAATAGTGCGAGGGGAGCAGGAGGAGGCCGGAACAGAGGCCGGCCAGCCACATGGTCGGTATCCCGCTGCTCTGGAGAGCCAGTGAAGCTACTGTGCGGTCTGGCGCGGGCTCGGGTCAGTCGAACGGAACCGGTTCGGAGGAAGCCGGTGAGGGTCGGGGCGGCCAGACGGAGCTGGTCCGGTGCGGCCCGGAGGAGGAGGCCGGAGAGGGTCTGGAAGCCGGCTGGAGAAGGTATGGCGAGGGCTCGGAGGTCGGTGCGGGGCTTGGAGGCCGCCGGGCAAGGCGGTCCAGCGAAGGGGAGGTCGGCGTGAGGGTGGTCCATCAAAGGGGAGGCTGACACCCCGCCGGTGGTGGCTCAGCTTGGGGTCGGGGTGGCCGGCGCGCATGGGGAGGATGTGAGGAGACCGGCGCGAGGGAGGTCTGGTGAAGGGGAGGCCAGTGCGGAGGGCGCTGCCCAGCCGGAGGCGGCTCGGCGTGGAGCTGGTCCGGTGGAGGGGAGGGTTAGTGTTTTTCTCTCCCTACCCATGCGCCTCGTGAAGAGACCCCAAAGGGGTCTTCCTCCCTTTTTTTAATTATTTTTGTCCTTTAGGAAACAATTTCCATCCCCCTTAATATTATTTTTTAAATTAAAGGGAGAAGACCCCATTTTGGGGACTTTTCTTCTCTCCCTTTTTTTAATAAAATCAAGAAGACCCCAAATTTGGGGTCTTGGTCCTATTTTATTATTATAAAATATAATAAAATATTTATAATAAAATATTGTTTTATAAAATATTTATAATAAAATATATATTTGATGTTGAATCACAATTTGAGATAAACAATAAATAACCAAAAAAAATGCAACGTCGATTCGATTAAAAATTTTAAATGATCGTAACTTGATCATTCAAAATCGAAACGACGTGCGGTCGAATCCAAATGAACCGTTTTAACACCCAAAAATTAAATTTAATGCATTTTAATGTTTTTGACTCAGAAAAACCTTGCGCTCCCTCTGATACCACTGTTGGGTACCTGGAATGTGCAGCGGAAGCCGGTGGGATGGGATTTTAAAATTTTCTACTTCACGAGAGTGACATAACCCGATCAACTCCAGTGATCTTCTCCCAGCTTGGTCCGAGGATCTCGCAAGGTTCATAAGGAGCATAAAAATTAATCTGTACATTTACCTTGTTCATAATTGGTGTGCAGGACGCCGATGATCGTTTCTCTAAGACTCCGACGTCGAAGCCCTCTAGATCGTCCACACACGCCTCATGAATCTGCTCGTGCATCGTTCGTCAAGATCCGGGTGCTAGTGCGGATCTTCAACGCACACTTCAGCGCAGTGATGATCACCGAAAAAGAGGAAGCTTCGATCCGGGATGGATGACCTTGAAGATCCTTCTTTGCTTGAGATACTTTCTCTCTAAATTCCAGCAGGAGAGAGATGCTCTCAAACTTGACACATGAATAGTAATGGTGGGAGAGCATCTCTCTCGCTTATATAGGGAGTGTTGAAACACGCAGTATAGGTTCCCGGCCCCCATGTAATAGACGTCTGCTATATAAGCAATATAAATAATTATTTATAACAAATAAAATTATGCCACAAATAATATTTACAATTTATCACTTACTTGTAATATATAAATTTATTACGTGATAAATTTGAGTCTTTTACTCGACTCATTCCTCCTGCTAATATTAAACGAACCTAGGATATTTAAATCCAGTCGAATAATATTAATGTGTGTATTTACTATATAACTTGTAAATACATGTTATAAATAAATTCAACGAATTATTATAAACTCTAATAATCAATGAATTTATTTATTCTTTGGTGATCCATAGAACTTGGATAGTGCTCGGACCCTTTGGCGGGGCCCGCCAGGTTCTAAATTCCTATTCTTAGAATAGGGAAGATTCTCAAGGTGCTATTGTGTGTAACCCTCTAGGCCCTTATCTCAATAGCACTGAATAATATCACCGACCTAGAGCAGGGTCTAGCAACCCATCGAGGCCCCAATAGAGATAAGGCAAAGTCAAAGAAACGACTGCCTTCCTATGAACACGGTCCGTGTAATCTAATCTCTTCGTCATCGATATCTCAATAAAACAGAATTCATACTCATTGTAATCATTCTTTTTTTGCTTTATTTTGTTTGTTGATTTCTCCGGATGGTCTTACCTTCGAATACCATGGCCCTGGATTTAATGAAGGTGCAGCCATCCTAATCAACCAGGCCCAAGATATCTCTTCCTAAAATCGGAAGCGACAAATCTTTTCTTGATCATTCAATCAATGTCATGCCATTAATGACGTACCCAATACAGACTACCTCACCATGAATTTATCACCATGGTTTTTTCCTTATATAAAATGTACGTAATTAAATGACATTCATTGATAATGATCTCATGTCAAGAGACCCTTACACATGTCTGTTGATAGGAATGACCAATGACACCAGAAACATGTGTTGTTCCTATTAAGCAGGTCTATCCTCATGATCTCAATAGCTAGAGATCATCAAGTGCGAACTTCATGAGATGAAGTCTCAATGCGTATGATCCCCCAGCACCTGATGGTCACACATGGCATCTCAGGGTTCTCATTATAGCCTGGGACTTGCTATAACCATTTGATGCGACAGGTAATCTAAGGAAATTTCTATTAATAAAGTGGATGCAGAAGTATCTACACTATCATGGAAAGATAAACACATGTATAATAACAAACTGAATACATGTAACAGTAATCAAAGTACAAAACAAGTTGGGTCTAGGGCACCCACTTTCAACACATTATCCTTTATATACACCTGTTCTCATGTCACAATTCCGTAAGGGATCCTCACTTTTCTCTTCCTTTCAATTCAATAACCTTATTTGAAATTAGTATTTTTAATTTCAACTGGTTTTATTTTCAAAATATTATAATAAATTCCACAATATCCATTTTATGATTTTTTTCAATTAGGCATCATTTTCCTCCCCTGTTTATACCCTTACCTACGACGTTACTATACTGAAATACCATAACAGATTTCTCTCTTCTCATTTCCATTCAAGCACTTCATTTGTGTTATGAATCTTAAATTCCATTTCATATGTTGGGATATCATGTTCTATGATCACCATACTATCCATTTCATGTATAAATGATGATATAACCATTTATCTCTCATCATCCCATTTTATGAATTTCCATTTGATGTTGTTATGATACCGAAATTACACCATGGTTTTCCATGCCAAAATCATTGTGTAGTGAATACCATACACATTTTCTATGTTTATTCACCTTTATTAAAATATACATGATTATTTGTGACTTAAATACATGTATTCCACATTTTTTGACTATGGAATAAAAATATGATGATGAATGAATCCATGTTAGATGATATATGTGGCATACTTAAGCATGATATTGAAATGATTATGAATGGTGGGCCCTGATATCACTCCAATGCATTGGATAATGTTTAGTATCATGATATATCATGTTGGGAAATCTATTTACCTGATTCCTTTATGGGACATTGGTCCACCATGATGTCTTTGCATTTTATAGTTGACTTAAATTTATGATGTTGTGTTTTAAGTTGTTGCCACATTTCCATGTTATGATTATCATACTTCATTAGGCCTTTATGTTCATGTTTCTCTTACACTCCATTGATATTATTTTTATCTAAAATTTATTGGATTCCTCATGTTATTCCATGTTTATTCCCTTTCTGGTATTTATAGCTCAACCCTTCCTTATATCTGTCCTCATTTTATCTCATACAGTTTTAAGTACGAAAGAATGTTGTGGTCATGTAAAAGAAGTTTTTAATAAAGATTTTGTATTTGATGTTTAAGTTGTTATGTAATGTTCCTAATTTCCCCAGACATTAGACCTCTCAATATTGTGAATTTTCTTACGTGACAATTCATGTAATAAATCATGTTTAAATATTAATTAAAGAGTAGGTTTTTTATAATTATTACATAATTTCATGGTTGGAATTTGGTAATCTGGTTCATATAATTATGGAATGCCTCTAGAGTATAAGTCTTCATGATAGGGTTTGTGGTAATTCATCATCAAGTACAACGAGAATTACAAATATCTATCTAGAGATGGTCTAATTGTTGTTATAATTTATAAAATGACATGGATATTTGGAAGATTGTTAAGATACATCATATATAATATGATGGGAATAGTTGATTATTGAACTAGGATGTCACGGAAACTAGATTTTTGGACCCTTCAAATGGAGGGTGATGAAACTCATCATTTTCATATAGGATAAGGAGTGAGGAGTTTTACTAGATTTTATTTAGGGTGATATCTGAGAGTTGGGTACTTCATGTTGGAACCATGAAAAGTATGTCTTAGGATCACTGATGCTACGTTTTTCTTTGAATTTCAACTATTAGAAAATAATGACAGTTTGAAAATGGAAATTGTGGTTTATTTTATGTTTTAGGAATCACTATATAACTAGGAACAGCCTAGGAGAAGGAACCATCTCATTTAATTTTATACTAATCTTTCAAGAAGGATCTCATTTTCAATGTGAAATGGGTCCAACAAAGGCATATAGTAGAATGGGATAAGTAACCAGTGAGGTCTTGTACAAGGTCATGAACCGTGTGTAAACCTGCCAGGATTGAGTGTCTAGTGGTGTTTTGATATTGCTTAGAAATCGGTTGAATAAGGTACATCAATACTAATTGGTATTCTTTCATGATTGGGGTTTATGACTTGATCAAGTATTATGAGTGAGGCATGAGAACACTAGTGTTGGATAATAATGAATTTTAGGTAGGTTTGTTCTCATAGATCATCAGTAATGATGTTATATGGTGAGGATCATACCTTGGAAAAGTTGAATGTGAAGTACATATTTAGAGAAATTATGATGAATGAAAAAAACTTTTATTGACAAACCCATTGGGTGGGGGTTTTATTTTAGGATAACACCCTCGTGCAGGTGTTAATTATAAGATCTTGATAGAGTTAGTTGGTTGAGTTGGGGTGTAAAAACCCAAAATTTTTGAATGATTATTTTTTCTAGTAAATATGTTTTATATTTTTAAACCACAAAACTATATCTCATTAATAATGAAGTTAGTATATTCTAATGTGACCGTCATATTTCGACTATTATATGAATGTTACTCAAACATGATAGTTGTCCAATATGTCCGTTGGATACTATACTAATAACTTTTTGATTATTTTTGACAAATAGAAATGATAATGGTTAATTAATGGAGAAATAATAGTCAATGACCTCATCCATAATAATCAGTCCATACGAAGCCCATTTTTCAGAGCTGGGGAAGGAGGTAGAATCACTAAGCTTTACTCTATACCAATCCCAAGATAATAATCAACATGTTAAGCATGAACGAAATCACCTACAATAGATGTTAAATTTAGTGGATATTACCACTCAGGTGATGTTATATGAGTTTCCCCAAGAGTCCATCACCAATGCACAACATTACCTTAGGTCCTATGCAGGTGTTTTAAGCGAATACACATCGAGCCCCTAGATACTAAAATTTTAATACATTTAATTTAATTAAAATTTTTATTTCATCATTTCTGTATTAAGAAAAAAAATTATTAATAAAATTTATGTTTAATTGAGACAAATTTGATAAATTCCTTTTCATATATTTCTCATACATAGAGAATTATTATGGTAAAGTAAATATCATTTTTGAACTTCAAATGTCAAAATTAATCTTTGTTTATTTTTTAGTATTTTTCTAAGAAGTTTCATATTTTATGGTTAATAGTGAAAAATAATTTATTTTTTCATTTAAATAGTTATTAAATAACTACTATTGTGAAACGATTTTCAAAAAATGGACATACACTGTTGCGATCGGTAAGATATTTATAGTCTGATAGGTGCACCTTAATTTGTTGGTGAATAGTTACTTGACCCTTAGGAACAGTATTGAATAGTAATATGATCAATGGAAAAGTAACCTAATATAAGGAATTATAAATATAATTATTCATATTAAATGGTAATGTGATATAATTTTATCAAATTATATGTAAATAAATGTTTTTGAAATTATCTGTAAAGTATTAGTATTTTTAGAGTAAATAGTGATTTTACTTTAAAATTAATTTTATCATATTTAGAAGATAATTTTCATAAAATGGATTTCATTTTTAAATTTATAATTCTGATATTAGGTTATGGTGAATTTATGAGAATTTTATAAAATACTTTGTGTTTTGGTGAATAGTAAAAATATAGTTTTGAGTTTTTAGTGTATTTAATGACATCTATAATGATGTAATCAGTTGGATAAGATTTTGGTCGACCCTTGTGGATTAAAATATTATATAAGATGTCCCAATTATCCAATACATTGGGAAATTATGTGGGAAATTCCTTGATTTTTTATATACCACTACTAAGATGTCGTCGGGAATTAATAAAAAACTCTCTCAATTTTAGTATAAATACCCACCCATTCCTCCATTATATTTCATTAACAATTCAATTTCCTTGAGTATATAATAGTATTACCTCCCAATGAGTCCTCCCAAGGTATCTTAAAGCCCCCAAAGTCATGATCATAGAGTTTTTGGAGTCACTATTCAATGTAATGGAAATCTCAACTTCACTTTTCCTTTCAAGTTCTCTTTTTTTTGTGGTATGTCTTTAAAATTTCCATATCATGTTCTTATATCCATTTTTTTCTACAAATTTAATATATTAAGAGTATTTAATGACTATTATACCCTTTTACCGTCACTTTTTAATGATTTATAAAACCCTGTTTCATACACGTTATCCTACATGATTTTCGTCTCAAAATTCCTCCCTTTTTATGAAAAAATTGTCTTATTTTCTTCTCTAAATACACAAAACTCTATCTTCGCTAGGGGTATACACATAGATTTTAAAATGAACTATTTTAATTCTGGGATTAAAATACATGGAACCTTCATTCCTATTTTGTGGGTTTAAAAATAACAATAGGATCTTGTTTTTAAGCATGATCAAAACACCATGATTTTGAAATAAAACCCGTTTATTTTGTTCTACTTGGGTTATTTATGGAAAATTTTATTAAGATTTTTGTGGGTAAAATTAATTAAAACATATTAATTTTTTCCCTAGTATATCTCTAATGAATTGGGTAAATAATTGAATCTCTAGAGATAACATTTTTTATGATACCTTGGTGAAAAACCTTGGAAATTTTTATGACACCTTAGTGATAAACCTTTGTGATATTCTTATGAATGACTCAATTAACTACCTTTGACACATTTACAAGATATTAATCATGTTATTTTATTTATTATATTCCTATTTATCATTCCCTTATGATATTACTAATGTTTTTATTTATATTACTCATGATCATAAGTAAATAGTTTCCCTAGTTATCCCTTACAGGGCCTTAAGCTCTCCCTTTTTCTTTATGTATGTCCCTAGGATATGAGATACTATATCTATACTTGTATGAACCTTAAATATTCCTTCCATGTGGAATAAAATAATTTTTTGAGTATTAATGTATTATGTACCCTTTTTCTCAAGACACCAAGCCTTAAAAGATCCTCTATTAGTAAAATGTAATTAAAAGTTATATAATAAAAAAGAGGGATTCCATAGTTGGTATCAAAGGATGGTTTAGTTGTTTATGGAAATTAGGATTTCAAAACATTAGGAATAACCCAATGGAATGTAAAAATATATTAAAACGTCCTCGTATTTTTGTAAAATATTAATTTAGTGGTTTCCAAATAGATAAATCCTTGTCTGGATACAAACAATTGTATGTGGATCTAGATCATATGTATCTAGGGGTAAAACCCTGAAAACATTTCTTTGAGAAAGACTCGAAAAAGAATTGGTGCACAATAATAAACCTAGATGAACTCCTAGTTTGACACTCTAGAGTGATATGTTTGTTCAATCACAAGCTTTTTATGAATTATTTTGAAGGTTTTTAAGAAAATTTATTTTTACTGAATAGCAGGTTTAAGAATGATGTTTTATGACAAAAAATTTCCCTTGGAATTATAATATTTTTAAACTAATAATGTTTCTCTATACGGTTTTATTCTTTTAGAAAATGGTGGGAAATAGATGAAATCGTATAAATGGTGATTGCAACAGACCAATAACTAATGACCTTCCAATGGAATTCATAATGAATACCTTCATGAGAGTTGTGAATCAACTAACTCAAGTTATGGGAAATAACCACAATCAAGAGGTAAGACCATTTTCACCACAAATGGAACAACATTCAATTGAGTCTTTTAAGCATCAATATCCACCCAATTTTGGTGGATATACCAATGCATTGATTTTAAGGCAGGGGATAAGATATGTAGAAAAGATCTTTATTTTGTACTTCATTGTTCAAAACAAGAGAAAGTCACTCTGGTTGTGTATTATTTAGAGGGAGAAGCTGATCAGTGGTGGGAACTGATTAAAAACATGAGGCCAAGAGGGTAGATTGAAGCTATAGAGTGGGAAGAGATCAAGGTAATCTTATTTAATAATTATTTCCCTCATTCGATGAGAACGAAAATGGAGAAGGAATTACTTGAACTAAAGAAGAAAGTAAAATAAATATGACCTTTAAAAGCACAAGAAAATGGCATTTATAGTGATAAAAAGAATTACTAATCTCAGCGAAGATAAAGGGGATCCCTTTTATCTGCACTCATGATAATGATGATAAAGTCCCCTTTTATTAGTACTAAAAGAAAGAACTAATAAAAAGGGTCTTTTATTAGTTCTAAAAAGAGCACTGATAAAACTCAAAAGAAATTAAAAACACCTTAAATCGGAACCCCCACTTTTAATAGAGCTTGACCCCCCCAACCATGCTAGCCCCCACCTACACCCACCGGCACCCCACCACCCACCACCTGCACCCTCCCGTGCACCTACAACCCTATTTTAACAGTGCTAACCCCCCCAACCCTACACCTGCCTACACGATAGCCCCCCAGAACCCACCTGCATGCCTCTGCCTCCCCCAAGATTCGAACTCGAGACCTCTCCTATTCGTGCATGGACCCTTTACCACTCCCCCATGTTGATTTGTTCTACATTTAATGATATATCTATTTATTTATATATATATATAGGTATATTTATTCATATATTAATATAGATTTATATTAATATATACATATATATAGTTATATTTATATATATAGTTATATTTACTTATTTGTATATTAATATATATTAATATATATATATCCTTATATTTATTCGTATATTAACATATATTTATAATATTAGTTTTAAATACATTTATAAAATACATTTCTCTGTGTGTGTTTATAAATAAATACGTACATACATATACACAACATATAAACACCTTTATGTATATTATATATATATATATATATATATCTCTGTGTGTGTGTCTGTAAGTATAATTATACATGTTTTTATATATTTACATATATTTTATATTCATATGTATATTCATATGTTAGAATATATAGATAATATATATCAGTTTGTTAACAAAAACACACACTCATATATATATATATATATAAACACACACACACATTATATAGGTATATAAATATAAATATATTTCTATTTAAAATAAAATGGATATTGTAAGGCTTAAATTTTTCGAAATATACTTTATATATAGATATGTTTAATTATTTATTTATAAAATTAAATTGTTATGTGTGAATATATATATATATATATTGTTATATATTTGATTATAAATAACATGACATTGTGAAAAACGATAAAATTTCAAATCCATAATATCAATATGAATGTAATCTCTCAGAATAAATTTATTCACTACTGAAAAATGGAAAAAATACCCATTGAAATGAGACTAAAACTCCATCGAATGTTAAAAACTTTGGGTATCCTGGCTAAAAAGTACGTTTATGAGGCCTTCTAGGTCTTTTTGGCCTTTAAAAATATGAAATAAGGTACCCATTTATTTCCACCTTACAGAGCTTGTCTGAGTCTTCAATTTGATATGATGTAGAGCTCAAACCGACTTTCAGATCAATAGTTATGGTCATTTAATGTTTGAGTTAAATTTTCAACTTGTTTTAGATCTTTTATTAATTTTTTTTTTATTTTTTTGTGTCTTCAAATTGTTATTAAATGATTATTAGACAATGATAATTATAAAATTATTTATTAATAATATATCTTAAAATATTTTTAAGCTATTTTCACTAAATTTATTTTACATAAATGTAAATGTCTATTTATACTTATCTAAAACATATTTAAAAATATGTATATTATATTTATATCAATATAAATATATATATATATTATTTTTAATGATGTTTTTGACATACACCTTTTAACATCACTTGTAAAAAAAGATCTAATAAAGAACCCCCTTTAACAGTTCTAATAAAAATGCACTGATAAAGGGGGACCATTTAAGAGCCCTAAAAAATCACTGATAAAGGGGGTACCTTTATCGGTGCTAAAAAAAGTGCTGCTATGGGGTACCTTTAACAAAAAAAAATTAGCGCTGTTAAAAGTACCCTTTATTATCTCTTTTTTTAAGCACCGATAAAGGTACCCCTTTACCAGTGCTTTTTCAAGCATTGTTAAAGGGTGGCATTGTGAAAACTCTTTTATGGTAGTGAGAATGACAGTGAATCTGTTGGTATCTATGAGCTGAAATTCACAAGACTTTCATGTTAAACCTCTACTTTATCCATGGAACCTAATGTAAGGTTTATATATTTTTTGTTGGACTAAGACCTCATCTACGAAATAATTTATCCAACCAAGACTATGCCACCTATAAGGAAATTTTAAGAAGTGATATGAAGTTCAAACTAGAGTTTGGTGAGAAATAATGGTATCAAATTTAAATGATAAGAAGATATCTCTATAGAAAATCATGGGTAGGATATTTGACCAAGGAAGAGGAGGAAAGAAGGTGAAACTTTCCATGTTTAACAAGTGTCGGAAGAAGCATTCGAGGAACTACCTACTCCAAAGCGGGAAGTGTTACAAATGCAGTGGAGAAGTCAATATTTCTTTGAACTATCATAGTGAGGTGAAGCCTCAACTTCTCAATACCTAAAACAATGGAAAGATAGTGGAGGCTCTACCCAAAGTCCAATGCTTCAAGTTTGTAAAATTTAGGCACATTTCGAGTCACTTTTTATATCTGAGGGAAATCGAGGGGAATTACCATCAACCTCAATAAATTCCAAGGGAGAAAGGTCATTCTTTTTTTATCAGGATGGCTTATATTGAAGCTCCAAATGATGTGGTGGTAGGTATTATCATTGTTCCCTCAGATATATCAAGTACTTTTTTTTGTTCTGTTTCTATGGATTCCATTATTTCCCCCAAGTTCACAATTAATATAGAATCAATCCATAAACATATAGAAGTAGAGTTATCATTCAAGACTCTTTGTAGGATTATCCAAGCATCATATATTTATAAAAACTCTAGTATTTACTTTGGTGAGAATAATCTCATTGCAAATCTAGTATTCATTACTATGATGGAATTCAACATTATACTAGGGATGGACTAGATCTTAAAGTATAATGCTAAAATAAAATATATAAGTAAGGAAATCTAATTATAAAGGAATAAAAAACCTATAGCTATCTTTAAAGGAGATATATCTCGACCAGAGCTTTGTCTAGAAACACCACCCGTAACCTTATTTATAGAAGTGATGGGTGAATATGAAGAAGTAAATGAAAGTATACAAATAGATAATGTCTCCACCATTAAAGAATACATTGACATATTTCTTTAGGAGTTACCTGGGCCTCCCCAAGAAAGAGATATAGTGTTCTCCATTGAACTCATGTCTGGTTCCAAGAGGATATCAAAAACACTGTATAGAAGGGAAAATGTGAAGATTGAGGAATTAAAGAAACTACACCAATATCTTTTGGAGAAGAGGTTTATCTGGCCAAGTGTGTCTCCTTGGGGAGCATATGTTCTGTTTAGAAATAAGAAGGATGGATCAATGTGGTTATGCATTTATTATAGATAACTTAAAGTGATCACAGTGAAGAACAAGTACCCTCATCTAAAAATTGATGATTTATTTGACCAGCTTTATAGGGCTCGGTTCTTCTCCAAGATGGATCTTTGATCTGGGAATCATTAATTGAGTTTGAAGAAAGAATATATCCCAAATACCATCTTCCAATCAAGATACAGTCATTATGAGTTTGATTTTATTCACTTTGGCTTGACTATTCCTCCTACTACTTTTATGGATTTGATGAATAGAGTCATTAAGGGCATCCCTGATAACATTGTGGTAGTTTTTTTGGATAATATTCTGATATATTCCATAAGTTTTGAGGATTTTGAGGATCATCTAATGGTTATACTGAAAACATTGGGGAAGGAGATTATTTTTAAATCTCGTCAAGTGTGAGTCATGGTTACAACATTTTTATTTCTTGGGCCACATTGTAACCAATGAAAGAATATCAATTAACCCTACCAAGATAGGGGTTGTAGAGGAGTGGCCTCAACCTAAAAAAATAATTGAATTTTGTAGTTTCCTTTGTATAGAAGAAGGTTATTGGTTGTTTATGAAATCCTTTCATGACTTTAATATCTATTAACCAAGTTTACTTGAAATGGGGTGAAGTTAATCTAGAAAAAAGAGTGTGAAGAATTTTTCACAAAGATGAAGAAGAGATTGGTTACGACACACGTGTTAACTCTACCCTGTATTAGAGAATGATTTTTTATTTTTAGTGATGCATCTCTGAAATGTATTGGGTGTCTCCTCCTAAAAAATGATGAGGTTATTGTTTATGCATCTCAACATTTGAAGTCTCATGATTATAATTATCCAATGTATGATTTGGAGATGGATACAGTTGTTTTTTCTCTAAAGATATGGAGACACTATCATTATGGGGAGAAATGTGATATATACACGGACCACTAAAGTTTGAAGTATATTATCACCTAAAAGGAATTGAACATGATATAGAGGATATAGTTTGAACTTCTTAAATACTACGGTTATTCAATTCACTCTCATCCTAGAAGAGAAAACAAAGTCACTAATGCATTATGTTGGAAAAAGAATGTTGTTATAGAATAGATGAGGATTAAAAGAGAGCCTTTAATCAGAGACCTAGTAAAATTTTACATGGGAATCATAAGGTACGAGACATCATCAACCATATAAAATGATTTCTCATCCATCATTACTATAGAAGATCAAGAAATCTCAAAGGGGAGATACTTTTTTGCAGAAGAAGATATAGGCTGTGAAGAATGAGATGTTTTTTGAGTTCAATATTGATCAAGATGGTGTACTAAAATTTCGTACAAGGTTATGTGTTCCATCTATTTTGTAAATAAAGAAGGAGCTAATGGATGTAGCTCATAGCTCTACTTTCTCTATAAATTCTGGATGCACAAAAATTTATAGGGACCCTCGTGATCATTATTGATGGGATAACATGAAAAGGGAGATTTTCGACTACACTACAAGGTTCCTAGTGTGTCAAATCATGAATTAAGAGAGACAAATTCCTAAATGAGTATTACAACCACTACCCATACCATAATATTAGTGGGATAATATCACTATTGAATTTTTCACTAGTCTCCTGAGAACATCCAAAGAAAACAGTGTGATATTGGTTATAGTGGATCATATCACCTAGACAACCCATTTTATCTTTATTAGGGAAGAATTCTCTATTGAACAACTTTCCATTATATACGTAAATAAAGTGTTAAGGCAACATGGAGTTCCACTTTCTATCATATCTAATCATGATCCAAGTGTCACATCAAAATTATGGAGAAGTCTTCAACATGCTCTGAGTACCTAACTGAATTTTAGTATAGCCTATCATCCCCAAACTGATGGGCATTCTGAAAGGACTATTGAGGAACTCAAGGAAATGCTAAAACTATGCTCAATGGAATTTAAAGGTAGATGGGATCAACATATCCAATTAGTTTAGTTCTCTTACAACAACTTCTTCCATTAGAGCATTCAAATGGAACCCTGTGAAGCTCTATATGGGAAGCTATGTAGAACTCTTACTTTTGGGATGAAGCTGGTGAGAGAAAGATTCTTCAGTATGATCTTGTGAAAGAGATTATAGAAAAGGTTCCTACCGTCTAAAAACACATAAAGGATGGTCAAAGTTGGTATAAGAGTTATACTTACCACCATCAAAGGGACTTGGAGATTGATGTTATAGATAAAGTATTCCTTTGAATTTCACCTTGTATGATAGTCATGAGGTTTGGTAAGAAAGGAAAACTCGACACCATGAACATTATCCCCTTTGGAATCCTTGATCGAGTATGATCAGTGGCCTATAATCTTTCACTTCCTCCAAATCATGCAAAAGTTCATTATGTTTTCCATGTATCTCTCTTCATGAAGTACATACCTAACCCTTCACATGTACTAAATCCTGAAGTGGTATAATAGGAACTTGGTCTCTCTTATGAGGAGTATCTCAGGGATATATTGGGTTGTAGACACAAGGTTCTATGAAAAAAGACTACCGACCTCATTATAGTGTTGTGGAGGAACCAAAAATATGAAGAAGTGACAAGGGAACTAGAGGAAACAATGAGGCAGAAGTACTCTCACCTGTTATCAACTGAACAAACAAGTTTAAATTTTGGGGACGAAATTTCTTCAGTTGGGAAGAATATAATGAACTGGCCTTTTTGAATGATATTTTCTCCTGAAAATGTGTTTTACATTTTTAGACAACAAAACTATATCTCATTAATAATGAAGTAATTATTTTTTAACGTGACCATCGAATTTAGACTTTTATATAATGGCTAGTAAATAAAGATCGTTGGACAATATGACCATTGGAAACTATACACATAACATTATGATTATTGTTAATAAAAAGAAATGATAATTGTTAATTAATTTATAATGAATAGTTGATGGCCTCATCTAGTAGAACCAGGTCATACGAAGCCCATTTTTTTGGAGCTTCAGAATGAGGTAGTGTCACTGGGTTTTTCTCTAGACCAATCCCAAGATGATCTTCTACATGATAAGCTTGAATGAAATAACCTATAAGATAATTTCATGTTAGTGGATATTACCAATCATGTGATGTTATCTATGAAGACCCAAGAGTCCATCACCATCACGCACCTTACCCTTAGGTTGTATGTAGATGTTTTAAGGGGTTATGTATTGAGGCCCTAGTTACTTAAGTTGTAATACCTTTTTTTAAATAAAATTTTTATTTCATCATTTTTGTTTTAATAATAGTTTTGTTTAATAAAATTCATTTTTATTTGAATTTTTTTTTGACAAATTAAGTTTTAGTGATTTCTTATACTTAGCGAATTGTTATGGTAAAATAAACATCATTTTTGAATTTCAAATGTCAAAATTAATCTATGGTGAATTTTTAGTATTTTCCTAAGAAGTTTCATTTTTTTTATGTATAGTGAAAAATACTATATTTTTTCATATAAATAATTATTAAATAACTAATGCTATGAAATGATTTTCAAAAAAAGGTCATACACGATTGTGATAAGTAAGATATTTAGAGTCTGATAATAGGAACTTAATCTTTTGGTGAATCGTAATTTGAACCTTTGGAATAGTAATGAATAGTAATATAACCAATGGAATAGTAACCTCGCCTAAGGAATTAAAAATATAATTACTTATATTAAATGTTATTTTGATATAATTATATCATATTATATGTAAATTAATATTTTGGAAATTATTAGTTAAATATTAGTATTTTTTTAATAAATAATGATTTTGCATTAAAATTAAAATTTTCATATTTATAAAATCATTTTCATAGAATGGAGTTCATTTTGGAATTCATAATTTGATATTAGGTTAGATTGAATTTATGTAAAATTTATAAAATGCATTGTTTTTCAGTGAATAGTTAAAATACAGTTTTGAGTTTTTAGTGTATTTAATGACATTATTAATGATGTAACGAGTAAGATAAGATTATGTTCGACTTTTTTGGATTAAAATAATATATTAGGTTTCCCAAGTAGCCAATACCTTGGGAAAATACCATATTAAAGCCCATGGTTTTGCAAATACCACTACTGAGGTTTCCTCAAAAATTAATAAAAAACTCTATCACTTTTATTATAAATACCCACACATTCTTCAATTATATTTCATTAAAAATTCACTATCCTCAAATATATAATATTATTTCCTCCCAATTAGTCCTAAAAATGTGTCCTCAAGCCCCCATGGTCCTGATCTTCAAGTTTTAGGGGTCACTATTTAGGGTAAGGGAAATCTCAACATCACTTTTCCTTTCATGTTCTCTTTTTATGTGGTATGTATTTAAAATTTCAATATCATGTTCTTATATCCATTTTTTATATCCCTTTACTATACTAAGATTCTTTTTAGGGGGAAAACCTTTTGCCTACACATTTTAATGTTTTCTAAAACCCTGTTTCATAACTATTTTGCTGCCGGACTTTCGCCTCAAAATTCCTCAATTTTTATTAAGAAATTATTATATTTTCTTTTCTGAATACCCAAACATATATATTCTCTATGGGTATTAAAATGGATTTGTAATTGATATATTTTATTTCTTGTATTAGAATACTAGAATCCCACCATCCTTTTTCGTGTTTAAAATGACAAAATGATCTTGTTTTTAAGCACCTTTTAAAACACCATGATTTTGAAATGAAACCAGTTTCTTTTATTCTCCATGGGATATTTATGAAAAGTCTTATTATGATATTTTTGGATCAACTTAATTAATAAATATTAAGGGTTCACCCTAATATCTCTCCAATACATTGGTTGAAGAAATCAATCTCTAGATATGACATGTTTTACGATCCCTTTGTGATTAACCTTGGTAATTTTTGTGACAACTCAGTGATAAACCTTGGTGATATGCTTGTAAATTACTTGATTAAATGTTTTATCCATATTTAGAAGTTATGATACCAGTTATTTTATTTATTATATGCCTATTTATCATTCTCTTGTGATATTTCTCATGTTTTCATTGGTATTACTCATGATGACAAGTAAATTGTTCCCCCTGTTATCCTATACTGGGATTTACGCTCACCATTTCATAGATATATGTCCCAAGGTTATGAGATGAAATAATTGTACTTAGGATGAACCTTTGACAATCCTTTCAGGTGGAATAGAAGAAGGTTTTGTGTTTTCATGCATTATGTACCCTTTTTTTCAAGACACAAATCCTTAAAGGATTATCTGTTTGCAAAATGTAATGAAAAGTTAGTAATAAAATGGTGGGGATCCATATGGAGACTGATAGTTGTGGGTTTATGGTTAGGTGCTCTAATTGACTGTAAGTATCAAGAGGAAATTCGGTTGGGTGACCTGTTATATGATACTATTTTGTTTTGTGGTTACATGTCAATGTTAATTTTGAGGTGAGGCCTTGATATATGGATAGTCTCGTAAGGGAGATAACACCATTAGATGTGGTTATGGGTGATATTGGTCTAGTGTACACCAATGAAATCAAACATTGAGGTGTGATTTTAGTGAATCTAGAGTTCAAGGATGACATCACTGATGGGGGTTATGTTGGGTTTGAGTACTAGATCAGTGTAACATTACATGGTCTAATGGGGATTTAAACCGTGAAGTTAGTTAGCACTGTTTTGATATAACCACAACCATTGAGGTTTTCATACATTGTTAACTATAGGAGTCTTCTAAATTGCATGGGTTTACAGTCCATGGACACGATATTGTATGGTGGGGAGGATATAAAACCCCACCCCTTTATTAAGGTATAGTCCCATTTGTTTTGGCTAAAACTGGTTATATTTACACTTAATAAGGTGTTCAAGGGATTAGGTGAGGTATTGGGACTATCCTCATGATTTGGGCTTGAAATTTCATATTTTTAGAGTGACATCTTGGTTTTCATGGTTTTCACACAGTTATTTCTAACCATTCACGCCAACTATGCATCCTAAAATGCATAAGTGTATGGTTTTTCAAACAATGAATAGGGTCTCAGGAATCCATGTGAATTTTTATAGAGAATTGATGACTTAGAGAATGGTTTTAGTTGGTAATTATTGGGAGGTAATACCCATATTAACCATGTGTATTCTTATTGGTCTACTTGATTGTATCTTCATTGTTGTTGCACTTTGGAATCAAATTGAAAAATGATAATCCACCCATGATCAATGTTACTGGTTTTGGTAGAAGAAGGTAGTGTTAGCTTGGGTTGACCACTTAATACTCAAGGCTCGACTTGGTTCCAATTATTTCTGTAGATTTTTATTAATTATACTTCATTTATTTATGGCACACTTTTAGGCTATATTCTCACAAACTAGATTTTCCTTAGACACCGTTGGTGGTGGCGTGTTGAGTTATATTCACACCATAATCAGGTCTCCATAGAACATGGAAACCTTATAAGATTCTCTATGATTTAGGGTATATTTTTAGGGAATGGATGATGCAAATTATTGATTGTATAGATATGTTGGATTTATGAGCTGGGTGTCAGGCTAAAGCCTAGGAATTCTTGTGGGTATGTTTTCTTTCACTATTGTGCCTCTTTTTATTGATGGGCTAGATGTACCTAGTTTGATTGACGTGTTTGACCATCTTGTATGTATGTAGAATTAATTATGATATTGTATGTTATTTGATTTAGGGATTTATCTCAAACCATTTATTTATCTGAATTCGATGTTTTCATATCATGTTGTTCTGATTTACCTATCCACCCTTATGATGTTCAATATGGTAATGATGGAATAGTCACCCCACGGTGACCTCACAGGACCTCACCGCTAGTCAGTAGCCTCTAGAATATGGGGAGTCTCAATTGGGACCATGTTGTGAATCAGGCTATGGCACCAATATAATAGCATTTGTGTCAAGGTGTGACAAAAAACACTGATTCATCTCACTTTATATCAAAACCAGTTATTAAATAAAGTGTTTTATCACCATACATGGGAGTGTTAGTATGGCCCCCACAAGTTATACCTTTGAAGTCTGTTCTTTTTATGAGAGAAGTACCTTTAAGACGTGGATAACAAATTTAATGAGGTATTTGGGTAAAATTTTGGTGAGGGATGGTATTTTGAAAGAAAAGAGAAATGGGTGGAGTGTGGTATATATAAGGGGAGGAGGGTTATGTTTTTAAATGAAATATTTATTAGTATATTAATTGTTCACAAGACTACCAAGTGTGATGATTCATTGATTTTATACAATAATTAGTGAATATTATGAGGAGACATTTGTTGATTTCACAATTCAATAAGTAATTAATCATGAATTTTAACTTATAATATAAAATATCATATTCTTTGTATTTCATTATTCCCCAGAAAATCAAATTTATTAAAAAAATACCAAAAATTTAGCCGAATAAAATTTTGATAGGATTATTCTAAAAATATAATTCATTTTATAATAAAAATTCTAAATATGTGAAATTTATTTTTATAAAATAAAATATTTATTTATTTAAAATTCATATTTTTTATAAAAACATCAAATTTATAACCATTATAAAATTTACACATGATTTCATAAAATTGTATTATCCTTTATATAAAAATAATTAGTGTTTTGTAAAAATATTTTAATAAGATAAAATTTTATTTCCAATTTTTAACTTGATCATAAAAATATGTTTTAACTAAAATAAAGATATATATTTTACAAAAAAACAATTATAGTTTCTTAATATAAAAAAATTATTTTTCATATTTTTCACTTTTATTTTACTATATTGTGATAAATTTTTTTATATTTTTATTTCATAAGATAATCAATATATTATTTTACTATTCTACCACTCAAATTACGATTCTAAAAGTCAGTTAACTATTCCTAATGGTTGGGTTAGTATTCCAACTATCATATTTACAATTGTTATATATGTTTTCCACTACCTATAAAAACATAATTTTTTATTCATTTATCATTCACATCAATTTACCCCAACGTTTTATTCTTCACTTTTAAAAAATCATTTACATTACTAATTTTTTGTTTCATTTATATAGTATTGATCATGAGTGTGATTATTCTCAGGGAACATAGTGATCTAAATTTTACAATTCTCATTATATTATTTTATTATGTTTATTTTTCAATTGTATTATAGAAAAAAAAATGTACATTTTTATCCCCTAAATATAATATTCTGAATTAGGAAAATAAATAATTATAGGTTTTTATTATTTGGTACATGAGATTACTAAATATAACATATGTTTTTTTAGAAGGAAAATTATAGATATAAAATTTATTATTGTTACATCATCTCCCATCAAGATCATATTAAAGGTTATTACAGTAAACCTACTATTTGGTATGGAAAAATTTTTATTTAGTTTTCCTAGTGCAGTATTGTGACTAAACAAGGTCGTAACACTTGAGGAGCTTCCACAGTCATTCACTTACTATTTCTAATCACTTATTATATTTTTAGGGTCTTATATTTTATGAATGAAGTGAAACATTGAGTGTTTTAATGTGTAAATAAAAACCAAAAAGTAAACATGAAAAAATATAATGAATTTGGATAGAATGAAGTTAATGAGAAAGGTCAGAATCCCGATTGAATTACCTAGAGTAAACCTTTATCTTATTCATATATACGTATTGAACACACTTCATCATACATGAACATGCACTTCTACCCTAGTTGTGAATATATAGTGCACTCCTTGATTTCTCATTATATCATCCTCCTCTTTTAAGGGAGAATATTGTCGAAAGAAAAGGAATGCCATATATTAAAAGAGGGTACATAAAGGAACTTTACCCACTATTGATCACACATAGTCTGAATCATAAAAAAATAATAAATATTTAGAATAAATGCATGGGGAGTTTGGTTTGGCACTGGATTACTCCCTTGGGAGATTCATCAAGTTAGTTACTCAAGATCATTATCATAGGATATCATAGTGCGATGTATGAAGAGAAGGTAATAAATAGAACAAGTGAAAAATGTAGATATGAGATCAAGAAAAAAACAATTTTATTGAATTAAAAAATAGTGAATAAAATATGAAGGATAAAAAAGTAAAAATAATCTAAAACCCAGTAGAGAGTGAAATACCAACTGGTGAACCGCCTCCTCCAAATGTGGGTAAAATTTATTTATATAGAGGAGGTGAATTTATGGTTACAATAATTATAAAAAATGAAAAGTAGAATATTGATTCAAATAAAAACAATAATTTTTTGCTACACTTGGACCATAATAATGACAGAACAAGTGGATTCTCTAGTTGAATGAATTCTTGTTTTTCTATTCCTATAACTTGCATTAGATTTCAGAATAATATGATAAAGGATACAAAAATTATGGTTTTACAATTAAATTAATGTCCATATTGATAAATCTAGTTATTCTATGACTTTAGGTCCCATTATCTCTTTGAAAAATTTTGATTCAACTAGAGTTCGTCAAATAAAATATATATCCCAAAATTTGAAAAGTTTATATAAAAAATATAAAATTATCAAAAAAAAGATATAATATTTTATGATAAGAATACTATAGTACAATTCCAAGGCTATAACTTAATTTACTATAAAGATTTTAAATACATTCTCAAATAAAAAATTTATATCAAATCATCATTTAAAAATTATGGATTTACAAAATATCATCATATATTTATAAAAACACTTAATTTTAAAAAATATATTATTTTTCAATTCAGAAAAAACTATTATTATAATTTAAAAATGTATTAATCACCCTTTAATTGAAAATTGGTTTGATTTAAAACATTGAAATTCAAAGTAAAAGTATTAAAAATATTAGTTCTTTAAATTCTCTTATAGTTAAACAATGATATCCTAGGAAAGATTTTAATTCTACTGAGAAAAAGAATTATCCTACCCTAGATAAAACATAAAATCAAGAAAACAAAGTCAAATAAAGATCCATTCATCATTTAAAATATCACACCTCCTCTAAAAGTTCTATCCACTAGCCCAATAAAATTTAATTAAAAGTATATGTTCTAGGCTTCTCACTATAATGGAATTTAGTGGAATTAGTATTTTAACAACTGGAAGAATCATAAATTCCACTTAAATTTTTTTTATATACTAATAATCCATTTCCCACATCCTTTATGAAACCAAAATTACATTATTATAATTAAATTTCCCCTTTTTCATATGGTGATCAATACCTAAATCAGTTCCTTTTTGAAAATTTGGCATAGAATTTGTTTTATTTATTTGTTTTCTCATTTTTCCTATTTTTAGTTCCTCATATCTCATAAATTCATGTTGGATCCCAATTACGCATTTTACTGTAGTTTCAAAATACTTATATGAATGTATTTTCAGTTTCCTCCCTGGGTTTCAGTTTGAAACAATGAGATAGTGTTCAAAATTATAGTTTCTATTTGATATCATTTAAATTCTACAAAATTATTTCTCACTAAAAATCATCTTCCTAGTTTTATAAAAATCCGTAAAATCATTCAAAAAACTCACTCAACAATCATATATTGTAAAAAATATCAAAAATTGTGAAATCCCCAAAACTAGAATAGAATTACTCTTTGAAAAAGAAAGCATTTAAATCTTAAATTTCTATCCTAAAACACCCAAAAATTTAAAATAAAAAAAAAGAAAACATAAAAACATATCTGGATTGGTACCACTCCTCCACATATAAACTGTCACTACAACGTTTTTTATTCAAAAATTATTTCATCAAATTTTCAATAAAAAATAAATTTGGAAGAAATCAATTATTTCTAAATGAGAAATACAACTGGTAGTATTATATAAAATTCCTTGAGTTAGTATCTAAAGTTCCACCCACTAAAAAAATACCTATAAAAACATGAAAAGATAATAAAACTTAATGAAAAAAAATTAAAGAAAAAAATAGAAGGATAAAAGGAAAGAATGAAAGTATGATTCTTGGTTTAACCCCTAGTAGCCCCTATGTTTTGGCTAACCCCGGAAAAAAATTCATTTTTTTATCCATAATTAAAATGTCGGTGGATTTTCTTTGATATGAATCATAAACACTTATTTCTTCCATTTTAATTCACTTGAAACTACTTGTGGAGGTCCCTATAAATTTAGTGTAATATGTCCATCCCCACTATTATCTGATATAGCTTTCATGATAGGGATTAAGGAAAGAGTGTACCCTTATCTTTTTCTTCATCCATTATTTCTTTATATGCTTATTTATTCTCTATGTTTTTTTCAAAATACTCTACATCGATATATTTTTAAATTATAAATTCATAGAATAGTTATTTTTGAATAAAATTAAACTGTAAACAATTTATATTAGAATCATTCTCTTCTAAGTGTATAGTTTGTGACTCGATTTATTCTATTAAAGCCATTGTAAATTCTTTACTTACTCCCACAAGTAGTTTTTCAATTGGTTCATGGAGCATGATTTATTTATCTTTAGTTGCATCATCATATTCAACATAATCCTCTATAGAAAATTGATGTTTTTCAAATCTGTAAAATTTAAACAAGGGGAGTTGATATTCAATTATGTTTAGATTAAATTAAATTAAATTGAGTGCATGAAATTATTATATTATTGTGTTTTTATGGCATTTATTTGATCTTTATTTCATAATGCCTCCCGGAGTTCAATTAGAGTGGATGGAAGTATGTAGTCATGCTACTCTATCTTTTAATCAAATTCCAATACGAGGTCTGTTTCTTATTCAAAATAAAGAGATATTTATACTGTTGTTGATTAGTTTTCTTTCAAAATCAGAAAAATATATTGTATTTCAATACATAAAAATTCATTCAAAAATTCTTCCAAATGTTGTAAATCTTCTATACGTAAATTTCGAGGAATGTTTTCTTCATAAATATTTTTCATCCATGATCCAATGAGTTCTAGTAATTCCAATTCTAGAAATACATTATTGGACTCCTCGGGTTGTTCAATAGAAAATATGAGTGGGTAAATATCTTCCTCCATTGGATTTGGTTCTTGTTTCACTATATGATGCTCCTGATATTCCATGAAGTATTTATTTAAAAAATATAGTTGATTAATTTCATATTTAATGTCTCCTAAAATTTCTAATATATGATATTTTATTTTATATTAAACTTGTTCAACTTATGGTGGCACCTGATAGTTTTTTTCCCATATAAAATAATTTATAGTTTCACACGTCAAAGAAATATTCTTTTTGTTTTTTAGAAATTAAATTAAATCATTTAAAATTTGTGAAAATAAATTCTGGATGAAAGTCTAATTTTTTCCCCATCAACAACACCAAGCTTTCTTGTACACATTTCATGGCACCTGGAAAAATAAATTATTTATTTCTTCTAATACAACATAGTGGATGAAAAGGGTTTTCTCACTTAAGGATCTTTTACATTTGTTCAATTACTATTACAAATCAATTATTTTATTTTTGGTATTTTGTATTTTATAAAACAAATTATTCCATTAGGGTTTAAATATAGAAAGAGTATTATAAAAATAGATAAGAAAAATAAAATTATAATGAATATAATGGGGTTAATGTGATAGGTAACACACTTGAGAGAATTACCCAATGTGAACCATTGTTGAATTATTATTAGCTTCATATTTACTTAATAAGCATAATTTATTTTATGTGTACATCATTTTCAACCATGGTTTATATTTATAGTGCACTTACTGATTGCACTACACATACACCTCCCACATTGAGAGTCAATATTGTCGAAGTAAAAAAGTTTGGTCACATATTACATGTTGAGACACAAAGGAAACCTACCCACATTAAATCACCCTCAATATATCTCTAACAAAATAATAAATGATACTAAGTAAAGAATGAATAATTAGGTTTGGTATTGGATTACAACCCCAGGGGTAACACCCCAACCCCAGTTACCCAGAGTCGGTGCATTACTTCGTAATATTGTAATGATCACAAAGATCAAGTCTCAAAAGACCGATTAGTTTAGTAGCCTTGAAACACTAGATAAATTAATAAGTTTTACATTACATGATAAAGTAATAAAAAACTACAATAACATACTCTTCATTTTACACACTCACATCCCCTTCAGACTATCCCTGTAGGTCATTCTTAAAATACTTCTTCACATCCTAAAAAAAATTAAAACATTTAAAGGGGTGAGCTCAGATGCTCAGCAAGGATAACAATATAGCGGAAGCTTTCATAAATAAAAAAAACATTTAAGGCACTGTATAAATAAAACAAAATCCTTTTAAACTTGAACTTCAACATAATATGGAAAAAGTAAAATGAAATAATGCCATTTACTTATTCACATGGATATTCTACTGGTCGAATAATCACATGCAATATCAATAACCACTTTCATAATGATGGAATGCATAATGCCAAACTATCATAACCACATAGACAAGGCCTCATGCCAAGACCACAAATAATATTTTGTCAAGGCCTCGTGCCAAGACACTAGTTTGTCTCATGAGACATACCGATGCAATTTTTTAGAAGATACTTACGTTTAAAATTGCTCAAATATACTCTAGTGTTTTTCTAAAAACATTATGCAAGCTTCTGAAGAAAAAATAACTAATTCTGAGACTGCTTGACTAATTACAGGCCATGATGGGTCCACACCCAATCCCTTTTTTCTACCACACTCGAGAGTCGGTTTTTTTGAAAACATTTTTAAGCATGCGTTAAATACGTATACATTTGCACTGAATTTTCATATATTTGAGAGAAATATCTCTCTCTTTTTTGAAATAATTTAAAAATAGTAATGGCTTGTAGAGGAAGATGAAACACAAATAATGGTCACGGTGGCGGAGAAGTCGTTGTCGCCATATACTTATGATAAAAAAATGTTCCCTTTTTTATTTAGTAAAACACTACATATAAAAAAGATTCTTTTTGAATAAACGTAAAATTCAAAGGGGTTTATACACCATATAAAACAAATTTTTGTATAAAACAAAATATGCCTCAATGAATGGAGATTCATATGAAGTACCTTAAAAAGATCATTTTTAAATAAAATATATCTATTATGTGTATTCACTATATGTCACATAAAGAAATTATAAATACAAGATAGGACATAATAATATCATGACATAATTTGAAAGTAGGAGATTAACCCAAAGAATGGAAATTGGGTTAAGAAGTTCCCTTAAAAAGATCATTTTTTTAATAAAATAAATCTATTATGTGTATTCACTATAAGTACACATAAATAAATTACAAATAAAAGATATGACATAATAATATCATGACATAATTTGAAATTAGGAGATTAACCCAAAGAACAGAAATTGGGTTAAGAAGTTCCCTTACCTCATGTCCGACTTGACTCGACCATTCTTTAACCTCCTGAATAATAAACTAGAGTTAATTTATACTTTTTTAAGAACCTTTTCAAGTTCATTATTCCTTTTATATCACTTATTACAATGTTATGAAAATTATGTTGTCATTTAAGTTAATAACGTTCATTTTGTCGATCTTTGGTACTTGAGTCAACAATAAACTTCTTATAATTACAAGTTGTTCATGTGGTGAAATATCAATTATATCCAGAATTATATTTATTATTTAGATATAATATATATAATATATATCCAGCATATACATGCATTTATAATATTACATAACATTTAGAGGTAAGAAATGAAATGCACCGTTCATGGAGATAGTAAGTCGTACGTACGAATGAATGCTAATTTCATTTCTATTTCGTATTTAATGGAATGAAGTTATAATTATATAAAGTTATAATATAATTCCAGTATAATATAATTTATAATACCATTTACTCCATCCTTTATACATCCCACATATGGCATTAATGATAAAATCAATTTGAGGGGGCGGTACTCCGCACTTCCTAAAATGAAGATATCGCGTTTACCCATAATGGAAACTATAAAGGTATTCCATAAATGAAAAATACAGAATATTAAGTAAAAAATAAACATATTATATATCATATATAAATATAGTGACTTCTTAATGGCCACCTTTTAAGGTGTTATATTAGTGTTGAACAATCATCGTTTCGTGAGGCAGAAATTCTCTATCCACAGAAACACTATATTCTTTAACCATTAGATGTAAGTGTGTGTAAGTGTAGCTCGAATCATTCTTATAAAAAAATTCTAGTATATTTAGGATACTGTTGTGGTTACAAAATAAATGAATAACAAGAGTTTAGTGGGTTGGAGAATCAAAATAAAACAAAATAACATAAGAGAAGACATTAACTTAAAATCGGGTAACTCTTTTTTGATTTGTGCCAAAGGCTTACATGGGAAGAATTCTGCCCAAAGAGTGTATTCTAGGAGTAAGAGAGGGAATTTGAGAGAGTATTTGGGCAGAGGTTGGCCGAGCCAAAAGGCTTTGATGGTGTGAATAAGGTGGTAGTGGTGGGGGCCTTTTATAAGAGGAGAGGAGGGGCACTCTTGGAAAGTAATGAAATGTTACTTTATTATATATTGAGTTTCGGATATTACAGGTCCCACACTTAAATATTTCGAGGCTAAGGTGATAAGGGTTCTAAATATACTCATCCAATAGTTTTTTGACAAGTTTAAGTCTTAGATTTTACATTATCTTTTCATTGTATTTAAATAGTTACTTAATGAGGTAATCGTTGCATCATCATGGTGTCATAAATAATTTAATTTATTTAATGTATAAAAATTATAAAAAAAATATCATGTTTTAGTAAATCTTTTTAGATTTCTAATGAATATTTATAGTAAAAAATATTACTTTTATAACCCCATTTAAAAATTGTTTTAGTAAAATAACTCATGTTGGTGATATTTTTATTTTAACATTAAATAAAAAGTTTTTAATGTCATTTTCCTACCAAAGTGGCTCCATGGGGTCCCCAAGTTGACCCATGGATTGTATCGGTCGGCCATGACTCATCCAATAGGGTTAGGAAAAGTTTAAAGGTATTTTCATATTATTATAACATTATCTTTAACTTAAATTTCACTAATTACCTTTAATCGCGATTAATTAATCTTAAACGTTACTATTCACCAAAAAATTATTTAAATCCCATTGAACCAAATTTTACTTCCTAATGACTACCATGTATGTCGGAATTTTGAAAATCAAATCACAGAAGTGGTAATGTTTCATTTAAACAAAAAATCAGTTTTTTAACTACCACTTAGTGATTTCACTATTCATAAAAATTGAAGTTTTTCAGAACAATGCCAAAATTTCACCCTAAGCTATAATTGATATTACGAATTCAAAAATGATGTCTATTTTAAAAAATTCCAAACATATAAGTTGCATTAATAAATTTTATAATTAATTCTCGTTGTCACAAAAAATAGTGTGTTTTTAAGATATAATATATATCAAAAGACTGACAATTGTTTATGTCCAATTTAAATGTTAAATTAATTCTAATGACCACCATTGGATAAAATGGTAAAAATATATTCTAATTATACTTTAAAAACACTAAATAGTATAATTTATCACTATAAATTATTTTGATTAAAAAATTTGTTATAAGTATTTTTCACTATTCATAAAAAATTGGAAGTTCTCAGAAAATTAAAAAAAAAAATCAACTTAGGATAATTTAGATATTACAAATACAAAAATGAAGTCCATTTTGAAATATAAAATTTCTATAATTTTAAAAAGAGGGTATTACTCTTCATAACGACTACTTTGATTAGTAGCGGTGTGTTAGAACTCGAACATGCGTACAATGCAAGCTATTTCATTATTGAAAGAGAAGCGTATCGTGGAATCTCGGGGTGTTACATTCTCCCCTCCTTCAATAAATTCCATTCTCGCAATTTGAAATTTTTCTTTGAAAATAAAAGGTTGAAAATAGAAAATACCTTTGTAGAAAACCCACATCTGAAATAGGGTTAATAAAAATATAACATTAAAAGAAAGAAAGAGAAGTACAAAGGCCACCCGAGATAGCCCATACTAGGATTCTATGAAAATATGGATATGGAGGAGAAACAAACCATCAAGGTCTGATGGAGAGTTGTAGAAAACAGGATTAGGAGAAAGTTAACCACAAGAAAATCACAAACATGTGATTGGTTAAACGATCATTGAATCCCCAGTTAGAAAAGTTAACCGACAAAATTTTTGTTTTAAGTTACCCTTTATAAAGTTGAGGAATTTATTTAAGATATTTTCTAAGAACTTAAGGAAATATACTTACTTGTCATGTAGGCTTTCATTCTTTAATAAATTTTTACAATAAACCCATCTTTCACTCCAAATGGTAACAACACTCAAAAATATTCTATTTATCCTAATTGTATAAGGGTCCAAATATTACCACATACCATTTATAATAGGAGAACTATTTTGTAATAACCAGGGACTTCTTGTAGGCTAGTTGTAGGTAATAAATTCCTGTCGCACTATGGTTGTGGGTTCGATTTCTGCAGCTTTGTCCGACGCGACGGGTTATCCCCCAACCTGCAGGTTGTCCTTTTCCTAAAACTATAGTATTATAATATTCCAAAAATAATCTTCAGAAATGTTTTAACCTTAAACAATACTATCCAAGGTTCAACTTAATCCATTCCAACCTATATAGTTATCCAAAATACCTCTGTCCAGACTTTCTTTAAAAGGTCTCTAAATTACAAAATCAATTGTAACATCAAATTCCCCAAACAATGTAAATTTTCTCTTATTGTCACATACTAAAAACATGATTAACTTCATCATATTAAAACCTTAATGAAAAAAACAAGTACTGCAGTACAATCCTTATATATATCACATTATTATTATAACCAGAATATAATCCTTGAGTCCAAAAGAACCAATACATTAATTATTCCACTTCAACTGTAGTAATAGTATAAGATTGTCCTTGATCCCTTGGCCTTTTTTGAGGTAAGTTTCCCTAACACTTAGAACATTCATTTTCATAATGCCCCATTTCCCTACAATTGTAGCATTCAACATTGATAGCCTCTTTCTTTCCCTTTCAATCACGAGCCTGGTGACCTTTTTCTCCAAATTTTTAACAAACTACCATTCCTTTTAGGCAAGTACCGGGGAGATTCTTCCCACAATTATTGCAAAATGGAAAATCCTTATTTCCCTTTTTCCCTTTATATGTCTCTTGTTCCATCGTTATCTTCTTCTCTTGCTGTACTTTATTGTCATAAGATTTAGAGAATTACTTTTCTATCTTGATAGCACATGAGACAATATCTTCGTATGACGAGAAGGTTTGTGAGACTAATTCTCAACGGAGAAATGGTTTTAACCCAGTAAGGAAATGATCAATCTTACTTATTGGGTTACGTATATAATCTGTAGCATGCCTCGCTAACCTTGTAAAGTTATCCTCATACTTTGCGACATTCTTATCCACCTTTTGTCTTAGACTCAGAAATTGCCTTTCCATATCTGATCAATGGTCATGAGGAAAGTATTTTTCTAATAAAAGAACTTTGAACTCCCTCCATTCCATACTTGATACTTCTTCATCTTCCTTTGTGTTTTGAATCAGCGGCCACCACTGATCGGCATCTCTAGTGAGGCGGTAGACTGCCAGGACAACCTTCTCCTTTTCGATACTCCCCAAGGCGTGGAATATTTTCTCTAAGGAGTTTATCCATTTCTCAGCTACTAATGTATTTGTACCCCCATTAAATGTTTGCAGTTGTTTCCTCATGAAGCGGTCTAACATTGATCCTCCACGTTGCGTATCAGGGTGCTCCATACGAGTAAGGTTATTATTCACAACCTGAGTGAGTTGTCCCAGTATGGTAATAAGTTGATCAGCACTAGTTGTATCTCCAGTTTCACAATAATTATCTTGAGGAGGAGGGAAATATCTACATGGATTTCATCCATTGATACGGTTTCCATTCCTCCCACTAGGTGCCATTTCTAAACAATGGAATAAACTAGATTAGTTTATGAATTAAAATGCATAATTCCATAATTGTAAAACACTTAACATAAGTTGAAATATTTATGGATATAATCCATAATCATAAAAAGAAATTTTTTATTTGAGGAATTATGTAATCATAAACCCTTCATAATGGGTTGTAATGAAAATGAGAATTATCCTAAGCATATCCACCGGGAGTGTCATAACCAAGAGTGCAGCAAGGCCCGTTGTCGTGCACTAGTTCCAATTCGAGTCTAGATCAAAGCAGTGTTTTTGGGTTTTACCCCTAGGTACATCTGTGCCATAGCCGCCTCTACCTGCTCATATCCAGACAGGGATGTATTGCTTGGAAAACTCAAAAAATATCTATAATACAAAAATTCTAGGAAGTTCTTCAATACTAATCCACAAAATCTATCTTTGGGTTATGTGATCTAATCAGATTTTATCTAAATCTAGCTTCCAAGGTTAGTAATAAACTTCCTCTGATACCATCTATAACGCCCCAACCCCAGTTACCTAGAGTCGGTTCATTACTTCGTAACATTGGCATGATCACAAAGATCAAGTCTCGAAAGACCGATTAGTTTAGTATCCTTGAAACACTAGATACATTCATAAGTTTTACATTACATCATAAAGTAATAAAAAACTACAATAACATACTCTCCATTTTCCAAACTCATATCCCCTTTAGACTTTCCCTACAGGTCATTCCTAAAATAATTCTTCACATCTTGGAAAAAATTAAAACATTGAAAGGGGTGAGCTTAGATGCTCAGCAAGGATACCAATATAGCGGAAGCTTTCATAAATAAACAAAAACATTTAAGGCAATGTATAACTAAAACAAAATCCTTTTAAACTTGAACTTAAACATAATATGTCAAAAGTAAAATGAAATAATACCATTTACTTATTCACATGGATATTCTACTAGTCGAATAATCACATGAAATATCAATAACCACTTTCATAATGATGGAATGCATAATGCCAGACAATCATAACCACGTAGCCAAGGCCTCGTGCCAAACCACAAATAAGATTTTGTCAAGACCTCGTGCCAAGACACTAGTTTGTCTCATGAGACCTACCGATGCAATTTTTTTAAAAGATACTTACGTTTAAAATTGCTCAAATATACTCTAGTGTTTTTCTGAAAACATTATGCAATCTTTTGAAGACAAAATAACTAATTCTGAGACTGCTCGACTAATTACAGGCCATGATGGGTCCACGCCCAATCCCTTCCTATATACCACACTCGAGAGTTGGGTTTTCTGAAAACATTTTTAAGCATGCGTTAAATACATATACATTTTCACTGGATTTTCATATATTTGAGAGAAATATCTCTCTCTTTTTAGAAATCATTTAAAAATAATTATGGCTTGTAGAGGAAGCTAAAACTCAAATAATGGTCACGGTGGCGGAGAAGTCGTTGTCACCATATACGAACGACAAAAATCATTCCCTTTTGTCGTTTAGAAAAACGCTACGTATAAAAAATATTCCTTTTGAATAAATGTAAAATTCAAAGGGGTTTATAAACCGTATAAAAGAAATTTTTGTATAAAACAAATATCCCTCAATGAATGGACATTGAGGAAAAGTCCCTTAAAAAGATCATTTTTAAATAAAATATATCTATTATGTGTATTCACTATATGTACACATAAATAAAGTATAAATACAAGATAGGACATAATAATATCATGACATAATTTGAAAGTAGGAGATTAACCCAGAGAATGGAAATTGGGTTAAGAAGTTCCCTTACAAAGATTATTTTTTTAAATAAAATAGATCTATTATGTGTATTCACTATAAGTACACATAAATAAAGTACAAATACAAGATAGGACATAATAGTATCATGACATAATTTGAAAGTAGGAGATTAACCCAAAGAATAGAAATTGGGTTAAGAAGTTCTCTTACCTCATGTCTGACTTGACTCGACCGTTCTTTAACCTCCTGAATAATAAAATAGAGTTAATTTATACTTTTTTAAGAACCTTTTCAAGTTCATTATTCCTTTTATATCACTTATTACAATGTTATGAAAATTATGTTGTCATTTAAGTTAATAACGTTCATTTTGTCAATCTTTGGTACTTGAGTCAACAAAAAACATCTTATAATTACAAGTTGTTCATGTGGTGAAATATCCATTATATCCATAATTATATTTATTATGTAGATATAATATATATATAATATATATCCAGTATATACATGCATTTATAATATTACATAACATTTAGAGGAAAGAAATGAAATCCACCGTTCATGGAGACGGTAAGCCGTACGTACGCATGAACACTACTTTCATTTCTATTTTGTATTTAGTGGAATTAAGTTATAATTATATAAAGGTATAATATAATTCCAGTATAATATAATGTATAATAACATTTACTCCATCCTTTATACATCCCACATATGGAATTAACGATTCAAACCACTTTGAGGGGGTGGTAGTATGCACTTCCTAAAATGAAGATATCGTGTTTACCCATAATGGAAACTATAAAGGTATGCCATAAATGAAAAATACAGAAGCTTAAGTAAAACATAAACATATTATATATCATATATAAATATAGTGACATCTTAATGGCCACATTTTAAGGTGTTATATGAGTGTTGAACAATCATCGTTTCGTAAGGCAGAAATTCACCATCCACAAAAACAGTATGTTCTTTAACCATTAGATGTAAGTGTGTGTAATTGTAGCTCAAATAATTCATATAACAACATCCTAATATATTTAGGATACTGTTTTTGTTACAAAATATATGAATAACAAGAGTTTAGGGGGTTCGAGAATCAAAATAAAACAAAATAACATAAGAGAAGACATTACCTTAAAATTGGGTAACTCTTTTTTGATTTGAGCCAAAGGCTTACTTGGGAAGAATTCTGCCCAAAGTGAGGCTTCTAGGAGTAAGAGAGGGAAGTTGAGAGAGTATTTTGGAATAGGTTGGATGAGCTAAAAGGCGTTGAAGTTGTGAATAAGTTGGTAGTGGTGGGGCCTTTTATAAGAGGAGAGGAGAGGCACTCTTGGAAAGTAATGAAATGTTACTTTATTATATAATGAGTTTCGGATCTTAAAGGTCCCACACTTATATATTTCGAGTCTAAGGTGATAAGGGTTAGAAATATACTCATAAAATAGGTTTTTGACAAGTGTAAGTCTTATATTTTACATTATCTATTCATTTTATTTAAATAGTTAATTAATGAGGTAATCGCTGAATCATCATGGTGTCATAAATAATTTAATTTCTTTAATGTTGAAAAATTATAAAACAAATATCATGATGTATTAAATATTTTTAGCTTTCAAATTAATGTTTATAGTAAAAAATATTACTTGTATAACCCCATTTAAAAATTGTTTTAGTAAAACATCTCATGTTGGTGACATTTTTATTTTAACATTAAATAAAAAGTTTTTAATGTCATTTTCCTACCAAAGTGGCTCCATGGGTTCCCCAAGTTGACCCATGGATTTTCTTGGTCGGAAATGACTCATCCAATAGGGGTAGGAAAATTTTAAAGGTATTTTCATATTATTATAACAATATGTTTACCTTAAATTTCACTAATTACCTTTAATCACGATTAATTAAACTTAAAAGTTACTATTCACCAAAAAATTATTCTAATCCCATTGAACCACATTTTACTTCCTAATGACAACCATGTATGTAGGATTTTTGAAAATCAAATCACAAAAATGGTAATGTTTCATTTAAACGAAAAATCAGTTTTTTAACTACCACTTAGTGGTTTCACTATTCATCAAAAATTAATGTTTTTCAGAACAATGCCAAAATTTCACCCGAAGCTATAATTGATATTATGAATTCAAAAATGATGTCTATTTTAAAAAATTCCAAACATATAAGTTGAATTAATAAATTTTATAATTAATTCCCGCTGTCACAACAAATAGCGTGTTTTTAAGAAATAATATATATCAAAAGACTGACAATTGTTTATGTCCAATTTCAATGTTAAATTAATTCTAATGACCACCATTGGATAAAATGGTAAAAATATATTCTAAATATACTTTAAAACCACTAAATAGTATAATTTATCACTATAAATTATTTTTATTAAAAAATCTGTTTTAAGTATTTTTCACTATTCATAAAAAATTGGAAGTTCTTAGAAAATTACAAAAAATTAAACTTAGGATAATTTCAATATTAAGAATACAAAAATGAAGTCCATTTTGAAATATAAAATTTCTATAATTTTAAAAAGAAGGTATTACTATTCATAACGGCTACTTTGATTAGTTTCGGTGTGTTAGAACTCGAACATGAGTACAATGCAAGCTATTGCATTATTAAAAGAGAAGCGTATCGTGGAAGCTCGGGGTGTTACACCAGGAAAGTTATTGAGTTAGTTACTCAAGGTCATGAGTATAAGAGATCATAGTGAAAAGAATTAATAGAAGGAATGAAAGAGAAAACGGAAGAAACAAAGAAACGATATAAATAAAGAAAAAATATTAAATTAAGATGTGAAATGTGTGAATATAAAATGAAGGATAAAAAATATAGAGGAAAACTAATCTAAAATTTAGTACAAATCAATCAAACTCTACCTGATTTACACTCCTCCTCCAAAGGTGAGTAACAATTAATTTTAGAGTGGTAGGGAGGTTAGGGTTCAAGTAGTTATAAAAATATAAATTATAAATCAAGTAAAGAAAATCCAATTTTTTTTTCTTCATTAACCATCTTAAATACAAAATTATAGGTTTATCTAGTTGAATTAAATATATATTTTTTATCCCTTTAACACATGTTAAAATTTAATCTTCATCTATGAAAAATGTAAAAAAATTTACACAATAATTAAGGTAATATCCGGATAAATGAATATGGACCATATTTGATTTCATGGCCCACTATCCCAATAAAATATTGTGATCTAGTTAGAGGTATTTAAATAAACTATATAACCCAAAATATCTTATAAAAATTAAAAATATTCTAATTAATATCGAACAGAAATAATATTTTATAATAAAATACTAGATTGAAATTGAGAGTGTGGAAAAATATTCTCCATATAGTTTCCAAATTTATTATCTGTTATAAATTCCTATGAAATCATCACTTAAATTTTTTTGATTTACTAATTAATATAAAATATGATTAAAAATAGTTTAAAATAAATAAATATTCCACTTTCACAATTTAATATAAATTATTCTTATAATCTAAAAATTTAACAATCACCCTTAAATTAAAAAATTATTCTAATTTAAAACATTAAAACTCAAAGTGAAATTATTGAAAATGTTTAATTAGTAAGTTATCTAAACCTTCTCAAACAAATTTGAATAACCATTGTGATAAATTATTTCAAAAAAGTATTTGATTTTGTTTAAAATTAACGTTTTTTGTATAATAATGTCTTTTTTATCCAAGAATCATATTTAGATTCATCATAATGAGGTCTTTTAGATAATGCTAAAAATTCAGATCAAAACAAAACATAAGAGATGTTTAATTTTCGTATTGAGAATATCGGACTGGCCATCTTCAGTTTCAGATAATTGAATCCAAAATAATTAGAGGCATAAGTTGATTACTAGATGTTTTCCTTTGTCGTAATATGAGAAATAAATAATTTTCAGAATGAAAAATTCATTTCTTTTTTGAAGAGTTCTGAAAGAATATTGTGAAGTTTGGAGTTAAAACATTTTCATAATTTCAAAAAAAACATGGATTATTATTTTATGATCTTAATGTTCTGAAAAATCATGAAAACATTCATGATAAATACTTTTAAGAAATCTTGTAGAGGTTTGAATCTGATTCATTAAAAAGAAACAAGAACTGGATTCACTAAAAATAAATAGAAATTGGATTCACTGAGAAGAATACATATTTTTTATTCGCTAAAAAGGATAAAAATTTAGATTCATTGGATATAGAAATCTGATTCACTATATAACACCCCGAGATTTTATAATAAATATTCTTTTTAATTTCTTCGATGTCTTGTGTTGTACGCTACACCATGATTTTCTTACACTATAATCAACACTGCATTATCTTGTAGTATACACAACACAATTCTTGGCTTGTGTTCCGCCCAATTTCAAGTTCTTTGGAATAAAATTCATTTTAAACAACACTGAGTATAGATTTTGATCTATGTATAAATGAAATATGTTTTTATTATGTTATATGCAACACCAAAGTAATCTTTCACTATAAATAACCCTGACTTGGCATGTATTACACGCAAGACCGACCTTCCTCAATAGCGTGTGATGTACGCAATACCGAGTTTCAATAAACAACAATATATTGTTATAATATTATAATGAACTAGATGTTATGAATAGTATTAACCACATTTTTAATTTTGTAACATTATCATTCATCTTACAAATATTCTAGAACAAGGTATGAGAACAAAATAAATTTTTTAGGAAAAACAAGTTTTTTTCAAAAAATGTAATTTTGCCACCTTTTGATGGATCACCCACATTGAATCTTGTTTTTGACATGTTTATAAGTTTAATTTTTCAAAATAAACTTATTCATTGCAATCAAGATATAAAAATTTACTTTGGATAAATTTTTAATATTTTTCTGATAACGTTCATATTTTAATGAATAGTAAAAACACGCTAAATTTTAATTAAAAACAACTTTTTTCATCAAGATAATTTATATGATTAAATTATAATATTTAATGGTTTTAAAGTGTAAATATAATATATTTTTACCATTTAATATAATTTATGTAATTATCATTAATTTTACATTGAATTCATAGGTAAAATCATTTCACTCTTTTGCAATGTTTTAAAAAAAACCCGTTTATTTTTCGACAATGGGATTAATTTTAAGCTAATTTGTGGAACTTATATGTCTTTAATTTGGAAAATTTGATTCCATATTGGGAATCAGTGAGTTAAAATTATGTTAATAGGCTACTTTTTATTTTTGTGCATTATGAATAGTAACTACGGTAAATTTTATTTACAACAGTTAAGGGTAAATCAGGTAATTAAGTGTAAAAATAAAATTATAAAATTACCCTAACTATAGCATCCCGCCTTTTTATCACATAAATTTTCCTTAAATTTTACAAAACCGAGGATCTTTATGGTTTAGTGTCTTGGAAACCAGGAACTTTAAACATGAAAACATAAAAGATTCTTCTTAAACACTTGAAAAGCTTTTCCTCATGTTCATACTAGGTTCATTACTGCATCTCATAACCTGGGGACATACATCAAAAGAAAGGGTGAGCAGAAGGCCCAGTAAGGGAAACAAGAGAAACATTTTACATGTGAACTTACGATACTTCAATAAGGTCATAAAAAGAACATTAAGGCATGAGAAAGAAATCATGAGGCATATCATAATAAAAATAACATTTTTCATAACATGAAGATGTGGCTTCAACATTTAATATAGACAATCATGAACATATCACCAAGGTCCATCCCCAAGGTGTCATTTGAAAATTACCAAGGTTATTCACCAAGATATCATGAAAATTGTAATCTCTAGTGGTTACATCATTACCCAATGCATTGGAATGCTATCAGGGCGCACCCTTAAATTTTACTTTATTATCATGTGAGCCACATATATCATCATCAAACATTTCATAAAAGACCCATATAGCATAAAATAAATGGGTTTCATTTCATAATCATAACGTTTTAAAAACTGCTTTAAAGACATGATCTTTACGTCACTTTAAACCCACGAAAAGGGAAAGCGGGTTTCATGTATGTAAATACCAAAATTTAAAATAGAACATCTTGGTATATATGTGAATACCCATATAGTAGGTAGATATTTGAGTATTCACTTAATAAAATAAAATATATTTAGAAAAAAGAGAGAGACATTTTGAGACGAAAATTCTGCAGCATAACGGCTATGTTACAAGGTTTTTAGAAAACATTGAAAAGAGAGGGGACATGGGTCAAACATTCATAAATGACCCATAAGACAGTAGAGGGACAGAATATAAGGGATTTAAGAACATGGTAATTAAATTTTAAAATATACCATATGAAATGAAGAACATGAAAGGAAGACAAAAACAAGATTTCTCTTATGAAAATTCGGCAGCCTAACAGCGTTACATAAACTTCAACCAAAAATGAATTGATGAGATAAAATAGGGTCTCTCATCATATTAACATAAAAGATCAGTATGATAGATATAGAGATCATACCCCAACATAATAAAAAAGAACTTTCAAGACTTGACATGGAATTAGAACTTTGGAAAGGGAGAAAGGTGAAAGGACCACTCAAAATTTAGTAGCCTAACGATGCCACTTAAACTTCAAAATACTGAATTGAAGAGATCAAATGGGTTCTATAATTATATGGTCATAAAATATCAGTATGATAGATATAGAGATCATACCCCAACATAAAAAAAAGGAACTTGAAATAATTGACATGAAAGTAGAACTTCAAAACAAGAAGGGTGAAGAACCACTTAAAAATTCGGCAGCCTAACGACGCGACTTAAAACTTAAAAATACTGAATTGAAGAGATAAAATGGGGTCTCTCATAATATGGTCATAAAAGATCAGTATGATAGATATAGAGATCATACCCCAACATAACAAAAAAGAACTTGAAATAATTGACCAGAAAGTAGAACTTCAAAACGAGAAGGGTGAAGAACCACTTAAAAATTCGGCAGCCTAACGGCGCCACTTAAAACTTCAAAAATACTGAATTGAAGAAATAAAATGGGGTCTCTCATCATAAGGTCATAAAATATCAGTATGATAAATTTAGAGATCATACCCCAACATAATAAAAAGGAACTTGAAATACTTTACATGAAAATAGATCTTGAAAAATGAGAAGGGAGAAAGAATCCGTTACAAAAATTTCGGCAGCCTAACGGCGCCACTTAAAACATTATAAAATGAAATAATGAGAGTAATAGGGGATATCTCATTATGTGAACATGAAAAGGGCAGTAAGAAGAGTATAAAATAACACCCTTTAACATAAGAACATGGAGCATAAAAGAAATTACATAAAAGAGATTTCTTGAAAAGAAAGAGAGAGATCAGATCCCTTACCTTAAAACGTAACTCTTAAAACTCAAAGGTTGGGACCTTGAGGGATTGGGGGCACCTTGGGAGGACTCCTTGGGAGGTAATGTGACCATAACTTCGTTGGGGGAGAGTGGGGAGTCGAATGGATGAGAGGATGGCTTGGTATTTATAGGGAAAGTGAGGGGACAAGACATTAATGGCCAAGGGACACCTCATTAGTGGTTTTGGCAAAACCATGGGCTTGCCCATGGTATTTGCCCATGGTATTGGCCACTTGGGACACCTCATACCTTATCGTACTATTCATAAGTCAAACATATTGATTACATACTTAATACATCATTTAATGATGTCATTAAACACCCGTAACTTAAAAACTGTATTTTCACTATTCTTCGAAAATTCAACTTTCTCAGAGTAATCCCAAAATTTAACCTTAACCAAATATCAATGCTCTGATTTCAAAAATGAAATCCATTTTATATAAATAATTTTCTAAATATTTTTAATTTATTTTTTTAAATAAATACACTATTCACCGAAAATTCATTTTTTTCAGAAAAAACCCCAAAAATTACCATAACATAATTTCAGTGCTCTGAGTTCAAAAATGAAATCCATTTTATAAAAATAATTTTTTAAATATTTTTAATTTAGTTTTTAATTAAAAAAATATTCACTCGAAAGAACTAATACTTGAATAATAATTTATGAAGTCGTTATTTAACCATTTTATTGAATCACATTTCTTAATCAAGGTGCCTAGATTATATTAATACTTTCTTTAAGTGAGATTACTAATCCATTTGGACACATTACTAATCCTAATCATAAAATCACTATTCATAATTTACTATTCATCAAAAATTAAGTTGATCTTATTAGACTCTAAATTTTGTACCGAATATAATTGTAGAAGACCATTTTTTGAAAATCATTACACATTTTTAATTATTTAAGGTTTACATAAACATTTTTAAAATATCCTTTTTCTAAAATTCATCAAAAATATGCATACTATATTTATCCGGTCATTTAAAAATTAATAAAATCATCATAAGAATAAATCCCAATTTTTATTTAAAACAAAGGATTACAAAAGGCAGTTACGGTCTCCTTACATAGCCCCTTATGACACCAGCATAGGACCTAAGTGTAAGGTGTGCTAAGGTGAGAGAATCTGAGGGAGGCTCAGCTAACATCGCACGAGTAGTAATTTCTATCAGTTTGAACTTCTCACAAAGGCGATTCCGTTCTGGCCTCACACAATGAAGTTCAGCTTGGGTTTGGTCCAGAGCAAAGCCCAGTGGTGATACCTCCTTCCCAAGTTCTGTTAGATGGGCTTCGATCGGTCCAAGACTACTGGGTGAGGCCATCGAATCTTCTTTCTATAATAATTAACCAAGATTACTTGTATTTAGAGACAATAATCAAAACATTTAGTTTCCAGGGGTCATATTGACCAATGGTCCTATAACAGTCAAAACCCAATGGTCTCATTTTAATTATACTCATGTTATCAAATGAAACATTTTTGTGGAGTATAAAAAACAAAATAAAAATAACACATAAAATTAGGAAACAAGATTTATTCAAAATTTCGGGTTGTTACAATCTTCCCCCATTAAGAAATTACGTCCTCGCAATTTTTAAAATTGGGTTTTGAAATTTTATTGAAAGTCCCACATCGGAAAAGGAGTCAGTAAAACTATTACTTTAAAAGAAAAAAGGTAAGTACAAAGGTCACCCGAGTTAGCCCACACTAGGATTCCATGTACGAAAACATGGACATGGAGGAGAAAACAAAGGGTAACGTTCTGAGGGAGAGTGGTAGAAAACATGATTAGGAGAAAGTTAACCATAAGAAAATCCCAAACTTATGATGTGTGTAAACAGTCTTTGATTACTCAATAGGAAACGTAAACTCACAACGTTTTTGTTTTACGTTCCTTTTCATAATTTTAAGGAATTCATTTACTACATAAAACAAAAACATAAGAAAATATACCTATCTTCATGTAGAGTTTCATCCTTTAATAAGTTTCTACCCAAAACTAATCTTTTCTCCAAACTATGAGCATTCAAAACTACTTGGTCTCATCAAAATACAAGAATCATCTTCTAGAGAATCACATAATCCACAAAAGATTAACTATCTATTTCTTCTATCTTTAAACATTATCCCAAAAACAGAAAGGGTAAGGTAAAATAACTCTTCAAAAAGAAATAATCCCATAGGAATGGAAACTACATTTAAATCTTCAAATTTCCATGGTACTACACAAAGTTCATCATTGTCCATTCCATAAATAACGGCCCTTAAAATTCCTCAAAATAAACCAAACTAAGATTGAAACCCAAATACAAGAAAGATTTTATAACATAGTCTTCCAGAATAAACATCATTGTTCATATCCAAACAACATCAACCACTCCTAACATCTTATAACAAAAGTATCTAACCTAAACATATTTTACCCAAGATAGGTTAATCATTCCCATAAGTAACCTAAGTTACTATAAGTCCACCTTAAATTCATCAATTCTTCAAAATATAAATCAACCTTACTCCGCAATGAAAATACCGTAGTAATCTATTTACCTCGATCATATAGGGTCCCCAAAATAGTGAACGTCTTCCAAAATAATAATCATATTTTAATCTCCTAATCATCCCTGTCATATTAATACGACAATCATCGCATTTCCTATAACATTGGTTGTTGGGACATGTTCTTCCATTTCCCACCATTAACTAAGAAGAGAAAGCATAATTAGGGGCTTAAGTACTTAGCCAATAATCATGAAAAGGAACTGAAAGCATATAAGGATAACTTGTAGAAGAAAAGTATACCCTAACATGTGATCCCCTAGGTTACCATCTAGGTTATCCATGATCATATATTCTTATGTGAATATTTATTTTATTTTATCTTTGTTCCTTTAACAATGGTTCATACTAAGCTTATGAATTTACCAAAGCATATCCCCTGGGAGTGTCGTAACCAAGAGTGCAGCAAGGCCCGTTGTCGTGTACCAGTTCTCATTTGAGTCCAGCTCATAGCGGTGTTTTCGGGTTTTACCCCTATGTACATCTGTGCCAGAGCCACCTCTACCTGCTCGTATCCAGACAGGGATGTATTTGCTTGGCAACTCCTTACTCAATACTCACCAAAATACCAGGAAGATTTCCTATATTTAAACTCTTCTATAGGGTTCTTCCTAGAGTTATCATATCCTAATTTCCACAAATAACTAAACCATCCTTTGATACCAACTATAGCATCCCGCCTTTTTATCACATAAACTTTCGTTACATTTTACAAAACTGAGGATCTTTAAGGTTTAGTGTCTTGGAAACCAAGAACTTTAAACATGAAAACATATAATATTCTTCTTAAACACTTGAAAAGTTTCTCCTCATGTTCATCCTAGGTTCATTACTGCATCTCATAACCTGGGGACATACATCAATAGAAAGGGTGAGAAGAAGGGCCAGTAAGGGAAACAAGAGAAACATTTTACATGTGAACTTGTGATACTTCAATAAGGTCATGAAAAGAACATTAAGGCATGAGAAAGAAATCATGAGGCATATCATAATAAAAATAACATTTTTCATAACTTAAAGATGTGGCTGCAACATTTAATATAGAAAATCATGAACATATCACCAAGGTCCATCCCCAAGGTGTCATTTGAAAATTACCGAGGTTATTCCCCAAGATATCGCGAAAATTATAATCTCAAGTGGTTACATCATTACCCAATGCATTGGAGCGCTATCAGGGCGCACCCTTAAATTTGCCTTTATTATCATGTGAGCCACATATATCATCATCAAAAATTTCATAAACTACCCATATAACATAAAATAAATGGGTTTCATTTCATAATCATAACGTTTTAAAAACTGCTTTAAAGACATGATCTTTACGTCACTTTAAACCCACGAAAAGGGAAAGCGGGTTTTATGTATGTAAATACCAAACTTTAAAATAGAACATCTTGGTATATATGTGAATACCCATTTAGAAGGTATATATTTGAGTATTCACTTAATAAAATAAAATATCTTTTGAAAAAGAAGAGAGACATTTTGAGACGAAAATTCTGCAGCATAACGACTATGTTACAAGGTTTTTAGAAAACATTGAAAAGAGAGGGGACATGGGTAAAACATTAATAAATGACCCATAAAACAGTAGAGGGACAGAATATAAGGTATTTAAGAACATGGTAATGAAATTTGAAAATATACCATATGAAATGAAGAACATGAAATGAAGACAAAAATAAGATTTCTCTTATGAAAATTTGGCAGCCTAACAACGTTACATAAACTTCAACCAAAAATGAATTGATGAGATCAAATAGGGTCTCTCATCATATGAACATAAAATATCAGTATGATAGATATATAGATCATACCCCAACATAATAAAAAGGAACTTTCAAGACTTGACATGGAATTAGAACTTTGAAAAAGGAGAAAGGTGCAAGGACCACTTAAAATTTAGCAGCCTAACGACGCCACTTAAACTTAAAAATACTGAATTGAAGAGATTAAATGGGGTCTCTCATCATATGTTCATAAAATATCAGTATGATAGATATAGAGATCATACCCCAACATAACAAAAAGGAACTTGAAATAATTGACATGAAAGTCGAACTTCAAAACGAGAAGGGTGAAGAACCACTTAAAAATTCGACAGCCTAACGGCGCCACTTAAAACTTCAAAATACTGAATTGAAGAGATCAAATGGAGTCTCTCATAATATGGTAATAAAAGATCAGTATGATAGATATAGAGATCATACCCCAACATAACAAAAAGGAACTTGAAATAATTGACATGAAAGTAGAACTTCAAAACGAGAAGGGTGAAGAACCACTTAAAAATTCGGCAGCCTAACAGCGCCACTTAAAACATCAAAATACTGAATTGAAGAGATAAAATGGGGTATCTCATAATATGGTCATAAAAGATCAGTATGATAAATTTATATGTCATACCCCAACATAATAAAAAGGAACTTGAAATACTTTACATGAAAATAGATCTTAAAAAATGAGAAGGGTGAAAGAATCTGTTACAAAAATTTCGACAGCCTAACGGTGCCACAAAAAACTTTATAAAACGAAATAATGAGAGTAAGAGGGGATCTCTCATTATATTAACATGAAAATGGAAGTAATAGGAGTATAAAAGAACACCCTTTAACATAAGAACATGGAGCATAAAAGAAATTACATAAAAGAGATTTCTTGAAAAGAAAGAGAGAGATCAGATCTCTTACCTTAAAACGTAACTCTTAAAACTCAAAGGTTGGGACCTTGAAGGCTTGGGGGAACCTTGGGAGGACTACGTGGGAGTTAATGAGACCAGAACATCGTTGGGGGAGAGTGGGGAGTTGAATGGATGAGAGGATGGCTTGGTATTTATAGGGAAAGTGAGGGGACAAGGCATTAATGGCCAAGGGACTCCTCATTAGTGGTTTTGGAAAAACCATGGGCTTTTCCATGGTATTTGCCCATGGTATTGGCCACTTGGGACACCTCATACCTTATCTTACTATTCATAATTCGACCATATTGATTACATACTTAATACATCATTTAATGATGTCATTAAACACCCGTAACTTAAAAACTATATTTTCACTATTCATCGAAAATTCAACTTTCTCAGAATAATCCCAAAATTTAACCTTAACCAAATATCAATGATATGATTTCAAAAATGAACTCCATTTTATAAAAATAATTTTTAAATATTTTAAATTTATCTTTTTAAATAAATACACTATTCACCGAATATTCATGTTTTTCAGAAAAAACCCCAAAAATTACCATAAAATAATATCGGTGCTCTGAGTTCAAAAATAAAATCCATTTTATAAAAATAATTTTTTATATATTTTTAATTTAATTTTTAATTAAAAAACACTATTCACTCGAAAGAACTAATACTTGAAAAATAATTTATGAAGTCGTTATTTGACCATTTTATTGAATCACATTCTTAATCAAGGTGCCTAGATTATATTAATACTTTCTTTAAGTGAGATTACTAATCCATTTGGACACATTACTAATCCTAATCATAAAATCACTATTCATAATTTACTTTTCAATAAAAATTAATTTGATCTTATTAGACTCTAAATTTCGTACCGAACATAATTGTAGAAGACCATTTTTTGAAAATCATTACACATTTTTAATTATTTAAGGTTTACATAAACATTTTTAAAATATCCTTTTTCTAAAATTCATCAAAAATATGCATACTATATTTATCCGGTCATTTAAAAATTCATAAACTTCATCATAAGAAGAAATCCCAATTTTTATTTAAAACAAAGGATTACACAAGGCAGTTACGGTCTCCTTACATATTTTCCTTATCACACCAGCATAGGTCCTAAGTGTAAGGTGTGCTAAGGTGAGAGAATCTGAGGGAGGCTCGACTAACATCGCACGAGTAGTAATTTCTATCAGTTTGAACTTCTCGCAAAGGAGATTTTGTTCTAGCTTCACATGATGAAGTTCGTCTTGGGTTTGATCCAGAGCAAAGCCCAGTGGTGCTACCTCCTTCCCAAGTTCTATTAGATGGGCTTCAATCGGTCCAAGACTACTGGGTGGGGCCATCAAATCTTCTTTCTATAATAATTAACCAGGATTACATGTATTTAGATACAATAATCAAAACGTTTAGTTTCCAGGGGTCATATTGACCAATGGTCATATAACAATCAAAACCCAATGGTCTCATTTTAATTATACTCATGTTATCAAATGTAACATTTTTGTTGAGTATAAAAAACAAAATAAAAATAACACATAAAATTAGGAAACCAGATTTATTCAAAATTTCGGGTCGTTACACTAACACTTTTCTTGATAACATTGGTTGATTATATTTCCCCCTAAAGCATACTTTTTTTGAAATAGAATCTATTGAAACCCACTTGGATGTGATTAAGACCTTAAATTTATTTTATTTAAACGAAAGTGAAATATGTCTCACTCAAACTATAATAATTAAAGTATTTTTAATATAAGAATATAAATTCTATTATAAATACTAATTTGAAATTAAAATTTTTTTTCTTTATCATGGTAATTTATTTGTAATTTTTAAGAAATATTTAATTACCTTAATATCTTACACATTAATGATGCAGAAATTTTTTATTTAGTGAAAAATCAACAATATAGTTTTTATTAAAGTAATAATACCCATAAAAAGTCCCAAAAAGTTGAACGAAACTTATTTTTCGAGTATATATATACCATAAGAATCCAAGGGTAGACTTGGGGTCCATTTTGAGTGGTATAAAAGAGATTATGACATTTATAGTATTTTATTGTTAATAATGTCAAAGTTGTCACCTTCATAATTTAATAATTATAACAATTAAAATGTTGTGTTTCTTAGAATATAAATTATGTTAAAAGTAATATAATGAAATCTATTATATTTATATTCATCATAGTATTTTATTTTTAATTTTTATTCAAAAAATTAGTATATTAAATAATTATAAAAACATTATGTAGTAATTATTTTTTTATGGGAAACATCAAATAAGTGGTTTTAAAAGTGTTAAAATAAATAATATATGAGCTAATTAATGTTCAGAACGAATTTTATTGATGAATATGACATTTTATGAATCTATTTAATATTTTGGTTCGAATATATCCTATGTGTGGATTTTATTTAAATTCAAATAATTGAATAGTGCCAAAATTGCAAGTATTTATATTTTATAAAAATAACATATTATTAAATTGATTAAATATCAAAAAAAAATATTTAAAAATTTAAAAGTTAAATTTATATGGTAAAAAATTTCCAATTATGAACAATTCACATCACATAAGTAAGTATTTATAACAATTTAAAAGTTAGAATATTATTACCACAAATAAAATTAAATAGATTAAATAAAGATAAATCAAAATTATATGGTTTCAAATAAACTCAAAACATGTATAAATTTAATTGGTTGATGAGATTACAACACTATCTCATCTAATATTCGAATTTGATTTATATTTGGAGGTTTTTAAGTGGGGTTTGAATTTATTATAAATTAATATTTTTGAGGTTTCCTAAAGTTCCCCTCTCCTCCATTATAAAAGGAAACCTCCTCCCTCTCCACTTCACACCATTTTTGAGATTTCAAACTCATCCAAAGCCTACGCATTTCACTTATCCACTTCTATATAAACATACTATAGGTTCTGGTTTTCTTCAAAGACCAACTTTATTGCCCTAAGATGAGGTTTAGAAGAGGTGCGTCGAAGAAGAGGTAGTATCCTTTACCGATTCTTTCAGAATTATTTCTTCATGTACTTCCTCTATATGAGTCATTTCACTATTAAGTAATAAATCCAGTATAACATGTATAGATATATGTTATTATGAATATGAAAAAACCATATTCCATCTTCTATCCATCCTACGAAAAATGAAATCACCATGCGTGCGTACGTACGGCTTACCGTCTCCACACCGTGGTGTAATCTTTTATTTCATCCCCAACATTATTGGATGGGTATAATGATGGAATAAATAACTAAATATGATTATTGTAACATGATTTTTATTCTTTAATATTATACACCATACAAATCAATAAAATTACACAATCATGGGAATGATATCGTCGCTTGTGCATACGTACGGATTATCGTCTCCACGACGCGATTAGATTCACTCTCCATGTTAACCATTCAAGAATGATTATAAAGTATATATAATTAATAATAATAAAATATATGACATAATTATGATACTTTATTTATGTTTAAATATATTTCATTTACTTACTTCCATTCAATTCAATAATGAAAGGAAAACAGTGTCCATGCGTACGTACAACCTACTGTCTCCATGAACGGTGTATTTCATTCCATTTATTGATCTATTATATATATTTATATGATGAATATATATTATATATAAATAATTTTTTACATTCTGAAATTAATTAATCATGATATAATTTATCATATGAAATATTACAAGTCAAAACACGTACGACAAATGAAACGATTATAACCAAAACACTGGTTTAACATGGAATTGAAAAATAAACGAGTAATATAAAGTCATAAGTGAATCATATATGATATCATAAATATTATTATAGTTATGTTAGAAGTTAGTAATATGTTTAAACCCACTATACATGAGTTTCAGACACATACGGAAGAAGTTCGACCTATGGTAAGAGAAAATTATTCTAATCTCATTCTTATCTGAGATTGTTTTTTTGTAAGTATTTACTGGGGTTATATTTATCATCCATTTCCAAGTTTTATAAAAAAAATCAGAAAGTATTTATTATTCTTCAATTTATTTTTAAAGTCATGGTTACCCCTTTTTTACTTTTACTATGTGTTATGGAAGGAATATTTCTTTTTCTTACCATACGAGATACTTTATGACTTTTCCAGAAAAAGTACAAGAATCTTTTTTTTAATTTATACGACATGAATGGATTTCTACATTTCATAATGCCTTATTTCCATGAATATTCCTCTACAATGTTTCTTTATTATTTCAAGAAAATTCCTTTCTTTTAAAATCGCATTCCATTTTTGAGAAAAGAAAATGATTTTGAAGAAGAAAGGATGTTTTCCTCAAGATGTGAGTTCAAGTGTTTTATCAAAATTATTTTCCATCTATCATGATATAGGTTTATGTTTCTATCCTTATTATTACATTGATTTTATTATGTTATGATGGAATTATTTTTATTAATTCCTTTTATCTTATATGGATTATGTTATGAGGGCATGATCATTAAGAATCCCATTTTTATTACATGGGTTATGCTATAATGTATGATTTATGATTTTGGGGCACACATAATAATGGTTTCATTATGAGATGGCTGGGACCTATATCTCTCTCCAATTCATTGGGTAGAGATTTATTTCTTATGAGATATACATGGATGGAAAGGCAAGTAAATATGGTTCAGTAATACAGGTCTGGAATGGAAAGTAAACCCGGTTCAGTAATGGACTTTGTCCAATATAATGGTCTTGGCAGCAATGTCTTGGCTACAATAGAAATCACATCATGTGATTTATGGTTTTCAACAATTCCATAATTTATTTCCATGCTATATTATCATGATAAATGTTACTTTATGATAAATGCCTTATGTATCGCCATGATTTTTGTCATTACTCCTGATTTTGATGTTTTATGTTCATGTTTTTACGTTCAATGTTTATGGATTGTTTTATATTCTCCATGTTTACCCTTACTGAGCATTTGAGCTCACCCTTCTTATGTTTTATTTTCCCTAGGATATAAAGAAAGGTTTTAGGTAAGAAAATAAATGGGAAATATCTTTATGGGAGATGTTTAAGATCTTCAACCATGATTAGAAGATTATGTTCCGTGTTTCCAAAGACACTAAACTAATATGGTCTTTGGGCGTCTATTTTTTTTATGTATTAAGTATTCCGAAAAAGTAATGTAATTTCTATGTACGTCAAGCTTTGGGTCTCTACACACTGGAAAGGGAATAGAATTCAGATTCACTAAATATAGAAATCTTATTCACTAGAAAGGAAACAGAATTCATATGCACTGAATATATAATTTGGATTCACTGAAAATAGAATTTGGATTCACTGAAAAAGATAAATAATTTGGATTCACTGAATACATAATTTGGATTCAATTAATATAGAATTCATATTTGATAAATATATAATTGGGTTTCATTAAGAAGGATATAGAATTCGGATTCAAAGATAAAGAAACTCAAGTCAGACTAACTCTAAGAAAGAAATAGATTCATAATAAGATGATTATAAAGAAGTCTCAAAAGATGATTCCTCATATTTTATGAAGAGTAGAAGAGGTAAAAGATGAAATTTAATTTTTCATAAATTCTAAAGAAATATAAGGAGGATTATAGAAGTCAATATTGAAGTTTAAATGCAAGATATTTTCATATTTTTTTGAAATTTGAGGAAGCAAGGAATGTTTTCATGTTTCCCAGTTTTTTTTTCTAAGTCGCCAATAAATACTTACTCAGATCACTCATTCATTTGAAAATTTTACATACGGTCAAAATACGTAGCTCTGGATAATTCAAAGTGAAAGTTCCTACTTATTAAAGAATAAATTTATTAATAATTCTATTAGAGTTTATGTTTTTCTAATTGAGAATGAGTTCATTAGATTGATTTCATTTTTTTCAAAAAAAATTGATCCAGCATCATCGTATTGATAAAATCGGATCTAGAATCATTTTATTCATAAAATAGGATCCTGTATCATTGTATTGAGAAAATCATATCCAGGATCTTTGGATTAAGGAAGTCAGATCTAGGAAAATTAGGCTGAGGATTCGGATTGAGAAATTGTGGAGCAGTTTCAACAAGTTTATTATTTTTTAGATCATTTTTTATAAGAAAATATTATAAACTGAAGGGAGTCTGTATAATATTTCTTATTAGGAGATATAAGGTGTCTAATGATATATTTCTCAAATTTTATTCACTTCTTCATAATAATGGATTTCCATAGACCTGTGGGAGTACCTATGCAAAGGATGTAGGTTCTCACACTGAGGTCAAACCTTATAAATTGTCTGTGATTTCTTTACGATTTTTTCATGAATGAGTATTTACTAAAACTTTATAGGATATTATATCATAATAGATTTAAGGGGTTAATTTTCTAAAAAAATTGAAAGTTATAAAAATTGAAAAATTGATTCAACTCTCCCCCCCTCTTAGTTGTTATTCGATCCATTGCAACTTCAATTTTTATCAGAGTCGGGTACCCTTTTTGAATCCTTATCATTGATAATATCAATTCTTTCAATATTAGATGAATTCCTACATTTTATGGAAAAAATTATTAATTATTGAAAAATAGAATGATTTCTTATATCCCATCCCTTGGCCTGAAATTTTTTGATGATACTACTATTGGGTTTCTATCTATTAATAAAGATTCCCCAATAACCTTTGTTGATAATAGAAATATATAAGTTAATGGAATGGATATAAATTTATTCTAATGTCCTTATTAGAACATTTTTATCAAAATTTTATGGGTCACAAAACATCAAAAAGTATGCGAGACAAGATAGAAAGTGTTTTCAAAGGGAATACAAAAGTTAAAGAAGAAAATATAAAAATATGGAGTAGTAAATATGAATAAATTAGAATGAGAAATGAATAACCAATAGATGAATACTTCAGTAGAGTAAATGAAATTATTTGCAACATCATAGGATTAATATATGTCTTTGAAGATTCCACAATTATGGAGAAACTTTTGAGAAACTTTTCAGACATGTTTGTTTCTAAAATTTCATCTTTAGAAGATATGGATGATTTATCTCTTAATGAATTTCAAAAAATTCTTATTTATTATTAAATTAGGAAAGATACAATATTTACAATGAATATGAAATATGAAATGGATTTTGAATCTATGAGAAAGATGGAAATACAAGATGTTGATGAAGATGATCCTAGTGAGTCTGAAGATAAATAAGATGATGAGTTGTATGAAAAGATCGTGTCTTCTATGTCCAAAAACTATCAAAGGGGAAGAGGAAAGTATAGAGGTAAAATTCATCCCAAATGTATTGAGTGTGGTGTAATCAGACACACTTTTATGAATTTCCCAAAGAAGAATGTTACAGAATAATGAGATGATTCTAATGAAAAACTATGATGGAAGAAGTTGAAAAAAGGATAAAGAAGAAAAATCTTTGAACAAATACAAGAATAAGTTTACTAGAAATAAAATAAGTATTAATAATAAGAAATTTGAATCAGACTCAACTGACAAAAATTCTTATGAATATAAATGTTCAGAAAAATTTAGAACCTTTATTGAAAAAATAGATAAAAAAAATATTCCTCAGAGAGTGAAGAAGGTGGTGAAGAATATTATAGAGAGTATAAGCTAAGAAAAGAACATGTTTCATGTCTTGAGAGAAAAAAATCTCATAAGAAAGAAATTATAGTTATGAAGAAAGATTTTGAAGAAGTTATCTATGGACTAAAATATTTCATCAAGAAGATGGAAGAATACTTCAATGAGATTTTATATTAAAACTTATTTGAATAGGGAAATATGATTGAAGTTCTTAGTAAGAATCTATAAACTAAGGAAGAATAATTTTTTATTTTTCAATCAAAACTTCTTAAGTACAAATGTACCTTGAGGAAGATGAATTAAAATGTCAAAAAAGCTTTATAAGTAAAATATGATACTTCTAAAGTGGCTGAGAAGGCCCAATATGAGAATTAGGTGAAATATTCTCTTACTAAAAATAAAGTTCTATATGATTCTTTTAACATTTCATGTTCTATAAAAAGTATTGGGAAATCTTTGGTGGATAAATTATGTGAGAAACCTAATAAATCTAAAAAATTATAAAACTCTTTCGAAAGAAAAGATGGTCTATATCCTGAGTATGTTAGAGATGAAAGAAGCTATCAAACTCAACAAATATTCTTTAGAGAAAGATCCTTCTTGAATATAAAATCAAGATTTGATGGCTATTTCTAGTGTTATGGAATCTATATGAATATATCTTATAATTTTTTGTACAACATATCTCTACCTGGAAGAATGATTTAGAAATGTGGAAAAAATAGTGATAATAGAATGAGAAACTTTCCTAACATATATAAAGTTGAAAAATAAAATTCTCAATATGTTAGAAACTTTCCAAGAAAATATATTTCAAAATTTGGAAGAAGTATGAAGAAAATGTGATCATACTAGTAATCATATCAAGAGAAGTATGAAACTCATTCCAAAACAAATTCCTTATAATAAAACATAAAAGGAATTTGAAAAGAAGAAATTTGAGGAAAGAACTTTTGTTATTGGGAAAGATTTGAAAGAAAGTATAAGGAACAAACCATGGATACCTGATAGTGGTTGTTCTTCACATATGACAGGTGATATAAAAATCTTGACAATGTTGAAATTCGTTATGGGGGAGAAATTACCTTTGGTAATGATGGTTCCTTAAAAATTAGAGGAATCCAAACAGCTGATATTGAAGCAGAAAAGTTGAAATCTATGGATGTTTTATTTTTTAATAGAATAAAACATAACTTACATAGTTTAATTCAGCTTTGTAATGATGGAAAGGATTTTTTTTATAAAATATGTTCTATTTCATCAAAAGTGTGAAACATGGAAAAGTGATTACAAAAGGAGAAAGAACCGGTGAAAATATCCTTCAAATAGTACAATTCAACAACTCATGTTACTTGAGTGTTGAAGATGGAAACAGATTATGGAACCAATGCCTTGGCCACCTTGGGTAGAAAAACATTAATAAACTTTCTAAAGTTGATGTGGTCTGTAATTTTACAAAATTGAAAATAGGAGATGAATATGTTTACATTAATTTCCATAAAAAAATATGACGAACAATATTCATAATAGAATTGATATTCAATCCACCAGACCAATTGAACTTATTCATTCTGATTTATGTGGGTTGATGAGACATAAATCAATAAAAGGAGACTTGTACTTTATTACTTTTATTAACAATTTCACTCAAATGAAAAACATCATGGTTATAAAGCACAAGTTAGAGGACTTTGAAATGTTCAAATTATTCAGAAAAGATATTGAGAAAGAAATGGTGATTTCCATAAACATTTTGAGTATATATAATGGTACTTAATTCACAAAAAAACCCTTTTCAAGCATATTTAGGAAAACATGGTATCAAACATCAGTATAATCATCCATACACTCTACAACAAAATGGATTGGTAGAAAGGTATATTAGAATCTTGGTGGGAATGGAAAGAAGTATGTTAGCAGAATAAGAAATTTGAAATTTATATTGGATATAATTTTTTAGTACTATTGTACATGTTTAAAGTAGATTCTTGTTGAGACTAGAAACCAACATTACTCCTTATTAAATGTGGTATAACAAAAAACATTCATTAAAATAATACAAAGTTTTTGGTAATAAAAATCAAAAACCTAGATTCTGGAAAGTTTTATGAGAAAGATGATGAAGAATCATTTATGGGTTATTCAAAAAATCGAATAAGCTAAAAATGTTGGAACAAAAATTTACAAAACATGGTGGACTCAAATGAGGTGATGGTAATTGATAGTCAAATTTCCATAAAAAAAGTTTTTATAATGTTGAGGATGATAAACTGGATATTTCCGACAATAGTGAAAGTAATTCAAAATTTGTTTATCAAGATTCAGAAGAGTCGTGTGATGAGGAAGTTTTAGCTGGAGAAAAACATTGAAATTTCCTACCATAAAAAACATGATGAATCCAAAAAAAATATTGTAAATCATAACTCGTCATTTCAGAATATAAGGATGTTCATATTCGAAAATTAGACATCACTTATCTCAAAAGTTGATCGATAATAAGTTTTAAAGGCTATTAAATAATAATAATTAGTGGATTCTATGAATGACGAGTTGGATCATATTGAGAAGAATGAAACATTGGAACTTTTTCCAAGGCCATTAAATAAAAATTTTATCGAAAAAATGTTGGATTATAGAAAAAAATTAAATAAGCATGGATAAGTTTCAAGAAACAAAGAAAGAATTATTTGTAAAGGATATTCATAGGTGGAAGTTGTGGATTTTGATGAAACATTTCCCCCATTGCAAGGCTAGAAACTATTCAAATGTTTCTTAAAGTGGATGGTCATCTGTATTACAAATTATATCACATGGATGAAATGTATGCCTTATTAAATAGTGGGAGTGATGAAGAATTTTACATTGAACAAACTCGTGGGTTTCTAATTGATGAGGATGAAAAAAAGTTCGTAAATTGAATAAGGACTTTTATGGGTAGAAACAATATCCACATGCATTGTATTCTAAAAAACGAAAATGTTTTATAATAATGATCTTTTATAAAGGAAAATCTGATAGAAACTTGTACGTGAAAGATGTTGACTCCAGAACTCTAAGTGTGAATCGGAAATACTTTTAGAAGCTAATAATAAATATTCTTTACTTTACAGCCTCAAGGATAGATATTGTTTATGTTGGGACTCTGTGTGCCAAGTATCAAAGTAATCTGAAATAATCACATATGTTGGTACCAAAAAGAATTCTGAGATATGTCAAAAGAACAACTTCACATGGGATGTAATAAAAAAGAAATAGTGAGATGAGTTTTCATGGTTATACTTATGCTGATTGGGTTGGATATTGTAATGATAGAACATCAACATCAAGAGGAACATTTTTCTTGGGCGACTACTGTGTTAGTTGGGATAGTAAGAAACAAAGTTCAGTAACTGTAATAAAAGATGCATCTGAATATTTTTCCATTGTTAAGGCTTGTACTCAAATGTTTTGGATGATTGTTTAGCTGGAATACTTGAAAGTGAAAATTTATAAACCATTGAATTTCCTTTGGGATAATTAGGGTGAAATTGATCTATCTAAAAATATTATTCAACATTCAAGATCAAAACAAATTTCTATAAATTTTCAATTAATAAAATGGAAAGTTGTTATTGCAAATGTTTTGCAGGAATACATTTCAAAAAAGTGTCAGATTACTGATATCATTACAAAATCAAATCCTAAAGAAAGTTTTGTAGAATTGAGGATCCAACTTCGTGTTTATCCTCCTCCAATGACTTCCAAAATCTCTTAAGGACAGTCTGCCATCATGCATTGGATTATTTTCACAAATGGTGAGAGAAAGTAACAAATATTCACTTTGAAATAAGTTTTTCTTATATTCCTTTTATGAACCTGTAGCTATGGTTATCATAAAATAGGGGAGTGAAAAAGGAAGTAATAAAATAAAAAATGACAAGGGGGGATATAAAAAGAATGTGTGAAATGAAAAGTGATGAGATTTTATCTTCACATTGCTGCAAAAGCTTCTTGTCAACAAGGGATGGAATTATTCAAAAATATTACATTATCAAGAAGTGTGGGTTCATGATAGTATCTTTTTAGAGAGTCTATGTTTTGATAAAAAACAGACTATATTTAGTTGTTTACAAAATTTGAGTTGGAAAAAATTCTAAGAGTCGGAATACTTTTCAATGAGGGTTGCCAAAAAATCCAAAGGGGGAGATTAGATAACATTTGTGATAAATTGTTTTAATAAAGTTCTTATATTTGTTGAAAACTGACCTTTTGTATAAGAATATTTTTGTTATATAGGAATAAAATTTATATTCATCGTAATGAGATATTTGGAAATAATTCTAAAGTTTAGATCTAAACAAAAATTGGGAGAGAGTTTTCTTTATATTCCGAAGATCAGACTAACCATTATCAATTTAAGATAATTGAATCCAAAGGAATCAGAGGTATAAGTTGATTATTGGAAGTTGTCCTTTGTCATAATTTCATAATGAAATAATTTGTTGAGTGAAGATTTCATTTCGTTGCTGGAGTGTTCTGAAAGAAGATAATGAAGTTAGGAGTTATAAAAATTTCATACTTTCTAAAAAAAGACAGATGATGCTATGCTGATCTAAATGTTCTCACAAATCCTAAAAACATTCATGATAAATGCTTTTGAAGAAATGGCGGAGTGGTTTCAATCAGATTCACTGAAAAAACAGGAATCAAATTCACGAAAAATAAAATAATCATATTATCTTAGAAGAATATAGGATCCATATTCAATGAACATGATATAGAATTCAGATTCACTGAATATAGAAATTGGATTCAATGCAAATGAGTATTCAGATTCAGAAAATACAGAAATCAAATTCACTAGAAAGGAAACATAATTTGGATTCCCTGAATAGAGAAATTGGATTATCTAAATATAGAATTTGAACTCACTAAAAAGGATATAGAGTTCGGATTCACTGAATACAGAATTAGGATTCGACAAATATAGAATTTGGATTCACTAATAAGGATATATAATTTGGCATCAAATTGAAGGAAACATAAATCCTACTGACTATGAGAAGGAAACATATTCATAATAAGATGATTATGAATAAGACTCAAAATGAAAATTCAACAAGTTTCATGAATAGTTGAAGAGGTCAAACTTGAAATTTAATTTTGAATAAATCTCAAAGAAATATAAGAAGGATTTAAGAAGTCAAATTTTAAGTTTAAATACTCTATATTTTTAAAGTTTTTTTTTTAATTTGAGGAAGGGATGAAAGTTTTCAAGTTTTCAGTTATTGTTTTCTAAGTCTCCTATAAATGCTTTCTCTTATTACTCTTTCATTTGAAAATTTTACATACACACAAAATGATAATCACTATAGAATTCAAATAGAAAGTTACTACTGATTGAATAATAAATTTATTAAGAATTCATGTAGTGTCAATGTTTTATAGATTGAGAATGAGTTCATCATACAAAGTTCATTGCTCTCAAAAAATTGGATCTAGCATCATCATATTGAGAAAATAGGATCCAATATCATTGTATTCATAAAATCAGATCCAACATCATTGTATTGGGAAAATAGGATCTAGCATCATCAGATTAAGGAAATAGGATCCAATCAATTTGCACTAAGGATTCAGATTAAGCAATTGTGGAGAAGTTTCAAAAAGATGTTTTTTTCTCAAGTTTTTTACAAGAATACATTAAAAACTCACTGGAGTTAGTATAAACATTTATATCAAGAGATTGAAGGTGTCTAACAGGATTTGGCATAATTTTTATTCACTTCATAATAAAATTGGATTTCCATAAACCCATGGGAGTGGCTATGGAAAGAATTTAGTTTCTCACAATGAGGTTGAACCTTGTAAATTTTTTGGGCTTTACATACATTAATATTATTTCATTCATAAGTATTTACTAAAAGTTAATAGGGAGATATATCTTAATAGGTATCAGGGGTTATGATTCTAAAGTTTTAAAATATATAAAAAGTGAAAAAAAATATATTTAACCCCCCTTCTCAGTTGTTATTCCATCCTTTAAAACTTTAAATTTATTAGTCCCATGATTGGTTATAGACCCGTCATACTTTCGTAACTTCTTATTATAGAACTAATTCTTGGTTACCATCAAATATTACCCATCATATGGTTCTACCCTCAGATACACAACCTAAATTTCTTTTTCACACCTCCTCTTAATGAACCCCGTGATGAGTACATATTAGATCCATGATCCAATAATATATTTGTTTTTTCAGTACAATGATTTATAATTTATTTTAATATATTTATCTTTATTTGTGTTTATGTTTTTATTTATAATATTTTTGAAGTTTTCTCAAAGATGGAGTTTTACACTATATTGAGTGTATCAAATATTTCATCAGAAGATAGAACTGACATCAAACCAAATGTGATATGGATTAAAATATTAGCTTATGAACTCAAGAAATCATAGTTAATGTCACAATCCTTTGTAATTTAATTTCAAATTTTAGTTTGTCATTGTTAATTCATTTATATACTAATCAGATACCATGTACATTGTTTTCATTTGTGCAAGATTCTAGACTAGCATAATAGAAATTTATTTAATGGTACTGAAGAGGATAATCAAGTATGTGTAATATTGACCATAGTTTATACTGTCTTATATAGACATTATTCGAATAAATTAATTATTCATATTTGGATTTTATATTATGTAAGATTGATAGGAATATCATTAGTGTAATGTGTAATTTTCGAGGAAATAGTACAAAATTATGGATTTATAATAAGAGATACTCAGTTTTATTGTAAATAGCTAAGGATGAAAATATTATATCAGCATCATATTCTTTAAAAACACAACTGATAAGAATCATTTTTCATATTTTATCATTATTTGTGATATAATTCTAATTTCATGCGACAATTTTTTTTATCCATATCAGTTTTTAAGGATACACTACAATACTGAAGATAAAATAATATTTAAGTGAGGTATCACTCTATTTAATATCATGGGTATAAGTGGGAATTACATTAGAATATTTTCTATTAAGGAATATTTATATAACATCATTATTAAGCCACTTGAGGTTTCAATGTTTGAGAAGATTATAATTGAACTCAGTATAATGAAGAATTGCATAAATTCTAATTCAATTCAAAGTATTTCATAAGTTTTACATTTTCAAAGATTTTTAGATTAACTGGTGTTAGTGTAGTAATATTATATATTTTAGACCCCATGATTTCATATCCATAAAAATCCTACATGCGTTTATGACTTAGAGTATGTTAGGCTCTACACTGGGAAGCATCACAACATGAGAATATACAAGTTATGCTAATATAATATGCCCCAAGAATATATTTCCTGTTATCCTAAATGATTTCATATGATCATATACAAGATTAAAATATGATTGGAAAGGTATTTAGAGAAAGAAATTTTGAATATTTAAGAACATGGACATAATCAAAATATATAATGATAGATTAAGTTGGAATATCAATGATATATGGAGACTTATTATGTAAGATTCCAGAATTCATGGAGGTATGTACTTATTTAAATTTTGGTTTTAATCTATTGATTTTGTATTAATGAAATGTTTCTTGGGGGTGTGAGGGGATTCAGGGTTGTTCCAGGGGTTCAGGGTATGAAATAGAAGGAAGGGGGAGCTCTCTTGGCATGTTTCATAGTTTGTGAATGGTTAGTGCAAACCGTATGAGGGGAAGGACAAACCATGTGGCTAAGGAAGTCTCACTCTGCATGGTTGGTGCATGGTTAGTCAAACCATGCAGAGCTTCCCAAGTTTCCATGTGATACATCTTCCCTCAGATAGTGGCTTCCTCATGGTTTTGGAAAATTGTGCAGGTAAACTGTGCCGCCCAGTAAAGTTGGAAAAATTACTAAATTTCGACCTCTAGTTTTTTAATTATAACTCATTATTTTCCTCCTCTCCTACACCAGAAACCCTAGATTATAGCTTGGATGAACCAAAATTCCTAAGTGTGAATCTCATTCAAACCTAGGCCGCTTGGAGTGTCGTTGGTTGTGGGTCAAAGCCACAGCTGATTTTAATCATCTCTTTATTTCCTATTCTTTATTAGAGTTTGTATCTTTCTCTCATCTTCTTATAAAATCCTAAAACCTCTTTTCCAATGAGATCTAGGTTGAATCTTTCAAATAGTACTTGAATTGTGATCTAGTTCTTTGATTGAGGGTGTGTTCGACAATCGAATCATTGTGGGTGGTCTAAAATTTGTGTCCCATTGTTTCGTTGTATATTTATGCTTGTTTGGTTTTATTCCTTGTCACTTTTGTTGTTATTTTGATTCCTTTGGTGTGGTTTGGTATAATGGGTGTCTAAATTATGAATGGAAACCCTAATGGTCCACATGGGACACATTGAGCATGATTGGACCTATATAGGGCCACCCATGGGGTGTGTCGATATTTTCCAGGCCTAGAAACTAGCTAAGTAAGTTCTAGTTAATGTTTGTTAATGTAAACCCCTTGTTGAGTATGTTTATATGTTTAATGGAAGTAGAATGGAATATTTGTTATGTGTCTACAATATTCAGTGGTATGTGAGGTGGGATTATATAAGGGAAATAATGCATATGCTTAGTGAGGTAGGTAGGGAAACGAGAATTAGGTTAAATTGGCTAAGTAGTGTAAATAAAATATGTGTTAATGAGTCATGGCATGATTTCTAATTCCCCCATTGATTGTTTGGATTTTACATGGTACATGCATCAGTTGTGTTGGTTGTGATATGTTTGTGTGGTGAATGGATGGATATATGTATATATAAGAATGTGCACATGGCTTGGTGGTGGGATAAAGGGGTAAGGCTCCTCCCACTTGTAGGTTTGGACTGATGCCCTAACCCTATCTAGGAATGCACTGGTTGGGGAGTCAAACTGATTCATTATTCCCCCAATGGTTGTATTCAATGAAACTACCTAGACTGAGGCTCCATGGAAAATTATTTTTATTGATTGTGAAATGTTTTGTCCATACTGAGTTAGAAACACGACTTGTCTCCCTTAAGCTTGGGTAGTATGATTATGCATATTTCATGGAACATATGTTGAAAGTGAGTTAAGTAATAAAGATAGTATAAGTAATTAAATTAGAAATGATGCTAATAATGATACTAACTAACCTTTACAACTAATGACTTCAAAATTGTCTTTTATTTACTTTCCATTTATTCATACTTTCTTATACTATCTATAAATAGATATTTTGTAGGCACCATTGGTGGTGGCCTACTGAGTTAGACTCACACCCTTTTCAGGTCGTCGTTGGGAACCAAAGTGGGTTTCATGGTTACAGGCCAGGATAAGGGAAAGTTCCCTATGATAGGGAATATAGTTGGGCATGAGACATGCATGAATGAGGTTCCTAAATTAGAGTTAGGGTTTTTTTGGGGGTTCCACTATTTTTCTTTATTTTGGGTTTGTTAACTTTAGCACTATTTAGAGTAAGATATCATGTTTATCACAAATTTTTGTCTGTGCCTAGTTTTGGTAGAAGTTAGTTATGCATGTTTATTGGTTATTGCACTTATTTTGTTATTTAGACTTGTTGTCTATAGTGGCTTGCTCTGGTAAAAGTTTATATCCCCCATACATGACCATTCAAGACCCTCACTACTATTCAGCATCCTCAAGAATATGGGGAGGCGCAATTGAGGTCATGTGATGACTTGGCCCAAGGCACCTTTTGTGGATTCTAGGATGGGGTTGTTACAAAGTGGTACGAGAGGAGTTCCTTTCTCTTTATTACTATTTAGGGATGGTATATTGGATATTAGGATAGTGTCAAGCCTTGGAAATGATCTCATTATTGGGAGTATCTAAGACACATTTGAGGGAAAACCCAGGTACCTTGGGTGGGAATTTTTGTTCTTTTTAGGTGATGTTAAATTTGAGGATTTTTCACCATCAGGTGATCCACCTGTTGTGTGATGTGATAATTTCTTGATATTTTTCTCATGGACAGAATGGAATGTGGTTGTGTATTCATATATCATTCTGGGAACCTAATCATATAAGTGACATGCATCATGGTAGGCACACACACACGGGATGAGTGTGTGGGATGAAAATGTTAGGATTTGTTTTTTCCCAAGAAAATGATGGAAATGGTGTCTAATGAAGAGATACGAAAGGATAAAAAGGTTAGGAAATGTTAAATTATAATTAACGAATTGTTCTTAATAAGGGTATTTTGTGAATTAAATTTTTGTGGAAGTAAGTGGGGATATAATAATAGTTTTGATATAGTGTAAAATGTGAGGATTTTAACCGTGAGGGTTATTTATCATGTTTTCTCCATAGTCCTTATAGATATGGATGAGTGTAGTGTTTCAGGTATGATAAGACATGTTGGGTGGTGTATACCAATGTCACTCCCTGACCTATCTTTTAGTTATATTTTATAATTTACATTGACTTTTAAGTTTTTTTGGGGTCCGAGATGAGTCTCGGTTGAAATTTTTTTGAGTTATGTCAAAAAACGCACCATTTTGAGTTGACGTCATTGGGCGCATGAGTGGAGCACATTTTAAAAACCCTACGCAACTCCATCCAGGAATCTTTACGGTCCACCTGCCTTCGAAAAAAAGTTAAAATGGTTTAAGATTTTATTGTTGTTAATAATTTTATAATTTTTATGAAAAATGAAATGAAAAATTGTTATCGTTATTATTACTATTATTATTTTGGTCGGTACGCGGGCACCACACAGTTAGCAATGGTCGTCCGGTTAGCCTGGGCACTCCTGCAATGGCTTCTAGATCAGACATAAGCTACCACACGTTCCACACATGAGTGCTTGAGTTGTGCACGGGCTTCAAGGTAGCGGTAATCAATTTATAAGACTAAGTAAATAAAAAAATGTGGTAAAATTAAAATGACGTGGATATTAATAATAATACTAAATTTTTCTATTGCTATTGTTATTTTTATTTTTATTGTTGTTATTATTCTTATTATTAATTTTTTTTGTATTGTTTTCATTATAGATTAATGTTTTGTTTTGTTTTATTTATTTTATTTTTTATGCTTTATTTTTATTTTTATTATTTCTCCCTAACCCTAACCCTTACACGGCTCCCCTCTCTTCATTCCTGTCATGAGCATCACCCCTACTGTTACCCTATTCTTACATAGCCACCTCCTCTATGATTTCCTTCCTACTGGAGCCCTCCCACTGGCCTCTCTTGCATCACGCCACCACCTCACCACACCTCATGTTGTGTCCCAGCACTCGGCCCAACTTCCTCCCCTCATCCCGACTCCCCCACACTCTTCTCTGCCTTCCAGCGCCTCCGCCTACCCCCTGTAGCCTCGGTTCTCTACTCTGCCTACTCCCAGTGCATCCCTCCTACTGCTTTCGGCCTGCACAGCGCCCCCTCCCGATTCGCTTGTCCCAGCGCCCCCCCTCCCAGCTTTGGGCTCTCCCGCATGACCTACCTCTTGCGCCGCCACACCCAACTGCTGCATCTTCTATCAGCACGCCCAGCCGCCGACCTCCCACATCCCGCACCATCCAGCCTTCTTCCTTGCACCTTCGACAACCCCCGATTCCATCCCCCCCCCTTGCTACTACACCTAGTCGCTGGCTCCCTTCTTCAGCCCCAGCCAGCACCTTGTCCGCCCGCAGGTCTCCTGCACCACGCCCCTCCTTCCCTCGCGTAGCAGCGCCGCACGACCTGCGCCCCTGTCTGCATTGCCCCAGCTCCCCTGCTAGTTCCCCACATCCCGCAGATCCTCTCCCATAGTACCCCATACCTTCACCACTACCGTTGTACGGCGTGCACGACCTCACCTCGTCGGCACACCCCCTTCCCTTTGCAGCGTCCTCCTACTGCGCCTTCTGCCCTTGTCGGCGCGCGCCCACTATAACTTTGAGTCTCACTGCTCTGGCAAGCTACACCAGCGCAACATGTACATTTTCTAGGCCGACATTTCCTCCTGTCGGCCTCACATCTGGCCAATGAACCACCTTTAATGTGCATGCCACCCCATTTTGTTTGTTACACGACTCCGCCGATCGGGCGCACTCTGCGCCGACTTCTGTCCTATCCAATTTAGAGGTACTTGAACTCTTGTATGACTTATTTTCATTTAATATTAATTAATTATTTTTGTTTTGGAGTATATTTATTTTAGAAGAAATTATGTGATATTGTAGATAATTTTTTTTATTTGGTTAATTTTTTCACCTAAATTATTAATTTGGCACATTTTTGTGATAAATTGGTGTGGTGTGAATTACGTTTTGAAAATATGTCAAGCTGGTTCTTTTGCACTGTTTGTTTATTGGGATTGTTTTAAGTCCATGTTTATGTGTTTTTAGTTGTTTGTGTGTTTTTTTCAGTGTTTCGGTAAGGAAAACTGCAAGACTAAGATCTTTAGCTTGTGTGTGCTTCCACAACTTTGTGAGGCGTGTCGCGTCATCGTGTTCAAGCTGCAAATTGGTGTAGGTCCTCCACTGCACTTGCCTTTAAATTTATAATTTATTTATTTCTTGATATTTTATTAATTTTAATAAATGGGAAATAATTTAAGATAATTAATTTGTAAATTATTATTCAGTGTAAAAAGAGCCTTTTATTTTATACACGACACTTGAAATATTTTCTTAATGAACGGACTCCTAGTGGTGAAAGAATTATCGTTTGTCCTTTAAACATAATTCATGGAATTTCAAATGCAGTTATGGTTTATTAATATATGACTTTTTTTTAAGTGTGAACAAATATTTTGGTTCCCTTGAGAAATGAGTATTTTCTTTAAAATTGGTGAAGTCATGTTTGTTACTTTAATTATATAAATTATTTTGGAAAAACTCTCTTTGGGGTGACTCAGGGGTGATCTTTGGGGTGCGTTGGCTACATGAGTTGTGTGTGATGTTTGTAATACTTGATTGACTATGTTGACTCACCCCTTTCCTTTTGATTATTGGTGTTGACATGGTAACCCGGCATAGTAAGTGAATCTTCTTAGAATGATTGCCGCACTAGTTTAGATTACGCACTGGCTAGTGGACCTTAGTACAAATTATACTCTGATAGGGGCTTGGGCCCCTCGATTAGGCCATGTAGGGAAACATCGGGCATTAAGGCGTTATGACGTCATCAAGAGTAGGCATGCCTTCGGGATGATTCACATGTATGGTACATTCTAGATTTTTCATGAGCTCCTAGGTTCGACCCATGTTTCTTTTAGTGTTTATTTTTGTGTGGTGGACGATTGAGAGGTCTAGTTCGGTTGCTGGCCACGTGTGCCACTTTTTCCATTTACCTTAGTGTTTGTTGTGTGTTGTGTGTGGTTTTCCTTTTGACTAACAACTAAAGTTTGGATTTCTAAATTGTTCGCAACAAAAATATTTTAAAATGCAATGCACCTATTTTTTTCAACATTAAACTTGTTTTTAAAATAAAAAGGGCAATGGACTATTACTTGTTTTGGAAATGTAATTGTGTGTGGAAAACCATATTTTATATAATTTAGTTCAAACATGGAATTAGTAAATTCTTTATTTAGAGGTAGTGCATTGGGAATAGTGTTATTTAGGCACGCCTACTAAGTTTTAATACTCACACCTATAGTGTTTTCCTATTTTTAATTTCTCTTGCAGGTTTGACTCGAGCTTTCTCATCGTGGGTGAGAGTTGGTGGTGGTTTGGTGAGCGACTCTCAGGGTTGCGATGAGTTTTGGTTGTGTTCAGGTTAGTTGGTTATTGTTGGTTGTTATTTTCTTCATATTGTTTTTTTACTTTGTGTTATTCTTTTCTTTCTGCTACTTTATTTATTCTTATTGGGAGAATTCATTCCCCTATTCTTCTCTATTGATTCCTTGGCACTTGTCGCTAGCTCGGGAGGATCGAGAACACCTCTCGGGCCATGTTGCGGACCATCTCGGGTGACCTCTTCAGGGTCGACCCGGGTTGGTTTGTGACAAAATAGTATCAGAGGAGGTCGGCTCTTGAGAAGACCTTATTTTTCAGATCACCCATTGTTATTTTGGGTTGTCATGGTAGAAGGAGTGGAATTATCAGGACTCGAGGCATATGAATGAGAAGGACGTCCTGAACCCTTGCTCGTTCCAAACCTCAGGTTACCATGGGATGTTCGGGTTTGTCAATGTCATTTGATTCATATGGTTTGTTTGTTATTGGGAAATGAAATAAGATCTGGGCAAGTGACCTCTCTGAGCTTGCATGGTTTGGAAAGCCATGTGGAGCCGGGGACATTACCCTAGATTGCCCCTTGTGACGGTGGTGTGACTGGCATATGTCCTCCAACCATATGTCTGAGTCACCCATCGGCACTAGTTCTCCTTGTGGTTTGTCTGGGTCTTCTTTACTTTTAATAATTTTTTTTGAAAAGTTTTATTTTAGAAATTGTAAAAATTTGAAATTGAAATGGCAATGATCATGTTTTTATTATGTTCTTTTTTCCTTGTTCCTTAGTGTTCACCCCCATGAAGGTTTGATGAATTCCCAAGGTGCTTCTTCAGGTGGTGCGCCCCAAGGAAATCCTCCTGTTGATCAACCTATAGACTATGTTCTAGAGTTCCAGAAGTAAAGTTCTCCACTCTTTTATGGTCAAGAAGATCCTCTCGAGGTAGAGGAGTGGTTTCAGAAGATTGAGAGGAAGTTCAGTTTCATTAGGTTTCCTGAGCTGTTAAAGGTGAAGTTGGCTACCTTTATGCTTGAAGGAACAACTTGGAAATGGTGGATGTATGTGTCTCGGAATAAGTCTTGGGAAGATTTAATGTGGGTGTTCTTCAAGTCGTCATTCATCCAACAATATTTCTCTGAGTTTACGAAGCTGGGGAAGAGGATGAATTTGTGTTGTCTTCAGCAGGGAGTTAAATCGGTACTAGAATTATATCAACACTTCATAGATCTAGTTCCGTATGACCAATGGTTTGTTGAAAATAGTCCCATGAAGGATCAACAATTTGAGTATGGACTCAGACCTGAACTGCGATCGAAAGTGGAAGAGCTAAAACTAATCACCTTCTCAGATGTTGTGGGGAAAGCCTTTCTTTCTAAAGCTGATATAGTAGGAGAACTTGAGGTGGCGAATCATCCCCCAACCTTGGGAGGCAGTGCAGAGTATGACGATAGGAAGAATAGGAAGCGACCTGAAACTGGTGGCACTCATATAGGGATTAAGAGGCCTTCAGAACATCAGACATCTTCTTCACAACTCAATGTCGTGATCTGTCACCAGTGTGGTAGGCATGGTCATAAGATGTCGACGTGCCCGAGTGCTTCAAGACCCTACCACACCTATGGACGTCTTGGTCACTTGCAGTGATTCTACCGAGGTGTTTACAAGAAGCGCGTTGAAGCTAGACCTAGCTCATCGAAGGTCACCTTATCCCGTCAGCAAGAGTAGGGAATTTGTAGTTTTCCCTGGCTATAGTTATTGTCTTTTGTGGAATTTTGTGGTATTTATCTTTTTTCTTTAGTTGTAATAATGGTTATTATCGAACCTCTTCAAAAAAAATTCATTTTGAATGGAAGGGTGTTTAGTAAAATTTTAGTCCGTGTGTTATGTTTGGGAAATATTGAAGCCTGACTGCGAGGCAAGGGATGCTTCAATCATTAGTGATCCAACCATAGGTCCCGAAGTGAAGTTGGTACGTAGTCAGGAGAACCCCAGTAGTGAAAAAATGGGCCTTTATTTAATCTTGGTCCATAGTGTGACGTGGTTTATGTTCTTTAAAGGGTGCGATGTTGTTCATATGACAATGGTGGTAGTTTTTATGTTCTATCAGTTGCACCCTTCCCTTCTTTTCTCACTTGTGGTGGGGGTTTTTGGTCTGTGTGGAAAGTTTTTAAGTTTGGTTAATCTCATTAGTACTTATGGTGGGTAGACCGACAATGGTTCTCACAGAGTTACATCGAAAGTTATTTTGTGTTAGCCTGATATTTATGGTGGGGAGTCCTCTCAGGCCTCCCCATATCAGTATCATAGTTTCGGTTCGAGTATTGTTTGGTGGTGATTGGTCTCTTATGGAACCACTTAATTTGACGTTATTCCTCTTGAGTAAACGTTGAGATTGGATTACACCCAGTGATTCTGTTGGACAAGGATTGTAATAATAAGTGTTAGAGATGGTTTAATTTCATTCCTTGGTTGAAATAGATGGTTTGGGTTCTGCTTGGTGATGATTAAGATGTTTTTGTTTTAAAGGATGAGTTGTGTGTCAGGGATTTTTGGTATCAGTTTGGATCGATCAACTGGAGGCACTTAAACTTTTGTAGGTGGGTGACACTTGATAAGTTTTATCGTTGTGTCTAGATCTTGTTGTGGATTTCTGAGGGTGGAAAGCATTATGTTGGGTAGAATTGTCACACCCCGACCTGTCTTTTATTTATATTTTATAATTTTCATTGACTTTTAAATTTTTGTTGGGGTTTGGGTTGACTCCCAAATGAAATTTTTTTGATTTACGTTAAAAAACTCGCCATTTTGAGTGGACTTCATTGGGCGCACGGGCAGAGCGCATTTTTAAAACCCTACGCCACTCTGCCCAGGCATCTACACGGTCCTCCTGCCTTTGAAAAAAATTAAAATGGGTAAATATTTTATTGTTGTTTTTAATTTTATAATTTTTATTAAAAATGAAATGATAAATTTTTATCGTTATTATTATTATTATTATTATTATTATTTCGGTCGGTGTGCGCGCACCACATGGTTAGCGAAGGTCATGTGGTCAGCCTGGGCACTCGTGCAATGGATTCTGGATCAGATAAAAGCTACCGCACGATCCACACATGAGTTCTTGAGTTGTGTGCGGGCCGCAAGGTTGCAGTAATCAATTAATAAGACTAAGTAAAGAAAAAAATGAGGTAAAATTAAAATGAGGTGGATAATAATACTAATACTAAATTTTTCTATTATTATTGTAATTATTATTACTATTATTGTTATTATTCTTATTATTAATTTTTATGTTTATTGTTTTCATAATAGATTTTTATTTTTATTTTTTATTTTTTTTATTTTTTATGCTTTATTTTTATTTTTATTTTCTCCCTAACCCTAACCCTTGCGCAGCTCCCCACTCTTCATTCTCGTCATGAGCACCCCCCCCCCACTCTTACCCTATTCTTGTGCAACCACCTCCTCCATACTTTCCCTCCTCCTGCTGGAGCCCTCCCGCTAGCCTCTCTTGCATCGCACCACCACCTCGCCATGCATCTTGTTGTGTCCTAGCACCCAGTCCAAATTCCTCCCCTCATCCCAGCTCCCCCACACCCTTCACCGCCTTCCAGCGCCTCCGCCTACCCCCTGCAGCCCTGGTTCTCTGGTCCTCCTACTCCCAGTGCATCCCTCCTACTCACTTTGGCCTGAACAACGCCTTTCTCTAGATCCCCGTGTCCCAACGCCCCCTAACTTCTTTTGTCTCTCCCACATGACCTACCTCTTACATCGCCACACCCAGCCACTGCATCTTCTATCCATGCGCCCAGCCTCCAACCTCCCACATCCCGCACCAGCCAACCTCTTGCCTTGCACCGTCAACACCCCCTGACACCATCCGACCTTGTTGTTGCACCTAGTCACTGGCTCCCTACTTAATCCCCAACCAGCACCCCAGCCACCCGTAGGTCTCCTGCACCACACCCCTCCTTCCCTCGCGCAGTAGCGCCACACGACCCGCACCCCTGCCTGCATCGCCCCAGCTCCCTCGCTACAACCCCGCATCCCACCGCTCATCTTCCATATCACCCCACACCTGCACCACTACCACAGTTCAGAGTGCGCGACCTCACCTGGTCGACACACCCCCCTTCCTATTGCAGCGTCCTCCTACCGCACCTTTCGCCCTTGCCGGCGCGCGCCCGCTATTACTTTGAGTCTCGCTGATCCGTCCAGCTACACCAGCATGACGTGCACGTTTTCCTGGTCGGTGTTTCCTCCTATCAGCCTCCCTTCTGGCCAATGACCCTCCCTTCCTGTGCGCTCTGCCCCTTTTTGTTTATCACGTGACTCCGCTGATCGGGTGCACTCCGCGCCGACCTATGACCCTTCAAATTTAGAGGTACTCGAACTCTTGTATGCCTTATTTTAATTTAATATTAATTAATTTTTTTTGTTTGGAGCATATTTATTTTTGATGAAATTTTTTGATATTGTAGATAATATTTTTTATTTGGTTAATTATTTTTCCTAAATTATTAATTTGGCACATTTTTGTGATAAATGGGTGTGGTGTGAATTACATTTTGAAAACATGTCGAGCTGGTCCTGTTTTTAGTTTTTGTTCATTGGGGTTGTTTTAAGTCCATGTTTATCTTTATTTAGATGTTTGTGCGGTTGTTGCAGCATGTCGGTGAGGAAACCCGTGATACTAAGATCTTCGGCTTGTGCGTGCTTTCATGCCTTTGCTAGGCATGTCGCGTCGTCATGTTCGAGCAGAAAATTGAGGTAGGTCCCCAACTGCACTCACCTTTAAATTTAGAATTTATTGATTGCTTGACATTTTATTAATTTAAATAATGGGAAATAATTTAAGAAAATTAATTTTTAAACGATTATTTGGTGTAAAAAGTGTCGTTTATTTTATACATAGCACTTGAAATATTTTTTTGATGAACGGACTCCCACTGGTGAAAGAATGCTCATTTTTATTTTAAACATAATTCACAGAATTTCAAATGTAGTTCTGGTTTATTGATAAATGATTTCTTTTGAAGTGTGAACAAATTTTCTGGTTCCCTTGAGAAATGAGGATTTTCTTTAAAATTGGTGAAGACCCGTTTGGTAATTTAATAAAATAAATTATTTTGGGAAAACTCTCTTTGGGGTGAATCATGGGTTATCTTTGTTGTGCATTGGATGCATGAGTTGGGGGTGATGTTTGTGATACTTGATTGACTTTATTGACCTACCACATTCCTTTTTATTATATATGTTGACATGGTAACCTGGCATAGTAAGTAAATCTTCTGAGAACGATTGTCGCACTAGTTTAGATTACGCACTAGCTAGTGGCCCTTAGTATGGATTATAATCTGCTAGGGAATTGGGCCCCTCGGTTAGGCCATGTAGGGCAACATCGGGCGTTAGGGTGTCATGAAGTCATCGAGAGTAGGCATGCCTTTAGGATGAGTCACATGTATGATATATACTGTATGGTTCACGAGCTCCTAGGTTTGACCCGTGTTTCTTTTAGTGTTTATTTGTGAGTGGTGGATGATTGAGAGGTCTAGTTCGGTTGTTGGCCCCATGTGCCACTTTTCCCATTTCCCTTGGTGTGTGTTGTGTGTCGTGTGTGGTTTTCCTTTTGACTAATAACTAAAGTTTGGATTTCTAAATTGTTCACAAAAAATATATTTTAAAATGCAATGCACCTGTTTCATTCAACATTAAACTTGTTTTTAAATTAAAAAGGGAAATGGACTGTTACTTTTTTTGGAAATGTAATTGTTTGTGGAAACCCATATTTTATATAATTTAGTTCAAACCTGGAATTAGTAAATTATTTAATTAGAGGTAGTGCATTGGGTATTTTGTTTTGGGAACGCCTACTAAGTTTTAATAATCACACCTATAGTTTTTTCCTATTTTTAGTTTCTATTGCAGGTTTGACTTGAGATTGCTTGTCGTGGGAGAGAGTGGGTTGTGGTTTAGTGAGTGACTCTCGGGGTCGCGAGGAATTTTGGTCGTGGTCAGGTTAGTTGGTTGTTGTTGTTTGTTATTTTCTTCATGTAGTTTATTTACTTTGTGTTATTATTTTCCTTCTACAACTTTATTTATTCATATTGGGTGAAATTTTTCCCATGTTATTCTCTGTTGATGCCCTGGCGCTTGTCGCCAACCCAAGAGGATCAGGAATGACTCTCGGTCCATGTTGCGGACCGGCTCTGGTGACCGGTTCAAGGTCGAACCGGGTAGGTTTGTGACAAAAAAATTGTTTATTCATGGTCATTGGTTAACCTTCCGATATTTTTGTGATAGTTTATGGTTTGTGTATTAATGTTTTTTTTAGTCATTGTAGAGGAATTCTACCATGAAGGCATGTGCTAGTTGGGTGACAGAAGGAAGTTTCAGAGAATTCTTCCCCAGTGGTGGAGTAGGAGGATCTAGTGGTTCCAGACAATAGGGAATAAAAGTTCAATGAGAACTTTGCACGTTTCATAAACATGATGGAATGGGCCCCTTGGCGGGCTACACTGAGTATGTTCAAGATGACCAGAGAGTTTCAACTGCACCACCCTCCGACCTTTACCAGAGAGGGTGGGATAGAGGAAATTGTGTTCTGGATAGAGTCTATCCATAAAATTATTGATCATCTGGAGACTCCTTCTGAGAAGCGAGTCAAGTTAGCAGCCTATATGTTGCTGGGCTGGGAAAATCATTGGTGGTATATCTCTATTCAAACTGAAAAGGTAGAGGGAATTCTATGGAAAAGTTTTCAAGAGATGTTTTTGGAGAATTATAATAAATAAACCTTGCAGTATGAAAAGGTTTTAGTGTTTATGATACACACTTAGGGGATGAGGTCAATGTTAAAGTATGCAGGTTGGTTTACAGACTAGAAACATTTTGTTCCCACTTTAGTGGGATATGACACTGCTATGGAAAATCAATTTCAGGATGGAATTCAGCATGAGATCAGATCCCATGTAAAGATCATTCAGTTGAAGAGGTTTTCCAATGAGATGGATCCGGCCCTAATCTTAGAGAGAAACCTCATGGTGGCCTTTGGAAGCTGACCAGTGGTTCCAGTCGGGCAAACCAGTGGTGCAGATTCTCATAGTAAGAAGTTCCAATTCTATAATTTCCACCAGTTTAGTGGTGGACAAGGAAGAAGATAAATCAATCCCTTAAGTTAGTGACTGAGACTACTATTATCAAAGTTTTAGGCTGGGACACATGTGAAGTTAGTGTTCTAGACCGGCAGTTTACTTCCAAGATTGTGGAAGTTTTGGCCATGTGTAATGGTTCTCTCGGAATCCATGATAGTAGTAAAATTAAAGAGGATAGAGACTAGTTCATATCATAGGTAGGGGGTTGGTTACCTCATATCAGGCTGGTAGTTGGAGCTCCACATGTTGTACTAATAGGGGTGATAGATGTGGAACTCTAGTGAAAGACCATCCATACCTGTAGGGAAGTGCACTTTAGGGTACAAAGGATAGATACCATGGTTAAGGGGAATGTCATCTTCACTCAGTTCAATCTACAATTGGGGTGGTGAGGCTATACTCTCTATCATTCTATGTATGATTCTTATATATTCCATGCTCTCTGGTGTTCTATTTTACACAGGTTCCACACAATCCTTTATTTCTCCATAATTAGTAGTTCTGTTGGGCCTAACAGTGGGAAGTGTCTGTGGGTTTATGTCAATTGATACTCTATTGGGGGTGCGAGTTGTGGATATGAAACAGTACATTGGTTTTTCTCTAAAGGTTGTGGATATTGATTCCTGTGGAATCTATTTGTCCTTGAGATTTCATGTTTTGAGCTTATTTTTGTATAGACTGGATAGTGACATATTAATATCATATCAATTTTTACTGACATTTGGTAATGTTCACATCTCTTGATGGTGACACTTATATCCTTCACAGTGAGTGGGATGCTTGAGCAGGCTGCTCAGAGCTAGTTTTCCAGTAGTTGGGAGAACTCTTGGCCCAAGGGAATTCCTTATTCATGATTATAGGGGAGTAGAAAAACATTTATTCCATACTTTGGTGGATTTGTTTCAAGATGTGTTTCTTGATTATTTCTCCCGATTTACCCCCAAGAGAGATATAGAGTTCATGATTGAGTTGCTGCTTGGGGAAGAACCAGTTTCTATTCCACCATATCGAATGGCGTAGGTAGAACTCGTCGATCGTAAGCCTCAACTCGAAGATCTAGAGATAAAGGGGTTTATCCATCAATGTAGATCGTAGTAGAGATCCCCCATGCTATTTTCCAGAAATGCAGATAGATCGTTGAGACTATGTGTTGACTATAAATGTCGTATCAGATGATGGTTAAGAACTGTTACCCACTTTCTAAAATTGATGACCTATATGACCATATGAGGGGTTCCTCGGTGTTTTCTAGGATTTAACTGAGATCATGATACAATCAGTTGAGGTTGGGACCTTTTGACATATCACAAATGGATTTTTAGAGTAGGTATGGGTTGTATGAGTTTTTGGTGATGCTGTTTCGATGGACCAATGCACAAGATGTGTTCATGTCTTTAATGAACCAAATATTTTACCCATATCTAGATCAATTTGTGGTTGTCTTTTTTATGAAAACTAGGTGTACTCAAGAACTCTTGAAAAATCATACCAAAAATATTGAAATCTTCTTGAGTACACTAAGAGAGCATAGACTTTACGCCAAGCAATCAAAATGTCAGTTCTGGAAGATAAGGAGAACTTCTTAGGAAAAATCATTTCTGAGTCAGGTGTGTCAGTGGATCCAGAGAACGTGCATGTTGTGGTGTCTCGGGAGCATCCCAATAATGTTTTTGATGTTTATAGTTTCTAGGGCTTGGACGGTTTTTATTGAACGTCCATTAGGGATTTCTCTCATTTAGAAGCACTAATCTTAGGCTTAACCAAGAAGTAGGTTCAGTTTGAGTGTTCAGAGGTATACGAGGATTCTTTTTAAGAGCTGAAGAAGTCATTGACTAGCACACTGATTTTGATCTTACCTGAACTTGGTAAGAGGCACACATTGTTCTATGATGCATCCGGTGTTGGGTTATGGGAAGTGTTTATGAAGTAAAATCAGTTTGCAGCATACAGTTCAAAATAGTTGAGATCACACAAAATAAATTACAATACTCATGATCTGAAGCTAGCTGCTATGGTTCATGCCTTAAAATTTTGGAGTCTTACTTTCTGGGGAAAAGGTTCATGATATATTTATCATAACATCCTTAAGTACGTATTATCTTATTGGGATTTCTATCCTAGGTAGAGGAGGTGGGTTGAGTACCTGAAATCCCTTGATTTTGAGATGGTTTACACACTAGGGAAACAGAATAGTGTGGTAGATACTTTGAGCTGGAAGACACAGAATTTGGTGGTTCAGGAATCCAATTTTGAGTGGAGAATGATGGCATTGTTTATTGAGATGCACCTAGAGATACTTGGGGGGAATTAGAAGATGGCCCTTATTACTATAGTAGTCTACTTCCTACTTTTGATCTAGATCGAGAAGGGTGAGCTACTGGATCTGGAGTATTGGGATATGAAGGAAAGTCTTAAAGGTGGGGAGTCACCTTCTAGTTAGTTCGTTGGTTCTCATGTAGTTGTCTATGTTTAGGGTCTTGTTGTTGTGCGAGAAGGTGAGAGAGAAGATTTTATTCTTGATTTCTATGCCTTGAAGTGGGAAGTATATCCTGGTATGACTAAAATGTATCATGATCTTCATCGGTAGTATTGGTGGCTAGGAATGAAGAAGGAGGTACCGGGTTCTGTGGTGTGATGCCTTACCTATCAATAAGAGAAGGTCAAACGTCAACTCCCAGGAATGTTGTTACAGTCATTTACCATTCACGATTGAAGTGTAGTGACATAATGATAGACTTTGTAGTGGGTCTTCTGATTATTCCTTGAAAGAGTGACATGATATGGGTGGTTGTTGATCTGCTGACTAAAGTGGCTGATTTCTTTCAAATCCAGAAGACATACACATTTGATTTGTTGGATGAATTTTATGTTCAAGAAATAGTGTGCTTACAATGCATGTCAAGAACTATAGTTTTGAGTCATGATCCACGTTTCACATCAGGCTTCTGGTAGGGGTTATAGATGTTGATAGTTCCTTAGGAATTTTTGAGTATAGCCTATCACCCATAGACGGATGGGAAATCAGAGCGTATAATTCAATTGTGGGAAGACATGTTGAGAGCTTGTGTCCTAGATTTTGGTGGTTCGTGGGAAAAAAACTTGTCTCTTATTGATTTTTCCTACAAAAACAGTTTTCATACCATGACTCAGATGGAACCTTTTGAGGATCTCTATAGAAGACCATGTAGATCTCCATTTTATTAGTTAGAATCTGGAGAATCTGGGCTATTGGGACCGAGTCTCGTTTAAGAGAAATCATATAAGGTTCATTTGATTCATAAGAATATGGAAACAGGTCAGTGTAGGCGAAAGACTTATGCATTTCGGGGCCATAGACCTCTTGAGTGTATGGAGGGAGATAGTTTTTTTCTTCGGGTTTCTCCAAGGATGGGTCACCATCAAATTCAGAAACATGGAAAGTGGGCGCCCATGTATGTGGGGTTGTTTGAAGTTGTGGAGAGGATCGGTTCGGTGGCTTAATGATCGGATATTCCAAAATGGTATAGATGGATGCACAATTTATCTCATGTTTCACAACATTGGTAGTATCACCCAGATTTGTCTCATGTGATAAATTTTGGGGATGTAGAGCTTGAGGTCGATGCGTCCATCAAGGTTTATCCGGTTTGTATTTTAGACCATAAGGATAAAGTCTTGTAGGGAAATATTGTTCCATAGGTTCATGTTTCATGGAAACATGGGAAGGTTTGGTAAGAAACATGGGAAATAGAATTTGATAAGTGGGCCTATTGGTCTGATCTCTTTTCCTTATAAACTCAATAATTCTTGAGATGAGCGGCTCTAGGATGAGTTGTCATAAGGTGGGGAGGTTGTAAGATCACGAATTTCATGGAGTTATGTCCTTGTTTAAATTTTGGTTTGAATATATTTTTTTGGCATTAATGAATCTTTAATTGGGGAAATGAGGGGATTTGGGGGGTGTTACGGGTGTTTAGGGAACGAAAGAGAAGGAAAGGGGGAACTCTCTGGGCATGCTTCTTGGTTTTCACATGGTTAGGGAAACTCGTGGGAGAGGAAGGACAAACCATGAAGCTAAGGTAGTGGAACTATGCATGGTTGACACAAGGTTAGTCACAATGTGTAGAGCTTCCCAAGTGATCATGTGATCCGTCTTCCCTCAGATAGTTTTTTTCACACGGTTTGTGCATGGTTTGGAAAAAAATGTAGGTAAACCGTGTGGCCTAGTAAAGTTGGAAAAATTACAAAATTTCTACATTGGTATTTTTATTTCTTACTCGGGATTTTCCTCCTCTCCTCCTCCTACAACCTATATGCAATATTGTATGACCCAACAATCCCTATGGTGATTCTCCCTCAAACCTAGGCCCTTTAGAGCACTATTGGTTGCATATTGAAACCACAGGTGTGTCTAATCCTCTCATTATTTCCTCTTCTCGATTAAGGTTTTTATCTTTCTCTCCTATTCTTTCGAAACCCTAAAACCCTCTTTCCTGATGATATCTAGGTTGATTCACTCAAATTGGAATTGAATCAGGATCTAAGGATTTGATTGAGGGTGTGTTCAAAAACCAAATTTAGGTAGGTGGTCTAAAAGTTATATCCCATAGTTTTGTTGTAGATTTATGCTTACTTGGTTTTATTCATTGTCACTTTTTGTGTTTTTGATTACTTTGGTGAGGTTTGGTATAATAGGAGTCTAAATGATGAATGGAAACCCTCATGGTCCCAATGGGATGCATGCACGATTATTGGGCATACTTACGGACACCCATAGGGTACGCCAATATTTTTTGGGCCTAGAAACTAGCTGATGTGACAGATTTGTGTATAAATTTTCATACATTTTATCGAGTTTTTAAAACATGTTTTAATCGGATACAAGTTATTTTTGAGATAAAATGTTGAAATTCAGTGATCATAATGATTTTAAGGTATTTCCATGATAAAGAAAAAAATTGGAGGAAAGTTGATCAATAATTCCGAACTACATGCCCTGTACTTTAGGATACACATCGTGTACCAAAACCTCGACATGGATTGGTCAGGCCAAGTACATGCCCAAGTTACCAGAAGCACGTACACGTCGTGTACATCATTTACACACTGTGTACACTAGTCTACATGTTGTAAGGACCTTCTAGTAGTGGTAGGTGGCCAATTAATGAGAGTAAATGTCGTGTATGGTGGGCAAACATGTCGTGACCTCCACCTACCAAGTAGCATCAATTTCCAAGTCAAAGACGACGTGTTATGTCACCCACCAGTGGAGAAAATATTTCAATGAACATTGAAAAGAGTACGTGCCTTGTAATTTTTGGTACATGTTGTGTAATCCTAAAACAAATAAATATGTGGTAGGCCCTCCAAGTTCAGGAGTCATTAATTCATTTAGATTTCGATCAATTCGATGGGAGATCACTCCGAGTATAGCCTAGAAGAGAAGAAGAGAGAGAAAGAAGATGAGAGAAGAGAGAAAGGAATGTGCTTCTGTGCTACCTTCTCGATGACCATCGCTCTAAATATTCCAAGAGGATGTGTCTAGGTACTACAAATTCTTTAATTAATAGCTACTCCATGAGTATCTAAATTCTCTATGTATTGGGGATGTGGAAAAATTAATGTTGTAATTTATCAATTGTGATTTTGTAATCATATTCTTCATATTTTCCTTATAATAATTCCTTACTAAGCCTTCCTCAAATATCAATGGAAGTCTCATATCAGACCATGAACAAGATTTTTCAGGATCCTTTAAGGAATTATGGTTAAAAACATACATGACCATTGGTTGTATTAATCGTCTCAAAACGAATGAAATTAATAAAAATTAAGAGAAATAAATTTCTAGACCAATGAAATTGACTTCTATTGATTTAAACAAAACTTAACAGACCAAGGGGTTTTTTTACATATGTAATCCTGAAGATGTGAATTATTATGAACAACACAACCTCATAAGAAAATTGATTTAATAACAACCTCTTAAAATCCACAACCCTAACGCATTTCCCTCCAAATTTGAATCAAACCCAAATTCCCGTGTTTTTATTTATCCATTATGTAATTTTTTTAGAAATTAAAATTCAATCACCTTTTCATCGAAACATAAAAAAATCTTATATAAATTCAGTACACTCTAGTAAATCAAATACAAACTAGATAGGCAAGAAAAAAATAACTCTTTCTCTCTGTGGTTCAACCCCTTACTGGTACTATACTCGTTAGGGTAATACAATTTGGATAGCTGAAAATAATAATTCGATAGAAAAGACTACCTAATTTTGGTGCCATTGTCGGGAATCTGAGAGTTAATTTTTTTAAATCATGTTTATATCAAATTTAGTGAAAATAAAAATTAAAAATTCCCAAAAATATATTTTCTAACCCCATTTATGTTTATCTTTATTCTTCCTCATTTAAGATCGGTGTGTTTAGTGTTGTTCATGTTCATAGGTGTATGAGAGGCTACCTTGCTCATTCCAAATTCACTAAGTCATCGGAGCTTCTCTTTATTGACTCATAGATTGAACAGAAGCTTTTAAGGCGATGGCATACCCTCATGGATGAGCACAACCAAAATAATCCCATGGCGCACAATGAAGAGGGAGATCCAGATGCTGTGGAAGGAGTTGGATAGTCGTTTCACCCGGATGACAACCGGAACCAGCAAGCTCCACTTGCTCTATGATATAGCCCACAGTAGCCCCAACAGTTCCAACCGAAGCAGATTCCATACCTACTTCCAGTTTAGGGGTCATACTTCACCCCTCAGGAGAAACAATATATGCCACCTCCACTCCCTCAGCAGCCACCTCCACGATGTACTCTCATGGAGTATGGCATGTCGTCTATTCATGAAGCTAACATAGGCATTGTCCATCCACTGGGGTAGGCCCAACACTTTGAGATCAAGACTTCCATCATGCAGCTGATTCAAAACATAGTTCAGTTCGGCCGCCTACCCAGCGAGGACCCCAATTCCCATATCTCTAATTTTCTAGAGGTATGTGAAATGTTCCACTACCACGAAGTGTCCATGGATGTCATTTTTCTTCACCTCTTTCCCTTCTCTCTCAAGTATAAGGCGAAATACTAGATAAAATGTTTTTCACAACGATCTATCCTCACCTAGGAGGAGCTACCCTAGGCATTCCTGTCAAAATATTTTCCACCCTCGAAGATGGTGACCTTGCAGAATGAAATACTCAACATCCCACAGAATGACTTAGATTCATTTTATGAGTCATGGGAGCATTTGAAAGAGAGGTTGTGCAAATTCCCACACCACAGACTCCCACATTGGATGTAGGTCTAGACCTTCTACGGAGGACTGACGACGAACACAAAGTTCATGTTGGATGTTTCTACTGGAGGTACTGTTATGAGGATTTCCATCAAAGATCTTTTCAAACTGATGGAATACATTTCTTCCAATAGTATCAAATTTCATTACAAGCGGGGCACACAAAAACAAGGTATTCACAATATCAATGCCACTACTATGCTTTCTGCCCAGTTGGAGGATGTCCAAAAATATCGACACGCTGAATCTAAAGGGCACATCTCTAGTACATGCGGTGAACCATCCGATGTGCAGTGAATGTGGTGATAACCACATAATGGGAGAATGCTTGGGACCTACATTAGACACTTCGATGAGATAGGTGAGCTATGTTTCTCAAAATTGAGGGCCAAACTAGTACCAACAGTACCAGAACCTGACATGGCATGATCACCAGAACCCGAGCTGGGGCCAATAGTAGTAGAATCCCCCTCCCTATCGATTTTCTGGCTATATTGAGCCCTATTATTAGATATAGTACCCAAGACAACACCAGCATCATCAGGGATTTTACTAGAAGCAAGGGTATCAAAAAACTCACCCGCAACAGTTAGGGCATCCACTACCTCCACCAGATGCACATTCACCTCAACAGGACAACACATCAAGGTTGGAGGATCTCATGAACAAGTTTATATATACTATTAAGACCAAATTCTAGAATGCAGATTCTTCTATTCGAATCATGGAGAACCAAATAGGCCAGTCGGAAAACTAGCTTTTAGCGAAGCAGCCTAGTACACAACCGGGTAACACTGACAAGAACCTGAGGGAGGAGGCCCATGCTGTCACACTATGGAGTGGAAAGTAGCTACAACAGAAGGAACCAGGATAGTCAGGTTCACCTACAACCCCTGATGATGATGAAGGTATAGTTACAGACCACTTATTATTCAAAGGCTCACCAAAAGTGTCCCTATAAGTAAAAGGAAAGTATTTTCTGAAAACCATTGAGCCTTCCTTCCCTTTCCCAGTGAGGATTAAGTAGAGAAAGCTCGACCACTAGTTTAGAAAATTTATCAAAGTGTTTAGAAAGCTACAAATCAACATTCCATTTGTAGAGGCACTGATACAGATTCCTACATATGGAAAATTCATGAAGGTTATCCTATCCAATAAAATAAATATGGAGGATCTAGGCACCATTTCACTAAATAAGTAATTCTCAGTTGTCTTACCAAATTAAATTTCTCCCATGATACAGGATCCAGGTAGCTTAACTATCTCATGCACTATTGGATCATGTGAGTTTGGGAAGGGCCTATGTGACCTAGGGTCCAGCTTTAACCTCATTCCCTTTAGATTTTTTAATAAGCTAGGGCTCAACAACCTGAAGCCTACCCGAGTATCCCATCAACTTTCCGACTAGTTCATCAAATATCCAGAGGGTCTACTGAAGGACGTCCTGGTAAATGTGGACAGGATAATCCTCCCGACATATTTCATCATCCTCAACATGGAAGAACAACATGAGGCACTTATCCTCTTGGGGAGGCCTTTCTTGGACACTGAGAAGGTATTGATCGATGTACACTAGGGGAGCTGATTTTCAGAGTAGGAGATGAAAGAGTCTCCTACAATGTCCTCAAAGCCATCAAGAAAGCATCATTATCAGAGCATGAAGGATGCTATGTATTGACCACTGTGGATGATCACTTTAGTAGAAAAGGAGATGATCCGGTTTGTTCTTTCCCCTCATATGACTTGGTTTTTCTAGAATTTCCATTTGATGAAGCACCAGAAGACCTGAAATTCGTTGAAGGCTAGGGAAGCCACTACTGGCAGTATACTGTTATTCCTGAAATTCTAGAGAAGACAGAGGTACAACCACTTGTACCCTCAATTCTAAAGGTTCCTAAACTAGAAATGAATCCTCTCTCATCTTTTCTGAATTACGGGTACTTGAGATACCATAATACATTGCCTGACATACTTAGTGTGGCACTATTAGAGGAGTATGAGGATGCACTTATGTAGGTTTTGAAGCGGTGTAAGTAGGCTATTGGATGGAAAATTGTAGACTTGAAGGGAATCATCCCTACCATTTTTACCCGCAATGTGTTACTCGAAGGAGAGAATCCATATCGGCAACCACAACGATGCATGACCCCCCCACCCCCACCCCATGAAGGAAGTTGTGAAAAAAGAGGTAATCAAGTTTCTGGATGTAGGCATCATATACCCCATCTCAGATAGTCCTTGGGTGAGTCCCCTACAAGTGGTGCCCAAAGGGGGGGTATCACAGTGATTTCAAATTAAAAGAACGAGTTCATCCCAACATGCATTGTCAAGGGTTGGAGATTCTGTGTGGACTACAGAAAGTTGAATGATGCCACAAGGAAGGATCATTTCCCCATGCCCTTTATAGATCATATGCTAGAGAGACTAGTAGGGCATGAGTTTTACTGCTTCCCCTATGGCTATTCTGGCTACAATCATATTTCCATTACCCCAGAGGATCAAGAGAAGAGCACATTTACTTTCCCCTATGGTATGTTTTCTTATTGAAGGATGTCTTTTGGCATGCACAAAACTCCCTCCACATTACAGAGTTATATGTTGGCTATATTCCAGGACAAGGCGGAATAGATCCTGAAGGTCTTCAGGGATGATTTTTTCGTTTACGGAAAATCATTCACCACTTTCTTGTGTCACCTGGAGCTGGTTCTGGAAAGATGTGAGAACACTAAACTAGTTTTGAACTGGGAAATGTGTCATCTCATGGTGTAGAGCGGCATCATCCTTGGCCACATAATCTCATTTAAGGGGATAGAGGTGGACCCGGAAAAGATAGAAGTCATTTCACGACTTCCTATTCTGACTTCTATAAGAGCCATCCAAAGATTCCTAGGACATGCAGGTTTCTATAGGCGGGTTTTCTGCGAATTCTCGAAGATAGATCATCCCCTAACCAACCCTCTGACCATGGATTTCGTTTTTGAGTTCAATGAGGCATGCACCACATCTTTTTTTCACCTCGAGAAGTGTCGTTGGAAGCTCCAGTGATGATTGCTCCCAAATGGTAGGTGAAATTTAAAGTGATGTGTGATTCTAGAGACTACGTAGAGGGAGCAGTCCTGGGTGAATGGCTTGAAAAAATTTTCTGACCCATCTATTATGCATGAAGGACACTCAACGAGGAATATATGAACTACACTACATCATAAAAGGAGATTCTAGAAGTGGTGTTCGTGTTTGATAGGTTATAGTCTTACTTAGTGATATCTAAATTTATTGTTTATACATACCATACATCACTCAAGTACCTTCTGAAGAAGAAGGATGTGAAGCCACAGCTGATCTGATGGGTACTCCTCCTACATGATTTTGATCTCAAGATCTGAGACAAGAAAGGAAGTGAAAATGTTTTTGCTGATCATCTATCCCTCCTGAAGCTGCCAAAAGTATGAAGATTGAGAGATCGTGGAGGATTTCCCTGATGAAAAACCCTTTTCATTCACAGAATCACCTCGTCCATGGTATGATAATATTTCAAATTTTTTGGTTACAAGGGCCATCCACCCCGACCTCTCCTTCCAGCAGAGGAAGAGGTTTATCTCTGATGTCAAGAGATTCTTCTAGGAAGATCCTCTACAATTTTGATTCTGTGAAGATGGGGTGATCCGACGTTGTATCCCAGAAACTGAAATTCACGGATTCTTGGAATTTTGTCATGCCTCAGTAGTTGAGGGACTTCTTGGGCCAGACCATACAATAGAAAAGATCTCTCTATATGGGTTTTTCTGGCCCACTATACATAGAGGTTCTTGAGCCTTTGTTTCCTATTGCGATTGATGCCAAATAATAGGTAATGTTGGGGGTAGAGATGAGATTTCACATCACCCCATCCTAGAGGTCGAGCTCTTCGAAATCTGGGGTGTCGACTTCACGGGTCCATTTCCCCCATCTTCTGGGAACACTTATATCTTAGTCTGCATCGACTGCGTCTCCAAGTGGGTGGAAGCCACTCCTACAGTACAAGACATTGCCATGGTGGTCGTGGCCTTTTTAAAGAAATTTATTTTTATTATGTTTGGTGTTCCTCGTGTACTAACCAGCGATATAGGGACCCACTTCGACAACACATTGATGAAAAGAGTACTGTCGAAGTATGGAGTGAAGCATTATATGGGGATGCCATATCATCCCCAGTCCAGTGGACAAGTGGAGATATCCAACTCTGAGCTCAAGAAGATTCTAGAGAAAACGGTGAACACTTCAATGAAAGACTGGTCTAAGAAGGTATAGGATGCTTTATGGGCATATCATACTACTTTAAAGATGCCACTGGGGATGTCCCCATTAAGCCTCATCTGTGGAAAGACATACCATATGCCCGTAGAGTTGGAGCACAAAGCATACTGGGACTTCAAGGCACTAAATTTTGATCTGATGGTAGCTGAAGAGAAGCATAAGTTCCAACTATTGGAACTTGATGATATCTAATTGGAGGCATATGATAATGTCAGACTGTATAAAGAGAAGACAAGAGCAATCTACAACCAGATGATTTCATGAAAATATTTCCAACCCGGTGATCAGGTATTCTTTTTTAACTCTCATCTTCGATTATTTCCAGGAATGATAAAGTCATGATGGTCGGGACCATTCTGAGTCATACGATTATTCCACCATGGAGTGGTAGAAATTTTTGGGGAGGATAGTCAATAGTTCAAAGTGAAAGGAAAGTGGATAAAGACTTAACATCACATGGAATACACAGTGGGAATTCTCTCCACAATGCATCTCAGGTAAGCATAGGTAAGTCAGTCGAGCCAAAGACCTAAAACAAAGTCAATTCCTAGGAGGCAACCTAGAGGTTACGTGCCATGTACCCACTATACACACGACCTATAATGATTTCTTTTCATTTTTATTTTTAATATTATAAATATATAGATTAAATAAGTAATATACATGGATGATTTCGGTACTTAGGGTAAAGTCAGTGGAGTTTATCTGACCCATCACTGGTTCGAATCCATCCATACCTACCTTCGGCACGGGGTTCCTTCTTTTTATACTCATGTTTTATTAAACGATGTGTGTGGTATTTTTCATAATGTATATAAATATTTGTTTAAACACAAGAAAACCCATTATGGGGATGGACTGGGTGGGTAGGGTTGTAAACCAGATCCAAAAAACCCGAGTTCGAATCCTGACAACCGTCCCATTTCCATCATTTGTTCTGTTAATAAAACCACAAAGTGTGTATTTGGATATACGTCATGTGATCCATTTTTTCATTAATAACTAAAAATACTTTCAAAATAATGGAATACATGCAGGTGATGTTGGCATATTGACAGAGTCTTCTCCCTGGATCAAAAAGACTCGGGTTCGAACTCGGCTAATCTCCCTACTTCATCCCTTTTAATCTAATTAAAGACCACATGTCGTGCCTTTCCTTCCTCTCATGTAGTATTGGGCATGTATATTAAATATACATAATTAATAAACATGATTAGTAGTACAACCTTTTCTCCAGTGTTTGAGGGCTACTATTCGGAATGGCCGAACGCTGGTTCGAACCTCTCCCAAAGCACCGGAACAAAGGTTGTACTTCTCTTTTTCCAATATTAGAAAACACAACGTGTATTTCCCGATACATTACATGTATAGATTTAGTTTTTTTGGTAAATTATATATATGTATATATTTATTTTATTTTAATTATGTACATTAATTATTATATAGTTTACAAGAGTAATTATATTATATACCTATGTAAAAAAATACTACACGACGTGTCTGCTAAAGTGCATGTCATGTACTCTAGCTATAAAATATGGAAACCCTACACGGCCACACCCCGTGTCCCCCCCAACCCCATAGTTTTCTTCTCCCAGAATCAGAATGGCCTCCCCTCCTCAAATACTGCAATTTCATTTCGATCTAATTTCTTCTCCATTGTGATCCTCACTTCAGGTACACCATTTTTTACTCCTTATTTCCTAGTTTTCTTATCATTTAGGGTGTTTTTCGGATTGGTCTCCTGTTTTTCTACTGCAGTACACGAGCACGAAATGAAGAACACACGTCGTGTAGTTTTTTACACAACCACACTCTGGACAATTTGAAATTTGAAATTACACAGTGTGTATGTTTGGTACACACAGTGTACCATCCAGAATTGTGCTCGGGTACCTCATTCATACGACAACTCACACCATGTTTACACGCACAGTGTGTATGTTCGACACACGCCATGTATCTCATTTCTTTGGTCCAGCCCGTGTCCAACATTTCACATGGCCATATGAACTATGTTCTTACCCATGCCATGTCATACCTTCACATGGCGTGTATTGCATTTTTGTCTCTACTCGGAAAGTGGTTGTGCCATTGAAACACACAACCAGGAACTAATTTTCACATACACGGCTTGTATGTTCGGTACATTCCATGTATCCTTTACTGGCTAGTGGCATTCCCACTCGACGTGTCTATCCAGAGAACATGGGATGTTAACCCTTGTACACTACACACAGTGTACTCCAGATATACACACCATGTTCTTATACTTTTCTGGTTTGTTCACATTTTCTTCCCTTCCTTTTTTTTCTTTTTTTCTTTTGTTTTTTTCTTTATTATTTAGGATATTTCAGACAGAGACATGATGTAGGGGAAGCATCCCGACTTCGCTACTAAGAGAGAGAGGCCCACTTTTCACTTGATACGACTCCAACCCATGATGAAAACAACCCTGGACTTCCCGAAATACCTGCCTCCTCTGCTAGCCATCTTTCCACCACTCACCACCCTCGTGGAATCTGGTACTAGTGTCGTACCCCCACCACCCCACATGGAGCCTCCACGCACCATAGTTTCTTCACTACCAGATGAAACACATTCTAATCTCTCCTCCATAGCAGCTGATACCTCACCGGCCGCCATGTCCAGTGGACCTTCACCCACTGAGGCTACTCCACCACCAGAGCCAGCCCCTACTGCTGCCCCACCGAGGTCGGCCCCTGCCAGTTCCTCCTATCCTTTCCTAGTGTTTCCAGTCAACAACCTGGCACACGACCGTGTTCTTCACTTCTCTCGCTGCATGATCGAGTTGAGAAGTCGATATCTTGACAGAAGCATGCCTCAGCAGCAAGGTATTTAGGGGGAGTTATAGGATCTCTTCCAGAACACACCATTACTCATGATCTTCATGGTCATCACTCCTATTTTCTGAGTTTTATTTTTGGAGTTTGCTGCATCCTTTGAGTTCTATCGGCCCGAGTACTGGGAGACGCCAAGAGACACGGTCCCTGTGGTCCGATTTTGGATGGGTAGTACACCTTTTTCCCTTACCATGATTGATTTTGGCTGAGGGCGTCACTTCTATCCACAGATAGTCACACTACCCCTTGTCTCCATCCTGACCTTCCCCGGCTGTTCTGAGCTCATTGTCATGTCGTAGCATATTGCCCGTGCCGATCACTGCTACACCCCCACTTCCCAGAAGAGTACCCTAATCATTGACCATGTCCTTCGTTTCACCCACTAGTGCTTTAGCGCCATCTTATTACCCTGCCACGAGGATATGGGAGTTGTGACTGTCCTTGACATGGACCTCCTCACTTGTGTCATCCGACAGGATTACCCGGACCTCCCCTACCTTGTTGCCTCTTACTTCCAGTCCATGTTCAACGTTAGTTAGGTAAAATTCAACAGTGGGTTTTATGCCACCCACCTAGCCCACCAGCTAGTTGTTTTTGAGCCTTCCCTTCCCCACAACCACTTAGGTTCCCCCCATCGAATGGACTTTCTCATACTTATTTGCTTGGGATTTCTCCAGAAGTCGGGGCACTTACGTCATTTCCCAGGAACCACCACCACCCATTCCACCCCTCCTTCCCCCGAGGGTGCACTTGTACCTATTTTCTCACCCCACCCCCTTCTTCTGGCCTTAATTATTCTTCCACTATTGCTTCTTATACTATTCCTTCTACCGCCACACCTCCCTTTACACCCTCGGTCGATCTCTCCTTTACCCTCTGAATAGCCGTGGTGGAGCAGCACCAGGTTTGTCTGGATCGTCAACTGGACCGGCTCGAGTAGAAGTTGGGGCTTCTTCTTTATCATCATGATATTACACTACCCCCAGCTCATGCTCCTCCTTTAGCTCCTGGACCTTCTTCTATAGCTCCACCTCCATTTACAACATTATCCACAGATTCAGTTCTCTTCTCTACTACTGGACTAGCTGCTACCACTACTACTGGTGGTCTGGAGATAGCTTTCTCGCCTTCTATTCCAAGTCCAAATCCCATGGATCTTCCTATTATGACTTCACTTCCTAGTGTATCTGTTGAGCCTCCAACTTCCATGACATTTGATCCTTCTTTGTCAGCTACTTCTGAACAGGGTGATGCCTCTTCTTATGGGACCCCAAGACTGATTTTTTTCACACATTTTCTTCATTATATATATTTTTTTGTGTTATCTTATGCATGTGTTCTATTGTTTATTCTTACAGTTATCTCTCTCCATGACCATCACAGGTACCCTAACATGCTTTGGGTTTTACTTATCCACCACTTCTCATGTTTCTTCCCCAAGACATGAGGGAGTATTGTTTTTCAGGATTACATTGTTTTCTTTTTCTCTATAGTTTTACTTATTCAATTACTTCCCCTCGTCATAGTCCACTATTGTGTCTCTATATCACCTTATCCACCTTTATGTGGAACTTGGGGGACCATGTTCCCTATTCAGTGTTGGGGAGCCTCTCTACCTACACTACTCTTTTTCCCTTGAACTAATCTAAGAGATATCATTAAAAGATGAAATATTTTAAACTGTGGAAAAAATTTCGGTTAATTATAATTTTAAATAATAGAGGAATAGTTTATAATTTTATAAGTTACATAGTTATTTTAAATTATAATATATTATTTTTAAATGATAGCTGATATGGTTGATTTTCTGACTCAAATTCTTGGTTATCTATATTTATTAGATTTCTCATTTTTATTCATGCCATGAATTAATTGGCCCTTTATATTTTTCCTCATTCCCAATACGTATTCTAAACCCTTTTGACATATTCTTTTTTATACCCTATTTCTTGAGAAATTATTGTGATATGCATAACTACCAAAATTTGAAATATTTTCTCTTCAAAACATGAAGATTTTTTAATCTCATTAAAATGATTGAGGTATTTGATTGTTTTTAAACCCCTTTTAACATGAGACCTACCCTACATCTAATATTCGTAAACCCTTAGAAACCATGAACTTCCTTGATAGGAAACTATATTACAAGCCTATTTTCCATTCCTACCCTAATTCTTTTATAATTTTGCATGATAATTCACTTGATATTTATAGAGGTATTTTTGCTTTTTCATGGTACATTTTGGTGAGAAACCATGAACTTAAGTGTGGGGGAGATTGTCACTTGTTCATTTGGGAAAAAGGGTTCCATATCCTACTATCCATTGTATTCTTGTTGGTCCCTCTTGTCCAAAAAAATGCAAAAAAGTGACCAAGTTCATTTATTACACTATAAAAATGGTTTATGGACCCATTTTGGAAAGAGAATATCATGGTGATGATATCATTTTTAAGAGATATTTATTAGGGATGGATTTTCATTGAGCTATTATTTTTTAATATCATGCATTGTTGATTAAGAATTTATCCTCCTTTTTCAAGCCTCTAAGATTATTTTTCACATTATTTCCTACCAAACCCTAACCTCAGAAACATTTGAACCTTGATGAAATCCCTCATGATTTTTGTGATTTAAATTTCTAAAGTAGAGAATGATAAAACTTTCAAGCATGTGGATAGAGTTTATATACTTAAGATTGATCACGACTCTGATAAAATGATCATGAGTGATGAGATTATTATTTTATGGTGAGGTAAATCATCAAGTGGCACGTGTAGTTGTGAAATATTGAATGATGTTAATAACATAAAATGGAAGTTTCATAATCAAACTATAAAGGAGGAATGATTATAATATCATTAAAATTGAAATTGGTTTTTGTGTATTTTTAAAATCCTTTGAAATGCCTATAGTATTTATAAGTATAATTAAATTCGAATTCTTCCTTTTTTGGAATATGGGTATTATTGATTAGATGTTGAGATTTTTCTTAAGGAAAAGGAAATGACTAAGTGTGGGGAAGTTTTATGTGCCTAATTTATGTATACATTTTCATACGTTTTATCAAGTTTTGAAAAAATGTTTTCACCGAATACAAGTTCTTTTGGAGATAAAATGCTGTAATTTGATGATCATTATTATTTTCAGGTATTTCCATGGCAAAGACAAAAATTGGGGGAAATTTGATCAAAAATTCCAAATTATATGTCATGTACTTTAGGATACATGTTGTGTACCAGAACCCCGACACGGATTGGCTAGGCCAAGTACATTCCCAAGTTACCAGAATCTCGTACACGCACCATGTACATCATTTACATGCCATGTACAAAATTCTACACGTCGTGTGAACCTTCTAGAAGAGGTTGGTGACCAATAAATGAGAGTATACACCATATGTGGTGACCAAACACATCGTGACCTCCACCTACCAGGTGGAGCCATGTTCCTAGTCAAAGACAGCGTTTTAGGTTACCCACCAGCAAAGAAAAATATGGCAAAGCGTATTAACAAGAGTACACTCTGTGTACTTTATGGTACATGTTGTGTACTCCTATAACCTATAAATAGGTGGAAGAACCTACAAGTTTGGGAGTAATTGACTCATTCATATTTCATTCAATTCGAAGGGAGAACACTTATGGTACGACCTAGCAGAGAAGAAGAGAGAGAAAGAATATGTGAGAATAGAGAAAGGAAGATGCTTCTGTGCTACCTTCCTGACGACCTTTACTCCATTGATTACAAGAGGATGTTTCCAGGTACTATAAGTTATTTAATTAATAGCTAATCCATGAGTAGATAAATTCACTATGTGTTGGGGCTACAGAAAAATAAACGTTGTAATTTATCTATTGTGATGTTTTAATCATATTGTTCATCTTTTATTTCTCATAATTCTTTATTATCCCTTTCTCAAATATCACGTGAAATCTTGTATCGGACCAAGAACGGAATTTCTAGGAATAATTTATGGTATTACGATTAAAAACATACATGACCATAGGGTGTTTTAATCATCTCAAAAGGGCTTCAATTAATAAAAATTAAGGGAAATCAATTTTCAGACCAATTAAATTGACTTCCATTGATTTACTAGCTAAGTAAGTGATAGTTCATTTTGTGTTAACTTAAATCCCTTATTGAGTAGGTTGATATTTTTAACTGAATTGAAAATAGAATATTGGTGATGACTCTAAAATTCACAATGGAATGTGAAGTGTGATGATATAAGGTAAATATTGGATATGCTTAGTGAACTTGGCATGGAAAAAGGAATTGGTTTAAATAGGCTAAGTAGTGAAAATGAAAAATGTTTTAATGGGACAAGTCATTATTACTAATTCCCCCATTAATTTTTTGGATTATGATTGTTACTTGAATCAGTTTTATTGGTTGTTCTATGGTTGTGTGGTGAACAGATATATATATATATATATAAACATGTGGACATGGCTTTGTGGAGGGATAAAGGACTAAGGCTCCTCCCACGAGTAGGGTTGGACTGATGCTCTAACCCCTCCTAGTAATGAATGGGTTGGGGAGTCAAACTGATTTTATTTGCCATCAACGGTTGTATTCGATGAAACTAATTGAACCAAGGTTCCAGGGTAAATGAGATTTATTGGTTTTGAAATTTTTTATCCCTGATGAGTTAGGAACTTGACTTGTATCCCTTAATCATGGGTTGTGTGATTATACATATTCCATGGAACATATGGTGAGAGTAAATTAAGTAATGAAGATGGTATAAGTATTGAAATAAGAAATGATTCTATGAATGATTCTAGTGAACCTTTCCAAGAAATGACTTTTGAATTTTATTTTAATTACTTGCAATTTATTCATACTTTCATTCACTATCTGTTTACTGGATATTTTTTAGAGACTATTGGTGGTGGCCAACTAAGTTGTACTCACATCCTACTCGTGTCGTCATTGGGTACCCGAGCAGGTTTCATGGTAGGTCAGGAAAAGGGAAAGAACCATATTCTATGGAGTACATTTGGGCATGGGACATGCATGGATGTGGTTCCAGACATGGAGTGAGGTCCGTTTTGGGGGATTCCATTATTTTCCTTTGTTTTGGGTTTGTTCAATTTAGCACTATTTAGTATGACATAACATGTTTATCATTGATTGTATTTTGTACCTGGTTTTGGGAGAAGTTATTTATGCATGTTTTCTAGATATTGAACTTGTTCCTCTATTTATACTTGTTATCTATTGTGGATTACTTTGGTAAAATGGTATAGTCTCCCCATGTGACCATTCTAGACTCTCGCTGCTAGTTGGAAACCTCTAGCGTACGGTAAGGCGCGCTTAAAGTGAAGTGATGACTCGGACCGAGGTACCATTTTGGGGCTTCCGAGATGGGTATGTTACATATTATGAGTTATGCTGACTGGAAGCATTTTATGAAGATATAATGTCTATTAAACCAGGCTTCAAATAAAATTTTAAGATGGGACACTATATTATATCATGTCAATGAAACTATCTTGAATGTCAATACACATCACGTATCCACAAAAACATAGTATCAACATCAAATAATGACATGATAAATGAATAGATATTTACACCCAAGTTTTTATTAATTAAATTATATGGTATGATGTATTTTAAATTTCATTTTTTAGTGCATTCTACAATATTTTTTCAATACCAGTATCAAATCTTGTTCATTTTTAAACATGAAAGGCATTTTTTCACTATCACTCAACTTATTGATTTTGAATATAAAAATTTAGCTCATATTAATTTATCTATATTTCATTCTTTTATTTCAATTTTATTTAATATTGGAAAAATTAATGACATGAAATTGACTATCTAAGAATATGGTGATGTGAATTTTGAGGAAAGAATACCAGTCACTTCTATTAGACTTTGAAACAGACAGTTGATATTACATTACTAAATAAGAAATGATCTATTAAAAATAAATCATGTTCAAATTCACTAAATAAATGTATTTTATTATGTGATATTGATGAAAATGTAAGGAATAAAGGTTCATGTTTGACTAAATGTTTGACTTGGCATATACTGAGGATTAAAAACATTAACTATGGAATATTGTTTAATTTCACAAGTGTGGTGAGTTATTCATATGCATTGAAAATTAAATCATATTTTACATATAAGTAAGTTAGTTTTATGTTATATTCATATTATGGGATAAATATAACTATGAATTGGTTACTTATCAAGTAAATGAAGTAGAAAACATACTCATAACAATGTAGATTACTTTGATCTTTGGATTAGGGTACTTTTGAAATTTTATTATTAGTCCCTTGTTTTTTATTTAATAGAAGGTGTTATCTATGGAACCAACACAAAAAAATATTGGTTTATCTATCATGATTTGAAATATTATAGATGTTTCAATTGGATTATCAAATTATATTCTCTAAGAAATTCATTGAATTCTTACTAGCATTAAGGCAGGGTGGTTATGATAAAGTGAAGTTATAGGATATATAACTGTTAAATTTTATACACTATAAGTAAATTTTTATATTAAAATGATATTTCAAATGATAAATTATAATTATATAAGTAATGTTACAGTGAATCAAGAAATTATCTTTTCCAAGTTCATCACTAAACCTTTACATATACTGGATAACCTTATATAAAAGACCATGGTGAGGATTCCAAATGAGGAGTCATGAATTGGTGAAGGAATGTTGGGAAATATAAAAATCTATTGGGACACCTAGTTGAATAAATATATTGATGATTTCTCAAGACTATTTAAAAATTATAAAACCCTATAAAACCATGAGACACTAAATGGTGAAACTTAATATAAATTTCTTGTGAACAAAAATGGAGTGAAATCATAATTTCACCACCGACTTCTCTTGATGAAGGGTTTGAAAAAAGAAGAAAAAATTTGAAACCAAATAACCAAAAAATTATCCTTTAACCCTAATTATAAAATAAAATCAATGTGTTCAAGGAGAATATATATGAGTTTAAAAATGGTATTTTCCAAAAATTTATAAATTTTTGAAAATTCATTTAAAAGATTAAAATCAATGTCTATATTACACTCAATAAAATCAAATAAAATCTAGAGGCCCAGTTTAAACAATTTTCTTAGTTATAATGTAGTGACTCATGTTAGTAATTTCATCAATTCATAACATCTATATATATGAACAAGAAAATTAGTTATAAAATTTATACCTAAGGAATGGAGATTGAAGTCTTATGAACCCTCATATCTAGATGTTGATGCAAAAAAGAGTAAAGTTGAGAAATATAATAAATATAGAGAAGACACATTAATTTAGTCCAAGTTGAGGGTCTTTAGATTCATACACCCTTATAGATGAATATTGAGACTTCATAAGAGAATCATAATTCAAATCCCTCTAATGATGTTAAGGTAATTAATTTATTAAATGTTGTAGGAGAAACATTAAAAGGATGTTTCTATGAAAGAGAGTCTTAAAATTTTAAAATTAAATAATTAGGACCAAATTTATGAGGAACCTCACTCAGATAAAATCACTATATGTAAGAGATATTCCCCTCAAGTTGATATACCTATGAGAAAAAAAGAAATGAATAGTTTTTTTCATTCCTAAAAGTGATAAGGAGGAGGATACTATTCAGAACAATTAATATATATATCAATAACATGTGTTCATATTTTACCATCTACATTTGATTAAAAATGATCTTTGGATAAGGAATCAGTTATTATCTTACTAGTAATTAAAAATCAATTGGTAACCATATGTAATATTGGTGTGAAACAACCATCACTGACTAATTATTTTAGAGAGACAATTGAGGGATGGAAAAATTAGTTAGGGAATTTTTCAACACTATATGGGTGTAACATTGAATATTTCATCTAAATTAGTATCAATCATAATATATGATGCACATGACGTAGTAGATGATAAATAAAAAATCGATATAATGAAATCATAGGACAATTTAGTAATACTGGATGATCAATGAATGCTTCAAACTAATGGAGGAAACATAGATGATATGATAACTGTTGTATAAATTTTTGAAAAAATATATATTAAGTTTTATGAAATAGATAAATAATTAGAAACTTAAATTATTGAAATTATTAATATAAGATATGAATAAGATAAAGTTAATTCAAATCAATCTGAGGATTTTTAAAATAGTAATGAATCTCCAGTCTATCTGTCTTTTTTTATATTATCCTTGTCTTATATTGTTTAAAAAAATTCTAGATTAGTTATGAATTAATTATTTTTAGATTTTATGAAATATAATAACCTTTTTTCTTTCACCTTTTTTATATGTATAAATGGGTAGAAAATGTTGTCTATGGAATATTATGGCTACAATTCTTGAATATTGAATGTATAAATATGCTTATTATTTTATTATCTATTTTTTATCTTAAAATATTATAGTTTCTATTTAGTTTATCTTTAATTGTGATAAACTTATCAAAAAGGGAATTTTTTGGATCTATGAATAAATAATATCTTCACCGATATAATTACAGGGTTTTATTGTTTATTTTATTGTGTTAAGATTGTTTTTGTGTTTAAGGTTTTATTTCTAGTGTTTATGGAGCCTATTATACAATGGGGGTTTACAATATGTTTGTTATATCAAATCTTGTATTGGATTATGACACTATATCATACACAATTTGATATTAATTGTATTTTTAGGCTATGAAATCAACCAAATGTAGTTGGAATCAGGATCCTCTATAATTGGATTTCATTGGTTGGAATTTTCTTTGTTATTTGTTTTATAGATAAGCCTAAATATAATGCTTTTCATTGTGTTCATATATAATTTATTATTTGATTTTACATTATATATAGGGTTATTCCATACCAATAGTAATTTAATATCAAATCTACCATGTAATTAAAACCATATAATAGAATACTATGTTGGAAAACAACGTAATATCAAGTTATATCCCAGGACTATGTTGAAAAAATGAAAGTACCATTGACTTTTTGTAAGATATCCTTATAATATGTTATAATTATAATGGAGTCTTATCTATTAATATGAGAGAGAATCATTGATAATATAGTATATATAAGTTGATTTAAAATATGTTGATAAAAAATATAGTATTAATCTGTTTCATGATATTACACTATCAAATTATTATAACATAAATAGATATTATAGGAACTTGTTTAAGAGTTAAAGTAATATTGATTTCATTAGTGAATTATTAGTTGAAGAATCAAAATGGTCTCAAGGTCTATCATGAGGAAACATCAAGTTATTAATGGATTATGAGAAGGTAGATGTAGACTGTTGATGCATAAATGAAATTTAAGGTGTTTATATAGTATTAAGTTTAAGTGAAATAATTAATGATTTATTATATTGGAATATATTAAGGGATCAAATTATTATGAATAAATTACATGAGAATTAAAAGTTCCAATGGATGATTTATATTTTGGAAACCATGAATAATTGACGCATTGGATCAGGAAGAAGAAAGAATTATTGTTCTGGAACCTAAAACATTAGAGGAATTTTCTCTATAAATGGGAATAAAATGGAACCAAAATGAATAAATATTATAGTTTCCATCATGATTTTCTTTATAATATAATTCCTTTGATGCTGTAAATGTGCTAAAATTCATTAATGGAAGTGATAAGGATGCAAAGATTATTCAAGATTCATCTATTCTAGTATGGTTATCATGTTTTGTACTTTAATTTATATTTATTATATACCATACTAAATTTGAGTATGGTTTATTATTTTCCAAGACAAATGAATATGTTTTTTTGTTTATACCTCCAAAATTATTAGTGTTTTGTAATCAATAATGTAACCTAAAAAAGGTATAAAGTTGACTGGTTATACATCCATTTGAAAAGGTAGGTTGTAATTGGGTTGTGACTCTCATGGAAAATCCATTTTATAGTGTGATTCACACTACTCGTAGATTATAGGGGCAGTGATGAGTAGATATTTCATAATTTCATTTAAAAAAATAAAAAAAAATTATTCATTTATATTCCTTTTTGTATTTATATTATTTGTCATTATAAATCCACCCCCCCCCCACTTATGACTAATGACCATTCTATATCTGGGAAAATAGACCATAAAATTAGAATATATACAAATAGATATACCAACCTTAAACAAATGATACAAATACATGTAATGTATTACCATACTATGTAATAATTATATGTCTAACCACATATCCATATCATTCACTCCCCCCTCCATATGGATAATCACCCCAATGACAACACATAAAAAATCACCAAGACCTAATACTACATTATTCATGAAACCTCACCTCTCATTATATACTATAGTCATTATATTATTCCCTAAGTATAGATCTATATTGTATAGAGTCACCACTTCATTGAAATTTCCCTATTATGTGTCAAGATTGTTTCACTAATCTATTATATATGTGTGGTTCAAGTAATACTACAACCCTATCATCTATGTAATTCGTGTATATGACCACTCAAAGATCCATCATAAAAGACTCACTCTAATACCATTTTACCAAGACTTTGAATATTGAAACTCTAACATATATGGAATGAATATTGAGTGTAGTACTTATCACCTACCTTCATTAAGTTATGAGTCAGCATTTACACCACGAGTATATCCTCAGAAATAGATGGAAGTAATAAGACTTTTTAAAACAAAAACTCTACAAAACCCTAAATAATATAATTCACAGTAACCATAATATATGAATTATTTAATTACATTAATTTCATATATTTTAAAGTCAAACAAAAAATTAAAAATCCTCTATAACTTAGTCAAGATATAATTAAAATAACCTCTTACAATGTGCCTTATATTTCCAAATATAATTGTTCTGACAGTGCCAACAACTCTATCAATATGGCTATAAAGACTAATATTTTCCCTAATTATGACTTATCTCAATTTTTAGTTTCGGAGTCCTCATATGTCAACATGGGTAAAATGATAAATATAACTTAGTATAAAACCTTATAAAATTATCTGATGTTTTTATTGATTCTATGGTGTGTTGTTTATCCCCTAGTAGACCTATTGTTTTAATTTGAATGTATAAAGGCCTTGATAAGAATATATTAAGTATAAAAATATTATTTTTAACTCACACTTCTATTTTTTATGAAATGATTATATCTTTTAAATGGAGCATCATATGCGAAAAACAACATCACTGATTAATCTATAAAGTGTATTTCACCTAAGGGATGTTATAAATTTTATTTACACTTGGATCCTTGTATATTCTCATCATGGGTGAATTGATTAGTTTATTTAATTAATTAATTAATTAATTAATTGGTGTGTTTTTGGAAAAACACTAGATCCTTCTCCTATAAATATTACATTATTTTTTCTCTATGGGATCTTCTTTTGTTATTGGGAACACTTGAGAGAGAATGAGGATTGAGATGTAATTGTTGGTGGAAACAATAGCAGAGTTAGGGAGTGAGGTCAAAATCTCTACAACATTGATGACCATATCACCTGAAAATGATGAATTTGATGTTTATTCTAAAGATGGGTTGAAGCGTCACTGATTCTCCATGATGTGGGGATTTTTATTTTTACTTTTTTCTCCATTATTATTAATTTCCATGCTGTATTATGAAATGAATAAATGTTATTAATCAATGGACTTAGTTTGATTATTAATTAACCATTGTTTTGATTGTATTTCTTTTATAATATTTAGCAACCTGGTACTGAGTATGTAATTACCCATTCTTGTAACCTAAATCCATGTGTTATAAGTTTCTAGAGTTGATTTTTTTAATAAATTATTTATTTGTAAAAACAATTGATAAATTAGATGGAAAAGTGAAGAACTATGATATCATATTCCCTTCCTACTATATTCCCTCTTCCAACTACTTTTTATCTCTTATATATAAAAATAACCATTCTTCTCATGAACGAATGGTCATTGTCCATGCCACAGAAGGTGGTAGTGAAAAAGGGTTATAGTGTAAGGGATTTGGTAGTGTGTCTTAGTGGTATATATGGTAGGTTTGATAAGAGGGATATAGATATAGAATAATGTTCCAATGAAAATAGAATGGGTTGACAGATAGTGGTGTGAGCAGGAGGTCGACATTGGATAAGGTCAAAGGCATGGTCATTATGGACTATCCATGGGGGATGTACCCGTGCATCTTTAGACCAATATAACTTTTAATATAAAAAAGGAATAAAATTTAAAAAAATGCTGAATTTTTGTATCTTTTATTGGATATAGGAGGTAGAATGGTCTCGTGAAGAGGGTAGTTGACACATGATTTGTTTTTTTTTTTTGATTAGTTCTTATTAAGATTTCATAATTGAGATTCACCTATAGAATTATGATCGTGGCATCAAGATAAATGACTCAATAATAACATTTGGTACATAAATCTATCACATGGAATGAGTAATGGGACCCATCATGTAACACCTCATGTGTTTGACATGATGAAATGCCTTTTTTCTTCTGTTATACATTTATAATAAGCAATTAGAGTATCAAGATTGTTTTTATTTAGTTAAAAATAGTGTAATTTATTTATCCATATAAAGATATTTTTCGTTGAGATATATATTTTTATAATTTATCTCTATAGGGCCGCCTGTGAGGTTTGGTGTGATATTTGGGGTGATATTGTATTTTGTATCCCATCAATTGAGGTTTAATAAAAAGAAGTATGAATCCCCCAATTATTTTATATAGATTGGTTAAATATTCCCTTATACAAACCTAAGGTGTAGGTCCACTATATGCATAGCTAGAATCTCTCTATTTAAGAGATGAATAAGGATGTGTGTCCTCTAATGGGGTTAATATCCTATCAATTATTGCATATCCATCAATGTCATGGATTCGTTACCACATTTATCATGATATCATGTGGGTTTTTTCCCTAGATAGTTCAGAGGATGAGTTAAATGGTATAGAATTGATGGACCGTAGGGTGTGGTCCTCTCTCATCTTATGAGCATGCTTCAATGATGAGTGGGATCCACTTTATGGATTCCGATAGCAACATGGTTTTTGGAAGTTTGTATACTATATAATTATTTGGAACTTATCATTTTGTGTATTCAAAGTGGTTTCCTTTGATATGTGGTACATAGCTGGAACTCAACTTTAGACTTCATATACTTTTCAATATTATGCATTTATTGTTTTCTAATGCAGTATGACTATCGAGGGTCAGATAAGTGATTATTGGGACCTTTCTTGAATCCTTGAGAATTATTTTTACTGATCATGTTTGGATTATTATTTTTCTTTTTTAGTTACTCTTTTGTTCCAAGATCTCTGAGAAGACATGGTGTTCTAGTTTTTTTCACCTCATCATCATCTTGATCATCCCTCATAGAATGAGTTGAGATGAAATATAATTTTGTGTTTTTTTATATTTTTCATTAATCATACTAGGTATGTTTATATTAACCCTTTCATAAGTCATGTTACCACATGTGTTTTGTCTGTGAAGATGATTCATAAGTTTATAGATGGTCTTGGTATACATACAGCTGCTATAACTTATTTCAAGCTGACACCTAGTGATTCTTGGTGATGTATTATATAGTATGGTGATTCATGATAATGTATGTGGATACTATGGTTGGAGTTTATCCAAAAGTATATATAGTATTGAGGTTTTTATTTGTGATTTGTGTTTTGGTGACTTGTCAAGTTTTTTTACCTTGTATTATGGGATACATTTGTACCTAATGTATCATGCATATGTTGTATATAGTAAAGTTTATTATATATATCCATATTTTTGGTGTTGATGTCTATTTTTTTAACTTGATATATGTGTATATTTCAGGTTGATATAGGAAAAATCCTCCCATATTTTGATATATTAATAATTAGTATGATTTTCCAACCCCTAAAATATTTTAAGCATTCTTGGGGTGGAATTCATGGCTTACCATTGCTCCGGGTGGGACCTTTGTAGGTCATTTCGAGTCATAGTGTTATTATAGATGGTTTTCCAAGGAGTATAGTTGGAAGATATTAGTCTTGTTAATTCATGTTTTGGAATTGGGGTGCTGATGTTTAAGGGGGTATTGAGTTTTTCAAACTAGGGAGATCATCATAGGTGTTCTGTGCAACATATCCATTATCCGTAACTATTATAACCTATTAGTATACAAAGAACACTAATAAATCCTTTCAGGGAACAAGTATGTTGGTAGATTCACCATATAGTGGTTATTAATTATCGTTTCTATCATTTCTATCTTAGTTAGTCGGCATATTTTCTTACTCTTCTTGGTTCATTTTATAGAATAAATGTTGTTTCCCACTAATATCTCACTTTTGTGTAAAGGTAGGGGAATGATGATCCCATGCATGTGGTTGGGCCTCTCTTCATTGATCAGTGATTGATGGGGATTTTTTAGATTCAGTTAAGAAATACAATTTCCTTGGGATCTAAGATAGTTTATCTCCCTTTCACGCTTAGTACATCCATTTCTTGTAAGGTGGGTAATAGTTTCCAATATTTTGGATAAGACTACTTATAGAATAGTTATATTGTGTTTATTGTGATTAAATAGTCCTAATAAGTTAGAGAGGTAACCTTGATCCTCAAGTGATAGATGATTTATTGGAGTCTAAGGCTAACATTTTTTACCATCTCTGAATTTTTACTGACCAGGTTTTGAACATTTTATTGGTCTTTTTATATAATATGGTATGGCTCCGCAATCCCCTTCCACTCATATCTCTCCATCTTTCTTACTCTTCTAGGGTTCCTTCATCCAGTTCTGCTTTCCCTCAAACACCTCTCCTTCCTTCAGCATCGTTCTCCTAGGGTTTTATCCCCTGGTTCCCTCTCGCAGTTGGTCCGCTCTGGTCTCTCTCGGGTTCTTTCCTTTTCATCTTCGGTGATGGTGTTATGGTCCTCCCCTGGCTTCTTCTACGCTCTGAACTTGCGGTCAGCCGCTCCCTTCTAGGTCAGATTGGGAGCGTCGGATTCAATGAGTTTTTGAGATTTGCAGTTCAGCGGTCATGGATCTCCTAGAATCTCCTTCTAGGGTTTTTGACCCTCGTTTTCCTCTTTTTTTCGCTTTCTGTTTGTTTTCCCAGTTTCTTTCAAGGTTTCTCTTCTGGTTTCTAATTTTTCATATTTTCTTTGGGGTTTAATCCCCGGTTCCATTCCACCATGGTTCCTTCTTTGATGCAGTGTTCAGTCTTTTTCGATAGTTTTTTTGCGATGGGTTTGGTCTGGTGGTTTTGCTATTGGTTGTTCACTTCTGGTATTGGAGTCAGTGTGAAGGCTACGGTGGAGGTTTTTTGGATGGTTTATCAAGGTTGTTTTAGTTAGCAATGATGGTGTTGACTTTCTTCGGCATCGACCGTTCCCAAAGGTTCTTGACATTGTTTCGTCCTACTTAAGCCCTATTTCTCTCTGCTCTGGACCTAGGAGTCCACCATTCTCTACGAGGTGGAGCTGCATGGAGGTCTTAAATAGTCTTTGGGATTTGAGTCTCAGAACGGCTTCTGGAGGATGGCGGTGAGTTTCAATCGTCGATGGTGAGGTTGTGGTTAGACCCAACGATGCTGAGCGATAGGTTTCAAGGTTCTGGTAGTGGATGTCCGAAATGCGGTCAGCGGTGTTATGCCAATGAGGACGATGACTTTGATGACGTGCAGATGTGATGGTGGTGATGGATGAGATGTCAGTCCGGCGACACGATGTTGTTGGTGTGGTGTGGTTCGAGGTCTCCCGAGAATTGGATCAAGGTGGGTAGCTTGCGGTTTGAAGTTGATTTTGGTGGGTTTCTGAAATTTGGTTTTGATATTTGAATGTTGAATACTTGTTTTTTGAACGAGTGTTGTGTGTATGGGGTTATGAACTGGTGGGATTTATTTGTATGGTTCCCACTTTTCCAAAAATTGTATTTTAATAAATTAAAAAATAGATTTTGGGATATAGTATGGTGAGCCATGGGTTGATGAATTTTTCCTAAACTCACAATAGGATTACTATATTATATATGATGTCTGAACTTTGTTCTAAGATTAATGTTTTATCTGATGATGTTAAACCATTTTTAGGGATATGTGAGTAGTTTTTAGTATAGGTTAAGAACCATAGGCATCATAAGGTGTTCCCCAAACATGTTTCATGGTGGAGTTGTTCAATATCAGTTGTTCATGTGGAGACTCTAAAGGAAGGGATATCAAGTTTTTCTTGTGTTCTGGAAAACACCACCTATTCCAAAGTTACCCATGTGAGAATTTATGGATCATGGATTCTTGGTAGAGATACACCTTGTTTTTGTGAGTATGATGGTGTTTCACTTGATGATCACATGGGCAATTTAGTGAATAGACTTCAACCATAGATGTGGTTTTGATGTTTTTTTCCTAAGGGAGACTATTTTCAATTTAGAAGTTAAGTAGGGGATGATCCCATGGTGTAAGAGTAATCTTAAATGTATAATGCATCGATCTAATCCCATGAAAACCACCTTTGGATTGTTCCTAATGGGAATGGGATGATGATAATTAGAGATTCAGGATGAGGAATGTGATGGATGGCTATGGTTTGGAATTAATGATTGTAGTTAATGGTAATGTTCAAGTCAGTTCTTCAAGGACTCATATACTATTTGATTCTGGTATGATCTAATCATCATGCATCATATGTTCATGTGTTGGATATTCCAATGGAACCCCTAGCTAGACCCTAATCAATTAGAGAGTTTCCTATGATGGTGAACATTACTCACTCACCCCTTCAAGTTAATTGAGTCTACTCTTAGTGAAGAATGGTATTTCTTAGAAAATCTTTATGGAAGAGAAGAGTTGCAGTGTTACCCAAATCAACATGGATTTGTTTTCTTTTATGTGTATCAACAGATGATTAGTGATTGGATTGATGAGGTGGGTCCTTTATTCCATAGTGATCGAGACCCCCTTTGAGGGGGTGAGATGGGCCAACAAACTGGTAGTTAACATTAACTACCAAATTAGTGTTTAGAAAGTCATGGTACACTATGTATGTGGTTGAAATTTCCCTTTTAATGAGTTCTGGGGGAATGCATAGATTTTTTTGAGCAGAAACCCAGGGTTAACCCATATTGAAAGTAATGTGTATTCAATGGATTTAATTCTAATGTTGATGTTTAATGGTTTTTCAGTGGGATAATGAGAACACTTTTGGTATTTGTTATAACACTACAAGTCTTTACAAAATATTTCTTTTTAAATTCAATCTCTTTCATAGTTTGCGACACATGCAACCCTGAGTCTAAAAGAACCATAAAATAGTATACCAATATAAACTGTCCATTAAATAGGAAGGTATTAATTGGAATAAATAAATTTTGAAATGTCTATGTTTTACATATGTATAAATAAATTTATTGGATGTCAATTTATTATAAATAAAAATAATAATCGTTTGAAATACAAAAATGTTTTTCTAAAAACTATATTTTTTTACAAAATGGTTTCATCACATTTTGTGTGGATATGATAAAAATAATATTTATCACTTTTAGAAAATTTATTAGAAAAAATAAAATTCATTTATGAAATAATATTTTCAAAATTATCTTAGGGTTAATTTTTTATATGTTTTAGAAAATATTTATTTTTCATTGAATATTGGAAAATAATAAATTTTATTTAAAAACTTTATTTTTGTTTGGATCAATTAAAAAGTTCCATTTTTTTCAAAAAAATTGTTTTAAAATAAATTTTTCTCAATTATATAAAAATTAATCAAATTTATTTTATTGTAATCAATTATACATTCAATTTTCATATAAAAAATGTTTTACTTGAGGAAAGTTTTATCTAGAAAAATATTTCTTTGTCACATCTAGATGTTTAATTTTAAATTAAATTTTTCCAATAGAATTGAATTTGGTAAAATTGATTCTATATTTTTTATCAAAATAATTAATATTATATAATAATTTAAATTACTTTTTGTTCGTAATTAATTGTAAAAAATGTAAATATTTGTTACCACGGTTAATGTTAAAACGGATTTACTAGGGTTTAGACTAGAAATATAAGGATTAAAATGACCTAAAACATTTCCAATTTTTATTTTATTGCCATATTTATAACTTATATCATCTAGTTCTTTATGTGTATAAAAATTGGTTTTATATTTTTCTTCAAATAAATTCCATGTGTGTCCTCTCCCCTGGTTACAAAAGGAAACCCCCTCTCATCTCCTATTCACACATAAAAATCCATTTGGTATATAAATAAACTGTAAAAATACTATAAATAAATCCCTCCCTACTACCGAGGTTCCATATTTTTATCATAAAACCCTTCTAGTAAGGGTTTAATGTAAATCTAAAGAGGTTGTTTAAAGAATTGATATCGTTCTAAATCGAGCGTTTCTGTTTTATTAATTCTTACACAACCTTCATATATTTTTAAAATATAATGAAATAATAAAACTAGTATCTTACAGATACATAAATTTTATTATATTAATGTAATAAATTATATACATATCATCTTACATAAAATGGGAAATGAAACTGTCGATCGTGTGTACGGTGGACTACCGCCTTGCGAACCGATGTAATTCATTTTCCATCACCAAATATCATACGTAAATATAATGATTTATATAATTTATATATGTGATTTTTATGAAATAAATTTACTTATTAAATTTATTAACACATGTCCCTTCTTACATTAAAATCTGTTATAAAACGAAAACATCGCTCGTACGTACGTGTGGACTACCGCCTCCACGAACCGATGTCATTAATTTTTCATTTTATTCTAAAATGGATAGTGACAAGGATGTATTGTATGAAAATATATAATGTATATGATATAATAATGATTTTGTAAAGGTGAATTATTATTTAACTTTCATCCATTCCATCCATTGAAAATTGAAAATGGTGTTGATGTGTATGTATGACCTACAATCTCCCGGAACATTGTAACTCATTTTTTTATCCTTATCATTTATAGATAACTATAAATAATAATATAATTTATATATTTTAAATTTTTATCATATTTAAAATTATTAATATAGTGAACCATTTTCAATGTACGCAGAAAAAAATTACATATGGTAACCTAATCCTTTTACAGAAAGTATTACATGATTATTAAACATAAATATCAAGTAATTACAACACAGTAATTATAAAGGTATAGGGTCATTGGATGAAGATGTTATCAATATATAAAACGAGGAATCCTTATTTTATTTTCCATAGTTATATCCTAAAATCCATTTGAGCTCTTAAATATTCATGGGATAACATGGGGAATACATAAAGAATGTCATGAGCTAAAAACCATAGTAAGTGAATAAACATGATAAGGAAGAATAAAATGTGATTAAAAGGTAAAATATGATATCACATAATATAAGGCACATGAGTAATCACATGGAATCATAACATAAAGAACATGGTATCATTGGATCATGGAATTGTATGAAATGTGGAAACAACATATAAAATGACATAAACATGAGTCAAGGAAAATTTCCTAGAAAATATCACATAAAACAAAAAGTACCATAATGGATTTGGTTTACTTCGTAATCACATACATGATTATTCATGAGATTATAACATTACCAAATTCATAGGAGAACTATTTTGGCACACCCACTATAACATGTTCATAATCTATGTGTGCCACATCTAGGCAATCAATCATAAGGCATAACATAATAATTACCCATGAAAATAGAATTGGTTGCATAATATTGCTTCATATAAAATTCAAAGTAAATTTCATAATGAATGAATTTTAGAAATAAATGTAAGGCATGTATTACCCTGTCAAAGGATGGGATAATAAATCGGGTATATATGTGAGATGCATATTTTATAATTATTTAGAAGCAATAAATAATATTAATGGTTTATGTCTTTGATGAAAATAATTTTATAAATATTAAAAACATTCCTGAGGGAAATAACCATTTAAATTTTATTAACATCAAATTATGTCTTAGATGAAAAATTATTTTGAAAGATTACTTTGAATGTTTCTTAATGAAAATATCCTTTCCATTTTGAAAACACTTATTTAAAACACAAAAAATTATAAAAAATTAAATAAGAATTATTTTTAAAATAACTTCTCAAAATTTAAAATAAATCATTAAAACATTGAATGGTCATGAAGGCAGAAGAGTTTTTTTATTCTAAATATGTTTAAAAAACAATGATTCCATTTACATTTTTTATAAGAAAAGTCAAAAGGTAACTTGTTTGGAAAACAATAAGAATATTCATTTTAAAACATTTCTTAAGAATCCCATTAAGGGTATAAAATAAATTAAATAATCCTAGTAAATTATTTATTCTAAACATTTGTCTACAACATGGATTTGGAAGAAAATGTTTTTTTGATTGAAGAAATAAATAAAGATGATTTACCATAAAAACATTATTTCAAACTCTTGAGTACATAAGAAGTGGGAAATGAAGTTAAAACATTTATTATCTATAAATAAAGATAGAATAATAAAATACATGAGTTTCTTGAGATATATATATCCTAATATTTCATCATTGGTATCATAATCATGAACTATCCCGATAAATAATGAGATTGTAACATAAAACCCTTAGCACTTTCATAACTCTGAATCATATATCCCAAGAAAGAATAAAACTAAATGAAACTAATAATATAATTATAATAAATAAATTCACTATATTACAGGTCAATGGGTCTGTATATAAATATCATAAAATAAAAAATGTGTGTAAAAAAATATATGTCTCAAAGAAGGAAATTTGACACAAAAATCCCTTACCTTATGTCTTGACTTCCTTATCACACATTAAAACATCATATATAATAAATATAGTTTTATTATATATCTATTATATAATAATACATATATATATATCATACCATATATTATTCACTTATTTCCCCTTATTACCCATTTATTAACACTTCCATGTTGAAGCCACATTTTGGGCAATAACAGCTTTGTTTTTCGTGAATGTATTGATTTATTATTTTTAGTCCCCATGGTTCGATCAGGGTTCCATAATATACATAATTAAAACCATGATATAAATATAATTAATATTTATCAGATATTTATTTATATTAATACCTTAAATTTACATATATAAAATGAGTTACACCGTTTATGGAGACGGTAAGTAGTACGTGCACATGAACATTGTTTCCATTTTCCAGATGGATCAAAATAAAGAATTTAAATAATATATAATTATTGTAGAGTCATTATTATTTCATATATATCATATATATTCAGTAATTTTACCATAATTACCTTCTATGCAATAAGTTACTGAAAAAAGAATCACATCGCTTCGCAATGCAGTAGTCCACTGTACACACAACTGAAGATAGAATATCTCCCATAAAATGGAATGTAAGAAAGTATATGTGATATTTTTATTATAGAGGTATAATTATATTTAAAATAACATATATATTAATTTAATAAATATTTATTATTATCTAAGTTAAATTCTAATGGAAAAACAAATCTCATGGGTTTGTGATGTAGTAGTTTGTCATACTATGAGCAACGTTATTGTTTTCAAACGGGTTGGGAGGTAAAAGGGCACATGAGTTATTATTATTACATAGCTATAATAATATAATTAATATCATAAATAAAAATTAAACACATCATTATATTTAGTCATGAGAGGTGGTGTAGAAAAACTAATAACATCGGTTCGCGAGGCAGTAGATCACCCTACACACGAATGATGATTTCATATACCATTTGATGGAAGAGTAGAATAATTTAGATTATGAAATTAAAATAGTTAAATATAATTATATGGAATATACTATGGATATAATACCATCATTGTTTAATTATAATTTAAGTACTTGTAGGAATAATTAAAATAAAGAACTCTATTAGGGCAGTTACATATTCTTCGCAAAACGTTTATGGTTTGCACCAGAAAAATTCTTAAGTTGGATTTCTGGACCAAACTAAGGACTATAATATGATATTAATGATTTAAATAAGTGAATTGGGTAGGTATTTTCTAATTTTTTTTTATTTAATAGTGTAAAGGATAGTAGATGGCTGGCCTTTTATAAGTGAGGTGAGTATAATACTTGTGGTTTTTTTAAAGAAAAAGATACCGACATTTTTCACATGCCAAAACACTCCAAAATAGAAGATTATAAATCCTAGAACATATAATTTATAACTATTTTCATCAAATGGTTTCTTAAGAGTTATTGGGTCATTTTAATCCTTATCATTTTATTTTATCCCCCGATATACTCCTTTTCACCTTAAGCGTGGTAATTAATTTTTACTCCTTTTACTATTCATAATGGTCAAAAATTAATTTGAGATTATTTTATGATATAAATTATGTTAATACTAAATATTTAATCTATTTTTTTCAAATTATATTCATATAAGTGGAAAATTTTATTTTAAAATTAATCTTGCTGAGGTGATGAAAAAGTAGTTTTTCAAAGAGAAAAATTCCGAAATATTAAAAAATATATATAAAAATTAAATATGAAAATGACTATGATTACATAAAGTTTGTTAAGAGATATATAGGTGAACTAATTTTACATTAATAACAACTTTATAATAATATGGTTCTTTCAAATGATTTAAATTAAAAGGAAGTTTCTAATAAAAATCAGTATTTTTTAGTATACATAAAAAATAAAAACTATTTAGAAAAATCCATAAATTCACCCTAAGATAACTTTGATATACTGATTTATAAAAATAGTTGAATTTTTTTACAATAAAATTACTAAAATTGGTAAAAATAATTTTCAAATTTGTTCTCAAGATGCATTGAAATAACTTATTATAAAAATAAAATTTTTCAGAAGGAAAAAAATATTTTATTGATTATTATTTTATTTCCATTGATTAGATAATAATTAAATTTATTTGGTACATATTTATATAATAAATATTTTATAAAATATTTATTCATATCCATACCTTCCAGTTTAATAGATAATTTATAATGGTATACTATATTACGGTTTATTTAGATTCAGGGTTATGTGTTCCACAAGCTATAGAAGAGATTGAATTTATTTAAAAATAAATATATCATATTGTATCAAGGGTTTACATTAAATTATAATCTTGGTGTTTCATGTTGTATATGTTATCAAACATGATGTTCCTCTTTTAAAATATTTGGCTGTCACATTTTACCCCACCTAAATAAATGGTGTCCTTACAATTTAATCTTGATCTCGGAAATCATGGGTTTGACATTTGAAAATTATCATTGTGGATAAATAAACATTGAAAAAATTATTATTAAAAACAATTTGTAAAAAGAGGGAAAGTAAAGTACAAAATTCATCAGACAACTTGGTTTCCACATAAAACAATATTGGTGGTAAGTGAAGATATGGACAGGAAGAAAATTATAAATAGTTAAGGGGAGTCATATAGATCCCTGATAAAAAATGAATGATCGTGGGAAAGTTAAGGACCTAAAAAATATAAATTTTTGATGAATTAAAATAACATAGATCCATCTGATAAGAAGGTAACATGATAAAATTTCTGGTTCAATATCCTTTTCATATATTTGATGGATTCTTTTATTATCTTGAATAAAAACAAATGAAATATATAATTTTTTTACGTTAATAACTTCCACCAAAATATTATCTATTCTCCAAATTATGATAATTCAGGATAGATTTTTCATGTCGTAATCACTAAGATAAACATATAACAGATCACATATCCCCAAAATAATAATAATTTATTCCTTCTATCTTTACTAAAACCAAATTGTTTAGCACAAGTTTTCCCACATAATATGTTAATATCTTAACACCACAATTATAACTCTGAAAGTTTTAATTAGTTATTTCCATAAGTACCTCTTCTTAAAACCCTTCATCTTACAACTCCAAAAACATAATATCATTCTTCCCAAATAAACCTCTATGTTAAACCTAAAGATTATATATACTTCAACATAATAAAACGTATCCAGAAATATCATGATTCAGTTTGAAATCCAATTACTTAAAACTTTGAAAGGGATTTATAATAATTTTTACTTATGATCAAAATTAAACTCTAAAACCCGTGATTATAACCATAACTCTGAATTTAATCTAACATGAAGATATATATTCTTCCAAAATTAATACAATCCTTAGATATTTCATGATTCTTATAACCAAAATACCATTGTTAAAAATAATTATACAATTTTTTTCTTGATTCCCATTACATTAGAACTTCAACCATTCTAATTCATTATTAAACCATTAACTATAATTCATCATATATTTTTTAATACCTTCTTTCTTTCATATTTCACTTGTAGTCTCTTCATTATCAATAAAAAACCTCAACTTGTATCACCTTACTGATCCAATTATTGGTATTTTCCCCTAGGACATTGATTTTTATAATTGAAATACTTTACACATTTATAACATTCCATAATTGATGATCACTTAGGGAAACCGTTATTCTCATCCATTGTGTTAACTGAACTTTTCAATTTTCTTCATTAATTTCTTACTATATGTCCTTCATCTCAATATCTTGTTATTCTTTTGAGGCATTCCATGGAGTCCTTATTCCAACAATCATGACATATAATAAAATTAATCTTCTTTCCTCTATTGTATCCACCACCATACCTGTCAATGAACTCTATCCTTTTATTCTTTGGTGAGTCTGATATTTGGTTAAGGTGAAAGTTGTTAATAATATATCATGATAACTGAATAAGAATAATCAAAAAATACTTTACTCCAATCAACATTAAATTTGGTTGATCATCGATTAATTTTATACAATATTCAATAGTAATTAGGTTTCTTATAGTTCCTCACATTAACTAAAACCCAAAAAAAAATATTTTTAGTAATAATATCAACAGTGGGAAATGAACTAATCATGAAAAATAACATATTGGATGTCTAAATCATGACACCTTTTTTTTTAATCTATGACATCGTAGCCTTAACTTAGGTCATTCATGGTCATTATTTAAATACTTCATGATAGTCCATAATGAGTTTATGAATTTTTAATGTATATCCCTTTGTAGTTTCAACCAAATTTTTAATAAAGGTCTGTTTACATGCACCATGTGATGATCAATTCCATCTCAATCTTTCTTATTCAAAGTTATTTCTTATAGGAATATCTATGCCAAAACCACATCAAATTGTTGTGTCTTGACAAAGGTTTAATTTCTTTAAAAACCACTCACTCTATACTTCACCAATATTCCAAGATATTTTTCTATTCTTAGCCTTATCTTTATACTTATCTTTAGACATATCCCCAGACATGTCCTTATAAAAATTCCAAGAGATTTCAATAATTTTTTCTCATCCTAGTTTCTAATGATTAACAACACATCCTTATGATACCAACTATGGTGATCCATTCCTTTTACACATAATATTATTTGATTCTTAAACATAAATATCCATCAATTTTAAAACAAAAATCATAAATTCCCAGTGTCTTTGGAATATTAGGTTCATAATACATAAAACATTGAATCCTTATTTTATTTTAAATAGTGATCTCCTAAAATCCATTAGGGAACCTAAATCTCCATGGGATAACTTGAGGAATAGTTAAATAAATGGGTGATGTAAAAATCCTAGTAATGGAATAAACATTATAATGAGCATAAAATGAGAGTCAAAGGTATAACATGAAATCATGTAAGATATGTCACATGGGTAATCACATGGAAACATAATATAAAGAACACAATATCATAAGATAGTGGCATCACAGGAAATGTGGCTGCAATATATAATATGTCATAAACAAGAATCAAGGCTAACTACCTCGAAAATATCTCATATAGAACAATGTCCAATAATAGATTAGGTTTACTCACTAATTCCAAGAATGATGTTTCATTAGACTATAACATTATCAAATTCATCAGAGTGTAATCGGGGCTCACCCATCATAACATTTTCATGATCAATATTTATCACATAAAGGAAATCAATCATAATTAATAGCATTAGATTTACGTATGAAAAAAAAATTGGTTTCATAATATTTCCTTATATAATATTCAATGGAAATTTCATGATACATTAATTTTTGAAATGATCATAGGGTGTTTATTACCCCATGTAGAATAAACTAGGTATATATGTGATAGATATATATACAATAATTTAGAATCAATCCATAACATCGAATTATATTATCATTGATAAAAATAATTTTATAAATATTAAAAAAAATCTTCATAAAAATAACCTTTTCGCTTTGAGTAACATCAAGGGATGTAATTTTATATGGAAAATGACATTGAAAATCACTTTTAACCATTCTTAAAGAAACTGTTATTTCCATTTATAAAAGAAATATTTAAAATCTAAAAATATAATTAAAATTAAAGATTAATTTTTTAAAAACTAACATTTGAAACTAATAAAGGAATACTTAAAAAAATTAGTGATCATTATGATGTCAGTGTTCCATTCATACTAAATACATTAAAAACAAAGATTCCTTTCACATTTTTGTAAGAAAAGTAAAAAAGTAACTAATTCAGAAAAAGACATGAAGATTAATTTTCAAAAAAACCTAAACATCTAATTAAGTGTAAAAATAACTTTAAACTATCATAGTAAATAATTTTTTTAAAACCTTTTTCGAACACAATGAGTTGGATGAAAATAGCTTTCAGACCGAAGAGAGAAATAAAGATGATTTACCTTTAAAAATTATTTTGAACTCTTGAGTACATAAATAGAGAAATATGAAGGGAAAAAATTTATTCTCTATAAATAAACATATTTGAATAAAATAAAATATTTTCTTGAGAGATAGATTATAATATTTCATCATTGCTTGTATCATATTGAACAATCATGTAAAAATATGAGATTATAACATAAAACCTTTATCACATGGGTAACTTTGAATCATAATCCACATGAAAAAATAACATTGTATTGAACTTATAATATCATTATAATACATATTTTCATTTTATTACATTTCAAAGGTTCTTTATATACACCTCATAAAAAAATATGTGCATAACATAACATATGTCTCAAAGAAGGAAAATTGAGACAAAAATCACCTACCTTAAGTCTTGAATTCCTTTCTACATGTTCAAAAAAACTATATAGTTAATATAATATTATTATACATATATTATAGAACTATAAATATATATTTATATATAATACCATATATTATTTACTTATAAAATGTTATGACCTTTTTATTAATAATTCCATCTTAAAGTCATGTTTCTGTTAATAACTGCTTGGTTTTCCATCTGTGTTTTAATTTTTTATTTATGGTCCCCTAATTTGATAAAGGTTACATAATATAAATAATTAAATCCATAACATAAATATTTCATATATTCCTTATATTTTTTTTACTAATCCATTAATGTTACATATAGAAAATGAGTTACACCATTCATGTAGACGATAGGTCATACGTGCACTTCAATGATGTTTCCATTTTCTTGGTGGATAAAAATAAAATAAAATATATAATATATCACTATTAAATATTCATTATTATTTAATATATATCACATATATTAAAATTCACCCTTATTACCTTCAATAAAAATCATTAGTGAAAATGAATCACATCTCTTCGTGAGGCGGTATTCTGTTGTACACACAAATGATGATATCATATCCCGTAAGGAATAGAATGTAAGATGGTATATGTGAAATATTATATATATAATTATTATAAAAATATAATAATATTAATTAAATTATCCATATTCCAATCCCAATAAAATGGAAATTGAAAAAACATCACATCGGTTCATGAGGCAATCGACTATTTTAAACATGAGTGATGTTATTATTTTCCAATGGTTTGGGAGGTAATAAGATATATGTGGTATTATAATTCCATAGGTATAATAATCTCACAAATATAATATATAAAAATTTAAGACATCATTATATCAATCCACTCAAAGCAGTGATGGAAAACGAATAACATCAGTTCATGATGCGGTATTCCTCCGTACTCAAGAATGATGATTTCATATCTCATTTGATGGGATTGGAGAATAATTTAGGTAATTATATTTTCCTAATAACATATAACTTTATTGAATGTATTAAGGTGATTATATCATAATATTTTAATAATAATTGAAGGAGGTGAAGGAATAAATAAAATAAAATGCTCAGGTGGGGATGTTACCTCTTCTTCAGAAAACTTCTTTTGGGTTGCAACAAAAATATTCTTAGTTTATATTTATGAAAAAAATTATTCTAGGATGATAATATTAATTTTAGGAACTTATTTATTAATTATCTTCTGAAAAAATGGGTTTTGGAAAAGTTTAATTGAGAGGATAGGGGTGGCCTTTTATAAGTTAGGTGTACAATTGTAATATTTGAAAAGAAAATGGTGTAACCATGTTCTTTGCACTAAAAAAGGAACTAAAATGGACCTTTAAATATAATACAAGATATATGTTAAAAATATTTTCATCCAATTGGTATTTTAAAATTTAATAGGCCATTTTATGCCTTAACTTTTTCGTTTAACCCTCGGTAAACCCATCTACACCTTAACCATGGTAATTTATTTTTGCAGGATTTATTATACATAATGGTCAAAAATTAAGTTTATCATATTAGAGGATGTGAATTATTACTATCAAAAATATAGAATCTATTTTTACAATTTCAATTCATATAATTTTAAATTTTAAATTTTAAATTAATCACGCAGACACGATGAAAAAACAGTTTTCCAAAGCAAAAGGTTTCAAAAGATGAAAATTTTTTTAATAAAACATCAATATAAAATAGATTCCAATTACCTAAATTGGATTAATATATATATATATATATGTATATTAATTTATTTTACTTATAATTCTTCAATAAAATAAAATAGGGATTTAAAATTCTTTAAATAATAAGGCACTTTTCAATAAAATTTTGCAATTTTCACTATTTATCAAAAAATGCACATTTAAAAAAAAAATACTAAATATTCACCCTAATACAATTTTTATATGATTATTTAAAAAATTAAGTTCATTTTTTAAAATAATTTTTCCAAAAATGGTTAAAATTCATTTTAAAAAATGTGTGCAAGGCTCAACAAAACCACTTTTTAGAAGAAAAAAACAGTTTTTTAGAAAAGATTTCATTTATTTTAAATTATTAATATTTTATTTCCAATAAATATATAATATTTTATTTTATTTTATACATGTTTAAACCATTTAATTTTCATAATATAGTTATTCATATTCATACCCTCCAAATTAAATTCTAGGTTATAATGGTATACAATATTACAGTTCATTTAGATTTTGGGTTTCGTGTCCACAATCTATAAAAGAGATTGAATTTATTTAAATGGAAATATATTGTAAAATATTATACTGTTAAATTATATTATAATAATGGTGTATCATATTATATATTATATCAAATATTAAGTTCCTATTAAAATCTTAGGGTGTTACACTACCAAAGCTAACCCTATAGGAAAAATAGTTATTACCTTGAACAGTGACTTTAATAAGAAATTGTGCAGTTGGGGTGGATCCTGAGTGGTAAAAAACATAATAATACATCCTAAATACAATATTTAGAATCATGGACAACCCCTGGTAATTTATGATGGTTTCATTGATGCAGGCGTGATGCGAGCAGACGATGATGCATGCTTGATGTGGACGAGTGATGACTTAGGCCAAGTGACCTTGAAAGGAAGATGTGTACATGACGATGCACTAGGACTTCAGGCCATGTTGATGGACCACTTATTATTGGGACTGCATTCTATGTAATGGATCTACATCTACACAAATTTAAAGAGGTATTCGATTTCATAATAAAAAGAGGCTTCAGCCCCAACATTTAAAAAAGGAATTTTCAATAAATGGGTGATAAAAGAATACATGTAAGTGTTATATGGTATGATATATATGAGAATAATTATTTAATATATTTATTATAAGTATATATTTATTATAAATGATTTATGAAAATATGTTAAGGAAATCAGGCATGAGTTTATGTTTTATTTCACAATCTTATCATTATTTGGTATTGTTTATGTTTAAGTCTCCCTTGGGGAAATTATTTAGTATTTATAAATTAAAACTCATCTATTTTAATCTATTGTAGTTATTTATAAAAATTTCATGTAATAGACTCATTTTCCTCTCTTTTTTTACATATAAATAATTGAGAAATGTTTTTTAAGAAAATATGAATTTATTTCTCTCTTTAGTTGAAAATAATTTTTCTTCCCTATCAATGTTTTCTAATTATATGTTCAAGAATTTTTTTAAAATTATAAAAATTATATATTAAAGAAATTTGTATCCATGTTTTCCATTTAAAAAATATTTAGAAAGGAATATTCTTTTCATTTTCTAAATGAGGTACTTTTTAACCTTTTTTACAATAGTTTCAAAGGAATGGTTTCTTAACTTATACGGCGTGTACAAAATTACTTTCTTTCATGAACAGTCATTACTTTGAAAATTCCTCTAAAATCTTACATGGTTCTTTTCAAATAAACTTTTTCATTAATTTTTTTGGAAATATTTTAAAATTTAAATAAGTTGTTTCCAAGAGAAAAGGGTATTTTCCTCAAGAAATTTTATAGTAGTCTTTCTAAATTATTTCCATCTATGTCGATATCCTTTGTTGAATCTTATGCTGAGGATATACTCTAATGATACCATATTTATTATTTCCCAAGATGGATTATTATTAGTTTTACTAGGGATGTACTCTTTTCATACCATTATCTATATTACCCTATATGGTTAATGATTATGTTTATTGATTTGGGTAATTATTACCATTTTATATGACAATTTTACAATACGAATGTTTACATTGATTGTGTTTCACCCCTTTCATATGAAGAATAAATTTGACATAGTAATTGGTAGTTGGGGTTTATTATATCCCATTGATATGTCATTAGTGATCATGAGACAAACTATCATGGGAATTTGGCTGAGGTCGTACCCATTTATATAAGATATCTTCACACAAGGCAATGATGGTACATTTATGGTGTTTAGAATTATGCATTCCCTAATTACATGATTAGTTACTTATATCCATATAATTATTTTATTATTTATGATATCCATGTATTATTAAAATCTCATATGATTATTTATATGGAATTATTTGATCATCATCTATTCCTTATATACTATTCTTCATGGTCAAGTGATTAATTAAATGGAATGTGTTTTCAATTATTTACATTTCTATATTTATTATTCCTTATTTATTGATGATAGCTTATGTTGATCATATATCACTACTACGCATCTTAGATCACCTATTTCTTATGTTTAATTTCCCTATGATTTTAGGGAGTTTATTATAAATTATATGCTGATATATTAATAAGGGTATAAAGTGTGCTCAAAGAAAATACTATGTTGTATATAATGATTTCAAATATAATGTGATTGTCAAGTATGTATCTATTTTACCAAGACTATTAAAATCTTAATACCTTTGGGATTTGATTCCTTGTATCTAGTGAAAATGTAATAAAGCAACCACTGAATTTAGGCTACTAGGGATGGGTTCTTCGCATTTTTTGGTATGTAGACTAAACCCTTATTAGAATCAATTTGTAGAGGATCCCATTAGGAATATGATGGATTTTATCGAGTATTTTTATTAGAGCATCAAAATTTTAGTAAACTGTCATAGTATGGGATCTAGATTCATGAGGTAAAATTGTTCTTAGTTAAGATAAAGCCATAGTGGTTGGTGATATGAGATTAGTGGAATAGGGGTGTGGTGGATGATACTTCTAGTAGATATTTCTATGTTTGAATGATGGCAGTTTGATTGAGTATCCAGTTTCAAATATATTATTTCTTATGTGTAAAAAGACATATAACTCACTATCAATCAATAATAGGTTTTCTTACACCCTTAAATTATGTGATAAGGCGACCACGGTGTCATTGATTTATACAACGGTGGAACTGAAGGGTTTTCATGATGTTGGGTAGCATGAAACACATTTTCTAAGGGGGATAGTTGTATTTCCTTAGTGTTTGTGGTGATTATATAGAAGGAAATCCTAAGTAGAGACCTTCTATATGGTAAGTGGCACTCAAAGTGGAATCTATATTGGATCCTAATTGGTTTAATCATTACATAGAAACTCTTTATATGAATGATGGATAAATATTTTTCTAATGGTTTAAGATTTTTTCACTTGGCTAGGTGTTATATTAGTATTTGGAGCCAACAGAACAGGGTCATCTGAATAATCAGGACTTTTAAATTGGGGATGTGATGGATAGGGCCACACAATGAGTAGCAGTGCAGTGATGGTCGAATGTGAGATATTGGTGTTTTACTTAATTCCTTTATCTATATCTTTCACAAAAGTGCGATGACAAAAAACCCACGATATCTTTAGCAGTGATGTGAAACATAATTTTAATTGAAATGAAGATAGAGGATTTTTTGAAAATTGAGGCTGGAGAATAAGAACTATAACATCATTGACTAATGATCTAGAATCGTTAGTATATGTTCCTTGCTAGAAGAAGACGTCATAGGAGCTAATGTGGGATAAAAACTGCTTGTTGCATTGAAACCCTTTTGATTTCAGAGTGTTTTTTCTATGTTCATAGTGACATGTGTAGCATGGATGGGTTTTCCTCAAAAAATGACAATCTTGAACACCCTTTAATTCTAGGGAGATGAGATCTCCCACTAGTTTTAACCTTTTTAGTGAACATTTTGTGGATGAGTATTGATAGTATGTGGTTTTGTTTCATTCCATGCGGCGGGATAAATCTTGGAAGATAAAAGGATTTAGGTGTTGAGTCAAGAAAATACTCACTCAGAGTGGATGAGTGTTTCTAATTAGTTCTTGCTTCATAATAGTTATATATAGTATTTTTGAGCGTGAGAGAGGATTTTCTCTTCCTATTTAATTTATTACTGAGTTTTTTTTGGAGCAAAAACCTTTAAAGGATAAGAAAGGTCGTGTGATAGTGGATTGTTTTTTATATGAGGTTTTTTTTGTGATATTTCAAATTTAACATCTCCAATTTTATTCATTTGGGTAAAAAAAGGTTACTAGGGTGGGGAGATTTAATTCCCTGGGTTTTTCCCATTAAAGACATATCTCAATTCTGATTTTTGGATTCTCGAGACATTTCCATGTGTAAAGTGGAAAATTTACCATGGCATAAGACCTTGGAAAAAATATCATATTACTTTCTTGATTTTGGGGTGTGATGTGTATCCCTAAACTAAAAAAGCTTTATATTTCAATAATGACTGTGACTTGATAAAAATATATTAAGGTTAATAATATTATTTTTGTCATGCATGTATATTTGTGATGAAATGTCTATATCTATTGAATGGATAATCGGATATGAATCCTTCCAGACCATTCAGTTCGAAATAAGGGTTTTACCCTAGGGTTGGTATAACATTGGTTTGCATAAAGCCCCTGGGTGTTTTCATCATGGGTGAATTTATTAATTAATTTTATTAATTTTATTAGTTTATTAATTGGTGAGTTTCCAAAAAAATCCTTAATCCTTATTATATAAATATTAAATTTTGTTTCTTCTATAAAAATATATTTTTCATTAAAATTCCTTGAGAGGGGAGTGAGATGAGATACTTAGAGTAAAATATGGTAGATCGTTAGAGAAAGATCAAAAGCACAATATCACTAATGATCAGATCATGTGATGAAAATTAATAAAATCATGATGTTAATGATGAATTAATGTGTCGATGATTTTCTATGTGGTGGGATCGTTTTTTCGATTTGCTTATTTTTTTCATGATTTCTATATTTGATTGTGAAATGAAAATATGTTCTTCATCAATGAACTAAGGTTGTTTTTTTGTGAATCATTTTTTTGATTAATTGGAAACACAATTTTGGGTATAGAATTCCCCATTATTGTGAAAAAAATCTGGGTGCCATGAATTTTTATAGGTGAGTTATTTAATCTTATAGTTGTTATTGAATCTTGGTGATGAACACCATGAAAAATAGTGAAGAACTATCTGATTAAATTATATCCCTCCCCTCATTTCTCTTCCCTATATTTTAACTCTCTCTTATTTCATATTATACCATTTCTTCTCCTGAGAAAAGGATGCCAACCTATATAGAGTTAATTGTGATCATAAATGGTCGTGATGAATGGGAGTTGGGAGAATATGGTTGTGCAATATAGGGTCAATGTGATGGTGAGTGTGGCATGTACAGTGGGGAATCATGTGAGTACCAACAAAACTATATAATATGTGATATAAAAAAGAATAAAAACTAGAAAAGCTAGAATGAAAAGGGGTGATGTTGATTGGAGAGAGTGTAGGACAATCACATAATGAGGGTATAATATTTGTGTTACTTTCCTCACATATCTATCACATATTATATTATCACTATTTCTTTTTTTATAAATAAATTATTCCTAGGATTTCAAAATGGAGATCTGCCTATAAAATCGATATGAAAGTGACAAGAGTAATATTTTATACCTAAATCTGATACTTATCTTGAGAGAGGGACCTATCATGTAATGTTTTTCTAATTTTATATGATGAAATGGCTATTTTTAATTCATGGATTGTTTTTTATAAATGATTATCCCATAATGAGTATTTTATCACATAGATCATAATGTTATAATCGGTTTGGTAATCTATGGCCATTTTCCGGATAAGATATATAGTTTTTCAATTTAGCTTCATAGGAATTTCGGAGGGGTTTGAGTGTGATATTTGGTGTTATGACAACCCATATATTTTTTATAATATTTCAGTTTTATGATTTAATTAAAAACTCATGTGATAAAAAAAATTATTTATGAAATATTAATTTAATATGTATGTAAGACTTTATCATGACTCAAGTTATATTATATAATCAAATTACATTCACATAAAATTATTATGTATAATTTATAATGGAATATGATGTTTTATTATGGCTAAAATATTATTTCTTGAAATAATTTCGTTTTTTGATCTATGAAAATAATTATTTAACTATCATATATGTTATACATGGATATTCAAGTTATTTCTATTTATTTATATATGATATTTATTAAAAAAATTATGAAGGTATGAAATAAGAATATAGTTCTTAATTTTAGAAAATAATAGTTTTAGATTAAATATTTTTTCCATATACAATATGGTTTTATTTAAAATTAAAATTTATACATTTTAGAAATTTAATTTTATAAAAATAAATTTTTATTTTGTATGAGCATGTAGAAATTATCCGAGTGATTTTTTGAAATTTTTCTATAACAATTTCACTAATATAGAAGTGGATTTTAAACTTGTAAGAAAAAGATTTTATATGCACTAAACAAATACTATTGATCTGACCACCGATAAAAATGGACCACTTTTATCAACACTAGAAAATAGCTGATAAAGAGGGAATTTTATGAGTGCTAAAAAAGAATTGAGAAAGGTGTTCCTTTATTAGTACTGAGAAACATTGATAAAGGAGATCTTTTATCGGTTCTAGTTTAGAAACAATATAGGTTGTGATTTATCAATGCTAAAAGAAGCAATAATAAAGGCCATACTAGTGTAGTGAGGTATAAAAATTACAGCACAATGTATCAAAAAGTACACCTATATACGGATAGTTCCTAATTTAATTGAAATAAAAAAACCTCACAAATTAAATTAAAAACACTAAATTATTGACATTTCAAACATTGTTTTGTAAAATTACATTAGAAAGCCCAATCACAAACATTCAAAAACATCAATGGATTCATTGTATTTGGCACCTAACCCCTATCAAAAAATCCCGATCATGGTATTAGTTGCCAAAAAAACCACTCCAACATGAGTAAAATAATCCTCCTATAAAATAAAACTATCCCTATGTTAGTAGTTCTATAATGAAATAAATTAGACATAAATATGAAACAATACAAAAATAAATTGTCCCTATTAATTATAATAATGAACTTAGAGTCATAATAATCACACGATCTATTTTATTGACATGTGGATGATTCCTACATTACAAAAATGACTTAAGGATCCTTTACCTGAAGTATCAAGTCAATCTTAATGTGCTTTATCAATTTTTAGAATGTCACATATCTTTTTTACAAAATGTTTAATATAAAATAAATGAGCACTTTGAGTCATACAAGTCACATCCTGTGTTGGTTTCATATGAGGCTGATTCCAACATTTCACAAGTGACTTATGAATAATTTTCCAAAATTATCAAGACAATCTGAGCATGTTTTCTTAGTATTTAGTTAGTGACACATGTTTTAAACTAAATGGTCAATTTTTTACTAACAACAGACACTTTGAGTCACACCGAGCACACCGTGTATTGAATTGAGGTGCAGCTAAATCATACACAATACCAATGACTTATGGAACATTTTCCTAAACTATAAAAACAATCCAAATGATTTTTCTTAATTTTGAGTATGTGACGTGTGTTTTGAACAAAAATGTCACTTTTAAATAAAAATACACACTTAATGTCATACCGATCACACCATACATCAGATAGACTTGTAGATAACTTCTACTCATTGAAAAATATTTAAGGATCGTTATCCTAAATTATCAATACAATCTGAATGTATTTATTTGGTTTTGAGTATGTCATGTGTCTTTTTTTACTAAAATGTCAATTAAACTAAAAACATGTACTTTGAGTCATATCAACCACATCCTATGTTAGTTTGTTGTGAGACTAATTTCTACACAACACAAATAACTTAAGAATAATTTTACTAAAGTATTTATATAATCTGAGTGTTTTGGATTAATTTTCTAATAGTGACACGCGTTTTGAACAAAATTATCAATTTTAAACTGATGACAGACATTTTGAGTCATATTGGGCACACTGTGTATCGAATTGAGATATGAATGATTCATACACATAAAAAATGACTTATGGATAACTGTCCTAAATTATCAAAATAATCTAAATACATTTTCTCAGTTTTGAGTATGTGATTTGTTTTTTGAACTAAAATGTCAATTTTAAATAAAAAGACACACATTGAGTCATACCAGTCACACTATGCACTAGATAGAGGTGAATTTGAGTAATACATGTCATATTTGACATATGGGTCCTTTTCTTAATGTATTAAAACAATATGAAATTGTTTTATCGGTTTTGAATATATGAAATGTGTTTTGGACTAAAATGTTAGTTTTAAATAAAAAGACACTTATATTTATACTGGTCACACCATGCATCAGTTTGAGGTGTGGTTGATTCTGAAAAATAATAAATGACTTATGTATAAGTATCAAAATAATCTAAAAGTGTTTCCTTGGTTTTATGTTTTTCACATGTATTCTTTACTAAAATGTCAATTTAAACTGAAAACACACACTTTGAGTCGTACTTGTCTCGTCGTGGTTCGGATTGATGTGAGACAAATTCATACATAACAAAAATGAATTATTAATCATTGTCATATACTATCAAGACAATTTGAGATATTTTTCATAGTTTTTAGTGAGTGAAACATGTTTTAAACTAAATTGTAAATTTTAAACTAATAATGGACACTTTGAGTAATACTAAGAACACCGCCTATCGGATTAAGGTGCAGCTAATTCCAACACATCATAGATTACATATAGATCAATTTCAGTAATTTTCAAAATAAATTGAATACATTTTCTCAGTTTTTAGTATGTAAAGTGTATTTTGAACTACAATGGAAATTATAAATAAGAAGATACATTTAGAGTCATTCTGGTCACATTTTTCATTAGATTGATATGAGGCTAATTCCTACACATCAAAAATGACTTAGGGATTATTTTCTTAAATCATCAAGACAATATGAATGTGTTTTCTTAATTTGGATAATGTCATGTTTCTTTTTTACTAAAATGTAAATTTAAAAAAACATGCACTTTTAGTCATACTAGTCACATCGTGTATCAATTTTACATTAGACTGATTCTTGCACATCAAAATGACTTAAGAATTGTTTTTATAAAGTATTTAGACAATAAAAGCATGTTTTTCTCTTTTTAGGGACTGACATGTGTTTTGAACTAAATTTTCAATTTTAAACTAATACAGACACTTTTTTTCATACTGGGCACACTATGTATCATATTAAGTTGTGGATGATGCATATAAATCACAAATGACATATGTATCATTTCCCTAAAGTAAAAAAAATAAATCTGAATATGTTTTCTCATTTTTGAGTATGTGAAGTGTTTTTTGACCTAAAATATCAATTCTAAATAAAAATACACACTTGGAGTCATATCAGTCACATCGTGCATCATATTGAGGTGAACATTATTCCTAAACATCCAAAATGACCTATGGATCATTTTCCTAAAGTATAAAAATAATTGGAATGTTTTTTATCAATTTTTAGTATGTGATGTGTGTTTTTAGATAAAATGTAAATTTTAATTAAAAAGACACACTTTGATCCATATCGGTCACACCATGCATTAGATTGAGGTAAAGCAGATTTCTATAGGTCAAAATGACTTATGAAATATTTTAATAAAGTATCAAAACATCTAAATGTGTTTTCTCTGTTTTTAGTATTTCAATTTTTTTTACTAAAAAGTTAATTTAAACTAAAAACACTCACTTTGATTCATACTAGTCACATCATGTGTTAGTTTTATATGACATGGATTCAAACACAACAAAAAAATGACTTATGAGTCATTTTATTAAAGTATTACGACAATGTAATCATGTTTTCTTGGTTTTTAGTGTGTGACACACATTTTGAACTCGATTTTCAATTTTAAACTAATAACATATAGTTATATAGAGCACACCATGTATCTGATTGAGGTGTGGCTAATTTCTTCATGTCATATATGATTTATGGATCTTTTTCTTAAATATAAAAAATAAACTTATTGTTTTTGATGAGTTATTGTTATGTGTTGTGTGTTTTGAAATAAAATTTCAATTTTAAGTAAAAAAAGACGAAAATAGAGTCATAACAGTTACATTGTGCATCAGATTGATGTAAGGATAATTATTACACATCAAAAATTACTTGAGGATCATTTTACTAAAGTATCAATACAATCTAAATGTGTTCTATTGTCTTTGATTATGTCAGATGTATTTTTTACTAAAATGGAAATTTAAACTGAAAACACAGAAATTGAGTCATATCAATCAAATTGTGTGTCATTTTTATGTGATCCTAATTCCTACACATTAAAAATGCAATATGGATCATTTTTACAATGTATCAAAATGATACAAATGGGTTTTCTCAGTTTTGATTTTGTTACGTGCCTTTCTTACTAAAATGTCAATTTAAACTGAAATCATGCACTTTGATTCATACAAGTCTCATTGTGTGTCAGTTTGACATGAGAATAATTCTTATATGTCAAAAATGAATTATGAGTCATTTTCATAATGTATTAAGGCAATACGATCATGTATTATTACTTTTCAATTAGCGAGACACATTTTGAAAAAAAAATAATCAATTTCAAACTAATGACAAACACTTAGATTCATATTAAGAACACCATGCATCAAATTTAGGTGAATCTAATTCCTAAAAGTCATAAATTACTTATGGATCATTGTGTAAAATTATCAGAACAATACAAATGAATTTTCTTAGTTTTCAGTATGTGATGGGTGTTTTGAAAAAAATGACAATTTTAAGTAAAAATGACACATTTATAATCATAATGGTGACATTGTGCACCAGATTGATGTGTGGTTAATTATAACATATCAAAAATGACATAAATATAATTTCCCTAAAATATTAGTAAAATATTAATTTGTTTTCTTAGTATTGACTATATCATAAGTTTTTTTTACAAAAATGCCAATTTAAAATGAAAACACAAACATTAATCCATACCAGTCATGTAACATCCCAGGTAAATAAAGAAAAATACATTTTCACATTTATTAATATTTTATAACTGAATATTAATTTTACTTTAAAGGGGTTGCAATGTTTGATAGCGTACCTGATACGCAACAAATTGTTTTTTTGAAATCTTACGTTGCACTCTAGTAATAAAACAATATTATTTTAAATGGTATTTAACATGTAGCCGTTGTATTGGCAGGAATGAATAGAAATAACTAAAATATGATTATATATGTTTGTTAAATGTTTTTACATTTATCCAATAAAGGATAAAGGCTTAAAATATGAAAATCATTCAATTTTAGGCATATATACTCTAATTTTCACTAAAGGTCCACTTATCGCCTTTTGATGGCGCACTGTCATTAAATATAGTTTTGGTCACTAATATAAATTCTATTGGACCAAATAAAATTCTTCTTTAGAATCGGGACATCAAAATTTACGGTGTTTAAATTTTTGGTATTTTTCCGATAAAGTTCATTTTTTAATGAATAGTGAAAAATGTTGTATTTTAATTCAAAACCTCTTTTTAATATAATTTATTTATATGATTAGATTATCTTTTGAATTAGTTTTAAAGTGAAATTAGAATATATTTTTACCATTTAATCCAATAGGGGCCGTTGGAATTAATTTTACTTTGAAATTGGACTTAAACTAGTGTCAATCTTTTGATACTTATTGTTTCATAAAAACACGCTATTTGTTCTGACAGCGGGAATTAATTATTAAATTAATTAATGTAACTTATATGTTTTGAATTTTGTAAAATAGACATCATTTTTGATTTCGTAATATCAAATATAGCTTAGGGTGAAGTTTTGGTATTTTTCTGAAAAACATCAATTTTTATGAATAGTGAAACCACTAAGTGGTACATAAAAAACTGATTTTTTATTTAAATGAAATTTTACCACCTCTGTGTTTTGAATTTTGAAAATCTGACATACATGGTTGTCATTAGGAAGTAATATTTGGTTCAATGGGATTGAAATATTTTTTTGGTGAATAGTAACTTTTAAGTTTTTAATCGCGATTAGACGTAATTAGTGTAATTTAAGGTAAGAATAATGTTTTAATAATATGAAATGAACTAGACACATTTCCTACCCTTATTGTATGTGTCATGGCTGACCAATAAAACCCATTGGTCGATATTTGGGACCCCATGGAGCAACTTGGGTAAGATAATGACATTAATGCTTTTTATTTAATGTAAAAGTAAAAATGACACAAACATGAGTTGTTTTACTAAAACAATGTTTAAATGGGGTTATACAAGTCATATTTTTAGACTATAAATATTCATTGGAAAGAGAAAAATATTTCCTACATCATAGTATTTTTTTATAATTTTTATACATTAAATAAATTAAATTATTTATGACACCATGATGATGCAGCGATTACCTCATTTTTTAAAGATTTAAATAAAATGAAAATATAATGTAAACTCTAAGACCTAAACTTCTAAAAGTTCTATTGTATGAGTATATTTCGAACCATTATCACCTTATCCTCGAAACACATCAATGTGGGACCTTTAAAATTCGAAACTCATTTTAAAATAAAGTAACATTTTGTAACTTCCCAAGAGTGTCCATCCTCTCCTCTTATAAAAGGCCACCACCTTACCCACACCTCCAAAGCCTTTGCCTCGGCCAACCCTTGCCCATTGTGTCTCTAGAAATCCCTCTATAACTCTTAGAAGACTCACTTTGGGCAGAAGTCTTCCCAATAAAGCCTTTGAGCTCAAATCAAAAAGAGTTACCCGTTTTAAAGGTAGTGTTTTCTCTTGTGTTCTTATGTTTTATTTTGCATCCCCAACCCCCTAAACTCTTTTTATTCATTTATTTTGTAACCAATAAAGTATCTTCAATATACTAGGATGTTGTTATAATAAGGATTAGAGCTACACTTACACACACCTACATCTAATGGTTAACGAACATACTGTTTCTGTGGATGGCGAATTTCTGCCTCACGAAACGATGATTCTTAAATATTCCTCTAACACCTTCAAAGGTGGCTATTAAGATGTAACTATATTTATATATGATATATAATATGTTTATGTCTTCCTTAAGCTTCTGTATTTTTCATATATGTCATACCTTTATGGCTTCCATTATGGGTATAAGCGATATCTTCATTTTAGGAAGTGCGGACTACCGCCCCTCAAAGTGATCTGATTCGTTAATAACATATGTGGTACGTATAAAGGATATATTTACTGATATTATATATGATACCATACTGTAATTATAATACTATTATGTATCAATATGTTTTAATTCCATTAAAGTATGAGATATAAATGAAAGTAGCGTTCATGCGTACGTACGGCTTACCGTCTCCATGAACGGTGCATTTCATTTCATATCACCAAATGTAATGTACTATTAAAAGTACATATATATAATGGATATATATGATTTATGTTAAAACTAAATTATGAATATAATTCTGGAATTAAAATATACATATCTCTCATTTAGTGTTAATTTCATTAATATGACATAGAAATGAAAGTAGCGTTCATGCGTACGTACGACTTACTATCTCCATGAACACTGAATTTCATTTCTTACCTCTAAATGATTATGTAATATTATAAAAGCATGTATATAATGGATATATATGATATATATGGAATCTAAATCATGAATATCATTCTTGAGATAATGGATAATTGACTACGTGAACAACTTGTAAATATAAGAAGTTCATTTTTGACTCAAGTACCAATGATCGTTTAAACGACCGTTATAAACTTAAATAATAACATAGTGTTCATGACATGGTAATAAATGATATAAAAGGAAAAATGAACTTGAAAAATGTTCTTAAGCAAGTAGAAATTAACTCAAGTTTATTATTCAGGAGATTAAATAACGATCAAGTCAAGTCGGATACGAGGTAAGGGACTTCGTCTCAATATCCTTTAATTGAGGCATATTTAGTTTTATACACAAATTTCTTTTATACGGTGTATAAACCCCTTTGAATTTTACTTTTATACAAAAGGAATCTTATTTATACGAATCATTTTACTAAACGACAAAGGAATATTTTTGTGGTATGTATACGGCGAGAACGACTTCTCTGTCACCGTGAGCATTATTTGAGTTTAGGCTTCCTCTACAAGCCATACCTTTTAAAAAAATACCATGTTTTACTTTTACTTTATTTTGGTACTGAAAATGGTTTTCATAATGTTTTTATATCAATGTATTGTATTGATATCTTGTGATTGAAAAGTGGAAATGTTATGTTTCCTTTATACATGTTTTATGTGATACGATTATGTTATGGTTCTTGGGCATTATTATGAAGACGGGTGGTTCCGTGATAAACTAAGGGCGGGTGAGCCCAATATAGCTCTCCAATGCATTGGGTAACGCGAAGGGGATAAATGTTGAGGTTTCTCCGAAGATATTTTAGGGAATATACTGTGATGGGTATTTCAAACGTAACCAAGAGGGTTACTCCCTACGTAAGAATGTTATGAATGCCTCAAGTTACCTTTATGTCTTATGATTTCTATGATTTATTCATGATTTGATTAGGTATGTTAAAGTTCTTATGTTTTATGAGTAGAGTATGATTTCATTGATTCTTATGTATACATGTACTCATGTCTACTTTCCATATTTTTATATCCCTTACTGAGCTTTTTATGCTCATCCCATGTTTTTGAAATGTTTTTCACAGGTCAAGGGAAGGGTACATGATATGATGATATTATCAAGGAAGTGTCAATAAAGAATCCATGTTTTATTTTAAATATGTTTCCATTTATGGGAAAAATGAATACTATCTTTTATTGTAACAACTTTGTTTAAATGTGGGATGTAATGCAAGTTTTATGATCTAATTCTCTAAAACTCTAAACCTGAAAATATCCTCAAGGCGTATTCTTGAAATATCTCAAGATTAAGTAATGTTTAAGGCTGGGGCCTTAGAAGTCACATCATGGGTTTGTTTAATGTGATACTAATTCCTACAACTCATAAATAAAATATGAAGCATTATAAAAAAGTATAAAAAAATTATAAGCATGTTTTCTTAGTTTTTAGTGAGTGAAACAAGTTTTGAACTAAATTTTCATTTTTAAACATATAGTAGTCACTTTTATTTATATTGGGAGAAACATGTATTAGATTGAGGTTTAGTTGATTCTTACACATTACATGTGAATCATTGATCATTTTCATAATGTTTCAAGAAAAATATGAATTTGTTTCCTCATTTTTTAATATATGATGAGTGTTTTGAAAAAAAATTGTCAATATAAAATAAAAATACACACATAGGGTCATATTGTTCAAACCATGAATTGGATTAGTATGTGTCTGATTCCAACACTTCAGAAATGACATAAGGATTTTTGTTTTAAAATATTAATAAAATAGAATTGTGTTTTCTTAGTTTTTATCATGTCATGTATATTTTTTAATAAAATTCCAATTTAAACTAAAATCATGCACTTTGAGACATATAGGTGACCTCATGTGTCGGTCTAACATGTGGTTGATTTATAGATGTCAAAATTGAATTATGAATAATTTTTATAAAGAATCAAGAAAATCCAAGTTTGTTTTCTTGGTTTTTAATGGGTGAAACTTGTTTTGAACAAAATTATCAATTTTAAAATGATAATGGACACTTTTATTCCTATAGAGAACATATGTATCGGATTGAGGTGATACTAATTCTTATACATCAAAAATGAATTATGGATCATTTTCTTAAATTTTAAAAATATTCCAAACCTATTTACTCATTTTTGAGTATGTGACATATGTTTTGACCCAAATTGTCAATTTTAAATAAAAAGACACACTTAGAGTCAAAATAGTCACAGTTTGCATCATATTGAGGTACAAATAATTACTAAATGTCAAAATGACTTATGGATTATTGTCTAAAATTACTAAAATAATCTTAATGTGTTTTATTGAATTTCATTATGTGATTTTTTGTTTTGAAATAAAATTTATAATTTAAATAAAAAGAAACACTTTGAGTCATGTTGGTCACAACGTATTTTGGATTGACGTTTGACTCATTCCCACAAAACAAAAATGACATAAGGATCATTTTCTGAAACTATCAAAAAAAAAATAATGTGTTTTCTTGGTTTTGAGTATGTTGCATGCCTTTTTTACTAAAATGTCAATTTAATTTAAAAACATGAACTTTGAATCATACCTAGAACATCATGTGTTGGTTTCACATGAGACTGATTTCTACATGTCATAAATCACTTATAAATTATTCTCTTAAAGTATCAAGACAATCTAAGTGTTTTTTCAAAAATTTTATTGAGTGACACATGTTTTGAACAAAATTGTAAATTTCAAACTGATAAAGAACACTTCGATTCATACTAGGCACACCAACTATTAGATTGAGGTGTGTATAATTATTATACATCACAAATGATTTATGGATTTTTTTTTCCTAAGTATCAATGTATAAAAATTCGTTTTATTAGTTTTTAGTATGTGATGTGTATTTTGAAATAAATTGGAAATTTTAAACTTAAAATGTTCACTTTGAGTTATACTAGACACATCGTGTATCAGATTAAGGTGTGGTTGATAATTACCTATCACAAACAACTTATGGATCATTGTCAAAATGTATCAAAACAGTATCAATGTTTTTTCTCAGTTGTGAGTGTGCGGTGGGTATTTTTAACTAAAATATAAACTATAAACTAAAAATGTAAATTTAGAGACATACCGAGTACACTGTATATCAAAATGCGGTGTGGATTATTTATACACCATTCAAAATGTTAATGATATATATTTTCAAAAGCCATAATTTTCTATTCAACTATTGAAAAATCCCTTGGTATATTCATCCTTATGATTTACTTCATGTTTCAGGCTATATGTGATTTCCTCTTCCATCCCAGAGGAACATGGTCTCTATTTTTTGTATTTTTACAGATAGTTTAAAGCATTGTATGACCTACCAAAATATCTATGAAAAAACAAAATAAGAATGAGATTAAAAGGATAAGTAAATTATCTTAAAAATAATAGATAAAATGATTAAAAAATTAACTAAATAAGTAGTATTAATTAACCTTTTCATTATATAAATACACATTCTTGAACCATTTTCCTATCTCCATTATATGAATTACATCCTCAAAGTCCAATCTCTCATAATAAGGAGCATCTTCAAACATGTAACTTGATCAGTCATACCAAGATCGTCATATATTAGATTGATGTGTGGATTATTCCAACATGTCACAAATTACCTATGAGATATTTCCATTATGTATCAAGACAATTGAATATGTTTGATCAATTTTGAGTATGCGATGTGTGTTTTGAATAGAAATGTAAATTTTAAGATAATAACCTAAGCTTTGAGTCATGCTGAGAATATCATGTATCAGATTGAGTTGGGTTTGATTCATACACATCACACCATGTCTTTTTATTCTTCAATGCATTCAAAATTTTATATTTATCTAAAAATATTGGTGTTTTATAACCCACTTATTTTAATGAATTAGAGAATAAAAATAAAAGTGCATCATCATGAGTTCATAATCCTTATTGAGTTCATATTGATAGTACATGATTAAATCATGAGGGTAACATCCTTATTTATGATCTCTATAAAAAATCAAAAAATAAGTATCAGATAAAAAAGTTAATGAAATTAACTAAAAAAGTTAGATAAAATGATGAGAAAAGTTACTAAATAAGTACTAAGAAGTCACATCTTCATGATGTTTATATACAATCAGACACCATGTTTTATAACCATTCATTTCTAAAAAACTATTTCCAATTTTGAATATGAATACTATTGATAGTCCTGGTAGTATTGGTAAAATATAAATATATAGATAATTAGTAAATATTTTAAATGAAATTTAAATTATCATCATAAATAATTTTTCATGTATGCTACATTGTTGATGGAAGACGACATCTTTAATAAATCTTTAAATATAATAACCCCAATATTGTACATTATATTGTCTTGAGAACTACAAAATCATTGATAAAAATAAGTAATTTGTGTTGATATATATTTTTATAGTAGAATTTTTTTTATATAAACCCAAATACTTGTCTTTTTTTTATAAGTCAATAGTCTTGTGTGCTCATGGATTGTCTTTATTCAATGATTTTGAAAATATTTAAACACCACCCTTTCATAACAAAATTTGCATTAAAACAAAATATTTAATGCATAAATTTTTTTTCTAAAAAACCATGCTGCATATTACAAATGGATATAATTCATCTTGTGTTCAATATGTGTTGGATAACCTTGCACTGAATCTAGAAAATAAGTCTTTAGGGCATCCAAATTGACTACAATGAGTAACCAATTCTACCTAAAAATGAGTAAGTACTAAAATTAATGGAAATATATTTGATATGATTAAAATATATAGTTTTACCCTTTAATCATGGGTATTTTGAATATTTTACCATCTATAATTATTTTTAAACATTATGGAAAAATTTTCCACTATAGCTCCATATTTCTATAGTTCTAATGACAATAGTTTAAAAGCAGTGATGTGTAGACTAATGAGTCCAAATTTTTATTCATATGGTTTTCCATTAAAATAGTATTTATATATACACCTTCAAAAATTATGATTATTATTTATTGATAATTAACATAGTAGATCATCTATTGGAAAAAAAATCATGAAAACATACCACATGTGTTCATTTTAAACTTAGACTCATAATTGTTCATGATCGAGGACTACATTTACATTCTAATAACCAATATAGTCTATAATAGCCTCTTCGTACATCTATTCACCAAACTCAATTGTGGTTATATCACCACTTTCTAACATTGTATCTTCATGAACCTTTAATGTAAGTAAATGTGAATGTTGAATGGTTTGGGTAAAGGTACTTTGTAAATATATTATGGATTGGTTGGTTGATTCTTTAGATAATTTTGTTTTCACCTTCCTTTTCATTCCCTTCCCTTTTTCTATCTGTAATAACATTTTTTGGTTCGTTAATTTTTTCATTAATTGTAAAAAGTTTTTTGTGAAACATAAATTGGGAATGAATTCCACCAAGTCAACATGTATTTTTAAAAGATCTAACAGTCATGCTATAGAAGTTACAATAGATTTCTATATTGTATGAATATAAATATCATTAACTAGAATAGTTATCTTAGTTATTTAACCATGAACTAAGTGAATCCCCGCACTCACATGACATATTGGAAGTTGTTTATTGTGTAGACTATATCCTTGGATGTTGTACATGATACCCCTCTCAACAAGGTGATGGGTAGGTATTTATAGATATAAATCAAAATCATTTTTACCATATATAATTTAAAATTTAGAAAGATATTAGTTAATAACTTATTTAAATTTCATAAAAACAATTATGAAAAAATTCATTACCTCTTCAAAAAACATCCCTTTGAGGGGAATGTCTCACATCAAAGTTGGTGGGGGTGGCGGGTCCCCATGTAGTGGTTGGTCCTTTGTTGTTTCTTCTTTATGCTTACTTCCCATAATATTTTCTAACAAATATTCCTTCCAATTATATTTTTATTTTATAGTAGCTAATCATTCCTATAAATCTTCCATTTTCATAGATTTATCCCTTTTTCATTTCCTTTCTCAAAATATGTTCAGGGGGATACCCCAAAACCCACACCTCCGATGTAGCCATACTGTTTTTGCCACCTCAAGGCCAATGATATTATTTGTAGATTGATTACATTTTAGGATCATTCTTGTGTCTAATTTTGATAAAAAAGTTATGAAAATAAGTTATCATTGTTATTTAATACCAATTTATAGAAAAAAAATATTATATCATACTTACGTATGATTCCTGCACTTTTTTATGTTGTTATCTATTCGTATCTCATCATTATTTATATGTTCCTACTTCCATAACACATGATGTGGGATGGAAGTGGATTAGGATTTTAATTCATTGATATATATATAAAAGAACTAAAATAATTATGTTTTGATTTCATGTCAAATAAAAGTATTAAAATATATTTAAAATACATTCCTTTTTTCAAGTAAATCATACCCCATCCTTCCATTATGGTAGGAGTGCATTGGTTTTTGTGCAAGTTGCTTATTTTTGACACTTGGTTCATGTTTCAAAAATTAACAATTCATAATCAATGGGATTAATACGTATACTATCAAGATATGTATTATTATTGATGTTCCAAAAGAGATCATTAATTTATCCAGGAACTGATGAAATTAGAAATTTAAATTAAACCCAAACTATTCTAACTACATAGTCATAGTATAGAGGAAGTTTCGTGTCCAACCCATAGAGATCAAAGAATGCAGTGATAAAAAGTCCTAACTAAAGGTTGGGTCATTCCAATTTCTAGTTGATTTTATAAAATTGATGATGTAATATAAATAAATGAATTCAAATAGAGAAATAGAAGAGAGGGAAACAAGTTTCTAGGAACTTTTTTTCTAAATAAATAATTAAACATCACTTGAAAAACTATTATATAAAATAGTTGTTCAAACAAACAATTCCATTGACAGAAGAAATGGTTATTCCATATCAAACTACTCTATAATCCAAATTCATAATTGTGAGATGAATCAACATATCTAAAGTGCATTACATTTATATTTCCAAAAGAATAAGTGTAATTCAATTTAATGGTCATTAATAAATCATCTCAATCATGTTGTTTTTCATTCATTACTAGAGTAATATGTTAAATGGATCAATTATAAATGAAATAGATATATGGAAACATCATGATACTATTAAATAAAATTATCTTATGAGCAAAATAAAATCAAACAATGATGATATGAACCCCCTTTAAGAGATTCCTCTCTCCCCTATGGGTTTTATCAAACCATCTTCAGGTGATCACAAACGATGAATAAACCAAAATTCATATGAGATATATTAATAAAAAAAGTTCTATAAGGGAATCAAGAAAGGAAATATATTGTAATTAAAACTATAAATCATCCAATGATTACATCAAATAAAGTAAAAGAAAAACATAGGGAAAACCTATCTACACAGAAATCTGGGTCAGAAACCAGTGGCAGCCTCTCGATTATTGATCTTATCCACCTTAAATGGAATCCTTTTTCTCTTGGTTATAATCCCCCATTTATAATCCTCATGGTTTTCCATAGGGTTCCACTAAGTTCATTATGGACTTAATGGATGTCCAGGTAAAAGGTGAAAAATATTTTATGAAAATACGTTGAAATCAGAATTTGTAGGATCTACTTGGGAAATTTCACATTGTCTAATGTTTTACATGACGTGTAATATGTAGGGATTTTCTTTTTTTTTTATAATTTTTTCACAGTTTTTATCTTCAAATTTTAACATTAGAACCACAATTTCATCTCACTTCTTCAGTTTTGTACCTTGGAAGTTCTACAAGATCATCCTCAAAATCTGGTATCGTACCTCAATTACCATGTATTTCTTGTTAATGCTCCAAATTTATATTTTTTATAAGAATATAAAAATCATTAATATCAGGCACATATACTATATTTTATCAATTAGTATTCAAATAATTTATGTAAAACCCCATAAAAATATGTTTATAAAAAAGAGATATCAAATACCCCAACACATAAATCATTTCTTGTCCATGAGAAAAACCCCAGCATAAAAATACCAAGGATCCACATATCAATAAAGTAATTTTCAAATTATTATGCTCATAAAAAAAATTATAACCAAATATTGTAAAAGCACAACACATACCCAATAAGCAATCCCAAAATAAATCTTCTATTAATATGTGAAATTCAAGACATTTCTACCTTTTCACACATAGTTTTCAACCTTTAATCAAAACCCACTCAATATATAGTTTACCTCACTTTTTATTTTTTCAAAACATCACTCAAGTTAACAATTTAATGGAGTTATTCTCATACCTCAAGTACAATATCCTAACCATAGGAATGCATTAAATCTAATTTATCTTTTTTGTAAAGACAAATACCTCAATTAATCAAGAGGGATTTGTAATAAAGACCAAATGAATCTATGGCTAAGGTAAGGTAGGAAAAAAAATTAAAATCAAGTAAGTCTCAAGGAGGAATTTAAACTATATTATACTATTCATGATATTAAAAATACAATCTCAATGTAATGATCCACAAAAAAGTGTAATTTCATCTCACCCCCCCCCCCCCAAATCATACAATGAAGGCTCATATAAAAAGTAATCTTAATGAAAAATAACCCTATATTGTTATTTTTTTAAATTCATGATTGTATTAAACCTCACATCCACCACCTAACCACATATGATCAAAAGCATCGATCTAGAAACTGTGATTTTTTATTCTCCCAATTTACAACATTTTTTTGTTAATTTTTTTTCTTTTTCAGAAGCTACCCGAGGAGAAGTCTTAAATCCACCATCTAACCACATATTATTGTGAGATCATCATTAAAATAATGTTTAATTTTTACCTCCCCAAGAAATAACCATTTATCTTCAGTTTTTCATTTTTTTAACAAAAAGAGGGATAAATAGTGGAATATAATGAATATATTATGAACCTTTCCCAAAATACCATGGAAACACCCTCAAGATCTTCTCTTAAGAACAATATATAATATCTACCATGAACTAATTCTCCCTAACACCCATTCAATTGAATATCATGAAAAATATAAATATTTGGGTAAGAAAAGAAACAATGGATTTTAATATGGCTAAATCCTAACAAGGGAATCCATGGATTCTAAAGACTAAGAAGGATCAATGTTTTAGTGGGTCTCTGGAAAAATTATTTTAATTTAAATTCCATAATCATTTCAAAATTTAGTTTTTCCAGTCAAATATTTTACAAGATTTCAATGAATGTTATAGTCAGTTTACATGCCCCAAGTTTCACTCAAGAAATATTCCCACAAAAATAGGAAGTATTTCATCTAAAATATTCCCATGAATGAAAATATAATATAATTTAATCTGGTAATAGCATGAACATGGACAATTAGTTTAGTCACATCATTTTTCTAGGATTCAACATTAATAAATTCAATCATATCAGTAATCATTTTTTTGAAATTTGAAATTAATGTAAAAAGTGTCTTTTAAATTTTCAATTTATAACTTTTTCATTTATGGGTATTTTATTTAAAATTATATAGCATGTAAATATATTTATCTTCAGTGTCGATGTCTCTTAGAACATTTATTACAACAAAATAAATTCAATAATTGTTGTGGCTGAATCTAATTCAATTCAGTTCATACACTAATTCAATTCATTTTTTATATAATGAAAAAAACTAGAGGTGTAAAAAAAAATTACTCCCCTTCCATTAATTCTTCTAAATGAGTCTCTCAGGACCTATCTGACCATTTTCACCATGTAAACTTTGATTACACGATGTGTATTGAACTCAGGACATGAAATTTTTCTATTTTCATAACTTCAATCGCTTCCTCCTTCTTAATTACATGGCATGAAAAATCAGAAAATAATTTGAAATTGCATTCCCTTTTTTAAAATTAAAAATATTTGGATTAAAAAGATAACGATTTCAAATACAAGAAGGTCTATTAAACCAATAAAATAAATATATGTCCTAGAAAGAAATTTTAAAATATTGGATGCCTCCTAGTAGCTTCTCTTTTTTATGGTTATTCATCTCAACCTTTTACCTTTGTTAATTAATTGGAACATAATATATAGCTAACCATATTGAATTTTATCACATTTGGATTTGTTGTGCATCAGTGATAGCCTTTCTCTTCAGCCTCTTTTGGTTCTTCTTGAATGGTAGTGGGTTACAATTTTGGAACACATGTAATAAAACTAATATAAAATCTAAATTTGACCAGATTTGGTAGTTTTCCTGCTCCTCCACTACTTCTTCTTCTTCTGATTCAAGTGTTGGAGGTTCTTATTTCTAAAAGTTTTTGAAATTTGGTTTTTTTAGCAATATATTAATTTTTATTCCTCTCTTGTATTTCATGGATGAGATCATCCATGGTATTCCTTTTGTCTTGTGGTATATTTATTAGGATGTCCCATGCTTCTTCAGTCTCTAGAATGTCAGTGAGGTCATAGAATTTCTTTTTATTATCCTCTTCATTTACTTTTTCATCTTCCTCTAAATTTATATATTGTAAAAATTTGAACTTCTTCTCTTCTTCCTCCTCATCCATCCAATCAAATAAAATTATCAAATTTCATTCCTATTATTCTCACAGTTGAAAAATTATTCTCTTTGTTCTTCTTGATCTTTTTTTATGTGCATAAGGGATGCCTCATGGTCTGATATTTATTCTATATCCATAGGTTCATCTATTCCAATGTTTTCATCATGCTCAAGGTAATGTTCTTTATTTTTTTCCTTCAATTTTTCATCCTTTTTGGTTACTAAAATATTAAATTCCACCTCCACTTAATCTTCTTAATCTTCAAAACAACCAAACCCTACATTATATTCCAATGGTAAGTTTCATAAGTTGGAATTTAAATTTGAAATAACAACATAAAGGTGAGTAATGAATTATCTATGTTCACAAAGTTTGGATTCATGGTCATCCATACACTTATCCAAACCCAAAATGAAAATAGTTTTCTATTTAGTTATTATTTCATCTCAATTATTCTCCTCAATTTATTGGAAAGAATGGTCTTCCTGAATGTGATACTCTTGAGGTTTCTTTGTGTCAACGACATCAACTTCCTCTACCTCTTGGAATATGTCATTTTAAAACCAATATGTATCTTCATTAGAAACTAATGGTTGGAAACTAATACGAGAATTAAAATTTGAAACGATTTTATCAAGGTGATTAGTCAATTATACTTGTTCAATTAGTTAGAGTTCATTATAGTCATCCTCTTATCTATCACTTCAATATACTAAGAGAGAAATCCGGTTAGTTAGTCTTTTGAGTGTTGCACATTCCTGAATCTACCTTGGTATCCTTGATAGTCAGGATTTCCATCATCAAGATAACAATTGGTTTTATTTCACTATGGTGATTGGAATTCATCATACTCATAAGAATATGAATCATTCTGACTATCATCATTCTATGTTAACCCTAATGAATGCAGTGCTTCCCATGAGGTCGGATACTCTAGGTATTCAATACGTTCTGATGGTGGAGTGGTATAAGAGTTATATAACATTAAATCCATCCTCGACAACACCAAAGACTACCGAAAATATAATATTTAATAATAATAATAATAATAAATTAAATAAAAAACAAATACTCCTCCTAAAATCATTAAACAGAAATGGGATAAAAAAGTCGTTGACCTAAGAAATTGGTCTTGAGACATCTACAATGTTTCCCTACTCCTCAAAAACCACACCAAAATTTCATGCTCCAAAATATGTAATTAATTTATTTGGGTTTGGATCAAATTAGAAATTTATATTAAACCCAAACTGTACTAACTACAACAGTGTACCATAGAAAAAGTGCGGGGTCAAAACAACATCGAGTGGGGAATGCATCGATGAAAAGTATTAACTAAAGGTTAGTTAATTTCAATTTGAGGTTTATTTTAATAAAATAATCATGCAATTTAAATAAATTAATTCAAATAGATAAACATAATAGAAGAGAACATGTTTCTTGGGATAGTTTTTCTAAATAAATTTATTCAACTTCACTTGAAAAATAATTATATAAAATAGTTTCATAACCAAACAATTCGATAGATGGAAGAAATTTTCATTCCCTATAAAAATAACCTAGAATAGAAATTCATCATGGTAAGATAAATCAAAATAGATAAAGTGTGTTAAGTTCATATTTCCAAAAGCAGAAGTGTAATTTCATTCAATTATTATGAATAAATCATCTAAATCATATTGGTGTTTGTTCATTACTAAAGGCATATTGGTAATGGTTGAATGATGAATAAAATAGAAATGTAGGCACCATATGGTAAAACTGAATAAAATCATCTTATGAGTGAAATAAAATTGAATAATGATGGTATGCACTCCCTTTAATAGATTCCTCTTTCCACTAGGGGTTTTAGGTAACCATCCTCGAGTGATCACCAACGACAATTAAGCCCAACTACATAAGAGATAGATTAAAAAAGAAATAATGATAAGTGAATTAAGAAAATAAATAGATTGAAATTAAAACTAGAAATAATCCAATTACTATATCAAAGAAAGGGAAATCATAACATAGATAAAACTTATCTATGAAGAAATCTTAGTCAGAATGCTATGGCAGCCTCCTGATAGTTGACCCTCTCCACCTAGAATGGAATCCTTTTTCTCTTGGTTAGAATACCCCTTATAAGACTCATGTTCACCCATTGTGATCCACCATGTTAATTAGGCTGTTAATGGATGTTTGGGTTAAAGATGAAAATCATATATGAAGATACGCAGAAACCAGAATTTTTTGGATTTGGTCCGGAAATTTCACATCGTGTAATGGTTTACACAACATGTAATATGTGGGGAAATTCACATTGTGTGATGTTTTCATGACCTGAATCTTAAACTTCTATCATTAGAACCAACATTTCATCTTTCTTTATCAATTTTGTTCATTTTATGTTATCCATGATGATCCTTAAAAATCCAGCGTCACACCCTCAATTCCAATATTTTCCTCCGTAATGATCCAAATGTCTTTCCTGTATAATAACACACAAAATATTAATATTAGACTCATATCTTATATTTAATCAATTAATATTAAATGAATTCATATAAAATATAGATATCAAATACCCCCACACTTGAATCATTTCTCATCCTTCAGAAAAACATCAATATCAAAATACCAAGGATCCATACATCAACAAGGTAATTTTAAAATTAAAATTATCATAAAATAAAATTATAACTGAATATTATAAAATCAAAACACATATCCAATAAAGAAACCAAAAATCATGTTTCATTTAAAATGATATATTCAAGACATTTATACCTTTTCACACACTGTTTTAAAAAATTCATCAACACCCATTCCATTTATGATTTACCTCACCAATAATTTTTCCACTCATCACTCAAGGTAACAATTTAATGTAATTATGATCATACCTCAAGTATATTATCATAAAATTAGGCTTTTATTGATTCTACTTTCTCCAGAGAATAAATGAAAATACCACAATTGAACATGAGTTATTTTCAATAATTATCAAATGACTCTATGGTTAAGGGAAGGTATGTACAAATGTTGAAAAAGAATGATCAAGGATGACTTTAAACTCTAATGTATAATTCATGATATTCTAAATACAATATCATTAAAATGACCCCCAACAAAATGTAATTCCATCACACACAAACCGCCAAATCATACACTGAAGGCTCACATAGAAAGTAATCATAATGAAAAACAACCCACTTTTTTTGTTCTTTCTATTATTTTTCTTTTTTTTCAAAGTTGTGATTGGAATAAACCTCACATCCAACACCTAATCACATATGATAAAAATCATCTATTGGGAAATGGTCATTTTTTATTCTCCTAATTCAAAACCCATTTTTTATTCTTCTTTTTCTTTTTTGGAAGCTTCCCTTGGAGAAGTCTCACATCCACTATCTAACCACATATGATTGTGAGATCATCAGTCAGAAAATCGTTATTTTTAAACTAATAAAGATACAACCCATTTTTTTCTTCTTTATTTCATTTGTTTTTTGACAACAAGAAGGATAAACAATGAAATATAATGAATGTATTATGAACACTCCCCAAAATCCCAAGGAAACACCCCCACAATCTTCTCTTGATAAAAATATCTCACATCCACCATGAAAAACTTCTCACCCATACTAATTCAATTTAATATCAAGAAAAAATATAAAGATATGGGTAGGAAAGGAAATAATGGCTTATAACATGGCTCATTCCTACCAAGAGAACCCATGGCTTATACGGGATAAGAAATATTAATGTGAATGTGGGTATTAGAAAAAAAGTTCTCATAAATAAAATACATCAATAATTTCAAATGTGAATTGGTTCATTAATATCCTCGAAAATATATCAATGTGTGTTCTAGTTGGTTTACATGTCCCAAGTTTCACTCAAGAAATATGATCAGAAAAATATGAAATATTTCATCCAAAATCCTCACTGGAATGGGAATAGAATATAAGTAAATTAGTTAATGACATAAACATAGACAATTAGTTTACTCAATTCATGTTTCTAAGAATCAAAATCAAGAAATTCAATCACATCAGCAATCATTTTTATGAAATTTAAAATTTAAGTAATCAAGTGACTTTAAAAATTTCCATTTATATATTTTTCATTTATGATAATTATATTTCTAATTTTCTAACATGTTAATATAATTCTCCTCGATGTTGATTTCTCCTAGATCAGTGAGTACAACATAATAAATTCAATAATTTTTAAGGGTGGATCTAATTCAATTCCATTCATAAAACAATTCAATTCATTTTTTATGTATTGGAAAAAACTAATGGTGTAAAAAATAATCACTTAAAAATTAATACTCTTCTGTTGATGATTCTGAATGAGTATCCCAGGTTATGTTGGACCAGGTTCGCAATGTGAACTGTGATTACACAACGGGTATTGAACTCACGACATGAAATGTTCCTATTTTCATCACTTTAATTGCATCCTGTTTATTTCTACCATGACATAAAAAATAAGAAAATACAGTGAAAGTACACTACCTTTTTAAAAATTCAAAATATTTTTCTTAAAAGGTAATAAGTTCAACCAAAAAGATATTTATTAAACTACTATAAAATTTTAAATCCAAAAAAGAAATTTTAAAATCCGATCTACCTCCTAGTAGCTATCCATTTTTATGGTCATTCAGCTCGACCTTTTAACTTAGTTAATTAATTAAAACATGATATAGAGCTAAAATTATTGAATTTACAAATATTTTTTTTATACATTTGGTTTAGAATTATGATTCATCCTCCATTGGTACTTTTGGATGGTGGTGGTACTCTATTTGGGGAAAGATGTAAGGATACTAATAGGAAATACAAATTTGACCAGATTTTGTTGTTTGCCTGGTCCACCGCTATTTCTTCATCCTCTACTTCAAGTGTTGCTGCTTCCACTTTCTAAAAATTTTAAAATTTGGTTTCTATAGAAATATATGTCAACTTATTCCTCTCTTGTACTTCATCGATGAGATCTTCCAGGGTATTGTCTTTGTCTTGTGGTGTGTTTAGAAGGTTCTCTCATGATTCTTCAGTCACCAGAATGATAGTTAGGTAAATGGATTTTGGTTTATTGTCCTCTTAATTTACATTAACCTCTTACTATAACACTATGGATTATAAAACCTTGACCTCCTTATCTTATTCCCCCTAGACCATCCACACACAAAATTTCACCAGATTTATTTCCTCATCTTCTTACAGTTGAAAATGGTATTTTCTTTGTTCTTATTGATCATCTTGTATACATAGATGGGATGCCTTAGGATATGATATTTATTCTTAATCAAGTGGTTTATCTATTTAAATGTTTTCAACATGATCCATGTAATTTTATTTCTTTTCTGCCTATGATTTTTCTTCCTTTTTTGTTTCTGGAGTATTAACTTCCTCCACCTCTTGATCTTCTCCATATTCAAACCAACCAAACCCTACATTATATTTCAATGGTAAGTTAAATACTAGGTAATTTAAATTTGACCTGCATATCAATTAAGGCCATAATTAGGTTAAATTTCACATTGTGTAACGTTTTATATGATGTGAAATGTGTAGGGATTTTCACATCATGTAATGTTTTCCTGACATGTATCTTCAACTTACAGTGTCTAAACCTCCATTTCATCCCTGTTCTTCAATTTTGTACCTTTTAATTTCTCCATGATCATCCACAAAAACTATGTTCCACTCTCAATTCCCATATTTTCCTTTTTAATGCTCAAAATGTCTATGCTTCATAAGAATACACAAATCATTAATATGAGGCACATATCCTATATTTAATCAATTAATATTCGATGAATTCATATAAAAAATACATCAAAATTTTATATAAATTATAGATATAAACTACTCACAATGTGCATGTAAATATGCCTCCTCATGATGTCCAATAAACACATTCCACTTTTTGGTTTATTAGGTGTCCATACATATATGGTGGGTGCAGTTTTATTTTCCCATTAGCATCTTTGAGATGATACTTCATATGAATTTTATAAATGACTCTATGTGCCTTTCCTATGAGAATTAATTCAAATTTCATTCAAGATTCATCTACCATAAATGCACTCTATAGGGGATAATGAATAGTAAATCAACATTTCCTTGTTTTTTTTGTAAAATAAAGAAATTATATCATAATATTACCCTAATCTCACCCATATTAGTATCTTAAGCATGGGAGCAACATTGTACCATGAATATGCACCAATTTCCATGCACATTTGAGTTTTGATCACAATTTAGCAACTAAACATAACTTTTTTGGGGTTAATAGGTTGGCCACATGCATTCCATCCAACCTCAAATTTGATTCCTTTGTTCCTAACATTAATAATTTTTTCTATCAATTTCATGTTTTGGTGATCCTATTTTTTCTGGGTCACAGGTTTTCATCATATATCATTTCCGTGGATTCAATACTGTTAATATGTTGTTCCTTTTTATTGGTACCATCAGTATATACAAAAGGTTGTTGTTCCTCTACATTCGGATTTTCATTATGTTTAGAAACATGTTGTTCGTCAGGATTGGGAGCATTGTCACGTGTATAAGTCATTATCTATAGAAGTGGTTAAACATTTAATTTAGATAAGGTAAATGTATAGGTGAAATGATAATAATATGATGTAACAAACTATATATGAAAAAAATATAACCTAATTTTTGAATTATTTTTTTAAATATAGAAGGGATATAAACCCTCTATAGAGTATCAAAATCCCCTCATTATGGTCTCCTTTTTCATACAATACCCCATCTATATTGGTATCACTGTGAAATTATTTTGATGTCCAAATTAAATGTTCATACTTGGTTGAATTTTCATATGACCATTCAGTGGTTTTGGCCAATAATAGAACAATTGAACACTTTTGATTGTAGGATTTGGAACAAAAAAATATGTGCACTGCCTATGATTCCATTATAAGTGGTTTTTATTTATACCCTTCCTTACTGAAATTTATTTTCATGAATCCCAATTAATCTATTTTAACTAAACTCTTATTATTAACACAATTTCAATGAAAAATAGGCACTTTGAATGTTGTATAATCTGACTCCTATATTTTTTTGATGATGCCAATGTATGGAATATTAACTTAAATTTAATTTATGTCCTTAGTGTCGAATACATGCATCACTTCAGCCATAAGTGTAACTCCACTATTTTTCATGGTACTTTGTTCATCATCTTCATCTGTATAGAACATATAACCATTAATTATAGAACCATTATAATATAATACGTGTACACTTTTTCCTCTATCTATCCATTGAACTTGTTCTAAAATTAAATATTGTTTTTCAGTTGAATCCTTAAAAATACGGTCTCAAACCCATCCAATAAACTATTAATTATGTGTATTTTATATCCGATGTTCATACCTTAATGGATTAAAATGCCTAAGAATTACTTTTTGGGGTTTCAACATATGGTACAACCTCTAAACAGTTGTATAATATTTAATGGTGATCCTACTCCTGGTCTATAATAGTAATTGTGAAAAAAAAATCTAAACTAAAATTGTTACACCCACAAGCCACCCAGTGTGATGAGATTTTAATTGGATTCCACAACAAAATATCTCTCTATAATACAAACTTTTTTTGATTTTTTTTACATACCCCTTCAAAGTATAAATATAAGGTTCAATGGGGTGCATTTATGAACAATGTACAACACTGCATATTCAAATCTCTCTTACCAAGTGAACCATTAAGTGAACCCCCATATCAAAGAATTATGATAGGAATAACATCTCCAATTCACATATTATGACATCAATTTCATTTTCCATGGTTATAAATTTCAATAGGTCTATAACTTTTCTGAATATAGCTTTGAAAAAAATAAAGGTTTGTTAATTTATGATGGAATTTACTGGAAAAAATGAAACATAAATCTATAGGCATTAGATATTGAATAAAAACATGATAGTTATGTGATTTTAGACCCATGAACTTTAAATCAGTCAATGACATGATATTATTGATATATGATCAATACCCCTCTAGAACCTCCACAATGTTCAAAAAGTTAAAAAAATAATATCTATCTTTCCCAGAAAGAGTATAAGAAACTAGAAGAATAAAAGTCCATTTTTCACTCTTCATTATTTCCAAAACTTCCTATATCCCCATTTAAATAATTTCCAATTGAGACAAAATTTTATCCTTTGTTTTTTTAGTGCATTTAGTAACATTCTAATTACACTATCACGTACAATTATTTCACATACATCGTTATCCCGACATGGTTAAATACCTAGAGAGGGGTAAATCAGATTATGGAATATTAAAACAACTTCCCCATCAGATCATGTTTCATTATTAAAAAAACACTCTTCTCTACCTTTCCTAAAGAAATTTATGAAAGGAATTGAAATCATGAATGAGACATAATAATTTTACTTGGTTCAACCTCACTGGGCTACATCCAAGGAGCATACAATGACAATATTATGATATACCAAATCCACTATATATAATTTCCAAAATAAGGTTCGGGCTAGATCACTTCTATTCTCAGGCTCACTGACTTTACAATGTTTAGAAGGGACTCACTCTCTCTCCTAGTTTGCAACAAATAACAATTTGAAAGCTCACACTTCTCTCAACTGAAGTGTGCTCACTTCTCCTCCAAAATAATTTACTATTTTTCTGAATCACATTAGAATTATTACACACATATATGAGTGTGACATGAAGTCCTTTTTCACCAATTAGATGAAATCCACTTTTCTGTATACTATTATTTTGTGGAAATTCGTTTCAAAAACAATTTTTTTCCCTTTGAAAACATCATTCCACCCTCTGTGAACAATCTCTCATCCTCCATGAACTACCTTACACAATGTGGTGTGAGTGCTTCACAGGAAACCATTTCTTCATGAACCACCTCTTTTTCATAGACGACTGAAGCCTCATGAACCTCTAATACTTCTTGGTCAACCTCTACTTCATTAAACTCTACAACTTCACTTCATGAATTGTCTCCTTCAAATAATGTCTCCCTCATGAAACTCTTCTCATTTGTGGAATCATCACTCATAAAACACTTCTCCTTCTTAGAATCCTCCCTTGAGAAACACTTCTCCTTTGTGGAATCCTCCCTTGAAACTACTTTAAACTTACCTGAATTCTTCTTGTGATGATTTCTCCAATGAAAATTTTCTTTATCGAATGGTTGGATTAGGGGTCTTTGTAAAGGAAAATATATCCAAAAAACCAGATAATCATAATTTCCTTCTACTATGATGTGTTAATTCTTCACCTTGAACTTCCTTGGTGGTCCACATAGTGCATTAAATCATTCACGGTGCACCTTAAATTACTGACATTCAAGAAATACATACCTCCCATGAACTGACCTTGTGGCGGAATCAAATCACTAACCTCTTCCAAAAACACCAATCTACCAATAGACATCCATTTAGGTTCAAATAGCACGGTATGTGGTTCTCATAGCACTGTTATTTGTAAACATTTCCTCTTCCAATTTTACATTATCGTTCAATGTACCTAATTTTTGATCCACAATGCAAAACTACAATACTATGTGGCCTGTGAACTCCATGCTTTGTGGTCCAAAAATTGTGTTCAACAAACTCATTTAGTTTCTCTATGGTTCATTAAAAATTATTTTCAAAAATCCATCCTTTTCCATAAAAATAATCTCAATTTTGAAGCCCAAAATTTTTGAAAAACACATGGAAATTGTGCCACCTTAAATGAATCTACTTCCATAATAGCAACCATACTGATATGTGGTCATCCGGATTTGTCAAAAAACACAATCACCCCAAAATACTAAGGTGGAAAATTAAGGTATTTTCTCCAAACAATATCCCCCATTGGGTTTTTTGACAACTCTTCACATTTTGATTCTATGTTAAATCTTCTTCCTTGTTCTACCAAAACACACTTCATTCAATTCCTTTAGTGATAAAATATTTACTCAACAAACACTCTAAGCCAGCAAGATCTATGATCGGCATGAGTGACAAGTTTATCATGGAAATTTAATTAATAAATCACATCATTCAAAAACCACTCAAATACTTTCATCAGGATCCCCATTTTTTGTGATATATCACCTTTGATCAAACATCATTAGCATCATTTTATTTAAAACTCCCCCTACTTCACTGCTTTTTCTATCATCTTCTCCCCCTATCTTGATAAATAAATTTTCTCCCCTTTTATATCCACAATTTCTCACCCTTTTCCAATTAACCCCAAGGTCACTTCATTGTGGTTTTCAATAGGGTAAATAACATCGATCATTACATTTGGTAAAAACACATCATGCCCTTGGGATAGGGGTCCCACATCAATACTTCTTCAAGTGTAGTGAGTCAATTGAACTTCAAGAAATAGTTTATGGTTTTATAATGATTCCTTGGGTAAGGCCTTTGTCATAATGTTCACTGCCTATTTTTATCTAGTCATATAATCCAACATTAGAATCACTTCCTCCACTTTCTAATTGATAAAATGATACTTAATTTTAATGTTCTTTTTCCTTGAGTGATGAACTGTATTTTTTATAATATTTTTAGCACATGAAATATAATAATGGATTATGATTAGATACTTCACTACAACTCCCTTATCATTAACATGTTTCTTAATATATAATAACTACGTACAATCATTAGTAGATGAAATATATTCAGATTCTGTAGTTCTCAATGAAATGCAATCCAATTTCATTCTTAGACAAGATATACCCAATCCTATAAGATATAATGCACCACATGACATTAATTTTCTATCATCTGCTGATACTGCCTAGTCTACATCTATATATCCCAGTAACCCTTTTGTGATTTTTCAATATATAGAAAACTGAAATACACTGTGCCCTTGATATACCAATGTATTATTTTTAATGAATCTAAGTGGATTTCTTTGGGATGTATTTGATATCTTGCTACATCCCATGTGGAAAAAACTATATTGGGTCTTTTCATTGTCATGTAAAAAAGATTGTAAATTGTTTTCATGTATTCTGTGACATTAATTTCATTTTCTTCATCATCCCATGATAGTTTCATTCAAGTATCCACCAGAGAGGTCATATCCTTGGAATTATCCATTATAGAACTTCTCGAAACCTCCTTAGAATATTTATATTGAGAAATGAATGTGGTATTCATTCGTTGTGTGACATATAAACTAATTAAAAACATCATTTTTCTAATCATTGACATTTATAATTCACATATCATGAATTATTTGAACCGTTTACACTATTATTTTATGATCCGCCAAATATTATGTTGTTGACATACACCAGAACCATCATAATTTTATTAAAATCATTTTTACATAAATATTGTAACCAACTCCACCATGATAAAAACTCTGCTTCTTGAAAAACTCATCTAGTATTTAATACCATGCTCTTGGTCCTTGTTTCAACCCATATAGTGACTTCTTCCATCGAAAATCTATTTTCTAATTTCATGAAGGATAAAACCATTGAGATTCTCAATATAAACTTACTCTTCCAGAACCCAATTCATAAATGTTGACTGGATGTTCATATAGAAAACATTAAACCGTCTTTTTAATGTTATGGACAAGAATAATCTGATTTTATATAACCTTTCAACATGTGAAAATGATTCATCAATATCAATACCATCTATTTGGGAGTACCCTTTACACACTAATCATGATTTTTTTCAATTGACTATGTGATATTCATTCATCTTGTTGAAAAATACGCATTTGGTTCTAATGACATGTTAATTTGTTGGTCTCAAAATAATTTCCCATATCTAATTCTTCTCAATTTGATCAATCAATTCATTCATATCCTAAATCCATTTCTCATCTTCGGCCACTTCATCAAATCATTTAGGATCTACCTAAGATATGAAGGATGCCTACTGTAATGACTTCATTTTTCAGGTTTGAACTAGCACTGCCTAATCACTAATTATGTTTTTTCTATAAATTTCATCTTGATTCTCTAGTTTTAATATAGATATATATTTTAATTCCTCCTTCGCATCATCAGTATCTTTGTCTAAATAATCATTTTCCACTTCAACTCCCCCTGAGGTGCTTAACTCCTCATCACTTTCATCAGGAAATTTTTCATTGTGTTGTTCTAGATTCTATTTATTCTCTATTATATTGATATAATTTATTTTAAATACCTTTCCAATCCACTTTTTGAAACATTTAACTGATTTACTTTTCTTTGAATATCTGAAAAATATCCCCTCATCTTCACATGACTAAAATTTCCTATGTTTCTGTTTATTGAGAATAAAAACCATACTTACAAACATTCAGAAGTGTTTCAATGTTGATACAAAGTATTTACTTACTTTGGACACAACAGATCCCTATTAGATATTTAGATCAATGAAAATATAACTTCTTTCCAAAATTTCTCTGGTAGGTACATTTCAATAAGCATTGTTGAAACCATATTTTTGATGATCTGATTTATCATCTCAAACACTCCAGTTTTCTAGGGGATTATTACTATTGAAACATGATTCCTTGTCTAGTGTTTCTCGAGATAATATTCCACTTGATTGTTTTAGAACTCAATAACATTGTCAGTATGAAACTATAGAATCTTCCATCCAAGCATCCTTTCAGATTCCATCTGATACTTTTTTATACAACTGAACACATCAGACTTGTGGGGAAAAAATACTCATTCATCCTATTGTAATCATAAATTAAAAGAATGTAATACCTTTTTATTTTAATGGATCTTGGTGAGATAGGTCCACACACATTTTAATCCACTAATTCAAGCTCTCTCGTTTACTTTTTCTCCTTTTACATGTATTTATTTTTAATGATCTTACCCTATTGAAAAGCATTGTACATATGAGTATGATTGTGTGATTTCTTAGGGAGATATTGAGTTGCATTAAATTTGTCCATATCTTCCATGGATAGTTGGAATAGATTTCCAAGTCATTTATTCCACAACCTATTTTTTATCTCTCTAGATAAATAAGGACATATCTTCTTCTCCACTTACAAGTTAGAGATTAACCTTTTTTCTTTTTCCCTATAGAAAAATTGTATCATCTCTTCCTTTGATGATGCACATATTCATAGTAAATATTATATAAATCTCTGAGTAACATAATTGACTGAAAATAAGAAAGTTGGGCCTCAGACATTTGAAAACTAATACATCATCAGGTCTCATATCTTTGCCCACAAATTTGGCTTTTCCCAAGTCAATTATCTGCATGCCTTCATTATTTACAAATTTTAAAACACATTCATTGTAAAAAAAAAATTTATGTAATAATATCCTTATTACCTATCATATGGGATGTGCATCAACAATACAGTGTCCATACACAAGAAATATTTGATTATTTAAGGTAAATCTATGTATCCATTTCCTTCTAAGCTATTTTCTTTTTTATCCATGTTTTTTACTTCATAACCATTATGGATTAATAATTTTAATCTTTGTCAAATTATGATAGAACTAATTTATCTTTTAGATCTATTTTTTTTTCTGTTTTCAGCTCATTTGATGATACATAGATATTCTTCTTATGACCTTATTCAGTCTACTTCAGAACATTTCTATTCATTATTGATGAGTGGTAACATACCATCAGTTTGAATCCTCTAAAACAGAAATATTGACCATAAAATGATGCATTAGAATATTGATATCTATATGGATACATCTATTGTTCTTATTTTCTTTGGTATCTATTTTCTATGGGAAAAACATTTTGTGAGCATCCTATATTTCCAAAAAAACATCTAATGTTGTGTGCATTCATGTGTGTCACTATTTCCCCACTACATTTCCCTTGGGTTTTCAGAATCTTTGAATTCTGATTCTTACCCAAATCAATCTTCAATCAATGAGTAGGTTCTTCTAGTTTGACTTCAACCGTTATAGATTTTTTTTTCTATCAAGACTCGTATTGGCCTTATCATTTGAATTTTGTTGTTGCTTCTTTTCGGATAGACCTCTATTCTCAACTTCATTCTTTTATATCACCTGAATGATCTTCTTTATTGATGTCACACTAGGAGTCAAGATTTTCTATTGATCCTTAACTTTTTTCATAGGCCAACAACATCCTATTCATGTTCTTCAATGCTTTTGATTTGATATTTCACTATGTCACTCAAACTATCAATCACATTTTTTGTTCATCAACTATGAGCTTCAACTCACTAATTGTTTTCTTGCTATTTAGTATTAAAGATATAGATTTTCAAATTCTTTCTCCAAATTATACTTCTCTTCTTTCTACTACTTCATATAAAGTTTTGCATCACAAATCACCCTATTTTCTTTATTTGTTTTATATCTCCAAAAATATTTCTCCTCAATAAGATATTCTAATTCAGCCTTTATATCAACTCTTCCATCAAATTCTTCTTCATAATTTTCATTGTATTCCCTTTTCTGGGAGCTACCAATAACTTCCACCGTATCATTTTCTCCACAATCCTTGCATCTCTCCATTTCTTTAAACTCAATTTATTTTGAACTGTCATTTTCTTATGAAAGGAGATTCTTATTTTTGAAGAAATTTATTTTAAATTTTTTATTACCTTTTAAAAAGGATGAATACTTTTTCATGGGAATTTAAAATTTGTCCTTACCATCTTCTTAAATCTTTTTTGGAAAACTTAATGCAAGAATTCCAACCTTTCCACATCAAAATAATTTAAGCGGGAGTTTCCCTTTGAACTTTTCATTTCCTCATTGTATATTTGAGGAAAGGAATGACATCACCTCATCTGTCTATTATTATTCCTTTCTATCTTCAATGGTGAACTTTTTCATGGCCTTAATTTCCTCCTCCTTGGACTTCTATTTTTTCACAAACTCATTATCCCCATTTATCACCTTGTTTGAAAATAGATTATGGTGCAAGCTATCCAATATCATCTCCTTTGTATCTTTATCTTCTAATAAAGAAACTTTTAGATTTAAATGAGGTGGAAGCCTTCGCATTATTCAATTGAAAATATTTACATATTAAATAATTTCTCAAATATCACACTTTTCTTACACAATAACATTAACTCGGTCAAATAATGCATTAAGAAACTTGTTAGGGTGTATTCTGATATCCTAATACTTATTCCATAGTTATTGCAGCTTTATTTCTCTATCTTTAGAGTCACCCTAAAAAATATTTTGTAAATTTTAGAATATATCATGTTATGAATTTCAATACATCACCTTCATATAGATTTTATTTTATAGGTATTTCACTAAAGCATTTATTCTTATGGAGTCAACATCAAATTCCCTTCATTCAGCTTTTGATAAAGCACCACTGTCGATACTCACTGAAATTCAATACATTGATTCTATAAATACATCCATTCCTAAATATCAGAAGTAGTGTTGAATCCAATTATTCCATAATTAAAAATTATTTCCATTGAAAATCAAAATCCTTTTGTGATTGACAACCTCCATTGAAACCTTTAAGAGAGAAACACGGATAATATCTTTTAACTCTAATATCAATTGTTTTCCCAACTAGGTTAAATACCCTAATATGGGGGTGAATAAGGGTATTAAAGATTAAAACATCTACCCATTATGATCTTGATTCATCATTAAAAAAACACTATTTTTTCCCTTTCCTGTAGAAATATATGAACAAAAATGAATCTATGCATGAGGAATGACAATTTTACTTGGTTCACCCTCACTGTGATATATCCAAGGATCATACAACGAAAATTTCACAATGTACCAAATCTATTATGCCTCACTTATAAAATTAGGTTTGAGATAGATCACTAATATACCCATTCTCATTTATTTTACAATGTTCAGAGCGGTCTCACTATCCCTCTTGGTTTACAACCAACAACAATTTGAAAGCTCACTAATATCCCAACTGAAGTGTACTCACTTCTCCTCTAGAATAATTTCAGATAATTCTGAATTACCTTAGAATTATTTCACACATATATGAGTCTTCCATGAAGTCATGTTTTCACCTGGTAAATGAAATACACTCTTCTATATAATGTTACTTTGAAAAAATTCCTTTCGTGAACTATTTTAGTCCCTTAAAAAACATTCTTGCACCCTTCGCAAATTGTCTTACATCCTCTGTAAAATACCTGGAACCACAAGGCACAAGTGATTCATAAAAAAAATTCTTTTAAAATTTCCTCTTTTCATGGATGGATGATTCCTCACAAACCTCTGATGTTTTACAGACTACCTCTGCTTCACAGGCAGTTGATAACTCGTGAACCACATAACCTTTCACAATCATTTCACAAACTATCTTCAAGAACCATCTCCTTTGCAGAAATGTTCAATCTCAAAAATCATCTACTTTATAGAATCCTCCCTCATGAAAAACATGTGCCTCACAGAATCCTCCTTCATGAAACACTTCTCCTTCATGGAATTCTCCCTCACGAACTACTTTGGGAATACCTGAATTATTCCACTGATGATTTCTCTAATTAGAATTCACTATATCTAATGATCTGATTATGGGTGTCTATATAGGAAAATATATCTGCAAAACCCTCTAATCATAATTACTAAAAGTTCTGATGTGGTAAAGCTTCATCATGAACATAATATTTTCTCTTTATATTGCATTAAATTGTTTGTGGTGCACATTAAATCACAGCCTTACACAAATGACATGCCTCCAGCGAAATGATCTTATGGAAGCTTCAAATCATCGCCCCCATATACAAAACATCAATATCACTAAAAAACTTCCTTTTTGGTTCTCATTTCATGGAATGTGGTCTGCATAGCACTACTATGAAGAAACATTTCCTTTTTCACTTTTTCTTTATTATTCTACGTACCTCCTTTGCAGTTCGCATGGCACAACTACACTACTATATGGTTCTTGAACTCCATGCTCTATGTTCTATCAAATATGGTCTATGAACTTATTTAGATGCTCTGCAGTTTGAAAAAAATTGTGGAAATCCTTCTTTTTCCAAAAAACAAATCACGATTTTGAGGCCCAAAACTTTGGAAAACACTGGGAAACTACACCATCTTTAACAGATATACTTCGGCAACACCAATCATTCTGAAATGTGGTCATCTGAATTTGTTAAGAAAAAAAATGACCCCAAAAACATTGATATGGTTTCTTAAGTTTTTTACAACATTCAAAACATCAAGAAAATTCCTTATGTATAAACAATTCATGTATGGTAATTTTTAAAAAACTCATCTCTTTTTTCAACTATTTTTTGTAAGGTTTTTCAAAAAAAAAGTTTACCAAAAGTAAGTTCCATATATTTTAGTTTCTAAAAAGTTTCATCACTTATAAGTAGATATGGTGATGTGCATTCTTCTAAACTATGTCGAATAATTTCATCCAAGATCGGTACTTATGTCACCATGGAAGAAATCTATGATGTGATAGAAACATATTATTTGATGAATGTTTCAACCAAATTTAAAGTTTACATTGTTCAAAAATGGGATACCCTTTATTTCCTTTAATGTTATATCGTTAAAATTTTCCATTAGTAGGAAAATAATTTATCATCCGCTACAATACGACTCCAAACATGAAATTTTCTTTTTCAAAATCATCATACAAGGTAACACCTGATTACCACAATAATTAAAAATCTCCAATCAATGGAGACAAATAAACCTCAATATCATTACCATGTTTTTTGTCCTAATATAAGTAGAGATGACTTAATGTATTTTTATTTCACTAAAAACCACATTGGGAAGTTATAATTTACCAACATAACCAACCATGTACTCTCAGTGATTCATTAAATACAAAAAGGATTCACCCCATCTGTAAATAGTGTAAGATGAAGGTTTCTTGGCTCATTTCAAAATTTAGGATACTCATGATCAATTCTCTTCCACTTAGGAGAGTATTTTATATGATGAAGAATCTCATCTTTATTTCATGTATCTATGTTCCACGTCAATTCTATTATATATTCCTCACTTCCATATTGGTTCCTAATCCCTAGAATGGTTGAAATGTTCTATAAAAATTTTATAGGACCCAATTCATATTTCATGTATCAATAATCAGAAAACATTTGGAATTTTTTATGTGATATTTGGTCCTTATGAAACATTATATAGTCCTTTAGACAAGAAAGTGTTCTTTTTGATATCATACCCATTGAACATAGCATTCATTTAGTGTCATATGATTGGCACGGAAGCACATTATCGTCTAGGATCGCATCATTCAAGATAGAAATTAGTTCATTAAAAATGGAGTCACCCCATATATTTCTATCTTTTAAATTATATAGCTTATTTATTGCTGATGATGTTTTATATTTATTACAACCAGCATAAAATGACATTTTTTCAAAACTCTTTAACCTCTAAAACAATTTTGGGAAATAAAAGAGTTCATCTTCAACTATCATTGTCATTTCCTCAAAATAATCATCATCATATGTCACACATGTAATCCCATCATTGATATTTTTTTATCATTGTTCACATTGGTAATAATATCATATGATCCATAAAACATAATCTTATACCAATCACTTACTATATTAAGTTTTTTCTCATGTTTATTATAACATCAATCTATTCTGTGATAGGTAAAGTGTTCTGCCAACTCCTCTAGACTAATTATTTGTGAATAACAAAATAATAAATATAGACAAAGGATTTCATAAGATTCATATGCAAGATATTTTCCAAACATGATGCACACTTTCACTCTATCCTCATATTGTTTTTTCATATGATTGGAATTTATACTTTTTCGATTCATATTTATCCTAGTTCATTATGTAATATCAATATTTAAAAAAATAAATACACACAAAAAAATTAATTTTTTGGAACCCATAAAAGTTTATTCTTAAATAATCATTTAAGATGCATGAAGTCGTTGTTCTAAGATAATAATAGCAAAATGATAGCTATTCAAATTGTTTTGTAGTGGGGGGAATCATTGAAGAATAAAATTTTGTGATGTCTATAATGTTAAAAATATTTTAATTAAATTTTAATCTATTGTAAAACACAGAGATATCATATAGGATTAATATAATGATATATCATATGACTAAATAGAGAGACAAGATCCTAATAAAGAAATGCACAATTGAAATCAACAAGAGGGTGGAGTTGGTGTTTATTCATTTCTCCACATGGTACATGGAAGGATATGTGTGGACTCTATGATAAGATTCTTATTATCCAAAGTTGATCATTTATTAGATTATAAAAAATTTTATGGGGCCCAATTACATGGTCTTGATAACCCAGTGTTTTAAGAAACTCTTGAATTTTAGTCAAATGAACAAGAAGTCTCGAGCTGGTGTTCCCATGTTTCATTCCCACTTCATAAAGTTCAATTTTTATTAAAGGGTCCTTTCAATAACCAATTACATGAAATTTAATTTATTAAGTACCACATTCCACATTAAAATATTAAATTTCATAAATTAAAGTAAAAAAAATAACATCCCAAGAGGCATAAAAACCATCACTGTCATCATAAAACTGAATTAAACTATTAAATCACCATTTATAAAACATGAAATGAAATTAAAAAATTCCAACCAAGACATTATAATTTGAAAGGACTACCATCATTTTGAAATACCATTTAGAGAATCTCATTTTTAAGAACAACATTTAAAAACTGGGTTCAAGGTATATAATTTGATCTCTTGAATCACCCTTTGTCCTTACACATGTATTCATTTATAAATATAGATATCACTCATATAGTTGTACATATTCAAACATAATTATGTGAATATATGTAGTAATGTATCTAAATTAATATCCATATAGTCATTATTTAATTCCTTCGTTAACAATAAAATAAAAATACTTTTATGCTTTTAATTGGTAAAGCACTATATAAATGTAATATCATTTTCATGAACTAAAAAATATGTTAAATATATATAAGTACATTTAAAGAACCTTAAGTACCATTAATTGTTAGATAATTAAGAAAAATATCAATAAGATAAACCAATGTCAAATACGCATCATGTGGTGTAGAAGTTTTGAGTTTAAAAACAGTAGAGGAGTCGAGCATCATGATGCTCATTGTGTTGGACATTTTTTGCTACGTTGGTGTTGGAGCGATGACATATATTGCATCGACATAGTCATACTCTATTGGTGGTAATGAAATATGTGTTGGGTTATGATTTAATATAAAATTATCACGGTATATAAGAAAATAATCTCACCCATGTTTTGGTTATGTCATAACGTCAGGTTCTTTCATACGTGATAGTTCATTTTTCATCCATAATCCATTTTTATAAACTAGTGGTTCATTCCATATCACATGAGTAAGATATATAACAAATAGGTATCCATATATATATATATAATAAGAATGTTAAAAAATATTTAGCAATATTAAAAAATATATAATATATTATTAATTCCATAATAAGATAATATTATTAAGAATAAATATAAAAAGAAAAATAAAGCATATAAAGAAAGAGTATCTGTATAAGTATCAAAAGTATCATGAAATGGATTTTATTAAGCACTATAAATAAAAAATGGAATTGATCATACTTAGTAAATTAAAAACATTTCAAAATTACTATAAAATTTATAAACAGATTAGTAGATATAAAAAAGATCTATAAGGTAATGAAAGAAAATAAGCAGAATTTTTTGATATTAATCCAAGGGATCGGGTGGGATACATGGAACACTGAGTCTTATATCATTTTTTCATAGAAAAAACTTGGTCTATTTATCATTTGCAGTCACCACCTTACAAGATTAGTGGGTAGAGTTTTTGCGGTGCACAGTTACGAGATCGATGCAATCGGAGTGAGAAATAATGATGAATGAGTAAAATGAACATGAAGGTGAGGGAGAGGGTGAACCAAAAATCTCTCAAAGAAAGGGAGATTGGGTAGAGAATTAGTGAGGGATATTTAGGAAAAATAATATCTCTCATGAATTCCATTCAAACAAATTGGGATGATTAAGAATAAAGATGTTCAAGGAGGAGCGATAGATCCCAAGTGATCACATACCGTGGATTTTGAAAGTGTCAATTCATTTGAGATGATGGAGGGAGAGTGATAGCAGAGACTTGGTTCCACAAGATCTTGAACGATATGAGTGAGGAGAATTATTTTAGGGTTTGATATAATAGTTTGAAAAGCATTTTATTAACAATTTAAAAAAACACTGATAAAGGGGGATTTTATCAGTGCTAATATAATAAGCACAGAAAAAAATTGATCTTCATTGGAACATTTTTAGCATTGATAATACGTATCTTTTTCAGCGCTAAAATTTTGGCATTGATAAAGATGTGTTTTATAGGTTCTTTTTTAGTGCTGAAAAGAAAATTATTTATCAGCACTAAAAAAGCGTAGATAAAGACCTAATTTTAATAATATAATTCATATAATTACAAAATTTAAATGTGTATAATTATAAATAAAAAAAAGGAAAAAATTATAAATAAATATTTAAAAAATTATATATATGTGTGTTTACAAATAGAATTATATATATAATTATATATAATTGTAAACAATTAATTATTTAGATAATTAAAAATATATTAAAATAATTTTAAATATGTATTTATAAATATAATAATAGAAATATTTTTATAATCATAACTATAAATAAATATTTTTAAAAATATTTTTATATATTTGTAAATATATTTATATACTTATATATAATTATTAATATAAAAATATATTTAATTATAAATATAATAAATATATTTATTATAAATGTATAATTATTTAAATATATATTTATTTATTTATATTTATCATTATAAATAAATATATTTGAAAATATTTTTATATAATTATAAATATATTCATATAATTATATATATTTATCAATATATAAATATATATATATATTATATATATATTTATTATTCAATATATTTTTTGTAATTTTATAATTATTTAAATTTATATTAATTTATTCATAGTTCTAGTTATAAATAAATTTATTTATAAAAATTTTCATATAATTATAAAAACATTTATATATTTGTATATATTTATATATTTATATATTTATTTATTAATATATAAATTTATAAATTTATAAATATAATAAATATATTTAATATTTATATATATATATATTACAATTTTATAATTATTTAAATATATATAATTACATATAATTATAAATAAATTTATTAAAAAAGTTATATATATTATGTGTTTGAGAGTACAATTACATTCAAACTCACCCACACTGTAAATATAGGTTGGAAGGTAAGCCATACCCCCCCCCCCCAAAGGGGATAACCCACCCATTGAACTATATTTATTTTAATACGTGGCTCATAGGCCCAATGGATATTAAACCCATCACAACCCAAACCTGTAGGTTTTTACTTTATACCCAACATGCATGCCCAGTAGTTTACACTCCCACCTTTATATGTGGCATAGCTCAATCAGTCGTCATCAATAGAAACTTCACGCCACCATGTTTATGTCCCCATCTTCAGTGACTAGGGGGAACACCACACCGCCCGTCAGAGCTCAATCCACTTTCTCCAACTTATCCTTCACGCCACCACATGTTTTCGTCCCCATCATCATCGGGGGGAGCACCACACCACATGTGGTCAACCATCATTGACCCACCCTATCAGCAAATCGCCACCATAATGGCTTAATTTGGCTACCTCAAAACGAAACACCACCCACCGTAGTTGTCCCTGCATCCCACACTGGTTTCACACCCCATCCTACCAACATGAAGACTCCCCCGACAATCTGTCATCATGGATAATTCCCTCAACATGAGCGTCAAATCTTCCAAGAAAACCCCATAAAGGAGGCCACTGGGGGTCAATCATGGGACCCCTGACAATATGATGTCGCGGGTTTGGTGGTGTTCACCACATGCCCACCACCCCATTGGCTAAAAATATTTTTATATAATTATAAATATATTTTTATACTTTTATATTTTTATATTTTTATATTTTTATATTTTTATATAATTATTTGTATATTTATTAATATATAATTATATAAAATTATAAATATAATAAATATATTTTTTATTTAAATATATTTATTATAATTTTATAATTATTTAAATGTATATATTTATTATTAATAATATAAATACTTTTAAAAAAAATTATATATATTTATAATTCTGTAATAAAATTTTTAAATTAAATTTTTAAAAAAAATTTAAATAGATTAATTATATAAATTTGAAACATATTTAAAATATTACATCTTTATAAACAAAAACGAATACATGTTATTCATAAAAATTACACACAAAATGATAACATTACATGTACATTAAATATATATATATATATATAAACATTAAAAAATGATTAAATTCCATTAAATATAAAAAATAATAAATATAAAAAATGAATAAATACTATTAAATGAAATTGATAAAAAATAATAAATATAATTTAATAAAAAAAAACATTTTAAGAAATGAATTCATATAAGATTATCTATGTGAATTTTAAACACAAAGAGAAATGCAGGAAGTATTAAAGAATTCATTTAAATGACTTAATAATATAAATTTCAAACATTTTAAAAATATTATTACTTTTAATAAATAAAATTGAATAAATACTAGTCATAAAAAGTTAAAAACATATTAAAAATAATACTTAGTAAAATATAAATATGTATAGAAATGAATAAATTCCAAAAATATTATATCAGAAATTAAAATATATATATATATCAAATGTGAAATGAGTACATTTCATACATGCAAATGTACACATGTAATATATATGTACATCCCACATACATGTGCACATATACATATATATATATACATCTGAACACATACAACAATTATATATACACATACACAAAACACAAACACAACATATAACACACACATATATGAGAATAAACATTGATATGAATATATAAGCTCAAATATCACATATTAACAATACATAATTTATATTTATATAATTTTTCAAATGATTAAAATATATATATATATATCAATATATCATATTTATATTAATTATATGTATGTATTTTGTAATTAATGTATATAAATAAACCATGGTTTTTAATAGAAATATGATAATTTTATATATATTAATAATAATATTTTATTAAAAGTTTTTAATGGTGATAATAAAAGTGTTGATAAAGATGCACCTTTATCAGCGTTAAAATGCTAAAAATGGTATTCTTTTATCAGTACTTTTTTAGCACTGATAAAAGTTACATTTATCAATTATTTTAGCTAACACTGATAAATGTTAACCTTTTATCAGCACATTAGGATTAGAATTAATAAAATCTAGCACTGAGTAAAGCATGATCTGTGGTAATGTTTATTTTTTTATGAATAGATAAAAAAATATACTTTTCTCTAACACAATATTTTTTTATGACATCATCATGACATAAATTTTATAAAGAAATTTATGTAAATTATGAAATATCTCTTACATGATAATATAATAAAAATTCCATATAAATATTATTCAATTAATATAAAATAGTTTTTTAATACTAGATAAGTGTTAAAACATTAATTGGTGTTGTGCAACACTTGCACGACATAAGAAGAGACATGATTGGTAGATTTGTGGTAATATTTGGAAATTATAAAAATTATCTCAACATTAAGAGAAATATGTGATGAATTATCAATAATAGTTACATATATTAATGAATTTTACAATTAAATAACAAATATAATTATAAAAATGCTTACCATGTGCTTGCACAAAGTGAGAAAAGTCAAAAATAGTTTCATAAATTTGTTATCCTAATAATAATTAGAGTAAATATACATTATTAATGATCTTATATGACTATAATGAGGAATAATAAATTATATTCATATTATTAGATAATTTTTACTTTTAAAAAATATGATAAATATCCAAAATGCTAACAGAGTGCCAACACAACGCATGTGCAAGCAGGAGAAAAGACAAAACTTGTGGCCTTAAAATATTTAATGTGATAAAACATAGATTAATTAGATTATATAATATCCATAAGTTATAATTGTGAAACATAATTAATTATTTAAATATTTAAGATTAATTTAATATTTATATAGATATTTTTTATGTTAAATTACATAAAAACCTTGAAAATTACTATGTAGGGTATTTAATGTTTAAAATGATTTAGAAATTAATAAAAAAACATAAATCCTTATCTGGATTCAATTTTATATGGTTAATGTATTCTAATATCTTAAATTTTCTATTTATGAGTAAGTTTCCATTATAAAATTATATTTGTGGCCTGTAAAAATGAAATATTTATGAAAATTCTGTCGAGTTTTTCCAATAAAAGGGAACTCATTCTAAAATTTCTTAAATATATCTCTAGTTTGGTTTTCTCTTTATATTCTACCCAAGTACCTCTATAAAAGTACCTTTCTACATTTATAAGGCTCTATAATTTCCAGAATCCCTTCCTTTCAAGGCCTTAATTTCAGTGGAAAAAGGGAATTCAAATATTAAGGTAAGGGTTTCTCATCCCAAATATTTTTCTTTGAGACATGTCTTATATCATACAACTATTTTATTTTATATAGTGTATATACTTCCTCATGGAGATACTATATCAATATTCTCCCTTTTTTGTGTTATTTAGTGTTCCATTTAATGTTCTCCTTTTTAAGGGATTTTGATCCAAATATTATAAGTTTTATAAGGGTGTTTTCAATCTTTCATCAAAATCAATATTGTCTATGTCTAAATTACTATTTGATTAAAGTTTTGTTTACTATCTCTAAAAACTATATATTTTATTATCATTTTTTTATTGATTGGGTACACATGTCTTTTTACCATTTCACATCCATTTGGTTCACAGTTCAATCGAAAGGTTGCATGTAAGTAGGGTTGACCTTATCTCAATTTTTAGTCAGGAATATTTTTCTCCCATATCCATAATCTTTATATATATTTTATATATGTCATTTTATATACTTCAAAAAAAATAAGGGAATTTAATATTATATTTTAAAATCTTTTAAAATGTTTAGAATTAAGATTTTTAACATTTTTCATACTAATTTTTTTATTTTCTTTATAAAGTGTGAAAATAATCTATTTTTAAACATTATCAGTATGAATATATTTTCCCACTTTTATAAATATTATTCTTATCAAATCTTCATTTTTAATTTTTCATGTTTTAAAAAAGTAATTTCTATTTCCATTTTTTCTTAATTTTCTATTATAAAATAAAATTTATCAAGGGAAAATGTTATTTATTATTATTTTCAAAGAAATATATAATGTTATTATAAGTGTTTTTCATCTATATCAACATCCTTTTATATTTCTTATGATTCATTGTAGATATGATTTGATGATGCTCTCTACCTTTTTTATATATATGACTTATTATGACATCTTAAGTAAGTTTCCATGAAACCCATTTCTTTCCCACATGTTAGTTAAGCTATGATTGGATTAGGAAAGATTTAAAATTCTTGGGCATTTACCATGAAAGTGATTCCACTTATTGACTTGAAATACATCTTCATTTCTCATGCCTTTTATTTCAATACAGATAATTGATTTCATAACATTATATCCATTAAAATATATATTGTAATTAATATATACTATATACAATTGATTGATGGGTGGTTACTAAGAATGTAATTCCATTTCTTTACTTGGGAAAAATAGAAATACTATATAATAGTTATTTCAATGCATGTGATTATTTATTACCAGGTAATGTTGATTATATATTGTATTGATTACTTATTCCTTTAATATTTTGAATTTATTGGACTTATTTAGTAATGAGTAGGTCCTGAAATTATATATCCCCTTGATGCATTGATTGGTCTCATGGGAAAAACTTGTTTTGGTATTTTATATATGTCTTCCCATTTATATATAATGTCTTATAAAATACATTTATGGAAAGGTAATTGTGATTTTGTGATGGTTAGGGTTATAAATTATATTTTCCAGGAATTATTTGATATATCTTGTGAGATAAACTAGTTTGGGTGTTCGATGCATTCCTACCCATTTATTTATAATGTCTAGGAATGAGGAATTAACAGTGTGAAATATTTATAATGCCTTAGTATAAAGCCTTGATGTTTTGAATTATTTATAATGACTTTCCACTAGGCCTTGGTTGTATGAATTAGATATTCAATATTATCCATTTCATCACTATAAAATAGTTATAGTATCCCATGTGATTATTTACATTTTTAGGTTATCCATTTATATATTTCATCCTGATAATAATATCTGTATGAAATTATTTGATTATTGTTTTATCCTTCCATATTATCCATGCCCTTTTTATTTTATGATTGCTTCTGATTTATGATACCCCTTACTAATCATATGAGCTCACTCATTTATTTTTTCCCTTTCCTTATAAAATCAAGATGTGTACTATGAATGATTTAGAGATATAGTAAAAAAAATATTAAATTAAAATAACTTTATCTTGTGGAAAAAATGTACACTAGGTGAAAAAAATAGGTCTTTCTATGTAAGATACTTTCCTAATTCACTAAAATACTAAACCTAGAAGGTAATGGGTATGTAAGGTATGATATTTTTGCTATTAATTATGTAATTATGGATCACTATGTTTGTTTTGTCATTGTTAATATCAATGAAGATATATAAAGAAAATGTTGTTAGAACTTGATTTAGGGTTGTGGGTTTAAATCATTAAAATTGGTATCAAATCAAGTTTTCAAAATGGTCACTTTCTTAATATTATCATTGAATTTAAAGTTCTTAATAAAATCAAAATATGATAGTATTATTATGATAAGATACATTCCTTTTATTGAGAACAAATTGAAATTGTGAGGATGAAATTTCATTAAGGGTTGATAATGTGAAAAATAAGGTGTTTTTAATAATATATTAGTTTTATGTTTTAGTTAAATAATATTACAATGAATTAAAATTTATTTAAGAGATATTAATTTTAATATCAATATATGACTTTATCTGGACTCAAAACATCTGATCAATATGTATAGATGGCATAGAAATTTATGTAACTTGTGGAAAATATCTTATAATATAATATAGGAAAAGTATCATATAAATATTATTTATTTAATATAAATTTTTTTTATGTTTAGATATGGATGAGAACATCAATTGGTGTTTCACAGTTCCTTCACAGTATAGGTTAAGTCAACATTGATTTCATAGTCATATGATTTGAAAAGGATAAGTTTTTTCTCAACTTCGAGAGATATATTTGATGAATAATAAATGATACTGACATATACTAATTAATTTTTTAATTAAATGAAAATTTAGTCATCTTAAGGCTTACCAAGTGCTTGTACAAGGTGATAAAAGTCAAAATAGTATCTTAAATGTGTTTTCATGATAAGGGGGAGTGTTAACATACATTATAAACAGTTTTAGATGAATATAATAATAGATAATAATTAATATTTACATTATTAAATTGATTTTAATTTTTAAAAATAGAATAGCCATCAGAAATGGTAACATAACACTGACGTAGTTCTAGTGCAAGAAAGAAAAAAAAATCAAAACTGGTTTCTTTAAAAAAATTACAGTGACATGGATTATATTTCATAGAGTCTTGCACAGTTTCAGATGATAAATTTTATATTTATGTAATGATTGTAATATTTAAAGATTAATTCCACATTCATCGAGATATTTTTAATTTTGAATTATAGGAATAACACAGAAAATGACTTTAAACTGTATTTAATGATAAAAATGATTTAAAAATTAATAAAAAATCATAATAAAAAATCTTGAGACAAGTGGCTTAATAATGAGTCAACTTTTATAAAAAACATGATAAGGTTATGATAGTAAGTTGATGATGAATTAGTGATGGTTGGGCCCCAAAATTATATAACCTCACCATGCTTCTATATGTATGATGAGATAAACTTGTTTAGGAATTTTGTGTATACCTACCCATTTATTTATAATGTCTTGGAAAAGGTAATTGAAAATTTTAAATAGTTATAATGTATTTGAATGAGGGCTTGATGTTTTTAATTATTTATAATGTATCGGCATGGGGCCTTTTTGGTATGCTTCTACTATCTAGGCCCATGAGTAATGACCTTGTGGGAGTTTCCAGCCATGATTTCCGAATGAGTCATGAATAATAGAAGTTTTTCTCAAGGTTGGAGGAATAGATGGGATGTCAACATTTAATTTTTACCTCCCAAAATGAAGAATAATAATTCTCTCCATGGTGATGATGATGATGAAATGACCCCATCCCTATAGATGGGATGTCAACAAAATTGGTATTGATTGATCATGTTGTTGAGGATATAATGCTTTCATCTGAGGATTCAATTATTCATGAGATGGGCATTGAGATATAAATTCCCTTATCCCATTATTATGGGATTGATCTAGAATCATCGTTCATTTCCCCAGGACCCTCTAGGGGTATGATTAACCTGGTGATTGTGATTGAGATATAAATTCTGCTAGCCCAATGGGTTGGGGTTCATTTGTAGCTACTATTGATATATCTTGAACCCACTGGGGAATTGAAGATCCAGGGGGTGGAGGTAGTGGTAGATATTCCCCCAACCTAATGAACTAGATTCACTCCTAGATGATTACTATGGAAGCTGTTACTTCATCCTATTTGATTTGTTGTTGTTGTGCTCATGTATGAGTTGGGTGCAATGGCAGTTGATGATGGAAGTCGGTTTCTATAGTATGTCATTGGGTTGATTGAAACTTCTGATTTCATGTTTGAAATTCATTCTCGTTTCTTCGAGGGGACCAATTTAGAGACTTTTTGGAAATCCACTTCCTTTGTTTTTTATGTCTTGTCATCATTGAAGAATGAGAGTTTCATTATAGTGACCAAATGGAATGAGAATTACCCAGTCCCCTAATTTAATTAGAGGCTATGACATTGTAGGACATTGTATCCAAAGGGTTATACTACTTTAGGGGTGCAGTAAAGTGTAATGATCCATACTTTCCCCATCATCAAATACAGATGCATGAAGTAACTTCATAGATCAGCTTATAAAGAATTGTGATGCAATAACAAAAAACATGTTGCAGATTTGCACTGTGCTTCTCTGATTTTGGATCCTGTGCCGAGGAGATACTAGTCAGATCTAACAGTCAACAGAGTTTGTTTATGGTATGAAGGTGGCCCTTTTATCCTAGATAAGGGAGGTTTATATTCATGAGTCGTTGATGATTAACCCAAATATTTTGTTATAGATATGGCATGTAGTCTTTCTATATCTCATATTGTATGTCACAGTTAGAAGTGGAAAGATGCCAGAATATGATGGGGTGGTTTTTTCAGGATAAACCTCTATATATATCAATTTCATATTCTTATTCATCTAACTTACATACCTCTATAAGATCAATCCATAGAATGTGCTTCTTAGGGTCATGTTTTGACTAGATTGGATTACTTCTAGATGTTTATGGGAAACTATATATGGTTGAATCTGATGTCTCTAGCACCTCTCTATATGAAGGTGTCTGAGTTTTTAACCCCTCTTTATAAAAAGGTTTTAGGGAATGGGGTGGATTTCCCTATCTATTGGAGATATCACAATGGGAAGTTTTAAAATGGAGGATATCAAGAGTAATCTTCCTATGATCCATATCAATTCAACCATGAGGAGGATTATTATGGTAATGATCATATTCTACTTCGGTTGAAGAGTTGATAGTCCCTTGGGGTGTTCAGAATTTGTCTTGAACATCCTCAAGGACACTGGAATTTAGTAGAATTGTGATATCAGCCTCATTCTACATCATGGATATAATATACCGACCTATCATATGCAATTTTGCAGAGATATGAGCCTACTGTATGGAATTTTCTGGACCTTGTTTATAAACATCTAGTAATGCGGGAGTACGATCCCACTTCTAAGAAGCTTCCATAATATGACAATGAACATATTCATTATGGATAGGAATATGATATTGTATCGATGCATGTTCCATTATCACATGTGAGACTTGGTCATAATGGGAGTAATATCCTGATACTGAACCTTTGCAATATGTCATTGGTCTTTTATGTCAGGGATATGATCCTACTCTGAAGCATGTTCTATTATCACATGGTGAGCCCTAGTTGGAACTAGAATATGAGCCCAGTCTAAATATTCATTCCCTATCAGAATATGATGATGAACATCCTAAATAGTATAAGGGATACGAGACTACATTAATATTTCCTCATAATGATGCTGGTGATATCATTCATCAGTGGAAGTAGGAATATTCACTTGTCTTATGTGATAATCAAGAATATTCTAGGAAGACTCACTAATAGGAATATGAGCATCTCTCGAGGTATATTCCATTCTCACTTGGTGAGCCCCAGTAGGTCAGGGATATGATCATGATACCAAGCCTTTGGATTATGTTGTTGGTCTTTTTCTATAGAAATATGAGCTTGTCCCAAGTCATGTGCCCCTATCACTGGGTGAGCCCCAACTAGAATAGGGATATGTGCCTGATCATGGGCCTTTGGAATATGTTTCTAGACTTTTTTGAAAGGCATGTTCCCCTTTCCCAAGGCAAGTTCCTCTCTCATGTGGTGTGCCCCAGTTTGAATGGGAATATGAGCTAGGTATGACACTTCATCCTTTACCGAAATATGGATATAATCCTCCGAGATGGGGGTAATAATTTTCACTTGCTCTGGAGAAACTACTTGTTTATAATGTTCATAGTGTTGAGATACCCCAAGTGTAAGGATGTGAATATGTGGCTATCCCTAAATCTATACTAGTTCTAGAATATGCCGACAGAGTTCTTTAGCTGTTTCTAAGATGTAATGGCATTTTACCAAAGTGAACGCTTGGATATAAGAGTTAATTTTTTTTCTCCACTATATAATGGTATATAGCTTCAATTGATGTGGGGATATGATCCAACTTATATCCTCATTGTGCCACTAGGATATGTCGATGGACTTCTTGAATGGGGGGTATGCATATGTGCCTCCTCGTTCCTACTGCATGAAAATGACCATAGAATTGTTCTGAATGAGCAGGGATATGAGCCTTCTTGTTGGCTATTTCCAAAATATCCTGGTAGACATTATCGGTGAGAGTGGGGATATGATCCCACTCATGATTATCTAGAGCCTTTCACACCCTATGTGTCTTCCTTGTATCCCGTTCATGGGTGTTATAGGTGGAAGTGTGCTAGGTGGTACCCTCAGCATGCGACTGAAGGTTACCAATGGGATAGATCTAGAAACAATATTTGATAGGATCCCTCCTCACCAACCCTTGAACCAAAATATATCCATATTTTTCTCTGTGATGAACCTTCTTTAGATACTAATGCAGGTAATTTTCATGCTTCAGGGATAAAATTTAAAATTATTTGTCTATAGAAACAAGGACCACTTGATTTACTATATATTTTTATGGATGATACAGACCTATTGGTTTCAGTACATGAAGAACCTTGTAAGAATCCTTGATGCTCACGATCGTACCATGTTGATGGTATTTATGGACCATTTCATTCACCACCCCATGCTAAATATGTTGGGTGAGTGAGGTCATTATAAGGCCCGCATGGGTTTCATATGTAGCTGATTTTATAGAAAGGTTGATGGATGAAGACATTATATCAGATCGAGGTGTTATTGATGGGAGAATTATCTGCAATCTTGTAGACAAAATAAATAAGGTCTTCTATCATTTCACCATTATAATAATGATATGTACTTAATCAAATATGCATGGGTAACACAATTTTCCTTTTATTTTTGATCTAGCTATTCTAATCATGTGGGATTTTCAAAGTGAGGATGGACTTATTTCATGCGAACCATGACTGTAGAGGATTAACAGTAAGATCCATGTCATAGTTCACAAATCATATTTTTATTTGATATTTTCACCTCAGGTTCACCATTTTATTTTGTGTATGAAATTTATACAAAATGTCCTAATGGATAATAATCAAATCATTTTTACATTTGGGAGATTCACATATGGTTCACCATTTTTGTTTCTCTGGAAGAACGTGGATGGATTTAGTCTGGTGTTTTGATTGTGGGGGGTGGGGGTTCAATGTTCTACAAAAAATTCACATCAAGATCACCATATTTCAAAATTTCCTTGAAACTCCAAATGGTTCCTACATCAATAATTTGGTATGTACCTGCTTTCTAAAAATAGGTGGTTAGCTAGGGTTTCAAATCCAATGATTCTTAAGAACTCACATAGGTCGAGAGGATGAGAGTTCAAGATCATCACACCGTTTTTTGGGGGGTGGGTGGGGAATTGTTTCCTACTTCAGGACTCTCTTATATATTTAAGATATGTTCAAGAATATCTTCCTAATACCGATAGAATACCGATTTCCCTAAAAAATGATCATAGGTTAATTATCTTTATATACAAAGAGAGGGATGTCTGGATGGTGAATCCATATGTGTGTATCCTAGGTTATTTATCCATTTCCCGTTGGTGGGTATCCTATTATATGTTCAGTCCATATAACCAAGAACTCTAGATTTTATTGTTATTCAAGGATGCAGTTAACATTTCAAAGATAGGATTGATCCATTATGAGGAATACTATGTATCATATTTTATAATAAGAATAAAAACCCACATAGTTTATTAAACTCGTACAGTTTATCATCGTACAAAAAGGACATATGTGTGGGAACATGGACACTATGTATTGAGGTCTAACCTCAATAAGGTATCCTACGTATCCTCATTATGGCAGGAATTAGAGTTATTATATTTCATTCATTCCCCTGGTAATTTTCCCTAGGTATATACCCTTGTATGTTGGGTAGTTATATCATTCCTCTAATTAAGGATTTACACACTGTGGTTTCCCTTATACATGGGACATATCTTATTATGTTGCTGATCAGGTCTTACACACTGAGGTTTCCTTTGATTGAATGATCCTTATGAGTTGAATGATATTACTACTACAATTAACTAACCCCACATGAGTTATTATCGATGTTGGAAACATGGGATATTGAGTAGTCAGTCTCATTTCTTATGAATACAGGACTTGTTTGTTGGGATAATCCCTTTGGATATTAAATGGGGAGATTGGGCCATAGAAAGGAATCATATGTATCCTTGTTAATATAGGAATAATATCCACTATATTTCAATTGTTTGGGGATTACACAATGAGTTTTCCCTTGTCTATAGGTAGGACAAGGTTATCATGTCCTGATATTCCTTATTTACCTGGTCTACTTGTCTTCCTAACATTCCTTGATTGTCTACTTAACATGTTAGAGAATATCTACCTATCATTTCCAATGAAAATCATAAAACCTAATGGAATTTTCCAAGGGAAATTTCATAATATGAATGTCATGTTAGGAGTCCATCACATGACCAAGGTTGGCTTGTCTGGAGGGCATTTTAAGAACGAAAAGGCTTATCCTAGAGGCCATCACATGATCTTAGCTGACATGCTTGGAGGGAATCACTTGATCGAGATGAATTTCCCTTGTGTCATCATGAAATATTCTTGGAATTCTTGGAGGGTGTTGTGATAGTTAATTTGACATGTATGGAGAGTGATTCATGTCATAGGGGACTTGTTTGGGTGTCATCGTGAAAGTCAAATGACATGTCTAGAGGATGTTGCAAGATCTGGATGGCTTTTATGGAGGATTTTTTTAAAGCCAGTTGATATGTCCTGATGTCATTGAGATACTTAGTTAACATACATTGGTTCTACTATATGGTTTGGGAGACATGTATAGAGGTCATCGTGAGGTCTGGAAGGAGAATTTGGAGGGTTTTATTAGACTTGGGTGGCATGCCCAGAGGGCACCATATGACTTACTCTGATACATATAGAGGACTTCACATGATCCTAATAGTATAAAAAAGGATAATTTCATGATCTAGATGACATTTCCTAGTGTTGTTTCATAATTTTGGTGGTTCATGCAAAGATCATGAGGGACATCATATGTGTTATTCACATAACTCACTTATATTTTAGTATTTGTTCAATAATTTTTTTGTATATTCCTTATATTTTTTCAGTGTTATATTGTTTTAAGTCTCATGTGATTTAGTAGATATGTGGGATCTTATTTACATAACCTTCCATAAGCCCTTCGCGTGATCTAGGAATGATCATGCGAAGTGCACATGCATACTGCATGATCTCTCTAGTTGTTCACTATATTTTAATTGATGGAGAACCTTTATGGTCATAAAATCAGCAAGTATGATAAATCCACTCTGATTATTTGGTTGTCTAGTGAAAGGATCCAATTAAATATTTTTTTTATTCTATCTTGGGAGATTTATAGGCATCGTCACCCTGATTATTCGCTACTCTGCGCAGTGTGAATCACATAAATCCAGCTAGGAGTCGATGGTGGGATTTTATGTATTACCTTCACAAGATTAGGAAACCGATTGGAAGGACTTATCATGATATTAGGTGACTTTTATGGGACCATTCATGAGACAAGGATGGATTTCCATGGGACTTTTGTGAGATCAAGCCATCATGTTGAAGTGATTTTGAGAGGTCTTGTGGAGTGCACAAGAACATCACATGAAGTTTATGACTTCAAGAGCCTCCCAAATTTTCTATTTCATTTCATTTTTTATTTCTCAACATATTGGTGATCTTGAGAACTTTCACTGGTGTTGTTGTAAACTATCAATCTCTCCACCGATGATGTGCCTCGTGACCAACAAAGGGTCATACGGTGATGCAAAGGAATTGCATGGACAAACCCTTCTATTTTTCTTATGGCGGTGAAGGGGGAGCACAAGACTGCTTTGACCTGTCTGAAGCCCTTCATGTGGTGAGGGTGACATGCTAGTGATATTTCATTATATGTGGAAGACATTTCACCAGGCCTTTTTAGTGTCTTTCAAACTTCCAAGGCGTGTCAAGTGATTTTTACAATCACAAGAGGATCCCACCTTTCTCCCTTTTTATTTATTTGTTTATTTTAAAAGGGTCTGGGTTCTTGTGAGTTTACTTAAGTTTTTTGGAGGAAAATAATACCCCTCATTGGTGATACATCATGTGATCAAAAAATTTATTATGGTGATGCATGATAATTATCATGGAATAACCCTTTTTCTTATTTTTGGAGCCAAATGGGGAGCACAAGACTACCTAGACATGTTCGAAGCCCATCACATGACGGGGGTGACATTCCAGTGTGCCCTTGCATGGGTTGGAAACAATGTCATCAGATATTCCATAGTGTCTTGTGTTTTTAATGGGTTTATCATGTTATTTTTATGACCATAGGAGTCTATCACCTTTTTTATATTTTCCTCCAAATTTTCCAAGTATTTTTGGATGGCTTGTGAGGTCCTTGTTTCCTGAAAATTCACGTGACATTGGGTAGCTCATCTGGTAGAAATAGTATGATCAAAACTTGTATGGGACACCCTTGTAAGAGTAGTACTTTTTAAAGGAGCTCTTTGGGATCTATCCAAGGTCATATTTTTCACATGCACCCTTCGCGTGACCTTCTGAAGGTCTCATGATTTCTTGTTTATTGGATCCTTATGTAATCTGTGAGTTTTTTCCACCTTCTCTTCCTTTGTTTTGTGGGAAAATAACACCCATGTTTATGTATTTCTTCTCTTTTGCATATTAAAATTCTAATTTATCATGAATCAACATGATTTTAATATGGTTTCGGGTGATTTGAAATTTAAATTCTTGTGTGTTCTCCCTTATTTTGTTTTTTTCATAATTCTTTTGGTGATTAAATTTCCAAATTCACAAATTGTGTCAAATCAGACCAAGAATAACCAAATGGGGGAAAACATAAGGATTTAAAATAAGATGACCCATGAATATTGGGGGATCATATTGCCACTATTTTATGGGTATTAATTTAAAGTTGTTTTAAGTAATTAATCACCAGACTAAGGTACTGACATTTTAAATACACAATTATTTTTTATCAGATCAATAAATAATAATTTAATTGAATACCTATGTTAAACCATTTTCATCAATGATTTTATATAATATGGAAAGATTTTTTTTTAATTTTTCTTAATTGAATTAAAACCTCAGAACATATATTTCTAGTTTTATTCCCCTTTTTCATCATTATATGGTTTTAAAAATTGTTTCATTTCTTTTATTTCTTCACAAATTTAATTTGTTTGGATAATTGGATAATGGGGGAAACATTCACTTAGAATTTCTATATTTTCATTCCTAATAGGATTGACCCCAACTTCAACTAGATACTTAGTTAGATGGTTGAGGGAATTTAGTAGACACATATTTCAATGGGAATTCCATAATTATTCAAGGACTAATAACTATTAAGGAGAATTTTAAGATTGACTTTAATGGTACAAAAAGAAATTTCAAATTAAATAATGTTTGAATAAATATTAATTTATTTATTTAGGAAAATAATATTTATTTATTCATGATTTTAGTGTATTTTATTTAAATAATAATATTATTATTATTATTTGGACATCGGTTCACTAAGGATTAAGAAAATAATAAGGGTCCCTACATAATTCTTAATTCCTAACCATAGTTCTATTTAAACCATGTTATGAAATTTTCTAAAACCCGATCAAAATTCTATCTATTTTCACAATTATTTATAGAGAGGATCCTCTAAAGACATAGAGAGATCCTCCTTTGGAATGATTTTATGAACAAAGATCAATTATGATCCTCCACTAGAGTGATTCTTTCTCTTCTATAAGGATAATATTGTGATAAAATTTGGTCACCACAAGTGTTAGATCCATCTTCTCTAGCAGCTAGATGATTCTATATTAATGACTGAAGGTTCACAGAACATTTTTAGATCACTAATCTAGGGAATCAATCATTGATTCCTCTAATGAAATGAAAATAATACAAGTGGTATTTATATGATCATTTAGAACAAATATTTAATTCAATTAAATGTAATTATTTATTCAAATAATAGAATTATAAATTATATTTTAAAATATCCTCTCACTTATTTGTTTCAGGTATCTGTCAATTAATATTTATTTTATGTCTATTGTTTCTCAAGTTTTTTGTCATGTATACCTCATATCATTCCCTGATTACAAAAAAAATCCAAGGTGGGAATGCATAATTGGGTATTTTGTTACACTTGTAACATTCAAGTGGTATCAGAGTGGTCACATAATAATTAATAATAATTTATTATTCATTGAACCAGTATAAATTTTTTTTGTTAGTTTTGTTATTGAGGTGTATTGTTCTTTAATCTAAAGATTAATTATTATTTTTTTAATATATATATGATTTATTTATGTTTTATATGAACTTAAACATATTAAGAATATATGAATAATGATGTTATATTCCACCATGTGGTGCTAAAGAATTTTTATGGAAACAAAGATACTCAAAGTGTGACCAAAAGTACATATAGTGTACCATGGTTCACTAAACAAGGACTTGTTGTGGCATACACGATGTTCCAAACAGTAAATAACACTTGGTGCATTTAATTCACACTATTTATTTACCAAGGAAACTTTGCACTTGGTTTTTCAAGTTACACAACAGGTAGCGGGTGCACATACCCTATAATCCATATGGTTTAGCTGTGAAATTTGTGCCAAACGTGTTGTCAAATAAGTGTCACACAATTCCTTGGAATTGAAGCTATAAATATTAATGAGAACCTAACATGTAGCTGGATAAATTACATATGAATCATTCTCCCCACATCTAGAGAACATTCCATGTTGGTAGGTAGGTTTCATGGATCCATGAAAAGGTGAATACATAGTGTTTATCTCATTAATACACACTATATATCTTGGATAAGATAAATTCCTAGTCCCTAGGAATATATCCAAGATACACATAAATCTATAATTATGAATTGTATATTCTTATTACATTCCTTGTAGTCACCCATTAATGAATAAAATTTAATTAAATATTGAATAATTAATTTCATCATTTAAAATCTGATTACATTTTCAACAACTTTTCTATTGAGTATACAACAAGGTTTTCAAAATTAATAAATAATCAATTAATTTCGTGTAATTTCTTGTAATTGATGGTTAAACTGTTTATTTTCCATGATGTATTATGTTATGGGTATCACCAAAACCTTTGGATAAACAATAAGATAAAAGAAATTATTAATTAATTATTTAATTGAGTTGATTAAAATACATTTATCTTAATAATATAGAATGAATTGAAGTTAATTTTAGGTTGTTTACTTTTTGGGTATTCATTGCATATATGTGGATGACCATGGGATTTAATAAGCATGTTTATGTGATTGGTTTATTTAATTTATTATTATTTCATGTTATTTTAATTATTTATTAAATTAAATAATGTTATGTGTGTTTTCCTCTCCCCTTATTTTGTAAGGGAAATTGTTCCTATGATTTGTTTTATGTAAACACCCTTTTTCCAATCCTTTGTTTCTCCTATCCGATGAGTGATTAGTAATTATGTAATGAATTAATATCCCAGGTGAGTGGAGGTAGTTCATGTTTAGAGCCACAGTGAAACCAATCTAGAGGTTATGTAGGAGCATGGGTGGAATATTGTAACTCAAAAAGAAATATTTCTAAGAGTTTATTCCCTAGGGTAAATGACCAGTTTCTCACCACCTAAATAAAGAAACCATTAGAAAATATCATGGTCATACCACTTTATTAATTTTATTTCTATCAGTTGTATGGTAACTTATTTGTGGATGTTTAATCCGTAAATTAATTAATTAATAAGCATGAAAGATGAAATTAATATAAAATTATAAAATGTGTAAACTTTATCCCAACATGGTCAGTCAATTAAGTGGAATTAAATTAATATTAGAAAAAATGTAATAAGATAAAATGGGTAGTTAACACATAAATATTAAAAAAACTTAAAATTAAATATTTAGTTAGACAAGCCTTCCATTACTTGAATGAGAATTCCACTATATAAATAAGTGTTTACATAGACAAAGTCAAGACAGTTACTTCTATTGGGGAATTATTATAAGGTTTTTGGGTCAATTTAACCAAATTGTTAAAGGGTGTAATGGAAAAATTCTATCCAATACTATTTTCGAGGCAAGTATTGAAGAAACTTATTCCAAGGATTCCAGGATTGGTAATTCCTCTCAAGACATCAAGGTGCGGTGAGTTAATGAAGTTAGAATGTTATACCGATAATAATTTATTTGATTAATTCCATGGCCAAAGTCTATTATATGATAAGGAATGATTGGATACTTTCCACTAGAATATCTATGTGATATGATTTTCCAAAACCAATGGTGAGGTATATTGAGTATCAATAAAATTGTAGAAGATTCATAAATAAATTAATTTTATCATCAATTTTGTAATCCAAATAAAGTAATAAAACTTTTTCTTATTTGTTGTTGAAATGTAAAGACATAAGACTTCCACTATATCACCACAATAAATACTTGAAAAGGATAACCTTCTCACCAGCTCAAATTTCTAGGAATGGTATAATATCTTGCAAGTCATACTGCACCATGATTGAAAATTATATGTGTCAGAAAAATCCATTCTTGATGTTCCTAACAAAGAGGCTAATGAGGATTAAATCTATCTCTCTATGAAAGATATGGATGATTCTAAAAATTTCCAATGTTTCATGCTATCACCCATATAAAGTGATATTTTAAATCTAGTCAAGGATATTGAAGCGTATAGAATCATGTCTCACCTACATGATCTTTATCAAGAGAAAGAAATTCAAGAGATATATCAGATCACCAATTCAATATTCAAATTAAATCTTGGAGGGTTGGTTCCAGATGGGCTTCATGTAGTCAAGATTATTGGATACATAGAGCACTTTTACATCACGGGGTTTAAGATCCTTGATATACTCCACACAAATCTAATTCTATACTCACTGCTTAACAGTTTCATCAGTTTCATTATTAATTATAATATGAGAAACATTAATAAGTTTCTCTTGGAAGTCCCTACATTGATCCTTCATATTTTAAAGGACATAAAGTGTGAAAACCCAATAGTCCTTACGGTGGATAAGAGTAAGTACAAGTTAAAGTGGATAAAGACTCCTTCCAAGTCCAAGGATATTGAGAACCATCCTTACATGAAAAATAACATTAAAATATATGGAAATGAAAATGATTAAAATATTCTTCCATGCACTAAGATGATCCACTATAAGAAGAACTAAACCATGTTAAATAAGTAAGGGGAATCTTCTATTTCATTCCTTATTGATTGAAATATTTCTATAAGTAAACATTGGTGATTATATAAAATTTTTGGTTCCCACGTTTTTACTCAAATCTATGAACCTTGTGGATTTCAAAAAATTTATATAGGTGAGGTGGAGATATGGTATGATAATGGCGTGAGGATGAATTCTATTTCCATTAGTGACTACTAAATTCCATTACCAACTAGGTTGGTCTTGGTTTTAAAATATCAATTTATGTACCAAAAGTTACCAAGAATATAAATTCTATATCCTTCCCAGATACTGATCATTTTATTTTCAAGTTTGGAAATAAAAGATTTTTCTTTTATAAAGAAAACATATGTTGTGGAATGAAAAATTTAAATAATGATAATTATGTATTAAATTAAGGAAATAATGTTTTGAGAATTGATAAAGAATCAATCTCACATGACACATTTCACAACCAATTGTGCCACCACTTTCTAGGTCAAGTAACCATGAAGTGTTTAACAAAGATCTATCAGGATGGTTATATAAAATGATTTGACCTAAACCCACTTGATAAATGTCGAACTTGTTTTTTTGTAATAAAAGGTTTTAAGAAAAAATGACCAATAACTTGTTTTACAGACAAGGTAAAAGGGTAATAAAGATTCTAGAATTGGTAAAAATAGATGCGCGTAGAATTTTTTCAATAAAATTTGGTGTTGGATATTCTTACTTCATGAAAATTAATAAATACAAGAGTATATATTGAAACATCTACTTTATGTGTTATGAGTTAAAATCTTTTGATAAATTCAAATATTTTAATAACTAAGTATAAAATCAACTTGGTAAGAAGATAAAAAATTTTCAATCGATTTATGTGTTGAGTGTCTTATCTAAGTCTGTCAAATTTTTATGGGATTATTATATTTTATCTCATCTCACTCCACCTTAAACACCACAATTGAATTTTTCAGGTGAAAGTAGCAACCTTACCTTTTTTGACATAGTGAGGTGAATTATGATTCATCAAGATATTTGATTATCCTTTTGAAAATATGAATGAAAATATAAATTATACAAAGTATACCAGGTTCCAACCAAAGAAGAAAATTATTTCCCATAGTAGTTGTGTATTTGGAAGAAACTTTTATTGTAATACTTGTATGCATGGGGGTGTTAGGCATTTGTTAAGGCCTTAAAAAGAAAAAAACATTCACACCAAAGGCATGATGTTTATATTTATAGGATATAAAGAATTTTACCTGTATAACCCTTTAGATAAAATAAATTTGGTAAACCATACTCCCACCATTATAGAGTAGGAACGCCTCTTTAAGCATGATAATGTGAGAAATATTGTCTTTGAGGATGTTTATGATCAATATGAAAAGAGTTAGTGCGAGAACAGATTCCATAGGTTCCCTGTAGAAGAAGTTCATCTTGAAACACTAGTTTTAAATATAAGCACTAGAGAGGTTATAGAATCAGAAATATAAGGTTTTCTAGTCGATAAGGATGATTAATCAATATTAGTTGAAAATATTGTTCCTCCTTCCTACAAGGATGGATAATAGAGATCAAAATATGTTATATAGAATAAACCCATGAATGTTAAATTCCATGTATCAGAACAGAGTATGTGTTCTGGTTGATCCACCATTTATGTAAATCACATTGGGAAAAAATGGGTATTCAATAGAAAACTAGACATTTAAGGTAATTTAAATACCTTTAAAGAATGGATAGGGGATAATGGGTATAAATATAATCAATGAATTGGCTACAAATAAACCTTTTATATAGTCATAATGTTTAAATCCTTTATAATTCTAATTTCCATAATAACTTTCCAATACAATGATATTTGGAACATGGATGTAATTTTTTTTTTCATTAATATGAACATTCAAAAATATTTTTATATGATAGAACCAAAAGGGTTTATAACTCTAGGAAATGATTATAGAATTTTCAAGCTATAGATATCTATTTATGAATTAAAAAAAGTATCTAGGTCATATAACATTTGGTTTGATGAATCTATAAAAGAGTTTGGTTACATAAATAATGAATGTGATCCATGTATTTAAAAGTGATTTAGTAGGAGAATAGTCCTATTCCAAATAGAATATATTGATGAAATATTACATATTAGAAATAACATACTAGTTTTAAAATCAATTAAGAATGAGATAAACAAGCATTTCTCCATGAAGGATTTAAGTGATGTAGCACATATCATTAGACTCAAGATCATTCATGATAGATATAAAAGTATGATTGGACTATGTAAAAGTACATGCATTGACCAAATACTAAAGAGATTTAGTTTGGAACAATCTAAGAGGGGATTGGTTCCAGTGCCATTTGGTTTACATCTCACAAAGAAAATGTGTCCTCAGACACAACATAAGAGGAACAGAATTAGTAAGATCCCATATTCTTATATGATAGGATATATCATGTATTCCATGTTATATACTAGGATTAATGATTCATATTATTCCATAATGATAGGTATACATCATACTTATCCAGGATAACAATATCAGACTTCTATTAAGGACATCTTTAAGTATCAGAGGTGTACTATGGATATGTTCCCAATATATAGATGAGATGAGTATATAGTTGTTAAGGGATACAGTGATGTTAGTTTAAAAATATATCATAATGATCTAAATTCATATTCAAGTTATGTATTCGGTCCAAATGAAGAAGATTCGATTTGGAAGAGTTCAATGAAGTCAGATGTCCCTAATTCTATAGTGGACTCCAAGTATATAATATCTTCTAATATATCCAATTAATTAGTTTAGATAAAAAACTTCATACAAGATATCAATGTGGTTCCTATTATTAAATACATCTTCATATTGTATTATCAAAATACTACAATGGTGGATCTCAGAATGGAGACAATGTATCATGAAAAGATGAAGAACATACTTTCAAAGTATCACCTCTTGAGAAATTTTTCTCAAATGGGTGAATTCACTATGATAAGAGTTTCCATGAAAGAAAATATGGAAAATCCCTTGAATACATCCTTATCTTAGAAGAAGCATGAATATCATGTAATGGCTATAAAACTTAAGGATGTTAATAGTTAGATTCAATGAAAGTGGGAGCCTGTTGGATTTATTTTCCTAGCCATAATTTCTATGTACTTTATGATTACCTATATTCATGGATTTTTGAATATTAATAAATTTTTATATCACTGTGATTATTATTCTATATGACTTAGCATGTGATAATTTCCTAAGTGTACATGTTGCACTAAAAGGTCATAATAGTTCTTTGATACGATTAGAACCTTGAAGTTCCATGAATGTACACGTAAATATATGTTCTATGGATAGATATATAATTTTATAGGACAAAAAAGACACAATCTATCAGTGGTAGGGGACTAATAAGAAATTGTGACTTCTTCTAATGACGTTCTTACCAAATAATCTTAAGAAAGGAGATATGAGATCTTGGCCCACCTTTAAAAAATCAAAATTTATATGTGTCATTAAATATTTCTATCCATGGACATTTGTAATGGTCCTTGGACTTAAAATTATTATTAATGAATATAACGAGTCATATACTATTATGTTTTTTCATAAACATGATGACATATGTTCATGGTGAAGTTAGGTATGTTGGATGTGTCACGATTGATTTTATATTAATTAATAACTTGAGAAATGATTTTTCCATTTTTTTAATGAATATAAATTAATATCTTTGTCCCTGTGATGGGAATGAAACTACTTAATTAAATCCACAAACATAGTGTTCTATTAGAGAGTTCATTTCAAGAAATTTAAAGAATGTGAAATCAAACATATTGGTTTATGACAGTAGTATGCAACCTTCTTGATTAAAGAAATCAAGATAAAGGGATTATATTACATAGTGTATGTTTCTAGTATTTTACATGTCATTGTGACATTGACTAATTTCTATATGGAATCGTTGATGGGTTTCTTGATACTAACATTGGACTTTAGTTGGTGTAGCCAAATGCCACTAAGAAAGGGGTCTAGAGGTCTACACACTAATTGTATTCATAAAGTCAGTTAAATTCTATAGGAATTTAACATATTGGAAAAATATTAATCCTATATATAGTATAATAATTATTCATGTTAGTCTAATTATAATTATTCACTCACCAGTTATTCGAGAGAATATATGTATGTGAATTGAATATTTATAAATATTTATTCAATAAGTAATTATTTATTTAATTACATGAATATAGGAAATTTATTTATTCTATTTTATTCAAAATTCAACAAAATATTTATTTATTTAGTCACAAGAATATTTAATTGATATTTATTCACTATTTTATTAAATTAAATATTTATATATTTATTGGATAATAATTAAGTGGCATTTATTAAATTAAAATATAATAATTATTTAGGGGATGATAAATAAAAGGGGGGTTAGAGAATTGATTTTAATGGTCCGATGAGAAATTTCTTATTAAATATTATTTGAATAAATATTAAATTATTTATTCAAGAAAATAATATTTATTTATCTGTGAGTTTAGTAAATATCAATAAAATAATAATAATATAATATTATTATTTAAATATGGGTTTTTTGAGGTTTAATAAAATAATAATGTCCCTTACATAATTATTATTCTATAACCCATGCTTTGTTTAATCTGGTAGTACCATTTTCCAACACCCTATCCACATTCTACCATTTTGAAAAATGAGTTCTAGAGAGGATCATTTTAAGTTATAGAGAGATCCTCCACTAGAATTCTATAAAGAAAACAGAGAAATTACCCTCTTCTAGAAGAGAGATTTCGTTTCACCTTGGAGTATTCTATTATGATCAATAATGATCCCTTCAACTATAACATCCAATCGTGGCATCTCTGAGAGGATTCTATGACAATTATTGGAGGTTCAAAAAACACTTGTGGATTACTATTAGGGTGAATATATTATTTATTCCTATGAAAAAATTATGATATAATAATAGGACTTCATTTGATCATCAACAATGAATAATGAATTATATAAAAGGAAAATATTTATCAAAATAAAACAATTATATATTATATATTAAAAAATCCTCTCTCTTATTGGTTATGGGTTTCTGTTGATTAATATTTTTTAATTTTTGTTAGTCATAGAATCCTTTATAATGAATATCTCAAATTATTCATTGATTATGAAAAAAATATGAGTTGAAAATTCTTAATAGATACTCCCAATACACCCAAAACCTTCATAAGTTCCACAAGATCTTGTGGAAGGGGAGTTATTCAATGAGACACATACTATGTAGGATGATTAGAACCAAAATATTGGTTTCATGCTCACTATGGTGGGTGATATATTATTAAGTAATTATAATTAATCTCCATCCTACTAGGACATAGTAAATGGAAGTAAACTATAATTTAAATGTTCATATGAATTTAGAAAAATGGATTGTGTGTACTAAAAGCATGTATGTGTTTTGGTTCTTTCTCCAATTGATATAAAGTTGTTGGTGTGAATTAGAGAGAAACTATTCATGGGTGGTACAAGCATGGTACCGATAAGTGTTTATTGGTTATACCATTTTATCATGATTATATTCATTTGAATTAAACATTTCATAACAACTCTCTATGATCATACTACAGGGAATTAAATTTCAAGGCCATCATTCATAGAATGTGTCTATAGGATGGAACCAGAACTGGTTAGTGACACTATATAATTCCAATAAGGAATTAAAGTTACAGAGATACATTTATGGATTAATTCAAGCATTGTGATTATATAATATTCACTCTAATTTTTTTTTACTTTTTAATAAGAGTCTAGTGGGAGCGTCACAATTTTAGAAGTAAAATATATTTATTAAAAATGGAAAATAGTTATTATTTTTTATGTTAGTTAGGACTAGTTTGAAAGTAAATCTCTAAATATTTACGTAATATAGCAACCTAAGTTCCATGGGAAAAAATCTAATGAGCTATAATTATGGTTTTCTTATACCAAGTCAAAGTATATATACATAAAAGGTATTTAAAAATAAATGTTTGTACAATTTGAGAGAGATTTGTTTTCCAATATCACATGGAATAAATCCATATAGAAGACATGTATGTGATAAATGAGGAGACTGAAATGGTGAGTACAATTCCATATGATTTAGTGATGGATCTATCACATATTCCATTATATATACTAGATATGATACTTCTAACACATATATTATAGTGGTAAAATATTATATAAATCTAATAGAACTGCATGGGAAGTAGTCAGAACTATCCCAGAAATTACAAAGGATATATACCTGGTATATGAATGGGAGACAATTAAAGTTAATAAGGGGATATAAAATAGTCTTCCTATCGATGAATTGATATATTATCATATTTAGTCTAAATAAATGAGAGATAGAATATCATTAAATCCAATGGAAATGATATCTAAAAATATTAAGAATGTTTCTAGTTTTGATGCAGCTAAAGAAGAGTTATAAAATATGAAACAATTCGTTATAGTTCCTGTAATCGTACCTAAAAAGTAAAGTATTTTCATAATATAAATTATTATAATATTATAAAATCGGTACTAGATAAGGAGTTAATTTTATGATAGAGGAAAAATGGAATATATTTGGTGATTTAGTCACATGAGGAGTTTTACTAATTGAGTTGAAGTTGCAGGTAATAGAGTAGCCATGTTGGAAAACATGGAAGGCCTAGTGACTATATCTCTAACTCAAAATAATCATGATCTTATTATGTGATCTCTAACATATTTATTATTTGATAATTGGATGTAGTGAAAGTGGTTGAGTTGTGAAAGTGGTGGAGTTGTGAAAGTGAGTACCATATACCCAACTTGAACAGTAATTTTGATTACCTTATCATATATATATAGAGAGTTATGTATAATTTATTCTTACTACAATAGTGTTCACACTTATGTGTCTAGTATTTATATTGTAATGCATTTGGATTATTTATCATATCAACAATTTATGGTAGTTTACTTCTATAATGATAACCTTAAGATACTATGATAATAATCCTAAAAATATGTACTATAGTCTATATATGTTATACTGACAGGACATAGATGATGTTAAACCATTAGGTTCTACAGAATCATAATAATTATGTCTTATTCCCATGATGTTTTCACATGGTGATCTTGAGTATTAGATATCATGATAAATGAAACATCAATAGGAACACCACATGTTTTGGGTGTCATTTGTTAATCCTAGATGTGAGCATGTGTATTTACTACTACAAAAACAGGCAAGGGAAGCACCACCTATTATTAGCACTAAGAAAAAAGAGCTGATAAAGACTCCCTTTATCAGCGCTTTTCTAGTGCTGATAAAGATTCCCTTTATCAGGGCTAAAATTTTAGCGATGATAAAACCATAGTCCTATTTTATAAAATGGGGTGCACAGTGCCTTATGTTTATCACTCCGTAAAGCTCTCGCGGTGTTATACCCCTATGACAACTCCCCCCCAATCTTCTCTTTGTCTGACCACTTCTGCTAGCCCTACTCTGCTGAAATCCCTACTCTGCCGCGAACCCTACTCTTAATCTTCCCCCTATAACCCCTTCCGCGGATCCTCCTCCCTACGAACCCTACTTCTACTCCTCCCTGCTTGACCCTACTCCCCACGAACCCAACTTCAAGTGTTTGGGATTCCTTTCGATGAGGTTTGATTCTCAGCTTCCCATCTTTGATCTTTGGTGATTTATCTACTCATCATCATCCATTTCCTTTTGTTCTTATTCTAATATTTAATATAGTGGTTTAGTGTTTTTTGGGTTGTGTTATGTGTTTCGGATACGTTTAGATTATTTTTTGGTTTAGTAGGTTGATTAGTGGTTTCTCATGGTGCAGTTGTAGTTGGAGGACATTTCTTCTTCACCTTACGGTGTGAAATGAGTTATAAAGCTTCATTGAGGTATGGAATCCATCATTTATCTTTATTGTGTATCATGCGGGAGGGGATTATTTTCATTTAAATCTATAAAAGATGGTTGTGATTGCTTAATAAAAGATAAGGAGTTTACAAATTGAAATTAAAGGGTAAATGGGTTCTATTTTCAAGTTTTTACAACCTTATTATTATTTATAATATTATGATTGCACAAGATAGAAATTCCACTGAAAATTATAGCCATTGAGGTCATTATTTAAACTCAATGATATGCTATGTGGTTGATGCTTTTTTTGTGATTAATGTGATATCACCCTAATATGGAAATTATCTAACCACTTACATTTGGATAATAAAATGGTTTCACTTGGCTACTGGTTTGTTTCTTATATCCCTTAAAAAATAAAGTGTAATGTGATCAAAGACCCTTTGTAAATCTTTAAAATGATATTGATTTATTGTGACGTGTGGCCATGCTTGTGGGGTGGGAATGCGTGGTTGGGAAATGTGTGGATGATGGTTGTTGGGTGTGATTTTGGGGAAGAGAGGTGGTTTTTTGGTGTGCTTTTTGGGTAGTGAGGTGGTTGTTTGGATGTGATTTTTGAGGTGGTGAGGTGATGGTTTCTTTGTGCTAAATGATTGGGTAGTGATGAAATTAATATTTTTTTAATAATGATTTAAATGGAATTGGTTGGTTTGGTTAATGGGATGGAATCAACTGATAATTAATTAAATGGTGGGTTGTGTGGTTAAATGTGGTTGATGCTAAATAATTAAATTAATTGGTTGGATAATGTGAATATTTTGGAAATGTGAAATGAGGATTGTGGATTATTTTGTAGTGTTATGCATTTGGAGGTGGAAAAAAATAGTGACAATGTTGTTAGTTGGTTAACATTTGGTTGTAAACCCTTAGGTTAAGCTTGTGTGTGTGGCTATATGTATATACTTTTATATCATTCATGATTTATGTATGAACCCTACCCTCGTCAAGCACATTGTTTTGAAACCCAAGTAGTCACGTGACCGGTTTTTTTCCTAACATTCAGTGAGGAGGACAGATGTTTGGTTACCCACTCTTTCCTGCTCTCTCTTCCAGGCGAGGTAGGTATTTCATTGAATGTGATGGATGAAGGATTGTTAGTTTATTAGATGGTGGTTTTGGTAGCCCATGCTTTTTCAGGGGACTTTTTACCACGATTTTGGGGTGGTGTCCCATGTGTTTTTCAGCAAGATGTGACCATGCTTGTGTGGCGGTGGCCCAGGTGTTTTTGGGCAAGGTGTGATATAATCATTCTTATCGGGAGGCTCTAGGTGGGATCCATGTATGGTAAGAGGAGGGAAAAAATTTGATTTCATACATGTTCACAATACCCTACTACTTTGGTTATGATAGTGATTATGATTTGATGGCCCTAGTGTTTATGGGTGAGATGTGACGTTACCGTGCTTGTGGGTCGATGTGGTATACGAAAGATATGAGAGCACCAGGATGTTTGGCATTTGGTTGTGAGAGTGTCATAACAGAAGAAAAGTGTTGTGGGGTACCCTTTATCTATATTCTTCTGTTCATATCATATTACTTGGTATGCATTATTTTGTGAATGTGACTTGGTGAGTTTTGGGGTGGATAGTTGACCTATTTAGGTGTTGTTGGTTCAATTATTTTGCATTCCTATGTGTTTGAAATGACTTTTAATAAAATAAATGGTTATTTTTTATGTGTGTTTTAATTTAACACTTCTTAGAAATGGTATTATGGGTAGTTTGAAAGGTATGAAATATGTTTTCAAAGGCACTGGAGGTTTGAAAGGGTTTGGGTGTTAGTTTTAAAAAGGAAACATAATAATTTATCATGTTTGGCTTGTTGTGAATTTTTAAATATGAGTTGTAAGTTCCTCAAACTATGAAAGGCATGTTTTGAAATTATTCTTAGATTATGTTTGATTTTGAAAAGGGGGCTCGACCCATGAATTTGGTTTATTAATTGTATGCTCTTCTTCTGTTTCATAAAAATGGAATTTTTCAAATGTGTGGGTAATGGAAAATGTATTTGAAAGGGGTTTTGGTGTGAGTAAAAATAGAAAACGGTTTTTTATGGAAAATGGATATTTCCACGAAATGTTAGGCATTGAGTTGTGGAGGAGTAGGGTTCATAGAGCCTTCTTAGGATTTTTTCATATTTCAATGAGAAAGGAAAATTATTTAAATGATGTATTCGAAATGTTTTTATGGAGTGATTGTGATTCTAATAAATTTTTAATTTATATTAAGCGATAATTTATGAAGTGTGAACTGGATTGGAATTCTATTCTATTGTTTATGGTAAATGTCTAGATTACACTTTATATAGTGTATCTTTTAAATCAGATTTGGCCCTCTTGATTTACCCATTGAACAATTAACACCTTTTTGAAGGATGTTTTATCACTATTTGATACTTGTATCCCCTTGTGTGTGAGTTTTTTAACACTAAGGGGTTTTTGTTTAATCCTTTGTATGGGAATGGTATTTTTTATAGAATGGATTTAAGACATGTCTTTCAATATTAGTTACATGTTTGGGGAAGGTGAGGGGGAGTTATTGAATACTATTTAGATATTCATGATAGAATTTATGTTCACTAACCTTAATTTTCTATTTCTTATGTAAATTTGGGTAACAAAACCTATGATATTCCATAATAATTTTAGATAAACCTAGTTTATTTGTCTCCTTCGCAAACCCCTTTGTGTTTGGAAATGTATCTACTATATTAGTTTTCTCAAAAACAAATTATCCCTATTTTCATTTTATTTGAGTTTGGTCACTAGTTTTGGGATTTCTAATGTGATTATTTTATTATGAATGTGATGGCTGGTACGGGTTGTTAAATTTATGTTTAATATTTTTCTTCAAGGTTGGTGGGTGCTAGAACTATTGGTAAGGGGGTGGAAAGTGTGTTGATTTTGATGGGGGATCTATCAGGGTTATGTTGATTTCCATATCTTTATTGGAAATGGTTGGGCTCTATTAATCTCTATTTTTATAAGGAAGTGGTTCTATTCTACTGTATTTGGAAGTCTTGTTTTGTGTATTTGAATAATAAATAATAATATTTGAGATTCAATTAGGATGGAGATGAATAAATATTGGATGGATGTTAATCATTTGACAATAGAGTATGAGAATGGAGTGAAATAGTTCATCAAGTTTGCAAAGGATCAGGCAAAAGATCCTTCTCAAATCCATTGTTTGTGTTTACATTGTTGTTATCCTAGAATAATTACTCCAGAGGAATTCGAAGAACATTTTATATGTCACAAAATAGATTGGAGTTATAATTGTTGGAATAAACACAGAGAAAAGGCGAATGTAACTACTGGCTGGGATAAAACAACATTTTATGGATCATCAGATATGATTACAAATATGGATAACGAAGAAGACCGTATGGAAGATTGATTATAGATGTAAGTGATAATGAATATCCTATTGAGGAAATGACAAAGACAATTTAAGATGAACTCCGTGATTTACCAAAATTGTTTGAGAAGTTAAAAAGTTGTGCAAAGATGACATTGTATATTGGTTGCACTAAATAAACTACATTGTCAGTTGTACTGAAGTTGTATAAATTGAAATTAGGCAACTTATGGAGTGATTTTAGTTATACATAACTACTTTCTCTCTTTAATGACATGCTCTCGGAAGATAATGAGCTCCCAATCTAGACATATGAATCTAAACAAATGCTATAATCGATGGGTATGATTTCTGAAATAATACATGCATACCCAAAAGATTGTATATTGTTTCACAAGGATAAAAAATCACTTACAAAATGCCTAAATTGTGGTTCTTCTCGATAAAAGAAATATGAATCCAGTCCTATGAAATTTGTATGGTACTTTCCAATCATTCCAAGGTTTAGGCATCTATATAGAAGTGAAGAAACTACAAGACAATTTTCATGGCATGTAGATAAAAGAAATAACCATGGGAAATTGCATCACTCGGCTGACTCTCCTCATTGGAAGAGAATTTATCATGAGTATCCTGAATTTGGAAATGAGCTGAGAAACCTTCTTCTTGAATTATCTACAGATGGAGTGAATCTTTTTAGTTTTCAAACCAGCACTCACAGTACATGGAATGTTATGTTGGTAAATTATAACTTCCCACCATGGTTATGCATTAAATGGAAATTCATCATGTTATATACAATTATATGAGGACCAAAACAACCAGGTAATGATATTGGTGTTTATTTGGATCCTTTGATCAAGGATTTGAAGTTATTTCAGGATTTAGGTGTTATATTGTATGATGCTTAGAAAAGTGAATACTTCACGTTGGGAGTGATTTTTTATGGGACGATAAATGATTTCCCTACATATGGAAATTTTTCAGGCTATAGCATTAAAGGAACTCAAGGGTGTCCCATGTGTGAAGAAGATACAGAATCAATTAGGTTTAAACATTCATCAAAATCTGTATTTTTAGGACAATGTAGATTTCTACCCCGTCGGCATAAGTACTAATCTTGGACGACATCATTAAAGGGAAGTTCAAAACAATGCACAACACCATCTCTAGTAACAGTTGATCAGCTGTTTGAGAAAGTAAAATATGTGAACATTGTTTTTGGTAAACCATTTTTGAAAAACCTTATGAAAATCATTTAGAAAAAGAGATCTATTTTATTTGAATTACCATACTGGAATTGTCTGTATGTCAGAAATTTTCTTAATGTTATGCATGTTGAAAAAAATGTATGTGATAGTGTCATCGGCATGTTGCTAAATGCACTCAGAAAAACAAAGGATGGAATTAAGGCCAGATTGGACGTGGTTGAGATGGGAATACAAGAAGATTTGGAACTAGTGAAGGGTGAAAAATGAACATTTCTTCCTCCTGCTGCTTACACTCTTTCTAGGCAGGAGAGATATCAGTTTTTCAACTTCTTAAATGATGTAAAGGTTCTAGAAGGGTTTTAATCAAATATCAATAACATCATGTTAGTTATCGATTTAAAATTAAAGGGTCTAAAATCACATGACTTTTATGTTTTGATGCAAGATCTAATTCCAATAGCTTTACGTTGCATTTTCCTAAGAATTCCCACCATACATTAATGAATCTTTGTTTCTTCTTCAAAGCTATATGCAGCAAAGTTATAGACCGGGAGAAATTTCCAACTATGGAAAGAGAAATTTCCATTATATTATATGAATTAGAAATGTTCTTCCCACCAACATTATTCGATATGATGGTTCATTTGATGGTTCATTTAGTGAGATATATTTAACTGTGTGGTCTTGTACATTATAGATGGATGTACCCCCATTGAATGGTATATGAATATTCTGAAAGGGTATGTCAAAAATCAAAGTCATGCAGAGGGTTGTATTGCGGAGCAATATATTGTTGAGGAAATCATTGAATTCTGTACCGAATACCTGTCTAGTGTAGAAAACGTTGTCCTACCAAAATCTCATCACACTGGACGACTTAAGGGTAAATGAATTTCTGGAAGAGAGGTTGTCACAATCAATATTACAAATCAGTAGCAGGCCCACCTTTACGTTTTGCATAACAGTTTTGGCGTTGACCCATATGGTCAAACCCAAAAAGAAATTCTTAGGAATTTGAATCAATATATGGCTGAAAAATGGACATTAGGTACACATAATTGACAGTTTATAGGATGGTTTTGGGACCATATTTTTATGAAGTTAGATGAAAATCAGGACTTAGTTTCAGAACAACTTCAATGGATAGTCGAAGGAGAAATTCTGTGTGTATTATCTTGCAATGCTTATGTAGTTAATGGTTATACATTATATGATAATGAACATGATGATGACAGTACCATAAAGAATAGTGGGGTTACACCTGTGGCTGAAGCGATGCATGTTTTTTGTGCTAAGGATAGAAATACAATTTATGTGAATATGTCATACTTTTGCATCATCAAACAAATATGAGAGTTGGATTATACGAAATTCCAAGTGCCGATTTTTTAATGCAAGTGGGTTGATAATAGGAGTGCTGTTAAAATAGATGAATTGAGATTCGTGAAAATTGATTTCAGTAAGGAAGGGGAGAAAGATGAACCATTTATAATGGTATCACAGATAGTAAAAGTATTTTATGTTCCAGACCATGCAAACTGAAACTGATCAATTGTTCTGTTATTGACCAAAACAACTAAAGGGTCAGATGAAAGTTAAATAGAGGATGACCCTTTTATAGAGACTTTGTAATCATTCTGTAGTGTTCCCAATATATTCGGCATTTTATATGTCATAGGAGACCACAATTAATGGATTTACATAGTCGATAGAGGGTTCAAATCTCTTCACCCTCAAAAAAAGAGTTCAATAATCAGGTTATTTGTTTATTGTAATATACATTGTGTTACGTTATATTATTATATGTTCCCTACTGCTTTTATGTAATATAAATTAAATGTTAAACCACTTATATAAATAATGACTTATTCACCTACTGATGCGCCCAATCCTGAGGCACAACAGGTCTCTCAACCTACTGCTATTGGTCCCAGTGCAGAGCAACAATAGGTTTCTCAACCTGTTGCTACTAGTCCTAGTGTAGAGCAAAAACAGGTTTCTTAACATGTTTATAGTAGTCCTAGTGATGAGGTACAACAGGTTTCTCAACCTATTGTTGCTAGTCCCAGTGTTGATGCTAGCGCTCTGGAGGAAAATAATAATGATGCTTCTAATGAAATGGTAGGAAATGAAATGCTGACGGCACAAAAAAAATAGGAGCAGCGTAGTTTGACAGTGTTAGCCAAAATACTTATGGAAAAAGAAAAATTCATCAAATTTGAGGTGGGATGGAATAAGCGAGGACAACAAGTTAACCCCAACAAAGCCATCTTTAGTAACTACATTGTAATCTCCACTCGGAAACACGTGTCAATTGATGTACAGTCATGGCACCATGTTATCACCAGGCTTAAGATGCTAATGTGGGAAGAGATTACGGTAACAATATGATATCATTTTGTTAATTTATCAAAATAAAATGAAATAATAAACATTGACTTACTCTTCCTCATCCATTGCATAGTGCATTTATAGTAGATGCCTCGCACAAGGAATATGTATTAAGAGTTGTAGGAAGGATTCATTGAGACTTCCACACAATTTTAATGTAATATCATCATAAAGATATTGAAGGGAAAATCAAGATGCACCCACCTCCTATATATTCACACTTGATATCCCAAGGAGTTTGGGATACATTTAGCAATCATCGTGCGGAGTAGACTTTTCAGGTACATTGTGTGTGGTAATACGTTGTTTGACTTTGCTTGTATTCATCACTTTGATTGATAGTTTTTTATTTATGAAATAGCAACTGAGTGCTAAAAACAAATAATGTGAAACAAAACCAGCATACTCCTACCGTAAATCAAGGATGGGGTATGTTTTATTTGATAAAAAATTGGTACACCTTTTAAATCTACCATAATACTTTTATGTGACATAAAACAACACCATAACCATGTTTCTCTGTTTATATGCAGATTGATGAATCGAAACCAAAATCCATATCCATACCATTCCATGTGTTATGGAAAGAGGATCGTTTAAATAAAGAAAGGATACTGATAGATGAAAACACACAAAAATTGTGGGAAACATGTCTAAGTATGACATAATATAAATTTGATTTTATTTAAATTGCTATTATATAACAATGACTACTTATTTTCATATATTTTCTATCTGACATAGTCACAGGAATCAACAACACCCACACCAGATGTAGAGATACTTTCAGCAGCATTGAAGCAGCTAGAACAGTATGAACGCGTGAGAGGTGCGAGTTTTGGGGTGACACCACGAACATATTTTTGGAAACAAAAACAAACAGAGGATCAATATGAGTAAATGAAAAATATGAAATAAAAATTAGCTATTTTTCATGATTAATTAAAATTCCAAAGTGATATGATAGAAATTTTGATGGGGGATAGGAAAAGAGAAGAAAACAACTCAACAACAACCGGTGCGTAAAGATCCCACCCCACCCCCACCCCCCACCAGCTTTGAGGCGATCCATTCCCCTAAAAACCTGACTTAGCTAAGTTAATCAATGTTCTAATAATTATTTATGTGGAATGTGAATCACATAGACACTAATACCTTTTCTGTACTAATATTCTACTGGGTGAAAATGAATTTGATTTATATCTATAAACTCCCACCTATCGCCTTGTAGAAAGGGCTATGGTGTTCCATATGAAAAACGACAAGCTACAAAATAGAAAACTTATAAAAGATCATGTCAGAGTGTCAATTAATGTAGCTAATGAGCCGAGTGCTGAGATAACTATTCCAAATGACGTTGATGACATTCATACGGTTGAACAAGCTATTGGAACATTCATCGTATGGACGTCAATTCTTGTAAAATAACATTTCGACAAGGAGGTATCCATTTCCAATTTATTTTTCAAGTTGGACCTTTACCATTTAATGAAAAAAGTTCTGAATCGATGAATATTATTACAGAATGACAGTGAGAAGTGGGTGAAACGAAATATCATCTCAAAACTATCTCAAGGATCAACCAACAGATTGAAACAGTCTACTGAGATCACCTTCACCCTGTCTGTTCTATATCCACAGTTAATATCATTGGAGGCTCATGCGGATACAAAGTTGATTGATGGAAATACTCACATAGTTGATTTTGAAAAAAATAGTTATGGAGAGGAAAACTCGGATTTCATTAGTGCTAAAAATGTAAATGAAATCCTCTAGTATGAATGTCTATGTGCCTTAGTTATAAATGTATACATACGGTATGTTTTCATGATTTGATTTTACAAAAGCTGATATACAATGGTAATTATGACTAAATACATTTCATATTTTTCATAGGCCTATATATGAAAAAAAAATTGAATGGATTTCCCCATGAACAAAAATTTGGACTCGTTAGTCCTCACATCACCTCTTCAAAAGAAGAATTAGATTCTGATAAAGAAGCTGCAATAATGTCATCCCTACTCAAATCGTTTGAAAAAAAAATTATGGATGACAAACTCTTTTTAATACCAATGATGTAGGGGTAAAACTCTACAATTTAATCATATAAACTATATTTTCATTTCTTTCATTACTTATTCCTTTTTTTCTTTTTAGGCAGCATTGGATGCTAATTTCTATCAATTTTGATACTCTAAATATTTATTTTCTGGATTCTATGCATGGATATGCGACAAACCAACCATACATGACGGTGTTTGTTAATTTGTAATACACTAGATCCAACATTTTAGAAATAAACATCTAGTTATATAATTTGTATTATATTTTAATGAGGATTCTATTATGATAGGGAGGTGTATCAATATCATCTACTTCATGGAATGAATCCAGGGACTAAGGAAAAGAATGCCTAAAAGATCTACAACTGGAAAAGTATCCTGGTATATATAATAACATTGCACTATCCAAACACATATCAAAACAAATTAATTATTTTTCTTGATTTTTCTGCAATGTTCAAAAAAAACAAACAGAGAGGACAGTGGTTATTATGTTTGTAAATTGATGAAATAGATCATATTTCATGAACAAAATAGCATCCCTGAAGAGGTATTTTTGAAAATAATTGTGAGTTCATTTAAAATATTTATTAATACTTTTTGTATTTATATTTTTTTAGTAATACCATTACTGTCACAAAAACTCATATTCACAAGATGATATAGATGTGTTTAGAAATGAATGGGTAGCATACCTGATGGAAGATTGTACACAAATAAGATGAAGGTAAATTCCTACTACTTATGTTATCCTTATATGATCATTGATATCTCTTTTGTTTACACTTATTGAGCATATATGATCACCCTTTATTATGTTTTATATCCTTTGGTTATGAAGAATGGTTTTAGAGATGATTTTACTTTCTAGTAAAGCATAACTTATTGAGAGACTCTTATGAACTAGTTCTTTATGTTTCTATGTTTCCAAAATCACTAGACCTAAACTATTATGGCATGGATAATTTATATTCTGTATTTTGGTCATTTATGCATTTGAATATATTGATTTAGTGTGTTGGAAGAATATTGGTTTTGCAGCACTCACAAATTTAATAACAAAACAAAGGATTTTTCACTACTATTGGTTAACTACCGCTTAGCATAACATATGATCTAAACATCTGATCTGGTGTCCCCGTGATGCTCTCATCTGACACCATCTCTATGATATCATCATTCATCCTTCACTTTTCCTTCACTTTATGCACCCATTTACTTGGTAGATGGTTTTGGATGAGAGCATCACGAGGACATCGGATCAGAAGTTCAGATCAGATTCTATGGTAAGAGGTCATTAACCAACAGTAGTAAAGTGCATAAAGAATCATTAGTTTTTATATTAGCTTATATCTGGATCAAATAAACCATTTGGAAATATGTTGAGATAATGTAATGATATAATATGTCTATTTTAAAAATATATATATATATATATATATATAATGAAATTTTGGATTGATTTTCAATATTCCTTGCAGGGATAGTTTATTTTAGAAGATTTCCATCTATGTGACATGGCTTTGTAGGAAGAGCAACAATGTTGTGTCTTCTCAATCACAGAGGTAATGGGAAATCTATTTCACTAATGACACAATTTTTTATAGCTCTACGAGAAATTTTAGGTTTTTTCTCTAATTTACATAAGCCTCTTCGTGTGATCATGTCACATAAGCTCCTTTGATGAATGCTTCATGTGAACTGATAGTGTGATCTCATCACAAGATCAAATCACATAAACAAATCACATAATCAATTAAGGTAATTAACATGAACCATGATTCGTGTATTCTTGTCTTATTTACAAGATCACATAAAGATTAAAGGGTCGTTTAATTGTATAAATCTCTGAGGTTCATTTGATCACGTGATCCTATTATGGTCATGTGATCACATGAATTTGAACAAGTCATGAACTTAATATGATATTTCTAATTAGTCATGTGTCGCTTTTTTACTCAAGTAAATTTTTTAACCCAAAATCCTCCATTTTCATAATTAATCGAAATTTTTTCTTTCTTATGATACAAATAAATTCAAGAATTGAAGCTGAGGAGGCTATATTTCAGTGGACTACAATGGTCGATAGTGTTAAAGTCGACCAATGAATAGTCATTCAGTCCACTCACAAGTATCTTAAAATATTTATGGGAACCAATATCTTGGATTTTTAATTTTATAATTAGTTTCCATTATATGTGGGTGGGGTGACCAGGAGGGAGGGGTGTTTAGGAGTGGGGGTGTCCAGGAGGGGAGGGAGGTGTCCAAGAGGGAGGGGGTGTCCAAGAGTGAGGGGGGTCTCCAAGTGGGTGGGTGGGTGGGGGTGACCTAGAAAGAGGGGGTGTCCAAGAGGGAGGGGGTGTCCAGGGAGGTGTCCATGAGTGGGGTGTTTAGGAGGGGAGGGAGGGGTGTGTCCAGAAGGGAGGGGTGTCCAGGAGGGAGGGGTGTCCAGGTGTGATAGTGGATGGGGGTGTCCATGAGGGAGGGGGTGTCCATGGGGTGTCCAGGTGTGGGGGGTGTCCAAAAGGGAGGGGGTGTCTAGGGGGTGTCTAAGAGGGATGGGTTTCAAGGTATAGATCCATTCAATTCCATTCAATACAAATAATATACAATGGGTAGATAACTTCTAGAGTAGCCTAAAGTGGGTTCGTAGTGAGGTAACAAAATTTCCAACCAACCAAACCAATTCCAAGCTCATCTAAAGACCCAAGAATTATATTCCAGTTCAATTTTTGGCCCAATATATCTTATTTAATATCATAAAGACCCAACATATGCATCATTTACCTTTCTCACATTAGATTTCTAAGAAACACACTTTTTCTTGACACCAAAGTTGTAGCAGAATACATCTACTTGAAAAATTACTGATGATATAAGAGTTTGATAGAAGGAATAATTTCTAATCCAGAAGAGTTGTGAGGACACTCTCAACTAAATCAATTTTGACCCTCAATCCTGGCATGTGGATAAAATCTATGAAATGAGATGTTTTTTACCAGAAGATGAATTCTAGAAGATGTATCCCTGCTACTTATATATATATCCCTTCTCCCACTTTCCATAGGATTGGAATCTTCCGGTTGTGTCATAGGATCTCTATGTTTATACTTTATGTATTTTTAAATTATATTTTGGTTAATGTTATGTGAAATTTTGTTCCTATTCCTCCAATATATTATTTGTTTGGTGTTTTTCCTTGATTTGTTGAACTGTATCTCTTCAAAAATCATGAAATTGGAGTACTAATCCAAGTTCATGAATTCCCAGGGGAGGACACTAAGTACTCTGATCTCTTTATCTAATTTTTAATACCTTATTCAATTAAGAGGAGTCGGAAAAGTTTATTCATGTTTGGTTTGGAGACCAATAAATTTATCTAACGATCTTCATGCCTCTTTATAACCTCATAAAATCCATTATATAACCCTTGTTCTAGCTCTTGTTATCCCCAATGCGATGGAGGAAGTTAGGTACATGAAACAAGACAATGGAGTGCGGTGGAGTTTTATTATTTGTCAATGATTATGGACTGATCAGTATAAAAAATCATGTCGGATTTGAAATTTAGTAAACATAGGATATTTCCAAAATTATATATGATTTTATAATTCATGTTAGTGAATTATTGTGTATGAATGATATTTATTACATTATCAAATAGTTTATAAAAATATAGTTGGAAGAAGGTTATTAATGGGTATACACTAGATTCATCCCATTCATACTAACATCATTTTAGGATTTTATAATACTTTATTTTAATTTTCTGGTACTTTATTTGCAGGGGTGGGAGGGGGAGGGGGTTGTCCAGGGAAAGGGAGGGGGCTGCAAGGGGAGTGGGGGGCTGTCCAGGGAAAGGGAGGGGGTTGCAGGGGGAGGGGGTTGTCCAGGGGAGGGAGGGAGATATAGGTGGAGTGGTGGGGGTGATGTATAAGGGTAGGGAGAGGTTTGTCTAGGGGGGGATGTATCAGGGAGGGGAGGGAGGGGTCTTGGATAATCACACTAAAGAGCTAGGAGGGAGGGGGTGATCAGGAGGGAGGGGTGTCCAAGTAGGAGGGTGGGTGGGGGTGTCTAGGAAAGAGGGGTGTCCAGGAGGGAGGGGGTGTCCAGGAGTGGGGGTGTCCAGGAGTGGGGGTGTCCATGAGGGGAGAGACTGTACAGGGGGTGGGAAGGGGGCTATCCAAGGGGTGAGAAGGGGCTATCTAGGGAAAGGTAGGGGTGCAGGGGTAGGGAGGGGGTTGTCCAGGAGGAGGGAGGGGGCTACAGGTGGAGTGGTGGGGGTTGTCCAAGAGTAGTGAGGGGGTTGTCTAAGGGTAGGGTGGGGGTTGTCTAGGGGTAGGGGGTTTCCAAGAGTGGGGGTGTCTAGGAGGGGAGGGGGCTGTCCAGCGGGTGGGAAGGGGGATATCCAAGAGGTGGGAAGGGGCTTGTCAAGGGAATGGAAGGGGTTGTAGGGGGGGAGGGGGTTATCCAGGAGGATTGAGGGGGGATATAGGTGGAGTGGTAGGGGTTGTCCAAGGGTAGGGAGGGGGATATCCAGGGGTAGGGAAGGGGTTTTCCAGGGGGGGATTTCTCGGGGAGGGGAGGGAGGGGTTCTGGATAATCACACTAAAGAACTAGGAGATCAAGAGAAAAGTGAACTGGTATGATCGTGGCCTATCTAATTGTGTAGGTTATCATCAATCCCTCTCTAAAACTGAGAAATACATTCCTTTAAAACCTTCAATGGGACCTTAGATATTTTATGGGGTCCTTGGAGAGGCATAAGTGGTCAGGGTCCAAGTAGGTTTGGACCCGATGCCTGATGTGAACGCGATAGCACTCATTCTCATTGACCAGACATGCGAGAGTACACTCTTAGAGGCTCCTAATATATGTAACTATTAGGTTTATAACCTATCTAGGATGGTGGTATCACTAGGAAAATATTATAATTTATTATAAAATTTAATACTCTTATGAAATTGAATACACCATCATGTATGTGTCATATTGTATAACCTCTGGAGATTCCTCCCATTTTTTATTGTCAAAAAATAAAACCTTTTTGATTTCATGTTGTTGTTGACATTACTTCCTCTTCTTTTCTCATCCATATAATCTTAACAAAACTATATTTATAAGTCAATGAATCATTTTTAGCCTCTTCTAAAATATTAATTCAATCCAAGGAAATATTGACATATAAAGGTTGTAATAGGTAACAACTGACATTTTATTAATGTATTCTTTCATATTAATATTTAATTTATTTCATTATTATATTAATAAAATAATATGTGTTTTATTATATAGGTAAAAAAATTCTTGAGTTCGAATGCTTTTTTTGGCAATTAATACCATGGACGACAATTTTTTAGAGTGGATCGCGGATGAAAAAATGATGAAATATTAATGTTTTTAATTGTCTATTGGATAATTGTAATTGTAACCATCTTAAACATTATTTGAAATGTATATAGAAGTGTGTGTTTTTGTATTCATTATTTCAAGTAAATTTATATTGCATTCTTTGGGAAACTATTGTGCATGTTGTTTTGTTCTTCTATGCTTTGTTTGTGTGTAGGTGTTGTTTGTGCTATGTGTGCAGGTGTTGTCTCAGGTGCGCAGGTGTTGTGCAGGTGCGGGGTTTGCTTAGGAAACATAGCCTTTATCCGCACTAATTAAGTGCTGATAATTGTGTATTATATCAGCGCTCAAAATAGTGCTGATAAAGGGGGTCTTTATTAGTGTTATTTTGAGCGCTGATATATTATACATTTATCAATGCTGAAAATAACATTGATAAAGGGGGAATTTATTAGTGCTCCAAATAACGCTGATAAAGATGGACCTTTATCAGTGATTTTTTTTAGTGTGGATAAAGGTGACCCTTTATCCACTCAATTTTGAGCTCTGATAAAGGGTACCACCTATCTTAACCATGATTAATAGTGCTTTTTTAGTGCTATTAAAGGTGGGTTTTAGCGCTATTAAAATCCCAATTTTTAGTAGTTAATTTCCTAAATATATCTCTACTCCGGGTTTCTCTTCATATTCTACCCAAATGCCTCTCTAAAAATAACTTTCTATATTTATAAGGCTCTATTATTTCCAGAATCCCCTCCTTAAAACGTCGTAATTTCAATCAAAAAAGGGAACTCAAATATTAAGGTAAGGGTTTCTTGTCCCAAATATCATTCTTTGAGACTTGTCTTACATCATACAACTATTTTATTTTATATACTCAACACACTTACACATAGATATATTAAATCATTATTCTCCCTTTATTTGTGTTATTTAGAGTTCCATTTAATGTTCTCCTTTTTAAGGGATTTTGATCCAAATATTATAAGTTTTATAAGGGTTTTTTCAATCATGCTTCGAAATCAATATTGTATATGTATAAATTACTATTTTATTAAATTTTTTGTTTATTATCTCTAAAAACTATATATTTTATTATCCTTTTGTTATTTATTGGGTCCACATGTATTTTTACCATTTCACATCCATTTGGTTCACAGTTCAATCAAAAGGTTTCATGTAAGTGGGGTTGACCTTATCTCCCTTTTTAGTTAGGAATCATTCTCTTTCATATCCATAATCATTATATATTTTTTATATATGTCATTTTATACACTTAAAAAAAAGGATATTTAATATTTAATTTTAAAATACTTTAAAAATTTTAGAATTAATATTTTTAACATTTTTCATACTGAATTGTTTTTATTTTATTTATATAGTGTAAAAAATCTATTTTTAAATATTATCAATATGAATGTCTTTTCCCAATTTTATAAATATTATTCTTATTGAATATTCATTTTTAAGTTTTCATGTTTTGAAAAAGTAATTATTATTTCAATTTTTTTGAATTTTATATTATAAAATAAAATTTATCAAAGGAAAATGTTATTTTTTCTTATTTTCAAATAAACATCAAATGTTATTATGAGTGTTTTTCATCTATATCAACATCATTTTATGTTTCTTATGATTCACTGTAGATATGATTTGATGATACTATCCATCTTCTTTCTATATATGACTTTTTATAACATCTTAAGTATGTTTCCATGAAACCCATTTCTTTCCCACAGGCAAGTTAAGATGTGATGGGATTATGAAATATTTCAAATTCATGGGCATTTACCAAGAAATTCATTCAATTTATTGACTTGGAAAACTTCTTTATTTTTCATGACTTTTATTTCAATATATATGATTAATTTTAAAACCTTATATTAATTAAAATATATAGTGTAATTAACATATAATACATAAAATTGATTGATGGGTGGTTACTAAGAAAGTAATTCCATTTCTTGACTGGGGAAAAATGGAAATACTGTATAATAGTTATTTCAATGCATGTGATTATTTATTACCATGGCATGTTGATTATATATTGTATTGATTACTTATTACATTAATAAGATGAATTCATTGGACTTATATAGTAATGAGTAGGTCTTGAAATTTTATATCCCCTCAATGCATTAATTGGTCTCATGGGAAAAACTTGTTTGGGTATTTTATATATGTCCACCCATTTATATATAATGTCTTATAAAATACAATGATGGAATGGTAATGGTGATTTTTTTATGGTTAGGGTTATAAATAATATTTTCCATGAATTATTTGATATATCTCATGAGATAAACTAGTTTGGGTGTTCAATGTATGGATAACTTTTTATTTATAATGTCTTGGAACAAGGAATTAACAATGTTAAACATTTACAATGCCTGAGTATAAAGCCTTGATGTTTTGAATTATTTATAATGACTTTCCACTAGGCCTTAGTTTCATGAATTAGATATTCAATGTTATCCATTTCATCACTATAAAATATTTATTGTATCTCATGTGATTATTTAAATTTTTAGGTTATCTATTGATATATTTCATCTTGATAATAATATCTATATGAAATTATTTGATTATTGTTTTATCCTTCCATATTATCCATGCCTTTTTTATTTTATGATTGCTTCTGATGTATGATACCCCTTACTGAGCATATGATCTCAATACTTTATTTTTTTCCCTTTCCTTATAAAATTAATATGTGTACTATGAATGATTTAGAGATATAGTAAGAAAAATATTAAATTTAAATAACTTGATCTTGTGGGAAAAAAATGTACACTATGTGAAACAATAGGTCTTTCTATATAAGGGACTTTCCTAATTCACTAAAATACAATACCTATAAGGTATTGGGTATGTAAGGTAAGTTATTTTTTCTATAAATTATGTAATTATGGATTATTATGTTTGGATTTTCATTTTTAGTATCAATGACAGTATATAAAGAAAATATTCTTAGCACTTGATTTAGTGGTGTGGGTTTGGTTCATTACAATTGGTATCAATTGAAGGTTTAGAAATGGTCAATTTCTTAATATTAACCTTGAATTTAATGTTCTTAATAAAATCAATATACGATAGTATTCTTATGATAAGATGCATTCATTTTGGGGAGAACAAATTAAAATTGTGAGGATAAAATTTCATTAAGGGGGTGATAATGTAAAAAATAAGGTGTTTTTAATAATATATCAGTTTTATGTTTTAGTTAAATAATCTTACTATGAATTCAAATTTATTTAAGAAATGTTAATTTTAATATCAACATATGACTTTATCAGGACTCAAAAGATCTCATCAAGATGTATAAATGTCATATAAATTTATGTAACTTGTGGAACATATCTTATAATATAATATAATCATAATATCATATAAATATTATTTATTTAATACAATTTTTTTATGTTTAGATATGGATGATATTATCAATTGGTGTTACACAGTTCCTTCATAGCATATATGGACATATGATTTGAAAAGGATAAGTGTTTTCTCAACTTTTTGAGATATATTTGATGAATAATAAATGATACTAACATATATTAATGAATTTTTGAATTAAATGAAAATGTAGTTATCTTAAGGCTTACCGAGTGCTTGCACATTGTGATAAAAGTCCAAATAGTATCTTAAATGTGTTATCATGATAAGGATGATTGTTAACATACATTATAAACATTATTATATGAATATATTGATAGATAATAATTAATATTTACATTATTAAATTGATTTTAATTTCTAAAAATAGAATATTCATCCAAAATCCTAACATAACACTGACGCGGTTCTTGTGCAAGAAATAAAAAAATCAACACAGATTTCTTTAAAAAAAATTAAAGGGAAAGGGATTCTATTTCTTAGTTTCTCTTCATGGTTTTGGAGTATAAATTTTACATTTATGTAATGATTAAAATATTTAAATTTTAATTCCATATTCATCGATATATTTTTAATTTTGAATTATAGGAATAACCTAGAAAATGACTTTAAATCGTATTTAACGGTAAAAATGATTTTAAAATTAATAAAAATCTTAATGAAAAATATTGAGACAAGTGGGTCAATAATGAGTCAATTTTTATAAAAAACGTGATAAGGTGATGATAGTAAGTTGATGATGATTTAGTGATGGTTGGGACCCAAAATTATATAACCCCACCCTGATTCAATATGTATCATAAGAAAAACTATTTTAGGAATTTTTTATATACTTACCCATTTATTTATAATGTCTTGGAAAAAGTAACTAAAAATTTTAAATACTTATAATGTCTAGGAATGAGTCCTTGATGTTTGAATTATTTATAATGTCTTTGCATGTGGTCTTGATTGTTTAAATTAGATGCCCAACATTATGAATCTCATCACTATGAAATAAATTATTGTTTTACATATGACTATTTATATTGTTAGTCTATCTATGGAAATATTATGTGCTCATGATATTAGATATATGGAATTATTTGATTATTGTTTATTCCTATCATATTATTCATGCCTTGTTTATTCTTTTATAGATTCTAATATACATTATACCATAATGAGAATCCCATATCACTCTTTCATTTTTCTTTCCATTCCCCCTGGGAATCATGTTGAGTATTATGAATGATTCAATGATATTCTAAGAGGAAAAGTGAACTATAAGAAATATATGGGTCTTTTTATGTAAGAGTTTTTATAATTCTATATAACTCTAAAACTAGAAGAAAATTGATATATAAGTTATGTGATGTTTGTTATAAATATTTTAATTATGCATAAATATGTTCAATATTTCATAGTTGGTATCAAATAAACTGTGTAGAGAATATATTTTTTTCATAAGATCTTAGCGTAGAAGTTTGGGGAATTATAGGGTGTGATATTGATGTCAGTATCCGCATAATTGAGGTGTCTTAAAATGAGGTATAGGTCCCTCACTTACTTTATATAGAGAGGGTGGTTCCCCCCATATACACCTAGGATGCAGGTCCTCAAACTATATAGTTGATATCCCCCATATTAAGATCAGGAGGGCTATGTTCCATGCATTATAGTCGGTATCCTCTTGATAGTTTTATATCTATCAGTGAGGAATGGGTCCTCTATCATAGTTCTTTTGAAATACCATAGGTTTTTTTGGAAATGATAGTTCATAGGTTATATTGGATGGTATGGTATTGGTAGACTAGATAGTGCAGTTTTATATTGTCTAACAAGCATGCTTCAGTGATGGGTGGCCTCTCATTCAAAGATTTTGGTGGTGATTTAGTTGTTGGAAGTCTATGCATTATAGACTTCTATGGTATTTTTTATTCATCATCACCCATGGGGTTGCCTTCAATATAAGATAAATAAATGGAACTTGACTTTATGCATTGTTGTATCTTTAGTATTATATGATTCTTCATTTTATCATGTAGTATTATTATCGAGTGTTAGAGAATTTATTATTGGGACCCTTTTTATGTCCTTGGGAATTCTTATCATTGATATTGTTTAGACAATCCTTATTTTTCTTTCTTCTAGACACTATTTAGTACTGAGTGCTTTAATCTCGGTAGGTTTTCTGGTTTTTTTACTTTATCTTTCTCATGGTTACCCCTCATAAAAAAATATGATACGAATTTTTGCTTTGTGTTTCCTTTATATTTTTGGGGAAATCCTACTAGAAAGTTTATAATCACCCATACATGGTCCTTATTCCCACATGTTTCGTGTTTTTTTAGATGATATGTAGGTTCTAAGATGGCCTAGATAGATATTTCACAAGTTTATGTAGTTCACAGATGAAAACCAATGACACTTGGTGATACATTATGGAGCATGGTAATTTGTGATAATGGGGATGGATATTGTGGCTAGAGTGGGACCTAGGATTAAATTCATATTGGAGGATCTTCTCATTGATTTTTGTTTCATAGAATTGTCTGGTGTTCTATTTTCCTTGTATTTACCTTATGGGATATATTTGTAACACATGTCATATGTGTGTGTTTTATATAGTTTTCTTGACAAGTTATATTCATCCCACAAGAGTTGAGGTCTATTTTATGCACTAGATATATGTGTATGTCATAGGTTACTACAGTATAGGTCTCCCATATTGTGAGATATACCTACTTAATGCTAGCAGCAACCCCTAGCAAACTAAAGGCAATGTTGGGGTGGAACTCTCAACTTACCATTGATTTACGCGTAGTCACAGTGGGGAAATAATTGTCAATGATATGATTATATATATATATATATATCAAGGGTGATCATATAGATACACTCAATAGGTACCTCCTTTAAACTGTTATGTGTACATTTGATTGAAGTATGTTAATGCATTTTTGTATGGAACAAATAACACAAAGAAATAAATTATCAAGTATCTCCAAAGAGTAATCCAATCAACCAATTCCATTACATGTAACGTTACGATCACCTTTAATTCCCTATCACATTTATCATTTCACATAATCATAAAACCATCGTAAATCCATACTAAACACAAAACAAATATCCACCAATAGGGACCACCCTTTAACATTTTCAAATAATTTCCCACTTAAAGAGTCATCACTATAACATCATCACATTGAAGTAGTTATCCACCCAAAAAGATCTTTCTATACCATTACCATTAATATTTAGTAACCCATACACATGGAAATCACTATACTGTTACCATTAATAAGAAATTATCAACCTATATGGAACTTTATTTCACATCCACATCCATTAGTTGGCCTATTATCCACCCAAAGAGACTCTTGTTGGTTTTCTGTGTGTTCTCCCAAAATTAATATTCCTACAGCAACCCACATCTTTTAGTTATGTATAAACATTTGGGGACACTGCCTGTATTACTAGGTTTCCACCCTTAGTAATTATCACCTCATCAACCTATATTGACCCCATCACACATCATATATCCACCACAGCTGGAAATATTATCCATATTATCATTAAAATAATTATCATCACATGTTATAGACCACTATCACATAAATATTCACAACTTCCTCATCAATATCGTATATCAAAAATTGATTCAGACCCCCACTATCTATTTAATATCCCACCTAGGACACCATGTATACAGAGGTCCTAGATAATCATATCACATATAAATACAATACTCAAACTTATTTCCTCGAATTCTATATCATAGGAAATATAATTACACCATGTATGTAATATTCCTCTTATGTTTGGAATACACAAGTTACAATACCTCATCATATGTTCAACACATAATAAGGACTCATTTTTAATTAGTATAAATTATCCAACACACCATTTAATATACTCAACTAAATAAATTAATGATAAGGATGTTTTATTATAATTCATACTAAATTTGAGCATTACTACCATTATTGTTTGGCCCAAATGGGGATTATATTAGAGATACCCAAAGAGGGGGGGTTTGAATCAGGGTATGGAAACCTAATCCAATTTATCACATTTATTTAAACTCACAATGCTCATCCTGATATTGAACTCATAATGATTAGATGCATACTTTTTTCTCTTATATTTGGTTTTTTATTCGATTATTTCCTGGACAAAATTTAAAAAGTATTATCAATTATTACTTCTTCACACTCTTACTAGTTTATTTCATGTGTAAATTATTAGAGTAAGAAAAATATACCATTATATTTTTACTTGGTTCACCAGCACTAAGATAATATAAAGAGCATGTAATCAATAATGTGGAAAACCATCAAAATCCACTAACATCACTAAGTAAAGTTGGGTTTAATCATGGTCATTATTTCATTAGATCACAGCCGAAGGAATGTTTTAGGGTGGGATTACTTCCTTATATGGTACACCCCATCACTCTTCTATCCAATTTTAACTACGTCAAAGGGAAAAAATTGAATAAAATCCAAAAATCAATACCACTAGTATGCTTATTACACCAGATATTTGTTTTCACACTTTAAACTTTTTGGGTTACTCCTTCACAGGTAATATGTCGACATCTATATGAAAATAATCATCATTATCATTCATTGAGACATCATGTAATACACTTTTTCATTATCCATTGGTTGGTTCTTTATTAAGATTCATATTCTCTTCTTCCAGTATGATTCTAGAACATCACCTTTCAATGCTGCCACTAGAACAGGTTTATCTTTATGGATTCATAGAAAACCCATTCACATTCATGATGAAATGGATAAAATGGGGTTCTTTTCTTTTTAGTTATTTATTATTCTCAATTATGAGATATCAATACATTTCATCACTTTTATCAAAATACTACAATAGTTTTTATGCATCCTTGGTCAACTCCATACATGGGCATCAACGGGGAAGAATACATAGTGTTTCTACATTCTCTTCTGGTCATGATAAGTGTACCATGAATTCTTAATGTGTTCAAATTGAATGTATTTAACTGAAATAAAACTCCAGTTATATCTTTGTGATCCAGGCTTTCAAATTTAGAAATTTTACCTTTTTCTTCTTCTTCTAATTGAGTTAATTTTGATATTAGTTAAATATTAGATCCAATAAAATGGGATAAACATCTTCATTTACACTTTACTTTTGAATTATGAAATATTGAGGCATAGATATTACAATTTTAAAACTCCAAATACTATGGATAAATATTTCAAAAATAGTTTCATTGTGGAACACATAATATAATGACGTTAATAAGGAAGTGAACCTCACAAATATTTCACTATGAACCGTATAAAGCATTCTACCAAACCTAACAATGTTTAGTATCCAACCATATGATGCCATTAACCCTAAAATGATCAACCAAACAATTATATATCTCATTTTAACTTATTAAATTGGAATAACCATGCTTCACATTGAAACATCCTCCAATATTCCAGAACCTCAAAGATAAACTACAAGAATCTTAATGATGCAGCACATGACTTGTTTCATGATCTCCCTCGCCATCATCCACTATGATTTTCTCTATAAAATAGGGATATAATTTATCTTTATAGTCAAGATTGATGCATGAAAAATCCTAGATAATGTTAGATGATGATTTGGTATGATGTAGTATTGTGCCATCATGTGTTTATCGCTAATTTTATACATTAAAAAACCCAAAACATCATAACAAATATTTTCAACAAAAAGTATATTGTCAAAAAACCAATACAAAAACTTAAGGTTTGATAATATCCCCTTTTGGATTTGGTTAATTATATGACCTTAAATCCAACATCACCAAATACAATGAATGTTATAACTTCAAAAAAATGTAAAATTAAGGTGATATATTTCTCCCCCTTTTTAATGAAATGTAAAGGGTCAAATTAATTCATATTCAACATTAAATTTTCTCCCCTTATAAGTATGATTTTCATGGGGAAAACTTCATTAACCTTACTCCCCCTTGATTCTTGAATTTCATGGGGATAATATTCATCTTCTTTAATCCTCATTTTTTATTATAACATATTTATTACATCATATTATACTTTACCTTGATTTTTAAATTCATGGGAAAACTACAACAGTTTGGCATCTCACCCTTTATCAATGGTTTCATTACCTAATTTTGGTGCAACATTAATTTATATTATCCATTTGATGATTAATATAGTTGGAATTCCCAACTCTATAACATGACACCTTATATGATTTATTCCACTTTTTCACTATAATTTCATTTTCTAAAATAATTTCAGTTAGTGAAATCACCACTTAGCATTTGAATTTTCAACAAATCCCTTAATCCTATAGAGTCAAGGCTTGGTGGAGGAAACAAATATTTATATAAAAACTCTTAAAGAGTCCATTTTTGGTCACTTAAACCATTAAATCCATGTATCCTGGGGGTTTCATCTTTCCAAAAATTATAACTAATACATAAAATGATATCAATTTAACTCTATGTTATCCAAATCTTTACAGGTTTCTTTATTCTTGGATAAGTCTGAGCAGCCTTTCGAAATTCCTAAAAAAAACTCCTTAATTATAGAATTATATTTCTTGGATCATTCTTCAATTTTGAGGATTTTATTTTTAAAAAAATAAATCCCCATAAAATGCACATTTACTACCCAAGAAAAATATATATATTATACCAATCTTTTAAGTATAAAATATAAAAGTATAATGTCTTAAATATTGCTTCTTTTTCTCCATATTGTCTATACATATGTTCAATGACTTTAATGGTTTGATAACATCTGAAAATAATTCAAAGAAATGAATTAACATTATTGGAAGAACATGACTAAGTATTTGAAACCTGTTACACAAAAAATCAATGGTGTTTAACACTGGTTTTTGTCATTATAACATATAAATATTGATTCAATTGTCATTTTTTGTGGTGTCTGCTTAATAGGACTTTCAATTATATATTCATCTTTAACACCTATTTTAAATCATCGTTTCAATATTTAATTTTACATTTAGTGTTGAATTCTACATTTAATTTTTGGTACACCTTTATATATGCATTCTATTCAGTGTAAACATATATTCTATCAGCACAATATTATGTTCCTTATTATCATATCTACCCAATAGATCATATCTCCCCCAAAATCCTACATTTATTTAATAGTCACAAATTTTTGAATAATATGAGGAGATGGGTACTCTAAATTTCACTCATGTTGACGAATATGGTGCATCACTGTGGACCACCATTTTTCATTTTTTCTTTATTTTCTAATATATCTTTTAATTGAAACGATTTTATCGAATCAAACTTATCATCAATTTATTATGGCTCATTATAGTCTTAAGGAACAATCTCAGAACTAGTCTCTCCTTGGATAGATGTAGAACCATTTATTTCTCTTCTAATTACATTTTACTCTTTACATAACCAAATATTTTAGATTCTTTGTTTGTACCATCAATAAATATTGAAGTTTTCAACACATACCTTTCCTTTAGAAACTCCTTTCACTTGAGATTTTCTAATTTTACGAACATGTGAATCATTTTCCTTATTTGGAATCATCCATTTATCTTTCTAAGAAATTTATCATTCTATGGTGGTTTTTAAATCAACATTGAAATTATTTTCTGAGAAATTTTCAGAAAGAAATAATTATTCACATTAATATTAAATTTTGTTTCTCAAATGGATAGATCTATTTTTAACTGCAGTTTTATTTACCTATTTTACCCCAAATTAATCTTTCTAAAAGATCTACGAGATGCATGATTATCATGGTAATACTTTTTATAATTAGATTCATACCTTCAATCTTATGATTGGTAACTTAATTTTATAATTCTTCCACTAACTTCACATAAACTAATATGTTTTAATGATTTTAAATTTAAAATAGAAGTACGTCTATGCATCTAAGAAAAATAGAACATATCCCCATACCTTATTTAAAAAATCATTTGGATTCTCTTAATTTTTGTATGGACCTTATTTAGTTAATTTTTACAATTCTCAAATTTCTTATAAATCTTCATAGATTTCTTCATTTTAATCATTAAAAGAGATCTATCATGACCATGGCTATATTTTCCCATGAATCGTGAAATTTGGTATAAGAGGATCCTTTCATGTTCCCCTTTTTATGTGTCATATTTACTCTATATTATCACCTAAAAAATATTTTCAAATAATAATTATAGAATATTCAAGATTAGGATTTAACATTGTATCATATTGTTCCAATTGTTTCTTGGACTGGATTAACTCCTCTTCTAATTACTGAATATTTTTTCTCTTTATTTCCTGTTGAGCATACAGATCTTCCATGAGTGACTTTTCAGTATATATTTCATCTTACATGGCATGTCAATGTATGTATAACATGTTACTTTTCTAATTTATTTTGGAACTCATGTGATAAATGGATTCTTTAAGAAATATATTTTCCTATTGAAATCTTTATTTTCTTAAAAAGATCTATCAGGAGCATGGAAAGATCATCTATTGTGGCCTGCAAGATTTAAACTTATTTGGGTTTAAATTCTTACTTGTGGAATGAACATTGAGTTTTTCAATTTTGTGTAAATATCCTATAGATCTTTATGTTAGGAGAAAATTCTGTTTCTTAGGTCATTTTCTACCTAAAACATATTTTTTTTAAAAACTTCATCATGTAAACCTCAATTTCCAGAAAATTGATACAAATTTCATAATACATTTTCTCCTCATTTAGCATTAAGTTTTCATATTTTAGCTTTTTAATAATATATTAATACAAAGTGGATGAATTCGACCGCTGGACTCCTTGTAATCTCTTAATCATAGAAAGATCCAAAATCACTTAGAATATTAGGTTCCTCAATAATTTTTGCAGTATCATTAAATGATATAATAGATTCACAATAAAATTATTCCATACCATTCAATAGAGGGGTTTTTGATTCATCCATCTCAATTAAACTATTTCTATAAAATTTTCCAGTATATAAACATTACATGGAGTTCTAATTATTCCTTAGACTTATTCCTTTTTCCATGGCTCAAAATAATATAATAGAAAAATGAAACATCAACACCACAAAAAAAGAAGATCTCATCAGAGAAAAAAATACAATAAAAGGAAACTTTTATTTATAAACCAATTATTACGAAAAAAGAGCATAGGTGAGAGATGCCCTAATATGGTGTATAATTGTGGTATTAAAAATTAATACAATTAATCACTTTTCATTAACCTATCACAACCTCAATCCTAATCTTGAACTCAAAAAGATTAGGGTCACACTAATTGCTCTTATATTTGGATGTTGGTCTGATTATTTCTTGACCGGCCCTTCACAGATTATTGTCAACTATTACCTCTTATAATTCTTAGTAGTCTATGTCATATGTAATATAAATAATAAATTGAAAGCGACACTCAAATTTTTACTTGGTTCACCTTAATAGAACTAAGTTAATGATCATGCAATCAGTAATGTGTTGATGTACTAGAATCCCCTAACCTCGCTAATTAATGGCGAATTTGGGTTTGTTCACTTCTTATAGGGGTCACTCACCTTAAAATGGTTTAGTTTTGGAACACCTAACCCCAAGGGACACTCTCTCACTCTTCCCTCTAATTCTCACTACTTAAAAGTGAAAATTATTTGGCATTTAGGACAAAAACCAATACAACTGTTATATTGATTGAATCAAATATTGGTTGGTTCTCTTTTAACTATTTAGGTTTCTACATTATAGGATGGTTTTTAATATCTCCATGAACTATATAATTATCATAATTTCATGATAGATCTTTGAAAATAGATTCTCCTTCTCTGTTTTAAGGTTCTTCATGAAGCACCAGGTTATCTTCAACCAGTATGTTCCTAGAATATCACCTTATAGTTTTTTGAATAGAATTCCATTTTCATTAATAAATTGAAAAAAAACTCTTTTCCTTCTTAATGAAATAGATGTAACAGTGGTCCTTATTTAAAATGTTTTCTTCTTCAAGATTAATATATATCATTACAACACATCACTTTTATCAAACCCCTATAATAGTTTTTATACATGGTTCTCGATTCCATGCATGGGAATCAACGGTGTAGAATAAACTATGTTTATATATTCTCATTTGATCAAGTAAAGTGTCCATATATTCATAATTTGATCAAAATTAATATCTTTAATTGAATAAAACCTCCAAATATATCATCATGGTCCCTTACTTTGCTTATAAAATAGTTTACATTTTCTTCTTCTTTCGGTTGAGGCAGCTTTGATATTAGTCAAATACTAGATCTATGAAAACTGATTAAAGATCATAATTTAAACATTCCTATTAAATACCTAAATATTACTATATATATATTACTATTTTATGTATTTTAATACTACAAAAAAATATTTCTAATATAGTAACTAAGAGGAACACTTAACTTGTGAATTTTTATAAGGTATTGAACCTAATGAACTTTTTACTAAGAAACTTATGAAAACTTCCAAAAAACTTTATAATGTTGAGAAACCATACTTATAAAGCCATAAATAGTAAAGAAATCAATCGTAAGATACTAAGAATCCTAATGATGATAGATCTCAATGTAGACTTAGTATTAAAATCCAACCATACACTATTTTTTTGCTTCCTCTAATATTCTATAACTTCCAAGATTAACTTAAATAATGTTTACAACATAGCATGTGATGTAATGTGTGGTATATATCAGCTTCATGCACCATGGTTTTTTCTATAATCAAGGGAGAGTATTAGTGTTTCTAGTCAACCTTTATACATGAAAAACCATATTCAAAGGTAGATGATTCTCTAAGATGACATCTTATCGATCCATCATGTGTGTCTTCTTAATTTTGAATAGTTTTCACATTATCAAGATCCAATAATAAAAAACACTCAGTAATTTTCACCTTTATTAATCTAGACATAACAAAACCTCAACATTAATCATTGTGGCACCTCTTCATACCATGACCTCTTTATAGTTTATTGCCTCACACTATGGATTTACCCTAGAACCACTTCCACACTCTTTTTCTATTTAATTATGAGTTCATGATCTTATACTTCATTCCTTATTAAAAATTATCCAATCCACTATCAAGCATAGTCACAACCCCTTCAGGGTGGCTAGCTGAGTTAGAGTGATATCCTTGGGTAGGCCCAATTTTTCTTCTATCTTCCCATCCATATAGAATCAAAATTCCCATAAACTCTTCATATATATTTTTCATCTAGGTAGTAACCAGAACACATCATCCAAAAAGGACTTACATATCCAAAATGTGTTATGGAACTTTACAAATATAGAACTACCGTACGTAACTAACTTCAATATCATCCCTTATCTTTCATTGTCACTTCAGTGCACATTTATAGAAAGTTACATGGACCTCTTACCTTATAAGCCTAGACCATATCAGCTAATATCACGACCCATGTTCCAGTGTTAATAAATTTCATCTTATTTCCTACAAAGTATTTTTAATAAATTTTCAGGATTCACATCCCTAATTTCACTATATAGACTTTGAAAATATCTCAAAAATATTCAACATCAATTTTAAATATAAAAAAATTATCATGAAAATTCATTAAATAAAAAAAAATATGAATGATACTTATAAATATAATTGAGTCATAATTTTCATATTATTTACCATTCATCATTTTCCCATTGGTTTTCTACTTTCATCATTATTCCAATTATAAGTCTATCATCATTGAATTATATTTGTATCTATTCGATATTCCATCTCAATCATAATCTATCATAATAATAATTTATTATAATATATTTCTTGAAATTTCAATTTTTCATCAAGAATGATTTTTTTACCAAATCCATAACTCTTATCATTTCAATTATTCAACAACAAAAATTATTCCACCAATTTAATAATCAAAAATTTTATTTTTATTATTCGTATCAGTGAATATCAATCAAATTCTTCTACATATTCATATTCTCGTTCATTCATTATCATATATAATTTTCATTTATTTTTGTGCAATATTAACTCATTCCAGGGTATAGAAGGATAATTAAATCACAAGTAATATATAATATATGAGAATTTCAATTCACCTACTTGATTTTATATTATATTATATTATTAAATCATTTAATGATCACCACTAGTCATTCATCACCAATATTATTCTTCATTTTCCTTTATTTTGACATGCCATGTCATAACGTTCTCACCAAGACTATAAAAAGAAAATATAATAGGGAAATCCCCCAAAGAATAATGTCACTAATGGAAAATTATTACCTTTAATCAATTTCCTCTAACTCATTTTCCATAAAATTCAAGTATAACCACCCATTAAATCATTCATTGTCTTTCCATTAAAAACAAGAATTAAATTCACACATTTTTATATCTTTAAATTATATGTCAACCATAAAAATGAATAGCCCCACAATATTCAATAATATTTCTACATCATCACCACCAATAAATTATTAAATCCACCTTATTTATCTAATAAAAAAATAATTTAAATTGAACTAATTATTCAATAAATGATAATAATATTTCACTAAAACCTGAAATATTTGGGCATACCAAGCTTATTTTAAAATTTTCAAATAAAATATTAAGGGTAAACGATGTGTCTCTTTTTTAATGACATACTAAAAATTTCATTCCATGAAATAAAAAAAAAATATTTTATGCCTTAGACCTAAATTTCTGGAAAATTTAAATTTCCAAAAATCTAAATTTTTTAGACCCTGTAATATATTCCAAGGAATGTAAAAAATCTCATTGCGGGTCTTTTTGCCTCAACAATCTAGAACTCCTCGTGTTAAGGTTCTATCAAAATTTTAGTATGAGGTATGATACAATAATACATATAAACATTAAAAGATTAATAATATAGTAGAAAATCTTGTTTTAGAATAGTCTAACGCGTGACATAAAATTTTAAAACATGAAATTATAATAATAAAAACCAACATAATGCATAAGGTATATAAAAAAATTAAAGGTTGACATGAACACAAAATGAATATCTTCAAAAGTGAAGAACCTTTCACTGACTACAATTTTTGTCCCCAAAACTACATGGAATATAATCAATTATCAAAAATCCATTTCACCTCCTTAGTCACCTAAATGATCCTACAATCCATTTCTTGTAAATAATGATGAATTATCATTACATGTATCACACTAAACATAATCTTCACACAAGATAAGGTATCTTTGTGGGGGATGAATAATTTATCTTGGTATGATAATCCCAAAGACATATCTTACACCCCATTAATATGAAAAAGAAGTAAGCTTGTAGTGATTTATATAAAAAATAGCATATATTAAATTTCACATGATCAAATCAAATCATTTCTCATCTCAACATAACCATGATTCTACCCAAACCATCAAAAAAACATTTCACATTTCCCATCACTTCAAAATAAATATACCCAAACACGCCTTTTAATTTCATAACTGAAGGGAATATTATACCATAAGCATTAATCATTGGGCTCCTCATACTCACAAGTGGAAAAAATATACCCAATGTAGGAACTTGGGTTCTAAAAAATCATTTAATATTGGTATTTTATAAAATTTTCAACCAGATTAGTGTCATAAAATCTAATACGATATACTGATACCAAGATTCACTCATGGATCCTATTAAATTTAATCAAATCATGAAGAACATAAATCAAAAAAACCTTAAATTGTTTATTAATGGTTCATCAATTCCAATATGGTATGTCCATTGTTTTTATCTAGCAGTTCGAAGGTGCCAATCAAGGAATCATCTAGATTGTATACATGTGAAACATAGCTCTTAGAGAATAATTATTTGATTCTTGGGTTCTAGTGTGGGAAATAAAAGTTCTTTATAAAGTCCCTTTGATCACATGAAGAATGAATATTCAATCCAAGGTATTAGAATCGATATGTTCTTATTCTAACTTTTGTTACTCTCACTGGAACTAATAAGAGGGGGGATAATAGAGAACCACTCCCCATATATTTTAGAAAATGGTGGATTTGCTCATTCATGTGTATAAAAATAAATTATTTAATTAAGTTACCCGTTCAAAAAAATTAGGTCCTTAAAAAGTTATAAACATTATTTTAGAACCTTCTACACAGTTATTAGTTAATTAAACTTTTAAAAAACATCAAATATATTTCATTACTCAATTTTGATACTTTAATTTGTTAGGTGATAAAAATAAAAACCATTAAATAGGCTTGTTCATCCCATAATTAACTAAAAAACTTTGAATTCATAACATTAATTTGAGAAATAATATTTTCTATTATTAACTTTTATAAATAAATATCACATAAATACCTTGATTAATGGATTTAATTATTATAATTATAAAATCAAATGATATAATTGAATTATTTCATTGGTTATTATTTACACTTATACATTCAACAACCCTCACACATGGTCGAACTACATACTAAAATACTATTCATAAAAATAGAAAAAATATATGGATGCACTTTATTACTGGCCCTCTAGGACCCTATCTCAATCATAGTGTGTAAGATCCCAAATTCTCAATGATCTTCCCTTTTTTGTTTTATCAGTGATTAGAGGTTCTGTGAGGGAATTTGGAGGATTTATGTAGGTTAAAAAAGACTTTTGTAACTTTTTATGGTCACCATGGCTTGGTGGTAGCAATGGTGGTTTCCATTTCAAAACATGATTTGAGGTTTTCATGTAGGGTAGTCCATTTCAACATAGAGAATTTTAGAGTTTGTCATGGAGCTTTAATTTTGGTGTTGGAGTCCACCATGATGAGAAAAAAACTAGGATAGCCATTTTAGAAGGAATTTCTCCTGATTTTTGTACCTTTGAAAAATGGGGATGGTGGAATAGCTTGGGAATCCATTTTGGAAAAGGCATCTTGGGTGTGGTGCTCGAAAAATCTCACTATTGGGAATAGAAAGCATGGAGATCACCATGAAATAGTATTGTGCATGGGGGTAAACTGACTTAGGTTTATATACCATATCATGGATAAGGCCATGGTAGTATTTAGAACTATATGACATTGGATTTAAAGTCGCATAATCCATGGGATTCAAACTCATTAAAAACTGAATCATGCTTTGATTGAAGGAACCATGGGAGTTTTGGGAGTTCACCATGCCATGGTTAAGTGTTTCATGCTTCTTATATAAATTGAATCCTTGATCTACCTTGGTTTATATGTTCTCACCCTCTCTTAAATCCCACCTAACCCCCACACCTCTCATAAGCCTCCATTAATTCCTAGAATAGGATAAAACCCTTAGATTGAAGAGTTTAATTCTTAGATTCAGGTATCTTCCTTATTCTCCCTTCTTATTTGTTTCCATTATCATTATTATTTATATAAATCCATTTGGGTAGGTATATTATATTTTAGGTAGAGATATTCATCAAGTGTTGATGGTGGTTTTCCTTTTTAGGTTCTGATGGAATTTCCTTCATTTTTGGTAGTGTTTCCTTCAGTGGTGGTAGTTCATCGATTGTTTGATTTTTTCCAGAGAACATTGAGATTTTAATCGTGTTAGGGGATCCATTACTTCTCATTTGTTGATGTGAAATTTTGAATTAACCATAATTTATCTCCTTTTCGAAATGGGTAATTATTTACCATAACATGATAACAAAGTGCATCACATGTTGAATGGTTAATCAATAATCAATAAAATTATAAAGTGAAAATCATTTTTTAATGTTTTTGTTTAATTTATTAATTTTAAATAAAAACTTTCCCTGGAATAATGTTGTTTTCATTAGTTAAATAATTTAATTAGAACTGGAATCAAATTCTATATAATAAAGATTTAATCTTCTTTAAATTTTTAAATTAAAATAAAAAATATGTCATCTCATGGTATAGTTTTATCTACCTTTTTTCATATAATGATAATTGTTTAAAATTTTGGAAGTAATTAATTAAAATAGAAATTACTACATGTTCAAGATAATGAATATTCATTGTGGGTAATTAAATTAATGGCTGAGTTTTGAGAATTCATGTTGTTTTTGTTTTTCATTTTTCCTCTTGATGTTTACTAAGATAGTGATATATGTGTTTGGAAATGATTTTATTATTTGTTTACAAGGGAAAATTTCTAGAAAATTTAACAATGTAAATTCAAATGATAATAAGTAATGGAAGAGTCTTGAGTAGTTTTTCTACTACTAATATTGGAATTGATTATATAAAATAATGTTTGATAGCATGTTTTCTTTTATTGTTAATTATGTTTATCTAATTCCATTATATTGTCTTGTGTAAATAACCTATGCATAATGAACTCGTTAATTCAAGATAAAATAAAAATTGATTTTTTCCAAGAGTAAATTCCTAGGGATGAGGGAGTAAATTCCCTATTATAGGAGTATTAAATGCCGCAATGTCATGGACATAGTGATTTTTCCTATGTGCATAATATGATTTTGAAAAAAATATGTTCTCTATGGGATTTAAAACCTTTATTTTTTTGATGAATTTTTTGTGGTTGGTAACATTGATGAGTGATTGTAATGGATCCTCTGATGCAGTGATCTTTGATACTAAATATGGGAAATTTTATATTATTAACAAATATTTTTTGACAGAGGGAAGATAAAACGAGTTCAAAGTTGGTATTTCTCATTGATATGTTTAATATTTAAAGATTTTTACTTGATCATTTCCTGGTGTATTGATGGAAGAATAATGTTTACTTGTTCAGTACTCACCTACTTAATGCAATTTGTTTCCATGCACTACCAGCACATTTTTGAAGAGCTAGTTTAGGATATGCCCGAAATTACCCAAATGATTCATGAAACAACAATTGAACTAATAAATTAATAGGTTTATTCTATGGTGTTTAAAAATAATTATGACATAGTTGAGAATATAATTAAGTTAATTAATCATTCCACCAATTCTTAGATTTAGAATATTATAATGTTAGTCATGAAAAATGATGATTTGAATTAATTAATGGCTAATTAATTAATTAATATTAAACTTGATGTTTGTATAATTTTTAATTTCTATCCCTTATCAATGTCATTTTGTATTCTTGTGTGTTGATACTGGAAGATTAGTCGAAGGCTAGGTATTTTCCATTATTGTGATTGTGTAAGAAATTATTCTTTTATTAATTTCATAGGATACCCACCCCTATAAAGGTATGAAAACATATACACAAATGTTTTGGGGTTTTCCTTTGCTACCATCTAGGATGGAAAAGGAATATATGACTTCTCCCTCTCCTGTACTCTCCCTATAGGTGTATATGAGAGGGCATATCCCAAGCTATATTGGATTATGATTTACGGTGCATCCTACCAGATATGTGATGGATCATGGTTTACTATACATTTTTATGTGGGATGTAATGGCTGGAGTTATAGAACATACTTGTATCTAGATGTGTTGGTTTTTTTATCCCATCAGTGTACTTACATTGGTTATAATGGATTATGGTATAATTCATTTAATCATGTTGTAGTGGCCTATGGGCACACACTTGGTTATAGATAGGATGATAATAATTCTAAAATGGATGCATAGATTGATGCCAAATAAGATGTTGATCCCTTCATGGGACTAATCTAGGTTGGGGAAAGGATTGGCTCACATCATAGATGACTTATTTATAAAATGGATGATCACATTTCATAGTTTTTTGGGGTGGGAGATAAAAAACTAGTTGGGAAGTGAAAGTGGGGTACCCTTATTTATATATATGTATTATTTTCATATTGAATGGTTTATTTATATTTGTTACTTTATGATAGAATCATAGTGAGATTGGAAGACTAGAATTACTTGTTTAGTTCATGAGTTAGTTTCATTTTTTATTCACTAGGATTTATTGTGGTTCCTTAACATTTTTCATGGGAGATTTGAGGGATGATCCTACTGAGTATAAATCTTATTCTCACCCTTTATATATAAAATACTTTTAGGTCAGAAGGAGTAGGTTAGTGATCATGTTGGATGTTACAAGATCAGAAGAGTTTCTCTATAGCTTATATGTGTTTCTAGATTTTTCAATCACTTATTTGTTTTACATTTGGTACTTTTAGTATTTGTTATGTTTATATATGAAATTACATGTGTTGTGATTTATTATGGTTTATGCATGGTGTTTTTAGGTGTTTTATCCTTCTTATCTCTTACTCTATAAACTTATAGAGTTTAATGCCTCAAATTTTTTAAACAGATATACCCTCGGTTCTAGTCTCCAACTCATCGAATATTTGAGGTGGTATTTGGATGTCATTATCACTCTTTATTTATTACTAGCCTAGGAGGGGTACCTTTGAAGGGAGGGGTAATTATAGCATGGTATCAGAGATAATTGTTGAGAGACAATATTTATTTTGGATTTTGGAAATATAAAGTATGCACGGGTTGGTATGGAAACAATATCAACTGGGCTCAGTATAATCTGTAAACAACAGATACTAGGTATGACAGGGAATTTTATAGCCACCTATGATCTGATTAAAGGACCTTCAAGTTTACTGAAAATTCTAATTAAAGTGACATTGTTAGATGGGTAATGGAATAGGTATGGATCATTAATCATGATGCTTTTTGGCCATATTTTCAATTGGGTATATAATGGGAAATTTGATTAAATGAATTATTTAATCAACCTTAAAGTTTTCTTTTACACTGGGTTAATTAGTGATGATATTTTTTCTTTGTTAGATATGTCACCAGGACAAAATCCTCTTCAAATTTGTACAGAATATATTTAGAATTATATACTGATTGATAACCATTGGCGGCTAATGATGAATCTTGGAGGAGGAAACTCCAAGAATTTCAAAGTTAGGGTTCATAGAAGTTTTAAGGCTTCCATTTAGATCAAGAGATAGAGGACTGCCTATAGAATATGGACATAGAATTTGTTTCAGTCCATGCTCAGCAAGGGCATTGGGATTATTTAGTTGTTTTGATGTTTCGTGGGATAGTTTAGTAGTGGGGTATTTTATTCTTCAAGTATTATGAGGGGAAATTACAAAGGAATTGGTTTTCATGAGATGGGATACACTAATACATTTCATAGAATATATTTCTAAATGAGTGTTCTCAATTTTCTAGCCAAAAGAAGAAGTTTAATTGTTCAGGAGTAGGTGTTGGCCCTTTTTAATCATTTCACTAGATTAATCATTTTTAAGACCCCTACCAGTAGGTTGTTTGTTTTATTTATCTTATGGAGGTCATGTCCATCAAAATTGATAGTTCTATAGTTTCCTCAGTATTTACACTATGGATGGTGGCCGATATCAGGCGCAACCTTTATATCATCTTTAGCCGAGGTAGCGGTAGTATAGGAGGGATGGGGTATGTAAGGGACAATCATAGTATATCCTTTGGTATTTTGGGAAGAGTGCATCCATGGAGGTAGTCGGCATCATGTCTAGAGAGTTCATAGAGAAGTAATTTCTTAGGTTCATGCTTTAGCACTTATAGTACCAAGAGAGATAGATGTCACACAAGGTATTATCTGTATGTTTTCTACATGGTTTATATTATTGTTCTATTATAGAGATTTGAACTCTTTTGTTTCATCTAATATAATCCATGATTTGGGATATGAGGTGGATAGGATCACAATTACTTTGTCTTTGACTACTCTAATTGGAGATCAAGCTAGTTTGTCTGATGTGTTAAAAGTTATTAAATTTGTTTTAGGGAAGCACCTCTCATGGGAGGTATTTCTTATGTTTATAAATACATCCATATGACATCATATTCGGTGTATCATATTGTGTATTGATCCATTAGGAGCACCCTATTCTGTAATGAATATGGAGATGAGGCAGTGTTCATTTGTGAGAGAAAACCATAGATGGTTTAGAGACATGTTGATCCCCTATCTTAATTGATGGGTGTGTTGATGTTGAATTTTTTGGAGGTTTATTCCATGTTGTTTCTTATGGTTTTTAAATAGTAACCATATGTTTTTCCTGAAAAGGTTGTGGAACTACCCCCTTGATGAGAGATTGAGTTTCGAATAGAGTTATAACCAAGAGTTTATCTAATATAGATGTATTCATATTATATGGCTCCTTCTATGTTGAGGAAGATGTAGATTTAGATTGATTATCTCTTGCAAAAAGAATTCATTTGACCTAGTGTGTTTTATTTTGGATAAATAGTTCTTTTTATAAAGGATTATTATGGAAGTTAGAATTTTTTTATCAATTATTACTATTTGAATTAGTTAATGGTGAAGAAATTATTCTCTCATAGATTGATGACTTTTTCAATCAATTGAAGGGAGATAGCTAGTTCTCAAAGATCTACTTACAATCAAGATATCATCAGTTGTCAGTGAAGGATGAAGATATCTCAAAGACTACTTTTAAATGTTATTAAAGGAATTATGAGTTTTTTATATTGTTTAGTGAAATAATTCTCCTTCTTTGTTCATAGGGTTAAATAATCCAAACTTCTATAATTTTTTGAACCAATTTCTGGTTGTCTTCATTGATAATAGCCTAGTGTTTTCAGTGTCATAGGAGGAGAATATAGGGTATCTGAAGTCCTTGTTGTGAGTTATTCTGTTTCATTAGCTATTCAGGAAGATTTCAATGTGTGAGTCTATGTCATGTGAGGTCTGTTTATTAGGGTATGAAATGTATCATTACAGAGTAGTCCTAGATCATAAGAAAGATGAGGATGTGGATTCTTGGGTAGACCCCAAGAATATTATAGAGGTGTGGAGTTTATATGGTCTTGAGGGATACTACTCAAGGTTCATACTCAAATTATCCCAAATAATGAATCCTATGATAGTATTGACTAAAAAGGATCAGTTTTCTATGAAGAATAACCAGTGTCAGATCACTTTTAGGTATTTTAACAAAAAACTGGTTAGTACACCAGTTCTTCCACTACTTGAGGAGGGCGTTGTGTTCAAGGTTTACTGTGATACATAAAATATTTTTTGTGGTTGTCAGTTGATGAATCAAATGGATATTATCACTTATGAGTCTCAAAAATTTTGATATCATGAATGTAACTACACCACACATGATATTGATCTTCCTAAAATATTGTTTTCCTTGAATTTTTCATGGAACTATCGTATCAATAAACATTTTTTGGTCTCCACAGATCAAAAAATAATAAAGTATGTATTCTCAAATTGTGACTTGAATTTATAGTAGTAATGGTGGGTGGAGTTATTATAGGGATTTGACATTGAGATTTCATTTAAACTAGTTAATTTGAATATTATGGCATATAAATCAAAAAGGAAGTCATGTGGTGATATTATGCATGATTTTAGAGAATCTTGGAGATTTATTGAAGAGTTTGTAAGGATTCACCTCTATATGGGAATAGTATATAGAATATTTTTTCTCCATCAAATGATAGTGCAGTCATAATTAGGGTATCTAGTGGAGGAATCCTGGATTGGGTATTTCAAGTTAAAGGTTTTCCATGATAGAGTATTTTATGGTGATTCTATGGAATGTTAGTCTAATTATAGACAACATCGGGAGTTGTTCTAAGGGAATATTTCCATTCCTTCAGTGATATGTAAGGGGGTTCTTTGTGAGTTCCATAGTTCACCCTAGTAGTACATCCTGTAGTGATAAGGATGTTCCATTCCATGAGAGGTTAGTTTTTGTGGTCTAGTCTAAATAATTCAATTGTAATGTTTATCTCTTTATGTTTGATCTTATAAAGTTAAAGGCTAAGAACCATGTTCCTAGTGGTTTAATTTAACATCTTGATGTCCTCTGGTGGAATTGGGAGGATATTTTGTTGGACTTCATCACTAGTTTCCAAAATTATCAGGGTATTAATGAGGATATGTGGGTGATCATGGACCTTCTCACTAACATAGATCACTTATTAGTGAACAAGGTGTTGAGTTTAGTAGACGTGTTGTTGAGGCAATATTTATACGAGATGATGAGTATTTATGGGGTTTTGAAAATGATCATCTCTGATCATGATCCTTATTTTATCTCTAGGGTGTGGAGAGGTCTCCAGTATGTGTTTGTCTTTCAATTATACGTTATCACCACTTTTCATCTATATACTAATGTTCAAGAATATTCCACCATCTAGACACTAGATTATATGTTGTGTGCATGAATTAAGGACTTTATAGGTTTATGGTTGAGGCACCTTCCATTAGTGGATTATTCTTGAAACAATATTTATCACTCCACTATCGGAATGGTTCCATTTGAAGTTCTATACAATTAACATTTCTAATTTCCATTACACTAGACTGAGATGGTAAAATCAATTGTTCTTAGACTAGAATCAGTGTTGTGTATGATAGAGAAGTTATAAGTGATCCTTGGGAAAATAAAATTAGTAATGGATCTTTAAAAGTCCTATGTTGATTATAATAGAAGCCATATTGAGTTTGATGCTAGAGATAATGTGTTCATGAAGATTTCTCCTCACTGTGGGCAGTGAATTTTTAATCATAGGAGAAATATTTCACTCAAGTTAGTTCAGCCTTTCAAAGTGTTGGATTGGGTTAGATTTATTTCTTATCGGTTAGCACTACTGATGTTACAAAAAGGAATCATTAAATCTTATGGGCATGACCAAATTATAAATTCATTTTACCCTGAAAAAATTTAACTACAAAGGTGTGGTAAAGTGGAATTATGGGGTCAAACCCATAGAGAACGGGGAATGCGGAATAAAATTCTTAATGAAAGGTTGGGTCACTCCAATTTGAGTTGATTTTATTAAACTAACTTAATGAAAAAATTAAATAAATAAAATACATAAGGAATTAAAATAAGGGATCAGGGCCAATTTTAGGGTAAAAACAGAAGATAATCCAATATCTAACTTGGGCTAGAACTATGGAATAGGTTGAAAAGTGATTCATGGGTCACCAATTGGTTATGGTCAAACCAATTGAATCCATATAAGCTGCAATTATCCCTTGGTTCGGGTATAACTAACAACCTAGATACATTACACTTAGCTTAAATTACATAAATTATCACAGGATAGTTTTCATGGCCTTCTCAACTCCAATTAGGTCAGGTTTGTACAATTTCGCCTCCCATGGTCATGGATACACAAGATAATGTGATTAATAGTAGTTTATAACCTAATTACTACTCTTAGGGTTACCAATGTTAAATATATAGATTAATTATGATTATAAACATCTTCAATCTCAACCCCTAATCCTAAACAGATTACAAGGATAGAAAAAATTTATTAAATACATTGAAACAGATGGAATTATTGACATAATAATTAAAAAATTCAGAACATGTAAATCCACAATTGAAACAATGAAAAAATGATTAAAAACTAACTTTAAAAAAGAAACAAAAAAAGTATGTATAAATGGATTAATTAATTATAAAGGGAATGAAGAAAAAATAGATTGAAAAAAATAGCGTTCAAACATTATATTAAAGAAATAAAAAATTAAAAACCTATCTATGCAGAACTTCTGGTCGAAACTATACGGTAGCCTCCTAGTGTTTGTGCCTCAATCATGGAATGGAATGAATAACCTATTAGATGAAACTTGTATTTATAATCATTGATGTCATAAATGGGAATCCATGGGTCAAATTTATGCTTTAATGGTCATTCAGGTCATTAAGGATAAAAATATCATCAAAGATATGCTGGAAATCAACATTTTTACTGTTGTGTCTAACACTTACACATCGTGTAAAGATTACAAGATGTGTAATATTTGGTCCTCAAAATTTTCATAGCATTCTTCATGACATGAAAATTTCTATGGTTCTCCATGACATGTGTCACAACATGACACTATGTGTCATGACATGACACATGTAGTCTGCATTCTCGAACTCTTTTTTTATTCTCATGACCTATAAATATTTCACAACATGTAAATTTACACATTGTGTGTAAAGTAAATAATGTGTATCTTCAACTTCCAATGTCAGAACCTCAGTTTTTTCCTACTTCTTCATTCTTGTGCCTCTGAAACCTCTCTAGTTCTCATTGGCTTCAATAATCAACCACAGTTTCTTCATCATGTTTCATTATCATACCAAAAGACAAAGTAGATGGACAGGAAGTGCCTTTAAATTCCTTAATTTCCACATTTTCTTTATTATTTATACAAGTTAATGTCTTGTATAATAATACACAAAACATTAATATCAGGTAAATATATTATATTACATCAATTTATATCCAATGGAAACAAATATAAAAACCCATAAATATAAGGATCTAAAATAGAGATATCAACTACCCTTATATGTGAGATAGATTCATGATTTATTCCATGTATCATAGCTTCACTGATATCATTAAGATTATTCTCACATAATAATTTGCAGTGAACCAGATGTTGATGGTAGTGACACCTTTTAGGTGCTGCTTTTCAAGATTCATGGCCATCGAGAGAAGGTTCTCTATAAGTGTGTTATACCTCTGGTTCATGTCATGTGGAAACATGGTGGATTAAAATATAACACTTTGTAATGGGAGTGAAATATGCACACACAATAAACCAAGTTGTTCTGATTTCTTATTTTTTTACCATTTTTTGGTACAATGTGTTTGATATTTTACTGATTTATATGTTTTTTCTCTTCCTTGTTTGTATACATTGCATGTTTATTTGATCTTGATTCATGTTTCATTGGTTGTGTTCCTGTTGTAGTGACATCCTTCAGTGGTATCACAAGGGGTAGTTTTTTGTATGCCACCCCATTTATTTTCCATCTAGGTATTATTTTATATTCTAAAGGATGGTAATTGTTTGAGAGGTATCTTATATAAGGCCCTAGATTAATAAAACCATTCCCTTTTCATTTATTGGGGTTTGGAGGTATCATGAGAGAGTTTAAAGGAGTTACTTAGGTTATAAAAGAGTTTTGGACTTCTGAAGGTCACCGTGCTAGGGTAGTATGTGTGGTGGTGGATGTTTTGAAACTTTTCTGTGGTATTAAGCATGGTGTGGGCCATTTTAGAATAGACCACATTTGACTTGGTTATAGAGATTTTTGTTTAATGATGGATCTCACCATAGTGATTGAAATGGATTCGATAGTCGTTTCAAAAGGTGTTTTGACTGAGTGTTATAACGATTAGAAACAAGAATGCGGAAACAACTCAGGAATCCATTTTTGAGAAGGTAGGTTAGGTATAGCCATTAGTGAGTCCCTTTATCAAAAAGAGGCAATGGGGATCTCTCCATTACATAGTTCTAAACATGGTGATGGTAAAAGGGATTAGGTTTCTAGACTATGATATGGTGTATCCTATGGTAGCAGTAAAAAATGGTTTGATGTAATTTTTAAAGGCATGTGATCCATGGGATTCAAATGACTTTAAAACCAGACCATTCTTTTATTGAAGACACCAAGAGCGTTTTGGGAGTTCACAATGTCATAGTGAAGGATTTTGGGATCCCTCTATAAATGGAAGTCCTATACTCCCTTTTTGGATATTTAATCTATCTATTAAACATTAGCTAACCCATAAACCTATCATCACCCTTCAACTATACCTTAAAGATTCTAAACCCCTTAGATTGAGGGATCAAAGTCTCGTATAAAGGTATCTTACATATTCTCCCTTCATCCACATTCCTCATATCCTTCCTAATTATAGAATATTTTTTAGGTATATTTCCTCTATTTTGGTTTGAAGATTCAAGTTGTTATTGATGTGGTTTTCATGATTAGTTTCTAATGGAATGTTCTTAGGTTTTAGTAGCAGTTCCTTTGGTGGTGGTTGTTCCTCGATTGTATGTTCTTGCTCAGAGAATACTAAGACTCTAATAATGTTATTAGATCTCTTACTTCTTCTTTATTTATATGAATGTGTGATTAATCATTCATTAGAACTTTTTCAAAATATGACCAATTTAAATTAATAAGTTAATAATCCAAAAATGGAATTACATGTTGTATGGTTAATCAATAATTAGTAAAATTTTAAAGAGAAGAAAAAGTGTTGCATTATATTGTTTAATTTATACATTAAAATTAATTACTTGCCTTGGAATAATGTTTCTGTTGTTAATTAATTAATTTAATTATATATTTAATCATATTCCATATCTTAAAGAGTTATGCTTCTTTAAATCCCAAAATTAAAACAATTATAATGTTATAACATAGTGCAATGTTATCTTCCTTTTATCATATAGTGAGAATTGTTTATAATTATATAATTAATGAATGGAAATGGGAGTTATCACATGTTTGTGATAATAAATATTTATTTTAGGTAATTAAATGAAGGTTTGGTTTTTGAGAACATATGTGGTTTATATTTTTATGATGCCTCCTAATGTTTACTAAGATAGTGTGACATGTTTTTTGGATGTGTTTTTACTGTTAATTTATCATGGTTAATTAATAAAATCTTTGAAAAAATAGATAAAAAATGTGATAATTAATGGAAGATGCAAGAGTAGTTTATCTACTTCTCATTGGGGAATTTATTATATGAAATAATTCCTGAAATCATGTTTTATTACATTATTATCTATGGTACCTAATGTTATAAGGTTGTCAGGTGTAGATAACCTATGCATAATGAAATGATTAATTCAATGTATAATTAAAATAGTTGTTTTCTAACATTAAATGTTTATGGATGAGTGATATTAATCTTTGATACAGGATTATTAAATGACATAATATTATGGCTTTAGTGTCTTCACCTATATGCCGAAAATACTTTTAAAATGGACATATTCTCTTGGGGAATTAGAGACTTTATTGTCTTAATGATGATTTTTTTTGGCTATGAATGTCAATGTGGATGAAGGTAAGACAATTTATTTTATGAGAAATAGTTTGGGATGATAGGTAGAAAAGATGAGTTCAAAGTGGCACCTTCTCATTGATATTTTTAATCTTTCTAGACATTTACTTCATGTCTAGATGGTTAGATGATAATTAATTTATCAGTATCAAACTGCTTGATGTAGTTTATTTCCTTACATTATGAGTGCATTTTTGATGAGTTAGTTTAGGATGAGCGTTAAAGTTTAATGGTGATTAATGAAACAATAATTAAACTCATAAATGTTCATGGTTAGTTTATGTTTATCACAAATAATGATGACATACTTGAGAATATAAGTAATTTAATTAATTGTTTCATTGACACTTGGATTAATAAGATTAGAATGTTAATATTGAATATATTGATTTGAATTAATTAATGGATAATAATTTAATTAATAATGAACTTGATGCTTGCACACATATTGATAGTCAATGCTTAGTAGTGGTAATCAGGTGTTCAGTGTGACAATAATGATAGATGGGTATAAGGCTAGGTATTTTCCCTTAGTGTGGTTATGTGTGATATTATTCTATAATTTCTAGTTTCGTATGATTCCCCAACAACGTTGGTAGGGAAACAGGAACCCAAATATTTTAAGGGGTGTTTCCTCTAATAACAAGGATGGAAATGGAGAATATGTAAGACTTATCATTCTCATACACTCTCCCTCTAAACATATATGAATAGGCATATCCCAAACAATAATACATTATGGTTTAGGGTGTGTACTAGCAGGGTTTTTATGGATCAGGGTTTTTTATAAATTTATGTGTAGACTATAAAATATTGATTTATAGAACATAATTTTTTCCGAACATGGTGTTTTTTATTTCCCATGGGTGTACATGAATGGGATATGATGTCTTGAAATATAATTCATTTAAACTGGTTGTTTTTCCTTTAAAACATATACATGGTAATAGATAGGATGATGTTGATGAAAAATGAATATGGGGACTAATTCCAACATGAGTTCTTGGGTCCTTCACAAGACTAAGGTGGGAAGGTTTAAGGCTTACTTCACATTAAGGGTGAAGTTTTTACAATAGTGATGAGCACGGGCATAGTCATTTGGGGAATGATAATGAAAAACCAGTGGAGAAGAAAAATCATGTTACCTTCATTTATATACATTATTTTGATATATAATGGTTTACTTCTATATGTTAATTTGTGATAGATACATGGTGAGAATGGGAATCTAGTATTAATGATGAAAGGCCAAACATGAGGTCTCATAAAATATAATTTTTAATTAAAATAAGGAATTCATTGTAGGGATAACCAAGTTCAATTCTCAAGGAGTGTATATGGTTCGGTTTTCACTATTTCAATAACTTATTTTTGTTTTTTAAAATAAATTAGGATGTTGGTTTTTTTATAACTAAATTCATTAAAATAAAATGGAAATCAGTAAGCACATCAATGGTGTGAAAAGAAGTGGCCTTGGGTTCTATTACACAGGTTCTTCATTATCCAGATTACTTCTCACCCATTAATCAAATCAATATCATTCCTAAATTACCCTTAATTATCTGAATTTTGTAACTAAACATACATAGGAAGAAATATTATGGGTGAATTTACAAAATTTAGTCATCCATTGTCTCTACACTCAGCTCCATCATATGTTGTTCATCCCCCTAGTTCATATCGCTCTACTAGAATGTTTTGCAGACTGGGGGAAGGTGGGAGAAAAAGTTTGATATATTTGATAATATATTGCTTAATCAGAAAGTGAATATTATTAACATATATATAAATATCTCAATTTCATTTCCTCATAAAGGGCATGAATTTGAAATTATAGAATTCAAATTAGGTATTCATAGTGCTCATGTGATCTCCCCAGGGACATGTCCTTTAAGTTAGTTTTCTCTGATTATGGAGATTGAGAGATCCCTAAAATGGAAAGGTGGTTGAGAAAAATAGGAAGAATATAGGAAGAAGAGAAATAATTTATGATTTAATAGAAGCAGAATTAGAATACCAAAAAATTTAATCATTCCATAACTAGATGTGACTTGGCTAAAGGATGAGATTTGAATCCTTTCTACATTGTGGGATGGAAAATATTTAATGCTAATTATGATAAATAATTCCTCTAATAATTCAGTATATTTAGCTCAGGTGAACTTCACTTTTATTTTATTTCTTCCTTGTGTCATACTCGATAGTGGAGAAGGATTCATTTGAGAGAATATTAACAACTCTTTTTATCTAGGAAATTCTACCTTGATCATGCTCCAAACACCATAAATAAAATTACCAAGCTGATGTGATTCACTGATTCTCATTATATTATATTTAAAATTTGTGGCCCTGATTCTTCTAGGGACAAGTGGAATTGATCGCGATTTTTTTTTGAAAAAGTGAAATTGGGATTAAACTCTTATATACCAAGTCTAGGTATGATCATAACTGGGATTGGGATTTGATGTTAATGGGCTTGGTGAAACCTTCCTGGAATGAGGTTGGTTTAAGTCTAGATAATGTATAGATTGATCTCCAGTTTTCATAATTGAATTTTATCAGTGGAAATCAGATGACCTTGGATGTCACCAAGTTTCCAAACTCATCTTCTCATGTTTTTTTGTAGCTAGATTTTTAAATGATAACCAAATAACATCTGGTAAGCATGGATTCAAAATGTCATGATTAGTGCATTGGGGATGGTCAAAGCTGTCTCTCCTTCATCAATTCACCTAAAATGATGTATGAATTCCAAAAACAAAGAAATACAACAACAAGGATCCTCTTAGACCAAAATAGAATTGACATCTCCTTTATTCCTCACAATAAAATATACTTCACCAAAATCATATATAATGGAATCATTTTCTTTGAATAAGCTAAGAGGTTCATTGGGTTTGGTCATTCTTAGATCTTCTTCCAGTTTCAATGGTCTTCATCTTTTCTTCAATAGCACTAGTATCTTCCTTGTGTGACTTCGATCTATTAAATATACCTATATGTTTGACATCATCTTCACCATTATCTACCTACACCGGTGACAACCACAACACCAAAAAATCTTCAATGTTCCTGAAAATGAAATTACTAAAAAAATTAATTTATACAATTAAATATTGAAAATATTGTGTCAGATTTTATACCAATATCAATTCTCATCCTTACCTTCACTTTTAAATTAATCTTGGGACACCAATCAAACAATTTGATTCATGTTTTGTAATTGATTTTTTTTGTAACAACCAAAGATTTTAAAAAATGAATATCATGTTTGATAGTGTGTGTGAAAAACAAATATGATTACAAGGGAATATAATACCCTAATACTATACTATATATGTATTTTTAAAATAATCCAATCTCTTTGATCACTTGAGTTTCATGAAACACTAAGTTTAAAAGAAATGGGATACTTTATTTAAATGTTACAATTCAAACATGACCATTATAACATAGTTGTTAAGTTTGAGGGTATAAATATAAATAACTAAATTATGGAACTTATATGGATTACATATGTATAAAATAATTTCAATGGTTATTTATTTATCATAAATAAAATAATAACCATTTGAAAAAAAAATGTTTTCTGAAAAAAAAAATGTATTTTTTTAAAAGGCAGTTTAGTCATGGTTTGTAAACATATTGTAAAATAATTTTTTCACTTTTATAAAATTTATTTGAAAAGGGAAATTTTATTATTTAAATATACATTTCAAAATTATCTTTTTGTAAATTCTTGAGAATTTTATGAAAAGATTAATTTTTTGATTAATTATCAATAATTCTAATTTTATTCAAAAACTACCTTTTCATTTAAGTTATTTTCAAGTTAAATTATATTAAAATTTGTTATTAAAGTAAAATTATTTCAATTATATTAAATATTAACTAATTTATGTCATATTAATCAATTTAATATTTATTTATGCTATAAAAACTTTTTAACATTTTCAAAGTTTTTCTTTGGAAAACCCATTTTTTCTACACGCTTGTGGCTTTAATTTTAAATTGAATTCTATAACATATATGAAATTAATTTTGAAATAATTATAAAATTTTTGGAATAATAATAATTAATATTATATAATAATTTCAACTAAATTTTTTAACATAATGAATAGTAAAAATAGAAAAATAATAATAATTAATGTGGTTAAGGTAAAATGGGTTTACCATATGGTTAAACTAAGAAGATAATGATTAAAAATGACCTAAAATGTGTCCAACAAAAATTTTATGGACATATTGAAACTTTATTTCCTATAATATTCGATATTGATGTATTTTTGAGGTTTTTTCATGATGAAAACATGGTTATCACTTTTTCTTTTCAAAAAAATCCAAGTGTGTCCCCCCCCCCACTTATAAAAGGACACCCACACTGCTCTCCTTTTCACACTTACAAAATGATTTGGTTCAGCCAATTTCTACCAAAATATATTAATTAGTTCCCTCCCCAGATCATATAATTCTTTTTTATTAGTAATCTCTTCCAAGAAGGCTTTATGTAAAACCTAAGAGGCTCTCTGAAGAAGAGGTAAAATTCTTAAATGTGCTTATTTTTTTTCTCTATTATTCTAAATCCTTAAAGAAATCATCAAATATGATAATATAATAAAAATAGTATAGACTATATAATTATGTTTTATTATGTTAATCTCATATCCTATATCATTCCCACTTCCATCAAATGGGAAACGAAACCGTTGATTGTGTGTATGGTGGACTATCACCTCACGAACCAATATAAATCATTTTCCATCAGCACCATTAAAGTATGGATATAATGCTAGATTTAACATATTTATATTATATTTATGAAATTATTATAATTATTTAATTATGATATCACATGTACCTTTTCAGTTTCCATTTTTTGGGGGGTAAGATAATGTCTCTTGTGTGTACGGAAGACTACCACCTCGAGAAGTGATGTGATTTTTTTTCACTTAATCTTTACATGGAAGGTAATAAGGTTAGAAATTAATTAATATATGCTATATTTATGACCAAACCATAATTATGGAAATATATTATAAAATATAACTTCTTACTTTCCAATCCATTGGAAGTAATAACGTAACTCATGTGTACGTGTGGACTACCGCCTCCACGTAGCGATATGAATTGTATTTTATTTTTTTACATGGATGGAAATAAGGAAGTAATTTATTAACATAAATTATATATATAATTATTATTATCATTTTTTAATGGTGGTTTAATATTTAATTTCACTTTATTCCATCCTTCGATAAAAATAAAAACAATATTCATGGGTATGTACAGTCCACCATCTTCATGAATGATGTAATCCATTTTTTATCTCTAACTTTTTTAGATTAAAATAAATAAATATATAATGAAAATATAATATATTATTATCTTGTTAAACATTATAGAGAATATTGAACCATGATCAGAGTAAATGGTCCAAAATTACTGAATAAAAACATACAAGAAAACTAAGCAACTGTCACCTAAAATAGTGATTTTAACAAAGAATTGTTTATAAAAGGATCATAAAATACTATAAGTAAATAAAATATGGAATGAAATATTTTATTATAATTATATAATATATTTATAATATACTTATATTTATTATTCATGAGTTTCAAACACATATGAAGGAATTCAGACTTGTGGTAAGGGTTTCTCATCTCACTTTTACATCCATGAGACATATGTCATATTCACCACTTATTCCTTTACATCATGTATAAATTTAACCTTTTTATATTTTATATCATTAATACATTTAAATTCACGGTATTTATACTTTTATATGAAGATATTTTCTTCATGGGGCTTATAATTCAAAAGTTACCAAAGTGTCAAGAGTTTATTTAACAATCTCATCATTATTTGGGATTCTTTATGTTTAAGTCTCCCTTGGAAGAAGTTTTTAATAATTTTATCATAAACTCATGCTAGTTTCTTATAATATGGTTATTAATTAAAGTTTTAATTAATATTACCATTATTTCACTCTTTTCACTTAAAATTATTCAGAAAATGTTTTTCTAAAAATCTTACATTATTTCTCTCTTCAGTCGAAAATCAATTTTTCTTCCAAAACCATGTTTCCTAATAATATTTTCAAAAATGTTTTTTATATTATAAAAATTATTTTTAAAACAATTTTTTCCCATTTTTTAATTTTTCCAAAAAAAATTAAAGGAATCTTCATCTCATTTCCCAAACAAGGCCCATTTGTTTTTTGCTGAAAATGTAAAAGGAATATTTATTTTAATGTGTACGGTATGTACAAAATTTACACCATTATGACCACTCAATTTTTTGAATATTAATTTAAGTTTCAAATATTATTTTCGAATAAAAATATTCACTAAATATTTTGGGAACTTTTAGTTTTAAAAAAATTTCAGATTAACAAGGTTATTTTCCACATGAATGTTTTTAATGTCATTTTTTTAGTATTTATATTCATCAACAACATCAACCTTTTAGTTTAATTATTCTATATTAGGTATATGTTATAATGGTACCATCTTTATTATTTCTCTGTATGTTTTATGATTTTTTTACTAGGTTTTTACCAGTTTGATACCATTCATTTTACTTTCGACAGTTTATGATTATGTTTATTGATTGGGATAATTATTAACATCCCTTATGGTAGTTTTACAATAAAAAATTTTATATTGATATGTTTGACCCATTTCATATGAGAAATTAATTAGACTTAATAAGTTATTTTTGGGTCATGCAATATCCCCTTCATGCATTGGTTGGTCTAATGAGACAAACTAGCTTGGGTTTTTTTGCTGAGCCCTTATCCATTTATGTAAGATGTCTTAGCATAAGGCCTTGATGGTATAATTATGATGTATAAGATTATTAATTAACTCATTCTGATATTAGTTATTTATATTCCATGTGATATTATATTCGTTGTAATATCTATGGTTAATTTTTGAGCTCATGTGATTATTTATATGGAATTATTTGATAATCTTTTATTCATTCCATATTATTCTCAAGTAATTGATTAAATGGAATGTGTTTTAGTTATTTACATTTCTGTATTTATTATTATTTATTCATTATATATTCCATTGTACACTTACCCTTATGGAACATATGATCTCACCCCTTTCTTATGTTTTGTTTTCTCTAGGAAACTAGGAAGTGTTTTGTGATTGATATGCAGGATTATTCTTTGGGAAATATGTTATTCCCAAAGAAAACACTTCATGTATTTTATGTTTTCAATTTTAATATAAATTTCATGTATTTAGATAGTTTACTATTACTATTAACCTATTGGATAATTTGGGATGTGATTCATTGTTTCTTATTCCAATTTAATAAACCACCGAATCTGGGCTATTAGGGTTGGGGTCTTTAGAGTTGGTATTAGAGGAATATTAGTAGAATACTTGTGAAATAGATTTATAAAAACATAGATTAGAGAATATAATCCTCATATTGAAATTAAGGATAATAATGGAAGAATATTCTCACATTTTTATGAGAAATATATTATGTTGTTTTCCTAGAAATACATCCATATTTATATACTATAAGAGGATGTTGTTATGGCATAGATGTACCTAGGGGTAATGAATCTAAAAAAGTCACATTGTTATTTACATAATAATTTCTTGGTACACAATAATGTACCATACTTTCAACCAAGTTTGACACTCCCCGGGGATATGATTTGGATAATTCAAATTTTCTTTATAAACCATGCTAAATGATTTGAAAGCTTTCTTAAAGAACCCCCATTTATAATTATAATATTATACATTCATAGTTCTCTTAATTTAGGTTAATTGTTTCATTAGTTTTTGGAATATAAATTATGTTTCATATTGTTATGATCTAATATATTGTATGATATTTTCTAGAAATAGAACTTGGTGCAAGGAATGAGAACTATATAAATTCATGTACCCCATGTAGGGATTTCCCTCTTGGGAAAGATAATGAATCTAAATAAGGGGATAAAACTAGATATGATGAAAATATAACCATATTGGGGAAACTAAATTATGTTATAAGCCATAAAAATTCCTGTATAGAGAAGCCTACTGATCCACCACATGGTGTAACAATGTTAGACCAATTTATGTTTCAGTAAACTCTATCATTCAATGGGAATACAAATCCATTTATAGATAATTAATGGATAAGTTCCTTATATAAGATATTTCTCATTCTAGTAATCAACGAATGAGATAAATCTTTTAGGGTGGTTTATTATCTCTAATGATATATTGGTTAATGGTGGTTATTGATTAAAAATAATAATGATGGAGAAGAAATAAAAAACATGTAATTGAATAATTTTAAGGTACTACTCTTGGGAAAGTATTTTCCACATGAGAAACAAGTGGATATGGAGATACAATTTTTGAGTCGAAGACAAAAGGAAGATGAAAATGTTTCTAAGTATGAAGACAACATGACTAGGTTAGAAAGGAATTATATTGAGCATAAATATAATCCAACGAGAAATAGTGGCCATTTCTTTGATGGGATTAATCCAATTCCTCTAAGGTCACCAGTCTCACAAACTTTCTCATCATATGAGGACATGGTGGCATGTGGTATAAATATAGAGAAATAATTATATAAGTTTTATGGATTCAAGGATAATAAATATAAGGAGAGGATGATAGTGAAAAATAAAGATAAAGGGAACAAAGGAAAGAAGGAATTTCCCCCATGTTATAATTGTGGATAGAAACATTTCGGGGCTTGCTTGAAGGGAATGGGAGTTTTCTGCATTTGTAGAGATAAAGTAAACCATACTCATTATTGAAAGGTCAATAAATAAACTTATAATGTTCAATGATTAAACTGTAAAGAGATAGGACACTTTGAAAATGAATTCCCTAAGAATCATAGGAATATAACTCAAATGAATATAAGGGATCAAAGTCAATCATAGGTTATTACAATAGAAAAAGTGGAATAATTAATGTGCTTGTGTTTAGATTCTAGGATTATGTTATAGGATTATTTTATAAATGATATTTTGGTTATAATAATTATTAAAGGTATAATTCTTGTACTATAATAATTTTTCTTTAAGTATTTGAGAGTATATGTTGAATGGTACAGATGTCCCAGAAATAGGATTCAGTGGAAAGTTGAACTTTTTATAAAACACATGATGGAGGGAGGACAACACTTAATATGTGACCGATGTTGAGATAATAATGATAAAGTGGTTTTCATGAAGGTATTGGTAACTTTTATGGTTTATATTACCTCTTATGTTGATCTAATTATAGGTTATTATAATTTGGTAACATTATAGGAATTATATTAATAATAGTTCGGAAAAAGGACAACATGCATACCATGTGACAACCCATAAAATATGACAAGTCCATAAGAATTGAACCCACCACCAAAGGGTGACAAGGGTGTTGTGCCAACCAGTGGACTACATGATATTCTGGTTAATATGTAATTAGTTTTACTTAAATGATTTCATGGATAAATTTTAAAGTAAATCCAGTGGTGTTAAAATTGAGGTTTAATAAATAATGTATTATATAACATATTCCAAACATATTTGTTTTGAAAAATATTTATATATAGGTGGAAAGACTTGTAACTCTTTTATGGATATTATAGTGTGTTAAAAGTTAATTTTAGTGCTTCAGGAATAAACATTTGATTTTTGGATATTAATTTCTTAAAGTAAGAGATAAAGTTGAAATTGAACAAGGAACAACAAAAGTGTTAAATTATGCTTATTAAATATAAAGATATCAAGTAAGTTTATTTTCTTAAATTCTTAGACAGCAAAAGAATTATTTAACTTTAAGAAAAGTATATTGAAACAAAAGTGTTATCATATCACCTTTAAATAAGATAAATAAAATATTCTTTTAAATCATTATAGATTTATGGTTTTGAAGTTGTTAAATTTCAATTTATAAATAACTTATGATGATCAATTATCTTTACCTCTCTCTATAATTATTTATGCTTTTCTTCCATGTCTATATCATCACTTCTCACTAATTTTCTCCTACTCAGAAACCTACATATGTGTTATTCTAGATGACCTTTTTAATTCCATTTATCTCTTATCAAGAGGATGTTTTATAAACCATTCTAATGATGTAGTTTTATAACAAAGTTATATTCAAATGTAAAAACCTTAATTTATGAGGTCACGATTAAATTTAAAGGACACTGCTTATTTAAGGGGGTAGAATACAACACCCCATGATTTTAAAAGAGGAACATCATGTTCAATAGCATGTACAATACACAACACCAAGAATATAAAAGAATGTAATACCCAAAAACATTACAATATATTTATTTTTAAATAACTTCAATATCTTAGATAGCTTGTGATTCACGTGACATCGGTTTTGAATGAAACACGATAATTTACTTAAATTTTATTATTTAAACATTACTATTATGGCATAGCCTTTATGTCGGTGGGTCTGAATAGGAGTAAATAAATTATTAAAATTATATTCTTTACACATGTATGAAATAAATTTAGTTTTTATCTATTTCCTAGAAATAAAATAAGAACCATTTGAAAGAAAACGTGATGTTTTTGAAAAAATTTATTTTTTTTCAAGACAGTTTTGTTTCACTTTGCACACATAATTTAAAATTATTTTTCATCACTTTTATAAAATTTATATTACAAAATAAACTTAATTTTTTTAAATAAATATATATATATATTATATTTGGGGGAATTTGTTATAATTTTTTGAAAAGATTTTTTTTGGATGAATAGTATAAAATACCGATTTTTATTGAAATTTGTATTTTTTTTTTAAATTATTTAAAAGGTTAAACTATTTTCCAAATTAGTTTCCAAGTAAAATTAGTTCTAATATATTAAATTTTAACCAATTTATGTCATTTTAATTATTTCATATTGAATTTTGAAATAAAAGTTTTTAAACTTTTGAGAATTTTTCTTTGGAAAACTCATTTTTTTCGATGCGTCTTTGGGTTTAAATTTAAATTGAATTATAGAAACTCTACGAAATAAATTTGGTAAAATAGAATCAATATTTTAAATTAGAATAATTAATATTATCTAATAAAATAAACCTAAATATTTACCATAATGAATAGTAAAAATAGTAAAATCTAATTATTGTGGTTAAGGTAAAAATGGGTTTATTGGATGTTGTAATAAGAAGATAAGGGTTAAAAATGACCTAAAACTTAGCCAACACTAATTTACTGGAAATATTTCAACCATAGAGCCTCTAAGGGTCGATAATGAACCATTTTGGTATCTTTTTAATGATAAACACATGGGTATAAATTTTCCATTTCAAAAATCCCAAATGTCTCATCTTCCCCACATATAAAAGGAAACCCCCACTCCTCTCCTATTAACACTTAAAAACCCTTTTTATACCAATAACTTCCCAAATATCTTATTTAATACCCTCCCCACATCATTGAATCTTTATTTTGAATAATAACCCATCTTAATAAGGCAATATATATTCATTCATAATCTATTTATTTATAAAAATAATGAAACAAGGATACAAAATGTCGCAAAAAAGAATAAACAAACCTAGCGAGGGTGAAGTAGTGTAGCCTGAGGGAATCCCCTCTGAAGAACATGTAAAACTATTAAACATGCTTATTTGTTTTATTTATTCTTCAACAAAATTCAAACAATCTTAAACCATGTTAATATAATGACACAGGTATACCCTATATAAAAATATATTATAATGTTAATTTCATAACTGAGATCCATATCCACTTCCATCAAATGGGAAACGTAACTATCGATCATGTGTACGAAAAACTACAGCCTCACTAACCGATGTATTTCATTTTCCATCACCATATTTCAAGGATGGATATAATTATATACTTACCATATTAATATGATATTTATGAAGTTATTATAATTTTTTAATTATTATATCACATATACCTTCGCACTTTTCATTCCTTGGGGGATATGAAAATGTCTCTCGTGTGTGCGGTGAACTACCACCTCATGAAGTGATGTGATTTATTTTCAACATACACTTTACATGGAAGGTAATAGGATTAAAATTAGTTAATATATTTCATATTTTTTAACTACACATACAACTAGAAATAAAATATCACCTCAAACTTCTAACCTTCCAATTTGTTGGAAAAAAAATATCTTGCTCGTGGGTACGTGTGGACTACCACCTCCATGTAGCAATGTGAAATATTTTTCATTTTATTTTTACATGGATGGTAATAAGAATTTATTTAATTAATATAAATTATACATATGAAATTATAATTATTATATAATTATGAGTTAATATTTATTTTCCTTTCATTCTATCCATTAAGAAAAATAGAAACAATGTTCATGCATACGTACGACATACCGTCTCCATGAATGGTTTAATCCATTTTCAATCTATAAAATTTATAGATTACTCTAAATATATATAATATTTTTATCATGGAAAAAATTATGGATATGATATAACTGTGATAAATGTAAAAGTACCGAAATTAATAAAGCAAAACATACATTAAAATGAAGCAATTATCACCTGAAACAGTGATTTTAACAAAAAAGTATTAACAAAAAGGATCATAAAAGAATATAAGTAAATAGTATATGTTATGAGATATATTATTATGGCTTTTTAATATATTTATAACAAACCTATATTTATTATACATGAGGCTTAGACACATAAGATGGAAGTAAAATTTAATTTAAGGGTTTCTCGTCTCACTTTTACATCTATGAGACATTTGACATATTCACCACTTATTACTTCGTGTGGTGTATATATGAAACTTTTGATATTTTATATCATTAATATATTTATATTCTTGTTATTTAAAATTTCATTTGAATTTATTTATTTCATGGGGCTTGATTCAAAAACTACCAATATGGAAAGGGTTTATTTATCAATCTCATTTTTATTTATGATTGTTTACATTAAAGTCTCCCTTGGGTAAATTATTTGATAATTATATATTAAACTCAATATTTTTTATTATTATATAGTTATTAATGAACTTTTCAAGTAATAGAACCATTTTACCTCTCTTTTTAACTTAAAATGATTGAGAAAGTGTTTTTAAGAAAATATGACTTTGTTTCTCTCCTCGATTGAAAATCCTTTTTACTTCCAAAAACATATTTTCTAAAAAATTAAATAATGATTTTAAAATTATCCAAATGATTTATTAAATGGTTTTTTACCTATATTTTAATTTTTACAAAAAAAATTAACTGAGTATTTATTTAGTTTTCCAAAGAAGGCATGTTTGGATTTTACTGTATATGTGAAAGGAATCTTTATTATATAGTGTACGTCTTGTATATAATTTCACCCTTCTTAACCACTCAATGTTTTAATAATTTGTTTTTAAGTTTCAAATTTTATTTTAAAATAAAATTATTTTCAAAATATTTTGTGATATTTTAGTTTTATAAATATTTTCAAAGTAAAAAAAGCTTATTTTCTTCAAGAATGTTTTTAATGAAATATTTATGGTATTTCTATTAAACAAATACATCAAAACTTTATTTTAATTATTCTCAAATTGGGATAGGTTGTAATGATATCATGTTCATTATTTCTCTATATGGTTTATTATCAGTTTTCCTGAAGATATACTTTTTTTATATCTTTCATATTACTCTAGATGGTTTATGATTATATTTATTGATTGGGGTAATTTTTAACATTTTGTATTATAATTTTTAAATATGAATTTTTATTTTGATTTTGTTTCACCCCTTTTATATGGGTAATGAATTGGTCTTGATAAGTGATTGTTGGAGCCCGCTATAGCCCCCCAATGCATCTATAGGTCTCATGAGACAAACTAGCTTCTAATTTTGGCTGAGGCCTTACCCATTTATTTAAGAAGTCAATGAATGAGGCTTTGATGGAATTGTTATGATGTATGGTATTGTGAATTACCTCACTATGATTTTTTTTTTGATGATCCATGTGATTATTAGATTAGTTATAATATTGATGGTTAATTTTCAATCTCATATGATTATTTATATGGAATTATTTTATCATTTTTATTCTAGTCATATTATGATCAATTAATTGATTGAATGGTATGAGTTTCAGTTATTTACCTCTCCATATTGATTATTATTAATTATTCATCATATTTTCTATTGTAAGCTTACCCTTACTGAGTATCTAATCTCATACCTTTCTTGTGTTTTATTTTCCCTTGGATAATAGGAAGGGATTTGTGATTGATATATAAAGATATGTTAAGGGGAAATATGAAATTCTCAAAGAAAACACTTTGTGTATTTTATCTTTTCAATTTTAATGTTAATTTCAAGTATTTATATATTTTACCAAGACTACTAAACTATTCAATACTTCGGGATGTGATTACTTGTATCTTATTCCAATATAATAAAGAGACAACTGACTATGGGTGACTAGGTTTGGGGTCTATACATTTGGGCTTCCTTGACTAATTATGGTGTTTTGGTTACCAGCAAGTTTTTTTGATTATTCACAATTGACTATGGTATGTAGAGAGTTGTAAAGGTATGGTTGGTGGAGATATATTGGATAAAAGATCATGGAAATATGATGATGTTTTTCTATAGGTTATAGGAACTGAACTTGGATAGGATGTGGAGACTTATGTTTGACCCTAAATTTATCTTATGGTAGTTTTATGGGTTTGCTCCATGAGGTCGGTTGAAAGTTCTATCACATGGACAATACACTGAATATGTGAGTATTATTGGGGTCACTGAAACCCTTTTCCAAAATTTGGAGCATAACCACTTAAAATTGGCCTTGTGGTCAGTTGGTGGACATAGTAAATTGAGTGACCATGCCTCCATCTTAAAGTCACGTGGATTATATTCCTTTATAAACTCGTTTTTCAACATAAAAATGGTAAACAAAGAATCAACGTAGGAGATGTCCAAATTTAAATACAAAATGAACCAAAATAATAAAAAATAAAAAATTTGAGTTCTATTTATCAAAAAAACTAAAAATCACCATAAAATAAAATTTCATAAATTATAAAAAGAATAAAATTAAATAGTTTAGTTCCATAAATGCTTTAAACTATTTAAAATAAAAATAAATAATGATATTAAAATATTAATTTATGGATTTAAATTAATTAAAAATATATAAATAATAAAAATACAAATTCAAGGCATGTTATAATTTAATTTCTAAAATATTCTAAATAGTGAAAGATTAATTTCAAAAAATATTTATCAGTTTAATTCAAAAAGTATTGCTTATTGAATTAAATACAAAGAATAAATAATTCAATAAAAAATCATTACCTTCATCCATATAAAAAAATAACTTCCAATTTTTATAAATTAACTAAAATTAAATCAATTACTCAATTTTTAAATCAATTGAGGAGATTTAAACTATAAATTACAATGAATAAAATTCAAAAAAACATTTTATCACTCCCCCACACTTGAATTAGTTCACTCATGAAATTTCATGAATTTCATTATTCAAAAACAATTTTACTACCTAGACCTAAATATAAAATTTAGAGAAAAATAAATTTATAGTTCCCTACACTATGTGAATAATCATTTCTCTTCTATGATTTTAATTCATGTACTTACTTTAATTAAATAAAATTTCTAGTTTAAAGAGTGAAACAAATTATATTTATGTCGAATAAAAATTTAACAAGTGAAACTTCCATTCATACATCTATAATAATCTTATAAAACCTAAGTTCTAATTTCCACATCATTGATACAACTCAAATGAAATTGTTGTAAGTAAATTACCCCTTCTACAGATTGGTTCATTATTCATCTCATCTGAACGAAATCAATTTTGAATATTATGTACTTATTAATAAATTTTTTATTAATTTTTTCTGAAAATTTTATGTGTAAAGGAACTTATTAAATATATATATAAATGGAATTTACTCATACACGTGATGCCTAATATATTAGAGATTCATTATGCGATATCAATTCCAATTTTACTCAATTTTCAATGTACTTGTATCAAATTTTATTTCATTTGGTTCCCTGGGGTACAATTTTTTATAAATTCTAAGTTACCTATATTAATTTCAAAAATCTTGTGACCTCATATTATAATTATGAATCTAAAAAAATATTTTCAGTCACACTTCTCTTCCTAGATCTAAGATAAAAATTCTATAAAAGTGATGAAAAACTCGTTAAGTATTAATTAACCTCATTAATTCTATTACTAATGAACTCCCTTCATCCTATCATGATATTTATTTCCTAGGAAGGACACTATAAATATCAATGAAAACCCAAAAAACTATACAAATGAATATGTAAAAAATTTACAAATAGTGTATTTTTTCAAAAAATATTTTCACAAAAACATACTAAAAAAATTAAAAAAACAATTATTTACTAATTCTAAAATGGTTCATAAAAATAATTTAAGGAATAACTCATAAAAGTTAAAATCCTCCATACACACTTATTCAACAATATAGTATTATGTTCAGTAATAATTTCATTTATTATTGTGTGTGAAAAATTATGAAAATATAGAAACCACTTGGTTTTATTATTCCAATGTTCTTGAGGTAATATCTACCCTAGGTGCACTTACAGACGAAAATAAATAATCTAATAGTTTTCTGTCTATATGAAAAAAAACTAAATAAAGATGATTTATCCATCATAAATTTTATTAAAAATTAAAAAAATAGAAAAATAAAGAGATAGAAAGAGAGTCTTGCATTATTCCCTCAAAAGAGGGTCTATATTTAGACTATCCATAGTTGGACAGTCCTATGATTAACCACAATCAGCTATATTATGGGGTTTATATGATTCATACCACTATATTATTTTAATTCCCTATCTATTCCCAAATTTCTTCTAAAAGTTATTCTAAAGGATAGTTAAAAAAATCAAAAAAAATCTCATTTATCACTTTTTCTTACTCTGCATAGCCTTGTTTTCAAAATACTTCACAATTCTATCATCAAATATGCATGCATTATCTTTTTCGTCATCCGATTCCAACACCTACATGGTCTACAGTAACATTGATAAATCATTAAGATATTACAAAGAAACTCATGAGAGAATTAATCTTTCATAATATTAAGATAAAATTAATCTAAATCAGAGTTACCGCCCACCAAATTATCAATAGAGAGTTCTATTTCTAAATTAAATGCTAATGATAATTCATTTGTGGGGTAAATCAATAAATCATAATGTTAAACCTCAACCTCTTAGATTTTATCTTAAAATTTAGGAGGTATGGGATCATATCCTTGAATATCACATTTATTCCCCATATATCCTGCATATAATTCATGGAAAAATATGAAAATTCTCTAATATCTTTGACTACAACTCAAGAAGGTTTTATTTCATGATTTTTTAATGTCTTAAATTATGTTCTTGAAATCCCTATTTTTAAGATTCTTGAAAAAATACTTAGTTATATAGAAAAAAAGGTGTGAAAAAAAATTATAAGGGCCATAAAGATTCTATTTTATAAAAAAGTTGATTTCAAAGTAGAGAATTATTTATAATTTGATTGAGGATAATGAGTTCCCCAACCAAACTCCTCGGTAAGAACACCATGTTGATGAAAGTCTTATCAAGGGGCCTCACAAAATATAATTTTTATTTCAAACATGTAATGTTTCAAAAGGATGAAAAGGTTCATTTCCAATGAGCGTATGTATAACACCTTGAGATTTTAAAAGAAAACTATGTTTAGTAGCACATACATAAGGCAACACTAAGTTTAAATTAACCGTAATATATTATTAAAATATTATTATTTAAACATGGCCATTATAACCTAGACATTAATATTGGTAGTATAAATGGAAATAACCCTATTATGAAAAATATATCTGACGTTTTTATATAATAAAAATTTATTTATTAATTAAAAATTAATAGGAACTCAAATTATAGTAAAGTCATTTCATGCTTCAAAAATATTTTTCCTTCAAAAATGATTTTTATTGAATTTTGTAAGAAAATATTATAATTAATTTCAATAACTATTATTAATTTTATTTTATAAACTTAAAATAATTTTGTAAGTCATCATATCAAAATTAAATTTGGGTTATGTTTTGGATTTTTCTAAAAATATTGATTTTCCAGTGAATGGTGAAAAATACCATTTTTTGTAAAAAAGTTGTTTCTTTTTTAATAAATAAATTAATTTAAAATTATAATTTTATTTTTTTATTTGGTATTAAAATATATATTAATCATTTTATAATATAATTAAATTCATTAGAATCATCAATTTTTGTTATTTTCATATAATTTCATTTTTATGCTTAAAACGCGATTTTTTGAAAACTATTTTTTAGTGCATAAATTTTATCCATTTTAATTAATTAAAAGTAACCCTATTAATGAAATAATTAAATTAAATTTATTTATTATATATCTAGTAAAATTAATTTAATTTTTATATAATTATGATTACGAGTCATGTAGTTAATGTAAGATCATCTTATGCATGAAAAAAACATTTCTTAAAAAACAGTTTTTTGACAGGTTTTAAGGGTTTAATTTTAACTTGAATTCTGGAATATGATTTAATTTAATATGATAAAACTAATTCCATATTTTTAATCAGAAAAATTATTATTATATAATAATTTTAAGTTATTTTTCCCATAATGAGTGGTAAAAATAGTAAAAATCGGTTACCATGGTTAATGTTAGAACTGGTTTACCGAGGGGTTAAACTAAAGTGGTAAAGGGAATAAATGCTTAAAATATATTTATTTTTATTTTTGGATGTTTTCATCAACCATATAAATCATAAAATCTACTATTTATCAGTTTTTAAGATACTTTTATTTAGAGTTTATTCATATTATTGAATAGTTTTGGGTATTTACAAAAATGTCACATCCTCTCACTTATAAAAGAGAACCTTATATACTCAACTTTCCATAATTTAAAATCCTTTTTTAAGAAAATACCTACCCAAAAATCTTAATTAATACCCTTTACATGTTCAATATACCTTTTTTGATCATAAATACAATCTAGGGAGGCTTTAGGTATAATCCTAAAGAGGTTGTCTGATGAAGAGGTATCATTCTTAATCGAGTATTTTGGTTTTGCTTCTTCTTCAACATACTTAGAATATTATTAATCTGTTATGATATTATAAAATATTAATATTCCATATAATTAGATTTTATTGTTTTATTTTAATAACTAACATCCTTCTTTACTTCCAAAAAATGGGAAATAAAACTATCATCCGTGCGTACAGCAAACTACAGTCTCGCAAACTGATGAATTTTGTTTTCCATCATCGCCTCACATGGCTAATCATAATGATTAATTTAATAATTATATTCTATATTAATGTTATATTACACATTACAAAAATTAAATATATCAAATTGTTTCTTACCTTACCATCCATTGAAAAATGGTAACGTTATTTTTGTGTATGGCGGACTACTGCCACATTAAGCGATGTGATTAATTTTTTATTATCGAAGAAAATATATAGTATATGTAAGTGTATTTAAATAATTAATATGATATTTATGATATAAATATAATTATTTAAATAAAAAATTAAACTTTCCTTATTTCCATCAATATCGTTGAAAAATGGAAATCTTACTCATGCTTACGTACGACCTACCGTCTCTATGATCGTAACGTAGTTCATTTTTTCAAAATTATCATTAATGATTTTTTTCAAAAGTATAATTTATATATAAAAATTATAATTAATTAATTATTATTATTCTTTATATGATTAAATAATAATATCTTTGACCTTAGTCATCTTACCAAAGTGATTTTGGACATATGAGCCAAATATCATCAAATCATCCCACATGAACTTAAATGATTAAGTAATTGAATATAAAATAATGATAATAAAATACATAGAATAATAAAAATGAAAAATATTCATAATAAATTTAATAATTAACATAATTTTATTATTTAGGAAGGTAAATAATGCATGTTATGAGTTAGGCTCAAGGTAAAGGATTTCGTCTCAATTTCCTTTCATTGAAGAATATGTTAATATTATGCACCTAATTTATTTTATATGGTGAATATAATTAAAATTTACATGTTATATCATGAATTAATAATAAATCATGGTATTTTAAGTTATAATATATTTACTTCATTTATGGGGTAAATGATTCAAAAGTTATCAAGGTAGTAAGGGTATATTCTTCAATTTCATTTTAATCGAGATTGTTTTTGCTTGAATTTCCATTGAAAAAAATTATTTGATCATTATATAATAAAGCAACTTCATATTATTCTACTCTCTTTATTCTTGAAATTTTCAAGTACTATTATAATTTTCCTCTCTTTGGTACTTAAAATGATTGAGAAATTTGTTTTAATAAAAGTCAACTATATTTCTCTTTTCGATGGAAAATTATTTTTCTTTTATATCCATGTTTTTAAAAAATGTTTTCAAGAACTTTTTTAATATTATACAATGATTTTTTAAAAAAAATTCACTAATTTTTTACTTTTTATGAAATGTTTTTAATATAATATTCTTGTTATTTTTTGATTTAGGTACCTTTAAACTTTTTATAGAAAATGTGAGAGGAATGTATTTTTTAACGCACATGGAATATAAGGAATTTTCCCACCATCATGATCATTAATTTAATTGAATATTAATTAAAAAAATTATAAGTTATTTTTCAAATAAATTTTTTTACTCATATTCTTGAAAAAAAAAATTATAATTGGATTTCCAAGTGAAAATGGAATTTTCCTCAAGAAATATTCCATGTGATCTTTTAAAGTCATTTTCATTAACTATGAAAACATTTGATGTTATATATTGCTTAAAACTTCTATATATATATCTCTAATATATGTACCTATATCATTATACTTTCCTTTTATGGTTTAATACATGCCATAAGTTCATTTATCAAATGCATTATTTATGAAATCTCATTAGATTATGGAAAGAACCAAGATTTTGTAACCCATTTATTTCCATGGTGATTTTTATAATTACACCTTAATAATGATTTCATTTTTTGGAGAACATAAATAATAAATATGTTATGATAGGTGTTCCCATATAACTCTCTAATGTATTGGGTAAACATTTTTTCTTATACGATGTTATGTGTGGGATTACGGAGTAAACCCAATCCATTATAATCCTTTATCTACCATGTGATATTGTCTCAGTAGTCATCCTTGACTCATGTTTATGTAATGTTATATGTTTTTTCCATATTTCCTATATTTTTATGATCTTATGATATCATTTTATTTATGTTATGATCCCATGTGATTACTCATGGGCCTTCTCTTTTATGATATCATGTTATAACTTTGACTCATATGTTATGTTTCTTTATCATGTTTATTCCCTTACTAGGATATATAGCCCACCACTTTTTTATATGTATTCCCCAAGTTATCTCATGTTGTTTTAAGAGATAGAATGGATTTAGGAACTCATTATGTAGAATAAAATAAATTCATTTGATTTTAGTCCGACTTTGATATATTATAAACATATTCTTCCAAATATGGAAGTCCTTTTTAGTACTTGGTTTGTATTAAGGTACATTTACGTTAAAAATATTAAAAACATATGTGCAAAAGGGTTGGTTTTCTATAGTATGTGGGTCAGTTTTTCAAAATATCAATCATTTATGTTTTCTTTTGTTTATTTTCTGTTATTTTTAAAGTAATAAATAAGGATATGTGTTGTTTTTTTGGTTTTATAATTAAAAGCAATAAAATAAAATGTAAAGTAGTAAGCACAACATTGTGGTGAAACGGAGTGGTCTCGGGTTCAATCAAATAGGTTCCTCATTATGCATATTGGTTCTCTCCCAACAATACAGTCGATATCATTCCCCGATTACTCTACTCTATTTGAATTGTGTAATTGAACATACACAGTAAGAAAAACCAGTGAAAATCCATCCCACTATTTCTAAGTGAAAAGGTGATGAATTTACTCAATTGAAGAAATCCACTATCTCTATAGTAAAATCCATCGTATGTTGTTCATCCCCAATCTATAAAACTCCACTTGTATACTTTTTTAGACCAAGATAATGGAGGGAGAAAATGATTAACATATTTGAGAATGAAATATCTCTTCAAAAGTATAATATTATTAACATTTATTAACATCACTCTATTTCATTATCGCATGAATATTATAAATGATAAATTATAGAATTGAAAGAACGGATTTAGAGTCTTCATGTGATAACCTTTGGGGACCTAGCCATCAAGTTTTTTATCCTTGACTGTAGAATCTTAGGAGTCATTAAACTGGAATAGAGGTTGATAAAAACATAAAGAAAGCAGGAAAAAGAGAAAAAAATTAATATTGAACAGAAATAGAAATAGAATATAGAAAATTAAAATACACCCTAACTATTCAATACCAGGTTTTATATCAAGGTTTGAATCCTTTTTATGATGGTAGATATAAATTATAAAAAATATCATTATGGTATCTTCTTTCTACTTGAATTCAGGGATGTGATCTCTAGAAAACTTCTCTTTTAGTGGATTGCTTCCACATTCGATGGATGATGTCAGGCCTCGAAAAACTTAAGTAAGAACCTTGTATTCGATAGCGTGTATGACACACGACAACAACCACATGAGGTAATATAATAACCGAATACTTTAAAATATATTTAATATCTAAAATAGGTTCTATATATTTCAGTTCACATGACATCAAGTTAGTGTGCATCGCATGCAAGAGATACCTTTCTCGATAGCTTGAGTTAGATGCAAGAGCAACCTTCCATGATACCTTGTGTTACACGCAAGAATGAGCTTCACCAAATAACAATGTATTATTATAATATTATGTAACCTGTCAGTTATGTTAGTGGTTATTAATATTATTAATTAAATTTTGAAAATGGGTGTTTTATAATAATATAAGATTAATTCATTGGTTAAAAATTAATGAAGGAACCAATTGAATATAAACAAAATGTATTTATATAAAGCTATTTTTATGCTCACAAAGTTATTTTATCCAAATAAATTAAATTAATCACAATTATTTAATTAATATAATGAAATAATTATTTATATATTCAATAAAATATTTTTTATATACATCCATTAGGTCTCATATTCATTAGATAAGAGTAAATACTATTTTATATATAAAAACCTATATTTTTGTAAAGGCAATTTTATCGCCTTTTAATAGAGAACATATTTTAAATCTAAATTTAGCACTTTAATTGATATAATATGTCAAATTAAACTTAATATGTATAATAAAAACATAAAATTATTTTAGTATTATGTTTTGGTAATTTTTAGTAATGATTTATTTTTTAATGAATAACTAAAAATACTGAATTTTAATTCAAAACTGCTTTATTATTTAATTTAATAATAAGGATAAATTATGTTTTATAATGATTTTAAACTTTAATTAGATAATATTTTTATCAATTAATCCAATTTAGGACATTGTAATCAATTTTACATTGAAATTGACAATAAAAACGTAGCCAAATTTCAGACGTTTTTACTCTAAAAACCCACATTATTGTCCCGCATGTGGGATAAATTTCAATTTAATTTATGAAACTTATGTGATTAAAATTTGTAAAAATGTATTTTATATTTGGAATATGAATAATTCATAATATCAAATGAGTTCAATTTTTTTACCAAAAATATTAACAAAGGTAATTAAAATTAATTACAATGATTAAGGTTAAATTAAGATTAATAAGGGACTAAACCATAAATTTAAGGAATAAATAGACTTATACACCTATCCAAAATATATTGGATGGCCATATTTAGACCCTATAATAAATTTTATCTAACTTTTTCCATTATTATATTGAATTTAAATATAAAAAACATGGGGTGGAATTCTCTCTTCAAATATTTACAAGAGTGTCACTCCTCCTCCACTATAAAAGGTCACCACATCTCCATATTCCTCACACCTCTAAAACCACTTAAGTTTGGAAAAGATAAACTCAAATAGATTCCCAGAAATCCTACCCTATACCTTGAATCCTACATTAGGTAAGAAATCCACCTAATAAATCTTTTTGGTATAAACCAAAAGAAGTAACACGATTAAGAGGTAACGCCTTCTCTCATGCTTTTTATTTTCATTTCCATTCTCCACTCCCTATACCCATATTATTCTATGATTACATAAAAAAACTAGTATACTCAATATACTATGATTTTTTATGCTATTATTTTGACCTAAAATTAAACACTCCACCATCTAATGGGTAACTAGTATACTATTTCTGTGAACGGCGAATTACTACCACACAAAATGATGATTGTTCAATTATCATTTACCACCTCCTATGATGGACATTATGAAGGGAAATATGTTTATATTTGTTATATGTGATATTTAATATATTTTTCTTCTAATTTAATAATTTTATAATAGATACATTTAATACTTTTCATGTTACGTTAATACGATAACATTGTTTGAGGAAGTGTGGACTACTGCCCCCTCAAAATGATGTGATTCGTTCAAACGATACATGGAATGTATAAATGAAAGGTTATAATTAAACATAATTGAAATGAAAAAAAATAAAAAATATATTCATGAAACTATAATCTTTATGTAAATATTATATATATATATATATATATATCATCTTCTTTTTATCCTTTCACACAATTTAATAGAGATAACGCTGTTTGTGGACGTATGGACTACCGCCTCCTCGACATAATGCAATTAATTTTACATCACATAATTATATATATAAGTATATATGATTAAATAATATGGAATTTATTATATAATTATAATAATGGAAATATTTTTGTTACTTACCTTCTTTCAACTACGATCATTTAAAAATGGGAATGTTACTCATGTGTACATACGGTCTATCATCTCCATGATTATAGCATTGGCCCATTTTCATAAAAATATTTAATTATTTATTTTAAAAGTATAATTTATTCATAAATATGATAATTATGTCATTTTTATTATTCTAGAGATGTTATATAATGACCCCTTTGACCATATTTTACCAGCAATAGTTGTTTTGACACATAAACTGAGTTTGGTCAAAAACACCCAAAGTAATTTTAGTTGTTTAAGTAGTGTACACAACATGGTAATATGTTAAATAAAATTAATTATAAAATTGAAAATGGTTATTAATAAATTATAATATTAATATAAATTTATTATACAGGAAGTTAAAGGACGTTCACCCGAAAGGAAACTCAAGGTAAGGGGAATTCATCTCACTTTTAATTTCTGTGAGATACATGTAATGTTCACCACTCTTTCCTTTTGTGTGGTGTATGTTATTCCATGATTGTATTATATTTATCTTATAAATAAATTTAATGGTATTTACATATCTATTTTATGATCCTTATTTAATGGTTTTAGGATTCAAAAGTTACTGAAACGGTATAATGTTTTGTCTCAATTTTCCTTCTTTGAGAATCAGTTTTGGTTATGCACCTACAATATTTTTTAAGATACATATATTTCCATTTTACATGATACATCATGAATCTAAATATTTTCATGATATTATATTATTAATTTAATTTTCCTTTCTTAAATATATAGTATTATCCCATGCTACCAAGTTATAATAGTTTATTGAGAAAGCCACATTGATTTTCGAGATTGTTTATGTTTATGCTTCCTCATATGAAATCCTATTATATATATCTCAATAAAACTCATAAGTTTCATTATCCTATGTTATTTCATTATATAATCATGTATTGGTACCATTTTCTACTCTTTGGTACACAAGTTATATAAGTAAGTGTTTTTAAGAAAGCCCGACTTTACCCTCTCTTTGGTCGGAAATATATTCAAAACTGTGTTTTTTAGAAAGGGTATCCAAGAATATTATTTCTTACCCCTATAATCTGTAAAGTACATTTTTACCCTTTTTGTATTTTAAAAATATCTTTGAAGGAATCTTCTTTCTCTTTCCAAATGAGTCATTTTCTAACTGTTTACATTACAAAAGGAATATTCTTTTTATCTCATATGTCATGTAAGGATACATCTGCTGTCATTTATTTAAAGCCTTTTTCTCTTGTTTAAAATTTATATTTTTTAAAAAAAAATAATGGGGTATTAAATTAAAAATACTATCAATATTTTTTCTAAAATGAAAAGATATTTTCCTCAAGAATATTTTTAAATGTTATTCTTTTATTTCATCAATGAAAACAACCCTCTATTTTACCCCACATGGGATTTTTTGTATTGATACCATACTCATTATTCCTATTGATGGTTTATTATGGATTTGGATGAGGATAATATTCAAATTCACTTATTTAATTTATTTTTTAGTCACCTTAATGTATTCAATTTCTTGTGAATACTGAACTTTGAATTTCCCCTTATTATCCATTTCATTTATCATGGATATTACTATTTCCTAAATCATATACCATTTTACATATAGTACCTACTTTGATAGTTATTTTATTAATTGGGGAATTATTGATAGATTTGTATTTCTCATCCAATATAGTTATTTGATAAGGCATATTAGTTACTTTGATTATTCAATATGACTAATTATTTAGACTGGGAATGATGGGTGGATCTTAGGAATTTTATAGCACCTTGATGCATCGATAGGTTCTCATGAGATGAATAATTGTGTAAATGGGTTTCTACCCTTAATTTTAAATCATATTTTGAAATTTATTGAAGGTAATAGGTCCTCATGTTCCTTAAACATGATTTCCATTAAGAAATAATTTCCCTCATTGCAGTTTCAGTTATTATTCATCAATGATATTTTATATTTCCATACATATGGATACATTTCATTTTAGTTCATTTATTATATGGAATGTATTTTAGTTAATTATCTTTCCATATTTATTTTTTCCTAATCTATTTATTTTAATTGAATGTATTTCTAGTCATTTACCTTTCCATATTGACTATTCTTATTGATTCATTATTACTTCTACTATATTTTTCAATTACTGAGTATTTAAGCTCATCCTTATTATGTTTCTTTCCTCAGGAATACAAGAACTGTACTATGAAATATATTTAGGAATATACTAGATGGATTAGATTTATCCTCAATGTTTTTTATTTATTTAGAAGAAAAAAATATATTATAATTTATGTATCCATTTGTAAGACAGTTCTCATTTATGTATCCGGTTTTCCAGGTCTACTAAACTGATCGGTCCTTCATGGATTTTTTTTCCTTGTAATCATGCCAATATAATTGATAGGAGACACCAGCTCTTGGATATCTGGGGAAAGGTCACTACATTTGGTATCAAAATGTGGTTTAGTAACAACATTAGGAACTAGATTTAGGAAAACATAGATTATATAACATAACTCTATGGTAGAATTTGAGGATAATTATAGATGAGAACCCTATAATTTTTGTAAGGTATAGATTATGTGGGTATTCTTATAAAAATGTCACTATTTGGATACTACAAATGGATGTGGTTCTCGCATTGATGTACCTAGGATTAGCGACTCTAACAGTGTTTTCCAGACCTGACTTGGGGTAACCTGGTACATGAAAACGGGTCTTGCTATACACCTGGTTTGACACTCTTAGGGGGTATTCTTAGGATAATCCACATTTTCTTTACAAACCATTATGATGAATTTGAAATGATTTTGATCATGAATAATCAAGATTAAATCAATATTGTTTTAGATTTAAAAATATTGTGTCTTGATTTAGATATCCTATTGATAAGTATACCCTTTTCTCACTTTGAATAATGTTTCTCACACTATTATTTCAGGTATTACTCAATGGTTGGAACCCAAAGGATTCAAGTTAACATCGTACATGAAGGAAAAGGTGGTGAAAATGAGTAACCAAATGATGTTTTGACAGGAGTGAAGGATATCATGTTTATTCCAAATCGGTTTTCCCAAAATATAATTAACAATATATACCATTATCAACTCCCGAGTGCACCAAAGAAGAGAAGGATGGAGGATGCTAAGAGCTCAAGTGGTGGAAACTGTGTAGAAAATAAGGCTCAACATTCGACATGTGAGAAGTGTGGAAGGAGACACCCAGGAAAGTTTCTCAATGGAACATTTAAATTCTTTATGTTTAGAAAACAAGGAAATAAATCAAATGATTTTCAAGGATAAAGTAAGAGTACGATTGAAGTAAATGAAGCTCATCTGCAGAAATATTTTATAGTTTTTTATCGTAAATGTGGGGAACATGTAAATTAACCAAGTCTATTCCATATCCTATACAATAAAATCAATACCATGGAAGGATCTATGTGGAAATAAGTGTATGAAGTATTTATGTATTGAGGTTGTATTGAAAACCTTAGTTACAATTCTATTTAATGATAACCTAATTTCAATTATGTCCATCATATAGATTTTGTAAATTATATTAATATGGTTTTTGAAAAAGACAACCTATAATCTGGGTGACCACTAATCAAATCCTACTAGACCATGGGTCTTGAACCCAATACCAAAGGACGATAAGGGTTTCACGCCAACCACTGACCTACGTAATTTCCTTGTTAATTTTCACTATTTTTAGTTAAAAATTTAATGGATAAATATTAATGATGAAGTATTGGTAACACTTTTGATAATTAGAAATTAATATATTAACCATATTTATGTTGGGAGATAGTTAAATAAAAATAGTAAGAATTTTCACTCTTTTTTAGTCACTATGATCCTTTAAAATATTCTTTTAGTGTTTTAGGAATAAAATTTATTTTATTATTGGTAATTATTTTTTTGGGGGAGAAAAGGGATGAATCATAATTTTATCGAAGCATAACCAAAAGGTAGGGTTGTTCGTATGATATTGAAACCTATGATGTAATAATATTTCATTATATTCTTGTTCAGTAAAATAATTACCCAAAATTATTAAAATTATTAGAAATAAAATTTTTTCCTAATACCTCAGTTTCTGTTGAACTGATAACCTTCCAAATCATCAAAGATTTATGGATTTGAGGCCCTCAACATTACATTGATCATTCACTTGTATGTGATTGTTGACCTCACTCAATCCCAATAAATATTTATAGTTTTCCTCTAATCACATATCGCTTCTTTCCATTGATGTTCGTTTACTTAGAGACCTAGTTACATGGTATTCCATGTAACCATAATACATTCCATTCTCTCTTTTATATAGGATTATTTATGATCCATTCTCGCAATTTGGGATTTCAAACATAGGAAGTATAAAAAATATATATCACCATGATCAATTTTATATTTAGAGATGGAACTTAAATAATGTGGGGAGAATGTGACACCATGAAAAACTAATGTAAGAACCATGCATTCGATAACATGTGTGACACGTGATAGCAAGCGCGTAAGGTAATATAATACTCAGATAGTTTATAATATATTTACTATTAAAAATAGATTCTATATATTTCAATTCAGGTGAAACCGATTTAGATTTTGTTATACATAAGAGTGACCTTCCTCAATAGCTTGAGTTATACACAAGAGCGACCTTCCTCGATAGATTGTGTTACACACAAGACTGAGTTTCACCAAATAATAATGAATTATTATAATATACTATAATATGATGTAACATGTCCATTATGTTCTAGATTATGAATATTATTAACTAACATAGGAAAACATATGGTTTATAATAATATAATATTAAGTCATTGTTTAAAAATTAATGTAGGAACCAATTGAATATAGACAAAATGTTTCTGTATAAAACCATTTGTATGCACACAAAACTGTTTTATCCTGATAAATTAAATTAACTAAAATTACATAATTATTTTAGTTAAATATATATTTTATTTATTCAATCAAATATTTTTGATATTCATCCATTGTGTTTGATGTGTCTAAGATAAGAACAAACCCTATTTTACACAGAAAAACCTATATTTTTTAAAAGGTGATTTTACCACCTTTTAAAGGTGAACCCATTTTAAACCTAAATTTTGACACTTTAATCGATATAATATGTCAAAATAAACTTAATATTTATAATATAAAGATAAAAATTATCTTAGTATTATGTTCGGGTAATTTTCCGTAAAGATTCAATTTTTAATGAATAACTAAAAATACTGAATTTTAGTTCAAAATTTCTTTTTCATCTAATTTAATTATAAAGTTAAATTATGTTTTATATTAGTCTTAAAATCTAATTAGATAATATTTTTATCAATGAATCCAATTTAGGTCATTTTAATTAATTTAACATTGAAATTAACTATAAAACATAGCCAACTCTCAGATGTTTTTACTCTAAAAACTCGTATTGTTGTCCCACCTACGGGATGAATTTTAATTTAATTTATGCCACTTATATGATTGGAATTTGGAAAAATGTATTGAATATTTTTAATAATAATAATTTTAAGTTATAATAATTTCAACTTTTATTTTGACCAAAAATATTAGTGAAGGTAATTAAAATTAATTACAACGATTGAGGTTAAATTATTCTTAATAAGAAACTAAACCATAAATTTAAGGCCTAAATAGACCTATTCACTTGTAAAAAACCCATTGGATGGAAATATTTCTTCCCTATAATCAATTTGATATACTTTAATCCCTTATTGGAACCAATTTAAACATGAAAAACTTGTGTGGATTTCTCTCTTCAAATATTTACGAGAGTGTCACTCCTCCTCCACTATAAAAGTCCACCTCCTCTCCATATTCCTCACATCTCTCAAACCACTTAAGTTACACCTAGATATTCTCAAATATATTCCAATAAATTATACCATATACCTTGAATCCTATTTTATGGCACAAATCTTCCCAAAAAATCCTTTTTTTATAAACAAAAAAGAAGTTACTCGATTAAGAGGTAGTGCCTTCTCTCATGCTTTTTAGTTCCATTTCCATTATCCACTCCCTATACCATTATTATTATATTATTACATAATAATTACATTATCCTAAATATACTAGGATGTTTTTATTCTATGTTTTATAACTACACTTACAAACTTCTCCTTCTAATGGGTAAGGAACATACTGTTTCTGTGAACGGTGAATTTCTGCCTCACAAAACAATGATTGTTCAATTCTCCTTTACCCCCTTTTATGTTGGTAATTATGATAGGAACTATATTTATATATGTTATATATGATATTTAATATTTCTTTATTATAATTTAATCCTTTTATAATACATATGTTTAATAATTTCCATTTTATGTTAATACGATAACATCGTTTGAGGAAGTGTGGACTACCGCCCCTCAAAGTGATGTGATTCGTTCACACAATAAATGGAATGTATAAATGAATTGTTTTAATTAAAAATATTTTACATACAGAAAATAAATAATATATTAATTACATGATTATATTTTTTTGAATCTAGTATATATAAATATATCATCTCCTTTATTATGCTTTCACACACTTTAAAAGAGATAACATCGTTCGTGAACATGTGGACTACCACCTCCTCGACATGATGTGATTCCTTTTACTTCATAGAATTATATATATAATTATATATGATTAAATAATATGGTATTTATTATATAATTATCATTATGTAAATATTTTATTTTCTTTCCATCTTTCCACAATGATCATTTAAAAATGGGAATGTTACTCATGTGTACGTACGGCCTACCGTCTCTGTGATTGTAATGTCAGATCATTTTCATAACCATATTTAATGATTGATTTTATAATTATAATAAATGTAAAAATATGGTAATTATTTCATGTTTATTATTCAATATATTTTATATAATTACCCATTTGACCATAGTTGACCAATAATAGTTGTTTTGACACATATACTGAATTTGGTCAAAAACACCCAATGTAAACTTAATTGTTTGAGTAGTGTACAAAACATGATAAAAAGTGAAATAAAAGTAATTATAAACATGAAAATGGTTCTAAATAAATTAGAAGACTAACATATATTTATTATATAGGAAGTTAAAGGATGTTCACCTAAAAGGAAACTCAGGGTAAGCGGATTTCATCTCACGTTTAATTTATATGAGATACATGTTATGTTAGCCACTCTTTACTTTTGTGTTGTGTATGTAATACCATGATTGTATTCTATGTATATTATAATTAAATTTAAGGTTATTCACATATCAATTTTTTTATTCATCTTTCATGGGGTATAAGATTCAAAAGTTACCAAATAGGTAAAATATTTTGTCTCAATTTTCCTTCTTTGAGACTCGTGTTTTGTTATGTGCCTAAAATATTTTTCAAGGTGAATATATTTCTATTTTAGATGATATATCATTAATCTGAATATTTTCATGATATTATATGATTTATTTAATTTTCCTTTCTTAAATAGAGAGTATGATCCCATGTTACCAAGTTATAAAAGTTTCTTGAGACAACCCCATTGATTTTAGATGTTGTTTATGTTTATGCATCCATTGATGAAATATTATGATCCATATCTCAAGAACACTCATGATTTTTTTTATCCTCTATTATTTAATTATATAATCATGTATTTGTACTATTTTTTACTCTTTGTTACACAAGGTAGTTAAGAAATTTTTTTTAAGAAATCCTGACTTTACCCTCTCTTCAGTTGGAAATATATTCAAACTATGTTTTCTAGAAAGGGTTTCCAAGAATAGTATTCCTTATCCATATAATCTGTAAAATAAATTTTTACCCTTATTATCTTTTACCAATCTCTTAAAAGGAATCTTATTGTCTCTTTCCAAATGAGGCATTTTCTACCCATTTACCGTAGAAAAGGAATATTCTTTTTACCTCGTATGACATGTACAAATTCATCCACTGCCATTTCATTAAAGCATCCTTATCAAGTTTAAAACATCAATTTTAAAAAAAATTATGATATTAAATGAACAATACTATTGAATGGTTTTTTTAAATGTAAAGGATGTTTTTCTCAAGAAAATTTTTAAAAGTAATTCTTTTATTTCATCAACGACGATAACCATCTATTTTACCCCCACTTAGGATTTTTTTTTTTGATACCAGCATCATTATTCCTATGGATGGTTTATTATTTATTTGTACAAGGATAGTATTCAAATTCTTTTCCTTTAATTCTTTGTTATTCACCTTGATTTATTAAATTTCCTATGACCATTGAACTTTAAATTTCCCCTTATTTTCCATTTAATTTTTCATGGAAATTACTTTTTCCTAAACCATATAGAGTTTTACATATGCTACCTACTTTGATAGTTATTTTATTAATTGGGTAATTATTTATAGATCTTTATTCCACATCAAATATGGTTATTTGATATGGCATAATAGTTACTTTGATTATTAAATATGGGTAATGCTTTAGACTAGAAATGAAGGGTGGGCCCCAGAATTTATATAGCTCCTTGATACATTGATGAGTTCTCATGAGATGAATAATTGCACAAGTGGGTTCTACCTTTAGTTTTAAACCATATTGTGAATGGTCTTGATTTTAATATGTCATCATGTTACTTATAAATTAATGTCATTAAGAAAAAATTTCCCCCATAGTAGTTTTAGTTATTATTCATCCATGATATTTTGTGTCAACATATCTATAGATACATTTCATTTCAGTTCATCTATTATATGGATTTTATTTTAGTTTCTTACCATGCTATATTTATTTTTCCTTATCTAGTTATTTTAATGACATGTATTTCCAGTTATTTACCATTCCATATTGACAATTCTCATTGATTTATTATTACTTCTGGTATATTTTTTCCTAATTGTGAATTTTAGCTCACCCTTATTATGTTTCTTTCCCTAGAAATCCAAGAAGTGTGCTATGAAATATATGAAATAATATAGTAGACGTATTAGAGTTGTCCTCAAAGTTGTTTATTTTTTTAGAAGAAGAAAAAATATTGTAATTAGTGTATCCATTTGTAATATAATTCTCATTTATGTATATGGTTTTCCAAGACTATTAAACTAATCAGTCCTTCATGGATTCATTCCTTGTAATCATGCCAATGTAATTGGTATTAGACACCAGCACTAGTCTATCTAGGGATGGGTCACTATAGATGATGGTGGAGATGGACTCATTTGAGAGTATCTTTGAGACTCTTCTTATATTGGAAGTTCTTCCAAATATAAATCTCTATAAAAAATTGATAATATTCCCAAGTTGACGTGCTTCACTAATTCATAGTGTGTGTACTTTAAACTTATTGGACATTCTTTTTCTTGGGATAAGTGTAAATGGACCTGAATTTGTGGGATAAAGTGAAATTAGGAATACATTTTTTAGACCTTGTCTGGTTCTGATAATAATTGTGTTTGGGATTCAATATTGATATGCCTCATGGAAACAAAATTATAATGTGTATGGTTTTATTCTGGAATAGGTAGATCTTGAGCTTTAGTTTTTATTATCAAATTTTATAAGTGGAACTCACCTAGACTCAAACGTCCCTAAGTTATAAAATTCATCTTCTCTAGTAAGCTTATAAAAATATTTTCATAGGAAAACCCAACAAACATCTAGTTTGAAGGGATCCAAAATATCATGATCAGTACTTTAGTGAATCTTGATTCTCAATATCCTTATTCATAAATAAAAATAAATAGGTATGAATTATAACAACCTAAAAACACAAAAATAAAAGACTATTATTCAATCATAATAGACTCAACATCTCCTTTGTTCCACCCAAAAATCTTATCTTCACAAAAATAATAGATCGTGGTATAGTTTTCATTGAATCGTCCTAAAGGTTTGCCGATATTAGTCACTTAAAAATTTACTTCTGGATTTACTGGTCATTATCCTTTCTTATACAACACTTATAAATTCTTCATGGAGCTTGAATCTAAGAAAATTACCTACAGGTTTGGAATCATATACTCTATTAGATACCTATAAAGGAGACAACCCAACAACCGAAATATCATCAATGTCATGGCATAGATCTTCTCAATGTTGTTTTCCTCGTTTATTTTTATTTTCAAAAAACTTAGATGGGGTTAAATCCCAATATGGTCTCTTGGCATCGAATTCACTTTTTTACTCAGGTTCGGGTCACCAATCCATAAATTTGTTTCATGTATTTAAATTGATTTGGGATTTCGTGATCAATCAAGATGTTTTAGTTTATGGAAGGTTGTATTGATTTGTAATGGTCATTTGTAGTAGTTAGAGAGATTTATGGGAGTAGTTAGTGGAAATTTATTGGATAAAGGTGCATGGAAGGTGGATCATGCTTTGTGGTAGGTTGTAGGAACCGACCGTGGAGAGGAGGTGGAGGCTTATGGACAACCGTGAATTTTTCTTTTGGTAGGTTGTCGAGTTTAATCCATTTGGTTAGATAAATGTTCCTTATTATTGTCAAAAAACTAACTGTTTGATCTTCTTGTCGTCAGTACAACCCTGTTCCAAAATTTTGAGCATGGTTACTTCAAATTAGCCCCATGGTGAGTTGGTGGGAAAAGTTAGTTGAGTGGTAGTGTATCCTTCATGTTGTCACTTAGACTATGTAACTTGGTAAACACATTTTCTTCTCAACCTACAAAATATAAATTTGAGACTTTTTCTAGGAAATTGGTGTATTTAAATACATAATTAATCAAAATAATAAAAAAAATGGAATGTCTTTTATCAATTAAAACAAAAATCATTCAAAAAAAATAATTTCAATAAATTTCAAAAAAAAATATTAAATCATTTCATTCCAGATATTATTTAAACAACTTAAAATAAAAAACAACAATGTCATTCAAAATCAAAAAATATTAATTTATGGATATCAATTAATTCAAAATTAATAAAAAACAAAATTTGATCCATTTGACAATTTAATTCCCAAAATGTTTAAAATAGTGAAATATCATTGTTAAAAATCAGTTATTAGTTTGATTAAAAAGTGTATCTTGGTCAATTAAATAATAAAATTTAATAACTCAATCTAAAATCACGATTTTATGAAATTTATAAAATTAAGTTCTGATTTTAACAAAGTATCAAAAACTGAATTAATTACTTGATTCATAAATGGATTGAGGGGATATTAATAGTAAATTCCAAAGAAAAATTTTCAATAAAATATCATTTTATCAATTACCTACTTTGGTGATGAGTTGGATTAATTTTTTTATTCACTGGGATTTATTATGCTTCTTTCAAATTTTGTATGAGATGTTTTAGGGAGGATCCTATGAGTATACATGTTTGTCTCACCATATCTATATAAACTATTTTTTAGGTCAGCGGGAGCAGGTTATTGATTGAGATAGACGTTACTAGCTCAGAGGAGTTTCTTAGAAGTTGTCTCGTGTTGCTGGAGTTCATGGTCACTATATAGTTTTACATTTGGTACTCCTAAAATTTATTTTCTATTTATGTAAGACGTTACTTGTGTTGATATTTCATCATTTTTTGTGTGGTGTTGGTCAGAATTTTTTCCTTCTTATCCCTCACTCCTTTAACTTATATAGGGTAATTCCTCCCATGTGTGTGTCTAATATACCCTCAGTTTGAATCACCAAACCATGGCCTATTATAGGAGGGCATAAAACATCATTATCTCTATTTTTTCTTCATCAGGCTAGGAGGGTTGCCTTTGGAGGGAGATGATCATGACACAGTGAGTTATAATCACTGAATAAGAGTGGTATCTATAAACACATCATAGACACTAAATAGATATGGATAAGTTATAGGTACAACTACCACATATGAACACATTCATATTAACATAATCTATTTGTCTTGTAATATATCATAAAGATGGATTCACACTTTTTTTCTTCATCCATATATTATTTGTTTATTTCATGACCAAAATTGAAAGACTTTTCTTCTTTTACCATATCCAAAGATTAAGGAAACAAACTAATAACCTAGTCAACTAGGATCAAGAAATCTCTTCCTTTCAGAATATAAAAATAATTTCTTGACAATTTAATGAATTACATACCACTAATGACACACGCTACAAAAGATACCACACCAAAACATGAAGATTATGGTTTTTTTCATTCACCAAATTACATGATCAAATTATACACATTGATAATGATATAGTGTCAGAAACAAATACACGTTCTCACATATAAGAATAACCAATGACACCCAAAACATGTGGTGTTCCTATTTATATTTCAGTTATCATGATATACATTACTCAATATCACTAAATGAAAACTTCCTGAGAATAAGTCTAAATTATTATGAGCCCCTAAAACCTGATAGTCATACATCATCTGTGTCCCTTTAGTATAACATATCTAGACTATAGAACCTAAGTTTAATATTACTATCCTAGTATCTCAAGGTTAACATTATATCTATGAACTAATATATCATGTTGATTTGATAAATAATATAAGTACATAACCATATAAATATTATATATAGAAGTGTCAATGCTATTGTGGTAAGATTACATTATGCATAACTATCTGTATACAAGATATGGTAAATAAAAGTATTTTTCAAGTTGGGTCTAGGGTAATCACTTTCACAACATGCCTAATTTAACTAGATCCAAATTTCAAATAATAAATACCTAAAATATAAAATAATAAGATCATTATTCTGCTATGTTAGGGCTTTAGTCACTAGGTTGTCCATGTTTTCTAACATGGAAACTCTATTATCTGCAACTTCAACTCCTTGATTAAAACTCCTCAAGTTATGATATCACAAAGTATATTCTTTTTTTCCTTAGTAATAAACATGACTTCTTAGATAGTTCCAATGTCATAAGATTATAATAATTTATTTTATGATAATAATTTACTTGTTTGGTATGATTCCAAGAACTAGAAGAAATTGTTTAATATTTTATACCAAAGTTTTAGCTATATTAGAAGCTATAACATGCTTGGTATTTTTAAATATGTCTTTCATTGGATTTAATGAGATTCTCTTACTCATTTATTCAGAGTAAATATGATACTAAATCAATTCATCCAAAGGATGACTATTTTTATATCCCCTTTTTAACTTGTATTCTCTCCCCTTCATATACCAGGAATATATCCCTTGTAAATTCATAAGTACAGCTAGATAGTTCTGAAAACTTATCATGTAGTTCTTCTAGATTTATCAAATATTTTTCTACTATAATATATGTGTTCGAAATATCATATCTAGTATATATAATTGAATGTGTGAAAGATCCATCACTAAAGCATATGGAATTGTACTCATCATTTCAGTCTCCTCCTGTATCCCATAAATGTCTTCTTAGATAGATTTATTCCACATGAAATTGGAAAAAAATACAATAAAGAGAGGATATTTTCATATATATTTTATAATTAATTTATTTTAATAAAGGGTTTCCTTTTATTGAATTAATTTTTCAATGTCGATGATTGGATGAATTCCTCTTGTTTTATCATCATTATATCATAGGAATCAATTATATATTCACTCTAACAATAATCTTCAAGTATTTTTTGAACCTCCAATCATTGTCGTGGAATCCTCTGGGTGCTACCACAATTGGATCTAACGCTTTTTGTGATTGTTGTTGATCATAATAAAATCATTCAAGGAGAGAAGGAATTCCTCTTCTAGAGGGGGTAATTTCTCTTTGTTATTTAGAGAATTATAGTAGATGAGACCTCTAGGACTTAAGAGGATCCTATCTAGAACTCATTTTGCACAACGATAGAATATGGATAGGGTTTTGGAAAATGATACAACTATGATTAAATAAAGCAAGGGCTATAAAATAATAATTGTTTAAGTTCCCTTATTATTTTATTAATCCCTGGAAAACCCATATTTAAATAATTATATTATTATTTTTATTATTTTATTGACATGTACTAAACTCACGGATAAATAAATATTATTTTATTGAATAAAAAAATTAATATTTATTAAAATAATATTTAATAATAAATTTCTCATCAGACCATTAAACTCAGTTCTCAAATCCTCCTCAATATTTATCAGCAATTAAATAATTATTATTTTTAAAATTAAATAAATGTCACTACATTATTTTCCAATAAATATTTATATGTTATATTCTCTAAAATAGTGAATAAATGTCTATTAAATATTCTTGGTACTAAAAAAATAAATATTTTATTACCTTGTGAATAAACCAAAATAAATAAATATCATATATTCATGTAATTAAATAAATAATTACTTAGTGAATGAATATTTGACTCAAATATATATATATATATATATAATCTCAAATTACTGGTGACTGAATAATTATAATCAGACCTGAATGATTATTAAACTATATATAGTAATAATATTTATCCAATATGTTAAATTCTTATAGAATTTAACTAAAGTTCTGAATATACTTACTGTGTGTCCCTATATCCCCCTTTATCTACGGAATTTGGCTACACTGACTAAAGTACAAGGTTAGAATTAATAAACACATCAAGGATCCCATATATAAGGTAGTTAATGTCATAATAAAATATAAAATCCCAAAAAAGTACACTATGTAATATAATCCATTTATCTTGATATCTCTTATCAAGCAGGTTGCATACTACTGTTGACAATATATATGCTCGATTTCACTCTCTTTAAATTTTCTGAAATTAACTCTAATAGAAATCCCTGTCTATGGACTTAATTAAGTAGTTTAATTCCCATCATAAGGCTTGATATATTAATTTCTATTCTTGAAAAAAATGGAAAAATACTTTCCCTTGTCATTCATTAATATAAAATCAAGTGTGACACACCAAACATAACTAACTTCACCATGAACATATTTCATCATGTTTATGAAAATATATAAAATTACATGACTCAATATATTAATTATTAATAATTTTAAAGTACAAGGACCATTATACATGTCCATGGATAGGAATATCCAATGACACATAAATTTGGATTTCCTGAAGGTGGTTCAAGCTATCATAATCTCTTTTCTTGAGAATACTAGGGATAAAATTCATTATAAGAAGTCACAATGTCTTATGATCCCCCTACCCCAAATATCTTGTTTCATTGTTTCCCATAAAATTATATATCAGGCCATAAAACTTATCTTTAAGTGTGCTTTCATGGAACTTCTAGGTTATCATCATATCGGGGAATTATTAGGACCTTTTAGTGTGGCATATACACTTAGGAGATTATCTCATACTAAGTCACATAAGAAAATTAATCACTATGATAAGAAAGTTAATTAATATTAAAAAATCCATGAATATAGGTAATCATAAAGTATATAGATTTTTGTTCTAGAACAACAAATCCAACAGAATCCCACATGCATTAAATCCAACTATTAACAAACTTATGTTTTCTATCTCTCACATGATATTCTGGATTCATATGAGATAATGATTTATTCAAGGGGTTTTCTATATTTTATTTCATATAAACTCTACACATAATGAATTCACCCCTTTGAGAAAAATTTCTCAATATGTGATAATTTTAGAGTATGTGCTTCATCCTTTGATGAGACCATGGATCCTTTACAATATCCACTATTATAGTATTATCATAATACAATGTGATAGTTTCTTAACTAATAAGAACAACATCTATATCTTGGATGATGTTTTTTATCAAAACTACTTCATTGTATAAAAAAAAGTTGTGATATACTTGGACTCCCCTATTGAATTAGTGATATCTGACTTTCTTGTACTCTTCCAACTCAAAAATGATTAATTTGGATCGAAGACATATCTTGAATATGAAATTATATAATTATGATATATTTGGAAACTAGCATAATTTCATCCCTTGTTAACTAGCTCCTTTTCTCCTCTATATACTGGGAAAATATCTTTAATACACCCTAAATACTTAAGGATAGCCTTAAAAATAGTCCAATATTGTTCTTCGGGATACGTATGATATCTATCTATTATGCTCAAAGCATATGAAACATAAATCCTAGTATATAACATGGAATACATGGTATATAATATCAAAGAAGCATATGGGATATTACTAATTATCTCCCTCTCATGTTGTGTCTAAGGACACATTTTCTTTGTGAGATGTAAACCATGTGACACTGAAACCAATCCCCTCTTGTATTGTTCCATACTAAATATCATTAGTATCTAGTCAATGTATGTACTTTTACATAGTCAAAGCATAATTTTAGATATATCATGAACGATCTTGATTTCAATGATATACACATCACTTAAGTCCTTCATGAAGAAACACTTGTTTAACTAGTCCTTAATTGACTATAAAACTAGTATTTTATTTCTAATAAGTATCATTTCATCATAATATTCTATTAGTAATGTGACCATACTCCCACTAATCCACTTTTAAACATATATATCACATTAATTATTTATGTAACCAAACACTTTTATACATTCATCAAACTAAATGTTTTGTGACCTAGATGCTTGCATAAATCCATAAATAGATCTTTATTGCTTGAAAATTCAATTATCATTTCCTGGAGTCAAAAACCCTTTTGCTTCTATCATATAGAAATATTTCTAAAGGTTATTATTAAGGAAAATAATTTTTACATCAATCTTCAAAATCTTATAGTCTTGTAAATTTTTTATGGAAAGTATACTTCTAAAGGATTTAAACTTCGTGACTGGAGAAAAGATTTAGTTTTATCCAATTACTTGATGATATTTAACCCCCTTATCCACTATCCATTATTCATAGGTATTTACATTACCTTCCTTGTCCATTTTTCTCTTGAATACCCAATTTCACCTAAGAGGATTTATATTAACTGGTAGATTAACCAGAACCCAAACTGAACTCTGATACATGGAATGCATTTTAGAATTCATTGGTTTATTCCATTAAGAAGATTATGATCTCTCTTTTGTCTCTGTGTAGGAAAAAGAATAATTTTTTTCAACTAATATTGATTCACCATCCTAGGTGACTATAAAACCATGTCTGTTGGGTTCACTAACCTATTTGGTTCTCCTATGAAATACTTGTGTTTTAAGAACAACTTATTCCATATAGACCTATTGAATCTGTTTAGAAACTAAATCTTATGCATATTGAGCATAAAATTCATCGAAGCCAATATTTCTTCCATTATCATGCTTAAATATGTGTTCCCACTCTAGAAAGGTGGGAGGCTAGTCGATCACAATTGTTTTATTTAAATGGTTATATAGGTAACATTCATTAGTTTCCTTAGGATATACTATAAAGAGAAACTTCATTACTTGGGACGATAATTTTTTTATTAAGTCCTTAACAAATTCCTAAAACCCCCATGCATACAAGTTTTACAATACAAGTTTCTTCCAAATCCACAACTGGTATAGGATATTGTTTTCTTCTTTGGTTTTAAATATGGTATACTTTGTATAATGTAGTTTTTAATTCTTGTTTTCATAAGGATAATGGAAGATCTACAAGACTCATCATTGACCTCACCATGTCTAGAAAGCTATGGTTCCTCTTTTCACTTAAAAAATTACATTGTGGTGTTTAAGTTGGAGTTAGTTGAGATAAAATCTCATACTCCCATAGAAATTTGAAAAACTCTTAGATAAGTTATACAACACATAAATCAATTGAATATTTTTTGTCTTCTTTCCAAGTTGATTTTCTATTTCATTATTAAACTCTTTCAATTTATCAAAATATTCAAACTTATAGAAAATCATGTAGGTGTATCCATATCTACTCAAGTCTATAATAAATGTAACGAATTAATAATACCCACCTCTAACTTTTATTAAAAAAATTCTACACACATCAATTTTTACCAATTATATAATATTTATTACCCTTTCACCTTGTCTGAAAATGGGGTATTGGTCATTTTTTCTGTAAGAATCATTTTTCCATTAAATAAATTGTGAAATTTTTCAAGTGGTTTTATCTCAAATAATTCTATGTTACCATGTGAATATAGCTTTGTCAAATAATTCATTGTTACTGGACTAAGTCAATGGTGGCACAATTTGGTGTGAAATGAGTCATGTGAACTTGATCTATTATAAATTCCCAATACATGGTTTTGTTAATTTAATACATAATGACCATTATTTAAATGTGTCATGCCACAAATATTTTGTATTTATAAAATAAACATATTTTATTTCCAAACATTAAAATAAAACCAACTATATCGAGGAAGGATATAGAATTTATATTTTTGGTAATAGTTGGTACATAAATCAATATTTTAAAACCAATACCATCTTAGTAGGAAATTAAATATGGTAGTATAAAATGGATATAGAATCCATCCTTCCAACATTATCATCCCATATATCAACCTCACCATAAGAAATCTTTTGAAATATGTTGGGTTCCTGCATTTGAAAACAAATGTGAGGACGCAAATCTATATATAACACCCAATGTTTAGTTATAGAAATATTTCACTTAATAATGAATGAAACTAAAGCTTCCCCTAACTTATTTAACTAGGTGTAGTTATTCTTCAAGTGGATCAGTATACCAATTGAAAACATATTTTTTTCATTTTCCTTTCCTTATGTTTTAATCTTCCTTTTCTTTGAAGGACAGTTCTTAAGATCCTTAGACTTGGAATGAGTCTTTATCCCCTTTTCCTTGTACTTCCTCTTATACACCATAAGGATCATAGGTTTTTCACACTTTATGTCCTTTCCTACATAAATAATAAATATAGGGAATTCCAAGGGATACTTTTCAATGTTTCTCATATTATAATTAAAAATTAAACAGATGAAGTTGTTAAGAAGTGGGTAAATAATTAGATATATGTGGAGTTTATGAAGGATAATAAATCTGAAGATGTAAAAGTTCTCTATGTATCCAATTATATTGACTACATGAATCCCATATGGAACCAACCCTCTAATCTTGCATTTGAATAGTGAATTGGTGATCTCACATGTCTCTTGAAATTCCTTTTCTTGATAAAGATCATGTAGGTGTGACATGTTTCCATATGAATCCATATCCTTGGATTTCTTTAAAATATCACTAGACATGTGTGATAGCATGAAACAATTGAAATTTTTAGAATCATCCATTTGTTTCCTATGGAGATAGATTTATTCCTCATTAGCCTCTTTATTAGGAACTTCAAGAATGGGGTTTTCTAACACATATAATTTTAAATCATGGTGAAGTATAACTTTAAAGATATTATACCATTCTTGTAAATTTGAGATGGTGAGAAGGTTATCCTTATCTAGTACTGATTGTCGTGATATAGTGGAAGTCATGTGTCTTTCCATTTCTAAAATAAATAATATTATGTTTTATTACTTTATCTAGATTGCAAAATAGATGATAAATTTAATTAATTCATGAATTTCCACTATTTTATTGATACTCAATATTCTTCACCATTGGTTTTGAAAAATCATTTCATGTGGATATTCTAAAGATAAGTATCCATCCATTCCTTCTCATAAACCATACTTTGGACACGGAATTACTCAAATAAATTTAGGTAGGAATAACATTCCAATTGCATTAAATCATAGCTCCTTGATCCATTGAGTGGACTCCCCAATCTTGAAATATTGGGCATAGAGTTATTCCATACTTGCCTCTAAAATATTATTGTATATACATTTTCCATTACACCAAATACCAATTTGGATAAGTTAACCCAAAACCCTTATAATAATTCCCTAATAGAATTAATTTTATAGACTTTGGATATGTAAATACATAGTTCTATGGTCAAATTCTTGTTCAAGTAATGGAAGGATTGTCTAACTAAATATTTAATTTGACTATTTTTCAATAATTTTGTGTTGACCGCCCATTTTATCTTATTACATGATACATAATATTAAGTGAATTTTACTTAAGTGATTAACCAAGTCTGGATAAAGTTTACATGTTTTATAATTACATTTTAATTCCATATTTCATGATTGTTAATTAATATTTTAATGATTAAAAATACATAAATAATTTACCACACAACTTATAGAAATAATAATCATAAATTGGTATAATGATGATCTTTTCTAATGGTTACTAAATCTAGGGGTGATAAATCAGTCATTTACACTAGGGAATAAACTCCTAGAATCATTCCTTGTTCGAGTTGCAACATTCCTCCCATGCTTCTATGTACCCTCTAGATTGGATTCACCATGGCTCTAAACTTGAACCACCTCCACTCACCAAGGATATTTATTAATTACATAATTTTTACTAACACACAGGATATGGGAACCAAAGGATTGGTTAAAGGGGTTTTAAATAAAACAAATCATAGGAATGCATGCCCTTATATAATGATGGGAGAGGAATAACACACATAAATTTATTTAATTTAATAAATAATTAAAAAAACAAGAAATAATAATAAATTAGATAAACCAATCACATACACATGCTTTTTGAATCCCATTTTTATCAACATATATTAAATAAATACACAAAAGTAAACTAGAAAGCATTCACTTCAATCCATTATTTATTATTAAGATAAATGTTCTTGAATCAACTAAATTAAATAAATAATTAAAAATTTCCTTTATCTTAATTTCAATCCAAATATTTTTTAGATACCCATCACATAATGAATCATGGAAAATAAATATCTTGAACAAAAATTACAGGAAATTACATGAAATTAATTAAGTATCTATTAATTCTGAAAACCTTTTTGCATAGTTAATACACCTATTTTTTAAAATGTAATCATATTTTAAATGATGCAATTAATTATTCTATATTTAATTTAATTTTTTCATTAATGGGTGACTACACAACATTTTCTAACTAGCTACACTCCATACTTATCTATTTATGTATATCGGGGATAGATTCCTAGGGAATAAGAATTTATTTCAACCAATATATACAGTGTGTACTAATGAGATACACACTATGTATTTATCTTTTTATGTTTCCATGAAACCCACCTCTTAACTTGGCATGTTCTCCAGATGTGGGGAGAATTATTCACAAAAAATGTACCCTAGCTACATGTCATGTTCTCATTAATTTTTATTTCTTCCAATCCCCTGCATCATGTGACATGTATTTGACCACACGGTTGGAACAAATTTCACAGCTAAACCATATGGAATATACAGTATATACACCTGATACATGTCGTGTATCCTACAAAATGAAGTGACAAGTAGTCTTGGTCAATAAATGGTGTGCATTAAATGCACCACTTATTATTTACTATTTTTAACATCATGTATCCCACAATAAGTCCAAGTGTAGTGAACCTTGTTACACTATATGTACTTTTGGTCAAACTCTATATATCTATTTCTTCCATACAAAATCCTTAACACCACCCGATGGAATCTCTAATCATTATTAATTTATTCTTAATATGTTTAAGATCACATAAAACGTAAATAAAGAATATTAGTATTCAAAAAAATTATTTAATATTCATATTAAATAAAATTAAAATAGAAAAAAAACTAACAATAATTGTGTATAAACGATAAATAGATAATAAATTAATATAAATTAATATGTGACTTCCCTTATACTGGTTGAACGTTTTAGGTGTAACAGAATATCCTACTGGGAATTCCCTCCTTGTATTTTTATCATAATCAATGAATAATATGAGATATAAATAATAAAAAAACAATAGGACCAATTGACTTAAATTGAAGATTAATTGATAGAAACCTGAAACCAAGAAGTGAGGGGATATTTTCACATGTACATTATAATTCATTTATTTGAATAAAGAATTACCTTTAATTGAATTATTTCTTTTTTTTAAATGATAGGATGAAATCCTCCTGTCTTAATTTTATTGTGTTAGAGGAATCAAGAATTTATTCCCTATAGTAGTGATACACACATGTTATGTGAACGTCCAATCATCAATATATAATCATTTTTATGCTATAGAGGATGGATCTAACACTTGTGGTGACCAATTTTGATCATAATATAATCCTCATAGAAGAGAAGTAATCACTCTGTTGGAGTAGAAGAATCGCTCTATGTTCTTCAAACCATTCCATAGGATAATATCTCTGGGGATTGAGAGGATGTACTGTAGAACTCATTGTGAAAATTGATAGAATGTAACTGGGGTTTCATAAAATTCCATAATATGGTTTAAATAAAACTATGGTTATGAATTAATAATTGTGCAAGCGTTGTCATTTTTTTCTTAATCCTTAGTGAACCTGATGTCAAAATAAAAATATTTCTATTATTATTCAAATGAAATACACTAAACTCGTGAAGAAATAAATATTATTTTATTGAATAAATAAATTTATATTTATATAAAAAAATATTCAATACAACATTTCTTTTTGGGCCAATAAACTCGGTCTACCAATTCTACTAAATATATATCAGGCCTTGATTAATTATGGCACTACTATTTCAATATGTGTCAAATTAGTTCCCTAAACCAACCAAATAGGTTTCTGGTGGAAGTAAAGTTTGATCCCATAGGGAAAGAAAAGAAATAAATTTCTAGTGAACATTAGTAGTCATCGGTTGATTATTCTATAAAATTAAATTGGTTAATAAATGAATGAAATGAAATAATTATTGATAACAATAGAAAGAGGAAAAGGAGTAAGAAAACTATAAATAGATGTGTCTAGGTTGCAATTCAATTAGGCTTAATTACAAATTGAATTTCTTAGTATTTAAAATCATTGATGAAAAAGTTTTACCATAGGGATTAAAATAAATTATAGTTTCTTGGTCTGATAACAAATAATTTTTTATTTCCAATGTCAATACCTTATTCTATTGATTGATTACATAAAAACACATTTAAATAAATACCCATAAAATAGTGGCAATTGGCTCACCCAATGGTCATTCTCTATCCTATTGTAACTCATTTAGTTTTCCTTAGTTGCATCATTCTTGGTTTGATTTGACAAAATTGGTTCATTTGTAAATTTAATCAATAAAAGAATTATGAAAAAAAATACAATAAAGAATAACACACCATAATTTCAATTAATAAACACCCAAAAACATATTAAAATCCAATTGATTCCTGCCAAATTAGCATTGGAAAATCCACAAGGGAAGAAATACCTAAATATGGGAATTATTTTCCCACAAATAAAATAAATAAAAGGTGGCCAAAACTCATGGATTGCATAAGTATCCAAGTGACACATGATTGTGAGACCTTCATAAGGTCACGTAAATGATCCATTCATAGCATATGTCTTGCAACAGATCCTGGAGATCCCCATTGAAAAGTACTTATACACTTGCAAAAGAATCCCAGAAAATCTATGATCATGTGGTGACTTCTATATTAGCACCCCCAAATCACGTGAATTGTAAGGTTGAAGGCACCTGACATGCCTTCCAAAATTCCTTGGAAACTGGGGATGAGAAAATCCAAAAGGCATAAGACTCTTGTGATCATAAAAATCCCATGATGCACTAATTCAGATCATGTGACACCATGGAAGCCTCGTTCACATGTCCACTTGGTCATGGAAGAGCCTGATGGCATGTCACCTTCGTCACGCAAAGGGATTCAAACATGTCCATAAAGTATAATGCTCCCCCTTTGACTCCAGAAATAAGAAAAATGTTTTGTCGAGGATAATACTCACACATCACCATAAGACCTTTTTTGGTTAGGTGAAAAATCACCAATGGAGAGAATTATTTTTCTCGACAACACTCACGAAAATTTTTGAGACCCCAAGCCCTTGTAAAATAAACAAGGAAATAAAAAGGCGAAGTGGAGGGTTCCTCTTATAGTTGTAAATATCACACGGCATGACTTGGTTGTTCGAAAGACACTAAAAACCCCCAGTGACATGTCCTCCTTATCTCGAGAAATCATTCTAGCATTCAACCCTCACCAAATGAATGGATTCAGATATGTACCCCTTTAACTCTATAAGGAAAACAAAATCATTTTTCCATGAAATGATTTAACTTCAACAAGGGACCCTTTTTCCCATGTGACGTGTCACTGATGGGGAGAGTGATTTTATTTGAAAACACTCATGAAATATCTCGAGGTTCATAAGCCTTTGAAAAATAAAAAATGAAATGAAATAGAAAAGGAGGGAGCCTCCTGAGTTTGTAAACATCATGTGATGGGCTTGTGCACTCTCCAAGACCTCTCAAAAGACCTTTTTCATGATGGCTTGATCTCACAAAATTCCACTATAAATCCATCCTTGTCTCACTAAATGTCCCAGAAAATTCACCTAAGATTATGTGAACACCTTCCAATAGGTTTCTTGATCTCATGAAGGCCCTTGGATATATTATTTAGACAATTTGAAAGTCCCTTGGCATGAACACATGATTATGAAAGACCCCATTAATTGAATATAATCCAATAAATAGGGTGTTGAAGGGATGGTATTGTGGTTGTTGAAAATCAAGTGAATCCTTCAGAATGAACTACACTCAGATCTCACAAAACAAAAGACATCAAATCCCTTCATCAACTGCATCATGGATTTGTGAAATACACACCATGCAAAGTGGTTAACAATTTGGGTGGAGAGGCCAATAAATACCCCACCCTATCATCATAGATCATTGGTTACTTTCACCATCACACAAAGCCATCCAAGTGGATTTCTCTGAGTGTTTGATCTCATGACTAGAATGGTTCTTCCTCAGGTAAAATTCAGGGAACAACTGGAGCGATCATGCACCATGAATAGGCACTTCACATGATCAGTCGTAGATCAAGTGAAATAATTCTGATGGGTTATGAAAAAAATATCCCGTGTATCTACTAAATCACACAAAACTTAAAACAAGATAACACTGAAAAAAATATAATGCATATGCAATAAAATTCTGGTACAAATACTAAAATATGAGTGTCTTATGTGAATAATACATACGCTTATCCTAATGTGCTTTGCATGAACCAACCATGTCACACGACAACAGCAGGACATGTCCCCTCAATCACACAATGCTCCTTTGTTATATTATTTGGATCATTGAAGTCCCATAGATGTTTCAGAATAAGTCAAATGGTGACCTCCATGAATTCCACCCAAGCCTCATGAAACACTCAAGGTTTTCCATCAAAACCTTGTGATGACCTCTAGACATGTCACTCAAATCATACAGCGTCACCAGTATATTTCACCTATGTCTTGTGATGGAATCAAGATAGGTCAATTGGATTTTGAGATATCCTTCATACAAGACATCCAGATCTTACAACATCCTCCATACATGTCATTTATCTTTCAGAATGACACCCATAAAAGTCAACCACAACATGAAACACCCTCCATACATGTCACATTAACTATCGCGACACCCTTTAAGTGTGTCATCCATATTTTGTGATCACACCAAGTAAATTCAACTACATCATGTGATACCCTCCAATTATGTTAGTTGAAATCATGTGATGGACACTAGGATCAACCATCCAGTTCATTTGATGTATTGTGCACAAGTCAGCCTTGGTCATGCGACAGACTCTAGACATGACATTCAGATTATGCGGTGTCTATTGAAAAAGTAAACTAATTCATGTGATTGTATTTATAAATGTCAAGAAGATATTCTCAGACATGCCAAGAAAAAAATCAAAGGATGTTAGGCTAATAATCAATGCAGGTCAGACAGACAAGTAGTCTAGTCCAAGCTAGTGTCATAGGACACGATAACCTTGTTCGGCCTATAAAAAAGTGTACCCTTAGTGTATAATCCCTGATTAATTAAACTATGATGAATATGATTCCTTCTATAAAAAGTATATGTAGGATAAATTCCTATGTCCCAATATCCATATTTAATATCCAAAGTGACTATCCTAGTACATAATTCCCACATTCATAAGCAATGAGACTAACTAATTATTATCCCTTGTTTCTGACACCGAGAAAAGCTCATGTGGGCTTAGGGAATTGTAGTAATAATATCATTCATGTCATAATCATCAATCAATCCTGGGAAACCTTAGTGTTTAAGCCTATATTAGTGGAATAATATGATATTTCCCACATATAATGGAAACCTTAGTGTGTAAAACCCTGGTCAGTGGAATTATATAACTACCCGACATTCAAGGGTATCTACCATGGGGAAATTACAAAGGTATTGAATGAACTATGATAACTCTAATTCCTACCATAACCAGGATATGTAGGACAGCTCTTTGAGGTTTGAGCTCAATAATCGATGCCCAGTGGCCCATATATATGTTCTTTTCATATGATGTTAAACTGTATGAGTTTAATGAACTACATGGGTTTTAATTATGGTTATAAAGTAGGATATGTAGGATGCCTCATAATGGCTCAATCCCATCCTTTAAATATTAACTTCCGCCCTCAATAATAACAAAATATGTAGTTCTTAGTTATACTACTTTAACATATAAATTGAAACCTTCCAAAGGGAAATGGATGATGAACCTTGGATATATATAGATGGATTCACCAACTAAACCTTCTATCTTTGAATATAAGTAGACTTAACCTATGACCATTTTTTAGGGTAACCGGTCTGGTATCGGGATTAAGAAGATCTCCTCAAATATATCTTAAATCTATAAGATATTATAAAAGTAGGCAACACTTCCCCTGTAAAGTGTGTGATGATCCCGACCTCACATCCCCTCTACCAATGTGAGTTCATAAACATCAGTAGGTTTGAAACCCCAATAGAAATCCTACCATTGTAAAGTAGTTATGTACCCAGTTATGCATGTAGGAACCATTGGGAGTTTCTATGAAATATTAAAAAATGGTGAGCCTAGGGTGAAGGATTGCGTAGAACATTGAACCCCAAAAAATCAAAACCCCAAACAAAAACCATCCACATTCTTTCTAAAGAAACAAAAATGGCGAACCAAATGTGAATCTCTCAAATAAAAAATGATTGGGTTATTATCTAAAAGGACATTTTTTTATTTCCTACACAAACAAAAATGGTGAACCCAATGTGAAACTCTCAAATAGAAAGATGATTTGTTGGCCATGACATGGACCTTATGTATGATTTTCTATAGTCAGGGTTCTCATGAAATAAGTATATCCTCACATTGACATGTCTATGAGAGTAGAATGGTTAGATGAGGAATAAAAGGAAAACTATGTTACTCATGCACATGTAAATGAGTACATAGCATGTCTACAATGGTGCACTGACCAGGGACCATATTCCTTATTGTATGTATGACTAAATAAAATTCTCTCATCAACCAAACCCTGGTCTAAGATAATTTTTTCATCCACCAACCATTCTGGAAAATCAACTGCAACCAAAACCCCTTCTTGCTTCAGAATGACATCACCAACCTGATATCTTCTGCATAGGGTGGTGAATGCAATGGTCCAAGAATACCATCAACATGGTATAGTCACGACCATTGAGGCTGCATTCTAGGATCTTTAAGTACTAAAATTGATATGTCTACTTCATCCAAATAAAGTTTCAATAAATCTAGTGCCCCTCATTTCTACACCCAACTTCTTCAAATGTTTATCCCTAGAGCATAACAATCACCACATTTAGTATCTAATGATGGTGGATCCAGGAGCCAATTATGGATCCCTTCTAGTTTAGGGGACAATGAATAGAAATATTATCAACTATTTTCACCAGTGCCGACCCACCGGTACCCTTCAGTCACCTACTGAGGGATCCACCCAACACACTTCCACCTCTGATACCCAAGCAAGGACAAAAAGGAAGAAACATCAGGTGTGAAAGGATCTAGATAATCATGAGTGGGATCATACCCCTGCTCTAGATGAAGATGTCCATTGGTATATTCTATCAAATTCCAGAGAGAAAGATCATATCTCTATTCACTCAGAACAAGTTTATGGGAATATTCTTGAAGCAGGTATGCAGGAGGCACATATCCCTACCCAGTTCATTAAGTTCGTCGGCATATCCCGATGGCACAAGGATGATAAAAGTGGGCTCATATCCTCACTTCAATTGAAGATATATTCCAGTATATAGCGGAGATAGAAAATTTATAGGCTTATATCCTTGTGCACACTTTCTTAAATTTCATTATATATTAGAAATAGCTAAAGAACTCCACCAGAATATTTTTCCACTAGTACTGATACATGGATAGAATCATATTCCTATCACTGCAACTAGGGAATCTCAACACTCTAATTATTATGAAAAATTGGTTTCTCTAGGGAAATTTCACATTCTTACTCTCATCCAAGAGGATTATAGACTTATTCTGGTAATAGAGGAGGCATCGAACCATGCTCACATTCTTGTTCCAACTGGGTCTCACCAGGTGGGAGTGGAACATGCCACATAAAAGGGGAAAATTCCTTTAAAAAAAGTTTGAAGGCATATTCCAAAGGCCCAGGATCAGGATAATTTCCCTGTTCTGGTTGGGGCTCACCAAGTGATAGGGGAACATGCCTCAGGACAGGCGCATTTTCCTATCCTATAAGATCTTTAGTATACTTAAAAAGCCTAGGATTGGGCTCATATCCATGTTCTGGATAAGTCTCACCAAGTGAGAATGGAACATGGATCGGGATAGGCTCATATCTCTATTAGTGAATCTTCCCAGAACATTCCATCATATTACAAAATTCAGGTGTATATTCCTACTTTCATCGACAAATGAATGCACCATCATTATTCCAAAGCAATAAATTGGGAGTCTCATATCCCTTCTCTCATTCCAAATGTTTTTCTGAATACTCTGACAAGGAATAAATATTTGTATTGGGTTCATATTCTTGTTACAACCTTGGATCACCAAATGAGAATGGCACATGGCTTGGGGAAAATCATATCCATACCACAAAAGACCAGTGGCATATTCCAAAGGCTCAAGATCAGCCTTATACCACCATTATGAATGAGGCTCACAAAGTGATAATGAAACATTCATAAGGACAAACTCATATTTCTATCAATAATGAAGAATATCATTGTCATATTTTGGAATCTTCTCAGTAATGGTATCGTACTCCTACAGCACCATATGGTTATAAAAAAGGTTTAGAAACCCTCATACATCAGGCTCATATCTCTTCAAAATTCCATAAGGCAGGTCAGGATATTTTATAAAAAACACATAACAAGGTTCATATCCCTAATATACTCAATACCAATGTCCTTGAGGTTTTTACACACACATTCTCAACACCCCAAGGGTTTATCAACTCTTCGACCGAAGTAAAAGAAAATCATTACTGCGATAGTACTCTTCATGGTTTTATAGAGATGGATCACAGGGACTCTACTCTTGATATCTATTGTTGTCAACCTCCCCATAGTTATATCAACCACATACAAGGTAATCCTCCCCTTGCCTAGACACGTTCTTATAGTGAGGTGTTCAAAACACGGACTCCTTCATATAGATAGGCGCTTGAAACATCAGGGTCTGCCATATATTTCCCCATCAACATCCAACAACACTCCACTATGGTCAAAAGGTGACCCCAAGAATCACCTTCTATGGACAGATCGTATGGAGGCATATAAGTATAATGAATAGGAAGTAGACATTGATATATATATAGAGAGAGAGAGAGAGTTATCCAAAAACAACCACTTCATAACGTTCTATCATCTTTCCACTTCTGACTATGATAACTCAGACTATCTAGAAAAGTATGTCATTCCTTATCTACGCCAAAATATGTGGGTTACTCATCAACGACTAAAGGATAGAAACCTACCTTATCCAGGATATAAGGGAAACCGTAATACCATAATGATACTCTATTTTCATCTAGATCTGTCTATTATCTCCATGGCCTGGGATCCAAAATCGGAGAAGCACGGTGCAAATATTTCCAAAGGTTCGTGGAACGAACCTAATATAGGCAATGAAGAATCATCTAATTGTATTGAAAGTAATGGGATAAAAACCATTTCACGATATAACTTTGTAATTTTTTCACCATCAACAAAAAAAGATATTGTGAATCAAGACACAAATGTATAGGGACACAACATGGAAAGTTTATCCTAATAGAAAGGTGAAATGGATTCACCAACTGTGGCTGAACACACCTAAAATTAGAGAATGATCCAAAATTTGGCACCTTCAAATATCGAGTTACCACCTCTCTGACAGAACACTACAAAAGATAAAAGGAAATTCATGGCTACATCCTAATCACCACCTCAAATAATCGAAGTTCCTTCCATGGAGGAACAAATGACATAATATGATAATGAGATTAAAAATCTCAGACAACTCAATGAGGAGTTATCCATGGGAAACATTCCCACTAGGTATCATATTTAGACAGAAGTTAATATTCCTCCTCCCATACATCTGGAAATTTCCAATAAACCTAAAAAAGTGGAATATGATCATCAGATCAGAACCACATCCAAGCATCCATTCTACATAAATGAGGAAGTTGAAAATGAGAGGGACTTCCCTCCATTATGATGATAGCATCTCCCTTTCCAAGGTTATAATTCAGTCTTTGCATGAATTTATAATTAGTGGGAGATGAAAACAAGAAACCTCATTAGGTCACACCCATCCCTTGTAGATGGGAGGTAGCTTAAACAGGAGTGCCTCTATTATTTATCAACGTAATTGATTCCCTGGAAATTCAAATGGAATCCATGGAGGGGTAACATGCACTAATGCAACATGAGAAGAAGCCATATCCCAAATGGATGGAATATAACTTGCCTCCAAAAAAATTAGGAAATCCCACCATCTATACCTTTGAAGGTATGGGAGATCCTAAACATCATCTCACTGATGATGAGCCCTTGAGATCAACAGGAATCGACCAAGATGAGGTGTTTTGTACGAACTCTAATTGGGAAAGGCTTTCTTTGGTACAACAACCTTATAGTGTGATCTGTTTTAAGATGGGAAGGCCTTATTTATCAATTCTTTTACTAGTTTAGCTCCACATTGAGGGAAAAACAATTTTTGACCTAAAAAACTACAATCTATGTGAAAAAATAGGGTATATTATTTAATATCTAGATGGAAGGGTTTAACCTACTTACTCAGAATCCCTCTCTCGTAAGAACAATTGTTAGAACTCTATGCTGAAAATCTCAAGGATGATTTGTAGACACCTCTTATCCTAATGAAGTATTCAGGTGGGTTCTGTGGGTTTGTTGAAATTTCTCAATGTTTGAAAGATACCATTTTGAGAACCTGATCTAAATATCAGCTCATTATTTTAGCATAGGTGAAAAGGTTTGGAAAGGAATAAGTTTCCACTGTTACCCTAAAACCATCAGCCATTCCCAATCAGGCACCTAAGAAGGTATTGAACCACCCAATAGCTCATGTTCAGCAGCAACAACCAAAAAATCACCCTCACTAGAAGAATAGAGAAATTAGGCTCACTCGGGATTAGAGGAACAAATGAATAAATCCTACTTCTTATAAAATGAACAAGTCCTCAATTATTTCTTTGCATCCATGGACAATAACCTTCTCATGATACTATAGCCTAGGAAGATTAATGAGGTCAACCATACTAACCATCCCAACTATTTACCCTTACAAAGAAGGTTAGATCATAATATCCAATATTTCTTCATCTTTAAAGAAGTCCTTAAAGGCATGTTAAATTCCAAAAAGGTGGTGTTAGATAACTCCTCAAAGTCGGTATCCTGCAAAACTATTTCCCAATAAGAATAATAGGGTGGTTGGAAGAATTCTTTGGCCATGTGTGGATAGAAGATCAACAACTAGAAGACTCGTAAAATATTTGATAGAGCACATGTAACCCTGATATCATAAATACAAAAACCCACAAAAGCTTCACCACCTGATAAGGTGACATCAGATATGTTTCTTATAGGTGGATGCAACCAATAGATATAGGAAGAGTAGTATTTCACTCTAATGCAATCTTTTACTATTTCATATTTCCCCCTAAAACATCTAAAACATGGGAACCACGCACACAAAATAAAACCCTCATTAGATGAAGAGCAAATATTCAGTTCTTTTAATGTAATACACTTGGAAGACCCCTTCTCCATTGATGAATATGTCACTAAGTATGAGTGCCCCACACTATGCCAAGTAATAGGAGGACGCATGTGCAGAAACTGAGGATACAGGGGGCATCACGGGCGTGGTCAGACCCAATATTTTAGTCACATCACCACATAGTGCATATATGAAGCTGATACCCATGGAAAATGCTCATGGAATCCCAACAGAGACATGGAGGTGTCTCCAAACCCTTCAGAGGTCATCTGTAACTAGTTTTCTAGCATAACATCCAACCGGGGGTGCGATTACCATATTAGCCTAGGAAATAGGGAAGGCCGGCATGACCTATGCCACTAGAAGTAGATTCTCCCTCAATCTCTTCACAGGTGTGAAGACCATCCACCTCCAATACATCATCTCCTGATCCAAATGTCAAGGATAAATCCCACATCAGTAAGTGCCAACCTCTTGCACAAAATTACAACATTATAAAATAGAAAGAATTGTCCCAACCAAGCTCTCAATCCTAGATGTGCTCTATATTTAGAAAAAAAACTTGGAGAGTCACTCATTAAATCCCTATATATCCCATAGTAATTTGAGACATAAGTCATTGTAGATGAGGTATATAAAATGGATACCATGTCATAAGAAGGCCTTGTTTCCATCTCATTCATAGAATAGGATGAATAAGAGGTCATCCAGGGATACATCAGGCCCCTGTATGTTTTGGGTAGACTCAATAATGTTGATATCTGAAGGGATCTGATTGAAAATGGTTTTGAGATTCATCCAATACCAATTTGAACCCTATGATTTTTGGGATATAGTGAATGGGATTTATCTCCCATAAATATTATCATTCAATAGTATGATAAGCGTGAGAAAAGAACTCTTGGGAAGATAAAACTCATAGATTGGTTTGGGAATCTTACATTGGGGGATGAGTTTATGGTTTTCCATAAAGACATTGCATATATGGTTCTTTTTGGAAGGCCTGACCACTATAGTCACATGGTGGTGCCTTCAATATTCCATTAATGTTTGAAATACCCCATCGATGGAAAATTCGGCATAATACATGGTTAAAGTTCCCCTCATTGAGACTTGTGAAGCCACATATGTTGAATCATGTTTATATAAAAGGGATGGAAAACAACTAATGGTGGATGATGATATACAGGTTTTTGGCCCTAATGGCTTGGGGACCGCCCCTGCAAATCACTAGAGTATGCTCGATAGTGACTACATTCTCCCCATAAATCTAGTCGAGGTAAGAGACCCAGTCCTAAATTACCAATCCCATTTTTTCCCAGGTGGTAGTTTAAAATACAATCAGCTTATAATTCTCTATGAAATGACTCTAGAAGTATGGTATGATAATGTCTTTTCTCATGGCCTCTCTCACCTCATTTGTGATAGAGATGCCCATATACTAGTTTCTCCACCTAATAATTCCTCCATAGACTCAGAGATGGAAGAATCATAGGAGGACATCAGAAAAACCCCTCCCACATTTGAGTAAGTTTTCTTCACCACCATAAATGTAATCAGGAAGGTAAATCTAGAAACAGAATAAGACCTACGGCCTACATATATTAGTGTATCCATGCTTCTCGAAGAGAAAGAGATGTGAATATCATTTCTAAAAAACAATGATATTTATTCACTTAGAATTATATAGAAATTCTAGGAGTGAATCTAGATGTGGCTACACACCATCTTGGATTACCTGATGAACATCGAGGCGTCAAACAAGCAGCCAGAAGTTTGTACCGCTCTCGTGCTACCAATGTAGAGGCATAAGCTAACAAATTAATCAAATCCAACTTTGTATGAGAAGTAAAATACCAAATCTGTATTTCAAATATTATCCCCATAAAAAAAGAATGGATATATTAAGTTATACATCAATTTCAGAGACCTTAATCAACATTTCCCAAAGAGAGACTTCCAATTACTTATACCAGAACTCTTGATCGATGAAAATGATGGTTTTAAATCCATTTACATCCAGGATAGGCATTCAGGGTAAAATTAGATGAAGATGAACCATGAATATGAAGAATAAACTACCTTCAGAGTTTCCTAAGGGATATTTTTCTATCATTTCATGCCCTTTGTCATAAATAATGTCAGATCCACTTATCAATGTGACATGCATCATATCTTTATGTCATTCTTGGGAAGAATATCCAAATGTTATGTTGATGACCTAGTGGTCAAATATTGATAGTGATATGATCACTTCATGGATCATCAAGAAATATTTTAAAATCTAAGGTATCACATTTTGAATATGAATCCACCAAAAAACACTTTCGGGGTAACATTAGGGAAGTTCCTTAACTTTTTGGTACCCCACTGTAGCATTGCGGTTGACCCAGAAAAGACTAGTTCTATTTTAGTGATTTCACCAACCAAAAATCTCAAATAACTGAGAGGACTCTAGGGGAACATCACCTAAATTCAACATTTCATATCTAACTTGGGTGGAAATTCTATATCCTTCACCATGCTAAGGAAGATGGGAATCACCTAGAAATGGGATGGGTACTACCAAGAAGACTTCAAATGTCTCAAGTAGTATCTAATGAACCCATTGATCCTTATGATTCTAGTACAATGAAATACAATCATTTTATATGTTCCATACATGGAAAGATCACTTGGAACCCTCATCACATAGAATAATGGTGTGATGAGTAATAATAGTCTCTATTACCATAGCCAAACAATGATGGGTATAGATAATCGGTACTCAAATGTTGAGAAGAGAAACCTCACACTCATATTTTTAGTGAATAAGATCAGGCACTACTTGCATCACCACAATGTTCATTTGGTATTTCTTATTGATCATCACACGTACATCCTTGGCCGCCCCATCCAAACTGGGCATCTGAACTAATGAGTGTTCATTCTACAACAACATGACATCCAGTTCATGTCACAAAATGCGGTGAAAGGGAGATCTCTGGTTGATTTCTGCATGGCACATCCCACCCCATAAGGTACACCAAGGGGCACTGAACATTGGAATGAGGAGTTTTTTTATGCCCATGACTCTCCTCATACATGGGATATGTATTTGGATGGAACCTCCTAAAGTTATATAACCAAAAGGATGGAAAATCCAAAGCTCAATCAGGTTGGCTTAGAGATTGTATTTATTTCTCGAGACAATTAAATTTCTACCTAATATTTCTCACTATCTAAAGGTTGTATGAATGATGATGATGAATACCAATCCCTCATTACTAGCTTGGAATTATCCTTAAATCTATATATATCCTACCTAAATATCAAAGTAGATTCAAAACTAGTGGTAAAGCAGGTCAATGGAGAATATTTCATCAAGAAGGAATAATTGCACCAACTCAATGGATACATAAAGGGACTAATAGAAAAAAATCATTTTTGATCCCACATTAAATTATATTCTCCAGTCACCGAATTCTCATGATAATGCATTGGAAAATACAGCCACAGTCCTGGAAAACCTTGATTAGGAGGAGGCAATCTTCTGTAATACGCCACAAAGAATGGTATCATCAATCATCATTTGTGATATGGAATAAATCAATTACATCAACACCATCCGAGATCATTATTAAATTATATACACCCCAAGATAGATAGATCCCATAATTGGTTATCTCTAAAATAGGACTCTCCTAATAGAACGAGTTAGAAGAGAACAAATTTAGCACTGTGTAGCGAACTTTACCCTAATGGATAAACCAAATGAGAAAAAAGAACTCCAAAAGATATGATTTTATAGAATCCCCTTAATTTTCATATCATAAATAGATATTCACCCCATTATGGAAAAATTCCATACGGGCTCATCTGATGCTCATTAATCTGGGACCAGTCTCTTCCACCAAATTAGAAGGTTGGGTTATTACTAGAAAACCATGATACAAGACTTTGTAGAATTCACTAGAAAATTACATTCATGCTAGATCAAAGAAAATTCATCCATTAGACCTTATAATTTCTACATATAGTTATATATTTCTTCATGTTTTCCATTTTGGGAATGGATTTTTTGGTTCCATATCCCTTAGTTACAGCTAACCGTTTCAAGTACACCCTTACTGCTACTGACTTTTTCTCCAAATGGGCTAAGAAAATACCCCTCATAGAATTCAGGAAGAAGAATATCATCAACATTGTAAAGTCCCATATCATCACCAGTTCTGTGGTCCCTCTCACAATGTTGACGGATAATGGAACAAACTTTTATTCAATGGAATTGAATAAATTGTACTAGCAGTACAGCATTGAGTACAATAAGTTATATCAATATCATGCAGTGTAAAATCAACAAATATAGGCCTTAAACAAGAACATGTGAAACATACTCCACAATATGGTGAATAAAGAAAAGAATTCATGTCCATATACACTACACCGTTCTTTATGGGCCTAATATACCACCACATGTACTGCTACACAAGAAACTCTGTACTCATTGGTGTACGGGACCAAGGTCGTATTTCCCATAGAAATCCAATCCCCCTCACTTTGAATATACATTTATAGACAAATCTCATATGATAAGAAATAAAAAAAGCTACCGGATAAGCCTGAATAGTTCATTGAGAACAACTTTCATACATTACACAAACTTGAAGTTAATCAAAATTGGATCGCATGGGCCTTCAATAAAAGGGTATTCCTGCATTCATTAATACAAGGATAATTGTTTTTGGATATCATTACACCAATGATACCAGGGAAGAAGCCTCCAAAGTTGGAACCAAAATGTGTAGGGGATTATATCATATATAATTTCTATCACAATAGAGCCTAATAATTAGCCACAATGGACGAGGATCATGTCACACACCCCACCAATGTAAGGTTTCTCAAGAAATATTTTTCATAGGTGTCATCATGTGTCAAGTCGTGGAAGAAATATTTTAAACTACATAATGTCTCACATCCTGACCACATGACATTAATTAATATGTATTTTTCAGAGTTGTATGATGCTAAACTTCATAAAGTTTTCCTAGTCATATGATGTTAAACTATGTAGGCATGTCATGACCACATGATGATAAACTAAAAATAGAACATCCTTGTCGCATGATGTTAAATTTTCCAGATCCCCCAATGGTTCAACTTCTTTTATATCAACCAACCCAATTCCTAGAAGCAAGTCTTTAAAATGCACAACATCTCACATCCTGACCACATGATGTTAAACTATATGTAACAGGTCCTTACCATACAATGTTAAACTACTTGGAAGATTTCCTCACCGCATGACGTTAAATTGCATGGGAAGCACCATATCATTAACAAGTAATCGCTCATGAGCTAGATCTATGAGACAGAGGGATGAAATTCCCTCATCCCCATGGGAGAGTCATCTCCACATAGGGAACTTCTCCTTCTAATAATTATGGATGTCTTGATTCCTGGAATCACAGGATATGTAGTGATGCCTGAACCTCTATTTTTTGGGCCCAGTCATAGTGTTACTTACATTTCATGTTGGATGACCCTCATCCTTGACACAAGATGTTAAAATGCACACCTTATTTCCCATATGCATGAAACTAATCTCTATGGATCCCAAGAACAACATGTGGCTTTATTCCTGCCATTATAGGATACATAGTGACACCCAAACCTTCTTTCTTGGGTCCATCCACAACTTCCTCCTCTTTCACATTGAGGCACCCACATCCTTTCGGCATGAATTTAAACTACACAGTCGATGTCCTCATTGTAAAACATTAAACTACATGGGTTTATAGAACTACATATGTCTTTATTATCATTTCAATGAGATATGTAGGGATGCCTCAATCTGATGTCATGGTCCAGACACCACATGATACAAAATGCCCATGTATTATACTTAATCGGCTTTTAATGGTGAGAGGAACCCTTTCCATTCTTTATTTCTCACACGGAGCATAGATCATGTGAGATTAGGAGTTTCAATAATGGATTTACCATATGAACAAGCCATAATATCTCACAGTAGGTTCATCATGTTCCTAAATGCAAGACCTTAAAAGGCATACTATGAGTCCTTATTGAATGACGTTAAATTTAATGGTCTATGTTTCTTACATGACATAAAATTTCACATTATTGGGGACCTCTCTTGAGAGGAACACTATTTTTGGCGATTTGTATCTTACCACATCTCCATTAAATAATTATGTGTGACTTGATTCCTAAAATCACAGGATACGTAGTGATGACCAAATCTCCAACCCTAGGTATTGTCACAACAAATAAGAATAAAAAGGCCCCCTCCCTACGTATAGGTTAGAATTTAACCTGAAGTTCCTTCCTCAAGAACTATGTGTGGATTGAATACTATTATCATAGGATATATAGTGATGCCCATATTTCTATCCATGGGTCTTACAGAAATTCCCCTTTTCATGTCAGGAAGCCTAAATCCTTTCTTCGTGACTTTAGACTACACTGTTCATTGAGAACAATGTGTGGATTTATTCCTATCATCACAAGATATATAGTGACATTGGGATCTCCAATACTATGCCTAGATACAACAATCAAAAAAACTCTCACATATATGTATTGGTTAGAACTGAGTATAGATTTTAGTGTTTAAGAACTATGTGTGGTTTGATTTCTATCATCACAGGATATGTAGTGATGCTCGGATCTCCAATACTAAGACCAGATACAATAATCGATAAAAAAATGAACCCCCAATACATAGGGGATTATCTATACAAGACCATTTTTTCTACATAATATTCAAATATATGTGCAGTAGTCTTGTACATGTAGTATATCTTGCACAATTTTTCACGTCGGTTCCCACATCCTTACTGCATGATTTTAAACTGCATGGAAAATTTCCTAACCTCATGACATTAAACTATAAGGAAAATGTCTTTACCACATGAAATTTAACTGCATAGAAGAAAATGCATCCATATTACACAATGTTAAATTGTGTAAACCATCATCTATTATCATCCCTTAAAAAAGGACCACAGCAGTCATACCCCAATAAACCTGAGTATGGGGTGCATTCTCCATATTTTAAGCACCTCAATTCATAAATCAAACTGCATGTCTAGAGAACCTCAAGTTGCTGAAAACCTTACATGTCCCTCTTAAAGTAAAATATATCTATCTATTTGACCATGTTATCGATGCATAAGGGCTCAGAACTACCAAATAGAGAAATATTGGCTCGGTAAGGGGGTATTTCTAATCCCTATGAGCCTGGATCACCATGGAATAACTCAAAACCTGAGAGTGTTCTAGGAAATCCCTGATTGTATTATCCCATATCATTATTTGTGACCTGAAAACCTCAATTTTTGGTCTAAAACATTTTTATCTCCCACTCAAAAGGATGTTGGAGTGTACTTAACCCTAGTTATACTAATTAGACTCTTTTGTAACATCCCCTCATATTAGGCCATGTCTGCCACAACCTTAAATTGCCTTCACTTGGGTCAATGTTGTATGGAATTATAATTCTATGTAAGAACCCAGGTTTTGGGACTCTGAGAATTTAAAATTTTCATGATGTCATTCCGGAGCAGGGCATTAAGACGGAGTTCAATTCCGAGGCCCGGTGTGCCTGGAATTAATTATATAAAAATTTTAAAGTGTTTTTATATTACGCATGCATTGTTAACTAAATAAAATGTGATATCTCTTAGAAGGTTCATCAGATCAGAAATCTGAGACCACGGTTGGGTCCGGAATGCGGTGTTTACCCCAGGCGCAACATAAAATGAGTCGTTGTGGGACGTTCAGACCCCTCACTCATTGGCGGTGTGTTAAATGGATGATTAAATTATCAAATTATTTATTTAATAGCACAAATCTTAATAAATCCTAAATGGTTGCTTGGATGGGAAAACTGAGGGCACCTTTGAGTCCGACGTGTGTCGTTTACCCTAGGCGAAGTGTAAAAGTTGTGGGCGTGGGCCTGCTGTGAGAGATGTCATCCAGGGGGAAATGGTCATTTCAAAATGACCACTTAGTGATTTTTATCACTGGTGTTCTTTTCCAATAACCTTCGAACAAAGTCTCGGAATTGAAATCTGAGACTTCCGTTGAGTTTGAAATGGGGTGTTCTACCTAGGTGTGGTATAAAATAGGCGGGCGCGGAGGTTTCGGGATTCGCGCCCGTTTGGAGAGTTTTAGTGAATTTCTATAAATTCACTAAGTGTTAGAAGGGAGAACCCATTTCTTATATCTCTTTCTCTCTCTTCCCCCCCCCCCCCTCTAGACATTCTTCACCATTCTTCATCGGATCGAGGAGCGATCTTGGCCAAAACCTCAGAGGTTTGAAGGTGGAGCCTCACGGACGCATCGCCTATGACGCGCATCGAAATCGAGGTAGGATTCTTGTTGAATTTCCGCACCTTCATTAATTTCTGGAGTTTTCATCAATTTTCATCATTTTAAATTCTATAATTATGTAATTTGGGGCGATGGCCGAACGAACACAACCATCGCCCGAGCCCCGTCCCATATTCCGTTCTTGGGGGTTCTTCGTCTGAATTTCGGACGTGTCAATTCTCAACGGATCGACGAGTAAGGGGCGGCGATGTGAAGGCCTTGTCCCAAGGGCCCGAATTCTGGCCTCGGAATCGAAATCGGACCTCCGATGAGGTCTTGGTGGTCCGCGGAAGGAACCACTAGAGTGGGATGGCGGAAGCAGTTGGCGGCTACGTGCGGCAGCCGCGGCGAGTCGATCGGGACCGGGGGTGCGAGTCAGTGCTAAGGAGGCTGGAGAGGGGTGTTGCCAGTTTGTGTGGCTCGTGAAGCCGGGTCGGTGGGGCAGTGGGTGAAGCACGGAGGCGGTGCGGTATGTGTTCGGGGCAGTGTAGAGGTGTGATACGGCAGCAGGCAGAGGCGTCGTTCGAGCGGCTGCTAGGCGGCGGCGCAGGGAGCCCCAGGTGGAGCGACGCAGGCGGCCAGGGCGATGGCGTCAGGCGGTCACGGCATCGGGCGGTGCGGTGTGCGGTGTAGCGTGGTGGTTCTGCAAGAGGTCGGGGGCCATGGCCCATCGTGGTCGAAGGGAGCCTGAGGCCTGGCCTCAGGCATGTGGAGGAGCCATGACCTGTGCCACGCGGGTCCTCCTGGCGTGTCAACAAAGACTGGCCAAAGCCGGTCTGTTGGGGGGAAGACCAGGACCATCCGAATGCGGGTCCTGCTGGGAGACATGAAGGAGACCGGAAAAAAGGTCGGTCGATTGAGGAGAACCGGACCTGCTCGGGTCCAGTGCTGTGGGGAGGGTCGTGACCAGCGGGCCGTCATTTCGGACCGGGGCGAACCGGCCCGGTTAGGCCACCTTGCGCTCGGGGGGGGGGGGGGTATCTTCTAAACGGCACCTCTGTTTGACATGTTGTCTGTGGTTGCAGGTTAGTGTCAGAGAGACGGACCTTTCAAAGTGAGTTTCAGAGTTTTTGGGGTTCTGCGCCCGAAGGCGGGTGACCCGAGGGGTTTTAATTTAATAATAATAAATTATTACTAAAGTTGCGACGGGCGTGGCTCGCGAGCCGGACGTCCGTTTGATGCGCCGTCAGAGGCACAGTGACCCCAGAGCTGAGGTGGTCCTTCCAAGGTTGGTTTGGAACCATTATGGGTTGGTTTCGTTGCTCTGTGGCATGAAACACAATGTGAGTAATTAATTGATTATTTCGTTAATTAATTAATTGTTTCATCAGACCTAACTCCTGTTTGGGGTGTCTGATTGACGCGCCGTCAGCGGAAGCGCGACCCCAGTCCTTGAGCGGAATTTTTGAGATGATTTTTGATGCGCTTGGGATGGAGACAAGGCGTGGGCCCCACAATGCCTAGTTCGCATGTTTTACGGTGAAATGAAACTTTTTCACCCGACATCCGTTTGGGGGTGTTTGAGCTCTGCATTCTGTGTGTTTTTATGAGGGGATTGAAAGAGTGCATTCTACCCGCCTAAATCAGAGTTGAGATGTGGGCCCACGAGGTGTCTTTTAAACGGTGTGCAGCGTACTGCGACTTTTTCATCAAACGTTCGTTCGGGGTGAATGAATAGTCATTTTGATGTGTTTTTCTGAGAGCATCGCGATGGCGCGGTTCACCTGACCTTTTTCAGGATCGTGGTGTGGGTCCCACCGAGGCTGGCTATGGTGAATAGTACCTTTTTCACCGGGTGTCCATTTTGGGCGATTGAGTAGTAAATCCCGTGTGTTTTTTCGAGGGCATCCCAGTGCTGTGATCCGTTTGTTCAATTTCAGGATCTTGATGTGGACCCCACATGGGCTGGCTATAGTGAATAGTACCATATTCACCGGTTGGCCGTTTTGTGTGAGTAAATGGTCTATCTCGCGTGTTTTTCTGCAACGATTGCAACAGTGTGATCCATTTGGGCATGTGGATCCTCGTTTGAGATCTTATTAAATGCGGAAACATGAAAGGGTGGTGGATGGAGGTCCCTTTGATGCACTCTTAACCAACGCACGGTAGTGATGTTGGTAACACCTAGTGATGTCAGTTGTAGTGCTGAGTTATCGGACCAATTCTAGGTCTACCCTCTATCAAGGCTGGGCAGTGGGTCGCCTGTCGACTTATTCCAGGTCTACCCTCCAACAGGGCTAGGCAGTGGGTCGCATGTCGACTTATTCCAGGTCTACCCTCGAGTAGGGCTGGGCAGTGGGTCATCTGTCGACTTATTAGGGTCTACCCTCCAGCACGGCTGGGTAGTGGTTTGTCTGTCGACTTATTAGGGTATACCCTTCAGCAGGGCTGGGAAGTGGGTCGCCTGTCGACTTATTCCAGGTCTACCCTCCAGCAGGGCTGGGCAGTGGGTCACCTGTCGACTTATTAGGGTCTACCCTCAAGCAGGGCCGGGCAGTGGGTCGCCTGTCGACTTATTCTAGGTCTACCCTCCAGAATGGTTGGTCAGTGGGTCACCTATTGACTTATTAGGGTCTACCCTCCAGCGGGGCTGTGAAGTGGGTCACCCGATGTGTTATCAAGGTTTACCCTCCAACTGGGCTGGGAAGTGGGTCACTCATTGGCATTTCAGACCTGATCCTTATCTATGAGGTTAGTCAGTGACTTTTTCTTCGTGAGTACCGGAGCAGGATCCTTGGTTGTACAGATCGTTGATGTGACAGCTTTGATGTGACCTTAGGACATACGAGAATGCGGGGCGCTTTTCCCACCGAGACGCGTCCTTGCGTCATGACCTAAAAGCCATGAGGGCAAGTTAGTGCCACCCAAAGTGGATAGTATCGAGGTGTAGTGATTGGTCCCCTTTGACTTGTACCTCCTAGGTTGACGTGAAGGACATTTGGGTTCAGTCTTGGATATCCTTGGAACTGTTGGTGACTCTTGTTGGGCTGAGCTTGGAGATAGAGATCCCCTTACACACTCATTCAGGTTTCTCATTGAGCATATATATACACACCCTACTGTTGTTCTCACTCCTTGGATTAGGTTACTCTCCTTATAAGAGGGGAGAAGACGTGAGGGGTATTCCACGTGCTTTCCGTGTCTAGATCCTCTTGGTTGGATGAGTCTACTCTCCTGCTATAGGCACCGAAGACTCGACGAGAAGTTCATCTTCTCACCGTCTCTAGCTCCTTGTTTCTGGACAAGTCTGTTTCCTTTCTCTTTTTGGGTTGAGCTGCACTCTCTCTCTCTTTTGCACTCTTACATTGTTCTTCGCATTGTCTACTGCTCACCATTTTAGTACCTCCCTTGTTTCTCCCTCAAGCATTCGGGGCATCCTACTGAGTATTTTTATACTCACCCTTGCTTGGGATTTGCCCGCACTTGGTGTGCCCTTGGAGACGACGGATAGGTCGGTCAAGGCTATGGAGGAGAGTTGAGGACATAGGATCTTTGGTTGCGTTCAGTGGCTATAGTAGGACTTTCTTGGTGTGAGACTCACCAGAGGTTTACCTTTTTTTACCTGTTGCCGGGTTGTGGCACCTTTCTGGTTGGGCACGTATTTTTTCCCTTTTACTGTTCAGTTTACTTTTCAGTACTTTTAAGCACTTTTCTTGTACTGGTTAGAGTTTGATGCATGTATGTTGGTTCCCCTTTTGTAGCATTGTTGTATCTTTCTTTCCTTTCTCTACACTTTTTCATTAAGTTGGCTACGTGCGTGTGTACAGTTTTTTAGGCAAAGTCCTCCCCTAGTTTGTTGTGCCTTCAGTGCTAGTCACTGGCCACTGGCCTATGGAGGCGGGCTTGGGGTAGTTGCGGCTCGATCCACAGTATGTGTTGGGTCATGAAAATTTTTTATCAGAGGTGGTTCGTTCCTTGGGGTGATATTTGGATGTCCCTAAAAATTAATTGGTTGAGTTTTGGGGCAATAGTGTCAATGTGTCTCGAGAGCGGCTCTCAGGCCAGGGAGTCCAGTGATGGTGCAGCGGTCGATGTATCCATTCACGAGGACCCTGATAACCCAATTGTCTACTAGGAACACTGAGACACTTGTTTCTGGGAATTTGATTCATGCATCATATAGGATGGGGTCTTTGACTGCCCTTCTTAAGTCAGCTCCCCATCGTTGTTGTTATATATATGCTCATTTGACCGTGGTGCTCCTTGATCGGGTTCAGGATGTCTCTGCGATGATATCCAGCCAGGATACTAACTATGGTTCTTGACGAAGATTCCTTGAGGGAAGATGCCTCAGTTCAAGATCCAACATACGATTACCCTTTCTCCAGGAGGACAGGCAGTATCACCTCCACCTGTGGAGTAGTGGATAGTACTAGTAGTGAGGGTCGATGATGAGTGCAGGCTGGGGGTGCTACATGAGTTCCAGCATCAGAGACTGTTGAGGTTCCATGGCGATCCATACCCTCAGACAATGAAGGGTTGGCTAGAGTTGGTGGTCCGCCTCTTCAGGCTTGTTTGGACACTGACAGGTTATATAGTGGCTTTGATAGCCAGTCTTTTTCCACCACGCAGTTTGGTGTACTAGATCTAGGGTTAATCAGATGCACAATGATTTGGTACTCTCGTGGGATGACTTCGAGCAGCTGTTTCGTGAGGAGTACTACCCCTCCTACTTACGTTTTTTTTTGCGGTTTTGGCAGCTACTGGATCTTCAGTGAGGAGTGATGGTAGTGGATGGGTACATGACTGGGTTCGCAGACCATACTCAGTACTCTTTGGACATGGTCCATGATGGAAACTTCCGAGCACAGATGTTTGAACAAGATCTCTGTAGAGGAGATTCTTGATAGCATAGTGCCCTAGTGCATCCTCACCCATCTCAGGGTACTAGAGCAGGCACTGGTGACAGGGAAATTTCTGGAAGAGGGATGTTGATTGGCGGGGCCTCGACGCCGGAGGTTTCCCCTTGATGAGACTTAGGCACATGGTCGGGGACAGCGCAGAGCACCGAGATAGCCCTGCGAGGAATAGTGCTATATTTTTGTGTGAGAGATCTCATGGTGTGAGAATACTCGACCAAATGTGCTGAGTCTTCCAGATAGTTGGTAGATGGACCTCCACGACAGAGGCAGTGTCATGATAAGAGAACTCCCAGGTGAGGACAGGGTGTTCCCCAGGGAGGCGGTGTTGGAAGAAAGAAGTAAGAATTGTGGTTGGAGGAAAATTTTCCGAGGTCCTTCCAGCACCACTAGGCAGCCCATGTTAGGCTCAGGGAGCTGACGGACGGGGCCGCGGGCGGCTGTGTGTTGTGGATGTTTACAATCCTACAGCATAAGAGATGATAAGAGGTACACTTTGTATCTTTTTCTACTTTTCTCAGTAGAACTTTTTAGACACTACGTGAGGTACTCTTTCTTCTAACTCCTTGCTCGAGAGGTTACCAAGGGTGGCGCGGGGTGTCGGTGTAACCCTTTGTTGGTACTGGTGGTGTTAGTTTTTTTTTTCTGAGAATGTGGAGACACTATCTTTGGGGAGAGCGATTTGTGGTTTTCTCAGACCACCAGTTTTTCAGGTGAGTTCCCACAAAGAGAGACTTGAACCAGAGAAGATGGTGTTGGCTGGAGTTTCTGCAGGAGGGTACGGCTTGTCTGTAGTTGATGAGGCCGACTCCTTCGCTTGTTGAGCGTGAAAGAGAGTATCGTTTGTAATGCACCGACTATGAAAACTGGTGTGCCTAGATATCCTTGTGTTTTTCACTAATATGGGTATTCTGAAGGAGGGAATCACGAGACCATGTTCCAGGAACAAACCGTGATTTCAGTCACGACGTGGAAAGTAGAGGTGCAGTCGAGAAAGACCCCAGAGTTTCTTTGGGTCGTTCGGGAATCATTAAAATAGTTGAGAGGTTGCCTACCATCTTTCCCTACCCTCCCAGCAGTAGTAGTGGGCGCACAGTGTCTTCCATGTGTTGCAGCTGATGAGGTGTGTGTGTATTCCAATGCATGTCGCTGAGAGTAGCAGACCTTATAAGAACAATCCCTTTGGTTCGCGTGTTGTGTTAGCATAGTGATGTGCAAGTTTTCTTGGGCGCGGGAGAGCTAGATGTGAGCTCTGTTTCCCGAGTTGTTTATCCTAGTTTTTATTTTCAATGACGAAAATCTTGAAGGAGGGAATGATGTAAGAACCCAGGTTTTGTGACTCTGAGACCTAGAAACATTTCTTGATGTCATTCTAGAGCAGGGCATTCAGACGGCATGAAATTCCGAGGCACGGTGTGACTAGAATTAATTATATAAAAATGTTATGTATTTTTATATTACGCACATGTGGTAAACTAAAGAAAATGTGATATCTCTGAGATGGTTGATTGGATATGAAATCTGAGACCATGGTTGGGTCCGGAACGTGGTTTTTACCCTAGGCGTGACATAAAATGAGTCAGAGTGGGACGTTCGGACCCCTCGCTCGTTGGAGGTGTGTTAAATTGATGATTATATTATCAAATTATTCATTTAATAGATCAAACCCGAATAACTCCTAAATGGTTGCTCTCATGGGAAAACTGAGGTCACCGTTGAGTCTGAATCATTCTTTTTACCCTAGGTGGGGTATAAAAGTTGTGGGCACGAGCCTGCTCTGAGAGATGTCATCGAGGGGAAAAATGGTCATTTCGAAATGACCACTTAGTGATTTTTATCACTGGTGTTCTTTTCCAATAACCTTCGAACGAAGTATCAGAATTGAAATCCGAGACTTCCGTTGAGTTTGAAATGGGGCGTTTAACTAGGTGTAGTATAAAATAGGCAGGCGCAGAGGTTTCGGGATCTGCGCCTGTTTAGAGAGTTTAGTGAATTTCTATAAATTCACTAAGTGTTGGAAGGGAGAACCCATTTCTTCTCGCTCTCTCTCTCTCTCTTCCCCTCTCCCTCTCTCTCTAGCCCTTCTTCACCGTTCTTCGCCGGATCGAGGAGCGATCTTCACCAAAACCTCGGTGGTTCGAAGGTGGAGCCTCACGGACGCATCACCTACGACTCACATCAAAATCGAGGTAGGATTCTTGTTGAATTTCCGCAACTTCATTAATTTATGGAGTTTTCATCAATTTTCATCGTTTTAAATTCTATAATTCTTTAATTTGGGGCGATGGCCGAACAAACACGACCATCGCCCGAGCCTCATCCCATATTCCGTTCTTGGGCCTTCTTCATCCAAATTTCGGACGTGTCAATTCTCAACGGATCGAAATGTAAGGGGAGGCACTGTGAAGGCCTCGTCCCGAGGGCCCGAATTCCGGCCTTAGAATCGAAATCGGACCTCCGATGAAGCCCCGGTGTTCTGGGGAAGGAACCACTGGAGTGGGCCGGTGGAAGTGGTCGACGGCTGCGCGCGGCCGCAACGGCGAGTCGAGCGCGACCGGGGGTGCGAGCTGGTGCGGAGGAGGCCGGAGCGGGGTGTGGCCGGTTCGTGTGGCTGGTGAAGCCGGGTCGGCAGGGCAGTGGGTGAAGCCTGGAGGCAGTGCGGTGTGTGGTCGGGGCAGCACGGAGGTGTGATGTGGTAGAAGGCGGAGGCGTCGATCGAGTGGTTGTGAGGCGGCGGTGCAGGGAGCCCCAGGCGGAGCGACATTGGCGGTTGGGACGATGGAGTCAGGCGGTCGTGGCGTCGGGCGGTGCGGGGTGCAGCGTCGCGCGGTGGTGCTGCAGGAGGTCAGGGGCCACAGCCTGTCGTGGTCGAAGGGAGCCCGAGGTTGGGCCTCGGGCGTGCAGAGGAGCCAAGACCCGCACTGCTCGGGTCCTCCTGGTGTGTCAACAAAGACCGGCCCAAGCCTGTCTGTTGGGGGGAAGACAATGATCTGCCGAATGCGGGTCCTGCTGGGTGACGCGACGGAGACCGGCCAAAAGTCCGGTCGGTTGAGGAGAACCGGACCTGCTCGGGTCCGATGATACTGGGTGGGCCACGGCCATCGGGCCACGATGTGATGTGCCGAACCCACGGCTGGGCCGCGGGTCGGTGTTTCGGACCGGGCCGGTCGGGGCAAATCGGCCCGGTTAGGCCCCTTGTGCTCGGGGGGCCGTATCTTCTAAACGGCATGTCCGTTTGACGCGCTGTCTATGGATGCGGGTTCTTGTAAGTGAGACAGACCTTTCAAAGTAATTTTCAGAGTTTTTGGGGTTCTGCGCCCGAAGGTGGGTGACCCGAGGAGTTTTAATTTAATAATAATAAATTATTATTCAAGTTGCGACAGGCATGGCTCGCGAGCCGGACGTCCGTTTGACGCGCCGTCAGAGGTGCGATGACCCCAGAGCTGAGGCAGTCCTTCCAAGGTTGGTTCGGAACCTTTACGGGTTGGTTTCGGTTCTTCGTGGCATGAAACACAATGTGATTAATTAATTGATTATTTTATTAATAAATTAATTGTTGCATCGGACCTAACTCCTGCTTGGGATGTCTGATTGACGCGTCATCAGCTGCAGCACGACCCCAGTCCTCTTGCGGGCTTTTTGAGATGATTTTCAAAGCGCTCGTGTTGGAGACTAGGTGTGGTCCCCACAAGGCCTACTTCGCACGTTTTACGGTGAAACGCCACTTTTTCACCCGACATCCTTTTGGGGTGTTTGGGAACTGCATTCTATGTGTTTTTTTGAGGGGATTGCAACAGTGTATTCTGCCCGCCTAAATTGGAGTTGAGGTGTGGGCCCCACGAGCCGTCTTTTAAACGGTGTGCAGGGTACTGCGACTTTTTCATCAGACGTCCGTTCAGGGAAAATGAATAGTCGTTTTGATGTGTTTTTCCAAGAGCATCGCGATGGCGCAGTTCGCCCAACCTTTTTTGGGATCGTGGTGTGGGTCCCACCCGGGTTGGCTATAGTGAATAGTACCTTTTTCACTGGGTGTTCATTTTGGGCGATTGAGTAGTCAATCCCGTGTGTTTTTCTGAGGGTATCCTAGTGGTGTGATCCTTTTTTTCAGTTTTGGGATCTTGATGTGGGCCCCACATGGGCTGGCTATAGTGAATAGTATCATATTCACCGGTTGGTCGTTTTGGGTGAGTAAATGGTCTATCTCACGTGTTTTTTTGTGAGGATTGCAATGATGTGATCCGTTTGGGCATGTGGATTCTCGTTTGAGATCTTATTAAATGTGGAAACATGAAAGGGTGTTGGATGGAGGTCCCTTTTATGCACTCTGAACCAACACACGGTAGTGATGTTGGTAACACACGGTGATGTCAGTTGCAGTGCTGAGTTATCGGACCAATTCTGGGTCTACCCTTCAGCAAGGTTGGGTAGTGGGTTGCCTGTCGACTTATTCCAGGTCTAACCTCCAACAGGGCTGGGCAGTGGGTCGCCTGTCGACTTATTCCAGGTCTACCCTCCAGCAGGGCTGGGCAGTGGGTCGCCTGTCGACTTATTAGGGTCTACCCTCCAGCAGGGCTGGGCAATGGGTCTCATGTCGACTTATTAGGGTCTACCCCCCAGCAAGGCTGGGCAATGGGTCGCCTGTCGACTTATTAGGGTCTACCCCCCAGCAAGGCTGGGCAGTGGGTCATCTGTCGAATTATTCCGGGTCTACCCTCCAGCAGGGATGGGCAGTGGGTCACATGTCGACTTATTTGGGTCTACCCTCCAACTGGGTTGGGCAGTGGGTCGCCTGTCATCTTATTCCAGTTCTACCCTCCAGCAGGGATGGGCAGTGGGTCGCCTGTCAACTTATTAGGGTCTACCCTCCTGTGGGGCTAGGAAGTGGGTCACCTGATGTGTTATCAAGGTTTACCCGCCAGACGGGCTAGGTCGTGGGTCACTCGTTGGCATTTCAGACTTGGTCCATATCTATGAGGTTAGTCAGTGACTTTTTCTCCGTTACTACTGGAGTGGGATCCTTGGTTGTATGGATCAGCGATGTGATAGCTTTGACGTGACCTTAGGACATACGAGAACGAGGGGTGCTTTTCCCACCGAGATGCATCCTTGAATCGTGACCTAAAAGCCATGAAGGCGAGTCAGCGCCGCCCAAAGCGAATAGTATCGAGGTGCGGTGATTGAGCCCATTTGGCTTGTAACTCCTAGGTTGACGTGCAAGACGTTTGGGTTCAGTGTTGTATATCCTTTGAATTTTTGGTGACACTTCTTGGGTTGAGCTTGGAGATAGAGATCCCCTTACACACTCATTCGAGTTTCTCGTTCAGCATATATATACACACCCTACTATTGTTCCCACTCCTTGGGTTTGGTTACTCTTCTTCTAGGAGGGGCGATGACACGCGGGGTATGCCACGTGATTTCTGTGTCTAGATCCTCTGGTTTGGACGTGTCTACTCTTCTGCTATTGGTAGCGAAGACTCGACGAGAAGTTCGTCTTCTCACTGTCTCTAGCTCCTTGAGTCTGGACGAGTCTGCTTCCTTTATCTTGTTGGGTTGAGTTGCACTCTCTCTCTTTTTCACTCTTACACTGTTCTATTCTCTGTCTACTTCTCACCATTTTAGTAACTCCCTTGTTTCTCCCTAAAGATTTCGGGGCATCCTACTGAGTATTTTTATACTCACCCATGCTTGGGCTTTTCCCGCACTTGTTGTGACCTTTCAGAAAATAGACAGGTCGGTCGAGACTACAGAGGATCGTAGAGGACACAGGAGCTTGGGCTGTGTTCAGGGCTGTATCAGGACTTTCTGCGCGTGAGACTCACCATTGGTTTACCTTTTTTTTACCTGTTTCCGAGTTGTGGAACCTTTCTGGTTGGGTGCATGTTTTCCCCTTTTACTATTCAGTTTACTTGTCAGTACTTTTCATCACTTTTCTTATACTAGTTAGAGGTTGATTCATGTATGTTGGTTCCCCTTTTGTAGCAGTGTTGTATCTTCCTTTCCTTTATCTGCACTTTTTCATTGAGTTAGCTGCGTGCGTGTGTACAGTTTCTTAGGCAAAGGCCTCCCCTAGTTTGTTCTGCCTTCGGTGCTAGTCACCAGCCCCTGGCCTATGGAGGCGGGCTTGGGGTAGTTGCGGCTCAAGCCCCGGTATGGGTCGGGTCATGACATTCTAGCCTATAATGGTCAAAATCACAAGACCTTAAACTAATAATGAAAGACACACAAAACTTTTCAGGTTGAAAACACGCAAAGGGGGGCTGAGAAAAATTCAAGTCTTCAGTCACTGAGCTCATCATCTCCAGAGTTTAGGAAAAAATTAAAGCAAACATAAATAATGCATAAAGCTCATATTTACTACTTTGTATCCCTAGTAAAAGACAAATATTTTCTCACTAGACCACCTGGTTTAGGAAAAAGTTAGAGTAGTGATTCTTCACACCTCCTTGTTTTGAGAATATGTTTGATAGGTAGTGACACACTTTTTAGGGTGCTCAGACCCTTATTGGATATTACACATTCCAAAAATCACACTCTATGATTTGAGTTCCTCAGATCACCATAAATCTTTCATGTCCCTTGGAAAAGGATACATGGCCCTTGTGAGACCTGTTGTCACCACGATAGAACTCAGCACCTAAATGTGTTTTGGGCCATTCCTGGTATGATTTTCCAATATCATTCTCTTGACCCAAGCACTTTAGAATATGATTTACAATCCTCATACCAGATTATCTAATTGTATTCGACATCCTCAATGTTATGTCACCATGTTTTTTAATGTTTCTCAAAGAATTAATGTGAAACTCCATTCCCAAACCTCTGATGAACCACACATCATGATTTGAAACCATAGTACATAGGTCTTGAGCTTCACAATTAAGAGTTGAACTATAATAGGGTTCTAGAACCATTTCTAGATAGTTTTCCTCCATACCCAACCTCATCATCTAGATGTTGGATTCTTCATGAATCTTTCATGTCCTTCAGAAAGGATTGGATATCATCTTTTCTTGACCCTAATATCGATGCATAAGGTCTTTGAACTACCAACCAGAGGAATCACATAATTAAAATAAAGGAGCATAAATCCTTGTGATCCATGGTTACACCATGGAGTAAACTGGCACCTTAGGGAGTTATGGGTTATCCCTAAAATGTCTTCCCAATTCCATATTCACTGACTCAAAATTTTGTGTTATGAATTACATCAGCCATATTCCAACTATCTAGGTAGACCTAGAATCCTTAGTATTTCTCCCTCATCCAATATCATGCCCCTAAATATTCCATGGCCCTTAGAGAAGGGTGGAGATACATCTATTTGACCATGCTATCAACACATAAGGGATTTTACCTACCATCCAAAGGAATATACTCCTTTTATGAAAGGAGATCTAATCCTCATGTGATTCGGCAACACCATAGCATGACTCAACACCCTAGGGTGTTTTAATCCATTCCTAACTTGTCATCACCATATTCCATGATCATAGATCAAGTCCTAATAGTAAGACTTTAAACTTCATGATATACTAAGTTTTGATCTAAAAGAACCTAAACTACAATGGTAGAAGTTCTGAGCTAAAATACCTTAAACTGTAGTGATAGAAGGTCCAATCTAAAAGACCCTAAACCACAACAATAAAAGGTCTGAGTTAAAAGACCCTAAACTACATAGATAAAAGTTCTGAGATAAAAGACCCTAAACTACAATGATAGAAGTTATAAACTAAAAGACCCTAAAATAAAACACAACAGTGATTTAGTCTGAAATAATGGAAAATATTATAAGAACCACAATATGGCCTTGGAAAAAATCAAGCTACGCTCTCCAAGACTATTAGCTTCAGAAAAAGATATATCACTCTCCATGTAGGACATATATTCTACCCAATTACCCTTCTATCAATCAGGTAATCTCAGGATATATGGAGTAGATATATTAGTGGGGAATCTCATCTTGGTATAAATTCATGAGAATTTATCGAGAATAATCTATTATGATTTAAATAGTTTGATCTAGTAATTCAGTTTTACTTGATATTATGTGAAGGGTGGGTGACATTGAAGATTTATGAAAATTTGGGTCTTGCGAAAGGGTCAGAAAAAAGAGGAAAGGCGCAAGAGCTCTGAGAGTTGGGTAACCGGTGAATCAGCCACCCTTTGCCGGCTTATTTATAGGTAATTATACAGAGTACCAAACTCCACCCATAAGACAAATAATTTCCCAAGACAAAAATTGGTGATAGCACTAAATCCTCGGGCAAGAATTTTCATTCCTCATAAACAAGCCATTGTCCCTACATACATCACTCTTGAGGGGAGCCATTTGTTGACACCTTCCAAGTGAGAATTGTAAAATACACAGGGGAATAAATATATGAATATGGGTATTAATTTCCCTACAAAACAAAGGATGAAAAGGTTTCTAGAACTCACATATCACATGATACTATAATATAAACACGATCATGAGACCTTTAGAAGCTCACATGAAGGAGACATGCATAGCGCGTGGAATGTGGTAGATCCCACAGAGCCCCTTTAACAAGTCCTTTTAATCATTAAAATGTGTCATAGAAAATCAGTGGTCATACGGTGGCTTCCAGATGAGAACCCCTAGGTCATGAAACTTGTTAGGAAGCAGGCACCTGAAAAACCATACAAAATCCTTTGAAAATATGGAAGGAAATATCCAAAATTAGGGAGACTCTTTCAGTCATAAAACTCAGGCTATTCCCCCATGCAGATCACGATACACCATGGAAGACCTCGTAACATTTCCTCAAAGATGTGCAAGAGGCCACTTCCATGTCATCCCCATCACGCGAAGGCATTCAGACATGTCCAGGCAGTCTCGGAATCCACCTTTGGCTCCAAAAACAATCAGAAGGGTTTTTCCATGATAATGCTCATGCATCACCATAAGACCTTTTGTTGATCATGTGAAGTATCACCTATGGGGAGAATGATTATCCATGACAACACTTAAGAAAACCTGTGAGACCCCAAGCCGTTGTAAAATAAACAAGAAATAAAATGGGTAAAAGATGGGACCCTTATTGTAGTAAATATCATGTGATGCTCCTTGGTAGTTCAAAAGACCCCACAAACCCCTGGTGTCATGTCTTCCTATTCTTTAAAAAAGAATTTTGTCATGTCATCCTCACTACGTGAAGGGCTTCACACATGTCCAAGTGGTCTTCAACCCCCCCTTCGGCTCCATAAGGAAAACAGAAAGGTTTTTTAATGAAATGAGAACTTATCACCATAGGAACATTTTTTTCATGTGATATATCACTGGTGGGGGTAGAGATTTTCTTCAACAACACTCATGAAATCTTGAAAGATCCCCAAGACTTTGACAAATAAAAAATAAATAAAATATAAAAGGAAGTATCCTCTTGTGTGAAGGTACCAAGCAGGCAGTGGAAGCCATGAAAGATGGGATTTTGACAAAAAAACACTGATGAGCCGCATTAATTCATCGAAATTGGAAAATCTATACCCTGTTTAATCTGAGGATCTTTCTTGAAGAGTTTTATGCAAAAAATTAAAACCATAAAATACCAAGCTTAAATCTGAATCCGCAAATGATTTCTGAGCATCATTGGAGATCATTTCTCAAATAATCCTAAGATAAATTCCTCTAGATCATCCACACGTGCTTCAAGAGACTATAAGAGCATCAATCATCAAAATTCAGGTGCTAGAATGGAGTTTTGACAACACCTTTGATGCTTCAACAATCACTACATTGCATTGCTTGCGATGCATGAGAGGGAGCTCGATCCAAGGTCCTGGATCCAGAGCCCCTCTCTCTTGAGAGAAGGATAGAGAGAATTAGAGTTAGAGTGCTATGAATAGTCTTTGGATAATTCCCCTCCTCTATATATAGTGTGTAATTCAATTTCCTTGAATTGCCTCTTCAGCCCCGAAATAATTAACGCACTATAAACGACAAGTTATGACTATTGAACTGAGTCATAAATATTATTATCACTTTATTTTAATATATTAAATATATTACGTGGTAATTTATGAGTCATTAACTTGACTCGTCATTCCCACAAATATTAATTGAACCTTGAATATATTAAAATATATTCATTCAATTAATATTTTCCATGTATTTACCTTAAAACTTGTAAATACATTTAATAAATAAATTCAATTTCCATTATTCTTAACATGTATAATATTAATTCATTTATTAATTTGGTGATCATATCTCCTTGGATAAAGCCCAGACCCCAATGGTGGTCCCCACCATGTCCAAAACTCTTATTCAACTGAATATGGAAAATTCTTGAATATGCTATTATGTGTGACCCTCAAGGCCCTTACCTACATAGAAGTTAATACTATTCATAGACCAAAAGCAAGATCTTGAAACCCATCATGGGCCATAAAGAGATAAGGATTTTCATAATAGTAACAACTAACCTAAGAAAACACAATGTGTAATATAATCTATTTGTCTTTAATATCTCATAAAGTAGGATGCACACCCATGTCATCACCCTTTTCTTTTTTTATCATCTTTTGATCTGCCTAGATGGATTTACCTTGGAATACCATGGACATGGATTTATCAAGTTACTACCATCCTAATCAACATTTCCTAAGATATGTAAATTCCTTAACTTGGAATAGACAAATCCTTTCTTTACCATTCAACTAATGTTATTCCACTAATTACACGCCCAAAACAAAATACCTCACCATGATTTCATCATCATGGTTTTCTCCTTACATTGACGTATGCAATCAAATGGAACACATTCACAATGATCAAAGGTCAGGATACCATTACACATGTTCATAGATAAGAACATCTAATGACACCCAAAAAATGAAGTGTTTCTATTGGCAGATTTTTCCTTATGATCTCACTACTAGAGATCACCAAGTGAAAACTTCATGAGAAGAAGTATCAATGCTTATGATCCCCCAGCACCTAATAGTAAAACATCTACTGTGTCCAGTCAGTAATATGTAACTTGACCATAGGACCTATGTTTAATATTAATGTCATATTATCTCATGTTTCTCAATATAGCCTTGGATCAGCTATAACATTTTGATATGACAATTAATATATGGATATTACCCTTTAATAGTGGATGCAGAAATATATACACTAAAATGGTAAGATTACAACATGTATATCTAACTGTATACATGATATGGTAATCAAAATAATTGCATAGTTGGTTCTAGGGCACACACTATTACAACACTCCCGCTTGCACTAGAGAAAACTTTCTAACCAAACATGTTAGTGATCACATGATCAAAATCATGGTTCTATTGAGTCATAGATTTACCTACTAGTGATCACACGATTCTACCACATGGAAATTATGCTATTTGTGACTTCATCTCTATGAGTAAAACTTATCAAGAGATGGTATCCTTGAGTATATACCTTTTGTTCATTTTAATGACTTTACATATTTTCTAGTTAGAAATTATTAATTTAAATTATGATAATACTTTACTTTATAGGTGTGATTCCAGGAATTGGAACAAATGGTTGTGTATAACTACTTCTTAGTTTCCTTCGAAACTACAATGTACTCGATATTTGTAGGTATGGATACTACTGGATTTTATGAGTTTGTATGACTCGACACCTTTAACATAACTATGATACTAGATCACATGGATCTAAGGAAGACTAGTTTGTATCCCCTTAAAAATAGTATCCTTTATTCTCCCTATACCAGGTACATTACATTTTTACTTTCTGAAGTACAAATGGATAGTTTTAACTGGTTACCTTATGGTGCACTTGGATATAACTGATATTTTCCTACTATAAAATATATCTTTAAAATATAAATTATTGTACATATCATGGAATATATGATTGATCCATTGCTTAACCATAGAGATTCCAACTTACTACTGTAATCTCCTCCTATGTCCCAAACATGTCGGCCTGAAGAGATTATGTCAGGTGACACTGGAAAAAATCCTCCTCTTGAATGGTTCCACCTTGTATTTTATGATACCATGTCACTATATATATGATTAACTATGTCAAAGAAACCATTAGATCTACCTCAGTAGATCCTATTCCCTAGAATATAGTTTTCTACTTTATATCAATCACTAGAAAATATATTTCATCATGATATTAAATAACTATAAGACCATTATCTATTTTCCATATGTTTCCAAACATATTTCACCTGGAAAACTATGCTTCTCCCACTAACCACGGGTAGACATAGGGAAAACATCTATTCTGAATGTATATTCTAGGATCTTATTGCTTACTTCAATCCTAGATCAGATTATAGTAACTTGCAACCTCTATTAGCATTTTGTGACATAGTAATCCCTTTGAAATTATGTCATATAGAAACCTCCCATGTTAGGTGGCCATGAAATCAAATTCTCAATATAATATGATCATATAAAGTAGCTATGACAAGTAAAATTCTAATTGATTTAGGAAGAATGATTTGGTATAACCAATCGAGCCTTATTGGTACTATGCATGTACCATCCATGTGTCATCTCACTTGAATACCCAACACAATATTCAAAATAAAAATCCCCATTGAATTTTGATACATGGAATCCATAATTGAAATTTAATTATCCTTTTCAATCTTAGATAATTTTCTTATACTACATACTTGTTGGAAAAATTATTCACAACAAATAATTTATCATCGATCATGGTGAATTCAAAACCATCACCATTATTTTATCCTTCCAATGTAGTAAGTGTCTCTAGAACATACTATGTTCCGCATAAACTTGTGGAAATACTTCCTATGCCAACTACATGTGCATCTCTAGCATTGTATAAAACCAAGTCAATCTGGATCCAACTATCTCTAAAGAGATGTTCACCCTTATATAAATGTATACAATCACTTGACTACTATTTTTCTATCTTAGGGATTTATGAAATATCCTAATAAACCATTAAGAAAATTACAATAGATGCACATTGTGTTTGTACTTATGTATGTTTGTTTATATCCTAATAAACTCTAGGCATCTAAACACATTTTTTTATGATATAATGGTTTCTCGTCATAACACAAATGTTATGATATCCATTATTCATAATATTTGTCAAATGATTATGGGATATTGTCGTTATTTTAAAAGCATGTCATGTAATATAATGGAATCTTTTCAAGTTGCAACATTGAAACTACTTAAATAAAAACTATGATCTATAAAATGTTCGTTTAGGAATTGCTCCATGATATATGTTGTTGATCAACGTTCACATGTAAGACTACATCAATTATCCTCCTCATTTACATCAATGTCGTGATTTAGATAAGGTAATGTGTATTTGGGAATTACTCCATGCTAAATTGTAATGACCAATGATAGATTGGTCAAGATATTCTTCAGCTTGCTGACTCGAAGCTAATCATATCCTATGACCTTGAAAATACTTCACTTTAACATTCCTTAATTACCTAAAGGAGTCATATTAAGTATATATACCTCTGGATTACCCTTCGAATAGGCCATGATTTCTAACTAAACTAATTTTGTAAGCTTTGTGGCATACCATTATTTATAAAGGTTCTTTTGTCCAAACTAAATACGTCGATAATACCAAAGGTGTTTCGCTTTACTAAGGCTAAAAACAAAACTGGGTATAATATTGATGTCTAATTTCAGTTTTTACTTGAAAAATAATTATATTGCCACAACTATGTATAAAAGTCTTACATTTATATTCATCGGGTATTGCATATGATTCATGTATCACTGAACTATTGGTTTAGTATTAAATACCAAATAAAACATGTATTCTAGAACCCGGAATAATGTCTCTTTATGTCCAAAGGATGCATGAGATAAATTTGTTGGTAATACTCAATATAGTTTTACAAGAATCATTCACTTAGAAATAGTGAAGTTGTGTATTTCTCACTGCTGACTTAGGATTCACCCTTTCTCAACCGGTTAGAGAATACACCAGACTTCTAGTAAAGTTTCTATACTCACTTGGTTACCGTATTATAATACACATATGTGATAGACATATTGTATTTATTACCCAAATAGTAGGATTTAAATATTACATTTATATTGATGAATATTCCTGAAGAAGAAGCGAGTAATTTTTTTCACTCATTTAGTTTATTGTATTTAAACTTCCATATATATTATTTCTTTCTCTGAAATTCATATAACCTCTGTTAATACCTCTTTTATTGAAGGAAATTACAAATGTTCCTTCGATGTTACTTATCATCAACCTTTTCACCTTCTATTTCAATTTGTTCACCATAAAAATTAAGGATTAATCTGTCTTTTATATTCTTATATCTTTAGTGAGCCTTACCTTTATAGGTAATGAAGCATTTACTATATACTATTTATTTTATGACCTAAAATAAAACTTGAGTAAATTGGTGAAAATGATATGATAAAGGGATTCATTGAAAGATCATGATCCATCATTCAATTTAGACATGTCAGTGTAACCATCGCCTTATTCATATCTTGCTTCACTTTCTCCTTACAAACTTCTCGGAGATGAGACTACATGTTATATCATCAATATCCTAATGTTGTGACTATAACTAGCATTGGATGTCAATGATATCATAATGGCATAGCCATCATATACTCTATACATGAGTCTCCTGTAAGCAATTTCTCACCCTTTCTACTTGAGGTGACTTAACAGGTGTTAGGGACACTGGCACCTTGAGTTTCTTATATCATAGTACTATGGGCACGCGCCTATACTATTATTGCGTACTCGTGCCGATGTGGAAATTTACTTTGTTTAAAATTTATTACAGTTTATATTGTGGTATTATTTTCCATTTTTCTACAAAAATAAATTTTAACAAATTAGTACTTTTTATCTGATTACCATTTTAGACATTTTCATTAATTAATTAAATGTCTCCTATTATTTTATCAAATTATAGGAACCCTCTGTGCTAGAATCAGAATACTCTATTGCTTGAGTATTCTAGCAGCAAGGATCTTTGAACCTCCCCTCATAGTCTAGAAACTATGGCTATACCACTACTTGGAGGGTTCAATGTAGGCTTTTGACTAGCCAGTCGCATTAACTTGCAGTTCCTTGATTTGTTGAGTGAATTCCCAGCTTCTAAAATCATTACCTGATTTACTCAATGTTTTCCTATAAAATGATACGATGTTAGATACAAGTAATCCTTACTACCAATTCAGTTAATTCAACCCACCACTCTCACAAGAACTCCCTGGTAGTAAGCGGCACCCTCAGCTATGGTAGGACTAGAACCCCAAACACTTGGTTTTGTCCAAATTTCAATGATGGAAGGTGGTTTAGACTTTAATATTTCTTTGAGGGTTTTGTGTTATTAATGTGATGAAATAAATTATTTTCTATCTTATTATCATGTACTATGTGATCTCACTCACAAATGATCATGCTATAAATAGAAATTTCATTGAGTCGCATGTTCATTTTATCTATATATTCTTGTTTATTATTCTTTGTGATCGTGAATAAACTACACATTCACAAAATAATAAACCATGCAAAAATAAAATGATGACCCGATCATTTTCCGATTCTAATAGTTAATCCATTGAGTGAATAATGGATCAACCTAGACCCTAGGGGTTATACCTTGAGCCATGTCGCTTATAACTCTAATTGCAGTGTTTTCTCGTCCAATGCATCCATCTTCTACCTGGTGTGTTTCCATAACTTGGTGCTAAGTGCATTAGTCATCGTCTCGTCATTATACACACTACTACAAAAATGGGCAAGGGAAGTGTTACCCTTTTATCAGTGCTAAAAAAAGTGCTGATTTAGAGGGCCTTTATCAGCGCTTTTTTTAGCATAGATAAAAGGGGAAATTATCAGCACTTTTTCCTACCTCCGATAAATTTTATGTTTCAAAAAAATCATGAAAAATAAAATATTGTTATATAAGTATATTTATATTGATATAAATATAATATATATTTTTTAAATATGTTTTAGATAAGTATAAATAAACTATTACATTTAATATATAAGAAATTTAGTGAAAATGGTTTTAAAATATTTTGAAAATATTATTAATTAATAATTTTCTAATTATTATTGATTAAAAAACATTTGATGACAATTTGAAGACACAAAAAATAAAAAAAACTAATAAGAGATCTAAAATAAGTTGAAAATGTAACTCAAACTTCAAATGGACATAACTTTTGATCTGGGTGTCTATTTTAGCTCTACAGCATATCAAACCGAAGCCTGCGACAAGCTCTACGTGACAGTGACCAAAGAAAAGCTTCAATTACATTTTTAGAGGCCCAAAAAGGCCCATAAGTCCTCCAAAACTAATTTTCTAGTCCGGATACCCTGATTTTTTAACATTAAAACATGTATAACTTCTGATCCGGATGTCCGTTGGGCTTGTACCACGTATCATATAAAATATTGTTTCATTTTCTTCGATTTGACTGGTTGTGGAGTTGAAATGGGCTTATGGATTATAAGTTATGGTTGTTTTAACATTATATGGCTTTTTAAATACACATATATATGTATTTATTCGTAAATATCTATGAGGGTGTGTGTGTGTGTGTGTGTTTGTGTGTGTGTGTGTCTGTGTGTGTGTGTGTGTTGTATATATGTATGTATGTATTTATTTATTTATTTATAAACACACATAAAAAACATTTTTCATAAATGTATTTAAAACTAATATTATAAGTATATATTAATATACAAATAAATATACGGATAGAAAATTATAATTAAATATATATATATATATATAGATAAATATAAATATATATTAATATATGAATGAATGTATATATACTAATATATGAATAAATATATTTATATTAATATAAATCTATATAAATATACGAATAAATATAACTATATATATATAAATAAATAAATATATCATTAAATAGAGAAAAAAACGAAATTGATTAGTGGTAAAGGTGCAGCCGTGAAAGGGGGGAGGTTGCGGGTTCGAGTTCGGGTGGATGAAAAGGGGTGCACGTGTGTGGGGATGCGCTTGAAGGGCAGGGCGTGGGAGAGTGTGAGGGGGGGGGGTCCACCTAGCACTGTTAAAGGGGGGGTCAAGCACTGTTAAAAGCTCCACCCGCATTATATAATTGTTTTTTTTTAATTTTTTTTGAACTTTATCAGTGCTTTTTAAAAGCACTGATAAAGGCCATATTTGTAGTAGGGACAACAGTACTCGCTCACAGGAAAGGGGAGCTGGGGAGTATAAAATATGACACTGATTTAGACATGTGATCCCTTATACATATAATGACACTGAGACGATTCCTAGATCACCTTTTAATTAAACTAATCATTAAAAAACCATGAAATAATAAAATAATTAAATCAAAAATGCACCAAACATGCATTGGTCGGTCTGGGGATCATGACCAATCTAATACATATTAAACTCATGAATTAAAATAAATGCAGAATTAAAATTAAACTTGTGTTAAATATTTTCTTAGCATATTTTTATTGAATTAAAATTTCACTCTAATTTTAATTCAATAATGTTCATCATTTGATCCACTTAATTAATTTAATTTTGAAACAAAAAATTAATTTAATTAATTAATTTAATTTTAATACCAAATTAAATAAATTTAATCTGCAATCAAAAATTAATATTAATTAATTTAATTTTCAACCTATATTAAAATAATAATTTAATTAATTTCTGATTGTATTATAATTAAAAGGGCCACGAAAACACTAGGAAAGACCTATGTGGGTCAGGACGAACCCACGCAGCACCATTTCAAGTTGTGATAACCACGTGTACGAGTATTATAGGCTAGGCAGGTCTACCCAAGCTTGTTCCGAGATGGGAAGACCCATCCAGGGTCATTTTGGGGCGGTTTAAATCATGGAAAAGGTTACCTATCGGCTGCAAGGGAACCTCTCATTACATATTGATACTGGTGTGCATGAATCACAAGAACTAGGGATAGATGGATAGACAACTGCAGGAGACCACACTGGATGTGGATCTGGTAGGGTAGATGGTCGATGGCGTCACTGTTAGAAAAATAAGTTGGCAGAAAACAAGACGGATAGAACCTTGATGCGTGAATCGGGTTCACTATCCAAAAGGGTTTGATCCACCCCCACATTGATGGTGTAGGTTTCTTGGTGGAAGTATCCCTCAATGATTTCACCAATGTTTGGGAAAAATCAAACACCAATTTCCTATTACCACATTGTACCGATGTTAGGAGAACTCTGGAAAATTTCTAGTATTGAAATTAATTAATTCATAAACAATCTCATCGTCACTTATTTATAGATTAGAAATGGTGTGAATTACACCGATTCAGTCAAAGAACACATTGGTTCGACCGAAACAAGACAAATCTTGGTGAGGGACACACCGCTTCGATCTCACTATTGGATCAAAGAACACATTGGTTCAACTGAAAATACACAACTCTTGGTGAGAGACACACCGGTTCAAATTTGAAAAAACACTCTATTTATTTTAATAAATATTTTGAATAAAATTATAACAATAACATATTTTGAATAAAATATATAAAATATATAACAATCCCCCACTTTTATTCATAAATATTAATTCTCCAGATCACAGGTGGTTCATTATACATAATAAAGGTATCTTTCAATTTAAACCTTTACTTAGTATCAATATCTCAAAGTTTATCAAATTTATAAGTTTTCGAAACATTTAACTTATTAACCTTTATGATAAACCTGATAAATCATATATATAATGAACTTTCATCCAATATCTCATTTTTTTAGCACTTTTAATTCCATGTGCTTATATTCTTTTCATGAAATCTCTAAGGAGTAAACTCATTAACTCCTATAAGAAGAGGCACCACTTCTAAGTTCACATAGGTAAAATATTACAATGTGTTTCTATTATAATAGCACATAACTCATTGAGTCTTAATATTTTGTTAAGAGTTTAAAAATCAACCTCTTGTCATAATGGATGATATTGACACCAAAAATTGGGGTTATAATTGTCAATATCAACAATCATCTTCGTAACTTGTTTTCACCCATTAAACACTTTGATTAGGATCTACCTAAAGAAATTGTTGGGTTTCCATTACTGAAATGATTTATTCTATGGGTTTTAACCCCATCTCTTTATTATTTTCATGAATAACCTCTCTCGGAAGAGATTTTGTAAACGGATCCGCAAGGTTTTTACACGATCTCACATAAACAATTGTTATGGTATCATCTTGTAACAATTGTCTCACATAATCATGTCTCAAACTTATATGTCTAGACTTTCCATTGTACATGAAACTATATGCCCTTGATAATGTTTCCTCACTATCACAACTGATAGAGATAAGAGGAATAGGACAAGGCCACAATCTAATATCCAATAATAGATTCCTAATCCATTAAGCTTCCTTTCCACATGCCGCTAAGGTGATAAACTCTGACTCCATGGTCGAATGTGAAATACATGTTTGTTTCTTGTTCGCTCAAGAAACAGCATAACCTCCAAGAGTAAACAGCCATCCAGAAGTGGATTGTTTATCACAAATAATGGTAATCCAACATGCATTGGTGTATCCTTCTAATACAACCAGATAATCATTATAGTATAAACATAATTCTTTTGTCTTTTTTTAAATATCCAAAAATTCTCGCTATACATCTCCAATGATCCACACTAGGATTACTAGTATATCTACTCATTTTACATACCAAAAAATCAATATCAGGTCTAGTGCAATGCATCACATACATTAAAGAACCAATTACAATAGCATATTCAAGTTGTGCTACAGCTCTACCCGTATTTATAAAAAGTTTAACACTAGAATCAAATAGAGTATTGACATCCTTGAAACCAAGATGATTAAATTTATTTAACATTTTTTCTATGTAATGAGACTGACTTAAAGAATAACCCCCACTATGTTTTCTAACTTTAATGCCTAGAATAGTATCAATTATTCCAAGATCCTTCATTTTAAACATAGAAGATAAGTAATTCTTTGTCTCGATTATACCAATCATATTGTTTCCAAAAATTAACATATCATCCACATATAAACACACAATAACTATATATTCTTTTGTAAACTCTGAATAAAAACATTTATCCTCATTATTATGAGAAAACCCATTAGATAAAATAATATAATAGAATTCTTCATGCCATTGTTTCAGAGATTGTTTAAGACCATAAAGATATTTAACTAGTTTACATACCTTGTTTTCATAACCTTGTAAAAAAATACCTTCTGGTTGTTCCATGTAAATCTCTTCATTTAATTATCCATTTTAAAAAAGAAATTTTGACATCCATTTTATGAACATACAAATGATTAATTGAAGCTAAAGAAAATAATATCCTTATTGAAGTAATTCGTGCTATAGGGGCATATGTATCAAAATAATCAATCCCTTATTTTTTTCTAAAACCTTTGGCAACCAATCTAGCTTTAAAATCTTGAATGTTACCATTGAAATCATATTTCTTTCTGAATACCCATTTACTACCAATAGGTTTTCAACCTCTTGGTAAATTCATAATAACCCAAGTATTATTCCGTATAATAGAATAATTGCTTCCTTCCAAAAATCAACATCTCTAGAAGACATGGCCTCTTTATAAGTCTTTGGGCCCTCTTCTATAGTCAAAACCATAGGATAATTATTCAGAAGTTTATTATTTTTATCTCCTTCAACAAGAAAAATTATGGAATCAGGAGAAATAAAATCTGGATGTAGATGTTTCTCCTTCATAATTCTTGTACTATGTTTAGGTTCAACTTGAGAATCATCATAATTATCTATTATTATATTTGAACTAGATGAAGTGCATGAGATAGGGATACGAGGAATCACTTCCTCCACATCATCTTTATAAAACTTATTTTCAAAAAACTCTATATCCCTTGATTAAACAATTATATTTGCTCCTAAATCCATAATTCTATATGCTTTTCTATTTTCTGCATATCCAACAAAAACACCTTTAATAGGACCAATTTTAGTTCTTTTAGGATCAGGAACTCTATAAAATGATAAACACCCTCACACTTTGAAATAAGAAATATTAGGTCTTCTTCCTTTCCAAATTTCATAATGAGATAACTTAGATTTTCTAGATGCAATCCTGTTATAAATATAAAATGCATCCAATAAAGCTTCACCCCATAAATTTAATGGTAACATAGATTTATTAATCATTAAATTTACCATTTCTACTAAAGTGTGGTTTTTTCTTTCAGCTAATCCATTTTTCTGGGGTGTGTAAGGAGCAGTTCTTTGGTGAATTATACCATTTTCTTCACAGTATTCATTAAACTCATTCATAAAATATTCACCACCTCTATCTGAGCGTAATATTTTAATATTTTGTCTAATTTGTTTTCAAATTCTTCTTTATACTTCCTAATCAAATTAATGGCTTCATCCTTTATTTTAAGAAGATATATATGTAAATATATACTGCAGTCATCAAAAAAAGTAATAAAATATCTTTTCCCTCCACAAGTTAACAAACCATTTAGTTCACAAATATCAGAATGCACAAAATATAATATATTAGAATTTCTTTCAACACTATGAAAAGGCTTCTTAACTATTTTAGATTCTACACATGTTTCACATTTATTAAAATATTGTCCAAAATTAATCAAGTTTAACTTCTTCATTACTTTTAATGAATTAAATTTAACATGTGTTAAACGATCATTCCACAAATTAGAAGATTCAATCAAATAAGTATAAGATTCAATCATATTATTAATAGAAAGTTGATACATCCCATAATTTGAATACCCTTTTGCTATAAACATTCCTCCCTTCGACAAGATAACCTTGTTAGATTTGAATGAAACCCGAAATCCCTTTTTACACAAAAGGTCAACTAAAACTAAGTTATTTCGAATTTCTGGAACATACAACACATTAAGAAGGGTCAACTTATTCCCAGAAGTAAATTCAATCTCTACACTTCCATGTCCATTAACATTGATATGTGCATTGTTTCCAAGATGTACTTCTTTTGCAATAGTACAATCGTTAAATGTTTTGAACATTGAACGATCCTTGCACACATGCACCGTTGCTCCAGAATATAGCCACAATCCCATCTTCATTGAAGTCATGTTGACTTCAAATATCATAGAGACTATATTTTCTTCAGTCATCATATTTGAAATGGGTTTGTCAACTTTCTTTCGATGGCAACATTCCCTTGCAAAATTCCATGGTTTTCCACAGACGAAGCAATCTCTTTTCTTCTTGGAAGGATTTCCTTTCTTCTTAAATTGTTGACTCCTCTTCTTGACATGTAAGGAAGAATCTTGTCATTGATTTCCCTCAATAATATTAACCTTGGTATCAAATTGCGAATCCAAACCCACGTCTCTCAACATAGATTCTTCTTCAATACAAATAAGTTTTTGCAATTGCTCCAAGGAAATATCATCACTTTTCCTAATAATTGACTTACCGAAATCTTTCCACATGGGAGGCAATTTAGCAATAATTGCATCCACTTGAAAAATTTATGGTATATTGATCTTAAGGGAAATAATTTTATTTTCTATAACTTTAAGCTCATGAATTTTCTCCAACACGGGTTTTTTATCAACCATATTATAATTTAGATACTTTTCAATAAATTATTTATTGGTACCTTCTTCCTCCGCTTTATACTTGAATTCGAGTGCATCTCAAATCTCTCGAGCGGTCTTCATTTGGTGAAATTAGTCATAAAGACGATTTGACAAAGTATTGAGAATGTGTCCTCGACACAAGACTTCATTATATTCACATTTCTTCCTCACTTCCTGAATGTGCTCGACTTGAGTCATGTCAACAGGTGGACCGTCGGCATTTGAACCGGGCTCATCGGGTATGGGAGGAAGATTCGGTTCTAGAATGTATGAAATCTTCAACACTGTCAGAAGAAATTTCATCTTGTCTTGCAACTGGGAAAAGTTGTTTCTATCTAAATGGTCAAGTTTGACCATATCTTGATTCATGATTTTGAGAGATTCAGAGTCCATATTTGAAGTTCTGACTTGATCAAACCATTTTCATTATTAAAAAAATAAGTTGTCATAAAAGAAGGCGGATAGAACCTTGATGCATGAATCGAGTTCACTATCCAAAAGGGTTTGATCCACCCCCACTTTGATGTTGTAGGGTTCTCGGTGGAAGTATCCCTCAAGGATTTCACCAAGGTGTGGGAAAAATCGAACACCAATTTCTGATTACCCCGCTACACCGATGTTGGGAGAACTCTGGAAAATTTCTAGGATTGAAATTAATTAATTCATAAACGATCTCATTGTCGCTTATTTATAGATTAGAAATGGTGAGAATTGCACCAGTTTGGTCAAATAACACATTGGTTCAACCGACACAAGACAACTATTGGTGAGGGACACACCTCTTTGATCTCACCATTTGATCAAAGAACACATTGGTTAAATCGAAAAGACACAACTCTTGGTGAGAGACACACCGGTTCAAATTTGAAAAAACACTCTATTTATTTTAATAAATAATTTGAATAAAATTATAACAATAACATATTTTGAATAAAATATATAAAATATATAATATTCACAGATGGCTGGTCAAGGCCTCGCAGTAGTAGAGACTACGGAGGAGATACCACCTGGGGTCGTGGGGGCTCTAGACGACAAAAGGGTCATATTGTGAATTTGTGGGCCGCATGAGGCAAGGCGTGGGCGGATTCTATGTAGGACAGCGCACGACGTCCCGAAAGGGTGGAGGCGGAGGTGCAGAAAGCCAATGGTGGCTCAACTACGACCGATGAAGGGAAGATGGTGTTGCGAGGGAGGTCCCTACTCAGTCAATTGTCCAGATCTGCAACTGAGATAGCCCGTCTGCCTGGAGGATCTCACCACGAAGGAGGGTGGAGGCCGAGAAGAAGGGTTTCACGCCGGCTCTTGGGGAGGTGACATAGTTCTCACTTATATAAAGAAGGCACACCACAAGGTTCTTCATCGGATATAGTTTGGGATGGAGGAGCCTAAGAGAGTGGGGTTGGCCAAGATGGGGCATCGGTAGTGGGAAAATTCGGCGAGTGTTGGGAAGGGGAGGTGTCACAGGATGCTCGTGAGGGAGGTGACATGGGGGCCACACGGTCTGACATGGGTCGGGTAGACCCCTTGACCCTTTTTCTGTTTTAATGATTTTATTCATTCAAGAAATGCCCCCTTAGGATAGGGTTTAAAAATTCCCACACCCACCCACCGGCCCTTTAGAATTTCTAGGTTTTTTTATCTGGTGGTTTTCAAAAATCCTAATCACTTACGGTATTATATTATTAATTAATTAAATTAAATTAAATTAAATTAATAATATTAATATATTAATTTCCAAAAATCTGTGGAAATTTCTTTCACCGACCAGATAAACTAATACCAATGATCGGAATCCCGAAATAAATTTCAATCCGTATTTCAAACCTCGAACAACCATAACTTGGTCATCCAATGTGAGATTGAAAATCTGTCTACAATATTGGAACCATAACGACACCCTCTATTAAATTTAATGCAAATTTAATTTTTTTCTGGATTAAAATCTCCACATGTTGCTCTGATACCAATTGAATGTACCGAGAAGGTAGTGAAAGCCCCAAAAGATGGGATTTTAAAAAAAAATCACTGACTAATGACATGAACTTGCCGACGTAGGCCAATCGCTGCCTAGTTGAAGCCAAGAATCTCACTTGAAGATTTTTAATCACAAAATTAAAACCATAAAATACCTGAATTATATTTGAATATTCTCAAAACTTTTTCTCATAATTGTCGATAATTTCTCAAAGAATATGGATCTTAATTCTTCTAGATCATCCACATGCTCTTCAAGAAACTACAGGAGCACTGATTTTCAAAATATGGGTGCTAGCGCAGAGTTTTGATGACACCTTCAATGCTACAATGATCACCGCATTGCCTTTCTTGTGATGCATAAGAGTGATCTTGATCGAGCTCCTTGATCCAGAGCCCCTCTCTCTAGAGAGCGGGAGAGAGAGAAGTATAGAGAGGGCCATGAATAGTCTTTGGAGAATTCTCCTCCACCTCTATATATAGTGTGTAGTTAAATTACTCGGAATTTCCTCTTCGGCCCCCAAATAATTAACGCACTATAAATGACATATTAGGACTAATGAACTAGGTCATAAATATTCTTATCACTTTCTTGTAATACATTAAATATATTATATAATAATAAATAAGCCATTAACTGAACTTTTCATTCCCACAAATATTAATTGAACCTTGAATATATTAAACTAATATTCATTCAATTAATATTTTCCATGTATTTACCTTAAAACGTGTAAATAAATTTAATAAATAAATTCAATGTCCTTTATTCTTAACTTTAATAATATGAATTTATTTATTATTTTGGTGATCATGTCTCCTTGGACAAATCAAGAACCCTAGTGGTGGGGCCCACCATGTCTAATAGTATTATTCAACTAAATGGGGTATATTATTGAATACTCTATTGTGTGTGACCCTTTAGGCCCTTATCTCGATAGTAGTGAATACTATTCACAAACCATGAGTGGAACCCATCATGACCCCTAAAGAGATAAGTATTTTCACAACAACAACATCCAACCTAGGAACATGCACTGTGTAATATAATCTCTTTTTCTTTAATATATCATAAATTAGGATGCACACCGGTTTCATCGCCCTTTTATTTCTTTATTATTTGATGATCTAACTAGATTGATTTTCCTTGGACTACTATGGACATGGATTTATCAATGTACTACCATCCAAATCAACATGGCCTGAGATATATAACTTTCTTAACCTAGAAGCAACAAATCCTTTCTTGACCATTCAACCAATGTCATGCCACCAATGATGCGCCCAACACAAACTACCTCTCCATGATTTCAACATCATGGTTTTCACCTTCCATCAAAGTACGTGATCAAATGGCACACATTGGCAATGATCTCAAGTTAGGAGACCATTACACATGTTTGTATAGAGGAACATCCAATGACACCCAAAACATGTGGTGTTCCTATTGGTGGGTCTGTCCTCATGATCTCACTACTAGAGATCACCAAGTCTGAACTTCATGAGAAGAAGTATCAATTCTTATGAGCCCCCAGTAGATGATATTCAAACATCTACTATGTCTAGTTAGTAAGATGTAACTAGATCATAGGTCTTGTGTTTAATATTAATGGTATAGTATCTTGAGGTTATCATTATATCATGGGATATTCTATAACCTTTTGACATAACACTTAATCTATGGACATTACCATTTAGTAGTGGATGCAGAAATATATACACTAAAATGGTAAGAGTACATTATGTATATAAAACTATATACACAATTTAGTAATCAAAAGCACTGCATATATGGATCTAGGGAACCCACTATTACAACACTCCCACTTGAACTAGAGCCAACTTGCTATCCACACTTGTTATCACTCACATGATCAAAATCATGTTTATGCTAAGTAACAACTTTAGCTGTTGGGCCTACCACAATTCCACCATGTGGTAATTTTTCTATTTGTGACTTCATATCCTTTAGTAAAACTTCTCAAGATATGGTATTCCCAAGTATATACCTTTTTTATTCTTTCATAACATGACATCTAGTCTAGTAAGAATATCATAATTTATATTATGATAATACTTTGCTTACTATGTGTGATTCTAGGAACTATAACAAATGGTTGCATATAACATATTCTTAGTAGCCTTAGAAGCCGCAACGTACTTGGTATATGTAGGTATGGATTTAACTTGTTTTATGATCTTGTCTCACTCATCACCTTTAGCAAAACTATGATACAAGATCACATGGATATAAGGAAGACTAGTTTGTATCCTCTAAAAACTAGTATCCTTTATTCTCCATATACCAGGTCCATAACCTTTGTAATTTCTAAAGTACAAATGGATACTTCAACCTGCGTCTCTTATAGTGCTCCAATATATAACAAATATTTTCCTATTATAAAGTATATCTTGGAAATATCAATTATTTTACATATCATGGCATGTGTTTTTGATCCATCTCATTAGCGTATGGATTCCAAATCACCATGTTAATCTCTTCCCATGTCCCGAACATATCGACCTGGAGATATTATTCCATGTGGCACTGGAAACAATTATTCTCTTGAATTATTCCACCTTGTATTTTATAATACCATGTCACTATATGTACGATTGACTACATCCAAGAAACCATTAGATCTAACTCAGTAGATCTTATTCCCTAGAACATAGGTTTCTACTTTAATCCAATCACTAGAGAATATATTTCATCCTATTATTAGCTAACTGTAATATTGATATCTATTTTTTATATGTTGTTGAACATATTTCACTTAGAAAACTATGGAACTCCCACTAACCTCTAGTAGACACATAGAAAACATTTATTGTTAGGACCAATAGGGGCCTATATACCCTGAGGGGGGGTGAATCAGGGTATGGATATTCTTTTCTAAATTCTTCCTAACCCACTGGATCTTGACCTCTTTATTAAAAGGGTCGCTTTGTTTGCACTTGTGTGTTTATTATGACCACTTCTTTTCTTCTTTATCTGATGATAATGCTTTGAATGTAATGCAGAGAACCAAGTAGGCAGACACAGAGATTTTTACTTGGTTCACCCTCACTGGGTCACTTCTATGCCCAGGATCACTACCTTTACAAAGTTTAGGGTCAGCTCACTACTTTCCCAAGGGTAACTCCCTATTTCTCTTTCACTAACTCAATGCCGGTAGAAAGGATTACCTTCTTCCTCTTCCTTTGCTCACTGCACTTGGAAGGCATCCACTCACAGTTTATAGACCTGTAGGTCTCTTCATTTTCATGTATTTATGAATCCTTAACTGTTGATAGATGCTCTTCTGAAGTCCAGCTTTCATCCATAGATGAATACCCCTTTGCCTCTTAAACACTGGGCAATTCCTTTGGAAATACCTTCGCAAAGCACCCTACTTCACGAGGCTCCCAATTTTATGAAGCTCAAGAAAGCCTTCATGAAGCTCAAGCCTTTGCAAAGCTTAGGTCTTTGTGAATCTCCTGCCTCTTCGTGAATCACACTCTTTAGAGCACGCGGCCTCGCAAAGTGCACTTCCTTTGCGGAGCTAGATTAGCCACCATGAAGCACCTCTCTTTCGCAAAGAACACTACCTTCGCGAACCACCTTCACGAACCGAGAGCAAAATATTTTCTTCAAAAACTCTCTACTTCTATCGAGGGGGTCGACCTGTATTTATAGGCAATTTCACCGACCCTCGAACCTTCCACGCAAAGTCAGCGCCACGTCATCTCAAATTGAAAATCTCCGAAATTTCTGCCGAAATTCTCCCAAAATCACGAAGCACCACCGAAATTTTCCGATCACGAAGCTTGACATAACTACGGAGAATCACTGTCAATCCCTTCACGCCTTCGCCGCGAAGCAACCTCGCAAATCCCTTCACTGCCGCGATGTTCTTCAACATATGTCGTTCGCGAAGCTTGACATAATCGTGAAGAACACCATCAACATTCTTCTTTTCTTCACAAAATTCAATCCATGAAGCCTATCTTCACGAAACTCATGCCTTTACCATATTTAAATAAGATCTTTAAGGATATCCACTTTTTGTGACGCTCACCAACCTCCAGATCGTCCATTCCTTTTTCATGGTTCTTTGTCAACATTGATTATCAACAATATCTCTGGAACTTGAAAATTCACCATGGAAACCTACTTTGTCAACAAACACAATCAACCCAAAAATACTGCAATGTTACCTTGAGGGATTTTTGCCCAACATTTATTCTGAATGTATATTCTATGATCCTATTACTTACTTCAATCCAAAACCTAATTATAGTAACTTGAAACCTCTATTAGAATTTTTTGAGGTGATCATCCCATTATGGTTGCATCGTATAGACACCTTCCCTATTTGGTGGTCATGAAATCTAATTCTCAATATAATATGATCATAGAAAGTAGCTAATGTAACGCCCCAATTTTTTCTAAAAATAAATAGAATTGCATGGAACTTTTTTTAAGTAGATATTTTTAATTATCCTTTAAAACATAACATTTCTACTTCTATGTTCTGAATTTCACGAAACTGTCATCTATAATTATGTTCAGTATGATATTTGGAGTCCATTGGAACCAACTTGTTTATTTAGTAAATATTAACATACCCTTATGAACAGTAATGTGAATAGTAATAGGTCCCTAATGAATACTAAATTTTATTATTATTTTATTTTATTAAGGCTTTAAGATAATAACATCTAGGTTAATTTTTCTTTGTGATATAGAAGTAGTTACAGAATTGGAATTGTTAATTTTTGAATTAAGTATGCTTTTATCTAAAAATTAAATTAATAATATTTAGAAAATTATTTTTAAAAAATGGAATTCATTTTTGAATTCTACACGTCAAAAATGGTTAGGGTGAATTTTGGGAATTTTTCTGAAACAATTGATTTTTTGGTGAATAGTTAAAAAAACTGTTTTTAGTTTCGGTGTGTTAATGACATCATTAATGATATAATAATGATGTCATAAATCTGGTATACTTGTGTATAGTTAAATAATATTTAAGGTGTCCCAAGTGGATTATGCCATGGGAAAATACCGTGGGCAAGCACAAGGTTTGGCAAATACCACCCATGAGGTGTCCCTTGAAAATTATTAAAATATTCCCTTAATTTTCATATAAATACCAACTCTTCCCTTCATTTAATTCATTCTAAATTATCCCTCAACGAAGCTCTGGCCTCCTTACCTTCATATTATTCCTCCCAAGTTTTCCTAAAGCCCCTAAGGTCCCAACCTTCATGTTATAAGGGTTACTCTACAAGGTAAGAAAATTCTCAATTTCTTTCTTTTCCCATTCAAGTTCTCTTTTATGTGGTATAACTTTCAAGTTTCTATACCATGTTATTATTTTATTCTTATTCTTGATCTAATATATATTATGATTCATTTCTATATGGGTGACCCTTGTCCCATATCATTTTAATATTTTCTAAAACCATGTTGGGTAGCCGTTAGGCTGCCGAATTTTTGTAAGAGATTTCTCACTTATTCTTTTATTTTGAGTTCCTTCCTTATTCTTTATTCATATATCCTTACCCAAGAGTCATGAAATCTCCAAAAATCATGTGTATTCTGTATGATATCATGTTTATGGAAAACTCCTCATCATTATTCTTCTCCTCTCCCACTTATTTAAGGAATAAAAACATTGTCCATGATATGTTGAATTACCGACATCGTGGACGATGTGATTTCAATTTTCATTACCTCTTTTAAGTCTAGTTATGAAACCATTATTATGGTTGAACCAAGTTATAATATATGTATTATAGCTCATCCATGGTTCTGTAATTATTTTTAACACATGGTTTTAATTTATAAGACAAAATGAGGTTGTTATTATCAAAGAACCACTAAAATGATCTAAACAAACATCATTAATGTTTTAACATATGAATCACCCTCATATTAAACATAAAAATGATAAATGGTATAAATTATGGTACTGGAAATATTTAAATAAATTTCCATTCCAATTCAATATTTTCACTTCCAATCGACAAGAACATCCATCATGAACCAATCATAGAAATCATGTGAGGAACTCACCAAAAATAGTGCAAGGAACAAAATACTAACAATTAGGGGTGAAATGAGGTTATGAAATGATCATATAAGATGTTACAGACATGAAATTGTTTATTTATGATATTAATAATACTATTTTAACCATTATACAAGAATTATAAACAAGTTTGAAGTAAGATAGACTCGAGGTAAGGGAATTCTTAACCCAATTTCCATTCTTTGGGTTAACCTTTTACTTCATTATTTATGTGCTATTTAAATTGTTTGTGTGATGGGTTCTGTTTATATTATGTTTTATTATGTGTATTTATAGTATATATACATACTCCATCCACTCTATTAATTCTATCTTCAATTGTATGATATTTATAAGGGTCTTTTCTTTAAAAATCCTCTTTTTAAATTTGGTTTTACGAAATTCCAAAGTAATGTTTTTATGGAATTATTCATGTTGTTCGATTATGTTTTGGTTCTTGGGAATTATTTATGATTAATGGTGGGACTTATATATCCCTCTAATTAATTGGTTATGAGTAAGTTGGAGGTTGGTCATATGGTTACTCCAAGTGTAACTGCGATGGTTACACAAAGTAAGGTGGCCGTGAGGGTTACAAATTATAAGGTAGCCCAAATGGTTAAAAGATTATCTAAGTAATGCCCCAAGATAAATTTATGATTATATTTATGTTCTAATGTTATTTTTTGGATCTTTTGTAATCTCATGTTACACGAAGTAATTATATATATGTGACAAGAATTTCTTTTGAAAATGTTTTCATACGTTACGAGTATTCATGGACTAATGTGCTCTTTCCTTCGTTTTCATCCCTTACTGAGATTTTGTGATCATCCCAAGTTTTTAAATGATTTTTCAAAGTTTAATGGATGTGTAAGACAAGGAAGGAATCCATGTTGAATGTTGAAGAATTTTCAAGGAGTCTTATTTTAAGTTTTAATGTTTTTTTTAAATGGATACTGTTTTTATGGTATCCACTCTTTAATAATGTGTAATGTTATGAATGTATTGTCCTAATTACCTAAATCTCTAAAATTGAAAAGATATTCAATGTAAAAGGAAGTGTTTTCTTGACTAAATTCAAGATTATGTATGTAATAAGGTCGGGTCCTTATAGTTGGTATCAGAGGATGGTTTAGATAACTTTAGGGGTTAGGGTGATGTTAATAGAATACCATAAATGGTTTTAACTCTATGTTTAATTTGAAATGTTTTAGAATTAAAATATTACCATGTTGCTTCATCTAAAACATTTTTGTTTATAATGGTTGTCCACAGAAGGAACAGGGATGCTGAAGAGGAGAGGCACCGACAGAATTACATCCTTCCAGAACTACAGCCCGGAATGGTAGGGATTGGAACCGAGAAATTTGGGATAGTAATGGCTCAGCTAAAACAGGCAATAAATGGTGGTTTCATCCATGAAAGAGAACCAATAGAGGTACCACAATGGAACATGACAGTAGTGGAACATTTTATGAGACAACATCCTTCTGCATTCAATGGATCTTCTTACCCAGTAGCAGCTGAAGGATGGATCAAATCCCTCGAAAAGATATTCAATGTTATGGGATGTTCATAAAATCAAAAGGTAAGTCTTTCCATTTATCATTTTAAGGGGAATCTGATCAGTGGTGGTCAATGGTAATGAATATCAGGGGTAGAGAGGATTTTTATGCCTTAGAGTGGGATGAATTTAAAAGTATTTTCCTTGAAAAATATTTTCCTAATGTGGTGCGACTTAGGATGGAGAAGAAATTCCTTGAATTGAAACAGAATGAGGAAGATTCAGTGGTTGTGTATGAAGTGAAATTTACACGACTAGCAAGGTATGCTCCAAATCTTATTCTGGAACTTGATAGAAAAATCAATCGCTTTTACCCAGGATTGAATCCAAGGTATCGAAGGGCGTTGGCCCCTCGTGAATTCAAAGGTTATGAGAAACTTCTCTGATTTTCTAAGAGGGTAGAGATGGACTTTGCTGATAGTCGTGTGCATTTTGGAAACAAAGATAAGAAGAGGTCTAGTTGGCAAGCAATGGGTAAGAATCAACCAAATAGATATTATGGTAAGAAAATCCAATTTCCAGTTTGTGAAAAGTTTTGCAAGAAACACCTTGGAGAATGTCTTAGAAAAACTGGGAAGTGTTTTAAATGTGGTAAGTTTGGACATATAGCCTGATATTGCAATGAAAATGATCCTAGGAATAATCATGATAAGAAGAATGTAAAGTGTTTTAAATGTGGTGAACCGGGTCATTATGCAAATTTCTGACCAAAGAGAGATCTGAGTGATGCAAAGAAGCTAGACTATAAGCAGAAAGGTGTAGTGAGATCCTTTGTGACTACGTCAGCAGATGTCGGGTCATCCAATGAAGTCGTATCAGGTACTTTGTTTGTTCACTCAGATTTTGCTAAAGTTTTGTTTGATATGGGATCTACACATTCCTTCATATCTGAGAAATTTTCTGGTAAATTGAAAATATCACCTCAAAAAATGAGACCCTAACTTGTTGTTAAAACACCAGGGGGGAAATGTTATAGCAAATAGGAATTATAAGAATCTTTCTTTTGTGGTCTGTGGAAAGACATTACCAGAAAACCTTTTTATTTGAGCCTTAGTCGAGTTTGATGTTATACTAAGAATGGACTGGCTTTCTGATTATCATGCTAAGATTGATTGTAGAGCTAAAGAAGTTGTTTTTAAGAAAGAGTTTCTGTTTGTATACAATAACGAACCCGTATAATTGATAACATATCAGGAATTTGAGAAACTATTGAAAGATGGAAATGAATGTTATCTTGCTCATATTTTTGAAAACAAGGGAACTACTCAAATTAATGATGTTCCAGTGGTAAATGAATACCTTGATGTTTTTTCTGATGAGTTACCTGGTGTCATATCAGGTTGAGAAGTTGAATTCACAATTGACTTAGTTCCTAATGTTAAGCCAATTTCAAAACCCCCATATCTTATGGCTCCAATAGAACTTCTTGAATTGAAAAATCAGTTGCAGGATTTTCTTGACAAAGGCTTCATTTGTCCTAGCACTTCACCATGGATAGCCCCTGTTTTGTTTGTTAAAAAGAAAGACGGTTCCATGAGACTTTGCATTGATTATAGAGCTTTGAATAGCATCATTGTTAAAAAAAAGTATCCTTTTCCTCATATCGATGACTTGTTTGATCATCTCTAGGGAGCTCAGTACTTTTCCAAGATTGAATTGAGATCCGGATACCATCAGCTGAAGGTGAAGGAGGATGACATCCTGAAAATAGCCTTTAGTACTAGATATGGGCATTATGAATTTGTTGTTATTCCGTTTGGATTAACTAATGCACCTAATGTATTCATGAATCTTATGAAAAAATTATTTCATGAGTTCTTGGATAAGTTAGTGGATTTATTTATTTATGACATTCTAGTTTTTTCTAAAAATAAAGAGGAGCACGAAAAACATCTAAGGGTTGTTATGAAAACATTAAAAGAAAAGAAACTGTATGGAAAATTCAGCAAGTGAGATTTTTGGTTGAAACAGATTTCTTTTCTTGGTAACATTGTAAATAAAGATGGAATAATAGTTGATCCTTCCAATACAAAAGTAGTTGATGAATGGCCAAGACCCACAAATGTTACATAGATTCGTAGTTTTCTGGGCTTAGCAAGTTATTACTGACGGTTTGTTAAGAACTTTTCACGTTTATCTAGACCAATAACTTAGTTAACACAGAAAGGGGTTAAATTTGTTTGGATAGAGAAATGTGATGTTTATTTTCAGGAACTGAAGAAGATATTGGTGAATGCTTTAGTTTTGGCCTTACCATCCCGAAATGGTGATTTTTTCATCTACAGTGATGCTTCTTTGAAGGGAATTGGTTGCTTTTTGATGTAGAATGATTAGGTAATTGCCTATGCTTCAAGAAAACTTAAACCTCATGAGAAAAATTATCCCAAAAATGATTTGGAATTGACATCTGTGGTTTTTTCTTTGGAAATTTAGAGGCATCATCTATATGGAACCAAATGCCAAATATATACTGACCATAAAAGTCTAAAGTATATATTCACTCAGAAGGAATTAAACATGAGGAAGAGAAGATGTCTAGAACTGATAAAGGATTATGACTGCATGATCAATTACCATCCTGTAAAAGAAAACAAAGTGGCAGATGCCTTGAGTCAGAAACATCATGCATCATTAACCATGTTACATTTGGAACATGATCTCTTTATTAATGATTTGATGAATTTTGGCCTAGAAGTTGTTGGTGCAGGGAATACCTCTATTTTGTTTCATGTTTTAGTGCAGTATTTGTTGTCATATAGAATTAAGAAAACACAGAAGGAAGACCATGAGCTACAGAAAAAGGTAGAATTGGTTAAAATGGGTAAGTTTCCAGAATTTAACCTTGACAAAGATTGTGTTTTAAGATTTGGAAAAAGGTTGTGTGTGCCTAGTGATTCTCATTTGAAGAAAGATTTGTTGTGTGAAACTCATAATTATCCATTTTCTGTTCATCCTAGAAGTACTAAGATGTAGAGAGACCTTCGGGAGTATTATTGGTGGGATGGAATGAAAAGAGATATTGCTAATTTTACCATGAAATGTTTGACATTTCAATAGGTTAAAGCAGAGCAGAAGTTACCTAAGGGGATGCTTTAGACTTTTCCAGTGCTAGAGTGGAAATTGGAGAATGTATCCATGGACTTTTTGGTGGGACTAAAAAATACTTCTTGAGGTAACAATGCGATTTGGGCTATTGTTGATCAGCTAACAAAGTCTGAAAATTTTCTTTCTATTCAAGATACCATGAATTTGGATTAGATTTCTCGATTGTACCTCAAGGAGACGGTGAGGTTATATGCAGTTCCTCTTTCCATTGTATCTGACCGAGATCCTAGGTTCACTTCTAACTTTTGGAAGGTACTTCAAAAGTCATTGGGCAAAGAGTTAAATTTCAGTACAGATTTTCATCCTCAATCAGATGGGCAGTCAGAAAGAAAAACTCAGACATTGGAGGATATGCTTCGAGCTTATTCAATAAACTATCAGGGAAGTTGGGATCATCATATTTCTTTAGATGAGTTTTCTTAAAATAACAGTCTTCATTCCAGTATTCAGATGGCACCTTTTGAGGCCTTGTATGGGAAGGGTTGTCGGACTCCAGTATTTTGGGATGAAGTTGGTCAAAGAAAGTTTATGGAGCCGGAATTAATAGAATAAGTGGCTAAGAAAGTGAGGATGATCCAGCAGCACATGAGAACAGCTCAGAGCAGGTAGAAAAGTTATGCAGATAACAGAAGGAAAGACTTCTCTTTTGAGGTAGGTGACCATGTTTTCCTTAAAATCTATCCTTGGAAAAGAGTGATGAATTTCCGTAAGAAAGGGAAGCTAAGTCCGCGGTTCATCGGTCCTTTTGAAATCTTGGAGAAAGTTGGAATAGTTTCATACCGCGTAGTTTTGCCTCCGATTTTGTTTCAGGTACACAATGTTTTTCATGTTTCGACGTTGAGAAAGTATGTGCGAGATTCATCACATGTATTGAGCCCAAAAGCAGTTTAGTTGGAAGAGAACCTTTCTTATGAAGAGAAACCAATTCAGATTTTTGATCGAAGGGAACATGTATTGCAGAATAATAATCCACTAGGTACAGGTTTTGTGGAGAAACCACATGGTTGAAGAAGCAACATGGGTGTCTGAAAATTCTATGAGGGAAAAGTACCCTCAGTTGTTAAATATGTAAATAAAATTGCGAGGATGCAATTTCCAAAAGTTGGGGATAATTTAACACCCCAAGATTTTCTAAAAATAAATAGAAATTCATGGAACTTTGTTTTAAGTAGATATTTTTAATTATCCTTTAAAACATAACATTTCTACTTCTATGTTCTGAATTTCAAGAAATTGTCATCTACAATTGTGTTTAGTATGTTATTTAGAGTCTATTGGAACCAACTTGTTTTTTTTGTGAATAGTAACATAACCTTATGAATAGTAATATGTCCCTAATGAATAGTAAATTTTATTATTATGTTATTTTATTAAGGCTTTAAGATAATAACATCTAGTTTAATTTTTCTTTGTGATATAGAAGTAGTTACAGAATTAGAATTGTTAATTTTTGAATTAAGTATGCTTTTATTTAAAAATTAAATTAATAATATTTTGAAAATTATTTTTAAAAAATGGACTTCATTTTTGAATTCTACACGTTGATAAATGGTTAGGTTGAATTTTGGGAATGTTTCTGAAACAATTGATTTTTTGGTGAATAGTAAAAAAATACAGTTTTTAGCTTCGGTGTGTTAATGACATCATTAATGATATAATAATGATGTAATAAATTTGGAATACTTGTGTATAGTTAAATAATATGTGAGGTGCCCCAAGTGGCTTATTCCATGGGAAAATACCATGGGAAAGCCCATGGTTTTGCAAACACCACCCATGAGGTGTCCCTTGAAAATTATAAAAATATTCCCTTACTTTTCCTATAAATACCAACTCTTACCTTCATTGAATTAATTCCCAATTCTCCCTCAATGAATCTCTGGCCTCCTTACCTTTATAGTAGTCCTACCAAGGTTTTCTCAAGCCCCTAAGGTCCCAACTATCAAGTTCTAAGGGTTACTCTACAAGGTAAGAAAATCCTCAATTTCTTTCTTTTCCCATTCAAGTTCTCTTTTATATGGTATAACTTTCAAGTTTCCATACCATGTTCGTATTTTATTCTTATTATTGATCTAATATATATTATTATTTATTTCTTGATGGGTGAACCTTGTCCACTATATTTTTAATATTTTCTAAAACCATGTTGCATAGCCGTTAGGCTGCCGAATTTTTGTAAAAGATTTCTCACTTATTCTTTTATTTTGAGTTCCTTCCTTATTCATTCTTCATATCTCCTTACCCAAGAGGCATGAAATCTCTATAAATCATGTTTATTATGGATGATATCATGTTTATGGAAAATTCCTCATCATTATTCTTCTTCTATTGCACTTATTTAAGGAATAAAAACATTGTTCGTGATGTGTCGAATTATCGACATTGTGGACGATGTGATTTCAATTTTCATTAAATCTTTCAAGTCTGGTTATGAAACCATTATTATGGTTGAACCAAGTTATAATATATATATTATATATCATCCATGGTTCTGTAATTCTTTTTAACACATGGTTTTAATTTATAAGAAAAAATGAGGTTGTTATTATCAAAGAACCGCTAAAATGATCTAAACAAACATCATTAATGTTTTAACATATGAATCATCCTCATATTAAACATCAAAATGATAAATGGTATGAATTATGGTACTGGAAATATTTAAATACCTTTCCATTCCAATTCTGGAGTTTCACTTCCAATCGACAAGAAGATCCATCATGAACCAATCATGGAAATCATGTAAGGAACTCACCCAAAACAGTGCAAGGAACAAAATACTAACAATTATGCGTGAAATGAGGTTATGAAATGATCATATAATATGTTATAAACATGAACTTGTTTCTGTAAGATATTAATAACACTCTTTTAACCATTATACAAGAATTTTAAACAAGTTTTAAGTAAGACAGACCCGAGGTAAGGGAATTCTTAACCTGATTCTCATTCTTTGGGTTAAACTTTTACTTCATTATTTATGTGCTATTTAAATTGTTTGTGTGATGGGTTATGTTTATATTATGTTTTATTATGTCTATTTACATTATATATACATACTCCATCCACTCTATTAATTATCTCTTCAATTGTATGATATTTATAAGGGTCTTTTCTTTAAAAAACCTCTTTTTAAATTCGGTTTTACGAAATTGCAAAGTAATGTTTTTATGGAATTATTCATGTTGTATGATTATGTTTTGGTTCTTGGGAATTATTTATGATGAATTTTGGTACCTATATCTCCCTCCAATTCATTTTTTATGAGTAAGTTGTAGGTCGGCCGTATGGTTACTCCAAGTGTAACTGCGATGGTTACATAAAGTAAGGTAGCCGTGAGGGTTACAAATTATAAGGTAGCCAAGAATGGTTACAATATTATGTAAGTAATTCCCCAAGATACCTTAATGATTATATTTATGTTCTCATGTTATTTTATGGATCCTCTTTAATCTCATGTTACACGAAGTAAGTATATATGGGTGACAAGCATGTCTTTTGAAAATGTTTTCGTACGTTATGAGTATTCATGGACTAATGTCCTCTTTCCTTATTTTTCATCCCTCACTGAGTTTTTGTGATCATCCCAATTTTTTAAACGATTTTTCACAGGTTAATGGATGTGTAATACAATGAAATAATCCATGTTAAATGTTGAAGAATTTTCAAGGTGTCTTGTTCTAAGTTTTAATGTTTTATTTTTTTTAAATGGAAATTGTTTTTATGGTATCCACTCTGTAATAATGTGTAATGTTATGAATGTATTGTCCTAATTCGCTAAATATCTAAACTTGAAAAGATATTCAATGTAAAGGGGATATTCAATGTAAAATGAAGTGTTTTCTTGACTAAATTCAAGATTATGTATGTAATAAGGTCAGGTCCTTATAGCTATGACAAGTAAAATTATAATAGATTTAGGCAGAACAACATGGTATGACCAATCGAACCTTATTGGTACTATGAGTGTACTATTCATGTATCATCTCACTTAAATAACCATCAAAATATTCAAAATTATAATCCCCTTTACATTTTCATACATGGAATCCATAATTGAATTTTAATTAGTCTTTTCAATCATATCTAATTTCTATATTCCACTTACTTTTAGGAAAAATTATTCGTAATGAATAATTTATCACCGACCGCGATGAATTAAAACTCATCACCGTGGTTTTATCCTACCTATGTAGTACTTATCTCTATAACATACATTTTTCCACATGCGCTTGTGGAACTAGTTCTTATTCCAACTACATGTGCATCTCTAGCATTGACTAAAACTAAGTCAATCTGGATCCCATTATCTCTAAAGAGATTTGAACCCTTATAGAAATATATCCAATAAATTGACTAGTATTTTTCTATCCTATGTATTTATGAAATATCCTAAGAAAACATTAGTAAAATTACAATAGATGCACATTGTGTTTGTACTTCATGTAAGTTTGTTTATATCCTAATAAAATCTTTTCATCTAAACACATTTTTTGTGACATAATGGATGTACATGATAACACAACTATTATGATATCCATTAGTCATAATAGCTAGCAAATGATTATGTGATATTTCCATTATTTTCAAAGCATGTCAGGAAATATAATATTTTTTTTCAAGTTGCAACATTGATACTACTTATATAAACACTCTTATGTATAAAATGTGTGTTTTGGAATTCCTTTGTGCTACATGTTGTTGATAAATGTTGACATGTAAAACTGCATCAATGATCCTCCTCATTAACATTAATTTTTTGCTGTAGATAAGGTAATGTGTGTTTAGGAATTACTCTCAGATTCATTATAATGATCAATGATAGATTGGTTAAGACATTCTTGAGCATGTCTACTCAAATTTAATCATATATTATGACCATGAAAACACTTCACTTTATCATTACTTAATTACTTAAATTAATCTTATGAAGTATATATACCTATAGCTTACCCTTGTAATAGTTCATGATTTCTAGCTGAACTAATTCCATAAGCTTTGTGGAATACCTTTATTTATAATGGTTCCTTTTCCCAAACTAAATACGTCGATAATACGAAAGGTGTTTAGCTTTACCGAGGATAAACACCAAACTAGGTATAATCTTGACGTCAACTTTTAGTTTTTACTTGATAAATAATTATCTTTCCACAACTGGGTATAAAAGCCTTACATATATATTCATCGGGTATTTCCTATGATTCATGTATCACTGAACTATTTGTTGAGTATTAAATACCAAATACAACATGCACTCCAAAACCTATAATAATGTCTCCTTATGTTCAAAGTACATGTGAGATAATTTTTTTTGGTAATACACAATAATAGTTTTACAAGAATCATTCACTTGGAAATAGAGAAGTCGTGTACTACTCATCGCTGAATTAGGAATCACCCTTTATCAACCACTTAGAGAATACACCTAACTTTTAGTAATGTTTATATGATCACGTGGTTACCATATTATAATACAAATATGTGATAGGCATATTGTATTTAATACCCAAGTAGTAGGATTTTAACATTACGTTTATATTGATGAATATTCCTAAATTAGAAGTGGGTACTTTATTCACTAATTTAGTTTGTTGTATTTAAACTTCCTTAAATATTAAATCATGATATGAAATTAAAATAACCTCTATTAATACCTTTTTTATCTAAGGACATTGTGAATGTGCCTCTGGTTTTACTTTTCATTGGACTTTTAACCTTGTCTTTCAATTTGTTCTCCATAAGAATTAAAGATTAAACTATCTTTTATATGCTTATATCCTTAGAGAACCTTAACTTTATTGGTAATGAAGCATCTACTCAATGATATTTTTTTATAAACTAAAATGAAACTTGAGTAAATATGTGTAAATGACATGAGAAAGGGATCCATTAAGAGATCATGATCCATCTTTCAAATTACACATTCTGGTGTAATCATCACCTTATTCATATCTTGCTTCACTTTCTCCTCACAAACTTCTCAGAGATGAGAATACATGTTATATCATCCATGTCCTAATTTAGCGACCAAAATTAGCATTGTAAATTTATAATATCATAATGAAATAACCATCATATTCTCTATAAATGAGTCTCATATAAGTAATTTTTCACCCTCGCTTCTTGAGGTGACTTAACAAGTGTTGGGGACACTGGCACCTTGAGATTAATATATCACAGTACTATATCCAAGAACCCATAATATTATTGGATACCCATTCCGATGTGAACATTTAATTTTTCTAACATTTTTCACAGTTTATATTATGGTGTTATTTTCTACTTTTCTACAAAATAAGTTTTAGCAGATTAGTACTTTTTATTCGATTACATTTTAGAAATTTTGATTGATTAATTAAATGTATCCCAATATTTTATTTAATTATAGGAACCCTTTATTATCAAATTATAATAATATATTGCATGAATAATCTAGTGTAATTTATCCCTGAACATCTTCTCATAGTCTATAAGTTATGGCTATGCCATAACTTGGAGGGTTCAAGGTAGGCTTTTGACTAGCCAACCGCATTAACTTGTGGTTCCTTGACCGGTTGACTGAAGTCCCAGCTTCTAAAATCATTACTTGATTTACTTAACGCTTCCCTATAAAATTATATCATGTTATATATAGATAATCCTTGATAACACTTTAGTTATGTATTCCCACCACTCTCATTATAACTCCCCGGTAGTAAGAGGCACCCTCATCTATGGTATGACTGGCACCCAAAACACACAGTTTTGTCCAAATTAGAATCTCTAGGGAGGAAAAATAAATCCCCAGTATGCTAGGGGAAATATTTAGATACCCATCTTAGATAGTGTCCCAATTAGCATATATTTCACTGGATGGTGGGTTTCTGGGTATATGGTTTGTTGTCGGAAGCTTCACAGGGCCAACATTGCGATCATAAGATTCAAGTGATGTGCTTGTTTTCTTCACAAGACCTTATGAAATCCCTTCATCGTAATGGTATAATATCATGAAATCCCCCTATAAATCCATCCATGTCTCATGAAAGGTCCCAGACAAGTCACATAAGATCACATAAAGGCCTTTTAATAAGTGTCTTGATCTTACAAAGGCCCTAGGACATATCATCCTCACAATGTGAAAGTCCCTTGGTGTTCCTAAATGATTAGGAAAAACCCCATTAATTGGATATAATTCAATAAATGGAGAATTTATAGGAAGGTATCACTATCACTGAAAATCATGTGATACCCCCAAAATGACCTACAACAGGATCTCATGAAATGCATGACATCAAAGCCCTCTATAGACTATAGTATATATTTGTGTGATACACATTGAGAAAAGTGTTTAATAGTTAGCATGGAGTGGCCTATTAATCCCCATACCTATAATAAAAAATATATATCCTTTTATACTCACACTAGTGACATCTGGTGTCAAAGTAGGTTTCTTATAGTGGTTGATCTCACGAACTGAAAGGCTCTCTATAAGGTAAATTCTAGGGAACAAACAAAGTGATCATGCCACATACATAGGAACTTCATGTGATCACTAATAGATCACATGAAGGACTTATGGTCAGTTATGAAAAGGACATACCATATATCTGCTAAATCATGTAACACATAAAACAAGCTAACATTGAACAAATCTAAGGAATATGTGATAAAAGGATAGAATAAAGACTAAAATTTGGTACACTTATGAGAAGAACACATATGTTGATCCTCATGTGCTTAACATAAACCACCTAGGTCATGAGATAACATTGGGACATGTCACCTAGATCATGTGATGCTCCTTTGGTATACTATTTAGATCATACAAAGTCCCTGGGATGTTTCAAATCAAGCCATATGGAACCCTTTGGGCATGCCACCCAAGTCTCACAAAACCCTTGGGGTTCACCATCGAGGCCTCATGAGGACCTCTATACATTTCATCCAAATCATACGACATCTCCAGTGTATGTCATCTAAGTATCACATTGGAATAAGGACATGTCAACTAGATTTCATGATGTCCTTTGTACAAGCCAGTCAGATCACGAGACATCCTCTAGACATGTCAACCGCCTTTCATTATGAAACCCGAACAAGTCATCCTGGACTTACAGAACCCTCCATACATGTAATAGTGACTCTCATAACACCCTCCAAGTGTTTCATCCAGCATTCATGATGACACTAGGGAAAGTCAGTTGGATTGTGTGACGCTCTCCAAGAATGTTAGTTGAGATCATGGGATATACTCCAAGATCATCCAACCAGGTCTTGTGATGTCCTCTGGAAAAGTCATCCTTGGTCATGTGATAGAATCTAGACATTCCATCCAGATTATGTGAAATTCCTTGGACAAGTCAATTGGGTTATGAAATTTTCTTTGAATATGTCATGCAGGTATTATCTGGTATGTTAAGAAGAAAATCAAGGCAAGTCAGGTAGATAATCAACACATGTCAGGATGAAAAGAAGACCCGTAAAAGCAGGTGTCACAGGATTTGATAACCTTATCCATCCTACAGACAAGGGAAACCTCAATGTGTAAGCCCAGACCGATTGAACTATGATGAATCTAATTACTTTTATAACCAGGATACGTAGGAGGCCTTCAAAAGGTCCAAGATCCCTATTTAATTTCCAAAGGTATTTTCCCAGTACATATGTTCCACATTCATAATTAATGAGATTGACTACTCATTATCCCTTGTTTACCACACCGATCATAGCTCACGTGTTCTTAGGTAATTGATGTAATCATATCATTCACATCATAATAATCTATCAACCTATGGAAACCTCGGTATTTAAGCCCTGATCAGTGGCATAATATGATATGTCCTTCATATAAGGGAAATCTCAGTGTGTAAAGCCTTGATTAGTGGCGGTATATAACTTCCCATCATACAAGGGTATCTACCTTGTGGAAAGTCCCAAGGGCAGGAATGGACTACGATAACTCTGATTCCTTCTATAACCAGGATACATAGGATGCATCCTCAATGTTTGAGCTCAATACCTGGTGCTCAAGTTCCCAAATATATGTCCTTTTTTTACAAACATAAACTTTATGATTTTAATTTAATACATGGGTTTTGGTTCCCGTTATAAAATATAACACATAGATTTCATCATAATGGATCAATACCATTCAAAAAATATTAACTGCCTCCCTAGATAACAACAAAATCTAGAGTGCCTGGTTATACGACTTCAACATATAAGTAGATACCAACCAATGGTAAGTGGATGAAGAACCTCAGATACATACAGATAGATTCACCAACAACACCCCCTCTCTTTTCATATAAAGAGGCTTAACCTATTATTATTTTTAGGGTAACTGGTCCCATATTGGTATTAGGAAGATATTCTGAAACCTATCTTAAATCTAAAAAAGAGTAACTAAGTAGGCAACAATTCCCCCCAAAAAGGTGTGATGAGTCCAAACTCACATCCTATCGACCAATGTGAGTTCCTAAGAATCATTGGGTCTGAAACCCCTAATGATTTCCTTCCTTTGGAAATCAGGTCTGTACCTGGTTATAGATGTGGGAACCGTTGGGATTTTCTATGAAATATTAACAAACGGTGACCCTGATGTGAATTATTATTCATAAAATTGAACCCCCTCAATAAAACCACCAAACAATATCCATCCACATTCTTTATAGAGAAAAAATCCCAACACTAAGAATTTTCCCTCTTATGACTATGGTTATGGTGTGTAGATAGAATAGATACACAACCCCTACCATGGATATGAGAGTTAAATGATGGGAAGTAAATAAAAGAACTAAAATATAAAGAAAATTAAGACAAAATATTGCTGTCTTTGGGGGAGAATTTATTCAACATAGTGGAAGCACCTCCCCCTGAATGGCCAACCCTTAATTCATAGGGATGATTTTGAATTTATAGAGAAACTATTACATTATGTTTACTCCAAAGTTCATGGAATGTACTCAAGTTAACCAGGTTTTCTCTATTTTATCTATTAGTAGATGTCCAATCATTCCAATTATTGAATTATCCATATTGGAGGTTAGTAGGTTGAAGTACATTGTGTGTTGCGTCAATATACATGGAGTGCATCCTCACTTTTGGCCACCAACCACTTTTGGAATGTGTCCACACGACATGTTTCATGAATTACATGGCATGTGAGGTATATTAATTGACTTGGGAATATACTAGAGCGGTACGGGATATGTCTCTTTCAAAATTACATAGTATGTTCGTATAAATTGCACACCTTGTTTTTTAAAAAATTTAATCAGAATCATCCCTAATGTGTTCTTTATACTAGGAACTCCTAAAAATAACCCATGAAAACTGAAATGATGCATTTTATTTATAAAATAATATATATTTAGTGAAAAAATGTTTTATACTCAACAAAAATTCATGGATTAGTATGCACTTATTAGGCATATCAAAATCCCCCACACTTAGTCATTTTATTTTCCTCAAGAAAAATATCAACATCAAATTAAAAATAACCCATGCTCTAAAAGGGATACATTTAATTAATTATGAATAAAAACATAATAGTTGTATTAGATTATTTTCAAAAATCACAAAACTTATTCAATTTTTAGAATATTCCAATCGTGCCTCATATAAAATTTAATTAAAGACATTCATCCTCTTTTATTCACATTTTTCAACTTTTTATAAATACACATGCCACTTGATGATTTATCTCACATGTAGAATGATTCAAACATCACTCAAGATCATGTAATTAGAGTTATGATAATCTCAAGTATATAAAATCTATCCATAATCTTAAAATTGATCTAAATATCAACTTGGAAATTAAATCACAAAAGTAATGAGGTTTAATTAAGGTTTTAATGAATCTGAGACTAAGGGTAGGTTGGTAATGATGTGAAAAATAATATCATATTCTTTAAAAGGATTTTGTATTATTTAAAATTAAATCATGATATTTAATTAAAAAGAACAATGAAAATTCATCCCTTTCAAAATCTCTCAAAATTCAACATAACTATTCTCTTCCATTTCCAACACGGGTTTGCAAACCAACTTTTAGTACAGTGATTGAATCTTGTCCATTTTCCATTTTTCTATTTCTTAGAAGGATTCTACATAGAAAAATAAGTAATGGTGGTTTTTTAACCCTTTCACCCAATTAAAAATGAAGGGAAACTCTTCCTCCACACTTAAATTCATGGTAGCACATCAAAATGTACCATGAATATCCAAACTCCATCTTTAAAGATCATGTGAATAATCATGAAGTATAATCAAAGAATTAGGGTAGGAAGTATGATTAGTCTTGTAATGTTTCTTCCTATAAATTAAATTTAGGGTTTCTATAGGTTTCACAGAGATAGAATGTAGGTTGGTTCTCAAATTCAAAAGGGGATGTAAATATCAATTGAATTCTCATACATTTTAATGTGATTCAAAATATTCATGTTTTGATAAGAAAAAATTGAAAGTTCTAGTATTTATGAAAATCCTAAGAATCTATCTATAAAGAGGGAATAAGAAATAATATTATAAATGATTAGAATACCTATTAGGAATGAGGATAAAAAATTGGGCCGATCAGGTCATGACATGAATATAAATAATTAGTCGAATAAATGGAAATTGCCAAGAATTAATATCAAAAATCAAAACTATATCTAAAATCATTTTAAAATAAATTAAAAATTAAAAATATGCATGTAAATTTCAATATTATCATATATGTCATCATTATTTATATTTATAATTAATTATAAAACATCCACATTTTAGAATATATTATCTAATTAATGATGTATCCTATATGAGTCAAAGGGAAAAATCCTAGTGTAGTCAATAAAATCTCTCCTGCACTAAATATCACATGTGGTCCACCAAGTGAAACACTAAGAAGGAGAAGATGATGTGAAATGACACATAACCAAAAAAACCAAGGGAGTAGTGAAATAAGTAATCCAAATAATATTAAGGAAAATATATAAAGAAACAACACTCCCTTGGTGGTGAGATCGAAAAGAGTGAAGAATTCAAAAGAAGATAACTAGAGTATTTTAGAGCACCTATGACTATTTATGAAAAGGAAAAATTATTATGCTTGAACAAAAAGAATCACATAAAAATACCAACTCAAATATATATATATATATATATATATATATATATATATATATATAATCATGTGGGAAAATAGTCACTAAGTGGCCTCCGGAGAGGCAATGTCTGACTTCAGGCGATCCTGTAGGGTAGGGGTGTCTGAAGTGGGTGTTAGTGTGACATCTACCATGGTATGTTATACTATATAGAATGGGATATTGGTTTTCCCAACTATAGGATTGATGCCAACACCATCAAAATAAATAATCGCATAATTGTTGGTCATGTCTAATGATATGTCATATGGCGCTAATGGATGAGGGTCTGATTGAGGAGTAGGTGTTGGAGGAAGCATAAGGATGAAGAATAATTCCCCGAAATTTCTCCATATAATTGAGGCATTAATCCATAGCATCTAGGAGACAAGAGGTGGTGTTGATTTGGGAAGAGACATGTGGATCAACCAAGGGTACAGGTTGAGGTAGGGTCGTAGATGGATAAGTAGGTGGAATAGTGAAAGATTTGATATCAATAGAAGAAGGGGGAATAAATGATGAGTAATGTTCCACTGGTGGATGATGTATAGGTAGTGGTAGTATCAGAGTAAGATCACCCACAGATGAAGGTGGGTCCTCTTTAGTCGCAGTTGGTGCCAGGCGGTCCTGCACGAGCACATAAGTGATCCCCCACTTCTTGACCATTCCCATGTGAATAAGAATGATACATTTTATCCATTGGGGGGAACCTAAGTAATAATTATGGGGATAGGGAACAAAACACCTCAAATGGTGTTCCAATTGAGTGGTGTAAAACCCACTATTCAGGCTTCCTTGACAACCGGTAAACATGGCACAGAAGTCGAATGCGGTAAAATATGGGAGGTCGGAGTAGTCGTTCTAGGATCACATTATGAGGATCTAAAATATAATTTTATGGTATGAACACGCCCCTTCCTTGATGATGGTGATGCCCTAGCCTGGAGATGTCGTAGGCTCTGGTCCCCTCCCCCTCATCGGGGGGAGGGGGCGCGTCTTTCTTCCTCGTCGGTTCGGCATTTCACTCCCTTCACCAATCTGGCTCTTCTTCCTCCTTTTCGTTGATCCTTATTTTCCCTAAGTTCCCCTAACTTCATGAAGGTTCTCCTCAACTTGGGATTTGCACAACAGAGTTCAATGCGACTTCGGATCTTCACTGATCGACGATTGTCACTCGATTCAGAGGTCATCGTCCACCGGTTGACGCCTTTGACAGATTTTTTTTCGAAGCATGGGGTCTCCAAAATCGAGCGGTGGTGGGTCTTCTCGATCGAGTTCAACTGATGATTCGCTTCTCATCAGAGGAGTATTTGGTCGTCGCCTAGTCCAGCGCTCCTCGGGTGTTCAATGGATGCGGTTTTTTCCTCATATGATGGTCCTTTGATCTCAACCTGAATCGTGACCCATCTTATGCTGTAGTGTGGGTAAGCTTTCTTGACCTACCTTTACCCTTTCAGAACCCTTCCATTATTTGTGTGCTCAATAATTTGGTTGTAAGACATCTGTTCTCGGATAATCGAACTTCTATGATTTGTCATCCGATTTTTCCTTGCACTTGTGTTGAGGTCGATGTCTCCAAACCGCCATCCAAGTGGCTATGGATTTTAGTCGGAGAAGAGCTTAGATGGAATCAGAGAGTTGTGTTCAAATCATGGCCAGCGTTCTTCTTGAGATGTAACAAACTCAGAAATTTCACCTATGGGTGTCGTTGTGTGAACTAGGACCGGCCATCAGCTGTGCAAGCTGATACAGTGGTTGATCACTAGTTGCGGGAGAGTGGTGATTAGGGTGTGCATGAGGATGTGCACGAGGAAGCTCCTATAGAGAAAGATCTGGTCAGGTACCTTGGCCCTTCAGTCATGGAGGCTAGTACCGGGGAGGCTAAGAAGCAGCAAAGTCCCCTAGTGTCCATAGTGTATGTGAAGAAAATAATACATGAGGAGTTTGGACCACTGGATGAGGACAACTTCTCCCTGTTTAAGTATGACTTGCGTATCCTTATAGTTGAAGGGGAGAGTCCCTTAGCAGTGGTCATGGTGATCCCAACAGCTACCTCCAATGAGGAGGGTGAGGAAAAAGCAACAGGGAGTGAGGTCCACAGTCTCAGTGGCTCTCAAAATAGAGGTTGGGAGGACACTAATAAGCAACATCAATTTATGGAGCGAGGTTATGAGCAATTCACTAGATCAAAACCCATGTTGGGGAAGTTTTACTTGTCAGATGAAACATTTCACATTAGTCAAAGTAAGTTTGATGATGGGAACACATTGAGGGTCTTATACCCAAACACCTTCAGTCATCTGAAGGCTGGGTCTGGGGGGAAGATATCTAGCCAAGAGAATATGGAAGGTAAAGAGGAGTCTCTAACTAAGAAGAGGTCCCTCAAAGTTGACCTGAAGATAAATCTCAGGAACCGCTTTGATGGATTAGAATTCCAGGAACCTCCATTGAATATGGAGGATGACTCGTCATGGGATGATAGTTACATCCTTCCTTTAGTGGATAGTCTAGACCGGTGTCAAGGAAAAGGCCCTTACAGCCCTCGCAGAAAGAAGAGGAAAAAGGCATTAGAGATGCAGTAAAATGTATAGTGGTACAGGGGAAAAATCCAAAGGCATGAAAGGATTACTCTTACTTTCCAAAACCTATGGAAAATCGGTTAACCACAAAGGGAAGGAACAAAGAAATCTTAGTCCTACAGAAGGGAGAAATTGAAGGAGTAATTAGGTACAAAGGAGATTGAAAAGAAAAGGATGGGGAGTTTGTGGAACTAATTCTGCACTCCAAGGAAGTTATTCTTGAGCAACACATACGACCCAATATCTCAACAGAGGAACTCAAGAGGATTTATGAATGAAGGTTGCAAGTAGGTGTAAAAAAGTAGAAAGAAGTGTTGTTAGATAAACAAGATATAATTCTATCCCGAGGCTTCAATCGGAGAAAAATCAACTCAGAGTAATTTATTCAGACAATGGAAGGATGATATCTCATTTTGAAAAGCTTATAAGAGAAGACCCACCTATTCAGGTTAGTTTTCTGCACTGGGAACTTTATATAATAGTTGGGTCTAGTAATTTTAGCCTTCTGTTTAATCAATTTGTGAGCTCTTTCAGTAGTAGTGGGTGCCTTTTGTGAACTTTGGTTTCCCATTTTCCCTAAAAATGGTTTTAATAAAAAATTAAATTTGGAGAGTATTTGTTCAAGATGATATAGGTAAAAAGATCTATATAACAGGAGAAAACAATACCCCATCCTCATGGAATGGAAATAGTATGGAACTAAAGTAATATGGCTGAAAAATAGGATTGGGGATATGATTAGAGTACTCTTATGTGATGTGGGAACTTATTGGACACTTGTTCCAGCAAGATCTTACCACATAGTGAGTAGATCTGAGTGGTCAAGGTGGGTGAGGGTGATAATAGAGGATGGAATGGATGGATATGGGTATAAACCACACCATCAATTCAAATACACCAATTCCAGTGAAAATAATCTTCCACACAATTGTAATCAAGTTGGCATCATGGTATTTTCCAGTATATCCTAGTATGTGGGCTCATCAAACATGAACGATGCAGAAAACTCCAAAAATAAGTCTTTAAAGGATGGAGTGTTGACCTGAAGAACTGAAATAAATTGAGTGTGACCAACATCTCCTCAACCTCTTTGAGGAGTCCCAGAATCTCTGAGATGCTAGTGTCCAGGAACCAACTACTAAGTTGGATTTTCTGGCATGAATGTTTTTTCATCCAGTCACTTTTTATGTGACGCTCATAAAAAATAAGAAATGGGTGGGGATGAGTTCATTCCATTTTGGGAACTTGTCATGGTCTCATGAAAAAAGATAAATTGGAAGGATCTGATGAAGTTTCAGTTGGTAGTGGTGGTGTTTCAATTGTGAAAGGACTCAATGCTACTGTATAAGATATAGAGGGTAGAAGATGTGTCACAAACCCAAAATCTAGTGTCTGTGAAACTGAAACATTATTCATGGAGTGCTATGTGAGAGTCCACATTTAGAATCTACATATATTTCACTTATACTCATAGGGAGATACCATGGGTCGCTTACCATGTGATCGGTCCCCATTAACCATGTTCTAAAAAGAGAAAAGAAGAAAAAAAATCAAAAGAAAAATAAAAATAAAGAAAATCAGTTTGTAAAAAGTACATGGAATGAATTTATAGAGTACATAGTGTGTAATGTGTTCCATATTCTAACCTATGTTCTCTAGAAATATTCCCAAGAATCCTTGCCTCCTCCATCAAATAGTACCTAGCATGTACCAAACACACATGTCATGTGTGTGTTTATAAATAGAAAACCAATATGTGTATGAGTCGCGAAATATCCTCTTAAAATAATTAATAGTACACATCATGTACCAAAAGAACATGTCGTGTGTTTTCACATGTGTATCCAGGATTTTTGTGACCCCTGACAAGGATTCCCCTTAGGTAAGGAAGAGTTATGAGATACATGATGTGTTCTGAATGCACATTCTGTGTGTTTTCAAATCTAGTGAAGAATATATAACTAGTTTTATACTAGGTGTACAGATTGTGTGTTCTTCATGTGTTCTCGTATACTTTCTCTGTTTTATTTGAACGCTACCGAGATCCCTAAATCACCTAAAAATCATGAAAATAAATGAAATAAATATCATAGAGGTTCCTACCTTGATCTGAGAGTGAAATAGAGGACGAATCTAAAGCTATAATTCCCTAAAATGATGTATTGGAGGTTGGTTGAAGTTAAATTGTATGGGAAGACATGATAAGAGAGGGGGTTTTGGCACGAGCACTGTCCGAGTTTAGACACCCAACTTTTAAAGCCATTGTACACAAAGTGTACTTTTGGACACATGTTGTGTATATCATTATTTTTTTATACACATGTTGTGGGTATAACTATAATTATTATTATATAAAAATATAAGGTAAAAACTAAATCTATACATGTAGTGTATTGTAAAATACAAATCATGTGTTCTAAAAAATAAAAAAGTGAATTGAAAACTTCATTTTAGTGCTCAAGGTGAGGTTCAATCTAGTGACTAGTTCGATCCATGTGTATAACCTCAATCACTGGAGAGAAAATTGTAGTACTAGTGGTTTTATTACCATTTTGAAAAAAATTTAACAGTTTATTCACAACACAATGAAGAAAATAACACATGGTGAGTGGTTTAATTTTTAAAAATGGGATGATGTTGGTCAGATTTTCCAGATTCGAACCCAGGTCTTGTGGACCCTGAGTTATGACTCTTCTTATCAACCCAACATTACATTTAGTTATATTATTATTTCCAAATTATTTTGAAATTATTTATGGAAATAATTTATAAATAACACATGTTGTATATGGAAAAACCCATCGTTTGGTTTTATTTCAGTGAAAAAGGATTGAATTGAGTTGGATAGATTGACTCAAACCCAAGTCTTTTGGATCCTGATCTATGACCTTGCCAGATGATTCAACCCCACCATCTGTTTTTAAATTTTGAAATGATTTAAAATATATTTAAAAATAGAACACTTGCCATTTATTAACACACAGTGTCAAAAAGAATAAATCATGTGCCAATGGAGGGTGCTAGTGGAAGAATTTGGCATACACATCATAAGATTTGTAAAATTAGTTCCCTAAACCAACTAACTAGGTAGCAAGTGGGAGTTGAGATCACTCCCAAAACTAATGAATGGAGATAAATTTTAGTCACAGGTTGGAGAGTATTCACCAATTATCCAGACAAATGAAATTGGAAAATAGATGAAAGAAAAGTTATATTTTTTAAAATAATTGAAAGTGTAAAAGGAGGAAGAAAGCTAAAAATAGATATGGCATGGTTTCAATTCGATTAGGATTAATTAAAAAAGTCATTCATTAGTATTAAAAATAATTAATTAAAATGGTTTACCATTGGTATTCAATTAAATTATTGTTTCTTATCCCGATAAAAAATATTTAGGTATTTCAAACATCAATCCCTTAGTCCTATGATTGATTTCTAACATATTGAAAACAATACCCCAAAAATAGGTGAAATATGATCACCCAATGGTTATGGGTTATCATATTCTAACTCATTTAGTTTTCCAAATTTGTGTCATTCTTGGTCTTATATAACACAACTAGTGCATTTGAAAATTTAATCATTAAAGGAATTATGAAATAAAAAATACAATAATAGTGAACACGCTAGAATTTTAATTATAACACTCCCAAAACCATATTACAACCCCAAAATGAAGAAATTATCCTCTTATGACCATGTTCATGGTGTCTATATTGAATATATACTCAACACCTACCATAGATATAAGAATTAAGGGAGTTGAAGAAAAGAAGAGCAGCAAAACATGAAGAAAATGAAGAGAAATGATACTAGATTCAAGGTAGGATTGACTCTATAATGTAGCAACACTCCCCCCTTGAATGGACAAACCTTAATTCGGAGGACTGATTTTGAATTTATAGGGAAATATTATATAACGACCCATACTTTACATACATTTTTATTACTTTATAATTGAAGCACACTTATTACAACATATAACAAAATCATGAAAGGACCGTATAGGTATAGTGTCTTTAGAAACTGGGAAACATAAAAAACTGGTTCATAAAGCGTCTACACTGTCTCTCATTTATTTCATCATATCTATAGTCCCTTTTGGCATATCTTACTTAATAACCTTCTTCCTGGCCTGGGAAAAAAACATACAAAAGGGTGAGCTCAAATGCTCAGTAATGGTAAAAAAAAATATCAATCACATCATATTCATAAGAACATATCTTTTGGAAATCTTAACCTGTAAAAGAGATCATAATTTCATAACATGGGATAAATCATAGTAGTGAAATGTAATCCCAATAATCATAACTTAAAACATTAAACTTTGTGGCATAAACACATAATCATAGATAATCATTTCTTATTAGTCAAGACTCATTTCCAAGACTATCTTAGTGGAAAAAGTCCATTTCTGAACCGAGTTCATTCCTCGTTTTAGTCCTGTTTCACTGAACCAGTTTAACCTGCCATTCCATCAATTTCTATCTCATGAGATATAAAATCTTTCCCAATGAATTGGAGGGAGATATAGGTCCCACCCATCCACTACTGGAAAACTAACCTTTACCAACGGTTTGGAACCGTTGGTATAGGCCTCCAAACCGTTGGTATAGCCTATACCAACGGTTTGGAGAACCGTAGCCAAGTAAGCCGTTGGGATAGGTCTATACCAACGGTTCTCCGAAAACCGTTGGTATAGACCTATACCAACGGTTTTGGAAACCGTTGGTATAGGTAATATGAAATCTATACCAACGGTAATGGAACCGTTGGTATATAAATTCCAAAAATAAAATCACCGCTGGGATTTGATCCCAGGACCCCTCGTTTATAATCGAACGACTTAACCACTAGGCTAACATCACTTTGTAAACATAATTTCATAAATATATATATGTATTATCATAATTATTTAAATTTTTGATTTATATAATGTTCTCCGTTAGTAGATCTGGAAAAAAATCAATGAACATATCCCAACGGTTGTCAAAACCGTTGGGATAGACCTATCCCAACGGTTCTGAAAACCGTTGGGATAGGTTCTGGGTGGGTGTATTTTTAGTAGAGTGAATGCTGGTTTTTTACCCTCTTTTTCCCAACGGTTCTTGAGAACCGTTGGGAAAGAGTAACCTTTCCCAACGGTTCATCAAAACCGTTGGGAAAGGGCCTAAAAACACACCCTTTCCCAACGGTTTTGGTGAACCGTTGGGAAAGGGTACTCTTTCCCAACGGTTTTGATGAACCGTTGGGAAAAAGAGGGTAAAACTCCTCCCCTTTCCCAACGGTTTTGGTGAACCGTTGGGAAAGGTGACTCTTTCCCAACGGTTCACCAAAACCGTTGGGAAAGGGTGTGTTTTTAGGCCCTTTCCCAACGGTTTTGATGAACCGTTGGGAAAGAGTTGCTATACCAACGGTTTTTAAAAACCGTTGGTATAGAAGTGTTGGGAAAGATCATGTTTCCAGTAGTGATCTCATAATGATACAATTCATATGTGTGCAACAAAATCATAAATCATACATCATTGCATAACCCATGTAATAAAAATGGGATTCTTAAATAACATGACATCATAAAACAATTCATATAAGATAAAGGAATTCATAAAAATAATTCCATCAAAACATAATAAAATCAATGTAATAATAGGGATAGAAACAGAACCCTATATTATCTTATATGGAAAATAATTTTGATAAAACACTTGAACTCCATTCTTGAGGAAAATATCCTTTCTACTTCAAAAACATTTTCCTTTCTTAACATGTCATAAAATTTTAAACTAAAAGAAGTTGATTAAAAATAAACTTGAAAACTTGTAAAGTAATCTTCTTGGAAATAATGTTTTAAAAATCCGTTCATGCCGTATAAGTTAAAAAAACATTTTTCTCATACTTTTGTCAGAAAAGTTAAAAAGTACCTCGTACGAAAAAAGAAAAAAGATTCCTTTCATATCTTTTACTATAAACTCACCAAAGGGTAAAAATGGATTTAAAAAATTTTAGGTGGATGGAAATAATATTACATATTGAGTAAACATGGACGTGGATGATAAAATACACCCCAGTAAATACCAAAGTATAAAAAATATCAGATAAAAATGAGATTGTGATATTTCCCTTACCTTAGGTCTGATTTGCTTCGTAAGTGTCTGAACCTCCTGTATAATGATTTAAATAATGTTATTGACTTATTCCAGAATCATAATTATTTTTATGATATCATATATGGTCATATTCTTAGCTTCTTATTAGTAATATTTCATTACTACTTGTTATTCCAGTGTTTATTACATTTTGTTCTTATGCGTGTTTTGTCGAATAAATTCTTATTATTCTTTTTAGGTTATAGATACCTCATTTCCAGATTGGTATTAGTGTAATATATTCATTAATTCAATTCATTTATATAATCATTATGCAATGAAGATCATGTAGAACGAGTCACATCACATCGTGGAGACGGTATTCCATACGTACGCCCGAGCGATGATATCGTTCCCATGATCGTGAAATTGTAATGAAGTGTATATATACAATTTCGGAATCAATATAAATTTACAATAATCATATATAGTTATTATTTACATCATTATACCCATCCAAGTAAGGTGGTGGTGGAAAATAGATTACACCACGGCGTGGAGATGGTATTCCGTACGTACGCACGCGTGGTGATTTCATTTTTCGTAGGATGGATAGATGGTGAAATAGTGTTGTTTCATACTTACAATAACATATCAGTATATGAGTGATATTGATGTTATTAATTCATAATGAAACAACTAAATAAGAAGAAGTGGAAGAAAAAATAAAGATGAAAGAATCGGTAATGGACATTACCTCTTCTTTGAAGCGCTTCTTTGAGACCTCCTTTTAGGACACTAAAATTGGTCTTTGAAGAAGACCAGGACCTCTAGGATGTCTCTAGGGAAGTGGAGAGAAGAAATTTTCAGGGTTTGGCAGAGCTTGAAGGCTCAAAGTGGTGTGAGGAAGAGGGGGAGGAGGTTCCCTTTTATAAGGGAGGAGAGGGGCTCCTTTGGAAAAACTAAAAATATTATTTTATTATAAATCCAAATTCGATTTTAAAAAGCTCAAAATTGATTTATTTCTAAGCTAAGGTGGGGATGGGTCGAAATAATCTCATAAAATAGAATTTATACAAGTTTAGGTTCCTATTTTAACCTTATCATTTAGATTTAACATTAAGTTAGATAATTTTACTTTTACCGTGTCTTTTTGTGTTCTTACACTATAAGGTTAATAAACTTACTATAACAAGACAAATGAACCCCAAGTTGTTTATTATAAATATATATAACCTTATATAAGTCATTTTGATGAACCTTAGATTTTTAGGAATAAAATAACAATTAATAATATAATATTTGTTTTAAAAACTATTTTATGTCAATTTTGACACTATTTAGTAATTGATTTTTGTGAAACTCATAACAGAATGATTAATTCAAAAAAAAGTTAATTAAATTAATACTAACATGTCATATTAACCTATAAAATTAGTGGAATTCATAAAAAGTCTCAAATTACATTTATTTGGGTACTTATAACATCAATTATGTCAATATTTCATTAATAAGATAATTACTGCATCATCTTTGTGTCATAAATAAATTAACTTATTTAAAGTCTAAAAATTACAAATAAACTATCATTATGTATGAAATATTTTTAGATTTATAATCAATATTTATAGTCAAATTTATCTTATGTATAAACTTATATTAAAAATTATTTAGTTATTAAACATTGATTTTAACTATTTTAACCATTCTTTAAATAAATTGATAATAAATGTCCTAATCTAATCCAAGTGGGCCTAAATGGTCATATTTTATTCCTAAGGTTGTTTTCGGTCGAATTACACTTATCCAATAGAATTATAACATGTGTTAGGGTAATAATAATATCATTTTTACCCTTAACTACCCTATTTACTTTTAACCGTGGTAAAAAAAAGTAAAAAGTTACTATTCACCAAAAATTATTTTCATCTCATTGAACTAAATTTTAGTCCTTGATATTAACCTTGTCTCTCGGATTTTCGAAATTCTACTCACAGAAGCGGTAAAATTAAGTTTTATGAAAAATTCAGTTTTTTTTAACTACCACTTAGTGGTTTCACTATTCATCAAAAAAATGAAAGTTTCCAGAAAAATACCAAAAATTTGGCCTAAGCTATATTTTATATTATGAATTCAAAAATGATGTTTATTTTACCAAATTTAAAACATATCAGTTACATTAAATAATTTAAAAATTAATTCCCGTCGTCAAAACAAATAGCGTATTTTTAAAAGATAATAACTATCAAAAGATTGACACTTGTTTATGTCTGGTTTAAATGTGAAATTACATCCAATGAACAACATTGTATTAAATTGTAAAAATATATTCTAAATATACTTTAAAACTACTCAAATTAATAATTTATCACTATTAATTATTTCGATTATAAATTTGTTTTTAATTAAAATTTAGTAATTTTCACTATTCATCAGAATATGAAAGTTATCCAAAAAGTACCAAAATTTTACCCTAAGCTAATTTTGATATTCCAAATTCAAAAATGAAGTCCATTTTGAAAAATAATATTTACAAAATTTCAAAAAGTGGTTATCACTATTCATAACGGCTAGTTTTAATAATATTTTAATAGCATATCGTTGTTTAGTGAAACTCGGTATTGCGTACGGTGCAAGCTATTGAGGAAGTTCATAGTTGCTTGTAAATCAAGACAAGATAGTGTTGTGTGTGGTGAAAGATTCCTTTGATGATTTATATAACATAAAAACAAAATATTTCTCATAAAAATCTCGGGTGTTACATTCTACCCCCCTTAAAATGAATTTCGCCCTCGAAATTCGTCACTTTGTAACAAAAAGATGAGGATACCTCTCACTCATCATATAATCAAGCTCCCATGTAGCTTCTTCTAATTTGTGGTTCCTCAATAAAACTTTCACCAATCGAGTGGTCTTGTTTCGTAGGACTTTTTCGCTACGATCCAGAATCTCTATCGGCTGTTCTTCATAAGAAAGATCTTGCTCCAGTGGTACAACTTTTGAGCTGAGTACATGTGAAGGATCAGGTATGTACTTTATTAGGAGATATACATGGAATACATCAAGAACTTGAGAGAGATTCAGTGGAAGCGCCAATCGGTAAGATACCTTTCCAACACGATCCAGTATTTCGAAAGGACCGATATATCTGGGGCTCAACTTCCCCTTCTTTCCAAATCTCATGACCCTCTTCCAGGGAGATATTCGTAAGAACACTTTATCACCCACTTCAAACTCTAGGCCTTTTCTTCGGTTGTCAGCATAACTTTTCTGTCGACTCTGAGCTGCTCTTATGTGTTGTTGAATAGATCAGACATTTTCTGCCATCTCATCAACAAGATCAGGTCCTAATAGCTTTCTTTCCCCAACTTCATCCCCGCAAGTTGGAGTCCTGCATTTCTTTCCATAGAGAGCTTCATAAGGAGCCATCTGAATACTGGAGTGAAAGCAATTATTATAAGAAAATTCAACCAAAGGTAGGTGTTGATCCCAACCACCTTTGAAATCCATAGAGCAAGCTCTCAACATATCTTCTAGAGTTTGAATTGTTCTCTCAGACTGACCGTCTGTTTGAGGATGATAAGTAGTGCTGAAACTCAACTCTGTATCCAGAGTATGCTGAAGAATTTGCCAGAACTTCGAGGTAAATCTCGGATCCCGATCAGATATAATAGAAAGTGGTACTCCATGCAATCTTACCACTTCCTTTACATATATCTTGGCAAGCTGATCCAGAGAGAAATCCTCTCTAATAGCAATGAAGTGTGCAGACTTTGTAAGACAATCAACTATGACCCAGATAGCATTATTTCCTTTGGATGTTTTAGGAAGTCCTGTGACAAAGTCCATAGTGATGTTTTCCCATTTCCATTCGGGTATGGGTAATGGTTGTAACATCCGCTTAGACTTTTGTCTCTCAGCTTTAACTTGCTGACAATCCAAGCATCGAGAGACATATTCAGCAACATCTCTTTTCATGCCATCCCCCCAGAAGTACTCTTTCAGGTCCCTATACATCTTTGTGCTTCCAGGATGAATAGAGAATGAAGAACTATGAGCCTCATCCAGCAGATCCTTCTTTAATTCGGGGATGGGAGGAACACAAATCTGATTCCTGAACTTTATTATCCCATCACAATCAAGGTTGAATTCAGGAATATTTCTCACCTTCTTTTGTAACTCTATATCTTCTTTCTGTGCCTCTTTAATCTTCACATGTATAGATGGTTGAACATTCATTTGAGAAAGATACGATTTTCCCCCTTCCATTATAATTCCAAGATCCATCCTTTGTAAATCCATAAATATTGGATCTTTTGTGATCCTCATCATGGATAAACTGGCATGGTCTTGTCGACTTAATGCATCTTCCACCTTGTTTGCTTTCCCAGGGTGGTAATGAATTGAGTAGTCGTAATCCTTAATCAGCTCCAACCATCTTCTTTGGCGCATATTCATCTCCTTTTGTGTGAAAATATACTTTAAACTTTTATGATCAATATAAATATCACACCTTTCTCCATAAAGATAATTCCTCCAAATCTTTAATGCAAATATTACCGCAGCTAACTCCAAATCATGAGTTGGGTAATTTTTCTCATGGATTTTCAACTGTCGTGAGGCATAAGCTATCATCATATCATTTTTCATAAGAACACACCCCAATCCCTTCTTGGATGCATCACTGTAGATCACAAACCTTTCTCCACTACAAGGTAGTGTGAGCACAGGTGCACTGTATAACCTTATTTTCAACTCCTTGAAATTATCTTCACATTCCTTCATCCAGACAAACTTAACTCCTTTCCGAGTCAACTTGGTGAGTAGGTTAGATAATCGTGAAAAATCTTTCACAAAACGTCGATAATATCCAGCCAAACCAAGAAAACTTCAGATCTCAGTCACTATTGTTGGTCTCGACCATCTTTCGATAACCTCTTTTTTTGCTGGATCCACAGATATCCCCTCTTTTGATATTATGTGACCCAAAAATGAGACTCTTTGAAGCCAAAATTCACACTTGGTAAATTTGGCATAAAGCTTCTCCTTTCTCAGGGTCTTCAATATAATTCTCAAGTGATCTTCATGTTCTTCCTTGATCTTTGAATATACAAGAATATCGTCTATAAAGACTACCACAAACTGATCAAGATAGTCTCTAAAGACTCTATTCATCAGATCCATGAAGATAGCAGGGGCATTAGTGAGACCAAATGGCATCACTATAAATTCATAGTGTCCATACCTTGTACGGAAATTCGTCTTTAGTATATCCTCCCTTTTGACCCTTAATTGATGATACCCTGAACGAAGATCAATCTTGGAAAAGTATTGAGCTCCGCATAGTTGGTCAAATAAGTCATCAATGCATGGGAGAGGATATTTGTTCTTGATAGTGATCTTGTTAAGTTCTCGATAATCAATGCAGAGTCTCATTGATCCATCTTTCTTCTTAACAAATAGAACAGGTGCTCCCCAAAGTGATGCACTGGGGCGTATGAATACCTTATCAAGATTCTCTTGGAGTAGCTTCCTCAATTCCTGCAACTTAATTGGGCCCATTCTATAAGGTTTCTTTGAAATAGGTAAAGCACCTAGTATGAGTTATATTGAAAACTCAACTTCACGATTTGGTGGAAGACCTGGAAATTCCTCCGGAAAGACATCATCAAACTCCCGTACAATGGGAATATTCTTAATTGTGAGTTTCTCACCAACCATTTGAGATAAATAACCTTCATTCAGTGGAATCAAGACCCATAAATGGAAGAAATTTCCACTGGAAGGTTATGTTCATCCTGGCATCGATAGACGATCATAGATTGATCTGGAATATGAAATGTGACTTCCCTTATTTGGCAATTGATATGAGCTCTATATAAAGAAATCCAATCCATGCCAAGAATCACATCAAATTACACTATAGGAAGGATCACAAGATTTGCAGGAAGCACTTTCCCACAAACTTCAATCGGGGAATAATTATAAACTTTTGATGCGACTGTTGTGCCATTAGGTGTTGTCACAGCTAACTCAACATCTAATTTTTGAGGTAATACGGTGATACCCTTAGAAAAATCTTCAGAAATAAAAGAGTGGGTGGATCCAGAATCAAATAAAACATTTTCTACTTTAGAGTGGATGGTAAGTGTACCTTTCACCACATCGTTATTGTACTCCACATCGCTGATAGAAATTTCATGTGACTTTCCTTTGTCTTTAGCCTTAAGATTTTTTTGATGTCGATCATCATCAACAACCCTTGGATTAGAGCATTTATTGGCATAATACCCCATCTCCTTGCACTTGAAACATTGAAGTGTAGTAGGTTCATTCTGTGTGTCCCTTCCTTTGTTTGCATCATTAGACATCTTCTTCCCATCATTGCGGCATTCGAATGCCTGATGACCTTCCTTTCCACATTTGAAACATTTTCTTGTCCCTTTAATACAACTCCCTCCATGTTTCTTTCCACACTTTGAGCATAAGGAAAATCTCATCTTCTTTTCAGGGTGCTCTTTAGATTTTCCTTTGAATTCCATTTTCCTCTTCTTATCAAACCCATATGATTGATGGGTTACTCCAATCTCCATCTCAACTTTGAGAGCACATCGAACGATTTCCTCATAGCTATTGAAGTCCCTTATAGCTAAGGCCCTTCGAAGACTTGGTTTTAAGCCACTAAAGAATCGATTGATCTTACTCTCAGGTTGGATAATAATACCAGAAGCATACCTTTCAAGTCTTGTAAAATATGATTCATGGGTACCAACAGATTCATCATCCTTTTGCTTCAGTTCAAGAAACTATTTCTCCATCTTTGTTCGAAGAATACGAGGGAAGTACTTATTGAAAAATAAGTTCTTGAAGTCGTCCCATTCCATGTACTCAATTTCATCTCTTTGCCTCATATTCTTGATAAGATTCCACCACTGATCAGTATCACCTTCCAAACGATACACTTCTAAGATGACTCTATCATGTTCAGAACATTGAAGAACTGAAAATATCTTTTCAGTAGTACTAATCCATTGTTCAGCAACTAATGGATCAGTAGACTCGCTGAATGAAGGTGGACGCTGCCTCAGGAAGGATTCAACAGAATGTTGCTCCTTCCTTTTCTCGTTTGGAAGTCCTGCATGATTCATAGCTTGAGAAAGTTGTGTGAGCATGGCTACAAGATTTTTCATTCCATCTCCCATAACGTTTGGTTGCTCAGGGGGACAATCATTGCATTACCCGTCGCATTCCGCATTAACACGGTTCCTTCGGGTTCCATCCATTGACTAAAACCAAGAATAATAGTGTAAGAAACACAAATTATAATAGGAAAACCACATAATCAAGAATAAAATTTCACACTTAAGGTATTATCCTAGGTTATTCATGGCCACTTCTAAAACACTAAGATTGTGTTCTATGCTTAGACTTATCCTTAGGGTTCTTACTAAGTCTTTCACATCCTAGTTTCCAATGGTTGACTATAACCTCCCTCTAATACAAACTATAACGACCCATACTTTACATACATTGTTATTACTTTAGAATTGAAGCACACTTATTACAACATATAACAAAACCATTAAAGGACCGTATAGGTATAGTGTCTTTAGAAACTGGGAAACATAAACAACTGGTTCATAAAGCATCTACATTGTCTCCCATTTATTTCATCATATCTATAGTCCCTTTTGGCATATCTTACTTAATAACCTTCTTCCTGACCTGGGAAAAAAACATACAAAAGGGTGAGCTCAAATGCTCAGTAATGGTAAAAAAAATATCAATCACATCATATTCATAAGAACATATCTTTTGGAAATCTTAACCTGTAAAAGAGATCATAATTTCATAACATGGGATAAATCATAGTAGTGAAATATAATCCCAATAATCATAACTTAAAACATTAAACTTTGTGGCATAAACACATAATCATAGATAATCATTTCTTATTAGTCAAGACTCATTTCCAAGACTATCTTAGTGGAAAAAGTCAATTTCTGAACCGAGTTCATTCCTTGTTTCAGTCCTGTTTCACTCAACCAGTTTAACCTGCCATTCCAGCCATGTCTATCTCATGAGATATAAAATCTTTACCCAATGCATTGGAGGGAGATATAGTTCCCACCCATCTCATAATGATACCATTCATATGTGTGCCACAAAATCATAAATCATACATCATTGCATAACCCATGTAATAAAAATGGGATTCTTAAACAACATCATAAAACAATTCATATAAGATAAAGGAATTCATAAAAATAATTCCATCACAACATAATCAAATCAATTTAATAATAGGTATAGAAACCTAACCCTATATTATCTTAGATGGAAAATAATTTTGATAAAACACTTAAACTCCATTCTTGAGAAAAATATCCTTTCTACTTCAAAAACATTTTCCTTTCTTAACATGACATACAGTTTTAAACTAAAATAAGTTTATTAAAAATAAACTTGAAAACTTGTAACGGAAGCTTCTTGGAAATAATGTTTTAAAAATCCGTTCATGCCGTATAAGTTAAAAAAACATTCTTCTCGTACTTTTGTCGGAAAAGTCAAAAAGTACCTCGTACGAAAAACGACAAAAGATTCCTTTCATAGCTTTTACTATAAACTCACCAAAGGGTAAAAATGGATTTAAACAATTTTAGGTGGATGGAAATAATATTACATATTGAGTAAACATGGATTTGGATGATAAAATACACCCCAATAAATACCAAAGTATAAACAATCTCAGATAAAAATGAGATTGTGATATTTCTCTTACCTTAGGTCTGATTTGCTTCGTAAGTGTCCAAACCTCCTGTATAATGATTTAAATAATGTTATTGACTTATTCCAGAATCATACTTATTTTTATTATATCATATATGGTCATATTCTTAGCTTCTTATTAGTAATATTTCATTACTACTTGTTATTTGGGTGTTTATTACTTTTTGTTCTTATGCGTGTTTTGTCGAATAAATTCTTATTCTTATTTTTAGGTTATAGATACCTAATTTCCAGATTGGTATTAGTGTATTATATTCATTCATTCAATTCATTTATATAATCATTATGCAATGAAGATCATGTAGAACGAGTCGCATCACATCGTGGAGACGGTATTCCGTACGTACGCACGAGCGATGATATCGTTCCCATGATCGTGAAATTGTAATGAAGTGTATATATATAATTTCAGAATCAATAGAACTTTACAATAATAATATATAGTTATTATTTACACCATTATACCCATCCAAGTAAGGTGGTGGTGGAAAATAGATTACACCACGGCGTGGAGACGGTATTTCGTACGTATGCACGCGTGTTGATTTTATTTTCCGTAGGATGGATAGATGGTGAAATATGGTTGTTTCATACTTATAATAACATATCATTATATGATTGATACTGATGTTATTACTTCATAATGAAACAACTAAATAAGAATAAGTGGAAGAATAAATAAAGATGAAAGAATCGGTAACGGACATTACCTCTTCTTTGAAGCGCTTCTTTGAGACCTCCTTTTAGGACACTAAAATTGGTCTTTGAAGAAGACCAGGACCTCTAGGATGTATATAGGGAAGTGGAGAGAAGAAATTGGCAGGGGTTGGACGATCTTGAAGGCTCAAAGTGGTGTGAGGAAGAGGGGGAGGAGGTGCCCTTTTATAAGGGAGGAGAGGGGCTCCTTTGGAAAAACTAAAAATATTATTTTATTATAAATCCAAATTCGGTTTTAAATAGCTCCAAATTGATTTATTTTGAAGCTAAGGTGGGGATGGCTCGAAATACTCTCATCCAATAGAATTTAGACAAGTTTAGGTTCCTATTTTAACCTTATCATTTAGATTTAACATTAAGTTAGATAATTTTACTTTTACCGTGTCTTTTTGTGTTCTTGCACTATAAGGTTAATAAACTTAATATAACAAGCCAAACGAACCCCAAGTTGTTTATTATTAATATATATAACTGTATCTAAGTTGTTTGGCCGAACCTTAGAATTTTAGGAATAAAATAACAATTAATAATATAATATTTGTTTTAAAAACTATTTTATGTCAATTTTGACACTATTTAGTAATTGATTTTTTTGAAAATCATAACAGAATAATTAATTCAAAAAAGTTAATTAAATCAATACTAACATGTCATATTAACCTATAAAATTAGTGTAATTCATAAAAAGTCTCAAATTACATTTATTTGGGTATTTATAACATCAATTATGTCAATATTTCATTAATAAGATAATTACTGCATCATATTTGTGTCATAAAAAAATTAACTTTTTTGAAGTCTAGAAATTACAAATAAAATATCATTATGTAGGAAATCGTTTTAGATTTCTAATGAATATTTATAGTCGAATTTATCTTATGTATAACCCTATATTAAAAATGCTTTAGTTATTAAACTTTGATTTTAACTATTTTAACCCTTCTTTAAATAAATTGATAATAAATGTCCTAATCTAATCCAAGTAGGCCTAAATGGTCATAATTTATTCCTAAGGTTGTTTTTGGTCGAATTAAACTTATCCAATAGAATTAGGACATGTGTTAGGGTAATAATAATATCATTTTTATCCTTAACTACCCTATTTACTTTTAACCGTGGTAAAAAAAAGTAAAAAGTTACTATTCACCAAAAATTATTTTCATCTCATTGAACCACATTTTTGTCCTTGATATTAACCGTGTCTCTCGGATTTTTGAAATTCTACTCACAGAAGCGGTAAAATTAAGTTTTATGAAAAATTTAGTTTTTTTTAACTACCACTTAGTGGTTTCACTATTCATCAAAAAAATGAAAGTTTCCAGAAAAATACCAAAAATTAGGACTAAGCTATATTTGATATTATGAATTCAAAAATGATGTTTATTTTACCAAATTCAAAACATATCAGTTACATTAACTAATTTAAAAATTAATTCCCGTCGTCAAAACAAATAGCGTGTTTTTAAAAGATAATAACTATCAAAAGATTGAAACTTGTTTATGTCTGGTTTAAATGTGAAATTACATCCAATGAACAACATTGTTTTAAATTGTAAAAATATATTCTAAATATACTTTAAAACCACTCAAATTAATAATTTATCACTATTAATTATTTCGATTAAAAAAGTTGTTTTTAATTAAAATTTAGTAATTTTCACTATTCATCAGAATATGAAAGTTATCCGAAAAGTACCAAAATTTCACCCTAAGCTAATTTTGATATTCCGAATCCAAAAATGAAGTGCATTTTGAAAAATAAAATTTACAAAATTTCAAAAAGTGGTTATCACTATTCATAACGGCTAGTTTTAATAATATTTTAATAGCATATCGTTGTTTAGTGAAACTCGGTATTGCGTACGATGCAAGCTATTGAGGAAGGTCGCGGTTGCGTGTAAAGAAATCCAAGCTAGTGTTGTGTGTAGTGAAAGATTCCTTTTATGATTTATATAACATAAAAACAAAATATTTCTCATAAAAGTCTCGGGTGTTACATATTACGTGGTGTATACTCCAAATTTCTTACAGTGTACTCGGGTCAACCATCTTTACTCTTTTTTCACCACCAGTAGGTGGTCAACCATATTTCCCATTGAATTATACACATCGACAATTGGTATGTGGAAGTAAATAGAAAGTTAAAGAGATATACATGGTGTTTACCCTCACTTTTAGCCACAAACTACTTATAGAATGTGTGTATATATAATCTATCATAAAGTACACAACATGTGAGGTCTGGTCCATGACTTCAGCATGTACAAGGGTGGCATGGGCCATGCCTCTTACAAAAGTACATAGTGTTCGCTTATAAATTACATGTCGTTTATTTTTTATTTTTACTCAAAATCATCCCTGATGTAAACTTTACATTAGAAAATCATGAAAATCACCAATGAACACCAAAATGAAGCATTTTATTCCTAAAACAACATATATCCGGTGAAAACATGATTTATACACAACAAAAATGCATTAATTAGTATGAATATATTAGGCATATAAAATTTCTATTTATTTAATTAGTTAAATATCAATGCATTAATCATCAATATATATATATATATATATATATATTAACTAAAATAGAGAAAATTATTTATTAAATATTCACGCAACTAATAAATAAATATTTTTTATCATGTGAATAAAACAAAATAAATAAATACTCAATATTATTGTAAATAAATAATTAATTACCTAATGAATAAATGTTTATAAATATTCATCTCACGTATATATATAGATATATTCTCTTGAACAACTAGTGACTGAATATTTAAGATCAATCTTACCTAAATAATTATTAAACCATATATAGAATTAATATTTATCAAAAATGTTAAATTCCTAGAGAATTTAAAAGAGGTTCTAAATAAAATTAATGTGTGGCACTCTAGGGCCTTTTCTTGGTGGCATTAGGCTACACCACCTAAATTCATGGGTTAGTGTCTATAAATATTCCAAGGATCATATTGAGAAGTAAATTAATGTCATAATTACATGTAACCACATATAAATGTACACTATGTAACATAATCCATTTATCTTGATATATATATTCATGTAGGTTGCATATTGGCGTCATCAACCGATATGCTTTATTTTCCTTTCTTTGCCTTTCTATAAATAAAGTCACCAATATAATATCATGAAAATGGAATTGATTAGGTAGTTCCATTCCCATAAAATGGACTGAGGAATCAACTTCTATTTTTGAATAAAAGGGAAAATTTCTTTCTCTCATTATTCATTAATATAATATCAATCTTGATGCACCCAATAAACCCAACTTCACCATGATCATATGTTGTCATGGTTTATGGTAATACATCAAATTATGTAACTCATGATATTAATTAATAATAATATTAAATTATAAGGACTATTATACATGTCTATAGATAGAAACATACAATGATGCATATGAAATGTTGATTTCCTACTCATGGATCAAGTTCTCATAATAACATTTATTGAGATTAACAAGGATGAACTTCATTATAGGAACTCTTAATGACTTATGAGCCCCCTAACCAATATATCTTCTATCATTTATTTCCTATAAATTGATATCATCTATCCATATAACATATCTTTAATCATAATGGCATTCCACTTATAGGTTCTCATCATAGAAAGGAACTATTATGTAATTTTAGTGCAACATGAACACTTAGGAAATTATCACATACTAAGTCACACAAACTAATAATAATGTTGTGATAAACATTATTAATATTCAAAATCCACAAATATAGGTAATCATAAATTTTAAAGAAGTTATTTATGGTTCACCAACTCCAACAATTGAATATAGCGTCACTAACACTTTCTAGTTTCATTGTTTAAACACATTCCATGAAAGGGGTTCTTTACATATAATTCCCAAAATTATGATCATAGAGAGTTGTTATTACAAGTTTAATTTGAATATATTTATGTATGATAACTTGGTATAACCATTCAAGCCTTATCAGTACCATACTTTTACCACCCATTTATAGTTTTGCTTGAATACCCACCAATAACTTTACATCAATTGGAGAAACTTCCAAAATATAGACATGATTTCGGTACATGGAATATATTTTTCTAAAGTATATACCACCCACTAGAGTAAATATAAAACCAAAATTTTAGTATTAATTATCCTATGCTATGTGTGCCTCTATAATGACTCATCTTTCATGAGATATTGTGGAACTTATTCCAATGATAATAATTTATGCATCTCAATCGTTGACTTTATCCAAGCCAATCACACTCCCACTATCTCTAATAGATATGTGAACCCTTTTAGAGAAAAATAATCTATCACTTGAGTATAACTTTTCTATATTATGGATTTATATAATATCCAAAAAACCCCTTTAAAATGTTATCCTAAATTCACCTTGTTTTTTTATTGATGCAAGTTTCATTACTGACATGGATATTAAAAAATATTTTTATCTAAACACATGTTTAAGAAATAACGGATTTATATCATACTATAACTCATATAATATCCATTTTTCATTATATTTTCCATATGGTTATGGTTTAACTCTTATATTTGTGAGTCGTGTCTCAAAAGGATAATTGAATACTTTTCATGACTTATAAGTATCATCATTTATCCTCTTTTTTACTTACATCATGTGTCTAGTGTTTATACTGAAATGTGTGTTTAGTAATAAATACACTCTATATTTTATTATCAATATATGAATATAGGAATAATCACAAATTCTTCTTTTACCACCATTATGGATCTAATGTGTATAAGGAAATTATAGTTTACAAATAAATATACTCTATATTTTTAGGATCGATGAATATTTGGTTCAAATATTCCTTGCCTCATAGACCCAAAGCAACTTATATCTTATAATCATGCATGATCAATAATTCACTCTTAAATTACATAAATTTTCTAAAATAATATCATGAAGTATATGAATTTACATCTATATTCAACTTGAAACATCTCACACATATCATGTTAAACTAAGCCTAGAAGCTTTGTGGCTTATATTTATTTATAAGGGTTTCCTTTTCTAAAACATGATAAGTCAACATGTCAATAATACCTAAGGTTTTTATCTCCATAGAGTCTAAATAACATACTAGGTATATCCTTGAAAACTACATCTATTTTAATTAAAAACTAATTATCTTGACACAATTGGGTATTACTAAGTCTTATATTTTATATTCATCATTAATTATCAATGATTCAAGAATTAGTGAACTATTAATTGAGTTTGAAACACCATAAACACCATTTATTTCAGAAGGAATAATTTATTTCTATGTCTTATATAACACTAATAGAAAATTTTTGGTAACATTCAACACAAAATTATATTTTCATAAGAAGAAATGTTTTGGGTAACAAAAAACCATGTGATTCTCACCACTGATGTAGGAATCACCCTTTCTCAAATTCTTTGAGATTTATCTTTGACATGTAGTAATGTTTCTATACTTTCTTGGATCCTGTATTTAAATACACATCTGTGATAGGTATATCACATTTAATACCCAATAAATATGATAAAATTATTAATTTTATTGTTGAATATAACTGAAATAGGAGTGATTACTTATTAAATTAATTTCTGTTTATATATATGTGAACTTTTTTGCCACTTGTGAAGTATATAGTATCATATATAATTTTCTCCTTCATTATATTTGGTTTCTTAGAAGGTATTTGTAATTTTATTGTCCTTTTCACCTTTTATTTCTTATTTTTCACCATAATAACTAAATATTTTTCTTTCTTTAAGTTTTTATATTCTTAGAAAACCTTGCCCAAAATATCATGTCCTTGTTTCACTATATTGTTTTTTATAATTCTCAACAACACTTGAGTAATCAGGTGAAAATTATGAAGGAATGGGTTGTATTAAAATATCATGATTAATATTTAAATTTACCCATGTTTAGTGTAATAATCATCTCATTATTTTCTCACTTCACTTTATTCTTGAATTCTTCTCAAAGAATTTAAAACATGGTATAACCATCCTAAAACTGATGTCACTTTCAAAACTCCTAGAACATTAATGATTGCATCATGATGTAAACATTAAATGCATTATCCATGAGTCTCGTGCAAGCTTTCTTATCACCCTACCTTGATTATTGAGGTGGAATAATAAATAGTGTTGACTCTAGAACATATAATTTCTAATCATATCATAGTATTATTCATATGGTATACTTCAACTTTTGGAAATTTGTTTCGGTTAGGACATATTCTTTATCCAAAATTAATCATAGTGAATTGATTGTTTTACTGGATATATTACTATAAAATAAAATATAATAATTTTTTAAATTTTATCTCTATTTCCTATTATTAAGAATTATATATTTATTATTATTAAATGTATCTTTTTATTTTATCAAATCCTAATAGCCCTCGACTGCTAGATTTGGAGTACTAATTTTCTTGAGTATTATAGTTTAAAGGATACTTAAACCTCTCTTCATATTCTAAGCTCTAACATCACCACTACTCTAATAGTCTAAGGTTGGATTTTGTCTAGACATCCACATTAACATGTACCTCCTTACCCTATTGAGTGGATTTGTATCTTTAATAAAGTATAATCTTTCATTACTAAATGTTTATTTTCTAAAATTTCACCAAGTTAGCTATAGATACTTATTTTTTCCCAACATTAGTTAATTATACCCAAAAAAATCATAATAATGATCCAGTAGTGATATGTGAGCTCACCTAGGGCTGATGAAAACCTCAAATGTATGGTTTGGTTCAAATCAAAGTTATGCAAGGTGTTAATGACTTATTTTTTAGGGTTTTTTTGTTTTTTTGTGTTTGTCAATGAAATCCAATTCTATTTATCTTTCTTATTACTATGTGATTGTACTCACAACTTCAAAAAATCATAAATAGATTAATTTTATCCCATGTTTTCATTTATTTTATCTATCCATGCTTGTTAACTTTTCTATGTGATCATGTATCATCCATACATTCACAAACAACTAACCATGCATAATAAAATAAAAAACAATGTTTTGATTATTAGTTGTTTATACTAGTTGATCCATCAAGGGGAATATAGATCAATCGATACCCTAGGGGAACTCCTCGATACATACATTAGCTTTAGTTTTAGTTCTTTTCAAAATCTTTTGCATTCTTCTCATTTGGTTCCACATCATCTCTCAGCTTGAACCACACAATCATGAACTTCTCCATTTCTACAATGCATACTCACATGCAAATAAGGGGTACTCGGGATGCAAGAATCCATTTTTATCACTCAAAATGTGGACACATTGGCCCTTATACATTTAAATATGGAGGGATGGAACACAAACCATCTAAAAATAATATTGAATAACTAATTATTACATAACAACACAAATGTAATAATTAAAATTAAATAATTAAATAAACCAAATATGTGTCGGTTGGTCTCTACTCATGATCGAAAAAATTGAAATAATATTTCATAAAGATAATTAAAAAAATAAAAAATAAAATTTAAGGGTATTTTTAAAGATTTACAATTTCATTAAAAATAATTTTAACTAACTATCAATACATCCCATGGCAGATAATTTTTTTTTTGTAAAATTCCAAACATTTTTATTAATTTTCCATTTTTTTGAATTTGTTGAGTTTGTTTGGACCCAAAACAGGCCCGGGTGATTGAAATACAGTTGGGGTTGGTTCAATGGGTCAGTAAGGTCGAATATAACCCAATCCGACTTATCTTGGGTCGTATGTAGTGAATCCATGTCAGGGAATGCGTAGGTGAAGGAAAGCAACTAGCTTTGTGGGTGGTGACTATTTTAAAAAAGTTAATATATGACCCACATAATGCATGTGTATTCTTAGGTGGTGGAACCCCTAAGATTCAATGATGGTAGGAAAATAAGGGAAGTAAGTGTGGCCTCCAACAAGAATTGAAATTATATTTTTATTTTATTTTTCTCACAAAATGTGTGCAGGCCCCCCTTCATTAAAACAATATATATATATATATATATATATATATATTATTTTCATTTTTTATTTCCATAAAACTAATTGATATTCAATAAATCCTAAATTGATCATATGAAATTTAATAGACATATCTTTACAGTATTTGTGACTATATCATGGCCCTTTTCCGAAATCATAACAAATTTAATTGAAATTTTGAATTAAATTATTGCACGACTACAATGATATCAATTTTAGGAACTCAGGTGCTGCAAAATCATGAAATACATGTTTTTTTAAAATCAATTGGATTAGTGTCATATAATCTAATATACTATACTAGTACCAAGATTATACCCTGGATCATGTGTAATTTAATTTAAGTATGAATAATATAAATCCAATGAAACCGTAAATGATACCTAGTTTTCTCATCAACGCTAATTTGATATGCTTTTTATTGGTATCCACTAGCTTGAAGGTTCCAATAAAGTAATCCTCTAGATCATTATAATATGAAATACTAGTCTTGTAGCATCATTCTTATATTATTAGTTTTTATCATGGTAAATCAAAGAGCTTTGTGATGTCCCTTCGATCATGTGAAAAACATGGACTCAATCTGAGGTAGTGAGATTGGTTTGTGCTAGTTCATCCTTTAGTTTCTATGACTAGAACTTGATATTATGGAGGAGAGGATAGAACCTCTCTCCAAATTTGTGAAAATGGTGGAGTTTACTATTCATGAGTCTAAAAATAAATTATACACTAATGTTATACTTACTAAAATTGTGTTTTGGTCACTTGAATGTTATAAACTTCATTTTATACAATTATACACTCTTATGAATTAATTAAACTTTTCATATACATAATGAATATTTTATCACTAATTTGTAACACTTTAACGTGTTATGTGATAAAATAAAAACCAGTAACTTGGCTAGTTCCTCCAATAATTACTTAATAAACCTTGAATGCATAACGTTCATTTGAAAAATTAAATTTTCTTGTATTCACTTTTATAATTAAATAACATGTGTATGCCATGCAAAATTTATTCAATTATTATTATTTTAAACTAAAATAATATAATTGAATTATATATTTTCTGATCAGTCACACTTGTAAATTCACCATCCCCACTCATGGAGCCCACTTCATCCCAAACTCATATTCCTCTGAATGTGAGAAACTTGTGGATACACTTTGTGTGAGTCCCTATAAGACCTTATCTTAATAGCAATGAGTCATACACATAGACCAGGATCATGATTTAGAAACACATCATGACCCCTAAAGAGATAATGATAATTCATAGTTATTATCACCACATATGAACATAATCTATGTAATATAATCTTTTTGTCTCGTGATATCTCATAAAGAGGGATGCACACTTTGTGTCATCATCTTCACATGAGTTATTTATTTCATGACCTTAATATTTGTAGTTAACTTATTTTATGTGACCATGGATTAAATAATGGTACTTATAACACCCCAAGCTTCTACGGTACGCTTCTCTTTAAATAATGCAATAGTGTGTGTTGTACGCAACATCGAGTTCTAACACACACCACAACCGATCAAACTAGCCGTTATGAATAGTAATACCTACTTTTTGAAATTTTATAAATTTTATCTCTCAAAATGGACTTCATTTTTGGATTCAAAGTATCGAATTTAGCCTAAGGTGAAATTTTGGTACTTTTCGGATAACTTTAATATTTTGATGAATAGTGAAAATTACTAAATTTTAATTAAAAACAACTTTTTTAATCAAAATAATAAATAGTGATAAATTCTGAATTTGAGTGGTTTTAAAGTATATTTAGAATATATTTTTACCATTTAATACAATGTTGGTCATTGGACATAATTTCACAATTAAACCAAACATAAACAAGTATCAATCTTTTGATAGTTATTATATCTTAAAAACACGTTTTTTGTTTTTACAGCGGGAATTAATTTTAAATTAATTTCTGCCACTTCTATGTTTTGAATTTGGAAAAATGAATTCTGTATTTGGAATCATTATCTTCAAATTGTGTAAATAGGTAACTTTTATTTTTAGACATTTTGAATAATTACTTCGGTAAATATTTTATTTACCATGGTTAAAGGGTAAATCCGGTAAATGAGGGTTAAAAAATAATATTATAATAATACAAAATTACCCTAAAATGTGTCCTATCCTTATTGGTTGATACATTTCCGACCATGGGCATCTTTGGGTCGATTTTGGAACCCCATGGTGCCACTTGTAAGTGATAGGGACACTTTATTTTAATTAAGTTAAAATGAATACAAAAATGACACAAGCATATATCTTTTAGAACAAAATTTTTTACATAGGGTTATATATGTTGGATTTTCGACTATAAATATTCCTTAAAAAGATAAAAAGATTTCCTACATAATGGTATTTTATTTATAATTTTTAGACATTAAATAATTTAATATATATATATGACACAATGGTGATGCAGTAATTACCATAATAGTGAAAAATTAAAATGATTGATATTGTAGATACCCAAATAAATATAATTTGAGACTTTTTATTAATTACACTAGTTTTCTAGGTTACTATGACATGTTATTAATGATTTAATTAAATTTTTTCGAAGTAAACATTCTGTTATGATTTTTACAAAAATCAATTATTGAATAGTGTCAAAATTGACATAAAAGAGTTTTTAAAATAAATATTATATTATTAATTGATATTAAATTCCTAAAAATCTAAGGTTGGGACAAGAGACGTATATAATGATATTTTTATCATTAATGGACCACTTGGGGGTCTCTTGGATGTATATAGTAAGTTTATTAACCATATAATATAAAAATACAAAGAGACATTGTAAAAGTGAAACTAATTAACTAAGAGTTAATACTTAATGATAAGGTTAATATAGTTACCCAAAACTATCTAAATTCTATTGGTTGAGTGGTTTTCGACCCATACCCACATTAACCTTTAAATAATCCACTTTGGAGCCATTAGAAACCGAATATGAATTTATTATAAAATAATATTTCTAGCTTTTCCAAAGGTGCCCCTCACCCCTCTTATAAAAGGGCACTCCCCCTTATCTTTAATTCACACCTTAAAAGACTTTTGGTTCGGCAAAACTCTTCCCAAATACTCTCTAAACTTCCCTAACTTCATCCTAGAGGCCTTCCTTTAGTTAGAAATCCAATCTGAGATCCCTTCTGATCAAATCAAAAGGAAGAACCCGAAGAAGAGGTAATGATTTCACCACCCTTTTCCAAGTTCCTTTCTTCTTCCACTTCTTCTTCCTTTGTTATTACCATTATAAAATAATAACTCCAGTATCTTATATATACTGTGATTTTATTATAAATATGGTACAACCATATTCAGTATTCTATCCATCCTTTGAATAACATGTCATCATACGTGCGTATGTACGGCTTACCGTCTCCACGTAGTGGTGTAATTGTTATTCAATAAATTATTATTTGGATGGGTATAATAATGATGTGTAACTCATGTAAATAATAAATATAACATGATAATTATTCTTTATATATTATATACCATCCAATTATATATTATTTTAATATCAAAAAAATGATATTGTCGCTCATGCGTACGTACGGACTACCGTCTCCACGAACGCGATGAGATTCATTCTCCATCATATCCATTCAAGTATAATTCTCATTTGATGATTAATAATAGTATCTAAGGACTTGATATAATTTTGGATATGATTAAGATACAACCTATACATGACAAATATATCTTATGTAACAAAACATATAAAATAAAACGAGTAAGTTAACACTCGAAACAACAATAATACTAAGATATTATTAACAAATTAATGTTAAAAGATCATATATGATATCATATTAATGTATATGATTCTTGTATAATTTAATAAAATTTATTTCACCATTATACAGGAGGTTAACCTACCCCAACCAAGGAAAAGTACAAGGTAAGGGTTTATTTCGCAATCTCTTCAATCTCTGAGGTTGTTTATACGTAATAATATAATGGGATCTCTTTATCATCCACATTCATGTTTCTTAAAAATGTATTTCAAAACATTTTTACTATTTACAAGAATATGGGTTAAAGTCATTTATACCCTTGTTTGACTTTTTATAAGAGTTTTATAAAGGAATCTTTTCGTCGTTTTCCAAACAAGGTGCTTTTTAACCTTTTCGATAGAATTAAGGTAAGAATGTTTTTTTAACTTATATGGAGGGTGCGGCTATTTTCTGCCGTTATAAAATCATTGAAGCTTCCCTTAAAAGCTTATAAGAATATTTTCAAAGAAAATGTTTTATTTTATAAATGTATGACTCTTAAATTATTTCAAAATAGAAATATATATTTCTCTAAAAAGAGTTTTGATTTCATCTATGTCAACATCCTTTGATGGATTTTACGCTTATTTGAAGTTGATTTATTATGATACAAAACTTTTGTATTGTATTGAAGGTTTTGTGATATGTTTGACTGTGGATTTGTTATTTTTATACCATTCATAGTTTATGGATGAAGTATTTCGTATGCTAATTTTAATACGAATGTTTATGTTATGTTTAAACCTTTTCATATGGGACTGCATTGGACTTAATATGTGACAGGTTGATCCCGCTATAGCTCCTCGATGCATCGGTAGGTCTCATGAGACAAACTAGTGTCTTGGCATAAGGCCTTTGTAAAATCTTATTTGTAGTCTTGGCATGAGGCCTTGTCTATGTGGTTATGATAGTCTGGCATTATGCATTCCATCATTATTAAAGTGGTTATTGATATTGCATGTGATTATTCGATTATTAGAATATCCATGTGAATAAGTAAATGGAATTATTTCATTTCATTTTTTTCATAATATGTTGAAGTTCAAGTTTAAAAGGATTTTTTTAGTTATACATTTCCTTAAATGTTTATTCTTATTTATGAAAGTTTCCGCTATATTGTTATCCTTACTGGGAATTTGAGCACACCCCTTTCAATGTTTTATTTTTCCCAGGATGTGAAGAAGTAATTTATGAATGACCTGCAGGGATAGTATGTGGGGATATGAGTGTGGAATATGAAGAAAAGTTGTTGTTTTAGCTTTCATTTTTATGATGTAATGTAAGACTTATGAATATATCTAGTGTTTCCAAGGCTACTAAACTAATCGGTCTTTTGAGATTTGGTCTTTCTTGTGATCATGCCAATGTTATGTAATAATGCACTAACTCTGGGTAACTGGGATCGGGGTGTTACAGTTGGTATCAGAGGAAGTTTAGTACAAACCTTGGAAGCTATATTTAGATAAACCCTGCTTAGAGCACATAGATTTAAGATGGACTTTGAGGATTAGTATAGAATAACTTCCTAGAATTTTGGTATTGTAGAGATTTTGTGAGTTTTCTGAGAAATACATCCCTGTCTGGATACGAGCAGGTAGAGGCGACTATGGCACAAATGTACCTAGGGGTAAAACCCGAAAACACCGCTTTGAGCTAGACTCGAACAGGAACTGGTGCACAACAACGGGCCTTGTTTCACTCTTGGTTACGACACTCCTAGGGGATATGCTTAGGATAACTCTCATTTTCTGTACAAATAATTATGAAGGGTTTATGAGTATATACTTCCTCAAAGAAATTTTTTTATGATTATGTATTATATCCATAAATAGTTCAATTTATGTTAAGTGTTTTATAATTATGGAATTATGATTTTGATTCATAAACTGATCTAGTTTATGCCATTGTTTAGAAATGGCGCCTAGTGGAAGAAATGGAAACCATATCAATGCACGCACTCCATGTAGGGATTGCCCTCCTACTCAAGATAATTATAGTGGAGCTGGTGATGCAACTGGTGCCGGTCAGCTAATCACCATACTGGGACAACTCACTCAGGTTATGAATAATAACCTTACCCGTATGGAGAACCCTGATCCACAGCATGGAGGATCGATGTTAGATCGCTTCATGAGGCAACAACCACCAACGTTCAATGGGAGTACAAATCCCTTAGTAGCTGAGCAATGGATAAGTTCCCTAGAGAAAATATTTCAAGCTTTGGGATGTAATGAAAGGGAAAAAGTTATCATGGCAGTTTACTGCCTCACTGGAGATGCTGATCAATGGTGGTCATTGATTCAAAACGTGAAGGAAGATGATGAAGTATCAAATATGGATTAGAGGGAGTTCAAAGATCTTTTTTTAGAAAAGTACTTTCCTCATGACCATCGAACAGATATGGAAAGGCAATTTCTGAGTCTGAGACAAAAGGAGGATGAGAATGTCGCAATGTATGAGGCTAACTTTACAAGGTTAGAAAGGTATGTTGGAGATTATATATGTAACCCAAGAAGTTAGATTGATGGTTTATTTTATGGGTTAAAACCATTTCTCTATCAAGAATTAGTCTCACAATCCTTCTCGTCGTACGAAGACATTGTCTCATGTGTTATCAAGACAGAAAAGGAATTCTCTAAGTCTTATGACTTTAAAGCAAAGCAAGAGAAGAAGATATATGCTGATCAATCTGGGAATGGAAATAAGGGGAAGAAGGGAAAGGTTGAATATCCATCCTGTGGTAAATGTGGGAAGAAACACCCAGGTACTTGCTTGAAGGGAATGGGCGTCTATTACAAATGTGGTGAAAAAGGCCACCAAGCTCGTGATTGCAAAGGGAAGAAGGAATCTACCAATGTTCAGTGCTACAATTGTAGGGATATTAGACATTATGCAAATGAATTTCCTAATCGTCAGGGGAACCTACCTCAGAAAAGGCCAAGGGATCAAGGCCAAGCTTTTGCTATCACTACTGCTGAGGTAGAAGCTCCAAAAGATGTGGTGGCAGGTAATTTAATAGTTTCCTCAAGTTTAGAAAATGAATTATTTGATTCTGAATCATCGCATTGTTTCATATATTCCCTGTTTTCTAATAAAATTAGATATTTATAATTTGATTTAACAAGGGAGTTGTTAGTTAAAACTCCTAAGGGAAGTATCATTGAAACAATGTTTTGTGAATCAGTCCCCATTAGAGCACATAAATGTTCTTTATCCATTGATCTCATTGTCATACCTATGATTGAGTTTGATATAATCATCGGTATGGATTGGATTTTGGATTATGATACGAAGATTTATTGTAAGAAGAAGGAGGTTACAATTTTTGATGATGATGATAAGGAACACCTTATCTTTATAGCAGAATCGTCACCACTTAATTCTTATCTAGATCCACCCTCAGTAGCTCAACTAAATTCAATTATTGGGGAGGAAGAGAATGAAATGACTATGAGTGAGTAATGGAATGTTCAAATAGAGGATGTACCTATTGTGAAATAATATGTATATGTATTTCTGGAAGATTTACATGGACATCCTCCAGAACGAGAAGTTGAGTTTTCCATTGATTTAATTCCTGGATCAAGGCCTATATCGAAGACCCCTTATAGAATGGCCACTGTAGAATTAGTTGAACTAAAGAAACAACTAGAGGAATTGAGTAATAAGAGATTTATTCACCCTAGTGTTTCTCCATGGGGAGCCCCTATTCTTTTTGTTAAAAAGAAAGATGGATCTATGAGGTTATGTATCGACTATAGGGAGATCAATGCTATAACAATAAAGAACAAGTATCCCCTACCTCGCATTGATGATTTATTTGACCAACTGCATGGAGCTCAATACTTTTCAAAGATAGACCTTCGATCTGGATACCATCAGCTGTGTGTAAAGAAGGAAGACATTCCGAAGACAGCATTTCGAACCAGGTACAGGCATTACAAGTTTACTGTAATTCCTTTTGGATTGACTAATGCACCCTCTGTATTCATGGATCTGATGAATATAGTTTTCAAGGAATATCTAGATGAATTTGTGATAGTATTTATTGATAATATCTTGGTATACTCCAAAATCTACAAAGATCATGAAAATCACTTGCGCATTATCCTGAAGACTCTGAGAAGACATGAATTATATGGGAAGTTTAGCAAGTGTGAATTCTGGCTTCATGAGATTTCTTTTCTTGTCCATATTGTCTCTAAAGATGGAATCTATGTTGATCCTTCTAAGACCAAGGCAATCCAAGATTGGCCAGCACCTAAGTGTATAACTGAGGTACGCAGTTTTATTGGTTTGGTAGGTTATTATCGACGTTTCGTCCATAATTTTGCCCGATTGGATAACCCATTGACGAAGCTCACACGTAAAGGGGTTAAATTTGTTTGGACAAAAGAGTGTAAAGAATGTTTTGAAGAACTGAAGAGAAGATTAGTCAATGCTCCTATATTGACTCTACCATCGGGGAATGATGGGTTCGTTATTTATAGTGATGCGTCGAAGAAAGGACTTGGTTGTGTCCTTATGCAGAATGATAGGGTTATTTCCTATGCATCATGATAGTTGAAAATTCATGAGCAAAACTATCCTACTCATGATCTCGAGTTAGCAGCTGTGATCTTTGCTTTGAAGATATGTAGGCACTACCTCTATGGTGAAAAATGTGAGATTTATACTGATCACAAGAGTTTGAAGTATATTTTCTCACAAAAAGAACTCAACATGAGGCAAAGGAGATGGATTGAATTACTCAAGGATTATGATTGCACGATACACTAACACCTAGGGAAGGCAAACAGGGTGTCAGATACTTTGAGCAGAAAAGACCATGGAGTTTTGAACAATATGAGAATTGAAAGGGATCCAATTTTCATGGATCTAGTGAAGATGGACATGGGAATAACCAGGGAAGGTGAAACATCAATTCTTTTTCAAAAGGTTTCCATCTTTACTAGAAAGTATTAAGAGTTCTTAGACCGATGATGAAGAATTTCAAAAGAAGATTAAAGTTGTGAATGATGGGAGATTGAGAGACATTGTGTATGAAGATGGAATTTTGAAATTTGGGAAGAGACTTTGTGTTCCTGTTATACCTAATCTAAAAAGGGAATTGCCGGATGATGCTCATAGTTCCAATTTCTCTATACACCCTGGGAGCACCAAAATGTATAGAGATTTGAGGGAACATTTTTGGTGGGACAACATGAAGAGGGAGATTGCTGATTTTGTGTCAAGATGTATGGTTTGTCAACAAGTGAAAGCTGGAAGGCAACAGCCTGGAAGAGTCATGCAACCTCTTCCCATACCGGAGTGGAAATGGGACAATATTATGATGGACTTTGTCAGGGGGATACCAAATACTCCTAGAAGGAACGATGCAATATGGGTCATTGTTGATCGTCTTACCAAGTCAGCACATTTTCTTGCTATAAGAGAAGATCTACCACTAGAACGTCTAGCAAGACTATATATTGATGAAGTTGTGAGACTTCATGGAGTAACCCTATCGATTGTTTCTGATCATGATCCCCGTTTTACTTCAAGATTCTGGAAAAGTCTTCAGAAATCCTTGGATATTGAACTTTATTTGAGCACTACCTACCACCCTCAAACAGATGGACAATCAGAACGAACTATTCAAACCTTAGAAGACATGTTGAGATCCTGATCACTTGACTTTCAGGGTATGTGGGATCAATATATACCTCTGGTAGAATTTTCCTATAATAATAGCTTCCATTAGAGTATTCATATGGCACCATATGAAGAATTATACGGAAAGAGATGTCGTACACCAACCTGTTGGGATGAAGTTGGTGAAAGAAAACTTGTAGGCCCAGAAATGGTGGAGGAAACGATGGAAAAGGTGAAGGTAATCCAAAATCACATCAAAGCAACTCAAAGTAGGAAGAAGAGCCATGCTGATAATCGAAGGAAGGATTTGGAATTTCAAGTCGGTGATCATGTTTTCCTGAAAGTATCTCTATGGAAGGGAGTCATACGTTTTGGTAAGAAAGGTAAATTGAGTCCCAGGTACATCAGACCTTTCGAAATTCTAGAACGAATTGGGACTGTAGCTTACCGATTGGCAATGCCGCCAAGTCTCTCCAAAGTTCACTATGTGTTCCATGTATCTCTGTTGAGGAAATACATGCCTGACCCAACGAATGTACTAACATATGAGGAATTAGAACTCAAACCCGATCTATCTTATTGCAAAGAACCCATCAAGATTATTGATACGAGATAACAAGTACTGAGAAACTGGACGATGCGTCTGGTAAAAGTTTTGTGGAGAAACCATAAGATGGAAGAGGCAACGTGGGAACCCGAGGAACTTATGATGAAGAACCACCAGAGTCTTTTCATGCGGTAGTATTCTAGAAATTTCGAGGACGAAATTATTTTAAGGAGGGGAGAATGTAACACCCCAAGCTTCTACGATACGCTTCTCTTTGAATAATGCAATGCATGTGTTGTAGCAACATCGATTTCTAACTCACACCACAACCAATCAAACTAGCCGTTATGAATAGTAATACCTAATTTTTGAAATTTTATAAATTTTATCTCTAAAAATGGACTTCGTTTTTGGATTCGGAGTATCAAATTTATCTTAAGGTGAAATTTTTTTACTTTTCGGATAACTTTAATTTTTTGATGAATAGTGAAAATTACTAAATTTTAATTAAAAACAACATTTTTAATAAAAATAATTAGTAGTGATAAATTATGAATTTGAGTGGTTTTAAATTATATTTAGAATATATTTTTACCATTTAATATAATGTTGGTCATTGGAAATAATTTCACAATTAAACCGAACATAAACAAGTATCAATCTTTTGATATTTATTATATCTTAAAAACGCGCTTTTTGTTTTGACAGCGGGAATTAATTTTAAATTAATTTCTGCCACTTCTGTGTTTTGAATTTGGAAAAATGGATTCTATATTTGGAATCAGGATGTTCAAATTGTGTAAATAGGTAACTTTTATTTTTAGACATTTTGAATAATTACTTCGGTAAATATTTTATTTACCATGGTTAAAGGGTAAATCCAGTAAATGAGGGTTAAAAATAATATTATAATAGTAACAAATTACCCTAAAACGTGTTCTAACCTTATTGGTTGATACATGTCCGACTATGGGAATATTTGGGTCGATTTTGGGACCCCATGGTGTCACTTGTAAGTGAAAGGGACACTTTATTTTAATTAAGTTAAAATGAATACAAAAATGACACAAGCATATATCTTTTAGAACAACAATTTTTACATAGGGTTATATATGTTGGATTTTTGACTATAAATATTAATTATAATGATAAAAATATTTCATACATAATGGTATTTTATTTAAAAATTTTAGACATTAAATAATTTAATTTATTTATGACACAATGGTGATGCAGTAATTACCATAATAGTGAAAAATTAAAATGATTGATATTGTAGATACCCAAATAAATATAATTTGAGGATTTTTATGAATTAAAATAATTTTCTAGGTTACTATGACATTTTAGGAATGATTTAATTAACTTTTTTCGAAGTAAAAATTCTGTTATGATTTTTACAAAACTAAATTATTGAATAGTGTCAAAATTGACATAAAAGAGTTTTTAAAACAAATATTATATTATTAATTGATATTAAATTCCTAAAAATCTAAGGTTCGGCCAAAAGAATTATATAATGATAGGTGTATCATTAATGGACCACTTGGGGGTCTCTTGGATGTATATAGTAAGTTTATTAACCATATAATATAAAAATACAAAGAGACGTTGTAAAAGTGAAACTAATTAACTAAGAGTAAATAATTAATGATAAGGTTAATATAGTAAACCAAACCTGTCTAAATTCTATTGGTTGAGTGGTTTTAGACCCATCCCCACCTTAAACTTTAAATAATCCACTTTGTATCCATTAGAAACCGAATACGAATTTATTATAAAATAATATTTCTAGCTTTTCCAAAGGTTCCCCTCACCCCTCTTATAAAAGGGCACTCCCCCTTCTCTTTAATTCACACCTTCAAAGCCTTTTGGTTCGGCCAAACTCTTCCCAAATACTCTCTTAACTTCCATCACTTCATCCTAGAGTCCTTACTTTAGTCATAAAGCCAACCTAAGAGCCTTTTTGATCAAATCAAAAGGAAGAACCCAAAGAAGAGGTAATGATTTCACCACCCTTTTCCAAGTTCCTTTCTTCTTCCACTTCTTCTTCCTTTATTATTACCATTATAAAATAAGAACTCCAGTATCTTATATATACTGTGATGTTATTATAAATATGTTACAACCATATTCAGTATTCTATCCATCCTTTGAATAACATGTCACCATACGTGCGTACGTACGGCTTACCGTCTCCACGTCGTGGTGTAATTTTTATTCAATAAATTATTATTTGGATGGGTATAATAATGATGTGTAAATCATGTAAATAAAAAATATAACATGATAATTATTCTATATATATTATATATCATCAAATTATATATTATTTTAATATCAAAAGAATAATATTATCGCTCGTGCGTACGTACGGACTACCGTCTCCACGAACGCGATGAGATTCATTCTCCATCGTATCCATTCAAGTATAATTCTCATTTAATGATTAATAATAGTATCTAGGGACTTGATATCATTCTGTATATGATTAAGATACAACCTATCCATGACAAATATATCTTACGTGACAAAACATATAAAATAAAATGAGTAAGTTAACACCCGAAACAAAGATAATACTAAGATATTATTAACAAATCAATGTTAAAAGATCATATATGATATCATATTAATGTATATTATTCTTGTATAATTTAATAACAATTATTTCACCATTATACAGGAGGTTAACCTACCCCAACCAAGGAAAAGTACAAGGTAAGTGTTTATTTCGCAATCTCTTCAATATCCGAGGTTGTTTATACGTAATAATCTACTGGGATCTCCTTATCATCCACATTCATGTTTCTTAAAAATGTATTTCAAAACATTTTTACTATTTACAAGAATATGGTTTAAAGTCATTTATACCCTTTTTTGAATTTTTATAATATTTTTATAAAGGAATCTTTCCTTTATTTTCCAAACAAAGTGCTTTTTAACCTTTTCAACAGAATTAAGGTAAGAATGTTTTTTAACTTATACGGCGGGTGCGGCTATTTTCCGCCGTTATAAAATCATCGAAGCTTCCCTTACAATATTATAAGAATATTTTCAAAGAAAATGTTTCATTTTATAAATGCATTACTCTTAAATGAATTCAAAATAGAAAGAGATATTTCTCTAAAAAGAGTTTTGATTTCATCTATGTCAACATCCTTTGATGGATTTTACGCTTATTTGAAATTGATTTATTATGATAAAAAACTTCTGTATTGTATTGAAGGTTTTTTGATATGTTTGACTGTGGATGTGTTATTTTTATACCATTCATAGTTTATGGATGAAGTATTTCTTATGCTAAATTTAATACGAATGTTTATGTTATGTTTAAACCTTTTCATATGGGAATGCATTGGACTTAATATGTGACGGGTGGAGCCCGCTATAGCTCCTCTATGCATCGGTTGGTCTCACGAGACAAACTAGTGTCTTGGCACAAGGCCTTGGCAAAATCTTATTTGTAGTCTTGGCATGAGGTCTTGGCTATGTGGTTATGATAGTCTGGCATTATGCATTCCATCATTATGAAAGTGTTTATTGATATTGCATGTGATTATTCGATTAGTATAATATCAATGTGAATAATTAAATGGAATTATTTCATTTCATTTTTGCCATAATATTTTGAAGTTCAAGTTTAAAAGGATTTTGTTTTAGTTATACATTGCCTTAAATGTTTATTCTTATTTATGAAAGTTTCCTCTATATTATTATCCTTAATGGGCATTTAAGCTCACCCCTTTCAATGTTTTATTTTTTCCAAGATGTGAAGAAGTAATTTATGAATGACCTGCAGGGATAGTATGTGGGGATGTGAGTGTGGACTATGAAGAAAATATGTTGTTGTAGTTTTCATTTTTATGATGTAATGTAAGACTTATGAATATATCTAGTGTTTCCAAGGCTACTAAACTAATCGGTCTTTCGAGATTTGATCTTTCTTGTGATTATGCCAATGTTATGTAATAATGCATCGACTCTGGGTAACTAGGGTCGGGGCGTTACAGTACTAACATCCTAGATAATGGGGATCGAGATATCTCTTTCTTTTTAAAGTGATAAATATTTTCTTAATCATTCAATCAATGTCATACCAAAAATAACACACCAAACACAAGCTAACTCACCAAAAAATAAATTTCATGGTTTCCATATTACATAAAATTACATAATCAGATGATACACATTGATAATTATCATAATTTGAGATACCAATATGTGTTCTCATATATAGAAACAACCAATTACACCTAAAACATGCGGTGTTTCTATTAACAGTTCAGTCCTCATTATATCCTTTACTCAATATCACCAAACACAAAATTCATGTGAAGAAGTATCAATTATTATCATCCCACATCACTTGATGGTAATAAATCATCTATGTATTGTCAGTATGATGTATCTATACTATATGATATATGTTTAAGATTACTGTCATAGTATCTCAAGGTTCCCATTATAACCGGTAATTGTTATAATCTATTGAGATAAATAATCTAAGGAAATTGCCATGTAAATAGTAGAAATAAAATAATAAACACAATGATGGTAAGAATAAATCATGTATAAAACTCTATATGCATGATATATCAATCAAAAGTTCTGTTCAAGTTAGTTCTAGGGCACCCACTTTCACAACATCTTATTCCATCCTTATCTGACCGACGTCCTGCTATACTAGAGAATGATTGCAAAACCATACTCATCTCCTATATGAGGACCCCATAAATAAGTGAGGTTATATTATAAATTTATATTCTCATCCAAAAATACATATAATATTCATAAAATAAATTCACCTTTTGAAGAACCATCATCATAAAATCCACTATTTTGGATTCCCCATTTTCTTGAAATCACACATGCACACAAAAATCTAGGAATTCATTTCCATCGAAATCTACCCACACTAAATCATACTATAAAAATTATTTTTCAGTCATGTATAATCATGTTAAAACTACTATAAAATTATTTAAAAAATTTTGTATCCCATACCATAAAATTCACCATACAAAAGCATGTAAGAGAAGCCACTTGCTTCAATCATCACACTAAAGTGAAATATTTTTTCCATAATCATGATCTAATCTCTATTAATTCTTATTTAGAACCTAGAACCAAAATATTTGATTTTTAAAACAAAAAATAATATTTCATTAAACCATATTAATATAGTGTTTCCATTAATATAGAAATTAGAATGAAAAGAATATGGGAGGTCCAAAATTAAACTACTTTGATTTAGTATTCAAATTCCCAAATATTCAATAGAAATGATAATTTTTGGTATATATACACTAAAAATATCCCTAGAACCACCCAAATCATTTCCCACATGTAAAATAAGTGTAATGTGATTTATTTTAATATTTCTGGGTGAAAAAAAATCAGGGTCAGTTTAAATGAGTGCATATTGAGATTGAATGATTAGCCAAACCATGAATGAGGCCATATCTTAACATCCTAAACTATATGGTTGTACACATAATTTTAATAAATCTTATACCTAACAGTACTTCTTCCATTAGTCTCCCATTTCTATCAATCACAATTCCCAAGTTATGTTGAAAAGTTATCCAACCATTCCACTTCCTATGAGACCTCCCAAAATCCTTACAAAAAGATAAATCTCACTCTAAAACTCTGTAAGCTATAAAAAAAATAAAAAAAATCATACCTAAAATGGGGTTCAAATAACAACATAACCATATTTTATTTTGAGATATTGTAATCTCAATATAATTAACATTTTGTTCATACTCACAATAAAATTCAATTTTCTCATAGTTAATGCAATGCTCAATAATGTTTTCATCGGTTCAGTTTTGTTTTTTCACACACCCTTTCAATATTTTCATGTAATTATCTACTAGATAAATCTATATTAAATAAATCATACTATATATTTATACCTAATTAACCAAGTCAATGGTTATGTGGCTCATGATGTTAAAGAAATAGGGGGGATATTTTTCAAGCTCATATAATGTTCTAACAATTTGAACTTAGAATATTGGTAACTCCATGGGATCGATCACCGTATAGTAAATATAATTAAATAAATAACATATTATTATGATTATGTTTCATTCCATATTTTTTAAGATAAAACATATAGTCACCGGAATAAAATTATCCATTAACATATGATAATCATGCTATTTTAAACCCTTCAACTTAAGGTTTTTCATTGAAACAGGCTTAGTACTTTTAGAAGACCATCATTTAAAAATATTAATTTCAAAAATAAACCCAAGAAAAAGATTAATTTCCCATTATATATAATTTATGAGTTGTTAGATGAATAAATATATTAGGTCTTTTTTCAGAGGTTACAAGCCTTCTCTTGTTCCTAATGAAACCATGTCTTACCATATATTGATGTCGTGATTATATTTTCATGGAATTTTAAGCTTTATATCAATGATGTTATATCATAAATTCTTTTAAGTATATTTTATATCAATAAAATTTATCATATCCAATTCCTTAATATATGAAAGTTCAAATAAATTGACTTATTTTTTGAATCACTTTCCACAAGGTTCTTTATAAAATGTTTTCAAAATTAAATATTAAAATATTTAAAATTTTCAAATAGTTTCTCACTAGTTTGAATTAGTTTGGATTCATAAAAGGAAGAACCATATAGGATTTTTTCATAGCAGCTTCTGAGTGTGTGTACCTTCTCAAGAAAACTACCAGGGGTGACATTTATTTAAATCCTTGTGTTAAAACCCCTTTGAAACCATGGATTGGGGTTTCATTGGTAATGTATTTATAAGACTTGTCTTTGATGAGATATTTTTTCACTAGATAAAAACTCTTTTGAGCTCATTTCACATCTAAATTCACATTAATGGGTCCCATGAGGGATTCTTTACTTTATCAAGAGGGGTTAGACCAGGTGACCCCTATCTCTCATTCTCTTTTCCATTACATAGGACTAACTTAGAATGTTTTTTCTTAATATGATGGATGAGGGTGATTTGAAGACTATAAAATATTCAAGAGGTTTATATGCTCCTTTAAATTTTTTCAATGTTGATAAAATCATTCTCATTAAATTGAGAGACAAAAATAACATCAGTAATATAAAAAATTCTCTCATTCATTATGAATAAAGTTCTGAGATAGTAGATTATATAGAATAAATATTTAACTTATATTGGGAAGAGAATCTCTACCACCAGAAAATTGAGTATTATCATGGAATATGAAATAATAGAAGATAATCTCCTTTTTACTTACAATGGAGTTCCCATGTTTTGAGGATGACCTTAGGATGGTTACTTTAATTACATTCACTATAAGATTATAAGTCTTATGACCTCATGGAGAGGTAAATCAATTTCAATGGTAGGGAGGGTTTTATTTATAAAAAATATTATTATTTCTAAATTTCTTTATTCCTTTATGGTGTTTAAATTTCCTATATCTCTACTTAAAAACAATAATACCTCCATTAAGAATTTTTTCTGGAGTAGTGTCATTTTTGAAAAAAAGGTTATCACATTTCCAGGGAAATAATTTTGAAAACCTTATTTTCTTGGAGGTATTGGGATTAAAAACATCTTTAACTTCAAAAAATCTATCCAAGTGAATTTTTTATAGATGCTGGTAAATGATAAATAAAACTCCCTTGGCTTCCTTAGATTATGATTCCAAGGAAAATTGAAATCTCGAAATAAAAATTGATTGGAACCTTCAATTTTTCCTTCCTTTTAAATCCATATTCTAAAACATTTCTATGAAATCTCATTGATTGGTTAATAAGAATTATTCTTATTAGTTATTGTCCATATAATTAGATAGGTATGCCCCTAGTTGATCTGCTATATTAATCTATTACAATGGTTGATACAAGTAACACCATCAAAGAACAATTGGATTTATTTGGATCTCTTCTAGATATGATCAAATCAAATGTTAACATTCATAACTTCATTTATCATGAGTATTTGTTAATCTAAGAACCGACGATGGATGGAATTATCAATACTAAGCTAAATTATAGAGATCTTACTCAAGAAAAAACAGATAGTTGGATCAGATCGTTAAATAAAAAATGGATATTTACCTCTAGATTTATGTTAATATATATATATATATATATATTGGAATTCTTGAAGCTCTCATTCAATACAGCTCTTCAATCATTATGTATTTACCTCTTCTAATGATTCACCTTATTCCATCAGCATAGGGAAGATATGAATCATATCTTCTTATATTTTTTTATATCCTTATAACTCCGGCAGACAGTATTTGACATATTCGATATTCATCCACCCATTGATGATACCAACCAAAATCCCTTCAAAGAGTTCTCTAGATTTCCACTCTCTCAGAAACTTATTAATATATTTTAGGTGGCATACATTTAACTCATTCATGCAATTTATCATGGTAGGAATAAGAATATTCCTGAGAAGATATCTTTCAAAATTCAATCTTCCTTTGTGAAAATTATTGTGGTAGTGCATGTTGTTAATTATCAATAGTATGATCACTACAATAATTATATTCTTGATTTCTTAGTTCTAAAATAACTTAATATTGTAGGTATTTTCACCTTCCTCTTGGCACTCCTTAAGTAATTTGGAACTCACCATTTATTTGTTGGATTAAATGAGACTATGATGGGGCATATAAAGGAAATATAGGCCTAGTGGGCCTTAGATATATCTTTAGAGACTCTAATGGTGATTTCATGGGTTGTATTTATGGTCACTATGTAACTGCCTCATCTCCAGAAGTCAGAATTATTGGCCTAATCAATGAAGTTGACATGGAAAGACAACAAATCTGGAATAATTTATGGATTGATTGTGACTCTACAACTTTTCTTTAAGCTGTAAGAACTGGTAATTTCCACGTATTGTGGAAGATAACTTCCTAATGGATCAAATTCTAGGAAATTATCTAATTAATGAACTATTTTTATCATCAATGCATTTCATGAAGATAATTATATTCTTGATGATCTTGAAAATAAAGTGGTAGGTTGTGATGGTCTTATCTTGTCCAATTCCATATCTGAGGAGTTGATGAATCTTTTTTTAAGAGATAAATATAAAATTCCATCTTTTATACTGGTGTAACATTGTTTCTTTAAAGAAAGGATAATTTTCCTTTAGAAAATTTCTCACCAATTTAAAAAAATAGTTTCTCACCAGTTAGGTGATAGGTGGCTCATTTCTTATAAGTTCTCATCAAAATATTTTCTTAACCTATTAAAGTGATTCTTTTGATACAACCATTTATGATGCCCCAAATATGCATTATTCATTTCAAGTTTCAAACTTATCGAATAAATTCATTATTCATAATAAAAATATCTACATTTACCTTTCATTTTATATAATGAAAATTTATTATAATGTGTAAAATCATTGATTTTACCAAATAACATGGTTATCAAGTGAGAAATTCATTTTATGTTTACATCATACACCATTATAACTTTTTTCAATAGTTTATTCAAAATATTAATTAAAGAATCGAAGAATTCATTAATATCATTTATTGGTTGTTTTTCCCTTGAAATTAATATAAACAACATTATATATCCATGTTTCATCTATAGCTGAGTAGGAAAGTTATAAGTGATTTAAATAATTAGTCATATAATATGAATACTACTTTGAAGCCCATGTGGATTTATTATACCGGTTAAAAGTATAAGTTGCATGCTTTTTTATTCTTATAGAAATTCAAGATATATAAAATAAAACTTATTCCCCTAAGTTTAATCAGTTTAATGTTTAAGTTTTCCATCTATAATTCCATAATTAACATTCCATGTTAAATTTATTGGATCATCGACACTACTACATAAGTATTTTAATCTTTTTATCATGGGAAAGTACCATAATTTTTTCTTCAAACACATTTCATTCACTTTATATCATTATTCACTAAATTTAGGTTAATTTATTATTAATTTATTTATGATTTTAAGTAATAAAAAATCATTTAGATAAGTATGTATCTTTTAATAACATAATCTAATAGAGTTTTATATTTATTTTGAATCATGTGTTTTTCTTGAGAGCGTGTTTCCCTCTTGTTTCATATCATTCAAAAATGAAAGAGACATAGTGACACTTGAATTGATCCAAAAAATTTACAATTTAAAGTTATAAAACATAAAAACTCTCAATAATTTAGTAAAACTAACAAATTTACTATAAAAATTAATCAAAGTGTCATTTTTTTACTTTGTAAACATTTTAGGATAATCATTGAGTTTCTCTTTAATCACAATGCTTATCTTTAGAAGACAATCTCTATTTGATGAGACTTTATCAATATCAAAGGAAAATTTTATATCACTATAATCATGTATATGATTCCTTACATTTCTTGTCTACTTATGTTTATTCCAATAGAGGTACATTCAATTAATTCCATGATACACTGGATATTATTCTATATCTAATATTATTAACCACATTAACTTACCATATTTTATAAAAGGAAATATGATATTGTCCCAATATTACATGGTGTGAGGATTTTCAGTGCACATAATCAACCTTTGGATTTCTACAAGTGGATAATTATTATAGTATATATAATAATATTTCACTATAAAATAATTTATTATAAAAAATTAATTATATTTATTAATGTTTCTATAGATCTTAAAACAAAATAACCACATCTGTTGTGGTTATTACATTTGTAAAATTATGAAATATATCATATTCAATCCACAAACTAGCATCCCCAATGTGTTATTTCTTATATTAATTTCAATTTCATTTAAAATATTTTTTAACCATTTTTATATCTATATATTTTCAATAATTAGATAATTTAAAATAGTATTCATAGTAAAATGGTAAAATATATTTATTTGTGAATGATTGGGAAACTTTCATGGTTTTAGAATATTTACAAATATCATGAAGGGGTGGTTTCCTATCATGTTTGTAAAACAAATTCACATACATCATGAAGAGGTGGTTTATAAACCACTTACTTCGCTAGGTCTACTTACATGGATATATTTTATGATCCTTTACTACTTAGAATCCCTTATAATATATTTTATTTATCTTTTATTAATAAATAACATATAAAGTGTTGTTCTTGTTGTTCATCTAGGTCCAACGTGGATCATATCATGTTAAAAGCTTTTGTCCGTTTTCTTTTTTCTTTTATTCTTTGAATCATTCTCATTTTAATCTTCCTTACCAAGTCTTATCCCTATTTTTCGAAAACATTAAAATTTAACTATGAAAATCATAACCACCATTATAAGTTAGTGTCTCCTTGGCTATTGAATGCATATTACTTATTCAATGAAGTAAATAACAAAATACATGTCAATCTAACATGCAATGTGATTGATATGACTGAAAGTTTATTTTTTCAGTTTAAAACTAACATTTTATTTCAAAACATGCATCACATAGTCAAAATCAAGAAAATATTCTTATATTATCCTGATATTTTATGAAAATAATCAATTATTCAATTGTGACTTATAGAAATTAATTTCACATTAATATAACATATGGTGTACTTGACAAAACTGAAAGTTCATTTTTTCAAATTAATTTTGAAATTTTATTTTAAAACATGTGTCACATATTAAAAAATAATCAAAAAAATTTATTTTCAAAATACTTTAGGAAAACAAACCTTGATTCATTTGTGACATTTGGGAATTAACAACATGTCAATTCGACACATCGTGTGCCCAATATGAATGATAGTGCATATTTTCAATTATAATTTGTTTTAATTTATTTATATAGTATTACTAGAACAAGAATTTCATTTATTATAGAAACATTCCACTTTTTTATAGGGTTTTTTTGATCATTTAATAAGTAATCCTACGAGTTAAATTTATTCTCTATTGGTTTTAATTATTTTTGTTTATAAGTGGATTGGATATAAATGTAATTGTATTGTATTGAAATGATTTGATGTAAATCTATTTGTATATAAATATTATACTGAAAATATATTATTAATTAGATGGAATTATTTAATTACTATAATTTTTAACTTTTTTCAATGGATTTTATTGTGTGCTATTTATATATCCACACAATGCTGTCGCCGATAAGACCATTATCAATGTTAGAATTACCACTGATAAAATATGACTTTTATCAAAGCTAATACTAGCATTTATAAAAGTGGCATTTTATCAGCACTAAAACTAGTACGAATAATGGATTGATTTGTTATCACTTTTTTAACACTAATATAAATATTCATCATTTATTATCATTTATATTATTAGTGATTTAAAAGCACTAAAAAATCCTTAGTGCATATTTTTAAAAAGAGTTTCTTTACATGTATTATATAGCTTAATTGGGTTTTGTAAATAAAAAATAGAAAATTTACACTATAATTTATCAATTTAATATGTACATTGTCAATTTATTATTTAAATTTATAGTTTATAGTGTAAATAATTTTATAATAGTGTATATATTCATTCATTAATAAATAAATATATATATATATATATATATTAACAATATTATAACATTATTATATAAATAATAATGATTTTACATGACTTTTATAGATAATAATATTGATAATATGTATAAGAGATGTTCGATAAGGATATAAGTGTACAAAGGACATGAATTGATTCTGGTCTTCTTAAGAGAATGGGTGGCTTGATCCATCAAAATTTCTAACTTATTTAACTCCATTTTATTCTGTGTTTTTTTTTAAAAAATAAAAAATGGAATAGATGGATATAATGAACCTCAAAATTTGCCTCCAATAGGCCACAGGTAGATGACTAGCACCAAGGGTATATAAATCACACATATAGGAGGCATTACAATAAATATAAATTTAAGGATAAGATATAAAGTTAAAAAAACTAATCAAATCCATATCATAAATGAAAGATAAACCATCCCACAACATGAATGTAATGACATGTAAAACTAATATAACTAAAATAAACTAAAAACAATCATATGGAAGTGACCAAAAACATCAAAAACTCTGAAAACTAATAAAAAAATACATTGATCTAGTAACTTCCATCCCAATCACCAATCATCTCCTATTAACTTGTAAAATAGTTATATATATATGGTGAGAATAACATGTATACTCCATAGGATCCTCCCCAAAACCTCTCATAAAAAATGTGAAAAAAAATTCTAAATCCCTGTGTATAAATAAATGAAACCAACACATTGATTAATTAGTTATTTTATATTCTCATACTCATCATCCCATCATATGCCTTGTGCAACCATCTCAATAGTAACCAAATAGTAGTATGTAATCCACTATAACCCATCTAATTGTATCATACCTCAAGCCATCATAGCACATGCAAGTACACCCATGGGAATCCATAACCACCATGTTTGGATACAAGTATGTGTTATAAACTCAGGGAATTATATCCCTCATATAAATTTATAGTAGACCTAATTTCCATCATGGCCCATGTGATAACAAACCCTATACCTCAAGCCATTACTGCCCGGGTATTCCCACAACATAATACAACTCAAGAGAGAGTGTGGAGAGGTAGTAATTAGTCTTCTATTCTCTAACAAACCTATATGTTAGTGAAAACATCCCACAAAACACTTTGGTTTTGATTTCCATACCAGCTTTGGTGAGGTACCATATGAAATCAGAAAATATAAAATATATCACACACAGTCCATACTAGAAAACTACCTAGCCTTAGACTCATCTGTACTTATCATTTAATAAGACAATTGGTTGTCACTACTAAGGTCTAGATCAAACAAGCATACAAGAAACAAGTTTTATATCAATAGATTAATTAACCATTAAATAATTTTTTTTTAATTTTTTTTTCTAAGATTAATACTTTAATCTTATAATTCTACTACCTTCTTCACTCCAATTCCTTACTAATTTTCTCAAGTATTTCATCAGCATATATCATCAATAAAAACAATCCTCGTTATTTAATAAATTCAATTTATTAATTCATAAAATTCCACATACTCTAGGACTCATCATAGGATACCTAATTAAAAATGTGAATCCATGCATGAAATCAAACTGTTTCAAGTAGTTAGAAAATTATATTCATTATTCAGCCATCTGGATAAATAATTTAATCAAGAAAGAAAGTGTATTAATGAGTAAGCCTCATTCTAAACTTTTCTCGACCGTTTAGTGTCATTACCACACCATTTATCATATTATAATTTTTCCGACCATCACCAGTATCAACTGTCACTAAAACCCTGGGCTCCCATCCGATTTCTCAATATATAACCAACTAGTACTATAGATCATGCCTCCAGCCCATTTCTTATCATATCATTCCAATTGTACTAGGTTATCAATCTTACACACCAAGTATATAATTATCCTAGAGCTTTTATATATAATAACTATATATTCCCCACATAAACTTAAAGAAAACTAATTCCACAGAAAAAGGAATTCAAGAATCCAATAATAAAAAATGAGTTCATTCATCCCCAAAAAATTATTCTTTAGAAAAAAAACACTTTTAATTAAATATTAAATCGACTGGTTTATTATGTATTGGCTTTCCAAAGTGGTGCATGATTTGTAGGTCAAGGATTTCAGACCCATTTTCATTGGGAATATCCAACCTAATATTTTTTTGGAAAACTCTGACCACTATAATTGGAAATATTTCTAAAGGAATTGTATCACCAAATCCATTTTTTATCTTATGAATGAAGATTCAATATTGTTTGTACACTGCCTAATAGGGTTATATAATCCTCCCAAGTAAGTCCAATCATGGAAATATTTTTCTCAAATTAGACATCTCAAAGGCCTTTAATACTCTAAACTCGAATTTAATTTTTACAGGTCTCCAGAATTATGGGTTTTCTTAAAAACATATATGTTTTATTCGCTATTTGTTAAGGAGTTCCATGCTATTTTTTTCTCAATGAATCACCTAAAATATTTTTTGGTTGTTCTAGGGTTTTAATACAGGGTACCTCTTATCATCTCTCCTCTTTCGCCTAGTTGAGGAATACCTTAGTTAATGCCTTATTCATGAAGTTTAATGGAAAGAACTCACCCCCATAAAGAATAATAGGAAAATTTGGGTTCCTTCCCATATATTTTATGTTGATGAAATCCTCCAATTTATTGAATCAAATTAGGTATCATTGGATTCCATTATAATCATCTTCTCACATTATGAACAGGTGTTTGGATAAGTAATTTTTTGGAGTTAATAAATGGTTAGTTCTTAGAAAGGCCACTCTAATGTTTCTAAAATATATATTGTAAATATTGTACATGTCAAGAAAGGGGAGATACCCTTCACTTATCTTGGAATACCTCTCTTATCAGGTAGAGTTAAACCAATCTATTTGGAATTGATTTCCATAAAGATCACCACACAACTTGTTGGATGGAAAGGGGATACCCTTTCACAATAAGGTAGAATTTTCCTTATAAACCATATTATTAACTCTATGTTTATATAATATTTTTAGGTCTATAAATTTATTAGGGAGTTTATCAAGCACTTAAACACTAAAATTGAGAAATTTATTTGGTCGGGTTGTATCCATGAGAAGAAACTTATCATAATTTTTTGGAACAAATGTTATAAACCTACTAACACATGAGGGTTGGCATTAAAATATCATGATTTTCAATTATTCCCAAGTGGCCACTTATACATGGGACATTATTAATTCTAAATAGGACTATACTGATTATATTATGAGTCAAACCATTGATCATCTACATAGGGAAAACTAGTTTTCATGGGATCCTCAGTTTGGCCTACTATCAGAGATGCTTATGAGGACATTATGAGGGATACTCAATGGGTTCCCTCTAAATATTCAAATCTAAACTTCTAAACATTCTCATGGATTAGCTCTCCAATTATTGATGTTTTTTAATATCATAACTCTATGATTAAAATTTATATTTCTGATTCTCTTGCTTATATAGAACGGGTTGGGAACTTCCTTCCTTAAAATACAAGGAATGAAATAAACTCCTTCAATTTCAAGGAATGGGATGTTCTTTTCTTGTGTCTATCCAAAATAAGATCTCTCAATCTATAGTATTTTTTACCAATTTATTTATGGTTCTAGTAAAGAGTTACCTCTATGGATGAATCTTTGCAAATAGACTTTCATACCTCTATCAAGGTATCTCCATATTTAAAAGATATGACTTAATAGGATTCCAAAAAGATATAGACTCCAATCGGTTGGATGGAAGTCCCCCTCTTATTGTTTGTTCTATAAAAGAAATGGTGAAACTGAATAGTATATTTTCTATAATTCCCCTTTCCAAGAGTATATGGGAGTAGGTTGAACATATCATTCACTTCTCATATAAAAATAATTGATGATTGAATGATTTTTTGTATTTATTATTCAATCTAGACAATATATCAAATGTGATTAATATATTTTTCTAATTTATAGATATTGTCTTTCACTATTTATGTATAGTAAGAAATGATATTATTTTAAATGAAATTAAACCGAAAATTATCATCCCTCGTGTGGGTTTATTTGAGGACATTAAAATGGATTCAAAGATAAAAAATGGTTATATGAATAACATAATGAATGACTTTATCGTCATTAAACTATTGGGTATTAAATGTGTCCCACAAAAACAAACTTCTAAAAAATATCTTAGGTGTATTCATCCACTTCCATAATGTATTAGGTTTAATTTGGATGGAGCATCTCATGGTGCACCTAGCCATATAGTATGTGGTTCTATTTTCAAAACCAATAGGGGATTTATCATGGGATATTTCCAAAAAATCTTGGGCACTTTCAATTCCCTTGAACTGGAGCTTTGGGATATGATTCATGCATTCAAGTATACTCAACATTTTGGATGGGGTAATCTATAGATTGATAGTGACTCTACTTAGGTGGTTAATATTCTTAGGCATCTATGAATAATGGTTACTTGATATCTCTTCACTAAATGGGTATCCTATTTTGGATTACCTAGGTACAATTAAATTTGAAGTTACTCGCATCTATAGAGAGGAGAACATGGTGGATGATTCCTTGTATAAGCATGTAGGGTAAGATGTGAATTCATTTTGGTCCATATCTCTTGATAATGGTTTTCTTTATTTACAATTATCCAATATTAGTGGTGATATATACACTCATTTATAAGATCTTATTATTCCAACTCTTCCTTATTTTGATTCATAGAATTTTATGGTAATGGGTATTTAATCTATATCTCCCACCATCTTGAATTATTATTATTTATAATTATTAATTATATTAATTAATTATAAAATGTTGTTTTTAAAATAACATACAATTAAAATTTCAATAAATATATAATATAGATTTTAGTTTAAAATTTATGAACTGTGGGGAAAGTGTCATTGTTTTTTGTGTCACTATCTAGGATTCTCCTATGTGTTATAGCATGGAATATAGGGAGTGTTCCCATACTATTTCTATTGATTTCTATGATCTAGAATATTCCTTTCATACATAGTATTTGTTATATTTACCTCTACATCGTCCTATGGGATAGGTGGTGTATTTGAGGTCTCATTGCTTGTACCCTTTCTTACTTAGAAGAAAAATGGTTATAGTCTAGAAATATATCACATGTGGGATTACAAAGATTTCTGGATAAAATCTTCTCCCTTATTGGGAGATAATGGTTGTTATGTAATAGGTATCTCAAAAATAGGGAAAACTATTGAGTCAAGTATACTATAATCATCAGCTATCATTGCAACATAATCAGATAAAGTAAGGGAGTGTATAATAGAATTACTAATAGAAGTGTTGTGAACCTCTATAACTATAGCCTATGGCTCATCTATAGTAGTAAGTATAGGATTATCTGTATAATCATGATATTCATCCTCCTCATGTTCTACATTATCATGTGGCATGTCTAGTTGAGGATCATTATCATTTATCACATTAACATAGGAATCAGCATCCTATGTCACGTAAAAGAAAAACCAATGATAAATCTAGTACATAAGATGGCATAACACTACCATTAATCTATGAAAACAATTCTAATAAAATGTGAATACATCTATGAGATAATGTATGTGAAGGAATTGTGTGATTTTAATATCCTAAAAAATTATACATTTATTTATATTTAATAAAAGAGTTATTCAAAAGGGAAAGATATAATACCATGTAATGGTTTCATCACTTGTGAAAAAGTAGATATAACAAAAATATAATGTGGAACTGGGGCACATAATCAAGATACTATGATAGATGCATTCACACCATGCATATCCCCTATAATGTAGACTACTAACATTTTTCTCACATATCAATATATTATGCATGATATTACCTCAAGTTAAAGTCTTGATTCACTGAAATAATTAGTACATTTAGTGAATCTAAAATATTGGGTGGTGAGGGAATGGTTTGAAGGAGCATGAACTACCTCATAACTTGATCGACATGGTACCACTCATCCATGCAAAAATGAATAAGAATAATAATGCATGTGTGAAGGAAAACATAATTTTGTAGTAATATGGGAGATTTTAGAGAATATGGCTAACATATGGAATCCGTGATACCACAAATAATAGAAAATAAATATAAATTTAATAAAATAAATCACTTATGAAAAATAATAATAAATTAATATATAATTAATAATCACATACATCATTCGACTGAAGACTTCCAAGCATAAGTCTATAAGTTTTGAACTACACTAATAGATAAGTTGTCTTTTGTTTTCAAGAAGGTGGTGGAGATGGAAATTGAAAGGGTATTGCAGAAGATGAGTGAGGGAGTTTTTTTCATTCTATATGGAAAAGAAACAATGAATAAATACTCTTTGAAGAACATGTAAATACATATTCAATAAGCCTTTAAATGTGATGAGTTGAGAGATATTCTTAAATATAATACAATAGAATGTTCTATGATTAATAGAATCAATGGTCTATAATAGTTCCTATATAGTTTCGGTTGGTTGATAAGGTATTGAGATATAGAGAAGAAGTTTTAAGATTAATTGGAACTAATAATAAAATTTTGGTATGTGAGGCATTGAAAATGGAAAAGTCCTAGAATGTGTGTAAGGATGAATATTTAAATTGTAAAAATGATTATATGTTGTATAATTATGATTTACAATTTGGTAAAGATGATTGAGGATTTTTTTAAAGATCATTTGGGTTTAAGGATGAAATTGAGTTCTGTAAGCATGAATTAGCACTTTGTAAGGATGAGCTGAAATTGTGTAAACATTTTTGAGTTTGCGTAAAGTTCATTTGAACCACTAGTAAAGGTTTTCCTAAAGGTCATTCAGTACCTACTAAGTTCCATCATTGGTAAATAGGAAGTTGTATAAGTGTCAATGGAAATAGTTGTTTTCTATGCAAAGTTTATCAACATCTACATAAAGGTAAACTAGTTTTTCATAAGCTTAAATTGACCTAAGTAAGGGTAAGAATAAAGGAGTATGTTGTTATGTATGGATTTTTACATATGAATTTCACTAGTATCTTGTATTAAATTCCGAAATAGTATGTATGATTCAATTACTATGTCATATGACTTTACACTTTGTTGATATGAGAGATTTAATAATACTTACAAAGTCTTATGATATATGAGAAGATTTTTAAAATTAATATTCTTGTGAAATAAAAGAATAATTTAGATGATGTTATTTCATTGATCTTTAGGGATTAAATGTCATAGTGTAATTTTTATACAAGAAATTATTGAAGGAATACCAATTGAGGAAGTCTATAATGATGAGATGAGTTTCACACTGTAGTAAAATAGGAATATAAAGTTGGACACACCATTTTCTATGTCAGGATCACTATGAAATGGAGGTAAACATGTTTTGGTTGGTTTTTAATGGTAATTTTGGTCAACATTTAGGAGTCATAAATTGGTTGTTCTGAGACTACAAAGGAAATTGGAAGAAGGACATAAATCTTTCTATTTTAGTGACCATTTCAATAAAAATGTTCACCTATGAGAAATTAGAAGCTGAGATATGTAATAGAGGAGGTTGTGGTGTATTTAATAAGATTATAAGTATTGTAATCAAAATTTAAAGTAACACATCCTAGTCAATTTCGAGTGACCATTTTATAAATCCCTCAAATATAGAAATAAATAGAGATACAGCACAGGGACCTCCACATCGTAGGAAATTTCATGTTCCAGCATGATTCATGTTGGCATGAAATAAATTAAATGAATCTTGGATTTTTGCAGAAGATTAAGACACAAATAATTAAATTACACATGATAAAGTTAGTCTGATACATAAGATAAAAAGTAAATATTGACTTGATAATTTTAAAAATACATTATTAACCAATTTCTAATGAGAAACATTTTCTACGAAGATTTGTAGAGCATAAATGATTTAATATTATGAAAATAATATTATATATATATATATTCATGATATATATATATATATATATGTGAATATATATATATATATACATGATATAAATATAAATATATTGAAATTGAGAAACCCTTCGATGTTGAAGTAATCTTATGATATTCCATCTAGTTGAAGAAGGAGAACCTAGGAATACTACCATATGATGATTTTTTGGGTATCAAAGAAAGAAAATACCAATTAATTCCACATTTTATATGAATTAAAGAAGAAAAAAATTATAGAGAAAGAGATTGAAGTTTTTACTGATGTCTACATTTTTCTTCTAGACTCTTGAACAACCATTGTGACTAAATAATCATAGTGAGTTTGAGTGGAGAACAAGTCTAGATTTACATGTGTTTGTGTCAATCATTATTTGTTGGTTAAAGTCAAGTTCACTGGTTCATAGAGGGAACTTTAACTAGTGGTTCCAGTATAAATAATTCCCTTGAATATCGGTGAAACTAGTATAAATAAGTCCATACATTTAGTAAGTGGATGATACCTATCTAAGGGATTTAGATGATACTATCCCAACCATTATTTGTGACTTGAACTTAAATTTTGAACACTTCAAATTAAGGTAATTATAAAATTTTTATACTCTACAAAGTTGAACATGGAAAATAGTGGGTTTTTAAGAGGATAAAAATATTATAAAAAACTTGTGAGTTTTTTTCTATTTTTGTATTGCATGATAAATTGAGGGTTGAATGCATTAGGATTTATAAGTGGTATTATATTTAATCCAGGTTCACCTCTAATTGGATCTACTATTCATTCCTTAATTTTTTATTATAATTAATTAATTTTAGGTTTCAAGAAAATTTTTATGTTCCTTAGATAGAGAACTCAAACTCCATTCCTATTTAAGGTGAATTAGTATTTTTAGCCAAAATAATCAAAAATAGGAAGAAAAAAGAGTAATTGAAATTTAAAAAATATATTAAAGGAGTAAAACAAGGATTTATCACTACTTAAAGCTGATCAATCTATTGGAATTGATTTTTTAAAGAGACTATTTCAAACTGTGGAGAGTATGAAGAAGATGAGTCTATCAAAAACTTTTGAGGATTTCTACTCCCAATTTTAAAGGTATAATAATAATGCTTCTATTTAAGTATTAATATATATTATAGGTTTTTTCAAAGGAATTCTTGATAATAAATCACATCTAGGAAAATAAATTAAAGAAATGGGGGATTCGCTATAAATAAAATTTTAAAAGTGAAACACTCTCATAGACCTTGTGTAAGTAAAGGAATAAGAATTATAAATTTGTAATGAAAATATATCCACGATTGAATAAATATTACAAAGAAATGAATTGGAAAAGTTTTTATAAAAATTATTATTGAATAAGTGATCTATGAATTGTTGAAATTTTATAATACCTCCAAAAATGTTAAAAAACTAAATTGGATGTTAAATAAAAAATTATAAAAGAGATTTATAACTCTACACAAGAATCAATAAAAACGCATGAGGATCAGATAAAATGTATTATTAATGATGGGTAATAAATAATTATATCCATTTATGGTGAGATAAACTCCCTCAACATGAATTATCTTATACTTGATGTAAAATTGAGAAATATAGAAACAACACCAGTAATAACGTGCCAAAATACTAAGAAAAAAGAAGTTGTCACCTATAATTTTATTTAAGAAACATCCCCAAGAATGTATTTAAATAAAATTCTAATCATACTTCAACAATCTCTTCTCAAAATTTGTCCCACAACCCAGAAATAATTTTGTGTTCTAATGCTATTTCATTTATTGTTACAGATTTCATATTGAAATATAAAAAATATAGATAGATAAAAAATTTATTCAATAGAACAATATATCATGGGTGTTTGTTATAATGTCCAAGAAAATATCCTCCCCAAAATAAACCCAAAATGTTGACGTTTTAAACCATAAAAAAGAAATAATCGCAATCTAAAAAAATTAAATAGATTATAATAAAAATGAGGAAAACAATATTTATAGTATATTATAGGTGTTGTTTAAAGTATTATCATAGGAACATTTAATGTTGGAATAATATGTCATTTTATAAATATTTTAGGATTTTGGAAGCAAGGGGAAAAGGTGAAGGAAGGATAACACCAACCATACAAAAGTAGAGTGCAAAAAAATGAGAAATCTTCCACTAAAAAACATATTTAAATCCCTAAATAAATTATAGTATTACATCTATAAAAATTTTCATAGTTATGAGCAATGATGGATTACACACCCCCCCCCCATCATTGATATGATAAAAGAGAAATAATTCCACAATAGAAAAAAATCATGTGAGAAAAGAAGTAAAAGATGCCATAGGAAATGAAAGGAAAAGAATAAAGTTCAAAAAATATATATGAGCAAGTGATTCCCTAGAAGACTGAAAATTAGGAAGTAAAGTGTATATCAGTAAAGGTGAAAATTTTTAATATCGTCAAATGGGCCACACCATGCATCATTGAAATTAATCTATGGAAAAAAATTAGGGATGAAATCATAATATAATAATATAATTAATTCAATAGATATATAAAAGGATTATTTTAATTTTTGACATACTTAAAGAATCGTTAAAGGATATTACCAAAAAGGGTAACATAAATAGTGTAAATAACACAGGTTCAAGATCTATGAAATTTATGTTTATCAATGAGTTTCATACTATTTAGTTTGATTGATTAAAAAAGGATAGACATAATGAAATAGAATAAGAAAATTTTGAATCCAAATAGGTGGTTTCATATGAAGAGGAACTTGAATTTTAAGAGAGGCTTCCCAAGAAATATGAACCAAGATTTCTTGAAAAAAAATTGATGGGTAAAAGTAAACAAGGAATTCTACAATAGATTTCATGACTCATATTATATGTCAATAAGAAATGATAAATAATACTAAAGAAAAAGTAAAAGAATCATCAGATGAGTTTGATTTATTAGTAAAGGTTAATTAAACTATTTCACTCTATAATAGAGATGAACAAATAAGTCAGTAATTCCAATATAACTCATATTTTAAAAAGTAAAGTGGATTTATGTAAGGACCTCACCTAAAACATTATGTATTCTAATGAATTTGAACTAGAATATACTTTCTAAAATTTTAAAGATATTTTAGGTTAAGAGTTTTAAATATTTATTTCATAACTCTTACATAACAATCCGATATATTAAAAACCATGAACTTATACTGAGTGTCCATTTTTTCCACCCAAAAAAACTTTTAAAAATAAATATATTTTCTTTTCATGATATATCTTCACAAATATTATCTTGATCTCATCCTTGTCCCTGATCATCCTTAAATCCCTATGAAAAACATTTTCAAACATGTTATGATCAAAATTAGATCAGTAAGGGACATAAAAAATAAGAAATTTATTAGTTCGGTGAAAAAAATAAAAACCCCATGAAAACCTTATCTTAAAAACACACCTTTTATCCAAAAATATCATCATTTTTCCTTTAAAAGGATCATTATCTAACCTTTTGAAATAAAAAAATCCTTCAAAAATTCATTATAAATCATAGAAACTTCATGTAGGTTCCTTGGGACATACGCATCTTAAAACCCTAATAAAACCCTTACAATTGAAAAAACGATACAATTGACTTCCAATATAATTCTCCAGATAACATATTAATTACCCAATTTAATGTAGCTCTATCTAGATGAAACCATAATATAATCTATATTGGTCTCACCCATTAGATATAATCGGATCTACCCTTTGTAAACAACTTCTAAGGACTATATCATGAATATAACCCTTAAAAAACTCTTTTAAACCCATGTGAAAAACACTTTCGGATATTAAAATACCCATTTATTTTAACAAACCAATTTTTGATACCAAAATACCTAGAAAAAGGGAAATATGGTTTTTCTTTGAATAAAACATTAATGATTACAAAGTAATCTATAATTCAAAATGTGGTTACAGTGGTAGGAAAAGTATTTTGTCACTGTATATGTTAAAATAAAACATTCCTTTTTTCTTTTGTAAAGAAAGTAAAACATTCCGTAAAAGGTTGATTTTTGAAAAACTTTGAAAGAAAGTTCTATAAAATTCCCTTTATAGTTCTTTTTCTTACTGATAACCTTTTTCAAGTTTATTATTCCCTTTATTTTATTTATTACCATGTCATATATGATTACTTATTCATTTAAGTTCATGTCATATGTTTTAATGGTATTCGGTTCATAAGTCTAAAATGACTTTGGTAGGCAGAACATGGTTAAAGAGATCAATTTTCATAATATTCAGAATAATAAACATGAAATAATTATAAATTTTATAAATTAATTATAAATTTGAAACTAATAATGAAATATTATTATGAAAAATGAACTACATTACAGTCATGAAGACGGTAGGTCCTACGTACACATGAGTAACATTTCCATTTTTCAATGATCATTAAGGAAAGAATATAAGGATTATTTTATCTTAAAAATGATAATTATATCATAAATGTAATATTATTTCTTTAAAAATACTTATATATATCATCCATGTGATGTAAGGATGAAAAATGAATCACATTTCTTCATCGTGGTGGTAGTCCACACTTATTCATGAGCAATGTTATCATTTTCAGTAAATAAAAATGCGAGAAACTAAATTATATATTATCTATTAAAAATTATAAACATGTTAGGAATATCATATATATACATTAATTATATCATTATAACCAGTCTTGAGAGACGGTGATGGAAAATGAATTACATCGATTCGCAAGGTGGTAATATTCTATACACATGAATGATGGTTTTGTTTCAATTTTATGGAATATTATATGGGTATATGTTGTTAAATTAATATAAAATAAGAAAATTATATGGAATATGATGGTGTTATTATATAATAATGGTTAATGTAAATTATAAGGAGGTGTAAGAATAAATAAAATAGAAATGATCGGCTAAGAACGATGCCTTTTCTTTAGAAATCCTCCTTTTCTTAGCACCTTAATACCACTATGGTCGGAATTATGCCATAACTAAGGACTCTATAACATGGGTAGGGATGTTAGTAATGTATTTTGGTATATTTTTTCTGATATAAATGTAGGAACCTGGGACATCCTGAGAGGGGAGGGGTGAATCAGGGTTTCAACTTTTTCTTTTTAAATAAGGATCTTGTTCCCATGTTGGTAGAAACTCATTAAACCTGTAAGACTGATGAGAATCTAAAACAAACAATCACATGAATAGAGACCACACAACACTCTTAATTGTTTTTCCACTAAGGTCTACATCCAAGGAGCATACACCAACATTTTTTCAGTCGTACCATAATCCACTAAACTTCACCTGTTGTGGGATACATGGGTTCGATCACAGTCAATATTTTCCAAGATCACTGCCTTCACAATGGTTTAGAGATTTCATACTACTTCCCTCAGAACACTTTCGTCGACTCCCCTTAGATCACTAATTTAAGATAAGTCTGAATCAGTTTATCGACTTGAAGGTCGCTTCAATGATTTAGCATTAAAGACTTAGTCCCTGACTTAGAATGGGACACTTCATTCACCATAGAATAGAGTTAATGCTCTTGGAATTCCATGGTCACCAATGTATAAAACTTCTCTTTGTGAATCCTCTTTGGGAACCACACTTATTCATGAAGCACCCCTACCTTCGCAGAACAACCTGTCTTCATGAAGCACCCTTTCCTTCACGGATCAAACTATCTTCGCAAAACTTCCTTGCCGTTGCAGAACAATATTCGCGAAACTCAATGAGTCAACGTGGAATACCTCATTTTTTTGAATTACCCTTTTTCAAAATCATGGGAATCAGTTAAGACTTAAATTCTCTTCATGATTCACCATCTCTCTTATAAATCCTTCTTCACGAATCTATTCAAGAACTCAAAGAATCTCCTTATTTTCTCTTAAAACTCTGATGAAAATAAATAGGGGTAGCCTCATATTTATAGGCTCAGCCATTCACGAAGCTCCACCTCCTCTTTGTGGATTTTTTGGACCGTAAAACATGTCTTCATGGAATTCCTCCCTTCACATAGAACTAGGGATATCATTTGTTCTCAAATCTCACCAACATCTCAAAGTCTTTCTTCAATTCTCTTTGTGGCCCCCATCAATTTCACAAATTTCTGAAACTTGTAATCACAGATTACTCCATCTTCGATTCCAAAGCCTATCGTAATCACAAAGCACACCGTTAGAACACTTTATGTCTTTGCAAAACAGAATTTTCAAATCCCATCTTCACGAAACTCAAGCCATTTCCATATTTTAATAAGTCCTCCAAGAAAAACCACTTTTCACGTTGAATGCCAACTTCCAAATTTTTGGACCCCAAAAAATTGGAAAACACTGGGAAACTAAGCCACCTTCAATACTGCTTTCATCTTGAATTGTATGATACCTTTCCTTACAATCTCCTTGATCATCCATGTAAGGATTGACAAAAAAACACAAACCATACTCCATTTACTACATAGAACAATCATGGTTCCAAAAATCTCCCCCTTTGGGTTTGTTGTAAATCTCTAGATAAATTTAATAGATCACCATCCACTAGAAAAAACTAAAATGCAAGAGTCAATTCAGCAAACATTCTAAATCTATGAGAGCAATGATCAGTATAGAAAACAAGAGGGGAATCTTGAATTGGGTTTCTGTGTTTTTTAATTCTTCTCTTAATGTGTCATAGAAGAATTACATGTCCTGAATTTATTTATTCTCCCCCATTGACAATAAACCCAAAGACCAGTATTTGTTCATTATCCTATTCAAAACACCCTTGGATAGTATCTCCCCCATAAACCAATATCAATTTCAAAAACAGATTAATATAGTTAAAATAAATGGGGGGAGTTTTTTAACCTCCTAATGCACTAGGAGGTGGCTAAATACCCAGGTTAAAATGATGTTTCTCAAACACATCCGCTGACAGTGGCTTGGTCAGGATATCAGTAACTTGATCATCAGTTCCCACATGATTCATTTTAATCATGCCTTGTTCAACTTTTTCCTTGATGAAGTGATATCTGATTTAAATATTCTTTGTACAATAATGCTGAGCAGTATTCTTCATAAGATCACTACTAGTGGACCTTCTGTCCACTACATCTCCAGCCCAGTCAGCATTATAAAACACTGATAGTTTTCTATCACTACCTGCAATAAAGTAAAATCCATAATTTTGAGTACCTTGAATATACCTCATGATTATTTTCACCACTGACATATGTTCTTCCTTCAGATTTCTCTGAAAGTGGGCTATTAATATTGTTGAAAAGATAACGTCTGGTTGTGTTGCTGTCAGGTATAATAAGCTCCCAATGATCCTTTTTTACATTGCATGATTTATAGATGTCCCATCCTCATGCATTCCAATTTTTGTTCCAACTGCAATTGGAGTCAACATTGGTTTGGATTCATGCATATTAAATTTCTTCAGCAGCTCCCTTACATACCTTTCCTAACAAATGAATGTATAATTCTGCTTTTGAATCACTTGCAGCCCTAAGAAATATGTGAGTTCACCAATCATGGACATTTCAAATTCTGATTTCATGTGATTGGCGAATTCATCCACTAATCCCTACCTTATTACACCAAAAATTATATCATCCATGTATACCAAAACCATGAATTGATATTTCTGAGAATTCTTCACATAGAGGTTGTGATCCACTCCTCCTCTTTTGAATTCAATATTTCTTAGATAAGAATCTAACCGAGAGTACCATGCCCGTGGTTCCTATTTCACGCCATAGAGTGCTTTCTTTAATTTGAAAAAATTTATTTCATCATTTCCAAGAAATAACCCCATGGTTTGTTCAATGTATACTTCTTATTCCAAAACTCCATTTAAGAATGTTTTCTTGACGTCCATTTGATACACTTTATAACCACTTTGGATTTCCATGGCTAGAAATAGCCTGATTTACTCTAGTCATTCTAATGGAGAAAAATTTTCCTCAACATCAACACCTTCAATATATGAATATTCCTTACACACCATTCGAGCCTTATTTCAGATCACATTACCATGCTCATCATATTTGTTCTTACAGATCCACTTTGTACTAATCACATTGTGACCTTCGGGTCTCTTGACCAGTTCCCATGTCTGATTCTTGTTAATCTGATCCGACTCTTCATTCATGGCCTTCACCCATGATTTATCCATTTAAGCTTATTCAAATGAGGATGGTTCCAAAACTAATAGAAATTCATATTTTTCATTACTCCACATTCTTCTCCTATGTGTGGGTGTAGTAAAATCCCCAATGATATTGGATTGATCAATTTATTCTCTTTGATTCCTCCTTTGAGGTTCATCTGAATTCTCTCCATCTATGGTTTCAACTTTATATTCTTCTTATGATTCAACTTTATAATGTGACTCCTAAGAGTTTTGTATACCTTCCTCTATTTCTATATTTTCATTTTCTGCATGTTCACATTCTTCCTCATCTTCTATCTCATCAGCATAGGAATTTCTTTGATGCATTTGGGGTTTTGTCTTCAATTATCTTGACATCACTACTTTCCAAAATCCTTCCCAATCTCTTATTGAAACACTTATAAGCTTTACTGTTCATTAGATATCCAAGGAGTATTTCTTCATCTTCATTATCACCATACTTCCCTTGATTACCTTCTTTATTTCGGACGAAACATTTACTCCCAAAAACACTAAAGTATTTCCATGAAGGCTTCCTTTCATTCCACAATTCATATGGTTTCTTCGTTTCTCACATATAAATCCCTGTTCAATTTTGAATGTTCACAATAGCTTCAATATATACTTTCTAGTAATGGCGAGAGATACAAATCTCAATCATTATAGTCCTGGACATATTGTTGACCTGTCGATTTCGATGCTTAACAACTCCATTTTACTATGGAGTTCTCACAAAAGCTACCTCAGGTCGTATTCCATGTTTTTTTAAGTAGTTATGAAACACAATGGACATGTATTCCCCTACATTTTCAGATCACAGGACATTGATTGTCTGTCCAGTATCCTTCTTGGTAATTCGACGATAATTTTTCATGCAATCAAGTACTTGTCGCTTCCTGTGAATAATTATTACACTAGCCATTATACTATAATCATCAATGAAAAGGACAAAGTACCTCTCTCCATGAGTTCTGGCAATGTTTATCGGGACACATACATCTTTATGGATGAGATCAAGAAGGTTTGATGCCCTTTTCTTCTTTGGCCAATATGAACTACATACTAGCTTCCCAAATATGCAAGCATCACAAGTCTTTTCCCTTTCACATTTCAGAATGGGGATATCCATGACTATCTTCATCTTAGAAATATTTTTCATGTATTTTTTATTAATGTGACCTAGCCTTCGATGCGACATGTTGTTTTCCTCTTCAATAGACAAATATCAAGACTTCTCTTTAATGTTAACCGGATATAAGTTTCCATCTGTTCTGCGGCCTTTCATGAGAGAGTTCCATGTTCTTCCCTTTATAGTGAAGCCACTTTGATTGAAAGTTACTATAATCCCTGATTCATAGAGTTGACTCACACTAAGTAGATTGTGATGTAGACCATCCACATAAAGAAATTTAGTCTTCTTCATCTCTCCATTGGCCAGTGCAGTATTTCCACTACCTTTAATCTTTAAAGCACCATCATTACCAAAAATCATTGTTCCATCAACCTTATTCTTAATGTTCTTTAAAATATCTGCATTTTATGTCATATGGGACGAGCATCCAAAATTAAGAATCTAAGTGATTCTGTTTTTTAGCTTTGATAGATATTTCTACAAGATTGGATTTCTCAATTTTCTTCTTCTCTTTCCATGAGATATTGAATTGAGTATAGGACACTTATGGCTTTCCAATTATTTCTTCCACATAATTAGATTCTTTATACCCATACTCTTCTTACATAGGAGAAAAAAATTGTGAGAAAAACATTATCAATGTGGGGGTGATTATTTTCCCATCTATGAGAGTTGTATGAATTTCTCCTATCATACCTCTACCTGCAATACATAGATTTATGGCCAAAGTTAGAACAGTGAAAACAATATCCATAGAAACTATTTCTTCTATAACATGTAGGATATGAAATTATTCTCCTTTGTTGACTTTATAGATCTTCTGTAGAGACCTGAAGCTTTACTTATATGGACATTAAATTACTTTTGTGGAATACTTAGTACATAACAAAATCATACACACAAGGACCGTAATAGTTTAGTGTCTTTGGAAACTCAGAATATAATCTTCTAATCATGGTGAAAGATCTTCAACATCTCCCATAAAGATCTTCCTTTTTTTACCTAAAACCTTTCTTTATATCCTGGGGAAAAGAAAACATAAAAGGGTGAGCTCAAATGCTCAGTAAGGTTAAGCAAAAGAAATATCAATCACATCATATTCATAAGAACGTAACATTTTGGAAATCTTAACCTGCAAAAGAGATCATAATATCATAACATGGGATAAATCATAGAAGTGAAATGTAATCCCAATAATCATAACTTAAAACATGAAACTTGGTGGCATACACACATAATCATAGATAATCATTTTTTATTAGTCAAGACTCATTGACAAGACTATCATAGTGGACAAAGTCCATTTCTGAACCGAGTTCATTCCTCGTTTCAGTCCTGTTTCACTGAACCGGTTTAACCTGTCGTTCTAGAAATGTCTATCTCATGAGATATAAAATATTTACCCAATTCATTGGAGGGAGATATAGGTCCCACCCATCTCATAATGATACCATTCTTATGTGTGCCACAAAATCATAAACCATACATCATAGCATAACCCATGTAATACAAATGGGATTCTTAAACATCGTGACATCATAAAACAATTCATATAAGATAAAGGAATTCATAAAAAATAATTCCATCACAACTTAATCAAATCAATCTAATAATTGTGATAGAAACAGAACCCTTTATTATCTTAGATGGAAAATAATTTTGATAAAACACTTCAACTCCATTCTTGAGGAAAATACCATTTCTACTTCAAAAACACTTTTCATTTATTAACATGTCATACAATTCTAAACTAAAAGAAGTTGATTAAAAAATAAACTTGAAAACTTGTAAATGAATCTTCTTGGAAATAATGTTTTAAAAATCCATTAATGTCGTATAAGTTAAAAAAACATTCTTCTCGTACTTTTTCCGAAAAAGTCAACAATTACCTCGTACGAAAAACGACAAAAGATTCCTTTCATATCTTTTACTAAAAACTCACCGAAGGGTAAAATTGGATTTAAACAATTGTATGTGGATGTAAATAATATTATATATTGAGGAAACATGGATGTGGATGATAAAATACACCCCAGTAAATTTCAAAGTATAAACAGTCTCGGATAAAAATGAGATTGTGATATTTCCCTTACCTTAGGTCTGATTTGCTTCGTAAGTGTCTGAACCTCCTGTATAATGATTTAAATAATGTTATTTACTTATTCCAGAATCATACTTATTTTTATTATATCATATATGGTCATATTCCTAGCTTCTTATTAGTAATATTTCATTACTACTTGTTATTCGGGTGTTTATTACTTTTTGTTCTTATGCGTGTTTTGTCGAATAAATTCTTATTCTTATTTTTAGATTATAGATACCTCATTTCAATATTGGTATTAGTGTAATATATTCATTCATTTAATTCATTTATATAATCATTATGCAATGAAGATCATGTATAATGAGTCGCATCACATCGTGGAGACGGTATTCCGTATGTACGCACGAGCGATGATATCGTTCCCATGATCGTGAAATTGTAATGGAGTGTATATATAAAATTTCAGAATCAATATAACTTTACAATAATCATATATAGTTATTATTTACACCATTATACCCATCCAAGTAAGGTGGTGGTGGAAAATAGATTACACCACGGCGTGGAGACGGTATTCTGTACGTACGCACGCGTAGTGATTTCATTTTCCGTAGGATGGATAGATGGTGAAATAAGGTTGTTTCATACTTATAATAACATATAAGTATATGAGTTATACTGATGTTATTACTTCATAATGAAACAACTAAAGAATAATAAGTTGAAGATGAAATAAAGATGAAAGAATCGGTAATGGACAATACCTCTTCTTTGAAGCGCTTCTTTGAGACCTCCTTTTAGGACACTAAAATTGGTCTTCGAAGAAGACCAGGACCTCTAGGATGTCTCTAGGGAAGTGGAGAGAATAAATTGGCAGGGTATGGCCGATATTGAAGGCTCAAAGTGTTGTGAGGAAGAGGGGGAGGAGGTTCCCTTTTATAAGGGAGGAGAGGGGCACCTTTGGAAAAACTAAAAATATTATTTTATTATAAAGCCATATTTGGTTTTAAATAGCTTTAAATTGATTTATTTCGAAGATAAGGTGGGGATGGCTCGAAATCCTCTCATCCAATATAATTTGGACAAGTTTAGTTTACTATTTTAACCTTATCATTTAGTTTTAACTTTAAGTTAGATAATTTTACTTTTACCGTGTCTTTTTGTGTTCTTACACTATAAGGTTAATAAACTTACTATAACAAGACAAAAGAACCCCAAGTTGTTTATTATTTATATATATAACCTTATCTAAGTCATTTGGCCGAACCTTAGATTTGTAGGAATAAAATAACAATTAATAATATAATATTTGTTTTAAAAACTATTTTATGTCAATTTTGACACTATTTAGTAATTGATTTTTGTGAAAATCATAACAGAATGATTAGTTCGAAGAAAGTTACTTAAATAAATACTAACATGTCATATTAACCTATAAAATTAGTGTAATTCATAAAAAGTCTCAAATTACATTTATTTGGGTATTTATAACATCAATTATGTCAATATTTCATTAATAAGATAATTACTGCATCATCGTTGTGTCATAAATAAATTACATTATTTAATGTCTAAAAATTACAAATAAAATACCATTATGTAGGAAATATTTTTATCTTTCTAATTAATATTTATAGTCGAATTTATCTTATGTATAACCCTATATTAAAAATTATCTACTTATTAAACTTTGATTTTAACTATTTTAACCCTTCTTTAAATAAATTAATAATAAATGTCCTAATCTAATCCAAGTGGGCCTAAATGGTCATATTTTATTCCTAAGGTTGTTTTTGGTCGAATTACATTTATCCAATAAAATTAGGACATGTGTTAGGGTAATAATAATATCATTTTTACCCTTAATTATCCTATTTACTTTTAACCGTGGTAAATAAAAGTAAAAAGTTACTATTCACCAAAAATTATTTTCATCTCATTGAACCACATTTTAGTCCTTGATATTAACCGTGTCTCTCAGATTTTCGAAATTCCACTCACAGAAGTGGTAAAATTAAGTTTTATGAAAAATTCAATTTTTTAACTACCACTTAGTGGTTTCACTATTCATCAAAAAATGAAAGTTTCCAGAAAAATACCAAAAATTAGGCCTAAGCTATATTTTATATTATGAACTCAAAAATTATGTCTATTTTACCAAATTCAAAACATTTCAGTTGCATTATTTAATTTAAAAATTAATTCCCGTCGTCAAAACAAATAGCGTGTTCTTAAGAGATAATAACTATCAAAAGATTGACACTTGTTTATGTCTGGTTTAAATGTGAAATTACATCCAATGACCAACATTGTATTAAATTGTAAAAATATATTCTAAATATACTTTAAAACCACTCAAATTAATAATTTATCACTATTAATTATTTCGATTAAAAAGGTTGTATTTAATTAAAATTTAGTAATTTTCACTATTCGTCAGAAAATGAAAGTTATCCGAAAAGTACCAAAATTTCACCCTAATCTAATTTCGATATTCCGAATCCAAAAATGAAGTCCATTTTGAAAAATAAAATTTACAAAATTTCAAAAAGTGGTTGTTACTATTCATAACGGCTAGTTTTAATAATATTTTAATAGCATGTTGTTGTTTAGTGAAACTCGGTATTGCGTACTACACATGCTATCGAGGAAGGTCGTGATTGCGTGTAATGCAAGGCAAGTCAAGGATGCGTGTTTTGCAAGCCCCTTTTGGTGTAGCGTACAACACAAGACATTAATGAAATTAAAAAGAATATTTTTCATAAAATCTCGGGGTGTTACAACTTCCCCATTCAAGTAGATCATTGACTCTTTGTAATATGACATGGTATGGCCCAGATAGCCACAGAACTGAAACTTCATGAGAGGAAAAGTCTTCTCACTAATATTTCTCCTTATGCCTTCTTCCTTGGGAAAATAGTTAGATTGCCTGTTATTTTGAAAGTTTGAGGATAATCTTCAGTTCTTATTTCAGTTTGGATTGAGGGTTTATTTTTCATCACTTCAGGAAACTTTTCAACATTCCCAACTTTCATTTTGTCTTTCTTTTGGATCACTTTACTTCCAGCAGTTGATGTCTCGGCTTTACAACCTATTCCACTATTTCTCATGCAAGCAGATCTTTGATCACTCGAGATTTTTTCAACCATATATGACCATCACTTATCTCTTACTATAAACTCATTATCAGATAATTTTCGAAATTGTATTTTCTTCCTTCTTTTAGGTTTGATTCACTCTCGAGTTTTCTCTTAAGAGTAACAATTTCCTCTTCATGTCCCTCTATGGTTTTGGAATTATCCTCTAGTCTAGAGGTAAGGTAATTGATGATCTTTACATATTCTTAGATTCTAAGCTTTAGTTCTACTACATCATCAATCCTTTCAAGAATTATTGACTTCACTTTCACCAGTTCTTCCAATCGTTTAATTTTAGCTTCAAGCTGATCAGCATATTCTGATGATTCTTACACCATTTATTTCCACTTGTTTCATCTCTTAAACTTATTCTCAAGCTTACCAAAATCATCCTTAAGTTGAAAATTTGGATCGAAATTAGTTTTCAACTGGTTATCTCTAGCTTTATTTGTTGATGGTTCTAACTTTTCAACGGTATCCATCATGGAGGCATGGTTTCTATTGTTAAATTCTGGTTCTTCTTCTTCACAGAATTCATTATCATCATCTTCCTCTTCACATAAACAAATCTTCTTCTATACTTTATTTCTATATTTGGAGTATCCCTTTTTGAAAAACCATTTTTGAGGCTTCTCGATATTTTTAGCTTCGCTCTCATCATATTTGAAAAACTTTGAGCATTGAGAGGCAATGTGCCCAACTCATCCACAATAAAAGCAGGCCAGAGGTAACTTACCTTCAAATTTCCCTTTTCCCTTTTTGAACTTTTTGGTAATGAGGGAAATAATTTATTTTTCTTCATCATCTTTACCACTACTATCTCATGAAATTTTAAGTTTTTTTAGGGATTTGAATTCCATTTCCTTGATCACCCGATCCGTAGCGTCTTCTGGTTTGACTCTCATTTCATATTCCCCCAAGCTACTTTGTAGATAATCGAGAGAAAGTTTGGATAGATATCTTTCCTCAAGGGCTGACACCTTTGCATTTTAAAGGGTTGGAAGTCTTCTCAATATTTTTTTTACAATATCAATGTCTTTTATTTCTTCTCATAGATCTCAAATTTCTCATACCACTTCAGTAATTCGATTGAAGAATTCATCTGCATTCTCATCAGGATACATCTTCAGATCGTCAAACCTATTGTTCAAGACTTGAATTTTTGCCTCCGTCACTTTTTTATCTCCTTCATATATATTTTCATGTTTATCCCACATGGACTTTGCTGAAGTGAAAGTCATCACTTTTAGATAGATCTGGTCAGAAAGAGTTGTAGTGAGAGATTTTGAGCTTTCACATCTTTATCAAGAAATTTCCAGTCTGTATCAGTCATAGAAATCCATGTTAGATTAGTAACTTGTATTCCTTGAACAGTGGAAAATAGTACTTCCATTCTAAGAAATCTTAGATGAGATATCATTCTATTCTTCCTAATCTAAAAATTACTTCCATCGAATACAGGGACTCCCCTGGCATTGGCCAAATTATCCCTGATGGTAAAATGACAAGTCTAGCACCAATAACCTTTACCCTCTGATACCACTTGTAGGAACCCAGGACACCCTGAGAGGGGAGGGGTGAATCAGGGTGTCAAATTTTTCTTTTAAAACAAGTTTCTTATTCCCATGTTAGTAAGGAATCATTAAACCTGTAAGACTGATGGGAACAAAAAAAACAATCACATCCATAGTGACCACACAACACTTTTACTTGGTTCACCACAAAGGGCTACATCCAAGGAGCATACACCGGCAGTTTTTTGGTCATACCAAAATTCACTAAACTTCACTTGTTGTGGGATACAAGGTTTTGGTCACAGTCACTTTGTTCTAGGCTCACTGCCTTTACAATGGTTTAGGGATAACTTACTTCTTCTCTTATAATACTTATATCGACTCCCCCTAGCTCACTGCTTTGAGAGAAGTCTGAATTAGTTTATGGACTTGAAGGTCACTTCAATGATTTGGCATTAAATACCCATTGCCTAACTTAGCATGGGATACTACTTTCACCATAGACTAGAGTTGACGCTCTTTGAATTACCTATTCACATATGTTTAAAAATGCTCTTCACAAAGCGTATTTACAAACCACACTCCTTCACGAAGCACCCCTACCTTTATGGAACAACCTGTCTTCGTGAAGCACCCTTGCCTTTGCGGAACAAACTGTCTTCTCAAAACTTCCTTGCCTTCATGGAACAATCTTCATGAAACTAAATGAGTCAACGTGGAATACCTCATTTTTTTGAAGTACCCTTTTTTAAAAGAATGTGAATCTGTTAAGACTTAAATTCTCTTCCTGATGCACCATCTCTCTTAGAAATCCCTATTCGCAAAGCTCTTCATAAACTCAAAGTGTCTCTGGATTTTCTCTCAAAACTCTAATGCAAATGATACGGGGTAGCCTCATATTTATAGGCTCAACCATTTTCGAAGTTCCACCTCTCTTTGCGGATTTTTCAGACCGTCAAACATGTCTTTGTAGTGCTCCTCCCTTTGCAAAGAACCAAGGATATCATCTATTCACAAATCTCATCGTCATTGCAAATTCTTCCATCAATTCTCTTCATGGTGCCTATAAATTTTTTAAATCTCTGAAACTCGTAATCGCAGAGAACTTTGTCTCCAATCACAAAGCCCGTCATAATCACGAAGCACACCCTTAGAAAACTTTATTTCTTCATGAAACACAATTTGAAAATCCATTCTTCAGGAAACTCATTCCATTTCCATATTTTAATAATTCCTTTAAAAAACCACTTTTCACATTGAAATCCAACTTATAAATTTTTGGACCCCAAAAAATTGGCAAACACTGGGAAACTACGCCACCTTCAATACTGCTTTCGGCTTGAACTTTATGGTACCATTCCTTGCAATCTCCCTGATTATTCATGTAAGGATTAACAACAAACACAAACCATAGTCCATTTCCTTTAAATAACGGTCATAGTTCCAATAATAAATAGGTTTTTAAGTGTGAAGTAAATTAAATAATAGATTCACTTTTATAAAAGAGGGGAGGGTCACTCTTGGAATTTATCAAAATATTAAATTAATAAAATTTAATTTTCAATTATAAATGGATCCTAACTGATTCAGTTAAAATATAGGATGAGTATGGATCTAAATCATTTCGTAAAATGAAAATTAGATGAGTTTGTACCATGTTTTTACCCTTATATTTTGGTTTTAACCCCTTAATAACCCCTTTTACACTTATCATGACAACAAGGATTTTTACTCTTCAAGGGTCAAGATAGTCACTATAAATGGAAAAAAATCCAATAAATGGACCATGGATGATATTATAAACCATATCATAATAAATTTTTTAAATCTAATATTTTTAGGAATTTCATATCTTTTAATAAAATATTATTTATTATAAAATATAATTAATGTCAATTTATAGAATTATTCATTACTTTGACATTAACAACATCAATACACTAGTTGAAATTTGAAGAAAAAAATATTTCATTACATCACAAACCTAAAATATTCATCTATAAAATTCATTTATCGCATTAATTTTCTAAAATTATATTTATTTTAAAAAATATATATATCATTTATTTTATTTTTCAATTAATTGAATAATTTCTATGTCAACCTTGTGTAAGAATTTAGGATAATTATTTCATCACTAGAAATTAAAAAAATTACCATGATAAATATAAATAATTTAAATTTCAAAAAAATATTTATAATCAAACATAGTCTCTTGTTATCCTCGTTTTAAAAATGTTATTGTTATTACAAACAAGAGTGTGACATTTTTGACTTTTCAATAAATAAAATATTATAAAGTTTATAATCACATATAAATGGGAACAAAAGACCATATAACCAAATATTGGATAATTATAGACAAAATTTAATCATTAAATAAAATTAAGTAAAGTGTTGGGGTAATTTTATAATTCTTAAAATTTTATTTTCAACCCTTAATTACTCCATTTACCCATTACTATAGAAAAAAAGATTATAATGGTTACTATTCATAATGAATAAAAATAAAAAGGAAATATTTTATGAATTTATACCTCCTAATTAAAAATATTTAATTAATTTTTTAAAACCAATAATAAATAAGTGGTGGGATTTAATTTAAAATGAAACTGGAAAAATGCGATGAAGGGAAGTTTTTCTGAAAAATGCACTTCTTTAAGTATAAGATATTTTTATACTAAATTTGATAATAAAGTTCATTTAAAACTAAATAATCATATTATTTTAAATCAAAATTAACTAATTAAATTTTAAAAATAATTCAAAATATATTTTAACATTGTAAAAAATTGAAAAATAATACAATTTTCAAAAAAAATCAGTATTTTTCACTATTCATTAAAAAAACTATTTTTAGGAAATTATAAAAAAAATCCTAAAGTTATTTTAAAATTATGAATAAAAAAATGAAATTCATTTTGTCAAATTAAATTTCTATAACTTTTAAATCATGATAAAATAATATATACATGAAAATCTAATTAGAAATAAAACTTTTTCCTTTTGACTGGAAAATTATCTAATACTTTAATAATGAATTTAACTCTATAATATCTAACTAAATAATAATAATAAGTAATGAAAATTATTTATCATTAAATTAAATGGGTTGTTACATTCTTCCCCCTTTTAAAAATTGCGTTCTCATCCAGTGAGTTACCTTGTTCAACAACAATTACTCTCTATGGCTAAGAATATAAAGAGTATGTTCATTATACGAAAGGATATATTCCAACTGAACTACCTTAGAGATCAAAACATGAGGTGAATCTAGCATATATTTTATTAATATCGGAACATGAAAAAAATTGTATACCTATGATAAACTTAGAGTAAAGGATACTCAGTAAAAAATGATCTATATTTCTACAAGATTTCATATGGTTCGATGAACCAAGGACTAGGCTTACCCTTTTTACCAAAATGAATAACATATTTCTATGGATATACTTTAAGAAAAAAAACATGATCTCCTTTCTCAATGGAAAGATATTTCCTCTGATAATTTGCATAACTTTTTTGTCTACTTTTATCCATACTCATATAGTACTGAATTATATTCACCTTCTCAAATGTTTATTCAACCAGGTCTTGTCTCATTAACTTCCTTTCCCCTCTTTCATCCCAACAAAATATAGTTCAACACTTATTTTCATATAAAACTTCAAAAGGTTCCATCTTTATACTGGAATAAAAACATTTATTATAATAAAAATAAAATAAAGAATTTTATTGATCCCAACTTCCCTAGTAATCCATTGAACAAGAACAAATGATATCTTCAAAGTTCGGAATTTTTCTATTGGATTTTTTATCAAATTGAGGATGAAAAATTGTACTGAAATTTAATTTGGTACCCAAAAACTTATGAATTCCTTTCCAAAAAATTATAATTTAAGATGGAGTCACGATCACATACAATCGAGAGAGGAACTCCATGTAACATAACTATCTCCTTGAGAATAATCAAGAAATTTGATCCAAATACATAGTATCTCAAATGGAAAGTTAATTCTCATAATTAGTTAATCAATCAATAATAACCAAAATCACATTATTACCTTGAGGTGTATTTGGTAATCCCACCAATAAATGCATGGATATATTGTCCAATTTCCACTATGGAACTGGAAAAGGTTAAATCATAAAATTTGGTAATTTTAATTCTACTTTAAACTATTTATAGGTCAAACATTTCAGGGTAAAGTCTATAATATCTTAATTCATTCCATCCCACTAGTAATACTCATGAAGGTCCTTGTACATCTTAGTGATACTAGGATTAACAAAAAATGGGGAACTATGTGCTTCACTCAATAACTCTCTCATCAAATGGGAAGCACGAGGCACACATAATCACTTTAAAAAACACAAAAGACCTTCTTTGTCAACATTAAATTCAGGAAACTTACCCTTCTTACCAAATTCAGCCTTTTCCTATAATTCACAGTCTTTCTTCTGAGCTTTATTAATTCTTTCTGACAGAGATGATTGTACTAACACCTAAAACAAAATAGAAAAGGTTCTTGAAGCATTATATAATGGCCAAAATTCATCAAATCATTAACAAAATGTTCAAGTTCTAAACATTACATGGATAATAAAGCATTTTTTATCCAAATTAAAGCATAGACTACTTTATTTTATTTTCAAGGGTGGTAATATATTGTGTAATAATAATCCTTGATTAGTTATAGCCATATTATTTTCCCTTTGTTTGACTCTTTCTGAGTGAATATATACTTCAAAATTTTATAATCAGTATATATTTCATAATTTACTCCATATAAATGATGCTTCTAAAATTTTAAATTAAAAACCCAAAATAGCTAATTCGATATAACGTGTGCAATAATTTAATGTAGGAGGTTTCAGTTCCTATTAAGTATAAGAAATTACCTAATCATTCTTCATTAATACAAAACCAAGACCCTTCAAAGAAGCATCACTATAGATGAAAAAATCACCATTTTTTTAGGGCGGGACCAAAACTAGAGTATTCACCAATCTTATTTTTAATTCCTAAAAAATAATTATATTATTTCATCCAGATGAATTTCACTCTATTTCATGTTAACTTAGTCGGTGGGCTAGACAACCTAGCAAAATTTTTAACAAACCACTGGTATTAACCCACTAATCTTAGAAAAATATGAATCTATGTGACATTTTTTTATCTTTTCCACTCCTCAACAACTTTAGTTTTAGTAGGGTCAATAGTTAGTCCATATTTAGAAACTATATTTCCACGTAAATAAATATATTTAAATCAAAATTCACACTTACTAATTTTTTCATATAGTTTATTTTCTTTTAAGGTTTTAAAAAAATTCTTAGGTTCCTTTCATGATCCTCATGAATTTTAGAATATAAAAATATATCATAAATAAAAACAACCCAAAACTTATCCAATAACTCATGGAAATATATATTTAATATATCAATAAATATAGTAGGTTCATTATATAACCCAAAGGTAATAACTACAAACTTATAGTCCACATATCTGGTCTGAAACACAGTCTTTGGAATATCTACCTCCTTCACCTTCAAATGAGGGTACTTTGACCTGAGATCAGTCTTCAAAAAAATTGTACTCCCAAGATATGATCAAAAAAATCATCCATATATGGAAAATGGTTCTTTTTCTTAGAGGTGAAGTTATTCAAGTTTCTATAATCTATACAAAGTCATATGGGTCCATCTTTCTTCTTAAAAAGACAAAAAAAAACACCCCATGGTAAGGTTATCAGATGAATGAGACCCTTATCTATAGACTCCTATAATTACTTTTTCAATTAAAAAGTTCTACCTGGGGCATTTGATAAGGGTTTTTAAAATGGTCTTAGCATCGGGCACTAATCCAACAGTAAATTAAATCTTCTAGTTAGGAATAATATCGAGAAATTCATCCGTAAAAACATCCATATATTCATTCACTACTGGTATATCATTAATTTGAACAATTTCATTCATTTAAAAAATATGTTCTAAGTAAACTTTTCTACCATATATTATCAATTTATGAGCTTCTTGGTAGGTTATCAAAGGTATAAAAAAATTGAACAAAATTTTATTGGATCTTAAATCTATATTAGTAAGATAAACTGAAATCCAATTCATACCCAAAATAATATCATACTCTATCATGGGAAGTTAATAATATATTTGTAGAAAATATTATTGCACATATTACAATATAAGATTCATATAAATCTTGGTTTCTTTAATATTTCTACCCATATTTTTAACCAAAAGTTCTATAATACTTTCATGAGATAAAATTCTCAATTTACTTGAAAATTTCTAAAAATGAAATAATTTGAAGATCCTAAGTCAAATAGGGTATTTACATAATTTTATTAAACCAATAACATACCTATCAAAACTTCATTTTACATCCCAACATCAACCGTAGTAGCAGAAAAATATTTTTCCATACCTTTTTGCTTTTATAAATGATGGTTTCTATCCTAAGTAACTAACTTTGGACACATCTTAGAATAATTCCCCAACTCATTTAAACTAAAAAATATAACCAATGGATGGATATCAATTACCCCATTCTTTGATTGTTCAAGACTCCTTTATTTGTTGTCACGATCCCTATGACCAAACTTACCACACTGGTAACACTTTGTGGAATTTACTATACATTACCAAGATGATTTTTACCAAACATATCCTAATATGAGAAGTTAATTTTATTTCCTATGAATTTATTTGATGAATTATTCTCCATTTCCTACCATCTAAACCTTTTTTATACTTGTTTTCATGGATTACCTGATCATCTGAGAACTCCATTTCTACATTCTTGGAATACCAAACAAGTTTCTCATAACTTCTCAATACAATGGAATCTATTGTCATTTGACTGAAAATTACTTTTTTATTATTCAGCCACTTTTGAGGAAAAAGTGAGAAACCATACAAGACCTCAATGAATTAAGACAATCAATGCACCATGATACAAAATTTAAGAGCAAACAAAGCATTCACTTCCACAGAAAAGCTCCAACCCAACATCATATACATTGATCAGTTTCCTCTTACTCAGCGCTTCATGGAAAGCAGTCCCATGCATGACTACACGGGAACGGAATCGATGACAAAGTCATACCCTCACAAACATCCAAATCTGAAAGCAAAAACTAGGAGAAAACCACTGCTCTGAACCCCATCTGGAGCAATTCCTTGAAAGAGAAAAGTTGTAATGACTCTTCAAACCTCATAACGCATGCCACCAAAATTCCACCCTTGAATCGGAGATCACCAGCCACAACACCATGAAAACCAAACAAACCCCATAACAGAATCCTCACTGAGAAGACATTCAGAAAAGAAGCAGACCATCACCAACAATTCCTGCACCAAGCCATAAACGCATCACCCGTCACCACCCACCAGATCGCACACAGAGACTGCAGCGGACCACCCACACAGCGTTCCATTAGCATAGAATAAGTGGTAGAAACCCAAATCCACACCGAATATAGACAAAACACAAATTTTAATTCAACGCATGGGGATGGAAGTATCATATCAAATTCGGAGACCCTCCACAGCCGAAGGCATCCAAGCCGCCACCGCCACAGACCACCGCAGCCAAGCTGACCCCGAACAGTGCCAGCGTAGGATGTCAGAGATTCTCTGACGCAAAAATCCAACCAAATCCTCCGCAAAAATAATCCAACATCCACAGCCAACAACCGGACGTTGAAGATGCTGCTGAGAGTGCTGAGGCCGACGAGAGGAGCACTGATCCCCGAAGTCAACTTCAGAAATTAGAAACCACCACAGAGATAATTTGCCGCCCAAAGTCGACCAAGACCGAAATGAGGGGTGGCCAGCATCGCCGTGGAGTTGAATCACCTCAGATGAGAATCTAATGTCATTTGATATCTTGGTTTTAACACTAATTAAAACCGATTAATATTATTATCAAGATCCCAAATAAAATCTGATACAAACCTCATCAATATTGTAAAAAAATTTCATATGAAGCTACAGAATCTTCATCCTTTTTCCTAAATTCCAAGAATTATTTCTCACACATGAGTTTAATAACCTTATGGAAATATTTATCAAGTAATATATTCTTAAATGTTTCATATTCCATGGAATCAATCGCGTCTATCTCTTTTCTTTTATTAACCAAATACCACCATCGATCAGCTTCACCTTCAAAATGATAAATGGAAAAGGTTATATTTTGATGTTATAAACACCCCATGAATTCAAATATCTTCTCCAAGGAAATGGTACATCCATTAGCTACCATAGGGTTATAATTTCTATTGAATGCTAGAGTATGTTGTCTCATAAAATTCTCTATTATCATTGGGTTCCTATTTGTTAGATCTAGTTGCTATCTAACATGGATTACACCACCATTTATAGCTTTAATCAATTGATCTATCATTACAACAAACTACATAGTTCCAACTATGACTATTCTGAATTTCTGATTTGGAAGGATATCATCCTTTTAGTTCCTTCCTACTATTGTCTCCCTATTTCCTCTAAGAAAAACCATTTTGAACAAACATAGTTTAGATAAAGCAACATTGTAATATTCATATTCTATATCACTTCAACTCAACAACTAGGAAAAATAAATTAAGGGTATCCTATTATCATTATCCTAACCCAAAAAATTATATAAACCTTGCACTGATACTAACTATATGGACCCCACCTTAAATATTATATATTCTAGTAAATTTAAACTAGAATTAACTTTATTGCATTCTGAAATATCTTTTAGGTTAATAGTTTTAGAGAGTTAGTAATAAATCAAACATAATAATCTCATATATTAAAAATTGGACACTTCTACTCAATGTCCATTTTTTCCACCAAACAAACTTTCTAAAAAGAAACATGTTTTATTTTCATGAGATATCTTCACAAATTTGATCTTGACCTCATCCATGTCCCTAGTTATCCTTAAATCCCTTTGAAAAAACATTTTAAAATTTGGTATGATCACAATAAGCTCTAGTAAGGTACATAAAAAGAATAAATTCATTATTATAGTTAAAAACATAAAAAATCATGAAAAACCTTTTCATAAAAACATTTCTTTTTATTTGAAATAAAATAATTTTTCTTTTCAAAATATCATTATATTACCTTTTCAAATCAAATTATTTCCATGAAAAAAATTATAAATGATATAAAATTCATGTATGTGCCTTTAGAAATCATTATCTTGAAACCCTTACAAAATTCTTACAATTGGAAGAATCATATGGTTTACTTCTAATATAATTCTCTTAAGAACATAATCATTACCCAATGAATTGGAGCACTATCTAGGTACAACCATCATATAAGCTATGTTGGGCCCACTTATGAGATAAAATGGGTTCAATCCATTTTAAAAAATGTATAAGGACTATATTATGAATAAAACCCTTTAAAAAATATTTTAAACCCGTATACAAAACACTTTCAAATATAAAAATACCATATTATTTTAAAAACCCATTTTTAATACCAATATACCCCAAAAAAATGGAAAGGGGGTTTTTATTTGAAGAAAACATGAAATATTGTAAATTAATATAAACTAAAAATAATTTTTATGGTGGAGGGAAAAGTTATTGTCTCCATATATGTTAAAATAAAACATCCCTCTTGTCTTTTGTAAAGAAAGTTAAACATTCTATAAAAATATTCCATTTTGAAAACCTTTGAATCAATGTGGTATAAAATTCCATTTATAGTTCTCTTATTTACATAAAAATACATTCATAAAATTTAAAAAACATGGATATGGAAAGGAAATATTTTGAAAATAAATTAATATTACATTAAAAAATAAGTTTTAAGTTAAAGTGTTACTTACCTTGACTCTGACACATCATGTATATTCTTTATCTTCTTGAATAATAAAATCGTGTTAATTATTTAATTTATTGATAAAATTTTTCATTTTTATTATTATATTTATTTTATTTATTATTTTGTCATATAAAATTAATTAATAATTTAAGTTTATGTCAGATGTTTTTATGATATTTTGTTCATAAGTCCAAAATGAAATTCGAAGGTTGAATATGGTCATAGTGGCCATTATTCCATAATTTAAATAATAATAATCATGAAATAATTATAATTATTATACATCAATTATACTTTTAAAACCAATCGTAAATTATGTTTATGAAAATTCGACAGTGTTACACTCATAGAGACTGAAGGTTGTACGTATGTGTGAATAACGTTGCCATTTTTCAACGATCATTACGGAATGAAGATAAGTATTATTTTATATTTATATAATTATAATTATATAATAAATATAATATTATTATTTTTAAAATACTTATATATATCATCCATGTTATATGGTGATGAAAAACAAATCACATCACTTCATGGAGGTCGTAGTCCACATGTACGCACGACTGATGTTATCATTTTTAGTGAATGGAAAGGTAATAAATTAAATGAATTATTATATTTTAATAAAGATAAATATTTCATTAATATCATATATATATATATATATATATTATTTCGATCATTATAACCATTCATGAGAGATGTTTGTGGAAAACTAATTACATCATTTCATGAGGCGATAGTCCTCCATACAAACAAATGATGGTTTCATTTCCCATTTTATGGAAGAGTAGATGGATATAAGTTCTTCCATTAACATAAAATCGCCTTATTATATGGAATATAATTTTTATATAATATAAAAATGGTTAAGGAAGATGTGAAGGTGGTGTAAGAATAAATAAAACAGAAATGCTCGGTTTAGAACAATGCCTCTTCTTCTGACAACCTCATTTTATTAAAACCTTAAGAACAACAAGATTGGTATTTCTACATAACTAAGGCCTCTTTAACATGTGGAGGTATGTTAGGAAGTTATTTGGGTATATATTTGACTTAATGTTTTTTAATGTTTTAAGTAAAGAGAATAATGTATTCCCTTTTACAATAGAGGAGAGGGGCACTCTTGGAATTTATCAAAATATAAAATTAATATAAATTAATTTTCAATTAAACAGATAAAAACTAATTTAGTTAAAATTTATGATTATTAAGTATCTAAAAACTCTCATAAAATTAAAAATAGACATCTTTTGACTATGTTTTTACCCATATATTTTGGTTTTAACCCCTTGTTAACCATGTTTACACTTATCATGACACCAAAGATTTTTTACTCTTTAGGGGTTAAGATAGTTACAATAAACGGAAAAATAGAGCATAAATAAACAATAGTCAATATTATAAACCATATCCTAATAAAATTGTAGAATCTAATATTTTTATTAATTTTATATCATTTAATAAAATATTATTTATTATAAAATATCATTAATGTCAACTTTTAGAACTATTCATTTATTTGACTTTTATAATGTCAAGTAAACAAATGATATTCTAAAAAATATATTTTATTACATCACTAAACTATTATATTTATACATAAAATTTATGTATCAAATTAATTATATCAAATTATATTCCTTTTAATATTTTTAATATCATTTATTTGATTTTCTCATTAATTGAATAATTACTACATTAGCGTTGTTTATTCATTTAAGGTAATTATTTATTAAATAAATATTAAAAATATATTACCATGATTAATATAAATCATTTATATTTAAAAATAATATATATAAATGAACATAGTCTCTACTGAGACCTGCGTTAAAAATATTATATTTATTAAAAAAAAGAGTGTGATATTTTTTTACTTTTCTTTAAATAAAATGTTATTAAGTTTATAATCACATAAAAATAAAAAAAAATGGATATTTAACTAAATATTAGATGATTATGGATAAAATATACACATATAATAAAATTAATTTGACTTTTACAGTCATTTTCTAGTCCTTATAATTTTATTTTTAACCCTTAATTACCCTATTTGTCCTTTACTATGGTAACAAAAATTATTGTCATTACAATTAATAAAGAATAAAAATTTAATGGACCCATTTAAAAAAACTGAAATATTTATCATAAATAAGTAATCCATTTTTAAAAATTAAAAACACAAAAGTGGTATAATTTAATTTAAAATCAGACCGGAAAAACACGATTAAAAACATTTTTTTATAAAAATACCATTTTTTATGTATAAAATATTTTTATACAAAATTTAAGTATAAATATCATTTAAAAACATAATTGGATTATTTTAAAATAAAATATAACTGATGATATTTTAAAACTAATCCAAAATATAATTTGACTTTGTAAAAAATTGAAAAAAATACAATTTTAAATAAAAATTAGTATTTTTCACTATTCATTGAAAAAAATATTTTCAGGAAATTATAAAAAATTCATACTAAGATAATTTTTAAATTATGAATACAAAAATTAAATTCATTTTTCAAATTAAATATTTATAACTTTTAAATCTTGATAAAACTATATAATACATGAAAATCCAATTAGAAATATAGAATTTTTCTTTTTGATTGAAAATTTAGATAATGTTTTTATAATGAATATAACTCTATAATATAAAACTAAAGAATATTAATAAGACTTGAAAATTATTTATCTTATCATTACATGGGTTGCTATAATTTAAGAAGTATGAGTTCTCCTGACATCAAATCCAAAAATAATGGAAGATATTGGTTGAGAGACGATTCTCAAACTTGTTTCTATAATTGAAGATAAATGAAAAGCCCACATAATTCACTTTTATTTATTTTTATACTAAAGTACTATGTATTTAGTGAAAAAAATAAATGGGTATCTCAATGATGTTTTCATTACTGGACAATAAGACAAGCTAGCTATTATGAAGTATTCACATTGCCTTGATGAAGAAATGAGAAGTGAAACCTTCAAGGGGATAAAACATGAAGAGGAGTTTTTAAAATAAAAATCTTAATTTAATATAGAATTCTAGATGGCCCCATAAAAATTGAATGTTTAATTATTCCAATCACACATTTTACCCTTGTTATGATTATAACAACTATGTTTAAAAAAGATGAGTGTTGGTTGATGTGTTCTGTAGGATAAAGGGGGAGTAATTTTTCTTGTACTTGAAATATTCAAATATATTTGATTCGTTGGTTATAGGATGTATAATTACTGATAAATATGTTGAAAAATACCCTAAATTGGGATGTTTGTAAGTGGTATCACATGAATAGTAACTTATAGAAAGCCTACATGTCCTAGTGAAATCTCTCTTGTTTTCTACACTGAGTATTCCCCTGTGTACTTACAGTAGATTAACTAATGGATCTTGGAAAATTTGTGTATGGTGTCATCCTTCTCTTGAATTTGAATCAGTTTGTAATTCATATTTTAATGAAGGATAAGATATAGTTTTAAAATTAAATTAGATATCCCTTTTCTCAAGAAGAATACGAAGAACATGTGTCAGGTGCATCCCTATATGACCATTGCATTAATTATCAATATGGGTGATAATAATACCATTTTATTTGGAATTGAAATTAGTGAAAAGGGGTATTGAGAACAAATACAATTGGTGATATTGAAGTTCCCAAATTGATAATTTTTATTATTATTTTCAATAAGGCTATAGAGATAAAAATTCAAAGGGTATTATAGAAGATGGGTGAGGGAGTGATTGTAATTATATATGGAAAAGAAACAATGAATAAATACTTCTTAAATAACTTGTGAAGATATATTAAAGCATCCATTAAATGTGATGATTGGATATATCTTCTTAAAGGTAATACAATGAAAAGTCTTGTGATTAATAGAGGGACTAGTCTACAATAGTTTTGAGATGGTTTGATTTGGTTGAGATGGTCTCAATATATGATTAATAAGTGTTGAGATTAACTATAACTGATGCTGGAATTTTAGTATTAGAGACATTGAAAATATAAAAGACCTAGATTACAACTAAGGATTAATCCTTACAATGTAAGTATGGTTCTATGTTACATAAAGATGATTTCCACTTTTATAAGGATGATTAAAGAGTTGTGTAATAATCATTACTATTTTCATAGGGATGAAATTGAGTTTCATAAGAATTAATTATAACTTTGTAAGGATGAGATAATATTTCCTAAATATATTTTGATTCTATATAAAGGTCATTTTAACCTTGTGTAATGGTTTGTGTAAAGTTATTCAGTACATATGTAAGGGTAATTTCTTCTGGATATGAAGTTGTGCAATGCTTGATAGTAATATATGATGTCTATGTAATGGTGATCAGAATCTATGTGAAGTTAAAATGGTTCTACATAATCTTAAACTAAACTATGAAGTTGTAAGAATAAAGGAGTTTTTTGTGCCATAAGACTTTGTGTGTATGACTTTTACTGGGAGTTTTGTATGACATTCTGTACCAGTGTGTAAGAATTTAATACTATGTCATATGAATTCACAATTTTTTTATCTGAGAGATTCCATACGAATTATAAAGTATTATTATATATGAGGATATTTTAAAAATTAATATTCCATTGAAATTGAATAATGGTTTAGATTAACATTGAACCTAAGGAATATTATGGTGTTGAGACTAGTTCAACACTACAGAAAAGGTATAAGGTGAATTTTTACACGACATTATTTAAGTTCTTGTCACAATAAAATGGAAACAACCACACAGTACTGAATTTTCTATGGGTGTTTTGGTCAATTTGGAGGATTCGTAAATCCAATGTTCTAAAACAATAGTAAAAAAACAATAAGGTTGGAATGGATCCAATATTTTTAGTGTGTGTTTCATAAAAATGTACACATATGAATGATAGGATCTAAGACATGTCATGGAGGTGGTCATGGTTTCTTTCATGATATAATAAGTCTTAGAATAGAAATGGTGAGGACCACTCTATGACTATTTTTGGGGACTATTTTGAGAATCTGCTGAATCTAGAAGTAAACATAGATCTAGCATGGGGGATCCATGTTGTAAGACATGTTTTGTTCCCATGTGATTCATGCATATATAAAATAAATTAAATACTTATGGGATTTATTGAGAAGTTTAAGTCATAGATATAAAAATACCATGTGATAAAACTAATCAGATATGTGAGTGGAAGAAAAAGTATTTATCAACTTGATAATTCAAACTTGATATTATTAATTAGTATCAAATAAGAAAAATCACCTGCCGGTATTTTAAGAGAATTAGAGTTCTAATATTATGAATATAATTTTTTTTTATATTTTTGATATTTCTATATGGATATATATATATACATTTAGGATATGGTTATGAATATATTAAGAATGATAACCCCATCAATTTTGAAGAAATTATGAAGATAATCCATCTATCTAAGGAAGGAGAATCTGATAATCTTACCATTTGAAATTTTTTGGGTATCAAATAAAGATAAGAATAAATAATTTTAGAGTTCCTATGCAATGAATATGAAGAATGTTTTGTAGAAAGTGTAATTTCCAAGCCCATATCACCATGAATAGTAATAGAACCAGTGGAACTATGTGACCTCAATAACTCCTCCACATATTCCATAGGATACCATCTAGCAGTAGGAGTCTAAGGTGATATTATGGGGATACTATATCCCCTATGTTAGAGTATCAATAGTAGTGTAAATAAAAAAAATATTGAACACATCAATCACATTAGAGTAAGAAGAAATAACAGATAAATGAAATATGTTGTAATAAAATGAAAAGTAGTCATATAAGTATACTAGACTGTTTGACCACAAGTATGATCACATATAAAAAATAAAAAAAATAAAATGAGGCCTATATCCCAATGAAAATCCTAACCTCATCCCAAGATCCCTTTTCACACCCAAGCTATGCCACTCAATCCAAACCGGGCCTTAGCCCAACCTAAATTTTCAACTAGTGAGGGTTTCATGGGTACCTAAGTACAATGGCCACTCAAGCAGGGTTAGATTAAAAACTCAGTAGGTAACCACCAATGTAGTCTAAAAAATATTGATAATGCAGTGATATGTGTATATGGAATTCTATAAATAAATAAATAAATAAATAAATAAAACAAATAAATTATCTCTAGTCCTTAGCTCTTCAACCATGATCAACCATACCTGCTCTGACCATTATTGGAATGTCTCTGGGTGTGTTGTGATGATCGTGCCAACCATAATAATGACTCGGATGCCTAATTTTCCTTAGTATACAAGAGATAAATAACAAATTCAGATCTACCATGGTATACAAGTGATGAATATTTCATCATATGGAGTTTTTACTATAAGTATCAAAAGTTCCTATAAAGGTATATGTAAGTATCATACCCTCAATAATCAGAGATACTTGTTGCTCTAGAACCTGACCCTCTATCATGTCACAACTGAATAAAAGGGTGTATGCATATTTCATTCCCTTATTACCTAGAGATACATAACACTCCAGTTCCTGACCCTATATTATATCACAACCACCTATAAAGGCATATTCCAGTATTAGGCCCCTGTTACCTAGAGATACATATTGCTTTAATTCCTAACCCTCTATTGTATCACAACTACCTATTAGGGAATACGCAAGTATCATTCCATTGCCCAGAAATACAGAAAGTTTAGGAACCTGACCCTATATCATATCACATACCTCCCTACGAGGGGAATTTTCTTTAGTATCATATACCTCTCAACTAGGGTACTTTTCTGTAATATCATAGCCCTCCCTACTAGGGGATTTTCCCTATCAATTAAAGTAAAAAATTTCCCCAAGGGAGTTTTCTATCTTAGGTCATATAAAAACCATATACAAGGGTATTTTCCATATCATTTATAAAAAATAAAAATAATCAAGCATTGGTCAAACTCCAAAACTCGTCCTTACTATCAATATTCCATCAATATGAAATCCCTCCTTTTATTACATAAACATTTTGTTTCATTGTAAAAAATAGAGGATCTTTAATGTTTAGTTTATTGGAAATATGGTACATAATACATGAAAAGTTAAAAAATTATTCTAAACAACTTGAAAGGCTTCTTCATTGGTTTATATTAAGTACTTTTATACATCTCATAACCTGGGGATATACATCAAAGGAAAGGATGAGCATAAGGCCCAGTAAGGGAAAATAAGGGAAACAGTTTACTTGTGATCTTGACAATAAGAACTTGAGGAAATGAATAAATGTGTGAGAAAGAGGAATATCATAATAATAATAAAATGAATCATAAATTGTAAATTTGGACACAACATTTAATTGATTCATTCATAAGCATATCACCACGGTTTATCACTAAGGTTTCATAAAAATTACCAAGGTTGTTCACCAAGGTTTCATAAAACATGTTATCTCTAGAGATCAAATCCTTTAATCAATAAATTGGAGTTATATCAGAGAACACCCTTAATATTTATTAATTAATGTGAGTCACATAGATCATAATATAATATTTTATAAATAACCCATGTAGAATAAAATAAATAGGTTTTATATAAAAATCATGGTGTTTCAAAAAGAAGTTCTTAAAGATAAGATCTTTATGTCATTATTAACCCACAAAAAAGGAAGGTGGATTTCATGTATGTTAATACCATAATAAAATAGATAATTTTAAAATCTAGGTTAATACCCCTAGAAAATAAATATTTGTTGCTATTCAAAAAATAAAATAGGAGAATTTCTTTAGAAAAAGAGCTAATTTTTAGAAGAAAATATAGCAGCATAATGGGTATGGAACATGGTTTTAGAAAACATTAGAAAGGCAGAGGAAAAGGATATACTATTAATAAAAGACTATAAATATAGTAAATGGATATAATAAAATTTATATAAGAGCATTTCTTGGAAAATTTAAATACATACCATATAAAAAATGGAACTTGAAAGGAAAAGAGAAGTTGAGATTTCCCTTACCTAGAAGAGTAACTCCTAAAACTCAAAGATTGGGACCTTCGGGGATTGAGGAAGCCTTGGAAGGACTAATTGGGAGGTAAAAATAGTATATATTTATGGAAGATTAATTTGGAATGAAATATAATAAATAAATTAGTGGGTATTTATAGAAAATGTGAGGTATATTTTTATTTATTTCCTTGGACACCCCACTAGTGGTATTTGAAAAACCATGGGATTTATTATGGTATTTTTCCCATGGTATTGGAAACTTGGGAAACCTAATATGTTATTATAATCCACAATATTAGGTCAGAATTTTATATTACTTATTACATAATTAGGATGTCATTAATGTACTAAAAACTCAAAACTATATTTTTACTATTAACCGAAAAACAAAATATTTTAGAAAATTATCATAAAATAACCCTAATATAATTTTGACATGATGATTTAAAAAAATATGTTTATTTTATCATAATAATTTTATAATTTATATCAATTTAAATTTTAAATATAAAAAATCATTATTTATTAAAAATAATAGCAGATAGAAAATGCATAGTAAAATGCACAGCAAAATTTCTAACACTTGAAAAAATAAAATTATTTTATCATTTAAATTTAAATAAGATTATTATAATCATACTATTTCATTAAAATAAATATTATTAATAATATTTGGTTTATTATAATAAATATATCTTTTTTGGAAAGTGCAATTTCTATCCAAAAAATAATTTATCAAATTTGCCATATTTTTAAGAAAAACAAAACTCAAAATATAATTGATGGAACAAAAATTTTATTTATACGTGGTATTATACAATAAGTTACTAAGGCCTTGACAAATAACCCCTTATAACACCTATATATGACTTAAGGGTGAGATGTGCAATAGTGATAGACTCATGGGTTGGGTCGGATAACATCGCCTGATTGGTAATTTCCACTAACTTGAACTTCTCCCGTAACCGATTTCATTCAAGACTCACTTGTTGAAGCTTGTCTTGGGCATGGGAAAGAGTGAATCCCAAATATTCTACCTCCCTCCCAAGTTCTAAAAAATGGGATTTGTACAGCATGACTCTATTGGATGATTCCATGACTTTTCTTTTTGCATTAATTTTCCTTTTTCATTTTTAATTATAAACAATAATTATAACGTTAAAATTATTATTTAAGAGTATAGTTTCCAATGGTCATATTGACCAATGTTCATAATTGACCAATGTTCTAAACCCAATGTTCAAATTTCAAAATATACTCACTTAATTATTAGAGATATAATATTATATAACACAAATTTTTAGGAAAAATATATCATTTAAAAAGTCTGGGTCATTACATTCTACCCCCATTTAGAAATTTCATCCCTAAGATTTCAACTCATTCCCTCAATTGAAAAAAGGTGAGGGTACTTCTACATCATTGTTTTCTATAGTTTCCACTTGGATTCTTCATATTTTTGGTTCCTCCATAACACTTTAATGAGGTGGGTTGTCTTATTATGTAGAACATCATCTCTATGGTCCAAGATCTCCACTATCTGCTCCTCATAAGAGAGGTCATGTTTCAGTTGTACCACCTCTAGATTCAGAACGTGTGAAGGGTTAGGTTTGTACTTCCTTAAGAGAGATAAGTTGAAAAAATCATGAAATTGATCTAGGTTTAGAGGAATTTAAAGCCTATAGGCCACTATTTCTATGTGGTCAATGATTTCATAGGGGCCAATGTACCTGGGTCAAAGCTTCCATTTCTTCCCAAACCATATGACTCTCTTCCAAGGTTAAATTTTAAGGGAGACCTTGTCTCCAATGACTCCAAGTCCCATATACAGTTGTCAGCATAGATCTTATGCTGACTCTGAGTAGACTTTATGTGTTTTTGGATGGAATGAACCTTTTCTATCATATATAGCATAATATTAGGCCCATGAAGTTTTCCCTCACTATCTACATCCCAATGAGTAGGAGTTCTACATCATTTCCCATATAAATCTTCACAGGGTTCCATTTGAATACTCGAATAGAATATATTATTGTATGAGTACTCAAATAATGGGAGATGATGATCCCATCAACCTTTAAATTTCATTGAGTATGTTCTTAGTATGACCTCAAGTGTTTGAATAGTCCAGTCATATTGTTCATAATTTTGAGGGTAATAGTCCATACTAAAATTTAATTCAGTACCGAGAGCATATTGAAGACTTCTCAAAACTTTTTATGTGAACATTGGATCATGATCAGAAATAATAGAAAGTGGTACCCCATGCAGCCTCCCCACTTCCATCATCTTTATCTTGGAAATTTGGTCAAGATAGAAATATTCTTGAAAAGAGATAAAAAAGGGATGTCTTGGTGAAATGGTCCACTACAAACCATATCGTATTGTTTCCTTTGGATGTTTTCTAGACACCAATGACAAAGTACATAGTGATATTTTCCCACTTCCATGCCGGTATTGGTAGTGGTTGTAATACCACTTTAGGAGGGTGTCTCTCTACCTTCACTAATTGACACATTAGGCTCCATGTAGTGTAGTCGGAAATTTTCCTTTTCATGTTATCTCGCTAATAATGATCATGACGGTACCTATACATTTTCATGATTCCAAGATTTATAGAGTAAGTAGAGATTTGAGCTTCATACATTATCTCCTTCTTTATTTCTAGAATACATAGAACACATATCCTTGAATGAAATCTTTGTACACATTCTTGAACAATATTGAACTCAGTAAACTCCTCATTCTTCATAGACTCTATATTCTTCTCTAACATAGGATCTAATTTTTGAGATTTATTTATCTTCTCTAGTAATGATGGTTGAGAAATAATTTGGGATAGGTTTAATGATTTCTATTCCCTTTCAATTCTCATGTATAGTTTTACTAGGTCTTTGATAAAATTATATCCTTGAATCCTCATCATTGCCAACACAAAAGGGTCTTTCCTACTTAATGCATCAGCAAATTTGTTTTCTATTCTAGGGTGATAATGAATTGAACAATCCTAGTCTTTAAGAAGTTATAACCATATTCTATGTCTCTTGTTCAATTCCTTTATCCTGAAAATATACTTTAAACTTTGATGGTCTATTTAAATATCACATTTCTCCCCATAAAGATAGTTTCTCCATATCTTTAGATCAAAAAAACCGCATCCATATCCTGGTCATGTGTATGATAGTTCTTCTCATTATGCTTCAACTATCGAGATGCATAAGCAATCACCTTTTCATTTTTTAGGGGGATGCACCCAAGACCTTTGAGAGATGAATCGCTAAAAATAGTGAATCCTTATCTGATAGAGAGTAGAGTTAACATGGGTGCAGTAACCAATATATTATTCTTCTCTTAGAATATTTATTCACACTCCTTTGTCCAAAATAACTTGACCCCTTTTCGAGATAACTTGGTTAATAGATTAGAAAGTCCTGAAATGTTTTTCACAAACCTCTTATAATATACTACTAAACCAATGAAACTACGAATCTTAGTTACTGTTGTAGGATGGGGTCACTCCTCTACAACCTTTTTATTTATAGGGTCAACTAAGATTACTTTATTGGTTACAATGTTCCCCAAGAAAGAAACTTTTTATAACCAAAATTCATATTTTTCTGAACTTTCCAAATAACCTCTCCTTCCTCACAGTTTTCAATATAACCCATAGATGATCGTCATGATCCTCATGACTTTTGGAATATATCATAATATTATCAATAAAACTACAAAGAATTTATCAACGTAGTCCATAAATACTATATTCATCAAATCCATTAAAATGGTAGGATAATTAGTCAGGATGAAGGTCATAACAACAAACTCATAATGACCATGTCTTTATTAGAAGGTGTTATTTGTAATATCTTATTTCTTCAACCTCAATTGATGATAACTAGATCGAAGAACAATCGTGGATAAGAATTGAGCAACATGAAGCTGGTTAAATAAATCACCAATTCATAGAAGAGGGTACTTATTATTCATAGTGATCCTAATTAGTTCTCTATAATCAATGCATAGCTGCATTAATCCATTCTTCTTCTTCATAAAGAGAATAGATGCTCCCCAAGGAGACAAACTTGGTCGGATAACCACCTTATTCAAAAGATCTTAGAGTTGTTGCTTTAATTCCTCAAGCTCTACATTTTCCATTTTATACAGGGTATTTGAAATCAGCTTGGAACTAGGCATGAGATCAATGGAGAAATCTACCCCACTTTCTAGGGGAGGTCTAGGTAACTCCTCAAGAAATTCATCAAAGTATTCCTAAATAATGGGGACATTTTCTATTCGTATAATTTCATTTCCTTCTTCATATTCATTGATTATTTCTATAAAGAAGGATACGGGAGGTGATTCAAGAAAAAACTCAGTTTGAGATATCTCTCCTTTTAAAACAACAATAGGTTTTATATTCATGACTACTATGATTTCTTTGATTCAATAGTTGATATTAGTATTGTACATTGAGATCCAGTCCATCCCTATTATAATGTTGAATTCCAACATTGGAATGACTACTATATTTTTTATGATATTATGCTCACCAAAGTAAATACTAGAGTTTCTATAAACTTTTGATGCTTGGATAATCCCTCCAAGAGTCTTGACTGATGGTTGTACTTATGGTAGTTCAGGTATGGATTCTATATTTATTCCAAACATGGAGGAAACAAATAAATGAATTAAACTAAATTCAAACAAAGTACTTTCTAGTTGTGATAGAATAATGAGAGTACCTACCACCACATCATTTGGATATTCAACTTCAACTATTGTGATAGAAAAAGTACAACCTTTCCCTATTGTCCTGTGCTAAGGTTGATGGTGATTCCCCTCCATTAACTTCAGATTTGGACAATGATTAGAAAAGTTCCCAAGATATCCACACATGAAACATGGGGATTTAGGTAGGGATCGTACTATATTCCATTTGTTGTTAGTGTTGAAAATTTGAGTATTCACCTCACTATGATAGTTCTGAAAAACATGGCCTTATCTTCCACACTTGTAACATTTACCACTCCCGAGATAGTAGTTCCCCAAATGCTTCTTCCCACATTTGTTGTGTGTGGAAATTTCACTTGATTTCCTCCTATTACTTGATCAAATATCATCCCCAAGTTTGGCTCTAAATATCACTTATTTCCATTTGATCTATGGGACCACTATGTCTCTCTGAAATCTAGTCCAACTTTTATAGCACTCATCAAGATCACTATATAGTTTTCATAGTCTTATTTGGATAGATTTTTTCTTAGATGGGGTCTTATTCCACCGAATAATCTATCAACCTTCCCATTAGGATACATGAAAAAGCTATATTTATAATGGGAATGTCTTGTAAAGTTCATATCATAGCCTCCCACATATTCATTTTCCTTCTTCTTCAACTCTAGGAGTTCTTTCTCCATTTTCATTCGCATTAAATGAGGAAATTTTTTTGATAAAAGTTTCCATGAACTCTTCCCACTTCATAGGTTTAATATCCCATCTTGGATTCATGTTATTAACAAGTCTCCACCACTTATCAACTTCTCCCTATAAGAAGTACACATAACAGGTTACTTTCTCTTGTTTCGAACAATGGAGTACATAAATATATTTTCTATATTACTTATCCACTATTCAGTACTCAGTAGCTCGATGTATCCATTGAAATAAGGTGGTCATTGATGCACAAAGGACTCAACATAATTTTTTTCCCTTTGAGGGGAATCTGGTCTCTCAGCTTGATTCAAGTTATTTCTTATAACTTGAGTTAGTTGATTCATCATTCTTGTGAATTTTTCCATTCCAGCTTCCATCAGAAGGCCATCAGCGCCCGGTCCATTGTACTCATCATTTACGTGGTTTCTCTCATTTCCCATAATTTTCTAAAATAAGAAAACCTTAGTGAGAAATGTGAATATTTTAATAATATTATAATTATAAATGAATTTCATGTCTTAAAACGTCATGCTTAAATATTTTATTCTGTAATAACAATTACATTTTCTAGAAATCCTTCATAATAGATTATAAAAATCTTGTGATTAACCAAACCGATCCCCCGGGAGTGTCAAACCAGGTGTGATGTAAGGATCATTTTTTTGTAGAAAGTCACACTAGTTTAGGCCCAATGCACCATGTTGGATTTTTTACCCCTAGTCACATTGGTTCCATAACCATTTCCACTTGTTTGTATCCAAATTGAGATTTCTTTTCTTAGAAACCAATTACCTAATATTTCACCAAAATACCAGGATGTTTTCCTATATTTTAACTTGAACCAAATTTTTTTCATAAATATTTCAAATCTTAATTTCTAGAAATAACTAAACCTTCCTTTGATACCAACAATGGAATCCCTGCTTTTATTACATAAAATTTTCTTTACATTGTACAAAATAGAGGATCTGAAAAGTTTAGTTTCTTGTAAATATGGTATATAAAAACATCAAAACTTAAAACATTATTTTAAACAACTTTAAAGGATTATTCATTGGTTCATCTTATGTACTTTTATTTCATCTAATAACCAAGGGACAAACATCAAAGGAAAGGGTGATCATAAGGCCGAGTAAGGGAAAACATTGGAAACACTTTACTTGTGATCTTTAGGAATATCAATAAGAACATGGGAAAATAAATAAAGGTATGATAAAGAGTCATATAATAATAATAATAACATGAATAATAAATAGTAAATGTGGGTACAACGTTTAATTGATTCATTCATAAGAATATCCCCAAGTTTTATCACTGAGGTGTTATAAAAATTATCAAGGTTATTCACCAAGGTATCATAAAACATGTCATATCTGGAGAATAAATTCTTTACCTAGTGCATTGGAGAGATATCAGGGAACACCCTTAATATGTATTAATTAATGTGACCAACATAGTTAAAAATAAAACATTTAATAAATAACTAGTGGAGAAAAAAAAAGAAACAGGTTTCATATAAAAATCATGGCATTTCAAAAAGAAGTGCTTAAAGACAAGATCATTATGTCATTATTAACCCATAAAAAAAGAAGGTGGGTTTAATGTATGATAATCCCAAAATAAAATATATTAATTTTAAATATAATTGAATACCCCTAGAAAATAAATAATTTTGTTTATTCATAAAATAAAATAAAATAACTTATTGAGAAAAAGAGAGAAATTTTGAGAAGAAAATCCGACAGCATAATGGGTATGAAACATGGTTTTAGAAAACATTCAAAAGAGAGGGGGAAAGGGTCTCACATTCATAAAAGAATATAAATACATTAAATGGGTAGAATAAAATAGAAATAATATATATTTTAAATTTTAAATACATTAGATATAAAAAAGGGAACTTGAAAGGTAAAGAGAAGTTGAGATTTCCCTTACCTTGAAGACTAACTCCTATAACTCAAAGATTGGGACCATGGAGGCTTGAGGAAACCTTGGGAGGACTAATAAAGAGGTAAAAATATCATATATTCGTGTAGAATGAATTTTGAATGAAATATAATGGATAAATGGATGGTTATATATAGAAAAAGTGAGGGATTTGTTTATTGATTTCCTTGGACACCTCGATTGTGCTATTTGCAAAACCATTGGCTATACCATGGTATTTTACCACGGTATTGGACACTTGGGACACAAATTTTTTTACTGTAATCCAAAATAGTCTACCATAATTTTATATTACTTATTAAATCATTATTATTTCATTAAACACACCGAAAACTCAAAACTTTATTTTTTTTATTCACCAAAAAACAAAATACTTTAGAAAATTCTCATAAATTCACTCTAACCTAATTTCAACATGATTATTTCAAAAATGATGTTTATTTTATCATAATAATTCTCTAAGTATGAGAAATTTAACTTTTAAATATAAAAATCCTTATTTATTAAAAATAATAGTGGACAGAAAATGCATAGTAAAATGCATAGTAAAATTCCTGACACATGAAAAAAAATTATTCTATCATTTAAATTTAAATAAGTTTGTTTTAATCATACTATTTCATTAAAATAAAAATTATTAATGATATATTAGTTTATTATAATAATTATAAATTTTCTGAAAAGTAAATTTTCTGTCCAAAAAATCAAGTTATAAAATTCGTTATATTTTTAAGAAAAACTGTACTCAAAACAGAATTGATGGAGCAACAATTTTATTTATATAAGGTATTATACAATAAGTAACTAATTCCTTGACACATAACACCTTAAAACACCTGTATACAATGTAAGGGTGAGGTGTGCGATAGTGATAGACTCATCGGTCAGCTCGAATAACATCGCCCGAGTGGTAATTTCCACTAACTTGAACTTCTCCTGTAAGAGATTTCATTCAAGCCTCACTTGTTGAAGCTAGGATTTGGATTGGTAAAGATAAAATCCCAAAGTCACTACCTCCCTCTAAATTTTTAATAAATGGTCTTTGTACGAAATGACTCTACTGCATGAGGCCATTGAATTTTCTTTCTACATTAATTTTCCTTTTTTCATTTCGAGTTATAAACAATAATTATAATGTTAAAATTATTATTGAAGAGTATAGTTTCCAACGACCATACTGACCAACGGTCGTAATTTTCCAAAGGTCAGATAAAATTTGAAACTCGATGGTCACATTTCAAAATATACTCAATTCATTATTAGAGATATAATATTATATAACTCACAATTTTAGGAAAAAATATCATTCAAAAAGTTCAGGACATTACAATCAGCTCATAAAAATTCTGAAGTTTCTAAAGTGACACCCATAACTGTCTCAACTCATGTCTCACACACCCACCCAGGGTAAAATAAGAGTCGAAGAACTTACTTAGGTCCCTTAGATCAATATATAAGCAGCAGAACACTACTTGAGGTCCTTGGTCTTAGTCTTGAGTCTAGGGCAAACACTAACCACAAAAGGGAATCACATTCCTCGGTAATGTCATACATGGTATGGCCTTATAAACCTCATAAGGTAAGTCATAGTTGAAATAATATAGAGTGGTGTATTGTGTCCCATCTCAAATTCCAGGGTCATTCTAGGTCGGTCTACACACCCAACCTATCAACAGTCTACCCAAGTTCTACACACACAGTATCCACATCTCAAGGGGGAGGGACACTCACCCAGGTTCAATTCAATAAGCCTGGGGTATCTAGGTTATCAATAGTGTAATGTATGACCTACAAATTCAGTATACTTCAAGGTAACCTCATAAAGGTCCACTAATACTTATCATTTCATTTAATTCTCTCAAGGGACTCAAGTGTCAAGGCATACAATTAGTCCAAGCCCCGACCATTAGTGGTCATGGTGTTAAGCCCCTGCACTAGGTCAGTGGTGGCCTGGGAACTCTATTCCAATTTACTTATTAGTTTCTTTCATAATAAAATCAATTTAATTAAATTTAACTCTTTAATTTTAATTAAACAAATTAGATAATGAATTGGGGTTCATCACCTTAGGGGAAATACCCCACATACACATGCATATAACATCATGCATAAAGTCATAAGGCTAATACAGGACCACCTACATCATTTAGAAACTTTCCCACTTAACTCGATGCATAATATCTTCTACATAAGCCTCATATTGTCTCAACCATCCATCACTATCAACCTTAGTCCCTAAACCACGCCAAGTATCGCCACAAGATTAATTATAACAATTATAATTAACTTAAACAATTTATTCAAAATAGGTATTGATAAGAATAATTCATCTATATATTGGATAAATTTCATTAGTATTTAATCATCATTTATTTGATAGTACACTAGGTTTTGATGATATTTCATAGGAATTATGAACTCAATACTCAAAGGAAGAGATTTTGTAAAAACATAAAATTCATCATTACACATCATGAATCTGAAGTACACAATGTGTACTCCTCGAGAAGACCACCTACCAATCAAATTAAAAGGAATCGTAAGAACTCGGATCTTCTTTTCTGATATGTTTTCCTTTTTCTGGTGTTTTTGGAGAAAAGAGTAATTTCTAGAAATTTCCTAAGTACACGTTGTGTACTTTATGAGTACACACCATGTACTCGGTTACCATGGGTAGCCGTGTGCTGGCCATTTCACGGTCATGCACAGGGTCATGTGTGGTGACCTGGAGTTCATCTAAAGCGAGACTCGGTTAGGGAAAGTACATGATGTGTACTTCAAAAGTACATTCCATGTACTTTCTTTTTTTCATTAAATGTATCAGGGTCTCGTCTGATGGACAGAACCATATCCTTCTAGGTTTGGTTCGTCTGAGAGAGACTGTACGGCCACAATCTTTCACCGAGCCCCCAATCGAGCATCCGATCTCCGATTTGTCTTCCGTCAATTGAGTTAGGATCTCCTTAGTAAGATCTTCTTTATTCTAGAGCTTCATTTCTTGATTCCTCTTCTTTCTCTAGTTATCTTTGATTGAAAGTTTTGAGAATTTTTTGTAGATCTACGGTGTTCTTGGGCGATTCAAAGCTTGAGGTTCATGTATAACAATCTCCCAACACCGATGTAGGTGGTTTGTGGCTTTTCATTGAATGTCTTTGAGTTATATGTGAAAATTTTCCCAATACCCTTGAACGGGGTATTGCTTTTTTACTGTTTTAGCCCTATTAATTGTCTGTTATACTTGTATGCTTGAGTAGAGGTTAATTGAATGTGAATAGGGTTAATTGTTATGCTTTGGAATTATTTTCCCATGCATGTTTTGTTTATGATCAGTTGGTCTTTCTTAGCCTGTTAGACTGTTATGCTTTCCATTCCTAGTGTTGATAGGATGAAGTGATATTTTTATCTGACATGCTATGTTATGTTGTAGATGGATTATCCACATGGTTATAGAGATTCACTTTGACTGCTGGTTATCGTTTGTTCACATTTGCATTACACAGGGCTGCGAGAACCTTGTGTAGTGAGACCATAGGGAAAATTGATGTTGAGGGATTTCCCAGAGTGTCTCTTATAATTATCACACTACAAGAACATAGGGGGGGATTGATGTTGAGTTCTCCCTTAGAGTGTCTATAGTTATGTTACGAGACCATAGGAGGAATTGACGTTGAGTGCTTCCTCATAGTGTTTGTAGTTACCACTGAAATACTATAGGGGGAATTGACTGTGAGTGCTTCCTCAGAGAGTCTTTAATCACTTTTGACTATAAGTGGAATTTATTGTGAGTGCTTCCTCATATATTCCTTGTTATATCCTTGTAAATTAAACTAGATAGGATAGGTTGTGTGTACTTTCCAGAGGGTTAACTGTTTTGATTATCTGTCTACTTGATATGTGGAATTGAATTCTTAAACTGTACGAATGTTTACAACTGATTAATTCCTTGTTTACTAGTCTTTTTACTTATTTCCTACCATATATATTCACTGGTTGTTAGGCACAAATATTTTGGTTGTTGCCTACTGGTATTAGTCTCACACCTTGTTTGGGTCATGCTTTGGGCCCAAACTGATTATATTGCAGCAGGTATAGATAAGGGAAAGCAACCTTCTACTTTAGGTACTTGATTGTTGAGGAGCTGGAGAGCATGGGACCAAGCTGAGACTTGCGATGTTGAGGAGTTTATCTACTTTCTTTTGATCTTTGGTGTAGTACTGTGTTTCATCATTATGACATGTTTGGATTTTTTCCTAGACATATGTATCATTCATCATTTATATATGTGCTCTAGTTGTTTCTTACTTTTAGTCTTCTGCTTTTTTCTATTGTATGGTATTATTACTACTTCCGCAATTGTATATCTGTTTTACTTCTACTGTGTTACTCTACCAATGAGGTCATAGTTTCCCCACTATCACACCTAAGTCCCTCACTGCTAGTCGGCAGCCTCTGGCCTTAGGGGAAATGCGTTTAAGGCCATGTGACCAACCAGGTACGGGGAACCTTAGGGTGGCTTCCGGAACTGGGATGTTATAGGAATGAATCCCAAATACAAGGCATGAACCAAGTACGTGACATGAATTAAATTTAAAAATTGTAAATGAATTGAATTTGAAATCTAATGAGATACACATTGTGAGCTCAGCACAAGACGTGAAGAGTTCAAAACCTGATTACTAATAAATATTCAAGCCATGAAGTCTACAGTATCTAAAATATTTATAGATTACTGAGAATCTGAAGTATGTGGTGTGAAAACCAATTACATTCCCCAAAAGCCTTTATGAATAAATAATTTAAAGCATGTTCATGATGTGAATCAGTTACACATCATGAACCGGTTGGGGTCTATAAATATTCAGCGACCCCGATGTGCAGAGGGATCCCATGACATCTAAACTTATTACCATTCTTTCTTCACCATTTCATTCCCATCTTCTTTGCTGTCTATTTATATTTCTTACTTTTATTGTTTTAATAATTCCTTTTGTATTTATTTCTATTTAGATACTCATTCATTACTTGTTTGTTGTTTTGATATCTGGATCCAATATGGTTTTCCATGAAACTTCTATTTCCACTGCGTTTTTTGTTGTTTCTTCATTCAAGTTAGTATTTAATTTATTTTTCATGATTTTAATTATGTATTAATTTGATTTAAGTTGTATATTTTTCATCTTAATAATGTTTCAATATGTTTCCCTTCTTTCAATAAATATCATCATGTGCGACTAATCTACTTAGGGTTAAGGGTCAAGAGTAGGGGTAGATTTGAACCGAATTAATATCTAAATAAAAACTTGGTAACCTTATGAATAGTAATTAGGTTTAAAAAAATTAATCACATTATTTTTCAACTACCCTAACCATCGAAGGTTAAAAATGAATGACCATGACCTAGTTGGAGTTAAGAATTCTAGGACCGATAGTCTATGATTCTTTCTGCCTATAGGCTAATGTTCCTGAACTTAGGTTGTTCACTATCTCTAAACCAAGGAGTATTTTATAGCTTAGGTAGATACAACTTTTTGTAACAATATCAATTGGCAACCTTTTCACCACTTTCAAGCCTAATGTAGAAGTATATCCCATGCTAGATTTAGGATTACCCATTTTCCTATACCCTGAAATTGACCATGGAACCTTCTATTTAATCTATTTTAAATAAAAAGCTACTTAGTTCTTAGAAAGCCCCAAACCAAAGAGTGATCATGATGAATCCTACAAAAAAGTTTCTTACTTCTAGGTTTGTATCCTACATTCTATCTCTATTGGTTTGACCCTACACCACTTTTGTTTTTTCTATTAGTAGCTAAGTGAAGTTTGAGAAATATAATTTGTAATCCAATAGATGCTTGTGTATAATCAATGATATCATGTAGGCCAATAAAGTTTTTGTATCATTTTCAGGGAATAACTTTTCTTAGTAATAGTGGACTATGGTATGAACCTAGGATTACCTCACCTCCCCCCACTCTTATTTTTCTTTCCCCTTTTCTTTTTACAAATATTTTCTAATGACCAAGAAATTGAGTCTATTTTTCTTGGATATTGCATGTGTTAGGGCCCTTGGACTCATTTACGGAGCCTTAACACTCAATAACTACTTTATTTTAATCCCAAGATCTAATTATATCTTTCTTCATGGTAACACTTCACTATGGCTGAATACAATAATATCTCACTACCACACCAACAAAATGTCCAATATGCACCACCTGAACTTTAGGAAGAGTGAATATCACTACAGGAGCATGATATCATGAACTATAGATTTACTTATATCAGTGGTTTTATGCCCAGTATTTTGCACCCACCTGTTGAAGTCCATTCATTTGAAATAAAACTCAAACTCATCCATATGATCCAGAACATGGGGTAGTTTAGTTGACTGGAAATTAAAGACCCCCATGAACACATTTCTAATTTCTTAGAGGTTTGAAAACCCTTTTAACAACCAAGGTGTATCATCTGAGACATCATACTACGAGTATTTACATTATCATTGCGTGACTGAGACAAGGATTGGCTTAAAAGTCAAGGGCCCAAGTCTATCACAACTTGGGGTGACCTAGAAAATAATATTTTAGATAAATACTTCCCACTGATCCAAACCTAGAAGCTAAGGAATGAAATTAAAATTTTCAATTAGACGGATAGAGAGTTACCCTAAGAGGCATGGGGCCATTTCAAGTAACTGACTCATAATTTTCCACATCATAGACTCAATGTATGGATTCAATTTCAAACTTTCTGTTAAGGACTCCAACCTTCCGCCTACACTATTGTGGATGCTGCCACTGAAGGCGGTCTCATTCTAAAGACACCTAAAGTTAGTGGAGAACTATTATATGAGATTTCAAACAATGGAATATTATTGTAGAGTGATATAGAATAAGCCCTATGTGGAATCTATTAGGTGTCGGATAATAAAAACCTAGAAACCTAGGTTGAATCCCTGATGAAAAATCTAGAATCCTTTCATCTATCTGCTCCACCATTGCCACCTCATGCCTCTATTATGGAGATAAAATCATGTGAAATGTAAAGAGTCCCACACCCATACCAATACTATAGGGAAGGTATAGAGGATCCTTAGAGTCAATATTTTAATTACATTGACTACAATCAACAAAATTAGTAGTACTAGTAACCCCAATGGTATCAACAACAATACTATCATCAGAGGATAAATCATCAGCTACAGCTGCTAAACCAAGGTTATTTTCAATAGAAGAGTGGTTAAGCACCACCATGGAATCACGGACCACCTAGGTACCTCCTATAGAATCCCCCACCTCAGATGTAGCAACAATATCAACTGCACCTTTTTTTCTCCAAGAGCTTAGCAGTTCCCACCTTCTCAATAAAAGTAGTTTCAAAAAGCTACACCTAGAAAGAAATAGTCAGTCCAACCTCTTCAATCCAATCTTGAGAACCTACTCACCACCTTCATGAATAAAATTAGAGGATGAAAACCCAAGATACTGAAATGCTGAATCAAAGGGATTCCCTACGCAACATTGAACATAATGTCATGATGACCCTATCAGACTGATTATTGGGTACATTTCCTAGTAATACTGAGACTTATCCAAGAGAGAAGGATAATGTTGTGGTTCTTAGAATTTGAAAATTGTTTTGTTTTCAATAGCTATGCAGAGTTGAGGAAATTAGTTAAAATAATATGATAAATATGTTTATAAGAAAACTATAGAAGTAGAGTCGACTAAAAAGGATCCAATTCAAGAATATCTAGAAACACAAGAAGTTTATGTGGCACAACCACTTTAAAACCCCCATCTCCCTTTTCCATAGAGGCTAATATAGGCTAAAAGATATGGGAAATACAAAAAAGTTTCTAGATACATTTATAAAATTTCATATCAACATCCCCTTTTCAAAATATATTGTGAAAATGTATACTTATTACAAATTTTTGAATGACTTTATCACAAGTAATAATAAAATGGAAGACTTACGAGTCATCTCTCTAAATTAACAATGCTCTGAAATTGTTCCGCAGAAGCTCCTGCCCAAGATGCAAGACCCCAAAAGCTTCTCAATTCCCTGTTCTATAAGGAAATACAAATTATAAAGAGCCTTTTGTGATCTTTCCACAAGTATGAATCTCATTCCCATGAGTATTTTCAAAAATATAGGGTTTGAAGAATTAAAACCAACAATATTTTCACTCCAAATTACTGACCACCCAGTTATTCACCCTTGAGGACTACTCAAGGATGTCTTAATAAAGCTTGGAAAATTCATCTTTCTTACTGAATTCCTTGTCCTGAATATGGGGGAAGAAGGATAATTCCCCATATTTATAGGAACACCATTTCTTGTCACTGGAAATGCACTGATCTATGTAAATCAAGGAAGGATGATATTCAGAGTATGCGAAGAACAAGTTTTTTTCGAATTAGTTAAAGTCACTGAGCTAAGCGATGAGTCATTGGATTGTCATTCCATCTCTCTTAATAGTGAGAAATATGATCCTATGACCAATAAGGATAGAATAGAGACCCTAACTCATATTTAAAATGGATACAATTCTCACAAGAATGTGAATTTCACTGAACCTCTAATAAGGGATATCGTTCCACCATTCATACCCTTTGTTATTAAGAACCATTCTATAAGGGGTGTTTCATTTAAATTAAAACCATCTAAATTAAAGAATGTCAAGCTCTTGAAAATAAATGAAGTGATGACTAAGAGGTAATCATTATAGTTTAGATAATATTTAAAGGACATTAAATAGTTTCAGAGATGGTCTAGAGGTGTTCTTTCAAAAAAAAAATAAATTTTAAATTTTAAAACTTCAAAAAAATCACATCATGTAAAGAAAATACACGACTTCAAAGTGTTTGGTATTGAAAAAAATCTTAAGATTTACACAATATGTATTGAATACATGAAGTGAAAATCTTAATGTGGCTTTAAAAGTTGTGAGTTAGGGTTTAAAGCCAGACCCCCCCCCCCCCCGACCCTCGGCCTCCCCTCTCCCACATGACCCCCCTTCTCCCAACCACCAGCCTATCCCTGATAATGCCTTCCATCCTCTACTAATTTATATACCATCTTCTCCCCCATTCATCATCATCCAACACCCTATGGTCAGCTCCTCATCCAAGTTCCCTACCTCTATCCATGATAAAACAAACCAAAACCGTCAAACGAGTGGTATAGGGTGAAGATCCTCTCTCACCCAATCATCCAGTAGTTTCTTATCCATCAACACCAACCGATCTGACCCCTTCGCCATCTTAATCATCTTTATCCACTTCATTGGCCTCCAGCCAGTCTGCGGACACTTCTAGCTCGTCCTAGGGTGCATCCATGCACCCAAACCTACACTCATGCCCCTACTTCTCCTACCACAATAATCGTATTTGGTTGGTCTATCTATAGGCCAAGATGATGAGTTTTAACAAAAACTTGGACCTAAAAGTTCTTGATTACATCCACATCCAGGAGGAGGTCTTAGATATAATTGGTCAAATGCACCTCTCAAGCATCACAGAGGTGTGGGAGGAGACATTTTGAGATATCTTTCTCATGTTCTTGGTCATTTTAGATCTTGACAATGCCATGTAACCTTTAGTCTTGGTGGAAGGTCATGGGACATGACCCTCATAGACTATGGCATCAGCCTCAGAATTTACACTAAGGAATTCATGTTTCCCCTACTTCCACTGACATGCAACATGATCCAAGCAAGGGGGATGTGGAGAGGAATTTTCCTTTGATCGTTGAGATCCACAGAGCATCCATGATCCATGTACGGTGAAGAGAACCCAATTGTGAGGTGTCTCCTTATAGATTCAACATTAGGATCTTGATCATGCCTAGCTAGCCTAAGGAGATTCTCATTGAAGAATTATCCAGATTAAGGTGCTCATTATTTCCCTATACATGGTTGACCCTTCCATTCATATGGACCAACAATTCTCTTTATACTCTCAGACCCAATTATAGTAGGCCTATGGTACTCTAATGGGTGGTAGCTTTATTACCTTCCTTGCGCGCCATCTAAGTGCCTTTGACACCACCCTGCCTCTTTCCTTGCTTGGGAAGATAGATTCAATTGATCTTCTCATGATCTAAAAAATGGGGCTCTTAAGGAACATAGAGGGGATACATTAGTGGGACATAGATAATTTGGATGATCCAAAAGTGGATTCATCTCAGCCAGCCCCAGCCCCTTCCCTTGCTTAGGATCCTCCTATTCTTGTTGATCCATCGGCCCCTGCTTCTACTTTAGCCCCCACTTATTATTCCGCTCTAGCTGCACCACCCCCCACCATCACAACTTCACCAGCTACCACTAATAGACCTTCCCCATCCATTACATTAGTTATATGGGTTGTTCTATAGTGTATAATAGAGAATCAGAGACATATTTTCCATCACCTAGACATTTATTTCACTGATCCATCCCATTTCACAACCCCCCCCCCCCCCCCCACCACCACCACCACCACCAGTGCCTCCATCTTCCCACCACCACCAGAAGAACCCACAAATACCTCTATTTCCACCCCACAAACCACCCTTATTGACCTCCCTCACATGCTCATAGAACCTTTCACTTAATAGGAGTTTCTAATAGAATGGGTTTAATGGGTAAATGGCTCAGACCTTCCTTCTACATTTGAAGTGCTTCTAATTGATCCAACTTCCAGATATATGACCTCAATATGGATCTGAACTTCCCCTCCACCTATCAAAACTATTCTGACTGACAACACCAAGGCCCCTCCAACAGTAGTTGATGACCCTTCCCCTATATCCATAAAAGAGATAAATTTGGAAAAGATGATCCAGACATCCACTGTTCGGGGGGGGGGGGGGTACATTTGATGTAGAGACTAAAGATAATGCACCTATTATTTATTCTTGTAATTTTACCCCTACCCTATTGTACATTATTCTAGGTGTCTATTTTTGTACTATCCTTGTATTTTATTTTTCACTGATGTATAATTTATCATATATATGGATGGGATACTATTCGTATTGCATGGATTTCTTATTTTTATTTCACTTCTACATTTACTTAGCCATGTATATATTTGTTGTCTCCTCTATAGTCATATAAGAGTATTTTAAGACACCCTTGAGCATTCTACATGACATGTATCAGCATTTGGTTATGATATAGAGACACCTTGAGGAACTCCAGCTTCAGATCCATACTCAGTATGATTATCATACATAACTTTCACAAAATTTACTTCTTTCACATGAGTGTTTTCAGTAACCCATTTATGAGGTGGTTAATCCCAATAATCACCCCCGTGATCTTGATGATACCACCACCAGTTCCTATAGGAGACAAAGTATGTATAATCGAATAGAAGGAATTGATTGATATCTTTTTCCATCCTTATGGATAACATTTTTATTGTTACCACTTTGTGGGAGGTAACACATACTTTTTGTTTTCTATATTTTAGTTGTGTGATTATGACCTTTGTTTTACTTTTCTTTAATTTTCAGTCTGTCAGTCATCTGAAGATTATTTGTAGCCACATCTCTCATTAATATGATATTTTTCTCCTGATATTGACTCTATACATGTACCCATTATTTTAATTACATATTAATTAACCCCTATGTACTAATTCTTTATCTAGAGTGGGAATTTTATTTCTAAATTTTTTTTGCTGGTAGCTCAATTTCCCATCAACATCCAATAATTTCTCAATTTCATGACTTTTATTATAGGGATTTCTTGATTCCCTATTTAAAATTCATAAACTTACATTTTATTTTTTATCTATGCCATAATTTCTATCTCTCCCATGATGATTTCAACAAAGGTGCAGACACTGTATCATTTTACATATGGGGGGATTTATTGAGATTATTGTTGATAAACATGGATTATTTATTATTTTCATTATTATATGAGACATTTTTCATTAAAATAATTCCTTAAACTTGAAAAATCATCATACTCATTTAAATAAAAGAAAAAAATTTGTTAGAGATGGTTGAAATCCATTTTTATTCATGTTTGGATTTTTAGCAATACATATGAGTTCAGTAGTTTAATTATAATTCTATATTATTGAATTTCCTTTAATTAAATTACTACCAGATACTATGTCTCGAGTGATTTTCATTTTTTATTCCCATTACCAAGATGATTCTAGACCTATATTGTCATATTATTTTCTAATCATATTTCTTGAGAGGTACTTGGGACATGTAAACCTATTAAAACTTGAATTGAGATCTTATTGAGATTGTGATTGAACAAATACACCATTCAAATAATTTAGGAAGTTTTTTTGAGCTAGATATCCTGAGACCCACATGTACATATTTCATTATTTAGCCCATATTATCTATAAATAACCTTGTTAGGATGGATATGTTTCAATCCTATTATCCCTTCCTACCCTACTCTTGGTACTTTTCATGATTTTCTATTGAAAATGTGTGAGGATTTACTATATCTTAGACACATGGAATGTTTGATACTGAGGATATGTATGGTGGAATTTTCACTAAAATTGATATGACATATTTCATGACTACCTTTATCAGTTGCCTTGCATAACCTATTTTTTGTAAAATGAAATTAAAAAATAGGTTTTGTATTAAGAAGTTTAAAAATTATTATTACTAGAATAATGAATCTAATGATGGGTCATATGTGGTTAGGTGGTGGATGTGAGATCTATCCTTGATATGAATTTCGAAAAATAAATAAAATAAAATAGAAATAAAGGAATCGAGAATATTCTTTATGATTTCTTGACTTATTCATGGATCCACTTTAAGTTGTTTAGAGAATAGACACATTTTTTCTAGGATGATTTACTTTATTACACTATTAATTATTATCATGCATTATAATTTAGAGGTTACCCTCATTTTTTAGCTTTATTTTTATCATTTTCTATCCTTCCCTTATCCTCAAATACATTTGAACCGTATTATTGCGGCCCTGATGATTAATTTTGTATCTATATTTACAAAGTGGAGATTTCATAACCAATTCAAGACTATTTTTAGGAACATGTATTCAAATTATGATCATAAAAATAGATTTATTATACCTTTAGTGATGAGATAAAATTTTATTTTAGGTGAATTGGAAAATGGGTATAGCTTCTGAGAAACGGTTATGAAATTGTAATTATAGGAAGAATGAATCTTAATAAAGAACTTAAATATGAGACATGAATTATTTTCTCTATAGGATTGATTCTTGAAGAATTTATTTTGTCCTATTTAACTTAGTTTTATTTAACTAGTTTTAATGCATGTTTCTTATTTAAAACTTGTTAGATTTGTAATCACTGTGAGATGATATTTTCTTGAGGAAAATAATTTTTTCAAATATAGGGGAATTAGATAAGCTTAATTCATATATATCTTTTAGAAACATTTCATTAATATTTAATCATGATTCATTTTACAATACACTAGGTTTTGATGTGTTTTCATAGGAATAATCAACTCAAGACTAAATGGAGGAGATGCTGGAAAAATAGAAAATTCATTATTACACATCATGAATCTAAAGTACATGACTTGTAATCTTCGAGAAAACCACCTACCAACTGAATTACAAGGTATGAATCTCAAATAAAAGGAATGAACCAAGTAAATTATATGAATTAAATTTATACATCGTGAAGGACTCGAATTTAAAATTTGATGAGATATATGTCGTAATCTCAATATATGATGTTAAAATTTAGAAACATAATGTATACAAAAAATTCAATCTGTGAAATCCATGAGATCCAAAATATTTGGAGATTATTGAGGATCTGAAGTAAACTATGTGGAAACCAAATACATTTCATGAAATCTTAAATGTATAAATCATTTAAATCTTGTTCATGATGTGAATCAGTTACACATCGTGAACCAGTCATGGTCTATAAATATTTAGCAACCCCAATGCACATAGGGAGCTCAGAATGTCAAAACTTTATTTCTTTCTTTATTCTATATTTACTTCCTATTTTCTTTCATGTTTATTTTTATTTCTCTCTTTTATTTTTTTTAGGGATTATTTTTTTACTGCTTTCCATTCTGAGACCCGTTCATTTTTTTTTATTATTCTAACATCTAGGTCTAATCCTATTTTTCGTAAAAGTTCGATTGTCGCTAAGTTATTCATTTCTTCTTCATTCAATTTAGTATTTAATTGATTTTTTAGGATTTCAATTGTGTACTTATTTGTTTTAATTTATTTATTTTTCATGTTAATAATTTTATGATCTATTTCTCTACATTTATTCAATACTTTCATGTGTGGATAATTCTCTTAGGGTTAGGGGTTGAGGGTAGGGGTGTCTTTAAACTTAATGAATATCTAAATCAAAACTTGGTAACCCTATGGATATTAATTAGGTTCAGAAAAATTGTTAATATCATTATTTTACAACTAACCTAGCCATAAGAGGTGAAAAACTAACAACCATGACCTAATTGGAGTTGAGTAGGCTAGGACCAATAGCCATTGATTCTTTCTACCTAAAAGCAAAGCTTCTTGCACGTATGTTTTAAACTATATCTGGACCAAAAAGTAGTTTCTAGCTTAGGTATATTCAATTGGTTAGACCAAGAATAATTGGTGACCTTTGAACTTATTTGAATCCTAAGTCATAGGTTTATCCCAAGATAGATTTAGGATTACCCTTTTTTCTATACCCTAAAATTGAACCTAAATCCTTCTCCTTAATCTGTTTTAAATCCCAAGCTACTTAATACTTAGAAAACCCCAAACCAAAGTGTGATCATGAAGAATCATACCAAAAATGTTCTTACCACTGGGATTCTTGCCTACAATCTATCTATGTGGGTTTGAACCTAGACTCACACTGTGTTATGCCTTAGTAGCTAAGTGTAGTTTGGGAAATATATCTTTTAATCTGAACAATTCTTGTGTGTAATCCATAATGTCATGCAGGCTAGTCAGGAATAAAGTCTAAAGTATCACAAGAAGACACTCACTCATTAGAACCATGACCAATCACCCATAGGGGGGTTCATAGAACACTCATAAACTCTTTTCAGAAAAAATATCTCACGTGAAACTATAAAACCATTTCCAAATTAATTTAATTTAATCCAAAAAAAACTTGAAAAATAAATATGGTGATATACCTCATCAAAATGAAGTGTGATGGTGTGTAGAAATTATCTCACAACATCCTCTATGAGGGCTGAGTATAAGCCCCATAAAATTGGAACAATTCCACTACGCTATGGTAGAATCATCTAAGAACCCTAACCTAGAAAAATTAAAAATTAGAAAATAAAGGAGGGTATAAGAGGAGAAAACTCACCATATATCATCAAAGAATGTTGCAAAATGATCTTAAATAGATGGGGAGAGAAGAGGAATAAGGGGATGAGAGGGGGTTGTCATGTGCATAAAATAAGGAGGAAGGAGGGTATGTCCCTTCTAAAAATTTTAGGGGGTAATTAGTAATTTTACCCCTTGGAAAGACCCCATTAGCTAGATATTGGATATAGGATGGTGAAAACTGGAATCCCATATAATTGAACCCTCCTTTAATATTCACATGAGCCTCCATTATACCTACCTAACTTTATTCCTAGTTTAAAAGCACTCATTTACGTGTTCAAACTCTCAAAATCCCATTCTGAACCCCCAAATTAAAATTCAACCCCTCCACTAATTTAAAATTCAAATTCCCCCTTGAAAATTAAGAAACATATAGAAACAAGGACATAAAACATCCCCACTATAACACTTCTCATCCTAGAAAAGTATCGGTGGTCTCCCACTAATACATCTCAACCTACCATGGTCATCAATTCCCACTCAAAGGACTCTATTCTATCTTTGAACATGAAACTCACTATCCCAACAAAACTTTAAACATAAGTGCTTAAAATTTTGAAACATGAGTCATTGCTCGAATTTCATCATTGAATAATGAGATGGATCTCATCTATGCCCATATATTTTGTGAGAACCAATGTTTCCTCATTCAATTCATCATCAAGTGTATGGTACGTCCCACCATAGATTTCAATCCATAAGTGAAAATTTCCTGGTATGGTTTTTTCCAACATATGAATTTATTAATTGGAACACCATTCCTAATGTGTTCTCATTTTCTAGTTCTAAATAAAAATGGATGTGTACCCACCATCCTTGAAACATGACCGGATCAGTAGGCCTTTCCTTAAAATTCTTATTTAACACCTAAAACATACCTATCATGTCCAGAATGATATATCTGACATTGTTCCCATTTCACCACATCCTTTTCCACTCGAGATCACAATTTTAACCACCTCAAGTTGACCTATCTTAAAAATTTCCAGCTACCGATGCTAACACACTATTAGAATCACTTGATCATGATGCTTGAACTACTAAAGGAAACTAATGACCATCCAACTAACTACACTAATGCCTACACCACACTCTCAGAAAAAAATTAAAATTAATCCTCAATTGACTAAAAACTATCATTGAGATCTATAATGATCATTGATTCATCACTGATTTGACTCGCCCACAGACAACCTACATTTCACACCAAGTATGAGGCTAATGCTCATGCTCCACCCATCATGAAAACTAAATTTACATCATGAATTCACCTACTCATTAACATAAAATTTTCATTAGAACCATTTACATACCTATAACACCCTAAGATTTTAATTTATGACTTACTTTAAATATGCCTTAATGTGTTTGATGGCATTCTCTACACACAACACCAAACTAAAATGAAACTGTGATATATTTATAAAAATTATAAATATTAAGTATGGTCATTAAAACCAAGCCATTAAATTAGAATGAATGGATAAGAGTAACCATTTTATGAAATATGTATACAATTAAAATAATTTCTAGATTTAAAATGAATGAAATTTAATTAGTTTATCTAAAATGACTAATAAGATCATTTATTGTTTAGAAAATCTTTTTTATTAAAAGTGACTTTTTATACGATATTATTTTCTATTTCAAGAAACATATGATTAATTATGATAAATTATATTTGATATTAACAATTGGTTAATACGAATTTAGTTTTTAAAATATATTAAATAATAATAATAATAGTTTATATTTGAAAATGTCATTTTCCAAAAAAAATGTTTTTCCATTTTATTTTATGATTTTATTAAAAAATTGAATTTATAAAATTTAGAATTTTAATTTCAAAAAATGAAAATAATTTTTTGATTTATAAAAACAATCTTATCTTAATATGAATTTTTGGTATTTTTCTAAAATAATTGGTTTTTAGGTGAATAGTGAAAAATACCATTTTTTATAAAAAAAACTATCATTTTTATGAAATTATCATAATACAAGAATAAATTAAATGTTTTGGAAAAAAATTTATAATATATATATATATATTTATGTAAAATAAATAATTTAAAATTATTATGTTATTTTTATAAAACTCATGCATATCGTTTTGGAAACATAAGTAATATTTTATTTTAAAACAGCTGTTTTTATTCGCTTGTATTAAAAATGAATTTCATCACTTATAGAAATTAAATCTCTAAAAATGGTCATAATTTTTTCTATAATTATGATAATATTATAAAATAATTTCAATTTAAATATTGGGCATAAAATTATTATTATTGATATTGAAGTTAACGACCATAATAATGGTAAAACTGTTATTTTCAAAAAACAATTATTAATATTGTGTAATTTTTATCTAATAAATTAAATTTATATATTTTAAATTATGAATATAATATATTTTTTAAATATATATAATTATATTAACACACATTTTATTTTTAACCAATATGAAATAATATTAAGTACACATAATGGTTAAAAACCCATTTTTCTACAAAAAATATTTTTTATATGTAAAATATTTTAATTTAAAATGTTAATTTTTTATTATTTAGAAATTAAATTGGATTAAATTGAGTTTAATTTTAGGTTCATCACACCAAAATTCTATAAAATGTCTTATTTTATATTTTTATTAAAACATAAATTACTTTGTTAAAAACTAGTTAGCTAGGTAAAAATTTAAAAAAAGTAAAAACCTAAGAAAAAATGACATAAAAATTTTTAAAATATGTATGTAAATAATTGGTTGATAATTTATTTAACCTATCTCACCCCAAAATCCATTATTTAAAACTTTTTTCATCTTTGACCCTTGAATAGTGTAATTATATCATTGAAAAGTAAAGGGGTATTCACAAAAGTGCATTTTATTCACTTATAAAAGGGGACAGTTCCACCCCTTTATGCCACACCAATTCCATCAAAATACTTCCTAAAAATATATTATTTTTATCCTCATAAATTTTTTTATCAATTTTATACGCCTCTGGTCACGATTATTTATCATTATTCCTTCATTTTCAAGGAGACTTTCAAGAGAAAGTTCAAAGTCCCAAAGTGACTCTTACTTAGTCCTTAATATTTTCTTTTAAATATTTATATTCAAAACCCATAATTATCATATTAATATGATAAAATTGGTATCATAATTATATTTAAGTGTTATTATATTAATGGAAAAACATTTATTTATTCATTCCCAAGTACCAATAAAAATAAAATAATGTTAATTGTGCATTGTGTGGACTACCACCTACACGAAGTAATGTTTTTTATTTTTCATATTGTTTTTCTTTCTTTATCCAAACCACTTAAAATATTATTCACAAACTTAAAAATAACTAACTAATATCATTACTCTTCTATTGTAATGATATTATTGTAACTAACCAAACCATTATAAATGAAATTAAACTTTTCAATGAGTAAATTCCTTATTAGGAAATGAAGTTATGGGAAACACATGCACTAATTTGATTATATTGGACCATTATATGGTTTTTAAAATTTTAAATACCATTAAAGATCATAAATTTTGATAATATAGCCATTTTATAGTGACCATTAAGATTATTATATTAAGGTTTATGATATATTCCATTTGACACGGACAAAGGAAGACATGATCTCGACCAATATGATAAGACCCTATAAAGCCCATCTATCGGAGCTTCCAAGAGAGATATCATCACTGTGATTTTACCTTCATAAATCCCAATTCTAGATTCATCAAATCAATAATGATCAAAACCATTTTCATTATAAATTCAATTTCATCGAGATCACAACCTAAACCATGTTCGTTGAACCACCCCATTTAAATCTTATGATCACACAACTTACCCTTAAATAATTATAGTGTAAGAAAGGGCTATGTACCTAGAACCTAAAATTAGAAATTTTTATATTTTATTTTTCATAAAATAATTATTATATTTATCCTTTATTATTATTATTTCTTTTTAAATGATTAGATAATAAGTTTGACAAATATTAGATTTTGATTCAATGAAAGACAAATTGTATTTTTTGAAAATATATAGTTTCAATCAAGACTCTCTATTTTAATTAATACAGAAATTATTGAAATAAATGATATTTTAATAAAAAATAATTTTTAAAAAAAATATAAAATACCAATGATAATATAATTTTACGAAGTCATAAATACTTTTTATATTGGTTGGAAAAAATTTATTATCAAAAAACCATAATTTTTTAATAAATGTGGATTTTTAATTTAAAAGTGTAAATTATAATACTATGATAATTATTTGAATAAAATAAATATTATTTTTTAAATCATCATGTCAAAATTATCTAATGGTTATTTTTTCAAAATTTCAGACAAAGCATAATTTTTTTATCAAAATTAAATACAGTATAAATATACGGTTAGTATTATGAAATCATAATGACCCAAAATTATTTTAATATATCCCATATAAGGTATCAAAGATCAAATATATAATTCCCAATTAAAATAAATCGTTTTTTGAGGTTATTTTATTAATTTTATAAACCCGTGATGAATCCTTCGAAACCTATACTTTATTCTAAGGTTTTAAAATAAATTCTTTGTAAACATGACTCACTTCCAAATCACCAAGGGTATTATTTTAATTACCTCAGTTATTGGACTTGTAAAATAATTAAAAAAAACTCCACTTTTTTAGAAAACATGGGAAAAACAATGGTATGGTTTTTGTTTTGTATTAACTTATCATATAGTTCCCAAAACCTAAGTTTAGGAATTAATAAATAATTCCTCTCTATTTTTCTATATAAACCCACCAAACAACCCATTAATATTCACTAAAAACACTTGTATAATGACATTACAATTACCTTAACTCTCTAGATCTCTCCTAATGTTCCCCTGATCTCTTAAGAAGCTTCTCCCAATCTTTTAGAAACACCCTCTCAAGGAAAGGGATCCTCTTCTACTCCTATTTATTCAAGAACCTCATTTATATTATGCCTTTTTAACTTATACATGTTGGGATATTTTTTCATGAATCCATCTTAATTACCTTATAATTTGAAATTTATGATATAACCATTTCACTCTCATTAATTCCTCCCATGAATCCTTACGTACCCCCGTTATGCTGCCAAAATTATCCTATGAATTTTCATTCCAAACATTTTGGTTATGAATACTCAACCCCATTTCCACTCAATGGTATTCACCTATTTGTACATATCCTTCATTTATTTGGGATTAAAATGTATATTACCCAAAATCCTTTATATTATCTACAAAATTGATGAAATAAATATTTATTTTGTATGATCTATGTGGCACACTTATGCATGTACATGATATAAATGTGATGGGTGGATCTCAAATTATATATCCCTCTAATGCATCGGGTAATGTTTTTATCTCATGATATTCCATGTATAGTGCATGGGAGGTTATCATAAGAACACTATGTTATGTTTCCTTGGTAGTTATCCTTGAGTTATGTTTATGGTGTCACGTTTTAAGTTGTTGTCACATTCCTCTGTATACATTATGTTATCATGTTATATCAAGCATCATTGTACAATATTATGATTATCACCCCACTTATGTTACCTTTATATGCATCTTGTCTCACATGAATTACTTTACATCATTTTATATTTTTTTATTACCTTACTAAGCTTTATAGATGACCCCTTTCTTATGTACATCATTAGGTTATCTCGTATAGTTTTAGAAGAATGATGGAATTTTAAGAGAATTTTAAGGAAGTTGTATATAATGTAATTATACTTATGTTTAAAGTTGTTATGATATAAACCTAATTTCCAAAATACACTAGACTTCATGATCTTTTGGTTTGTACTAAGTGTTATTTTATATAATAAATCATGAAATAAAGTGTATTAAAGATATGGGTTGTCATAGTTGGTATCAAAGGAAATACTAGTCAATTTTGGGATTATGATTAGAAAACACTATAGAAAGCCTTAGGGACCATACTAAACATTTGAAATCATCCTTAAATTTTTGTTAAAGTGTAGATTAAATGGTTTTCAAGAAAATATATCCCTTTATGGATACTACAAGTAGATGTGACACTGGCATCAAGGTACTTAGCAGTAATAACCCTGAAAAGGGCACAATGAGATGGACTCGAACATCACCTAGTGCACAACAATAGTCCTTTTTGGACACCTAGTTTATCACTCCCGTGGGATATGATTTGGAAAATTAATAATCTCCTTATGAACCATTATTAAGGGAAAAAATTCTCATAAAATTTTATGTTAGGAAAAAGATTATAGATAACATAGATTGAAACCTAAATGTTCCTAAGATAAAGAATATATGTAATTTATGTGTTATCCCTTTAATATTCATGGTTTAATATTTATTTATTTAATATTTTAAAAATTATCATCCTTAATTTTACATTTATTTTTCATCAATGGCTTGGAATATGAGGAACCAATTCATCAACCAATGTGAAGGAAAATATAATGACTTTCCAAATGAAATGCCTAACCTGATGGGAGCAGGAATCAAAAAAATTATGACAAAAATTTCTCAATTCACTCAAGTTTTTAACAAAAACTTGAATCATAAGGAACGACTAAATCCCCCCAAAGAAATATCAGGTTGTAATTGACACCTTTATATGATAATGGCCTATGAATTTTAGTGGATATTTTGATCACTTAATCATCAAGAAATAGATCAAATTCATTGAAAATGTTCTATCCATCCTTAAATGCTCTAAGAAAGGGAAATTCATGCTAACTGTTTATCATATAGAGAGATAAGTTGATTAATAGTGTATTTTGGTCAAAAATATAAATCCAAAGAATGAAATCAAAGAGACGGAGTGGAAAGAATTTCATAAAATATTTTTTGATAAAAAATTTTCATATAATCTTTGATTAATAATAGATATTTAATCCCTTATTCTCAAGAAAAAGGAAAAATAATCCATCATGGTTTGCAAGGAAAACTTCAAATTACTTGCATGATATTCCTTTAGTAATGTTGACCACTTCTTTGGTGGGATAAATATGAGTCTAAAAAAAACATAGCCATCCGGGACATTGATAGTTACAATGAAATTTTCTGATGTTCCCCCAATGTTGAGATGGATATTAGTGAATCTCAAGGGTCCCATGGGTATAGAGACAATAAGTGGATAATGTATTTTAATCCTAGTGGTGTTATGGAAAAATATCATGGGGTTAAGAAATTATAACACCCCACTTTTCAAAAGTGTACGAAGAAGAATCCCAAAAAAATTTATAAAGGGGACAAGGAAATGATTTAGGTGTGGGAAGTAAGGGTAATAAGATAGATATTTCTAATGAGAGAAACCCACCAATGTGATGGAATAAAGTAATTATCCAATTAATGCTCATCATTTTATCCAATGTTATAACTATAAGGAATAGGGTAACTGTGCTAATAAATTCCCTAATGCCGAGAGAGAAAGGGTGAGTGTATTCCATCAAAACTATGGAGGTGGATCCTGACAATGAAGTGGTGAAAAGTACAATAGTTATTTGTTCAATAATATAAAACAATCTATTTGATTATGGTTATATGAAATCTTTAATATCACTCAAGTTTAGTAGAACTATACAAATATTACCTCAAAACATGGTAGTCAAGTTATCAATGAAGAAAAAAATGGGGGAATTATTAAATACCATGTATATAACTCCTCCCCTATCCATATTTTCAGGATGAAATTCCCAAAAAAACTTGTGATTCACCCATTTTTGGAATTTGATGTAATCTAGGGTATGGATTGGATTTCCTTATACAGAGAGAATATAAATTTATGATATAACGAAATCATCCTCTGTATCATGAATATTCCTTTGATTCTATTCAAATGAAAGGATGGTGAGGAATATTCATTAGTACCATCATATCAAGCATGGATATTATTTCCTTGTGAGAAAGAATATCTAATTTAAATGATTGAGACTAGAGAAAATATTATCCTTGATGTAATGCTCATTGAAAGTAATTTGCATATGTGTTTCCTAAAGAACTATTTGGTCTTCCTCCTAGACGTGAGGTTGAGTTATCAATCAATATCATACCCAGATCATTTCTAATATTCAAGAATCCATTTAGAATGGTTTTTTTTAACTTGATGAGTTGAAGAAAAAATTACAGAAGAATCTGAATAAAGGGTTTATACACCCATGTTTTTCACCATGGGGTTCACAGACCTATTTTTTCAAGAAGAAGGATGGGTAAATGCAGCTATGAATTGATTATCATGATCACAATTAAATCATGATAAAGAAATATTATCCTCTTCCACGGATTTATGACTTGTTTTATCAGCTATGTGGAGTCTGGTACTTCTCTAAGGTGGATATTTTTTTGGAATATTATCAAGTAAAATTGAATAATGAGGATATCCCCAAGACTATTTTTCACACAAGGAATGGGCACTACGATTTCATAGGGATTCCACTTGAACTCACTAATTCTCCAAAAATATTTATAGAAATTATTAATAGAGTTTTTAGGGACAACCTTGAAATATTTGTGCTAGTCCTTATAGATGATATTCTTACCTACTACAAAAGTAAGGAGGAACATGAAGAGAATTTAAATAATTTACTGAATACCAAGTAAAAGGAAAAATTATATGAAAATTACAATAAATGTGAGTTTTGGTTGGAGAAAGTAACTTTATTATTGAATTTTGTCACCAAGGGGATATATATGGAACCATTAGAAGTAGAGTAATTAAAAGTATGGACCAAAACAATATATGTGATGTAAATCCTTAGTTTCCTTGGATTATCTAGGTATTATAATAGATTTATGAGAAAATTATCATGATTTTAAATACCACTGACTAATCTTACTCATAAGGGAGTCATGTTTTCTCGGACTAATGAATGCGAATAAATTTTTAAAGAGATAAAGGATAGGCTAATCACTATGCTCGCAATACCCACCAGTGGGGAAGGATTTTTGATCTAAAGTGATGTATCCAAAAAGGGTTTGGGTTGTGTACTCATGAAAGACAACAAGGTGATAGATTATGCCTCCTTCCAATTAAATATCCATGAGTAGAACTACACAAATCATGATCTAATATTTCCTGGAGTGAACTTTGCATTGAAAATTTGGTGACATTATATTTATGGAGAGCAGTGTGACATATATACGGGCCATAAAATCCTCAAGTATATATTTACAAAAAAAGGAGCTTAATATGTTCCAATGAAGGTGGTTAGATTTTATCAAGGATTATGACTATTCAATCCATTAATTCCCTAGGAAAGAAAACAAACTAGAATATGCTCTAAGTAAAAAGGATCTTGAAAACCTATCTATGATGAGGATTTCAAGGGGTCAAATCTTATTGAACATATATATTATGGAACTAGGAATAATAAAAGGAAAATAATCTTACCTTGATCAAATAATTGCTCAACCATCTATTCTTGAGATGATTGAGGAGGCCCAGAAAGATGATGAGTTGTTATAGAATAAGGTAGTGAATATTTTGGAGTTCAAATTTGTTGAAGATTGAGTTATAAGGTTTGGAACCCAGATATGTGTCCCATAAAAACCATAACTAAATAGGGAACTTCTAGATGATGCACAAAGATCATCCTTCTATATTCATCAAAAAAATTTGATGGATAGAGATATAAAGCAAAACTTTTAGTGGGATAACACGAAGAGGGAGATTGTGGATTTTTTATGTTAATACTTGGTATGAAAACAAGTTAAGGCAGAATGAAAAAATTATAAGGGTATGATAAAACCATTTACCAAACCAGTATAGAAATGGGAAAATATAACAATGGATTTCATTGTAGGACTCCCCAAGGAACCTAAAGGAAATAATTTCATCTTGGTGGTAGTCGATCACCTTAAAAATTCAAAACATTTCATTTATATCAAGTAATATTTATCTCTTTTACAAATTTCAAGTATATATATAAGGGACGTGGTAAGACATAATGGAGTCCCACTCTTTATTATATCTGATAAAGAATCGAGATTTACCATAAGGTTGTGGAGAATCCTTCAACAAGAATTTGATACAGAACTGAGCTCCAACACTACTTATCACCCCCATTTGGATGGTCAGTATAAAAGGACCCTTAAAACTTAAGAGGATATATTTATATAATGTTCAATGGATTTACAAGGATGTTGAGACAATCACCTCCCCTTGGTAGAGTTCTCATACAACAATATTTTTCAGTCTAGCATTCAAATGTCACCTTATGAGGCTATGTATGTGAAGAGGTGATGAACAATGACATCCTTGGATGAAGTTAAAGAGAGGAAGATTATAGTACCTAGTATTATCTATTAAATGATAAATAAGGTTCAAACCATTCAGTTTCATATAAAATTTTCACAAATTTGATAAAAATCTATGCTGAAAATAATTGAGGAGACCTGGTGTTTGACATTATAGATAAAGTGTTCCTTTATATATCACTATGGAAGAAATTAATGAGGTTTGGGAAGAATAAAAAGCTTAGTCTTAGAAACATCATCCCATTTATGATCCTTGAGAACAATAGAGTGGTGGACTATCGACTATCACTCCCACCTAATTAATCTGAAGTACATGATGTGTTCCATGTATCCCTTTTGAGAAAGTACATACCAAACCTATCACATGTAATAAATCTAGAGGTGGTACCATTCGATAATGATCTTTAATATGAGGAGAATCCGGTGAAGGTCTTAGATCATAGAGACAAAGTTTTGTGAAACAAGACCACTCACATGGTTAAAGTGTTGTGGAAGAACCACAATTTTGAGGAAACAATGTGGGAACCAAAAGAGGTGATGAAACTAAAGTACCCTCATATGTTTTAGTATATAGAATGAAACTTTTGAGGGTAAAATTTTTGAAGGGTGAAGAATATAATGATGTAAAATTTTATAAATTATTTTCCCTTTTTAAATGAGTGAATTCCTTATTAATAAATGACGTTATACAAAACACATGCACTACTTTGGTTTTTTTAGAACATTATATGGCCTGTAAAATTTAAAATACCATTAAAAATTATGACCATTGATAATATATATTGTATAGTAACCAATAATATTAGTATATTAAGGGTTATGTTAAAGTCTATTTCACACAGACAAAGGAATAAATTACCTCGACCAGTAAGATTATACCTTATGAATATCATTTATCAGAGCTTCTGAGGGAGATAGCATCACTAGGATTTTCCCTTGACCAATCACAAGCCAAGAATCAACAATTTAATCATGATTCAAACCATTTACTCAATAAATTCAAGCTCATCATTATCATGACCCAAACCATTTCTGTAGAATTATGCCATGAAAATCTCACGATCACACACCTTACCCTGGTGAATTTTCTAGTATAATAAAGGGATATGTATATAGACCCAAATAGTATGAATTTTAGATTTTATTTTTAATAAAATAATTATTATATTTATCCTTTATTATTATTGTAACTTTTTCATTGATTGGACAATGATTTTGATAAAAATTATATTTTGATATGATGAAGCATAAATCGTATTTTTTGGAAATGTATAGTTTCAATCATGACCCTATATTTTAATGAATTTAATAATTTTTAAAATAAATTCTATTTTAATAAAATATTATTACTAAATATTTTTTATTAAATATAAATGATAATATAATTTTATGAAGTTGAAAATAAGTTTTATAAGTGTCAGAAAACACTTATAGTCAAAAAATGAGTATTTTTTAATAAATGTGTATTTTTTATTTAAAAGTATAAATTCCCATACATAGAGAATTATTTGGATAAAATAAATATTATTTTTTAAATCATCACATTTAAATTATCCAACTAGTATTTTTTTCATAATTTTTGGAGACATTCGAATTTTTTGGTCAAAATTAAATATGATATAAATATACAATGTGTATTATAACATCATAGTGACTGAAAGGTGATTTTATATATTCCATAAAAGTTACAAATGAAAAGATATATATTTCCCATTTAAAATATATTTTTTAGGTTATTTTAATAATTTTATACACCCTTAATGAATCCTCCAAAACCACTATTATATTTTAAGGTTTTAAAATCAATTCTTTGTAAACATGACTCACTTCAACATCACCAAGGGTGTTATTTTATTGATATTTGTTATTATAATTGTAAAATAATCAAAACCATTCAACTTTTTCTAAAACCATAGTAAAAATAATGGGATGTTTTTTTGGATTAATTTATCATATAGAGTCCAAAACCAAAGTTTAGAAATTAATAAATAATTCCTCTCTCTTTTTCTATATAAACCCAAAAAACCAATCATTATTATTAACTTAAAACCCTTTAAGAACAAAATTATTCTATCTTTATCTCTATAGATACCTCCCAAGGTTCCCCCAAGCTCTCAAGAATCCCCTCTCAAGCTTTTAGAATCACCCTTTCAAGGTAAGGGATCCTCTCATACTCATATTTATTCAAGAAACTCATTTATATTATGACTTTTTTTCACTTGTTCATGTTGGTATATGTTTTCAAAAATACATATTAATTACATGGTGATTTCAAAATGATTATATACCCCTTTTACTCTCATTAATCTCTCCCATTAATCCTTAAGTACCCATGTTATGTTGCCAAAATTATCATGTGAATTTTTATGCCAAACATTTAGGTAGTGAATAATCATATCTATTTCCACTCAAGGGTATTCATATAGTTATACCTATCATTCATTGATTGAGGATTCACATATATGTGACCTTCAGTTCTTAATCATGGGGTTAAAATTGATTAAAAACATCTTTTTTTCTATGATCTATGTGGCACACTTATGCATGTACATGATATGAGTGTGATGGGTGGGCTCATAATTATATAGTTTGCCAATGCATTGTGTAATGTTTTTATCTCATGAGATTCCATTTATGGTGCATGGGAGGTTATCATAAGCACACTAGGTTGTTTTTTCTTGGTGGTTATCCTTGACTTATGTTTATGATATCATGTTTTAATTTGTTTCCACATTCCTCTATTTTCTTTATGTTATCATGTTATATCTTGCCTCACTGTACAAGATTATGATTCTCACTACTCTTATGTTACCTTGATATTTCACTTGGATCACATGTACCGATTTACATTATTCAATTATTTATTTATTTTCTTATAGAGATTTATATCTCACCAATTTCTTATATACATCCCTGGGTTAAACCATGTAATTTTAGAAGAATGATGGAATTTTAAGAGCATGTTAAGGAAATTTTCAATAACATTTTTGTACTTCTATTTCAAGTTTTTATACTATGTACCTAATTTACAAAGACACTAATCCTAATGATATTTTTGGGTTGTAATAAGTTTTCTCTTATGTAATAAATCATGAAATAAAATGTATTAAATATATATGTTGTCATAATTATACCCTTCCATACCCATACTCACCCATTGAGATATAGCGTTTTCCTATTTGGGTCGGTTTAACCACCCACTAGAATGATGATATAATAATCTACCATGGATGACTATGGAAAATTAAATATTAGTATTATTATAAGTTAATAATATATTAAATATTTTTTTCTGTTTTTAGAATGTTTATATTAAGTACTTAACTTATTATTAAAATATTATATTTGATCACGAAAAATGCCAAAATAAACAGACACCAATTCAATTTTCACACAAACGTAAGAAAAAAATATATTATAAATAAATATAATATGATAAAAAAAAATTATATATTAAATTAAATATGTAATCATAATTTTCCTAATAAGAAATATAATAAAATTAATTTTATTATTTAGGAATTTAGGTGCATGCACATAATGAATCTGGAACAAGGTAAAGGTTTCTTGTCTTAAATTTTCAATTCCTTGAGACATGTTTATAGTATACATTATATTTTTTATTTAATGGCGTAATTAATTACCCTTTTATATTTACTATCATTATTATCTCATTATTAATGTTATTTAATGTTCTATTTAAAATTCTATCCTTTGATGGTTCTTGAGTCGAAATTTTCTAAATCCATAAGGGTTTCTTGGTCTCATACCTAACTCTTTGAGATATGTTATACTTTATTCACCATTTTTCCTTTCATATGTTATTCTTATGATTTAGTTACCATTAATAACTTTTAATATATTCTATAATTTAATTCATGGGATAAATAAATCCAAATCAAGTAAATTTCTTAATTAGGCTTTGGATTCAAGTTTTACCCAAGTTGTTAGGGGTTTCTTATCTCAAATTTTCATTCTTGAGAGATATTTATTAGTGTGAAACAAGATATATTTATTATGGTGTGATTAATACCTAATTAATTTCTTTTAACAAATAAAATTAATTTATGTAGTTTTTAAGAGCCATATCATGTTCTTAATTTCCATGTATTTTGGATCAAAGGATACCATAGCTATGAAAGTTTCTTCTCTAATTTCATTTTCTAATAAAAAAATTCTTTGAGAGATAATCCATCTAGGGAATTTGTATCCTTTCATAAAACTCTATCATTTTATTTTGTTATTCATGGGGTTTTATAAGTCCCATCATAGTTTTAATTTCCTTATCACATTGTTTACTTATTATAATAGATACTGACCCCCTATCTCCTTTTTAGTCAGGTATATTTCCCTTCCTTCTTCATATTCACTGGATACTTACATAGAAAGTTATTCCATTTATTGATTGGTGAAATTACTTAATTAACCATATACCCCTTTATCTATACAGTGTTATTTTTATGGATGCTTACATAGAAATCTATTTCATTTATTTATTAGGATACTATTGAAAATATGTATATGTTCTATTATTATGTGAATATTTATTGATTACTCAAGAAAGTTGACTATGTATTGTTTAACCATCCACCTTCTTTATCTAGACGGGTTATGATCATGTTATCTCTTTTATTAACACGAGGAAGTGATTAGTGTTTTTTATATTGTTATTACAATACATATTATTATTGTCAAAGTTTAAAATGTATTGTTTACTCATTATCTCATATAATGAATGCATTAGACTTAAACAAGTGATGGGTGGGGCTCATGATTATATAACCCCTGGATGCATTGGTAGGTCTCTTTAAATAATCATGTTTGTGTATTTGGTGTATGCCTAAAAAATTCAATAAGACATATTGACCTCGGTCTTGATGATAAGAATTATTTCTTGGATATGGCCTTGATGGAAAGAATAATGTATTTGATGAGGCCTTGATGGTAAGATCAAGATGTTTGGAATTGTGGATTCCATCACTATGAATTTGGTTATTTTTATCCATGTGATCTACTTATTTTCTTTATTATCCATGGATATATTATTCTCTCAATTTTAGTTGATTATGGAATTATGATGATTAATGATTCCTTCTATAATATTTATATAATGTTTATTCCATGATTTCCTCAATATTATTTTTCCCTTACTGTTCATTTGAGCTCACCCCTTCTTATGTTTTAATTTCTCCGGGTTGTGAATAAAAGTTCTTTATATGGTGTGACTAAAATAATAGTATGTGTGGGGGATTTTTGGGATATTATAAATAATTTTTATTTATTAAGTAGTATCTTATTTTGGAAAAAATATCATTTAGTTGAGATAGACATGTGCTTTATTAGTTTTTGATTTTTCCTAATTCTCTAAAGCACTAAACTAAAAAGGTATTAGGAAATTATGTAAAGAAGTTTTTTATTTAAGACATGTAATTATAGAAAAGTTATATCTGGGAATCTATAGTTGGTATTGAAACCAATTTGTAAAGTAAGTTTTTAGGGCATTTGATCTGGGAGTGTGGGTTCAGAGCATCACAATTGGTATCAGAGAAGGGTTTAGATAAATTTATGGAATATTATATTTTTTAAGGATAATATAAGGGTCAATAAGATAAGCTTGATCATGATTTTAAAGGAATAGATAACCCTTTAGGTTAGTTGAAGTAATATTGAATATTTTTGGGATTGATATTAGAGAAAAATTTTGAAAACCCTAGGAATTTTTCTTATTATAAGATAATATACTAAAATTTTAGAGAGTTTTGAGTATGTGGTTTTCCTAGAAATGGTATCCCTTTTTGGATACTATAAGTGGATACATTCTAGGGCATAAATGTACCTAGGATTAATAACCTTAAAATGGGTTTTTTGGGTATTAGATCAGTTGTCACCAGGTTCAAGGAAAAGAGGCCTAACTACACACTAGTCTTGACACTCCTAGGGTATATTATTTGGTTGATCATATGCTCTTTATGAACTACTATCAAGGATTTATTTACTATTTAATTTCATGGTCTATATTTATCATAAAACCCAATCAAAGAGTAACCTAGGTTGAACCTAGAATGATATAGGTTGAGTTATAGATGAAATATTTTGATCTATGAGTGATATAGTTTGAACTAAAATAATTATAGTCTAACAAGTATGATAAGAATCAATATCATCTAAAGGAAACAAGAGAAATCCTATGATACTCCTATTATTGGAATCTATCCATGAAAATAAAGTAAATAAGGTACACTTATCCTTTACTCAAGAGTTATGAATACCTTATTGGATTATTCTTCTAGCCTCCCTTGTGTATCTTGAAATTTTTCAATGAGTATTGAATCACTACCCAAATGATTTGAGTAATGAATGAAAATTCTATTTCTAAGATTATTGTATCACATGTTCATGTTTAAGGAAATATGAAACTTTTTTCTCTTATATTAGATGGAATTGATGTGATTCTGGTAATGGATTAACTATTTCAACATAGACTCTCTATTCATTGAATAATGGTAAAATTACTCATAACATCTTCATCGTTTATAAATGGATGAGGGTAGAGAAAAATATCAACTTCCATTATAGTGATATATTTACACAATTTCAATGTAAGAAGACAACAACGAATCATATTCATCATCACCCATCAATTCATTATTGCTATGTATAAGCCATGATGTTTCTAGAGAAGTTAAAAGCACAATGCCAGTGGTGGGGTAGAATAAAAACCCCCTCCACTACTGCTAGTGAAATGAGAAATGAGAGTGAGGTGGAAATGGTAGAGGCCACCTTGTGATGCTGAGGCTAGGAATAGTTGAAGATTCTAGTTTGAGGCCCCAGAGCACATGATCCTAATCAGTATGTGTGAGAAACAGTTTCGGTTGTGAAAGGCCTTGTTTGGGAACAAGAAGATCCACCCATAGTAGATGTGGTGGAATATCCATCCCCCTTCAACCATTATCCAAGAGGTCTTCATGTAATGGTCAGTGAAAGGATTGGTTAAATGGGCAGGTGAAGAGATGATTGGTTTTTTGTTGACTCTAGAAACATAGGCGATGAATATTTTAAAGAGGTCATGAGATTTTATGGTGGAGGCATCTACTCTAGAAAAATATAGAAGGGTTATAAATTTGTATCTCAATGAGCCTTATGTGGGTGAGAATTATTTTTTGACTTCATCATTCGACCTAAACTTCCCTTCGGGGCTACTAAGTTAAAGAAGCGTGTGAGAAAACAAATGGATGTGTGGGGTATTTATTTTCATATGTATAGTAAATTGTATTTCATACCAATATTTAATAATTTATCACTAAAATTATGACTATAAACTCAAGGAGAAATAAAATAGGTCTTAACACCAAACAAAGAGAGTTATTTTGATCAAATAGTTGTAAATAAACTTGAAATTGAGATATGCCAATATGTGAGTTTCTTAGCCTTCCCTATAATAGTAATTTTGATAACTCAAGATATTTTTACCTTGCGAATACCATTAGATATTTTTTAGGTAAATATTAAAACTTATAGGATGAAATTTATTTAAGGGGGTAGAATGTAACCACCTGAGATTTTAATATTTTACTTCATTTAAATGAGTCAAATGTGTTTGATAGATTTCTCCATAGAGAACACAAAACTAAAATAAAACTGCAATATAATTACATAAAAATATAAATATTCAGTATGATCATTAAAAAAAGACATTTAATAAATATAAATTCATAGGAGTAATAGATTTATGAAATATATGTATAAAAAATAAGCATTGGTTTTAATAAGAATGAAATTTTTAAGTTTACCTAAAATGACTAATATGATCATTTATTGATTAGAAAAGTTTTTTTCTAATTTTTTTTATGAAATATAAATTTATATTTCAATAAATGTATGATTAATGATGATAAATTATGTTTTATATTAATAATTTTTAACAAAAATTTATTTGTTAAATTATATGAAATAATAATAACAACAATTAATATTTGAAAATGACATTTTCTAAAAAAATGGTTTTCCATTATATTTTATTATTTTACTCAAAAATTTAATTTATAAATTTTAGAATTTTAATTTTAAAAAATTAACATAATTTTTATATTTATAATAATAATATTAACTTTGGATTAATTTTTTGGACTTTTCTAAAATAATTGGCTTTTATGTGAATGGTGAAAAAAATACCGATTTTTTCTTAAAATTGACACTTGTAAATTTATCATAATAAAAGATTGACTAAAATGTTTTAGAAACTATTCTATATTAAATATATTTATTTATAATTAAATTAAATAATTTAAAATTACTATTTTTTTTTATAAAACCCCGTTATATCGTTTTGGAAGCATAAGTAATATTTTATTCTAAAAACTTTTTTATTTGCTTATATTAAAAATAAATTTTCATCACTTATAGAAATTAAATATTTAAAAATGAATTCAATTTTTTATATAAACATTATAATATCTTTTAACATGGTCAATTTAAATTTTATCATAAAATTATGAATTTTAAGATTAAAGTTAATGACCATGATAATGGAAAAACTATTGTTTTCAAAGAATTGTTTTATTAATATTATGTAATTTTTATCTAATCAATTAAATTAATCTATTTTAAATGAATAATTTAACAATATTTTTAGACATGTATATAATCATATTAATACACATTTAATTTCAAAACAATGCTAAATGATATTAAGAACACATGATGGTTAAAACACCATTTTTCTATAAAAAATTATTTTTCTATATATAAATTGTTTTGATTTAAAAACTTAATTATCTCGCTAGTTAGAAATTGAATTAAATTAAATTAATATTAAATTAAGTTTCATTAAACCCAAAATTGGTCAGTTGGTTTATTTTATATTTTCATTAAAATATAATTTACTTAGTTAAAAACTAGTTACCATTGTAAACACACAAAAAAGGTAAAAGTAAAAACCTAAGAACAAATGACTTCCAAAATATTTAAAAAAAATGGAAATAACTTAATGAGTTTCTCTAGACCCAATCTCACACTAAACTCAATTATTTATAACTTTTTTATTTTTTGACCTTTTGAATAGTGTAATGATATTATTGAAAAATAAAGGGGTATTCACAAAAGTGCCCTTTTATTCACTTATAAAAGGGAGAACTTCCACCCCTTCATGCCACACCCATTCCTTAAAATTACTCCTGAAAATATTCCATTTTTCTCATAATATATTCCTATATCAATTTAATAATCCTATCTTCTCTATTAGTCATCCTAATACCTTCATTTTCAAGGAGACTTTCAAGAGAAAGTTCAAAGTCCCAAAGTGAGTATTACTTAATGCTTAACATTTTCTTCTTAATATTTATATTCCAAATATATCATTACCATATAAATATGATTAATTCAGTAACATTATTATACTGAATTGTTATTATATTAATGTAAAAAAATTATTAATTCATTTCCATCCACTTATAAAAACAAAAAAACATTAACTGTGTGTTCTGCGGACTACCACCTCCATGAAGTAATGTTTTTCATTTTTCCTTTTGATTTTATTTATTTATCAAAACCAATAAAAATATTATTCAAAAACTTAAAACATATATATAATATTATTATACTTATATTATAATGATATTATAGCCTTTCTTAACCATACTCACCCCTCAAGATATATCATGTTCATGTTTGGATCTGTTTAACCACCTACTTGAAAGATGCTATAAAACACTATAATGAATGAATATGGGAACTTAAATACAAATACTATTATAATTTAATAAGAAATTAAAGATTTTTTTTGGCTTTATAATGGTTATATTAATTCTTTAACTTATTATTAAAATATCATTTTTTGTCACTATAATTACCCAATTAAGCAGACACTAATTCAATTTTAACAAAAACATAACCAAAATATATATAATAAATAAATATAATATGATAATAAATTATATATATTTAATTAAATATAGAATAATAATTTTCATAAAAAGGTATATAATAAGCTTAATTTTATTATTTAGTAAGTTAGACACATGTGAAAGAAAATTTTGTAACAAGGTAAGGGTTTATTATCTCAAATTTTCAATTCCTTGAGACATGTTTGTGTTATACACAATGTTTTCTATTTAATGGTGTAATTACTTAAAATTTGTTATTTTTTAACATTAGTTTTATCATTATTCGTGGTATTTAATTTCCTATTTTAAATTATATACTTTTAAGGTGCTTTGGTAAAAAAATTCTAAAGTCGTAAGGATTTCTTGATCTCAATTCTGACTCTTTGAGAAATGTTATATTTTGTGCACCATATTTCCATTCATATGGGGTTAATTTGATTTAATACCCATTAATTTATTTTACCAAATCCAAAAAAAGTTTATTCTTCAATTTCATTTTCTCATTAAAATTTTATTTGAGTGATGATCCATAAAGGTAATTTGTATCCTTTATCAAAATCATATAATTTTATTTGGTTATTCATGGGGTTTTACATTTCCCCACACAATTTCATTTCCCCATGGATCATATTTTACATGTTGTAATATAAATTGACCCAATCTATCCTTTTCAGTTGGGTATCATTCCTTTCCTTATCTGTATTCATTTAATGCTTAAATAGAAAGATATTCCATTTATTGATGAGGGAAATTACTAACTTAACCTTATATACCTTTCCTTTTATGGTGTTATTTCTAGGGATTATTACATAGATATTTAATCCATTTATTGATTGGTGTACTATTTAATATATTTTTTATTCTTTCATGTATGTTTATTGATTACTCAAGAAAGTTGGATATGTATTGTTTAACCATCAACATTCTTTCTACAGACATCTTATGGTCATTTTATCACTTTTATTGACATGAGGAGGATTATTGTCATTTTTTATATTTTTATTCCAATATGGATGATTATTTTTATTGTTTAATATATATTTTTACTTGTTATCCCAATTTATGAATGCATTGGACTCAAACTGGTTATGACTAGGGTGTAACATTATATATTCCCTCAATGCATGAGTAGGTATCATGAGATAATCATTTTTGGGTGGGTGTATGCCTTCTAAATTTAGAAATATGAATTTATATATAGTCTTGATGACAAGAATGATGTCTTGGATATGGCCTTGATGGAAAGAAATATGTCCTAGTTGAGTCCTTTATGGTAAGGTCAATATTTCCATCATTATGCATTACCTCACCATAAATTTGGTTATTGTTATCCATGTGATCTATTTATTTTCATTGTTATCCATAGATATTTATGCTCTCAGTTTCAATTGATTATGGCACTATTATGGTTACTTATTCATAACAAAATATTGATGTCATATTTATACCATGATTGACTCAGTTGTATGTTTTTCATCACTGAACATTTGAGCTCAATCCTTCTTATTTTCTATTTCCCCATGTTATGTAGAATTTTTTTACATAATTTGACTAGAAGAATATCATGTGTGTGGTATTTATGGGATATTATGAATACTTATTATAGATTAATTAGTTTCCTATTATAAATACCCTAACCCTAGTATCCTAGAGTCAGTGGTTAATTTCTTACATTTTTACTATATATAAGGAATCGCATTCTGAATTAGTGAATAGTTTAGTAGTATTGGAAATTAAGATATATAATTGAAAATCACATTAAAATTAAAAGCTTAAAATAAAACATAGAATTTTCTTTGAGAACACTACAATTCCATTTATCATATCCTTATATATTAATCATAATACACATCCTTCCATCTAGGGGAAAGGAAACATAAGAAATGGGTGATCTCAAATGCTTATAGAGGATACAGGTACAATATAAGATATAATTAATAAATATAGAATAATCAATATGGAAAGGTAAATCTCTTACAAACATTCCATTTAATCAGTAACTTGAACATAAATAATAATATGGTAGGAATAAATGATGATTGAATAGTTTCATATAAATAATCACATAAGCTTGAAACTTATCCATGGATATTCTAACTAATTGAATAATCACATGTACATATATAACTAATATCATAATGAAGGAATTTAGAATGTCAGAAATCATGAACATATATTCAAGACCTCATTCGAAGCAATATTATCGAAATGAGTAAGTCATCATCCAAATACCCAAGCTAGTTATCCTCAAGAGACCTACTGATGCATCGAGGGGTTATAGTGGGCCCCACCCATCACTTACTAAGTCCAATAAATTCCTCATATTAAATGGGAGAAACATAATCAATATACAAAATTTTATTGAAAAACTAATATATGAAATGTTAATAATTTCCCCAATCAATAAACATAATCATAAAACATCTAGAGTAATATGGAGAATGGTATCGAAATAGTATATCATCATTCAAACTGAACATAAACCATATTAATAAATAATAATGATGGTATCATTACAACATATCCCTAATTAATAATAAGTAATATACGATTTTTTGTCCTTAAGGAATAAAAATACTATAAAATGGCATTAAAACATTATTGGGGAAAATACCCTTTTCACTTTAAAAGTTGCCTTTAAAAACTAAAAAATTTCAGAATATTAGGAAAACATTTTATTTTAAAATAAACCTTTTAAAATTGTAAAGTAAGATTCAAAATATTTATGTAAGGTAATTTTATAAAGGTTGTAGAAGTTTAAAAAACATTATTTATCACAGGGTTGTAAAAAGGTTAAAAATAAACTCATTCGAAAAATGAAAATAAGATTCCTTCCAAACCATTTTTAAAAAAGTAAAACTTGGGTAAAAATATCTTTAAAAATAACTTCTATAATGATAAAAACATTTTTATAAACATTTTTAGAAAACATGGATATCGAAGTAAAGCTATTTTCAATCTAAGAGATTTATAAGGTAAGCTTTTCTTAAATACATTTTATCGACAATTTTATGTACCAAGGATATGAAAATGGTATTATTGCTTGAAAAGTTCATTAATAAACATATTAAAAGAAAATATATTGGTTTTTTTATATAAATAACAAATAATTCCCCCAAGGGAGACTTAAACATAAACAATTCTGAATAATGATGAGATTATGAAATAAACCCTTACCACTTTGGTAAATTTTGAATCGTAAGCCCATTGAAATAAGTAAATTAAAATTAAAATTTAACATGAATATATATATATTACTTATATAACTTATAAAATTGGAATTATATAAACCACAAAAAAAATAAGTGGTGAATATGGCATATGTCTCATAGAAGTAAAAGTGAAATGAGAAACTCTTACCCTAGGTCCAACTTCCTTCGTATGTGTATGAACCTCCTATATAATAAATAGAGGTTTATTATAATTATATTATAAAACCATAATAATATATATAATTCCATATATTATTTACTTATAATTTAATATCAACTTTTAATTTCAAATTCTTTTTTAAAATCACTATTCTCGGTGATATTTGCTTTGTTTTTCATATATGTTTTGGTTGGGTAATTTTGGTCCTTGTAATTTCATAATAGTTTCACCATATAAATAATTTTAAATATGATATAAATATTATATATGTGAATTATACAATTATCTATAATATTCCACAAAATTTATATCTATAAAAATGAATTACATCATTTATGGAGATGATAGGTTGTATGTACGCTTGAACGTTGTTTTCATTTTTTTCCAAAAAATGGAAATAAAGAAAGGTAAATAATATCTAAAATTTTAAAAATAATTATTATATCATAAATATAATATATATATATATATATTAAATTTATCCTTTTTAATATCCATGCAAAAATAAAATGAAAAACGTTTCGCATCGCTTCATGGAGGCGGTAGTCCACACGTACGTACGAGTTATGTTGTTTTTTCCAAAAAAATGGAAGGTAAGAAGTTAGATGTTATATTATAATTCAATAAGTATAATTATATAATAAATATCATATATATAAACATTTAATCCATACTTATATCCATTTGTGAGAGACAGTGATGGAAAACAAATTGCATCGGTTCGTGAGGTGGTAGTTCACCGTAAACATGATCGACGGTTTCATTTCTCATTTGATGGAAGTGGAGATGGATTTTGGAAATTAAATTTTCATAATAAAATATCATTATATATAATATAATATTTTAATTATTTTATCATATTTTAATAAGATTTTATTGGGTTATAGGATGAAATAAAATGAAGACGCATGTTTTAGAACTATACATCTTCTTCAGAGAACCTCTTTAAGTTTATACCTAAATCATTCCTATAACAGTATTATGATCAAACCATGTAATCTAGTTCATGTGGAGGTATTTAAATAATATATTTGGGTATATTGTTTCTGAACCAAATTTATTTGGATGTGTGAAGAAGATATGAGAGGGGGTGGCCTTTTATAAGTGAGGGAGAGGACACACTTGGATGTTTTGAAAATAATAAATTATTCTAACATTTTTCACATGAAAAAAGGATCCAAAATGTCTCATTATATAACCTTAGAATATATAATATTTAAATATTTCCATAAAATAGGAACTATACAAGTTTTTGGTTCATTTTATCCCTTATATTCATAGTTTAGCCCCTGGTAAATCTGTTTTAACATTAACTGCCGTAATTAATTTTTACTGTTTTACTATTTATTATGAAGAAAAGTTAAATTGAACTTATTTTATAATATTAATTATTCTGATTAAAAATATTTCATTCATTTTACTAAATTCAATTCATATAATTAGTATGATTTAATTTAAAATTAAACCCTCAAATGCGATGAAAAAACGGTTTTTCAATGGAAAATTTTTCAAAAATATAAAAAGTTTTTATATAAAAAATGAACATATAAGTCATTAAAATAACTTAAATTTAATTATTTATTATATAATTAAACTAATTTTACTTTAAAAAATTAAAACAAAATTTTACTCGTAAATTCTCTAAACAAAAAGATTGTTTTCAATAAAAACCAGTATTTTTTCACTATTCATCAAAAAATAAAATTTTCTGAAAATTATCAAAAATTCATCCTAAGATAAATTTTACATTATGATTTAAAAAATTAATTTCATTTTTTATAATAAATTTTATAAACTTGGCAAAAAATTATTTTGACTTAAGTACACAAAACGCAACAAAACTGCTCTTTAGAACAAAATACAGTTTTTCATAAAAACATTTCTTTTTCTTTAAAATGATTTTTATTTTTATTTATAATTAATTGATAATAAATAAATTTATTTATACATGTTTAAACCATATATTTTTCAAAATTTATTTACTCATATTCATATCTATAAATTTCATGGAAATGTTATAATGGTATACTGTATTTAGGCTTCAGGATGTGTGTATCGCAAGTTATCAAAAAGATTGAATTTATTTAAAAATAAATATACCATAAATTCTCAGGGTGTTAAATTCTACCCCCCTTCAATAAATTTCATCATTATAATTTTATATTTCACTCTTAAATTAAGGTTCTTACATTTTAAAATACCATTGTGTAAATCGCATATCGTAAAAGGGTTAATAAAACTTCTTCTTAAAAGAGGGGAAGGGAAATATGGAGATCATATAAAATAACACATAACTAGGTTTCTGTGTAGGAAAAATTAGTTTGAATTAAAGATATCTACATGGAATAAATCATAATTCCCAAATAATTATGGAGAGTGAAATATATCATTGATCACAACAAATTTAATGATCATGACAAAGTTAACAACCACAAAACTATAAATCAATGAGATGTGAAAAGACCATTGATTCATCAAAAATGAAGGTAGTAGGATAATTATTTTTTTCCGATATATTTTTAATTGGGTTAAGTAATTCCTTTAATATCTATATGAATGGCATAAGGGAATAAAATTACTTAATATTTATTATTTTATCCTTTAATCAATTTGCATCACAATCTCATAATTGGGTATTCAAGATGATTTTTTATGTCTAAATCACTAAAATAATCTTGTAACGGGTCACGTATTCCAAAAAATTAAAAATGTTGTTCCTCTAGTATTTAATAAAATAAAAATGATTAGAATAGGTGATCTAATAGGGATGAATATAATACATTAGTCTCTAAAATACAACAATAACCCTATAACCCTAATAACACCAATAACCTCAACCTTTAAGAGTATTTTAAACTCAAAGGTTATCTTATTCCCTTCAACTTAAACATCCAAAAACATAATAGTATTCTTTCTAAATAATCCTTTATGTTAAACCTAATGGTTATATATATATATATATATCAACCTAATAAAATGTCTCCCGAAATATCATTAATGACCTTATAATCATAAAAATTTCCAAAAATATTTAATCTTATACTATATTCACTAAATAAAATTAATATTCATCCATAAAAACATTTAAGTAAAAATAATATCATACTAACTAGGACATCATATAGGACAGTGGTAGCTACCGCACCCTTTCCATGCTTCGGTTGTGGGTTCAATATCTATGACCTTATTGGATGCGATAGGTTTTCACTCAGCATGTGGGTTTTCCTTTTTCCAAAAATATATTAATATAATTTCTATAACGTTTCCAAATTGTAATAACCCATAATTACCTCAACATCAAATATAAGATAAATCTTAAATGATATGAATACCTTTAAAATTATGTCCATAAAATGTAAATTCATTCTTACTTAAATAATTTTTTCACTAAAACATATACTAAACCAATGGTTTGTATTGTAATAAATGTCTCCCAAAATATCTTTAATCTTGATAAAATACCATCACATAAAACCTAAATATGGGTGTTTAATAATTTGAACTTATGATGAACCTTAAACTCATAAACCCATGATGGTATCCATAAATCTTAAATTAATCTTACATGAAGACATATATGATTCCAAAATTAACATTATCCTTAGATGTTTCATGATTATTATAACCAAAATACCATTGGTAAAAAAAATTCTATAACGTAGTTCTGGAATCCCAATATATAAATACTTCAACCCTTTTTTCTCAAAGTATTGGTATACCATAGGTCATTCCTTAGTCTATGACTTAACCTTTAAAATAGGTAATTGACTTAGATAATTCTCAAGTTCCCAGCATTTAATTAAATAAACTATAAATAGATCTCTATGATGAAATTTATTTATCTAAATTTAACTCCACAATTTTTATCAGAAATTTATTACTCTATTCTGTTATTTTATAAACATAAAAAAATGTTCCTTTGATGCATTATCTTGGGTGTCTCTTTCCACATTTTTAACATGAAAGAAATTGAGACTTTTTTTCTCCATGGTCTCCACCACTCGAGCTCTTAGTGGACTTCATCCTTATCTTATTTGGTGAGTTCGAGAGTTGCTTATGGTATAGTTTATTAATAATGTATCTTGATAAATGATTAGGAATAATCACAATATATTTTTCACCAGTCATCATCCCATTTGGTTCCTTAAAATCAACATGTTTTTCTTCTCATTCATCATTAACATCATTACTCCTAGTTCTAGCAATTGACTAAAACCAAAAATCATGGTGTGAGTGATAATAATCATAATTATAAAAATTTATTTATAAGATGTCCAAATCATGACACATTATTTTAAATATATGTAACCTTAGGTTTAACCGAGTTCATTCATGATCATCACTTATTCAAAACCATCATAATGGTTTCTAAAGAAAATGTGAATTAGACCAAGAATATCCCTCAAGAGTGTCAAACCATGTGTGTAAAGGTACAGGGGTAGCAGAGGAATCCTATAAAATTGGATTTGAATAATTTCCATTGTCGGAGTGACAGAAATTGTCGTCTCTAGTGATCCAAGACCTGGTACGATCTGAGGATCTCATGTGAATTAAACAAAGCACAAAATTAAACTAGAACAAGTATTTCATTCCAAGTCGAAGTGTTCTCATCCATTGCACATAATCGATGATCATTTCTTAAAGGATCTGAATTAGAAACCCTATATATCATACACACAAACTTCAATAATCCATGTATTTCTTTTTTTTTGAATTTGGGGTGCTAGTGTCGAGCTCTGATGAATCCTTCAGTGTCATGACGATCACCTCGATCCCGTGCCTTTGATCTGTCAAAGTAATTATTGGATCTATGCTTAAAGAGATAATCTAGTTATCTATAAGGAAGTAGGAGATATAGGATCTTGTTTAATTGGAATAAACTGAACATAGAAATGAGTCTCTCTCCTGCTTATATAGTGGGGTGCTTGATCGCATTGTCAAGAGCATCAAATTAGTTGTTTAGTTTTAACTAGAATTTATGTAGTATAGCAGCAACCCTATGTCATCTCTCGACGGAGACTTAGATCATTAATTCCAAAATTTGGTTCTGATTATGAAATTGAAAAGGGAAATGGGGTTTTATAATACTTGGGTTTGATGATTAAATATGACAATAAAAAATGAAAGCGATAAAACAAAGTATAATAAGCAAAATTAATTAAACATGATCAACCCGAGGTAATATCATGATGCTTATCCTTCAGCGCTTCATGAGATAGAGTTTTGATCTTTTAATCCCTAGTTTGTAAATGATAGAACCATAATGTTACTGATTGTATACTAGGATACCTCCTAGGGTTCAGTCAAAAACACACAATGATTCACCAGACACTGCCGATGATTGGTTGATTTGTGTCCGACTTCATAACCGAAACTCACCAAGGAAACACACAAAGAACTCAATGTGTTGTCCAGGTTTGTATGTTATTTCTTTGTGATAAAATGACATAAATTTACATGGCCTTGATAGTGCTTATGTGATTTCAATTGACCAATATGAACCACACAAACACCGCAATTTAATGATGGAAGAAAAAGGGTTGAACGTTGTGTGAAACATCACATGAAAGGGCACCCCAAAACATGATAATTTCAGTTTGAGTAAAACATACTAGTATATAACTCAATTAAATAAAAATAAAGGATGAATAAAAACAACATACAAACCTAGAATTAAAAATACCATTCAAATATTTCAACATTAAGCTCGGGATTTACAACATGTTCCTCCCCGGGTAATCACAAGGATTTTAGAAACTCATGGGAGGGGAGGAAGAAGAAGATTTTGAAGTTTCACTTCCCATAGACTACATAACTTCAAATATTGGTGGGAGGACTCCTTTGGGACTCCAAAATGGAAGCACCATTCCAATGGTTCGAACTCCCAAATGGGGTGCCCAAGGTGCCAATTTATAGGCAAAGTGGGAAGTGGTTTTGGGAACCCTGATTTCATGAATCCTCTTGGTCCATGGTTTTTGCCGGTCATAATGTCTTAAATAACTTTGTACAAAACTAAAGATTTGTTTTCCGATACATTTTCTACCTCCATGTCAAATTTGGCAGCTATATATAAAACATAATAAGAGATATTTCCAAAATACAGAGGCAAAGTTTTGACCCTGTGCAGATCCACTTTATTGGACAGATCTATTTGTATGGGCCTCTTAATGAAAGATTTGAGATTTGGTTCCTTCAGATTAAATGGATATCATTAAATTTTGGACCATAAAACAAGGTTTCAGCCCATTTTAATTCATAGTTTAGTAGAATAATGCGTTTTAGTCCACTGGTGTGCTTGGATCATGTGCATATTGGCCCATTTTTCTTAGACTTCATCATAGGTCCTCCAAATCACCTCCACCTACAATATAATTATCAAAACAAGTAAAATTTACCTTTATAACAGTGTTAAAAAAATAATTGAATCAAACATGGAGTGAAATTTGTTATTATACTTGTAATTTTCAATACAAAACTAGTTTAATACATTGGTATAAGGGTGAAATAAAATAGTAAATCGTGGTACGATCACGCCCCCACACCTAAACATTTGCACTCTTAAGAAAAGTATAATATCATGATCATGTCTCTTTCCTAAATCAAAGGTGTGAAAACGTACAAAATTATTTTGAAATGAAATTAATCATGTCTCATTTATGGAATCAATTTTCTTATCATTTTTCTTTTCTCACATTCATATTTGTTGAACTTTATTTGTTCCCCCATGCAACATGTCTCAACCTACCTCACTTAAAAAATTTCCCTCTTCACTAAAAGAACATATGAAAGTGGAGTTATGATCTTCTCTTAGAGTTCATTCTATCTTACCATATTATTTCTAAGATTCTAATTTTTTTATCGGTAGAAACTAGTGTTCTACTCAAGAGGACTTCCAATAGGTTGTTCTGGGATTCAAGGGTTGGTAGGATTTAATGTTTAAAAATATGAGGCTGAAGAGGAGTGTTTAATATCATATGTAGAAAACATGTCAAAATTCATCAAGTGTTCATAATGAATGTACACATTCAACACCTCACAAATTATATTACCTCCCACTCACTATCCTCATTTTCAATTTGTGTGGGTCACAACCAAGTGATGAATAATAATGAGTCGACGTCCTCTTTTCTCCATTTTATTTTTTTGTTTGGTGTTTTTTTTTCAGATGTAAAAAACTATATATTTTTTGTTTTTTTAGATAAAGAGGGAAACATGTAAAATACAATGATGAAATATGGCTTATGAACCCATTGCCCAAGGAAAATGTAGGCTCCCTTTATATCAACCCATTACAATGATTCCTTTCGCAGAATTCCCATGGAAACACCCTCTCTCCCACACTTGCTGAAAATAAAACAAGAATATACACAAGATATGGGTAGGTAGGGATAAATTTGCTTATAATGTGGCTACCTAACAGGCATTTCATGGTCTCTAAGGCTTAAGAAGGATAAAATGTAAAGGTGGAAGAAATTAGAGGATAATTGTAAAAAGGTCTTTTTAATGAACAATTGCCTCTATCATTAATGTATCATACTTGAATCTTATAGCTTCAAACTGAATCAAGGAAATTTCTAGTTTCTCTACATGACTCGAGACTCTCAAGAAACTGATTTAAAGGAAGAATATGCAATAAAGGTCTTAGAATGTCTCTCAAGTAAGGGATTAAAATATTGGTCAGTGATAATGAGGCATGAGATTCAAAAATACATTGAACACCTAAGAATGATTTGAAAATAAAAATTATAGAAATATATTCCATATCAAAATTCATTTGAAAAACATTTTTCAAAAAATAATGGAATTTTCCAAAAAATAGACTCAAGCATGAAAAATGATTTTGGATATTCTTTTTAAGATCAATTTTTATCTAAAACACAAAATAAGGAAAAAGAAATCAAAAATGAAAACACATTTTTTTGGTCTTTTTTTGTTTAATCCTAACTATGACATGTCACCCTCCCCCACACCTAAAATTTACATTTTTCTTAATGAAAGTATTTTAAATAAATAGACAAGTAAATAAAGGTAGGGAGAAGGTACAACCTACTAAGTGGTGTCATATGTGGCATCTATCAGTTGGATTTCCACCACGAGATGCTTTAGAAAATCCTCATAGAAGTGTTTGAGACTCTTCCCATTGACAGTAATCCTTTTTCCACTCTTCTCATGCAAAAAAAGTATGTAACCAAAAGGGTAAACATCAGTAATAGTATAAGGACCAATCCATCGGGAATGAAGCTTACCTGGGTGGAGCTTTAGCCTGGAATTTTACATGAGGACCTTCTCACCAATATGAAACTTCCACTAATGAATCATGATATCATGGATATCCTTTGTCTTATCTTTATATATTTAGGATTTCTCATATGCATCACATCGAATTTCTTCCAACTCTTGAATATACAGCTTCCTATGCTCACCTGCATTTGAAAGATTCATGTTACATTGTTTAACAGACCAATATGCACATTTTTCTACCTCCACCAGGAGGTGACAAGCCTTTCCAAATACAATCCTATGTGGTGAAATTCTGATTGGGGTTTTAAAAGTTATATGGTATTCCCAAAGTGCATCATCCAAGCGCAAACTCCAATATTTCCTATTAGGTTGTAACATTTTTCCCAAGATTCTCATAACTTCCCAATTTGATATTTCTGCTTTTCCGTTAGTTTGGGGATAAAATGCAGTAGAGACTTTATGATCAACCTCATACTTACAAAGAAAATTTTTCTTGTTGTGATTGTAAAAATGGGAACCCTGATCACTAATGATGAATCTCAGCAAACCAAACCAACTAAAAATTTGGGACCTCACAAAATCAGCAACAACTTGAGAGTCATCAGTCCTAGTATCCTTTTCTTCCACCCATTTAGACATGTGTTCCATAGCTAACAAGATTTACATTAATCAAAATGAATTTGAAAAAGGCCCAATGAATTCAATTCCCCATGCATCAAAGATTTCACATAATAACATGGGTTGTTGGGGCATTTCATTCTTCTTGGAGATATTCCCTGTGAATTGACAATGAATACATGACTTGAAAAATATATGGGCATCACTATATAATGCTGGCCAATAAATTTTTGATTCAAGGACCTTTCAAGCAATACGTTGAGAGCCATAGTGGCCCCCATAGGCCAAAGTGTGGAATAATTTCAAAAGAGAGCTGAACTCATGGTCAGGGACACACCGACGAACTACTTAGTCACCAAAAATTCTCCAAAAATATGAGTCATCCCAAATGTACCACCAAGAATCATTCTTATGTCTATGGGATTGTGAAATTATGAAATCAATGGGGACCCTAAATGTTACTAGAAAATTCACAATGTCTGCATACCATGGGGTAAGGTCCACAATATCACAAAGGTTCTCATGAGGGAATAATTATCTAATGGGGATGGGTGAGTCAACATGATGGTACAATGGTGGGTAAATCCTACTAATTTGGTAAGCTACCATATTTTCCACTCCTCTTCTATCTGTAATCTAAAGTTCAAACTCCTAGAGGAGGAGCATCCACCCAATGAGGTGGGGTTTAGCTTCGGGTTTCTTTAGGAGAAAACAACGGGCAGCATGATCAAAAAAGACAATGATTTTTGACCCGATAAGATATGAACAGAATTTTTCTAAGGAAAACATAATAGAAAGAAGTTATTTTTTAGTGTTTGTGTAGTTTACCTGGGCAGGGTCAAGGGTACATGAGGCATATGCAATGACATGAGGAGCCTTCTTAACCCTTTGTGATAAAATTTCCCCAACTGCAAAGTTAGAGGCATCACACATAAGCTCGAACGGGAGATCCCACCATGGTGGTTGGATGATGGGAGGTGATGTGAGACTCCTTTTTAGTGAATTGAATGCATCCTCACAATTTTTATCAAATAAAAACTCAGAATCCTTTTGTAATAATCGGGACAATGGAAGTGCAATCTTACTAAAGTATTTAATGAATCGATGGTAAAAACTAGCAATACCCAAGAAAGATCACACCTCACGAACACATTTTGGATATGGAAGGGTTGAAATTAATTCAATTTTTGATTTATCCACTTGAATTACCTCTTTTGTAATAACATTCCGAAGAACTATCCCTCGTTCAACCATAAAATGGTATTTCTTGAAATTTGATACAAGATATTTTTCTATGCAACGATGGAGGATAGAACCTAGGTGAGACAAACAGTTATCAAAGGAAGTTCCATAAACTGTGAAATCATCCATAAAAACGTCCATGCAATTATCTAGTTACTCCTAAAAATACTCAACATACAATGCTGAAATGTACCAGGAGCATTACAAAGACCAAAACCCATCCTTCTGTATGAAAATGTGCCAAATGAACAGGTAAATGTTGTCTTTTCTTGATCCTCAGAGGCTATAAGGATTTGAAAATAACCTGAATATCCATCAAGGAAACAATAATGGGATTTACCATCCAATCATTATAACATTTGATCAATTAAAGGTAGAGGAAAGTGGTCCTTCTATGTGGATTGATTCAGTCGACGGTATTCAATACAGACTCGATATCTGTTTTTCGCACATGTTGGAACCAATTCATTCCTTTCATTTGACACAACTGTTATTCCTATTTTTTTAGGCATAATTTGCACTGGGCTAACCCAATTACTATCATATATTGGATAAATGATCCCTGAAGTAGGTAATTTACTGACTTCCAATTTTACCACTTCAAGGAGAGTGGGATTCAATTGGCGTTGAGATTTTCTTATGGGATTATCTCCATCATCCAAAAGTATATGGTGCATACAAATAGATGGTATAATCCCAAGAATATCAGCCAAAGTCCATTAAATTTCCTTTTTCTACTCTCTCAAAAGATTAAGCAGTTTTGATTCCTGTTGTTGAGAGAGGTTATTGGAAATAATGATAAGAAATTGTTCAATACCCTCAAGATAGGCATATTTTAAATTTGATGGAAGTGGTTTTAATTCCAACATTGGGGGTTTTTGGAATGTGGTAGGGGATTTAGGGGGAGTGAGGTCCATTAAACTATCTATCTTCACATGTTTATTCTCTAAATATAAAGAATCTATTGAAATTAGATTTTCAAAATCATCGATGGTCATGGGTACCTCAGAATGAACACACTCATCAATTAAAGCACAAAATTTACACTTTTCAGAACCCACACAACACTCAAAACATGACTCAAAACACAAATCATCAAAGGGTGAAGAAGAGGAAAATCAATCAGAGTATGGGTTGAGGAGAGAATTGTGTGTGTGTGTGTGCATCATTTGAGAGCACTTCCATCGAATAGATAGGAAGAGTAGAGTGCTCTTCAACGAGGTGTTTCATAGCCTCAAGGATGTTAAAACTTACCTTTTCTACACAAAACTCCATGGAAAGCGTACCATTATGAACATTGATGATCATCTTTATTGTTTTGAGGAATGGACTCCCAAGTATGAGAGGAGTGTGTCCTTGGGTTCGAGTATCTTTTAGTTCAAGAATGTAGAAATCAGCAGGGAAGATGAGATTCTTCACTCTGACAAGGACATCCTCAATCACTCATGTTGGATGCATTGTACTCTGGTTGGAAAGTTTCACAACAATGCCTATTGGTTGAATATCTCCAACCTTTAGAGAAGAATACATGGAGTGAGGCATTACATTAATAGAAGCACCTAAATCTAGCATATCATCAGAAAAGAAAGCCTCCCCTGTGGTACACGGTATTGTGAATGTGCCTGGATCCTTGCATTTGGTTGGAATTTCTGGTTGAATCAAGGTTGAGACATTCCTCCCCAAGTTGACTCTCTCATTCCTCTTTATCCTTCATCTATGGTTGCAAAGTTCTTTAAGAAATTTGGCATATCGAGGGATTTTTTTAACTGCATCCAATAAAGGAATGTTAACTTGCACTTTTTTAAATGTATCCATTAATTATTTATCAATATCATTATCAAAATTCTTATTATATTTAGAGAGTCTTTGGGGGAAAGGAATAGTAATGAATTTTTCATTTGAATCATCAATGATAATTTGATTACCCTTTTTGTCTTGTTTTTCATTACTGCAAATTTTTTAGGGTTGGGAAAGAGAGTTTTCAAGATGGGGACATACCTGTTGTGCAGAATCAATAGAAGGAGAGACTTATTTACCACTAAAAATTGTAACTGCACATACATTACCTTTATCTTTTAGATTGGAAATGGGTTGGGATGGTAGTTTTCCAGAACCTTGCATCTTAAGCTCATAGATGGTGTTCGCCAATTTCCCCACTTGAGTTCGTAGGTCTTGAATAGCTGATTGTGTGGTTTGTTGGAATTTCAGGTTCTAAGTTGCCATTTTATTCATCATATCCTCGAGGCTTGGTTCATATTTGGGAGGATGGTGATGATTGTTTTCAGAAGTTGAAGAAAAATAAGGTTTCATACCTTGGCCTTGTTGATACCAATTCTGCTTGGGGTAGCTTGAGTTTCCTCCTTGTCGGTACTAGTGTTGTGCTTGCCACCCAGGGTTTGGATTTGTCCTGAATGGCTCTTTCTTGAAGGGAGTTTCTTGTTGGTATGTACACCCTGGGAACACAGCTGCACAAGACTCAAATGAATCTTGAAGTTGTGGGCACTGGTCAGAAAAATGAGTATTGTCATAGAAAATACCACAATGTAATCGAACTAAAGAAGAGTGTGAGTTACCTTGTGCTTGATATAATTGCATTATAAGGGTATGAATCTCATCAAGTTTATTATCTACCTTTTTTTCTAGGGATGAATGACTTACCTCATGAACTCCTCGGGTTGGTGCAGTAGATCATGCACCAAATTATTGTGCATTTTGAGCCAATTTGGCTATTAAGTCTCGAGCACCGGAAGGAGTTTTATCAACTAGGGAACCACCAGTTGCAGCATCAATCATTCCACGATCCATGGGGATAATCCCCTCATAGAAGTATTAGATTAATATTTTTTCACTAATCTGGTGGTGGGAGCATCTTGAGAAAATTCTTTTGAATCTCTCCCAGTATTCATGAAGGGTCTCTCCTTGTGATTGCCTAATTCCACATATTTCTTTCCTAATTGATGCAGTTTGGGAGGTAAGGAAAAACTTCTCTAAAACGAGTCTTTCATGGTCATTACAGCCCCCAATCATGGTAGGAAAATAGTATATCCAATATTTTTCTACACCATCAAGGGAGAAAGGGAAGGCCATAAACTTAATTAAGCCCTCATACACATTTTGGGGTTTCATGGTGGAGCACACTATATGAGACTCCTTAAGGTGTTTATGAAGGTCCTCACTATGAAGACCATGGAATTTGGGAAGTAGGTGGATGAGGCCTGATCTCAGCTCAAAGTTGGATGCTTCCTCAGGATATTGGATGTACGTAGGTTGGTACTCCACATCTGGGGTGGTCAATTCTTTTAAGATTCAATTATTTACGTCCATGTTTTCTTGAGTTTGATTGGGTTTAATTTTTGATTAGTTTAGGACCAATTGAGGTTCCACAAGGGGTTCCCCAGTGTTACTTGATTAGCCTTCTCTAGAATCCTTGATTTGTGAGTGGATTGATTTTTAAATTTCAGGATCAAATTCAAGTAGTGTTTCTTTACCAGATCTTGTTATGCAACAATGATGTCCAGCTTGATTGATTGATTGTTTGTTGTGTTTTTTTATTTTAGATGGATAAAATAAAAAAACTTAAGAAGGGTGAAAGAAGAATAGAATGGTATACTACAGAATTAGAGAGAGATACAAAAAATAGATATAGATAGAGAAAACACACAAAGATAAACAAAAATAACAACAAAAACCCAAAACAAAAACAATCAAATGAGGGAGGGGTATTGAAAAGAGTACTAATTAATAACTAAAATAAATAAAGAAAATGACATAGAGAAAAAAATGATCTTGGATCCCCGGAAACGGTGCCAAAATTTTATCGCATTTTCAAGCGCATCAAATTAGTTGTTTAGTTTTAACTAGAATTTATGCAGTATACAACAACACTAGGTCGTCTCTTGATAGAGCCTTAGATAATTAATTCCAAAATGTGGTTCTGATTATGAAATTAAAAAGGGAAATGGGGTTTTATAATACATGGGTTTGATGATTAAATATGACAATAGAAAATTAAAGTGATAAAACAAAGTAGAAGTAAACAAAATTAATTAAACGTGGTCAACCCGGGGTAATCCCATGATGCTCATCCTTCATCGCTTTATGAGATAGAGTTATGATATTTTAATCCTTGGTTTGTTACACCTAGAACCAGAATGTTACTGAGTTTATACTAGGATACCTACTAGGTTTCAGTCAAAAACACACAATGATTCACCATACACCGTTGATGATTGGGTGATTTGTGTTCGACTTCATAACCGAAACTCACCAAGGAAACACACACAAAACTCAATGTGCTATCCAGATTTGTATGTTATTTCTTTGTGATACAATGACATAAATGTACATAGCCTTGACAGTGCTTATGTGAGTTCAATTGACCAATATAAACCACACAAACACCACAATTGAATAATCGAAGAAAAAGGGATGAACAGTGTGTGAAACATCACATGAAAGGGTACCCCCAAACATCATCATTTGAGTTTGAGTATAACATAATAGTATATAAATCAATTAAATAATAATTTAGGATGAATAAAAACAACATATAAACCTATAATTAAAAAGACCATTTAAATATTACAACATTAAGCTCGGGATTTACAACATGTTCCTCCCCGGGTGATCACATGGAGTTTGGAAACCCATGGGAGGGGAGGAAGAAGAAGATCTTGAAGTATAACTTCCCATAGCCTCCATAAATTCAAATATTGGTGGGAGGTCTCCTTTGGGACTCCAAAATGGCAGCACCATGCCTCTGGTTCGAACTCCAAAATGGGGTGCCCAAGGTGCCAATTTAAAGGCAAAGTGGGAAGTGGTTTTGGGCACCCTGATTTCACGAATCTGCTTGGTCCATGGTTTTGGCTTGTCATAAAGTCTTAAATCACTTTGTAAAAAACTAAATAGATTTTTACCAATATATTTTCTACCTCCATGTAAAATTTTGTGGCAATATTTGAAATATAATAATACATATTTTCAAAATATAGAGGAAAATCTTTGACCCCGTTCAGATCCACTTTATTGGATATATTAGTTTGTATGGGACTCTTAATTAACGAATTGGGATTTGGTTCTTTAAGATGAAATGAATATAATTAATTTTATGACCAACACAAAAAGTTTCATCCCATTTGAATGCACAGTTTAGTCGAATCATGCGTTTTAGTCCACTGGTGTGCTTGGATCATGTGCAGATTGGCCCATTTTTCTTGGACTTCATTATAGGTCCTCCAAATCACCTCCACCTACAATATAATTATCAAAACAAGTAACATTTACCTTTTTAAATTTGTTAAAAAAAATAATTGAATCAAAAATGGAGTGAAATTTGTTATTATACTTGTAAATTTCAATACAAAACCAGTTTAATACATTGGTATAAGGGTGAAATAAAATAGTGAATCATGGTACGATCAGTGCTTAAAATACCTAGTAAGGGTTCCCCAGACCCTAGAAATAAAACACCCACTAAATAAATAATTATGATGAACTAAACTTTTTCATATATATTATTTATATTTTATCACATACCTATAATAAATATTAAATATATTGTGTGATAAAACCAAGTCATTTAACATGACTCGTAATTCCCATTAATGTTAAATAAACCTAGAATATTAAAATAATATTCATTCGTATAATATTTTCCTATACTTAATTAAACACTTTTAAATAAATTTAAAATATAAATTCCACCCAATTATTCTAAATTCTAATAATAATGAATTTATTTATTCATCAGTGATCAACAATAATTGGAAAAATCTCAGACCTCGTAGTGTGACCCTATTAGACCTTATCTCGATGGTAGATAATATTATTCACAATCCAAGAAAAAATTCTAGCAACCCATAAGGTCCCCTAAAGAGATAATTAATAGTCTTAGTAAAGAAAACCAACCTACGAACACTTATTGTGTAATATAATCTCTTTTTCTTTCGATATCTCATAATGAAGGAAGCACACTTGTGTCTTCATCCTTTATTGCTTTATTGTTAATTAATATATCTGGATAGACTTACCTCCAACTACCTTGGCCAAGTATTTATGAAGGTACTACCATTTGGATTAGCTAATCCTAAGATATATTACTTCCACTACTCATAAGTGACAAAATCTATCTTGATCATTCAACTAATGTCATACCATAAATGATGCACCCAACACAAGCTACCTCACCATGATTTCATTATCATGATTTTTACCTTGAATCAAAGTATGCAATAAAATGGTACAAAATGACAATTATCTCATGTCACGAGACTAAATAGAAACAACCAATGACACCTGAAACTTGTGGTGTTCCTATTAGGGGGTCTGTCCTCATGATCTCACCTACCATAGATCACCAATTGTGAACTTTTTGAGAAGAAGTATCAATGATTATGAGTCCCCAACACCTGATAGTTATACATCATTTGTGTCCAGACAGTATGATGTATCTATATCATAACACATATGTTTAATATTTATGTTTTTGTATCTCGAGGTTCTCATTATAGCTCAGGATCTTCTATAATATTTTGGTACAAAAATTAATCTATGTACATTACCATTTAAATAGTGTATGAAGAAATATCTACACTATAATTGTAAGTGTATATAATGTATATCTTACTGCAAGCATGATATAGTAATCAAAAGTACTGTATAGTTGGGTCTAGGGTACCCACTATTACAACACTCCCACTTGCACTAGATCCAAATTACTAACAATCATTTTTCGCTCTCACATGATTAAGATCATGTTTCTAATGAGTCATGGATTATGTTGTCCGTTCTACCACATCTCTATTGCATGTCTATTCTGTTATATGTAACTTTACTGCATTGAGTAAAACTCTTCAAAATATGTAATCCTTGAGTGTATTCCATTTTTCTCACTATCAAAAATAGAAATCTTGGCTAGTAAGAATATCATAATTTAAATTATTATAAAACTTAACTTACTAGGTGAAATTAAAAGAACCGGAAAAAATCATTTTATATTTTACACTACTTTTTTAACTGCCTCTATAACACTTCAAGTTGATATGGACCTTTTCTTGAATAAATTAAATTTTAATTTATGTCTTGCAATGCACTAAGTCAAACATTCCTTTCACATGGAACCTACTTGGAATACGTTACACATAAAATCATCTTGGAATACATTAAATAGAATATAGACTCAGTGTATGTTACACGCAACACCGACTTGGCGTACGTTACATGCAACACCGATGTTTTGACGAAAAATCATGTTATTGTCATAATTATTTAAATGAGATAATTATAACCTAACTATTAAACCTGGTTATATGAATAGTAATGACTACTTTTAAAATATTTTTTATAATTAATTTATATAAATAAAACTTATTGATAATGAAATATATAATTTTTGGTAAATTTCTTATATGTTTAAAAATATTACTTTCTCAAATGAATAGTTTTTAATGTACTTTTGGGGAAAATAATAAAATTAATTTTAGAAACATTTACAAATTTAATTTTATAACATAAAATTTATTTTTAAATTTATAAAGTAGAAATTATCTTATGTAAAAATTTTGGGATTTTTCTGAGAAACTTTATTTTTGGATGAGTAGTGAAAAATAAAATATTTTAATTCAAAACTGCCTATCTGTCTAATTTATTTATAAGGTTAAATTATATTTTAATTTGTTTTAAAAGTTTAATTATATAATATTTTTATCAATTAATCCAATTTAGGTCATTTTAATCATTTTCACTTTGAAATTTTGTATATAAACTTAGTAAACTTTTGGACGTTTTTACTTTAAAAATTCACAGAGTCATCCCATCAACGGGATTATTTTTAAATTAATTTATGACACTTCTGTGATTATAATTTTGAAAAATGGATTCCATATTTTGAATAAACATAATTTATAATTTCTAATATGTTCGTCTTAGTTTTTGACCAAAAGGATTAATGATGTGATTAAAATTAATTACAACGATTAAGAGAAAAATTAGGTTAACAAAGTAATAAACCTTATACTTAAGACCCAAAATGACCTAGAAACTTGTAAAAAACCCATTTTCTAGACATTATTCGTCCATTCACCATCCATTATTGATTTTTTATGACTTTTTTAGGTAAAAACATGGGTACACCTAACTTTTTTTCAAAAATGCCAAGTGTGTCCTTTCATATCCCTATAAATGGCCACCACCTCTCCCTCTTATTCACACCTATCACACCACTTATATTAAGTCAATATCTACTCAATACACTTCAAAAAATACCTACCTTACTACTATAATCCTCTCCTTTTTTATAAATCAATCCAAGGAATCCTTTTGACACAAATCAAAAGGGGTTACACGATTAAGAGGTAACTTCTTCTCCCAAGCTCCTTTCTTTTATTTTATTTATACACCACCTCCACTATATTTATTCCATTATTGTATAAAAACATATATATTCAATATAATAGGATATTTTTATGCTAAATTTACAACCTAAACTTACACATACATCCATCTAATGGGTAACAAACATACTATTTACGTGTACGGCAAAGTATCACCTCACTAAATGATGATTGTTCATTTTTCCTTTACTGCCTCTCATGGAGAAAATTGTGATGGACAATCAATTTTTATATGTAATATATTATATATATTATTTATTTAATCTTATGTACTCATTTTACAACACATTCCTTTATTAATTTCTATTTTTTGTAAATATGATAATTTCTTTTGAGGAAGTGTGGACTACCGCCCCCTCAAAGCGATGTGATCTGTTCACACGCTACATGGAATGTATTCAGGATGGTTTTAGTGAACTTATATGATATATTTTATACTGAAATAATCATATATATAAATATATAGATAATTATATTTCATTTTCTTTCTTTCTTTCAATACGAAAATAAAAACGGAAACAACGTTAATGCGTACGTACAGCTTACCGTCTCCATGAATGGTGTATTCCATTTCGTGCTTATAAATTATACAGATTATTATAATAAAAATATAATGTATAACAATGATATTTATATCATGGTTTACATTCTTTAATTAATGATATAAGTATAAGGACCAAAGATTAAACAAATTAAGACACGTGTGAAGAACAAAGTGAATATTACATGAAGTGAAACACTAACATGGGATCGTTAACAGGAGGGAAATATAAGTTCATAATCAAAACATATATGGTATTAGATATAAGAATATGATTCTATAAAATATTTATAATAAAATTATATTTATTATACAGGAATATTGTATGAGTACTAATAGATTCAAGACACAAAGTAAGGTAAATTTCATCTCTCTTTTATTTTTGTGAGATCCATGCCTTATTCACCACTCACTTATTTTGTGTGGCATATGTAAGGCCCATGAATGTATTATATGTATCTTATAATTAAATTTATGGGTATTTACACACCCATTTTATGAATTTATTTCATGGGATTTTAGTTTTAAAATTTACCAAATTGGTAAAATAGTTTTGTCTCAAATTTCCTTTTTCAAGACTCGCGTTTTGTTATGCACCTAAAGTATTTTTTGAGGTATATATACTTCCATTTTAAATGTTGAATCATGAATATAATTATTTTAATTATATTTTAAGATTCATTAAATTTAATTTTATTACATGGATAGTATGATCCAAATTTACCATGTATTAATAGTTGATTGAAACAATCTCATCGCTTTTCAAGATTGTTAATGATTATGCTTCCTTTGATGAAATTTTGTGATCCATCTCTCAAGAACACTCAAGAGTTTATTTCTCCTATATTTATTCAAGATATATCCATGTATCAATACCATTTTTTATCTTTTTTCTACTTAATATAATTGAGAAAAAAATTTAAATAAAAATATGAATGTATTTATCTCTTCGGTCAGAAATCTATTTTATTTCAAAAATCAGGTTTTCAAAAATATTTTAAAAAAAAATTTAAATGATACTTGAAGATCGTTTTCAGGGAAAAATTATTTTAGAAACGTTTTATGGTCTTCAAATATTTTTTTATAATTTTTCAAATCTATTTTCAATGCATTTTTTTTAAATGTTTTATGTTTTAAAAATCACTTTTAAATGTAGAATGGATATTTTTCACAATACATGTTTTTAAAAGATATTTCAAAATTATTTCCCATATAAGATGAAATCCTTTGGTGTTAATCAATATTTTATGGGAAAATGATTCAATTTTTCCATTCATATTCTTTCAATGAATGGTTTATGTTTTGATGACATTATTTTTATGAAACCCATTTACCTTTCATGGGTTATATTCTTATGAAAACCATTTCTATTTCATGGGTTATGCCTTTATGAAACTACTTTTTTCTTTGATGGTTTATTATTTTGATGAAATGATTATGAAAACTGTATCTTTTTTTATAGGTTATGATATGATTACATGTTTATGATACCCATTTCATTAAATGGGTTATGAATGATTGTTTATAATTTAGTGGCACATGTATGTATTATTTAATTATGAGATGGGTGGGACATATATCTCTATATAATTCATTGAGTAAAGATTTATATCTCATGAGATAGATGTGGATAGAATGAGAAATGAACTCAATTCAGTATTATAGGTCTAGAACAAGAAATAAACTCCATTTAGTAATATAGGGTTGGAACAGGTTGTGAACCCAGTTCTGTAATACAGGGCTGGAATGGGGTGTGAACCCATTTTAGTAAAGGAATTTATCCACTAAGATGTCCTTCACAGCAATTCCTTGACTGCTATATAAATCATTATATGTGCTTATGTATCTTCCATAATTCCATGTTTTATTCCTATTTTATTTTTTCATGGCTTATGTTCTTTATTTCCTTAGGATTCAATGTCTTATGAACTTCCAATCTTTATGACATGATTCCTATTTATGATCCTTGATATATAGGGTATAATCTTCTATTTTCATGGTCACATTCTCATACCCCTATGCTCGTATTTATGCTTACATGTCTCCATTTTTTTCCCTTACTGAGCATCTGATCTCACCCCTTCTTATGTTTCCTTAACTAAGTTATGAAGATATGTATTATTTTTGACGTGTCTAAGAAGATTTCTATTCAAGAATAACCTAGTGGGATATGATTTAGCTCATTTATCTACCAGTTTTTATGTTTCCATGTTTCCAAAGGCACCAGAATAGTATGGTCTTTGGGTGTCTACTAGTATAATGTATTAAGTATTCCACAAATTTTATGTAATGTTAATGTATGAAAAGTGAGGGTCACTATAGTTGGAATCAGATAAAATTCTTAGTTAAACTTTGGAATCTGGGATGAGAAAGCCTTAGTGAGAACCCTGAGGACATGTTTAAGGATATGTTTAAGGATAAGAAAAAGTATAGTAAAATGTCTTGGAATTTTGGTGAAGTATAAAGTGAGTGGTTTCCTAGAAATATATCCCTATCTAGATACTAAAAGTGGATGTGGATATGGAATAGATGTAACTATGGGTAAAAGCTATGAAAAGATGTTCCAGGCCTCACTCAGGGTAATCAGGTACATGAAAACAGGCCTTGTTGCACACATGGTTTGACACTCCTGGGGGATATGCTTTGGAAATTCATATACTCTTCATGAACCATCATGAATGATTTAAATAGAAGTTGTCTCTGAATAATATAGGGTAACCCTAAGGTGTCATAAATTAAGGAAGGTTTCATAATTTAGACATTCTAGATGTGAATTTTCATTATTATGTGGTTTCTAATTATGATAAATGTTTCTTACTCTATGAATTTGGTTTCATTCAATGCTTAGAACCTGAAGGAACCACATTAATGGCGACTGAGATGGGAAATGAAATGATTTTCCTCCAGAGAAAACAAATTCTACGGTACCTAGAATAAAAAATCTCATTGTTATGTTGACACATAATTCTAAAGCTATGAATCAAGGTGCACTTCCAAATGAGAAAAGTAGGGAACATCATTCAATTGAGTCTTTTATGAGGAAATGTCCACCTTCTTTCAAAGGGTATTATGATCCACTTTTTTTATGAACAATGTATCAGTAATACTGAAAATATATTCTCTCTTCTTTAGTGTTTGGAACATGATAAAGTTATTCTGGATATTTATCATTTTGAATGTGAAGTAGACTAGTGGTGGACTCTAATCAAGAATACAAGGCAGCAAGATGAGATTGAATCCTTGGATTAGGATGAGTTCAATAAATTATTTTTCAATAATTAATTTCCTAGTATTCTTCTTACCAAGATAGAGAAATAGTTCCTTGAGTTGAAGTAAAGGGATGATGAATTTGTTGGTACCTATGAGGCTAATTCATGATACTTGCGAGGTACACTTTAGGAATTATCATCTAACCTAAAAGTAAAGTTGATAGGTTCTTCAGTGTCTTAAATCCAAGTCTCATAATGGAATTTTCCATAAGATACTTTAGTATCTACAAATATATTTTTCGTTGTTCAATCAATGTTTAAATGGAGGTTGGAGTCACGTATCAACATCACTATTTTGAAAAGAAATGGAAAATGGAATTCAAATGAAACTCTAAAAACCATGGAGAAAAGAAGATGAGTTTTCATTTATGCTCTAAATGTGGGAATATGCATTGAGGAATTTTTCTTAAAGGGTATAGTAAATGTGTTAAGTATAGAAATGAAGGTCACTGGGAAATTGATTGTAAAAATGATTGGAAGAAGTTAGCTCAAAATGGTAATGGATAGAAAGCTATAATGAATGAACCTCCCATGATTCGGTGCTAAAAGTGTAAGGAGAATGGGAATTATTCTAACCCCTTCCAAAACCCAAGGTATGGTGATTATGAATGAGGGTAGAAACCTCTTAAGCCGAGGGACAAGTGGAAATATCATGAAATCGCTATTTCGGATGAGGGGTGCAATAACGATGTGGTGAAAGGTACACTTACTATCTGGTCTAGAACTATTAATGTATTATTTTATTCTGGATCTACCCACTCTTTCATATATAAATAATTTTATAAGGGTGTTAAGATTCCACCAAAATAATTAGATGTCAAATTAGGAGTGAAAACCCCTAATGGTATAATGATTACATCCCAAGCCTAGGATTCCTCTCTGGTTGAAGTTTGTGCGAATATGCTTCCTATAAATATTTTCATTCTTAATTTGGTTGAATTTGATGTCATAATAGGAATGGATTGGATTTATCTTCATAAATCCAACATCAATTATTGAGGAAGGTAAGTTCACTAGTATAAAAATGGTCTTTAACATCAGTTTTTAACCGATGTTGAAGTCACTGACGTAAAAAAATATGACTTTTTACGTTGGTTTTTGTAAACGGACACCAAAAATGAATTACATTTGTTTTTTGGAATCAGTTTTGTAAAAAATCGATGCCAAAAAAAAACTCATTTGTATCATTTTTTGGCATTAGTTTTCTTAAAAACCGATGCCAAAAAGTTTAAAACAACATTTTCTATGTCGGTTCTTGAAAAAAACCGACGCCATAAATGAAAAAATATATATTTTTTTAGAATTTGTTTTTAAAAAAAACAGATGCCAAAAAGTAAATTTTTTTGTTCTATGTTATAAAGCATATTCTAATCTTTGATTTTACTAGTTGTGGACCTAAATAGAGTTACATATCAAAAGTTATTATCATTGGAAGTTAAACCTATCAAAGTTTTGATTGATACAACTCGTTTCAAAGAAAACATGATAAACATGAATTAAAATCATATACACCAAATGAAATAAAATAAACATAATACTCCAAACATATTTCAATGGTTTTAGGAGCTACCATCGAAATGATATGTTGTTTATCATCATATAACTTATATTTAGAAATGATAATTAATCATCATTATAAGAAAGCTAATCAAGTTGTTTAGAAATGAAGGATAATAATAATAAAGAAAATAAATGAATAGAATATGTACTGTGTTCAAATTAATGATTAAAGCCGTGTTGAAAACATGATTGAATCAAAGATGTTGAAAATGATGAACAAAAGAAAAAATGGATATATATATATATATAAATAGTAAACGAAAATATTTTTGATTATGTTGTATGAAAATGTAGGCAGTATTTTAAAAAGATAAACGTGCATTGTGAAAAAAATTGAAATTACGATCCCGTGTTACTCTTTAGTGTTGGTTTTTTTTAAACCGACGCAAAAGAGGATTTACATTGGCCTTTTGGCGTCAGTTTTTTAGAAAACTGACGCCAAAAATGCCAATCGATATCCTCTTTTGCGTTTGTTTTTAAATAAACCGATGCTAAAAAGTAAAAAAAATTACATTGGTTGTTTAAAAAACCGACACAAAAAAATTTAAAATGGAAAAACCTTTCGCGTTGGTTTTTTTAAAACCGATACCAAAAAATTGTTTTGGAGTTGGTTTTTAAAAAACTAAACGTGAAAAACTAAAAAAAATTGGTGTCAGATTTTATGAAAACCGAAACCAAAAAATTAAAAAAAAAATTACAATGTTTTAGATAATTCCTTAATCTTTGATTTGACTGGTAGTGAAGCTAAAACAGAGTTACGGATTAAAAGTTATGGCCTTTGAAAGTTAGACTTCTTTAAGACTTCTCTTAGAGAAGATCAACTTCTGAAATCCATAACTTGTAATCTGTAACTCTATTTTTTCTCCACGACTAGTCAAATAAAAGATTAGAGAATTATATAAAACATTGTAAAAATTTTTTAAATTTTTTGGCATCGGTTTTCATAAAAACCGACACCAAAAAAATTAGTTTTTCACATCGGTTTTTTTTTTAAACAGATGCCAAAACAATTTTTTTCTGTTTTTTGCATCAATTTTTTAAAAAACTGACGCCAAAAATTCTTTGCAAACATTTTTTACGTTGGTTTATAAGAAAAAAATGTCAAATTTATGATGTTAAAAATCATTTTTCTAATATTTTTTACATTTGATATTTCAAACCCTCTTATGATCATCCATCCATGTGACGATAAGTATGATCTTCCTGTGGAGATTTCATCTAGTGTATGGATCTTAATTCCTATTCAAAAGGTATTTTTATCTCAAATGGTTGGGGAGAAAATCAAAAAATATGATGTGCCTGTTGTTCGAGAATTTTTGGACATCATTTCAGAAGAGTTTCCCAACCTTCCACCAAAATGTGAAGTTGAGTTATTAATAGAACTTATACCTAGTTCCACACTAATTTTAAAGACACATTATAGAATGGCCTTGATGGAGTTGCAGGAATTGAAGAACCAACTCCAAGAAAACCTTGATAAGGTCTTCATTCTACAAGTGTGTCACCTTGAGGTTCACCCTTTCTTTTTGTGAAAAAATAAATATGGATCAATGTGACTTTGTATTGATTATCAGGAGTTGAACAAGATCACAATCAAGAACAAGTATCATCTTCCCCGTATTAATGACTTGTTTGATCAAATTCACGGAGCTCAATACTTTTCTAAGATTGACCTTCATTCTGGAAATCATCAATTGAGTTTCAAGAAGGAGGATATACCCAAGATGATATTTCATACAAGGTATGGACACTATGAATATATAGTGATTAATTTTGGTCTTACTAATTCCCCTGTTATCTTCATGGATTTGATGAATAGAATCATTAGAGATTACCTTGACCAATTTTTGGTAGTCTTTATAGATGATATTATTATCTACTCAAAGATAAAGGAAGAGCATGAAGATCACTTGGGAATTGTACTAAATACCCTAAGGAAGGAGAAACTATATGTAAAAATTAAAAGGTGTGAATTTTGACTGAAAAAGTTTTTGTTTTTGGGTCACATAATCTCAAGAGGATTTATAGCAGTAGATCCATAAAAGACAGAGGAAATTGAATTTTTTCCTAGACTAACTATGGTGATTGAGATCCATAGCTTTCTTGGTTTAGCTAGATATTATCAACGATTTTTGGATAATTTCTCAATATTGTCTAATCCTCTGACTAAGTTAACTTGGAAGGGTTTCAAGTTCCTCTGGGCAAATGAATGTGAGGAAAATTTCAAGGAATTTAGCAGAAGGTTAGTCAGTATGCATTTTCTTACATTACCCTATAGTGGATAAGGTTTTTTAATCTATAGTGATACATCCAAGAAGGGATTGGGATGTGTTATTATTCAAAATAACATGGTTATCACTTATGCCTCACGATTGTTGAAGATTCATGAGAAAAATTACCCAACTAATGATTTGGAGTTAGCAGCAGAAATTTTTGCATTAAATATATGCAGGAATTATCTTTATGGATAAAAGTGTGATATATATACTAATCCTAAAATTATGAAATATAAATTCAAACATAAGGAGTTGAACATGCGCTGGAGAATATGGTTAGAATTGATAAAGGATTATGAATGATCAATACATTACCACCCTGGGAAAGCAAATAAGGTGGTTGATTCTTTGAGTCAAAGGGATCATTCTATCTTATCTATAATGAGGATCACAAAAGATCCAATATTTTTGGATTTCCAAAGGATGGAGTTGGAAATATTGAAGGAAGGGGAAAATCTTATCTTACTCAAATGAATTTTCAAAACTCTATCCAAGTAAAGATTAAGGATATACAGAAGGAATATATAGATTTGAAAATGAAAGTTAGAAATGTTCCTAAGTTTAACCTTGATCAGGATGGAATGATAAGGTTCAGGAACCATGTATGTGTTCCTTCCATACCAAATTTAAAGGAGTTGTTAGAGGAAGCTCATAGTTCTTCATTCTCTATTCATCCTGGAAGTATGAATATGTATGAGGATTTGAAAGAATACATATGGGGGGATGGAATTAAGAGAGATATCATGGAGTTTTTATCTCGGTGTTTGGAATTCCAATAAGTTAAGGCAGAAAGACAGAAGTGAAAGGGTATGTTGCATCCATTACCCATACCAGAATAGAAATGGGAGAACATCACTGTGGATTTTGTCATTGGACTACCCAAAACCTCTAAAGGGTTTAATGCTATATGGGTGGTAGAAGATCACCTTACTAATTCAACACACTTTATCACTATTAGATAATAATTCTCTCTAGATCAAATTTCTAGTACATACATTAAGGAAGTGGTAAGGTTTCATGCAGTACCACATTTTATTGTATCAGACTGGAATATGAGTTTTACCTCAAAGTTCTGGCGAAGTATTCACCAATCACTTGATACAGAATTGAGTTTCATCACTTATTATCATCCTCATATAGATTATTAGTCTGAAATAAAAATTCAAACCCTAGAGTATATGTTGAGATCTTGTTCTATGGATTTCAAAGGTGGTTGGGATCAACACCTTCCTCTAGTTTAGTTTTCTTACAATAGTAGCTTTCAATCAAGAATTCAGATGGAACCTTATGAATCCCTTTATAGAAAGAAATGTAGATATCGAACATTTTGGGATGAAGTTGTAGAAATAAAACTATTAGGAAATTATATCTCTAAATAAATTGTCAATAATGTTATAACCATTTAGTAACATATCAAGGAAACTCAAATTCGGTAGAAAATTTCTGCTCGTAACCAATGGCCTAATCTATAATTTAAAGTTAGTGAAAAGTTTTTTCTATGAATCTCACCCTGTAAAAAAGTTAAGAGGTTCATAAAGAAAGGGAAACTAAGCCCTGGGTATATCGGTTCTTTTGATATTTTTGATCGTATCAGGACGGTAGCCTATCACTTGGAACTTCCTCCAAATATATCTCAAGTACATGAAGTGTTCCATGTATCTCTCCTAAGGAAGTACATACCTGACCCTTCACAAAAACTAAACTCAGTGGTCATACTGCTAGAGCAGGATCTATCTTACGAAGAACAACTAGTTGAAATTCTGGACCAATTAGAGAAAGTTCTACAAAACAAGACAACTCGTCTGGTCAAAGACTTGTGGAGAAATCACTAGTTAGAGGAAGCTAAGTGGAAATTTTATGATATGATTAATTATAATTATCCACATTTTTTTACTTGAGTGATTAATTTTTAGGGAGAAATTCATTTTAAGGGGGTAGAATGTAAAACCCCCAGTTTTTATGGACTTTTTTTCAAAAAAAATAAATTTTCATTTATGTCTCGGAATGCACTAAGTAAAACATTCCTTTCACACGACACCGACTCAACGTATGTTACATGGAAAATATACTTAGTGTATGTTACATAGAACATCTACCCTATGTATGTTACACACAACACCGACTTGGCATATGTCACACACAACACTAATGTTTCTAAAAAACATCATTTTATTGTTATAATTATTTAAATGAGATAATTATAACCTAGCCATTAAACTCAGTAATATAAATAGTAATAACTAATTTTTAAATATTTTTTATAATTTATTTATATATAAAAATTTATTGATAATGAAAGATATAATTTTTGGTAAAGTCTTTATATGTTTAAAAATATTACTTTCTCAAATGACCAGTTTTTAATGTCTATGAAAAATAATAAAATTAATTTTAGACACATTTATAAATTTAATTTAACAAAATAAAATTTATTTTTTAATTTATAATGTCAAAATTATCTTAGAGATAATTTTTGTACTTTTCAGAGAAACGTCATTTTGGATGAATAGTGAAAAATACCAAATTTTAATTCATAACTACATTTTCGTATAATTTATTTGTAAGGTTAAATTATATTTTAATTTGGTTTAAAAGTTTAATTTGAACATATTTTTATCAATTAATCCAATTTAGTTCATTAGAATCATTTTCATTTTGAAATTGGAAATAAAAACTTAGAAAACTTTTGGATGTTTTTACTTTAAAAACCCACAATGTCGTCCCGTCAGTGGAATTATTTTTAAATTAATTTCTTCCACTTCGGTGATTATAATTTATAAAATTGGTTCCATATTTGGAATCATCATATTTTATAATTTCTAATTAGTTCAAATTAGTTTTTGACCAAAAATATTAGCGAAAGTGATTAAAATTAATTACAATGATTAAGAGAAAAATTTGGCTAACAAAGTACTTAATCTTAAATTTAAGACCCAAAAAAGACCTATAAAATTGTCCAAAACCAATTTTATGGACTTTATTCGGCCATTAACCTTATATTATTGAGTTTTTTGGGTTTTTATGACTTTTTTTAGGTAAAAACATGGGTACACCTAACTTGTTTTTAAAAATGCCAAGTGTGTCCTTTCTCTTCCCTATAAAAGGCCACCACCTATCCCTCTTCTTCAAGCCTCTAAGACCACTTAGTTTTGACCAATATCTACAAAATACACTTATAAACATCCCTCCCTTACTCCTGTAATCCTCCCTTTGGGCATAAATCAATCCAAGGAAGCCTTTTGGCACAAACCAAAAGGAGTTACCCGATTAAGAGGTAACGTCTTCTCCCAAGATTATTTCTTTTATTTTCTTTATAAAACCCCTACACTCTTTTTATTACATGATTTTATAACAAAACCAGTATCTTAAATATAAAATTCTGTTTTTATGCCATGTTTTTGAACTACACTTACACATAAATCCATCTAATGGGTAAGGAACATACTATTTATGTGCACGGCTAACTACGGCCTCACTAAAGGATGATTGTTCATTTTTTATTTATCACCTATTATGGTGGAAATTATGATGGATAATATTTTATATATTTCATATATTATATTTATTATATTTATTATTTCATTAATCTTTTGTATTCCTTTTACGACGCATACGTTGTTTTCTTTATATTTAGTGTAAATATGATAATTTCGTTTGAGGAAGTGTGGACTATCACCCCCTCAAAGCGATGTGATTCATTCACACACTACATGGAATATATTGAGGATGGTTTTATTGAAATTATATGATAAATATTATACTTTAATAATGATATATATACATATATAGATAGTTATATTTCATTTTCTTTCTTTCATTCAATACAAAAATAAAAAAAACAGTATTCATGTGTACGTACGGCTTACTGTCTACATGAATGGTGTATTCTATTTTATACTTATTTATTATATAGATTATGATAATACAAATATATTGTATATAAGTGATATTTATATCATGGTTTACATTCTATAAATCATGATATTTTTATAAGGACCAAATATATAACAAATTAAGACACATGCGAAGAACAAAGCGAATATTACCTGAAGTGAAACCTTAACATAGGATCATTAAAAAGAGGATAATATAAGGTCATAATAAAATAATATATGGTATTAAAATATAATAATATACTTTTATAAAAGATATATAATAAAATTATATTTATTATATAGGAATCTTGTACGAGTAAGAAGAGATTCAAGAAACAAGTTAAGGGAAATTTGATCTCACTTTTATTTCTGTGAGATACATGTCGTATTCTCCACTCTCTTGTTTTGTGTGGTGTATGTACTGCCCCTGAGTGTGTTATATATATATTATAATTAGATTAATGATTATTTAAATATCTATTTTATGAATTTTATTTCATGGGGTTTAAGTTTCAAAAGTTACCAAATCAATAATATATTTTTGTCTCAAATTGCCTTCTTCGAGACACATGTTTTGTTGTAAACCTAAATTATTTTTTTAGTTGTATATAATTACATTTTAAATATTTTATAATAAATATAATTATTTTCATGATATTTTAAGATTCATTTAATTTCCTTTTCTTACATGGATATTATGATCCCAAGTTACCAATTAGTAAGAGTAGATTGAAACAATCTCATCGCTATTTGAGATTGTTAATGATTATGCTTCATTAGATGAAATGTTATAATATATATATCAAAAATGATCATTATTTTATTTATACTTTGTTTATTCAATATTTATCCATTTATTAGTATAATTTTTATACTCTTTGGTACTTAAGGTAATTAATAAAAAAATTAAGAAAAATTTGACCATGTTTTTCTCTTCAGTCGGAAATCTAACCAACAAGCAACCATTTATTAAGAAAGAAACGAAACAAGAGAATGGTGGATGGGGTCAAATAAGAATAATTTCCCTTATCCACCAAGAAACAGGTCTACATATCATAGTACGACATATCATTTCCATAATCAGAGTCACCCGCAGTCTCCCACTCAGATTGAGCCTTTTCCTGATTGAAAACTTTAAGTATATCTGCATCCACCTTCCTTGACACCTTAGAAATCAACCTGGTCGACACAGTCCTAGGAAGATTAGAATAATCCATTCATGGTCTCCTCTTTGAGGGAACAGGGGTGAAACCTTCACTATTAGTCACATTTTTCGTGGCACTTAAGCTTGCATCCTTGCAAGAGGCATGCCCAGCACTGCCCAATGCCCTAGAAGGGGTACCAATATTCCCTATTTCATCCACAGAAATGTTCCCCCATTTCCCAGATAATTCAGATGACTAAAGGAGCTTTTGGATTTCCTAATGACAATCAACAGGTTGTTACTGATTGGATACGTCAACCTGAGGGGTGTCAGGGGTCATCAATCCCAGAGACTGTGTAGGGATGCCCTCAACTGAAGTAACTGCTTTAGCCAAGTCAACCCGAGCATTAGAGGGGCCACTATAAGCCCTCTCCAGAGACACATCCACCAGTGGTCTTTTACCTTTCACATCATCCATAGTGGAGGGTGGCTCTTTAAGAGGAACATTGGGATTTGACAAACCTGAATCTTTCATCTTCGACTTCCTTTGACAAAGATTTGTCGGATGACCCCTCATCCTACATTCCTCACATGAAACATTCTTTCGACATAGCTCTAAAGAGTGCCCAATAGCCATACATTTATTGTATAAAAGAGGATTTTTTTCATACTCAACATCTATTTCTATGTTATCAGAAAGAGTAGATAGAGTTTCCTTGTCAATCAGAGTAGAGCTGAGATCAACCTCCACCAACATCCTAGAAAAGTGACCATACCGAACATCCTCTGTTTCCTTGTCAAGACGAATAGGAGTCCCAATTGTCATGCCAATATAATGCAGAATTTTTGGATGCCAGAGGACCCAATTCAATCCATGAAGACAAACCCAGATCTGAGAGAATTCATTCCTTGCACGCGAGACATTGAAATCCAAAGACCATTTGTGTAATTGAAGCAATCCAAGCTTCAAGAACAAGGTCCCAATACTCCATGCTCGAAAATTCAACTCATTAGAAGGAAATAAGCAGTGGAAAAATCCTCGAACAAGAGAGACACATTTCCGATTAGAGAAACCCCACAAAAAGCAAGGTTCTTTGAAACAAATCATCAATCTTCCAAGGTTGTGCACCCTTAGGAAAAACAATGTGTGCAATCAAAGAATTTTTCCCAATCATGATTCTCTCAGCAAATGTTGTAGGATTGGTTTCAACATGAGCCAATGAACCCTTGAGAATAATTTTACCAGGAGAAGAGTCCTTGAGCATATCCAAGGAATGAGCTCTATCTGAATTTGGCCCTGAAATTGATTTCATCACATCGACAAAATATTTAGACCCAACAACATCGTCACCTCGAGACAGCGTAGGATCAGTATCAGATTTCAGCATCGTAGCATCCGCAGGATTCCCAGCCACTGCTACCTCGATCCTAATAGCTTGAATATGCGGTTGAACAAAATCCGCCCAATTTTCCCATAGGGACGAACCCTTCTCAGCCACTTCTACAGATCTCCTCTAAGATTCTCCGCGCAAAGCAGCAGATCTCGTTAACACATATTCAGATCCGGTGAGCGAATCTGGATTCGATCGAAAGCATATTTTCAGTTCCACCACAACTGAAGCGCTTCGAGTTTCATCGGCCACCCGTGGGGCATGAGCAGACGACTCCGAGTGAATAGACAACACAGCACTTCTAGGAGGGAGGAGGGGATCAAATCCGAGAAAGTGCCGGATCGCCATGACTGCATTGCAACCCTAGAAACCATCGTCGATAGAGGAAGAAACTGCAGCCCGAAACGCCATCCTTTGATGCTTTAGTCGGAAATCTATTTTATTTCAAAAATTATGTTTTCAAAAATGTTTTCAAAAATGTTTTCAAGTGATACTTGAAGATAATTTTCAATGAAAAATTATTTTAGGAACTTTTTATGGTTTTCAAAGCTTCCTTTATAATTTTTCAAAGCTATTTTCAAAGAAAAAGGTTTTCGAATTTTCTTATGTTTTTAAAATATCTTTTTAATGTAGAAAGTTTATTCTCCTCAATAAATTTTTTTAAAATATCTTTAAAAGTTATTTCTCATTTAAGATGACATACTTTGGTTTCATTCAAGCCTTTTTGTTAAAATGATTCAATGTTTCCATTTATATTCTTTCAATGAATGGTTTATGTTATGATGGCATGATGTTTATGAAATCTATTTCTCTTTCACAAGTTATATGATTATGAAATCAGTTTATATTTCATGAGTTATATATTTATGAAACCCATTTCTCCTTCATAGGTTATGATTTTTGTGAAATGATTATGAAACATGTATCTTTTTTCAATGGTTGTGATATGATTACATGTTTATGATACCCATTTAATTACATGGGTTATGATATGATTGTTTACAATTTTTTGTCACATGTATGTATGATTTCATTATGATATGGATGGGACCTATATCTCCCTCCAATTAATTGGGTAAAGATTTAGATATCATGAGATAGACATGGATAGAATGATAAATTAACTCAGTTCGGCGTTACAGGGCTAGAACAATAAATGAACATGGTTCAGTAATGTAAAGACCAGTAAAATTCAAGGGAAATTTTTTCTTAATTTTCTTTGGAATTTTACAAGAACGCGGTTTCAGACGGAACTTGATTCCGAGGCCCGGAGTGCCCGGAATTTCTATCCGAAGTTTAGCTCGGGTACGTTCAGTGAACGAACGAGTAGGAATTTATAACTTTTGAACCGGTGCCCTGAATCGAATTCCGAGGGCACCGATGGAACCGCAGCGCCGGTAATTGCTTAGGAAATCCTATTCCAGAGTTTCGTTATCACGGGTGTGGATGATAAAAATTGTGGAAGTTAATTTATTATTAATCTAAAATTTTTATTCTAAGTGTTTAGTTCTTGATAGAAGTTGGGTAACCACCCAACCTCCCTTGGGAGGTTATGAGGGTGGTGGGGCCCACACGAACCCCACCCCTTCATATCCTCTAACCCCTCTCAACTTCCATTAAATTTTGTTAACTTAAGTTATAACTTATGACATTAATGTAATAAGTTTAATGTGAGTTTCGAAATTCAAAACCCTTGTTGTGTTAATAAAATAAGTGGAGAACTTATTTTATTTGGGTTGGTGTTGGGTTGTTTGAGGGCTTTTGGAGAAAAATCTAAGGAAGTATTGAGTTCTTCATTCCCTTTGACGAAGAACACGAAGAACAAACGATCTCCGACGTGGAGCGCCGAGCCTCGGAGACCGTCTTCCGCGACACCGACCTGCGACGCGACGTCTTCTTCCACAACATTCTTCTTCTGCGTCGTCTCTTCCACAACGGTTTTCCACGACGAAATCTCCGTCAACGTCTTCGAATCCTCGCTTCGCGACGTCGACGTTCGTTTTCCGCGACGCCCGACCTCCGCGACGCTCGTTTTCCGCAACTCGTTGACGTGCACCATTCTTGAAACCGAGGTAGGGGTTTATTTATTTATTTTGTTCGTGAATACCAACTTGACGATCTTCGTGGATTAAAACCAATAGTTATCGAATAACGCGAGGGGGCTGGACCGCACAAATACGGCCGACCCTCCTCCTTATTTTCATGTTGGTTCCTTTCTGATTTGGTACGGGAAGGTGTGGTGTCGTCGCACCACGCGGAATCATGCGACAAGGAAATGTGTGGCACCGTCGCGCCGCGCTGTGAAAAGAAGAACAAGGACGCGACGCCGTCGAGCCGCGTCGAAGAAAACCGAAGACACCGCGGCCGAATCGGGGCGGCGGCGGAAGGGCGCGGTGTCTTCGCACCGCACCGGACGAACCAAACTGCGGCAGGTTCTGGGCCGCAGCGGAGCAGGATGACCGGCGGCTGGTTTCGGGCCGCCGGTGTCGGCGAAAAAGGGGACCGGCCGTCGCCGGTCCCGTGGAGGCAGGAACCGGCCGGCCAGGGCGGGCCGGCCAGACAGGTGTGAAACCGGGGGAATTAATTCCCCCAGCCGTCGCCGGTCCCGTGGAGGCAGGAACCGGCCGGCCAGGGCGGGCCGGCCAGACAGGTGTGAAACCGGGGGAATTAATTCCCCCGGCCGGCCTTCAAACGGCCCCCATAAATGGGGGGTCGCGGTTACACAAGAGGGGCAGGCGCCCCCCCCCCCCTGCCAACGGATCGGCCTTCGGCCGAGCTGGCAGCACGTTGTGCCCTGTCGGGCCGGGCCGACCCGGTTCGGGCCGACCGGGGGGTCTCGGGCCAGGTCGGTCCGGGCCCGAAACCCCCATTTTCGGACCATCTTCAGTCTTTTGCCCAGAACTTGGGCTACGGACCTCCAATCAACGCACCGTTAGTTGTGATGCGATCCTTGAATCGAGACGGTCGTTTAGGTATATCTCACTCAAGGTTTCGGAATACTTTGAGTTCGGCCGGGTTGGTTCGTACACGAAACCAACCGGGCCCACGGAGCAGAAACGCTCATATCTTGAGCTTCGAACGTCCGATTGATGTGCCGTCGACTTTGTTGAATTCCTCTAACTGAGATGGATCTTTTGGATTACTCCGCCCGAGGTTTGGACGTAGGTGGAGTACGGTCGGGTTGGTTTTTCCTTAAAAACCAACCGGGCCCCTGGGACGAAAAAACCAATAACTCTCAGATCGGGCGTCCGATTGACGCGCCGTCTGCGACGTTGAGTTCCTGTTGGCGATATGGAACTTTTGGATACATCAAATCTGGACTATGTGTCAGTTGATGTAACAGCCTCTCGGCTCGTGGAGCGGACCCTCCCGAATGAGCTTGTTGTGTGCGGGAACCCTAGTGCTGGCTGTGACTGCTACTGTGACTGCGACGACGACTGTATAGAGATCCTCAGTGGATTCGACGGCGATGACTACAGCACTCAGCGATCCTATGTGGATCAGTGCTACCGATCCTGTGTGGGTCCGATCATGTGTGGGTCAGCGCTCAGCGGTTCTGTGTGAGCCAGCGCCTACAGATCCTGTGTGGGTTCAATCCTGTGTGGGTCTTTGTGGGGGTTAGTACCTATCGATCCTTTGTGGGTCCGACGACTTAGATGGATCAGTGATCATCTCTATCATCTTTTGAAGAAGTATACCTGTGCGAGCTGAAACCTGTTTACTTTCCTGTGTGGATTGTGTTGTGATATCCTGTGTGGATTACGTTTTGCTTTCCTGTGTGGAATACGTATACTTTCCTGTGTGGACTAGGTTGTACTTGGGCTCGGAGGTTGGAGCGTATTGGAATTGATGACTTAGGTATATGTATGGGCATATACCTAAGGAGTGTCAGTTGTTACTTCGTGATTGTATCTTTCCATTGTGGTTATCCTTTGTGGATTTTGGGAGACCTTCGGGGGTCTCGGGGTCCCTACTGAGTAGCTTATACTCACCCCTGCACGGGCTATGCCCGTACTACGTTGTGTTGGTTGCAGATGACGGACAGCATTGATCGTGGATGAGGCTTGCAGAGCAGGACGGTACCTGGAGGTGGACCACTGGGCGGGACATACTCGGAGCGGACGGCGGGACCCGAGGAGCAGTGGAGCTATCTGTACCCACCCTTCAGGTGGGATTTTCAGTGGACAGCTCGGCGTTGCGGCTTTACTTTACAGTTTCTGTTTTCCCTTTCGAGTTGTACTTTACTTCCAGTTTGGGTTTGTATACTGGCCCATTTACTTTTTTCGCACTTACTCTTGTACCAGCTTTTACTTAGTGTTTACTTCTACTACTTGTTTACTCTATAGTGTTTGTTTACTTTTCAAAGGCCATGCCTTCCCTTTTTACCAATATTTACACCTTGGTGCTAGTTGCCAGCCCCTGGCCTATGGAAGGCGGGCTTGGGGTAGTCACGGCACGGGCCCCGAGGACGGGTCGTGACAAATTGGTATCAGAGGAGTTCGGTTCTACCGCTGAACTTTGGACTCTGATCTTTTTCTATGTGAAGCAATAGTGTTTAGCGTATTGAATGTGGTTATCAGTCCAGGGAGTCCAGTGTTGGTGCGGCGGCCAACGTATCCGTACACCAGGACCCTGACTTCTGATTTTTCGACTTAATGCACAAAAACATTGATTGCATGTGTGTTTCAAGTTTTCTTTGTGATTACTTTGTATCAACTCACCAAGTATACTATTCTAACCATGGCGCACCTGTTTCCTTTTCAGGATGGCCCCACGACGGCAGCCAGCTAGGGTTCCGAGAGTAGAGTGTGACGACAGCTCACTGAGCAACGAGACCTCGGTGCAGGGCCCTTTGCCAGCAGTGGCACCGGCGGTAGCTCTACCCGCCGAGCCACTGATGCTTCCAGCACCAGCCGCTGATGATGCACGTCGCCTTAGTGCACTTCATGAGTTCCAGCACCAGCGACCGCCCAGGTTCCGCGGGGAGACGGACCCCCAGGCAGCCGAGGACTGGCTGGAGGCATTCGTATGAGTTTTCAGGCTAGTGAGCACACCAGCAGACCTCATGGTGATCCTCCATGCGAGCCTACTGTACGCAGCAGCGGGCCGATGGTGGATCTTGATGCTCCAGGTGAACGATGAGGCATCTCTACTTTGGACGGACTTTGAGAGCCTCTTCCGCTCGGAGTTCGTCCCAGCCACCCTCTGTGCGGTGTGCATTCAGGAGCTTCTTCAGCTGCGGCAGGGCAGCATGACGGTCGCCCAGTACTCAGCGAGATTTACCGATCTCTCGCGCTACTCTACAGACATGGTACGGGACCCATTATTTCGAGCCCAGACATTTGAGCAGGGATTGAGACACGAGATCAGGGCATCGCTGATCTCCCTCAGTATTCCGACTCAGACAGGAGTACTGGAGCGAGCCCTTTTGATCGAGAGCTTTCTTGCTGAGTCTACACCAGCGCCGAGAACCACTGCAGGACGGCACGTAGCAGAGTCTTCTGCAGTAGGCAGTCGACGGATGACTCTTGGGTCCAGGCATATCAGACCTTCAGGAAGATGACCTCAGGACACTGGCTCAGCAGTGCGGGGCACACAGCACGGAGCCAGTCTTTCGAGAGGCAGACAGTGCTACTCGTGCGGCGGGCAGGGCCACATGGCTCGTGATTGCCCGACCCACCATGTTGAGGAGCAGCAGACGGTTGAGGGACCACCGAGGTAGAGGCAAAGGGTCAACCGTGGCGGTCCGCAGGGAGCAGGCGGATGAGGCAGAGGAGCTGGCCGAGCAGCGGGTGGTGGGCGACGCTTTGAGGCTCTACCACCACCACTACCAGGAGGCCCACCCCGACCACAGGGAGCTGGCGGGCAGAGACAAGCACAGCTCCAGGCAGCAGAGGCCTGCGACCACGGCGCACCCGAGATGATTCGAGGTACTATCTGTGTCTATTCCACCCTTTCTGCAGTACTTATAGACACAGGAGTGAGTCACTCTTTCATACTTGCTACCCTTGTTCAGAGCTCGGAGATTCCGACAAATCTGTTGGCTCGATCCTTATGGCTAGAGACTCCTACGGGAGTAGACTCGACGATTACGCACTGGTGCCGGTAGTGTGAGCTTACTCTAGGAGGCGAGAGCTTCGGCTGGGATCTTCTGGTAGCAGCGTCGAGGCCTTACGACGTCATCTTGGGCATGGATTGGTTGTCTACGGTCCATGCACAGATTGACTTTTTTAGGCGCAAGGTGCGATGTGTACGCACCGACAGGAGCAGGTTCACCATCACCAGCGAGAAGGGAGCCTTCGCAGCACAGGATGGAATTCCGCAGAGGAGAGGATAGCCCATCACTCATCAGTTGGCTAGCCTCATCCTAGGAGCAGTTGACGTGCGGAGTCCTTGTTTTCCTGCAGTGGTGGATCAGTATGCGGACGTCTTTCCCGACGACATTCCAGGGATACCTCCTTGCAGAGAGGTAGACTTTTATATTGACCTGTACCCCGGGATAGCCCCGATATCGACTCCAGCATATCGGATGGCCCTCGCTGAGCTTTGAGAGCTATGGGTACAGTTAGAGGACTTGCAGGGCAAGGGGTTCATCCGACCCAGTGTTTCACCCTGGGATTCCCCGATATTGTTCGCCAAGAAGGCGGACGGGAGCTTGCGACTTTGTGTCGACTATCGTCGCATGAACTAGGTGATAGTGAGGAACAAGTATCCGCTACCGAGGATTGATGACCTCTTCGATCAGCTCAAGGGAGCACGGTGGTTCTCGAAGATAGACCTCAGGTCAGGCTATCATCAGCTCAGAGTTCGAGACGAGGACGTGCAGAAGACGGCCTTCAGATGTCGGTATGGAAACTATGAGTTCTTGGTTATGCCATTCGGCGTAACCAATGCTCCAGTAGTGTTCATGGCCCTCATGAACAGGATCTTTCAGCCATACCTCGATCGATTTGTCATGGTCTTCATCGATGACATTTTGATTTACTCGATGACTGAGGAGGAGCACGCCTACCAATTATGGGTTATACTAGACACACTCCGAGAGCACCAGCTTTATGGTAAGCTCTCGAAGTGTCAGTTCTGGATACGCAAGTTCCACTTCTTGGGACACGTCATCTCTGAGGCGGGAGTTGCGATGGATCCTGCGAAGATCGAGGCAGTGCTAGCTTGGGAGCCACCTAGAAGCGTGACGGAGGTGCGGAGTTTCTTGGGACTAGATGGATACTACCAGAGATTCGTGCCATACTTCTCCAGAGTTGCGTCACCACTCTCAGCTTTGATGAAGAAGGGTAAACCCTTCGTGTGGTCAGACAGATGTCAACAGAGCTTTCAGGAGCTGAGACAGATATTGACCAGTGCACCTATCTTGAGGTTTCCTGAGGAGGGAGTAGGGTACGTAGTATACTGCAACGCATCAGGGACCGAACTCAGATGTGTCCTGATGCAGGAGCGGGCAGTGATCGCCTATGGATCACGTCAGTTGAGGTCGCATGAGCAGAACTACGCTACCCATGACCTGGAGTTAGCAGCAGTGGTCTTCGCTCTGAAGACATGGAGATACTATCTGATGGGCGAGAATTTTACAGTCTTTTCTAACCATCAGAGTCTCAGGTACATCTTCTCTCAAAAGGAACTGAACCTGAGACAGCGGCGATGGCTCGAGTTCCTCCAGGACTATGACTTTGAGATAGTCTATACTCCTGGGAAGGGGAATGTGGTAGCCGATGCTCTCAGCCGGAGGACGGGCATTCAGCTACTCGAGGAGGCGATAGAGCAGCTATCCATTTTGAGGATATCCTTCATGGATAGGGATGGAGCAGCCTTCCTTCAGTCTCTCACAGTCTCTCATCCACTACTACAGCGGGTCTGAGAGGCACAGCATGGGGACGCTGACTGTGAGATGCGGAGTGCACAGATATCCTCAGGATAGGCACCTAATGGATTCTCCTTTGGATCAGAGAACGACATCCTTTTCAGAGGACATACCTTGGTACCAGTTGCTTTACGGGAGGAAGTGTTGAGAGAGTTTCACACTTCTCCCTTAGCGGTACATCCCAGAGTGGCAAAGATGTACCAGGATCTCAGACGACAACACTGGTGGCCAGGCATGAAGAAGGTTGTGGCAGAGTTCGTTTCACGATGCCTCACCTGCCAGCAGGTGAAGGCAGAGCATCAGGTACCAGCAGGCTTGTTACAGCCCTTGGAGGTTCCGGAGTGGAAGTGGGACGGCATATCTATGGACTTCATGACTGGACTTCCACGCACTTCCATAGGTCACGACTCCGTTTGGGTGATTGTCGACCGACTCACCAAGTCGGATCACTTCTTACCCATCAGAGAGCAGGGCTCAGTGGAGATATTGGGACTACTTTACGTTCAGGAGATTGTTCGGCTTCACGGTGTGTCATCATCTATCATCTCCGATCGAGATGCTCTTTTTACTTCCCGGCTAAGGAAGGGATTTCAGGAGGTGTTCGGGACGCAGCTATGTCTGAGCACAGCCTTTCACCCTCAGAAGGATGGTCAGACAGAGAGGACCATTCAGAATCTCGAGGACATGCTCCGCGCATGCGTCCTCGACTTTGGTCGCAGCTGGGAGGACCACCTACCTTTGGTGGAGTTCGCATACAACAACAGCTACCACTCCACCATCGGGATGGCACTATAGGAGGCATTGTACGGCCGACCTTGTAGATCTCCTTTGTGCTAGACAGACCCTGGAGAGTCAGCACTTGTGGGACCAGAGATGGTCTAGGCCATAACAAAGAAGGTCCAGGTCATCCAGGAACGGATGAGGACAGCTCAGAGCCGGCAGAAGTCTTATGCTGACAGGAGGCGGAGGCCACTAGAGTTCGAGGATGGTGACCACGTCTTTTTTCATGTCTCACCTCGACATGGATTACGGATATTTGGCTGAGGCGGCAAGTTGTCTCCACGCTTCATTGGACCATTACAGGTCCTCAGCAGGATTGGCGAGGTGGCTTAGCGCCTGACTCTACCACCTCAGTTGCACCGGGTGCACGACGTCTTCCATGTATCTTAGCTGAAGAGATACGTGCACGACCTGATGCACATCATTGGCCATGGGGAGCTTGATGTTGATGATGGGGCGACTTTTGCGGAGGTCCCAGTGGAGATCGAGGATCGACAGGAGCGGGTCCTACATGGACGGTCGATTCCTCTAGTGCGCATCAGATGGAAGCACGGGAACCTCCAGGACAGCACTTGGGAGCGGGAGGCTCAGATGCGTGCTCAGTACCCTCATTTGTTTCCCTAGTTTTCGATGTATCTTTACGGGGACGTAAAGCCCTGAGGTGGGAGTAATTTAAAGACCCGTAAAATTCAAGGGAATTTTTTTCTTAATTTTCTTTGGAATTTTACAAGAATGCGGTTTCAGACGGCACTTGATTCTGAGGCCTGGAGTGCCCGTAATTTCTATCCGAAGTTTAGCTCGGGTACGTTCAGTGAACGAATGAGCGGGAATTTCTAACTTTTTAACCGGTGCCCGAAATCGAATTCCGAGGGCACCGATGGAACCGCAGCACCGGTAATTGCTTAGGAACTCTTGTTCCGGAGTTGCGTTATCACGGGTGTGGATGATAAAAATTGTGGAAGTTAATTTATTATTATTCTACAATTTTTATTCTAAGTGATTAGTTCTTGAAAGAAGTTGGGTAACCACCCAACCTCCCTTGGGAGGTTATGAGGGTGGTGGGGCCCACACGAACCCCACCCCTTCATATCCTCTAACCCCTCTCAACTTCTATTAAATTTTGTTAACTTAAGTTATAACTTATGACATTAATGTAATAAGTTTAATGTGAGTTTCGAAATTCAAAACCCTTGTTGTGTTAATAAAATAAGTGGAGAACTTATTTTATTTGGGTTGGTGTTGGGTTGTTTGAGGGATTTTGGAGAAAAATCTAAGTCTTGAGTTCTTCATTCCCTTTGATGAAGAACGCGAAGAACAAACAATCTCTGACGTGGAGCGCCGAGCCTCGGAGACCGTCTTCCGCGACACCGACCCGCGACGCGACGTCTTCTTCCACAACGTTCTTCTTCCGCGTCGTCTCTTCCAGGACGGTTTTCCGCGATGAAATCTCCGTCAACGTCTTCAAATCCTCGCTTCGCGACGTCGATGTTTGTTTTTCGTGACACCCGACCTCCGCGACGCTCGTTCGTTGACGTGCACCGTTCTTGAAACCGAGGTAGGGGTTTATTTATTTATTTTGTTCGTGAATACCAACTTGACGATCTTCGTGGATTAAAACCAATAGTTATCGAATAATGCGAGGGGTTCGGACCGCACAAACACGGATGACCCTCCTCCTTATTTTCATGTTGGTTCCTTTGTGATTTGGTATTGGAAGGCGTCGTGTCGTCGCACCACACGGAATCATGCGACAAGGAAATGCGCGGCATCGTCGCGCCGCGCCGTGAAAAGAAGAACAAGGACGCGACGCTGTCGCACCGCCTCGAAGAAAACCGAAGACACCGCGGCCGAAACGGGGCCGCAGCGGAAGGGCGCGGTGCCGTCGCACCGCGCCGGACGAACCAAGTCGCGGCCGGTTCCGGGCCGCCGGTGTCGGCGAAGAAGGGGACCGGCCGTCGCCGGTCCCGTGGAGGCAGGAACCGGCCGGCCAGGGCGGGCCGGCCGGACAGGTGTGAAACCGGGGGAATTAATTCCCCCGGCCGGCCTTCAAACGGCCCCCATAAATGGGCGGCCGCGGTTACACAAGGGGGGCTGGCGCCCCCCCCCCCCCCCCCCCCTTGCCAACGGCTCGACCTTCGGCCGAGCTGGCAGTGCACTGGGCGCGCTGTGCCCAGCCGGGCCGGCCGCCTGGCTGGGCCGCCAGGCCGGGCCGCGCCGGGCCAATCCACGTCCAGCCGGGCCGTGCCGCGCCGGGTCAGGCCGACCCGGACCGGGGCGGGTCGACCCGGTTTGGGCCGACCGGGGGGTCTCGGGTCGGGTCGGTCCAGGCCCGAAACCCCCGTTTTCGGACCGTCTTTGGTCTTTTGCTCATAACTTGGGCTACGGACCTCCAATAGACGCACTGTCAGTTGCGATGCGATCCTTGAATCATGACGGTCGTTTCGGTATATCGCACTCAAGGTTTCAGAATACTTTGAGTTTGGCCGGGTCGGTTCGTACACGAAACCAACCGGGCCCTCGGAGCGGAAACGCTCATATCTTGAGCTTCGGACGTCCGATTGACGTGTCGTTGACTTTGTTGAATTCCTCTAAGTGAGACGGATCTTTTGGCTTACTCTGCCCGAGGTTTGGACGCAGGTGGAGTACGGTCGGGTTGGTTTTTCCTTAAAAACCAACTGGGCCCCTGGGACGAAAAAGCCAATAACTCTCAGACCGGGCGTCCGATTGACGCGTCGTCTGCGACGTTGAGTTCCTATTGGCGATACGGAACTTTTGGATACATCAACTCTGGACTATGTGTCAGTTGATGTAACAGCCTCTCGGCTCGTGGAGCGGACCCTCCCGAACGAGCTTGCTGTGTGCGAGAACCCTAGTGTTGGTTGCGACTGCTACTGTGACTGCGACGACGACTGGACAGAAATCCTCAGTGGATTCGATGGCGACGACTACAGCACTCAGCGATCCTATGTGGATCAGTGCTACCGATCCTGTGTGGGTCTGATCCTGTGTGGGTCAGCGCTCAGCGGTTCTGTGTGAGCCAGCACCTACAGATCCTGTGTGGGTCTGATCCTGTGTAGGTCTTTGCAGGGGTTAGTACCTATCGATCCTTTGTGGGTCCGACAACTTAGATGGATAAGTGATCATCTCTATCATCTTTCGAAGAATTATACCTGTGCGAGCTGAAACCTGTTTACTTTCCTGTGTGGATTGTGTTGTGCTATCCTGTGTGGATTACGTTTTGCTTTCCTGTGTGGAATACGTATACTTTCCTATGTGGACTGGGTTGTACTTGGGCTCGGAGGTTGGAGCGTATTGGAATTGATGACTTAGGTATATGTATGGGCATATACCTAAGCAGTGTCGGTTGTTACTTCGTGATTGTATCTTTCCTTTGTGGTTATCCTTTGTGGATTTTGGGAGACCTTCGGGGGTCTCGGGGTCCCTACTGAGTAGCTTATACTCACCCCTGCACGGGCTATGCCCGCACTACGTTGTGTTGGTTGCAGACGACAGACAGCGTTGATCGTGGTTGAGGCTTGCAGAGCAGGACGGTACCTGGAGGTGGACCACTGGGCGGGACATACTCAGAGCGGACGGCGGGACCCGAGGAGCAGTGGAGCTATCTGTACCCACCCTTCAGGTGGGATTTCCAGTGGACAGCTCGGCGTTGTGGCTTTACTTTACAGTTGTTGTTTTCCCTTTCGAGTTGTACTTTACTTCCAGTTTGGCTTTGTATACTGGCTCATTTACTTTTTCCGCACTTACTCTTGTACCAGCTTTTACTTAGTGTTTACTTCTACTGCTTGTTTACTCTGTGGTGTTTGTTTACTTTTCAAAGGCAATGCCTTCCCTTTTTACCGGGATTTATGCCTTGGTGCTAGTCGCCAGCCCCTGGCCTATGGAAGGCGGGCTTGGGGTAGTCACGGCATGGGCTCCGAGGACGGGTCATGACAAGTAATATAGGGATGGAATGAAAAGTGAATGTGGTTCAGTAATACAGGGCTAGAATGGGGTGTGAACCCATTTTAGTAAAGGAATTTGTATACTAATGTGTCCTTGATAACAACGCCTTGACTAATATAGAAATCATTATATATGCTTATGTGTTTACCATAATTCCATGTTTTATTCCTATGTTATGCTTTCATGGATTATGTTCTTTATTTCCTTATGAATCATGTTTAATGAACTACCAATATTTATTAAATGATTCATGTTTATGGTTTTTGATATACAGGGTATGGTCTTCTATTTTCATGATCATGTTGTCATACCCCTATGCTCATGTTTATGCTTACATGAATCCCTTGTTTAACATTAATGAGCATCTAAGATCACCCCTTTTTATGTTTCCTTCCCCAGGTTATGAAGATATGTATTACGTTTGATGTGTCTAAGAAGGGTTCTAGTCAAGAAGAAACTAGTGGGAGATGATGTAGCTCATTTATGTACCAGTGTATATATTTCCAAGTTTCCAAAGGCACTAGACTAGTACGGTCTTTTGGTGTCTATTTGTATAATGTTTTAAGTATTCTAAAAATTTTATGTAATGTTATTATATGAAAATTGAGGGTCTCTATAGCCTCATAAGCTGAAATGTACTCAGTATTTGTAGATATGGCCACCACTAGATTTTATGATCTTTTCTCGCTCATTCCCTTAGACTCGCTGTGATATTAGATCACATTGATCCGAGGAAGACTAGTTTGTGTCCCTCAAAACTAGTATCCTTTCTTATCTACATTCTAGGTACATATACCTTATACTTTATCTCATTTATAATTGTATAGTTATGACTAATTCCCTTGAAGTTCTCTTAGATATAACTGATATTTACCTACTATAAAGTATATGTTCACAATATCATATCATGTACATTTCATGGCACATGTGATTGATCCATTGCAGAAACATGTGGAATTTCATCTCACCACTTTAATATCCTCTAATTCCCATGCATGTCTTCTTAGAGAGATTTATTCCATGTGATAATGTTTAAAAATTCTCTCTTGAATTGTTCTATCTTGTATTTTTAATGTGATATTATTATATGTATGATTGACTAGGTCTAATCAACTGTTAGATCTACCTCATTAGATCATGTTCCCTAGAAATTAGGATTTTAATTTATGTAAATCTATGGAGAGTTAAGTTCATATTGTTTTTAACTAACTGTAATACAAATAGTTGTTTTTTATATGTTACCAAACATATTATCTTGGAAAACTATGGTTCTCCCACTAACCTCTGGTAGACACATAAAAAAGAATCATTTCAAATTAATATTATATAATCTTGTTTCTTACTTCAATCCTAAACTAGAATTCAATAACTTTCACCCTTAATCTGTATTATGTAATGTCATCATCCCTTTTTGGGTGCGTCATATATAAACCTTCCTTGATTGGTGGTCTTGGCATTCATTTCTCAATAATATGATCATAGAAATTAGCTATGACAAGTAAAATTATAATGGATTTAGGCAGGAAGACTTGGTGTAACCAATCTAGCCTTATTGGTACCACACTTATACCATCCATGTATATTATCATTTGAATACCCACCACAGTATTCAAAATAATAATCCCCTTATACTTTGATACATGAAATCCATGTTTGAATTTTAATTGATCTTGTCAATCTTATCTAATTTCCATATACTATTTGTAGGATTAATTATTCTCAATGAATAATTTATCATCGGTTGTGGTGTATATAAAACCATCACTATAGTTTTAACCTTCTTATGAAGTATGTGTCTCTAGAACATTCCTCTTCCATATGATCCTGTGTAACTTGTTCCTCTGCTAACCATTTGTGCATCTATAACATTGACTAAACCCAAGTCAATATTTCCCTCACTATCTCAAGTAGAGATGTTAACCCTTTTATAGAAATATAGTCTATCACTTGACTATATATTTTTTATCATAGTTATTTCTGTAATATCCTGAGAAACTTTCAGTATAATTACTTTAGATTCACATTGTGTTTCCTTGATGCGTGTTTGTTTATATTCTCAACAAACTCTTTGCATCTAAACAGATGTTCTTATGACATAATGGATTGATATCATACTATAACTTGTATGATATCTATTTGTCATTATAGTTAGAATATAGTTATGGGATAATGTCATTATTTACGATGCATGTATTGAAAATAATGGAAGTCACTATAATACATATATGTCTTAATAATGATGCTCCTTTTATTTACATCATGACTCTAATGTGTTTAAGGAAATGTGAGTTTAGGAATTAATCCATGCTAAAAAAATTCAATTTTAATATGAAAGACACATATTTAGTTCTTCTTATTTCCATCATAGCCTTAATTTGGATAAAGTAATGAGCATTTAGGAATTACTCCATGCTACATTTTATTGATCGATGAATGTTTGGTCAAGATATTCTTCAGTATACCGGCCTGAAGCATCTCATGTCTTCTAACCATGTATATACCATACCTCACTTTGAAACTCCTTAAACGCTTAAAAGTAATATTATAAAGTATATATACCACTGTCGTACCCTTAGAATAGTTTATTCTCTCTATATGAACTAATTCTGAAAGATTTTTGGCTTACCTTCATTTTTAAAGGTTTCTTTCTCCAAAAATAAGTAAGCATATACATTTATAATACCTAAGGTGTTTAGCTCCACAAAGTCTAAATATCATATGGAGTATATCGTTGATATCCACTTTTAGTTTTACTTTATAAATAACTATCTTTCCATAAATGGATATATTAGTCTTAAATTTTATATTCATCAAGTATTACTTATGATTTATGTATTACTGAATTATTGGTTAGGTATGAAACACCAAAACAATATTCATTACTAAACTGGAATAAAGTATATTTTTTTACAAAGGATGTGTGAGATTAATTTTTTGGTTATACTCGATAAAAGTTCCACTACAATCATTCACTTGGAAATATAAAAGTCGCATACTTCTCACCGTTGATTTAGGAACCATAATTTATCAGCTGCTTTAAGAATACACCTTACTTATAGTAACATTTCTATATTTACTTGGTTACTATATATTGATACTCATATGTGATAAGTATATTGTATTAAATAACCAATAAGTATGAATGAAACATTACTTTCATTTGATGAATATACATGAAGAAGAAGTGATTACTTGCTTCTTTAATTCAGTTAATTGCATTTAAACTTCCATAGACTTTATTTAATGATCTACAAAGAAAATAACCTCATGTATGATAACCAACCTATTTTCTTTTAAGTTCATTGTGAAGGTTCCTTTGGAATTTATATTTTCTTTTTCTTTTTCTCCTTGTCTTTAAACTTGTTCTCCATAATAACTGAAGATTAATATTATTTTAAGTTCTTATTTGCTTGGTGAAATTTACCTAAAAGGTAACGAAGCATTTCTATCCATTCTATTCATTTTGTAATCTTAAACGAAACTGGATTAAATGGGTAAAAATGATATGAGAATGGAATCCATTGAAAGATCATGATCCATTTTTTCAATTTACACATGTCCATTGTAATCATCACCATATTAATATATTTCTTCACTTTCTCCTTGGATGCTTCTCGGAGATGAGACAAAATGTTAAATCATCCATGTACCGATTGTTATCAACAAATCACATTGAACGTTGATGATAGCACTATGTAATAGCCATCATATATGTCATACATGAGTCTCTTGTAAGCATTTTTACACCCTCACTTCCAGAGGTGGCTTAACAGGTATTGGAGTTTTCAGTACCTTGAATTTCAAATATTAGAGTATTGTGCGCAAGCACCTGTACTACTCTTTGGAAACTAATGATGGATAGGACATTGACTTTTTTCAATAATTATCGCAGTGCCTCTTATGGTATTCCTTTCTATTTTCTAAAAAAATAAAATCTAACAGATTAGTAATTTTATCTTGATTACTGATTTAGACATTATTGATTAATTAATTATATCATAAAATATCTCCCATTATTTAATCAAATTCTAGCAATGTAACGACCTGAATCCGGAGCCACTCAACTGGTGCCCCATACCCGGTTCTCCAAATGACCTCAAGCACATTTCCCCAAATGCCAAAGGTTGTCGACTAGAAGCGAGGGACTTGGTGAGTCATTGGGGAAACTATGCCCTCATTTGGTAAAGTATACGAGGGAGAGGAAATAACAGTCAATAGTGAAATCTGTAAATAGCATACAATAACTAAAACTAAATAGAGAAATCAATGAATATATAGTAATGATGATAATGATACAGCAAGTACAAGTATCTAAGGAAAGCAGAAAACACAACAATGTATTGAAATACAACTGAGAGAAAAGTACTAAAAGTAAACAAAAACCCCAGTAGCATCGCAAGCCTGGGCTCGGTCATATGCTCTCCATCTCTAACCAGCAATCATGTACCTGAAGTAGAAGGGTCACAATCCCTATCCACACCTGCAACCATATAACCTGTTTGGGCCGAAAATCAGGACCCAAACAGGGTGTGAGACTAATCCCAGTAGGCAATCACCACAAGATTTGTGCCCTACTATCAGTGAGCAATATAGAAAAAGTAATGGGAATAAATGCAGCAGAGAAATAGGAGTACACTAAAGTAAACAATCCTACAAATATCTATTCACATTTATTTACTAATTTAATTCAATCATTTAATTATCAACCAAGAAATCAAACAAACAACTCTACATTCCCAAGGCATAGAAAGTAACACAACAGGTATCTCAGCAGACTACCTAAACAACAAGAAGTACAAAATCCAAGATTTTTCTTTGGCTTGGTGGACTCGTCACAACCAACCAAACAATATTCACACTGACTCTATGGGTGGATCATACTGGCAGACCCCTCTAGTCAAGTAATCATACAAAATATCAGACACTCTGGGAAGCTCTCACCATCAATTCCCATGCGGTCTTGCAATGATAGCTATAGACTCTCTAAGGAAGCACTTACGTCTAATTCCCCATATATTCTCGATAAATAACTAAGTAAACTCTGAGGAAGAACAAATTCCCATTCTTGTAGGTCCTACGAATGATACTAAATTATAACATACTCTCTAGGGAAGCCCTTAATCTTCAATTCCCTCTTTAGTCTACCGCACCAGGTTCACACAGCACTGAGCAGTCCAGTCGTGCGTAATCGACTGTCAGCAGCCCTAAGTAAGTTCAACAAACTACTTGGATAATATGTAAAATGCATCAAAATCATATAAATAGTAGGTAATACATGCAATCAATTATATCAAGACAGGGAAACAATGCAACATGGTCTGCCTCACCGGCAACCTAAGCTAAACGATGATAAACAGCCAAAATAAGGGAAACACCCATGGGGTTATCATAAAACATGCTAACAAGCAATCATTATTCATCTAGTGTACTCAAGCATACAAGCAATATAAGGTAAATAATAATGCAGGACCAAAACCCTGACCCGAGATACCCGATACATGGGTATCTGGCACTTTTGCACAAAAACTCAAAGACATTCAATGTAAGGAAAAAAACCACCTACTTCGATCCTAGGAGATCGATATAATTGAACCTCAGTCTGTGAATCGGCCTAGAATGGAGTATATCTACAAAAACATCTAAAACCTTCAACCTCAGATAACTCTCATAAGAGAAAGAATCATGAAACGTGGCCAAAGAAGAACCAAGAACTCACCGTTGCGATTCTATTGCAATCGACGGTATTTGATTTGGGTAACCAGTGACGGATCAGAGGCTCGAAGAATATTTGTGGTTGTACCCTCACTCTCGGTCGAAGAAGCTGGAGAAGAAGATGTTTTTTGGGTTAATACGCGACCTCGGTCCATTTAATAAAAAAAAAAAGTACACGGCATGTACTTTTGTAGTACACAGCGTGTACTAAGCTTTTCTGTACTCCACTTAAGGCAGCCTCCATGTCACCCCTACATGGTCATGTGTGTGGCCATGACATGGATATCACATGGCCTCGAGTGGCAACAAAGTACACGGTGTGTACTTATAAAGTACATGGCGTGTACTTAGAAAATTTCCAGATTCTCCTCTTTTTCCCAAAAAAGACCAGAAATGGAAAAACATACCTGAAAAGAAGGTCCAGGTTCTTACAAACTTCCCCCTTAAAAAAATTCGTCCTCAAATTTCCCTAACAAGGTGGTGATGAAGAAACCTCGAACAACTCTGGCCACTTTGATCGCATATTGGCCTCCCTCTCCCAAGTCTCGCCCTGTACACGGTTGTGCTGCCATAGCACCCATACCAAAGGAACAGACCGGCAACGGAGTACCTTTGCACTATGATCAACAATCCGGATAGGATGCTCCTTGAATGATGCATCCTGCTCCAGCTCAACCTCCTTGGGTTGAAAAACATGATATGGGTATGAGAAATAGCATCGAATCTGAGAAACATGGAAGACGTCGTGCATAGCCTAGTACCTATGAGGTAACTGCAACCTATAAGCAACCAGCCAACTCTCTCCAGAATATCAAATGGCTCGATGTATCTCAGTGAAAGCTTACCCTGTCTCTTGATCCTCATGTGTCCCAACCTCAGGGTAACACATAGGAAAACCTGATCTCTGACCTTGAACTCCAAAGGTCTTCTCCACTGATCAGCATAAGATTTCTGTCGAGACTGTGCAGTATCCATCCTTTTCTGAATCAGCTCCACTTGTTTTGTGGTCTCCTAAACAAGATGAGTTCCCAGCATAGCTGCCTCTCCTGCCTCTAGCCAACACAAGGGTGATCGGCACGGCCTACTATACGAAGCCTCATAAGGTGCCATCTGAATAGTTGCTTGAAAACTATTATTGTAGGAGAAATCCACTAGAGGTATATGTATTTCCCAAGAACCTCCAAAATCAAGGACGCATGCCCATAGTATGTCCTCTAGTACCTGAATCGTGCGCTTTGACTGGCCATCTGTCAGGGGATGGTAAGCTATACTCATAAGTACCTGTGTACCCAAAGGCCTCTGTAGCCCTTGCCATAAATGTGACATGAAGCGGGCATCCCTATCTGAAATGATAGTACTCATAACCCCATGAAATCGTACAATCTCATGGATGTACAATCATCCAAACTCATCAACACTAAAGGTCTCCTTAATCGGCAAGAAGTGAGAAACCTTTATGAGCCTGTCAACGACAACCCATACTGTGTCATTCCCCCGAGGCGATCTCAGTAACCCTGTCATGAAGTCCATTGCGACATCATTACACTTCCACTCGGGAATGGGTAGTTGCTGTAAAATCCCTATTGGTCACTGTTGTTATGTCTTCACCTGCTGACAGGTGGAACACCTCATGACAAAACCAGCAACATCTCTCTTTATACCTGGCCACTAATACTGGTGGTGTAGATCACGATACATCTTGGTGACACCAGGATAAACTTTCCAAACTGAGGAATGAAAGTCTCATATTAGCTCTTCGCGTACATCTGCTGGCGCCCATACGCGTCCCTCAAAACGCAAGATCTCATCCTCGCCTATTGTCCATCTAGGAAGAGGGTCCCCTCCTGACACGTTTTCCTATAGGACTAGGCATTCAGAATCTAATAGCTGCATCATTCGAACTCGGTCAAGAATGGTAGAGGTAACATCTATAGAAGAAAGAAAAGTCTGACCCTGTCTGTCATGCACCTCCAAATGCATTTCAGAGAACAGAGCCATAAGCTGCCACTCGTTGCTGGCCTCCTGAATAGCTTGTATCTATGTCCTCCTGCTCAATGTGTCTTCCACAGTGTTTCCTTTCCCAGGCGTATAAGCAAGATCGAAATCGAAAGACTATAGGTACTCAACCCACCTCCGTTGTCTCAGATTCAAGTCACACTGTTTGAAGATATACTTGAGGCTCTTGTGGTTAGTATATACCAAAAAATGCTCTCCCAGAAGATAATGTCTCCAACAACGCAAAGCATGAACAACTGTATCCAACTCCAATTCATGTGTAGGATAGTTCCTCTCATGAGGCTTCAACTGCCGAGATCCATATGCAACAACACGATCCTCCTGCATAAGCATTGCTCCAAGCCCGATTCCAGATGCATCACAGAAAACTATATAACTCTTGCCAGGCTCTGGAAAAACTAGAATCGATGCTGAATTCAATCTCCCCTTCAGCTCCTGGAAGGATGAATCGCGGGATTCTGACCAAAAGTACTTCACCCCCTTCTTATTCAAGATCATCAACGGTGTTTCTAAGCATGAGAAGTCCTGTATTAAACTCTTGTAGTAACCAGCCAGCCCTAAGAAACTTCATACTTCGAAAACATTCTTTGGCTTCTCCCAGGTAACTACTGCTCTCACCTTCTCTGGGTCTACTGATACTCATGTCTATGAGATGACATGACTCAGGAATTGAATCTCATCCATCCAAAAGTGGCACTTTGAGAGCTTAGAATATAACTGATGCTCCCTCAGTGTACTCAAAATGATCTCAAGATGGGTAGCATGGTCGTGTTGAGTGTGAGAGTACACCAAGATATCATCCACAAAAACCACCACGAAAGAATCCAAGGATGGAACACTCTGTTCATCAGCGCCATGAAAATAGTTGGTGCGTTCGTGAGACCAAACGGCATAACCAAATACTCATACAGACCATACCTGCTCCGGAAGGTTGTAAGAGGTATATCATATGGTTTGACACGCAACTGATGATAGCCGGATCTCAAGTCGATCTTAGAGAACACTCTGGATCCTCAAAGTTAGTCAAAGAGATCATCTATCTGTGGTAATGGATATCGGTTCTTGAATGTAAACTGGTTTAGCTTTCAATAATCCACACAAAGTCGTAAAGTACCATCCGCCTTCTTTGAAAACAGAATGGGCGAACCCCAAGGAGAAGTACTGGGTTGGATAAAACCCTTTGCCTGAAACTCCTCCAACAGCTTCTTGAGCTCCTACAACTTAGGTGTAGCCATCCTGTAGGGAATAATGGACACTGGTGTCGCTCCTGGCACAAGCTCAATAAAAAATTCTACCTCACACTCCGGAGGCAAACCTGAAAAGTCATCTGGAAAGACATCTGGAAAGCGATCAACCACTGGAGGAAAATATATCTGAGAAGTCCCCTAGTCATCCAAATATAAGCTAGCAATTTGGTTCGTAACACTGCCCAACCCATGATGCTCTGGTCCAGATCTTCTCGCCTGGACATCCCATTCACCCTTGTGAAGAAATGACCCGCAGTCTGGTGATGTGAAACTCACCCTACGACGATAGCAATTGAAAAAGGGCTAGAAGGGAACTAACCAGTCCATCCCGAGAATGAAATCATAGCCTGTCATCTCCAAAACATAGAGACTCCATGAAAAACGACACCTACCAGCCTCAAGGGGGTAGTCTAAGCACTGACGCACGCTAGCAGTTCTAATTCTCAAGGGAGTGTCTAGCGTCATCATATCCTCAGAAGTATAAACAGTAAGTCTGAGGCTTTACAAAATATGCACGAAAATAAATCTATGAGAAGATCCTGTATTGAAAAGTTCAGAGGATAAAACTGAGGCTCCTAAAATCATACCTCAAACGGTAGAAGGTCTAGGATCCTGCTCCTGATGAATCTGCTCTACCGCAAAAGTCTGGCATGTACCGCGGCCCTGTGTAGCAGCCTGAGATCCCTGAGCTGACCCTCCCTGAGCCTGACCATTGCGTCCACGACCTCTACCCTACCTTGAACGACCTGAATAACTTCATCCCCCAGTCTGATGTGGAACTGGTAATCCTGCGCCTGTACACGGAGTCGAAACTAATCCTCCTTTACTAGCCATTGGAAGGATAACCTTGTAGAAACGTTGCAGATGACCCATCTTGTTGCATGATCGGCACTCCACTGGGTCTCTCGGGCACTGAGGCTTCTTATGCCTGTTTTTCCCACACTGATAGAACACCACTTGGTTGCCATAAGGAAGATCTCTTCTACCAGAAGGAATACCTCGCTTCCTTGGGTCACCTTGTGTAGACTCTCGGTGGCGCTTCCTACCGTCTACCTGAAATGAATCAGCCCTAGAAGCTGAACCACCCTGGTCCACAGCTCCAATCTCCCTCAGGTTTCTCTCTATGATAAGCGCCTGTTTGACTATCAGAGTAATAGAAGTCAACTAAAAGACGTTCACCTGTGATCTGAAGTCCGGTCTGAGGCCTTCCTTAAACTTCCTCGCTAAAAACAGCTTGTCATTTCCCAGAACAGGAGTGAAATGCCAAAACACTGTGAAGTGAGAGGAATACTCCATAACTGTGAGAGTACCCTACTATAAGTTCATGAACTCTCTGGATCTATTAGCCCTCAGCATCGCCAGGTAGAAGTAGTCGTAGAACGTACGCTGAAACTCGTCCCAAGCCATAGCCTGTTGGCGCCCTACCTGTGAAACCACATCCCACCATCTCTTGGAAGAATCTTGTAGCATATAAGTCGTGAGCTTAACTCTCCTCTCTGGAGGCGTCTCTAGATGCTTGAAGATGGATAGCATGGCTTCTATCCATGACTCCACAGCCTATGGTCCTCCATCCCCTGTGAACGTGGGAGGATTCTGCTACTGAAAAACCCGCATCAGCTCTACCATAGACAGAACAGGATGCTGAGCTCCCTGGAAGGTCTTCATGAATCTCATGAAATCCTCTCTGAACTGAGCATCGACACCAGTGTCTGGAATCACTACAGGTGCCATTTCCAGAATGATAGGTAGAACTAATGGTAGTCCCTGGTCTTCCGTATCAGGCGTACGGTCACTGTCTGGTTCCTAACGTGCAACGGGAGGATGTCTTGGTGCCATAGCTCTAAAAGGTCAAAATCACACCTCATTAAAGACGAACACATTTGCAACTTAAGAGGGTAAAATGGAACAGGAGAGAAAAAACTCTAAAATTTGGGGAAAACATGACTGCACGGCGTGTAGTACCACTACACAGCGTGTTTCTTGAAATTTTACCATGGGCGCGTACCTTGGCCATACATGGCAGTGTAAACCACTCGGATACACGGCGTGTTCTCAAACTACACGGCATGTACTAACCCTTTTTCTTCCTACCCGGTTACTCTTACACAGCAAGGAACATGGAATTTCCCATCAGGAAACTACACAGCATGTTTATCCACAACACGGCGTGTCCTTAAGATTTTTCTCTCTTGTCTGTGTCGTTAGTCACACGGACTGTTACACGGACCACTACTACACGGCATGTCAACATGGTACACAGCATGTTTCCCTGCGGATTTTTTAACCCATGTATTCAGCTACACGGCTAGGTCACATGGCTCCTCTAAGACAAAACTACATTGTGTGTTCAAAGGAGACACGACGTGTAGTAGACATGCCTTACCTGGACCGTGTTGTTAGCGACACGGCCTGACACATGGCCGAAACTACACAGCATGTTCCTAACGAACACGGCGTGTTCCTGACGGACACGGCGTGTATGAGAAAGGTAACATCGATCCGTGTTGTTAGCTACACATCCGGATCCATAGTTAACTATACACGGTGTGTTCCTGAGAGACACGGCGTGCACTTGAAGGAAATCCATTGCCCGTGTTGTTCGTGACATGGCCAGATACCCAAGTCATACTACACGGAGTGTAAACTAGTACACGGCGTGCTCCTATAAGAACTTTCACAACCTCGTGTCCCTGCCCACATAGTCAGTGACATGGCTAAAAACTACACAGCGTGTATTCATAAAGTACACGCCGTGTATTATGGGTTTTTCCGGACAGTAGCCTCAGAACTTCACTGGAGCCCAGAAAACACAGAAAAACAAGCATTGAGGTGCCAAATTCTGATCCGTGGGGGACCATACTTCCCACGAATCAAATCTTGGCATCATAACAATGCATAAAACAAGTAAACAGTATAACAAACTCACGATCCACCAAATTCTGGTCCTCGAGGGGCCATAACACCTCTAAGACCAAAGTTTGGCGTCCATGATAAAGAATCTCTAAACAAATGATACCCTATAAACATGGCAGGTATTCTATCACAGCAGCTATCACAACAGCGTGCATAGTCTATCACAAATTCTATCACAACAGGATGTAATTTCTAATGCAATTTAGATGGCATGGAAAAATGCATGACATGTGATTTTCTAACAAGTGCCTATATGATGCATGAGATGGAATAACCTCATCTCATCGGGTTGCAACAAAATAGAACCACAATCATATAAACAGTAACAGCACAAAACAAGTGCACCACCCAATGGTGAAGTCAATTAAACTGTAACATTTGCAAAACTCAAAAATTGCAATATTCGAGGTAATCTGGCTTTTTCCCTGTACGCGGGTTCTAGAACTCCCGGGCACAGCTATTTACCATTTACCTATTTCTTCCTATCCCTATCCAATGTCTCTAAATATTAAGTCAATAGAAAAGAAAATAAAATAAAACCTACCTCTGATACCACTTTGTAACGACCCGAATCCGGAGTCACTCAACTGGTGCCCCATACCCGGTTCGCCACATGACCTCAAGAGCATTTCCTCAAATGTCAGAGGCTGCCGACTAGTAGCGAGGTCCTTGGTGAGTCATTGGGGAAACTATGCCCACATTTGGTAAAGTATACAAGGGAGAGGAAATAACAGTAAATAGTGGAAGCAGTAAACAGCATACAATAACTGAAACTAAACAGCGGAAGCAATTAATATATAGTAATGATGATAATGATGCAAAAGGTATAAGTATCTAAGGAAAGCATCAAACACAACAACGTTCTGAAATACAACTGAGATCAAATTACTTAAAGTAAACAGCAACTCCAGCAGCATCGCAAGCCTGAGCTCGGTTCTATGCTCTCCAGCTCCAACCAGCAATCATGTACCTGAAGTAAAAGGGTCGTAATCCCTATCCACACCAACAACCATATAACTGGTTTGGGCCGAAAAGCAGGACCCAAACAGGGTTTGAGACTAATCTCAGTAGGCAATCATCACAAGATCTGTGCCCTACTGTCAGTGAGCAATATAGAAAAAGTAATATGGAATAAATGCAGCAGAGAAACAGGGGTACACTAAAGTAAAAAATCCCACAAATCTCTATTCACGTTTATTTACTAATTTAATTCAATAATTTAATTATCAACCAAGAAATCAAGAAAACGACTCTATATTCCCAAGGCATGGCAAGTAACACAACAGGTATCTCAGCAGACTACCTAAACAACAAGCAGTACAAAACACAAGCTTGTTCTTTGTCTTGATGGACTTGTCACAACCAACCAAACAATATTCACACTGACTCTATGGGTGGATCATACTGGCAGACCCCTCTAGTTAAGTAATCATACAAAGGATCAGACACTCTGGGAAGATCTCACCCTCAATTCCCCTACGGTCTTACAACGATAGTTATAGACTCTCTGAGGAAGCACTTACGTCTAATTCCCCCTGTAGTATCGATACGTAACTAAGGACACTCTGAGGAAGCACAAAGTCCCATTCTCGTAGGTCCTATGAACGATACTAAATTATAACAGACTCTCTAGGGAAGCCCTTAATCGTCAATTCCCTCTTTAGTCTACCGCACCAGGATCACACAGCCCTGAGCAGTCCTGTCGTGCGTAATCGACTGTCAACAGCCCTAAGTAAGTTCAAAAAACTACTTGTCTAATAGCTACAATGCATCAAAATCATATAAAAAGTAGGCAATACATGCAATCAATTATATCATGGCAGGAAAACAATGCAACAAGGTCTGCCTCACCGGCAACTTAAGCCAAACGGCGATAAACAGCCAAAACAAGGGAAACACCCATGGGGTGATCCTCAAACATGATAACAAGCAATCATTATTCATCTAATGGCCTCAAGAATACAATCAATCTAAGGTAGATAATAATTTAGGAATAAAACCCTAACCCGAGATACCCGATACATGGGTATCAGGCACTTTTACACAAAAACTCAAAGACATTCAACGTAAGGCAACAAACTACCTACCTCAATCCTAGAAGATCGATATAATTGAACCTCAGCCCGTGAATCGGCCTAGAATGGAGTAGATCTGCAAAAACGTCTAAAATGTTCAACCTCAGATAACTCTCATAAGAGAAAGAATCATGAAACGTGGCCAAAGAAGAACCAAGAACTCATCGTTGCGATTCTATTGTAATTGACGGTGTTTGATTTGGATAATCGGTGACGGATCAATGGCTCGGAGAAGATTTGTGGTCGTATCCTCGCTCTCGGTCGAAGAAGCTGGAGAAGAAGACGTTTTTGGGGTTAAGACGCGCCCCCGGCCCGTTTAACGAAAAAAGAAAGTACACGGCGTGTACTTTTGGAGTACATGACGTGTACTAAGCTTTTCCGTACTCCATTTAAGGCGGCCTCCATGTCACCCCTACATGGACGTGTGTGTGGCCATGACACGGCCAACACACGGCCTCGAGCGGCAACAAAGTACACGGCGTGTACTTATAAAGTACACGACGTGTACTTAGAAAATTTCCAGATTCTCCTCTTTTTCCCAAAAACGACCAGAAAAGGAAAAATATACCTGAAAAGAAGGTTTGGGTTCTTAAAAGCAACCCTCTATACTAGAATCAGAATAGTCTATCTCATGAGTATTCTAGTGGAAAGGATCCTTGAACCTCCCCTCATAGTCTACAAGATTTGGCAGTGCCACTACTCAGAGATTTCAAGGTAGGCGTTTAACAGACCAACTAAATTAACTCATAGTTCCTTGATCTATTGAGTGAAGTACTAGTTTCTAAAATCATTATAATTATTTACTAAAATATTTCCTCTAAAGTTTCAACGAGCTAGATTTGGATACTTCTTTGTTTCTAACTTCAGTTAACTCAACCCATCACTCTCATAAGAACTCCATGGTAGAAGGAGGTACCCTCAACTTTGGCAAACAAGCACCCCAAACACCTGGTTTTGTTCAAATTTGAATGATGGAAGGCATTTTGTGTCTTAATATTTCTTTGAGGATTTTTATATTTTTCTCAAAGAATTTAATCCATTTTTATTAATCTTGTTCATTATATGTTGTCACTCTTATAACTAAACATTCATCGCTTCTTTATGAATATTTCTTCTTTATTATTTTAAGTGTTTTCTGTTGTCATGAAAATGAATAAAATAACAAAAAAATGCATAAAGGAAATAAATACCCAACTGGTCTTGAGAATATAATATCGGTTGATTTATTGAATTTAATGGATCAACCATGATCTAGGGGTTTTATACCAAAGTTGTAGCTTGACTTATGATGCAGATCATCCACATACAATTTCCACTTCTCATTTGAATTTTACCTCAACTTGGCATTATCTGTGACTTACAACATCCTCATCGTTGTATAAAAAATACTTGCACACAGGTGAAGGGGTATTATGAGTAAAAAAATATAGACAAATAAAATTGTACACACATACCCTTATACATACTGACTGAAAATAAAACGATGTGAAGACCATCAATAAAATTAATTAATTGTTTTCAATCACCACATGGAGAAAATAAATAAATTAATTAAAGTAAACCAGATGTACACATGGTCGATGCTCCAGATCAGTCAACGGGTAAAAGTAAAAAATGCGATTAAAATCAAATTGAAATAATTTAAGTAAAAGGGATTTTAATAAATTAAATGAATTGTGTTAAATTCAAATAATTTATTTTTATTCGGTCCTATAAATTAATATAATTTTATATTACAAAATTAAAATGATTAGGTTGTTTAATTTTAGACTGAAAATTAAATTACATATTTAGAATATTAAAATAGATAATTTTTTTAATCCAAGAATTAATTTTTAATTAATTTAATTTAATTATGATATTAAATAAATCAAACTAATTAATTTTGATTAAATAAATTATTCTTGGGTCCCAAAATCCTCAGACGGGTTAGGCCGAACCCATGCAATCCCATTCCAGGTTGGACAAAACCTGTGCGGGGAGGCGGTCCTACCCAAACCCATAATGGGTCAGGAAGACCCACCCATGCGGTTTTTGAAGTGGATCAGATCCAACCAGACCAAGTAAGGGGTACCTTGCAGCACACAAGATCTAGAGGCTAGTCCATGAGGCATGTCGTCGATGGGCTCTGTGGTTCCAGGTAGCTCGCTGGGACCAGGGGTAGATTGGCGGAGAGCCTTGTTCGTCTAAGGGGATACACTACGGAGAGGTTTCGGTTAGGGAGGGAGTCGTGACCCTTGAGAGGAGTCGCTGATGAGCGCACTAGGGGTAAGGGGGTGGGGCTGAACATTATAGATCCACTCGGAAAAATAAATATTTTTTTGTTTTGGTTTTGGAATGGTTTTTCACCGCCCCTTTTTTTATTTCATATATGGATTTCTCTTCACGATTTTGGGGTTTTCCAAACACTGCTTAAATGGCCTTTGGTATAATAATTATTTTTACAATAATAAAATAATAACAAAACCAATGGAATTCATACTAACCGGGTATAATCATTTTGTCCATCGGTATACCGGCTTCAAATCGAAACCTAACTGGAAATAATCGATCATTGAAAATGCATATAAAAAATATTATGCGAATATATATATAACGTTCTTCAAATTTAACACCCGAACGAAATTTTCAAATGTTTTTTATCAAAAAAATTCATATGGATATATCTTGGCCGTCCAAAATAAAATCAATATCTGTTCTATCTCATTAGGACGAAATTAAGACCTTCTACTTAAATTTAAATCTAATTTAATTTTCTTGAGTCAGGAAACTCATGCACTCCCTCTGATGCCAATTAAAGGTACTCGGACACCATTAGAAGATAGTGGGATGAAGATTTAAAAAAATTCATAATCAGAGCGATGTAACTTTTCATCACATGCGATCTGATCCCTGGTAATATTTGAGGTTCTCACGTGAATTAAACAAAGCACAAAATTAAACTAGAGCGAGTACCTCATTCCAAATCAAAGTGTGATCATTTGTTGCATGTCATTAGCGACCGTTGCTTGAAGGATCTGAATCCAAACCCCTCTAGATTGTCCACACTTTCTTCAAGAATCTATGCACTCGTCATTCATCGAATTCTGGGTTCTTGAATGGAGCTCTGACGAATCCTTTGGTATCGCGACGTCCACCCCAATCTCAAGCCTTTGATTCATCGAAGGCGTTCTTGTATTGGCGCTCAGAGAGAGACTCTTTCTCTCTATAGAAGGCAAGAGGAGAGAGAGGCTCTCATTTTTTTTTGGAATGAACAACACATGGAAATGATCCTCTCTCCTATTTAGATATTGGGATTCTCAACATACTCATTAAGGGTTCCCCAGTCCCCTGAAATAAAACACATACTAAATAAGAAATAAATAAATAATTATGATGAACTAAACTATGTTATAAATATTAGTTATATTTTATCACATGGATGTAATATATATTAAATATATTACGTGATAAAACCGAGTCATTTAACTCGACTCGTAATTCCCGCTAATATGAAACAAACCTGGAATATTAAAATAATATTCGTTTGTATAATATTTTTCATATATTTACTTAAAAACTTGTAAATACATTTAATAAATAAATTCAGCCCTGTTATTCTAAACTCTAATAGTAAGGAATTTATTTATCCTTCAGTGATCAAAAATACTTGGACAAATCTTGGACCACATGGTGGGTCCCACCATATACTATATACCTATTCAGCATAATATGGAAGATTCTTGAAAATGATATTGTGTGTGTGCCTCTATAACCTTACCTTGATAGTAGTTAATATTATTCATAGACCAAGATCGGAGTCTAGAAACTCATCATGGCCTTTAAAGAGATAAGGAATTGTCATAGTAATGAAAACAAACCTATGGACACGTACTATATAATATAATCTCTTTGTCTTTCAATATATCATAAAGCGGGATGCACAATTGTGTCATCACCAGTTCTTACTTTATTGTTTGTTGATCTATCTGGACTGACTTACCTCGGACTACCTTGGACAAAGATTTATGAAGGTACTACAATCTTGATCAACCAGACCCGATATATATTACTTTCTCTTATCGGAAGTGACAAATTCTGTCTTGATCATTCAACCAATTCCATGCCATTAATGATGCACTCAATACAAGCTACCTCACTATGATTTTATTATCATGTTTTTTCCTTTCATCGAAGTACATGATCAAATGGAACACATTGAAAATGATCTCAGTCCAAGAGACCAATACACATGTATTTATATAGGAACAACTAATGACACTTGAAACATGTGGTGTTCCTATTGGTGGGTATGTCCTCATGATCTCACCTACCAAATATCACCAAGTACGAAATTCATGAGATGAATTCTCAATGCATATCAGTCCCTAGCACCTATCTTGCATTAATTTTGTTCAGTCGGTATGATGTATCTAGACCGTAGGAAATATCTTTAAGATTAATTTCATAGTATCTCCAGGTTCTCATTATATCCCAAGATCTTTTATAAACTTTTGATATGATAATTAATCTATAGACATTACCATTTAAATAGTGGATGCATAAATATCTACACTATAATAGTAAGTGTATATCATTTATATCTTATTATGCATATGATGTGGTAATAAAAAGTACTATATGGTTGGGTCTAGAGAACCCACTATTACAACAGTGTGTTGTAAGGCCTATTTTCATGCACTAGGTGATGATCAAGTCAAAGATCAACACGCCCTTTTTGGATTTATTACCCCTAGGTACAAAATAGTACATTCATAGTCAAACTGATCATAAATATTATGGAGAAATAATAAGGATGGTATCATTAAAATATTTCCCCAGTGGAGCATATGTAAGATAAGTTTTGTTGTCATTGATGAATAGAAATATCATAAAAAATGTTTTTAAAAGATTCTTGAGGAATATATCATTTTCACTTTGAAAATCACTTTTAAAAACTAAAAAAATCAGAATATTAGAAAAATATTTTATTTTAAAATAAACCTTATAAACTTGTAAATGAATCTTCAAAAAAATATAGCAGGTAATCCCGTACATGTCATATAAGTTAAAAAACAGTCTTCTAACATTGTTGTAAAAAGTTCGAAAGTACCTCATTCAGAAAACGACAAGAATATTCCATACAAACCATTTTTAATAAAGTAAAACATGTGTAAAAAATTAATTAATAAATTATTTTTATAATGATAAAAAAAAATTGAAAACAATTTTAGAAAACATGGATATGGAAGAAAAATAATTTTCGACCGAAGAAACAAATAAATTTGTCTTCTCTTAAAAACATTTTCTCAATCATTTTAAGTACCAAGGAGATGAAAATGGTACTATTATTTGAAAATTTCATTAATAATGATAAGAGAATAAAATATTTTAGTTTTAATATAGAAATATCAAATAATTCACCCAATGGAAACTTAAACATAAATAATCCTTAATAATAATGATATTGTGAAATAAACTCTTGCCACTTTAGTAACTTTTGAGTCGTAAGACCCATGAAAGAAATAACATAAAATGAAACTTTAAATACCATGAAGATAAATATATTAATAGTATAACATATCAAATGGAAATTATATTCACCACATAAAATAAATAAGTGGTGAATATTGAAAATGCCTCATGGAAGTAAAAGTGAGATGAGAAACTCTTACCTTAGGTCTGACTTCCTTCATATGTGTTCAAACATCTTATATAATGAATATATATTTATTATAAATATATTATAGAACCATACTCATATATATAATACCATATATTATTTACTTGTAATTTTATATCACCTATTTATTAACAATTCTTTGTTTGAGTTACTATTTTGGGTGATAATTACTTTGTTTTTCAGGTATGTTTTGGTTTGGTAGTTTTTGACCATGTAATTTGATCAAGGATCCATAATATAAATAATTTTTACCATGATATAAATATAATATATATTCATTATATAATTATTTAAATTATTCCATAAAATTTGTATATTAAAATGAGTTACATCGTTCATGGAGATGGTAGGTCGTACGTATGCATGAACCTTGTTTTCATCTTTTTTCAACAGATGGAATGAAAGAAAGGTAAGTAATATTTAACCATTAAATAATCATTACTATATCATTAATATATCATATATATATATATATATTCATTAAATATATCATCATTACCATCCATGTCAAAATAAAATGAAAATTGTTTCACATCACTTTGTGGAGGCGGTAGTCCGCATGTATGCACGAGCAATGTTATTATTTTCCAATAGATTGGAAGGTAAGAAGGTAGATGTGATATTATAGTTATAGAAGTATGATTATATCATAAATATCATATATAAACATTACATCCATAATTATATCCCTTCATGATAGATGGTGATTGAAAATGAATTACATCGGTTCGTGATGTTGTAGTCTATCGTACACATGATAAATAGTTTCGTGTTTCATTTGATGAAAGTGGGTATGGATTTAGGTTATAAAATTAACATAATAACATCCATATATATTGAAGATATTTTATTTATTATTTTATCATGTTTGGAGAAGATGTTAATGGGTTAGATTGATAAATAAAATGAAGATTCATTGTAAATAATTATACTTCTTATTTGAAGAACCTATTTAGATTTATACATAAAGCCTTCCTAAAATGGTTTTCTAACCAAACCAGGGACTCTATGTCATGATGAGCCATTTTAGTAAGGTATTTGGGTAGGTATATGAAGGTTATGGCCACAGAGGAAGCGTATGATGGGTCGTTCTCAACTTTACTTTTTTTCATGATCGATGATCAATACAAGATCTACACAATGATAAATGCCATGATCAGCAGAATTGAATCAAAAAAATAAAAAATGGATAAAATTATAGAACCAAAGAGAGTATCATCACATATTACTTATGATTAATTTGAACAATTTAAGGAATTACCATGCATGAATTCTTTCTCCAAATATGGATCTATCAACAGATCTACATTGTACGGTCATTACATTGTAGGAATCAAGAATAGATTCCCTCTAGAAGTGATCCACATGTATTCCAAAAATCTCAAAACATCGTCATAGGAATCTCCAGGTTCTAGAATAGAAGATCCTATCTGTTGTGCCATTCGCCTTTGATCACCACGATAATTTCTTCCAAAAAATTCTCCTTGATCTCTCTTGACTTGAGAGTGGGAGGTGGTGGAAGATCGCTCTTTATTCTTAGGAGAGTTCTTGGAGAGGGATCTCTCTAGGGCTTGAGAGGATTCTCTCCATATTTCATTATGCACAACATAAAATTAATTAGATCTATAAGAAAATAACATTATGGGTTTATATATCTCTAGGGTTAGAAATAAATAATTGCACAGGTTCCCCTTATTATTTATTTAATCCATTGAAGAACCCCGTGTCTATAACAATAATATTATTACTATTTCTTGACATTCGATTAACTTGTGAATTAAAATTAAATATTATTTAGTCAAATAATATTCAATATATATTATTTCTCACCAGACCTAAAACACAGTCCTCCATTCCTTCGCAATATTTATTGAACCTTGAATAATGACTATTTATTTAATAAATAAATATCAATTCACTATTCACCAATAAATAAATAAATATTATATTCACTAAAGAGAAAATAAATATTTATTAAATATTCTTATCACATTATATTCTCTCAAATAACTGGTGATAGAATATATGTGATCAAGAAAACATAAATAATTATTAAACCACATGTGGGAATAATATTTATTCAACTTGTTAAATAATAAATAATAATATTTTTTAGTCTATATCATTTCCATCAAAGGGCCTGAGATATAAACTTTTGTTAAAGAACAAAAGGAGAAAATCCATTCTCATGTTATTCATTAATGCAATATTACTCGTGATGCACCCAACGTATCATACCTTGTTGTGAACATATGTCATCACGATTTTCATCAATACATCAAAGTAAACATATTATAATACTCATATATAATAATATTAAAGTATAAGGATCAATACACATGTTCACGTATAAGAACATCCAACAACACATATAAATGTGTATTTTCTACTGGCTGGTCTCATTCTCATAATATCCTACACTGGATATTACCAAGGGTGTACACCCTGAGAAGGTTCCTCAAAGTCCTATGAGTCTCCACCCCTGATAGCCTGTATCATTTGTGTCCCTCAAATGATATCATCTGGCTATATAACATATATTTAAGAATAGTTTTTTAGCACTTTTGAGTTCTTATCATAGTGGGGAAATGCTATGACCTTTTAGTGTGATATCTACTCTTAGGACATTATCACATATTATGTTATGCAGAAAAATAATCATGATGTGATAAGCAGTTTATTAATATTAAAACTATGAATAAATTTTATCATAAATTACAAAAAATTTGGTTCTAGGGCACCAACTCTAATATTATTTTATGAGCAAAATGGCTTTGGAAGTGTGAATATTATAGGAAAGGGGTGGCCTTTTATAAGTGGGGGAGAGGATACACTTAGAATTTTAGAAAAGAATAAATTATACCCACATTTTTCACATGACACAAGGATACAAAACAGATCATTATCAAACCTAAGATATGATAAGGTATATATATTTCCATAAAATATTAATTAGACAAGTTTTGTGTCATTTTATCCCTTATTTTCCTAGTTTAACCCCCGGTAAATCTGTTTTAACCTTAATCGTGGTAATTAATTTTTATTGTTTTTACTATTATTTATGACCAAAAATTAAGTTAACCTTATTATATAATATTAATTATTCTTATTCCAAATATGGAATCCATTTTTTCCAATTAAATTCATTGAATTGGTAGAATCTAATTTTAAATTAAACCTATAAACACAACAAAAAATAGTTTTTCAAAGGAAAAGTTTACAAAAGTATAAAATATTTTTATATTAAAATTGATCATATAATTGATTAAAATGGCCAAAATTAGATTAATTATAATATAATTTAACTAATTTTATTTTTAAAATAATTTTAAATTTGACATGTAAATTTTTTAAATGAAAAGTTAGTTTTTAATAAAAATTGTTATTTTTTCACTATTCATCAAAAAAATAATATTTTTAGAAAATTATAAAAAATTAATTCTAAGATAATTTTGACATGATGATTTCAAAAATGAATTTAATTTTTTAAAATAAATTCTCTAAATTTTTAAAAAATTTATTTTAATATATGTGCACAAAATGTAATGAAGCCGATTTTTAGAAAAAATAAAGTTTTTCAAAAAAAAACTTTTCCTTTTATTTCAATTGATTTTTATTTTTATGTATAATAAATTTATAACCAATAAATTTATTTATACATATTTAAATCATGGTATTTAAATAATTTATTGATTCATATTCATACCTTCCAATTTAATGGATATGTTATAATGGTATACTATATTTAGACTCGAGGTTGTGTGTGTCACAAACTATCAAAGAGAATGAATTTATTTAAAAATAAATATACCATAAAATCTTGTGGTGTTACAATTATAGAGGAAAAATTTCCTCTAGTTGAGAATTTCATGGTATTTATTAGTTTATGATTTAACCTAATTATCTAAAGCTCTAAACCTAAAATTTCTTAGGAACGTATGTAAAGAAATATTTTATTTAAGTTGTGTAATTATGGGATAGTTGTCTTCGGGAATATATAGTTGGTATTAAAACTAGTGTATAAAGTATGTTTTTGTAGCACCGGATCAAGGAATGCAGGTCAGGGGCATCACATTTGGCATTAGATCAGGGTGTAGATAAATTTGGAGATTATAATTTTTATTGAGGATAATTTAAGGGTCAATAAACTAATATTGATCATAATTTCAAAGTTATATATAACCCTTCAGGTTAGTTTAAGTGATAAGTAATATTTTGGGGATTAGGATGAGAGAACATTGGTGAAAACCCTAAGGATAAGTCTAAGTATAGGATAATATCCTAAAATTTAGGAAAGTTTTTATTATGTGGTTTTTCTAACAATGAAATCCTTTTCTAGATACTACAATTAGATGTAGGATCCATTATAGATGAACCTAGGGTAATAACCCTAAAAAGGTGTGTTTGGTATTAACTCAATCATCACTTGGTATATAAAAAACAAGCCTAATTACACACCTAGTTTGACACTCCTGTGGGATATGCTTTGGTTGATTGTATGCTCTTTGAGAACTACTATAAAGGATTAATTTCATAATCACATTGAGGGATTAGAAGTATGAGAAAACCCAATCAAAGAGTAACCTAGGTTGAACCTAGAATTATATAGGTTGAGATATAGATAATATATGTTGAGATATGAGTGATATAATTTGAACTAAAATAAATGTAGTCTAATATAGATGATAAACATCATAATCCTCTAAAGGAAACAATGGAAAGACTATGATACACCTACCATAAGAATTTTTCTATAAAAAAAAGTGAAGAAGGTACACTTATCCTACACTCAAGAGTTGTGAATACCTTATTGGATTCTTATTCTAGTCACCCTAGTGTATCCAGGAATTTTTCAATGATTATTAAATCATTATCCAAATGTTTTGAGTATTGAACGAAACTTATATTAGAAAGATTATTGTATCCCAAGTTGATTTTTATAGTCTTATATTAGATGGAATTTATGATATTATGGTAATATATTAACTATTTCAACATATACTCCATGTTCATTGAATCATGGTAAGATAACCCAAAACAAATTCATTATTAAAAAATAGATGAGGGAAGAGACAAAAACTAATAATCACTATAGAGAGATCTTAATTTCATTGCAATTAAAGAAGACAATAGTGAATCATATTCTTCATCACCCATCAATGCACAGCCATCCCGTACAATCCTTGATGTTTCCAAATAAGTCAAAATACACATTCAAATGGTGGAAGTAGAATACAATCCCTTTTAATTACCGCTAGCACAATAGTTCACTAGAGTGAGGAGGAAAAGGGGGAGGCCGCCATGTGACCCCGAGGATTGTAGCAGTTTGATAATTAGGTTTGATGCCCCAAAGCACTTGATCCCATTCAGTGTGTGTGAGAAACAGTTTGGGTCTTGGAATTCCATGTTTGGGTACATGAAGAGACACCTAGAGAAAACTTGGTAGGGTATCCATCCCCTACCACGCTTTATTTGAGAAGTCTTCATGAAGAAAGAAGTCCAGGGACCAATGAAATAGGTGACCAAAGAGATGGTTGAGTATCTATTGAGGATGGATACACGTGCGAGGGATATTTTGAAGAGGGTGCAGGCTAGTATAGTGGAGTTGGATACTCCAACAAGGTTCAGAATGGGTCTAAATATGGATCTCAATGAGACTTATAAGGAGGAGTATAATTATTCATCAACTTCATTGTTAAAAATCATCTTACTATTGGTTCTACTAAGTTGAATAAGTGTGGGGTATAGGATATGGGTATGTTTGGTATCTCTTTTCATTTGTATTTATACTAATTACCAAAATAGGGAATCATATTTCATACCAAACTTTGATAATTTATCACTATAGGCATGACTATAAACTCCAGGAGAAATAAAATAGGTCTTAACACCCAACCATGAGAGGTATTTTTATCAAATGTATGGAAATAAAATCGATATATATATATATATATATATATATATATATATATCCATATAGGTGAGTTTCATAGCCTTCCCTATGTTATTAATGTTGATACCACAACCCATTTCTACCATATAGATACTTTTAGATATTTTTTTAGGTGAAAATTAAAATTGTGAGGATTTGATTTATTTAAGAAGAAGAATGTAACACTCTGATATATTTATATATGAAATAATTTAAATGAGTCAAATGTTTTTGATATCTTTCTCTATACACAACACGGAACTAAAACAAAACCGAGGTATATTTAGATAAAAATATAAATATTAAGTATAGCCATTAAAACCTAGTCATTGAATTAGTAGGGATTAATTGTATTAACCTCTTTAATAATAATATTTATAAATAAAATAAAGGATATTTTAATATGAATTAAATTCAATTAGTGTACCTAAAATGTTTGATGTGATCATTTATTGTTTAAAAAGGCATTTTTCTAAAAAATGAAATTTATGCTATATAAATTTATATTTCATGAAATGTATGAATAATAATGATAATTATTTTTGATATTAATAATTTATCAACGCAAATTTAGTTTTTAAATGAAACTAAATAATAATAGTAACAGTTAATATTTGAAAATGTCATTTTCCAATAAAAATAGTTTTAATTATATTTTATTATTTAATTCCAAAATTAAATTTAATAATTTAATAATTTTAATTTTAAAATTTTAACATCATTTTTGGATTTATAATAAAAATATTATCTCAAGATAATTTTTTTGTATTTTTCTGAAATAATAGTTTTTTAGGTGAATAGTGGAAAACTACCAATTTAGCTAAAAACTATCACATTTATGAAATTATCATAATACTAGGATGAATTAAATGTTTTTGAAACAAATTTATATAAAATATATATAATTATAAGTAAAATAAATCATTTAAAATTATTATTTTGTTTTTATAAAACCCAAGTATATTGTTTTGGAAACATAAGTAATATTTTATTCTAAAAAACAGTTTTTATTCACTTATATTAAAAATTAATTTTCATAAATTGTAGAAATTAAATCCATAAAAATGTATTTATTTTTCTTATATCAACATGATCATATGATGTAATAAGTTGAATTTCAATTTTGTTCATAAAATTATGATTGTTGTGATTAAATTTAATGACCATGATAATGGTAAAACTGTTATTATAAAAGAATTATTTTATTAATATTGTGTAATTTTTATATAATAAATTTAATTTATATATTTTAAATAATTAATCTAATATGATTTTTAAATAAATATATAATTATATTAATATTCATTTAATTAGTAACCAATGCTAAATAAAATTAAGAACACATAATGGTTAAGATAGTATTTTTCTATAAAAAATTTTGTTTTTAAATATATAAAATATTTTAATTTAAAATTTTAATTTTGACTTACTTAGAAATTTAATTAAATTAAATAGAGGTTAAATTTATGTTCATCACACCCAAAGTTAGTAAGATGGTTTATTTTATATTTTTAGTAAAAATAAATTACTTAGTGAAAAACTAGTTACCAAGGTAAAAACAAAAAAAAATAAATTAAAAAACCTAAGAACCAATGAATTACAAAATATTTAAAATGTGTGTGGAAATACTTAGTTTAGGATTTATCGATCCAATCTCACTTCACACTCCATTATTTCTATATTTTGGAGTCTTTGACCCATGTGTAGTGTAATGATGTCATTGAAAAGTAAAGTGGTATTCATAGAAGTTTTTTTTATTCACTTATAAAAGGGTACACTTACACCCCTAGAATAATAACTCAAGTTCATTATCCTTTGTTCTCAATTATTTAGCCTAATCCCTTCATTTATAAGGGGACATTCAAGAGAAAATCCAAAGACCCAAAGTGAGTGTTACTTAATCCTTAACATTTTCTTATTAAAATTTATCTTCCAAACCTATCCTTACCAAAGTAAAATGATAACCTAAATAAAATTAGTATAATGAAGTGTTATTATATTAATGGAACAAAATTTATTTATTCCTTTCCATCCACTTATAATAATAAAATAATGTTAACCATTTGTAGTACAGACTACTGCCTTCACGATGTAACATTTTTGTTTTTCATATTGATTTTATTTCTTTATCCAAACCATTCAAAATCTGATTCATCAACATAATAAAATATAAATAATATCATTATTCTTATTTTATAATGATATTATACCCTTCCTTAACCCTACTCACCCATCGATATATAGTGTGTTCATGTTTGGGTCGATTTAACCACCTACTTGAATGATGCTATAAAACTTTATCATGGATAATTATGGGAACTTAAATAATAATATTATTATAAGTTAATAAGTAATTAAATATTTTTTTTAGTTCTATAATTATTATATTAATTATTTAACTTATTATTAAAATATCATTTTTGATCACTAAAATCACCAAAATAAGTCACCACTGATTCAATTTTCATGCAAACATAAGAAAAAAATATATAATAAATAAATAAAATATGAAATAAATGGTTCATATTATATTAAATATAGAATAATAAATTTCTTAATAAGTAATATGATAAAATTAATTTGATTATTTAGGAAGTTAGGCACATGTGCAGAGTGAATCTGGAACAAGGTAAGGGTCTCTTGTCTAGAATTTTCAATGCATTGAGTCATGTTTATTTAATACACCATTTTTTATATTGAATAGTATACTTACTTACCCTTTGATATTTTATATAAATATTATATCATTATTCATGGTATTTAATTTTCTATTTGAAATTATATCATTTGAAGGTTCTTGAGTCTAATATTTCTAAAGTCTTAAGGTTTCTTGGTCTTAGTTCTGACTCTTTGAGACAAGTTATATTTTTTGAACCGCTTTTCCTTTCATATGGTATTATTTTGATTTAATTCCCCTGAATTTATTTTACTATATTATTCAATGTAATTCATGGGATAAAAAATATATATCAATTCACTTTCTTAATTAAGTTGTCGATTCAACTGTAACCCATGATGTTAGGGGTTTCTTGTCTCAAATTTACATTCTTGAGACATATTTCTTATTGTTCACCATGATATATTTATTATTGTGTGATTACTACCTAAAGAATTTTTTTACCATATGCATGTAATTCATGGAGCTTTTAAGATTCACATCATGTTATTTCTTTCCATGTTTTTTGACTCAATGGTTACCAAAGCTATAAAATTTTATTCTCAAATTTTATTTTCTAATAAAACAATTATTTTATAGATAATACATATGGGGAATTTGTATAATTTCTAAAAAACCTATCATTTTCTTTGGTTATTCATGGGTTTTTACTTTTCCCCCCAAAATTTAATTCCCCCTTAGTTCATAGTTTACCCGTTATAATAGAAACTAACCTCATATCTCCTTTTCAGTTGGGTATATTTCCCTTCCTTGTATATATTAACTGGAAGCTTACATAGAAAGATATTAAATATATTTATTGGGGAAATTACCAACTAAATCATATACCCATTTCTCTATATAGTATTATTTTTATGGATTCTTACATAAAATGCTATTCCGTTTATTATTTAGGGTGCTATTGAAAATTTGTGTATTTGTTATTCTTATATGAATTTTTATTGATTACTCAAGCAAGTTGACTATGTATTGTTTAACCACCCACGTTCTTTCTCTTGATGGGTTAAGAACATGTTATCCCTTTTATTTACATTGGAAAAATTATTGGGATTTTTTATGTTTTTATTCCAATATGAATGATTACTAGAAAATTTTATTATGTATTTTTTACACATTATCTCATATGATGAATGTATTGTAATTAAACAAGTGAAGGGTGAGGCCCGACATTATATATCTTCTCAATTAATTAGTAGGTATCATGAGAAAATCAAGTTTTGGTATTTTGTGTATGCCTTCCCAATTCAAAAAAAATTGACTCTGATTTTAGTGAAGATGTCTTAGTTAGAGACTTGATGGAAAGAATGATTTATTAGTTAAGGCCTTGATAGTAAGATCAAGATATCTATAATTATGCATCCAATCACCACATATTCTATTATTGTTATCCATGTAATCTATTTATTTTCATTATTATCCATATATATATTATGATCTCAATTTTAGTTGATTATGGCATTATTATTATTGCTTATTCTTTACATGATAGTTAATCCATGTTTATCTCATGATTCCCTTATTTTTATGTTTTCCATTATTGAGAATTTGATCACCCCTTCTTATGTTTATATTTTCCTAGGTTATGAAGAAAAGTATTACACATGATATGAATAAAATAATAGCATGTTTGGGGGATTTTTTAGAGCTATTAAAGACTTGTTATGGATTAAGTAGTTTCTTATAGTAAAAAATGTCTTTTAGTTGAAAAAGATATGGGCTTTATTAGTTTATGATTTATCTTAATTATTTAAAGTTATAAACCTAAAATGTATTGGGAATGTGTATAATGAAATATTTTCTTTAAGTCATGTAAGTATGGGATAGTTATGTTTGGGAATCTATAGTTTCTATCGAAGCTGGTATGTAAAGTATTTATTTGTGGAAATGGATCCGAGAGTGAGGGTTCAAGGCATCACACAACTGATCCCATGAATTCCTAACCCTAACCACATGGGGTTGTATCACCCATTACTGATATTAAACTCTCCACTATATTTTTTTTCTTATCATTACTCTACTGGGTCAAAACCCCAATATCCATGGCCCGTACTCAGTTTTTCACTGAACAAAGAGGTCGTATGTGCCCAAACTCGCTCAAATAATAAGCTTTTAAATGAACGTCAAAACACCACCTATTCTTGGCCCACCAAAACCTCACTCTCAGTATCCACTGAAAACCAATCAATAATGAGGGCCACACCCTTAAACTTATTTATGGATCAACCATGTCGAGTTTCAACAAAATCAGATGTGTGTCACTCCTCATGATCCACACTCATCAGATTCTCAGCTACTAGGACCATATTTAACTCACAAAACTTCATCATCAGGACACCCATGGCCATCAAAAATTTATAATTCACTAGGTCTCATGTGTGAATAATGTGTGTCATCTTTATCTCATTTGATCATAATAGGAATAATCCCCCATACCACCCGATCATATAACCCAACTCATGATCCCATGAGTCATACCACATCAAAACAAAGATTATACACCTAAACCATAAACTGAACACGCCTCTTGTTTTGTAGTTCCATCAAGACAAGGTTCCATCAGTACACCTCTTCAAAATTATCACTTCACTAGTTCCATGATTCAATACACACCAAGCCTTCATCAGGTTTCATTCCAAAAACATGAGTATCTACACATGCTCTCACTACATATAAAAATACATCTATAAACAATAAGGCTATGAACCTGAATAGTCATTCCATTCAAGACAATCCTTGATATGAAAAATTATAGAACTCAAGGTGGCTAATCTAAAGAAAATCTAAGACATAACCATCCCAAAACCATAACCTCGATAGTACCTCTTGTGAATTAATTCCCAATATAATCACTTACTCATGCTTCTCATTTCTAAATACACTCACAACTCAAGATAACCACTCTTGTATGTTACCCTCGTTTATATAACTATAAATAGTCTCAATAAAAGATAAATTCATACATCAAGGTCACTAGGGTCTTCCACCTATCCTATAAACCAAAACTCACAAGGGTCCATACTAGGGAAACTCACATGCCAAACACACTTTCTAGGTTATTGAATACTCATCTCATGCCTCAAATTCCAAAATCATCACCCACTAGGCATCGATTCACACTGAACATCCACCTATAGAACTGCTCCATCAAGAATTAAAAACTCAATGGTCATTTTTTCTATAATCAATGACATCATCCTAGATGATCTGTATCAAGGAACTATAATCATGAGGTTCAGTTAGATAATATCGCATGCCAATATATATGGGAAAAAATTATATAGGTTGTTAATGATACTTTAAATAACTAGACCTATTAAATAACAACCCACATGGGGTCTAATTGTAACATTCCTTGATCTGACACTCTCCCACATGGTTGAAACGGGTTGGTTACGAGAACTTAAGTGTGCCTCCCCATATGCTAGAGTCTTTCAACTAGCAGTGGGGGTTTGATAAGTGTAGTGGGGAGACTATACCCCCCGATTACAAAGTTACAACACAGTGAAATAATCCAATAATAATAAATAATAAATATCAAAGTGTAAAATCAATGGAAATAATAAAACATAGCAAAAAACCAATAATAAAATCCAACTGAATAATCCAATAAATAATAAATGAATAATGTAATGACATGATAGAATGTAACCAAATGTCATTCTATAAGTAATACAAAAAAATATTAGAAGACTCAACAAAATACTAAAAAGTCCCTAGTCTTAATCCCCGTGTCAGTCTCTCTCCAAACTCTGGCTCATCCAGGAAGAAAACACACAATAGAAAGCTCCATTTCCCTTATCCAATCCTACATTCATGTCATCTACTCAGGTACCAAAAGGAGGATCAAATAGTTTATGAGTATAACTCAACAGGTTGACACCACCATGTCTAAACAAAACCAGTCTAATAAAAAGTACATGAAATAATGTAATAAATAGGTGTATTAATTAATTAAACAATTAAATTAATACCATATAAACCTGCTTCGGCACCATACCAGAACATCTCTTAGCATGTCTCATGACCATGATAACCATAACCACATAACCATGGTAAAATGTAATCTTCCTCAAAACCATGTCGGAATGTCTCTGAGCACGTCTCCCAACCATGCCAACCATAACCTTATGACCAAGGTGTAAATCATGAAAATATGGGTCAAACCCACTATATAAGAATTTTATCATTCAATAAGAGTTAAGCCAGATATATAATCATTTCATCATGTCTCGGGGCCAAGCCTGGCATATAATCATTTTAGCATGTGTCGGGGACATCCCAATATATAAGCATTCCAGCATGTCTCATGGTACATCCCTATATATAAGAATTTTAGCATGTGTCACTGGGCATAGCCAGATATATAATCATTTATGCATGTAAAATGGTCCAACGCCCCATTTAATCATTACAAATATCAAACTAGGCCAACACCCCATATAAGCATTACAGTATAGAAAAAAAACACATGTTATAGCAATAAGGATTTCTCAATATTACATCATAAGGATTAATGGTTAATTATGAAAATTACCATGTAACTTTCAATTTCACATTTTATTTATCATTTTGGTCATAAACAATAACATGCTAGTTATCTTAATAAACAATCCAAGTGAAGGTGAATCTATATCAAGAAATCAACCAAAATCTCATGTCATGCTAAACACACTTTAATACATTAAAAATCATTTATAATCAAGGTTTGTCTCACCCAAAGAGTAGCCACTGGCTAGGTAAATAACCAATTGGATCTAAAGGGACTCTAAAGAATAATCCAATTCATTTATTTTAATTTATTTGGTGCATGATATATTGGTAAAATTGTAATATTACACATGATTGATAATTATCAACCCATAGGGTTAAGTTTTAGACCCACTACCTTTAACTAACGATCAACCAATGCTTCTAGTATGATTCTCCAATGAGAATCAAGGAACAAATGATCTCAAGAAGTTTCCTAGATCATAACTGATCAAGATTAAAACCAAAAATGCACACAGTCAAGAGATTACACCACGACGGTCGGAGAGCGATGGAAGAGAAGAGAAAATCTAATCAAAACAACTTACTAGGGATCAGATGCATGATCGGGACGTTCGGAATCCAGTGAGGCACTCCAAAATCACTTGGAAGGTTCCCTGGGGTCAAGAAGAAGAGGGTGTATAAAGGAATGAGAAACAAATCATCCATATGGAACCTTTAAAATTATTTCATAGAAAATTACACAGTGTGTAACTCCTTTACACATCATGAATTTTTTTTAGATGGATGTTCCAAAAAACTCATTTCCTCAAATTAATATTTAATTAGCCAAATAATACAAGGTTTGTACTGCTTACACAACATGTAACCAGTTCATGCCCTGTATTTGTTTCACGACATGTGTCTGGTAGATTTTACATGGTGTATAATACCTTTACATAGTGTGTAATTCTACTAAAGACAATCTGTATCCCCCTTTTCCCTGTATGAGGATTTTTAACACCTCCAAATCCTTCCAAGAATGAAAACCCATCATAAACCTATTTAACAAATTTATACCCGGACTCCATTAATTCAAACAAATATACATCCCTAGAAATTAATTCATTTTCCCCAATAAAGGATCTATGTCTCTAAAAAAGACCCGAACACCAAGGATAAAACCAAAAAATCAAAGAGGGATGTACCTAGAAAAATATAGGATGTTACAAACTCCCCGTCATATAACAAATTTTCCCTAATCTACTCCAAACATCATTGTGGGGTCTCGGTTAACAAGTATGGCCATTGTTCTCTCATATCAGACTCCCTCTCCCAAATATCCTCCTAAACTTTCCCATTCTACACTGCACTCAAACCAAATAAATCACCCCTATCCTGAAGATACTTATCGCTATGGTACACAATCCATATTTGATACTCCTCAAAGGACACCTCATCACTAATCTAAACATCTGCTACATATATCACATGATAAGGGTCTGAATAATATCTTTGAAGTTGTGACACATGAAACATATCATTCATGGAATTATAGATCTTAATAAGGGCTAATCAGTGTGCCACTTGACTGACTCTATCCACTATCTCAAACGTCCTGAAAAACTTCAGTTTTATATTCCCATGTTTTCTGATATGGTGTTTCTCCAACCTATGAGACACCTGAAGGAATACACGATGACCAACCTCAAACTCTAGAGGTATTATTTGATGGTCAGCGTATGATTTCTTCCTAATCTATGCAGTCACAAACCATTTTCTAATCAACTGAACCTACTCAAACATCTCCTTCACATGACTAGCCCCAACAAGAACTGACTCACCTACCTCCAACCAACAAGGAGGCGAACAGCATGGACTTCCATGAAAATCTTCAAAAGGTTCCATCTAGATCAATGCCTTGAATCTTTTATTATATGAAAACTCAACCAGTTCCATATGTTGGCCTCATGAACCACAGAAATACAGAACACAGACCCATAACATATCCTTTAGAACCTAAATAGTCATCTCATATTAACCATCAATCTGATGATGATAGGTCATACTCAAATGAACATGTGATCCCATAGCCTTATGAAGATCCTATCAAAACTTCAATGTGAAATGACGATCTCTATCTGAAATGATACTCCTCGGAACATCGTGCATCTGAACTACCTCAGGCATGTAAAGACTATCCAGATCATCAAATGTGAAGGTTTCTCTAATGGGAAATAATTGGGCTACTTTATTTAGTTGATCCCTAATCACCCATATAGTAACATTATTATGGGTTGTCATGGGTAATCCTATCACAAAATCCATAGTGAAATCATCCCATTTTCAATCAGGAATGGATAAAGGATACAAAATCCTAGTTGTCCTCTGATACTCGGATTTCATCAGATGAAAAGTGAAATATCTCACCAGAAATACTATTACTTCATTCTTCATTCCTGACCACCAATACTATCTATGTAGATCATGATAAATATTTTTTAAATCAGGATTTACCTCCCATATATAAGTGTGAAACTCTCTCATCATCTCCTTGTGCAAGCCCGTAGGAACCCATACCCAGCCATGGAAAAGAATATAATTTTAACTACCAAGAGACTATCCTAATGGTGTCTCTCTACCATAAAAGATATCTCTCATAAATAATCTATCCAAATTAGATAACAGTTTGGTCTTGATCTATTCCAAAATCACAGGTATAACAGATGTCGAAGTCGGAGCTACTCATCCCTAAGACTCCTAAACATATAAATGAATGTCTGTAAAGAGGGTCTTCACCCATAACTCATTGAAAGACTCCCATACTACCTATTTCCACATATTTCAACTCAATTCATTGGTAAGTTTCCCTTGCTCAGTGAATAATCCAACTCGAAGTTGAAAAACTATAGATGCTCAACCCACATCCTCTTCTGAAGGTTTAGGTCCTGGTAATAAAAGATGTACCTAAGGATCTTGTGGTCTGTATATAACACAAACCAATCACCCATGAGATAATGTCTCTAGAATATCAGGTAATGTACCACTGTTACTAACTCCAAATTGTGAGTAAGATAATTCCTCTCATGTGGTCTCAATTGTCTGGAGCCATAAACAACTACTCGATCTTCCTACATCATAACTGTTATGAGTCCAACTCCATATGTGTCAAAGTATATGGTATATGCTTTACCCAAAACAGGTAAAGTGAGGATATGTGATGAGGTCATCCTACCTTTCAGCTTTTAAAATTATCTCTCTTAATCATCATACCAAATAAACTTTACTCTTTTTTTAGTAATCTCTAACATTGACATTTCCAAATGGGAGAAGTCTTGGATAAAGCGCATAAAATAACCTTCTAAACTCAAAAAGTTCCAAATTTCTAATACATTCTTAGGTTGTTCCAAAGACAGAACAACTGCAACCTTCTCTAGGTCCATAGACAGTCCTGTCTCTGATATGAGATAGCCCAAGAAGTGCACTTTATCAATCCATAAACTGCATTTGGTAAGCTTATCATAAAGTGATGCTCTCTCAATGTACTCAGGATGATTTCAATATATTGGGCATGATATACTACTAATTGGGAGTATGATAATATGTTTTAACAATAATCTCCACAAACCAAACTAGAAAAGGATGAAAGACCCTATTCATAAAGGCCATGAATACCACTGTTTCATTGGTCAAACCAAACGGTATCACTGAAAACTCTTGCAAGACATACCTTCTCCTAAAATCAATCCTATGTATGTCTGATGGTATCACCCTCAACTAATGGTATCCTGATCTCAAATAGATTTTGGAGAAGATCTTAGCACATCTTAGCTGATCTAAGAGATCATCAATTCCTGGAATAGGAGACCGATTCTTGACCATCATCATGTTCAATATATGATAATCCACACACAAGCACAAAGTCCCATCAGCCTTCTTGGGGAAGAGAACTGGAGAATCCCAAGGAGATGTACTAGTCCATATGAAACCTTTAGTTTCCATATATTCCAACTAAACTTTGAACTCCTAAAGCTCTATTGGTTTTATTCTATAAGGTGGTATAGAAATTATCTCTTCTCCCAACACCAACTCAATTGTAAAATTGATATCTCACTTATTCGGTAATCCATAGAAATCATCAGGAAAAAATCATGAAAACAATATACTACTGGAGGAAAAGAATAATGTTATATTCCACTATTATCTAGAGAAATATTGGCTATATGAGCTATGAGATAATTTAATCTGCACTGAATTGGTCTGGCACGACCAACCAGAAGATCCCACTTACCCTAGTGATAATAGTTGCCTCATTATAGAGATTGAAAGGTAACTCTCCTATACTAATAGTTGATATGATCCTGGTATAGAACTGAACGGTCTATAACAAGAATAAAATTGAATCCTATCGTTTTCATCATGAAAATTTTCCAAAATAAATTGTAACCACTAATCTCTAGAGAACATGCCTTGCAACATTAGATATTCTCTTACCCAACTCCCAATGGTGTGTTGATGGTCAAAAAACCATCCAAGATTCCCACATTCAACCCCAAACCATTCACAAAAATAGTGGATAAAAATGAATACAATGATCATGTATCAAACAAAACATAATCAAGGGTAGATGATACAATTATCATACCTCTAATAGTAGACGGTCCTACATCCACACTAGCCACAATATTTTTCATAACATGAAACTGACTAGCCCCTCTTCCTTGGGATCCATCTAGACTCCCATGATCTATACCCTTATTCTAGTACTATCATTCCTACATTGGGGTACCACATCCCCTACCTCGACCAAAACACCTCATGGAACTCCAGATACCTTTCTACTGATGAGTAGCTAAGCCCTTCCTAGACTCAGGTACCTTTCATGATCTCCTTCCACTACTCTACATTGTATGACCCTACAAAACCTCAGTAAGTGGCCTAATATTCCTCATGAATGAAACTAAAAAGTGGGGTATAGAAACTGGGGCCATTTTTGGATCATCTTTCTACATTGATATCACTATAATGGAACAAAATTCCGAGATGTATTCCCACAGCCTTGACTACTCTAACCGCTACTTCCATGGAAAAAACTATCATCACGATGCTTCTTTCCACTAAAAGAAATGTTCACGGTTTTCCATGATAAAATGGAATTTCCACTACTCAGGGCCTCTCTTAGATTACCTTCCATGATGATTGTATAATTTATTACATTTGTAAAACCGTTCAGACAGAACACATTCACTTGTGACCTAATTTCATAGTGAAGACCATCCAAAAAATGTCTCATCTTGTAGATCTCATAAACTACCAAAGATAGATAAAATCATAGTAGATCAGTGAAATGCTCAGCATAGTCTAGCACTAACATGCCCTCATGTGTTAGGTGCATGAACTTATGAGCCTTGTCACCCCTTAATGTCTTGGGATAGAAATGGAAGAGGAACTTCATATCTAAGTCCTTCTAGGATAACACATATTGTTACATCATGCTCTAGAATTTCCCATCAATGATTGGCTAGTCCACGAAGCATATATGAAGAAATATTTACCCTCATATCTATTGGTGTATCAATATTCTTAAAGATCATCTTGACTGAATCGATCTAGAACTCGACTTCCTAGGGGACTCCCTCCCTAGTGAACTTAGGTGGATGCTACAACTAAAACTCTCTCATCAGCTTAGACATTGAAGGAACAGTACGAATAGTCTCTCTTTCCATGGATCACATGACCCTTAGCATTCTATCATGAAGTTGAACATCCATATGATCCTTAAGAACTATAGGAATCTCTAGTCCAGTTGTGTTAGGAGGTTGTCGATTCCCACTCTCCTAACTATTAACTTGAAGACGACGAGGATGCATTTTCTCTAAAAGAAAAACACACTCCTTATAACACTAACTATAAAAAATTCATCCTCAGTAGGTGAAAACAACATAGAACCACTGAATCCTGGTCTTTCTAAACCTGTATTAAAAGTGTTTTAGCATGAAAAAATAGTTTATTTATTTCAATTCTCAGATATAACAGGTATCTCATATCACATTTCAATAGGAAAGTATATATCACATGAAATAAATATGCCCCAATAATGAATAACGCATGAAAATATATATCCCTATGTGCCTATAATGATGCATGCATACTCATATCATTCCATACTGAGGAATTATTATAAATACCAATAACCAATAACATTCATAAATAATAACCTCACACAACATGTGAATCACTCAGGGTGAAATAATATCAACGGTAATAAGAAAACAGTATAAACAGCAATCCACCCATAGGCACTTAGATTTTCCCCCATACATGGGTTAGATACTCCCATGCATAATATCATTACCAAGTCCTGACACATCATATTATCCTTCCTACATTTCCAAAAAAAGTAAAGAAACATAAAAAAAAATATGGTTTCCTTTGATACCACTTTATAACATCCCCTGATTTGGTAATCTCTCATGTGGATGAAATGGATTGGTTACGAGACCTCAAGCATGCCTCCCAGTACGCCAGAGGATTCTAAATAGTAGGGATGTGACAAGTGTAGTGGTTAGACTATACCCCCTAGTTGTAGAGTTACAACACAGTGGAATGATCCAATAATAATAAATAATAAACACCAGAGTTCAAAAAAATGGAAAAAATACAATACAGAAAAAAAATAATAAAATCCAGTAAAATAATCCAATAAATAATAAAGGAATAATTTAAGGGTGTTCTAAAATGTAACTAAATTTCATACTAGAAGTAATACAAAATAAAAGACTCATAGTCTCAACAAAAGACTCAAAAGTCCCCTGTCTTGAACCCCATGTCGATCTGTATCCAAACTCCAGCCCATCTAGGAAGAAAATACTCAATAGAAAGGTCCATTTCACTTTTCCAATCCTACATCCATTTATTCTACTTGGGTACCAAATGGAGGACCGAATAGGGTGTGATTATAACTCAGTAAGTCGACACCGCCATATCTAAACAAAACAAGTCTGATAAAAAGTGCATGAAATAATTCAATAAACAAGTGTATTAATTAATTAAATAATTAAATTAATACCACATCAACCTACTTCAACAACATACTATAACTACTCTAAGCATTTATCATAACCATTCTAACCATAACCATAAAACCATGGTAAAACATAACCTTCCTCAGTGTTATATCAGAATGTCTCAGAGCGCGTCTCACAACCATGCCAACCATAATCTTATAACCAGGGTGTAAATCACAAAAATATGGGTCAAAACATTCTATATAATCATTTTAGAAATCAATAAGGTATGGTCCTAATATATAATCATTTTATAATGTCTCAACGACAAGCCTAGTATATAATCATTTCAGCATGTGTCAAGGCCAAGCCCAGTATATAAGCATTTCAGCATGTCTCTAGGCAAAGCCCGATATATAATCATTTCATTATGTGTCACTTAGAATATCCTGATATATAATAATTTCATCATGTGAGCTAGGAAAATGACCCATATAATAATTACAACTCTCAAACTAGGTCAACACCCCTTATAATCGTTACAACATAGAAAACAAAACACATGTCATAGTAATAAGGATATCTCAATATCACATCATAAGGCTCAATGGTTAATTATGAAAATTGTCATTTATCTTTCAATTTCACATTTTATTTATCATTTTGTTCATAACCAATATCATTCTAGTTATCTCAATAAACATTCCAAGTCAAGGTGAATCTATATCAAGAAATCACCCAAAATCCCATGTCATGTCAAACACACTTCAAGCCATTAAAAAATCATTTATAATCAAGGATTTTCTCACCTGAATAGTATCCAAAATCCAGGTAAATAAAAAAATGGATCCAAAGGTACTCTAGATAATAATCCAATTCATTCCTTTTAATTTTATCGGTGCATGATATGTTGGTGCAATTGCAATATTGCACATACTTGATAATTGAAAAACCATAGGGTTAAGTTTTAGATCCCCTACCTTTAACTGATGATCAACCATTGATTTTAGTCGGATTATACAATAATAATGAAGGTTTAGATTATCACAATAAGTTTCCTAGATTATAACTAATCAATATCAAAACCAATAATTCACACGATCAATAGATTACACCGCAATGATCAAAGAGCGACGAAAGAGAAGACAAAACCTAACCAAAACCAATTACCATGGATCAGATGCATGGTCGGGGCATCTGGAATCCAAAGAGGCACTCCAAAATTTTATTTAAGGTTCCCTAGGGTCGAGAATAAGAGGCTACATAAATTAATGAGAAACAAATCATCTGCACAGCACTTATAAAATTGTTTCTTGATAAATTACATAGTGTGTAACTCTTTTACACATCGTGAATTTCTTTTTAGAGGGATGCACTGAAAAAACCATCACCTCAAATTAATATTTAATTATCACAAACATTACACAACATGTATTTATTACATGAACAATAACCAATTCACTCCCTGTATTTGTTTCATGACATGTGTTTGGAATATTTTACACGAGGTGTAATACCTTTAAACAGTGTGTAATTCTCTTGTGGACAACTTCCAACCCCCTTTTCCCTACATAAGGATTAAGAACACCTCCAAAGACTTACAATCATGGAAAACCCTCATAAAACCATTTAATACATTTATACCTGGAATAAATTAATTCAAAAAAACATACATCCTTGGACTTTAAGTTATTTTCCCCAACAAAGGATCCCCATCTCCGAACAAGACTCAGCCACCAAGGCTCAAAAAAAACTCAAATAGGGACATACCTGGAAAAAGATGGGATATTGCACTAATGCTAAGGTATCATGTAGTTTTAGAGACCCTCTAGGTCCACATCACCTCTCGTGCTCATAGAATTGTATCATTGTCATCATCAAAGAGCATATCACCATAGATCCACATGACCTGCCATCATAATGAAATATATGAATTTTGATCCAGGTGAGTAGAATTACACAGATAAATTATATGGTAAAACATAATATTATCTATTTTTAACACTTTAAATAGCTGAAAATTTATCCTCAGTGATATAATCACACATTAGTAGGCCTACATGTCATGTGAATCCATATATATTAATAATGATTCATGAATACACGTTTTGCCTCTACGATCCAAGAGTCAAAATCCCAGTGAAATCACATATCCAACACTATGTGCATCACATGAAGTAAAAAACATATAACTATAATAGTGAATAGAAAGAATATTAATCTCAATCCCCTAGTAACCTTGATTTATTAATATAATATTTGTTCATGATGAACCAACCCAATATCCATCACAGGATCTGACACATTCCTAAATCACATGTCTATCATACCCCAAATAGAAATAAAAATATAAAATCATATGATACCACTTTTTAATGTCCCAAACTAGTTCACTATGAATAGTAACCAAATTAGTGTCACTATGTGACCTCAGGTACACCTCCCTATATGTTAGAGGCTACTGACTAGCATTGGGGTTCTAAGGTGGTACCATGGGAAGACTATACCTCATGTATCAAAGTATCAATAAAATCATATATAAACAAAAAATAAAAAACATCCATCACACCATATTGGGCAGAAATAATAGATAAACTAAACATACTGTAATAAAAAAATCACTCATACAAGCATACGAGACTGATCACCCAATGGACGGATCACATATAAAAAATAAACAAAAGAAAATAAAATAAAAAAGAGGCCCAACTCCCAACTCCAATACTCACTTCATCCCAAGTTCCATATGCACTCCCAAGTTATCCTACTCAATCCATCCCAGGCCTCAGACCAACTTAAACCTAAAAAAAGTGAGGAATTCTTGGGTACCCAAGTGAAATGGCCACCCAAGAAAGGTGTGAGTACAAACTCAGTAGGACACCACAAACACAGTCTTGTACATACTAGTAAAGTAGTTATATATGTATGTGTCATTATCTAAATAAAGAAATAACTACTGAAAAATAAAACAAATAAACCATTTTTGATCCTTAGGTCCATGAATCCAATCATTTATACCTACTTAAACTAGTGTTGGAGTGACTATGAGCACGTCGTGATGACCATTCTAATCATAATAATGCTCTAGAGGCTTGATCCACCCCGTTATACGAGAGATAAATATCTGAGGCTTGATCCATTATGATATACAAGTTATGAAGATATCCTCATATGTTGTTTTCTTTATAAGTATCCTAACTACATATAAAGGTATATGAAGGTATTAAGACCTCATTACTAGGAGATACATGACACTTTAGTGTGTTTAGTCAAAATATCTTCTTCTACCTTTACTTTTGAAAATCGCAGTTCATACTTTAGTTGTTAATATGTTTCTAACATTTATCATTTCCTAGTTATAATGTTTTTGTAGTATGGTATTTAGTTTTACTGAATAGATAATATTGGTTCTATCAGATTGGGATATATACTGAGTATAATGGATGGATATGTACAATATACATCATACAAATGTATATGAAACCTATCAGATGGTAATCTTTATAAATTACATTATATTTATTATAATGTATTCCATTAGATGAAGTAATACATATTCTACTGGAAATAATTCATTAGACATAGATAGAAAAGTCTACTGGATGAACATATACAAATCCTACCAGATGAAGATGAATAATGTTACCATACAATGTCTTTTATTTCTACTATATGGAAAATTATATGCATTTTAAAGGTGTAATACATAACAACCATCAGGAAGAATGATGATGTAATGAACCAATCGAGTGAAGGAGGTGTTTTTCTGATGTTGTTTCAACTAATCCTAAGAAATGTGGAATATAACCATTGGATCTCATATATAAATATAACCTCAATCACAAGTAGAACTATCTTTTAGAAATATTTTGTTAAGATTTTTTATACCGACAATTTAAAGTTGTTTATGAAGTGTTTATAACATATCATTACTGAGCGTGCTTATTTTTTAATAATTAGAGAGTTTTTCTAAATTCATTGTCTGTGATATTATCTTTATAAATGTATTAATTTTTTTTATTGTAATTATTGTTTGTCTGATCTGGTGGATCAAGGGGATAGAGAGACATATTTTTTCTAATCAGCTTGATCTAGGGTTCATGGGGATAGGGAAACTAAGTTTGTCTAATCATTAAGATTGAGGGATTCCTAGTCTTATAAGATATACCTTACAATAGGTTAAGTTATGGATACCTAAACTTGGGTTCAGAGACTTCCTTATCACTTGATTTTAATGTGAATAACTCTCATAAGAAATTTTATGTAAGTTATTTACATTTTTTAATAAAACTTTTATTACGTTGTTACTCCTGATTTTAAAAGTTTTTTATATTTCCATTATGTGTGTTTAGAAAATTTTACAATGAGATTTATAAATTATTTCTTACTATATTTAAAAATTATATCGGTATAATAGTTCTTTCAATAAACTTTCTCAAATGTGTTGAGAAAATTATAAGTTTGAATTTTATAAACTACAATTCACACCCCCCCCCCCCCGCTTGTAGTACATTGAATACTCTTACGATCTAACATTTGGTATCATGGGAGGTTTCTATATATAACATGTTTACACTAACCATGTTTTAAGAAAATAGTTTTTTTTTCTTTGCAATTGAAGGTTTGTATTTTGAGACTCTTAAGAATCTTAACCTTAGCAGGCTGCCAATCTTTGTTAGTGATGACTATAAAAACTAGTATGACTAAATAAAGACTTTATTATCAATACTAGTGTGGATAAGTTTGTTATGATGACTAGAAGGTATAAGATTAAAAATAATGAAGTTACAAATTTCAGTAGAGAGAAAAAATTAGAATATCAGTTGAATTGTATTGTTTGAAATACTTTATTATGCTACATGATAAGAAATGTTTACATCCATATTTTATCTTGTGAAATGGATAACAATATATTAAAGAATCTAGAATTCACACATCTTAGAAGTTCTAAGGTTTTGGAAACTAGAAGAATAATGTTGCGTGCACATTATGAGTTGTTCGATTTGTTACCTGGAGAGTTTGTCACTCAAATGCATCAATATTTTATGACTATAGTGAACAGTTAATAGATGATACAAAACATCTTACCAAGATTAGTTTGGATGATTTTATTGGAAATGTCATGAAATATGAGAGTATACTAAAAAGAGATATATAAAAGGCTATAGCTAAGAAAGTATTGTCCAATGAAAAGGCTTCTAAATATTCTAAATTGAAGAAGAAATATAGGGTTGATTCATAAAGTAGTTCATCTGAGTAAAATGAGAATGAGATTACTCAATTAGCTAAAAGGATAAATATAATTTTTGTAGAAAATTTATTTCACTAAAATTATAATAAAGATCAGAAGGATATAAGTGATAATAAAGAAACTTATAAAATGATTTTTTTATAAGTGTAAGAATCTTGGACATATCAGGACAGAATTTTTGAGGTTGAAGAAGAAAGACAAAAGCTTAAGAGTGTTTTATAATAATAAGGGAAAGAAAAGTTTGAAAGTATCATATACTTTGAATGATAGTGGGAGACATATTTCCTCATAAAGTTCTTCTAATGAAATTAGTGAAGATCATAAAGTTATGGGTTTCAGTTATAGAATTATTAAGAGTAGAAAATTCTACATGGAAAAGGTATTTATTGAATCCCTTGCTAATTTAACATTAAATTATAATTATCAGGAATCTAATTATGAATATAATTCTACTAATTTGAAAGAATAAAATTTTGTTACATATAATGATGAGGATGAAATACCTAGTTTTGAAGAAGTGACTAGATATGATAATTTTCTATAGAAAAATAATAATTATGTGATAAAAGACTATAAATATTCCATGGAAAAACTTACTAAATAAAATTATAAAATTTCAAAACTTACTTTCAAAATTTCTAATCTTACTTCAGAGTTAGATAATAAATATAATTCTATTTCAACTCAAAATTATGAGAATCTAGTTGTAAAACTAAATTCTGAGATATTTAATTTGAAAAAACTTTTTTCAAATTTTAATTCCTTGAAGAAATTTTTGATAAACTTTACAGATAGTTGAAACCACATTTAAATACTTCTGGATTAGAATTTACCTCATCAAAACAACATTTTCATTCTAATTATATTATTCCAAAGAGTGAACCATTTCTTATAAAATTTCAAAGATATGGTCATTAGAATAATAAATTTTCTTCAAAAAAAATTCAATCATTTTGATTTTATAAATCTTAAATTTCTAAATAATTTGAAGTTGATCATATAAGTAATTTATGAATATGTGGATTCCAAAAGTTTTATTTTCTAATAATTCTAGACCCAAGAAAATATGGGTACCAAAATATTAGCCTTTAATTTTGAGTACCAACAACTGAAACATCTAGTATATGGATTGTGGTTTCTCAAGAAATATGATTGAAAATAAGAAATTATTCTAGAAGATCATTAAGATAAAAGGTGAAAAAAGTATATTTTGGAGAGGACACTAAAGGAGGAATATATGATATTGGTTATATCAAATTTATCAGAAAATTTTTAGTTTCCAATGTTTTATATGTTGTAGTTCTTAAGAATCTCATCAACATAAGTCAATTTTATGATGAAGGATGTCTTGTGAACTTCAAAAATGATCATGTATTATTCAAAGTTCAGAAGGTAAATTTATTATTTCTTCTAATAAGAATGAAAATGTATACACCTTAAACCTATAAGACCTTATAATACAAGATCTTATTTTCCTAAGTGCAATGGAATATCATTCTTAGTTATTTCATAAAATGTTAGGATACTATAATATAATAACTTTAGAAAAACTTTCTAAGAAATGACTAGTTAGAGATCTATTGGGGATTAAGTTTAATACTTATAATGTTTGTGACATTTATAAATATATGAAACATAAGTTTATATTTAAATATATTAGTTAAGTATCAAATTATGAAGCATTACAGTTAGTGTGCATGGATTTATTCGGTCAGGCACAAACTGGATGTATTGGAGGAAAATAATTTGTATATGTCATGGTTTATGACTACACTAGATATATACGGGTTTATTTTATATCTAAAAAGGTGAAAGATATTTTTTGTTTTAAAAAATTTTTATTTTTTTTAGAAATGAAAAAAACTACCTATGGTTACTATTCATAGTGATCATGGTAGAAAATTTAAAATTTCTTATTTTAAAATTTTTTATAGTAAGAAAGGAATTATACATAACTTATAAACTCTTATAACCCCTCATAAAAATGGTGTTATTGAATGAAGAAATATAATTCTTTAGGATATTACTAGAACTATTTTGATTGATTAATATATTTATAAACATTTTTGGGTTGAAGATGTTAGTAATATCTGTTATACTATAAATTAAGTTTTACTCGTACCTATTATAAACAAAAATCCTTATGAATTTTGGATAGTAAGAAATAAAAAATATTATTACTTTAAAAAAATTGGATGTAAGGTATTCATTATGAATACTAAAGATATTTACATAAATTTTATTCAAATTATGATGAAGGAATTTTTCTTTTCTATTCACTAACTAGTCAGTCTTATCATATTTATAATAAACATACAAACACTATTAAGTAAATAGTGTATGTAAATTTTGATGAAGTTAGTCCCTTTATCTTAAAACAACCTAAAACCAAATATTCATATAATCTTTTTAAAATTGGTTTTTAATCCATGTTAGAAAATTATTCAGAAATAAGAACAACTAAAGAAGTAATTTATGATGTTATACCTCTAGAATAAATTCAACCAATTATTGAAGAATAGTTTTTTACAAACCCAATAAATTAGATGATCTTAAGGAATAATCCCGCTAATAATACCATTGGTTATATAGATCAACTAGTAAAAACTTGAAGTTCCTTAAGAAATGAATGTGATCATTGTTTATTCTTATCTTAGTTCAAAGTTAAAACACTTGATGATGCATTAGGTGATGAATATTGGATAAGGGAAATGTATAATGAACTCAATGACTTCCAGAGAAACAAAGTTTGGACCTTGGTAAAACATCCTAAAGATCATCATGTGATTAAAGTAAAATGGGTTTTCTATAATAAACATGATGACAATAGAATTATAATAGAAAATAAATCAAGTCTTATTGCTAAGAGATATAATCAATAAGAAGACATAGATTATGAAGAATTTTTTTTCCAATATCTAGGATTGAATCTATCCATATACTTCTAACCATTATTGCATTCTTAAATTTTACCCTTTATCAAGTGAATGTGAAGTATGATATTCTTAATGGATGTGTATAGGGGAAGTTTATGTAGAACAACCACCTAGTTTTGAAAATAAAAAATATGCAAAAAATGTTTATAAACTTGCTAACTGTATGGTCTTAAACAAGCCCCAAGAGCCTAGTATGATAGACTTACCAAATGTTTACTTCAAAATGATTTTGTTAAGTGATTTTTCAATCCAAATTTTTTTATTAATAATGTTTTTAAAGAAACCATTATTGTTCAAATTTATATTGATGAAATTATATTTGGTTTAACTTGGAAATATATTTCTAATTCATTTGTAGATATTATGAAATATGAGTTTGAAATGAGCATGATGGGTGAATTAACATTTTTCCTTTGTTTTGAAATTTCTTAAAAACCAAAAGGAACTTTTTTTTCTCAAAAAATTATACAAGATATTTATTTAAAAGATTTATTTATTACAATGCTAAAAGTATATATACTCCTATCAGAAACTCAAAACACCTTGATCTTGATAAATCTAGGAAACTAGTATATTAAAAAAATTATAGGAATGATTATTAGTTTACAATATCTTATATCTAGTTGACTATAACTAATGTTTTTTGTATTCTTATGTGTGATATTTCAAGAACATCCAAAATAATCTCATCATAAATCTATAAAAAAAAATTGTTGCCTTAAGGGAACTCTGGTTCTTGGATTATTTTATTCTTCTAGAAATGATTTTGAACTAAACTTTTTTTCAGATTATAAATTTGGTGGATGTAAAATAGATAGTAAAAGAACATTTGTAACCTTAAATTTCTTAGGAGAAGATTTATTTTCTTGGTCTTGTAAGAAACAACTCTTAGTAGCACTTTCCACTACTAAAGTTTAATATGTAGAAGACAGAAGTTGTTGTGCTAAGGTGTTATGGATGCAACACACACTCACTGATTTTCTTATGAGTTTTATTAAAACTCCAATTTTATGTGATAACATAAGTGTTATATCTTTAAGTAATAACCCAGTACATCACTCATGAGCTAAGAGCATGGATATAAGATACCACTTCCTTTAGGATCACACGCAAAAAGGAGATATTTTTTATATTTTATCAGAACACAAGAAAAAATTGCTGATATTTTTTACAAAAAACCTTCACTTTTAATAGATTTTAATATATTAAATAGAATCTTGGAATTATCGATATAAAGTGCTCATTAAATCCACTTCTTATTTTACCTATCTTCTTACAGTGAAAAACTCCTTGAAAAAAGAAGGATATCATTCCTTACTATATTTTCCTTATCATGTTTATCTTGTCCCTTGTAAAAAAATATTCAAATAGATATTTTATAAAAACCTTCAAGTTTCACCAGAATAATATTTTTATGAAGTTTCATAAAACAAAATTTTCTTCTAACCTTTTCTTATGTATCCAATTTGTTCATATCATCATACAAACTGTTGTAAGAAAGTATATTTAAATTTCTCTAGGAGGTGAATTTTCTATATTTTTTTACAACTTTTCTATTATATTTATAATTGATATGGAGAAAAATTTATAAATTTTTTTTTACAAACTTGAAAGTTCTATCAGGAGAATGTTTTTCTGATAAAAATTAAATACTTTCTAATAAACAGTACAAAATTTTAAGAGTTCAAAACATTTATATTTCTTAAAATCTTTACATCATTATATTTTTGAAGATTTATTATTAACTATTGGATCTTATAAGATTGATTCTGAACTATTGGATCTAGTTGGAAGATGAATCGTTGCCCCCATTGCCTAGATATAGTAGGGCTGGTTCAAAATTTTCTCTAGACTACTTTTTTTAGATCTTTCTCCACTATGTTTTTATTATATTCGTTGTATTTTTTTTGTTTGTATGATTAATTTTAAGTTCATCTGATTATTTCTATTGGAATCTGTTATTGATCTTACTTCAAGAGAAGTTATAAAATAAAGATTGATTGATAGAGATTATTTTGAAAGGTGTGATTCTCTTTTAAAATCAGAAATTTTGTTTAAAGTTTGGGAGTATCTTTATGTATCTAATGATTATTTTGAATTACGCAATACAAGAATAGTAATGGGTTTTTATGTAAGTTTAGAGTTTAATGAAATAGATGGATAGAGGAATTTTTCCTTCAATTTATTTGGAAATACATATGATTTGAATATCAAGAATATTGCTAAGTTTGTGGGGATATATCTAGAAGGATAAGCATCCTTTGTTTCTTATAAGATTACATAGAAGATTGGTTCCCTTGAAAAATATTTAGCATAGAAAAGAATGTTTTCCTCATATGAAAAGCTAAGAAAGTTGTCAAATCTTTCACTGAATGTAATAATTATATCAATATGGGTTCAAAACTTTCTTATTACAAGGAAAGGTGATAAGGATACATTGAAGGTTGAAGACATCTATGTTTTATATTTCCTATGTAATATGTGAAATTTCGATATTGTGATGTTTTTATTGAGTGGTATAGAAGAAATAAATACTATATTAGTAAAGTTGAAAATTCAATTTTACCCAAAAGTTTATCAACAAATTTTTGGTTAACTTCATGAAGGGCCAGAACATTAAGAATGATGGTGTTCTAGTCATATAAAAAATATATTTCTTTAGTGATGAAACAATTTCAAAATTGAGGATTATATTGTTTCCTACTTTGAAGAAATTTGTAGAAAATACAACCAAAGGTTTTTCTGTTAAAGGAGTTAAAGCTCTCAAGAAAAATTTCTTGATAAAAAGGATATTGAGACTTCTCATAAATCACCATAATTTCGTAGGAAAAAGACAAAGACTGTGTCTGATGAATCTTTCTATGATTTTATGAAAAATAAAAGTGAAAAAAATATGGGGATCCAAGTCTTGGTTTGTATATTACATAATATAAGGCTTTGAAAGATAAATTTTGTGGTAATTTGAAATAATAAGAAAGAAAAAAAAGCTGTGAAATATAAGAAGGATAAAATAGTAATATATTTATTAAGGTAAATTGAGTTAGATCATGAACAATTTGAGAGAAATCAGCAATAATTTCCTCCATATGATAATATTGAGAAGAAATAGGAGGTTCCTCTAACCATTAATACTTTGTCTGTTGTTCCTCATACTAATCCACAGTTAGAATATTTGATTGTTTATGATGAAACTATTGCAATTTCTGAAAGGAAGGACAAGAGAAAGCAAGTGGTACTTGGTCAAGGTGGTGATCAATCTGGTGATAAATTTTTTGAAAAAACTATCGAAATAGAAGTTTAAAAAGAAAAATAATTTGTTGGAAATTCCTATCATCCTATAATATATTTTTGAGCACTAGTGAAGATAAAAATGTTAAGAAAGATAAATTTTTTAAATAGTTATAAATATAATTGGATATTGAAGAAACATATGTCCATACTTCAACCTCTCCATCAGTGAAATATGAATAAAAAGTATCCCTTAGTTCTCAAAAAGAAGAGTATTCTAATTATGAATAGAAAGAATCTATAGTTAATCAATCGGTATAAGATTAGTCTAATGAAGAGGTAGATGTTATATAAATATATCGATCTCATTTTTTTGAAAAAGAAGAATCCACACCACTAAGAGTTAGAGATCCAAATTTTCCAAAAGATTCAACTCTACTAATTCTGATCCCAATACAAGATCAAAAATATATATATTATAATGAATTAATTCAATGAATTAATAAATAGGATTGAAGGAATTATGGAAGTCTCTCTAGATATCCAATCCCATTGAAAGTATATTCAAGGAAAAGTCTATGTGAATGAAGTGTTAAGTTCTCTAAAACATCTTGATGAAACAATTATTTAGAATGAGGATGATTTTAAATATTTCAGATTGAAAACCTCAATGTGGTTTAGAATTATGAAAAAAAAATATAATATGGATGAGTTATATAGAGGGATATAGGAATTTTTTTAATGAACAAGTTACATGGATCCAAAGAGAAACTAAGATAGTCTCAAACTATGTTGACGGTAAAAATAATGAAGTAAGATATTGTATAAGATCTGTTGATGATATCAAGTATCTTTTCATGAAAAAAGATCAGTAAATTTCTAAGAAGAATAAAAATATTGAGGTGTTTTAGGAGAAGGTAGAAAATATTGATTCAATAGTAGAAAATTCATTGAAAACTCAAGATGATTTAAGAAATAGGAAGGTTATAGAAAAGAAATTGTCTGAGAAAGAATAATTTTTTCTTCAAAAACATTAACGTGTTGTAATAATTAAAATAAAAACTCTTTGGTTGAATGTTGTTACTCTCTTATGTTTTGGATGTATGTTATACTTTCTTGTAGGCATAAAAAAAATTCCTAGATTTTTTTCTTAAAATTTTAGGGAACTCTTTCTGTTTATCTATTTCCTTAAGTCCTCTTTAAAAAAGGGAGGATAAAGGGAAAAAGTTAAATCACTTGAAATTTGTATGGAGATAAAAGGTATAAATTAATAACTCCTAAAATATATGTAAGTTAGGGGGAGTAAGTATTTCAAAAATATATATTTTTTACTCAAGTTTTGTGTATTATGATTTTAAAAAAGGGAGACATTATTAAGTTAAAATAACTCCTTCTACCTTTACTTTTTAAAATCACAATTCATACTTTAGTTGTTTATATGTTTCTAACATTTATCATTCCCTACTTATAATTTTATTTTATAGGAAAGAATTCAATTTTATTGGACATAGAATATTAGTTCTATCACATGGATATCAGTACCAAGTATAACAAAAAAACATGTACAAGGTACATTGGACATGTGTATTTAAAGTCTATAGGATGGGAAGGTTTATAAATTCTATTAGATAGAGTACTATGTAGTCCCTTAGATGAATTAATACAAATTTTATAGGAAAAACTTCATAAAACGGAGACAGAAAAGTCTATAGGACCAGCATATACTGAGACAACTAAATGAATATGAATAATGTTACCGAATGAAGTCTTTAATTTCTACTAGATAGAGCATTCTATGCATTGTAATGGTGAAATACATAATAAATATTGGATAGAATTATTTTGTGCTAAACTTATTGAGTGAAGAATGTGTTTATCCGATGTTATTGAAACTAATCCAAAGAAATGTAGAATCTGATTGTTAGAGATCATCTATAAATAGAACCTAAATCTCAAGGATAAATAGTATTTCTAAATATTTTGTAATCTTTTTTATAACTATGATCTAAAGTTTCTTTTTATATGTATGTAACATCTTGTTACTGAGCATTCTTCTTTTGTAATATTTAGAGAGTTTTTCTTAAGGCATGTTATATGAGTTTATCTTTATAAATAACTTAATATTTGTAGTTATAATTATTGTTTGTCCAATCTAGTGGATCAAGGACTCTTGGGGATAGAGAGATAGAGTTTGTTCAATCAACTTGATCAAGGGTTCCTGGAGATAAGGAAATAGATTTTGTTCAATCATTCTGAACAATTGTTTCTGAGATTTAGAGGATATAACTTACAACGAGTTAAGTCATGGATACCTAATGTTGTCTTTATATATTTTCTTAACACTTGAGGTTAAAGTAAATAACTTTATTAGGTTAGTTTCTATTAGTTTTTTATATTCTTTAATAAAACATTTATTACTTTGTTACTTCCATTTTTACAAGTTTTTCATATTTCCATTTTGTATGTTTAGAAAAATTTATGTTGATTGTTATAAAATGCTTCTTACTCTTTTTACAAAGTATATAGGTACAATAGTTTTTCTGATAATCTTTCTAAAAGGTTTTGGGAAAATTGTAAGTTTGGATTTTATAAGCCTCAATACACCCCCCCCCCCCTATTGTAGTTCATTGAATACTCTTATGATCAAACATGATGCTTGAACCTCTATCATATCAAAACCTCTTATAAGGGTGTATACAGGTATCATACCCCTATTACCGAAAGATACATAATAATCTGGTTCCTGACCGTATATTCTATCACAACCACCTATAAAGGAATATGCAGGTATTAGGACCTCATTTCCTATAGATACATAACAATCCAGAACCTGACCCTCTATTGTATCACAACCACCTACAATGGAGTATATAGGTATCATACCCTCATTACCTAGAGATGCATAATGCCTTAGTTCCTAATCCTATATCATATCACAGACCTCCCTACTAGGGGGTTTTTCTTTAATATCATAGACCTCCCTACTGGGGGAGTTTTCTTTAATATCTAAAATCTCCCTACTGGGGGAGTTTTTCTTTTAGTTAAAATAAACACATCCCTATGGGAGTTTTCTATCTCAAATAATATAAACACTTTCCCTAATGGAATTTTCCATATCATTTATAAAAAATAAAAAAAATCAAGGTTTGTATGAATTTATAAACCCTTCCTCAATATCCAAATCCCACCAAATACCAAGAAAGGTGTGAGTTCTAAGGTGACACTTGTAACTACTCTACTCATGTCTCACATACCTGTCTCGGGTCAAATAATAGTTAGGGAACCTACTCAGGTCCCTCAGATCAATACATAAGAAAAATCAACCTACTTGGGGTCCTCGGTCTCAGTCTTAAGTCTAGGGTCAAGACACATCACAAGAGGGAATCACATTCCCTAATAGTGTTGTATATAGTATGGAATCATAATCCTCTTAGGGTAATTCATACTGGAAATAGTCTAGAGAGGTGGCTCATGGACCATCTCAAAGTCTAGGTTCATGTTCGTTCAGTCTGCACACCCAATATATCAATATTATATCCAAGGTCTACTCACATGGTATCCATATATCAAGGGGGAGGGGAACTCTCTCGGTTTCAATTAAATAATCCTAGGGGATATGAGGTATCACTAGAGTCATGCACGGCCTACTAAGGCCTATCGATTTCAAGGGATCCTAATAAAGGTCTAATAATTTTTATCCAATTAAATTCATTTGATTAAATCCCCTCAAGGGGGTCAAGTGTCAAGTTGTACAATTATTCCAAGCGTCATCCATTGGTGGTCATGGCGTCAATCTCGTTCTCTGGGTCAGTTGTGGCTTATGCACTCTATTCTATTTTACTTCTTTGGTTATCACATAATATAATCAATTAAATTTAAATTAATCTATTTAAATTAAATTAAACAATTCATATAATGAATATTGGTATGTCTTCTTAGTGGTGAGACTGCACATACACACACATATAGCATCATGCATAAATCCATAGGGTTAGTATCATGACCACCTACATCTTTTCAAATATTTCCTGCTTAAATTGATGTCTTAAATCTCCTACCTAAGCCCAAATAAGCCTCATATCAGCTCAACCAGTCATCTCCATCCACCTAAAGCCCTAAACCATGGAAATAATTTCCAAACAATTAATTATAAAAATTATAATTAATTTAAATATATTTTTTTCAAAATAGGCATAATGCCTAAATTCTCATCAAGCGATGTTCGCTTTCCGGAACCACAACCAACCTCCCATGGAGCGTCCATAGCGCATTGCTAACCTTATTCTAGGAAAGGTCCCTAATGTGTAACAAAAAAATCATTTCCAAATTAATTAAATATAATCCAAAAAACTTTAAAAAAATATGGTGAAATACATCATTAAAACAATGTCTTATGGCATGTAGACATTATCTCAGGATGTCCTCTACAAGAATGAGTGGAAACCCCATCAAATTGAGATGATTCTACCTTGTTATGGTGGAATCATCCAAGAAACCTAACTCAAATAAAGACAAAATTAGAAAATAAAGGAGGGGATCAAAGGAGGAAAATAAAGGAGAAAATCGCATTATATCATTGATGGATGGTGCCAAAACCACCCCAAATTGAAGGTGGGAAGAGGGGAAAAGGGGGAAAGAGGGATTCCATGCACACAAAACAGGGAGAAAGGAGGGTCTCCCTATATAGACACCGGAGGGGGTAAATTGGTAATTTCCCCCCTTAAAATACCTTATCGACTATCCAATGATTCCAAGAGTGGCACAAGGCCACTGCTTAGGCCACCGGATAGCCAGTGGCTATAGGCTGCTACAAACCAGTAGACTAGCCACCCGAACCCTCCTCTGATTCTCACCCGAGCCTCTTAACTACCTACCAAAACTTATTGATCATCTAAAAACACATGTTTGATGTGTTCAAACTCTCATAATTCCATTACAAACACCGTTTTAAAATCTTACCCCTCCAAAAATTCAAAATTCAAATTCCCCCTTGAAAATTAAGACATGTACAGACATGGTGTCTTGCAATGAGAATGATGTTGTTGTTGTTGTTGTTTATATTTTTCATCGAGAGACTTAAATAACTATTGTAAGTAAATAATCACAATGAGTTTGAGTGGAGAACAAGTTCAGCCTTTATGTGTATGTGTTAATCGTTCTTTGGTGGTTGAATACCTATTAATTACTTCATGGAGGACCCTTGATGAACTGATGGTTCCAGTATGAATAACACTCTTGAAGAGTAAAGGTGTTAAGATAAACAATGTAATACATTCAATAAGTAAATGGTACATTCCTGATGGATTAGGAATACCATCCCAACCATTGTGTGTTCCTTGAATAGTACTTGTTATCACTTCAAATTAAAGTCATAAGAAAATATGTGTACTCTACAAAGTCAAACACGGCAAGGAGTAGGATTTCTATGCGGAGATGAGCCTTCTAAAAATATTGGGTGTTGTTGTTCTTGTCTATTTCTGAATTGCATAGTAAGTAAAGGTTGAGTGATCATCAATTGATCCATTCTTTTTAACCAAGGAAGAGGTTCAAGTAACCATGGTGTGGTGCTGTCTTCAGAAATCACCTCGGTCATATTCTTGGATGTTTCATGGGTAATTGTGGAATTTATACTTCCCTTGAAGCTGAGATGATGAGTTTGATACATGTCATTTCCTTTTCCAAGCTCTTTGGTTGGAACAACCTCTGGATTAAAAGTGACTCGACGACCATCATACAAGTGATTTGGAATGGCGTAACTCATCTTTCTTGTCCAATTACTACGCGTTGGATGGAATGAAATCGTTCACTTATCGATATTAACTATATCATCACACATGTTCATCAAAAAGAAAACACGGTTGCAGATGGCCTGGCCAACATGAGAGTAGATCAAGACATTACCTGGTTTGAAGACCTCCCCACTGATCTTATTTCCTTTCATGAAAAATATTGTAATATGATCCCGTATTTTCAACTCCTGTAAACTTTATTTTAATAATATTTTTGCTTTGGTTGTTTTGGGCCAAGGCATCACCTTATAAAAAATAATAAGGATGGATAAACATAACATAATAAATGTAGGCATTCATGCATAATATCCATAGGAAATGGAACACAAACATGTAGAGTAAAGTGAGGGATACACTTTGATAACCATATATGATTAAGAATAATTCATCCTATAATATGTATCTTATCGACGCGACATGCATTGCATAGCACTCTATATGTATTTTCAATACATGTTGATCCCCGTCTGTATCACCGTATTGCAACTCATACACTAAAACAATTCAATGTGAATGTATTTAAAATAATGTTAAAAATTATTTGAATAAATATACATTTAAGGAAACATATAAAACTTGATGATCACTTTCTTTATTTCTTCATCTTTAAAATGATTATGGATGTTTCTAGAAATATTTATGATACAATATCAATTATAGGCATCAAGTTCTCACCAAGAAATTACATCACAATTAAAAACCTCTATAATCACTCGATGATGATTAAATATAAAGCACACTCATTGGATTTGGGTAACATGGGTGTGTATACAAGACAATAACTAACTCCATTATTCAAAGTTTTCCTTATCAATAATGGAAAATGAAAGTTGTATAGGGTCATTATTACTATCTTTTGAGATTTCAATGAGTAGTACACCTTTATGCTATTCATAAATAATGTTTTCATCCACCTGAATATTTTTTTATAATAAGGAAATGTGTAAATAAATGGCCTGGATACCTAGAATACCCTGGGTAACTTCACTTTTGTTCGATTAACCCGATTACCCTAGGACAAATGCTCAATAGCATTAGGATAATAAAAGACCCAATTAGTGAGAGAAAATAATCTGATTAGATATGTAAAAAATCTTATATGATTCATCCCAATCACTATACACTTTTACAATTTAATTTTACTTTTCAATGCAATCATTTCCATATGATATTCTGTATTTGAACAACTATTGTATTCATTCTAAGAAAACATACATAATAATATCCTGACATATTTTTATCATATCAATAATAACAGTCGATATAAATTCCACATATATTATAGAATGATCCTACAATAGAATTCGGTGCATATAAGTATGTGGGTCTTCCAACTTTAAAATATTTCAACATGTAAATGTTTTGTCATATATTTTCCACGTGTAAAATTTACATTTTGGACCATATTGTCACATCAAATGATGTATTTACCTGTTTCAGGCTCATCAACCATGAATAAAAAATGTAGCTTGGTGTGGTATTGATTAATCTAATTTTTCAATGCACTTTTACTTACAAACTCTCTTCCAACATTTAATATTGTATCCCACCTTTCTATTAAATTACTTTTCATTTACATGGTACAAACAGATGATCATTTAAAGTTTAGTTTCTTGGAAATAAGGTACATAATATATGAAAAATTAAAACATTATTATAAAAAACATGAAATGATTATTCATTGGTTCATCTTAATTACTTTTAATATATCTCATAACCTGGTTACATACATAAAGGAAAGGGTGAGCATAAGCTCCGATAAGGGAAACAAGAGAAACAGTTTACTTGTGATCTTAAGGAATATCCATAAGAAATTGAGGAAATACATAAAGGCATAATAAAGAGTCATATAATAATAATAATAACATTAAAAATAACTTTTAAATGTTGATAAAACATTTAATTTAGTCATTCATAAGCATATCATCAAGTTTTATCATCATGGTGTCATAAAATTTACCAAGGTTATTCACTAAGGTATCATAAATCATGTCATCTCTAGAGATTAAATTATTTACCACATGCATTGGAGTGCTATCATGTTTCACCTTTAATATGTATTAATTAATGTGATCCACAAATATTATAATAAAATATTTTATAAAAAACCCATCGTGAATAAAATAAACGGGTTTCATATCAAAATCATGATGTTTTAAAAAGTGTTTAAAGATAAGATCTTTATGTCATTATTAACCCACGAAAAAGAAAGGTGGATTTCATGTATGTTAATAGCATAATAAAATATATCATTTTGATATATAGGTTAATACCCCTAGAAAAGAAATAGTTTTGGGTATTCACAAAATAAATAAGATAATTTCTTGACAAAAGAGAGAAATTTTGAGAATAAAATCATACAGCATAACGGGTATGAAAAATGGTTTTAGAAAACATTAAAAAGAGAGGGGAAAAGGCTATACCATTAATAAAATACTCTTAATAAAGTAAAGGGATATAATGAAATGGATATAAGAACATATTATGGATATTTTAAAGACATACCACATAGAAATGGAACTTGAAAGGAAAAGAGAAGTTGAGACTTCCCTTACCTTAAAGAGTAACTCCTAAAACTCAAAGATTGGGACCTTGGGGGATTGAGGATGACTTGGGAGGAATATTTTGGTAGTAAAAATATTATATATTTGTGTAGGATGAATTAGGAATGAAAGATAATGGAAAAATGGGTGGGTATTTATAGCAAAATTGGGGGATTTGTTTATTAATTTCCTTGGGCACCTAGGTAGTGGTAAATTCAAAACCATGGGATTGCCCATGGTATTTGACCATGTTATTGGCCAATTGGGACACCTATTATGTTATTATAATCAAAAATAGTCTATAATATTTTTATATTACATAATACATCATTATGATGTCATTAAACATACTGAAAACTCAAAAACTGTATTTTTACTATTCAGCGGAAAACAAAATATTTTAGAAAAATATCATAAATTCAGACTAACATAATTTAAACATGATGATTTAAAAAATGATGTTTATTTTATCATAATAATTATATAAGTATGATAAATTTAAATTTTAAATATAAAAATCCTTATTTATTAAAAATAATAGTAGATAGAAAATGCATAGTAAAATGCATAGTAAAATTTCTGACACTTGAAAAAAATAAAATTATTTTATCATTTAAATTTAAATAAGAGTGTTTTAATCTTACTTTTTCATTAAAATAAAAAATATTAATAACACCTTATTTTATTATAATAATTATATCTTTTCTAAAAAGTGCAATTTCTCACCAAAAAAATCAATTTATCAAATTTGTTATATTTTTAAGAAAAACTAAACTCAAAACAGAATTGATGGAACAACAATTTTATTTATAAAATGTTATTATACATTAAGTAACTAATACCTTGACACATGACCCCTTATAAAACCTACATACTACCTAAGGGTAATGTGTGCAATGGTGATAGATTCTTGGGACGGCTCAGATAACATCGTTCGAGTAGTAATTTCCACTAACTTGAACTTCTCCTATAAGTGATTATGTTCAAGCCTCACTTGTTGAAGCTTATCTTGGTCTTGGTCAAGAGAAAATCCCAAAGATGCTACCTCCCTCTGAAGTTCTGACAAATGGGCTTCGTATGACATGGCTCTACTGTATGAGTCCATCGACTCTTATTTCTACATTAATTTTTGTTTATCATTTCTACTTATAAACAATAATTATAACATTAAAATTATTATTTAAGAGTATAGTTTTTAAAGGTCATAATTGACCAATGTTCATATAATGGTCGAAACTCGATGGTCACATTTCAAAATATACTCACTTCATTATTATAGAGATAATATTATATAACACGCATTTTTAGGAAACAAAAATAATTCAAAAAGTTTGGTTCGTTACATTATTCCCCCGTTAAGAAAAATTTTCACCAAAATTTATTCTTTTTTCCTTAGTTGAGAAAAGTTGAGGGTATTTCTACCTCATTGTATCCTCTGGTTCCCACGTGGATTCTTCGTATTTTTTTGTTTCTCTATAACACTTTAATGAGGTGGGTAGTCTTGTTGTGTAGAACCTTGTCTCTACGGTCCAAGATCTCCACCGGCTACTCCTCGTAAGATAGGTCATGTTCCAATTGTACCACCTCTAGATTTAGTACATGTTAAGGGTTAGTTATGCAATTCCTCAAGAGAGATACGTGGAAAACATCATGAACTTGATCTAGATTTGGAGGAAATAAAAGCTGATAGGTTACTACTCCTATGTGATCAAGGATTTCATAGGGTCCAATATACCTGAGGTGGAGCTTCCCTTTTTTACCAAACCACATGACTCTCTTCCAAGATGAAATTCAAAGGAAGAATTTTTTGCCAACATCAAACTCCAAGTCCCTTTGACGGTTGTTAGCATATCTCTTCTACCGACTCTGAGCATCCTTTTTTTGTTGTTGGATGGAATGAACATTTACTATCATCTCTTACACAAGATTAGGCCCAAGAATATTTCTCTCACCAACTTTGTCCCAATAAGTAGGAGTTCTACATCCCTTCCCATATAGAGCTTCATAGGGTTCCATTTGAATACTCAAATAGAAACTATTTTTTTATGAGAACTCAATTAATGGGAGATGTTGATCTCATACACCTTTAAATTTCATTGAACAAGTTCTTAGAATATCCTCAAGTGTTTGAATATTCCTTTCATATTGGCCATCAGTTTGAGGTTGATAGGCCATACTAAAATTCAATTTAGTATTCAAATCATGTTGAATATTTCTCTATAATTTTGATGTGAACCTTGGATCATGATCAAAAACGATATAAAGTGGCACTCCATGCATCCTTACCACTTCATTTACATATATCTTAGTGAGTTGGTCAAGAGAGAAATCTTCCTAAATAGAGATAAAATGGAAAATATTGGTGAGACGGTCCACTATAACCCATATCACATTATTTCCTTTGGATGTTTTCGGGAGACTAGTAACAAATTCCATAGTGATATTATCCCACTTCCATGAAGGCATGGGTAGTGGTTATAATACCCCTTTAGGAAGCTTCCACTCTACCTTCACTTGTTGACACACCAGGAACCTTCTAGTGTAATCAGAAATCTCCCTTTTCATTTCATCCCACCAATAATGATCATGAAGGTCCATATACATTTTAGTACTTCCTTGATGTATAGAGAAATTAGATCTATGTGATTCATCCATCATCTCCTTCTTTATTTCTAGAATAGATGGAACACATAACCTTGTAAAAAATTTTAGTACACCTTCTTGATCAATATTGAACTCAATAAATCTGTAAAGACTAGTAAATTTCAAGGAAATTTTTTTTCTTAATTTCTTTGGGATTTTACGAGTATGCAGTTTCTGACGGCACCTGATTCTGAGGCCCGGTGTGCCCAGAATAATTTTCCGAAGTTTAGATCGGGTACGTTTAGTGAACGAATGAGTGGGTTTTTCTATCTTTTGAACCGGTGCTCGGAATCGAAATTCGAGGGCACTAATGAAACCACAATGGTGGTTTTTGCCTAATAGGACCTTTTCCAAAGGTGCATTTGCTCGGGAGGAGTTGTTAAAAATTGAGGATTAAATGTGAAGTAAATAAAATTTTTGGAACAAATTTTACTTCTAACCTAAGTGGTTTTATCCTAAGTATGGGAGTTGGGGTGGGACCCACTAGATCCTAACTCCTCTTTTTAGGATATTTTTGAGGTGGGGCCAACACGAGCCCCACCCCTTCAAATTCCTTTAACTCCTCTATCCCCTCTAAAAGTTGGCAACTCCCCATTAATTTATAACTCTCCCCTCTCTCCTCTTTAATCATGCCAATACACTTAATCAATTAAGTGAGTTATGTGTTTGAATTTTAAAATTTAAATTCTTGGAAAGTTATAATAAAATAATAGTAAGTCTTATTTTATTTGGGGTTTTAGGATTGTTGTGTGGAGACATTGGGGGAGAGAGCTCTTTTCTCTAGAAGAACTTCATCTTCCTCATCGAAGAATGCCAAGAACACCGGTGCCAACCTTGGCTTCTTTCTTCTCGACATTGACGAAGCGACGTTGTCTTTCCGCGGCAACATCAACAGAACAACGAAAGCATCTCCATCCTCCGTCAAGTGATCAACCTTCTTGAATTGAGGTAGGGGTGTGTTTATGAATGAGCAGCATTGTTTTTCCTTCCATGTTATTGGTTCTATCTAAACCATTTTCTATCAAAATAATACGGAAGGAACCGAACCAAACTAACATGGTCCAATTCCTCCGTCGTTCTTGTTGTATGGTGTTCTCCTACCATTCTTGAGCGGTGAATCAAGACAAATTTTCGGAGCCGATTGGAGGCCCGAAAACATCGAAAATGGCCTCGGAACATCGGGATGACCTAGGAGCGGGAGTTTTATAGCAAACAGATCATCAGAATGAAGAACGGATGCCTCGGGAGGCGTGCTGTCCAGAGGCGTCGTTTTTGGAAAATTCCAGAATACACGATGTGTACTTCCAAAGCACACGCCGTGTGGTACAAGCGTTCAACAGAAGAAGTAACGGACATCAGAAGAAGTGACACACGGCGTGTGACACCAGTCACACGGCGTGTACTGTCCACACAGTTTGACAGAGGTGACTTTGATGGACATGGCTTGTATTCAAGGGAAATACACCGACATGGACAGAAATACACGGCCACATGGAACGGTGTGTATTATCTTCATAGAAAGGCATAAGATGCTTCGCGAGGCTCGGCGTGTAATCTAGGAGATACACGGACACGGGCAGAACCACACGGCCAAGAGGCACGGCGTGTACTACCTTCACCATGGCAGAAGCAGCTTCGTGATGACTCGGCGTGTATTTCGGGAATACACGGACATGGGGTGGAGTACATGGGAATGTACTCCACCACATGACCAGGAATGGATAGCGCACATGGAACCGACCCTAGAGGCTTGGACACGGTGTGTAACCATACCACACGTCGTGTACTTACTTATTTACATGACTAGCCCTGCGACACGGACCGTATCACATGGGTAGTACCCGGTTTCTAATGACACGGCGTGTATAGTTTACCTACACGCCGTGTACTTTAGGAATATGGCTTGGTCGTCTTGTTCTACGTGACTTGGGCTCGTTTTTCTTGGTTTTTCCGTATGACGTGGGATGTAACTACAGGATACATCAACTCTGGTCTTCGTGACAGTTGATGTATTGATCTTTGACTTGAGGAGCGGACCCTCCGGAAATCGAGTGTGTTGTATGCGGGAACCCTAGAGCTGGCTGCGACTGCGACGCTGATGACGACTGTACTTGGATCCTACATGGGTTCGACAGTGAGGATGACTGTACTAGGATCCTACGTGGGTTCGGCAGCGATGACGACCGTACTTGGATCCTACATGGGTTTGGCAGCGATGGTTACTGTACTTGGATCCTACGTGGGTTTGGCAGCGACGACTTCTGTACTTGGATCCTATGTGGGTTCAGAAGAGGAGATGATTCAGAGGCTTCATCTATCATCTCCACCCCTCTTCGTGAGTAGTATACCTGTATGAGCTGAGTCTTGACTTTCAATCATTATCTTTGATATGATTGACTTTCTATCCTATGTGGATTGGGTTGTGCTTTCCTGTGTGGATTGAGTTGTACTTTCCTGTGTGGACTGGGTTGAACTTGGGATCGTGAGTTAGAGCAGAACTGGAATTGATGACTTAGGTATATGTATGGGCATACACCTAAGTAGTGTTGGTTGATACTTCGTGATTGTATCTTTCCTTTGTGGTTTATCCTTCGTGGATTCTGGGAGACCTTCGAGAGTATCGGGGTCCCTACTGAGTATCATATACTCACCCCTGCACGGGCTATGCCTGCACTACATTTTGTTGGTTACATACAATAGATAGCGCTGATCGTGGTTGAGGCTTGTGGAGCGGGACGGTACCAGGAGGTGGACTATCAGGTGGGACGTACACGGAGTGGACGGCCGGACTCGAGGAGACGATGAGACTATTTGTACTCACCCTTCATGTGGGAGTTTCGGAGGACGTATTTGTGGTTGCTGCTCTTCTTTTTAGCTGTTGTACTTTCTTTTCTCAGTTGTACTATACTTTTAGTTGGGTTTGTATACTGGCCCATTTACTTTCCATCACTTACTTTTGTACACAGATTACTTAGTGTTTACTTCAGCTTATGTACTCTGTGGTGTTTGTTTTCTTATATTAAGGAAATTCATTCACTTTTATCAGGATTTATGTCTTTGGTGCTAGTCGTCAGCCCCTGGCCTATGGAAGGCAGGCTTGGGGTAGTCACAGCACGGGCTCCGAGGACGGGTCGTGACAAATTGGTATCAAAGGATCCAGTTCTATCGCAGAACTCAGGACTATGATAATTTATTCTATGTGAATCAATAATGATTAGGGTATTGAGTGTGGTTATTAGTTCAGGGAGTCCGGTGTTGGTGCGGCAGCCGATGTATCCATACACCAGGACCCTGACTTCTAATTTCCGACTTAGTGCATGAAAACATTGATTGAATGTGTGTTTCAAAGTTTTCTTTGTGATTACTTTGTGTCATCTCACCAGGTATACTGTATTAATCGTGGCGTACCTATTTCTTTTTAGGATGGCCCCACGATGGTAGCCAGATAGGGTTCCGAGCTTGTGTGAGATGGCAGCCCACCGAGTGACGAGGCCTCGGTGCAGGGCCCCATTACAGTGGAGGCACCGGCGGTACCTCTACCCACTGAGCCACCGATGCCACCAGCCCCAGAAGCTGAGAGTGCACGTCGCCTAAGTGCACTGCACGAGTTTCAGCATCAGAGACTGCCCAGGTTCCATGGGGAGACGGACCCTCAGGCAGCCGAGGATTGGTTGGAGGCTGTAGTTCGAGTATTCATATTGGTAGGGACACTAGCAGATCTTGTGGTGATCCTTGCGGTGAGTCTCCTGCATGCGACAGTAGGTAGATGGTGGAGCCTGATTCTCCAGGTGCATGACGAGGCATCTCTTCTTTGGACAGACTTTGAGAGCCTCTTCCGCTCTAAGTTCGTTCCAGCCACCCTCCGTGCGGTGCGCATTCAAGAGCTACTACAGCTGCGGTAGGGCATCATGACAGTAGCCCAGTACTCAGCGAGATTTACTGATCTCTTGTGCTACTCCATGGACATGGTACGGGACCCATTATTCTGGGCCCGAACCTTCGATCAGGGACTGAGGCATGAGATCAGGGCTTCGATGATCTCCCTCGGTATTCTGACATAGGCAGGAGTACTAAAATGATCCCTTCTTGTAGAGAGCTTTCTTGCTGAGCCTACACCAGCAGTGAGACCTACCACAGGGCGGCACGTAGAGGAGTCTTCTGTAGTTGGCAGTCGATGGATGTCACAGGGGTCCAAGCGAACCAGACCATCAGGTGGGCGACCTCAGGATACTGGCTCGGAGGTGCAGGGAACACATAGCAGAGCCAGTCATACGAGAGGCAGATAGTGCTATGCATGCGGCGGGCAGGGCCACATGGCTCGTGACTGCCCGACCCGCCATGCAGAGGAGTAGCAGACAGTTGAGGGACCACCTAGGAAGAGGTAGAGTAGATGGACGAGTAGTAGGTGGTGGAGGACGCTTCAGGGCTCTACCACCACCACCATCAGGAGGTCCACCCCGACCACAGGGAGCTGGCGGACAGAGGCAGGCTCAGCTTCAGGCAGTGGAGGCTTATGACCACGGTGCACCTGAGATGATTCGAGGTACTATCTGTGTCTACTCCACCCTTTTTGCAGTTCTTATAGACACAGGATCAAGTCATTCTTTCATTGTCGCTGCCCTTGTTTGTAGCTCGGAGATTCCGACAGAGCCGTTGGCTCGATCCTTACGGCTCAAGACTCCTATGGAAGCAGACTCGACGATTACGCACTGGTGCCGACAGTGTGAGCTTACTCTAGGAGGCAAGAGCTTCGGTTGGGATCTTCTTGTAGAGGCGTTGAGGCCTTACGATGTCATCTTGGGCATGGATTGGTTATCTATGGTCCATGCTCAGATCAACTGTATTAGGCGCAAAGTGCGGTGTGTCCGCACAGATGGGAGCAGGTTCACCTTCACCGGCGAGAAGGGAGACTTTGCAGCACAGGATGGACTCACACAGAGGAGAGGAAATCTGATCACTCATCAATTGGCTAGTCTCATCCTAGGATCATTTGACATGCGGAGTCCAAGTTTTCATGTTGTGGTGGATCAGTATGCGGACGTTTTTCCTGACAACGTTCCAGGACTGCCTCCTCGCAGAGAGGTAGAATTTTATATTGACCTATACCCCGGGACAGCCCCGATATCTACTCCAACATATCGGATGGCTCCCACTGAGCTTCGAGATCTACGGGTACAGCTGGAGGACTTGCAGGGCAAGGGATTCATCCGACCCAGTGTTTCACCCTAGGCTTCCCCGATCTTGTTCGCCAAAAAGGCGGACGGAAGCTTGCGACTGTGTGTCAACTACCGTCTCCTGAACCAGGTGACCATGAAGAACAAGTATCCACTTCTGAGTATTGAATACCTCTTTGATCAGCTCAAGGGAGCGCAGTGGTTCTCGAAGATAGGCCTCAGGTCAGGCTATCATCATCTCAGAGTTCAAGACGAGGTTGTGCAGAAGACGACCTTCAGGTGTTGATATGGTCACTATGAGTTCTTGGTTATGACTTTCGGCATAACCAACGCTCTAGCAGTGTTCATGAGTCTCATGAACAGGATCTTCCAGCCTTACCTCAATCGATTTTTCGTAGTCTTCATCGACGACATATTGATTTACTCGACTACTGAGGAGGAGCATGCCTACCATTTGCGTGTTGTACTGGATACACTCCGAGAGCACTAGCTTTATGGTAAGCTCTCGAAGTGTCAGTTATGGATTATAGAGGTCCACTTCTTGGGGAACGTCATCTCTAAGGTGGGAGTTGTGGTGGATCCTGTGAAGATCGAGGTAGTGCTAGCTTGGGAGCCACCTAGGAGCGTGACGGAGGTGCGGAGTTTCTTAGGTCTAGCTGGATACTATCAGAGGTTTGTTCCAGACTTCTCCAGAGTTGCAGTACCACTTTCAGCTTTGACAAAGAAGGGAAAACTCTTCGTGTGGTCAGATAGATGTCAACAGAGATTCCAAGATCTGCGACAGAGATTGACCAGTGCACCCATCTTGAGGCTAACGGAGGAGGGCGTAGGGTACATAGTTTACTGCGACGCATCAGGGACCGGAATCAGGTGTGTCCTGATGTAAGAGTGGGCAGTGATCGCTTACGGATCACGAAAGTTGAGGCAGCACGAGTAGAACTACGCTACCCATGACCTGGAGTTAGCAGCAGTGGTCTTCACCTTGAAGATGTGGTGGAACTATCTGATGGGCAAGCACTTTACAGTCTACTCTGACCACCAGAGTCTCAGGTACATCTTCTCGCAGAAGGACCTGAACTTGAGACAGCGGCCATGGCTCGAGTTTTTCCAGGACTATGACTTTGAGATAGTCTATAATCCTGATAAGGGGAACGTAGTAGCTGATGCTCTCAGCAGGAGTTCGGGCATTCAGCTACTTGGAGAGGAGACAGAGAAGCTAGCTGCGTTGCAGATATCCTTCATGGATAGAGATGGGTCAGCCTTTCTACAATCGCTCATAGTCATTCCACCACTTCTTCAGCGGGTCAGAGAGTCACAGCATGGGTACGTTGACTGTGAGATGCGACGTGCACGAATATCCTCAGGACAGGCACCTGATGGATTCTCTGTATGAGGGGAGCACGTCGTTCTTTTCAGAGGATGTACCATGGTACCAGCTACTTTGTAGGAGGAGGTGATGAGGGAGTTTAATACTTCCCCTTTGGAAGTACATCTAGGAGTAGCGAAGATGTACCAGGATCTCAGACGACAACACTGGTGGCTGAGTATGAAGAAGGTTGTGGCAGAGTTCGTTTCTCGATGCATCACCTGTCAGTAGGTGAAGGCGGAGCACCAGGTACCAGCAGGCTTGGTATAGCCCTTGGAGGTCTCAGAGTGGAAGTGGGATGGAATATCTATGGATTTTGTGACTGGGCTTCCATGTACTTCCACAGGACACGACTCCATTTGGGTGATTGTAAACTAACTCACCAAGTCGGCCCACTTTCTACCTATCAGAGAGCAGGGCTCAGTGGAGAGCTTGGGACACCTCTACGTTCAGGAGATCGTACGGCTTCATGGTGTACCATCATCTATCATATCTGATCAAGATGCTCGCTTTACTTCCGGCTCTAGAAGGGGTTGCAGGAGGCATTTGGGATGCAGTTGCGCCTGAGCACCGCCTTTCACCCTCAGACGAATGGTCAGATGGAGAGGACCATTCAGACTCTCGAGGACATGCTCCGTGCATGTGTCCTTGACTTTGGTCATAGTCGGGAGGATCACCTACCCTTGGTGGAGTTTGCGTACAACAACAGCTACCACTCCACCATCAGGATGGCACCATACGAGGCATTGTACGGCCAACCTTGCAGATCACCTCTGTGCTGGACAGACCCTGGGGAGTCAGCACTTGTAGGACCAGAGATAGTCCAGGCCACGACGGAGAAGGTAAAGATCATCCAGGAGAGGATGAGGACTGCTCAGAGCCGACAGAAGTCCTATGTTGATAGGAGGCAGAGACCACTAGAGTTTGAGGATAGCGACCACGTTTTCTTATGGGTCTCACCTCAGTGTGGATTACGAAGATTTGGCCGGGATGGCAAGTTATCTCCACGCTTCATCGGACCATTCTAGGTTCTTAGCAGGATATGCGAGGTGGCTTATCACCTAGCTCTTCCACCTCAGTTGCACCGGGTGCATGACGTCTTCCACGTATCTCAGCTGAGGAGATATGTGCATGACCTGACGCATATCATTGATCACGGGGAGCTAGATATCAATGACGGGACGACTTTTGCGAAGGTCCCGGTGGAGATCGAGGATCGACAGGAGCAGGTCCTACATGGATGGTCGATTCCTCTAGTGCGCATCAGGTGGAATCACGGGAACCTCCAGGAGAGCACATGGGAGCGGGAGGCTCAGATGCGTGCTCAGTACCCTCATTTGTTTCCATAGTTTTGTGATGTATCTTTACGGGGACGTAAATCCCTAAGGTAGGAGTAATGTAAAGAGCTGTAAATTTCAAGAAATTCTTTTTGTTAATTTCTTTGGGATTTTACGAGTACGCAGTTTCTAACAGCACCTGATTTTGAGGCCCGGTGTGCCCGGAATAATTTTCCAAAGTTTAGCTCGGGTACGTTCAGTGAACGAACAAGCGGGTTTCTCTATCTTTTGAACCGGTGCTTGGAATTGAAATCCGAGGGCACCAATGAAACCGTAGCGGCGGTTTTTTCTTAAGAGGACCTTTTCCGAAGGTGCGTTTTCTCGGGAGGAGTTGTTAAAAATTAAGGATTAAATGTGAAGTAAATAAAATTTGTGGAACAAATTTTACTTCTAACCTAAGTGGTTTTATCCTAAGTATGGTAGTTGGGGTGGGACCCACTAGATCCTAACTCCTCTTGTTAGGATATTTGTGAGGTGGGGCCCGCACGATCCCCACCCCTTCAAATTACTTTAACTCCTCTAACCCCTCTTAAATTTGGAAACTCCCCATTAATTTGTAACTCTCCCCTCTCTCCTCTTTAATCATGCCAACACACTTAATCAATTAAGTGAGTTATGTGTTTGAATTTTAAAATTGAAATGCTTGGCAAGTTATAATAAAATAATAGGAAGTCTTATTTTATTTGGGGTTTTAGGATTTTTGTGTGGAGACATTGGGGGAGAGAGATATTTTCTCTGGAAGAACTTCATCTTCCTCATCAAAGAACGCCAAGAACGCTGGTGCCAACCTCGACTTCTTTCTTCTCGATGTTGGCGAAGCGACGTCGTCTTTCTGCGGCAACATCAACGGAACAACGAAAGCATCTCCATCCTCTGGCAAGCGATCAACCTTCTTGAATTGAGGTAGGGGTGTGTTTATGAATGAGAAATGTTGTTTTTCCTTCCATGTTATTGGTTCTCTCTAAACCATTTTCTATCGAACTAATGCGGAAGGAACCGGACCAAACTAACACGGTCTGATTCCTCCGTCGTTCTTGTTGTATGGTGTTCTCCTACCGTTCTTGAATGGTGAATCAAGACAAGTTTTTGGAGACGATCAGAGGCCCGAAAACATCAAAAATGGACTTGGAACATCGGGACAACCTAGGAGTGGGATTTTTGTAGCAAATGGATCATCGGAATGAAGAACGGACGCCTCGGGAGGCATGCTAGCCAGAGGCGTCGTTTTTGGAAAATTCCAGAATACAAGGCGTGTCCTTCCAAAGCACATGCCGTGTAGTATAAGCGTTCAGCGGCAGAAGTAACGGACATCAGAAGAAGTGACACACGGCGTGTGACACCAGTCACACGGCGTGTACTGTCCACACAGTTTGACAGAGGTTACTTCGATGGACATGGCGTGTATTCAAGGGAAATACACCGACATGGACAGAAATACACGGCCACATGGCACGGTGTGTATTATCTTCATAGAAAGGCATAAGTTGCTTCGCGAGGCTCGGAATGTAATCTAGGAGATACACGGACACGGGCAGAACCACACGGCCAAGAGGCATGGCATGTACTACCTTCACCATGGTGGAAGCGGCTTCATGATGACTCGGCGTGCATTCCAGGAATACACGGACACGGGGTGGAGTACACGGGCATGTACTCCACCACACGGACAGGCATGGCTAGCACACATGGAACCAACCCTAGAGGCTTGGACACGGCATGTAACCATACCACACGCCATGTACTTACTTATTTACACGACCAGCCCTACGACACGGGCCGTATCACACGGGTAGTACCCGGTGTCTGATGACACGGCGTGTATAGTTTACCTACACGCTGTGTACTTTAGAAAAATGGCTTGGTCGTCTTGTTCTCCATGACTTGGGCACGTTTTACTTGGTTTTTCCCTATGACATGGGACGGAACTACGAGATACATCAGCTCTGGTCTTCGTGATAGTTGTTGTATCGATCTTTGACTCGAGGAGTGGACCCTCCAGAAACCGAGTGTGCTGTATGCGGGAACCCTAGAGCTGGCTGCGACTCCGACGCCGACGACGACTGTACTTGGATTCTACGTGGGTTTGGCAGCTAGGATGACTATACTAGGATCCTACATGGGTTAAACAGTGATAAAGACTGTAGTTGGATCCTACGTGGGTTCAGCAACGATGGTTACTGTACTTGGATTCTACGTGGGTTCGGCAGCGACGACTTCTGTACTTGGATCCTATGTGGGTTCGGCAGAGGAGATGATTCAGAGGCTTCATCTATCATCTCCACCCCTCTTCGTGAGTAGTATACCTGTATGAGCTGAGTCTTGACTTTCAATCATTATCTTCAATATGATTGACTTGCTATCCTGTGTGGATTGGGTTGTGCTTTCCTGTGTGGATTGGGTTGTACTTTCCTGTGTAAACTGGGTTGAACTTGGGATCGTGAGTTTGAGCAGAACTGTAATTGATGACTTAGGTATATGTATGGGCATACACCTAAGTAGTGTTGGTTGATACTTCGTGATTGTATCTTTCCTTTTTGGTTTATCCTTCGTGGATTCTGGGAGACCTTCAAGAGTCTCTGGGTCCCTACTAAGTATCATATATTCACCCTTGCACGGGCTATGCCCGCACTACGTTGTGTTGGTTGCAGACGATGGACAGTGCTGATCGTGGTTGAGGCTTGTAGAGTGGGACGGTACCCGGAGGTGGACTATCAGGTGGGACGTACATGGAGTGGATGGCCGGACTCAAGGAGCCGACGAGACTATATGTACTCACCCTTCAGGTGGGAGTTCCGGAGGATGTCTTGGTGGTTGTTGCTCTACTTTTCAGTTGTTGTACTTTCTTTTCTCAGTTGTACTGTACTTTCAGTTGGGTTTGTATACTGGCCCATTTACTTTCCAGCACTTACTTTTGTACTTAGATTACTCAGTGTTTACTTTATCTTGTGTACTCTGTGGTGTTTGTTTTCTTATATAAAGGCAATGTCTTCCCTTTTATCGGGATTTACGCCTTTGGTGCTAGTCTCCAGCCCCTGGCCTATGGAAGGCGGGCTTGGGGTAGTCACGGCACGGGCCCCAAGGACGGTTCATGACAAAATCTCCCATTCTTGACAGCCTCTATCTTCTTATGTAACAAAGGATATTCGCTTTGATATTTCTTGATCTTATCTAGTAATGATGGTTGAGAAATCATTTGAGATGGGGTTAATGATGTAACTTTCCTTATAATTCCCATGTCCAGTTTTATTGGGTCTTTTATCAAAGGATATCCTTGAATCCTCATCATTTCCAACACAATAGGTTATTTCCTACTTAATGCATCGGCAAATTTTTTTTCTCTTTTGAGGTGATAATTAATTGAACAATCATAGTATTTAATAAGTTCCAACCATCTCCCCTGTATCATGTTCAATTCCTTTTGTGTGAAAAATATACTTCAAACTTTAGTGGTATGTGTATATATCACGTTTCTCCCCATAAAGATAGTATCTTAATATCTTCAGAGTAAAAATAACCATAGTCATATCTAGATCATGTGTAGGATAGTTCTTCTCATGAGGCTTCAACTGTTGAGATTCATAAGCAATCACCTTGTAATTTTTCATGAGGATTCACCCAATCCCTTTCAGAGATGCGTCACTAAAAATAATTAATCCTTCTCCAATAGAGGGTAGAGTTAACATAGGTGTAGTAACCAATCTCTTGTTCATCTCTTGAAAACTTTCTTCACACACCTTTTTCCAAAAGAACTTGACCCCTTTTCAAGTTAACTTTTTTAGTGGATTAGAAAATTGTGAAAAGTTTTTTCAAAACCCTCTTATAATATCCTACTAAACTATGGAAACAATGGATATCAGTTAATATTGTAGTATGAGGCCACTCCTCTACAGCCTTTGTCTTTGCAGGGTCAACTGAGATTCCTTCATTGGTTATAATGTGCCCCCAAGAAAGCAACTTGTTATAACCAAAATTCACATTTTCTGAACTTTCCAAATAACCTCTCCTTCCACAAAGTTTGTAATATAACCCTTAGATGATCCTCATGCTCCTCATGGATTTTAGAATATATCAGAATATCATCAATAAAAACTACCACAAAGTTATTAAGATAGTCTTTAAAGACTCTATTAATCAAATATATACAATAGCAGGAGCATTAGTCAAGCCTAAGAGAATAAAAAAAACTCATTATGCCCATATCTTGATCGGAAAGCAGTATTTGGAATATCTTATTTCTTAACCCTCAATTAATTATAACAAGATCGAAGATCAATCATAGATAATAATTGATCCCCACAAAGCTAGTAGAATAAATCATCAATTCTTGGAAGAGGGTACTTGTTCTTCACTTTGATCCTGTTAAGTCCTCTATAATCAATGCATAGCCGCATTGATCTATCTTTTTTCTTTACAAAGAGAGCAGGTGCTCCATAAGGAGACACACTTGGTTAGATAAACCCCTCCTCCAATAGATCTTAGAGTTGCTTCTTTAATTCCTCTAGCTCCATATTTTCTATTTTATATGAGATATTTGAAATAGGCTTGGAACAAGGTATGAGCTCAATGGAGAACTCAACCTCTCGTTCTAGGGGAGGTCCAGGTAACTCCTTAGGAAATATATCAATGTATTCCTAAATGATGGGGACTTTTTCTATTTGTATACTTTCATTTCCTTCTTCATATTCACTAATCATTTCTATAAAGAAGGATATGGGAGGTTCTTATAGAAAAATATCAGGTCAAGATATATCTCCTTTGAAAACAATTGTAGGTTTTACATTCAAGACTACTAAGATTTCATTACCTTTGTAGTTAATCTTAGTATTATACTTTGAGATCCATTATATCCCTAGTATAATGTTGAATTCCAGTATGGGAATGACTGTTATATTTTTAATGTTATTGTGCTCACCAAAGTAAATACTAGAGTTTCTATACATTATTGGTTCTTGGATAATCCTACCAGGAGTCTTGATTGATAGTTCTACATCTAGAAGTTTAGGTATTTATTTTATATTCTTTGTAAGCTTGGAGGAAATAAAGGAATACATAGAACCAAAATCAAACAAAGTACTTGCTAGTTGTGGGAGAACAATGAGAGTATCTTCCACCACATCATTTGGAGATTCAACTTCATTTTTCATGACAGAAAAATCCCGACCTTGTTCCCTTATCCTATGTTGAGGTTGATGGTGATTCCCATCCATTAACTTTGGATTTGGATAGTGATTTAAAAGGTGCCCAAGTTTTCCACACTTGAAACATTGAACATTAGGTTGGGCTTACACCATCTTCCCTTTGTTGTCAGTGTTGAGAAGTTGAGGATTCACCTCACTATGATAATTCTGATCAATATGTCCTTCTCTTATACACTTGTAACATTTCCCGCTCTTGAGAAAGTAGTTCCCCGAATACTTCTTCCCACATTTGTTGCATGTGGGAAGTTGCACTTTCTTTCCTCCTCTTCCTTGATCAAAGCTCCTCCCCAAGTTTGGCTCCAAATATCTCTTCTTTTCATTCGATCTATGGGACCACTGCATCTCTCCGAACTCTAGTTCAAGTTTCATAGCACTCCTCATGATCATAGTCTCAGTTGGCTAGTTTCTTCCACAGATGGGGTCTTAGTCCACCGAAGAATCTATTAACCTTCCCATTATGATCCATGAAAAAGCTAGAGGTGTAATGGGAAAGTCTTGTTAAGTTTATCTCATAGCTTCCCATAGATTCGTTTTCCTTCTTCTTCAGCTCTAGGAATTCCTTATCTATTTTTATTCGCATTGAATGGGGGAAATATATTTTGAAAAACGTTCCCCTGAACTCTCCCCGCTCCATAACATAAATCTCCCCTATCGGCTTTGTATTTTTAACCAGTGTCCACCACTGATTAGCTTCTCCCTCTAAGCAGTACACGGCTAGGGTTACTTTCTCTTGTTCCAAACAATGAAGTACAGAAAATATCTTTTCTATAGAGCTTATCCATTGTTCAGCAATCAATGGGTCGGTAGATCCATTGAAATAAGATGGTTGTTGATGCATAAAGGACTCAATAGAAATTTTTTCCCTTTGAGGTGAATTTGATCTATCAAATTGATTCAAGTTATTTATCATAACTCGTGTTAGTTGATTTATCATTCTAATGAAGTTTTACATTTCGGCTTCCATCAGAAGTTTTCCGATGCTTAGTCTGTTGCGCTCACCATTTACGTGGTTTATCTTATTTCCCACCATTTTCTAAAAGAAGAAAACCTTAATGAGAAACATGTTTAATTTAATAATCTTATAATTCTAAAGGAATTTCATGTATTAAAACACCATTCTTAAATATATTATTCTTTAACAATAATTACATTTTCTATAAATCCGTCATAATGGTTCATAAAAAGCTTGTGATTAACCAAACATATCCCCCAGGAGTGTCAAACCAGGTGTGCAGTAAGGATTATTGTAATGTACCAGGTTATGTCGAGTCAAGCCTGACACACCTTATCTGAGTTTTTATACCTATCTGTATTAAAACCACATCCACTTGTTCATATCCAAACATGGATTTCTTTGCTCAGAAACCACTTAATATTTCACCAAAATACCAGGATGGATTCCTATATTTTAACTTGTCCCTAAGGTTCTTCCTAAATTTTTCAAATCCTAATTTCCAAAAATAACTAAATTGTCCTTTGCTACCGACTATGGAATCCCACCTGTATATTATATTACTTTTCATTTATATGGTATAAATAGTGTATCTTTTAAAGTTTAGTTTCTTAGAAATAAGGAACATAATACATGAAAACTTAAAAGATTATTCTAAACAACTTGAAAGGATTATTCATTGGTTCATATTAAGTAATTTTACTACATCTCATAACCTGGGTACATACATCAAACGAAAGAGTGATCATAAGGCCCAGTAAGGGAAAACAAGGGAAATCGTTTACTTGTGATCTTGAGGAATATCAATAAGAACTTGACAAAGAAATTAAAGTCACAATAAATAGTCGTATCATAATAATAAGAACATTAATCATAAATTTTAAATATGGATACAAAATTTAATTGATTCATTCATAAGCATATCACCAAGGTTTATCACCGAGGTGTCATAAAAATTAACAAGGTTATTCACCAAGGTATCATAAAACATGTCATGTCTAGAGATCAAATTCTTTACCCAATGCATTGGAGCGCTATTATGGAAAACTTTTAATATGTATTAATTAATGTGAGCCACATAGATCATAATAAAACATTTCATAAATAACCTTTGGAGAATAAAAGAAATGGGTTTTATATCAAAATCATGACGTTTTAAAAAAAGTGCTTAAAGACGAGATATTTATGTCATTATTAACCCATGAAAAAAGAAGGTGGGTTTCATGTATGTTACTCCCAGAATAAAATAGATTCTTTAGAATTATAGTTGATCTCACTAGAAAAGAAATAGGTTTGGGTATTCACAAAATAAATAAGAGAATTTCTTGAGAAAAAATAGAGAAATTTTGAGAAAAAAATATCTGGCAGCATAACGGGTATGAAACATGGTCTTAGAAAATATTAAAAAGAGAGGGGAAAAGGGTCTCCCATTCATAAAATACTCTTAATATGGTAAAGGGATAGAATAAAATGGATATAAGAACATAGTATGAATATTTGAAAGACATGCCACATAGAAAGGGAACTTGAAAGGAAAAGAGAAGTTGATATTTCCCTTACCTTGAAGAGTAACTCCTAAAACTCAAAGATTGGGACCTTGGGGGCTTGAGGAAACCTTGGAAGGACTCTTTGGGAGTTAAAATTATCATAGATCATAGAGGATGAATTGGTAATGAAATCTAATGGAGAAATTGGTAGGTATTTATAGCAAAAGTGGGGGATTTGTTTATTAATTTCCCTAGATACCTAGGTAGTGGTAAATTCAAAACCATGGGCTTGCCCATGGTATTGGATACTTGGGACACCTGTTATGTTATTATAATCCACAAGAGTTGACCGGAATTTTATATTACATAATACATCATTATGATTTCATTGAACATACTGAAAACTCAAAACTGTATTTTTACTATTCACTGGAAAACAAAATATTTTAGAAAATTCTCGTAAATTCACCCTAACTTAATTTTGACGTGCCGATTTCATAAATGATATTTATTTTATCATAATAATTCTCTAATTATGAGAAATTTAACTTTTAAATATAAAAATCCTTATTTATTAAAAATAATAGCGGATACAAAATGCATACTAAAATTTCTAACATTTGAAAAAAAAATTATCATTTAAATTTAAATAAGAGTTTGTAATCATACTATTTCATTAAAATAAAAATTATTAATAACACCTTAGTTTATTATAATAATTATATCTTTTCTGAAATGTACAATTTCTGTTCGAAAAATCTATTTATCAAATTCGTCATATTTTTAAGAAAAACTAAACTCAAAACGGAATTGATGGAATAATAATTTTATTTATACAATGGGATTATACATTAAGTAACTAAAGCCTTTACACATAACCCCTTACAACACATGTATATAACCTAAGGATAAGGTGTGTGATGGTGATAGATTCTTGGGGCATCTCGGATAACATCGCCTGAGTAGTAATTTCCACTAACTTGAACTTTTCTCGTAAGCGATTTCGTTCAAGGCTCGCTTGTTGAAGCTTGGCTTGGGCTTGGTCAAGAGTGAAGCCCAAAGACGCTACCTCCCTCTCAAGTTCTGACAAATGGGCTTCGTACGACATGACTCTACTGGATGAGGGCATCAGCTCTTCTTTCTACATTAAGTTTCCTTTGTCATTTCTACTTATATACAATAATTATAACGTTAAAATTATTATTTAAGAGTATAGTTTTCCACGGACATATTGACCAACGACCATAATTGACCAACGATCATAATTGACCAACAGTCATATAACGATCGAAACCCGATGGTAACATTTCAAAATATACTCACTTCATTATTAGAGAGATGATATTATATAATACACATTTTCAGGAAACAAAAATCATTCAAAAATTTCAGGTCATTACATGTAATGTGTTATCAAGTGAGGCAAATGTGTTACTTATAATGCTTATAATGCCTGGGAATTCACTACTAATGACATCTCAATTAAATTATTGTGCACATGACATTCCCTCTACTAAGGAAGTCAATAATGGTAGATAGTTTACAATGCCTCATTCTTGGCTACCTAATAAAGGAATATCTGAAGGTCGATTAACCGCATCTTCCTCACCTGCCTCGTCTTTTGTTGCATTATAAAAAACTTATTCATCAGAAAAAATCGCATTCATTAAATTTGGAGTATCGATAAGGATGTCTCTTACATTTCTCTCGATATTATGGTTGCCATGTTCATAATTAACATTATTTGATATTGCACGCCTCACAATATTTGGATATGTACTCTCTGTTATTGAAGTCATATGATAAGATATTGAATCATATTGTTGTGAAGGACCGGCTTCAATATATCTCTCATAGCAGGGTCCTATAGCAGTACGTTGCACCTTATCAAAGATAAAAATGTTCACATGCAATTCCATTAAACCATGATTACATTGTTGCCTAAACAAAGATAATGCTTCCACATAATCCTCATCATCAACCAGGGGATACGCAATTAATATTCCATAAGCGGTCAACATATTGACAATGTTGATCTGTGATCGATTTTTTTTACTTGAACAGACCTCAGTTATAGGTGACTATGAATCCTCGTATGAACTTTTTCAGATGTTATATAATCACGAAGATTAGCAACTCTTTTCTTTGGTATATTATAGCTAGGACCCCAATCATTATAAATTACTTCTTTGTGGCAATATATGGATGCAGACATGATTACCTATAAAGACAATTTGGTAATGTGTTTTATATATTTTTACCACATCATCAAATGCCTAAATTTTTTTAATTTGTTCTGGTTAAATAAATGTTACTTGATCTTTAGATTTTTTTATATATGAATTGGTTTACCATTGTACTATTAACCAACCATGACTTAGGTGGGGGGGAGCTCTTTGAGCCTTTATTGTCTTGGATTTCAACAACTGTTATCCTACTTTTACAGAATCCTCTTTTATTACAATATTACACACATATATGTAGAGGGTTTAAGGAGTTTGAGATTCCTAACAATTTACCATGGATATGTAGGTCCTTATATTCTTAAAGAGAGGGATGACAAACATGTCATCAATGAATAAATTATGTCATCAATTCATTTACTAAGTTTTTTCCAAATAGTTGTTATATGCTAAACATAGTAACATAAATTAAACCATAGTTGAACGACACTTCTTGCATGTTGGAAATGATAAACAAATTCATGTTTGAATAATATTTAATTTTCTCATGTATTTAAAAATGCCACTGCATAATGTAGATTTAATATATTTCGTTAAATAACTTAAATTATTTTGAAACATTCAAAAGAAACATGTCACTTGCTTTAAAAACATTCAAGACACGAGCAACAACGTGCGAGATGTGCGAGTGCGGGTGACAATGAGTAGGCGATGGGCAAGCAACGAGCGAGCGAGCAACGGTGTGAACGATGGTGAGTATTGCGAGCGGAAGCCTTTGACAATTGCAAGTCTTTTGCATTCATTGATGGTCACGAAAGACTTTAGCAATTGTGAAAGCCTTTAGCCATCATATATTTCGTAAATGTATATATAAGATAAATTTGATATTCAAAATATTCTTTAAAAAACATATAAATTACTATTTTAATTATTTTGAAAATATATATGTATTCATGAATTTCTTTAAAACCTTTATTTTAATATCATGTATGTGTATGAATTTAGAATTAATTAAATATTCTGAATGAAATTTAAATTTAGTTTTTTTTTATATTTATTTTTAAATTTTCTACATATGGTCATTAATAACTAATCAAATATTATCATTAAAAAAATTATAATAATCCAAGGCATATGACGTGAGTTTGGTTTATAAAAAATATTAAACCAACCAAATCCTAGAGGGAAATCTTGAAATGATTTGATCAACTTGACTAAAAAAAGCAGTCATTCCACATTAACCGTCGTGCACAGATGTAGCATCGAACATCGTCAACCATTCCGCTATAAATGCAGGGGATTGTGATACATTAAATTTATCATGGACTCATAAGTTCTACATATAAGGGAAACATCGTCAAAGATAGAGGCTCACCACTAAATCGCATTTATTTTCCATTTATTTCATCCGTGACTATTTCCATATTTCATTGATTAAAATTTAATCCACACATTTATCATCAATTATAAATTTTAATATATTCAAAAAATACTCTTGATTTAACATTTGAACAATGTTATCTCTTATAATTGATGAAATTCATTTGTGAAATAAAATATACTATTTTTTATCATATTTTGGATTATAAAAATATCACACTTTTTTCACAGAGAACGGGTCAAAGGCCGACTCTCCCAACCGGATTCTTCCCCTGCGGGCTTTTCTGCGACCAGATTCTTATTTCAACACCCAAAGCTACACGGTATAATAAATGATATGATATGACATATCGTTTAAAAAATAATTGACTTTGATAATGAACATTCATTAAGACTGTATTCATAGAATACCATAAACCTAAATTTGAATTAATTTAAATTAATTATTATTAATTCATCAGGTATATGTTATTAGATAATGATAAAATTACAAAAAAAAAAATTACATAATTTTTTTTAAATGTTCATTCTAGATTTATAAAAAAATATTTGAATTCTAATTGGGTAATTAAAAGAATTGGGGTAGTTAAATAAATAGTTACAGATATAATAGGATATAGTTAGAATATTGAATTTACAAAATAAATGGGATGAGGTTAGGGTTTTGTAACAATTATCTCATTATAATAAATTATCAACAAATTTAAAATTGTCAAATATAAATCTATGATAACTTTCATTTTTATCGCCGATCTTTGAATTAATAAATGTCATTATCAATATATTACATTGTCACAATTTTAGGATTTACGAACATTATTTTTTTTTATAAGCCCTCGTCGTTAACTGTAATTAAATAGTTTTTTTATAAAATTAAGGGAAGTTTAATGATAATTTTTTTCGATTCAGGTTCAATCGACAAGAACCATTGAATCACCTAGTAAATAAGTATAATAATGAATTTATCCCCAATTCTCTATAAAATTAAATTTAAAACATTAATTATCCTTTATATTTGAAATTATAAGAAAACTGTAAGCGATAAGCATTATTAACTAAACATAAACGAGCGTTTTTATCCCAAATTACTGCTTCATTTTTTTTGTTATAATTTATATTTTCACGTGGCATTTATTCTCATTCGTTATATTATTATTATTTATCATTTTATTTAAATTTAATTAGTTCTGCGTGTAGAGGCCCGGTCAATGATGATATAGTGGTCCTGAATTTACACTTGAAATGACTAGATTGACACGATATTCATACATGCGCATCACTATCAAGGTTCCAAGCTTTCCACACTTTGATTTCGGACAAACTTCAATAGTTAATTATAGTATTAATGACTGTCAAGAGATGGTAACTACATGAAAATTATCATCACTAGTAATTGAACTGGTAATCTAGTTATGGCAGAGGATGTTGGTACCATGTTTAACCACTTCACAGATGCATCAATAATAATGATGTGAAATAAAGTGAAAAATACAAAAAATAATTAACACCAATTACACTGTGGGAAAACTATCAAATTATGAGTGACAAAAACCATAGAAAAATAGAAAGATCGTTATGATAAAATTGGCTACATGCAATCTCTCCATCACTACTACAAGGTGAAAACTCACTACTACATATATGCCATTTTACAGCGCGTAAAAAGGTTTTTAACAACTCTAAAAAAACGCTGTTAATCGCAACGTTGATAAAAGGGAGTCTCATTTATCAGCACTGAAAAAGCACTGATAAAGACATAGCTTGGTGTAAAGTCCTGTTAATATAACAGTACACCGCACAAAAACCTGTAACATGTCAACGCAAAACATATAATTTAATTGAAATAAATTTGACATCATAAATACAAAAAAAAACACTGATATATACTTTTCAAACAATGTTTTATATAATTACATTTACAATTATCCAACAAAAATTTAAAAATATTAACATTTCATCTTTTGATGCCTGCGATCCCCTCTTAAAAATGTCCGCCAATGGTATTAGTTGTCGAACAAATCATCTCAAACTAAGTAAAAGAATCCGTTTATATAAGAAAACAAATATTATGTTAGTAATACTATAAAGAAATAAATTAAATATTAATATGAAAGATTACATTAATAAAATATCAATTTTTGATAAAAATGAAATATTTGGAGTTATATCGGTCACATTGCGCATCGTATTGAGGTGGAGTTGATTCCTACACGTCACAAATGAGTTATGGACCGTTGTTCTAAAATATCAAAACAATCTGAATGTGTTTGCTCAGTTTGAACATGTCACATGTTATTTTATTAAAATTAATGTCAATTTTAAATAATGACACATTTAGAGTTATACCGGTCACATTGTGCTTCAGATTAAGATGTAGCTGATTTCTACCTATCACAAATTAATGATGGATCATTGCCCTAAAGTATCAAAACAATCCGAATATATTTGCTCAGATTTCAGTACGTCAGTTGTGTTTTTTTACTAAAATATCATTTTAAACAAAAAACACGCATTTTGAGTCATACCAGTCGCATCGTGCGTCGATTTGACGTGAGACTGCTTCATACACATCGCAAATGACATATGAATCGTTGTTCTAAATTATCAAGACAATCGAAACACGTTTGCTTGGTTTTCATTGAGTGACACGTTTTGAACTAAAATGTCAATTTTAAAATGATAACGGACACTTTTAGTCATACTGGTCGCATTGTATGTTGGATTGAAGTGCGATTGATTCCTACACGTCACAAATGACTTATGAATCATTTTCCTATAGTATCAAAATAATTTGAACGTGTTTGCTCGGTTTCTAGTATGTCACTTGTTCTTTTTTACTTAAATTAATGTAAATTTTAAATAAAGACACACTTGGAGTCATGGTGGTCACATTGTGCATCAGATTGAGATGTGGTTGAGTCCTAAATGTCACAAATGACTCATGAATTGTTGTTCTAAATTATCAAAACAACCCAAATGCATTTGCTTAGTTTTCAATATGTTGCTTGTTCTTTTTACTGAAATTAATATCAATTTTAAATAAAGAGACACTTTGAGTTAATACCGGCCACACTGTGCATCATATTGAGGTGTGGTTGATTCCCACACGTCGCAAATGACTTATAAATCATTGTACTAAAGTATCAAAACAATATGAATGTGTTTGCTCGATTTTTAGTAAGTTAGTTGTGTTTTTTTACTAAAATGTAATTTTAAACTGGAAACACACATTTTGAGTCATACCGATCGCATCATGCGTCGGTTTGACGTGAGACTGCTTAATACACGTCACAAATGACGTATGAATCATTGTCCTAAATTATCAAGATAACCAGAGCGTGTTTTCTTGGTTTTCAGTGAGTGACACGTTTTGAACTAAAATGTCAATTTTAAATTAATAACGAACACTTTTAGTCATACCAGTCACATCGTGCATTAGATTGAGGTGCGGTTGATTCCTACACATAAAAAATGACCCATGGATTGTTTTCATAAAGCATCAAAATAATTCGAATGCGTTTGCTCGGTTTTCAGTATGTCACTTGTTCCCTTTTACTTAAATTAATGTTAATTTTAAATAAAAAGACACACTTGAAGTCATAGCGGTCACACCGTGTGTCGGATTGAGATGCGGTTGAAACATACACGTCACAAATGACTCATGGATCGTTGTCCTAAATTATCAAAACAATCTGAATGCGTTTGCTCGGTTTTTAGTATGCCACTTGTTCTTTTTACTAAAATTAATGTCAATTTTAAACAAAAAGAGACACTTTGAGTGATACCGGTCACACCATGCATCATATTGGGGTACGGTTAATTGCTACACATCACAAATGACTTAACGATCGTTTTCTTAAAGTATCAAAATAATCTGAATGCATTTGCTCGATTTTCAGTATGTTACTTGTTCTTTTTACGAAAATTAATGTCAATTTTGAATAAAAACACACACTTAGAGTTATAGTGGTCACATCGTGCATCAGATTGAGGTGAGATTGATTCCTACACATTATAAATGGCTTATAGATCAGTGTCATAAAGTATCAAAACAATACGAATACGTTTGCTCGATTTTTAGTATGCCACTTGTTCTTTTTACTAAAATTAATGTCAATTTTAAATAAATAGACATACTTGGAATTATATCGGTCACACCGTGCATCATATTGAGTTGCAGTTGATTCCTACACATCACAAATGACTTATGGATTGTTGTTCTAAAGTATTAAAACAATCAAAATGCGTTTGCTTAATTTTCAGTATGTCACTTGTTGTTTTTACTAAAATTAATGTCAATTTTGAATAAATAGACACACTTAGAGTTATAGCAGTCACATAATGCATCCGATTGAGATTCAGTTGATTCATGCATGACACAAATGACTTATGTATCATTTTTCTAAAGTATCAAAACAATTCAAATGCGTTTGCTCGGTTTTCAGTATGCCACTTGTTCTTTTTACTAAAATTAATGTCAATTTTATATAAATAGACACACTTTTAGCCATACCGGTCACACCGTGCATCATATTAAGGTGCGGTTGACTCCTACACATCACAAATGAATTATGGATCATTTTCCTGAAGTACCAAAATAATTTTAATTTATTTGTGCAGTTTTTAAGTATGTCACTTGTTCTTTTTACTAAAATTAATGTCAATTTTAAATAAAAAGTGAAACTTTGAGTCATATCGGACACATCGTGTATTAGATTGAGGTGCATCTGATTCCTACATGTCACAAATGACTTATAGACCGTTTTCTTAAAGTATTAAAACAACCTGAATAGATTTTCTTGGTTTTGAGTATGTCAGTTATATTTTTTACTGAAAATTATGTCAATTTTAAATAGAAAGAAGCACTTGGAGTCATACCTCTCACACCGTGTGTTGGATTGAGATGCAAATGATTCCTACACACCCCAAAAGTCTCTAAAAAAACCTTAACTTCCAATGTTATCACAATTTCCATTACCTTTTTTTGTCGAACTGTCAACACTACATATCGACTCGAAGTTCTTAGTGTTGGAACCAGGTTCTTCAAAGCATGATTTGGTGTATGGTTTGTGTTTGTTGTCAATCCTCAGTGGAAGTTCCGAATGTGTTCCAGCGAAGTGATCATACAGTTCAAGCAGACAACAGTTTTGAAGGTGACGCTGTTTCCCAGTGTTTGCCAAATTTTTGGGCCTCAAAATCGGAAAATGAAGACATGGATTGTCTGCAAAAGGAGGTTCGCAGAAAAAGGAAGTGGTGCGCGAAATTTTAGAGGCTTGCGCGAAATACTTATGTTAGGCGCGAAAAACAGCGGGATGTGCGAAATAGGGGATCAAGGTTTTTCGTGCAAATAGTGTTTTGAAATCAGTTCGGTGAAAAATGGCAAAGGCATGGGCTGCGCGAAAAATAAGGGTTGTGCGCGAAATACTTAAGCTGGACGAAAGATTACGCGCCAGATGAGAGGTTTTCCGCGCCGAAGGGGATTTTGCGCGCAGTGGTCTCAGTCGCCTATAAATATGAGGTGACCCCCTTCATTTTGGTTGGTTGGAAGACTTAGAGAAGATCCGAGGTCTGATGCGCGAAAAAGGATCGCGTAAAGGAGCTTGCGCGAAATATTTGGAGTTGCGCGAAAAAGGGGATTTTTGCGCGAAATATTTTTCCGCGCCAAAACAAAATGTTGCGCGCAATAGGATGATTTTGCGCGCAAATGGTTGATGTTTCGCATATTTCTCAGTAAGGTTTGTCTGCACGTTTTGGTTATCCAGTTCAGTGGTTCTGTGCGTTCTAGTGCATCTCTTCCGGACTTCGATGCAAGCAGAGTCTCGTGCTGAGCAGAGGCAAAGACTTCAATGCAAATTTATTGAAGAGACCTTCACGTCTATAAACTGAGTGAGACTTCACCAACGGCAGTGAGCCAGGGGGAGTCAACGGGAGTGACCCGAGGGAAGCAGTGAGCTATCCCTAAACCTTATGTAAAGGCAGTGAGCCTGGGACAGAGTGTCTGTATCCGAACTTTTGTATCCGCAGCTAGTGAAGCATAGTGGATTTAGGTACGACCGACAATCTGTCGGCGTATGCTCCTTGGACGTAGCCCTTAGTGGTGAACCAAGTAAAAATTGTTGTGTCATCTCTCTGCATGTGAATGTTTAACTGCTAATCATATCCTTCATACAGGTTTAAGAAGTTCCTGCCAACGTGGGAACAAGATCCACAACTTTAAGAAGAAAAAGTTGCCACCCTGATTCACCCCTCCCCTCTCAGGGTGTCCCGGGGTCCTTCAAGTGGTATCAGAGGGAGGTTGCTGGTCTTGAATCTGTCCTTTGTCGCCATGGAGAATGCAGCCAATGTGAGGGGAGTCCCTCTCTTTGATGGAAATAATTTTCAGATCTGGAAGAATAGGATGCGATCTCATCTAAGATCTCTTGGAATGGAAGTTTTGTTTTCTATTGTGCAAGGAATACAAGTCACTGATCAAACAGGACTGGCTATGACTGACACAGACAGGAAAATTCTTGATGCAGATGCTAAAGCTCAAAATGCACTCACCGCAGCTCTTTCTGATCAGATATATCTAAAGGTGATGAGTTGCACTTCAGCAAAGTCTATGTGGGATAAACTTGAAAACATTTATGAAGGAGATAGCAAGGTAAAGGAGGCAAAACTTCAGGTTTTACATAACAGGTTTGACGACCTAAAGATGCATCCCAATGAAAATGCAGATTCATTTTTTAATCGAATTACTGAAGTAGTGGGAGCAATTCGAGGTCTTGGAGAAGAAATCAAAGACATTGATATCGTTAAGAAAATATTGAGAAGACTTCCTCCCATGTACAATGCAAAGGTGTCAGCCCTCGAAGAAAGAGATCTATCCAAACTTTCTCTGGATGATTTGTTAAGTAGTTTAGTGGCATATGAGATGAGAGTCAAACCTGAAGATGCCACGACTCGCGTGAGCAAAGAAATGGCATTCAAAGCCATGGACAAACTGAAAATTTCAGAAGATAGTAGTGGTGATGATGACGAAGAAAAAGAAATTCTTTCCCTCATCGCGAAGAAGCTGAAAAAGGGTAAAGGTAAATTTAGAGGTAAGTTACCTCTTGCATGTTTCCGTTGTGGAAGAGTTGGGCACATTGCCTCTCAGTGCCAAAGAAAGTTGGATAATGATGAGAGCGAATCTGAAGACATTGAAAAGCCTCGGAAAAGGTTTTTCAAAAAGGGTGATTTCAAATCTGGAAAGAAAATGCAGAGGAAGTTCTTTGTCTGTGAGGAAGAAGATGATGATATTGAATTCTGTGAGGAAGAAGAACCAGAATTTAAAACTGAAAAACATGCTTCCATGATGGCTACCACTGAAATATCAGATTCTTCAATCAATAAAGGCATAGATAATCAGAGTACTGCCCTTGATAATCCAAAGGTTCAAATTAAGGATGCTTTCTCCAAGATTGAGAGTAAATGTAAGAAATGTAATAAGTGGAAGGAAATGGTCAAAGAGTCATCAGAATATGTTGATGAACTTGAAGCTGAAATTGAACGTTTGGAAGAGTTTGTGAAAGTTCAGTCTAAAATCATTGAAAGCAATGATGATGTTTTGGATCTTAAGATAAGAATTGAAGAGCAGGGAAAGGTCATCAATGACCTCACCTCAAGACTGGAAGAAAAGTCCAAGACTACTGAGGGTCTTGAGGAGGAAATTGTTACTCTTAGGAGTAAACTTGAGACCGAATCTTTTTCAAAAGAATCAAGGAAGAAAATACAACCTAGAAGATTCTCAGATGCTGAATTATTGGCAAGAGCCAAATGTGGTTCTGATGGAGTTGAAAAAATCTTGAGCGTTCAAAGAACCGCCTGCATGGGAAAGCGTGGAATTGGATGTGAAGCTGAGACATCAACTGCTGGAAATAAAGAAATTCAAAAGAAAGACAAAACGAAGGTTGAACATGTTGAAACATTTTCTGAAGTGCTGAAAAAGGAACCCTCAATCCAAACTAGAAGGATAACTGACAATTACCATCAAACATTTAGAAATGATAGGCAGTTCAACTACTCTCACAGGGATGAAGGTATGAGGAGAAATTCAGGTGTGAAGGCATTCCCTCACATGAAGTGTCAATTCTGTGGCTATCTGGGCCATACTATGTCATATTGCGAAGAGGCAAGGAGTTACTTTAATGGAGAAGATCTGGGAAATCAACAAAGGAGACCGATTTCATATCCTCCATCGTATAGAAGAAATATATTCCATGGTTACTGTTTTAATTGTTCTAACTTTGGCCATAAAGCTATGTTTTGCAGGCAGCGGTATGACAAGAGAAATTCATACAACACCCAAAGACGGGACAGGGTTCATCCTCCTGATGATGTTGTTCTCACAAATAGTTTTTCTCTTCTGGGAGAAGATTATGGGTATGAAGACTCAGATTATGTGGAAGAAAGTTTTAACATGCCATCAGTGTCTTATGCTCAATCCAATATCTCATGGAAAGAAAAGAAGAAAAACGAGAAATCCAATCTTGCGGAGGTAGCCCTCAAAGCTACAAAGAGTAGCAGCACCTGGATTCTTGATAGTGGATGTTCTTCCCATATGACAGGAAATGCTGACCTTCTGAAGAACATTGAAAAGAAGGTTGATGGAACAGTACGGTTTGGTAACGATGGCGCTTTGAAGATTAAAGGCAGTGGGAATACTGCTCTCGCCAACGGAGAGCTGAAAAAGACTGAAGTTCTTTATGTGGACGGTCTACGCCATAATCTCCTCAGTGTAAGTCAACTCTGTGACTCAGGGCTCATAGTAACCTTCAATCAAAAAGGCTGCACTATAAAAGGAAAAACAGGGAATTCTCTTATGAAAGGTTGTAGAACAGATGGAAACTTATATCAGGTTGACAGCAAAGTGAACTCTTGTTACTTGTCTGTTGACGAAGAAAACAATTTATGGCATCGAAGGCTGGGGCACATTAACCAACAAGACATGGAAAAGATATCTAAGCTGAAGATAGTCATGGATATTCCCATTCTAAAACGCGAACGGGAAAAATCTTGTGATGCCTGTATTCGTGGGAAGCTGGTCTGTAATTCGTATCGTCCAAAGAAGAAAAGGGCATCACATCTTCTCTATCTCATTCACACTGATGTGTGTGGCCCAATAAATGTTGCTGGAACCTATGGAGAGAGGTACTTCGTCCTTTTCATTGATGATTATAGTAGAATGGCTTGTGTAATGGTGATTCACAGGAAGCGACAAGTACTTGATTGCATGAAAACTTATCGCCGAATTGCCGAGAATGACACTGGACGGTCAATAAAAGTCCTACGATCGGACAATGGAGGGGAATACACATCCATTGAGTTTGAAAACTATCTAGAGAAACATGGAATACAGCATGAGGTAGCTGCTGTGAGAACTCCACAACAAAATGGAGTTGTTGAGCGTCGAAATCGACAGGTCAACAATATGGCCAGGACTATGTTGATTGAGAGTGGTATCTCTCTCCATTACTGGAAGGAGGCTGTTGAAGCTGCAGTTCACATTCAGAATCGAACAGGGCTCTACATGGGAGAAACGAAGACACCGTACGAATTATGGCATGGAAGGAAGCCTTCCTTGAAATACTTTCGGGTTTTTGGAAGCAAATGTTTCATCCGGAATAAAGAAGGAAACCAAGGAAAGTATGGTGACAATGCTGATGAAGGAATTTTTCTTGGGTATCCAATGAACAGTAAAGCTTACAAGTGTTTCAATAAACGCTTGGGGAAGATTGTGGTAAGCAGTGATGTTAAGATAATTGAAGGGAAAACCACAAATGCTTCAAGGACTCCATATGCGGATGTGATGGACAATCAGGAAGAAAGTGAACGTGAAGAAAACACAAACACAGAGATAGAGGAAGTTGTTCAAAACTCTCAGCAGTCACATCATGATGTTGACTCAGAAGAAGAATCATAAGAAGAACCTATAGCTGAAAAGAATGCTACTGAATCTCTCAGGAGAAACCGAAGAGCTGAGATTGATCCATCCAACATAATTGGGGACATGAATGCACCCACTCAAACAAGGAGGATGAGAAATAACACACCTTCTGCATTTCTATCAGTTGTAGAGCCAACCTCATTTGAAGAAGCTGCAATGGATGAATCCTGGGTGAAAGCCATGAATGAAGAGTTAGATCAGATTGACAAAAATCAGATGTGGGATTTGGTCCAGAGACCCAAAGGTCACAATGTGATTGGCACCAAATGGATTTTCAAGAACAAGTTTGATGAGCATGGCAATGTTATCAGAAACAAGGCTCGACTGGTATGTAAGGGGTATTCTCAGATTGAAGGTGTTGATGTTGAAGAAACCTTTGCTCCAGTGGCTAGATTGGAGTCAATCAGGCTATTCCTTTCCATGGCTCTCCAAAGAGGATATAAAGTATATCAAATGGATGTCAAGACAGCATTCTTAAATGGTGTACTCGAAGAAGAAGTCTACATTGAACAACCAGTGGGTTTTCTTCTTGGTGCTGATGAATCAAAGGTCTGCAAGCTAAAGAAAGCACTTTATGGATTAAAACAGGCACCAAGGGCATGGTATTCTAGACTAGATTCGTATCTCAAAAAGCTGGAATTCAAAAGAGGAGGAGTTGATCACAATCTCTATGTGAAGAATTCTCCAAAAGATCAGTTCATGGTTCTTGTTTACGTCGATGACATTATATTTGGTGGCAGCAAACAGAAATCAGTGGATGAATTTGCCAATCATATGAAATCAGAATTTGAAATGTCAATGATTGGGGAGCTCACATATTTCTTGGGACTGCAAGTGACTCAGAGGAAAGACTACACTTTTATCTCTCAGGAAAAGTATGCAAGAGAGCTGCTGAAGAAGTTTAACATGCAAGACTCCAAACCAATGTCAACTCCGATTGCAGTTGGAACCAAACTTGGGAAGCATGAGGATGGGAAATCTGTAGATCCCACCCTGTATAGGAGAATTATTGGGAGCCTATTGTACCTGACAGCGACACGGCCAGATATTGTCTTTGCCACATGTCTTTCTGCCCGCTTTCAGAGTAATCCAAAAGAGGAACACATGACAGCAGTGAAAAGAATCATGAGGTATATTCAAGGTACTTACAAGTATGGATTATACTTTGCTGTAGGAAGGGATAGTGAATTATCCGCATTTTCTGATGCTGACTGGGCTGGCGATGTTGTGGACAGAAAGTCCACCAGTGGTGGAGCATTCTTTATCGGAAATAATTGTATTGGCTGGTTGAGCAAGAAACAAGAAAGTACTTCTCTTAGTACTGCTGAAGCTGAGTATATATCTGCCACAAAGTCATGCACACAACTGCTATGGATGAAGCAACAATTAACAGATATTGGTGATGAGGTAAAGTAGCCAATGGTGATCTACTGTGATAACAAAAGTGCAATTGATCTCACGAAAAATCCGGTTCAGCATTCTCGTACAAAACATATTGAAATATGGTATCATTTCATCAAAGAAAAGGTTGAACAAGGGGTGATTAGACTGGACCATGTGGGAACTGATAAGCAGGTAGCTGATATCCTGACAAAGCCACTGTCAGCAGCTGTGTTTGAAAAGCATCGGTTGAACCTAGGTGTTCAACCACCTCCTGCTGCATAAGGAGGTTTCGAAACCCCCCTCTCCCCGTTTGTTTTAACTGTTTTTATCTGCTTATGGCTGTGATGCAGGTTTATGGGGGAGATACTATCCAGGGGGAGTATGGCTTAAGCTGAACGTTGAACAAACTTTTCGGTCTTTGGTTTTATTGTCAATGGGGGAGAAAGGAATAAATTCACGGCAAGAGAATTCAAGGCAAGAAATTCACGGCAAGAAATTTACGGCAAGAAATTCTTCTGTGATGGAAGTGTAAGATTGTGATGAGAAGTTTAATAAGGATAACATCGGGCGTCATGGAGAATTTCAAAACACTAAGACCCAATTCAAGCTTCCTCTCTTGTTTTCTACACGGAGCATTGCTCACGTAGACTTAGAGTGTTGGCTGAGTTGATTCTTGCATTTTGGATCTGCTCATGGTTGGAGGTCTATTGAATTTATTCTGATTGCCAACAAACCCAAAGGGGGAGATTGTTGGAACCAGGTTCTTCAAAGCATGATTTGGTGTATGGTTTGTGTTTGTTGTCAATCCTCAGTGGAAGTTCCGAATGTGTTCCAGTGAAGTGATCATACAGTTCAAGCAGACAACAGTTTTGAAGGTGGCGCTGTTTCCCAGTGTTTGCCAAATTTTTGGGCCTCAAAATCGGAAAATGAAGACATGGATTGTCTGCAAAAGGAGGTTCGCAGAAAAAGGAAGTGGTGCGCGAAATTTTAGAGGCTTGCGCGAAATACTTATGTTAGGCGCGAAAAACAGCGGGATGCGCGAAATAGGGGATCAAGGTTTTTCGCGCAAATAGTGTTTTGAAATCAGTTCGGTGAAAAATGGCAAAGGCATGGGCTGCGCGAAAAATAAGGGTTGTGCGCGAAATACTTAAGCTGGGCGAAAGATTACGCGCCAGATGAGAGGTTTTCCGCGCCGAAGGGGATTTTGCGCGCAGTGGTATCAGTCGCCTATAAATATGAGGTGACCCCCTTCATTTTGGTTGGTTGGAAGACTTAGAGAAGATCCGAGGTCTGATGCGCGAAAAAGGATCGCGTAAAGGAGCTTGCGCGAAATATTTGGAGTTGCGCGAAAAAGGGGATTTTTGCGTGAAATATTTTTCCGCGCCAAAACAAAATGTTGCGCGCAATAGGATGATTTTGCGCGCAAATGGTTGATGTTTCGCATATTTCTCAGTAAGGTTTGTCTGCAAGTTTTGGTTATCCAGTTCAGTGGTTCTGTGCGTTCTAGTGCATCTCTTCCGGACTTCGATGCAAGCAGAGTCTCGTGCTGAGCAGAGGCAAAGACTTCAATGCAAATTTATTGAAGAGACCTTCACGTCTATAAACTGAGTGAGACTTCACCAACGACAGTGAGCCAGGGGGAGTCAACGGGAGTGACCCGAGGGAAGCAGTGAGCTATCCCTAAACCTTATGTAAAGGCAGTGAGCCTGGGACAGAGTGTCTGTATCCGAACTTTTGTATCCGCAGCTAGTGAAGCATAGTGGATTTAGGTACGACCGACAATCTGTCGGCGTATGCTCCTTGGACGTAGCCCTTAGTGGTGAACCAAGTAAAAATTGTTGTGTCATCTCTCTGCATGTGAATGTTTAACTGCTGATCATATCCTTCATACAGGTTTAAGAAGTTCCTGCCAACGTGGGAACAAGATCCACAACTTTAAGAAGAAAAAGTTGCCACCCTGATTCACCCCTCCCCTCTCAGGGTGTCCCGGGGTCCTTCACTTAGCTGAAAAAATTTTCTTGTTTTTGAAATCCAGGAGAGTGGAGGAAGCTCATGTTCCCATTATATCATGAGAATTCACTACAATGAGCACATGAGATTCCTCCACTCTTCATATTTTTAATGAGAAAGGTTTTTCTGCTAAATAACATCGACTCTATGTAGTGTTGGTAGCTCGACAAAGAGAAGTAATGTAAAGCATAAAGATCTGTGTAAAAAAAACTAAATAAGTGTTAGATAAAAATGATAAAGAAATTGACTTACAAATATTAGATAAAATTATGAAAAAATTAATTAAATAAGTAGTAGGAATTCACCTTTTCATGATGATTTTATACATTCTTGACCCATTTCTTTGTTTTCATTATCTCAGTTACAACCTCGAATCCCAATCTCTCACGAGAATGAACAACTTTAAACAACCCACCCAACTCGAACAAATAAATCCACCTATATAAAAAAACAATTCTTATGCGAGTAATACTAAAAAGAAATAAATAAAACTTAAATATGAAATAATCTATTACTTCTATGTAAGTCACATCTTTATGTTATTTTTGTACATTCTGTCATCAAGTATGTTGTCCATTCGTTTCTAAGAAAATCTATATCGTCTTGTGAATATGAGTCTTTTCTATAGTGATATTAGTACTAGAAAAATATAAATACACAAATGATTAATAAATATTTTAAATGAAATAGTAATTATCTTCGAAAATACCTTTTGGGGGATACTATTTTGTTCATGGAATATGATCTCTCTCATAAATTTACAAACATAATAACCATAATCATTTCAATTTGTTTGTTTCGGACACTGTAGAAACATTAAAAAAATAAGTAATTTGTTTTGATATGTGTTTGGATAGTGAAATATTATTATATATACCCCGATACCTATCCAGTTGTAGAACTTATCAACATCCTTGTGCTTAGCCCCTAACCTCATTCTTTGTTTTTTCACGATATTGATGCACCACCCTATCATAATAGAATCCTCATTAAATGATAATATAAATTATATAATTTTAATTTTAGTTCTCAAACATTGGGTGTATTGTATTACTTATTGACAAATTTCATCATTTGTGGTCAGTTTATTGGGTATCCATGCAGTGAATCCAAGAAATAAATCTTTGAAGTATCTAAATTGACCGCAATGAGCATCCAATGTTTCCTAAAAAACAAAAAGGAATAAGTAATGAAAGAAATGAAAATATATGTGATATGATTAAATTGTAGAGTTTTACCCCTACATCATTGGTATTAATAAGATTCCATCATCCAAAAGTTTTCCTTCAAACGATTTGACCAGGTTTTCCACTATTTCAACCATTTTTTTGGATTCTATTTTTTATTGTTCTGTAGAGGTGGAGTGAGGACTAACAAGTCCAATTTTTTTTCTTGGGGAAATCCCTTCAATTGGTATTGATATATACGCCTGCCAAAAATATGAAATTTATTTAGTCACAATTAACATAGTATATTAGCTTTTGGAAAATTAAATCATAAAAACATACCTCATGTATACATTTACAATTGAGGTGCCTAGCCAATCATAGTCAAGGATTTCATTTACATTATCAAAACTATGTAGTATTCACCTTCATCTCGGTACATATTTTATTCAAAATCAACTACGTGACAACTACCATTTTGTAACTTTGTATCCACATGAACCTTCAATGTTACTAAATGTGGATGTAGAATGGGCAGGGTAAATGTGCTTTCAGAAGATCTTTTTGATCGGTTGGTCGATCCTTTAGATGAGTTTGAGTTGATCTTTCATTTCACCCCTTCACTTTGTCTGTTTGTAATAAAATTAATCACTTCGGACCTTTTTTTAATTTTTAAAGGTTTAGCTTGAAAAATAAATTGGAAGTGAATACCTCCTTGTCGACATGTTTTTTACAAGATCTGATGACCATGCGACGATTGTTCCAACAGCTTGGATGAACATATGAATATTTTTGTCATCAAGTGGAACTGGTAGCGTAGTTCTATGATCATGAGCTATGCTAATCGCAACTCACACATGACCTGTTGGAACTGTTCTATTTTTTAGACAATCATCTTGGATATTGAAAATCGTAGCCCTCACTACAAGGCAATGGGTGGGTGTTCATAGATATAAATCATAGTAATTTTCACCCTGTAGAATATCAGTACAAGAAATGTATCAAGGTCAGTCACATTTCATAGAAACAATTATTAGAATATTGATTATCTTGTCTAAGATAACTCTTTGAGGGGAATGACTTGCCTCAATGATGGTGGGGGTGGGATCTTTACACAATGGTTGTTATTGAGTTGTTTATTCTCTTTTCTTCCCCTACCATAATGGTTTCTAGAAACTCCCTTTTCCATTGGAATTTCAAAGGTAGCTATTATTTCTTTTTTTGGGACCACTCTGTGTATAAGTTGTATTTATTGTCAACATGTGTCAATAATGGTCAAAATGAAGAAGAAAATCCAAAGTGAATGGAGATTGGTTGAAGTGAAGATGATTGGAGAATTTTTATGGATCTATAGCATTGGATTCCATGCTTGGGAAATTCTCCATGTTGCTACAAATCAAACGATTAATGCACTGATCTTGAAAGTTTAAAGAACTTGTATCACGTGTGATACAAAATTTACAACATTGAAGCAACATCCTTTTAAGGATGATTAAAGTACTTTGGATTTTATAATCCAAAAAGGAAAAGAGGAAGAAGAAGTTTGAAGAAGGGGTTTTAGACCTTGAGGAGGCCATGCACATATTTTAGTATGGCCATGAATTTCACTTAGAAGGTTTATTTTTTGGCTTACAAAAAAATTGGCCAACCCTTGGGCTAGCCAGCCAGCATTCAACCCAAGGCATGTGCGAGACCACTAGGGGTCAACCGCGCCCATGGGGAATCCAAGACAAGGCCAGGACCAAGAGCGGCAGAGGATGCATAGCGCGCCCGTAGAACGCGCACCATCATGTGGGGCGGCACAGAGGCAAAGAGGCATAGGGTGGGCGCAGAGTGTGCTCGCAGAATCAGTACAGGGTGGTCCTAGGGAGGGGGAGAGAGAATTCTGAACTAATGTTGAGATGGATTGATTGATAAATCGCGACCTCACAGTGTCTCAAATTTGATGTGGGACAATATTTTAAAAACGTGGATGTAATCTCAACTGCTCATCTCATCCTGAGTCATGCTCGATCATTTGATCAATCTGTGGTTTTATTTAAAACCTAGGATTTAATCTCAGCCATCCATTGCTCCACACCATGAAAAATTGAATTCAATCCATCCGATCATCACGCCGTTGTCTTCCTTCATTACGGCTTGCAGGCACCACTGGTTCTCACTGGAAAACACGAAGAATCACGATAGAGCTCTCCGACCTTATTATTTTGACACTGTAAGCTTCATTGGAGTGTACCAAAGCCATGTATGAATCGTACGATGATTATGAATGTGTAAAACATGGAGAAGAATCTTCGGTCGAGGAAAACATAGTTACTGAGACCATGAGGATCCGTGTGAGATACATGCATGAGATTCATGCACGATATTCATGCATGAGAATCGTGCATGCGATATTGACTCCATGCATAGAGATAGGAGCCCACATTGAAGAGGAAAAAACCCGAGGATCATGGCATATCTTTACCCACGGGTTTTAAGATTTTTAAAATTCCAGAAATCCTGAGCATTCAAACCGCGATCCCCACGACTTCTCACACAGATTGTGGATGCAGAAGATGAGATCCCCTAGCCTATAAAAGGAGGATCCTGAGACGAGAAGAGTTGTTTCCTCCCACATATTTGATAGATCTTGTTTTCAAAAAACAGAGCATCTCTTTGATCTTCCATTTCGTGAAGGAGAAAACTGAGCACCGCGAGCCTTATGCTTTGCAAAGTAGAGTTCCTGTGAGTGGTTGAAAAGTTATTTGCACTCTCAATCCACTTCGCGAAGAATTGGTACCCGTGAACACACATTTGGTTTCTAAAAACTCTTGTTGTTCTTTAAAAAGTCCGCACCATCGTGAGCCAGTGATTAAGCCACAATCCTTCATTGGGCTTTGCGAAGAGGCAGAACCGTGCACCCATTGCACGAAGAAGAATAGTGAACCATTCAGGTTCACAAAGTGAAGAATAAATCCCTTAGGTTTGCATGTTTATATCATACTGTTTGCAGGCGTTCATATTTTAAGAAGGAGAAGCTTGCACAAAGAAGGCCATCACTTACATGCTTGCACACATGTGCTGTGTTTGAAGAAGCCCAAGGTCGTGAATGGTTGTGAGAAGAGGGAGTCTGCACGAGATTAGGGGTTCACCCATTCGGGTTTAATAAAACACACACCCTAACTACATGCAAGAGGAAGAAGGAAAAGAAAGAAGAGGAAGAATAGAAGAGTTTGAGTGTGTGTGTACCCATTCGGGTTTAAATAATCACACAAAAGAAAGAGAAGAGGAGGCTATGTGTTCTCACACAAGAAGAAGAAGAGGTGAGTGCATGCATGCACATGCATATGTGAAGACACTTAAATAAAAGAACCAAAATAAGTGTGTGCACGTGTGTAAAGAATAAATAAAGGGAAGAGAAGGCTCAACCTAAATGACACTTGCATGATCACATGCATTCATGAACAAGAGAGAATAATTAACTCTGATGATGCCAAGTGAGCCAAACCTCATTGCCTAACATTCACATAGGTATTTGTGTTTCTTTCCAAGAAAGAAGAATAAGAGTGAATTTGGGTGTTTCACCAAAGAATAAGAAAGTAGAAGAACCGGTACAATTGATTTTGAACTAAGAGAAGAAGAGAAGAATTGCTTGCCTACTGATTTTCAAGTAATCATGTGAAGATCACTGAAATAGATCAAGAGTAGAATCTATCTTTTGAAGAAGGAAGAAGATTTTTCTAGATGGAATTATAAATAACCAGAAAGTGTAAGGTCATATTCTACTTGTTGTAAGTTGGAAGAGGATTATCTCCTTCCCTCCTCCAAGTGTAGGGAGCCACACTGACTAAAGGATTGTTTTCCTAGTCAAACCACTGTAAAATCATATCACTTTATAATGGAGAATCCACGTACTGGTCATCACCATACATTGCAAGGACTAGTTACTCACATTGAGTAGCAAACCTTTTAAAAATATCATGTGCATGTTTTTACTACTTTCTATTACTGCATGAAACAAGGAGAAGAGAATAAGAGAATCAAGATCCTAACAGGTCAGGAGGTATAGGGATAAAAAGTTGTAATTGGTTTAAAAATTACCTAACACTGATTCACCCCCCTCTCAGTGTTAGGTATATCCCAAACTGGTCCTCTCAATTGGTATCAGAGGGAAATGTTCACCTCTTTTGGATTCTCTATAGTGAAGTTATTCTCTTTTGAAGACCTGAGTTTCTTTCTTGAGTTATCAATGAAGTTTACTTTTAGTGAATATTCAATTATCTTTGAACAAAAGTCTATATCTACCAAGACCATGATGAATAGAAAAAAGAAGGATAAGAGAAAGTTAAAAAATAAGTCCTTCTTATCTAAAGAAGAGGAAGCATTTGGTTCTCTATATCTAGTTGACATTGAAGACAAACCAGACTTGGAAAGTAATGAGAAGGTGGCTCAAGTCCCCACCAAGAAGATGGAAAACCTTCCTACCTCAACTTATCAATAGGTATGTGTTAGTACATTTGGAAATTATTCTCATGATGAAAATGCTAGCACAAGTGGTGATGATCAATCTATAACATCTCAAGAAAAATCAGTTAATAAATTATAAATGATTCTTCATGGTATTCCTAAAGAAAGTGCATCCATGTTTTGTAGAGTATTTCAATGCATGTAGGAAAATATCACTCAGATGGAAGAAGAAATTGATTTTTTGGAGAAAGTCTTATAAGAAAAAATTGTTGAATGTTTAAATCTCTCCAAAAAGGTTGGAGCCTTTGAAGAAAAAAATAGGGGATTTGAAGTAAGTTATTCAAAGTGACTCAAAGACATTGAATAAAAGAGGGATTCAACAAGACTCTAGATGAGAAGATCCATGCACTTGAAGATGAGATGAAAAAGAGAAATGAAGTCAAGGAGTTATATTTGGAAGAAAACTCCAAGAAGATCAAAGAACTTGACTCTTTGTTACAAAACAAAGTAAAGATGCATGAAGATGAAGTTGAAATATTAAAGAAGGATTTTGAAGAGAAGATGACTATGATTGAAGACCAGGAAGTCATCCTCAATATGAGATGTCTAGAATTGGAAGTTGAGTTTACCAATCTTGTGAAGACACATATTGAGTCTCCAAAAAATAAGGAAATAGTTTCTACTAGTAATCAATGCTCATTGGAGGATTATACTATCAAAAGACCTACAACATGTGATAATAATATAATGGATTCACTCATTGTTCTATCACATGTAGATGAAAAAGTGAAGGTACCATCCATACCAACTTTTACTAATGTTTCTAAAATTTCTTCTACAAAAAGTGCAGATTTGAAGAAAAATTATAAACAAGTATGGATGAAGAAAATTGAGAAGAAACCTACCACAATTTCTAGGGTGGATAGGGGAAAGAGTGTGGAAGATATCTCCCCACAGAATGCACAACATATCAAGAAGAATATTCAACAACCTTATAAAGAAGATGTCAAGAAGTCAAGGTTTGTTGGTCAATGTTGGTGCTATAATAGATTTGGGAATTGTGCAATGTATTGTTGGTATAATACCATAAATTTAAAAGCACAGAGAAAGCTCATATCAAGGGAGAGAAATCCAGAGAAGAAGAAGAATAAACATTCATATATCCAGAAGCATCTTTATACTGCAAAAAGATTTGGAATGTGAGATAAAATCTGTGATGTATGCAATAGGAGTGGCCACATGAATGGTTCATGTTCATTTCAATAGGTACCCAAATCTTATTAGAAAAAAAGATCATAGAAGCTGGATAAAAATGTAAAAGCTGAGAAGTCCTTGGATTCTAAGTCCAAGAAGGTGAAGGGTGGTGAATCCAAAATAACTACTAAGAAGGATGCCACTCAGAAGAATCCATGTAGAAGATCCAATCTTTATTCTTCAGTTCCTAATGAAATATTGGTGGTTTGGAAAAAAGATTTGGAAATAATGAGAAAAATGGAATATGCACAGGTAAGGCTAGTGCTAAAAACAAAAAAGAAGATTCTACATGAAGACAAATAAATTCTATGTGTGAGGTGAAACAAGGCTAGTCACACTATTAGAAGATGCTTTGAATTTACTCTAGCCCAACAAGAATTCCTCAATAAGATGAAAGTTTCACCAGGAGATTCTAGTGCTTTGAAAGACCTTTAAAAAAGAAGATTCACACACAAAGAGATGGAGGAAATATTGAGATCCACACAATCACAATCAGAATTGAATATAAATTGTGAAAGTGTGAAGAATGGAGCATCTGAGTTAAGGAGATCATCTCAACCTTGTTGTTCACATTGATGGAGCAATGAGGATCCACCTTATTCCCTTAAATTTTTGTTTATTGTATTTGTTTTTATAATATAAGGAATTAAAGGTGATGCAAGATCTCAGGGGGAGAACCTAAGATTCACTAATGAGAAGTGTTCCCTTGAGGGGGTAACACATGAAGAAGCTACCAGAGTTATTATACCAATAAGTATCAACTTCATCTGGTATTAAATTTAAAGATTTCATGAGGATCATGTCATTGGAAAAGGTATGTCATCTCTCAATATATTATCATTGGTTACTCAAAATAAAAATTATTTTACAAATGGGGAGTAACAAATTTAATCAGTGACATAAGAAGAGTGAAAGTTCCCCAAGGCCACTTATCCTTCCAATTGAACTTGAATGTTTTTGATCGTTTTATTGAAGGGAGTGTAGGAGTTTCAGGTTGATTATTTCATATCACACTTATTATTCTAATCCTGGAATGAAATTGGAAATCCCTTGAATACAAGTACATGAGTTATCATCTCATGAGGTATCATGTTCAGTGGGTAATGGAAAACTTTGTTGTCTGAATCAAATCCTCTTGTTTTATACACCGAGTATTGATCAAGTAGACTTAGAGTAAAATGATTGATGGAACATTGATTAAGTATGGAATGATACAATCTCTACCATGGACTTTGTATTTATTTTCAATAAGGGGGATAGACGTGAAATGAAAGAAGTGAGTGGAGAGATAAGATTCTCATTTAGACATCGACACATTCATTTCAGGATAAGTTTTAAGGTATTGACAAAAAAATACAAAGGGGGGGATTATTGGGACCACTTTGTGTATAAGTTGTATTTTTTGTCAACAGGTGTCAATAATGGTAAAAATGAAGACGGAACTCCAAAGTGAATGGAGATTGGTTAAAGTGAATATTCCTAGAGAATTGTTATGGATTTATAGCATTGGATTCCATGCTTAGGAAATTCTCCATGTTGTTACAAATCATACGATAGATGCACTGATCTTTAAAGTTCAAAGAACTTGTATCATGTGTGATATAATGTTTACAACATTGAAGTATCATCCTTTTAAGGATAATTGAAGTACTTTGGATTTGATAATCCAAAAAGGAAAGGTGGAAGAAGAAGGTTGAATAAGGGGTTTTTGACCTTGAGGAGGCCATGCACATATTTTAATATGGCCATGAATTTCACTTAGAAGGTTTATTTTTTGGATTACAAAAAAATTGGCCAACCCTTGGGCTAGCTAGGTAGCATTCAACCCAAGGCATGTGAAGGACTACTAGGGGCCAACCGCACCCATGGGGAAGCCAGGCCAAGCCCAGGCCCGAGAGAGGAAGAGGACGTATAATGCGCTCGTAGAATGTGCTCCACCATGAAGGGCGGAATGGAGGCAAGGAGGTAAAGGGTGGGCGCATAGCGTGCCCGTAGAACCGATACGGGGCGGTACGGGGGAGGGGGAGAGATAATTCTGAACTGATGCTAAGGTGGATTGATTGATAAACCGTGGCCTCCCCGCATCTACAATTCGATATGGGATAACATTTTAAAAATGCGGATGTAATCTCTGCCACTCATATCATCCCAAGTCTCGCTCGATTGTTCGATCAATCTGCAGTTTTATTTAAAACCCATGATTTAATCTCAACCATCCATCGCTCCACACTGCGCATAATTGAATGCAGGCCTTCCGATCATCATGCCGTCTTATTCCTTCGTTGCGGATCTCCGACACCACTAGTTCTTGCCGGAAAACATGAAGAATAACGACAGAGCTCTCCAACCTTATTAGTTTGAAACTGTAATCTTTGTTGGAGTGCACCGAATCCATGCATGCATCATACAATGATAATGAATGTGTAAAACGTGGAGAAGAATATTTGGATGAGGCAAACACAATTATCACGACCATGAGGATCCATGCGAGATACATGCATGAGATTCATGCATGAGAATTTTGCACGCGATCTTGAATCCATGCACAAATATAGGATCCCACGTTGAAGAGGAAACAACCCGAGGATTAGGTCATATCTTCACCCATGGGTTTAAAGATTTTAAAAACACCGGAAATCCTGAGCATTCAAACCGTGATCCCCGTGGGTTATCACATGTATTGTGGACATGGAAGAGGATATCCCCTTGAATATAAAAGTATGAGCCTGAGACGAGAAGATCTAGTGCCTCCCACATATTTTAGAGCTCTTGTTTTGAAAAAACAGAGTATCTCTTTGAGTTTCCGTTTCGTGAAGGAGAAAACTGAGCACCGCGATCCCTCTACTCTACGAAGTAGAGTTCCTGTGAGTGGTTGATAATTGATTTTCACTCTCAATTCACTTCATAAAGAGCCAGTACCCATTAACACACGATCAATTTCTAAAAATTCTCGTTGTTATTTACGAAGGTTGCATCATCGTGAGCCAGTGATTGAGCCACAGTCTTTTACTGGGCTTTGAGAAGAGGTAGAAACATGCACCCATTATACGAAGAAGAATAGTGAACCATTTAGTTTCAAAAAATGAAGAAGAAATCACTTAGGTTTTCATGTTTATATCCTACTGTTTGTAGGGGTTCATATTTGAAGAATGATAAGGTTGCACAAAGAAGGCCAGCACTTACATGCTTGCACACATGTGTTGCGTTTGAAGAAGCCTGAGTTTGTGAATGGTTGTGAGAAGAGGGAGTCCGCATGAGATAAGGGGTTCAACCATTTGGGTTTGATAAAACACACACCCTATCTATGTGAAAGAGTAATAAGAAAAATAAATAATAGGAATAAGATAAGAGGTCGAGTGTGTGTGTACCCGTTCGGGTTTAAAGAATCACACAAAAGAAAGAGAAGAGGAGGCTGTTTGTTCTCACACAAGAAGAAGAAGAGGTGAGTGCATGCATGCATGCACATGCATACGTGAAGAAACTTAAATAAAAGAAAAAAAAAACAAGTGTGTTCACATGTGTAAAGAAGAAATAAATGCAAGAGAAGGTTCAACCTAAATGACACATGCATGATCACATGCATTCATGAATAAGAGAGAAGAATTAAATTTGACGATGCCAAGTGAGCCAACCATCATTGCCTAATATTCACATAGGTATTTGTGATTCTTTACAAGAAAGAAGAAGAATAGTTCATTTGGGTGTTTCACTAAAGAAGAAGAAAGTAGAAGAACTAGTGTAGTTGGTTTTGCACTAAGAGAAGAAGAGAGAGAAGAAGAGAAGAATTGCTTTCCTACTACTTTGAAAGTAATCAAATGAAGAAAAATAAAATAGATCAAGAGAAGAACCTACCTTTTGAAGAAGGAAGAAGACTGTCCTAGATGGAAGTATAAAGAACCATCAAGTGTAAGGGAATATCCTACTTGTTGCAAGTTGGAATAGGATTATCTCTTTCCCTCCTCCAAGTGTAGGGAGACACACTGACTAAAGGATTGTTTTCCTAGTCAAACCAATGTAAAAGCATATCACTTTATAGCGGATAATCCATGTACTGGTCATCACCATACATGGTAAGGATTGACTACTCACATTGAGTAGTGAACCTTGTAAAAATATCATGTGCATGCTTTTACTTCTTTCTATTATTGAATGCGATAGGGAAAAGAGAATAAGAGAATCAAGATCCTAACAGGTCAGGAGGTACAAGGATAAAAAGTTGGAATTGGTTTAAAAAGTCCCCAACACCAATTCACCCCCTCTCAGTATTATGTATATCCCAAACTGGTCCTCTCATATTTTATCTCTTTAATTTCTTTATCTTTATCCTCCTATTGTTTTTTTCTCAAAATATATTCTGAGTGTCACCCCAAAACCTGCACCTTTAACACGACCATATTTTTTTGGCTACTTCAAGGTCACCAAAAGTAGGTGTTCATCTGGTACATGTGTTGATGATTCCTATGACTAAGTGGGATAGAAAATATAGGAAAATAAGTAATCATTATTATGTAATAGCGATTTAAATAATTTTTTTTATTATGTCATACTTACACATGTTTACCACACTTTTGTGTGTTTTCATCTATTAGTATCCCATATTTATTTACCCGTTCCTCCTTCCATAGCACATGGCATGGGATGGAAGTGGCTTTGGATTTGGATTCATCAATTTGCATATAAACAGAGGAACATAATTATGCTGTTATTTTATGTGACATAAATGTATTATGGTCTATTTAAAATACATACAATTTTTTTTCAAGTGAAGCATACCCCATCCTTTCTTTACGATTAGGGTACATTAGTTTTTCTTCCCATTCCTTATTTTTAGAACTCAGTTTCTATTTCATAAATAAAAAATTTTCAATTAAAGTAATGAATAAATTTATTGTCAAAAAATATATTACTATCCATAATGTACCTAAAAATACACATCCACATGACAACTAGTAAACACATATCACACTTCTTGGGTTGTCAGGTGTGTATAGATAAGCGGTGGGTGTGGGTTTATTTTCCCTTCAGCATCTTTAAGATGAAATCTCATCGAAATTGTGTGAAATCCTCTGTGAATCTTTCCAAGAATCATTAATACATATTTATTGTGGGATTCATCTATTTTAAATGCACTCTGTAAGGGATGAAGAAGTGTAATTAAATGATTCATTATTTTATTTTTTTAGTAAAATAAAGAAATGATATCATAATTCTACCATAATATCTTCTTACATCAGTGTATTAAGCATGTGTACAACTTGGAGCCACAAACATACATCAATCAAAATGTATTTCTGAGTGATGATTCCAATATAACTACTGAACATGGCCTTGTTGGGGTTAACATTCCGGCCTTGAGTATTCTATCCAACCTCATATTTGACGCCTTAATTATTTTTTCTAACATTGTCAAACTATGGGACTTCTGTTTTTTTGCATCACCAGTTCTTCATTGCCTATCATTTCCTCGGATTCAATATCATCAATATGTTGTTCCTATGAAGCAGTGGAATTTCCACATGTAGATGGTCATTGTACCTCTGTAGTGGAAGTAGCAATAGGTTGAGAAATCTATTGTTCCTCAGGATTGGGAGCACCAACACATGCAGGAGGTTGTTTTTCCTCATGATTGAGATCACCATCATGTGCAGAAGTCATTATCTGTAGAAGTGGTTTAACATTTAATTTAGATTACATAAATTTAATATCAAACAAATAATAAAACGAGGTAACACAATGTATATTACAAAAAATATAACCTAATTATTGAACTCTATTTTTTTAAAGGATAAAGGGATTTGACCCCTCTACAGAATATCTAAATCCCTTCATTGTGGTCTCATATAACATAAAAAATGTTGTCTATATTGGGACTATTGTGAAATGATTGAAACATCCCAATGAAAGGGTCATACTCAGTTGAATTTTCATTTGACCCTTCATTGGTTTTGGTCATTAACATAACAATTGAACACTTTCGGTTTGCGTTATACGGAACATAAAATACTTTTACTACCTATGATTCCATTATAAATGGTTTTTTTGTACCCTTCCTTACTAAAATCAACTTTCATGAATCCAAATTCATCTATTTTAACAGAACTCTTGTTATCAATCCACTTGCATTGAAAAATCATCATTTGGAATGTTGTATCATCCAACTCCCATATTTGTTTGATGATTCCAATGTATGACATATTTTCATAAAATGGATTCTATCCTTAGTACCAGAAACATTCATCACTTCAACCATAAGTGTGACTCCACTATTTTTCATGGTACTGTCTTCATCATGTGAATTTGTATAGAATGTGTAACTATTAATTACATAACCATTATAATACAATACATACACACTTGGTCCTCTGTCTATCCATCAAAGTTGTTCTGAAATTGAATCTGTATTTTCTTCTAACTTTTTACAAATATGGTTATGAACCATCCTATAAACTGTTGATTATGTGTATTTGATATCCATATTTTATCCCTTGATGGATTAAAATGCCTAATAACTTCTTTGTGGGTTTCAACATATGGGAAAAAATCTAAAATATTATGAAAAATCTAAAGGCGGTTCTACTCACAATCTATAATATTGATTATGACAACATCACTTCTAGAAATTCCTTTAACTACAAGCTTCCCAGTGGGACAAGATTTTAGTAGACCAATGATTTCCATACCAAACATGTATTCGATGTAGAATTCAATGACTTCCTCAATGATATATCGCTCTACAATAGAACCCTCTGGCCAACTTCGATTTTTGACATACCCTTTCAAAATATTCATATACTGTTCAATGGGTTACATCCATCTATAGTGTACATGACCACATAATTGAATCTCTATCACCAAGTAAACCATATAATGAACTATCATATCAAAGAATATTGGCTGGAAGAACATTTCCAATTCACATAATATGATGGAAATTTATCTTTCTATAGTCATCAATTTTTCCGGGTCTATAACTTTGCTGTATATAGCTTTGAAGAAGAAACATAGATTGGTTAATGTATGATGAAAATTCATGGGAAAAATGAAACATAAAACTATAGGAATTATATCTTGCATAAAAACATGGAAGTCATGTGATTTCATACCCTTTAACTTTAAATTATTCATTGAAATTATATTCTTGATATTTGATGAATATCCCTATGGAAACTTTACAACATTCAAGAAGTTGAAAAATTGATATCTCTCTTGTCTGGAAAGAGTGTAAGTAGATGGAGGAATAAAAGTTCATTTTCCCCCTTCACTGGTTCCAACTCTTCTCATATTTCCATGTCAACCATATCCAACCTATCCTTAATTCCATCCTTTGTTTTTTCAGGTGTGTTTAGAAATGTGTCAATGACACTATCATATACATTTTTTTCAACATGCATAATATCAAGAAAATTTATAATGTACAGACAGTTATAGTATGGTAATTTAAAAAAAACTAAAGTTTTTTTCCAAATGATTTTTGTAATGTTTTTTGAAAATGGTTTACCAAAAGCAGTGTCCACATCTTTTACTTTCTCAAACAGCTGATCACCTATTAATGGAGACGATGCTATAAATTCTTATGAACTTCCATCAAATGATATCATCCAAGATCGGTACTTATTTTGTTGGGGTAGAACTCTACGATGTCCTAGAAACACAGTTTTCAATGAATATTTCAACCTAATTGACCATGTACCTTTTTCACAAACAAGATACCATTGATTTCCTTTAATGCTATATCTTAAAAATTTTTCATAAGTAGTAAAGTCATTTATCATCCCATAAAACATGGATCCCAACATGAAATCTTCATTTCTATAAGAATTATACAACCTAACACTTGAATCCTATAATAATTTTAAATCCTCAATCAATGGATCCAAGTAAACATTAATACCATTACTTGGTTGTTTTGGTCCTCATATAAACATAGATAACATGATGTATTTTTGTTTCATGTATAACCACGATGACAAGTTATAATTTACCAACATAACTGACCATGTACTATGAGTGATTATTTGAAGACCAAAAGGATTCTTTTCATCTTTAGATAGCACAAGTGAAGGTCTCTCAGCTTGTTTCCAAAATCAGGATACTCATGATCAAATTTATTTTACTGAGGAGAGTCTACTGGGTGACATAGTTTCCCATATTTATTTCTTGTATCTGTGTGACACATCAATTTCCCTGAAGTCTCCTCAATTCCATATAGGGTCCTAAACCTTGGAATGATTGGAAAGTACAATACCACTTTTATAGGACCATATTCATCTTTCTTGTATCGAGAAGCACCACACTTTGGGAATTCTGTAAGTGATATTTGGTCCTTATGAAACAGTATATAGTCATTCAGGTAGGCACTTATTCTTTCAAAGATCATACCCATCAAGCATATCATTCATCTAGCATTGTATGTTTGGATCAGGGGCTCATTATCTTTTGGGATCATGTCATTATAGAGAGTAAGTAGTTCCATAAAACTGGCATCACTCCATCTGCTTCCTGCTTTCAAATTATACAACTTTAGTATGGCTAACAATGCTATATATTTAGTGTAACAAGAATAAAATAGAATTTTTTCACAACTATTTAACTTCTCAAACAATATTGGGAAATCAAAAATTTCATCTTCAACTATCCTTTTCATTTATTCAATACGATCTTCATCATCATTCACATTTGTAATTACATCCTTGATACGGTCTTCTTCATTTTCCACACTTGTAATCATACCATATGATCCATAAAACACAGTGCTATCCCATCAAATAGCTCCATTCACTTTCCCCCACGTTTATTACTACATTTATAACTTTGATCTATTACATGATATATAAAGTTTTCTTCAAACTCCACTAGACTAATTATTCTTTAATAACAATAATATAAACCTGAAAAAAGGATTTGAGAAGGGTTATATGCATGATCTTTTGAAAACTTGATGAACTCTTTCACTCCATCTTCATACACTTTTGTCATACGATTGAAACCCATCCATTATTTATTCATATCCATCCTAGTTGGTTTAGTAATATTATTATTTAACAAAATAAATACACAAATGATGCTCAACTAGGGTCACCATCCAACTATATATCCCTCTCATAAAATCCAATGGAAGCGAAACAAGCCAAAAAAAACCTAAACCTATAAAATATAGGTGTGATCTAAAAGTCCAGTAGGTCACCACAACCTACCAAATATAAGAGATCACTTTCGTATTACATCCTAAAAAATATAGTTTGAAATACCTTAGAAAAATAAACATTTTCTATAAAGTTTTACCAAATAAGTAGTAACACATAAAGGTGTGTTAAACCCCTTTTTCTAAAATCTTCATTAAATGAAAACAACCACTTGGAAAACATTTTCCCTTATCCAATACCTCTTGGTCAAATCACCATTTTAAAATCTAACTTTAAACTATTTCACAAACACCCATTTTTTAAATATATATTTTAAAACTCAAATAGATTTCCAACTATCACACAGCTTTCTAAAACATGTTTGAAAACTAACCATTTCCATAAAACTAGGCATGGTGGCCTAAAACCCCATTTTCAATACCCACACATTTTTGGAGTTTCAAATACAAACCATTATAACTTTTTTCATTTGATAACATTTTTCAAACTCATTATTAAAATAGTTTGAAAACACTTAAAAATCACATTTATTTTTTCCTTCTTTAAAAACCTTTCACAAACCCTTTTCAAAAAATATGAAAATAGAACCATAAAAATAAATAAGAAAGCATGTGATCAAGCACCACTATGTCAAGTCACAAAACATGGGAAAAAAGACCAGAAAATATATGTCAAGCAATAATATAAATACCAGGGGATATAATAGAAGTAGATAGATAAAACCCCTAAACGATCCTAAAAAGGATTATAGTTTCATGGACATCGTCAATAGGATGTATTAATAAAAGGACTTGAACATGAGATAAGGAAACAAGGTCTTCACTACTAAACCTATCTATTGGTCAAAGTGAGTATCTCAAGAGTGGGGGTGGATTAAGTACCCAATAAAAATTTCTATCTAAAATAGATTATTTTGAAATCTCTCAAATGTTTCAATATAACCCAATTTATCAAAATAAGTAGCATCATATAGATATTGATCTTTCTAAAGATTTATCTAAAGATTGATTACGTCTCGAATGAATAATATTCAATATTATTGGATGCTTTGAAATTAGTTTACTTGATCAAAATACTATATTATAAAAAATTAAGATAAACTATCAAAGTATATATTTTGTTTACAATTAAACAATTTATAGTTTTAATGCATAAATAAAGTAAAAAAAATTAAAGCATACAATGAAAATAATGAATACAAGAGGTTAAATATCAAGTTGAGGCTTATTACTCTCCACTTGGTGAACACCTTACACCAAGTAGTTTATATAAAATAAATTAAATGATATACAACCTGGATCGGGTTTTACAAAAGTTAAAAAACTGTCCAGGTCACACATGACCTCTTCCACAGTTATACGTGGGAGAAAAAAGAAAACAGGTCACACAATGACCTCTAGAACTCTAATCCATGGAAGAAACAAATATGAAAAGATTTTGAGAAGATATCGAGTATCTTTTAGTTTATCACAGGAGACAACGTGCGTGTGGTAAAATAGAGTATGCACACACACTGCTCAAAATGTAATAAATATAAACAGAATAGAGAAAAATATAAGAGTAGAGTTTAGAAGTGCTCAGTCTATTGCAATAAAACTTGTGAATCATGATTTGATTCAGTAATGAATCTTGAGTTGGGTTCTCTTGAAAAAATTTAGGGAAACCAAGTTTCATAGTCTCTTGTTCTTTTTCTGGAGGAAAGCAGCAAATGTGAATGTGTAGTTCAACTTCCCGGTTGAATGTTTACAACAGGTGATATCTTCTTTTTTGCAACTAGGTTATGATCTATGTGTGTTCAGGAATTTTTATCTCTTATATTGCTATAAGTTCACTTCATCTACTATTTAATCTCACTTATTATCTACTTGACTATATGAGGGAGTGTGCTTCACTTTTATCAGCAGTAATAAGGAGAATATTCGGATCAACTACTTCCTCATACTGCACATTCTAAAACCCTCTTCAATGATTTCCATCGAGAATTTATGATACAATCATTAAAATATTAAATGGAATTAACTTTAATAAATATAGCCGTTAGAATAATGTGATTCAAAAAGACAAGTTAAGAAAATTAGTAGCGGTGTCTTTGATTGGTGGTGTCTCACTCTAAGATATGTTGATCTAGCGGTATGATATTGGTGGTGTCTTAGACTTAGCCAAATTTCCACTATTCTATAGGTGTATCAACTAGCAGTGTTTGGTATAATGGTGTGTGGTCTGATAGTGTCGTAGATTTAGCCTAAATTTCATGTTGGCAGTATGACATTGTTAGTGCTTTATTTGGTGGTATCTCATACTTAGTAAAATTTTCATTCCAAAGGCATGACATCCCGATGGTGTGTCTAATGACGGTGTCTCATACTTTTTCAATTATTCAGTCCAATTGTACGACATTATACTGGTGTAATATCTTGGTGGTATCTTATACTTAGTGAAATTTTTATGCCGGTGGCAAGTCATGGACAACGGTGTCTTGAGTTGGCGGTGCCAATCACAATGGGCTCTCATCCTTAGACAATTTTATCACCTATCTTAGAGTAATGGAATATTTACAGATAAATATGAAACTCCTTAATAACATCAGAATCTTGATTTTTTTATCATTAAAACTAGGAGGTCAACAATCCCCCCCATTTGATTATCACAAATCATGGCATCAAAAGTATTACAAATGTTTAAACATGATATCCAAGGTAGTATAAATCAGAACATAGCATTCTCAGTAGGTGCAGATGGCATCATAAGAAAATAAGAAAAGAGTAAGTATCAAGATAAGTATCATGAATAGAAAGATTAAAAACACATACTATCAAATAAAACATAGAACCATAATCTGATAATGTTCTCCAAAACAAATATTACATAAAAATTCTCCCCCTTTTGGGATTATCAAAAAGGTAAATACACACATTATAAAAACAAGGATAAAAAACAAATAAGAAATATTAGAGGCATTCAAAATGATTACCAAAAAGTTATTACATCCCAAGTATCATAAAAGAAAAACTGTCTAAGCCAACAAAAAACAATGTTCAAGATGTAGCAGAGGGGTCCATTGGTGCTTTAAATTTATCCTTGTAATTATCTTTCTCCTTATATGAGGAAATAGAGTGAGATCAAGGTATAATAGAGGGAACACTAGATGAGAGTCCAAGTATAGTCCTAGGATGATCTTCCACGATAAAAATTGGCTAGATTTATCTCAAAGATTGAGCATGAGACATTGGAAAAGGTTGTAATTGGGTAGGAAAAGGAGCTATAGGATCTTGAATAACTCCTGGTCTAAGAGACAACTAAGGGGTAAATGGGAAAACTTTATGAGCAACAACTTCTTGGCCATGAACATGAAGAAAAGGCTTCATGAGATTTATAAAATCAATTATGATTTTACCACCCCTTTCCATCATACTAAATAAATATGATTTCTCTTCCATAAAATGGTTCAATACTAGATTCATATCCTTGAGTTGTCTTACTTATTCTTTGAAAGCCTGATTCATATGAGGTATTATCAAATTTTCATCCAAGAATTTTAAATTGGCATCCATTGCATGATCATTATAAATCCTAGAGAGATAATACTTAATGCCTTGGTTATAGTTTATCAGTTAGATTTCATGTCATGGGAATAACTGGTAATCAACTTCAGAACATGATCAGAGTTATACTGAATTCTGATCATGGTCACTTAGGGTTGATCAGTGGCACTTCCAGAAGCACCGGATGAAGCAACTCTCATCTCATCTCTAAAAACTATTCCGATCTAATCAACATCAAACACTAGATGAGGAGAAGGATAAACATAAGTATCTAAAGATGTATCCTTAATAATTTTAAGGATTCCATTCAGAGAATATTTAAAATCAGAATTCATTTCTTCAATTAAATACTTAAGGGATTATAGTTCACCACTTATCCACTTATTCTCAATATCTATCTCATAAATGTGATGCATCATATTTGGTTGGATATGTTAAATAACCAACTTGAATATATATCTTGCATATTTGTTACAAATAAAATTATCTTGAGGAATTCGATTATTTAACTTCAAAGAAAAATCAAACATCAACATTTTACCAAAATCATCCAAGTTGCCTTTAGTGACTATATCAACTGGAAAAGAAACAGGTGCCTAAGAAGGTTTAGGTGTAGGTGTTCCAACAAAATCAAACTTTTCCAATATCCCATCAAAATATACTTGAACTATCAATGATCCCTTAGGATCTCCTTTAATTAAAACCTTAGATCTATCACGTTTTGGTGCAATCCTACTAAATTTTTCCCATTGTTCAAACATGGGATCAACCCATATTCCAAAAACCTTAGTAGCTACTAGAGAAAAGGCAGGAGGGACCACAATACCAGGTACAACCATCACTGTCTCAACATTTCTGAGAACATATTAACTCTTTCCAGCTAAAAACTATACAATGGATGTAGGGATTTATTTTAATTTTTGATCACCTATGCTCTGTGCAACAACACTGGAAGAATTGGCTTCTAACCGTGTACCAAAAGTAGGTGCATATAGCTTTTGAACATCCTTTTTTTGAACAACATTAGCGGATTCACCTTCCACATTCTCATCCATAGGAGGCTTATGAACATTTAAATCAACTAAATTTTTATTCCCAAATTCTTCCTCAATAAGATCCTTTTTCTCTTGTTCAGATACATGCTTTTCTACAGCAAATACAACTCCCATTTTCTTAGTCATTGTAGAATTAGATATTTCTTGACTAGTGGAAAAATATATAACCTCAAATTCATTAACAGTTGGAGATTCATGAACTATTTAAACAGATGGGGATTTCTCCCCCTCAACAAGTGCATCCTAAAGCTCTAGAGGAATCTCCACTTATTTTATTTTGATTTGTCCACTTGCACCATTTTGGTGAGATTCTTCATCACCACGATCTTCACTTCCATTTCCACCTTCATTTCCATTCCAATTTCCATTCCCATCTTCTTATACCTTTTATTCCTCCTCATTATCATCATCATCTTATTCAGTGGATTTTTAACTTTTATATTACTCCTCTCTAGATACCTAAGTATCTTCTTCATCACTTTTAACTAGATTTTCTCTTTTTGGAAACCTACTATGTGGGCTAGGATCTCCAAAGGTAATGGGAGAAAATTTTGAAGAAAAATTAAGGTCACTCCCTACATAAACAAATGGTTCCTTTTCCTCTTCTTTAGAAATAACTTATTCCTTATCATCATCAAAGTATTTGACCACTTCATCAGGCTCTAAGCCTAGATCAAATTCATCCTTTGGTTTGGTTGGATGATCAACCAGATTATACTCAATATATAATTTCTCAGAATCACCAACCCACTATTTATTCTAAGGGTTTTAGATAATCTTCAATCTTGAACAAGTAACACCTGTAATACATAAACCACTGTAGTCGATACTAGACTCTCTATCCTTAGCTACCAGGACCTTGGCCTTTAACATGGCAGAAATCACCTTCAGGTAGATCAAATAATTAGATATTGAGGATGGATTGGTCATCTCACACATATGCACCATGATATATCTATATAGATTTATATTGTGACATTATTTCACCATATAAAGAATATAAAAATCTTGGTACCTTAGTTTTGTGAAATAAACCTTTCTTGGGCATAGCATGTGCTGAAAAAACTTAAAGAGTAACCTATGTTCTCTATCCATCTCTGAGGCAATAGGCCTTCTGGTTGTGTCATCTCTTGTCAGCACAATAAGAGAATCCTCATACATAAACAAGTCATTGGATTCTAGAATTTTCCCTTGGTAGTCATCATAAAGACCATAATGAGGTACACCTAAACATTTATCCCATTTACTTGATGAAAAACCAAATACATGTCCTTTCAAACTAATTCTGATCCAATCATCACCATATTGATCAAATGAAAATTATACATGTTGATAAAACTCATTGACCAACTTAGGGTAGAAAGGTATTTCTTTAGAGGAAAACTACTCTAAAAATACTTTATTCTTGAGTAATTTTAGTACCAAAGACTTACTAGACAACAACCACTTCAATTCAACTTCCTTTTCAGGTACAAAAACTATGTCAGAAATCTTAGGGTTAACTGGAGAAACTAGAGAAGGTGAAATCAAATCTTTATTCTGATTCATAGAAGATATATAATTAGAAGGAGAAATATCAAAATCATGCTTCATTATCATCATTCAAATCGACTCAGAAATATTGGTTGAGGGTAGGAAAAGATTTGAAATCCGAGAGGCAAAGGGTTTCACTAGGCTCAAGAGATATATGAGAGTATCGCACGGGGCTCAATGTATGTTGGGAATATAATAATTCCATTTTAATATCATTTGGGATATTAGGTATTCTAAAAGAAAATTTATAATTGAAATTGACATCGAAATATGAGTAAAAACATGCATCAGGTTACAGGAAATAACATAAACTAGGAAATAAATCGACAATTCAAAATATCGAGAAATAGAAAAACTTTTAAAGGCATGAAAAGAAACAACATGACATAATAATGGTATGACATAGAAATAGTATGAAAATCCAATGATATGAAAATCCAATGACATGAAAAGTGAATGGCATGACAAGACAATGACATGACAAGCCAATGACATAACAAGCCAACGACATGACAAGACAATGACATGACAAGCCAATAGCATGACAAGACAATGACATAACAAGACAACGACATTTAAACCACAATGGTATGTCATAAAAAAGTAAACTTAACTAAAATTTATCATTCCTAAATCATGTTTGATATAATTTAAGAGATTATTAAAAATATTATCTAATAACTGATGTTCTATTCCAATAAATTCAAGAGAAATATCTTCTTTTTGAAAAAATGGTCTCTCAAAAAGTGATATCTTAAATCAATACGATTTGTTCTAGAATGTGAAACAATATTCTTTGAAATGTTAATATCACTTGTGTTTTCATAGTTTATGGGGACATGTCAGAATTGATATCCATAGTCTAGTAGAGTGTGATTCATCCACAAAATTTGTGCTCAGTAACTGTCTGCAGCTATATACCCAGCTTCAGAAGTAGACAATCCAATGTAATTTTTCTTTTTACTACACCATTAAACTATATACTTTCCTAAAAAGTGAAATGTTCCAAAGGTGATTTTTCTATCTAAATTACATCCATCAAAATCAGCATTATAATAACTTACTAAATCAAATTCTTATCCTCTTGGGTAAAACAATCCTAAATTGGTTGTATACTTAAGGTATTTGAAAATTCTTTTAACAATAATAAGGTGTGAATATTTTTGGTTTTATGGAAAATGATCACACATACACACACTAAACATAATATCTGGTCGGTTAGTAGTCAAGTATAGAATAATTCCAATCAAACCTATGTAACTAGTTTTACAGCTTCAGTAAGATCCAATTTACAGTTGGTACTCATAGGAGTATCAATACTCTTAGTGCTATCCAAGTTAAAACATTTTAGAAGATATTTTTTGTATCTAATTTAATTTAAAATAATTCCTTCTTTTTTTTAGAAATCTGAAATCCAAGAAAGAATTTGAGTTCACCCATTAAACTCATTTAAAATTCATTTTTCATCATTTTAGAAAAATAAATACATAAATAATATCTTGAAGACCCAAAAATAATATCATCAACATAGATTTATACTACTAATAAATATTTTTAAATTCATTTTATTGAAAAAGTAGGGTCATATATTCCCTTTTAAAATCCTTTTAAAATTATAAAATTTATGAGCCTATTATACCAAGATCTATGATCTTATTTTAAACTATATAAATCCTTGGTTAATTTAAAAACTTGATTCAGAAAATTTGGATTTTGAAAACAAGGGGGTTGTTTTATAAAAACATAATAAATTATAAAACCAATTAAGAATTCACTTTTGAAATCCATTTGATAAATCTTGAAATATAAATGTTATGCATAAGCAAGTAGAATTCTTATGAATTAAAGTCTATCAATAGGTGAAAAGGTTTCCTCATAGTCAATTACTTGTTCATGGATATAAATTTTTGAAATAAGTCTAGCCTTATTTTTTACTATAGTTCCCAACTCATCAACTTTATTACTAAACACCCATTTAGTGCTAATAATCAAGGTGTACTTGGGTATATCTACAAGTTCCCACACTTTGTTTCTTTCAAACTGATTCAATTCTTCTTGCATTGTTATTACCCAAAATTCATCATTAGTAGCTTCATTGATGTTCTTAGGATGAATCTAAGACAAGAAATATTGATGTTCAACATGATTTATAATAGAATCTATATCTTTTGTTCCTATATTTATATCACCTACAACACCATATAAAGGATTTTACTTAATGGTTCTAACATCTCTTGAGAAATAGGGACTGTTCACTTCTGGATTTTTAGGTTTATGTTTTGGAAGTTCTGGAAATTCTTCAGAACTAGATGATTTTTTGGCTTGTTTTAGAGAAAAATCTAAAGGTTTAAAATTTAAATTCAGAGAAGATAAATTATCCTCATGTTTTTCTAAGGAGGTATTAGGCTCATGTGGATTAGTTTCATCAAATTTGAAATGAACAAATTCTTCCACAGTTTTGGTATTCTTAATGAAAACTCTATAGGCTTTACTAGATATTGAATAACCAAGGAAAATTCATTCACCAATCTTGTAGTAATTTTTTTAAGATTATACTTAGTATTAGGAATAAAGACTTTGAATCCCAGAACTCTAAAGTAATTAAACTTAGGATTCCTATTATTCCATAAATCATAATGGGCCTTCTTAATGATATGTTTGATCAAAACTATATTGATGATATATCTGGCTGTATTGATATCTTCTACCAAAAAATAGATAGGTAGGTCATACTCATTCAATATAGTACAGACCATATCTTGTAAGGTTCTATTTATTCTTTAAATAAATCCATTATGATGGGGGTCCTAGGAGAATAGAAGTTACGAGTGATCCATTTTGTGAGAAAAATGATTTAAAATATTGATTTTGAACGAACATGGTCACTCCTTAAGGTTTTAATCCTAAGTCCACTAATATTTTTTACATACATAGCATACTTGGTAAATTAAGAGCATGCTTCACTTTTTGTGAGGTAGAAAATATACCCAAGTATATCTAAAGAAATCATCTACAAAAACATAAACATAGTGCTTCCCATTTAGAATTAAAACTCTAGAAGGGATAAAAAAATCCATGTGAACCAACTCAAGGGGTTGAGAATTTGACACTTATTTTTTTAATTTAAAAGAAATCTTGTGTTATTTCCATTTTTGATAGGGGCTACAAACATTACCAGTTGAAAACTCAAGCTTAGGTAGATCCCTAAATAACCCTTTCCTAGTTATCTTCCTAAGTGAGTGAATGTTTTAATGGTCTAGTCTTTTATTCCAAATCCACGACTCTTTGTGAAAGACACTTAAGCATGAAACATTTTGAGAAATAAAATAATTTAAATCTATATCATAAACATTTTCTTTTCTCAAAGAAGTAAAAATTAAATCATTTTAGAATCATAAACATTTCAAGAATCATTATCAAACTTAATATAAAAACCATCATCACACAACTGATAAATTCTAATCATATTATACTTTAAATCATAAACATATAAAATTATAGAAATTAAAACTGAATTTTTGTTACCAATATAGCCTAGGTCGATGATTTTTCCTTTTGAATTATCACCAAAGGTGACATGTACACCATCAAACTTTATGAGGCTCTTAAATCATGAATAATATCCTGTCATATTTCTTGAATAACCACTATCTAAGTACCATAGAAAATTAATAGAGGTCTTCAAACATTTTTCCTACAAAATAAGTTTTAAACAAGAAATTATTTTGGTACCTAGATCTGTTTAGGTCTAGAAATATCAGTAATAAAGGATTTGGGAACACACATTTTCCTAATGGGTTTCCTGTAAACAGATTTCAAACTTTTAGAAATAAAAACCTTGTTAGGTCCTTTTGAAAAATGATTAGTAGTATAACTTTCAGGTCTAGATTTAGGAACAAATGTAATTTTACATATTCTTATATTTCCAGGCTCATATACTATTCCAGTAATATATTTGGGAGAAACTTGTTTTCCCAAGATCTGTGTGAGTGTCTCTCTACTATTTGAAATTTTTTCAAGATCTTTCTTCAATTTCTCTTTTTATAGTTTAAGTTTAGGGCTTTCTTTGAGAAGTTTAGAATTTTTCTCATTTTCTATAGATAGTTAAGATTTTATATTTATAGTTAGAGTGTGCTACCTCTTAATAATTTTATACTTATACTTTAATTCATTGATGGTATCCTCTAGCATGTTGCAGTATTTGAATAATTATTCATTTGAAATATTATCATCATTATGTTATTTATTTTTAGAATTATCATACACATGCACATGAAAAATACAAGAAACAGTAGGTAAATAAATTACCTCACCGACTTTAGTCATGAAACACATATTAGCTATGTCTGCATTTTCTTTAAATGAAGAATCCAAATAACTTGAACTATATTCAGAATCACTCCAGGTGGATTTCATATCCTTTTGTATCTTCTATAATTTTATTTATATTTCTTTTTGTACTTTATCTTTAGACAATCATATTTTATGCATCCTTTCCTATTACATTCATAGAAGACAACTTCCTTTAGACCATCATCCTTCTTCCAATATTTCATACACTTTCCTCTATTCTCATAATTTCCTTCATATTTTGATTTTTTTAAGAAATTTTTATTTTGGTAAAATTTATCTAATATTATGTCTAGGTTATCCATATTCTCATCACTATCATGAGGTGATTCACTATCACTAGAACTGACATCTTGTACCTTATCTTTCTCTTTTTCCTTTTTTTTATAGGGGTAGTAGTCTTGAAATCCACTGAATTTATTTTAGGATCTTCATATTCTTTATGGTTTACCTTTAATTCGTATTCATATATCATAAGTTTTCCAATAAACTCTTTCACAGACAGTTTACTTATGTCGCATGATTCTCTGATTGAAATTGATGTTCCTTTCCATCCTTTTAGTAGGCATTTTAGTAGTCTCATAAGCTGATACTTATCTAACACAAGTTTTCCAAGAGAGATCATTGTGTTGAAAATCTCAATAAATCTAAGATAAATGTTAGAAATGGGTTCATCGAGCTTCATTTTAAAATTATCATATTTAATAGTATAAGTATTAAGCCTTGTCTCTTTAACACTTGAAGTTCCCTCATGGGAAACAGATAGAGTGTGCCAAATTTGAAATGATGTTTTACATACAGAAATTCTATTAAATTCCTCATATCTTAAATCACAATAGAGGGAATTCATAGATTTATAATTATTATTATATTTAACTTTATTATATTTAGCCCAATTAGCTCTAAAATTAGTAGGAAATTATTATTTATCTTCTATAGTAGACTAGATTTCAAATGCCATACTTTCTATATAAATTTTAATTTTAATATTCGATTAAGCATAATTTTTTACATTGAAAAAGGGAGGTCTGTTTACAGTATAACCTTCTTGTAAATAATCCATTTTAAATAACTAAAATTTTAAATGATAGAAATTTGATATTTTTAAAGTACAACTAAAATCACAGTTAAAACTATTTAAAAAACTTTAACACCAAATAAAGAAAACCTTTGATACCAAATATTGGACAGATTGAGTATCTTAAGAGGGGGGGGGGGTGAATTGAGTACCCAATAAAAATTTCTATCTAAAATGGATTATTTTAAAATCCCCAAAATATTTAAATATAACCCAATTTATCAAAATAAGTAGTATGATATAGATATTAATCTTTATAAATATTTCTCTAAAGATTGATTAGGTCTCAAATGAATAATTTTCAATATTACTAGATCCTTTGAAATTATTTTATTTGATCAAAATACTATATGAACACAAATTAAGACAAACTATCAAAGTATATTTTTTTTATAATTAAACAATTTACAGTTTTAATATGGAAATAAAGTAACGAAATTAAAGCATGAAATAGAAAGAATGAATACAAGAGGTTTAGTCTCAAGTTGATACTTATTACTCTCCACTTAGTGATCACCCACCATCAAGTAGTTTATATAAAATAAAATAAACGATCCACAACTCGGATCAAGTTTTAAAATAGTTAACAAACTGTCTAGGTCACACACGACCTCTTCCATAGTTATACGTGGGAGAAAAAAGAAAACATGCCACACAAGGACCTCTACCACTCTTATCCATGGGAGAAACAAATATGAAAAGAGTTTTAGAAGATATCGAGTATCTTCTAGTTAATCACAGGAGATAGTGTTTGGGTGGTAAAATAGAGTATGCACACACACTGCTCAAAATGTAATAAATATAAATAGAATAGAGAAAACTATAATAGTAGAGTTTAGAAGTGCTCAGTTTGTTTTAATGCAACTTTTTAAGTGCTCAGTTTATCAACATCAGTAAGGATAATATATGGATCAACTACTTCCTCATACTGAAAATTCTGACACCTATTTCAATTCTTTCTGTCAAGAATTTAGGAGACAATCATTAAAATAGTTAATGGTATTAACTTTAATAAACATATCCATTAGAACAATTTGATTCAAAAATTTATGTTAAGAAAATTAGTGGTGGTGTATTTGAATGGCGGTGTCTCACCCTAGAGGTATGTTGATCTAGCGGTATGATACTGGCGCCATCTTAGAATTATCCAAATTTCTACTATGCTAGTGTCGTCTCAACTAGTGGTGTCTATTCTGGTGGTGTGTGGTCTGACAGTGTCTTTGACTTAGCCAAAATTCTGTTTTGGCGGTATGACATTGGTAGTTATTCATTTGGCGGTATCTCATACATAGACAAATTTTCATTCTGACATCATGACATCCCGACAGTGTGTCGATTGATGGTGTCTCATACTTTTTCAATTGTTAAGTCCAATGGTATGACATTCTGGAGGTGTAATATCTTGGTGGTATCTTATACTTAGTGAGTTTTTATGCTGGCGGTGAGTTATGGACAACAATGTATCAAGTTGGCAGTGCCAATCTCAACAGTGTATCATCCTTAGACAATTTTATCACCTGTCTCAGAGTAATGGAATACTTATAGAGAAACAGGAAACTAATTAATAACATAAAAATCATGATTTTATGATCATTAAACTAGGAGGTCAACACTATACACACCTCCAGAAGTCCCATAAAATTAGGTATTAAATAATAAACATCCCCACATTGGATCCTAAGCTACAATGGCCATACAAGAATCAAATGGGATTAATAGGGTATCACACTTTTTATAAAAACTCATTTTTATAAAATTTCAAATGGGCCTTCTCTTTTCAAAACATTCTTTGAATTACAATCCATTTTATCATTTATAAAATCCATCCCAATCTAGTCTTCAGACCAATTTTAACAAAACACCTTTTAATCTCAAATGGGAATTTACACTACCCATTAAATATCCATTGAAAAAAATTCATAAACACAATAAGTTTCAAAATAAAATCCACATGGGAAAACACACCCTTTTGAAATAATCCATCTCATTTGGAAATATTATAAGCTTTAAACTCCCCACAATGTGGATATAAAAATTAACCAAGGCTAAAAAAGTGTTTTTAAATATAGATCACTAGGGTTAACTCACCAATTTAAAAATAAAACAACATTTTACAACATTTTTAACACTTTAAAATCACCCAAACTCTTGGTTTGAAATCCAATTAATGCAAGAATAATTTTTAAAACATCAAGTTGGTGATTACCACTGATTTTAAAACCAAAATAAATATTTTAAAAAATCCATTTAGGGATTTTCCCAAACATTTTTCATCGAATATCATTCCATAAAAAGGGATAAAACCACTTGGAAAACACCATTTTTATAGCGCGATCTAGACTGCATAACTCTTATGTGATCTGGTTAAGTTCTATGTGAAAAAGAAAGAATTTTCAATTATTTTGAGTTCCCTTCTTCCAATACTTAACTATTTTTATTACTTCTTAGAAAAAATGACACTAGAACAAATCACATGGGCTAATAGAATAAGAATATGGTAGATTGTTTACAATGTTGATTTTAGAAAATTTCAAACCATTCCTTCAAAAAACTATTATCTTTTGGATCTAATGGCATTGATATTTCAAGATTACTTAGTGCCAGATAGGATTTCCATATATGGATTCCGATTTATGATGGATTCTCCCATTCCAGCACCATGCCTTAAGTGACAACTCTAGATGGGTAATGAAAAGTGTTAGATCTTGATACCCATTGCTACAAATCCATTATAAGGAAATCCACAATTACCCGTAATCTAGGGTGGTCATTGAGTTGCGATCTTTTCCCCTAATGGTGATAGTGAGTGATGAGATCTCAAAGGGGATTACCTTTCAAGGAGTGATGACGGTAGGGAGTGATGGTGGCAGGGAGTGACACCGGTAGGGAATGACGCTGACATGGAGGGAAGGCGACAGTACAGGGAGCGATGAAGGTGAGAGAGACGACGTCAGGGAAGGGTGGAACGATGATGGCGATGATGAAGGTGAAGGAGAAGTGAGGGAGAGAGAGTGGAAGGATAGGGAGAGATGATGACGGGGAAACAATACAGTTCTGTGAAAGCTTTGAAGGCGCAATGGAAGGAGACCGTTAGATTTATTTTTATAAAATCGAGGGAGGACTTTTTATTACAATTTTTTATAAAGTGCGGATAAAAGTATGTTTTATCAGTGATAAAATAGAAAGCGATGATAAAACCTATCTTTATAAGTGCTTTTATAGCGCTGATAAAGGCACATCTTTATTAGTGCTAAAAAAGTGATGATAAAGATATACTTTTAATAATTTATTTATATTATTATACATATTTATAAAATTATATATATATTTTTTAAAATAATTATAAAATAATTATAAAATTATAATAACTGTATTTCTTATATTTATAATTTTATAAATATATATAATTAATATATTAATTATATATAATTATAAGATTATAAATATAATAAATATACTTATTATAATTTTATAAATAAATAAATAAATAAATATTTATAATTATAACTATATATATATATATTTATAATTTAAAAATTATATTAAATATATATTTATTTATAGTTCTAATTATAAATTAATATATATATATATATATATAAGGTTTATGGGGGTATAATTACAATTAAACACACACACATACCTCACACACATGCCAGAAAGGTAGGCCATATCCCCCAAGGGGATAACCCACCTATCAAGCCTTATTTATTCAATACATAGTTCGCAGGTCCAGTGGGCATGAATCCCATTACATGGCTCATAGAACCAGTGGGCATGAAATCCCATTACATGGCCCATAGGCCCAAATTATAACCTAAAGGCCCATCGGTGAGTAGTGCTGCTATAGTACCTGGGATGCTACAATACTCGTTATAGTGCTGTTGTCGCTACAGTTCCTGATATTGTGCCCACCATAGCTATAGTGCCGCCATTACTACAATTCCACTGCTGCTACGGTACTACTACAGTGCTGCTACAGTACCTACACTCCATGGGTTTTAAACCCCCAACCTAGATGTAGTATTATGGGATGCTCACCACTGAGCCAAACCCCAACTACAAACGTGTTATTGGGTAACGAGGTATAGGTGGGCACCCCACCTATATATATATATTTAAATAATTATAAAATTATAACAAATATATTTATTATATTTATAATTTTATAAATATATATAATTAATATATTTATTATAATTTTATAATTATTTAAATATATCTATATTTATTTAGAATTATAATTATAAATATTTGTATATATTTATAAATATATTTATTTAATTATATATATTTATAACTTTATAAGTATAATAAATATGTTAATTATCATTTTATAATTATTTACACAGACATATATATTTATAATTATAAGTATAAATAAATATTTTTATAAATATTTTTTTATAATTATATATATATATATTTATAATATTATAATAGATGTATCTATTGTAATTTCATAATTATTTAAATATATATATATAGTTATAGTTATAATTATAAATAAATATATTTAAAAAGTATTTATATATAATTAACAATTAAAAATTATAAATATAATAAATATATTTATTGTAATTTTATAAGTATTTATGAGAACATAATAGATTCATGAGTATAACATGAATGAATCATATACCAAGTAAAATATAGATCATAAAAAGCGAGTCATCACATATACGGACAACATAAATAATAGTAAGGTAGTAATGTAAAATGAATATTCATGATGAATAGATAAAATATGCACCTCAATTATACTCATGCATCAATATATTTATTGACCCAATTCACTGGAAACATATATTTATTTAAATAAATAAATAAATAAATATATTTATAATTATAATTTTAAATATATATATATTTCAAAATTATTTAAATAAAATTATAAATATAAAATTATAAATATAAAATTATAAATATAAAATTATAAATATAAAATTATAAATATAAAATTATAAATATAAAATTATAAATATAAAATTATAAATATAAAATTATAAATACAAAATTATAAATACAAAATTATAAATATATAATTATAAATATATAATTATAAATATATAATTATAAATATATAATTATAAATATATAATTATAAATATATAATTATAAATATATAATTATAAATATATAATTATAAATATATAATTATAAATACAATATATATATTCATTATTTAATAAACTTTATTATAATCATATAATTATTGAAATATATATTTATTTAATTATAATCTTATAAATAATTTTTTTAAAACATTATATATATATATTTGAATTATTAAAAAATATATATTAATTATAAACTTGTGTTTTTTATTTAATATATATAAATAAACATTATTTTTGAATATAAATATAATAATTTTATATAAATTAATAATAATTTTTTATTTTTTTATCAGCGCTAATAATAGCATTGATAAATCCCCCCCATTTATGAGTTCTTTTTTCTTAGCGGTGATAAAAGTCGGCTCTGCCCTTGCGCCGATCTGTGGTAGTGTACATTATGTAGTGGTATTTTTTAATACATGAGAAAATTAAATATTATTCAAACATGAATTTGTTAATCATTTCCAACATGCAAGAAATGCCGTTCAAGTATGGTTTAATTTATGTTACTATATGTAGCATATAACAACTACCTATAAAAACATATTAAATGAATTGATGACGACTTATCTTGAGAAGACCAACCAATGTTTGACCAGAATTATTTATTGAAATTATTTTGTAATTGGTTATATAATTTTTAATAATTAAATTTAATTTATTCATTGATGACATGTTTATCATCCCTCTCTCTAAGAATTTAAGGACCTAAATATCCATGGTAAATTGTTAGGAATCTCAAACTCCTTAAACCTGCTACATATATGTGAGTAATATTGTAATGAAAGAGGATTCCGTAAAAGGTGACAATGTTTGGTGATGGATTTTTACACCACAAATGAAAGTAGGATAACAATTGTTGAAATCCAAGACAATAAAGGCTCAAAGAGTTCTCCCCCTAAGTCTTGGTTGGTTTATAGTATAATGATAAACCAATTCATAGAAAAAAATTATAAAGATCAAGTAACATTTATTTAACTAGAACTAATTAAAAAACTCTATGCATTTGATAATGTGGTAAATATATATATAATATATTACTAAATCATCTTTATAGGTAATCATGTCTGCATCCATATATTGCAACAAAGAAGTAATTTATAATGATCAGGGTCCTAGTTATAATATACCACCGAAAATAGTTGCTAATCTTCATGAATATATAACATCTGAAAAAGTTCGTATGAGGATTCCTAGTCATGTAAAACCGAGGTCTGTTCAATTAAAAAAACCAATCATAGATCAATATCTTCAATATGTTGACCACTTATTAAATATTGCGTATCCTCTGCTCAATGATAAGGATTAGGTGGAAGCATTATCATTGTTTAGGCAAAAATGTAATCATGGTTTAATGGCATTGCATGTAAACATTTTTGTCATTGATAAGGTGAAACATAATTCTATATAATCCTTCCACGAGAGATCTATTGAAGCCAATCATTCAAAACAATACAACTAAATATATTATCATATGACTTTAGTATAGAGACTACAAATCCAAATATTTTAAGGCATGTAATATCAAATAATGTTAATTATGAACATGGAAACCATAATATCGCGAGAAATATAAGAGACATCATTATCGATACTCCAAATTTAATGAATTAGATTTTCTATTATCAATAAGTATTTAATAATGCAAGAAAAGTCTAGGTAGGTGATAAATATGTGGTTAATCAACCTTCAGATATTCCTTTGTTAGGTAGCCAAGAACCAGGCATTGTAAACTATCCTGCATTATAGAATTCCTTAGTAGAGGGAATGTCATGTGCAGAAAAATTTAATTGAGACATCATTGAAAAAATTAGTGAATTCCCATGAATTATAGGCATTATAGGTAACACATTTTCCTCACATTATAACACATTACATGGTGGAAGAGAGTTTTTAAGTAAAAGTGCATTAAAAATGTGGTTAAGAAATACCACAAAAGTTACATTTTTTATTCATGGTCGATGAGTCTAAAATGGGTAAATACATAATTTGATGTGAAAAATATGGTCTAAAATTTAAATTTTACATGTGGATAATATATGATAAAACTTTTACATGTTGATATATTTCAATGTTTGAAGACCCACATACTTATATGCACTGAAGCCTATTGTAGGATCATTCTACACTATATGTGGAATTTATATCAACTATTATTATTGAGAGTATAAAAATATGTTAGGATATTCCTATGTATCTCTTCTAGGAATGAATACTACAGTTGTTTAAATATAGGATATCATATGGAAAGGCTTGCATTGGAAATTAAAATGCAATTGTAAAAGTGTATAGAGATTAGGATGAATCATATAATATTTTTCCACAGTTAATCAGATTGTTGTATCTCATCAATCAAGTCATTTATCATCCTAATACTATTGAGTATTTCTCCTTGGGTAATTAGCTTGATCGAATAATGGTGAAGTTCAATAGGTTATTCTAGGCATCTAGGCCATGTATTTCCACATTTCCTTATTGTAAATAAATCATTTAGGTGAATGAAACCTTTTTTATGAAAGTCATAAATGTGCACTACTCATTGAAACCTCAAAAGATAGTAATCATGCTTCTATACAACTTTCCTTCTCCATTGTTGATAAGGAAAAATTTGAATAATAGAGTTGGTTCTTGTCTTGTATACACACCCATGTTACGCAAATCCAATGAGTGTGCTTGATATTTGATCATCATCGAGTGATTATTGAGGTTGTTAATTATGAGGGAATTTCATGGTGATAATGTGATACTTATCATTGATATTGTATCATATAATTTTCCAGAAATTTCCATAATAATTTTAAATATGAATAAATAAATAAAGTGATCATCAAGTTTTTTATCTTCCCCTAAATGTATATTTATTCAAATAATTTTTACTATTCTTTTAAATACATTCATGTTGAATTGTTTTAGTGTATGAGTTGTAACGAGGAGATATAGCTGGGGATCATCATGTCTTTAATATATATATAGATCACTATGCAATTAATGTCACATCAATAAGATACATATTATAGGATGCATTATTATTAATCATATATGGCTATCAGAGTGTATCCCTCGTTTTAATATGCATGTTTTCATGCCATTTCCTATGGATATTATACATGACTACCTACATTTATGATGATATGTTTATCCATCCTTCTTATGTAAAAGACAAATTTTTAAATCTATATTATGAAACTATAACTACAATTATGTTATCTATAAGTGGATAAAGATATATAAACATTCATATTCTTACAGACATTATTTTCACACTTGTAGAGCCCAGTGTATCATGAAAGGACACTGAGAGGGGGTAAAGGTGTGAATTAATGCATCCAACTTTTTCCAAGTTTTACTTTTCCTTTTTATTTATCCCCTCTTGTTACTCGAACCTATTCCTTGGTTAAGAGGAATGAATCAATTGATGCTCACTCAACCTTCACTTACCATATAGTAAAAAAATAGACAAGAACAACAACACACAATATTTTTAGAAGGATCATTACCTCTTAGAAAACATACTCCTTTTCATGTTTGACTTTTTTGAGTACACATATTTTACCATCACTTTAATTTTAAGTGATCACAAGTACTATTCAAGTTGCACACAATGGTTGGGATGGTATCATCCAAACCCCTCAGGAATGTATCATATACTTCTTGAATGTATGAAATTGTTTATATTTTTAACTATAGTCTTCAGGGGTGTTATTTATACTAGAAACATTAGTTCTTCAAGCATATTCCATGAACCGGTGAATATGTCTTCAACCGCTAAAGAGTGATTAACACATACACATGTAGGATGACCTTGTTATCCACTCAGAATCACTATGATTATTTACTAAAAGTAGTTCTTTAAGAGTCTTGATGAAAAATATAAACAATAGTAGAAACATTATTTTCTTTGAAAGACGCCATGTCTGTACAGGTCTTAATTTTCAAGGGGGAATTTGAATTTTGAATTAGCAGAGGGGTTATATTTTAAGCTAGTGTTTGGAATTGATTTTTTAGAGTTTTAACACATCAAATAAGTGTTTCTATATGAGGTATAAGGTTTTGTAGCTAGTTAGGAGGATCAAGTGAGCATCATAGTAGGGCTTGGGTGGCTTTCCTACTAGTTTGTAGCAGCCTACATACATCGGCTTTCTAGTGGCCTAAGCAGTGGCCTTGTTCCATTCTTGGGCTCATCAACTAATCGATAAGGTATATTAAGGGAGAAATTACCAATTCCCCCCTTATGTGTCTAGATAGAAATACCCTTCTTCCTACTTGTTTTGTGTACATGGAATCCACCTTTTCCCCTCTTCTTCATCTTCTCCCCCTTCAGTTTTGGGGTGTTTTTGGCACCGTTCATCAATTATCTAATGTAAGTTTTCTCCTTTATTTTCTTCCTTTGATCCCATCCTTATTTATTTTCTAATTTCATCTTTATTCAAGTTCGGTTTCTTGGATGATTCCACTAGATCATGGCAGAATCATCTCAATTTTATGGGTCTTCTGCTCAGCCCTTGTAGAGAACATCCCGAGACAATGTATTCATGCCGTCAAACATTGTTTTGATGATGTATTTCACCATATTGATTTTACAATATTTTTGGATTATATTTAATTAATTTTTAATTAATTTTTTTGTTATAAATTAGGTACTTTTACCAAAATAATTTCAGGAGTTTGCTATAAATGCTCCTTGGGTGGTTGGTTCTGGTTCTAGAAAGTGGGCGTCGCTTGGTGAGAATTTAGGCATTATGCCTATTTTGAAAAAATTATTTAAATTAATTATAATTTTTATAATTAATTGTTTGGAAATTATTGGCATGTTTTAGGGAATCGGGTGGATGGAGATGAATGGTTGAGCAGATATGAGGCTTGGTTATTCTTAGGTAGGAGATATTAGGCATCTAGTTAAGTGGGAAATCTTTGAAATGATGTAGGTGGTCCTCATACTAACCCTATGGCTTTATGCATGATGCTATATGTGTGTATGTGTAGTCTCATAACTAAGATGACATACCAATTTTCATTAAATGAATTTATTAATTTAATTTAAATAGATTAATTAAATTTAATTGATTAGCTTACGTGAGCATCAAATAAGTAAAATGGAATAGAGTGCATAAGCCACAACAGACCCAGTGAATAGGATTGACACCGTGACGACTGATGGATGAGGCTTGGACTAATTTTATTCCTTTACACTTGAACGCCTAGAGGGGATTTAATCAAATGAATTTAATTGGATAATACTTAGTGTTCCTTGCTTATTCTCCATTGAAATCGATAGGCCTTAGTAGTCCATGCATGACTCTAGTGATCACTAGTAAAAAAACCTTTTTTTACATTGGTTTTTAGGTGACGTTATTGTGAGTGACGTTAAAAATATGATTTTTTATGTCGTTTATTTAATAACCGACGTAAAAAATGGGGTTTTATGGTTTTTAACATCGGTTTTTAAAAAACCGACGTGAAATACATTTTGGAAATGGCGTTAAGAAGCCATTTTTTACATCAGTTATTTAATAACCGACGTTAAAAGTTATTTTTAATGTTGGTTATTATCTAACCGACAAAAAAAAAATGTTTACCATATTGTAGAAAATTTCCTAATCTTTAATTTGACAGGTCATAGAGCTCAAACGGAATTACGGATCCAAAGTTATGACCATCAGAAGTTTGATATTTTTTTCAAGGAAAGATTGAATGAGGCAACCATAGCTTCATCTTAGAAAGAATTTTTGAATCCGTAGGGGGATTTTTAGTTTTACCATGATATAAAGAATCATCCATCATTATAATAAATTAATAATTGTTAAATGGTATATCAATTAAGAAAATTACTCATAGAAAATATAAATCATGGGAAAATAATTACAAATACCATGACAAGGTCGCAGAAATAAGAAATCGTTGATTCAAGTGGAAGATCAAACAAGTTGATTCGGTGGAATGATGTTGGTTGAATGAAATGATTATAAAATAGTATATTAATTAAGAAAATAAATCATAAAAACCCTAAATCATGGATATATGATTAAACATACCTTGACGAGATCGCAGAAAGAAGAAATAATTGATTCACATTGAAGATCAAAAGAGTCGATTTGGGGGAACGATAATGGTTGAAATAAATGATCGTTAAATTATGATATGCGTATAATGGAAACATATAATTGTGATGCTAAGAGAAAACAAGATATTAAAAATTTTAGGTGGCAATTCAAAATTTCGATGCCGCGATGTAAAAAAATTGAAATTTCGCATTCACGGGATACTAAAATTATATTTCACATCGGTTTTATGATAACCTACATGAAAAGATATTAAAATTTTCACTTATTTTTCACGTCGGTTATTATAAAACCGACGTGAAAAATATATTTTATGACTTTTTAACATCGTTTATTTAATAACCAACATGAAAAACGTTTACAAAAATGTAGTTCATTTCCTAATCTTTAATTTGACAGCTCATAGAGCTCAAACAGAGTTATGGATTAAAAGTTATGGCCTTCAGAAGTTGATCATCTCTAAATAATGTCTTAAGGAAGGATGACTTCTGAAGGCCACAACTTTTAATCCGTAACTCTGTTTGATATCTATGACCTGTAAAATTAAATATTGAGAAATGAACTACATTTTTGTAAACTTTTTCACGTCGGTTATTAAATAATCGATGTGAAAAATTGATTTTATGACCTTTTCATGTCGGTTATTTAATAACCGACGTTAAAAGGTATTTTTCACGTTGGCTATTTAATAACCAACATGAAAAAAGTTTACAGAAATGTAGTTCATTTCCCAATATTTAATTTGACTGCTCATGGAACTCAAACGAAGTTACGGATTAAAAGTTATGGTCTTCAGAAGTTGATCATCTCTAAACGATGTCTTAAGGAAGGCCATAACTTTTAATCCGTAACTCTATTTGAGCTCTGTGACCTGTCAAATTAAATGTTGGGAAATGAAATAGATTTTTGTAAACTTTTTTAGGTCGGTTATTAAATAATCGACGTGAAAAATACCTTTTAACATCGGTTATTAAATAACCGACGTGAAAAAGTCATCAAAATCGCTTTTTCACGTCGATTTTATAATAACTAACATTAAAAATAAGCGAAAATTTTAATATATTTTCATGGAAATGGATTTTTCACGTTGGTTATTAAATAACTGACATGGAAAAGTGATTTACATTGATTTTACACATCGGTTATTATATAACTGATGTGAAAAATCAGATAAAATGGATTTTTCACGTCGGTTCTAAAAAACCAACGTGAAAAGGGGCGACATAAAAAAAGGTTTTTGTACTAGTGGATACCTTGGAGCCCCTAGGATTATTTAATTGAACCCGAGAGAGTGTACCTCTCCCTTGATGTGTGGCTACCATATTGGTAGACCTTAGGTAGACTATTGATAGATTAGGTATGCAGACTGACCGAGCATGACCCCATACTTTGAGATGGGCCATGAGACACCTCTATAGACTATTTACAGTATGGATTACCCTATGAGACTTATGAGGCCATACCATATACAACACTACTAGATAATGTGATTCCCTCTTGTTATGGGTGTTGACGATAGACTCGATACTAAGACCGAGGACCCAAAGTAGGGTAATTTTTCTTATGTATTGATCTAGGGGACCCAAGTATGTGGCCCAACAATTATTTGACCTGGGGTGGGTGTGTGACACATGAGTAGAGATAGTTAAAAGTGTCACATTAGAACCCACATATTTCTTGGGATTCGATGGTATGTGGATAGTGAGGAATGGTTTAGAAATTCATCCAACCCTTGCTTCTTTTTATTTTTTATAAATGATATAGAAAATGCATTTAGGGGTAGTTTTTATATTATTTGAGAAAGAAAACTCCCTTGGGGATATGTTTATTTTAATTGAAAGGAAAACTCCCTTAATAGGGAGATTTTTGATATTAAAGAAAACTCCCCTAGTAGGGAGGTCTATGATACTAAAGAAAACCACCCTATTAAGGAGGTATGTGATAAGATATAGGTCCAGGAAATGAGGCATTATGTATCTTTGGGTAATGAGGGCTGGATACCTATATCCTCTATTATAGGTGGTTGTGATACGATAAAGGTTCAGGTGATGGAACATTTTGTATCTCTAGGAAATGAGGTCATAATACCTACATATTCCTTTATAGGTGGCTGTGATATGATAGATGACCAGGCACCAGAGTATTATGTATCTTTGGATAATGAGGGTCTGATACATGTATACACACTTATAGGTGGGTTTTGATATGATAGACATTTAGGTATCATGCTAGATCATATGATTAACCAATGAACTAAAAGAGGGTGGGGGGGGGGGGGCAGTGAATTGTGGCTTATAAAATTCAAACTTACAATTTTCCCAACACCTTTAAGAAAGTTTATTAGAAAAACTATTGTACTAGTATTCTTTGTAAAAACTGTGAGAAACATTTTATAACAATAAGCATAAAATTATCTAAACATACATAATGGAAATATGAAAAACATATAAAATGGGAGTATAAAAGTAATAAAGGTTTTATAAATAACATAAATAACTTTTAGAAACTAACCTAAGAAAGTTATTTACTTTAACCTCAAGTGATAAGGAAATATATAAACTCAACATTAGGTATCCATGACTTAACTTGTTGTAAATTATATCTTCTAAATCTCAGAAATCATTGTTCAGAATGATTGAACAAAATTTGTTTCCTTATCTATAGGAACCCTTGACCAAGATGATTGAACAAACTATGTATCTCTATCCCCAAGAGCCCTTGATCCTCTATATCAGACAAAAAATAATTAAAATAAAAAATATTAAGTTATTTACAAAGTTAAACTCATAGAAGATTCCGTAAGAAAAACTATGAAAATATTACAAAAGAAGAAAACTCAGTAACAAGATGTTACAAACACAGAAAAATAAACTTTAGATCACAGGTATAAAAAAGATTAAAAAATCTTAAAAAATTCCATTTCTCCTCGAGATTTTAGTTCTATTTATATATGATATCCAATGGACAGATTCTACATGTCTCTGGATTAGTTTCAATGACATCAGATAAATTACTTCTTCACTCAATAGGTTCAGCACAACATCAGTCTATCCAATCGTCATTATGTATTTCACCATTATAATGCATAGAATGATCCATCCGATAGAAATTAAATACTTCATCCAAAAGCATTATTCATCTTCATTTAGTAGGCTTAGTATATGTTGCTCTGGTAGACTTCTCTGTCTTCGTCTGATGAAGTTTTTACTATAAAATTTTATTACTTCATCCAAGGGAAAATGTAGTACTTTGTATAATATAATATATAAACCTTCATATATAATAGAATTTAAATACATCTGTCCAATGTACCTTGTACATGTTTGTCTACTATACTAGGTACTGATATCTATTTGATAGAACTAATATTCTTCATCCAATAAAACTGAATTTTTTCCTATAAAACAACTTTATAAGTAGGGAAAGATAAACGTTAAAAACATATAAACAACTAAATAATGAATTTTGATTTTAAAAAGTAAAGGTATAAGGAGGTATTTTAACTTAATAATATCTCCCTTTTTGAATATCACACTACACAACACTTGAGTGAAAAGTAGATTTTTTTGAAAGACTTACTCCCACTAACTTACATAGATTTTAGGAGTTCTTTCTTTATACCTTTTATCTCCATATAAATTTCAAGTTCTTTAACTTTATCCTTTTAACTCCCTTTTTGTTTTTTGAAGTGGACTTAAGGGAAGGAGATAAGTAGAAAGAGTTCCCTAAAATGTTAGGAAAAAAATCTAGGAAAAAAATTGTTATGATTATAAGAAAATATAACATCCATACAAAACATAAGAGAGTAACAACATTCAACCAAAGTGATTTTAGTTTAATTATTACAACACATTAATTATTTCAAAGAAAAAATCATTCTTTAACACACAATTTATTTTCTATCACCTTAATATTTATTAAATCATCTTGAGTTTTCTATGAATTTTATACTATTTAATAAATATTTTCTACCTTATCCTTCAAAACCTCAATATTATTATTATTCTTAGAATGTTATTGATCTTGTTTCCTAAAAATAGACTTTATATCATTAATGAATCTTATATAATATCTTACTTCAATGTTTTTATTGACAATATACATTGAGACTATCTTAGTTTCTCTTTTGATCCCTGTAACTTTTTCCTTAAAGAACTTAATATCTACCTATGTATAAATCATCCATATTATAATGTTTTTCATAATTATTAACTCTAATAAGGTTTTGAATTTGAAATCTTTAAAATCATCCTCATTATAAATAATGGTTTTATCAAGATGTTTCATATAACTTGACCCTTTATTCATATATAATTTTCCTTGAATATATTTTCAACGGGCTTGGATATATAAAAAGACTTCGATAATTCATTCAAGCCTCTTTATTACTTCATTGAATTAATTCATTATAATACAAATCCTTTTTTTATCTTTTATTGGGATCATAATTAGTAGAGTTGAATCTATTGGAAAAGTTTTCTCTCTAACTCTTAGTGGTGTGGATTCTTCTTTTTAAAAAAAATGAGATTGAGATATTTCCATAACATCTACCTCTTCATCGGACTAGGATTATGCTGATGGATTAACATTATATTCTTTCTCTTCATCATTAAAAGACTCTTCTTCTTGGGAACTAAGGGATAATTATTCTTCATATTGCACTAATGGATAGGTTTAAGTATGGACATAGGTTTCTTCAAAATCTAATGACCATTCTAACTCTTTAAAAACATTATCATTCTTCCTTAACATTTTTATCTTCACTGGTGCTCAAAAATTTATTATAGGGTGAGAGGATTTTCCAATGAATTATTTTTATTTTTCAATTTCTCTTTAAATAGGGTTTTAAAAAACTTTATCACCAGATTGATCACTACCTTGATCAAGTACAACTTTCTTTCCCATGTCATTCCTATCAAATAGAGTAACAGTTTCATCATAAGCAGTCCATGATTCTAACTATGGATCAGTAGGAGGAACAATAGATAAAGGATTAATTGTTATAAGAACCTCCTATTAATTCTCAACATTACAATATAGAAGAAATTATTTCTGATTTCTCTCAAATTTTTCATGAGATAATTAAATTTCCCTTAAGACTTCTCTTTCTATTTTATACTTCTTATCTTTCATAGCTTGTTTCTTATTTCTTTCTTATTCTTTCAAATTACCAAAAACTTTCTCTTTTAAAGCCTTACCTTTTATAATATACAAACCAAAACTTGGATACCCATATTTATTTTCACTTTTCTTTTTAATGAACATATATAAATATTCACCAGTGTGTTTTTCCTAGGAAAGTATGGATATTTTCAAGAATTTTGAGAAACCCTCCTTTTATTAAGAAATTATTTTCTTGAGGGATTTATCTCCTTTATCAAGAAAACCTTTGGTTTCATTTTCTATGAAACTATTAAAATTAAAAAAAATATAATCCTCAATGTTTCAATTGTTTTATCACCAAATCAAGATATTTTTTCTTTTATTGAAATGAAATCATTCTTAATGTTATGGTCCTTCATGAAGTTGAACAAAACTTTGTTGATAAACATTGGTTAAAGATGAATTTTTAGATTTACCGATCTAGCCATTAAAGGTCCCGGGCGTAGCAGAAGCTCGTGGGTGGATGTTCCCACTTGACTTTTTGTCATTAACAATGATCAATCTGGGATCAATATGACGATAAAATCCAGACTCCATGGATCGAATCACAAAAATAGACAAAGAAGAAGAATAATCCCGAAACCACAAAGGAGGATCATCATCGGTTGATTATAATTAATTTAATTAATTTAAAAGAAGTACCTTTTATAGCATTATTTCTTCGTTGATATTTCTGATAACATTTTGATGTGATTCGTCATTGCATCACATTATCCAAGTATAGACTTCCTCTAGCGGTGATCCACATGTGCACCACGTAAATCTAGACGTCGCCAAGGGAATCTTCGGGTACTAGCATGGAGAAGACTTTGCTTGCATTGTTCGCCTTAGATCGCTTTGATCTGATGGAGGAGGATCTCTCTTGGTCTTGAGATCATTCTTAGAGGAAGAAGTTCTTTCGTCCTTGAGATAATTCTTCAGAATTGTTGTGTAAAATGATTAGGGAAAAGTGTTGGGGTTGTGAGGATATTTATAATCGGGTTTGAGGTTAGAGAGTTATGACAATAAATAAATGCGTTACGCAGTTTATTTATTTCATTAACTCTTATTGAAACCCCCATGTAGAATCATTAATTCCTTGACATGCGTCCACACTGATTATAATAAATATCATTTAATAAAATGATATTATTTCCTAAAAATCCTGATTGAAAAAACTACACGATGTGTAATCATTAATACATAACATGTACTCGTTTTTCATTTCCTTTCCAAAATGAAAACTACACAACGTGTATATATTGTTTTCATTTTATTCTTCCTCCAACATTAAAACGATTTAGGATTCCTTGAATAATTATTAAACCACATATGAGAATAATATTTATTCTAGTTGAGATACTTGGATACACTTAGTGTGTGACCCTCTAGGCGTCTTTCTCGTTGGCATTAGGCGGGCTTGCCTAAAGTCCAAGATTACTGTCTAGAAAAGGGTCAAGGCACCCAAGAGAAAGAAGTTGATTCCATATTTATGTGTCACCTCATACGAACAATTAATGTGTAATTTAATACCTTTGTCTCAATATCTCATCAAGCAGGTTTCATGGAAGTGTCATAAACCTATATGCTTGATTCATCATTCTTTGACTTCTAAAAATAAGCTCATCGTGAAACCATGACCATGGAATTTGGATGACAGTTCTATTTCAATCAAAGGTCCCGAGATATCTACTTCTATAAATATGGAAGGGACAAATCCTTCCTCAACTTATACATTAACAACATGTCATTCATGACGCACCCAACGTACCCTACTTCCCGCCAACTGTCTTCATGACGGTTTTCGTCAGAAAATCTAAGTGTGTGAGTCATGACATGAGTTAATGATAATATTCCAGTCTAAGGACCATTACACATGCTCATAGATAGCAATGTACAATGACACCAAGACATGAAGAATTAATATTGGTAGGTCTGTTCTCATAATCTCCCATCTTGGAGATTACCAAGTGAAAAATTTATGAGAGAGAGTCTCATCTTCTTACGAGTACTCACACATGACGATCTGTATACTATGTGTCCTATCATAGTATGTCATCCAACCATAGAACTTTATTTAGGAATATTGTTATAGCATTTCAAGGTTCTCATCATAGCGGGGATCTTCCCTGACCTTATTAATGAACCAAATATTCCAGGACATCATTATATTATAGTAATGCAGAATAATGAACAATATATAATAAGTGTACATTCATGTAATCAAAGTATAAATAGTTGGTTCTTTGGAAACCAACTCTAACAAACTCCCACTTGGACTATAACCAACTGCCTACGAATTTTAGTTCGGTAGACCTCACGTGATGATCATGTTTCTGCCGAGTCAAGGCTTTAGTCAAGGGGTCCGCCACATTGTCTTCCATGGAAATACTGCTCACTGCAACTTCACCTCTCTGAGAAAAATCTCTTAAGATATGATACTTCTGAAGTATGTACCTTGTCCGCTGATGTGACCTTGTCTCTTTTGCAAGTGTCACCGCTATAGTATTATCACAATAGAGTGTGATAGGATCTTTACTTCTAGGTACTACATCCAGCTCTTGGATAAAGATTCGCATCCATACTGCTTCTTTAGCTACCTCAGAAGCTGCGATATACTCGGAGTCTACTGTAGAATCTGCGACCATACCTTTCTTTAATCTCTTCCAGCTCACTGCACCTTCATTCAAACTGAAGATGTATCCAGTCTATGACTTCATGTCATCTTGATTAGTCTAGAAACTAGCATCTACATGTCCTTTGATGACAAGTTCCTCATCTCCTCTATAAACCAGGAACATATCCTTAGTTCACCTTAGATACTTAAGGATAGTATTGACTGCCATCCAATGGCAGTCTCTTGGATCATCTTGATATCTACCTACCACACTTAATGCGTAAGCAACATCTAGACTTTTACATAGCATAGCATACATGACTGAACCAATCACGGATGCGTAAGGGATCCTTTCCATTTTATTTCTTTCCTCATGTGTCTGAGGACACATTTTCTTAGAAAGATGAATGCCATGTGACACTGGAAACAATCCCCTCTTGGACTGTTCCATAATGAATCTCTTTAGTATATTGTCAATGTATGTACTTTGACATAGGCCCAACATTCTCTTGGATCTATCACGATGGATCTTGATCCCAAGAATATATACTACCTCACCCAAGTCTTTCATAGAGAAGCATTTATCCAACCATGCCTTAACTGACTGTAAGACAGGTACTTCATTTCTAATTTGTAATATGTCATCAATATATACTATTAGGAAAACGACTGCACTTCCTCTAAACCTTTTGTATACACAAGGATCACATTCGTTCTTAACAAATCCAAATTCCATTATGGTTTCATCAAAATGAATGTTCCATGACCTTGATGCTTGCTTTAATCCATAAATGGATTTTTGTAACTTTTATACCTTGTTAGCATCCTTTGGAGTCACAAAACCTTTAGGTTGTGTCATGTATACATCTTCCTGGAGGTTCCTATTAAGGAATACTGTTTTGACATCCATTTTCCAAATTTTATAGTCATGGTAATTGGCAATGGACAATAGGATTCTGATGGATTTCAGTATCGCAATCGGTGAAAAGGTTTCATCATAGTCAATTCCTTGACGCTGTCTAAAACCTTTTGCAACCAGTCGTGCCTTATAGGTGCTGAATTGTCCCTCCATGTCTAGTTTCTTCTTGAATACCCATTTATTACCAACAGGCTTTACATCAACTGGAGGATCTACCAAAATCCAGACTTGGTTTTGGTACATGGAATCCATTTCAGAATTCATCGATTCTTGCCACTTGGAAACATCTGTGCCTTAAAATGATTCCTTTTAGGTAAGAGGATCATCATTTTCAACCAATAATGAGTCACCATCCTCGGTGACAAGAAAACCATATCGTTCTGGTTCTCTCACCTCTCTCATGCTCCTACGCAGTTCTTGTGTCTCTAGAATATATTGTTCTTCCTCGAGGCTTTGTGGAATCTGATCTTGTACCAAATCCTGTGTATCTTGAGCCTCAACTTCATCAAAGTGTATCTCACTCCCACTATCTATTTTGGATATGTGCTCCCTCTCAAGGAATATGGCGTGTCTTTCTACTATAAAATTTTTATCCGAGGGGTTGTATAGGTAATATCCCCTTGTTTCCTTGGGATATCCTATAAAGTTACACCTTGTGCCTCAGGGTGCAAGTTTGTTACCTGAGGAGGCCTTAACAAATTCTTCGCTGCCCCACACATGTAAATTTGATATCATGTCTTTGCATCCACTCCATAACTCGTATGGAATATGACCAATCAATTTTTTTCATTTTCAGAAGCCAGTTTAAGGAATACCATTTATCGATTTAGTTGGTACTTGGTTTAGTATGTGTGCTGCTGTTTGTAATGCATATCCCCAAAAGGATAATGTGAGACTTGCATGACTCATTATTGATCTCACCATGTCGAACAGGGCGTGGTTCCTCCTTTCACTTACACCATTCCACTGAGGTGTGTAAGGAGGAGTGAGTTGAGATGAAATCCCAAACTCCCGTAAGAAATCAATGAAGTCTTGATTAAGATATTATCCTCCTCTGTCTGAGTGGAGTTTCTTAATATTCTTACCAAGTTGGTTCTCAACTTCCTTCTTGTATTCTTTGAACTGATCAAAATAATTTGACTTATACCTCATTAAGTAAATATATCCATATCTACTAAAATCATCAGTAAAAGTTATGAAGTACAAGAACCCACCCATTTATTCAACTGGAAATGGTCCACACACATCTGGGTGAACTAATTCTAGAAGCTCTTTAGACCTTTCACGTTTCCCACTAAATGGGGCTTTGGTCATTTTTCCTTGTAGACATGCATGGCATACACCAAGTGGTTTTAGTTCGAAAGAATATAAATATCCATCTTGATGTAATTTTTTCAAATGTTTCTCATTGACAAGACCTAGCTAGTGATGCCAAAGTTGGGTGTGGTATGAGTCATGTGAATTAACTTTGTCATCGATTTCCATTACTTGGTTTGTGTAGTCTAACACATAAAGGCCGTTATATAAATGTGCCCTACCAAAACAAATTCTATATTTATAAAAGTAGCAACATTGATTTCCAAACTTGAAGATGAATCCATCAGTATCTAATCTGGATACTGAAATAATGTTTTTGGTTACAGAGGGTACATAATAAAATCCTTTTAATACCAAGACCATCCCGGTAGGCAATGTGAGGTGGTAGTCTCTGATAACTACAACAACGAGTCTGGCTCTGTTGGCTACGTGCAGATCCACCTCACCTCAGTCAATCTTTCTGAATCTACTTAGTTCCTGTATTTGGATACATATGTGAGAAACACAAGCAGTATATAATACCCAATTGGTATAAATAGATAGATTTAATTAGATAACAAATGAAACTGAATCTTCCCCTTGCTTCCTTGGATGAATGTAGTTTTTCTTTCGGTGGCCCTTCTTGCCACATGCGAAACAAACAACCTCATGTTCTCTGGACTCCCCTTTGATCTTCCTTTTCTTGGAAGGCCTTGAAGAAGCTTTGGGCTTAAAGTTCTTTGCCTCCCCTTTCCTTTTATTCACCATAAGGACAGAAGGATTTTCACACTTCATATCATTTTCCACTTGGTGAATGAGGATAATAAGATCAGATAGAGACTTCTCAATGTTGTTCATGTTGAAATTTACAACAAAGTTAGAGAAGCTCTGGGGGAGTGATGCAAGAATGAGATCAGTACCCAGTTCTTCGGGGAGTTTAAACCCTAGAACCTCCAAGCGCTCAATGTATCCAATGATATTGACTACATGAGGCCCAACTGGGGCACCTCTCCAAGATTTCTCTGAAATAGAGCCTTGGATATCTCAAACCTTTCCTGTCTTTCTCTCTCCTGGTATAGACCACATAGGTGCTCGAGCATGCTATAAACATCCATGTATTCATGAGACTTCATGAGATCACTACACATTGATGACAACATCAAACATTGAACGTCGAGTGCATCATTCAAATGTTGATCATAGACCAGGAAATCTTCATCACTCGCCCCTTGGGCAGGCGAATTAGGAAGTGAGGACTCCTGCACGTAAAACTTTTATTCATGGAATAGGATATCCCGAAGGTTCCTAAACCATTCCTGAAAGTTACCGCCGGTGAGTATATTGTCTTTATCCAGAATTGATCATAGGGAAAATGTGGTTGACGAGTTTTTCATATTGATTCTAAAAATTTAAAAGAGCATATTTATCAGTACCTTTTGATTACATTTTATGAAAAATAATAAACGAATTTATTAATTCTCCCACTATTTTATCATGTCCCAACAACCCCTACCATTGAACTTGGAATTCCTAGTTGCTTTGAAATTATAGTGGAAAGGATCCATATTCCCTTCACATAAACCCAATAAGGGTTGTTCAAGCTATTTAAAGGTATTTAGGTAGGAAGGTATTTTCCAACTATGAGATTACAGTTCCTTGATCTATTGAGTGGACTCCCCAATCTTGAAATATTGACTTGGATTTCCCCAACACTTGCCTCAATTTTATAAAAAGTCTATCAAGGGATACTCCTCTTGTTGTAAAATGTTTAAGTCAACCCGAAACTTTCATAAGAGGTTCCTTTATAAAAGTAAGTGTCCCAACAAGGGTTGGTCAAACACATAGTTTTATTGAGTCTTTCCCTTAATCAAGTAAAGGAAGGCTTGGTCTGACTTAATATGGTATTTGAGGGTTTTCAATCCTTTATGCATAGTTTCACATTATCACATGATTATTAATATTAAGTGATGCTTTCTTAAGTGATTAACCATGTTTTGATAATGTTTACGCATAGTCCGGTTTTTATTTTATTCCATCTTTTCATGCTTGTTTATTTCATTAACTATGTGATCGCGACAACACATACATAATAAATAAACCATGAAATTAGATAGAAATAAAATAAGATGGCATGATCACGAGCTTCTATTAGTTAGCTTATCTAGTGGTTTTGATAAGCTAACACTGACCTAAGGAAAAACACCTTGAACCTAATGGTTCATGTTTTGCAGCTCCCACCTGTCCATATTTGTATCTTCTTGGGTTGGTTTCGCCTCAGCTTCAGATTTTGAACCATCTCCTATGGCTTGGGAGATCCTCCATTACATGGGGTTTGCATTAAAGAAACCATGGGCACGCATGCCCTACATTTTATTGGAAGAATACTCACAGACCAATGAATTTAAATTAAATAAATTTAAATGAAACCATACACACACAAAGGGTCTTTAGTCTAGCTCATGATCATCCATATCATGCAACAACATTTACACATATTTAGTATTCAAATTCTTTTAATCATTCTTTTATTCAAGATAAGTCGCGCTTTAATTCAACTAATTATGATCTTATAATTAATCAATTATTTATATTAAATTCCTTTTTGAATTTACTTGAGATTCTTCTCATCCATATTCCTTGTACGGGTCTTTGTACTTTAGAGAAAACCTGGTGAAATTCCATTTCTGGAACGTACACGGCATGTAGGCTATATTACACAGTGTGTATTTGTTTTCACCCTTTATCTAAAGTACATGCCAATGGATTTGGCACATTTTCTGTACTTTGGAAATTTTGGAGTACATGATGTGTAGATTAATCTAACAGGGCGTGTACTTCCTTGTTACGCGGTTACCGGCCCGACAATCCCATGTACGCGGTTACACAGCTTCTCCTTGTACACGGTTTCACCTAGGCCAGATCGGACTACACGGTGTGTTGAATCAATATACACACCGTGTATTCCGGTTTCCACCCACTATTCAAATCTGGTCGACACAGTGTATTAAAAACTTATGTATGATCAATTCACATGGCGTGGTTTGGCGGACCAGTACCGGTTCGTTAAACCTAAGTACACGGCGTATAGATTTCACTAAATGCCGTGTATTCCTCTGTTTTATAGATAGAATGAGAGGCTCCTCCGGATGATTTCCTCACTTTTATTTTAATCAAAATTAAAATTAAAAGGTTGTTTCTATTATGTGAATCAAGAAATGAAGGAGGAATAACAGATATCGTTCATTCAGTTTTATAGAACGATTTATCTTGAATTGAATCAAATATAAATACATAAATTATCAATGAAAATTAAATAACTATAATCATCATTGTGATCCCTCTGATACCACTTGAAGGTCCCGGGCGCAGTGGAATCTCGTGGGTGGATGTTCCCACTTGACTTTTTTTCATTAGCAATGACCAATCCGGGATCATTACGACGATAAACACCAAACTCCACGGATCGAATCATAGAAATATACAAAGAAGAAGAATAGTCCCGTAACAACAAAAGGGGATCGTCATAGGTTGATTATAATTAATTTAATTAATTGAAAAGAAGTACCTTTTATGGTGTTATTTCTTCGTTGATATTTTTGATCACTTTTCGATGTGATTCGTCATTGCGTCACAGAATCCAAGTGTAGAATTCCTCTAGCGGTGATCCACATGTGCACCACGTATCTCTGTACATCGCCAAAGGAATATCTGGGTGCTAGCATGGATAAGACTTTGCTTACGTTGTCCGCCTTAGATCGCCTTGATCAGATGGAAAAGGATCTCTCTTGGTCTTGAGAGCGTTCTTGGAGGAAGGAGTTCTTTTGGCCTTGAGAGAATTCTCCAGAATTTTTGTGCACAAAGATTAGGGAAAAGTGTTGGGGTTGTAAGGATATTTATAATCAGATTTGAGGTTATAGAGTTATGATAATAAATAAACGCGTTACACATTTTATTTATTTAATTAAATCTTATTGAAACCCCCCATGTCGAATCATTAATTCCTTGACATGTTCCCACACTGATTATAATAAATATCAATTAATAAAATGATATTATTTCATCAAAATCCTGTCTGAAAAAACTACATGGCGTGTAATCATTAATACATGATGTGTACTTGTTTTTCATTTACTTTCCAAAATGAAAACTACACGGCGTGTACATTCAATGTACACAACGTGTATATCTTGTTTTCATTTTATTATTCCTCCAACATTAAAATGATTTAGGATTCCTTGAATAATTATTAAACCACATACGAGAATAATCTTTATTCTACTTGAGATACTTTGATACACTTAGTGTGTGACCCTCTAGGCCTCTTTCTCATTGGCATTAGGCGGGCTTGCCTAAAGTCCAAGATTACTGTCTAGCAACGGGTCAAGGCACCCAAGAGAAAGAAGTTGATTCCGCATTGATGTGTCACCTCATACGAATACTTACCATGTAATTTAATCCCTTTGTCTCAATATCTTATCAAGCAGGTTTCATGGCAGCGTCATAAACCTATATGCTTGATCCGTCATTCTTTGACTTCTAGAAATAAACTCATCGTGACACCATGGCCATGGAATTTTGGAAACAGTTCTATTTCAATCAAAGGGACTGAGATATCTACTTCCATAAATATGAAAGGGAAAAATCTTTCCTCAACTTATCCATTCACAACATGTCATTCGTGACGCACCCAACGTACCCTACTTCCCGCCAACTGTCTTTGTGACGGTTTTCGTTAGCAAATCTAAGTGCACGAGTCATGACATGAGTTAATGATAATATTCTAGTCTAAGGACCATTACACATGCTCATAGATAGCAATGTCCGATGACACCAAGACATGCATAATTTACTACTAGCGAGTCTGTTCTCATAATCTCCCATCTTGGAGATTACCAAGTGTGAACTCCATGAGAGAGAGTTTCGTCTTCTTACGAGTACTCGCACATGACGGTATGTATACTTTGTGTCCTATCATAGTATGTCATCCAACTGTAGAACTTTATTTAATAATATTGTTATATCATTTCAAGGTTCTCATTATAGTGGGGATCTTCCATGACCTTATTAATGCAACAAATATTTCAGGACATTATTATATTATAGTCATGCAGAACAATGAACAATATATAATAAGTGTACATTCATGTAATCAAAGTATAAATAGTTGGTTCTCAGGACACCAACTCTAACAGGCTTTATTTCTTCTATATAACTCAATATAAAATTCACAATATCAAATTTCACATATTAAATAGGAATTATAAAATGTAGATGTCTTGAACCTTCAATGTATCCCTATCACCTTTCCTTTGAATTAGAAAGTTTTGAACCTAGATTGACATAATTCTTACATTTAGTGAAAGATGTGACAACTTTCATATTATTTCATGAGGAAAACATAGTTTTCTCTACTAAATCTTTTTAAAAGGAACCAATCTTCTTTGGAATCATATAAGAAACAAAGGATGCTTCTCCTTCTAAAGATATCCCCACCAACTTATCAATCTTCTTGATATTTAGATCATATCTATCTAAAAATAAATTGAATTAAACATTCCTTAATCCTTATATTTCATTAAATTTTAAACTTAAATAGAAACCCCTTACTATGCATGGATAGTGTAATAAAAAATCATCTTTGAAAAAAGAGACTCCCAAGCTTGAAGCAGAATCACTTTTTTTATTATTGAATCCAACCTTTCAAACTAATATCTATCAATCAACCTTTCTTTTACAACATCTCTAGAAGAAAGATCAATAATAGATTCCAAGAGAAATAATCAGATGAAATTAAAATGAATCATATAAACCAAAATAATACAATGGATATAAGAAAAACAAGGTGGTGAGATCTCTCCACAAATTCAAATAGTGTAGAGAAAATTCTGAGCTAGCCCTGTTATATATAAGCAATAGGGGAAACGATTCATCTTCAAACTAGATCCAATTGTTCAAAATCAAACTTATAAGATCCAAAATCTAATAATAAATCTTAAAAAGATAATATTTTTTTTAAGAAATATATATGTTTTAAACTCTTAAACTTCTATAATGTTTATTAGAAAGTTTTTAATTTTTATCAGAAAAACATTCTCCTAATAGAACTTTCAAGTTTATAACAAATTTTTTATAATGTTTTTTCCAAAGCAATTATAAATAGAATAGAAAATTTATAACTAAATATAGAAAATTCACTTACCAAATAAATTTAAATATACTTTCTTAAAAAATTTTGTCTGATGATATGAATAACTTGGCTATATAAGAAAAGTCTAGAAGAAAGGTTTGTCTGATGAAACTTCAGAAAAATATTATTCTGATGAAACTTTAAGGTTTTTATAGAATATCTATTTGAATATTTTTGTATAAGGGATAAGATAAATAATACATGAAAAATATAGTAAGGAAAGATATCCTCCCCTTTGTCAAGGAGTTTTTCACTATAAAAATATCGGTGAAACATGAAGTGGATTTAATGACCACTTTATATCAATCATTCCAAGATTATATTTAATATATTCAAATCTATTATAAGTGATGGGTTTTGTAAAAATATTAGAAAGATGTTCTTATGTTCTCATTAAATATAAAAAAATATCTCTTTTTTATGTGTGATCCTGAAGGAAGTGGTGTCTTATATTCATGTTCTTATCTCATGAGTGATGTAATGGGTTATTTATTAAAGCTATGACACTTGTGTTATTACATAAAATTTTAGTTTTACTAAAAATGATGCAAAAATCAGTGAGTGTGTGTTACATCCACAACACCTAAGCACAAAAAATTTCATCTGCTATATATTTAGATTCACTAGTGGAAAGTGCTACTAATTTCTCTTTATTATAAGACCAAGAAACTAAATCTTCTCCTAAGAAATGGAAAGTTCTAAATGTTCTTTTCCTATCCATTTTACATCCACAAAATTTATCATCTGAAAAACTTTTTTAGTTCAAAATCATTTATAAAAGAATAAAATAATACAAGAACTATAGTTACCTTAAGGCAAAAAAAAATCATTTTATAGCTTTATGATGAGATTATTTTGGATTTTATTGAAATATCACACATAATCATAGAAAAAATATTAGGTCTATTCAACTAGTTATAAGACATAGTAAACTACTAATCATTTATATAAAAAGTTTTTGATCTACTGGTTTCCTAGATTCATCAAGATCAAGGGGTTTATAGGTTTTTATAGAAGTATATATACTTCTATCAATGTAATAAATAAATATTTTAAATAAATATATTTTACAATTTTGTTGAGATAAAAAAGTTCCTTTTTTTTGAGAAATTTTAAAACCTAGGAAAAATGTTAGTTCACATATCATTCTCATTTCAAACTCATATTTCATAAGATTTGTAAAGTAATTAGAAATATATTTCCAAGTTAAACCAAATATAATTTTATTGATATAAATTCAAACAATAACGGTTTCTTTAAAAAAGTTATTAATAAAAATATTTGGATCAACAACTCCCTTAACAAAATTATTTTGAAGTAAAAATTTGATAAGTTTATCATACCAGGCTCAGTGGGCTTGATTAATTTCATATAATAACTTAGTAAGTTCATAATTTTTTTTAAAGTTTTTTATTTTCAAAACTAGGTGGTTATTCTGCATAAACTTCCTCATATACATATCCATTAAAAAAATCACACTTCACCTCAACTTGATAAACGGTAAAGTTTAATAATGATACAAAAGTTAGATGTTTATAGATAGATTCAAGTATAGCTATTAGATAAACAGTTTCTTCATAATATATGACTTCTTTTTATTATATCTCTTAGCAACAAGCCTTGATTTATTTCTTATTATAATTCTATTTTTATCATGTTTATTATGGAAAAACCATTTTACTTCAATCATAGTATGATCTTTAGGATGTTCTAACATGGTCCAAACATTTTTCCTCTCAAAGTCATTGAGTTCATCCTGCATTTTAATTATCCAATATTCATCACATAATGCCTCATAGAGTGTTTTAACTTTAAACTGAGATAATAATGAAGAATGTTCACATTAATTTCTTAAGGAACTTAAAGTTTTGATTGGTTGATCTATATTACCATTGGTATTATCAGTGAGATGATTCCTTAATATCATCTAATTTATTGGGTTTGTAAAAAAAATGTTCTTTAATAATTGGATGGATTTCTTCTAGAGGTACAACTTCAAAAATTACTTCTTCAGTTGTTCTTATTTTTGAATAATTTTCCCACATGGATTAAAATCCAGGTTTAAGAAGATCATATGAATATGTGGTTTCAGGTTGTTTGAAAATAAAGGTACAAAATTAATCAAAATTTACATACACTGTTTCCTTGATTGTGTTTTTATGTTTATTACAAACATTATAAGACTTACTAGTTATAGAATATCCATGAAAAATTCCTTCATCATACTTTGGATAAAATTTATGTAAATATATTTAGTATTCATAATGAATACGTTACATCCAAAAACTTTCAAGTAATAATATTTTTTTATTTCTTTCTATCCACAATTCATAAGGAGTTTTGTTAAGAAAAGGTATGAGTAAAACTCAATTTATAGTATAATAGGTAGTATTGACAGCTTCAACCAAAAAATGTTTAGCAAAAGAGTATTTACTAAAAATGGATATAGTAATATACTAAATAATTCTATTTATTCCTTAAAACACCATTTTTATAAGGGGTTATAAGATTTTATAAGTGATGTATAATTCCTTTATTACTATTTTTTTTCAAAATTTGAAATTTGAAATTTTCCACCACGATCACTATAAATAGTAACCAAGGGTAGTTTTTTTTTCATTCTAACATAGGATATGAAAATTTTAAAACAAAAATATCTTATACCTTTTTAGATATAAAATAAACCCATTTATATCTATTATAGTCATCAACCATGACATATACACAGTATTTGACTCTAGTACATCTAGTTTGTGCTTGACCAAATAAATCCATGTGCATGAACTACAATGATTTAAAATTTTATACTTCACTAATATATTTAAATCTTGAATTATGTTTCATTCCATATTGATAAAGGTCACAAAAATTAGAACTATTAAACCTAATCCTCGGTAGATCTATAACTATTCCTTTATTAGAAAGTTTGGATAAAGATATTATATTACATTGTCTTAACCATCTATGAAAAGTATTCTACAGGATGGCCGCTCAGGTGAAAAACCCTACCCTAGAGTGAAACCCCACTTCATTGAGAAACCCTGCTCCAGCGCCAAGAACCTTCGCAGATGTGGTTACTGGAAGGTCAGATAACGTCGATTCTAGAGATAATGATGTTGTGGTGCCTGATACTCTCATCAACACTAAATAATTTCTTCACCGTGGTCAGTTGGAAATTTATTTCTCCTCAAACGAGGTAACCCTTCTTGCTTCGGATTTACGATTCATACTTGTTGGAACATTTTCGTACCACAGTCCGTCTTTGAAATTCTTAAGAAATGCTATTGAAATCATTGGATTTTCGGGTTTTCATCTCAAAATTTTGAATTCTTCAAAATTTTTATTTTGATTTTCCTCCAAGAGTGACTATTATAGACTTTGGGAGAGGAGATCATGGTCTTTTGGGGGATGTTCTATGAGAGTTCTCAAATGGACCCTGGATTTCAATCCCTGATATAAACCTCCCATTGTTCCGATATGGATCGGCTTCCCTGGGCTGCCACTCCACTTGTTTAAACAGGAAGCACTGTTTCTAATTTCCATACTTATTGGAAACCCTTTGAAGTTGGATTTGGCAATGAGGAATCTTGCAAGACCATCAGTTGCTAGAATCTGTGTTGAAATAGATGTCTCTAAAAATCTTCCTACCCAAATTTGGATTCAAAATGGTGTGTCTGGTTTCCTACAGGATGTTGTTTATGAAAGAGTAACTGATTAATGTCATTCTTGCCTTAATCTTGGGCATGACTAAAAGGAATGTGACTGCATGATCACACGTACTGAGCCCAAGAAAGTTACTTAGGTTGAAAAAGGTAAGCTGAATCTAGAAACTGATAAAGGAAATGTTAGTCAAGTATCTTATCACCCTTCTGCTACTGGAGAGAAGAAATATGATGTGAACAAGGATATTTTGGTACCTAATACTCAGCCTTCTCAACTAGCATGCCATTCTACAAAAGTGTCAGGTTTTATGGATTCTCTACATCATGCTACAAGTAGTAATGATCCTCCCACCTCGGTGGAGGATCAGGAGAATCACTTTGAATCACATGAATCAAGAGGAAAGGAGCAAGGTGATCTCTCTGATTATTATGAATCCTTGCCAGAGGTTAATGATTAACCCGTTCAAATTGAGGAAGACTTCCTAAAATTGAGTTCTAGGAAAGGGAAAAAACCAATGGTAGATGCTAATGGCTTCATTACCCCAAATCCTAGAAAAACAAGGAAGCACAGGGAATATTCTCAACTTGAAATAACAATTGTCACAAGATCTATGGAAAAAACTATGAAGGAGACTCCATCACTCCCAACTGTGGTTGGTCAACATATTGAAATCTCCGATTCAGATGATGAAAATGATGAAGGTAAACAAAATCCTGTATATATAGATGTCTATTGCAATCAAGAGGACGTGGGAGATGCAAATTTTGACTGGATGGATGAAAAAGATGCAATCATTTTCAAGAAATATCAAGATAGTATCATTCCTACTGAGAAATAACTTGAAATTAGAAAACATATGTTCATCAGGATGTTGGATGAACATAAAAAACCATGATTTAAACTTCAAAGCTATACCTTGGGAGTGATGTGTTGTGTATTGCTTGACATCTCTTATAGGGGAAATGTGTGATGTTTGAAAAGTTTGGTGATGATCGGTTATGATCAACACGAGGACCACGTTGAAGGATATTATGAGATTAGAAATGAAGTGATGATTTTCATAAAAATGATTTAATGATCCGGTGCTGATCATTCTTGATAGAAGATAACAATCATTGAATTAGTTTTGGGTTTTTTACCCGTCTAGCTTGATCCAAAAAATTAAAACGCCATTTGGTAGATACTACTAGGCATTGGACTATGCTTCTTGTTGGGTGCTAGACCAGACTTCGACAATCAAGTGTTTTCTAGTTATAGTGATTTAACTGTAAAAAAGGGGTGAAAAAAAAAGACTTAATGCTGGTTTGGATCAACAGTAGGAAAAATTGCTCTTCCTAACCTGTTGTTGACATGTCACATGGGCTGGAATTTCTGTATTTCTAAACAGATGCTTCCCTTTAATAATCACTGCTTCACATTGTGCCTTCCTTCTATGGTGATCTGTACTTCCTATGAAGGGATTACATCTTATGGACTTCAAAAGGATTAAATATGTACTTTCTTGAAGACTTACAGTACCTCTATTTCTAATTGGTATGTTTTTCTTCTTCTATGTCCATGTAACTGCTTTCATTTTTTGCTGGTGTAACTTCATTACACCACGAGACTACCATGTAACTCTTAATTTTTTAATAAATTATATAGTGATATGGGTTGGGAAACCAGCCCATGTCTCACCTTTAAAAAAACAACTATCTATAAAATAACTAAGAATAATATTACATTTCAATTAGGCAATATAGATATTAGATTATAAGGTATTTTAGTTTTAAATTGTATACATTCTCATTTATATTATAATAAAGTATAAATTTACCTTCTGATCTTTGAACAATAAATTTATCATTCTTGAAGTTCACAAGATATCCTTCATCACACAATTGAATTATATTTATGAGATTATTATTAAGTACTAAAACATATACAACATTGGAAACTAAAACTTTTATGAGAAATTTTAAATCACTAATACCTTATATTTCTCCATGAGCGTTGTCTTAAAAAGTTACTTTTCCACCTTTCATCTTAATGATATTCTAGAAGAATTTTTTATTTCCAATCGTATGTTTTGAGAAATTACTATCCATATACCATATGTTTTGGATGTTGGAACTAAAAATTAAAGACTAATATCTTGGTACCCATACTTTATTGGGTTTAGAATTATTAACAAATAAAACTTTTTGAATCCACAACATCCTAACTTACTTATTTTGAACAACATCCAATTCTTTAGAAATGTAAGATTTATAAAATAAAAATGATTGAATTTTTTTATAGAAAATTTATTCTTCCATTTACCTTATCTTTGACATTTTATAGGAAATGGTTCAATCTTTGGAATAAAATAATTTGACTGAAAATGTGGTTTTTCAAGGTAAAGCCTATTCTAGAAGCATTTTAATATGGTTTCAACAATCTGTAAAGGTTATAAAAACATTTATTCCAGGAAGTAAAATTTGAAAAAAGTTTTTTCAAATTAAATATCTTAGAATTTAGTTTTATAACTATATTCTTATCATTTCTAGTTGAAATAGAATTATATTTTTTATCCAACTCTAGAGTAATATTATAAATTTATAAAGTAAGTTTTGAAAATTTTGAATTTTATTTAGTAAGTTCTACCTTGGAATATTCATTATATTTTATCCCATAATTACTCTTTTTCTATAAATTACACTCATCATTAGATGTAACAAAATTTTATTATTCCGAATAAGTATAACTATATTCATAATCAGATTCGGGATAATTAGCATTTAATGTTAAATTAGCAGGGAATTCAATAAATACCTTTGCCTTATAGAATTGGTTAGTCTTCAAAATTCTATCATAGAAAACCATAACTTTCTTATCTTCACTAATTTAATTAGAAGAAATTTTTGAAGAACTATCTCCCCCACCAGCATTCAAAGTAAATGATTCTTTCAAACTTTTCTTTCCCTTATTATTATAAAACATTCATTAGATTTTATCTTTATTATTCAACCTCAAATAGTTTTTCCTAATATGTCTAGGTTTCTTACACTTATAAAAATTCGTTTTAGAAGTTTATTTATTATTACTTATATCCTTATAGTTTTTCTTATAATTTCAGTGAAATACATGTTTTCTAAAAATTATGTTCATCATTTTAGCTAACTATGTAATCTAATTATCACTTTACTCAGATGAACTACTTTATGAACCAACCATATATTTCTTATTCAATTTATAATATTCATAAAAATTTTCAATTTACTATACTTTCTTATCTATAAATTTAGATGTCAAAGAAAAAATAAATACCATTCTTCTTCTTTTACTTTTTCAATATCTCTTTTTAGTATACTATCATATTGCATGGTATTTCCAATCAAATAATATAAACTAAGACCAGTAAAATGTTTTGTATAATCTATTTCTATACATTTATATTCCCATTCCTTAGGAATAATATTAATAATATTTCATATAAAATGATCATTATATACATATTTTTCACCCAGAGACTATAATATGATCACTATAGTCATAAAACATTGATGCATTTGAGTGACTAACTCTCCAGTTAGAAAATAGAACAACTGATAATGCGCATACAACATTTTTCTTCTTAATTCAAAAACCTTATAACTTATAATATGTGTGAATTCCTACTTCTTACATATATTTTTATCCATTTCACAAGATGAAATCTGGTTGTAAACATTTCTTGTCACGGAGAAAAACAAATTATTTCAAACAGGACAATTCAGTTGATATTCTATTTTTTTTCTCTCTACTAAAAGCTATAAATTCCTTATCTAGAATATTATAATTTCTAGTCATCATAACAAAATTATACACACTAGTATTGATAAAAAATTATTCATTTATTCACACCAGTTTTTTTAGTCAGCACTAACAAATATTGGCGGCCTGTTAGGGTTAAGATTCTTAAGAGTCTCAAAATAAAACCTATCATTGCAAAGAAAAAATACTCTTTTCTACAAACATGGTTAGTGTAAACAATATATATATACAAACCTACCATGATACCAAATTTTAGATTGTAAGAGTATTCAATGTACTACAAGTGGAAGGGGTGGGGGTGGGGTGAATTGTAGTTTATAAAATTCAAACTTATAATTTTCCCAACACCTTTAAGAAAGTTTATCGAACAAACTATTGTGCTGATATAATTTTTAAATAGGGTAAGAACCAATTTATAAAAATCATTATAAATTTTCTAAACATGAATAATGGAAATATAAAAAACTTGTAAAAGTAATGGTAAAAAATTAATAAATTTTTTATTACAAAATGTAAAAAACTTACATAAAATTTTCTAATAAATTTATTCACATTAACCTCAAGTGATAAGGAACTCTCTGAACCTAGATTTATGTACCCATGACTTAACCTATCATAAGGTCTATCTTATAAGACTAAGAATCCCTAAATAATAATTATTTGACAAACTTAGTTTTCCTATCCTTGGGAACCCTCAATCAAATTGATTAGAAAAAATCTATCTCTACATCCCCTCGATACCTCAATCCACCATATCAGACAAACAATAATTACAAGAAAAAATATCAAGTCATTTATAAAGATAATATAATAGAAAATTATTTAATAAAAACTCTCTAATTATTAAAAAAGAATCATGCTCTGTAACGATATGTTATAAACAACTCATAAGCAACTTTAAATTATTAGTATATTTTTTTTAACCAAATCTTTCCAAAAGCTACTTCAACTCGAGATTACGGTTATATTTATAGTTGAGATCCAACGGTAAAATTCTATATTTCTTAGTATTAGTTGAAACAACATCATAAAAACACCTTATTCACTCGATTGGTTCATTACATCATCATTCTATCTGATGGTCGTTATGTATTACATAATTACAATGCATAATATTTTCCATACGATAAAAATACAAAAATTTGTCTGATAACATTATTCATCTTCATCTATTAGGATTTGTATATGTTTATCTAGTAGACTTTTCTCTCTCTATCCAATGAAGTCTATCCATTATACTTTGTATTACTTCATCTGATGGACTTCATAATAATTCATCATATGGAATTTATAAACCTTACCATATGATAGACTTTATATACATATATATGATGTATATTATACATGTTTATCCATTATACTTGGTACATATCTCCATATGATATAACTAATATTCCCTATATAGTAAAACTAAATACCATCCTACAAAAAACTTTATAACTAGGGAAAGATAAATTTTATAAACATATCAACAACTAAATTATCAATTGTGATCTTCAAAAGTAAAGGTACATGGATGCATTTTATCTAAAAACACTTAAGTGTCATGTATCTTCTGGTAATGAGGTCTTGATACCTGCATACACCCTTATATGCAGTTATTATACTTATAAAGAGAACACCCTATGAGTGGATCTTCATAACTTTTATATCAAGGTGGATCAGGCCTTAGGTCTTTATCTCTTATAAACCGGGGTGGATCAAGCCTCTAGGGCATTATTATGGTTGGAATGGTCATCCAAACATGCTCAAAGACACCCTGAAATTAGTCAAAGTATGTATAAATGATTGGAGTCATGGACCTGTGGATCTAAAATGTTTTTTAGTAGTTATTTATTTATTTAGATCATGACACATGCATATATAAATACTTTTACGGTATGTACAAGACTGTGTTGGTGGTGTCCCACTGAGTTATCACTTACACCTTCTTGGGTGGCCATTACACTCGTGTACCTGAGAATACCTTACTTATTGTAGGTTTAGGTTGGTCTGAGGAATGTGTTGGATTGAGCAGGATAACATGGGAATTCATTTTAAACATGGGATTATATGAGTTTTGGTGTTGGGAGTTGGGACTCTTCTTTATTTTATTTTCTATTGTTTATTTTGTATATGCGATCATTCCATTGGGTATTCAGTATCATATGCTGGTATGAGTGATTTTATTTTTATTACAATATGTTCATTTTATCTATTATTTCTTCCTAATCTGATGTGATGGATGTTTTTTATGATGTTATTTATACTTTGATACATGGGGTATAATCAGTCCATGGTACCACCTTAGACCCCCAATGCTAGTCGATAACCTCTAGCATATGAGGAGGTGTGTCTGAGGTCATGTAGTGACACTGATCCTATTACTATTCATAGTGAGCTATTTTGGGACATTAAAAAGTGGTATCATAGGTGTTTTTATTGGTCTTACTATTTGGGGTACGGTAGACATGTGATTTAGGAACGTGTTAAAGCATGTGATGGATATTGGGTTGGTGCATCATGAACACCAATTCTGGTAATAATTCAATGTTACTAGGGGCTTGGACTACTATTATTTCTATTCACTATTATAGTTATTTTATTTTCACTTCATGTGATGCACATAGCGTTGGATATGTGATTTTGCTGGGATTTTGACTCTTGGTTAATAGAGGAAATATGCGTCTTCATGCATTATTATTAGTATATAGGGATTTACATAACATGTAGGCCTACTAGTGTGTGATTATATAACTAAGGATAAATTTTAAGCTATTTAAAGTGTCAAAAATATATCATAATATGTTTTAACATATAAGTTATTGGTGGAATTCTACTTAGCTGGATCAAAATGCATATATTTCATTCTGATGGAAGGTTATGTGGATCTATGGTGAGATACTCGTTGATGAGGAAAATGATATAGTTCCATGTGCATGGGATGTGTAGTGGACCTAGAGGGTCACTAACACCACATGATTCCTTATCATTAGTGTAAGATTCCATGTTTTTCTAGGTATGTCTCTATTTGAGTTTTTCATTTGAGCCTTGGTGGACGAGTCTTGTTCGGAGACGGAGAGCCTTTATTGGGGAAAATAACTTAATGTCTGGGGATGTATGTTTATTTGAATTAATGGAGTCTGGGTATAAATGTGTTAAATGAGTTTATGAGGGTTTTCCTTTCTTGGAAGGCTTTGGTGATGTTTATAATCCTTATGTAGGGAAAATGGGGCATAATTTTGTCTATAGGAGAATTACACATGTGTAAAGTTATTAGAAACCATGTAAACTCTACAATACAAATGTATTGAAAAAAATATAGGGCATGAAATGGTTATACATCAGGTAATAAATACATTCCATGTAATATTAGATCCAATTAAATATCAATCCAAGGTGACAGGTTTTTCAACACATCCCTCTAAAAAGAAATTCATGACGAGTAAAGGAGTTACACGCTGTGTAATTTCTTGACCATCAATTTTAAAGGTGTTGTGTGGATGATTTGTTTCTCATTCCTTCATGAAGCCTCTTCCTATTGACCTTAGGGAACCTTCCAAGAAATTTGGAGTGCCTCTTTGGATTTTGGATGCCCTGATCATGCATCTGATCCCTAGTAAGTGGTTTGGGTTAGGTTTTGTCTTCTCTTCTATCGCTCTTTGATCGTTGTAGTGTAATATTATGACCATGTGTGTTGTTGGTTTTTATATTTATTTTTATGATCTAGGAACCTTTTTATGATCATTTTCACCATCGTTCTTATTAGTGAATCCTTCTAAATGCATTGGTTGATCATCGGTTAAAGGTAGGGGTCTAAACCTTAACCCTGTGGTTTGATAATTGTCAAGTATGTGCAATATTGTAATTGCACCAACACATTGTGTTCTAAATAAATTAAAAGGAATGAATTGGATTATTATTTGGAGTACCTTTGGATCCAATTGGTTATTGACCTGGATTGTGGCTACCATTCGGGTGAGAAAACACTTGATTATAATGATTTTTTTAATGGATTAAAGTTTGTTGGGAATGACATGGGATTTTGGGATATTGATTTATATAGATTCACCTTGACTTGTATTATTTATTGAGATAAATATCATGTTATTGGTTATGAAAAAAATGATAAAAAAATGTGAAATAAAAAGATAAATGTTAATTTTCATAATTAACCATTGAGCCTTATGATGTGATATTGAGATATCCTTATTTTTATGACATGTGTTTTGTTTTATATATTGTAATGATTATATGGGGTGTTGGACTAGTTTTAGAGTTGTAATTTTTATATGGTTCATTGATGTAGTTTACATATTGAAATTATTATATAGCGGTCTATGCACAATGATAATGTTGAAATGATTATACACCAACCTTGGCCCTGAGACATGCTGAAATGCTTATATACCAGGCTTGGTCCCAAAACATGTTGAAATAATTATATAACAAGATTTTCTATGAGATATTTGGAAATGAATATATACCAAAATTGGACCTTATTGATTTATGAAATACTTATATAGAGATTTTGACCCAGATTTGTGTGATTTACACCCTAGTAATACGGTTATGGTTGGAAAGGTTGTGAGATGTTCTCCAAGACATTACGAAATGGTTCCAAGGTAGGTTATGTTTTACCATGGTTTTATGGTTATGGTTGTCATGTTGATGAGACATGTTGAGAGATGTTCTGGTATGGTGCCGAAGTAGGTTTATTTGGTATTAATTTTATTGTTTAATTAATTAATTCACCTGTTTATTGCATTATTGCATGCACGTTTTATTTGACTAGTTTTGTTTAGACATGTTAGTGTCAAATTATAGAGTTATAATAAAAACCTATTTAGGCCTATGTTTGGTACCCATGAATATTAAATGGATGCAATATTGGAAAATGGCAAGGGACCTTGCTGTTGAGTATTTGCTTGTTGGATGGGTTGGAGTTTGGAGACATATCGACATGGGGTTCAGGACCGAGAAATTTTGAGTTTTTTTGTAGAGTATGGTAGTCTTTTATTTTGTATTACCTATAGTATGAAATTTAGTTTCATTCCATCACATCCTTAAATTATTCATTTACTATTTATTGGATTATTTTCTTGGATTTTATTGTTGGGTTTTCTTTCTATTGTATTGTTTCCATTTTTTATGCACTCTGATATTTATTATTTATTATTATTGGATTAGTCTACTATGTTGTAACTATATAACCATGGGTATAGTCTCCCCACTACACTTTTTACACCCCCTAATCATCGTAAGACTTTGATATATAGGGAGGAACACTTGAGGTTTCGTAACCAACCTGTTTCTTCCATGTGAGAGAGTACTAGATTGGGGGATGTTAAAAAGTGGTATCAGAGGACATAAAATTTATTTCATATTTATTTACTATTTTGGAAAGGTAGGAAGGAGACTAGAAAGTTTTAGGACTTGGTAATTCTCTTATTCATGGGAGTATCTAATCCATTTAATGGGGATATTTAATTGTCCAGGGGTGGATTTCTATTTATACTATTTTCTTATTACAATTCATATTCTTTCACCCTAAGTGATTCTCATGTTGTGTGAGGTTATTATTTCATGATGTTATTTTTTATTTATATTTATACTTGTGGCCCAGTATGTCACAGGATGAGTATTCATGTATCATGATAGGCACATAGGGATATATATTGACATGCATTATTCATGATAGGGACATATTTATTGCATGTGATATATACTTGCCTATTGAAATGTGATATGAGATACCTACTATATTTGTGAAATGAAATAAATAAACTATTTTTTTTATTCTAAAAGACTTGTAATCCATGTTTAGAGAGACCAAAAGTAAGTGGTTTTATGTTCTTGTCACATGTTGAGGTTGAATTTATTATAGCCATTATTTTAAGGAGTGTGTTTTTCTTGTAGAGAAAATGCCTCCTCGCCATCTTCAAGTTGTGAATTAGGAGAGTGGAAATTATCACCATCATAACATATCTGAATTAGAGCTTTCTATAGTTACTAAGGATCATATGGATGTTAATATTTGTGACAGCTTCCCGAGGGTCATACGATCCATGGAAAGAGAGATTGTTTGCACTGTGCCTTCGATGTCTAAGCTGATGAGAGAGTTTCAGCTGCATCATCTGCTTACGTTCACTCAAAAGTAAGGACCCTAGGAAGTTGAGTTCTATATCTACTCAGTCTAGATGATCTTTAATCATATTGATACACCCTAAAATATGAGGGTGAAGCTTTTTTTATATATTCTTCGTGGACCAGCCAACCATTGGGGGGACATTATAGAGTAGGCTGCGGTAGTATGAGTTATACTGGAAGGAATTTTAGATAAAGTTATTGATATATTTATATCCTAATACATTAAGGGATAAGAAGGATCATGAGTTCATTCACATGAAACCAAAGGGCATGTCAGTATTGGACTACGCTGAGTGTTTCATCGACCTGTAACGCTTTACTCCATCTTTGGTAGCTAACGAGATCTCCATAGAGAGATGTTTTCAAGATGGTATTTGACATGAGATTATGTTTTAGGTATACATGTTCTATCTAAGAAGTTTTGTAGATGTGATGAATCAGACACTCATCACATAAGGTAATCTGAGAGAGGACCCAATTAGAATCCATACTATTTTAGCAGGGAAAAATATGGACACTTTTTTTAGTGGAAAAAAGATTTTCTATACCAGTTTTCACCAAGGAAGTAGTGATTAGAGTAGTAAAGGAAATGGGAATCCATATCAAGATTGTGTTCCATTTTAGTACTATCAATGTGGAAAGATGATACACAAACAACCTCAATTTCCATACCCTTCTTTGGAGTGTAATTATTTAGGATTATTGGGACACCTATAGAGGTTTTGTAAGGGAATAAAATAGTAGAGTAGTGGAAGGGGATCATCATAGGTACTGAAGTCTATGAAGGACTCAACTACTCCTTAGTAGGTAGGTAACTAGATTTCCACAGGACATTCTAGTCGAGGCAGGGGACATGGTACCCTAGTGAAGGAATGATAGTACTGGGAATATTTTATTGCTTAGGGGAGTCTGGATGGAACCTAAGGAAGAGGGGATGGTCAGCATCATGTTATATGCACTACTCCAGCTAGTGTGGATGTATGTCCATCTATCATCATAGGTATAATTCTTGTATCATCTACCCTTTCTTGTGTTTTTTTGATATGAGTGCATCATATTTATTTTTATCCACTCCTTTTTGTGAATAGTTTGGGGATGGATTTGGAAATATTAGATGGTGTTTTGACCATCAATACACTTTTGGGAGTGTTGTTAGAGAATATCAAATGTTGCAAGGCATGTTCTCTAGAGATTGGTGGATAATATTTCTTTTGGGAATTTTCTGTTTTGGAAATTATAGGCTTCAATTTGATTCTTGGTATTGAATGATTATTTCTATACCAATATCATATCTACTATTACTAGAGGAGAGTTACCTTTCTATCTATAGAATGAGGCAGATATTATCACTAGGGTGAATTGGATCTTAAGGTAGGTCATGCAAGACCAATTCAATGCAGAGTAGATTATCTCACAGATCATATAGGTAGTATTGATCTAGATAATGGTGGAATGCATCATGATTATTTTCCTACAGTGGTAGAATGTTTTCAAGATATTTTTCCTAATGAGTTATATGAATTACCACCCAAGAGATAGATCAAGTTTATGATCGAGTTGGTTCCAGGAGCAGAGCCAGTTTCTATCATTCCTTAAAGAATGACACTAGCAGAGCTTTGCGAGTTCAAGGTTCAATTGGAAAATCTTTAAACTAAATGTTTCATATGGACCAGTACATATCATTGGGGTTCTATAGTTCTCTTCACCAAGAAGGATGATGATACTTTTCACTTGTGTGTGGATTATCATATATTGAACTAGATGATGAATGATATCCTCTTCTATGAATTTATGATCTATTAGACCCGCTAAGAAGTGTTAAGATATTCTCAAAAGTATATTTGAGATCAGGATACCATCAATTGAGGGTGAGACCATTAGACATACAAATTATTTCTTTTAAGAGCAGGTATGTATTGTATGAGTTTGTAGTGATACTATTTTGGTTTGACTAATGCACTGGTGGAATTAATGGACTTGATTAATAGGGTCTTTCATTATTTTTTGGATTGGTTTGTGGAGATTTTTGTTGAAAAAATCTTAGTGCACTCCCAATCATCAGACAATCATGCCCAATATCTTAACATCATCCTGATTACATTGAGAGAGCATCATATTTATGAAAATCTTACCGAATGAAGTTTCTAGATTGATAAATTTCACTTCTTGGGATATGTCATCTTAGAGTAAGGACTTTTAGTGGACCCAAAGAAGGTTGTATCCATGCTATATTGGAAAAAGCCTAAGAATGTCTTCAAAATTTGGATCTTTCTGAGTTTAACAAGTCATTATGTTGCTTTATCCAAGAATTATCTTATTTGGAAGTGCTGATGTCAGGGATTACCAAAAAAGGGAGTGAAGTTTTTTTGGTATGACTCTTGTGAGAGAGCTTTTCATGATCCAAAAGGTTAGTCTAAACTCATCAATTATCCTCAAATTACCTATAATTGTTAAAGAATATACTGTGTACTGTGATACATATTGAGTTGGACTCATAGCAGTTCTGATGTAGAAGGATTGAGTGGTTTCTTATGGATTCAGACAGTTGAGACCATATGAGGGGAATTATCCTACTCAAGATTTGAAGTTAGTAAAATTCATACATACCCAAATATAATGCAGACATTATCTTACGGCTGAGAGGTTTTTGGTATACATAGACCACAAGAGTCTTAGGTACATCTTTTCTTAGCGGGATTTGAACCTTCAACAGAGGAGGTGGGTCGAGTATATATTGTCTTTCAAATTCGAGTTGGATTATACACAGGTGAGGGAAACATCATTGCCGATGCATTGAGATGAAATACACGAGTATAGGTAAGAGAGAGTCTTACAATGAGTGGTGGGTGATGAAACTCTTTATAAAAATGCATCTAGATGTTTAGGAGTCATAGGGATGACTAGCTTTGAATTCAACATTTGTTATACCCCTTCCTTTTGGACTAGATCAAGACCTATTAGTTATCTGATCTGAAGGGCTTAGTTCTAAGAGACAACTTATATGTCTGGGATACACCATCGGGATAGTCTCTTGGTAGTTAAAATTCTCTTATTTTACATGGTCGAGTATGAGTTCCTACAATCTTTCTTAAGGAGATGATGAGAGAGTTTCACACTTCTAGATGGGAGGTACATCCGAGTTTGACTGAGTTGTATTATGATCTCTATAGTAAGTATTGGTGGTCAGGAATAAAGAAGGAGGTAATTGGATTTATGTTGAGATATTTCACATTTCAGCCAGTGAAAGTTGAGCATCAGAGGCCAACTGGTCTTTTGCATTCTTTATCCATTCTTGAGTCGAAATGGGATGATTTCACAATGGATTTTGTGATAGTATTACCTAGGAAAACTCAAAAGAATGTTTATGTATGGGTTATTGTGGATTGACTAATGAAGGTATCCCACTTATTTCATATCAGGGAAACCTCCATAGTTGATTATCTAGACAGTATTTACGTTCATGAGGTATTTCAGATACATGGTTTTTCAAGGAATATCATTTCAGATAGATATACTCATTTCACATCATGGTTCTGATAGGGTCTTCATAAAGCTTTGGGATCACATGTTCTTTTGATTATGACCTATCATCCTCAGATAGACGGTCAATCTGAGAAACCTATTTAGGTTCTGGAGGATATTTTATGAGTCTGTGTTCTGGATTTCGTTGGTTCATGGGGGAAAATATGGAACTCATGGAGTTTTTATATAATAACATCTTCCATGATTCAATCTAGATGGAACCTTTTGAGGCTTTGTATGTAAAGCTGTGACATTCATCTCTTTGTTGGTTGGAGGCATGCGAGTTAATTATTACTAGTCCTAGTCTCTTTCATGAGATGTATGAGCATGTTCAATTAATCAAACAATGCTTGGTGACTATATAGAGTAAGTATAAATCATACCATGACCATTAGAGATGAACTCTAGAGTTTGAGGTTGGTTATTATATTTTTTTTCGAGTGTCTTCTAGCTTGGAGAAACACTATATCAGGAAATAGGGGAATATAGAACCTAGGTTTATTGAGATGTTTGAGATAGGGGATAGTGCTAGGCCAGTGGCATACCGATTAGCCATTCCATAGATCTATAGTGATATGAATGATGTGTTTCACATGTCACAAATTCAGAGATATTATTCATACCCTTATCATGTGATAGATGTAGCAGACATTGAGCTTAGTGCTGATGCATCCTTTGAGGAGCATACAGATTGTGGACCATAGTGATAAATATCTCTGGGATAGGGAGATTTCTTCGATTCAATTGTAGTGTATCATGGTAATGTTCAAGAAGATACCTAGGAGAGGGAGTCCAATATGCGAGCATAGTGGCCAAATTTTTTTATCGAGACCCAGCAACGATGCTTGGAGAAGCTCATGGACGATCTGTTATATGGTGGGTAGGTTGTAAGATCCTATCTATTTCTAGGTAAATTCCTCTTTGAGTTTTTCATTTGAGCCTTTGTGGGTGAGTCTTGTTTAGATATGAAGAGCCTTTTTTTGGGAAAATGACTTAAATCCTGGGGATTTATGTTTTCTTGAATTATTGGAGTTTAGGTATAAATGTGTTAAATGGGTTTATAAGGGTTTTTCATTCCTAGAAGGCTTTAGAGGTGTTCAGAATACTTATACAGGGAAAAGAGGACTGAAAGTTTTCTTTAGGATAATTACACACCATGTAAAGTTATTAAACACCATTTAAAATATACCAGACACATGTTGGGAAACAAATACTTGGCGTGAATTTGTTACACGTCTTGTAAACAATACATGCAGTGTATTGTTCGAGATAATTAAATATTAATTCAAGGCAATGAGTTTTTTGGCCTATCCCTCTAAAATGAAATTCACAACATGTAAAGGAGTCACATGCTGTGTAATTTACCAAGAAGAAATTTTAAAGGTTTTATGTGGATGATTTTTTTATCATTCCTTTATGATACCTATTCCTCTAGACCCTAGGGTACCATCCATGTGATTTTTGAGTGCATCACTATATTCCAGACATCATGATCATGAATCTGATCCCTGGTAAGTGGTTTTGGTTAGGTTTTCTCTTCTCTTTCATCACTCTCTGATCATCTTGGTGTAATATCTATACCAAGTGTGTTGTTGGTTTTGATCTCGATCAGTTATGATCTAGGGAACTTCTTTCAATCATCTGCGCCTTTGTTTTCATTAGAGAATCATGTTGGAAGAATTGGTTGATTGTCATTTAAAGGTAGGGGTTATAAAACTTAACCCCATGGTTTTATAATTTTCAATTATGTGAAATATTTCAATTACACCAACATATCATGTGCTAAATAAATTAAAAATAATTAATTAGATTATTCTTTTGAGTCCCTTTGGATCCAATTGGTTGTTGACCCGGCCTGTGGCTACTATTCGGGTGAGTGAACCCTTGATTATAAATGATTAGTTTAATGTATTAAAGTTTGTTTAGCATGACATAGGATTTTGGGTGATTTATTGATATAGATTCACCTTGGATTGGATTGTTTATTGAGATAAATAACATTTTATTGGTTATGACCAAAATGATAAATAAAATGTGAAATTGAAAGATACATGGTAATTTTCATAATTAACCATTGATCCTTATGATATGATACTGATATATCCTTGTTTCTATGACATGTGTTTTTTTATATGCTGTAATTCTTATATGGGGAGTTGGTCCATTTTGAGAGTTTTAATTCTTATATAGGGTATTTGACTAGTTTACATGATGAAATTCTTATATAGTGGTCTATTAATAGTGATAAATTCTGAAATTCTTATATACTAGGCTTGGCCCAAAGACATGCTAAAATGATTATATACTAGTATTGTCCCTGAAACTTGCTAAAATTCTTATATATCGGGCTTATCCTTGAGACATGCTGAAATGATTATATACTACACTCAACCTTTTGACTAAAAATTCTCTTTTTTTGGATTTTCAAAATGACCGCTTTGTGGTTGAGCGGTAACCAAAACAGTAGAGTCAAACCATCACATAGGAACAACAATATGAGACCAATTCGGAATAAAAATTCAAAAATTCACAAAAAATAGGGAGATCTAGAACTGAGATATGTGCACATCACCAAAGTCACATCACCTGCCCTCTCATACACCTCAGTCAACATCGCCATACAAACTGTCATCATCGTCACTGACTTCCTGTATCATCTCCAACCACTAGCATGAACCAATCAGACCTCATCCCATTTATGATTCAAACCATCATCATAGACCATCGTCACATAACTCCTTCAAACTTACCAAACATAATCATCACAACAACAATGAAGACAATGCCGACGACAACCACTGCTACAAGTTTCCAAACCAAAAAACAAAAAATGAACAACATATAGTGGATAAACCCAGATGAACCTGGATACGTAGAATAATCCACTGCGAAACATCACCTGAAGCGCTAAGGACCACTTGAACTCACATCCCAAAACACCATAGAAACTACTACACATATCCAACTAAGAGAGAATGGTGAAATCCTAGAGCAAGAGAAGATAAATTATACTCGGGCCTCGACAGGGATCTCATTGGTATGTCCTCCCAACACCAACAACTGCCACAACATCCAGAAATACATATAACCAAAAATAGAAGCACGGATCAAAATTGACTCCAAACATGAAACAAATCTTGAGCATTCATAAAGAGAACACACCAAAAAACCTTCGTCACTGGATTTGTAAATAAGAGCCCATCAAAGGCTGACTCAGTCCGCACCAGGAAACCATCGACCGCCAAACCGTCGAACCCAAAAATCCTATGAAAATATTCGCGCCATATCCTACCTAGAGAGACACATAAGATCGAGGGGTTCGATATGTGGTTTGAGCAGCCTAGGGCTTCGACACCACACCCTTCATCAGAATCACCCACCTCCATCAAGAAGTAACATCATCGAAGGCAAAAGAATTGAGCAATAGTGAGAAGGTGTCGAGAGAGAAGGGGGAAAGGAGGTCCAGAGATAATAGGAAAAGGAGGAGGTGGACAGGGAGGCACTGGAGAACAACCCCCCCCCCCCCAAAAAAAAATGTCGTTGCTGAGGAAACTTCTTATCCTTTTGATTCTAGGTGATGGGAATACCTCATTGGATACTTAACACCACATTGACCTCACTGGAATCAACCTTGATTGATTTATAAAAATCTTATATAGTGGGTTTTGACCCAGATTTGAATGATTTACACCTTGGTTATAAGGTTATGGTTGGTATGGTTGCGAGACGTGCTCAGAGACATTACAACATGGTGCTGTGGTAGGTTAATTTTTACCTTGGTTATATGGTTATGGTTTTCACGGTCACAAGAAATTCTTAGAGAAGTTATGGCATGGTTCCTAAATAGGTTTTTGTGGTATTAATTTAATTGTTTAATTAATTAATACACCTATTTATTACATTATTGTATGCACTTTTTATCATACTAGTTTTTTTAGACATGGTGGTGTCAACTTATTATGTTATAATCACACCCTATTTGGGCCTCTTTTTGGTACCTGAGAAGATTACATGGATGTAGTATTTAATAAGGGAAAGAGACCTTTCTGTTGAGTGTTTTTTTGCTAGATGGGATGAAATTTAGAGACGGATCAACATGGGGATTGAGACTGGGGATTTTTGAGTCTTTTGTTGAGTCTTATAGTATTTTATTTTGTATTAATTTTATCATGAAATTTATTCACATTCTAGAAAATCATTAATTATTCCTTTATTATTTATTAGATTATTCAGTTGGCTTTTATTTTTGGTTTTTCTTTGTATTGTATTGTTTCCATTATTTCTGCACTCTAATATTTATTATTTATTATTATTGGATTATTTCACTATGTTATAAATTTTTAACCAAAGGGTATAGTCTACCCAATACACTTATAAAACCCTCTTTGGTAGTTTGAAACCTCTAGTGTATGGGGAGGCATGCTTAAGGTCTCATAACCGACCCGTTTCGTCCACGTGAGAGAGTTCCAGATCGAGGGATGTTACAATTAGACCCCATACATGTTTTTATTTCATAGGTCAAGTTATTTAAAGTATTAATAACAACCTATATAGTGTTTTACCATATATATTGGAATAAATTTTATCCAACTAATTCTCATGATTATATTTCCTTGATACAGATCATCCAGGATGATGTTATTGATTATGGAAAAAATGATCATTGGGTTTGTGATTCTTGAGGGTGAAGTTCTGTAGGTGGATTATCAATGTGAATTTAATCCTAGTGGGTGATGGTTTTAGAATGTGATGCCTAAGATGAGTATTAAATACCCTAGAAAGGATATTTGGCATGTTAGTTTCCATGGTGTGGACCCTTGTGAGTTTGGGTTTATGGGATAAGTAGAAGACCCTAGGGAACTTGAGGTATGAATCTATCTTTTATCGAGACTACGTATAGTAATATATATGAGGGTAATATGCAAGATTGGTTAGCCCAAGTTGTGAGTGTCTATTGAAATGATAATCATGGGTAAGTGCTTATATTGGGAATTGATGCACGAGAGGTACTATTGAGGTTATAGTTTTGGAATGGTTATGTCTTAGATTTTCTTGAGAGTAGGAAGCTTGAGTTATATCATTTTTGATATAAAGTATTTTTTAAGGTAAATACAATTCATGTGACCGAGCTTATTTTTTATATATTTATTTTTATATGCGGTGAGAGCATGGGTAGACACTCATGTTTTTGCAATGAAACCTAATGACAAATTGTTTTGTGATAAATCATGTAACTAGTGAAGTGATAATATTGAATAGGTTTACTAATGGAACCTTGTCGTGATGGAACTAACAAACAAGAAGCATGTCCAGTTGATGGTTTAGATGTATAAGCCCGGTTTTGATGTGGTATGACTCATGGGATCATGAGTCGGGTTATATGAACCAGTGGTACGGGAGTGTATGCCTATGGGGATAAAATGATATCTAGGAGACACACATTATTAACACATTATATCTAGTGAATTATAAATTGGTGACAGTCATGTGGGGCCTGAGGACTGATGATGTTTTGTGAGTTACTTATGGGCCTAGTAGTTGAGAATATAATGAGCGTGGGCCAGGAAGAGTGAAACATATCTGATTTTGTTGAAACCTGATGTGGTTGATCCATAGAGAAGTTTAAGGGTGTGACCCTCATTATTGATTGTTTTTTGTGGATATCGAGAGTGAGGTTTTGGTGGGATAAGAATAGGTGGTGTTTTAAAGTTTTTTAAAATGCTTAGTATTTAAGAGAGTTTTGGCACATTCGACCTTTTTGTTCAGTGACAAATTGGGTACGGTCCATAGAGATTGGGGTTTCGACCCATTTAAGTAATGATAAGGAAACACATATAGTGGGGAGTGTCATATTGGTCTTGGGTGATATAACCCCACGTGTGTAGGGTCATGGATTAATGGGATCAATTGGGTGATGCCCTGGACCCGCACTCCCTAATCCAGTTCCACAAACACATACTTTACATAATGGATTCGATAGAAAATATAGATTCAAAGACATAACTATCTCATAATTACATGAATTTAATAAAATATTTCATTATATATATTCCCAAGAAATTTTATGTTTATAACTTTAAATAATTAAGAAAAATTAAAAACTAAAAAAATAGCATATCTTTTTCAACTAAAAGACATTTTTTCTACAATAAAAAGTGTCTTAATCCACAAAAAATCTTCAATAGATCCCAAAAATACCCCACACATTCTATTCTTATAGTCATAGCATGTTTAGTAATTTTCTTCATAACCTAAGGAAATAGAAAAAAAATAAAGGGTGAGATCAAATGCTCAATAAGGGAAAACATACAGTTGAGGGAATCATGAGATAAACATGGAATAACTATCATGGGAAGAATAAGTAATAATCATAATTATATAAACAATTGAAACTGAGATCATAATATATCCATGTATAAAAATGAAAATAAATAGGTCACATGGATAACAATAATAGAATTTGTGGAGATGGAATGCATAATCCCAGATATCTTGATCTTACTATCAATTCCTTATCTAATACATCATCTTTCCATCAAGTTCGTAACCAAGACATCATTATTTTCATCAAGATAACAGTCAAAAAATATTTTTTAATTGGGTAGGAATACACCAAATTCCAAAACATGATTGTCTCATGAGACCTACCAATTCATTGAAAAGATATATAATGTCACCCTCAACCTTCACTTGTTTAATTCAAATGAATTCATCATATGAGATAATGAGTAAACAATACATAATAAAATTTACTAATAACCATATGTATTGGAATAATAACATAAAAATTTCCAATAATTTTTACTATGTAATTAAAAGGGATAACATGATCTTAACCCATCTGGAGAAAGAAGGTGGATGGTTGAACAATACACAATCAACTTTACTGTGTAATCAATAATCATTCATATTGGAATAAAAAATATACAAATTTTCAATAGTACCCCAAACAATAAAAGAAATAGATTTTTTTAAGAATACTTAAAACTAAAACTATATAGAGAAATGGGAATATGATTAAGTAAGTAATTCTCTAATAAATATATGTAATAGCTTTCTATGTAAGCACACAATTAATATGTACAAGGAATGGAAAGATACCCAACTAAAAAGGATATATGGGGTCAAATTCTATTATAATGGATAAAATGTGAACTAAAGGGAAATAAAATTGTGAGGGGAAAAGTAGAAACTAATTAATAACCAAATAAAATGATAGGTTTTGGAGAAAGGATACAAATTCACCATATGGATCTCAAATAATTTTTTTATTATAAAATAAAATTGGATAATAAACTTTTATAGTTTTGGTAACCTTTGAGTAAAAAAACATGGAAAGAAAGAACATGATATGGATCTTAAAAACACCATGAATTAAATTTATATAGTAAAATAAATTCATTAGGCAGTAATCAAACCATAATAAAGATATTATGGTGAAAAATAATAAATATGTCTCAAGAATGTAAATTGGAGACAAGAAACCCCTTACATCTTGGGTAATAGTTGAATCGAAAGATGAATTAATAGTGAATTGATATGGATTTTTTTATCCCATGAATTAAATTAAATAATATAGTAAAGGAAATTCAGGGGAATCCAATCAAAATAACACTATGTAAAATGAAAAATGGTGAAAAAATATAACATGTCACAAAGAGTCATAATTAAGACCAAGAAACCTTACAACTTTATAAATTTTAGACTCAATAACCTTGAAAGGATAGAATTTAAAATATAAAATTAAATAAAATGAATAAAGATAGAATATTTATATAAAATATCAAAGGTTAAGTAAGTATACTATTCAATATAAAACATGGTGTGTAATATAAAAATGTCTCAAAGAATTAGAAATTCTAGATGAGAAACCCTTACTTTGTTCCAGATTCACTCTATGCATGTGCCTAACTTCCTGAATAATCAAATTAATTTTATCATATTCATTATTAAGAAATTTATTATTTTATATTTAATTTAATATGAACCATTTATTTCATATTATATTTATTTATTATATAGTTTTGTCCTTATGTTTACATGAAAATTATATCAGTGTTGACTTATTTTGGTGATTTTAGCAATCAAAAATTATATTTTAATAATAAGTTATATAATTAATATAACTATTATATAACCAAAAAAAATATTTAATTAATTTTTATCTTTTAATAATATTAGTATTTAAGTTCCCATAGTTATCGATGATAATGTTTTGTAGAATCATTCAAGTGGGTGCTTAAACCGGCCCAAACATGAACCCGCTATATCTTGATGGGTGAGTTGGGTTAATAAAGGGTATAATATCATTATAAAATAATAATAATGATATTATTTAGATTTTATTATATTGGTGAATCATATTTTAAGTGGGTTGGGTAAAGAAATAAAATCAAGATGAAAAGAAAAAAATGTTACTTCGTGAAGGGAGTAGTCTACACAACCCATGGTTAACGTTATTTTATTATTATAAGTGGATGGAAAAGAATAAATATTTTTTCCATTAATATGATAACAATTTATTATAATAATTATATTGAGGTTATAATTTTACTATGGTAAGGATATGTAATATCCCGACGTTAACCACCGGGTTTAAGCTGGAATGCTAAATAACCACATACGCGCCTCCTTGCACGCAAGAGGTTTTCGACTTGTAGAAAGGGTATCAAGTGAAATATTGGGGATACTATACCCTATGTATCATGTCATATTATCAATAATAATAAAAATAATATAAATAGTCTGAGTAAATGTGTAGAAATGTAATGATGACTTACATGTCATATAATAAAATGGCCCACAAAGTGGTGAGAAAAACCATAGTTTATGCAGTAGGTAAATACAAGAAATTAAATAAAGAACAATTCACAGGGTACTTTAGTGTCTGTACTAGTCTACCCCAGCTTTATGCTCCACCTACTTATCTATCCACCATAGGTCCCTTACCTTTCACCAGGTCTCTTGTGAAATCTACAATCACATCAAAATACCCGAGTAGGGTGTGAGTACAAGACTCAATAGGACACCACCAATGCATCCTCAACCTGATGTTATCAAGTATACAAGTGTCTTCTATAATAAAATAATTCATAACAATAATAACACACAAACAAAACCGAATAGTCGTGTGCTAACCAAGCTACCACAACCCCATGCCATACCTATTTTGGCTATATGCCATATGTATAATCATGATATCAAATGAATAAAGGATTAGAATGAGGCTAATAAATCATGCTTCTCAGCGTCGTGTGATTGTGAAACTCAACATCAATGCTCATTAAGAAGATATGCTCTCTGTATATGTAAGGGATCAAGAGGTAATCAACATCCCTTATTCGTCAAGTGACATAATAGGGACCAAGAGCTATCAAAGAATATACTAGAGAATGGGAGCTAATTAAAATCCATTTTTCTTTGAGTAACATACTAGGGACTGAGATCTAATCAACATCCCCTCTTCATTAAGTGAATAGTAGGGATCTAGAGTTAGTCAACATCCCTTAGTCACTTAGTGTATCACACGACATCCCCAAGGCATCATCGTACGCCTACCCCGTGCATTAGTCCCTTGTCTCACTGTCACAATTAATGCACATCCCCCCTCTAGGGGTTAACAAGTCATGATGGTCCACCTGTCTTGGGCTCCAAGAATAATAACACAAGGAATACATAGCAAAACAAGATACATGATAAAGTATAACATTTCATCATAAGTAAAGTAGAACACATAATACATGTGATAAAACAAAAAACATGAATAACAAGATACAATTACTCATTATATCAAGTGTAACATAGGGGTTCCAAGGATACACACACACACACCCACACCCACACCCACATAAAATAATAATCTAGAATGGTCATTAAAACATGTCTACACATAATCATATAAATGGAAATCATGTGTAAATGATCCCAAAAGTTAATAAATTTCTTACCACAAAAGTTGGAAAAACCTATTCGCGGTTTTATTATCCTTCAAGAATAATTATCTCTTGATAATTTATTAAAAAATTATCCTTTATGATTATCTTTTGATAATTTAATAGAAACTATCCTTTTATAATTTTATTTTGATAATTTATTATAAATTATCCCTTATAATTATCTTTTGATAATTTAATTACAAATTATCATTTATAATTATATTTGATAATTTTAAACCAAATTATCCTTTATAATTGTCTTTAGATAATTTATTATAAATTAACCTCTATAATTATCTTTTGATAATTTAAAAATATCACCCAAGATAATTCAATGTTTTATCCCTTTAATAATTTTGATAAATTATCCTTCCATAAAAAATGTAATTATCATTTAATAATTTTTTTATTATACTTTGACATAAAACAATGCAATTATCATTTAATTTTTTTTTGTTATTATCCTTTTACATTTTTGTTCAAACATATTTTAATATTTTAGTTAAAAATTAAATTGTGATAATCCAATAACTTATCCTTTGGTAATTTCGTAAAAATTATCATTTGATGTCTTTTAATAATAGATTACCCATGGAAGTTCAGTTTAATTATCGTTTGATAATTGTTTATAATTATCATTTGTAATTTCAAATAAATTATCTATTGATAATTATCTTATGATAATATGTATAAATAATCTTTTGATACTTGTATAATATTATCTTTGATAATCCTATACAACTATCCTTTGATAAAATGATGTGACCATCATACGATAATTCCTTACAATTATCTATGATATTTTTTTTTATGAATTATGAATTATTCCTATATATCTTTGTTTTATCCATTTATTTTAAATAAACCATTTATTTTATTCCTTTGAAACATTTGTGATGAAGGAATAAATTTAATAGGAAAAATAAAAAGACAAACCTAGTAATAATTAATAGAAATAGTAACTATGCACAAAGGAATGGGGAAGAACCGTGTCGTGAATAGATCTGGAAATAGCCCAGATCGATCACACCAACGCGTGAAAAATGGGAGCCAGGGTCACTCAAAATCGATGGAAGAATCAACCAATAACAACCGATTGGTTTGGGTATTTTAAAACCCCAAAACGTGTAAACCTTTGTCAAAACCAAAACACCCAATTTAATCCACCGTTTTATTTGAATCTTGATGGAGGAGTCATTATTTTCATATGTTTAAGGAAAATATGAAGTTTTCCAGTCAAAACCACTTCAAAACCATGTTTTTTAGAAATCCCCCATGTCCAAAATAGAGGAAACATGAAAATTAGGGAGACAATGAAATGTAAAATCATCCCATATTTAATTAGAAAAATTAATTATTTAATATAAATAATAAATAACTTAATTAAAAAAGAGACCAGACCAAACATCCTTTGACTATAAAAGTTATACACTTCCTAAGATAAACCCCATATTACGGACTCAACAGTAGCATTGGATTTCATAAATGATACACCATTTTGAAGATATTAATTATTTATTAATTAAAAAAAGGTTTTTATCGTGAGTGATCTGTCCAAACATCCAATGCTTACAAATGTAATACCCCTCCTAGGGTAAAAACCACGTCTCAAGGCTAATGCTAGTCTCATATTTTTCATACAATGCACCATTTTGGAGTTATTCAATTAATTTTTAAAATAACATGATAAAAAAAATTGTTAAATAAATTATTATTAGGAGCGAGGCATTCAAACATCTAATGGTTACTACTGTTATACCCTGCCTTGGGTAAACACTACGTCCTGGACCTAATAGTAGTCTTAGATTCCTCATAAGATTCACCATTTTGGATTAATTCAATTATTTTGAATGAATTTAATGTGTTTTAAAGAATATATTTAATATTTCATTCTATCTTATCTGAGGCTTTACGGGCCTTGGTATAAGGCCCCAGCCTTAAACCTTACTTAATCTTGAGTTATTACAAGATTACACATTGAGGATCTTTTCGGGTTTAGAGTTTTAGAGAATTAGATCATAAAACTTGCATTACATTCCACATATAAACAAAGCGGTTACATAAAGATAGTATTCTTCATTCCCATCAATGGAAACACATTTAAAATAAAACATGGATTATTTCTTGACACTTCCTTGACACTATCATCATATCATGTACCTTTCCCTTGACCTGTGAAAAACATTTCAAAAAACTTGGGATGAGCATAAAAAGCTCAGTAAGGGATATAAAAATATAGAAAGGAAACATGGGTACATATATACATAAGAATGAAATCATACTTTACCCATAAAACATATGCACTTTAACATACCTCATCAAATCATGAATAAATCATAGAAATCATAAGACATAAAGGTAACTTGAGGCATTCATAACATCCTTACGTAGGGAGTAACCCTCTTGGTTACGTTTGGAATACCCATCACAGTATATTCCCTAAATCTCTTCGGAGAAACCTTAACGTTTCACTCCTTCGCGTTACCCAATGCATTGGAGAGCTATATCGGGCTCACCCGCCCTTAGTTTATCACGGAACCACCCGTTTTCATAATAATGCCCAAGAACCTCAACATAAGCATATCACATAAAACATGCATAAAGGAAACATAACATTCCCACCTTTCAATCACAAGATATCAATACAACACATTGATATAAAAACATTATGAAAACCATTTTCGATACCAAAATAAAAGAAAAGTAAAACATGGTATTTATTTTTCTTTTAAAAAGAAGGTATGGCTTGTAGAGGAAGCCGAAACTCAAATAACGGTCACGACGGCGGAGAAGTTTTTGTCGCCGCATACGTACGACAAAAACATTCCCTTTTGTCATTTAGTAAACTCTTCTTATAAAAAAGATTCCTTTTGAATAAACGTAAAAGTCAAAGGGGTTTATACACCGTATAAAATAAAGTTGTGTATAAAATAAAATATGCCTCAATGAAAGGAGATTGAGACGAAGTCCCATACCTCGGGTCCGACTTGACTCGATCGTTCTTTAATGTCCTGAATAATAAACTTGAGTTAATTTCTACTTGCTTAAGAACATTTTTCAAGTTCATTATTCCTTTTATATCACTTATTACCTTGTCATGAACACTATGTAATTATTTAAGTTAATAACGGTCGTTTTAACGATCATTGGTACTTGAGTCAAAAATAAACCCTTTATAATTACAAGTTTTTCATGTATCCATTATATCCAGAATTATAATCATGATGTATATATCATATATATCGTATATATTCAGTATATACGTGCATTTATAATATTACATAATCATTTAGAGGTAAGAAATGAAATGCATCGTTCATGGAGACGGTAAGCCGTACGTACGCATGAACGCTACTTTCATTTCTATTTCGTATTTTATAGAATGGAATCATAATGATATAAAGGTATATTATAATTCCAGTATAATAACATATATAATATCATTAACTTTATCCTTTACACATCCCACATATGGTATTAACGAATCAAATCACTTTCAGGGGGCGGTAGTCCGCACTTCCTAAAATGAAGATATCATGTTTACCCATAATGGAAACAATAATGGTATGCCATAAATGAAAAATACAGAAGCTTAAGGAAATAATAAACATATTATATATCATATATAAAAATAGTGACATCATAATGGCCACCTTTGAAGGTGTTAAATGAGTATTGAACAATCATCGCTCCGGGAGGCAGAATTTCACCATCCACGGAAACCGTATGTTCTTTAACCATTTGATGTAGTTGTGTGAGAGTGTAGCTCAAATAAATCTTATAAAAACATCCTAGTATATTGAAGATACTGGTGTTGTTACAAAAAAAGTAAATAAAAAGAGTTTAGGGGGTTGGAGAAGCAAAATAAAACAAATGAACATGAGAGAATGAATTACCTTTAAAAGTGTAACTCCTTTTGATTTGAGCCTAAAGGATTCCTTTGAAAGGATTCTGCCCAAAGGAAATCCTATAGGATGAGGAGAGGGATGTGGAGAGAGTAAATGGGAAGGGGATGGCTGAGCCAAAGGCTTGAGGAGTGTGTGAAATGAGGTAGAGGTGGGGGCCTTTTATAAGAGGAGAGGAGGGGCACTTTTGGAAATCATGAAACTATTATTTTATTTTCAAAAGTGTTTCGAATTTCTAAGGTCCCAAATTGATATATTTCGAAGATAAGATGATAATGCTTCGAAATATTTCCATCCAATATTTTTTGGACAAGTGTAGGTCTTAGATTTTATATTATCGTTTCATTTTATTTAAATCGTTAAATAATGAGGTCATCGCTGCATCATCATGATGTCATAAATAATTTAATTTATTTAATGTCTAAAAATTATAAAAAAAATATCCTGATGTAGGAAATATTTTTATCTTTCCAAATTGTATTTATAGACAAAAATACGATTAGTATAACCCCTTCTAAAAATTGTTTTAGTAAAACAATTTATGTTAGTGTCATTTTCACCTTTATTTAAAAAAAGGCATTAAAGTCATTATCTCACCCAAGAGGCTCCATAGGGTCCCCTAAATCGACCCATGGGTTGTCTTGGTCGGCCATGACTCATCCAATAGGGTTAGTACAAGTGTCATGGTGTTTTCACATTTTTATAATATCATTTTTACCTTAAATTACACTAATTACCTCTAATCGCGATTAAAAACTTAATAAGTTACTATTCACCAAAAAATTATTTTAATCTCATTGAACCACATTTTACTTCTTAATGACAACCATGTATGTCGGATTTTTGAAAATCAAAACACAATGATGGAAAAATTTCATTTAAACGGAAAATCAGTTTTTATAAGTACCACTTAGTGGTTTCACTATTCATCAAAAATTGAAGTTTTTCAGAAAATTACCAAAAATTCACACTAAGCTATATTTGATATTACGAATTCAAAAATGAAGTCTATTTTACAAAATTCAAAACATATAAGTCACATTAATTAATTTAATAATTAATTCCCGCTGTCAGAGCAAATAGCGTGTTTTTATGAAACAATAAGTATCAAAAGATTGATACCAGTTTAAGTCCAATTTCCAAGTAAAATTTATTCCAATGACCACCATTGGATTAAATGGTAAAAATATATTCAGATTACACATTAAGACCAATTCAAAAGATAATCTAATCACATAAATAAATTATATTAAGAAGCAATTTTGATGTAAAATGCAGTATTTTTCACTATTCATTAAAAAATGAACATTGTCAGAAAAATACCAAAAATTCACACAAAGTAAATTTTGATGTCCCAATCATAAAGAATAAGTTTATTTTGACAAACATAGTTTATAAAATTGTCAAAAGATAGATTCAAAAAATGGTTTTCCATCAAAAGGCAGTAAAACAATCTTTTAAAAATATTAGTGTATTCCATGCTTAAGATTGGATTTATTTTCATTTTAAGCCTCTAAAACACTATCTAATTCATTAATAGGCATAGATAAAAATATCTATTATTCATTACTTACTTGGGATGTTACATCCTTCCCCCCTTTAGAAAATTGCGTCCCCGCAATTTATTTACTTATCGAATAAATGGGGGTACTTATCCCTCATTGCATTTTCAGATTCCCATGTTGCCTCTTCAATCATGTGGTTTTTCCACAAAACCTTTACCTGGTGAATCACCTTATTCCGTAACACTTGATCCCTGTGGTCAAGAATCTGGACCGGTTGTTCCTCATAAGATAGGTTCTCTTCCAGCTGAACTACCTCTGGACTCAAAACATGAGATGGATCTGGCATATACTTTCTCAACATCAAAACGTGAAAAACATTGTGTACCTGAGATAAACTCGGAGGTAAAGCCACCCGGTATGCAACTGATCCAACTCTCTCCAGAATTTCATATGGTCCAATGAACCTTGGACTCAGCTTTCCTTTCTTACCAAATCGCATCACACTTTTCCATGGTGATACTTTGAGAAAAACATGATCACCTACCTCAAAAGATAGATCCTTCCTCCTGTTGTCTGCATAACTCTTCTGCCTACTCCGAGCTGTTCTCATGTGCTTCTGAATCAACTGAACTTGTTCTGCCATCTCTTCTACCAATTCTGGTCCCATCAACTTCCTTTCACCCACTTCATCTCAGAAAGCTGGAGTTCAACACCGCTTCCCATATAATGACTGAAATGGTGCCATCTGTATACTGGAATGAAAACTGTTATTATATGAAAATTCAACCAAAGAAAGATGTTGGTCCCAAATTCCCTGATAATCCATAGAGCAAGAACGTAGCATATCCTCCAAGGTCTGAATTGTTCGTTCCGACTGCCCATCTGATTGAGGATGAAAAGCTGTACTAAAATTTAATTCAGTACCCAACGACTTCTGAAGGCCTTTCCAAAAGTTAGAAGTGAACCTGGGATCACGGTTAGATACAATGGAGAGAGGAACTCCATGTAACCTGACTATCTCTTTAAGATACAAATGGGAAAGTTGATCTAGGGAAAAAGTATCTCGTATAGCAAGGAAATGAGCAGATTTAGCCAAGCGATCAACAATAACCCAGATTGCATTATTACCTCGAGATGTCTTCGGTAATCCCATAACAAAGTCCATGGATATATTCTCCCATTTTCACTCTGGCACTGGTAAAGGTTGAAGCATCCCTTTCGGTAACTGCCGCTCTACTTTAACCTGGTGACATGTCAAACACTTCACAGTAAAATTAGCAATATCTCTTTTCATTCCATCCCACCAGTAATACTCCCGCAGATCTCTGTACATCTTAGTACTGCCAGGATGAACTGAAAACAGAGAACTATGAGCTTCAAATAACAACTCTCTTTTCAACTGTGAATCACAAGGCACACACAATCTCTTCCCAAATCTCAAAACGCAATCATTATCAATGTTGAATTCAGGCAAATTACCTTTCTGAACCAGCTCTACCTTTTTCTGGAACTCACTGTCTTGCTTCTGTGCCTGCTTGATTCTATCTGATAGAGATGATATCACTGATACCTGAAACAAAACAGAACAACTTCCTGCACCAACAACTTCTATGCCAAATTTCATCAAATCCTTAACCAAAGGATCACGTTCCAAACGCAACATTGCTAATAAAGCATTACTTTTTCGACTCAAAGCATTAGCCACTTTATTTGCTTTTCCCGGATGGTAATGAATTGTACAACCATAATCCTTGATTAATTCTAGCCATCTCCTTTGTCTCATGTTCAATTCTTTCTGAGTAAATATATACTTTAAACTTTTGTGATCGGTATATATTTCACACTTTACTCCAAACAAATGATGCCTCCAAATTTTTAAATCAAAAACAACAGCAGCTAATTCCAAATCATGTGTAGGTTAATTTACCTCATGAGTTTTCAACTGTCGTGAAGAATAAACAATTACCTGATCATTCTGCATTAGGACGCAACCAAGTACTTTCAATGAAGCATCACTGTATATAACAAACTCACCATTCCTAGAAGGTAGTGCCAAAACGGGAGCATTCACCAATCTTCTTTTCAATTCCTGAAAACAATCATCACATTCTTTTGTCCAGATAAACTTAACACCCTTCCGAGTTAGCTTAGTCATTGGACTAGATAACCGTGAAAAATTTCTAACAAACCTTCGGTAATAGCCTGCAAAACCAAGGAAGCTACGAATCTCAGTTACATTTGTGGGTCTTGGCCATTCTTCAACAACTTTGTTTTTGCAGGATCAATAGTTATCCCATCTTTAGAAACAATATGGCCAAGGAAAGAAATTTGTTGCAACCAAAACTCACACTTTCTGAATTTTCCATACATTTTCTTTTCTTTTAAGGTTTGAAAGATAACCCTTAAATGTCTTTCATGCTCCTATTTACTTTTAGAAAACACCGAAATATCATCAATAAAAACAACCTACATTTTTCATCTGATTCAACTGAGCCATCACTACAACAAACTATTTAGTTCTGATTCTAACCATTTCAGGATACTGATTTTAAAGGTCATTTCCCTCTGTATGCCTTCCCAGAAAAGCTGCTCTGTTTCCTCTACGGAAAACCATTCTGAACAAACATGTCTTAGATGAAGCAACATGGTAATCTTAAAATACTATATCATTTCAAAAAAAATAATTTTGGATAATAATTTAATAGAATTATAACTCCTAAAGTTATCTAAAACGACCTCTGATACCAACTATAAGGCCCCAGCCTTAAACCTTACTTAATCTTGAGTTATTACAAGATTACACATTGAGGATCTTTTCGGGTTTAGAGTTTTAGAGAATTAGATCATAAAACTTGCATTACATTCCACATATAAACAAAGTGGTTACATAAAGATAGTATTCTTCATTCCCATCAATGGAAACACATTTAAAATAAAACATGGATTATTTCTCGACACTTCCTTGACACTATCATCATATCATGTACCTTTCCCTTGACCTGTGAAAAACATTTCAAAAAACTTGGGATGAGCATAAAAAGCTCAGTAAGGGATATAAAAATATGGAAAGGAAACATGGGTACAAATATACATAATAATGAAATCATACTTTACCCATAAAACATATACACTTTAACATACCTCATCAAATCATGAATAAATCATAGAAATCATAAGACATAAAGGTAACTTGAGGCATTCATAACATCCTTACGTAGGGAGTAACCCTCTTGGTTACGTTTGGAATACCCATCACAGTATATTCCCTAAATCTCTTTGGAGAAACCTTAACGTTTCACTCCTTCGCGTTACCCAATTCATTGAAGAGCTATATCGGGCTCACCCGCCCTTAGTTTATCATGGAACCACCCGTTTTCATAATAATGCCCAAGAACCTCAACATAAGCATATCACATAAAACATGCATAAAGGAAACATAACATTCCCACCTTTAAATCACAAGATATCAATACAACCCATTGATATAAAAACATTATGAAAACCATTTTCGATACCAAAATAAAAGAAAAGTAAAACATGGTATTTATTTTTCTTTTAAAAAGAAGGTATGGCTTGTAGAAGAAGCCGAAACTCAAATAATGGTCACGACGGCGAAGAAGTCGTTTTCGCCGCATACGTACGACAAAAACATTCCCTTTTGTCGTTTAGTAAACACTTTGTATAAAAAATATTCCTTTTGAATAAATGTAAAAGTCAAAGGGGTTAATACACCGTATAAAAGAAAGTTGTGTATAAAATAAAATATGCCTCAATGAAAGGAGATTGAGACGAAGTCCCATACCTCGGGTCCGACTTGACTCGATCGTTCTTTAATGTCCTGAATAATAAACTTGAGTTAATTTCTACTTGCTTAAGAACCTTTTTCAAGTTCATTATTCCTTTTATATCACTTATTACCTTGTCATGAACACTATGTAATTATTTAAGTTAATAACGGTCGTTTTAACGATCATTGGTACTTGAGTCAAAAATAAACCCTTTATAATTACAAGTTGTTCATGTATCCATTATATCCAGAATTATAATCATGATTTATATATCATATATATCGTATATATTCAGTATATACGTGCATTTATAATATTACATAATCATTTAGAGGTAAGAAATGAAATGCATCGTTCATGGAGACGATAAGCCGTACGTACGCATGAACGCTACTTTCATTTCTATTTCGTATTTTATAGAATGGAATCATAATGATATAAAGGTGTATTATAATTCCAGTATAATAAAATATATAATATCATTAACTTTATCCTTTACACATCCCACATATGGTATTAACGAATCAAATCACTTTCAGGGGGCGGTAGTCCGCACTTCCTAAAATGAAGATATCGTGTTTACCCATAATGGAAACAATAATGGTATGCCATAAATGAAAAATACAGAAGATTAAGGAAAGAATAAACATATTATATATCATATATAAAAATATTGACATCATAATGTCCACCTTTGAAGGTGTTAAATCAGTATTGAACAATCATCGCTTCGGGAGGCAGAATTTCTCCATCCACGGAAACCGTATGTTCTTTAACCATTTGATGTAGTTGTGTGAGAGTGTAGCTCGAATAAATCTTATAAAAACATCCTATTATACTGAAGATACTGGTGTTGTTACAAAATAAGTAAATAAAAAGAGTTTAGGGGGTTGGAGAAGCAAAATAAAACAAATGAACATGAGAGAATGAATTACCTTTAAAAGTGTAACTCCTTTTGATTTGAGCCTAAAGGCTTCCTTTGAAAGGATTATGCCCAAAGGGAATCCTCTAGGATGAGTAGAGGGATGTGGAGAGAGTAAATGGGCAGGGGATGGCCGATCCAAAGGCTTTAGGAGTGTGTGAAATGAGGTAGAGGTGGAGGCCTTTTATAAGAGGAGAGGAGGGGCACTTTTGGAAATCATGAAACTATTATTTTATTTTCAAAAGTGTTTCGAATTTATAAGGTCCCACATTGATATATTTCTAAGATAAGATGATAAGTCTTCGAAATATTTCCATCCAATAGTTTTTGGACAAGTGTAGGTCTTAGATTTTATATTATCGTTTCATTTTATTTAAATCGTTAAATAACGAGGTCATCGCTGCATCATCATGATGTCATAAATAATTTAATTTATTTAATGTCTAAAAATTATAACAAAAATATCCTGATGTATTAAATCTTTTTATATTTCCAAAGAGTATTTATAGACAAAAATATGATTAGTATAACCCCTTCTAAAAATTGTTTTAGTAAAACAATTTATGTTAGTGTCATTTTCACCTTTATTTAAAAAAAGGCATTAAAGTCATTATCTCACCCAAGAGGATCCATAGGGTCCCCTAAATAGACCCATGGGTTGTCTTGGTCGGCCATGACTCATCCAATAGGGGTAGGACAAGTGTCATGGTGTTTTCACATTTTTATAATATCATTTTTACCTTAAATTACACTAATTACCTCTAATCGCGATTAAAAATTTAATAAGTTACTATTCACCAAAAAAATTATTTTAATCTCATTGAACCACATTTTACTTCTTAATGAAAACCATGTATGTTGGATTTTTGAAAATCAAAACACAATTATGGCAAAATTTCATTTAAACGGAAAATCAGTTTTTATAAGTACCACTTAGTGGTTTCACTATTCATCAAAAATTGAAGTTTTTCAGAAAATTACCAAAAATTCACACTAAGCTATATTTGATATTACTAATTCAAAAATGAAGTCTATTTTACAAAATTCAAAACATATAAGTCACATTAATTAATTTAATAATTAATTCCCGCTGTGAGAGCAAATAGCGTGTTTTTATGAAACAACAAGTATCGAAAGATTGATACCAGTTTAAGTCCAATTTCAAAGTAAAATTTATTCAAATGACCACCATTGGATTAAATGGTAAAAATATATTCAGATTACACATTAAGACCAATTCAAAAGATAATCTAATAATATATATAAATTATATTAAGAAGCAGTTTTGATGTAAAATGCAGTATTTTTCACTATTCATTAAAAAATGAACATTGTCAGAAAAATACCAAAAATTCACACAAAGTAAATTTTGATGTCCCAATAATAAATAATAATTTTATTTTTACAAACATAGTTTATAAAATTGTCAAAAGATAGATTCAAAAAATGGTTTTCCATCAAAAGGCAGTTAAACAATCTTTTAAAAATATTAGTGTATTCCATGCTTAAGATTGGATTTATTTTCATTTTAAGCCTCTAAAACACTATCTAATTCATTAATAGGCATAGATAAAAATATCTATTATTCATTAATTACTTGGGATATTACACTTGGAGTCTCGCACCAACTTAGCATCTGTCTCTGACAATAATAGATTGAATATTCCAAAGTATTAACTGGCCTTTTACTCTTATGTAAGCCTTTAAAAAATTTATTCAGTTATTTTTACTGATAAATAATTTTTTCACATAAGAAACTTATAATTCATCAAAAATTGGATTTCTATTATCTTTGTAAAAAATCAGGATATTACAAGATAGGTTTGGAAGGGAAATATTAAGAAAAAATATTGAGGATTAAGTAATACTCACTTTGTGACTTTGAATTTTCTCTTGAAAGTATATTGAGAAATTAAGGTATTAGGCTAAATAATTTAGACCAAATCCTAATTAACTTTAGTAAGTATTATAAGGGTTTAAGTGTCCCCTTTTATAAGTGAGGAAAAAGTACTTTTTGTGAATACCATTTTACTTTTCAATGATATTATTACACTACACAAGGGTCAAAGTATCCAAAATATAGAAATAATGGAGTTTGAGATAAAATTGGGTCGATTAATTCTCAACCAAGTATTAACTCACATGTTTTAAACATTTTGTAATTCATTGGTTGTTTGGTTTTTTACTTTAACCTTTTTTTGTATTTACCTTGGTAACTAGTTTTTAACTAAGTAATTTATTTTTTCTAAAAATATAAAATAAACCATCTTACCAAATTTGTGTGTGATGAACATAAATTTAACTACCATTTAATTTAATTAAATTTATAAATAATATAAAATTAAAAATTAAAATTAAAATATTTTATATATTGAAAAACATTTTTTGGGTATAAAAATGATGTCTTAACCATTATGTGTTCTTAACATTATTTAGCGTTGGTTACTAATTAAATGTGTGTTAATATAATTATATATGTGTTTAAGAATCATATTAGAGTTATTATTTTAAATATATCAAATTAATTGATTATATAAACATTACACAATATTAATAAAACAATTCTTTTATAATAATAGTTTTACTATTGTCATGGTCATTAAATTTAATCTTTATTATCATGATTTTATGTCCAAAATTGAAATTGATATTATTACATCATATTATCATGTTAATATAAAAAAATAAAATATATTTTTATGGATTTAATTTCTACAAGTGATGAAAGGTTATTTTTAATATAAGTTAATAAAAACAGTTTTTAGAATAAAATATTACCATTGTTTCCAAAACGATATACATGGGTTTTATAAAAACAAATTAATAATTTTAAATGATTTATTTTACTTATAATTGTATATATTTTATATAAAAAGGTTTAAAAAACATTTAATTCATCCTTGTATTATGATAATTTCATAAAAGTGACAGTTTTTAGCAAAATTAGTATTTTTTCACTATTCACCTAAAAACCAATTATTCAGAAAAATCCCTAAAATTCATCTTAAGATAATGTTGTTATTATAAATCAAAAAATTATGTTTATTTTTTCAAATTAAAATTATAAAATTTATAAATTCAATTGTGGAATAAAATAATAAAATATAATGAAAAAATTTTTTATTGGAAAATTACAATTTCAAATATTAACCATCACTATTCTTATTTCATATCATTTTAAAACTAATTTTTTGTTTATGAATTATTAATTTAAAAAAATTATCATTATTATTTATACATTTCATGGAATATAAATTCATATAGCATAAAAAGTCATTTTTTTGAAAAATGTTTTTTTAAACAATAAATGATCTCATTAGTCATTTTAGGTATACTAATTGAATTTCAGTCATTTTAAAATTTGCCTTTATTTTTTTATACATATATTTCATAAATAGGTTACTACTATTTATCCCTACTAATTCAATGATTAGGTTTTATTGGACATACTTAATATTTATATTTTTATGTAAATATACCTCAGTTTTGTTTCTGTTCCGTGTGGTGTATAGAGAAAGATATCAAACACATTTGAATCACTTAAAGGAAGTAATATATAAATATATTGGTGTGTTACATTCTACCCATTAAATAAATTTCATCTTAAAATTTTTAATTTTCACCTAAAAAAATATTTAAAGGTATCTATATGGAAAAAATATCTTGAGGTATCAACATTACTGACATAGGGAAGGATAGGAACTCACCTATATACATATATAAATATTTAGTTTCTTTCCAAAAATTTGAGAAAAATACTTCTCATGGTTGGGTGTTAATACCGTTTTTATTTCTACTTTAGTTTATAGTCACACCTATAGTGATAAATTATCAAAGTTTGGTATGAAATATGATTCCATATTTTGGTAATTAGTATGCATAAAGATGGAAAGACATACCACACACATCCGTCTCCCATCCACCACACTTCTTCAACTTGGCGGTACAAGCAGTAAGATGATTTTGAGTGATGAATTCAATGAATAATTATCTTCCTCCTCATAAGGCTCTTTGGTATCCACATTTATACCCCTTATAGACCTTGTTGGATTATCCAACTCTATCGCACTGGCCTGCACCCACTAAAAAATATCCCTTACCCGTGTCACCAACCTCAATAGATAATCACCCATCTATTTTCTCACATGTTTCATCGATACCTGAACTGCCAGCTTCATGGAGACTTCTCAGATAAAGGTTGGTAGGGGATGGATACCCTACCACATCCAATTTAAGCATCCCTTCATGTACGCAAACACAGATTTCCAAGAACCAAACTATATCCCACACACACTGAATGAGATCATGTGCTTTGGGGAATCAAACCTAATTATCAAACTGATACTATCCTCAAGGTCACATGGTATCCTCCCCCTTTCCTCCTCACTCTAGTTTTCTATTGTTCTAGCTACAATGGAAGGAGATTTTATTCTACTTCCATCATTAGAATGGGGTTTTGGACTTATTTGGAAACATTGGGGCCTATACAAGGTGGAGGTGCATTGATGTGTGATGAAGAAGATGATTCATTCATGTATTCTACAATTTTAGTGATGTTAAGATCTCTCTATAGTGATTATTGGTTATTCTCTATCCCCTCATCCATTTTTTAACAATTAATATACTGTGGGTAATCTTACCATGGTTTAATGAATAGGGAGTCTATGTTGAAATAGTTAATCCATTACTAGAATAACATCAATTCCATCTAATAGAAGACCCAAAAAATCAACTTGGGATACAATAATATTTCTATTAGAAGTTTCCCTCGATACTCAAAACATTTAAATAGTGATTTAATACTCATTAAAAACTTCCTAGATACACTAATCTGGATAGAATAGGAATCCAATAAGGTATCCATGACTATTAAGTGGAGGCTAAGTGAACCTTATTCAATTATTTTTTATGGAAAACTTCTGATAGTATCATTTTCATAGGTTTTCCATTGTTTCCTTTAAAGGATCATGATGTTTATCATCCTTGTTAGCCTACAATTATTTTAGTTCAAATTATATCACTCATATCTCAACATATATCATCCACATCTTAAACTATATCATTATAGGTTCAACCTAGGTTACTCTTTGATTGGGTTTTCTCATAATTATAATCACTCAAAGTGATTATAAAATTAATCCTTTATTACATTTAATAAATATTATATTATAAACCAAAAAATATGCCTCAGGAGTGTCAAACCAAAAGTGCAGTTAGGCCTATTTTTCATGTACTAGGAGATAATTGAGTTAATGCCCAACATGCCCCTTTTAGGATTATTACCCCTAGGTTCATCTATGCCAGAGCCTATATCAAATTTTAGTATCTAGATGTGTATTTCATTTTTAGGAAAACCACATTCTAAAAACTTGACAAAACTTCAGGATATTAACCTATACTTAGACATATCCCTAGGGTTTTAACTAATGTTCACTCATCCTAGTCCCCAAAATATTCATTATCACTTCAACTAACCTAAAAGGTTATCTATAACTTTGAAATTATGATCAATCTTAGTTTATTGACCCTTAAATTATCCTCAACAAACATTGTAATATCCAAAGTTATCTAAACACTACTTTAATACCAAATGTGATGACCCTAACCTAGATTCCCAGATCTGATTATACAAACACATGATTTACATACTAGTTTTGGTACCAATTATAGATTCCTGAATAACTACCCCATAATTACATGACTTAAATAAAATATTTCTTTACACACATTCCCAAGAACTTTTAGGTTTAGAGATTTATAAAATTAAGGTAAATCATAAACTAATAAAGACCATGAATTTCTCAACTAGAGGAAATTGTTTCCACTAAAAGTGTAACACCATGATATTTTATGGTATATATTTTTTAAATAAATCTTCTCCCTTCGATATATTGCAATACACACGACCCGAAGTCTAAATATAGTATACCGTCATAATATATCTAATAAATTGGATGGTATGAGTATGAATCACTAAATTATGAAAAGCCCATGATTTAAATATGTATAAATAATTTTATTAGTTATGAATTTATTATAAATAAAAACTAAAATTATTTTAAAGGGAAAGAAATGTTTTTCTGAAAAATGGATTTTTTTCAAAAAGCGGCTTCATTGAATTTTGTGGACTTATAATAAAATAATTTTTTTTATAATTTCAGAAAAAGTATTTGAAAATATGAACTTTATTTTTTAAATCATCATGTTAAAATTATCTTAGAATTAATTTTTGATAATTTTATGAAAAGTTTATTTTTTTGATGAATAGATAAAAAATATTTTTTTATTGAAACCTTCCTTTTCATTTGAATAATTTACAAATCATATTTTTTTAAAATTGTTTTAAAAGTAAAAATAGTTCAATTATATTGTAATTAATCCAATTTAGGTCATTAGTGTATCTACCCCAATTTGAGGTATGTAACCCATGTTTAAGCCTTTTTATATGTATAAAGTGGTTAGGTAATTTTTTGGAAAGGTTGGAAAGTTTTTGGGAAGGTTTTAGGGCATTTATAAGGGAGAACTATTTAATAACGGTTAGTGAAAACCATGAAGAATCTATAGGAAACCATACATGTTGAGGCACACAGTTTACAAACCATATAGCCACCCTAGGTAAAGTGTGAAACTTGAGACAATGGAATTTCTCATGGTTGATTTCACGGTTTGTATAAATATGTGGGATAACCATGTGGGGCACCATTTGGGATAGTATCAAGCACATGGTTAGCACATGGTTTTCCTAACTATGCAGCTAAACCGTGCATGGATTAAAAAGAGGGGGTTAAAAAAAACAATCTTTGTCAGGATGTTCCCTAAAACCCTCATTTATCCTCCCACTAGAACTCCACTCATAATTTCTTCTTCTAAAGGGTTAGGGAGGATCTCCAGCTCATTTTGGAAGTTATTCAAAGAGTTTTCAATTTGATTTGAAGGTTATTTTCCCTTGGTAAGTCTCCACTTTTTTTAGTTTTTTGATTTTTCATAGATCTACTCTCCTCTCTCTCTCTCTTAGTTTCCTAGATCTACTCCATCGCATGTAGATAAAGTGTTGTTGTTGCCTATAATGGTGAGATTTGGGATTTTTGGTGTTAAATACCAAGATCTAAGGAGTTTTTTGGAAGTCTCACGTAGACTTGGTGTGTGGTTGTGAGATGGCTCAATTTCACCATACCCTAAGGTAGGTGGCTTCACACTAAACTCCATTTTTCTTGAACTAGAGGGGTTAATTTAAAATTAACTATTTTTTCTTCAAATTTATTGTGAATGTGATGTGCGAAGCTTGATTGAAACCCATCATGTGATGATTTATGGATTTTGGTGAAAATGGGTTATTGTTGTGAAATTTTCTTTAATGTTGGATTTTAAAATTTTGATTTTAAAATCAGTTGCTTGGTTTGGTTTGTGGAAATGGTTTGTGAAAATAGTTTTCAATAAAAATGGTGTTTTATTTAAGAGTGGTTTGGAATGGATAATGTCTTAATGGTGTTTTCAATAAATGGGTCATTTATTGAAGTGGGTTGGAATGTTGTTGGAATTATTGATTTTCTTAATGAATTGTTTGGTTTTGGAATTGTTGGGTAGTATGGATTGACATGAGTTGGTTCATATGATCTTGGTAATTGTTGATTTGAATGATGTTGTGATTTTAGTAAATTCTATTGGCTTGATTTTTGGCTTTAGTGGTTAAGCATGGGTGGTAATGTATGGATAGTGGGCGTGAAGGACCACTATAAAAAGTGGATGTATAGTTGATGTGAAGGACCACCATAAAGGATAAGTGGATGTGAAGTTGCACTATAAAGAAATAGGGGTGGATGACCTTGGACATGGGGCTCCACCGTCATGGGTGCACTAAGTTTCAGTGTATGTAATTTTTGAATATGTTTGGGATATGCACGTGTCCATGCAAGGTTAAATGGGTTATGCCAATATGTGTTGGGTAAATGGTTAACAACATGTTTGATTTATTTCCTTGTATTATATTTATTTGGTCGAAATGGTTTGGAAGGGTGTGTTTGTCTTGTTGAAAATTGTTTCATTGTTATTTGGATTAGATAATTTTTTTATATAAATGTGATAATGGGTTATATCATAGTGGTGTGTGTAGGAAAGTCATTTGGGTAATACCCACTGAGTATTATTACTCACCCCCTACTTTGGAACTTTTGTGATTTTGCAGATGTTGTAATTCTAGACATGGGAAAATGTAAGGCATCTCATTTTTTAGTGGTTCTTCAAGATTATTGGGATGTATTTTGGTGCTTAGAGCATGAAGCTTGGTGTAGATCTATGGAGTTGTGTCATGGATTCTTTGGGTTTTGTTCTTTAGTCTTACTCTTGGTACTATGATTATAGTATTATGATGGATTTGGTTTTTTTGGCCTTTGGAAAATATTTAATTGTAATACATTGTTGAATGGTTTCCTATAGTAGTTTTGGTATTGGAACATTTGGTTGTTTGTTTTATTTTCAAAGGGAAAATAATCCCCCACTGTTAATGAAACCCTCAATATTTATTTCCAGCCTTTGTCACCTTGGGGATGTCTCTTAATGCCAAGTATAACTTTCTCCTCAACTCAAGCCAAAGATAAGGGGTGGGATGTTCCAAGCAGTATCAGTTTGTTCGGTCCTTGAATATAAAGTGAAAGTAATTTTGTTCAGTTCTTTGGAATTTATTTCCGGTCTTAAAGTTGGTACTCATTCTTGTTATATTCCTTGAGTTAGGATGGTAACAAGGAGTAGTATTGGAAGAACATGAAATTTATATCATAAAAGGAAATAGATAACCCTTTTATGTTGAACTTAAATTTACCAAGGAGTAGGGTACATAAGTGTTTCAGAAACACTTATACGATCATGATCTCTTTTTCGTGGGTGTATCCAATGATACAAGCATGGAATTCATGGTAGGAATGATTTCCCACTAGGATTTTATATTTCATTTTGCATAATGGTTTATGTTTTTTTATTAATGTGTTGATTTTTGAAAATTTGGAGATTTTTTTTAAATGCACAGTTTGAAAAGATAATAGTTTTGGTATTTTGGAAATGGGTTGATTTTCAAAATGTAGTGGATTTTTAAAAAATGGTTAAACATGGAAAAATGGAAATTTTGGAAAACATGGTTTTTATGTATGGAATGTGATATAATTTGAAATGGTAATATTTTAGTTTTTAGAGAGTGAGACTTATGGTGTTTGTGTTGTGTTGATAGAAATGGAACCGAGTAGGCATCATAGATACCAACATGAGGAAGATATGGAAGATGTGGTTGAAATTGATCCCAAGGTGAACCGACCACTAGTTCAAAGCATAATGAAATCTTTACAAGACTTGGAAAATGGGAATAGAATGGATGAGATGAAGCATGTGGATCACTCAGTTTAGTTTTAGAAGCAGAATACACCCATATTTAGGGGTGATTCATAACTGTAAAGGGTGGAAGCATGGTTAAAATTGGATTAATCGAATATTAAATTTTCTAAGAACACCAACAGAGTTTAAAGTTAAGTTAGCGGTGTATATTTTGGATGATATTTTATGTTAGTGGTGGGATTTAGTGGTCCAGGATAAAGGTGACCAAGGTATGACATGAGATGATTTTGAGGAATTGTTTAACACACAATTATATACTCACACATTTAGAACTAATAAAACCATGGATTTATTTATCTTCAAGTAGGATAACCTCTCAGTAAAGGAATATGTGTCTAATTTCATGAAATTAGTTCGGTTTGTGCCTGAGGTTTTAGCTAGTGCATCATTGAAGGAACAGATCTTTGAATTAGGTTTGAGGAAATAAATTCGTTCCAAAATTGTAGTTCTCTGTATTACGGATTATACAAATATGGTAAATAGAGAAATAGTGGCTGAAAGGGATATCTTGGGAGCTACTGGTAAGAGAAGCATGTTGGTACCCATGGGAAATAGTGGGAACTCTAATACGAGGATCAAGTGGAAGAGGGCCACTTATTTCTAGGGTGGGAGTATGGCTCAAAATCTGATGGTAGGATTGGTAAATATTCTTATGAAGCTTATCAGTAATACATGATGTTTTTAGTGTGGTTCTACAGGACACATGAAGAGGTATTATATAGAACCACTTAGAGCATTCCATAAATGAAAGAATATGGGGCATCTTCAATGTTATTGTTATAATGCTCAAAGTTCGGGTGTTCATGACAGTCATTATAGGTCGTAGGAATTGTATTCATCAATGGGATGGGGTTAGAAACATACCCCTTTCCAGTAGATCAGAGTTAATCATGAATATTCTAGGAATACCATGACTCCTCAGCAGGGGGAGTTTTAGCAGGGTAATAGAGAGTAGAGTGTGGCAAGCAAGAACATGTTTGGAGCTGAGTAGGTTTTTATGGATGATCAGTTAGGACCATCCATGGTGCAAGGTACAATTATTTTGAATTACACCTTTATGTAAGTGTTGTTTGATACGACTACGTCTCATTATTTCATTTTTTCTCGTATCGTTTATTTCTTGTGTTTAAATGTGGAAATTATTCCTTTGGTTTTAAAACTTAAAACTCCTCTAGGTTAAAGAGAGTGTTGAGCCTTTTAGTGTAGAGCATGTGGGATAGATATTGATGGGGTTGAGTTGATGTGGGACTTCTCAGTTCTTGAGATGGATGTTTATGATATAATCTTGGGTATGGATTGGCTGAAAACATTTAAGACCGAAATCAATTGTTACGTGCAAACAATTAGTTTCACGATGGGTGATGGCATCAAACATATTTAAAGAGGAGAGAAGAATTTAAAGGTGGGTGTAATGGGATTGTTGAAACTAGTAGTTGGGATGATATAGTATCATTTGGTGGCTTTGTCATTGGCATTAATGGAAGAAATCTAACAGAGAAGTTTTCCGGCAGTTATTGATCAATTTTTGGATGTATTTCCTAAATAATTATCAGGGTTTCTACCCATAAGAGAAGTGGATTTTATGATTTATGTCCTTCTAGGGACCGGTCCTATCTCACTTCCATCTTACCAGATGGAACCAACATAATTGAGGTAATTGAAAGTGCAGTTAGAGGAGTCAGAAAACAAAGGTTTCATTCAGACTAGCATGTATCCATGAGTTGCACTGGTATTGTTTGTTAAAAAGGTGGATGTAACTCTTCACCTGTGTGTTTATTATCATAATCTTAACCAAGTTATGATAAATAATCAACATCCACTCTCATCCATTAATAATATATTCGATCAGTTTAGGGGGTCTCATTAGTTATCCAAAATTAGATTGCAATCTGGATAAAATCAATTGCATGTGCGAAAGAAGGATATCCCAAAAACAGATTTCAAAAGTAGATATGGCCATTATAAATATGTGGTTATACCATTCGGTATAGATAATTCACCAGCGGTCTTTATGGAATTGATGAATCGTATATTTAAAATATATCTCTATTCTTTCATGGTGGTTTTTATTGTCACGATCCGTCCTCAGGGCCCATGCCGTGACTACCCCAAGCCCGCCTTCTATAGGACAGGGGCTGGCGACTAGCACCAAAGGCGTAAATCCCAAAAAAAGGGAAGGTATTGCCTTTATAAAGTAAACACACACAGTAGAGTACGCAAGTGAAGTAAGCACTAAGTAAAACTGAGTACACAAGTAGGTGCTGAAAAGTAAATGGGTGAGTATAAAAACCCAACTGAAATTACAGTACAACTGAAAAGGAAGTACAACAGCAGTAAAGTAAAACAACAACTCTGAGTCATCCTCCGGAAATCGCACCTGAAGGGTGGGTACAGATAGTCTCCTCAGCTCCTCGGGTCTGGCCGTCCGCTCCGTGTACATCCTGGCAAGTGGTCCACCTTCGGGTACCATCCATCTCTACAAGCCTCCACCTCGATCAGTGTTGTCCTTCGTCTGCATCCAACACAACGTAGTGCGGGCATAGCCCATGCATGGGTGAGTATACGATACTCAGTAATTACCCCGAGACCCCCAAAGGTCTCTTAGAATCCATGAAGGATAAACCACAAAAGAAAGTTAAAATCATGAAGTATCAACTGACTCTAATTAAGTATATGCCCATACATATACCTAAGTCATCAATTACAGTTCGTCTCCAACTCTTGAGCCCAAGCACAACCAGTCCACATAGGAAATCACAATCTAGTCCAGACAGGAAAACACAACCCAGTTCACAAAGGAAAAAAAGTCAATCACATCGTTGATAAAGATTGAAGTCAAGACTCCGTTCACACAGGTATGCATCCTTCGTATAGCGATAGATATGATCAGATGTAGCCACTGATTCATATAAGCTGTCGGACCCACACAGGATACAAGTCCAGCTAAGCTGTCAGACCCACACAGGATACAAGACCAGCTACTCTACCGGACCCACACAGGATACAAGTACATAGGTCAATACCACTGGACCCACATAGGATACAAGAACAGTAGTCATCATAGTCGAACCCACGGAGGATTCCAGTACGTTAGTCGTCGCTGTCGAACCCACGGAGGATTCCAGTACAGAAGTCTATGTAGTCGCAACCAGCTCAAGGGTTCCCACACACAGCATGCTCGATTCCGAGAGGGTCCGCTCCTCGAGCAAGAGAGTCGATACATCAACTGTCACGAAGTCCAGAGTTGATGTATCCCAAAGTTCCGTCTCATCAAAAGAAACCCAACGTGACAGACGGTGCGTCAATCGGACGCCCGGTCTGAGAGTTATTGGCTTTTCCGTTCCAGGGGCCCGGTTAGTTTTAAGCTAAAACCAACCCGATAGTACTCCAGCTGTGTCCAAACCTCAAGTGGAATAAGCCCAAAGAACCGTCTCATCAAGAGGAATTCAACGCAGTTGACGGAACATCAGTCGGACGTCCGGTCCTTAAGTTATAAGCGTTTTCGCTCCAAGGGCCCGATTGGTTTCAGGTTCGAACCAACCCGACCATACCCAAAATTTACTGAAAACTTGAGTGTAATATACCGAAATGAAATTCTCGATACAAGGATTCCTACACAACTGACGGTGCGTCGATCAGAGCTCCACAGCTCTTGTTATGGGAAAAGACCAAAAACTATCCGAAGTGGGGGTCTGGGCCCTGTCCGACCCAGCCCGGCCTGGACGGCGCGACCCGGTCCGCGCGACTCACCCCGGCCCAGCCGGGGGGTGCTGGATCAGTCAGCTGGCTAAGCGGGGGGGGGGGGGGGGGAGGGGGGAGGGCTCTATCCCGTCGACGCGGCGCCAGGCTGGCGCCGTGGTCTTCCCCAGATCTCGCGTGGTCGCGAGATCCCTCTCTCGCCGCCGTGACCAATGCCGCAGCGGGCTGCTGCCGGCAGCGCGCTGGGTCGCCGCCGCCTCCAGGCGGCCAGACAGTGCGGGCTGCCGCCTCTGAAAGCCGCCGCCGCCGCGCTGGTGACCCGCGCTTCCGGGGTCTTCCGCGGGCCACCATAGTCATTCTGGTGGTCCGTTTTTTATTCCAACTGCACCTGCGGTCATCTCGAGACCCGTACATCACTACGAAAGCCTCCAATCGCATTTGTTGTCCCGCTTCATCGTCACCAAATATTCCGTGCATCAAGAACAAACTAGCGGTGTGTCCGGACTTGTTTGTTAGTCCATACGCACCACGTTTGTGGTTCAAACATTACTCAACAATTAAATGCCATGTTCGAGAGTATAAAACATAAATGTGAAAAATATATAATTCTCCTACATCAACAATCGATGACGAACATCAGCGTCATGGTGGATGACGTCGTGGGTAAAGGGTTCCTAGGCGACATCAGAGTGCACCTAGGAGGAAGAAACATCTCCTCTCTTGTCGTGGGAAGAGAAAGGGTGGCGCATCGTCGTTCTACGCGGAACCAGAATTATTTGTCGAAGGAGATGTTTCTGTCGTAGGCGAGATAGGCTCTTGATGTCAAGGTGCATCTGAGGAAGAAGTTCTTCACGTTCTTCGCTGGGGGTATTCTTCATTGAAGAATGGTTCACCTCCCTTTAATCCTCCAGAGTCTTCTTCCAAAGAGATCCGCCAACAAAAATAAAAAGAGGCTCCCTATTAATAGATTTGTTGAGCAACTCATATTAATTCCAAGAGGTTTCAATTAATTTAACGCTGACATTAAATTAATTGGTCGGCACATTAAATGGATGAGGGAGGCAGGAAGGCTCCATCTTAATCAAGGTGATTAAGAAAAGGGGGGTTATTAATGGGGAAAATTTAAAGGAAACAACAGGAAAATAAATGGGGAGTTGAAGGTTGGGCTCATGTGGGCTCCACCTCACAAAATAAAATTTATTCACCACCAAATTTTATTTAAATTTTAGGAATAAACCCCAAAAGTTAAATTCTCCTCCCGTGCGAACTCAACTACGGTAATGATCCCGTTAAGCAATTACCAGCGTTGCGAGTTCATCGGTGCCCTCGAATTTCAATTCCGACCACTGGTTCAAAAGTTAGTAAAACCCGCTCATTCGTTTACTGAACTTACCTGAGCTAAACTTCGAAAACTGATTCTGGGCACACCGGGCCTTGGAATCAAGTGTCGTCAGAAGCCACATACTCTTAAAATTCCAAAGTATTTTAAAAAAAAATTCATTGAAATTTCTAGGTCTTTACATTACTCCCACCTTAGGGCTTTACATCCCTATAAAGCTATATCATAAACTAGGGAAACAAAAGAGGGTACTGAGCATGAATCTGAGCCTCCCGCTCCCATGTGCTCTCCTGGAGGTTCCCGTGCTGCCAACGTATTCGTACAAGAGGAATCAACCATCCACATAGGACCCACTCCTGTCGATCCTCAATCTCCACCGGGACCTCCGTAAAAGTCGCCCCATCATCGATGTCCAGCTCCCCATGATCATTGATGTGATTCGGGTCGTGCACGTATCTCCTCAGCTGAGATACGTGGAAAACGTCGTGCACCTGGTGAAACTAATGGGGAAGGGCCAGGCGGTAAGCCACCTCGCCTACCCTGCTGAGGACCTAGAATGGTCTGATGAAGTGCGGAGATAACTTGCCGCCCCGACCAAATCTCCGTAATCCACGTCGAGGTGAGACCCGTAAGAAAACGTGGTCGCTATCCTTGAACTCCAGTGGTCTCCGCCTCCTATCAGCACAGGACTTCTGTCTGCTTTTTGCAGTCATCATCCGCTCCTGGATGATCTCCACCTTCTCCGTCGTAGCCTGAACCATCTCTGGTCCCACGAGTGCTGACTCCCCAGGGTCAGTCCAACACATAGGTGATCTGCAAGGTCGACCATACAATGCCTCGTATGGTGCCATCCCGATGGTGGATTGGTAGCTGTTATTGTACGCAAACTCCATTAAGGGTAGGTGATCCTCCCAGATACGACCAAAGTCAAGGAAACATGAATGGAGCATGTCCTCGAGTGTCTGAATGGTCCTCTCCGTCTGGCCATCCGTCTGAGGGTGAAAGGCGGTGATCAGGCGTAGCTACGTCCCAAAAAGCCTCCTGCAACCCCTTACAATGCCGGGAAGTAAAGAGAGCGTCTTGATCGGAGATGATATATGATGGAACAACATAAAGCCGTACGATCTCCTGAACATAGAGGCATCCCAAGATCTCTACTGAGCCCTGCTCCCTTATTAGTAGGAAGTGGGCCAACTTGGTGAGTCGGTCTACGATCAACCAGATGGAGTCGTGTCCTCTGGAAGTACGTGGGAGCCCCGTAACGAAATCCATGGATATCCCATCCCACTTTCACTCTGAAACCTCTAAGGGATGTACCAAGCCTGCTGGTACCTGGTGCTCCGCCTTCACTTGCTGGCAAGTGAGGCATCATGAAACGAACTCTTCTACAACCCTCTTCATACCCGACCACCAGTACTGTCGTATGAGGTCCTGGTACATATTTGCTACTACAGGATGTACCGCTAGTGGGGAAGTGTGAAACTCCCTCAACACTTCCTCCTGCAGTGCAACTGGTACCATGCTACGTCCCCTGAAGAGGAAGACATGCTCTCCTCCTTCAGAAAATCCTTCAGGCACCTTCCCTATGGAAACCTGAGCACGTCACGTCTCATTATCAACATCCCCATGCTGTGCCTCTCTGACCCACTGAAGTAGTGGAGGAGTGACTGTGAGGGACTGTAGAAAGGCTGCCCCATCTCTATCCACGAAGGATATCTGCAAAGCAGCTAACTGCTCCGTCGCCTCTCCAAGTCGTTGTATTCCCAATATCCTGCTGAGAGAATAATCTAAAACGTTCCACTTTCCAGGAGTATAGAAAATCTCAAAGTCATAATCCTAGAGGATCTCGAGCCATAACCGTTGTCTCAGGTTCAGGTCCTTCTGCGAGAAAATGTACCTAAGACTCTGGTGGTCAGTGTAGACTGTAAAACGCTCGCCCATAAGATAGTGCCGCCACATCTTCAGGGCGAAGACCACTGATGATAACTCCAGGTCATGGGTAGAGTAGTTCTGCTCGTGTTTCCTCAACTGTCGTGAACCATAAGCGATCACTGCTCGATCCTGCATTAGGACACACCCAAGTCTGGTCCCTGATGTGTCGCAGTAAACTACATACCCTACACCCTCCTTCGGCAGCCTCAAGATGGGCGTGCTGGTCAATCTCCATCTCAGCTCCTGAAAGCTCTGCTGACATCTGTCTGACCACACGAAGGGTTTCCCCTTCTTCATAAAAGATGTAAGTGGTGTTGCAACTCTGGAGAAGTTTGGCACAAATCTCTGATAGTACCCAGCCAGACCTAGGAAACTCCGCACCTCCGTCACGCTCCTGGGTGGCTCCCAAGCCAGTACTTCCTCGATCTTCGCGGGATCCACTGCAAATCCCACCTCTGAGATGAAGTGCCCCAAGAATTGAACCTCTTAAATCCAAAACTGGAACTTCAAGAGCTTACCATAAAGCTGGTTCTCTCGGAGTGTATCCAGTACAACCTGGAAGTGGTAGGTGTGCTCCTCCTCAGTATTCGAGTAAATCAGTATGTCGTCAATGAAGACTACGACAAACCGATCGAGGTAAGGCTGGAATATACTGTTCATGAGACTCATGAACACTGTTAGAGAATTAGTCACACCAAAGGGCATAACCATGAACTCATAGTGGCCATATCGACACCTGAAGTCCTTCTTCTGTACATCCTCGTCTTGAACTCTGAGCTGGTGATAACCTGACTTGAGGTCTATCTTCGAGAACCATCATGCTCCCTTGAGATGATCAAAGAGATCTTCAATCCTCGGAAGGGGGTACTTGTTCCTCACAGTCACCTGGTTCAGGAGATAGTAGTCGACACACAGTCGCAACCTCCCATCCGCATTCTTGGCGAACAGAATCGGAGAAGCCCAGGGTGAAACACTGGGTTGGACGAATCCATTTCCCTGTAAGTCCTCCAGCTGTACCCACAACTCACGAAGCTCAGCGGGAGCCATCTGATATGATGGAGTAGATATCGGTGATGTCCTGGGGTATAGGTTTATGTAGAAATCTACCTCCCTGCGAGGAGGTAGTCCTGGAACATCGTCAGGGAAAACGTCCGCATACTGATCCACCACAACAGGAAAACTCGGACTCCACACATCAACTGCTCCGAGGATGAGACTAGCCAACTGTTGTGTGATCGGCTACCCTCTCCTCTGTGTAAGCCCATCCTGTGCTGTGAAGGTTCCCATATCGTCGGTGAAGGTGAACCTAGTCCCATCCGTGCAGACATACCACACTTTTCACCTAATACAATCGATCTAAGCATGGACTGTAGCTAACCAGTCTATACTCAAGATGACGTCGTAAGGCCTCGACGCCGCTACATAAAGATCCCAGCCAAAGCTCTCACCTTCTAGAGTAAGATCACACTACCAGAAATAGTGCGTAATCTTCGAGTCTTCTCTCGTAGGAGTCTCTAGCTATAAGGATCGAGCCAATGGCTTCGTTGGAATCTCCGAGCTCCGAACAAGGGCAGCAGTGATAAAAGAATGACTCACACCTGTGTCTATAAGAACTACAACAAGGGTGGAGGAGACATAGATAGTACCTCAAATCATCTCGGGTGCACCATGGTCATAAGCCTCCACTGCCTGGAGCTGAGCCTGCCTCTTCCGACCAGCTCCCTGTGGTCGGGGTGGACCTCTTGGGGGTGGTGGTGGTAGAGCCTCGAAACGTCGTCCACCACCCGCTGCTCGGCTAGCTCCTCTGCCTCATCCGCCTACTCCCTGCGGACCGCCACGGTCGAACCTCTGCCTCTGCCTGGGAGGTCCCTCCACTATCTTCTGCTCATCTGCATGGTGGGTCGGGCAGTCACGAGCCATGTGGCCCTGCCCGCCGCATGCATAACACTGTCTGCTCCTCGTAAGGATGGCTCTACGCCATGTGCCCCACACAGCCGAACCTGTATCCTGAGGTCTCCCATCTGAAGGCCTGGTCCGCTTGGACCCCTGTGACATATGTTGACTGCAGAAGACTCTGCTCTGTGCCGTCCTGCGGTGGGTCTCGCTGCTGGTGGCTGATCGGCGAGAAAGATCTCCAATAAAAGGGCTCGCTCTAGCACCCCTGCCTGCGTCGGGATGCTGAGGGGAATCTTCAAAGATCTGATCTCATTCCTTAGTCCCTGCTCAAAGGTCCAGGCCCAGAAGAATGGGTCCCATACCATGTCCATGGAGTAGCGCGAGAGGTCGGTAAATCTCGCCGAGTACTGGGCTACTGTCATGCTTCCCTTTCGTAGCTGTAGTAACTCCTGGATGCGCAACGCACAGAGGGTGGCTGGAACAAAAACCGAGCAGAAGAGGCTCTCGAAGTCCATCCAAAGTAGAGATGCCTCGTCGTTCACTTGGATTATTAGGCTCTACCATCTACCTGCTTCTGCGTGCAAGACTCACGACAAGGATCACCATAAGGTCTGCTGGTGTCCCTACCAACCTGAAGACACTAACGATAGCCTCCAGCCAATCCTCGGCTGCCTGAGGATCCGTCTCTCCTCGGAACCTGGGCGTCCTCTGTCACTGAAACTCATGCAACGCACTCAGGCGGCGTGCACTCTCCTCTGCTGGGGCTGGTGGTATCGGTGGACCAGTGGGTAGTGGTACCGCTGGTGGCTCCGCTATAATGGGGCCCTGCACCGAGGCCTCGTCGCTCGGTGGGCTGCCATCCTGCACGTAACTAGGAACCCTGGCTTGCTACCTTTGTGGGACCATCCTGAAAATAAACAGGTGCGCCACGGTCAAACAGTATACCCGGTGAGCTGACACAAAGTAATCACAAAGAAAACTTTTGAAATGAAACACACACGCAATCAGTGTTTTTGTGAACTAAGTCATAAATCAGAGGTCAGGATCCTAGTGTATGGATACGTCAGCCGCCACACCAACACTGGACTCCCTGGACTGAAAACCACACTCAATAATCTTAACATTATTTCTTCATAGAAAGGAAATATCAGAGTCCTGAGTTCTGCGGTAGAACCGACTCCTCTGATACCAATTTTTCACGACCCGTCCTCGGGGCCCATGCCATGACTACCCCAAGCCCGCCTTCCATAGTCCAGGGGTGGGCGACTAGCACCAAAGGCGTAAATCCCAAAAAAATGAAGGCATTGCCTTTATAAAGTAAACACACACAATAAAGTATGCAAGTGAAGTAAGCACTAAGTAAAACTGAGTACAAAAGTAGGTGCTGAAAAGTAAATGGGCCAGTATACAATCCCAATTTAAAGTACAGTACAAATGAAAAGGAAGTACAACAGTAGTAAAGTAAAACAACAACTATGAGTCATCCTCTGGAAATACCACCTAAAAGGTAGGTACATATAGTCTTCTCAGCTCCTCGGGTCCGGCCGTCCGCTCCGTGTAGGTCCTGCCAAGTGGTCCACCTCCAGGTACTGTCCAGTTCCACAAGCCTCCACCTCGACCAGTACTATCTGTCTTCTACATCCAACACAACGTAGTGCGAGCATAGCCCGTGCAAGGGTGAGTATACGATACTCAGTAGGGACCCCGAGACCCCCGAAGGTCTCTCATAATCCATGAAGGATAAACCACAAAGGAAAGATAAAACCACGAAGTATCAACTGACTCTACTTAGGTATATGCCCATAAATATACCTAAGTCATCAATTACAGTTCGTTTCCAACTCTCAATCCCAAGCACAACCAGTCCACATAGGAAATCACAACCCAGTCCACACAGGAAAACACAACCCAGTCCATACAGGAAAACAAGTCAATCACATCGCTGATAAAGATTGAAGTCAAGACTCAGCTCACATAGGTATGAATCCTTCGTAAAGCGATAGATATGATTAGATGTAGCCACTGATTCATCTAAGCTGTCGAACCCACGCAGGATACAAATCCAGCTAAGCTGTCGGACCCACACAGGATACAAGACCAGCTACTCTGCTAGACCCACACTGGATACAAGTACAGAGGTCAATACTGCCAAACCCACATAGGATACAAGAATAGTAGTCGTCGCCGTCGAACCCACATAAGATTCCAGTACAGTAGTCGTCACTGTCGAACCCACAGAGTATTCTAGTACAGAAGTCGATGCAGTCGCAGCCAGCTCTAGGGTTCCCGCACACAACTTGCTCGATTCCGGGAGGGTCCGCTCCTCAAGAAAGAGAGTCAATACATCAACTTTCATGAAACCTAGAGTTGATGTATCCCAAAGTTCCATATCGTCAAAAGAAACCCAACGTGACAGACGGTGCGTCAATCGGACACCCGATCTGAGAGTTATTGGCGTTTCCGTTCCAGGGGCCCGATTGGTTTTTAAGCTAAAACTGACCTAACCGTACTCCAGTTGAATCCAAACCTTAGGTGGAGTAAGCCCAAATAACCGTCTCATCAAGAGTAATTCAACGCAGTTGAGGGCACGTCAGTCGGACGTCCGGTCCTTATGTTATAAGCGTTTCCACTTCAAGGGCCCGGTTGGTTTTGGGTTCGAACCAACCCAGACATACCTAAACTTTTCCGAAACCTCATGTGTAATATATTTAAATGACCTTCTCGATCCAAGGATTTATACGCAACTGACGGTGCGTCGATCGGAGGTCCATAGCTCAAGTTATGGGCAAAAGACCGAAAATGATCCGAAGTGGGGGTCTGGGCCTGGTCCGACCCGGCCCAACACCCCCTGGGTCGGCCCGAACCGGGTTGACCTGACCTGGGTCCGGGTCCGTCCCGGCCGGCGCGGCCCGGTCCGCGCGACCCACCCCGGCCCGGCCGGGGGGTGCCGGCTCGGCCAACTGGCCGAGCGGGGGGGGGGGGGGGGGGGCTGTCCCACGGACACGGTGCCAGGCTGGCGCCGTGGTCTTCCCCGGATCTCACGAGGCTGCGAGATCCCTCTCTCACCGCCGCGGCCAATGCTGCGGCGGGCTACTGCCTGTGGCGCGCCGGGTCGCCACCGCCCCGGCGACCCGCGCCGCCGGGGTCTTCTACGGGCCACCGGAGTCATTCCGGTGGTCAATTTTTGATTCCAACTGCGCCTGCGGTCGTCTCGGGACTCGTACATCAATGCGAAGGCCTCCAATCGCATTTGCGGTCCCGGTTCATCGTTGCCAAATATTCTGCGCATCAAGAACAAACTAGCGGTGTGTCCGGACTTGTTTGTTTGTCCGTACGCACCACATTAGTGGTTCAAACATTACTCAACAATTAAATGCCGTGTTTGAGAGTATAAAACATAATTGTGAAAAATATACAATTCCCCTACCTCAACGATCGATGACGAACGTCGGTTTCATGGTGGACGGCGTTGCGGGGAAAGGGTTTATAGGTGATGTCAGAGTGCACTGAGGAGGAAGCGGCGTCTCCTCTCTTGTCGTGGGAAGAGAAATGGCGGCGCATCATCATTCTACACAGAACCGACATTCTTCGTCAAAGGAGACGTCACTGTCGTAGGCGACGTAGGCTCTTGACGTTGAGGTGCGTCTGAGGAAGAAGTTCTTCACGTTCTTCACTGGGTGTTTTCTTCGTTGAAGAATGGTTCACCTCACTTTAATCCTCCAGAGTCTTTTTCCAAAGAGATCCGCCAACAAAAAGAAAAAGAGGCTCCCAATTAATAGATTTGTTGAGAAACTCATATTAATTCCAAGACGTGTCAATTAATTTAATACTGACATTAAATTAATTGGTCGACACATTAAATGGATGAGGGAGGAAGGAAGGATCCATCATAATCAAGTTTATTAAGCAAAGGGGGGTTATTAATGAGGAAAAGTCAAAGGAAACAGGAGGAAAATAAACGGTGAGTTGAAGGTTGGGCTCGTGTGGGCTCCACATCACAAAATAAAATTTGTGCACCACCTAATTTTATTTAAATTTTAGGAATAAACCCCAAAAGTTAACTTCTCCTCCCGTGCGAACGCAACTATGATAAGTATCCTGTTAAGAAATTACTGGCATTGTGAGTTCATCGGTGCCCTCATATTTCAATTCTGAGCATCGGTTCAAAAGTTAGATAAACCTTCTCGTTCGTTTACTGAGCGTACACAAACTAAACTTTGGAAATTGATTCTGGGCACACTGGGCCTCGAAATAAAGTGCCGTCAGAAGCCACAGACTCGTAAAATTCCAAGTTATTTAAAAAAAAATTCCTTGAAATATTTGGGTCATTACATTTATAGATGATATATTGGTATATTCTAGAACCAGGGATGAGCATGAACAACACTTGGTGACAGTTTTGGAGATCTTACGAGATCATTGGTAGTATGCCAAAATATCAAAGTGTGGTTTTTGTATACAAGATGTTTGTTTCCTTGGCCATGTTATTTATGAGAGAGGTGTTTTAGTGGATATGGAGAGGATATATGATTTCATCTCCTAGAAACTACCAAAGAACGTCTTTGAGATATAGAGATTCTATGGTCTAGTTGGGTATTACTAATGCTTTTTTCATTAATTTTCATGACTAGCTTCACCAATGACACATTGGACAAGAAATAATGTTCCATTTCAATTGAACGAGAAATGATAGAAGTATTTTGAAGAGCTTAAGGGTCATTTTACATTAACATCGGTCTTAGTTTTTCCAGAACCATGGAATGGGTATGTGGTGTACTGTGATGCATCAAGATCAGGGTTGAGGTGTGTTCTCATGAAAGGGGATCATGATATTACATATGGATCAGATTAGTTGAGATTTCATGGAAATAACTACAAAACACATGATTTGGAGTTTGCGGTTGTGGTGTATGCTTTAAAAATGTGGCTTCATTGTCTCTTAGGTGATAAATTAATAGTATTCACTGATCATAAGAGCTTGAATCATATTTTATCATATATATATTTGAATTTGAGGAAGATGATATGGATGGAGTATCTATATATGTTTGAATTTGACTTGATATACACACCGGGTAAGGGAAATTCGGTGGAAGATGCATTAAGTAGAAATTCATACACTCAGGTGGTGAAATATACATTAGATCAGTGGCATTTGATATTGGTTATAGACAACATGAGGTTGGAATGTGAAGACCAGGGTGATGTATTGGTTTTATTTTTTGTTTTGTTGGTTTCTTACTTGGTTAGTTTAGTTAACTAGGAGTAGATGTCTGATTCAGAGTGTGTGTCTATGTGGCCAAAACTCAATGGTGGGAAGACCATTGGGGGTTAAAAACTAGATGGGAATTTAGTGTTGTGATTTTGGAATCTGATGGTTGTACTCATGGATTTTTAGGTGAAAATTCTTAGTTATTACCATCATTCGAGATGGGAAGTCCATCTTAGAATTCAGAAAATGTATAAAGTGTTGAAAGCACATTTTTGGTTGGATAATATGAAAAGTAATGTGGACAAGTTTGTTTTGAGATTCTTGAATTGTAAACAAGTCATGGTAGAGCATCAGTGGATGGAAGGTATGTTTCAATCTTTACCTATCCCTATGTGGAAGTGGGAATAGATAGTGATGGATTTTATTACAGGTCTCTCAAGAACAGTTAGAAAACATAATACCATATGAGTGATTGTGGATCATCTCACAAAGTTGGATCATTTCATCCTTATTTATGAATCTCATAAGGTGGAGGATCTGTCCAAAATCTATATCCATGAGGTGGTAAATAGGCATGGTGTACCGGTTTTGATCATATCTGATAGGGATCTAAGGTTTATGTCTTGTTTTTGGAATCCTTACAACAATACCTTGGGACTCAATTGTTGATGAGTACAAAATATCATCCTCATATGGATGGGAAGTCTGAGAGGATGATACAAATGATAGAAGGCATTTTGTGGGCTTTTTTCATGGATTTTTGTGTCACATGGGAGGAGACCTTTCTCTTGGTGGATTTATCCTACAACAACAGTTATTAGGCCGTGATATATATGGATCTATTTGAAGCATCTTATGGGCATCCATGCCGTTCTACACTATGTTGGGTTGAAATAGTTGAGACAAATATGGTTTGGCCGAGGCTTGTTTAAGAGATGGAGAATATTAAGTTGACGAGGAAGAGAATGGAGATGACATAGAGTCATCAAAAACCAAACACAGATAATCATCAATGACCGTTTTCATTCTTGGTGGGTAATCATGTGTTCTTGATAATCTATCCTAGGTTGGGACATCATCATTTTGGAAAGTTGAGTAAGTTATATCAGAGGTATATTGGGCCTTTTGAGATACTTAAGTGGGTTGGAGAGATGGATTATCAGTTACCTTTACCGCCATAATTCAGCGTGGTGCACAATGTGTTTCATGTTTCTCAGTTGAAGAAGTATCAGCCAAATCCTGACCATGTTATTTGATGGGATCATGTTGAGCTAGATCTAGATGCTTAATTGGTGCATGTGCTAGTGCACATTGGGGATAATAAAGAGATAGTATTTCATGGTAAAAGTATCAGTCTAGTTTGGGTATTATGGAAACTTGGTTAGATTCAAGAGGAGACTTGGGAGTAGGATAAAGAGATGGATGAGTAATGGACTGGGATCTTTCAAAAAAGCGATGGTTCTCAACTTTCGAAGGAAGGAAAGTCCAATGGTGGGGAGAATGTAGCACCCCCCGATTTGAGTTATATAAACATTTTTTATGAATTTTTATGTGTATAAAGTGGATAGGTAATGTTTTTGAGATGTTGGAAGGTTTTTAGGAAAGTTTTGGGGCTTTTACAAGGGTTCATGGTTTGATAATGGTTAGTGAAAATTGTGAAAAATCTCCAGAAAACCATGCATGTTGTGGTAGAGGGCTATGGGATGGAACACAATTAAGGCGTTCAGTTTAAAAACAATGCGACAACCCCAGGTAAAGCATGAAACTTGAGACAGTGAGATTTTATACGCTTAGTGCACATTTTTGCTAACAGTGTGGTCCAATTTGTCAAGGCACACTTTGGGACAGTATCAGGCACACTGTTTTTCTAAACATGTGACTAAACAGTGTGCAACATAAAAACAGGGTTTCAAAAAAATGGTCATGGTCGAGATTTTCCATAAAACACTCATTTCTCCTCCCACTCAAACCCCACTCATGATTTATTCTTCTCAGGGGTTAGGGAGGATCTTCCACTCATTTTGGAATCTATTTGAAGGGTTTCCAAGGTTATTTGAAGGCAATTATACCTTAGTAAGTCACCTCTATTGGTTGTTTTGTGGTTTTCCTTAGATATACTCTCCCCTCTCTCCCGGTTTCCTAGATATACTTATATTTCATGTAGATATAGGGTTGTTGTTTCTTATAATGGTGATATTTGGGATTATTGGTGTTAAGGAAAGGAATCTAAGGTGTTTTTGTAGAAGTTTCACATGGACTTGGGGTGTGGTTGTGCAGTGAATCAATTTCACCAAACCCTAAGGTAGGTGGATTCACTCTCGAATCAATTTTTCTAGAACTAGAAGGCTTAATTTCAAATTAATTTCTTTTTCTTGAAATTGATTGTGAATTTGATGTACAAAGCTTGATTGAAACCCATTGTGTGATTATTTTTGGATTTTTGGGAAATGGGTTATTTTTTTGAAATTTTCTTTGATGTTGGATTTTAAAATGTTAATTTTAAAATTGATTTCTTGGTTTTGTTTATGGAAATAGTTTTTGAAAATGGGTTTCAATAAAAATGTTATTTTATTGAAGTGTGGTTTGTCATGGATAATGTATTAAAGGTGTTTTCAATAAATGAGTGATTTATTGAAGTGGTTTGGCATGTTGTTGGAAATGTAGATTTTCTTAAGGGGTTGTTTGGTTTGGGAATTTTTTGGTAGTATGGATTGACATGTGTTGGTTGATATGATCTTGGTAATTGTTGATTTTCTTGATGGTGTGATTTTGGTAAATGCTATTGGCTTTATTGTTGTCTTGATTGGTTAATAATGGGTGGGAATGGGTGGGAATGGATGGATAATGGGAGTGAAGGACCACTATAAAAAAGGGATAGATAGTGGATGTGAAGGACTAGTATCAAGGATAAGTGGGTATGAAGTACCACTATATAGGAAGGGGGGTGGACGACCATGGATATGAAGCTCAACTTTCATGGGTACACTGAGTTTGGGTGTATGGAATTTGTGAATATTGTGGGGATATGCTCGCGATCATGCAATATGAAATGGGTTTTGCCAATATGTGGTGGGTAAATGGTTAATGATGTGTTTGGTTGCTTTCCCTGTATTGTGTTGATCTGGGTGAAATGGTTGGGAAGGGTGTGTTTGGATTTATGAAATTTTTTTTGTTGTTTTTTGACTTATATAAACTATTTTATATAAATTTTCTAATGAGTTCTATCTTAGTGGTGTATGTAGGGAATTCATTTGGGGAAAACCTACTGAGTATTCTTACTCACCCCCTACTTTAGCACTTTGGTGATTTTGAAGATGTTGTACTCTGAGACATGGGAAAAGTTAAGGAATCTCATTTCTTAAGCGATGAATCATGATTCTTGGGTGGTATTGTGGTACTTGGGGCATGAAGCTTGGTGAAGAGCTATGGAGTTGTGTCATGCCTTCGTTGGGTTTTGTTGTTTAGTCTTCCACTTGGAACTCTGATTATGGTATTGTTATGGATTTGTTTTTGTTGGTATTTGGAAAATGTTTAATTTTAATAAATTTTTGACATATATCATGTTGTAGTTTTGGTATTGGAATGTTTTTTGGTTGTTTTCTTTTTAAACGGAAAATCATCCCCCACTATTGATAAAACCCTCGACATTTATTTCCTGCCTTTAGCACCTTATGGATGTCACCTAAGGCCAAGTAGAAATTCCAAATTTACTCAAGGAAATGGTGAGGGGTGTGATGTTATAATTTTAATCAATTATATGTTTAATTTTTATATATTTTTTTTTTACTTAGGAAATTTTTTCCTTCGAAAAACTGCTTTTTCGTTGCGTTTGTAGGTTTAATTTTAAATTAAATTCTGCCATTTATTTTAATTAAATTGGAAATAATGGATTAAATATTTGGAATTAGAATAATTAATTTTATATAATATGTTCAAATTAATTTTTCGTCTTAAATAATAGTAAAAAGAATAAAAATTAATTACCACAGTTAAGGTCAATTTTTTTACTAGAGGTTAAACTAGGAAGATAAGGGATAACATGGAATAAAACTTGTCTAATTCCTATTTTATGGCCATATATAGACCTTATATTATCAAAGGTTTTATAATGATTCATTTTGTATCCTTATGTCTTGTAAAATATGTGGGTATAATTTATTATTTTCTAAAATTCCAAGTATGTCCTCTCCCCCACTTATAAAAAGCCACCCCTCTACTATAATCTTCAAACTTCCAAATCCATTTGGTTTATAAAATACTGTTGGAGTTAGTGCCCCATAACCAACTTATGTGTACCTTATGATAAACTATATTCATAATTTTTAATATTCATATCCTTCTTATCACATCGTGATTGTTATTCTACATAACATAGTGTGTGATAATGTCCTAGGAGTAGCTGTCGCACTAAAAGGCCATAGGAGTTCTCCTCTATGATGAGAACCCAGAATTGTTATGAAACTATTCTTAAATATATGTTTTATAGTCGGATGATATAATCATATTGACACAAATGATACAGTCTATCAGGGGTTGATACTCATAGGACTTTGAAGCACCTTTTCATGGTGTACGCCCTTGGTAATATCCAGTGTATGATATTTTGAGAACGAGACCTGCCAGTAGGAAATCCACATTATATGTGTTATTTGATGTTCCTATCTATGGACATCTATATCGATCCTTAGACTTTAATTTTATTAATGGTGAGTATTATAAGCCGCCTACTTTGATGTATTGTTGAAAATAGTTATGATATTTGTTCGCTATGAGGTAGGATATTTTGGGTGTGTCACAAGTAATATTTCATTAATGAATAATGTGAGAAAGGATTTTACCCTTATATTCTTTAACAGAAGTTGATATTTTAGAACCTTTGATGAAAATTATATAGCCTAAATAAATCCATGGACATGGTGTTCTATAGGGAAGTTCAAAATCTAGGAATTCAAAAAAAGAGACATCGAGCACATAGGTTGATTGCACCAACATGCAACCTACTTGATTAGAGATATCTCGATAAAGGGATTTTATTATGATGTAATCATCCATATGAGGTATTATATCATTGTGGCATTAATTTATTTCTCTATGGGTGCCTTGGTGTGTTGCTAGACACCACTCTTTGAATTTAGGCTACTTCACCTAATTCCACCAAGAAAGAGTCCTAGAGGGTCACACACTAAGTGTATCCAGCATCTTAGTTAAATAATATATTATTATTTATTTTTTAACAACTTGAATTAATATTATTCTAAAATATGGTTTAATATTTTTTCATATTTGATTGATCATATATATTCTATCACTAGTTCTTCAAGAGAATATAATGTGAGAAGAATATTTAATAAATATTAATTTTCTATTTAATTAATATAATATTTATTAATTTATTGGATAATAATGAAGTGATATTTATCTATTAAATAAATAGTCATTATTCAAGGCCTGATAAATATTGTGAAGGAATGGTAGACTGAGTTTTAGGTCTGGTGAGAAATAATATATATTTAATATTATTTGAGTAAATAATATTTAATTTTAATTCACAAGTTAAGCACATGTCGAGAAATAATAATAATATTATTACAGACATGGGGTTCTATAAGAGATTAAATAAATAACAAGTGGAACTTGTGCAATTATTTATTTCTAACCCTAATGATATATAAACCCAATTATATTATTTTCCTACAGAGCCAATTCATTTTGTGTTGTTCACAATGACAGATTGAGAGAATCCTCTCAATCCCTAGAGAGATCCCTCTCTAAGAATGCTCCCAAGAATGGAGAGCACTCTTCCACCACCTCTCACTCTCAAGTCAAGAGAGATCAAGGAGAATTCTTTGGAAGTGATTATTATGGAGATCAAACAAAAATGACATAAGATACAAGATCTACCCATCTAGAACAGAGATATTCATATGATTATGTTCATAGATTTTTAGAACACGTGTGGATCACTACTATAGGAAATTAGTTATTGATTACTACAATGCAACGACCGTACAATATAGATATATTGATAAATCCATCAATAAATTAATAATTAATGCATGGTAATTATTTAAATTTATAAAATTAATCATAAATAATATGTGATGATCCTCTCTCATGTTCTGTAATTTAATCCATTGTCTGTTTTCTTTGATTTAATTCCGCTGATCATGGTGTTTATCATCATGTAGATCTCAGATTGATCATTGATCATGACATAAAGAAAAGTTGGTCACGACCTCTCTCACACTTCTTCTATGAAAAAAACCTTAAAATAACTACCCAAATACCTTACTTAAATCCCTCCCCATGACAAAGAGTCCCTTCTTTGATCAAAAAACCATTCTAGGAGGGCTTTAGGTATAAACCTAAAGAGGTTCTTTGAAGAAGAGGTACAATTATTAACCTTGCATCTTTGATTTTTTTCTTCCTCTAACAAATTAAAATTTTCACCAAATATTATAAAATAATAAATAAAATATCTTAAATATAATGAGATGTTATTATGCTAATTTCATAACCTAAATCCACCCCCATTTCTATCAAATGGGAAAAAAAACCGCTGATTGTGTTTACGACGGACTATAGCCTCGAGAACCTATGTAATTCGTTTTCAATCACCATCTATCATAGATGGATATAACGATGGATGTAATATTTGAAGGAACTGCGCTGGTAGTGGAATCCCCCAAAAGGTGGTATTTTTAAAAAATTTCACTGACATTTGACATGAACTTGTCTATGTCGGCGAAAAGCTGCCCGATTTATGCTGAGGAACACGCGTGAAGAGTTTTAAGCGCAAAATAAAACCATCAAATACCTGGTTTAGATGTGAAGCCGTGAACGACATATGCTCATCATTGGAAATAGATGCTCGAAGAATACAAAGCTGAATTCCTCTATATTTTCCATATGCACTTCAAGAAAACTATGGGAGCACCGATCATCGAATTCTGGGTGCTAGTGCGGAGATCCAATGACACTTTTGAAGATCCTACGATCACCGCTTTTCTTCGCTTACAATGATTGAGAGAGATATTTATCTGAGCTTCTTGGATCTAGATATACTCTCTCTTGGATGTAGGATAGATAAGAGTAGAGAGAGAGAGAGAGACAATGAACAGTACATGGAAAATTCCTCTCCTCCTCTATTTATAGAGTGAAATGAAATTACCCAAAAATTCCGACCTGACCCCTGAACAATTAATCACACTATATAAATAATATTTAAACTACTAAATCGAGTCATAAATATTATTTATTATTATTATCACTTAATTGTAACAAATAAATTACGTGATAATACCTGAGCCATTAACTTGACTCATACTCCCGCAAATATTAATTGAACCTTGAATATATTAATATTCGTTAAAATAATATTTTTTAATGTATTTACTTAAAACTTTTAAATATAATTAATAAATAAATTCAATACCCATTATTCATAACTTTAACAATATGAATTTATTTATTGCATTGGTGATCATATCTACTTGGAAAAATCCTAGACCCCAGTGGTGGGTCCCACTATTTCCAAAAATCATATTTAACTGAATAGGGAAGATTCATGAATATGATATTGTGTGTGGCCCGCTAGGCCCTTATCTTGATAATAATGAATATTATTCATAGACGAAAATTGGGATCTGGCTACCCATCATGGCCCCTGAAGAGATAAGGAATGTCACAACAGGGACAACCAACCTATGAAAACGTACTATGTAATATAATCTCTTTGTTTTTAATTTCTCATAAATCAGGACACACTCATGTGTCATCGCCTTTATTCTTGATTTTTTATTTGTTGATTAAACTGGATGGACTTACCCTTGACTTCCATGACCATTGTCTTATGAATGAATTACCATCCCAATCAACTTGGCCCAAGATATATAACTTCCTTAAACTGGAAACGAAAAATCCTTTATTGACCATTCAACCAATGTCATTCCACTAATGATACACCCAATATAAACTACCTCACCATGATTTCAACATCATGGTTTTCATCTTTCATAAAATTACGTGATCAAAATGATATACACTGATAATGATCTCAAGTCTGGAGACCATTAAACATGATCATAGATAGGAACATCCAATGAAAACCAAAACCTGTGGTGTTCCTATTGGAAGTTCAATCCTCATGATATCACTACTAGAGATCACTAAGTGTGAACTTCATGAGAAGAAGTCTCAATGATTATGATCCCCCATCACTTGATGGTCAAACATCTACTGTGTCCAATAAGTGAGATGTATCTAGACCATAAAACATATATTTAAGTTTAACATCATAGTATCTTGATATTCTCATTATATTCTAGGATCTTATATAACCTTTCAACATGAAAATTAATCTTTGGACATTACCATTTCAATAGTGGATGCCAAAAAGTCCACACTATAATGGTAAGATGAAATCATGTATAACTATGTATATGATATGGTAATCAAAAGCACTGAATAGTTGGGTCTAGGGCAACCACTATTTCAACACTCCCACTTGTACTAGATCCAACTTGATAACCAAAATTGTTAGCTACTCACATGATAAAGATCATGTTTTTGCTGAGTAATGACTTTAGCTACTGGGCCCGCCAGGGTTTCGCCGCGTGGCTATTTTGGTATAGCAACCTGATCTTTTTGAGTAAAAATTATCAAGAGATGGTATCCCCAAGTATATACAATTTTTCCATTGTCATAACTTTACATCTTGGTAGTTCAGAATATCATAATTGACATTTTGATAATCTTTTCCTTACTAGGTGCGATTCTAAGAACTGGAAAAAATCGTTGCGTTTAACTTCTTCTTAACTACCTCAGAAGCTGCAATGTAGTCAGTCTTTGTAGGTATGGATACCACTGTATTATATGATCTTTTCTCACTCATCACCTTAGACTAACTACAATATTAGATCACATGGATCTAAGTAATAGTAGTTCTCCCCCCTTAAAAATAGTGTCCTTACTTCTCAACTTACCAGGTACATATCTTTTGTACTTGCTGAAGTACAATTAGATAGTTATGATTTCTTTACTTAAATTGCTCCTGGATATCACTGATATGTGCATACTATAAAGTATATCCTAGTAATATCATTTCTTGTACATATCATGGAACATGTGATTGATCCATCACTTTGACAGATGGATTTAACTTATCATGTTTATCTCTTCCCATGTCACAGACATGTCATCCCGAAGAGACTATGACCTATGACATAGGAAACAATTCATCTCTTGAATTTTTCCAACTTGTATTTTTCAATAATATGTCACAATATGTACAATTGAATAGATCCAAGTAACCTTTATATCCACCTCAGTAGATCTTATTTCCTGGAACTTAGGTTGATTCTTTAAGTCAATCACTGGAGAAAAGATTTCATCCTGATCTAACTGTAAGACCAATGTATGTTTTCCATATGTTTATGAACATAATTTGTTTTGAAAACATTGTCACTCCCACTAACCTCTGGTAGACACATGAAAATCATTCATTCCAAATGAATACTCCATGATCATGTTTTTTTACTTCAATACTAAACTGGTTTTCAGTAACTTTCAACCTTTATTAGCATTATGTGACGTGACCATCCCTTTCTGGTTGCATCATATAGAAACCATCCATGATTGGTGGTCATGACATCTAATTATTAATATAATTTTCATATTAATTAGCTATGGAAAGTAAAATTCTGAAGGATTTAGGAATAATTAATTGGTGAAACCAATCGAACCTTATTGGTACTGCACTTGTACCACCCATGTATCAACTGACTTGAATACCCATCACAGTATTCATTATGTAAGCCTCTTTGAAATGTGATACATGGAATCATTTATTGAATTTTAGTTGGTCTTTTCAATCTCAGCTAATTTACATACACTTATTCTAGGAAATATTATTCAAAATTAATAATAGATAACCGATCGTGGTGAATATAATACCATCACCATGGTTTTAACCTTCCTATATAGCATGTGTCTTTATAATATCCTGTGTTCCACATGAACTTGTGGAAATAGTTTTTATTCCAACTATTTGTGCATCTAAAACATTGAATAATAATAAGTCTATCTAGATCCCACTTTCTCAAAATATATGTGCACCCTCTTATATAAATAAAGTCTATAAGTTGACTATATCTTTTCTATCATAGGTATTTATGTAATATCCTAAGAAACTATTAGGATGATTACATTGATTCACCATGTGTTTAGTTTGATGCATGTTTCTTTATATCTTAACAAACTCTTTTCATCCTATCACATGTACCATGACATAATGGATTTCCTTCATACTATGAATCGTATGTTATCAATTTTTCATTATAGTTGGCATATGGTTGTGGGATTTTGCCATTATTTTCAAAGAATTTCATGAAATATAATAAAATTTGTTGTAGGTTCTAACATTGATACTCCATATATCATGACTCTGATGTATAAAATGTGTGTTTAGGAATTAATCCATGATACATTTTTTTGATCAATTTTAACATGTAAGACTTCATAATTGATCCTCCTTATTAACATCGATGTCGTGATGTAGATAAGGTAATGTGTGTTTAGGAATTACTCCACACTACATTAACATGATCGATAATTGCAATGTCAAGATATTCTTCAGCATGCTAACTCGAAGCAACTCATATCTTATGACTATGAACTCACTTCACTTTTCCATTCCTTAATTTATTAAAGGAATCTTATGAAGTATATATACCTCCATCTAATCCTTGGAATAGTTCACACTCACTTGATGAACTAATTTTGAAAGATTTGTGACATACCTTCATTTCTAAAGGTTTATTTGTCCAATGTAATGACATCAATGATACCAATGGTGTTTAGCAGTACCGAGACTAAATATCATACTAGGTATCTTCTTTATGTACACTTTTAGTTTTTCTTGACAAATAATTAGTTTGCTACAACTGGGTATAAGTCTTACATTTTATATTCATAAAGTATCGCCTATGATTCATGTATCATTGAACTAATGATTGAGTATTAAATAACATTTATTCCAGAACCTAGAATAATGTCTCTTTGTGTCCAAGGACACATGTGATTAATGTTTGTGGTTATACTCAATAATAGTTCTACATGATTTTTTTTCACTTGGAAATTAAGAAGTCATGTACTTCTCACCATTAGCCTAGGTATCAACCCTTCTCCGCAACTTGGAGAATACACCTAAATTCCAGTAAGGTTTCTAAACTTACTTGGTTACTGTATATTAATACACATATGTGATAGGTATATAGTATTAAATTCCCATAAAGTATAACCGAAACATTATAATCGATGAATATCGTTGAAGAAGAAGCCTATAACTTGCTTCCTTAATTCAGTGAATTTATATTAAACTTCCATTATTTTATTTTATGAAATGAAATAAAAATAACATCCTGTTAATATATCATTCATTGAAGGATGTTGTGAATGTTTTATTGGCATTAATTTCCTTCGGCCTTTTCGCCTTATATTTCAATTTATTCTCTATAAGAATTAAAGATGAAATTGTCTTTGATATTCTTATTATCTTGGCGAACCTTACCTAAATAGGCAATGATGCGTTTACTCAATAATTTTTTATTTTATAACTTAAAATGAAACTTGAGTAAATGGGTGAAAATGATATGAGAAAGATATCCATTTAAATATCACGATCCATATTTCAATTTACACATGACGGTGTAACCATCGCCTTATTCATATCATTTCTTTGATTTCTTCTTAAAAAAAACTATGAGATGAGAATTCATGTTTTATCATCCATGTCCTGATGTAGCAACCCAAAATAACATCAAAAATTGACGAAATAATAGTTAAATAACCATAATATGCTTTATACATTTGTCTCCTGTAATCAATTTCACCCTCGCTTCATGAAAAAATTTAACAGGTGTAGAGGATACTGGCACCTTGAGTTTCCTATATCATAGTACTATGCACATGCGCCTGTACTATTCTTGGATAGTCGTGTCAGTGAGGAAATTTACTTTTTCCAATATTTATCTCAGTTTAAACTTGTGGTAAAACTTTCCATTTTTTCTAAAAAATTAAATTTTAGCAGATTAGTACTTTTTCTCTAGATTACCGAGTTAGAAATTTTGATTAATGAATTAAATCATTAAATATATCCAACCGTTTTTATCTAATTCTAGGAACCCTTTGTGATAGAATCAGAATAATATGTCACTAGATTATTCTAGTGGAAAGGATACTAGAACCACCCCTCATAGTTCACAAGATATGGCTATGCCACTACTTGGAGGATTCAAGGTAGGCTTTTGGCTGGCCAACCACATGAACTTGCGATTCCTTGATCTATTGAGTGAAGTCCTAGCTTCTAAAGCCAGAACTTGATTTACTCAACACTTGCATCTAAAATGATATTAAGTTAGATATGGGTAATACTTACTATCAATATAGTTAAGTCGACCTATCAATCTTATAAGGACTCCCGGGTAGTAAGAGGCACCCTCAGCTATGACATGAACGACACCCCAAACACCCAGTTTTGTCCAAATTTGAATGAAGGATTATGGTTATGACTTAATATATCTTTGATGGTTTTATTATTTTTAATGTGACAAAAGAAATAATTTTCTATTTTTATAAGCATGTACTATGTGACCGCACTCACAACTGACCATGCATGAAATAGAAAAATATAGCGCATCACATGTTCATTTTATCTTGTATGATTGTTTATTATTATACTATGTGATCAAGAATTAACTACACATTCAAAAAAATATTAAACCATGAAAAACAATTATGACCTGATCATGAGAGAGTACTAATGGTTGATCTATTGAGTGAGTAATGGAATGAACTAGAATCTAGGGACAATACCTTAAGTTGTGTCACTTGTAACTTGAATTGTAGTGTCTGCTCCTCCAATGCATCACATCTCCTGTCTGGTGTGTCACCATGAGTCGTCATGATGTGAGTCACTTGTCTCGTCATTATACAACATTACTCGCACGCAGGTAAGGGGGTCTCAGGGTATAAAAATACATCTCTGAGAATGGGTGCGCAGGCCCTTATACATATAATGACTTTGAGATGACACACATATCGTCTTTTATTAATTAAACTAATTATTAAAATACTATGAAATAATTAAATAACAAAATTAAATAAATAAGCACCAAACATGCATTGGTCGATCTCCAACTCATGATCAGCATACGCATTAAGTCGTGTATATAAACTAAATGCAGAATAGAAATTAAACTTGCGTTAAATAAATTTGAGGGCATTTAATTGAATTAAAAATTTCACTCTTATTTTTAATTCAATTATCACGTCATTTAGTCTGGACTAATTAATTTAATTTTAAAACTAAAATTAAATTAATTAATTGATTTAATTAATTACCAAATTAAATTAATTTTTTTTCCGCAATCAATTTTATAACTAAAAATTAATATTTAATTAATTTATTTTCAACTGAAATTAAATTAATTACTTTAACTAATTTTTGATTAAAATAAAATACATGGGCCCCGAATACCTCGAGAAGGGCTTGTACGGGTCATGTAAACCCACATAGGCCCATTCTGGGCTGTGCCGACCCCGTGCGGGATTAATCTGGGTTAGGAAGGTCCGCCCAAGCTCATTGTAGGCTGAAAAGAGCCGCCTAGACTTGTTATGGGTCTGATCTGATCCAAAAAAACCCGTATCATGGGTTACCTCATGGTGGAGTTCAGATTTGGCTGACTAGGGCGGCCTGGGTGATACCATGTAGGAGGCGACCTGGGGCAAGGGTTGCGACGACTGGGTGCAAGTTGCACCAGAGAAAGACTGCTCAGGCAAGGGTTGGACGACGCAGAGGGGTTTCAAGCGGGAGGTGGCAACGAGCTGCATGGGAGCCGGCGGGGTAGCCGACCAAAGAGACAAAGGGAAGCCCAGTGGGCTCCTCTAAGGAGTGGGGCCCCTGTAATAGGGAGGAGGCCGGTCCAGAGCACCAGACGAAGGTGGTGCGTCCTGGGGTCCCTTGCAGCATCCAAGGGGGTGGCTGGCCACTGCTGTGTGACATGATCTGGCTGGTGCGGCATGACACTGAGAGGAGGTGGCGGCCTAGCCCGACGATAGGCAACTACGCATGGTGGAAGGTGAGTGGCGGGGCTGAGGGAGATGCACTGCAGGGTGCCGACAAGAGGCGGTCCTGTGATGACCGCGGCTAGGTTCGCTGATGAACTGGGCGGCGCTGGAACTGGGGTGGTTAGCGGTGCGCAAAGGAGCTGACAAGGGAGGGTGTGGTCTGTGGCAGTAGAGAAGACCTGGAGATCTTCTTGTTTTTTTAACTTTTATTGTTTTTAACAAAAGTCTTGAAAAAAAGATCTTTTTTCTTCATCTGAGATCTGCAAAGTATCTCTCCCCACCCTTTTTTTTAAATCCTATACATTAATCTTTGAAAAAAAATATTATTATTTTAATAATAATATTATTATAATAAAATTAATATTATTATCAAATATTATTTTAACTGGTCAGAAATAATTATTCCGACCGTAAACTTGGTCAGAAAAATTTGTTTAGACGGAATTCAAATTGCCTCATCACTCGGGAATAAAACAACATATATTTATATATATTTTATTCAATTTTAAACTCACAAAGCTGAATTGAATTCGTATTTAAAACTTTGGATACATACTGGTTCAAATCTGCTCCATAATTTAGGATGACAGCAGAATGGTCATCTAATGTCGGATTAAAATGTGGTCTGCGACGTTGAGACCATAATGAAACCCTATTTAAGATTTAATGAAAATTTAATTATTTAATTAACTTTAAATCAACACATGTCGCTCTGATACCACTTGAAGGAACTGAGCAGGCAACAGAAGCCCCAAAAGGTGGGATTTTTAAAAAATTTCACCGACGTTCAACATGAACTTATCGATGTAGGTGAACAGTTTCCTAGTTTATGCTGAGGATTTCACATGAAGAGTTTTAAGCACAAAATTAAACTTTAAAATACCTGATTTAGATCCAAATATGCATGTGATATCTACTCATCATTGGCAATCACTGGTCGAAGAATCCGAAGCTGAATTCCTCTAGATCATCCACATGCGCTTCTAGAAAACTACGGGAGCACTGATCACTGAATTATGGGTGCTAGTGCAGATATTTGATGATTCTTTCGATGCTCTGACAGTCACCGTTTCTCTTGACTTTTGATGCTTGAGAGAGAGCTTGATCCGAGTTCCTTGGATCTAGAGCCTCTCTCTCTAGGACGTGGGAGAGAGAAGAGGAGAGAGAGAGAGAGGTAGTGAGTAGTATATGGAAAACTCCTCTCTGCCTCTATTTATAGAGTGAAATGAAATTACCCTAAAATTCCATCCCAGAACCCAAACAATTAATCACACTATATAAATAATGTTTTTACTACTAAACTGAGTCATAAATATTATTTATTATTATTATCACTTAACTGTAAAAAATATATTACATGATAATATCTAATCCATTAACTCAACTTGTACTCCCACAAATATTAATTGAACCTTTAATATATTAATATTCATTCAAATAATATTTTTTCATGTATTTACTTAATACTTGTAAATAAAATTAATAAATAAATTCAATACCCATTATTCATAACTTTAATAATATGAATTTATTTATTGCATTGGTGATCATATCTACTTGAAAAAATCCTAGACCCTAGTGGTGGGGCCCACCATGTACAAAACTCCTATTCAACTGAACATGGAAGATTCTCGAATACGCTATTGTGTGTGACCCTCTAAGCCCTTATCTTGACAACATTGAATAGTTCTCATAGACCAAGAATGGGATCTAGTAACCCATCATGAACCCTAAAGAGATAAGGAATGTCACAACAGTGACAACCTACCTACAAACATGTACTGTGTAATATAATCTCTTTGTCTTTAATATCTCATAAAGCAGGGCACACTCATGTGTCATCACCATTTTCTTGCTTTATTATTTATTGATCTAACTAGACAAACTTACCCTCGACTACCATGGCCATGGTCTTATGAAGTCATTACCATACTGATCAACTTGGACTAAGATATATAAATTCCTTAAACTAGAAGAGAAAAATAATTTATTGACCGTTCATCCAATTTCATGCCACCAATGATTCACCCAACACTAACTACTTCAAAATGATTTCAATATCATGATTTTCGTCTTGCATCAAAGTATACGATCAAAATGACATACACTGGTAATGATCTCAAGTCAGGAGACCATTACACATGATCATAGATAGAAACATCCAATGACTCCCAAAACATGTGGCGTTCCTATTGGTAGGTGAGTCCTCATGATCTCATTACTAGAGATCACCAAGTGTGAACTTCATGAGAATAATTCTCAAAGCTTATGAGCCCCCATCACTTGATGGTCAAACATCTACTATGTCAAATCAGTGAGATGTATCTAGACCATAGAATATATATTTAAGATTAATATTATAGTATCTGAATATTCTCATTATAGAATAGGATCTTCTATAAACTTTCTACATGACAATTAATCTTTGGACATTACAATTTCAATAGTGGATGCAGAAAATTCCACATTATAATGGTAAGATGACATCATGTATAATTGCATACATGACATGGTAATCAAAATCATTGAATAGTTGGGTATAGAGAACCCATTATTTCAACAATATTTATATATGATATTTATTATAAAATAATACTTTTATAATTATAATATCACATCTACCTTCTTTCCTTTTAATCTTTTGGAAAATAATAATGTCGCTCATGTGTACGTGTGGACTATCTCATCCACAGAGCGATACAAAACATTTTTCATTTTATTTTGACATGGATGGTAATAAAGATAAATTCAATTAATATATATATATATACATATATGATATATATTATATAATAATTATTCTATAAAGGTGAAATATTACTTACCTTTCTTTCATTCCATCTATTGGAAAAAGATGAAAACAACGTTCATGCGTACGTACGACCTACCGTCTCCATGAACGGTGTAACTCACTTTTCAATCTATAATTTTATTGAATAATTTAAATAATTAAATAATTAATATATATTATATTTATATCAGTTATAAAATTATTTATATGATAGAACATAAATCAAATTACAAGGACCGAAACTACCAAGCCAAAACATACATGACAAACAAAGTAATTATCACCCAAAATAGTAATTTAAACAAAGAATTGTTAATAAAAAGGTGATATAAATCTATAAGTAAAAAATATATAGTATGATATATATGCGTATTATTCTTTAATATATTTATAATAAATATATATTTATTATATAGAATGTTTGGATGCATACGAAGAAAGTCAGACCTAAAAGGAATTATCATCTCACTTTTACTTCTATGAGACATTTTCCATACTCACCACTTATTTCTTTTATGTGGTATATATAATTACCATTATATATGTTATATCATAAATCTATTTATCTTCATGGTATTTAAAGTTACATTTTCTATTATTTCTTTCATTGGGATTGTGACTCAAAAGTAACCAAAGTGGTAAGGGTTTATTTTACAGTCTCATCATTATTTAGGATTGTTTATGTTTAAGTTTCCCTTGGGGGAATTATTTTATATTTCTATATTAAAACCAATATATTTCATTCTTCTTTGGTTATTAATTAAATTTTCAAGTAATAGTACCATTTTCCTCTCCTTGGTACTCAAAATGCTTGAGAAAATGTTTTTAGGAAAAGAGAACTATTTCTTTCTTCAGCCGAACATTCTCTTTCTTATATATCCATGTTTTCTCAAAAAAAATTCAATTTTTTTATCATTATGAAAAAAATTTATTAATTCCTTTTTTACCCATGTTTTAATTTTTGAAAAATGGTTTGGAAGGAATCTTTTTTTTTTTTCTGAATGAGACACTTTTAAACTTTTTACAACGGTGTTAAAACAATTTTTTAACTTATATGACATGTACAAAATTAACTTCTAGCATTTTTTGAATATTAATTTAGAAGTTTATAAGTTTTATTTTAAAAGAAAATATTTTCCTATTATTTTGGAATTTTTTAGTTTTTAAAAGTGATTTTCAAAGATAAAAAGATATTTTCCTCAAGAATGTTTTAAAGACATTTTTATGGAATTTCTATTCATCAATGACAACAACCCTTATCTTACATATGCTCAAATGGGGATGTGTTTTAATGATACCATCCTTAATATTTCTCCGGATGGTTTATGATCATTTTGATTGAGGATATAATATTTGGATACTATTCATCATATTACTTTGGATAGTTTATGGTTTTGTTTATTGATTGGGGAAATTATTTACATTTCATATGATATTTTTTCAATATGAATCTTTAAATTGATTACTTTCTCCCCTTTTATATAAGTAATTAATTATACCTAGTAAGTGATGGGCAGGGCTTGCTATAGCCCCTTGATGCGTTGGTGTGTCTCTTGAAGCAAACTAGCTTGGAAATTTGGTCAAGGCTTTAACCATTTATATAAGATGTCTTGGAATGAGGCCTTGATGATGTATGGTTATGATGTTTGGTATTATGAATTCCCTCATTATTATATTAGTTATTTATGTCCATGTGATTACTTGATTGGTTAAAATATCCATGTATAAGATTCAATATCATGTGATTATTTATTTGGTATTATTTGATCATAATTTATTCCTACCATATTATTCTTCATATTCATGTTATTGATTAAATGGAATGTGTTTCAGTTACTTACCTTTCCATATTTATTATACCATATTTATTCAAGATATCTTCCATTGTATTCATACCCTTATGAAGTATTAGAGACCACCCATTTCTTGTATTTCCTTTCCTCAGGATGCTAGGAAGTGTATTATGATTGATATGTGGGGATATTTTAATAGTAATTGTAGCGTTATTATAGAAAATTATATATTGTATTTTATGTTTTCAATTATAATTTGAGATTAAAGTATGAATCTAGTTTACCAAGACTACTAAACTATTCTGTCCTTTGGGATGAGATTCCTCATATTTAGTGCCAATATAATAAAGTAACCATCAAATATGGACTACTAGGGTTGGGGTCTTTAATATTGATATCTAAGAAATTTTAGTAGAAACCTTTGGAACTAGATTTAGGAAAACATAGATTAGAGAACATAACCCTATGACTGAATTATATGATAAGTCTATGTATATGATAACATCCTAAAGTTTGGTTAAAATAGATATTATGTTGTTTTCCTCGAAATACATCCATAAATGGATACTAGAATTGGATGTGGCTCTGAAACAGTTGTACCTAGGGATAATAACTCCAAAAGGGTGCATTTTCCTTTGAATTGATCGTCACATGGTGCTCGAAAATAGGCCTTGATGCACATTGTTGTAATAGTGGGTTCCCTAGACCCAACTATACAGTAATTTTGATTATCATATCATATGAATAGTAAGATATACATGATGTACAATTACCATTATAATGTATATTTTTTGCATCCGCTATTTAATGGAAATTTCCATAGATTAATTATCATATCAAAAGGCTATAAAAGATCCCATAATATAATGAGAAACTTGAGATACTATGAAATTAATATTAAACATATGTCGTATGGTCTAGATACATCATACTGATTGGAAAAAATTGATGTCTAACTATTAGGTTCTAGGGGCTGATAATAATTGAGAATTCATCTCATGAAGTTCAAACTTAGTGATATCTAGTAGTGAGATCAGGAGGACATACCCGCCAATGGGAACACAACATGATTCAGGTGTCCTTGGTTGTTCCTATATATGGACATTTGTATTGGTCTCCTAACTTGATATCATTTTCAATGTGTGCATTTTTATTGTGTAATTTGATGAAAGGGAAAAACCATGATAATGGAATCATGGTGAGGTAGATTTTTTGGGTGAATCATTGGTGGTATGGAATTGGTTGAATTACACAATATAATTTTTCTCTTCTGAGTAGAGGAAGTAATATATATCGAGCCCAGTTGATTCGGATTATAGTACCTTGATAAATCCTTGGTCAAGGTAGTCAGAGGTAATTCAATCTTGATAGACCAAAAAATAATAAAGCAAGAAAGGATGATGAAACAAGTGTACCTCCTACTTTATGATATATTGAAATAAAAAGAGATTATATTATATACTATGTGTTCATAGGTTGGTTTTTATTACTACAACTATTAATTATCTATTTAAGGGCCTTTATGGGTTTCTAGAATCTAATCTTGGGCTATGAATAATATTCACTGCTATTAAGATAAGAACCTAGATGTTCACACACAATAGAGAATTCAAAAATTTGTCCTATTCTAGTGAGTAGGTATATAGGATATAGTGGACCCCACCATGGGGTTTGAGAGTGGTCAGAGTATTTTCGATCATTTAATAATAAATAAATTCATAATTATTCACGTTTATAATAATTGTGTTGAATTTATTTATTATTATTTTTGCAAGTGTTTAAGTAAATACATGAAAATTATAATATGAACGAATATTATTTTAACATTCCAGGTTTTTTTAATATTATTGGGAATTATGAGTCGAGTTAAATGAATAATTTTTATAACATAATATATTTGATATATATTATAGGTATGTGATAAAATATAAACAATATTTATGACATAGTTTAGTTCATCATAATTTTTTATTTATTTCTTATTTGGTGGGCATTTTATTTCCAAGGACTAGAAAACCCTTACCGAGTATTTTGAGCATTCCACTATATAAGTAGGAGAGAGGGTCATTTGCACGTGCTATGAATTCTAATGAAATGAGAGCCTATCTCTCCTATTTACTTAGATAGAGAGAGAGTGTGTATATCTCTCTAAGCACCAATACAATAACACCTTTGACGAATCGAAGACACGAGATTGAGGTGGTCGCCGCGACGCTGAAGGATTTGTCGGAGCTCTGTGCAAGCACCCAAAATTCGAATAATGATGAGTTCATGGATTCTTAAAGCATGTGTATAAAATCTATAGGGGTTTGGATTTGTATCCTTGGAGTAATAGTCACTGATGAAATGCGATGGATGAGTGCATAATGATTTGGAATGAGGTACTCGCACTAGTTTAATTTTTTTCTCTTTAATTCACGTGAGAACCTCAAATATTACCAAGGATCAGATTGTCGGAGATGAAAAGTTACATCACTCCGATGATAGAAAATTTTAAAATCTTCAACCCACTACCTTCTTCTATTGTTCCAGTTCCTTTAATTGGTATCAGGGGGAGCACATGAATCTTCTGATCCAAGAAAATTAAATTAGCTTTAAATTTAAGTTGAAGGTTTTAATTTGGTCCCAATGAGACAGATCACACGTCGATTTGATTTCAGATGTCCAAGATATGACAACCCAAAATTTTTGATACAGATCATTTGAAAATTTCATTCGAGTATTAAATTTGAAGAAAATTATATATATATATGTTAGAATAATATTTTTTATCTGTGTTTTCGATGATAAATTTTTTCCGACCAGGTTCTGATCAGAAGCCGATATGCCAATGCCCAGAATGATTATACCTAGTTTGTATGAATTCCAACGGTTTTGTTATTATTTTATAATAATAATAATAATAATTATATTAAAAGGCTATTTATGTAGCCTTTGGAAAACTAAAAAACCCTATGGATAAATCCACATATGAAACCAAAAAATGGGAGGTGGAAAACCATTCCAAAAAAAATTTAGTTTTTTTGTGTGGACCCAAAATGGTCGGCCCCACCAATTTACCCCTTTTTTAGACACCTATGGAGATGCATATTGATGAAAACCACCTTCCAAGAGGTGTCCTTAACCACCAATCGCGGCCCATTCACCCCCTAGTGCGCTCGTCAGTGACTAATACCAAGGACTATGACTCCCACCCTAACCAGAAACTCCCTCATAGTGAAACCCCTTAGCAGAACGAGGCTCACCGGTACTCTACCCCCATTCCAACCTATCTTTTGTGGCCTCCTTATTCTCTTGGGTCAGCTGATGTCACCGGACCACCGTACCTCTCACTGGCCTTCTCGAACGAGCCCACACAACGCAACCTCTCTCCTTTTGGAACTATCGACCAAAACCCCCTCAGGGGGCCTCACTAGAACCATTGGGTTCCTTGCATTCTTTCTTCAACACCTCCTCTGGGTACCCTTCTTTCTCCGCATCTCCGAACTGTGCAATAACTGGCCACCACCACTATCCGAAATCGATGACCAGCCGCCAGCTCCTATTCGCCTCGACACTGCAGCCATATCGGTTGAGGTCACTAGTGCTGCACACCCATCCTTATAGTTGAGAAACCGCTAGGCCAACACCTCTCCATTCAGACTGGCTGACCACTAACGAACCACCTGGAATGACTGTGCCCGTCGATGGTATGCTTCATGTTCCAACTTCAATATCCCTTGCGCTACGAGGTACCCTTGACTTGGTCCAGTTGAATCTAATCCACCTCAAAACCATCCCATGTGGGTCTACCCAACCTGTATAGGTTTGGGTAGGCCCGCTTGACCCAGATCATCCATGCACATGCTTTGCCCAACCTGGAATGGGCCCGCACAGGTTTGGCCTAACCCGCATTGGCCCTGCTGGGGATTTTGGGACCCGAGAATAATTTATTTAATAAAAATTAATTAAATTAATTAATTTAATTTCATAATTAAATTAAATTTATTAAAAATTAATTCTTGGATTAAAAAAATAAATATTTTAATATTCTAAATAATTAATATAATTTCCAGTCTAAAATTAAATTACTTAATTAATTTAATTTTGGAATATGAAATTATATTAATTGTTGTGACCAAATAAAAATAAATTATTTAAATTTGACACAATTCATTTAATTTATTAAAATCCCTCTTACTTAAATTATTAGAGATTAATTTTAATCATGTTTTTACTTTTACCCGATGACTGATCTTGAGTATCGACCATGTTTATGTCTAGTTTACTTTCATTTATTTATTTATTTTCTACATGTGATGATTTTAAATAATTAATTAGTTTTTTGATGGTCTGCACATCATTTTATTTTCAATTAATATGTATAAGGTCCTGCGCGTATAATTTTATCTATATGTATTTTTTACTCCCAAGACACCCTTGCCTGCATGCAAGTAATTTTTGTTTATTGATGAGGATGCTTTAAGTCACATATAACGCCAATTTGAGGCAAAATCCAGATGAGGAGTGGACATTTGATAGGGAAGAGCTGCATCATGAGTCAAGCTATGACTCAGGTATGATACCCATAGCTTATGGTTGATCCATTAAGTTCAATGAATAAACCAATATTATATTCTCAAGACCAGTTAGGTATTTATTTACTTTATGATTTTTTTTTATTTTTTGAATTTTCATGACATTGAGAAACACTTAAAATAATAAAGAAGAAATATTAATAAAGGAGAAATAAATGTTTTTCTATTAATGTTAAGTTATGAACGTGAAAACATAAAATGAACAAGATTAATAGAAATAGATTACATGCGATGAGAAAAATATAAAAAAACCTCAAAGAAATATTAAGTCACAAAAGGCCTTCCATAATTAGAATTTGAACAAAACTAGGTGTTTGGGGTGCTCGTCATCCAAAGTTGAGGTTGCCTCCTTCTACCGAGGAGTTATTACGAGAGTGATGAGTTGAATTAACTGAAGCTAACAGCAAAGAAGTAAGAAAATATAGGTTGTTGAAAATTTAGATGAAAACATTTAGTAAATCATTATAATTATTTTAGAAGTGGTACTTCACTCAAAATATCAAGGAACCATGATCTAATGCTGTTATCCAGTCAAATGCCTACCTTGAAATCTCCGAGTAGTGGTGTTTCCAAATCTTATAGACTATGAGGCTAGGTTCAAGTATCCTTTAGACTAGAATAATCCAGAGATAGAGTATTCTGATTTAGTACATTTAATGATGTAATTATCTAATAAATAATGTCTAAATCAATAATCAAGATAAAAGTACTAATCTTCTAGATTTTATTTTTGTAGAAAATTGAAAGGAATAACACAAGTGTTACTGCGATAATTATTGGACAAAGTCAATGTCATATCCAGTATGAGTTTCCAAAGAGTAGTACATGTGCTTGTACACAATATTATAATATAATAAATTAAAGGTGTTGGAGTCTCCAATACCTGTTAATCCACCTATGGAAGCGGGGGGGTGGGGGAGGGTGTAAAAATTCTTTTAGGAGACTCTTGTATGACACATATAATGGCTATTCTATAATTCTATCATCAATGTACAAAGTTGTTTGTGGATAAAACATCAGGACATGTATGGTTTAACATGTTATCTCATCTTCAAGAAGTATGTAAGGAGAAATTGAAAAAATATGTGAATAAGGTGATGATTACACCAGACATGTGTAAATTGAAAGATGGATCATGATCTTTCAATAGACCCATTTCTCATATCATTTCACCCATCTAATCCATTTTTGTTTAATATTACAAAATTAATATCATGGATATAAACATCTTTTTTCCTTTTGGGTAAAGTTCTCCAAGAAAATAAGAACTTAAAATAAGATTAATATTTAGTTCTTATAGTGAACAAGTTGAAAGATAATGTGCAAAGGCCAATGGAAAAAGTGATTCTAAAGGATCCTTCATAATGAACTTCAAAGAAAATAGGTTGGTTATGATACATTAGGTTATTTGATTTTCATATCATGAAATAAAGTATATGGAAGTTTAAATGAAATGAACTGAATTAAAGAAGAAATTAATCAATTCATATTCATGTATATTCATAAATTGAAAGTAATGTTCCTGTCATACTTATTGGGTATTCAATAAATTTTTTTATCACCTTTGTGTATCAAAATATTGTAACCAAATAAGTATAGAAATGTTACTATAGGTATGGTGTATTTTCCAAGTGGCTGAGAAAGGGTGGTTCCTAAGTGAGCAGTAAGAAGTACACAACTTCTATATTTCCCAGTGAATGATTATAATGGAACTTTTATCAAGTATAAAAAAAACATTAATCTCACATGTCCTTTGTAAATAAAGAGATGTTATTACACTTCATGAATGAATATTTCCTATGGTGTTTCATACTCAACCAATAGTTCAGTAATACATGAATCATAGGTAAGACTTGATGAATATAAATCTAAGAATAATATATCTATTTGTGGTAAGATAATTCTTTATAAAGTAAAACTAGAAGTGGTTTTCAAGGATATACCCAGTATGGTATTTATAATTTTTGGAGATAAACACCTTATTTATTATTGACATATATACTTACTTAGTTTTTGACAAAGAAACCTTTAAAAATAAATGTAATCCACAATGCTTTCAAAATTAGTTCAGCTTGAGAGAATGAACTATTCCAAGCATAATATAGTGTTATATATACTTTATAAGATTCCTTTTAAGTGTTTAAGTAGTGTCAAAGTGAATTACGGTACATTCATGGTTAGAAGATATGAGATTCTTCGGGCAGGTATGTTGAAGAATATCTTGACCCAGAATTCATCGATCAATATAATGTAGTCTGGATTAATTCCTAAACACATATTACTTTAACCAAATATGGGCTATGATGAAAATTAATAGGATTGATGATTATTATTATATATTTACATTTATAAACAAAATGTATCACGGAGTAATTCCTAAACACACATTTTATTACACACATCAAAGTCATGGTTTAAATATAGGTAGCATCAATGTTAAGACATATATTCATTACAATGACTTCCATTATTTTAAATAAATGAATTTAAAATAATTAAATTATCCCATAACTATATTCCAACTATAATGAAAAATGAATATCAAATAATTTATAGTATGATATTAATCCATTATTTCATAAGAACATGTGTTTAGATGCAATGAGTTTGTTGATAATATAAAAAAACTTGCATCAAGGAAAACATAAGTAATTATCCTAAAAGTTTATTAGGATATTATATAAATCCTTATGATAGAAAATATTTAGTTAAGTGATAGTCTACATTTCTATAAAAGGGTGCACATATCTACTTAAGATAGTGGGATAAATATTGACTTGAGTTTAGTCAATGTTAGAGATTCACAAATGGTTGGCATATGAATAAGTTCCACAAGAGCATATAGAAGAGGAATGTTCCATATACACACACTACATAGGAAGGTTAAAACTATAGTGATTGTTTTATATAAACTATATCAGATGATAAATTATTCATTGATAATAATAAATCCTACAAGTAGTATATGACAGTTAGATAATATTGAAAATATCAATTAAAATTCAACAATAGATTCCATGTATCAAAGTACAATGGGATTATTACTTTGAATACACTGGTGGGTATTCAAATGAGAATATATATGGATGGTATATGTGTGATACCAATAAGGATGGATTGGTTATACCATGTATTCATGCCTAAATACATTCGAGTTTTACTTGACATAGCTAATTTCTATGATCATATTATTTAGAATTGGATTTCAAGACCACCAATAGTGGGATGTGTCTATACGATGAAACTAGAATGGGATGAAGACCTTAAATAATGCTAATAAAGGGTTCATGTAACTATAATCTAGTTTAGGATTGAAGTAAGAAACAAGATCGTAGAATATTCATTTTGAATGAATCTTTTCCATGTGTCAACTAGAGGTTAGTGGGAGTGCCATAGTTTTCTAAGTATAATATGTTTGGTAAAAAATAAAAAACAACTATTAGTCTTATAGTTAGTTAAAATCTAGATGAACTTTACTCTCTAGAGATTTTCATTAAGAAAAAACCTAATTTCTTGGGAACATGATCTACTAAGGTAGATCTAACAATTGATTAGACTAACTCAATCATACATATACTAATATTGCCGTAAAAATACAAGCTGAAAAAATTCGAGAGAGAATTGTTACCAATGTCACATGAAAAAAATCTCTCCAACAAGACATGTATGGGCATATGAGGATATCAAATTGGTGAGTTGAAATTCCATATGCTTCTGAGATGGATCAATAACATATTCCATAATATGTACTCAGTATAATATTTACAATATATAATTTATAGTAGGTAAACATCAGTTATATCTAGGATAACTACAAGGGGATTAGTCAGAACTATCCAATTATACTTTAGAGAATGTATAAGGGATATGTACTTAGAATTTAGATAAGAACAAATACCAGTTTTGAGGGATGTAATCTATTATTCCTTGGATAATTTTAATCTAATATCTCAGTTAGTCTAAAGGAATGAACGAGAAAATATCATACAATCTAGCGGTAGCCATATCTACAAATACAAAGTACATTTCTTCTTATGAGGTAGCTAAATAAGCAATGTAAAATACAAAATTATTTGTTCTAGTTCTTGGAATATCACCTGGTAAGTTAGTTATTACCATAATGTAAATTATGATATTTTTATTAGCCAAGATTTCAAGTTTTGAGAGTGGAAAAAAGGGACTACACTCAGGGATTATATCTCTTGAGGAGTTTTACTCAAGGAGGTAAAGTCTCACATAACAGAATATCCACACAACAGAGATGTGGAAGGCCCAACAACATAAGCCAAGACTCAGTAGAAACATGATCTTAATCATGTGATAACTAATAATGATGGTTGATAAGTTGGATCTAGTAAAAGTGGTAGTGTTGTAATAGTGGGTTACCTAGACCCAACTATATAGTACTTTTGTTTACTATATCATGTGTATAGTAAGATATACATGATGTAAACTTACCATTATAGTGTAGATATTTCTGCATCCACTATTTTAATGGTAATTTATATAGATTAATTTTTATATCAAAAGGTTATATCATATCCCAGGTTATAATGAGAACCTCTATATATTATGAAATTAATCTTAAATATAGATCCTATGGTCTAGATACATCATACTAATTGGAAATGGTTGATGTATGACTATCAAGTACTGGGTGATCAAAATAATTGAGGTATCTTCTCAAGAAGTTCACACTTTGTGATCTTTGGTAAGTGAGATCATGAGAACAAACCCCCCAATAGGAACACCACATGTTTCCGGTGTCATTGGTGGTTCCTATCCACAAACATTGTATTGATCTCCTAACTTGTGATCATTATAAATGTGTGCCATTTGATTGCATACTTTGATGGAAGGTAAAAACCATGATAATGAAATCATGGATAGGTAGCTTGTGTTGGGTGCGTCATTAGTGGTATGACATTGGTTGAATGATCAATATTAAATTTTTTACTTCTGAGTAGAGGAAGTAATATATCTCGGACCTAGTTGATCAGGATGGCGGTTTCTTCATAAATCCTTGGACAATGTAGTCAAAGGTATGTCCATCCAGATATATAAAAAATCAACAATGAAATAAAGTATTATCACACAATTGTGCATTCCTCATTATGAGATATCAAAAGACAAAGAGATTATATTACATAGTAAGTGTTCGTAGGTTGGTTGTCATATCTATGACAATTCCTTATCTCTATAGTGGCCCTTATGGGTTACTAGAATCTACACTTGGTCTGTGAATAATATTCACTTCTATCTAGATAAAGGCCTATAGGATCACACACAATAGTGTATTCAAGAATCTTCCCTATTCTGGTTAATAGGTATATAGGACATGGTGGGGCCCACCATGGGGTCCTAGAGTTTTCCATGTATTATCGATCACCGATGAATAAATAAATCCATTATTATTCGATTTTAGAATAATTTGTTTGAATTTATTTATTAAATGTATTTAAAAGTGTTTAAGTTAATACAAGAAAATATTATACAAATGAATATTATTTTAATATTCCAGGTTCGTTTAATATTAGCAGGAATTACAAGTCGAGTTAAACGAATTTGTTTTATCACATAATATATTTAATATATATTACATGTATGTGATAAAATATGTGTAATATTTATTATGTATTTCATTTCATCATAATTATTTATTTATTACTTATTTAGTGGATGTTTTATTTCTAGGGGCCGGGTAACCCTTATCAGGTATTTTAAGCATCCCAATATATAAGTAGGAGATAGGATCATTTCGATATGTTGTTCATTCCAATTAAATGAGAGAATATCTCTACTCCTTCTTTCTAGATAAATAGAGTCTCTGTCCATGCTTTGATCCAAGAATTCCTTCGATGGATTAATAGAATGGGATCGAGGTGATCATCGCGATGCCGAAGGATTCATCAGAGCTCCACGCTAGCACCCAAAATTCAAATAATTGAAAGCGTGTGGATTCTTAAAGCATGTGTGGATGATATAGAGGGGTTAGAATTTGAATCCTTCAAGAAATATTCATCTATGACATGAAATGGATGAACACACTTTGATTTGTAATGAGGAACTTGTTCTAGTTTAATTTTGTGCTCTATTTAATTCTCGCGAGATCCTTGAATTGTACCAGGTATTGGATTATTGGAGATGAAAAAATATGTCACTTCAACGATGGAAATCTTTTAAATCCCCATCCCATCGGCTTCCACTTCTACCCTAGTAGCTTCACACACCTATTTTGACACGCTCAGTGGATATTATAGGGCTAATTCAAATTTTCTTTACAAACCATTATTAAGGACTTGAATAAGTGATTATCATGGATGAACTAGTCTAAACCTATGGTTTCATAGATTGAAAAAACTGAGTCATGATTTTGAAATATTATAAATGAATTTTCATAATTATGATTATTTTTTCTAACACCAGGATTTTTTGGTTTTAGTCAAAGGCTGGAACTAGGAGTAATGATGTTAATGCTGAATGTGATAGAAAACATAGTGATTTTAGGCAACCAAATGGGATGATGAATGGTGAAAAATATATTGTGATTATGAATAATAATTTATCAAGATATATGATTAAAACACAATACCTTAACCAACTCTCAAACTTACCAAATAGGATAATGACGAAGTCCACTAAGATATTGGGTGGTGGAGACCAATGAGTAAAGAAGTCTAAATTTCCTTTATGTCAAAAATATGGAAAGAGTCACCCAAGAAAATAAATTGAAGGAATTTTTTATATGTGTGGAAAATAATGGAATATAGTAACAAATTTCTGATAAAAAATGAGGATTTTAATAGAGATAAAAAAATTTCATCATAAATATCAATTTATGGTTTATTTCCTTAAATATGGGGAACCTGAGAATTATCTGAGTCAGTTTCATATTTTAAAGGTTTAGTCCTATAACATGGAAAGACCTATGTTATACCATTAATTATAGTATAAGGGTTGAAGTATTTATATATTGGGATTATAGAACTATTATATAGAAGTATTTTTACCAATGGTATTTTGGTTATAATAATCATGAAATATATAAAGTTTGTGTTAATTTTTAAAGAATATATGTATTATTGTATGGTTAACTTAAGAGTTATGGATACCATCATGGGTTTATGAGTTTAAGGTTAATAATAAGTTCAAAAACTTAAGAACCCATTTTTATGTTTTATGTGATGTTATTTTATCATGATTAAGGATATTTTGTGTGATGTTTATGGAAATACAACCCATTGTTTTAGTGTATTTTTTAGTGAAAAATTTATTTAAGGAATAATGACTTTACATTTTATGGACATAAGTTTAAAGGTATTTGTAATATTTAACATTTATATTATCTTTTCTTCCATGGTAATTATGGGTTATTACAATTTGGAAATTTTCTTGGAATTATATTAATTTATTTTTGGAAAAAGGACAACCCGCTTGCTTGGTGACAACCTGTGGCATCCGACAAGCTCATATGGCTTGAACCCACAACCGAATCCTGGAAAGGGTGAAGTTCCTACCACTGGCCTACATGATGTCCTAGTCAGTATGATATTATTTTTACTTACATGTTTTTATGGATAAATATTATGTTGATTTAGGGAAATATAGTACAGGATGAAATATTTTTGGAATTTTTTATGATTATGAGGTGATTAATGATATTTTAGGAGACATTTTATTAGGTTGGGATAGATTTATATATATATATATATAACCATTAGGTTTAATATAAATTATTATTTGTAATGAATGATATTATGTTTTTGGATTTTAAATCATAAGGGTATGAGATAACCTTTGAGTTTAAAATACTCTTTGTTGTTAAGGTTATTAGTGTTATTTGGGATATAGGGTTATTATTGAATTTTATAGATTAATGTTTTATATTTATCCATATTGGATAAACTATTATAATAATTTTTTTTTCAGTAAATAATATAGGAATAATTTTTTATTTTTTTTGAATTATGTGATCTGTTATAAGTTTATTTTAGTGCTTCAGACATAAAAAAATTATTTTGAATACCCAATGACGAGATTGTGGTGGAGTTTGATTAAAGGATGAAATTATACTTATTAAGTATGTTTATTTTCATATGTTCTTCATATATATGGTAAATTTATTCCTCGAACCAAGTAAAAATATATCATAATTGAAACATTATCCTACTAAGTTCATTTTTGAGGAATCATTGGCCATTTCACACCTCATTGGTTTATAGTTTTGTAGTTGTTAACTTTCTCATGATCATTCACTTTCTTGTGATAAATGATATTTATGACTCGCCATAATTATTTGGGAATTAAAATTTTATTCCATGTATATATATTTAATTCCAACTAATGATTTCCTACTTATAAACCTAGTTATATTTTAATCAAGTTGACCTTTATATTTCCCTTCCTCTCTTTTAAGAGGAAGTTTTATTAACCCTTTTATGATGTGAGATTTCCACAAAGGTATTTTTAAATGTAAAAACCTTAATTTATGAGTGAAAGATTAAATTTTAAAGATGGAATTTATTTAAGGTGGGGATAATTTAACACCCTAATATTTTATGGTATATTTATTTTTAAATAAACTCAATCACTCCAATAACTTGTGATAAACACATCTTGGAGTCTAAATAAAGTATAATTTTATAACATTACCATTAAATCTATAGGTATGAATAATAATAACTAAATTATGAAAAACCTATGGTTCAAAAATTTATAAATAAATTTATTGGTTATAAATTTATTAGAAATAAAAATAAAAATCATTTGAATGAAAAATAAACATTTTTATGAAAAACTGTATTTTGTTCTAAAAAGCGGTTTTGTTGCGTTTTGTGCACTTATGTTAAAATAAATTTTTTTCCAAATTTATAAAATGTATTTTAACAAGTTATTTTAATTTTTTAAATCATAAATTAATTTTTTTTAGGATTAAGATTTTATAATTTTCTGGAAAGTTTATTTTTTCGATGAATAGTGAAAAAATACTGATTTTTATTGAAAGTTGCCTTTTCATTTAATGCATTTACAAGTCACATTTTGTTTTAATTTTTTTAAAGTATAATTAGTTCAATTATATTAAAATTAATCCAATTTATGTTATTTTAATGAATCATAAGTTCAATTTTGATATATAAACTTTTTATAATTTTGAATACTTTTCCTTTTTAAAAACTGTCTTTTTGTCGCGTTTACGAGTTTAATTTTAAATTAAATTATACCAATTATATGTATTGAATTTGGGAAAATAGATTAAATATATTGAATAATAATAATTAATATTATAATATAATTTCAGCATAATATTTGGTTATAATAAACAGTAAAACAATAAAAATTAATTATCGCGGTTAAGGTTAAAATATATTTACCAGGGGTTAAACTATGAATATAAGGGATAAAATGAACCAAAACATGTATAATTCTTATTTTATGGACATATTGATACCATATATAATATAATTTTATATTGTGAGATATTTTTTATCCTTTTTACATTTGAAAAACCTGGTCATAATTTATTCATTTCAAAACATCTAAGTGTGTCCTCCCCCTCACTTATAAAAGGCCACCCCTCTCATATCATCTTCACACTTGAAAATACATTTGGTTTAGATAATAACTACCCAAATAATTTTTTTAAATCCCTCCAAATTAACTATATTATCTTTTTTTATCATAAAACCATTCTGGGAAGTATTTAGTTATAAACTTAAAGAGGTTCTCCGAAAAAGATGTATAGTTCTAAAACACGCATCTTTATTTTATCTCTTCTTATAACCACGTAAAATTTTATCCAAATATTATAATATTATTAAAATATTATCTTTAATATAATTATATTTTATTATTTTAATTTAATAACCTAAATCTATATCCACTTCCATCAAATGAGAAAAAACCATCGATCTTGTGTATGGAGGACTACCGCCTCACGAATCGATGTAATTCGTTTTCCATCACTGTCACTCACAGATGGATATAATAATGGATGAAATGTTTAATATGATATTTATGATATGATTATACTTTTTTTTGATAAATGATATAATTTTACTTATTTAATTATAATATCACATATACCTTCTTATCTTACTATTCATTGGGAAACAATAACATAGCTCGTGTGTAGGTGTGGACTACTGCCTCAATGAAGCGACGCGAACCATTTTTCATTTTATTTTGACATGGATCATAATAAGGATATATTTAATGAATATATATATATATATATATATATTTATATATATTATATGATATAATAATTATTTTTTAAATTTAAAATATTATTTACCTTTCTTTAGTTCCATTTTTTGGAAGAAAATGAAAACAATGTTCATACGTACGTACAACCTACCATCTCCATGAATGGTGTAATTATGTTTTCTATCTCTAAAATTTATAGAATATTATAAATAATTATATAATGTACATATATAATATTTAAATCATATTTAAAATTATTTATATGATAGATCCATGATAAAATTACAAGGTCTGAAATTAACAAACAAAAACATTAGTGAAAAACAAACCAACTATAACCTGGAATAGTGATTTTGACAAATAATTGTTAATAAACAGGTGATATAAAATTATAAGTAAATAACATATAGAATTATATATGTTATTTTGGTTATATAATATAATTATATTAAAACTATATTTATTATACATTAGGTTCAGGCACATACGAATAAAGTTGGACCTAGAGTAAGAGTTTATCATCTCACTTTTACTTACGTGAGATATATGCCATATTCACCACTTATTTATCTTGTATGGTGTATATATTGGAAAATTTATATTTTATATCATGAATCAATTTATATTCATGGTATTTAAATTTTAATTTGAATTTATTTATTTAATGGGGCTTACAATTCAAAATTCACTAGAGTGGTAATGGTTTATTTCATAATCTCATTATTATTGAGGATTTTTTTTGTTTAAGTCTCCATTAGGGGAATTATTTGATATATACATATATTCCATAAGACCAATATATTTTATTATAATATGGTTATTCAAGAACTTTTCAAGTAATAGTACCATTTTCATATCCTTGGTACTTAAAATTATTGAGAAAATGCATTTAATAAAGTCTTACATTATTTATCTCTTCAGTTGAAAATCCTTTTTATTCCACATTCATGTTTTATAATTTTTTTAAAAAATGTTTTTTTTAATTGTAAAAATTGTTTTTAAATATATTTTTAACCATTTTTTATTTTTTTAAAAATGGTTTTGAAGGAATCTTATTGTGATTTTATGAATGAGGTACTTTTTAAACTTTTTACAAAAGTGACAAAAAATGTTTTTTGAACTTATACAACATTTAAAAAATTATCTAATATCAAAATTTTGAAGTCTCCTTTAAAATTTTAAATTTTTTATTTTAAAATAAAATATTTTACAAATATTCTATAAATTTTTAGTTTTTAAAAATCATTTTTAAATTGAAAAGGATATTTTACTCAATAATGTTTTGAATCCATTTTTATATAATTTTTTTCATCAATGAAAAAAACATCATCTTACTTTTGATTAACTGGGGATTTTTTGTAATGATACTATAATTATTATTTTTCATATGATTTATGATAACTTTGAATGGGTATGTACTATTTTGATACCATTATCCATATTACTCTAGATGGTTTTTGATTGTGTTTATTGATTGGGGAAATTATTAACATTTCATATGCTTTTTTTCAATAAAAATGTTTACATTGATTATGTTTATCCCCTTTAATATGAGGAATGTATAAGAATTTTTAAGTGATGGGTGGGTCTAGATATATCCCCTTGATTCATCAGTAGGTCTCTTAAGGTAAACTATCTTGGGTATTTAACTAATGAATTACTCATTTTGATACTATTTATATGCATTAGGCCTTGGAGATATGGTTATGATGTATGAAATTTTGAATTCCCTCATTATGAGATTAGTTATAGATGTCCATGTGGTTATTCAATTAGTTAGAATATACATGGATAAGTTTCAAGTTTATATGAGTCATTATTTATTCCTACCATATTATTCTTTATGTTCAATTTATTGATTAAATGGAATGTTTTTTAGTTATTTACCTTACCATATTGATTATTCCATATTTATTCATGATATCTTCTACTGTATGCATACTCTTACTAAGCATTAGAAATCAACCATTTCTTTTGATTCCTTTCACCAGGATTCCAGGATGTGTATTATGATTGATATTAAAGGATATTCTAAATATAATTATGGTGTTCTAAAAGAAAATTTGATTTTTTTATTTTAATCTAGTAATTATAGTGTGATAATAAAGTATGTATATAGTTTATCGATACTACTAAACAACTCGATAATTATAGATGAGATTCCTTGTATCTAGTGCCAATGTAATAAAGTAACCACCAACCTTGGGCTACCAAGGTCAGGGTATTTATAATAAGAAACTACATAATCCATAATAATTATTCAATATCACTAATAAGTCCTACACACATGCTATTATTCTAGTCATATCATGTACAAAATTATTATTCACAACATGGTGAAATGAAAAATTATAAGGGGTGAGCTCAAATGATCAGTAATGAAAAACATACAACTAAGGAAAGCATGGTATACACATGACATGAATTTTTTTAATAATAATTAACTATGATAGTGCCATGATTAACTGAAACTAAGAGGATAAAATATCCAAGAATAATGATGAAAATAAATAGATCACATGGATAAAAATAAAAAAATTCATGGTGAAGGAATGCATAATGTTGTAAATCTTGATCTTACTATCAAGGAATCTCCTAATACATAGTTCTTTCTATCATGGCCATAGCCAAGACTTCATTCTTTTCATCAAGACTATAGTGAATACATATTTGTGAATTTTTAAGGAATACACCAAATAAAAAAACATGATTATATTATGATACCTACCAATTAATTTAGGGGATATATAATTTCACACCCCACTCAACGTCAGTTTAAGTCCAATGTATTCATAAATTGAGATAACGAGTAAAGAATACCTGGTAAACAATGAAAATAATCATCAGTATTGGAATAACAACATAAATAACTGTAATACTTCACATCATTCCAATAAAAGTGATAACATGATCATAACCCATCTATAAAAATAATGATTATGGTAAACAATACATATTCAAATTTCCTTAGTAATCAATAAACATAATTTCAAGAATAACAAATATATAGATTTTAAATATCACCCCGATCAATAAATGGAATAAATTTCTATATCGGAATATCTAAAACTAACACCATATAGGGAAATAGATATATAGTTAAGTTATTAATTTTCCCAATCAATAAATGTAATATATTTCTATTTAATAATCTAATGAATATGTATAGAAAAGGAATGATACCTGACTAAAAATCAGAGATTGGGTCAATTTCTCTTACAATGGGTAAACTATGACCCACAAGGGAAATGAAATTTTGAGGGGACATGTAAAAAACCATGAATAACCAAATAAAATGATAAGGTTTTGATAAATTATACAAATTACCGATATGGATTATCACTCAAATAAAACTTTGATTAGAAAATGAAATTGGAGAATAAACCTTTATAGATTTGGTAACCTTTGAGCCAAAATACTTGGAAAGAAAGAACATGATATGAATATTAAAATTATGATGGATTAAATTCATATAGTAAAATAAATTCATTATAAAATAGTCACAGTATACTAAATATATCATGGTGCAGAATAATAAATGTCTCAAGAATGTAAATTTGAGATAAGAAAACCCTTACAACATGGGTAATAGTAGAATCAAAAGATGATTAACAAATTAAATAGATTTGGATTTATTTATCCCATGAATTAAATTAATGAATATAGAAATATAAATTCATGGTAAATAAATCAAATGAACACCATATGAATGGAAAATTGATGCACAAAATATAACATGTCTCAAAGAGTCATAATTAAGATCAAGAAACCCTAAAGAATTTAGAATTTTTTTACTCAAGAACATTCAAAGTATATAATTTAAAATAAAAAATTAAATACCAATAATAATGAAAAATTAATGACACAAAATATCAAATGGGATGTAATAAAACCATTTAATATAAATCATGGTGTATTACACAAACACGTTTCAAGGAATTGAAAATTTGAGATAACAAACCCTTACCTTGTTAGAGATTTATCCTTCACATGCGTCTAATTTACTAAATAATCAAATTAATATTATTAGATAACTTATTAGAAACCTTATTATTATATTTTTAATTTAATATATACCATTTATTATCATATTATATTTATTTTTTATATATTTTTTGGTTATGTTTGTGCTAAAATTGAATCAGCATCTGCTTAATTTGGTAATTATAGCGATAAAGAATGGTATTTTAATAATAATTTAAATAATTAATATATCCATTATAGAACCAAAAAATAGTCTTTAATTTCCTATTAACTTATAATAATAATATTATTTAACTTCCCATAGTCATCCATGATAGAGTTTTATAGCATCTTTCAAGTAGGTGGTTAAACCGATCCAATCATAAACATGCTATATCATGATGGGTGAGTATGGTTAAGAAAGGGTATTATATCATTATAATATAAGTATAATTATATTATTTATATTTTTAAGTTGTTTAATCATATTTTAAGTGGTTTTTATAAATAAATAAAATCTAGATGAAAAATTAAAAACATTATTTTGTGGAGGCGGTAGTCCACACAACATACCGTTAACATTATTTTGTTTTTAAAAGTCATTGGCAATAATTTAATAAATTATTGTTCCATTAATATAATAACACTTAAATATAATAATAATACAAAATTTATCATATTTATATGGTATTGTTAGACTTTTAATAGAAAGATTAAGAAGAAAATGTTAAGGATTAAGTAATACTCACTTTGGGACTTTGAACTTTATCTTAAACGTCTCCTTGAAATGAAGGTATTAGGACAACTAATAGAGATCATAGGATTATGAAATTGATATAGGAATATAGTAATAGAAAAATGGAATATTTTTAGGAAGTAAGTTTAAGTAATGGGTGTGGCATAAAGGGGTGGATGTGCCCCTTTTATAAGTGAATAAAAGGGAACTTTTGTGAATACCCCTTTACCATTCAATAATATCATTATACTATTGAATGGAAAAATAATAAAATTTTTATAAATAATGGATTTTAGGTACATATTGGGTCTAGATAACCTCAACCAGATATTTCCAAAAAAATTTAAATATATTTTCTGTCATTTGTTCTTAGGTTTTTTACTTTTACTTTTTTTGTGTGTTTACCTTGGTAACTAATTTTTAACTAAGTAATTTATGTTTTACTAAAAATATAAAACAGAACATTTAAAAATATTTGGGTGTGATGAAACTAAATGTAATTAAAATTTAATCTAATTCAATTTCTAAATAGAGAGATAATTAGGTTTAACATTCTATATATAGAAAAAGAATTGTTTATAAAAAAATAGTGTTTTAACCATTTTGTGTTCTTAATATTATTTATCATTGTTTACAAATTAAATGTGTTTTAATATGATTATATATGTGTCTAAAAATATTATTAATGTCTTAATTTAAAATATATTAATTTAATTTATTAAATAAAAATTACATAATATTAATAAAACAATTCTCTAAAAATAATAGTTTTACCATTATCATGGTCATTAAATTTAAAATTAATAATAATAATTTTATGAAAAGAATTTAAATTTACCTTTTTAAATGATATTATCATGTTTATATACAAAATTAAATCCTTTTTATAGAGTGATGAAAAGTTATTTTTAATATAAGAAAATAAAAACAGTTTTTAGAATAAAATATTACTTATGCTTCCAAAATGATATACTTGGTTTTTATAAAAACAACATAGTAATTTTAAATGATTTATTTTAATTATATATATATATATATAATATAAAATGGTTTCAAAAGAATTTTAGTCATTCTTTTATTATGATACATTCATAAATTTGTCATTTTTTTAGAAAAATCGGTATTTTTTCACCTTCCACATAAAATCCAATTATTTCAGAAAATACCAAAAAATTAATGTAAATTTAATTTTATTATTATAAATCTAAAATTTTGTTCATTTTTTAAAATTAAAATTATAGAATTTATAAATTCGTTTTTTGAGTAAAATGATAAAATATAATGAAAAATCGTTTTTTGAAAAAAGTCATTTTTAAATATTAATTGTTATTATTTTTATTTCATATCATTTACCAAATAAATTGTTTCTATCCAATTATTAATATAAACCATAATTTATCATCATTAATTACAAATTTATTGAAATATAAATTCCAATTTTTTAAAAAAATATATTTTTAAAAAATACTTTTCTAATCAATAAGTGATCATATTAGTCACTTTAGGTAAACATACTAAATTTCATTCATATTAAAACTAGAATTTATTTTTTATAAATATATTTCATAAAGATATCACTCCTATTAATTTATAATAATTAAATGTATTAGTTTTAATGTTCATACTGAATATTTATATTTTTATGTAAATATATCACAATTTCATTTTAGTTTCATATTTTGAATAGATAAAGCTATCAAACACATTTGCCTCATTTAAAAGATGTTATATATTAAAATATCTGGGTGTTAGATTATACCCCCTTAATTAAATTTCCTCCTTGAAATTTTAATTTTCATCTAAAAAAATATCTAAGGGTATCCATAAGGTATAAATAGCTTGAGTTATTAACATTACTAATATATGGGAGGCTAGAATACCCATATATTAGCATATTTCAAATTTTGAGTTTCTTTCTAACCATTTGTGAAAAATACCTCTCATGGTTTGGTTTTAAGACCTATTTTATTTCTCATTGAGTTTATATTCATAATTTTAGTGATAGATTATCAAAGTTTGGTATGAAATACAATTCTTTATATAGATGAAAAGAAATGCCACACACATCCATCTATTTTCCCCCACGCTTCTTCAACTTGGTGGATCTAATGGGAAGTTAAGGTTTAATGATGAAGTTAAAAAATAATTATCATCCTCATAAGGCTCATTGAGATCCATATTTAGACCACTTAGAGACCTTTATAGAGTATCTTCCTCCACCATAAAGTCACAAGACCTCTCTAAAATATCCCTCATCTGTGTTTCCAAAGTCAACAGATAACCACTGATATATTCGCCTGCTTGTTGCACTGGTCATTAAACCAACCATTCCATGAAGACCTCTCGACTAATGGTTGAAGGGGGATGAATGTCACACCGCGTCTACTATAGTTGGATCTTCTTATTACCAAACAAGGACTTCTTTGACCAAAACTGTTTCTCACACATACTGTATGGGATCATGTGTTATGGGGCCTCAAACTAGATTTTCAAACTACTCCAAGCCTCGGGGTAACAAGGTGGACTCCACCTTTTCCACCTCATGCACATTTTTAAATTTCACTAGAAGCAGTGGATGGGGTTTGTATTCTACCTCCACTATTAACATGATGATTTTAACTTCGATAGAAACATTAGGGATTATATGTAATGATTTAAAATTGATGGCTGATGATGAATATGTTTCATTGTTGTCTTCTACCATTTAAATGGTGTAAAGATATCACTATAGTGGATACTGATATTTTTATCTACCCTCATATATTTATCAACAATGAATATGTTATGGGTAATCTAACCATGATTAAATGAATGGGGAGTCTATGTTGAAATGGTTAATCCATTCTCAGAATAGCATCAATTATATATAATATATGAACAACAAGTTTCATATTTCCCTAAACATGAACCTGGGTTGCACTGATCTCACAAATAGAAGTTTCCTTCAATATGGAAATCATTAGGTTAGTGATTCAATACTCATTGAAAACATTCAAGATACACAAGAGTGACTAGAATAAGAATAAAATAAGGTATCCAAAACTCTTGATTATAGGATAAGTACACCTTATTTACTTATTTTCATGGACAACTTCCAATAATAGGAGTATCATAGGATTTATCTTGTTTCCCTTACAGGATATTGATGCTTATCATACTTTTTTAGACTAAAATTCTTTTTGTTCAAACTATATCACTCATAGGTCAACATATTTAATCTATAACTCAACCTATATTATTATAGGTTAGACCTAGGTTACTCTTTTATTTTGTTTTCACATAAATCTTATACCTAAATGATACTATGAAATAAATCCTTAATAGTGATTCTTAAAGGGAATATGATAAACCAAAGCACATCCCCTGGGAGTGTCAAAGCTGATGTGTAGTTAGGCATCTTTATCATGAACCAAGTTACAACTAAGATAATACAAAACACACCCATTTCATGGTTATGACCACTAGGTACATTTATTCCATAGCCTATATACACTTGTAGTATCTAGAAAGGTATTTCATTTCTAGAAATACCACAAACTAAAAACTTGCTAAAATTTCAGGATATTATCCTATACTTAGAAAAATCCCTAGGGTTTCCACAAATGTTCTCTAATATCAATCCCCAAAATATTCAATATTACTTAAACTAACCTAAAGGGTTATTTATACATTTTAAATTATGATAAATCTTAGTTTATTGACCCTTAAATTTCCTTAACAAATATCCTAATATGTAAAGTTATCTAAACCCTTATCTGATACCAAATGTGATGTCCTGAACCCACACTCCCAAATCTAGTGCCATAAACACATAATTTAAGAATTGGTTTCAATACCAACTATAGATTCCAAGATATAAATATTCTATAATTACATGATATAAATAAGAAATTTCGTTACATACCTTCCTAATACCTTTTAGTTTTAGTAATTTAGATAATTATAACAAATCATAAACTAATAAATCCTATGTATATCTTAACTAAATGATATTTTTTTCAATATAAGATACTAATTAAACTATAAAAATTTCTCAAAATCTCAAAATCTCCCCACATGATATTCTCCTAGTCACACCATGTAGATCACATTTATTCACAACTTGGGGAAATGGAAAAAGAATAAGGGGTGATATTAAATTATTAGTAAGGAAAAACGTACTATTGAGGAAATCATGGAATATACCTGACATAAATATTATAGAAGAAATAAGTAATCATCATAATTTTATAATAAAATGAAACTGAGAGAATAATATATCCATGGATAAAAATGAAAATAAATAGATCATATGGATAAAAATAACTTAATTCATAGTAATGGAATTCATAATTCCAAACATATTGATCTTACCGTCAAGCCCTTAGCCAAGACATTATTATTTTCATCAAGGCCATATCCAATACATAATTCTTATCATCAAGACTAAGTTCAAGACATCTGGATGAATTTTGTAGGCATACAGAAAATACCCAAACATTATTATCTCAAGACACTTACCAATGCATCAAGGAGATATATAATTCTAGGCCCCACCAGTCACTTGTTTAAGTCTAATTCAGTCATTATATGAGATAATTAGTAAACAATACATAGTAAACTTTGAAAATAATCATATGTACAAGAATAGAAACATAAAATACACTAATAACTTCATCTTGCCAGTAAAAGGGATAACATAACAATAACCCATCCAGAGAAATAAGGTGGATGTTTAAACAATACATAGTCAACTTTCTTGAGTAATCAATAAATATTCGTATCGTAATATAAAATATACATATTTTCAATGGTATCCCAATAAATAAATGGAATATATTTCTATGTAAGCATCCATAAAACTAACACTATATAGAGAAAGGGGTATACAGTCAAGTTAGTAATTTCACCAATAAATATATGGAATATATTTCTAAGTAATCATCTAATTAATATGTACAATTAAGGGAAATATACTTGACCAAAAAGGAGTTGTGGGGTCAGTTTATATTAAAATAGGTAAACTATGAGATAGGGGAAATAAAACCATGATGGGACTTATAAAACCCCATGAATAACCAAATAAAATGATAAAGTTTTGAGAAAGGATAAAAATTTCCTATATGAATTATCTCTCAAATAATTTTTTTATTAGAAAATGAAATTGGAGAATAAACTTTTATATCTATAGTAACCATTGATCCAAAAGACATGGAAAGTAAGAATATGATATGGATCTTAAAAACTACATAAATTACTTACATATGTTAAAATAAATTCATTAGGTAGTAATCACACCATAATAAAGATATCATGTTGCACACTAAGAAATATGTCTCAAGAATGCAAATTTGAGATATGAAACCCCTAATGACTTGAGTAAAATTTGAATCAAAAGAAAAATTAAGAAAGTTACTTGATTTTGATTTATTTATACCATGAATTAAATTATAGAATATAGTAAAAGTAATTCATGGTAACTAAATCATAAGAACAACATATGGAAGGATATATGGTGAATAAAATATAACATATCTCAAAGAGTTAGAAATGAGACCAAGAAACCCATATGGCTTTAGAAATTTTCAACTCTAGAGCCTTCAATAGATTGAATTTCAAATAGAAAATTAAATAACATGAATAATGATAGAATCATGATATAAAATATTAAAGGGGAATTAATTACACCATTAAATAAAAAATATGGTATATAACATAAACAGGTCTTAAGGACTTAAAAATTTGAGACAAGAAACCTTTACCTTGTTCCATATTTGTTATGTTCATGCACTTAAATTCATGAATAATCAAATTAATTTTATTGTATATTTTATTATCAGAATTATTATTCTATATTTAATTCAATATAGACAATTTATTATCATATTTTATTTATTTATTATATAGTTTTTGCTTATGTTTGTGTGAAAATTGAATCGGTTTCTTCTTATTTTGGTATTTTTAGCGAGCAAAGACAATTTTTTAATAATAAGTTAAATACTCAATATAACCATTATGGAAACAAAAAACAATATTTAATTTCTTATTAACATATAAAAATATTAAGATTTAAGTTCCCATATTCATACATTATATATATTTATATTACCATTCAAGTAGGCGGTTAAACCGACCCAAACAGGAAAACACTATATCTCAATGGGTGAGTATGGGTATGGAAGGGTAAAATTATGAAAACCCATATATTTAATACAATTTATTTCTCACTTAATTACATAAAATAACACTTAGTACAACCCAAAATATCTTGAGGCTTAGTGTATTTGTAAATTAGGTACATAGAATAATAACTTGAAATAGAAGTACAATGATGTTATTGAAAATTTCCTTAACATGCTCTTAAAATTCCATCATTCCTCTAAAATTATATGGGATAACCTATAGATGTACATAATAAAGGGGTGAGATATAAATCCCAATAATGGAATAAAAAAATAATATCATTAGGAAAATCTGTATATGTGATCTAGGTGGAATATCAAGGTAACATAGGAGGAGTGCGAATCATAATCTTGTACAATGAGGCAAGATATACCATAATAACACAAATAAAACATTGTAATGTGGGAAAAACTTAAAAAAATAAATCATAAACATAATTCAAGGCTAACCACTAAGAAAAAATAACACAGTGTTCTTAGGATAACCTCCCATGAACTATAAATGGAATCTCATGAGATAAAAACATTACCCAATGCACTGGAGGGCTATATAATTCCGACCCGACCCTTTACATTCATATCATGTACATGAATAAGTGTTCCACATAGATAGTACATTATAAATATGAATTTAATCAATTTTAATGACTTGGTTTAGGATATCAGGTCACATATATGTGAATCCTCAATCAATTAATGATGATGAATACCCTTGAGTGGAAATGGAGATGAGTATTCAGTACCTAAATGTTTGGCATAAAAATTATCCTGATAATTTCAAAAAAATAATGGGGGTACTTAAGGATTCATAAGAGAGATTAATGAAAGTAAAATGGGTATCTAATTACTTTTAGATAATAAGGTAAGTAATAGGTATGTGTGAAAACATATCCCAACATGAAAAAGTGAAAAAAGGCATAATATAAATGAGTTTTTTGAATAAAGATGAGTATGAGAGGATCCCTTACCTTGATAGGATGACTATAAAAGCTTGGTACAGGATTATTGAGTGATTTGGGGAACCTAGTGAGGGCTCTAGATAGGTAATTATAGAACAATTTAGTTCTTAAAGGGTTTTATGTTAAGAATAATTAGAATTTTTTTGGGATCATATAGTGAAAGAGAGAGGAATTTTTTATTAATTTCTAAACTTAGGTCTTGGACTATATATGATAAATTAATCCAAACCACATACCATCCTCCTGTTTTTCCCATGGTTTTAGAAAAAGTGGAATGGTTTTAATTATTTTAAAATTTTAATAACCAATATCATTAAAATAATACCCTTGGTAATGTGGAGGTGAGTTATGTTTATAAAGAATTGATTTTAAAACCTTAAAACATAAAAGAGGTTTTGAAGGATTTATTATGGGTGAATAAAATTAATAAAATATCCTAAAAACAAATTATTTAAAATGGTAAATATATATTTGGTCTTGGAAGCCTTTTATGGCATATATTACATCACTTTTGAGTCATTATGATGTTATAATACACACAATATTTAATTGAGACCCCAAAATTTGACTTTCTTTGAAAATTATGAAAACTCAATGTTGGATAATTTTGATGCGATGATTTCAAAAATAATATTTATTTTATCCAAATTATTATCTATGTGCATAATTTATACTTTTAAATAAAAATACCTATTTATTAAAAAATACATATTTTTTTGGAAATTGTAGTTTTCTAACCCTTATAAAAATTATTTTTGAATTCGTAAAATTATATTATTATTTATATTTAATAAAAATTATTTTTTAATAATATTTTATTAAAATAAAATTTATTTCAAAATTTATTTAATTAATTAAAATACAGTCTCTTTAATGAAACTATACATTTCTTAAAAATATAATTTATGTTTCATCGTATCAAAATATAAATATTATCAAAATCATTATATAATCATTTAAAAAGTAATAAAAAAAATAAAGGATAAACCTAATAATTATTTTATTAAAAATAAAATCTAAAAACTCATATTTTTAGGGTCTAGATACATATCCCTTTATTACACTAGAAAATTCCCTTAGTGTAAGGTGTGTGATCTTGATTTTTTCATGGGGTGGTTCGGCGAACATGGTTTGGGTTATGATTTCAATGATCTTGAATTTATATAGTAAATGGATTCAATCTTGATTTAGTTGTTTAATCTCATCTTGGTATTTGTTAAGGTAAAACTGAGTGATCTTATCGCACTGATAAGCTCTCATAAATGGGATTCAAAAGGTTTAATCCTACTGGTCGGGGTTATTACTTCCTCTGTCTATGTCAAATGGAATTTATCATAACCCTCAATATAATAATATTAATGGTCACTATACAATAGATATATTATAAACGGGTTTTATTCTTAATGGTATTTTAAATTTTACTGGCCATATAATTTTCCAAAACAACCAAATTAGTGTATGCGTTTTCTATAATTTTATTTCTTAATAAGGCATTCACTCATTTAAAAAGGGAAAAATTTTTATAAAATTTTAGGTCATTATATTCTTCTCCCTTTATAAATTTCACCCTAAAAAATTTCATTTCATACAATAAAACATAGAGGGGACTTATATTTCATCACCTATTTTTGGTTCGCACACTGTTTTCTTAATCTTATAGTTCTTCCACAACACTTTCACCAGGTGAGTGGTCTTGTTTCATAAAACGTTGTCTCTATTATGAAAGACCTTCACCGACTGATCCTCATATGAAATATCATTCTCCAATGGTACCACATCTGGATTCAATACATGTGAGGGGTTTGGTATGTACTTATTTAAGAGGAATACATAGAACACATCATGTACTTGAGATAGGTTAGTTTTGAGTGATAGTCGATAGTCCATCACTCTATTGTGATAAAGGATCTCATAGGGGATGATGTATCTAAGACTAAGATTTCCCTTATTCACAAACCTCATGAATTTATTACATGGTGATATATAAAGGAACACTTTATCTTTGACCTCAAACACCAGGTCCCCTCATTGATTTTATGCATATATTTTCTATCGACTTCATGTGGATTTCATATGACATTGAATGGTTTGAACATTGTTTTTCATTTATTGGACAAGATCAGGTCCCATCAGCTTCTTCTCTCCAAATTCATTCTAGTATGTCACAGCCTGACACCTCTTCACATACATATCCTAATAATTCAATATTTGAATACTAGACTAGAAGCTATTGTTATTTGAAAACTCTATAAGGGGAAGGTTCTCATCCCAACATCCTTGTAAATCCATTGAACATTATCTCAACATATCCTCTTGAGTTTGAATGGTCCTTTTAGAATGACTATACATATGAGGATGATAAGTAGTGATGAATCTTAGTTATATATCCAAGGATTCATGAAGGTTTCTCCATAACCTCTAAGAAAACCTCACTTCTTGATCAGATACAATAGAGAGTGGAACTCCATAAAGTCTCACCACTGACCTTATATATAGCTTTCTGATTGTTCAAGAGAGAAATATTCCTTGATTGAAATGAAATGTGCTGAATTTATAATATGATAAACTACCACCAAGATGGAATTATTTACTTTAGGTGCCCAGGGGAGTCCTATATGAAATCCATGGTTATAATTTCCCATTTCCATACCGGTATGGTAAATGGTTTCATCATATCATTAGATTTTTTTTCATTCCACATTAACTTGTTGTCATACCAAGAATCAAGATAAAAACTCTATAATCTCCATTTTTATGTTATCCCACTAGAAGTTTTTGTTTAAACGCATATCCATATTATTAATTCTTGGATGAATAGGGAAGAATAATCTATATACATCATCTAGAATATCCCTCTTTAGTTTTTATTTTTATGGGACACATATTTTGGTTCCAAAACTTATTACCTCTTCTTCATTAAATTTGAACTCCAATATATTTACTACCTTATTATATAAAAAATCATCATCTTTATGGGCCTCCTTGATCCTACAAGGAATATATTTTGAATAGTTATTTGAGAAAAGTAATATGAAAATCCTTTTACTATTCCTAGTTCCATCCACTATATGTCTAATAAGATTGGATCCCTTTCAATCCTCATTATAGATTGGGTTGTAAGATCCTTTTTTACTTAGAGCATCTGCCACTTTGTTTTCTTTATAGGGTGGTAATGGATTGAATGGTCATAATACTTGATCAACTCTAACCACTTTCATTGGAACATATTAAGATCCTTTTGTGTGAATATATACATGAGGATTTTATGGTCCATATATATGTCATACTTCTCTTTATAAATATAATGTCACCAAATTTTCAATATCAAGATCAATCCAACAAATTTTATATCATGAGTTGTGCAATTCTACTCATGGGTATTTAATTGGCGGGAGGCATAGGATATCACCGTGTCATCTTGAATGATTACACAACCCAAACCATTTTTTGAAGCATTACTATAGATAAAAAATCCTTCCTCACTAGTGGGTAATCTGAGAACAGGTGAAGTGATTATCCTCTCCTTTAGATATTTGAAACTTTCTTTTCATTCATAATTCCAAGAAAACTTGACTCCCTTCTGAGTAATATTGATTATTTGTCTTTAAAATCATGAGAAATTTCTAAAAATCTATGATAATACCCTGATAATCGAATGAAACTGCTTATTTCCATAAAAAATGTTGGTATGGGCCATCCTTTTACTAGCTCTATTTTTTATGGTTCCATAGATATACCCTTTTTGGGGATAAAATACCCCAAGAAAGTTACTTTCTCAAACAAAAACTCACATTTTATGTACTGTTCAAATAATTTTTCCTTTTACAAGGTCTTTCGTAAAGTATTTAAATTCTCTCCATGTTCCTTATTTATTTTGTAGTAAGTAAGAATATATTTTATAAATACTACCACACAATTTTCAATTTAATCCCTAAATACTCTATTCATCAAGACGATGAATATTTCTGGAGCATTAGTGAGTCTAAATGGCATCACTATGAACTTATAGTACCCATAACTTATATGAAAAATATCATTGGGGATATTCTCCTTCTTCAATTTTACTTGATAATATTCCAAAAAAAATCCAAATGAGAGAATTAATAGACTCCACATAGAGGATCAAACAAGTAATCAGTATTTGTTAGAGGATACTTGTTCTTTATCATGATCTTATTGATATCACGATAATCAATGCATAGGTTCATTAACCCATCCTTATTCTTGAAGAAGAGGATCAGTGAACCCCAATGTAAAGCACTTGGGTGTATAAACCCTTTATTTATATTCTACTACTATTGTTTCTTCATCTCATTAAGTTCAACAAAAACCATTCTATATAGATTCTTGGATATTAGAAAATATCTGGGTATGATATGGATTGATAAATCAACCTCGCAGCTTGGCGGAAGACTGAACAATTCCTTAGGAAACACATCAACTAATTCCCTTACAATGTGCATTCCATCAAGGATGATATTTTACATAGTCTCAATCATTTGAGATAGATATTCTTGTTTTCAAGGAAATAATATCCATGCTTGATATGATGGTACTAAATAATATTCATCATCCTCCTTGTATTTGAATAGAATTAGAGGATGATTCATGATACAGAGGGTAATTTCATTATCTCGAAAATTAATATTATCTCTATATAGGGAAAGCCAATCCATACCCATAATTTCATCAAATTACACTAAAGGGAGAATCAAAAGGTTTTATTGAAGTTCATCTTGAAAATATGGATAGGGGAGGAGTTATATAAATGGGATTTAATAATTCCCACATTTTCCGACTTCATTGATAACTCAACTTCCATTTTTTGGGGTGCTGTTTGAATAGTTATACTAAACTTGCATGATATGAAAGAATGCATAAAACTAGAATCAAATAGAATTTTTTATATTATTGAATAAATAACTAGTTTACTTGTCACCACTTCATTGTCAGATCAACCATAGAAGTTGTGATGGTTTATGCTCGCTCTTCCTCTCTAGGCCTTAGATTTTTTCCATTAATTATAATCAATAACCCCTGTCTTATAGAATTTATTCACATAGTTAAACTATTCCTTGGAGTTTAAAAATTGGATGAATGGCTAAGCATTGAATAGATAACTCCTTTATTCCATAACATTATTGGGTTTCTCCCATCAGTAATCACTAGATAGGTACCCTTACTTCCCACACCTAAATCATTTCCTTATCCCCTTGAGGAAAATTTTGGGATGATTCTTCCTACACTTTTGAAATGTGGGGTTTTATACTTTCTAACCCCATGAGATTTAACCATTACACCACCAGGATTAAAATAAATTATACACTTACTATATCTAGACCTATGATACCCTTGAGATTCACTGATATCCATCCCAACTTTGAGGGAACATTGTACAATTTCCTTGTAACTGTCAATTTCCCGAATGGATAAGGATTTTTTTTAAACTTAGCTTTATCACACCAAATAATTGGTGAAATTTACTTTCAGGGGGTAATGAAAAATTTAAATTCATATCATTCATGTATTGTGGTGTTTTCCTTATACACCCTAATGGATTCATTGTCCTTTTGATTGAGGATAAGGAATTCCCTCTTTATTATTAGTGAGAGAGTGCATGGAAAATATTTATCAAAAAACATTTTCTGAAATTATTTCCACTCCATTACTTTGATAACCACCTTAGATTTATATTTTTCACCAACATCCATCATTTATAAACTTCTACCTCCATATGATAAACAATTAGCATGACCTTCTCTTTCCCATAGCATTGATGTATGGAAAGGATATTTTTAGTGGAGTTGATATTTTGATCGGCGATTAAGGGATAAAAAGATCAACTAAAATTCTAAGGCCTTTATCACATAAAGGTCTCAATTTCAATATGCTCTTTATTTTTTGGATTCAGTTGTTCTTTTGTGATTCAAGTTTTGGTTCAAAACCTGAGTCAATTGAGAAAGTATTATCATAATTGTTTTCATTCATTCTCCCATGGGGTTGGGTATTTCATTTGGGAAGTCATTAAATTTTTCTTCACATTGGTTGTTGACTGGTTCTTTCTATTCTAATCCATTGACTAAAAATAAAGTTAAAATTAAGGATGATAATTCTTAAACTATTAAATACATAAATGGTAAACCATGAACAGTAAAGGGATAACTCAAAAATGATATATATTTTTTATCATATGAACTTTTAGGTTTCAATCTATGTTATCCATGATCTATTTCCTAACATAAAATTTTATTGGATTTTTTGTTCCCTTAATAATGGTTTGTAAGGAGCTTGTGAATTTACTAAATCATTTTTAATGAGAGTGAAAAACTAGGTGTGCAACAAGGACTATTGTTGTGCATGAGGTGATGATCGAGTCCAACTCAATGTTCACTTTTTAGGGTTTTTACAACTAGGTACCTTGGTTTGAGTGCCACATCCACTTGTAGTATCCAAAAAGGGTTGTATTTTCACGAAAAACATTTAATATACACTATAACAAAAATTTAAGGATATTTTCCTATGTATAGTATTATCCTTAAGGCTTTCTCTAGTGTTTTCTAATAATAATCCTATACTTAACTAGTCTTTCCTCTGATTCCAACTATGAACACCCATATCTTTATTACACTTTATTTCATGATTTATTACATAAAATAAAACTTAGTACAACCCAAAAGATCATAAGTTCTAGTTTATTTGTGAAATTAGTTTTATATTATAATAACTTGAAATATAAGTACAATGAAATTTTATAAAACTTCCTTAACATGCTTTTAAAATTCCATCATTCTTCTAAAACTGAACATGATTACCTAAGGATGTACATAAGAAATGGGTTATTTATAAATACCTATAAGGGAATAAATATATATATAATAATGTGATTTACTTCATGTGAGACAAGAGGCATATAAAGGTAACATAAGAGGGGTGAGAATCATAATCTTGTACAACAAGGCATGATATAATATGATAACATACAAGCAGCATATGAATGTGGAAACAACTTAAAACATGATATCATAAAAATTAATCAAGTATAACTGCTAAGACAACATAACATAGTGTCCTTAGGATAACCTCTAATTAACTTTACATGGAATCTCATGATATAAAAACAATACCCAATTCATTAAATGGATATATAATTTTAGACCCACCCATCGCATTTATATCATGTATATGCATAAGTGTACCACATAGATCATACTACATAAATATGTATTTTATAAATTTTGAAGCCAAGATCAAGGATTATGGTTTATATACATGTGAATCCTAAATATATAGAGGATATTTACAACTAGGTGAATACCCTTGAGTGTAAATGGAGATGAGTATTCACAACCAAAATGTTTGGAATGAAAATTCGTAGGATATTTTTGGTAGTATAACGGGGGTACTTAAGGGTTCATGGTATGGTTAATGAGAGTGAAATTGGTATATCATCACTTCTAAATCATAATTTAATTAATATGGACGTATGAAAACATATAAAAACATGAATAAGTGAAAAATTCATAATATAAAGAAGGTTTTTGAATAAAGAGGAGTATGAGAGAATCCCTTACCTTCAGAGGGTGATTCTAAAAGATTATGAGAAGATTGTTAAGAGTTTGGTGGAACCTTGGGAGGGATATAAAGAGGTATGTTAAAAGTAATTTCATTATATAAGGTTTTTAGTGAATATTAATGGGAAGTTTAGTCGGTTTATATAATAAAAGAGAGTAATTATTTATTAATTTCTAAACTAAGGTTTTGGACACTATATGATAAATTAATACAAACAAAAAACCATACATTTTTTTTCGTAACATCGTGGTTTCGGGTGCCGCCCAAAGTTTCCCCATACCCGGTTGGTCACATGGTCTCAAGCACATTTCCCCAAACACCAGAGGCTACTGACTAGCTGTGAGGGCCTTGAGTGTGATAGTGGGGAAACTATGTCCTCATTAGAAGAGTAACATAGCTGAATGTCAATCAGAAAACAATAGCAGGAACAATAATACCATTCAAATAACAATAGCCAAAATAGTAATACCATACAATGAGTAAACAATAGAATACTGAAAGTAAATAACAACTGCAACATATTTATATATATATAATGATACATGTCATGAGTATCTTGGAAATCATCCTAACAAGTCACAATGCTGGAATATAATACTAAACCAAAGAACAAGGGAAAAACAAGTAAACAAATCCAACGGCATCACAAGCCTCAGCTTGGTCCTATGCTCTCTATCCCCACAACAATCAAGTACCTGAAGTAGAAGGGTGATTGCCCTTATCTATACATGCAACAATATAATCTGTTTGGGCCCAAAACCATGACCCAAACAGGGTGTGAGACGAATCACAGTAGGAAACCACCCAAAGATATATGCTTAACTGTCAGTGAACATATATAGTAGGCAATATGAAAATTGAAGTAATAAAAAAGGAAGTACTCAAAAGTAATCAATCCTACAGTTCAAGATACATTCATTTACATTTACAAATAAACAACCAAACATCCACAAGCAACCATATGGGAAGTAATCATAGTCTAACCCCTCTGGTTCATCTTAGAAAAAGACTCTCTGAGGAATCAATCATCATCAATTCCCCCTCTGGTCTCATAACGGTAACTACAGACTCTCTGAGGATGCACTCAACATCCAATTCCCCATGTGGTCTCAAAACTTGGAACTACATACACTCTGATGAAGGACTTACTTCCATCCTCCCTATGGTCTCGTAATGTGAAAAGTATAACAGCCACTCTGGGGAAGCCCTCAGTGTCCATTCCCCCTATGGTATAACTAAACTAGGTTTCACAACCCTATGTAAGCAATCATTCACAAAAGATATCCAGTAGCCAAATTAAATCTCAAAATTCTACTTTTCTAAACAACTACAATGCATATAATGAGCATGTTAGATAATATCAACTTCATCATAATATCACTAGGCATGGGAAGCAAAATAGCCTAACAACCAATTCTAGACCCAACTTCCAATATCAAACAAACATGGAAATCACATCCATAGAAATTTAATAAACCCTATTCATAATCAATCACCCTTACTCAAGCAAAAAAAATCATAACAAGCATTAACACGGTCAAATTACCTGAACACACAATACCCTAAACTAGGGTATTGGGCACTTTTTGCACATATAATTCAAAGACAACTACAGAAATGCAGAAACCACCTACCTCAATGTTGTACGATCAATATAGTTGAATATCAGCCTTTTATTAGACCTAGAACATCGTAGATCTTCAAAAATGTCAAAAACGTTCTACCTTGAATAACTCACATAAGCAGAGAAATCAACAGATGAGGCTATAGAAGAAGGAAGAACTCACCAAGGTTATTGCAACACAATCAGTGATGTTTGATTTAGAGCAAAAATGACGAGTCAGGGGATTAGAGAAGAATTGTTGGCTTCAGTCGCTCCTAGATGAGACAAAGCCAAAAGAAGAGCTTTCTGTGAATGAGATGCGACCCCAGTCCGATATAAAAAATAAAAATAAAAATATATAGCGTGTCCCCTAAGGATACATGGAATGTATAGTCCTTTACCAAATCTAGCATTAAGTGGCCCTGCCACGTCGTCACACGATCGTGTATACAGCCGTGACATGACCAAACATAGCCTAGACTCGGTGCTAGAGTACACGACATGTGCAAGTAAGTACACGATGTGTACTCCTAAAATTTTCCTTATTTCCCTTTTCCTAAAAAACAACCTGAAAACAAGATCCATACTTTAAAGAAGATTCAAGTTCTTACAAACTTACCACCTTAAAGAAATTCTTCCCCGAATTTCCCTAGAAAGGTGGCGACGAAGAAGAAAACTCGAACAACTCCAACCACTGTGATTGTACATCAGCCTCCCTCTCCCAAGTCTCATCCTGTACTCACCCATGATTCCATAGCACCCATACCATAGGGATATATCGTCCACATAGAACCTTCACGTTGCGATCAAAAATATAGATATGATACTCCTCAAACAATGTGTTCACCTCCAACTCAATCTACTCAGGTCGAAAAAGATGAGATGGGTCTAAGAAGTGACGTCATAGATGATAAATGTGGAAGAATTCATGCATATCCTGGTACCTCTGAGGTAACTGCAACCGATAGGAAACCGAACTAACTCTCTCCAAAACCTCAAACGGCCCCATGTATCTCAGCGAAATCTTACCCTGTATTTTAATCCTCTTGTGTCCCAACCTCAGTGTGACAAATAGGAAAACCTGATCTCCAATCTATAACTCTAGAGGCCATCTCCTTTTATCAGCATAATAATTTTTCCATGGATGTGCAGTTGCCATCATTTTCCAAATCAACTCTATCTTTTTCGTGGTCTCCTGGACAAGATGAGGTCCCAGCATAGCTGCCTCTCCTACCTCCAACCAACATAGGGGTGATAGGAATGGACTACCATACAAAGCCTTATAAGTTTCCATATGAATAGTTTCTTGAAAACCATTATTGTAGGAAAAATCCACCAGAGGTATGTGCTTCTCCCAAGACCCCCCCAAATCTAGGATGCATGCCTGAAGCATATCCTCCAGTACCTGAATCGTACACTCGGACTGACCATCTGTCTAGGGATGGTAAGATGTACTCAGAAATACCTGTATACCCAAATCCCTCTGTAGTCCCTACCAGACCGGTGAAGTAAAGAGAGTGTCCCTATCTGAAATGAGGGAGTGCGTAACCCCATGTAGACGTATAATATCCTGGATGTACAACCTTCCTAGCTCATCTACACTGAAGGTCTCATTGATCAGTGAGAAGTGTGCAACCTTCGTGAGTCTATCAATGAAAACCCAAACTGCATTGTTCCCATGAGGTGACCTCAGTAAACCTATCATGAATTCCATCGTGACATCATTCTAGTTCCACTCAGGAATAGGTAAATGATGGAAAATCCCTGCTGGTCGCTGATGCTTCGCCTTGACCTATTGACAGGTGGAACACCTTATCACAAAACTAGAAACATATTTCTTCATACCAAGACACCAATACTGACATTGAAGATATATATACATCTTGGTGACACTAGGATGAACTTCCCAAACTGAAGAATGAAAATCCCGCATCAGCTCCTCGCATATGTCTGATGACACCCATACGTGCCCATGAAAATGAAAGATCTCATCCTAGCCCATGGTCCATCCAAGAATATGGTCCTCTCTAGACACACTATCCCATAGAACTAGGCCTTTAGTATTTGATAGCTACCTCATTCGTACTCGATCAAGTAGAGTAGAGGTAACAGCTAAAGAAGAAAGAAAGGTCTTCCCATATCTGTCATACACCTCCAAATGCATCTCAGAGAACAAAGCCTTAAGCTACCACTCATTGCTAGCCTCCTAAAATACCTATATCTAAGTCCTCCTGCTCAATGCATCGGCCACTACATTTCCTTTCCAAGGCATGTAGGTAAGATCAAAGTCAAAGGACTGAAGGTACTCAACCCACCTTTGCTGTCTCAAATTCAGATTGTGCTGAGTGAAGATGTACTTGAGACTTTTGTGGTTGGTGAAAACAATAAAATTCTCTCCCAAAAGATAATTTATCCAAAAACGTAAATCATGAACAACTATAGCCAACTCGAGATCGTGCGTTGGGTAATTCCTCTCATGTTGCCTCAAATGCCGAGACCCATACACAATGAATCCTCCCCCCTTCATAAGCACTACTCCCAACCCGATACCTTATGCATCACAGTAAACAATATAAATCTTTCCCGACTCTAGAAAAACTAGTATCAGTGCTCAAGACAACCTCCCCTTCAGCTCCTGAAATGATGAATCGTAGGAATCTGTCCACAGATACTTCATGCCCTTATTATTCTAGCCCGTCAGTGGTGCTTCTAAGCATAAAAGGTTCTGTATGAAACTTCTATAGTAACCTGGAATCCTGAAAAAAATCCCTACCTCAAATACATTTTTGGCTCCTCCCAGGAATATAATGCTTTCACTTTATCTGGGTCTACTGATACTCCTACCTCTTAGATAATATGACCCAATAATTGAATCTGGTCTATCCAAATGTGAAATGTTAAGTGCTTATCATATAACTGATAATCCTATCAGTGTACTCAAAATGATCTCAATATGTGTGGCATGGTCGTGTTGAGTGTGAGAGTACACCAATATATCATCCATAAAGACTACCATGAAAGAATCCAAGTATGGATGGAGCACTCGGTTCATCAGTGCCATAAAAACTTCAGGAATGTTTGTGAGACCAAACAACAAAACCACATACTCATATAGACCATAAATGATCCAAAAGGATATAAGAGGTATATCAGATGGTCTAACGCGCAACTGATGATAACCAGATCTCAAGTCAATATTCGAGAACACCCAGAATCCTTGAAGCTGATCAAAGAGATCATCAATCCTCAATAAAGGATATCAGTTCTTTACTATCAACTAGTTCAGCTTCCGATAATCCACACAAAGTCTGATAGTACCATCCACTTTCTTTGCAAATAGGACAGGCGAACCCCAAGGAGAAGTACTAGATCTGATAAAACCTTTGTCTGTAACTCCTCTAACTACTTCTTGAGATCCTGTAACTATAGTGTAGACATTCTATAAGGAGGAATGGACATTGGTTCCGATCTTGTAACAAGATCAATAGAAAAGTCTACCTCTCACTCCAGAGGAAAACCTGAAAAGTCATCTGGAAAGACATCCATGAAGCGATCGACCACTGGAAGAAAGTCCATATGTGAAGTCCCTTGGTTATCTAGACACAGACTAAAACTTTGAACTGTAACTCCTCCCAACCCATATTGATCGGGTCTTTCTCTGTTTGGCTAGAAATCCCATTCTTCCTTATATAGAAATGATCCACCATACGGTGACGTGAAACTCACCCTACGACGATAGCAATCGACAACTTCCTGGAAGGGAATTAAACTGTCCATTATGAGAATGACGTCATATCCCATCATCTTTAAGACATAAAGGTAACATAAGAAGTGACACCCACCAAAATCAAGAGGGAAATCCTTAGATCAAGATTATCAAGGATTGAAACTTAGAAGTGCAAGAAAGGGACAGGAGAAGAAAAACATTCAAATTTTAAAAAATAGGAGTACACGACATGTATCACCTGTACACGACATGTTTCCTTAGAATTTTAACTAGAGTGTACCTCTGCCAAAACAGGTCATGTAACACCCCAAACACACAATGTGTTCTCCTTGGACACAACATGTACTTGAACCTTTTCCCCATGCCTGATTTCTTCTACACGATTAAGCCACACAGTTCTCATAGAACAAGACTACACGGTGTGTTTGTGCCAAAAACGGTGTGTACCACTTAAGTTTCAGCCGCTCGTGTCGTTAGTCACACAGTTGGAGACATGGTTGACTCTACACGACGTGTTTATGCCAGACACAACATGTACTAGAAGGATTTCACTGACCCGTGTCATTAGTCACAGGACGGATACATGGTCCTTACAACACGGCGTGTACATCCGGTACACATCATGCTCCACCGAATATTTCTCTACCCTGTGTTTCTACCCAAACAGACAGTGACACAGTTAAATACTATAGGGAATGTACTCAAAGTACATGGTGTGTACTTAATAAAAGTTGTTCATTCCCGAACATAAGGATAAATGGCATGTATTCATCAATACACACCGTGTGTTCTCGGTTTTTCCAGATAGTAAGCCTTAAAAACTACTCCAGAACCCAAAAAAAAAAACACTGAAACAAACATTAAAGTGCCAAATTTCGATTCCTGGGGACCATACTCCCCTAAAATCAAATCTTGGAATCATATTCATGTATATCAAAGTATAATAGTGCAATCAATCACATGATCCACCAAATTCCGATCCATAAGGGCCCATAACACCTCAGGGACCAATGTTTGGCGCTCACCCAAAAGAAACCGTACATATTAGAAATACCCTATCAAATACCAGGTATTCTATCAAGGAATCTATCACAACAACATGCATATATATCAAAACATCTATTATAATAACATGCAATCGGTAATGCACCCTAAATGGCATGACAAGAATGCATGACATGTGATCTCTAACAAGTTCCTATATGATGCATGGGATGGAATATCCTCATATAATCAGGTTACAATAGAATAAAACCTAAATAATATCAACGATAATAGCACAAAACATGTGAATCACCCAACGGTGAAATCGAATCAACTGTAATAATTGAAAAACTAGAAAATTGCAATAATTGAGGTAAATTAGATTTTCCCTATACACGGGTTAGATACTCCCAGGAACAACTTATTATCAACTACCTATTATTTCCTAACCCTTTCTATTGGATCCAAATAGTAATTCAAGAAGAAAATAACCTCCTTTGATACCGTGTTGTAATGTCTCGGTTCCGGGTGCTGCCCAAAGGTGCCCCGTACCCGATTGGTCACATGACCTTAAGAAAAGTTCCCCAAACGACAGAGGTTGTTGACTAGAAGCGAGGGCCTTGAGTGTGATAGTGGGGAAACTATTCCATCATTGGAAGAGTAACACAACATAATGACAATCATATAACAATAGCGGAAATAGTAATACCAAACAATGAGTAAAAATCAGAAGACTAAAAGTAAATAATAACTGAAGTGTGTATATATATATATATATATATATATATATATATATATATATACAATGATTCATGTCAGGAGTATCTAGGAAAATATCTAAACAAGTCACAGTGCTAGAATACAGTACTAAACCAAAGTACAAGGGAAAAATAAGTAAACAACTCCAAGATCATCACAAGCCACAGATTGGTCCCATGCTCTCCATCTCCACATCAATCAAGTTCCTAAAGTACAAGGTCACTTTCCATTATCTATAACTGCAGTAATATAATTTTTTTGGGCCCAAAATCATGTCCCAAATAGGGTGTGAGACGAATCCCAATAGGAAACCACCCAAAGATCTGTGCCTAATTGTCACTGAACATATATAGCCGACAATATGAAAAATTAAGCAATAAACAAGGAAGTACTCAAAAGTGAACAATCCTATAGTTCATTCTAAATTCATTTAAATTTACAAAAAAACAAAAAAACATCCACAAGCAACCCTTTGGGAAGTACTCATAGTCTAACCCCTCAGGTTCAACTTAGACAAAGACTCTCTAAGGAATCACTCACCTTCAATTCCCTATGTGGTCTCGTAATGGTAACTACAAACTCTATGAGGAAGCACTCAACATACAATTCCCCCTATGGTCTCGCAACGTGGAAATACATACACTATGAGGGAGAACTTACGTCCATAACCCCTATGGTCTCGCAATGTGAAAAGTATAACAGACACTCTGGGGAATCTCTCAGTGTCCATTCCACCTAAAGTCTAACAACACCAGGTTCCCACATCCCCATGTAAGAAATCATGCAAAAATGATATCCAGAAGCCATAGTAAATATCAAAATACTACTGGGATAAACAACTACAATTCATATAACGAGCATGTCAGATAATATCAACTCCATCCTAACAGCACTAGGCATGGGAAGAAAAACAGCCAAACAAGCAATTCTAGACCCAATGACTAATATCAAACAGACATGGAAAAAACATATATAGCAAGGTAATAAAACCTATTCACAATCAAACAACCCTACTCAAGAAAACAAAGAATAATGGGAATTAATAGGGTCAAATTACCTAAACACATAATATACTAAACTAGGGTATTGGGAACTTTTCGCACATATAATTCGAAGAAAACTACGAAAAGGAACAAACCACCTACCTTGAAGTTGTACAATTGATATAGTTGAATCTCAGTGGTTGATTCGACCTATAAAGTCATATATCTACAAAAATGTCAAGAACATTCAACTTTGAATAACTTGTGTAAGGGGAGAAATCAAGAGATGAGGCTCTAGAAGAAGGAATAACTCACCCAGGTGATTCCAACGTAATTGACAGTGTTTGTTTTGGAGCACATAGGATGGGTCAGGGTCTCGAAGAAGAATCATTGGCTTCAGTTTCTCCTGGATGTGACGAATCCAAAAGAAGAGCTTTCTGTGAATGAGACTCGACCCTAGTACGATATAATAATTAAAAATAAAAATACATGGCGTGTTCCCTAAAGATATATGACATGTATAGGCCTCTACCAGATCCCCCCTTTAGTGGCCCTACCACGTCATCAAACGGTCGTGTGTGCATCCATGTCACGACCAAACATGACCTGGACTCGGTGCCAGAGTACATGGCATGTACAAGTAAGTACACAGCGTGTACTCCTAAAATTCTCCTTATTCCCTTTTCCCTAAAAAACATCATGAAAAAAAGATCCATACCTGAAAGAAGATACAGGTTCTTACAGTTTTTTCCCATGGTTTCTGAAAAATTAGAGTGATTTTAATTATTTTACAAGTTTAATAACCGATATCAATAAAATAATACCCTTGGTGATGTGGAATTGAGTCATGTTTTCAAATAATTGATTTTAAAACCTTAGAATATAGTATTGGTTTTGGAGGATTCATTATGGGTTTTTAAAATTAATAAAATAAATTTATAAATGCATTATTTTAAAGGGTAAATATATATTTGGTTCTGGATACCTTTTATTGAATATATTACATTACTTTTAGGTTATTATGATATCATAATACACACCGTATATTTATACCGTATTTAATTTTGTCCAAAAAATACAGATTTTTCTAAAAATTATGAAAAAATCACCCTTGGATAATTTTGACATGATGATTTCAAAAATAATATTTATTTTATCCTAATAATTATCTTATTGTTATAATTTACACTTTTAAATCAATAATCTACATTTATTGAAAAAATACTAGTTTTTTGAAAACAATAATTTTATGACCCTTATAAAAAGTATTTATGACTTTGTAAAATTATATTATCATCGATATTTTATAAAAATTATTTAATAATAATATATTATTAAAATATAATTTATTTAAATAATTCTTGAATTCATTAAAATAGATAGTCTTTATTGAGACTATATATTTCCCAAAAATAGAATTTGTATTTCATCGTATCAAAATCTAATTTTGATCAAACTAATTATCTAATCATTTTAAAAGAAATAACAATAATAAAGGATAAATATATATTTATTTTATTAAAAATAAAATATAAAAATTTATATTATTATTGTCTTGGTACATGAACCTTTATTACACCAGAATTCCCTAAGGGTAAGGTGCGTGATCATGAGATTTTAATGGGGTGGTTCAGAGAACATGGTTTGGGTAATAATATCGATGATATATAATTTCTCCTAAAAATGGATTTCCTCATGATTCAATTGCTGAATATCGACTTGGTATTTATAAATGGAAAATCTTAGTGATGCTATCTCCCTTGGAAGCTCCGATAAATGGGATTCACAGTGTATGATCCTACTGGTCCGGGTCACCACTTCCTTTGTCTGTATCAAATGGAATTTATCATAAACCTTAATATAATAATCTTAATGGTCCCTATAAAATAGATATATTATCAATATTTTTTATTCTCAAAGGTATTTTAAATTTTATAGACCATATAATGTTCTAAAATAATCAAGGTAGTGTATGTGTTTTCTATAACTTCATTTCTCTATAATGCATTCACTCATTTAAAAATGGTATTTCAATTATAAAGTTTTGGTTAGTAATAATAATATTAATATAATAGAAGAACAATGACATTAGTTAATTTTTTTAAGTTTTTGAATTTTATTTTATGTGGTTTGGATGAATAAATAAAAACAAAATGAAAAACGAAAAACATTACTTCGTAGTGCTGGTAGTCTGCATAACACACAATTAAGGTTATTATATTATTATAATTGTATGGAAATGAATAAATAAATTCTATCACATTAATATAATAACACTTAATTATACTAATTATACTAAGGTTATCATATTACTATGATAAGGATTTATTTGTAAGAGAAATATTTAGAATAATATATTAAAGATTAAGTAACAGTCACTTTCGGACTTTGAACTTTGTCTTGAAAGTATCCTTAAAAATGGAAGGATTAGGATAACTAATCAAGAAAATAGTATTATGAAATTGTGAAAGGATTTTAATAAGATAAAAATAATACAATTTTAGGAATTAATTCTATAGAATTGGTGTGTCATGAAGGGTTGGAAGTGTCCCTTTTTATAAGTGAAGAAAAGGGAATATTTGTTAATACCCCTTTACTTTTCAATGATATCATTACACCATTCAAGGGTCAAAGATTCCAAAATTTATAAATAGTAGATTTTGGGGTGTTATTGGTTCAATAAATTCTCAAAAAATTATTTCCAAACATATTTAAAAAATTCTGGATGTCATTTATTCTTAGATTTTTACTTTTTGTTTTTTACAATAGTAACTAGTTTTTAACTAGGTAATTTATGTTTTACAAAAAATATAAAACAACCTATGTTATAAAATTTTGGTATTATGAACCTAATTTTAATCTTAATTTAATTCTATTAAATTTCTAAATAATAAAAATTTAACATTTCAAATTAAAATATTTTATATATAAAAAAATATTTTGTGTATAAAAATGGGGTTTTAACCATTATGTGTACTTAATCTTATTTAGGATAGGTTACAAATTAAACGTGTGTTAATATAATTATATATATTTTTAAAATTAATATTATATTCATAATTTAAAATATATTAATTTAATTGACTATATAAAAATTACATAATATTAATAAAAAATTCTTTAAAAATAATAGTTTTACCATTATCACGGTCATTAACTTTAATCTTAATAATCACTTTTATGCCAAAAATAGGAATCGAACTTATTTCATAATATGATCACGATGATATTAAAAATTAAAACCATTTTTATATATTTAATTTCTATAAGTGTTGAAATGTAATTTTTAATATAAGAGAATAAAAATAGTTATTCTGGAATAAAGTATTATTTATGTTTCGAAAACGACATGCACGTGTTTTATAAAAATAACTTAGTAATTTTAAAATATTTATTTTAATTATATTTATATTTTTTATATAAATTTTTTTCCAAAATATTTAAGTCATTATTTTATTATGATAATGTCATAAAAGTGATAGTTTTTATCAAAATCTGCATTTTCCACTATTCACCTAAAAAACAATTATTTTAGAAAAATCCCGAAAATTAATCTTAATAAAATATTATTATTATAAATCAAAAAATGATGATCATTTTTTCAATTTAAAATTCTAAAATTTATAAATTCAATTTTTGAATAAAATCATAATTTATAATGGAAAACCATTTTTTTTGGAAAATGAAATTTTCAAATATAAACTCTTATTATTCGTATTTCATATAATTTTAAAAACAAATTGGTATTAAAAAATTGTTAATATAAAATATAATTTATCATCATTAATTATATATTTCTTGAAATATAAATGAATATTATATAATTTGGCAATTTTTATATTTTTTTTCAAAACAATAAATGATCTTATTTGTCCTTTTAGGTAAACTAATTGAATTTAATTCATTTTAAAAGTGGAATTTATTTTATTTATACATATATTTCATAAAATGGTTACTCCTATCTATTCTTTCTAATTTAATGACTTGATTTTAATGACTATACTTAATATTTATAATTTCTTTATAAATATATCATGGTTTCATTTTAGTTTGGTGTCGTGTGTGGAGAATTCCATAAAACAAATTTGGCCTATTTAAATGGAAGTCATAAATTAAAATATTAGAGTGTTATAAGTTGGTAAATAGTCTTGATGGAAATTGGATGCCAATGAGTAGGATAATTCTTGTTTTAAATTCAGTTTTCATGATGGGTGGAGCCTAAGCATTAGCCTTAGACTAAGTATGAAATTTAGATAGCCCGTGGGTGTGTCATATCGGTGATGCATCAATGCTCATGATAGTGATCAATGAAAATTTTCAGTCAATTGAGTACTGACTGTAAATTTTTTCTGATAATGAATTATATACATTTGTGTGGTTAGTTTGATGATCATTAGATGCCTTTGGAAGTTCAAGCATCATGATCAAGTTATTATAGTAGTGTGTTAGTGGGGGAAGATGAGATTTTTAAGGTAGGGTAGCCTAAGGTGGTTTGACTTGTGCTCTTGAGTGGAATTGGATGTGGTGAAATGGGAACCATATCAGATATATCATTATAGACATGATGGTTATGTTTCTGGAGCCATCTTAGAATTTTACGGAAATGCATGATGATCCATGATTGTTTCAAGGATAGCGGGTAAACATCCATTTTCTCTTAGAACTAGAAAATGAGAACCCCTTAGGAATGGTGCTCTGATTATGCAATTCTTATGGTGGAAAATCCATAGTTTGAAATTTTCCATTATAGATTGAGATCTATGGTGGGGTGGACCATGCACTAGATGATGAATTGAACGAGGACCCATTGGGTGTATCAAAATAGATGGGAATTGGTGAGCTTTGTCTCAGTGTTCAATGATGAACTTCAAGCAATTGATCATGTTTCCACAATTTACGCACTTATGTTTAAACTTGCACTATGAGAGTGAGTTTGGTGTTTTAAGATAGAATACAATCGTTTGAGAGGGATTTGATGACCAGGGTAGGTTGATATATATTAGTGGGATACCACATATACTTCTCTTGGATGAAAAGTGTTATTATGGGGATGTTGTAAGACCCCATTTCTATATGTGTCTTAATTTTAAAGGGGGAATTTTAATTTTTAATTAGAGGAGGGTCAGATTTTAAACTGGGGTTTAGAATGTAATTTTGAGAGTTTTACCACCTCAATGAGTGTTTTTGGATAGGTAATAAACTTATCTATGTTGACTAGAGGATCGAGTGAGTATTAAATGAGGGTCTGAGTGGATGGGTTTCCAGTTTGCAGAAGCCTATATCCACCAACTAGCTAGTGGGTTCTTTCCAAGGGAAATAATTACCAATTACCACCTCATATTTTTAGAAGGGGGAGCCCCTTCTTCCTACATATTTTATAAAAACGTTAACCCCCTATAATTCCCTTATTCATCTTCTCCCCCCTTTGATTTGGGGTCCTTTGATGCCATTCATTGATGATATAAAGTGAGTTTACTCCTCTTTTATTCTTCTTTCTTTTCTAATTTTTGGATTTATCTAGGTTATATTTCTTAGATGATTCCACTAGAGCATAGTGGAATTGTCCTAATTTTATGGGTATTATACTCATCCCTCATAGAGGACGTTGTGAGACAATGTACACACACCATCACACATCATTTTGATGAGGTATGTCACCATATTTATTTTCAAGATTTTTTGTTTAAATTAAATTAATTTGAAATGGTTTTATTGTTTCAAGTTAGGTATTTTTCTTTAAAAGAGGTTATGAGTGTGCTATGGACCCCGAAGTGTTGTTTGATCATGGTTCCAGTGAGTGAGAATCTCTTGGTGAGAATTTAGGCTTTATGTCCGACCATACCAATTGAGATTGTTGATTACACATTGTAATTGATCATATTAAAAATTATATTTCCCAAACTACACTTATCTACTAAGCCATAACATATTGGCAATTCGGGGTTGAAGCCACAAAGATAACTTATTTGTAAGCAACCTAGTGGTAAGAAACTTTTGGTAGGATTATTCAGGATCACACTTTGGTTTGGGGTTTCCTAAGAACTAAATAACTTGGGATTTAAAATAGATTAAGGAGAAGGGTTTAGGTTCTTTTTTAGGGTATAAAAAAGGGAAATCCTAAATATATCTTGGTATAGACCTATGGTTTAGGATGCAAAGAAATTCAAAGGTTTAAAATTGATATTTTTCCAAACAATTGGATATACCTGTAACATCCCGAGATTTTATGAAAAATATTCTTTTTATTTCACTAATGTCTTGTGTTGTACGCTACACCAAAAGGAGCTTGCACAACACGCATCCTTGACTTGCCTTGCATTACACGCAATCGCAACCTTCCTCGATAGCGTGTGTGGTACGTAATCCTGAGTTTCACGAAACAATGATATGCTATTAAAATATTATTAAAACTAGCCGTTATGAATAGTAATAACCACTTTTTTAAATTTTAGAAATTTTAACTCTCAAAATAGACTTCATTTTTGGATTCGGAGTATCGAATTTAGCCTAAGGTGAAATTTTGGTACTTTTCGTATAACTTTCATATTCTGATGAATAGTGAAAATTACTAAATTATAATTAAAAAACAACTTTTTTAATCAAAATAATTAATAGTGATAAATCATTAATTTGAGTGGTTTTAAAGTATATTTAGAATATATTTTTAAAATTTAATACAATGTTGGTCATTGGATGTAATTTCACATTTAAACTAGACATAAACAAGTGTCAATCTTTTGATAGATATTGTTTCTTAAAAACACGCTATTTGTTTTAACAGCGGGATTTAATTATAAAAATAATTAATGCAACTTTTATGTTATGATTTTGGTAAAATAGACTTCATTTTTGAATTCGGAATATGAAATATAGCTTGGGATGAAATTTTGGCATTGTTCTGAAAAACATCAATTTTTGATGAATAGTGAAACTACTAAGTGGTAGGTTAAAAACTGAATTTTGCATAAAACTTAATTTTACCGCTTCTGTGAATGGAATTTCGAAAATCCGAGAAACACGGTTAATATCAAGGACTAAAATGTGGTTCAATGAGATGAAAATAATTTTTTGGTGAATAGTAACTTTTTACTTTTTGTTACCACGGTTAATAGTAAATAGGGTAACTAAGGGTAAATATGATATTAATATTACCCTAACACATGTCCTAATTCTATTGGACAAGTGTAATTCGACCAAAAACAAACTTAGGAATAAAATATGACCATTTAGGCCCACTTGGATTAGATTAGGACATTTATTATTAATTTATTTAAAGAAGGGTTAAAATAGTTAAAATCAAAGTTTAATAAGTAAATCATTTCTAATATGGGGTTATAAATAAGATAAATTAGATTGTAAATATTCATTAGAAAGATAAAAATATTTCCTACATGATGGTATTTTATTTGTAATTTTTAGACATCAAATAATATAATTTATTTATGACACAAAGATGATGCAGTAATTATCTTATTAATGAAATATTGACATAATTGATAATATAAATACCAAAATAAATGTAATTTTAGACTTTTTATGAATTCCACTAATTTTCTTGGTTACTATGATATATTAGTGTTGATTTAATCAACTTTGTTCGAACATATAATTCTGTTATGACTTTCACAAAAATCATATATCAAATAGTGTCAAAATTGACACAAAATAGTTTTTAAATAAAATATTATATTATTAATTGTTATTTTATTCCTAAAAATCTAAGGTTCGGCCAAATGACTTATATAAGGATATATGTATTAATAATATAAAATTTGGGGTTCGTTTGGCATGTTATAGTAAGTTTATTAACCATATAGTGAAAGAAAACAAAAAAGACACGGTAAAAGTTAAATTATTTAACTTAGAGTTAAATCTAATTGATAAGGTTAAAATAATACCCTAAACTTGTCTAAATTCTATTGGTTGATAGGATTTAGACCCATCCCCACTTTAGCTTCGAAATAAGACCCTTTGGAACCATTATAAACCGATTTTGACTTTAATATAAAATAATATTTTGAGATATTCCTAAGGTGCCCCTCTCCTCCCCTATAAAAGGACACCTCCTCCCCCTCCTCCTCGCACCAATTTGAGCACTCAAGCTCGGCCAAACCCTGCCAATTTCTCCTCTCCACTTCCCTACAAACATCCTAGAGGTTCTGGTCTTCCTCAAAGACCAATTTTAGTGCCCTAAGAGGAGGTCTCAAAGAGGCACTTCAAAGAAGAGGTAATTACCGTTACCAATTCTTTCATCTTTATTTCTTCTTCCACTTCTTCTTCTTAGGTTGTTTCATTATGAAGTAATAACATCAGTATCACTCATATACTGATATGTTATTATAAGTATGAAACAACCCTATTTCACCATCTATCCATCCTACGGAAAAAGAAATCACCGCGCGTGCGTACGTACGGAATACCGTCTCCACGCCGTGGTGTAATCTATTTTCCACCACCACCTTACATGGATGGGTATAATGGTGTAAAGAATAACTATACATAGTTATTACAACATCATATTGATTCTGATATATTGTATAATCCACTCCGATTCAATTCAATATTTATAGAAATGATATCATCGCTCGTGCGTACGTACGGAATACCGTCTCCACGACGCGATGAGATTCATTCTCCATGTTAACCATTTAAGAATGATTATAATGTATATATAAGAAATAATAATGAAATATATGACATTATAAATCTACTGGATTTATGTATATATATACATATGTATGTCATCTACTTACTTCGATTTCAAGACAATAAGGAAAGGAAAACAGCGTTCATGCGTACGTACGGACTACCGTCTCCATGAACGGTGTTTTTCATTTTTATACCTATTATATATATATATATACTGAATATATATGATATATAAATCATATTTTATATTCTTGAAGTAAGTAAATCATGATATAAGTAATAATGATGTCAAGAACAACAAGTCAAAACACATACGATAAATGAAACGATTTTACCCAAAACGCTTCTTTAACATGGAATTTACAAAAGAACAGGTAATATAATGTCATAAGTGAACCATATATGATATCATAACAATGAATATGATTCTGTAATAAGTCAATAACATGATTTAAATCATTATACAGGAGGTTCGGACACTTACAAAGCAAGTCGGACCTAAGGTAAAGGAAATATCGCAATCTCATTTTTATCCGAGATTGTTTATTCGTAAGTATTTACTGGGGTATTTTTTATCATCCACATCCATGTTTACTCAATATTTAATATTATTTCCATCCACCTAAAATTGTTTAAATCCATTTTTACCCTTCAGTGAGTTTTTAGTAATACGTATGAAAGGAATCTTTTGTCGTTTTTCGTACGAGGTACTTTGACTTTTCCGACAAAAGTACGAAGAATGTTTTTTTTAACTTATACGGCACGAACGGATTTCTACTGTTTTATAAAGCCTTATTTTCATGAAGGTTCCTCTAAAATATTTCATGACTATTTTCAATAAAATCTCTTTCTTTTAAAAATTTCATGATGTTTTGTGAAAAGAAATTGATTTTGAAGAAGAAAGGATATTTTCCTCAAGAATTCAATTCAAGTGTTTTATCAAAATTATTTTCCATCTAAGATAATAAAGGGTTCTGTTTATATCCATATTTTTACATTGATTTGACTATGTTGTGATGGAATTATGTTTATGAATTCCTTTATCTTATATGAATGGTTTTATGATGTCATGTTGTTTAAGAATCCCATTTTTATTACATGGGTTATGCAATGATGTATGATTTATGATTCTGTGGCACACATAAGAAAGGATTCATTAAGAGATGGGTGGGACCTATATCTCCCTCCAATGCATTGGGTAAAGATTTTATATCTCATGAGATAGACATGGCTGGAATGGTAGGTTATATCGGTTCAGTGAAACAGGACTGAAACGAGGATTACTCGATTCAGAAAGGGACTTTGTCCACTAAGATAGTCTTGGAAATGAGTCTTGACTAACAAGAAATGATTCTCTATGATTATGTGTGTATGCCACAATGAGTAATGTTTTATGTTATGATTTCATTTCACTACTATGATTTATCCCATGTTATGAAATTATGCTCTCTTTTGCAGGTTAAGATTTCCAAAAATGTTATGTTCTTATGAAAAATATGTGATTGATATTTCCTTTGTTTACCCTTACTGAGCATTTGAGCTCACCCTTTTATGTTTTCTTTTCCCCAGGATATAAAGAAAGGTTTTAGGTAAAAAAAGGGGAAGATCTTTATGGGAGATATTGAAGATCTTTCACCACGTTTAGAAGATTACGATCCGAGTTTCCAAAGACACTAAACTATTACGATCCTTGTGTGTGTGTTTTTGTTATGTACTAAGTATTCCGCAAAAGTAATGTAATGTCCATGTACGTCAGGATACGGGTCTCTACAGTTGGTATCAGAGGAAAGGTTTAGTCAACCTTTGGAAACTAGGACGCGAAAACATTAGTGAGATCCCTAGAGATATTTCTAAGGTATGTCTAGGGATGTCCCTAAGGATAAGTATACGTATAGGATATAGTCCTAGAACTACGGTAACGATCTTAGAATTTAACCTAAGACGTTAGATATTGAGGGTGCTCCCCCTTTACTATGTTGTCTTCCCTAGCATGATTTCGCCTCTCACAAAATTCTTTTTGTGTTTTAGTTAATGGAGGGAACCAGAAGGAATTCGGTTAACATTGAATCCAATGGACAAATTGGTGACTATGAGCAACAAAATTGTGTAATGCCTAGAGATAAAGATATTGTGATTATGCCGAATCAGTCATCGCGATATATGATTAACAAGGTGAAATTTAGTGGTATGACTAATTCATCAAAGAAGAGGAAGATAAACTATTATGCATGTTCGCATGTTGAGGAGCATAAAGAAAGGAAGATTGAGATTTCTAAAGAAGGGAAGAAGAACCTTGAGGAATACCTCAAATGGAGGGACCGATGTTATCTGTGTGGAGAAAAGGGTCATAGAGTGACAGATTGTTATGGAGTTCAATGTATTATTTGTGGAGAACATGGGCATTACCCAACTCAATGCCCTGACCTAAAAAGATACTTCTAAATCAAGGAAGGACTTATTCCAGGACAGTCATTGAAGTGGATGGACTGAAGTGTTTATGTATTGGTATTAAAGAATAATGTTTTTGAGGTACTTTTATGGTGTATTGGAATATTTATGTATTGGTCTATTGTGGTTTTAAATAATTTTAAGGTACCGGTATCCATGAAAAGTGATTCAAATATTTTGGAAAGTAGATGATATGTGCATAATGAAGGGATAAGGAGAAAATGAAATGTTTGACAGTATTCATGAGCTCATGATTGATATAAGGACTAAGTGATATCATGGTTTGAGTATATAGAATTTTGAGGATTTTGGTATGTGGAAAGTGTTAACTTTTAACTGCACTCATGTTTTTACTAAGGTATTCAAGAGAATACATGATTAAGGACTTTGAATGTTTGGAATGTGACCAACAAGACATATCTTATGATATGTGGGGATCAACGACAGTATTAAATCTCTGGTAATCGTTGTCACTATATTATGAGAGTGGACTGCAGTATTATGTATAAGCCTAAAGATTAGACTGGATTATGTTGGACATAAGTTAGTATTGTTTAAGGATAGAAGATTTTCGATATTATTGATGGGATGTTATAGTAACGTAGTTTTAGAAAAAGGACAACCTGCAGGACGGGCGACAACCCATCGCTTCGGACAAGGCTGTAGGAATCGAACCCACAACCGAAGTGCGACTGGCCTTTATCGCCTACCACTGACCTACAGAAAGTCCCTGTTTAGTAGAAACTAGTTTTATTATATTAAGCAGCCTGATATATGAAGTATAAGTCCATTTTAGGAACCATATATGATTAATCTCACTATAGAATGACTTATGTATATTTAATAACTTTTGCTAACCTTTTGTTTGAGACAGATGGACTGAACAGTCATTCTATCACATGATCTGCTAACACTTCACAAATAACAAATTCAACTTCATTTATTTAAGAGATGAAGTAGAAATTGTTCAAGGCACGAACAAAAGTGAGATTTTACCAAAATAAAGTAAGTATTTATTCTAAGCAAATTTTCAACTTTAGGGAAATGATCTTGAAAACCAAAAATGTTGTCCTAGTGATCTTATACCTGATGAATCAGATGGTACCTTATATCATCACAAATCTATGGATTTGTGATTACTGGCTTTTCCATAGCCATGTTCTCTACCACTCTCCATCAGAACATGATGGTTAGATTTCTCTTCCATATCCATATTTTCACCTATGTGGAAACCCAGTGATTAGTTTATTTGGGTAATCGTTACATTTCATACTTTAGTTTTTAAAGCCAAGTTTTGGTATTCCCTTTTACGATGTGGGTTTCTATTAATGAAACTTTCGAATAGTAAACCATTTATAACCCCGACGAATTTCGAGGGCGAAATTCATTTTAAGGGGGGTAGAATGTAACATCCCGAGATTTTATGAAAAATATTCTTTTTATTTCACTAATGTCTTGTGTTGTACGCTACACCAAAAGGAGCTTGCACAACACGCATCCTTGACTTGCCTTGCATTACACGCAATCGCAACCTTCCTCGATAGCGTGTGTGGTACGTAATCCTGAGTTTCACGAAACAATGATATGCTATTAAAATATTATTAAAACTAGCCGTTATGAATAGTAATAACCACTTTTTTAAATTTTAGAAATTTTAACTCTCAAAATAGACTTCATTTTTGGATTCGGAGTATCGAATTTAGCCTAAGGTGAAATTTTGGTACTTTTCGTATAACTTTCATATTCTGATGAATAGTGAAAATTACTAAATTATAATTAAAAAACAACTTTTTTAATCGAAATAATTAATAGTGATAAATCATTAATTTGAGTGGTTTTAAAGTATATTTAGAATATATTTTTACAATTTAATACAATGTTGGTCATTGGATGTAATTTCACATTTAAACTAGACATAAACAAGTGTCAATCTTTTGATAGATATTGTTTCTTAAAAACACGCTATTTGTTTTAACAGCGGGATTTAATTATAAAAATAATTAATGCAACTTTTATGTTATGATTTTGGTAAAATAGACTTCATTTTTGAATTCGGAATATGAAATATAGCTTGGGATGAAATTTTGGCATTGTTCTGAAAAACATCAATTTTTGATGAATAGTGAAACTACTAAGTGGTAGGTTAAAAACTGAATTTTGCATAAAACTTAATTTTACCGCTTCTGTGAATGGAATTTCGAAAATCCGAGAAACACGGTTAATATCAAGGACTAAAATGTGGTTCAATGAGATGAAAATAATTTTTTGGTGAATAGTAACTTTTTACTTTTTGTTACCACTGTTAATAGTAAATAGGGTAACTAAGGGTAAATATGATATTAATATTACCCTAACACATGTCCTAATTCTATTGGACAAGTGTAATTCGACCAAAAACAAACTTAGGAATAAAATATGACCATTTAGGCCCACTTGGATTAGATTAGGACATTTATTATTAATTTATTTAAAGAAGGGTTAAAATAGTTAAAATCAAAGTTTAATAAGTAAATCATTTCTAATATGGGGTTATAAATAAGATAAATTAGATTGTAAATATTCATTAGAAAGCTAAAAATATTTCCTACATGATGGTATTTTATTTGTAATTTTTAGACATCAAATAATATAATTTATTTATGACACAAAGATGATGCAGTAATTATCTTATTAATGAAATATTGACATAATTGATAATATAAATACCAAAATAAATGTAATTTTAGACTTTTTATGAATTCCACTAATTTTCTTGGTTACTATGATATATTAGTGTTGATTTAATCAACTTTTTTCGAACATATAATTCTGTTATGACTTTCACAAAAATCATATATCAAATAGTGTCAAAATTGACACAAAATAGTTTTTAAATAAAATATTATATTATTAATTGTTATTTTATTCCTAAAAATCTAAGGTTCGGACAAATGACTTATATAAGGATATATGTATTAATAATATACAATTTGGGGTTCGTTTGGCATGTTATAGTAAGTTTATTAACCATATAGTGAAAGAAAACAAAAAAGACACGGTAAAAGTTAAATTATTTAACTTAGAGTTAAATCTAATTGATAAGGTTAAAATAATACCCTAAACTTGTCTAAATTCTATTGGTTGATAGGATTTAGACCCATCCCCACTTTAGCTTCGAAATAAGACCCTTTGGAACCATTATAAACCGATTTTGACTTTAATATAAAATAATATTTTGAGATATTCCTAAGGTGCCCCTCTCCTCCCCTATAAAAGGACACCTCCTCCCCCTCCTCCTCGCACCAATTTGAGCACTCAAGCTCGGCCAACCCCTGACAATTTCTCCTCTCCACTTCCCTAGAAACATCCTAGAGGTTCTGGTCTTCCTCAAAGACCAATTTTAGTGCCCTAAGAGGAGGTCTCAAAGAGGCACTTCAAAGAAGAGGTAATTACCGTTACCAATTCTTTCATCTTTATTTCTTCTTCCACTTCTTCTTCTTAGGTTGTTTCATTATGAAGTAATAACATCAGTATCACTCATATACTGATATGTTATTATAAGTATGAAACAACCCCATTTCACCATCTATCCATCCTACGGAAAAAGAAATCACCGCGCGTGCGTACGTACGGAATACCGTCTCCACGCCGTGGTGTAATCTATTTTCCACCACCACCTTACATGGATGGGTATAATGATGTAAAGAATAACTATACATAGTTATTACAAAATCATATTGATTCTGATATATTGTATAATCCAGTCCGATTCAATTCAATATTTATAGAAATGATATCATCGCTCGTGCGTACGTACGGAATACCGTCTCCACGACGCGATGAGATTCATTCTCCATGTTAACCATTTAAGAATGATTATAATGTATATATAAGAAATAATAATGAAATATATGACATTATAAAGCTACTGGATTTATGTATATATATACATATGTATGTCATCTACTTACTTCCATTTCAAGACAATAAGGAAAGGAAAACAGCGTTCATGCGTACGTACGGACTACCGTCTCCATGAACGATGTTTTTCATTTTTATACCTATTATATATATATATATATACTGAATATATATGATATATAAATCATATTTTATATTCTGGAAGTAAGTAAATCATGATATAAGTAATAATGATGTCAAGAACAACAAGTCAAAACACCTACGATAAATGAAACGATTTTACCCAAAACGCTTCTTTAACATGGAATTTACAAAAGAACGGGTAATATAATGTCATAAGTGAACCATATATGATATCATAACAATGAATATGATTCTGTAATAAGTCAATAACATGATTTAAATCATTATACAGGAGGTTCGGACACTTACAAAGCAAGTCGGACCTAAGGTAAGGGAAATATCGCAATCTCATTTTTATCCGAGATTGTTTATTCGTAAGTATTTACTGGGGTATATTTTATCATCCACATCCATGTTTACTCAATATTTAATATTATTTCCATACACCTAAAATTGTTTAAATCCATTTTTACCCTTCGGTGAGCTTTTAGTAATACGTATGAAAGGAATCTTTTGTTGTTTTTCGTACGAGGTACTTTTTGACTTTTCCGACAAAAGTATGAAGAATGTTTTTTTTTAACTTATACGGCACGAACGGATTTCTACTGTTTTATAAAGCCTTATTTTCATGAAGGTTCCTCTAAAAGATTTCATGACTATTTTCAATTAAATCTCTTTCTTTTAAAAATTTCATGATGTTTTGTGAAAAGAAATTGATTTTGAAGAAGAAAGGATATTTTCCTCAAGAATTCAATTCAAGTGTTTTATCAAAATTATTTTCCATCTAAGATAATAAAGGGTTCTGTTTCTATCCATATTTTTACATTGATTTGACTATGTTGTGATGGAATTATGTTTATGAATTCCTTTATCTTATATGAATGGTTTTATGATGTCATGTTGTTTAAGAATCCCATTTTTATTACATGGGTTATGCAATGATGTATGATTTATGATTCTGTGGAACACATAAGAAAGGATTCATTAAGAGATGGGTGGGACCTATATCTCCCTCCAATGCATTGGGTAAAGATTTTATATCTCATGAGATAGACATGGCTGGAATGGTAGGTTATACCGGTTCAGTGAAACAGGACTGAAACGAGGATTACTCGATTCAGAAAGGGACTTTGTCCACTAAGATAGTCTTGGCAATGAGTCTTGACTAACAAGAAATGATTCTCTATGATTATGTGTGTATTCCACAATGAGTAATGTTTTAAGTTATGATTTCATTTCACTACTATGATTTATCCCATGTTATGAAATTATGCTCTCTTTTGCAGGTTAAGATTTCCAAAAATGTTATGTTCTTATGAAAAATATGTGATTGATATTTCCTTTGTTTACCCTTACTGAGCATTTGAGCTCACCATTTTATGTTTTCTTTTCCCCAGGATATAAAGAAAGGTTTTAGGTAAAAAAAGGGGAAGATCTTTATGGGATATATTGAAGATCTTTCACCACGTTTAGAAGATTACGATCCGAGTTTCCAAAGACACTAAACTATTACGATCCTTGTGTGTGTGTTTTTGTTATGTACTAAGTATTCCGCAAAAGTAATGTAATGTCCATGTACGTCAGGATACAGGTCTCTACAATACCTAATCTAGAAACTACTCCTGGGCCCAGAGATAGTCTAAAACTTAAGTACATTATGCTTAACTTCTAGTAATAAAGAATCACATGTTATTCATCTTAGCCTACTCAACTCCAATTTGGTCCTAGTCATTAGTTTTTCACCTCTAATGGCCAGGGTATTTGTAAAATAATGAGATTAAAAATTATTTTAAACCTAATTACTAGCTATAGGGTTACCATGTTTTTATTTATATATTCATTAAGTTCAAATCCACCCCTACCCTCAACCCCTAACCCTAATAGAATTTTCCTCACATGATTGTATTGAATGAATGCATGGAAATAGATCAAAACATGATTAACATGAAAAATAAATAAATTAAATCAAATAAATCCATAACTGAAATCATGAAAAACAAATTATATACTAAATTTAATGAAGAAACAATGACTAATACTGTGAAAATCGAAGTTGCACAATAAACAAGATTGGATCCAGATGTGAGAACATTAAAAAATAAATAAACAAGTCTCAAAATGGAAAGAGATAACAAAGGAATTCCTAAAAAAATAAAAGTAATCAATAAAAATTGTAAGGAAATAAAACAGTAAATAAATAGAGAAGAAATAAAGAAAAGAAGTTTAGACATTCCAATATCCCTATACGCATCGAGGTTACTGAATATTTATAGACCATGATTAGTTCACTATTTGTAACTGATTCACATCATGAACATGATTTAAATTATTTCTATATTGAGGATTTCATGGAATGTAATTGGTTTTCATGTAGTGTAATTTAAAACCTAAATAATCTCCAAATATTTTTGATCTCATAGATTTCATAGCTTGAATATTTGGTAGAAATTAGGTTTCAAACTTTAAACTTCATGTATTGATATCAAAACGTGTATCTCATCAGATTTTAAATTCGAGTCCTTCACAATGTGTAAATTTAATTCACATTGTTTACTTGGTTCATGACTTTTAATTGAGATTTATTCCTTACAATTTAGATAGATGGTTGTTTGATCTATGATTACATGTTGTATACTTCAGATTCATGATGTGTAATGATGAATTTTCTATTTTCTAGATTCTCCTACATTGAGTCTTGCGTTCCTAATTCTTGTGAAAACACATTAAAACATAGTGTATTTTTCAATAAAACATGATTAAATTTTAATGAAATTTATCTAAAAGATATATATTAATTAGGATTATAAAATTACACTACATTTGAATAATTTATTTTCCTCCAGAAAAAATCATCTCATAGTGATTCCAAATCATAAAATTTTAAACAAGAGAGATGCATTGTAACTAGGAAAATAAAATTAAGGGAAAGTGAAAAAATGAAGTCCTATGAAATCCATCATATAGAGAGAATCAGAAATGTATCATAGTTAAGTTCTTTATTCAGATTCATTCTTCCTCTAATTACAATTTCATAATAGTTTCTCAGAAGATATAGACATTTTTCAATTTACCTCAAAGAACATTTTCTCTCATCACTCAAGGTAAAATAAAACCATAGTTATGATCATAATTTTTATACATATTCCGAACCATATGCTTAAACTGGTTCTAAAATCTTCACTTTTTAAGGAAAAATAAAAAATTAGTCATGATTGATTCAACAATAAGTTTCAAATGTCTCTGAGGTTAGGGGAAGTTGAAAAAATTATTAAAATAAATCTATAAAAGGAGGGTAAGATATAAAGTATAATGAATTATAATCATGAACATTTCAATGAAGTGACTCCTCCTATAAATTTTTTTCCATGATCCAAACAGATTAGTGTGGGTCAACGAATAAGTCAAGAAAGCATAAAGAATATTCCATATTCCTTTGTTTTTATTTTATTTTATTTATTTATTTTTTTGAAATTAATATCTATTCTAGATATTATATCCATTAGCTATCCAAATATTATCTATCATAAGATTCATTGGTCTAGTAATAGAGATTCTTGACCTTGCTAATACCCAACCCATTTTTTAATTTCTTTTTTCAAAGAAACAAGGTATGTAAGAAAAATGCCAAAGGTAATCATGAACCATGTCATATCAATATGGTGAAAATTCCATTGTATGTATCCTCAACATCAAACATCCTATGTATGGAAGATATAATAAATCCCCCACACATTTTCGATTGAAAAGCATGCAAAGTACCAAGAGTAGGGTAGGAATGGATAATAGTCTTGAAACAACTCTATTATAATATGATTGTTAATAGATATAGTGGATTAATGAATAAAAGAACAAAGGTGGGTCTCAATATATTTGGATATTTTTTTCCTCAATAATTTTAATAGTGCATTTGTTCAATCATAGTATCAATAATATTTCAATGCAAGTTTTAATAGTTTTACATTCCCTAAGTATCTGTTAAGAAATATGCTTTAAAAAGAATATAAAAATATTGGTCTTGAATCCTCTCAAGAATGGTAATAAAAAATAGGGTAATCACTCAGGGAATAATATCCATTAATAATTCAATAAAAATAAATTCAATAATATATAATTAGAATTAAACTAATCAACTCAAAAGTATTTCTAAAAATATAAATACAAAAAAAAATTTATATCAACCATCTCCAACCAAAGTTTTTATTTTATTTAAATGGGTGAAATGAATTTTAGAGTTTAAAGCATTATTTTAATGAAAAATGTATACTAGAATAATTAAAGTAGTAAATAATCCAATTGTATCAAGAATAAGCTCAATAAAGACTCCTTGATATGTAAAATAATACAGTGTATGCACCTTTTTTGAAATCATCACGGGAGAGATAGAAAGTATAGCGCATATAAAAAATGAAATGGAAATTTATGAATTTTAAATAGGGAATAAAGATCTCCCTATAATGAAAGTGATGCCACGGGGAAATTACTGGATGTTTATGGGAAATTGGTCTACCTAAATTTTTTTTTAGAAATAAAATTCCTACACTAGATAAAACAATAGTGCACAAGGGTTAATCAAAATGTAAGCAGAATAATGGGTAGGTTCACATAGTCAATATCAGGGGAAAAAATATCAGATGAATGAAATAAGTGTCTAAAAAGAAACTTTATATGAACAAAGAATAGAAAATGATAGAAAAGGAAAAGAGATGTCCTAATCACACAAGTAAAATATATAAAAAAGTATTTGTTACCTACCATAAAGCGCTAACAATGACATCGTCAACCATAAGGATGGAAAATAGTACCTGTTATTTCCATCCATTGGATCATATATCCTCTTCCACCTATAGGAATTGGTGGTGGTATCTTTGATCTGATAGGGGTGCTTGGCGGGATTAACCAAATTAGAAATAGGTTACCCAAAACACTCATGCAAAAGTAGTAAATTTTGTGAAAGTTGTGGAGGAGGATCCTACTAATCATGGATTTGGAGCTAGAGCTCCTTAAGATATCTCTGTATCATAGAAAAATTCCAATAAATTTCATGTGGAAGGATAGTGGGTGGCCTGAAGGACTCTTTTATGACCATATAAGATGAAATAAATCTATACATAGATAAATAAATATAGAAGTTAAATGAAAATAAGCAATCCATGGAATTAAATCTATGTCCCATTCATATATATTATAAATTATACATTAGTGAAAAATAAAATACAATTATAGTACAAAAATAGACACTTAAAATAGTTTAAAATAGGGGAGGGGTAAATGTAAACACTAAATAATAGGGTCATGCTCGTTGGTCTCTACATTAAATGTCCCCTCTCGAGCAGTGGGGGTCTAGATCATATTTTCTGAATTTATCTCATTATGGAGGGAGGGGTTGGGTTATCAACCAACGTAGGAGGTACCATGGTGCTATCAGGGGGTTGGTCATGAAAGGTTTAGGGGAAATCCCAATATGTACTGGGGCTATATATATTGCATTTAGATCAACTAGAGGCACCTCAGATGTAGAAGGAATGGAGGGGCCCTTTCCCTGTTATGACTACTCTGATAGAAACTCTTGTTGAGTGGAAGGGTCTGTGAGTTTGGGAGGGAGGTCTATAGGGGTGGTTTATGGGGTGGGAATTGATATAGTGGTGGGGTATACTGGTAGTGGCGAGTGGGAAGATGGAGGTGCTTGTGGTGGGGTGGGGGTATTGAAATGGGATGGATCAGTGAAACAGATGTTAAGGTGATAGAAAATCATTCTCTCGTTCTCTAGTATACACTATATAACAAACTATATATATGATGGAATGGATGTGGAAGGTGTATTTGTGGTAGGTAGTTAATCATTGGTGGTAGGGGATGGTGTGACTGGAGCATAAGAGGAAGTGGGGGATGAAGTGGAAGTAGAGGCCGATGGATTAACAAGGGAAGGTGGATCATGAATAGGAGAAGGGGCTGGGGCAGGCTGAGCTGGAGAAACTTTTGGATTGTCCAAATACTTTGGGTCCCAATGATATCTCCCATCTACTTTCGTCAAGAGACTTATTTTGTGAACTATGAGTAGATCTATTAACTCTATCTTCCCAAGAGAAGAAAGAGGTTAGGTGGTGTTAAAGGCATCGATATTGAGCACAAGGAAGGTAATAAAGCTGCTGCCCAATAGATTACCTCAAGATAACTATACCTAGGTATGGTATTATAATGATAAATAATGGTCCATGTTGATGGAACGGTCTCCCATAGATGATGTAAGAATGAGCACCCTGATCGGGCTAAATCCCCCATGAGAATATCCTCGGGCTAGCTAGGTATGATCCTGATCCTAGTGTAGAATTCGTAAGGTGACACCTCATATTTGGATGATATTCACCATAAATGGATCATGTATTCTTTGTGGATCTCATGATATCAGAGGTAAATGCTCCGCCACATTCCCCTTTCTTGGATTCAGTCACACGACAACATAATTAGGGGAACTGATGAAGTCCTCAATGTAAATACTAAGACCAATTCCATAGTCCCCGAGGGAAATGTCCCATATATTTTCACTAAGATTAATGGTGACATTTTCCATGTGATTCCCCAATGTGGCCAAGATCTTGAGAAAGAGATCTCAGAACGTTTCCTACTGTACCTTCGTGATACTGAAAAGGTGAATCTAACCATGTAGATCTAAGACCTCATCATGGATATGGATATACTAAAAACTTCTAGGTCCAGGGTCTTTGTGGACCTTATTGTCTTGTTCTAGAGATGGACCAACCAAATATGATTCTCAAGGGAGGATATGTGGGGGAACGAGTGTAGGTGCGGGCATAGGGATGCACCTTGGGATGAACTAGAAGAGGTGTTGGACTGGATGAAGGCCAATGGAGTGGATGAAACTAATGAATATCGTGAGGGGGTTGGATCAACATGTGGTGATTAAGGATCAACCACCAACCACTTGGGTGGCCGATGATATTCACACTATTCCACCCATTTGACGGTTTTGGTTTGTTCTATCATGGATAGATGCGAGGAACTAGGATGAGGAGATGATTATAGGGTGAAAGAGGATGATGAATGGGAGAGGAGATGGTGCGGAGAGCAGGAGAGGAGGGGAGGCATGTTGAGGGGGAGGATGAGAGCCTAGAGAATGGGGGTCGCATAAAAGAGTGGAGGCCGAGGGTTGGGAGGGGGGGGGGGTATGGCTGTGAACCCTAAAAGGCAACTTTTAAAGCCGAGCCAATACTTTCACTTCATGTATTCAATACACTGTGTGTAAATTGAAGTATTTTTTTTCAAGACACAAAACTTTATACATTGTGTATTTTCTTTACATGATGTGAGTTTTTTTTTATGTTTTAATTTTTTTGAAAGAACACCTCTAAACCATCTCCCAAACTATTGAACTTACTTTAAATAAAACCTAAACTATCTTGGGTTACCTCACAATCAATGCTTTTTTATTATTGAGAGCTCAAAATGTTTTCATTCCGATGATTTTAATAGAAAGGAACCACTCCTTGTGGAATGGTTCTTAATAATAGAGGGTATGAATAGTGGAATGATATTCCTTTTTAGAGGTGTAGTGAAATTCACATTCTTGTGAGAACTATATCAATTTTCAATAGGAGTTTGGGTCTTTCTTTTATCATTATTGGTCAAAGGATCATGTTTCTAAATAGTAAGATAGATGTCTTGAAAATCTAATGACTCTTTTATTTAACTATATTTAAAATATCTTGTTCTTTTTCTACACTGAATATCAACCTTCCTCGATTTACATTGATTAGTTCCTTTCTAGTGACAAGAAATCATGTTCCTAAAATTATGGGGAATTATCCTTATACCACCATATCTAGGACAAGGAAGTTAGTGAGAAAGTTGAATTTTCCAACCTTTATTAAGACATTCTAGATCAGTCCTTGAGGGTTCTTAACCGAGTGTTCATTAAGTTGGAGTTACACTCTTTTTGGTTTTAATTATTAAAAACCCCGGTTTTTTAAAACACTCATGGGCATGAGATTGATACTTGTGCCAAGATCTCACAAGGCTCTTTCAAAATTGCATGTACCTATAGTGAAAGGCATTGAAAAGCTTACACGGTCTTTCATCTTGGGATAGAGCTTCCACTTAATTTTTTTGAATAATTCTTCATTTAGGGTGGTAATTCATAAGTCTTCCATTTTATTCTTACTTAAGAGTGTAATTATTTCAAAACCTTGACATAATCAGGAATTTTCACAGTAGATTATGTGAAGGGGATGTTGATATGAAATTGTTTAAACATCTATAGAAACTTTTTTGTATTTACCCTTTCTTTTAGCATGTATCATCCTCTATATAAATGGGACATGGGGTTTGTAAGGTGGCAGTGCCACATAAAATTATTATGTTTCTGAATATTCTTGAATTGGAACCTTTTTTGTCATCTCTACCTATATAGTTTTCTCTTGAACAGATTTATGATATCATTTTAACTGATTTTACTCAACTCTATATGGATGCTGAAAATAAAATATTATTCAAATTATAATAACTACAACCTTAACCTCCTCTTTTGGATAAGTCTCAGTATTACTGGGAAATGTACTCAAGAATTGGTCTGATAGGGTCATTGTGATTTTCCAAACTTGGTGTTCATGGTTTCACATGGAATCCTATTGATTCCACATTTTAGTATCTTGGATTTTCATCCCATAATATTCTTTTTCATCAAGTTAGTGAGTAGGTTCTCAATATTGTATTGAAGAGGTTGGATTGGATATTTTTTCCTAGGTTTATCTTGCTGAAAATGTTGTTATTTAGAAGGTGGGAACTTCAGAGGTCTTAGAGAAAAAGGTTGTTATTTATATTGTTGTTGCGGTTAAGGGGCATGATTATATTGGGGTACCTGGGTGGTCCCTGATTATATGGTGGTGATTAACCACTCTTATTTTGAAAATAACCTTGGTTTGGTTGTTGTAGTTGCTGATTCATCCACTGCTGATAGTATTTCTATCGATAGCATTGGGGATACTAGTACTACTAAGTTTTTTGATTGTAGTTAATGTAATTAAACTCTTGTCTCTAAGGCTCCTCTATACCCACACTGTAGTCTTATTATGGGTGTGGGCCTCTGCACATTTTATATGATTGTATCGCTATAATAGTGGCAGTATGTGGGGATGGTGGAGCATAAAAATGAAAGAATTATATATTTTTATTTAGGGATTAAAACTAGGTTTCTATGTGTGTATTCTCCTCCACCTGACAGATTTCTCATCGGGGCTGTCCTCTATCACTCTATAATAGTCTCATATTGTGTGAAATATCCTCTAACAGTGTTCTTCTGATTTTTGGTTTCTTTAGCACGAGCCCAACATTATAGGCAATGTCCACAATAGTGTTGGCATAAGGTTGGAGTCCTTAGTATATAGTTTGAAGCTAAAGTCACACATCAAGTTTGTGATGTTGGAATTTATGAGCCAGTTCCTTGAAATTTTCTTATTCCTCCTAGGCTAACTCTATTTTCGACTGATTGAAATTTTGAATTTCATTCCTTAGCTTCCAAGTTCAGATCAGTGGGAACTATTTATTTAAAACCTTCTTTTATAGGTCTCCCTAAGTCGTCATGGACTTAGGTGCTTGAATTTTAATCCAATCCTTGTCTTATTAATGCAAGGATAATGGGAAGAGTCATAGTATAATGGTGTAAAATGATAAACCTTGGTTGTGAAAGGTGTTTCAAACCACTAAGAAACTAAAAATGTGTGCACATGGGTCTTTAATTTTCATTCCACTAAACTGACCCATGTTATGGATTTCATGGATGAGTTCAAGTTTTATATTAAATGAATGCACTTGAATAGGAGGGAACACAATTATGGACCTAGAACCACTCATGTACAGCTAGCCATATTCCATGATGGTGTGCTCCTATAGTGACGGTTGCTCTTCTTGAAGTTTAGGTGAATCATATTGAAGGTTTTGTTGGTGTGGTGGGGAAATATTTTCACATTCCTCCATAGTGAAGCATCGACATACATGAATATATCATTCTATCTCAATATATAAATAAATAAGTTTTTGAAAGTCAAGGATCCTTGAATATGTCCAACAGAATTGACGCATGCTCTATCCAAGAAAAGAAGACATAGGTTATAGTCCATGGGAAAAATTTTTTAAAAAGAAAAGGGGAAGGAAAAAGAATAGGGGGTGGGGGGTGGGGAGAAGGTGAGGAAATCCTTTGTTCATACCATAGGACACTATGCCTAAGCACAACTAGTCGCCGAAAATGATGAAAAATTTTGACTGGACTACATGAAATAATTGATTATATATGAGCTTAAATTGGATTAAAAATTATATTTCTCAAAATACACATAAATACTAAGGCATAAGATTATGTCCATCTGGGGTCGAACCTATAGAGATAGCATGTAGGAAACAAACTCAGTGGTAAGAAAATTTTTGGTAGGATTCCTCATAATCAATCTTTGGTTTGAGTTTTTCTAAGAACTAAGTATCTTGGGATTTTAAAGAGATTAAGGATAAGGGTTCATGATCAATTTCAAGGTATACTAAAAAGTTTAATCTTAAATCTTGCATGGGATAAACTTATACCTTAGGCTTCAATATGGAGAAAAGGTCTCCAATTAATCTTGGTCCAACCAATTGGATCTAGCTAAGCTGGAAAATACTCCTTAGTCCTGAGATAGTCAATAAACTAAGTGGAGGAAGCTTAGCCTATGGGTAAAAATAATCATAGACTATTGGTCCTAGCCTTATCAACTCTAACTAGGTCATGGTCATTCGTTTTTCACCTATGATGATTAGGGTAGTTGAAAAAGAATGAGATTATTATTTTTTAAACCTAATTGAAATCTATAAGGTTTCTATGTTTTGATTTAGATATTCATTAGGTTCAAATCATTCCCTACTCTCGACCCCTAACCCTTATAATATTATCCACACATGATGGTATTACATGAAATAAGGTAAGCATGTCGAAGAATGCTTAAGATGAAAAAAAACTTAGATCAAATTAATACACAACTGAAATCATGAAAAATAAATAAAATACTAATTTTAATGAATAAAAAGAAAATAAAACAATGGAAATAAATGTTTCATGGAAAACAATATTGGATCCAGATGTCGAAATATCAAGCAAGCAATGAACCAGTCTCGAAATGGAAGTTGGTAATAAAAGAATTATCAAAACAATAAAATTAATAAATATAAATAGAAAATAAAGAAAAAGGTAATGAAATGGAGAATAAATAAATAAAATAAGTTTATATGTTCCAAGATTCCTATATGAATTGGGGTCATAAAATATTTATAGACCCCAAATAGTTCTCGATGTGTAACTGATTCACATCACGAACATTCTTCAAATGATTTTTTCATCGAGGATTTCATGGTGTGTAATTGGTTTTCATTACATGTACTTTATATTATCAATAATCTATGAATATTTTATATATTTCATATTTTAGGGCTTGAATATTTTGTGGCAATTAGGTTTCAAAATTTTCACATCGTGTATTGAGATCACAGAGTGTATCTCATCAGATTTGAAATTTGATTCCTTCACAAAGTGTAAATGTAATTCAATATCATGTATTTGGTTCATGCCTTGTATTTGGGATTTAATACTTGTAATTATGCTGGTAGGTGGTCTTCTCGAGGAGTGACCATTTTTTAAATTAGATTAATGACATGTAATGAGGATTTTTCTGTTATTACAGAATCTACTCCTCTAAGTCTTGAGTTCCTAATTATTGTGAAAACACAACAAAACCTTGTGTATTATCGAATAAAGTATGATTAAATATTAATTAAATGTATCAAAAATATGTATATGAATTTTTATTATCAATAAATATTTTGAATAAATTGTTTAAATTAATTATAATTGTTATAATTAATAATGTGGGGATGCTTGGCATTATTTAGGGACTCAGGTGGATAGTGATGGATGGTTGATCGAATATGATTCTTATAAAAGATTATGAAAAATATTTTCTGCATCACGTTAAGTGGGAATGTTTTGAAATGAGGTCGGTGCTCTTGTACTAGCCCTACGGCTTGTTTTATGATGTTATATGCATGTGCATATGTGGTATTTACACTAAGGTGATGAACCCCACTTCATTATATTATTTGATTAATTTAAATTAAATATTTTAATTTAAATTAAATTGATTAGATTATGTGAGAACCTAAGAAGTAAATTAGAATAGATTTCCTAGACCACCAATGACCTAGTGAATGAGCTTGGAACCCTGACCAATGATGGATGAGGCTTGAACTAATTGTATGCCTTTACACTTAAATGAATTGAAATGGATATGTATTAGTGAACCTTACTGAGGTTACCTTGAATTTGACCAGATATAGTGGATCATTCATAACGCTAGTGATACCTCAATGACCCTAGGCTTATTGAATTGAACCTGGGAAATTGTCCCCCCTTGAGATGTGGTTACTGTGTGGGTAGACCATGGTTAGATGGTTGAAAGGTTGGGTGTGCAGACTGACCTAGAATGACTCTAGATTTTGATATGGGACACAATCCACCTCTCTAGATTGTTTCAAGTTTGACTTACCTTATGGGGATTATAAATCCATACCATGTATGACAATACCGAGGAATGCGATTCCCTCTTATAATGGGCATTGACCCTAGACTCAATACTGAGACTGAGGACCCCAAGTAGTGTGCTGCTACTTATGTATTGATCCATGGGTCCTGAGTAGGTTCTTAAACTCTTATTTTATCCTATGTGGGTGTGTGAGACATGAGTCGAGATATTTATGGGTGTCACCTTAGAACCCATACCATTCTTATGAGTCGATGGACTAGTGAGGAATAATTTGGGAGTTTGAACAACCCTTGATTTTTTTTTATTTTTTTATAAATAGTATGGAAAATACCCTTGTAGATGGTTTTTATATGATTTGAGATAGAAAAATTCCTTTGGGAAATGTTTTCTTTAATTTAAAGGAAAAATTCCCTAGTATGGAGGTCTGTGATATTAAAGAAAACTCCCCTAGTTGGGAGGTCTATGATACTAAAAAAAATCCCATTGTAGGGAGGTATGTGATATGATATAGGGTTAGGTTCCTTAATGTTATGTATTTATAAGAAAGGTAATAATACATATATATCCCTTTATAGGAACTTTTAATATGGTAGAGAACCATGAATTGACATGTTATGTATCTTTGAGTAATGGGGGTATGATACTGGCATATCTCTTTATAAGTGGTTGTGATATAATAGAGGGGCATACACCAAAGAATTATGTTTCTCTAGGTAATAAGGTCCTGACACATGCATATGGCCCTATATCCAGTTGTGATATGATAGAGGGAATTTTTTAACACACCAATATTTCATGGTACATTATAGTTAATAGCAATTGTCGCACATATCACCGAATTGACTTTCATTACACGCAATATTGAGTTTATGTGAAATAACAATTTAGTATTATAATTATTTAAATAATATATTTATAACTTATGCATTAAATATAGAAATAATAATAGTAATAAATAATTTTTAAATGTTATTCATAATGTTCTAACATAAATAAAACATATTTATAATGAAATGTATAAGTTTTAGTAAAATAGTTATATGTTTAGAAATACTATTTTTGTAAAGGAACTACTTTTTATGTACTTTTGTGAACAATAATTAAATTAATTTTAGACACCATTAAAAATTGAATTTATAAAAATAGACTTTATTTTTTAATTTGGAATATAAAAATTAGCTTAGGGTGATTTTTTTTAAATTTCAAATTTTGATGAATAGTAAAAACACTGCATTGTTGTTAAAAAACCAAATTTTTCATTTAAATAATTATTTTACTTTGATTTTAAAGTCACAATAGATAAATAATATGTATATTAACCCAATGCAGGTCATTATAATCTTTTTTTATAATATAATTATATATAAAAATTTATTGAACTTTTGAACGTCGCTTTTACCCGCCTTCCAACCACATCTGCGGATTAGCATTAAACATAATTTTACCACTCATGTGAATTGAATTTCAAAAAAACAAACATACATGGTTGTAATAAGTATAGAAAATATGGTCTAATAAGATCAAAATAATTTTTTGGTGAATAGTAACTTTTGAATTTTATTTACCCCGACTAAAGGTAAATAGGGAAATTAAAGGTAAACATAATATTATAATAATATAAAATTACCCTAACAGTTGTACTAATTAAATTGGATAAGTATAGTTCGACCAAAATCAATCTTAGGTCAAAAATATGACCCCTTTTAATCCACTTGTGTTATATTAGGACACTTATTATATTTTATTAAAAGTAGAGTTAAAAATGTCATATTTAGATTTTAATTACTATTTTATTTTTAATATGAGCTTATAAAAGTGATATAGTCGACTATAAATAATATTTAGAAAAATAATAAATTTATATACATCATGATAATTTATGTATAGTTTTTAGATATTAAATAATTAAATTAAATGGTGAAAAAATGATGTTACAGTAATTGATTAAGTAATTGAGATATCAAACAAATGATATTAAAAATATTTAAATAAATATTATTTAACTTAATTAATTATATCCAATAATTTTATAGATAACTTAGACATGTTAGGGACATATTTAATATATTTTTTAGAAGTTATCAAGTTGGTTAGATATTTTTAAAAATGAAAATATTGAATAGTATCAAAATTGACATAAATGATACTTTAAAATAAATAAAATTTTATTAAATGTTATAAAATTAAAAAAAATATACAATTCAACCAAATAACTTTTATTGTGATAAATATTTCATAAATGATAAATTATGGTTATTTTTTCATTTTATAGTAACTATATTAACCATAGTATGTAAATATACAAGTTGTCACAGTAAAAGTTAAATTGTTTAAATAAAGATTAAATCCAAAATATAAGGTTAATTATATGAACTAAAAATTTATAATTTTAATTTTTGAGAGGATTTAGACACATAATCATATTATCCTAGAAATAAATCACTTTTGAGATATTATAAATTAAAAATAAATTTATAATAAATTAATAGCTTTGGAGTTTCCAAAAGTGTCCCTCCCCTCTCTTATAAAAGGGCACCCCTCCTCATCTTTTATTAACACTTCTAAATCCATTTGGATCGGCTGATACCGAACCAATTATCCTTAAAAATTCCCTAAATTCATCTTAGAGTCCAAACTTTGGGCAGAAATCCAACCTAAGGAATCCTTTTGTGCAAATCAAAAAAAGACACTCGAAGAAGAGGTAGTTGTTTTACCAATTCTTTGAGTGTTCTTATCTTATTATACTACCTTTTACTAAGTTGTTTCCATACTAAAGTAATAGATCCAGAATATACTATTATTTGATATGTTATTATGACTATGGGAAAACCATATTCATCCTTTTACCCATCCTAGAAAAAACAATATTACCATGCCTGCGTACGTACGACTTACTGTATCCACGCCGTGGTGCAAACTGTTTTCCATCTATACTTTATTTCAATGGGTATAATGATAAATATAAAGGATTTAAATAATAAATATGACATTATATTTTTTATTTATAGTTAATATTACTTCCAATTCCATACCATTTAACCATTAAGGAAAAGATACTGTCGCTCGTATGTATGTACGACTTACTGTCTCCACGACGCGATGAGATTCATCATCCATTACAACCATTTCAGAATGATTATAAAAATGCATATAATAAATAAAAATGAAATATATGACATAATAATGATACCGTAATATATATATATATATATTCAATTTACTTTCTTCCATTAAATACTATAAGAAAACAAAAACAACATTCATGCGTACATACGACCTACCATCTCCATGAACGGTGTATTCGATTTCATATATCTATATATTATATATATATTTATATAATAAATATATATGATATATATATATATATATATATATCATATTATACATTATTTAAGTAAGTAAATCTTTATCTAAGTAATACGATCAAGAATAATAAGTCAACACATATACGATAAAAAAAGCCATTAATATTCGAAACGTTGCTTTAACATGGAATTGCTAAATGAATAGGTAATATAAAGTTTTAAATGAATAATACATGATATAATAAACATTATTATGATTCTGGTATTAATTAATAATATGTTTGAAACCATTATACAGGAGTTTTGAACACATACAGAGGGAATCCGACTAACGGTAAGGGTTAATTTTACAATCTCATTATTCTCCGAGATTGTTTATACATAAGTATTTACTATGAAATATTTATCATCCATGTCCAGGTCTCTTAATATTTTTTTAAAATTAGTATTTTTAAGGTTTTATATAATGTAATATTTATCTAAAACATCGTTTTAAATGTTTTAAATATTATTTTTTCTAAATATTTCTCATTAATGTCCATGTTTTCAAAATGGTTTTAATGATTTATTTATATGGACATGAATGTTTTAAAATTTTAATTACTTTAAAAAGTATCAAAGTGGCATGGGACAGTTTGATTCAAAAATATCTTTTTAAATATCCTATTTTATAAGTGCACAACTTTTGAATAAATGATTTCCAAAAAAGGGGTATTTGTCTCAAGATATTTTTAATGACTTTATTAGATTATTTTCATCTATGTAAACATATTTTTCTGGATTTTATGCTTAATTGGGGTTGATCTATTATGATAAAATCTACCATTTTGTATTGAAGGTTTTATTATATGTTTGACTGTGGTTTTTTTATTTTGATACCATTCATGGTTTATAGTTAATATATTTACATTTCATATGCTAGTTTTAATATGAATATTTTTGTTATATTTTATCCCTTTAATAAGAGGAATGCATTGGAATTAGTAAGTGACGAGTGAGTCCTATTATATCCCCTAGATGCACCAATAGGTCTAACGATACAAAATAGTGTCTTGGAAAAAGGATATTATTGTATGGATATGTTTTGTCTTGGCATGAGGCCTTGACGGTGTGGTTATAATGTCCGACATTATGCATTCCATCATTATGATATTAGTTACTAATATTACATGTGATTATTTGACTAGAAAAATATCCATGTTAATGTTTAAATGGAATTATTTGATTTATTATTTCCATGTTTTATTCATGTTCATGTTTAAAAGGCCTGTGTTTTAGTTTTATTCTTTCCTTAAAAGTTTATGCTTATTTATGAAAGATTCTGCTATATTGTTTAATCTTATTGAGCATCTGAGATCACCCCTTTCTTATGTTTTATTTTACCAGGTTTCCAAGAAGTGTTTTATGATTGATATGAAGGGTTAAGCTAGGATAATAATGGAATTATAAAAAGAGTATCTATTTTGTATTTTATGTTCAAAATTGTAATATAAAGTTCATGTTTGTAATCTATTTTCCAAGATTTCTAAACTGATCGGTCCTTCAAGATTTGATTCCCTATAACCATGCTAATTTATTAAAATAATACACAAGATCTGGGCATCTGGGGTCGACGCATTACATCAAGTGCCTGAGCCTCATGTATCTCTGAGTAATGTGGGTATGATAATTACATACACCTTTATAGGGAGTTATAATACTTTTAGTGAAAATTCCCTATGATGCAATCTTCATCACTTGTATATCAGGGTAGATAAGGATGCAGATCTTTATCTCTTGTATACTAAGGTAGATCAGGCCTTAAATTCATTATTATGGTTTTCATGGTCATCACGATAAGCTTTGGGACACTCCGGCAATGGTCAGAGCAGGTATGGTCGATCGGGGTCGAAGAGTTAAGGATTGAAGACAATTTATTTGTTTTATTTTTAAATAGTTATTTATTTAGATAAGTTCACATACACATATCACAAAATTATTAATATAAACTATACTACACTAGTGGTGCCTTATTGAGTTTTTAATAACACCCTACTCATGCGGCCATTTTACTTGGGTACCCATGAAATCCTCACTAGTTGAAAATTTAGGTTGGGCTGAGGCCTCAGTTGGATTGAGTGGGATAACTTGTGTGTGAAAAGGGAGCTTGGGATGGTTTTAGGATTTTCATAAGGATCGAGCCCTCATTTTTTTTTATTTTTTATATATGAGAATCGCAATGTTCAATCATTCTTTTTTCTTACACTACTGGAAACATGGATTATTGTGACAGGTCATTTGGGATGGGATCACGTAGAAAATAGTCTTTTGCAATGGGAACCCATCACAAATGACCTGTTGCAGAAAACAACGTGGAAAATATTAAATTTTGCGACATACAGGCACAAAAACTTATTATTTGCGACAAGCAGTTGCACCATCACAAAAAAATATTCATTGATTTTTTTAAGAAACTATTTGCGATGGACCAGCGACTAGTCACAAATAGTTTCCCAGTTTTTAATCTTTTGCGAAGAACCTTCAAAATTACTTTTGGACATATAAAAAAACCCATTTGCGATGGACTGTCGCAAGTAGTTAAAAAATTAAAAAATAAATTAAAAAATAAAATAATATTAATAATATTATAATATTAATATAAATAAACTCATAATATTAATATTAATATAATTAAATTATTTATAAAATAATAAATATAATAAAATATTAATATAAATAAAATAATTATATTAATATTCATAAAAAAAATTAATTTAAAAAATAATAATTAATATAATAATTTTATTATTAATATCAATGAAATAATAATATTAGTAATATAATAAAAACCCGAGTATTCAAAAAAATAAAAAATATATATTAATTAATAAAATAATAAATATAATATAATAATTAAATAAATAATAAAAAACTCAAATTTTTGAGACAATATAAAACACACACTATTTAAAATGTTAAATAGTTATTATTACAAAAATAGTACATTAAAATGTTTCATCATAAAATAAAAATACATCACTGATTCGGGAGAGGGTTGTCTCGAGGAGCTGGTGGAGATGGTGGAGGGAAATCCATACCTAAAATGCGAGTCAGACATCGCATGTACTCCATCTGCTCCTGCTCCTGCCACCATCAACGCATCTTATCATGCATCTGTTGCTGCTACCACTAACAGATCTCCTCCTACTCCCTACGCATAGTCTCTATAAGCTCACTCTGAACTCGCAGCTGCTCCTGATACTGTGCATGAGATGATGATGAATCTCCGTGAGCTCCTCTCGAGAGAGACGATACCAGCAACTCGGCCTTTCTCTAATCCATACTTGGTTTCCTTCATCCATGCTGCGTCATCAAATCGGGGGTGGGGGGGGGGGTGGGGTGGGGTGGGGCACTGGTCTGAGCAATGGTCTTGGCCTGAATCTCAACATCTGTCTAAGACGCCATAACCTCATATGACTCCTTCAATTGTAATTTAAAATTTAAATGGTTAAAATATTATTTGTAGTTAAATTTAAAACTAAAAAAAACTTATACTGACCACAATCTGACACTGTCGAGAACCTCTAATATCCATAGTGGCTGGATCACTGTACATCCTCCTATAAACATCGTACTCCGTAATTTCGAGATTTGCAAATTCTTATATGAATATAAAGTAAACCATTTACATTTAATTTTATATAAAATATTTAAAAAATTTACTTACCATATGCTCCCTATGCGTACTGAATGTATGACTACTAGCTTGATGTGTGACCTCCTGTCTCGTCCAATTTTTCTGACCTACTGATGATCTACTCTGAAACCACCTACTCAACTAGTGTGTATATAATCCATATCAAACTTTAGATAAAATATAATTAGTTCGTTGGACACAAGATGTCTCATCAAACTCCTTAAATCCCACTTTCTCCATTGCTTTCCTTTTTAAATTGTGCAAAAACTAAGTGCAACGTAGAGGCATAGCTCCCTGCCATGCCTTCCAGATATCCTCACACTTTATATCCTCAATGGTATACAATAAAACTTATAAATAATTTATTATATCAAGTTACTAATTAAATTAATATCAAAATAAATATTATTTATTTACGTACCAGTCAATGCTCGAATATGCACTGCTGAATATCAATGGGAATCTAATCCCATGACACCATGCATCAGAAAAATAATTGCACAATATAACACTCCCCTGTGAACATCTATTTACGTAAAGCTTTGGAAAAAATAATAATTAATCAAAAAATTATAATATAAATAATTTAATGAAAATTAACTAAAATTCATAGGTAAACATACATCTACGTGCATGGATCGAACCCATGATGTGGACATCGCTCTGGGATAGGGTTGGGAATCATCAGTCTGGCAAGACCAAACCCCCTCTGAGTGCCCCCTAAACTGCCAACAGTCTGAGGGTCGGCTGATTCGACCTCTTCCTCATCTAAAGGTAGATCAACCTTCTGTAATATATGATACAGATCATCATCAATCTAAAACACAAAATGATTATTATTAGAAAACAGTTGAAAAAAATATTATATATATATATATAATATGATTGTAAACAACATTTTACTTTGTCAATTTCCATATTCATCATCATCTTTATAGCTATTGATGTCAATATCCTCGTCTTCCTCTTCAGAATCATCAATTTCTATATTATTTTTAGTTTTATCATCTCTGGTCATTTCAAATTCAGCTGTGACATAATTAACATCATTGTCACCATCAGCCCTTAACTAAGGGATGTCATGAATGATATTCGTGTCTCTTCTTGAAAAATATATATTCTCAGCATTATCTTAATTTTTTTTAATTCCTTGTACTTCAGCATAACCACATTAAATTTCAGTAAACTGATTCTTGAGATTTAATTTTTATTATACTCCAACAATCACCCAACTCCCTTAAAATAGAATAGTAATTTTCATATTAAATTTAATGTGTATGATGAACCAATAAATATAGTTCATTTACTACAAGAAGAATTTTATATTTAATATCAATGATTCCATGGATCAGATGAACATGTAAGCCTCTCTCAGTATCTAACCATTGACATTTAAACATCATTATGTAATGTTGTCCTAGATAACATAGTTCAATGATTTCTTCCAACATGATGTAAAATTCAACTTCAGTTTCTCAATGATTTGATCCTATCAAGGAAAAACCACTATTCAATGTTTTTTTGATTCCCCATATGCTTATGTATGAAATTGAAAACCATTCACCACATATGCATTATAAGATTTAACCATTTTTTATGGGGGGTTACTCAATATAGTCAATCTATTATCAATTTTATCAGCATGTTGAGATACCTAAAAATTTGTAAAACAATTATCACTATAACAAGTATTAAATTTATTTTTTATTTGAAATGAAAAATAATTTATGTTACCAGTTTTTGAAACCAGTAGGAAATTTTTTTGACACCGTTCTTCAAGAGAAGCTACTATAATTTGTGGAAACTGTTTCTTGATATGATTATCATATAACTTAAAAATAAAATAAGATTAATGTATTGTTATAAAAATTATAGAACAAGTGATAGGAGGACTCACAATAAAAATGGTGTAATTTCTTCACAGTTGAGTAGAATATATTTATGAGCTCTATGATGTTCATCATCTAAAATTCATCATTAATGAACTCCACTAAAGACAAGTTTGAGATTATTGAAAACTGATTATTGATTTCTCATGTCGTTGTCAAAATTTCCCTCATTACGTCTCATGTAGTTTTGTTTTGAAGGACATTCAAATTGAAAGTAATGAGAGCAGGAAAAAAAATTTCCTCTTGAAAATAAGATTCTACAATTGAGCCTTCAATAGACGCTTTGTTACATACTTTTTTTTTCTATTTATACATGCATCTCTCAAATGGGTAAATCCATAAGAACTGTACCGGGCCTCCATATTTTTTTTTCATGATGAAAATGTAATATCAAAGGTTCCATTGAGTCAAACAAACCTGATAGGAAGATTTTTTACAGTTTACATTAAATTAAAATGACATCTTCTTGTAGTTTTTTATAGCATCTTAGTCTATCATTGACATACAAATGTCTCAAAAAAATATGATATTTCTGTAAGTGCATACCAAATCATAGGATTTATCAAACCTCTTAATCCAATTGGTATAAGTCTTTCCATTAAAACATGACAGTCATGACTTCTCTATTCAGTAATATGACCAATTCTAACACATCTACCCAAATTGGTAGCATAACCATCTGGAAGTCTCAAATATTAAATACACTAATAAAATAATAATAGAATATATTTGTAAAATGTATAATATTCTATTGGCTTCATTAACTTCTGTGATATGACATTTTCAAACAGTTCAAGTTTTGGTAGCTTTCACATTTGGGAAGTATCTAATCGTTCCTTTACATTATCTTTGGTCTTACATGGTGTATCTAAAACTATATGAAATAAATTATCAAAATAGTTTTTCTCAATATTTATAAAATCCAACTTGTGACAGACCCACAAATCAGAACAATATGGAAAATCCCAAAAAATAATTCATTTTATCTAATTGTGATCTTTTCCAAACCTATAAATTTTCTGTTCGTTTATTGTTGGTCCAAATGTGATGGGAGTTAATAAAGAGACAATTGATTTCAACTCTGTACCTGAGATCATTGTTGGAGTCCCATCTTTTTCAACTATTCATTTTCTGAAATGATATTTGTTTTTTTTGAAAAGGATGATCGGTTGGAAGAAATATGAGATGAAAGTCGAAAAAACAAGGTTTTTTCCATTGACGAGCATAAACGCTTTGTTTTATCTCATACAGTACATAAATGATTTTGGACCATGTGTACTTCAACCAGATAACATTCCATATGCTGGGAAGTCACTAATTTTCCACATCAATTCAGCTTTCAGTAGGAGGTTTTGTTCTGCAGCAACATCATATGTACTGACACCATTACTCCACAATGAATTCAACTCATCAATTGATTGTTTCAAATAAACATCGATATTATTTTTAAGATGAATTGGAATTAATAAGGTCAAAAATATATATCTCCTTCATCAAAATCCACATTGGTAAATTATATGGAGTTATAAAGACAAGAAAACATGAATACTGGCTACCGTAAGAACCAAATGGACAGAAACTGTCAGTAGAAAGACCTAATCACACGTTTCAGGATTTTAAAGCAAACGACAGATGAACTTGGTCAAAATTGTTCCATGAATCACCATTAGAGGGATGATTTAAGCTTTTACTAGTTGAAATGTTGGTTTTGTGGTATGACATCAATGATGCTATGTTTTGAGACATAAATAAATGCTACAATCTGGGTGTGAATGAGAAATATGTCAATTGTTTTACAGGAAAAAAATCCAAACTTTCCTGGTTGAACTTCTTTATACCTTGATTTTCTATAGGTAGGAAAACTATCAAACAACTCATTTTCCCCATAATATAAGATGTAGTAAATTGAACATGCATGAATCTTTTGATAACCATGTCCCAAATTACGAACCATCCACTTTCTCTCATAGAAATTTTCAGGCAACACATTTCCTTCAGGTAGCAGTGTTTTTAACAAAGAGAATATCTGATCAAAACACCTATTTGACATTTCATTATCTAATTTAGTGTCCTTAAATTTAGAAACTACTTCAAAATTTCTTATCTTAAAACTAGGATATAAGGTATCCTCAGCAGACCTCAACAACTCATATAAATGAGATGGTTCCAACTTAGGAGTTAAATCAATATCATCATGAGTTTCAGTCTGTTGAATAGATTGACTTGCCACATCAGGTACTAAATTTTGAAACTGGGATGTATTTGGAACCAAATTATTAATATCTTTTATGGAACTACGTTCACCATGTTGATACAAAAAAACACAACCTGTTTGAAATCCAAAATATAATAAATGACCTCCAATGTTTTCAAATGTTTCATACGTCTTTAGAGAACATTTTTTTACAAGGACACTTAATCACCCCTTCTGGAATTTTTTTTGGTTTCGATGATGCAAATGATAAGAAAGCTTAAACACCCTCAATATATACAAGATTTAAACCAGAACCATTTGGATTTTTGCGCTGAGTTATCCAAGCACGATCATCTAATAATGACTATTGTTGAGTTTCTCATTCCAAATGTTTCGAAAAAATATGAAATAATTAGTTATTTTGTATAATTAGATATAAGATAAACGCTATCAAAAAAATAACATACAGTTAAATTTTCTTTTCTAGGAATTTATAATAATTTCTATTATTTTATAGTTATTTACACTATTTTTATAATTTTATACTAATCTACACTCATTTATAAAAATTTATACTAATTACCACTAATTATTATTAATTTCAGGTATTTTTTAACTAATTATTCTTAATTACCGGTAGCCTAATTTTCATTAGATTGGAGGTGGCTCTTTTGCCCGATGACTCACCCCCTTACAACTTTATATGACTAAAAGAACTATGAAAAGTTTTCTCCAATGTACAAATATTCATTTCTGTATGCATGAGGATGGAGAGTAGGGATACCTTTCTATCTTTCTCTTTATGCTCTTGTGCATACAAAAATAAATATCTGTACATTGGAGCAGACTATTTATAGTGATTTCAATCTCAAAACGTTTCAAGGGGATGAGGTGTTAGGCAAAAGAGCCTTTTTTTTTTCCGACGACTCACCCCCTTCCAACTTTATCCAACTTAAATCACTTTAAAAAATCTGCTCCGACGTATGTTCGAGCATATTTTTCATATTTATTTTAGTGGGAGAAAGTTGTAAGGAGACAAGGCGTTGATCAAAAAGAATGCCACCAATCCACTGGAAATTGGGCCAGTTTATCGATGTAATCAAATTTATTATGATTTATTAATAATTATTACTAACCATTACTAATTATTACTAACTATTTATAATCATTACTAACTATTACTAATTATTACTAACTATTACTAATTATTACTAACTATTCTTAATTATTAGTAATTATTCATAATTATTAGTAATTATTCCTAATTAATCCTAATTATTACTAATTATTCCAATTTATTACTAATTAAACCTAATTATTACTAATTAATCCTAATTATTAATAATTTATCCTAATTATTACTATTTAATCATAATTAGTCCTAATTACTACTAATTATTCATAGTCATTACTAATTATTCCTAATTATTTCTAATTATTTCTAATTATTCCTAATTATTTCTAATTAATCCTAATTATCTATAATTAATCCTAATTAATATTAGTTAATCCTACATATTACAAATTAATCCTAATTATTACTAATTAATCCTAATTATTACTAATTAATCCTAATTATTACTAATTAATCATAATTATTACTAATTAATCCTAAATATTACTAAATATTACTAATTATTACCAATTATTACTAATTATTACTAATTATTACTATTTATTACAATATATTACTATATATTACAATTTGTTTCTATTTATTACAATTTATTACTAATTATTACTAATTATTACTAATTATTATAATTTATTTCTAATTATTGATAATTTTTAATAATTATTACTAATTATTACTAATTATTACTAATTATTCCTAATTATTACTAATTATTACTAATTTTTACTAAATATTACTAATTAATCCTAATTATTACTAATTAATCCTAATTATTATTATTTAATCCTAATTATTACTAATTAATCCTAATTAATCCTAATTATTACTAATTATTACTAATTATTCTTAATTATTACTAATTAATCCTAATTATTACTAATTAATCCTAATTATTACCAATTAATCCTAATTATTACTAATTAATCAAAATTATTTCTAATTATTGATAATTATTACTAATTATTACTAATTATTGATAATTATTACTAATTATTGATAATTAAGACTAATTATTGATAATTATTACTAATTATTGATAATTATTACTAATTATTGATAATTATTACTAATTATTGATAATTATTACTAATTATTCCTAAATATTAATAATTACATGTAATTAATCATAATTATTATTAATTATTACTAATTAATCCTAATTATTATCAATTAATCCTAATTAATACTAATTAATCCTAAATATTACTAATTATTATTAATTTATCCTAATTATTACTAATTAATCCTAATTGTTACTAATTAATCCTAATTATTACTAATTATTACTAATTATTACTAATTATTACTAATTATTACTAATTATTATTAATTATTACAAATTATTACTAATCATTATAGTTTTTTTACTAATTATTACTAATTTTTACAATTCATTACCAATTATTTCAATTTATTACTAATTATCTATAATTATTACGATTTTTTTTCTAATTATTACATTTTTTCTAATTATTACTAATTTTCTCTAATTATTACTATTTTTCCTATTTTTTTTATAATTATTACTAATTATTACTAATTAATACAATTTATTACTAATTAATACAATTTATTACTAGTTATTACTAATTAATACTATTTATTACTAATTAATACTAGTTATTAGTAATTAATACTAGTTATTACTAATTATTACAAATTATTTAAAATTATTACTAATTATTACAATTTATTACTAATTAACACTTAGATGTAACTATTCATAAAAATAAATACTGAAAAAACAAATATCTAATTCTAATTTAATTAATTTACACTTAATTAACAAAAATTATAAATAATTTAAAATAAAATAAATTGACTAAAAAATAAAAAAATAGATAAATACCTTGAAACTGAAGCTTTTGGAGTATTAAAGTTGTAGATAATGCTCTGATTTAAAAGTTTAAACTATTAAAAATGTTAGAAGAAATTTTTTTAGAAGTGCAGGAGAGAGAAGTTGAGTAAAGAGTGAAATGAGAGGAAAAATAGATGTGGGTATATACGAGTTAGATTAGTTACGATGTGGGTATTTGCGATAGGCCCCATCGTAAATGACTCTGCCTGCATTAATTACTGTGGGCCGTTAAAAAGTTATTTACAATGGGCCCCATCGCAAATGGTACCTGCCGAGAAAGTATTTGCGACGGGGTAAGTATCCCGTCACAAATACAAAAAACTGTCGCCGGTTATTTGTGATGGGAATAAGAGCCCGTCGCAAATAACCTTTCCCGCAGTTTGACACATATTTCGTGCCAAACCTTTTGTGATGGGCGGTAAGTGCTCATCGCAAATAACCCCTTTCGACGGGTTATTTGTGACAAATCCTTGACTTGTCGCAAATAACCCATGACAAATAGCCATTTTCCCCATAGTGTTATATGACTACTTTTCATTTTATTACAACATGTTTCATTTATCTGTTATTTCTTCTTACTGTAATGTGATGGATGTGTTCAATATTTTTTTTTATTTTCACTATTATTGACACTCTAATATAGGGGGTATAGTCTCCCGATAGTATCACCTTAGACTTCTGTTGCTAGTTGGCAGCCTCTGGAATATGTGGAGGTACGCTTGAGGCCCCATAGTGCCACCAGTTCGTTTACTATTCATAGTGAGATAGGCTTGGACATTACAATATTTCTTCAAAAAATTATTCATATTCATTTCATAGTAACTCCAAAATTTCTCTTTCTTCAATACCTAACAAATCTTCAGATGACAACATTATTTGATTCTCCTTCCTCAACTAGATGGAATATCTTCAGAATTTCTTCAACATTGAAGGTCTTCTCAATCTTAATATATTCATATCCATCTCACATATATATATATATATATATATTCCTAGAGAAATATCATGAATATCCAAAAAATATTATTTTCATAATGTTAGAAATCCGATTCTCTTAAAATCCAAGTAGGTGATGTTTCTCATTTGAAATTAGTTAATAATATCTAGTTTAAATTCTCGGGTCAAGAATTCCTTTTTTTTTCTCCTTATACATCTGATTAATTTTATCACATGTTATTTTAATATCTATGAATTCAACTTCTCAATAAATCCCACAAGTATTTAATTTATTTCATGTCTTACAAAATGTATCCCCCCGTGGTAGATCTTTTTTTAATTTCAGATTCAAGGGATTCTCAAAACAGTCCCTATAAATAGACATAGAGTGGTCCTCACAATTTTTATTCCAGGACTTCCCATCTCTTGAAGGAAACCATGAACTCCTCCATGTCATGTCTTAGATAACTATTTTTCATATGTGGACATTTTTTCTAAAACAACACACTAAAACCATTGGATCCACATCCACGTTCTTGTTTTTTACTATAGTCTTAGAACACCAGATTTATGATTCCTACAAATTGACCAAAACACCCTTAGAAAATTCAATTCAGTGCGGTTGTATCCATTTTAAAGTGAACACAACTTACATAATGGTGTGGAAAACTTCACCTTACCCTTTTTCTGTAGCGTGGAACTAATCTTAACACCATCATCTTCCTCAACTGGTCTAACATTAATCTTGGCTTGTATCCAAATCTCATTTTGAAGATTAATACATGAATATCAATGCAATCATGTAATCTAAACCATTATTCAATTTCACTAGAATATACATTTTGAAAATCTTCTCATATATCACAATACTTTACAACTCTTATGAAATCTCTCATATCAACAAAGTGTGAATTCATACGACATAGTAGTAAAGTCATACACAATGGTATGGAATGTCATACGAATCTCCCAATAAAATTCATACACACAAAGTCTTAGGGCATAAAAGAATCCTTTATTATTAACACAACATAGTTTAGTTTAAGATTATGATGAATCATTTTACCTCTGTATATCTTATGACCACTATTACATAAACATCTTATTTTTTAGTCAAGACTTGCACAACTTCCAATCCAGTGGAAATGACCCTTACGTAGGTACTAAATTTCCTTTACACAGATCATCCCACAATGTTCAAATGACCTTTATATAAAATTAAAAAATATTTATGAAAATTATCTCATCCTATTAAATTTATAATTCATTATTATAAAACTTAGTCTCTTCCTTATGAAAATAAGAATGATGATTACACAGCTCCTCAATCATCCCTGTGAAAGTGGAAATCATCCTTATGTAACTTAGAATCATGCTTACATTCTAAGTATTCATCATTACTTTCTATCTAGGACTTTTATATTTTAAATGTCTCTAATACTAAAATTATAAAATTAGATCTAATTAATCTCAAAACTTCTTCATCATATTATTATACCATCTCAACCAACTCAAAAAATCTCAAAACTGTTGTAGACCAATGCATCTATTAATCGAAACACTTTTCTTTTTATTCCCTTTAAGAAGAGATATTCAGTCATCACATTTAACGGATTCTATAATCTATCATCACAAGTTCTTTAAGAAGCATTTATTTATTATTTCTTTGCCATATATAATTACAATCACTCCCTCACCCATATTCTTCAATACCCTTTGAATTTTCATCTACACATCCTTAATAATAACAAATACAACTTATCTATTTGGGAACATCAATATCCCCAATTGGATTGGTTATAAATACCCATTTCCACTACTTTCAATTACAAACAAAAAGTTATTATTATTTTCCTTATTTATAATTAATGAAAAGTTCATATAAGGATGCACCTTACAATTTTCTTCGTATGACTCTTTAGAAAATGGTTATCTTTAGAAAAGGGTTATCTTCTTTCATTTTCAAACTATATATTATCCTTGTTTAAATTCTAAATTATAACCAGATTCACTTTCAAGAGATGGATTAACCTACACCCAAATTTTTCATGAGCCTTTAGTTAATCTACTCTCCATATACATGGGATGAATCCGTGAGGAAAACAAGAGATACTTTAACAAGACAAGTAGGATTTCTATAGGTTTCTATTCATGTGATACCACTTTCAAACATCCCAATTTAAGTGATTTTAAACAGATTTATCAATAATTATACATCCTATAATCAACTAATCAAATATATCAGAACATTTCAAGTCCAAGAAAAATTACACCCCCTCTATCCTACCGAACACATCAACCAAAACTCCTCCTTTGTGAACATATTTTTTATAATAAAAAATATTTATAAGTGTCATTGGAATAATTAAACATTAAATTTTTATTAGTCCATATAGAATTATATATTAAATGAAGATTGATATTTTGATAGATCCTCTTGATGTTTTCTCCCCCTTGTGGTTTTCACTTTTCATTTCTTCATCAAGGCAGTGTGAATACTTCATGATAGTCATCTTCTCTTATTTTCCAACTATGATAGCTCATCGAGATCCCCATTTATTTTGTTTCGGTAAATTTCCTATATGTTATTATAAAAAAAATAAAAAGGAATTAGGAGGGGGTTTCCTTTCTCTTCAATGATAATGACAAGGATTAGAAATTTCTCTCAACAAAGATCTTCCATTCTTTTTGGATTTGATATTAGGAGAAATAATAATACTTAAATTGTAACAAACTAGGTAATGCCAAGGTAAATTATTTTCATGTCTTATTAATATTTTTTAGTTTGATATTATAGAGTTATATTCCTTATAATCACATTAGCTAATTTTTTAGACAAAAGGAAAAAATCTCTACTTCTAGTTGGATTTTCATGTATTATATAGTTCATAAAGATTTAAAAAATATATATATTTAATTTGAAAAAATGAATTTAATTTTTTTATTTATAATTTCAAATTTATATTAGGATGTTTTTTTATAATTTCTTAAAAATATTGATTTTTTAATGAGTAGTAAAAAATATTAAATTTTATTTAAAATTGTATTTTTTCAATTTTTTACAAAGTAAAATTATATTTTGGATTAGTTTTAAAAATTAATAAGTTATATCTTATTTAAAATAATCCAATTATGGATTTTAAAAGAACTTTATACTTAAATTTAGTATAAAATATTTTATACATAAAAGGGATTTTTTATGAAAAATCGTTTTTCATCACGTTTTTACGGTTTGATTTTAAATTAAATTGTACCACTTATGTGTTTTGAATTTTTAAAAATGGATTTCAGATTTTTAATAAAGTGCTTCTTATTTTTTTAAATATTTCCTTTATGTTTTTAGTCTTTATTAATTGTAACCATAGTAATTTTTGTCACCACAATAAAGGATAGATAAAGTAATTAAGGGTTAAAAATAAAATGATAAGGACTAGAAAATGACATTAAAAGTTGATTTTTTTATTATATGAGTCCATTTCATCCATGATAATCCAATATTAAATTATATGACCCTTTATTTCTATTTTTATGTTATTATAAACTTAATAATATTTTACTTAAAGAAAAGTAAAAAATGTCACACTCTTATTTTTAAAAACTATAATATTTTTAACATGGAGTTAAATAGTAACTATGTTCAGTTATAGGTATTATTTTTAAATATAAATTATTTATATTAATCATTTTAATTTATTTTTAATTTTTAGGGATGAAATAATTATCTTAAATGCTTACACAATGCTCAGGTAGTAATTATTGAATTATTAGAAAATTCAAATAAATAATATTAAAAATATTAAAATAAATATAATTTGAGATAATTAATATGATCCATGAATTTTATAGATGAAAATAATAGGTTAGGGATGTGATAAATTATTTTTTATAATTTCATTTGTTTTCTTGATATTATTAAAGTCAAATTAATGAATAGTTCTAAAAATTGGCATTAATGATTTTTTGTAATAAATAATATTTAATTAAATGATATAAAATTTATAAAAATATTATATTATAACAGGTGACTAGGAGTTTGTTGATAATATCAACTATGGTTCATTTATGGGATTTTTTACTATTTATAGTAACTATCTTAACCCAAAATGAGTAAAAAACATTGGTGTCACAATAAATGTAAAAGGTGTTAGTGAGGGTTTAAAACCAAAATATACGGGTAAAAACATAGTCAAAATTTTTCCAATTTTCATTTTATGAGACTTATTAGATCCATAATCATCCTATATTTTAAATAATTTAGTTTTTATCCTTTTTCAAATGAAAACTAATTTATATTAATTTAATAGTTTGAGAAATTCCACGAGTGCCTCTACCCTATCATATAAGATGTACTATATTATTACCTTAACTTAACACTTTAAAAACCATTTTAGGCCAATATCTACCAAAATAACTTCCTAACATCACTCCCCATGTTCTAGAGGCCTTATTTAACCTTATTAGTTTTAAGGTGTTAAGAAAAGGAGGTTCTTTGAAGAAGAGACATCATTATGAACCGAGCATTTCTGTATTATTTCTTCTTAAGAATACTTCATATCTTCCTTAATCATGATTATATAATAAAAAAATTACATTAAATATAATTAGGTGATGTAATATTAATTGAAAAATTATATACATCTCCTCTTCCATCAAATGGGAAATAACACCATCGTTCTTGCATATGGTGGACTACTACCTCACGAACCAATGTAATTCATTTTCCATAACCATCTCTCACAAATTTTTATAATGATGGAAATAATGTATATACATGATATCTATATATTTACTAAAGTAGGCATTCTTCAGCTAACGTTTCACTATAATATGTAGCCACATTGCCTCTTTTTCTTCCCAACCTCCCTCTATTATCGTGGACCCCAACCACGAAGACCTCAGTCCCACGTTCCTTCCAAAATCTCCTCCATCTACATTTCGTCTTCAATATTGGAGCCCTCTTCAATCATCTCCATCCAGATTTGTGGATCCATCTTCTATCACGGTTCCCCTCCATCTAGGTTTCCTCTTCAATCATGGATCACTCCTCCATCCAGAATTGCAGTTCCCCTCCATCTAGGGTTCTTATGTGCTTCTTATCCTGCCCCACTTTTTATTTTCTTCATAGGGTTCCCACTTTCGGTCCCCCATCCACTACCATATCCTTCGACTATTATGCCTCTGCCTGCTCCTCTTCCATCTCCTCAGAGTCAAGCTCCTCCCCCTCCATCTTCTCAGCATTTGGCTCATCCGCCTCCGATTGTTGTGCCTCTGGCTGCTCCGCCTCCAGATCCTCTGCCTCTATCTTCTCCACCTCGGTAGCCCTATACCTACTCCACCTCAGTAGCCCTCTATCTCCTGCTGCTTCACCTTATGTTTGCATTTTTCTATTCTGTTTCAATAGTGTCATCATAATGATTGAATTTATATACATATTATTTTTCTTCTGATTTATGAATTTTTTGAGATGTTTGCTTCTTATGGAAGAGTTTTTGAATCTCCAGGTAGATGATATTGCAGCTTGATTACCAAAGAAAGTATAACTGGCGTGATAGATAAATTTCCAATTCCATTTCAACACTTGATCCATATTCTAAAACTACATGCAACTTCTTGAGATCTACTCATATGAAGGTTATAAAGGTAGCATCCTATCTTCTAAATGCATTTCAAGACACCCATAATATTTGTTCTACTATCCTTCAAATGATAATGATAAATTCATAATGCAAAAGAGGATGGTAACCACAAGAATGACCAAAACCACGCTGTAAGAGATTTTTTCATGGATGATGCAAAGGTGCATAATAGTAGGCTGTTTATATTGTTTTCTTATTGTATATTTTACGTTTGGATCGAATTTCAAGTTCAATAATCCATTCCAAAGGAAAATCCTCTTACATGCCTCCATTTTACTCCATATTTCTGGATTATAACAAACTTTTCTTTAAACAATTTAAAAGTAGTAGTTAGTGAAGATATTAAGAACCTTGGGTGTAGAGACCCGAATCTTATCGTACATGGAAATTACATTAATTTTGCGGAATACTTATTACATAACAAAAACACACACACAAGGATCGTAATAGTTTAGTGTCTTTGGAAACTTGGAACGTAATCTTCTAATCGTGGTGAAAGATCTTCAATATCTCCCATAAAGATCTTCCCTTTTTTTTTACCTAAAACCTTTCTTTATATCCTGGGGAAAAGAAAACATAAAAGGGTGAGCTCAAATGCTCAGTAAGGGTAAACAAAAGAAAAATCAATCACATCATATACATAAGAACATAGCTTTTGGAAATCTTAACCTGCAAAAGAGCTCATAATATCATAACATGGGATAAATCATAGAAGTGAAATGTAATCCCAATAATCATAACTTAAAACATGAAACTTTGTGGCATACACACATAATCATATAGAATCATTTCTTGTTAGTCAAGACTCATTACCAAGACTATCTTAGTGGACAAAGTCCCTTTCTGAATCGAGTAACCCTCGTTTCAGTACTGTTTCACTGAACCGGTATAACCTACCATTTCATCCATGTCTATCTCATGAGATATAAAATATTTACCCAATGCATTGGAGGGATATATAGGTCCCACCCATCTTATAATGAATCCTTTCTTATGTGTGCCACATAATCATAAATCATACATCATCACATAACACTTGTAACAAAAATGGGATTCTTGAAACATCATGACATCATAAATAAATTCATATAAGATAAAGGAATTCATAAAAATGTTTCCATCACAACATAATCAAATCCATGTAATAATAGGGATAAAAAAAGAACCCTTTATTATCTTAGATGGAAAATAATTTTGATAAAACACTTGAACTTCATTCTTGAGGAAAATATCCTTTCTTCTTCAAAAACACTTTTCTTTTCTTAACATGTCATACAATTATAAACTAAAAGAAGTTGATTAAAAATAAACCTGAAAACTTGTAAAGGAAGATTCTTGGGAATAATATTTTAAAAATCCATTCATGCCGTATAAGTTAAAAAAAACATTCTTCGTACTTTTGTCGGAAAAGTCAAAAAGTACCTCGTATGAAAAACGACAAAAGATTCCTTTCTTATTCTTTACTAAAAACTCACCGAAGGGTAAAATTGGATTTAAACTATTGTAGGTGGATGGAAATAATATTACATATTGAGGAAACATGGATGTGGATGATAAAATACACCCCAGTAAATACTTACGAATAAACAATCTCGGATAAAAATGAGATTGTGATATTTCCCCTTACCTTAGGTCCGACTTGCTTTGTACGTGTCCGAACCTCCTGTATAATGATTTAAATAATGTTATTGACTTATTACAGAATCATATTCATTGTTAAGATATCATATATGGTTCTCTTATGGCTTTATATTACCCGATCTTTTGTAAATTCATGTTAAAGTAGCATTTTGGGTAAAATCGTCTTATTTGTCGTTCGTCTTTTTAACTTGTAATTATTAATATGATTACTTGGATCATGATTACTTATATCCAGAATGTAAAACATGATTTATATATAATATATATTCAGAATATACATATATATATATAATATATTGATAATGGAATGAAATACACCGTTCATGGAGACGGTAGTCCGTACGTACGCATGAACGCTGTTTTCGTTTCCTTATTGAATTGAATGGAATTAGATGACATACATATAAATATACATAAATCCAGTATCATTATTATGTCATATATTTCATTAGTACTTATTATATATACTTTATAATCATTCATGAATGGATAATCATTGAGAATGAATCTTATCGCGTCGTGGAGACGGTAGTCCGTACGTACGCACGAGCGATGATATCGTTCCCATGGTCGTGGAATTGTGTTGAAGTGTTTGTATACTATTTAAGTATCAATATCACTTTATAATAATCATATATAGTTACTCATTACACCATTATACCCATCCAATTAAGGTGGTGGCGGAAAATAGATTACACCACGGCGTGGAGACGGTATTCCGTACGTACGCACGCGCAGTGATTTCTTTTTTCGTAGGATGGATAGATGGTGAAATAGGGTTGTTTCATACTTATAATAACATATCAGTATATGAGTGATACTGATGTTATTACTTCATAATGAAACAACCTAAGAAGAAGAAGTGGAAGAAGAAATAAAGATGAAAGAATTGGTAACGGTAATTACCTCTTCTTTGAAGCGCCTCTTTGAGACCTCCTCTTAGGGCACTAAAATTGGTCTTTGAGGAATACCAGAACCTCTAGGATGTTTCTAGGGAAGTGGAGAATAGATTTTGGCAGGGTTTGGCCGAGCTTGAGTTCTCAAATTGGTGTGAGGAGGAGGGGGAGGAGGTGTCCTTTTATAAGGGAGGAGAGGGGCACCTTAGGAATATCTCAAAATATTATTTTATTTTAAAGTCAAAATCGGTTTATAATGGTTCCAAAGGGTCTTATTTCTAAGCTAAAGTGAGGATGGGTCGAAATACTATCAACCAATAGGATTTAGACAAGTTTAGGTTATTATTTTAACCTTATCAATTAGATTTAACTCTAAGTTAAATAATTTAACTTTTACCGTGTCTTTTTGTTTTCTTTCACTATATGGTTAATATACTTACTATAACATGCCAAACAAACCCCAAATTGTATATTATTAATAAATATATCCTTATCTAAGTCATTTGGCCGAACCTTAGATTTTTAAGAATAAAATAACAATTAGTAATATAATATTTGATTTAAAAACTATTTTGTGTCAATTTTGACACTATTTGATATATGATTTTTGTGAAAGTCATAACAGAATTATATGTTCGAACCAAGTTGATTAAATCAACACTAATATATCATAGTAACCTAGAAAAGTAGTTTAAGTCATAAAAAGTCTCAAATTACATTCATTTGAGCATTTATAACATCAATTATGTTAATATTTCCTTAAAAGGGTAATTACTGCATCATCGTTGTGTCATAAATAACTTAATTTATTTAAAGTCTAAAAATTACAAATAAAATACCATTATGTAGGAAATTTTTTTATCTTTCTAATTAATATTTACAATCTAATTTATATTATGTATAACCCTATATTAAAAATATTTTAGTAAATAAACTTTGATTTTAACTCTTTTAACTCTTCTTTGAATTAAATAATAATAAATGTCCTAATTTAATCCAAGTGGGCCTAAATGATAATATTTTACACATAAGGTTGTTTTTGGTCGAGATACACTTGTCCAATAGAATTAGGACATGTGTTAGGGTATTATTAATATCATTCTTACCCTTAATTACCGTATTTACTTTTAACCGTGGTAAATAAAAGTAAAAAGTTACTATTCACCAAAAATTATTTTCATCTCATTGAACCACATTTTACATACTAACATCAACCGTGTCTCTCGGATTTTTGAAATTCCATTCACAGAAGCGGTAAAATAATGTTTTATGAAAAATTCTGTTTTTTTAACTACCACTTAGTAGTTTCACTATTCATCAAAAATTGAAGTTTTTCAGAAAAATGCCAAAATTTCACCCTAAGCTATATTTCATATTCCGAATTCAAAAATGAAGTCTATTTTACCAAATTCATAACATAGAAATTGCATTAATTAATTTTATAATTAAATCCCGCTGTTAAAACAAATAGCATGTTTTTAAGAAACAATATCTATCAAAAGATTGACACTTGATTATGTCTGGTTTAAATGTGAAATTACATCCAATGACCAACATTGTATTAAATTGTAAAAATATATTCTAAATATACTTTAAAACCACTCAAATTAATAATTTATCACTATTAATTATTTTGATTAAAAAAGTTGTTTTTAATTATAATTTAGTAATTTTCACTATTCATCAGAATATGAAAGTTATCCGAAAAGTACCAAAATTTCACCTTAGGCTAAATTCGATACTCCGAATCCAAAAATGAAGTTCATTTTGAAAAATAAGATTTACAAAATTTTAAAAAGTGGTTATTACTATTCATAACGGCTAGTTTTAATAATATTTTAATAGCATATCGTTGTTTAGTGAAACTCGGTATTGCGTATTACACACGCTATCGAGGAAGGTCGCGATTGCGTGTAATGCAAGGCAAGTCAAGGATGCGTGTTGTGCAAGCTCCTTTTGGTGTAGCGTACAACACAAGACATTAAGAAAATTAAAAAGAATATTTTTCATAAAATCTCGGGCTGTTACATTGGGATCCTGTGAGTTATTAGATTATCCAATATATTATATTGGTTTCACGATTTATTTATTCATGTATTGTAATTGATCAACATATCGTATTAATTTTGACATCGATTTGTGATAATATCAAACTTTCACTACTTGTAAATATTGTCTCTTCCTCTTCTTAGACGACACAAAGTGTGTTGAATCAAGCTTAAGACACCTGCCACTGCCTAATTGATTCTCTTTTTAAACTTTTTTTTCCTAAAAAAGGTTTTTGAACTTTAATTATTCATTCATAGAATATATTACTTTATTCTAATAACTACATTATTCTTAAGATTGATTAATACTTTCATGGCATCATTTCTTATGTTCATCTTTGATTTGTGTTCTAGTCATTGTTTGTGGATGTTAGGGGACAATACCTTCCATGTTGCAAGTAGAAAGGCATTTGGGGACTACTAAGGATCGTTTAATACAACATTGTGGCCAAAATTTCCCCAACCCTTTATGATTATATGGTACATAAATCCATAGGTATTGTGTGAAATTCCACTTCTCAAAAGTTCACATTTCATAGAAATGTTTTTTCATAATTTAAGGATCTGTTTCAGGATGCTCTTTAAAACTAGGGATATAAATTCATTTAATTTGAACAATATTACAAAAACATGTATGGATGAAAAAGGTAAGGGTTATTTTGAAGACACTTTCCAAATACTGCTTATAGCACTTATTCCTGTTTGTATTTATAAGGTATGTTTCTTGCCCAAAATATATTTTCTTAATTACTGCTTCAAGCATGTTCTGGTCAAATGAAGTGTTCTTTGTGTGAAATGAAGTGTGCTCTATGTGAAATGAATCATGTTTATAATGATAAAAGACTTTAATTGGTTCAATTTTTTCTATTTTTCAATAATTTTGAAAGATGATTTACAACTTTGTTATCCCATAATGCATTTTTCACATTCCACTGATAACTACAATATTCTTAATAATGATTATTACTTTCATCACATCATTGTTTATGTTTTATATTTTATTTGTGTTGCGGTCATTGTTTATGGATGGTGGGGATAGTACCTACCATGTTGCAAGTGGAGAGGCATTTGGGGCCTATTAAGGATCATTAAATACAACCACGTGGCTGAAACTGCCCCTTCCACTTATGATTATGTGGTACATAAATCCATAGGTATTGTGTAAAATTACACTTCTCTAAAGTTGAGAGATCATAAATTTTTTTTTCATAATTTTCTATTTCGAGATGATATATAAAACTTGGGATATCAATGAATTGAATTCAAACAAGATGACAATGCCATGTATGGATAAATAAGGTAAGGATCTGTTTCACAACACTTTCCAAAAAATGCTTATAACACTTGTTCCTGTATGTATTTATAAATTATGTTTTCTATCTACAATATATTTTAACATTGATTCAAGTGTGCTATGTTCAAATGAAGTGTGCTCTGTGTGGTATGATAAAAACAAGTGGTTAAGGTCTATTAAATATTTCTAACACGATAATTTAATTCTTTGATGTCACTTCATAATAATTTTCATTTTTAGTAAATTCAATGTTCAATGGAAGCCTGTTTCACTAGATCTTGGAAGAAAGATCCAACTTGTTATGTTTGAAGATGTTGACATTGACAAGGGTAAGTACCTGTATTTCAAAATTATCTATTATTTAGAATGCTTATTCCATACAAAGAGTGGTTGAATGGGATGTGTTTGGTTTTTTCTAGAAAAATGACCAAATCTACTCTGAAACATCTCATGTTCTTGTGCATGTAAGTTTCATAACTTGATTTCATGTGTGATATTTCATTATATTAATTTCATCCCAGATGGCTTACCCTCACATGGATTATTTTGACCTTTTCAGCGATGTATTGAATCCTGTTTCACTAGATCTTGGAAGAAAGATCCAACTTATTATGTTTGAAGATTTTGAAGTTGATAATGGTAAGTACATGTATTTCAAAATTATCTATGATTTATAATGCTTATGCCATACATATAGTGGTTGAATGGGCTGTGTTCAATTTTTCTAGACAAATGGCCAAATCTTCTCTGCAACATCTCTTGTTCTTATGCATGTAAGTTTCATAACTCAATTTCATGTGTGATCATTCATTATATTAATTTTATCCCATATGTCTTACCCTCACATGGATTATTTTTACCTTTTCTCAATATTATCCATAAAATTTCAATATATAAATTCTATCATAGATAGCTTACCCTCACATGGATTATTCAGACCTTTTCTCAATATTATCCATAACCTTTTTTAATATCATCCATTACCGGACTATTTGTATGCATTGGTGTACATTCAGTATCTATGATGTTTATACCAGATCAAGCCTTTACAGAGTTTATATAATTTACAATTAACCATTACTACAATATACTTCTTCATAATTTTATGCAATTTTATCTTGGATTGGTTTAGTTGTGTGTTTCTAATGTTCTTGATAGTTCCAGAACTGTCCTTTACTGATGAATATGAGAATAATTCATCTATCAAAATTTCCATTACTTGGATACTATGGAATTTTTCTCCATGATTTTGGTGACTAAAATTATTTTTATCTTTTTAAAATCAATCCAGGATGGTTTACTTTATCTTCTTAAAATCATTATTTTATCATTTATTTGTGACGTACAACACTCCAAGGGTGATTTCATCTTTATTATCTTTTGGGGGTAACTTTTATTTCATTTAATCCATATCATTAGTTTTAATTGACGACATGTATGGAAATTTGTCATCCATCGAATGTCATATATTGATCGCATCCCCTCTGATATCACACCTCATCATCAAGAAACTATAATGACTTCCATATGTACATGATGCATATTATTTTCTTTTTTAACATGCAATCATATTAATTTTTTAAAATGTTATGTCTATATTTCTTAATCATTCAATTCAAACTGTTTATTGCATATAGAAATATTCACATATGAGGGAAATCTTGTGCCATGGGTGTATTAGTGAAACAAACTTCAGTACATTGTGTTTTTACAACACTATTTACTATATACAGTGTGGATATATCCTATTTTTTATAATATTTCATATTGGTACTGGAAACATGTTCTCAAATCTGTATGCTTCAAAATTTCTTTTAGAAATTTTATATCCACTTTTATATATACTCTTATTATAGTTTACTAATACACTGTAAAATAGATTTCCCTTTTTCTTATTTGTAATGTTTGTTTCCAATAAAATTTATTTCTAATTTTCTGATTTCTAATTTTTTTTCTTGGTATAGAGGTGGAATATAATTTGAAGCCAACATTTTTTTTGTGGGGATCCACTTGAATAAAAATCAAAGATCTGCCACACAATTAGTAACATGAGTTTCCAAACTTTTGTATGTTGTCTCTGCACACAACAGACTTAAAAAATATTTGATATTGTTATTTTATTTCTTTTCATTCCAAACACTATAAGGTTACTTTACTTACAATCAATTTTCCTATGATTATTTCATAATAATGCAATCACTTTACTTGAAACGTGCCTAAAAACCCTTAAATGTTTTGTAGGTTAAGAGACTTTGACTAGAAGGAAAATAGTAATTTTTTTTTGAGTCATTTGAACTTTCAACCAAATTTTAGTTCTTATATTTTTACTATGGTTTCTATAGGTTGGGTGAGTGTCTTCATTTTCAAGGAGTTTTGTTACTTAGTTTCTTCCCCCTTCAATTTTTTATGCAAAATTATGTTCCTTTTCTTTCCTCGTTGATAATTTTATGATCAATTATATTTTAAAGTGTGATCTATAAATTTGTTTCTTTCATAATTATGAGTTTCATGTGAGTTTGTGTTTTTTAAATCTGATATGCATGTTGATGTGACTTTAATTTTAGTTTTGTTTAGTATTAAATTTTACCGACCACTCTGTTTTGAACATATTTTCTAAACCTTGACAAGGTAGTATTTTCATATGATTATGTTGTGATTCAGTGATATTTGTATCCATTATGGGATATTCATCTCAGCGGAAAAGTCAATGGATCTGTGGAAAGATGCAGTGGTGTAGATCAGTGAGTCATGTCTAAGAGATGCCATCCATACTTCAATTTTTCTCATCCCTGTATAACGGATAACATAAATATTGATGAATGTGCATCGGCTGATGGAATGAATGTCTGCAATTTACAAGCATAGAGGAGAAACATAAGATACACGTCTCATTTAGGGCTCAATGAGGTTTGATCCTAGTATTTTTTTTACTAATGAATTCTATAGCATGATAAGATGTATGGTTAATGAATAAAAAAGTTTTTATTGTTTACAATTCAAGGGGTAAATGATAGTCATAATCATGTTCTTGAGTTTTATATATTTGTTTTTTGCAATAAATATAGTGATGATTCTATTTTGAACAGAGGGAATTCCATCAAATTTAATATAAAAACACACACCAACATTCAAGTATTATGTAAATGCTGCTATTCTGTAAATTCCATACTATTTTAACAGAGGAAATTCCAACCTTTCGGGTAGTGGGATTGGGGGGTTTTCTTTAATGTTTCGTTACATTTATGGATTTATTGGTAAATTTATGGATTTCTTTGGCTTTTCCTGACACTCTTATGTGTTCCCTTCACTACAATGCTCCATATGGATGTCTCATGGATCCTGTCCATGGTTTCTCCATGCTGGTGGATTTCCTTGCATATTTTTCCTATTTCCCCCTTTGCAGTTTCATTTTTTCTGGGTTTCTGATCTTATATTAAAATAGTGAGTTAGGGTTAATCGATGGTTTTCTCTGGTACATGTACATTATCTAACTCAGTAATAGTGTACCGGGGTGGGGGGAACTATTTTATGGTGGAAAATGGGTTGGAATCAATGGTGTAGCTCTGATTATGGATTTTTTTTCCAGGTTATCTAGTTCTCCACTATGGTGGTGCTGCAATGTCCTTTTTGTTATTTGCTTCAGGTTTTTTGTGCATTTTTTTACAGGGTTATGCTTGACAAGTGTCATCTAAAAAATTCTTGATCTTGTGATTGAACCTACAGATATGCATATCCCTTGGAGATTGTAAATTCTAATATCATCAGACACCTTGCTATCCCAATATAGGCTATCCCAACATAGTGGGCCTGATAGCTTCCAGTTTCACTTCACTAGTGACCCATGTGGATTTCCCCTTTCTGTTTAAGCTGTAGGTTTTGTTCTCTATATCACCTTTGTTAAATTTTTACCCTTTTCCATTTAAATTTGGATCTTTTATAAAAAATAGACATGGATAGAATCATTTTTTATGATTATTATCGAATTCTCATAGTGTTTATTAATATCATTGTGAAATAATATTCTCTTAATTAAAATAAGAATTGATTTTATAGCAATAAGAATTGATTTTATAACACCGTGCGAATGCATGGGCAAGTACTAGTTCATTAAATATTTATCATTATTAAAGATAAAATTTTATTTAATATCTTACATTTCCATTCACTAAAAAATGATAACATCGCTCGCACATACATGTGAACTACCACCTCCACGAAGAGATGTGACTCTTTTTTCATCACCAAAACACACATATGATATATATAAGTTTATTTATAGAAATAATATTATATTTATCATATAATTATAATATTTAAGAAATAAAATAATACATATCTTATTTATATAATGATCATTGAAAAATGAAAATGTTACTCCAGCGAACATATGACCCTCCATCTCTATGAGTGTAATATTGTTCATTTTTCACAAACATAATTGATTATTTGTTTTAAAAGTATAATAGATTTATAAAAATTATAATTATTTTATAATTATTATTCTTGAAATGATGGAACAATTACACCTTTGACCATAGTCAACTTGCCAATGTCATTTTGGACTTATAAACCAAATATTATCAAAACATCAGACATAAACATAACTGATTAAGTAATTTTTTTATGACATGGTAATAAATAAATTTAAGAGAATAATAAAATGGAAAAATTTTATCAAGAAATTAAATATTTAATATGAGTTTATTATTCATAAAGGTAAAAAATATATGTGACGATTCAGACTTGAGGTAAGTGACACTTTAAATTAAAACATTTTTTTTAATGTTATAATGATTTATTATCAAAATATTTCTCTTACAAATCCTTGTTTTTAAAATTTTATTAATGTATTTATATGGAAATAATAAAACTATAAAAGTAATTTTATACCAATTTCTTTCAAAGGTTTTCAAAAAATGAATCTTTTTACAGAATATTATACTTTCTTTACAAAAGAGAGAAATATTTTATTTTAACATATACAATGAAATTTTTTTTTACCACCACCATAACCATGATTTTATGTTTAGATTCATTTAAAAGATTTCATGTTTTCATAAAATAAAAAAACCCTTTCCATTTTTTTGGTATTTTGGTATTGAAAATGGGTTTTTAAAAGAATAGGGTATTTTGATATCTGAAAGTGTTTTACACTTGGATTTATAATAGTTTTTCAAGGGTTTTATCAATGATACAGTCCTTGGATATTGTTTACAAAGGGTTGAACACATTATATCTCACAAGTGATCCTAAAATAGCTTATACAGATGGTGTTCCCAGATAGTGCTACAATGCATTGGGTAATGATTATGTTCTCAGAAGAATTATATTTGAAGTCAACTGTATGGTTATTCCAATTGTAAGGATTTTGTAAGGGTTTCAAGATGATTATGTACCATGGAACCTATGATAATTCTCTATTATTTTTTATTAATTTTCATGGAAATAATTTTATTTTAGAAGGTAATATAATGATATTTTAATGAAAAAATTATGCTCTTTTCAGAAAAAAATGAGTGTTTTTAAGAAAATATTTTTTCTTGGTTTTTATTTTTTATGGGAATAATTAATTTAGTATTTTTATGTACCTTAAAAGATCTTATTGTGCTCAACAAATTTTATAATTTTTTTCATAGATATTTATGAATGATTAGGGACAAGGATAAAGTCAATATAATTTTTTGAATATTTCACATGAAAATAAAACATATTTCATTTTAGAGGTTTTGTTTGGTAGGAAAAGTGGATACTGTGAATAAGTGTCCACTTTGTAATATATGGTATTATTATATAATATTTATTACCTAAATATCTAAAAATATCTACCTAAAAGTTATTTGGGAATGAATGAAAGTGAATTCTAGTTTAAATTCACTAGAATATACAATGTTTAAGGAGAGGTCCTTATAGTTGGTATTAGTGAAAGGTTTAGATAATTTCATGGGTTATGATAATTATAATAGAACACCCTTAAAATATTTTACCTAATGGTTAAATAGAAATGATTTAGAATTCAAATATTACCTTGTTTATTCATATAAAATATCTTGAAAATGTTTTTTTGCAGAGAAAACAAGGAGACAGTCTTAGGAAGGCACCAAAAGGATGATATTCTTCAAAATCGGCAACCCAGAATGACCATAATTAGAACCAAGTAGTCTTTTGTGGTGATGCATTATTTTATTAAAGCTATAAATGGTGGTATAATCCATTTTAGAGCGCAAGTAGATCTAATAAAGAGGAATATGATGATAATATAGCATTTTATGGACAACATCCTACAACATTCAGTGGCTCTTCTGACCCAGTGGTAGCCGAAGGATGGATCAATTACTTAGAGAAGATATTTTAAGTCATGGGGTATTTAGAACAAAAAAAGTTAACATTTTCCATTTATCATTTTGAATGTGAATATGATCAATTATGGTATTTGGTTAATAATACCAATGATATAGATGTTCTTGATTCCATGTATTGGGACACATTTAAGAATATATTACTTGATAAATATTTCCCTAAGGGTTTTAAACTCATTTGGATAAATAATTCCTGGAATTGAGGCAAAAGGATGAAGATTCTGTAGCTTTGTATGAAATAAATTTTACTATATTGGCCGGAAATGTACCTGATTTTTTCCAGGATCTTGATAATAAGATTAATCGATCTTAATTTGGGTTGAGACCAAAATATCAAATGAAATTAGATTCCAATGAATTCAAAAGCTATGAGAAACTTGTTTGGTATTTTAAGAAGGTAGAAATGGAGTTCTCCAATGATCATGAAGTCCATGAAAAAAAGTACAAAAAATGTTCAGATGGTAGGAAATGGTTAATAATTCATCAAATAAATCCAGAGGTAAGAAAATTAAGTTATTATCTTGTGATAATTGTGGGAAAAATCATCATGGGAATGTCTAGTAAATTCTATAAAGTTTTACTGGTGTGGTAAGTTTGGTCATAGGGATCGTGACTGCAAAGAAAACAATCCTGAACAATAAAGTAATGGGGTAATTAATAGACATCCTTCAGTTAGATGTTTTAGTTTCAATGAGTTGGGACATTATGATAACATGTGTCCAAAATTAGTTACTTAGGATAGAAATCATCATGAATGAAAGCAGAAAGGCATGGAAAAATATTTTTCTACTATGGTTGATGCATGGCTATCAAATAGAGTTGTGAGAGCTTTTTTATTGGTTTAATATATTTTTTTTCATGCCCTATTTGACTCTGGATCTTCACATTATTTAATTTTTTATAAATTTTCAACCAAATTGAAAATATTATCTCATGAAAGTATGATATAAATTTTGGTAAAAACTGTGGGTGGAAATATTAAAGAAAATAAGATTTATAGGAATCTTCTTATTGTAATATATTAAATAGCCTTTTATAAAAATCTTGTTGAACTTACCATGGTAGAGTTTTATATTATTTTTGGTATGGATTGAATTTTAGTTTATCATGCTTCAATAAATGGAATATCAACCAATTTTTTTGTTCAATGATTTCATACCTTTGATAACCCACTAACAAGATGGAAAATTGATTAGGGAAGGTAGTAAATGTTACTTATAATATGTTTTTAAAAATAAAAAAACTGTTCACATTAGTGATGTACCAGTAGAGAATGAATATATGGATTTTTTTCCAAAAGAATTGCCTGGTATTATTCCAAATTAGTAGGTTGAATTTATTGTTGACTTAGTGCCTAATGTTAAGTATATTTCAAAACACCCTTATTGAATGACCCAAGTAGAACTTTATGAATCAAAAATTCAATTACATGAGTTTATAGATAAAGGTTTTATTCATTCTATCACTTCACCATGGGGTGCTTTTGTTTTGTGTTTTAAGAATAAGGATGGACCCATGTGACTTTGCAATGATTATAGAGTCTAGAATAACATCACCACTGAAAAAAGTACCATTTTACCCATGTCAATTAATTTTTGGATCATCTCTAGGGATCACAACATTTTTAAAGATCGATCTCAAGTTGAGGTACCATCAATTGAAGCTAAAAAAGGTAGCTATTCAAAAGTCCATTTTTTAGACTAGATATGATCACTATGAGTTTGTAGTTATTCCCTTTGGGTTATATAATGCACCAAATATATTTTTAGATATATTGAATAGATTTTTACATGAGTTCTTTTATAATTTTGTTTTTGTGTTTTTATGATATATTGGTATACTCTAAAATTCATGAGGATCATGAATTATACACAAGGTTTGTTTTGAAAACCTTAAAAGAAAAGAAACTATACAAAAAATTTAGTAATTTGTGAATTTTGATTGAAACATATTTAATTCTTTGGCCATAATTTTTCTGAATATAGCCTAACTATTTACCCTACTAAAATTAATGTTTTTGAGGAGTTTCCAAGAACAAAAAAAGTCATAAAGATTCGCATTTTCTAGGATTAGTTGGTTAATACTAGCAGTTTGTTGAGAATTTTACTCAGGTTTCTAGCCCACTGACTATGTTAACATGAAAAGGAGTAAAATTAATCTAGACAAAATAATGTGATGAATGTTTTCAGGAAATAAAAAGATTATTGGTGAATCCTCCAGTATTGGATACACCCTCCAGAAAGGGTTACTTTTCATCTACAATGATTCTTCTTTGAAGTGTCTTGGGTATTTCTTGATTAAGAATGTTTAAGTAAATGCTTATTCTTCCCAGAAACTAAATCATCTTGCATTAAATTATCCTACACGTGATCTATAAGTAAATATTTTTTTTTAATTTAAGAATTTTAAGGCATTATTTATATGTTAAAGTGTGAAATATATACTGACCATAGAATTTTGAAGTATATATTCACTCAGAAAGAGTTCAACATGAGGTAGAGAAGATGGTTATAACTAATCTGGTATTATTATTTCATGATCTATTACCACAATATAAAATAAAATAAAGTATCCAATGATTTGTTTCAGATAAAAAATTCCACATTAACCATGTTATGTTTAGAACATGACCATTGGTTAATGATTTGATGAATTTTGGCATTGAAGCTATGGATGGAAAAAACTATCCTATTTTGTTTCAGGTGTCACTAAAATAATCTCTATTAGAAATAATTAAGCAAGCTCAGAAGGAAGACTACGAGTTATAGGAAAAGGTAGGATTGGGTAAGAAGGGTAAGTATCCTAAATTTAATGTTGAAAAATAAAGTGTTTTGAGGATTGGAAAGAGATTATGCGCAACTTGAATTTACCATTTGATGAGAGAGTTTTTGAGTGAAGCTCATAGTTCCTCATCTTACATTCATCCAAGTAGCACTATGGTGTACAAAGAACTTTTGGATTATTACTAGTGGGATGGAGTGAATTAAGATATTACAGACTTTACTATGAAATTTTTAACCTATAAACATGTTAAAGTAGAATAAAAATTACCAAATTTTTTTCTTCAGCCTTTTCTAGTGCCTGAGTATAAATGAGAAAATATATCCATGGATTTACTGGTGGGATTACCAAATACTTCTCAAGGTAATAATGTGATTTAGGTTATTATTGATCGATTAAATAAATCTGAGCATTTACTTACCATTTTAGATACTATGTAATTGGATAAAATTTCTTGATTGTATCTCAATGAGATAGTCAGGTTACATAGAGTTCCTCTATCTACTATATCTTATTGTGATTAAATATTGAATTTCAATTTTTTGAAAGGACTTAAGAAGTATTTGGTTGTAGAATTAAATTTTAGTACACCTTTTCTTCCTCAATATGATGGAGAATCCAATAGAACAATTCAGAACTTGGAAGGTATGATTTGATATTGTTAAATGGATTACTAAGGAAGTTGGGATCATAAAATTTCTTTAGTTTAGTTTTCTTATAATAAATGTTTTTATTCTAGTATAAATATGGAACCTTTTGATGCTTTATATGAAAAGAGGTGTTTGACTACACCTTGTTGGGATAAACTATGAGAAACGAAGTTGATGAGACTAGAGGTGGTTGAATAAACATTTGATAAGGTGAGTATGATTCAACAATATATGAGTTATGGTCAAAGTAGGTAGAAAATTTATATAAATAATCGGTGGAAAGATCTTTCCTCTGAGGAAGAAGATCATGTTTTTTATTAATGTATCTCCATTAAAAAATGTGATGCATTTTGGTAAAAAGGGGAAGCTTAGTCCATGGTTCATTGGATAGTATGAAATCCAGTAGAAATTTGGATCATTTTCTTATAGATTATCCTTGACTCCAAGTTTATCCCAAACACACAACATTTTTCATGTTTCAATGTCAATAACATATGTGTTAGATTCAACTCATGCTTTGATCCCAGTGGTAGTTGAGTTAGAAGATAACCTTTCGTATGAGGAACAAACTCTTTAGATTCTTGGAAATAGAGAGTATTTATTGTGGAATAAGGTGACCCACTAGGATAAGGTTTTGTGGAAAAACCATATCATTGAAGAAGAAACATTAGAGTCTAAAAATGTTATGAGGGAAAGATATCCCAACCTGTTTAATAAGTGAATAAAATTATGAGGATACAAATTATAATAGGGGAAGAATGTAACAACCCAGATATTGTCAAGATAAATAATTTTCATGTCTTATTAATATTCTTTATTTATATATTATATAGTTATATTCATTATAAAAATATTAGCTAATTTTCTGGTCAAAAGGAGAAGGATTTATTTCTAATTAGATTTTCAAGTATTATATTATTTTATCATGATTTAAAAAATATATAAAATTAATTTGAGAAATGAATTTTTTATTCACTATTTCAAAATTATCTTAGGATTATTTCTTTTAAATTTCTTAAAAATATTTATTTTTCAATGAATAGTGAAAATACTAATTTTTATTGAATATTGGATCACTTTTAATGTTTTTACAATGTCAAATTATATTTTTGATTAGTGTCAATATGTTAATAGTTATTATGATTTAAAATAATCAAATTATATAATTTTAAATTAAGTTTATTCTTAAATTTAGTATAAAAATATTTTACACCTAAAAAATTGCATTTTTTTATAAAACCGTTTTTTTTCGTGTTTTGCTGGTTTGATTTTAAATTAAATTCTGAAAATTATATATTTTTAATTTTAAAAAATTAATTAATTTTTTGTAATTATAAGGATGAAATTTTTTATATATTTTCTTTTTATTTTTAGTCATTATGAATAGTATCCATAATAATTTTTGTTACGACAATAAAGGGAAAATAAAGTATTTAAGGGTTAAAAATAAAATTATAAGAACTATAAAATGACACTAAAACTTAAATTAATTTTATTTAATGATTAAATTTTGTCAATACCCATCCAATATTTGGTTATATTGTATTTTTTTTACATTTATATGTTATTATAACCTTTATAATAGTTTATTTAAAGAAAAATCATAAATGTCACACTCTTGTTTGTAATAACAATAATATTTTTAAAATGGGAATAACTAGAGACTATGTAAGATTATTAATATATTTTTTAAAATATAAATGATTTATATCCCTCTTGGTAATTATTTTTAATTTTTAGTGAATAAATAATTACCTTAAATTCTTACACAACACTGACGCAGTAATTATTCAATTGATGGAAAAATAAAATAAATGTTATAAAAAATATTTAAAGAAATATAAATTTAGATAATTAATGCAATAAATGAATTTTATAGAATAATATAATATTTTAGTGATGCAATAAAATATTTGGTTCAAATTTTAACTATTTTCTTGATGTCATTACTGTCAAAGTAATTAGTATTTCTAGAAATTGACTTTATTGCTATTTTATAATAAATAATATTTCATTAAATGATATAAAATTCCTAAAAATATTAGATTCATATATTTTATTATTATATGGTTTATAATATCATTCAAAGTCCATTTATGGGATGTTTTTCCATTTATAGTAACTATCTTGACCCTCGGAGAGTAAAAATCCTTATTGTCACGATAAGTGTAAAATGGGTTTTTGGGGGTTAAAACCAAAAGATACTGGTAAAAACATAGTAAAAAGTTGTCTAATTTTCATTTTATGAGATTATTTAGATCCAAAATCATCCTATATTTTAACTTAATTAGTTTTTATCCATATATAATTGAAAATTAATTTATATTAATTTAATATTTTTGAGAAATTCCAAGAGTGCCCCTTCCCCCTCTTAAAAAAATAAATTTCTTATTCCCTTTACATCACACTTAAAAACCAATTTATTTGAAAATATATCTAGAAAAATCCAATATTAACATCCCTACCCATGTTATAGATGCATTATTTATGGATTAGTAGTAACCTTAGTGGTATTAAGGTGCCAAGCATAGAAGCTTGTCCGGAGAAGAGGTATCGTTCTTAAACAATTGTTTCTGTTTCATTTATTCTTAGACCAACTTAAAATATTTATTAAACATTATTATATAATAAAAACAATTTATTATATATTCTGAGGTGATTTTATATTAATTTAACAATCTATATCCATCTCAACTTCCATCATATTGAAACAAAATCATCATTCAAGTGTATAGCGGACTGCCGCCTTGTGAACCGATGTAATTCGTTTTCAATCAATGTATATAAAGACTGGTTATAATGATGTAATTAATTTATATTTATATGATATTCATGAAATATTTATCATTTTAATATATAATATATAATTTACTTTCTCACTATCCCATTCACTAAAAAACTACAATGTTGCTCATGCGTACGTGTGCACTACCACCTCGACGAAGCAATGCGATTCATTTTTCATCACCACATAACATGAATGATATATATAAGTATTTTTAAATAAATATTTTGATATTTGTTATATAACTATCATTTTTTAAGATAAAATAATACTTACCTTATTTCCGTAATTATCATTGAAAAATGGAAACGTTACTCATGTGTACGTACGACATACCATCTCCATGATTTTAACATAGTTCATTTTTCATAAAAATATTACATTATTGGTTTTAAAAGTATAATTGATGTATAAAAATTATAATTATGTAATTATTGTTATAACGAAGATTATGGAATAGTGATATCTTTGACCATAGTCAACCAATAAAATCCTTTTTGGACTTATGAATCAAATACCATCAAAAGGCCTGACATAAACTTAAATGATTAAGTAATAATATATGACACGGTAATGAATAAATTAAATTGAATAATAAACTTGAAAAATGTTATAAATAATTTAAATTAAATATAAAGGTAATTTTATACCACTAACTTTAAATGTTTCTCAAAAAGTAATCTTTTATAGAATGTTTGACTTTCTTTACAAAAGACAAAAGGAATGTGCTATTTTAACGTATAAGAAGACACTGACTTTTTTTGATGCCACAAAAAATATTTTAAGTTTGTATTACTTTACAATATATCATTTTTTCTTCAAATAAAAATAATATTCCTCTTTTTTTGATATTTTGGTATTGAAAATGGGTTTGTTAAAAGAAATGGGTATTTTGATATCTGATTTTTTTTCACATGGGTTTAAAAGATTTTTTCAAGGATTTTATTTAGGATATGTTCCTTAGACATTTTTTAAAAAGGGTTGATCCAATTATATATCATAGGATAGCCCTATATATATTATATGATGGGTTTACCTAGATAAAACTCCATTATATTGGGAAATTATTATGTTCTCTGATGAATTGTATTGGATGTCTGCCACATGGTTATTCCAATTATAAGAGTTTTGAAAGGGTTTTAACATGATGACATCTCAAAGAACCTACATGAATTTTATATGATTTATAACTATTTTTTAGGGATTTTTTTATTTCAAAAGGTAAGATAATGATAATTTTAAAGGAAAAATGATGCTATTTTCAGATGAAAAGGTATGTTTTTAAGAAAAGGTTTACATGGATTTTTTAGGTTTTTCAATGAACTAACAAATTTATACTTTTATGTCCCTTATTACCATTATTGTGATAATACCATGTTTTAAAATATTTTTCATATGTATTTAAGGACAATTAGGGACTAATATGTGCTCAATATAAAATTTATGAAGATATATCATGAGGGAAAAAATATTTCTTTTCAAAAGTTTTTTTGGTGTAAAAAATAGATTTTGAGTAGAAGTTTCCACTTTGTAATATATGCGGTTGTTATGTAAGAGTTTTTAAATAAATATCTAAAAATATAAATCTAAAAGATCTTTGGAATTCAAGAAAGTGAATTCTTGTTTAATTTCACTAGAATATATAATGTTTAAGGTGGGTTCCTTACATAAATTCATTTTAATTTTCAAACTATAATATTTCTTGGAATCAAAAAATTATTTTTTATCATCTCTATTATAGTGTGAAATAGGTTTATTAACCATTAATAATAAATAAATATCATCCAATGGTTCTATTACTTTATCTTTAGTTTTCTTTATCATTTATCTTAAAATGGAAGATGTTTCATACAATCTATTGTATTATTCCATGTTTTCTTTCACCCACAATTTTTTTCAAGAAATATTGGGACATATTTCTTGGTAAATATCTCTTGAAATTTATGTTCCTATTCGTGTGAGAAAAATGATTTGGATTCAATATTTTATTATTTTATTTATTTTTGTTTATCCATTTTTAATTGATCCAATTAAATAGATAAAAACTTAGTGATAAACTTAGATTTCATAGATCTTGCACATGGGTTATTTACACTTTTTGTGTTACCCTTTTTGGGAAACTCTTTTACCTCTTCTTTAGGAATGTCAAAAATTAAAATACTCCTTTTATCTGTCTCTTGAATTAATAACCTTCTTGTCTTATGCTGTAATCCCTAATTTTTATTTCCATGTATTGATTTTAATGATCCATGGTGTCTCTCATTTTATTAGAGTACAAAATATCCCCTCTATTTATAAAACCTTTACATCATACTTTTTAGTTTTTTAGGGAATCACTTACTTAGATATTGCGTTTTGAACTTCATTTTTTCCTTTTATTTCATATAGAATCTTGTACTTCATTTCTCACTTTATTTTTTTTCTATTGTGGAATTTTTTCCCTTTTATCATATGAATTATGGAGTATTGGTGAAATACAACATTCATAATTTCTATGAAAATTGTTATATAAGTAATCATAGAGGTTATTTTTGGATTTAAATATGTTTTTAAGTGCATATTTCTCATTTTTTGTGTGATATAATTTTGAATAGTAGATGTTATTATTCTTTAATATTTTTACCCCTTGATTCAAGACTGATAAGAAATTCATAAAATGACATACTATTACAACATTCAATGTGCCTATAATAAAACTTCCAAAAAAACTAACAATAGCTTATAAATATTATTCTCCTCATTTCTGTTATAATGTGTCCACTTTTTTTAGATTGTGATTATTATTTTTAGTTTAAGACATTATCCTTTTGGGTTTATTTTGTGTAGGATATATTCTTGGACATTATAACACACACCATTTATATATTGGACTATTTACTAGAATTTTTATATATCCATATTTTTCTAGATTTTAATCTGAAATCTGTAACAAAAAATGAAATAGAATTAGAACACAAAATTATTTCTGGGTTGTGGGACATGTTTTTAGTTGATCTTTTTATGGTTTATTATAATTTTATTTCAATATATTCTTTCTACTATCATAAGTTGTTGTTAGGGATGTTTCGTAAATAACAGACTAGGTGAAAACTCTTTTCTTCTCAATAGTTTGGGATGTTTTTACTGGTGTTGTTTCTAGATTTCTTAATTTTTTCTAAATCATAGGATACTTCATGTTGAGGGAGTTTCTATCACTCTTAAAAGACCTCATGATTTATTCCCCATAATTAATCAACCATTTTATCTCATCGTTGTTATTTTTTATTGATTCTTGTATAGAGTTATCAGTATCTTTTATACTTTTTTTTTATTTTACCTCTATTTGATATTTTTAAACATTTTTAGAGGTATTATAAAATTTTATAAAATCTTGGATCACTTATTCAAGAATTTGTTTTATAAAAAATTTTCCAAAATTATTTCTTTGAAATATTTTGTCAATCAAGGATATATTTTCGCTAAAAATTAGTAATTCATGTTCCATTACATCAATAAGGTCTTTGAGAGCCTTATACTTTTAAATTTTTCTATAGATAATCTTCCATTTCTTTAATTTATTTTCCTAGATGGGAGTTATTATTTGGAATTCCATTGAACAAAACCTAGAATATATATGAATACTTTAATAGAAACATTATTAATGTACCTTTAAAATTAGGAGTGGAAATACTAAAGAGTTTTAATAGAATCACCATTTTCATACTCTAAACAGAATTAAATAGTCTCTTAGAAAATATCACTTCCAACACATTGATCAACTTAAATTAGTGACAGATCCTTGTTTTCCTTCTTCAATAATTTTTTCAATTTAATTTAATATTTTTTTCGTTTTATTTTTGGGTGTTTTGTCTGAAAATTCTTATTCGGCTTAAATTGGAATAGAGATTGAGTTCTCCATCCAAGGCACTTAATTTTTTTCTTGAATCTTAAAATTAATTAATCATAATAAAAAAATTAGAGCATGAATTTTAGATCTAATTATGGGTGAACCTGGATTAACTCTAATACCAGTTGTAAATCTTAATTCACTCAACCATCACTTTATCATGAAATTTAGATATAAGAAAAAACAAAAAAATTCAATATTTTTATAACATTTGGATCCTCTTAGAAAATCCACCATTTTCTATGTTCAAATTTGTAGACTTTAAATATTTTATAATTACTTTAATTTTAAGTGTTAAAAATTTCAGTTCAAGTCACACACAATGGTTGGTATAGTATCATTTAAATCTCTCATATGGGTATCATCCACATACCAAATGTATGGAATTATTTATACTGGTTCCAATATTCTTCAAGGGAATTATTTATACTAGAACCAATAGTTATTTTAGTTACCTCCATGAACCAGTGAATAATACTTTAACCACCAAATAATGATTAACATATACACATGTAAGATGGACTTGTTCTCCACTCGGACTCACTTTGATTATTTAGTCACAATGGTTCTTCAAGAGTCTTAAAAAAATGTAGAAGTTAGTAAAACATTAATCTCCTTATCGAATTTTTTCTTCTTCTTTAATGCACATGAACTGTGGAATGCATTGGTATTATATTTCTTTAATACCTAACAAATATTCATATGGTAGTTGTATCGGGTTCCCTCTCTTCAACTAGAAGGAATATCGTCAGATTTATTCAACATCAAAGGGTTTATCAATATCAATATATTCATATTTATCTCATATATGTATATATTTATATTCATAGAGAAATATCATAAATATCTATATAACTTTATTTTCATAATATTCTAACATTGATGCTCTAAAAATATTAGTAGTTGATGTTTCTCATTAGAAATTGGTTAATAATATTTATTTTAAATTCTCAAGTCAAAACTTCCTTTTTGTTTTTCTTAAGTCTCAAATTAATTTTCTCATGTGTAATTTGATTATTTGTGTCTTAATCTTCTCCAAAAAACCAACTGGTATTTAATTTATTTAATGCCTTAATGAATCATGCTAGAACATGACATGTCCTAAGGTGTGGAGCTCCCCATGTTGGATCTCTTTTTATTTATATCTTTGAGGGATTATTAAAATGGTCAACAGAAATAGACCAGGATATAGTCCTTTTCATTTCTATTCTAATACTTCTCATATTCTAAATACACCAAAACCTTCTCCATGACACATCTTAGATCCTAATTTCTCATAGGTGGACATTTTTTCATGAAATGATCACCGAAATAACAATCTCAATGTCCTCTTTCCCATTTCCGTTATAGTCTTAGAAAAAATAATTCATGAATCCTCCACATTGTCTAAAAAATATGGAAACTTAACCATAGCATGGTAATATCCATCTCATAGTGATCATGGCAATAAAAATGGTGTGCCCAACTTCATCTTCATATTTTACTATAGTGTAGAGCTCATCTCACCACCAGTGCCTTCTTCAGCTGGTTTTCCTTCAATATTTTCTTGTATTAAAATTAAATTATGAAATTTAATCCATGAAGATAAGTAAAATAACATCATCTAAATTATTCTTTTATTTCACTAGAATAATAATTCAAAAAATATCCTCACATGTCATAAGTCTTTGTAAGTCTTCTAGAATCTCTCATATAAGAAAATTATGAAGTCATACAACTTAGTAATTGAGTCATGAATACTATTCCTAAATGTAATATAAGTTCCTATTGAAATTTATACATAAAAATTATTAAAAAAAACATAATCCTTTATGCTTACCCTTAAATAGGCCAGTTTAAGATTATGCAAAACTGGTTTACCTTTATGTAGATCCAGATCAAATTTGCATAAAAAAAATCTATTTCAATTGAACTTTATACAAATTCATGTTTTCATTGAATGAGATTTATGAAAACCTTTACACATGGTTCAAATGACCTTTACACATACACAAAGATGTTTACACAACTTCATCTCATCCTTACAAAGTGCTAATTCATGTTTATATGACTCAATTTCATCCATAAACCTGAATGATATTTACAAAACTCCTCTACCATTTTTAATTTTTTTAATCATACTTATACAACATATAATAATGATTAAAATGTAAATATTCATCTACACACACATTCTAGGACTTTTCCATTTTCAATGCCTCCAATACTGAAATTTTGTTATTAATTCCAATTCATCTTAGAGATTCTTCAGCATATCTCAAGACCTTATCGACCAACTCAAATCATATAAAAACTATTATAGACCAATGCTTCTATTAATCATAGACCATTTTATTGTATTCACTTTAAGAATAGATCTCAACTCATCACATTTAAAGGCTTATTGAATATGTATTTACAGGTTCTTTATAGTGTATTTATTCATTTTTTCTTTTATGTATATAATGAAATCAACTATCTCGATCATATTTATCAATAACCTTTGAATTTACATCTCCACCACCTTATTGACAACAAAATACAACATATATAATTCTATAGTTATTAACTTATAGACTTATGCTTGGAAGTCTTCAGCCGAATGATATATGTGATTATTAATTATATTCTTAATTTATTATTATTTTTCATAAATGATTTATTTTATTAAATTTATATTTATTTTATATTATTTATGGTATCATGGATTCCATATGGTATCCCTATTCTCCAGACTCACCCATATTACCGCACAATGATGTTTTCCTCCACCACATGAATTATGATTCTCATTAATTTTTACATGGTTGAGTGGTACCATGTAGATAAAGTTATGAGATATTTCATGTTCCTTAAACCCATTACCACACCACACAATTAGTTATATTCACCTCATTTACTAAAGATGTGAGGGAATAATTTTTTTTACTAGTGGTAATATCATGAAAAATACATTGAGATGTGAGACAAATGCCAGTAGTCTAGATTATAGGGGATATTCATGGAGTGAATGAATTTATCACAGTATCTAGATTATATTACCTAGTTCCACATGATCTTATTGTTATATATAATGTGTCACAAATCAGGATATCATCACATGGTAGTAGATCTCCCCCTTTTTAAAATATTTTTTATTAAATATAATTTATTGCACAATTGTTTTAGGATATGTGTATCACTTGCTTCATACACATCTATTATCTTGTATAGGTATTCACATTTGATTATAATTATTTTCATAGATTAGTAGTAGTGCTATTCCATCCTATAGATTCAATTTATCATAGAATTTTCTGTGATGTGACAATCAATGATGATTACCATGTTAATGTAATAAAGGATAATGAGACTCATCTAGACATTCCACATAATGATTTAGAATATGAGGTGGATGAATATAATGATCATATAGACAATCCTAAACTTCTTACTATAGATAAGAAATAGGCAATACTTATAGAGGTTCACAACACTTTTACTAGTAATTCTATTGTACGCTCCCTTACTTTATCTGCTTATGTTGTAGTGATAATTGATGAATGGAGTATAATTGACTCTATATTATTCCCTAGTGTTGAGATAACTATTAAAAAACAACAATTTTATACCAACATGGGAGTATATTTTATCCCAAAAGTTTCTTAATCCCACATGTGAGATATTTCTTTCCTGCAACCATTTTCCTTCTAGGTAAGAAAAGGTACATGAAATGAGACTTCATATAAACAAACTATCACATTGGATGATGTAGAGGTAGTTATAAAAGTTACTATATATTAAAATAATATTCCATATCATAGAAATCGATAGAAATATTATGGTAACACTATATATAAACCGGGCTATAACACATGGGATCATCCTAGATAGTGAAAAAGAAAACAACGACACTTTTACCACTATTCATAAATTTTAAACTGAAATAGATATTATATATTTATTTCATTTTTACTATTATGTTATTTTAAAAAATACATTTTCTAATTAATTAATATAATTAATAATTTGACCTAATAATAATTCATTGAGGTCTGATAGATAGATCAGAGACCCATTAATATCAAATTTTATTAATCAAAAGAAGAAAGAGTTGGAATAAGAAGATCTCAGAGACGAGTGTATATATCACCCCTAATATTGGATAAATGTAAAGGAAGAAATGAATAATCTAGAGAGAAGGACCAAAATTAATTCAAATATTCAACTGTATGCTTAGACAAGCCATCATCCACCATGGTCACCTCCCTATAGATGTTAGTAAATTCAAATTTAATTGAACCTAATTAATCCAAAAATGATTCCCATTCAGTGAAGATATTCCATGGGATCATTGTTGATAGATTATAGAAAATATTTACCATCTTAGTAGTGTCACTCTCAATATATAGATTACCCTATCCAAAATAATAATCAAACTTAACAGCATAAATCATATCCCAAAGCTCCACTTCAAGGGAAATGAAAGTTCCTATGTTTTTTTGGAAACATCCCTTGATAAATCCCCTATTGGTTCTGAAAATCGAACCACATACTGCATGGATAGGTGCACCATGAGATGATCCACACACATTAAACATAATCCATGATGGAAGTGGAGGAATCCACCTAACATATTTTGGAGAAGTGGGTTTTCAATAGAAACATTTAACACCCAAAATTTTCACGATGATAAAGTCATTCATTGTGTTATTCATAGGACCATTTTTTATCTTTGAATCCTTTTGAATTTCATTTAGGAAACCCACATGAAGGATTCTAATTTTTGATTTAATTTCAATGAAAATAATTTTATTTACTACTATCCATGAATAGTGAAATATAATATCTATAAAGGATAAAAATATATTTCTCACCTATGAGATATAGTCTATATTTAATAAGAAATCCATGAATTCATTCAAGATTCCATTATTTTTAAATGAACAAGGAAAGTTATGTTCACATTACTCCCATATACTACTAAAAAGGGTAATTATAGAAAAATACTTTGGTTATTTTCACCATTTCCTATTCAGAGAAAAATGTAAGAGTGGGATATCCATCTAGCCGATTGGAGTCTATATTATTTTTGAATCTAGTTGAGACATAACTTCAAGATAAGGAGATAACTTGATAGAGGTATGAAAGGCTTTTTGAAAAGATTCATCCATCAAGGTAACTCTTTACTAAAACAAAAAAATGGTAAAAAAGCTATGGATTGAGAGAGCTTAGTTTGGATAGACACTAGAAAAGAACATCCTATTCCCTGAAATTGAAGGAGTTAATTTCATTCTATGTCCATGAAGGGAGAAAGTTCCAAACCTGTTCCATATGAGAAAGAGTATCATAAATATAAACTATAATCATGGAGTTAGTATACTAAAAAATATCAGTAATTAGAGAGCTAATCCATGAGGATGTTTAGATGTTTATATTTGAATATTAAGAGGGAACCCATTGAGTATCCTTCAAAATGTTCTTATGAGCATCTCTGATGGTAGGCCAAACTGAGGAGCCAAAAAAAATGGTTTCCCCTATGTAGATGATAAATGGTTTGAGTTAGAATATAATTAGTGGAGGCCTATTTAGAATTAATAAATTTCCATGTACAAGTGGCCACTAAGGAATAATTTAAAAGAATGATATTTTAATGCCAACCCCTCCCACGTTAGTAGGATTGGAGAATTTGTTCCAAAAACTATGAAAAGTTTCTTCTCATGGATAAAAATAGACCAAATAAATTTCTTGATTTGGGTGTCGAAGAAATTGATAAAATCCATATGACATTTATAGATCTAAAAAGAATATACAAACATAGACATAATAAAAAAATTTATAAGGAAAATCCTACCTAATTGTGAATGGGTCTCCCCTTTCCATCTAGCAGGTTGTGAGGTGATCTTTCTGGAAATACATTCCAAATATATTGGTCTAACTCTACCTAGGAAGGGAGGTATTCCAATATAAGTGAAGGCTATATCCCATTTCTTTAAATGAAAAAATTTAGAATACATATATTTTCTTTCACCAGATAGGACATTCCAGGAACAAATAATGGATTTACTCCAAGAAATTACGTATCCAAACCCCTATTAATGATGAATGAATTTGATTCTAATGGAATCCAAGGATTCATTATTAGATTCACTATATATAAGGATGTAATCAATATAAAATAGATGGTAAGGAACACAATGTTTCCTATTAGCCTTGATGGGGGTGATTTATTTCCTTTCAACTACATGAAGAAGACATTAACTAAGGTAGTACTCAACTAGGAAAAAGAGGAGAGATGATAAGGGGTCCCCTATCTTAATCCCTAGGAACAACTAAAAAATAATTTAGGTGATCTATTGAGAAAAATAGATAGCCTATAACTCCTTAAAAAAGAGTGAATAAAACATATATTTTTTTAAGAAAACCCATAATTCTGGAGAACCTCCAAAATAAAACTACAATTTAGAGTATTAAAGGCCTTTGAGGTTTCCAATTTGAGAGAAATATTTCCATTATTGCACTTATATGGGAGGATGCTAACAACTTATGGGGTAGTTTACAAATAATCCCGAATCATCATTCCTAAGATAAAACTAAACTAATTTGATAATATAATTTCATAAAAAATACTCATAATTCTAGTAGAAAAAGTTTTCTAAAAAATATTAGGAAGGACATTCCCAATGAAAATGGGTCTGAAATCCTTGACCTAAAAATCATTCTCCACTTTGGGAATGAGACTGATACATTGAGAAATGAGAGAAGGTGGAAGTTAACTGCTTCAAAATACCTCCTTGACAACCATGATAACATTTTTTGGAAGATATCAAAAAGCTTCATAAATCACTTATTAGTAAATCCATCAGGCCCTACGGTATTGTCCACATTAAGATAGAAAAGCATAGTTTCAATCTCATCACCCATGGGAGAAGTTTTGATAAATGAATTTTTCATATCTGTCACTAAATAACTAATGACATATTAAAATTGAGAGTTGAATGATTTTCTATAATACTTATTTAATATCCATTTAAAATAAGGGACTAATACATCACTTATTTTATCAAAAAATTTGAGAGTATTTATACTGACCTTCACGGTTGATATAGCCTTTTTATCCTTCCATTTTCTATGAGTGATGTGAAAGAATTTGGAATTTCTATCTCTTCCTTTAATCTAAGGGAGATTGAGTTGTTCCTTATAAAAACAATCCTTCCTCTTTAATAGGGTATTAATAATATGGGAACTCTTGATATCATTTTTATAAGTATTATCCTACATGGAATTCATATTCTGAATTTCAATAAAGTCATTATCAACCTTGAAGATTTTAGAATCCATATTATAATACATGGATTTGTTCCAATACCAAAGAAAAGATTTGGTCCTCGTGATATTCTTGGAAAATCTCTTAAAGACATCAAATATCTCATAAATAGACCATTATGAGGAAACCAAATCCTTGAATTACTCATAATATAGACAAGAATTATTAAATATGATAGTAGTCTGAAAGGACTTCCTTGTATTGGTGACTGAAAGGGGAATATGGGAGTTGTAAAAGTACAATCTTGGAAGAGCTCTATAATATAGGGATGGATTCAAGTCACCACCTGAGAGGGAGATGAAGGCTCTTTCAATTTTTCTATCTTAACTTCCATTAATAGTGTACCTTGATCGAGTCTATTCAACCCTAGTAAAACTTAACTCAAATAGTAGGCATAGGTCAATGAATATTCGAAGTTATAGAGGTATAACCCTTATAAAGTATGCCCCAATATTCTCATCTGCATTTAAAACACAGTTGAAGTATCCTAAGAGAATATAGTTGTCATTGGTTTGATTTTCTATGAGTGAAAGATCCTCCCAAAGGGACCACCTCTTAATGTCGCAGTTGGATGCATAAAGCAATAATAATAATAATAATAATAAATATAATTAATTAAATAGAAAAATTATTAATTAACAATATAACTAATATTTTATTAGATAATTAATGAAGATAGTTAATAAATAATAATATATTAAATTTATTAAAAATTAACAAATAAATTAGTATAATTAGTAATTAATTGATATAATTAAGAAATATCAATATTAATTAATAATAAATGATAATAATTACCAAAAAATTCAACAGTTAATAATTATATTTTATCATATAATTTACAATGTAGTTATTAATAAAATTACTGATAATAATAAATAATATCATAAATAATGGATATAATTATACAAATATTAATTTATTTATTTGATAATTGTTTCTATTAATAATATTATTTTGTGTTGGTGTTAGTATTAATTACTATAATTGTTTAGAAAATTACTAATATTAGTAATTAATATTTTTTAATTAATTAATTATATTATTTATTTTTTAATTATTAACTATATTGTTAATAATTAATAAATATATTAATTATATTATTATTTGATAATTATATTAATAAATTATTTTTTAATGGCCTAAAATTTTTTGTGAGCCTTCCTCCACCATTATATTATTTCTAATAGTTATAAGGAGTTTTTCATAAATTTAATATATTGTTTTAAAATATATTCATAATTTATAAAAGTAATTAAATTTGTTTAAAAATGTTTTTTGGGAATATAAAAAACTTATTTGGAAGTTTTTTTAAAGTGATTAAAATTAATTTATTGGTGATTTATAATTTTTTGGATTGAATAATAAAATCTATTTTTATTATTTATAAGCTATTTGATTTGGAATTAAAAATTTTCTTAAAATTTTATACCTTTATGAAAGCCTTATACTCTTCAAAAAGGTAGCCCCAAAGTGTTGTGTGTAGGTAGTTTATAATTTTAGATGATGGAGGTTTTATATGTGAGTGTAGGAGAGTCTCATGTCATGGTTTTTCCCTTGAAGTTGTGTAAGGGTAGTTCCAACCTACCATTACGTAGCGTATGCATCATGTGTGAGGGTAGTGTGGTCTCACGTATGTGTAAAATCAACCTCACATATGGGTCGTGATTCTCACATATGGGTGTAATCTCTATAAGTGTAAAATTCATTACCCTTATTCAATTCCTACACCATATGTATGGGTAATGGTTTTATGATTAAAATCTAATTTTTTATTCCCCTGCTTGACCTGCAACATGTTTTTATAATTTTAAATGGTATAATATGGAATATCATGATTTTATATCTTTAATGAAGGGATTTAATGTGATATTTGACTTCATAAATTATAGGATATGAAATTGGGGAAAATGAGGCTAATTAAAATGAAACATATTTTAATATAACTTAATTAGGAAGGTTTGTATGAGTGTTTTGTAAATATTCAAAAATAAGTTATTTGTTATTTCTAAAACAAAAAATTCTTTTTTCCTTTCATATTTATTGATATTATTTTGATTAAGGGTTATCTAAACTTATCTTTCATGTATGTAGAGTTTTCTACAAATTCCTTTGAACCCTTCCATGAATCCCAAGTTAATTATCATCATTCTCCCTCCCAAATTCTTGTTGCTGTGTTGTGTAAAATTTCTTCCAGGTAGAGGATCTACAAACTATTTTCTTAATTATTACAGGTGTGAAATTAACATGTTTTAGTTCATTTGTTTAAATGAGTGTGATTATTTATAATCAGATAGTAACCTAGAAATACATCACATAATGAAATATTATTCAATAATTTTGAAATAAGTAAAGGAATAAGGATAAATATTAATACAACATCCTATTATTTAGTTTATTTGATGTAATTAATCACATACCATGATATTATTTTAATATATTTAAATTATCTTTAAACTAGATAATTAATATTTCTTGATATGAAAATAAATAAATAAATATTTTTTTCATGTTTTATAGATCACATGAAATGGACAATAAGAATAATTTCATATGTTAGAATAACATGTAGTAAATTGATTATATTATTAAAACTCATAATTTAATATTAAAAGATTTTTTTTAAATTTTATTCTATAATTATCATGATCTTGAATTTATTATTTATTTATAAATGAATACAAGTAATGAATAAAAATTATATACTTTTAAATATTTAGAAATCAAATGCTGCTATTGGTCTTGTTTACTTGAAATTATCACATGCTAATGAATGATAATTTATTATCATTATAGAAAATATTTAAAAAGAATACAAAGAATAAAAACATATTGTGTATTGTTATCCATATAAATATTTCAAGAATAAATAGATTATTGAAGAGAAAAAAATTATAATCTAATGATTCTTGGATAATATTTAATGTTTTGGAAATTTCATGTAGATCGATGTATATTATTTTGTAGCATGGAATTAGAGAATAATAATAACCATTAATTTAAATAATTAAAGTAAGAAGTTATAATTACAGGCTTAGTGTATATATTTTATTTTTTAATGTTAAAATAATATGTTTTAGGAATTTAGGAATTGATATATAATTATGGTAATTATAGAATTGAAATTGGTATAATTATATGTGTAGATAATCATTATTTAATGTTTAAGATTAAATAAAGGGTTGAGTTTTGAGTGATAAATTGTTCTTAGAGTATATTTATATTTCCAATTAATACATATTAGATAATGTTCTATCTTCTTGTCTATTTTTTTCTATTTTATTTTAGCATGGTTAATTTATTTAATCACACAAATAACGTAAAGTAGAATGCTGTTATAATTTAAATTAATGTGTAATTAGTAGAATAACTACTGCCCTTATTGAAATTTATTTAATATGTAATTAATTATTTAATAATATAGGTTATTGATGTGGAAAATGTAAGAACCCTGATCCCCAGCTGCCTTATGAGACACGATGTACCAAAATTTCATTACAAACATTCACAAATAATACATCATGTCCCCCTTAATACAGAGGCTCGTGAGGTTTTGGTTCTGGGAAACCAGCTGATTCTGAAAAACTTCTTTAGTAAAAACTCATACCTTAAAATTTTTTAAACAAAAATGTAGGGTGAGAAAAGTATGCCCAGTAAGGGGTTTTACAAAAACAAACTTGAAAATGATATTTCTTTACTGAAAAGAAATAGTACACTTGAAAATAAAACTTATACATTGGAAAAATAAATATCTTGCAGTGAAGAAAAATAATAACATAACATCTAATCATGATCAAAGTACGTAGTTCCAATTAGTGAAAAATAAATTTTTGTATAGAACATGACCATTAACAACATGCAGGGTAAAAAATACTACTAGCAAGGTAGTTCTGAGTGCACAAGACATAACCGAAAATGCTGCAATAATGAACATGACTGGTACACTTATCATAATGGACATATCCATATCTTATCACATGTAATAACATAAAGCTGCTATTTGAAGGATAAATTCCAATACTTGTGAGACATATCAAGTCATTCCATTAATTCTTCTGTACACACACAAGGCTCTGAACTAGGGATATCCTACTAGTCATAATATCCCATGTTTAGTCACTTATATTAAAACATAGTGAGGAAATGCATAACCCTGGACTCATGTCTCTATGTCAAGGCCTCGTTCCTTGACCTAAGGGAAAATACCCGCATAAACTGTCTTCATGAGAACTTTCGATGCATCGTGGAGCTTAATTTTACCAGTCTCCAACCTGGAGGGCTTACTTTTACCAATCCCTAACCTGGAGGGCTTACTTTAACCAGTCCCCAACCTGTAGGGCTTTCTTTTAACCGGACCGCAACCCGGCAGTCCAATACATTCCTCATATGTCTTAGGGGCTAGGAATCCAAGGAGTCACATACCGCTTTGGATACCCAATTTTAAGGTGATGTTATCTGGGGTGTCCCATACCAATCCAAATAATGGGTTATTAGATTCATTAATTAATATTTGGTGATCATCATTCTAGGTATAACACACAAGATAAGATATGGAAACCACTAAGGAAATACATGTTTAACGAAAAGTGGTACATGCATAATACAATGTGTTATATATCAGTGATGCACACACCCACTAATTCATAAGGAAAGACTTCCAAGGGGTCACATGAATTATCTTTCAAGTATGCTGATAAATTTCTGGTGAATTGGCCATTATTTAAATACATGTGAAAAGGACTATATAAAATGGATGCATCAGATTAGGTCGTGACATGAACAAATTAAAAGGATACACTTAAAAAAATACATGAAATTAATTATTGAGATAAACATGACTTTGAATATTTCAATTTAACCATAACTAGATTAACCACTAATAATCACTACATCTATATTAACATCGAATAATAAATGGTTACGACCTGATAACATAAACCCATAAATTCATAGTTCATTTCTTTAAAACATGCCGAAGCTCATTCTTTTAAAAGTATAAATTACATCGAGGGTACATTTTATAATAACTTCGCAGATTAAGTAAGTTCATTGGTGCAACATACATATTGGCTTAGGAACCACCAAAATTATTAAAATCTTAGATGTATCAAAGTATAAACTAAGTCCTGATAATTATTAATTGAAACAGGGTTTTAGAAAATAATCCTATAAATACATTTTACAGAACCATATATATATATGCAAAGTGTGTATATGGGTTTTTACATAATTTAATCAAGTTCCATTAAATTTCATTAAGATTAGAATACCTCTAACCAACAACCACTTATTTGATTAAAGCTAAAACATATAAGGTGTGTTATCCATGAAACCGTATGTTCATAAACGATGGTTTTATACTATAACATAGATTCAATTAGACCCCAAAACCTAATTCGCATCTAAATTATTATCTAAAGATGAGTTATCATTTCTTAAACACCGTAATTAATTTTCAATAATAATACATAAACATATAAATATTTTCTTATATACACATATAAAGATTACATAATGGATTTGTAGATTCAAAATAACCTATCTAGGTACATAAACCCTAGTATAAAATAATGAAATAATTGGAAATCTTAGAAAATAGATTTGAAGGTGGGAATATATATACGTAAATACCTAAAAACCCGATTACACATATTGTATAAAAAAATATTTTATAAAAAGGAAACCCTTCAAACTTAAACTTTACATAAATACTTGAGTGGATAACCCATGAACAATCCCCTCGGAAAAGGGGGGATTTGAGAGATACATGTATGTTCTAAAATTACATATATATATATATAACAGTATGTATAACACAAGTTATAAAACGAAACTAAAAAGGATCAAACCTTCAACCCATTTAAAGATCACCTTACCAGAACCCGAACACAATTTTTTTTAAAAAAGGAGAAGGATGACTGCAGTATTGGAAAGGGTTGAGACACACACACACACACAAATATATATATATATATATATATATATATATATATATATATTCAAAACCGAAGAGGAAGAAAAAATCCAAGACAAAACAGAGCTCCCTTACCGGCTTGGAGAGGAGGAGAAGGAGCAAGTGATCTCGATGGCACTGGAGAGAAAAATGAAGGAACCACCCTTTCTTCAGTGCAAATCAAGGTTTAAAAAAAACAACCTAGCATGAAGAGGCGTCGAGGGATATAAGGATGGGTTTTAAATGAGCGGTGCCAACTTTCTGGAAAGAGGGGGTGAGGATGGGTCCACTGCCAGCCTAGGAAAAGAAAGAAAGAAAAAAGAAATGGCAAGATAGGTTCACTTGTGCGGAGCGGGGAGAAGAAGAAGAAGAACGCGGGGAAGAAGAGATCCGAAAAAAAGAAGGATGGTCAGAATTAAACCCGAAACAGATCGAACGGTCGAAGCCGACACGACCATTAAATGACTTGGACGGCTACGATGAAGTGTGCTGGATCGGACGACCCGTAGTGATGCGGTGTTTTTAAAGAAAAACACAGGCCTCGTTTTTATCGTTTTTATTTTAATATTATTATCGTTATTTTTTTATTACACCTATTATAATATCGGTATTGTTATTAACATAAAAAAAATATTATTAATCTATTATTATTATCTTAAGATAAGTCAAAGGTTATAAATAAACATATATGTTAAACTATTAACCCCTATCTAACTAATATATTATAAATCATATTATCATTTTTCTTTATTTAATTATATCAATAAATTATCTTAATATATAATTACATGTAAGGATCTTTATACATTAATGTTGTTATTAAAAAGTATTGATTATTTAACCCATAAATGTCATAATTTCAAAACTATTAATTATAATAAGATCAAATTATAAAACATTTATATTATTTTTTTATTGTGACATCATTACATATATTTAATTTAAAGGTATGTATAATATATTTAACTTAAAGTTTGATGAAATATATATATATATATATATATAATCCATGAGTTTATACACATATTTTCGTAAACCAAAAAGTAAAACCCAACGAAATTTGATATAGTCTTTCACGTTTTAGATAAAATATTTATTTGTTCAAATTAAATCATGAAAATTAATAGTGGGGAAAAAAATAAAATAATATTAATTCTCACTGTTATGCATTATAATTTTATAATAGAATTTTCATATAATTCAAATCCGATACACACATATATAATTCACATTTTGGAAAACAAAAAATAAATTAGTTATATTATCATTATTATTGTTGTCATCATTTAAACATTAAATAAAATAACTTGATTAACCATTTTAAACCCTTTGGGGTATTCAAATATTAGCTTTAATGTTTCTGTTTGAAGCTAAAACATTATAATATATTGGATCATCGGGGAGCCAACGACTATAATTATAGCAGTTGGTGTCTAACGGTTGGATAGGTGATCTATAAAACCTGGTCTTGGGGTGTCCTAAACTCAAGGTAAAATAAGAAGGAGAAGATGGTTCAAGTCATTCCTTTGGTGCTCAGTGCGACTGCGATGGCTTAGGCCATTCTTATGTTTGTTTTGATGGATGCCAAAGACCCCTATCATTTACTCGGTGTTCTCGTTGTTTTGAGCGGTCTCCCAGTAATCATAATAGGGTTGTTGGTGGGTATTTTAGGTTAGTTGTGATTGCTCATTTCATTGTAAGGCTTTATCTATTGTAAAGTAATATTTTAATGAAATCAACACCTTCTCTATTCCTTTTTTTACCAAGCACTCAATTTGAATTCATTTACTCGCACTGTAAATAAAACATCTTAAAACAAGGGGATACAGGGCGAAGCACCAATATATAGTATTATTCAAGTTCATCATGCTTGGGGTGTTACATTATTCCCCCCTTAATAGAATTGCATCCTCATAATTCGACTCAAAAACTGGAAAAGGAAAACCCCAGACAGTCAACATCCCCAAAATGGAAGATTTGGTTCAGTCAATGGAATACCCAAGTTGGTACATAGTTCCTCTGTTTCACTAACCCAGATACACCTTGAGAAATAAGTCTTGAACTCCTGCTCATGTGTTCTACACACATGCTTCCATAGGGAGGCTCGTGTGGTAAAAAGCTCAGAAATGTCCGAATGTACAAATTCCCTGATGACCCACCGGACTACATCACGCTCGAGATATTAAAGGGGGATGATGTGATTTAATAGGCTAAGGTTTAAGATTTGGAACATATAGGCTGCACTGATCTGGCCATCTTGAGTAGCTATAAGGAAGCATGCTCTGATAGAAAAGTTTTGTGCCAGAGTATAACACTGAAAAATGCCTTCATACTATCTCCCCCTTCACCTATAGCAGGGGAGTTGGGAAGTGGCAATGAGATGGAATACATGTTCATTCCCTCGACATGAACAAAGGATTTTAGGGATGTTCGACAAGTCTAACAGGCGTTGACAAGATCCTCAAAGGTGGAGAAAATATGGATAATACACCATGCATGTTCTGATCAAAATATCTTCTACTATCTCATCAGGTAGAGATGAGATGTTTTCTTGACCAGCCATCTGCAATTTACAAAATAATTACTTAGTGGTGCTCAGTCATATATTTAAAATATCTTGTTGTTCAGAGTTATCTGAACCTATCCTCTGATACCAACTGTAAGACCCCCGATCCCCGGGTGCCTTATCAGTCATGATGTACCAAAATTTCATTACAAACATTCACAAATAATACATCATGTCCCCCTTAATATAGAGGCTCGTGAGGTTCAGGTTCTGGGAAACCAGCTGCTTTTGAAAAACTTCTTTAGTAAAAACTCATACCTGAAATTTTTTTAAACAAAAATGTAGGGTGAGGAAAGTATGACCAGTAAGGGGTTTTAAAAAAACAAACTTGAAAAATGATTTTTCTTTACTGAAAAGAAATAGTACACTTGAAAATAAAACTTATACATTGGAAAACTAAATATCTTGAAGTGAAGAAAACTAATAACATAAAATCTAATCATGATCAGAGTACACAGTTCCAATTAGGAAAAAATAAATGTTTGTATAGAACATGACCATTAACAACATGCAGGGTTAAGAATACTACTAGCAAGGCAGTTCTGAGTGCACAAGACATAACCGAAAATGCTGCAATAATGAACATGACTGGTACAATTATCATGATGGCCGTATCCATATCTTATCACATGTAATAACATAAAGCTGATATTAAAAGGATCAATTCCAATACTTCTGAGACATATCAAATCATTCCATTAATTCTTCTCTACACACACAAGGCTCTGAACCAGGGATATCCTACTAGTCGGAATATCCTAGGTTTGGTCACTTATATTAAAACATAGTAAGGAAACACATAAACCTGGACTCATGTATCTATGTCAAGGCCTCGTTCCTTGACCTAAGGGAAAATACCCACATAATTTGTCTTCATGAGAACGTTCGATGCATCGTGGAGCGTACATTTACCAGTCTCCAACCTGGAGGTTTTACTTTTACCAGTCCCTAACCTGGAGGGATTACTTTAACCAGTCCCCAACCTGGAGGGCTTTCTTTTAACCGTACCCCAACCCGGCAGTCCAATACGTTCCTCATATGTATTAGAGGCTATGTATCCAAGGCATCACATACCACTTTGGATACCCAATTTTAAAGTGATGTTATCCGGGGTGTCCCATACCACTCCAAATAACGGGTTATTAGATTCATTAATTAATATTTGGTGATCATCATTCTAGGTATAACACACAAGATAAGATATGGAAACCACTAAGGAAATACATGCTTGACGACAAGTGGTACATGCGTAATACAATGTGTTATATATCAGTGATGTACACACCCACTAATTCATAAGGAAAGACTTCCAAGGGGTCACATGAATTATCTTTCAAGTATGCTGATAAATTTCTGGTGATTTGGCCATTATTTAAATACATGTGAAAAGGACTATATACAATGGATGCATTAGATTAGGTCGTGACATGCATAGATTAAAAGGATACACTTAAAAAAATACATGAAATTAATTATTGAGATAAACATGAATTTGAAGATTTCAATTTAACCATAACTAGATTAACCACTAATAATCACTACAGCTAGATTAACATTCAATAATAAATGGTTATAACCTGATAACATAAACCCATAAATTCATAGTTCATTTCTTTAAAACATGCCGAAGCTCATTATTTTAAAGTATAAATTACATTGAGGGTACATGTTAGAATAACTTCACAGATTAAGTAAGTTCATTGGTGCAACATACATATTGGCTTAGCTACCACCAAAATTATTAAAATCTTACTTGTATCAAAGTATAAACTAAGTCCTGATAATTATTAATTGAAACAGGATTTTGGAAAATAATCCTATAAATACATTTTACATAACCATATATATATGCGAAGTGTGTATATGGGTTTTTACATAATTTAATCAAGTTACATTAAATTTCCTTAAGATTAGAATACCTCTAACCATAACCACTTATTTGATTAAAGCTAAAACATATATGGTGTGTTATCCATGAAACCGTATGTTCATAAAAAATTGTTTTATACTATAACATAGATTCAATTAGACCCCAAAACCTAATTCGCATCTAAATTATTATCTAAAGATGAGTTTTCATTTCTTAAACATCGTAATGAATTTGTAATAAAAATAAATAAACATATAAATATTTTCTTATATACACATATAAAGTTTAAATAATGGATTTGTAGATTCAAAATAACCTATCTAGGTATATAAACCCTAGTATACAATAATGAAATAATTGGAAATCTTAGAAAATAGATTTGAATGTGGGAATATATATACGTAAATACCTAAACACCCGATTACACATATTTTATAAAAAAAGATTTTCTAAAAAGGAAACCCTTCAAACTTAAACATTTCATAAATACTTGAGTGGATAACCCATGAACAATCCCTTGGGAAAAGGGGGGATTTTAGAGATACATGCAAGTTCTAAAATTACACACATATATATAACAGTATGTATAACACAAGTTGTAAAACGAAACTAATAAGGATCAAACCTTCAACCCATTTAAAGATCACCTTACCATAACCCGGACACCATTTTTTTAAAAAAAAGGAGAAGGATGACTGCAGTATAGGAAAGGGTAGATACACACACACACACACACACATAGATATATATATTTTCAAAACCGAACAGGAAGAAAACATCCACGAAAAAAAAGATCTCCCTTACCGACTTGGAGAGGAGGAGAAGGAGCAAGTGATCTCGACAGTGCTGGAGAGAAAAATGAAGGAACCGCCCTTGATTCGGTGCAACTCAAGGTTTAAAAAAACAACCTAGCATGAAGAGGCGTCGAGGGATCCGAGGCCAGGTTTTAAATGAGTGGTGCCAACTTTGTGGAAAGAGGGGGTGAGGATGGGTCCACTGCCGGCCTAGGCAAAGAAAGAAATAAAAAAGAAATTGCAAGATAGGTTCACTGGTGCAGAGAGGGTAGATGAAGAAGAAGAATGCGGGGAAGAAGTGATCCGAAAAAAAGAAGGACGGTCAGGATTAAACCGGAAACGGTTCGAACAGTCAAAGCTGGCGCGACAATTAAATGACTTGGACAGCTACGATGAAGTGTGCTGGATCAAACAGCCTGTAGTGATGCGGTGTTTTTAAAGAAAAACACATACCTCATTTTTATCATTTTTATTTTAATATTATTATCATTATTTTACTTTTTATTACACCTATTATAATATCGGTATTGTTATTAACATAAAAAAATATTATTAATCTATTATTATTATTTTAAGATAAGTCAAGGGTTATAAATACACATATATGTTAAACTATTAACCCCTATTTAACTAATATATTATAAATCATATTATCATTTTTCTTTATTTAATTATATCAATCAATTATCTTAACATTTAATTACATGTAAGGATCTATATACATTAATGTTGTTATAAAAAAGGATTGATTATTTAACCCATAAATGTCATAATTTCAAAACTATTAATTATAATAAGATCAAATTATAAAACATTTGTATAATTTTTTTATTGTGATATCATTAAATATATTTAATTTAATGGTATGTATAATATATTTAACTTAAAGTTTGACGTAATATATATATATATATATATATATAATCCATGAGTTTATACACATATTTTTGTAAACCAGAAAGTAAAACCCAACTAAACTCGATATAGTCTTTCATGTTTTAGATAAAATATTTATTTGTTCAAATTAAAGCGTGAAAATTAATAGTGGGAAAAAAAATAAAATAGTATTAATTCTCACCGTTATGCATTATAATTTTATAATAGAATTTTCATATAATTCAAATCTGATACACACATATATAATTCACATTTTGGAAAACAAACAATAAATTAGTTATATTATCATTATTATTGTTGTCATCATTTAAACATTAAAGAAAATAACATGATTAACCATTTTGAACCCTTTGGCGTATTCGACTCTTAGCTTCAACGTTTCTGTTTGAAGCTAAAACATTATAAGATATTGGATCATCAGGGAGCTGACGACTATAATTATAGCTGCTGGTGTCTAACAGTCGAATATGTGATCTATAAAACCTGGTCTCGGGGTGTTCTAGTACAAGTCATTCCTTTGGTGCTCAGTGTGGCTATGGTGGCTTCGACCATTCTTATGTTTGTTTTGATGGATGTCAAAGACCCCTATAATTTACTCGGGGTTATCATTATTTTGAGCAGTCTCCCAGTAATCATAATAGGGTTGTTGGTGGGTATTTTAGGTTAGTTGTGATCGCTCATTTCATTTTAAGGCTTTATCTTTTGTAAAGTAATATTTTAATGAAAACAAGACCTTCTCTATTCCTTTTGTTTACCAAGAACTCAATTTGAATTCATTTACTCGCACTGTAAATAAAATGTCTTAAAACAAGGGGATACAGGGTGAAGCACCAATATATAGTATTATTCAAGTTCATCAAGCTCGGGGCGTTATAGAAAACAAATTCATAATAAACTAGTTAATTTAATATTTAATTGAAAGTGTTTTTTCTAAAGAATAATTTTTTTGGGGATGAATAAGATCAATTTTTATTATGGGAGGCTTGAATGACTTGATTATATGGACTTAGTTTCCTTTTAAATTTATGTTTAGAATATATATTTAATATATACTAATTTCCTAAGATAATTAGATCCTTAGTGTGATAGATTGATTACCTAGTACAATTGGAATGATGTGATAAGAATTGGGTCGGAGTCCTGACCTATAGTACTGGTTGGTTATATATTAAGCAATGGGTCGAAAGACTAGGGTTTTAGTGAGGGTTGATACCGGTGATGGTGGGAAAATTTATACTATAATAAATTATATGGTAATGACACTAGATGGTTGGGACAAGTTTTGAGCGGGGCTTACTCATTGATACACTTTGTTTATTGATTACCTTATTTGGATAGATGCCTGGATACTTAATATAATTTTCTAACTACTTGAAAAAAATTTGATTTCAATCATGGATGAAATTTTTTAATGAGGCATCCTATGATGATTATTAGAGTATCTGAAAGGATATTAATTAATAAATGGAATTTTATAAATAATGGGGACAATTTTTATTAATGATATATGATGATGACATACTTGACAAAATTAGTAAGGAATTTGAGTGATGAAGGAACTTGACCTATATGATTAATGTATTAATATTAGAAAGGTAAATGAAATAATATTAATTAATTTATAATTAATTAATTGATATGGAACTTTTTTCTTGTTTATTTTTTTGAGATCTAGACCTTAGTAGTGGAAAGTAAGTGTCTTTTTAGACGATAACTACAGACGAACCTAAGGATTGATAGTTTCCTAGTATGGATTGTTTGTGATATATTTTATATTTTATGATGTAATATAGTAAATCACCCAATTTCTTAGGGAAGCTGAAACCAAAATATATTGGAGGGGGTTTTCCCAAACATATAGGTTGGCGAGTGAACAGATGGAAAATTGCTGCCTCTACCTGATCTCCATTGAGTCTTAGTATTGTGTGGTAATATCTAGGTAGTGATGGATTTAGGTATAGGGTATAGTATCACATGGGCCATGATGGCTCTCTATTCTACTATACATTTATATGTGGGCTACAATGGCTTGAGGTTATAATACATACTTGTATCCAGGCGTGGTGGTTATGGATTCCCATGGGTGTACTTGCATGTGCTATAATGGCTTGAGGTACGAGGCATTTAGATTGGTTATAGTAGCTTCCAGAATACTATTTGGTTTCTATTGAGATGGTTTCACAAGGTTTATAATGGGATGATGAGGACGAGAATATAAAATACCTAATTAAGTGATGATTTGGTTTTATTTATTTATACACCAAGCGTTATTATTTTTCTTTAACATTTTTCATGATAGGTTTTGGGAGGATCCTATGGAGTACACATTTTATGATCACCATATATATATGTAACTATTTTATAGGTTCATATGAGATGATTGGTTATTGTAATGTAAGTTACTATCTCAAAGGATTTGTTGTGTACTTGTCAGAGTTTTTGATGTTTATGGTCGTTCAAATATGATTGTTTTTGGTTTATTTCAGTTATCTCAGTTTTATATTTCATTACATTCTTGTTGTGGGATGGTTTATATTTTAGTTATGAAATGGAGTTGATTAGTTTTTTAACTTTATATCTTTTCCTTAAATTTATATTTAGAGTAATTCCTTCTATATGTGTGATTATATACCCTCAGTGCTAGTCATATACTCATGGCCTATTGGAGGCAGGTTTTGAGGGGTATTCTCTCCCTTCATTCATTATCGACCTAGGAGGGGCCCCTTTGGAGGGAGGGGGTCCTGGCATAATAATAATAATAATTATTTATACTATCATTTATAATTATATTATTAATTTCTAATTTTTTAAATCATGTTATTTATCAATTTATTTTAATTTCCAGATCCTATTTATTTATATTATTAATCATTTTAATTAATTAAATGTGTATTATTATTAATTATATAAATTATATTATTAATTATTTATTAAATTAATTATTTTATTAACCATTATATATATATATATATAAGAAAACATAATAATAAATTTGGGAAGTGGAGTGAATGGGTTTTGCACCTCCTGCTTGGATGGTGGAGGAAGAATGAACTCCATTCATGCTTCCTAGCTGAATCAAAAGTGTGAATGATGTTCACAGTTTCTGGGATCCCTTTTTCCAAATAATTCTAACCCTATTCCATTTTCAATTTTTTTTTAAACCCAAAAAAACTCAGAATAAAATGGAGTCAAAGAAGTTAGAAGTTTTGATGTATCATGTCACCCATTCTATTAAGAACACCAGAATCAATTTATGTCCTTTGTACAATTATATCCTTATCTAAAATCTCTTATATATATTATACATATTATTATTATGTATAAAAGTCATGTAAAATAAATATTATTTATGTAATAATGTTATAATAGTGTTTATATATATATAAATGAATGAATATATACACTAATATATAATTATTCACACCATAAGTTATAAATTTAAACAATAATTTTATTACATATTAAATTGATAAATTATAATGTAAATTTCCTCTTTTTAATTTACATAAAACCAACTAACCTATACAAGACATATAAAGACCCGTCTTTCAAAAATATGCACTAAAGATTTTTGAGTGCTTTTAAAGCACTGATAATATAAGTTCTAATAAATTATGAACATTTATATTAGTGCTAAAAATGTTCTGATAAATAAGTCCTTTATCAATAATAGATTTAATTCCAATAAAATTCCACTTTTATCTGTTCTAGTATTAGTGATGATAAAATTCATATTTTATCAGTAGTAATACTAACATTGATAGAGGTCCTATCATCGAAAACATTGTGTGGCTATATAAATAGAACACTATAATAGCCAATTCCAAAAAAAAACAAATTAAATTATGGTAATTAAATAATTACAAAAAATGAAAAATATATTTCACCGTAATATTTCAGCAAAAATAGATTTACAACAAATCATATAAATACAATAAAATTATATTTATATCCAATTCACTTATAAACAAAAATAATTACAACCAATACACAATAAATTTAACTCAAAGGATTCCTTATTAAATGATCAAACCAACCTCATAAAAAAGTGGAATATGTCTCTAATAAATTAAATTATTGTTTTAGTAATACTCTATAAATAAATTAAATAAAATTATAATTGAAAATATGCACTATTAGTCATATAGGGAACACCATTTGTCAAATTGACATGTGGAAAATTCCCACATGTCCAAATGAATCAAGGTTCTTTTTACTAAAGTATTAAGAAAATCCTATAATTTCTGATTATTTGTGTCACGAACTATCCCCAGGGGCCCGTTCCCGGACTACCCCAATCCCACCTCCCATAGGCTAGGAGATTGTGACTAGCACCGGGTAGGCATATCCCATAAGTGGGAGGCATTTTCCCACGTACATGTACACAAGCATCCATCTTTAAGAAAGAGTGATGAAACTGAAAAAACTAAGCAGGAATACATGTATACTACTAAAAAAACCCACACAGAGTAAAATGTACAAACTGAAAGAAATGGGGTCCAGTATACAAGCCCAACAAAAAAAGTACAAGATCTTGGAATCCATCTTCCGAAAACCCTACCTGAAGGGTACTTACAGAAGCTGCTGAATGTCATTGAAGTGTACCTCGTCTGTTGGGAATCCCTTTAAGTATCACCTATGTCTGGACCACCAATGTTTCCATCAAATATGTTGGTCATCTACACAAGACATGACATGTGCGGGTGAAGCCCATGTAGGGGTAAGAAAAAAATACTTACTAGGGACCCCAAACCACAAAGGTATACAACAAAGCAATACACAAATAAGACTACCAAGAGGTACACATAGTGTAGCCTCTATGATGTATAGTCAAGAGAGTCACTAGAGTCATATCACACCAATACATGTTTATGACATACATAATCAATGAAAGTCCATGCATATTAAAATCTAAGGAGATACACTCCGGGTCTTTGTAGGATACACACTCTGCATAGGCACAAGAGACACACTCCATGTAGGCGCACGAGACACACTCCATAGGAGATATACTCCATGTAGGCACAAGCGACACAATATGTGTGGGTGCAGGAGACACACTCCGTGTGGGTGTAGGAGACACACCCTGTAGGAGACACACTCCGTGTAGGTCACATCCAACCATTGGATTCTACTCTTAGCATGCTCATTCTGGGAGAACTTACTTATCAAGCCAAAAATGTCATACAACAACCTCCAAAAAATCTTCCGTAGAGTATATCAAAAGGATCGCCTCATCTTGAGGGTCCCAACACCACAAATGACTCATCAAACTAACATACGATTTGAATGTAAGAGGCTTTTTGTTAAATGGGCTAGTGTGGTTCGGGTTTGGTCTGACCCGGTTGGACCGTCACGATTTGACCTAAGGCCCGCCAACCCGACCCTCTTGGCCCGCCCCACCCCAGATTGGCCCAGCCCGTTCTGTCAGCCCGACCAACCATCGACCTGACCCACTGCTGGCCCTGCCCACTACCGGCCCGACCCACCTGATCCAGCCTGGCCCACTCGAGTGGGTTGGTTCGGTTCACTTGGACACGACCGCTGTTGCATCCCCACCAAATCGATGTGGTCGGACGCCATGTGACTCACCCCACGGTGGTTGCCGCAAGGTCCCATAGTGGTCCCAAAGGACCATGGCTTCTGGCTACGTGATGTGGCCACCCGCTGTGTCTCGGTCGTGACCACCACCGGCTGACCTGTCAGTGGCTATAGTTTCCGCCTACGACCCTGTGCCACAGGTCCCTTCCGCCAATGTGATCTCACTAGACCATGACCATTTCCACCACCCTACCAACGAGCTGCACCACCATCGACACCGGTCGTCATTCGGATATGCTCTATGGACCACCTCCTCTCCTATAATGCCCCATTTTTTAAAATGTAGACACCCTTGCGATCCTCAGGTTTCCGTATTCACTAACGCGAGCTCCAAATCATCTTGTCATTACTCTGGGGGTCCGACCATGTTCATAAAATCCTAGAAAGCCCAATGTGGCCACTTGGGTCCATCGATGAAGAATGAAAGAACATGTTAGGAGAAAACATAAAGAACACCCAAAAAACGAACATTGTCCTTGTTCGTTTCAGCATTTGTTCATCCCTTTAGAAAAGGGGGATGAAATAACAGGGATAATCACTAAGGTTTAATCTCTTTAAATCTTTTATTTTAAAAATCCCGTAAGAATGATCGAATTTCAGATCAACCTATTCATGGGTTGGTTCTATTCATGGGTTCGTTTCAGATCAACCTATTCGTCATTGAGAACAAGAATAGGGAAAGAATTCCAAAGACAAACCCTACCTAGGTTTGGATCACTCATCGTCGTTGGTGATATAATTTGAATAGGAGGTATTGTTTTCATTTGCGATCCATTATTCGTCTTTCTCCAACATCTTTTCTCCAGATGTTACGTGGAATTATAGGGTTGAGCGTTAACCCTTAATTCATGTTTAATTTAAAAGAATGGAAAACGCGTTTCCCCATTACTATGTTGCATAATTACCATACTATTACATTGATAAATGAAAGGAGCTACCTCATTTCTACGTTGTAGCATCATTATGTTGATGTGAAATGTCAAAAGAAAATAAAATAAAGTTTTTATGTTTAATTTTTTATTCTTAATTAAAAACTTCCAAAAACATTTTTCATAGTTGAACTATTCGGTTGAATTAAGGCCCTGCCTAAGGTAAAATTTCTATTATGAACCCAATTATTCTCTCGATTTTTTGATCCAAGCACCCATTTAGATGTTACTAAAACCACACACGTGTTCTATTTTTAATAAACTTTCAAATAGTTCAAACATTTATTTCGGGCACACCGGGCCTCAAAATTTCATTCCGTCTCAGCACGTGGTCTCAAAATAATCCCATATAATTTCCAATAATTTTACATTGATGTTATGGGACATTACATTATCCTCACCTTAGGGATTTATGTTGCTGAAAGCAAAAACAAGGGCTAAAAAACAAATGGGGATACTATGCATGAATCTGAGCCTCCCGTTCCCATGTGCTATCCTTGAGATTTATGTTTTGCCACTGAATATGTAAAAGAGGAATCAACCGTCTATGAATTATCCTCGCATGTCGATCCTCCAGGTACTCCGGTTACTCCACAAACGTTGCTCCGTCATCAATGTCCAGATCACCCCATTCGATAACCTGTGATGGACCAATCATGTACCTCCTCAGCTATGACACATGAAGGAAATCATGCACCCGATGCATCTGTGGGGGTAGAGCTAGGCGGTACGACACCTTTCCACCTCTACTCAGAATCTAAAAAGGGATGATGTATCTCATAGATAACTGGTCTTCCCAACCAAATATCCCGAATCCCCATCGAGGGGAGATCTGAAGGAAAACATGGTATCCATCCTAGAACTCTAATGGCCTATGTATCCTAACTACGTATGACTTATCCAAGATCTGTGCAGTCCTCATTGGTTCTTGGATGATTTTCACCTTCTCAGTGGTAGCCCATACCAACTCTGGACCCATGAGTGCTAAATCCCCTGGGTCTGTCCAGCATAGTGGTGACCTGCATGGTCGCCTGTACAGGGCCTCATATAGTTCCATACCAATGGTGGAGTGATAGATTTTTTTGTACGCAAACACTACTAGAGGTAGGTGATCCTCCCAACTGCATCCAAAGTCCAGGATGCAAGAATGTATCTTGTCCTCTAGAACCTGGATAGTCCTCTCCATATGGACATCCATCTAGGGATGAAATGCCATGATCAATCGTAACTGAGTCCTGAACACCTCCTGTAGTCCCTTCCACAACTGAGATGTGAAACATGCATCACGGTCTGAAACAATCATCAAGGTAACTCCATGGAGTTAAACTATCTCTTGCACATAGAGGCATCTCGAGATCTATATAGAACTCTACTCTCGTATAGGTAGGAAGTGGGCCGAATTGGTGAGTCGGTAAAAAACCATTGATATGGTATCATGTCCCCTGGACGTGTGTGGTAAACTCATCACAAAGTCCATCAATATTCCACCACACTTCCACTCCAGCACCTCGCGTGGCTGAGTCAAGCCTGCCAGAACCCGGTTATCTACCTTAACTAGATAACAAGTGAGGCACTGAGAAAATTACTCTGGGACCACCTTCTTTATCCCTGACCCCCAGTACTGATGCCAGAGGTCCTGGTACATCTTTTCCACAACCGGATTTACTTTCAAATAGGACGTGTGGACCTCCGTCAATACCTACTTCCATAGTGCCACTAGTACTATGGTTCTCCCTCTAAAAAGGACAACATGCTCCCCTCCTATCAAATATCCATGAGGGTTCTACCCTATGGAAAATTGAGCACATTGAGCCTCACAATAGATATCCTCTTACTGTGCATCCCTAACTCACTACAAGAGTGGAGGGGTGACAACCATCGATTGAAGATAAGCTACTCCGTCATTATTCATAAAGGATATATGCATCATGGTTAACTACTTCGATGCCTCACTCATCTACAACAGACTGTATTTCCTGATGAGTGCATCTAGCACCACATTCCCCTTTTAATGTGTATAGAAAATCTTGACGTCATAGTCCTGGAGGAATTCTAGCCACCGCCTTTGTCGTAAGTTCAAATCCTGCTAGGAGAAGATATACTTGATACCTTTGTGGTCGGAGTATATGGTAAACCTCTCACCCATGATGTAGTGTCGCCACATATTTAGTGTGAAGACTACTACTGCCAGCTCAAGATCATGGGTTACATAGTTCTTGTCATGCTATCTCAATTGTCGGGAACCATAGTCAATCACTACTTTCCCTTACATCAGGACATAACCTAGATCAGTCCCTGATGCATCATATAAGAATAAATAACTGATTACCTCCTCTAGTAGTCTCTAGATAGGGACACTCTTCAACCTTCACCTCAGCTCCGAAAAACACTGTGGGATTTTCCCCATCCACATGAAGGGTTGTACCTTCCATGTCAAAGCTGTCAATGATGCTAATACTTTGGAAACTTTGGGCACAAATGTAACACCCGAGACTTTTATGAGAAATATTTTGTTTTTATATAAATCATCAAAGGAATCTTTCACTACACACAACACTATATTGGCTTGCTTTACACGCAATCACGACCTTCCTCGATAGCTTGCGTCGTATGCAATACTGAGTTTCACTAAACAACGATATGCTATTAAAATATTATTAAAACTAGCAGTAATGAATAGTAATACCCACTTTTTGAATTTTTTTTAATTTTATTTTTCAAAATGGACTTTATTTTTGGATTCGGAATATCGAAATTATCCTAGGGTGAAATTTTGGTATTTTTCTGAAAACTTTCAATTTTTGATGAATAGTGAAAACACTAGGTTACTATTTAAAAACCGACTTTTTATTTAAATAATAATTTATTTTATTTAAATATATTTTAGTTCAAAATTGATACATAATACCTATTTAGGTGCAATTAAATTCATTGGAGTCATTTTATAATATTTTAGATATATAAAAATTTTATTGAACTTTTCACCGTCTTTTACCCACCTCCTAGGAGAACTTCCAAATTCACATAAAACTTAATTTTACCGCTTCTGTGAGTGGAATTTCGAAAATCCAAGAGACATGGTTAATATCAAGGACTAAAATGTGGTTCAATGAGATGAAAATAAGTTTTGGTGAATAGTAACTTTTTACTTTTTTTACCACGGTTAAAAGTAAATAGGGTAATTAAGGGTAAAAATGTTATTAATATTACCCTAACACATGTCCTAATTCTATTGGATAAGTGTAATTCGACCAAAAACAACCTTAGGAATAACATATGACCATTTAGGCCCACTTGGATTAGATTAGGACATTTATTATTAATTTATTTAAAGAAGGGTTAAAATAGTTAAAATCAAAGTTTAATAACTAAATCATTTTTAATAAAGGGTTATACATAAGATAAATTCGACTATAAATATTAATTATAAATCTAAAAAGATTTAATACATAATGGTATTTTATTTTTAATTTTTAGACATTGAATAATTTAATTTTTGTATGACACAATGATGATGCAGTAATTATCTTATTAATGAAATATTGACATAATTGATGTTATAAATACTCAAATAAATGTAATTTGAGACTTTTTATGAATTCCAATAATTTTATAGTTTAATGTTACATATTATTACTTATTTAATTAACTTTTTTTGAACTAATATTTCTGTTATGAGTTTCAAAAAAATCAATTACCAAATAGTTTCAAAATTGACATAAAATAGTTTTTAAAACAAATATTATATTATTATTTTTTATATTATTTCTAAAAATCTAAGGTTCGGAAAAATGACTTAGATAAGGTTATATATATTAATAATAAACAACTTGGGGTTCGTTTGGCTTGTTATTGTATGTTTATTAACCTTATAGTGTAGGAAAACAAGAAGACACAGTAAAAGTTAAATTATCTAACTTATAGTTAAATCTAAATGATAAGGTTAAAATAGAAACCTAAACTTGTTTATATTCTATTTTATGAGAGTATTTCGACCCATACCCACCTTAGATTCTAAATAAATCATTTTGGAGCTATTAAAAACCGAATATGAATTTCTAATAAAATAGTATTTTTAGTTTTTCCAAAGGTGCCCCTCTCCTCCCTTATAAAAGGGAACCTCCTCCCTCTCTTCCTCACACCACTTTGAGCCTTCAAGATCGGACAAACCCAGCCAAATTCTCTTCTAAACTTCCCTAGAAACATCCTAGAGGTCCTGGTCTTCTTCAAAGACCAATTTTAGTTCCCTAAGAGGAGGTCTCAAAGAGGTGCTTCAAAGAAGAGGTAATGTCCATTACCGATTCTTTCAACTTTATTTCTTCTTCCACTTCTTCTTATTTAGTTGTTTCATTATGAAGTAATAACATCAGTATCAATAATATACTGATATGTTATTATAAGTATGAAACAACCCTATTTCACCATCTATCCATCCTATGGAAAATGAAATCACCGCGCGTGCGTACGTACGGAATACCGTCTCCACGCCGTGGTGTAATCTATTTTCCACCACCACATTAATTGGATGGGTATAATGGTGTAAATAATGACTATACATGATTATTGTAAATTGATATTGATTATGAAATAGTATACATAGACTCCAATACAATGCCACGATCATGGGAACGATATCATCACTCGTGCGTACGTACGAAATACCGTCTCCACGATGTGATGCGACTCGTTCTACATGATCTTCATTGCATAATGATTATATAAATGAATTGAATGAATAAATATGATATATATTACACTAATACCATTCTTTAAATGAGGTATCTATAACCTAAAAATAAGAATGAGAATTTGTTTGACAAAACACGCATAAGAACAAAAAGTAATAAACACCCAAATAACAAGTAATAATGAAATATTACTAATAAAAAGATAAGAATATGAACATATATGATATCATAACAATTAGTATGATTATGGAATAAGTCAATGACATTATTTAAATCATTATACAGGATGTTCGGATACTTACGAAGCAAATCAGACCTAGGGTAAGGGAAAATCTCACAATCTCACTTTTATCCGAGATTGTTTATACTTCAGAATTTACTGGGGAATATTTATCATCCACATCCATGTTTCCTCAATATGTAATATTATTTCCATCCACCTAATTTTTTTTAAATCCTATTTTACCCTTCGACGAGTTTTTAGTAAAAGATATGCAAGGAATCTTTTGTCGTTTTTCGTATGAGGTACTTTTTGACTTTTCTGGCCAAAGTATGAGAAGAATGTTTTTTTAACTTATACGACATGAATGTATTTTTAGAAAATTATTTCCATGAAGGTTCCTTTACAAGTTTTCAAGTTTATTTATAATGAACTTCTTTTAGTTCAAAATTATATGACATGTTAAGAAAGGAAAATGTTTTGGAAGTAGAAAGGATATTTTCCTCAAGAATGGAGTTCAAATGTTTTATCAAAATTATTTTCCATCTAAGATAATATAGAGTTCTGTTTCTATCCCTATTTTTACATTTATTTGATTATGTTATGATGGAATTATTTTTATGATGTCCTTTTATCTTATATGGATTATGTTATGATGGCATGATGTTTAAGATTCCCATTTTTATTACATGGGTTATGCTATGATGTATGGTTTATGATTTTGTGGCACACATAAGAATGGTATCATTATGAGATGGGTGGGAACTATATCTCCCTCCAATTAATTGGGTAAATATTTATATCTAATGAGATAGACATGGCTGGAACAGTAGGTTAAACCGGTTCAGTGAAACAGGACTGAAACGAGGAGTGAACTCGGTTCAGAAATGGACTTTGTCTGCTAAGATAGTATTGGCAATGAGTCTTGACTACTAAGAAATGATTCTCTATGATTATGTGTGTATGACACAAAGTTTCATGTTTTAAGTTATGATTATTGGGATTACATTTCACTACTATGATTTATCCCATGTTATGAAATTATGATCTCTTTTGCAGGTTAAGATTTCTGAAATGATATGTTCTTATGAATATGATGTGATTGATATTTCTTTTGGTTACCGTTACTGAGCATTTGAGCTCACCCTTTTGTATGATTTCTTTCCCCAGGTCATGAAGAAGGTTATTAAGTAGGATATTCCAAAAAGGGACTCTAGATATTATGAAATAAATGGGAGACAACGTAGATGATTTATGAACCAGTTGTTTATGTTTCCCAGTTTCTAAAGACACTATACATATACAGTACTTTCATGGTTTTATTATATGTTGTAATAAGTATGCTTCAATTTTGAATTATTAACAATGTATGTAAAGTATGGGTCGTTATAGTTGGTATCAGAGGAAAGGTATAGTCAACCTTTGGAAACTAGGATGTGAAAGCCTTAGTAAGAACCCTAAGGATATATCTAAGTATAGAACACAATCTTAGTGTTTTATAAATGGCCATGAACAACCTATGATAAGACCTTAAGTGTGAAATTTTATTCTTGATTATGTGTTTTTTCTATTATAATTAGTTTTGCTCACACTATTCTTCTTGGTTTTAGTCAATGGCTGGAACCCGAAGGAACCGTGTTAATGCAGAATGCGACGGGCAATGCAATGATTGTCCCCCCGAGCAACCAAACGTTATGGGAGATGGAATGAAAAATCTTATAGCCATGCTCACACAAATTTCTCAAGCTATGAATAATGCAGGACTTCCAAATGAGAAAATGAAGGAGCAACATTCTGTTGAATCCTTTATGAGGCAGCGTCCACCTTCATTCAGCGGGTCTTCTGATCCATTATTGGCTGAACAATGGATCAGTACCACTGAAAAGATATTTTCAGTTCTTCAATGTTCTGAACATGATAAAGTCATCTTTGCAGTTTATTGCTTGGAAGGTGAAGCTGATGAATGGTGGAATCTTATCAAAAATACGAGGCAACAGGATGAAATTGAATCCATGGAATGGGACGAGTTCAAGAACGTATTTTTCAATAAGTACTTCCCTCGTATTCTCTGAACAAAGATGGAGAAGGAGTTTCTTGAACTAAAGCAAAAGGATGATGAATCTGTTGGTACCTATGAAGCAAATTTTACAAGACTTGCAAGGTATGCTTCTGGCATTATTATCCAACCCAAGAGTAAGATCGATCAATTCTTTAGTGGCTTAAAACCAAGTATTCGAAGGGCGTTAGCCATAAGGGACTTCAATAACTACGAGGAAATTGTTAGATGTGCTCTCAAGGTTTATATGGATATTGGAGTAACCCATCAGTCATATGGGTTTGATAAGAAGAGGAAAATGGAATTCAAAGGAAAATCTAAAGAGCACACTGAAAATAAGATGAGTTTTCCATTATGCTCAAAGTGTGGAAAGAAACATGGAGGTAATTGTCTTAAAGGGACAAGTAAATGTTTCAAATGTGGAAAGGAAGGTCATCGGGCATTTGAATGCCGTAATGATGGGAAGAAGATGTCTAGTGATGTGAACAAAGAAAGGGATACACAGAGTGCACCTCCCACACTTCAATGTTACAAATGCAAGGAAATTGGGAATTATGCCAATCAATGCCTTAATCCAAGGGTTGTTGATGATGATCGACGTCAACAAACTCTTAAGGATAAAGACAAAGGAAAGTAACATGCAATTTCTATCAGCTATGTGGAGTATGATAACGAAGTGGTGAAAGGTACACTTACCATCCACTCTAAAGTAGAAAATGTTTTATTTGATTTTGGATCCACCCACTCTTTTATTTATGAAGAATTTTCTAAGGGTATCATCATATTAACTCAACAATTAGATGCTGAGTTAGCTGTGACAACCCCTAATGGCACAATAGTCGCATCAAAAGCTTATAATTCTTCTCCGATTGAAGTGCTTCCTGCAAATCCTGTGATCCTTCCTATAGTGGAATTTGATGTGATTCTTGGAATGGACTGGATTTCTTTATATGGAGCTCATATCAATTTCCAAATAAGGGAAGTCACATTTCATATTCCAGATCAATCTATGATCGTCTATCGCTGCAAGGATGAACATAACCTTCCAGTGGAAATTTCTTCCATCTTATGGGTCTTGATTCCACTAAATGAAGGTTATTTATCTCAAATGGTTGGTGAGAAACTCATGATTAAGAATATTCCCATTGTACGAGAGTTTGACGATGTATTTCCGGAGGAATTACCAGGTCTTGCACCAAATCATGAAGTAGAGTTTTCAATAGAACTCATACCGGGTGCTTTGCCTATTTCAAAGACAACTTATAGAATGGCCCCAATTGAGTTGCAGGAATTGAAGAAGCAACTACAAGAGAATCTTGATAAAGGATTCATACGCCCTAGTGCATCACCTTGGAGAACACCAGTTCTGTTTGTTAAGAAGAAAGATGGATCAATGAGACTCTGCATTGATTATCGAGAACTTAACAAGATCACTATCAAGAACAAATATCCTCTCCCATTCATTGATGACTTATTTAACCAACTATGCGGAGCTCAATACTTTTCCAAGATTGATATTTGTTTAGGGTATCATCAATTAAGGGTCAAAAGGGAGGATATACCAAAGACGACTTTTCGTACAATGTATGGACACTATGAATTTATAATGATGCCATTTGGTCTTATTAATTCCCCTACTATCTTCATGGATCTGATGAATAGATTCTTTAGAGACTATCTTGATTAGTTTGTGGTAGTCTTTATAGACGATATTTTTGTATATTCAAAGAGAAAGGAATAACATGAAGATCAATTGAGAATTATATTGAAGACCCTGAGAAAGGAGAAGCTTTATGCCAAATTTACCAAGTGTGAATTTTGGATTAAAAAAGTTGCATTTTTGGGTCACATAATCTCAAAAGAGGGGATATTTGTGGATCCAGCAAAAACAGAGGTTATCAAAAGATGGTCGAGACCAACAACAGTAACTGAGATCCAATGTTTTCTTGGTTTGGCTGGATATTATCGACGTTTTGTGAAATATTTTTCATGATTATCTAATCCACTCACCAGGTTTAATCGAAAAGGAGTTAAGTTCGTGTGGACGGAGGAATGTGAAGAGAATTTCAAGGAGTTGAAAAGAAGGTTATCCAGTGCACCTGTACTCACACTTCCTTGTAGTGGAGAAAGGTTTTTGATCTACAGTGATGCATCCAAGAAGGGGCTGGGGTGTGTTATTATGCAAAATGATATGGTGATAGCTTATTCCTCACGACAGTTTAAAATCCATGAGAAAATTACCCAACTCATGATTTGGAGTTAGCTGCGGTAATCTTTGCATTAAAGATTTGGAGGCATTATATTTATGGAGAAAGGTGTGATATTTATACTGATCATAAAAGTTTAAAGTATATTTTCATACAAAAGGAGCTGAATATGCACCAAAGAAGATGGTTGGAGCTGATTAAGGATTACGACTGCTCAATTCATTACCACCCTTGGAAAGAAAACAAGGTGGAAGATGCATTAAGTTGACAAGACCATGCTAGCTTAACCATGACGAGGATTACAAAAGATCCAATATTTATGGATTTACAAAGGATGGATCTTGGAATTATAATGAAAGGGTAAAAATCATATCTTTATCAAATGAATGTTCAACCATATATACATGTGAATATTAAAGAGGAATAGAAAGAAGATGTAGAGTTACAAAAGAAGGTGAGAAATGTTCCTGAATTCAACCTTGATTGTGATGGGATAATAATGTTCAGGAATCGGGTTTGTGTTCCTCCCATACCAAAATTAAAGAAGGAGTTGCTAGATGAGGCTCATATTTCTTCTTTCTCTATTTATCCTGGAAGCATGAAGATGTATAGGGACCTGAAAGAGTACTTCTGGTTGGATGTCATGAAAATCGATGTTGTTGAATATGTCTCTCGATGCTTGGTTTGTCAGCAAGTTAAAGATAAGAGACAGAAGTCTAAGGGGATGTTACAACCATTACCCATACCAGAATGGAAATGGGAAAAAATTACTATGGACTTTGTCACTGGACTTCCTATAACATCCAAAGGCAATAATGATATACGGGTCATAGTTGATCGTCTTAAAAAGTCGGCACACTTCATCTCTATTAGAGAGGATTTCTCTCTGGACCAGCTTTCCAGGATATATGTAAAGGAAGTGGTAAGATTGCATGGAGTACCACTTTCTATTATATCTGATCGGGATCCAAGATTTACCTCGAAGTTCTGGCGAATTCTTCAGCATACTCTAGATACAGAGTTGAGTTTCAACACTGCTTATCATCCTCAGATAGACGGTCAGTCTGAGAGGACAATTCAAACTCTATAAGTTATGTTGTGAGATTGCTCTATGGATTTCAAAGGTGGTTGGGATGAACACATACCTTTGGTGGAATTTTCTTATAATAATATCTTTCACTCCAGTATTCAGATGGCTCCTTATGAAGCTCTCTATAGAAAGAAATGCAGGACTCCAACTTGCTGGGTTGAAGTTGGGGAAAGAGAGCTATTAGGACCTGATCTTGTTGATGAGATGGTAGACAAGGTCAGATCTATTCAACAACACATTAGAGCAGCTCAGAGTCGAAAAAAAAGTTATGCCGACAACCGAAGAAAAGACTTAGAGTTTGAAGTGGGTGATAAAGTGTTCTTAGGAATATCTCCTTGGAAGAGAGTAATGAGATTTGGAATGAAGGGAAAGCTGAGCCCTAAGTATATCGGTCCTTTCGAAATACTGGATCGTGTTGGGAAGGTAGCTTACCGATCGGCTCTTCCACCAAATATCTCCCAAGTTCACGATGTGTTCCATGTATCTCTCATGAGAAAGTACATACCTGATCCTTCACATGTACTCTGCTCAGAAGCTGTACTGCTGGAGAAAGATCTTTCTTATGAAGAACAACCGATAGAGATTTTGGATCGTAGTGAAAAAGTCCTATGGAACAAGACCACTCGCTTGGTGAAAGTTTTATGGAGGAACCACCAATTAGAAGAAGCTACATGGGAGCTTGAGGATATGATGAGAGAGAGGTATCCTCATCTGTTTGTTACAAAGTGATGAATTTCGAGGGAGAAATTCATTTTAAGGGGGGTAGAATGTAACACCTAAGACTTTTATGAGAAATATTTTTTTATATAAATCATAAAAGGAATCTTTCACTACACACAACACTAGCTTGGCTTGCTTTACACACAATCGTGACCTTCCTCGATAGCTTGCGTCATACGCAATACCTAGTTTCACTAAACAACGATATGCTATTAAAATATTATTAAAACTAGCTGTTATGAATAGTAATACACACTTTTTGAAATTTTTTAAATTTTATTTTTCAAAATGGACTTCATTTTTGGATTCGGAATATCGAAATTAGCCTAGGGTGAAATTTTGGTATTTTTATGAAAACTTTCAATTTTTGATGAATAGTGAAAACACTGGGTTACTATTTAAAAACTGACTTTTTATTTAAATAATTATTTATTTTATTTAAATTTATTTTAGGTCAAAATTGATACATAATACCTATTTAGGTCCAATACAATTCATTGGTGTCATTTCATAATAATTTTAGATATATAAAAATTTTATTGAACTTTTCACCGTCTTTTACCCACCTCCTAGGAGAATTTCCAAATTCACATAAAACTTAATTTTACCGCTTATGTGAGTGGAATTTCGAAAATCCGATAGATACGGTTAATATCAAGGACTAAAATGTGGTTCAATGAGATGAAAATAATTTTTTGTGAATAGTAACTTTTTACTTTTTTACCACGGTTAAAAGTAAATAGGGTAATTAAGGGTAAACATGTTATTATTATTACCCTAACACATGTCCTAATTCTATTGGATAAGTGTAATTCAACCAAAAACAACCTTAGGAATAAAATATGACCATTTAGGCCCACTTGGATTAGATTAGGACATTTATTATTAATTTATTTAAAGAAGGGTTAAAATAGTTAAAATCAAAGTTTAATAACTAAATAATTTTTAATAAAGGGTTACACATTAGATAAATTAGACTATAAATATTAATTAGAAATCTAAAAAGATTTCCTACATAATGGTATTTTATTTGTAACTTTTATACATTGAATAATTTAATTTATGTATGACACAATGATGATGCAGTAATTAACTTATTAATGAAATATTGACATAATTGATGTTATAAATACCCAAATAAATGTAATTTGAGACTTTTTATGAATTAAAATAATTTTATAGTTTAATATTACATATTAGTACTGATTTAATTAACTTTGTTCGAACTAATATTTCTATTATGATTTTCACAAAAATCAATTACCAAATAGTGTCAAAATTGACATAAAATAGTTTTTAAAACAAATATTATATTATTAATTGTTATTTTATTCCTAAAAATATATGGTTCGGAAAAATGACTTAGATAAGGTTATATATATTAATAATAAACAACTTGGGGTTCATTTGTCTTGTTATAGTAAGTTTATTAACCTTATAGTGTAAGAAAACAAGAAGACACAATAAAAGTTAAATTATCTAACTTAAAGTTAAATCTAAATGATAAGGTTAAAATAGAAACCTAAACTTGTCTAAATTCTATTGGATAAGAGGATTTAGACCCATACTCACCTTAGATTCGAAATAAATCAATTTTGAGCTATTAAAAACCGAATATGAATTTATAATAAAATAATATTTTTAGTTTTTCCAAAGGTGCCCCTCTCCTCCCTTATAAAAGGGCACCTCCTCCATCTCTTCCTCACACCAATTTGAGCCTTAAATCTCGGCCAACCCCTGCAAAATTATCTTCTCCACTTCCCTAGAAACATCCTAGAGGTCCTGGTCTTCTTTAAAGACCAATTTTAGTGCCCTAAGAGGAGGTCTCAAAGAGGCGCTTCAAAGAAGAGGTAATGTCCGTTACCGATTCTTTCAACTTTATTTCTTCTTCCACTTCTTCTTATTTAGTTGTTTCATTATGAAGTAATAATATCAATATCACTCATATACTGATATGTTATTATAAATATGAAACAACCCTATTTCACCATCTATCCATTCTACGGAAAACGAAATCACCGTGCGTGCGTACGTACAGAATACCATCTCCACGCCGTGTTGTAATCTATTTTACACCACCACCTTACTTGGTTTGGTATAATGGTGTAAATAATGAATATATATGATTATTTTAAATTGATATTGATTATTAAATAGTATACATACACTCCAATACAATTCCACAATCATGGGAACAATATCATCGCTCGTGCGTACGTACGGAATACCGTCTCCACGATGTGATGCGACTCGTTCTACATGATCTTCATTACATAATGATTATATAAATGAATTGAATGAATAAATATGATATATATTACACTAATAACATTATGTAAATGAGGTATCTATAACCTAAAAATAAGAATGATAATTTATTCGACAAAACACGCATAAGAACAAAAAGTAATAAACACCCGAATAACAAGTAGCAATGAAATATTACTAATAAGAAGCTAAGAATATGTCCATATATGATATAATAACAATTATTATGATTCTGGAATAAGTCAATGACATTATTTAAATCAATATACAGGAGGTTCAGACACTGACGAAGCAAATCAGACCTAAGGTAAGGGAAAATCTCACAAGCTCACTTTTATCCAAGATTGTTTATACTTCAGAATTTACCGGGGAATATTTATCATCCACATCCATGTTTCCTCAATATTTAATATTATTTCAATCCACATAAATTTTTTTTAAATCCAATTTTACCCTTCAGTGAGTTTTTAGTAAAAGATATGAAAGGAATCTTTTGTCGTTTTTCATACGAGGTACTTTTTGACTTTTCTGGCCAAAGTATGAGAAGAATGTTTTTTTAACTTATACGACATGAATGTATTTTTAGAAAATTATTTCCATGAAGGTTCCTTTAAATGTTTTCAAGTTTATTTATAATGAAATTCTTTTAGTTCAAAATTATATGACATGTTAAGAAAGGAAAATGTTTTGGAAGTAGAAAGGATATTTTCCTCAAGAATGAAGTTCAAATGTTTTATCAAAATTATTTTCCATCCAAGATAATATAGGGTTCTGTTTCTATCCCTATTTTTACATTGATTTTATTATTTTATGATGGAATTATTTTTATGATGTCCTTTTATCTTATATAGATTATGTTATGATGGCATGATGTTTAAGATTCTCATTTTCATTACATGGGTTATGCTATGATATATGGTTTATGATTTTGTGGCACACATAAGAATGGTATCATTATGATATGGGTGGGACCTATATATCCCTCCAATGCATTGGGTAAAGATTTATATCTCATGAGATAGACATGGATGGAACGACAGGTTAAACTGGTTCAGTGAAACAGGACTGAAACGAGGAGTGAACTAGGTTCAGAAATGGACTTTGTCCGCTAAGATAGTTTTGGAAATGAGTCTTGACTACTAAGAAATGATTCTATATGGTTATGTGTGTATGCCACAAAGTTTCATGTTTTAAGTTATGATTATTGGGATTACATTTCACTACTATGATTTATCCCATGTTATGAAATTTTGATCTCTTTTGCAGGTTAAGATTTCTGAAATGATATGTTCTTTTGAATATGATGTGATTGATATTTCTTTTGTTTACCCTTACTGAGAATTTGAGCTCACCCTTTTGTATGTTTTCTTTCCCCAGGTCATGAAGAAGGTTATTAAGTAGGATATTCAAAAAAGGGACTCTAGATATAATAAAATAAATTGGAGATAACGTAGATGATTTATGAACCCGTTGTTTATGTTTCCCAGTTTCTAAAGACACTATACCTATATGGTCCTTTCATGGTTTTGTCATATGTTGTAATAAGTATGCTTCAATTTTGAAGTATTAACAATGTATGTTAATTATGGGTCGTTATAACAAACCTCTGACAGTACTGAGCCAAACCCAAGAAACTCCTCCTTTTGGTAACAATATTGTGTGGATCCCAAGAAATCACCACCTCTATCTTCGCTATATCCACTACCAATCCAGACTTCGAAACGAAATGTCCTAGGTAGTGGACCTACTGAATCCAGAATAGAAACATAGAGAGATCCCATAAATCTGGTGTTCTTGGAGTGTATTGAGGACCATCCTCAAGTGTATCACGTGCTCCTCCTTAGATGCTGAGTACACTAGGATTTGATTAATGAAGACAACGACGAACTGGTCAAGGTAAGGATGAAAAATCCTCTTCATGAGTCCCATGAACACTTCTGGGGCATTGGTCATGCAAAATGAAATCACCATGTATTCATAGTGGCTGTACCAACATATGAAGGATGTCATCAGTACATCCTCATCTTGTACACAAAGTTGGTGATAACCGGATCTCAGGTCTATCTTTGAGAACCACCTCGATATATTCAACTGATCAAAGAGGCGATTGATTCTCGGTAGTGGATACTTTTTTTTCATAGTTTCTTGGTTCAAGAACTGGTATGAAACACATATACTTAGGTTCCCATCACCTTTCTTATCAAACAAAACTAGGGCCACCTAAGGTGAAACACTGGGTCTCATGAAGCCCTTTCTCTCTAAGTCCTCCAACTATACCCTCAACTCAAGAAGATCCATGGGAGCTGTATGATATGCCGATGTTGATATAGGTTCTATATCAGGGTAAAAATCAATGAAGAATTCGACCTCCTTGTGAGGAGGTAATCCAGAAACATCCTCAAGAAAGATGTCCAGATACTCATCTACCACTACATAAAATTGGGGACTCCTCTCATACACTGCACCGATTGTGAAACTGTCCAAATGGGGAGTAATCAAATGTAACCTCCTCTAAGAAAGTCCATCCTGCACTGCACGCATTTCCTTTTCTCTGATAAAGGAAAACCTATTCCCATCTCTATAGGCACACCACACTCTTCACCTAAAACAATAAATCTGAGCATGGACTGTAGATAACCCGTACATACCCAAAATGACGTCGTAAGGCCTCAATGCCACTACTAGTAAATCCCTTCCAAAGATCTCACCCCGAAGATAAATATCACACTGCCATCACTAGTGTGTGATCATCGAATCCCCCCTATAGGAGTCTATAAATGTAAGGATCAATCCAAAGACTCCATCAGAATCTATGAGCTTCAAACAAGGTTCTTGGTAAGGAAGGAGTGAATGGAACCTGTGTCTTTAAGAACTAATGCTAAAGTGGAGAATACACAAATCATACCTCTAAGCACCGATTGAGCACTGGGGTCATAAGTCTATATCACCTAGTTCTTGCCTTGTCACTGTCCACCAACTCCTTAAGATCGGGGTGGACCACTTCGGGGTTGTTGTGGTTGTACCTCAAACCTCTACCCACCTCCTACTACTCATCCTCCTCCTCTTCCAAATCCCCCACCTAGTGGAATTACCTGTTCCATCCTCTGACACTACCTCAGTGGTCCCTCAACCATCTACTGATCAGTTGTGCAGCTGATCTGACAATATCTAGCCATATGTCCCCGACCACCGCACAAGTAACACAACCTCTCCTTAAGCTGAGCTGTTCTACCCTGAAAGCCTCGCATTGCCGATCCTGAATCTTGGGGTCATCCCATTGAATATCTAGTCCTCTTAGACCCCTAATTTAGCTGTTGGCTACCTGCTGTTGATAAATCAGCTACTTAACGCCTGGTGGTAGCTCCCACCACTGGTTCCTGCTCCGATAGATAGCTCTATACAAGAAGAACTCACTCTATTACCCCATAATGTGTCAGAAAGCTAATGGATATAATCAACATCCTGATCTCCCTACGTAGACCCTACTCAAAGGTCTATGCCTTGAAGAATGGGTCTCAAACCATGTTTGTGGAGTAACGATAAAGATACGTGAAACTCGCTAAGTAATCCTCTATTTTCTGACTACCCTACTGTAGGTGTAGTATCTCCTATATAAATACAGAGAGTAACAATAATGAAAAAAACTCCTCCTTGAAGAGCCGCTCAAAGTCTTCCCAAGAGAGGGTCACCTCCTCATGAGTTTGGATCATCAAGATCCACCATCTCCCTATATATCCCTGAAGAAGTCCCATATCTATGATCTCCATCTGGTCAAGAGGCATCCTCACTAGGTGAAAAACTCACGTAACCACCTCCAGCCAATCTTCAGCTACCTAAGGATCTGTCACACCTTGGAACCTGGAAAGTCACTATCTCTAAAACTCATGCAATGCACTGAACTTGAGTGCATCCTTGAATGGTAATTTTGGTAGGAACTACTGATCTTTGGGTGGTGGTATCGCTGGTACACCACAAAGAGGTGTTATATCCGACAACGGTCCCTGTATCGATGACTCATCACTCGATGGGCCATCTTCATGGTCCCACCTCAGAATCCCAGCTGGCTTCCATCCTAAAATAGAAAAAGATGTACCACAGTTATAGAGTATACCTAGTGTGCTGACTCTAACTCAAGAAGGACATGAGAAAATACTCAATTACTATACGATGCTTTCAATTGGTGTTTTTATGTAACGATTCAAAAAGACGAATTCAAGGTTTGGGTGTATGGATACGTCAGTCGCCACCCCAACACTGGAATCCCCAGCCTAAAAGTTGAACCCGGAACACTTAACAGTATCCCCCCCAAACAAATTCATATACTCTTGGTCCATAAGATAGAACCAACAACCTCTAATACCACTCTTTCATGAACCGTCCCCCAGGGCCCATGCCATGACTATGCCAAGGCCACCTACCATTGGCCAAAGGATGGTGATTATCACCGAGTAGGCATATCCCATAGGTGGGTGGAATATTCCCAAGTACCTATAAACACAAACTCATCTCCAAGAAAAAAATGGTGAAACCTAAAACACAGAGATGACATGATTTTATGCTACTAAGAAAACCCACACAGAGTAAACAATACAAATTGAAAGTAAAGGGGGCTAGTATACAAGACCAATAGAAGAAATGTACAAGCTCATAGAATCCATCTATGGAAAACCCTACCTGAAGGGTAGGTATGGAATCATTCAAAAGTCACTGAAGTGTACCTCATCTGTCGGGCCTCCCTCTAAGTACCACCTGTGTCTCGACCACCAAGGCTCCTATCAAAGTTATTGTCCGTCTACACAAGACACTATAACAATTTAAGTTTTTAGGGACCATTTTTTTTAAATAAATTAAAATTTTCATTTATATCTTTCAATTAACAAATTAAAATATTTATTTCACACTAAACTGACATTTATTACATTACACACAACACCGAGTTGGTGTACGATGCACACAACACTGAGTTGGTGTACGATACACACAACACTGAGTTTCTACAAAACATCTATTTTTTATTTTAAATATTTAAATAAGATAATTATAACCAATCTGTTAAACTTAGTTATATGAATAGTAATAACTACTTTTAAAAATATTAGTTATAATGATTTTGATAATGAAAAATGTAATTTTTGGTAAAGTCTTTATATGTTTAAAACTAATATTTTCTTAAATGATCTATTTTTTATGTTCTTTTGTGAAACATAATAAAATTAATCTTATAAACTCATAGAAATTGAATTTGGTGAAATTGAAATTATTTTTGAAATCATAATATCAGAATTAGATTAGGTTTAATTTTTGATATTTTTCTGAAAAGTTTCAATTTTTGATGAATAGTGAAAAATACTACATAGTAGTTAAAAACTGACTTTTTCATTTAAATAGTTGTTTTAATTTAAATTTATTTTAATGTAAAATTTGATAAAAAATACATATGTTAGTCCAATATAGGTCATTATAATCATTTTCATAATAGAATTAGATATATATAAAATTTTATTGAACTTTTGAACACCTCTTTTACCCGCCTTATAAGAACATTTGCAAATTAGAATTAAACGTAATTTTACAGATTCTGTGAATTGAATTTCAAAAATCAGGAATACATGGTTGTAATCAGGAGAAAAAATACGGTCTAATAGGATCAAATTATTTTTTTTGTGAATAATAACTTTTGAATATTATTTACTACGGTTAAAGGTAAATAGGGTAATTAAAGGTAAAAATAATATAATAATAATATAATATTACCCAAAAACTTGTCCTAACCTTATTTGATTAGTCATGGAAAACCATGAAAACCCTTAGGATTCTAATTTAGACTTTGGAAGCCACTTGGGCGTGATTAATATATTTTTAACATTTAATTTGAAGTAAATGTAAAAATATCATAATCATGACTCTTATTACTAATTGTTTTTAATATGGGGTTATATAAGTGATATATTAGATTCTAAATAGTCATTAGGAATATAAAAAAATGTCCTATATCTTGGTTATTTATTTTTAATTCACAGAAATTAAATAATTAAATTTAATTATGAAATAATAGAGTTATTAATAAAAGAATCAAATAAATGATATTATAAATATTAAAATAAATATTATTTGAAATACTTGATGACATCCAAAAATTTATGGATGAATATTAAATTTTAATACCTAATTAATTCATTTTTTAAGGAATCAAGTTGTTATGACTTTAACAAAAATAAAGTATTAAATAGTGTCAAAATTGACATAAATGATATTTTAAAATAAATACTATTTTATTAAATGATATAAAAGTCATAAAAATATAAGGTTAATAAAAATAACATGTATAGTGTTAAAAATTTCATTAATGATCCACGTTAGGTTCTCTTAGAATTTTATAGTAACTATACTACCCATGTGGTTTAAAAATACAAGAAGTCATGGTTAGAGTTAAACTACTTAACTTGGGGTTAAATCTAAAATATATGGTTAATTTTATAACCTAAATATGTATAAAACCTATTGGTTGAGAGGTTTTAGACCCATATTAATCATATCCAAGAAATAAATTAATTCGGATCCATTAGAAATCGAAAATAAATTTATAATAAATTAATATTTTAAGATATTTCTAAAGTGCTCCTCACCTCTCTTATAAAAGGGAACTTCTCATACTCTTTAACTAAAACCTCCAAATCCCTTTGAATCGGCCAAAACCTAACATTTTTCTCTCCCAAAATCCCTCACATCATCTTATAGGCTACACATTTGGCATAAATCCATCTTAAGGATTCCTTTTGTGCAAATCAAAAGGAGACACATGAAAAGAGGTAATTGTTTTATCATATATTTCAATGTTATTTTCTTCTTCTACTTCCTCTTTATCTATTGTTTCCATACTAAAATAATAAATTAAATACCTTATAAATGATGATATAAAATTATAATTATGGGATAACCATATTCCTCCTTTTACCCATCCTACAAAAAACTATATCACCATGCGTGCGTACGTACAACTTACCATCTCCACGTCGTGGTGTAAACTATTTTTCATATACAATTTATTTCTATAGGTATAACAATGAATATAAAGGATTTAAAAAATAGATATAAAATTATATTGTTTTTGTAAAGTTCATATTCCATCCAATTTCATACCATTTAACCATTAAGGAAATGATATCATTTCTCATGCGCACGTATGACTTGCTGTCTCCACGACACGATGAGATTCATCTTCCACGTTCACCATTTAAGAATGATTATAAAAATATATATATTATGAATAATTATGAAATATTTGAAATTATAATAATAATTTAATAATATATATATATATATATGTATGTATGTATGTACATATATGTCATTTAATTACTACCGTTCAATATGATAAGAAAATAGAAACAACGTTCATGTATATGTAAGGCCTACCGTCTCCATGAACGATGTATTCTATTTCATATATATATCTTTTATATATATTTATATCCTGAATATATATTATATATAAATAATTTTATTCATTTTTATTTAATTAAATCGTGGTCTAAGTAATACGATCAAGAATAATAAGTCAAAAGATATACGATAAAGAAAGCAATTATTACAAAAAATGTTGCTTTAACTCAGAAATTAGTAATAAAAATGTAATATAAAGTTATAAATGAATCATATATGATATAAAAAATATTATTATGATTCTTTTAGAAGTTAATAATTTGTTTAAAACCATTATACAGGTGTTTTAGACAAGTAAAAAGAGTATCAAACATAAGGTAAATGGATTTTATCTAACTTTTAATTATCGTGAGATATATGTTATGTTTTACACTCTTTTATTTTGTTTAGTGTATTTACTTATCATGATTTTATTCTATTTAACTTATAATTATATTTATGGGTATTCACTTTTCCATTTTATGATCCTTATTTGATGAGTTTTAAGTTTCAAAAGTTACCAAATCGGTAAAATGTTTTGTCTCAGTTTGCCTTCTGTAACACTCATGTTTTGTTATACACCTAAACTCTTTTTCAAAGTATATATACTTCTATTTTACATTCTATATCATGAATCTACATATTATCATCATATTTTATGCTTCATGTAATTTCCATTTTTATATGGATAGTATGATCCCAATCATCAAGTTATAAGTGTTTATTGAGACAATGTCATTGTTTTTTTTGAAATTTCATATGTTTATGATTTATTTGATGAAATATTTTGATCCATATCTCAATAACCCGCATGATTTTCCTTATCCTCTTTTTTTTTTCAATATATACTCATGTATTGGTTCCATTTTCCCACTCTTCAATGCTTAATGTAGTGTTTTAAGTAAAATCTGATCGTCTCTCTCTATTCGGTCAGAAATCTATTGTATTAAAAAAACTATGTTTTCAAAAAAAAAAAATCAATTTTTTTTCAAAAGATCCTTGAAGGTAATTTTCAAGGAAAAAGGAGTTTAACTATTTTTTCAAAACTTTACATGTAAGTTCTCAAATCTATTTTCAAAGAAAAAGGTTTTTAAAAGGTTTTATGTTATAAAAAGAAATTTTCAAAGAAGAAAGGGTATTTTCCTCAAAAAATGTTTTCAAAAGATAATTCAAAATTATTTACCATATAATATGACATATTTTGAATTTACTCATTCCCTTATATAAAAAAATCTAAATGTTCCATTCATATCCAATCTATGAATTAGTTATGCTTAATGTCATGGTCTTTATGAAACCCATTTATCCTTCATGGGTTATATGAATATGATATCCGTTTATCTTTCATAGGTTATGCTTATGAAACCTATTTCATTCCATATGTTATGATATGTTTACATATTTATGATACCCATTTCATTTCATGGGTTATGATATAGTTATTTATGATCTTGTGGAACATGTATGTATGATTTCATTATGTGATGAGTGGAACCTATATCTCCCTCTAATGCATTGGGTCAAGATTTATATTTCATGATATAAACTAATATGGTATTGGTAGTGAACCTTCACTACTAATATGGCCATGATAGTGAGCCATGGCTACTAATATGGTATGAGGAGTGAAATCATGCTACTAAGATGGACATGGAAGTTAACCATGACTTCTAAGATTGTATGAAGAGTGAACTCATTATATTAAGATGTCCATTGGAGTGAACCATGACTACTAGGATGGTATGAGGAGTGAAATCGTGCTACTAAGATAGCCATGGGAGTGAACCATGACAAATAATATGGTTTGGGGAGTGAAACCATACTACTAAGATGGTCTTGGGAAAGATTCCTTGGCTACTATAAAAATAAGTATATGATTATGTGTTCTCCACACTTCCATGTTTTATTATTATGTTAGTATTTGTTGGCTTATTTCCTTCATTTACATATGAATCATGTCTTATGAACTGCAATTATTTATGAAAAGTTTCATGTATATGATCTTTGATATGAAGGGTATGGTCTTCTATTTTCATTATCATGTTCACATACCATTATGCTCAAGATTATGCTTAAATACCTCCCTTGTTTACCCTTACTGAGCATTTGAGCTCACCCCTTTATTATGCTTCCTTTCCCGAGGTTATAAAGAAAGGTTTTAGGAAGATGTACTAAATGTGGAGATTTTTATGAAAGATTTTGAATATCTTTCACCAGTATAGAAGATTTTTTTTCGATGTTTTCAAATACACTAAACTATTTTGATCCTAGGGCATATATTATTGTAATGTACTGAATATTCATATAAAATGATGTAATATCCATGTACATCAAGCCTGGGTCGCTATAGTTGGTATCAAAGTAAAGGCTTAGTCAACCTTTGGAAACTAGGATGAGAAAACATTAGTGATATCCCTGGGGATATTTCTAAGAATATATCTTGGGATGTATCTAAGGATAAATATAAGGACAAGTTAAATTTTGGAAAATGTATTGGAATTTTGGTAGAAGATAGAGTGATTGGTTTACTAGAAATACATCCATATCTAGATACTATAAGTGGATGTGGATTTGGAACATATGTACCTAAGAGTAACAACTCCAACAAGATATTCAGGTATTGAATCGAGGTAATCCGGTACATGACAACGAGCCTTGCTGTACTCCTAGTTTGACACTCCTGGGGGATATGATTTGGGAATTTAAAAACTCTACATGAATCATGATGAATGAGTTAAATAGGATTTAGTTTCTAATAACCTAGTATAAACATGAGGAGTCATATTTTAATAAAGAGGTCATAATTTAGACATCATATAAGTTTTTTTCACGAGTATGAGATTCCTCGCTATGATAATAATTTCTTACTCAATTATTCTTGGTTTTAGACAATGGAGGGAACCATAAGAAACTTGATTAAGGCTGAGTATAATGGAAAACTTATTGATGATCATTCAAATAGGATTATCACTTGAGAGAAGGATGTTGTAGTCATGCCTAACCGGTTTTCAAGGAACATGATTAACAGGGTGTACCTTAACCAAATCCCAGACTCACTATAGAAGAGAAAGAAGGAGATCACTAAGAGTTAGGGTAATGGATACCATGGATGAAAGAATATTCAGTTTCCTTTATGTCAACTTTGTGTAATGAATCACCTAAGTTAATGTCTTATAGGAATAATAAGATGTTTTGTATTTAGAAAAGAATGACACAAAGAAAGTGATTGCAAGGGAAAAATGAAGAGTTTATTTAATGAAATGGATGTGAATATTGGCCTCCCAAAGTCATCACAAATGGTTAAGTGTTTTAAGTGTGGAGAAAATGGTCATATTTCAAATCTATGTCCCAAGATGAAATATTTTGATGGGAAACAACAAGATGGTACAAGTAATAGTTACAATGCTAATAATTACGAGACTACAGATGAAATATGAAACTAAATAAGTAGTATGTAAATTGGACAATATTGATTAACTTTCAACTAAGTAAGGAATTTTTAATAGGTGGTTTATGATATCATTGATGAAGATTATTTTAGGAATAAATCCAATCCAGTTTGGAATAAGGAAGAATTCATGTTTTCTAAATGGATATATGGTAATTCAGGTTATTACCATGATTCAAGAGAATACGTAATGAAGGTATTGAAATATTTGGAATGTGAGTACTAAGATATGCCTTATGATATATGGGAGACAAATGTTAAGTTGATTTAGTAGACCTATTTCTAAAGTTCTAGATTTTCAGATTTTGGAGGTATTATGGGCTTATCCATTTATGGAAAGTTTAAGTTAAACTTCAAATATGTTTGTGAGATTAAATTATTATCTCACCATAGGTAGATTTATACATATTTTATAACTTATGATAAACTTTTTGTTGTGTAAAAGACAGTTAGAATGAACTATCATTCTGTTTAGAGATATCATGATCTACTAATGCTTCAAGAATAAAAAATTCAACTTTATTAATTTGAATAAGGGATGATGTGGAAATTGTTCAAGGCATGACCAATAGTGATATTTTATCGAAATAAATTATGTATTTTATCTCATAGAAAAATATACACCTTTAGGGAAAGGATCTTGAAATAAAAAATGTCACCCTAGTACTTTTTTATCCAATTAATTAGACGGTCCATTAGATAATCGTAGATTTATGGATTTGTGAATGTTAAATTTTTGATAACCATGTTCTCCATCACTCTCCATCAGAACTCGATAGTTTGATTTCTCTTCCATATCCATATTTTCACTTCCCACTAATGTTATCTTATATGGAAACCCAATGATGAGTTAACATTACATTTCTAGCATTACTTTTTTAAAATGAAGTTTTTGTATCCATTTTTACAATGTGGGTTTATATAAATAAAACATTCAAGTATTAATCTTTTGATATCCCAGATGAATTTTGAGGGAAAAATTCATTTTAAGGGGGGTAGAATGTAACACCCTAATTTTTTATGCACCATTTTTTTGAATAAATTAAAATTTTCATTTATATCTCTAAAATCACTAATTCAAATATTCCTTTCACACTAAACTGACTTTTCCTATGCTACACGCAACACTGAGTTAGTGTATGAAACACACAACACTGAGTTGGTGTATGATACACGCAACACTGAGTTTCTACGAAGCATATTTTTTTTCTTTTAATTATTTAAATAAGATAATTTTATCCTATATGTTAAACTTAGTTATATTAATAGTAATAAATACTTTAAAAATTTTTAGTTATAATTGTTTTGATAACGAAAAATGTAATTTTCAGTAAATTATTTATATGTTTAAAGCTACTATTTTCTTAAAAGAACTACTTTTTATGTCCTTTTTGTAGAAAATAATAAAATTAATTTTATTCACTGATAGAATCTGAATGTGGTAAAATAGACATCATTTTTGAATTTAGAATATCAAAATTTGATTAGGGTTAATGTTTTGGTATTTTTTGAACAGATTTAGTTTTTAGGAATATTGAAAAATACTACATACTAGTTAAAAACCAACTTTTTCATTTAAATAGTTATTTTACATTAAATTTATTTTAAAGTATAAATAGATACAAAATAAATATATTAGGCCAATTTAGGTCATTTTAATCATTTTTATAATAAAATTATACATATAAAAATTTATTGTACTTTTCAACATATCTTTTACTCACCTACTAGGAACATTTGAAAATTATCATTAAACATAATTTTACAGCTTCTGTGAATTGAATTTAGAAAATAAAACATACAAGGTTGTAATTAGGGTGAAAAATGTGGTCTAATATGATCAAAATAATTTTTGGTGAATAGTAACTTTTTGAATATTATTTACCACGGTTAAAGTTAAATAGAGTAATTAAAGGTAAAAATAATATTAGAATAATATAGAATTACTCTGAGACTTTTCATAACCTTATTTTATGAGGCATGATTGACCAATACAACCCTTAGAATCCAAATTTGGCATTTTTAAGACACTTGGGTGTGATTAAGACATTTATAACATTTAATTTTATGTAATGGTAAAAATATCAAAAAGAACTCTTATAACTAAAAAAAATTTAATATGAGGTTATATAAGTGGTATATTATACTATAAATATTCATTAGGAATATAAAATAATTTATTATACATTGGTTATTTTTTTTATTTTTTAGGATTTAAATAATTAAATTTAATAATGACACAATAGAGTTATTAATAAAAGAATCAAATAAATGACATTATAAATATTAAAATAAATATTATTTAAAATAATTGAAGCCATACATGAATTTTATGGATGAATATGAAATTTTAGGATTTATTTAATTCATTTTTAAGGAATAAAGTTTTTATGGATTTAAAAAAAATCATGTATTAAATAGTGTCCAAATTGACAAAAATGAGATTTTAAAGTGAATACTATTTTATTTAATGATATAAAGTAAAAAAAATATATATTTTTCTTAAAAATGACTTAGATAGTGCTAAAAATTTCATCAATCATCTACTTTAGGTTCTCTTGGAATTTTATAGTAACTATACTAACCATGTGTTGTAAAAATACAAGAAGTCATGGTAAGAGTTAGACTATTTAACTAGGGGTTAAATCTAAAAGATAAGGCTACTTTTATTATCTAAACATGTGTAAATACTATTGGTTTAGATCATTTACACCCATACTCATCTTATCCTAGAAATAAATTTATTTTGATCCATTAGAAACTGAAAATCGTTTTATAATAAATTAATATTTCAAGATTTTCCTAACGTGCCCCTCACTTCTCTTATAAAAGGGAACTTCTCCTTCTCTTTAATTCACACCTCGAAATCCCTTTACTTGGCCAAAAGATGCCCATTATCTCTCAAAAATTCCCTAAAATCATCCTAGAGGCTACACTATGGGAAGAAAACCATCCTAAGGAGTCCTTTTGTGCATATCAGAAGAAGACACCCGAAAAGAGGTAATTGTTTTATGACCTATTTCAATGTTATTTTCTTCTTCAACTTCCTATTTATTTTTTGTTTCCATACTAAAATAATAAATCCAGTACCTTATACATGATCATATGTTATTATAATTATGGTACAACCATATTCTTCCTTTTAACCATCCTACAAAAAACAATATCACCATGCGTGCAGACGTATGACTTACTGTCTCCACACCGTGGTGTAAAATGTTTTTCATATACACTTTTTTTATATGGGTATAATGTTGAAAATAATGGATTTAAATAGTAAATAGAACATGATTTGTTTTCGTTAAAATTAATATTCCATCCAATTATATACCATTTAACCATTACGGAAATGATATCGTCGCTCGTGTGTACGTACGGTTTACTGTCTCCACGACGTGATGAGATTCATCTTCCATGCCCACCATTTAAGAATGATTATAAATATATATATATTTTGAATAAGTATGAAATAAATGAAATAATAATACTATTTAAATAATATATATATATTTATGTACATATATTCCATTTAATTACTTCCATTCAATATGATAAGAAAAGAGAAGCGACGTTCATGTGTATGTACGACCTACCATCTCCCAGAACGTTGTATTCCATTTCATATATCAATATATTATATATATATTTATATCCAGAATATATATGATATATAAATCATGTTATTAATTATAGAATTAATTAAATCATGTTCTAAGCAATATGATCAAGAATAATAAATCAAAACACTTACGATAAAGAAATCGCTTATTACATGAAATATTGCTTTAACTTTGAAATTATTAAGAAATGGGTAATATAAGGTTATAAATGAGTCATATATGATATAATAAATATTATTATTATTCTTCTATAAGTTAATAATATGTTTAAAACCATTATACAAGAGTTTTGGACATTTATGGAGAGTATCATACCTAAGGTAAGGGGATTTAATCACACTTTTAATTATCGTGAGATACATGTTATGTTAGAAATTATTTAATTTTGTGTGGTTTATATAATGAATATTATTGTATAATATGTAAAATATACTTAAATTTATTGGTATTCACTTTCCCACTTTATGATCCTTCTTTTATGAGGTTTAAGTTTCAAAAGTTACCAAATCAGTAAAATGTTTTATCTCAGTTTTCCTTCTTTAAGAGTCATGTTTTGTTATGCACCTAAATTTTTTTTTGAAGTATATATACTTAAATTTTATGTGTTATATCATGAATATCATTTTTATCATGATATATTTGGATTCATGTAATTTACATTTCGACATGGAGATTATGATCCCAGTCACCAAGCTATAAGAGTTTATTAAGTCAATATCATTATTTTTTTTTGAAATTGTTTATGTTTATGCTTCTTTTGATGAAATATTATGATACATCTCTCAAGAAACTTCATGAGTTTTATTATCCTCTGTTTTTCAGTATATAATCATGTATTTGGGCCATTTTACCACTCTTTGGTGATTAAGGTAGTGTTTTAAGTAAAATTTGACCGTCTCTCTCTCTTAGGTCAGAAATCTATTATATTAAAAAAACTATGTTTTAAAAAATGTTTTCAAAAATATTTTCAAAAGACCCTTGAAGATAATTTTAAAATAAAAAGTAGTTTAAAAATGTTTTCAAAGATTTTCATGTATGTTTTCCAATATATTTTCAAATAAAAAGGTTTTCAAAAGGTATTATGTTATAAAAATAAATTTTCAAGAAGAAAGTATATTTTCCACAAGAAATGTTTTCAAAAGATACTTCAAAATTAATTACCATATAAGATAACATACGTTTAAGTTACTCATTCCCTTAAATAAAACAATCTAAAGATTCCATTCATATCCTTTCTATGAATGGGTTATGCTTAATGTCATGGTCTTTATGAAACATATTTATCCTTCATAGGTTATATGAATATGAAATCCATTTCTCTTTTACGTGTTATGATTATGATGAAATGATTATGAAACCTGATTATTTCTATAGGTTATGATATGTTTACATGTTTATGATACCCATTTCATTTAATGAGTTATTATAGAGTTATTTATGATCTTGTTGCCCATGTTTGTATGATTTCATTATGTGATGTGTGGGACCTATATCTCCCTCCAATGCATTAGGTAAAGATTTATATATAATAAGATAAACTACAATGGTATTGGGAGTGAACCTTGACTACTAAGATGGCCATGGGAGTGAACCATGACGACTAAGATGGTATGATGAGTGAAATCATGCTACTAAGATGGCCATGGGAGTGAACCATGACTACTAAGATGTCATGATGAGTGAACTCATGCTACCAGGATGGCCATGAGAGTGAACCATGACTACTAAGATGGTATGAGGAGTGAACTCATGCTACTAAGATGGATATGGGAGTGCATCATGACTACTAATATGGTATGGGGAGTGAACCCATAATACTATGATAGTCTTGCTAGAGATGCCTTGGCTACTATAGAAATCAGTATATGCTTATGTGTTTTCCACATTTCCATGTTTTATTCCTATGTTAGGCTTTCTTGTCTGATGTTATTTATTTCCTTATGAATCATGTCTTATGGACTGCCATTATTTATTCCATGTTTCATGTATATGATCTTTGATATCTAGTGTATGATCTTTTATTTTCATGATCATGTTCTCATACCCTTATAGTTACATATCTCCCTTGTTTACCCTTACTAAGCATTTAAACTCACCCCTTTCTTATGTTTCCTTTCACCAGGTTATGAAGAAAGGTTTTAGGTAGAAGTACTAAAGTTAGAGATGTTTATTGGAGATGTTTAAGATCTTTCAATAGGATAGGAGATTTTTTTCCAGGTTTCCAAAGACACAAAACTATTACGATTATCAGACATCTATTATTGTAATTTTTTGAATATTCATCTAAAATGATATAATATCCATGTACGTCAAGCATGTGTCTCTATAGGCATGATACATTTGGGATATTCTCATGTAGGTTTGAGTAAAATAATACTTATTAGGGACCCCAAACCACAAAGTTATACCAAAAAACAATACAAAATGCAAACTACTAAGAGGTATACGAATTATAACCTCTAAGAAGTACAATCAGGTGAGTCACTAGAGTTATCTCACACCAGTATATGTATATGGAATACATATGAAAAGAAAGTACAAGAATATTAAAATTCAAGGAGACATAGTCCCGATATTTATAGGAGACACACTATGTATTGGCGTAGGAGACACACTTCGTAGGATACACACTCTGTGTAGGCTTAGGAGACACACTCTGTAGAAGACACACTCCATGTAGGTGCAGAAGACACACTCCATATAGGCACATGAGACACACTCCATACGGGCATAGAAGACACACTCCATATAAGACACACTCCGTGTAGGTGCAGGAGACACTCCATGTAGGTTACAACCAGCCACTAGATTCCACTTGTAGCATGCTCGTTCTTGGATCAGTTACTTTTCAAGCCAAAAGGTCATATGCTAACTTCCATGAAAACTACCATAGAGTATAAAAAGGGCCACCTCATCATGAGGGTCCCAACTCCGTAAACGGATCGTCAAATAGACACACAATTTGAAATTTATAGGCCTTTTTGTGAAAAGGGTCCGGTAGGGTCTGGGTCTGCTCCAACCCGACACGGGGCCCGCCGAACCAACCCACCAGGTCGACTCAGCCCGTTTGTTCCAACCTGTTCTTTTAGATGAGCCCACTCAAGCATGCCTGTTTGGTCCACCCGAACATGACCGCTCTTGTGTCCCCACTTGGTCAACATGGGAATCCACCTTGTTTAACGTGGATTCCACCGTGTGACCCGCCCCATGACGGTTGCCAAAGAGTCTTGCCATAGTTCTGCTGGACTGCGACTTTCGAACATGTGACACGGCTTCCTACCATTTCGTTTACGACTGCTGTCCACAACCATGCACTGTGGGCCCCTTCTTCTAGAACAGTCCCACATGACCGCATCCATTGTCACTACCCTAACAGTGAGCCGTGCCGCCGCACACTGCTGTCGGTTCCATTTGCTGGTGATCTCTGCTTCGTGGACCACATCTTCTCCTCTGGTGACCCATTTTTCGAAATGCTTACACCCTAGCGATCCTCAGGTCATCGACTTCACTGACGCTGACTCCAAATCGTCTTACCATCTCTCTAGGGGTTCATCCATGTTCAGAACCTCAAAAAAAAGCCCGATGAGACCATGTGGGTCCATTGGTGAAGAATGAAAGAATGGTGTAGGAGAAATCATAAAGAACACCTAAAGAACGTACGTCTACCTTGTTCGTTTTTTCCTTCATTCATGTCATTAGAAAAAGGGGACAAAACATTAAGGATAATCACTAAGGTTTAATCCCATTAAATCCCACAGTCTAACCACCCCACAAGAATGATCAAACTACTGATCAACTTGTTCATGGGTTGGTCTATGTTATTTGTTGAAAAAACGAATAGGGAAACAATTCAAAAGACAACCCCTACCTTGGTTTGGATACCTCGCTGATAAAGATCAATCATTGTGTTATCATTGGTGAGATCCTTCAAAGAGGAGGGATCATTTTCATTGGAGATCCATCATTCATCATCTACCAACGTCTTTTCTCCAAAGGTTATAGTGAATTATAGGGTTAAGTGTTAACCATGAATTCCTATTTAATTAAGGAGAATAGAAAATGCGTTTTCCTATCGCTATGTTGCAGTGTCGCCATGTTGTTTCATTAAGAAACAAAACAATCCGCCTCATTGCTGCATTGGAGCATCACTGTGTTGTTGCGAAACGTTAAAAAACAAAATAGAATATTTAAGTTTTTTTATTCTTCTTTAAAAACTTCCAAAAATATTTTCCATAGTCATCCCGCACCGGTTGAAGTGAGTCCCTTCCTAAGGTAAACTCATTTTTCTAAAGTCAACAATGCTCTCATATTTTTGATCTTGGAACCCATTTTTAAGTTACTAAAACCGCACATGCCTGCTATTTTTAATAAACTTAAAAATAGTTCAAACATTTATTCAGTGCACCCTAGGCCTCAGAATCACATTTTTTCATAGTGCTTGGTCACGAAATAATCCCATATAATTTTAAAAAATTTTACATAAAAATTCTCGGACATTAATATTTTTGAGTACGTGACACACGTTTTAAACTAAAATTTTAAATTTAAGTTGAAAATATTCACTTTAATTTTTTTAGCTACACCATTTGTTAAATTGATATGCAATTAATTTCTATATGTTACAAATGAGTACTCGATTGTTTTCATAAATTATGAGGATAATCTAAGCATGTTTTTTTCGATTTCAACTATGTGATGCATGTTTTGAACTAAAATGTCAGTTTTTAATTGAAAACATGAAATTTCCATCATATCAACCACATTGCATGGTATATTGACATGCGTTTTGTTACATACTCCCTTGAGGAAGTTGTTTATAATCAATAGCCATTGATCCACTAACATATAATAATGGTTATTATTTTTGTAGTTAAATTTTAATGTTTACAAAAAATAGGTATTAGAATTGGTATGGAATATTAAAACGAGCATGATTCAAAGAAGAAATTAAGAAAGAAAAATGGCACAAGCTTTTAACATGATACGATCCATGTTGGACTTACATGAACAACAAGAACACCACATCCTATGTTATTTATTATGAAAAAAATAATGCAACTAGATTATAAGAGATTAAAAGAAGTAAAGGACTATAAAATATATCCTCAAGATTAGACCTAGATAAAAAATAGGTTGATAAATGACATTTTCATGATATATATGAATTTATTTTACAAACATTATAGGAAACCACCTCTTCATGATGTTTGTAAATTTTTTGACACTAAGTAAGTTTCCCACTAATTTGTAAATAAATATATTTTCTCATTTTATTATATAGGATATTGGAAATTCTATAAGTATTGAAAAAATATAGATATACAAATGGTTAATAAATATTTTAATGAAATTTTATTTACTCAAAGAAATACCTCTTTAGGGATTCTAGTTTGTGGATGGAATATGATATCTTTCATAATTTTTCAAATGCAATAACCAAAATCAATTTGATTATTTTGTTTTGGGAACTATAGAATCATTAATAAATATAAATAATTTTTTATAATAAATGATTTTATCGTAAAATATTATTTTATATACTAACATACTTATCCTCTTGTGGAAATCCATAGGTTGCTTGTGTGCACTGACAATCCACACACCATGGAATATCGAGACAATATCATTTCCCATATATAAATTGTGGTAAGTTAATATGGGTTATAATATCAGAGATAGAATACTATTGATAATATCATGCCATTAATTTAAGGTAACACTGTTGGAATAAACCCGAGTAGAAAATAAATATAATTAATCATATACATGATTATAGTGATATCCAATTTTCATTTGATATTTATAAAATCTCAACTAATATAGAATTCATTCTGAATATAACCATTTTTATTAAATAGAAACTGAAAGATTATCAAAAAATGTTTGAATAGTTGAAAAATGACACTTAGATTCCTTTTTATAGTAAATTTATTAGTTTTACTAAATTGCTGAGAGTTTTGAAGTTGTATAAATTGAAATTAAAATTTTTTTGGAGTAATATTAGTTTCACTATGTATCTTTTATTTTTTAAAGATATATTACTATAGGGAAACACAATATGAAGAAAAACATATGGATAAAAAAAATTTAAAACTCTATTAGATTTGGTTATGAAAAGATACAAATTTATCTCAATGATTTTTTATTACTTGAAATCAGAAATAAATCAATAAGAAATTATCCTAAATTTAGTGCATCATTCTATAAAGATAATGAAAAGTGTTTGAAGAAGAAATTATGGTACTTTCCCATTTTACACTTATTAAAACACTTTTATAGTAATGATGATGTTTTGAGAAATTTAACATGGCATGTGAATTATGGAATTAAAGATAGAAAACCTCAACATTCAACTGATTAGACTTAGGTGAAGAAGATTTATTTTATATATCCTGGATTCCTATAAGAATCCAGAAACATATATCTTATACTTTTCACTGATATAATAAATTCACATGGGATTATACTATATTACTAATTATTTTAATTATTTATAACTTTCCTAATCGATTATGGAAGAAACATGGATATATGATGCTTTTTATACTAATTTCAGGGAAAAATAACTAGTAAATGACATTGAAATATTCTTGGATACTTTAATTTTTGTTTTGAAGCAACTTTTGAAAAAATGGTATAGTGGTGTATGATGTAAACATGAAATACATTTTTCAGTTTATAGTTGTGTTATTTGGTACAATCAATGATTTTCCACATTATAATAAATTTTCATAATATAACATGAAAGGGAAACATAGATATCTTTTTATTAAGAAGGAATTTATTCGATAATGTTGGGAATTGAAATGAATAATTCATACTTGGGGAATCATAAATGCTTTCATCAAAATCATCACTTTAATAGGTTAAAAAAATATTTTGATGAGAACTAGGAAAAATTGCCCACCTATTACCTAACCAGTGAGAAACTATTTTATTTAAGTGGTAAAAAATTGTCTAAAGGACAAGTATCCTTTATTAAAATAAATAAAGTTACACCATTCTGAAGGATGGTATTTTATATTTATCGCTTTATAAAAGATCCATCAACTCTTTAGGGAGGGTATTGGACAAGATTATAAAATCACAACTTAACAATTTATTTTTAAGACCATCAATAATATAATTATCTTCAAAAAATGCATACATGATAAAATAGTTCATTGGGGATAGAATGTACAAGCATTTGATCTATCTGGAAGTTATCTTCCAGGGAGGTGGAAATTACAAGTTCAAAGATCTTGAAGAAAAGTTGTAGAGTCATAATAAAGCCATAAATTGTTCAAGTTTTTTTGTATTTCTATGTTGACCACATTTATTAGGCCAGTAATTCCAGCTTCTAGAGATGAGGCCATTCCATAGGGAATATAAAGGAAACCAAAGACATTTCTATTAGATTATCTAAAGATATATTTAAACCCCACTAGGTCTATATTTCATTTGGATAGCCTGTAAGAGTTTCATTTAATCAATATAATTAATGGTGAGTTCCAAATGACTTCAAGAGTACCAGTAAAAGAGTGAACATTACCTAAAATATTAATTCATTACCGAACTGAGAAACCATGGAAACAATTATTACAGTGATCATGATATTGAGAATTTTCATTCTACAATGCCATAATAATTTTCACAATGGAAAATTGAATGTTGAAGGATAATTTCTCATTAATATTCTTGTTCCTACCATGCAAAATCACATGAATGAGTTCAGTGTCAGTCACCTGAAATAGATTAAGAAGGTTCCGATAGATGGGAATCCTATATCACCCTTTGAAGTGATTTTGGACAGTATCAAAAATGAGAGGATGAATATTGAATATGAAGAATACTATCTTCCATAGTTGTGAGTATATAAAAAATATATAAGAATATATGATTCACATATTTCCTGTGTTGATGGAATAAGGTAAATCATGATGAGAGGGAAATAAACACTAATTGAATATATGTATCGACCAGGAGCTTAGAGAAGGACAATTTCCATATTAATATAAATATAGAAATAAATATCCATTTTTTATTTAATGAGATAATCCTACTATGTATATTTCATTGATTAAGATTTCTATAATATAGATTTTCATTGAGAAATCTATCCATTGTCGGTTCTCGTATTAATATATCCTCATTATCAATTAAGTTATGGATTTTAACATTTGATTTTATCAAATGTAGAAGAGATCCAAAGAAATCCAGTGGTTCTTTGATAGTGGTACCAATATCTAATATTATAGTAGAGGAATTAAGAAGATCAACTTGGGGAATACCTGCAAAATTATCAAAACAAAAACTAAGAGAAGAATTCTTATTATCTAATTAGTGATATTTCATAGAAATGTTGTAGAAGATGGATTTAAAGTAATGACATATTGAGGATTCCAAATAATTCAAATTTCTAGATTTCAATTTTCATAGGAATATTGATATAAGGAATTCGAGGGAGTTGTATTTATCATTTAACAGACTCCATAAAAAATGGGACTAAATAGATTGGTTTAAGTGGAAAATGTTTTTAATCCCAATACCTCAATGAACATAATGTTTGAAACATTGTTTCCATGACACCATGATAACATTTTTTTAAAAATTCTACCACTCTAGAAAAAATTCTTTCTTGTGGTGTTAATATTTTTCAGTAGAGAACCATTCCATTTATACACCCCAAATAAATAAACCAATTTAGAAACAATAATATATTTTACAAGGAAAAATCTCTTTTCCATTGAAATCAATTTACCTTTCCATTAGGTCATAAGAATTATAGTTTAACATAGAGTGTGATTGAAGTAATCAGTCTGAGGTCATCCCTAAAACTTGGAGATTCCAATCTAAGTTGAAGGGATATCCCCTTCTATTATTTCCAGTCCCCTTCTTATAGTCAATTTTATGGAGGAAAAAATGTTATTCCTAAAATAAATGGAATATTTATTTCATCTAGTCTTTTATATCAACAATTTTTCGTAATGAAGGAGTAAATTTTTTTATATTCATTATGTTATTTTTATCTCCCTATGTAAATAGAATGTTGTCATCAACATAGAATAAATGTGAAGGACCAGATAATCCTATGGCACCTCTGATAGTCTTCAAATCACCCTTTTACACCTATTAAGAATAAGTTACTAAAATATTACTCTATAATGGAAAAAAAAATTTATATAGGGGTTCACCTTTTCTAACCCCTTTTGAGCTAGTTAATAATCCCTCAAGGGACCCATTAATGAGAATTGAGATGTGAAATGAGCATAAAAGAGTTTTTATCCACTAAAACAATCTCTCATCAAATCCAAATTTTATAAAAACTTTACAAATGAAACCCCAATCCATGGTGTCAAAGGATTTTTTTAACATCAATATTTAAAGCAATGTTACCCCCTGATTGATTTCCTGAGAAGGTTCACACACTCAAAATATTTGATGAGGAAATCCTATATGGTTCTTCCTTTTATTAATCCAATCCGATTCAAACTGGTGATAAAATATTTGAAAAGTTTAAATATTTTAATATTGAATTCAGAAAACATTTTATAAATAACCGTGTGTCAAGTGGTTAGGAAAATAGGTCTATTTCTTTGAACTGTCATATTATAGGGAATTGGATTTGAGACATTTTCTTGATGTAATAAAAAATTAAAAAAATGTATGTGAGAAACTCATTGATATACAACTTCAAATTCCATGAAAATATAATGGCGACATCAATATAAGGTTATACATGGTTTCATTTGGAATAATGGAAAACTTGGAACCTGTGGAAAAAAAGAACCCCATATATTTCTTAATCTAACAACTCATAAGTTATATAGAATTGGAGAATAATATTTTTCTTGATTTTCTTTTTGAAATTAATTTTTTTAAGGACAATATTCTAACATTAATAAGATTTTTACAATGAAAAGTCTTATGGTGAAGGGTTTAAAATATGATGATTGTCATATATTGATGGATAATCTTATTCTGACGACTATATGTTATATCTTAACAAATAGTATGTGACACATAATAACAATATTATATTATTTCTACAAGACTATTTAATATACAATGATTCATCCCATGGAGTTACCAATATTCCTAGATGGATTTATTTGAAAATTATTTGAGATTGAAAAATATTTTCCCCATTTATTATTCAATATCATGATCCAAATAACCATTAACTTGGTTAATGAGGTATAAATATGTGGTATGATTTATTTAAGATAGATGTATCTAGTTGATCATTATATTAAAATGTTGAAAGGGTGTGTGAAAAACCAAAGCAGAACCGATGAAAACATTATTGAGCATTACATTAGCTAAGAAGAAATTGAATTTTATAGCATGTATGAGAAAAATGTTAATTTTATTGAGATTCCAATATTTGAACATAAAGTATGGGAATATTGTTATATGACCCCATTTTAGGTATGAAATGTTTTTATTTTTTATTAGAGTTTATAGAGTTTTAGAGTTATATTTATCATTTTGTAAGGATTTAGGGAGGTCTCAAAAGTAGTGGAACTGTTGGCTAAACATGAAACATAACTAGAGAACTATTAGTTATAGTAATGGGAGAATAATAGAGGAATAAATATTATGTATATGATTTAAGAAAATTATGTTTCAATAATATAGTTTAATATGTGCAGATATGGTCTCATTCATGGTTTGACTAATCATTCAATCTCAATATGCACTCATTTAAACAAACCCAATTTTTTTTCACCTAAGAATATTAAAATATGTCACATTACACTTATTTGACATGGGGGACATGATTTGGGATGTTATAGGGATATTTTAAAGGATTTATCCCATAAATTACCATGTCTTTAGAAAATTTGGGTGTTTGATTGCAAAATCAAAGTAGGTGACTTTTGGTTCTCCCATTTTTTTATTATTATTTCCATGTTGGTGGAAACCCTATATTAATATGGTTTAACAAAAATATCATGTTTGGATTAAAAAATTTAATATTTTGGCTATAGGTTATAAATAATAATTAATAGACATTGGATCATGATTATGGAAAAGTTATTTCACTTTTGTGTGATAATTGTGGCAAGTGGCTTCTCTTACATGGTTGTGTGTGCCAAATTTTATGGTCTTGGATACTAATTTTTAAATAATTTTTTTACTTTTAAAATTATAATTATTGAAATATAATTGTGATAATATGATTTATTGTGGTTGGATTTTTATGGAAATTGAATCCGAGATTTTTTGTGTGCATGTGTGATTTTGGGAAAATTGGGAATCCCAAAGGGTGATTTTATGATGATGGTGGTTATTAAAGATGTGAATTTATTTTATAGCTATGATGTGGATTTTTCGATGAAAATATAAATTTATAATTATAACCTCACTTATGTATGGGTTTCTCATTGAGTAGATGCGGATGGTTTAGGAACCATGCTCTAGTATAAGGGGATGTCGGTCAGATAAAAATGGAATTAGGTGCTGTGAAAGTGGGCACCCTAGAACCAACTTGAACAGTACTTTTGATTGCTACATCATTCATATAAAGTGTTATACATGATGTATTCTTACCATGATAATGTTTATACTTCTATATCTATTATTTACATGGAAATTTCCTTATATTATTTATCTTCTCAATTGGTTATAATAATTTCTGGCTATAATGAGAACCTAAAGATACTATGAAAGTAATCTTAAACATATATCCTATAGTCTAGATACATCATAATGAAAAGGCCTAGATGTTGTATTACTGTCAATTTTTGGGGTTTGATAAGAACTGATACTTCTTCACATGAATTTTGTACATGGTAATCTTGAGTAGATAAGATCACGGGGACAAAACCACCAATAGAAACACCACATGCTTTAGGTGTCATCAGTTGTTTCTATAGGTGTGCACATGTATTGGTATCTAAACTTATGATCATTATCAATATGTATCATCGGATCATGTAGTTTTATTCAATATTAAAACCATGAAATTTATTTTGTGGTGAGGTAGCCTGTGTTGGGTGCGTTACTTGTGGTATGACATTGATTGAATGATTAAGACAATATTTATCGCTTCTAAATGGAAGAGATGTCTCAATTCTTATTATCTAGGATTTTAGCGCCTTTCCTTAATCCCTGTACATGTAAAAGAAGGTAACTACATATATTAATGTCATGAAATTAATAAATCATATAAATACGATAACAAAAAGTGTGCATCCCTCTTTATGAGATATCACAAGACAAAGAGATTATATTACATTGAGCATGTTCATTTATGGAAATCATAGCTATGAATTGTCACTATCTCTTTAAGGGATATGATGCATTTCTAAATAATGATATTGGTCCATGATTATGAACCATTTCTATTGAGATAAGGGATTATAGGGTCACACACAAAATGTACCCACAAGTTTCTCATATTTGGATGAATATGATTTTATGATGAAGTGGGCCCTCTGTGCAGGGATCGGTGAATTTCCAAGTGTAAATGACCACAAAAGATATAATTCAATTATATTATTGGAGTCTATAATAATAATAATAATTTAATACACTTCTCAAGGTATTCAAAATTTATTTAATTATAAAAGTGAATATGAGAAAATATAATTTTTCGAATGAATGTTTTGCATTTAAGGTTCATTAAGTAATTATTGGAGGAACTAGCCAAGTTAATAGTTTTTATTTTATCACATGACATGTTAAAGTGTTAAAAATGAGTGGTAAAATATTAATTATGTTTCTAAAAATTATAATTAAGTCATAGGTGTGCATAATGGTCTAAAATTAAGGTCATAAAGTTCATGGGACTAAGGCACAATTTTGAAAAGTATAACCTAAGTGTATTATTTATTTTAGGACTTGTGAATAGTAAACTCTACAATTTTTATGAATTTAGAGAGATTTTATCTCATCTCATATACACTATCATGTTCTAGTGATATAAATTGAAGGAGGAAAATCAAAAACCAATCTCACTGCCTCAGATTGAGTCCATGTTTTTTGCATGATCAAAGGGACATCAAAAAGATCTTCAAATTACCGTCATAAGACCCGCGAATTATAAAAAAATGTTGAAGGAACAATTGTGAAAATTTTAATAATCTATAGGACATATTTATTTTCATATTAAAGTGATTGGATACCAATAAAATGTTTATCAAATTTGCATCAGTGAAAAAACTAGGTAATGTTACGGTTTCATTGGATTTATATTATTTATACTTAAATTAAATTTCACATGATCTAGGGTGCAATCTGGGCACTCGTATGCTAGATTAGATGATATGAAAATAATACAATTGATTTTTTTAAAACACCAGTATTAAATGCTTTTGAAGCTCCTAGGTTCCTAAAATTGATATCATAGTAGTCGTGCAATAATTTAATTCAAAATTTGAATTAAATTTTTTAAGATTCAGAAAAAGGGCTATGATATGGTCCCAAATTCTCTAACAATATGTCGATTAAATTTCATATTATCATGTTATGATTTACTGAAGATCAAAGAGTTTTATGGGAATCAAAAATTGAAATTAATTATATATATAAATGGTTTTAAAGAAGGGGGAACTACAAGAAGTTTGTGTGGAACAAAAAAATCAAAATATAATTTTAATTATTGTTGGCAGCCACACTGTGAACCCTTCTTTTCCCACCACATTTATTTTGAGTGGTTACACCACTTAAGAATAACCATGAATTATGTGGGTAATATTTTAATTTTTTTAAAACATTCACCACCCACAAAGAAAGTTTCTTTCCTCCACCTGTGCATTCCCCAACATGGATTCACTACATGCGACCTAGGATGGGTCGGGTTGTTTTTGACATAACCTTCCTAACCCATTTAACAAAACCAAACTGTATTTTAAATACCTTGGTCCTATTTTGGGTCTAAACAGACTCAAAAAATTCAAAAAAATAGAAAATTAATATTTTTTTTGGGAATTTTACAAAAACTTCTTATGTGTCATGTGACATATTGATAGTTAGTTAAAATTATTTTAATGAAATTTAAATGTCTTAAAAATAACCTTCAGTTTAATTTTAACTTATTTAATTATTTTTATGCCATATTATTTCAATTTTATTAACCATGAGTAGAGACCAATCAACACATATTTGGATTATTTAATTATTTAATTTGAATTATTACAATTTTGTTTTTCTATAATAAATTGTTATTAAATATTATTTTTAGATGGTTTGCGTACCATCCATCCATATTTAAATGTATAAAGGACAATGTGTCCACATATCCAGTGGTAAAAATGGATTATCGCAACCCTATTACCCCTTACTTTCATGTGAGTTTTCATTGTAGAAGTGGATGAGTTCATGATGGTTTGGTTCGAGATGAGAGTCGATGTGGAACCAAATGAGAAGATTGCACTAGAGTTTGAAGAAAAATGAAACTAAAGAAAATATATGGATTAAGGAGTTCCCCTAGGGTATCGATTAATCCATCTTCCACTTGATGGATCAACTATTAGAAATAATTAATAATAAAATCATTGTTTTTTATTTTATTATGCATGGTTAATTATTTGTGAATGTGTGGATGTTACATCATCACGTAGAAAAGTTAACGATCATGAAAAGATAAAATAAATAAAAATATGCGTTGAAAATATTCTATTTATTCTTTCTTAAAGTTATGAGTTCAATCAAATAGTAATAATAAAGATAAATAGAACTGGATTTTAGTCATAAACATAACAAAACCGAAAAACCCTAAAAATAAATATTAATTCATTAACACCTTCCATCAATTTAATTTTAAGAAATGCATACGTTTGAGGTGGTCATCATCCATAGGAGATCTCACATATCACTACTAAAACATTCTTATGAATTTTCAATGAATAATTATCTGAATTTGGAAAAAAGAAGTAGCTATAGATAACTTGTTTCAAATTTAGAGAATAAAAATTGAGTAATGATAGGTTACACTTTATTGGATATAAAAATCCACTCAATAGATCAAGAAGGTATAAGTTAATGTGGTTGTTTAGACAAAAGCCTACCATAGACTCTCAGAGTAGTGGCGATGTCAGAGATTAGGCTATGAGGGGAGTTTTAAGGATCCCTTAAACTATAACACTCAAGTGACCAAGTATTTCAAATCAAGTAGTCGAGGGATACTTGGATTAGATAAAATAGTGGAAGAAATTTAATAATAATAAATCTATAATGTCTAATAATAGGAAATAGAGGCAAAATTATCAAAATTATCATGTTTTATTTTTTAGTAATATATCCAATAAAACCACAACTTCACAGTGATTAATTTTTGATAAAGAATATTTTGTAACCAAAACTAATTTCCAATAGTGGTACCGACCCTTACAAATAGTACTATGATATGATTGGAAATTATTTGTTCAAAAGTTCACACTATTTTTTATTCCACATCAAGAATCAATAGAGGGTGAGAGTAAAGTTTTCATGAGACTCATGGATAATGAATTTTATGTCTACATCATGATACAATCATCAATGTTCAGGGAGTTTTGAAAGTGACATCATTATTAGAATGATTATACCATGTCATCCAATCTCTAAAAAGCATTCAAGATAAAAGTGAAGTGAGAAAATAATGAGATGATGATTACACTGAACATGTGTAAATTTAAAGATTTATCATGATCTTTTAATATATAAAATTTCTTAATCCTTTTTACCTGATTACTCTAGTGTTGTTGAGAATTATAAAAAATAGTATAGAGAAAACACTACATGATCTTTTGGGTAAGGTTATCAAAGAACATAAAAACTTAAATAAAGATAAATATTCAGTTATTATGGTGTAAAATAAGAAATAAAAGGTGAAAAGGCCAATGGATTCACAAATAACTTCTAAGAAACCAAATATAATGAGGGAGAGACTCATATACGATACTACATGCCTCACATGTGGATAGAAAGGTTAAAAAATAAAAAATTCAATGAATTGAATAAGTAAGTAGCCACTCCTATTTCATGTATTTTCATTAATAAAATTAATATTTTTATCATATTTATTGGGTATTAAATAAAATATACCTATAAGATATGTGTATTTAAATATATGATCCAAGAAAGTACAGAAACATTACTAGTTGTCAAGGTAAACTCTCTAAGAAGTTGATAAAGGGTGATTCCTACGTTATTGGTGAGAAGCACTTGATTTTTTATTACCCAATGCATCACTTCTTCTGAAACTATAATTTTGTGTTGATGGTTACCAAAAAATTTATCTTATTGTTCTATTATACATATCAAGACATTATTCCTTATGAAATTAATGCTTTTTTCTATTTCATTCTCAATTAATAGTTCAATAATTCTTGAATCCTTGATAATAATGATGAATATAAAATATAAGACTCAATAATACCTAGTTTTTTCAGGATAATTATCTGTTGAATAAAATAAAAGTAGTTTTCAAGGATATACCTAGTATGGTATTTACACTATAAGAAGATAAAAACCTTAGGTATTATCAAAAAACTAACTTTTCATTTTTTTTGACATAGAAACCCCTGAAAACAAAAATAAGCTACAAATATTCTAGGATTAGTTTAACATGATATGTGTGAATTGTTTCAAGTATAATATAAAGGTAAATTCATATACATCATGAGATTATTTTAATAAATTTATGTAATTTAATATTGAATTAATGATCATGCATGATTACAAGATATGAGTTTCTTCGGGCCCATGATCTAAGGAATATTTGAGCTATACATTCATCGATCATGAAAATATGGAGCAGATTTGTTCATAAAATCAATTATCCTTATACACATTAGATCCCTGATGGTAGTGAAAGGAGTATCTATGATTATTCTTATATTCATATATCTATAATAAAATGTAGAGTGTATTTATTCCAAAACTCAAATTTCCTCATAAACATCAGAATGATGATGTAAGTACAAGAGGGATCAATGTTGATACTTATAAGTCATGAAAAGTATTATATTATCTTTTTGAGACATAATTCATAAATAGATATGTTAATCCATAACCATATGAAAAATATAATGTAAAATGGATATTATATGAGTTATTATATGAGATATATCCATTATGTATCAACTTTTGTTTAAATGAAAATAGTTTTTAAAGGCTATATCACTAAACAAACTTGCATTAAGAAAAACACATGGTGAATTTAAAATAATCTTTTAAAGGGTTTTAAGGATATTAAATAAATCCATAATATAGAAAAATTATAGTAAAGTGATAGATTATTTTTCTATAAAAGGCTGAACATCTCTATTAGAGATAGTGGGAGTAATACTAGCTTGGATAAAATCAAGGATTGGGATGGATAGATTCTTTCCATGGGAATAAGTTCCATAAGATCTCATGGAAGATGAGTCATTTTGGATTAAAATATTACATATGATGATTAATACTAAAATATTGGTTTTATATTCACTATGGTGGGTGGAATATAATTTAGAAAAATGGATTCTTTGTACCAAAATCATGTATATGTTTGGGAATTTTCTCCAATTGTTGTAAATTTATAGGTGGGTATTCAAAAGAAACTATAAATGGGTGGTATAAGTATGGTACTAATATGGATTTATTGGTTATACCAAGTTATAAAACTTAAATCTATTCATATTAAACATTTAATAACAAATATCTATGGTCATACTATTGGTAGATAGATCTAAAAATATCCTTTCTTAATAGGTGTCTAAACAAGGAAACCAGTAGGGGTTTGTGACACTATACTCAACTTTTGGAGTTTGTGAACTAGGAACAACTTATTGAAACTTTATGATTACCTATATCATTGGATTTTGAATATTAAAAATGTTTATCACAACCTGATTGTTCTTTTGTGTGACTTAGTATGTGATAATGTCCTAAGGGTTCATGTTGCATTAAAATTCCATAAAAGTTCATTTCTATGATTATAGCCTAGAAGTGACATGAAACTATACTTAAAGATACGATTTATAGGTGGATGATATCAATTGATGGGAAATAAATGATACAGGATACCCGGGGTAGGGGGCTCATAAGTCATCAAGATGTCCTGTAATGAAGTTTGTCCCTAGTAATCTCAAGAAATGTGATTATGAGAACTTGATCCACTAGTAGAAAATTCACATTTCATATGCGTAATTGGATGTGACTATCTAAAGAAATTTATAATAGTCATTATAATTTAATATTACTATTAATTAATATCATTAGTCACATACTTTAATATATTACCATAAACAATGATGACATATGATCATGGTGAAGTTGGGTGCATTGGGTGCATCAAGATTGATATTTTATTAATGAATACTTAGAGAAATTATTTTTACCTTTTATTCAAAAATAGAATTTGATATCTCAGTCCTTTTGATGGTAATGGAATTTACTAATTAATTCCATGGTCATGACATTCTATTCTTGATTTTATTTCTATAAAGTCAAATAAAGAGAAATCCATCATACCAGTTGATGCCACCAATATGAAACCTACATGATTATATATATCCAGATAAAGGGATTATGTTACATAATGTACATTTGTAAAAGGTTACATGGCATTTTTACATTAACTTTTCTCAATAGGATCCTTGGTGTATTTCTAGACACTAAACTTTTAATTCAAGTGGTATAGCCTAATGCCACCGATAAAGGTCCCTAGAGCATCACACATTAAGTGTATTAAGAACCTCAGTTAAATTATATGGGAATTTAACATTTCTAATAAATATTAATTCCATACATGTTTTAACAATTATTCATGTAAGTTTGATAATAAATATTCAGTAACTATTTACTGAAGAGAATATATATATGTGAGTTGAATATTTATAAATATTATTCACTAGGTATATATTTATTTATTTCCATGAATATTGAATATTTATTTATTCTGTTTCATTCACAAGTTGAAAAAATATTTATTTATTAGTTGCGTGAATAATTAATATATATTTTTATCTATTTTTATTGTATAATATATATATACATATTCGAATAATTTAATGATATTAACTAATTAAATAAATAAGAATTTTAGTTTCCTAATATATTCATACTAATTTATGATTTTTTGTTTTGTATAAATCCTATTTCACCAGATATATGTTGTTTTAGGAATAAAATGATTCATTTTGGTGTTCATGGGTGATTTTTAGGAGATTCCAATGTAAAAAAACATCAGGGATGATCCTGAGTAAAAATAGAAAATGCATGGAATGTACTTTTTCAAGATACATGGCCCATCTATCCCGTGTACGTTCCCAAGTCATGGAACAGACCTAACATGTTTTTTACTTCATGATAGATTCCATGTATGAAGATTATAGAAGTAGTTGGTGGCTAAAAGCGAGGATACACTCCATGTATATTGGTGAATCATTCCATGTACTTCCTCATACCAATTTTCGATGTGAATAATTCAATGCGAAATACAGTTGTCCACTTATTGGTGGAGAAAATAGTGAAAAGATGATTGACCTGAGTACACATGATGAACTTTTGAGTACACACCATGTAATATTTTCTCTATTAATTCATAAGTATACCTTTTAATAAAGGGTTGTTCGTTCGGGGGGGGGGGGGGGGAGTGTTGCTACACTATAAAATTAATCCTTCTCTGAATTATTTAGGATTTTATCTTTATTTTCTTCCTATTTTACTGGTCTTATTTTCTTCCCCTCCCTTACTTGTTATATCCATGGTAGGTGTTGAATATATATTAAATATTCACACCATGACTATGGTTATAAGAGGGCAATTTCTTTTTGTGGGGGTTGTAATAAGGTTTTGGGTGTGTTGTAATTAAAATTCTAGTGTGTACTCTCTTATTGTGATTTTTGTTTAACAATTCATTTAATGATTATATTTTAAAATGAAAAAATTGTGTTATATAGACAATGAATAGCCCAACTGGGGAAAACCAAATGAGTTATGATAGTAGAACCCATTACCATTAGGTGATCCTATTGCCACTATTGTTTTGGGGCATTGTTTTAAACGTTTTTTATGAAATCAATCACTATACCAAGGGATTTACATTTGAAATACACAATTATTTATTTTGAGGACAATAAATACTAATTTTATTTGAATCCTCATGGTAAAACATTTTAGTCAATGATTTTAAATACTAATGATTTACTTTATAAATTAACCATGATCAAATTGAAACCCATAAATATCTATTTCCAGTTTTCTTCTTGATTTTATACTTTCAATTATTTTAAAAAATACTTGAATTTATTTCATCTCTTTGAAAATTTCTTTTGTCTCGATAACTGGCTGATACTCACTGACTTATGACTAAACTTTCTCTTTTTTTTGTTCGTTATGGGATCAACCCTGACTTACAATAGCTACCTATTTAGTTGGTTTAGTGAACTAATATGACACATCTTGTGATGTGCATGCCAAATTATACATCTAACACCCTCCTTTTTCATATGATTCATTAGTTTTGAACCTATGTGTTAATAAATGGAATGTTTTCTATTTTTACATATATTTAAAATCATTTCACAATTAAAAATACCGATAGAGGGGTTGAATCATCTGGAAAGGTCATAGCCCAAGGTCCAAATGAATTGAGTTTGAGTCCTTCTAGAAAACTCAATTCCATCCATTTTCACTAAAATAAAACAAAATGATGTGTATTTTCATAGACAACATGTGTTATATATAAATTATTTCCACAAATAATTTAAAAAATCATTTATAAATTAGAGTACACCTGAAGATAGTGTTTGGTTAATGGGAAGAGTCATAGCCCAGGGTCTACAAGACTTGAGTTAGAATCCATCCAATCTCCCCAGCTCATCCCATTTAAAAAAATTAAAACACATAACATGAATTATTTTTTTCACCATGTTGTGAATTAACTTTTAATTTTTTTTGAAAAAGATAATAAAACCTCTGGTTCTACAAACTTTTCACCAGTGATTGAGGGTGCACACATGGATTGAAATGATCACCAGATTGAACCTCACCTCGAGCACTGGAATGATGTTTTCAATTCACCTATTTAGTTTTTAGAACACATGATTTGTATTTTACAATACATAACCTTAATTGATTTATTTTTTTCTTTAAATTTTTAAATATTCACAATTGTATATAATAATAAATAAATAGTTAATAATTACAATAATAACCACACATGAATATAAAAATAATAATAATATACATGAAGTGTGTAAATAATCCACTCTATGTACCATGGATTTAAATATTGGGTGTCCGAACTCAGATAGTTATTATGCCAACAACCCCCTCTCTTCTCGTCTCTTCCCATAGAATCCATCATTATCCAACCTCCAATCCATAATTTTATGTAATTTTACCATCATATTCCTCAATTTCACTCACATATGCTGGTAGGTACCTCTATGATCTTTATTTCATTGATTTTCATGATTTTTAGGTGATTTAGGGAACTGGGTAGCATTCAGCCAAAACCCAGTTGGTGGATGATAACACATGAAAAACACACATTGTGTACACCTAGTACATAACTAGTTTTTTATTCTATACTAAATTTGAAAAAGAGTAATGTGCATTCAATGCACATCATGTATCCCATGCCTCTTCCATAACTAATAAGAATGCATGTCAGTGGTCACACACATCCAAGATACCCATATGAAAACCCATTACATGTTCATTCGGTACATGTCGTGTACTATTTCTTCTTTTAAGAGGCTATATAAAAACTCATACACATATTTATTTTCCATTTATACACACATGAAATATTTGTTTGGTACATTCCATGTACTATTTAATTTCCAGCACAAGGATTATTAGGAATCTTTCCAAACAACACGGGTTAGAATCCAAAACACATTACAGACTATTTACTCTCTAAATATATACCATGTAATTTTATAGACTTATTTTCTTTTATTTTATTTTTCTTTATATTTTATTTCATCTTTTCTCTTTTTAGATCATGGATATTTGGGACCGATCATGTGGGATGTGACCCATGGTATCTCCTATTGAGGAGAAGTGAATTACATGTAGATTCCTCTTGAGGACTGTCATAGAGCACTATATGATGGATGTTCTAGTTTCACAAACACCCGATTTGGGGTTTATGAAACCTCTTATACCCTCTCCATCTTCTATGGTAGCATTGAGTCCTTCTATAGTAGAAACACCACCACCACCAATAGCCACTTCATCAGACCCTTACACTTTATCTGCTGGCACATGACCATGACTAGTTCCTATAACTCTTTGAAATCATCCCCACCCATTTCTTAATTTTTCTGAGTGTCACCCAGTGAGAGACCAGCTATGATAAATTTCATTCTGGACAATCAATATTAGAAATTGGTTCATGGACACTAGTATCCCAGAGATTTTAGGCCTCCTCAAGTAGGTTTAGGAGATATCGGGTCACACTCACTTGATTTTAATTCTTTAGTTCAACACTCTTACCTTTATAGACTTATTTTTTGAGTTTTCTTCATTGTTTGAGTTTGAAAAACCAACATACAAGGATATGATGACCGATACCATGATGCCAACATCATTATAATTGTTTGGAATATTATTTTCATTGGCCATTGTGGATTTAAATTGAGGGTTTGGTTTCTTCCCTCATCCATCCACCCCGTCCCCTATTTTCACCCTCACCCACACTAACCGCTCAAACCTACTCACCGTGTGGTTGGAGCTTTCTAGAACTGATGTCCTGTACACTCCCACCTTACATAAGAGAACTCTGATCATATCACCAAACCTCTTTCATCCATATTACTTTATTTACATCCTACTTCCTTTCCATGAGGATTTGGGTGTTATGTTCACCCGTCATGTAGAGATTATTACCTGTATCATCCTACATGACTACCCTGACCTCCCATATTTCTCCATATCCTACTTCTATTCTTTGTTTACCGGCCACTAGGGTATCCTAAATAGTGGGTTTTATGCCAATTAGTTGGAAACAAATATGGGGATTTTTGATCCCTATATCCCTGATGATTACATAGGTTCCACCATTGGATGGAATTTCTCATGATTATTCACATGGGAATGGTCCAGATGTGAGGGAGGACCTATGCGCTCATGCAGGATTTCCCAGTACCAACTGCGACTTGAGAGGACTCACCTAGACTTGAGGGTGTTGTTGCTCTAATAACTCCACCACCTCTATGTAATCTACTAGTGGGACCTTCCACATCATCTATTCCCCATTATTTTATTGATCATTTATATTACACTATTCCACCAACTTATCCATACACAACCCTACCTCCACCTGTACCCTTAGATGATCCACACGTCTCTTCCCACCTCAACACCATCGATTATCACCTAGACGCTATGGATTAGTCCCTCAATTAGATGGAGGAATTACTGGGAATTATTCTGTAGCACTTCAACCTTATGCTTCCTCCAACACCTACTCCTTATTTATACCCTAAACCGTTAGGTCCACATGACATATCATCAGACATGACCACCGATTATGTTATTATTTCTTTTGAAGGTGTGAGCATCACTCCTATAGTCGGGGACACTAATATTCTTTCCAATACAGAAGAACTAACCATGGACCATGCCACTGCATCACCCAATTTAGACACCCCTACCCTACAGGATCCCCTAAAGTAAGAAATTGCCTATTCCGAGGCTACCTAATGACAATTTCTCCCACACAATTTTTATTTTTTATATATTTGTTTGAGTTGGTATTTCGATGTGATTCTTTGTGTACATGAATAATACTTTTTCCTTTTCATCAATAGTTTTACACACTCTCTATTACTCTGGGTGTATTATTTCAATTTCTTCATCCTTTTCAATCTCACCACCAGGGGAGTATGTTTTTTGCATATATTTTCCTTAATTTTCTTTGGATCACTTTTTTCACTACTCCCTGGATTTGGTTTGGTTACATGTCATTTGAAATATTCTTCTACTTCTTGGTGTTTCACTTGGTGGAAACATGTGATATTTAGCGCGGGAGAGATTCTATCGACTTCAATAGTATTTTTCCCTTTGAATAATCTAGGAGACATTAATAATTAGATGATATATTTTAAAATGTCGAATTTTTTGATTAGTTATAATTATAAATAATAAATAAATATATTTGAATCTTGAAATTTACATTCATATACTAAAATTTTAATGTATTTTAAAATGATTACTAAAATAGTTTTGATTCTTGATATTGATTCTTGTAAATTTTAATTTATTAGACTAATTATCATATTCATGTTAGGACCTGATTAACCCAATTTTTATCCTCATTTTCGAGAGGCATTCTAAGACTTTTTTCATATTATTTATTATACCATATTTCTGGATAGATTCTTAGGATATGAATAAATACAATAAATTTCATGTTTTATTTATCAAAACATGATGATTTTGAATCACATTAAAATGTATTAGGCATTCAATTAATATTTACGTCTCATTTTGAATTTGAGAACCACCCTATATTCTATCTTTGTAAGACCTATATAACCCTAAATTGGATTGATAAGAAGGTACATTACAAGAATAATCATCCTTCTTACTATAATTCTTTGATTATACTTCATGATTATTCACATGATCTTTAAGGATGGAGTTTGGATATGCATGGTAAATTTTGGTGTGCTACCATGAAATTAACTATGGGGGAAAATTTACACTTCATTTTCATCTAGGTTAAAGTGTTAAAAAACCATCATTCCTTAATTTTCTATGTGGTATCCTTTTAGAAAATGGAAAATCGGAAAATGGACTGGATTCATTCATTTTACTCACAATTGGATTTCAAATCCTTGTTGTAAAGGGAATAGAATAGTTTTATTAATTTTTGAGATATTTTTAAATGGATTCATTTTCATTATGATTTTTCATTGAATATCATGATTTATTTTTAAATAATATAACCTCCTTTTAAAGACTGTGAGATTATTTTTCATATCATTACCTACCAACCCTTAGCCTCAAATTCATTAGAAACTCAATAAAACCTCATGATTGTTTTGATTTAATTTCTAACTGCATATTTAGATCACTTTTAAGCTTATGGATAGAGTTCATATACTTGAGATTATCATAAATCCATGTACATGATCTTGGACGATGAATGAACCATTCTACAGGTGAGATACATCATCAAGTGGAATGTTTATTTATGAAAAGTTTAAAAATGTTAATAAAATAGGATGAATGTGTTGAATTAAACTATATACGAGGCATGATTGATTTTTTTTTAAAATTGAATAAGTTTTATTGTTTTTTAAAATAATATACTATAAATATTATATTTATAAGAACAATTAATTAAATGATTTCATTTTAGGTTAAGATTTATTTTTAATTTGATTTTGAGATTTTTCTTGAGGGAAATCAAATGGCTTAGTGTGAGGGAGTTTGATATTCCCCATAAATGCATGCTAATTCGTGAATTTTTATTGATTATAAAACCTTTTTAACCAAATGTAAATTATTTTAGGAATGAAATGGTTCATTTTAGTGTTCATGGGTTATTTTTCAGAGTTCCTAGTGGAAAGAGGACATCAAGGTTGATTTTGGGTAAAAATTGAAAAAATATGGCGTGTAATTTATAATCACATGCTGTGTAATTTTTCAAGAGAAAAAACCTGTCTAGCCTTAGTACAAGCCCAAGTCATAGAATAGACCACACATGCCATGTACTTCATGAAACATGTCATGTTCCTACATTCCAAAATGTTTTGGTGGCTAAATGTGAGGATACACGCCATGTATGTTGATACAACACACCATGTACTTCCACCTACTAACCACCAATGCACATAATTCAATAATTGGAATGGTTGGACACCTATCTATGGGTAAAAAAAATAAAATACGATTTACCTGAGAACATGACATGAATTTGGGAGTAAACATCATGTAATATTGTAACTATAAATTCAAAATCATCCCTCTAAATTAAGGGTTTCCCATTATGGGGGGGGGGGTGTGCTGTTACCACTATATCGACTAAATTCTCCATTGAATAAAATAGTATTTTATCTTCATTTTCTTCCTATTTTAGTGATTTTATATACTTCCCATCACTTACCTCTTATATCCATGCTAAGGGTTGAGTATCTATTCAATCCACATACTCTAACCAAGGTCATAAAAGGTTAACTTATTTGTGATAGGATTTTTTTTACAAATATAATGTAGATATTTTTTTAGTGGTCTGATTGTGGGTGGTTCAGTGTTCTACACAATAAATCACATCAGGATCACCATTTGTTAATATTTCATAAAAAATCCCAACGGTTTCTGCTTCCACAAATGGGTATAAACCTTCTTAACAAAGGTAGCTGGTCAGTTGGGGTTTCATACCCAATGATGATTTGGAACTCACATTGGTCAATAGGATGATAGGTTGGTCTCATCACACCATTTTGGGGGGAATTGTTTCCTAATCGGGGACTATCTTATAGATTTTGGATATGTTCTATAATAAATTTCCAATACAAATATGGGACCAGTTACCATAAAAAAATGATCATAGGCTAAGTTTATTTATATGAAAAGTTAGGGGGTATTTTTGGTGAATCTATCTTTATGTATCTAAGGTTATTCATTCATTTGACTTTGGTGGGTAGCTGCTTATATGCTAAATCCATACAACCAGGCACTCCAAAGATTTTTGAAATATAGGGAGGTAGTTAAATTTTTTAGGATGGGATTGATCCATTATGATGAATCCTATATATCCTATTTTATAATAGGAATCAAAAACCATGTACTTTATTAGACTCACGATGTTTAACATCATACAAAAAAGACATATGTTTGGGAACTTGGGAACTAGGTATTGAGATCGAACCTTGAGGAGGTGTCCTATGTATCCTGGTTATGGTAGGAATCAGAGTTATCATAGTTCATTTATTCCCTTGGAACTTTCCCCAAGGTAGATGACCTTGTATGATGGGTAGTTATATCATGCCATTGATTGGGGATTTGAAACTAAGGTTTCCCTTATAAGTGGGAATATCATATTATTCCACTGATCGGGGCTTACACACTGAGGTTTCCCTAGATTGATAGATGAATATGAAATGAATGATATGATTACTACAATTCCCTAAGACCACATGAGCTATGATCAGTGTGGAAAAAAGGTATAGTGATAGTCATTGTGACATGTATGGAGGGTGCTTTATGATCTGGATGACTTGTCTGTGTGTCATCGTGAAAGGTGGCTGACATGTCTACAAGATGTCACATGATCCACCTGGCTTTCCCAAATGATATCATGAAATCTATTTGACATTTCTTGATTCCATCATGAGACTTAGATTACATATATTGGTGCCGCAATATGATTTCAGAGACATGTCTAGAGGTCATCGTTATGTCTCTATGGAGAACTCAGAGGGTTTTGTGAGTCTTGGGTGGAATTCCTAGTGGGTGACATATTACATTCTCCGACACATCCAAGGGACTTAATGATACAGATAGTATACCAAAGAAGTTTTTTGTGATCTAGGTGACATTTTCCAGTGTGTTCGTGTGACCTAGGTGGTTCGTGTGAACCACATGAGGATCAACATATGTGTTCTTCTCATACATCTCCCATATTTTAATCTTTGTTCTAGCATTTTGTTTCATATTACATAGATCTGTTTAGTGATAGCCTATTTTATGTCTCGTGTGATTTATTAGATATACATGATATATTTCGTGTAACCCTCCATAAGTCCTTTTCATGATCTATGAATTATCACACAAAATTCCTATGTATGCTACATGACCTCTCCAGTTGTTCCCCAAATTTTACCTAATGGAGAAAATTTCTTGTCGTGAGATCAACTGCTCTGATAAATATGCTTTGATGCCTAGGTGTACCAGTGATAGCATACAAGGATCTATTTTTTTATGTTGGGTTGGCGGATTTATAGGTTTCCCACCTCAATTATTCACCACTTTTCATAGTGTGTATCGCTAAAATCCTAGCTAAAGTCGGTGGTGGGATTTGATGTCATGCGTTTCGTGAGATCCTGCTGTAGGTCATTCCAGTGGTGTCACAAATTTTTCAAGGACTGTGAGACCATACCTTGAATGGATCATTTATTAGATTATATCCAATTAATGGGGTCTTTCCTAATCATGTGGGCATGTCAAATTATTTTCACATAGAATGGATAATATGTACAAGGGCCATCATGGGATTAGAATTATTCTTGAAATACCATTGTGTGGTTATCTGGGACCCTTCATGAGATATGAATGGATTTCCAGGGTACTTTCAAAGGATCAAACTATCTTTTTGAAGGGGTTTGGTTAATTCTTGTGGAGTTAACAAGCACATCACATGAAGTTTACGACCATAAGAGGCTCCTTCCTTTTTTGTTTTATTTTCTTTTTTTATTTGTCAAAGTATTGGCGAGCATGTGAGCTTGCATGAGTGTTGTATAAGACAATAACTTTCCCCACCGGTGATTTTTCACATGACCAAAAAAGTTTCCTATGGTGATGCATGAATATTTCATGGAAATAAACTTATGTTTTTCTTATAGAGACTAAGGGGGAGCGCAAAACCACTTGATCATGTACAAAGTCCATCATGTGGAATGGGTGACATGCCAGCGGGTTTTTTTTGAGATGAGGCAGACATGTTTCCTTGGGATTGTGGTGTCTTGAAAACTACAAAGGAATTTTTCATGATATTTATGAGCACAAGAGGCTCCCCCTTTTCCTTTTTTATTTCCTTGTTTATTTTATAGGGGTTTAGGGTTTCGAGAGTGTTCTTGAGTGTTGAAAAGGAAAATAATTCACTTCATCAATGATGTGTTTCATGTCTAAAAAAGGCCTAATTGTGATGCATTTGAATTATCATATACAAACACTTTTTTTTGAGCCAAAGGGGGAGCCCGAGACCACCTAGAAATGTCTGAATCCCTTCGTGTAATGGGGGTGAAATCCCAGTAGGCTCTTGCATGACTAAGTGGACATGTCATCATGGCTTCCATGGTGTCTTTAAAGGTATATGGGTTCATCACATGAGTTTTAATACCAAAATAGGCTCCCATGTTTTGGATATTTTCCTCCCTATTTTCCAAGGATTTTTGGATGGCTTGTCAGTCGCCTGTCTCCTAAAAATTTTCATGACCTAGGGATTCTCATCTGGTATCCACCGTGTGATCACTAATTGTATTTTACACCATAATATGAGTAAAAGGAATTGTAAAAGGGGATATGTGGGATCTACCACAGTCCATGAACTATGCATGGCTCATTTTCATGACCTTCTAAAGGTCTCTAGATCACGTGTATCTTGGAGGATTATGTGATCCTTGAGTTCTGGCCACCTTATCATTATTTTTTATATGAAAAATAATACCCGTATTCAGGTATTTCTTCCCTTATGGAGTTTCCAATTCTCATTTGGTGGGAATAAAAAAACTGACCCCCTCAGGAGTGATGTATATGAGGAAACTTGATCGTTTTTGAGGAAAGTAAATTCTCACATGAGGCTTTTACACTGTCACCAATTAGAGTCTTGGTAAACACTTGGTCTTCTGGGAATAATTTTGTATTCCATGGAATTCCCTATAAATAGTTTTATAAAGGTCTTCTGATTCACTGAATACCCAACTCTTAGAGCTCTTGTGCCTTGACTATGTCACATGACCCTTTCACAAGACCCGATTTTTCATGATTCATCAATGAAACCCAACCATCACATAATATCTAGTAAAACTAAATGCATGGACCGAACTATTTAAATCATTTATAGAATGATAATTGGGTAAAGTATATGTCTCTAAGGGAGTGTGATCTATCTTTTTACGAATCTGGTATGTTTGGAGAGCATAGATTTATTTTTTCCAAGGCCATATTGTGGGACTTACAGGATTTTACATTCTTTCAAACTAAATAACTGCTGTGTTTTAGTTTAGGGTCTTTTATCTCAGAACTTCAATCACTTTAGTTTAGGGTATTTTACATTGGACCTTATATCACTGTAGTTTAGGGTCTTTTATCTCAGAACTTATATCATTGTATTTTAAGGTATTTTAGCCAGGACCTTATATCGCTACAGTTTAGGGTATTTTAGCTCAGACATTTTATCACTGTAGTTTAGGTTCTTTTAGCTCAGAACTTAGTATGTAATATAGCTTAAATTCTTACAGCTATGACTTGATCGATGATAAATGAATTTGGTGTAGACATTCTAGGAATGACCCCAAACACCTTAGGGTGTTCCGTTATACCATGGTGTTCCCAAGGTTCTGAGGATTAGATCTCCTTTAATGAACATAGAAGATGCCTCCGGTTGGTAGGTCAAAGTGATTAGGAATCAATATCATGGTAAAAAATATGTAACTACACCCTTCTCCAAGGGCCATGCAATATTTATGGGTGTGATACTGGATAAGAGAGAAATACTAGGGATGGTATGTCCACTTGGATAGTTGGATATGGCTGATGTAATTCATAACCCAAAAGTTTATATTAGTGGATATAGAATAGGGAATACATTCTAGGGATGAACCATAACACCCTGAGGTTCCATGTTCCAAAACAGTGTTTCCAAGGCTCAAAAGGATTTGAAATTCCTTCTTGTAAGGAGGAGATGCCTATGGTTGGTAGGTTGAAGAAATTATACATCAATAACAGGGTCAAGAAACAATGACCTCAACTCCTTTCTTAAGGAAATTAATGATTCATGAAGACTCAAACATCCATATGATGAGGTTGGGAACCGAGGAAAGCTATCCAAGAAGGGTTTCAGAACTATAGTGTAGTTCAAATATTAATTTTGAAGATCAATCTCTATGCCATGTGGTTTCAAATCACATGTTTTGGCCCATTAATGGTTCAAGAATGGAGTTTCTCATTACTGCTTTTAGAAAGGGTACAAAACATGTTGACTTTACATCAGGGATAACAAATACACTTTGATAATATATTATGGGGATTTTAAATCATTGTATAAAGTGTCTTGGTTAAGAGGATGATATGAGACAATCATTCCAGGAATGAACCATGACACACTATGGTTCTGAGTTCTTCTGTGACAACATCAGTGCTCATAAGGATCAAAAATACATTTTTAAAGAGTGATGCATTTGGTTGATGACAATATGCACACATGCAGGAGCCATAGGCATACATGAATAGTCAAAAGAAGGGTCCCTTGAATTTAGTAATCCTTTACCAAGGGCCATTAATGTTTTATGGTGATATGAGGAACTCAAATCATGAAGTGTGATTTGTGGAAAGTGTAATATCCAAGAAGGGTTTAAGAACCCTAAAAGTTGTGTCACCACCTAGTGAACAAATTATCACGATAATGAGATGTGAAAAATCATTACTATAAATTTTTCATAAACTAGGGGTTCCAATGAGCGTAACTTCATATTTTACTAGGGGTTAAAATTAGTCCCTATGAGCTTTGTGAATTATTTATTTTTGATCTAATTTTTTCCTAAACTCTAAAGATGATGAGTCCAGTGATCGAAGACTTGAATTTTTCTCAAGACACCATTTTCGGGTTTTCAACTAGAAGAGTTTTGTTCTCTTTCATTTGTAGTTTAAGTTCTTTTTATTTGGAACATTATGGGATAGAATTTGAAGGTAATTTTAATTTGACCAAAGTTCATGTATTTTATGGTCATGAAAGACATGGACCTAATATGAAGGGATTTTACACAAAAGACCAATTAGGATACCCAAAGTCAAGAGCACTCCAATATTATTTTGAGTTGGATATAAAATATTTGTAAACCACATATACTTGTTTTTGTGTCAAGAGTAATGGTATGGTATAATAAAACTAGGGATGACCTAGAAAACTCATAGGTTATAAGTTATTCCACAGTTACATCAGGATCATAAAGATTAAACCCCCTTTACATAGACTATATTTCTCTACAATGTATATTTGACCCCTTATACATCGATATCATGGTCAAATTGAGATATATATTTTTTCCTTTCTAAGGGCCATGAATGGTTTTTGACAGACTTAGGTTCTTGATACATGAAGTTTGATTTATTAAATGAGGTTCGTAAAAGATGTTGGAAGAACCCCATACTCTGGTTTATTGAGGGTAAGGCTCCTATAATACTTTGATAAGGGATGATAATGGATGTTGGTTTTCCTAAATTAATGTTGTGTATTATTAACACATTTTCTTCCATGTTTTTAAACATCATGTGGTAAGGACCTTTTTCTTATAGTTTAACATCATGATATAAGGATATTTTCCTTGTAGTATAATATCATGTAGTAAGGATGTGTGAAACGACGTGAAAAATTGCACAAGATACACTACATGAACAATAAGGACACATGTATATCTGACTTGTATGTATAAAAAATGGTCTTGTATGGCTTAACCCATATATAGTTGGGGTTATTTTTTTTTTGATTTTTGTTTTTGGTCATGGGATTGGAGTTCTATGAGTCACTACATGTCATGTGATGATAGGAATCAAACCACACATAGATCTTGAATGGGAAACTCTCTATGAAGGTCAGACCCTTATGTAGTGGTGGGAATTGTTTCTATTGATTGGTATAGCTGGGCCCAGGTTTGGAGATCTAGGAATCACTACATATCCTATGATGATAGGAATCAAGCCACACATAGTTATTGGGGAACCATATAGTCTAATGTCATACAGAAAATACATTGGCTTCTCGATGTGAAATGGGTCATTGTGGTTAGACCCAAGGATGAAAATATAGGTGTCACTACATGTCTTATGGTAATGGTATTCAAGCCACACATTGTTCTTGAAGTAGGTTCTTCTTGTACATGTCTGATCTATATATAGGGAGGAGGAATTTTTATGCTTATTTATTGAGACTAGACCTAGGGTTGGAGAATCCAGAATAACTACATATCATGTGTTGTAAAGAATAAAGTCACACATAGTTATTGAATGGAGGTGTGGTAAGAGGACAATCTCCAACAACAGTGGTCCTCTCGAGTGAGGTCCACAAGAATGTGAAATTTTATTCCATGCAAGGGAAATCAAGAATACAGTTTAACGTCATGTGATGAGGAATCATGGTATACATTTTAAGTTCTTTCATTTCGGAACATGGTGAACCTGTAATGATATATTATAATTTTTTCATGTGAGGAAGCCCTTATAGTAATTCCTAATCTCACATGAGCTATGTTCGATGTGAGTAACAAGGAATGGAAAATGTTCCTCTCACCAAGTAGAGGTGATTAAGGATAATATAGGGGAAATTTTGTATAATGCGATATATAAAACAAGATATTGGATCGAGGTGTCCCTATATATCTCATTGAAATGAGAATCAAGCCATATTTAGTTCTAGAAGCCCATGTAGTTTAATTACATGCGATAATGACATCATCCACGAAGTTTAACATATTGCGGAAAGGACATGGTTGAATCAATGTGAAAGAGGAAGAATGTTGTTGTTAGACATGAGAATGATGGTTTGGGTGTCACTAGATATACTGTTATGGAAAGAATTAAGCCACAAAAAGTTCATGGGAACCATGAAGTTTAGTGTCATGCAGAGAGGACATCAATTGTGTATTTTAACATCTTTTGGTAAGGACAAGGTTCATGCAACATAAAAGGTAAGTAACACAATGTATGGGCCCAAAAATTGATGTTTGGGTATCACTATGTATCCTGTGATGGTAAGAATCAGGCCACACGTAGTTATTAGAAGGATAAATTCCCTATGTGGAGCTAACTATCACATTAGGATGAGGGTATTTCACCCCTCTTTCACACAGATATAGCCGTGCATTGTGATTCATTTGGGAGATGGTGATTCCAGTGTAGTTTAACGTCCTGCAATGAGGACATATTTAGCGCAGTTTAACATCATATGGTAAGGACCCATTCTATACAGTTTAACATCATGTGGTTAGAATGTGAGAAATTATGCAGTTTAATGTCTAGATTCTAGGACATGGGTCACCCTTTATGAATGAAGTTGAAGCATTGGGGGATTCGTTCCATTTAACATCATGCAGTGATGAAGTCCACCATATAGTTTAGCGTCATGTGGTCAGGATGTGCCTTTAGAGTTTAACATTGTACAACTGGGACACCTTTGTGTATTTTAACATCTTACAACTAGGAAAACTCTGTACAATTTAACGTCATGTGGTTATGAATTGATATAATGTGTAGTTTAAATTCTTTTTTCCAGGACTTTACATTCTATGAAAGATATGAAAATTATTTATTGAGAAAACCTACATTGGGGGGGCATCACATGATCCCCTTCCATTGTGGCCAATGAGTGTTTCCTATTATGCAAGAACTTATGTATGATATAAGGCCCTTCCCATTTGGGTTATAGATTTAGAGTATTCTTCCCTAGTATCATTGGGATTCTAAGAGACAACAAAAATTCTCCTTGGGGGAATGAACATAGGTAGACCTTTTTATTGAAATCCCATGTGATTCGATTCTGATGAACCTAAAGGATGTTCAATGTATGCGACTTGTTGTCATCAGGCTGTTCCATTTCATCCATCTACTTTTGTGATTTCTCATTATTTTATAGTTGTCTATAAATGGATATTTAAAGTGAGGGAAACTAGAATTATATGGTATATACTACCTCAATCCCATAAACCAATGAGTATGGAATTTCTTGTGTAGTTGTACGTGTGGTGGTACAGTAGGCCTATAAAGCATGGAGGACTTTATCTGGTCAAGACTTCTTGTCTTTGTTTACCATATTTTAGAGTATGTTTGACAAGATATTGTTAATGACCTCTATTTTTACATTTTAAAATGCATGATATTGAGATGAGCAATTGGAATTAATGCTATACTCCTACTAAAATTTCTTAAATATAATAGAACAAAAGTTTTGTACTATTTTTCTTCAAAATTTTGTGAAGGACCCCGAACCTGGTGATGATATGGGACTTTACAAAGTTGATGATATTCCTCATCCCAAATTATATGAGGTGTATTTTCTAATCACATTTGGAGATGAAGTCAGTAGCAGTAAGGATGTACTTGAAGTTATTAGCTGTGGTTGGGGTATATGGCCCCCAAAAAACCATTCCCTAAATAGAAAATATCCATGAATATTTTAATATATGTAGCAATTTCAGGGACTGATGGATGAAGATTGAATCTATCTGGTATGCATGAAATTTCCTAGTGAATTACACATAGTCCTATATCATGGTTTTCTAGTAATAATACAACCTTCTGATTTGGTGGGAGAGCCTTGTCCCGGACTGATGAGCATCACAAGAGCCTGTATGGACTTCTTCTATGATGGTGTGAATCTATCTTTATGCTATAAATCTGGAGATTATTCCATAAAATCCTTTCTTATAGATGTATTTTTTCTCATTTGGGTCATCCTGCAGGGTAAAGTTCACCACACGATGATGAATCTTTTCCCTTATAGCTTGGTCAGTTAGGGGAGTCCCATTTTAGAGATCACTAATTAAGGGATCTATCATCCATAGGTGGATATCAGTTAATCATTCTTTTTATAGGTGTTGAACTGATTGATTTATTCAATATTGTAAACAAAAAACGATGATACCATTCTTTTGTACATGATATGGAAGATTTCGTCCTCCTGAACAGGGTCATCCAGGACTATGGAAGCATTAGGCAATGTGTCGGTATGATCATTCTGTTACTATAGAACATGATTCAAAGTGGGATCAATAGAGAATTATTCTATTAGTATCCTAAAGTATCCAACGACAGGGTACAATTATTTATTTTTGAGGGAATATTATCTATCGATCAACTTTATCATTGGGTTTCAATCCTATTTGAAAATTAGGTAGTCTATCTACAACTGTAGGGATTATTCCAAGCCAGTAATGAGGGCTTGTTATTTAGCCTAATTATTCATGCAGCCTTTGGATTGTGAGAAAGAACATGGAAAAATTCCTCTATCTTGAGAAACAAATAAAATACCTAAGATGACTTGATTGAGATTTTAATTTTACATCCTATTACCGATATAACTTCGAGAGGTACCATCCAAATACATATCCCATATATAGGGAGTGTCATGGGTATAGAAAACCTACTCATATAGATATTCACTGTCCACCAGTGTACTTTCTAGGGTGGGATGTTCCACGAGGAAATAAGCCAAGGCATTCTCTTTCCACACCTTCCATGACACGAACTGGATGTCATATTATTCTAGAATAGCTGCCCATTGGTTCAAACAGCCTGTTAGCATGGGGGTAGACAAGGATTTACTTGATAGGATCAATATGAGATACCAGATAGAATTCATGGTAGTACAAGAAATTCCTCACCTTCTGCACTGAAAAGATGTCTGTGGGGTTATTCTTCTAGACATCTGAGTAACGAGTCTCTATATCTATAATTATTCAGCCAAGGAAATGGAAACTATTCTCACTCCACACATCATTCTTTTCTATAAGGAGAGTTTCAAGGGAGTGTTCCATGGATTCCACATATAAAATGGGTGGATTTCCTTCCACTAGTGGAATCAAAATGGGTGGTTTCATTAGATACTTCTTGAGACATTTGAAGGCTTATTGACAGTCCCCATACCATTTCTAGTTGATTCCCTTCTTCATTATCCTATTAAAAGAGAGATATTTTCTTTTAAAGCTGGATATGATATGAAGAATGTAGGTAAGGTTCCCTTGGAGTCCTCTCATTTACTTGAAATTTCTAGGTGGGAGGTGACATTTCTAAAATAGCACTACTCTTTTATAGGTCGAACTCAATGCCACAATAAAATACCATGAATCCCAGGGACATCGTTGATGTTAACCCAAAAGTGAATTTCAATGAATTCATCTTCAGACTGTGCCATTACATCTTTTCAAAGATTGTTTGAAGATCCGTGAAATGATCAAATTGCTGTCATGATTGGACTACCAGGTCGCTAACATAACATTCAGCTGTTCTTCCCAAGAACATGATAAGGATATGATGCATGAATTATTGATAAGTAGATTCGATGTTCTTTAATACAAAGGGAATGAACTGATAGAAAAATATCCATTGAGGCACTCTGAAGGTAGTTTCCTATTTAACTTTAGGGTCGATATTTATCTAATTTTACCATGAATACCCATCCATGAAGAAAAGGGTTTGGAATCCAATAGTTTCATGGATTAAGAGTTTTGTTATCGATAATAGGAAGTCTAAATTCTGTAAATGTTGATTAAGGTCTCTAAAATCAATGCAGGCCCTAATATGTCCATTAATTTTCTTGACAGGGAAAATATTAGAAACCCATATTGGTTATTTTACTTATCATAAAAAGTTCGATTTGATCAATTTTACAACTTATACCTCTACATTGGTAGCATGATAGGGGTGTATCCTCCTGGATTCCTTCTTGAAGCCTCTATGGTCATCAGGTAAGACTAGATGGTGTATATCCACATCTAGATTCATTCCAAGAATTTCTATATATTTCCTAGAGAACACATATCTGTGTTTCTTTATAAATATGATGCACATATATTTCCCTTAAAATGTAAATGTGACACTAATCAATGTAGGATTTAGGTATTATTCTGTTCCCAGATATACCTACTTGAGCTCATAAATGGTGGTGGAGAAACCTTCCTTGAATGTGGTAGGGGACTTCCTGAGGTCGTCCTCTTCATCTTCCACCTTTGAGTTTGTGGAAGCATTCTTAGGTCGAGATGACAATATAGGGGAATCTCTATCACTGTCAAGGTGAGAGAGGCTATGTGAAAAGAAAATATCATCCCCACTACCTAAGTCATTTCATATAGATTCTAGATCTACTTTCCTTTTACACTACCATTAGGGACAAGAGGGGATTGAGCATCTAGGACTAGGTCTATTACCTCAAATGGATTATGAGGAGCACATAGTCACTCTCGAGCAAACTCTAGTGATTTTTAGGGGAAGACCCCAAGCCGTTGGGGGCCATAACCTGTATATCATCACCCACCATTAGTTGTTTTCATTCCTTCTATAGAAACATTCTTCAATATAAAGGGATTTTCAAGTCTCAAAGGGGGAACTATCACCATGTAGTATGCCAAATATTCCATCGATAGGGTATTTCAGATATTGATGTAATATTGAAGGTACTGCCATGTGACTATGGAGTGAGGGACTTCCAAAAAAGATAGTATATTTAGTCTATTGTTGGATAACCATAAAATCATCCTCAAATGTGAGATCCCTAAACTCATCTATGAGTTTGATATTTTCAAGAGGTATTTCCTCATTCATATCATACCCTTTAATAACCAGCTTTGTGGGAGACAAATCCCCTTTGTTATATCCCAAAAATAAAAGGGTTAGAATTGGTATGAGATTAATCCCAAAACCATTTTCAATTAAAATCTTTCAGATATTAGAATTATCGAGTCTACCTGAAACATATAGGGGCTTGATGTGTCCTTATATGACCTCTTATTGATCTTGTTTTTTTTTTAAAAAGATAGTTACATGGTATTTTTATGACATGGTTTCCATTCTATAGGCCTCATATATAGAGACTTATTACTTGAATTACCATAGGATTTGGAGGGATTCAATGAGTTCCTCTTTGAGTTCTTTCAAAATATGGAGCACATCTAGGATTGAGAACTTGTTGGGAACAATTTCTAGTTGTTTCAGAATATCTCACTTTTTTCCAGAGGTTGGCACTTCCCAAGGTGGTTTTGATTCTTGACATGTAGATTAGAAGCCATGACATTGGAGGTGGTTGGGACTAGTTATTGCGTAGATGTTGAGGGATAATCTTCTACCAGTGGCATGGGTTATGTCGGGCTTCCCTATTTGCTAGGATGTTATGGTAATTGCACCCCTTATAGGTGGTGATATAAAACAAGTAGACACAGATGTGAATTTGTGGGTTTTGAGACACCTCCATGTCTCTGTTTGGATTTCTGGAGCACTTTCCCATGGGTATTAGCTACATATATGTATTCCTTGGGTTCGTGACTGAAATAATGGTCCCGACAATGCATGTGTTTTCCCTTGTATCCTTAGTTACAATGCATTAGGACTCATGTTCTCTGGTTTGGTGTGTGGAACTTATACTCGAAGGAATATTAATCATAGAATAAGGGGTATTCCAAGTGTATCATGTTGATAACACCAAATTTGAGTTATTCATCCGATGTGATCTTCATTTGGTGGGGTGATGCCCACATTTCAGATGTTTCAAGGAAGAAATATTCAAGAGTCAGATATTTTATTAGATAAAAACAAGATTCTCCCTATTCTATCTCTTCTAGTATCTGATAGTTGCATCCATCTTCAAGAGACATATCCGTAGTCACCTTCTCAGGTGGTTGAGTCGTTGTGGGTTTCTGTAGTTGTGATCTCAGGGTGACATGATCTATGTCAACTATTTTATGAGTCATCCATGTGTTGATCTTCTACCATGCATGGATGGAAAGTTTTTCTAATCACCCTATTCTTCTTATTGGGAAATGGTGTTGCAGGAAACTTTATTTGAGGAGTTATCTAACACCACCTATCTAGAATTGATCATTCCTGGAAGATATATTTTTTAGATGAAACAATCCTAGATATTGTGAAGAAAACTTATTTGGAAGGATAATTATTCAAGACAGTTAGTGAGGTTGACCTCATTAGGACTCCTGTTCTATTGTAGCTTGAGCAGGTTATTATCCATGGAAGAAAGGAAATAACCGAGGACTTGTTAATTTCAAAAGGAGAAGGATTTATTCATATTTTCCTCAAATCCTCAGTGATCCTGATTTATCTACACTTTTGGCTGAGGGATATTCTTGGTTTTTGCTGCTCAATAGGAGCCTCTAGGTGGTTTGAGACCTACTTAGGTACTTTAATGGGCACTGATGATGGTCTGAGGGAAACACCAGTAAATTATTCCTTGAAAAATCTGTTCCCCTATGCTAAAGTAACAAGATGATATTTTGATCGATTTCTGTGAATGGAGTCTTCCAAAAACGGGACATTTATACAAACTCATGGAACCTACTTGGATGCTTCATTTGGATCATAGGTTTCTATAGATCATCGCTAATATTTTCAGCACAAACTTCTTGTAATTTTTGCTGAAAGAGAGGGATACTTAGTGAATAGGTTAAAATCTTCAATCTAGAAATTAAATATGGAAACATCTTATTTTCATGTTACGTACAAATTTTTAGGTCTACACCTTTTTCCTCAGTATGAAGATGAACTGGTAAAGGAATTGACGATAAAGTTCTTCCTATCCTACAATGGATCCTTCTAGAAGGCTACTATACCGAACAAAGTCTATCCCTATAAAAGTATATAAAAAAAACTTTAGGTTGGTTGACTCTTGCTGATCTTGAGGACCCATCATTAGAAAATATTAGGATACTATGCGAGTGAGATGATGTTCACGATCTCCCATCCCATCTAAGGTAGAGAAGTTAGGATTGCCTAAATTTTGTGGAGGCAAGGTATCATACACACATTTTGAATATGGATTCTTCTTAGGACACACAGGTGTGCGTCGCCCCTCCATGGATTTAGTTCGAGTAACCAGGGACTCGATGATGTTGAGAAATTTTGGAGGCACTACAATTTCAGCCTCCACCCATCTACACGGAGAAGGTGGATCCTGATGCGGGGGTCTTTTTTTCATCTCTCACTAATTCTAAATTCGTGAAAAGACTGAATGTTTAACCTCGTGAGGGAGATGAATTTATCTTAATGGAGAGAATTCATGATAATTTTCCACTTTCTCATTTATTTATACCGACTTTCTAGATGTGGAACTAGACTGATAGTCTGATGAGGAATTTTCAGGAGGATTATATATTTTTAGGGGTATGGGAGGAAGGATATTCACATTTGTCCGAAGATAATACCCAATGAGAATGTTTTCCCTGAGTAAATAATCATTGAGTTTTCTATGATTTTGAATCACATTCTAATATTTTATCATTCGTTCCTCTATGGAAGGAAATTCTATTATTTGAAGTTGTGATTTGGATGTATCCACAAATTTACCTTTATATTTATTAGTGTTTTGTCGGAGAGGTGGAAACTCGATATTTAGAGGTTCCATATTTTGGACCATTCTCTGATTCTGGGTGTATGTAACCACTATGGGTGAATCCATATCACCTTCCTCTTGGGTTAAATTTTCCATGTTCTTCCCCTCTTAATTTGTGCCTTGATCCACAATATCTATTGTGTTGATAGTGACAAAATTTAAAAATGTATATTAGGAAATGGAGGTTGTCCCATTACTTTCAACACAACAAGATGATTCTGTATTGCCTGTATTAGGGTCGTTCCTCGAACCCTTCACCATATTGACCTGTTTTGGATTATGAACCCAATGGGGTCTAATTGTATTTGTGGTATGATTATACTATCTTAGACTACAAGTAATGACCATGAGGGTGTTTCCATCCATGATTTCCAAATGAGTATTGAATAGTAAAGGTTTGTCTCGTGGTTGGATGAACAGATGGGATGTCGACCATTGATTTTTACCTCCCAACATTGAGAAGAATAATTATCTCTACGGTGATGATGATGATGAAATGACCCTATCCCTATAGGTTGGGGGTTATGTAGGGACACAATTGGTATTTATTGATCATGTTGTTGATGATATGATGCTTCCAGCTAAGGATTTAATTATTCATGGGATGGGCATTGAGATATAAATTCCCTCAGCCCATATTATTGGGATTGATCTGGAATCATAGTTGATTTCTCTAGGACCCTCTCGGGGGATGATGAAGTTGGTGATAATGATTGAGATATAAATTCCCCTAGACCAATGGGTTGGGGTTTATTTACATCTACTACAGATATATCCTTAACCCTATTAGGAATTAATTATCCAAGAGGTGAATGTTGTGGTAGATATTACCTAACATGATGAACTAGATTCAATCTTGGACGATTGATATGGAAGCTACTACTAAATCCTATTTGTTGTGGTGATGTTGTGATCATGTATGAGCTGGGTGAAATGGAAGATGATGATGGAAGTCAGTTTCTACAGGATGACATTGGGTTTCATTCAACTTTGGCTTTCATGTTTGAAATTCATTCCCATTTCTTTGCGGGGACTAATTCAATGAATTTTTTGGAAATATTATTCCTATGTTGGTGATGTCTTTACATCATTGAAGCAAGAGTGTTTCATTATAGAGACAAACTGGCATGAGCATTACCCGGTCCCATGATTTCATCGAAGGCTATGACATTAATGGAAATTATATCTAAGCGGTTATACTATTCTAGGAGTGTAGTAAAGTGTAATTATACATACTTTCCCCATTCTCAAATATGAATGCTTGAAGTTGCTTCATAGATTAACTTCTAACGAGTTGTGATGCAATAAAAAGAAACGTGTTTCATATTTTCACTGTGCTTCTCTGATTTTGTATCCCAGGCCTTGGAGATAGTTTCCAGATCTAACTCTCAAAAGAGTATATTGATGGTCTGAATGTGGTCCTTGAATCCTGGATAAGGGAGGTTTCTAGGCTTGAGTTGTTGATTATTTGCCCACATAATTTGGCATAGATAAAGCATGAAGTCCTTTTATAGATGATCTTGGATGTCATGGTTAGAAGTGTAAAGAGGAAATAACATTATGGAGTGATTTTTTATGGATAAATCTCTCTCTATATCAATGTAAGATTCCTATTCATTAAACTTATATGCCTCTATAGGATCAGTCCATAGAAGGTTCTTCTTGGGGTCACATTCTAACAAGATTGGAGTACTTCTAGATGTTTATGGGAGACTATATATTGTTGAACTTGATTTTTTGAGAACCTCTTTATATAAAGGCATCTTATTTTTTAATCCATCTTTATATTAAGGTTTTAGGGAATGTGTTATATTTCCTTATCCGTTGGAGATATCACCATGGGGAGGTTGACCAAGAAGGATATCTTGGGTAAAGTCTCTGTGATCCATGAATATAAAACCATGAGGAGTATTATCATGGTAGTGATCATATTCTACTTTTTTTGAAGAGTTGACAGTACCTTTGGGTGTTGAGAATATGTATTGAACAACCTAAAGAACACTAGAATTGAGTAGAATTGGGATATCAACCTCATTATGCATCATAGATGGAATATGCCAACCTTCCATATGGAATTGTGCAGGGATATGAGACTAATTTATGGTAGTTTCTAGACTTTGTTTATAAACATCCAGTACTGCCAGAGTATGATCTTTCTACTAAGAAACTTCCAGAATATTTTAATGAACTTATTCATTATTGATAGGTATATGAGCTTATCTTGATGGATGTTCCATTCTCACTTGGTGATCCTTGGTCATAACGATAGTATGATCCCAATACCGATCCTTTGGAATATGCCACTGGTGTTTTATCTCAAGGATATTAGCCTTCTCTAAAGCATGTGCCATTCTCCCTTAGAGGTCCCTAAATGGAACATGAATATGAGCCCGATCTGAATATGCATTCCCTACTGGAATATGTCGATGAACCTCCAGAATAGAAGAAGGGATATGAGCCTCCTTTTATATTTCATTATAAAGATGTGAGTGCATTCGTTCATTGGTGGAAGTAGGAATATTCCCCTAGCTTCAGTGATCTTATAGAATATTCTAGACAGATTCAATAATTGGAATATGAGCTTGTCTTGAGTCATGTTGCATTATCACTTGGTGAGACTCATCTAGAATGGGGATATGATCTCGATCCTAGTCCTTTGGAGTATGTTTTTGGTCTTCTTAGATAGAAATATGAGGTTGTCCCAAGGCATGTTCCCCTATCACCTGGTGGTCCCCAGCCAGAACATGGATATGAGCCCAATCCTGGGAGTTTGGAATATGTTTCCAAACTTTTTTTAAAGGCATGTTCCCCTTTACCAAGGAATGTTTCACTCCCTCCTAGTAAGCCCTAGTTGGAATGGAAATATGATCCTAGTCTGGAACCTTATCCTTTACCTATAAAAAGAGAGAATAATCCTAGATGTGAGTAAGAATGTACTCTTTCTCTAGAGAAACTACTTGTTTATAATGGCCATACTGTTGAGCTACCCCAGTTGTAGGGATGGGAATATGTGGATGTCCCTATATCTATACTAGTGACAAAATATGCTGACAGAGTTCTTTAGCCATTTCTAAGATGTAATGGCATTTTACCAAAGTGGGCGTAGGGATATAAGCATGAATAATTTTATATCTCCACTCTATATTAGTAGTTAGTTTCAATTGAAGAAGGGATGTGATCACACTAATGTCCTCCTAGTTCCACCCAGATATGTTGATGGACTTCATGAATGGGGGTATAGATATGTGCCTCCCCATGCCTACTACATGAAAATGACCAAAGACTTGTTCCGAATGAGCAAAGATATGAGCCTGCTTGCTGGATATTGTTTGAATATACCGATAGAAATCATCTATGGTAGTATAGATATGAGCCCACTCATGATTATGTAGATCCTTTCACAACCGACGTGTCTTCCTTGTTTCCCATGCATGGGTGTCATAGGTGGAAGTGTGTTGGGTGGTACCCTTAGCACACGACTAAAGGGTACCAATGGGATGGCACTGGAAACAACATATGATAGGATTCCTCCTCATAAATCCTTGAACTTAAAGGGATCCATAATTGTCTCCTTAATCCACCTTCATCATATACTGAAGGTGGTGATTTTCATGATCTGGGGATAAAATTTCGATGTAGTTAGCTATAGAAAAAAGGGCCACTAGATTTACTACATATTTATTTGGATGATATGAACTTATTGGTTTAAGTACTTGAAGAACCTCACAAGCATACTTGATGGTCATGATCATACCATGTTGATGGTATTCCTGGAACATTTCATCCACCACCCTACATTGAAGATATTGTGTGAGTGAGGTCATTCTTAGGCCTGTAGGGGTTTCAATTACAACTGATTTTCTAGAATGGTTGATGGATGAAGACATTATCTCAGATTGAGTTGTTGTTGATGAGAGAATTATCTACAATCATGCAGATAAAATAAATAATGTTGTCGATCATTTCACCCATATATGCATGATATGTACTCAATCAGATATGTATGGGTAACATAATTGTCCTTTTATTTTTTATTTTTCTATTCTACTCATGTGGAATTTTCAAAGCAAGGATGTACTTATTTCATGAGAACCCCAACTATAGAGGATCGTCCATATGATCCACACCATGGTTAACATATCATATTTCTATTTTGTTTCACCCCAGGTTCACCATTTTTGTTTTTGTAGAAAATACAAAAAAAATTTCCTGATGGATAATAACCAAATAAATTTTTTATTTGAGAGATTCACGTCAGTTTTACCATTTTTGTTTCTCTTGATGAAATTGGATAGATTTTATCTAGTGGGTTGATTATGGGGGGTGCGGGTGCGGTGGGATGGTTTAATATTCTACACAAACATTCACATATGGATCACCATTTGTTAATATTTCATAGAAACTCTCAACAGTTCCTACATCCATAACTGGGTATTGGCCTACTTTATAAAGGTATCCAGTTAGCTGGGGTTTTATATCCAATGATGCTTATGAACTCACATTGGTCGGGAGGATGGGAGGTCAATCTCATCACACCCTTTTGGGGGAAAATTTCTTCCTACTTCAGGAATCTCTTATAGATTTAATATATGTTCAAGAATATCTTCCTAATCTTGATACAAGACCAGTTTCCTTAACAAAATGATCATAGGTTAATTCTCTATATATGTAAAGAGAGGGAGGTCTGGTTGGTGAATCCACATGTGTGTATCCAAGGTTCTTTATCCTTTCACTTTGGTGGGTAGATGCTTATATGTTGTGACCGTATAACCATACACTCTAGATTTTTTTGTTATCCAGGTATGCATTTAATATTTCAAGGATGGTATTAATCCATTATGAGACATCCTATGTATCCTATTTTATAACACGAATAAAATCCCACATAGTTTATTAAACTTTTACATTTTAACATCATATGAAAAAGACATATGTGTGGGAACTTGGACACTAAGTATTAAGATCTAAACTCTGGGAGGCATCATACATATCTATATTATGGAAGGAATTAGAGTTTTCATAGTTCATTAATGGTATTATGACTTTTCCTAAGGTATATACCCTTATATGTTGGGTAGTTATATCATTCCTCTAATCAAGGATTTACACACTGTGGTTTCCCTTATATGTGGGACATATCATATTATGCCACAGATCAGGGCTTACACACTGAGGGTTCCTTGGACTGATTGATCCTTATGATGTGAATGATATTATTACTACAAATCCCTAACCCCACACGAGCTATGATCGATGTGGGAAACATGGGATAGTGAGTAGTCAGTCTGATTGCTAATGAATAAGGGACTTGTGTTCCAGGATAATCCCTTTGGATATTAAATGGGGAGCTCAGGACATAGGAAGGAATCCAATGTATCCTAGTTATTGGAGGAATAATATCCATTATAGTTCAAATGGTTGGGGTTTACACAATGATTTTCCCTTATATGTAGGCATGACATAGTTATCTTGTCCAAAGATTCCTTCATTTCCAGGTCTGGTTGTCTGCCTAACATGCCTTGATTGTCTTCTTGACATGTTAGAGAACATATACCTAAAATTTCCAAAGACAATCACAAATCCTACTTGACTTTTCCAAGGGATTTCACATAATCTGGATGTCATGTTAGGAGTCCATCGCATGACCAAGGTTGACTTGTCTGGTCAACATCACAAGAAATGATTGGCTTTTCCTGGAGGCCATCACATGATCTTAACTAACAAGCTTTGAGGGAATCACACGATCTAACTAACTTTACCTCATTTCATCATGAAATATTCTTATAATTATGGGAGGGTGTTTAGAGATTCAATTTTACATGTATGGAGAGTGCTGCAAGTTATAGATGACTTTTCTGGGTGTTATCGTGAATGTCGAATGACATGTTTGGAGGATGTTGCAAGATATGGATGGATTTTCTGAAGGATGTTATGAAATCCAATTGACACGTCATGATTCCATTTAGAGACTTATTTGAAATACACTAGTACTAACATATGATTTGGGTGACATGTATAGAGGTCAACATGAGGTCTGGATGGATAATTGGGAGGGTTTCATGAGACTTGGGTGGCATGACCGGAGGGCACCATATGACTTACTCTGATACATCCAGGGGACTTAAAATGATCCAAATAGTATAACAAAATAGCGTTTCATTATATGGATGACATGACTTGGTGTTGTTTCCTGATTTGGGTGGTTCATGTGAAGAGAATGAGGAACAACATATGTGTTCTTCTCATAAGTCATTCATCTTTTAGTATTTGTTATAGACTTTTTTTTGTATATTCCTTAGATTTGTTCAGTGTTATCTTATTTTAAGACTTGCATGATTTATTAAATATGTGGGATGTCCTTTTCACAACCTTTCTGAATTCCTTTATGTGATCTTGGAATGGTCACATGAAGTGCCTATACATACTGCATGATCTCTTTAGTTGTTCCCTAGATTTTAATTGTTGGTGAACATTTATGATCATGAGATCAGCTGCTCTGATAAATCCACTCCAATTCTTGGGTGGTCTAGTGAAAGGATCTAAGGATATATGTTTTTGATGCTAGGGTGGGGGATTTATTGGAATCACTACCCCGATTATTTGTTGCTTTACACAACACATATCAAAAAAATCCAGACTAGAGTCCATGGTGGGATTTTATGTCTTTCCTTCACGAGATTAGGACACCTATCAAAAGGGCTTCACGTGATCTTAGGTGACTTTTGTGGGACATTTTGAGAGACAAGGATGGATTTCTAGGATACTTTTATGAGATTAGGCCATCATGCTGGAGGGATTTTGTGTGGTCTTGTGGAGTGCACATGCACATCACATGAAGTTTACGGCTTCAAGAGGCTCCCACATTTTCTCTTTCATTTCGTTTTTTATTTTTAAATGTCTTGGGGATATTGAGATATTTCATGGGTTTTGTTGTAGACAATAGATATCCCCACCGATGATGTGTCTCATGACCAAAAAATGGTCATATGGTGATGCACGAGAATTTCATGGACAAACCCTTTAGTTTTCCTTATGGAGGTGAAGGGGGAGCGTAGGACTACTTGGACTTGTTTGAATCCATTCATCTGGGGAGGGTGACATGCCAATGGGATTTTCTAAGATGAGGAATACATGTCACCAAGGGTTTGTGTTTTCTTGCAAACTTCCAAGGATCATCAAGTGATATTTACAATCACAAGAGGCTCCCACCTTTCCCCCTTTTTTATTTCTTTGTTTATTTTACAAGGGCTTGGGGTATTATGAGTTTACTGGAGTGTTTCTAAGGAAAATAATTTTCCCCATTAGTGATGCATCGCGTGAACAAAAAAAGGTCTTATGGTGATTCATGAGAATTATCATGGAATAACCTTTTTTTTGTTTTTGGATCCAAAGGGGGAGTGCGAGACTTCATAGACACATTCGAATCCCATCCCGTGACGGGGGTGACATTTTAGTTTTCTATTGTGTGGCTAGGCAGAAATGTCACTGAGTATTCCATAGTGTCTCGTGAGTTTAATGGATTTATCATGTAAGTTTTATGACTATAGGAGTCTCCCACATTTTTTATATTTTCATCCATATTTTCTAATTATTTTTTGATGGCTTGTCAGAGGCTTGTTGCCTGACAATTCACGTGAACTTTGGCTACTTTTATGGCAGCCATAGTATGATCCGTAATTATCTGGGTTGAATTTTTGATAGCAGTACATGTCAAAGGGGTTCTGTGGGATCTGTCTTAGGTCATGCATTATGCATGGCTCCTTCTCATGACCTTCTAAAGGTCTCATGATTTAATTTATCTTGGAGGATTATGCGATCTATTAGTTCTAGACACCTTTTCATTCTTTGTGTTATGGGAAAATAATACCCATATTTAGGTATTTATGCTCTTGTGGATTTTCCAATTCTCATTTAGTGGGAATCAAAAGGATTGTAATAATGTTTTGGGTATTTTAAAATTGAAATTATTGGGCATTCTTCCTTATTGTGTGTTTTTCATAATTCTTTTAAAGATTAAATTTCCAAATGCACAAAATGTGTAAAATTAGACCAAGAATAACAAAACTGGGGAAAACTAAAGGAGTTTCAATAGGATAACCCATGACCGTTGGGTGATCTAATTGCCACTATTTTATTGGTATTTATTTAAAGGTATTTTTAAGGAATCAATCACCAGACTAAGGTATTGACATCTAAAATACAAAATTATTTTTTACCGGACCAAGAAAAAATAATTTAACTGAATCCCAATGTTAAACCATTTTCATCAATGATTGTAAATACTAAAGAATTACTCTTTTAATTTTTACTAATTTAATTGAAAACTCAAAACATCTATATATAGTTTTCTTCCTCCTTTTCAGCTTTCTATTTTTTTTAAAGATTTATTTTTTTCATTTCTTTACGAATTTCATTTTTTGGATAATTGGATGATGGATGCCAATGTTCACTTAGACTTTCTCTCTTTTCATTCTCTATGGGATCAACCCCATCCTCCACTAGATACCTAGGTAGTTGGATAGAGAAATATCTAGACACATTTTGCAATGGGCTTTCCATAATTATTCAAGGCCTGATAAATATTAAGGAGAATTGGCAGGATGAGTTTAATGGTCCAACAAGAAATGTTTAGTTAAATAATGTTTTAATAAATATTAATTTATCTATTTAATAAAATATTATTTATTTATTAATTATTTTAGTGTATTTTATTTAAATAATAATTATAATATTGTTATTTAGACATTAGGTTCACTGAGGATTAAGAAAATAATAAGGGTCCCTGCATAATTCTTAATTCCTAACCATAGTTTTACTTAAAACATATTATGAATGTTTCTGAAAACCAAGACACATTCTATCGATTAGAAAAATTATTTATAGATAGGATACCCTCAAGCCTTAGATATAACCTCTATTGGAATGATTTGAATAACACAAAGCGATTCTACACCTCCACTAGAGCGATTCATTATATTTTATAAGGATTATATTGTGATAAAAATTGGTCACCACAAGTGTCAGACCTTTCTTCTCTAGTATCTAGATGGTTCTATATTGATGACTGGAGGTTTATAGAACATGTGTGGATCACTACTCTAGGGAATCAATCCTTAATTCCTCCAACGAAATAAAAATAATAGAAGTGGTCTTTATATTATCATTGAAAACAAATCAATAATTCAATTAAAGGTAATTATTTATTCATTTAAATGAATTATAAATTATATGTGAAAAGAACCTATCAATTCTTGGTTTTAGGTCTCTATCAATTAATCTGTATTTTAAGTATTTTGGTATTGATGTTTTTTTCATGTATATCTCATATTATTAATTGATTACAACAAAAATCCAAGGTTGGAATGCCCAATAGGGTCTTTCATTACACCTGTAATATTCAAGTGGTATCAGATTGGTCACGTAATAATTAATAATAATTTATTATTCATTGATCAATTATACACAATTGTTGATAGTTTTTTTCTTGAGGTCTATTTGTTCTTTAATATGATTATTAATTATTTTTTTAAATATATATATGATTTATTTATGTTTTATATGATATTAAATAGATTAATAATATATGAATAATGATGATAGATTCCATCATGTGGTGCTAAGGAATTTGGATGGAAACACAGATACACAAAGTGTGACCTAAAGTGCATTTAGTGTACCGAGGATCACTACACATGGAATTGTTGTGGGATACACGATGTCCCAAACAGTAAATAATACGTGGTGCATTTAATGCACATCATTTATTGACCAAGGAAACCTGGAACTTGGTATACCAATTTACACAACATGTAGTGGGTGTACATACCTTATAATCCATATGGTTTAGCTATGCAATTTGTGCCAACTGTGTGGTCAAATATGTGTCCCATGATTCTAGGGACTTGAAGATACAAAAATTAATGATAACATAACATGTAGATATCGTACATTCCATGTGAATAATTCTCCCCACATATGGAGAACATTCCATGCTACTTTGCAGGTTTCATGGACCCATGGAAAGCTAAATACATAGTGTGTAGGTCATTAATAGACACTATATATCTTGGCTGATATAAATTCATACTCCATAGGCATCTATCCATGATACACATAAATCAATAATTATGGAGTGTAGCTTCTTAGTACATTCCCTGTAGTCAACCATTAATGAATAAAATTTAATTAAATATAGAATAATTAATTGCATAATTTAAAATATGATTATATTGTCAACAACTTGTCTATTTACTATAGAATATGGTTTTCTAAATTAATAGATACTCAATTTATTTCATGTAATTTCTTGTAATTTATAGTCAATCTATTTATTTTCCATGATGCACTATGTGATGGGTATCACCAAAATCTTTGGTTAAACATTAAGATAAACTAAATTATTATTTAATTATTTAATTGAGTTGATTCAACCACACTTATGATGATAATAAAGATTGAATTGAAGTGAATTCTAGATAGTTTACTTTTTTTGTATTAATTTCATATATGTGGATGACCATTGGATTAAATAATCATGAGTATGTTATTGTTTTATTTAACTGATTGTCATTTAATGTTTTTTAATGATTTATTAAATTAAATAATTTTATGTGTGTTCTTCCTCTCCCATCATTATGTAAGGGCATGCGTTCCACTGATTTGTTTTATGTAAACCCCCTTTTACCAATCCTTTGTTTCTCCTAGATTATTTGTGAGTAATACTTATTTAATTAATTAATATCTTATGTGTGTGGAGGAAGTTCAAGTTGAGAGCCATGGTGAAACCAATCTATTGGGTACGTAGAAGCATGGGTGGAATGTTGTAACTTGAAATAGGAATGTTTCTGAGAGTTTATTCCCTTGGGTAAATGACTGGTTTATCACCCCCTAAATAAAAAAACTTTAAAAAAGATCATGGTTATAACACTTTGTTAATTTTACATCTATCAGTTGTGTAGTAACTTATTTATGGATGTTTAATCATTAATTTAATTAAATAACATGCATGAAATAAGGAATTAAAATAAAATTATAATTTTTTTAAACTTTATCCCAACATGTTTAATCACTTAAGTGAAATTAACATAATATTTTCAAGCTTGTAGTAATATAAAATGGTCAGTTAACACATAAATATTAAAATAACCTCAAATTAAATATTTAGTTAGGAAAGCCTTCCATTACTTGAGTGATAATTCGACCATATAACTAAATGTTTATATAGAAAAAGTTTGGACAATTACTTCAATTGGAGAATTATTATAAGGGTTTTGGGTAAACTTAACCAAATTGGTTTTGGGTGTAATGGAAAAATTCAATACAATTCTATTTTTTGAGGCAAGTATTGAAAAAATATATGCCCAGGATTTGAGGATTGGGGAGTCCACTCAACATATCAAGGAGCTGTGAGTTAATGAAATTAGAATGTTATACCTATATAAATTTATTTAATTAATTCCATGGCCAAATTCAGGTATATGAGAAGTAATGGTTAGATACATTAGACTAGAATATCCATTTGACATGATTTTCAAAAACCAATGGTGAGGGCTACTGAGTATCGATAAAATAGTAAAAGATTCATAAATAAATTACGTTTATCATCAATTTTGTAATCCAAATAACGTAATAAAACTTTATCTTATTTATTGTAAAAATTTAAAGACACAAGACTTCCACTATATCACCATAATCAATACTAGAGATGGATAACCTTCTCACTAGCTCAAATTTCTAGGAATTATGTAAGATCTTTCAAGTTATACTGCACCATAATTAAAAATTATATGTATTAGAAAAACCCATTCTTGAAGTTCTTGAAAAAGAGGCTAATGAGCTTGAAATCTATATCTATATAAAAGATCTGGATGATTCTAAAATTTTCCAATGTTTCATTCTATCACCCATATATAGTGATATTTTAAAGAAAGTGAAGGATATGGATGTTTATAGAATCAGGTCTCAGATACATGATCTTTATGAAGAGAAGAAAATTCAAGAGATATGTGAGATCACCAATTAACTATTCAAATTCAATCATGGAGGGTTGGTTCTAGATGGGCTTCATGTAGTCAATATTATTGGATTCATAGAGAAATTTTACGTCATGGGTTTTAAGATCCTTGATAAACTCCACACAGATCTAATTCTATACTAACTACTTAACAGCTTCATCAGTTTCATTATTAATTATAATATGAGAAACATTGAAAAGTATCTCTTATAATTACCTACATCAATCATTCATATTTTCAAGGAAATAAAGTGTGAAAAATCTACAGTTCCTATGGTGGATAAGAGTAAGTACAAGGAAAAGGGGATAAAGACTCATTCCAAGTCCAAAGATCTTGAGCACCCTCCTTCTAAGAAAATATATATTAAAATATAGGAAAAGGAAAATGAAAAAAATATACTTCAATGCACCAAGATGATCAACTAGAAGAAGAACTACACCCAGTTAAAGAAGTAAAGGGAATCCTTAGTTTAATTCCTTATCAGTTTCAATATATCTATAACTAAACGTTGGGTATTATATACAACTTGTGGTTCTAACATTTTTACTCAAATGCAGGAACCATATAGATTTGAAAATATTTCTAAAGGTGAGGTGGATATATAGGATTCCAATGTCATGAGGAAAAATTATATATCCATTAGTGACTACACAATTCTATTACCAACTAGGATGGTTGTGGTTTTAAAACATCGATTCATGTACCAACCATTACCAATAATATAAATTCTATATCCTTCCTAGATACAGATGGTTTTGTTTTCATGTTTGGAAAGAAAATATGTTTTTTTATAAAGACAACATATTTTGTAGCATGAAAAATTTAAATAATGGTCATTATTCATTAAATAAGAAAACAATGTATTGGAAAATGATAATTAATCAAGCTCACATGGCACATTTCACACCCAATTACACAACCACTTTCTTGGTTAAGTAACCATGAAGTGTTTAACAAAGCTCTATCTAGATGGTTACTTAATATTATTTGAGTTAAAACAATTGGTAAATGTCACAATTTTTTTAAGTAAAAATGGGTTTTAAGGAAAAATGATCAATAACCCATTTTATAGACAAGGTGAAAGGCTAATAATGATTATAGCATTGGTAAAAATTGATGCGTGCAGACCTTTTGAATTAATGTTTCATGTGGGTATTCTTACATAATTAAATTTATTAAATAATTTAGTAGATATGGATACAAATACTTTATATGTTATAAGTTAAAATATTTTGATAAATTCAAATATTTTAACAATTAAGTAGAAAATCAACTTACTAAGAAGATAAAAAAGATTCAATAAATTTATGTGTTGATTATCTTATCCAAGTGTTTGTCAAATTTATATGTGAGTATGATATTTTTTTTTCCAACTCAATCCACCTTGAACACCAAAATTTATTTTTTCAAGTGAAAGGAGGAACCTTACCTCTCTTGAAATAGTGAGGTGAATTATGAGCCTTGTAGATCTTTGACCATCCTTTTGAAAATATGAATTAAAAACTAAATTATTCATAGTATACCTTGTTCCAACCAAAGAAGAAAATGATTTCTCATAGCAGTTGTGTATTTGGAAAAACTTTTATTGTAATAATTGTATGCATGGGGGTGTTAGGAACTTTTCAAGTCCTTAAAAATAAAAAAACTTCCACCCAAAGGCATGGAGTTTATATTTATAGGATATCCTAAAGAAACTAAAGAATGTTACCTATATAAAATCTTTAGATAAAAGAATTGCGGTCAACCATCCTCCCACCTTTCTAGAGTGGGAAAAAATATTTAATCACGATAATTGGAGAAATATTTTCTTTGATGAAGTTGATGATCAATACAAACAAGAGTTAGTGTCAAAATAGATTCCACAGATCCCCTATAGAAGAAGTTATTCTTAAAAAAACTAATATTGAATATGATCACTAAATAGGTTAGAGAATCAGAAATATATGTTTTTCTAGTCAATGAGTATGATGAATCAATATTTGTTTAAAATAATTTTCCTCTTTCTATAAGGAGACAGAAGAGAGATCAGAATATTCTATATGGAATAAACCCGTGAATTTTAAATTCCATGTATCAGAAATAAGTACGTGTTCTAGTTTATCCACCAGTTAATGTAAATACATTGGGTGAAAATGGGTATTCAAGAGAAAACTATACATTAAACTTAATGTAAATACCAATAAAAAATGTATAGTGGATAAGGGGTTTAAATAGAATTAAGTAATTGTCTAAGACTAAAACTTTTCTCTACTCATCGTGTTTAAATCCTTTATAATTCTACTTTCCATAAGAGCTTTCCATGACTATTAGATTTGGAATATGGATGCCAAAACTATTTTCCTTAATATGAACCTTCAAAAATATTTCTATATGATAGAACCAAAAGGGTTTCTAACTCCAGGAAATGATTATAGAATTTTCAAGCTATAGATATCTATTTATGGATTAAAGAAAGTATCTAGGTCACATAACATTTGGTTTGATGAATCTAAAAAAGAGTTTGGTTACATAAATAATGAATGTGAGACATGTATTTATAAGTGGTTTAATGGGAGAATAGTCATATTCCAAATAGAATATATTGATGAAATATTACTTATTAGGAATAACATACTAGTTTTAGAATCAATTAAAGACTGGTTAAACAAGCGTTTCTCCGCGAAGGATTTAAGTGATGTAGCCTATATAATTAAAATAAAGATCATTAAAGATATATATAAAAGGATTATTTTACTATGTGAAAGTACATAAATTCACTAGATTCTAAATAGATTCAGTATGGAACAATCTAAGAGGGGAATGGTTCCATTGTAACATGGTTTACATCTCACAAAGAAAACGTGTCCTCAGACACAACAAAAGAGTGATAGAATTAGTAAGATCCCATATACTTCTATGATAGGATATATCATGTATTCCATGTTATATAATAGGGTCAATGTTTCATATTATTTTATAATGATAGGTAGATATTATACTTTTCTAGGCTTACAATATTGGATGGTTGTAAAGGCCATCCTTAAGTATCAGAGGTGTACTATGGATATGTTCCTCATATATAGATGAGAGGAGGAACTAGTTATAAGGGGATATAGTTATGTTTGTTTACAAATATATCATAATGATCTAAATTAATGTTCATGTTATGTCTTCTATCTAAATGAAGAAGCTGTGATTTGGAAGAGTTCAAAGAAGTAAGATGTCCCTAATTCTAAATTGGAGTCTAAGTATATCGTAGCTTCTAATGTATCCAATGAATTATTTTAGATACAAAAATTCATCCAAGATATTAATGTGGTTACGATTAGTAAAGATACTGCCACATTGTATTATGATAATACTATAATAATGGATCTCATGAAGGAGACAATGTCTCATCAAAGGATGAAGAACATCCTCTTAAAGTATCACCTCTTGAGAAATTTTTCTCAAAGGGGAGAATTCATTGTGAGTAGAGTTTCCATGCAAGAAAAATATGGAAAACCCCTCAACTAAATCCATATATTATAAGAATAATGAATATCATGTGATAACTAGAAAACTTAAGGTTGTCAACAGTTGGATTTAATGAAATTGGGAGTCTGTTGGACTTATAGTCCCAAAATTAACTTCTATGTACTTTATGATTCCCTATATTAATGTATTTTTAATACTAATATTGTTTTCTACCATCGTGATCATTATTCTATGTAACTTATCATGAAATAATTTACTAAGTGTACATGATACACTAAAAGGTCCTAATAGTTCCTTGATATGATGAGAACCTAGATGTTCCATGAAATTACATGTAAAGATAAGTTCTATGGAAAGATATATAATTTTATAGGACAAAAATGACACAAGATATCAGTGTTAGGGGGCTCATAAGACATTGTGATTTCTTATAATGAAGTTAAACCCTAACAATCTCAAGAAAGGAGATTATGAGAGCTAGACCCACCTTCAAAATATCCAAATTTATATGTTTCATTAGATATTTCTATCCATGGAAATGTGTAATGGTCCTTTAACATAAAATTATTATTAATTCATATAACGATTCATGTACTATTATGTATTTTCATAAATATGATGACATATGTTCATGGTGATGTTAAGTATATTGGCTATGTCACAATTGATTTTATATTAATGAATAATGTGTGAAATGGTTTGTCCCTAATGTTCATGAATATCAATTAATATTAAAGTCACTATGACAGGAATAAAATTACTTAATTAATTCAATGGACATAGTGTTTTATTAGAGAGTTCATTTTTGGAAATTTAAAGAACGTGAAATCAAGAATATAGGTTGATGACACCAGTATGCAACTTTCCTGATTAGAGATATCAATATGAAAGGATTATATTACATAATGTATGTTTGTAGGGTTTTACAAGAAATTATGACATTAACTAATTTCTATATGGTATCCTTGATGGTTTTCTTGATAATAACATTGGACTTTAGTCGGTGTAGCCAAATTACACTGAGAAAGGGGCCTAAAGGGGCACACACTAAGTGTATTCAAAACCTTAGCTAAATTCTATATGAATTTAACATATTGGTTAAATATTAATCCTATATATAGTTTAATAATCATTCATGTTAGTGTGATTATAATTATTCAGTGACCAGTAATTCAAGAGAATATATATATGTGAATTTAATATTTATAAATATTTATTTTATAAGTGATTATTTATTTAATTACATGAATATATGAAATTTATTTGTTCTTGTTTATTCAAAAGGCAACAAATATTTATTGATTAAGTCAAAAGAATATTTAATAGATATTTATTCACTATTTTATTGAATAAAATAATTATATATTTATTAGAGAATAATTAAGTGGTATTTATTAAATTAAATAATAGTAATTTTTTGAGGGATGATAAATATTGAGGAGGAATGGAGAAAAGAGTTTAATGGTCTGATGAGAAATGTCATATTAAATATTATTTGAATAAATAATAATTTATTTATTCAAGAAAATAATATTTATTTATCAATTAGTTTAGTACATATCAATAAAATAATAATAATAATATATTATTATTTAAATATTGTTTTTACAAGGATTAAGAAAATAATAAGGGTCCTTACACACTTATTATTTTATAACCTTAGATTTATTTAAGTCTGATTGTAGCATTTTTCAACACCCTAGCAACATTCTGTCATTTTGAAAATTGAGTCCTAGAGAGAATCCTCTTAACTTATAGAGAGATCTTCCACTATAATTATCTAAATAACACAAAGAAATTAACCACTTCTTTAAGAGGGATTCCTTATCACCTTGAAGTATTCTATTATGATCAACAATGATCTCTGCCAATGTTAGATCCAATCGTGGAAGCACTCAGAGGATTCTATGACAATGACTGGAGGGTCATAAAACACTTGTGGATTACTGATATAGTGAATATACTATTGATTCCTATGAGACAATGATGATAAAAAATAGGACTTCATCTGATCATAGACAAATAATAATGAATTAAATTAAAGAAAACTCTTTATCAAATTAAAATAATAATAAATTATATATGAAAAATTCCTCTCTCTTCTTGGTTGTGGGTTTCTTCTGATTAATATTTTTTTTCATGCCATTCTTTATCATGAAAATATCAGATTATTCATTGATTATGACAAAAATATGAGTTGAAAATTCCCAATTTATACTTTCACTACACTCAAAACCATTATAAGTTCTACAAGAGTTTGTGGAAAATGAGTTATTCAAGGAGACACATACTATGTAGGATTATTGAAACCAAAAGGTGGGTTTCATGTTCCCTATGGTGGGTGATATATTATTCATTAAGTATAATTAATATTCATCCTAATGTAACATAGTAAATGGAAATAAACTATAATTTACATGTTCATATGAATTTAGAAAAATGGTTTCCATGTTCTAAAATCATGTCTGTGTTTCGGTTCTTTCTCCAATTGATATAAATTTGTTGGTGTACATTCAAGAGAAACTATAGATGGGTGGTACAAGAATGGTACCAATAAGTGTTTATTGGTTATACCATGTTATCATGATTAAATTAATTTGAATTAAACATGTCATAACAGCTCTCTATGATCATACTACCAGGAATTAGATGTCAATAATCCCATTTTTTTATAAGATTCTATTTGGAGCACCACAATTTTCCAAGTAAAATTTATTGATTACAAATAGAAAATAGTTACTAGTTTTTATGTTTGTTAAGACTAGTTCAAAAGTAAATATCTAAATATTTAATTAATATAGTAACCTAAGTTACATGGGAAAAAATATAATTATGTATGACTATGATTTTCATATACCAAGTCAAAGTATATGTATTGACATGGTATTTAAAAATAAAAGTTGGTACAATTTGAGAGAGATTTTTTTTCCAATGTCACATGGAATAAATCAATCTAGAAATACAAGAATGTGATAAAGGGGGATACTTAAATGCTGAGAACAATTAAATAAAATTAACTGATGGATCTGTCACATATTCCATTCTATATATTAGATATGATATTTAAAAAATATATATTATAGTAGGAAAATATCAGATAAATATTAGAGAACTACATGGGAATTAGTAAAAAAATCTAGTTGTACTTAAGAAATTACAAGGGGTATATACCTGGTATATTTAGGGGAGAGAATGAAAGTTAATAAAGGGATATAAAAATAGTCTTCCTATAGATGAATTTATCTAGTATCATATTTAGTCTAAATAAATGAGTAATAGATGCTCATTAAAGCCAATGGAATACATATATAAAAATATCAAGCAGGTTGTGAGTTCTAATGCATCTAAAGAAGAGTTATAATAATTAAACAATTCTTTATAGTTCTTGAAATCATACCTAAAAAGTAAAGTATTATCATAATATAAATTATTATAATCTTAGGAAATTGGTACTATATAAGAAGTCAATTTTATTACAGAGGACAAAAGGAAGTTACTTCGTGATTTCATAACATGATGAGTTTTACTAATGGAGTTAAAGTTGCTGATAATAGAGTAGCCATGTTAAAAAACATATAAGGACAAGTGACTAAATCCTTAACTCATAAGAATAATGATCTTATTAAATTAGATATGAAATATTAATTATTTTAAAATTTTATGTAGTGAAAGTGGGAGTGTTGTGAAAGTGAGTACCCTAGACCCAACTTGAATAGTAATTTTTATTACTATATCATGTATACATAGAATTTTGTATAATTTTTTCTAACTATAATAGTTTTGAAACTTATGTGTCTAATATTTATCTGGTAATGTGTTTGGATTATTTATCATATCGACAAGTAATGGTTGTTCACTTTTGTAATGATAACCTTGAGATACTATGATAGTAATCCTAAACATATGTCATATAGTCTATATACGTTATACTAATGGGGCACAAATTATGTTTAAATATTATGTTCTAGGGGCTCATAATAATTGAGGATTATTCTCATGATGTTTTCACTTGGTTATATTGAGTATTGGATATCATGATAACTGACACATCGATAGGAACACCACATGTTTTCAGTGTCATTGGTTATTCCTATATGTGAGCATGCGTATTTGTCTCTTGAAATTAGATCATTATTACTGTGTATAATTTAATAATGTAATTTGATAAAAGATAAAAAAACATTACCTTTATGTTGTGGTGAGGTAGTTTTTTTTGAGTTTGTCATTGGTGGAATAGAATTCATTAAATGATCAAAAAATGATTTGTCTCTTCTAAAAGGAAGAGATTTATCAGACAGAGTTGGAATGGTTAGCAGTTACTTTCCTTAAATATTTGGATATGGAAGAATAAGGAAGGTCTATCAATTAAGGTCATGGAAAAAAATAAATTATATAAGTATGATGAAACAAAGTGTGTATCAATCTCTATGAGACATTACAAGAAAAATAGATTATATTAAACTGAGTGTGTTCATTGGAGGTAGTCGTACCTAAAACTTACCCTTCTCTATTTAGTTCCCAGTGTAAGGACCCGACACCAGTTTCCCATATCCGGTTCCTTATTTTCTTAAATTGGAATATAAACAAGGAAGTCTTATCCCAAAGGACTAAATAGTTTTGTAAGTTTTGAAAAACCAGATACATACACAGGTTCAACGTTATAACTTGAAATGAAAAACAACATATAATTTTTTTTGGGAGCGTCCACAACTCTAAGTTTGTCCCTACAATTCATTCATAATTCACCTCTTCACATCATGGGGAAAAATAAAACATAAGAAAAGGGGTGATCTCAGATTATCATCAAGGGTAAACAATACATCGGATGATATCATAAACATAAAAATTAAGAATGGTTAATAACTAAAAACACATTCCATTAAGAAAATAAACTTGAGTATAACATGGTAGGAATCAGTTTTGAATATATTATGCCTTAATAAAACCTAATAATGGGTATTATACTAGTCTAATTACCAGATGAACTATCAATTAATAAATTTATAATGATGGAATGAATAATAAGGGATATAATAACCATACCTCAAGTCCTCATGCCAAGACCTTAAACACCCATTTTGTCAAGGCCTCATGCCAAGATCATAGTTTGTCTCATGAGATCTACCAACAAACCGAGGGGATATAGAGGGACCCAAATAACACTTACTAAGTCCAATTAATTCCTCTTATGAATGAGTATAAACATGAACAATATATACATTCACATTGAAACTAACATATGAAATGTAAATAACTTTCCCTAGTCATTAAACATAAACACTAACCATTCAGAGTAATATGGTGAATGGTATCAAGATAGGATATCCACATTCAAAATAATCTACAAACCTTCAGCAAAATATTTTGTAGATGATATAATAGGATATAAAACTCTATTAAATTCAAGATTCATGAAATGTTGTTGACATAAATAAAAATACTTTTAAATGATACCATTGAAAAATTATTGAGGAAATATTCCTTAAACATTCCAAAGTGTCCCATATAACCTTGAAACATTAAAATCATAATAACTTAGAATATAATGAGAATAAGGAGAATATTTATATGATATAACAAAGGTCAGTACATACAACACATTCAAGGAATAAGTGGTAAAAAAGGCATATATCTCATAAATGTTAAAGTGAGGTAAGAAAATCCATTTCAGTTTGGAAAGAAGGGTTCTTATAGAAAATCATTTGTATTTTTCAAAAATATAGTATTAAAAATGTATATACCTAAAAAGAAAATATAAAGAAATTCATATTATATTTGAGGAATAAATGATGTCCCACTGAAGTGAAATCGATTAAAAAGTGTTTTTAAAGAAGATTTAAAATTAAAAAAATTTAGTGCGGTTTAAGGAATTCATTAAAGATATTTTAAATTGAAAATGATTATTTGATTTAATAAAACCAAAAACGAAAAAAAGTATATTTTTCATGTTAAAATGTTTTATTTTTGAATGATAAATCATGCTTAAGATATATTATATAGTTAGCTTCAAAATAGGTAAGAATTTGAGAAGTTCCTTGAATTGGGCTTGCATTTCAGAAGATATTTTGAAATATTCTTTTAAAAAATATAACTAACCATAAGATAAAGAAGTATTATGATTAGTAAATATATATATATATAATTAAAATAGAATTTATTATGAGTATATAATAATAAATAATAATTTTATTTAGGTGAGTAGAGAATAAGAGCAACCCGAATGAAAATGGAGGTTCGCGTAGAAAATACTTACAACTTTGTAATTAATTGAATCGTATGATCCAAAATTAAAAATAATAAAATGATACATTGAATATAATTATAATAAATATTTTCATGATATGATACATCTATGGTAATTTTTCGTACACCATACACAAGTAATAGTAGTGAATGCAGAGTATCTCACAAAAATTGAAGTGAGATGAAGAAACCCTTACCTTAAGTCCGAAGGTGTCATCCACTTGACCTTAGTTACCTGAATAATAAAATTTAGGCTCATTAATTATTAATTAAAGAACACAATCTTAATTTAATTGATTTATTATAAAATTATTAAGTTCATTCATGACCTTTTTGATGGGTTAATAGGTTAAATTTCATTGTTCGGGTCTGTTTGTTTCATGAGGGGTATACATATATCCATGAATGGAGAATCAGGAAAAATGATGATTATTGTCTAGAATTTAAGTTATATTTTATTAGTGAACATAAATAAGTTTACATGTTTTTAATTTTCATTTGGTTACTTGGAGTGAAGATGAATTATTATAAAAATTATTTAATGATAACCGTTTGGGATAATTGGTGGTTTTTGAACACAACAAACTCATTTTGCTATATAAACAAAAAAAAATGCTTAAAAAAATATTCCAGAACCATATGTGAGACATAATGAATATATTATAGTATTTATGATCCATAATAATCGTTTTATGACTATAATTTAAGGTTATAATGGAAATTGAAAATCCATCATCCTTGAATGTTGTAAATTAGCACATCTCGGATGGTGTTTTTTTACTATTAACATAAATGAAGGGGAAAGAGAGATGATAATAAATAATTACACAATCAAAACAAAATTAAATTACATTTAAGGTAATATATTTTTCATAACATTTGGATGATGAGAGGTGAGGATAGAAAATAAAGCAGAGGAACTTGAAAACAAAGTAACAAATTTAAAAGAGGAATTTACATCTTGAATTTATCTTCCTTGAGAGGCTCTTTAAAGAAGAGGTTTTGGTCTTTTGAGAAGAAAAAGTGCTTATAGACGTGGGGGAAGATATTAGGGAGATATTTGGGCAGAATTTGGACTACGCACAAGGCTATAGAGGAGTGAATAGAAGAGGGAGTGAGGGGGGTTTTATAGTGGAGGAGGTGAGTAATTTTTGAATATCTTAATCATTATTTTATTATTTTTCTCAAGACCAATAATAGTATTGATTCTTGTGAAAAATAATAGTAATATGTGCATGTTATTTAGAACCAAGTGCTCTTACATCAGCATTACATAACCTATGACTCAATAAATCATGTATTTATTGTTTATCGTAAATTATTGTATTTTACTATTCACCTAAAATTGATGTATTTTAGAAATATCCCAAAAATTCACCATAAACATTTTTTTTGATGTGTAGAATCCAGAAATGAAGTCCATTTTATCAAGATAATTTTCTAAATATGTGAAATTTAATAAAATCATCATTTAATGTAAAAATACATATTTTAAATTTAAAACTGATTTTAGAATACTTTAAAAAAATAACTATGGTCTCATAAAAGTTTCCCAAAATAATTGGACAAAAAAATATTTATTTAGGAACATAGTTTTTGAAGATTAATTTTAAATCAATTTATTAATTTGAAATAGTAAATAAATATTTATCACTCACAAAAATACCAATACTTAATCAACAATTTATAAAATGTTCTATTTTATTTATAATGTGCCTAAATTTTATTTCTACATCCATGGGTGAGGTTACTATTCATAAGGGTATATTACTATTCATATGGGTACATTAATATTCATAAGGGTATGTTATTATTCATACTAGTAGATTACTATTCATTAAAAATTATGTTTGTTCTATCAGACTCCAAAAATCACCCTGAACGCAACAGTGTATGTCAGATTTTCGAAACTCAAATAACAGAAGTGGATTAATTATATTTATTAGATCAGTTTTAAAAAAGTTTTGTTTGTAGAGACTCAATGTTTCATGAATTCAATATTAAATTTATTTTTAAATAATTGGGGTGTCATATTCTCCCCTCTTTACAAAAATTTCATCCTTGAAATTTTGAAATTGAATTTTGAAAGTTAATGGTTGATATTAAAAATTCCCTTGAGGGAAACCCACATCAGCAATATGGTTAAAACATCCTCTTAATAAGAGGTAAAGGGAAATACATCTATCACTAAAAAACTGCACATTTTAATTGAATAACATGGTAATGGAAGAATAATCAATCCCTCATGTTCTTAAGGAAAGTGATAGAGAACATGCTCAGATGAAAGATCATTACCACAAAACCATAAACTACAGTTATGAAAAAAATGATAATAGGAATAAATTTATTTTTAAGAATATTTTCCTAGAGTTGAGGAATTATTCCACTCAATAAGAGTATAAATATATGTTTCTATTTCATAAACACAATCTTATCCTTTTTTTGTTCCTTGAACTATCTATACTTTATCTCTTAGAACATGTTGCATCATGCAATAACATTAAACTCTAAATCCTCATAAAATGATCAGCTTAAACCATTTCACAAATGGTTTAACTTTCCAAAAGATCATGATCCAACACATTAGAATCATTTTCTTATCCATCATTTCTTGATCCATGTACACGGGGTCCTCAGTAATCCCCATTTTTGTACAACTCCATGATCCATCCGGCTCAATGAATCTATTAATTTATTTTCAATTAATCAAAAAGAATCAACCTTAAATTTTGACCTTCCAAACATATGAATATCTTCATCACGCATCCCTTGAAATATGATAATAACTCAAATTACCATAAAATATCATCAGAAACATGCACTCATCCTTAAACATGCTATTAAAAATATTTATTATATCTATAAATGTTGTAAAATCTATCAATAATAGCATAAATCACTTGTAGACAAGTCAATAATTAGTTTTGAGGTAATGAGTACTTATCCAAATCAATCATTTATTCCTCATTATCTTAATCATTAGGAATATATTTATGGTTGTATTTCCATCATCCATATACTTTCCCAATGTATTAACTTTCTACTGAGTCATTTACCCATGGTATAATTCATCATATGACCTCAAGTTCTTAATGAGATAGTATTGCAGTAAAATCCTCATATATTCCATAATTCTTATAACCAGTACAATGATGATAAAATATTCAAATGGAATAATTCTTGATGAGGAATATTAATCATTCCACTTTATCTACGGTAGTATCATGTCTTGATAATTATCCAGTGACATCATTTGGGGTATATTACTTTGAATCTTGGGACATTGATTCGAATAGTGTCCCATTTTCTTGAAGTTGAAGAACTTTACTTTGATAACAATTTTCTTACCCTTGTAATCATGAACTTTGTGGACCTTTTCTCCACAACTGTAATAGAATATTTTTCCCTTTAAGCAGGATCTTGGGTGTTTCCATCCACAAGTACCACATGTTGGAAAACTACCCTTTTTATTTTTCCTTTATCCATTCTTTACTCTACCGCCCTCTTCTTATCTTGCTTCCCTTCAAAGGAATAGGACTCAGAGAATTATTTATATACCTTGTAAACACATGATATTATCTCCTTATATGATGATGATTCTTTGGAGAATATATTCCTTCAAAATGATGACTTAAGACCACAAGAGGTATGATCCTTATTACTCTTTGTATCATGTGAATTGGTTAAGTTATCATTCCTTCTACTAGGATCCATTTCTAATCAATTACATATACTAAATTAGATCATAAAATTATGAAATCTATATGACCCTAAACATGGTGTAGTAAAAAATATAATTTTATACATCCCAAATCCTAGAACTATATGCTTTGGATACTTTAGGGGCATAAATACTTCATAATGGCTTGTAACAAAAAATGTGAATTATCATAAGAATATCCCTCAGAAGTGTCAAACTAGGTGTACAATAAGGCCCGTTTTCATGTACTAGGTTACCCTGGGTGAAGCCGGAAACACATTGTTGGAGTTGTTACTCCTAGGTACATCTATTCCAGAACCACATCCACTTATAGTATCCTGACATGAATTTATTTTCTAAGAAGATCCAAATAATATATTTCTTTCCAAAATTATAGGATGTTCTTTTATATATATCCCCAAATTATATATTATGGTTTTTTTCTCTAATCTAGTTTTTCTAAATCTAGTTTCCAAGATTTCTACTAAACTTCCTTTGATACCAAATGTAAGGACGTGACCCTAGTTTCCTGGAGCTGGTGCCTTATTTTATTACATTGGCATATAAACAAGGAAGTTGTATCCCGAAGGATAAAATTGTATTGTAGTTTTTGAAAACCAGATACATACATAGGTTCAACATTAAAAATTGAAATTAAAAACAACATATAATTTTTATTGGGAACATCCACAACTATAGGTTTATCCCTAAAATTAATTCATAATACACCACTTCGCATCCTGATGAAAAATAAAACATAAGAAAAGGGGTGAGCTTAGATACTAAGTAATGGTAATCAATATGGAGGAAGATATCATAAATAGAAACATTAAGAATGGTGAATAACTAAAAACATATTCCATTAAAAAAATCAACATGAGTGTATTATTGTAGGAATATGTGCTGAATATACAATGCCACAATAAAACATACTCATGGGTATTCTGCTAGTCGAATAACCACATGAACAATCAATTACTAGCTTCATAACAAGGGAATGCATAATGAGGGACATCATAACCATACTGTCACAGCCTTGTTCCAAGAACATAAATAACCATTTTGTCAAGGCCTATTTCCAAGACCATAGTTTGTCTCATGAGACCTACTCATGTTCTTAGGAACAATAGAGGGCCCCACCCAAAACTTAATATGTCCAATGTATACCTATTATGAGTGGTTATAAACATAAAAAATATATAAATTCATATTGAAACTAACATATGAAATGTAAATAACTTTCCCCAATCCTTAAACATAAACACTAACCATTCAAAGTAATTTGGTGATTTGTATCAAGATAGAACATCCACATTCAAAATAATAAAAAACCTTTAAATAGTATATTTATAGTTGATATCATAGTCGATAAACCTCTATGAAATACAAGATTCATCAAAGGATTTTTAAATAAATAAAGATACTTTTAAATGAGACCATTGAAAAATTCTTGGGGAAATATTCCATAAACATTCCAAAGTGTCTCATACCACCTTGAAAAATTAAATTCATAATCCCTTATAATATCATGAAAATAGGGATAATCTTGATTTGATGTACTAATGGTAAGTACATACACCACATTAATGGAATAAGTGGTGAACATGGCATATATCTCATAAAAGTTAAAGTGAGGTGAGAAAATACATTTTACTTTGGAATGAAGAGTTCTTTTGAAAAATAATTTTTACTTTTCATAAATATGTTTTAAACATTTATATCCCCTAAAATGAAAGGTAAATACATTGAGATTATTTTTGAGGCATAAATTATATCCCACTGAAGTGAAATCATGTAAAAAGTGTTTTTAAAAAAGCTTTAGAATTAAAACATTTTAGCACGGTTTAAGTAATTCATTAATGAGATTCTAAAGTGAAAAGGGATATTTTCTTTCATAAAACCAGAAATGAAACAAAATATATTTTTCATGTTAAAATGAATGATTTTAGAAAGATATAAATTTATTAAAATAGAGTATATAGTGAACTTAAAAATATGTAAGAATTGAAGAAGTTCCTAGAATCCAGCTTGTATTTTGGAAGAATTTTTGAAATAATTTTTAAAAACATGTAAATACTCAAAAAATAAAAAGGATTATGATTTGTAAAAATATATAGAACATTAAAATATAATTTTTTAGGAGTACATAAGAATAAATAAGAATTTCATTGAGGTGAGTAGAGAATAGGAACAACCCGAACGAAAATGGAGGTTTGGGTAGAAAATACTTACAACTTTGTAATCAATTGAATCATATACCCAAAAATTAAAAATCATTAAATGATACAATGAATATAATTAAAAAAATTATATTCATGATATGAAGAAACCCTTACCTTAAGTTTGAAGGTGTTCTCCACTTGATCTTAATGACCTGAATAATAAAATTTAGACGCATTAATTAATAATTCCAGAACCTAATCTTAATTTAATTTTTTTATTATAACCTTGTTAAGTTCATTCATGTCCATTTTGATGGGTGAAGAAGTTCAACTTCATTTTCTGGGTCCGTTTGTTTCATGATCGGTATACTTATATACTTGAACGAAGAATCCTATAAAATGAGGATGGTTGTCCCAAATTGAAGTTATATGTTATTAGTGAAAATACATAATGTTACATGTCTGTAAATTTCATTTGGTTACTTGGAGTGATGTTGAATCATTATATAAATTATTTAATGATAACCGTTTGGGTAAATTGGTTGTTTTTGAACACAACAAACTCATTTTGATTTATAAATAAAAACAATGTGTAAAAAAATGTCCATAACCATAGATGAGAAATAATACATATATTATAGTATAGTTCCAACATATGAATGGTTCCATGACAATAATTGAAGGTGTTAATAGAAATTTAAAGCCCATCGTCCTTGAATGTGGTAAATTAGCACATCTCAGATGGTGTTTTTTACTACTAGCCTAAAAGAAGGGAATAGGAGAGATAAAAACAAATTATTCCATCATCATAACAACATTATAGTATATATAAGGTATTGGAGTTGTCATAACTATAAGAACCCGGTTCTTAGTTTTGAGGTACGAGCTTCTTCTTTTCTCTCTTCCTTAAGTGTTTTTTAGAAAATAAGGAAAATGGGGAAAAATCCTTTTTTAGAAGTACACACCATGTACTTTTGGCCATGTGGGATGAGTACATGGGGTGTGTGGCCATGTCGGCGATGAAGGGTGTAGAAACCGACTACACGTCGTGTAGTGGTACTTTACATTCCGTGTAGTCAGTCAGCAGACGAATAGTAATGCAGTGGCTTACTGTTTGAATGAACACGCCGTGTACTCAAGAAGACACACTGTGTAGTCATGTCAGTAGATGAACAATGACACGCTGGCAGGAAACCGCCAGAGGAACAGTTAAAAAATGGGAAGCACACGCCGTGTACTTGGAAATACACGCCGTGTACTTTGTTTATTTTTCTTAAAATGGGTAGTATCTTCCCCTGTTCACAGGGAAGGATTAAAATCAGAGGAAGGAGTGGGAGAGGAGTCCGGAGATTTGGAGATCCGCCGAGCACACGGTGGGAATCCGTTTTCTGCACTGTCAATCTCCCTGGAACCGCAGGAGTGAGTTCTCCCTTCTCCTGGAGTAGTTCTTACCAATTATTTTCTGTAGGGAAGTTATTTAAGTTTGAACGAGGTTTTATTACACCTCAAATCTTCATTTTTCTTGGACTATTCATGGATCGTCGTTCGCGTATACCATTTAGGGGCATATAAGGTAGGTGGCTTGGTGTTTATTTTCCAACTGTTGTGCGTTTTGTGTGTTTTTGAGCTATGAACCCATATTGGGGTGTCGTGTGGCTGAGGCCGTGGATATTTTAAATACCTAGAAATGTATAGGTAATTAAATATAATTTTAAAACTATTGTTTGGGATCAGTTCTTGGATCCAGGACCACCCTGGGGGTGCGTTCATCTGTTTAGCCGTTTTGCCAGGATAACCGAGGGTATGCCATGTTTAAATTATGCATTACTTTTGGCTTGAGAGAAATTGTATGTAAATTGCATGTTTATATGTTGGGAATGGCCCGATTACTTGTTCCTGAGGGCGGTGTTTTACTATAGCCCGAGGGCATGACTGTATTAGCCCGAGGGCAACGTTCTATTTTGCCTGAGGGAAACCTTTCATGCCTGAGGGCTGTGACTTCTATGCCTGAGGGAGACACTTCGTACACCTGAGGGTGAGATTCCGATATTCCTGAGGGAAATTACTGAGGGTGAGATTCTCTTACGCCTGAGGGTAATTACTTGCGGGTTGGATTTTGATTACCTGAGGGTAAAGGTTTGCGTGTCTGAGGACACTGACTGTTTAATTAGAAATCCACTGTGGTGTTTTCTTATATTAAATGGATTAAATGAATAATTAAATGGAAATATAACTGGTAAGTTAGTTACCTTTGAGTACTGCTTAGTTTATTTCATTTTACTTTTACACACTATTGTTGCATGTTTACACACAATTGGGCACGAGCCTTTGGTGGGTGCCTACTGAGATTATTTCTCACACCCTGTTTGGGTCATGCTTTTCGGATCAAAACGATTATATTTATACAGGTGTGGATAAGGGAAAGGGTCCTTATACAGGTACTTGATTAATACTGAGGAGTAGGGGAGCATGGGACCGGGCTTAGGCTCACGATGCTACAGGCTGTTTGTTTTTCTTTTTTTCACTATGTATTGTTGTACTGCTATGTTACATGTTCTGGCTGTTTTCTTAGAACTTGAGACATGTTGCATCATATCTATATAACTGATTGGTTATCTTTTAATGCAGTTTTCATATTAAATGTGTATGGTTTATTGCTTCCCCTATTGTTGTATGATATTTATCTTTTCCACTGCGCTACACTTTAAAAAATGAGGGCATAGTTTCCCCACTATCAGACCCAGGCCCTTGCTTCTAGTCGGCAGCCTCTGGCTTTTAGGGAAATGCGCTTGAGGTCACGTGGCGAACCGGGTTCGGGGAACCCATTGAGTGGCACCCAGATCCGGGATGTTACAATGTGGTATTAGAGGAAATTTATTTTCTTTGACTTATTATTTGGAGCCGTTGTCAGGGATAGGATGAATGGTAGTTGGTAATAAGCTTTGCCCGGGCATAGCTAACCCATATACAGGGAAAAGCCAGTCTACCTTGTATTTTTGCAATTTTTCTGATTTTTCAAATTCTACAGTTGATTTAATTTTCACCGTTGGGTGACACACTTGTGATTGTGTTGTTATATTTTATCTATGGGTTCTATTTAGTTTCAACCCAATGAGATGAGGGTATTCCATCTCATGAATCATTTAGGAATATGATAGAAATCACATGCCATGCATAGTTTCATGCCATATAGGTGCATTAGAAATTCCATGTTGTTGTGATAGTTGTTGTGCTAGAAAAGCATGCTATTGTGATAACTGCTTTGATAAATACCTGCTATATGATAGGATATTTTTGTGTGAGCTGGTTTATAGAATGAATGCCAAACTTTGGTTTTTGGGGATTATGGGCACCCATTTACTGGAATTTGGAGGATCATTAATTGTTTATTTTATTATGACATAGATAAGATGCAGAACTTTGATTCGTAGGGAGTATGGTCCCTCACGGATCGGAATTTGGCACTTAGATGTTGTTTTCATTATTTTCTGGGATTCTGGAGTAGTTTGAGAGGCTTACTGTCTGGAAAACCCAGTATACACGTCGTGTAGTTCTTTGAACACACCTTATACGTTCTTCTGTTCGGGAAGAAAGTAAAACTTTTAAAGTACACGCCGTGTACCAAAGGTACATGCCGTGTAGTCTCTTCCCGTGTAAGAGACCGTGTGGGCGGGGACATGGGGAAAGGAAATGGTTGGGGAAAACATGCCGTGTACCGTATGTACACGCCGTGTAGGTTTGACCTAGAGACCCGACCGTGTAACTAACAAACACGGGCCGGTGTAATATTTTCTTGAACATGCTGTGTCAATGAAGAACAAGCCGTGTAGTCTGACACGGGGACCAGACCGTGTAACTAACGACATGGGTCGGGGAAATCCTTTTGTGTACCCGCCGTGTGTATATAGAACATGCCATGTAGTTTGAGCCGTGTATCCGGCCGTGTAACGTGTCGGTGGAGCTCGTCTAGTACACACCGTGTACCTATGGGACACGTCGTGTAGTATTGTACGAGGACAGTCCGTGTGGTGTTAGCCATGTGGCTAGGGAAACGGGGTGGTGTACACTCTGTGTGCGGGTGTAACGCGTTGTGTAATAACAAGCTGAGTAGTCGGCCGTGTCACAAACGAAACAGGCAGTCAGAAATTTACACCATACACGCTTTGTGGACTATATACACGCCATGCAGTTTTATTCAACGGGAGCCGTGTGGCTAATCCGTGTAGAAGGACCCAGGTAGGGGAAGAGAAGTTAGGTAGACGCCGTGTAGTCAATATACATGCTGTGTAGTCTTTTATTGCAAATCTTGAAATTCCTTCTTCCTGCTGCTCCCTTTTTGGTCCCTTCATTTTCGGTCTGTGATAAATGTGGATTTAAGGTGTGTTTTTGAACTTGTAGTGTCATTCCACTGAGACGACTGCGCGTTGTTCACCAAGAGAGTGGAAAATATTACACTCCAGAGATGGTGGTCCATGGGCTACTAGTTGATCCTCCAGTAGAGCCAGAGGCGACGCCATCCATTATACCGGACATAGGCACGGAGGCGCAGTTCTGTGAAGGCTTTATGCGGTTCATGCAGACCCTTCAGGGAGCACCTCCGGCTGCCATATCTCTGGCTGAGCTGGCGTGTACATTCCATCAGTAACATCTGCCTATGTTTTCAAGGGATGGTGGACCACAGGCTGCAGAGTATTGGCTGGGGTCTATGTAGTCTATCTTCGAGCATCTAGAGACGCCTCCAGGGTGGAGGGTCAAGCTCGCGACGTATATGCTGCGTGATTCCTCCAAGAGGTGGTGGAATGTTACCTCCTAGTCAGAGCATCATAGGGACATGGCGTCAGAAGATTTTCAGGCAGTCTTCTATGAATTCTTCTTTCCAGAGACGCTGAGGGCAGATAGAGATCGAGAGTTCATGAATCTTCAGCAGGGCGCTATGTCGGTGATGGATTATTCTGCTCGTTTCACCGAGCTTCAGCATTTTTCACCTATTCTGGTGGGTGATGAGATGATGAGAGCCATACGTTTTGAGGATGGTCTTAGTTATGACATCTGAGTGCTGGTGAATGTTTTCAGGTTTCCTTCAGTACATGGTATTGTAAACCAGGCACTGATTACAGAGAGGAACCTTCGGGAGGCTAGTGGTGCGGGCCAGGGATGTTCAATACCAGTTTTTGGTACTATTTCTACTGGTAAGAGGAAGAGACAGATGGACTTCTCTCAGGGTGGCAGCACCAGGCAGAAGGTTTCTTCAGGTGGCCCGATCAGGTTCTACTAGTGTGGTAAGGAGGGGCACAAGAGAACTCAGTGTCCACGAGACCCAGTGGAGTGCTAAGCTTGTGGAAATATGGGGCATCTACAGTGCTTTTTTAGGGAATTTCCACCAGTGGCTAGTGAGATGGGTTCTGTGCAGACTCTGCATGCGGGAGCAGGACCAACAAATTCTTACCAGTCAGGGAACTAGAATATGTTAGGGCATGCAGGTAGAGATGGTGGTCATGGCCGTGGTAACCAGACACCAGGATCACAGAGGCAGCAAGGCAGGACAACTCAGGGTAGCCAGGCTGTGTCGCAGGGCCGTGACACTGGGCAGGCATTTGCAGTGCAACGGACCCAGCAGAAGCAGGATCCCGGACCTTCTACTGTCAGAGGTACTATTCTAGTAGCTTCTGTCTTATCTTAAGTACTTTTCGATATGGGTGCTATGCATAGTTTCATATCTGTACTCGTTGTGGAGAGCCTCAGTCTCTGTGTTTCTTTTTTTTCTAATGTTATGATTCTAGAAACTCCGTTGGGAATGAGAACGGAATGTGTGCGTCAGTGAAAGGAGTTCCCCCTTGAGGTTGGAGGGTGTCACTTTCTATGGGACCTCTATGTCTAAGAGATGACGAGCTATGATTTCATTCTCGGGATGGACTGGTTGGTTCCCTTCCAAGCCTTTGTAGATTTCTATCGTCGTAGGGTGATTTTAACGACACCAGAGGGCGAAGAGTTTCTAAACAAGGGCGAGTGGGATGTTCAGGCGAGTTGAGTTGGACAAGAGCATCATGGGCGAGGTGGATTCAAAGCCTAGATTGCGAGTTTATATATGGATGATCAGGGGACTTGTCAGATAGATTTCCCTCTAGTTGTTGATCACTTCAGGGATGTCTTCCAGGATGACTTTTCAAGTCTACCTTCGGAGAGAGGTGGATTTCTCATTTGAGCTCGTGCCAGGAGAAGAACCAGTGGCCATTACTCCTTATAGGATGGCTACACCTGAGTTGCAGGAGATCCAGAGGCAGTGGGTGGAGTTATAGGAAAAGGGCTTCATCCGACCCAATACTTCCCCTTGGGGTTCACCGGTCCTTTTTGAGAAGAAGGCGGAAAATACCCTCAGACTCTGTGTGGATTATTGGACGTTGAACGAGCTGATGATCAAGAACCGATAACCCTTACCGAGGTTTGATGATCTTCTTGATCAACTTCATGGAGCACGAGTGTTCTCGAAGATTCACTTGAGGTCAGGATATCATCAGCTGCGCGTGAGACCATCAGATATACCACTTACAGCTTCTCGGAGAAGATATGGTCAGTACGAGTACTTGGTTATGCCGTTCAGACTCACGAACATGCCAACAGTTTTCATGGCTCTGATGAATTGTGTGTTACATCCTTATCTGGATTCTTTTGTGGTAGTATTCGTGGACGACATCTTGGTGTACTCACACACTCGACACGACCATGCCACCCATCTTAAGATTGTATTGAGTACACTGAGAGAGCATCAATTATATGCTAAGCTCTCAAAGTTCCACTTTTGGATGGACCAGATTCACTTCTTGGGTCAAATTATCTCAGAGGCAGGAGTTGCAGTAGACCCAGAGAAGGTGAGAGAAGTAGTTTCCTGGGAGAATCCTAAGAATGTGTTTGAGATATGGATTTTCTTAGGGATGTCCAGTTACTACAGACACTTCATCCAAGACTTATCATTTTTAGTATCGTCGTTGATGGGTTTGACTAAGAAGGGTGTGAAGTTTGTTTGGTCAGAAGCTTGCGAGACAACCTTTCAGGGTCTGAAAGGAAGGTTGACATCAGCACCAGTCCTGATAATTCCATAGAAAGGGAAGAGATATATAGTTTACTGTGACGCATCAGGTATTGGGCTGGGAGCAGTGTTGATGCAGGGCTATTGATTCGTTGCGTACGGTTCTCAGCAGTTGAGGCCACATGAGAGGATTTACCCGATGCATGACCTCAAGTTGGCTGCATTTGTTCATGCGTTGTGCTGTTGGAGACACTATCTCTTGGGAGAGCATTTTGTGGTTTTCACCAACACAAAAGTCTCAAGTATATTTTTACTCAGCGTGACTTGAACCTGAGACAACAAAGGTGGGTTGAATAACTTCAGTCCTTTGACTTTGAGCTTTCCTATACACCTAGTAAAGGTAATGCAGTAGCTGATGCACTGAGCAGGAAGACTCAGATAGAGGCAGTGCAGGAGGCCAGTGGTGAGTGGCAGCTTATGGCCTTGTTCTCTGAGATGCATCTGGAGGTGGATGATAGTCAAGGGAAGACCTATCTTTCATCATTAGCTGTGACTTCTACCCTCCTATACAGAGTGAGGATGAGACAACTATCTAATTCAGAAGCCCTAGTTCTACGGGAGTCGGTGGGAAGTGGGGACCCTCCTCCTGGGTGGATGGTAGGAGATGATGAGGTACTGTGTTTACATGGATGAGTGTGGGTTCCATGGGATATACGCGAGGAGTTGATGCGAGAGTTTCATGCTTCATCTTGGGCAGTTCATCCTGGGGTTACCAAGATGTACCGTGACTTGAGACATCAATACTAGTGGTCGGGTATGAAGAGAGATGTATATGGTTTTGTTACGAGATGTTCCACCTGTCAGAAGGTGAAGGAAGAGCATCAGAGGCTAGCTGGACTGTTACAACAGTTACCCATTCCGGAGTGAAAATGGGATGATGTTGCGATGAACTTCGTGACTTGTTTGCCGAGGTCACCTCGAGGCAATGATGCTGTGTGGGTTATTGTGGAAAGACTCACAAAGGTAGCACACTTTTTTCTGATCAAGGAGACCTTCGGTGTTGATTAGCTCGGAAGGCTGTATATTAGAGATATCATACTTCTTTATGGGGTCCCTTGTTCTGTCGTTTCATATAGGGACACCCATTTTACGTCTCATTTTTGGAAGAGTTTTCAGAGGGCACTGGGTACACAGGTGCTTTTGAGCAAAGCATACCACCCTCAGACCGATGCCTAGTCAGAATGTATGATACAGGTGCTAGAGGACATGCTGCGTGCAAGCATCCTGGAAATTGGGGGCTCTTGGGAGAAGCATATACCCCTAGTCAAGTTTTCCTATAATAATATTTTTCAGGAAACTATTGAGATGGAACCTTACGAGGCTTTATATGGTAGGCCATGCTGATCACCTTTGTGCCGGAGGGAGGCGGGTGAGGTAGCTTTACTGGTACCACGTCTTGTGCAGGAGACTTCTGAGCAGGTCCAGTTGATTCATAAGCGGATGGCTACCGCACAGTCTCGTCAGAAATCTTATGATGATCGCCATAGACAACCCTTGGAGTTCGTGGTCGGGGATCAGGTTTTCTTGAGTGTTTCACCGAGGTTGGGACACAGGCGGATCAGAAGACAAGGTAAACTTTCCCTGAGGTATGTGGGGCCATTTGAGATTCTGGAGAGAGTCGGGCCGGTTGCCTATCGGTTTCAGTTATCATAGAGGTATCAAGACATGCATGAAGTCTTCCATATATCTCAGCTACGCCGCTATCATTCAGACCTGTCTCACATCCTTCTGCCCGAGGAGGTTGAGCTTCAGATAGATGTGTCCTTTGAGGAGAATCTGATATGTATCGTTGATAGGAGCACAAAGGTTCTCTGAGGCTGGTCATTTCCTCTCGTACGGGTGCTATGGCAGCATGGACAAGTGCAGGACGAAACCTGGGAGCGGGAGACCGATGTACATGCTTAGTGGCCGGAGTTGTTCATGGCTATATCTTCACCACCCTTGGAAGGGAAATTTTGGGACGAATTTCTTTAAGGGGGGAAGTTTATAAGAACTCGGTTCTTAGTTTTGAGGTACGATCTTCTTCTTTTTTCTCTTCCTTAAGTGTTTTTCAGAAAATAAGGAAAATGTGGAAAAATAATTTTTTTAGAAGTACATGCAGTGTACTTTTCCACATGTCGTGTACTTTTGGTCGTGTGTGATGAGTACACGGAGCGTGTGGCCATGTCGGCGATGAAGGGTGTAGAGACTGACTACACGCCGTGTAGTGGTCCTTTACACACCATGTAGTCAGTCGGCAGGTGAATAGTAAGGAGGTGACTAGCTGTGCGAAAGAACACGCCGTGTACTCAAGAAGACATGCCGTGCAGTCATGTTGGTAGATGAACAGTGTCACGCTGGCGGGAAACCGCCAGAGGAACAGTTAAAAAATGGGAAGGACACACCGTGTACTGGGAAATACACGCCGAGTACTTTGTTTTTTTCTCTTAAGATGGGAATTAGCCTCCCCTATTAATAGGGAAGTCTTAGAACCGGAGGAAGGAGCAGGAGAGGAGGCCGGATCTTTGGAGATCCGCCGAGCACATGTCTGGAATCCGTTTTCTGCACCGTCGATCTCCCTGGAACCGCACAGGTGAGTTCTCCCTTCTCCTAGAGTAGTTCTTACCAATTATTTTCCGTAGGGAAGTTATTTAAGTTTGAACGAGGTTTTCTTACACCTCAGATCTTAGTTGTTCTTGGATGATTTGTGGATCGTTGTTCGTGTATATAGTTCAGGGGCATATAAGGTAGGGGGTTTGGTGTTTATTTTCCAACTATTGTGCGTTTTGTGTGTTTTTGAGCTACGAACCCATATTGGGGTGTCATGTGGCTGAGGTTGTGGCTATTTTAAATACCTAGAAATGTATAGGTAATTAAATATAATTGTAAAACTATTGTTTGGGATCAGTGCTTGGATCCCGGACCACTCCGGGGGTGCGTTCCTATGTTTAGCTGTTTGGCCAGGATACCCGAGGGTATGCCATGTTTAAATTATGCATTACTTTTTCCTTGAGAGGAATTCTATGTAAATTGCATGTTTATATGTTGGGCATGGGCCGATTACTTGTTCCTGAGGGAGGTGTTTTACTATAGCCTGAGGGCATAACTGTATTAGCCCGAGGGCAACGTTCTATTTCACCTGAGGGAAACCTTTCATGCATGAGGGCTATGACTTCTATGCCTGAGGGTGACACTTCTTACACCTGAGGGCAAGATTATGATACACCTGATGGCAATGCCTAAGGGTGAGATTCTGTTACGCCTGAGGGAAATTACCTACAGGTTGGATTCTGATTACCTGAGGGTAATGCTTTGCGTGTCTGAGGACACTGACTGTTTACTTAGAAATCCACTGTGGTGTTTTCTTATATTAAATGGATTAAATGAATAATTAAATGGAAATATAACTGGTAAGTTAGTTACTTTTGAGTACTGCTTAGTTTATCTCATTTTGCTTTTGCACACTGTTGTTGCATGTTTACACACAGTTGGGCACGAGCCTTTGGTGGGTGCCTACTAAGATTATTTCTCACACCCTGTTTGGGTCATGCTTTTCAGCACAAACAGATTATATTTCTGTAGGTGTGGATAAGGGAAAGGGTCTTTATAGAGGTACTTGATTTCTGCTGAGGAGTAGGGGAGCATGGGATCGGGCTTAGGATTGTGATTCTACTGTATGTTTGTTTTTCTTTATTGTACTTTGTATTGTTGTACTGCTATGTAACATGTTCTGTCTGTTTTCTTAGAACTTGAGACAAGTTACATCATATCTATATCACTGATTGGTTATCTTTTAATGCAGTTTTCATATTAAATGTGTATGGTTTTAATGCTTTCGCTATTGTTGTATGATATTTATCTTTTCTGCTGTGCTAAACTTTAACAAATGAGGGAATAGTTTTTCCACTATTAGACCTAGGCCCCCGCTGCTAGTCGGTAGCCTCAGGTGTTTGGGTAAATGCGTTTGAGGTCACGTGGAGAACCGGGTTCGGGGCACCCGTTGAGTGGAACCCAGATCTGGGACGTTGCAATACATTTGGATGAGGAGATGTGAGGATAGAAAAGAAATAAAAGTAACTAGAAAAGAAAGTAAAATAATTGAAAAGAGGAAATTACATCTTGAATTAATCTTCCTTGAGAGCCTCTTTAGGGAAGAGGATTTGGTATTTTGAGGAGATAAAGGGATGATAGACGTGGAGGATGATATTTGGGTGATATCTGGGCAGAATTTGGACTAGGAACAAGGCTTGATAGGAGTGAATAGAAGAGGTAGTGGGGGGTTTTTATAGTGGGACATAGGAGTAATTTTTTAATATCTTAATTATTATTTTATAAGTCTTCTCAATACCAAAAATAGTATTGATTCATGTGATAAAGGATATTAATATGTGCATGTGATTTCTAACCTAGTGGTCTTACATCAACCATACATCACCTATGACTCACTAAATCATGTTTTTAGTATTTATCGTAAATTATTGTATTTTACTATTTACCTAAAATTGATGTATTTTAGATATATCAAAAAAATTAGCAACAACCATTTTTCAATGTGTAGAATCCAAAAAATGAATTCCTTTTTCTCAAAATAATTGTCTAAATATGTTAAATTTAATAAAATGATTATTTTATTGAAAAATACAAATTTTAAATTTAAAACTAATTTTTTAATAATTTCAAAAATTAACTATGGTATCATAAAATTATCACAGAATCATTGAAAAAAAAATATTTATTTAGAAACATATTTTATGAAGATGAATTTTAAATCCATTTATTAATTTAAAACTGTAATTAAATATTTATCACTCGCAAAATAAAATTACTTAATCAATAATTTATAGAGTGTTCTATTTCATTTATAATGTCCCTATATTTTATTTATACACCCATTTGTTAGGTTACTATTCATAAATGTATATTACTATTCATAAGGGTACATTATTATTAATAAGGAAAATTTACTCTTCATTAGGGTAGGTTATTATTCACCAAAAATTATGTTTTTTCTCTCAGACTTCAAAAATCACACTGAATGCAATCATGTCTGTCAGATTTTCAAAATTCAAATAACAGAAGTGAGAAAATTATGTTTATTGGCTCGGTTATAACAAAGTGTTGTTTTGTAGAGACTTAGTGTTTCATGCAATCGATATTAAATTTATTTGTAAATCCTTAGCGTGTTACACCCATGATGAGTTTATAGATACCAATCTTGGTCTCCGAGTATAACTTACTATGTCATGACTCTCCCCCTCCAAAGGCAACCCTCCTTGTCTGAAAAAGAATAAAGAGATATAATGATGCCCAAATCCATCCTTCAATAGGCCATGGTTTAGTGACTACCACAAAGGGTATATCAGACACACACATGGGATAAACTTCCCTATATAAGTTAAATGATTGAGAGATAATAAGGATAAAATTACAACCAAAACCACATATAAAACTGATGAAATATGAGTACATGTAACTTCATAGATAAATATAAAATAAGGTTTTTGAGTACCAAATGTAAAACTATGTAGTGGCCATGAACTCCATTAACACCATACAACTGTTAAGTAACTCCTCCAAGCTAGTAACATCTATCCTGATTACTAACCTACTTCTGATAAGACGAAAAATAATTTATTTACATAGGGTGAAAAAAACATGTATACTCCATAAGATCCTCCCAAAAAAACCTCATACAAAAAATGCGAAAGAATAATACCAAATCCCAAAGAATAAAAAATGAAACCAACTCATCACCAAAATCAATAATTGATAAAATGATATTTTATTGAGAATGATTATTTGTAATTTTATATTAATATCCCCTCATTCCATTTACGAATCAAGTAAATATTTCAGTTTTGAATACTTTGTTAAAATTGGAACTTAATATTATAAATTTCTCAAAATCGGGATTTTTGATTGAATTATTAATTTTTTATATTTAATTGACCAAGATATACATTTTGAATCAAACTGATACCTGATTTTTAAAATTTATATTTCACTGTAGAAAACATTTAGAAAATTAAATTGTCAATTGGATCGAATCATGTTTTTATTGTTTGTTAATTTTTTATTAATTGAAATCCATAAATTAATATTTTGAGATTGTTAATTCTATTTTTTATTGTAATTTTTTTAAATCATATATAGAATAAAAAAATTTATTTTATTTTTTTTGCAATTTATAGAAATTCATTTTTTCAATGATTTTTAGTTTAATTGATAACAACATTTAAATTTTTATTTTTTATTATTTGGACTAATTATGTATTTTAATCCAACCATTTCCTTGAAAAAGTATAAAATTTATATTTTGTAGGTTGATAATAAAATGTATTCACAAAGTTTGCATAGTCCATGTGATTACATGAAAAAGAAACAATTAGTCAACGAACTATGTCCGCCAAATGGCTATGAGGCCAATTTGAAGTAATCGTGTTCAATTTTTTTGAAAAGAGTTATATCGACCATAACAAGACTTCCATAGTTAGTGGTTTAACCATAATAAGGAACATTCATCTAACCACTTAGAGCCAACTCATCAAACTACCATAAGAAAAATTCACTGTCGACCCTAAGCCTCCATCTCCGATCCACAGTCAGTTTCTATAATCTACCATGACGAATGATCCACCTTCCATGCCCTTTTATCTGATAAATCTATGCCAAAAACACACATTGGGATCTCCAATTGTTGTAGTTGACCATGCACAATCAATACACCCTTACAGAAATCAAAAAATCAAGGTCGATCAAGGAAACCCAAATCAATTGAAACACATGAAACAAATTGGTTTATTTGTGAACCTAACTCATGTAAAAACTGAAGGTAATTCCAATAACCAATATTGGGATGTTGGACCATCCAAGGGTTTCAAAATAAAAATGCACAAAGGTAATAACATTTGTATGTTCATTTTCATGAAATTAATGATTTTTTCAGTTGTCAGTTTATCTCCTTTATTGGCATCCAATTGAGAGGATGATGCAAAACCAATTGGTAATTTTCACATATTTGAGATCCATAAAGAATTTATATATGATGTCAAAGCAAGGATAAGGAAAAATAACTCTAAATGTAAATCTAAGAATAACTAGTCTCGAAAAACCATTATGATGATTCAAAGAAATCTATACCATGATTTGTAATTTTTGTAAAGACGAGATTTTTGGGAGGGGCAAATGAGATTTGGAGTCTGTTATGATTGAATATGAGACTTTCTATTATGTTTCTATGTTTCTAGTAGTCATCCCTATTTATAGTTTAATTTATGAAGAATGGGACTAAGCTTCCAGCTTCCCAAATGTACTGATCATGATTTTTTGGAGCCCTGTGTACAAGATGTTTGTTGGTTTTCCCTGTGAGAATCATTCTATAAAATGACTATAATAGATGACTTTGTGAGCTCAGTGAATTTTTAGACCCTTTGAGTTCCAATTATAAAATTTTATAATGAAAACTAAAGCTCAAGCTCTGCCTATTCTACAATGAAAACATCTACATTATAATCCCATTTCGCTAAGTCTTATCAATATTGAAGACCAAAAATAATTATGATCAGAACCATACATGGTAAAAAAAAGTGTATTCCCAATTGAACTTAATCCCAAATTTTCATTCCCATTTTACTTATCTCATAAAAAATAAGGGACACTAAGGTTAATTGCCATAAAATCAGAATTAGTGAAGTATATCAAACTAGGAATTTTACCAAAGGTTTATAGAGCTTGATTGTGGGAATAATTTTCAAGATAAGAAGATTCTCAAAGATACCCTCAAATTTATCCATCTCCACCATCATCCATGGAACATAGAATAAATCTATGGAATGATAATTTTACTAGAGCTAACTTCCTCAAATGTGAGGAGGAAAACTATAACACAATGGAATTTTTATAATTTCCATATCCCATCATAAAAAGGATTTAAGACTTGATCTTAAACCTGGTCTTGAATAGTTAAGATGTATTTCAATTTTATGTATTCTAGTTCTATTTATATTCAGTATTGTTTTTTTTCTCATTTTCCTACTTTATTTATTTTTTCCTCAACCTTTGTTCCATTTTAATGATTTTTAAAACTCCATTGTCATGGAGAAAAAACATGAGGTCTAGGTCCTTGAGGGAGATCACATGAAGAATCTATATCCTTGCCTTGAATTTTATACTTTCTCATTTATACTATTGATGTGATAATAAAATAGAGAGAAGTATTTAAATGTTAATCATCTTATACTTTCTATAAACTAATGCATTCTAAAATCTATTAATCTTTTTCACCCTCCATTATATCGGACTATAAAGTATACCAATAGAGCTGTATGGATTGGGGATGAACAAGATACGATGGATCTTGGTGTAGATAAAGTGGATACCTCAATTGAGTAAATTCATTGCCTTTTCACTATAAAGTTGGTGGGATGGATTTTCATTGGGGGTTATTACTATGTATGTTCAGTTTGACAATTAAGATAGACAAAAGTAATCGAGGAATGATATTGAATTGATTGTTGGGTGAGAACAAATGTAGATAATGAATAACCAATGTGATCAAACCTGAGACCACTCCCTTTATCCACATTTTTTTGCATACCACTTTCCATTTTATTTTTCTGTATTTAATAAGAAAACCAAAAAAGAATCTATTAAATTCATAATTTCAAAATAAAAAAAATCAAAAGAAAACATAAATGATTAAAATTGTTAAAAACTGACCAACTTACTATAGTGAGCCTACCATTTTCACATATTTTTATAGGATTCTTTATATAAATGTCCCTTAATTCAAAACAAGGACTGAAAAGACCTCACATCCTTAGATGACTAGGTTCATAATAAATCAATGTGAGAATAGAAAAATGAATTTATTTTATTCTTATTAATGAGATATTAACTCTATTTGAGCTCCTAAAACTACATTATATAACCTATGGAATATATAGACATAGGGGGTGATATAAAAAACCAAGTAAGGGATTAAACATGATAAGGAAACATAACATTTGAGTTAAAGGTATAACATGGTATGATAAAAGAGATGGATCATGAGTAATCACTTGGGATCATAACATAACTATCATGGTATCATAAGATCATGGATTCATAGGAAATATGGAAAAAACACTTCGCATGACATAAACATGAGGTAAAGAAAACTTCCTAGACAATATCACATGGTGGATAGTATCATAATGGATTAGGTTTAATCCATAATCACATACATAAAATATCAAGAGACAGACGATTTACCCTATGTATTGGAGTGACATCTGGTCAATCCTATCTTTACATGTTTATAATTTATGTGTTCCACAAAATGAAATGAATCTTAAGGTGTAAACAAAAAAATTACCCATGGAATGAAATGAGTTGCAAAATCATGGCTCCTTCCGTAATCAAATGATATTTCATAAATAATTCAATTGATAAATGTAATTAAGTAATTTATTAACCCATAAAAGAAAGGAAAATGAGATAGGTATATATGTTAGATTCATATGTACATAATTTTGAAGAAATATTTAACACACATGTTTTTTGTATCTGATGAAAACACCTTTAAAAATATCATGAAATATTTATTGAGGAAAATACCCTTTTAAATTTCAAATATAATATTAAAAAATAAAACATTCTAAATATCATAAAAATTAAATTTATTTGAAAAGGACTTTATGAACATTTAAATTATGATTCAAATAAATGAGTGGTCATGACGGTGGGAAAATTCCATATATTCCATGTGTGGTAAAACAAAGATTGCTCTCACATTTTCAGAAAAAGTCAAAATGTACCTTAATAAAAAATAACAACAAGATAAATTTCAAAACATTTCTTAAAAATTAAATTTTGGGTAAATGACTTTAAAAACATAGAATAATATTAAAAAAATTCTTGAAAACGTTTTTAGAAAACTTGGATATGGAAAGAAAATAATTTTGCACTGAAAAGAGAAACAAAGTTGTCTTTTACTAAAAAACATGTCCTTAATCATTTTAAGTACCAAAATTGGAAAATGGTACTATTAATTGAAAATTTCATGAATAAATAGATTATAATAAAATTAATTTTTTCTATTATAAAATGATCAAATGATTTTCTTCAATGAAAATTAAAGCATAGATAATCCTGATTAAAATATGATTGAATCATAAACCGTTACCACCTTGATAAATTTTGAATCAAAACCTTTATGAATGGATTAAATTAATTTAATCTTAAAATACCATTAATTATTAATTATTCATTATATAATATTCAAAGGTTCATTATATGCACCATATAAATGAAATGAGGTGCACATCATATTAACATATTGTTCATTGAAAAGAAAATGAGATGAAATACTTTACCTTGAACCCGAATCATCATGTTCATTATTTATAATATTGAATAATAAAATTATTTCAATTATTTAGTTTATTTGTAATATTATTAATGTTTATTTTTCCATTTATTTTATTTTTTTATATTCAATTACTTAATAATTAATTATCACGTTGGATGTTTTGATGATATTTGGTTCATATGTCCAAAATCAATTTGGTAAGTTGACTAAGGTGAAAGAGATTGTTATTTAATAACATTAATAATAATAATAATGAAATAATTATCATTTTTATAGATTAATTATACCTTGTAACCAATCATTAAATATGGTTATGAAAAAAATGAACTACATTACGATCATGGAGATGGTAGGTCGTATGTACGCATGATTAACATTTACATTTTTTAAATGATCCTGATGGAAATAAGTAAAGTTTTATTTTTTGTATCCATATTTATATTTAAATAAAAAATATCTTATTATTTATTTAAATACACATACATATACCATCCATTTTATTCGGTAATAAAAACAGGTTGTATTGCTTCACGAGGCGGTAGTCTGTCTTATACACCGACGACATTATCATTTTTCAATGGATGGTAAGAAAATAAATAATATAATATATTTAATTTTAATAATGATTAAAATTTAAATAATATCAAATATAAATATTAAATTAATCGTTATTAATATCCGTGTGAGGATATGAAGGAAAATAAATTACATCAGTTCATGTGCGGGTAGTCCACCGTACATAAGAATGATATATTTGTTTCCCATTTCATGGAAGTGGAGATGTATGTTGGTTATTAAATTAACATAATAAAATATAATTATATGGTATATTCAGATGTTATTATATGAAAATGTTTTAATAATACTTGATGTAGGTGGATGAAGAAACAAAACATGAATTCTTGGATATGAATGATACTTCTTCTTCAGACCACCACTTTATAAGTATACCTAAAGCCTCCCTAGATTGTCATTACGATAAAAAAAGGTCTATAGAACATTGAAATGGAAATAATTAATATATTTTTGTAAATATTTTATGAAAGAAATTGATTTTTATGTGTGGAATGTTGAGTATATGGGGTACCCTTTTATAAGTGAGAGGATGTGACATTTTTGTAAATAACCAAAACTATTCAATAATGGGAAGTAAATGTTAATAAAGGTGGCTTAAAACTGATAAATAATATAATTTTGGATTTATATGGTCTATAAAAACATCCAAAAATAAAAATTAACATTTTTAAATATTTTATTCCCTTTACCCTTTAGTTTAACCCCTCAGTAAACCAGTTTTAACATTAACTGTGGTAATCGTTTTTTACTGTTTTTACTATTAATTATTGCCAAAAATTAAGTTGACCTTATTATATAACATTAACTAATATTATTAAAAATATTGAATCCCTTTTATAAAATTAAATTACATCAATGTAAATAATTTAATTTAAAATTAAACCTATAAAACGTGTCGAAAAATAGTTTTTTAAGAAATGTATTCTTCAAGCATAAGACGATCTTACATTAACTATATTACAAGTAATGATTAGTATATGAAATTAAATTAATAGAAATAGATATATAACAAATAAATTTCATTGAAATATTTCTTTAAGAGAGTTTCTTTTAATTAATTAAAATGGATAGACTTTATGCACTAAAAAACGATTTATAGAAAGATGTGTTTTAAGCATAAAAATAAACTTATATTAAAATATTGAAAATTTATGATTCAAATGAAATTATTTAGAGTATAAAATGGTTAATATTTAATTTTAATAAAAAATCCATGTAATAATGGTTTTTTAAATAACTAGAATTATTGAAAATAAATGACTTCTTTTATAAAAAATCGTATTTTCACTATTCACTGAAAGATCATTCTTTTCAGAAAAATCCAAAATTTTCACCCGAAGTTGATTTTGATCTTATAATTTCAAAAAAAAATTTAATTTTAAAAAATAAAATTTCTAAATGTTACAGAAATAAATTTTAATATTTTATCACAAAAAACAATACAAATCATTTTTGAAAGAAAACATAATTTTGAAGCCTCGAATGACATTAATGAAATTTGGGTGCCTTTTTATTTTTTATAATTATAAATTTAGATTATATGAATCCATTAGAGTTATTTTTTATTATATATTTCTTCCAATTTATAAGATAAATTTTAATGGCTATGTTATAATGTTCATTTTTCAATAATAATATTTTAATAACATTTTGGGGTTATTTTAATCTCAATGTAGCATGTTTTCAATGCTACTGAACATAGAGTTCTTTTAAAATATCAAGGTTTTACACATACACTCCTTATAAAATTAAAATTTTCATCCTTATTCAAAATTCCATGTTTGAAATAAATATTATATTTTATGAGGCCCCCTAACTGTACATTGATAAACTTGGTGCTCTTTCTGAGGAGTTTGGTTGAAAAATTCACTATCCTCAATCACTTTGTAAATAATTCAATACTTTAAAATTAATTATTTTAAAAAATGGAAGTTTACTCCCACTTAGAAAGTTTTTTTAAATATTTTTTCAACAGAACTAAGTATTTTTTGTAGACTCTTAGAAATGGTTATTTCAAGGAAATCCTTGAAGACACTTAAAAAACATGAAATAAAACCTTCTAGAGTCGTCACCAAAGAACTTAGATTGTTTTAACATTTTTTCCATGAATTATATGAAGGATAGATGGATAATAAATGTGATATTCAAGGTGAATATCCCACCCATACAACATTTGAAGATAAAATATAGGAGGTTCAATATGAACTTGATAGTTCATTGATTTCCCCCACAAATGAATTTTCAGTAGCATTTCATTTGGAAAGAGAAATATCTATTTATAATTTGGTTGGTGATAACTCTGATTTATACTATTTTTATCTTAGTATTTAGTAAAATTAATTCTATAATGATATTCAATTTCATTATCTTATAGATTTAGTAATTCTATTACAGGCCCTGTAGGAGTTGGAAGAGGATGATAAAAAAGCTGAGGCATGAACCATTATTGATATATTGGTGATGGAATTTCAAAACAAGGTTACCTAGGGTAAGTAAAATATATATATATGATATTTTGTTTTTTTTTTGAAAAATCCTCTAGAAGAAATTGAAGAAAAAACCACAAATGTGGTGGATGTATAAGAGGCCCCTTACATCATCCCTATACCCCCAAATTAATTTGTACTAAAATGTGAGGAGGATGAACATGAAGCACTCTCTCAAGGAGTAACTCTAAAAGAATAATTAATATTATAATATCTTGATTAGTGTAATAATATAGTTTTTTGAATCACATAAACCCCATCCTCTATCTGGTTGAGGTTAATCACAAGACTCTCCAACTGTGGACAGTCTAAATACATCCCTTATTTAGAGGGAACAACCCAATAATCTCCTCCCTTCTATTTATTTTTCTAATTTTTTTAGTTTTTGATAAAATTTATGATATATAAATCATATTTCTTTAGAGTTTTTCATATGTAAATAAAACTAGTAGATTAGTTCATTCCTTATGCAAGTTCAACTAGGGTAGAGATTACCTCAAGACCATTTGAAGAATAGAACTAGGAGGATTATATCCTTTCACAATTGTTTACACACTATAATTTCTTGAAATTATTTATGAACATAAATTAATAGTGTTGAATAAGTGTGTGGGGGAGAATTTTAACTTTTCTGAGTTATTCCTTAAATTACTTTTAAGAACTATTTTAGAATTAGTAAACACAATTTTCTTATTTAATAATATGTTTTTGTGAATCTATTTTTGAAGAAAAAAATAAACTATTTTTTAAATGTTTTAAATAATCATTTGTCTAGTTTTTTTATGTCTTCATTGAGGAAAATGGGGTCCTTCCTTGGAAAAAAATACCACGATTGAATGGTGGGAGTTTATTGGTTCTGAAATTATAAAGGTTAAATTAATGCTGAGTGATTTCTTCCCTACTTTCATAGAATTTTTATCTTAGAACTAGGAAGAGGAGTGTGAGTGAAACAATTTTTTTTGGAATCATAATTTTAAAATGAGGTCTCCACATTTTTGAACTTAATATGTGGTAACTTTGAATTTGTGAAAAAATAAACCTTAGGGATCCAAATCAAATGAAATTGGATATAAGTACTTTGAAACTAGAGTAATTTTTTTTGAGATCCCACAATAAATATGCTATACATTAGGCATCATGTGTGTGAGTACACACTATTTTTATATATATATTCAGTAAGTGCATTTACGAATAAATTTTTGGGAAAAAATATTAATTTTTTTTATTAAGTAACTAATAGTCAAAAATGATTTCATTTAGGTGAGTTGAATATTGAACCATGGTGAATAAGGGGTAATTGACTTATAATAATTTCATTTTATTTTTATCAATGAAGTGGAAATTCGAACTTAGGCTTAAGAAACATAGGAGAGATGGATAAATGGAAGTTTAACCTGTAAAAGTTTTGATTCCACATAAATCTAATTTGTTTTACTATTAAAACTATAACATTTATTGAATTAAAGTGAGGAAATGAATTAAAATCATATAAGGGACATGATAATTTAACAAATGGAGGGCCATATGTGTCACAACCCAACCGAAGTTGTGGATCAAGCCACAACTACCCCAAGACCACCTCCATAGGCCATGGGGTGGTGATAAGCACAAAAGGCGTAACAAACTCAGGGATGCCTTTTCCTAAATACTATTACAAACACACACATCCATATCGATGGAAAAGTGAAAGGGGGAAAGAATAAAAGACTCAACACTACTATAAAGTAAACCAAGAATGCATGAATCCCTAGATAGTACACAAGTATGGAAGTGTAAACTAAAAATCAAAGGGTAAAAAAATATACAACCATCCAGAAATGTGTCCCCACCTTAAAGAAAATTGAAAAATAAAGATCTGAAGGAGAGATCGACTCTTGAATCCCAAACTACGACCACCATATGTGGTCCAAGCTCCCAGTATCCCTAAGATTATCTAAATTAATGGTTAACCTACCCCTATTCTTCATAAGACACAACATTTTTAAGGAAATCCCATGTAGGGGTGAGTATAAACATACCCATTAGGATGCCATGAAAGATGAAGGGGGAGAAATAAGAGATAAAATATAAGAGAAACGCAATAAATGAAAGATATAGTGAAAGAGTACAACTCAACCCAATGACGATTGAAAGTAAGATCATCCAAACATAGGAAAAAACATGGTGAGTAGATAAACTATCAATTGATTATTCACCAATAGTAGTAAGAGAGTAGACTCATCCAACAACAACAAGCTAAACATAGAAGGCACATGGAATACCCCACACATCTTCCCCTCTCCTGGAAGGAGAGTAACCAAATATCTGGTGTGGATGTAGAAGAAATTAGATATATATATATATATATATATGTATACACATGCCTAGTCAAAAGAATCCCAAACCAACCCAAGAAGAAGTGTATCCAACAGTTCCAAAATCCTATCAATGACTCCCAACATACCACGCATCTGCCCATAAGTAACCATGCAAGTCAAGCCATACATTGTCACTATGACACACAGTCGAGGGGCACAATATCTATGCATAGGACCCATTCCATGATACACAATGAGGGGTCCACTCTGATGGTGTCGAGGACCCGATTCCCACCTCTATTGGAGGGTACCAACTAGAAGATGTCAAGGACCCAATACCCAAATCTATTGGATGATACCACATGGAAGACATTGAGGGAACACTACCTAGATCTACAAGAGGGTACCACTCAAAGGATGTTAAGGAATCATTACCAAGGTCTACTGGAGGGTACTACTTGGAATATATTGAGGACCCATTTCCTAGCTCTACTAGAGGGTATCACTTAGAAGATGTTGAGGACCCAATACCAAGATCAACTAGAGGGTTCCACTTAGAAGGCATGGAGGACCCACTCCCTAGATCAACTATGGGGTAGCACATGGAAGAAATTGAAAACCCACTAGCCAACTCTACTAGATGGTACCACTCCGAAGACATTTTGGAACCAATACCTCGCTTAACTATAGGGTACCACTTGGAAGATGTTGAGGACCCACTACCCATATCTACTAGAGGGTAACACTCCAAAGAATTATCTGGTTATCATTTCTAATCACTTCCATTATCGAGCATCACCTCGATGAACCTTGATTAAAACATCCCATATCATTTCTCAACATCCACAACTAAGGTAATCATCGTGTTCTATGTGAAAAAACACTTAGGATATGATACTCGTGGGCCAAGGTACAAGTTCAAAAGAAGGAGATATAGATGGTTGAAGTTTTCTCAAAGGAGCTCAAGGGGTACATGGCGTGTGAGAGGACCCACACATTGTGTGGTCCCGTTCCACAAACTAGCTATGTCCTTAGCTGGCACACCTATCTATCGTATGTAGTAGTATACACTGTGTAGGTGCTCTATACAGTGTGTCCAAGCTAACTGGGACCAATTCTATGTTCACTAGACATGTCAGTGTACCAAGGCCCGTTTCCATGTACTTCAGTACACAATGTGTGGCTTCACATGAGATACAACTTGTGTACTCAATCCATTTCTGTGTATTCCTCCACAGAGTTCCGCCAGTGTGGTTTTTCCATTTGGGAACGGGTAAATGGTGTGTAAGGGAGATTACATTGCATGTCATCCTTATGATTTCCAAAACCCTAGTAGCCATGGCTAATGGGGATACACGCCATGTGTTCATCCTTGAACAGAATGTGAAGTTGGGATTTTCTATAAAAATTACAGATCTAATAAATCAGTGATCTATACTTTATTTCAGGAAAAATAGTCATTGATCCCACCATGAATCCATCCAAGATTAACGAATCTTGGTGTCTTTTATCATTTTTGTCTGTCATTCACTAGAAATTGGATCTGGTGAAACATTGGTTGTTCATCGTTCATTCCATGAAAACCTATAGATTCTGTTGTTGATTAATGAACCTCCAATCATCAAAACGAACTTCCCTTCCTTGAAAAAAACACTCGATCTATAGTTTTTTCATCAATATAAATCCATTCTGTTAATCTACCATGAATCCAAGGGTCCGATCAATCTTGGTACCGCCTGAAAAATTTAAACCAGGACTGTAGGGATCTAACTGGTGAAGAACACGAGGAATATTGGGGAGATAAAACAAGGAAAAAATTTAAATTATCTTTTCCAAGAATTATTAGCCAAGTTGATCAAGAATGTCGATCTAAATATTAGAAAACAATTAACAATAATTGAGATTTCAGTACTTGGTCACATGAAAAGGATATAATAGGATTTAGATCAAAGAACAATGGTAGATATACTTATTAAATTTAATAAAAGGTGTTAAAACAAAAAATGAAGAGTTATACCTAAATTAAATATTGATCATTGGTGAAGAACACATCTAAAAATAATTTGATAGAAGATGTTGTGTTCGCAACATCCTGATCTGGAGTTCCGTTGTCGTTCGATTGAGATTCACGAATAGAGTCCAAAGAGAGTATCACGGGAAAATTCCAAAATTAGGGAGCTAACCCTTTAATTTTTTCCACAATGATATATTTATAAAGATATCATTTAATCCATAAGTGAGTAAATTGTTTAATTTAATAATTAATTAACTCAATGAATGTACTTCCAACAAGCGAAGAGTCCGAACGCCCAACGTCAACCCATTTTATACTACACCTAGGGTAAACCCTACATTCCGGACTCAAAAATGGTATCATATTTTCAATCTAAAAAACTATTTAAGATTTATCCCATTTTTATTAAGAATATGGATATATGTAATATAAAATATAATTAATTTTTTTATAAAATTAATTATGGGCACACTGGGCCTCAGAATCACATGTCGTCTTATTGCTTAACTCTGGAAATATATATATAAATATTTCAAAGTCTTACAATGAAAAAAATTGGCCTCTAAATCATTCCATACTTCAATATTTTCATCTCTGAAAATAAAAAATATGAAAACAACTCAGGATACTAAGCCCATATTTGGATCTCCCACTCCCAAGAACTCTCCAGTACATTCTTGTGCTTCCACAACACACTGACCAAGGGGATGGTCTGTCTATGTATATTCTGCTCCTGTCGATCCTAGATCTCCACCTGGTGCTCCCCAAAGGTGGATCCATTCTCAATGTCCATCTTTCCCCAATAGATGACATGAATAGGATCATACACATATCTCCTTAGCTTCGACACATGGAATACATCATGCACTCGCTCTAGATGTGGGGGTAGGGAAAGGCGGTAAGTAACCTTGCTAACCCTCTACTTTATCACAAATGGACTGATGAACCTTCGGGATAAAATGACTCCCTGAAAAATCATCAAAATCCTCTTCTTGGGGAGACTCACAAGAAAATTTGGTCTCACTGATCGAACACCAAGTGCTTACCACAATGATCTATGTAGGCTTTCTATCTACTCAGGGATATCATCATCCTCTCATTGATGACCTGGACTTTCTCTATCGTCACCTACATCGTCTCTATGATCACAAGAGGTGTCTCCTAGATCTTTATCCAGCAAAAGGGTGACCTGAAGGGTCTCCCTTAGAGGGACTCAAAAGGAGCCATGATGATGGTAGATTGGTAGTTCTTGTTTTACAATAGCTATACTAAAGGCATGTGATCTTCCCATATTTGGCTAAAGTCTAACACACATGCCCTTATCATATCCTCTAACACCTATATAATTTTATTAGTCTACCCATTGATATGAAGGTGAAATCCTATAATCACCCAAAATTGGATATCTTATTCTTCCTTTAGGCCTCTCTATAATCTTTATGTAAACCAAAATTCACGATTGGAGGCAATCATTGAGATAACACCATGAAGGTGAAAGATTTCCCGTATGTACAAAAGCCCCAAAATCTTTACCAAACTCTATTAACTAATTTAAAGTAAATGATATGACTTTGTGAGTCAGCAAAATATCACCCATATGGTGTTTTTTTTCTTCACTAGGAACAAAATACCTATGAAACATTCCATTGATATGACATCACACTTATACTCTGAGATCTCAAGGGGATGTAGCAATCCTTTTAGAACATGGTTCTGAACCATCACTGGCTGAGAAGTGAGGCACTGAGAGATGAAATAAGATACACTTCATCTCATGCTGGACCATAAAAACTACCACTAAAGTTCTCTATACATCATTACCACATCGGGATGTACATCCAGGGTAGAAGTGTGGAAGTTCCACATAACCTTCTCTCGAAACGTGAATGGAACCACTGTTCACCCCTGGAATAGGATGTTTGGATTCACTCCTTCAGAATATCCATATGGTGAGTCAAAAGTGGATATATGATGACATAAGACCTCATAGTTAATGGATTGTAGCTGGGACTCTCTCACATTCTTGATATGTTAAGAACTCAAAATCATCGACTAAAGAACAACTATACCCTCCTACTTTACCAGGGTCAGCTACAAAGAAGCTAACTACTCTGAAGATTCCTGCATTATGTGAGCTCGAGACATACCACTAAGAAAATCCACTAGAATGTTCCCTTACCTAGAGTATATACCATATCAAAGTCATGGTCCTGTAAGATGTTTTAATAGCGTCACTATCTCAGGTTCAAGTATCTCTGTGTGAAGACGTACCTAAGAATCTAGTGGCCTGATTAAATAAAAAAGTTCTCTCCCAAAAGGTAGTTCCACCACATCCTTAGGGATAAGACTGTAGCTTCTATATCTATGTCATTAGTTTCATAGTTCTGCTTGTGGGGTATCAATTTCCTCAACCTGTATGCGATGACTTCTTATCTCTACATCAACATGTATCCATGACCGGATCCTGAGGCATCAAAATAAACTATAGAATCAATTCATTCCTCTAGTAGTCTCAACACTAGAGAACCCTTAAGCCTCTTTCTAAACTCCTCAAAAACCCTATGGCATAGTTCAAACCAGGTAACAACTACCCTTTCTATGTCTGGGTGGTCAAAGGGGCTAAAATTATGGAGAATTATACCACAAACCTCTTGTAGTACCCCACCAAGACAATAAAGCTCCGCACCTATGACACGTTCTTGGGTAGATCCCAAACATGCACTGCATCGATATTTGATGGATCCATGGATAAACCATTCTCATAAATGACATTCCCCAGAAAGTGAACCTCATGAATCTAGAATTGTCACTTCAAGAGCTTCTTGTAAAATTGTTTCTCTCGAAGAAAATCAGGAACCATCCTCAACTACTCTACATGCTTCTCCCGTGTTGCAGAGTAGACGAGCATGTATTCAACGAAAAAACAAAAAACTAGTCTGAGTACGATTGGAGGACCTAGTTTATCTAACCCATAAACATCGTGGGGGATTTCTTCACACCAAAGGGAAGCACCAGGAACTCATAGTTTCCACACTGACATTGGAATTCCAACTTTGGAATATCGTCCTTGTGAACCCTCAACTGGTGGTACCTGAACCCGAGATCTATTTTATAGAACCATCTCACACATCACAACTATTAAAAAAGGTAGTCAATACCTAGAAAGGGGCACTTGTTCTTTATAATTTCCTAGATGAGGTGATGATAATCCATGCAATGGTACAAGATCCCAATCAATTTTTTCAAGAAAAACACTAGAGCTTCCCCGGAAGACACGTTGGGTCTAGTGAAACCTTTTACTCTAAGGTCCTACAACTAAAAGCACAATTCCTAGAGCTCAGTAGGGGCCATCCGATATGATGCAGAGGATACCGGAGTGGTGGCAGGATGAAAGTCGATGAAAAACTCCATGTCCCACCTCAGAGGTAATTCTTGAATGTCCTCTAGGAAGACGTCCATATAATTCTCCACAATTGAAGGAATATAGATTCCTGAAGAGTCTACTCCACTAAGGGATATACTCACCAACTAATGGGTGATGGGATATAGACTCTTGTTCATAGAACTCACTTTACCTACCATTATATATCTCTTTATAGAAAAAAATATCTCTTCCCATCAGTGTATAGGAATCTGACCTATTTGTGGTGACGATTAATCTAGACTCAGACCATAGAAATCCAATCCATAACCAAGATGATGTCATAAGGCTACATAATAATGACCAAAGGTTTCCATGTGAACCTCTATCCACCAAGTGATGGATCACACTACCATTATATGAAATATATAGAAGAAGAATTTCCTATAGGAACTTCAAGGCAAAACTTCTATGCTAGAAACTCTACTAGGAGTTCCATAACTTTCACTAGGAGTACATAGATAAAGGATTGACTGGAACCTATTTCTACTAACACTGAAGAAAGAGTAGAAAACACAAATATTGTGCCTCTTATCATCTCATGCACTGCATGATCATAAACCTCTATAGCCTGCAGCTATCCACGACCCGAGCTGTCAGCCCCCTGAGCCCTACACTGGCTTCCTAGTGGTGGTGGTGAAAGGATATCATAATTTATTCAACCACCCAAAGATCCTCCTAATCCTATTATAGATCTATCTCAATGGGGACCACCCTGTACACACCTAGAGATCCTTGATCCCAATGCTATCTCTACTATAGTGGTCCATCAGCTATCTACCTAGGCTGATCAATAAGACTGGTCAGACTGCCTCATTCTATGTGACCTCACCCATCAAAAGTAAAGAAACACCACTATATGAGCTTCCCTAGAGCTCCATTATTCATTTTAAAACACACCCAAGTCTATTCTTGAAATAGTATCCTATGCCAGGATCCTATCGCCTGGAATCTTCTAGATGCTGCAGACGAGTCAGCTCTATGGAACCCACAACTAGATCCAACTATTTGGTGTCCCTATGACAGAAATATCTCCTTCACAAGTGACCAATCCAGCACCTCAGTATAGGTGGGGATGTGAAAGGGTAAACACTGGCTCAAATGTCTTTGCGGAGTCCCTACTCAAATTTCCACACTTAGAAGTACCCATTCTGAATCATGTTAAGGGAGTAATACACAAGGTATGTGAATGTCACTGCATAATCAACCATTATTATCCCTCCATAATGATGCTCTAGAATCACCAATATCTAGACTAAGTACAAGCATGAGGGGTATTACTCCTCACATAATAGCTATTGGAAGTCATCCCATTAGAGTGTCTAATCATCATGAATATACGTAATAAGGATCCACCAACAACTAACTACTTTGAGGAAGAGGCTAGCTGCTAGTGAAACTATCCGGTTTATCGAGGTCTGAACATGAATGAAGATATGGATCACTAAATCTAGCCATTCTTCTACTACCTGAGGATATGGGTCACCATAGAGGCTTAATTATCTCTGGCACTGGAACTCATGGGGCACACTAAGCTTGTGTGCATCCTTGAAATTCTCTACTGGAATGATCTGCTTCTCAATAGACAAAGGTGCTTCTACCATCCCACATAGAAGAAGGGGATCACAGGATGAACCCTGAACTGAGACCACATCCCTCATAAGATCATCATCATGAACTAAAGCTGGTATCCTTGGTGGTCATCATCATGAAGGCATCTTGAACGTTATTAAGAAGTGCCATAATTAGACGAGGATATAAATATATATAATAATAATGGAGAGATTACATAAGAAGGATTGTCAAAGACACAATCCTATAAGATGCATGTATCATTTGACCCTGCAACAAAATCCTTGTCATGATGAGCTCACAATAAGGTAGTCAAGGTCTTGATGAATGGATATATCAGCCACCACACAGTCATTTGGATCCTTGGCCTAAGAGCCTCACTAGAAAAACTTTGACCCTATTTCCCTAACCTATCGAAATATTATTAAGGGGATAAATCCATATAATGTCTCAAGGAATGAGCTTTCCCTGATACCAATGTGTTATGATCCAACCCAAGATGGGTCTTGAGCCACTACTATCCCAAGACCACCTCCATAGGTCAGGGTGTGGAGACAAGCACCAAATATATAAATATACCAGTGAGGTCTTTTCCTGAATACCACTACAAACATACATCCATATCAATGAAATAGTGTAGAGGGAAAGAATAAAATATTCAACATTGATATAAAGCAAGCCAAGCATTCATGAAACTCTAGATAGTACAAAAGTACAATAGTGTAAAATTAAAAGAAAAGTGAAAAAATATATGCCCAACCCAAAATATTTCCAAAATTGATAGAAAAATAGAAAAATAGATAGCTGAAAAAGAACCCAGCTATTGAATCCTAATATATGAGCACCATACGCAGTGCAAAAACCTAGTATCATGGAGATCATCTGAAGTCATTGTCGACATGTTTGTTGTCTTCATAAGACAAGACATGTGTGGTAAAATCCCATACATGAGAGAGTACAAACATACCCAGAAGGACACCTCAAAAGATGAAGGGGAAGTAGTAAGAGATACAATATAAGATAAATACAATAAATGAAAGATATAGTGAAAGAGTATAGCTCAACCCTACCAATAGTGAAAGTAAACTCATACAAACACAATGGGATAAACCTGGTGATTAGATGAACTAAATATAGAGTCTTCACCACATATAACAGGAGAGTAGACTAATCTAACCATGAGAAGATAAATACAGAAAGAACATGGCGTACCATGAGATTCATTGTCTTTCCTGGAAGGAGAGTAGAAAAATCAAATTTTTGTTTGTAGAAGAAAGTAGATATATATATTTCCAGTCAAAATAATCTCAAACAAGAGAGTAAGGGGATTTTGATCACACAACTCATCCTGAGAAGAAGATTTTCCAATAGTTCCAAAAGTTCATCAATGATGCTAAGCATCTCATGCATCTTCCTATAAGTAACTATGAATATAAATCCATGTCTTGTCACTATAGCACATAGTCGAGGGGAACAGTCTCAAGGTAGAGGACCCAAGCCCCCACACAATAGGAGGGTTTCACTGTGATGGCGTCGAGGAACCATTGCTCAGATCTAATGAAGGGTACCACCCAAAAGACATCGAGGACCCACTATACATTTCTAATGGAGGATACCAATAGAAAGACATCAAGGATCCACTACATAACTCTACTAGTTACTTCCACTCATAGGAAATCGAGGACCCACTACCTAACTCTACTAGAGGGTACCATTGGGAAGATGTCAACTACTCAATGACTAGCTCTACTAGAGGGTACCTCTCGTATGACATAAAGGACCCACTAATCATCTCAAATAGAGGGTACCACTCATAAGACATTGAGGACACATTTTCCAACTCTACTAAAGGGTACCCCTCGGACGATGTAAAGTACCCACTGCCCATCTCTACTAGAGGGTACCACTCAAAAGGCATCAGGGACCCAATACTCATATCAACTTGAGGGTACCACTCTGAAGAGATCAAGGACCCACTGCCCAGCTCTACTAGAGGGTACAACTCAGAAGATATCCCGGGTGATCCTTTCTAATCACTACAGTCATCGGCCGTTACCTGAGAGCACTATTCTTGGAACATCCCACATATTATCTCAAAATCCAAAACCAAGGGAACCATTGAATTATACACATAAAAAACTCAGGATAGGATACTCAAAGGCCAATATCTGAGTTAAATCAAATGAGATACATATGTTAAAAGTTTTGTCGAAGGATCTTAGGGGGTACATGGCGTGTGAGAAGACCAACATGTCATGTGGTCACGATCCATATCCTAGACATGTCCTTAGACATCACATGAATTCATCCCATGTAGTAGTACATGATGTGTAGGTGGACAATACAACATGTCTAGGCTAAGCGAGACCAATTCCATGTCTACTGGATGTTTCTGCATATCAGACCCCATGTGTGTGTACTTCTGTACACTGTGTGTGGCTTCACATTGGATACTGCCCATGTACTCAACTTGTATCCATATATTCCATCATGGATTCCTAACCATGTGGTCTGTCACATGGTTTTTCAAAATGTTAAAGGTTACATGACATATAAGAGAGATCACAAACTATTTCGTCTTTATGATTTCCAAAACCCTAGCCACTATCGCTAATGGGGATACACATTGTGTGTTCATACTTGAACATGAAATGTATTCCAGGTTTGCACAAAAATTATAGATCTTCAAAATAAAAAATCTATGATTTTTTCATGCCAAAATTCCTCATATCCCACCATGAATCAATTTGAGATTAACAAATCTATTCATCGTTTATCATTTCTATCCTTCTTTCACAGTATATTAGCTTCTGCGAAACCTTGGTGGTTTGTTGTTCGTTCAACACACACCCAAAGCTTAGGAGGTTGATTTATCAAGGTCCAATAATCAAAAATATCTTCCATTCCTTGAAATCATCCCATATATATAGCTTCTTCATCAATATAAACCCTTTCTATCAATCCTCCATGAGTCCAGGGGTTCGATCGTGCTTGGTACCACCCGAAAAATTCAAACCGGGACCGTGGGTATCAAACCAGTGAAGAATTCAAGAAATATTGTGGATAATGGAACATGAAAAAAAGTTAAATTATTAAGGCCAATCATTCTTAGAGAAATCGATCAATAATAGAGATCCTAGGGTTAGAAAATAATTGAAAATGATTAACACTTCAATACTTGGGCACATGCAAAGACTTAAATAGGACGTAGATCGGAGAACGAAGGTCGATCTACTCAATTTATTTAATCAAAGACATAAAAACACCAAATGACAAGGCAAACCTGGATTACATATCAATTATTAGTGAAGAACACATCCACTAATGATTTTAGAGAATCCGTTTCATTTGAAGTGTCATAATCTAGATTTCTATCATCGTTCAATTGATATTTTCCAACGGAGAAGAAAGATAGTGTTGTGGGAGAATTATAGAAATATGGAGCTATCCCTAGAAATTTTATCCATATTGATATGTTTATAAACATAATATTTATGTTATAAATGAATGAATGAATGAAATTAATAATTAATTAACTCAATAAACATACCTCCAAGAAACGAAGAGTTTGAACACCCCACGTCGACCCATATTGTGTCACATCTAGGGTAGACACCATATTACAGACTCCACTGTGGTCTTGGATTTCTGTTATGAGAAACTATTTAAGATTTATCCCATTTTATTTATGAATATACCCATTCATAATATAAAATATATTTAATATTTTTATAAAATTAATTACAGTCTCACTAGGCCTCAGAATCGCACACTGTCTTAGTGCCTAGCTCTGGAAATATATATAGAAATATTTCAAAGTATTACAAGAAAAAAACTGGGTCTCTACACTATGATTTTAGTTTTCTCTAGATTTTATATTTAGGTCTTGATAAAAAAATTATTTTTGAATAATGAAATTCTTGGAATTTTTAAAGAGTGAACTAATTCAAGTGCAGGGGAGTGATAAAATGAGATTTTATTTAATTTTTTACATTTTAATTTATAGTTAAAATCCCCTAAATTGATTTAAAAACTAGGTAATGAATTCAATTATGGATAATTTATAAAAATTGGGACTTAATTTTTTAAATGGATAAATTTTATGATTTTTGATTTAATTATTCATTCATTATAATTAATTGAACAAGACATACATTTGGAATTAAGCTTATAACTAGTTTTTGAAATTGATCTTTTACTATTTAAAATATTCTGAAAACTAAATTATCAAATATCTTGAATTTTCATTTTTTATTATTTATTTATTTTGAATTAGATGAAATCCATAAATTAATATTTCAATATTATTATTAATTTTTATTTTAAATAGTTTAAATCTTGTATGGAGGTAAACATTTTAATGTGATTTTTTTTAATTTAGGAAAATTCATTTTTTTCAAATATTTTTGGTTTATTGGAATAAATGAATTAATTTTTTTTCATTGCATTTATTAATTCTAAATTTAAATCCATTAGTTTATTACATTTAAACATAGTTTTACATTTTTCAGGTTGGAAAAAAATGTGTTTATAAAGGAGCACAATCTATGTGAATTCAATAATGAGGTATGGTCACTCAATTAACCATGCCCACCAACTGAACACAATACCAATTTGAACACGATGTGCTCAAAATTTTAGAAAAGGGTTGTAATGACCACAAGAAGACTCACACAACTAGTGTAATTTCCATAGGAAGGAACTTTCAATAGACCGCATGGAGCCAAGTCATCAACCAACCACAAGATAAATTTAGGTTCAATCATAAGCCTCCACCTCTTCTCCAAGTTTAGTTCTTGCAACCTATTTCAAAGAATCATTATTTTTCCATGATACTTTATCTAATATATCTCCACTAAACATACCTTTCCAACTCTACACCTACCACAATCGACTGTGACCAATCAAAAAAACCTAATAGAGAAAAGAACACCATAATAGATCAAGGACACCCAAATATGTAGACCCTAAACCTAGTATCCCAAAGTCAGTGGATTCTTTATTACATTGGCATAAGATTCAAGAAATCATATCCCAAAAGACTGAATAATTTAGCAGTCTTGGTAAAATAGATACATAATTGAAATTCAAATTACAATTAATAACATAAAATTCAAAAACTTTTTTCTTTGTGAATTCTATATTTCCCCTTAGTATATCCCTGTATATCAATAAAAAAAAAATCCTTCCTCATATGCAAGATAAAAAAAATGGTAGGGGTGAGATCAGATACTCAGTAATGGTAAGCGTACAATGGAATCTGTTAGGAATAACTAATAATAATAAATATGGAGAGGTAAATCACTGAAACACACACCATTTAATCAATTACTTGAGCATAATATGATGGGATTAATTGATTATAAAATAATTCTATATAAATAATAACATGGGATTGAAACTTAACCATGAATATTCTAACTAATCAAATAATCACATGGGATATCAATAAATAATCTCATAAAGAGGGAATTCATAATGAGAGACATCGTAACCATAACATCAAGGTCTCGTTCTAATTCATCTAAAATAAATTGGAAAGTCCTCATCCAAAAACATAATCTAGTTTGTATTATGAGACCTATAGAAGCATCGAGGGGCTATAGAGGTCCCTAAACGTCACTTATAAAGTATAATTCATTACTCATATAAAATGTATGATACATAATTAACATAAACATTCATATATAAAAATAATCATACAAAATATTAACAATTACCCCAATTAATAAATATAATCATAAAACATCCAGCGTAATATGAATCATATAAAATAGGTACATCCCTAGTAAATTTTTTCATAAAATATCTAGAGAAATAATAAATATTATATCATTACTACATATCTACAGTGGAGAACAAGTAAAATGAAGGGTTAATGTCATTGACAAATAGAAATACCATAAAAATGGTATTAAAAAAAATCATGAGGAAAATAACCTTTTTTACTTTGAAAATATTTTTCAAACTAGAAGTTCAAAAAATATTCTAAAAATCATTTTATTTTAAAAAAACATTGAAACTTATAAAATAATCTTTAAAACACTGAGTGATCAAGAAAGAAGAAATTATTTAAATGTCATACACTTTAAAACAAATTTTCCTTTCACATTTTTAGTAAAACCCAAACAGGCCTCGTAAGGAAAACATAATAAAGATTCATTTAATTTTTTTTGTAAAATTAAAAAATGGTTAAAAAATAATTTAATAAATAATTTGATTAATTTATAAAAAAAATTGAAAAAATTTTAGAAATGTTTTTCAAACTAAAAAAGTATTTTCAACCGAAGAGAGAAACAAAGTCATATTTTCATAAAAAAATTCTGAATAATTTTAAGTACCAACGGGAGAAAAATGAAACTATTAAATGAAAAGTTCATGAATAACCAGATGAGAATAAAATATATTGAGTTTAATTTATAAATACCAAATAATTTTTACATGGTAGACTTAAATGTAAACTATCCTAAATAATGCTGAGATTGTGAAATAAACCCTTACCACTTTGGTAGATTTTGAATCATAAGCCCCATTAAATAAATAAATTAAATTGAAACTTTATATACTAGGAATAGAAGTAGACTAATTATATAAAATATCTAAATTTTTAGCATATAAACCAAATAATGGAATAAGTGGTGAATATGACAGATGTCTCACAGATGTAAAATTGAGACGAGAAACCGTTACCGTTGATTTGACTTCCTTACTATGTGTATAAAACTCATGTAAAATAAATAATTTTTTTTATAAATCTATTATAAAACCATAATCATATATTTTATATCATTTTTTTATTAATTATATTCTTTTATTATACATTTATTAATAATTCTTTGTAAAATAACTATTTGGGTGATAATTGCTTCATTTTAATGTATGTTTTGGTTCAGTAATTTCAGTCATTTTAATTTGATCATGGTTATATCATATACAATAATTTTAACCATGATATAAATATAAAATATATTTAATATATATATATATATATTTATATTAATTTATAAATTGTACAGATGGAAAATGGATTACATCTTTCATGGGGATGGTAGGTCATACGTACGCATGAATGCTGTTTCCAATTTTTTTGATGGACGGAATTAAAGGAAAATAAAAATTAAATCATAATTATAGAATAATTAAAAATCTATAGTTAGAACTTATATTAATTATATAAATCCTTATTACCATCCATGTAAAAATAAAATGAAAAACATTTCACTTCATTACATGGAGGCGGTAGTGCACACATACGCACGAGCAAAACAATTATTTTCCAATGGATTGGAAGGTAAGAAATTATAAGTGATATTTTATTTATATAAGTATGTATAGTTAATAAATATAACATATATTCATTAATTATAACCCTATTAACTTCCATCTAAAGTGTAAGTAAAAAAATGAATCATATCGCTTCGCGAGGTGGGAGTCCACTATACACACGAGCGACATTATCATATCCCCCACTGAATGAAAAGTGAGAAGGTATATGTTATATAATAATTAAAAAATTATAATAATGTCATAAATATCATATAACTATGGTAAATATATCATTATATCAATCCTTTAAATATGGTGATGGATTACAAACTATATTGATTCGTGAGGCGGTAGTCCGTCGTACACATGATCGACAGTTATATTTCCCATTAAATGGTAGTAGAGATGAATTTGGTTATGAAATTAAATTTATAATATATCTTTATATATTTAATAATTTTGTTATTATATTTTCATGGTTTAAGATTATATGAAGTATGTTTAATAATAAATAAAACAAATAATCACGTTTATGAATTTCCCCTCTTATTTAGGGAGCCTCTTTAGGTTTATATCTAAATCCTTATTAGGAGGGATTATTAGTAAAAATAAATATTATATGATGTTTGGAGTGTATTAAGGAAGATATTTGGGTATTTCTTTTCTGGAAAAGGGGTTTTAATTGTGAATAAAAGAATATAGGGGTGGCCTTTTATAAGTGGGGGACGGAACACACTTGGAATTTTTGAAATGAAAACATGATACCCACGTTTTTGTTATAAAATATTCTAAAAAATGAGTAATACTAAACACTTATAACTTATAAGGACTAAATATTGGTAGTAAAATGGTTTTAGACAAGTTTTAGGTCATTTTCAACACTTATCTTCTTATATTAATCCCCGGTAAACCCATTTTTACCTTAATCGCAGTAATTAATTTTTTCTGTTTTTACTATTTATTATGGTAAAAAATTAAGTTGATCTTATTAGATAATATTTACTATTATGATTCCTAATATTGAATCCATTTTACAAAATTTATTTCAGAGAGGCTTTATAATTCACTTTAAAATAAAACCTGCAGACGCATTGAAAAAACACGTTTTCCAAAGAACTAATTTCAATAGTTAATAACATTTTCATTTAAAAATTCAATATGAAATTGATTAAAATGAACTAATTTTTTTAAATTGTAATATATTTTAACAAACCAATTTAAAATATATTTTAATATTGTAAATAATTTAAACAAAAAGACAAGTTTCAAAAAAAATTAGTATTTTCTACTATTCATTAAATAAATAAAAATTTCAAAAAATTCAAAAAAATTCACCCAAATACACATTTTAAAATTATATTTCAAAATGTGAATTTTATTTTTTAAAATAAATTTTATAAAATTGAAAAAAAATAAATGTAAATTATGTGGACAAAGCGTGATAAGACGACCTTTTAAAAATACTGTTTTCAAGAAACATTACATTTTATTTCAAATGGTTCCTATGGTATTTATAATCAATAGATAAAAGTTGAATTTATTTTATCAATGTGTAAACTATATAATTTTCATAATTTATTTAGTCCTATTCATACCCACCAACATAAAGTCTATGCTATAATAGTAATGTTTAAATAATATTTAAATAATATATCATGTTTCATTAAAACCTGATGTTGAGTGCATCATAATCTATCGAATAGATTGAATTAATTTTAAAAGAAATATATAGTAATTTCTTAGGGTGTTATATTATCTTATTATGTTGGTGTTTTGTATCATATATACTATTGAACATGATGTGCATCTTTTAAAATATTGGCGTGTTATATTCTACCCCCTTAAATAAATAGTGGCCTCAAGATTTAATATTGATCTCATAAATTAAGGGTTTTACATTTGAATATACATTTTTAGAAACAAAATTCCTAAAAACTATTTATGAAACATCATCTAGATAAGTGGGTAAGGGAAGTAAAAAATTATTCTAGAATAACACATAACAAGGTTTCTAAGTAGGAGAACATTGTTGAGATGTGAACATATATAAATGGGAGAAAAGCGTAAATAATTATAGAGAGAGATAGAGGTTATTAATCACAAGAAAGTGAATGATAAAAGAAATTTTAAGGAACTAAAAACCATAAATATATAATTATTTAAAATAATGTTTTATTTATCATAATTGAAAGTAATATAACAAAATGTTTGTTTCAAGATCCTTTTATTAAAAGTGAGGAATTTGTTTACTATGTAAGATTATAAGGAAATATAATTAATTGATATATTTTTATTTCATAATAATAATTTATACTTTAGTTGTTCTTTGATCAATTTCCACTTTATCTCTTACTCCAAGAAATTAATATCTAAAAATGAAATTTTAATGCTTGAAGCTTGAAAATTAACTTTTAACAGATAGTATGATCCATAAAAGAGTGACAAGTCTTTCCACCTATCAATAAATATTTTACAAAACTAATATGGTTTTAAAAAGTTATATAATAAATTAATCTTTAAAACTCAATAGTAATACCACTGGATTAAGATTAAAATTTATTCATCAAATCATTTAAGTAAAACTAATGACATATTAACCAAAACACCACGTAGGGCAGTGATAGGAAAAAAAACCCTTTCCAGCCTTTAGTCATGGGTTCAATCCAATGTCCTTGTCAGATGTTATGGTTTGTCCTGAAGGTTTCCCTTTTTCCAATGTATTGTTAATATAATTACTATATTTTTACCAAATCATAATATCCCATAATTACCACAACATAAAAGGTATGATGAACCTTAAAGTTTTATAATACCTTCATTAAAACCTATTTATCATTATTATCTCAACATTGAGAACATATTAAGGGTTATCCTCCCTCAATCAAGTTTTTTAAAAGAAATTTAAATTTACACTAAATCACTTTTCCGGGTCATCAACACCATTCAACATATACTCTCAAATACTAAAATAAAAAGTATTATTGTAAAATCCTTATACATTTCATATTTATTATAACCAAAATATAATTGATAAAATACTCCAATAACATAATTATTGAATATAAAAACAAGAACATTAATTATTACTCTTTTTCTGTAGTAATATCATAGGCTTGACCTTGATCTCTAATCTTATTCTGAGGTATATTCCCATGATTATTGGGGAATTCATTTTCCCAGTTCCCCATCTTCTTACAGTTGAATCACTAAACATTAAAAGTTTCTTTATTCCCTATAAAATCATGATCATGGTGGAATTTATCTCCACACATTTAGTAAACTCTTATTCCCTTTAAGAAAGTATTAGAGTGTTTCTTTCCATAATTATTACATGGTGGAAATTCCTTCTTTCCTTTCTTCTATTTATCTATCTCTTTCACTATAATCCTCTTCTTATTTTGATTAGCTTTGAATCCATAAAACTTATAGAATTAATTATCTATGTTTATAACATACAATACCATGTACTTATATGATGAGAAAGTTTGGGAGAGTAGCGAACTTCAAGGAATTTGATTAATCCCATCAAAGAAACAATCAATCATGAATTATGAATTAAATTTTTATTCTGTAGCATGACCTAATAACCTTGTAACATTAGCTTCATACTCAGAAAAATTTTCATCTTACTTTTTTCTTACACTCAATAATTTTCTCTCCATATCAACTTTTTTCTCACAATGAAAATTATTTTTAAGGAATAGTAACTTAAAATCATTCCATTACATGCTTGTTATTTATTCTTATCCTTATTATTTTGAATCAATGATCACTATTTATCTATATCTTCTGAGAGATGATAAACTACCACGATATATTTATATAATTCAATACTTCCCAAACTAATAAATAACTTATCTAAAGATATTTTCCAATGATCAACTACAAATGGATTTTTATTCATATTGAATGATATAGGCCTTTTACACATAAAGTGGTCTGACACTACTACAATATATGTTAGATCAGTAGGATTCTCCATACTAGAAGGTTTATGGCTCATAAACAAATTCTGTTTCCTAAATATGGTTATAATTTGATCATTTCTAGTTTTAGAACCATATATAGATTCATTATCTTTCCTAAGAGGGGAATCCTTACATGGGGTAGGTGAATTGAAATTATTTCCATTCCATCTTCTAGGTTCCATTTGTCGATAATAGCATACAATAGATTTGATAAAAAAATATGAAACATAATATATAATCCCAAAACTATTGAAACTATTAACATAAATTAATTGTTTTTTCATCGCTAATGTTATAATCATAAACATGGTTTCTTTGGGAGTGTTTTCAAATTATTTATAATGTTTTGTAAAGAAAATTTGTATTATCCAAATCAAATACTAGGGGTGTGTCAAACTAGGTTAAAATCAAGGTGCATTGTTTTGTATTATGTAATTCCCAAGTCTAACACAATGTTTCTTTTTTAGAATTCATTACCCCAAGGTACATCTTTTCTAGAACCACATCCACTTATAGTATCTGGATAGGGATATATTTCTAGGTTAACCGCATAATATTTTCCTAAAAAAAACATTAGGGTGTTCTTCCATAATGATCCTCAATTTCAATCTTAGGATTATGTTCTCTAATCTTTGTTTTCTTAAATCTTGTTCACAAGGTTTATGCTAAACTTCATCTGATACTAACCGTAAAGACCCCAACCCTAATAGCCCATATTTGGTGGTTTTTTTATTAAATTAGAATAAGAAATAAGTAATCTCATCCCATAATAATGAATAAGTTATTAGTATTGGTAAAATAGACATATACATGAAATTAATATTAAAATTAAAAACATAAAACACACAAAGTTTTTCTTTTTTAATTCCATATTTCCCCTTAGCATATCCATGTATATCAATAACAAAAATTCTTGGTGACCTAGGGTAAATAAAACATAAAAGGGGTGAGATAATATGTTCCATAAGGGTAATTGTACAATGTAATATATCATTAATAAGTTATAATAATCAATATGAAAAGGTAAATAACTAAAACACATTCTATTTAATCATTTACTTGAGCATAATATGGAATAAATAAATGACAATAAAATAATGCCATATGAATAATTACATGAGCTCAAAACCAAACCATGGATATTATAACAAATTGAATAATGACATGGAATAGCAATGACTAAAATCATAATGATTTAATGTATAATTTCATATATCATAACCATATCATCAAGGCCTCATTCCTAGTCGTCTTACATAGATGGATAAGGCCTCGGCCAAACAATCAAGCTAACTTGTCTCAGGAGGCCTACCGATGCATTAAGGGGATATTTCGAGCCCTAAACATCACTTATTAAGTATAAAACATTACTCATATCAAATGTGTGATACATAATCAATATAAAATTTTTTATCAGAAAACTAGGACACACAATTTTAACAATTATCCTAATCAATAAACATCATCATAAACCATCCAGAGTAATACAATGGATATCAAAATAGAACATCCCCATTCAAACTGAACAGAAAAAATAAATATAAATAATAAGTATGGTATCATTACAACATATCCCCATTGGAGAATAATCAAAATAAAGGGTTGATGTCATTGATGAATATAAATACCATAAAACTGACATCAAAAACATTCTTGAAGAAAATAACCATTTTTTACTTTGAAGATATTTTTAAAACTAAAAGTTAAAAAAATATTTTTTAAATAATTTTATTTGAAAATAAACTTTTAAACTTATAAATTAAGCTTCAAAAAATTTATTGGTATGAAATCAGAAATTTCATACAAACCATACACATTAAAACAATGATTCCTTTCACATTTTTGATAAAATCCGAAGGATCCTTATTTAGAAAATGAAATGAATATTTTAAAAAGTAAAAAATGGGTAAACATACAATTTAATGAGTGTTTTTATAATTTAAGATACATTTTTGAGAATATTTTTAGAAAAAATGCTTTTTGAAGTAAAAATATTTTCGACCGAGGAGAGAAATATTGTCAGATTTTCTTAAGAATATTTTAAACATCATTTTAAGAACCAAAGAGATGAATGATGGTAATATTACATTAAATTCTCATTAATAAACATATTATAAGAAGATATATTTATTTTAATATAAAATATAAAATAATTCCCCTAATGGAGACTTAAACATAAACAATCTGGAATAATGATGAGATTGTTAAATAAACCCTTACCACTTTGATAAATTTTAATCATAATACCCATTGAAAAAATAACTTCCTATGAAAATTTAAATACCATGTTTGGGTATAAATTAATTATATAACTTATCAAAAGGTTCATTATATACACCACAAAATGGAATAAGTGGTGAATATGGCATATGTCTCATGGATGTAAAAGTGAGATGAGAAGCCCTTACCTCAGGTACGACTTCCTTCGTACGGGTATGAAACACTTGAATAATAAATGTCAGTTTATTAAAAATATTTTATATAATAATACTAATATATTTCATTCCATGTATTATTTACTTATTGTCTTTTATGATCCCTTGTTAACAATTCTTTGTTAAAATCACTGTTTCTGGTGATAATTACTTCTTTTTCTTATATGTTTTGGTTTAGAAATTGCAGAGCATTTACTATGATCATGGTTATATATTATATATAATGTTAACCATGATAAAAATATCATATATATATATATATTAGTTATATATGTATTTATATTAATCTAAAAAAGTTAGAGATAAAAAATGGATTACACCGTTCATGGGCATGGTAGGCCGTATGTATAACTTAACATTGATTATATTTTTCTTGATGGATGGAATGAAATTAAATTAAATATAAAATCACTATTAAAAAATAATTATTATTCCATATATATAATTTATATTAATCAGTTACATCCTTATTAACATCCGTGTAAAAATAAAATGAAAGACATTTCATATCTCTACGTGGAGGCAGTAGTCCACACGTATGCACAAACAGATTTATTATTTTCCAATTGATTGGAAGGTAAGTTTTTATATGTGATTTTATATTTCCATAAGTAAGTATTATTTATATAATACCACATATATTCATTAATTTGAGACATATTAACTTCCATTTAACGCGTAAGTGAAAAACGAATCACATCCCTTCGCGAGGTGGTAGTCCGCCATATACACGAGTGATGTTATCTTATCCCCCATAGAATGTAAAGTGAGAAATTATATATGAAATCATAATTAAATAAGTATAATAATTTCATAAATTTAATATATAAATTTTAAATCTACCATTATATCCATACTTAAAATATGGTGATGGAAAATGAATTATATCTATTCGTGAGACGGTAGTCCGCTATACACATGGTCAACAATTTTTTTTCCCATTTGATAAAAGTGGAGAAGGATATTGGATATAAAATTAACATAATAACATCTATGTATGAAGGTTATACTCTTTTATTATATTATAATATATGAAAATATTCTAATGAGGTGGGAGAAGAAATAAAACAAATAAGCATGTCTAAGAATTTTACCTATTCTTCAAAGAGCCTCTTAAGTTTATACACAAATCCATTATGGAGAGATTAATAATACAAATAAGGATTATAGGATGTGGTGAGGGAATTAATTAATAATTTTTTTAGGCCTTTTCTGAATGAATGGGTTTTTAACTGTAAAGTGTAGAGGAGAGTGGGTGTCCTTTTATAAACAGGCAGAGGGAGGACACACTTGGAATTTTTGAAAAGAAAAAGTGAAACCCTTGTTTTCATCCAAACAATAATCCAAAATGAATCATTATAGATACTTATTGGTTATAAGTTTTAAATATGTTCATGAAATTTATTTTGGATAAGTTTTATGTCATTTTTAACCCTTATATTCTTACATTAACCACATTGTGAACCCATTTTAGCTTAACCACAATAATTAATTTTTACTATTTTTACTCTTCATTATGATCAAAAATTAATTTGAGAATATTATATAATATTAAATATTATTATTCAAAATATGGAATCCATTTTTAAAAATTAATTTAATAGAAGTTATATAATTCAATTAAAAATTAAACCCGCAGACGCTTTGAAACTAAAACAGGTTTTCAGAAGAAAATATTTCAAAATTTCAAAATATTTTTATACCATAATTGAATATTAAATTAATTAATATGACAAAAATTATCTAAAATTTAATATAATCGAAATAATATTTCTTCAAAACAAATTTAAATTATAATTTAACATGGTAAATAACTTAAATGAAAAGGCAGTTTTCAGTAAAAATAATATTTTTTTGACTATTCATCAAAAAATTAATATTTTCATGAAATTATCAAAAATTAAACCAAAGATAATTTTAAAATTTATATTTCAAAAAATAAATATATTTTTTTAACTAAATTATCTAAATGTGAAGAAATCTATTTTTAAAATTTGTGCACAAATCACGACTAAATCGACATAGAAAAAATAAATTTTTTCAGATTACATTTATTTTTATCTCAAAGAGTTATTATTTTGTTTATAATAAATAGATAGCCATTGAATTTATTTTATACATGTGTAAAACATATAATTATCATAATTTATTTGTTCCTATTTATACCCTCAAACTTAACAACTAGGTTATGATGATCATGATTGAATAATGAAATTTTAATAAAGTATCCCATTTCATTAAAACCCAGTGTTGTGTGCATTATAAGCATTCCAAGAGATTTAATTTATTTAAAAATAAATATATCATAAAGTTTATTGGGTGTTATATTATCTTTTAATCTTTTTTTTGTGTCATACACCCTATCAAACATTATTTTCCTATTTTAAAATCATGGGGTGTTACAGAAAATCAGTTGCAAGACATTAAAAAAATTGATTGATTAATGACCCAAACTCAAGTGAGAAGTGAAGGTGAGGCCATGAATTGATATTAGGATGAAATATAACCCAATATTTTTAAAATTTAAATATATGGAGGCATAAAAATTGGTTACTTCATTTTCATGACATTGAGTATTTTTTATGTTGTGGTTATCACTGGTGTAGGTCGATAATGGTGAAGATGATGTCAAATATATGGGTAATTTTCCAAGATCTGAGATGCACAAGGAAGATCTGAGTGCTTTAAATGCCTGGATGGATACTATTAAAACTGGAAGAATATATGAGATTTAACAAACCCAATTAACCTCTATGATTATTCAAAGAAAACAATTCAATGATATATTATTTTGGTGAAGTATATCTTGATGGATGGAATAAAAGAGATTTCAAGTCTATTTTAGTCGAAGAGGATACTTGATGTTGTATTAATATTTTGCTGGAATTCATCCCTGTTTATAGGTGCATTGATAAAGGGGATCCGACATTAATCTTCCCAAATGAACTGAAAATGATGTTTTAGAGCCCTTCATACTAGATGTTCTTTAGATTCATTTTCGAAACTTGATTAAAGACAAGTTGGGAAGATGAGTTTGTGAGCTTGGTGACATATGAGGTCAAATATGCTCCACTGATAAAATTTTATGATGAAAACTAAATCTTGAGTTATAAATTTTATAGACTCAAACCAACCACATTCTTTTCATGTTTCAAAAATTCCTATAAACATTAAAGACCAAAACTAGTTATGATCAGATAATAAATTAGGTCCATAAGAGTGTAGCCCAATTTCACTTTTTCCCACAAATTCAAACTCAATTACACTTGTCTCTAGAAGAATTCGGTCCACTGAAGTTTAATTTAACATAATTTGATATTATGAATCACATCTGCTTGGTAATTTTCTTGAAGGTGTATGGATCTTGATCATGGGAATAATTCACTATCTTGGAAGAGATTTTAAGACTCTCTCAAATGAATCTTTGTCCACTATCGGTCATGAAACAAGGATGAAATATGAGGAAAGTGATGTTCCCCAGAGCTCACTAAACTGAATTATTGGAGGAAGAATATACAATAATGACCTTTTAATACTTTCACTCCCCCAATGTAAAAAGGATTATAATCACATCCTTCAACCAAGTCTCAATTAGTTAGGGTTTTTTATATTCTAAATATATTTCTATTAAATCATATAGTGTATCTATTATTCTTCTATCCTTTCTATTTTTCCAAACCTCTATTCCAGTTTATAGATATCTCAAAAAAAATTCTCATGGAGAACTAACTCAATGGATAGGTCCCTAGGGATATTACTTGATCACTATGAATCTCTAATTTGAATTCTGTAATTTCAAATTCACAACCTTGATGAAGTAATGAAATTGAGAAATGTATACAAATTTTAATCATATTCACTTTTTGATGAAGGGATACATTATCAAATCTATAAAAAAATTTATCCCACCTTTCCTCAGTCTTCACAACATACTAGTGGAGCAATATAGAATTAGGGATGAACAACATATGATGGAGATGAGTGTAGAGATAAGGGATTTCTAAATTGTGTAAATTCACTACCACATAACTATGGAGGTGGTGGGTTGGATTTTCATCATTAGTTCTTCCTATGTATGTTCAATTCTATAATTTAGATAGAGAAGGGTAATTAAGTAAAGATATTGACTTGATTATTGGTTGAGAACCAATCTGGATAATAAAGAACCTATGTAATCGAACCTAGGGCACTCACTTTCACCCCATTGTGGCGCTTAATGCTTTCCATTTTATTTTAATTAATTTAATTAGAAAAATAAATAAATCATCTTCTAATTTATTTCTTAGAAAAAAATTGAAATAATGAAAACTAAATTATATACACTCCTTGAGAAATGAACTTGGTTAACCCTATAATGCATTCCATGTTTTAATTAAAAATTATATTTGATGATACCCCATGATTGACCTTTAATCTGTAATACTAGTTTCTAATTATCACCATGGATCTATCACCAATTTACATATAAATGTAAACCATTATATATCAAAATAATGTATATAAATGAAGTTATCATGCCTTTTTCTTCTCCACTAGTTTTTCACTCTCATTCCTCAAATGAGTACACCTCAGGATTATCCCTATTATGAATAAGTCACCCCTAATTTAAGATGATCCTTGAAACTACCCTTTTTATTCATATGTAGTGACCAAAAACTTATGTTGATATTAGTCTATATATCCAATTTTTCATCAACATCATCCTACCTATTACCATGTATATGTTCAAAAGGCATGACAACATGTGTAAATGCATTATACCTCAATCCATAATAGCCCATCCATGTACACCCACAAGAAACCAAAACTAAGATATTTAGAAAAAATTATTTACTATAAATCATGCCCTTATATCCCACATATAAATTTATAAAAAAACCTTGAGCCATAAAAACCCTGGTAGGACACACCAAACACTGTAATCCATTATATCCTGGGATATGCCTACTCTTATACGTATAGAGGGATATTTCATGATAATTATAAGTCATCCATACACTCCATCGTCATCGTAGTTATTAGAGAAAACAACCACTAAAACATTTGGGTCCTAGTTTCCCTACCAACGTGGGTGGATTATCATATAAAATCACAAATGGTAGAATAATATCACACCGAACCATGCTAAGATAAATTACCAAGACTTAGAATCATCTATTGTTATCATCACAATATACCCATGATTACCACTTATAAGGGATATATATCAATATGTATATAGGAAAAAAGTTCATCATTAATTAAATAATTATACATTAATTAATTAACATCAATATTTTATAGTATTAACTTTCCAATCTTCTTAAGCCAAGTGTTGATGAAAAAATTAATTATATTACTTATATTCTAAATTATGTCAAATTCATTGTGATAAATATGTACTAACCCCATTCATTTACGAGTTTAATTATTTTTTCATGAATCTTCACGGTACTTTAGGAGTCATCATAAACAAACTATTCAAAAATGAACTCACAATGTACAGAAAAAAACCACATCAAGTAGTTTGATAATGTTAAGTTAAACATCATTCGACTATCTAGACATTAAGTAGGCATCTGGAATGATTAAACATATCAATCATAAATCCCCACTATGAACTCATCTTGTACACCTATTGTTCTATACCATTTCACATAAAAAAATCATCTTTCTTTCATCTAAATTGATGTTCCTAACAGCAAGAAAATCATCAACCAAACAAGAATGTCACTAAATCCCCAATAGAATATATCTCTTTCAAAAATTATTTTCGGCATAAAGTTGAACAAAATAATTTTATAGTATTGAGGAATTTAAGTGTCCTATAAAAAAAATCAAGATCACTTAGACAAAAACACTTTTACTCACAGAAAACAACTATTTTAATTATAAATTGAATCAATCGGTTCATTATGCATAGGTTATCTACACAAGATTGCCCAAATCCATTATCTACCATAGATAATAATGAAGGAAAACGTGATTTCAAGCATTATATCATATAATCAAGTCCAATATGAGAAATAAAAAAAATACTCATGCCTATTCTATTAATTATCACCATTTGGATTTATGTTGTTAAATCTTTCATCAAATAATCATGCTAAAAAACAACAAAAAACTGAAAAAAAAACATGTCACACTATCTTAGTAAACATCAAGAGGAATCATAAAAATATAGACCACATATGTTCTAAAAACCCAAAATTTCATTTAATTCCCCATAAGAAATATTAATTATCATGAACATGTGATAATTCCCATTCAAATTCATTAATTCTATAATTTTAAGAAATTATTATTATATTATAAAAGGAAGATTACATTATAGTATGTGATAACATCATGTTTGTTTTAATTTTTATATTTTAATAAGTTTAACTCATTAAACTATGGAATATGATTCAATTTATAATTAAATTCATGATTTAACAGAAACAAAATTATACCATGGAATGTAATTAATTCCAATGAATAAATAAAATAAAAGAATGCAACAATTTTTCCTCTCTTTACAATTTTCTCTATTATTGATTAACCATTCAACATGTAATTTACTTTATGGATTATTAACTTATTATGTTAAATCACCCCTATTTAAAAAGGGATTTAAACAATGAAAAATTAAAACTTTTATATAAATAAAGAAGAATTAATATATTCCCTACCTTTATTATAATCTCAATGTTATCTAAAAAAGAACAGACAATCGAGAAACAACCACCACAAAAAGAAATGATACAAAAACCCATGTAAATGAAACTAGAATATAATAATGAAATATACATCAATACTTACTTGAATACTTGAACCAAAATATAGAAAACATACTATAATATTATTCTTATATTATAAGGAGAGGGGAAATGAGGATGAAGGGAGTAGAGGTAAGATTCGTGGATATGAGACTTCGATCCATTGGTCTAAGGAGTTTAAAATCTATATGGAATGGTTGGAGGGTGAATATAGGTGAATGTTTCAGCTGGGGTTTAAGAGATGGATTAAAACTCAAGAAAAGGGATCTTAGGGCTTCCCTTTATAGAGGAAGCCTGAAATCATTTACCATGATATGCTAAACTCCCAAAATTCCCATGGTGTATTTGATCAAAGAATGAGATGGTATTAAAGTCATTTTAATCTCAGGGATCACATGCCTTTAAGACTTACATCAAACCATTTTTCCAATACCATGGATTACACAATATCATGGTGTATAAACCTAAGAACTTTTACCCACACCATGTTTAGAACTATTATATGGAGAGATCCACGTTTCATGTTTCTGAAAAAGGGACTCGATGAGGGATATTCCTTACCCATCATCTCCAAAATGGATTTATGATCCATTTCCCCATTCTTATTTATAATAAGTACATCCCTCAAGTAAAAAACCTTCTAAAATGGATATCCAAGACCTTTCACTCATCATGTTGTGCTCCATCACCAAACGACTAGCTCCAAAAGCAACTCAAAAATGATCTATACTGAAATGGACAAACCAATGCACAATCCTCTAAGAAAGAATCCAAACCAACAGAACCACACATACTTCCATAGCACAGTGAACCTAAGAATGAAAAAACCTTTTGGAACCTATGTAACTCCTTTTAAATAACTCATGAGACATCCAAACCCCAATAAAATTAAAAGGTAGGAGTATTATAAATATAGGACCTTACATTAGATACCTCTCAAATAATTATCATCCTTGAGAATTTAAATAATACCTGGAAGGAAATAAAATGGGGCGGGTTAAAAAATATTATCCCATGATATTACATTGAAGGATACCATTATAATAAGAATACAACCAATAAAACATGGATCAAGAGTGCATAAACATGAAATGTCAACAAAAAAGGAAGAACAAAAAAACTTATATATCAAAACAAGATCAAACACATTGTCTCAAAAAAAAGGAGAAAAAAGGAATCAGAACAACTTGGGATAATCGGTGCACATCTATAACTCCTGTTCACAAGTTTTCTCTTTTAAGACAACATGTTTCTATAGGACATAAACCATAAGTATAACACACATGTAGAGAACCTTCTCCCAATGGTTATGAATCCTGACCAGCCACACCTCAAAGGTATCATTATTATTAATATCCAGTTAAACCCAGTTGATGGCGTGAGAATCATCTTAAATATATCATTAAAGCTGTGATACATAAGAAGACTTCATGAATCTAGCTCATCTACTAGGGTAGTTGATAACATTATTTTATACCTATATATTGATGGGGTTTTATATGTTTTTCCAATGGATAATAATTGATGTAATATAATATTTGTTCCTCATATTAATGTTTTTTTATTCTTATTAAAGACTATCATTTAGATCAATACCAAGGAAAATGTGGAAGTTGAGGATTTAAAGGAAATTCGCATTGAGATTCTTCACCACTCGGTGAAACAATGAAAAATGATGAAGAAACTCAGGTTGTTGATTAAATCCAAAGAGTACAAGGGAGGTTTTAGTGGGAAAAAACTGAAGAAGTAGGAAAAAACAAAGGTTCTATCACTAAAATTTGGATATACACATTATTTAATTTATAAAATATGTATCAATATACAATTCATGAACTATTTATAGGACTTGGGAAGAAGAAAAAATCTTGGAACGCAGACTACTTGTTTCATGTCGTGAAACATAATTTCATGTTGTGATACAAGTCATGAAGACCTAGAGAACTTTGAACATCATGCATAACGCTATGAGAATTTCAAGGCCCAAGGATAACACATCATGTAATATTTACAAGATGTGTAAGGGTCAAACACAGTAGAAATATTCTGATTTCTAATGTATATTTAATGAGATTTTTATTCTTGATGACCTGAACGACCATTAAAGCATAAATTTTACCTATGAGAGCCCATTGATGACTTATGGGCTTATAAATATGGGTTATATCCAAGAATTTATTCATTCCATTCCAAGAATGAGTCATAAGCACTAGGAAGCTACCGTAGGGTTTCGACTCAGAGTTCTGCAAGAATAGGTTTCTATTTTTATTTACATTATTTAATGTAATGATTGAATGATCTATAGTTTTATTCCAAAATATTTTCTTTGTTCATTGCTTTATCATTCATTCATCCATTTATGTTTTATTCTTAGATTATTTTATCAAGTTAGTTTTTAATCAATTTTTATTGTTTAAATTGTATATTTCCTTTTTTTTTGAATTTTTTAATTGTTATATCAAACCTTACATCTGTTTCTCTATCTTAAATAAATTTTATCATGTGTCTTTAATCCTTTTAGGGTTAGGGGTAGAGATTAAGGGTGTTTCTGAGCCTAATCAGTCTATAGATTTCACCTTAGTAACCATACAGATAGTAATTAAGCTAAAAATAAATTACCATCACATTCTCTTATATGTGCTTGACCATGGGAGGTTCAATTGAATGAACCTAACCCAATTGGAGTTGAGAAGAAGATGACCACTATCATGTAATGATTAATTCAATTTAAGCTAAGCATAATTCATTTAGGTTTTTAGATATACCTAGACAAAGGGATAGTTTTAGCACATGTTGAACCAATTGGTTTGACCATAACCAATTGGTGGCCCATGAACCGCTTAACACCCTATTATATAGTTCTTTCAAATATTATATTTAGGATTATATTTTTCATTTACCCTAAAATTGAACATATTAAATTATTTTCTTTCTTTTTTCATTTTTCTTATTTAATATTTTTCCCATTTAATTATTTTAATAAAATAATCTAAAATTAGAGTGACCCAACCTTTTTTCAAGAATCGTCTACCTCATTCCCCACTCTCTATAGGTTCTACCCATGATAATACTTTACTACACCTTTGTAGTTATAGATTTTTGGGATAAAATTAATTTCAAATTTGATCACACCAGGAGGATTTAATGACACTTTTTGGGTGCATTAGTAGTGATAACTGATATAAAATAACTCCAACCCAAGTTAACGCCTCAAAAGGACTAATGAAACTAAGAGAAATCTTACTCCCATGATAAAACCATCACTACCAATGGTGAGGATACACCTTCAAGAAAACATGATCTCGAACATTTTACTCAATAAGTCTCCTCTTATAATCAACAGAGGAATTCTAATAATCCTGAGCTTCCTTCATTTTCCCAATGATCACTGATACCTTCTCTTTCTTGAACCATACTAGTTTCAGTATAAGAACAGTTGATGATCCAATCTTAGTTCAGTGAAATGGAACTTTGAAACTTAAACTCTATAGAGCTTCCATTCCAATAGTGGGGTGATAACTGTTATTGCAGAAAAACTCCACCAATGGAAGGTGCCTCAACCAAAAACCTATAAAGTACGTAATCCAAGCACACAATAAGTACTCTAGTTTCTAGATTAACCACTCTATGTTACCATTAATATATAGATGAAAAGTGATTCTAGAGCATAATTGAAAGAAAAACACAAGCTTAATACCTCTCCACACCATGGAGGTAAAATGGGGATCTCGATCAGAGATGATAATCTTTAAAATCCCATGAATCCATACTATCTATTCTAAATACTACCTTAAAAACCCTATAATAAAACCTTCTACTTGATCTCTAAGATGATAGATGAGTCTATTAAAAGGTCAATGATCACCCATATATCATCATAACTACCCCATGCTTTGAGAAAACTGGTGACAAAGTCTATCAAAATTTCCTCCCACTTTAATCAATGAACATCAATCGGTTGAAGAAAACCACTAGAAACATGGTTCCCAACCATTAACTTTTGGAAGAACAAACATCACAATATAAAAATTACAATTGAATTCTTCAAACCATACCACCAAAACCGACCTCTTAGATAATGATACATCTTTATCACACCAGGATGCACTTCTAAGGGTGAACTGTGAACTCGCAAAGAACCTCCTCACATATTAATGAATTAATGAAAATATTCCCTTAAAAACACCTTATGTTTACTATCCTTAGACCAACCTTCCATAACATCTCTATGAAAAACTCTATCATGAAAAATCTATTTCTTTAAACCCCCAAGACAATATTCCTCAACGAGTTACACTAAGGATGACTGCACTATAATTTGATAGATAAAATTTTTTTTATATACTATCCCCATGTCAATGTGTATACCTTATAACTCTTATATTATTTTCCATGATTTTGACAATAGTTATATGAAACTGTTGGTATATGAGTGTTATGTTTGGTTTTTGCCAACGGTTTTATGAAACTATTGGGATTGTTGAAGGGTATACCAATGGTTTTGAAAAACCATTGGGAAAGAAGCAACCAAATACCCAGTGAAATCCTCCTACTTCTAGAATCTCGATATGTCTGTATTTTTCCCTAGACATGATACTATGTTAGCATTTTTCCCTAGCTGCGAGCCTCCTTCTTCCAGAAGCAGATATGTTTCTCCAAAACAAGAGACCTCTTCTACTTAGAACTCATAAGTGGTAACTGAGTTATATTTTTTTACTCTATTTATTTTGGCTTTTTTCATTATGTTTCACTGCAATATTTATTCAAATTGTCCTTTGTGTTCTCATCCTTGAAGGTGAAATGTTTTGAAAGGTTTTATGTCAATTTACACCTCTTTAAGGTGTATGTTTTAATGAAATTATTTCATTTTAGATTAAATGATTGTTTTCATTATAAATTGATTTTTATTGAATTTATGGATATATTTAATTAACTAAAATAATTTAAAATGGATTTAACGGTGTTTGATATATTTTGATCTGATTTTATTTTTCATGGAGTGAAAACTATTTTTTAGATTGAAAATTGATTTTATGTGAGGTGTTGAGATTAACATGTTTTAAAAAGTATTTTCTAATGAATTAGATTTTTTTGATTGAAATGATAGTTTTGTTTTCCCCTTATGAAAATGAATTAATTGATATTTCAAAATTGGTTTGATTGAAAACGAATTCCTTGGAAAAGGTTAATGATTTGAAAGATTAAGATTCATGTTTTTTGTGGTGTCTTTGAAATGTTTTAAATTTTATATGAGATTTATATCATTTTGTAAAGAATTTTTTAAGTCATATTTTATAAAAATTAAAAGTATTTGGGATTCATAATCACATTTTAGAATTAAAAACATCTTTGGATATTTTTTTAAATGATTTGTTTTCAAATAACATGTTAATTATTCAAGTTAGTTGTTTACCCATTGTGTGGGTTTTTTGGGACTACATGATGATTGTTTCTCACCTGGTGTGGTAATATGCTTCTCTACACCATATATGGTTATGATATATTGGATTATTCATTTTTAAAGTGTTACAAGTGAAGGAGAGTAATTTCTTATGTCTTTGTGTTAATAATTTTTTACTTATTCATCATTGTCACTTCTTTATTGGTCATTAGAACCTTGGTAATAAGCAGTATTTCTATATTTATATTTCTCCAGAGGGTTCAATTGATAGTAGTGGAACTCCAATCATGCTAGGAACTAGGGTATGGTGGGGTGTGTCATAATAGTGAGGCTTGTGTAAGAAATTTGGTTGACTTGTGTACTGGGCATAAAATATGACAACAATTGATTAATTAGAGGAAAATAATTTATAAATAGATGTGTGTCACATTTGGGATCCCATGGTAGATCCCATGAAATATTATATGAATGAATGAGACACAACTATATCAAACAACGAAATATATAGTGTATAATAAATAAGAACCATACATGAAAATATTAAATGTCCCTCTCCATCATCAGCAAGAGCTTGATCAACCACATATACATTCCCATAAAATGATCCATGATTCCCTACGTGCTCATGATTCACTCGATTAACTAATCATTGAGGTGTCTTCACCTAATTCTTAGTTCCTCCACCTACACTATGGCCTAAAATTAATATGTTCATATAAGAATCATTTTAAAAAAATGAATTATATGACTTATGTTAACTATACTTTCCAACTGGCCATCTCTCTTTGATTCAAGAAATTTTTTTTCTTTCACTTTAAATCGGCACGTCTGTATTCATTTATTTTAGATTTTTTTATTTAGTTTAGCTGCAATGTACTATGTATTATGATCCCTTATTAACAGAAACATATATCATTTTAGGTTGTGGTTTTTTTGTGATTTATCTTTATGTATGGCTTTTTTGTGGTTTTATTGTGTATCATAATTTTGTTAGGGTTTTGTGATTTTGTGGTTTTTTTTATTTTTTAGGTCGTGGTTTATTTTTATTTTGATATGGAAGAGGTCAATATGATCTTGAGTTATCCTTGGTTTATTTTATACTTAAGTATTATTGACATGATTTCGTCTGATAGACATAAATACAGTTATAGAATTTTTAATCCTAAAAGGAACAACATGATAATCATGAATCGTGAATGTACCCGTAAATGTTTTATTTGAAATATCACACTCTAAATTTAAGACGATGATACCCTCACTACATCTCATTCAATGAATTGGTGCTTCCATATGAACCACTAGAGTGGGTTTGGGGTCATTTTATTGTCTGAATGGTGATTGAACCAAAATTTACTCTATTAAATGATAATTTAGTTCTACTTTATCAAGTGGTCCAGTCATACACTTGTAAGGTTGTATTTTTTAAAATTAAAAATGATTGTTTTGAATTCATGTCACAATTTTGTTAGGTATTTATAATGAATTATTTAGGAATTTACAAGATTTTCTATCCTAGAAGGCTACCTATAATAAAGGTGTAGAACCATCATAGAACTCACCAAGGATGTTCATGCCTAAAAATTATTTACACTTTGATATATATCTCATGAAAAAATAGCATGGTCAGGTGCACTTAATTATTCACTATCAGTTAATATTATTTGAGGTCTGTGGAGGATCATTTGTGGTGTTCTTGTGAACCTTCTTGGATTCTATTGTTTTTCTTTTATTATGGTCATTAGAAATCAATATTAGAGTGTTTATTTTTTCTTACAATTTGTGGATAATTATAAGGTGATAGTAATGTGTTGGAATTGTGATAGTACTAAAATTGGTGAGTCATGAACCCATTCTAGGGGTAATTATATATTAATAGGGTTAAGAAATTTCACTTCTTGATTAGTAGTGGGTTACTATCATGTGAAGAGGACTATATTCTATATTGGAACTAAACCTCATGTTTTTTTAATTCCACTATGTGTCATTTTGTTTTCTCTTACACAGTCTTAAATCAATTTTTATACAATACTATAATTTCCAATTATATGTTTAAACATGTATCTAAATATTGTGATGGTTATGGTTTTATATAAAGTGAAAATTTCTTATTTACATAAAAATATTTTTGATTGAACTTCAATATTATTTAATTTCTTTCAAGAAATTTATGCTTACAATTTTTTTTATAGAATGGATAGAAGTTGGATATATTAAAGTGATTGGATATCAAGAAATTTTCAAAACAATTTGGAGATCTTTTTAGAATTTGCATTTGACAATGATTTAGATAGTGGTGACATACACTTCCCATGTTATAATTATGTTGGAAGTCCTTGGTTGAGCCATGAAGAAGTTATCTACCATATAAAAAATATGGTTTTCAAAAAAACTATTATGTATGGTATCACAATGGGGATAAAATGGAATCTCAAAATGATGATAATGCAAATGAGAGGGATGGATTGAAGAATTTTATATATGACCGTTTTCCATTTATTCTCCATCATGAGAAGGAAATAATGTTGACCCAAGAAGAATTTGATATAGGAACACATGATTCGTCCAATTAAAATGATGATATTGATAGAGTGAAAAAAATCAAATGATGTTGTGACGACTCCAGTATATTAGAAATGCGGTAAAATGTAAAACATGAATTTTTAATTTTATTTTTTTTATGGGAAAACCATGTATGGGATTTATAATACTTCCATAGATTACATTATTACCTTTTTAGACTAATTAATTCCAAATTATATATATATTCCCTCAAACCACTATATGGCATGTAAATTAGTTGAAGAACTTGGATTTTTAAAAAACAAGAATCAAGCTTGCTAGAAGATTGCAGCTTATTCTGGGAGGAAACCGCTAAAGTAAATGATTGTATAAAATGTGGAACATCCTGATGGAAGCCAAAAGTTGATGGAACACCATACTGTGTTCCACATAAAGTAATTTGGAACTTTCCATTAATCCTTTGACTCCAAAATATTTTCATGTCTAATAAAATATCAATAAAAATGTGATGTAATGATACCTTGAGAAAGAAGAATAATGAAGAGTTGTTTCACCTTGCATAAGGATTTGCGTAGAAGAGTTATGATTCTCGATATACTGATTTTTCTGCTGACATGCATAATGTGTGGCTGGGTATTTCATGTGATTGTTTTAAACTATTTGAGCAGATGCTTACAGCCCACATTACATGGATGGTTTTCATACATATTTACAACCTTCCCCAATTGTTGTTTTTGAAAAAAACATTCACTTTCATGAGTAAAATTATATATGGCCCTTATGATTCTAGAAATGATATATATATACACATGAAACCTTTAATAAAATATTTGAAACTTCTTTGGGATGTGAGTTTTCACACATACGATGCATGTTCGAAAGACACATTTCTGATGTCTACTCTGCTTATGTGGATGATCAATGATTTTCCTACTTACGTAATGATTTTTGGATGGAGCACAAAGGGAAAACTGTCATGTCCAATCTGTATGAAGAATAATCTATTCAAAAGACTAAAATATCTTTGTATTTATAGTTTTATGGGACATCGATGATTATTACCAATGAACCATACTTATGGAAATAATGTTCGATGATTTGAAAATAACATGAAGCCCGACGATCCACCTCAGTGTATGTTTGGAACTGATGTGCTTAATGTATTTAAATATTTTATTTTTTCATTCGGGAAGGGTCAAATGAAATCTAGAAAGAGAAATAATGTTTCCAATGATACTTGTTATAGTTGGAAGAAGAGGAGTATCTTCTTTGATTTTCCATATTGGTTATCCAATTTGTTATGTCCTTGATTAGATGTAATGAACATTGAAAATAATATATGTGAATTTTTTCTTTTGATTCTTCTAAATGTCGATGAAAATAAAAAATATAATTTACGATCTCAGCGTGACCTGGTGGATTAGGGCATTAGAACATAATTGCATCCTGTGTGTATTAGTGAAAATAAATGGAAATTTCCACGTGCTTCTTATGTGATGAAACCTACAGGAAAAAAATGAACTCCTAGAAGTTCTAGAGACTATTATAGTTCCATATGGCTATTCAAGTAATATATCGAAATGGTCCAATAGAAGAGAGTAAAAGCTGAAATTTTTGAAGACTCATGACTATTACGTCCTTTTACATGTGTTGATTGCAACATAAATCTGTAAATTTCTTTCTAATAATGTAAGGGTTTCATTTATTCATTTGTTCCATTTGTTTATAGATCTTTGTGCTAAGAAGTTGTCCAAGTCTTTCTTGAAAAAAATGATGGCTGAGACACCATTAATTTTGTGCGAGTTAGAGAAAATATTTCTGCCATCATTTTTCACATGAATGTTGCATTTGATTGTCTATATTCTAACCAAAATACTTCTTAGAGGACCTGTTGCTTTCAATTGGATGTATCAAACTGAAACAAATATGTAAACATTGAAATATTATGTCCGAAATAGGAATCATCCCAAATTTTCAATCATGAATGGTTACTCAGATCAAGAATGTATGGATTTCTACTTAATGTTTTTGTCCGATCTTACTATGAGAATGAAAAGACCAATGAGAAATTATTGAGAAAAGTATGAGAAAAATAAACCCAGTTTTCCATCAATTCCTCAAACAGGATGAATTCTCGGATCTTATATATTTAAGATATAAAGCCTTCTAAAGCGGGAGATGGAACATCACATATTGTTGTTCAACTATGATTTGTTCAATGACTACATCATTTAAGAAAATTGAACATGTATATCTTGTATCCTCTCTTTGTAATTTTACATATCTGTTAAACTATTTATTGTTTTATCTACAGGGAACATAAAGAAATGATAAATAGAAAGCACTATTCTTTATCTTTATGAAGGGGAGAGACTTTTCATAGCAAAGAGTTTTCTACATGGTTGAAATTGAAGGTATAAATATTGCAGTAATACATAAATAAAATCAATATTTAATCATATTTAATATTTTTTTTATATTTTAGGTATCGATTTTTCTGGAAAACTCTATTTTTTAGGAAATAAGAGTTTTGGATTTTGGTCCTAATACTGTGGTTCATTAATGTAAATCAACTGTGATCAATGGGTACATATTTATTATCACCGAGTAAGAAAGGAACATGAGAACACCACATGATGGTGTTAATCTTACTGCAACAACAGACTGTTATGACAGTGCATCAGATATTAGACCTCATTTTGAAAATATAGCTTATTATGGAGTCATTGAGAAAATAATAGTATTAGATTATTACTCTCATGGATGAGACATGATGATGAAATTCCAATGGTTTGATTCGATGATGAGGCAGGGTACCTTTATTAATGATTGTGGATTTCTTATTATTGACATGACCCACACTATTGATACTAATGAACCATATTTATTGGCATCAATGTCGAAACATGTTTTTTATGTCAAATATCATCTTTGACCAAAATTTGGGGTCATTATTGAATTAATTCCAACACATGTATTTTATGATGGTGTTGATGGAATTGAAACCATCCCTACTGCCATTAGAACCAATCCATTTATTTCTTATGATGACTCTAATATCTCAATAGTCAGAGTTGATTGTGAACCCAAATTTTTTGTGGGAAATATATAGAATCATTCATCTATGTTATAATTTTTTTGGGTTTAGCTCGACTTGGGTTGTTAAGGTTTGTACAATTAAAATTGATTTAACATTGAGTAAAAATATTTTGTTTCCAAGTTGAACTATATTATAACTTATGAAACCATCATTTATAACTTGGTGAACATTAAAATACTTTATTGACCTTGTATAAAATTACTATAACTCTAAGACCCCCTTTAACATTTCAATGCTTTATTGACCATGGATTCTTGACCTGAGAACCCATGAATCCCCCTATCCCCTCTCATATATTTTTCTGGGTTATACACTTGTTATCCTTGTCTAATTACTTCCATATTTGTTTTGAAAATGTATTAAAAGGAACCTATTGAAGAGATGAAACAAAAAAGGGTGACATAAAACAATTGTTGGATGGATGAGATGGGAAGTTCTCCACTAGTTCCTGTTGTGAGTATTATAATTCAAAAATATATATTCAAAAAAAAAAAATTCATGTGATAAAATTTTTTAAATGTTTTTGTAGGATCCAACACTAAGGAGACAATTATTTGAAGAGAAACCTAGTAGTGGAACAATTACTTATGCCAGTGGTATGAGGGAAGGTGGTACAAGAGATAAGTGATCTAGTCAGCGTACCAGATTAGACTCTCCCCCTCCCACTGACGTACCATATATCCCACATTCCGATCCCGGTGTGTCATTAGGGACACGAGGGATATTTATGCCTCCCATGTTTTCACTACCCTTTTCATCTGAGTCTTATCATCCTTCTATACCATATCTGATTATGATTCCCACGCCTCATCCATATCATGAATTTTTCCATCCATCCATACACTCTTCTTTTACTTATACTTCTTTCGTTCTGATCTTCTATATTGCATCTTCTTCGACTCCTGCTCTTCCATATTCTGTGCCTGCGGAGCATACACTGGGACCCACTCCACCTGTACAGGGTGTTCCTTCAGTTTCTCCGGATCCAAAGGCACCCATAGATCAGACTGCCTCTTGTATATTTATAGAACCCTAACAAATTTTTACACCATCATTTTTTATAACGAGTATTGATATAATATATGTTTTTCTTCCATGACAGATACATTTAGTGATAGGAGGTTGGGGAAGGGGAGTACACACATGGGTGGGATGTAGAACCACCGAACATAGTCGATGATGGACTACAACGAAGACAGTCAAATGATTGAAAAAATAGGGAAGCAATGTCATAGTTTTTTTATGACACTTGCCAAATACTTCTACATCATTCCCATCAGCCTGCTCTCATGGAGAAAGTTTCCAAAAAAAGTCAAGGATAATGTTGGGCAAAAATATGGGAAAATAAATATATTTTATTTAATGTAATATATTATTTTTTAATTTAAATGAATTAATATATTGGTTTCAGCGTCAGTTTAATTTCCCCTATGGTGAGGGTGCACAGAAAACACGTCTAAAGAAGTTAGGTGAACTTTGGAGAGCCTATAAGCACGAGTTGAATATTGGATAGCATGATAGGTTTTCCATAGAGTTAGAGGTGGTACCTTTCATGGATTCTTTACAAATAGAATAGTATTGAAAAATGATTACTCATTGGACTACTATCAAGTTTAAGGTATTAATCACATTTGACATATTTAAATTAGAATTTTCATGTTTTGAATTAATAATACGTTTTTTATTATCTAATTTTATTTAGGAATCACCGGGAAAAAATAAAAAAACCTTGATGCTAAAAAATACCTCCACACATTTGGACGTACTATGATGTCATATCATGATAGGAAGCAGGTATGACAGTTTTTGATTATTTTTCTGTAGGACTTGAACTTTCTATTGTTTCCTCCATAATTTATTCAATTTATAATGATTTCATACAATTTTATTTATGAAATTCATTATTGTTAACCTATTTTTAATAATTTTTTCCTAAATTAAATGTCATTTTAGGGTCCATAATTGAATATTTAAGGATGTGTGCCTCGAGAAAAACTATTTTTCTCGAGTATAAGGAAAAAAGATGGAAGTGGGGTAAACGAACCGACACAGTAGTAAATTGTAAGTTTTTTTCTTGATTTAAACATTTAGTATCTATTTTGTAACTTAATAATCTATTATATATTTTTAATAGGATAATTTAGTGGCCCTTAATGCCCAAAAACATAAATATTTTGGGCTAAATGATCACTTACATCAGGTGTTGTGGTATGAGCAGCCCGGCAGAGTACGCTGTCAACATGAGAATAGAATAGTTCTGACGAGGTATTGGACCTCTTAAGGTACTAGTTTTAGTTCCATCGATTTGGAACAAGTGAAGGAACATACCAAAGAGGTTGAAAAAAGGTACACACTGGTGGACGGACAATCTTCTAGGGAAAACACTAAATTTATGAAACTGATGAAAGTTTTATGTTCAATATTTCCACTGGTGGTCATCATGGCTTGGGATGCATATATGTCATTGATGTGTTCAACATATATTCCCCCATGTGTCAGTTCTAGTGGTGGTAGATATGATTTCATTCCTCAAGATGACGATGGAAAGGAAGAGGCTGAGGCCGAGGATGATGCTGTGGATGAGGGTGGGGAGGAGGCTGAGGCTGAGGATGGGGGCGAGGAGGAGGGCGGTGAGGAGGTTGAGGATGAGGGTGGGGACAATGATGGGGATAGGGATATGGATTAGTATGAGTATGAGGTTGATGATGAGGGTGATGATAGTGATAGTGATGATGGATAGATTGATAGGTTACGTTTTTTACTGATATTACTAACATTTCATGTTTAATGATTTTTTTCTAATATAATATATGCGTGATTAGGTAGGTCACATTATCTTTATTTATTTATATATAAATAATTAAACATGACTTGATATAGAGGTATGTATTCTATGAATTCTCTTCTTAGTTAGTGGTCTATATTTTTTATGAAACCTTGTCTTTTAAATTTGGGTATAGTTTGAGGTAAAATATGTCACCCAACCTATAATACTATGGTATGTGTTAAGGGTATGGTATGAGGTTATTTTTACCAGAATATTCCCCATTAAAATTATGCTTAATCCATGAATATATTGGAGGGATCCACCAAATGGATTTACTCATTATAGGTTTCTTCAGTCGACCTATAACACTTAATAATATAAGAATGTTCAATTCATGAAAAGTGTTATTCATACAACTTTTTTGAATCAAGGATTCCCCATAATCATCCTTGACAATGGCCATCATTCCCATATGTACAGTGGAATATTTCTCATATAAAAGTTTATAATTCTGAAAAGTCTATATATTTGATAGAATAGACCCAATAATATTTAATAGAAGGTTCATAATATACTCACTATATTCAGCATGCAAGATTATATCCGTGACATTACTGTACTGCATGTGTCTTCCATATTCTAGGGAAAACCACATTTTTTGAAGTCCCATAATGCATGGTAAAAGTCACATGATGGGAATAAGTAATTTATATCCTCTTCACCTTGAAAAAAAATGTTTTAGGAAGAGACATTTTGATATCCCGTTTTTTTATTTGACCTTGTGTGGTAAATCTACATTTCCAAATCCTCCATAGAAGGAGAAACTAAGATGAATGGATAAAATAGTATTTTAATTTGGTAATCCATATTGGTGGCCTATTGGAACCACAACATTCCATATTTTATAACTCCCTAGCATTGAAGTTCCCATGCCATTTTTGTTTCCATATGAGGGTGTCACAATCCATAAAATTTTACCTCTAAATTTTCAAACTAATTTGGGTGGGAAAATGACCATCAACACTGGAGATTTGTGAACCTATGAGAACCAATGTAAATAATAAACCAACAAAAACAATTAATTAAAATAAATTTAAAAATATTTTATTCACTTAATGAACTATAAACTCATTGGGTGGATATATGATCCTAAAACGGTTAGTAGTCCACTCTCAAAACAACACAGTGCCTAATTTAATAAAAATCACCAAATTAAAAATCCAATTGAAACAATATATTCATATAAATTTTCTAAAATTTAAAAAATACAAAATAGGTGACATACCTTAATATGAACATCATGAAATAACCATACTCGAAGCTATACAAGTCTTCTTTATAAAATATATTTGAAATCCACATTGAATCAAAGTGATTCCAATATTTTCTGATAAAATCATGCCACTAATATGTATTCAAACAAATCTAAAGTAAACAATGAATAATGGAATGAGTAGGGGAATGGAGATGGAAGGGATTCCTATAGATTTTAGAAATAAAAACCCTCCCACAAAAATCAAGATCTTATAGGGAAGATGGGACTGCAAAGGAAATAAGTGAGGGAATTATCATCCTAAAAATTGACTCTCTTTGTTCCAATACTGCATGAAAAATGGGAGGGTCTAAACCTAAAATGGCTATTCTTCCCCTACTAAAATAACTATTTATGTGCACAATGTAGTGTGACTATAAGTGTCATGGGGAAATACTTGCAATATAGGGTCTCATTCTATTTTTTGATGAGTTTCATGGTGAAATTCCGCTTTTAGAGGGTCAATACACAATCATTTCCACCCAATACTATGTGACTATGAGATTAATGAGTTATCCTAAAAATTTTTAGTGTGACACCTTTCTCATCTATAATTTACTCTTACGTAACAAAAATAAATTTAATCCATTTATTTTAGATTTATGTTAACATGTGGTTTTTCTTTTCTAGTGAGATTATGTGTTGACCCCTTACAATAATAGTGATATAATCCATTAATTCTCTAGGAATAAATTATTAGAGACTCTACCCCATGTCACTTTACCCCTTACTGTAGCATGATATACCATGTGATCCAAAAATTCAATTATCATATGAATTTACCAACCTGTATGAATGTTGTTCCTTAAAAATTCCCTAATATAATTCACATCATCCTTCTGAATCCTTTCGAGTCAACCTACTATAACCATATACTATATCTATAATTAATTCAAACGTGTTTCATAATAAGTTAGAGGAGATATCCTAACAGATCAAACATTATGTGAATTTTACAATGAGTCCATCATTAATTATCTTGAAATCTTTGATTCCAATACCTACCAATTCAATTGTTTTAATACACTCCATCATTGAAATAATGACTGTCTTATTTTTATAAACTAAACTAGTCCATATTATGTTACTAATAATCCCCTGTATCTAATTTATGAAACTTTTTTTCCATCTACTAAAATACAATATCATCATTTTCTCATGATTGTAAATTAGGGATAATTGGTCTATGAAAAATCAATCCCATTAAACAAATTTTCAATGAAAATTCTAGATTAAATACCTATTATGAATGCACCATTTTTTATAATGAAATTTTATAATTCATTTATCCATTTTCATATCTAGTTACATGTGAAAAGTATTAGTCAATCTTAAATCACTATGATTTCATCTAAAATCACCCATGCCCATGAATTCAATTATGAATTCATTTTCTGTATGCCATATTTTTTATTCCATATTATGTATATTAGTCATATAATGTATAAAATATTTGTCATATTCTGTATGAATTCAATTTTGAATTTATATTTTGTATTCCATTTTAGTCATTTATCCATATGATGTATGCCATATTCTAAATTGAATTCTGTATTCCATATTCTGTATGTGTTATACATAATTCAAGTTTGTATGTCTTGAATTCCGAATTGAATACACTGTACATAATTAAAAATACAATATGTATTCATAATTATATATAACACATACATAATTATGTATTCAATTCTGTATTTATTTATTTCATAATTTATAATTCAATTCTGTATGTATTCAATTTAGAATTAAAATTTCAATTGTGTATTGAACAAGGTTACTACAATCTAAATTCTGAATTGAATTATGAATTGAATTATGAATTGAATTATGAATTCTGTATTCATAAGGAAGGATATGAAATTCTAAATTCAATTCTGTATTCAATTATATATGTATTTTATTCAATTCAATTTTGTATTTTTTATTCTAAATTCTGAATTCAATTCTGAATTCTGAATTCATTTCGGAATTCTGAATTCTCACATGCACCACTGTGTATTGAATTATATAGGTAATTTGACAGGGAGAGGTTGGTCGGCCTACTTCTGTGAATTTTGGACCATAAGTCTATACCAATGGTTGTAAACCATTGGTATATGTTTGAAAACTGACTTTATACCAACTGTTTAAATGAAACCGTTGACAAAAGTCTATACCACTGGTTAGTAAACCGTTGGCATAAACCCTGAACTCAATATTTACCAATAGTTTCTTGTAAATCGTTGGTATAAATTTTATACGAATGGATAGTAAGCCATTTGTATTGAAACTAAACTCAATATTTTACCAGTGTTTTACTCAAAACATTGGGAAAAATTATTAAAATGGTATTCAATCCATTGTAAAACACCTAAAATTAAAAATCTACAATGGTTACAAATTGTTGGTAAACATTTATACCAGCGATTAGTAGAAACTTCTCATGTAATGTGCATTCCAGAGTTAAATACTAACGGTTATTCAACAACCATTGGTATGTGTATATCCCAATGCCTTAGCAGTCAAAAGTTTAGACAACCATTGGTATAGTTTATACCAATGGTTTTCCAGCCTTTACCAATGGTTTAAAACCATTGGTATATAACATGTTTCTAGTAGTGGGAATTGATTGAACTTATAAATGATAGACTAAACATGGGAAAAAATTGAAAGTTTCTAGTTTTTGGGATAAGATTATATTTTATGGATCATTTGATATGATTAGATGTTTGAAAAATGATGAAGACCATATCAAGTATGTGATTACAGGTGTGAATGATGTTTAATATTATATTGAGAAAATTAAAATAATAGTTGAAGTTTAACTTCGTGACTCCACAAAATTTTTTGAGAAGTTAAAGAGTTGTGAAAAGATTCCATTCTATTATGGTTGTACTAAATGTACTACTTTTTCATACATATTGGTGCTATATAATTTAAAATCTATAAACAGATGGAGTGACTCTATTTTTACTGTACTAATTTCACTCTTGAAAGATATTCTCCAAAAAGATAATGTGTTTCCCTGCCCAATATATGATGCTAAATGAATTTTTCATTCAATGGGTATGATATCTAAAAGAATACATGCACATATAAATGAATATATAATGCTGTGTAAGGAATAGAAATCAAATAAAAAATTCCCAAAGTGTTGTGGTTCTCGATAAAATAAATATGAATTGGGCCCTATAATAGCTATATGGTACATTCCAATCAATCAAGGGTTTAGGTGCTAATATGGAAGTGAGGATTCTGCAAGACAATTTATGTGGCATGTAGATAGAGGTAATAAATATGGGAAACTTAATCAATAGATAGACTCTCCTTAGTGGGAGAAAATTTTTCATGAGTATCCTGATTTTGGAAATGATTCAAGAAACCATAATCTTACACTATATACAGATGAACTGAAACTTTTTTTTTCAAAGAAGCACTTACAGTACATGACCTATTATATTGATAAATTATAACTTTCCACTATGTTTATGCATGAAACAGTAATACATTATGGAATCTCTTCTTATATGAGGACAAAAACGGGTAATGGTATTTAGGTTTATTTGTCTCCATTAATTTAAGAATTGAAATTATTGTGGGAATAAAGTGTTATGTTGTATGATACTTCTAAAAAGGAAAATTTCATGTTGAGAGACATATTTTATAGGATGATAAATTTGTTTCCTTCTTATGGAAATTTTTTAGGATATAACATTAAAGGAACTCAAGGGAGTCCAATTTTTGAACAAGGTACACAGTCAATTTGGTTGAAACTGTCATCAAATACTATGTTTTTAAAAAATCATAGATATCTACCATGGTTACATAAGTATCAATCCTAGATGAAATTATTAAAGTTAGTTTAGAATAATGTACATCAACTTCTCCAACAATAGGTGATCAAACATTTGATAAAGTAAAATATATGGACACTGCTTTTGGTAAAAAAATAAAAAACCCTTACAAAAATAGGTTGAAAAATAGATTATTTTTTTTTAAAATTACCATAATTTAATTTATTATTCATCATGAATTTTATTGATTTTATTTATTTTGTAAAATGATAAATTAAGTTTTCATCTTGGGGTTTTTGGGGTGATTGTGTTTTTTGAAGAATAAAGATGGTGGCAGACCACAGTTCATTGATCGTGAAGCGTGGAGTTTGCGGACCACATAGTAGTGATACTATGCAATGTGAACCACAAAAGCGGTATACATAATGACAAAAGAAAATTGGAATAAGAAATATTTCCACATAAATGCATTGCATGGACCATATACTAAGATACGCAAACCACAGAGGATGTATGTGGAGAGATTGATGTTTTGCTGATGAGGGAGGTGATTTGAATATTCTAAGAGATCAGTTCTTAGGAGGCATGTTGTTTGTGGAAGTTAGATATTTAAGGTGCATCATGGAAAATTTAATGTTCTATGAGGACCGCATAGCAAGTTCATAGTGAATATTTATCAGATTAAAGTTGTTGTTAATTATGATTAGCATGTTTTGAGGATATATTTTTCAATATAAAGACCCCTAATCAGATCATTGGATAGAGTGAATTTTTATTAGAGAAATAATCACTAGAAGAATTTGGGTAATTCTAATGTAGTTCACAATGGATGATTCCACAAAGGAGTAGTGTTTCTTGAGGGTGGTTTACATGTAGGAGAATGGTATCATGACAGAGGATTCCATGAAGGAGAAAAGTTCCGTGAGGGAGCAATTTTGTGAAGGAGACAGTTCTTGAAGACAGTTTGTGAAAGGAGTTTTCAGGGTTCATTGGTTCATGAGTCATTAATCACCCCCAGATTATAGGTGTCCCAAAAATAATAATAGGTTCACGAGGCATCAAAAATCCATGAAATGGAGGTGGTCCGTGAAGAAAGTTTGTTTTTGAAGCACTCACACCACGCTGTGCATGGTAGATCATGGAGGATGGAAGATAGTTCGAGGAGGGTCTAAAGAAGTTCAAAAAGGGACTAAAACCATTTGTGAAATAAATTTTCTCAAACTAATATTACATGGAAATTTATATTTCATATACTAGGTTAAAAAAGGACATCATGGAACACTCATATATGTGTGTAAAATTTCTGAGATGATTCAAAACAATAGGAATTTGTTATGAGGAGCAGTGAGCACACATTAGCTGAGAGAGTAGTGAGATTTTAAATTGTGATTGGTTGTAAAATAGGAGGGATTGTGAGTCTGATATGAACATTATAAAGGTATTGAGCCTTGGATTATAAGTTATCTACCATAACACTTATTTTTATAGCGATCCTTAGTACTTGGTACATCGACACATTTCTGTTGTATACTCCTTCGACATAGCCTAGTAATGGTGAAACTAGTTAAATTATTGTGTCCCATGCATGGTTTCATTTCTATTAGTATATTTCTAAAGAAAATGGAGGTAATATTTTTTTTAATGAAGAAACAAGATCTGAATGGGTAGTTGTTTTAATCTGTCACACCTTGATTCACCCCCTCTCAGTGTATTTAACCATGTTGGGTCTACAATTGTCATCAAAGATAAAAGTTATTATCAGTGATTTTATCTCAAAGGTTTAAATGGATGTTTTAAACCCCAAAGGGATTTTCATATTTGATGGAAACAATTTTCAATTATGGAAGAATCAGAAAAACCACTACTTTTGATATTTAGGAATGGATGTCTTTACAATATTGATGCATGGAATTTCAGCCAGTATCGAAAGTGGTTATTTTTCAAAATTTGAACGAAGGGAATTAGATGATGACAACATATGAATCAATGCTTTAGTGGGATACCTATCTAATGAAATATATAAGAAGGATATGTCGTGCAAGTCATAACTTTCAATGTTTGAAGAGTTACTAAATATTTATGAGGGTGACTCAAAATTCAGAGAAGAAAAGATATATGTTCTATGGAAAAATTTTGAGGATATTATAATTCAACCTAATGAGTCTATTTATGGATTGTTTTACTAGGTGAATGTTTTTCTAGAAGAAATGTGAGGTCCAGGAGAAATTATTGAAGATGTAAAGATTTTTAAGTTCATCAGGTGAATATTTCCACCTCGGTTCAATCCACAAGTTTCTATATTAGAAGATAAAGATCCAAAGGAGTTGACGTTGGATATATTGCACAATTTATGAGTTACATAGTCGATGAGAAATAAAGATAATGATTCTATGAGAAAATAGAAGTCCAAATAGGTTTAATTCAAGGCCATACAAAATCTCACCATTAAATATGGATAGGAAGAATAAGAGATGAATGATGTCATTTCATTCCAAGTGTAGAAAGCCTACTATTCCATTAAAATTTAACAATGCCTAGTCAGAGGACTTAGACTGCTCTAATATTATTCATAATTTTTGGAATTCTATGAGTCATCACACAGATTCATTTTCTTGTATTATAAAGCTCAAGCATCTCAAACATTGTCTCAAGGTTTGGTGTAGCACTAAATCGAAACAAGTCGACAAGGACATATCCTCTCTTGAGAATGATATCAATAAAATTCAAAACAATACCACCCTTTATGACTTCTCTTTTAACCTTAAAAATGAGGTCAACATTTCTATGAAACTCAACCCCCTTTTGGTTCTTAAGGATAACATCAAAAAATAAAGTCTTCAAAACTAAATGGCTCACTAACGGTGATTGAAACACCAAATTCTTCAATTCCCTGCAAAGAATTAAGAAAGTATGTCATCCCCTTTATTTTATTAAAGAAAATGTCATTATTTATGATTCTGAGACTGCCATTTCAAATAATGCGGTCTCTTATTTTTACAATATCTTCAATGGACCTTGTATTAATAAGAACCTTCTCCCCGAGATCATCCCGTCTTTGGTCCAAGAGGAAGACAAACTTTTTCTATTGAGCACTCCCCTTGATCATTAGATTAAAAATACTGTCTTTAGTCTCAACCCTAATAGTGCGCCAGGACCTGAAGGTTTCAATAATGGTTTCTTTCAACACCATGGGATGTAGTCCATGTTGATGTTTGTAAGCTTTCCAAGACCTTCTTTACTAATGGTCTCATTCCATATGGTCTCAATGCTCAATTCCTTACCCTAGTCCCTAAGGTGGCCATTGCATATGAAGTTCACCTATATTGACCCATTGACATTATCAACTCCCTCTAAAAAATCATTACCAAGCTCTTGGATAACATTCTATCCTCTCTGTGAAACAAAATTATATCTTGGAACAAATTTGGGTTCATTAAGGGTCGTTCTATTCAAGACCACATCTGTTTGGCTTCGGAATCCACCAACGCACTCAATAAAACTTCTAGAGGTGGTAACATTGATATTAAACTTGACATCAGGAAATATTTTGACACAATAGACTTGAGTTTTATTTTTAAGGTTCTTTGGGGTTTTGGATTCAATGATGTTTTCATAAGCAGAATCAACTCCCTTTTAAACTCATCCTATATCTCCATCCTTATTAATTACTCTCGTACGGGTTATTTCAAATGTTCAAAGGGAGTTTGACAAGGTGATTCTCTCTCTTCTATCCTCTTTTCCATTTTAGAGGACTACCTTAGTCTCCACCTTGCCTCCCTAGTTCACCAAAAAAATTATGCCCATCCATGCTACTTGAAATTTTAAAGTTCCGACCCATATTCTTTATGTAGATGACACAATTCTTTTCAATATTGGTAGCAAATGAGACATCTCTAATCTCAAAGATACCTTATTCACTATGAAGAGATCTCAGGTCAATCCATTAGCTGAAAGAAATCATTTATTTTCATTAGAAAAAGTTTTCCCACTTCTAAAAAAAACTACACCATTGAGAGTCTTAGTATTAAAGAAGGATCCCTTACTTTTACTTATTCAGGAGTTCCTATCTTTTGGGGCAGGCCTAGATCTCCGTATTTTAATTTCATCACTAACCAAATCATTAATCAACTTGCTTCTTAGAAAGGAAAATCTCTTTCTATGGCTGGTAGTATCTGCCTTGTGAAATCATCTATAGTTTCCAAAATGGTTTATTTGCTGATGATTTACAAGTGGCCTATCAGTATCCTTAATAAAATCAATCCCTACATTAAGAACTTTGTTTGGATCAGGAGTATCCTTGAAAGAAATATTTTAACTGTTCCCTGGTCTACCTGTTGTAAACCCCTCGAGAAGGGAGGTCTTGGAATCAAAATCCTCAAGCTCGTTAATGAAGCCCTACAAGCCAGACTCACTTGGAATTTAATAAACAACAAGGCTGATTAGATTTCTTTTCTTAAAAATCTTTTTCTGAAAAAAAATAAAAATCAAAATTTGAACAATGTCAATTATTCTCTATGGCCATCCATTATAAATTCCTTTTTCAACATCATGCACAACTCTAGATGGATGGTTAGCATTGAATCCAACTTAAAGTTCTGGCTTGACAAATAGACCGGTGCTCCTCTCAATTCCATGCTTTCTTCTCATACCGCTTCGGATTCCATAAGATGCACCATAAAGGAGGTGATTCACTCTCCTAACTCAGATCTCCCTAATCATATCAATCATGTTGTTGATGGTTACACTTTTTCAAATGATGTTGACTTTATTATTTGGGATCCAGCCCACAATGGTATTCTGGATTCTAAAACATATTACAACAACTTATTCTCTTCTTCTAAAACCAATTTCTCTTGGTTAAACCATTTGATAAACCTTGGATAAAACCTTCTAGACTTAATCTTATCAGGAATATCGCTCATAATCGTATTCCTACTAAGGTTTGTCTCCAATCCTTTAGTGTCTAACTTAGTTCGATATGTCATCTATGCCATCAACATAGGGTGGACATCAATCATTTATTTTTATATTGTTCCACTACAACTGCTCTATGGAATTATATTACTGATATCTTTGACTGCATATGGTTACTAGATGAATCTATTTTCTCCTTGATCAAATGTTGTGTTGAGATGGAATTTTCACAACAAATTAGAAATCTATTTCTTTCTGGAGTTTCAGAGCTCCCCCTTGTTATCTGGTATGATTGAAGTGCCATTTTTCACAAAAATTACTCATTCAATATTAATGCAGGTCGATTGATAATTCTTATTGCTATTAAGGATGCTTCTACGCTTCAAAAACCCCACTACAATAACTCAGTTGGTGACTTAATGATTCTTCAACGACTTGGAATCCAAGGGATCTAGAAGAAGCCGAATCTCTTTTTCGAAGTGTTATGGAAATCCCCGATTCCTAGATGGATGAAAATCAACGTTGATGGTGCTTCCAAAGGAAATCCAGGTCTCACAGGCTATGGGGAAATTTTCCGGGACTCTCTTGGGCATTCTCATGGCTTCTTTTTTGGTGTCTGTGGGTTTGCCTCTTCCCTTGAGGCTGAGATGATGGCAGTGATTCATCCATTCACATTTGTTAAGATAAGATGATAGAATAAAATTTGGATAGAAAGTGACTCTACCACAATTATCTAAGCCATCTGGAATGGTGTGGTTCACCTTGTGGGGTCTCTCATAGTGCATTAGACAAAATGTCTTAACTCGCTACTGGATATTAGATACATTTCCACTCATGCCTATCAGGAATCAAACATGGTGGTGTATGGTCTTTCTAATAAGGGAATCAACCAGGACATTACGTGGAGTGATGACCTTCCAGTTGAGCTTTACCCTTTATATGAGGAAGATTGTAATAAAATCTCCTCTTTCAGGCTCATGTAATCTTCCCTTCCCTTTTTAATAATATTTTGTGTCTTGGTCTTTGGACAAGGCATTGCCTTTAAAAAAAATTCATTCCCCTAAATATAGAAAGAGAAAATGGAAAGTTCAAATGTAAACTCCCACTTTCATAATTTCTATTATGAAAGGATGGACATATTGTAGAAAGGTTACCCAATATGGTTCAAAAAGATGATGAGGATGAAGTTAAAATTGCCATGAAGAAGTCTTTAGACTATGTGAAATGTAAGAAAATGTTTAAAATAAATTTCTTCAAAAAGAATAATATCCTTTAAAAAGAAAATGGCAGTTCATAATAAACTGAAGTTGAAGAGATGGATAAGTGAAAAGATCATCGAGAATTTTTTTTCGTGGAAATTGTTGGTAGCTCCCAGAAAAGGGATGAAAGTGAAATTGAAGGAGAATAAATAGAAGGAAGAGTTGATATACATGCTAAATTACAACATGATATTGAGGAGATAGATGTTTGAAGATATAAAATGAAGAAGTAAAATAAAGTGGTTTGTGATGACAAAATTTATATGAAAAAAGAATAAGATATGTCTAAGATGGAGGATTCAATTGAAAATATTAAGTCTTCAATACTAGAGAACTCAAAAATATTTTGTGAGTAAAAGATAATAGTTTAGGAATAAAAAACATGATCGATGGTTTGAATAACACTGTGAAATATCAAATCAAATGTATTAAATAACTTTAAGAGTAATTCATTATCTAGCAACAAAATTTTAAGTATCAAGAGAAAATATTGACTGCCAGTATGATATCAATAAAGCAGAACATTCCAGTGACATAAAATATAGAAGTTGAGCATATAGTTCTAGTAGAAAATAAGAAATAGTCAAATTAAACTGATAAGGCTAGTATGGGGTGGATTGAAAATTGAAAGCAGTAATGGTTTAAGTTGGACTTCAAGAACTTACTTGAATATTGAATATTGATTTGGGTAAAATTCAGAACTAGAATATTCATAAAACCCTAGGGAAAACTAGTACTGAAGTAGCGACATATAGGAATGCACCCCACATTAGATGTTATTGTTGTGGAAATATGGGTTGCTCAAAAAAAGTTCTGTTCCATAGAAAAAAGGTACTTAAGGGAACATGACTGATAGAGGCAACCATACTGATCTCAATATCTCAAAAACATCATTTTATGGTCATTGTTTGCAGTGTGAAGGATTTAGACACATAGGAAGATATTTATCATCAACAATGTAGAGAAATGTGTTGAAGAAGAGAAAATTAGGTTATAAGAAACATCTCTATCTATTATCAAATGATATGAAAATAGGAAATAAATTTGCAGATCTGCAAGATAAAAATGGTCTATCATGCTCTAAGGATGATCATGATTATCAATCTATACTAGGTATGAAGTCAAAAACATGGACAAAAAAGAAATGTGTTGAGCAGGAAGTGGTTTCAGATATTGACCTTAATGAATCATATCATTCTGGTGTATGGATCCTTGATAGTGTATACACATCCCATATAACAAGTAATAAAGGTCTTGTTACAAGAATTAAATTTTACAAGGAATGTGTTTTCAAATTTGAAAATGATGAAGTCCTGAAGATTATTGCCTCTGGAAAAGATAAATTTGGAGGCTAAAAAATGAGACACGCTGATGTCATAGTTTTCAAAGGTATCAGTCATAATTTTCTTAGTGTCATCCAACTATGTGACTGAGGTACTGATATAATATTTTCTAAGAATATGTGTGTCATCAAAGGATGATATGGTAGAATTTTTATATAGATATAAATAACAACGGGTAATCTCTACTATGTAAGTTGAGAAGAATATATTTGTTCTTTTATTCAGATAGGAAGAAAAAATGTTGTGGCATAAATGACTTGGATATATATTCAAACCATACCTAGAAGATCTAGTCAAATGTTATGTAGCGAATGATCTCCCTAATCTACCATGTTATCATAATCATATGTGAAATTCTAGTAAATAGGTGAAGATCATTAGAAATATGTACAAGGAAAAAGAGAAAAAGTAAACCGGGGTGCTTTAATTGGTTATTGTAGATGGATGTGGACCTATATCATCAAGTTGTATTAACGAGAAGAGGTTTTATATTCTTTTAATTGATAATTTTTTTTGTATGTCATGGGTATTTTTCATTAACCACATGTCAAATTTTTCAGTTGCATAAAAAAATATCAGAGGGATTTTGAAAGGATTCTTGGAAAGAAGATTCAGAAATATTTTACAGATAGTGGTACGAAAATCAAAAATAGTCATGTGGAATTTTATCTTGAGAAACATTGGATAAATCATTAATCTTCAGAAGTAATAAATCCTCAAAAAAATGGAGTAGTTTAGAGGAGAAATATGGTCATCAAAAGTATGACTAAAACAATGCTTATCGAAATGGATTTTCTAGAGAAATTCTAGAAGAAAGAAATATTGAAATTGGTCTATATGTCTAATAGGGATATATTGTGTCTGAAGGAAGAAAATACTCCATACAAGATGTGGTACGAAAAGAATCCGACATTGAAATACTTTCAAATACTTGGATGTAAGTGTTTTATTCTCAATAAAGGAAAAAAATATGAAATTTTATTCATGTGGATATGATGGTATATTTTTTAGACATTTAAAAAAAAGAAAAACATATAAATGTTTCAACAAGAGTCCTAGAATGGTAGTTGAATGAAATGACATCACTATAATAGAGAATGAATATAATCTACTACAATGCAGTGTACAATTTCCTTATGATATTTATGAGGAGGTATGCACCTCGAGGGAGGGAGGGGGTTAAAGTGGAAAATTATTATTTTGAATAAGATACCAATGATGAGAAAGAGTAATTAAAATCTATATCTACATGAAAATTGAATAGTTGAGAAAAAATTAAAAGACATAAACATCATTGGTGATCAGGAAATTTCAGTTCAAACATGAATAATGAAGTTATTATAGCAGGAATCATTCCTCTATTAGGTAGATCTTAAATGATTTCATGAAGTAGATGGAGGTGATAACCGAGTTCATGCTATGAATAAAGAGATTGGTCAAATTAAGAAGATTCATACCTGAGAAATTGTGTTTTGACCAACCAATATGAATGTCATTGGGAACAAATGATCCTCTTGGAAAAAGATGAATGAAGATGGTAGAGTTAACGAAAGAAATAATGATTAGAATATAATGGGTACTCCCAAATTGAGGGTATTGACTTTGATGAAAAATTTCCACCTTTTTAAAGGCTAGAGACAATGATATTATTCTTGGCCATAACAGTGTTAAAGGAGGTTTGAAGTTTTACATATGGACATCAAGTCAGCATTTTTGAATGGGGTTATGGAAAAAGAGTTTTATATTGAGAATCCATATAGATTTATCATTAATGAATATGAGAATAGAGTTTTCTTACTGAAGATGGTTCTATATGGTTTGAAACAATCACCTAGAGAATTGTATTCAAGAAAAAAATCCATTTATGAAGAATCTCAGTTTTCATCGTGGTGGATTTGATTACAATCTTTACGTCAATAATGTTAGTAATCAAAGGATGATGGTTTTGGTGTATGTCATGGACATTATATTTGGTGTATTAGACAAATAATACTTCGAACATTTCATATAATTCATGAAAAGTGAATTTAAAATTACAATGATTGGTTAACTAATGTTTTCCTTGGTTTATGGGCGACACAAGGAAAGAATGACACATTCATTTTTCATTATAAATATGAAAAATAAGGTTTTGAGAAGATTTTTAATGGATAATTATGAGGAAATGCCAGCTTCAGTGGCTACCCAGATGAAACAATCACGGGATGATGAAGACAATGAAGTTAATGTCACAGAATATAAGGAAATCATTGTCTGTATTTTCTACTTGATAGTGAAAAGACCTGATATTGTTTTTTCCACATGCCGAGTAGTAATACATCAAAGAAATTACAAATAAATCCACTTAATTACAATAAAAATTATAATTTGGTATATCTAGGGCATGGTGGATATTTTTATTTTTCAAAATGAAAAATAAAAAAAAGATTTATTGGAATATATAGATATAAACTGGGCCAGGTTAGCAGATGATAGAATATAAATGTCATCTGTTGCATTAATTTTTTGAAAAATGAAGAAATACATATTAATCAGGAAGAATATGAGTAAAAAAAATTTAAATCCATGAATGAAATCATTCAATATAGTGGTGGTTGTATCCAAGCATACAATGATTATCCAAATGACGCACTGCTTCATTTCCCTTCCTTTTGAAGAAAGAGAAAGAACAATCCAAAAATCTACAACCAAGAGAATGGATTTTTTTGATGAGGAAGACATAAGGTTGGAGGATGAATTCATTTGTGTTTATGGTATTGATGAAGTTAAAACCATCAGATTCAATGTGTATATAATTACATCTAGAATCTTTTTTAGAGGTCAGACCAGCAAGGATAACATGGGCTTCAACAACATCGGGTTCCCAAAAAGCATGGTTTAATTCATGTTTGGCAGCGATGATCATTCCAAAATGGTCCTTGAGCATCAATATGATTCCAAAAAAACCACCCTTGGGTAAATATGTGTCTAAATTGATCTTAAAGGTCCCTTACGAAGGGGGATACAATCTAACTTCATCTTCTCGAGCCTCAGAGAAAACATTCTGGACAGTGTCCCTATTCCATCCAACAGTCAAGGAGGTTTCTCATTCAATCCAGAAACCACAAGGTTTTTATATGTGATTAAAAATTGAATCACTCTGTCTATCCATTAAAATCCAATACACAACACAAAGTAAGGAGACATTGTTAGTAGTGAATTTGGAAGACCACATCAACAATAGTAATGGGAGATCCAACGTCGCATCTAGAAAAATCTCCGCAAAATATCCCCACATAGACCAAACCTCCATAGCCCCTGAGAAATGGATGATAGCATGGATAAGGGTTTCCATAACATCTTAACAACGAGGGAATATATTGATGTCCATAACATGGTGTAAGGAGAGTAAATTCAGGGTGGGAATTATACGAGTATAGATCTCTCACCAGAAGTAGTAGATTATTTAGGGGATGTCCAAGTGAAAAAATATTTTCCAGAGCCCATCCTTATCCTCAATGTGGGAATCAAGAGAAATTATGTACCCTAATTTAATTGAATAGGATCCTGAGATATCATTACTCCAAAAGAGATAGTCTTTCCCCACATCAATCACATAGGGGATGCTTAGAATAATCATTTTTATCCCTTTAATTAAACCAAGAGTTAATTTTATCCAAGCACTATCTAGTAATAGTATCATTGAACAAGAAACAGAAAGTGGAATCCTCATATATAGGAAATTCTAGGTATGTATCCAACATGCTATCTTTATCAATCATCCAAGGGTCATTCCAAATGTTGACTTTTATTCCATCCCCAATCCTCTAGCCAATTACTTTATCAAGAAATTTTCATGATCCCCAAATACTTCTCTATAGGAAACTAAGCCATCGTCCAAGAGAGGAGATTCAAAAATTAGAGTGAGGATAATATTTTCCACAAAGAATCTGCACGTAGATGGATGATGGTTGAGTCAAAATGTGTCAGCCCTACTTAGCCTAAAGGGAATAATTAAATAGTCAAGGTCCTGGAAAACCATACCGCCACCCACTTTAGGGGTGCCTAGTGACTTCCAGGCTATCCAATATATTTTGTTTCACCTATTATCTTGTCCTCACTATAATTTGGAAATATGGGAGTGAATTAGATCAAAAATTGCACCAGGAAGCTTGACTAGTGACATGATATAGCTTGGGATAATTTAAAGAGCTTCCTTGATGAGAGTTTCTTTTCCCACTTTAGAGATTGCTCTTGGAGACCAACCCTGGATTTTTTTTTCTCATTTCAATCCATAGAATATGAGAAATTTTATTTCTTTGATCAACCTAGAAACATAGAGATCCTAAGGGATTTATTATGTTTACCAACCATTTGAATTGCTGTAGTAAGACAATGATTCACTCTCTTTTTTGGTGGAACACTAGAGTTGAAGGAAATTTCCAATTTTTCATGATTAATCGCATGTATAGAGGCCCTATCATATAAGTGGATCACATTGAATATAGAAAGGAACTCATCCTGTGATTCCTTTGAGAAAATAAGGTGGTCATCTAAAAAAAGAGATGAGAAATAAGTTGGCTACTCGGGCACACCTTTTCCCCATGAATTGTGTTGGAGGAAGCTGTCATAGAAATACGGTTGGAGAAAAAATCATCCACTAGGATGGAGAAAAAGGGAGAGAGAGGGTCTCCCTATCGAAGGACATGGTTGGGGGTAAATCCTTGTGAAAGTCCACCTTTAATATTTATCTTGAAAGAAACATAACAAACACAGTGCATGATCATATCAATCAATTGTGAACAAAAACCCATTTTGTTCATAAAAAACCATAGGAAATGTCATTTCACAATATCATACTCCTTAGTCATATAAAATTTCAATTCTATAGTCCTTATTTTCAAATCCTAATGTGTTTTCATGAGTGGAACACTTCATGGGCCACAATAGCATTATTCGTGATTACCCTTTTCGCAACAAAGGTGATTTATGTTTCAATGATTATGGAGGGTAGACGTATGCACAGTCAGTTGAATAAAATATTTGGGAAAATTTTATAGACTACATTGCATAAGAAAATAGGTATGAATTCCTAATAAAAGTGAGGTTTATTCATCTTTGGAATGAAAGTTATAATTGTATCATTGAGAGGGAAGAGATTTATTTTCCCTTCCCATATGTCTTTCATGAGGTCAGAAACCTCAGGACCAATAATGTGCCAATCATTCATGAAGAAGAGAGAACATAAACCATCTAGACCCAGAGCTTTTATAGAATGGATATGCTTCAAATCCCGTATGATCTCACCATCTGAAAAATATTTTGTGAGTTGTTAGTTCTTTGCATTAGTGATCAAAAGTTTGATACATCCAGCCACCTCAGTAAATATGGAGGACTCCCCTATAGTATAAAACTTCTGATTAAAAATGAAAATAATATCATGAATTAATTCAACATTGGATTAAATTATTCCATCAGGATATGAGAGGCAAGAAATAATGTTTTTTCGATGCTTGAAGGAAGCCTTCTAGTGGAAGTACTGGGTATTGGCATCCCTTTCTTTAATATGGGCCTCGTGCACTCACATAGCCCCAAATCTCTCATTAATGTTATGGGACACATCTAAATATCCTTGGAGAAAGTTAATTTTAGAAAGAATAACATCAGTCAATGGTCATGGAAAAAGGGAATTTAGTTGTCTCTTAATTAAGTCATAATGCTTTCCTAGTTGAATAGATTTAGTGTTTCACCAGGAACTCATCTTGGAAGCCATCAAATTGAGTTTGGAACAAATGTTTGAGTTTCCATCCTTCCAATATGATCAAAAAAGATCTTCATATTCATGGAATTTTTCCAAGTAGATTTCAAATATGAAGAGTTTCCCATATACCTGGTTGCAAATTCTATGAGAGAAATCAATGAAGACAGGGTAGCGGTTTCATGAATTCCATTCTAGGTGAGAGATATGGAAAATAATGAACATGTTGGTCTACTACACTGAACCCAAAAATCTATCCAGATGTTCTGCAATGCATGTGATTTCTTAGTTACCTCGAAACTCGGTGAAGGGACTACATGTAAATCCAAGGTTATATAGCTCCACCCTAGAGGTCGCATCTCGGAATCCAGAAAACAAGACATAGGATCGAGACACTCCCCCTATTTTTTTGTTCTAAAACATAATATCATTGAAGTCACCAAAAAATATGATAACACCAGATATTCTCAGTCGCAATGAGTAATGAAGATCCCATAATTTACATTTACCTTTTTTAAAGGCCATACATAAAAACCCACAAATGACCATGGTGGAGAAAAGCCATAGTGGATAGATGCAGCCACATGGTTTGAAATGTAGGAGATGATTATGACATCCATTTTATCCTTCCATAAAAGACACAACCCCCCCCCCCGAGTATCCTTGGTGGGGGATCAGGAAGCAACCATAGAAGCCACTCTTGTGTGCAATACCAATGTGGTCCTTGTCCTTCTAACATGGTTTCTGAAAGGAAAACCATATTAGGGTTAATTTTAGCATAGTGTCACTGGAGCATCCGAACCATTTGTGGGTTTCCAAGACCATAACATTTCTAGATTAGTATGACCATTGTAATAGGTGGTGCTAGTTTATTCTAGACTCTTCATCTTGTAATTCGAGAAGGTTCCATCTTCAGCAAGATTCCACATTTTGGGGTACCTTTCATTTTATAATGGTTCCTATAAAGTTATTTTTGATCCAATTGATTCCGTTTAGCCAATATCACTTCCAAAATCGCCTCTTAACTTCCCCTTCTACATACGTGTCATTAAAGGCCTAGAAACTGTGTTGTGGAGAAATCCACAACTGGTTGTATATCCTGCAAGGTGGGAAAATCTTTGAAGTACTCAAGGTGTTGGGGGGGGGGGTCTGAGAATATGTGCTTGGGGCTTGTTAGTGGATGAGGAGGATCCCCAGAGGTTGTATTACTAAATCATGTGGACCTGACCATTGTTATCAAGGGGGAAATCTGGGATTTGTCTATGTTTATGGTTTCCACTGACATTTAATTTGTCAAGAGTTTCTTTGTACCACTTTATTTCTCTAGGTTACATTATTTTTCTTGGATAGGATGGGTTCCAAAAAAAAATGAATTTGATGTGCATGGGGTCCTTTGGTGCAAGGAGATCCTTGGTGTGTGTTTTCTCAATCATGTTGTTTTTATGCCTCAGGGATGAATCATGTTAGCATTTTTTGTGTAGAGATGGACCATACAAAATTACTAGGTTACCTTCCCTTTTTGTCACCATTTCAACACAACAGTTTTCTGAATGTTCCAGGCAACCACAAAAAAACACAAGATTGGTAGCTTTTCGTATTCAAAGGATATCCCGTATTTTGATCCGTCAAGTGTGAAAAAGGTGAATCTCATGAGAGGTTTGGAAACCTTAACTAAATCATTAATCCTTACTATTGGTCCCCAATGGATGGGGTTTGATTGATCCCATTCCATGAAAGTGCCAATACGATGTCTAATTTATTACATCACCTATTATGATCTTCCACTGAAGGGAATGTTAGTTAAACCTGGCTAGAAAGGGGACTTCGAAAAATCAGTATTGAGGATATCTTCTCTGCTCTTCAGGTATTCTAGCATCAAATGATGGTTATTAAATGACCACAAAATCCCTTAGAACACTTTTTTTATTATCTTTCATGTTAAAGAATCCGAATATTAGATGTCCAGCTCCGACTTCCCTTATTTCCACTCCATCATCCACGTACCATACCGATTATAATATTTTTCTCAATGCACCTAGGTTTAATGGTATTTTGGAAATCGGTTTAATGATTAGTAATAGGGACATGTGCCACAGCAAAAAGGTATCATCCCCATTATTGGTGATAATTGATTCTTTCTCTTTATCTGTAAGTAGGATATTTCTCCATCTATTATCCAGATCGTTCTCCATTATAATGGTGGATACTAGATCACTAATATCATGAATACAACAAATCTCAGAAAAACTATTCCAATTGATGAACCAAACCCTCAATGGTCCGGTCCTAGGTGTTAAAAAAAACCTGTCGTTCAGGGGACTTCATGGGATGATACCACCATGAAAATAAACTAAAGTGAGTTGCACCCTCCACGAACTGTAATCAAGAACCCTTCGCGAACAGGCTTCCACAAACCGTCATAGGTGGTTGTTGAAGAATTTGTGAGTAAATCCCTTTTCTTACAGGGTCACCATGAATCTTGGAAGGTGAAGAGCTTGGAATGATTCCCACATACCTCCATCTGCTAGTAGTATCTCCACCACCATCGAAGATGGATCTACGTGGTCTTTCATAAGATGAAACACCATAGAGTCGGAAATCCACTGATCTCGGTAAAAACCCACAGAAAACAAATAGAAATAGAACCAAAATATTATACCTCGAACTGATAGACACCACAATTAAAGAAAAGACTAAAACTAAAGATTCAGAATTGACAAAAACCACATATCACAAACAGAAAAATACAACAGATCACAAACGGACTGCGAACAGAAACCAGATCCATCCGAAATGATTATGCCGATCAAGATCCACTAGATATTTGGATCCTAATCGCACTTCAGAGCTTCTGACTAAGTGGTCTAGATTCCGAGGAAGGATCTAAAGTTATAATCTTTAAAAAAACCAAGACCTTAAATCACAGTTAGATCATTAGGTTGTCTAGTGGGGTAACGTTGCCGTGTGTGGGAACATAATCCTAAATATGAAGATAGTATGGGAGGATCAGTCAATGAGGATCAATTTCAAGCACTGATATGAAGATTAAGGATGCTATAGAAGGATCTCCAAGGGCCCCCCAAACCCTAAGAATTCATAGGATGATAACTCTCACAGCGGGAGAGACTATTTGCAATGGAGGTCCATATTAACCCTTCTAATGTGTTTCGTTATGTCTTGGATGATTGTGTATATTTATTCTAATCAATAAACAAGATTTAATTTCATCGAGAACTAAAAACGATGAATATATTGTGGCCACACAATATTTCACAAAATTATTGTTGATGAAGCAATAATTTCAAGATATGAGAGTTATAGTGAAGTCTCTGATCAGAATCCATTGTGACAATTAATGTTCTATAAATATTAGCAAAATTCTAGCCCCCCACTCAAGGAAAAAGAACATTAAAATCAAGTATCATTTTATCATGGAGAAGGTGGATCAAGGTCCTGTGGAGTTGGATTATGTGCTTATAGTAGTACATGTTATAGACATTCTTACAAAGGCCTTACCCAAAGAAGCATTTGAACATCATCAAATAGCTCATGGAGTTCAATCAACTCCATTTAGTTGAGAAATTTTGGATGTTGGACCCCCTATAACCGGGGTATGATCTGTTTTTCCCTATTGTAATGATATGCGTTATTTACCATGTTGCATACCACAATGAAGTGACCTTCATGTTTGGTGACAATGTGAGAGAAATTGTGGCTATAAAAGAGGATAAATTGTCTTAATCAAGATAGGGGGAGAATCTGATAGGCATAGTAGTGAAGTAGGTGGAATTTTAAACTGGATGGTTGTAAAGTTGTTTGATAAAAAAAATATATCATGATAAAAATATCATGATGAAATTAGTTGAGTTTTTTTTGAGTGAAGTGAATCATTGACAGACTTTAATGCTACTCTTTTTTATCACACCAATCATAGATCACGTGGGATTAGAGTGTGTACTAATTAAATACTTTATCTATATCAAAATCATAAGAATTTCATTTTAGTAGAAGATGGATTAAGCTTTAACATGGTATTAAAATGAGAAGAGTTTTCAACAAACCAAAAGGGGGAGATTGTTGGAAAATATCCTATATGGCTCTATCTTTGTGTTTCTGGGGGTGATTATGTTTGTTAAAAAAACTAGATGATCTCATATCAATATAGTTGGTGTTTCCAAAGAAGATGCATTTTAGGTGGCACAATTTCCCATTGTTATCCAATGTTTTGAAAATAAAATAAGGATTTATATTATATAAAATGAAGGATTTATTCAATGCATTTTTTTATGAACCATGCAGAATGTAATGGAGTACACAAACCATGAAGAATGGTGTTCATAGACCACATAGTAGTGCATTTGTGCTATTTGGACTGAAAATGGGGTACACAGAATTAAAAAGGAAAATTGGAAATGGGAATTCTTCCACATAGATGTGATATGCGGACCACAAACCATGAAACACAAATTTAAAAGGAATTATATCACATGATTGATATCTTCTAGACAAGGGATGTGATTTGAATCCACTACAAGGTCAGTTTGTGGGATTCATGTAATTTTAAAATGTTTTTATTTTAGGTGCAATTAGGAAAATTTAATACGCTATGTGGAGAATATAGTAAGATCATGGAGAAGCATCACCACATCAGAGTTGTTAGTATTTATGATTAGTGGGTTTAGATGAACTATTTGCCTACAAAAATACCCATTAATTATATCATTATATAGAGTGATGTTTTTTTATAGAAATCATTACTGGAAGAATTCAGGTAAGTCCAAAAGAGTTCAAAAGGGAGAATAATGTGAAGAAGAAGTTTTTCAAGGGGGAGGATCCCCGAAGGTGAAGAGTTTCATGAGGGAGAAATTTAGTGAAGGAGATAGATATTGAAGATAGTTTGTGAAATGAGTTTGTAGGGTTCAGTGGTTCCCAAGACATTAGCCATCTATGAAGGAGAGGTGGACTAAAAAGCATCCGAGGTTCGTGAGGAATAATCCATTTTTGAAATAGAGGTGTTCCATGAAGAAAAGGTTGTCTGCGACTCACTCCCACCATGAAGTGAAAGGTAGTTCATGGAGGATATAAGATAATTCACAGAGGATGCAAGGAAGTTCATGAAGGAACTAAAATAGTTCACAAAACAAATTTCAACAAATAATATTATACAGAAAAGTGGTTTTCATCTACTAGGTAAAAAAAGGACTTCATGTCACACTCATATACGTGTGAAAAATTATGAGGTGATTCAAAACAAAATTAAATTTTTATGGAGGGGAAATGAACACACTTCTATTGAGAGAGAAATGAGGTTTCAAATTGTGATTTTTTGTAAACATGGATAGACAGTGAATTCACTATTAATGTTGTAAAGGTAGTGAGCCTAGGCATAAAAGTGATCTAGGTGAAAAATTATTTTGGAAGTGAGCCTTAGTGGATTTGGTACATTGAAACATTGTCATTTTATTCTATTTAAACATAGCCCGATGAGGGTAAACTAAGTGAAATTGTTGTGTCTTGTGAATGATTTAATTTATGTTCATACATTTCTATGGGAAAGTGAGTGAAGTTTGTTTTTAATGATGAAACAAGATCTAGAGGGGTAGTTTTTTTAATATATCATACCCCAATTCACCCCCTTATTAGGGTATTTAACCTTGTTTGGATAACAATTCATGTGGAAAAAACACGCATTTGATAGTGTCATTAGCATATTACTAAATTCACTTGAAAAAATGATGAAGTTAAGTCATAGTTAGGCATGATTGACATTAGGATATGGTAAGGTTTGGTTATAGTGAAGAATGAAAAATGGTCATTTCTTCCTCTAGTTTCTTACACTCTTTCTATGAAATAGAGATATCTGTTTTCAAACATATTGAATAATGTAAAGTTTGTAGAGGGGTATTCATAAAATATAAAGAATACCATGTCAATGAATGATTTAAATCTAAATGGTATGAAATCACATGACTATAATGATTTGATGTAAGATCTAATGCCTATATATTTACACTAAATTTTCCCCAAGAATGTCAGTTATGAATTAACCAAGCTATTTTTCTTTTTTAATGCTATATACAAAAATGGTATAGACCTGGTAAAATTTACAACTAAGGGAAATGAAATTGATGTCATAATATGTGAATTAGAGATGTTCTTACTGATTGAATTGTTTGGTATTATGGTTCACTTGATGGTTAACATGGTAAAAGAGATTTGACTATGTAGTTCTGTACGTTATAGATAGAAGTTCCCCATTTAATCGTATATGAATATTTTTAAAGGGTATGCCAAAATCGAAGTCGGCCAAATGGTTGTATTGTGAAGTGATATGTTTTTGAGGAAGTCATTGAATTATATACCAACTACCCGTCCGATGTGGAAAGAATTGGTCTACCAAAATCTCATCACACCAAGTGGCTCGTTGGTGTATCAATTTCTAGTTTAGATTTGGTAATAATTACTATTATAGTGTGGGAGTAGGCTCACCATTACATTTTTCAAAATAGTTTAGAGGTTAATCCATATATTGAAACCCAAAAAGTAATTATTAGGAATTTTAATCCATTAAGGGATGAAATATGGATATCAAATACACATAATAAATAATTTATAGGAGTGTTTCAGGACCGTATTTTTAAGGTGTCAACTGAAAATACGAATTTAATTTTAGAAAAACATCGATGGATAGATAGAGGAACTAGTGTTCATGTATTATCTTATAATGGTTATGTAATTTATGATTATATGTTCTATAAAAATGAATATGACAAACACAATACCATGAAAAATAGCAGAGTTATAATTGTGGCAAAAGTGATGCATGTATCCGGTACCAAGGACATACATAAAATTTATGTGAATAGTCCTGACTTTGGAATCATCAAAAAAACACGCATATTAGATTATACAACATTCCAAGTGACTATTTTTAAATGAAATTTTGTTTATAAAATGTGTGTAGTTAAAATTTATGAATTGATATTCATGAAAGTAAATTTTAGTAAGGAAGGGTGCAAATAAAAACTGTTTATAATGGAATCATAGGAATTCCAAGTATTTTATGTTCCATATTGTACAAATAAAAAGTGGTCAATTGTTTTTTATCATCCAAAACCACTAAATGGTTATATTTAAATTCAAATGAGGATGAACTTTTCATTGGTACATCGCAATAATTTTGTAGTGGTACCAATGTAGATGGGGTATTTTATGTCAAAAGAGACCATAATGAGGGGATTTGGATACTTGATAGAGGGTCAAAATCCTTTCAATATTTAAAAAAATACATAAACAATCAGGTTATATGTTTTTTTCATATACATTGTGTTAAATACTATTATTATACATGCACTAATACATTTACATTATCTAAATTAAATGTTTAACCACTTATAAAGATAATGACTTATGCACATGATGATGCTCCTAATCTAGAGGAACAACATGTTTCTCAACATGTTGATACTCCCAATGTATAAGAACAACAATGTTATGAATATACGGATGCTACCAATATAAAGGAACAACATATTGATGATGTTTAAGTTGAGGAAATGGTATATGTTGAAAAACATATGTCCCAAAGAAATAAGGGCGCCAAAGCATGAAAATGTTATAAAAAAAATATTATGGTGAGAAACAAAGGCATTAAATTTGAGGTTTGATGGAATGCGTGTGGACAACTTGCTAACACCAAAAAATCTATGTTCAATTGTTACATTGGGCTCATCACTCAAATGTGCCAGCCCATTGATGAATATTCATGGCATAATGTTTCTTCCGTTCTTAAGATACTAATTTGGGAAGATATTAGGGTAACATTATGATATAATTTCTTTATTTTACTAAAAAAATGAAATGTTGATTTACTCTTCGTTATCCCTTATAGAGTGAATTTATAGTAGATATATCCTGAATAAAATTTATACTAATGATCATTGGAAAGGCACATTGAGGCTTTTAGAAAATTCATACTAAGTATCATCTCAAAGATGATAATAGGAAAATAAAATCACACCCACCACATAAGTATACACATATGATACACTAACAAATATGGGATGTGTTTAATGGACATCATGAGGAGACATCTTTTTTGGTACATTGTGAGTAGTAATACATTTCTTTAAAATACTTGTATTAATCAATTTTATTGTGAATTTATAATTTATGAAACATCAAATAAGTGATGAAAATTAGTAACACACCTCAAAACCAACATACCCTAACCATAAAGAAAGGATGGGGGTACACTTTACATGAGAAAGGAACATACGTTAAATATACAGTATTTCTATTATTTGACAAGAAATAAAAATATAATTTTTGTTCATTATTTATATAAATATTAATGAATCAAAATTCGAATCCACTTACATCCCATATAAGGTGCAATGGAAGGAGGCACATGTAAATAAAGATGGAATAATAATAGATAAAAACACAGAAAAGTGTGGGAAACATGTATAACTATGACATAATAATTTTTTTCTTTTAATTGTTATTACATAATAATGATAAATTATTTTCCTTAATTTTTTATCTATCTTAGACATAGGAATATCACTAAGATATACCTGATGAATAAATACTATCAGTGGCCTTAATGTGGCCAAATGACATGTCCGCATCAGAGGTGTGAGTTTTGGGGTGTCACCCCAAACATATTTTGAGAAAATTAAATGAATAGGGGATAAAGATAAGAAATTGGAAGAGTTACTTGCATGATTAGCTTCTATAGAATAAAAACATAATTATAAGTAAGAGTTGCTATAAAATTTCTTGGGAATAAATGAAAGTTAATTAAAAACCCAAGAACAACTACTACATGAAGAACCCCCACCTACACCAACTTTTAGGTGATCCAATCCCCTCAAAGGGATATCTTAGAATAGGTGTTGAATATTTTAATTATTTTTTTCTGTGAAATTTTAATGTCAAAGACACTAATACCTTTCCCATATTGAAATTATATAGTATTAAAATGATTATGATATATATATATATATATATCAACATTTACCCATCACATTGATGAAAGGGGTACTATGTACAATATCCAAGGAGATATTCCACACACAAAAACGTCCAATATGTCATGTGAGGGAGGGAATTCAGGTATCTCATGAGCCGAGCACTGAGCTATCTATTCGAATTGATGATGTTTATATTCATATAGTCTTGAAATATATTGTAACTTATTTATCATGGTCGTTAGAGCTTTTAAAAAATACATTTTCACTAGGAGGTATTAATTTTTAATTTATTTTTTTTCAGGAAAAACCATTAACAGTAAATGAAAAAAAATGAACTAATGAATGTTATTAAAGACAGATAAAGGGAAGGGGTGAAGTGGAATGTTGAATCAAAAAAATCCGAATGATCAAACATACAATTAAATAGATATTAACAAAGTACATTTACCCACCCTTTCTACATTCACATTTACTAGCATTAAATGTTCATTCAGATAAAATGTTAGGAAGTCATTATACAACCACAATTGATTTTGAATAATAGATGTACAAAGAGGCCATTACAGACTATATTGGTTATGAGAATAAAAATTAAATCCTCATATATGAATGGTTAGGAGTATCGGTTTTAAATGTATACATGAGGTGTGTTTTCATGTTTTTTTCCCATAGAGAATCTACAATGTTAATTATGACTAAATACTATTCATAATTTTTACAGGTGTATATATCAATGCTATTTGAAGATAAATACTTATGAATATAAATTTGGACTCATTATTTCTCACATCACATATAAACAAATATTCTTATTAGAACCAAAGAAATATGGAGTAATAGTTAAAAAACCAGCCACCGTGTTTGAAAGAAAACTTATAGATGGTATAATCATCGTAATACCCATGATGCATGGGTAAAACTATACAATTTAATCACATAAAATATATTTTCATTAATTTTAATACTTATTCATTTTTTAGGTAGCATTGGTTACTCATTACAGTCAATTTGGATGCTCTAAATATATATTTTCTAGATTCAATGCATGGATACCCAAAAAATCAAGCACAGATGATGAATTTTATCACTTTTTAAAACCCTGCATGAATCATTTTACAAATAAACATCAAGTAATAAATTTTATATTAAATTTTAATATAAATTCATTTATGAGAGGGAAATGTTTAAATATTATCAAAATCCTGGCATGTGGACAATCCATGAGCACAAAAGGCTACTAACTTCTACGAATGGACAAGTATTAGGGATAATAAAATAACATTAATCTATAAAAACAATATCAATAAAAATTACTGATTTTTATCAATGTTTCTATAATTACTATAATATTAAAATTTGAAATATTGTGATTATTATGTTGAGAAATTTATGAATGATATCATTTTCTATTAACAAACACTCATACCTGATAAATTATTTCGGATGATAATTAATATTACATTTTAAAAATTTATTAATCCTTTATTTATTTAAATTTATATAGTACTACCAGGACTATCGATAGTCCCCATATTCACAAGTGAAAATAGTTTTTAAAAAAAATAAATGGCTAGAATACATGGTTTCATATTGTATAAAAACATCATGGAGAGGTGATTTCCTAATAATTATTTATCGATTTTTACATCATTTTATCTACTTTTAAATTAATTTCATTATCATTTTTATTTGATACTTATTTTGTTATTTTTTATAAAGATCATGAATATGGATGATACTATCATGATGAACTCATGTACTATGATTATGAAATCAACAAGGATGATTAACTCATGATGATACACTTTTATTTTTATTCTTTAATGCATTCAACATTACGGGTTATCAAACAACACTATTTTTTAGATAAACCCAAATTTTGAATGAATTGAAGAATAAAACGACATTGTGTGCTGTGTAAGATTAAAAAAAACTAAATATGATACACGATATTCCAAGTATGACTCGAATTTTATGTTAATATCTTAAAATATACATTTTTGTTCAAAACACACATTACATACTCAAAATCAATAAAAAATCATATTATTTGGACACTTTTGGAAAATGATTCGTAAATCCTTTATGACCTATATGAATCAGAGACACCTCAATATAATACAGGGTGTTACATTAATGATAGAGATGTAACATGTTCAAATATACTCATTCTTGGGAGAGGTTAGACATTGAGGCTATAATTGAAAAAATAGTGATAGGACAATGGATCGTGAATGTACATATACATATTAAAGAGGTGAATTCTTATAACTTATTTAGTTAATTTTTTATCATTTATCTACTATTTTAAGTTTAATTTACTTACCATTGTAGTCTAATAATTATTTATTATTTTCCATAGATACTATTTGAAGTCACTCTTTTCTTTCCACTATCTCCGATAATCCATTAAAGAGATAACATATTCATTTCATATAGAAGAAGAAACCACATACAACCTGAAACATGAAGTGAATCATAAGGATGAATCTACCAAGAGTTTTTTAAATAGTTTAATGCAAAATTATTACTTCACAAAATATCTATCATGAACATTTTGTTGAATTGTGCATAAATAATCTACACACCAATCTGATACACAGAGTACTCAGTATTTCTCAAAGTGTGAGTTTTTAGTTTATAATTTATATTTCAGTTCAAACCATAAACCACAAACTCAAAAATGAGAAAAAAAATCAATATTATTTTGACACATTACGAAAATTATCGATACGTTAGTTTTGACATGTAGGAATCAACTTCACCTCAATCTGATACACGGTGTGTCCAGTATGAATCAAAGTGCGTGTTTTCTGTTTAAAATTGACATTTTCATTCAAAAATCATACCACATACTAAAAAATAATAATTTTTTTATTGTATTGATACTTAGGTAAATGAATCATAAATTATGTGTGATGTATAGAAATCAAACACACCTTAGTTCGATGGATGGTTTGCCTGGTATGACTTAATGGGTTCATTATCAATATAAAATTGACAATTTAGTTCAAAATATTTGTCTCTCAATGAAAACCATGAAAACACACACACATTATCTTGATAATTTAGGATAATAATTTATAAGTCATTTGTGACATGTAGGAATTAGTATCATATCAAAATGACCCATGATTTTACCGATATGAGTCAAAGTTCATGTTATTAGTTTAAATTGATCTTTTAGAAAAAAAAATGATAGGTGATATACTCAAAACCAAGAAAACATATTTGTATTATTTTTATACATTAATTAAACTATCATTATGTAATTTTTGATGTGTAAGAATTATCCTAACCTCAATCTAATACATGATGTGACTGGTATGAATCGAAGTGTGTCTTTTGATTTTAATTTGAAATTTTAGTTCAAAACACACATCACATACTTAAAACCAAAAAAATACATGTCAATTAGTTTTAAAATTTATTAAAACATTATATAATTCATTTTTCACATGTAGGAATTCATGGTACCTCAATCTGTTTTCCACTATGACTAGTATGTGTCCAAGCGTGTCTTTAATTTAAAATTGACATTTTAGTTCAAAACATGAATCATATACTCAAAAACCAATCAAAAAGATTTGAATTATTTTTATACTTTATAAAAATGACCCATAAGTCATTTTTGACACGTAATAATTAAACCTCACATCAATTAGATACATAGTGTTCTCAGTATGACTCAACATGTCCATTATTATTTTAAAATTGTAAATTTAGTTCAAAACATTTTCTACTCATTGAAAACTGAGAAAAAACACTTGGATTATCTTGATACTTTATAAAATTGAATCAAAATTGATTTGTGACATGTATAAATTAGCCTCATGTAAAAAAAACACATGTTGTCACCCGTATGACTAAAAGTCTATGTTTTTAGTTTAAATTGACATTTTAGTAAAACAGACACCTGAAATGCGAAAAACTAAGTAAACACTTATGTATTGTCTTGATATTTTTGGAAAATCATTCTCAAGTAATTTTTGAAGTGCAGGAGTCATCCTCATATAAATATATTCGTGGTGTGACCGATATGAATCTAATTGTGTTTTTTTATTTAAATTTGACATTTTAGTTCAATACACATGTCATGTACTAAAAAAAAGATGGAAAAAATCATATTTTTTTGATACTTTAGGAAAAATACCCAAAATTAACATGTGATGTGTAAAAATCGACTAAACCTTAATTCAATACCTATTGTGCCTGATATGAATCAATGTAGAGACTATTTTTTATGTAAGAGGTTTGAGTATTTCTAGGAATAATTTTGGAGCCAGGTACTTAGACATCGCACAATTCCGAGGCCCGATGAGCCCATAATTAATTTTATAAAAATATTTAATATATTTTTATTATGAAGAAATAATTTTCCAAAAAATTGTGCAATATATCAATAATGGAGTCTCATATCAGAAATATGATACCATAGATGAATTTAGAATATAGATTTTAACCTAGGCGTAACCTAAATTTGGTCAGCGTTGGACATTCGGATGAGTTAGCCATTTCTAGGTATGTTTAATTAAAATAATTTAATAATTTATTTATTTTTTTTATGAATGACCTAATTAAATTCCCTATAAATAGTTTTGTGCGACAATTCTTCAAGAGTCGGCCAAATACCCCTTTCTAGATCTATTAGGAGGAGAGCGTTCTTTATTGGCAGATTGAGACCGGACAATGAACAGTGATGAAATCAAGGTGAATTGATAGGTTTCAGACATAATAGATCATTTTTCTTCACTAGCATATGTTTTCTTGACCAATGATTGACTTATAATTGAGGTGTGATTGGTTAATTGTGGTTTCCACCCCCTTTGATTAAAATATTGAGCATGATCAAATTTATGTTCTTGATCTTTGTTTAAATGAAACATTCGCATGATCCCATGTATCCAAATAAATTATAACTTCAATTTATTTATTATAAATTCCATTATTCTCACCCTGGTTCCCCCGCTATGAAATCATTGACCAGAGACTCTTGAAAAATGTTGTTTTCACCTTTATTATTAGTGTTTTACCCCACCGTTCTTCGCTCTATTCATTGTTGGACCATGAGGTCACGATTTGACATTGAATGGGTTGGTTTGAGTGTGATAGAACCCCAAAATCCATTGTGGTGGCATGAATGACTTGTGGATTGATGGTTTCGGAATGTATTGATAGATAAAGGAGGCATTTTTATTGAACATATTTGTTTAGTACTACAGGCATGATTTTTCGATCGGAGGTGGTTTTGGATTAGATGGGTGATCCCCATTTTCTGGGTTGGCATGTGGAAATGATGTCCATTGTGAAATGATCAGTTCTGAGTAGAGGCCATCCACAAAGTCTCATGGAGGAGGATACTTGGCATTGTATTGATGATGGCCAAACTCAGATATATATTGAGGTGGTTGAACATGGTCAAAACGGAAAGAATAATAATAATAATAAAAATAATAATACTAAAAATTGAGAGGAGATAATAAAATTAAAGGATGTTTGTTATTATTATTATATCAAATAATAATTATGATGATAACTATTTTTCTCAAAATTATAAAATTAGGGTACCAATTTGATAAAGTGGAGTTACCACATGCACTGATCATTTTTATTATATGAAGTGTGTATCTCTCAATTTATTTTTATTAATGATAATAATAAATATGAGATAAAAATAAATGGCATAAAAATTAATAAATAATAAAAAATATGGGAAACCTCATGAATAAGAATTTCCATCACGAGAAATGAGGGGGGGGGGAGCTTGTTTCTTTACATTAGTGAACATAGTAATATTACTATAATGATATAAATAATGATGGAATAATGAAATTAAATAAAGAAATATGAAAAAGGGGAATTTACCATGGGAGCTGCACTATGTGCATGGAAGGGGGGGAAGGATGTGTGAATGAACCTCCCTTGGTCAAAGTTGTTTTAAATATAATAATAATAATACGAAATAATTTATATTCTTATTTTGGTTATAAAACCTTAATTTGGTCGTAAAATCTTAATGAATCCTTGTATTGATTCTCTATTAGCTTCGTGACCCTATAATTGAGATCGTCATTTTATGAACAATGTTGGATACCTTTTTCAAACTCGTTGATTGGGTCAACAAAACCCACAATAATAATAATAATAATAATAATAATAATAATAATAATAATAATAATAATAATAATAATAATATGGAATCTTGTATCCAACGTATCCTCATAATACAGTGTTAGAATGACAAAACATCAATGGCATCACGACCTGGAAATTGAGGAAGAAATTTCACGACCAATACCAGATAATTAATGCAGACTCATGGCTCGGGCCAAAGAGGCACCATTCCTGCGTTATATGGTGAAATGTGACATTTTCACCGGGTCCCGATTTGGGCTAGTGAATAGACTATCTCAAGAATTTTTTCAAGAAGACAATATTTTTGAGATCATTTTGGACATTTGAGGATGTTTTTTAGTCATATAGGTGGAATTACATTTTTTCCCTCGGACCGATGATGAGCATCATGCGTTCTCTAGGATTTTGGTGGAGACACGTCGTGTAGTCCATGTACACACCATATAGTTCAAAATGATTGGGATCCACATACCTATAAGAACAAGGCCAGTTGGGGGAGCATGAACACCTACTATGTGGGTCCCCTCACATGCTGTGTACCCTGATTCCTCTTTTTAGGAAAATTCAACAGTCCGCATATCCTTCATTTGAATTCAGATTTTGGCATGTGAGTAGCCTATCCGAAATGTTTTTTATTGTAGAACGTGATGGTTCCTTGATATATATATTGGGTAATATAATGTAAAATGTTTCAGTCGTAAAATTTAATAAGGAAACACCTTCAGAGTGGTTCCCTCCAATAGATATGGTCCATGGGTCCTCAAAATCTTTCATGTGGTACCCACTAGTAGATTTTGGTAGTGGGACATCGAAGTCTTTCAAGTTGTTCCCTATAGTAGAGTTGGGAAATGGGTCCTTGATGTATTTTGAGTGGTTCTATCCAGTTGATATGGGTAGTTGATCCTCGACGTCTTCTGAGTGGTACCATCCATTAAAACTGGGCAGTGGATCCTTGATGTATTCTGAGTTGTACTCACTGGTGGAGTTGGGTAGTGGGTACTCGAGGTCTTCCAAGTGGTACACTCTAGTTGAGTTGGTTTGTGGGTTCTCAATTCCTTTATATTGGTACCCAGCAGTTGTAATAGGGCACATGTCCTCAACTTTTGAGTGGTACCCTCTAGTAGAGCTGTGCAGTGGGGCCTCGACACCATCAGAGTGGTACCCCTATTTTAGCATGATAAAAATCCTTAACTTCTGAGTGGTACCATCCAATTTAGTTTGGAAGTTCTTCCTTTATTATTCTAGAGTGAAAACCCCTATGTACTAGGGAACAAGTCCTCTACTTCGAGTTTGTGGCCCCAATACCATGGACCCCAGTGAAGAGGCATGTTTAGACTTGTTTGTATACCTCTAGATAGAAATGTGAGATGCTGGTCATCATTGATGGACTTTTGGAATTTTTGGGTACTCTCATTCCTTGAGAGGTAAATTTTTTTAAGGTATGCCAAATTATGTTTGTGTTTATCTTCTTATGGTTAGATGAGTATACTCTGATTCTATAGGTGTCGAAGATTCTATGTGTGGTGAATTTACTCACCATGTTGATCCCAATTTTATTTGAGGAGGTTACTCTTCCTATTGAGTTGAGCTATGATATGTTTAACCCCTTACCCTCATGTTTGGGCTTCATGGACAGAGAAAAAATATATACATACATACATATATATATATATATATATATATATATATATATATATATATATTCTTCTATATCAACACCCATTAATTGGATACTCTTTATCCATGGGGGGTGAAGACGTATGGGGTATGCAGTATGCTTTCCATGTTTAACTTCTCATGATTTTATGAGTCTAATATCCTCCTATAGGCAGTGAAGACTTGATAAATAGTTCTTATAATCACCATGTTGGGTCCCTTGTATTTGGATGAGGCTAATTTCACTCTTGGCTTGGTTTGATCTTTTTTCTTTGAATGTATTTTGCATATACTATCTTACTATTCTAGGTGTAACTATTAATAATTTCCATTTCTCTTTATAGGAATCCTATTGGGTATGTATATTCTCACCCCTACATGTAATTTTCCCACATGTGTCGTGTCTTATGAAAATAATTGAATGGTCGATAGTGGATTTAGAGGAGCTCAGGGACACCTTTTTCTTTGACCTCTTATTATGGTCGGACCTTGGAGATCTCGTGTAGGGAGATTTCAGCAGTTTAATTTTCCAATTTGTTTTAGGTTGGGACACATATTTCGGGTTGGGAATGTACTTTTACACTTTACCTTTCAGTTTTTACTACTATAAATTTTTACTGTCTAGAGTTTTTGTATATATGGTTGTTCGCTTTTCTTTTTTGCTTCATGTACTTTTACATCATCTGCACCTCTTCATCAAGATAGATGTGTGGGAGATTAATGGTACTTAGGAAAAAACCTCTCCAAGTTAGTGATGCCTTTGGAACTTGTCACCACACTCTAGCCTATGGAGGTGGGGTTGGGTTAGTTGCAGCTCAAGCCCCAGCTGGGGTCAGGTCATGACAGATTGGTATCATAGGAAGTTCATTCCTTTTGACATTTTTTAGTATAGTCTCTTTATAAGGAGTTGGTTTGAAATTAGGGAAATAGTGTCAAAGTGTCTCAAGTGTGGGTCTCATTTCTAGGAATCTAGTGATGGAGTGTCTGGAAAACATATCAATTCACAAGAACCTTGACTACCTACTTTTCAACTTGGCACATTGAGACATTTTTTGCAGGGATTAATGGTACATGTATCGTATAATATATTGTCTTTGACTGTCATTATTTACTCAACTACCCAATGTTGATATATATATATATATATATGTTCATTTGACCATGGTATGTCTTGATAACTTTTGAGATTCTTCACATTGAAACCTAACCTGGTTGGCCACTCCTGTATCTTGAAGAAGATCTAATTAGTGATGAGGCCTCAGTTCACAATCTATCCCATGAGATATTTTCCTCTAGAAGGGAAGGTAGCAGCACCCCCGCCTGTCAAGAAATATTTGGTACCAGTATAGAAGGATGTGGATGTGTGCAAGATTAGTGAACTCTGAAAATTCTAGTGCTAGAGGTCACTTAGGTTGCATGATGAGCCAGATCCCCAGGCATCCATGAATTATAGGTTTTGCTTTAGTGGGTGATATGAGTTTTCAGACACATGAAGATCTCAACTAATCAGATGGTTTCACTCATAACAAATGATCATAGAAGATAGGTACTTGGTTTCGATGGTACCAGTTGATGAAAAACCTATGTTGAGTTCATATTTTTGGTTTCAGAAACAAATATCACCTAGGTATCGTGTTGAGACATACTCCCTTATCGGGTGAATGAGGTTGGGAATGACCCTGTGGTTTGGAAATCATGCTTGGTTTGGATCCATTTCTATGGTGTTCCTTATTGTGAGACTTCCCTAGAGTGATTCAGGGTGTCAGTAGAGCATTGTGTTTGTGATTTTTGGTGTTGATTCAGACATCCAAGAAAGAGGTACACTTCCCCCACTTAGACAGGTTCATGCGACATAATCTAAAACCATACAGGAAAGTCAGTGCCATTTCAAAGTGGATAGTATCGAGTTTGTGGTGGATGAGTTACTTTGTATTATGTGTTTCAGTTCTTTCTAGTGTGTAAAGGTGTTGAATAAATCTCTAGTTGAGGTGAACAAGTTGTAAAGGGGATAGATAGCTTCTGGAAGTAGGAGGTTGTGGCTCAATGGCTTCCAGTGTGGTTTGGGGTATGATGTGTGTCTTCACTGCTCTAGCTACAACTATAGTATGGATTAAAAAGCCCCATTTACCTCTTCATAACCCATGTTTGAGACCTAGTGATACTAAATGAGACCCTTTCACTCGAACCTTTTTTTGAAGGCCCTATAGAGAGGGTCATTGGTTGCATGTTCCTACATATGGTACGACCTTAGTCTGTGAGGGGAGAGAGCCTCACACAAAATCTTTCTATATAATTAGTGAGATCCTATGATGTTTTCCCTTGTATGTACCAGTCATTTACCATCCATACTTAAATTTTTTCTACCAGTGATCTTGGTAGTGATTCTAGGTTATGGGACAGAATTTTTCTCCTTGATGAGGAGTGATCTCCAGATGGAGCATGATGAGCTCATTTGTAGGGGGTTATAAACGATTCAATTGTTGGCTAGTATTACCCCTGGAATGGCGGATGTTGTGTACTCCCAACATCATGCAATGATTGTGGGGGTTGATGTTTTCTTTCCTGAGGATGTGTTGGGTTTACCTCCTCACCATGAGATTGACCTCTATATAGTCATTCACTAGGGACAATATGATGTTTTCGCTAGCACATCAGAAGAGATATTAGTATATTTGGAGGACTATAAGGGTACAGATTTGAAGGACCCATTGTGTTAACTTGGTAACCCATGAAATATATTCCTAATAGGTAGATAAGATAGTAAGGGTAGGTGTTGTTTGGCCTCAACTGATCTATGTGACAGGAGGAAGGGTATCCACCCCTGAAAATCATTGAGTTCTTCGACCAGTTGTTTGGGGTAAAGTGGGTCTCACAGGTTTACCTTAGGATGGGTTATCACCAACTCTTTTTTTAAGAGGTGGATATACTGAGAATGGATTATTAATGTCTATGTGGTTTCTTTGAGTTCTTTTTGATACCCTTTTGCATATTGAATGCCCCAATAGATTTAACATGACTTATGAGCTAGATCCTTAACCCTTCTTGGATCAGTTCATGGTAGTCTTCTCCATTGGGGTCCTTGTGTCCTCTTTGTCAGGATTGGAGCACACAAGACACAAGTGGATTGTGGTAGAAATTATCTAGGAGTGTTAGTCGTATGATATCTCTCATGGAGTTAGTTCTAGATTCAAATGTCAACCTGTTGGGAAATGTAGTTTAAGACATAGGAGTGAAAGTGGAACTTATAGAGGTTGAAGCAACGTGAGCTTGAGGGCCACCAAAGGCATAGTAATGTCAGTAGATTCTCACAATGAGTTTTTTCATCCAATATTGTCAATCAAGGTGAAAAAGTAGTCAACCTATTTATAGTTGACCATTGTGGGTGAGGATGGTAAAGCATACCTCCAGTCAATGGGTTTTACCCATTCTCTTCCATAGTGAGTTAGGGAGGCAAAACATGGGGATATCGAATCCGAGATATTCCATGACCATATATCCTTATGATTTTCACCTGATAAATTTTTTGAATAAGGGAATCACATCATCCTTTTTTCAGTTATAGGTAGTGATTCTAGTCACATTATGAGAGGATGTGATGAGGGAGTTTCAAACATCTCCTTTGGATGTATATCATGACGTGGGGAAGATGTATGGATGATCTGGAAGTGGGATAAATATCCCCACCATTCAGTATAGTTTGTGTTTTTGAAGGAAAAAAATCTTTGAATAAGGGAATAATTTAGAAATAATAATTTTTTTTGTATGACTTTGGAATTTTTCTAGGAATATTTTAGGATCTAAGAACTGAGAAGGCACACGATTTTGAGGGCCTTTGATCTCAGAATTAATTTTATAATAATATTAAATATATTTTTATTGAACAGATAGAGTTATCATGAAAAATGGAATATATCATAAATGGGGAGCCTCATAATAGAGATATGAGAACACAGTTGAATCTAGAACATGGATTTTACCTTAGGCACGACCTAAATTCGATCAGTGTAGGACTTTCAGATGAGGAAACGATTTGTGGGTATGTTTTATTACAACAAATAAATAATTTAATTATTTTTTATATCAAACAACCTAATTAAATCCTCTTTAAATAATCTATTATGACAATTTTTCAATGGTTGGCTACATAACCCTTGATAGATCTATGAGGAGGAGAGTATTTTTTGGTAGATTGAGACTAGATGATGACTGATGATCGGATATAGGTGAATCAAAAGGTGGTGGATGTAGCAGATCATCTTCATTGCTAGCTGATACATTTTTCACCAATGATCGATCCATAATCAAGGTAGGACTCCTCAATTGTGGTTTCCACCCATTATGATTAAAATATATATCATGATTAAATTTATTTCCTTGATCTACATTCAATTAAAACCTTCCCATAAGACCGTGTATAGAAATAAATTATTCCTTCAATTTATTTCTTGTTCATGGAATGGTTCTCACCCTAGTTTCCCCATTATAATGTCACTGACCAAGAATTATTATAAAATTATGTTAATCAACTTTTTATGGGTGTTTCCCCCCAAATTTTTCAAACTATTCATCACTGGACCACTGGGTCATGATCCGAAATTACATGGGTGGGTTTGAGTGTGATCGAACCCCCATATTTGTTGTGGAAGAATGAAGGATGTGTGGATTGACGGTTTGGGAATGAATTGATACATGAGTGGGATGGTGTTTAGTGAACGGGTCAGTTCAGTACTGTGGGTTTGAGTTTTTTATTAGAGGTGGTTCACGATCTGATCGATGATCCCCATTTTTCTGGTAGGCATGTCCTGTGCAGCCTGATTGGATCGATTCTGAGAAGAGTTCATGCATGGAGTCTCAAGGTAGATGCTACTTAATGTGGACTTAATGGTGGATGGATTGGAATATCTGACGAGGTTGTTGGATGTAGTCAACACGGAAAGTGTAATTATTAATATTAGAATTATTATTATTAATGGTGGAGAGTTAATAAAATTCAAGGATGTTTTGTTATTATTTTTTATCAAATAATAATAATAATGATAACAATTTTTCCTTCAAAATGATAAAATTGGGAGGCCTATATGAGAATGTGAAGTTACCCCATGCGTTGGATATTTTTATTAAATGAAGTGTATATTTATTATTTAATTATTTTTAATGATACTAATAAATATGAGATAAAATGAAATGGAATAAAAATTAATAAAAAAATATGGGGTACCTCATGATAAGGCATGTCCAGTGTGAGGAATGAGGGGTGGGTGGGGGGATTATTCCTTCTCCATTAATTAACATTCAAATATTATTAAAATGATATTAATAAGGATGGAATAATGGAATTAAAGGAAAAAAAATGATAAAAAGGGTACTTTAACATGTGAGTTGCGATGTGCGTGTGGAAGGAGGGGGGGGGGAGGTGTGGCTGTCCCCCTCCATTGAAAAACGTTTTTTAATAATAATAATATAAAATAATTTATATAATTATTTTGGTTATAAAATATTAATTCGATCATAAATTATTCATCCATTCATGGAATGATGCGCTGACAACGACATCATGACCTTGTAATTGAGATGGTAATTTTATGTCCAATGTTGGATACCTTTCTTAGAATCGTAGCTCAGGTTGATGGAATATCTAATACTAACAGTAATATTATTATTTTGGAATCTTTTATCAAGAGTATCCTCATCATACGATGTTAGAAAGATGAACTATCAGTGGCATCGTGACCCTAAAATTGAGGTGGTTGTTTCAATACCAATATTAAATATTTAATTTAGACTCATCACTTGGGTCCATGAAGAACCGATCATGTGTTATATGGAGAAATTTGAACCATTCAATGGGTGCCCAATTTGGGTGAGTGAATGGCCTTTATCGAGCATTTTTTCATGAGGATCACAACAATGTGATCCAATTTGAAATTGTTTTCCTTTTGTAGAGTAATATCAGTGGAAATACATTTTTTCCATCGGAATGATGATGAGCCTAGAACGTTTTCCTAGATTTTGGTAGAGACAACTCATTTATTCCCCACAAACGTTATGTAGTTCTATATTCATGGGTGATGTGTACCACTAGGGACACACCTAGGTGGTGGAGTGGGACTGATCGCTGTGTGGGTCACCTCACACATCTTGTACCCATAGTTCATTTTTTATTAAAATTCAACCATCCATATCTCCTTCACATGAACCTGGATTTTTTCCTGAGAGTAGCATATGTGGAGTGTTTTTATGAATTTCAGGTGATGGTTTTATTAGTTGAGGCTTTATAGATATGATTTGAAATGTTCCAGGAATGACACCTCATAAGGCAACACTCGATAATGAATGTGATCCCACAAGATCTCCAGATAACTTTTGAGTGGTAACTTTCTATTGATATGGGAAGTGGGTATTCGACATATTCACTTTGGTACTCTCTAGAAGAGTTTGGATGTGGGTCCTCAATTTATTTTGAGTGGTACACTTCAGTAGAGTTGGGCTATAGGTCCTTGAAATCTTTCAGGCGGTACCATGCAGTTGAGCTGGGCAGCGGGTCCTTGACATCTTCCGAGTGGTACCCTCAAGTTTATCTGGGTAGTGGGTCTCTGACACCAAAATAGTTATACCCCATATTGTACAAAGGTGATGTTAATTGACTTTTGAGTGGTACTATCTAGTAGATATGAGTAGTAGGTCCTCAACTCCTTCAGAGTGGTACCCCTGTTGCAATAGGGTTTGAGTCCTCGACATTTTAATGGTACCATCAAGTTGAGTTGGGTAGTGGGTAAAAGATTCTTATAGAGTGGAACCCTTATGAATCACTAAGGTGTGATTTTTCTACTTAGTATTTGTTTCCTCCTCTACATTACATCATAGTGACGAGGTGTGATTAGACTTGTACAGATACTTCTGGAAAGATGTGTGAGATGTTGGGAATCATTGATGGACCTTTTGAATTGTTGGATACTCTCCTTCCATGAGAGGTGATGACATGAAGGATATGACACATTATTTCCATGTTTATATTCTCATGGTTGGATGAGTTTACTCTTCGACTATAATTGGAAAAGATTCAACATGTTGGTCATCTACTCACCATGTCGAGCCCCTTGTGCTTGGATGAGGTTACTCATCCACTTGGGTTGTGCTGTGAGATAGAGATACCTTACTCTCCAATTTGGGATTCCTTGACTGTGTATATATATATATATATTATACTATATCCACACCTTAGATTTGATTACCCTCTTTCCATAGGATGCAATGGCATGTGGGGCATTCCATGTGCTTTACATGTTTAGCATCTCATGGTTGGATTAGTCTACACTCCTTCTATAGGTGGACAAGACTCGACATGTAGTTCATCTAATCACCATGTTGATCCCCTTTTGTTTAGATGAGTTAACATTAACTCTTGGTTTGGGTTGATCTGTTCTCATTGACTGTATCTTTTATCTACATTCTTTATATTCCTGTTTTATCTCTCTCTGTCTCTTCATATTTTTGGGCATCTTAATAGGTATATATATAGTCAGCCACGAATGGGATTTTCCATAAGGTATCATGTCTTATGTAGATGGAAAACAATTCAATGATTACATCAGATGAGATTAGGGATACATGATACTTTTGACCCCATACAATGTTTATATCTTGGATATCTCAAGTAGGGATGTTTTAGTAGTTTATTTTTCCAATTTTGTTATGGAGGGGAAAATATTTTGGGTTGGGAATATATTTTTCCCCTTTACCTTTTAGTTTTTACTACTGTACTTTTGTACTATCTAGAGTTTTTTCATGCATGGTTGTTCCCTTAGTTTTTTTCTTCATTTATTTTACTTTATTTTCACTTATACATCGAGATAGATGTATGTGTGTGCATACATGTACTTATAAAATTTTTTCTATGTGTTAGTTATTCCTTCAATGATGTTCTCCATTCCCTAGCCCATAGAGGCAGGCTTAGGGTAGTTACGGCTCAAGACCCAGCTTGGGTTAGGTCGTAATACTCGAAGTGTCTCTTATATGTTTGAAAATTTAATTCTAAACATGTGTTACTAAAAAAACCAAGAAAACTTGCTCAATTTTTGTTAATAATTTATGAAAAGGATTCATATTTTATTTTTTTACATTTGGGAATTAGTTTAAAATAAAAGTGACACAATATGTGACCGGTATGGATCAAAGTGTGTGTTTAGATTTTATATTGACATTTTCTTAATAAAATACACATGACATAATAGAAAATGAGAATACATATTCATATTTTTCTATTAATTTAAGAAAAGTATATTTATGTCATTTTTGATGCATATTAATTATTCGTACATCAATCGGATGCACGATGTCACCAGTATAACTCCAAGTGTGACTTTTTATTTAAATTTTATATTTTAGTTCAAAAAACATTTCACATAATCAATATAAATAAGATTAATTTTTATTGTTTTTATACTTTAAGATAATGATCCATAAGTCATTTCTGACATGTAGGAATCATCTTCACTATATTTTGATGCACAATGTGCCTAATATGACTCAAAGCGTTCTTTATTAGTTTAAAATAGATAATTCTATTAAAAATGTGTATCAGAAACTATAAAATATGAAAACATGCTAAAATTTTCTTGATATATTAGGAAAATTAATCATATGTCATTTTTGATATATAAGAATTGGTTTCATGTCAAACTGATACATGATGTGATTGTTATGATTCAAAGTGTGTTTTTTTCTGTTTAAATTTACATTTTAGAAAAAATGACATGTGACATACTAAAAACTAAGAAAACACATTTTTATTATTTTGATATTTTATGACAATGATCTATAAGACCTTTTTAACTTGTAAAAATTAATCTCGCTGAAAAATGATAGACAATGTGATTGATAGGACTTAAAGTGTGTGTTTTCAGTTTAAATTGAAATCCTAGTAAAAAATACATTTGACATACTCAAAAACAATAAAACACATTCATATTGTTATGATAATTTATTAAAATGAACCTTATGACATTTATGATGTGTAATAATCAACCTCACATCAATTCGATGCATAATGTGACTGGTATGACTCTAAGTGTGGTTTTTTATTTAAAATTGACATTTTAGTTCAAAAAACTTTCCACATAATCAAAACTAATCAAAAAAATTTAGATTATTTTGATAGTTAAAAAAATTATCCATATGTCATATGTGATGTGTAGAAATTAGCCACAACTCAATATAATACATAGTGTGCCCAATATGACTCAAAGTATCTATTATTAGTTTAAAATTGAAAATTTATTTCAAAATGTGCGTCACTTAGTAAAAATCAAGAAAACATGCTCATATTTTCCTAATAATTTAATAAAACAATTCATAAGTCATTTTTTGAAGTGTAATAATGAGTCTCATGTAAAATTGACACATGATGTGACCGCTATGACTCAAAGTGCGTGTTTTGTGTTTAAATTGAAATTTTAGTAAAAAGGGCATGTGAAATAATCGAAAATTAGAAAACACATTTATATTGATTTGATACTTTAGGAAAACAATCCATAATTCATTTTGATTAGTAAGAATCTATTGTACCACAATCTGATGCACGATGTGACTAGTATGGCTCCAAGGGTATCTTTTTAATTAAAATTAACATTTTTGTTAAAAACGCACATCACATACTCAAAAATAATAAAACACATTCAAATTATTTTTTATACTTTAGGAAAATGATTCATAAGTAATTTTTGATGTGTAATAATAAACATCGCTTCAATCTAACGTATGGTGTGACCGATATGACTCAATGTATATCTTTTTATGTAAAAATTATATTTTAGTTAAAAAAACTTACTAAATACTCAAAACTAAGAAAACACATTCATATTGTTTCTATACTTTCGAAAAAGTATACATAATTAATTTTTGATCTTTTTTGAATTATCCACAACATAATCCGATATACGATGTGCCTAGTATGTCTCAAAGATTCTTTTATCATTTTAAAATTAAAAATTTAGTTCAAAATGTGTGTTAGTCACTAAAAAGAGGGAAAAAAAATCTTAGATGGTCTAGATACTTTAAGTAATTGATTCATAAGTCATTTGTGATGTGTAAGAATTAGTCTAATGTTGAACTGAAACACGATGTTACCAATATGACTGAAAGCATATGTTTTTAGTTTAAATTGACATTTTAGTAAAAAAAATTTGACATACAAAAAATCTAGAAACAACTTTAATATTATATTAATTATTTAGTAAAAAAATCCTTAATCCATTTGTTTAGTGTGGGAACTAGCTGTATGTCAAACTGAAAAATGGTTTGACTGATATGACTATAAGTGTTCCTTTTTATTAAAAATTGATTTTTTTTTTCAAAATACATGTTACAAACTGAAAACTGAGAAACAATATCCATATTTTTTGATTATTTATTAAAATGATCCATAATTCATCTAGGATGTGTTGGAATTAGCCACACCTCAATCTGATAAAAGGTGTTCTCGGTATGAATGGAAGTTTCCTTTGTTAGTTTAAAATTAACAATTTAGTTTAAAACGTGTTTTAGTCATTGTAACCTAATAAAACACACTTTTATTGTCTTGATACTTTAGGATAATGATTCATAACTTATTTTTGATGTGTACGAATCAGTCTCACGTCAAACCGACACATGATATGACCAGTATGACTAAAAGGGTGTGTTTTCAGTTTAAATTGACATTTTAGTAAAAAAAAGTCATGTGAAAAACTTAAAACCAAGAAAAAAGATTCATATTGTTTTGATACTTTATCAAAATGACCCATACGTAATTTTTTATTTTTAGGAATGATCCTTACATCAATCCGATGCATGGTGTGACCAGTATGACTCTAAGTGTCTTTTTTATTTAAAATTGATATTTTAGTCTAAAACACATGTCACGTACTTAAAACCAAGAAATCATATTTTTATTTTTTTGATAGTTTAGTAAAATGATCCATAAGTCATTTTTGATTTGTAGGAGTCAAATGCGCCTTAATCATAGGCACATTGTGACTGGTATTTCTCTAAGTGTGTCTTTTTTATTTAAAATTGACATTTTAGTTAAAAACAAACATCTCGTAGTAGAATGGATCAAATGAATTTAGATTATTTTGATACTTTAGGAAAATTATTTATAAGTCATTTTTTATGTGTAAGAATCTTCCACACCTTAATATAATTAACAATGTGCCCGATATGACTCAAAATTTTCATTATCACTAAAAAATAGACAATTTACTTCAAAATGCTTCTCAGTCAATGAAAATCAAGAAAAAAAATACTAAGATTTTATTAACACATTATGAAAATTATTCATAATTCATTTGTGATCTTTATATATAAATATCAAATCAAATTAACACATGATGTGAACGATATGACTTAAAGTGCATGTTTATAGTTTAAATTGACATTTTTGTAAAAATAAGACATGTTACACACTCAAAACCTTGTAAATTCATTCATATTGTCTTGATAATTTAGGAAAATGATACTTAAATCCTTTTTATGTATATAAATCATTCACACATCAATATTATGCATGGTATGATCAGTGTGACTCTAAGTTTTCCATATTATTTAAAATTGACATTTTAGATCAAAAAATAGTTCACATACTCAAAACACAAAAAACAAATTTGTATTATTAAGATACTTCAGTAAAACCATCCATAATTCATCTATATGATTTATGAATTACGCGTATATCAATTCGACACATGGTGTTCCCAGTTTTACTCAAGGTGTACATTATTAATCTAAAATTGAAAATTTAATTCAGAACTTTTTTCAGTCACTGAAAACATAGAAAACTTTCTTTTATTTTTCTTGATAATTTAGGAAAATGATTCAAAAATAACATGTGAAATGTTGGAATCAACCTCATTTCAAACTGACACATGATGTGAATGGAATAACTCAAAGTGTGCGTTTCAGTTTAAATTATTATTTAAGTAAAAAAGACACATGACATTCTCAAAACATAAAAAAAACATTCAGATTGTCTTGATACATTAGGTAAATGATTCTATAGCCATTTGTGTCTTATTGGAATCATTCTCATGTCAAAATGATGCATGGTGTGACCGGTATGACTCCAAGTTCATCATTTTAGTTAATATTGACATTTTATTGATGTATCATTTCATATTTATGATTGATTATTTTACTTATAGTATTACTAAGATAGGAATTGTTCTTTTATAAAGGTGGATTATTTTTCTTGAGTTGGAGTGGTTTTTTTGGAAACTGATACCATGATCGAGCTTTTTTGAGAGGGGGTTGGGTTATATACACAATGAAACCATCTATGTTTTTTGAAAGTTTGTGATAGTACATGCTAAAGTAATTGTACAAAAAAATGTCAGAAATGCCAAAAATGTAGTTCTTTCTTTTATTTGTAATGTAATTTTTATTTCAATTAAATAATGAATTTTACATAGGTAGATGTATTTGGTGATTCAGTGTGCTATAATTTTAACAACACACTAAAATATTAAGAACATTATCAGTGCTTCTTTTATCACTAATAAAAGACCTCCTTTATCAGTGATTTTCTTATCTTTGATAAAGGTCACTCTTTATTAGTGCTTTTCTAGCACTAATAAAAGTGTCCCATTTTTTAGAGTACATAGATCAATATAGTTTTTAGTGTAGATAAAATACTTTTCTATCAATTTTAAAATCCACTTATGTAGTAGTGATACTTTTATTGAAAAATTACAAAAAAAAGAACCCTATGAAAATTTCGACATGCTGATAGAAAATGTAAATTAATTTTTATAAAATTAAAATTTTAAAATTTATAAATTTAAATTTTAAATAAAACCATATAGTATATAGAAATTAATTTATTTAGAATTAAATGTTCTTTTTTCAAATGAAAACCATATTCTTGTTTCGTAATATGATAAAATTATTTTTAATAAATATCATATATGAATGAATATAATTAACATGAATATACATTTATATCATATAAAATAATTAAATAATTCTTTAGATAGATCATAATAAGAAATCATTTTAAGAAAACATGTTTAACCCTAAATAAAACATCTTCTCCTGTTATAAAGTTTTTCATAATAATTTTCTGTGTATATAATTTGATTAGATAATATCACTAGAGTTGTGATAAAGTTTTATATACATATTACATCAATATTTCCTAAATAAATAAAATTTCATCACATGAGTATTTAATTTAAACATAAAAATTCTATATTATTCAAAATACCCGGGTTCCCATAACACTGAATATCAAACTCGAACCCCATCGACATTCCTATTGAGATAAATTCTTAAACTATATATCTCATCTTGAAAATTATCTCAAATGTAAAAAAAGATTGTTAAATTGTGATTTATGTGAAAAAATAATCATTATCAGATAATCATTTATAAAAAATAACCCATGATGGAAAAATTGTCATTTCATCATATAAAATAATCGAGACGTTACATGATGGGTCCCTGACCCATGATTATAGTCATATACTGGAACAAAATATCAATCGTGAAACTTTCATATTGATTCAACTGGAAGACCTCCATTACAACATCTAAGAAATTTTTTTTGACTAAAAAATAAATAATTATAATATAATAGACAAGTTAGATATGTGAGGAAAGTAATGCAACCATCCTCACATCTTTACGCGATCATCCTTCACTAACCCCAATCAACGTCACCCCTTTTTATTCTATTTTTTATAAATTTTATTTTTTTTAAATCACACTTTATACAGGTTCATATGGACTCACATGATTCCCCACTAGAAAGGAGACACTAACCATCACATTGACCCTCTATGCCACCACAATGTACTCTAAACTCACATTCACCATGACCATAAAGGGGTACCGCCAGCCCTATCATGGTCTGAGTCCCTTTTACCAGGAGAATAAATGGTATAATATGAAATAAAAGAGAGAGAGAAAATATAGGGAAGATTAATGAGGGTGGGGGGGATTAGATCATTTAGTTAATTACTATTTTTCATGGGGTTCATCACAAAGTTTCAATAACATCTAGAGGACTAAATATCTCATCTCTAAAAATTCAAGGCACCTGGATTTTTTCCACAATAATACGGAATTATATACCCACAATTATGTTTCCAATTCATCAAGAAAATGATTAACAAAAAATCAATGTTAGTCCATTGATGATGAATATAGTTTCATTTCAAAATAATATATGCAAATAAGAAAAACGAAGAAACATATAAAAAATTATCCCTACCTCATAGAAAATCATCGGCACATCAATCCGTAATTGAAATCATGATTACATTCATTATTATAACATGATTTGATAATTGTTTTTGTTAGGATTTTGACTAGTCTCAATTGATCTATCATCTTTTACTCTAAGAATCCCATATCACTCCTCTATCTTGGGATTCTAATTAAAAAAGTGGATTCTTTAGAGAAGAAACATAATGTAATATATATAGGAGAAGGATCTAGGTATTTTCAATAAATTGACCTGTTAATCAATTAATAAAATTAATATAATTAATTAAAAAACTCACCCCAATGACAACACTAAAGGAATCAAGGCGAACCAATGTTATACCATCCCTAGGGAAAACCCATATTTTTAATTGAACGGTGTGTCATGTTTCCCATATGATGCTCCACTCAATAGATATTGAAATTTTATCATAGATATTCACACATGATTAAAATAATATATTTATTCTTAATATTTTTTTATCAAGGCATATTCATGATCATAATACAATTCTGGTTTAGTCCTACGGTACATACCACACCCCAAAATCAAAAAAATAATAAGATATTTTTTCCGTGGTCTTATGCCATGTAAAATTTACCAATTTACGCATGGATAGGTCCAAAAATCCAAAACTCATAATTGAGCTAAGTATCAATTGGAAAAAAACCAAGACGTTACATCTTCCCAACCTAATACCAATTTATTCCCCAAAATGGAAACAACTATACTTGTCAAATTGGAAATATCACAAACCAACCAATCATTGCATTATCTTACTTCATCTTTAAAGGTTTGTGCTCCAAACAAAATTTGTAAATAATTCACTAAGAGGAGAACATTCTATACCACCCAAAAAGGAACTGGTTCCATCAATTAAGAAGAATTAACTAATAAGAAACTCATATCCATTATAAGCAAGTATTTACATGATGAAGCACCTAAATCCTTTTCTCATCCAAAGGTTATCCCACAACATGGAATGCAACAAAAATATAGAATATCAACATTCATCCCAAAGTTGTTCATCAAAATTGTTATAGCTAGTTGGAGTTCTTATATCCCCATATTTAAATAGTATTATAAATTATTTTTTTAGGAATACCCATCCATTCTGCACACATCACTGTGAACTTCAAAAAAATCCACACTTAAAATGAAAGGGTTGCAAAGTAGAAATATGTTTTTATCCCACATCATCTCCTCTAACATCTTATTATAGAAAGCAACATATACCAATGTTGCTATAAAATTATTTGATGGGGTTATAGTTATTATTATTCAACCTCAACTTTTTAAAAAAAATCCTCCAACTGCATTTCAATTCACATCAGTTTTCACATCACTGCTAAAAATATCCTGGTTGTGTTGTCATCACTAATTTGTTAAAGCTATCAATGTGGGAATTGAGTACAAAAACCATCTCACACATCAATTTAGTATCACACCACTACCCATTGGGTGGCCCAATCCACCAAATATCAATGTTTAAATCCTACAATGTTTATATAACCTTACTCAATTTGTTCCAAATATTAATATAACTCCTAGATCAGTGAAAAAATATAAAACCGCTTGATAAATATTCCTCAATCATGCATATAAAGAGTTTCTATGTAATGATTACACCAATCAAGATCTACTATACATACCACATTAAGGGAATCATACCATAAAGTAGGTATCACTTAGGATTACCATCTCAATATTCACCAAAAGCACTAAGTAAATACAACAATCCACCTTGTAAAATGGATTTCATGATCACCAAGATCAAGGTATCTCTTTAGGTCCATCATTGTCAAAATTAACACCAAAATAGTGGATTTATCATAATAGGTAAGGGTGTGAGGTGACCTCTTATTGATTTATAGTGTGGTTTATTTTCATTTCCATGCTACAAATAATAGATTTGAAACTAGATACTCAAGAACCCCTCCCTAAACCAGACATAGCATCATCTACTAAAAGTATCAACCACCATATCCCTATTGCAATACTTTTATCTCACCAACCACTTTGTATTTATCTTCATTAAGACTAGTTTTACCCCATGAATCTAGATCATACACTATGAGAGTTTACTACACAATAAGTACTAAAATGAAAATAATAGAAAAACTCGCTCATATTCCCAATGGTCTCCTCTACAAATCGATTCCTAGTGTAAGGTTTAGTCCACATACCCAAAAATGTAAATACGCCATCCCTAGTAGTATAGAGTCGATGGTTACTTTATTACATTAATACTAGATACAAGGAATCACATTCAAAGGAGTAAAGAGTTTATAATTCTTTGTAAACTAGATACATATTTGAATCAAACATTATAATTGAAAACATAAAATACAACATATTATTTTATTTGAGCACACTATTTTCCCCTTTATCATATCTCTATATATCATTCACTATAAAAATCCTAGCATCCTAGGAAAAGAAAAAATAATAAAAGGGTGATCTCATATACTCAGTAATGATATACGTATAATAGAATCTATGTAACGCACTGACCCTAGATTCCCAGAGTCGGTACATTATTTTAATAAACTGACATGATTACAAGGAATCAAGTCCTGAAAGACCGATCAGTTTAGCAGTCTTGAAAGTACAAGATAAACTCATAAGGTTTAAATTACATCATAAAATGGAAAACTAAAACAACATTGTTTCCATAGAAAACAATGAGACCCCATAGACTATCCCTGCAGGTCAGTCATAATATACATCTTTGCATCCTGGGAAAAATAAAACATAGAAAGGGTTGAGCTCATATGCTCAGTAAGGATAACAATATAGCGGAAACTTCCATAAATAAGCATAAACATTTAAGGAAATGTATAAAACTAAAACAAAATACTTTTCAACATAAAGTTCATCATAATATGCAAAATATAATTGAAAATAATACCATTTACTTACTCACATGAATATTAAACTTGTCAATTAATCACATGAAATATCAATATCCACTTTCATAATAATGGAATGCATAATGCTAGACTTTCACAACCAAATAGTCAAGTCCTTGTGCCAATACTACAAATACGATTTTGTTAAGGCCTTGTTCCAAGACACTAGTTTTTCTCATGAGACCTACCGATGCATCGAGGAGCTATAGTGATCTACACTCATCACTTACTAAGTCCAATGCATTCCTCATATTAAAGGTTTAAACATAACATAAACATTCGTATTAAAACTGGCATATGAAATGTCAATACTTTACCCATAAACCATGAATGGTATAAAAATAACACATCCATAGTAAAACATATCACAAAACCTTCAATACAATATGGAAGATTTTTATTATAATAAATCAACTTCATACAAGTTTAAAATACATTAAAGGATTTTGACATAGATGAAAATTATTTGTAAAACTCTTTGAGAGAAATATCTCTTTTTCATGAAAACATTTAAAATTAACACAATTTAAAAAAGAATAAATTTAAAGACATTTTTTAATCAAAGTTTCCCATACCACTTTGAAACTTTTTAAAGTAATTAACATTTTAAAAACCTTCATGTACATATAAATAAATCCTTAAAAATCATTTTGAAAAGAAGGACATAAATATGAATGATTTAGAAGAATAAATATTTAAACCATTTAAAATGATAATCTAGTTAAAGAGTCCCTTAAAATATTCCTTTTGAAAATATTTTTATGAAACATGTATGTGTATGATAAAGAGGTCCCAATAGATAATTACATATAAACAACCTCGGATAATGAAGAGATTGTGAAATTAACCCTTACCTTGAACATTCCATTAGTCGAGGGTACATTTAACCTCCTGTATGAAGACCGTAGTATGTTAATAAATTATAATAGAACCATATTAATATTTATGATATCATACATGATTCATGTATGACTTTATACCACCTATTTAATAATAATTTCCATGTTAAATTAACATTTCGGGTAATAATCACTTTCTTTATCGTACGTGTTTTCACTTGTTACTCTTGATTGTATCACTTAGATAAAGATTTAAATACTTACAGAATATAAAACCATATTTATATGTAATATATATTTAGAATATAAATATGTATAATAAACATATTTTATGAAATGGAAAACACCATTTATGGAGATGGTAGTCCGTATATACGCATAAATGTTGTTTCCGTTTTCATATTGTATCGAATGGAAATAAGTGATTAAGAAATATATATATATATATATCTCCAGTAGCATTATTATGTCATATATTACACAGTTATTAATTATATATATTTTATAATCGTCGTTGAATGGTGAACGTGGAAATGAATATCACCACGTTTGTGGAGACGGTAATCCGTACGTAGGCACGAGCGACAATATCATTATTTTGATATTAAAATAATATATAATCGGATGGTATATCATATATAAATATTAATTATCATGTTATATTTATTATTTATATTAATTACACATCATTATTATATCCATACAAATAATAATGTATTGAATAACAATTACACCACAGCGTGGAGACGGTAAGCCGTACATATGCACGTATGGTGACATGTCATTCAAAGGATGTATAGAATAATGAATATGGTTTTAGCATATTAATAATAACATCAAAGTATATAGAATATACTAGAATTATTATTTTAGAATGGAAACAACAAAGATAGAGGAAGTGGAAGAAGAAAGGAACTTGAAAGAGGTGATGAAATATTTACCTCTTCTTCGAGTTCCTTCTTTTGATTTGATCAAAATAGCTCCATAGGTTGGTTTTCTTACCAAAGGAAGGCCTATAGGATTAAGGTAGGACAGTTGAGAGGGTATTTGGGTAGGGTCTGTTTGAGCCAAAAGGCTTTGAAGGTGTGAATTTGAGAGAAGGTGAAGTGCCCTTTTATAAGAGGGGTGAGGGGGACCTTAGAAAAAACTTAAAGTATTATTTTATAATAAATTCCTATTCAGTTTATAATGGCTCAAAATTGACTTATTTTGTGGCTAGGGTGGGTATGGGTCGAAATAATTTCAACCAATAGATTTTAGATAGGTTTATGTCACCATATTAACCTTATCATTTATATTTAACTCTTATTTAAATAGTTTTACATTTACAATGTCTTTTTATATTTTTATATTATATGGTTAATAAACCTACTATAACAATCCAAGAGACCCCCAAGTGGTTAAATATTAATATATATAACCTTATATAAGTCATTTGGCCAAAACATAGATTTTTAGGAATAGAATATCAATTAATAATATAATATTTGTTTTAAAAACTCTTTTATGTCAATTTTGACACTATTTGGTAATTGATTTTTGTAAAACTCATAACAGCATGATTACCTCAAAAAAAGTTAATTAAATAAATCATAACATTTCATATTAACCTATACATTCACGTAATTCATCAAAAGTATTAATTTACATTTATTTGGGTATTTATAACATCAATTATTTTAATATTTCATTAATAAGGTAATTACAACATCATCATTGTGTCATAAATAAATTAAATTATTTAATGTCTAAAAATTATAAATAAAATATAATTATGTAGGAAATATCTTAATATTTCTAATGAATATATATAGTATAATTTATATTGTGTGTAACCCTATATTAAAAATGTTTTAGTTATGAAAACTTGAATTTAACAATTTTAACTCTTCTTTAAATTAAATAGTAATACCTGTCCTAATGTAATCCAAGTGGACCTAAATTATCATATTTTATTCATAATGTTGTTTTTGGTCTAATTACACTTATACAATAGAATTGGGACATGTGTTAGGGTAATAATAATAATATCATTTTTACCCTTAATTACCCTATTTACTTTTAACCGTGGTAAATAAAAGTAAAAAGTTACTATTCAACAAAAATTATTTTCATCTTATTGAACCAAATTTTTCTTACTGATATCAACCATTTCCTTCGGAATTTTTGAATTCAACTCACAGAAGCAGTAAAATTAATTTTTAAGAAAATTTGCAAATGCTCCTAAGAGGTGGGTAAAAGACGGTAAAGAGTTCAAATTTTTTTATATATCTAAACTTATTATAAAATGACTCCAATGAATTAAATTGAAATTATATAGGTATTATGTATCTATTTTTACATAAAATAAATTTAAATAAAATAAATAATTATTTAAATAAAAATTTAGTTTTAAACAATAACTCAGTGTTTTTCACAATTCATAAAAAATTGGACATTTTCAGAAAAATAACAAAAATTCACCCTAAGATAATTTTTATATTCAGAATTAAAAAATGAAGTCTATTTTAACAAATTAAAAATATATAAGTTTCATTTATTAATTTAAAATCAATTCCCGTTGTCAAAACCAAAAGGCGTATTTTTTAATAAATAATAACTATTAAAATATTGACACTTGTTTATGTCCAATTTCAAAGTGAAATTATTTACAATGACCAGAATTGGATTAAGTGATAAATATATAATCTATTTATACTTCCAAACCATTAAATTGTATAATTTAACACTATAAATTATTTTAATTAAGAAAGTTGTTTTATGTAAAAATATAGTATTTTTCACTATTCACCCAAATATGAAAGTTATCAGAAAAACACCAAAAAATTATTGAAACTAAATTTATATGTCCCGATTCTAAATAAGAAGTTTATTTTAAATTTAATATATGAAAGTTTCAAATATTGGATTTAATAAGGGTTTACCATTAAAAGGCGGTAAAAGTGCAATTTTTTTGAAAAATACTTCTTTTATCGGAAAAAATGAATTAGTTCTTAAATTATAGCTAAGAAACTCATAATATGGATTCTAAAATTATAAGGATTATATAAAATTCAAAATTCAGTTAATACTATTCATAACTTCTTTTGAACGGCTAGTTTTGTAAGTTGTAGTGCGCTTGAAATTGGTGTTGTGTAGTGCAATTTTTTGAATTACTTTGAAGAAATAAAGTACTATGAAATTTTGGGGTGTTAAATTCTTCCCTCCTTCAATAAATTGAGTCCTCAAAATTTTAAATTTTTCTTCAAAAATAAATGGTTGAAAATAGAAAATACCTCTGTGGGAAAACCCACATCGGAAATTGGGTTAATAAAATTTAGTCTTAATAAGAGAAAAAAGGAGAATGAAAAAGTCACCAATAAATTATGATCTAGATTATGAGAACATTGGTGAAAATTAGAGACACATAATTGGAGGAAAGACGTAAATATTTATATGGAGTGATTGAGGTCATCAGTCACAAACAATTGTAGAATTGAGGGCCTTAAATCCATCAATCTATGATGATTTAAAATATCATCAGTTCAACAAAACATAAGGTATTAGGATAACACATTTTTAGTTTTATGATCCCTTACCTAAAGTTTAAGAATTAATTTCTTCATATAATAAGAGAAGAAGAAAATATACTTGACAAGTAGAGTTCCATCCTTTAACTAATTCCTACCACAAACTCATCTTCCACTCTAAAAGATTTCAAAAAAAATATTCTATTTATCCGAATTTTATAAGATTCCAAAAATAATGAATTTATAATTCACATATCAGAACTTTTAAAAAAGAAACTACATTATACAATCCAGGACATCACGTAGGCCAGTGGTAGGTGATGCACCCTTGTTGCCCTTCGGCCGCGGGTTCAAGTCTCGCGGCCTTGCCGAACGCGACGGGTTGCCGCCCGACCTCCAGTATGTCTTTTTTATGAGAATCCAAAAAATAATCTCAAACTTAATAAATTCCATCCTTTAGACTTATCCAAAGAACTTATGTCCAAACTCACAGTCCAAAATTTATAAAGAAGGTAAACACAATGAAGATCCTTTTTGACACATAACAACATGTTAACACCTTCATCATGTATTCTTTTAAAACACTGCAATATCCCGAATTAACATAGTACTTTATTGATTAAATTCATGCTCCCTTATTCCTTATAGAATACTGGATATACTTCTTCCATCCAAAAATGTTTTAAACTCAAACAATGATGGAATATAAAAATAATTAATCAGTTTCAAGGTAGTCAAGAATATCCAATATAATTTATCCAAATCAAACATTTATTATTCCAAAATCACTACCTCAGTACCTGAACCATATTATGTTTTATCTTTCTCTCAACCATATATTTTACAAAAATTTAACCTGCTATTGAGTCACTTTCTTGGTTCCACACAATCTCAAGTCCTTAATGAAATAGTATTGTAGTACAATCATTATATACTCCATAATTATTATAACCAATACATCGTTGATACAACACTCAAATGAAATAATTATTTAATAACAATATAAGAACTCTAATCATTCCTCCTCATCTGTGGTAGTATCATAACTTTATTATTATTCAATAGCATCATTTGGGGCATACTCTGATGATTTGGATATTAGTTCGCGTAGTGTCCCAACTCCTTGCAGATGAAGCATTATACATTTGAAACTTTTTTCTTACCCTTTCAGTCACGTACTTGGTGTCCTTTTTCTCCACACATATAAGAAACTCTCATTCCCTCCAGGAAAGTTCCAGGGTGTTTCTTTCCATAGTTATCACATATGGGAAAATTCTTCTTTTCCCTCTTCCCATTATCCATTTTTCTCTCTTCCATCATTTTCTTCTCTTCCTTTCATTCAAATCCAAAGGACTCAGAGAATTCATTACTTATCTTATTAGAACATGATATTATTTCTTCATATGTTGAGAATACATGGGAGACTATTTACCTTCTAAAAGTTGGCTTAATACCATGAAAGATATGATCCTTCTTACTCTTTGGATCATAAGTACTGCTGGAGTTCACATTCCTTATAAGGGGCGCCATTTCTATACAATGGAATACACTAGGTCAGATTATGAATTGCAATGCATAATTACAAACTTGTTAAATACCTAACATAATTTTAAAAGATTGTGAATATAATCTATAATTATAAAATGTATTCTTTGAGAAAGCATTTACTCCCAAATCCTTCATAATGGATTGTAATTAAAATGTGAATTATCCTAAGCATATCCTCCAGGAGTGTCATAACCAAGAGTGCAACAAGGCCCATTTTCGTGCACCAGTTCCTGTTCGATTCAGTCTCAAAGCGGTATTTTTGGGATTTACCCCTAGGTACATCTGTGCTAGTGCCACCTCTACCTGCTCGTATCCAGACAAGGATGTATTTCTTGGAAAACTCACAGAATCTCTACAGTACCAAACTTCTAGGAAGTTCCTCTATACTAATCCTCAAAGTCTATCTTAGGGAAATGTTCTATAATCATTGTTTAACTAAATCTATTTTTGAGGTTGTTTCTAAACGTCCTATGATACAAACTATAACGCCCCGACCCTATATTCCCAGAGTCGGTGCATTATTTTAATACACTGGCATGATTACAAGGAATCATGTCCTGAAATACTGATCAGTATAGCAGTCTTGAAAGTACTAGATAAATTCATAAGGTTTATATTACAACATAAAATGGAAAACTACAAAAACATTGTTTCCATAGACAACACTGAGATCCCATAGAATATCCCTACAGGTTAGTCATAACATACTTCTTCGAATCCTGGAAAATATAAAACATAGAAATGGGTGAGATCAGATGATCAGTAAGGATAACAGTATAGCGGAAGCTTTCATAAATAAGCATAAACATTTAAGGAAATGTATAAAATGAAAACAAAAGCCTTTTCAACATAATTGTAATCATAATATGGAAAATATAAATCAAAATAAATCCATTTACTTACTAACTTGTATATTCTACTAGTCGAATAATCAAATTAAATATCAATAACCACTTTCATAATGATGGAATGCATATTGCCAGACTTTCATATCCACATAGTCAAGGCCTTGTGCCGGGACTACAAATAAGATTTTGTCAAGGCCTTGTGCCAAGAAACTAGTTTTTCTCCTGATACCTATCGATGCATCAAGGATCTATAGCGGGCTCCACCCATTACATACTAAGTTCATTTCATTCCTCATATGAAAAGGTTTAAACATAACATTAACATTTGTTTTAAAATTGGCATAAGAAATGTCAATACTTTACCCATAAACCATGAATTGTATAAAAATAACACATCCACAGTAAATCATATCAAAAAACCTTCAATATAATATATAATATTTGTATCATAATAAATAAACTTCAAACATGTTTAAAATCCATTAATGGATTTTGACATAAATGAAAATGATTTATAAAACTCTTTGAGAGAAATATCTCTTTTTTTCATGAAAACATTTAAAAGTCACACAATTTAAAAAGGAAGATATTTAAACACATTTTTGAATCAAAGTGTCCCATACCATTTTGAAACTTTTTAAAGGAATTAACATTTTAAAAACATTCATGTCCATATAAATAAATCCTTAAAAACCATTTTCAGAACACAGACATTAATGAGAATGATTTAGAAGAATAAATATTTAAACCATTTAAAATGATGATCTAGTTAAAGAGTCACTTAATATATTCCTTTTGAAAATATTTTTATGAAACATGGATGTGGATGATAAAGAGGTCCAAATAAATAATTACGTATAAACAACCTCAGATAATGAAGAGATTGTGAAATTAACCCTTACCGTGCACTTTCCTTTAGTCAAGGGTATGTTTAAATTCCTGTATGAACACCATTGTATTTTATAAAATTATACCAGAACCATATTAATATTTATGATATAATACATGATTCATTTATGACTTTATACCACCCATTTAATAATAATTTCCATGTTAAATTAACATTTTGGGTAATAATCTCTTTCTTTATCGTACGTGTTTTGACTTGTTACTCTTGATTGTATCACTTAGATCAAGATTTAAATACTTACAAAATATAAAAAATTATTTATATATCATATATATTTATAATATAAATATTTATAATAGAAATATATTATGAAATGGAAAACAACGTTTATAGAGATGCTAGTCCGTACGTACGCGTAAATGTTGTTTCCGTTTTCATATCGTATTGAACGGAACAAAGTGATTAAGAAATATGTAAGTACATATATATATATATATATCTCAAGTATAATTATTATGTCATATATTACATACTTATTAATGATATATATTTTATAATCATCATTGAATGGTGACTGTGGAAATGAATCCCATCGCCTTCGTGGAGATGGTAATCCGTATGTACGCATGAGCGACAACATCATTATTTTGATTTTAAAATAATATATAATTGGATGTAATATCATATAAATAGAATAATTATCATGTTATATTTATTATTTACAATAACTAAACATCATTATTATACCCATCCAAATAATAATGTATTGAATAACAATTACACCACGATGTGGAGACGGTAAATCGTACGTACACACGTATGGTGACATGTCATTAAAAATATGGAAAGAATAATGAATATGGTTGTAAAATATTTATAATAACATAATAGTATATATAATATACTGGATTTAATATTTTTTAATGGAAACAACAAAGAGAGAAGAAGTGGAAGAAGTAAGGAACTTGAAAGAGGTGATGAAATATTTACCTCTTCTTCAGGTTCCTCCTTTTGATTTGATGAAAAGGGCTCCTTAGGTTTCCTTTCTGACTAAAGGAAGGCCTCTAGGATGAAGGGAGGACAATTGAGAGGGTATTTCGGGAGGGGGTGGCCGATCCAAAAGGCATTGAATGTGTGAATTTGAGAGAAGGGGAAGTTCCCTTTTATAAGAGGGGTGAGGGGCACCATAGGAAAAACTTAAAATATTATTTTATAATAAATTAATATTCAATTTATAATGGATCCAAAGTGACTTATTTAGAGTATAGGGTGGGTATGGGTAGAAATAATTTCAACCAATAGATTTTAGATAGGTTTAGGTCACCATATAAACCTTATCATTTATATTTAAATCTTAGTTAAATAGTTTGACATTTACCATGTCTCTTCGTATTTTTATATTATATGATTAATAAACTTACTATAACAAGCCAAGAGAACCTCAAGTGGTTAATTATAAATATATATAACCTTATCTAAGTCATTTGGCCGAACCATAGATTTTTAGGAATAGAATATCAATTAATAATATAATATTTCTTTTAAAAACTCTTTTATGTCAATTTTGACACTATTTGGTAATCGGTTTTTGTGAAAATAATAAAAGAATGATTACTTTGACAGACGTTAATTAAATAAATACTAACATGTCATATTAACCTATAAAATTATTTTAATTCATTAAAAGTCTTAATTTACATTTATTTGGGTATTTATAATATCAATTATTTTAATATTTCATTAATAAGGTAATTACTAAATCATCATTGTGTCATAAATAAATTAAATTATTTAATGTCTAAAAAGTATAAATAAAATTCCATTATGTAGGAAATAGTTTTATATTTCTAATGGATATTTATAGTCCAATTTATATTGTGTGTAACTCTCTATTAAAAATGTTTTAGTTTTGCAAATTTGAATTTAACACTTTTAACTCTTCTTTAAATTAATTAATAATACATGTTCTAATCTAATCCAAGTGGACCTAAATGATCATATTTTATTCCTAAGGTTATTTTTGGTCAAATTAAACTTAGCCAATAGAATTGATAAAAATTTTAGTGTAAGAATAATATCATTTTTACCCTTAATTACCCTATTTACTTTTAACCGTGGTAAATAAAAGTAAAACGTTACTATTCACCCAAAATTATTTTCATATTATTGAACCAAATTTTTCTTACTTATATCAATAGTGTCTCTCAGAACATTGAAATTCAACTCACAGAAGTGATAAAATTATGTTTTATGCAAATTTGCAAATGCTCCTAGGAGGTGGGTAAAAGACGGTAAAAAGTTCAAATTTTTTTATATATCTAAACTTATTATAAAATGACTCCAATGAATTATATTGAACTTATATAGGTATTATGTATCTATTTTGAAATAAAATAAATTTAAATAAAATAATTAATTATTTAAATAAAAAGTCAGTTTTAAAGAATAACTCTGTGTTTTTCACCATTCATCAAAAATTGAAAGTTTTCATAAAAATACCATAAATTTACTCTAAGATAATTTTGATATTACAAATTAAAAAATGAAGTTTATTTTACCAAATTAAAAACATAGAAGTTGCATTTATTAATTTAAATTTAATTCCCGTTGTCAAAACCAAAAGGCGTATTTTTTAAGAAATAATAACTATCAAAAGATTGACACTTGTTTATATCCAATTTCAAAGTGAAATTACCTAAAATGATCAGAATTGGATTAAATGGTAAAAATATATTATATTTATACTTCCAAACAATTAAAATGTATAATTTAACACTATAAATTATTTTGATTTAAAAATTTGTTTTCTTTTAAAATTTAGTATTTTTCACTATTCACCCAAATATTAAAGTTATCAGAAAACACCAAAAATTTATTGAAACTAAATTCTTAAGTCCCAATTCTAAAGAAAAACTTTATTTTTTCAAATTGAATATATAAAAGTTTCAAATATTGTATTTAACAAGGGTTCACCATTAAAAGGCGGTAAATGTTCATTTTTTTGAAAAATACTTCTATTATCTGAAAAAAATGAATTAGTTCTTAAATTATGTCTAATAAACTCATAATATGGATTCTAAAATTATAAGGATTATATAAAGTTAACAATTTAGTTAATACTATTCATAACCACTTTTCAACGACTAGTTTGGTAAGTCGTGGTGCGCTTGAACTCAGTGTTGCGTGTAGTGAAAATTTTTTAATTACTTTGAAGAAATAACGTACTATGAAATCTTGGGGTGTTACAATCTATCATTTATAAATAAGGTATAATCAATATTGAAAGGTAAATAACTGAAAACAAATTCCATTTTATTAATAACCTGATCATGAAGAATAATATGGAAGGAATAAATGATGAACAAGTAATGGCATATATATAATCATATAATCTTGAATAATCCATTTAAATAATAACTAATCAAATAACCACATAGGAATAAGTTACTAATATCATAAATAATATATTCATGATTCAAACATTATAAAGATACAGTCAATTCCTTGTGTGATGACATCTTATATATATGGATAGGGCATCCACCAAATACCCAAGATAGTTTTTCTGATGATCTATATTGATGTATCAAGGGGATATAAAATCCTCCACCTACAACTTACTAAGTACAATTCATTACTCATATGAAAGGGGTGAAGCATAATCAATGTATTAATTTTTATTTTCAAAATATCATTAAAAATGTTAATAATTATCCCAATCAATAAACATAATCATAAACCATCTAGAGTAATATAGATAATAGTATGAAAATAGTACATACCTATCCATACTTACATTAAACTGTTACACCCCGAGATTTTATGAAAAATATTCTTTTAATTTAATTGTGTATTGTGTTGTATGCTACACCAAAAGGAGCTTGCACAACACGCATCCCTGACTTGCCTTGCATTACACGCAATCTCGACCTTCCTCGATAGCGTGTTTAGTACGCAATACCGAGTTTCACTAAACGAGATATTATTATAATATTATTATGAACTAGCCGTTATGAATAGTAATACCCACTTTTTGAAATTTTATAAATTTTATCTTTCAAAATGGAATTAATTTTTGGATTCGGAATATCAAAATTATCTTAGGGTGAAATTTTGGAACTTTTCGGATAACTTTCATATTCCGATGAATAGTGAAAATTACTAAATTTTGATTAAAAACAACTTTTTTAATCGAAATAATTAATAGTGATAAATTATTAATTTTAGTGGTTTTAATGTATATTTATAATATATTTTTACAATTTAATACAATGTTGGTCATTGGATGTAATTTCACATTTAAACCAAACATAAACAAGTGTCAATCTTTTGATAGTTATTATCTCTTAAAAACATGCTATTTGTTTTAACGACGGGAATTTATTTTTAAATTAGTTAATGTAACTAATATGTTTTTAATTTGGTAAAATAGACATCATTTTTGAATTCATAATATCAAATATAGATTATGCCTAATTTTTGGTATTTTTCTGGAAACTTTCATTTTTTGATGAATAGCGAAACCACTAAGTAGTAGTTAAAAAAACTAAATTTTTCATAAAACTTAATTTTACCGCTTCTGTGACTGTAATTTCGAAACTCTAAGAGACACGGTTAATATAAAATACTAAAATGTGGTTCAATGAAATGAAAATAATTTTTGTTGAATAGTAACTTTTTACTTTTTTTACCACGATTAAAAGTAAATTGGGAAATTAAGGGTAAAAATGATATTATTATTATCACAACACATGTCCTAATTCTATTTGACAAGTGTAATTAGACCCAAAACAACCTTATGAATAAAATATGTCCATTTAGGCCCACTTGGATAAGATTAGGACATTTATTATTAATTTATTTAAAGAAGGGTTAAAATAGTTAAAATCAATGTATAATAACTAAATCATTTTTAATATATAGTTATATATAAGATAAATTTTACTATAAATATTAATTAGAAAGATAAAAATATTTCCTACATAATGGTATTTAATTTTTAATTTTTATACATTAATCAATTTAATTTATTTATGACACAAAGATGATGTAGTAATTATCTTATTAATGAAATATTGACATAATTGATGTTATAAATACCCAAATAAATGTAATTTGAGACTTTTTATGAATTACACTAATTTTATAGGTTAATATGACATGTTAGTATTTATTTAATTAACTTTTTTCGAACTAATAATTCTGCTATGATTTTCAAAAAAATCAATTACTAAATAGTGCTAAAATTGACATAAAATAGTTTTTAAAAGAAATATTATATTATTAATTGTTATTTTATTCCTAAAAATCTAAGGTTCGGCCGAATAACTTAGATACGGTTATATATATTAATAATAAACAACTTTGGGTTCGTTTGGCTTGATATAGTAAGTTTATTAACCTTATAGTGTAAGAAAACAAGAAGACACGGTAAAAGTTAAATTATCTAACTTAAAGTTAAATCTCAATGATAAGGTTACAATTGATACCTAAACTTGTATAAATTTTATTGGATGAGAGTATTTAGACCCATCCCCACCTTATCTTCAAAATATATCAATTTGGAGCTATTAAAAACCGAATTTAACTTTCTAAAAAAATAATAGTTTTAGTTATTCCAAAGGTGCCCCTCTCCTCCCTTATAAAAGGGCACCTCCTACCTCTCCTCCTCACACCAATTTGAGCCTTCAAGCTCGTCCAACCCATGAAAAATTATCTTCTCCACTTCCCTGGAAACATCCTAGAGGTCCTGGTCTTCTTCAAAGACCAATTTTAGTGCCCTAAGAGGAGGTCTCAAAGAAGCGCTTCAAAGAAGAGGTAATGTCCGTCACCGATTCTTTCAAATTTATTTCTTCTTCCACTTATTCTTATTAGGTTGTTTAATTATGAAGTTATAACATCAGCATCACTAATATACTGACATGTTATTATAAGTATGAAACAACCCTATTTCACCATCTATCCATCCTACGGAAAACGAAATCACCGCGCGTGCGTACGTACGGAAGGCCGTCTCCACGTCGTGGTGTAATCTATTTTACACCACGACCTTACTTGAATGGGTATAATGGTGTAAATAATAACTATATATGATTATTGTAAAGTAATATTGATTCTGTAATATTATACATACACTCCAATAGAATTCCATGATAATGGGAATGATTTTATCGCTCGTGCGTACTGACGGAATACCGTCTCCACGACACGATAAGATTCATTCTCAATGATTAACCATTCATAAATGATTATAAAGTATATATAATAAGTAATCATGAAATATATGACATAATAATGATACTGGATTTTTGTAATATATATGTATGTCATCCAATTAATTCCATTCAATTAAATGAGGAAATGAAAACACCGTTCATGCGTACGTACGACCTACCGTCTCCATGAACGGTGTATTTATTTCCATTTATCGATCTATTATATATATGTATATTATGAATATATATTATATATAAATCATGTTTTATATTCTATAATTAAGTAATCATGATCTAAGTAATCATATGAATAATTACAAGTCAAAACACGGATGACAAATGAAACGATTTTACCCAAAATGCTCTTTAACATGGAATTTACAAAAGAACGGGTAATATAAAGTCATCAGTGAACCATATATGATATCAAAACAGTGAATATGATTCTATAATAAGTCAATGACATTATTGAAATCATTATAAAGGATTTTCGGATACATATGAAGCATATCGGACCTAAGGTAATGGATATTTTTGCAAATCTCATTTTTTATCCGAGATTTCTTATACGTAAGTATTTACGGGGGTTATTGTTATCAACCAAGTCCATGTTTTCTAAAATTGTTTTTATGTATGATTAATTTAATTTTTACCCATTTTATCTTTTAATACATGTTATGTAAGGAATCTTTCTTTTGTTTATGTTACGAGGTACTTTTTGACTTTTTTGAAAAAAGTACGAGAAGAATGTTATTTTTAACTTATACGGCATGAAAGGATTTTTACGGTTTTATAAAGCCTTATTTTCATAAAGCTTCCTCCAAAAGATTTCATGATTATTTTCCAAAAAATCCTTTTCTGTTAAAATTTCATGACATTTTGTGAAAAGAATATGATTTTGAAGAAAAAAGGATATTTTCCTCAAGAATTAATTTCAAGTATTTTATCAAAACCATTTTTCATCTAAGATGACATTATTTCATATGTGTATGTTTCAAGTATAATTTATCTATGATTTACATGGTTTCACTTTTGTTATTATGAAATGATATCCATTTATTTTATATGGATTATGTGATTATGGGATGATGTTTATGAAACCCATTTTATTTGTTGGGTTTTTATGAATGATGTATGTTTATTTTGTGGCACAAGTAAGAATGATTTCATTATGAGATGGGTGAGACCTATATATCCCTACAATGCATTGGGTAAAGATTTATATCTCATGAGATAAACATGGCTGGAACGGTAAGTTAATCCGGTTCAGTATTACAGGACTGGAATGAGGAGTGAACTCGATTCAGAAAGGGACTTTTTCCACTAAGATGGTCTTGGCAGCAATGCCTTGGCTACTATGGAAATCATTACATGTGCTTAATGGATTCCACAATTACATGTTTTATTACCATGCTAGGTTATCATGATTTATGTTCCATTATGATCTATGCCTTATGTACTTCCATGTTTTAAGTCGTTGCTCAAGATTTTGATGTTTAAACATTATGTTAATGTTTTTAAGTTCAATTGTATATGGTATATTTTATTTAATACATGCTTACCCTTACTGAGCATTTGAGCCCACCCATTTTATGTTTTATTTTCCCCCAGGATTAAAAGAAAGGTTTTAGGTAAGGAAACAAAAAGTGGAAGATCTTTATGGGAGATGTTGAAGATCTTTGAACATGATTAGAAGATTACCTTCCAAGTTTCCAAAGACACTAAACTATTACGGTCCTTATGTGTCTATTTTTGTTATGTATTAAGTATTCCGCAAAAGTTATATATTGTCCATGTACATCAAGCTTCGGGTCTCTACATAAACCATCTATAGAAATAATAAATATGTTACTATTCGAGTATATCCTCGACATAAGATTCAATAAAGGACACTGACATAGAAGAAAATACTTTATAAATATCATTGGAAAATTTCATGAGAAAAATACCCTTCTCTCATTGAAATAACTTATTTAAAGTTTAAAATATTTCCAAAATATTAAGGAAAAAATTTATCTGAAAATAAATGTGTATAATTGTAAATTATGTTTCATTAAATGAGTGTTAATGATGGTGGATAATTCATCACATGGCGTATAAGTTAAAAAAACAATCATTTCACACTACTGTAAAAAACGTTAAAAAGTAACTCATTTGAAAAATGAAAAAAGATTCCTTTAAATTAATTTTAAAAATATACATCAAGGATAAAAATTTCCTTAATAAAAACATCCATCAAGGACAAAAATTTCTTTAAAAAGTAATTTTTAGAATGTTAGAATCATTATAGAAAATATTTTTAGAAAACATGGATATAGAAGAAAAAGGAGTTTCAATCGAAGAGAGAAATAAAGTCAGATTTTATTCAAAATAATTTCTAAATAATTTTAAGTAACAAGGAGAGGAGAATGGTACCATAAGTTGAAATGATTATAAATAACTATAGGATATTAAAATACATTTATTTTAATATATAATTATCAAATAATTTCCCCAAGGTATACTTAAACATAAAAAATCTTGAATAATTATGAGATTGTAAAATAAAACCTTAAATCTTGTTTGATTTCCTTCGAAAATGTTTTAAAATCATGTACCATAAATATATTATCATTAAAAATAAATTATAGAACTATACTCTTACATATCATGCCATATGATACTTGCAAGTAATCTTTTATCACCCATTTATTAACAATTCTTTTTATAAAAATATCGGGTCGAATCCTCTTTTTATTATGAAATCAAAGGCCTATTTAAATTTGTGTAGAGGGACACCCATTACACACACCATAGTACCAAGACCATGTGGCCCATGAATATGGACTGAATTTCTAGTGCAGCATCATGTTTGCATCTTCCTTCCAGCATCGCCAGGCCTGCATCATCACATGCCCGCATCAGGCTTGCATCACTGTTTGATCATGTAATGCCTGCATCACTAAGACCATTATAAATTCCAAAGGGTAATGCCGTGATTCAAACCTTTCTATTTTTAAGTAGGTTTATGGGTATTATAGCTTAGACACCACCCCCACTACAAAATTCCATGTTAAAATCACTGTTCTTGGTAAAAACTGTTATTATATATATTATTTGGTTCTGTAGTGAAACACCCCTAAATTATAATAGGAACATCATATTTTATAGAATATATAATATGATACAACAAGATTAGAAGAGAATGTAACACTACGATAATTTACGATCAATTTCCTTTTAAATAAATTCAATTTATTCAATAGCTTGTAGAACATACAACCCCAAATCTAAATAAAAAATAATATAATATACCGTTATAACCTAGAATATAACTTTATGGGTATGAATTGGACTGAATATATTATGAAAATTAAATGGCTTAAATATTTATAAATAAAATTCAATGAATATCTATTTATTGGAAGTAAAATAAGAATCATTTAGAACAAAAAGAAATATTTTCTAAAAAGAAATATTTTTCTAAAAAGTGGTTTTGTTGCACCTTTCACATATATTTTAAAAGTAATTTTAACCAATTTAAGAAAATTTATTTTAATAAATGAACTTAATTTGTGAAATAATCATATAAAAAGTATCTTTTGGTTAATTGTTGGTATTTTTCAGAAAAATTTCATTTTTTGATGAATAGTGTAAAATAAAGAATTTTATTAAAACAACCTTTTTATTTAAAGCATTTACAATCCCCATTTTATTTGCATGTGATTTTAAATGTAAAATCGAATGAATTATATAAATATATATTAATAAAAAAGATACTAATATAAAAACTATTATAATATATTAAGGTAATTATAATCTATTATATCTAGAATTTCCATATAAAAACTTCATAAACTTTTGAAACTTTTCCCTTTGGAAAATCACTTTTTTCATTGTGTCTGTGGGATTGATTTTAATTCCAAATTTTCTAATTAAATTAATGGAATTTAAAAAATATATATTATATATTCTTAATGATCATAAATTATATTATCTAATAATATTAACTTAATTTTTTACCATTACGAATAAAAAATTAATTACCACAGTTAATGTGTAAATGGGATTACCAGGGGTTAAAATAAAAATATAAGGTGTAAAATTACCTATAAACTTTTAAAACACCAATTTTATGAAAATATTTATAATACATATATTATAGGATCTATAATTTTCCATTTTACCTCCTTTTTTAATGTAAGGAAAAAGGTTAAACATTTTTATTTTTAAATATTACAATTGTGACACTCACCTCACTTATAAAAGGCCACCCTATCATATCCATGACACATTTACAAAATTCATTTTAGAGTACATGATAAAAAATTCCTTAAATACCAAATATCATTCTAGAAGCCTTATTTTTTTCATAAATCTGACCTAAGAATCATTTTGGTGAATACAAAAATAAGTTGTCCGAACAAGAGTCAACATACCTAACCGTGCATTTTTTTTCTTCCTCCAACACATTCAATTATAATTAAAATATGATGATATTATAACCCCGCTATCTTCCATATAATTATATGTTATTATTTTTATTTAATAACCTATCTTTTTCTCCTCTTTCATCAAATGAGATATGAAATCATTATTTGTGTGTACAACGGACTACCGCCTCATGAATCAATGTCGTTTGTTTTCTATAACCAGCAATCATAGATGAATATAATGATTTATTTAGTATTTATATATTATATTTATGATATTATTATTCTTCTGGAATTAAAATAAAACATATAACTTTTTACATCTCAACTCGTTTTAAAATAATAACGTCGCTCGTGTGTACGATAGTCTATCCCCTCGCGAACCAAAGTGAAGTGTTTTTTCCATTTCCATTTGAGTAGTATGGTAATAATGAAAGAATAAATTAATATATATAATATATGTAGAATAATTATACCAATTTAATAAATATATCACATATACCTTCTTGCAATCCATTCTTGGGGAGATATGATTACGTCGTTCGTGTGTACAACAGACTACTACCTTACGAAGCGATATGATTTTTTTCACTAACACTTTTCATAGGGGTAATTTGGGTAAATTTAATGAATATATGTGATATATATGACTGAATAATGTCTATATAATAGTGATATATTATTTAAATTCCTTCTTCCAATCTGTCATGAAAATGGAAACAACGTTCATGTACACGTACGACTTTCTGTATTCATGGATGGTGTAGCTCATTATATATATATATATTAACTTTAATGGATTTATAAAAATACCAATATAAGGAATATATATAATATTTATATAATTAATTAAATTCTTTATATTATGGAAACTTGATCAAATTAAGGGGACCAAAAATAAAAAATAAAAACATACATGTAAAAAAGAAGTTATTTACTGAAACAAGATTCTAACATTGAATTGTTAGTAAACAAGTAATAAATTTTCATAAGTAAATTATATATTTTATGATATATATATATACGTATGGTTGTATAATATATTTATAATAAACAAATATTTACTATATAGGAGTCTTGAACATTTAATAAGCAAGTCATAATTTAAGGTATGTGATTTTTGTCTCAATTTTCCTTCTTTGAGACATATGTTATGTTATGAATCTATCTTATTTTAGGAGGTGTAAATACAGACCCTTTGACATGTAATATCATTAAAATATTTATTATAATGATTTTATAAGATTCACACAATGTTATATTTTCATGGGGATTATGATTCAATGTTTCCAATGTGGTAAGGGTTTTATGTTAAAATCTCATAGTTTATTGGGATTATTCATGATTATGATATCAATGATGAAATATTATGATATATCTCTCAAAAAACTCATTTATTTTATCATACTCTGGTTATATCTATAGAATACATGTTTTCCATTCATTTTCCTATATTTATTTAATCAAGAGTAAAAAATAATGTATTTAAGGTAAATCATCTTTATTTCCCTCTCTGGTCAAAACCCGTTTTATTCCAAATACATGTTTTCTAAAAATGTTTTCAAAAAATTATTCAAAATGGTTGTTTAAAGTAATTTTCACCCTTAATTATATTTTTAAAAATATTTTTAAAATGAATCTTCTTGTTATTTTTTGAAAAGGTATTTTTTAACATTTCTTGCAAAAAATGGAAAGGAATCTTTTTTTTAAATTAAAAAACATGAATGGAAATCTAACACCATTAGGTCCACTCAATTTTTTAAAGATTCATTTTAAGTTTTCAAGGTTATTTCAAAAAAAATATTATATAAATTTTCAATATTTTTTATTTTAAATAATTTTTTAAAATGGAATGCCTATTTTCCTTAAGGAATGTTCAAATTGATCTTTTAAAATCATTTTCCATATAATAACACATCCTTTGATGTTACTTAAAGTGAAATGGTTGTTTATTTAAATAATTGTTTTAGTCTTTGTAAAAGTATTTTCATCAGTGATAATAAACTTTGATGTTATGTATTTGTTATAAATTATGTACATATATCTCTAACCTATATACCTAATTTATTCTCCATTATTTTGATGGGGTAATACATGTGTTATGATCATTTCTCAAATTCCATTATTATAAAATTTCCTTTGAATATGATATGAAAAAATACTATGAAAACCATTTTCTTTTAATGGGTAAGTCTTATGTTATGCCTTATGATTTATTTCCTTGATGTGGAACATATAGATAATGAACATGTTATGAGGGGTGAGACTACTTTACCCTCCAATGCATTGGGTAATGTTATAGTATCATGAGGCATAATGAATGCAAGTAGGGAGTAAAACTAATCCATTATTTGAATTTTTACACCATGTGATATTTTCAATGTAGTCTTCCTTGATTCTTGTTTATGTCATGTAATATATTTCTGCCACATTTTCTATGATTATATGATCATATGATACCGTATTATTAAAATTATGATTCTATTTCATCACCCATGTTCCTTATCTAAAATGATATCATGTTATACCTTTAAATCTCATTTTATGCTTTCTTATCATGTTTATTCCCTTACTTGTTTTTTACCTCACCTATTTCTTTATCTATTCCCTAATATTTCCCATGAATATTTATGTTCTCAAATGGATTTTAGGTGATAAATTTGGAAAATAAAATAAGGATTCCATGTTTTATGGGTTAAGAACCTAGTATTCCAAAGATCCAAGGACATTATGGTTATTATGTTCCAATTATTGCATATTTATGTTTAATAATCATATAATATTTTGGGTAAAAGGCTTGGTTCACAATTTTTAGAATCATAGGGAGGTTTAGATAACATTTTGAAACTAATATGGGAAAATTTTAGTGAGATCTCCAGGGAAATTTATAAAGATATGTCTAGGAATATGTTTAAGGATGAGTATATGGATATGGATAAGTATAGAACAATATCTTGGAATATTGGTGAAGTATATAGTGAGTGGTTTCTAAGAAATTAAATCCATGTCTGGATACTACAAGTGGACATGGTGTACCTAGGGTTAATAACTCCGAATAAGGAATATTTATATGGAATCAAATATTATCTGGTGCATGAAAATAGGCCTTTCTTCAATCTTGATTTGGCACCACTAAGGGATATAATTTGAAAATTCATAAAATCATAATGAATCAACATAAATTATTTCAATAATGACCTTGAATGACCTAATTTAAGCATAAGGTATCATATATTTAAAATAAAGTGTCATTATTTAGAAATCATATAAGAGTTTATTCATGATTATTTCATGTACCACTATGAATTTTTTTATTTAAACTATGATTTTTGGTTTTATTAAAGGGGGGAACTAGAAGAAACCTTATTAACATTGAGTATGATATAAAATTTTTCAATGATAAACCAAATGGAATGATTAATGGAGTAAAGGATATTATGATTATACCTAATCAGTTTTCACGATATATGATAAACAAAATTCACCTTAACCAATTCTTGGATGAAAAAAAAAGCGAACAATAGAATTCATTGAGAGTTCGGGTGGTTAAAACCATAAAGGAAAGAATATTAAGTTTTTTATATGTCAGTAATTCTTGAAGAATCACCCCCTGGAATATATAAACGGAAAGAGAAGATGTTTTATGTGTAGAGAAGAAGGAAACAGAGTATGGAATTACTACAGAAAAATGAAAATTTTAGTTAACACATTGGATTAGAATAATGGTTTCCTTAAGGGATCATCAATGGTTTATTGTTATAAATGTGGAAAGTATGGGAATTATAAAAATCAATGTCCTAGGTGGAAATCTCCAGAAGTGGACCAAAAATGTGGTAAAAGTAAATACTTTTGTTGATGATGAAGAGACTACAAATGATATATAATAGGATGAGGGTATTAAGGAAAAGGATTTTGAAGAATAGTTAATAGTTTAAGAATGAAGTAAAATGGTCTATGTACTTACGTATCAGGATTCTGGAAATATATTGTAGAATTATTTTTACCAATTGTATTTTAGTTATAAGAATAATGAAATATCTAAGGATTGTGTTAATTTTGGAAGAATACATGTCTCTCTATTAGATAAACATAGGAGTTATGTATATAATCATGGTTTTATGAGTTTAAGGTTTATTATAAGTTTAAAGTCTTATAAAACACTTTTTTGGTTTAAGTAATTAGATTTCAAGGTGAATAATGATACTTTAGGATATTTTTTATTAACTTGATGTATATATAATCTTTAGGTTTAATTTTATGGATTATTTTGGAATAATGATATTTTAGAGATGTAAGCTAAAGGGATTTAAGGTGATACACTTATAGAAAGGATTAAGTTAAACATTGGGTGTTACTACTGTAGTGTTAAGATATTTATGTATTATATGGGAATGATTGTGCTAACCATTTTGGTTTTATTAAAAATAGAAGGAATAAATTATTACTATTTTAGGGATTATATGATCCATTATAAGTTTATTTTATATATTTAGGCAAAAAAAATACATACTAAATTCTAATAGTTTGTAGAATAGATAAGGTGTGGTGTGAATTATTGATGGATGAAATTATATATTTCATTTGTCCTTAGTCCATATAGTAAAATAATCCATCAACTATAAGAAAAGGAGCTTGAAACAGAAATGTAAACCTATAAACTTAATATTCATTGGATCTATGATATTTTAACTCATCATTTATTTATATTTTTGAGGTCCCAAACTTTCCCATGATCATTCACTTTTTTTGATCAATGATCTCTATCACTACCCATAACTATTTACACTTCTCTTCCATGTACATATATTCAATTGCCACCAATGTTTTTCTATGTGGAAGAATAGTTATGTGATGACTCTAATACTTTATTTTTACTATTTTTAAGAAAATTTTCTATTAATAATTTTTAAAATATTGGTTTCTACAAAAATAAATTTTTGAAATGTCAAACCCTTTATTTTTGAGATCAACATTATATTACGAGGATACGATTTATTCAGGGAGGTTGAATATAACACCCCAAATTTAAAAAGAGCAGCATCATGTTAGATAGAATATATAACACACAACAAAAATATTATAAGAGAATGTAACACCTAGACACTTTATGATTTATTTCTTTTTAAATAAATTCAATCTCTCCTATAGCTTGTGGAACACACAACCACAAATCTAAATGAACCGTAACATAGTATACTATTAACTCATTGTAGAGACCCGAATCTTGACGTAAATGGACATTACATTACATTTTCAGAATACTTAGTACATAACAAAAACACACACACAAGGACCGTAATAGTTTAGTGTCTTTGGAAACTCAGAATATAATCTTCTAATCGTGGTAAAAGATCTTGAACATCTCCCATAAAGATCTTATTTTTTTTATACCTAAAAACTTTCTTTATATCCTGGGAAAAAGAAAACATAAAAGGGTGGGCTCAAATGCTCAGTAAGGGTAAACAAAAGAAATATCAATCACATCATATACATAAGAACATAACTTTTGTAAATCTTAACTTGCAAAAGAAGTCATAATTTCATAACATGGGATAAATCATAGTAGTGAAATGTAATCCCAATAATCATAACTTAAAACATGATACTTTGTGGCATACACACATAATCATAGAGAATAATTTCTTATTAGTCAAGACTCATTTCCAAGACTATCTTAGTGGACAAAGTCCATTTCTGAACCGAGTTCACTCCTCGTTTCAGTCCTATTTCACTGAACCGGTATAACCTGTCGTTCTAGCCATGTCTATCTCATGAGATATAAAATATTTACCCAATGCATTGTAGGGAGATATAGGTCCCACCCATCTCATAATGATACCATTCTTATGTGTGACACAAAATCATAAATCATACATCATTGCATAACCCATGTAATAAAAATGGGAATCTTAAACATCGTGACATCATCAAACAATTCATATAAGATAAAGGAATTCATAAAAATAATTCCATCACAACATAATCAAATCAATGTAATAATAGGGATATATACAGAACCCTATATTATCTTAGATGGAAAATAATTTTGATAAAACACTTGAACTCCATTCTTGAGGAAAATATCCTTTCTACTTCAAAAACATTTTCCTTTCATAACATGTAATAAAATTTTAAACTAAAAGAAGTTGATTGAAAATAAACCTGAAAACTTGTAAAGTAAGCTTCTTGGAAATAATGTTTTAAAAATCCATTCATGTCGTATAAGTTAAAAAAACATTCTTCTCGTACTTTTATCGAAAAAGTCAAAAAGTACCTCGTACGAAAAACGAAAAAAGATTCCTTTAATATATTTTACTAAAAACTCACCGAAGGGTAAAATTGGATTTAAACAGTTGTATGTGGATGGAAACAATATTACATATTGAGGAAACATGGATTTCGATGATATAATACACCCCAGTAAATACCAAAGTATAAACAATCTCAGATAAAAATGAGATTGTGATATTTTCCCTTACCTTAGGTCCGATTTGCTTCGTAAGTGTCCAAACATCCTGTATAATGATTTAAATAATGTCATTGACTTATTCCAGAATCATACTCATTGTTATCATACCATATATGGTTCACTTATGACTTTATATTACCCGTTCTTTTGTAAATTCCATGTTAAAGAGCGTTTTGGGTAAAATTGTTTCATTTATCGTCCGTGTTTTGACTTGTAATTATTAATATGATTACTTAGATCATAATTACTTAATTCCAGAATATAAAACATGATTTATATATAATATATATTCAGAATATACATATATATAATAAATCAGTAAATGGAAAGAAATACACCGTTCATGGAGACGGTAGGTCGTACGTACGCATGAACGCTTTTTTCGTTTCCTTATTGAGTTGAATGGAATTAAGTAGATGACATACATATATATACACATAAATCAAGTATCTTTATTATGTCATATATTTCATTATTACTTATTATATATACTTTATAATCATCCATGAATGGTTAAAGTGGAGAATGAATCTCATCGCGTCATGGAGACGGTAGTCCGTACGTACGCACGTGCGATGATATCATTCTCATGATTGTGGGACTGTATTGGAGTGTATGTATACTATTTAAGAATCATTATATCTTTAAAATAATCATATATAGTTATTATTTACACCATTATACCCATCCAAGTAAGGTGGTGGTGGAAAGTAGATTACACCACGGCGTGGAGACGGTATTCCGTAAGTACGCACGCGCAGTGATTTCATTTTCCGTAGGATGGATAGATGGTGAAATAGGGTTGTTTCATACTTATAATAACATATCAGTATATGAGTGATACTGATTTTATTACTTCATAATGAAACAACCTAAGAATAAGAATTGGAAGAAGAAATAAAGTTGAAAGAATCGGTAACGGGCATTACCTCTTCTTTGAAGCGCTTCTTTGAGACCTCCTTTTAGGGCACTAAAATTGGTCTTTGAAGAAGACCATGAGCTCTAGGATGTCTATATGGAAGTGGAGAGAATAAAATTGCAGGGGTTGGCCGAACTTGAAGGCTCAAAGTGGTGCGAGGAAGAGAGGGAGGAGGTGCCCTTTTATAAGGGAGGAGAGGGGCACCTTTGGAATAACTAAAAATATTATTTTATTATAAAGCCAAATTAGGTTTTAAATAGCTCCAAATTGATTTATTTAGAAGCTAAGGTGGGGATGGGTCGAACTCCTCTCATACAATAGAATTTATACAAGTTTAGGTTCCTATTTTAACCTTATCATTTAGATTTAACATTAAGTTAAATAATTTTACTTTTACCTTGTCTTCTTGTGTTCTTACACTATAAGGTTAATAAACTTACTATAACAATCCAAAAGAACCCCAAGTTGTTTATTATTAATATATATAACCTTATCTAAGTCATTTGGCCTAACCTTAGATTTTGAGGAATAAAATATCAATTAATAATATAATATTTGTTTTAAAAACTATTTTACGTCAATTATGACACTATTTAGTAATTGATTTTTTTTGAAAATCATAACAGAATTATTATTTCAAACAAATTTAATTCAATAGATAATAACATGTCATATTAACATATAAAATTAGTTTAATTCATAAAAAGTCTCAAATTATATTTATTTGGGTATTTATAATATCAATTACTCTAATTTTTCACTATTATGGTAATTACTGCATCATCATTGTGTCATAATTAAATTAAATTATTTAATTTATAAAAATTATAAATAAAATATAATTATGTAGGAAATATTATTAGCTTTCTAATTAATATTTACAATCTAATTTATCTTATGTATAACCATATATTAAATTTTTTTTAGTAAATAAACATTGATTTTAACTCTTTTAACTCTTCTTTGAATTAAATAATAATAAATGTCCTAATCTAATCCAAGTGGGCCTAAATGGTCATATTTTATTCCTAAGGTTGTTTTTGGTCGAATTAAACTTATCCAATAGAATTAGGACATGTGTTAGGGTAATAATAATATCGTTTTTACCCTTAATTACCCTATTTACTTTTAACCATGGTAAAAAAAGTAAAAAGTTACTATTCACCAAATATTATTTTAATCTTATTGAACCACATTTTACTTACTAACATCAACCGTGTCTCTTGGATTTTTGAAATTCCCCTCACAGAAACGGTAAAATTAAGTTTTATGAAAAATTCAATTTTTTTAACTACCACTTAGTGGTTTCACTATTCATCAAAAAATGAAAGTTTCTAGAAAAATACCAAAAATTAGGCCTAAGCTATATTTGATATTATGATCTCAAAAATGATGTCTATTTTACCAAATTCAAAAAATATCTGTTGCATTAATTAATTTAAAAATTAATTCCCGTCGTCAAAACATATAGCGTGTTCTTAAGAGATAATAACTATCAAAAGATTGACACTTGTTTATGTCTGGTTTAAATGTGAAATTACATCCAATGACCAACATTTTATTAAATTGTAAAAATATAATCTAAATGTACTTTAAAACCACTCAAATTAATAATTTTTCACTGTTAATTATTTCTATTAAAAATGTTGTTTTTAATTAAAATTTAGTAATTTTCACTATTCATCAGAAAATGAAAGTTATCCGAAATGTACCAAAATTTCACCCTAAGCTAATTTCGATATTCCGAATCCAAAAATGAAGTCCATTTTGAAAAATAAAATTTACAAAATTTCAAAAAGTGGTTATTACTATTCATAACGGCTAGTTTTAATAATATTTTAATAGCATATCGTTGTTTAGTGAAACTCAGTATTGCGTACTACACACGCTATCGAGGAAGGTCGCGATTGCGTTTAATGCAAGGCAAGTCAAGGATGCGTGTTGTGAAAGCTCCTTTTGGTGTAGCATACAACACAAGACATTAATGAAATTAAAAAGAATATTTTTCATAAAATATCAGGGTGTTACATTCAACCCCCCTTAAAATGAATTTCGCCCTCGAAATTCGTCGGGGTTATAAATGGTTTACTACTCTAAAGTTTCTTTAATATAAACCCATATCGTAAAAAAGAATACCAAAACCAATCTTAAAAAAAACAAAAGTATGAAACGTAACGGTTACCCAAATAAATTAATCACTCAGTTTCCACATAGGTGAAAATATGGATATGGAAGAGAAATATAACCATCATGTTCTGATGGAGTGTGGTAGAGAACATGGCTATGGAAAATTTTGCAATCAAAAAGCCATGAATTTGTGACGATCTAAGGTACCATCTGATTCATCAGATATAAGAGCACTAGGAAAATATTTTTGGTATTCAAGATCATTTCTCTAAAGTTGATGAAATTGGAATTAGAAGAAATACGATCGTGATTTTGGTATAGTCTCACCGTTGGTCGTTCTTTGGAAAATTTCCGCATCATCTCTTAAAGAAATGAAGTTGAATTTGTCATTCGTGAGGTTTTAGTAGATCCTGTGATAGAATGATGGGTCATTCCATCTGTCTCAAACAAAAGTTTAGCAAAAGTTATAAGTCCATCTTATGGTTAGATTAATCGTATGTGGTTCCAAAAATGAACTTATACTTCATATATCATACCGCTTAATAAAATAAAACTAGTTTCTACTAACCAGGGACATCCTGTAGGCCAGTGGTAGGCGATAAAGGCCAGTCGCACTTCGGTTGTGGGTTCGATTCCCACAGCCCTGTCCGACGCGATGGGCTGTCACCTGTCCTGCAGGTTGTCCTTTTTCCTAAAACTACATTACTATAACATCCCATCAATAATATCAAAAAAAATTCTATCCTTAACAATACTAACTTATGTCCAACATAATCCATTCCAATATTTAGGCTTATCCATAATACTGCAGTCCACTCTCATAATATAGTGAAAACGATTACCAGAGATTTCATATAACAAGCATTTTAATACCATCGTTGATCGCCATATATCATAAGATATGTCTTGTTGGTCACATTCCAAATATTCTAAGGCCTTAATCATGTATTCTCTTGAAAAATGAATACCCATTAAATCTTAGTTAAAACATGAGTGCTGTCAAAAGTTAAATCATTCCACATACCAAAAACCCAAAATTATATATACTCAAACCATGATATAACTATTTCCTTATATCAGTCATGAGCTCATTATAACTATCAAACATTTAATTTTCTCCTTATCCCTTCATTATGCGTATATCATCTACATTCCAGAAATATCTGAATAACCTTTCATAGATAGTGGTACTATTAATCATACACTTTCAAAACTCAAGGAAAGAAAACAGTGTAACAATCCTTAGATGTCTCTTTATTCCATAGTACCATGAGATTACTTATACAACATTACACATGATAAACATGTAATCATTCCACTACATTCTTAAACCATTGACCGAGCTTCAACAATTCTTTCATCTCACATATCATTTGTATTCTCTTCATCATCATCAACATAAATACTACTCATACGACCATACTGATTCTCTTCATGAGACTTTCCCTTAGGGCATTGGTTTGAATAATTCCTGTACATTCCACATTTAAAACATTTAACCATTGTTGATGTCGTAGCAATACCATTATCCTCATCCCTGGTGTTAACTAAACCTTCTCCTTTGCACTTACTGGCTTTGTGTCCTTCTTTTCCACACCCAAAGCATCTTCCAGTTCCTTTGAAACATTCTCCATGATTCCTCTTCCCACATGATTTACATAGGGGAAATTGAACATTTTTTCCTCTATGATCATCATGAAACTCCATCTTTCTCTTATTAGACGAGTCAGGAAACTTACCAAATTTTACTTTATTAACCATATTATGAGATTGCTGATTCGGAATAATAATGATGTTTGGACTTCTAAATCCCATTTCATTTGGTTTCTCATGAAGAATATCATTCCATTGTCCATCATATCCTCCATTATCGTGAATCATCTTGTTTCCAGCCATTTTATAAAACCCAAAAAGAATAGTGTGAGGGGAAAAATCATAATAAAGGGGTAGTAACTTCAATATCTAACATCTTTGGTTTAATCTAATATTGTTACCATAGTTCTAGGACTATATCCTATACGTATACTTATCCTTAGGGACATCCCTAGACATACCTTTGAAATATCTCTAGGGATCTCACTAACGTTTTCGTATCCTAGTTTCCAAAGGTTGACTAAAATTTTCCTCTGATACCAACTGTAGAGACCCGAATCTTGACGTACATGGACATTACATTACTTTTGCTGAATACTTAGTACATAAAAAACACACACACACAAGGACCGTAATAGTTTAGTTTCTTTGGAAACTCGGAATATAATCTTCTAATCGTGGTGAAAGATCTTCAACATCTCCCATAAAGATCTTCTTTTTTTACCTAAAACCTTTCTTTATATCCTGGAGAAAAGAAAACATAAAAGGGTGAGCTCAAATGCTCAGTAAGGGTAAACAAAAGAAATATCAATCACATCATATACATAAGAACATAACTTTTTTAAATCTTAACCTGCAAAAGAAGTCATAATTTCATAACATGGGATAAATCATAGTAGTAAAATTTAATCCCAATAATCATAACTTAAAACATGAAACTTTGTCGCATACACAAATAATCATATAGAATAATTTCTTATTAGTCAAGACTCATTTCGAAGACTATCTTAGTGGACAAAGTCCATTTCTGAACCGAGTTCACTCCTCGTTTCAGTCCTGTTTCACTGAACCGGTATAACCTGCCGTTCCAGCCATGTCTATCTCATGAGATATAAAATATTTGCCCAATGAATTGGGGGGAGATATAGGTCCCACCCATCTCATAATGATTCCATTCTTATGCGTTCCACAAAATCATAAATCATACATCATTGCATAACCCATGTAATAAAAATGGGAATCTTAAACATCGTGACATCATCAAACAATTCATATAAGATAAAGGAATTCATAAAAATAATTCCATCACAACATAATCAAATCAGTGTAATAATAGGTATTTAAACAGAACCCTATATTATCTTAGATGGAAAATAATGTTGATAAAACACTTGAACTCCATTCTTGAGGAAAATATCCTTTTTACTTCAAAAACATTTTCCTTTCATAACATGTAATACAATTTTAAACTAAAAGAAGTTCATTGAAAATAAACATGAAAACTTGTAAAGGAAGCTTCTTGGAAATAATGTTTTAAAAATCCATTCATGTCGTATAAGTTAAAAAAAACATTCTTCTCGTACTTTTGTCGGAAAAGTCAAAGAGTACCTCGTACAAAAAACGAAAAAAGATTCCTTTCATATCTTTTAATAAAAACTCACCGAAGGGTAAAATTGGATTTAAATAGTTGTAGGTGGATTGAACAATATTACATATTGAGGAAACATGGATTTGGATAATAAAATACACCCCAGTAAATACCAAAGTATAAACAATCTCGAATAAAAATGAGATTGTGATATTTTCCCTTACCTTCGGTCCGATTTGCTTTGTAAGTGTCCGAAACTCCTGTATAATTATTTAAATAATGTCATTGACTTATTCCAGAATCATACTCATTATTATGATATCATATATGGTTCACTTATGACTTTATATTACCCGTTCTTTTGTAAATTCCATGTTAAAGAGCGTTTTGGGTAAAATTGTTTCATTTGTCGTCCGTGTTTTGACTTGTAATTATTCATATGATTACATAGATCATAATTACTTAATTACAGAATATAAAACATGACTTATATATAATATATATTCATAATATACATATATATAATAAATCAGTAAATGGAAATAAATACACCGTTCATGGAGACGGTAGGCCGTACGTACGCATGAACGCTGTTTTCATTTCCTTATTGAGTTGAATGGAATTAAGTAGAATACATACATATATATACACATAAATAAAGTATCATTATTATGTCATATATTTCCTGATTACTTATTATATATACTTTATAATTATTCATGAATGTTTAAAATGGAGAATGAATCTCATCGCGTCGTGGAGACGGTAGTCCGTACGTACGCACGAGCGATGATATCGTTGTCATGATCGTGGGAATGTATTGGAGTGTATTTATACTATTTCAGAATCATTATAACTTTAAAATAATCATATATAGTTATTATTTACACCATTATACCCATCCAAGTATGGTGGTGGTGGAAAATAGATTACACCACGGCGTGGAGACGGTATTCCGTACGTACGCACGCGCGGTGATTTTGTTTTCCATAGGATGGATAGATGGTGAAATATGGTTGTTTCATACTTATAATAACATATCATTATATTAGTTATACTTATGTTATTACTTCATAATGAAACAACCTAAGATGAATAAGTGGAAGAAGAAATAATGTTGAAAGAATCGGTAACGGGCATTACCTCTTCTTTGAAGAGCTTCTTTGAGACCTCCTTTTAAGGCACTAAAATTAGTCTTTGAAGAAGACCATGACCTCTAGGATGTCTATAGGTAAGTGGAGAGAAGAAATTGGCAGGTTTTGGCCGAGGTTGAAGGCTCAAAGTGGTGTGAGGAAGAGAGGGAGGAGGTGCCCTTTTATAAGGGAGGAGAGAGGCACCTTTGGAATAACTAAAAATATTATTTTATTATAAAGCCAAATTCGGTTTTAAATAGCTCCAAATTGATTTATTTCGAAGCTAAGGTGGGTATGGGTCGAAATACTCTCATAAAATATAATTTAGACAAGTTTAGGTTCCTATTTTAACCTTATCATTTAGATTTAACATTAAGTTAAATAATTTTACTTTTACCGTTTTTTCTTGTGTTCTTACAATATAAGGTTAATAAACTTACTATAAAAAGAAAAAAGAACCCCAAGATGTTTATTATTAATATATATAACCTTATATAAGTGATTTGGCCAAACCTTAGATTTTTAGAAATAAAATAACAATTAATAATATAATATTTGGTTTAAAAACTATTTTATGTCAATTATGACACTATTTAGTAATTGATTTCTTTGAAAATCATAACAGAATTATTAGTTATAATAAAGTTAATTAAATCAATAATAACATGTCATATTAACATATAAAATTATTTTAAATCATAAAAAGTCTCAAATTATATTTATTTGGGTATTTATAATATCAATTACTCTAATTTTTCACTATTATGGTAATTACTGCATCATCATTGTGTCATAATTAAATTAAATTATTTGATGTCTAAAAATTACAAATAAAATATAATTATGTAGGAAATATTTTTATATTTCTAATTAATATTTACAATCGAATTTATCTTATGTGTAACCCTATATTAAAAATGTTTTAGTAAATAAACATTGATTTTAACTCTTTTAACTCTTCTTTGAATTAAATAATAATAAATGTCCTAATCTAATCCAAGTGGGCCTAAATGGTCATATTTTATTCCTAAGGTTGTTTTTGGTCGAATTAAACTTATCCAATAGAATTAGGACATGTGTTAGGGTAATAATAATATCATTTTTACCCTTAATTACCCTATTTACTTTTAACCGTGGTAAAAAAAGTAAAAAGTTACTATTCACCAAAAATTATTTTCATCTCATTGAACCATATTTTACTTACTAACATCAAAAGTGTCTCTAAAATTTTTTAAATTCCACTCACAGAAGCGGTAAAATTATGTTTTACGAAAAATTCAATTTTTTTAACTACCACTTAGTGGTTTCACTATTCATCAAAAAATGAAAGTTTCCAAAAAAATACCAAAAATTAGGCCTAAGCTATATTTGATATTATGAACTCAAAAATGATGTTTATTTTACCAAATTCAAAACATATCAGTTGCATTAATTAATTTAAAAATTAATTCCTGTCGTCAAGACATATAGCATGTTCTTAAGAGATAATAAGTATCAAAAGATTGACACTTGTTTATGTCTGGTTTAAATTTGAAATTACATCCAATGACCATCATTGTATTAAATTATAAAAATATATTCTAAATATACTTTAAAGCCAATCAAATTAATAATTTATCACTATTAATTATTTCGATTAAAAAGGTTGTTTTTAATTAAAATTTAGTAATTTTCCCTATTCATCAGAAAATGAAAGTTATCCGAAATGTACCAAAATTTCACCCTAAGCTAATTTCGATATTCCGAATCCAAAAATGAAGTCCATTTTGAAAAATAAAATTTGAAAAATTTCAAAAAGTGGTTATTACTATTCATAACGGCTAGTTTTAATAATATTTTAATAGCATATCGTTGTTTAGTGAAACTCGGTATTGCGTACTACACATGCTATCGAGGAAGGTCGCGATTGCATTTAATGCAAGGCAAGTCAAGAATGCGTGTTGTGAAAGCTCCTTTTGGTGTAGCGTAAAACACAAGACATTAATGAAATTAAAAAGAATATTTTTCATAAAATTTCGGGGTGTTACACACATAGTAGTTAAATTGAATGGTATGGATAATAATTAATATATTATAAAAATTATATGATCTAAAAATTTATATTATAAATTTAATTATTATCTATTCACTGAAAATAAAATAAGAGTCATTTTAATGATTTTGTTTTATGAAAAACTATATTTTTATAAAAAGGTTTTTCAATGCGTCCTGTACCCATATTTTAAAATTAATTATTTCAAATTTTATAAATATTATTTAAAATAATTAAATTAAATTTTTAAATTAGTATATCAAATTAATATTAGGGTGAATTTTCGGTATTTGTCTACAAAACATCAATTTTTTAAGAATAGTGAAATATACTGATTTTTATGAAGAACTCCCATTTCATTTAAAGAATTTAAAAGAACAATATTATTATAATGTGGGTTTTAAATATTAATTATTTAACTTTTATATAAATTAATACAATTTAGGTAATCATAATCAATTTAATATTGAATTATGATATAAAAACTTTTTAAAATATTGAAATCTTTCTCTTTGGAAAACCACTTTTTCGTCATGTCAATGGGAATAATTTAAAATAAAAAACTTCCAATTATATGAATAGAATATAGAAAAATGGATTAAATGTTTGGGACCAAAATAATATATATTATATAATAATATCAACTTATTTTTTTGACCATTATGAAGAGAAAAAAGGGTAAAATATATTTACTACAGTTAAGGTAAAAATGGATTTTTCGGGGTCGTAAATAAAAAATATAAGGGATAAAATGACACAAGAACTTATAAAAAACCCATTTAATGAAAATATTCAGACCTTATATCTTATATTATCGATAATGGTCCATTTTGAGCCTTTTGAAATGTGAAAAATGCGGGTAATCATTTTTCTTTTATAAAATTACAAGTGATGTACTCAACTCACTTATAAAAGGCCACCCTTATCCTCTCCTTTACAAACACAAAAAAAACCAATTGGTTTGAAAAATAAATTCCCAAAAAACTCAGTTACATCCCTAATATAATCTTATAAACCTTTATTTTGTCATAAATCCATCCTAAGAAGCCTTTTGGTGCAAACCATAAGAAGTTTTCTGAAGAAGAGGTAACAACCCTAACCGAGCACTTTATTTCTATTATTCCTCCAACTACTTAAATAATAATTCAAAAATTATGATATAATACCAAAAATATCAAAAATATAATTATATTTTATTATTTTAATTTCATGATATAATTTATTCTTATCTCCCATCAAACGAGATGCTGAATCATCATTTGTATGGACGACGAACTACCACCTCATGAATCGATGTTATTCGTTTTCCATCCCCAACTCTCACAGATGGATATAATGATATATTTAATATTTATATATGATATTTAATTATATTATTAAACATATGGAATAATAATACCACATATACCTTATTACCCACCATCCCATTGTAAAAAATAACATTGCTCAAGGGGTGTCAAACTACTTCCTTGTGAACCGATGTGATGTGTTTTTCCATTTATATTTTACATGGATGACAATTAAAATTTATTAAATTAATATATATGATATTTTTAACATAATTATAAATTTTTCATAAATATATCACATATACCTTCTTAAATTCCATTTTGTGGGGGATATGGTAACATGGTTTGTGTGTACAGTGGACTATCACCTCTATAAGCGATGTGATTCATTTTTCACCAAAGATTTTCATTGAAGGTAAAAAGGTTAAATTTAATAAATATATATCATATATATGAAATAATAATTAATTTTTAATAGTTTTATATTATTTACATTCCTTTGTTTTGATCCATCTAGAAAATGGAAACAACGTTCATGTGCACGTACAGTTTATCGTCTCTATGAACGATGTAACTCATTATCAATATCTTACTTTATTGGATTTCTATAAATAAATATATAATAAATAAATAAATAAATAAATATATGATATTTATATCATGGTTTTCATTATATAGATGATGTAACCATGATCAAACTAGAGGTACTAAAAATTATAAATCAAGACATACACGAAAAACAAAGCAGTTATTGCCCGAAATGTGACTTTACATGGAATTGTTAATTAAAGGGTAATGAAAGGACATAAGAAAATAATATTTGGTATGATATATATATTTATGGTTATATAATAGATTTATAATAAAATTATATTTATTAAATATGAGTTTTGAACTTGTATGACCGATTTTGAAACTTATAGTCCATGATTTTTGTCCCAATTTTCCTTATTTGAGGCACATGTTATATTCTAAAACTATATTATTTTATGAGATATTTATAGAGTCCAATTGACATATAATATATTGAATTTACTTATTATTATGATATTATAAGTTTCATTTAATTTTTTTCTATCTTAGGACTTATGATTCAAAGTTACCAAAGTACTAAGGGGTTTATGTTACAATATCATCATTTATCAAAATTATTTATGATTATTCTACAAATGATGAAATCTTATGATATTTTTCTCATGAAACTCATTTATTTAATTCTATTATGGTTATTTCTATAGAAATAAAGTTTTACCATCATTTTATTATTCTATGTACTCATGATTTTAAAATAATTTGGGAAAAAAATCATCTTTATTTATCTCTTCAGTTGAAAACCTGTTTTCTTCTAAATCTATGTTCTCAAAAAAATACAAAAAATTACTTTCTATGATTTTTTAATCTAATTATTACACTTAATTTTATTTCTACAAATGTTTTTAAAAGTAACCCCCTTCTATTTTTTGAACAATTTACTTTTGGACATTTCTTACAAAAATGTAAATGGAATATTTATTTTTTAAACATATTCACCATAAAAAAATATTCTGCCATCATGACCACTCTATGTTTTAAATAGTTATTTTCAATTTTTAATGTTGATTTTAAAATAAAATTCTTATATCATGTTTGGGAATGTTTTACTTTTTTAAATATGTTTTTTCAAAATAGAAATGATATTTTTCTTAAGGATTATTCAAAGTAATCTTTAAAAATAATTTTCCATATAAGATGACATACATTGATGTTATTAAAAGTGAAATGGTTATTTCCCTCAAGAAGGTTTTTTATATTTATAAAATTATTTTAATCAATGAAAATAACCTTTGATATTATGGATTTATTATAATTAATTATATATATGTCTCTAAAAAATATTCCTATTTTAATCTCCCATTCTTGGACGGGGTAACACACAACTTATTTTTATTTCTCAAATAACATCATTATAAAATTTACTTTGAATATTATTTGAAGAATGTTTATGAAATGATTATAATTTTATTGGTAACTCTTATGTTATGTCTTATGATTTTTTTCTAATATCTGGCACACATAGATCATGAACATGTTATGATGGGTGTGCCAAAATAATGCTCCAATGAATTGGGTAATGTTATATAATCTCACAAGGAATCATGTATGGGATTAGGTAGTAAACCTAATCCTTTATGGTACTTTGTGAACGACGTGATATTATCCAAGAAATTTTCCTTCACTCTTGTTTATGTTATGTTATATGTTTATGTCACATTTTCTATGATTCCATGATCCTATGATACCGTGTTATTTAAATTATTCTTCCATGTGGTTACTCATGTTCCTTCTCTGATGTGATATCATGTTATACCTATTACTCACATGTTATTCTTCCTTATCATGTTTATTACCTTACTAATATTTTTAGCCCACCAATTTCTTTATGTATTCTCTAGGTTATCCCATGTAGATTTACAAGATGGAATGGATTTTTGGTGACATATATGGAAAATAATATATGGATTCCATGTTTTATATATTATTAACCTAGTATTAAAATGACTATAGGCATTTAAGATCCTAGTGTTGTAAAGCAAGAGAGGCGATTATTGGACAAGAATCAGACTACGATATCCTATATGATACTTCAACCAATATTAATCTTTGATGAACCCATTTAATGAAAAAGAATATTGGGAAAAAAATTAGAGAGAAATAATTTCGTTACATATATAAATGAGGATTTGAAAATTTGAGAGATAGCTAAAAATAATATAATTTATGAATTGGATTCATGAATAATAAAAAATAAATAGATATAATTATTCCTTCATCCAAATTTAATCATATTTTATTTCAATCATCACCTTCCCCTACTACCATTGATAAAATTCTTGAAGAACACACAAAAGGATTATCTAATTCTCCCACATCCCACTCTTTTTAAAATCAGGGTTTTTAGGGGATAATGATAATTAGTGTTATTATAGATATTTAAATAGAGAGTATTAGGGATTTCATAGTATTTCAATTAATACTCCCACCAAAAGCCTAATATGGTACCTGTAATATGAACAAAAATTATACCACCACTAGGGTAAATCCATAACCCATGTCTGACTACAGTGATTATTTTCCTATATTGAGATCCTTAAAAAAGATTAAAATACACAAAAGATCACTGAAACCACATAAGAGGGTTTAATAATGTGTTTCTTACTTTTAATCAAGTTATAGTTTCTATTTTAGTCTGTAACACATTAGTTTTTGGACCATTGTTATCAGGTAATATAATATTTGATTTGTTTTGTATTTTACATATAACACACGCCACATGCACTGAAAAAATGAAATTAAAGTATGTCACACTATATTTTTACCTGGTCTGGACAAGATAAAGGAAAACTAATCTTGTATTTTTTCCATTATACACCCTTGTCATAGATTATCTTCTATAACCAGACTATATTAAAATGGTTTTCTATAGTTATCATCTTAAGTAATGGTGCACTATACATCTACTCAGTGTCCCACTGGGTATAAGACTGATTGAATCTCAATGGACATTATATATTCTCAATTCCATTTGGTCTTCACGATTTCTTGAAAAATCTTACTTTTGAAATCTTAAAGTGGATACACTATAAGATGATGATTTCAATCCACGAATAGTTCTGATCAAATTTCCCAATATAGTCTTCAAATACCATATGTTTTTCATAAAAACTATTTTGTAAGTCACTCTTTTACTTGTATATAGATTCAAATTTAATTTTTAGAAACTTATCACTTTGATCCCTAAACTTAAATATGGTCGCGTGGTCTTTAAAATCCAACAAATCCCCAATATTTGAATGGTTAAACACTCAAGTCATAAACAAGAACCGAAAATATATTTTATTCTCAAGTATTATTCATTATTATCTATTTAAAATTTATAAAATAGTGTATTTTGTGGGGTATAATTCATTTTTTTGATTAAATTCACAAATGGGGAACTATATTCATCACACTATCAATATCATATCCTTCGTCATCTTTGGAATTTTTGTTATTCAATTAGTTATCAATTCTTATTACATAACATATCTCTAATTTTTTTATACAATATATATGTATAAAACATTGTTATATATATATATATATTAATTTAGAAAATATTTATACATATTTTTTCTCTCATTTTCATTATCACTCTCCCTCAATTTTTTTATATGTCAGTGTCTCCCATGATATCACATATCCCATTTGTCTCAAAAATTTGTCCAATTAATAGAGTACCTTTTTATTTTAATTTATCACTATTTTATAATCGGATTAACTAACTAATTTTTCATTGAATTATATTATACTAAAAATTCACCATCTTATCACATCCCATAAAAACCAAAAAAAATCATTCCATCATGAATGTATAATAAAATAGAAAATTAGATTTAAATCATGGATATGTATTCACTTCTAGAGAGATTCAATAAAAATTAAGTTGCATTATATACTAGACCCAAAATATTTATCCATAACCTCAGCCTCACTCCTCGAGTCATATGTTGGGGATTGTACTAATTTGGGATATTTTTTAAATTAAATAAAATTCCTTTATCATCTAATTTGTTCTAGAAAATTCCTCTAACTTCATAAAATATAATTAATTTTAAATATTATCATTTGAAATTAAAATATAAATTAAGTAGTGATCATCATAAATTATTCTCATTTAATCTTCCATATTATAATCTTGAATCAGGACTAATTATAGATTCATGATATTTTAATCTTTAATGGTATGAATTTTCATCATTAAAAAAGAATTTATCTATAATTATTAAATTATGGAAATAAAAAATTAATTCTATATAAATATTAAAATTTCACTAAGTCTAAAATCATATGAGGAAAATAAAAACTCAATTTTTTTGACTTTTTATAAAGTCTTACAATGTTCTAGTGGAATTATAACACTGATTAAACATCTTACTCATTTTTAATCTTAATTGATTGATGTATCTTACACATTCTAAAACTTATATAAACTCTAAAATATCATCTGAAAGGTATCTAATGAAAACATATCATAAAAGCTATTAGAATCATAAGATGAATCCTGATATTATAAACTTTTCTAGTGTCATAAAAAGAGAAAAAATTTAAATCAACTCACAAGGTCTTACAACGATATTCGAAGTATTATACATTGAAGTCTTACAGGATCACTTAAAAAGTAATATGAGACAAATCAATAGTATTGCAAAAATATAGAACACATTACAACATGATTTTACCAGATAAGAAGTGTTTTATTAACTTTTATACATACCGATTGATATAAAATTTATCTTATAATAATGTCTTATTTTCATACGAATTCTTATGAGAAGAGTATTACGTTGATCCTACACAAGATTTATGAAATCTAATAATCTATTTTGATGAATTTGGACTTATAAATTCTTTTAATATCAACTAAAAATTTATAATTCCAAATTTTCTCTTCAAGGCTCCTTCAGTTCAACTCCAAGATATCCAAATCACTTCATATCACATTATATAAATTATAAATTTTTGTGGTTATTATTTGAATAATTCTATACACCTACCACATACTTACAAGGTACTTTTCATCATAAAAAATAAAAAATAAGTGTATTTTAATAAATTTCACTACTTATAGTTTCTAGTTTGAGTTCTTCCATCTCAAACCATCATCACATGGATAGATTCTTCAACCCAATTACCAAATTGTATTTTTATTTTCTATCTCTCTATTAAATCATCTCCTCGCAACATTGAAAAAAATTATAAACAATACTTTCCAATTCAAGGACATTATAATAAAATCATAAATCAAAAAATGTGCGGGATTTTCACCTTTTATCTTCTCTGTTATATTTTCCTATCCATCATATGAATGATCATTTTCATATCCAACAACGTCCATATTAATTATCCTTTTCCCATAATGCAAGGGTAGTACTATCATGTTGTAGTGTGGGTATTCTTACCCTATCAACCAACATCACCAAACACCTATTAACATAATCAGTTACAATCAATCATTATTAAAAAATAAAACCAACACACCCCTTCGGTTACATTAGAGGTATTATTGATTCTTCATGAGAAATAATGTGTGGACAAAAAATTGATATATTATATTTCATATAATATATTCGGGAATGAATGAATATAATTAAAGGTAAATTACATATCAACCAAGTAATAAAATATTAATTAAATATATGAAAGGTTGGAAAAATAATAGAAGTGTATCTACAATGATAGTAATATTTGATGTTATAAATTCACATAGATTGGTTTTAGGGCATATAAATACGGTATTTGTGAATTATCATGATTATTTTTATGGTTTTATTTATTTTTGATTTCATGGTTTATAAATAATTATAGGAAAATAACATAGAACTTATTCAGATGGTGTTTGAGTATCTCTGTGAGCATCTGTTATATTGGAGGATGACAACATACTAGTTTTTATATGTGTGACATGCATTTCCAATATCTTGTTATTTCAGATCATAGTTGAATTGTTTACCCAATAAATATTGAGGTTATTGTTTCATATAATCCACCAAATACTGTAACTAATGTATTATTTTTTTACGATTATAAAGTTATTATATATTTTTTTACCCTTGGTTTCTCAAATTGAAACACGATTATGAATTTTGACTTTGAATGGTAATGTATTTTATTTGATGGATGAGTATTTTGATACATTAAAAAGTTATTAGGTGAAGTTGAAATATTCCTTGGTTCTTTGCTTATCTGAGAAGGGTGTTTTTATGAGCTATATTGTAACACCTCCCACTAATGTTTTGGATATGTCTTGATAGAAAAGATATAATTAATCTCTTCATGTAATTAGATGTTATGTCCCTATTAATAAAAAAACGGAAACCATGATTGGGAGCTTTTAGTTGTGGTGTGTATTCTTATGCATTAGAGTAATTATTTTATAAGATAATTCATTGTGGTTTATTCATATTGTAAGTGCATGGGATATTAGTTCTCTCAAAAAGATTTAAATTGTAGATAGAAAAGGTGGGTTGAATTTATCCATGATTATATTTTTGATATTAAACATAAAAGTGAAATGCTTAATGTGGTGGTTCATCCTATGAAACCCCAATATTTTAAAAGGAAACTATGTTTGATAGCATATAAAATATACAACACTTAGCTTAAGCAAACCCGAAAATATTATTAATATTTAAATATGATGGTTATAATCTATCAATTGAACTTGAGGGTACAAATATGATTAAAAAAATTATTAAATTTTTATAAAGGAATTACTTAAAAAAATATTGACTAATGATTACAATACAGGCACTAATTTTTTATTAACAATATTTTATTCTTCAAAATGCATTTTCTTCAAAAATGTTTATTATTACTTATTATGAGTGAATATTATTATGAATTTTTTGAAAATTTATAAATTTTATGTGATAAAAATTATAACTATTTTTAAATCTTCATATAATAAATATCTTATAATTAGTTTTTGGTATTTATTAGAAAAGATGATTTTTCCTGTTAATTGTTAAAAATAATTATTTTTTGAAAATTGTTTTTTATACAAGAATTCAAAAAGATCTATTATATTTTGAATTATTTAAAATTAAAATTAGTTATATTATATTATATATAATGAAATTAAGTTATTTGGAATCAATTCTAAGGTTTAATTTAGTATAAGATCATTTTTTACTTAAAATGATTTTGTTCTAATAAACTATTTTTATTGTATTTTTGTTTTTAACCCTAAATTAGTTGCTAACATTTATTGAAATAGAATCTTGAAAAATGGACTGGATATTTCGATCTAGTTGGTCCAAATATGGTAAATAGGAGCCTTTTATTTTTTGTCATTATAAATATTAACCATATAAAATAATTGTCCCAATAGTAAGTGTAAGTTGAGTAATTAAGGATAAAATGTTATGATAAAGACTTAGAATAACCCTAACACTTACCCTTATCATATTGTACGAGTGATGTCCAACCATTTTAATGAAATTTTTGAAAATATGGAAAATCGGTGCCATATTTATTTGATTTTTACCCTTTAAAAATTTATGTAAAGGTTACGACTACAAATGTCAATTTGTTTCTTTTAACATCCCTAATATTTTGTGATAGGGATAAATATAATTTTTTCATTTATAAAAGGTTATTTTATAGATAATTGTTTTTCTCATATTAGTTGATTTCTTTTTTGTAGTCATTATATAATTACTGTAAATGTTTATGACACACCGATATATTATTCATCAAATTAAAAGAAAAATAAAAGAAAATATATTAAAAACATTATTTTTATAGTGGTTTATAATGAGATAGGAATTTAATATATATATAAATATGTGAAATATTATATATTTTTTAAAATTATAGACTATAATTCCTCTTATGTTATGATATATTTATTATAACATTATGTGAATAGTGTCAAAAATGATATTATTGATATTTTTTAATAAATAACATTTTATTAATGTATTTAAAATAAAAAATATTATTTTATTCCAAATGAATGGGATATGCATTAAAAAATTAAACAATGTTCTTTTATGGTATGTTTTTCCTTTTATGGAGACATTCCTAATATTATAATAATTGTCAAAATGATTAACAAGGGTTAAAATAAATGATAAGGGGGAACAATAACCAACAATTTTAGTAATTTTTATTGGATTAGAGGATTTAGACTCATAAAAATATTATTTAATAATTATTTCAACTATTATACATTTTTTTTAAAAAATATTTTATATTAATATATTACTATAATATATTTCAAGAATGTTCCTCCCCTAACATCAAAAAGGACACCCCTTCTCTCTTTTCTTAACATGATATTCAGAAACATTGCTCAACAAAAACCTACCCAATCCTAGTATAAATATAATTTTACAAGTTATTAACGTTCTAACCCTTTCAAAACACCAACCCTAGATCCCTAAATTGGAGATCTAAAGGACTTCTACCAATGAAATGGTAATTGTCACTACCGTAAAATTCAGGTATATTTATTCTTCTACTTAATGTTAATTTTTTTAACCATACTGAAATTATAACCCCTATAAAATATATATAAATAGTTATTATTATGATTATGTTAATTCAATTTTACATCTCTTTTATATCATTTAGCAATTGACAAAATTACTTTGGCATACATATGGTTGACCGTCTCCATGTAGCGATTTAATTAATTTTTCATCACCAATTTACTTAGATGGTTATATATATTTAAATAATAAATATATATTATACTTATGAAATATATATTTTTTTATAATTATTATATCTTATATACTTTTTTACCTTCCAATTGATTTGAAAATGCTAACGCTGCTCTTACATACATGTGGACTACCACCTCTATGAAGAAATGATATCTATTTTTCATTTGTACTTTAAAAATATTGCAATGAGGATAGATTCAGTGAATATAAATGATATTTATATCATAATAATTTTTTTTATGATTGAACTTTTATCAATGTAAAAGGAAAAACACTACAGAACTAAAACTTATGTGAAGAATGAGGCTGATATCACTCGCAATAACGATTTCAATAGTGTTGATAATAAATATATCAATAAAAGGTTATAGGTAACTATTAAGTGGTACGGTATATATATTTATGTTTATATAATAAATTTAAAATCAATCTATAATTATTATACATTAATATTAAACATATATGAATAACATTATATTTGGGTTAAGGGATTCTCATCTCAATTTTACATTCATGAGACATTCCATATTCACCACTTGTTTATTTTGTGTAGTGTAAATAATTCTCCATTGATATGTTTTATCAAGAATAATTTTATATTCATGGTATTTAAAGATTCATTTGAATTTCTTTCTTGCATGGGGTTCCTGACTCAAAAGTTACAAAAAATACCAAGAGTTTATTTCACAATCACTTTTTAACTGGGATTGTTTATACATGAATTTTAATTAAATAAAATTATTTGATAATCTTATAATAACTCCATTTATGATTATTATACCATTTTCAGTCATTAAATTTTCAAGTGATATTAACATTTTCATCTCTTTGGAAATTAAAATGATTGATAAAAGTTTTCTTAAAGAAAAGAAGACATTATTTCTCCCTTTAGTCGAAAAAATTGTGTCCATATCCATGAATTATAAATTTCTTTAAGAATATTTTTTGTATTATACCTTGATATTTTAAATTCATCTTTACCAATGATAGGATTTTTACAAAAAGGTTTAAACGAAAACATCATAACATTTTCTAAACCATGTAATTTTTGACTTTTTACCAAATATGTGAAAGGAATATTTATTATAACATGCACCACATAAATGGTACTTCCCACCTCCATGATAACTCATTTTTTGAAGATTCATTTAATATTTTCCATTATTCTTTTCAATGATTTTCATCATAATATTCTATAAATGTGTATTTTCTAATAGTTAATTTTAAAGTTAAAAGGTTATTATTCTCAAATTATTTAAATTATATATTATGGTAATTTTATTTATCAACAATAACTAAAAATATATTTTCCACTTGGGATATGTTTTAATTATAAAAATATTATTCTTTCTTTGTGTGGTTTATCATCAATTTGACTAGGAAAAGTATTTATATTCTATATTTTTGACTCAATATAGATATTTTTTGATAAGAAATATTATTTTTTGGATTGAATTTATCTTTCAAAATATTAGGATGGACTTGAACATGTACTGATGAGTGGGGCCTAGAATTGCATATCCTGTTGATGAATCATTAAGTCTCATGAGGAAAACTAGTTGTATAGCCTTATTAAATGGGTTATTGATGTATGCCTAACCATTGTTTAAAATATCTTGGATGAAGTCCCTAAAATTATGTCTTAGATGTCTGAAATTTTGAATTCCATCATTATGAAATCAGTCATTAATGTCTATATAATTAGTTTGCATATGATCCATGGATAATAGTTAATTTCATGTGATTATTTGTACGAATTAATTTGATATAAATTTTTTCAATTAATAGTATTATTCATGTTCAATATATTAATTAAATAAAATGCATTTTTAGTTATTGACATTGAATATTTATTATTCAATTTTTAGTCAACATAACCTCAACTGTATATAACAATTACTAAGAATATGATATCACCATTATTTTATTCCTTTTCCCCATGATATTAATAAGGTATATTTGAATGATTTGAAGGATGAAAACAATTTTCTTTCACTATTTTTTTATTAAATTTTCCCACATATAGTGTGATATTCAAATATGTATCTATAATAACAAGACTAGTAAAATATTCATTCCTTTAGGATATGATTCCTTATATCTAGTGGGAATGGAATAATGAAACCACAGGCTCAGGGATACTAGGGTTGTGCACATTACAATTTTTATTAAAATAATGTTTATTATAAAACATTACAACTATATTTATAAAAACATAGATTAGGGAATATAAATCTATGAATGAATTTTAGGATAAGTCTATGTATATGATAACATTGAAAAATTATAGAAATTGATGGATTGGAATGAAACCCTTTATTGGTAGTAAAAGTGGATGTGGTTTTGGATGATATTCTTCTAGGGGTAATAACCCAAAAAATGTTTTTTCAATAATATATAGTCTATCATTCACTATCATGGTGAGTGTTTCCTTACTTTTCACCTAGTTTTACACAGATAGGGTATACTCATTGGTCAATTCACATTTTATTTATGGAACATTATGGAGTATTTGAATAACTTATAACCAAATATATCCTTGGTAAAACCTAAGGTGTAAAAGTGTGAAAAGAAATTTCATGATTTAAAAATACTAAGAATTATATTTCCTGATTTCACAAAAAGATATTATTTCCTAAAATATTATTTTGGTTTCATCCCTTGTATGAAACTAAGAAGAACCATTTAAATGTTAAATGTGATAGAATATATATTTATTATGGAAAACAAAATGGGATGAAAAGTAGAGAGAATGATATTGTGATTATTCCTAATCGGTTTTCATGATATCAGAATTAAAACATACACCACAAGAAAATATAATAATTCCAAAATCAGAGAGGGATAATTTTTTTGAGATCACGGTTATGGAGACCATAAATAAATGAAGGATAGATTTTTTTCATGGATGAAAATTGGAAACGGACACCACATGGAATGTCTTAAAAAAGGGGAAGCTTTTTTCTTTGTGAAAATGTATATCATAATAAATACAATTTCCAAATTGTTAAATGTATTATTTATTGATAATATATTCATTATCCATGACAATTCCATAATCTAAGGGTAAAATACTAGAACATTGAAGGACCATTGTTATGCCAATATTTGATGCTTAAGTATTTTTGTGCCCTTTTAGTTGGATAAAGGGATGATTGAAATTTTTGAAGTAAGTGGTATAGAATTGGTGACCATATAACTGGATAACGAATTGATGAAAAAGTGATTTAGGTAATATTCATTGAATTTTCTATCATTTGTGTATTTATTCCATATTATATGAATTTATTTTAAGAATAAATATCTTGTTGATTTTTGGGAGCATATATGTTTTTATATGGGTTTTGCATAACAGTTATGGATATCATAATTGTTTAATATGTTTTAGGTTTCCAAATGCTCATAGGTATAGATACCTTTTTTGATGTTTGTAGTTGATTTGTAAAAGTTATTAGGGTTTAAGAAGAACAATCTATTTATTTAAGAACACATCTTTAAAAATTACTTAATCTAGTGTCTCTATAGTAGATTTAATTTTATATCATTCATAAAGATCTTTTAGGTTTATATTTTTAGGTGGTTAGGTCATAAATATTACATAATAAACCAATATATTACAAAGTGTACACTTCATCATAGTATCCATTTTTTCAATATAAATCATCTAAGGTGAAATGTTATTTACTTTAATGAAAACAATTCATTACTTTAAAATTTATTTATTCCTTTACCATACCCATACTTTAACCCTATTAATAAAATTAAAAATATAGTATGATTCCAAAAATCTTAGTGAAGTATATAATATGAAAAAAGGAAATCATTTTTCAATGAATCCATGTAAAAGTTCTATTTTTTTTCTAAATACATTTCAGTATCATTACCTAAAAAAAATTATTTTCCCAAATATATTCATTAAAAATTTTATAAATAATTTTAATGATAAAATAAATCGATTAGTTTTTCTATGAAATAAAGAAAAAACTAAAATACCTTTTTCAAAAAAATTTACATTTCATCCCTATAAGTAGCATATACATTACATTAACTAGGGAAATACTAATATCACCATAAAACACATTGAAATAATAGTTATGTAATATATACAAAATGGTGAATCAATTTCATATAACTATTTATTGATCATGGAATAACCATCATAATTATACATAGAATAACCATCGTAGTTACACTTGAAATAACCATGACTGTTATACAAAAAAATAACCATTATAGTATATTCCTATAATCTCATAGGATAAAAATTCAGTTAACACCATACCCTTAACCAATGAATCGAAGACATATAATAGGATCACCCTACTTTATTTATTAATGGAACTACCCATACTCATTAAAAATTCCCAAGAACAAAAAATGAATACATAAAGCATGAAATACAATAAATTTTCTTCAAATCCGTAAGAAATCTTTTTTTGGATATTATATATCCATTCCATTTCAAAAATCTTTTCCAAAATTGCCAAAACATAAGGAAGGAGGGTTTAAATTTTATGAAAATATTAAATATTATAAAGGAAGCCAATGATTTAATAACTGTTATTGTAGAAGTAATGGTCGTTGTCACCGTATAAGTTAGAAAAGAACATTCCTTTTGTCTTTTTGAAATGATCAATAAAAGATACCATACATTTGAAGATCACTGATATAATGTCAAAATAAACATAAATCTTCCATTATAATTCATTTATATCCATATAAATAATTTCAAAAATATTTATATGGAATAAAAATAGTTTTTAAACGGAATCTTTTAAGTGGGGTTTTATTAAGATAGTCTCTTACATTAAGTATGAATCATCACTTATATACTTTATATACATGAAGATTAAAAGTTTGTTAATTATTTACTTTCATGAGAACCATTTTAAATTTTATTATTACATTATATCACTTATTGCCATTATATATCAATTAATTAATCATTTATGATCACATTGGATGTTTAGACAATATTCAGCGCAGAAGTGAAAAATTATATTGGCCGGTTGACTATGGAAAATAATTTCATTATTTCATCATCTAAAGAATAAAAATCCTGAAATTATTATCAATTAAATACAAAAAATATAAATTTTAAAGAAATAATTAATGGTCATTATTAAAAATAAGCTACGTTACAGTCATGGAGACAGTAAATTGTACGTTCACATGTTTTTCATTTACATTTTTCCTCAATCATTATGGAATGTAGAAATACTATATTTTTTATTAAAAAAAACACAAACCCACACAAAAACATACCCAAAATGATATTTATATATATATATCATTCATGTTATGTGGTGATGAAAAATGAATCACATCAATTCTTGGGGGTAGTCGTCCACACATATGCATGAACGAAAATATCTTTTATCTAGTGAAAGGAAAGGTATGAAAATAAATGATATATCATATTTTAATAATGTTAATTTTTTTCACTACTAATGTTGATCCAATATATCCAATGTAATTTTGGTTTTGATAATATCAAATACCCATCATACTTTGATGATGACATTGTTTTCTATGGGTGTTCATCTAGTTTTATCTTATTCTAATATGTTCAATTTCTATTTCATTGAATATGCATTCTCTGTGATATTGGATGAAATATAAATACGTTGGGAAAATCAGCTACATGATGTTTTTGGATATGTGGTTAAAAAAGCTAAATTGTTTAATTAGTTATGTAAATCACCTACATAAATTAATCATCTACGTCAATCGACTACGTCATAAGTCCCTACGGGGAAATTACATGCATTTAAAAGATCAACGATTTAGAAAATCACTCATCTTATAATTTGGCAATTTAAAATGGTTATTTAGTATAATTAGTTAAATAAATCACATAAAAGAAGAAATTGACTATGTTATTTCAATCAACTACATCCTTTTTATCTATGTGTGTAAAAATCCTATGTTATTAAATTCGGATACGTGATGAAAAATAGGATACATAGAATCAAACATTACATTATATAGATCATGTAGTAAGTTGGTATTTATTAATATTGAAGGTGTTGTGTATGATTTTAAAGCTACTATTCAATATTTAAATGACCTATTAAATCTTTAATGTAAACCAAGTATAATAAGAACCAAGTACTTAGAATGAAGAAAAAAAAAGAACAATTTATTTTTCTGAACTATAACCAATGTATTGCAAGGAATATTATGTGTCAGTATTACTATATTTATGAATCTTGTGTTGTGGGTTTCAAATAAGAGATAGTGCATGGATTTCAAAATGTGAACTCCTTCTTACATGAGATGTCTTCTCAAAGAAGACCATAGTGTATAAAATAAATATAAGGATGTCTCTCTTTGAAACATTGGAAAACTAATATTTTTTATGAATGAAAACAATGTATGATAAGTTTAATTTCATTATCTTTTCTTATTGATAATAGTTGATGAGTTTTTAAAACTCTCTTTGATATGGTCATTTTTCATACGGTCTCCCTTGGAGATAATTCAAATCTGTCAGTTATATCTTCCAGTTGTGATCTAAAATCTGTAAAAAAATATATTTATTATATTTTATTGAAATTTTTTTCAGTAAAATTAACAATGGAATATATTAATTTTAGATCCTTTTTAGATCCTAATTGAGAGTCCAATGATTTTACCAAGTGTACACTACTTTCACTAAGTCATTTATTAGCTGGAAAAGGGACTAGAATTTCCTAGAAAAAGGACTCATCTAGTGAAACTCACTACACTCATAGAGAAGAGTGTTGGTGAAGTTGAGTTGGGTACATCTATTCACCAAAACAATATAAAACTAAGAGTCTATTTCTCATATTTATGGATTTACATCCACTATATGGCTTGTTAAAGAACAACTCAAAAGTCATAAATAAATTACAAAAGGTGGGTCATCGTAGTTTAGTAAAATTTAAATATCCAAATTCAACCACTATATTGAGTCTTAATACTACCAATATCTAAAATAATTTTTATCATATGTAGTTATCCTTGAGTACTTAGCTTTAATACATTGAAATATAATGATCTCATCAATAATGGACTATATAAATGATCACAGAGAAGGGATTTCTATGTTCATAGAATCATATTTCAAATGTGAGAATTCTGTCTATTAGAATAATTATATGATCCAATATATATAGAACCTTGGTTTGATGGTTTACCTAAATAAAAGTAATCCTTTTGAAATTATGAATATTCACCTATAATCTTGGTTGGATTATACTAAAGAAATCCATGATCTGAATTCTAAATATACAAATGCTAAAATCTATGGATTAGTTTTATATGAGTTTAATAGAGTTTCTAAATTGAAAACAAACAAGGAAATATAGAATAAAATTTCAGTTTCTTATGAGGGAACAAATAACACGTGAACAGTCCGATATAATACATCCAAATTAAAGATTAAAACTTCTAGAATGATGGTTGAAAAGATTATCACATAGTTAAAAAGGAGAATCAATGAAATTGTAAATAATATTTTTTTTTATTTAGGGACCGATACTATAGAACTAGACAAGTCTTATAAATTTCTCAAAAATACTACAACCAAGGTGGAGTGGTATTTCTTCCTCTATTATACAATTATCAAAAGACATAAACATACAAATAAGATCTCTTATCAGTGCTTTGGTTGTAACGTCATGTGATTTTATGAAATATATTCTTTCAACTAAATTTACACTATGGGATAGCTTGAGTTACATGAAATGAAAAATTTTGATTTCATTATATATGACATAGATTTTATCTTGCATTGCATGTAACATCATGTTCCAAAATAACTTGTGTTACATGGAAAAATGAGTTTTTTTGGAACAATAATATACTATTAATATTATTATTTAATATTATAGTTATCCCATAGACATTGGAATGGTGGGAGTGAATATGATTAAATATACTATGAATTTATGGTTTATAAATTTCTATATAATTAATTCATTGGTTACAAATTAATTATAAATGAAAATAATAACCAATTGATTATAAAAGAAACGTTTTAACAAAAAAACTAATTTTATTCCCAAAAATTTAATTCCAATTATTAAATTATAATAATCACTTATAGTGAGATATATTAAATTAATATATAAGTTATTTTCCAATAAAATAATTTTCAATTCAATAAGTATGTTCTATAGTCATAAAATAAGAATAAATCTCCTTTTAAGTATAAAGTTCTGTATTTTTCAAATAGCCAGTTTTTTGAACTATTAATAGAAGAATTATTTGAACAAATACTAAAAAATATTTTTTTGAAAAACTAAAATTCTTTTTTTAATAATAATATCAATATTTACTTTGGATTAATTATTTGTATTTTTTTAAGATGTTTCATTTTTTGATAAATAGTGAAAAATTCTAAATTTTAATTGAAAAGTGCATTATCATCTAAATAATTTATAGTGTTAAATTATATTATTAACTTGTTATAAAGTTTAAATAGGTAAATTTATATCATTTTATAAAATTGAGGACAATAGAATCAATTTGACATTGAATTTTACATAAAAACAATTCCAACTTTTGAGATTTTTCTCTTTTCGTAACTCATTGTCTTATCCAAACCATGAGATTAAATTTTAAATTAATTTTTGACACTTCTATGATTGGAATTTAATAAAATGGATTAATTATTTAAAATAATTATAATTTATAATTTATATTAATGTAAACATCTCTTTTTACCAAATGTAATAGGCAATTAAATGAAAATTAATTACAGTGATTAAGGAAAAAATGAGTTTACTTAGTTGATAAACATTAGTGTTAAGTGAAAAATATTCCTAGAAATGAATAAAAAACCAATTTTATGGCCATATTTCTACCATATAATCTGTTTTATGTAATTGGGATCACTATTGAATGAATAATATGTAATGGAAAACTCTAAATAGTTTTTACCTTTTTCTATTTACAAGAATTTTATTTTTCATACACTATAAAAAGGCATTCACTGTCTCCCATTATTAACACCTCTTAATACGTTTTGTTCATTAAAACTCTTAAAATCAACTTTAAACATCCCAAAAATAATGATAAAAGTAACAATTTGTGTAAAAAAATTACAAAAGAAGTCCTTTGGTGGAAAATAATTGAGATACCCAAAGAAAATGTAACATTATTCAACGAACATGTTTTTATTTCATTGTCCACCACTTAAATTCATCTTATTAAATGATTATATAATAAACTCAGTATAATAAATACACTAGGATGTTTTGAAATTATTTTTTGACCTACCCCTTCATACAATTTCATCAAATGGGATACACAATCATTGTTTGTGTGTACAGCGGACTACCGTCCCGCAAACCAATGTCATCTATCATTACATTACCACCTCTCATGGTTGGGAATAATGGTTAACACAATATATTTATTTTATATATATTATATTAATGATGTAATTATGAAAATTTATTTTTTATATAACACATTACATCAAGATTTCTATTTTGTGAGAATACGATAACATCGTCTCTGGACTTGTGGACCATCGCCTCTTCAAAGCAACGTGATTCATTCACTCTTTACATGGAATGTATTAAAGGTATGTTTAATAAAAAATATATGTAATATATGGAATATTTATTATATATTGAGAATAATTATCTATGAGAACATATAATATTTAATTTTATTATTTCCATTTCACACAATGAAAAAGTGATAACATCATTCGTGGATGTGTGGACTATTACCTTATAAAAATGATGTGAGTATTCCTTTTTTAATCACCACTTAAAAGGAATGATATATATAATTTTATATAATTTAATAACAAGGTATTTGTGATATATTGGTCATCCAGGAAAGATAAATATTACTTTACTTCTTTCCATAATCATCATTGAAAAATGGGATCCTTAGTCATGCATATATACAACTTTGCTTCTCTGTGATTGTAAGGTTGGTCCATTTTCATAACCACCCTACATGAATAGTTATAAAAGAATTATTTATATTGGAGTAATATGATTATTTCATGTTTATTATTCTAGATATGTTTAAATAATGACCTCATTGACCTTCGTTGACCTATCAAATTCATTTTTTACATATAAGTTAATTATGGTTAAAGCATTAGACTTAAAATTTATTGATTTAGTAATTACATATTACTTTGTTATAAGTTAAATATAATTAATAATAAACTTTCAAAACGTTTTTATGAAATTAAATAAATAATATATGTCTTTATTTAAAAAGATTGTGGAAAATCATGAGAAATCAAATTCAAGGTAATAGATTTTGATCACATTTTTTTTCATATATGAGATAAATTTTATATTCACCACTTAAATAATTTATGTGGTGTATCTAATAACACTTTTGATATATTATATCACAAATTATTATATATTCATATTATTTAAATGTTTCATTTTATGCTTATTAATTTTGGGGTTTCTGATTTCGATGTTTTCATAGTTGTATAAGGATTTATAGGACTAGTTTTATTTCTGTGTGACTTAAACGATATTCACCACTCATTTATTCTTGGTTGTGTATATACTTAAATACAAAATTTTATATAATAAATTTTATTTCTTCTCAGAATATTATAGGTTTCATTTAATTTTATTATATCCTAGGCCTTATAATTAAAATATTTCTAAGTGTTATGAAACATTTTCGATTGTTTAAAGGTTATTTTCCTCAATAATGTTTCTAATGCTCATTTAAGGGAATTCAAATTAAAAAAAATGAAAAACCCTTTTTGTTACCTAGCCTACACTGGGTATATTATTTATTTTCACCACCCTCATTCTTTATTTTTATGAATTGTAATTTTTTTAAATAGATTATTATATAACCCATTTCTCATCGTTATGTTGACAATGTTTCAAAGATATTTTTATGGAAACCATTTATTTTCAACCGGTTAATAATTTTTCAAAGAGATTTTTAAAAGACCAGTTATTTTCCATGGTTCAACCATGTTTCAAAAATATTTTTATGAATACCATTTCATGGGTTAATCAGGAATCAAAGAGATTGTTATGGAAACCATTTACTTTGCTTAGTTTAATTATTTTTCAATGAGATTTTTATGGAACCCAATTCGTTTCACTGGGTTAATCATGTTTTATGGAAATTATTATGAAACTTGTTTCTTTTTTACAGCTTCATAATTCTTTAATGAGATTGTTGTAGAAACCATTTATTTTCCATTTTAAACAATTTATGAAAGGGATAATGGTTGTTCCTATGTGTTTATAATGACATAATATCTATTATGTGTTATTATACATTGACATGTAATTTTTGGTAACACGATAAAACAACAATGGGTGGTTTTGTGATAAATGTAGGATAAGAGATTCCATGATAAACCAATGACATGAGGTTACATGATAATCTAACGACATGTGGGTTAGTGATATCCATCCAATGTAGTGGGTAAGCATGTTGATTGTATGGTTATTCATTTTTTATGAGTCATTTTAAGAGTGAATTTAAAATTTTGTCCAAAGTTACATACATATTTATTTATTCTAAGTATGATTTTATAATGTTTCAAATGATTAAAATTGATATCACAAGTCTAATGACTATTGATTCTGATGAATCATTCATTTTCCATGTTTTTATATTTGATGATCTTTGTATTTATGGGTATGTGTTATTTTATAATTTTATCATGAACATGGAGTATTTCATCATACCCTAATTCTATACTATGATCATTGATGAAATGCAATTATTAATTCCTATGTTCACCCTTATAGATAATCTTCAATTAACATTACTATATTTCCTTTCCCCAGGTTTTATCGAATTATATTGAATGATTTAGGTATATAATGTATTCCCAAGGATGATGTTTATGACCTAATGTGAAATAAAAAAATATAGCTTAAATTGGAGGAATGTTGATTTGGTGACTTATGAGTTTCTTATGTACAATTTTATCCTATTTCTATAAAAATATAAACCTAAAAGGTCCTCTATAATGTAATTAAAACAATTTTTATTTTTGTTGTTGTATGGTTTGGATAAAGAATTTGGGTAGAAATTATCATCATCAAATATAGAAATGTAAACTTATGTATTTTGACACAGTATGCAAGAGTGAAAGTTCTATTCTGTTATAGTTGGCATCAAAGGTCAGTTTAGATAACATCAGTGATTAAGATGTTTCCATTTGAGGTTCTCTAGAGAGTTATGGATACATTCAAAGTATTATAATAATAATTATGACTATACGTTCAATTTCTTAGAAACCCCAATGAGGTTTTATGTGATGAGAACATAAAGTGATTAATCTAATTTTTGAAGTCATTTTTTAGGATGATGTATTTGTTACCCCTATGATAAAAATGAAGTGTTTTTTTGGTGGAATTGTTATTTTGGATTAAATAAATAAAGTAAACCCCATATTACCAATGAAAACTATCACATCCAGAAAGGTTTTAGGGCCTTAATCCATGAACGAAGGATGATAATGTTTTCATACACTACCACTAGGCTACAAAATTTCATGGTTTGCATGAAATGATTTTTAAATTTCATTATTGTTGTTATTAAAAAAATATATGATTTAATTTTAGGAATAATGGTTTATTTATCTTATAAGAATATATGATCAAATCCTTCTAATATTTATGTTGTCAATATAGTTATGAAATTTTTTAAGAATTATGAGGATATTTATTTATTGAATAATTTATTCTGAACAATTGGTATTACTATTGAGTTTTGAATATTAGTATATAATGTTAAGGTTAATTCATTTTGGGAAATATCCTAAATTTTTATAACCATTTTTTTGGTTTATGATTAAATATAGGATTAATAAATAATTATCCTTTTTATGTTTATGTGGTGTCTAAAATTTGAATTTAGTGTGTCAGGTGTGAAAAATTCGTATTGAATAGTCATTATCTAAGGACAAAGATGATCTTTTTGTAAAATTATGAAATTCACATGTCATGTAAGTATATTTTTTTTTATTTTCAGTATAGATGGTGAATGAGAAACCTCAACTTTATGTGAATTTTTTTAAAATAATCGTTTTGCTATTACAGTCTTTTAGGATGATATAAATTACCTTTAACACACCTATTTGTTTTGTGGTAGTTTTTCCTTGAATTACTATAGAAAATATTCTATATCACTCACTATTAGTCTTGATGAAGTAGTTTTACCTTCCAAATAAATATTTTAATTTCCCACTAATGTTTTTCGAATTTGGAAACCAAGTTATATGTATCTTCTAGTGACCTTTATGTTTACCACTTTCACTTACAATGTGGTTATTTTAGTAATACATTGTACTATGTAGTTTTCAATAAAAGAATTTTCAAAATTTTAACCCTTTGTTAAACAAGATTAATTTCAAAGGGAAAATTCCTTTTAATCAGGGTATGATGTAACAATATGAGATTTTAGGAAATATATTATTTCAAATTAATTTAAACTCATTGATATAATGCGTTGAAATAAATGAAAAGTTTAACATTAATTATAAATAACACCATGTTGGTCTTGAATTTAATGTAATATCAAGATCCTCTACAACATGTGTTACATGTAAGACTAAGTTTTAGAGAACAAAAATATACTATTAATACTATTATTGAATATAACAGTTATCGTCAAGCCGTTTTAACAGTGGGAGTGAATATGATTAACGATATTATGAATATATGGTTTAATTTTTTTTATAATTAATTAATTGGTTATAACCTTATTAGAAATAAATACAATTACCTATTTAATATAAAGGAAATGTTTTCAAAAAAAATATTTATGCTGACAATGGGATTTTATCTTAATAAATTAATTTAATCACCTCTAATTAAATATGTTAATGATATTTATATGTTATAATTCCAATATTCTTTTTATTAAAACAATATTTTTATAGGAATAATATAAGAAAAAAAATCCATGTTTTAGAATAAAAAGTTATATTTTTGAAAAGGTAATTTTCCACATTTTAATGGAAGACTTGTTTTAAAACTAAATTGTCACACTTTTATACATTTTATTTGAAAAAATAAATATCTTATTTTCCAAGAGGAATCTAAAAAATTTAATTCTGTTTATTATTTGGAATTTTTTGGAGAAGTTTCATTTTTTCATGAATACTGAAAAATACACACTGAAAATTATATTTTTTATCAAGGAATGTTTTAGGAAACATTGGAACACCAAAGACGTCCTACACACAAAATAATACCACAAAAAATGATCAAAAAATAATTGAAAGAAAAAGATATAGATATTAGGGTCAACCTCCCTCTATAACCACAAATATAATGCATTTATCTACATATCACGATATTCTTTTAATAGATCTTTAATCTGATTTTCAAGTTTTTCTCATGTATGAATATTTTACTCTATTGTGATCTTCCATTGGATGAAACCCCACATAAAAATGTTCTCTTATTTATTTATTCACTTACTTTTCTCCTCAAAAATGGAAACCTGAATCATTCTCCCACACTTTTTATTGAAAACATAATTTAAAGAATTGATATGAAATGATTATTCTAATATTTAATCCTTGGAGTAATGAATAATATCCATGTATTTATTTCTCTCCACTCCCACTCCTCCTCCAACCCCATTTGAGAATTTGGAAAAAACTATATCTCAGTATTGCACCATGGTTCCACCTTTATGTTCTTTAATATCCACAATTTGAGTATACTTTCCATTCATACCAGAAACCAACATAACACATTCAACCATTATTGATTCCCCCTATTATTCATTTGTATCATTTTTTCATTTCCTTATATTATTATCCAGTTACTATTATTTTTAGAGAGTTCAATTATTATTTTCATGTTTTTTCTTCCCCCTATTGGATAAGGAAATTACCAAATAGAATATTTCATTATTTCCCTTCCTCAACCCAGACCCAAATATTTTGTTCCCTTGAGAGCCTTTCTCATAATCCATTTTTGATTGAGATTCCACCTTTTTATCACTTACTTCATCATCTTTAAATCAACTTATCCAAAACTATTTCTATTTCTATCATAGAATATATGTTTTCCATTATTTAGGATTCTTATTATCCTTTCCATCTCCATTCAGGGTATATAAGTTATTTGCAATCTTAATAATGTTTGTTGTTTTTAATTGGCCGAGCATCCTTATACAAGAATAAAATTCCATATTTGTATTGGGATTTTTATATTCTTAAGTAAGTTTAACATCCTGGCCCGACTGAGCACTAAATTGTGTTTCAACCGATCCCCAAATGGCCTCAAAAACACCTACCCATATTCCAAAGGCCAATGACTAGTAGAGAGGGTATGATGGATGTAAAGTGGGGAGACTATTACCTAATTATCATAGTGGAACATTGTTATAAGATATGATAAATTAAGAGACAAAAATTATTGTATTGTTAATAAATAGGATGTATCCGCAGAAGAAAAATACAATAACAGATTTAAAGTGTCCAACCCTAATATTAAACAATGAATGCATGTCCAGATGATTATACAAAAACTAAAACATGTAGCACACCACATGTAGTGAAATAAAATACATCAAAATAAATTAAAAGGAAGAGAAAAAACATGTGGGATGTCTACCCAAGCATCCTCAGTATAAGATTAGACATATTCTCTCTTAAATATCTTTTAAAATGAACAACATAAGAAATTAATATATGATCCTAATCCAGTAACCACATAGTTCTATTTGAGTACCCCGGTTCAATGGTAGGATGACTAAAGAGTGAGATATGCCTAGAAGGCCACTACCAACGATGTATAAATTATAATCCAATTTTTGATTATAAAATAAATAATGTTCTATTACATCAAAAGTAAATAACAAATGAAAATAATTAAATAACTTAGTTAAGCTCAGGTTCTTTAAGGACACTTGACCTAGCCATACCACCTTATCCCTAAGACGAAAATGTCTGAACCATAAGCATTTGTAAAATGAGATAAGTGGGAAATTGGTAAAAACAACAATAAAAAAGTACAAAGAGTAGGATTGACCCTAATCATGTGGGTTGAATCTATGGGTACGTCCCATAGATGACACATGTACATAAGTATTTATTATAAAAGTAATTAGCCGAACTAAATAATCTTCATCCTAGACCCTTCCGAAGTGAACATTAGCAAAAAACCATTGTATCATACTAATAGCATCATAACACACAATTTTGTTGGATTTTATCCAACGTGATATAGGAATGACCTTGTAAGTATCACTCCCAGCCAAATGTGAGTCAACGACCTCTAATACCCTACCCGATATCTCATATAGGGGACCAAGTATCACTAATGGCCTTGTACGATCATCTTGCCAATGATCCTGTCTATGGTCTCTCCCCTAGGAAATTGAGATCAATCATAATGATATAATAGAAACATGTGGTGGGACCATACTGGAGTACTAGTACAGATGTCGGTGTATACACAACGCAATTAAATTATCTAATCACATGAACAATGGGTATTTCCTTAGAATTCAATGGAAGGGGAACCTAATAATCAGTCACAATATTCATAATTAATATAAATAATTTAATTAACATTATAGAGGGCTAGGATAGTAAGCATGCCTCAACATGAGACAAGACACATTAAAAGAGATATAACCATTTTTCATCTCATTTAAGAATTTAATTTGGGAACATACATAAGTATGCCACACCAATTATCAAAAAATTTATTTAGAATTCCAACAAGCTCAATCATTATTTAGAAGAAATACTCAATTTCTAAAAAGAATGGGTCCTGAAAAAATAATCATGTCATTTGAAAAATAAAGGCATAACGTAATATTATATCACATTTTCTATTGGATGAAAACACACCTTATCCAGGGGTATTTTTAGAAAATATGACATTATTATCAAAAAATCCATTTCCTTCAATTTAAATAATTTTGATTCATTACAATGAGTAGAAGAAACTATTATATTGCAGTTTTAACCAAGAAGTATCAAAACTAAATATATAATTATATATCACTCCCAAAGGGGTGGCTCTAATAGAGTATTAAATTATAAGGGGAGGCTATACGAACCCATCCAAATAGGGTGGTTCTGATTGAGTTCATAACCTCTAACTATATGAAGCAGATTCTAAAGGAATCATATTGTGATCAAATAAATTTATGTAAAATAATTTATAAATAGGAGGCAACATTTGGTATTCCCAACGCGTGAGACATGAAAAGAATTTATAAAATTGAAAAAAAGAGTGAAAATCTATAGAAAACTAAAATTATTCCAAGGAAGACTCACACATCCAATATTAAGGTTTGACTTGATCTAGTTTGAGAGAAATCGATGAAACAGACATCCTCCTTGAATATAGGGAAAATCATATAGCGCCAAAATAACATAGTGAGATAGAAGATAAAAGAAGAATAGATTAAATAGGAGTCGTAGAACTATTGTGATGCTTCCAACGCACCAAATAATTCTCGAATATGACTATGGATGAGGGAGAAACATTCCTTCATAGAATGGGGGAGGATGAGGTCAAGTGGGAGTGGTGACGTGTGTGGATGAGAAGAAAAAATGAGGAAGAGGGAGTTTAAAATTTAGGTTGATTAAGGGTAGTTTTGTAAATTCACCCAACAGATAAGGGAACATGGTTTGGCCACATGATCTTCCAAATTTTGCACCAATAGTATGTTAAGGCACTATCCAAGGAGAACCACACGTAGTTAAGTATCATGGTTTCCTAACAATGAAGAAACATTGAAAACGCATTGTAAAAATCCAATAGTTTTTCGCGAGACTGTGAGGATCCTTCCACATGGTTTGGCTTAACCGTGAAGCACCTCCTTCTCCACTAGACCAGGATAGAAGGATTTCCCTAGGGCCTCATTGTTTCTGACAAACTATGCTCCCCTAATATTTTTCTCCAATTTTTAGGTTTTGGTGGATATGAACTCTTGAAATTCAAATGAACATCCAATGGACCCCTTTGACCATGAACCAAACCTAAAAAACAAATTTAACTTTAAAAAGTCTTTTAATTCCATTCTGATTCTTAGTTGACAAAATATACCATCCAAAGAAGGAAAAAATTTCAAGTTCGGCTGGAATCTCATATGGTCAAAAAACAAAGTATGATACAATCTCCCCACATTAGAACTTACCATTTTCAATAAGAATTGACTATATTAATAGAATATCCCTCGACATACTCAGGCCATATATTAAAATTAAAACGGTCGTGTTGCATTTCCAAATACCCAATACGCCTCTGAGCGTCACATGGAAATGTCGTACAAGATCCATACAAACTCAAGTCAACGCTTACTTTTCAGAACTGTTGCAATGTTATAAAGATCAAATGATCCCATCAAACTAGATATACAATTTACACATAATATATTTAACCACCCGGATGAGGATGATTCAACCATATGTTTTGGTATTTGTGGGAATGATTTGAAACATGTTATATATTCGGTTATAATTTTATTTCATAACATTCCCGTAGAATTCCAATGGCACTAATGACATGAGAAATGGTTTGATCCACATGTCACATCTTAACCGACTTCATTTAATGGAATAGATGAAGACATGTCAAGAAACGTTTGACTGACCATTATGGAAATGATAGGCCTAGATGGAATCCATACATAAAACGTTAAACATAATGCATTTAATTAAAGGTAACTCATGATTTTATCAGATCATAATCACTGAATCCCGTAACCACCTTACCATGAAATATCATTCCAAAAACCCTATTTAATATATTTTTTATTAGCACGAACATAGGTGCAGTCCCAATCCAGCACACTAGAATAACAACCCTTTAAAAAGTCCCCTTGTAGCCCTCCTGAGGATTTGGAAAACGTCGGGATCAACAATAGGCGTTCAAAGACCTCATCCAAGGAAAACCTTAAATTGCCCTCACAAGGGAGATGTCAGTATAAAGACGAACATCCATAAATGATGAATGCTAAGGGATACCACAGAGGTATCCACCTGGTGATCAATTCAAGGAAAAGTATAAGGTGTCCATCAGTCTATAATTTGAATTCCTACTTGGGAACCTATGTATCAACTAGGTCTAACGATGATTCTAAGGACAATAATTCCTTCCAGTGAACACTCTGCGATAAAACACACAAACAAGACCAATGACCTTTAAAATATTAGTGTGGAATAAGACTAACTATATCTTAGTGTACCTATATGATACCATGACTAGGTGCATGGACATATGTAATCAAATAGGATACTAATAGGATTTAAAAGATGTCCAAAAAGGAATAGAGACACTCTGGCTATCTAGTGGGTGAAGTACTCAGTATGGTTTCAAACTAACATTTCCAAACACCAAAATGGAAGAACAGTCGAACCATCCAAGGATGAATTCTTTTTTGAGGAATATCTTCTTTATCTACCGACACATCTCCATTAGCCAACCATGATTCAATTACTACACATGGAATCCCATAACATTCAAGAAAAACTACATAAGTCCATCTAGAGATGACAGTATATCAATGGGTTTTGACCACATCGAACCATTCATCATTATACTTCCTCACAATAGTAGAATATACCATTTATAAAAATATACATCCAGGTTTTTTCCTTCTACATAGAAGGAAACATCTAACCATAATTGATGTGAATCTACCAACCTCAATAGTGTCTGTATTATATAATTTTTTGAGAAAAGAACTCAGCAAATGACACACACTCCATTAACCACTTCCAATGGGTCATAGTGATGGCTATCATGTTTTATCATGCATTCAACCGAATATAAATAAAAACTATATTCTTAATAATATTATATTATATTCACCCATAGATGTTCACATGCCTCTCCTCCTAAGATATGTCCATGTAATCCAAAGAATTAGGGGTAAAATACAAGTGAATCACCAGTGTGTCAAACATCTAGTCCACAAAGCACATGATCAAGAGAATTTAGATAGATTTGATTCCTTTAATTATCATGCCACTATATATTGGGGATTATCCAAAACCGTACTCAATAGGTCAAGGCTCAAATATTCCATCAAAATCAACTGGATCATTATATCATTTAGAATCTTGGTGGGTATAGTATATATGAATGCGGAAAACCACAAGGTGTTATAAGAATGATGGAAATTTCATGACACTATACATAGGTTGTTTCTCATATGCATTCAAGTATCTGATTTTCCACCAAAAAAAACTATCTCAAAGTTGTACTACCTCATATGGCTAAAAAATAGAATGATGACCACATAATTCACCCAACACTGAGAGGGAGAAAGAATTAGGGTCCTGATACCTACTATGTTTCCAACCATGCCCTTGGAATTTCTATCCCACTAGAACAGACCATTCTGAAATGATCACACTCACAGTAAGGTTCAAAAAAACACATGACTACGCTTCAAAACATGGTTTCCTTTTAGAATCTAAGAGTCCTACATGAGACAATGGTACCTGAATAGTACCACATAAAATATTCTAAGCATAAGAAACACTAAACGGTTTTAGAGATCTAAGAGTTCTACCTACAATGGAATATCCCATTACTGAAGAAAAAATCATTAACCCGAGATGAGTTCCAAACCACAATTGTTCACTAGGATTAAATTCCTATCATTTAGATTCTGACATAGGAAGGAAGAAGCCTATGGAAACTCCCACATTACACTTCAAGGAAAAACTCAAGAATAATTTCCACAATCCTTACATGTGGGTTGAGGATAAGCACACCTCATAAGGTTTCTCCTTAAGTCACTATAATAAACCTTATTTTGTTATTTAAAAACATCATGGTTTAGCATTAAATAAAAACTAATACCAAACATAAAGAAAAAGTGTCTGGTACTTTGTTTGTTCAAGGATACAAGGTACACAAGTAAAGAAATATTTACGTCTCTTTCTTAAGTACATATTAATTAAAATAAATCATTTCATAATTATAAAATCAATTAGGAAAACACCCATTTTAATATTATTCATTTATTTAAAAGATTTCACACTTGGATTACTTAAAGACAATGTCAATTGAATTCTATAGAGGAAAACACCAATTAAGTTGGAATTGGAATTCTAGTTAACATCGCCTCATATAAATACAACCCAAAAGCAATTTAAGGTATATTCTTAATTTAAGAGAAACTGTCAGGTATGATGAAACCATATTAGTGAAAACATTAAATAACCTCTTTATATGTCATAATCATACCCCCATGGGGTTTAATACTAATGCACTTCAATGTAAAGGTGAACTATTAAGCCTTGATATGATATCTTGGGTTCATAAAAAAATTCCTGAACATTTAAAGTATTTTGATTTTGAAAACACCCATTGTAGTTCATTCGTGAAGCAACATGGCCCAAATTACCTAATTGGGTTTAGTTGTTCATTTAGAAATTTCGTAACAAGGTTTATTATTCCCAGGTAATAACGGCACAAGACCTTATGAAGGAAACCATTACATCATAGGTCAGATTAAATAGAATTCATATTTAACTAATAGTTTCTAAATATATAAGATTCGTAATATATGGTTCATTTATATGGGTTACCATTACTCGATTTATAATTCTCCTATAAACATTTCAATTTTAAGGAAACTCATCTGTAATCATAACCATTTTATCTAGTATTGAAACAAAAATTTAATAGATTTAGAATTTATACAATATTTATTTATTATAAAAGGATTATAAACAATGGTACGATTATACAGGTCATTCATTTTAAAATTATAAGGCACCCATAAAACTCAAAAATTTCAGTTTGACCCCCATTTAACTGCAACCATCATTTTTTATCCCATTTAAAACAATTATGGATACATGGAAATTTAAAACAAGAACATTTCTTAATTACCTAAACATTATAAGAAACTAAAAATTCTAAACATAATAATATATACATAAAATAAGGATAGTAAATACAAGGGAATAATCCAATTACACATGGAATCAAGATAATTTAACATGAAATGATACTATGTAATCAGGTAAAACACCCAAACATGATATAAAAGATAAGAATAAAAATATAAATTACGTGACCATGATAGTCAAATAACTATGCAAGTGATAACAAAATAGGTTTTGTAAAATTTATAACATTGAATATAAAATACACGCTATTAAAAAATTCCAGTCACATCAAAAAAGATTAAACAAACAAGGATTGCAATCTACATGTCAAGTCATATTCACGGAATATGAATCCATTGATACCTATAATGATGCATGTAATGATTCATCCTTTCTATACTAGGCCATTGTTCAATGATAAATCTCATTAATTTTAACAATTTGAATGTACTCCAACCACGCAAGGTGAAACCAATATAAATGGTAATAGCAGTCAAGATGACCCAAAAACCCATCCCCTGGTGTGACATACCAAGTAAATAAAAAATAAGAAATTTTTCATATTTATTAATATTTTTTAATTAAATATTAATTTTACTTTAAAAGGGATTAAATGTTCTATGTATTACCCGATACGCAACGACATGTTTTGTTGAAATCCTATGTTGCACACTAATAATATAATATTTTTATTTTAAATGGTAGTTAACGCCTAGCCATTTTATTAACGGGAATGAATAGAACTAACTAAAATATGATTATAAATGTTTGTTAAATGCTTTTACTTTAATCGAATAAAATTTAGAGGCTTAAAATAAAAAAATAATTCGATTTTAAGCATAAATCCTCTAATATTCACTAAAAGGTCGATTTACCACCTTTTAATGGAGAAAACTTTTGAAATAATGTTTTTTTTTCACTCTAATATGTTCTATTTGACAAAATAAAATTCTTATTTAGAATTGGGACATCAATGGTTACATTGGAATAAATTTTGGTATTTTTTTGATAATGTTCAATTTTTTATTAATAGTGTAAAAATGATGTATTTTAATCCAAAAACACCATTTAATATAATTTATTTGTATGGATATATTATCTTTTTAATTGATTTTAAAGTGTAAATAGATTATTTTTTCCATTTAATCCAATGTTGTTCATTGGAAGTAATTTCACTTTGAAATTGGACATAAACAAGTGTCAATATTTTGATAACTATTATTTCTTAAAAACACTATTTTTGTTTTGACAATGGGAATTAATTATAAAATTAAATAATGAAACTTATATATTTTTAATTTGGAAAAATAGACATCATTTTTGAATTCGGAATATCAAATTTAGTTTATGGTGAAAATTTGGTTTTTTCTAAAAGCCTTCTTTTTTTTGATGAATAGTGAAATATAATACTTAGTAGTTAAAAACTGACATTTTCATTTAAATGAAATTTTAGCGCTTCTATGGATTGAATTTAAAAATGTGACATAAATGGTTGTCGTTAGTAAGTAAAATGTAGTTCATCAGGGTGAAAATATTTGTTGGTGAATAGTAACTTTTGACTTTTATTAACCGCAATTAAAGGTAATTAGGGTAATTTAAGGTAAAAATAATGTTATAATTATATAAAAATTACATTGAAACTTTTCATAACCTTATTGTTTGAGTCATTAACGACCACGATAATCCATGGGCCAATTTTGGGACCCCATGGAGCCACTTGTGTAGGATAATGACATTAATAACTTTTTATTTAATGTAAAAATAAAAATGTCCTACACATGTATTCTTTTATTTAAAAAATTTTAATCTGGGGTTATATAATTGATATATTTGACTATAAATATTCATTATAAATATTTAAATATTTAATACATCATGATAATTTTTTTAAAATTTTTAGACATCAAATATATAAAATTATTTATGACACAAGGATGATGCAGTGTTTACATCATTAATGAATGATTTAAATAAATAAAAACATAAATATTTAAAAAATATCCAAAACATGTAAAATTGTTATTGGATGATTTTATTTAGAACATAAGACACCTTCTCTTCGACTATAATTATTTTTGGACAATTAGAAACCGAAAATCGTTATATAATAAAATAATATTTTCAAACTTTTCAAAATAGCCCCTCCTCTCCCTTATAACAAGAGCTCAATTCCTACCCATTCCACACACATATCAAGCCCTTTGTCTCATCCAAAATATACTCCAATAATCTCCCAAAATACCATTCTCTTCAACCTATAATCCTTACCTTAGGTATAAGGCACTTGAAGAAGTTTTTTGAGTTCAAACCAATGGGGGATACCTGAATTAAAGGTAACTGTTTCTCTAAATTCTTTTATTTTATTTTACTTCTCCAAGCCCTAAACTCTTTCTATTCCTTTATTTTATAACAAAACCAATATCATAAATATACTAGTATGTTGTTATGATAATAATTCTAAATAAAATTACACACAACTCCATCTAATTGGGAAAGAACATACTGTTTCTGTGGACAACGAACTACTACCTCACGAAACAATGATTATTCAATTATATACTACCACCTCTAATGGTGGAAATTATGATGGAACTGTATTTATATAAGATATATATCATGTTTATGTTTTCTTTATGCATATGTATTTTCCTTTTATATCATACTTTTAGGGTTTCCATAATGGGTAAAGGCAATAATTTCATTTGAGAAAGTGCAGACTACCACCCCACAAAGTGATATGACTCATTCATTCCATATGTGGGACGTATAAAAGATGAATTTAATTAAATTATATATGATATTATACAAGAATTATAATATACCTATGTATCATTATGTTTTCATTAAAATAAAAAATACAAATGATAGTATCATTCATGCATATGTACGACTTACCGTCTCCATGAACGGTGAATTTCATTTCATACCTCCAAATGTTATGTACTATTATAAAAACATGTATATACTAGATATATATATGATATATATGATATCTAAATCATGAATATCATTCTAGATATAATGAAATTTTTCCCACAGGAACGACTTGTAATTATAAGAAGTCCATTTTTGACTCAAGTACCAAATATCGACAAAACAACCGTTATTAACCTAAATGATTATATAATGTTTATAACATGTAAAAAAGTGATATAAAAGGAATAATAAACTTTAAAAAGGTTCTTATTCAAATATAAATTAAATTAAATTTATTGTTCAGGATATTAAAGAACGAACGGGTCAAGTCGGACCCGGGGTAAGGAACTTCGTGTCAATCTCCTTTAATTGGGGAATATTTTTATACACGACTTTATTTTATATGGTGTATAAACCCCATTTACTTTTCATTTAATTCAAATGGAATATTTTTCTCTAAAAATCATTTTACTAAATGAAAAATGGAAGGTTTTTAACTTTTCTGGAGACAATGACCTCTCTGCCACCGTAATCATTATTTTGATTCCTCTATAAGCCTTAATATTTTATAAAATGAAAAAGAAATCCCTTATTCTGTTTTTGGGTGTTTTGGTATTGAAAATGGTTTTTGAAAATGATTGAGTATTTCATTATCTTGAAATGATTTCTTGTGATTTCAAATGAAATTTTATGAGTGAAATGTTTATATTTTCAATATTTTATGTGTTATGATTTTATTATGGTTCTTGGACTTTTGACGGGTGGTTAAGTGATAAAACAAATGAAAGGTGGTGCCATGATAAACCAGGATGGGTGGTTACGTTATAACCTCCGATGCATGGGGTATGGAAGTCAGCCACATGGCTATTCCATTTAGTGATATGTGTGGAAGTCGACCGTATGGTTATTCTATTTAAGTATGTTTATGTCCCAAGTTACCTTTATATGTTATGTGTTCTTTATATGGGTTTTATGGTAATATTTTGGTCACAAAAGGGTAAGTAATGATATTTTATTCATTGATGAGTATTTTCGAATTCATAAAGTTGAAAAGTATTACTTAAGATAATTTTTTCATGGATTACTTGTTGTTGTGAAAAAACTAATAGTTTTCCTTCTTGGTGTATCCCTTACAGGGCATTTTATACTCATCCCAGGTTTTTGAAATGTTTTTCACAGGAAAAAAGTGGAATAGGGTCATAGATGGAATCAAGGAAATGTCCTATTGTCTAAAACATGGAACTAGACATGACACTTTTTTTCAAGAGTTTTTATTTTGTGAAAAAATGGAAATTGGGTAGAAGTGTCTACTTTGTAATTATTGAAATGTTATGTAATAGTTTTGGCATAATTCTCTAAAACTCTAAACCAGAAAAGATCCTCAATGTGAATTATTCATTTCATTCAAGATTATGTAAGGTTTAAGGCTAGGTCCTTATAGTTGGTATCAGAGGTCGATTTAGAAAAATTTAGGAGTAAGAGTATTATTAAATTAATGGCCATAAATGAATTTATGGTAATATTGAAATGATATAGCATTTATATATTACCATGTTTCTTTGCCTACGATATTTATATGTTTAGAATGGGTTTTTATATAGGAAGCATGGTAGTTGTGTAGTAAAGAAATATAGAGGGAATTTCACTTCCAAATCAGCATCCTGAGATGGTCAGAATCAGAATTGAACAGTTTGTTGTAGTACTGGAATAGTTGAATCATGCAATAAATAGTGGTGGTATCCATGCATGAGATTAGCCAGATCAACCATGGAGGTACAGGTCAGTAGTAGAGCATTTCATGAGGTAGAATCCTCCATCATTTAGAGGATCATCTGACCCTGTGTTGGCTGAAGGGTGGATTAAAGCACTGGAGAAAATTTTTTCTGTCATGGGTTGTTCATAACATAAAAAGGATAGTCTCATTGTTTACCATTTTGAAGGTGAAACTGATCAGTGGTGGTCGATGGTGAAAAATATCAGGGATAGTGAAGAGATTGGTGCACTTGATTGGGATGAATTCAAAGGTATCTTCCCTGAGAAATATTTTCCTAAGGTGGTTCGACTTAGGATGGAAAAACAATTCTTGTAATTGAGGTAGGAGGATGAATCAGTGGCTGCCTATGAAGGAATGTTCACTCGACTTGCAAGGTATACTCCAAATTTCATCTGTGATTTTCATAGTAAGATAAATTGATTTTACATAGGACTGATGCCGCAATATCAAAGAGCATTAGACTCTAGTAAGTTAAAAAGTTATGAAAAACTTGTTCGATGTGCGGAGAAGGCGGAAATGCAGTTGGCCGATGATCAGGTGTTCTTTGACAAGCAACAGAATAAGAGGTCTCATTGAAAGGCAAAGGAAAAGAATTCATCAATGAATCCTGGAGATAAGAAAACTAAATCTCCATCTTGTGAGAAGTGTGGTAAAAAGCATCCTGAAAATTGTTTATCAAAGTCTGGAGAGTGATTCTAGGGTGGTAAGTCTAGTCATATTTCTCGTAAATGTAAGGAAGATGATCAAGCAGGCATTGAAAATCCAGCGGTTAGATGTTTTATGTGTAATGAAATTTGTCATTATGAAAATGAGTGTCAAACGAAGAACTCAACTATGGGAAATCATCCATATTACATGAAAAGAGGGGTAGTAAAATCCTTTGAAACTACTTCAGAAGATGTTGGGCCATCGAATGATCTAGTATCAGGTACAGTATTTTTTTTTTCAGATTATGCCAATGTGTTGTTTGATTCAGGGTCTACAAATTCATTCATTTCTGAGAAATTTTCTAGTAAATTGGGAATTCCATCTCAAGATATAAATCAGGAACTTATGGTAAAAACACCCAGAGGAAATGTTGATACAAGAAGAAATTATAAGAACCTTCTTATCCTTGTGTGCGGAAAACATCTACCCTCAAACCTTATTATTTTTCCTCTTGTAGATTTTGATGTTATTCTAGGTATGGATTGGATTTCAATTTTTCATGATAATATTGACTGCAACTCTAAAGAGGTTTCTTTTCAAAAAGATTTTTAGCTTGTGTACAATAATGGAATTTTACTTGTGATAACATATCAGGAAGCTGGGAAACTGGTAAAAGATGAAAATGTATGTTACCTCACACATATTGTTGAAAACAAAGGAACAATTCAGATTAATGATGTGACAATGGTAAATGAGTACCATGATGTTTTTCCTAACATGTTGACTGGTATTATACCTGATTGAGAAGTTGAATTTACTATTTACTTAGTTCCTGATGCTAAGCCTATTTCAAAACCCCCTTATCGAATGGATCAAATTGAAATTTTAGAGTTATTGAAGCAATTTCATGAGTTATTAGATAAAGGTTTCATTCAACCTAGCACATCACCATGGGGTGCGTATGTCTTGTTTGTTAAAAATAATGGTGGTTCAATGAGACTTTTCATTGATTATAGGGCATCGAAGAACATCACTTTTGAGAACAAATATTCTTTGCCGCATATCGATGATTTGTTTGATAAACTCTAGGAAGATTAGTATTTTTTAAAGATTAACTTGAGGTCAGATTACCATCAGTTGAAAGTAAAACAGTCAGACATTCTAAAGATCATGTTTCATACTAGATATATCCATTGTGAATTTGTAGTTATGCCTTTTGGGTTAACCAATTAACCTGCTATATTTATGGATCTTAGGAATGAAATTTTCCATGAGTTCTTGGATAACTTTAAAGTTGTGTTCATTGATGATATTTTGGTTTTTTCTAAAAGTAAAGAGGAACATTAAAGTCATTTACGGTTTGTCTTGGAAATATTAAAAGAATAGAAACTGTTTGGGAAATTATGAATGTGTGAGTTTTTGTTAAAACAAATCTTGTTCCTTGGTCACATTGTTTCAAAAAATGTCATAACTATTGATCCTACTAAAACAAAAGTTATTGATGAATGTCCAAGATACAAAAAGATAACCGAGATCTGTTTTTTCTTAGTTTGGAAGGTTAATACAGGATGTTTGTTGAGAATTTTGATCAGTTATCTAGTCCAATGACTATGTTAACATGAAAGGGAGTTATGTTCTCCTGGATAAAAGAATGTGATGATGTTTTTCAGGAATTTAAAAGAAGATTAGCGAATGCTCCAGTTTTGGCATTAACATCCAAATATGGTGAATTTTTTTATCTATAGTGATTCTTCGTTGAAAGGACTTGGATGTGTCCTTGTGTATAACGATCGGGTAATTTCTTGTGCTTCACATGAGTTGAAACCTCATGAGTTAAATTACCCTACACATGATTTGGAATTAGTTGCTGTTGTTTTTTTCATTAAAAATTTGGAGGCATCATTTGTATGGAATAAAATGTGAAATATATACTGAACACAAAAGTTTAAAGTATATATTCACTTAGAATGAATTGAACATGAGACAGAGGATATAGATGGAATTAATCAAGGATTATGATTCCACGTTCCTTGACTATCTGGGAAAAGAAATTAAAGTGGCTGATGATTTGAGTCAAAAATGTAATGCTTCATTAACTATGCTATGTTTGGAATGAGATCCTTTGGATTTGGATTTTATGAACTTTGGCATAGAAGTGGTTGGTTTAAGAAGTTCTTATGTTTTGTTTTAGGTGTTAATGAGATCATCTCAATCAGACAGAATTAAAGAAGCACAGAAGGAAGATAGTGAGTTGCAGAAAAATGTAGAGTTGGTTCAGAAGGGTAAGTTCCCTGATTTTAACATTGATAATAATTGTGTTTTGAGGTTCAGAAATATATTATGTGTGCCATGTGATTCACATATGAAGAATGACTTGTTTTTTTTTAATCTCATAGTTCTCCATTTTCAGTTCATCCTGGTAGTACTAAAATGTATAGAGATATCCCGGAGTATTATTGGCGAGATGGAATGAAACAATATATTATGGATTTTATTGTGTAGTGTTTAACTTTTCAATAGGTTAAAGGAGAGAGGTAGTTACCGAAAGGTATACTTCCGTATTTACCGGTGATAGAGTGGAAATGGGAAAATATATCCATGGAATTTGTTGTGGGATTACCAAAGATATCTCAAAGTACTAATTCAATCTGGGTTTTTGTTGATCGGTTGACTAACTCTGCTCATTTACTTCATATTTGAGATACTTTGTCTCTAGATAAACTTTCTCGGTTTTATTTTAAAAAGATATTCAGGTGTCATGGAGTTCCCCTCTCAATTGTATCTGATCTTGATCTCAGGATTACTTCTACCTTTTGGAAAGGCCTTCAGAAGTCATTGGGTACTAAATTAAATTTTAGTACTGCTTTTCATCCTCAATAAGATGGGAAGTCAGAAAAAACAATTCATAACTTGGAGGATATGTTACTTGATTAATCGATGGATTATCAGGTAAGTTGGGACCAACTTCTTTATTTTTGTGAATATTCTTATAATAACAGTTTTCATGCAAGTATACAGATGGCTCCGTTTGAGGAATTATATGGAAAGCGGTGTTAAACTCCAACTTTTTGGGACAAAGTAGGTGAAAGGAAGATGATGGGACCAGAATTTGTGGAAGACATGATAGAAAAAGTTTTATTGATTCAAAAGCACATGAGAATAGCTCAGAGTAGGTAGAAAGTTATGTGGATAACCGGAGGAAGAATCTTTTTTTGAGGTAGGTGATCATGTCTTTCTCAGATTTCCTCCATGGAAAAGTGTGATTTGTTTTCGAAAGAAGGGAAATTTACTCCCGGCGTTCATTGGACCTTATGAAATCCTGGAGAAAGTTAGATCAGTTGGCTAAAGAGCGGCTTTATCTCCATGTTTATCCCAGGAACACAATGTTTTTCATGTTTCAATGTTGAGAAAGTATATGCCAGATCTATCTCATGTTTTAAGTCTAGAAGTAGTTCAGTTGGACGAGATTCTCTCATATGAAAAACTATAGATCCTGATTCTTGACTGTAGAGAGAAAGTGTTGAGGAATAAGGTAGTAAATCAGGTGACGGTTTTGTGTAAAAACCATATGGTAGAAGAGGCAACGTGGGAATCTGAGAATGCTATTAGGGATACGTACCCCCAATTATTTGATAAGTGTATAACAGTTGCAATGATGCAATTTCCAAAAGGGGGGAAGGATATAACATCCCATGTATATAAATAATAAGACATTTTTCATATTTATTAATATTTCTGAATTAAATATTAATTTTACTTTAAAGGGGTTCTTATGTTCGATGTCTTTCCCGATACGCAACAATGGGTTTCTTTGAAATCTTACGCTGCACACTAACAATATAATATTATTATTTTAAATGGTAGTTAACGCCTAGCCATTGTATTGGTGGGAATGAATATAACTTACTAAAATATGATTATACAGGTTTTTTAAATGTTTTTACTTTATCCAATAAAAGTAAGAGGATTAAAAATAATAAAATAATTCGATTTTAGGCATAAATACTATAATATTCACTAAAATTCTATTTACTGCATTTTTATGGAGAAACCTATTTAAATATAGTTTTTTTCACACTTATATGTTATATTTTACTAAATAAAATTCTTCTTTATAATTGGGACATCAATGTTTACTTTGGATGAAATTTTGGTATTTTTTTAGTAATGTTCATTTTTTATGAATAGTGGAAAATGATGTATTTTAATTCAAAACCACCTTTTAATTTAATTTATTTGTATGGTCAGATTATCTTTTTAATTGGTTTTAAAGTTTAAATATATTATATTTTTACCATTTAATCCAATTTTGGTCATTGACAGAAATTTCATTTTGAAATTGGACATAAACAAGTGTTAATCTTTTAATAGCTATTATTTCTGAAAAAAACGCTTTTTTTATTTTGAAAACAGGAATTAATTGTAAAATTAATGAATGAAAATTCTATGTTTTTAATGTTTTAAAATAGAAATCATTTTTTAATTTGGAATATCAAATTTATATTAGGGTGAATTTTTGGTATTTTTCTGAAAACCTTCAATTATTGATGAATAATTAAATATACTACTTATTTTTTAAAAACTGTCCTATTAATTTAAATGAATTTTTACCACTTATTTAGATTAAATTTAAAATATCCAAAATACATGGTTTTCATTAGTAAGTAAAATGTGGTTCAATGGGATGAAAATAGTATTTGGTGGATAGTAACTTTTGACTTTTATTAACCGTGATTAAAAGTAATTAGAGTAATTTATGGTAAAAATAATGTTATAATAGTATAAAAATTACCTTGAAACTTTTCCTATCCTTATTGGATGAGTAATGGCCGACCAAGACAATCCATGTGCCAATTTTGTGACTCCATAGAGCCACTTGGGGAAGATAATGACATTAATTACTTTTTATTTAAAGTAAAAATAAAAATGTCATAAACATGTATTGTTTTAAAAAAAAAATATAAATGTGGTATTGTATAATTGATATATTTGACAATAAATATTAATTATAAATCTAAAAATATTTCCTACATCATGGTAATTTTATTATATTTTTTAGACATCAAATAAATAAAATTATTTATGACACAGTGATGATGCGGTGTTTAAGTCATTAATGAATGATTTAAATAAATATGAAGATAAAAATAAAAAAATTATCCAACAGTTGTCCAATTCTTATTGGATGATATTATTTCGAACATAGGCCACCTTATCTTAGACATTAGTGATTTTTGGACCTTTAGAAACCGAAAATCATAATATAATAAAATTATATTTCCAAACTTCCCAAAAGTTCCCCTCCTCTGCCTTATAAAAAGACCTCACTTACTACCCATTTATCAAACCACTAAATCCCTTTGGATTGTCCAAAATATACTACAATAATTTCCAAATATCCTTCTCTTCATCCAAGAAGCCTTACCTTAGGCAGAAGGCACTTCAAGAAGTCTTTTTGGTTCAAACCAAAGGGGGTACCTGAATTAAAGGTAACAGTTTCTGTAAATTCTTTTCTTTTATTTTACTTCTCCAACCCATAAGATTTTTCTATTCCTTTATTTTATAACAAAAACAATATCCTCAATATACTAGGATGTCGTATTAAGAATTATTCAACTACACTTTTACACAGCTCAATCTAATGGGTAAATAACACATTGTTTCTGTGGATGGTGAACTACTACCTCACGAAAACGATGATTGCTCAATTATATCCTACCATCTCTAATGGTGGCCATTATTATGGAACTTTATTTATATATGATATATATTATGTATATTATTAATTTATGCATCTGTGTTTTCCTTTTATAGCATACCTTAATTGTTTGAATAATGGGTAATCACGATAATTTCATTTGAGGAAGTGTGGACAACTGTCCCCCTCAATGTGATATGACTTGTTCATGCCTTATGTAGGACGTATAAAGGATGGAATTAAGGAAATTATATATGATATTGTATTGTAATTATAATATACCTATGTAGAATCATGTTTTCACTAAAATTAAAAATAGATATGAAAGTAGCGTTCATGCGTACGTACGGCTTACCGTCTCCATGAACGATGGATTTCATTTCATAACTCCAAATGTAATGTACTATTATAAATACATGTATATAGTGGATATATATGATATATATGATATCTAAATCATGAATATCATTCTATATATAATAAAATTTCGACCACATAAATAACTTGTAATTATAAGAAGTCCATTTTTGACTCAAGTACCAAATATCGAAAAAACAACGGTTATTAACCTAAATGATTATATAATATTTATAACATGGTAATAAGTGATATAAAAGGAATAATAAAATTGAAAAATGTTCTTATGAACATATAAATTAACATTAATTTATTATTCAGGAGATTAAAGAACGAACGGTTCATGTTGGACACGGGGTAAGGGACTTCCTCCCAATCTCCTTTCACTGGGGAATATTTTTATACAGGACTTTATTTTATATGGTGTATAAAACCCTTTGAATTTTCATTTAAATAAAAGGGAAGATTTGTTTCTATGAAGCGTTTTACTAAAAGACAAATGGAATGTTTTTATCTTTTGTGGCAATAATAAACACTCCACCACCATAATCGTTATTTGGCTTCCTCTATAAGCATTAATATTTTCTAAAATAAAAAAGAAATCCCTTATTCTGTTTTTGTGTGTTTTGGTTTTGAAAATTGTTTTTGAAATTTATTTATTATTTCAATATCTCAAAATGATTTCATGCGATTTCATAATAAATGTTATGAGTGAAATGTTTATATTTTCAATATTTTATGAGTTATGATTTTATTATGGTTCTTGGACATTTGACGAGTGGTTATGTGATAAACCAAATTACATGCGGTGCCATGATAAATTAGGTTGGGTGGTTACGTTATATCCTCCAATGCATTGGGTATGGAAGTTGTCCGTATGGATATTCAATTTAGTGATATGTGTGGAAGTCGACCGTATGGTTATCCCATTTAAGTATGTTTATGTCCCATGTTACCTTTATATGTTATGTGTTCTTTATATGGGTTTATAGTAATTTTTTGGTTAAAAAAGTGTATGCATTGATATTTTATTCAGTGAAGAGTATTTGATACTTCATAATGGTGAAATGTATTACTTATGATAATGTATTCATGTATTACTTGTTGGTTTGAAAAACTAACAATTTTCATTCTTTGCGTATCCCTCACTGAGCTTTTTATGCTCATCCAAAGTTTTTGAAATGTTTTTCATAGGACATAATGTGTAATAGGGTCAATGATGGGATCAAGGAAAAGTCATGCTATCTAAAAGATGGAACTAGGCATGACTCTTTTTTTTCATGAGTTTTTTTGTGAAAAGATGGAAACTAAGTAAATGTGTCTACTTTATAATTTTTTAAATGTAATGATATAGTTCGGGCCTAATTCTATAAAACTATAAATCTAAAAAGATCCTCAATGTGAATTTTTCATCTAATTCAAGATTATGTAATGGTTAAGGTTGTGTCCTTATACCTGGAAACATTTATGTTTCCTTATATGTGTGTTGATCATTCCTAGGCCCTAATATTTACCAAGTGCTGACACATTCCTAGTCTGCTACCTACCTACCAAAAACAATAAGACAAAGGAAAAGAGAGATATGATACCACTTTGTAACATCCCAGACCGACTAAACACTAATAGGTAGCCGAACCAGTCAGCACATGGCCTCATGAGGGTATCCCCATATACCAGAGGCTACTGACTAGTAGTGAGGGTGAGATGGTTGTGTGATGGGGGGAATACAACCTCATTATCACAGTGAAAAAATTGTACAAGAGATGATAAATCAATAGAAGAAATAGAAGTAGGATAAATAAAAATGACGAAGAATCAAAAGAATAATATAATAACTAAATTAATGTGGCAAACACCAATATAAAATAATTCATGCATGTCAAGATGATTATAAAACAACCAAAAAAGTAACACATACAAGGTATTAGAGTGAAAACCAAAAAAAATAAAAAAATGTAGAACAAATCCATATGGGAGGTCTCCACGAGCATCCTGAGTACTAGCATAGTCTCATCCTCATAACTCCAAGGCACAATGCAAAAATGTAATGTCCCTGATTTGGAATCCACTAAACTGGTGTCCCAAACCAGTTCATCACATGACCTCAACCACACCACCCTATATGCCAGGGGTTTCCAACTAGTAGAGAGGGATTAATAAGTCACATGGGGAGACTATACCCTCATTTCCAGAGTAATCCACAACAGAACAAAATATAAATAATGAAAATAATATGAAACAAAAAATAAAAAAGAATAGACAAACATATCCCAAAACATGGTATGAACCACAATTCAACATTATCCATGTCATGACATGCTAATAGTTGAAAAGTGAATAAAATCCAAAATAAAAAAAAATGAAAAAAATCCTATGAATGGGTCTCAAATCCAAGTAAAGATCATCATCCTTTCATATCAAATTACAAACTCGACATCCAAGTATAAGGCCTTTGCTATTATCCCAGTCTTCAACTACGAAATCTACTCGAGTATCTAATGGAAACCTGAGTAGAGTGTGAGTACAAAAATCAGTAGGACACCACCAATGGTATCAACAAAATTTCTAGCCTAATAGATAGTGCATACAAGTATGAAATAAAAGAAAAGGTAACCAAATGAAAATATTAAGAGCCATTAGATGACAATATGAATCTTAACCATTTATAACATTATTACTACATTTGACATATCCATATTATTTACACAATACATTATATTCATGTGTTCTATGGGTTAGGCATATACATCATCTACACGTGGTTCTAAGGAAATCAATAATTATGAAAAAGGAAATAATTAAAATCCTTGTCTCAAAATGGATAAACACATTTCATCAACATATTATCCTCTCCTCGATGCCTCATTCCGGGTGGGATGAAACCGTTAGGAGAATAGATCCTCCATCCTATTCCCTAACCCATGAATTCTGAGAATGAGTTTAGAGCCTTATTCTAACTTGACCCATGGGCATAGAACCTTAGGTCAAAACCCCATTCTACTAAGCCATGTGAACATTCTTATTTATCCAATCACCGCAACCATACTATAACACAAAACACACGACCAATATCCATGGAAATAAAAATACACATCATTCAACATGGGAATTAATACTATTAAATTACCCATTAATACATTTACCATTTACATTTCACAACCTGTTTAACCCAATTCCCATTATGGTGCCTTGACCCATTATGTTTTTTTATCAATTTCCACACCTTAAACCAGTATTCAACAATTACCATGTATTGACCCATTTTTCCCATTTATCATTTCACAATTATTTCCCACTTATTAATTTCATGTTAAATTATTATATTACCTTACAAAACCACTTTATTACATTCAACCCAATAGGTATACCCCAAAATTCCCATGTACTATCCCATTTAAATTTATTCATCAATTACATTATGAAACCCATTTACATTCTAATCAATTTAGAAGCCATTGCCATTTTAACATTCTCATCATTTAATATCAACTAATTATTTTTTGAATCTCATCATAATTCATAACCCCTTGGACATAATCTCATTTAACTCAATTAACCCATTTCTATGTCATGCCAAACAACCCTTTAAGCCATAAAAAAACATAGAAACAACTATCTATATTCCATATTCAACTCAAATGACCATATTACCATGTTCAATAAGGGATCTATGTTATCACACATTAATTCCACCCTTTTCTAACTCCTAGCATTGGGAATGTCAGTGCACCCCATGGGGTCCCCAAATTGGTCAAATCACCGTTAATGCATCCCATGGGGATGATGATGGTTTCAAATAACTATTTAGATGTTCTTTTTACGAAATCATATTGAAGTCATTCAAAGAAAAATAATAGGGGTCCAAAACACATACTTATATGCACTAATGCACTTAAAACTATGTGATATTACATGTAGACCACCTACCTCGAATATTATGATGAAAGCACTCTTAATCATGGCGTTAGATTTAGATTAAAACACCCCTTTATTCCCCATCCTACATTGCATAGAAAAAAGTGGGATTTATTTATTCGGATGAATTTTTCCAAAGATAAAATCCCTAATCTAGAAAAAAGGTAAAATATGAGATTAGACTAACCTAGATATTCTATTTGCAAACAAATACTTACAAAATAGACTAGAACCCTAAGATATCGATCATTTTATGCACTAAGAGGTCTTGGTTCATCAGTAATTTTGAAAGAGGACGAGAGGAGGAAAATCCCATGTTGGGGATTTAAATACCATAATGTATTTTATTTTGGTAAATTTCTCAACTTTATTGGGTTGTATGATTTACTCGCAAAGTTTTCTAGACAATTCACAAATCATGAAAAAGATACTATCCGATATCGGACAGTTGACATAGTTACTTGATACTTCCACATGTTTAGCTTAAACATGCGATAACCATGTGAATGATTTTATCCATGTCTACACTATTTCCTGGGATGCTCCGCATGATTTTCACTAACTGTGCACAAACCGTGCAACATGCCCAAAAATCTCCTTTCCACCTATTTCATGTTCTGATCCCCCAGAACACCCTAGATCCATCTCATGGAGTTGGATAAACACTTATATAACCAAAAGAAAGGAACTAAAATGGAGTGTAAATAAAACATACCTTAAGGAAGAATCTGGGATCTTACAACCTGCCCACCTTATAATGGCTCATCCTCGAACCGCTCTTCTGGAGCATCAATAAACTTCAATAACATGATGTCATGCCACATGGCCCACCTATCCATTCCCATTCTACGCTGTTTCTCATTGAAAATCACAGTGCTACCAAAAAAGTGAACTGTTGTACGGTCCTTCCCTGTAAGGCATCCTCACCACAACCCAAAACATGAACAAGATACTCTGCTAGAATGAATCAACTTCAACCATACGCGACCACTATAACATTATAGAGAAGACATAGGCAACTGTGACTAACTCGGAATACACAAAAACAGCACACACATAATTATATCATTGTGGAGGAACCAATCAACACCCCTTCTATCTAATCCCCTACACTAATCATGACTCGGATCACGAGGTGTTTTTTTTATTATTTTCCAAAATCTAACGTTGACCAACCCGATATCACAAGAAGAAGAACACATAGTACATAAAAGCTCATTTTCCAATGTACGTTGGTCATATACAAGTGTCCCAAATACCCCATTCCACTCTAATATATCCAAGCGCAACCAAAACTCTCGAGTAATCGACCAATTAAACCCATAAGAATGCTCACTACCATGAGCAACTCACCCGAAAAGTGACCACTCAAGTCCCACCATCCTAAAACTATAATCAAGTCGTCAACCAAGGATTTATCCACTATAGTTACCTCCACCATTTTTGGTTACTTTGAACCTAAACTCTTGAAAAGAGACTACCAGAATCTCAACTCAACTATCACAAAATATCAGACACACCCACTGAGTTCATTTACTAGCTTCTAGTATAATACCTTCATTGGGGAACCACATCCATCCAAACTATCATCATCTCCACTATCCTAACCTACATTCCCAAAACTAGCACCCTACCATTCATACAGTAACTAACAAAGGATTTGTTATCCCTCATCCCCATTCTGAAATTTGAAACACACTTCTTATTCCATTCATCCACCGAAGATGATTTACCACTCTCCACATTCACCCATTGCTCAGAATCAAGTCGAGTTTCCTCGGATGATTTATCTTTGAATTCTCAGCTTCCCCGTTAGAATGACACTACACACATGGCCAATGTCCCTTCGAACATCATGGTGTTTAAATATAACTGAAGGAACCTTCCTAGGGTCTACTTTTGATTTCCATTGAAGTTATAGAACCCAACATCATTTTCCACAAACCGATGTTACATATCACCACACTCCTTTATGATTAAACATAAGAATCTCGAATTTCATTCAGAACCATCTTGAGCCCAAAGAAAATGCTTGGCTCGATCCACCACCATAGTCAAGGCCCACTTCACCCTTCTAAATGACCTAGTGTGAACCTCACACGTTTTTATTGGCATCTTGGTGCTGCTATGTCAACTCAAGATTCTCCTCCCATATTCAGGATTGAATCATCACTCCCCACCTTATGAGTGTCATTACCATTTCTTTCTTATAGGAGCTCCATCCACCACAGTTCGACCTTATATCATAATCTGAATTCCAAAACCAAAACATAGTTGTCTAGCCTTCTCCTAAACAAGGAATTGAACATCATACACTTCCCTCTCTTGGGTTCAAAGGACGGTATCCATTGCGTTATTTGGAACTCAGACCAACCCAAGGAACTCACCTGAAACCATCAATTGTGTGCATCCCACCATCCAACTTCACATATACCTCACCCATGACCTTAAACATCATGAAGTACCTGATCCTACCAAATCACCCTCATGTTTCTAGGCATAACGACAGATCTTCTCAATATACATGGGAAGATTTCATGTTGTTGGGAATCAATTTCACTAGATGAGGTATGAAATTATGTTATCAAAGAACAACACCACAAACTTATCTATTTCAAATATCACAACCCAAGATCGAACACCATGAATGGCCGAGGATTTCAGGCTTACCTACTACACTCCTCTCATCAGTATTTAACCACCACCCAGAAAGTGTGATTTCTAACTAAGACTCACCACCACTTCGTGATCATCTGTCATGTATCCATGAACCAATGCTTCTTGAGGTACTACTTCAACCACACTACAACTACCTTTTTGTGTATCCCTAATAGGCAATGACTGAGCACCATGGTTCACCAAAAAAGTAAAAAACCAATAGTCTGTAGCATGACCAAGCTTCTTGCTTTGGATTCATAGAGAACATAAAATGATTATCCCATTCAAAATCATACCTTATTAGTGTAGTCCATAATATGTAACACTCCGAACCCTCATGGTATTGCAGTTTCCTTTAACAATTTTCATACCAAATTTAGTTCTCATATGGAAACCATCACCAGGAATATTCCAACGCCCATTTACTTACCAAACAATGAATCTTGGTTAGTTGGCCTCATCATCCCCAAGAATTTATCAACATATCACCCATAACAAAACCATTAATACCAAAAATACCATCCATGTGACCAACCTCACCTTGGGTGTCATGTTTAAAAAAGAGCATCAAACCGTGCTTCAATAACCATTTTATATTTTTCCTAAAAACAATGATGTGGTATCTATTAACCTTTGTCCAAACTGACGGGCCAAGAATCCATGTAATTACATTTTCTAAAGCATAATGGTACTCATATGCATCAATCTCACATTTGATGAATTCCCCATTCCACCTCTTACAAATCACCTACATCACTGGGCTAGCTTCTCATGTGGTCACCCATGATTTTTCTGAAAGAGTCCATGAATAACAAAAACTAGAGTCCCATCAGCAACCATCAATAATCTCATTTATCTGTTTAGGATAACCCATACTTGAAAACATTTTCTATGTCTCGTTGTCAATGTCTAAACATATATTTTCATGAGACACACCAAAAAACAATAGGAAATCCCGTCCGATCTCTCTTCTAGATCACTAGGAGGGTTTAATGTTACCAAATCCCCAAAATGGAGTCACAATAAGAAAACACCATTGGTCCCCTTCCCAAACATAGAAATCCTATTACGAACAAAACAATGTTCACAAATGGAACTCTCACACCTTTTTTGATACAAATTATGCCTAACACACCTAGTGACCATTTTTTCCAGGTTCTACACTAAAGATAACTGTAAACCTATATCGACACTATAGGAAACACACCATATTTGGAAACCCAAATAGAACTGACCAAGGTCCCTACTCACAAGGTTACTAAAACCCAAGAACTACCCTTAAATTCTTGTATACAATGGATATGGTCACAACCCACAAGGTTTTTCACACTTGAATTATTGAACTATACCTCGCGACCTAAATTCCAACAACCTACCCAGTGTGCTGAAAGAACATATCAAATGAAATATCGTAACCAACAATGCCTAACAACTCAAAGATAAGGTCTTAATCTAGGGAACCCTCACTTACCCAAACCACCCATACAAAGGGTAAAATAGACAAAACAAGGAATACCCACTACCTCATTTTTTTATAAGTTCCACCATTACACATCCTTTTATAATTATTTTCACCATTGTTAAACGCAAAAATTCACATTTAGACGCCCCATTTCACAAGTTATTTCCATCAAAATTTTGACTCATTTTCACCTTTACATAGGAAATAGTTGTAAACCCCATTTTTGACAATCACTATGAAATATTCCTCTCTTCTACACCAATCTACCTTTACAGCATATCACAATCCAAAATTTCAAACTGTTCATAATGTTTCATTATACACACTCTTATTTACGATATCATTTTAATTATTTTCATTCACCCACTTGCATTACCATTATTATACGCAATTTTACATCAGATTTTTCAAGGAATTAAAATTCAATTTACTCTCTATGCCCCCACACACCCATCCTGTGTGTGACTATCATGATGCATGCCACCTATATCCATATGCACCGAAAATGATGCATGAATTCACAACCTCATACCATTTCTTCCAATATAAAAATATATAAAACCAATCACATCACACAACATGTGTATCACCCAATGGTAAAATATCACTCAACTGTAACAAAAATAAAATAAAAAACAATAATTCCCACCCTGTTTAACATGGTTTTACCCCAATACATGGGTCAGCTACTCCCATGAATGAGTTCATTACCAACACCCAAAACATCCTATCCACTGGTGTAGCATCATCAAATAGTAAGACAGGAGAGACAAAGAATAAATAATCTTCTGATACCACATTGTCGTGGCCTCGACCTGGAATCCACTAAACTGGTGAACTAATCCATGTCGTCACATGACCTCAAGAATTCATCCCCATATACTAGAGGATGGAGACTAGCAGCGAGGGTCTAATACTTCATGTGAGGAGACTATACGCTTTTTACCAGAGTAATCCATAAAAGAACATAATATAAATAGAGGAAACAATATGAAACAACCAATAAACAAGCATATCCAAGCATCTCCAAAAACATGGTACAAACCACAATTCAAAATTAACCTTTTCATGACATTCTAATAATTCCAAAGTGAATAAAACCCAAAATACAAACAAATTGTTAAATCCCCATAATGGGTCCTGAATCAAAGTATTTATCCTCATCTAGGCATATCCCAAGCCCAACTCAGTATCCTAGTATTTTTATTTTTCTCTTATCATGACGTACAACATTGAAATCTACTTAGGTACACAAAATTTTCCTAAGAAGGGTTTGAGTATTATTCCTATCCCACCACCAATTGTGTCTTAAAAACATCCAGTCTAATAGATAGTGCATGCAAGTATGAAATATATGGAAAGGTAACCAAAAGAACATCTCAGGAGCCATTAGTTAACTATATGAATCCTAACCATTTCTATCATTATTATTATATTCACCATATATCCATCTTCTTTAGATAATCAACTATCTTTATGTGTTCCAAGGGTTTGAAATATACATAATCTACACATGGGTTAAAGGAAATAAATCATTATGAATATGGGAATAATTGGAGTCCATAACTCTCTAGGGATAAACACATAACATCAAAAAATTATCCTCACCTCAAATCCTCAGTCTAGGTGGAATGAATCAGTTAGGGTAATAGATCCTCTATACCCTTCCCTAACAAGTGCACTTTGTGGTAGAGTGCAGAGCCTAAGTATAACTCGACTTGTGGGAGTAGAACCTCATTTCAATACCTCACTCTACCAAGCTATGTGGATATGCTAATTTATCCAATCCCAACAACTATACCATAACACAAAAAAAATAACCAACATCAATGGAAATAACAATACACATCAGTCAACATGGGAATTAATACCATGCCACAACCAATTAATACATTTACCATTTACATTTCAAAATTCCATTTAACCTAATTACCATTCCCATGCCTTAACCCACTATGTATGTTCATCGATTTTCACACCTTAGCCAATATTAAACAATTACCATGTATTAATACATTTATCCAATTTATCATTTCACAAGAATTTCCCACTTTTTCATCTCAAGTACAATTATTAAATCACATTACACAACCACTTTATTATAGAAAACCCATTAGATATAACCCATAGTTCCCACGTACGAGACCATTAAATACATTCATCAATTCCCTTATGTAACCTATTTACATGTTCTTCAATTCAGAAGCCATTTACAATTTATCATGCTCATCATTTCCTATATACTAATTCTTTTGGGAATCTAAACATAGTAAATAATAGTTTGACCCAATATCATCTAACTCAATTAATTCATTACTAATTCATGCCAAAAAACATATTAATCCATAAAAAAACCTAGGAACAACTATAAATTTTCCATATTTAACTCAACTAAACATATTATCGTGTTTAAAATGGGATCTATGTTAATACCCCTCAATTCCACCATTTAAATTTCCAATTCCTAAGTTCAAAAATGTCGACACACCCCATGGCTTGCCATAAATTGGTCAAATCATCATCAATGCATCCCATGGGGATCGTGAGGGTTTCAAATCATTATTTAGATGTTCATTTTAAAAATCCTCCCAAAGGATTTAAAATCAAAACCAGTGCAGAGAAAGAACACATACTTATATATACAAATGCACATATTACTATGGCATATAACTTTCAGACCCCACACCTCAAATTCGACAATAAATGCACTATTAATCAAGGAATTTGACTCAGATTCAAACAACCCTTGAAGACCAAACCTAGGTTCCACCATAAAAATAGGTTTTTATGGATTTAGAGGAACTTCTCCCTAGATAGACGCCCTAACATAGAAAAAAGTGAAAATAAGAGATTAGACTATCCCATATCGTCGATTCACAAAAAGGAATAAAAAATGACCTAGAAACTTGAGAGATTGATCCTTGGAAGCTCCTGGATGTTTCGGTTCAACACTAGGGTTATAGGAGGAGGATCGGAGGAAAATCCCTAGTCGGGGATAAGAATTCCTTAATGGAATTTTTGTAATTTTCTCATCATTACAAGGACACACGATACACCTACATGGTTTTCCAAACCATGAACAAACCATGGGAATGCTACTTTTAAAGAGTGGCTTCTTTGCATAGTTACATACCTATTCTGCACGGTTAGGTTTACTGTGTGAGAACCATGTGACATCCTATGTCCAAGGCTGCATGGTTACCTAGGATGATTTACAAAGTTTTCCATAACCATGCATGAACCATCCAACATGCCCCAAAAACTCCTCTCCTGCCTATTTCATGTCCCGAGCCCCTAGAAAACCCCCAAGTCTTCTCAAAAAGTTTGTGAAACACATATTTAACCAAATGAATGGACTAAAACTAACGAATAGACAAAAAATTCCTTAAATAAGAATCATAGATGTTACAAAAACACAAGAAATATACCAAGGATCTTGATTCTACAATAAAGGAGGTGTGTTCGGGTACCCCAGTACAATGGAAACCTAAATATTGTTTGAGATATATTTAGTAGGCCACACCCAATGGTTTATAAAGAATAATACAATTCAAGAATATAAAATAAATGGTGTTATATTGAATCAAAAGTAAATAATCATTTCAAATTAATAAATAAGTAATGACCAGGTTCCTCAAGGACACCTGGCCCGACCATACCTGTATTGGCCTAAGCCGAAAATGTCTAAACCCTATGTATCTGTACAAGGAGATAAAGGGAATGTAATAACAAAAGAAATAAACATGTATAATGAGATTTAGTGACCCAATTCATGTGATTTTCCTAGATGGTTACATTCCATGGATAACACAAGTGTATTTATCCATACTATAAAAGTAATTACAAAATTTAAATAGGCTGCATAATGATCTCATCTGAGGTGATCCAAAACAAGGAACCCTTACATCACACAAAGAGTTCCATAACGCCCACTATCATTAGAGTCCATACAATGATAAGTAGAAATGACCTCACAAGTATCACTCCTGAAATAATGTGAGATAATGACCTATGATCCCATAACCAGTATCTCATATAGGGGAACAAGTTTCACTTGTGGCATGGAACAAGCAACTCACCGATGAGCCCATATAAGGTGTATCCCCCGGGGAACTAGTGTTACTGATAATGAGGCAATAGAAACACATATGATCCCCTCAAGGCTTACCAATATCATCCTTGACATATACCCAAACCAATAAGTATATCTGAACACAAGACTGATGATTCCATTCTGGGCATTCCATGGAAGAATAACCAAAGAATCCCTCCCGATGTTCGTAATTAAAATAATTAAAAAAGTTAAAAATAAAAATGTCTAGGCTAGTAATCATTCCATATAATGAAACAAGACACATTATGAGGTCAACACCCATTTTAGATTTCATTTTGTAATTTAAATGGGGAACATACATAAATAATCCACACCACATCTCAAAAAAAATTATTATGAAGTCCAACATAATAAATTTTTATTTGAAATACACACTCAATTTATAAAGAGAAAGGTTCTTGGAAAAGAACTCATGAAATTAGTCTAATAAAAGAAAAATATAATATTATATCACATTTTCATTTTGAAGAGAGTTAACATCCTCAAGTGGTTTTTCTAGAAAACATGACACTGTTATCAAAAACTTTATTTCCATTTGCTGAAATTTTTTTTGTTCATAACATGATGAAAAAGAAAGCATTAAATTTTAGTTTTATTAATGAATAATCACAATTCAATATATAATTAAAAAGAAAACCTAAAGGTTTTATCTAATAGGGGAAAATAATATCTTTGAAGGGGTGAATATATGAACACACACAAAAGGGGTGGTCCATATTTAGGTTATAGCCTCAAAATATCTGATGAGGAGTGTCAAATAATTATAAGGTAATCAAATAAATTTAGATAAAATTGTTTTAGAATTATAGGAAACATCAGGTATGTCTAGAAAGCGACACATGAAAACAATTTTTAAAAATAGCGAAGCATGAGGGAAAAGATATAGACCACCAAATTCATACCAAGGAAGAATACCATGTCCAATATTGGGTTTTCATTTAGTTTGGATTAAGAGAAATTAAAGAAATGGAAATATATCCAAAAAATAGGGGGAATAAGATCACAATAAAATTGAACATAGAGAGAGAAGATAAATTAATGAAAGAAGAAAGAGGTGTCACAGAATTACCAAGATTCTTCCAGTACACTTGAAAAAAATCAAATATGATTTCGAATGAGGGAAAAACTACCATGCCTAGAATGGGTGGCGATGATCTTGAGTGGGAAATATGCATGTAAGAAAAGAAAAAAAGTGAGGAAGATGGGGTTTTAAAATATAGGTTAAGGGTATATTAGTAAATTAACCTAATCGACAAGGATCCACGGTTTATCCATATTTTCAGCCAAAACGTCCGCCAACAGTGCACTAAGGCACTGACCAAGGAGAACCCCCCATTATTAAGGCACATAATTTCCCAAACCATGGACAAACCATGCTAAAAACCACTGTAAAAAACCTATAGTTGGCCGCATGGCTTTGCCAATCATTCCGCACGGTTTGAGGAAAATATGTTGCACCTAATTCTCCATTGGACCGGGCCGCACATCTTTCCATAGTGACCCTCATTTTCAGATAAAATATGAACCCCTGGTAGTTCCCTCCAATTATTAGGGTTTTCTTTTCAGTACACTCAAAACTCAATGGAAAACCTGAGGGACCCCTCAGTCCTGGATCCATACATAAAAAACACATTGATGTGTTAGAAATCTAATAATTCCATTCCTATTCTTAGTTTATAAAACTGAACATCTAGAAATTTACCAAATTTCATGTTCCATTCCAATTTCATCTGGTCCAAAAACACGAGACACTATAGCAAGAACCTTTAAATCAACATGGGTGATATCACCATTGAGAGTAGAAGATTTCTCAAACTATTATCCATTAAACATAACTTCGGCCTTGATTATATAATCAAATGTGGGGATCATCATGGAACAAGGATCTCTCACCGTTTCTCTATCAACTTGGAAACACCCAAATCAATTTTCAACTTTTCAAAGATGTCCTCAACTCTTGGGATCAGATTCTTAACCATAGGATTATCCAAGATAGGAGGAAAACTAAGAGTATGACTGGGAACCAAAGGAAAATAATTGATATTAGTGGGAGTTTTCTCAATTGAATGGCATGGTTCATCCACCCCATGGGAATCCCTAAACACCAATCGACATGATAGAGGAGAATTTCCCAATAGTGTGCACAAAGAATATAATTCTATCCAAGATTCGAAGACCACCTTATGATTCCATTGGAATTCATTGCTAGTAGTAATCTGAACCCACTCAATAGATGGTTTTAATCATCATGCTAAAAACAGAAACATATATAAATGAGATGAAGAAATGATTTTGGTGTATTTTCTAACTACAAGAATCTCCCGACCAAATTCCCTTGCATACGAATGATGGACAGATTTTGAAAAAGAAGTGGGAGTTCAAGGAAACTAACTCATTACATCATCTTCAGTGCATCATTCTTTAAATAGAAATCATATGAACATCAAAATAGAAATAGGTATTATCTATTGATAAATCGGGGGGTTTTGGTCTCAGCTGTAATCAAATCCTCCCCTGAAGGGAACCAGAGAGTAATGTGCCGCTTGTTGAGAAGGACAATAGTCTCTAAATATTGCAATCACTATGAACTAAACATGAATATGTTGAAGGAATAACTTGGTGACTGATTTACTGTAAAAAAGGACAACATAGTCAGGGTAAAAATGTTTGAGGCCTTTTCCAACTCCATAGTTGATATTAGAAGCTACAAAAATCCATTTAATAGATCTACCACTTTAGGGGAAATATCTACAACGGGTAATAAAGGAAGGAAAATTGGTTTAGGGAAAGGGAAGAAAGGATGAAGAAGATCACCCATGTAGGGTGATGTTATCACCCCCCCCCATATGGGGGAGGGACCACAATGTCAAGAATCACCTCCTATGGAATTTCCAGGAGCTCTGAAGTAAGAGGATAACCATCCCTTATAAAGTGATGTCAATAGAGGAAAATACAAGACTTTAAGTTGGAAATAAATTTTCATCAAAATAATTTACAGTGTTAAATAATATTATTCATTGTTTTTAATGAATAATTTTATCAATTTCATATCATGTAGTCCAATTTATGTCATTGGAATCAATTTTACATTGAAATTTTATATAAAAAAAACAAAATATTTTGATCATATTCTCTTTAAAACCCCACTGGCTCATCTTGCCTGTTAGATTAATTTTAGTTTAATTTCAACCACTTATGTGAATGTAATTTTTCAAAATGGATTGAATTTTTGGAATCATAATAGTTTACAATTTCTTGTAAGGTAAATATATCTTTTTATGAAATTTATTAGTGAACGCAATTAAAATTAATTATAGTGATTAAGGTAAAATGAGTTTACATAGTGGTTGAAATTTAATCTTAAGTGAAAAAATTACCTATAAACTTGACCCATTACATTTGGATGTCCAAATTTCAACCATATAATCTATTGAATCTATTTTTATCATGATTTTAGGCACATAATGTGAGGTAGATCTCTCAATAGTTTTTACCTTTGTGAATCTTCTAGAATTACACTCCTCCTACACTTTAAAAAGGCATTAACTCTCCCAAATTATACAAATATATCAACACATTTAGATAATAAAAATCCAAAAAAAATATAATTCCGACATTCCTATACTCAACATAGAATACTAACTTTTTTAGAAAGAATCCCAAGGAATTACTTTGTTGAAAACCAAAAAGATTTATCGGAAGAAATGGTAATGTTTTTCCACAATCACTTTTGTTTTAATTATTTCTCCACATATTAAATTATTCTTATTAAAAAAATATATAATATCTTCTATATATCAAATATTATGAGAATTTTTATGTTAATGGTGCATCCCACACCATCACACTTATACATCAAATGGGATACACAATCATCATTTGTGTATACAGAAGACTACCGCCTCACGAAACAATATCATTTATTATTTAATTACAACCTCTCAAGGATTTGATAATCGATTTAAATACTATTTTTAAATGATATATATGATATTTATAATTTTATTACACTTATTTAAATGTTATATAACACATAATTTCTATCTAACCATTTTTTGTGAATATTGTAACATCGTTTGTGGATGTGTGGACTAATAGCTCTTCAAAAGGATGTGATTTGTTGAATCATTGAATAGATTGTATTAATGATGAGTTTTAAAAACAATTAATATAAATTAAATATTTATGATAATATCAACAAAATTATCCTTCATAAAACATAACATATCATTTCCTTCTTTCCTTTTCACACATTAACAATGTTATGACGTCATTCGTGGATGTGTGGACCACCGCCTACTTGAAGCAATGTGACTCTTAATTTTTCATGAAAACATCATAAAATTATATATATATATATATATATATATAACTAAATAATAATTTATTTTTGTTATTATTTTCAATATTTAATGATAAAAGTAACTTACCTTCTATCTATATTGATTATTGAAAAATGGGGAATGTCACTCATGCGTACGTACAACCAACCGTCTCTATGATTTTAATATAGGTTCATTTTCTATAACCATGTTCATTAAATATTTTTAAAAGAATAATCTATGTATAAATATTGTTATTATTTACAAATTATTATTCTATATTTGTTTAAAAAATTACCTCATTGACCTTAGTCATCCTAGAAAATTCAGGATTGACACATAAGCCGAATATAATAAAAAAATATGACTTAATCATAATTGATTATGTAATTTAATATAATTTTTTTATAATTTAAATTAAAATAATAATACCAATGGAATTTATTTTTTTAAATAATTTAAATATTTAACAATATTTTGTTATTCAATAATATATAGGAGAGGCAAGTCAAATCAGACTCCAGGTAAGGGATTTTCATCTCACTTGGTTGCATATGTAAGTCAAATATCATATTCACCACTTAAAAACTTTTTATGGTGTATATACTAAACCATTTGATATATTATATAATTAATTAATTTATGTTGATGTTATTTTAATGTTTCATTTTGTTATTATTACTTTAGGTGTCTCTGATTTAGATATTCCCATAGTTGTATGGTGATTTCTAGTATCACTTTTATTTTTTTGAGACTTATCACATATTCACCACTCGTTTCTTTTGTGTTGTGTGTATACATCCCAATGAATTTTTATATCATTAATTCATTTTTTCCATCATATTATAAGTTTAATTACATTTTATTCCCTCATGGTCCTTATAATTCAATTATTTCTAAATGGCATGGGACACTTTGGAATGATTTAATATTATTTAACTCAAGAATGTTTCAAATGATCTTTTAAGGGAATTTTCACTCATCAGCATCAACAACCATTGTTTTTATTTATCATACACTGTGTATATTTTTTATTAATACCAACATCATTATTTTATTGGATGTATTATTATAATTAAAAAGATATAGTTATGAAAAATATTTCATTTCCATGGGTTAAACATATTTTGAAAGATATTGTTATGAAAACTATTTATTTTACAGTTTTAAACATGTTTCTAATATATATTTGTGAAACCAGTTTCATTTCCACGGTTTAATCATGTTTCAAATATATTGTTATAGAACGCATTTATTATCCATGGGTTAGTCATGTTTTATATAGATTGTTATGGAACCCATTTCTTTTATATGATCTAATCAAGTAATGGAAGGGATAACGGTTGTTCCTTTAATATTTTTTATGAAATGAAAGATTTTATGTGTTATTATACTTGGAAATTTTATGGGTGGTTACATTATAAATCAATTAACAATTGTTATATTAAAATTCAATGATATTTAGTTCTATGATAAACCAATTTTGGATGGTTACATGATAAACTAATGATTGGTGGGTCCATGATAGATCTACAATGAATTTGGTATGGATGTCAACAATATGGTTTCTCCATTTGTAAGAGTGAATGTAAGAATGAAGAGAAAATAATGTCCCAAGTTACAAACAATTTTTCCTTATGATTTCCATGTATTTATAATGTTTCTAATGATCGAGATTGATATCACATGGATCAGGTTTTTTAATTACGATGAATAATAAAGTTTTTAGGTTTTAATATTCGATGATCGAGGTATTTATGGGTTTGAGTTAATTTAAGATTCATTCATTCATTTTTATTATGTCATCATTACCTTATTCACTCTTATTCTCATTCAGGAAATTCAATTATTAATGCTTATGTCTACCCTTACTAATCATAGGATCTAACCCTTATAATATTTCCTTTTCCACTAGTTTTAATGAATAGTGATTAGTTATTTATGTCTATAAAGGATTTTACAGGATCAATGTTGATTTACTATTATGTAATAATAAAATATCGATTAAATGTGATAAATTTTCACTTGATGAATTGTGATTTTTTATGTAGGATTTCATCCTAATTCTATAAAACACTAAACCAATAAGGTTGTCTAGAATGGTTGTGATCCATGTTTTTTAGGTTGGTATTGTATATTTGGGTCACAATTATTGACGTAAAATCAGAAAATTTAATATTATGGATTATAGAATATGATCTGGAAGTGTAGGTTTTGGGATGTTTTACTAATTATGTATGAAGAATAGATGGAAGTTGAGGTAGGAGAAAATAGGTTAGTTAAAGAGGAAAAATATTCTTTAAATGTATCAACTTAAGAGGATGAAAAGATTTTTATATAATTTCAAAAAACATATTTATCTGATTACAACTAATCAAGTTGTTCTACTTCATAAATTGACCTTGCTCACTTTTTCTGAAAATTCAAGAATTTATATGAATATAGAAGAGGTATTTAGAGTCCATTAAAGAATTATAAGAAGTTAGAAATAAATTTTAAGAAGGTAAGATGATATGAATTAAATAAAATTGTACAAATAAAGCTATGTTTTCCATAGCTTCAAGGTGACAATAATTCAGAAAATAAATCCTTCAAGAAAGTTGGTTATGGGAATAAGGATTAGAAATCACTAAAAGAAAAAATGATTTAATTATAGAATTGTAATGATGTTTCTTCTTCAGAATCCGATGTTGTGGATCCTAATGAGACATACAACATTAATTTTATGGAAACAGAATATGAGGTATATTCTTACTATTTTTTTGAGCGTAAAACTGAAAAAGAAAATGGTAAATTTTTATTTAAGGAACTAGATAAAAATTATTCCACGTATGAAACCATTTTTAAGTATTTAAAAAATAAAAATAAAACATTGAAAACATCATATGAAGTGATTTTTATTTAAAAATATTAATTAACTAAACAAATTATAATTTTAAAAATTGAAATGAAAAGTTTAGCTACATCATATATCAAATAGTGAAATAAAATTTAAATGGGAAAAAATATATTAAGGACATTAAATATGCTTCTTGTGTATTTATAAAAAATGGAATTTATTTAGATAAAATTATTAGAAAAAAATTCATAAAAATAAAATTGGAATAGGAAGTCATTTTTAACAAAAAATTGTTTTTGAAAGAAAATATTATTTTATGTTTGAAGAATAGAAATATTTTCAAAATATTTTGTTTTAATTTTGGTGAGTTAGGATACTATGTGAAAATTTTCATTTAAAAAAAAGATAGTTCTATGGAGTTAAAATATAAATTGTCAGGATTTTTTCTAGAGTTCAATATTGAATTATTTAGAAAAAAAATATTTTGTATTCCCATATCGTTAGTTTGAAATCATGCTCGACCGAATAAAATATCGATACCAAAAAAATTATTATTTAGTTTTTCTATATTGGGAAAAAGTTCTAATAGAACCAATAAGAGATGATATATGAACTATGTATGCTCAAGGAATATGGGTGGATATTTTTCTAATTTTTAGTCCTTATCAATGATATATGGAGGTCATTTCACTTTTGCGAACAATTCTAAAGGAACAATTATGGAAGTTGGATCTATTAGAAATATGACCCTTGTCTTTATCAATATAATTATCTATGTGGAATGTTTAAAGAAAAATCATATATGTATATGTTAAATTTTTGATGTATATTATTTTGTTTATATTTCTAATAATGAATATTCTTTTTGTAAATATATAATAATTAAATTTAAGGATCCACTAACATAGATTGTCTATACTCTGTATGTTAATTATCTAAGTAGATAAAAGATTAACTATTTAAATGATGAAAGAAATGAGTGATGGAAATGGAATAGAATATTGTGACATTGTAATGCATATTTTTTTTGAAATAATTGACCAAAATCAATTTTGATTCTAATTTTCAACAACGTAAGTTGAATAAAAAGAATATATGTGATACACGCCAAATGGAAATGACACGCAAGATATATTTTAAAACAATTAAATAGGTTTATACTTGTATAACCCTAGAAAATATTCATATTTATTTTTCAGGCTATCTAGAGTTTGAATCGTAAGAGGAAAATATTTTTTTATATATTTTAGTCAATTATTTCTCAATATATACATGGGATTTATTTTTTAGTGTTAAAAGTTATGATTTTTCTATTTTTATTATAGTTTTCTAACTAATTAAAAAATAATAATGATGGAAAAATTATTTATTTAAGAAGTGACTGTGAAGGTGAATTTGAAAAACATGAGTTCCATTCAAATTATTCAGTAAATAGTATCAATAATAATGTTTATACCCCAAGGTCACCATAACAGAATGTTGTTTTTGAAAAAATGAATATGAATTTTCAATAAATATTTAAAACTATGTCATGTGAATATAACTTGTAGACTCATTTTTTGGATGAAGCTGTGAATAAAACATTTTATTTCATAATCAATGTTCTTATTAGACAAAGTTTTAGGAAAAAACTCCATAATATATGGAATAATTGATGCCAAAAGTTTTATTTTTATGGTTTTTTTTGGATGAAAGGATTATATTATAAACACCGTGGATAATATTAGTAATTTTCAAAATCTAACAAAAGAATATCTCTCAGCTATTCTATTACTTTAAAATCATATTGTGTTTTTAATAAATGATAAATGATTTTTGAAGAATAAAATAATGTAAATTTTATAAAAGTGGTCCTTTTGATAAAATAATTTTTCAAAATTGATGAAAAAAGTGATAATTTTGATACCATGAGATCTAAAATTCTATTGAACAAAATGATTATGAAGGTTTGAAACTTGATTTTCTATAACCAAATCCGGAAATGTTAGATTCTAGTGAACCTAAAGGTCTGACTTTTAGAGAGCCTAGGACCCTTAAGAACCAACTTATATAAAATTTTATACGATGTTTATATGATTTAATTAGAACATTAATGAGTCTAGGAGAACTAGTATATTTTTATTCCATTTTATATTAGTTATAACCTATATATGTAAAAGAATACATAGAATTTGAAAGTTGGGTTATAGGTTTTCATGTGGAATAAAACTATTCTTAGAGGAACAAGGTTTGATAATTTGTTGATAAAACCTTGAATATCTTGTTTTTGGAAGAAAATAGGGTTTTATGAATAATAAGGATGATATTTTCATGATTACCATGAATAAGGAAATTCTAGTATCCAATTTGTATATTGAAGAAGATGTTATATACTATGAGGAGTACACTTCCGTAGCAGATATATTACAATCCATTAAGATTATTTTTTCCTATGAATTATATATTATATTAGAGGTATTTAAAATATTCTATTCAAAATGGTTTTCTAGTGTCAGAATCTTATGTTGGACAACCTCTTTGTTTTGAAAGTTTATTTTTTCCCAATTCTGTGTTTAAACATATAATATCATTTCATGTATTTAACAAGAACCTAGAGTGAGGTAGGATTTATTATTTAATATTCATTTTTCTATTGGGATTTCATTAAAAAAAGGAAGATCCTACATTATTTAAGAAAACATTAACGTAAAATATTTTTCAGTGTCAATATATGATGATGATGTAGTTTTTTCATCTATGAAAAAAATTGTCAAAAATTTTCAAAACTCAAACAATAATATTTTGAAATGAGTATGCTGGGTGAGTTAAAATATTTTCTAGTTTTTCAAATTTATTAACAAGACTTTTGGAATGTTCTAAATGACAAGAAATATATATTTGACATACATAAAAGGTTTGGACTTGAAATAGGTATTGTACATACTACCCATATATGTTCTAATAAAAAACGTGACTTGGATTAGTCTTGGAATCTAGATAAAAAAACCATTATTTTGGAATAATTTGGAACTTATTGTATTTTTATTCTTGTAGACCATCATATATGTTTACATTATGTATTTTTTCTCTATTTCTATCTAATTATAAAGACTCACATTTAAAATCTTCAAAATAAATTTTATGATATAGAAAAGGAAATTTTTTTCTTCTCATGCTCTTTCCAAAAACATTTGACTTTAATTTAGTATCTTTTTATGATTCTTAATTTCAGTGTTTTAGACTATATATGATGAATATTTTAGGAATATTAAATTTCCAATGTGAATCACTTTTATCATAGTCTAGTATGAAGAAACTATTTTTCATTACATTGTAATAAAATAGAATATATTTATAATAGTAGTTGTTGTGCCCAAGTGATATGGATGAAACTCACATTAATGGAGTTTGGATTAATTTATAATCAGGTCTCAATTATATGTGATAACACTAGTGATATCAATATTTCTATGAAACCAATAAATCAATCATTAACTAATCATAAACTCTAAGAATCATTTTCTAAGAGATATTTCCCAAACTGTGAAAATTTTATTCGCTTTATCTTTTTTGGGAATTAGTTTGTAGATATTTTAACAAAAACTCTTGCGTGTGAGAATTTTAATTTTATTAAAATAGATTTTTTGTTTATTTTTATTTAAATATATTTAATGTGTTTTATTTATTCTAATTTAATTTGGATTATTTATTCAAATTTACTAAATTTATTCTATTTATTATTGTAAGAAATTTATGATTTAGACTTATATTTTAATAATTAGTTTATTTCTATATGAAAATTACTCTTGTCTATATTTTTTGTCTATTTCAACTATTTGAATAGCGAAAACAGAACTTATTTTTTAATTAAACCTAAACTAAAACTGGTTAAATAAGAAAATTGGGATTCAGGCATGTGACCTATTATAAATAGATTCTTGACCCTTTTTCTATCTGTATACATAACATCGATTTGAAGATGAACTATCATCTCTATCCTCTTGATCCCTATTCAACCTTCATCTGAACTTTTACAAATGGAAATTTAGATGAATGTGTATTTTGGAATATTAGGTTCTTCTAATAAATCCAAATTAAGTGGATAAAATTTTCTAGCAGGAGGGGCCATAAATATATAAGAGACGAAGAAAACTAAAATTACATTAAATAAAGTACTTATGTTTTAAGGAATCTATTTTGTGTTTGATGAAAATATGTTGAGTTTTCATTAGGAGGAAGTAATTATGATATTATTGATAAATTTGGAGTACAAGTTTATTCAAATATTGGAGAGAATATATTATTTTTTGTAAAATTTAGTTGATGGTTATAACATAATTATTAGGAGATAATAATAAAGTTCTGTGTAATGATTTCTATTTAATGTGTATCTTGATCAATAATAGACTGTTTTTTTACAAGATACATGATGAGGAAACACATCATTTGTCTGATGAAAAGGGAAATTAAATTACTATCCTTATGGAAGATTAATTTATTTAGTTTTTGAGATGATAAAATTAGATTTAAAATATGTTAATATGGAGAAATATCATAAATGTATTACCCTACTATCAGTTATCTTGATGGAAATTGGATATTACGGGGATTCTACTTCATGTTTTTTTTGTGGAAGTTGGTTAGGAAATTGTGATTAAGGGTGAGTAAACTCAAACCTCACTGTGTAGTGATGCAACAAATGTCAACACATAATATAAAAATAGAGTTGAGGAGTAAATATCACTAGGAATCGATTATTATTTTGGATTCAATAGTTCTAGAGTTGGTGATCGTGTTTAGATTTTTAAGTATATGGATGCTCAAACCCAAGATGCTTGTAAATTTTCTACGCCTTCTGAGGAATATCATGATGTGTAAATATTTAATGGACAACAATTTTATTTCTTGAATATTATGAAATTATTCCTAGATCTCCTATAGATAAAGAAAAGGGTGCTGATGTGGTTATAATTTATGAAAATTTCACCAATAGATCATTTGTACCATAATCACCTTTAACAATTCATGGACTATCTCCTTTATTAAAAGAAATTTCAGAAATCATGGAAAAGGTTTTGTATGCTAATGAAATTATTATGGAAGTTGGGAATATTGGATTAGATTATTTTTATTTAAATGTTGATCTAGTTGTAAGAAATATTGAGATAAAATAAATTAACCTCTCCTATTTCTCCACAAATTATATTAATAAGTTAGATAGATTAGTGGATACCCAATGATCAGTAGTCTCTAGATAAAGTAACCTATAAAATAATGTAGTTATAATCTAATTTATATTGAACATGAGAAAATTAATGCCTTGGTATGTTGTTTGAAGGTTTTTCCTACCAAATTTTGGGATTAATCTTCTTAGGAAATTGGTTTTATCTTAAATGGATGTGTTTCAAAATCCTCCATAAATTCAGTCTAGTTTATCAAAATATGTGATTCAAGAGATTAATGCATGTATGGATAAAGGGAAAGTGACTCTAAACACATTGAAATGTTTTGTAACGAGTCATTTCAAATTTTAAAATAAATTCCTACCCCAATAATTTCACCTCATAATCACTAGTTTTTTAAGATTTTTAGAATGGATTTATTAAAATGATTTCATAGTTGAGTTTGGTTTCTTCTCAGATACATTATCTCCAAGATGATTTTTTTTCTCCAGTGATGTCGTAAGAGTAGAAAATTGATATTTTTTGTCAATTAATGGATACCTAGAAAGCTATTGAGATTAATAGTATTGGCTTATATATGTGCATGAGTGAGATTATTAGTCATGTTGATAAATATTTTCGATATAATATAGAATAAACCATTGTTGATTTGAATAAATCAAGATATACGATTTCCCAATTCATTGATCCTATCAATAAAAATAGTCAACATATTTTCATAAAGCTAAAATAACTATTTCCATAAGTTATGGATTAATATTCATAGAAATATTCTAGTTCAAAATCTAAAGAAGCATTATAAGATTCCATTCATGTAATAGGATGGGATTTGGTCATTTATAAACCTTTGAGTATAGTTCTTTATATGAAATCAATTATTCCATTTCGTAGTGTTTCGGTTTCAGTTGAAACAAATACTTTTATTTGTGTTTTAGTTTCTTATTATTCCCTCAACAATGTTATGCAATTTTTAAAAAACCTTTTAGAGTAAGTGAATAACAAATATTATAAGGTTTAGTTGGTGAATGTTAAGATAATTTACATGTAGTAATATGTGAGTCTAATTATGAAGAATATTGTCATTGATATGCCATTTTTGTTTATCTACTACAGATATTTCCCCTCTTATTTCGCTTCTATTATTATTGAGTCTACTAGTATATGTTTTGGGAAAGTAGAATATCTTAAAACATTTATTATGAATGAATTAGAATTTTTAACTGATTTTCATAATGAATAATCTTTTTTTATTCATGAAATTTTTAATTTTTATTTTTATCCAAGGACCAATATGTTTTCTGAATCTCGGTTGTAGTTGAGAAGAAGAAGACCACATGGTCCTGATCCTTATTTTACTTTTTTGAAAACTATGTAGTGAATAGAATGTTTTTTTGATTCTTTAGTTCCATCTATCTCATTTCCATATATATCTATATCCAATACATCTTTAAAAGAACGTTAATCCAAAATATTTTTTTAACTCATTCTAACACATGGGTGTCGGGATTAATTTTTTTAATTATGATGAAGGGTTGTTTGTTTGTATTTCATAGTAATTAATAAAATAATTAATTAATTATTCATTTATAATAACTTTATTAGTGATTTTATTCATTTGATTTTTTTGTATCTTTATTTTATTTAATGTACCTTATTCTTTTAATAATTCCTTAGTCAGAGTTCGCAAAACATTTGAGATTTTTTTCTCTCTAAAATGCTACAATAAAATATATTTTACCACTATTTCCATTTCTTTTTAATGACACAAAAGGTGTAGAAGTTTTAAAATATAGAAAAAAGTGGAGAATATTTCTACCTTATTAATGTGTTGACGTGTCTAGATTATAATATGGGGAGAAGATGATACCTTTCAATAAAAGATAAGTAACTACCAAAGAGGGAGGAACACAACATTTTAGACTCTATATATGTTCAATATATTATTTATATTAACTTTTTTAATATTTAATTCTTAATATCTACTAAAATATCTAACTGGTTTTCTGAAACTCAAAATGGGGGATATTTTTGGACTAAAAAAGTTGATCCAACATATAATATATAAATTATTTTTTGATGATCTCAAATACCCACTACACTTTTCAGATGATATTTTTTCATATGTATGTTTTATAATATTCTTATATGATTGGTAGTTATTTTCATTAAATATGAATTCTGAAATATTTGGGCTGAAATCTTCCTATGTTTGGGAAATCACTTACATGAGGTTTTTATCTACATGGTGATGATGACTATATCAATTAATCGAATATGTTAATTTCCTATGATGATTTTCTATGTTAGGGAATCACCTATTTAGAAAATGATTACATTGAAAAGCTCACCTACAAGATAAATCTCCCACAAGATCATTCATCTATGTATAATGGTTACCTGGAGTAATCAGTTATGTAAATCACTTATGTGAAAAAATCAGATACGTCATTTCAATCATATACAATAGTTCTGAGCTATGTGAATAAAAAGAGAACATTATTCAACTTGGATATATGAAGAAAAATCATCTACATGGATTCAAATCTTACACCAGCTATGTCATCTTCCATGTAGGTATTTATTACAATTGAATAATTAAGGTGAAATTTTAATTCTATTATATTGTCATTAAATGCTTGATTACATATTAAAGGTAAAATCAATTACAATAAGATGCAAATACCAAGAGAGAATAGAATTAAATGAATATTTTTTTATTTGAACTTTTTTTGAAGTATTTAAAGAGAAATATACATGTCACTTATCCTTGATTATAGAGATCTTGTGATGTTCATTTAAAATAAGAAGCAGTGTATTCATTTCCCTATACAGACTCCTTTTTCCCAGAGAAGTGTTCTCAAGGAAGAACCAATGTTCACACAATAAATATAGGAAACTCTTCCTAAATTAATCTCTAAAACTATGATATATATTCGATGAAAATAAGGAAGATAATTTTTTAGTTTCATCATCTACGCTTATTGAAGATCTGTTCTTATTTCATAATACTCTCCTTGAGATTGTTATCCTTGAGATCATCTCTCTTGGAGATCATTCATTTCTGTCTGTTGTATCTTATAGCTGTGAGATGAAATCTATAAAAACATTCTGTTTATTATCTCTCATTATAATGGTTCTTGATAAAATAACCTTTAAATTCTATTGATTATAAATCATTTCTGGATCTTGGTTGAAGTCTCCTATGATTGTTCCAATGTTCCATTCCTTGCACTCAGCCGTGATGTCCCCTATAAACTGACTGACAGTTCCCAAAAAATGAGTATCCAGTGAGCCACATTACACTCGCAGAGTAGAGGGATGTTGTAGTGTTTAAAAACTAAGCCATCAATTTTTAATGTCTTTTTACTGTCAGTTCCTTTGGATGAGTAATGAGTTGAGTTTATGGTGTTTTTTTGGTGTTTTGTAGGATTAATATAGTTTTTTACCTTGTTAATAATTTTAGGTTATACCATGTGGATGGTTAAGGAAGAGGGTGTTTCTAGTTCATTTGGTTCATGAATGGTTTTATTTTCACACCTTTCTCACAGTTTGGGCCAAATCGTGTGAGGCCTAGGGAAAACCGTACGATATGGTTTGGTGTTTGAGAATAGGTGAAGAACTTCCAGACAGTTAGAGGTAATCATGCAGAAATTGTGTTGGGTGGATCCATCAAAATGATGGAGCTAAATTTCATGGTTGGTTTATGGCTTCCAAGACTATGAAACAATCCTGTGTGGGTGTCCATCCTCTCCCATAGGGTGTCCATGGCTGGCGTATGGTTTTGAAAACCATGCAGGAATACTGTGAAATTTTCCCAAGTCCACTAAAAATTATAATTTCCCTCTTTCTCATATTACGTTATAACCCCCATTCAGTAATCTTACCCCTTTCCCAAACTAGTTAGAATGTGGTATCTCCCAAAGATCTCTTCGATTCCTATCCTCTGTTGTTTTAATCTACTCTATGGTTCTAAGGTAACTTTCTTTGGGTTTCATGGTTAATTTCCATCTCATATCTTCCCACTATTCTATTTTATTGGGATTCTTTGGTTCAGTTCTCTCTTTGATGAACCCTTGTGTAAGGGTTGGATAATTTGGGTTGATTATTTTGATGTTGGGGTATGATTACTGTCTCATAGGGTTGGTTATTCATTCTATTGGACTTTTTACACATCTTCACATCATTGAGGTAGGCGTTTCCATCTATTTCCTTTCCTCAAATTCAGTTGATTCATGATCTTTTCTCAAATGATGGACAAATTCTATAATATTTCTTGTGATGTGTTTATGTAGAATATTTTGGAATTTCAATGTAGGAAATTTTATGAGAATCAGTTCTCTAAAATTTAATATCATTATTACAATATATAGGTATGAAAATTGTTTGATGAAATGAAAATTTCATTTTTAAAATGAAATTGAGAACTTGGGGTTGTAATTAGACTTGTTTATGGTTGGTAGTTTTTTTTCCTAATTGAATTTGGTGCGGGGTTTGGATTCCTCCTTCTGGTCGGATGGTTATATAAAAATTTGTTTCAAAGCCATTTTGATTCTTAAAATTGGACCTCTATTTAATTTTGACAATATTTTAGTGCACTATTGGATGTGGTCACATCTATATTTATAATAAGTGAACATATGGATGGGATCACAAATGGTGTTGTAATTATTTAGAAAATTTCCCTCTATAACTCAGTTTTCAAAATTCTCTTCATCCATCCCTTCTTTTTATCAATAACCATTTATCTCAAATGGTTCTTAAAGGATCCCAGGGTTTTCAAAATGGTTACTCATTTTCTAAATTGTTTCTTGATTTTCCAATGAATTGAGAGGTGGTTAAAAATGTGTTTCCTACATCATGTCATCTTTGGATCCTTTAGGAATGTTTAATGTTTTACATTCACTTTTGGAAAATAATTGTGATTTATAAATTTTATGGCTTATTTGCTTCCTTGTGCTATTTTTGAATGTTATTTTTAAACTCACGTGATGCGAATGCCTAGTTGGACCTTGTGAATGGTTTGATGTGTGATGGATTGCTCAATGGTAGTCCCTCCAAGGAGAGGTTCATCGCATAGGTGGTTCCAATGTTTGGGCTAGGATATCATGGTGAAATATATGAGTAATTGGACTATTCCATGATTGTTAACACCTCCTCATCAACCATATACTATTATCATAGGATTCCTGGCCATCATCTAGAGGGTTGAGTGAAAGTATCTTATCGAACCTAATTAGATGGGTTGGTACCCCTGGATTCTGTTGAGTCGATGTGGGATGTTCCACTTGTGAATATATTTTAGAAAAGCTAGGATGGTGATTGAATATTATGTGACACCATATGAAGACATGTGAGTTTGAAACTCATATGTATATGTATTTATTTTAGATATGTTTAGGAAATGGCAATGATTATTATCTATATGTTCTGTTCCATAATTTTCCCTTGATAGTCTTTCTTTCTTTTTCTATTTCCATTATTTTCTGCATAGCCTATTTATCTCATGGTTTGAATTTTCTTTTGGTGTTGGGTTTTTTAGAACACTTTTATAATGAAATTCCTTGATTTTTATGAATGTATATTTTTCTAGAAAACTGAAATTGGACCCTAAAAATGAAAGAAACTGATATTCTAAATGCATCTCAAACCATCATTTTTTAATTTTTATAGAAAATGACATGTATGGATTCTAAGGTTCTTACCTACTATGCTATTTATGCTAACACCCATATTATGCTACTTGGAATTAGTAGACTGAAGTTGTTTTTTAGGTTTAGGTTTCACGTTGGAGACTACCTTGTAGAAGGTTGGCCTTATGGTTTGTGGTGCCCGAGATGTCACATGGAGATTATGTTATTTCTCATTGGGTTTTAGTTTTTTTAGTTTTTATTTTTTCAATTGTGGTTGTTTTTGGATCTTTTTTATGTATTTATTATTGTTCATTTATTATTGGTGATGATGCATGCTATGTTTGGTTATTTGGTCTTAGTTTTTATTGGGATAAATCACTCCCACAATGATATCATTGATTCCCAACTCTAGTCTCCATCCCAAGAAGATAACTAATGCCTCTCCAGCATTATCATGGAGTGATATTAGGGTTGGTTTTGAGTTAATCCCATCCCAGTACCAGAAAAAATCAAATCAAAAGATCAATTTTGTAACACCCCGAGCTTCCACGATACGCTTCTCATTCAGTAATACAATAGCTTGCATTGTACGCAACTTCGAGTTCTAAAACACCGCGACTAATCAAAGTAGCCGTTATGAATAGTAATACCTTCTTTTTGAAATATTATAAATTTTATATGTCAAAATGGACTTCATTTTTGTATTCGTAATATCGAAATTAGCCTATGTTGAATTTTTGGTATTTTTCTGAGAACTTCTAAAATTTTATAAATAGTGAAAAATACTTAAAACAACTTTTTTAATCAAAATAATTTATAGTGATAAATTATAATATTTGATGGTTTTAAAGTATAATTATAATATATTTTTACCATTTTATCCAATGGTGGTCATTAGAATTAATTTAACATTGAAATTGGACATAAACAATTGCCAATCTTTTGATATAAATTGTTTCTTAAAAACACGCTATTTGTTGTGACAGCGGGAATTAATTATAAAATTAATTAATGCAACTAATATGTTTGGAATTTTTTAAAATAGACATCATTTTTCAATTCGGAATATCAATTATAGCTTAGGGTGAAATTTTGGCCTTATTCTGAAAAACTTCAATTTTTGATGAATAGTGAAACCACTAAGTGGCTGTTAAATAACTGATTTTTCGTTTAAATGAAATATTACCACTTCTGTGATTTGATTTTCAAAAATCCGACATACATGGTTGTCATTAAGAAGTAAAATGTGGTTCAATGGGATAAAAATAATTTTTTGGTGAATAGTAACTTATTAAGTTCTTAATCGCGATTAGTGGTAATTAGGGTAGTTTAAGGTATAAATAATACTTTAATAATATTAAATGACCTAGACACATGTCCCAACCTCATTGGTTGTGTCATGGCCGACCAAGACAAGCCATGGCCTAACTTGGGGACCCCATGGATCCACTTTTGTTGGGAAATAACATAAATTACTTTTTATTTAATGTTAAAGTGAAAATGACACTAACATAAAGTGTTTTACTAAAACAATTTTTAAGTAGGGTTACACAAGTCCAAATTTTGATTATAAATAGTCATTGGAAAGCTAAAAAGATTTCCTATATCATAGTATTTTTTTTATAATTTTTAGACATTAAATAAATTTAATTATTTATGACATAATAATGATGCAGCGATGACATCATTATTTGACGATTTAAATAAAATGGAAAGATAATATAAAATCTATGAACTACACATGGCCAAAACCAATTGGATGAGTGGATTTCGATGCCTTATCACCTTATCCACGAATTCTATCAATGTGGGACCTTTTAAAACCGAAACACATTTTCAAATAATGTAATGTTCCTTTACTTTCCAAAAGTGCCCCTCCTCTCCTCTTATAAAAGGCCCCCACCTCTACCTCATTTCACACACTCTTCAAGCCATTGGCTCGGCCAACCCCTGCCCATTTGCTCTCTCCACATCCCTCTACTCATCCTAGAGGATTCCCTTTGGGCAGAATCCTTTCAAAGGAAGCCTTTAGGCTCAACTCAAAAGGAGTTACACTTTTTAAGGAGGTTAAAGAACGGTTGAGTCAAGTCAGACACAAGGTAAGGGAATTTCTTAACCCAATTTCCATTCTTTGGGTTAATCTCCTACTTTCAAATTATGTCATGATATTATTATGTCATATCCTGTATTTGTACATTATTTATGTGTACTTGTAGTGAATACACATAATAGATCTATTTTATTTTAAAAATTCTCTTTGTAAGGGAACTTCTTAACCCAACTTCCATTCTTTGGGTTAATCTCCTACTTTCAAATTATGTCATGATATTATTATGTCTTATTTTGTATTTTTACTTTCTTTATGTGTACCTATAGTGAATACACATAATATATCTATTTTATTTTAAAAATTATCTTTGTAAGGACTTCGTCTCAATCTCCTTTCATTGAGGCATATTTGGTTTTATACACAAATTTCTTTTATACGGTGTATAAACCACTTTGAATTTTACGTTTATTCAAAAGGAATCTTTTTTATACGAAGCGTTTTACTAAACGAAAAAAAGGGAATGTTTGTATTTCCGTACATATGTGGCGACAAAGACTTCTCCGCCGCCGTGACCATTATTTGAGTTTCGACTTCCACTACAAGCCATCTTTTTTCTAATGAAAAATAAATTCAAAGTTTTAACTTTCTTTTATTTTGTTATTGAAAATGGTTTTGAAAGCATTTTTATTATATCAATGTGTTGTATTGATATCTTGTGATTGAAATGTGGAAATGTTATGTTTCCTTTATCCATGTTTTATGTGATATGATTATGTTATGGTTTATGATATGTTTAAACCTATTCATATGAGGAATGTATTGGACTTAATAAGTGACGGGTGGAGCCCGCTATAGCTCCTCGATGCATCGGTAGGTCTCATGAGACAACTAGACGTGGAATTGGCCGAGGCCCTTTCCCAATTTGATTTATGGTTTTGGCCGAGGCCTTAATCATTTTAGATGTCTTGGCCGAGGCCTTGACAAAATGTTTCAGAATGTCCGGCATTATACATTCCCTCATTATGAAAGTGGTTATTGATATTGCATGTGATTATTCGACCAGTAGAATATCCATGTGAAGAAGTATATGGCATTATCTCATTCTACTTTTGCCATATTATGTTGATGTTCAAGTTTAAAAGGCTTTTGTTTTAGTTATACATGGCCTTAAATGTTTATGTTTATTTATGAAAGCTTCCGCATCATTGTTATCCTTACTGAGCATCTGAGCTCACCCCTTTCAATGTTTTAATATTTTCCAGGATGTGAAGAAGTATTTTATGAATGACCTGCAGGGATTGTCAGAAGAAGATATGAGTGTGGACTATGGAGACTTTGTTATTGTAGTTTTTCACTTTTTGATGTAATGAAAGACTTATGAATGTATCTAGTGTTTCCAAGGCTACTAAACTAATCGGTCTTTCGAGACTTGATCCTTTGTGATCATGCCAATGTTACGAAGTAACGCACCGGCTCTGGGTAGCTGGGGTCGGGGCGTTACAGTTGGTATCAGAGGCAGTTTAGTACTAACCTTGGAAGCTAGATTTAGATAAACTCTGATTAGAGCACATAGCCCAAAGATAGACTTTGAGGATTAGTATAGAAGAACTTCCTAGAATTTTGGTATTATAGAGATGTTATGAGTTTTCCGAGCAATACATCCCTATCTGGATACGAGCAGGTAGAGGCGGCTCTGGCACAGATGTACCTAGGGGTAAAACCCGAAAACACCGCTTTGAGCTAGACTCGAACGGGAACTGGTGCACGACAACGGGCCTTGCTGCACTCTTGGTTACGACACTCCCGGGGGATATGCTTAGGATAATTCTCATTTTATTTACAAACCACTATGAAGGGTTATGAGTATATACTTCCTCAAATAAAACATTTCTTTTTATGATTATGGATTATATCCATAAATAGTTCAATTTATGTAAAGTGTTTTACAAGTATGGAATTATGTATTTTGATTCATAAACTAATCTGGTTTATGCCATTGTTTAGAAATGGCGCCTAGTAGAAGGAATGGAAACTGTATCAATGCACGAACTCCGTGTAGGGATTGCCCTCCTGCTCAAGATAATTATTGTGGATCTGGAGATACAACTGGTGCTGATCAACTTATTACCATACTGGGACAACTCACTCAGGTTATGAATAATAACCTTACTCGTATGGAGCACCCTGATCCGCAACGTGGAGGATCAATGCTAGATCGTTTCATGAGGCAACAACCACCAACCTTTAATGGGAGTACAAATCCTATAGTAGCTGAGCAATGGATAAATTCCTTAGAGAAAATATTCCATGCCTTGGGGAGTAGTGAAAGGGAGAAGGTTGTCATGGCAGTTTACCGCCTCACTGGAGATGCCGATCAGTGGTGGTCGCTGATTCAATACACAAAGGAAGATGATGACATATCGAATATGGAATGGAGGGAGTTCAAAGAGCTTTTCTTAGAAAAATACTTTCCTCGTGACCATCGAGCAGATATGGAAAGGCAATTTCTGAGTCTGAGGCAGAAGGAGGATGAGAATGTCGCAAAGTATGAGGCTAACTTTACAAGGTTAGCAAGGTATGCTGCAGATTACATACGTAACCCAAGGAGTAAGATTGATCGTTTCTTTGATGGGTTAAAACCATTTCTCCGTCGAGCTTTGGTATCACAATCCTTCTCATCATACGAAGATATTGTCTCGTGTGCTATCAAGACAGAAAAGGAATTCTCTAAGTCTTATGACAACAAAGTAAAGCAAGAGAAGAAGAGAACGGTGGAACAAGAGACAGATAAAGGGAAAAAGGGAAAGAAGGATTTTCCAGTATGTGATAATTGTGGGAAGAATCACCCTGGTACTTGCCTAAAAGGAATGGGAGTTTGTTATAAATGTGGAGAAAAGGGTCACCAGGCTCGTGATTGCAAGGGAAAGAAAGAGGCTGTCAAAGTTGAATGCTACAATTGTAGAGAAATGGGTCATTATGCAAATGAATGTCCTAAGCGTCAAGGAAACTTACCTCAGAAAAGGCCAAGGGATCAAGGACAATCTTATGCTATTACTACAGTTGAAGCAGAATAACTAATTTATTGGGGCTTTTGGACTCATGGATTATATTCTGGTTATTAGAATAATGTGATCTATATAAGGATTGTACTACAGTACTTTTTGATTTCAGTAAGGTTTTAATATGATTAAGGTAATCATATTTTTAGTATGTGACAATAAGAGAAACTAATATTTGTTTGAGGAATCTGATAAATTGATTTTGGAATTAAGAGACCTTTTAGAGAAAGTCTGGACAGAGGTATTTTGGATAACTATAAAGGTTGGAGTGGATTAAGTTGATTTTTGGATAGTATGGTTTAAGGTTAAAAAAATTTATGAAGATTATTTTTGGATTATTATAATACTATAGTTTTAGGAAAAGGACAACCTGCAGGGTGGGGCATAAACCGTCGCGTCAGACAAAGCTGTAGGAATCGAACCCACAATCAAAGTGCGACAGGCCTTTATTTCCTACCACTAGCCTACAGGAAGTCCCTGGTTATTACAAAATAATTTTACTAATCTAAATGGTATGTGTTAACCTTTGGTACCTTATACAATTAGGATAAATAGAATATTTTTGAGTTCTGTTACCATTTGGAGTAAAAGATGGGTTTGTGGTAAAAATTCATTAATGAATGAAAGTATACATAACAAGTATGTATATTCCCTTACGTTCTTAGTAAATCTCCTAAATAAAATCCTCAACATTATAAAAGGTAACTTAAAACAAAAATGTTGTCGGTTAACTTTTCCAACTAGGGATTCAATGACCGTTTAACCAATCACAAGTTTGTGATTTTCTTGTGGTTAAACTTTCTCCTAATCCTGTTTTCTATAACTCCCCACCAGACCTTGATGGTTTGTTTCTCCTCCATATCCATATTTTCATAGAATCCTATAATGGGCTATATCGGGTGACCTTTGTACTTATCCTGCTTTCTTTTAATGTTATATATTTATTAACCTTATTTTCGATGTGGGTTTTCCTCAAAGGTATTTTCTCTTTTCAACCTTGTATTTTCCAAGAAAAATTTCAAATTGCGAGGACGCAATTTATTGAAGGAGGGGAGAATGTAACACCCCGAGCTTCCACGATACGCTTCTCATTCAGTAATACAATAGCTTGCATTGTACGCAACTTCGAGTTCTAAAACACCGCGACTAATCAAAGTAGCCGTTATGAATAGTAATACCTTCTTTTTGAAATATTATAAATTTTATATGTCAAAATGGACTTCATTTTTGTATTCGTAATATCGAAATTAGCCTATGTTGAATTTTTGGTATTTTTCTGAGAACTTCTAAAATTTTATAAATAGTGAAAAATACTTAAAACAACTTTTTTAATCAAAATAATTTATAGTGATAAATTATAATATTTGATGGTTTTAAAGTATAATTAGAATATATTTTTACCATTTTATCCAATGGTGGTCATTAGAATTAATTTAACATTGAAATTGGACATAAACAATTGCCAATCTTTTGATATAAATTGTTTCTTAAAAACACGCTATTTGTTGTGACAGCGGGAATTAATTATAAAATTAATTAATGCAACTAATATGTTTGGAATTTTTTAAAATAGACATCATTTTTCAATTCGGAATATCAATTATAGCTTAGGGTGAAATTTTGGCCTTATTCTGAAAAACTTCAATTTTTGATGAATAGTGAAACCACTAAGTGGCTGTTAAATAACTGATTTTTCGTTTAAATGAAATATTACCACTTCTGTGATTTGATTTTCAAAAATCCGACATACATGGTTGTCATTAAGAAGTAAAATGTGGTTCAATGGGATAAAAATAATTTTTTGGTGAATAGTAACTTATTAAGTTCTTAATCGCGATTAGTGGTAATTAGGGTAGTTTAAGGTATAAATAATACTTTAATAATATTAAATGACCTAGACACATGTCCCAACCTCATTGGTTGTGTCATGGCCGACCAAGAAAAGCCATGGCCTAACTTGGGGACCCCATGGATCCACTTTTGTTGGGAAATAACATAAATTACTTTTTATTTAATGTTAAAGTGAAAATGACACTAACATAAAGTGTTTTACTAAAACAATTTTTAAGTAGGGTTACACAAGTCCAAATTTTGATTATAAATAGTCATTGGAAAGATAAAAAGATTTCCTATATCATAGTATTTTTTTTATAATTTTTAGACATTAAATAAATTTAATTATTTATGACATAATAATGATGCAGCGATGACATCATTATTTGACGATTTAAATAAAATGGAAAGATAATATAAAATCTATGAACTACACATGGCCAAAACCAATTGGATGAGTGGATTTCGATGCCTTATCACCTTATCCACGAATTCTATCAATGTGGGACCTTTTAAAACCGAAACACATCTTCAAATAATGTAATGTTCCTTTACTTTCCAAAAGTGCCCCTCCTCTCCTCTTATAAAAGGCCCCCACCTCTACCTCATTTCACACACTCTTCAAGCCATTGGCTCGGCCAACCCCTGCCCATTTGCTCTCTCCACATCCCTCTCCTCATCCTAGAGGATTCCCTTTGGGCAGAATCCTTTCAAAGGAAGCCTTTAGGCTCAACTCAAAAGGAGTTACACTTTTTAAGGAGGTTAAAGAACGGTTGAGTCAAGTCAGACACGAGGTAAGGGAATTTCTTAACCCAATTTCCATTCTTTGGGTTAATCTCCTACTTTCAAATTATGTCATGATATTATTATGTCATATCCTGTATTTGTACATTATTTATGTGTACTTGTAGTGAATACACATAATAGATCTATTTTATTTTAAAAATTCTCTTTGTAAGGGAACTTCTTAACCCAACTTCCATTCTTTGGGTTAATCTCCTACTTTCAAATTATGTCATGATATTATTATGTCTTATTTTGTATTTTTACTTTCTTTATGTGTACCTATAGTGAATACACATAATATATCTATTTTATTTTAAAAATTATCTTTGTAAGGACTTCGTCTCAATCTCCTTTCATTGAGGCATATTTGGTTTTATACACAAATTTCTTTTATACGGTGTATAAACCACTTTGAATTTTACGTTTATTCAAAAGGAATCTTTTTTATACGAAGCGTTTTACTAAACGAAAAAAAGGGAATGTTTGTATTTCCGTACATATGCGGCGACAAAGACTTCTCCGCCGCCGTGACCATTATTTGAGTTTCGACTTCCACTACAAGCCATCTTTTTTCTAATGAAAAATAAATTCAAAGTTTTAACTTTCTTTTATTTTGTTATTGAAAATGGTTTTGAAAGCATTTTTATTATATCAATGTGTTGTATTGATATCTTGTGATTGAAATGTGGAAATGTTATGTTTCCTTTATCCATGTTTTATGTGATATGATTATGTTATGGTTTATGATATGTTTAAACCTATTCATATGAGGAATGTATTGGACTTAATAAGTGACGGGTGGAGCCCGCTATAGCTCCTCGATGCATCGGTAGGTCTCATGAGACAACTAGACGTGGAATTGGCCGAGGCCCTTTCCCAATTTGATTTATGGTTTTGGCCGAGGCCTTAATCATTTTAGATGTCTTGGCCGAGGCCTTGACAAAATGTTTCAGAATGTCCGGCATTATACATTCCCTCATTATGAAAGTGGTTATTGATATTGCATGTGATTATTCGACCAGTAGAATATCCATGTGAAGAAGTATATGGCATTATCTCATTCTACTTTTGCCATATTATGTTGATGTTCAAGTTTAAAAGGCTTTTGTTTTAGTTATACATGGCCTTAAATGTTTATGTTTATTTATGAAAGCTTCCGCATCATTGTTATCCTTACTGAGCATCTGAGCTCACCCCTTTCAATGTTTTAATATTTTCCAGGATGTGAAGAAGTATTTTATGAATGACCTGCAGGGATTGTCAGAAGAAGATATGAGTGTGGACTATGGAGACTTTGTTATTGTAGTTTTTCACTTTTTGATGTAATGAAAGACTTATGAATGTATCTAGTGTTTCCAAGGCTACTAAACTAATCGGTCTTTCGAGACTTGATCCTTTGTGATCATGCCAATGTTACGAAGTAACGCACCGGCTCTGGGTAGCTGGGGTCGGGGCGTTACAAATTTGTTATTTGGGGAATGAGGTTGTTGGAGATAGTATTATCATGATTCAGGATGTTAGTACATGAAAAGATTTAAAAACTCTTACTCATCCTAATCATCGAGTAACCATACAGAGTCTCAAAATTGAGTATTTTGTTTTAGTGTTTGGGTGTATGGATGGGGAATGATTATGGGGGTGAGTGGATAATGTGTAGTGTTCTTACATAGAGTACTGACCAATGTGGTGTCCAAGTGCATGGATCAGGGTCCTAGTAGTGGTTCATGATTTCATATAGCATGGTTCACTAATTCATATTGTCTGGTTTTTCATGTCCTATAGTTCCATATTCCACGAGTCCTTTATATTTTTTGATTTGTCTAGGATTTTTTGGTGAGTTTTGATTTGGAATATTAAAATGGTTTTTCAGAAAACGTTTTTCAAAATAAAAATTATTTTGGGGCATTAGTTTTTTTAAATTGAAACTTTTATTTATGTTTGATTTGAATGTATGTGGGGTATTTTGAAAAAGTGAATTTGGAATAAAGTGGTTTTGGACATTGGAAGGTATGTTGTGGTTTTAAAAGATAATCAGGGTTGTGTTTTGTGTTTTTTATATTATGAGAGGACAATTTTAGTTCGTGATGATCTTTTTGGATGAGTTTTGGTTCGATTTTAATTTCAGTTTTGTAATTTTGTGTTATATAGTGTATGCCTCTGAGAAAGGTACCAATGATTTCTGGGGAGACTTTTTTTGTTTTCATTCATTCTTAAACTCATAGTAGAATATTGGTATCTAATCCTTCTATTAAATTTCCCATTCTCTATAGTGATCAGGGTTACATAGAAGTTTCATAGTTTTATTGATAAGTTTAAGGTGTCTTCCAGTGATTGGTTACCCCCAAAACTGCAAGGGTGTGAGTTGTTCTCATATCATTTGAAGGTTCCTGTTTGTATTGGTGGATGGTGATCGTCTCCACATATTTTCATGTTGGGATGTACATGGGATGTTTTTAAGACCACTTTTATCCTATGTTTAACACTAGGGAAGGTGAAGGTTAGTAATTTGTTAGAGTTATTGGGAATTCAACAAGGCTAGAAGATGGTGAAGAATTATGTTGACTAATTCAAAGAGATGGTTTTTTATATGAAGATATCATCCTTGGATCACTTTAATTCTCCTATTTGTTTCTGAAAATTTTTATGTGGATTAAATATTTATTTCTTGTATCTGGTGAAGTTCAGTTCGGGAAGTTTTTGGATGATTCATTTCATGGAGAGTCTATTTGTAAAGTTAATTCAATGGTGGTTGATGAACAAATTTTTCTTAGTGCTCATGAAGGATCCATGTTCGAGGAGGAGTGTGTGCCAAAGGAACATATTCATGATGTGTTTTCTTTATTGTTTCCATATTCTCATTTTCGGAACTATTACCCAGTGTTCTTCCAGTGTGGCTAGTTTGGGAATCCAAATTTGTCTTGTCATAATCGTCCAATGGATTTTCAATGATCCGTTTGTCTGGGTGACATGGATGGGTTATCCAAGAAGAATCACCCGAAGAGTATGTTTTTATTGTAGGTATCTAGCTTTTGAATACGGGGTAAGAGATGCTTCAAGACATCAGGATGTAGCCATAAGCTCCATATTTTAGCACTTCACAATATTAAGAATCATGGGTTTAGGGAACCAGGTCCTAGATTAGTTTGTAGTGTTTAAGAATGGAAAATTTAAATTTCCCTATTTTTAGACATCTTCATTTGAGGTTCCCTTTTTTTGAAACTAAAATTTGCCCTTATTTTCTTAAATGTTTTGTTGTTTCAATTTTTAAATTATTGTGTTGCTACCCTTTTGTATTGGTATTGGTTTCTAGATGAGCTAATTTTTGAGATATTTATGCATTTTGGAACTAAAAAATTATGGTTTTGTTTAAGACTTATTTTTAGGTTCCTTATTTTGTGGTCCCCTTTTGTTTGATGTTTGCTTCATGTTTGGAGTTACAACACTGGTCCTGCCCATAGTAGGGTTGTGGTGTTGATCTAGATTAGAATGTTTTGTGGTGAAGAGTACCCTTATATTTTCTTATGATTATCCTCGTTAATATTTTATTTTTTGTTTATAGGGTGTGAATTTTGGAGTTAATGGTCATCCCGAGAATCTTGATATTATTTTTTGTTGAGTTTCATTCCTGTGATTGTTCCACATTTGGCTGTGTGACTTTATAAGGGGTAGAAAGTGTTTGTAGTGGGGATAATTATAACATACTAACACCTTTATTATTTTAATTTATTATCTTGTTGATGTTGGTTCATTTGGTTGATGCTCCGATTGAGTTAACCAGGAATGATTTTGAATTTTTGAGATTTCGGGTAGTTTTTGGACCTATGAACGGTGCATGATCACAGTTGGAGGTTAACTCTTATAGTTGGTTATGGAAAAGGGTGTTTGATTTTCAGTTTGTTTCTACATGTTTGTCATTACATTAATTTCATATAGTTTGGGACAAACAGCATGAGGCCCAGGAGAAACCATGTGGCTTGTTTTGGTGTTTCGGGTCAGGTGTAAGGATTTCACAATGTTATAGGGAACCACACAACATGCATAGTAGGTGGCTCTGTGAAAATGATATAGAAAAGTTACATAGATGATGCATGGTTTCCCAAACCATTGGTCTATCTCGTGAAGGTGTCCCACATATCTAGTAGCATGCACATGGTTTGGTGCATGATTTGGAAAACTGTGCAACCAAACCTCATGAGTTTAAATGGTTATTTAAAATAATGAATTTAACTATCTTCCCATGTTATTATTTAACCCCCATTATAATATATTCTCCCTTTCTTGACCTAGGTGCATTGTAGGTTCTCCCAAGTCTACCATCTCTTCCTCTCCTTCCATGGATTACAATCCTATTTTGTTCTACAGTGATATTCATTGGGTTCTTTCACAATTTCCTTCTCTTCTCTTATCCCTCTCGTTATTTCCTAGTTTTCCTAAGGTGGGATCTCTTTTAGATCAAACCTATAGTAAGGGTTGGATGATTTTTGTTGATTATTTTGATTCTTGTGTGTTCGGATTGTCTCTCAAGGTTGGTTCTTTATCTTGGAGTTTCATCACATCCAAACATCGTTGAGGTAGGTGTTTCTATCCATTTGAATTCCAACACATTCCATTGATTCCTAATATTTTTTTCAAATTCATTTCAAATTATGTATTATTTCTTATTAATTTTTTGTAAAAGTTATTATAGGATTTCAATAATTGAAATTTAATGAAAATGTTTTTTCAAAGGTTTACTTTAATTATGCCTATATATATGCGTGTTTGAAAAGAGTGTTATAAAATGAAAATTGAATTTTTTAAAATTAAATGACCCACATGGGGTTGTGTTTGGCCTTGTTTATGCTCAATATTTTTGGTTCTCATTATGAAATGAATTTTTTTTTAGTTTGGGTGGCTATTTATAGTTGGATAGTTAAGTGAAAAATGCTTACAAACCTATTTTCATTTTTAAAATTTTTACATCATAGACTTTGGTGATTATTTAAGTGTTTCATTTATTATTGAAATATACATATGTTCATAGAGTTCACATATAGAATGGTTCAAAAATTATCATTGATTTTTTAGAAAATTCACCACTTGAACCCAAGTTTCAAAATACCCCTCTTCCATTCCTTCTCATCTCTAACCCTCTTATTCACAAATGGTTTTTACAAACCACTAGTGTTTTAAAAATGATTCCTTAGTTTATAAAATGGAATAAAAATTTCCAATTAATTAAAAGGTAGTTTAAATGTGTTTCCTAAAGCTATGCCCATTTTCACCTCCTGTATTTTTTAATTTTTCTCTTAGTTTAGGAAATGAATTTGGATTTTCAAATGTTAATGTATGGTAGGTACCATGTGGTATTTGGGAAAATTATTTTTAAAATATTTTTTTGTGAAGTAATAATTGACACCTTTGAATAGTTTGATGTGTGATGGTAACCTCTATAGCTTCTCATATGTGGAGAGGGTCACCACAGTATTTTTTTCAATGTTTGTTCTAGGGAAAAACGATGGAATATGTGGGTTGTTAGTTTATTCCACACATGTGTGGAGATCCACATTCACCATGTACTATTATCATTGAATTCTTAAGAACCACCTATAATGTCGAGTGATAGTTTCTTATCGACCATGATTAGATGGTTTGGTACCCTATGGATGGGTAATATTCCAGGTGGGATGTTCCCCTAATGAGGGTAGTTTATAAAAGATATGTTAGTGATTTATTATAGTGATGCATCATATACCAATGGGCGAGTCTGAACCGATTATGTCCAAGTACTCCTTTTAGATATCTTTAGGAAATTTGAATGATTATTCTATTTATGTTCTATTCTACTATGTTTCAATATATTTTATTCCCTAATATTTCTCATTCCATTATTTTTAGAAAAACCATTTTATATCAGGGCTGAATTTTTTTTTGGTGTTGCGTTTTGGAAAACCATTTTAGAAATTAAATCCTTGAATTATTTTAGAAAAATAATTTTTTCAATAATGATGTGATTGGTTCCTTAAAATGATTGCAAATTATTTTATAAATTAAAAAAAACTGTGATTTTAGGATTGTTTTTTTGATAGAACATGTATAAATTCTATGCTTCTTACATATTGAGTTGTTTATGCTAACAAAATACATGTTCCACTCTATTTCGGTAAACCGAATCTTTTTTTAGGATCAGTTATCATATTTGAGTATTTAATGTATAGGTTTGTGTTATGGTTGTTGGTGAACAAGATGTAATGTGGAGAACTAATTGTTTGTTGTTTGGTTTTAGTTTCTTTTTTTTGGATGAAGTTGTATTTGGATCTTGTTTATGTATTTATTGTAGTTAAAATATTATTGGTTTTTTTAATACACTTTCAGGGAAATTTTTCACAATGGTTATTTGGATAAATTGATTCAACAATGATATCTTTGATGCAAGTTGCTATTCTCTAGCTTGAAATGATCGAGAATACCTCTCCGACCTTGTCGTGGATCAGGTCGGGTGTCAAGTTGGATTGAAGCTCGACCTATTGAATTAAAAATTGGAATAGGGGAATTCAATTCCTTAAGCCCCTATAAATATGTATATATTTTTCAGTTCTATATTATTTTATTTCAGCTGTATTCCTTGTAAAAAAGCATATCAGAAGCAAGTCACAAAATAGAGATCGAATTTTATCTATGTGAATAAATATATAAAGAACTCAATTCACACCTAATGATTCATAAAATTATCAATAAAAAAAATATATTTCATAAATTAAATATATAGACATAAATTCCATCACTTCAATCATTTATGAGTGGTGGTGATGTAAAAAAGAATAATATTGGTTCACAAGGTGGTCATTGTCCACACATGCGAACGAAAAATTCCACTCCCATTTCATGGAGGATGGAGATGGATATAGGTTACTCCATTAACAAAAAAACATATTTATATATATTATATTAGTGTTATTACTTTATCATGTTTGAAAATGATTTGACGGAGGAGGAAGAAGATATAAAACTAAATCATACGGTTAAAAACTATACCACTTTATTTAAAATATCATTTGACTAACACCATAAGCCTCGTAAAGTGGTAATGATAACTGAAAAAATATCTTTAGAAAGCGGGGATAAATTTTGTGATGTTATATGGATAAATATTTTCCAAAAAAATTGTGGTTTTTAGTGTGAATAAGTGGTATGAAATTGGATCCTCTAATAAGAGAGGGCAGGGCCACCCTTTGGTTTTTTTAAAATATTAAATAAATATAAATTAATTTCAAATTAAAAATAACTCATAATTCATAAGATTAATATATAAGATGTTTATGAGTAAAATTAGTTTAATAAAATAAAATTTGGACATGTTTTGTTCAAACAATTACCCTTATCTTTGGGTTGTAACACTTCGTTTACCCATTTGATAATTACCGTAATCTTCAAGTATTTTACACTTTATGGGATTATAATTTTACAATAAAATGAAAATAAATGGATTATTGGACCACTTATTAATATATTAACTATATTCCATAATTTTTGGATGAAGCGATGTTTTTTATGAATTTTAAATCATTAATTAAAATATTATTTATAACGAAATTATAATAATTTATATTTTTAACTATTCATTTATTTCACCTTTAACAACATTAATAAAACCGATGAATTAGAATAACATTAATTAAAATAACTATAACATGTCACACCTAAATATAAAATATATGGGAAACATTAATTCATGCCAATCTTACTATTTAAAAATTTGAAGTATCATTTATTTTTCTTTTCCATTAATTGAATAATTTTTTGTGTCAACACTATTTAATAATTAACTATAGTTATTTTTTTCCCAAAAATTAAAAATAAATTACAATGATAAATAGAAATTATTTAAAATTAAAATTTTTATTTATACCTTAACATACCCTTTGTTTATCTCGATGTTAAAAATATTATAATTTTTAAAAAATAGATTCTCCAAATTTAGATCTTCGTTACATATAATTTTATACGGGTCATAATCACATATCAATAGATAAAAATTCTGCATAACTTAATATTGATTAATTATTGATGAAACGTACTCATAATATAAGATTAATTCAAGTTTCATGGTAATTTTCTAGTCCTTATCATTTTATTTTTAACATTAATTACACGATGTACCCTTAACTTAGGTAACAAAAATTAATAAAGTTAATGTTTATATTTACCAAAAATAAAAGATAACAATTTAAAAAATATGGAAAGAATGATTATAGATATGGAATTAATTTTTCAAAATTGAAAATATAAAATTGGAAGAATTTTTTTAACATTAAACTGTAAAAATGTGATGAAAATAGGGTTTTTAGAAAAATTCCTACTTTATGTATAAACATTTTATATTCTAAATGGATGTATAAAATTAATTTGACTAATCATAATTTATTTATTTAAAAAAAAACTAATTTTATTGTATAAATTATTCAAAATAGTATTTTACTTTATAAAAAATGTAAAATAAAATAATGTTTTTAATAAAAATTATTATTCTTTACTATTAAATGAAAAATAAATCATTTCAAAATATTCACAAAAAATCAGCTTAAGATAATTATGACATGAGAATTCAAATATGAATTTTTATTTTCCTAATCATTTTTATATAATTTGGATAAAATATATTAAATGAATATTTATAATACAAAAAAATCAAACTTGGTTATAGATAATGTTTTTTCCTTTTAATAAAAAAATTGTGTAATATTTTTATAATGATTATTATTGTATAAAATATAACTAAATAATATATGAAAAAAATTTATATCAATATTACCTGATATTTTAAATTATTACCCCTTTCATAGTTTTCATATTCACAAAATTATTTACATATAAAATAATTGGTGATATCTTTACCTCAAAACATTTTTACATTCCCATGTTGCATGTTAAACCATCTGTGTTATCCACAAATAATTAACCTAGTGAATTATCCAATTAATAAATACTTTACTATAACGATAATAATATTAACCGGTTGTTCCTCATATGAATGGATATCTTCAATTTGAACTACCATAAGGCTCCAAATATGAGATGAATCTGGAAAACATCTTCAAAATATCAAAACATGAAAACCATTTTATATCTGAGATAAACTCACTGGTAAGGAAACTTGTTAATAAAATAACCCACATTTCTATATAATTTCATATGGTCCTCTAAACTATGGAATAATCCATCCCTTTTACCAAAACAAATAATACATTTCTATGGAGATACTTCATAAAAAACATGATAACCTAACTCAAAACAAATACCTTTCCTTTGTTTATTCAGGTAATTTTTCTACTTGCTTTGATATTGTCTCATATGTTACTAAAATAAATTGATATTATCAACCATTTTCAATACCAATTATGTTTCCATCAATATCAATTTTCCTACTCCATATGGAAATTCACGAGTTTGATACCGATTTCTATGTAATACTATAAAAGGTTCCGTCATCATTTTTGAAGTAAAATAGTTATTATAAGAAAAATAACTAATTAACGATGTTAAGACCATTTCCCCTAGTAACCCATTGACTAATCTTGAAGAATTTTTTCAATGTTATGAATCATTTACTCATAAAATCCATTATATTGTGGATGAATTCCCGTGGAAAAATTTAATTCATTTCCCAATTACATATGAAGTACATTGATAACATTTGATGTGAACCTATGATAACAACCATATACAATGGGTAGAATAACTCTATATAACCTTAACATATCCCTATGATAAATTTATTGATATTTATCTAAATAGAAATTATATTTAATTTGTAGGAAATGGGAAAATTTAGTTAATCAAGAACAACAACCCAAATCACATTATTTCCCCAATATTTATTTTTAAATCCCACTATAGAATCTATAAATATATTTCTCCATTTCAACTTCATCATTGAGAAAGTATGAAACATCCCCTGTATAAATATTAATTTGTTTTAACATATTGGAAGCTCACAAGCTTCATGTTAAATACAATAATATATATTTTAATTCCTTCAATCCAATAATACTCTTGAAGGTCTCCATACATCGTCATATTTCAAGGATGAATGGAAAATAGATAACTATGAGCTTTAGTTAAAAATTATACCTCCAACCGAGAAGCACATGGAATACACAATATCTTTCCCAATCTGAAAATACAATCATTATCAATGAAAAACTAAGGAAGTATTAATAAATAATAACTTTTACAATAACTTACAACATTCATTTATAGAATTATTATTTCTATCTAACAAATTCGACTACACATAAACCTGAATCAAAATAGAGGAAGTACCTACATGCGCTATTTCTTGGGTGAAAATAAAAAAATAATTAACCAATGTGTCATTTTTTATATGTAACATGGTTAATGTATCATTAACTTTATGACTCAAAGCATTTATTACTTTTTTTTCTTTTATAGGATGATAATTAATTGTGTAGACATAATCTACTACCAGTTCTATCAATCTCATCTATCTTATACTGAATCCCTTATTAATTAATATATAATTCAGAATTTTATGATCAGTATATATTTTACCCACAGATCAAGATAAATTATGTCTATATATTTTTAAAGAAAACACAACAAATTCCAGTTCGAGGTCATGTGTAGGATAATTTTCCTCATAATTTTTAATTGACACCAAATATAATAAATTTCATGATAATTTCACATTAAGATAACAAAATTACTTTTAATAAACCATGAGTTGATATGATAAATTTAATTTTTTTACTGGGTGAAACCAAAACTGGAGCATTCAAAAACCTTATTTTCAGATCTTCGAAACTTTATCACATTATTATTTTCTATATGATCCTAAATCACATTCATGTTAACTTTGTTAGCGGGCTAGATAACTATGAATTTTTTTAAAAAACTACTTGAAATATCTTACAAATATAAGAAAACTAATAATATCATTAAAATTTATAGGGCTTATCCATTCACCAATTACATAAGTTTTTATGGTATCAATATTTATTCCATCTTTATAAATTATGTGTCCAAATAATGATGTCTATTGTAACTAAAATCATATTTTATAAATATTTTATTTAATTTATTTTCCTTCAGGGATTGTTGAAAAAGTATTAAATGTTTTTCAAGACCCTAATTACATTTTAAATAAATCAATATATTTATAATAAAAATACCACAAACATAGCCAAATATTCATGGAAGAAAATATTAATAAGACCCATAAATATAGATAACACATTTTTCATCCCAAAGGGAATAAAAAAAATCATAATTTTTATATCCAGTCAAAAACACTATTTTAGAAATGTAATACTCATTCACATTTAGTTGATAGTACCTATACCTTAGGATAAAATAAAAAATTGCTAGGATCCCTTGATTTGATATAAAAAATCATTGAAATGAAGAAAAAAAAATACTTCTTCTTAATAGTAATGTTATTCAAAGCTCTATAATAAATGAAATCCTTATAGATCCATATTTATTTTTAAAAAATTATTTTAGAGAACCCCATGGTGAAGTGTTGGTATGAATGAAACCTCTATCGAGAATCTCAGAAAACATATTTTTCAATTCCATAATTTTAACATGATCCATTTGATATGGGGATCTTGAAATTATTTTAGTATCAATAAAAAATTAAATATTAATCTCAACTTACCGATTATGTATAAAATTGGGGAAAAATTCAAGAAAAATAACCAAGTATTATTTTACTACCGACACAAAATTAATTTGATTAGTTCTATTTATGTGAAAAAAGAACACTAATTTCAATATCGTACTTATTTCTCAGATTCATGATATGTTATCACATGTTTGAATTCATCATTCTATACAAACAAAAATTCTTTAGGAAAAAAACATCTATATATCTATACTATATCTTATCATGGTAAATAGAAATAATATCTATACCTAGTATAACATCAAACTATACTATGGGAATGATAAAAAGATTTTAAGGTAATTTATTTCCACAGACGATAACGTGAATATTTTAATAATATATTCCTTCTTTAATACACCCCATGTGTTTTTACCATATGTTTTTTCTTCAATTCTTGAGTTGGAATTTACAATTTACTAGAAAATATATTACAAATGTATTAATGTTTAGACCCTGAATCAAACAAGATATTATAATAATATTAATAAATAAGAAATGAAACATATACCACATCATTAAATGGAAAAAAACTACTAAAGTATTTGAATAGAATTTCAAAACAATTTTTTAATATAATTTGGATTCCACCAATCATTAGATATCTTATTCGAACACACATGTGCATAATGGACCTTCTAATTACATTTTAATCACTTTAAAACCTATCTTTTATAATTATAATTATCTCTACCAAGATCATTTTGATTAAAATTAGGAACCATATTCCCAAATTTACATCATCGGAAGAACATACAAGGCTTCATAAGGCATTCCCCAGTGTTATTTTAACCACAAATATAACAAACTAAAAATATAATTTTTTTACCATCATATTTTTTTGAAACATTATTCACCAATTTTTCCACATGGACATTTTCTTCCACTAGTTTATTATTTACCCATGATCATAAAATAACTATATTTCATCCTTATCCAGACATGAATAAATTTTCTAATGAATTATAAATCCTGGAGACGATAGGGCCATTTGATATTTTGGATTCAATCATGAGTAGAACCTATTAATCCTTCTAAAAATATTATGGATAAATTTGGTGTGTACTTTAGAAAAAGAGTTAATTGTGCTTCATACGTGACCACTGAGTCTTCCTCCCTTTTCTCAAATTTCATGAATTTATTTTCCTTTCTCTTTGATATAGATTTAGTAAAATATATCTCTTGGAAGATATTATTATATTAATACAACTCTAACCTAAAAATATCCTCCATTTCCCTAATATTCTTGACCATCGATCTCCATTGGTCAAATCCACCTTCAAAACCGTAAATTTATCTTCTTAACTATTGAATATCTAAGCATCCAATGACATTGAATATCATTTCTAGGGATTTAATACATATGTTATCAACCACTAGGTCAGAAGATCCACTAAATACTAGAAGATGTATTTATATAATGTACACTGCAATCGTCATGTTACTCAATGGTAGATATGGATACTCTCTGTCATGTATAACTACACCATTTATTGGCTTTGTCAACCGATCAATCATTGTAATGGGTTGTCCAATTGAAATTCCAACTATTCTAGGTAACTGATTCAGATGAATATTGTCCCATCAATTCCTTTCTATTTCAGCATCCAAGTTTCTTATTTAGAAAACTTTTGTAAATATGCATATTATAATCAAGGAAACATGATAATATTAAAATTATATACCATTTTGAATAAACCATAAATAAAAATATTTATATCACTATACTATCAACATTATTCTAACCCTTAAAATTTTCTATACCATGTTATGATATCAATTTTAAGGACCCGACCTAAAACATCTTGTAATATATTGTCTTCAGACTTTATTTAATACTCTTTCATTCATAATGATCATTTAGTATTATAGTCTTATAGAGTTAGGTAATAAAAATTAAATAAAAACCAATATATTATGAATTGGACACTTATACTTAGTATCAATTTTTATCACAATATAAATCTTTTAAAGTAAAACATTATTTCTTTTCAAGAGTAATTTTATTAACATTATAAATGAAATGATCCTTTCTATTAAACATTTATAAACACCATGAATCTTTTTTTTAAAAAAATGTATGAAGAAAAAAATCTGAATAAGGGACATAAAAATAATGAAATAAAATGTTATTCTAGGAATACATAGAGATTTTTGTTTTTCAAAATATACATTTGGGTCAAAATAAAAATTTTCTTTATAAAGAAATCAAAATCCCTTCTCAAACACTTTCATAAAAAATTGAAAATAAATTTTAAAGGGAATCATAATACATATAAAATATTCATTGAAATCATGATATAATAATAGTAGCTTGTTCATTATTTTTTAATTTTCAACCTCACAATGTAGCATATAATTTATATTACCTTGTAAAATCATAATATTTCCATAAAAACACATATATAGTATAGATACATAATGTAGGAAACTTGTGGATTAATTTTCATATAACTATTACTTACATAATGAGTAATCATTATGATTATACTCTGAGTAACCATCACAATTACACTTGAAATAACCATCACAATTATAAATGGAATAACAATCACAATATACTCTCATAAAATATTAAGATAATCCTATTTAGTTAATTTCATCCATTTATCCAATGCACCAAAAAGATATAATGGGATCACCGTAGAATTTTATTATATAACCACCCATCCTTATAAAAAATTCCCATGTACCTTCCCAAAATACATAAAATCTTTTCTCATAAAATTGTTATTTTTACCCATCGGAAGACATTTTCAGATATTGATATATCAATTAAATTTTAAAACCTTTTATGAAAATAAATAAAGCATAGTGATGGGCGATTTTTTATATTAATAAAAAAAGAAATCTTTTAATGGAATAAAAAAATAGTTATGATGTTGGGAAAGGTATTTGTCTCTGTATACATTACAATATAACATTCCTTTTGTATTTTTTCCAAGTAGGTTAAAATAGTACATAAAAATATTCCCTTAAAAACCATATAAATAAATCCAAAAATAAAAAAATACTTTCCTTTTTATTTCAATTATATTAAAATAAATAATTTTAAAAAATATGGATATAGAATAAAACTAGAGTTTGATGCGAAACATTAAAGGTGGATTTTTAAAAAGAAAGTCCCTTATCTTGAGTCTAGCACATCACATACAATATTTTTCTTCCTAAATAATTAACTTCTATTAATTATTTAATTATATGAGAACCTGATTCAGTTTTATTATTCCTTTTACCTCTCTTGTTATCATCTATAAAAATTCCACTATCATTTGTTTTCACGTTGTATTTTATGATGATATTCGGTTTATAAGTCCAAAATGACTTTGGTAGGTGACTATGGTAAAAAAGGTAACTATCCCAGAATAGAGAGAATAATAATCATTAAATATTTATAATATTTATACATTTATTATACTATTGAAACAAATAATGAACAATGATAATGAAAAATTATCAATGTTACAGTCTTGGAGATGGTTTCCCATATGTACGCATGACTCACATTTCCTTTTTTCAACCATAATTATAGAAATTAGAGAGATATAATTTTATATTTATTGAATGATAATAATATCATAAATATAACATTATATATTCTAATATACTTGTATTTATCATTCATGTGATGTGTTGATGAAAACAAAATCACATCACTTCATGGAAGTGGAAGTCCATATGTACAAATGAAAGACATTATAAATTTTCAGTGAATGGAAACGTAAGAAATTAAATGATATGTTATATATTTATAATCATTAATATTTTATTAATACATACATACATATGTATATATATATTAAATTTATATTAATGAAAATTCATTTTAGACGATGAGGGAAATCAAATTACATCGTTTTGAGAGGCGATAGTCCTCCATGCACACGAATGATGAATCCATCACCCATTTGATGAATGTTTTAGGTGGATATATGGTATTCCATTAAAATATTAAAAAATATAACTATATTAAATATATAAATGATAATATTTTATCCTTCTCAATAAATATTTTATGGAGGTGGAAGAAGAAATAAAACAAAAACATGGAGTTAAAATTGATACATCTTCTTTTGAACGTCTCCATTGATTGACATATTATGTTTTATAAGTTTGGTATTATGACAAAAAATGTCTTCTAGAAAATATGCAGTAATTTTAGGAATGTATATGGGTAGATAATGGTTGAAAAAAATGGGTTTTTAATTTCATATAAATAATAATAAGAGGCATCTTTTTCTAAAAAAGGGGTGGGGAATCTTGTGATTTACTAAAATATTAATTATATGTATACTAATTCTGATTTGAAAATGGATACATATTTATAATAATAAAATTTAATATTATTATGAGTCTAAATAATCACATACAGTAAAATTTGGAAAATTTTGGAATGAATTTTTATAAAAATATTTTGGTTTTAACGCATCATTAATCTTTTTTATAATTACTTTAAGATTAAAGTCTTCTACCATTTAAGGTCTAATAATTTTAGAATAAAACTAAAAAAGACCCATAAATGGAATTTTTTTAATTAACCACATCCAACTAATTTGTGAAAATAAAATATTTTTTTTTAATTTTAAAAACATTAATAAAATATTATTTATAATAATATATTATTAATGTAAATTTTATAAATATTCATTTACTATAAACTTAATAACCTCAAGGAAACCAAGGAATTCAAATAAAATAAATTAAACCTCAATAATATGACATTTTATTAATTATAATTCCTTGGTAAATTTAATTCTTTCAAATTCAAACACCTTTTATTATTTTAATATCAAATATATTATTTTCTATTAATTGAATAATTATTTTGTCAGTGTTGTGTTAGCATTTAATGTTATTATATATTCAAAAAAATTAAAAATATTTATGATGATCAATATAAATAATTTATATTTCCAATACTATTTAAAACAAAACATATCCTTTTTATCCCTATGTAAAAAATATTATTGTCATTGAATACCAGAATGTGGCATTTTTTACCTTTCTATTCATAAATATTATAATTTTCATAATCTAATAAAAATACTAAAAAATTAAATATAACCAAATATTGTATTATTATGGGAAAAATAGAGTCATAAAATATGATTAAAAATAGTTTTAGGGGGATTTTTTAGTCATTATCATTTTATTATTAACATTAATTACCTGTTTTACAATAAAAAATGGTAACAACAATTATTAATGTTACTATTTACATCGAGAAAAAATAAAAGAGACCAATGTAAAAAATATCTACAAATTATTCAGAATATGAAATCCATTCTTAAAAATTCAAAATATATAATTAGTATAATTTAATTTAGAAATTAAATAGTTAAAACACTATAAAAACAATTTTCAGGACAATGTCTATCTAAAATATAAAATTTATATATTCTAAATTAATTATAGTGTTCATTTTAAAAATTATAATTGTGTTATTATAAATAAAATGGAAATAATTATATTTTAAAAATAACAACAAATATAATTTTACTTTATAAATAATTTAATATAAAATGTGGGTCTGAATAAAAATTAATATTATCATTATTGATTGAAAAATCATAATTTTAATAAAATTATAAAAAACATCTTAAGGTAATTTTTTGTGCTAAATATAAATATAATGTTGATTTTTAAAAACTAAAATTTAATTTTATGTAATCTATTAATTTAAATAAAACCATGTCATACATAAAGATACGAATTGGTTAGAGATAAATATTTTTTCATTTTGACCTAAAAATTGGTTAATATATTTATAAAGAACATAACACTATAAAATATAAATAATAATTATATGAAAATTTTTATATAAGAATTACCTAGTAAATTACAATTATTGTCCAAAAAAACTTTGGTTTAGTGTATGATTTGTTATAGACAATTGGATAATGGGATATAGATAATTATGACGATTAAGAATGACTCATTGGAAAAGAGAAATTTTCCTAGATTTTTATGTTCAAGTTAAGGATTATTTTTATGGGTAGTATCTAAATTATATTCCTGATATTATGGATATTTAAATTTATTATATGATTATATAGTGAATTATTAAGTATATTAGTTATATTTTAGTTACGGTTCATCGGGAAGAAGTATATGTAACTTTTATGATTAACATGTGGTTAAACATGAAATGTTATTTGGGATCAATGAAAATAAATTTTTGGTGTGTAGGGTAAAAGGAATTAAATGATAATATATATTCAATAATTGTTTAATGTTGAGGTTATATATGTTAATTGAGATGTAGGGTTATTTATTAGCGGAATAATCTAAGTTGAACACTTGGTGTCCCTACAAGAATTTTAATGGTGACTGTATTATTTATCCATACGAAAAATTAAACATCTTGTATATTATCATAATATGTGGTAACCATTTAATTTTTTCATTAAAATCTAATGATAATAGGTATATCCCATTTTCATTTTGTGGATTATCTGATCCATTAATAGTTTATTTTAGCGCTTTAGACATGAAAAAATCATCTTGAATACTCATCGTTTGGGGAAAGGATCAGATTGTGGTGGAAATCTATTAAAGGCTGAAATTATATTTATACATTAGATATAATTATTTATTTTCTTAGTCTATATTCTAAATTAGTTCCTCAAATATTAGGAAATGAACATGAAACAAAAATTTTGTAGTATTACAATCATTTACAATGATTTTATGGTCATTTCACCCATCAAAGATTTATGGTTTCATGGTCGTTAAACTTTTAGTAACCTTAATATATATATCTCTATATATTTAATTGGGTTTTATTTTTCACTTTCATGTTACTTCCAACTATTTTATCTTATTTGGAGACCTAGTTTTGGGTCACTTCAAATGAGCTTCATATTTCCCTTTCTATCTTTTAAGAGGAATTTTTATTAATCCTTTTTATGATGTGAGTTTTTCATTAAAGAATTTTAAAATATAAAACTCATTATTTACATAACCATATTTCAAATGAGAGGGAAAATTTTATTGATGTGGTGGGATGGATGTGACTTCTCGATATATTAAAAGAACACTATGTTCCGCTGCATATACAACATAAAACACCAATTTTAAATGAATCACGAGATGTTATTGTTTAAATATGATGGTTATAACTTAGATATTGACCTGGATGGTAAGAATATTATTAATAATAATGTTAAATTTATATAAATTATGCACTAAATAATTTTTTTTATTAATGTTAGGAAGTAAGAACTAAATTTAAAAAATATATTTTATTATTCCAAACATGTTTTGTTCATAAATTAATGTTATAACTCATTATGAATGAATATTATAATTAGTTTTTATAGTATTGAGAAATTTTAATTTAAAAAGGATATATATATTTTTATATGACCATATAAAAACAATCTTATAGTGACATTTTTAGATTTTTATGAAATGATGTATTTTCTGATGAATACTATAAAATACATATTTTCCTTGAAAACTGTATATTTTTGCAAGAATTTAAAATTTTGTATTTTTTAGTGGATGGAAAGTAAAATTATTTATATAATATCAATAATAATTTATTTAATTTCATTTTAATCAATTTTACTGTTTAATTTCTTTTTTAAAACATTTTCATACTAAAAATGACAATTTTTCGGAAAAAATATTTTCATTGAATTTTATTTATTAATATTAAATTAATTGCTAGATCTTATAGAAATTTAATATTAAAAAATATATTCCATATTTGGAATCATGAGATTCAAATTTTTTAAATATTCCCTTTTTTGGTCATTATGAATAGTAACCATAGAAAATAATTGTCACCACATTAAGGGTAAATTGGGAAATTATGGTTAAAAATTATATGATAAGGCTTATGAATAACCATAAAACATTTTTTATCTTATAGGGTGACTTCATTTAATCTATTATTATTCTGTTATTGAATATATATCAACTTGGTTCCATGATTATTCTTTGTTTTCAATTATATGATTTAATAAAAATATAATGCTAAATATGTCACATTAATTCTTTTAATATCTAAAATATTTTATGCTAGGGACAAATAAAACTTATGTTCCATTCTACAAGTTTATTTTAGGGATAAAATATTTTTTTATCATTCTAATTTGTATCTACTTTTTAAATATTTAATAATTACCTTATTTTTTTATTCAACACCGATATAGTCTTAATTAAATCAATAGAAATATAATATAACATATATTTAAAACTTTAAAAGAGATATTTTTAGGTGATTTATAGTTATCCAAGATTTTTATAAATATATATAAAATATTAGGATTTTTTAAAATTATACATTCAAATCTTCTTTTTTATTTATTTATTTAATAGAAAATTAAATGAATAGTGTCAAAAAATTACATTAGTTATATTTTATAATAAATAACATATTGTTAAATTATTTAAAATTCATAAAAAAATTTCAAATTCGAAATGAAATATTTCTGGTTTTAATTATCATGTATTTTCTATTTTTTAGTTATTTGTCTTCTTTGGTGACATTCTTGACCCCTATGTGGTTCAAAATTTTAATATTGAGGTAATTGTCAAAAGGGTTAGCGAGAGTCAAAACTAAAAATAAGGGTGAAAAAAACCAAAACATAAAGAAATTTAAATTTATAAGATTATTTGGAATCATATTTATCTTATGTTATATTCATTTCAATTTAAAGGCATTTGGACTAAAAACATAATTTATACCACTTTAATATTTACGAAATTCTATGAATTCCCCTTACCTTTCTTAAAAAAGAACATGTCTCTTCTATTTTATTTACACAAAATTGAGAAACCTAGCTCAAGAAAACCCTACCCCATCCCATTATATATATTTTTATCCATGTTATAGTGGTTCTATAACTTCTAAAATATTTAACCTAGGTTAATTAAGAGTAGATCTATAAAAATTCAACCAAAGAAGTGGTAATTGTATTTGCTGAATCTTTCAGGTGTATCTCTTCTTCTAATTTATTTTAAAAGGTTGTAAAAAAATAAAATAAAAAATCCAGTATAATAAGTATATTTTTATGTTATTATTAGTATGTTATATCAATTTTTAATCTCTTTTCCAACATATAAAAAGTGAAATCATGGCTTGTATGTATGTATGACTTACTATATTCACATATCAGTGTAATTATTTTCTCATAACACTTTATGTAGATCGTTATAAATATAACCAGTGAATATAAATTATGTTTATAACATAAATACTCTTATATAATAATATTATATATATATACTATCTTACCTACAAATTCATTATAAAATGATAACCTCGCTCGTGCGTATGTGTGGACTACCACCTCTACAAAACAATGTGACATGTTTTTTCATTTACGCATTGAAAAATATTAAAAATTATGTACTTAATAAATATTTATGATATTTATTTCATTATTAACATTATTTTATGATGTAACTATTATCAAAGTACAAGAACAAAAAACCTCCCATCCAAGATAGACATGAAGAATGGACAAGATATCACAATTAATAGTGATTTCAAAAAAAATTGATAATAAATATTTGATAAATGTTTATAAGTAAACTGTATATGGTATGATATAAACGAGGTTTATTGTTTAATATTTGTATAATAATTAAATATTTATTATATTGAATGTTTGAACCCATATGCAAAAATTCAGAGTTATGATAAGGGTTTCTCGTCTTAGTTTAGCTTTCATGAGATATATTCCAAATTCACTGCTTGTTTCTTCTATGTGGAAAAACACTACCAATTTTATATTCTCTATCATGATACTATTTATATTAATTGTAATTTTTTTGCAAATAATTTTATTTCATTCATGTGGGTTATGATTTTAGTTTTACCTCATTGGTATTTCTTTATTTCACTATCTCATTTTAATCGTGATAGTTTTTTCTTGATTTTAGATTGAATGAAATTATTTGATCATTGAATAATAATACTATTTAATTTTATTCCTCTATAGTTATTTATGTAATTTTTATCTAATAGTAACATTTTCTCCTATCTGGTACATTATATTTTTGGTAAAATGTGTTTTAAGAAAAGTCTTCTTTAGTATACTCTTCAGGTGAATTTTTTATTATATATCCATGTTTTCTAAAACTGTTTTCAAGAATATTTTTTATACCATACTATGTTTTTTTAATGTTATTTTTACCCATGATCTAATTTTGAAAAAATTATTTAGAATGAAACATCTTTTTATGTTCCAACCCATTTACTTTTTGAGTTTTTATTGAAAATGTGAATAAAATCATTTTTAAACATATATAGATGGAATGAAATTTCCCACATCCATGACCACTCACCGGTATTATGTTTCCTTAATATGTTTCCATGTTTATTTTAAAAGATTCATAATATTTAGAAGTATTTAGTTTTAAAAAGTGACTTTCAAAGTTAAAATGGTACTTTCCTCAAGAATATTTTTTAAAAAAATTATGGTACTTCTGTTGATGAAAAAAACTGTAATTATACTATCAGAATATGTTATAATGATAACATACTGATTCTCTAATTTGATGTTTTATGTTTAGTTTGACTATGGAATGTATTGATATTCCATATTCTTCACATAACACAAGTGTTTATTAATAAATCTCATTGATTTTTAATTAAATTGATCCTTTGATATATGAGGATATCATTTGTCATGCAGTAATGGGTAGTGTAACGACCAAAATTTTCATTAATGGAAAATTCCTCTTGATCTAGTTAAATGTCTCTTTATGAAAAATATTTTTATAAGATTTCAACTTCTTTGGTTTTATGTTAAGAATTTTTTCCACTTCTAATATATCCGTTGAACAATGATCACATGATTAGTATAAATATAGGACTTTAACAAATCCAATTTACTCAGAATAAAGAAGCAATGGACTCATCCACTAGAATTGCTCCATACGAATCACATTTGTCAGAGCTCGAAAAAGAGGTACCATCCTTGGGCTTTGCTCTTGACCAAACCCAAGCTGAGCTTCATCGTTTGAAGCTCAAATAGTACCATCTACGTGAAAACTGGAAGTTGATAGAGATTACCACTCGAGCGATGTTATCTGAGCCACCCAAAGAGTCTCTTACCATCGCACACCTTACACTTAGGTCTTATGAGGCTGTTTTAAGGGGTTATGTAACAAATCTATAGTAAAATGTTCACGTACATTATTTTGTTTTTATATAATAATGTATATACTTTCTGGTCATTATGGATACATTGTAAATTTTTTTTAAAGTACAAATAGTGTTTTAGTTATTATTTAAGTAAGAATTCTATTTTATTAAATTAAGTGATTTTTGAATTAAATAATATTTTAATAAAATAATAATAATATTATTAAATTAATTTTTATTAAATATAAACGATCTTATAATTTTATGAATGCAATTATAATTTTAATTAAGGTTTGAAAGTTGTTTCTGTCAAATCCAGTGAATTTTCGATAAATGTCTGTTTTTATTTTAAAAGTGAAAATTAACATATTTATAAAATTATTTAGATAAAATAAATGTTATTTCTGGAATCATAATGTTGAAATTATCCAATTGTAAATTTTTTATAATTTTATGAGACAATCAAATTTTTGGGTAAAAATTAAATACTATTTAAATATATAATGTGTTTTATGACATCATAATGACCTAATAGTGATGTAATAAAATACTATAACCCTTATGTTTGGCCAATATATGTTTTACCATTAAAATAATGTGATTTTGGGTTAGTTTGACTTACTTTTCAAAGCATTAATGGATCCCTCAAGACTTATTAAACACCTTGTCTTTTTAAATTGTTTTCCATGGGAGTGTGACTCACCTCCACATAAGCAACCTTATTATTTTTAAGAAGTTCGGACTTTGTCCTAATAAAATAATTTTTTCCTCTTCCCTTTTCCAAGAACCATGGGAAAAAACCATGGGATGGTTTGTGGTTTTGATTAATTTAATATAAGGGGTCCCAAACCTAAATAATAAATAATTCCCTCATCTTTCCTATATAAACCCACCCAAGATCCCACTTCCTCCTCACTCAAATCCTTTGGAGTTCGTCCACAATCTTCCCTACTCTCTCTAGAATCCTCCCAAGGTTCCCAAATCTCTCAAGAAGCCTCTCACAAGCCTCTCTTTAGCCTTTGGAAGCACACTTCCATGTAAGGGTTTTTTCTTCCTTTCTCATTTTTGTCCAATTTTTTTAAAGTTGGTTTGCCCTTTTAATTTCAATTATGAAGGTTGAGGTATGTTTTTTTACCTCCCTAATACTTCACTATTTATGTTTGAATGATGGGAGATCACTTTCTCTCTCATTAAATTCCTCCCATGTACACACGTTACTATACCGGAATGCTGAAAGGAACTTCTCTCTCCTCTTTTACATTCAAGCAATACTTTTGTATCATGAATCTAAATTCCATTACAATTGTTGGGACATGTATCTATATGAAATCCTTACTGTCCATTACATGTAAATATTATGAGTAATCCCTTTCTCTCTCATCAAACATTTTTATGAATTCTTATGTCACGTCGTTACGCTGCCGAAATCGCACAGATGTTCTAAGCTAATGTCATTGTGTAGTGAATACAATGCCCATTTTTCCCTCCAAGGTATTCACCTTTATGCACATTTACTTAGTGATTATAAAGATTCATGTATGAATTCCACATTCCTTTATCGTGGAATAAATGATTATGTTTTATGAATCCATGTTTTATGATCCATGTGGCACACATATTTATGAAATGAAATGTTTAAGAAGGGTGCGCCCTTACAGCGCTCTAATGAATTGGGTAAAGTATAGTATCATGATACTTCATGTGCAACGAGTGTTGAATCATGCTAATTCAAGTGAAATGAGGGTTTACTCATGCTTTATGTGCAATGAGGATTTACTCATGCTCCATGTGCAATGATCCATGGCTCATGATAATTCCATGTTAAGTGTTGTTGCCACATTTCCATGTTATGATTATCATGATTTATCATGCCTTTATGTTAATTTTTCTCTTATGCTATATTTATATGACTATTTTCTAACATGTATTGTACTCCTCATGTTATTCCATGTGAATTACATTACTGGGCTCTGTAGCTCACCCTTTTCTTATGCATGTCCTCAGGTTATCCCATGCAATGCTAAGTACAAGGGAATGTAGTGGTCATGTAAAATAATTCTTCAATAAAGATGTTGTATTTCATGTTTTTAGTTTTTTTGTAATGATCCTAATCCCCAAAGACACTAAAACTCTCAATCTTCTTTGTTGTATCAAGTTAATTTTTATGTAATAAATCATGTTTAAGTTGTAATAAAAAGAAGGGTTGTCATAGTTGGTATCAGATCGTAGGTTTAGTTATTTTGGGATTATGACACCCTAGTAAATCCTTAGATACAAGACTAAGTATAATAAAAACTTCCATAAGTTTTGGTAAGTACAGAGTAAGTGGTTTATCAAACTAATACATCCCTATCTGGATACGAGAAGGTAGAGGCGACTCTGGCATAGATGTATCCTAGGGGTAAAACTCAAAAACACCTCTTTGAGCTAGATTCAAATGGGAACTGGTGCACGGAAACGGGCCTTTCTGCACTCTTGGTTACAACACTCCCAGGGGATATGTTTTGATAAATTCACAAGCTTAGTATGAACCCTTATTAAGGGAATTAAAAAATGTCCCTAATAATATATGTTAGAAAGTAGATCATGAAAAGCCTAGATTGAAGCCTATAGACTCATGAGTTAAGGAAATAAAAGTTTATTTATAAGTCATAAACTTTTTTCTTTGGATTACCCTTTATGTGTTACCCCTAACTTTCCTTTTATTCCAGCCAATGGTCGGTAATAGGAGGACTCAGGCTAACAACCGTCGTGAAGATTAGTGTGATGACTGTAATAATGAGATGCCCAATCCAATGAGAGCAGGAATCATGAACATTGTCATGCTTCTCCATCATCTAACTCAAGTTTTGAATAGAAACACGGGTCAAGAGGGACGTTAAAACCCCCCTAAGAAAGAAGAAGTCGATATCGAGTGATTCATGAGACAAAGGCCTCCTACTTTTAGTGGATCATCCAATCCCACGATCGCTGAACAATGGATCAACTCCATTGAAAATATCTTCTCCATCCTTCAATGTTCTGAACAAGAGAAGGTTCTCCTGGCGGCGTATCGTTTGGAGGGTGAAGATGATCAATGGTGGACGTTGATCAAAAATATGAATCCTGATGAGGAGATCGAGGCATTGGAATGGAAGGATTTCCGGAAGATGTTTTTCGATAAAAATTTTCCGCGTACCCTCCGGCTTAAGATGGAAAGGGACATCCTTTCCCTCAAGAAAAAAGATGAATAATCTGTTGGAGCGTACGAGGAAAACTTCACAAGGCTCGCACGATATGCTTCTGGCTTTGTCGTTACCCCCGAATGCAAGGTTGACCACTTCTTTGGTGGGATGAAGCCTAGCCTGCAGAAATCATTAACGATCCGTGACTTCGACAGCTATGAGGAAATTGTCCGATATTCCCTCAAGGTCAAAATGGAGATCGGGGAATCACAAGGGTATCATGGGGATAAGAAGCGTAAGGTGGAATTCAATGCTGGTGGTCCGATGGATAAATCCAATGGTTCTAAGAAGATCCAGCACCCCACTTTCCAAAAGTGCGGAAAGAAGCACCCTGGAAATTGCCTTAAGGGGACGAGGAAATGCTTCAGGTGTGGAAGAGAAGGGAACCTAGTTGTTAATTGTCGGCAAGAAAGACCCGCGACTGCAACAGAGGAGGGGAACACTCCATTCGAACCTCAACACATTGTTCAATGCTACAAATGCAAAGAACCGAGGAATTTTGAAAACCACTTCCCTAATCCAATGGTTTTCGGAGGCAACCACCAACCTACAAGGTAGAAAGGAAGAGCTTTTTCCATCACTTCTACCGAAGTGAACCCCGAAAATGATGTGGTGACAAGTATGATAGTTATTCATTCAATAATAGCAAACATACTTTTTGATTCAGGTTCTACGCATTCTTTTATACCTTGAATGTTTAGTAGAACAATCCCAGCACCACCACAAATCATGGAAGTGAAGATGTATGTGAGTACGAAAAATGGGGAAATCATTGCATCCCATGATTATAAGTCCTCCCCTGTTATAATCTGTGGATTGAATTTCCTGGTGAACCTCATCATACTCCCTCTGGTGGAATTTGACGCAATTCTTTGCATCGATTGGCTTTCCTTATATAGAGCCAACATAAATTGTTGGGAGTGGGAAATCACACTCTATATAGAGAATCGACCCCCGATTGTTTACAAGTGTAATGAGGAAGATGAATCTCCTTTAGCTCCATCATCTCATGCATAGATATTACTGCCTTATGAGCATGCGTATCTAGCTGAGATGATTGAGTCCAAGGAAGAAACAATCCTTGAAGAAATTCCTATTGTGAGGGAATTCGCTGAAGTATTTCTAGAGGAACTGACTGGTCTTCCTCCTTGAAGAGATTTTGAGTTCTCAATTGAACTTATACACGGGGCATTACCAATATCCAAGACTCCCTATAGAATGGCTATTGTTGAGCTTGAAGAGTTGAAGAAACAACTATAGGAGAATCTGGATAAAGGGTTTATACGCCCAAGTGCTTCACCATGGGGTGTACCAATCCTCTTCGTCAAGAAGAAGGATGGGTCTATGCGGCTTTACATCGATTATCGTGAACTTAACAAAATGACGATAAAGAACAAGTACCCTCTACCACAGATCAGTGACTTGTTTGATCAGCTGCATGGAGCACAATACTTCTCCAAGGTGGACTTGCGGTCGGGATATTATCAAGTAAGGGTGAAGATGGAAGATATCCCCAATAATTCTTCTCACACAAGATACGGGCACTATGAATTCATAGTAATGCCTTTAGGACTCACTAATGCTCCAGAAATCTTCAGGGACATGATGAATAGAGTCTTTAGAGATTACCTAGACAAATTTGTGGTAGTCTTTATAGATGATATTCTAATATACTCTAAAACCAAGGATGATCATGATGAGAATTTAAGAACTATACTAGAAACTTTGCACAAGGAGAAGCTCTATGAAAAGTACAGAAAGTGTGAGTTCTGGTTGAAGGAGGTCTTATTCTTGGGCCATATCATCACAAGCAATGGAATATCTGTCGACCCCTCCAAAACAAATGAAATTGAGGGATGGATGAGGCCAACATCGGTAACAGATATTCGTAGCTTCTTGGGGTTAGCTGGATATTATCGACGATTTGTGAATGATTTCTCACGATTGTCCAACCCTCTTACCAAGCTAACTCGAAAGGGAGTAAAGTTTCATTGGAGTGATGAATGTGAAGAAATCTTCAAGGAGTTGAAAAGGAGGCTTATCAATGTGCTCGTGCTCACTTTACCCACAAGTGGGGAACTTATTGTTGTTTTCAGTGATGCTTCAAAGAAAGGCTTAGGCTGTGTTATGATGTAGAATGATAAAGTTATATCCTATTCTTTAAGGCAGTTGAAAATCCATGAGCGAAACTATACAACGCATGATCTGGAGTTGGCGGTGGTGATCTTTTCCTTGAAAATCGGATAGCATTATCTCTATGGAGAGAAATGTGAGATATATACTGACCACAAGAGTCTTAAATATATATTCACACAGAAAGAGATTAATATGCACTAGAGAAGATGGATAGAGCTCATCAAGGATTATGACTGTTCAACCCATTACCACCCTGGGAAAGTGAACAAGGTGGCAGATGCCCTATGTATAAAAGACCTAGCATTCTATCAATGATGAGAATTGAGAAGGATCCAATCTTATTATACTTGATGAAGATGGAAATGGGAATCGTAAAGAAGGGGACATCATCAATCCTTTCACAAATGATTGCTCAACCGTCTATTTTGAAAAGGTTAAAGGATGCTCAAAAGGATGATGTGGGAATTCAGGAAAAAGTGGAAGCTATCAAAAAATGGAAATCCTCGGTGTTTAATGTTAATGAAGAAGGAATTATGTGGTTTGGGAAAATACTATGTGTTCCATCAAGTCCGGAGCTGAAGAAGGAACTTTTGGATGATGCACATAGTTCAAATTTCTCTATTCACCCAGGGAGCACAAAGATGTATCAAGATCTCCGAGAAAACTTTTGGAGGGATAATATGAAGAAGGAGATCTCTGAATATACATCAAAGTTCCTGGTGTGTCAACAAGTGAGGGCAGAGAGGAAGAAGTCTAAGGGGATGATGCAACCACTGCCCATACCAGAATGGAAATGAGAGAACATCACCGTGGACATTGTCACTGGACTTCCAAGGTCATCCAAAGGCAATAATGCAATCTAGGTTGTTGTGGATCATCTTACAAAGACTGCACACTTCATTGCTATTTTGGAGGATTTCTCATTGGATAAACTGGCACGAATATATATCAGGTAAGTGGCAAGGTTTCATTGTGTACCACTATCTATTGTGTCTGACCGAGATCCAAGATTCACCTCTATGTTTTGGAAGAGTCTTCAACATGCTCTGATTACTGAACTGAACTTCAGTACGGCCTATCATCCTCAAACTGATGTCCAATCCAAGTGGACTATCCAAACACTTGAGGATATGTTGAGAGCAAGCTCAATGGACTTTAAAGAAGGATGGTATCAACATCTTCCTCTGGTTGAGTTCTCTTATAATAACAGTTTCCACTCGTGCATCCAAATGGCACCATATGAAGCCCTATATGGGAAAAGGTGCAGAACACCGACATGTTGTGATGAGGTTGGTGAACATAAGATGCTTGGACCAGAAATGGTCGAGGAAATGGTGGAGAAGGTGAAAACCATTCAGCAGTATATCAAGGCAGCCGAGAGTCAACAGAAGAGTTATGCAGATAATCGTCGACGAGACTTTGAGTTTAAAGTTGGAGACATGATTTTTCTACGCATATCTTCATTGAATATGGTCATGAGGTTTGAAATGAAAGGAATGTTAATTCCAAGGTACATTGGCCCTTTCAAGATTCTTGACCATGTCAGGGTTGTTGCCTATCGACTAGCACTTCCACCTACTATGGCCAAAGTACATGATGTCTTTCATGTATCCCTCTTAAAGAAGTACATACCGGACCCTTCAGATGTACTCTCTTCTTAGGTGGTACAATTAGAAGATGAAATTTCTTTTGAGGAGAAACCAGTGAAGATCTTATATCGTAGAGAAAAAGTTCTATGAAATAAGATAATTCCCCTTGTCAAGGTGTTGTGGGGAAACCAGAAGTTTGAGGAAGCGACTTGGGAATCAGAGGAAATGATGAAGCTGAGTTACCCATATCTGTTTTAGTGTGGGAAAAGGAAAATTTTGAGGTTGAAATTTCTTAAGGGGGGAATATTGTAACGACCCAAAGTATCATTAATGGAAAATTACACTTGATCTAGTTAAATGTCTCTTTATGAAAAATATTTTTATAAGATGTCAACTTCTTTGGTTTTATGTTAAGAATTTTGACCTTTGCTAATATATCTATTGAACAATGATCACATGATTAGTATTAATATAGGACTTTAATAAATCCAATTTACTCAGACAAAAGAAGTGATTGGCTCATCTAGTAGAATTGCTCCATACGAAGCCCATTTGTCGGAGCTCGGAAAAGAGGTAGCATCCTTGGGATTCGCTCTTGACCAATCCCAAACTGAGCGTCATCATGTCAAGCTCTAATGGGACCGTCTACGTGAAAAGTGGAAGTTGGTAGAGATTACCACTCAAACAATGTTATCTGAGCCACACCAAGAGTCTGTTACCATCACACACCTTACCCATAGGTCTTATGTGGCTGTTTTAATGGGTTGTGTAACAAATCGATAGTACTATGTTCATGTACATTATTTTTTTGTATATAATAATGTATATACTTTCTTGTCATTATGGATACATTGTAAATAGTTTTTAAAGTACAAATAGTGTTTTAGTTATTATTTAATTAAGAATTCTATTTTATTAAATTAAGGGATTTTTGAATTAAATAATATTTTAATAAAATATTATTATTATTATTAAATTAATTTTTATAAAATATAAATGGTCTTATAATTTTATGAATGCAATTATAATTTTTATTAAGGTTTGAAAGCTGTTTCGGTCAAAACCCATAAATTTTCGATAAATGTCGGTTTTTATTATAAAACTGAAAATTAACATATTTATAAAATTATTTAGATAAAATAAATCTTATTTCTGGAATCAGGACGTCGAAATTATTCAACGGTGAATTTTTATAATTTTCTGAGACAATCAATTTTTTGGGTAAAAATTAAATACAGTTTAAATATATAATGTGTTTTATGACATCATAATGACCCAATAGTGATGTTATAAAATACTATAGGATTTATGTTCTACCAATATATGTTTTACCATTAAAATAATGTGATTTTGGGTTTGTTTGACTTACTTTTAAAAGCATTAATGGATCCTTCAAGACTTATTAAACACCTTGTCTTTTTAAATTGTTTTCCATGGGAGTATGAATCACCTCCACATAAGCGACCTTATTATTTTTAAGAAGTTAGGACATTGGACTTATAAAATATTTTTTTCTACTTCCCTTTGCCAAAAAACATTGGCAAAAACTATGGGCTGGTTTTTGGTTTGGATTAATTTAATATAAGGGGTCCCAAACCTAAATAATAAAGAATTCCCTCACCTTTCCTATATAAACCCACCCAAGATCCCACTTCCTCCTCAATCAATGCCTTCGGAGTTTGTCCAACCTCTTCCCTACTCTCTCTAGTATCCTCTAATGGTGCCCAAATCTTTCAAGAATCCTCTCACAAGCCTCTCTCTAGCCTTTGGAAGCACACTTCCAAGTAAGGGTTTTTTCTTCCTTTCTCATTTTTGTCCAAGTTTATTTAAGTTGTTTTGCCCTTTTAATTTCAATTATGAATGTTGGGGTATGGTTTCAAACCTCCCTAATACTTCCCTCTTTATGTTTTAATGATGGGATATCCCTTTCTCTCTCATTAAATTCCTCCCATGTACACCCGTTACTATGACGGAATTCCGAAAGGAACTTCTCTCTACTCTTTTACATTCAAGCAATACTTTTGTATCATGAATCTAAATTCCATTATAATTTTTGGGACATTTATCTATATGACCTCCTTAATTTCTATTACATGTAAATATGATTAGGAACCCCTTTCTCTCTCATCATCTATTTTTATGAATTCTTATGTCACACTGTTACGCTGCCGAAATCACACCAATGTTCTAAGCCAATGTCATTGTGTAGTGAATACCATGCCCATTTCTCCATCAAGGGTATTCAACTTTATGCAGATTTATTTATTGATTATAATTTTTTATGTATGAATTCCACATTCCTTTATTGTGGAATAAATTTTTATGTTATATGAAGTCATGTTTTATGATCCATGTGGCACACTTATGCATGAAATTAAATGTTTAAGAAGGGTGCGCCCGTATAGCGCTCCAATGCATTGAGTAAAGTAAAGTATCATGATAATTCATGGTAAATGCGTGTTGAATCATGCTAATTCAAGTGAAATTAGGGTTTACTCATGATTTATGTGCAATGAGGATTTACTCATGCTCCCTGTGCAATGAGCCTTGGCACTTTCAAATTCCATGTTAAGTGTTGTTGCCACATTTCCATGTTATGATTATCATGCTTTATCATGCCTTCATGTTCATGTTTATCTTATGCTCTATTGATATTCCTATTTTCTAACATGTATTTTACTCCTCATGTTATTCCATGTGTATTCCCTTACTAGGATTTGTAGCTCACCCTTTTATTATGCATGTCCTCAGGTTATCCCATGCAATGCTAAGTATGAGGGAATGTAGTGGTCATGTAAAGGAAGTTTTCAATAAATATGTTGTATTTCATGTTTTAAGTTTTTATGTAATGATCCTAAGCCCCAAAGACACTAAAACTCTCAATCTTCCTTATTGTATCATGTGATGTTTTATGTAATAAATCATGTTTAAGTTTTAATAAAAACCAGGGTTGTTATAGGTGGGGCCCTAGATTACATATCCCCTTGTTTCATCAACAGATATCATTTGAAAACCCAATTGAAAAGACTAATTAAACGTGTTTCTCATGTATTCCAACCCATAATTTAAAATTTCTTTACACAAGGGATTGATAGTATATTTTTGATATCCAACATTATGCATCCCATCGTTACAAAATCATTTATTAATACCCATGTGACTATTTTTAATAATATCCATGTATAAGATTCTATGTGATTTGATTATTTTTATGGTGTTTTATAACTACATTTACTCATATCATATTATTCTTTATGATCATTTTATTGACTAGGTGGACTGTGTTTTCAATTATTTACGTTGAATATTGGTTTTACTGTACCTACCCAGGATAGATTTGACAATACGCAACCATTATATTGCTTCTGAGCCCAACATTATATTGTTTTATTTTTCATAGGATATGAAGAAAGAATTTTTGAATTAGTTAAAGGATACATAATATTTCCATTGAATATTTTTTAGATTTTATGTTTTCAAATGTAATGTTATATTCAAGTATTTATCTAGTATAGTAAGACTACAAAACTATTCGTGCATCCATTATATGATTCCTTGTATCTAGTTCTAATGTAATAATGTAACAACGTGATATGTTATACTAGGTAAAGGGTATTTACACTTGAAATCATTGGTATATTCTATATATTCCTTTAAAACTATATTTAGTAAAAAATATATTCAGGTATATAATAATATAAAAGTAATTTTGGATAAGTTTAAGTATATGGTAACATGATAATGTTTTGGTAAGGTATAGATTATTCAACTTTCCAAGAAATACATACTTTTTTGGTACCACTAGTGGACGTTATTTTGACACTGAGTTATATAGAGGTAATTATCCCAAAAATAGTTGTTCGAGTAAATCTCTACTCTCTTTCTGGTGAACGGTGAGCACTCACTTACTGTTCACCTAGTATGACACTCCTGCTGGAGAGTCTTGGGTAACATTATAGTTTATTTAGGGACTAATATAATTTATTTGAATAAATTATAACTATGGATATTCTAGGATAATCCTAATGTGTCATATATTAAAAAATGGAATCATGATTTAGATATCCAATGAATTAAATTTCATGATTTCCCACTAAGATTGATGTTTCTCATACTGTGTTTTTTTCAATGGATGGAACCAGAAGGAACCATCATAACATTTATTTTGATGGAAAATGTATTGATTATGGGAAAAAAATTGGATGATGACTAGAGTGAAATATATTGTGATTTTGCGTAATTAGTTAGGGAAATATATATTTTAAACCATTCACCTCAAACAACTATAGAGCTCACATAAAAGAGAAGGATAATGGTTATTTAGAGTTTGGTTTTTGAGACCTAGTTGAGAGAAGGATAAATTTTCTACATGTTATAAATGTGGTATGAGATTCCCAATAGAATGGGTCAAATGAAATCATATATGATTCTTCTGTGGAAATATAGTTTATAGATTAAAGAATTTTTGAGGAGTGAAATTTATTACATGTAGAGAATATGATCATTATCCAAGACAATGAACTAATCAAATGTTTAACTCTTGGACAAAATATGTATCTATACTATGCCAATTATTTAATTGTCTTGATTAAAGTGGATATAAAATGGGATAAAGGGATGACTTATATTGATGAAGTACACTGTCTAGATTTGTGAACTTAAAATTTATTTGTGATTTGATGATAATGTGATTTAGGTCATTTTAGATGAAGTTTATTTCAATTTTGGACATATTGAAATAGATTGTAATTTAATATGATGAATAGTGATTTAGTTTAGTTTTGGAAGAACATATGTTTTCATGTTCGGTTAGCTTAAGAGGTATGGATATCATCGAGGTTTTATAAGTTTATGTATTTCATAAGTTTAAAGGCATATATACCCATTATGATTTTTTAAGTGCTGATATTTTGAGTTGATTTTTAATTTTTACTAATTTTTATTAAGAATTTTCAATCAAGGTTCTCATAAACCTTTGGGTTTGTTTATTATTTTTTATGTTTAATTGGATATTTTGATATAGATAATCTTGATTGTTAAAAATTGATTCACTAACAAGGTAATATATTTAGAGATATTTATGGTGCAGATAATTATTAACGTTCAGGTTAGTATCTAAATTTGATTGATGATATTCTGTTTAACTTCACTATATTATATGATTATATAGTGGTTTATCAAGTTATAGTGGCCTTTATTTATGGTACTCTTTCTCTTAGCCTCTATGGTTTCCTCCCTCTTGTGGCATTCCTATTCACCATCCTCTATATCTATTAACATATTTTTTTAAAATCTCTAGTGGTTTTTAGGTCCTATTATTTTCATGGTTTCCATCTTATTTTGAGGCCATACCCCTTTCCTCTCTGTATACTAGTTATTGTTGATATTTTTTTCTAGTTCCCTGTAGGCTAGACCCTTCCTATTGCTTTGTGGCCCTTGACCGCTGCTACCGCCTCTCTTATCACTATAATGTTAGTGATAAAAACCCATATTTTGTTGTCACAAAGAAGTTCCATTTATTTGGATTTTAGTGGTATCTATGAAAGGTGGCCTCTCTTTGAGAGATCATTAGACCTCATATAATCTTGATATACCAGACATTGTATTAGACCTCTTCTCTAGTCCGTATGATGGTGTTTTGGTGGCTTGGGATGGTGATTGAGATTTATTGGGTTCAGGTTTCATGGTGGATGATGTCATTCACTTCGTTGGATTCTTGTTTATTTGAATGTTCTGTTGGTGGTTTGGTTTTTCATTTTTATCAATGATTATTTCTACTGGTTTGCGGTCCTTTTCAATGGTCCTTAAAACCTTACTGCCTGTTTATTCTATTTAAGCTACATGGAATCTATCTCTTTGTTAGTAGATCTAAGGAATGAGGTTCATGGTATATCCCTAAGGTATACTCTCCCTGACTATTCCTTCCTTATAGAATCTATGCTTTGGCCTCTAGTTCCTTCTCATCAATCCCGGTCATCATTGTGTGATGGATCCTGAGGAGGTTTTGGGATGGTTTTTTTTGAGCTATGGTTGGTGTATCATAAGTGGCGACCTGGAGGATGGTGTTCATGTTAATCCTAGTTTGGTGTATCTTGATTTCACAATTTTTTCTACTGTCCATATTCATTTCCTAATAATGATGATTCTAGATGTAAGGGGTTCTCCGATGGTGGATTGTTTATTCACAAAGGAGATGGTTGTTTTCAGTGGATACATTTTTGTGGGTTTCTGGTTCGAAACATTGATATCATCGATCTTTTTCTAGGTACTTTATTATGTTGGGGTTGAGAAGATGATGGCGGTGGTTGGTTCATAGGTTGTGAAACTCGAGATGGATGGTCTACCATGATGATGTTGATATGTGATGATTTTGTTTTTGTTTCTGAATTTTAATGGTTTAGTTTTGTAATCGGTTGTATGGTGCTCCTTTTTTTTGTATAAGGTACCGAATTTGGTATGACGGGGTTATGAGGTTCTCACATATCCATTAAATATATTTTTATTTAGAAAATGAAAAAATAGATTTAGAGGTTGTAATTTATCATGGCGATTAATGATATTATTTGGGTGATTTATTGAGTTGATGTATATATAACCTTAAAGTTTAATATGTTTTTTAACATGAAATATTATTTAAGAATAACAAAATTAAATTTTTTTAATACATGTTAAAAGGTATGAGAACACCATTGAGGTTTAAAAATTAAATAATGTTGAATTTCCTGATGTTAACTGTAATGGATGGTTATTTATTTGTGCAATAATCTATGAAAAAACACTGGTGTTACTGTGTAAATTTTGTAGTATAATCTATTACTTATACAGATGAAGGATTATACATTTTTTATATTATCATACCTTATGGTATCCATTTCAATTTTGGTTAAAATTCAATGATATGAATAATATATGTTTATCCTTATATGGATTATGAGATCAAATAAAAGTTGATTTTAGTGATTTAGCCCTAAAAAAATCTCCCTAAATACTAATCGATTGGAAAAGGATGATATTGGGGTGGAAATTCAATAATAGATGAAATTAAACACGTAATGTAAGTATATTTTCTTATATAATTAGAATATATGTTAAAGTAAATACTAAAATCTAGGAAATGGATATTGAATCAAAAAATTTATCCAATTCCAAACATTTCTATTGGATTTATAGTCTTTTTACCCTTTATAGATTTTTAATTTTGTGGTCATTAAATTTATCCTCCCCATATTCTAAATCAATATATATTAGTCCATTATTGTTATGTTTCCCTTCCATGTCCATATTTTCACTTCCCAATTATGTTATCCAATTTTGAAACCTAGTTTTGTATTAATCCAAATGACATTTATAATTTCCTTCCTCTATTTTAAGAGGAAGTTTAATTAACCCTTTTTATTATGTCAGTTTCCCCAAAGTAATTTTTAAATATAAAATCCATTATAATGATGATCATTTAAATTTTTAGGATAAATAATTTTTTATGGGGGATAATGTGAAACACTGATATATTAAAAGAACATGTTGTTCGATTTTGTATATAACACACAACACAAAGGATTAACGAATAAAAAAATTATCAGATAAATTTGAAGGATATAACATAGATGTTGAATTCGAATGTATGAATAGGGTTATAATAATTGTTAAATTTATATAAAGGACATAGTAAATATAGATATATTTATTACTGTATAAGAAATAATATAAAAATTTTTAATATAAATTTTCTTTCTTAAAATAAGTTTTCTTCAAATACAGTTTTCATTGCATTGTATGAGAAGATATTATAATTAACATCGGTAACAATTATATATTTCGTCTTATAAAAATCATATAAAGTTTTAACTCATAAAATCACAATTTTTTTATTCTGAATTTTTGAAATTATTCTTAAAATATGTACTCTCCAGTCAATAGCGAACATTTTGAATTGCATTGAACACTGTATTTTTTATTCAAGAATATAAAAAGTTTTAAAATATAAATTTAGTTCTATTATATTTCTATAAAACCAATTAGGTTTATTGGAACATATTTTATCGATTAAATTTTAATAAATACATTCTGATACATAAAAACACTTTTTTCCAGAAAAACTGTTATTTTTTTCCTTTTTTGTTTTAATCTTAAAATAATTTATACCATTTATAGGAATTTAATCCTTCAAAAAATATTTGATATTTTCAATCATGAGGTCCAAATTTAATAAATTGTACCATTTTAGGTTTTCTTCATTATGAACAGTAACTTTAGTAAATAATTACCACCACATTAAGGGTAAATTAAGTAATTAAGGATAAAAGAGATTTGGTAATGACTAATAATTACCCTACAACATTCATTTATCTAATTGGAAATGTTTATTTTTGAAATATTCATAAAATTTTATAAAAAATGGAAACTATTTTCCATATTTATTTTATGTTTACATTTATAATATTTATGTAAAAGATAAATTTGAAAATGGCACTTTCTTGCTTTTTAACATATATAATATTTTTTTATTTGGATAATCAAATTATTTTATATTATAAAATTTTATTTGAGGTAAAAATTATTTTTTGTCATGGAAATATATCTATAATTTTTAGAGACTAAATAATTGCCTTAAATATATAAACAATGCCATTATAATTTAAATTCAATTAATAGGAAAATAAAAATGAAATGTTTTCATGGAGAGTTAATAAGATCCATGAATTTTTATATATATATGACTTATTATTAATGTTTTAATGTTCTATATTCTAATTACCCATTTATTTTGATGCATTTAAAGTCAAATTAAATGAATTGTGTCAAAAATGACATTAATGATGTTTTATAATAAATAATAATTAATTAAATGATTTAAAATTAATAAAAATATTATCATATGAAAAATGAATTTAAAATGTTTTAAAACATAAACCATATTCCATTTATTGATATTTTTGTCTTTTATTGTAACATTTTTTCTCTTTATGTATAGATAAAAATAATATTTTGGTAATTGAGAAATGGTTAATAGGGGGTCAAAACTAAAAGTTCAGAGAAAAAACACAAATATAACTCATCCAATTTTTATTTTATGAGAGAATTATGGATTATAAACATATATTCAGATAATTTAATAAAATTTGTTCCATTCAGACTTTAAATTGACTTATATTAATGTAATAAATTAATAAATTCTGAAGGATACCCCTCTTCTCATTTATAAAAGGTTAAAACTTTTATATTTTCATTAAAAAACATTTAGAAAACTAGATGGACCAAAAGATATCTAATTTTATTATCAATATACTCATCAAATTTATAGATGTTATGTACCTACTGAAAGACTATCCCTTGGTCCCTTTAGAGGGAATCTGAGGGATGTTTACCGAAGAATAATTAATTGTTATTATAAACTTCTTCATGTTTATTTCTTCTTCTAATTCATATTAATGTGTTATAAAAAACCTAAAATTATAAATAAATTATATTAAATATACTTATATTTTATTATTTTTTTGATAATTTTTTCCTTCACTTTTCATTCCAATGAAAAAACAACATCACGTGTGCGTACATGTGGCTTACCATCTCCACATTGTGGTGTAATTATTTTTACTCCACCAATTAACATGGATGGTTATAAAGGTGGAACTAATAATTATATATGATATCTATGAAATAAATACTACTATTATTATTATTATTTCATATATACTTTCTTTCCATCCAATCCATTAGAGAGCAATAATGTCACTCATGTGATCATGTTAACCACCACCACCACAAACCAATGTGATCAATTTTTCAGTTATGATTCATACAGATAGTAATAAACATAGTGTTAATGAATATATATGTATATATATAAATATATATGTTATTTATTTCGCTGTTATCATTTTTGGTACTATAGAACCATTATAAATGTAAAAGGACCTAAAGTACCGATCTAAAACATACTTGATGAATGAAGTTGATATCACCCAGAATTTTGATTTTAATAAAGAAGTACTAAAAAAAGGTTGATAAAAGGTTAAAAGTAAAAAATATATTTCATAAAATATATGATCATGGTTTTATAATATATTTATAATAAAACTAAATTCAGTATATATAATAATTGAACACATTTTAAGGATGTCATAATCGAAGTAAGAGTTTCTCATATCACTTTTACTTTTATGAGATATATGCCATATTCACTACTTATTTATTTCTTGTGGTGTAAATATTGTCCATTTTATATGATAAATAATTAATCATGTTATATTCATGGGATTTAGTGGCTCATTTTATGTTATTTCTTTCATGGATGTTATGATTCATGTGTTTCCAAATTCGTATGGGTTTATTTCACAATATCATTTTAATTCGGAATGATTAATCATGAATTTAAATTGATGGAAATTTTTTAATGATTTTTTAATAAAACCCTTTAATTTTCTTATCCTATTTTTTTATAAAATTACATTTATTTTAATAGTACTATTTTCATCTCTTTGGTTTTTAAAATGGCTGAGGAATTATTTTCTTAAGAAATGATGACTTAATTATCTCCCCAATAAAAAATATTTTCCGTCCATATAGATGTTTTATAATTTTTATAATTTTTTTAGTATTATAATATTATTTTTTAATGACATTTCATTCTAGGATTCAATTATTAAAAAATTTGTTAAAAGGAAAAATCTTATCATTTTTTGATCATAATACCTTTTGTCTTTTTATTGAAAAACTGAAACGAATCATTATTTTAATATTGATGAAATGAATGAAATTTCCAACCATCACGACAACTCATTGTATTGAAGTTTCAGTTACATGTTTCCTAGGATCATTTCAATTTTTTTTATAATATTCTAGATTTTTTTGAAAAGGAGACTTTCATTGTTAAAATCAGGTTTTACCCAATTATTTTTTTAGTTATCATTTTTGGTATTTCTATTAAGAAAAAACATTTTATTCCTCACTAGGGATATGTTCTAATGATTTGGAAAATTTTAGGGATGGTTGGATAACCATAGATTCCAAGTGTAAGTGAAATATTAATATTTTTTTTTTAAGTAATTCATTTTAAATGAAATATTTTTCAGAAAATAAACATTACAGATTTATGAAATTAATTATGGTAATAAAAATGATATATTATTGAATTTTATAGAGTTAGATATTTTATTGGGGTGAAAACTGGGTTTATGATATTAAAAGTGTCTAATCTAATGGGTATTCTCAATAGAATGTCAATATAATGACTAATGAGAGGTTGTAAATGGAATTAAAATCAGGAGAGATATAGTATATTTAAAAGAAAAAATCAATTTTCTTCCGTGGAATTTTACCATGATGACGTCATTATTCTCTTTTCTTTTTGTTTATTGGTGATAACAATGTGGCATACAATATTATTACTTAGGGGAAAGAAAAATGATATTTCAAATGGATTATCGACATTGATCATTGTATGATTAAATAATTAATCTCATCCTGGAATCATGGAAGGTGACTCATAATTCTCATATCCAATTTTATAATCATGAATTTATCACACCGTTACTCCCCTTAATGAGTAAATTTTTCCTAGTCATCTATGAAAATTAATGAACAAAATATATAATAGGAATATGAATTTATATATGAAATTGATTGATGTTAAATAAAATTAATAATTTAAAGATAATTTCTTCATATGGAATTAGTGAAATAATTATTGTTGGTGATTAATTGAGAAGGGATGAGTTTTGAATTTGGTAAGAGAATATTATTGTTGTTGAAAATTTGAAATTGAAGGAATTAAATTACAATATTTATTATTCTAATTGTTATGATGGAAATGAAATACCAAAATGGATTGAAATGAAATTTTATAGTAATATATTTTGAATTTACAAAATTATAGATGTGATTAACTAATAGAAAAAATTAAATAAGGAATAATGTGGAAATTATTAATCAATATTTTTTATGATTATAATTCATATTTTAATTATTTGAAAATTTATCTATGATATAATTTTTTTAAAATTGATTTTTAATATTTATGAGATATTTTACAATGTCCTACGATTTAAATTATATCATTTAATAGTACAAATAAATATAACCCACTTTAGAGGTGATGGGATGAAAATTATGAACATTGTGATGGGGACCATGCCATTTTATGGAAAGTCATGATGAAGTAATAGTGACAGATATAGGATACTTTTTTATTAAGCAACATGGGTTTTTTATTATATTTATGAGACATTTATAGATTCTATATTTGGAATGGAATTCTAACACTGGGTTATATAGGTTGATGTAAAATATATGTGGTCATGCCACCTTAACATGGGGTCATTCCATTTATAGTGAGGGCCTCGTTGCCTAGTGTATATGGGATATATTAATTAAGGAATGATAATACAATACATGTGTCACTATAATCTAGTATGAACTCCTATAACCCATCCTTATTCCGAAATTAAGGTGTAGAAGTGTAAGAGTGTGGGATATAATGTTCCTTGTTTAAAAATGGACCCTTTTTAAATGTTAGTCTTGATATGTGGTAGTATAACAAGTGTATTCCTAGGATATAGGGAATTTTAGTGATTGTGTTTTATTATAATCACAAGGATATAATATTAGTTTAAACATGTATAAGCACTACATATATATGAAGTGTTATTATATTTTGTAGTACCATTTTATGTGTGGTGGTCTATATGGTAGAATAAATAGATGGTCAGTTTTGAATCAATTTTGTGATATATGAAACTACTGATAAACATGTGACAAGTTATATTATAGTGCTATATGAAACATGGTTATGATAATGGTAAAGTGGATAATATCGATATCCTTGGGGATATATGTAGAGTGGTGGTGATGAATATGGCTGATAATTGTAGATTCCCTGACAGAGGATGTCTAGTAATACAATGAGTGCCTCTAATGGTGGACCCTTTACCAGCCTATATAGGTTATGGTAAGGATATTGTTTTAGGGTAGAAACATGTAAAACCCATTTGAATCAATATGGATGAAAACTAACCCAACCAATAGATGAGGATATGACAACGAGTTCCCTATGGGTGGGTCACTGCTTTGTGATTGAGATAATATAGTGAGATTCTTGTGGGTGGATAAATCATTTTTTATAGTAGTGGTATAATGAGTTCCCTATTAATTGATTTTAACGTCGAGGAGTTGATTTTATATTGATTTCCATATGAGAGTACAATTATTTGAAGATATTATATTGAAGAACTAATGGGGGAAAAATAATTGGTTTTAGACAGGAGTTTTCATTGGATACCTGGTGATGTGTAATGATAAATGTGATAGTGAATAGAGGTTGATAGTTTTGTGTTGTGGAATAGAAGTGGGTTATCTAGTTACTCTTGGGAGATAAATTTATTATTATTATTATATTTATTCCATACATGGATTCATTACCATGATTTATTAACATGAACACATGATAGTTCCATAGTGGAACATATTGAGTATATTTATGTGAATGATCATGATATATATATTTATATTTATATATTCTAGATTATAATGATTGATTTTCTTGTGTTTGGAAATATTATTTCTTGAAATAGGAAGATTATCATGAGATTTGGTTTGAATTAATATTTTCCTAAGGCATAAAGTATTTGTTTAATGTTTTGGATATTTTCTCAATTATAGTTTGACATTATAAGACATGAAATGAGTCATTATTTTTTATTAAAGTGTTTTTTTAATATATTAATTTATTCATGGTTTTTTAGAGTTATTTATTTAATTAAGGTATTGAATACCATATATGTGTTCTGATATACCCCTTTTAGTATTCACCAACCCATGTCTTAAGAAATTATTTAGGGGTCACATTCAATATTTTTCCCAGATCAAGTGGAGTCTTAGTAGGGGTGAGTCATGACATATATTTCTAGCCAATATGAATTAGGTGGACACACCTAAGTACTTATTAAATTTCATATTGAAGCGGGTGAGGTTTAGGGTATTAGGTAAAGTTAATATATTACAAATTCTATCAATTTGGTTCTTTTAGACTATATCCACAGATATAGGTTGTATTGGGACTCATAAAATAGTTATTAAATCGTGAAAGTTACCTAGTTATTATGAACAATGAATCAATGAGAATTTAGGGTAGGGCATACAATTATATAACCTCTTAGTAGTTTTTTTTAAAGTAAATTTGGTCTTTAATATTTTTTATAGAAGCATATTTTCTTTATACATCATTAAAGAATTCAAAGGTAAAATGAAAATTATTTTTTTGTAGTTTTGAGAAAATTCATTAGAATGTATTTATTATGAAAAAGGCTTTTGAATTGAGATATAATATTTTTAAATGGTTTAATTTATTGAATGTGATTAAAATTTTCAATGTGTATATTAGGTTTTAATGAAATCCTTTTCAGGATTCTTGGGAAGGTGTTCCGAATGGTTGATGAGGGGTATCTCTTTGATAATTTTATGAAAATCCTTGGGTTAATATGAAATTAATTAATCCTTATGTTATATTTTATCTAAATATTAATTCATTAGACATTATAATTGATTCTACTAAGAATAACTTCATTAAATTGATGGGTGAAATCTATTAAGAACCTTTTATAATAATTCACAATTGGATTAATTATTTGATAGGATCATTATATAAAATTATAAAAAATGTTGGTAGGAAATTTCCACCTCATGAACCACCATATGTTCTTAGGCCACACAATTTCAATAAGAAAAATATCCTGTAAAATCCTAATATTGTAACCCATCAATTTACCCATGTTAAAATTACACCATACCTTAGCTCTACCTCCATATAAGATATAGGTAATTGACTAATGGAATGGGGTTTGAAAGGAAATATGGGGAGTCTATTCCAATGATATCTAATTATAAAATATTATATATATCTCATAAAAATACAATTTTTTTAAATATCACTTTAATAAGAGATCATATTGAAATACAAACCATAATAATTAACCTACACCAAAAAATGTCAAAATTCATCTATATTGTTCCATACTATCGATACATTTGAATAATATCCCCCAATAGAAAAATCATGTAAGTACCACAATTAAAAAACATAATTAAATAAATAAAATATTACATGATAAAAGAACCTCAACCCCTCCCTTGTACTATCTCCAAATCATCATTGTGAAATTCTAGCATAATCACCTACATTAGGGTCTTTTCCTATATTATAATATTGAACATAATTTCTAGAAATCTATCAAATTTACATTTTAAGTATCAAAAAATGACAAAGTAATACACCAAAACATGTACCAAGTAAAATCTAGTCTTTATGTGAGTTCATTTTGAGTATTAAATAAAAGAGGTAACACACATCCCATATCAACAATGTTGAGTCATCATACATTTAATAGGTTTCCAAGGTTAATGAAACCACATTTCTCCTCAAAGTAAAATATATTATAATGATCATTTCTTATTCTAGAGTGGGATATATCTCTCATGTAATTGAGGTCACCATTTTTTAATAGGTCCTTCAAGGTTATCTATTATAAAAAAATTGATCAAATGTAAGCAAATCATCCCATCTTGGCAGTAATATGTCACTATTATACCCTGTAAAGGCATATATACTTAGATTTACTATCAAATAAAATAAATATGAAACATACCCCATCCTTATGGAATTTTATAAATTTACATGGGGCCAATGTGTCTCATCTTAGATGTAGTATCTCAAATCACTGATGGGAAAGATATCACATAATTATAGTATAATTTTAAATCATATATGGGAAACCAATCCCCTCTAGGTTTTATAATCTAAAATCATGCGTAGGAAACTCATTTCATCATGGTGGTAGTATATAATATCATAGTTGGGAAACATTCCCATCTTAGTGGCAGTATCTATAATCATAGGATGGATCAAGTCCTTTATAAGAATTAGTACCTCAAATCACTTGAAAGATACACATATTGTGTTAAAAGTATTATAAAAAATTACAAGGGGAAAAAATTAAAATTCTAATTATAATATATTGGAATTCCAAATGTAATATATGAATGAAATAATATGGAAGTTCATAAATAATAGTCCCAATAGCATCATCCATCTGTTAGGTTGGTTAATATATCAGATCAATAATAAAAGTTATATGATAGTAAAAAAAATTAATTGGTTTCACAAAACCCATAGTCATAACCCATGTCTAATACCTTTTTAAACCTCACGAGTAATGAATATTAATAATCCGATCATCAAGAAAAAGACTAATATTGACTATAATATTACATGAAACAAATGTAACAATACACTTGGGATGTGGTATAACCATCCTAGGAACTACCATCATCTCCAAGTTATCACCTCTCTACTAACACATTCCATTAGGATATAACTCACTAGTCACATGTTTATGGTCTTAAAATAGAGTAATCATCCTCAAGTCACTAATTCAACCTTTATAGGTTATCACTAATAGTTATTTAATATTCATGGTTTTAGTGACTTTACTGTGACATAAAATTTATCTAATTTATTAATAAAAACCCTCCATGATCATAAAATAATAAATAGTAAAATAACACTATAATAAAATAAATTCTTTCTACAGAGGTTTAAAATATATAGTGTATGAACTCGGTTCTTATTTTTTGAGGTACGAGCTTCTTCTTTTCACTTTTCCTTGAGTGTTTTTGAGAAAATATGGAAAATGGGGAAAAATCCTGAATTTTTGAACTAAACACCATGTACTTTTCACACGCCGTGTACTTTTGGACGTGTGGGATGGGTACACAGGGCGTGTAGCCATGTTAGCGAAGAAGAGTGTAGGAACTGACTACACGTCGTGTAGTGGTCATTTACACGCCATGTAGTCAGTCGGAAGGCTGAAACAGTAAGGGTGTGGAACAACTGCCAGCTAGGTGACAGTACACGCCGTGTACTCAGGAGTACATGTCGTGTACTCATGTCGACGGATGAACAGTTCGGCGGCGCCGCCAGAGAAACAGTTAAATGATGAAAGTACATGCCGTGTACTAGTAAGTACACACCATGTACTTTGTTTTTTTCACATAAAATGGGCATCAGCCTCCCCTGTTCACAGGGAAGGCTTAGAATCGGAGGAAAGAGCGGGAGTGGACGACCGAACCTTTGGAGATCCGTCAAGCGCACGTCTGGAATCCGATTATGCCTCGGACGATCTCGTTGGAACCGCGCGGGTAAGCCCTCCATTCTCCTTAAGCAGTTCTTGTCAATTCTTCCCCTAACGAGTGTTATTTGTGTTTAATAGGTAATTTCTTTTACCTCAGATCTAACTTGTTCTAAGAAAATTAGTGGAACGTCGTTCGAGTATACTGAATAGGGGAGTATATGGTAGGTGGCTTGGTGTTTGTTTTTCCAACTGCTGTGTGTTTTGTGCGTTTTTGTGCCACGAACCCATGTTGGGGGTGTTTTGTGGCTGAGTACATTGCTATTTTAAATACCTAAATTTGAATAGGTGATTTAAATGTGATATTAAAATGCTGGTTGGGATCGTTTCTTGGATCCCGAACCACCCCGGGGGTGTCTTCCACTATTTATCTGTTTGGCTAGGATACCCGAGGGTAAGCCTTTAAAGTAGTAATTGTAGAATTTTCTTGAGATGAATTGCTTTTTTACTACTTGTTTACATGTTGGGCATGGCCCGATTACCTGTTTAGCCTGAGGGCGTTGTTGTGATTAGCCTGTAGGCACTGCACTATTTAGCCTGAGGGAAGTAGTTATTTCGTCTGAGGGAAACCTTTCGTGCCTGAGGTCTTGAATTATGTGCCTGAGGGCGACAATTCCTACGCATGAGGGAAATTTCTGTTATGCCTGAGGGCTATACCTGTGGGTTGGATTCTGATTACCTGAGGGTGAGATTTTGGTTTTCTGAGGACGCTGATTGTTTACATAGAAATGAACTCTAGTGATTTCTTATATTAAATGGATTAAATGAATATTAAAATGGAAATATAACTGGTTAAGTTGGTTACTTTTTATTACTGCTTAGTTATTACATTTTACTACTGCACACTTGTTGCATGTTGGCATACAGTTGGGCACGTGCCTTTGGTGGGTGCCTACTGGGATTTGTTTCTCACACCCTGTTTGGGTCATGATTTTCGGCCCTAACATATTTCATTTCTACAGGTGTAGATAAGGGAAAGGGCCCTTATACAGTTACTTGATTGTTGCTGGGGTGTAGGAGAGCATGAGACCGAGCATTGGCACATGATGCTGCATGCTGTTTTGCTTTGTTTTGTTGTACTATGTATTCTTTTGTACTGTATTGATGTATAACATGTTCTGGATATTTTCATAGAATTGAGACATGTTGCATCATATCTGTATATCTAGTTGGTTACCTTTTACTGCACTTGTTTAATTAAAAGGTGAATGGATTATTGCTTCCACTTTTGTCGTATGTTTTATTTATATTCCGATGCGCTACACTTTGACAAATGAGGGCATAGTTTCCCCACTATCAGACCTGGGACCTCGCTGCTAGTCAGCAGCCTCTGGCGTGTGGGAAAATGTACTCGAGGTCACGTGGCAAACCAGGTTCGGGGCACCAATTGCATGGAACCCGTAGCCGGGGCGTTACAAAGTGGTATCAAAGGGGTTCTTTTCTTTGACTTACTATTTGGCGATATAGTCAGGGATAAGATGAATGGTAGTTGGTAATAAGTTGTGCATAGGCGTAGCTAACCTGTGTACAGGGAAAAGCCAATTTACCTCGTATTTTTTCAATTCTTCTGATTTTTCAAATTTTACTATTGATTCATTTTCACCATTGAGTGACGCACTTGAGATTGTGCTATGATATTTTAACTATGGGTTCTATTAATTTGCAACCCGATGAGACGAGGGTATTCCATATCATGCATCATTTAGGAACATTCTAGAAATCATATTCCATGAATAGTTTCCATGCCATGTAGGTGCATTTAAAATTTTTAATGTTGTTGTGATAGTTGTTGTGCTGGTAAAACATTTTGTTGTGATAGCTACTCTGATAAAATACCTGCTGCGTGATAGGGTAATTTTATTTGAGCCTGTTGAAAGAATGGATGACAAACATTGGTTTTTGGGGAGTATGGTCCCCCATTGAACAGAATTTGGTGGATCATTAGTTGTTTATTTTGGTTATAACACAGATAAGATGTAAAATTTTGATTCGTGGGGAGTATGGGCCCTCACAGATTGGAATTTGACACTTAGGTGTTTTTTTTAGTATTTTCTATGTTCCGAGGAAGTTTCTGAGGCATACTGTCTGGAAACCAAGTATACATGTCGTGTAGTATCTTTAAACACGCCGTGTATGTCCTTTTTTCAGGAAGAAAATTGAACTTTTTAAGTACACACCGTGTACTCTGAGTACACGCCGTGTAGTCTCTTCCCGTGTCACAAACAATTTGGGCAGTGACACGGGGTAGGGAAAGGCTTGGGTAAAAGACGTCGTGTATATGATGTACACGCCATGTAGTGTTGACCTAGAGTCCGGCCGTGTAACTAACAACACGGGTCAGTGAAATCCTGTACAGAACACGTCGTGTCAATGATGAACATTCCGTGTAGTGTGACCTGGGGACTGGGCCGTGTAACTAACAACAAGGTTTGGTGTCACCTCTCTTTGAACATGCCGTGTACCTGTGGGACATGTCGTGTAGTCTTGTCCAAGGATAGACCGTGTGGTGTTAGCAATGTGGCTAGGGAAACGAGGTGATGTACACGCCATGTGCGGGTGTAACACGCCGTGTAGTTTGAGCCGGGTAGATGGCCATGTCACAGACGACATGGGAAGTTTGAAAATAACATCATACACGCCGTTTAGAAATTATACACGCCATGTAGGTTTTGTTCAACAGGATCCATGTGGCTTAGCCGTGTAGAAGGACTCGGGAAGGGGAAGAGAAGTTAAGTACACGTCGTGTAGTCAGTATACACACCGTGTAGTCTTGTTTTTCAAATTTTGAAATGCCTTCTTCCTCTTGTTCCCTTTGTGGTCCCTTCGCTTTCAATCTTAATAATCTCGAATCTAAGTCGTTCTTTGGACCTTGTAGTGTCATGCCGCCTCGACATCCACGAGTTGTTCTCCAGGAGAGCGGCGATGACTATAATCTGAAGATAGTGGGCCATGGGCTACCAGTGGATCCTCCAGCAGAGCCAGATGTGGCGCCAGCTGTTATACCAGACACAGGCGCGGAGGTGGAGTTCCGTGAAGGCTTTATGCGGTTCATGCAGACATTTTTGGGAGCACCGCAAGATGCCACATCTATGGCCAAGTTGACACGTATCTTCCAGCAGTAGCATCCGCCTACGTTTTCAGGGGATGGCGGACCATAGGCTGTTGAGTCTTTGCTAGGATTGATGCAGACTATTTTCAAGCATCTTCAGACACCTCCAGGGCAGAGCTTCAAGCTTGTTACTTATATGCTACATGATTCCGCCAAGATGTGGTGGGATGTAACCACCCAATTATAGCACCATAGAGACATGGCGTGGGAAGATTTTCAAGCAGTCTTCTATGACTTCTTTTTCCCAGAGACGCTGAGGGAAGATAAGGCTCGAGAGTTCATGAATCTGCAGCAAGGCGCTATGTTGGTGATGGACTATTCTGATCGTTTCACCGAGCTTCAGAATTTTCCACCCGTGCTGGTGGGTGATGAGATGTTGAGAGAAAGAAATTTTTAGGATGGCCTTCTTTATGACATATGAGCGTTGTTGAATGTCTTCAGGTTTACTTAAGTACACGCTATTGTGAACCAGACGCTGATCATAGAGAGGAACCTGTGGGAATCTAGTGGTGTGGTTCAGGGCGGTTCAGCACCAGTTACTGGTACTATTTCTCTGGCAAGAGGAAGAGGCAGATGGACTTCTCTTAGGGTGGCAGTACCAGCCAGATGCCTTCTTTAAGTGGCCCGGTCAGGTGCTATCAGTGTGGTAGAGAGGGGCACGAAAGACCGCAGTGTCCACGAGACCCAGTGGAGTGCCGAGCTTACGACAAGATGGGACATCTGTAGTGATTTTGTAGGGAATTTCTTCTAGTTACTAGTGAGAGGGGTTCTGTACAGACTCCGCGTGCGGGAGCAGGACTAGTGGATTTTTACTAGTCGGGGAACTGGAATACGTCAGGGCGTGCAGGCAGATATGGTGGTTGTGGCCATAGTATCCAGACACCAGGATCTCAGAGGGAGTAGAGCGGGACAACTCAGGGTAGCCAGGCTATGTCACAGGACCGCGACACTGGGCAGGCATATGCAGTGAAATAGACCAAGCAAGAGCAGGATCCTAGATCTTCTACAGACAGAGGTATTATTCTAGTAGCTTCTGTTTTATCTTCAGTTCTTTTCGATACGGGTGCTACACATAGTTTTATATATGTTCCCATTGTGGAGATCCTTGGGCTATGTGTTTTTACTTCTTCCGATATCATGACGCTAGACATGCCATTGGGAATGAGAACGACATGTGTTTGTCGGTGTAAGGATTTCCCCCTTGAGGTTAGAGGGTGTCTCTTTATTTGGGACCTCTATTTGTTGGAGATGACATCTTATGATGTCATTCTCGGGATGGGATGGTTGGTTCCCTTTCAATCCTTTTTAGACTGATATCGTCATACGTTGGGTTTCACGTCACCAGAGGGCGGAGAGTTTCTATACAACGGTGAATGGGATGTTCAGGAGAGTCGAGCTGGACCAGAGAATCATGGGTGAGGTGGAGTCATAGACCATATTGCGAGTTTGTATCTGGATGATCAGGGGACTTGTCAAATGGATTTCCCTCCAGTTGTTGATCATTTCAGGGATGTCTTCCCAGACGAATTTTTAGGTCTACCTCTGGAGCGTGAGGTGGATTTATTTATAGTGCTTTTTCCAGGAGGAGCACCGGTGTCCATTCCTGCTTATAGGATGGCTACACCTGAGTTGCAGGAGCTCAAGAGGCAGTTGGAGGAGTTATAGGAAAAGGGTTTCGTCCGACCTAGTACTTCTCCGTGGGGTTCTCCGATACTTTTTGTGAAGAAGGTGGACGGTACCCTCAGGCATTGCGTGGATTATCGAAAGTCGAACTAGTTGAAGGTTAAGAACTGATATCCCTTTCCAAGGATAGATGATATTTTTCATCAACTTCATGGAGCACGAGTGTCATCGATGATTGACCTAAGGTCAGGATATCATCAGCTATGCGTGAGACTATCAGATATACTACTTACATCTTTTCAGAGAAAATATGGTCTGTACGAGTACTTGGTTATGCCATTCGGACTCACGAACACGCCAACAGTTTTCATGGTTCTGATGAATCGTGTGTTCCATCCGTATCTTGATTCTTTTGTGGTAGTATTCGTGGACGACATCTTGGTGTACTCTCACACTCGACACGACCATGCCACCCATCTTGAGATCGTATTGAGTACACTGAAAGAGAATCAGCTATATGCTAAGCTCTCGAAGTGCCACTTTTGGATGGACCAAGTTCACTTCCTGGGTCATATCATCTCAGAGGCAGGAGTTGCAGTAGACCCAGAGAAGGTGAGAGCAGTAGTTTCCTAGGAGAATCCCAAAACGTGTTTGAGATACGGAGTTTCTTAGGGTTGTCCGGTTACTATAAACGCTTCATACATGACTTCTCCCCCTTAGAAGCACTGTTGATGGGTCTGACTAAGAAGGGTGTGAAGTTCGTTTGGTCGGAAGCTTGCAAGGCATCTTTTTAGGACTTGAAGTGATGTTTGACATCATCATCGATCCTGATACTCCCAGAGCAGGGGAAGATCTATACAGTTTACAGTGATGCATCAGGCATTGGGCTGGGAGCAGTGTTGATGCATGGCGATCGAGTTCTTGCGTACGGGTCTCGGAAGTTGAGGCCACATGAGAGGAATTACTCAACGAATGATCCCGAGTTGGCTTCAGTTGTGCATGCGTCGCGCTGTTGGATACATTATCTTTTGGGAGAACATTTTGTGGTTTTCACCGACCACAAAAGCCTCAAGTATATATTTACTCAGCGTGACTTGAATCTGAGGTAGAGAAGGTGGGTTGAGTACCTACAGTCCTTCGATTTTGAGTTTTCCTATACACCTAGTAAAGGTAATACAGTAGCTGATGCACTGAGCAGGAAGACTCAGATATAGGCAGTGTAGGAGGCCAGTGGTGAGTGGCAGCTTATGTCCTTGTTCTCTACGATGCATACAGAGGTGCACTACATTCAGGGGAAGACTTATCTTTCATCTCTTGTTGTGACTTCTACGCTCCTGGATAGAGTGAGGATGAGACAACTATCTGGTTCAGAAGGCCTAGTTCTACAGGAGTTTGTGGCAAGTGAGGACCCTTATCATGGTTGGAAGATATGCGATGATGAGATCCTGCGTTTCCATGGATGAGTATGGGTTCTAGGGGATACATGCGAGGAGCTGATGGGGGAGTTTCATGCTTCAGATTGGAAAGTTCATCCTGGGGTTACCAAGATGTATCGTGACTTGAGGCATCAGTACTAATGGCTGGGTATGAAGAGAGATGCAGCTGGTTTTGTTACGAGGTGTTCCACCTGTCAGAAGGTGAAGGTGGGGCACCAAAGACCAGCTGGGCTGTTATAGTAGTTACCTATCCCGGAGTGGAAATGGGATGATGTTGCGATGGATATTGTGACTGGGTTACCAAGGTCACCTTGAGGCAGTGATTCCATGTGGGTTGTTGTGGACAGACTCACGAAGGTATGTCACTTTTTGCCGATCAAGGAGACTTTCAGTGTCGACGATCTCAGAAGGCTGTATATCTGAGAGATCATACGTCTTCATGGAGTCCCTCGTTCTATCATTTATGATATGGACGCCCACTTTACGTCTTGTTTCTGGAAGAGTTTTCAGAGGGCACTGGGTACACAGGTGCTTTTAAGCACAACATACCACCCTCAAACAGATGGTCAGTCAGAGCGTACGATACATGTGTTTGAGGACATGCTGCGTGCATGCATCGTTGACTTTGGGGGATCATGGGAGAAACATATACCCCTAGTCAAGTTTTCCTATAACAATAGTTTTCAGGCAACTACTGAGATGGAACCATACGAGGCTTTATATGGTAGGCCATGCCGATCACCCTTATGTTGGTTAGAGGCAGGTGAGGCAGCTTTACTGGGACTACATCTCGTGTAGGAGACTTTTGACAAGGTCCAGTTGATTTAGAAGCAGATGGCTACCACTCAGTCTCGTCAGAAGTCTTATGATGATCACCGTAGACGACCTTTGGAGTTCGTGGTTGGGGATCAGGTATTCTTGTGTGTTTCGCCAAGGCTGGGACACCAGCGGATTAGGAGACAGGGAAATATTTCACTGAGGTATGTGGGGCCATTTGAGATTCTGGAGAGAGTCGGACTGGTTTCCTATCAGTTGCAGTTACCACAGTGGTACCAATCCATGCATGAAGTCTTCCACGTATCTCAGTTGCGCTGCTATTATTCAGACCCGACTCACGTCATTCATCCTGAGGAGGTTGAGCATGAATCAAATGCATCCTTTGAGAAGCATCTGGTTCGTATCATTGATAGGAGCATGAAGGTTCTCCGAGGTCGGTGAGTTCCTCTCGTACGAGTGCTATGACAGCATGGCCGAGTGCAGGACGAAACTTGGGATCAGGAAACTGATGAACGTGCTCACTGGCCGGAGTTGTTCAGAGCTATATCTTCTCCACCCTTGGAAGGGAAATTCAGGGACGAATTGCTATAAGGGGTGATGTTTGTAAGAACCCGGTTCTTATTATTGAGGTACGAGCTTATTCTTTTCACTTTTCCTTGAGTGTTTTTGAGAAAATATGGAAAATTGGGGAAAATATTATATTTTGGAACTACACGCTGTGTTGTTTTCCACACGCCATGTACTTTTGGCCATGTGGGATGGGTACATGGGGCGTGTAGCCATGTCGGCGACAAAGGGTATAGGAACCGACTACACGCCGTGTAGTGGTCCTTTACACTCCGGGTAGTCAGTCGGAAGGCCAAAACAGTAAGGCGGTGGAACAGCTGCCTGCTGGGCGACAGTACACGCCATGTACTCAGGAGTACATGTCATGTACTCATGTCGACGGATGAACAGTTTGGCGGTGCCGCCAGAGGAACAGTTAAATGATGAAAGTACACGTCATGTACTTGGAAGTACATGCCGTGTACTTTGTTTTTTTCGCTTAAAATGGGAAGTAGCCTCCCCTGTTCACAGGTAAGGCTTAGACTTGAAGGAAGGATCGGGAGTGGATGGTCCAACCTTTGGAGATCCTCCGAGCGCACGTCTGGAATCCGATTCCGTCTCGGACGATCTCGTTGGAACAACACAAGTAATCCCTCCATTATCCTTAAACAGTTCATTCCAATTCTTCCCCTAACGAGGGTTATTTGAGTTTAAGTGGGAATTTCTTTTACCTCAGATCTACCTTGTTCTAAGATATTTCATGGAACATCGTTCGGGTATACTGATCAGGGGTGTATAAGGTAGGTGGCTTGGTGTTTGTTTTTCCAACTGCTATGTGTTTTGTGTGTTTTCATACCATGAAACCATGTTGGGGGTGTCGTGTGGCCGATGTAATTTATATTTTAAATACCTATATTTGAATAGGTGATTTAAATGTGATATTAAAATTCTGGTTGGGATCGTTGCTTGGATCCGGAACCACCCCGGGGGTGTGTTCCACTGTTTAGCCATTTGGCCAGCATACCTGAGGGTATGCCTTTAAAGTAGTAATTATAGAATTGCCTTGAGAGTAATTTCTTGTTTACTGCTTATTTACATGTTGGGCATGGCCCGATTACCTGCTTAGCCCAAGGGAGTTGTTGTGATTAGACTGTGGCCACTACACTATTTAGACTGAGGGCAGTAGTTATTTCTCCTGAGGGCAACCGTCTGTGCCTGTGGGTTTAACTTCTGTGCCTAAGGGTGAGACTTCCTACGCCTGAGGGAAATTTCTGTTATGCCTTAGGGCTATACCTGCGGGTTGGATTCTAATTACCTGAGTGTGAGATTTTTGTTGTCTGAGGATGCTGATTGTTTACATAGAAATGCACTGTGGTGATTTCTTATATTAAATGGATTAAATGAATATTAAAATGGAAATATAACTGGTTATGTTGGTTACTTTTCAGTACTGATTAGTTATTACATTTTACTACTGCACACTTTTTTCATGTTGGCACGCAGTTGGGCACGGGCCTTTGGTGGGTGCCTACTGGGATTTTTTTTCTCACACCTTGTTTGGGTCATGCTTTTCAGCCCAAACAGATTACGTTTTTTCAGGTGTAGATAAGGGCAATGGCCCTTATATAGGTACTTGACGGCTGCTGGGGTGTAGGAGAGCATGGGACCGAGCATTGGCTCGTGATGCTTCCGGCTGTTTTGCTTTATTTTTCTGTACTCTGTATTCTGTAGTACTGTATTGATGTATAACATGTTCTGGCTGTTTTCAAATAATTGAGACATGTTGCATCATATCCTTATATCTGGTTGGTTACCTTTTATTGCACTTGTTTACTTAAAATGTGCATGGATTATTTCTTCTGCTCTTGTCGTATGTTTTATTTATATTCCACTACGCTACACTTTGAAAAATGAGGGCATAGTTTCTCCACTATTAGACATGGGCCCTCGCTAGTAGTCGGCAGCCTCTGGCATTTCGTGAAATGCACTTGAGGTCATGTGGAGAACCGGGTTTGGGGAACCCGTTGCGTGGAACCCGAAACTGGAGCATTAAATTTAGAGTAAAAATGAATCAATAAATTAAAGCCTCAAATAGTAAACAAAAAAAAATTAAATTAACTAATTTCTCTGTGGGAACATTTTCTTATCTAACAGATACAATTTTCACTAAAGAAAAAAGATAGAAGAAGGAGGGATAAAGTCACTAGAGAACCTCTCAGATGATGAAAACTACAGAACTATCTTAGATGAGGAAAACTAGATAACGATAAAAACTAGATTTCAGTTTTATTATATAGATAATTATTAAATCCCCCTCCTATCAATTTATATAATTATGGGAATTAAATTCCCCCAAATAAATCTAAATTCATAGAAATCCAAAAAAATATTCAATAAATTTCCACCAAATGTCATTTAATTCATTTAATAGATTCTAAAAGTTCCTATTTCCCTATAAACCATGGTAGGTGTATTAATAAATCTTTATATGGGTTAACATAAGTATAATAGGTGATTAAATTAACTCTTTTGGCATCCATATGAATTTTAATCTCATAATGGGTCATTGAAGTCCATTACACCAACCCCAAACCCAAATCTCATTTGTATTTTTTTCTATTTACCCATACATATGTGTCAATAATATATATGACTAATTATTTCAATTATAACACCACATTATCTATTATTTATTTATTTATTTTGTATTCACAAAACAAAAAATAATTTTTTTCATAATGAAAATAATTTTTTTCACTTTGATAAATGGTATTACTCAAGAAATCCGAATTATCATTATCTTATGTGTGACCCAAAACCCATTTATAATTTTTAAATTACCAGAAATATTATATATAATACTACACTAAGTGCATAATCTATGAAATCATAATAGCTACACAAACTATAATGGTTCTTGGTGTGATCTAATCCATTAAATTTCTATTAGAAACGTTTATTTTTCATTGGAAAATAGATTTTGTAAGGGACATGGTTAATGTCAATACCATATAACTAATATATTTTTCTCAATTCTATAGCTAAATAAATATTATATAATTACATCACATATAATTATTTATCTTTAATATGGACTTATTTATTCAAAACTCAACTGAGGTCTATAATGTCATACCCCATTATTTAGGTGGGCACATCTTATCATGGTTAATAATATCCTTCTTGCATGATTAATCTCATTCCCAATTATCTTCTATTAAGAACAATTCTTAAATATCTCATGATAGGTATCAATGTATGAAACTCCAAATGTGGGGAACATATTTTACAGTCAATATCTGAATGATCCAACTCCAATTTACAATTAAATAGAACCAATGAAACATAAATGAAAATTGATGGGATTTACACTTAAGTTGGTCAACATGAATAAATGTTCATAAACTTTTATCCCATGAGTGGTGAAGCTTATCTCTATACAAGTGATCACACAAATATTGATATTAGAATATCATAACTACCTAGTAAAATTAAAATTAATTAGGTATAACCTTACAATATTTCAATTCCATGGGATAGTGGTCACATCATCTCCCATGTTATAAAAAATAAAAAATAAAATTACAAAAAGTATTTTGATCAATATAAATTATAAGATATATAATTTCACAATGACAATGAAACCTAACTAATGTTATGTTATGAACACTAATAATCTTCCACTTTATCTACATGTACTCACCCATGTATTTAATACCCAAAAAAATAGTGTGGAAATAACACTTTTGTTATGCAAGGGGTTTTTTAGGGGACCTAGAAAATTATCATTTAAATAAAATTTAAAAATCAAAATATCATCTCATTTAATTATATCTCAAATTATATGTAATTTATGATGTATATTGTTGGATTTTTGGTGATTAATGTGATCCTTAACATGTATAACCAATCCACTATTTTCATGATAAAGTCCAATTGGATAAAACATGATTGAGATAACCCATTTTAAATTAATGAACTTATTTATCTATGAAATTTTTTACATATAAAAAAATGGTGTTATATTATTCTTATATTATATAATAAACAATAGTTGGATTCATATAACTTTTCCAGCATATAAAATCATTATTAATGATAAAATTAAACCATGATTTATTTTTAATGATAGATTAATTGTATATGGAACAATCTATTTTAGAGAGGGAGTTGGGTGTAGAGTCCACATTTCTTTGTCCATTTTCCCACACCCAACCTATGGTTCACCGAATTTATGTATCATTCCAGCATCATCACGGTTACTCTCAACAATGAGTAGAATAATATTTTCTACAATATTAAATTGATAGATGATCGAGATTATTGCTTCTTCCCTGGAACCCACTTAGGTCTATTTATCTTGAGAGATTACTTGGTAGAGAGAAACATACAATAAGGGGTTCATTAATGGGTTAACACTATCTAGTATGACTTTATTCCTCGAAAATATAGCTTTATAGTCTAGAATTATCATAATAACACACTTTTCATAGATAAACGCATCTAGTGAAGAGGCTTTCAATTAGATTCTAAATTATTTTATTGATCTCTCCCCTAGTCAGAATTAGTGGTGCATCTATTTTTATAGGTATAATGATATTTCTTTTTATAAAATATTTTAGTATAGTGAATTGGAATTGGGATTAACCGTGGATTGTTAGTTCAGCCATTCTATACACGGTTTTACAGTGTCTATCCATATTTTGATAAATTGAAAGTTCATAAGGTGTCATTTTTTGAGAGGTGATAGTATATCTGGGAGAGTTGTAATTATATTAGACATTACAATTATTAAAAAATTAACAACTTACAAAGAATTTATAATATGTATTTCACTCAATAAATGGATATACTCTATGGGTGTACCATCATATGGTAACTCTAGCTGGATTTATCTATTCCACAACACAATGGTGGATGTAGAATGATTATACATTGGGTATATTGGATTCCTCTTATTCATTATTTCAAACTAAACAAGGATATAATCTATTCTAACCATATTATAAGAGGTGTGGGTATTGTTTAGTATAGAAATATATTATTTTTTTGGTACTTTAAGGACTTCTATTTCATTGGATGTCCCCCAGAAGAAGAATTAAATGATTTTCATTAAAAAAAGTCATTTTAAACAATATGGATCTCTCTTAATCCATCGAGGAAGACTACATAGAATTAATTATCAATTATAAGAGAGGTTGAACACCACATCACTGTTCTATTGTTTATCTCATATGATATTTATATACGATGATAGACCTAGATTCTACTTACAACATACTTGGGAAAAATATAATATAGTGGAATAAATCTTTTCTTATAATGGTGTGGAGCCCCTAAATCTTATTTTAGATTACTTTTTAACCCCATTTCACATATACTACATAGAGATAATTATAGATTATTTCTTTTTTATTCATCATTTTAGACCCGTATAGATCTTTTCATAAATTGATACAATTTGAAATTCAATTAAATATAATTTTTAGTCAGTATAATCTTTTATAATATATTCTTCCACACCAGAAATGTATTAGAATATATCCTTAGTTCCTCTAAAAAGCATAGAGATATTATTTTTGTGTTTCAAGTGACTTTTATAAGGATTTTATTAGTATCAAATCATCATACCTAATTAATACTGTATATTATTATGAGTACACAAAATATTATATATTATTAGCATCAATATTATAGAATATAGAAGTATTCCCACGTCTGTAGCCATGGATATAAACTGCTTATCCGTACACTAAAATTCCACAGTGATAAAAAACCCTCTTCCACATGTCCTATCTTCTTATAAAATATTTTTAGTACATTTTCACATGTGTAAAAATATGTTTATGTTAGTGGAGTCTCCCCTACCTCTATTGAGACTAAACCAGAGGTCATGCCTAGAAAGAATGATATTTATACTCCCACAACAATGGCTTGTGGATATTAGGTGACTGGTAATTAATCAATTTTAATTTTTTCTTATAAAATTCGGTTTAATGTTATTTCAACCATTTAATTTACACAAATATCTATATTAATTTCAAATCAATTGTGCGTTCTGGGAAACAGTAATCTGTTGGTCTTGTTTACTGTGTTGGTTGGTTTATGTCCTTACTTATGGTCTTGCTGCCTGAAATGGTGGGAATCTACATTTTCTTAGTGCCCCCTTTTTCCACCGCTGATTATCTGTGTTTCCCCTCTACATCTTACTGTCCATGTAGTTCCCTTACTATTTGAGATGCTATGATTTTTTCATCTAATCCATTTATCCCTTGCTTCGTTGAACCCATAGATTGGGAATGAAGCTTCGGGGATGAAATATTTTTGAGGGGGTTTCATCACCCCTATATGTTGATTCTTGAGGAATAATCATTCGAATTTTATCCAGTGTGGTTCTATCAGTCTTGTCAAGAGAAACCTCATCACCCTGGTTCCATGGTTCTGCCACCTCGTTGGAGCATTGTCTTGGCCTGTTTCTCTCCCTCAACCTAAACTTGTGGCCTTTGAGTGGTGGAGGTGATGTACTTCCCGGATATAAGAATTGTGGATTCTCATTGATGATCCAAGGAACCTTGTAAGGAGTGGTGCACATATGAATCATCAGATCTGGGAGGCTACACGGTCCACCTTGGCCTAAAGAGAACATTACTTGTAGACATCTGATTGACTGAAAATTATTTTTTATTATTATAATAAACCCCTTTTAAGGGCTGAGGCGGAACCCAACATGACTTCAAGGACATAAAACCACAATCATTCCCCCACGGTACTAGATTCCAGTGCCCAAATCAACCAAATTCAACACAATAAGAAGCTCCTCCCATCATCAATCACGTTCTACCAGCTTCCACCATTACATAAATGATTGGATAGTTATACCTTACAGGGATGGTCGGGACTAGTTCAGATAAAAACTACCATACCCTCTCAAACATCCAATTCCAGGTAGCATTTTATAATAAAAACTCCATGCTCTGAACCTCTTCTAGAGCCACCCTTATTGGTGAACTAGATTGCTTTCCTCATTCACCATAGACTACAGTGCCTCCGTGAAAAAACCCTGTATAATTATTCCACAAAATCAAAATGATCATTACCAACACCTAAAAACCTTCACAAAAACCGATCAATCTTCAACATGGATCCTTCATTCCAAGGCCCTATCAAAATCTCCTCCACCATTTTCGGTATCATTGTCGCCAGATCTGAAGCCGATAGAGAACCCCATCATAAACCCCGAAACCTTCTCTGATACTGCATCCACAAAAACACAAAGAGGAATACTCTCCTATGATGTATTTTTAACTTATATAAACCTGAAACACCCCTCTTTCATGGAACCATTCCGATATAGAATAACCCTCACCAGGATTCGTGTTCGTAAAACCATAGGTGGAAGAAGCCAGTGTGTTGGGGCAGGGGCACAATGACACTGTTGATTCCAGAAAAACACCATAGGATCTTTGAACATAAAAGCCAACAAAACAAAAATTCATTGAGCCGCATCCACCATGGAACGACAGATCTTTGAGAGAGATAGATAAATAGGGAATCAAGGTAGAGGAAGTACTGGAGATCCTCCCACTTGTTTGTTTCATGTTATGCTTTTTCATGGTGAATTACTTTTGTTGTTATATTTTTTTTCAATATTAGTAATAATAATTCTAGTGTGTGGTGTTCTGGACAAGTATTAGGACCCACAAGGGTCCAAATAATGTTAAATACTCATGTTCATTTGCTGTTATTTAATTTATCAGAATTTATATTCTATTTTGGTATTAGCTTCATCGAGCCCCAAAATACAAATTTTGATCTTTCACTATATTGTGGTTTTTTGGATCCGTATTATCTACCCCACCTCAATAAAAGTTTTATTAAAGCCTCTCTGGAATAAGGTAGATTTTTTGATTATTACTTATAGTGTTGTTAAATCTTTTTTATTACTTATATAACATGCCAGTTTCTTTGTTTAATTTATATATGTTAATTTGGTTACTGTTTACAATTTCTTTGAATCTTTTTTTCATGCATTCTATTTAGAGCTTAATTCACTCTATTTATAGTTTCATTAATTTTGGATTTATTGCCTTTATTTTCAGCATTTATATCTCTATTTAATTAAATTATATTAATTGATTTTATTTTGTTAATTGAATCCATTTTATTCATTGAAATTTTCTACATTTTTATCTCATGGTGCACATTTACCCAGTGATATTGGCCAGTTGATAGAGGAGTATTCCAAATATTGTCCCTAACCACTCAACATCCACTCATCTTGATAAAAATGTATACAATGCAACAAAAAATTGTTAAACTCGATGTAGAAAGTGATTTCAATTAGTGGAAAATTAAAATGACGGAATTTATTATTAAATAAGGTTTAATTGATGCCTTATCTGGGCCAACTAAACCTATTAGAAATGTTAATGAAACTAGCCAAACCATTATATAATTCCAACTAGTTTCCTCTGACATACTAGTTAAGGCCCATAGTTCCCTTTTACATTCCTTTGGTGATAATGTCCTTAGAGATGTCGCTTATGAGTCTCTCACTATAGTAATATCACATAAACATGAAATATTATACATTATTTCCTCACCAGTAGGAAAAATTTACTAGAAGCACCGTATGTGCGCATTGAAAATGAAGCTTAATAATTTTGCAAAAACCCGTTATGATGAGTTTAATAAAGTCATGTTAGCATTATCCCATATCACTGTTTATGTAGATTATGAGGATTATATTATGATCCAATTAATATCTCTTGACTATAGATACAACACACTTGTGGAGACCATGATGTATGGATTAGACTCTCTAACTTTAGAAGAATTTAAATCATCCCCTCTGTCTAAGGAACTACATTCGAGACCTAAAATAAAAGCTGAGGGTGAGATTTTGTTTAGCAGGGGAAGACCACGAGTTATAGGTAAAAAGAAACTGTTCAATAGAGATAAAATCAAGATTAGTAAATAAATCAAACCACAAACTAGTTACAAGGATATTAATGACACATAATTTCATTGTGGTAAACTCAAGCACGTTAAGCCCAGGTGTAGCATGCTCAAGCAGGAGCTAGAACACAAAAAACTCACTGTCAAGTCTCCTTTAGATGATTCAGGAAATGACACTACTAAAGTCATGAATGTGTCTAAAAATACACTCAATCAAGATTGGTTCATCGACTTCAGATGTTATTTTCCAAAGTTTCCATCTATTGAATACTTTTCAGAGCTAGTTGAAAAAGTTTAGAGTGATGTCCTCTAAGGGAACAATAAGGGGTTCAAGGTTGAGGGTATATTCTCTATTATAATATAGTTAGATGGCCAACCCATCACCTACTTACATGATATAAGGTTTATCCCCAACATTCAAGGAATATTAATCTCTTTTGGGATCCTTTACCAAAACGGGTATAACTATTGATCAGTAGCATGTTGTCTCAAGATCTCTATGGGATCAACAACAATCATAAATGAATATCTCAAAAATGGGTTATATGTATTGAATTTCAAGACCCATTCAAGATATTTTGGCATTGTTTATAATAAAATCATGGATTATACTATGTGACAACATATAATACTAGGGATTGTAATCTCTAAAGGCTTATAGGATCACAAAAAACAAGGTATGTTGAGTGATATCACACCCACCAAAGTTCCATTATGTGTGGATTGTGTGATGGAAAAATCTATTAGGGTGACCATGAATATGTCCTCCTTCAAAGATTCCAACCCACTTGAATACATCCATTCAGTTTTTTGGGTTCTTTAAAGGACCACCTCTCATGTTTGATTATCCTATTATGTCACCATTAATGATGATTTCTCATATAAAGTCTGTATTTACATTTTAAAAAATAAACCTTATGTTTTTGAAACATTCCTAACCAAGAAATATTGAGTTGAATCAAAAATTGAAAAGAAAATTAAAACCATTAGAATACAAAATGGGGTAGAATAACTATATATAGAGTTCGTTTATTATAGTGAATTTGAAGGAATTAAGAGTCATATGACATTTTGAGAAATCCCCCCAAAGAGTTGTCTTGTAGAGGGGATGAATAGGGATATACACGAATGAGTCTGGAGCATGCTTTCTTGTTGCAACATTCCAAAATCATTTTGGTCTAAGGCCAATGGAACTACTAGATACCTTATCAATTAGTGCCCCTCAATTGAAAATAATTTAAAAAAATGTGAAGATCTCTAGACTGATAAGATCCCTTCATATTCCTACATAAAGGTCTTTGGTTATATGGACTATTCTCTTGTCAAGACTATAAAATTGGAACTAGGAGCCCTAAAATGCATATTTATTAGTTATACTAATGGTGTTAATGGATATAAACTCTTAGTAGATGAACCATGACACCAAAAGTTCATTGTTAGTTTGGATATGGTCTTTCTCGAATCATCTTCTCTTAATACCAAGTCTTCCACACCTAGTAGTAGTGAACTAGCCGCTGATAAAGATGATAAAGATAATCTACTAACTCATTTTGAGAATTATGTTCATCTAACTACACCTACTCGTTAGCCTATTGATGTGGCTGAGAATGATATCAGTTTATGTTCAGATTCAAATAATGAACCTCCAACAAATCATCAGGATTATCAATTGACTTTTTATAGGAATATGAGAGTCCCCGAACTTCATATCCATTTTAACAAGTATGATATCTCTTTGTATGTATTTCATGTGGCCTGATATCTAATTGATTATGATCCTCAGTCTTATAAGATTTATTTAAATGAAATAACTCAATGTTGTGGGCCTTTTCTATAAAGGATGAAATGAAATCATAACGAAGAACCAAAATTGGGATGCTATAAATAACCAATTAAAGCTAAAATAATTTGTTCCAAATGGATCTTCCAAATAAAGGAATATAACACTGAGGGAAGTAATAAATTGATTAAAGATATGTTATTTTCAAAGGGTTTCATTCGTAGAGATGTAATTGATTACTTTGATATATTTTCCCCAGTTGTTAAGCATTCCTCCATTCATCTTTTTTAGCCTTTCGAGCTTAATATGACTTTCATTGAGAGAAATTATATGTTAAAATAAATTTTACACATGGTTATTTGAATTAAAATATTTATATGAAACCTCTTTATGGCCATCCTACTGAATTCAATATAAATCTAGTGTGCCTTTAAGATAAATCACTATATGTCCTGAAACAAGCCTCATAACTGTAGTGCAAATGTTTGATTCCTTCATTCTTGGTAAAAAATTCATTAGGAGTCTGTATGATGATTCTTTTTGTTAAATCAAAACCTACATAATTTTTCTCGTATTGTATTTCAATTAAATATATATTATATTAAATAAAATAAATCTGATTTCTTTTATGAAATTACAATTGAAAATAAATTTTTAGATGATGGGCTTAGTTGCAAAAAATCAAATCCTAGGTATTGAAATCATAAGAGACAGAGCAAAAAAATTAATTTATCTATCTAATCATGATTATATTTTAAATTTTTAAAAGAGTTATATTTTTGAAACTATCATGCCTATTAATGTCCCTCAGCACAACATTTTAAACTATCTTTCACCGAAGATCCAATAACTGAAGAAGATATTGAGTTTATGTCTAAAATTACATATAGTAAAATAGTTGGTTGCGTAATGTATTCTATGATTTTTACTCGACCTGATATTCTATTTTTTGTGTTCACATTAATTAGTTTCATGGCCAATCCAGTGAGTCCACATCTACATGCCCTTAAGTGGATCTGTAGGTACCATTCTTGGACTTATAATAATGTTTTTCCTATGGTAGAAATGTGGATACTACTGAAATTTTGTATGTTTTTTATGATGATGACTATTTTAGAAATGTATACACTCATAAATACATAACCAATATGTGTTTACTTCATTTGGAGGTACCATTTTTTATAAGTGAAACATGCAATCTGTTGTTGCACAATCAACAATATAATCCGAATACATTTCATTAATTGAGGTAGTTAAATAAGCCTTATGGATAAAAGGTATGTATTATGAACTAAGTATTAGCATTTTTTTATTAATGTTCACTCTTATATCCATTCAAAAATCCATTTATCTAAAAATTTATTTGTACATGGTAATTCTAAGAACATAAGTATTTGGTTATATTTTATTAGAGATATTGTAGAATCAGGTTCCATGTGTATCAATAAGATAAACATTGAAAAAACCAGCTGATAGTTTTACTAATGGTGTGGTTCTGTCTATGTTTAAATTATATTTAGATATCCTAAACATAGTTTCGATTTTATGACCCTAGGATCAAGAACATCACCAAATATTAATTGAAAATTGTGGAGATTTGGGAATTAAACTTTTTTAATTTTGTTTTTGTATTAAATTTATTATAATGTATCTACTACCATTTAATTTACACAAATATGTTTAATATCTCAAATATATTATTATTTCTTAGGTCAATTTTTATGTTGGGATTATATATTGGTCCAGTTGGTTTTCATCATGATTCTATGTCCCGTAGCATTACATGGTGGCAATATGCATTTGTTGGGAAACCCTTGTTTACACCATTGACCATCTATGTTGCCCCTCTATAACTGGCCATCCATGTGGTACCCTGGATGTTTGAGCTATTTATATTTTTACAACTAATTCTTTTCACTCTTGCTTCATGGAACCCATGAATTGGGTATGTGCTTTTAGAAAAACAATCGTCATCAAGGGGTTTCATCACCCAATACAATTTCTTCTCAAAGAGTGGAAATTTGAATCTCCTTCATTGTAGTTGTCTTGGTATTCTACAATGAAATCCAAGCACTCTGGATCTCTAGGACTTCCTCCTCTTTGGAGCATCATCTAGGGTTGTTTCCAACCCACTACTCAACACGGGGTCCCTGAGTGGTGGAGGCAACATCCTTCCCCAACGAAAGAAGTGAAGCTTCTCATTGACGATTCCAGGAACCTTGAAAGGATAAGTGCATAGATGAATCATTAGATCATGGGGGCTACACTACCATAAGATTTATGAACCTTGAACCCATAAATGAAGGATGATAAGGTTTTCCTAAATACCACATGTCTACACCTTTTCACGGTTAATGTGTAATTATTTTTAGTTAAACAATTTGGTGTCTAAATAATTATGATGGGAAAGTAGGGTAACTTTTTTAAATTTAGAGATTAATGTATTAACAATATTGTTTTTGAAAAATTTATAGAAGAAAATATAATGGATTTTTAATGGGTATTACGATCTTTTAAAAGAATATTACAGTTCTAAAAAATGTTTCATTAAAGGATCTTCCATTCAAAGAGTAAGGTATTCATTATAATTTAATCGAAGGAAAAAAATAGAATTGTTAATATGAAATTTATATATATTAAGTAATTATGTTTCCTTATATTATTTGGTAGTTGAATAACTACCCAACATTAGGAATATGATCAGTTTTTTTACTATACCTTAATATGTGTTCAAAATATGGTCTTTTAAATCATCATAAATTTATAGATTTCAAGCCCTAAATGTATTATTTATCATTCATGTGTTTTTGATTGATGACCTCAATAAATCCCTATAAATATTTACATTTTTACTATATGTACGTCTCCAAAAAATACCCTAATTTTATCCTATATTTAGACCAAGTTATATGTTATTCTATGTGACCTAGGTAAATCTCATTCTCTCTTATTAAAAGGATATTTTATAAACTCATTTACAATGTGTTTTTTTCAACAATGATACTTTTAAATATAAAACTATAGAATATTGATATCATGTTTAAGTTGAAATAATGCTCCTTATTTAAGGTGGGGAGAATATAACACCCCAAAAATTCAAAAATATTAACATTAATTCGATAACATATATGACACACAACACCAATCATAGAAATGAATATAACCTCTCAAGAAATTATGGGATATTTGATGTTATAAATGAAGTTAACATATTATTTAAAATCCAATGCCTTATATAATAAACAAGCTTTCTTCACATGAAACAAATAATTTCTTTAATGGATTTTGTTACATGTAATACTGAGTTTTACTAAATAGTATTATTTGAATAATATGTTATTATTTAATATAGTAAGACATAAACTAGATGTTAAATTAGAATTAATGAATACTTGTGATGACCCAGACCCCCTTGGTCCCTTCCTTTGCCAAAATCTGGATCCTTAAGGGGTGCTGATCGGTGCGACCGATCGGTGAGACCGGTCGGTGAGACCGATCGGTGAGACCGTTCGGTGAGACCGTTCGGTGAGACCGATCGGTGAGACCGATCGGTGTGAATGATCGGCGGAACCAGCCGACGTCACCCGGCCTTGCCAAGTTGTTCCAGTAACGCTTCTTTTTCGCAAATAGGGTTTTAAACCCTATTCTGCCTCGTTTAAAAGAAAAGAAAATGTCTTAAAGACCCGAAACGCGCACAAAAGTTTTAATTAGATACTGAATCGACTCATGAGTCGGTTTAAACCACCCAGCACCTTTAATGATGAGTCAAGCCGCGTGGTCAACCCACGACTTCCACGTCTTATGCGGTTTCGCGTTTTCACCTCAACCGTCCCCGGCTCTTATAAATTAAGGGTTAGGCCGTGGTTTCCCCCTTCCTCGATCGTGGCTCTTCTGGTGCATCGGGACCGCCGCATCGTTATCCGTAAAGTTCTGCGCCCCCGGCCTAAACATCGATCATCTATCACAAGTAGGGAATTTCTCTCGTCTCTCACTTTTGTGTATCATGCGGGGTGGGCGTTATTTTGTTCCTATGGAATTGGTTGAACCGAACCTTAATGAAGATAATAAATGAAGTTCTAAAGAAAGAAGGGGAAGGGGTTGTGATCGTTGTTATGCTTTATCTTGTGATCATCCTTTTTAGTTGTGCTAGTTCATGTTTTCTGAAAATTGAGGCCGTTGGTGGTCGTTGTATGTGCACTGATGAATCCCCTCGTGATGTTTAAATGGGTTGCTGAAATTGTGAACTCCTACTGTGGAATTGGTTAATCACGTATGCCCGGATGAATAAGTTCAAAGCACCAGGATCAACCCTTCTGTGATAACTCCCTGTTAGAACACACGGAATTTGAAATCATGGAGTGTGTTAAGTCGTTTAAATCTGAAAATCCCTGACTTGTGTTGGTAGTGGTAGTTGGTTTTTTTCCTTTCGGGCCGATTGCTGGAAATGTGGGAGGGGATGGGATCCCCTGTTCTTTTATACTCTCGGTGGTTGTGTGAATTTGGGGGATGGGATCTCCTGTTGGTATGGATTCGGTGGTTGTGAGTTTTAGATCCGAGTGGTTACTCGTTCATATCACAAATTGGGGAGAGATCCTCTGTTGACAAAACCAGGTGTGAGTGTTTTGGTTGATCCATGCCTTTGACGCTTTCCTTGGTTATGCTTATGGTAGTTGCCCAGTAGTGCTTAAAATTAATTGAACATTTTAACTGAAACGTGAACAAGAATGGGACAAATGGTTTTGTGGGCAAGGGTCGTGAACTGTGACTCGGACGCAGTGGTGTTGTGTTCTGTAGGTTGGCTAGGAAAACCTAAACTTTGGGTGAGTGTTTGTTACCTATATCTATACTTGTAGCTTTGTGTTTCTTATTCGCGCCCCACCCAAGTTGAGCACTCAGTGCCGAACACCCCCATTTATGGGGGAAGGGTGTTTTTCCCAACACTATCCTTAGTGGCTGGTTATTAGCTCCTTTTCTGCTCCCTTTCCTGGATAGCCCAAGTACCTTCGGGCAGGCTGTGATGGCCTGAAGTCCATTATTAGCCCAAGAACCATCGGCCGGGGTGTTGTGGTGGTTGGCCAGGTGTGTGTGGCAGGTGGTTTCCCAAGTGTCTTCGGGATGAGGCCCAGGTGTCTTCAGGCGTGGCGGTGGTTGTTCTGGCCTAGGTGTTTGCAGGAATGGTTACATGTGACAATTGTGGCCCAGGTGTGTGCGGGCGGGATTCAGCAGTGGGACTGCGTGCGGTTGAGGCCCAGGTGTGTGCGAGCAGGATTTCGGCAGTGGGACTACGTGTGGTTGTGGCCCAGGTGTGTGCGGGCGGGTGTGGCAGTGGGACTGCGGTGAGAATGGCGGGATTGGTCCGATGCGTAGGATGTCTCAATAACCAGTGGGAAAGTGGCACGGGGTACCCAAACATCGATGTGCTATTATTATATATATTACTTGACTTGCGTTATTTGGGGAGTGAGCCTTGGTGAGGCCTGGGATGGATAGTTTGCCTTGTTAGGTGTTTGGTTTACTCTTTTCTCACGGGACTTTAGTACGTTCCCCTACTTGTGCACGAGAGTCTTGGTTTTCCCTACTGAGTGTACTTGTATACTCACCCTACATATATAAAACTGCTTTCAGGTTTCCAGGAGGAATTCGGGGATCACGCAGGACCTTACTAGCTCGGACTTTTGGAGCAGTTGCAGTTGTTTTTCTTTTTCTTTTTGGTACTTACCTTGTAGTCACCTTTTTGTACTTTGTGGCTTTCACTTTTGAAACATGCATGTGAGAATGGTTTACTTTTGGCTTTACTTTTCTTTCTACCTTGGTGTTGTTGGGTTTTTCTTCTCCTTATCTTTCGATCCTATAAAATAAAAAGGGTAATTCCTTCCATTTGCGAGAATTTTCTATACCCTTGGTGCTAGTCGCCACTCCGGGACCTATTGAAGGCGGGTTTCGGGGGTCATTATCTCTCCTTCAACTTAAAGAAGGAAGGGCCTGGCAATCTGCCGACCCTTCCCTCCTTTTGGTGAAGGCGGGTCGTGACAATACTGTTAACTAGAATACAATACTATATATATTATATGTTAAATAAAATGTTTTAAAATTAATCCAATATATTTTATTGTCAGAATATTATAGAAAAAAAATAAGAATGAATAATCATCTATATTTTTCTAAAGGAAATATTATCACCTATTAATGAAGAGCCTATTTAAAATCAAAATTTTAAAAATTTTATATGAATAAAATTTATTTTTGAAATATAAATGTCGAAATTTGTATAGGTTAAGATTTTTTTATTGTTTATAAATATTTCATTTTTTTAAGAAATAGTAATAAATACTAAATTTAAATAAAAAACATATTTTTGATATAATTTTATTATATGGTGATGTTATATTTTTATTCTATAAAACATTAATAATATAAATTTTGAAATTATTAATCTATATTTGGTCACTAGAATAAATTTCACATTGATATTTGATATAGAAGAATTAAAATGTTTTGAACATTTTTTACTTTAAGAACCTATTTTTCCTCTTGTTTCTCGGATTACATTTAAGTTAATACAACCACTTATGTAATTATAATTTCAAAAAAAAAATTGATTCCATATTTGGAATTAGAATAATTTATAAAATATAATATGGTAATATTAGTTTTTGGTTCAAAAAAAATAAGTTAATGTAATTAATATTATTAAAACTATTAAGATAAAAGTTATCATAAAAATAAACTAAGAAATAAAATTAAGGGGCAAAACGACCTAGACACTTTTTCAAAAAAACATTCAATTAATATTTTAGCCATAGAAACCCTTGGATCTAATTTCATTCATTATTGTATCCAATTTACATGGTAAAAATGTGGGTGGAATTCCCTTTCCAAGATTTAATAATAATTCCACTCCTCCTCTTCTAAAAAAATCACTCACTCATCAAACTTATTAGAACCTCTAATGAATTTTGAATAGTAACACCCCTTAAAAAATAAGCTTCCACGTTTCCTCGTATAATTCATGAATCCTCATGTTAGGGATAAATTAATCCAATTATTAATTTTTTTATAATCCAAATGAAGTAACGATAAAAATATGTAACATTCTTCAACAACCATATTCATTTTATTTCATTCTCAAGACATTAAATTATTCTTATTCCATGATTATATAATAAAACCAGTATCTTAAACATACTATGATGGTTTTATAATAACATTTGAAACTAAACTTCTAATACGTCAATCAAATTGTATAATCATTCATTGTTTGGGTGTATGGAAAACTACCGCCTCACTAACCGATGACATTTTTTCTACCATTTACCACCATTAAAGGATGGAAATAATGGTGGATTTATAGATTATATATGATATATATATATAATTTATATTCATGAATTATTTTATAATGCAAACCATAATTTTTTCCATTATTTAGGTATACTCTAACATCTTTTGTGGACCTATGGACTACCACCTCCCCAAATCGATGTGATTTGTTCACACATTACAAGGAATGTTGTATGAATGGTAGCAATAAAAATATGTGACATATATGACATAAATATGGTACATTAATTATAATATATATATATATATATATATATATATCATTTAATTTTCCTGCTTCTAAATGTGATAATGAAATGGAAGTAGCATTAATGTGTACATATGACCTACCATCTAAATAAAAATTCCATTTTCTTTCTTTAAAAAAACATTATGTATTATCATAAAAAGATATATATAATATATATATACTAATTATGAAATGGATTACATTCTATAGATGATGAAATAATTAGTGACATATGAAAAATAACTATAACAAGTCAAAACATACTAAAACATATTAGGCAATTAACACCCCAAATAGTAAAAATAATTACTAATTGTGAAATAATTGATAATGATATATTATAAAAAGATAATATATGAAATTTTAAATATTATCATGACTATATTATTAGTTAGTAACATTTCTAAAACCCTTATATGGGAGGTTCAAGGATTTTCTCCCAAAATGATACACATGGTACAATATTTTCATCTCAATTTTTACATCTGTGAGATTATTGTGTTATTAACCAAATAATTATTTTGGGCGGGGTATATAATTGCCATTTTATTATGTTATATCATTAATTATTTTAAAATCATTTTATTTTGAGTCTCAATTTGAATTATTTATTGTGAGGGGATTTGAATTAAATTTTACTAAGTGGGAATGTATTTCATAACCTGATTCCTTTTCATTGTGTCATATTACATACTCATTGTCAATAATATTAGATGATTATGTTTATAATTAATTTTTGTATCTATTTTTGTCTTGAAAATATTTTATGTGTATTTATATTTGATAAACATAACCAAATGATTGATTAATTCTCACTTCATCATTATGACCACTTTTTTAGGTTTCATTCACAATATAATTCTAATCAATTTTGCTTAAGGATAAAATATAATTAATAACATTCATATAAACATTGTTCAATAAACCCTTTAATTTTCTACTCCAATGATTATTCACAACATTTTTCAGGGAATTTTAGCATTATTATACACTTATTTACCAAATACATTCCTGAAAATAATCTTTAGAATAACTGACTTTATTTTTATATTTAGTTGGAGAGACTGATTTGTTATAAAAAGTAGGAATTTTTAAAATTTCTTTAAAAATTGTTTTTTAAATTTTCAAAAATTATTTATTAAATGAATTTTTAGTTTTTTTAAATTACATATCTTTCATAGTAATATAATTTTTACTTTCCGAATAAATAAATTTTCAATTCGTTTACCATGAATATAGAATGTTTTTTTCACCTTTTATGACATTTAGAATTTTACCCACCAAAATTTCATTAATGAATCCATTTCATGTTTAAAATGTTATTATTTTACGAAAAAAATTTCAAACGTGATTATGGAAGAAATTTATTTTCGATTTGATTTTGAAAATGAATATTATATTTTCCTCAAGATGGTTTTTAATTGAACTATTTATAAAATTTCAATTCATAAATTACGAAAACCCTTTATTTTTATTTCCAAGGTGATATGTTGAACTAATAATATCATTATTATTCCTATGCATGGGTTTCAATTCAATTTCTCATGTATATTACAAAAATTCACATCTTCGATTAATTTTTTTAGTATCCTTGAAATATTTAATTTCTGATGATCATTGAACATTGAACATCCATGAATTAACCATATCCTTATTCATCGATGTTCTCATTTATTAAACCCTACACCATTTTAACATATGATGATTACTTTGAAATTTATTTTATTTACCAAAATAATATTTATAAATTTGTATCCTTTACTCTATATTTATATTCAATAAGGAATATTTTTTGATTAAATTGATCATTAGATATATGAGGAATGATTTGGAAAAGAAGTGCCTAGTATGGTACCATTTTATATACGCCATCTGATGCATTAGTATTCTCAAGAGATTAAATAAGTTAGAAAAAACCTTTCAAGTTTGTTTCCAAAGATAACAGATAGGATCCCACTCATAGGCTTAAACTTTCTTGATTATATATATTGATGTTATAGTGGTTCATGCACCAATTACACAAAATCCAATAATTAACCACTTCCTTAATTTTGATTCAGTGGTTATTATCCACAAGAATTTCACTATGACTATGTCTATGAATAAATTTTATTCTAATTTTGTCGATTTAATGGAATGTGTGTTCATTTTCTTTCCATTACATAAAGATTATTCCTTATGAAGTTATTTAAATGGGATGTGTTTTCATTTTTATATCTTTCCAGAATATTTATGAACTCCTTTATCAGTTCATGATTATATGGATTATTTTTTATGCTATTAACGTTCCCTATAGTTTATTATCATTTATTGATTATTTCCTCAAATTAAAGTACCCTTAATGAGAATTTGAGATAACCCTTATCTTGTTTTTTCCCTTTTAATAAAAATAGTGTACTATGAATGAGATGCAAGGATATAGTAGATGGAAATAATTTATTCATATCCTTTAATGAAAAAATGTATGCTATATGTTATTATCATTTATAATAAAAGAATCATGTATGTATCTAGTTTTCAAAGACTATATAACTGTTTGGACCTATTGGATGTTATTTGCCTTTATCTCATTCAAATGTAATGGTACCACATTACTAACATTGTGATTTATAGGTTTAGTGTGACTACAATATCATAGGATAGAGGGACAAGTCAGATACATTCAGTTTTCTTCAACATTTTGACAGTTAGGTTGGGCCTTTGGTAGTTAGTGGTACTATTATTATACCGTCTTTTTACTCTAGTTATTTTCATGATCAAGGAGTCTCACATTCTGTTATATCATATGAAAATGTGAATGCTTTTATTCTGACAATGGTGTTTTCAGTAGTTTTATGATGATCGAAAACCCATTGGGTGTACCATTCAAGGAAAACTATATATCCAATGGGTGTACCATCAAGGATTGTGGGTATTGTTTCCTTTCAGATATATACATACTATAGATTTCAGGTTTTGAAATGATAATGGGTATGGAATGGTTTTCATTGTATCAAAATCACAATGATTCTTACCATATTAGAATAAATTAAATGTCTCACGAGGGTGAATGGTATGTTCATTATGGAGAATGGGATATTCAGGTAGGTCATGTGGAGATAGTTCATCAGAAACATGAAGATTTCACTGCCAAGGTTTTTAGTAACCTTCAAGATTATGGGGTTGAAAATCATTGAATACTTCTAGCCATAGTTGATATTTTCAATGATCTGTTTCATTAATACCTATGAGGGATTCTCCAATGAAATATTTGTTGATTTTACGATGGAGCTTATTCTTAGAGTCGAACAAGTTTCTATTCTTCCATACACAATTGAACCAGCTGAGCATCAAGAGCATAAATACATAGCTATAAGAGTTTATGGAAAATGGGTTTACCCATATGAGTACATAACACTGGGGTTATCTAATTTTTTATTACAAGAAATATAATGGAACGTTGTGTTTTTGTGTAAATTACAAGATTTTGTATAGGTTAAAAAATAATAAATGGTGTAATTTTCCTTGTATCAAATATCTTTTTGACTAGAAATTAGGTGGTTCAATATTCTCTAATGTGGAGTTAAGGTCAAAGTATCATCTATTGAGAGTGATACAGTTTAATGAAACTCATATTATGTTAAAGGGTATGTATTGATTTTATATGTTTTTTATGAAATTTTTATTTAATGATTCTCATTCAATGTTTATGTATTCAATAAACTGAATATCCCACCCATTTTGGACATGATTGTGGTTGAATTTTTAAATGATATCTTCGTGTACACCCAAAATGATGAAGATTATAAAAAATATATTTACATTACCATGAGTATAAAATAAGAGAAACGAATAAACCCTTAGATATAGAAGTGTAAATTTTATATTGTAAATGTACATTTCATAGTTCACATCATCCTTAAGAATGTTTTTTCAATGGACCTGGAGAATTTTTGGGATGTTTTTTCATAAAAGTAACCAAAAATATAGATTAATATCATATGAATTATATGTTTAGAATTTTACTATTAGAGATTAATCCAGAATTTATTTAATAGAATAATCACTTACTATATTGACCAATAAGGGTATCGTGGTTTAATGGGATGGAAGATGTGATGATGCATTCCATTAGGTGAATAATAAAATTACTGCAACATTGATTTTGGTCTTACAATAAATGGGTTAGGATTATCGATTTTTTTTGATTCATTTGATATTTTAAATGGGGTAGTGTTTATATAGATTTATTGATTCATGGAACATGGATCCCTGTGGTTAATCCCCAAAAATAAAATTACCTTAAACATGTTGTCGAATTGGATGGGGTAGTCTATACATCAATGTTTTAGTGACATTAGATACTGGGTGGGAGGTTCGTTGTTCATACTAACCGAAAATGGTGAAGGTTAATATATTCACCATTATATTTTAATCTATATATGTGTAGATGGGTTGATCATATGTTGTAATGTAAAATCTATGAAGTTTACACTTCTGGGAAAGGATGTAGTGTTGGTGATGATTTGAGTTAATATAGTTTTACTTAGGTAGTTAAATAGTCTAAATCTTAGTAGGGGATGTCATATTTGTTTACTGAGATGCATATAGAGGTTGAAAAGGGCATGAGAAGAATACTATTATATTATTTTCCATTTATTCCACAAAACCTATCTAGATAAATAAGAGCTATATGGGGACCAATAATTTTCTTCCATGATGGAAAACATGGAAGGTTTGAATATTGCTTCATATTGGATTATAGCTCAGGATGAGATAAACATGGTCAAGGGTTGTTTTATTGTAACTTTGTGTATATAAGAGTATATTGTGTGATAATTTAATTCATCAATGTGGTTAATTAACATGGGTTTGAGAAATATGTATAGTTACTTTTATTAACATTATAGTTTTCTTGGAAATAAAAAAAATATCGTTGGTTTTGTGAAATGACGTTGCACTATCAGTAGGTGAAGGAACATCATCCTGGAACATATGGGTTTTACCATATATTTCCCATTCCATAATGTATGTCAAATTTTTTTACCACCATCATTGTTGTGTGTCTTCCAACTACCCCCTTCTAGAATAAATCTATATGGATTATTGAGGACTAGTTGAAAAATAGCCAATTTAGTTATAATTCTAGAAACATTATAGTGTGATTATTTGGGAGATATATAGATATGTTATTGAGATATTAAATTTTCATTTGTTGCCATAATATATTTTACCATATTATTATCCATGTTATTATTTAGAGTTCTGGAATGGTCTGTAGAAGACTATGTGAAATCGGGTGTTTCTGAGAATATTTTTTCACCCGTAGAAACATGGGAAATTGAACTACAATATTCAGGTGCTGGAGGAAATGAAGTAGGAATGTGTCCTAGAATTTGGGAGATCATGGGAGGTGATCAAGGAACTATTATAAATCTTCTATATCAATATATATCAAAAAACTATTTTGAGGACCTATCTGGTAGGTTAGGAAGATCACCTTTTTGTTGGTTGGAGGCAGGCATGTCCGATGTTTTGGGACCGGGTCTCTTGCTAGAGTTGTCAAAATGTGTAAATTTTATTAAACAAATTATGTACAAAACACATATTAAAAAAATAATTACTCAATTACACACCAATGACCTCTTCATTTAAATTAGGGCGATCACACGTTCCTTTGCGTTTCTTCATGATTGGTTCACCATCGAATACAGAAGTATGGAATGTTGGAACCTAGGTTTGGTGGAGAATTGGATATTATGGATATGATTGGATGAGTTGGGAATCAATTTGAAAATACATAGAAGGACAATGTTATGAATAATTTATTTCATTGTTCACATTTACAGTAGTACAACACTAAACCATGTCATGTTATTGATGCTGATGATGTTTTGTATGATGTTGTTGCGTCATTTTTGGACCATCTGATTTTTGTTGAGGATCAAATTAAGATTTTTTTTTGTGGAATCGATGTTCCATTAGACTAGGTACTGTGGTAGCATGTACATGTTTAGGTGTAAACATGGGATACTGATGAAGATTTACTAGCCCATTGTTCCCAACTATTTCATCTCAAATCATTTGTAATGCCCCGACCCCAGAAGCCCAGACATGGTGCATTTTTTTAATACATTGGCATGATTACAAAGAATCATGACCCGAAATACTGATCAATTTCGCAGTCTTGGAAAATAGATTACATAAATGAACGTTACATTATACATTAGAAAATGAAACACAGCATAAATGATCCTTTGAAAATTACATTAATCCCATAGATTAACCCTTCTTATCAATCATAATACACATCTTGGAATCCTAGGAAAATAAAACATAAGAAAGGGGTGAGCTCAAATGCTCAGTAAGGATAAAAATATAGAAGAAACTTTAATAAACAAGCATAAAAATTTAAGACAATGTATAATACTAAAACACATGACTTTTAAACATAAACTTCATCATAATATGAAAAAGATAAATAAAATAATCCTATTTACTTATTCACATGGATATTATACTAGTCGAATAATAACATTTAATATCAATAGAAAATTTTATAATGATGAAATTCATAATGCCAGACTTCATAACAACATAGTCAAGGCCTTGTTCCTAGACTACAAATAATATTTTGTCATTTCCTTGTTCCAGTTACTAGTTTGTCTCATAAGACCTATCGATTCATCAAGGAGCTATAGCGGGCTCCACCTATCAATTACAAAGTCCAATATATTCCTCATCTAAAAAGGTTTAAACATAACAAAGACATTCGTATTAAAACTAGCATACTATGTGTAAATAATTTATCCATAAACCATGAATGGTAAAAAAAGACACATCCACAGTCAAACATATCACAAACCCTTCAATACAATATGGAAGATTTTTATCATAATAAATCAACTTCAAACAAGTGTAAAGTCAATTAAAGGATGTTGACATAGATAAAATCAAAACTATTTGAGAGAAATATATATTTGTTTTTTGAAACCATTTAAAAGTCACATAATTTATAAAGGAATACATTTAATGGAATTTTTGAATGAAAGTGTACCATACCACTTTGAAACTTTTAAAGTAATTAAAATTTTAAAAAAATGATGTCCATAAAAATAAATCATTAATATCATTTTAAAAATATTTACATTAATTAACAAAATTTAGAAAAATAAATATTTAAACCATTTTAAAATGATGTTATAGTTAAATAGACCCTTCCATAAAACCTTAAAATATTCCTTTTGAAAACATTTTTATAAAATGTGGACATTGACGATAAATATGTCCCCGTAAAAACTTACTCACAAACAATATGGGATAATAATGAGATTAAGGAATTAGCCCTAACCTTGTAATTTTTCTCGATCAAGGGTACATTAAGCTCCGGTATAATAGTCAAATAATTGTTATTAAATTATACAAGAACCACATTCATAAATAAAATATCATATATGATCTTCTAATATTTCATTGTAAATAATATTTTTGTAGTATCATTGTTTCGGGTGTTAACTGATTCATTTTTTGTTATATATTTTGTTATGTAAGTCTTTCTTGATATGGATAGGATGTATTTGATTCATATCCATAATTTTATTAAGTTCATAAAAATTATTTTTAATCGTGAAATGTAAATTATTCTTGAATGGTTACGATGGGGAAATTATTCTCATCACGTTCGTGGAGACGGTAATCCGTACGTACGCACGAGCATCAATATAATTATATTGATGATGAAATCGTATTTAATTGGATGTTATATCATATATACATAATTATTATCATGTTATATTTATTATTTATATCAGTTATATTCATTATTATACCCATCCAAAAAATGATGTGTTTGAATAACAAACTACACCACGACGTGGAGACGGTAAGCTGTATGTACACACGTGTGGTGACTTTGTCATTTATAGGATGGAATGAAAAATGAATATGGTTGTACCATATTTATAAAAAAATCACAGTATGTAGAAGGTGATGGAATTATTATTTTGGTATGGAAACAACAAAGAAAGAGGAAGTGGAAGAAGTGCATAACTTGAAAGAGGGTGGTGAAATTATTACCTCTTCTTGAGGTGTTTCCTTTTGAGTGAATCAAAAGGACTACTTAGGATATCTTTATGAATAAATTAAGGACTGTTGGTTGATTTGAGGGAAATTTGGAGGATATTTGGGTAGGGTTTGGATGAGCCAAATGGTTTTGGTGGTGTGATTTTGAGAGAAGAAGAAGTGCCATTTTATAAGAGGGGTGAGGGTCACTTTATGAAAAGATTAAAATATTAATTATTATACCATCATATATGGTTTATAATGGCTAAAAATGAATTTATTTAGATCCTTAGGTGGTTATGGGTCTAAATACTCTCAACCAATAGGTTTCATACAAGTATAGGTTACCATTTTATCCATATCTTTTAGATTTAACTCTTAGTTAAATATTAAAACGTTTACCGCATCTTCTTGCATTATTACACTATATGGTTATTAAAATTATGGTAAACATCCAAGAGAAGATGAAGTGGTTAATTAATGACATATATAATATTATTTAAGCCCTTTGGCCGAACCTTAGATTTTTAGGAATATTACATCAACCAATAATATAGTATTTGTTTTAAAAATTAATTTATGTGAATTATGACACTATTTGGTATTTTGTTTTTGTGAAATTCATAAAAACCTTATAAATTCGAAAAAAATTATCTATTCAATCCTAACATGTCATATTAATCTAAAAAATCTATGGATGTAATCAAAACCTATAAATTCTATTTAAATTAATATTTATAATATAAACTATTTTTATATTTCATTAGGAAGGTAATTACTGCATCATTGTTTCATAAAAAAATTTGATTATTTAATCTCTAAAAATTCTAAAAAAAATAAAATTATTTAGGAATTTGTTTTAGCTTTTTAATTAATATTTATTTTCGAATTTATCATATGTATAACCCTATATTAAAAATGTTTTAGTTAATATCCTTTGAATTTAACACTTTTAACTCTTTTTAAATAAATTAATAAGAAATGTCCTAATCTAATCCATATGGACCTAAAGGATCATATTTTATTCCTAATGTTGTTTTTGGTCGAATTAATCTTATCTAATAGAATTAGGACATCTGTTAGGGTAATTATAATATCATTTTTACCCTTAATTACCCTATTTACTTTTAACCGTGGTAAATATAAGTCAAAAGTTACTATTCACACAAAATTATTTTCATCTCATTGAAAAAAATTAACTTACTGATGGTAACTGTGTCTCTCAGAGTTTTTAAATTCAACACATAGAAGTGGTAAAATTATGTTTTATATAAATTTTCAAATGCTCCTCGAAGGTGGGTAATATATTGTAAAAAGTTCAATAAATTTTTATATATCTAAACTAATTATAAAATGACTAAAATGAAATAATTGTAACATATATAGGTACTATGTATCTTTTTTTTCCTAAAATAAATTAAAATAAAATAACTAATTACTTGAATAAAAAGTTAGTTTTAAACAATAACGGAGTGTTTTTCACTATTCATCAAAAAATTGAATGTTTTCAGATAAATACCGAAAAAACAACCTAAGATAATTTTAATGTTATAAATTAAAAAATGAAGAATATTTTAGAAAATTAAAAACATAGAAGTTTAATTTATTAAATTAAAATTAACTCCCATTGTCAAAACCAAAAAGTAGGTTTTTAAAAAGTAAAAACTATCAAAAGATTAACATGTGATTATGTCAAATTTAAATTTGAAATTTCTTATAATGACAAAAAATTTATTAAATGATTAAAATATAATCTAAATATACATCCTAACCATTCATATTTATTATTGAAGACTATAAATTATTTTTATTAAAAAAGTTGTTTTCAGTTAAAATTTAGTATTTTTCACTAATCACCCAAATATGAAAGTAATCCGAAAAACACCAAAAATTTTATCGAAACTAAATTTTTATGTCCCGATTCTAAATAATATGTTTATTTTGAAAAATTGAATATATAAAAGTGTCAAATATTGGATTTAAAAAGGGTTGTCCATTAAAAGGCGGTAAAAGTGCATTTTCTAAAAAATAATTCCTTTATCTGAAAAAAATGATTTTGTTCTTATACTATGTCTATGAAAAAATATATGGATGTTAAAATTATATGGAATATATAAAATTCAAAATTTAGTTAATAATATTAATAACCGCTTTTGAACGACTAGTTTGGTAAGTTGTGAGATAGAACTCGGTGTTGTGTGTAGCACAAGTTATTGAATTACGATGAAGAAACAACGTACTATGAAATCCTTGGATGTTACATTATCCCCTATATCAATAAATTACATATTTTCAATTAGAAATTGTTCTTCGAAAATAAAAGTTTAAAAATATAAAAATACCAATGTGGAAAACCCACATAGGAAATTGGGTAAAAAAAATTTAGTCTTAATAAGAGAGAAAGCGAAATGAAAAAGTCACCACCAAATTATAATATTTATTAGGAAAAAATTGGTGTAAATTAGAGACACATAATTTGAGGAAAAATATAAATATTTATATAAAGTGATTGTGGTCATTAATCACAATCAAGTGTAAATTTGAGAGCCTCAAATCCATCAATCTACGATGATTTAAAATATCGTCGGTTCAACAAAACATAATTTATTAGGACAACACATTTGTTGTTTTAGGATCCCTTCCCTAATGTTTAAGAATTAATTTATTCATATAATAAGAGGGAAAAAATATACTTGACAAGTAGAGTTTCATTATTCAACTAATTCCTACCAAAAACTCATCTTTCACTAAAAAAGATTATAGAATTAGAAAATATTCTATTTATCCTAATCGTATAGGGTTCCAAAAAATAATGAATTTATAATTCATTTTTAGAACTATTTAAAAAAATAAATTATACAAACCATGAAATCGCATATGCTAGTGGTAGGTGATCCAACTTTTTAACATTTCAGTTATGGGTTCAAGTCTCGTGACCTTTCCAGACGTGACGGGTTGTCTCCCGACCTCCGGGTTGTACTTTTTATTACAATCCAAAAAATATCTCAAAAAATGATTTAACCATGAAAATAGTATACAATGTGAAACATAATTGATTCCAACCTTTAGACTTATCCAAAATACTTTTTCCCAACTCACAGTCTGAAATTTATAAGAAATGTAAGCACAATGAAGATCCTTTTCCCACATAATAACATGTGAGTACTTTAATCATGTATTGTTTTACAGCACTGTAACACCTTGAATTGGCATAAAAACTTATTGATCACATTCATGTTCCCTTATTCCTTATAGAATACTGGATATACTCCTTCTATCCAAAAAATGATGTAAACTCCAACAATTATGGAATTTACAAATCATTAATCTGTTTCAAGGTAGTCATGAATAATCAATATATTTTTTCCAAATCATTCTTATATTAATCCAAAACCACTACCTCAGTATCAGAACCATATTATGGTTTGTCTGTCTATCAACCACATTTTTTCCAAAAAATTAACCTACTATTGAGTAATTTTTCATGGTTCTACACAATCTCAAGTCCTTAGTGAAATAGTGCTGCAGTATAATCCTTATATACTCTATAATTATTATAACATGTACATCATTAATACCATACTCAAATTACAAAATACATTAATAACATCATAAGAAGTCTAATCATTCCTCTTCATATTAGGTAGTATCATAACTTGATTATTATCCAATGGAAACATATAGGGTATACTCTGATGATTTGGACATTGATTCATTTAGTGTCCCAACTCCTTGCAGTTGAATTATTGTAAATTTGAAACCTTTTTCTTACCTTTGAAATCAAATACTTGGTGTCCTTTTTATCTACACTTATATCAAACTCCCATTCCCTTCAAGAATTTACAAAGGTGATTCCTTCCACAGATATCAAATATGGGAAAATCCTTCTTTCCCCTCTTCCATTTATCCATCTTTCTATCTTCCATCCTTTTCTAATCTTTCTTCCCTTCAAAACCATAGGACTCATAGAATTCATTACTTATCTTATTAACACATGATACTATTTCTTTAAATGATGATACTATGTGGGAGACTATTTCCCTTATAAATATTGGCTTAATACCATAAAATATATGATCCTTATTAATCTTTCAATCATGAGAACTGTTGGAATTCTCATTCATTATACTAGGCGCTATCTCTTAACACTTGCATACACTAGGTTATTTTATAAATCGCAATGCATAATTCCAAAAATATAAAATACCTAACATAAATTGAAATGATTATGAATAAAATCTATAATCATAAAATGTTTTCTTTGAGGAGGTATTTACTCCTAAATCCTTCATAATTGCTTGTAATGAAAATGTTATTAATCCTAAGAATATCCCCCGAGAGTTTCATAACCAAGAGTGCAGCAAGGCCCGTTGTCGTGTACCAGGATACCCCCGGTCAACCCCGAAACTCCTTGTCGGAGTTTTCACTCTTAGGTAAATCTATGACAGAGCCTTCTCTACCTTCTCGTATCCAGACAGGGATATGTTTCATGGAAAATACACCAAATCTCCACATTACCAAAATTCTAGGAAGTTCTTCAATACTAATTCTCAAAGACTTATTAGGGTAATAGATTCTAATCAGAGTTTATCTAAATCTATTTACAAGGTTGTCTCTATGCATCCTCTGATACCAACTGTAATTTTGTGACCCCAGAAGCCCAGTGTTAGTGCATTATTTTAATATATTGGCATTATTACAAGGAATCAAGTCCCGAATGACTGATCCATTTAGCAATCTAGGAAAATATATTACATACATGAACGTTAAATTACACATTAGAAAATGAAACAAAACATAAATGATCCTTTTATAATTACATTAATCCCCTATCTTAACTCTACTTATCAATCATAATACACTTCTTGGAATCCTAGGAAAAATAAAACATCAGAAAGGAGTGAGCTCAGATGCTCAGAAATGATAAAAATATAGTGGAGACTTTCATAAACAAGCATAAATATTTAAGGCAGAGTAAAAGACTAAAACATAAGCATTTTAAACATAAATATCATTATAATATAGAAAATATAAATCAAATAATGAAATTTACTTATTCACATGGTTATTCTACTTGTCAAATAATCACATGTAATATCAATATCCAATTTCATAATGATGGAATGCATAATGCTAGACTTCCTAAAGACATAGTCAGGGCTTTGTGCCAAGACTAAAAAAAAGATTTTTTCAAGGCCTTGTGCCAAGACAGTAGTTTGCCTCATGAGACCTACCGATGCATCGAGGAGCTGTAGCGGGCTCCACGCATCACTTACTAAGTCTAATTCATTCCTCATATGAAAAGGATTAAATGTAACATAAACATTCGTTTTAAAACCAGCATACGAAACATAAATACATTATCCATAAACCTTGAATTTTCTAAAAATGACACATCCACATCCAGTCAAATCAAAAAACCTTCAATACAATATAGATGATTTGTATCATAATAAATCTACTTCAAACAAGTGTAAAATCCATCAAAGGATGTTGACATATATGAAATCAAAACTATTTGAGATAAATATATCTTTTTTCAAATCATTTTAATGTCACATAATATAGAAAGGAAGACATTTAAAGGAATTTTTGAATCAAAGTCTCCTATACCAATTTGAAACTTTGAATGGAATTAACATTTTAAAACAATTATGTGCATATAAATAAATCCTTAAAATCATTTTTGAAAACATTGAAATTAAATAAAAATATTTTAAAAAATAAATATTTAAAACATTTTAAAATTATGTTATAGTCAAATAGACCCTTCCATAAAAACATAAAATATTCCTTTTTATTTTTTTATGAAATATGAAAACTGATGATAAATATATCCCAGTAAATACTTACTCACAAAAAATCTCGGATAATAATGAGATTGAGGAATTAACCCTTACCTTGTACCTTTCCATGATTAAGGGTACATTAACCTCCTATATAATAGTTAAATAATTGTTATTAAATTATACAAGAACCACATACATAAATATGATATCATATATGATCTTCTAACATTGCATTGTTAATAATATTTCAGTAGTATCATCATTTCGGGTGTTAAGGGATTCGTTTTTCTTTATATAATTGGTTATGTAAGTATTGTTTGATATGTATAGGATGTATTTGATTCGAATATATAATGATATTAAGTTATTAAACATTATATTTAATAATAAAATTAAAATTATTCCTGAATGGTTACGATGGGGAAATTAATCTCATCGTGTTCATGGAGAAGGTAATCTGTACGTACGCACGAGCGACAATATCATTTTATTGATGCTGAAATAATATGTAATTGGATGGTATATCATATATACAGTATCATTATAATGTTATATTTATTATTTATATCATTTATACTCATTATTATACCCATCCAAATAATGAAGTGTTTGAATAACAAACTACACCACGACATGGAGAAGGTATGTCATACGTACGCACGTATGGTGACTTTGTCATTTAAAGGATGGATAGACTAACGAATATGGTTGTACCATATTTATAATAAAATCACAGTAAGAATAAGGTATTGGAATTATTATTTTGGTATAGAAACAACAAAGAAAGAAGAATTGGATGAACAAAAATACTTGAAAGAGGGTGGTGAAATTATTACCTCTGCTTCGGGTGTTTCCATTTGATATGATCTAAAGGGATCCTTAGGTTAGATTTAAGATAAATGTAAGGACTCAAGGTTGATTTGAGGAAAATTGGGAGGATATTTCGGCTGGGTTTAGCCGAGGCAAATGGATTTGGAGGTGTTCTTTTGAGGGAAGGGAAAGTTTCCTTTTATAAGACGGGTGAGAGTCACTTTAGGAAAAGATTAAAAGATTAATTTGCTAAAAATTAATATTCTGTTTATAATGGCTCCAAATTAATTTAAATAGAGGATCAAGTGGTTATGTACTGACATACACTAAACCAATAGGTTTTATAGAAGTTTAGGTGACCATTTTAACCTTATATTTTAGATTTAACTCATATTTAAATAGTTTATCTTTTATTATGGCCTCTTTTATTCTTACACTATATGGTTAATAAATTTACTATAAACTTCAAAGTGAACCTTAAGTGGATAATTAATGACATATATAATATTATTTTATCACTTTTGAAGAACCATATATTATTTTGAATATTATATCAACCAATAATATAGTATTTGTTTTAAAAAATAATTAATGTCAATTTTTACACTATTTGGATTTTTTTGAAAGTCATAAAAACCTTATCAAATCTAAAAATATTTATCTAATAAACTTTAACATGACATATTAACCTAAAAAATTCATTAAAGGCATCATAACTTTTAAATTATATTTATTTTAATATATATAATATAATCTATTTTAATATTTCATTAAATATGTAATTAATACATCATCATTGTGTCATAAATAAATTTAATTATTTAATCTATAAAAATTATATGTAAAAAACCATTATGTAGGAAATCATTTTATATTTATAATTAATATTTATAGTCGAATTTATGTTATGTATATCCTTATATTAAATTTTTTTTAGTTAATAAACATTGAATTTAACAATTTTAACTATTTTTTAAATAAATAATAATAAGTGTCCTAAACTAATTCAAGTGGAACTAAAGGATCATATTTTATTAAAATGGTTTTTTGGGTCTAATTATGTTTATAAAATAGAATTAGGACATGTTTTAGGATAATTATAATATCATTTTTACCATTAATTACCTTATTTACTTTTAACTATGGTAAATAAAAGTCAAAAGTTACTCTTCACCAAAAATTATTTTCATCTTATTGAACCACATTTTAATTACTGATATTAACCATCTCTATCTCTGATTTTTGAAATTCAACTCACAGAAGAGGTAAAATTATGTTTTATGATAATTGTCAAATGCTCCTAGAAGTTAGGAAAAAGGCAGTAAAAAGTTCAATAAAATTTTATATATCTAAACTTATTATAAAATGACTCAAATGAATTAAATTAAAAATATATAGTAATTATGTATCTATTTTTTCATAATTTAATTTAAAATAAAATAAGTAATTACTAAAATAAAAAGTTAGTTTTAAAAAATAACCTAGTGTTTTTTTACTATTCATCAAAAATTGAAAACTTTCAGAAAAATACAAAAACATTACCTTAAGATAATTTTGAAATTATGAATTCCAAAATTAATTCCATTTCACCAAACTCAAAACGTTTTTGTTTCATTTATTAATTTAAAATTTAATTCCTGTTTTCAAAACAGAAAAGCGGGTTTTTAAAAAGTAAAAAATATCAAAAGATTGACTTGTATTTATGTCAAATTTAAATGTGAAATTACTTATAATTTCCAACATTGTATTGAATGATAAAAACATAATTTAATTATACTTCCAAAAATGTAAAATGTATAATTTATAAAAATAAATTATTTTGATTAACAAAGTTGTTTTCTGTTAAAATTTAGTATTTTTCACTATTCACCCAAATATGAATGTTATCATAAAACACGAAAAATGTATCGAAACAAGATTTTTTATGTCCCCATTCTAAATAAGAAGTTTATTTTTTCAAATTGAATATATAAAGGTGTAAAATATTGGATTTAAAAAAGGTTATCCATTTAAAGGCTGTAAAATTTCATTTTCTAAAAAATACTTTATCTAAAAAATGAATTTTTTATTATATTATGTCTATGGAACCAATAAAATGGATGTTAAAATTATATGGAATATATAAAATTCAAAATTCAGTAAATACTATTCAAAACCACTTTTGAATGACTAGTTTGGTAAGTCATGGTGCGCTTGAACTTGGTGTTGCGTATAGTGAAATTTATTGAATTCATTTGAAAAAATAATGTACTATGAAATCTTTGGTTGTTACATCCTTAGTGATTTTTAAGAGTTATTCTAAAGGATTATTTCTTATAAGGTCAGGATATTGTAATAGATAGACCATTATATAGATGTATCGTATTCATTACATATTCCATTGTTACAATCTTTTTAATCTACTTTTTGTTGAGGATTATATTGGGTGTGTTTTTGTAAATTTATGATGTTTTTGTGTGGGTTTAGGGTGGTGCATGCTTTCCACATGGTTTTACCAAATTGTAAACCCAACCCTAAAAAATACAAACCATGGGAAAGAGGATTATTTAACGGTTTGAATCATGTTACCAAAACCATTTTCTCACCCATGGGAAACCACAAACCATAAATAGTAGGGGTGAATGATTAAGGCATCTTTATTTTTATAATCATTTGACTATTCTATGAAACTATTCACGTAGAATTTTGAATCCTTCAATTTTAAATTAATGAAATCTGAACCCCAGTATTAAATCCCTAATCATTACCTCTCAACCTAATACAGTTTCTTTATCTATTGGAGTCTCTCGAGAGGATTCGTAGGATCCTAAAACAACTTCATTTTCAAATCATAAACGGAATTGATGGAATACAACTCTCTTTAGTAATGTTTCTCTTTGTAGATATCTTCATATATATCGTATATTTCTTCCCCTTTTGATATGTATGAATCCACTTATTGAGGATAAATTTGGTCTAGGTATTTATGGATAATTTTCTATTGGATATTGATCCTAGGTTTCAGATTTAATCTTCTTCCCTATTTTATTTTGGATAATCTAACTTTTATTATGGGAAAATGTTGGGAAATCATTCATGAACAATCCTATGGTTGGTGGAATACATTATTATTCCCATATTATTGGTAACAATTTGTGTTTGTAGTTATACCGTTTCATTTATATGTTGTGAAATTTTCATAAATAAGAATGGAAGAATTGAATTTTTAGGAAATGTTGTGTCCAAGATATGATCCCATTGGATCCATTTGAGATTATGAGACCATTGTTTATGGAATCCCATGGGGTATGCATGGTTTCCATTAATTTAAAATTACAAGATGAAATTGTGGATGTAAAGGGGTTATGAAATTAATCTAATTGTTAATGTGTTGGAATGATAAAAATTTTAAGGATTAATTTCATAACACATAAATGTTATTGATATAATAGATTATTGGTGATATTTTTGTTGAACATGAATGTGAAGATGAATGTTAACCATTTTTTTAATGATTTATAAGAAAGTAAGAGATGTTAAACATTTATATATATGTGTTTTAATGTGAATAATGAGGATATGGTGATATAGTAATGATCCATGTTCCAATGATGTGAAATGATGCTGATCTAGTCCCCTAATTCATGAATGTGAATCAGTGTAAGGCTATTCTCTATATATGTATAATTTCGGTGCTAGACAAACTCACTATGTACTCATGATATTGAGGCAGGACTTCCTCTATATGTATCTATTGTAACAATACCTATACTGAATCTCCATGTTATATTAATGAAATAGGAATTAAATTGAATAATGAGATTTCGGGAAAGTGTAAATTGTGAAATCCCTATATTGTATGTTTTATAATCTTACATGGGCCAAAGCATGTATGATTTCTTTGGGATAAATAGTGAAACATAGAACCAATACGGTTTATTAAATAATTGTCAATTATAAACATGTTTACTTTTATTTCTTTTTCTATTATTCATTATACAACTGCATACACATTCATAATATGAATATTGAATTATTCACCATTGGTGGTGGCCTACAATATTTTACGCACACCCAACACTATCTATCAGTTAGAACCTAAATAGTGATTGTTTTTTGTGGTATGTAATACAGAAAGACCCCTAATTAGATGGTTGATTTGGGATTCTGGATGAAGCTAGGATGAGGGAACTGGAAGTGATGTGGAGACCTACTTGGGAGTTTCTATTGTGTTTTTATTTATGGATTTTCTTTAGATACTTGAATAACATATCCCTAAAAATAGTATCAACTTGTGGAATATGAGAATGTAAACCCGATTTCATGTAATGAACTGGATTATGGCCTATGTATGTGGATCCCAGGTATGGATATAAAATCGTTCATGGTATCAAACATAGTTTTCTGATTTAATAACATGGTATATTACATTATTTCCTTCATAAGTAATTTCACCCTTTAAATTTTATATTAAATACTTCAATAAAATTAATTGAGGGTTATTATGCTTCACCACTTCTTCTGATTTCCAGGTTGCTACAACAAATGTGTTCTTTCACTATAACACATTGACCTGGTGAGTTGTATTGATCGACAGAATAGTTCTTCTATGATATACGATATTATTCGTCTACTAATCGTATGGAATTTTTTTTCAATAATGGTAAATCATATATATTCATCACATATGAGGTGTATAGTATTTACATACACAAGATGGATATAAAAAACACATCATGTGCTTTTGACTGGCTAGGTGGAAGTGCAAGATGATAGGGCATCGATCTGAGGAATCCATGTTTATCGAAGGATATGATGTGTCTATGAATAAGCTTTACCTTCTTATCTAACCTCATGAATATCTTCAATGGATATATACAATGGAACACTTTATCTATGACCTAAAAATCAAGTTCACTTCAAAGAATTTATGAATAGATTTTCTGTCAAATTTTATTAGATTTTATATGGTGTTGTATGGGTTGAACTTTCTCCATCCTATTATAAAAAATATCAAGTCCCATCAGCTTCTTCTCTCCAACATTATCCAATAATTTTATAGTATTAATCATCTTCTAATGAAAATATTCTTTAGGTTACATTTGAATGAAATAATGGATGTTATCATTTTATAATAACTCTACTTTGGGATGTTTAAGAACCAACAATACATATAAATTACAAGAACAAGAAATCCATATATCATCTATGGTTTTTATGGTTATCCTAGATTGACCATTTATATGATTATTTTAAACAGCACTAAAACTGAGTTTTGTGTCCAACTCATAGTAAATTCATCTCAATAATCTCTAGGTAATCATTAGATCTTGATTATATACAATAGACTGTGTAACACCATGATATCTTACATCATACCTTATAATTATCAAAAAATGTCGGTCTAGAGAGAATTATCCCATGATAGAAATTAAATGTTATAACATTATTCAATGACTTACTACCACCAAGCTATAATTATTCCCCATTGGTGTCCTAGATATCCCTAAAATAAAATAAATGGATTCCTGTTCTCATTTAAATAATGGTATGGGAAATAGTTCTATCATACCCATTGAATTTATTCATTCAGTCTTGACATGTTGGAACACCAAGAATGGAAACAAAAACTCTACAATATCCTGTTTATTTTTATCCGAAATAATGTTTTTATTCAAATATCTATACATATTAGTGAATCATATTATAATAGAAAAAAATTATCTATTTACATAATCCAAAAACCTCTCATTTCATCTATGGTATTATTGTGATAATAATATGATCCATGTAATGTCCCAGATCCGGGTGCCACTCCATGGGTTCCCCGAACCCGATTGGTCAAATGACCTTAAGCGCATTTCCCCAAATGCCAGAGGCTGCCAACTAGCAGCGAGGGACTAGGTTTGATAGTGGGGAAACTATTCCATCTTTTGACAAAGTGTAGCATAGCGAAAAAGAAAATAACATACAACAATGAAAGCAGTAAACAATGTGAACTAGAAATGAACAACTACAGTACAAGATAACCAACAATTATATATAATGATTCAGTATGTCTTAAATTCTATGAAAGCAGCAAAAACAGGATACCCTGTAATACAATACAATACAATGCAATGTACAAGTTACAGCAATACAAAACAAGAAGAGTAAACAAAACGTAGCAGCATCAAAAGCAAAATGTCAGTCCCATGATCACTTACTCCTCCTCTACAATCATGTACCTATATAGGGACCCTTTCCTCTGTCAACACCTGCAGCAATATAGTATGTTTGGGCCGAAGACATGAACCTAACAAGGTGTGAGAAATAAATCCCTATAGGCAACCACCAAAGGCCCGTGCCCAACTGTCAGTGAAAATGTGAAACAAAAGTGTGCAGAAATAAAAGAAGTAAAATATTAAGTACTCAAAAGTAACTATCATTACCAGTTTCATTGACATTTTAATTATTACATATCAATTCAATATAATTTTATTATATGTTATCAATACTATGCCTCAACCATCATTCTCTTATATAGTGCCACATCAAAAATCACAACAGTGAAAAATTAAATGCACCTTTCCCTTATGTTAACTAGTGCCATGCCCTCATGGTAAACAGAAACTTTCCCTCAAGTCATTCGGAACTTTTACCTCAGGACTTTCCCTCAGGCGAAACAGAATTTTGCCCTCAGGCCAAAAAGAAACAAAACCCTCAGGTGAATAGAATCTTTCCCTCAGGCTAACAGAACCATGCCCTCAGGCTAATCGAAACATTTCCCTCCGGCCTTGCCCTCAGAAAAAACAGAAGTAGGTAACCGATCCAATCCCAACACATAGAAAGAATTTATATAAATTTTCTCTCAGGAAAATCAATGCACAAAATAATCATGGCATACCCTTGGGTATCCTAGCCAAATGGCTAAACAGAGGAATGCACCCATGAGGTGGTCCTAGATCCAAGCAGTGATCCCAAACAATAGTTATACATATTCATTAAACTACATATGAAATTATAGATATATAGTAACCCAAGGTCTCGGCCATACGAAACCCCAAACATGGGCACGCAGCACAGTGGTACACAAAACACACAGTAGTTAGTATTTAAACACCAGAACACCTACCTCAATCGTCTCTGATCGGTATATGTGAATGATGCCTCCTGAATCATCCAAGAACGACATAGATCTGGGATAAGAGAATTTTCATTCAAATGTAAATAACATCCCTTAGAGGAATAATTGGTATGAATAGCACAAGGAGAAGGGAGGGCTTACCCGTATAGTCCCAACGTGATCGACGGAAGCGGAAACGGATTCTTGGTGCACGGTCGACTGATCTCTATAGCTCTGGCTGTGCACCCGAGCTCCAAATGGTGTTCTAAGCATCCAGTATGAACAGAGGAGGCTAATGACCATTTTATGCGAAAAAAACATACTACATGGTGTGTACAATCAAGTACATGGCGTGTACTTTTCTCGTTTAACTGTTCCTCTAGAGGCTACTTTTTCCACCACCAAACTGTCCAACTGTTGACATGAGTACACGACGTGTATTCTCGATTATATGGAATGTACTGTCGCTCTGCTGGCAGTTACCTCGACCACCTTACTATTTACCTACCGACTGAATACACTGTGTGTAAATTCCATATACACAGCGTGTAGTCAGTTTTTACACCCTTCATTGCTGACAGGCCTACATGCCCTATGTACCCATCCCACACGGACAAAGTACACAATGTGTGGAAAAGTACCCGTCTTGTAGTCACAAAATTTGGGATTTTTCTCCATTTTCCTTATTTTCTCAAAAATACTTAAGGAAAAATAAAAAAAGAAACCCATACCTCAAGAATAAGAACAAAGTTCTTACAAACTTTCCCCCTTAAATAAATTCATTCCCAAATTTCCCTTCCTAGGGTGGTGAAGATAAAGCTCATAACAACTCTAGCCACTGAGCACGTATATCGGTCTCCCACTCCCAGGTTTCATCCTGCACTCGGACATTCAACCGTAACGCCCATATGAGATGAACTAACCAGCCTTGGAGAACCTTCAAGCTCCTATCAACGATACGAATTAGATGATTTTCAAAGGATGCATCAATCCAAAGCTCAACCTCCTCGGTCTGAATGGTAACAGTGCAACTGAGATACATGGAAGACGTCGTGCATTTCCCGGTACCTCTATGGTAACTGCAACCGATAGGCAACCGGCCCGACTCTATCTAGAATCAAAAACGGCCCCACATTCCTCGGTGAAAGTTTACCTTATCTCCAGATCGGCCTATGTCCCAACCTCGGTGAAACACACAAGAAAACCTGATCCCCGACCATGAACTCCAAGGGTTGTCTATAGAGATCGGCATAATATTTCTTATGAGACTATGCGGTAGCCATCTGCTTCTATATCAATTGGACCTTCTCTAATTTCTCCTGCACAAGGCATGGTCCTAGAAAATCTGACTCACCCGCCTCTAACTAGAACAAGTGTGATCGGCATGGCCAACCATATAAATCCTCGTAAGGTTCCATCTCAATAATTGCATGAAAACTTTTATTGTAGGAAAAATCAACTAGGGGTATATGCTTCTCCCATGATCCCCCAAAGTCTAGGATGCATGCGCGCAACATTTCCTCAAACACCTGTAACGTACGCTCTGACTGGCCATCGGTCTGAGGGTGGTAAGTTGTGCTAAGAAGCACCTGAGTACCCATTTCCCCTTGAAAACTCTATTAGAAATGAGACGGATAGTGGGCGTCCCTATCCGAAATGATAGAACGAGGGACCCCATAAAGACGTACTACCTCCCAGATATACAAAATTTTAAGCTTCTCAACACCGAAGGTCTCCTTGATCAGCAAAAAGTGAGCTACCTTTGTGAGTCTATCCACAACAACCCACACAACATCATTTCCTCGAGGTGACCCCAAAAACCCAGTCACGAAATTCATCGTGACATCATTCCATTTCCATTCTGGAATGGGTAACTGTTGTAACTGTTCGGCTGGCCGCTGGGGCTCCACCTTCACCTGCAGAAAGGTGGAACATCTCGTAACAAAACTAGCTACCTCTCTCTTCATACCTGGCCACCAATACTGACATCTCAAGTCATGGTACATCTTGGTGACTCCAGGATGCACTTCCCAAGATGAAACAAGAAACTCCCACATCAGATCCTCGCGTATATCCCCAAAAACCCACAATCATCCATGGAAACACAGTACCTCATCATCACTTATCGTTCATCCAGGAGGAGGGTCCTCACTTGCCACCGGCTCCCGTAGGACTAGGCCTTATGAATCTGATAGTTGTCTTATCCTCACTCTATCCAGGAGGGTAGAAGTCACAGAAAAGGAAGAAATATAGGCCAACCACTGACCATAGTGCACCTCCAAATGCATTTCAGATAACAAGGCCACAATCTACCACTCACCACTAGCCTCATGCAATTCCTATATCTAAGTCCTCCTGCTTAGTGCATCAGCAACTGTGTTACCTTTACCAGGTGTATAGGCATGCTAAAAATCAAAGGACTGAAGGTATTCAACCCACCTTCACTGTCTCAAATTCAAGTCACACTGGGAAAAGATGTAATGAAGACTTTTGTGGTCAGTGAAAACCACAAAATGCTCTCCCAAGAGATAATGTCTCCAACAGCTCAACACATGAACAACCCCATCCAACTAGAGATCATGCTTCAGGTAATTCATCTCATGTGGCCTTAACTACTGAGACCCATATACAACCACTCGATCTCCCTACATCAACACTGCTCCCCTCCCAATACCTGATGCATCACAGTAAACTGTATAGCTCTTCCCTTGCTCTGGAAGTATCAGGACTGGTGCTGAGGTCAACCTTCCCTTCAGATCTTGAAAGGCATTCTCACATGTTTCTGACCAAACGAACTTCACACCCTTCTTAGTCAAACCCATCAACGGTGCTGCTAAGCGGGAGAAGTACTGTATAAAACTCATGTAGTAACCAGCCAGCCCCAATAAAATTTGTATCTCAAACACGTTCCTCGGATGCTCCCAGGAACTCAATGCTCTCACTTTCTCTGGGTATCATGAAACTCCTTCCTCTGAGATTATATGACCTAGGAAGTGTATCTAGTCCATCCAAAAGTGGCACTTTGAGAGCATAGCATATAGCTGATGCCCTCTTAGTGTACTCAAAATGATGTCAAGATGGGTAGCATGGTCGTGTCAAGTGTGAGAGTACACCAAGATATCATCCACGAAGACTACCACAATGAAATCCAGATAAGGCTGGAACACATGATTCTTTAGATCCATGAGAACTGCTGGTGTGTTCGTGAGTCCAAACAGCATAACCATGTACTCTTATAGACCATATCTGCTCCGAAAAGTTGTAATCATTATGTCTGATGGTCTAACGCGTAACTGGTGATATCCAGATCTCAAGTCAATCTTCGAGAACACTCATGCTCCACGAAGTTGATCAAAGGGAAAATCGATCCTCGGCAAGGGATATCAGTTCTTAACCGTCAACTGGTTCAGCTTCCGATAATCCACATAGATTCTGAGGGTAACATCCCCCTTCTTCACAAAAAGGACTGGGGAACCCCAAAGAGAAGTACTGGGTCAGATGAAATTGTTTTCCTGTAACTCCTCTAACTGTCTCTTGAGCTCCCGCAACTCTGGTGTATCCATCATATAAGGAGGAATGGACACCGATACTGCTCTTGGAATAAGATCAATTTTAAAATCCACCTCTCTCTCTGGAGGTAGAACTGAAAAGCCGTCTGGGAAGACATCCCTAAAATGATCAACCACTAGAGTTAAATCATGCTGAGAAGTATGCTGGTCATCTAGATATAAACTCACAATCTGGGTTGTCACACCACCTCACAATGATGCTTAGGTCCATCTCAAGTCACCTGGACATCCCATTCACCTTTGTATAGAAACCCTCCACCCTCTGGTGACGTGAAACTCACCCTGCGATGATAGCAATACACAAAGGCTCGAAAGGGTACCAACCAGTCCATACCGAGAATGACATTATAACCTATCATCTCTATGACATAGTGGTCCTATAGAAAGTGACACCCACCAACCTCTAGGTAGAACTCCCTGTACTGACACACACTAGCTGTTCAAGTTCCCAACAGAGTGTCAAGATTCATAAAATTAGAAGAATAAGAAACACAGAGCCCAAGGATCTCTACAACGGGCGGAGATATAAAGCTATGTGTAGCACCCATATCGAAAAGTAAAGAAGACAAAACATAAGCAACTAGAATATTTCCTCTGATAGTGGAAGGTCCGGGATCCTGCTCCTGCTGGGTCTGTTGCACTGTATATGCTTGCCCAGTGCTGTGACCCTGAAACATAGTCTGGCTACCCTGAGCTGACCCACCCTACTATCTCTGAGATCCTGGTGTCTTGCTACCTTGTACACGACCACCACCTATGCATTTACGTCATGACGTATCCCAATTTATCGACTGGTAAGAAGCTACCAGTCCTGGTACCGCACGCGGAGTCTGCACAGAAGCCCTCTCACTAGCCACTAGTAGGAACTCCCTGCAGAACCGCTGAAGATGACCCTTCTTTCCGTAAGTTCGGCACTCCACTGGGTCACATGGATACTGCAGTCTCTTGTTCCCCTCTTTACCACACTGTTAGAACATTACCAGATCACATTTAGAAATACTCTCGCTAGTACTGCCACCATGAGAGAAATTTTTCTACCTCTTCCTCTTACTTTTAAAAATTGTACCAGAAACTGGTGCTTAACCACACTGGCCTACACCAATAGCTTCCCGCAAGTTCCTCTCAGTAATCAGTGCCTGGTGCAAAATAGCATGTACTGTAGGAAACCTGAAAATGTTCACCAGCACTTAGATGTCATACCAAATACCATCCTCAAAGCGTCCAGCCCTCAACGCCTCATCAACCACTAGAATAGGGGTAAAACACTGATGCTCGGTGAAGCGGGCAGAATAATCCATCACCGACATGGCACCCTACTGGAAATTCAATAACTCTCAAGCTCGATCTGCTCATAGACTCTCAGGAATGAAACAGTCATATAAGACTTCCTAAAAATCATCCCACACCATGTCTCTGTCATGCTTTGACTGGTTGGTAACATCCCACCACCTGTTGGTGGAATCATGCAGCATGTAAGTAGTGATCTTGACCATCCACACTAGAGGCATATCTAGATGCTCGAATATCGTCTACATCGATTCCAGCCATGACTATGCAACCTATGGTCTTCCAACCCCTGAAAACGTAGGCGGATTCTGCTATTGGAATATACGTGTCAGCTCTGCCATAGATGTGGCAGCCTGCGGTGCTCCCTAGAAGGTCTAAAAAAACAGCATGAAGCCTTCACAGAACTGCGCATCAGCACCTGTGTCCAGTATAACTGATGGCGCCGCATCTGGCTCAGCTAGAGGATCCATTGGTAGCCCATGGGATAACATATATGGAGTATACCTGTTGTTTCTCTCCTGTCTAACAACTCGAAGTCGTCTCGGTGGCATGACTCTACAAGGTCAAACACATTCCTTAAATCAAGATTATCAAAGACTGCAACTAGGAGACCAAGAAGGGAATTGGAGAACAAAATCATTAAAGATTTACAAAACATGACTACATAGCGTGTATAAATACTACACGATGTATTTTGACTACACATCCACATGGGCGTGTAATCCAGCTAAAACTAGTCATGTAACACCCCAAACACAAAGCGTGTTGTCCACACACACGATGTGTACTTGAATCCCCCTTTCCTGCCTGAGTCCTTACACATTCCTTAGCCACACAGATCTCCTTTAAACAAAACTACATAGCTTGTAAGGCTTAATTTACAACTACCCGTGTTGTTAGTGACATGGATGACCACTCAGCTGGCACAAAACGCTGTGTTACACCTACACATGGCGTGTACACCACTCCGTCTTCCCAGCCACATGGCCAGGTCCACACGGTCTTTCCCCGGTCAAGACTACACGACGTGTCCCATAGGTACACGGCGTGTTTGGAAAGAGTTACCACCGAACTGTGTTTTTTTGCTACATGGTCGGGTCCCCAGGTTACACTACACAATGTGTTCATTATTGACATGTTGTGTACAAGAAAATATTTACTCCGTCCATGTTGTTAGTTACACGGGTGGACACAGGGTCCACACAACTTGGCGTGTGGAATAACTACATGGAATATGCCCTCTAGAACTTCCCCATCCCATGTCTCTCCACACACATCCAATGAAACGGTTAGCTACTACACGTCATGTACTTAGGGTACACGGCGTGTACTCAAATTTTTTTCTCTTCCTCCTGAACAGAAGAATACAGGGCGTGTAGTCCAAACTAAACGACGTGTATTCTGGGTTTTTCCAAATAGCAAGCCTTAAAAACTTCTCTAGAACCCAAAAAACACTGAAACCAACACATAAGTGCCAAATTCCGATCTATGTGGGCCCATACTCCCCATGAATCAAAGTTTGGCATCTTATGCATGTTATAACAAGATAAATAGTCAATGATACACCAAATTCTGGTCAATGAGGGCCCATACTCTTCAAGAAACAAAGTTTGACATTCATTTTATATGCCTCATACATCAATACCCTATCAAATAGCATGTATTTATCAAATCATCTTTCACAACAGCATGTTTTTCTAGCACAACAACTATCACAACAACATGCAATTTCTTAATGCACCTATGTGGCATGAAAAAAGGCACGACATGTGATTTATAGCATGTGCCAAAATGATGCATGAGATGGAATACCTTAATCTAATTGGGTGGTGAATAAATAGAACCCATGTATAAAATAAAAATATTACACCACAAGTGCGTCACCCAATGGTGAAAATCAAATCATCTGTAAAATTGGTAAATCAGAAAAATTGCAATAACGAAGGTAGATTGGATTTTCCATATACATGGGTTATCTACTCTTGAGCACAACTTATTACCAACTACCCTATCTGTCATATCCCTGACTAATGCTCCAAACTGTAAGTCAAGGAAAATAACTCCTCTGATACCTCTTTGTAACATCCTAGATCCGGGTGCCACTCCATGGGTTCCCCGATCCCCATTAGTCACATGACCTAAAGCGCATTTCCCCAAATGATAGAGGTTGCTGACTAGCAGTGAGGGCCTAGGTCTAATAGTGGGAAAACTATGCCCTCAGTTTTCAAAGTGTAGTGCATCGGAAAAGAAAATAACATAGAAAATAAGAAGCAGTAAACAATATGGACTAGAAATGAACAACTACAGTACAAGATAACCAAGAGTTATATATAATGACGCAACATGTCTATATTTCTATGAATGTATCCAAAACAGGATACACTATAATATAATACAATACAATACCATATACAGGGTAGAGTAAGACAAAACAAGCAAATTACACAAAACGCAACAGCATCGCAAGCCAAAGCTCGGTCTCATGCACTCCTACTCCTCTGCTACAATCATGTACCTGTATGGGGACCCTTTCCCCTATCGACACCTACATCAATTTAGACTGTTTGGGCCGAATACATGACCCAAACTGGGTGTGAGAAATAAATCCCAGTAGGCAACCTCCAAAGGCATTTTCTCAAATATTAGTGAAAATGTGCAACAACTGTGTATAGAAGTAAAAGTAGTAAACTAGTAAGTACTCAAAAGTAAATATCATTAAAAGTTTCATTGCCATTTTAATTGTTACTTATCAATTCAATATAATTGAATTATATGTTCACGAGACTCATCCTCAGCTGAAATTCTCCTATATAGTGCACAAAAAAATCCCAATAGTGAAAATTTAAATGCACCTTTCCCTCAGGCTAACTAGTGGTATGCCCTCAGGGTAAACAGAAACTTGCCCTCAGGGCATTCTGAACCTTTCCCTCAGGACTTTCCCTCAGACGAAACAGAATCCCTCCCTCAGCAAAAACAGAAACGAAACCCTCAGGAGAATAGAATCTTGACCTTAGGCTAATAGAACCACGCCCTTAGGCTAATCAGAACCTTTCCCTCAGGCATTGCCCTCAGGAGAAACAGAAGTAGGTAACTAGGCCGATCCGAACACATAATAAGAATTTATATAAATTTTCTCTCAAGAAAAGAAATGCACAACATAATCATGGCATACCCTCAGGTATCCTAGCCAAACAGCTAAATAGTAGAACGCACCCCTGCGGCGGTCCTGGATCCAACCAGTAATCTCAAAAAATAGTTATACATATTCATTAAACTACCTGTGAAATTCTAGGTATTTAATTACGCAAGACCTCGGCCATATGACACCCCAAACATGGGCGTGTAGCAAATTGGTACACAAAACACACAACAGTAAGAATTTAAACACCAGACCACCTACCTTGATCGTCTCTGATCGGTATACGTAAACGACGCCTATTGAATCGTCCAAGAATGATGTAGATCTAGGATTAGAGAATTCCTGTTCAAACTTAAATAACATCCCTTAGAGGAATAATTGGTAAGAATAGTGCAAGGGGAAGGGAGGGATTACTCCTACGGTCCCAATGAGATCGACAGAAGCGAAAACGGGTTCCCAGTGCGCGGCCAGATAATCTTCATATCTCCAGCCTTCCTCCCAAGCTCTAAATGATGTTCTAAGCATTCTCTATAAATAGAGGTGGCTACTGCACGTTTTAAGAGAAAAAAAACAAAATACATGGCGTGTACTCTCAAGTACATGATGTGTACTTTTCTCATTTAACTGTTCCTTTGGAGGCTACTTTTTCCACCACCAGACTATTCACTTGTCGACATGAGTACATGGCATGTATTCCCGATTACCCTACGTGTACTGTCACTCCGGTGGTGGTTACCTCCACCGCCTTACTATTTACTTTCTGACTAAATACACGACAGGTAAATACCCCATACACAATGTGTAGTCAATTTTTACACCCCTCATTACTGACAGGCCTACACGCCCTGTGTACCCATCCCACACGGCCAAAGTACACGACTTGTGGAAAAGTAAACCGCGTGTAGTCACAAAATTTTGGATTTATCCCCATTTTCCTTATTTTCTAAAAAATAGTTAAGGAAAAAGGAAATGAAGAAACCCGTACCTCAAGAATAAAAACCATGTTCTTACAAGACACAAACAATAATACTCTTTCTTTAGAGAATTTTAACACTAGAATACTCATTACCTAATCCAATAGCACATCATCATCTTGTTGGGCCTCATTGATCACCTCATGAATAGATGAATGATATGTTATTTGGGAAAGGTATGAATAATATCCTTATACTATTAATATATCCATCCTTTTCAAGTCTATGTGAGTTTTATCCTTAATTATAAATATTGATAAAATTGTCATATTATTTATACATAATGAATCTTATACATTTTTCTTTCCCATGAAAATATTTTATTGAGATGACATAGTTTTTTTATCAAATTTAACAATATCCTATATGTGATGTTATATGAAATATATATATGTATATATATTAGGATCTTGTGATCTGTATATATTTCATATTTATCCACATAAAGACATATTTCCCATATCATAAATACAATAATCACTGATGAAAACTCTATGTGATGCATGAGATATTAATTAAAATGAACTTTAAATGTCCTTGAGGAATAGTCCCTCACTCAATACTTTTTTATTAGAATATAAATCCATATAAAGAACAAAAAGGTTACACAAATGAGGGTTCTGTAATGACTGGTGCATTTGGTGGCTTCTTTTTTAACAGCTTAATGCACTGATCACAATCACTGGTCTATAAAAACAATACTCACATCCATGTTAGCTTGGTTATTTATTTCTGTAATTATGAAAAAAATTCAAAATCTATTGGTAATAACTAGATAATACATTGAAGCTAATAATATCCGCTAAATATATTTGGTCATGTGGGTCCTTAATTTACATATTATTTGAATGGTCCAAAAATATCACTTATATAGTGATAATATTCCTTATGAATTGTACTACCTTCACCTTGAACCCTTAATTTATATACATTTTATATAGATTGTCCAATGGAAAAAAAATTATCATAGTATTCAATTTCTCCTCATCATCCTCCTTGAATTTGGAGTGAATCATAATATCATATATAAATACTAGAATTTTTTTTCAATGTATTCTCTAAACACACTATTAATTATATACATATTTTTTTTATCATTTGTTATTTAAAAAGACATCACCATAATGTCATATTGTCTATAACATGTTATGAAAGTATTTCTTTTGGAATATCATCAATCATCACTATTAATTGGGAGTAACCTAACTAAAGGACCACCTTAGAGAAATGATTATTTCTATGTATTTGATAAAAATAAAACAATATTTTCAATAGGGTAATCATTATTTATTTTAATTTTATTGAGTATACAATAATTGATATTGAGGCGTATTGACCCATCTTTCTTTTTGATAAAGAGCTTGGGTATGTCACACGGTGAAGAAATCAGGTGTATAAAACGATTCTATAGATTAATCTCTTATTGTAGCATCTTCAAATCATCCAACTAAACAATGTACTTATAATAAAGAGCCATTAATATAGATATTCATCCAAATATAATTTTTACAGAGAACTCAACCACTCCGTCAGGAGGATTCTTAGGCATATCTTCAGTGAATAAATCAGTATAATTCCTCATATTGGGCATATCTCTATAATTATTTTCTCCTTTTTATCATTCATTTGATCTAGATATGAATCCACATAATGTAATAATATCAATTATTTCACAAAATAATCTTGATGAGATTCATCCTCTTCTGTACACTTTTATAAATTTAGAGGGTGAATATGGATGTAGAGAGTGAGATCCCATTCTCAAAAATTACTGATAGATTTATATAAAGTTTTCCAATCATGCAAAAAATAGAATGAATATACACTATAGTAAGTAATAAAATATTTATTAGTACTTTATATCCACAAAAATTTATGTCGGAGGAGTTATATACCTTATATTTAACCATATATCTATTTTTCATTCAAACATTTTCCATAAACCTCATGTTTATAGGTGGTTATTGAAAGATTATTCCAAACCTACAAGATATAAAATAATGTTTTGAACAAGAATCCAAAAGTATGTTTATTCTTTAGTAATGGAAAACAAGAATATTGGTCACCATATAATTATAAATATCCTCCTCAATAGTATTGATAACATATTATCTTCCATCATATCTTGGACTTTGGGGTTATTTTCATTGATTGTCTCTGAAAACCCCTAGAATAGGGAATTGGATTATGTATTGATCGTTATCTTTATAGATTAAACAATGAACGATTTTATGAGTTTTGATTTGAATGTTATTTCATTATTCCAAATTTTTGTTTCTTTTCATTACCCTTTAGTTAAAATTATCTAGATGACCCCATTGTCGACATTTAAAGCTTATCGTGGTTCCCATCAAAATGTTTCTTGGAATCTTATTACTACAGATTTGAAAAGTGGGTTTCCAAGTTTTCTTTCTATAATAGTATTTATCTATTTGTTCACCAAAAAATACCATTTTAGGTTTTTTCTCTAGTCCAATGAGAATAACAGTATTCTTATGTCCCCATGTCAGCATTTAGAGAATAATTGAAAATATAATCATATAAATAATATTCCATAATGTCCACGGATATCAATAGAATTTAAATTAGTTCTTTAAAAATGTAGTACACCTAACCATTTGTTTTGCGGAAAAATCTAGAGGCTTACTCTCCAATATTTGTGATGTTTTCCACATATATCTTCATAAACTAAGCTTACTTTTCTTAAACCCATGGAACTCCATCCCCATTATATTATGGAGTATTAAGGGATAATATTTATTAAAAAATATTTTCATAGGGAATTTCAATTACATTGAATCAATATCCTATTTTGATATCATATTCTTCATCAGTTTTCACCGCTGGTGAGAATCTCCTTCAATTCAATAAAGGCCCAAAATAAATTTGTGTTAATTTTTTGATTAGAGTATAGAGAATAACATCACAATTGAGTTAATATACTTTTTATTAATAGAGGGATGCATTTATTCAATAATGAATGGGGGCCTTCCAATATTAAAAAAGAAAATTCAACAATATCTTTCATAGGAACAAGAGTGCATTGTGAATGGTTCTTGTTATTATTCATAACATGAACATGATGAGATAATACTTTCATGAAGTTATATTCTCACTCTCCTATAAGGTTAGTAATATCATTAGTCTAATTATTACCTTGAATATCATGTTAGTTTTTGGAACAATTAATCATATTTTCATCCCTTAACTAAAAAACAAAAAAAATGATGAGAAAACAGTTACATAAAAATGGAACATATAATTATATAAGGAATAAAATATAAAATATATGTATGTCATATTTTATGGGCCTCCTAGATTAAATAAATTTTATACATGGACATGATTACTATAAGGTCATATAATGTAATTTTTTTCATGTCCATCATAATGGTTCTTAAAGGGTTTGCGAGTTTCTAAACAATATCCACTTGGAGTGTCACAAAAGATATACAGACAGGACAATTTTCATGCATCAAGAGAAATTTGGGCATACCCAATAATCAAATTTTGAGTTGTTACCCCTATGTACAATTATTCTAGAGAAATATCCTCTTATAGTAAAAAAAGAGGGATTTAATTGTATGGTACCCACTCTCTCTATATTTCACTAAAAATATAGGGATTTTTTTTATAAATATCATTTTCTTTAAAATTATCCATATATTTCTAAAAAATTAATTATCATTCTACTTTATAATGGTTAACTAAACTAGAGATTATATACCAACTATTGTGAGCTACAGATTTCACAAAAATTAATCCATGATTTTTAATATAATCATCTAATAACTATAACACAATGATCATGAGCATTATTGTATTTATATAACTATGTTTACATTACACAAAAATGATACATAAATATAACATATTTATATAATTATCCATAATTTAATACTAAATAATTGTAATCTTGGAAAATTATATAGGATAACAATGGGAATACAGGGCAGTTAGTGGTGATCTTGAATGATAAGTAATTGATTAATCATGAAAATAAAATATAACATGTGAGTAGAAGAAATATCATGATATACTAAAAGATAATTGACATGTGTAGTAACATATAAGAATTATATAATGAAAATATTATCATAATATCATGGAATCATAGAAACTATTGAATTAACATATAACATGACATAAGCATGAGTAATGTAAAACATCATATACAATATGATATAATGTCAAAAATACCATATTATATTTTGTTTCATCCACAATACCATACATGATGCCACATGTGACTAATGATTTACCAACTAACTAAAGTAGTATCTGGGTGAACCCATCATTAGTTGTTCATGACTTTTTTTGTTCCAAAAAAATGAGACAATCGTATGGAAAAAACATAAAATTTCACATGGATAGAAAATGAGTTGCATAATCTAGTCTCATATCTGAATAAATGTAAATTTCATAATGAAAGAATTTTATAGATGAAAATAATGAATGTATTACCCCATATACATATGGTAGAGTGAGAAATGTATTTATTTAAGAGAAAAATATATAATATTTATAGACATTCAGTAACATTAAATGTTATTTTCATTGATGAAAAATATTATTTTAAAAAAATTCAAAACATATCGAGGAAAATAAGCATTACACTTTAAAAATAGACTTTAAAACATATTATGCAATATTCATGGAGAATAATGGCTCTGACAATATGAAATTTCATTCATGTTTTATATATTAAATCAATGATCCCATTCACATTTATGGTAAAATTTAAAACTACCACATTTTGAACATGAAAAATAGATTAATTAAATAAAAAAAGTAGACAACAACAAAAATGACCTTAAAAAATTAATTAAAAATATTTATATTAATTTATATTAAATTTTTTAATTAAACACGAGCTTTTAATAGAAATGGATTTCATCCTAAAAGAAAAATCATGTAAATTTCATTCAAAAAAATCTATGTAAATTTATTAACATAGAAGGGAAAATATTAATTTAATATGAAAAGATCATTATCAACCAATTAAAAAATAAAACTAAAGGGATTTATTGGATAATGGTCAAATAATTTACTAAAATGAAAATGCATGCATAAGAAATTCCTGTTAAAATGATATTGAAACAAAACCCTTTACAACTTTAGTAAGTATTAAATTAAAAACACATTAAATAATTAAACTAATTGTAACAAAAAATATCATTAATAATGAAGGAATCATGATATAATATTTAAATGGATAGTATATACACCATTTATAAACAATTAGGAACATAAAAGAACATATTTCCCAAAAGGGATCTTTTTAGATGAAACTCTTAGCAGGAGTATATGATTTTCCATTTATGTGTTTTATCTCATATATGAAAATATATAATAAATACATTTTATCATTAAATTATTTAAAGGCTAAATCCCTTATTCCTAAAAACTAGTAAATATAGTCAGATTATGCGTTGAATGAAATAATTAGTTATGTCTATGTCGTGTGTATTGGGGATGTTCAATTATTAAAATCGGAATGAAATTGGTGTGTTTACCATGGTCAAAATGTTTCATTGTTCCATAATATATAGAATAATAATGATGAAATATTTCTAATTTATAATTTAATTTAATATTTTTTAATAATATATGAAATATGGTCAAGAAAAATGAACTATGTTGCAATTATAGAGATGGTAGGACTTTAATGCACATGAGTAACATTTCCATTTTCCAAATGTTAATAGGGAAAAAATTTACATTATATTATAAATTTTAATGAAGATAATTATTTAATATATATCATATTGTTTCTTGAAATAAAAATATATTTAATATTCATCTAATTAAATTGAAGAAAATGAATCACATTGGTTTGTTAGTCACTAGTCAGCCGTATAAATAACTGATATTATCATTCTTAAATGGTTGGAAATGAATCAATATATATATGATATACTAAAATTATATGAAGATTAATATTTAATGAATATAATATATATACATTGGACTTAGGATAAAAATAGTCATGTGATGTGACTATTGATAATAATTTACATCGATTCTTGTGGTGGTAGTTGCTTGTACACTCAAATGATTGTTTAACATCCCATTTGATGGTGGCGAAGATGGAATTTAGATATGAAATTAACATAATAGAGTCCTATTATATCATATATGTATAATTATATTATTATTTAGGCATTATAGGGAAAAAATGATAGAGTTTGATGATGAAACAAATCAAATATGCTCTGGTAAGAATAATACCTCTTCCTTGGACCACCTCTATAGAATTATTCCTAAAGCATCCATAGATTTACATTCTCATCAATCCAATTCATATAGAATTCATTTAGGAAATTAATTATGTTATTCAGGTATTTCATTAAAAATGAAATGGGTTTTGGGCCTTTGGAAAGGATATGGTGGGTGTTTCACTTTTTTAAGGTAGCATGAGTGTCATGATTGTAACTTCCCAAAATAATTCAATAATGGGATGTCACCCTCATGGAACATGATTTTTAAATTTAAAATACATTACTTAAGGATATCTATGTCTGATAAACAGCTCTAAAATTCAAAATAAACATTTATTAAACTTTTTATTCACTGTGTCCCTTTGGTTTAAATTCCCATGTAAATTGGTTTTCACATTAACTTTGGTAACAAATTTGTACAGTTTTTACTATTCATAATGAAAATAATTACTATGGAAATATTATATAATATTAATTTTTTAATAAATATATTTAATATTTTTTTAATTTCAAGTTATTTTAGTGGAAGAATATATTTTACCATTAACCTCGCAAACTTGTTCAAAAAAATAGTTTGCAGGAATTGCATTTTTTAGGAATAAGATGATTTTATATTTACTCTATGAAAAGTAATATTAATTATATGATTTTAAATTCATATTTATGATTTCTAATATTAATTTATTTTATCTAATGCAACATTTTAGGTTATTTTAATTACATTAAAATGAGATAAATTGTGATCAATATATCAGTTTTCTGATGATATGTTTGAAAAGACTATAAATAAACTAATATTAAAATCCAGTGTAAATTTGACTTAAGTGTAATTAATAGAGTGAAATATCAAAAAATAATAATTTTTTTCTTTTAAATCATTATAAAATAATGAATCTTTTAAATTACTAATTTTATTAAAATTAAATTGATGGTTGACCAAAAGTCTGTATTTTCACAGTATACTAAAATATAATATATTTCTGAAAAAAATAAAAAGAAATTACCTTATGTTATTATTGATATTAATATATATAAATTTATTTTATATTTTTTAATTAGAATTTAATAAATTTTATAGAAATTTATTTTAATATTTTATCATAAAAAAACGTCATTTTTTTTAAAAAAAATTCGAGAGAATAAATGAATTTGTTAAAAATGTAGTGATTATCTTCAAATAATATATATTTTGTGTAGAATATTTATACCTATTTATTTTTTTAAACAATTTTAATACACACTAATTTAATTTAAAGGTTATAATGGTCATATTTAAATAATATTGGTTTGTTTTGGTTTAGCAGTGTGTGTCGCATATGCAATAACATATAGTTTTTCCTTTGAGAATCTTATTTTTGAAACAAGTGTAATTATTATAAAATAAATTCAGTATATTTATGATACTTAGGATATTATTTTAATAACAATATTATATATTTATTTGAGTAAAAATAAGATGCTAAAATTTTATTGGGCATGGGGAAAAATTCTTCTTTGAAAAAACTCCATTTCGTCACCTCTTAAGGATTATAAGGATGGGTTGTTAGGAATACCAACACCCCATTAATATTTACATGAAATTAAAAGTGATTTTTTTCAGGGATTGGTAGATATATATAAGGCTTAATGGTGTGTAATTTTGATAAATGGGGGGGGGGTCCCTTTTATAATTGATTGGAGGGGCCCTTTTGAAATTTCATATAATATTGAATTAAAATAAATAATATTTTATGACCAAATAGATCCAAATATATATAGATATATGATATGATGATTATAAGGTGATATAATCTTATATAATAAAATTTGGATATGTTTGTACGACATATTAACCCTTATAATATTATTATAACCTTTCATTATCACTTTTAGGAAATATAGTAATATAAAAGTGTTTGATATTTAAGTTGTTAATATATTTATTATAAAAGGAAAAAAGACCAATATATTGACCATGGTAGATTTCATCAACCATATAGTATTATTATGTCTTTATATAACTTTTTTCGAATGGTTAAATCATTTATTAATTTATTATTAATTATAAAATATAATTAATGACAATTTTTTAACTATAAATTTAATTTAAAATAAAAAAAATATTTTAATTCAAATTAAATGAATAAAAACCTCATAAAAATTTAATTTTGTTTATTAAAAAATCATAGAACATAATGATTCAGTCAAATCATGTTATTACTCTCATTTTTTAAATCATATACATTATTTTTCTATTAATTGAATAATCTTTGGATTAATGTTTTGTATGTCTTTAAGATAATTATTTTTTCACTAAAATTTATAAATTAATTTTCATGATAAATAATTATTGAACATTAAAATAACTATTTATAACTAAAAATATCGACTTTTAATCCATATATCAAAAATAGTGTAGTTATTAAATGATTGTAATATTTTTTTCTTAATAATATTATATATATTATAGAAGAAAAAATCATGTTCAAATGGGAAAAAAGATATATATTATTAATTTTTATTATTATGGATTATATATAGACATAATGTAAAATTAGTTCAATTGTTATATTTATTTAATAATGCATATATTTTTATATTTATCGTTATTTTCTTGATATAACCTTTACTGATTAACAAAATTTACTAAGGTAAATGTTCGTATTGAACATAAAAAGTTAGAATATATAAAAAATGTAGATCTAATGATTAATATTTTTTAATCCAATATTTAATATTTTAGTCATTAAAGTGTTATAATGTAATTTAAAATTAAAAAGTTATAACACGATGTTAACCAATTTTTCAAAAAATTTCATCATAAGAATATAAGGTTTCTAATATAAATTTGATTATTAAAATCATTTAAAAAACTAAAATGGGAATAATTAACGAAAAATGTCATGAAGGCATTTTAAAATTAATCCATAATAGAATTTTTATTTATTAATACTTTAATAGATAATAGAGATTTTGAAAAAAAATTAGTATTTTCACTATAGATTTGAACATCAGTGTTTAAAAAAAATTAAAATTATAACAACATGATAATTTTGATATTATTATTTTAAAAATTAATTCCCTTTTTTCAAATAAATTTTAAAATAATTTCTTAAAAATAATTATAATATTTTCTTAAAATAATCTATTGACGATTTTTCATAAAATAATTTTTCGGAGAATTAAATGAATTATATAATGACTGAGTTAATATTTTTAAAGAACAAATTAATAAATTATTATTGATTTTTAACATTAAATAATTATTTCATAATTCACAAAACATATTCTTAACCGCAAATCTAATAGTTAAGTTATAACTATCACTTTAATTAATGATATTTTTATAGTATATCCTTGTATATTTAAACTATTGATTTCATGTGTCACAATATAATGAATAATAAAAACAATTTTTTAATAAATATATTCTAAAATATCAAGGTGTTATAGTGGGAATCCACTATTGGTGGGATAAAGGTTGAGAAAAAGAATTCAATAGTCATAAGTAATACCTTTTTCCAACTTCATGTCTTGATATTACTTGTTGAAGGGAACCCACATATCTTCCATGTAGAAACTCTACAGGGAACACATTGGAATGATAGTCACTATATGAATTAAGAATGTATGGAATACAAATATTACTATCATATCCGGAAAATTATCAATTTCTATATAAAATATTCAATCATCGAGCATAATTGACATGTGATGATCATTACACTGAAAAAGTTCATGTATTAATTTTTGGAGGATGAGTCATGTTTAGGGTCTCACATTGGTCTACTCAAATAAATCTGTAGTATGCCAATTCTATCAATGATATAGGCTCACTAGTAGGTCATACAACAATAGGATTATTTATATTTCATTAAATTAAAAGTAGTGTGGGGATACGAATTTGAGGATATTCTCATGGATCATCCACTACCTATTGGTAAAACAATAGATAATGAAATCCCTAATTATAAAATATTTCTCAGTCACCCCTTTTAAAGTATTTTGGAGTTAAATTCTCATAAATAATAAAGGATCCCCATTGATAAAATTCTATATGACCAGAAATAAAATCCAGTAGTTTTAGGTGCTGTGTTTGTCTACCTAGATAAATTTTTTCTTCCATATTCCCTTCCGCATATGGTGGGATTCACAAATAATGATGAATAATTACAATCCATCAAAATTAGAATATATTTATTCCATTAGTTATTGGTAAAACTCTTTTACATTCATCTGGATTTTTAGCATGTTATTAGTAATTTCAATCATCAATATTCCATTTAAAAGTAGGGCTTCATCCCTCTATTCAATCATGTTCATGATATAATTGAATAATTCTCTTTAGATCATACTCTATCCCAACTCCAATGCACATAGAGTGACTGGGATGATGTTTTATCTTGTGCTAAGGGTTTCTTGGAAGATCTTGACTTAGAATAAACATTTATTCCAACCGCGCATCACATTGTTATATCTCTAGTATTCAAATACAACATGAGATAAATCAATGAGTTTAGAACTACTCTGGATCCCACTACACCAATGAACACTTCAAGTGTTTATTCCACAGGATGAAATTTCCCCATGGTGCACGGTAACACCCGAGACTTTTATTAGAAATATTTTGTTTTTATATAAATCATCAAAAGAATCTTTCACTACACACAACACTATCTTGGCTTTCTTTACACGCAATCACGACCTTCCTCGATAGCTTGCGTCGTACACAATACCGACTTTCACTAAACAACGACATGCTATTAAAATATTAATAAAACTAGTCATTATGAATAGTAATACCCACTTTTTGAAATTTTTTAAATTTTATTTTTCAAAATGGACTTCATTTTTGGATTTGGAATATCGAAATTAGCCTAGGGTGAAATTTTGGTATTTTTCTGAAAACTCTCAATTTTTTATGAATAGTGAAACCATTGGGTTACTATTTAAAAACCGACTTTTTATATAAATAATTATTTATTTTATTTAAATTTATTTTAGGTCAAAATTGATACATAATACTTATTTAGGTTCAATGAAATTCATTGGAGTCATTTTATAATAATTTTAGATATATAAAAATTTTATTGAACTTTTCACCGTCTTTTACCAACCTCCTAGGAGAATTTCCAAATTCACATAAAACTTAATTTTACCACTTCTTTGAGTGTAATTTCGAAAATCCGAGAGACACGGTTAATATTGAGGAATAAAATGTGGTTCAATGAGATGAAAATAATTTTTTGTGTATTGTAACTTTTTACTTTTTTTACCACGGTTAAAAGTAAATAGGGTAATTAAGGGTAAAAATGTTATTATTATTACCTAACACATGTCCTAATTCTATTGGATAAGTGTAATTTGACCAAAAACAACCTTAGTAATAAAATATGAACATTTAGGCCCACTTTTATTAGATTAGGACATTTATTATTAATTTATTTAAAGAAGGGTAAAAATAGTTAAATTCAATGTTTAATAACTAAATCATTTTTAATAAAGGGTTATACGTAAGATAAATTCGACTATAAACATTCATTATAAATATAAAAGGATTTCCTACATAATGGTATTTTATTTGTAATTTTTAGACTTTGAATAATTTAATTTATGTATGAAATAATGATGATGCAGTAATTATCTTATTAATGAAATATTGACATAATTGATGATATAAATACCCAAATAAATGTAATTTGAGACTTTTTATGAATTAAAATTATTTTATAGGTTAATATTACATATTGTTACTGATTTAATTAACTTTGGTCTAACTAATCTTTCTGTTATGATTTTCCCAAAAATCAATTAACAAATAGTGTCAAAATTGACATAAAATAGTTTTTAAAACAAATATTATATTATTAATTGTTATTTTATTCCTAAATATATAAGGTTCGGACAAATGACTTAGATAAGGTTATATATATTAATAATAAACAACTTGGGGGTTCGTTTGGCTTGTTATAGTAAGTTTATAAACATTATAGTGTAAGAAAACAAGAAGACACGGTAAAAGTTAAATTATCTAACTTAAAGTTAAATATAAATGATAAGGTAAAAATAGAAACATAACCTTGTATAAATTCTATTGTATTAGAGTATTTATACCCATCCCCACCTTAGCTTCTAAATAAATCAATTTGTAGCTATTAAAAACCGAATATGACTTTACAATAAAATAATATTTTTAGTTTTTTCAAAGGTGCCCCTCTCCTCCCTTATAAAAGGGAACCTCCTCCCTCTATTATCACACCACTTTGAGCCTTCAAGATCGGACAACACCTGACAAATTATCTTCTACACTTCCCTAGAAACATCCCAGAGGTCCTGGTTTTCTTCAAAGATGAATTTTAGTGCCCTAAGAGGAGGTCTCAAAGAGGCGCTTCAAATAAGAGGTAATGTATGTTACCGATTCTTTCAACTTTATTTCTTCTTCCATTTCTTCTTATTTAGTTGTTTCATTATGAAGTAATAACATCCATATCACTCATATACTTATACTTTATTATAAGTATGAAACAACCCTATTTCACCATCTATCCATCCTACGGAAAATGAAATCACCGTGCGTGCGTACGTACGGAATACCGTCTCCACGCGGTGGTGTAATCTATTTCCCACCACCACCTTACTTGGATGGGTATAATGGTGTAAATAATAACTATATATGATTATTGTAAAGTGATATTGATTCTTAAATAGTATAAATACACCCAAGTACAATTCCACGATCATGGTAACGATATCATCGCTCGTGCGTACGTACGGAATACCGGCTCCACGATGTGATGCGACTGGTTCTACATGATTTTCATTGCATAATGATTACATAAATGAATTTAGTGAATAAATATGATATGTATTACACTAATACCATTCTGGAAATGATTTATCTATAACCTAAAAAGAAGAATAAGAATTTATTCAACAAAACACCCATAAGAACACAAAGTAATAAACACCTGAATAACAAGTAGCAATGAAATATTACTAATAAGAAGCTAAGAATATGAACATATATTATATCATAAAAATAAGTATGATTCTGGAATAAGTCAATGAACTTATTCAAATAATTATACAGGAGGTTCGGACACTTACAAAGAATATCTGACCTAAGGTGAGGGAAAATATCACAATCTCATTTTTATCCAAGATTGTTTATACTTTGGTTTTTACTGGGGTGTATTTTATCATACAAAACCATGTTTCCTCAATATGTAATATTATTTCCATCCACCTAAAATGGTTTAAATCCAATATTACCCATCGGTGAGTTTTTAGTAAAAGATATGAAAGGAATATTTTGTCATTTTTCATACGAGGTACTTTTTGACTTTTCCGGCCAAAGTATGGGAAGAATGTTTTTTTTAACTTATACGACATGAATGGAATTTTTAGAAAATTATTTCCATGAATATTCCTTTACAAGTTTTCAAGTTTATTTATAATCAACTTCTTTTAGTTCAAAATTATATGACATGTTATGAAATGAAGATGTTTATGAAGTAGAAAGGATATTTTTCTCATGAATGGTGTTCAAATGTTTTATCAAAATTATTTTCCATCTAAGATAATATAGGGTTCTGTTTCTATCCCTATATTTACATTGATTTGATTATGTTATGATGGAATTATTTTTATTATGTCCTTTTCTCTTATATGGATTATGTTATGATGGAATTATGTTTAAGATTCCCATTTTTATTACATGGGTTATGCTATGATGTATGGTTTATGATTTTGTGGCACACATAAGAATGGTATCATTATGAGATGTGTGGGACCTATATCTCCCTCCAATTCATTGGGTAAATATTTATATCTCATGGGATAGACATGGCTGGAACGGCAGGTTAAACAGGTTCAGTGAAACATGACTGAAATGAGGAGTGAACTCGGTTCAGAAATGGAATTTTTCCGCTAAGATAGTCTTGGAAATGAGTCTTGACTACTAAGAAATGATTATCTATGATTATGTGTGTATTCCACAAAGTTTCATGTTTTAATTTATGATTATTGGGATTACATTTCACTACTATTATTTATCCCATGTTATGAAATTATGATCTCTTTTGCAGGTTAAGATTTCTGAAATGATATGTTCTTATGAATATGGTGTGATTGATATTTCTTTTGTTTACCCTTACTGAGAATTTGAGCTCACCCTTTTGTATGTTTTCTTTCCCCAGGTCATGAAGAAGGTTATTAAGTAGGATATTCCAAAAAGGGACTCTAGATATGATGAAATAAATGGGAGACAATGTAGATGATTTATGAACCAGTTGTTTATGTTTCCCAGTTCCTAAACACACTATACCTATACGGTCCTTTCATGGTTTTGTTATATGTTGTAATAAGTATGCTTCAATTTTGAAGTGTTAACAATGTATTTAAATTATGGGTCGTTATAGTTGGTATCAGAGGAAAGGTATAGTCAACCATTGAAAACTAGGATGTGAAAGCCTTATTAATAACCCTAAGGATATATCTAAGAATAGAACACAATCTTAGTGTTTTAGAAATAGCCATGAACAACCTATGATAAGACCTTAAGTGTGAAATTTTATTCTTGAATATGTGTTTTTTCTATTATAATTAGTGTTGCTCAAAATATTATTCTTGGTTTTAGTCAATGGATGGAACCCGAAGGAACCGTGTTGATGCGGAATGCGACAGGCAGTGCAATGATTGTCCCCCTGAGTAACCAAACGTTATGGGAGGTGGAATGAAAAATATTATAGCCATGATCACACAACTTTCTAAAGATATGAATCATTCAGGACTTCTAAATGACCAATGGAAGGAGAAATATTCTGTTGAATACTTCATGAGGTAGCATCCACCTTCATTCAGTGGGTCTTTTGATCCATTAGTGGATGAAAAATGTATCGCTACCACTGAAAAGATATTTTCAGTTCTTCAATGTTATGAACATGATAAAGTCATCTTAGCAGTTTATCGCTTGGAAGGTGAAGCTGATCAATGGTGGAATCTTATAAAAAATACGAGGCAAAGGGATGAAATTGAATCCATGGAATGAGACGAGTTCAAGAACTCATTTTTCAATAAGTACTTCCCTCGTATTCTCCGAACAAAATGGAGAAGGAGTTTCTTGGACTAAAGAAAAAGGATGATGAATATGTTGGTACCTATGAAGCAAATTTTACAAGACTTTCAAGGTACGCTTCTGGTATTATTATCCAACCCGAGAGTAAGATCGATCGATTATTTAGTGGCTTAAAACCAAGTCTTTGAAGGGCGTTAGCCATAAGGGACCTCAATAGCTACGAGAAAATTGTTCGTTGTGCTCTCAAGGTTGAGATAGAGATTGGAGTAACCCATCAGTCATATGGGTTTGATAAGAAGAGGAAAATTTAATTCAAAGGAAAATCTAAAGATCACACTGAAAAGAAGATGATTTTTCCCTTATTCTCAAAGTGTGGAAAGAAAAATGGAGGGAATTGTCTTAAAGGGACAAGTAAATGTTTCAAATGTGGAAAGGAAGGTCATCAGGCATTTGAATGCTGCAATGATGGGATGAAGATGTCTAGTGATGCGAACAAAGAAAGGGCTACACAGAGTGCACCTCTTACACTTCAATGTTACAAATGCAAGGAAATGGGGCATTATGCCAATCAATGCCCTAATCCAAGGGTTGTTGATGATGATCGATGTCAACAAACTCTTAAGGATAAAGACAAAGGAAAGTCACATGAAATTTCAATCAGCCATGTGGAGTACGATAACGAAGTGGTGAAAGGTACACTTACCATCCACTCTAAAGTAGAAAATGGTTTATTTGATTCTGGATCCACCCACTCTTTTATTTCTGAAGAATTTTCTAAGTTTATCACCATATTACCTCAACAATTAGATGTTGAGTTAGCTGTGACAACCCCTAATGGAACAACAGTCGCATCAAAAGTTTATAATTCGTCTCGATTGAAGTTTGTGGGAAAGTTCTTCCTACCAAACTTGTGATCCTTCCTATAGTGGAATTTGATGTGATTCTTGGCATGGATTGGATTTCTTTATATGTAAGTCATATATATTTCCCAAGAAGGGAAGTCACATTTAATATTCCAGATCAATCTATGATCGTCTATCGATGCAAGGATTAACATAACCTTCCAGTGGAAATTTCTTCCATCTTATGGGTCTTGATTCCACTAAATGAAGGTTATTTATCTAAAATGGTTGGTGAGAAACTCATGATTAATAATATGCCCATTGTATGGGAGTTTGACGATGTCTTTCCAGAGGAATCGCTAGGTCTTCCCCCAAATCTTGATGTAGTTTTTTCAATAGAACTCGTTCCGGGTGCTTTGCCTATTTCAAAGACACCTTATAGAATGGCCCCAATTGAGTTGCAGGAATTGAAGAAGAAACTCTAAGAGAAACTTGATAAAGGATTCATACACCCTAGTGCGTCACTTTGGAGAGCACCAGTTCTGTTTGTTAAGAAGTAAGATGAATCAATGAGACTATGCATTGATTATCGAGAACGTAACAAGATCACTATCAAGAAAAAATATCCTCTCCCACGCATTGATGACTTATTTGACCAACTACGCGGAGCTCAATACTTTTCCAAGATTTATCTTTGTTCAGGGTATCATCAATTAAGGGTAAAAAGGGATGATATACCAAAGATGGCTTTCCGTACAAGGTATGGACACAATAAATTTATAGTGATGCCATTTGGTCTTACTAATGCCCCTGCTATCTTCATGGATCTGATAAATAGAGTCTTTAGAGACTATATTGATCCGTTTTTGGTAGTCTTTATAGACAATATTCTTGTATATTAAAAGAGAAAGGAAGAACATGAAGATCACTTGATAATTATATTTAAGACCCTGAAAAAGGAGAAGCATTATGCCAAATTTACCAAGTGTGAATTTTGGAGTCAAAAAGTTGCATTTTTGGGTCACATAATCTCAAAATAGGGGATATCTATGCATAAAAAACAGTGGTTATCGAAAGATGGTCGAGACCAACAATAATAACTAAGATCTGAAGTTTTCTTGGTTTGGCTGGATATTATCGACGTTTTGTGAATGATTTTTCACAATTATCTAATACACTCACCATGTTGACTCGAAAAGGAGTTATGTTCGTGTGGATGGAGGAATGTGAAGGGAATTTCAAGGAGTTGAAAATAAGGTTCTCTAGTGCACCTGTACTCAAAATTAGAGGAATTCATAAAAAGTCTCAAATTACATTTATTTTGATATTTATAATATCAATTATTATATTATTTCATTAATTTGGTTATTACTGCATCACCATTGTGTCATAAATAAATTAAATTATTTAATGTCTAAAAATTATAAATAAAATGAAATTATGTAGGAAATATTTTTCGATTTCTAATGAATATTTGTAATTGAATTTATCTTATGTATTACCCTATATTAAAAATGTTTTAGTAATTAACCTTTGATTTTAACTCTTTTAACTCTTCTTTGAATTAAATAATAATAAATATCCTAATCTAATTCAAGCGGATCTAAATGCTAATTTTTTATTCCTAAGGTTGTTTTTGGTCGAGATACACTTTTTCAATAGAATTATGACATGTGTTAGGGTAATATTAATATCATTTTTACCCTTAATTACCCTATTTACTTTTAACTGTGGTAAATAAAAGTAAAAAGTTAATATTCACCAAATATTATTTTTATCTTATTGAACCACATTTTACTCTTTAATATTAAATGTGTCTCGCGGATTTTCGAAATTCCACTCACAGAAGTGGTAAAATTATGTTTTGCGTGAATTTCCAATTTCTCATATGAGGTGGGTAAAAGACGGTGAAAAGTTCAATAAAATTTTTATATATCTAAAATTATTCTAAACTAACTCCAATTAATTACATTGAACATATATAGGTATTATGTATCTATTTTGGCCTTAATAAAATTTAAATATAATAAATAATTACTTAAATAAGAATTTGTTTTTAAACTACAACTAAGTCTTTTGTCACTATTCATCAAAAATTGAATGTTTTCAGAAAAATACCAAAAATTCACCCTAGGAAAATTTCAATATTCCGGATCCAAATAGGAAGTCCATTTTTAAAGATAAAATTTATAAAATTTCAAAAATTGGGTATTACTATTCATAACATCTATTTTGATTGGTTGTGCTGTGTGTTAGAACAAGAAGATTCATTCAAAACACGCTATTGTATTTTTCAAAGAGAAGCGTAACATAGAATCTTGGGGTGTTAGATTCTACCCTCCTTCAAATAATTTCATCCTCGAAATTTCAAGAATCTTACTGCATAAAAAGACTCGGGTTATAGCGACCCGACCTTTTCCTTCATTACTATTACATCATTTCAAAGATAAACAACATAATAGTATTACACATAGAGGATCCAAAGGTTTAGTGTCTTGGGAAAACTAGGACCACACATAACAAATACAACATAAACCATAAACATTTATTTAATTTCATCTTCTCTAGCTTCTTATTGGAACTTGTACGCTCCTTAGTACATGTAGCCACCTGAGGATATACATAAAAATGGGTGAGAAAGAATCCCAGTAAGAGAATAGATAAGAACAATACATCATGGGGTGATAATAATCATGACATAGGCAAAAGATCATGAACATGAGAGGAGCATAATCAATAAAGTTGAAATGTGGCAATGCATAAAAATGAAACATCATGTCTTAGTGGTTAACTACCACACATACTTGTGACCAAAGCTAGCATCTTGTTCACACATAATTTCACATTTACTCATGATATTCATCACTTTACCCAATGCATTGGAGCACTATAAAATTCCGGGCACACCCGTCACATATAAACATTCATATTGCGCTATATAATTCCGGGCGCACCCGTCACATCATAACATTATCATTATCATGCTTGCCACATAGAACACATATCAAACATGTACATAAATAACCCATGGAATGGAATTGGTTTCATCTCATAATAACACATTCATAAGCTTTGGGTTCCCAAAAGAAATAGGGAACAACATACTTGATACAAGAACCATCAACCTTGAATGAGAGGTAAAAGGTGAGATCTTGAAAGAAGAGTTCCTTTGGAAAACATTTTGAGGGAAATAAAAACCATTGACAAACATTTATTTCCCATAAATGTAAAGGAAAAGATGAAAAAATGATCTTTGAGGAGTAACCATATCAAAAATGGAGTGAAAGAGGGAGAACCCGAAGGAAGAAAATTGGGTTTGAGATTTCCCCTTACCTTGTACTCGAATGCCTCATTCTCTTTAATGTCCTATATAATGACATTATATTCATTAATTAGAAATTCCAGAACCTTTTATACATTAATAGGGTTAATTATGCTTTCATTATTTCATATTATGTTCCTTTGGATGACTTATAGAGTTTAAAAACATTGATCGGGGATGTTCGTTTTCATGGTTTTCTTGAGCGGTCCACTTGTATTCTTAAATTGATGTTTGGGTAGATCATGGGTAAACATACATAACTGATATTACAAGTTATTAATGATATTATATAATCTTGAATGATTTTATAATGAGTTATATTTTATCCATGTGGACGAATCATTAGATAAGAATTAAATGAAGATTATTTGGGTTAATTTGAGCGGTTTTTGGATCACAACGAACTCGTTTTAACTTTTCACATTGTAATATGGCCATAGGTTATTTCCAAAACTTAAAATAGAACATAATATATATAGAATATTCTGGTTCAACCATAAAAATGGTTTCATGACTATATCGGAAGGTAGAAATGGAAAAAGAGAGCATGTCGTTTTTGAAGGTGATAAATTAACACCTCATGAACAACGTTCTCTTAAATAAAATAAAAGGAAGAGGGAAAGGGGGTGGGGTGATATAATATACCATTAGAATCATAATATTACAGTATATTTATAATACTATAGTTACAAAACAATTTGGGTGAATATAGGTAGAGAGAGATCAAGAAAGGAACTTGAACTTGAAAGAAAAATTAAAGGAGAAGAGGGAGGGAAATTACCTCTAAAATCTTCTTCTTGAGATCCTCTTTAAGGAAGCTAGGATTGGTCTTATGATGAGACCAGAAGCTTTTGGACGTGGAGGATGAGCTAGGTAAGGTGTTTGGGTAGAGTTTAGAGAAGGCTTGGATCTTGATAGGTGTGAGGAAAAGAGGGAGTGAAGGGTGGCTTTTATAGTGGAGGGGAGAGGGGTTTCCTTAATATAAAATTTATTAGTTTATTGATTTCACCTAAGAAAAGGAATAGTGAGTCTTGGATGACAAATAATAGTAATTTTATAATGTAATCCTGAACCAGTAGGGCTTACATCATCAGAACATCATCAATGACTCAATTAATACATTATTTAGCATTTATTGTGAATTATCGGATTCCACCATTCATCAAAAATTCAAGTATCTCAGAAAAATCTCAAAAATTTACCCCAACCATTTTTCAACGTGTAGAATCCAAAAATGAAGTCCATTTTTCAAAAATAATTTTCTCAATATTATTAATTTAATATTTAATTAAAATCATAATTTACTTAAAAAACAGTTTTAAGATTAAAACTGATTTTATAGTTCTTTCTAAAATTACGTAGGGTCTTATAAAATTATCTAAAAACTATTAGAAATAGATTAAATAATTTAGGAATACATTACAGGGGAATAAATATTCTTTTAAATTAATTAATTATTTATTTATTACTTATAAAACACCAAAAATGTTTACTAAGGTCAAATTGTCACTTTCTAAGATGTCTAAATTTTATTTTATTATTCATAGGTAATATTACTCTTATTTACTATTAATAAGGGTCATTTTACTATTGATAAGGGTAGGTTACTATTCATAAGGGTAGGTTACTATTCATAAGGGTAGGTTACTATTCACCAAAAAATAATTTTTTGTTTCATTAGACTCCAAAAACTATCTTGAACACAACCCTGTATGTCGGGTTTTCAAAATTCCAACCATAGGGGTGACAAAGTTATGTTTAAAGGTCACTTATCACTTAGTAGTTCATTATTTTGTGTTTTTATGACATAAATATAAGAAGGAAATTTTCCATTGAAAAACTTTGGGTCGTTACATTCTTCCCCCCTTAAGAAATTTCGCCCTCGAAATTTCACATTACACAAACAGGTGAGGGTACTTCTTCTTCATCGCCACTTCTGGTTCCCAAGTTTCTTGCTCAAACTTATGGTTCCTCCACAACACTTTGACAAGGCGGGTTGTCTTGTTGCATAGAACTTTATCACTTCGGTCCAAAATTTTTACCGGATGCTCCTCATAGGAGAGATCTTCTTCCAGCTGTACCACCTTTGAGTTTAGTACATGTGAGGGGTCTGGTATGTACTTCCTCAGTAGTGATACATGAAACACATCATGAACTTGAGCCATATTCGGTGGAAGTGCCAGACAATCGGCCACGGCTCCTATGTGGTCAAGGATCTCAAAGGGGCCAATGTACCTTGGGATTAGCTTCCCTTTCTTCCCGAATCACATGACTCTCTTCCATGGAGATATTCGAAGGAAGAATTTATCTCCAACGTCGAACTCCAAGTCCCTTCGACGGTTGTCAGCATAGCTCTTTTTTCGACTTTGATAAGCTTTGATGTGTTTCTGTTTGACTTGAACCTTCTCGGTCATCTCCTGCACAAGATCAGGTGCAAGTAGATTTCTTTCTCCAACTTCATCCCAATAGGTTGGAGTTCTACATCGCTTCCCATAAAGAGATTCATACGGAGCCATATGAATACTCGAGTGGAAGCTATTGTTGTATGAGAACTCAAAAAATGGGAGATGCTAATCCCAACCACATTTTAATTCAAGATAGTAGGCTCTTAGCATATCTTCAAGCGTCTGAATAGTCCTTTAAGACTGGCCATCAGTTTGGGGGTGATAGGTCGTGCTGAAATTTAATTCAGTACTCAAAGCAAGTTGAAGGCTCCTCCAGAACTTAGATGTGAACCTGGGATCACGGTCAGAGACAATTGAGAGTGGAACACCATGCAGTCTCACCACTTCCATCACATATATCACTGCAAGTTGTTCAAGCGATAGGTCTTCCTGAATTGTGATAAAATGGGCAGTCTTGGTGAGTCGATCAACCACAACCCATATCGAATTATTCCCATTTTACGTATTCGGGAGACCCGTGAAAAAGTCCATAGTAACATTTTCCCATTTCCACATGGGTATAGGCAATGGCTGCATCATACCTTTGGACTTTTGTCGCTCATCTTTAACTTGCTGACATACCAAGCATCTTGATATATATTCCGCAATCTTCTTCTTCATGTTATCCCACTAGAAGTGCTCTCGGAGATCACGATCAATCTTGGTACTTCCAGGATGGAAAGAGAAAGTTGATCTATGTGCATTATCCAATAGCTCCTTCTTTATCCCAAGAGATGAAGGCACACAAAGCCACGTTCCAAACTGAATCACACCATCATCGTCGATATGGAACTCTTGCAGCTTCCCTTCCTTTACTGCATTCACCCTCTTTTATATCTCCACATCATCCCTTTGTGCTTCCTTAATCTTCTATTGGATGGATGATTGCACAATCATTTGGGAAAGGTAGGATGTATCCCCTGCCCTTAAGATTCCCAAATCCATCCTTTGAATATCCATGAAGATATGGTCTTTCTCAATCCTCAACATGGATAGAGTAGCAGGTTCTTTCCTGCTTAGAGCATCATCTACCTTGTTCGCCTTTCCAGGATGATAGTGAATAGAGCAATAGTAATCCTTGATTATCTTTAACCATATCCTTTGACACATGTTGAGCTCCTTTTGTGTGAATATATACTTTAGGATCTTGTGGTCGGTGTATATGTCACACTTCTCACCATTAAGGTTGTGCCACCAGATTTTCAAGGCAAAAATCACGGCTGCCAGCTCTAGATCATGCGTCGGGTAGTTCTTCTCATGGGTCTTCAACTATCGTGAGGTGTAGGCTATCACATTATCATTTTTCATGAGTACACAACCCAAGCCTTTCTTTGAAGCATCACTGTAGATCACAAATCTTTCTCGACTTTTTGGTAGTGTGAGTACAGGTGCAGTGATCCGCCTTCTCTTTAGCTCCTTGAAGCTTCCCTCACATTCTTCCGTCCATACATACTTTACCCCTTTCCTTGTTACCTTAGTTACCAGGCTTGACAATCGTGAGAAGTTTCTCACAAAACGTTGATAGTACCCATACAATCCAAGAATACTACGGATTTATGTGACACTAGAGGGCCTGGGCCATTCCTCAATCGCCTTTGTCTTTGAAAGATCAACAGAAATTCCCTCGCTTGTGATCACATGTCCCAAAAACGTGACTTGACTCATCCAAAAGTCACACTTGCTGAACTTGGCGTACAACTTATCCTTTCTCAATTTCTCCAACACAAGTCTTAGATGTTATTCATGTTCCTCATTTATCTTTGAGTAGATGAGAATATCATTGATCAACACTACCAAAAATTTGTCGAGGCAATGTCTAAAGACTATATCCATCAAATCCATGAAGATTGCAGGGGCATTAGTAAGTCCGAAGGGCATCACCAAAAACTCATAGTGCCCATACCTTGTACGAAAGGCAGTCTTTTAAATATCTTCCTTCTTCACCTTTACCTGATGATATCCAGAACGAGGATCCACCTTTGAGAAGTATTGACCTCCTCTTAATTGATCGAACAAGTCATCAATACTCGGAAGAGGATACTTGTTCTTTATGGTGATCTTGTTGAGTTCCCGATAATCGATACACAGCCGCATGCTTCCATCTTTCTTCTTCACAAAGAGCACTGGTGCACCCCAAGGTGATGCACTAGGGCGTATGAACCCTTTTTCCAAATGCTCTTGCATCTTCTTATTTAACTCCTCCAGTTCGATAGGAGCCATCCTATAGGGGCACTTTGAGATAGTAGTAGCTCTATGTATGAGTTCAATTGAGAACTCTACCCCATGATCCGGGGGAATTCCGGGTAACTCTTCGGGAAATACATCGCTGTATTCCCTTACGATGGGAATTTCCTCAAGGTTGGAACTTTCCTTCAACTCAACCATTTGGGCAAGGTATGCTTCTTCATAGGGAATCAACACCCAAACCATTGAAGGATTTATCAAAAGAGATTCATGATCTTCCTTTCATTTGTAGAGGAGCATGGGATGGTTTGGAATATGAAAATACATTTCCTTTTCCCGACAGTTGATATGTACTCTATATAACGAGAGCCATTCCATTGCCATTATAGCGTCGAATTTCACCAAGGGAAGTATTACGAGATTTTCCGGAAGAATCTTCCCACATAGGTCAACAGGAGAAGAGTGAAACACTTGGGTTGCAATGATTTCACCACCTTTTGTTTTTACAGATATCTCTACTTCAAGGTTTCGGGGCTTCGATTCTATAGTTCTAGAAAACTTGCAAGATATATAGAAATGCATAGAACCAGAATCAAACAAGACTTTTTCCATTCTTCTGTGAATAGGAAGTGTACCTTGTACGACATCATTTTCATGATCCACCTCCGCAGTAGTGATGGCATAAGCATTCCCTTGTTCCTTTGGCTTTGGTGGCTGGTGGCGCTGATTACCCTCGAGAGCACGAGGTTTAGTGCACTAGTTTGAATAGTGCCCTAGCCCCCTACAGTTGTAGCATTGAACCACGAGTGGTTCTCTCCTTTCATCAGTTACATTATCCTTCTTTTTCATGTCTTTTTGACACTCGTGAGCAAGGTGTCCTTCTTTCCCACACTTGATGCATTTCCCCGTCCCTTTGAGGCAGTTCCCATGGTGCAACTACCCACATTTTTGGTATGTGGGTCATTTTGTTTTCTTCACACCTTTGTCATTAGATCCACCAGCTTGAAAATCCATCTTTCTTTTCTTATCACCATAGCCATGGGACCATTCTCCAAACTCCATCTCCACTTTGAGAGCACACTGAATAACTTCTTCATAACTCCCAAAGTCTCGAATTGCAAGAGCCTTTCGAAGATGTGGTTTTAATCCACTAAAGAAACTATCAATTTTTCTATCATTGTTGATAACAAAACCTAAAGCATACCTTGCGAGCCTTGTGAAATTTTCTTCATAGGTTGTGACAGATTCTCCTTCTTTTTTCTTTAGCTCTATGAATTCTCTCTCCATCTTTGTGCGAAGAGTTCTTTGGAAGTACTTATTAAGAAACATTATCTTAAAGTCTTCCCATTCCATCTCATCAATTTCTTCCCTTGGATTGGTGTTCTTAATCAATGCCCACCATTGATCAGCTTCTACATCTAGACGATAAACGTCTAGAGTCACCTTCTCCGTCTCAGAACAGTGAAGAACAAAAAATATCTTCTCCATGGAGTTGACCCACTGATCTGCAACTAGTGGATCAGAAGATCCACAAAACGTCGGTGGTCATTGCCGCATAAAACATTCGATAGCTAGTTGCTACCTCTTTGGTGAAGGAGGATGTTCCTCATTATTATGGTTATTATTCATAACCTGAGATAATTGGGTAAGCATCACCATGATGTTTTGAACTCCACCTCCAAAATCATTGGGGATGTCGTTCGGGAAATCGTTGCATTGGACCTCGCAAGAGTTGTTGGCCTGATTTCTCCTAGTTTCCACCATTTTATAAAATAGAAAAGGTTAGAACAAAACATAAGTAAACAATTCATGAATAACTTATTCATTTAAACAATTATACCAAAAACATAACATATGGGATCCCTAGGTAAATATCCTTGTGTGCATATTTGTACTTAGTCTCATGTTGTAGGTTTTTTTCTCTAGGGTTCACTAATCCTAATACCCAAATTAACTAAACCTTTCCTCTGAATTCAACTATAGAAACCCGGCCTTTTCTTTCATTAATATTACATCATTTCAATGATAAACAACATAATAGTATTACACATAGAGGATCCAGAGGTTTAGTGTCTTGGGCAAACTAGGACCACACAGAACAAATACAACATCAACCATAAACATTTATTTAATTTCATCTTCTGTAGCTTCTTATTGGAACTTGTCCTCTCCTTAGTACATGTGGCCACCTGAGGATATACATAAAAATGGGTGAGCTAGAAGCCCAGTAAGAGGATAGATAAGAATAATACATAATGGGGTGAGCATAATCATGACATAGGCAAAATATCATGAGAATGAGAGGAGCATACACAATAAACTTGAAATGTGGAAATGCATAAAAATGAAACATCATGTCTTACTGGTTAACTACCACACATACTTTTGAAAAAATATAGCATCTTGTTCACACATCATTTCACATTTACTCATGAGATTCATCACTTTACCCAATGCATTGGAGCTATATAATTCCGGGCGCACCCGTCACATTATAACATTATCATTATCATGATTTCCACATAGAACACATATAAAACATGTACATAAATAACCCATGGAATGGAATGGGTTTCATCTCATAATAACACATTCATAAGCTTTGGGTTCCCCAAATAAAGAGGGAATAACATACTTGATACAAGAACCATCAACCTTGAATGAGAGGTAAAAGGTGAGATCTTGAAAGAAGAGTTCTTTTGGAAAATATTTGTATGGACATAAAAACTAGTGACAAACATGTATATCCTAGAAAAGTAAAGGAAAAGATGAAAAAATGATCTTTGAGGAGTAACCATATCAAAAATGGAGTGAAAGAGGGAGAACCTGAAGGAAGAAAATTGGGTTCGAGATTCCCCCTTACCTTGTACTCGAATGCCTCCTTCTCTTTAATGTCCTATATAATGACATTATATTCATTAATTAGAAATTCCGAAACCTTTTATACATTAATAGGGTTCATTCTGGTTTCATTATTTCATATTATGTTCCTTTGGATGACTTATAGTGTTTAAAAACATTGATCAGGGATGTTCATTTTCATGGTTTTCTTGAGCGGTCCACTTGTATTCTAAAATTGATGTTTGGGTAGATCATGGGTAAACATCCAGAACTGATATTACATGTTATTAATTATATTAAAGAATCTTGAATTATTTTATAATAATTTATATTAGATCCATGTGGATGAATCATTATATAAGAATTAAATGAAGATTATTTGGGTTAATTTGAGCGGTTTTTGGATCACAACGAACTCGTTCTAACTTTTCACTTAGTAATATGGCCATAAGTTATTTCAAGAACTTAAAATAAAACATAATATATATAACATATTCTGGTTCAACCATAAAAATTGTTTCATGACCAGATCTAAAGGTAGAAATGGAAAAATAGAGCATGACGTTTTTGAAGGTGATAAATTAGCACCTGATGAACAACATTCTCTTAAATAAAATAAAAGGAAGAGGAAAAGGGGGTGGGGTGATATAATATACCATTAGAATAATAATATTACATTATATTTATAATACTAGAGTTAAAAAACAATTTGGATGAAGATAGTTAGAGAGAGATCAAGAAAGGAACTTGAACTTGAAAGGAAAATTAATGGAGAAGAGGGAGGGAAATTACCTCTAGAATCTTCCACTTGAGAACCTATTTAAGGAAGATAGGATTGGTCTTTTGATGATACCAGAAGCTTTTGGACGTGGAGGATGAGATAGGGAAGGTGTTTGGGCAGAGTTTAGAGAAGTCTTGGAGCTTGAGAGGTGTGAGGAAAAGAGGGAGTGAAGGGTGGCTTTTATAGTGGAGGGGAGAGGGGTTTCCTTAATATAAAATTGATTAGTTTATTAATTTCACCTAAGACAAGGAATAGTGAGTCTTGGATGACCAATAATAGTAATTTTATAATTTAATCCCAAACCAAGTGGGTTTACATCAGCAGAGCATCATCGATGACTCAATTAATACATTATTTAGCATTTATTGTGAATTATCGGATTCCACTATTCATAAAAAATTCAAGTATCTCAGAAAAATCTCAAAAATTTACCCCTACCATTTTTCGACTTGTAGAATGAAAAAATGAATTCCATTTTTCAAAAATAATTTTCTGAATATTATTAATTTAATATTTAATTAAAATCATAATTTACTTAAAAAAGCAGTTTTAAGATTAAAACTGATTTTATAGTTCTTTCAAAAATTATGTAGGGTCTTATAAAATTTTCTAAAAACTATTAAACAATGATTCAATAATTAATGAATACATTCCAGGGAAATAAATATTCTTTTAAATTAATTATCTATTTATTTATGACTTATAAAACACCAAAAACATTTACTAAGGTCAAATTGTCACTTTCTAAGATGTCTAAATTTTATCTTATTATTCATAGGTAATGTTACTCTTATTTACTATTCATAAGGGTCACTTTAATATTCATAAGGGTAGGTTACTATTCATAAGGGTAGGTTACTATTCATAAGGGTAGGTTACTATTCACCAAAAATTATTTTTGTTTCATTAGACTCCAAAAACTATCTTGAACACAACCGTGTATGTCGTATTTTCAAAATTCCAACCAAAGGGGTGACAAAATTATGTTTAAAGGTCACTTATCACTTAATAGTTCATTATTTTGTGTTTTTATGACATAAATATAAGAAGGAAATTTTTCATTAAAAAACTTTGGGTCGTTACACGAGTGATTCTTCATCATAAGTTCCTCGGGTTCCCACGTTGCCTCTTCCATTTTATGGCTTCTCCATAGAACTTTTACCAGAAGAGTCGTCTGGGTTCTCAACACTTGTTCTCTGGTATCAAGAATCCTGACGGGCTCTTCGCAATAAGAAAGATTGGGTTCCAGTTCAAATTCATCATAAGTGTGTACATCCGTTGGGTTAGGCATGTATTTTCTCAACATTGATACATAGAACACATAGTGAACTTTGGAGAGATTCGGCGGCATTGCTAAACGGTAAGTTACAACTCCAATTCGTTCTAGAACTTTGAAAGGTCCGATGTACCTGGGACTAAATTTACCTTTCTTACAGAAACGTATGACTCCCTTAAATGGAGATACCTTCAAGAAAACATGATCTCCTACCTGAAATTCCAAGTCCTTCCTTCGGTTATCGGCATAGCTCTTCTGGATACTTTGAGCTTGTTTGATGTGGTTTTGGATTACCTTAAACTTTTTCATTGTTTCCTCCACCAGTTTTGGGCCTATGAGTTTTCTTTCACCGACGTCATCCCAACAGGTTGGTGTGCATGATCTCTTTCCATAAAACTCTTCATATGGTGCCATATGAATACTTGAATGAAAGATATTGTTATTGGAAAATTCTACTAGAGGTAAATATTGATCCCACATACCCTGAAAGTCAAGTGAGCAAGATCTCAAATGTCTTCTAAGGTTTGAATAGTCCATTCTGATTGTCCATCTTTTTGAGGGTGGTAGGAAGTGCTCAAATGAAGTTCTGTATCCAAGGGCTTCTGAAGAATCTTCTATAATTTTGATGTAAAACATGGATCACGATCAGAAACAATCGATAGGGGTACTCCATGAAGTCTTAAAGCATCATTAATATATATTATTGCTAGAATTTCAAGTGGTAGATCTTCCCTTATAGCAAGAAAATGCGCTGACTAGGTAATATGATCAACAATGACCCATATTGCATCATTCTTTCTTGGAGTATTTGGTAGTCCCATGACAATGTCCATCATGATATTATCCCATTTCCACTCAGGTATGGGAAGTGGTTGCATGACTCCTCTAGGATGTTGCCTTCCATCTTTAACTTGTATTCAAACCATACATCTTGACACCAAATTAGAAATCTCCCTCTTCATGTTGTCCCACAAAAAAAGTTCCTTCAAATCCCTATACATTTTGGTGCTCTAAGGGTGTATAGAAAAATTGAAAAAATGAGCATCGTCCAACAATTCCCTTTTCAGATCAGGTATATTGGGAACACAAATTCTCTTCCCAAATTTCAAAATTCCACCTTCATACACAAAGTAAATCAATCTCCCATCATTCACAGCTTTAACCTTCTTTTGAAATTCTTCATCATCGGTCTGAGAACTCTTAATCCTTTCTAGTAAATATGGTTTGGAAACCATTTGAAAAAGAATTGATGTTTCACCTTCCATGGTGATTCCCATATCCACCTTTACTAGATCTATGAAAATAGAATCCCTCTCAACTATCATCTTGTTCAAAACTCCATGACATTTTCTACTGAAAGCATCAGCAACCTTATTTTCCTTCCTCGGGTGGTAGTGTATCGTGCAATCATAATCCTTGAGTAGTTCAAGCCATCTCTTTTGCGTCATGTTGAGTTCTTTGTGTGAGAAGATATACTTAAAACTCTTGTGATCAGTATGAATCTCACATTTCTCACCATAGAGACAATGTCTCCAAATCTTCAAAGCAAAGATTACAGCCTCTACCTCAAGATCATTAGTAGGATAGTTCTGCTCATGAATTTTTAGCTGTCGTGATGCATAGGAAATAACCCTATCGTTCTGCATAAGGACACAACCAAGTCCTTTCTTTGAAGAATCACTATAAATAACAAAACCATCTTTCCCCAATGGTAGAGTAAACATAGGATCATTGAATAATATTTTCTTCAATTCATTGAAACATTCTTCACACTCTTTTGTCCAAAAACATTTAACACCTTTACGTGTGAGCTTTGTTAATGGGTTAGCCAACCAGGAAGAATTTTGGACAAAACATCGATAATAACCTGATAAACCAATAAAACTGTGTAGCTTAGTTATACTCGTCGGTGCGGGCCATTCTTGGAATGATCTTGACTTATAAGGATCAACAGATATTCCATCCTTAGAGACAATATGGCCAAGAAAAAAATCTCTTGAAGCCAGAATTCACACTTGCTAAACTTCCCATATAATTCATGTCTTCTAAGAGTCTTCAAGATAATGCACAAGTGATTTTCATGATCTTCACAGCTTTTCGTGTATACCAAGATATCATCAATACATAATACTAAAAAATCACCGATATATTCCTTGAAAACTCTATTCATTAGATCCATGAAAACAGAGGATCCATTAGTCATCCCAAAAGGCATTACTGTAAACTCGTAATGCCCATACCTGGTTCAAAATGATATCTTCAGAATGTCTTCCAACTTCACACACAACTGATGGTATCCAGATCGAAGGCTAATATTTGAAAATTATTGATCTCTATGTTGTGGGTCAAATAAATCATCAATGTGAGGTAGGGGATACTTGTTCTTTATTGTTATAGAATTGATTTCCTTGTAGTCGATACATAACCTCATAGATCCATCTTTCTTCTTAACAAAAAGAACAGGGGCTCCCCATGGAAAAACACTAGGGAAAATAAATCCCTTATTACTGAATTCTTCTAGTTGTTTCTTTCATTCCACTAATTCCACAGTTTCTATTCTATAATGGGTCTTATATATGGGCCTTGATCCAGGAATTAAATCAATGGAAAACTCAATTTCTCATTCTAGAGGATGTCCAGGTAAATCTTCTGGAATCACATCAACATATTATTTCACAATAGGTACATCCTCTATTTGAACATTATTTTCCTCACCCATAGTTATTTCATTCTCTTCATCCCCAAAAATTGAGTTTAGTTGAGCTATTGGGGGAGGATCTAGATAAGAATTAGGTGGTGATGATTCTGCTCTAAAGATAAGGTGTTCTTTTCATCATCATCAAAAATCGTAACCTACTTCTTCTTACAAAAAATCTTCGCATCATAGTTTGAAATCCAATCCATAACAAGGATTATAACAAACTCAATCATAGGTATGATGATGAGATCAGCATATAAAGAACATTTATGTCATCTAATGGGAACTGATTCATAGAACTTTGTAGCAATGATACTTCCCTTAGGAGTTTTAACCGAAAACTCCCTTGTTAAATCAAATTATAAATATCTGATTTTCATAAAAAACTGGGAAGATATGAAACAATGTGATTATCCAAAATCAAATAATACATCTCTTAAACTCGAGGAAACCATTAAAGTACTTGCCACCACAACATTTGAAGCTTCTACCTCAGCAGTAGTGATAGCATAAGCTTGGCCTTGATCCCTTGGACTTTTTAAAGGTATGTTCCTCTGACTCTTAGCACACTCATTTGCATAATGTCCCGTCTCCCTATAATTGTAGAATTAAACATCAGTAGCTTCTTTCTTCCCCTTGCAATCACGAGCTTGGTGGCCTTTTTCACCACACTTGTTACAGACTCGCATTCCCTTCAAGAAAGTACCAAGTTGTTTCTTCCCACATTTACTGCAGGATGGATATTCAACTTTTCCCCTATTAGCCTTATTTCCATTCCCAAAGTGATCAAAAGATCTCTTCTTCTCTTTCTTTTCTTTAAATATGTAAGACTTAGAGAATTCCTTTTCTGTCTTGATAGCACATGAGACAATGACTCCGTATGAAGAAAAGTATTGTGAGACTAATGCTCGATAAATAAATGGTTTTAACCCATAAAAGAAATGATCAATATTACTCCTCGGGTTACGTATACAATCTCTTTCATGCCTCGCTAACATTATAAAGTTAGCTTCATACTTTGCGACATTCTCATCCTCCTTTTATCTTAGACTCAGAAATTTCCTTTCCATAACTGCTGAATGTTCATGAGGAAAATATTTTTATAAGAAAATCTATTTGAACTCCCTCCATTCCCTGTTTGATACTTCATCATATTCCTTCGTGTTTTGAATCAATGACCATGATTGATCATCATCTCCAGTGACTCAGTAATCTGCCATGACAAATTTTTCCCTTTCACTACTTCCCAAGGCCTGACATATTTTCTTTACAGAACTTATCCTTTTCACATCTACAAAGGGATATATACTCCCATTGAATGTTGATGGTTGTTGCCTCATGAATAGATCTAACAATGATCCTCGACGTTGTGGATCGGGGTGCTCCATACGGGTAAGATTATTATTCATAACTTGAGTGAGTTGTCCTTGTATGGTTACTAGCTAATCAGCACTAGTTGCATCACTAAATCCACTATAATTATCTTGAGTAGGAGGGAAATCCCAACGTGGAGTGTGTGCATTGATACAGTGTCCATTCCATCCACTAGGCGCCATTTCTAAACAATGGGATAAACTAGATCAGTTTATGAATCAAAATACATAATTCCAAAGTTGTAAAACACTTAACAAAAATTGAATAGTTGACGGATATAATCCATAATCATAAAAAGGTTTTCTTTGGGGAAGTATATAGTCATAAACACTTCATAATGGTTTTTAATGAAAATGAGAATTATCCTAAGCAAATCCCCCGGCAGTGTCGTAACCAAGAGTGCAGAAAGGCCCGTTGTCGGGCACCAGTTCCCGTTCGAGTCTAGCTCAAAGCAGTGTTTTCGGGTTTTACCCCTAGGTATATCTATGCAAGAGCCACCTCTACCTACTCGTATCCAAACAGGTATATATTGCTCGGAAAACTCACAAAATATCTACAATATCAAAATTCTAGGAAGTTCTTCTATACTAATTCTCAAAGTCCATCTTAGGTCTATGTGCTTTAATCAGAGTTTATCTAAATCTAGTTTTCAAGGTTTGTACAAAACTTCCTCTGATACCAAATATAACACCCCAACCCCACTTACCCAGATTTGGTGCATTATTATATAACATTGGCATGATCACAAAAGATCATGACTCAAAAGACCGATTAGTTTAGTAACCTTGGAATCACTAGATACGTTCATAAAGATTACATTACATCATAAAGTGAAAAACTAAAACAACATCTTGTGTCCATAGACCACACTCATATCACCTCATACTGTCCCTGCAGGTCATTCATAAAATACTTCTTCACATCCTGGGAAAAATAAAACATATAAAGGGGTGAGCTTAGATGCCCAGTAAGGATAACAATATAGCGGAAACTTTCTTAAATAAGAATAAACATTTAAGGAAATGTATAACTATGACAAAATCCATTTCAACTTGAACTTCAGTATAATATAGAACAAATAAAATTAAATAATTTCATTTACATATTCACAAGGATATTCTACTAATCGAATAATCAAATGCAATATCAACAACCACTTTTATAATGATGGAATGCATATTTCCAGACTATCATAACCACATAGTCAAGGCATTGTACCAAGACTACAAATAATATTTTCTCAAGGCCTTGTGCCAAGACACTAGTTTGTCTCATGAGACCTACCAATTCATCGAGGAGCTGTAGCGGGCTCCACCCTTCATTTATTATGTCCAATACAATCCTCATTTGAACAGGTTTAAACATAACATAAACATTCGTATTAAAACTAGCATACAAAATGTCAATAATTTCTCTATAAACCATGAATGGTATAAAAATAACATATCCACAGTCAATCATATCACAAAACCTTCAATAATAAATGGAAATTTTGTATCATAATAAATCAAATTCAAATAATCTTAAAATCCATCAAATGATGTCGACATAGATGAAATCAAAACTATTTGAGATAAATATTTTTTTGGAATCATTTAAAAGTCAAATAATAATAAAAAAACATTTACTTTAAAAATATTCTTATAAGATTGTATAGGAAGCTTAGAAGATTTTATAATGGCATAGAATAGCCTCACCCGCCGTATAAGTTAAAAAGAAGACATTCTTACCTTAATTCTATCGAAATGGTTAAAAAGGACCTTGTTTGGAAAACGACAGAATGATTCCATTATAAACATCATATAAAAAGTCAAACAATGGTATAAATGACTTTAATACATATTTTGTAAAATAGTAAGAATTTTTTGTAATGCATTTTTAAGAAACATGGCTATGGATGATAAAGAGGTCCCAGTAGATAATTACGTATAAACAACCTCGGATAATGAAGAGATTGTGAAATAAACCCTTACCTTGTACTTCTCCTTGGTTGAGGGTAGGTTAACCTCCTGTATAATGGAGAAATAATTGTTATTAAATTATTCAATAATCATATACATTAATATGATATCATATATGATCTTTTAACATTGATTTGTTAGTAATATCTTTGTATAATCGTTGTTTTGGGTGTTAACTGATTCGTTTACCTTTATACACATTGTTTTGTAAGCCATGTATGTTATGGATAGGTTGTATCGTATTCATATCCGAAATGATATTAAGTCTTTAAATATTATTTTTAACCATCAAATGAAAATTATTCTTTAATGGATACGAAGGGGAATGAATCTCACCTTGTTCGTGGAGACGGTAGTCCATACGTACGCACGAGCGACAATATCATTCTTTTGATATTAAAATAATATATAATTGGGTAGTGTATCATATATAAATAAAAATTATCGTGTTATATTTATTATTTACATGAATAAAAAATCATTATTATACCCATCCAAATAATAATGTATTGAATAACAATTAAACCACGACGTGGAGATGGTAAGTTGTTCATAGACATGTATGGTGACATGTCATTCAAGGGAGGGATAGAATACTGAATATGGTGGTACTGTATTTATAATAACATAAAAGTTTATAGTAGATACTGGAGTTATTATTTTATAATGGAAATAACAAATAAAGAAGAAGTTGAAGAAGAAAGGAACTTGAAAGAGGGTGGTGAAAACATTACATCTTCTTTCTGTTCTTCCTTTTGATTTGATCAAAAGGGCTCCTTAGGTTGTCTTTCTGATCAAAATAAGGCATCTAGGTTGAATTGAGGGAAGTTGATAGAATATTAGGGTAGGGGTTTCTCGAGAAAAAAGGCTTTGAAGGTGTGAATTAGAGAGAAGGTGGAGTGCCCTTTTATAAGAGGGGTGAGGGGAACCTTTGGAAATGCTTGAAATATTATTTTATATTAAATTCATATTCAGTTTCTAATGTCTCAAAAGTGGATTATTTAAAGGTTAATGTAGGTATGGGTCAAAATCCATTCAACCAATAGATTTCAGACATGTTTGGGTCACTATATTAACCTCATCATTTATATTTAACTCTTAGTTAAATAGTTTGACATTTACCTTGTTTCTTTGTATTTTAATATTATATCATTAATAAACTTACTATATATCTCCAATAGACCCAAAATTGGTCCATTAAATGATAATATTTTATTCATAAGGTTAATTTTGGCCGAGATACACTTATCCAATAGAATAAGGACATGTGTTAGGGTAATATTAATATCATTTTTACCCTAAAATACCCTATTTACTTTTAACTGTGGTAAATAAAAGAAAAAAGTTACTATTCACCAAAAATTATTTTTATCTTATTGAACCAAATTTTACTCAATGATATTAACCGTGTCTCTCGAATTTTTGAAATTTCACTCACAGAAGCGATAAAAATATGTTTTACGTGAATTTCCAAATTCTTCAAGGAGGTGGGTAAAATACAGTGAAAAGTTCAATAAAATTTTTATATATCTAAAATTATTCTAAACTAGCTCCAATGAATTACATTGAACTTATATAGGTATTATGTATCTATTTTGACATTAATTAAATTTAAATAAAATAAATAATTATTTAAATAAAAATTCGTTTTTAAACTATAACTCAGTGGTTTTTCACTATTCATCTAAAAAGTGAATGTTTTCAGAAAAATACCAAAAATTCACCCTAGGAAAATTTCGATATTCCGAATCCAAATATGAAGTCCATTTTAAAGATAAAATTTATTAAATTTGAAAAAGTGGGTATTACTATTCATAACGGCTAGTTTGATTGGTTGTGGTGTGTGTTAGAACTCGAAGTTGAGTACAACACACTCTATTGTATTATTCAAAGAGAAGCATACCATAGAAGCTTGGGTTGTTACATATTCAGTCCTCTATGATGTGAATTTTATGGTACAAAAACCCTTCATGATCGTCCTTCTTCTCTAACCATGCTCATGATCCAAACGTTTGATTCCTTAAAACTAACCAGGTTTTTCAATTTCAGGTGTACCCGACTCTAAGGGAAATTTGTGATTGTGTATGATTATTTCCCCCATAAGGACCTGTAAACGAACATTCATTTATTCCATTCATCCAAAATAAACTTTTCAAGGGGAGTATATTATATCCAACATATTACCTAGATGATTCATAACCGAACCCACCAACACAATACAATTGTCTATTTACCTTAATTTACACAACGAATTTCATCATCCTTGGATAATTTTTTTATAAAATTTTTTACACAACCCACAATATGATAGTTTAAAAGGAATTCATATCCTCAATAGTATTACTGCATGAACAATTCTTGTCTTCCGAATAATAATATTACTTATCATTCATGATTTTCTTTACCATCAACGCAAGACGAAAACCACATAATCCATTGTTCCATGTATTATGATCCTACATTGTATACACCAACACCCATGGGACTATGTATCCAGAAAATGAGTTTTTGGCCTTATCATCCCTTAATTCAAAACATTCTCATTATACTCAATATGGGAGAAATTTTCTCACCTCTATTTTCGAAATTATATTACTATAAAATCAAATTGAAATAAGAATAAGACATGTCTGAAAAAATAACTAAAAATAGGGACTTGAGAAAAATCCATGTTCATGCATTCTAGGATTCTCCCATATAATGAATATGAATAAATAGAATGATGAAATAATGGAAATGACTAACAGACATATTGAGTCTCAAATTAAACCCCCTTAAAATTAATGTTAAACATATTATTTTTCTATTTTATACAAGGAAAATAGTTTATCTATACTAATTTCAATTCATATTTCAATTTTTATCATGGTATTGTATTTATATAGGTATATAAAATAAAAGGCATAACAATAACTAAAAAAATTTATTCATTACAAAAAACAGTCGAGAAATTTCCACAACATTGGTTATATATAATGAATGAATAACATTTATAAAATTTATTATATTTATATTTCTACTTTATTGGTTGAGTTTTTTTCTTCATTAACATTATATCAAAGACTAGTTTATATTTAATATCTAGTCGCATTAGTATGGTGAAAGTTATTTATAGTTACAATAATGATAATGTTTCATCGAGAACAGTTTACCTCTAGAAATCAGTGATGCTATAATGTAATGTATTAGTATGTGGAAAAATATTATTTATTGTGAACCAATAAGAGGGATTCCTGACTGATTTTTACTTGATTATGAACCCCTCCTTAGTATAGTATTAATGGTCCAGGAATATCACAATACCAAGATTAGAAAATTTCTCTATGAATATCACCCTAATGAGGAAATGTTGAATCTTTTCTATTATTCCCAAACATTGAATAATATAAATTATTTTATAATGGAAGTTGATTATTTTTAAATAGGGAGCATCCCATTATTGTGAACGTATTGTGTTGCTAAAGGAATTGTGGGTGAAATTTATCCATTGGGGACTCTATGACTAGTTTACGCATGTCTAACTATATGAAACGACATGAGAGGAAAATCACTCATTCGCTTACAACTTAATTCATTTCCCATCATAGGATGAAAGGGATAAATAGTTTTTATTATTAATAAAACATACATTTTTCCAATTTATGTCATTGTAGCCTCATTAAATACTGATTTTGGGGGAACTACTTCATTAACATTTAGAATATGTTTAGTAATCCTTGAAATTTATATCTATAAAATATCTGTTAGGGTAGATTAGGTATTGAAAATGTGAATACACACTCAAAACCATTAAAAATGGGGAATCTATGATTATAAGGGTGAAGGGTATATCCCCATGTAGTAAATCATCCATTGATCTCTTGGGCTCTACCACCATTTTCAAAGGTGTTACATATTCCTTTACAACTAAGGGAACTACACCCTCTAATGAAGTAAACTTCTATATATGAATCTTAAATTTTGGAATGTCAGGCCCACCACAAAGAATAGATAGATAATATATTTCATAAGAGATAGCGTACTTCTTAGAAAGAATAGAAGATTAAATTTATAAAATTCATGTGATATGAGGCTTCTTTCAATGATTCCTCGATTGTAGAAAGGGATGAAACTCAAAAATAAATTGATTCAACAATTCTCATGATATTGTACCAGATCCACTGATGGGTGTGAAGAATTGTTAAAGAATTATGATTGTATTTAAATCCTACTCATTCCATTTCATCATCCTCATCCTCCAATATTTCATTGGACCCCATAAATATGTATAGGTTCAATATTATCCTTGGGGGAGAACTTTTACACTGTCAGTCCTCAATGTATGACATGATAATAATGCCTCATGCTTGTTTGATGTCCAAGAAACTATGATTGGGATCCACTAATATTCTCTCACATTGACCACCATTGATGTACTATCTGGAAGGTGATTAACAAAGGTTAATATATCTTCATATTTCCTTAATATCCCTAGAACAAAATCCTACCCAAAAACATGAGATGGGTTCCTCTGTTTTGGAATGATTATTTCCCTGGTTCACAATAAACATTGTCATGAGTATTTCAAATTTAATTCATTAAAAATAATTAATTTGGTTGATTTAAGATTTTTTTGAGGCTGTATAAAACTCACTTACCAAACAAAATATAGATTTATTTTCATATTATTCTCCTACAACTTCTAAATAGAATATGACATTAGTAATTCCATAGAAGGGAATACTTTCCATAGCGGAGGATGGATTTCTCATAGTGTTTTAATCACCACTATGTACATGTATGTAATTTCAATAGGGTCTCCAATTTCAAATTTCCCTCAAATGGGGTATCAACCATGAGTGTTGTTCACCCTTTAATGAATGGTGGATATTGAAATGGAATTAAATCATTTTCAACCTTCTACAATTGTTTGAAAATGATAAGGACTAAATTAATAACTATAGGTGTAATTTAAAACATGAATTCCTTTTTACCTACACCTCAAAAATGTTCTATACTACTAATTAACATAACATATATACCACTTACTGTGAAGAATTTACCCTCCCATTGTAGGAGAGATTCTATGTATCAATCTATTCTAAATAAATCCGTACATAATTATGATGAATGATCATAGTGATATACTTTGGGGTGGATTCGTTAAAAAATTCCAATAAGTTAGTACCAACTTCATGGAATATCTTCGAAGATTCTTCTAAAGATCAATTTCACCTTCAGGTGTCTCACTACATTAATACATTTAGAATGTGTGTTTTGATGTGAATAGATAGTGATAATGGTGAATCACTAGTCAAGGTTGTTATGCCTAATGGGATTTCATGCTTCCTCATCTTATATGAAGCTCAATTGTTACAAAATTTGGATCATTTTTGGGGTTCTCAATTACTCTCTTAAAATCCCTAGTTATTTTTCAATCTCAAATTATATTATTAGTTCAGGAAACTATCAACACGGATATGAAAAATATAAATATATCCACATAATTTAGATTTAACCAAAAAATATATATTATGGAAGAAAATTCACTCGAATAATCATATCCAACAACATAAAAATTCAGTAAAAATAACATAGTATCATCAGAGGGCTCTCAATTCCTAAACTAGTTGGATGAGCATTTTAGTTATTACGGAGGAATCTGAATTTCCACCTTAGTCAATAAGGAGAATATTTTATATATATAGATCATTCAAATATATAATAATTTCTATGAAACATTGTAGAAGATATACCAATTATAAAAGATACTCATGATCTCTCTTCATGTAAAAAACAATATGACTTTTTTGGAATCCCATAACATGTGAAGATAAAAAATTGATTTCGATTGAACTTTATCTTCTTATTCGAGTCCAATAATGTAATCTTCTGACCTCAAATAACTTTTAATCAAATATCTTAAAAAGATTATTAGAAATCTTTTAGATATTAATTAATTCACATCAACTAATGTCAACTACCATTAACCCTATTATTACTTATAAATTACCAATATGTTTGAATGATGATGTTTCTTTGCTGTCGTGGATCATCTAAAGAAATAATTTTTAATTCACTAGGAAAACCGAACTGATCTATCATTTAATATAAAATATTTATTCCATTATGAAGTATAAAATTTCCAATCATGTAATATTTCTTGATTTTGGTGTAGATATCCATTAAAAATGTTTCTAGGAAAGCCTCCAAGTGGAAAAAAATCATATCGATATGTAAACTTTTATCCAATGTATTATACTAGTATTCTCTTAAGGTGGAGTAGTAAGAATCCATAAATACATGTGATTTTTGGGTCTGATAAACTATTGGCCATTTCACTCATGGATCATGATTCTTATTATATATAAATTGACCCTCCCATTCATTAATATGCACAATAACATTTGGGAAGAAATCTCTTCCCATATGTTATGTATTTAGCTTAATATGCTTCTTGGAAGTACATATGGTTCTCTAAATGTCCTCCCACTCTAAAATTGGGTGGAAAATTTCTTCATATTCATCACCTTTCATTGATTCTATGAATATTATATTAAAAACATAAGGGATCACCCAAAAATATCCATGAATTATAAGTAATATATTATCTCCAGACACATTCTACTCATACAGTCTTGGACAGAATATTTTTGATACATTTAATGTTGTGGGATATCTAGGAAGGTTCATAGATGTACATTACATTTAGAAATTTAGATATTCATAGAATATATATTTATCCATGAAAGAAACCCCTATAAATTTTAAAATATCTTACACACCAGAAATATCTATTTTTATACAATTGGAAGATCTTGTAGTTGAAAGATTATAGATGATTGATCTTTTTAGATCAATATAAAGTGCATGTGTAATAATATATTCATCATGAGTCAGTAGATTTCACACCAATAAATATAACTAAAAAATTACCTCTTCTATAATAATAATTCAGAATGGAAATATATTGAAATGAATCACCTCATGTACCCTAATAACCTGGATGTATAGTTGATTCCATTTTTAAGCATTGGTATGGGGACATCGTTCAGATGTGTAAATCTAGATAGAATAATAAAATCTAATATTTGATAATCTAGAATATTTCTCTATGGGGGGTTTTCATGGAAGGAGTCTACTAGTTTAATATGATCATGCTATCTAGAAAATATTCTAGATACGTTTTCAATATACCATACAATCACTTCCATACATTCATGATTCGAAGATATTTTGTACCAAAATGGGAAAAATATATTTAATCTACCACAAATTATTAATACTCAGGACCTTGTGTGTTATTTTTTGGTTCATATGATCACCATGTTAATGAAATACCATGGTTGGGAAATACAATACATGATAGATGGGTAACATACACTTTGTGAATACATGATTTATGTTACCAACTATCTATTATAATGTTGGTCTTAATAGAATAAATTGTAATAATACCTTGTGTGGTAGATATCACATGGGGAATTTGAATAGACCATAGATATAATTTTGTTTTACCAAACATATTTTGAGGTAATCCTAATAGGAAAATTATTTGGTATTTCCCATATTAGAACACAAGTACACCATACTGGCTTCATACTATATATTAATTTTCTCTTCATTTCTGATGAAACCTAATTTTATTGTAAAAATTTTATAAAAAAGAATTTTCTAAAAAATTATTTCATATTATTTATTATTTAGAATATTGGTTCATTGAATATTTTAAATGATTATGAAGGTGGAAAATAATAATAGTTTACATATATTCTATAATATTGTTTTTGTATAACACATCATGTTTTCTTGTGAGAACTAACCACTCATACTATTTGAATCCATGTGAACAACATGGATGTGATCAATGGTGTGAGGCCAACATCACTTGTTTAATAAATCATAGGGAATAGAATAAAAGATAATCAAGATGTGACACTCATTTTTTAACTCAAAACTATTCCAAATCCATGGTTCATCATTGTTTGGTCACCTATATAGTTATCTCTCAAATGAGGACACATAATTCAGATTTTCATGTTCTTCTGGTGACCGCCTAATCCATAAACAAATAGAAAACATCATAATAGTTCCACTACAAATACATGATAACCACATATATAAATGGTGGTAATATGGATTAAAATGAAACATATAGTGAAATAGAGATATGGAGAGATGAATTCCATAGGTAAACCTAGGATTCTAAAATAAATAAAAACAATAGAAAATTAATTTTCAAACATAAAACCACAATATGACCCATGTTTATGAGAATCAATCATCCTGACCTAGCCCATGTGTTCTATGTCACATTTCCTTTATGATTTAGTGAGGAATCACATGATTTCGTGATCATAATCATATTTAATGTAAAATTTTCATTTGGTCATTTATTGAAGATATTCCTTTATAGTCCCTCTTTTTTGGATACCTTTTATGGGCACTCTATTTATGTGAAATGTCCTCCCCATGGAGGGGCATACTATGATGATGTGTTTCTCATAAATTATGGTTGTTCATTGGACCCACATTATAAAACAACAATAAATACATTTAAAATAATAATAACAATATCAACAGTTATCTTAACATGAAAACCCATATCTCTATTAATATTGTGATTTTCTATGAAAATGTTATTTTTAAAATATGTCCATTTTTAATTTTTTTTTTGAATTGAATTATGTGAATATGAGTAAAAATAATATGATTTATATGTATAATGGTATAAATCAATAAAAATTTATTGATTAATTTTTATTAATTAAGAACTAAGTGTTTAGTAAAGAAATTTTATACATCAATGAAACCTTATTTTTCAAAAATTGGTTTTATTGACTTTATTCAGAAAATATTATAATTAAACTATTCCAACTAATGAAATAATATTTTATTAAAATTATATATTTATGTAAATCAATATATAAAAATTAGGTTAATATTTTTTTATTAATTTATTAATTTCACAATGAATAGTAAAAATATTGATTTCATATAAAATTCTATTTCCCATTCGATTTCTTACAATGTAATTTTTTTAACTAATTTATATATTTAATTACTCACAATTGATTAAAAATAATATAATTAATTACATTACTTGTTACATAATGCTTCACTTTCTTATAAAATCAATTTTATAATGAGAAATTAATTTTTCTAGGAAGTTGTTTTCATCACCTTTTACGGGTTCATTTTAAAATTAATTTCATTCTCACGTAATTATTAAATTTAATAAAATTTATTCAATATTTTGAATCATCATTGAAAAATTCATGAAATATCTCAAAATCATATTTTCTCAATATGAATAGTAACTGTTGATATTATTTATCAAGGTATTAAGGGTAAATCAACAAATTAATGTTACAAATCATGTTATATGGAAATCAAAATATATATAACACATACCACATTAGAATTTTTTGACTTTTGTTCGACCAAAATCATAAAATATCTTTAAATATGTAAACATAATTCCATTTTACTTTGATAATGACATTAATATTGTTTTATTTAATGAAAATATCCCAAATGCCGCACTCTTTTCTATGATAAGTCTAATATTATTTTACAAGGATAAATGGATTTTTAGTTCAGTTATAAATAATTTTTTTAATATTAAATAAATTTATTCCATGATCAACTGTTCTAAATTTTAGTGATGGAAAAATTAACTTTAATATGTATTCATCAAAGAAAATGTTATTTTCCATGTTGTAGAAAATTCATGTAAATTATTTTAAAATATAACATTTTAAAAAAAATTGTGAGATATGTTTTTAATTTTTTTTAGATTAATATAATATAATTTTAATGATATAAGAGTTTTTATTTTAACTGAATTATTTTATTTAAAAAATTTTAATTTCAATATCGTTATTATCCACACAAAAAATAGTAATTGTATCTTAAGATAAATAGTATTTTATGAAATAAAAAAAATTTTAAGAACTTTTATTCCTGAAATTGAATGTGATATGTCTAATAATTACAACAATTTTCCAAATATGTGTATCATTTCCAATAATAGTTATATTCTTTAACACTAAATATAATAAAAAAATTATTTTCTCCAAAATCATCAAATGATTAATAGTTTTTTAAATTAAGAGATAAGGTTTCAAAATTCATGTAGACATGGAAAAATGTTATTGGATGAGAGAATATAGACATAGTGTAATCCAGGAATCATAATATATCATTCCATATGAACATGGACGTAAATATTAGTTTATATTATTTTAAAACCTTATGTAATTACAAGGGTGTTTATAGTCTCTATTATATAAAGACATAATTCCTTCTCTCTTAACCACACATAGTGATGCACTTATCCTTTACAAAACCTACATAAACCATCAATTTACTTATTTTTAAACATTATAGTGATTCTATTATTATTATGTGTCAATCTATAGGGACCTAAAAGAGGTATCCAACAGAGGTTCTTCGTTGACGATGTACCAATTTTAAGAGACCATTTTCATTTTACTTCTTCTTGTAAATCATTAAATTATAACATAACCATGCCAACATAGTAAATATATTAATCTACTATATATATTGTTGTTAATATTTTAATTGAATGACCTTATTCAACTCCATATTCCTTCAAATAGGAAATGAAAGTATTTTTTTGTTCATGCGTCTGAACTACAACTTCCATGAAGTAATGTAATTAATTTTTCATCACCTCCTCACGTGGATATAAGAAATGATTAATTGAAAAAAAAATATTATATTTATGATATTATTATTTATCTATAATAGTTAATTCTTGATTGTAATAACTTCATTATACTAGTAAAATGATTGATATATCACTCAAGCGTACGTACGAACTACAGTATCTATAAGAGTGAAATTTATTTTTCAATATATAAATAGTATGGATTGTTCAAAATAGGAATATAATAAATATATATGATATTTATAAATTTATTATAATTATGAATATGATTTAATCATGATAAATATTCAAGGATGGGAACTATACATTGGAATCATACATGAATTTTTTTTACTAGTCTGAAATAATGATTTTAATAAGGAAATATTAATAAATGGTTGTTCAAATGTAATAATTATATCATTAATTATATAATAATTATATATATGTTTCATTAGTACAATTTTAATATACTTTAATTTAATATATATGTGTTTATTGTGTATATGAATCAAGCTGTATGTGAGGTGTCAGTTTCTTATCTCATTATTATCTTTATAGGACTTATCCCAATTTATGAACTTTTACAAATTATATGGTGTAGTAATTTCATATGAATGTATTTTATGATTATATTAACATATAAAATTTTTATTTTAAATTCATTATAATGTTATAAATTTCCTTATCTTTTTAATTTGAGAATCACAATGTCTTAAGTGTACTTTGTTTAAATATTTCTTCTTTGGGAATTGTTTTGATGTTATGCACATATTTATGATTTTAATGTGTATATAACACAAAATTAAAATTTAATATCATTTATAATTATTAATTAATTATATTTAATTTTATAATTTATATTATTCATCCAAGGGGTTATGATTTTCATTTTTTAAAGGTTATAAAAATTTATCATCTCAAATCATATTCTTTTAATGATATGTTATATAATGTATATATATTTATTTATTTGATGTAAATACTACCCCATTTACATCTAAAAGAATAAAGAAACTTATTTTTTTCATATAATATTTTTCTTTCATAGTGATTATGATTCAAATGTTAATTAAATGGAAAGGATTAATTATTCAATCTCAATTTTAGTTGGTATCACTTATATTAATATTTCCATTGGGGTAACTGTATCATTTTATAGTTATAAAATACTTTATAATTTCATCTAATATGGTTAATTTTTTGTGTTTCCATTTTTTATTGCATTTTCCCAACTTTGGTATTCAAATAGAATAATGGGAACATTCTTATGGAAAATTGACCTTATTTCTCATTTTGGTTGGAATCTATTTCTTCCAAATCCCTATTTTCAAAAATATTCCCGAGAATGTTTTTTTATTCTCCAATGATTAATTGAAGTCATTTTTTACTATGTATTACTATTTAATATATATTAATGGAAAATTCATTTCATTTTTTAAATTATGATTATCAATATGTTTGTAATGTTTGATAAGAATGCCTTTTAAAATACCAGACATTAGAATATTTTCAATCCATCATGGCTATTAATTTATATATAACATAATTAATTTGTTTCTATTTTCTTCTCAAGAAAATAAATTTATAAATATTTTCGTGTTTTTTGTGTTATATATTTCAAAATAATTGTACTTCTCAATTTTTCAACGAAATGTTTTAAATTTTATTTTAAAGGAATTTTTCATCACCATAATTACTATCGATTCTTCATAGTACCCAATTTGGATATATTCATACGATAATTAATTTTTTTTATTTGTATTCAATATGATTATGTTGGAATTATCATGAAATTTTCAACCATTCCATGGGTCATTTAATCCACTATAAAGGAATATATTTCTGTGATGTTGAAATATTTAGGAATCACATTCATCTTCGATGGCATATTCAATAATTATATTTTGAATAAATAATGATACTTTTTCATACATATGAATAAATTATTATTTTTTAGTGGTAACATAATTATACAACCTTGTACTTCATTGGTTAATAATGCCACCATTATGTGGGTGGATATTACTCATAATAGAATTTTGGAACTAACATTGTATGATTTTCCATAAGGATTTTACATCCCATATAGAAATATATTCTTAGCAGTGAGCCTTTATATATGATTTTTGTGATTTTAATTTTTTTACTCTTTTATTAAATGGTAAATTTCATATATTATATTCTCGTCATTTTTGTATTTTGATTCTCTTATGATTATTGAATTATGAACTACAAATAATTATGACATGACTCATGAAAATGAACTATGAATTTTTTTATTATGTTTTTCTATTATTATGAACATTTTCACTTACCATTATCCTCATGATATTCTTAAAAATGACCATTTTCAAATTTCATTCACATTTAATCTTAGTATGAAACTAATATCACATTTTATTATTTTTTTGTTCCTTAGTATTTAAATAATTTTTTGATATATTTTATTCATATGATTGTTTCTAGAAAAGAAAAACATAGTGGGAGATGTTTTGGATTTTAGGGGAAACAATTTAAGTATACATCATTCCAAAAACCAGAATCCTCTATGGTTATATGGAGGATCATAATTATATGTAATTAATACTATTAGACAACAAATATAATAATTATTTTATTCCACTCTAGTCACCATACTCATTTTTAGTGAAATCCATAGTTTCTTTTGGGAAGCTGTGATGTGGAAAAGTTAGTAAAATACTTTATTAGAAGAATAATTATATGATATCATTATATTTTGCGGTAAATAATGTGTTTTTATATAAAATAATCATGGTATTAATAATTTCAAGAATATATATTCATGTAACATATAAACATAATCGTACTAACTTCAAATAGGAAGGACTTGGAATTAACTCAATCATCACCGGTGCACAATGACTGGGCAAATGATTGAACACCTAGAAAGAAAATCAAATGACCCAGACTTTTTGAATGATATTTCCTTGATAAATGTGTGGGATATTATATTATATAATTACTATACAAAAAAGGATATATATGAACAAAGAAAATAATTATTCATTAATGAAAATAAAAACATTAGTCAAGATCAAACCCATTAAATTATGAATATTATAAGTGGAAATAAAATAGAATAGATCTAAATTAGAGTAGAAAAATTCAGATCACCCCGATCTACTCAAATAATCATTCCCATGAAAAAAATTATGGAAATGAATGAAAATATCTATAAAAAAATGACATTTTAGAAAATGAAAACATAGAACATTGATACATATTGAGGTGGATAATGAATTACTAAATGTTGTAATATTTATTGGAGGTAATGTGAAATTCATAATGGTATCCTTTCCCTTGGTAGGAATAGCATGCCCTTTGATTAGTAAACTGACCATAAAATAAAAATATATAATATAAATAATTTTTATCAAGGACTCTTTATGTAAATATTATTATTATTATTATACAATATAAATTTTATGATTAAAAAATAAAAATAACTTCTAAGAACATTTTGAATAAACTACATCTTATTGTATTTTATAAAAAATATTATATATTAAAATATAATAATACATATAATAGAAAATTATTTTAATAAAATTATTTTAATTTTTTATATCTACATTGGTAAATTATCCAAGGTTGATTTTTTTAGTAATTTTATGAAATACCACAATTTTAAACTCAATAGTAAATATATAGTGTTTTTTTGTGACCATTGTATCTTTAATTTTATCATTCGTTATGTAAAAATAAACCAATAATTTATAGAAAATTTGTATAAATGAAATAATAATTAATTTCAAAAATGTGTCATCAAAATGCAGAACACAATTTTTCCAAAAGGTGAATGTACTTTCTGATGTCTAAAATGTAATGTTTTATATTAAAATATTATTTTCTTAGTTTTTCGCCATTCATTTTTCATAATCTAATGAATTAGAAATATAAATAGATTTTATGTCTTTAAATATTTATATTTAATAAATATATGGTTTAAAATATCAAAAATATCAATATTACAAGGTTTACATTAGGTATATTATTGTATTCAATATTTTAACTAAAAAATAAGCCTATCCTTTAGTATAAATAACCCATCACCCTCCTGTTGGAATCCCACTTATCCATCACTTTCCAAATACAAATATCCAAAAAAATTCCATGTCTTAAAACTCTTATCATACACAGAGATATACTTGAAAAATATATCTATAATAATTAATTGAGTTTTGCATAGTATAATAGAAGCAACAACGAGATGATGGTTTTGCTCTCATCAATTGTTACTCTCACTATCCTATCATCTTTACCATTTTCTATACCCATTTGAATGTAAAATCATATTAATATAATTAACTGTTATTTTATCATTATATTAATATTATTTACATACTTTATGTATTATATTTATAATTTTTTTTACTTTTCTTACATCTTAGTCACCATATTTTGACAATGTCACATTTACAGTCAGTTAGCCACTAATGAGGACGTTTAAAATAAATTTATTACCTCTTAGTCTATGATAGGTTATAATAATTTTTTTGGATACTTAAAATTTTAAATATATTTATTTTCTTATTTAATAATTAATTTTATGTATGTATAAATTATCATTAACAAAATAAATAAATTGTAGAAAAGTTTGAATATTTTTATGGGATAAAAAGATAGGAAAATTCATCAACATCAACAATGAAAATTACAAAATGTAAAAAGGTTTATATAATTAGTAGTTATTCCCATAAATTACCAAAATTATATTATTGTTCAATACTGTAATAAAAATAATATTACCATTTTTATGTGGAAGAGCTACGAAATGACGTTCAATTTAAGGAATGTGTATTCTAAAACCCAACTCTTATTCTATGGCTTATCCATCATTCACAAAATCATTCGTATGTATATTATTATAAGGAATATTGAATCATATTTCACTATTATTCTATTTATTTTTATTTAATATAAATGTTTCCACCTTTATTTCGACACCATGTAGAATGAGTTTCCAAAAGGAATTTTGTTTCAAAAACAATTATTTGAATCCCCTTTTGTTGTTTCTTCTTTGATAAAAAATTATGATGTTTATGCAAAATATTTATTCCATAACTAACTTCAGAATGAAAAATTTTATTCATGAATTTATTCTTTATAAAGTACTTATGAGTCCCACTCTATTAAATGGGTTATTTCATAACCATAACAAGTATATTTTTTATGTGGAATATATCATTATATGAATATTATAATGTGACAGGTGAGCCCAAAATTATATATCCCCCCAAGGATTTTGGTAATGTGATAAATCCTATTTTATTATGTGTATTATTCATGAACATAATATTTTTTTTCAAAATGATGATTTTAATATTCATGGAAATCTGTTATTTACATACAATGTTCTAGATGTGATCCAAACTACATGATATACCGGACCACTATATCACGAGGTTTCATTTTTATGAATCATCACATTCAATAAAAGTTTCAAATTTATTCTTAAATGTTATGATTTTCATCCCATATGAATGTAATGATTATTTTTATTATTCTCACACTTGTACTATTGATTCAATTTTTTTATTTTTAATATGTTATTCATCCCCTTACTAGGATTTTATTTCACCCCTTTATATCATGTATATCCCTAGGTGAAAAGTTTTACTAAGGTTGACATGAGATATTTTTAATGGATAAAGAAAAAAGTAATCTAATAATTTTTTATTTTTTTTATGTATATGAGATGTATTTTCAAAATTAACCCATGAAACTAAACCATTCAAATAATGAATATATTTCTATTATGTTTATATTTATAAAATTATGCAATAGTCATATGCGAAAAATTAGCTTCATTATATTTTAAATCAGAGGTACATTTTATGTAATTTTTTTAAATCGGATTATGGAACATTAGTGAAAAACCTTCAGATAAGTCTTTGTATTGATAAAAATAAAAAAATTATTTCAAAAAAAATATACACTAAGGGATCCCAAATAATTTTATTTTTGACATGATTTTATCATAGAAATATATTATTTATTCATGATATTTTTACCTATGTTTTGGTAAAATGTTTTCTATATTTTATAATTTTGTAAAGAAAGAGAAAATATGGTAACAACTAGTTGATATAAATTGGAACAATTTTCCAAATTACATCCCAATTCCAATGAAGGTGAAGTTAAAAAATTAATGGAAATACATACGTGATTTCTTCGGTCTATATATAATTTTCTTAAGAATGAGTGTCACGCCCTAATCCGGTTCTACCCTGAACTGATCACCCAAGATGATCTGCGACATGGACTGAAGGGAATTTACAATCCCAACTAGTTGAAAACTGGTGCTCTGCATCAATAGAGTACAAAACATATTGATTTCTCCCAATAAATAATAAATAAATTAAACAAAGGAATTATGAATAAGACAATTTAATGAAATTAAAATTGAATGGAAGATAATTTATAAAAAAATTTAAATTACAACCAAACTACTCAACAAGTCAAACTGATCCAGATGAACTCCCAATCTCCATGTTACCCCAGGGGTCACTCTCTATCACAATGATAAATCATCACCAATGTAAGAACCTATTTTTTCATAAGAGGTATGGGTTTCTTCTTTTTTCTTTTACTTGGATGTATTTTTTAGAAAACAAGGAAAAATGAAAAAATGTTATGTTTTAGTAGAACAAGCCATGTAAAAAAATTTAAAAGACATGTTGTTATGCCATGTAGGGTGGGGATACAAAGTGTGTGATTTTTGACTGCATGTGAGAAATGAAAAATCTAGTACATGTCATGTACTCCTATGTATATGATGTATAGTCATGTTTGCAGGACGGTGGAGGATGTGTAAAGTATGTTAGTGAATTTATGAACAATAAAATGATATAGACTTCATGTATATGATTTTACATGTTGTGTAATAGAAAATTTCAGCTTAAAATGGGTATTATCCTCGTTTTCACTTCTCATGGGCAGGACAACTGATGGGTGAAGAGCCAAGAGCCCCGAGAGAATTTCCTTATCTCGCTTCATTGTCTGAAACCTGATTCAACTGTCTTCGGTCTCATTATAATCCTTTCGGTAAGAGATTTATTCTCCTTGAACCATTATGGATTATTTGTGTTCTTGATAATGTTATTCAAGGTATAATGATTTACTTGTTTTCTTAGATCTTTCCATTTTAAACTGATTCAATGGACAACGTTGGTTTATATCACTCATACGGCAACGAGGTAGGTGGCCTTGTGCCTTTTGTTAAATGTCGAGTAGATTAAATGTTCCAAAATGGCATGAGACCTTTTTGGGTATTTTTTTTCACTATAATTGAATAATTTTGGTACCTAATGATGTTTAGGAATTTTATTATATGAAATTTAAGAATTTCATTGTTGATTGTTTAATTTAGGGACACCCCATGGGTGCGTTTCCCGTGGTTATCCATTTGGAAAGAACTATTTTGAGGCGTGTGAATGTTTTCCATTTTGCGGTTTATTAGAATGATATATTGATATAAGAAATTCTCTTACGAGTTTTTATGATTAAAACCATGAAATAGTTTAATTTCCATGTGTTTGTTTTTATGTGAGATTCCCACATGAGTGGTTATATTAAATTCCTTGTGATAGATTAATTCACATGTTTTTTTTAAATGAAATGATAAATGATAAAAAGAGGTAATTAGAAATGGGTGAGACATAGTCTTGGTTAGAAGACAAGATCAGGCTCATGTGACTAGTTACACCATTCTTACATTGGTTGAACCATTTTCTGGGTTAAAAGGCATTGGACAGACTCAAGAGGATAATTGCATAAGGGTCATGACTGAGCCATTGTTTTGGTGGTCAAGATCATTGGGCCTTCTTTGTAAATTCAGAGTGAATCCTTGGTCCATTAAGGGATACCTAGGATGGGATCAATTGGAAAGTGAACAAATTATTAAATACTAAAATGATGAAATACTTAAATGAGATATTGTTATGTCAGGAGTTGAGAGTTACTTTGGTACGGGGAGTCGATTATCCTTGGCCGGACTTTGAGACCTTTGTAAAGTTCATAATGCTTATGAAATGAAACAGACATACTTGTGATGCGTCTTTAATGCCAAAGCAAAAGATTGGATTCAGTATTTAATTTTTATCAAGATGATCTTATGAGACATATGATATGTTTACTTCTATACAGGGGATTGGAAGGATGAGGAAGAATCTCGAGATAGTTTCACCTAAATGAAACTAAATTGATAAAGAACCTAAATAGAATAAATGGGCAGTTAATTGAGCACTTCCTAGTTACTGTTCTCCATTGCTGCTATTGAATATATTTTCACTAACTATTCGGCACAATAATTTGGTGGTTGCCTACTGATATTAGTCTCACACAATTTTTGTTGTAATGATTTTGGGCCCAAATAGATTATATGGTTGCAGGTGTAGAAAAGGGAAAGCTCTCTAATACAGGTACATGATTGCATCTTAGGAGAAGGAGAGCATGAGACCAAGATGATTCTTATGATGATTTTGAGTTTTACTTCTATTTATTCACTTGTATTTTATTTATATCTGATTATAGTGTACCTTGTTTTGGATGAGTTCTTATAACATATAACATGAAGCATTATCATTTGTGTAGTTTGAGACTTAGATATTTATCAATGAGACTACCACTATTTTTTTAGTAGTGTACAGCTTACTGCTTCCTCTATTTTATTATTTTGTATTCCTATGTGTTTTACTCTCCTAATGAGGTCATCGATTCCCCACTAACATACCTGAGGCCCTTGCTGTTCGTTGGAAGCCTCTGGCATTCCGGGAAATGCGCTTGAGGCCATGTGGAAAACCGGGTACGGGGAACCTTTTAGTGGAATCCGGATCCGAGATGTTTCTAAGTGGTATTAGAGGGTTTCTTTCATCTTTGACTTACTATTTGGAGCCTATAGACTGGATAGGAATGAAAAAAGGGATACAGAAATTTGGTGTTCTTCAGGGTAGCTACCCCGCATACATGAAAAATCAGAATTACCTCGAATGAATTGGGATTTTCTGGTTCTATAGTTGTACATATTTCACTATCGGGTGACACACTTGATTTTTGCTAATTCTATTGATGAAACTGTAGGTTTTATTTTAGTTAACACCTGATTGAGATGATGGTATTTCATCTCAAGAATCATATAGGAACCTGTTAGAATCACATTCCATGCATTTTTCCACTCTATCTTGGATGCATTTTATATCACATGTTGTTTTGATAGATGATGTGATAGATGATGTGATAGCTATTCCTACTATTGTATTATGTGTATTGGTACATGCTATGGTTTGGATGGAATGGATGCCAAAATTTGGTTCCTGAGGTGCATGGGCCCTCTTGGACCGAACTTTTTTGATCATGATTCACTTTTTATCAATAATTGTACTATGATAAGCTCTACATGGGTTCCAAACATTGACTCACGGGGAGTAGGGGCCCTCACAGATTGTAATTTGGCGTCCCTCTGATTGGGTTTTTTACAGGACAAGGGTTTTATGGGAAATATGGATTTTTATCTTTAAAAACCCAGTATACAAAGATGTATTCTAGCCTAACACATGATGTTTTATTCCTTTTTTGGGGAGGATTATGTTCCAAATAATTAATAATAACACGCTGCACATACTTCGGACACATCGTGTAGTCCTTGGTTGTGTAACCTTCCATGTGTGGTGGGAAGATAGGTTGTTTAGATTTGTGTAGGACACGCCATGTACTTTGAATACACGCTGTGTATATATCGACCGTGTTTCTGGATGTTTGGATAACGACATAGTTGGATGAAAAGTTTTATGTATACACCGTATCTAGGTGGAAAACTCCATGTAGTCTTACACCAGCATAACCGTGTAGTTCTAGCTGTGTAAAAGTATCTAGGCAAGAAGGAAAAATCCAAGTACACACTGTGACTCTTGAGGAACACACAATGTACCTAGGGTGTTACATGGTCTTGTTGGGAAGAAGTACACACCCATGTATAGGCCTAGGAGAAACCACCATGTAAGGTGTTTTACACACCGTGTACTCCTATTTTGAAAACTGTGTGTGTTTTTTCTTCACTGTCCCATTCTTTAATTCTGAGTGGAATTCTTCTCTTCATTAAAACTTTTGCTGTGGTGTGTGTTATAGACATTATAGAGCAGTGTTTCCATGATGACCTTGAGCAGTGTGCTAGGAGAGTGGCAATTAGTATACACCGGAGGTGGTAGGCCATGGCCTACCAATGGACCCTCCATTTTTGCTAGCTGCAGCAACAACAGTTACACCAGACGCTGGTGTAGACGCACAGTTCTGAGAAGGTATTATGCGTTCATGTGGACCTTACATGGAGCACCATAGGCTGCCACATCTATGTAAGAACTGTAGCGTATATTCCTACAGTATCATCTACATAATTTTTCAGTGGTTGGAGAACCATAGGCTAGAGAATCATGGCAGAAATTAGTTCTTACTATATTTTAGTATCTTGAGATACCTCCTGATAGGATAGTCGAGTTTGAAACTTATATTCTATATGATTCTTCCAAGAGGTGGTGGGATGTTATCATGTAGACTGAGCACCATTAGGACATGGAATGGGAGACTTCCAGACATTTTTATACAACTACTTCATCCCTGAGATAGTCAGGGCCGATCGAGCCCGAGAGTCCATGAATCTGGACCAGGGTACTACATTAGTGATGGACTATTCTTCCTACTTTACATAGCATCAAAAATTCACACATGTTATGATGGTTGATAAGGAAATGTGAGCTAGGAGAATTTAGGATGGTATTCGGTACTACATCTAATATCATGTGAATGATTTTAGGTTGCCTTCTGTGCATTCCATTGTGAATCAAGTGCTGATTACCGAGTGAAACCTACGAGAATTGGGGGGGGGGGGTGAGAGCCAGGGAGGTTCATCACCGAGATCTCATACTATCTCAAACGGAATCAAGAAGAAACATATGATGTTTTTTTTTGGGAATATGGTCACTCAGGATGTATATTCTGGTAGCCCGGTGAGGTGATATCAGTGTCACAATGTTTGGCTTACCAGACCATAGATCACAGAGGACCCAATTTAGTGGTGAGATTGTAGAAAGATGAGCCATCGACAACGCTTCTACAGGATGAATCCAAAAGTGGCTACTGAGAGAGGGTATGTACAGACTCCATGTGCAGGAGAAGTGTCAGTAGATTCTCAGCAGTCTAGAAATTGTAATACTTTGGGTCATGCATTCTGAGGTGATGGGAGTGGTCGTGGTAGCCATACCCAGGTTCTCAGTGATTGTAGGGCGAGTCAGTTAGGGGTAGCCAGGCTGTGTCCATGGCCATGGTATAGGTCAAAAAAATGTAGTCCAACAGACCCAAAAATATAAGGATCCCAGACCTTCTACTAGTAGAGGTACTATTATATTCACCTCTTTTTTATCTTCTCCACTTTTTGATACTGGTGCAACAAATAGATTTATATCTATAGTCTATGTGGAAATCCTTTAGCTCTGTGTTTCTACTACTACTGATGTTATGATACTAGGAAATCCATTTGGGATTATAATAGAAGGTGTGTGTTAGTGTAAGGAGTTCCCCCTTGAGATTTGTGGGTGTCACTTTCTATTGAACCTAAATGTATTAGAGATGATGGGATTTGATGTCATTCTCAGAATGGGATTGTTGGTTTCCTTTGGAGTCTTTTTTTACTTCTATCTCCATATGGTGTGTTTTATGTCAACCAAGGGATGGTATTTTTAATATAAGGGGGAATGGAAAGTCTAAGAGAGTCGAGCTAGACCTGAGCATTGTGGGCTATACAGGATGACATCCCAAATTGTGAGTTCATATTTGGAGGATCAAGGAACATGTTTGGAGAATTTTCCAACAGTGGTCGATTGTTTTAGGGACATTTTCCTAGATGACTTCTCAGGCTTACCTCTTGTTAGAGAGGAAGAGTTCACTATCGATCTAGCGCCAGGGGATGCACCGGTATCCACTCCTTCATAAAATATAGCTATGATGGAGTTTCAATAGCTCAAGAGGAAGTTGGAAGATGTTAAAGCTAAGGGTTTTATCCTACCTAGTACTTCACCTTGAGTTTCACCAGTTATTTTTGTAAATAAGGTGGACTGTACTCTCATATTTTGTGTGGACTATCAGAAAATGAACCAGTTGATGGTCAAAACCCAATATCCTATACCAGATATATATTAAATTATTGATATACATTTAGGGGACCTAGTGTTCTAGAAGATTCAATTGAGGTTAGGATATCACCAAGTATGTTTTTTATCAGCAGACATACCTCATTCAACCTTTCGTAGTAGGTATGGTCTCTATGAGTACTTGGTTATTCCATTTGGTCTCACGAACGCTCCAAAAGTTTCATAGCACTACTGAACTAACTGTTCCATCCTTACGTAGATTACTTTTTTGTGGTTTTCTTGGACAATAAATTGGTGTATTCTTACAATCGATACAACCATTCCAAACACCTTGAGATTGTTTTGAATACAATGAGAGAGCATCAGTTATATGGTATGCTCTAAAAATTCCACTTATGGATGGATTAGATTCACTTCTTGGTTCACGTCATCTCAGAGACAAGAGTATCTGTGGACCCAGAAAAGATGAGAGCAGTAGTTACCTGGGAATAACCCAATAATTTTTTTGATGTTCTAGTTTTCAGGGGGCCAGTTGGCTACTTGAGGCGTTTTATACATAAATTCTCATGCTTAGCAGTGCCAATGACGACATTGACTAAGAATGGTGTGATATTTGAATGGTGAGATTCTTGTGACACTACCTTTCAGGAGTGGAAGGGATGTTTGACATCAGATCCCATAATGATATATCAAGAGCTGGGAAGAATTACACTATGTATAGTGACGCATCAGGTATTGGGTTGAGATAAGTGGTTATGCAGGGAGATCGAGTAGTTGCATATGGGTCTCAGCAGTTGAGGCCACAAGAGAGAAATTACCCGACCCATGCTCTTGAGTTGTATACAGTTGTTAATTCTTTGCACTGCTGGGTAAAGTATTTATTGGGGGAGTGTTTTTTGGTGTAAACAGAGAAAAATATTATCAAATACATCTTCACTAAGCGTGATTTGAATTTGAGATAGTGAAAGTTGGTGGAATACCTTCAGTGATTTGATTTGGAACATGCATATACGCCTGGAAAACATAATGTAGTGGCTGATGCACTGAGTAAGAGGAATCAGATATGGGTAGTGCAGGAGGCTAGTGGTGCATGAAATCTAACAGATTTGTTCTCTAAGATGCATTTAATGGTTCAAAACAGTTAGGGATAGACTTATCTTTAAACTTTGGATGTTACCTATACCTTACTGGATAGAGGGAGGACGAGGAACCTATTTGATTTGGAAATCCGAGTTCTACGGGAGAGTGTGGAAGGTGATGAACCTCCTATTGGATGGATGATAGGTGAGGATGATGTTCTATGTGTCCATGGACGTGTGTGGGTTCCATGGGATATACGTGAGGATCTGATTTGGGATAGTCATGCTTCAACTTGGGAAAGACATCTTGGAGTCACCAAGACATATCGTGACTTGCACCATCAGTACTAGAGGCCGAGTATTAAGTGAGAAGTAACTGATTTTGTTATGAGGTGTTCCACCTATTATGAGGTTATGGAAGAACATTAATGGCTAGCTAGACATTTACCGTAGCTATCCATTCATTAGTGGAAATGGGATGATGTCGTGATGGATTTAATGATGGGTTTACTGAGGTCTCCGGGAGGAAACAATATTGTGTGGGTTGAATTTGGTAGGCTTACATAGGTCTCTCATTTCATGCCAATCAACGAGACATTAGGTGTTGATGAGCTTAGGAAGATGTATATGCATGAGGTTTTAACAATTAATGGGATCCCTTTTTCTATCGTTTTAGATAGGGATTCCCACTATACATCTTGTTTCTGGAAGAGTTATCAGAGGGAACTGGGTACACAGGTACTTTTGAGCACATCATACCACCCTCAGACCGATGTCCAGTTAGAGTGTACATTACATGTTTTAGAGGTCCTGTTGTATGCCTGCATCCTAGAATTTTTGAGATCTTGGGAGAAGTATATACCCCTAGTTGAGTTCTCCTATAATAACACCTTCTAGGATTCTATTCAGATAGATCCATATGAGGATTTGTATGTTAGGCAATGCCAATTAACCATGTGTTGGATAGAAGCAGGAGATGAAGATATGCTAGGACCTCAGATTTTCCAAGAGGCTACTCAATAGGTTCACTTGATTCAGAGTCAGATGGCTACTACACGGTCTCAGAAAAAATCTTATGCTAATCTCCGTGGATGACAATTGGAGTTTTAGGTCATGGATTGAGTTTTATAGTGTGTTTCATAGAGATTTGGAAACAAGAGGATCAGGATATTGGGTATTCTTTCACCGTGATATGTCTGACCGTTTCAGACTTTGGAATGAGTTGAGTAAGTTGTCTATCAGTTACAGCTTCCTCAGAGGTACTGATCCCTACAAGATGTCTTTCATGTATCTCAATTTCACTACTATCACTCAGAACCATCTTACATTCTTTTAGCCCAAGGAGGTTGTGATTTTGGTTGATGCATCCTTTAAGGATCTTTTGATTTTAATAATTGAAATGAACACAAATTTTCTCCAAGGCCGGTCAGTTCCTCTCATACGGGTTCTATGGAAGCACGACCGAGTACATGACAGGAATTGGGAGAGGGAATCCAATGTACATGCTCAGTGGCAAGAGTTTTTCTTATATATTCGTTCACCACCCTTGGGATGGAAGTTCAGGGATGAATTCCTTTAAGGGGGGGAGTTAGTAAGAACCATGTTCTTCTAAAGAGGTATGAGTTTCTTCTTTTTATTTTCCATTTAGTTGTTTCTGGGAAAACAAAGAAAACCAGAAAATGATAAGTTTTAGTAGAACATTATGTGTAATTCTATGTACATTCCATGTTGTCTAGTCATATTGGATGGGAATACACAATGTACACTTTTTTGGCTTGGAAGAGAAGAAAAAGGCACTACATGTCATGGTCTCCTAAGTACACATTGTGTTGTCATGTGGGTAGGTTGGTTTAGGATGTGTAAAGTAGGTCAGTGATTTTATAAATAGTAAAATGATATACATGCCATGTATATGAAGTAACATTTGATATACTTATAAATTTCTTCTTAAAATGGGTAGTATTATCGTTTTCTTTTCCCTTAGATAGAACAAACACTGGGTTATGAACCTGGAGCTGCGAGAAAATTTCCTTAGGCCTTTTCATGATCTGGAACCCGATTCATGTGTCGTCAGTTGCGTTGGAATCCTCTAGGTAAGAGATTTATTCTCCTTGAACCGTTTTGGTTAATATCTATTCAAAAGAATGTTATTAAATTATGAATTTTTACCTCATTTCTTAAATCTTGTAGTTCTAGGCCGATTCAAGGGTCGACATCAGTTTATATCACTCCTACGACATTGAGGTCGGTGTTCTTGTGACTTTTTTTAATTGTAGAGTTTATTATATGTTCCAGAATAGTATATGACCATTTTTGGGTATTTTTTTTCTCTATAATTGAATCATGTTGATACCTAATGATGTTTAGGTATTTTCTTATATGAAATTGAAACATGTGATTGTTGATTGTTTGATTTAGGTACACCCCATGGGTTTATTTCCCATGGTTAGACATTTTGAAAGAATTCCATTAAGGTGTGTGATTGATTTACCTTTTGGGATTTATTAGAATGATATATTGATATATGAAAATCCCACATGATTTTTCATGATTAAAACCATGAAATAATTTATTTTTCATGCGTTTTTTGTTTTATGAAATTCTCATAGGAGTGGTTATTTTAAAATACATGTGATAGTTTCATTCACATGTTTTACTTCTGAAATGAAATGATAAATGATTAAAAGAGGTAAGTAACCATGGGTTAGCTATAATCTCAGTTAAAAGACATGGTTGGGATCATGTGACTAATTACACATTTCATATAGTGGTTGAACCATTGTCTCGGTTAAAAGGCAATGGACGAGCTCAAGAGGTTAATTACTTAAGGTTCGTGAGCGATCCACAATTTTGGTGGTCAGTCTCACTGAGTGTTTTTTGTAAATGAAGTGTGAATCATTAGTCTATTGAGGTAAACCTTGGATAAGCACTATTAGAAACTTGACAAATGATTAAATGCTGAAATGGTGGTATGATTAAATTTGAAATGGTTATGTCATGAGTTTAAGGTGAATTTTGTATAGGCATTCGACAGGCCTAGGCCGGACTTCGAGACATTTGTAAATTTCATATAACTTTTTAAATGAAAGGGAATGACTTATGTTGAATCTTCCAAGCCAAAGCACAATCCTGGATTCAGTCTTCACTTTTTAACTAGATGACCTTCTGAGACATCAAATATGTTTACTTCTATATGGGGGATTGGATGGCTAAGGCCAAATCTCAAGATAATTTCACCTAAATGAAACTAAATTTCTAAAGAACATAAATATAATATATGGATATTTACTTGAGCACTTCCTAGTTACTGTTTCCCTTGCTGTTGTTGCATATATATTCACTAACTATAAGGCAAATCATTGGTGGTTTCCTACTATGATTAGTATCACCCCATATTTGGGTCATTTTTTTGGGCCCAAACCGATTATATGGTTGCTGGTGTAGACAAGGTAAATTACCCTTACGTAGGTACTTGATTAATTATTAAGAGTAGGAGAGAATGGGACCAAGACGAGGCTTGCGATGCTTCTGAGTTTTATGTTGGTTTTTACACTTGTATTTTATTTTTATCTGATTGCAGTGTATCCTAATTTGGATGCTTTCATAGAACATATAACATGCTTCATTATCATTTGTTTGGTTTGAGACCCAGATATTTATATATTCGAATTCCCCTATTTTGTTTCAATCGTGTACTGTATACATCATCCGCTACTGTATTGTTTTGTATTCCATTGTGTTATACTCTGCCAATGAGGGCATAGTTTCCCCACTATCTTACCCAAGGCTCCTACTACTAGTCCTTATCCTCTGGAGTTTAAGGAAATGTGCTTGAGGACATGTGTCCAACTGGGTACGAGGCACCTTTTAGTGGCATCGGGATTAGGGATGTGACATACCAAGGCAATCGAACACTAGTTGAACATTCACAAAGGCTAAAATAGAATATAATTGTATGCGTTAGTATTAAAACTATGTAGGCTAGCATGATAATACATTTCCAAATTGACTTCCTTTAATATAAAATAAACATAAATTGAATGTTTGAAAAATCAAATATAAATTTATGCATTTCAACAAATTTTTCTTAAAAAAAGTATGACCCATTTCCCTTAATCATTTCCAAATCCAAGTTCATTCCATTAGTGAGATATTAACTTTTCAAGGGAAAAATGATGCCTGAATTTTCAACTTGCACAATGAGGATGAAATAGACATCTAAAAAAATATTTTTCATAATCCCTTTTTAACGAAACACATAAATTTCCATGAATAAGACAACATAAGAAGGCACCGTAGTAATCACAAAACGAGTGAAATGAAAATAAACACACAAGTAGTACATTAATCTCTGTAAGAAACTAGGATCCAATAGACATAGGTGAACCCTTGTGATCATTAACTATCCAGAACATAATAATAAATTATACCCCATCCCATATTACATTCCACACATCAGGAAATCAAAAACTCCCAAATTCCCATCCACCCTATATCTGTACACACTGAGGAGACCAATCCCATGGAAATAAACCCAAATATATCCACCTATTATGGGCCACTGGTCATTACGTGAACAACCAGTGTTGCAACCGTTATATAAAAATTATCTCAATATGCCAGGTTCTTGTGTCTCTTGTATATAAGGATGATTCACCAATAGATTCCAATCGAGTGTCCAAACACGTCATATATATAATAATATTTCTCAAAAGGCCTCACCCTGAGCCTCCCCACACTGATCTCATTCCTTATAAAAAATAATATACCTCGATTCCCTGTAGAGGAACTCTGATAATAGATCATGTGGATTCTACATTGTATAAATACCGTCCATTATACGAGACAAGGCATGAGAAACATCCAACTGAGTTTTTCAAATAATCATTTTCCTAAATTTCAAAATGTTTCCAAACAAGACTTTAGGAATTCACAAATAAAACATTATCAAACACGAAATACATCATTAAAAAGACATGTAAACACACAATTAATCATTTCAAACCATATTCAAAATCTCTTTAAAACATTTACATTACACTTTTAAAAAAAATACATTTGTTACATGGGTGCAAAACGGTCCATTCACTGGCGACACATGAAAAAACACATTAAAATACATAATTCATATCTCTATAAAAACCCTAATCACAGGGAATATGATACAAGGTACCGAGAAACAATTTTTCATTCTTCTAATACATATAAAAATCCAAACCTCGCATTTTACATCCTAAATTACCCATAATATCCTACCCAACATTTAACCAAACACTTTGTGTGCACTATTCAACATAACAATTCTATTTTTTCAAAAAATAGGATAAAACAAAATTCTCACACTGTAAAAATTAAAACCAAGATTATACAGTGATATTTATTATTTATGGAGGATGAAAAATGAATGAAACTAATGATTCTGAAATTAAAAAATAAAGTTCATTGGAAATCCTATTTTAAATACATTGGGCACCAACAACGCATGCCCGAAACTATACTTTTTGGATTCATAGATCCATGATCTACCTAGAGAACCCCTAAAAGAACAAGACCCCCAAAATAAATCAAGGGGAAAACCAGACCCCAGATCAACATGATAATGGGAGAATAGAAATTCTTGTAGAAAAGGATGGGGGAGGGAGAGAGGGAAGAGAGGAGGAGAAATAACATTAGAAATCTAGCCCCATCGATAGGAATCCTTAGATCCACACAAAGGGGATAGGGGGAATGTCTTGGAGAGAAAGAGGTATGGATCCTTATGGTCGCATGAACTAAGAGAGGGGAGAAGGAGGCAATTTGGGTTAAAAGTCTAGTGGGGGAAAACATGGTAATCTCAAAAATTAATATCTGGGAAATTCGTATGGTTAGGCCACACGATTCAACAAACCAAGAAATAACCATCCGATATCCACTATTCATATATGAAATGGCCATACATTCACCTTGGGATTTACCTTATGGTTTAACAATCCTTGTGGAAGCCGTGTGGTGGGTTATGTAACATGTTACATGGTTTTCTAGACTGGACACATGGTTGGCCCTAACCATGTTACAACAGTGTTCTAGGGTCTAACAAGGCCACACATCCATTATTTATCAGAAAAAATACATAAAATACAAGTAGAACCATTAGGGGATAATCATAGACAACAATACTCGTGAAAACATAACACCCGTCACACCCAAAACTAGATATAAATAATTAAATTCCGATAAAACACAAGAGGAATCCATAAATAGAAAAAACTAGTGTGACAAATCTCCCCACCATTAATGGGTTCCACCCCTAACAAGCCACAACACGTTTCAGAAAATAGATCAATGCTTAAGGATTCCACATTTACACGATCTGTCATCTTAATCCAAGAACATTCCACCAAATATTAACAGAACTCAAACCCTTACCTGAAAATAAATAAAAATCCATAACTAGTTTTTGAGAATCGAGGAAGGATCAAGACACCACATCCACAACCAATACCAAAAACTAGACCGTTGGGCATTCTCTAATTTATCCCAATTCTTACCCAAAATGAGGAGGAAACTGAAAGATCAAAAACTTTAAAATAATCCACTTCAACTGGGTAAAACCATAACCAAACCCAAAAGAGATCACCAGGAGAGGGGAGTAATGAATTGACACCCCAAAATTAGAATTCAACTAGAACAAGATAACTATTAGGAGAAATCTCATCTGGGCCCACACTGGATCTCCCCACAATTAATAACCAATTAATTCCAACTAAATGAGGATTCATAAAATCCCAAAACCATGGATCTCCCGCATAGGATAACCCAAAACTCACTTACAATGTCCTATCAACCCAGACCAAGAGGAATGAAAGATGATAATTTAATCAACCCACTCCCAAATGGGGGGGGGTTGTACCAACACATTCGACCCAGACCCAAAACCGCCACCATACTAGGAGGGGAGGGGAAGGGGCCCAATGATTGGACCGATGTAACTAAAATTGAGAACCACACAACACTCTTCACTTATGGGAGGATAAAATTAAAGACTACATTGGGTGGTCCACAAAAGACCACTGGACATAAATTCGAATGCAAGAAGGTATAACCACAAACACTACATAATAGTTATTCCCACCTCTGACTTTATGACAATATGAAATTCATAGGGATGAGGAAACAAAATAAAAACACTAGACATGCCTCACTGAAATGGTAGAGGCATGATCATAGAAAAATTCCTTAAACCCCTAGGATTCTTAACTATATTCCAGCTTCACTCCAGAACATTTGATAAGAGCACTAATGTGTAAAGAATCTACTGCCTCATAGTCAGGATGCACTAATACCGAACCAGAACCCCTTATTTTAGTGCCACATGCAGCCTCATAACACACCTAGGTACAAAAAAAGAATTATGAAACAATACAAAACTCAATTCCTCAAACTGCAAACTTTTACCAAAATAGGGGCTTAGGGATACACATCTACAGTATCTCTCACCAAAAATGAGGAGAGGAATGAATAAAGAACATCGAGAAACACACGAAACATCATCAAACACAACTTCCATTATATAGTGTGTTTCCACAACAATAAATAATCCCAAATGGATCCCAAATAGTTCACTATTCGAACTAACACACTGGGGAATCCTTCATAGAGTTGGATTTTGATTCTAAAACCCATAAACTAAATTCTTTATTTTATCCACATGAATTCCTTCCAATGGGGAACCATCCATATCCAAATAAAAAATGTCCATAAAACCTATATTGAGTGGACAAAAATAAAATAGAAAAACCCAAGCTCTATCAAACATATCTCATGAACCAAAACTCACATGAAATGAACACCATATTGGAGTAAAACTATCTCAATGATCCCAAAGACATTTCTAGAAACCCACAGAACACTGCTCCAAAACCAAGCCACCAAAATACTTCTTCTCCAAACATAACAAGATTATCACTTTCAAATCACGAGGATGCCTACCAAACAAACAACCCTCTAAGATGTTGGAAACATATTCCACATAACCAATGGCCCAAAAAACACCAAAATTTATAGCATAGAAATATTTTGAAGATTAAAACATTATTGGTGTATTATTACACTCACCAATGGTATTCCTTATAGTCTAACTCACATTCACATTTTTGTGCAATCCAAGGCACCCATCCACCATTTCATATTGGGAATCCATCAAAATTTACATATAAAACAATGCATATTAGCTTACATTAAAACACTAACGGATAAAAAACAACCTCATTTTCCAAAACAAACCATTCAACTCAATTAACTGATCATATACCTTCCCTAGGAATATTAACCACAAAGTTAAAAATCATATTCAAATTTTACACATAAATCCATTTTACCATGATTTAAAATGAAGTCTCATAGACTTCCATCGTTAATCATTTTCATATTATTCAAAACATTTTTTTTGGGAATTCAAAAAATATATTTTCACCAAAACCATTTGGTTTAAATCACATTCCATTTAATTTAAATTAATCTCCATATCAAACATTCCATTTGAAATAACAATTTTCTATTTTTAGAAGTTCACCGATGTCTATGTTAATATTCATCTATCCATATCGATCGAAACCCCTTTAGAACTACACTAAACCCATTATAAAAAACACCAACCATTAAAAACCATTTTCTATAATAAAATTTTCCGATTCAAACACTTTTCAACATGACATGCTTTTCAAAATGACTCATTATTTCCAAAAAAGTTTATTTCAACAAACCATATGTTTAGATTAAGTAAATCCAATCCCATCAATCCATTTCTACATTAACCTATGATTTATTTCACAAAAACCAAACATTCAAAAACCTATTATAGAGTGAATAAATAAAATCCATATTCAATTTTTGAAACCCCACCAATCTATTTAAACATGTTGCCAAAACTCTCACATAAGGATATTCAAAACAATTTTAAGAATTCAAGAATCCTCCAAGAGACCCAAAAAATGGGAATTATTTTTGGTGGATGACTTGACCATATATTTGGAGGCCATATACCAAACACATCAATAAAACTAAGAGCCTTCTCGGACAAAGAACCACAATTCACAGGGCTTACCAGGACCTACGAGCTCATAGAGACCATTAGAACACTCCCATTGTCATATCCCAATCATCAAAAAATCACTAAACCCCAATGGAACTAATAAAATTGGAAATCCCATGGAAACATGAGGATTAGAATGAGAAAGTGTTTATGATTCTCTTCCATGAGCTACCTTTCAAGTCTGAAAAATACTACTCCATATACCTTAACATCACTAACTAATAAGGGGATCTATGAAAAGAAATGTCCTATAAGATATTACTTCCTTTGAAATCACTTTTCCATGAACTAACCTAGGTAGACCATAAACCCGTCACCTAAGCTGATATGTGACATGGCCTGAAAGACCATCCCAATCTCCTCAGGCTGACCACTAGTGCATGGAATCAATAGAGTACACAACTGAATGATTATTTATAATAAATAAAAATTAAACAAAATAGTTGAAAGATGAATAATACATTTCAATGAAAAGGAAACGAAACTAAAGATATTTTATAAAAAATCTCAACTTATAGACAAAGTACTCAACAATATAAACTAAATAATACAACCACCAAATATCCATGTGACCTCATGAGTCACTTTTAAGAAAATAATCACTCATCAACCAAGGTGATCAAACTCATGTTGAACCTACACAAGGTCTAAATTAAAAAAAATATATGGATGAGGGAAAAATCTCAGTTTGTTAGCATGATAATATATTTCCAAATGAACTAACTTTAAAATGAAAGAAACATAAATTTCAAGTGTGAACTGAAATACATAAATAATTCTTTTCTATAACTTTTACATAAAAAATTGTACGACCCATTGACCTTATTCATTTCCCAAACCAAGGTAATTCCATTAGTGAGATATTAAATTTTCAAGGTGAATGTGATGCCTACATTTTCTTATCACATAATGTGGATGAAATAATTTTCTAAAAAGGAAATTTTTCATAAAATCTGTTTAACAAAACACATGAATTTAAAAGAAAAACACCACAGAAGAAGTATATATACTAATTAGAAAATGAGGGAAATGTAAATAAACAGACATGTACTACATTCATCATTTCAATAAACTATTAGATAATTGACATAGGTGAACCTAGGAGATCAAAAACAGTCCAGAACATACCAATACATGTGCCCCCATCCCAGATAGCATTCCACACAGGATGAAATAAAAAATGGCCGAACATCTGACTACCCTAACTTAGGACAGACTGAGGGGCCCAATACCATAGCAATAAACCCAAATATATCCACTGACTACGGGCCACTGGTCAGTACGTGAACTACCAGTGTAGTAATCATTATTATAAAATTATCTGCATACACTGGGTTCAAATATATCAAGTATATAATCGGGATTGATTGAACTTATTTAAATGATCATCCAAACAAAAGACATATATATTAATAATGATCAACATGCCTCACCCTGAGTCACCCAATAGACTAATCTCATGAATTTGAATATGTACAAAACAGAGACTTATAACTATGGAACATTGATAATGTATCACATGGATTCCACATCAAGGATATCTAATCCATTATATGTGACAAGGCATGTGAAACATCAAAAATAGTATTTTAGAACAATCATTTTCCTCAATTTCACAATGTTTAAAAAAATGAATTTAAGCATTCCAAATTCAACTATTATCAAACATGAAATCCAACCTCCAAAATATGAGTAAGCACACCAATTTCATTTCAAACCAATTTCAAACTTTCCTTAAAAAAGTTTCAAAAAACATTTAAAACAAATCATTTATTGAAAGGCCACCAAATGGTCCATTCTTTGGTGAAACCCAAAAAATACCAAAAAGTACAATATTAAAATCATTACAAAAACAAAAAAACACAAGGGAATCCCATACAGTACACCCTAATCACCATTTCACAACTTTCGAATACATATAAAAATCCAAATCATGCATTTTAAATCATAAATTTCTTAATAAATGCCAACCAAAAATTAATGCAGCTCTTGGTGTGGGATATTTATCATTACAATTTTATTTTTCATAAAGAGGGGCATATAAAAACAATCTCCACACCGAAAAATCTAATCCAAGGAGCATACATTGATATTTATTAATTATGGAAGGTTCAAAAAGCATGAAACTAATGATTTGTAGATTAAAAAGGAATGTGTTTGGGGAAACCTACATCAAATCCATGGAACACCAACAATGCACACCATATATAACACCTATAAGGTTCATATATCAATGATTTACCATCATAATCCCTAAAATAACAAAACCCCAATCATAAATCAAGGAGAAAACCAAACCCTAGTATAACATGACCATGGGAGAACCAAAACTAAAGATGAAATGGAAGGAGGATAAAGATATGTTAGAGAAGAGGATAAATACCATGAGAAAAATATCCCCAACATTAAGAATCATTAGATCTACACTGATGGTGGAGGAGAAAGGCTTGAGAGCATGGGAGAGGGATCCTTAGGGTTGAAAAAACCAGGAGAGTGGAGGAGGAGGATATTTGTGTTACAAATCCTAAGGGGGAAATCATGGAAATGTCAATGATTATAATATATGATAATCACATAGTTAGTCCACACAGTATCTATGTGGTAGGTTTTGTAACCTGCCATAAGGTTACTTTTATTAGATGCACGATTGGCGCTAACTGTTTTTCAACCATGCACCTGGGCCATTCATGTAGAAAAAATCGTTTCTTTCTAAAAAAAATCATATCATGAAAATGGTCAAACCTAGGGGATAAATATAGACAGTGAGGTAATTCAAAAATTAACACCCATCAAAACCAAAAACCAATAAAAATATCAAAATTCCCACTGAGCTGGAGCATAACCCAAATCAATAAAAAATGAGTGTGAAAATGTGGAATGCCCACCTTCACCTATGATAGAGAAACTAGATATCAAATCAATTATAGAGAAATGAACACTGAAATGAAGTGGGTATTCTCACATACTGGTTGTAGAATAGTGTGTTGAATAAATGAAAAACAAATTTTCAGTGTGCCACTATTCTGTAAATAAGAAGGCGACTTCTTCCACATATTATTGATATGTAGAATCTGATTAGTGGTTGAAATTGGTAAGGTACACCAAGACAGTTAATGAAATTGAAGAGGTAGAGTGGAAAGAATTTAAAATATTATTAATTAAAATCTATTTCCAAACAAATAAAAACAAATATGGAGAGATAATGTAAAACCCCTTGCTTTTGATGAAGTAGATTTTTCTAAAGGAATTTTATTTATTTTATGTCTTTCATTATACACAACATCGAATTTTCTTGGGTTACATGCAATGCTGAGTTTCTACAAAACACAATTTATTATTATTTAAATAAGATAATAATGTAGCCATTAAATTAGTAGTTATGAATAGTATTCAGAAAATTGTGAAAATATAGGGATTATAAGATTAATTAATTATTTAACAATTACTTATAAATGAAAAAACAGACAAATTTAATATAATGTCAATATTTTTATTTTTATTCTGTCAAAGTAGTATTGTCTTTAAAAATTAAATTAATTAAAATTAGTGACTGATAATAATGAAATAAATATTTTAAATTTTTAATAAATTTTTTTAATATTTATCCAATATATTTTATATGCATAATACAATAATAAATCCATTTCTTTGAATAAAATAGTTATATTTTTCACAAGGATAATTTTAACACTTTTAAATAGAGAAACAATATTAAATATAATTTTGGAAACATTTATATTTTTTATACGATAATGTAAAATAATTCTTCTAAATAGGGATATCAATATTCAATATGAAATTTTTTTGAAAATTTTCTGGTCACTTTCATATTTTGATGAATAGTAAATTTTTTTGATTATTATTAAAAAAAATAATTTCTATTCAAGTATATACAAGGATAAATTATGTTTTTGATTAGTTGTAAATTAAAATTACTTAATATTGGTTTAAAATAATCATAATATGTTTCTTCAATTTATTATTTTATACATTATTTTATTATAAAAATATTTTATGTTTTAAAAGGCATTTTTTTAGAAAATATATTTTGGTGGAATTTTCCTTGTTTTATTTTAAATATATTCTAAAACTTATTTATTTTGAATTTTGGAAATTGGATAAAAAAAATGTTATTCCTAAGATAAAAAAATAATAAATAATTACCATTTATTTTTTAAAATATGAATAGTAACAATCACAATTTTCTATTACCACAGTAACAGAAAAATTAGTTAATATAGGTTAAGAAAATTATAATTGATATAAAATAACCCTAAATATGATAAATTTTAATTTAATGAATAATATTAGAAACTTAACACATAAGGATAGATATTATGTCACTTAATGGACTATTTTTCACGGAAAAAAACTTTTATAATATTTATTTCATAGAAAGACACAAAATGTCATTTTTTTGTCTTTATTGTCAATTATGTGTACACATGAGGAATATTTTTTTATTATGAATGAATCTAAATGAAAAAGTTTAAATAATTAAACATATACTCATGATACTAGATTATTTTTAACATTTTGGATAAAAATGGAAAATATTATGATATTTTTTATATTATATTTCATTAGAATATAAAGATATTAAATTCCTATATGAAATAATATCTCATTAAATATATGTGTTTATGCATTTGATAAATTTTACTATAAATATTAATTTGAAAGAAAAAATATTTTTAATTTGCATGGAATTTAGTTATAAATTTTAGGGGATAAATAATTTCCTTAATGGATTATAAAATGTTGATTCAATTTTTATACAAGAAGAATAAAAATAAATATAATGAATATAATTAAAATTATAAAAAATATTAAATGACAAAAAAATGTAAAAAATATTTTTGGTTGTCCATATCTCTTCCATGGTTGTTAAATGGTCGAATTAATGACCATTTGTGGCCATGTGAATATGAATATGAACCTTATAAAATTTTATCAAAATTAAAGTCAAGTTTTTCACAGTATAGGTTTTTAATTAATTAACAATTTTAATATAGGGTTTCATAGATATTTTTTTAAAAAAATATTTATTTAAATTATAATAAATTTTTCTTCTTCATAAATATTTATTAATAAATTTAAGGGAATAAATAATTACCTTAATTTTATAACAATGATGATAAATTATATATTCATGTATTGAAAAAAAATCTAATTTATGATATTAAAAATATTAAAATAAATAACAATGGTGTTAATTATGGTAACCAATGAGTTTTATACAGAAACATCACCCAAAATTATATAATAAAATATTTGTTTTTTGAATTTAACTAGTTATTTTTATATTTGTAAAAATCCATGATTTGAGGTGTTTCAAAATTGACACTATTATTATTTAATCAAAATAAATTGTTATTAATTTATTTAAAAATAAAAAAAGATATTTAAAAATAAAAAATAATTATAACATAGATTGAAATGTTCCACATTTTTCATTAATGGGTTAATTTAAATCAAATAATTATATTTAATGTCTTTTTATGCTGAAATCCCCAAACAAGAGGAAATCTCCATTACCAACTCTCTCAAGATCAAATTTTCTTCTACATTATCATTATTTATTGTTTAAATTATATAGTAATAATGATAGTATCACCTATATTTTAGGATTTTATTATCATTATGGGAAAACCATATTGAAATTTCTATCCATCCTATAAAAAATGAATTCCACATGTGTGTGTACGTACGACCTACTATCACCGCACCGTGGTATAATATATTTTTAAACTTCACATTAAATGGATTGGTATAATGATGAAAATAGTAAATATAAATTTTTATTGTTATAATATTTTTATTCTGTAAAAATATATACACCATCCACTTCAATTCAATTTTATAATTAAGGGAATGATATCATTTCTCATGCACAAATACTACATTCCGTCTCCACATCGCGATGTCATTCATTCTCCAATACCACAATTAAAATAATATAATATATATTTATTAAATATATAATATGATATTTATAAATATATATTTCATTAATATTTTTATGGAAATGACGTAACTATATTCGAGGTGTATGAATCATAACTTATACGACAAAACATGCATAATAAAATGAAGAAGTAAACACCCGAAAGAAGTGTAATAATGAAATATTATTAAACAAGTGATAATAATATCATATATTAAATAAAAAATATAACTATTATGTTTTAATAAGACAATGAAATTATTTCTTCCGTTATATAAGAGTTTATGATATGGGAGAAGAAACCTAGGACTATGATAAGGGATAATTTCACAATCTCATTATGTTCCGTGATTTTTTATATGTTAGTATTTATTGTGGTAAATTTATCATCTATGTAAATTTTACTAAAAAATAAACAGAAACTTTTTTCATTTTTTAAAATTTTTAACATCCTTTAACCTAATTTTTTTATTATTTTATAAGTTCTATAAAAGGAATATTTTCTCATTGTCCCTAAGAGGTGCATTTTTTACTTATTTGGGATAAGTACAAGAAGAATGTTTTCTTTTAACTTATACATCATGAATGGATTTAATTGACTACATGTCACCAAAATTCCATGCTGTTTCCATACATTCTTAAATGTATTTTTTCATAGAATTTTTTTTCTTTAAAAGTAGCATGGAATTTTATGAAAAGATTATATTTTCAAAGAACAAAGGATATTTTTTTCAAGAATTATTTTCAAAAAATCCCTTAATATTATTTCAATATAAGACAATGTTCTTTGATTTTACCAATTATATATTAGGTATATGATTCAATTATACTATCTATATTATTCTTAAGAATTGATTATGTTTATTATGGAATTATATTTATGAAAAACTTTTCTTTTTCATGGAATCTGTTATGATGGAATGATGTTTAGGAAACCCAATTCATTCCATGGGAGATGAGATGATGAATGATTTATAATCTTTTTTTAAAAAAACTTATAGTTCTGATTATGTGAAATTTGGGTCGTATATCTCCCACCAATGAATTGGGTATCTCAAGAACGAATCCAAAGTGCAATCTATCCCGAAACGTGACCCAGTCTGCTGCATGGCCTCAAGGGCATTCCTGATTTCTATGAGAGGGAAACTATTTCCTAGGTATCAATAATATTCTTTGGGAATGATTTCACCCATTTTTATAAGAAAAAATAACCAATGGATATAAATCAAACACAACTAAAAAACCAAAACCCAACATGGTACAAAAATTATTATATTCAATGTTTTATAAATTTTACCAAAAAAATTACAACAACAGAAAAGAGCATTTCATTAATAACCCATGCCTCTTTGTAATATGTGTGTAATCCCCCTCAACCCACCACCACCAACAACGCTTCAAGAGATAGAATAATATAAACCAGATCCACTAATATACAAATGAATCATCTTAAATTTATGTGGTTCATAAAGACAATTTCTTCATACACCCAAATGTGTATATAGGGGAGATCCAAAGCCCAATAGAATGCCACCAAAAAGGATTACATGCTAATACATTAGATGATAATTTTACACGATCAATAATTCAATAGCCATTGAAACATTCCCAAGAATACATTTTTTACGAAAAACAATTTTGGGAACAACACCTTTAAAAGAAATATTCCCAAGAGTAGTCTTTTAATAAAATAATCATTATTTAAAAAAGATTTCACAACAATATTTATTTAATTATATGTATAAAGAAATTTCATATAAGGTCCACCATATACTGAAAGATAGTATCACATCACATAAGTCCCAAAAGTGAACTATGGGTAAATCCCTATGGGTAATCTAGCTCAGGTGATACACTATATCCTCATACATTAGTGAAACATAGAATAGTAACCAGAACTGTTAGTGTCCCCATGCACGAGCCATTGGATCAGAGATAATGAATCCTTCTTGTCCTAATCTATCATCATCGCAATTTTTTAATTATTGTAATTACTGATCTAGCTATGCGAAATTGGTACAAGCCACATCCGTATCACTAGATCACAAGTTCAAATCAGTTTTCCTAGATACTTGGGATTCCCTTTTTCCTTGATAGAATTTACAATATTAAACAATAAACCATTTAAACACACACATTAAAATCATTATAAACAAACATGTATATCACCATTTTCTATAAAACAAACCATAAACCATTTTACACAAACCAAAAACTTCTTGAAAATTCATTAACCATCAATCATAAAATTCATAATAACCACTTTAGTCAATTCCCAAGAAAAGAAAACAATTGATCACCAAATTCCATGTGCCAAGACCCTATTGAAATAAAAAAATAAACTAAGATATTTTTTAAAAAATTATTTCCATCACTGAAATAATTTACAATTCATATTTCTACACGAAAAATAAAAACCAATATTCCAAAGTATTACATTTCCATTTACAAACCTACCTCGAAACTCATTCACAATTTTAGTGCCATTGAAAACATGTTTTCACCGTTCAAACACCCCAAAAAACTTTTCCAAGAAACACCACAAGAATGAAAAAATATAAAGATACTCATTTTCCTTTATAAAATCCATTCCGAACATATAATTAGTTCAATACCATCTAAAACCCATTTCACACCACAAAAATAAAATAATGATTTTGTAAAAGTTAAAAAATAAAGGAAATAAAATTGTCTAAAAATATAAGGCATGAAGCCACATACCACATGTGTAGAAACTTCTGGAAATTGGTGTGAAAGCATATCTTCACCACCATATGATCCTTGATTGTAATGATCCTATAGAAAACATGTAGATCATACACTAATAAATGAGAAAAATTTCAAATCAACATCCTAACCCACTGGATAAAAAACCACAAATAAGAAGAAGAAAAACCCGAAATACGAAAAGGCAAAAAATGAGGATGGGCTTACTTGGATATTTTGTAGATAATCCACATCAAAGTCACCCCAAAATGGACAAACAAGGTAGAAAATGACGGAGGGAGAGGAACATAGGTCCAAGGAACCCATGTAGGGAAATAACTAATGGATTATAGGTAAAAAAACTGGGACAAAAAAGGGGAAATTCAGTTTTTAATTATGTAAGAACCCGGTTCTTATTTTAGAGGTACGTGCTTCTTATTTTTTCTTTTCCTTATGTGTTTTTGAGAAAATATGGAAAATGGGGAAAATCCTAAATTTTGGAACTACACGTCGTGTACTTTGTCCACATGCCGTGTACTTTTGGCCGTATAGGTATGAGTACACAGGGCGTGTAGCCTTGTCGGCGACGAGGGGTGTAGGAACCGACTACACGCCGTGTAGTGGTACCTTACACGCTGTGTAGTCAGTCGGAAGGCTTGAATAGTATGGTGGTGGAGTCGCCGCCAACTGGGTGAGATTACACGCCATGTACTGAGGAGTACATGTCGTGTACTCATGTCGATGGATGAACATTGTGTCAGTGCCGCCAAATGAACAGTTAAATGAAAGAAGTACACGTCGTGTACTCAGAAGTACACACCGTGTACTTTGTTTTTTCGGATTAAAACAGGCAGTAGCCTCCTCATATCGCAGAGGAGGCGTTTGAGCCATTTTGGAGCCAAAGGTGGAGGCCATATCTTTTAAGTTCCACCGGGAGTTCGTCTGGAATCTGATTCGGCTTCGGACGATCTCGTTGGAACCGCACGGGTGAGCCCTCTCCTCTCTTGGTATCGTTCTTACCAATTCTTATCCTAACATAAGTTATTTAAGTTTAAATGGGTTTTGTTCTTCGTCAAATCTACACCGTTCTTGTGCGTTTCTAGAGTCGTCGTTCGGGTATAATGCTCATTGACATACAAGGTAGGTGGATTTGTGTTATTTCCCAACTTCCGTGCGTGTTTTGTGCGTTTTTGTACCACAAACCCATTTTGGGGTGTCGTGTGGCTTAGGTCGTTGCTATATTTAATGCCTAGAATTGTATAAGTGATTATATTGTGATAATAAAATTCTGGTTGGGATTGTTGCTTGGATCCGAAACCACCCCGGGTGTGTGTTTCACTGTTTAGCCGTTTGGCAAGGATACCCGTGGGTATGCCTTAAATGTAGTAATTGTAGAATTGATTTGAGAGGAATTTCTGGTTTACTGCATTTTGATGTGTTGGTCATGGCCCGGTTACCTGTTTAGCCTGAGGGCGTTGTTGTGATTAGCCTGAGGGCTGTAGTATTTCTCTTGAGGGCAACCTTTCGTAGTTGAGGGCTTGAATTCTGTGCCTGAGGGAGACACTTCCTACACCTGAGGGAAATTTCTGTTATGCCTGAGGGCTATACCTGCGGGTTGGATTCTTCTTACCTGAGGGTAAGGTTTTACCTGTCTGAAGATGTGGACTGTTTACGTAGAAATGCACTGTGGTGATTTCTAATATTTAAATGGATTAAATGGAAAATAAAATGGAAATATAACTGGTAATTAGTTAATTTTGAGTACTGCTTACTTTATTGCATTTTACTACTGCACACTATTGTTGCATGCTTACATGCAGTTGGGCACGAGCCTTTGGTGGGTGCCTACTGAGATATATTTCTCACACCCTGTTTGGGTCACGCTTTTCGGCCCAAACAGATTACATTTCTGCAGGTTTAGATAGGAGAAAGAGTCCCTATATAGGTACTTGACTGTTGCTGAGGAGTAGGAGGGCATGGGACCGAGCCTAGGCTTGCAATGCCGCTGCTAGCTGTTTTGCTTGTTTTGTTGTACTCCATATTTTTGTTGTACTGTATTGTTTTATAACATGTTCTGGCTGTTTTATTAGAACTTGAAACAAGTAGCATCATCACTTATATACTGTTGGTTATATTTACTACTGTAGTTATTTCAGTTGTGTATGTTTACTGCTTCCGCTGTCGTTGTATGTTTATTTTGGTATTCCGCTGCGTTACGCTTTGACAAATGAGGGCATAGTTTTTCCACTATCAGACTTGGGACCTCGCTACTAGTCAGCAGCCTCTAGCATTTGGGGAAATGCGCTTGAGGTCACGTGGTGAACCGCGCTCGGGCACCCATTGCGAGGAACCCAGGTCTGGGATGTTACAAAGGACCTTTAAATGGCAAACAGTTTTCCCACATAGTTTGAAAAACCATCTATCGACCTTCTGTCCCTATCTACCTAAGCAAGAATCTACCTCATGGTCAGTCTGTATGGCCTTACATACTGTGCGGAAGTAGTGTAGCAGCTTCTGTCTAGAAACCCCAACCTACCCCACGATTACACTGGGAATGGGGGATGGTTTAACAAACCGTTCACCAACAATGAAAATTAATCCATAAACTTTAAATCATTAATTTTACATTAAAATCCAGGTAGAAAGTCATGTATATGGCCTAGATTTAAAACAAAAAATGAAATAACTCAAAATTCAAATCCATTACACCCAAAACGGGATAGAGAAACCGAAACCAAAAAATGAACCTGATAAATCCGTGAAATCAAGACTCAGGTGAGAAAATTCTCCCAACTATATTGATTTCTTCCTTAACAAAGCCACAATAAGGACTTATTTGAAAAAAAATATATAATCCTTCACAAATAAATGATATTTTGAATGAATATTAAACTAGGATAAATTTATAAAACCATTGAAATAAAAAAAGGTTAAAAGTTGAAATCATGGGGATAAAATAGACTCCCCACTATATGACTTCCACCCCGAAAAGCTAATATACCTGTAGTTGATCGATCAATGAAAAGAAAATATCAAAACACATGATTTAACCACTCGAGCTAAAAACACATTGGGCATTACTAAACAGAACTCTCACCACTTACATGAAATTATATAACTACTTGAAACCACCTATTAATGTATAATTACATAACATTAAATCCAAAAAACTATTGGGAATGACCCAATCCCAAGGTTTACTCATGGAAGGAAGCTAAAATTAGATAGCTCTGAATGAGAGAACCCATAGCCAAGACAATACAAGAACTCGAATAGATTACTAACATGAGGAGGCTGGAACAGACTCTCCATCATTAGAAACATTCTATGACCGATTCAATCTAAAGGAATTTCAATAAGACCCATGGTGGGTATCCTAACCATTATAACTATCAATATTAATTAACTACAATAGACCATCATCAGAAACCCAACATGGTATATCCTTAGAACATCCCTCAGTTCACTACTCCCACATGATGTTATCATCCTTAGATATTCCCAATCCCAAACCATGATCGATTCAGAGATTTTTTTCATATGTGGACTGTCATATGGTTTCTCAGAAATTGTGAGGCACCACTGCTAGGATTTTAAGAAACTGAGATTACCACACCTCCTTATATGTAAGGAGGAAATCTTCCACCCACACATGTCACATCATAGAAATGAGATTCCCCTGTCTCATTGCACCAAATGGGACCATTCAAAAATAAAAATCTATTAGAGGCTTAAAATATATAAATTTATCACATTCAATATAGAAGATAGAAAAAGTTCCTTCACACCCCTAGGGTTCCTGGCTACACACAAGCATCACAATAAAACCTATTGATGGAGCCCTAATGACTGAAGAATCTCTTTCTTCATAGTCAGGATCTAATGATCCCCAACTGAAAACATGATTTTGTTAAAATAAATTTTTTCTGAAGAATAGAAACCATGAAATTGTTCATTTAAAGGGTACATGACACAACAAATCACCACCGAACATGCCCATTATTGATGGAAATAAATACAAGGGGAGAGGCATTATGTCGAGTCTCAAGCAGAACACGATTTCTATAAGAGCCTATAACAACCTCTATCAAAAATATTAACCACTATGATGTCCTAGCATGATCTATTGACTAGATGAAACCAATGAAGTATCCAATGGATTTATTAAAGGTAGTGTCCCAGACAAACAACCCCAGACCACATTCCACTGCCCATACTAGAATTTCCTTCACCACTTCTAGGAAGGATATCAAATGATGTATGTGGAAAACATCTCATTTAATGAATTAGACACTCATAGAAATTAATGTATCTTCCGAATTCCCACGTATAATCTTTTGTGGAGAAGGTACCCGCTTAATCGGAAAAATAAAATATGGAGATTCAATTTGTAACATCGATACAAAATTTCATTCATTGATCAAATGGAGGGTTTACCAATGATGGATCACCCATGGCTGCACTTTTAATATGCACTAATTCTTTATGGGGGAAATAGTATCTAATAAAAGAAAACTGAGTACCCAATTAAAGCATTACATCAGTTGAAATGTATAAGGAACAAACACCAAACACATAGAGGGAACCAAATCAAGGCCCCAAAAAACACCCTTCAAAAGAAACTACTAACCATTACCCCAAAACGAACTTAGAGATCATGAAACCATCATGAATCACTAATCGACCAGAAGTACATATCATTCTCAAAAAACCTGATAAAAAATTCATAAAATTCATGAAGACAATCCATATTACCTTTATTAATAAAACCATCCACTGCATGTGGTAACTCATGAGAATACCAAAGGTCAATACAAAACTATTCCACTTTCCAAAATGTACCTTGAACTGACAATTCCATTTAAAATCCCACAAATCAACTTTGAAAAATATGTTAACTACAAATTCCTAAATTCATTTTGAATCCCACAATTTATTTTCATAAAAACACCTACCGTTTAAATAAAACACATTTCCAAACTCTTCACAACAATTCTAAAAAATTTCATCAAATTATAAAACATTTTTTGTTTCACAAGAAACCCCACTTCATCATTAACTATTTAATTAAATAGTCATCACTAAATATTTAAAACACTATTCCAAAAACCATCCAAAAATATACATTAATTTTCTGAATGATGAATTTTTGATAAAATAATGTTTGCAAAAAAAATAAAAACTATATATAATAATCCCAATATAATTAGAACCATTTTATAAAATTATCTTTTCTTATAGCTTCATTTAATGTGACTCCAAAATATCATTTTACACCATTCCAAAAACCAAATCATTCCCACATTAGAATCAAGTATTCACATTTTTTGGAAAATGTGTTTTAAAAATATTTTTTATAACCCAAATAGACACAAGACACTTGTCAAAGAGGGGAAACTAGTGTCGATGGGTGACTTGGACATCTAGTTGGCCTCCATATAGTAATCACACCACTATCATATAGAGTTCTCTAAAACCATGTCCCCAACTCCACTATACTTCCTAGGCCCTGTGAGATTACTAAGACCACCCTCTCAGCTCCCATTTCATTTTTTGAACACTAAACAACCGCAAGAACAAAATAAATAAATAAAACCCAAATTCATCTATAATGTTTAGTCCCTTCATGAGGTGTGCTGGAATGGAACCCTACTCTTACCCAGAACATCATGTATTGCTAATACTTTCTTCGGTCTACCTAGACTCATTCCGATGTAACAGGATTGAAAAGAGAATGACCTTCTTAGATATCATTTTTTCATGATCCAAGATAGAGTGACATCTATCCAAATTACTGTCCAGGTATGTGGCATGGAATGAAGGGATTTCCCGATCTCCACGAGATGACAATTTCTGCATGGGAATCAAGGATATACTTTTTAAATGATTTCAACCCATTTTCATAAGTATAAATAATGAACATAAATAAACAAAAAATAACTATATAATTGTTTCCCAAAAATGTAACAACAATTTTAGATTAAATGTATTTAAAATTTGATGAAAACAAGAATAAAAAATGTAAAATAAAATTAAACTTCTAACCCAAGACTCCATGTAACAAGAGGAGAATCTCTCTCAGGATACCACGTCCAAAAACCCTGAATGAGATGGAACACCAGTAACCAGATCAATTAACATCTCCATGACTCTTGTTTCCTTTACGTGGGTCATAAAAAAATGTCTGTATACACCCAATGGTGTATGTATGCTGTGAGCCAACACTCAGTACGATTCCAAACACAAAAAGGATTCCATTATATAACCATATATTAAAATTTAGCATTACCATTAATGTAATAACATTATAAATATTCCCAAGAATACATTTTAAAGGAAACACATTTTGATCACAACAACATTAATGGTAACATTCCAAAAAAGAAGTTCTTACTAAAATATAGATTCATTAAAAAATATATTACAACATTATTTCTTTAAATGAAACTATACAAAAAATGAACATAAGTTCCGAAATATGCTGAAGGATGGTACTACATCACATAAGTCTTTAGAGATCACTATAGGAAAATCCTTTTGGGTAATCTAGCTCATATGAGACACTAAAATATCTTAACTTGGTGAAACATGTTATAGTGACCACAATCACCAGTGTCCTCGGGCATTAACCACTAGAGCGGAGAGACATCAAAAATTATAGGGGTGATCAATCATCATCATAACTTTTTTTTGTTTTGTAATCATCTGTAAATATATGTGAAACCGAGACAAACCACATCCATATCATTATCACAATTGTTATATTCATCCCACATATATACCCATGATTCCCTTTTCTCTCAATACCATTTCACATATCACACAAAACACCATATTTAGATCACACATTCCAAGAGTTATAATCACATTGGGAAATCACTTTTTTCCATAAATAAAACCCCCATCCATTTTATACAAACAAAAAATTGATTTCCAATACATTTAAATTCACATGCACAATTAATAAATTTCAATTTGAAAAAACAAAATAAAATGAATCATTTTACTAACCAACACCATGGTCCCATCACCTTTTTAAATTGACACATAAACCATGACCATTTTGAAAACAATATTTTCATAATTTAATCAATTTAAAATTAATATTTAAATGTGCGCAACAGAAATAAATATTCCAATGTATTACATTTTCATTTTAAAACATACATCCAAACTCCTTCTCACCTTAAGTGCCTTTGAGAACATTTTTCACACCCTTCAGACTATCTATAAAATGATTTCATAATATACCACAATAATGAACATAAAAAAATAGTCATTATCAATTATAAATTCCATTAACATCACATAAGCATGTCAAACCCTTCTAAAACAAAATTTTCACCAATGAAATGAAACATATAACATGTCAAAGATAACCAACTAAGAAAATAAAATCATCTAAAAATTCTATATCATAGAACCACATAACTCATGTTTAGAAAAATACTAAAATTAGTGAGAATAAATTACCACACCACCAAAAAAATTTATCCAGGAAATATCAAACCAAAAACATTAATATAAAAACCTATTAAATGAAAACAAACCCTAAGACAACCACCAATCTTACTAAAGAAACAATACCTCAAATAAGAATAATAAGAAACCCCATAGAAAAGTGAAGGAAAAAAGAGGAGGATGGACTTACTTGGATATTTATTAGTAATCCCCATGAAAAGTTCCATAAAATGGAGGTCCAAGGGAAAAAATGTAGGAGGTTGAGGCACCTATTATGGAGGAACCTGAGTGGGGAAAACAAGGGATTAGCCTAAAAAATCCGGAAGAAAGAAAAAGTGGAAATCCAACTTTAATTCCCTAGACAAGACGTATGTCTTGAAAACCCATTCAAAGAACATTATCCCCCTATACCTAATTAGGAATATACTGCATGTTAATTCCGTATGTCCTGACATACCATGCGAAAGAGGTGTGGTAAATCCTATACAAAAACCGCAACCTACTGCACGGTTACCTGAAGAATAGAACACGATTTTGAAAAACCATGCACCAACACTAAGACTTGGTATTCAAACCAAAAAGATTATTTTTTCATGAAAACATAGGGTGTAATATCATGGATAATCACTAGACTAAAAATAATCAATGTAAATACCTCCAAGTTCAAACCTGTCACACATAGAACTGTTGAGAGAAACTAAAACCCAATAATGATCTGAATAAAGGGTGAAATAAAAACCTTGGTGCGATGGGGTAATGATTTATTTCTCTTGATATAGATAGGGATAGTGTGGGAAATTATCTTAGTTCATCTATATAGGGTTATAATCAGAATTGAATCAGATTCATTAATACAATGCTTGAACAAGGAGTGACATTAGTTTAGTAGAGGACATTGCCCACTATTATGGTCTTGGAACAGATTCATGATTAATATGAAAGTGATTTTATATTCATATTTTATGCAAAAATTCCATGTGTTTTGTCATGATCTCATGATGTCTGGTCTTAATGAACATCTATGATGTGTCGCATGACATGATATTATGATCTATGATATACAGAAATTATTTTCCATTGTTTTTCTTATGATATTTTGTTTTAATATTATGATATGATGGATATATCTTTTTTTATCTTACTAGGTATATGAGATTTCCCCTTTTTATATTTCATTTCACCAAGATATAAAGAAGGGTATTATGTGATATGTTTCCAAATGAGGTTATAGTTATGAAGGAATAAGCGGAAGACGATGTAGATTCATTATGAACCAACTCTTTTTGATTCCTAGTTTCCAAATACACTAAACTAATACGGTCTTTCGGAATTTTTTTTCTATATTCTGAAATAAGGATGTAATCTCCATGTACATAAATCTTTTTTTGGTATATCTTGTATCGTAGTGAAGGTATAGCCAACATTTTTTAACAAGGATGAGAAAAATTTAATGAGATATCATGATTTAATTATAAGGATATTTCAAGTGGTTTAACTAAAGATAAATATATGATTAGATTTCAATACAATAATTTTGGTAACGTTAATGTGTAACATAGGATTTCACTAAATATGTTATAGATTGAATGAAAATTCCCTTTTTATATGGTTTTCCCTTAAAATTAATGTTTGTAAAAATATGCATCTTGTTTTTAGTCAATGTATAGAACTAGAAGAAACGTGATTAAAATTGAATGTTTCAGATTTGGATTGTATGGAAATTAAGATAATTTATTTAAAAAGTGTAAATATCATGAAAATAAGTAGTATGATATTATAAGTATTAGCTAAATAGTTGAAGATGAAGATATCGCAGACGACATGTGAATGATATAGGTTGATCTATCATTATTGTTTATAGTAAACATAATACAGATGATTAGATTGAGGTTGAGGAACCTTAATATATGATTAATAATAATCTTGTAATTAATAAGATTATTAAGCCTGAGTAATTGTATAAGATTTAATATTGATGATTTTAGTATATATGATATGTATTTCAACAATTATGTAATGAAAATCAATAAACATATAAGTATTTTCCTTTTAATATTTTCCTTAATAATTTAAAAACATATGTTAAATAGTGATAAAGACCAAAAAAATAATTTAATATAATGTTGATATATTGATTAAGTTATGTAAACCCTTAATGTATTTCAGATGTTGATTAAATTTTGTTTTTCTTGGTTAAAGAGATGATTACAATGGATATAGTAAATTGGATAGTTCATTTTATAATGGAAATAATTTTTTATGTGATGAAATTTTTTTCCATGTTTTCAAGGGTGAATTTTAAAAAAATGTGGACTTAAGAATAATATCCAATAAACTTTGGAATATGGAAACATTTTAGTTTTCAATAAGGATGTACGGGAATTTAGGTAAATAAAATGATTTAATGGAATAAATGGTTAAGGTATTCTCATATTTGGAATGTGACAACCAAGAGGTATGTAATGATATATGAGATTTAAATGTTAGGCTAATTTATTGAACAATGATTGAATGTTTTTTATTTTCAACATATTAATGTATTATAAGGTAATGAATTTATTGAATTTTTATGTTAAACATCATATGATGTTTGTGTGATTAATTTATTTTCCAAGTATATGTGGATTTATACATATTTCATAACTTGTGATAACCATTTAGTTTTCATAAAGACAAATGGATTGAACAATAATTATATTTATGAATATCATGACCTTATACTGCTTTAATAATAGAAAATTAAATATCATTTCTTAGAGTAAGAGATGAAGTGTAAATTGATCAAGGCATAAAAAAGGGTGAAATTTACCTAAAATCAAGTACGAGTATCCCCTCGTGAATATTCTTAAATAGTCGGAAAAAAATCTTGTAATAATGTTTTTCCTAATATCATCATTATTGATGCTATAAATTACCTCTTTCACATAACTTTTGTTTGGTGTTTTATCATTCTTAACATTCAATATATCTCCTACATTCTTGTGATTATTTATTCTTTTACACCATACCCAAATATTCACATATTCTAACCTACATAGAAACCTAGTAATGATTTAAAGTGGGTAACCATTATTTTCCAAAATTTACTTTATAAAAGATAGATTTATTATTTTATACGATGTGGGTTTATTTGAAAGTAAGATTCATGTATTAAACCATTGACAACATTGACAAATTTTGAGGGAGAAATTCATTTAAATCAGTGTTGAATGTGACACCACAAAAAATTTAGGGAATATATATATTTTTTAAGAAAAAATTATTTATTCAATGTATTGAATTATATGTAACATCATCATTTATTGTGCTACATGCAGGACAGAGTTTCTATGAAACATAATATATTATTATTTAAATAAGAAATTAACGTAGCTATTAAATTAGATTTTATGAATAGTATTACCTAGCTTATGAAAATAAAGGTTTTAGAAGAATAATTATTTATTTAAAATTTACATTGAAATGAAAATTCATACAAGTTTAATATAACGATTTTTTTTAATTTTCATGCTTTTAAGGTCGTTTTGACTTTATAAGTTAAATTAATTTACAATAGTGAATGATAATAATGAAATAAATTTTTTATATATTAAATAAAATATTTTTTATATTCATACAATATATTTTATATGAATACGATAAGTAATAAATAAAATTCTAAGAAAAAAGAGATATATCATTCAAAATGGTAATTTTACAACATTTTAATGGTAAACTCAATTTAAATTTAATTTTTGATAGTTTGGTTATATTTACATGAAAAAATAAGTTTCTTATTTTAATAATGGATATCAAAATTAACATTGGTTAAATAGTTTTTATTTTTCTAACATGTAATATGTTTTGATGAATAGTGAAAATAATAAATTTTATTGATAATTGTATTTTATTTTAAAGTATTTAAAAGGAAAAAAAATTGGATTATTTTTAAATATTAATTATTTTATTATGGTTTAAAATAATCCTATTTTTTATTTTTTATGTTATATATGATTTTATTAAAATAATGTTTTGTGTTTTCAAATGTCATATTTCTAAAAAAACTATTTTTCAGGGAATTTTATTGGTTTTATTTTAAATTAAATTATAAAACTTTTATATTATGAATTTTTAAAAATGGATTCCAACGATTCATTTATAAGATCCAAATTTAATAAATAGGCACCTTTTGGTTTTAGAAAATATGTATAGTAACCGTGGTGTTTTTTGTTAAAACAATTAATTGTAAATTATGTAATTTCTGTTAAAACAAAAATTATAAAGACTTTAAATGACCCTAAAATGCCAAAATTTTATTGGAAGAATAAAATTATACCCTTAACACTTAATGATATGAATTAATTATTTTAATGGTTATTATCACATGAAAATTTCTTATAAAATATTTAATTCCAAGAATGGAACGAAATTTTATTTTCTTTGTTATTATTTTTTCTCATGTGTCTATATGGGGTAAATTTATATTATGAACAAATATAAATGAAAATTTATAACATAAATAACATATATTAATGATAAAAGTTTGTTTTTTTCATTTTAAACCAGTTGGGGAACATTACGATATTTATAATATTTTATTTAACATGAATATAAAGAAGCCACATACTTGTTTTAAATAATATATCATTTTTAATATATGGTTATGAAGAAGATAAATTTCACTAAAAATTTAAATTTTAAAGGTAATATAATTTTATGTATCATTTTATTTTATTTTTAATTTTTAAGATATAAATAATTATATTAAATTCTTATGCAGTGTTAATGCAGTGCTTATACAATTAGAAGAAAAAAAATAAAATCATTTTAATTTAAAATGTATGAACTAATAAAAACAAAAAATAATGGAAAGACAATTTTTTCGTTCATATCACATACATGGTTGTGTGAGGGTATAATTAATTACCATTTGAGCCACAATTTTATGAATAATATCCTTATAATATTTTATTTTAATGAATGTAATCTACTCCACACTACAGATTTGCAAGGAATAAACCATATTAATATATGGTTTTCCAGTAGTTTTTTTGAACATTAATACTCCTAATAATTAAAATAAATTTATATTCCTCATAAAAAGTTATTTATGTCTTTTATGGAAAAAATATTAACCTTAATGGTTTTAACAATAATGTTGTAGTTTTTATTTAATTAATGAAGACATCATATTTATAATATTAAAAAAATTAAAATATATAATAGTTGAGTTAATTAATGTAACAAATGAATTTTATAGATACAATATTCCCCATTGGGATATAATATTTGTTTTTGGTATATAACCTATTATCTTAATATTATGAAAAATACACAAATTTAATATTGAAAAAATTGACACATTTGATATGTTATAAAAATAATGTTTTATTAGATTATTCAAAAATCATAAATAATCATTAAAAATAACAAATAATTATTATATGGAATCAAATTTTATAAATCATTCATTTATGTTCTAATTGACATCATATAAGTAAAATTAACAATCTTAAAATATTGAAGAATTAGCTACCTTAGTATAAATTAAAATTGTTTTTCTAAGGATTAATTAAAATGACATGGTTGAAATGAAAATGAAAACAAGTCTAAAATATTTTTTCATGATGAGGTTACAAACATTTATGATCGATCCTTAGAATATTAAAAATTATGGTTGTATTTTGGAGTACATTTTGTTTATTATAAATTAGTATATTTTGAAATTCCAAAGCTTCCCCAACCTCAATTATTAGAGGAACCTCTTCGATTTTATATTCACAACTAATTGAGAATTCCATATCGACCATAAATATCCAAATTTCTTTATAAATATTAGGTAGCCATAATACAGAGGTCCCTGTACTCCAAAAATACTAGATCTAGTATCCCTAATAGGAGATCTAGAGGGAGATCTCCAAAGAAGACGTATTCTCCTTTTCCAGCTCTTTCGAGATCATTTCATCTCCTACATCCTCTTCATTCGTTTTTTCCATTATAGTGTAACAAATCAAGTATAACCTATATTCAGATATTCTATTATTGTTATGGTACAACCATATTCTACATTCTATCATTCATATGAAAAACTAAATCATTATGCATGCATACGTATGGCCTATATTCTCCACGATGTGATGTAATCAATTTTTTATCACCCATTTTCATCGATGGGTATAATGATTGAAATAATAAATATATATGATTATAATAATAAGATATTGATTCTGAAAAAGTATATACACCATCCACTTTAATATAATTTTAGAATTAACGGAATGATATCATCGCTTGTATGTACATACGACTTGTAGTATCCATGATGTGATGTGATTCGTTAGCCATGATAACCATTGATGAATGATTATATAAATTCATATAATTAATTATATGATATATATATATATATATATATATATTAAACCTGTTTAATATTCTGGAAATGAGATAACAATATTTAATGTGAAAAAATCATAACTTATATGACAAAACATAGTAATAAAATGAAGCATTTCAAACTCAAATGAAGTCTAATAATGAAATATTATTAAATTGGTGATAATATTATAATTTATTATTCCAAAAATATAAATATGGTTATAGAATAAGTTAATGACGTTATTTAATCCATTAATCATTATTTTATAATACATATGATGTAACCCATACCTAAGGTAAGGGATAATTTCTCAATTAAATTTTTATTCGATATTGTTTATACGTAAGTATTTACTGGGTTATATTAATAATCAATGTCCATCTAACAAAAAAATCATTCAAAAATATTATTAAAATTTTTTTACAATTTATTAAAATAATTTTTATAATATTTTTGGATTTTACTATGATTTATTAGTGGAATATTTTTTTCCAAACAAGTTAATTTTTGACTTTTCCAAAAAATATATGAATATTATTTTTAACTTATATGGAATGAAAATGTATTTAAAATTTAATTTTATCATAATTAGTTGACGATTATATTAAAAAATCATAGTTTTATTTTTCATGAATTTTTTTCATCAACTGTTTCAGAGCATTTCAAAAAAAAGAATTGTTTTTCGAAGAAGAAATGATATTTTTATGAAGAATTATTTTCAATTATTCTCTCAAAATTATTTCCCATATAAGATAAAATTATTTTATGGTACATATGATTTTGAAGGGTTATGTTTCACGTATACCATCCATGTTATACCTATGATATGATTATATTTGTGATGGGATTATATTTATGAAATCCATATCCTTTTTATGGATTATGTTATGATGGAATTATTTTTATACTATCCATTTTGTTCCATTGGTTATGGCATAATGAATGGTTTATGTTTTAATGTAATGAATATTTATGATTTTCATTATGTTATGTGTGGTACCTATATATCCCTCCAATTCATATTGGAAAATATTTATATTTCATGAGATTGATAGGGTTGGAATAGAAAAAGATCTTGGTTATGTAATACAGGGCTGGAACAAGAAGTGGACTAGGATCAATAATATAGGGATGGAATGGGGAGTGAACTCGGATCACTAAATGAAATTGTACACTATGATTGTCTTGGAAATTAGCATTCAAAAATATTAAAATGCATTTCTATGCTTATGTGTATTCCACCATTCCATGCCTTATATTATGATATCAAAATGTTTGATCTTAATGATCTTATATGATTTATCCCATGACATGTTATTAGGATCACTGACATATAAGAATAATTATCAAATGTTTCTCTTCTTAACATATTTCATTAAATTATGATATTATTGATATATCCCATGATTAACATTAATGAGAATATTAGGTACCCACCTTTTATGTTTCATTTCAATAGGACATGAAAATCGGTATTATATAAGATGTGTCAATAAGGGGTTCTAGTTATGATGGACTAAGAGGAAGATGACGTATATATTTTCTAATCCATTTTTTTATGATTCCTCATTTCTAATGTCACTAAACTATTATGGTCTATGGGAATGTGTTTATGTATTCTTTAAAGATGATGTAATATACTTTTATGTTAATCTTTTGTTCTCATTGATAATATTAAGGATTAATTTATAGGAAGGTGAATATATCAATACTTTTGAGGAAAAATTCACAAGGGTTTCAAGATACACAATAATTTTTTAATCAATAATGATATAAAAATAGGTAAATAATTTTAAATATTAAAAAAAATATAAAGACTCAATCTATATGAGAAATCATGTGTTATAAAGAAATAGTTTGATGATCTCTCAGAGTAGGAATATTGATTATAGATTTTCCATTGTGTATCTTGATAAGTACAGACGAATGAAATTTCATGAGAGTGAGTCAAGTCACAAAGAGGGAAAGAGGATACAACAACACATATATTTAAAATATCCTATGAATAATAAGGGGAGTTTATTTAATGGACTGGTATGTGCTTCAATTATTGGGGATAAGGAAATAAATATCTTGAAGGTTGAATAAAAAAAATTGGAAAACACATTAGATGAAAGGATGGTAAGTCCTAAATTACAACTTTGGGATCAATTACTCAACTATATGGAGCAATGTAACTATTCAATCCAATATACTAAAAAAAATTACTTTAGGGTAATCAGTGTTAAAACCAGTGACTCCAAAGAAGTGAGGTAAATATTATTCTACCACTATTTCTAAACTGTAGTTTGAAAATTAATTCAAACATAGTACATTTATTATTCAGTAAATGTTGGAAACAATTTTATTTTATTCCCATTTTATTCATTCCTTAATATATTGTATGTTATTTACAAGTGATGAATTTAGGCCTCGAATACAAGAAATATATATGTCTATAAGAAATTCAAGTTTTGTGATCTTTCAAACCCATGTATAGGAGTCTTCTAATTTTAATGTATGTTGGGTGATAATTCTTGAGATTTTCATAATCTAACCCTCAAGAGAATTTGATACTATACATGGTGTGGATTATCTTTCATTATATAGAGCACACATAAACTGTTGGGAAGTTAAATTTATATTCATTTTATGAACCATTACATGCTCCTATAAAAATTGATTAAATATCATTAATATACTTTTGAAAACCCTTCATTAGTGTTGGTGTTGATTCCCTATTATGAAGAATATCTTTCGAAAATAGTTGAGTTGAAGGAAAGAATAAAATTTAGAAAATTCAATTTTTTGTGGAATAACATAATGTATTTCTGGAAGACGGACACAACCATGCCTTGGATCATGATGTAGGGTTATAAATATAAAATACACCAGAATCCATTCATATCTCCAGATTCCCCTTCTGAATGTCACTAATTGAACTACATCAGTTAAAGAAGTATCTATAAGATAATTTGTAAAATGTGTTCCAATTCCCTAGTTATTTCCCATGGGGGTTTTCATGTTCTATTCATCAAGAACATGTATAGATAAATTCTATAGAGTATTGATTAATAGTATCCTATCACGATCAAAACAATGAAAAAATATTCCCTAAGATGAATTTATATATGTTCAATCAACCACAAGGAGGTCAATATATCTCAAAGGTGGATATTCATTCAAGATATCATCAACTGAATGTGTGAAATGACTATATTTAGAAGACAACCTTCCATACAAGCTACGGACACTATGATTTCATAGTGATGATCACCAACCCTATTAACGACGCAATAAAATTTATTATTTTGTTTTATTCTGATTATAAAATAATTTTTTGAGAATATAATTAATTTTTTAATGTTTTATAAAATCATATATATTTTTAAAAAATTAGTATTTTTCGAGTAAAATGTGGTTTTATTTAAAAATTAAATTTCCCATATTTAGAAAATAACTTTCATAATTTATTATTCATATCGGAAATGTACATATTGATAAATGGTTGGGGTGGATTTTATGGTTTTTTTTAAAAATATTTCAATTTTTTGTGAGTAGTGAATATGGTAATTATTGTTATTAGCTAGATACATGAATTTTTGATTCATATATGATATATGGATGATTAGAAACCATTTAATCAAAATCACATGCACTAGTAACTAATTTTAGTTATATTTATCATCACTATTTCTTATCTTTAGACAAAATAATAAAATAATGGATATAATAATAAATCAAACCCCCACTGCTCCATTATAAGTACCGCCAATTCTCATCACACCATTGAAACCTTGAAGATGTAAACCCCTTAATTCTTTCCATTCATTTTCTTTTATTTTATATTATTATCTTATCAATCCCTAAAATATTCTATTCAAACATGAATGATAACTCTAGTGTCATTATATTCTATAATTTAAATATGTTAATGGAATTATCCATCATCATTTCAACTACCCAACCATTTGTATCTAAAAAAATGATTGTCTATGATGTGTTAATTTATCACATTAAAGGACAACTCTTTTTCTATTTCCATTACCACATTCATGGAATGTTATAAAACCATTATAATGGTAAACCAAAATTTAAAATTGAAATTAAAAAATATTTTAGAACTACTATATATACATAATATTAATTTACAAAACATAATTAGTTTGTAAGGATTGAAAATCTCCAAAATAATTGAAACCATTATCACTAACAGTATATCTAATGGTTTATCCTCATACCATATAACCAAATAAAATATATAACCACTTAATATTCTATTATTTAATAAATGATATTGAATTTCAATTATGTAAAATTATTTTCATTTTTCATGACATTTTATACATGTATAAATGTAAACTGGTCACAAAAATAAAGGAAATGAGCACTCTAGAACAATAAAATTGTATCTTATAACTCAAAAAAATGTCAAAAATAATCTTAACAAATCTATATTAAATTAGTTAAAATTAATTTTTTTAATTAATTTTTTAATTTCTTTAATATGATTATCCATGTAATAAACTCAAGATAAGAACACATTAAGACATATGGTGAAGGGCATCGTCTTAATTTCAATTTCATTGAAATTACATGGTATTGTGCACCAAATAATTTTTATATATATTATATATTATCCCTTTGATAATATTATTCAGTTGAACATATTTTCCTATTAAAGTTCAATATTTTTTCAAATTTTGGACAATACTATTTTCTAATATATATTCAATTTTGAAACACTTTTTTACTTGGAATGTTGAAATATTGATAAATTGGTATTTCCCTCTCAATATAGATATTATGTAAATGCATATTATTCTTGAACTTAATCAATGTATGTAAAATGATTTTTTTATTTTAGTGATGGGTGCGATGTAACTAATGGAACTATGATTAATTGACAGGTCTTAGGAGACAAAATGTTAGTGAAATCCCCTTCTTGTTTACTTCCATGAAAAATTAGATGGGTTTATAAAAACATACATTAATCGCCTAGATGGTATATTGGATTTTTAGGATACATGATGTTAACTGATAAAACATTATCTTAATTCCATATTAAATTATTAAATCCCATTATAATTTTAATATGAATAAAATATATTAATTCATTTTCTTTATCATTTTATTGATGTCTTGAGTATTTAGCTATATAATATTCAGTAATTCATATTTTTTATTGATGTTGTTTCATTTATTTTTTCATTCGCATAACCCTTACTGAATATTTTATCTTCCATCTATATTTTTTTTCTTTCCCCAGATTCGAAAGATTAAATATTTGAGTAAGTGACAAGATGTTGATAATTTTATTCTGTTTTGTTCTATGATTAATTACTAAAGTAATAAGTAAACATTTTATGTATCTTCATACTTCCATACTAACAAACTAATTTATCGTTTGTGATGGTATCCGTAATATCATTTCCATTCTTATAAAACACTACCACAAAATGGGCCAAGGCCAGTGCCACCCTTTATCAGTGCTAACCAAAAATCGCTGATAAAGGGGTTACCTTTATCAGCGCTAGAAAAAGTGATGATAAAGCCTACCTTTATGAGCGCTAAAAAAAGCGCTGATAAAAGTAACCCTTTATCAGTGCTTTTTGTAGCACTGAAAATGGTACCCCCTTTAACAATGCTTATTTTAGTGTTGTTAAAGGGTACCCCTTTATCAGCGCTTTTTTTAGTAGCACTGATAAAGGGGGGACTTTATCAGCCCTTTTTTAAAAGCACTGATAAAGGGCCTACTTTAAAAAAATCATTAAAAAATATAACAATATTTAAATATATAGATATAGTTATATTGATATTATTATAATGTATATATTTCTTAAATATAATTTTAAATATATTTAAGATAAGTATAAATATACACTTACACTTAATATATAAGATATTTAGTAAAAATGGATTATAAAAAAATTAAAAAAATACTTTTAATTAATAATTTGATAATTATTATGGAGTAATAGTAATTTAATAACAATTTGAAGACTAAAAAATAAAAAAAATAAAAAAAAGATCCAAAATATGTTGAAAACGCAACTCGATCTTCAAACGATCATAAATTTTAATCCCTGTGTCCGTTTGAGTTCTACAATATATCGAATCGATGCCTGCAATGATCTCTAAACACATATAATTAGGGCTACCCTGGTCTTGGTTTTTTCGAGGCCAAAAAGGCCCAGAAGGCATCCAAAACTATGTTTTTAGTTGGGATACCCTGATTTTTTAACATTTTGTGGATTTTCAGCCTCGTTTAAGGTGGTATTATTGGCTTTTTTGGTGGCGATTGAATTTATTCCAATGTATTACCTTTATATTGATATTATGTATTTGAAATCATATTGTTTTTTATAATGCACTGCTATTTATAATAATAAATATAACAATATGTACATATTTTTTATATATTCACACATTAAAATTTAATTATAAATATGAATAATAAAATATATTTACATATAAAATATATTAGCTTTATCTAAATGATAACTAATATCCATTTTATTTAAAATAAAAATATATGATTATTTCTATACCGATATTTTAGTCTAACTATATATATTTATATTAATATAACAATATATATATATATATTAATATAACTATAAAAATATATATAAATATCACTATATATATATATATATTAATATAACTATATATATATTAATATAACTACTTATATATATTAATATAAATATATATTAGTATATAAATAAATATAACTATGTATATATATATATCATGAAATGGAAAACAAATCAAAATAGAGGAGTGGTAAGGGCTTAGGTGCACAGGTGGGGAGGTCTCGAGTTCAAAAACTGGTGGAGGTAGGGGCGCACACGCATGGTGGAATATGGGAGCTAGTGCTGATAATGGGTGGGGGATAGAACTGATAAAGGGTGGAGGGGGTGCGTGAGGGCGCTAGAGGTGTGGGAAGGTGCTGATAAATGGGGGGGCTAAAGCGCTGTAAAAAGACCCCCCCCCCTCCCGAGATTTCCAGGATTGTATTGTTTTTAAAACAAAATTAATTTTTTTAACTTTTATGAGCGCTAAAAAAGCGCTGATAAAAGGGGTCTTTGATCAACAATAAAAATAATGCGCTAATAAATGAAAATTTTAACAACGCTTCATTTTAGAGCTGATAAAAGACCCCTTTTATCAGTTATTTTTTCTAGAACTCATAAAAGGGGTCTTTATCAGCACTTTTTTGAGCGCTGATAAAGGGGAACATCCTCTATCTACCCTGGCTTTAGCAGCACTTTTCTAGCACTGTTAAATGCCATTTTAAGCAGTGATAAAAGGGGTATTTGTAGTAGTGAAACGATGAAAGAATCTTGGCTACTGGGGTTGGGATTATTATAGTTGGTTTTAAAGAATGATTTGTAGAAACATTGGGATGTAGATTTATAAAAAATATTTCGAGGAATATAACCCTAAGATAGACATTGACCATAAGCATAGAGTAACATCCTCAATTTTTTTTAAGGTAGATATTATTTGCATCTTCTTAATAATAAATCTATATATGAATACTACATGTGGATCTGGTACTGGACCATATAAAGCCAGGGGGTATTAACTCTTACTAGGTGCATCGGCCTTGACTTGGCGTAGTATGGAACACAACAATGGTAATTATTGAGCACCTAGATTGAAAATTCTAGGGGATATGCTTAAGATAATTCAAATTCTATATTCAAAACATTATGAATGATTTAAAATTATATATGTCCCCACCGAAAACATGTTTTTAATTATGAGATTAGCTATGAATAAATTATCAATTTATGTTCGTGTTTTAGTTCAAAATTATGTAATATGATTCATATCCTAATTTACTACACTAATGTTTGATCGTTTTATGTGGTAGATGCCCCAATATTTTTTGTGGGAATTTAAATCCAGTGGTAGATGAGTTGTTGATGAAGTCCCTTTAAAAAATATTCCTGGAATTGGGGTAAAATGAGAATGATAATGTAGTACTTTCATTTTATTTTATCAAGGGATATGTAGATCAATGGTGGAAATTAATCGAAACTACTAAGGAGTAATATGAAATAGTAGTCATGGAATAGATAAATTTTAAAGAATCATTCTTCAATAAATAATTCCCCGATTGGAAACTAGAAAAAAAGGAGACAAAATTTAGAAGCATAAATAAAAGTGAAGTGGAGATTGTTGTTGAGTATAATGATTGCTTAAAAAGACTATCTAGGTATGATATAGATTATATAGGTGATTTAGAAGACAATATTGATCATTTATTTTAATTTGTTTTCCATGTATCTTAAGGGAACTGTATTCTCACACATTTCCATAATATGATGAAATATTAATATGTTCCATCAAAGTGGAGAACAAATTTTCTAGATCACATGTTTTCAATGGAAATAAAGACAAAAAATGCCTCCTAATAACAATTTAATGGGTTACACTTTAAAAAAAATAATGGAATGAAGCGATTTATGTTAGCTGGAAGTTGTGTAAAGAGTCATCCTGGTAAATGGTTGAATGGATTCAGAGTTTCAATAAGTGGAGTGAAAAGGGTCATTAAGATAATTAATGCAAGGAAAATAAACAAATAAATGATGTTCGGTTATTCCATTACATCGAAATTGGTAATTATTCAAATCAATTACTCAATCATCCGGGGAATATACCACAGAATAGGCTATAGAGAGATTTCCAAGATTCTTAGATCACTACAATTAAATTATAAGTACACAATGATACGGTGGAAGGTAAAATAATCCAATCTTTAAATCTAAAAAATGGATTATTTGATTTTGGATAATCAAACTATTATATATCTACCTATTTTCCATGAATATTAGATAATTACCATTTATTAAAAAATGGAATTATCCTTCAAAACTCGTAAAGGAAACCTTATTTCAACAATAAGGAGATGGTTTTTCCCTTTATCACATATAAAAGTTATATTTCATCTAACCATATCATCCTTCCCATGGTTTACATTTATATAATCCTTAGAATGGATGAACATTCAAATTATTATAGGAGAATTTTATTTCAAGAAAATTGAAATTATGATTTGTGATGAAAATGTAGGATCCCTTATAATTATATTAGAAACATCATCCAGTTATTATTATATACATCCACCCATAGTATCTCTAGTAAATGAAATTATTAGTGTGGATGAGAAAAAAACATCATATGATGGGGAAATTCATCTTCAAATTAGAAAGTTAGCATATTTAAAGGAATATAATGTTGTACTTCCAGATAAGTTACTTAGACACCCTCCAAAACATGATGTTGAATTTTCCAATGATATAACACCTCATGAAGAACCAATATCAAATACCCATTATATAATGGACATAGTGGAATTAGTTGATCTAAAGAAACAGTTATAGGAGTTGAGTAATAATAGATTTATTTTCCCTAGTGTTTCTCCATAGTGATCCCATGTTATTTTTTAAGAACAAATAGAGTTTCTCGAGGCTGTACATTTATTATGGATCAATTAGTTATATTAAAATAATGAAGAAGTTTCATATACCTAAAATTGATAATTTATTTGATCAAATACACTAAGATAAATATTTTTAGGAGATTTACATCCATTCTAGATATCATAAATATCATGTGTGGAAGGAAGATATTCATAACACATCATCCCAACTTAGGAACATACATTAAAAGTTTACACTAATTCCATTTAGACTGAATAATTCACCTATGATGTTATGGATATAATGAACAGAGTATTGAAGGAATATTGTCAAAATTTTGTTGATGTATTTATTTATGATATCATTCTATTCTAAAAAATCAATGAGGACTATAAGAACCACTTTATAATAGTTCCGAAAATAGTTAGATGAAAAGTGTTTTTTGGTATGTTTATCATGATTGAATTCTGGATTCATACAGTTTTATTTCCTGAACATATTGTCTCTACACATGGAAGCAAAGTGGATCATGTGAAGAAAAAGGATATCCTAGAATTTTCTATACAAACAAAAATATATGAGTTAGGTAGTTTTATTGGTTTAGTAGCTTACTATTAGTGTTTTATTCAAAAACTTTCAATACATGATAACTCTCTAACAAATCTCTCACATAAAGGGGTTATGTTCCTAGTGATAAATTAATGTACATAATGTTTTGAAGATTTGAAAAAAAGTTCTGTCAATGCTCTAAAATTGAATACTTCATCAATAAATGATGGTTTTCGATATATAGTGATGCATAAAATAATGTACGGGGTTATGTCCTAATGAAAAAATTTAAATTTATTACATATGCATCAATTACATTGATGAATCATGAAAAAAATAATATGACTCATTATCCTGAGTTAGAAGTCATATTCTTCTCTATGAAGATATGTATTTAATGTATTTATGGTGAATGATGTAAGATATATACTGATCATAAGAGTTTATAATTCATGATTTCATAGAATGAACTCAACTTGATGTAATGGTGATGAATTGAGTTAATCAGAAATTATTTTTAAATACAGTATCCTCTAAGAATGGAAAATCAGGTAGCAGATACATTAAGCATGCATAATCATGGAATTCTAACACCAATGAGGATTGAGAAATATCCTATGTGAATGGATTAAGTAATTATTATTATAGGAAATTTTACGGAATATGAAACATATTTCATTTTTCTATTGACTACAAGACTTTATTTACTAGAGAATATAAAAAGTTAACAATATGTTGATGAGAATTTTCAAAAGAAAATAAAATCGATTTTTGATGGATTATTACCAGACATCGTGTATATGGATGAACATATAAAATATAGAAATAGGTTTATGTCCCATTAATAAAAGATCTAAAAAGGGAACTATTAAATGATTCTCAAATCTCAATTTTCATTATACTCCCTGGTTGTACAAAGATGTATACTGTTTTTAGGGAACATTTTTTATCAGATAATATGATTTCTGAAATTACAGACAATGTGTCCAGGTGTCTTGTTTTTAAACTTGTAGAGACTTATAGAAAAAATCATAGAGGATTAATCAACCTCTATATCTTCCAATGTGGATGTGGGATTAAATTACTATTAAATTTTTTCAAAATACTACCAAGTACTCTGAGAAGGAATAGTTAAATATCAGTTGTTGTTGATTGATATACTAATTCTACACATTTCAATTTTATAAGGGATGATTTTCCAATATAGGTCCTATAATGTCTATATATTAATAATTTGTTTTGACATCATGGTGAACCACTATCGATTTTTTCTGGTCTAGACCCCCAATTTTACCTCAAAATTCTAGAATATTCTTCCAATTGATTTGGATAAAGACATTCATATAAGTCCATCTTATTACCATCAAATAGAAAGATTGTTTAAAATTAATTTTCAATCATTAGAGGACATTTTTTGATCATGATCCCATGAATTTTGAGGTATGTGGGATTAGTATTTACTATTAGTGTAATTTTTTTTCAATAATCATTTCCATTCTTATATTCAAATGGTTATATATGAATAATTATCTACCAAGATATGTAGAACTCCAACATGTTGGGATGAATTAGTTTTGAGGGAACAGATATTCCAAAAATGTATTGAAGAGAAAAAAAGGTAAATATAATTCATTCTCATATCAAATATGATCAGAGAAGGAAAAAGAGTTATGATAAAAACCTGAGAAAGGAATTGAAATTTCATGTGGGATATAATCTGTTTATGAATTTATCTCTATCGAAGGATATTATAATGATCATTAAAAAAGGAAACTAATACCACAGTACATTGGACCATTAGAAATCGAGGAATGAATTGGATCATTAGCTTAACTGTTATAAATTCTTCCATATATCTCAAAAATCTATTATGTATTCCATATATCATTTTTATGGATTTTCATGACAAACCCGACACATGTAATCCCTTATGAAGAAATATTACTAGAACTTGATTTGTCTTAATGTGATGATCAAGTTGAGATTATTTACACAAGAGAGAATGTACTGATAAATAAGACAACTTGACAGGTAATGGTTCATTGGAAAAACAATAAAATGGAATAAGCGACATGGTAACATGAGGATGTTATGAAGAAGAACCACCTTCATCTGTCTGTAAGGAAATATTCATGAAAATTTCATGGATAAAATTTTTCAATGGTTGAAGAATATAACTCCCCCCCAATTACCGGTATGTATCCTATTAATTAAATTAAATTCATTAAATATAGCATATTGAACAGAAAATTATTTCATATATTATAAATCTTATTAAATCACATATATAGAAAAAAAACTCTACCCATAAAGAATTAATTAAATAAGATTATTTTTCTAGAAATTAAAGAATGTATGCCAATAACATAGTAACTTGACCTTTGGAATAGTAATGTGGCCTCTCGGAATGGAAATTAAACCAATAATATAATAACCTCACATATGAAGGAATATATAAAATTTATGAATTTTATAACTGAAAATATTATATAATTATAATATTGTATATGTAAATATATATTTTCAAAATTACAAATTAAGTGTTTTTAATTTTATATGACATAAATTTTTATTTACATTTTTATAATTAATATAATTATTTAAATGAAATTTTACATTGTTAAAATAGAATCATATATTAATATATTTTTCATTATTATTGTATTTATTTTTTATGAGACCTTAATTAATTTTTCAAAGTGTTATAAAATCTGTTATTATTTTAAATTTCTTATTTTTTAGTAAATGATTATTTTAAATATAAATAGAAATTTTCATATTTAAAAATTTATCATAATAAAATGGAGTTAAATTTTAAATATAAATGTCAAAAAATTATTAGGGGTAATTTTTTTTGTATTTTCCTAAAATAGTTCAATTTCTAGTGAATTATGAAAAAATAATTTACACTATAAGCTAAACACATTAATTATTGATTCATAAATGATGTATGAATATTGTTAGAATCATTGGTTCAAAAAATAAAGCCATGTGTAATGTATTTATTCAAAATAAAATTCACTATATCTCATCTTGATCCAAAATAATAAAATAAACAATAGAATAAAAAACACCCCTCTCCTCCAATATACATACTGCACCTCACCACGTCTTCTCCTCACACAAAAAAATGACTTAAATCAGTTCTAATTTCTACCAAATACTCTTCATTTGTCTCTCCTCACATCAATAATACTTTTGTAACAATATAATAAAAATACTAGGTCCCTCAAGAAGGTTCTTTGGGAGAATAATTCAAGAGTTAAAACCCTTAATACTTCCATTTCATTTTAATTTATTTTTATTTATATTATTATCCTTCCCTAAACCCATCTATCAAATAATTTATTATAGGTCTAGTATATTATATATTCTATAATGTTATTATGTTAATTATATAATTGATAATCAGTTGTCTTACTCTCCTATTTTGATCTAAAAAATAAAACACTGTTTGTGATGTGTTAATTTATCACATTCAAGGACAACAAGTTTTCATTTTCAATTACCACCATCATGGCTGGGAATAAAACCATTATAATTATCAATTCATGTTTTAAAATATATATTAAAACTTAATTAGTATTCTAGAACTAGTATATATTCATAATATTAATTTACAAAAGAAAACTATTTTTGGATTATCAAAAAAATGCCAAAATAATTTAAATGATTATCACAACTGTTTTATCTAATGATTCATCCACAAACCATATAATTGAGTAAAATAAATTTTCATTATATATTATATGATTTAATTAATAAAATATAATTTTAATTATGGATAATTAAACTCATTTTACATGACTTTAAATACATGTATATAAGGAAATAGATCATGATATCCAAGGAAATGAACACTCTCAAACAATAAAAATGTATCATATATCCCGCCAAAAAGGCCATAAAAGAACATAATAAAATTATAATGAAACAAATACATGTATAAAATTTACCTAATGAATTAATTAAATTAATATGATTATCAATGAAATTATGATAAATCTAAGAACACATTCATACATAAGTTAATATACTTTGTCTAAATTTCAATTTCATAGAGACATACATGTTATTGTGCACAAAATAATTTTTATGTGGCTTATCTACTACCCATTTGAGATCATTTTGATTTTGAAATTAGCTTCCTCTTAAATATCCTTCATTTTTTGTATCATGGAAATTATTATTGTCTAATATGTATTCAATTTTTACAAACGGTGTTATCTTTATGGTGTAATATTGATAAATCAGTATTTCATACTATATATGGAAATTATGTAATGGAATATTGTTCATGACCTAAATAAATGTATACATAATTATTCTAACATGATGTGATAGGTGGTGCCTGACTTATTGCCCTTAAATGTATCAACATGTCTAATGAGATGAAACAGTAGGTGAAAAACCCTTCAAGTTTGTTTCCAAGAAGTATATGACATGTTTCTACTGACATACCTAAACCATAAGGATGATATAATGGTTAATGTTACCAATACATGATGGAATATGATTACTCATTCAGATTATTTTGTATTTATTTATTAATTTACATGAGATTTTCACTTGGAAAATTTTTTTGGATGGATTTTCATTCTCAGTTTATTGATGGAATTTTTTTTCATCTATGATATTTTCTCAGGGTTATTATTGATTCACATATCCCTGACTAAGAAATTGAGCTCACACCTATTATTTGTTTTCCTTCCCCAGGTATAAAGGATGGAATCCTCGAATAAGTGACATCAAGTAGTTTATTTTCCTTTTTTATGTTCTATGTTTAATTTCCAATGTTATTAGGGAACCACATATATATCTAGATTCATAGAGAATACATAAATTATTTATCTTTGGTGATGTAATATATTGAATCTTTTAAATTTCAATAAAATAGACACTGAATCTCTACTACTAGGGTTGGGAATTCTGCACAACCTAAAAAATTTGTGTTAGTCTTTATATATGATGTTCTTAGTTAAGATATGAGTAATGAGGAACATGAAGAGTATATATGTTATATTCATAAATCATTAATGAACGATAAAATTTATTATATGTTCATCATGGGTGGATTTTGGATGAAAAAAGTCACATTAGTTGGGCACATGATAACAATTGAGGAAATTTTTTGGACCCTTCAATGAAATATTACATTGAAGAATGGAAGAGACATAGCTGTTTCATAGATATATATATTTTTGACATATTTCTATAATACAAATAATTTTTAAAAAAAATTCAAGATTTTAAATCCCAAAAATAATTTAACATAGAATGGGGTAATATTTATCTTGAAAAAATCATGCCAGGAATGTGTTAAGGTGAGCATAAAGAGTCCCATCACTGCACATGACCTCACACTACCATTATGTGAATATTTTTTTGATATATAATGATTATTATATTAAATTCATGGGTTTTATACTCATGTATAATGATAAAGTGAAAACTATGGCCTCATGACTACTGTATATCCTCTAGTAGAACTACCCAATGAATGATCTAGATTTATCAGCACTGATCTTCTCTTAAAAAACATGGATGCACTACCTATATAGTTTAAAGTGTACCATATATATAGATAACAATATTAAAAAATATATTATATTTTTAAAAGGATATCAACATGCATAAATGAATATGGTTATAGATAATGAAGTAAAAAAATTTCCATTTTCATTTTATCTAGGAATGGTGATCATAGATATTGATGTACATATCAGAAAAAACTTGTTACGCTACCTATAACACCCTGATATTTTTCAGAAAATTTATTCTCAAATTAATTTCATGTTTTGATAATTTTTAATTCATGCAATGTTAAAAAATAGTATCCTTTTTAAATGAACTAAATTTTCCATTCATTATTTTCAAAAAAAAGTTAACTATCAAAACTACCAAAATATTGACTATCTTTCTATACATGGAACACTAAGAATAGATTACATTACACACAAGACAGTCATTCCTCGATGGCTATCATAACATGATAGACCGAATTTTACGAAACAATAATATATTTTTAGAAATTTTATTGTTTAATATAATAAGATATAACCAATGAAATAGATTAGAAATTATGGAAATGGTTCACTAACATAATGAAATATATGGAGTGAAAATATATATAATGAATTCATGGTTTACAAATTAGTTAAAATTTAATATGAAAAACCATTGAATATAATGAAAAATGTTATTATTTTTCTACTCAAAATGTTCTTTTTTAAAATAAATTAAATTCCATACAATTAGTAAGTGATTATAATTTAATATAATTTATCATTAAAAAAGTAGTTTTTATGTTCATTGAATAGATTTTATTGTCATAGGATAATAACATACCAAATTTTATGCATAAAAGTATATAATTTTATAAAGGAACATTTACTGCTATTTAATAGAGAACCTATATTAAATCCAATTTTTGGAACTTTTATTAATAATATATGTCTAAATAATATATATTTTTTAAATAGATACAAAAAAATTCTGTTATGGTGAATTTTGTTTTTCAATAATGTTTCTTTTCATAATGAATAAGTCAAAAATACTGAATTATAATTCAAAACTGATTTTTCTTATAATTTATATATAATGATAAATTATATTTTATATTGGTTTAAAGCTTAATACGATCATTATTTTATCAAGTAGGCCAATTCAGTTCATCATAATCTATTTCACATTGAAAGTGGGTACAAATATATTGCAATCTTTTGGATGTTCATACTTTTAAAATCCACATTGTCGCCCAATATGAATGATTAATTTTAATTAATTACCTCCAATTATGTTTTTTATTTCATAAAAATGGATTACATATTTTTAATAAGAATATTACATAAATTATAAAATGTTAAACATTGTTTTTGACTAATAATATTCGTCAATTTGGATAAAACTAATTATTATTATTAAGGTAAAATTATGCTTAAAAATGGAATGTACCTTATATTTAAGGGACCAAATGACCAATCCACTTGTCACAATAACATTTTATGGAAGTATTTATTTCATAAAACATCCTTATTTTTATTATGTTTTATTTTTATGTTTTTTATTAAGTAAAAATTTGGGTACTCCTTGTTTTAAAAAAGGCCATGTGTGTCCCCTCCCAACCCTATAGAAGGTCACCAGCTCTACCAATTCATCACGAAACTCAAACCACTTATGTTTGGCCAATATCTACCTAATAAAAATTTAATATTACATCCCTTCATCTTTTAATTATTAATTTTTTCAGAAATAATTCGAAGTAATCCCATTGTTGAAAATGAAAAAGAGTTACCCGATTAAGAGTTAACACCATCCCTCAAGCTTCTGTCTTTTATTATCATTATACACTATTCCAATTCTACGTATTAAATTTTTATTTAAAAAACCATTATCCTTAATATAATTTTATTTTTTAAACTAATTTTATATATACACATAAACACACTTCTATCTAATGGGTAATGAAGATACTATTAATTTATACGGCTAACAACTGCCTCATGAAAAGATGGTTGTTTTTTGTTCCCTGAACACCTCTCATGGTGTAAATAATGACGAAAAATATATATTTATGTGATATATATGATATTTATAATGTAATTAACCTTATTTAATTTTTATTTTTAACATACCTTTATGCTTTCAATCATGTGAAAATATGACTATTTCGTTTGAGAAAGTGTTGACTACCACCCCCTCAGAGCAATGTGATTCATTCAAAAACTCAATTGAATATATTAATGACCAGTATAGTGAACATATATCATACATATGATATAATAATTATACTATAATAATTCTTTATATATATATATACACACAAATATGTCATCTACTTTCACTCTTTCAATACCACAATTAAACGGAAACACCATTCATGCGTGCATATGGCCTACCATATCCATTACAAGTGCATTAAATTTCTTATTTATATATTATATAAATTATTATAATATCCATATAATGAATATAAATTAAATTTATATAATATTTTACATTCTATAAATCAACAGATAATTTTAATGACCAAAGATACAACAAATTAAGAGACATGCAAAAAACAAAGTGAATATTACCTGAAGTGAAGCATTATCATAGAATTGTTTATAAGAAGGTAATATAAAGACATAAAATACCATATATTGTAACTAGATATTTATTATATAATATTTTTTAAGAAGTACTATAAGAGTCCAGACAAAATGTATTGTAATTTTATCTCACTTTTCATTTCTGTGAGATACATTCCTTTTTTCAAACACATTTCTATTATGTGGTGTATATACTAAAAATGAATGTATTAAATGCCTATTATACATATATTTATTGGTATTTACATACCTATTTTATGATATTCCCTTCATAGAGGTTGATATTCACATTTTACCAAATTAGTAATGTAATTCTGTCTCAATTTTCCTTCTTTAATCCACATGCCATGTTATGCATCTATATTTCTTGTGAATTGTTTATATAGAATTTGAGATAATTTATCATGAATATAATTATTTTAATGATATTTTTTGCATAATATAAATTAATTTTCTTAAATGGGGATTATGTTTCAATGTTACTAAGTGGAAAGAGATTATCAAAATAATATCAATGATTTTTGAGATTGTTTAAATTTATTCTTCCATTGATGAAACTGTATGATTTTCTATAAATAACACCGATTACATTTTTTATCCTCTTTATATTCAATATATATTCTTTTATTGATACTATTTTATACTATTTGGTACATAAGAGAGTCCAAAACCTTTTCATATAAATTCTAGCATTTACCTTATCTTTGGTCGAAAATCTATGTTACTTTAAAACCAAGTAATCAAAAAAGGGTTTCCAAGATTATTTTATTATTTTCATATAATGATTAAAATATTTTTCTATAGATTTTTTATTTCAAAAATATTTTCCATGGAATATTATTTTCTCTTTCTGAACATCGAATTTATCAAACATTTTACCGTGGAATAGGAATGTTATTTTAACCTTGTACAACATGTAATGATTTAACTATAATGATTTTGTATAAATCTTAAATTTCATTTTTAAAAGGATAATTTGAAGAATCTTATATTAAAATTAATTTTAAAATAAATGGCTTCAAAATGGTTTAATGTTTTTTATATGATTTCAATGTATTTTTATAAGGAATTTTTCTTCAAAAAGAGTTTATGATTATTTTATAAATCTTCATGGATAATGGTTTTGAAAATGTCATCATGATTATTTAATGTGCTTTCAAATAAAATAGTTTTAGTTTTTTTATGGTTTTTCATTTTTTTCATGAAAAATCATTTTCAAAATGTTTTCTTCCTTTTTTTATGTTTTCAAGGAAAATGGATTTCAAAATTATTTCAATAATCATTAATATGTTTTAATGGAAAATCATTTTCAAAATGTTTTCAAGGTTTATTTATATTTTTTAAGGGAGATGGATTTAAAAACGTTTTCATGCTTCTTTTATATGTAATCAAGAAAAATATTTTTCAAATGGTTCTAATTATTCATTTATATGTTTTTAAGGAAAATTCATTTTTGATATATTTTTTTTCTGGTTTTCATTATAGGGATTAAAATTATTTTCATAGAAATTGGTTTCAAAATAATTAAAGAATTATTTATATGTTTTTAAAGAAAAAGGATTTCAAATTGATTCCAAAGCATTATTTATATGTTTTTAATGATTAATTAAACTAAAATGTCTTTCTAAATGATTTTTATTTTATAAATCCTTTTCTAAGAAGCAATGTTTTTTACCTTATGAAATTATATCAAAATATAGTTCCAAGTTAACTTCCATCTATGATTACATCTGTTGATCTTACTCATTACCTTATATGAAATGATCTAATGGTTCAATTCATATTATTTCTTGAATGGTTTATTTATTGAAAGAATGAATCTTATAACACCTGGTTCACTTACATGGGATATATGCTTTTGAAATCCACTTCTTTTATTAGGTTATTCTTTGATGAAATGATTATTAAACCTATGAATTTTCCACATGAAATGATGTGATGAAATGTTAGTGATACACATTTCATTTCATGGTTTATGATTTGATGTTTATAGAACCCATCTCCTTTATGGGTAATGATATGATGAGTATTTTATAATATTTTGTCACATGTAAGAATGATTTTATTATGATATGGTTGGGACCTATATATATATCCAATCCATTATGTAATGTTTTATATAGAATGAGATAATTATGGGATTCATGTTGATGGTCTTAATCCACTATGGGTATATGGGGAAACCATATCCATTATAAGGAACAGAACATGACTAGAGATGGTGGTGTGCCCCTCCCTATTGGGGTAGTCATCATGGATATTTAATATGCGGTAACCTATTACACAATGGTAATATGGGGAAACCTGATCCCTTTTATGAAGGAAGGGAAACCCGATCCCTTACATGGAAATTACTACGGCATGTGCTGGTTTTGTGTCCTTTCTAGTAGCTGAAATTCCTATGAAGTACCTTGATATATTCTAGCAATTCATCTTGAATTATAGGTAGTGATATCACATGTCAACGTATTCAAAAATTCCATGTCATATTCATATGATATTCTTTCATGGATTATGTTCTTTATGTAATTATGATTCTTTCCTTATAAACTTCCAAGCCTTATACTATGATTCATGTTTCTGATCTTATAATATTAAGGGTGTGATATTCTAATTTTATTATCATGTTCACAAACCCCTATTCATATTTGTTTTGTTTACATGTCTTCCTTGTTTACCCTTACTAATTATCTCAGATCACCCATTTTTTATGTTTCCTTCCATAGGTTATGATAATATGTATTATTTTTGTTGTTTCTAAGAATGGTTCTTGTCATGATGAACCTATATCGAGATAATGTATCTCACTTATGTACAAATGTTTGATTTTCCATGTTTTTAAATTCAGTAGACTAGTACGATCTTTTTTCTTTTGTTTGTATAATGTTTTAAGTATTCTGAAAAAGTTTTGTAATATCTATGTATGTTAAGGATGAGAATTTATAGTGAGTATCAATGAATTTTTTTTTTCTAATGTTTGGAAACTACAATGGGAAAACATTAGTGAAAACCCTATGAATATTTATAAGGATATGGCTTGGGATGTGTCTATGTATAAGTATAAGGAAGTGTTAACGATTAGGAAATTGTCCTGAAATTATAGTAAATTATTGCGTGAGTGGTTTTGTAGTGATATATCCATGTATTTATACTTGAAATATATGGGTATATGGAACAAATATAACTAGAGGTAACAACTTTGGCAAGGTGCATCAAGCATGACTTAGTATAACTGAGTACATGACAATGGGAGTTGCTGCATGTCTAGTTTGACACTCTTGATGGATATTCTTTGGGATTTCACAAACTCTTCACAAACCAATATGAATGATTTAAAATAATTTTCCTATCAAGAACATAGGATAAAAATATTATTTCATATACTATGTATGTTTTCATGATTAAAAAATACTATATGTATTTTTTTGATAATTATATGGGCTTCCACCACGATATGTGTTTCTCAACATTTATTTTATGGTTTTAGACAATGGAGTGAACTAAAAGAAATGGTTAACATTAAATGTTTGAGATGTTTATGGTTTTGGAATTATGAAAAAATATTTTCCTATTGGAAATATCAAAAAGATAATCTAAAAGGTGTTATAAGAATTGGTTATACTTATGATGTTAAGGAGACCACAAACAACACTTGAATGTTATGTGATCTTCTTCCTATTTTGTTTACATTATACATAATAAGCTTGATTACAATTTGTATGTGGAACTAGAAGACACGATTCATATTTAATATTATAGGAAATACGTATTATTGAATAATATTTTGAAGCCTGACTAATAGTTTAAGACTATATTCAGATGAATAAAGTATTTATGTTTTGGAACACAAAGATTTTGATATATGAATCATGAAATATATAAGTATTTTAGTATAAATTTTATATCAAGGATTGAATAAGACTTATTTAATGTTGATTAGTAATTTTTAAGGTTATATTTTTATTAATTTAAAGTAACCCATAATTTTTTCATGATGTTGAGAAAATTGTGGTTATCTTAGATGAAGTGATGATATATCTTGATAATGTTAATTTTATAGAATCAATTCCCTTAGAACTAAATAAATATTTGTTTACTAGGTTGTATGTGTCATCAAGGATGAGGTTTACAAATTTTTTGTTTTATGGAATAGATCTGATATACGTTGGAATAAAGAAGAATGCATGTTTTACAAAAGTATATATGGTAATTCAGGTTAATACAATATTTCAAGAGGATTTACGATGAGGGTACTCACATGTTTGGAATGTGAAAAAGAGTAATTTTGTGATATAAAGTGGATCAATATTAAGATATTTTTTTTGACATCCTTTAAAATGTTTTATTTTTATATATTTTATAATATTTATAAAGTATACCATTTATGGAAAGATTATGTTACAGTTCTAATAAATTGTGTCAGATTACATTATTATCACAACAAATGAGCATTTATGATTATTAGATAACCTGATATAACAACATTTTGTTGATGGCAGCTGATGAAAAATTTGAATTCATATCAGGGAACTCATAATCTATTAGTACTTTAGGATTGAAAAAAATCACCTTCATTTTTAGGGAAACACGTGAATTGTATCAAGTCGTAAAAAATGGTATGATTTTATGGAATATAAAAAGTTAATACTATCATGAAAATTCATTAAACATTTTAAAAGGATATTGAAACCAAAAATTTTACCCCATTACCATTATTTATGATGATTTATATGGTCCCTTAGATCATCATAGAATTATAGTTTTCTGATTTCTCACTTATGTTGATTAATGTTCTCTATCACTCTCCATCCGAACGTGATGGTAATATTTACCTTCCATGTAAATTCTATCACATTCCAACAATGTTCTTCTATATAGAAACCTAGTTATATGTTACCTCGGTTAATCGTTACATGTTCAAAAGTTTTTTTTAAATAATGATTTTGAATTCATTTTTATGAGGTGGTATTATATGAAAGGAACATTCAAGTATTAAAACTCTTGAAACCCAGATGAATTTCATGGGAATTTTTTTTAGTGGGTGTTGGATGTAAAACCTAATATTTTGTGTAATATTTGTTTTGAATTAATTTAATCATTTTAAAATTTATATATCACGTATCACTAAAAATAATATCATTTTTAAATCAGTACATGTGAATTGAGTTATATCCCACCCCATGATAATAATGCATGACACAGAACAAATTTTTTAGCTTTCTCCATATGGGACACTATGGTTATATTATGAAACACACAAGACTAACATTCCATGATGAATTTTATAACACACTCAACCGAGTTTTATCGAACAATAATATATTGCTAAAAAATTAATTATGTAATATAATAAGATACAAACTAGCTGTTAAATTAGTTTTTATGAAAAGGTATTTCTAACATATGAAAATTTATGGTTTAAAAAATATAAAATTAACCCAATTGATACAAATTAATTAAAAAAGAATATTATAACCAATTGATTAGAATAGAAAAAGGTTATTATATTTTTCCTCACAAATCTATTTTATAATAGTAAATTAAATTATATAAAATTATTAAGAATTATTATTTTAATATATATATATAATATTCAACAAATAAACCTTTATTCTCGTACCATATATTTTATTTACATAGGATAAGAAGAAATCCAATTTAACCAATAAAATACTATATTTTTATAAATGAACTTTTAAAACAATTTAATGGAGAAAATATATTAAATAAAATTTTACAAAATTTTTATAAAAACTATATATCCAAATAAAAATCATATTTTAAAGGGAAACATAAAAGATAGGATTGGGTAAAATTTTTCTATTTTTCTGTGAAGTTTAATCTTTTAATAATAAGTGAAAAATATATCATTTTAATTAAAAACATTTTTAATATAATTTATTTATATGTATAAATTAAATTTTGTATTGGCTTCATTATTTAGTAACATAATAATTTTATCAATTGATACAATTTAGTTCATGATATTCAATTTCAGGTTGTATTTTTGTATAAAAATATAACGATCTGTGAGACATTTATACTTTTAAAGACCACATTGTAATCCTGTCTGGGAGATTAGTTTTTAATTAATTTATATAAATTATATTTTTGTAATTTTTACAAATGGATTAAATATTTTTAATAATAATAACTTATTATTTTTGATATATTCAACATTATTTTTTGACCAATCATATTAGTCAATGCTATTAAAATTAATTGTAGTTATTACATTAAAATAAATCCTAATTATCGAATGAACCAAAAATTTCAGGGGAAATATGACATAATTTTTTTCCAAGACACATTGATATTTCATACATAAACATTATATTCTTGTGTTTTGAGTTTTTTACGAAATTGTTTGGTAAAAACATGGCTACATATAATTAGTTTAAAAAAATGTCAAGTGTGCCCCTCCATTCAATATAAATGACCACCTTCTCATCCCATTATTCACAAAATTTAAACCACTTATTTTGGGCCAATATCTTCCTAATATAATTCTAAAAAACTCTAACTTACTTTTTATGCCTCTCGTTCATCCAAAATCCTTCTATGGAAGCCCTTTGGTGAGAACCAAAAGGAGTTACTCAATTTAGAGGTAACACCCTCCCTCAAAGTCCATTATATTATTTTCTTTCTCCAAATTTTAAATTATAGTTATTACATGGTTATTTAGAAAAACAAATATCCTCAATATACTTATATGTTTTTATATTTAAGGTTTAACCTACACAATCACACACTTCTATCTAATTCGTAACGAGAATCCTTTTAATGTTTATGGAAGACGACCACCTCAAAAAATAATGATTTTTCATTTTACATAACCATATATGATGTTGTACATTATGATGAAAACTATATTTATATATTATAGATATTATATTTATAATTTCATTACACTTTTGTAATTTTTATTTATAACATACTTGGATGATTTCCGTCATATGTAAATATGATAATTTTTTTGAGTATGTGTGGACTACAACCCCCTCAAAACAACGTGATTCGTTAACATGATATGTGGAATGTAAAAATAATGTGATTAGTGAAAATATATTAAATATATAATATATTAATTCTTTTTGGATATATATATATATATATATATATTAATTTCATATTTCAATTCGATAAATAAATAGAAATAATGTTCATGCATACGTACGACCTACTGTATACATGAAAAATGTATTCCATTTCATACATAAATATTCTATAAATTGTAATAATAAAAAAATACTGAATATAAATTAAATTTATATCCGGATTTACATTATTGAAATATTGATATATGTATAAGGACAAAATATACAACAAATTGAGACATGTGAAAAACAAAGTGAATATTACTCGAAGTGAAGCCTTGGTACAGTATTGTTTATAAACAGGTAATATAAATTCATAATCAAACCATATATGGTGTTAGATATAATAATATAGTAATGTGATATATGTATAACAAAATTATATTTATTATACTTGATTATTGAAAGAGTGTGATGAGTGTCAAGACACATGGTTAGGGAAGTTCATCCCACATTCTATTTCTGTGCGATACAAGCCTTATTCACCAACTAATTGAGTTATGTGGGGCATATACAGACTATGAATTTATTTTATTATCCATATTTTTAATATTCTTGATATTAACATAACTATTTTAGGATCACTCTTCTATGATGTTTTCAATTCAATGGATACCAATGTATTAAGGTATTTTTTTTAATTTTTCATTCGTATAGACAAGTGGTTATGCTATTCAAAAATCATAATTTAGTGGTTTATATATAAAAAACATGACAAGAAGCATCATGAAATTATTTTCCCTAATAATATTTTTAGTTTCATATTATTATATTACGTGATAGAAATTTCATTTCAATGTTATTGATGTGGTAAATAAGTTTTATTACCATCATAAGTATTATTGGAATTTTTATGACTATGTCTCAAATGATCAAATCATATAATTAAATTATCTATAAGCTCAATAATTTCATTGTCATATGATAATTTAATGTGAATAAATTTAATCCCTTCATTTCCTCTCTTCATATACTCAATATTTCCAATTGAATATTTTCTGAAAAAGCACCTTTAATTCAGTCATCCATTAAAACCACTTATTTCATCCAGAAAAATGATTTATAATAATGGTTAAAAATTTTATCCTTATTATTATTATTTATTAACAATATTTTAACCATTTATTAATTAAAAATAACAATGACACATTCATTAAATTTTCCAAATGATTTCTGTTTGTATGTTACCATAAATGTGTACAGAATAACTGTTTAAATGTGTATGTAAATAAATAGATATCCTACAGTCATGATTTTTTTTCATTTATAAATTCTTTATATGTTATAAAAAGAAATTTAGAAAAAATTATCTTTTACATTATTACAATTTTAAAATAGTTTTTTTCATATTACAACGGATATCTTCAACGTGATAGGTTTTACAAGAATTTAACGCATCCTTTATATATTCTCAAAGATATAATAAATCAAAAATATTTTTACATGTATTATGTAATAATAGTTTGTTTGAAAGTATAAAGGATATTTTTTTTGGGTGGTGAGGGGTAGGTCACGGGGTCACGTCCCCGGGCTTGCAATTTACTATAATTTTCTTCTTTGCATCGTGTGCCGCTTTTGCGATTTCACCCAATATTTTTTTTAAAAAATATGTTATAATTTTTCATGTATCCTTTCAATGATATTGAAATGAAAAATATTTTATTATTATTTATTATGAATATGTTTTCAAAATGAAAATTTCATCAAGATATATTCTAATTTTTTAGCTTTAAATATAATTTTATATATAGGAAATAATTCTCTAATGTTACAAATTTCATATGGGTAATATAATCCAAGGATAAAATTCTTATTAAATCTCTGAATGGTTTATTTTAATGATGGTATCCTATTTATGATACTGGTTTCAATTCCAAGGGTTATAGAATGATAAAAAGATTATGAACCCAGATTATTTTCTTGGATTATGCTATGATTAAATAATGAATGGATAATGAAAACAATCACTTTAATAAAAGGTATGTTATGATGAATTTTTTTTGAAACCCATCTTATTTCATGGGTTATGATATGATGAATGTTTTATGATCTTGTTGAACACATATGTAATATTAATTAAGAGATAGGTGGGACCTATACATTCCTGTATTTAATTTCATAATGATTTATATATCATGAGGTAGAAATGACATGAATATAGAGTGAACCAGGGATTATAATGAAATTTTTCTGATATAATATTATTGCAAGTGAATGATGAATATAATGATTGTATGGGGAGAAAACCCCTTCTAGTATGTTAAATTTGGTACTAATCATTGAATAATATGGAAATGATTTTCTATTATAATGTTTCAGATTCATATTAATTTCTTACGAAATGTTTATGATCTCTTGACTAATTTTATTTTACAGAATTATGATTTATTTCTTATAAAATGCCAATATTTGATTCATGAATCAATATTATGATCTTTTATATATATGGTATGGTATTAAAATTTTATGTTGATGATATCATACACTTATGTTCAATATATTTATATCTGTCATTAATATTTACACTTAATGAGCACCTAATCTCACCCATTCTTATAATTTCGTTCCATAGGTTATGAACAAATATTTTAAGAATTGTATTTTTTTCATATAAATATTGGAGAATATATTTAAAGGATATTATTAATATCTTTCTTAGAATTAAAATATTTTTATTTTTTCTCAAATAACCCTAAAATATTTCGTTCCTCATGTGTGTGTTTATCAAATGTGTTGAATCTTCAATTAATATTTTGTAATATATATGTATCAAAATACAAGGACACTATAGTTTGTATATGAAAATATTCCAGAATATTGGTAAATAATTGAGAATGTGTTTCCAAGAAATCACATCTCATTATTGACACAACAAGTGGATGTGTCTCTGGAATGGAGTGATATAAGGTTAATAAATATAAATGGGGTGCATTGAGCTTCACTCTATCATATTTCGGTGCATGAAAATGTTAATTACTACAAAACATATTTGATGGTATTATGGGATAATTTTTTAAATTTGAAAATAATTTATGAATCATCATTATGAATATATATATATAATGTACTAGAATGACGTATATTGAGAATAATGTGTCATAAATTTAAATGACATATGTCATAAATTAGATATAATATAATATATTTTTCATCATTATGTGGTTTTCCAATATGATCAGCGTTTCTCACACTATGATTTCCATTTTTATTCAGCAGATCGAACTAGAAGAATCTAGGTTAAAATAGAATGTGGTGGAATATTTTTTTTGATGAGAATCCAAATTAGATGAAGATTGGATTGAAGGATTTTGTGATTATGCGTAATTAGTTATCATGGAACATGATTAAAAATGTGATCCTAATCCAATTCTCAAACACAAAAATTATGTTAAGGTTATAATTTTTAGATAGTTTTGATGGTGTATTACAGTATTGAAAAATGATTTAGTTTCCTATATGTTTGGAGTGTGGGAAGATTCACCGAGGGGATTGTCCTAGTCAGATGAGATGTTGTTTTGGGTGTGTAAAAGAAGGAAAAATTTCACCTCATTGCAATGAAAAGTATGAAATTGTTTATTAACTCAATGGATGAGAATAGTGGTTCCCCTAAGGTATCATCGAAATTTGAATGGTTTAAACGTCATATATATGGGAATTATTGAAATCGATCTCCTATGGGGATGTATCATGATAAGAATCAACAAGGTTTTATGATTAATGGTTATATTATTGTGATGTACGAGACAATATATGACATATAAATGAAAGAAGATATTAAATAATAAATCGATGAAACCTATCATATGATTTCAGAGGGGAGTATAAAGAATTATAAATTTTATTATTTTAATTCAAGGATTGTGTAATATATATCATAAAATATAAAAGGAATTTTTATTATATTTTTTTATTAAGGATTTCAAAAAATATTAAAAATTTCCATGATAGACTAGAAAAGAGATTTAATGTACCTGTGATATTTTTATTACTGGAATATAACACTTAACATTTTCAAGTTTATTAGATAATTATTTTGTGATAAATTTATATTGGATCTAAATAAGTATGATGGATAGTACTGATTAACGTTGAACAAATTAAGGATCTGTTGACCTATAGGTTTGTTACACAATTGATGGAGTTTAAAATATTTTTAGATATAAGTTAAATATTGAATAATATATATTTTACATATAGAATGGGGAATTATGTATGTTTTCAATTTATATTTGTAGTAATTCATGTTAATAACAATTTTCAAGATACTTCATTATGAAATTATTCACATGTTTGGTCTATGACAATCAAGTGATACATCATGATATATGGGGGATTATTGTAATGTTTATTTTGATAAATTTAGGGACTCACTTTATAAATTTTGAAATTTGGAAGGGTTACAATTTTAACCATTTGTGGAATAAGATATGTTGAATTTTAATAATATTTCAGATATTAATGTATTACTTCAAAAAATGAGATTTATCGATATTGGATACCCATTTCTATTATTTAAAAAAATTTAGATAGAAGAAATTAGTTTTCCTTCTATTATAGATCTTCTTTTCTTCTTAAAAACTGAAAAATTAACCTATTAGAGTAATATATTATGTATAAATTGATCTAAGAACAAAAAAAGGATAATATTGTTCCCATTAAATAAAAATTTATCATGTTTTTACATTTCCATATGTTCCCAGGCTAGATGAAATATAAATTCCCTAACATCAGGAATATAATATTCAAAAAAAAAAAATATGTCATGTTATCATTATTTTTGATGATATAAATGACCTTATGATGCCTCATTTGTCTATTTTTTGTTATTATTAAAATTATCTATATCACTCACATTCTTATGATCAATGATCTCTATCAATCTATGTAATTGTTTATGTCTCTCTTCAATTTATATATATTTACATCAAACATATGTTATATTATTTTGAATCATAGCATGTGTTTTCAAATTGGAATTCACAAATACCTTTCCAGTTTTCAATAGAATATTTTATTAAACCTTTTAATGAAATGGGTTTGGATTACGAAACTTTCTGATTTTAAACTTATCATGATAGAGGAGAAATTTGAGGGAGAAATTTGTTTTATGGAGCGGAGAATGTGACACTCTGAGATTTTGTGATATATTTATTTCGAAATGAAAATAATCATTTAAATATATATCATTACATGTTTCATTGAATTTATCTTGAATAACCCATAACACTGATTTTATCTTTTATTATACCCAACACCATGTTTTGGTTCTATTTCATTGAATATTTATTTCTAGTAATACATTACATAATATTCATATACTATTATGTTAGTTATTACCAAGCCATTGGAATGGTGGTAATTAATATTGCTATATAAATTAGGATAATTTATTGTTTACATGTGTAAATAAAATGAATTATTTTCTTGAAAGTTATTTATAAATGAAAATAAAAAAATACTACCAAATAAAGGAATTTGTTCTATGAAATACAAATTTTATGAAAAAAAATATTTTATAATAGTAAAACTTAAGAAGATAACTTCTTTAATGGTTTAAATGAGATGTATATTTTACTGATTCAATCAATTTTTTTAAATTCTTACGATTTTTTTCAAGATAATAAATAAGAATAAATCCAATTTTATGTTTGAAAACAATACTTTTCTAAAAAAGGTTCTGTCACATTTCAAGGGAACTTATTTTAATTATACAATTTGAAATTGATAAAAAATTCTAAAAAAATAAACATATTTCCTGAAATCATATTATCAGAATTATCTTAGCATGAATTTTATAGATTATTTTTAAAATATTATCTTTTTAATGAATAGTTATAAATAATGTATTTTAATTGAAAATTGTAATTTTATTTATAGTAGTTATAATGTTAAAATAAATAATAAAATTTTGCGATGTAAAATTATGTCAGCTATATATATATTATCACAATTTTTTTTCATCATAATAAACTTAATATTGAAAATCTATATAACAACTTTTTACACATTTGAACATTTTATGTTTGAAAACATACTTTGTCATTGAATCAGTAAGATGAATTTAAAAAAATATATTCAAAAAAATTCCGTTGAATTTGAAAAAATGGATTAAATTATATGAATAAAAATAATTTATGATATATAGTAAGGGAAAAATAATTTTTCAACATATTGAGTTGTAAAACTAGTAGAAATTATTTACTGTTCTTAAGGTAAAAATAGGTTCACATGTGGGTTAAACAAAAACAATAAGGCTTAAAAGAACATAAAACATCACTCAAATCTATTTTATGTTAATATTAATAACATATCATAATAAATCTCTATAATAATTCATTTTGAACAATTTTTAATGTGGAAAATGTGGGTACACATTTTTCTTTTCAGAAATGAGAAGTGTTCTACTAACCTCACTTATATAAGGCCACCCACTCTACTATCTTAGTCACATAATTAGTCTATTTTATTCAGAAAATAACTAATCAACTCACTTCCCAAAATCACTAATATCATATTAGAATAATTAATTTTTCCATAAATTCATCCTAGGATATATTTTGGTGAAAACCTAAGGAGGTTATGTAAATACCCGTAAAATTCAAGGAAATTTTTTTCTTAATTTTCGTTGGAATTTTACAAGAACGTAGTTTCTGACGGCACCTGATTCAGAGACCCGGTGTGCCTGGAATCATTTTCCGAAGTTTAGCTCGGGTACGTTCAGTGAACGAACGAGTTGGGTTTTCTAACTTTTGAACCGGTGGTCGGAATCGAATTCCGAGGGAACCAATGGAATCGCAGCGCTAGTATTTTCTTAGAAACGCCTTTTCTAGAGTTGTGTTTTCTCGGGTGTGGTATTTAATTTTTTGGGTTAAGTTATGAAATAAAATAAAAAGGGGTGCAACAATTTTATTTTATTTCACTTAAAGCCGCTTAACCTAAGTTTAGAGGATAAGGTGGGACCCACAATATCCTACCCACTTGGTAGGATATTTGTGAGGTGGGGCCCGCACGAGCCCCACCATTTCTTCCCTCCTAAGTATCGCACCCGCAACCCCCCTTTTAATGAAAGTCAAACCTTGCATTTTTCTAGTTAAGTAACGCCTCATTAAATTGGGCGGTTAAATTGTTACAATTAATTCTTTGAATTAATTGTTTGTTTCTTATATTTTGAATTTCAAAAGCTTAGGTTATGATAATAAAATAAGTGTTGAACTTATTTTATTTCGTTGGTTTTCTGGTTGTGTTAAACCTTTTGGAGAAAAAGAGAAGATTCTTCGTTCTTCGACAAAGAACGCGAAGAACATACCACCGAAAACGAAGAACGCCAACCCCTGATGGCGGACGACGGCGAGAGATGCCTTCCTCAGAAAACACCTAACGCCAATGGTGATCCTCTTCTTCTGCGGCGATCCTCTTCTTCCGCGGTGATCCTCTTCTTCCACGACTGTTAATTCTACGACGAACGCTCGTTCGACGACAACGTTGAGGTAGGGATTTATTTTATTGGTTAATTCGTGAAATCTTCCGTCGCTTTCTCCTTTTCCTTGAACCGCCTATTATCGTGATAATGGGAGGAGGTCGGACAGCACAAACATGGCCGACACTCCTCCCCTTTTTGGTTGTGGGTTTTTTTTCAGCGAGCAAGGCAACGCGGTGCCGAAGCACCGGACGGATATTTTGATAAGGAAAGGGGGAGAAGCGCGGTGCCGTCGCACCGCGCCGTTGAAGACGAACAAAGACGCGGCGCCGTCGCGCAGCGCCGTTGGAAGCGAACCGAAGATGCGGCGTCGTCATGCCGCACCGGAGAACCACTAAAGCACCGTAGCCGGAGCTGGGCCACGGTGGAGGGGCGCGGCGTCGTCGTGCCTTGCCAGACGAACAAAGGTCGCGGCCGGTTCCGGGCCGCGGCGGAGCAGGGGAACTGGCGGCCGGTTCCGGGCCGCCAGCATCGGAGTAAGGGGACCGGCCTTGCCGGTCCTGTGGCGGCAGAAGCCGGCCGGCCAGAGCGGGCCGACCGAACCGTGGAAGAACCGGGGGTCCGAGACCCCCGGCTGGCCGGACGTGAGCGGCCCCATTAAGGGGCCGCAGTTTCCTCACACGGGGGCAGCACGCCCCCCGCCCGCAACACTCGGCCGTAACGGTCGAGCCGGTCGCCGGGCCACCCGGCCAGCGCCAGCGCGCCGAGCCGCGCCGCCGGGCCGGGCCGAGCTGCCCAGGCCGGGCTGGGCCGTGCCCAAGCGAGCTGGACCCGGACCCTGTTCGGGTCGACCCGGATCGGGCCGACCCTGAGGTATCGGGCCGGGTCGGACCGGGCCCGAACCCCCTATTACCGAACCTTTTCGGTCTATTTCACATAACATGAGCTATGGGCCTTCGATCGATGCACCGTTAATTGCGATGTGATCCTTGGATCGAGGCGGTCGTTTCGGTATATCTCACTCAAGGTTTCGGAATACTTTGGTCTCGGCCGGGTTGGTTCGTACTCGAAACCAACCGGGCCCTCGCAGCGGAAACTCTCAGAACTTGAACTTCGGATGTCCGATTGACGTGCCGTCGACTTTGACGGATTCTTCTAAGTGAGTCGGAAATTTTGGCTTACTCTGCCCGATGTTTGGACACAAGTGGAATACGGTCGGGTTTGTTTTGACATAAAAACCAACCAGGCCCCTAGTACGAAAAATCCAATATATTTCAGACCGGGCATCCGATTGACGCACTGTCTATGACGTTGAGTTCCTGTTGAAGATATGGAACTTTTGGATATATCAACTCCGGCCTATGTGTCAGTTTATGTATCAGCCTCTCGGCTCGTGGAGCGGATCCTCCTGAACGAGATTACTGTGTGCGGAAACCCTAGAGCTGGCTGCGACTACGACGATGATAACGACTGTACAGAGATCCTCAGTGGACTCGACGGCGATGACTACAGCACTCAGTGATCCTACGTGGATCAGTGCAACAGATCCTGTGTGGGTCTGATCCTGTGTGGGTCAGCGCTCAGCGGTCCTGTGTGGGCCAGCACCTACAGATCCTGTGTGGGTCTGATCCTGTGTGGGTCTTTGCGGGGGTTAGTTACCTATCGATCATGTGTGGGTGAGATCCTCTATGGGTCATTGCGGGGGTTAGTTACCTATCGATCATGTATGGGTCAGATCCTTTGTGGGTCATTGTGGGGGTTAGTACCTATCGATCCTTTGTGGGTCCGACAGCTTAGATGAATCAGTGGATATATCTGATCATCTCTATCGTCCTACGAAGAAGTATTTCTGTGTGAGATGAATCCTGTTTTTCTTTCCTATGTGGATTGTGTTGTGCTATCCTATGTGGATTTATGTTTTTCTTTCTTGTGTGGACTAGGTTGTGCTTGGGCTCAGAGGTTGGGCGTACTGGAATTGATGACTTAGGTATATGTATGGGCATATACCTAAGCAGTGTCGAATGTTACTTCGTGATTGTATCTTTCCTTTGTGGATTATCCTTTGCGGATTCTGGGAGGCCTTATGGGGTATCGGGGTCCCTACTGAGTAGCTTATACTCACCCCTGCATGGGATATTCCCACACTACGTTGTGTTGGTTGGAGACGACGGATATCGCTGATTGTGGTTGAGGCTTGCAGAGCAGGACGGTACCTGGAGGTGGGCCACTGGGCGGGACATACTCGGAGCGGACAGTTGGACCCTAGGAGCTGTGGAGGCCATCTATACTAACCCTTCAGGTGGGACTTCCAGTGGACGACTTGAAATTGCAGTTTTACATTTTAGTTGTTGTTTTTTTTTCTAGTTGTACTTTACTCTCAGTTTGGGTTTCTATTCTGGCCCACTTACTTTTCCGCACTTACTTTTGTATCAGTTTTTACTTAGTGTATACATCTACTACTTTCCTTCTCTGTGGTGTTTGTTTACTTTACAAAGGCAATGCCTTCCCTTTTTACTGAGATTTATGCCATAGTGCTAGTCGCCAGCCCCTGGTTTATGGAAGGCGGGCTTGGGGTAGTCACGGCACGGGCCCCGAGGACGGGTCGTGACAAATTGGTATCAAAAGAGTTCGGTTCTACCGCAGAACTTTGGAATCTGATCTTTTTCTATGTGAAGCAATAGTGTTAAATGCATTGGATGTGGTTATCAGTCTTGGGAGTCCAGCGTTGGTGCGGCGGCCGACGTATCCGTACACCAGGACCCTAACTTCTGATTTCCGACTTAATGCATGAAAACATTGATTGCATGTGTGTTTCAAGTTTTTTATGTGATTACTTTGTGTCAACTCACCAGGTATACTGTTTTGACTGTGGTACACCTGTTCCGTTTTAGGATGGCCCCATGATGGCAGCCAGCTAGGGTTCCGAGAGTTTTGCGCGACGGCAACCCACAGAGCGATGAGGCCTCGGTACAGGGCCCTTTGACAGCTGAGGCACCAGCGGTACCTCTACCCGCCGAGCCTCGATGCTTCCAGCCCCAGCCACTGACGATGCACATCGCCTTAGTGCACTGCACGAGTTCCAGCGCTAGCGACCACCAAGTTTCCACGGGGAGACGGACCCCCAGGCAGCTGAGGATTGGATGGAGGCAGTTGTTTGGGTTTTCAGGTTAGTGAGGACACCAGCAGACCTCATGGTGAGCCTCACAGCGAGCCTACTGCACGCGGTAGTGGGCCGATGGTGGAGCTTGATGCTCCAGGTGCACGATGAGGCATCTCTACTCTGGATGGACTTTGAGATCCTCTTCTACTCGGAGTTCGCCCTAGCCACCCTCCGTGCGGTGCGCATCCATGAGATTCTACAGCTGTGGCAGGGAAGCTTGACGGTCGCCTAGTACACGATGAGATTTACCGATCTCTCGCGTTACTCGACAGACATGGTATGGGACCCATTCTTCCGGGACCAGACCTTTGAGGAGGGATTGAGGCATGAGATCAGGTCATCGCTGATCTCCCTCAGCATTCCGACTCAGGCAGGAGTACTGGAGCAAGCTCTTCTGATCGAGAGCTTCCTTGTTGGGCCTTCTTCAGCAGCGAGACCTACCGCAGGGCGGCAGGTAGCAGAGTCTTCTGCAGCAGGCAGTCGACGGATGACTCATGGGTCCTGGCAGACCAGACCCTCAGGCAGACGACCTCAGGACACTCGCTCAGCAGTGCGGGGCACACAGCGCAGAGCCAGTCTTTCAAGAGGCAGACAGTGCTACACATGCGGCGGGCAGGGCCACATGGCTCGTGACTGCCCGACCCGCCGTGCCGAGGAGCAGCAGACAGTTGAGGATCCACCCAAGCAGAGGCATACGGTCGACCATGGCGGTCCACAGGGAGCAAGCAGACAAGGCAGAGGAGCTGGCTGAGCAGCAGGTGGTGGGCGACACTTTGAGGCTCTACCACCACCACCACCAGGAGGTCCACCCCTACCACAGGGAGCTGGCCGGCAGAGACAGGCACAGCTCCAGGCAGCTGAGGCCTATGACCACGGCATGCCCGAGATGATTCGAGGTACTATCTATGTCTATTTCACCCTTGCTGCAGTTCTTATAGACATAGGAGCGAGTCATTATTTCATAGCCGCTTCCCTTGTTCGGATCTCGGAGATTCCGACAGAGCCTTTGGCTAGATCCTTACGGCTAGAGACTCCTACGGGAGCAGACTCGACGATTACGCACTGGTTCCGACAGTGTGAGCTTACTCTAGGAGGCGAGATCTTCGGCTGGGATCTTCTTGTAGCGGCGTTGAGGCCTTACAACGTCATCTTGGGCATGGATTGGTTATCTACAGTCCATGCACAGATTGACTGTATTAGGTGCAAGGTGCGATGTGTACGCACCGACGGGAGCAGGTTCACCTTCACCGGTGAGAAGGGAGCCTTCGCAGCACAGGATGGACTTCCGCATAGGGGAGGACATCCCATCACCCATTAGTTGTCTAGCCTCATCCTAGGAGCAGTTGATGTGCGGAGTCCTAGTTTTTCTGTAGTGGTGGATCAGTATGCGGACATTTTTCCCGACGACGTTCCAGGAATACCTCCTCGCATAGAGGTAGACTTCTATATTGACCTGTACCTCGGGACAGCCCCGATATCCACTCTAGCATATCGGATGGCCCCCACTGATCTTCAAGAGCTGCGGGTATAGTTGGAGGACTTGTAGGGAAAGGGATTCATCCGACCCACTGTTTCACTGTGGGCTTCCCCGATATTGTTCGCCAAGAAGGCAGATGGGAGCTTGTGACTTTGTGTCAACTATCATCGCCTGAACCAGGTGACAGTGAGGAAAAAGTATCCACTACTGAGGATTGATGACCTCTTCGATCAGATCAAGGGAGCACGGTGGTTCTCGAAGATAGACCTCTGGTCAGGCTATCATCAGCTCAGAGTTCGGGACAAGGACGTGCAGAAGACGACCTTCAGATGTCTCTATGGCCACTATGAGTTCTTGGTTAGGCCATTTGGCGTAACCAATGCTCCAGTGGTGTTCATGGGCCTCATGAATAGGATCTTTCAGCCATACCTCGATCGATTTTTCGTGGTCTTCATCGACGACATTTTGATATACTCGACGACTGAGGAGTAGCACGCCTACCACTTTCGGGTTGTACTAGACACACTCCGAGAGAACCATCTTTATGGAAAGCTATCGAAGTGTCAGTTATGGGTACGTGAGGTCCACTTCTTGGGAGATGTCATCTCTGAGGTAGGAGTTGTGGTGGATCCTGCGAAGATCGGGGTAGTGCTAGCTTGGGAGCAACCCAGGAGTGTGATGGAGGTGCGGAGTTTCTTGGGACTAGCTGGATACTATCGGAGATTTGTGACAGACTTCTCCAGAGTTGTGGAGCCACTCTCAGCTCTAACGAAGAAGGGGAAACCCTTTTTGTGGTCAGACAGATGTCAGCAGAGCTTCCAGGAGCTGAGACAGAGATTGACCAGCACACCTATCTTGAGGTTGACGGAGGAGGGAGTAGGGTATGTAGTCTACTGCGATGCATCAGGGAGCGGACTCGGATGTGTCCTGATGCAGGAGTGGGAAGTGATCGCCTATAGATCACATCAGTTGAAGCCGCATGAGCAGAACTACGCTACCCATGACCTGGAGTTAGCAGTAGTGGTCTTCGCTGTAAATACATGGCGACACTACCTGATGGGCAAGCGCTTTACAGTCTTTTCTTACCATCAGAGTCTCAGGTACATCTTCTCTCAGAAGGACCTGAACTTGAGACAGTGGTGATGGCTCGAGTTCCTCTAGGACTACGACTTTGAGATATTCTATAATCCTGGGAAGGGGAACGTAGTAGCCGATGCTCTCAGCAGGAGGACGAGCATTCAGCTACTTGAGGAGGTAACAGAGCAGCTATCCACTTTGCAGATATACTTCATGGATAGAGATGGAGCAACCTTCCTTCAGTCTCTCACATTCAATCCTCCACTACTACAGTGGGTCAGAGAAGAACAACATGGGGACACCGACTGTGAGACCCAGCATGTGCAGATATCATCAGGACCGGCACCTGATGGATTCTTTGTAGGAGGAGAGCACGAAGTCATTTTCAGAGGACGTACCTTGGTACCAGTTGCTTTACGGGAGGAGGTGCTGAGAGAGTTTCACACTTCTCCTTTAGCGGTATGTCCTTGAGTGGTGAAGATGTACCAGGATCTCAGACGACAGCACGGGTGGCCGATCATGAAGAAGGTTGTGGCAAAGTTCGCTTCTTGATGCCTCACCTTCCAGTAGGTGAGGGCAGAGCATCAGGTACCAGTAGGCTTGGTACAACCCTTGGAGGTCCCAGAGTGGAAGTGGGATGTGATATCTATGGACTTCGTGACTGGACTTCCATGCACTTCCAGTGGTCACGACTCCATTTGGGTCATTGTCGACCGACTCACCAAGTCGGCTCACTTCTTACCTATCAGAGAGCAGGGCTCAGTGGAGAGCTTGGGACGTCTCTACATTCAGGAGATTTTACGGCTTCACGGTGTTCCATCATATATCGTCTCCGATCGAGATGCTCGCTTTACTTCCTGGCTTTGGAAGGGGTTGCAGGAGGCGTTCAGGACGCAGCTACGTCTGAGCACCGCCTTTCACCCTCAAACAGATGGTCAGACGGAGAGGACCACACAGACTCTCGAGTACATGCTCTGCGCATGTGTCCTCGACTTTGGTCGCAGTTGGGGGGGACCACCTACCCTTGGTGGAGTTCGCGTACCACAACAGCTACCACCCCACCATCGGGATGGCACCATACGAGGTGTTGTACGACCGACCATGCAGATCACCGCTGTGCTAGATAGACCCTGGGGAGTCAGCACTTGTGGGACCGGAGATGGTCCAGGCCACAATAGTGAAGGTCTAGATCATCCAGGATCGGATGAGAACAACTCAGAGCTGGCAGAAGTCTTATGCTGACAGGAGGCGGAGGCCACTGGAGTTCGTGGATGGCGACCACGTATTCTTGTGGGTCTCACCTCGACGTGGATTACGGAGATTTGGCCTAGGTGGAAAGTTGTCTCCATGCTTCATCAGACCATTCCATGTCCGCAGCAGGATTGGCGAGGTGGCTTATCGCCTGGCTCTACCACCTCAGTTGCACCGGGTGAACAACGTATTCCATGTATCTCAGCTGAGGAGATACGTGCACGACCCGACACATATCATTGACCATGGGGAGCTGGACGTTGATGATGGGGAGACTTTTACAGAGGTCCTTGTGTCGATCGAGGATCAACAGGAGCGGGTCCTACGTGGATGGACGATTCCTCTAGTGTGCATCAGATGGCAGCACGTGAACCTTCAGGAGAGCACTTGGGAGCGGGAGGCTCAGATGCGTGCTCAGTACCCACATTTATTTCCCTAGTTTATGATGTATCTTTACGGGGACATAAAGACCTAAGGTGGCAGTGATGTAAAGACCCATACAATTCAAGGAAATTTTTTTCTTAATTTTCTTTGGAATTTTACAAGAACGCAGTTTCTGACGGCACCTGATTCCAATGCCCGGTGTGCCCGGAATCATTTTCCGAAGTTTAGCTTGGGTACGTTCAGTGAACGAATGAGCGGGGTTTTCTAACTTTTGAACCGGTGCTCGGAATCGAATTCTGAGGGCACCGATGGAATCGCAGCACCATTATTTGCTTAGAAACACCTTTTCCGGAGTTGCGTTTGCTCGGGTGTGGTTTTTAATTTTAGGGTTTATGTTTTGAAATAAAATAAAAAGGGGTGCGACAATTTTATTTTATTTCACTTAAAGACGCTTAACCTAAGTTAAGAGGATAAGGTGGGACCCACAATATCCTACCAACTTATTTGTGAGGTGGGGCCCGCATGAGCCCCACAGTTTCTTCCCTCCTAAGTAACGCACCTGCAACCCCCCTTTTAATGAAATTCAAACCTTGCGTTTTTCTGGTTAAGTAACGCCTCATTAAATTGGGCGGTTAAATCATTACAATTAATTCATTGAATTAATTTTTCATTTCTTATCTTTTGAATTTCAAAAGCTTAGGTTATGATAATAAAATAAGTGTTGAACTTATTTTATTTCTTTGGTTTTTTGGTTGTGTTAAACAATTGGGAGAAAAAGAGAAGATTCTTCGTTCTTCGACGAAAAACGTGAAGAACGCACCACCGCCAACGAAGAACGCCAACCCCCGACGGCGGACGACGGTGACAGACGCCTTCCTCGGAGATCACCTAAAACCAACGACGATCCTCTTCTTCTGCGGCGATCCTCTTCTTCAGCGGCGATCCTCTTCTTCCGCGATTGTTAATTCCGCGACGAACGCTCGTTCGACGACAACATTGAGGTAGGGATTTATTTTATTGGTTAATTGGTGAAATCTTCCGCCGCTTTCTCCTTTTCCTTGAACCGCCTATTATTGTGATAAAAGGAGGAGGTCGGACCGCACGAACACGGCCGACACTCCTCCCCTTTTTGGTTGTTGGTTTTGTTGCGGAGAGCAAGGCAACGCGGTGCCGAAGCACCGCGCGGATTTTTTGATAAGGAAAGGGGGAGAAGCGCGGCGCCGTCGCACCGCGCCGTTGAAGATGAACCAAGACACGGCGCCGTCGCGCTGCGCTATTAGAAGTGAACCAAAGATGTGGCGCCGTCGCGCTGCACCAGAGAACCACTAAAGCACCGCGGCCGGAGCAGGGGAACCGGCAGCCGGGTCCGGGCCACCGGCATCGGAGCGAGGGGACCGGCCTTGCCGGTCCCGTGGCGACAGAAGCCGGCCGGCCGGAGCGGGCCGGCCGGATAGTGGAAGAACTGGGGTTCCGAGACCCCCGGATGGCCGGACCTGAGTGGCCCCATTAAGGGGCCGCGATTTCCTCACGCGGGGGTAGCGCGCCCCCCGCCCGCAACGCTCGGCCGTAACGGCGGAGCCGGTCGCCTGGCCACCCGGCCAGCGCCAGCGCGCCGGGCCGAGCCGTCGGGCTGGGCCGGGCCGCGCCGACTGGGCCGGGCCACGCCCATGCGGCTGGACCCAGACCCGGTTCGGGCCGACCCTGGGGGTATCGGGCCGGGTCGGACCGGGCCTGAACCCCTATTACCGAACGTTTTCGGTCTGTTGCCCATTAATTTAGCTACGGGCCTCCGATCGACACACCGTCAGTTCCGATGTGATACTTGGATTGATATGGTCATTTATGTATTTCGCACTCAAGGTTTCGGAATACTTTGGGTTCGGCCGGGTTGGTTCGTACACGAAACTAACCGGCCCCTCGTAGCGGAAACACTCATAACTTGAACTCCAGACGTCCGATTGATGTGTCGTTGACTTTGACAGATTCCTCTAAGTGAGACAGATCTTTTGTCTTACTCCACCCAATGTTTGGATGCAGGTGGAATACGGTCGGGTTGGTTTTGACTTAAAAACCAACCGGGCCCCTGGGACGAAAAACCCAAAACCTTTCAGAACGGGCGTTCGATTGACGCACCGTCTGTGACGTTGAGTTCCTTTTGACGATACAGAACTTTTGGATACATCAACTCCGGACTATGTGTCAGTTGATGTATCAGCATCTCGGCTCGTGGAGCGGACCCTCCCAAATGAGCTTGCTGTGTGCGGAAAACCCTAGAGCTGGTTGCGACTGCGACGACGCCGACGACTGTACAAATATCCTCAGTGGACTCGACGGTGATGACTACATCACTCTGAGATCCTACGTGGATCAGTGCTACAGATCTGATGTGGGTCTGATCCTGTGTGGGTCTTTGCGGGGGTTAGTTTCCTATCGATCCTGTGTGGGTCAGATCCTTTGTGGGTCATTGCGGGGGTCAGTTACCTATCGATCCTGTGTGGGTCAAATCCTTTGTGGGTCATTGCGGGGGTTAGTACCTATCGATCCTTTGTGGGTCCGACAGCTTAGATGAATCAGTGGATATATATGATCATCTCTATTGTCATACGAAGAAGTATTCCTGTGTGAGCTGAATCCTGTTTTTCTTTCTAATGTGGATTGTGTTGTGCTATCCTGTGTGGATTTATGTTTTTCTTTCCTGTGTGTACTGGGTTGTTCTTGGGCTCGGAGGTTGGGAGTACTGGAATTAATGACTTAGGTATATGTATGGGCATATACCTAAGCATTTTCGAATGTTACTTCGTGATTGTATCTTTCCTTTGTGGATTATCCTTATTGGATTCTGGGAGACCTTCGGGGGTCTCGGGGTCCCTACTGAGTAGCTTATACTCACCCCTGCACGGTCTATGCCCGCACTACGTTGTGTTGGTTGCAGACGACGGACATCGCTAATCGTGGTTGAGGCTTGCGGATCAGGACTGTACCTGGAGGTGGGCCAATGGGCGGGACGTACTCGGAGCGGACGACTGGACCCTAGGAGCTGTGGAGGCCATCTGTACTCACCCATCAGGTGGGACTTCTAGTTGACGGCTCGATGTTGTGGCTTTACTTTTTAGTTCCTATTTTCCCATTTCAGTTGTACTTTACTTTCAGTTTGGATTTGTATTCTGGCCCACTTACTTTTCCGCACTTACTTTTGTATCAGTTTTTACTTAGTGTATACATCTACTTCTTGCTTGCTCTATGGTGTTTTTTTACTTTACAAAGGAAATGTCTTCCCTTTTTACCGGGATTTATACCTTGGTGCTAGTCTCCAGCCCCTGACCTATGGAAGGCGGGATTGGGGTAGTCACGGCACGGGCCCCGAGGACGGGTCGTGACAGGTTACCCGAAGAAGAGGTAATTCTCAATAATAATGACTTTTATTTTATTTCGTTCTCCAACATGTTAAATTCATATTAAAATATGATTATATAATTAACATAGTATCATAAAAATTAGTATTTGTGTTTATGTTATGGGAATGAACTTCGGCATCTACACTTAAATCTAAGGGCTTATGAAATCATCACTTGTGTGTACGGTGGACTATCGCCTCATGAACAGATGACATTCTCTTTTCCATTAACACATCTCTCTATTGGGTATGATGATGGATATAATGATTATTTTTCATATTTATAAAATTATTATAATTATTAAGTCATTATAATATATATGCATCTTTAATTTCAATTACATAGTGTATACATGAATGTATTTCATGTGTACAGTGGATTACTACCTCACAGAGCATTGTGATTTGTTTATCATTAATAATTTAAATGTAATATAATAAGGGTAAATATATGTTAGGAAAATAAAATAACTATGTTTTTAATGACATAAATTTAATTATAAAAATAGAATATATCTTTTTTTTTACATTTTCACTCACTGGAAGACCGTAGGGTCATTCATTTACATGTGGAATAATGCCTTCACAAATTGGTTGACTCTCTTTTCATCACCACACCACGTAGATTATATATATAGGTAAATTTGTAGAAACAATATGTTATTAGTTTAATTTTTATCAATATGTAAATATATTATATTACTTTCTTCCTTCCACTAATGATTAATGAAAAATAGAAATTTCCATCATTCATGTGTACAACCAACATTCTCCATGATGCTAACATATAATGATTTTCTAGACCATCATTTCTGATTGGTCATAATAGTGTAATGTATATACAAATGATAAATATTTAATTTTTATTATTATGAATATGATGGAACCATAATTAATGTAATAGTACTGAAAATAAAAAATCAAAACATATACAAAAAACAAAGTTGCTAATAACCAAAAGATGACATTAACATGGAATTGTTATTGAATTGGTAATAACTATGGAAATGATTTTTCCTAGTAATAAATGCTAAATTAAATACATTCAGGATGAAGTAATATCCAATAATAATATAATTTCAATAAATAAAAAATCCATCCACGTATAACAACTGAGAAACTAAATAGAAACTGAAAAAAAACGCAGATCGAACCACACCACATGATCTCCAAGTGACCTCATAGTGACGACCAAATACAATGCCAACATTCTCCACATTCAATCACATGAACTAGAAACCTAATCTTAGAAAACAGCTCATGCCTAGTGACACCAAATTGAAAAGGTACATGGTGAACTTAATAACATAGTAGGAAACCACTCTAGATTCTATACATTTCCTTTCCTAAAAAATTCCACAAACACAAGATTGAATTAAAATTATAAAAATATGTTTTAATCATTTTGATGAAAAAATAGCTTCACCGTATTCAAATGAACACACACCACATCTCTATTTTCAAAATTGTTTACCATTTTAGAAATAGAATCCCTACTAAGACCCAAATAAATAGATATCTAGCGATGTTGAAGAAAAATAAATAAAATTTAGAATCAACCAAATTCCATTAAATATATAAAATTATATATATATATATATATTTAAACCATGGTAATTATTGAATATACCTAAAGATATACATGGATATAATCATGTTAGGCTCACCTTCGGGAATATGGTGCAGCTCCATAGTAAAAACCCAATTGGTTATTCTAGCTGCCATATAGTTAAACAAGACAACTATATTCTATAACATAAAATGCATACCAATCTATATAATTGGGGTTGAGAAGAAATCATAACTAAACCCTATAGTGGTTCCTAAGAAATCCATGGTAATAGTACATATTTATAGGAGGAGGCCTTCCCATGCATGACTCCCCTTAACTATGGCCACCACACATTCATTAGCAAAATAGTGAGACAATGAAGACAATAAACCAGATATGGATATCCCTTATATGGGTTCCTATCTCGAAAAACTCCATTCACATGTTCCAAAAAGGCTATCACATCACATATGATTTCAAAGCATTTCTCAAAACATGCTATGATGCCAACCAAGCATTTGTACTTTCAAAACCACAATCCATTCCAAATATAACATAAAGTATCAATTAGGACTTTAACATTATAAATTATTGTACATCACAATGTGTTTCCAATCCATTTCCAATTAAATATAAATCCCCACTTCAATGATTGAAATTCCAAATGGGTTTTCATAACATTTAGGAACCAACCACGCATCTAACGCACCAAATAGACCACAACCTAAAATATAATATTAATCTATTTTCATGTAATTTAAAATCAAAGAGACCATTAACAAATCATCATGATTTTGAAGAGTGAAAGATGAATGGATATGTTTTTAGAAATAATTATTTTAAATTTTAGGATAATCATCCAAGACCATTATCATTTTTGTTTCCATCCATGTGTTCACTCTGAGCAAATATGGATGACCCCGCATCCAATGTAACATACATGGAAAACCATTTGGAATACAGAATGAATTTTTTGGAGGTTTCCATTCATAAAAACACCACACACAAAGACATTACACAAGAGTTAAATCACATATTAATTTACATTCAAGGAAAACCAAATCATCTAATTCAAGATAGGGAAAAACATTTCCAAATCCAAACACATACATAAAGATACCCAAAACCATTTGAAAGACATAATATAATTTTATTGAGAATTTTTTGGGAATATATACAAGGATATATTTAATAAAACACATGTTAAGACTATTTAACACCATGTTTACATAATAAAAACACAAAAATAAATTGGTAACATAGTATATGCATGATTAAGGAACTCATGGAAAGATCCAGAATCAAGGGGATTTTCTAGAAAGGAAAATAATGAAAATGTCTGCATAAAAAATAAAATACACAATGAATATTATAGATAAGTGAGGTCCTAGACCATGGAACAATCCAAAAACCCTAACATTAGAAAAAATTAGCAAAACATCAACCCTAGCGATTAGGGTTCAGCCAAGAAAAAAATCCCACAATGAAAACCCAATATATCCAAAGGGGAGAAGAAGCCGAGGAATTAATTGAGAAAACCCCAATAAAAATTCATGGGACCTTGATGATGCAACCATGGATGAAGATGATCCAATGATAAGGGGAAAGGGGTACCTTTGTGCACCCAAAATTAGAGTTGAGGAGAAAATCATGAATGCTTCTAAATAGTTCAGAGGTCGAACATGAAATTTTGTAATTTTATAAATTTGGGCCACTCAGACACACTAGCCACATGGTTTACCAAACTGTGAACTCATCAGTATCCATAAGGGACACCCCTCATGGTTTGGAAACATGGTTCCCAAACTATGTTATAACCATTCCCAACTCCACTTCCTGAAACCATAACAAATCCACAAGGTTACCACACAGTTCTCAAACTATAAAAAACCTATGCACAAACCATTCTCCTCACCACTAGACATCAAAAAAAGCCACAAAATTACCTATAAAAGGTCATATGGATTCCCAAATCATAAACCCAAAATGAATCTTGGAAAAATACCCATGAAACGTCCATAATTAAAAAATCAAACTGAGGGTCAACCCAAACCTCAACGAATATGATCCAAATCCATTAGAATAATTAATTAATAGAATTATCAAGGTCAGGGTGTGTCTATTATACCCACCATAAACTTTTAAATCCACTATAAATTAACCCATTTTAATGATAAAGAAAAAATTATTCCTTTCCCAAAAAAATCCTACAAAAAGTTAAAAATTAGGGATATCTTTTCACTACCAGTCACACCTAATTGATTCTAGAGAAAAACAAGGCATGAAGGACAATGGGAGAAAATAATAGGTGTTTTACCACCAAATGAACTTAAATAAAACTACCAACAACAAAACTATCCACATGATGTCATCAAAATGGAAGTCAAATCAAATGGAAAACCATTAATGTGAACAAGATAACTCCCAAAAAGAAATAACACCAATTTAGCACATAACCTAAACAACACTTCCACAATAATTCACAATTTCCCAAACAGTCCAAAAAACACGAATAAAATGGGTAAACCTAAGAAAGGAACTCCAAACGATTTGAAAATTATATCACAATATAAAACCATTTATTTCCTAAAGCACATATATCTCCAAAAAATCCAAAAAATTATAAACCAATTCTTGAAGGACAAGAAACTCAAATATTCACATCTAGATCACAAGGATGAAATTACAAGAAAATAGAAACCCTCATTTTCATACATATATAAATGAAACTCAAAACAGGAGGAAACATTACTTTAAGAAGATGAAATCATTTCTAATACAACACTGGATAAGAATATAAGAATAAGATTCCCTACAACTCTGGTGATTCCTGAATGTGTGTGTTCTTCTATCCAAACCATGTGGATGGTGCCCTATTGATTGAATCATCCACTGGTTCATAGTCAGGAACTAAAATCCTCTAATAAAGAATTATTCTTTATGTTACAATTCTTAAAAAATATATCAAGATATCCTAGATGGCTAAAATAATGAATTTGACTTTGGGGATTTTCTACATGATAGGTTTGAATTCCCAAACCATCCACACTGGGGGAAATGAAGTGAACGGTATTATGAATTGACTGTCAAAACCAATCTAGGATAATTTTCATAAATAGGTTCCTCTAGCACACCACTCTTTCAAGATGGTGAACCTTGAAACAGTCCGATAATCATTAACTGCATAGAGAGAACAAACTCAGCCAAAAACTCCACATATGACCACTTAATGGAATAAGTTTTATCTGAAGGGAGAACATTTTACATGAACATGGAACGATGAACCCAAACAAAAAGAGGGTCTTTAGACTGATCCTCTTACACTACATCTATAGAGATGGAAAACAATTCTTGGATGTGGTCAATATAAGCTCTCACAAACTGTTGGCTATGCAGAACATCCTGCAGATTTTCCACCTTCCTCATCTTCACCACCTCATGTTTGAATATTTTGATGGAAGTGGTCATAAAAATATCACATTTCATAAAAAATAAAATGATGATGGGACAAACACCAACCTCTAATCCAAATCTAGACCCCAAATGAACAAAGAACCATAGATTCTAGAGTTCCCAGTGATTTTTAGACACATTGAACATTCTCAATCAACTCCTACACCTTTAGCAGACCTCGATCCCCATAAATGAATAGAAACAATTGATAAGATCTAGAAACTATTAATGATTCACTAGAAAACATGGAGACCTTTCCAGGCCACATATTCTTAAAAACATCCGAACACATGGACAAAACTCAGCATCCAACCCAATAAATACCCAAGGACCATCTCATGAAAAGAAAGAGCTCACAATCCAAACACATACATACTATACAAAAAATACACCTTTTTTAAAAAACATCATTTCATTTTCAAATTCAAAGCTGGATAATTCAATTGTCACTTTTTACAAATGGATCCAAATTCTCAAAACAAAACAAATTACATAAATCATTTCCTATTCAAAAATAATTCTGAAAAAAATCAATGTCAACTAATTAATCCAAATCCTCCAACCATGGAATCTTATGAACTGTTACATATGTGTTCGGAAACATCTTCCCAAATCATCCACACTCACATTTTGAAGTGAAATTTTCACACATACCCACAAAAAATGTGAACATCCATGAGGAGTATGAGTGGTTACACATTCTATCCCATCATCAAATCTGATCATTTAGATTATTTATTAAAAAAAACCATTAAAACAAATTCTTCCAATCTAAACATGTTTATAAGAAATCATTTCCATTTAAAAAAATATTTTATTTTTTGGACTTGGTTATACCCACTGAAACAACATTGAAACATAACCCACTTGAAACTATAGGAATATAGAACATGTTTACAGGCATAATTGAACGAAATAATAGTTTTCCATTCCCTAGTTAAAATTCAACACCATTAGGACCTTTAACTTTGCACTCAAACTCCACATGGATCACTACTCCAAAAGAGTTCACATCACAACACCGGAACACTTCTATTGTAATTATATAATCCCAAGAAAATAAAAATGCCTCTAATCATGGAGTGCCCCAAGAAACATTAGGATCAAAATGATCAAGAGTTCACGACGCTCTTCTCATACCTATCTCTCGAGTCCCAACTGTCCTAATCAACAATCAAAATAGCAACCCATATAAAAAAATAGTCTACTCTGATACCATTTTTTCATGAATCAAGCTGATAGGCTGTCCAAACCAACGTCTAGCCCGATTTGTGACTTGACTCTAAGGGAGTTCATGATCCCCACAGGCTAGAAACTAGTGGCGAGCATCAATGTAATCCCTATGGGAATGCATTGACCCAATAGACCAAGTTCATGTAAATACATTAAGTTGAAAAAATAACCAATTATAACTTAATATTATAAATATAAAAATCTATCTAGATATAATAACTACAAAAAAATTAAAACATGAAAAAAAACTGAGACCAACCCACACAACATGATCTCCGCGTGACCTCTTGGTCACCACCAACCACCAAACCAACATGCATCAATTGTGAGACCATAAACCAGAAACTTAAACCAGGTAAATAGCACGGGTCAACTGAAACTAAATAGAATAAGTAGGTCCAAAGCATAAAATTTATGTACGCAACCACCATAGAATGCATTCATTTCCTTTCCCGACGTAGTCCAAAAAATGTTTAAAATATAGTTATAAAAAAGGGTTTTAATCATTATGATAAATCAATAATTTCTTTTCATTTTTCAAATCAATGCATTCCACATTTCAATTTGCAAAAAAATAATACTATTTTAGGAACCTAATCCCATCCTAGACTCAAACCATGTTATATCAAGTGATGCTGAAGACAAATAAATTAATAGTGCAATCAACCACATTCTATAGAACAAAAACAAGGAAACAACGATAGTAAATTAGGGGAATTCCAAAGCATTCCTCGAGTGATCTCTAGACATACTCGGCCCGGACATATCTATCGTTATATGGTGCATCTCTATTGTGAATAACCAACTTTTTGTTCTAACTACCAATAAGTGTCACAACCCACCTATCCTCTAAAACATCCATGGGGTGCCAATATGTCAAACCAGGGTTGATAATCTACTGTCACTCAACCCTACAATGATGAAAAAGAAAACCATGGTAAAAGTACATATAGAAATTAGGAGGCCCTCGCATGCATGACTCACCTTACCTTCTGCTACTACACTTTCCTACCCCAAACATCGACACCACCCATGCGATAACCCATATAGGTAAATCCCACACAAGTGTGACCATCTCACAAAAAACCATCAACAACATCCATCCATACCATCACATAATATAAGATTTAATTTTTTTAGAAAACATGCTATGATTCCACCCCAGAGTTTATACAGAGACAACCAAAATCCATTCACAAAACAATATAATGTGCTAATAGGTCTTTTAATAATATAAATTATGATACCTTACAATGTGTCTCCAGAAAATTTCCAATTCAACATCAAGAACAACATTGGTGTGAAAAATGAAAAACCAACATTCAAACCATTTCAAAACCAACCAAACAGACTACATTCCAAATGGTCCCTAATAATAAATTTAACTATAAACCATTTTTGTGTTCTTCGAAAACCATGTGAGAATTAGAAAAGAATCATGTTTATGAAGACTGTATGTATGAGGGATTATTGTTATCAAATCTGGGTTTTTAAATAGATCAAGATCATCCATGACCATTATCATTTTTTCACATCCATGTGTGCAAATACTTCACATATTGATGTGGCCAAATCCAATGTTACCATAATGGAAAACCAAAGAGAATTCCAAAACGTTTTTTCTAAAATACTCAATTCTTAACACAACCACTTTAAGTGTGCTCAGACAATCATGAAAACACAAATGGGATTACATTAATGGAAAACCAAAATCATCCAATTAACACCACCCACGACATGTAAAAATACAACCACATCCTTAAAGATAACCATATTCACTTAAAAAACAAATTTTCATTTTATGGAGCAGTGTATGGTCATATATAAATGTGATCATTTCAAAAAACCCTTTGAAAAATTTTTCACAAAAATTCTCCACAATAAAAATAGTAAAACTATTACGCTTACACAATACAGGAAAGATTATTTAATTTTTAATTCAAAAAATGAATGATCAAGAATAAATTGAATGTTTCGAAAATAAAAATATTGAAAACTCTTACTTAGAAAAAGTTAATAAACCAAGAACCATCATAATAAGGGATATATAAGCCCGAGGCACCATCCACACATCCTAACATTCATGGAATTGAACCAAACGTCAGCCCTAGCCATTATGGTTCATCCATGACGGAAACACCACCAATAAGTCCCTATAAATCCAAATTGGAGAAGAAGATGTTGAAAATATTGTAAGAAACACCCTAAAAAATTACCTTGGGTGGTTGAAGATCAACCCATGGATGAGGATGAGCTAAGAATATGGGATAGGGGAATACCTTAGTGTGCCAAAAATAGACCCAAGTGGAAGAAATACCAAAATCCTCTAATAAGTGGGCAGGGAAATGTGGAATTTTATGATACTAAACGTATGGGTTGCTCGAATGGTTTGGCTGCATGTTTTTACAAACCGTGCACCAACCTTTTACCCATCAATATTAATAAGGAACACCCCGCACAAATTGTATGTCTAATTTGAAACCTGTGTGACAACAATATCAAAGACCACTGCGTGAAACCTAAACTAAACAACATGATTACTACATGGTTTCCCAAACTGAGTGAAACCTGTGTCCCTCACCACTGGGCAACAAAAATAGGCAGCATGTTTTTCTGGGCAAGGCCACATTGTTTCCACACCATGTACACAAACCATATTCAGGTTAAAATACAAAAAAATAATCCAAAATTAATAAATTTTTACTATGGAACAACCTTGATTTCATCAAAATTAATTCTAAACAAAAAAAATAAAATTAGATAATTGCAATGGTTGTGGTGCGGTAAAAAAACATTAAACGATTTTATGTTACAATCTCATATTTCATTGAGATTGATTATGACTATTTCTATAATGGTGAAATATTAAGATCCATCTCTCATGAAAATAATTAAATTTAATTTTCTATAGTTATTTTATTATAATAAAATTTATACCTTAAATACCCTCTATTCACGTACTCACAATTAAAAATAATAATAAATTTCATCTATGTTTTTATCTTCTATCAAAAACCATTCTCAACCAAACCGTTTTTTCTCATAATATTTTTAAAAAAATTTAAACAATTATAAAATTGTTTATAGAATTATTTTCTATTAATCATTCAATTTTTTCATTTTTTTAAAATAAACCATCATGTTGTTTTCTAAAATATATTCATTTGTATTTTACTGATAATGTGAATGGAATATCTGTTTTAATGTATATAGTTGGAACATAATTGTACAGAATCATGAAAATTGTTTTTATTGAATAACCATTCATCTATTTTATAGGATAATTTAAAATAAATAAATTTCCAAAAAAAAAATTATGTTTTAAAATGTATTATTCATGTTGGAATAGATATTTTCCTAATGAAATGTTTTAGATTATTTTTAAGGCTTCCTGTTTATTTTTTTTGGGTTTTATTCAATGAAAATGATTTATTAAATGTTATTTTATATAAAATGTTTATTTCAAATTGGAAAGAATATTTCCATGAAGAAATTTTTTCCATCAATATTAAATAATCATTTTAATTTTTTAATGGTTCTTTTTAATAAACTGGATTTCTAATATATTTTAATAATTTACAGTATCCAAATTTTATTTTGAAGGAAATTTTATTTTCCTCGAGAATTTTTTTAGATAAAAAATATTATAATAAATAAATATTGAATCATTTTTTATTATTATTCTAGACATTATAAAAACATAGCCTATATAGCATAATATTTTTGTGTCTTTTGAATTGTGGATTTATAAACAACTGGTTTATTGGATAAATAAAACATCACCCACTATGATCATCAAAAAAAAATCTTATTGGACCTATGAAATGTAATAAATTTCTTTATAACATGGGGAATGAAATTATAATACAAGGTGAGGCTAGATGATTAGTATGAGTAAAAAAGAGGGATATATAAGCATAACATGAACATAACTGTATAAAAACACAAGTATAAAATTTGAAAAACATAAACATAATATCTAAGTTCTTAATATTGATTCATGGAATAATTATTTATACATTATATAAAATGTATCATTATGGAATCAAATAACATGATTTATTAGAGAATAACATTAGCATAAGATTTATATTTTTGGCATATACATAAGTATATAAAATCATTTCCAGTTAGTCAGTGCTAAATCCTATGGAAATCATAGTGGAATAGATTCAATCCCCAGACCACCATAGTAGGCATGGTCAACTCACAAGGCCATAATAGTGGCCATATCCTCTTAATAAACCATGTTCACACCCATTCCACTTCTAAAGTTCTCATGAGATATAAATTTTTACCTCATACATTAGAGTGAGAAATAGGTCAAACCTATCTCATAATAAAATTCATTTTTATGTTTTCACATGATAAGAAAACATTTAACATATCATAACCCATGAAATGGGTTGTGTTTAATAATCATTTTATCATATGATAAATAGTCGGAATGTAAATGGTTTCATAATATTTTATTCATTTCACACTCCATAGAAAATGATGTGTATATGATAATAATTTTATCATTCGATCACTCTTGGAAAGGTAATTTAGTTTCATAAAAATCATTTCATCATAATCATGATCCTTTCTATGAAATAATAGGAATGATATCCTTGGATAATATCCCTTGTTAGTATTAGGTAATATCAACTGATGTCATCTTATATAGAGGTTAAATTTCATTGACCATTTAAAAAATTTCTTTATTAAAATATATTTTACTCTTGGGAAAACACTTATTTAAAACATTAAAATTTTAAAAACCACTTCCTTTTAAGATAAAATTTAATAAATATTATTAAATAATATATTCATTTATTGTTCATGAAAATGGGATGTTTCATTGATGTTGTATATGTTAAAATAATATTCATTTAAAATTTTTGGAAAAAATAAAACAAACATTATTTAGAAACTAAAATGAATATTCCATAAAAAGGTTTTTTTAAATAATTTTAATATTCCTAAAAACTACTTTAATAAATAATTTTTATGAATTTTAAAAAATGTATTTTTTTAGAATACATGTTTTGAAGGAAAAGGTGCATCGACGGAATATGTAAATAAAAATTACTTTTTCTAAAAACTTCTTCTCAATTATTTTTTAGAACAGATGAGTGGGAAAATAGAACTATTATCTGAAAATATCATTAATTTATATAATATAAGAATATTCATGTGTTTATAGAGATATTGATCATAAAATTTGATTATCAAAGACATAATCACAAACAATCACTATAATCTTTGAGAATGAAAGATAATTTATTTTAAATTTTTGTATTATTAAATCATAAACAAATTATTTGATTAAAAAAATAAACATACAATATCAAAAGGATAAATTATTTTATGATATTACATGTTAGTGGTCTTTATATTAAACTATTGAAATATTATGGGTTCATAACATCAAATTTGTCTCAAAGAATCCAAATTCATACAAAACTTTCGATACATTATGTATTGAGTATCTTCGTACTCATTTAAATCCAATTTATATTAATTATATGTTATTTATAAATATATTAAATAAAAAAAATTCAAATATATCATTCCATATATGAATTTATTATTATCATTCATTACGAATGTATTAACAATTCCAAGTTGAATTAATATTCTGTGAAATAACATCTTTTTGTTGTTTTATTTGAATTATAATGTTTTGCCTTCTAACTAAGATCTTTCATTCATCATATCCTCTATTTTTCCCATGATATATATAAATCATATATATTTTATATATTTATTTATTATAATTCATAATATTTGGTGATATAAAATGAAATACACCCTTCATGCATACAGTTGGATATATGTATGCATAAACGATGATTCCATTTTGGTGTTAGGATGAAATAGAGAAAATAATTTTTATATATTACAATTATATAATAATTTATATTTCATATATATCTCAAATTGTTATTAAACCCATCATTTATACATTCTAAGATACTTTTAAATGAATAAAATCCCTTGGTAAGGTAGTAGTTTGTCATATACATAAGTGATGTTATCTTATTTCCACAAAATGGAATGAATGAAGGTATGTGAGATATAATGATTAAAATACTATTATAATATCAATAATATATATATATATATATATATCCATTTAGTCAAACATTATAACCAGTCATTGTTGAGTCAATAAGGGTTCCTTATGACTTTTCCATTCCTCTATGTTTAAAAAAACAATCACATTTTCGTATGGAAAATTTTCTTTCTCTAAGAATTATTTCCATAAGGAAAATTATAAATTCTCTAAAAAGTTTTATGCATGACTTGGTTTTTTTTCATCATTAAATGTAATCTCAAGACCATGTATAACCATTTTTATTACTAATTAAAAAATTCATATCATTATCTAAAACCGCAGAATATTATAGTTCCTTGGATATAGAGTCTTTTTGTTTTCAGACTCTAAATTCGATGAAATTTAGACTCTAAATTCTCTGAAATTCACACTTTAAATTCATTGAATTTATAACTCTGAAATCTCTGAAATTTTGACTCCACATTCTATGAGATTCAGACTCTGAATTCAACTGAATTCAGATTCCAAATTATTTAGAATTCGGACTCTGAATTTGTCAGAATTTAGGCTCTAAATTCTATAGAATTAAAACTTCAAATTTCCCCGAATTCAGACACCAAATTCCCTAGAATTTAGTCTCAAAATTACAGAGAATTATGATTATAAATTACTCAAAATTCAGAATCCAAAATCTATACTATTAAAAATCCAAATTCTAAGAAAAATAGAATCCGAATATCATTCTTTCTAGAATAGGATTTTTTATATATTTCGACCCCAAATTCTATTTTTTCTAGATTCCATTTATTCAATTTTGTTTAAGTTATATTTTTCCTTTATTATTATTTATTCTTAATAATTATAATGTGTCCCATATTACTCTTATGAAAAATGATGTCGTATAATTTGATTCTAACTAACCGTTGGTTGAGTGACACATGTACAGGTCCCTCTGAGATTCAAGGAAAAATTTGACCATTAGAGGAGGGAGATGATCGTGGATGTTTTCCTAAACATAACAGATCATTTTAATGTGCTCATTATCATTCTATGATCCTAGAGATTACATGTTGTGATGTGATTTCTATAAAGAGAAAGAAACTCATGACTTGTGTGTTTTATGAACACATTATTCAAGCGTGAACATCTTGTTCAGCTTGCTTTATGTGACTCTGATTGTTGCAGAGTAGAATTGAGGTCTTCTAGGGATAGGAAGATAGAGGTGTTGAATACCTTAAAGATCATGGTCTTGTGAGGATAGTAATATAGACAATTATATTCTTATTGAGGGCTTACCCAGGTGTGGGTAATATAGTTTTCTTGTATATATAAATAAAGGGACCATTATCCAAGGTTGTTGGATATCCTACTCTTTGGGTTAAAATATTTCATAATTATTTACTTTATTGTTGTTTCATGTTTTATTTCCAATGTATTTTGTTAAATAAAGAATATATAACATCCTTATTCTTTCATTTACTTTTATTTACTTTGATAAATAACAGGCTCTTCACTATAAGGTAGAATCTATTCCTAAGTAAACTATTCATACGTTCTTTTCTGGATCCTTATATCCAGAGCCTAAGATATTTTGTTTCTTTGTTATGATCTAATGAGTATTTTTAATCCATATTGGTTAACATTGTTAAATATATATTTCTTTAAGGTTAAATGATAATTTTTTAAACATAAAACTCACCCACACTCTTGTATTTTAGAATCAATATATTATATTGTGATCCTACAATTACTATCAAAAGTGGTATCTGAAATAATTATACACACATATAAGTTTTCCTACTCAAGTGTTTTCCCTTTTTCTAAATTTTCTTGCTTAATATTTCTTGTTCATGTTTTACTTAAGTATTTTTTCTATGTTTAGAAACATTTAATATAAACATGTTTCATGGAAAATATGTTTTCTTATAGAATTATATGTATGAATATTGGTTATATATAATAAATTAATCTTTCAAGACCACCAATATTTGATAGTAATGATTATGTGTACTGGAAAGATAAGATGAATTATTTTGTTATTAACAATGGAGTGGAATATTTTTTCATGCTCACGAGTGATTAAAAAATTCCAGACAAGAATGTTAGAACATTCACCAATCAATAAAAACTAGTATATCAACTATAATAAAAGGTAAAAAATACTTTTTTTGTGTTCTAGGACCCAAAATAAATTCTTCTAGTGAATTTTCCAACTGAATTTGGAATAAACTTGATGTTATACATTTTGTAACCTCTAATGTGGTAGAAACTAGAAGAGCTATGTTATGTGATGAATATCTTTGATTATTATTTCCTTATGGAGAACCTGTTTTCAAATTACAACAATGATTTATTACCATTTTCAATAGTCTTCAATCTATGGGAGAGAAAGGCATTGGTGATTAATTTCTTGTAGACAAGATAATTGACATCATTCCCAGTGAATGGGAGTCTAAAAGGACAATTATTGATGAAAATAGAAAGTCATCAAACATTACACAAGATTAGTTATCTGGAACTCTTCAGCACCATGCAACAAGATTAAAGAGATATTATGATGTCCATAAAAGGAACAATGGTAATGGAAGTTTAGCTTTCACTACTACATCTAAATCCATGACTCTGGAATGATTATATAGATAAAAAGATATGAAAGAAATTGTTATATATGAATCAAGTGATAGTGAATAGTATGAGAATGAATTATCCAATCTTTCTAGATGGATGAATTTGATTGTGGGAAAGAATGAATTTCAGTATAGATATAAGAAGAAATATATAATGGAAAATAAAGATTCTAAAGTATCTTTTTATGAATGAAAAAGGGATTGATACATTAGACCTAATTGTCTTATTCTTAAGAGAAAAGAAAGTAAGGAAAATAATTATGAATGAAATAGAAATAAGTATTACATATGTAAGGAAAAGAATCTATTGAAAGAAAATGACACTTGGAGTGCTAGTGGTGGGGACTCTTCAAATTAGTCTTCAGAATATAAATCTACTGGCTAGAAGAATATTGGTCTTATAGCCAGAGTACCTACTGAAAATGATCATCTAATGGATAAGGTACACAATTATAAATCCTTAACTAATATTTCTCAAAATAAAAATCTTCCTAATGAAAAAAATTTGATTCTTAGGATAAATAATATTCTTCATCAGAAGATAATACCTTAAATTCATTTGACAATATTTATAGATTTTCAATATTACATGAGAATAAGAACTACAAGGTAAAGATGATGTTAGAGAAAGAGAATTATAGAGTTTCTGTTTTAACAAAATAAGTATCATATCTTTATTAAGATCTTGATAGAAAATTATTTATTTAGAATGTGTCTCTAAAAAACATTATAGAAGTTAATTCTGAGAAGGATAAACATTCTATGGATTTTAAGAATGTTATTTCTATGATAAATGTAATAGAGAATAACATATGTTCTAAAAATAATGAATTTTTAGGATAAGAATTTTTTCATCAGACTCTAATATAAATTTCATCCTTAATAAAACATTAATAAAGAATTATTTTTGGGAGGAATGAATTTGGTAAAATGTATTCACAACATCTTCTTCTTAGGAATAGTTCTGGATTTGGTTACAATCAGTAGAAAATAGTTTTTATTAATAACTATTTTTTCCCCATTTTGCTCTCTATCACACCAAGTGTTAATGTAGTGTTCATTGGGAGAAAAAAAATTCATTAAAAAAAACTCATTCCCCATGTTTTTATAAATCTTTCCATTTTATGAAAATATAGATTTATAATATTTTACTTTCTAAATTTTTTGGATCTAGGAATATTTGGATTCCGAAAGTCTAACAGTTTTATTTTTAAGAAAGTAAGGGAAGTACCCAAAAAAATATATGGTACATGGATAGTGTATTTTCCTATCACATGACTGGTAACAAAAACTTCATTGAGAATATTATCAAGAAGAAATAAGGAAAAGTATCTTTCATAGATAATGCTTAGGGAGAAATAGTTGGTATTTGTAACATTGTTCTTATTAGAAAATCCTTAATTTAAAATGTTTTATTTGTTAAAGTTATTAGGAACAACCACATTAGCACAATACAATTATGTGATGATGTTTACCTTGTTAATTTTAGGAATGAAATATTCTTAGTACACAGTTCCAAGAAAGATTTTATTTTTTCGGCCCATAGGCATGAGAATGTTTACACAATTAACGTAGCTTACCTTAGGAGACAAAATATACATTTCCATAGTGAAATGGATGGTCAATATTGGTTATGTAATAGTAGGCTAGGACAATGTATCCTTAAGAACCAATGAATACACTCAAATAATAGACTTGTTAAGGATCTACCAGATTTTAGACATGATTCTTCAAAATTTTGTGATCCTTTGTCTATTAGAAAAGTAACACAAGTCGTGTGTTAAATAAATCGCTGAAGTATAATCTTCTAATGAATCATATCTAGTTCATATGGATATATTTGGTCCAAAAAAATTTGGATTTATTTGAGGAAAATACAATGTATTTGTATTATTTGATGATTACACAAGATTTACATGGTTCTATTTTCAAGCAATAAAATATGAATCCTTTTCTAATTTTAAAAATTTTAGAGACAAAGTTAGAAAATGAGAAAATTCTTACATTTATAAATATTTATAGTTATCATGGAATAGACTTTCAAAATTCAGTTTTTGAATCTTTTTTTAGAAAAATAGAAATTACTCATAAATTTACATCCCCAAGAACTCTTGAACAGAATGGTGTTGTATATAGAAGAAATCAAATTATTCATAAGATAACTAGAACCTTGTTGAGTGATTATTAAATTTCCAAAAACATTTTTGATGAATCTCTTAGTACTACATGTTATGAAAATAAATTGAGTTTTAATTATACATTTTTTTAATAAAACACCTTATGAGATTTGGACTAGTTGAAAAATGAGTCTTTTTTTACCTCAAATTATTTGGATGCAAAGTATTCATTCTGAATACTAAATATAACTTACATAATTTTGCACCCACATCCAATGAATTATTTTACTTAGATTATTCCTATAATTATGAGGCTTATAGATTTTTTAACAAATATACGTGTATTGTTTCAGAGTCTGGGAAAGTTAAAATTGATTAAACCAATATTTTTGTTTTTAAAAAACCTCAACTAACATCCTCATATGTGTTTTCAAAAAATTATTGTCAACCTTTGATGGAAACTTATACTAATAAGGAAAATACTCAAGAAAATTATTCTCATGTATTCAACCAATAATACATTCTACCTTATGTTGATGAACATGTGTTTTAAAACCAAAATCAGTTGTTTCTTAATAATCATCACAGTGATATTATCATTGGTGATGTAAATAAACCTATGAGGACTAGGGGTTATTTAATAAATAAAGTAGAACACATATCATTTCTTTCCAAAATATAATGGAAAAAATAAATGAAGCTTTAGGCGATGATGATTGGATTAAGGCCATGCTAGATGACCTAAATGAAGTCTAAAGAAAAAAAGTATGGACCTTCGTTGAATGTCCTATGGATAGTTCTATAATTGGAGTAAAATGGTTCTTTAGAAATAGATGTGATAAAAATGAAATCATAGTAGAAATTAAAGGTATTATAGTTTCTAATGGCTATAATCCACAAGAAGGAATAGACTACGAAGAATCATACGCTCAAGTAGCTAGGCCCGATTCTATTTTCATTTTACTTGCCTTTGTAGCATTATTTAATTTCAAACTTTTTCTAATTGTTGTGAAGTGTGATTTCTTTAAAAGACATGTTCAAGAGAATGTTTATGTTAAAAAACCTCATGGTTTTGAAGAAATAAAACATCCTAAACATGTTTTCAAACCTACCAACACTTTATATGGACTTAAACAAGCCCCTAGAGCCTAGTATGAAATACATACATGATTTTTGTTACAAAACAATTATCTCAAGGGAACTAATAATCCAACAATTTTTATAAATAAAGATAAGAAAATTTATTAGATTGATTATATATATATATATTGATGACATCATATTCAGATTAAATCAAAAATATTTTTCTTATTCAGCTGTGAATCTCATGAAATATGAGTTTGAAATGAGTGTGATGGCTAAGTAAACATTTTTATTAAGTCTTTAAATTTATAAACAACCAGAAAGAACTAAAATATCTCAACATAATTATATTAATGATCATATTAAAAAGTATGGATATGATAATACTAAATGTATATGCACTCTGATCGGTACCTCAAATTCTCTTGATCATGATGAAGTTGGGAAATCAGTACATCAAACATATTTTAGAGGTATGATAGGATGTTTATTATACATAATAGCTAGTCATCGAGAATTAATGTTTTTGGTATTATTTTGTACAAGATATCAATTTAATTCAATGGAATCTCATTTAAATCAGTGAAAATATTTTTTTTCAATTTAATCGGAACCATGGATTTAGGTATTTTTTTCTTATTGAAATGAGTTTGATTTAATTTTTTTAGTGATGGTGATTTTGGTGGATTTAGAATGGATAGAAAAATTATATCCGGAACATTTAATTTCTTAAGAGATACATTAGTTTCTTGGTCATTCAGGAAGCAACAATCAATAGAACCTTCCATTGTTGAAGCTGAATATGTAGTAGTTGGATGTTGTTGTGCCCATGTTTTGTGGATGCAACACACATTCACAGACTATGGGTTGATTTTTACCAAAAAAAAATATTTTCTTCTAATACAAGTACCATTTCCCTAAGAAAAAGCCATGCATGTCACTATAGTCAAAAAACACATATATATTAGGAATCACTTTCTTAGCGATCACACCCAAAAATGAGATATTATTTTTGAATTTATCTGAACGCATGATTAACTTTCTTACATTTTTACAAAATCATTACACTCTGATAGATTAGAATTAAATAAGAAATCTAGGAATGATGAACATAATATAATATTCCATATTAACATTTTGTTAAAACATATCTACTTACATTCGTAAACACTTTTCCATAGGGGGACTATATTTTCCACAAAAAACATTCCATAATTTTTGAAATCTAGAAACCTAAATTTTTGAATTTTGTGAACCTAAAGATTTTAATTTTGGAAACCAGAATATTTTAATTCGTAGAACCTGAAATTTTAAATTTTTTGAACATAAATTATTTAATTTTCAGAATGTGAATTTTTTAATTCTTAGAGGGTTTTTTATCCAGAAATTTCCATTCCCCAATAAAAGTTTCCTGAATCTATGTTTTTAATTAACCTTTTCAATTCTAAAAACTCATTCTATGAAATCCAGAAGTTATATTTTCTTACATAAATTATCGTAATTTAGTTTTTATTTTTTTCAATCAATTTTTCTGAAAAATTCATCAGATTCCCTTTCCTCAAATACATTTTTTCCATAAAACCTCAAAAGATCAGAACCTACCAAATCCTTCTTCGACAATCATCTCAACTGTCAGATTACATCAACATTATATCAACTATTAAATTGTATCGGGTATTCAAAAAGTCATCATGAAGCCTATATAAAGGCCCCCACTAGTCTATGTACACATTGGGTTATAAAGATCTTTTTCACCGAAGCTCTACTCCACATTGAAACTGTCATTTAGTTTTCCATGATTCATTACATTCCGAATGCCTCTCAAAGTTTCCTTATAGAATCAGATGACAATAAACAAGGATATTAGGGATTGGGAAATTTATAGAGAATGGTTAGTTGGCCCAAATTTATTTTCCAAGAATAAATATTTTATTATCAAAAACATCAATCTAAATAGATTAGAAAGTCTATATGTTTCTATTCTGAAGAGTCAGGTTCTAGTTTATCCTCAACTTCTCTTAGTCTTTTATGATTCATTTTATGATGAACGAGGAAGGAAAAATCTTCCTTCACGATTTATGAAAAAATCTTATTCATTACATCAATATGGCTGCAGAAATTCTTGGTATTCCTTATCAAGGAGAATTAATTTTTTATCTCTCACTAGTTTCCAATTAAGAAATGGTGTTTTGACGTGGTTAATGAAATTGAGTTCCTTGGAATTAAGGGTGTAAAGTCACCAAAGATCACAATCTTTCAATGAACTTCAACTTATTCTCCTTGTGGTTATAGGTTTTTCTTATTCCGAGAAAGGGATACAAGGACTCTATTAAGAAAATGTATATCTTTATGGTATAATTTTAGGTTCATCTTAAAAATGTGAACATGATAAAATACATCCTTTTGAAAATTACTAACATAAATAATGGAACCCTTAGGTCCCAGATAATCATGTATCCTGTGATCATGTCTAATATTATCTCTCATTGTTTATAATCCTTTAAAATTCCCAATAGTTCAAAACCCAGAACCATCAAGATTGTGATGTTGAGTGATGACTCCCTTAGGAAGATCAAAGTTGGTTTTAGAACCAAACCCATAGAGTTTTACGATCTGTATGAAATTGAGGTTCAGGCTTTAATCAAGAATGTGGATATAGGATAAACATCAATAAAAACCCATAATAAAAGAAAGAAAAAGGAACTAGAAGCCAAAGAAAATGACCAATTCCGGAAACTCAGTAATCTCCACTAAAGATAATAAAGTAACAGACTTATTCTGATGAAGTAATGGTGATGTAAAGAGAGAAGAAGAATAAAAGGAGGAGGTGAGAGATGCATGTTTTGGTTTAGACCCTACTGAGTCAAAATCCTAGAATAGTCAAGCTACTAAAGAACTTAAAAGTAAATAAAAAGAGATAAAGATGAAGAAGAAAATATCAGAAGATGATATAATTCAAGACCTTCTTAATGATACATAAAAATCATCTGAATATATCGAGGTACCAAAATCAGTCTTGGAAGAATCATTTCCTCTAGAAAACTTTGGGAATGAAAATTTCAATACTGAAACCTATTGTTGAATAAAAGGTAGATCAATAAGAAGAATAATAATAAGAATAAGAGGAATATAGTGAATGTGCGATCAAACAAGTAGAATAATATCATGAGAATAAAAGCCATTCAGACAAGTTATCGATCCGAACATATGAGGTTGAGTAACCCCAAATAAAATTTCAAGGGATTGATGATGGAATATAAGATGAGGTTGATAAACCTATAGATGATGAGAGCATCAACCATCATTTCATATATCTTAAATATTTTGAGGGAGATGCTGAGAAAGAAGAGGTTTATGAAGACAAAACAATCCATGTCTTAGACAGTGATCATGAGTCTTTGAGGGCTGATAAGGGTATTTCTAATGTCAATAAAGGAAAACAGGCGGTTGTTAACAATATTAGAAAGACTTTGGTTGTAAAATCTAAGAATTATGTTGGTAGATCATCCAATAGAAAATTTGATGTGTTAGATATAATTTCTTTGAAAGAAAAATAATCATATTCTGAATATTTATCTTCCTTGGGAAAATATTTTGTTGTTCAATCTTTGAAAAAGTTAGTGAACAAATCATCCTTATTTCCATGTACTAATTCAAGATGTTAGTTGCATCAACATTCTATCTATAAAAAGTATTATTTGATAAGAATGATCATGGAAATGTTTATCAATGTTGAAGGATATTTCAAAACATTTCATATTGGTCATGATTATCATCGGGGATCATGAAATGAAAGAACTAAATGGTTGAAGTCAGTAATTTATAAACTGAATATTATAGATGACTTATGTGACTCAATAAAAGATGATATTGATCTGTCAGATGACACTATGAATAACCTATTTTCAAACCATTCAGACATGTAAAATAAAGAGTAAGACACCCAATATGAAGAGGAAAAATACCTGAATTGAAAACCAAATTTAGTGGATTTAAATTTAAAGAGGGAAAGAAAACTTATGGAAGAGCTAAAGGAAATTCTCAAAAAACAAGAAGAAGTAGTGAAGTCTCAAACATAATTTTTTATGTCTCACGAAGAAATTATCATGCATTTGAAAAAGAAGAATCGAGATCAGTTGCCCAAAAGTTTTCAGGATTATCATGAAGTACTGAAGAAATTAATGGTTACCCTGAGGAAGCTTATGATAATGGAAAATAAGGATGAATGATTTTCTCATCAATCTGATCTTTTGTTGTATTTTTTCCCAATAAGAATTTTCTTCTCAAAATGAAATTTTAATTTCATTATCTTTTTATGTATATTTATATTCAATCAGGTAAATATTTGACATTCCATCCATTCCTTTTTGAAAATAAAAAAGGGCGAGAAAAGTGTGATCAAAATAATAATATGTATAAAGAAGAGAATGTCCTATTGAAGGGTGATATTATATAAGGGGGAGCCTACATAGTGAAGATTTTATTTGGTAAGAAAAATTAAATTCTTTATGAAAGACATGAAGAGATCCTTATAGATTTCAAAACCTTAGGTGGCGGTAGATGTATTCATTATAATTCATTAGTAAAGGGTGATAAGATTTTCTTTTAATGTTATAAAATCAATTCCATATTCCTGATATTATTTTTTCAAAAGGTTGTTCTTTCTTCCCAAAAATGGAGAGAATGTTGTCACAATAAGGGATCCCCATGACTATTCTATTACTATATGTTTTGAAAATCACCAAAACATTTTTAATGAAAACCTCACAAACACATGTTAAAAAACACACTATCTTTCTCGATGAATTATTTCCTTAAGTGAAATTTTACATTCATTGAAATGTTTTACCCCAACCATGGTTTTCAAATCCTTATTCCATGACTCCTCAAAATAGTGTATAATTTTTTTTTACTAATTAAAAAACTTGAATACTTATCTAAATTCTCACAATCTTATAGTTCCTTGGATATCAATTCATTTAGTTTTCAGATACCAAATTATCTGAAATTAAGACTCTGAATTATATGAAATTGAAACTCAGAATTATCTGAAATTCAGACTCTGAATTTTCTAAAATTCAGACTCTGAATTCTCTGAAATTAAGACTCTGAATTCATTAGAATTCAGACACCAAATTCCTCAGAATTCACACTCTGAATTCGTATGAATTCAGACTGAGATATATATATATATAGTTAACACTCTGAATTCTGAGAGAAAAATAACATGAATATCAATTATTCTAGAATCAAATTGTTTATATATTTAGACTTCAAGTTTTATTTTTCCTAGATTCTATTTATTTAATTTTGATTATGCTAATTTTTTTCCTCACATATTATTGATTCTTAATAATGATAATTATTCCCATGTTTTTTCTATATAAAACAATGTCAAACAATTTGTTCCTAACTAATCGTTGGTTGAGTGACACATTTACAGTTCCATCCAAGATTCAAGGAAAAGTTTGACTGTTGTAGGAGGGAGCTGACTGTTGATATTTTTCCAATAAATAGGATCTCATTTGAATGAGCTCATTATCATTCTATGATCCAAGAGATTACATGATATGATGTTATTTACAGAGAGAGAAAGGCTCTTATGTCGGGTGCATTTTATAAACACCTTGTTCAAATGTGAACATATTTTTCATCTTTCTTTTTGCGACTCTGATTGATTCTGAGTACAATCGAGGGATTCGGGGGTTAGGAAGACAGACTATGATATTCTTATTGATGGTTTACCTGGGTCTGGGTAAGACAGACTTTCTTGAATCTATAAATCAACGGAGATTTTCCATGGTTGTTGGATACCCTACTCTTTGGGTTAAAATATTTCCTACTTTTTTAATTGATTTTTGTTTCAAGTTTTATTTCCACTGTAGTTTGTAAAATAATGAAGGTATAACTTTCCATTATTTTTGTACTTTTACTTTCTCTGATAATTAAGATTCTATATGCTTTAAAGTATAATCTTTCCCTAAGTAAACTATTCATAACCCTATGAAAATTTGTTTCTTACTTAAAAACTAAACAGGGTTTTTTAATCGATCTTGCTTAAATTTGTTATAGATATATTTCCTTAAGGATAAAAGATAAATTTTTTAAACATAAAATTCACCCCCCTCTTTTATTTTATAATATACATATTCTATTCCAATCTTATAATTGTAATATGTGGAGATGTAAATAAATGACATCTATTCAAAATTTTATAGACATCTTTACACAAGAACGATGACTTCAAAACCCATATGATAAATTATTATATAGTCGTAGGTTATTCCCTAAACAAAGAGTCATCTTATTATACAGAATATATTGATTTAATTATATCCTCATGGTATAATAATAATAATTGAAAGAGGTACAAAAAATTTAAAAAAGAAATTATTGTTGAAGAACGATACCAATTCATGGTGTATCATCACTAGGTTTTCAAATAGTCCTTCCAAGGATGGTTTAATGTAAAAAAACTGGATTCTTATAATGATAGTATGGATTTTGGAATTTGTATTTCTCTTTTATTTTCTTAACCAATAAGTTTTTAGGGTTTGAATATTATAGAAGAACTGGTTGCCTATCATTAGTGAGGTGAGTGGCATACTTGTAATTTTTATAAGGAATGATTTTCATGTACTTTTTTTGGTAAAAAGGAATGAATAATGGCACATTCAAGATAATAGATTGTTTAATGTCGATATATTTCTATATAATTTGTTTTGGACATTTTTTTGTTCATTTTTAATCAATATTATTTTAGACCCCCCCTTATCCCATTTTACCATAACCATCGTAAATAGTTTTTGCAGTTTTTACTAGTCATATTGGTAAAAATAAATTTTACCCTATTAGATAAGATATATAAATAAGGAATCCTTTTTTATATTTTCCATTCATATATGTAGAAACATTTAACTAGAAATTAATCATGAAGATGTTATAAGAAAGTTGGGTTCTAAATTGAAAATGTTCAAATGTTAACAAAGTTGTTTTTTATCAAAATTCATTATAAAATTGATTTTAATGTCCTAATTTGAATTTATGGACGTATAATAGTATTAAATTTAATATAAAATAAATTTAAAATATATATTCAATATAGAAATAAATATATCCAAGAATAATAATTCAATTAATATTTGATATTTTTCATTATTCGTCCCACAAAATGAATCATTCCAGGATAATTGCAAGAATTCGTGGTAAGATAAATATTAAATGATGAATTAAAATGTCAGTTTTATTTTATAAAATTATTTTTAAAAAAGTTTGAAATATTTATTTTATTATTGTTGACAAAAATAAATAAATATAACCATTTTTTAGAAAATTTTATTTTTGAAAAATAGAAATACTTTATTGAAAAATTTAGTACTCTTTTGTTAATAGGTTTTCCTTGTAATAAAAAATTATAATAAATATTAGAAATTAGTTTTGATTATTTTTATCTATATTTTTATTGACAATTTTATAAATTTTGTTTTGAATAATAATAATGATAATATATTGGTTTTGTAAAAACTCAGTGTAATGTGTAACGCAAGCTATACCAGGGTTGCATGTAGTGCAAGATTAAAATATTTGTGTGTATAAAACATGATATCAATAAAATTAAATGTATTTTCAAAAAATAAAAAAAAAAATTGATGTGTTACATTATACACCCTTAGAATGAATTTATCCTTTAAAATTAATCACTTTATTACAAAAAAATAGTGATACTTCTATCCCATAATATCCTCACGTTCCCATTTTAATTCTTAAAAATGGGGATTTTGTAAAAAAAACATTGATCACATGTGTGGAATTGATTTCAAGAACATTCTCTGTATGATCAATAATCTCCACTAGTTTTTCCTGTTATGAAAGTTCACGCTCCAGTGGTCTGACCTCTAATTTTACGACATGTGATGAGTCAGGTATGTACATCCTCTAAAGACATATGTATAAAAAATCATGGACATGAGAGAGGTTTGGTAGAAGAACCATCCTATATGATAACATCTCTATATTATCATTAATTTCAAATGGGTTGATATACCATTATCTTATTTTCCCTTTCTCGAGAGATATCATAACCTTATTTCATGATGAAGTTCATAGAAACACAATATCACCAACTTCAAATTATACATAACATTATTGATCGACAACATATGTTTTTTGTATAAATTAAATTTCCTTGATGTGATGCTGAATGGATCTCAAATTCTCTCTAATTTCTATATCTTACATAGGCCCAAATACATTTTATTTACAAAATTCATTCATTTCTGTTGGTGTATTGCACATTATTTCTTAGAAGTCTTTATAAGTAACCATGTGAATTCATGAATGGAATAAGTTTTTCTATGAAGACTCAACTACGGGGTGGTGGTCGTCCCAACCCCCATTGAATTACAATAAAATGATCTGAACATAAACTACATGGTTTGAAAAGATCTCTTATACAGACTATCTATCAGAGGATGAAACATAGCGATGAAACTCAGCTCTTTATAAAGTTCTCTAAGAAGGATTCACTAGAACATCGATTTAATCCTCGAATCCTGATCAAACATAATGTAATATCGTACTCCATGAAACAATTCCACTTCTTAAATGTATATCCTTGAAATAGGATTTAGAGAGAATTATTCCCCACAATAGAATAATTGTTTCAATATTTTTAAGGTGATTATGTATAACGCATATAGTCGTATGCCCATTGGATATTTTAGGGATTCCAATTTCAATGTTTTTGGAGATGTTTTCCCACATCCATTATCATATGGGTAATGGATGTGACACCCCCTTATAATATTTTCTTTCAGATATATCCTTCAGATGCACTAAGAATCATGATAAATGCTCTATGATATATTTCTTTATACCATCCCACTAAAAAAACTCATTCAAAACACTATGCATCTTTGTACATCCACGATGAATAGGTAAGGAATAACTATAATATTAGAATGAAAAATCATTTATATAATACTATATAGACAGAACAAAAACAAGATTCCAGAACCATATCATTCAATCATGATGAATGATAAACATGGCGACTCATATAAATTTATTTTTAACACATATTCTTTGTGCGTCTGTTTAATATCCATATGGGTAGAAGGATGAACATTCTATTGAGAAGAATTTTAATTTTACCAACCAATTTTTCTATCTATCTGAATATTTAAAAATCCATAAATATTGACTCATTTTTAATCTTTATCAATGATAATATAGCATTATTATTTGGATCCAAGCATCATCCATGTTGTTTTCATTTCAATGGTGGTAGTTTATTAAGAAATCATTATCTATAATTATCCCTTACTATATTTTTTGGAACATATTCAACTAATTATTTCTGAATATATTTAGTAAGAATTAATCCTCAATATATATATCAGTTTTCCCTATGAATATAATTCTTAGATATCTTCAACTAAAATTTACCGAAACTAAATACAAATCATGAGTGGGGTAATATTTCACATGAATAATCAATTTTCATGATACATAAGCTATATAAATGATGTTATGTATAAGAACACATCTCAGTCCCTTCCTGTATGCATCACTATTTATTGAATACAGTTCTCCACTATAAGGTAATTTAAAAACAGGTTCCTTAACTAATCATCTAACTATTTCCTTGAAACATTCCTCACATTCATATATATAAATTAACATGGCTCATTTATGAGTTAACATTTATATAGGGATACATTTTAGTGATAAATTCTCCAAAAACAATTTATAATGTCTATCTAAGCTATCAAATCTACAGATTTATTTCATAGTGGTTGGTCTAGGATAACTCTCAATAGCCTCTGACATTGATAGAAGATATCATATAAACTCTATTGATATTATATGACCAAAAAATTAAAAATGTCACAAGAAAATTTCATAATTTGAAAATTTTTCATATATTTTACCCTTTCATAGGGTCATTAGATCATTTCCCATGTGATCATTATTATAAAGAACCATCTTTTTTTGAGAGGTATGAATCCTTTTTAAATTTGGTCCAACAATCATTAACATTCCTTTTTTTATTAAGTATAGAGACCAATCCTTAGGGTATGATTGTTTTGTTTTCAGATGAAAGGTTGAAGAAGAGATTTAGTTAGGTTTTAGATGAAATAGACAGTGTTTATTCATTAAATGGTATGTAATACATAAATTTAATTTATTAAAATACAATAAATGTGTCCTATAGACCCCTTTTTCATTCCAAGAACATTGTTTTTCCCATGAGGGGTGGAACCAAACCTAAAATAGAGTGTAAAAATACACACAATATAAATTACCTAGGTTAGTTTTCTCAAACGGGGGATGAGCCTCTTATTTGGTAAATAGGCTAATTTTTCATAGCACCCATAGCTGGAGATGTATGAGAGAGAACCAACCATATCATACATTTGTTTCTCCAATTATTCTACATCAATACATTGATTGGACAACCATATTTATCATTGTATACCTAATGTAATGTTATCCACGTGTATTTTTTCTTTATATAATTTATCTATTCATCTTTTTTTATTTTGGTGTGAGATCATATGACTTATTTTCGGAGTTATTGTCAATATTACCAATCAATTCAATTTTTCGTTGATTAAATAGATGATAATGGATGAGTGGTCATCCACAAACCTATAGTATGTGGTATAGAAAATTTTCCCTAATATTTCAGCTATTATATATATTTTTTCCTTTTTCCTAGATACCATAATATTCCACATGTTTCCCTTAAAAGGCATCTCTTACTTTAAAATTAAATAAATCATTTTGTGATACTAACTTGATATTTTTTAAATGGTTAGAGGATATATACCTTAATGGATCAAACCCCATTGGTTTTATTTCACTAGATTACCCCTTTAATGAAAATGTTTAATTAACAAACCACGTTCTATGTAATTATTTAGAAACCTAAATAAGATTCACCTAAATTAATAAATTAAATGGGATTCATTTGTAAAATTTAAGTGGGTGCCAAGGCCATGACATGTGTGTAATATCTATTGTATAAATTGATACACTAACCAGAAAATAAGGTTAAATGATTACAAATTCTTGACATGAGATGTCTCCTGATTATTATATTGCACCATGGATATTGGTTGGTAGACAATGGTTAATGTACATGTTGATCATGATGTTTCACGCTCCCTTATGTTGGGATATTTCCATTTTTCCAAAAACCTTTTACTTTTATGTAAAATATGGGAATAATGATCCATGGTCATTTTCCTAAGGTGTTTGGCATGATGAATCACCCCACAATCTTGAGTAACAATAATGAATTCTTGAATTTTTATGATATTCATGTCATCTACCCTTGCAGGTGATTATAGCTCATTAGAGAAGGCATGAATGACTATGTTATTCTCTCAGATCAACTAGCACCATGTATTTATGTATATGAATATTTATATGTCCTCACATATATTGTGTATATAAATGTATAAATATGCAATATTATTACTTAGATATGAATCTACATGGTCAGTGATATTTTACTTATTTGAAACCATACAAAATCATATATGATTTTCTCGGTTTCCTACTATATCATGAGATGACATGGATTTATATTCTACGTCTATTACAATTAGTTATACCAACAAACTTCCATAATATAGACACTAACATGATTATTCTAGACACCATTGGTGGTTTTCTACTAATTTTATCTCACACCCTAATCAGTACACTCTTGGTACTCTCATAGACATCAAGATTACATTTGGGGATAAGAAAAAACAACATTTTCATGGATGATTGATCTGTTATGCCTATAGCCTATATCATGGTATAAGAGGACCAAGAATAATTTATTGATTCAAGTATAATTGAATTTATTACATTTTTTACTTATTGTATATCATTTTTTATATTTCACCCATCCTATATCCTTTTCACCCTTTTTTGTATATTAGCAAAAAAATCATTTTTTATTTGGACCGACCTTTAGATTTTTTATTATTATAGGTTCATGGTTGTGTATACATATACAATTGATTATTTCATATTTTTTTCTGATGTTCTGTTAGTTATCTTAATAAATTATTCTTTTTAATATCTCTATTTATATCTGTTGTGAAACTCTAATATTAGGGTATAGTCTCTCCACGATACCACATTACTCGCTAACTAATAGTTGAAAACTTATGGCATATGGGGTGGTGTTATTGGGGCCATGGGACCGACCAACATAGTGCACAATCTTAGTGTCTCCAAGGTTAGGACATTACAATATTGTATTATAGGTATTTTACTTCTTCCATACAATTTTGGTATTACAAAAGAGACAAGGATGTAATATAATTTAGTAACGAGCCTATTATTGGGTGTACCTAAAAATTATATAGGGGAATCCAAAATTACAAGGGTTACAATATTGTTGTACTGATTGGTGAATCTTACTAATGTAGGAATTTCACCATTGGGTGAAGCACATGATTTATGATATTATAGATGATGATATTATAATAATGGATTTACTTTATTCCCTATTTTTGTGTGGAATATATGTAGAATCTCATGCAACAATATAAGCACTATAATACTTATATGCCACACATTTTTTATGCCACCTTTACTTACTACAAGAATTTTCCTGCTACATATAGTTAGTTCTTGTATTATTTGTTATAAAATTGTTTTAACACTTTTAAAGGATGGAGTAATTAGACTAATTATTGTTTCAACATCAATGTAATTGTCTTTTTCTTGTATATATTGATGTCTACACATTAATTTTCTAATTATACCATATTGTATGTTTGGAACCTACTTGTTCCATTGATAGGAATGATGTCATATTTTTTGATAACATGAATAAAAATTTAAATTTACAAAGAATGAATCTATAAAAATTAGGAATGATGATTCATTTGAATAAAATTATTTTATGCATCTCATTACGTTTTGATACCAGATGTAATGGCCAGGTTCAGTTTCATGATGTACCAATTTCAATTTATAATAGAGAGCCATTTATTGTTTGGAAATGGTGAAAAATTCAACTAGAACATGATATATATATATATATATATTTATATATTAGAGTATGATGTTTTTGAAACTAATCCCTTAAAATAAATTTCATCCACTAAAGAGGATTCCAATTGCAATGTAAATAGTTTTCACCTCTAAAACTCTATATGTTTAAACCTAAGACATATGATATGGGACTTAGTCCAAAAACATGACCTTAGTAGTGGGTTTTTGGGGTGTCTTTTACAATTATTATGGCATGTTATAGTCTTCCTTTATCACATAGACATTGCTTTAGAATCAAGTAGAGATGTTTGATCTCCTCATATGAAATTGGTTTTCCCATCCTATAATGTATTTGTTATCCATTCTACAATTTTATTATTTTATAGTACTTGCGCTTTCCATTATATAATCATTCCACTAGTATTACATAACATGACTTTAATATCTCTAGAAAAAATCTATGATAAAGGATCCCATTATTGAGTATTTTGTAGAACTGATAATTGGTATCATGTATCATCTCTTTTTCATTAGAGAAGATATAATTTAACATTTATCATTGATTTGATATTAATGCTCATAATGGGGACAATTTATCAATGCTTTTATATGTATCTCCGAAATTGGGTCTCCTTAATCAGTGATTTTAATGTGCCGAAATATGTCCTGAATGAAATAAAATAATTAAAAAATTAAAATTTTAAAATTAGTAAATTAAAAAATTATTATAATTTTTATTAAATAATAATCGTTGCTAAAAATGAATAAATTTAACATACTATATAGATTTAATAATAATATCAAATTATATATATGTAAAGTATAGAGATGTGTATATTGAGATAATTAAACAATTTGAAATTAAAAATGTGTAAATTAAGAAAACATTAACCATCTTATTATCTAAATATTTACTGATAGAAATAAATACATTTAATATATATATATATATAAATTATAAATATAAATAATTATATGCATTAAATATAGATATATATGAATGTATATAAGAATTACCAAATATGATTTATTTAATCTATTTTTTTTATCTTTGTATTTAAGATATCATATATTTAGTGAAGAATTGTTTTTAAAAAATTAAATATGAATTTAAAATATTGACTAATCACATTGAGTAATGAAAATATTTTAATGTGGTGTTATATTCGAATTTAACATATATCAAACATGTGTTATATTGGTATCACATACATATATGTAAATAATTTATTTTAATTTTAAATGTACATAGATATATTTATGTAAATAATGACATCTTATATTGAAACACACACACATAATATTTTTGTAATTTATTAAAATTTTTGTATTCATGTTAGAATTTCATTTAAACATGGTATATTTAATATATCAATTATTTAATCATTAAATTTTATTTATTTATATTTTATTTCTTAGTTAGCTGTTAATTAAATTTAAATATTTTCATTATTTTTTTATTTTTTTTATCAATTTTGTGATTTAATAATTTTATAATATATATTTATTAAATATGTTTTAATATTTTCAATATATTTTCATAATTATCAAAATATTTATCAACACATGTGTAAATAATTTAAATTTAATTAATAAAACATAAGTATTTTTCAATTTTTTATAGTGTAATCATTTTAAATTAATCAATTTCTCCCATTTTTAACATGCATGAATTTAATATTATATATTCATTAAAACTGTGAAGTGTATATTTATAAATATTTATAAATTAAAATATTTATAAATATATATTTACAATATTAATCTATTTTTATCATAAAAATTAAAAAAAAAATTAATTATTATATTATAAAATATATTTTTATTATTATATATAAATAATTATACATATTTAAATAATTATAAAGTTATAATAAATTTCTTTAAATAATGAATACATATAAATCATTTATATTCATTTTGATATTTTTTTATTATATATATATATATATATACAATGATATGAATATATAAATTTATAAATATTATTTTTGAAGAAATGTATTTATATAATTATATATTTCTATAATTATAAAATTATAATAAATATAGTTAAATTATTATAAAATTATAAAAAATATGTCTAACTAATTAATATATGTACTATATTTATAATTATATTTATAGAAATTTATTATATATATATATACATACAAATATATATAACGATATAAATATATTTATAATTTCAAATATTATAGTAATTATATTTATATAATAAATACATTTACTATATTTATATTTATATATATTAAATATATATTTATATATATTAATCTAATTATATAAATATATTTACAAATTTTTTATTTTATTTTATTTAAAAATATTTTGTTTGTGATATAGTTTTAGCGCTGCTAAATATTACTTCTGTCATCTCTAAATCATTAGTATTGATAAAGAATGATTTTATCATAACATTTTGAGAATTTATAAATCTATATCATAATCATCGCTAGTACTTCATTGATAAAGATTCCTCTTATCAGCACATATTATTTTAGCACTGATAGAAAGGATCTTTATCAGATCTTTTAGAATTGTTAAAATAAGTATCCCTGGTCTATTAAATAACCATAACCATTATTGAATCAATAATGATTTCTCATGTTATCCACAGATTCCACATTCCCCTATCAGACCTCATCAATTAATCCATCCTTAAATCAATTATTGAAAAAATCCAAGTGTCTAATCAAAGGCACGTAGGAATTAATTCCCAAAGAATCCAATTCTTAAACAAATCTTGTCATTCTCCCATGATATCATTATTTCTCTCCAATATATCAATGAAAAAATCTGCGGTTTGTTCATTTTTATACTTATCCTCACTCAATTTTATTTTTTTGGCGATATGATTTTGTGGTTTTTGTTTATTCCATCATGTTATTAAATATACATCACTTCTTTCATGCATGAATTATTTTTACCTATAAACATCCTCACTATAAATGATTGTATTTCAAATAATACATATAATTATAATCATTTCAACTGTAATAAAATTTAAAATGTGTGTGTCCAATTTCTATAGAGGTTTCTTCAAATGAAACATTTTCCACCTTAAAATTTCTATCCATTGATCATTTATAATTCTTAAACTATACAAAAATAAAACATTAAATGTCAAAATTTATAATAGAAAACGCAATGACTCATAAACCATTTCATATTATTTTGATCCACATGCTGTCTAGTTTTTGTATAACTAGAATCTAGAAGATTTAATTTTATTTTCAGAATTCTGTGGGATTTATTTGGGTAAAAACTATAAATATTTAATTTAATAACCAACATGGATAGTGTGGATGGTTCCTTATATTTTTTCATCAACCATTTATTCAATAATTTATTTTTCTGACATTTACTGCACATGAATATAGTTTTATCAAAAAATGAATGTTCACGAATAAATGGTATATTTCAATTTTATGTGAATATATATATATATATATATGTAATTAGATTTTATAAATATTTTCATTCCCCCATAAAAAGTACATTCACTAAAAAAATCCTCCATGGAATATTATTGGGTATGATTATTCTTTTTTTACTCTTTTAGAATACACTGATTTATTGATTCCAAATTCTCCAATTTAGTTGATTTTTCATGTCATTTCAAATTTATAATAACCTTTTTGTTCTATAAAATTTTTATATTAACACCACAAGATATTATAATCTCTCTAATTTTTTCTTTATGAATTTCAATATGTTCTTTTATTAGATGTTCAATATCTTTAAACATTTTTCCTCAAATCATAAATTGAGAATAACTGATAATAATTACATATTTTGAATTATGGGTTCAAATCTCAAACCCTTTATTTTCATATTCCCTTTCAAAGATCGTAGTGGGAAAAATATTTTAAATTATAGTACCATTCATGGAATTCTAAAAAAAATTAATTTGTGCGTCCCTGTTGTTTTGAGAGATTTGAACATCTTTATACACATTCCATTAAAACCATATCCATTCATTTATTTTCATCATCATATTATGAGATCTACAGGTATCTTTTTAAAAAAATTACAAAACTATTTGTGTCTATTTCCTTGGAAATTATTTTTTAGATTCTTCTCAAATAAGTTTTTGAATCTTCATATTATTCCACGAAAATTACACAATTTAATTTTTTTAAAAAAATTAGGTTTTGACATCCATTTAATAAAAATAAAAATGACTTATCAAATTTAATAAAAAATAATATAATTATTGTTCGAATTTATGATAAATGAGTAGAAGTACCAAAATTACCATTAAATTTCATTTTTTAAACATTTTATTACAAATCTAGATTTAAAAACATGAATGTTATCATTCGAGTCATCCATGATTATATATACAAATTTACACCCATTATGAATTCAATATAATAGAAAATTTATAAAAACACAAGGGTTGTTTGTCATAATATAATATAATTCATCATTAGTTGATTCTTTATAGAATATGGCATATTTTTAGGACAATGGTTCATTATATAAGATGAGATCATCATCTATGGTTAGACCGATATGATATATTTTTTAGAATATTATTATATTTATATCTATCAATATGAAAAATCTGTGATTTGAAATATATTAATTCCATATGTATATTTTTCATCATTAAGTTTCTAGTACCTCATTTATGTTACTCTAAAGATGTATCTTTATTCTATTCCATTATATCATAACTATATGAATCACTAGATCTTGGTTAATGAAGAAAAATTTTATTTTATTTTCCGTTATAATAATTACTCTTAAAAGAGTATAAAAATCAAGATTCAAAAATGACAAGGGAATATTTGTGAATTATTTTATATGATTTAAAATTTTTTTCCTTTGGAATTCCCTTTTATCATTTTTTTAGTTTTCGTTTTAGTAATTTTTTGTAATATAATCGCCTTTAAAATGATATGAACCCCCATTTATAAGATAAGAAATATTTTGTTTCAACCTCATAAACTTCATCTCTTCGAAATTTATTGTTGTATTTTTTTGTTAGAGACTGACCCACATATATTCTATGTTTCTTGAACAACTCTTTCAAGAAGTGACCCAAAATGATCACCAATACCTTATATGGGTTGAGCTTTAGTGATAGTAGTTTGACAATTATATGTAGTTGTTTATAAAAGATAGGGGATTAGTCTCAAGAAACAAAATGCAATAATAAATATCCACGAGATAATGATGATTAGGAAAATAATTATAAATAACATTCAACATAAGATGAATTCAATGGAAAATACCTACGATTATGGATTATTTATTTACTTAAATTAAATTATGCATTTCATTAAAATAATATTGAAATAAATTAAAATATAAAATTTTAGGTTCCCTTTATTGGAATTATATATAACATTAACATTTGATTATGAATATATTATGTTTATTTATTTATATATTGTACAAAATGAAAATTTTATGAACCAAATCATTTGGATTTGAATAAAAAACAGTTGAACATACATCATTTGATAGAAGAGTATGAATATATATTTAAAGAGTTCATCATGTTTTCCATAGACCATGAATACAACCCTTTCCAAAATCCTTTATCAGTGTTTACCTTGTTGTTATTCAAGAATCAATATTCGAAAATAGCTGGATGAAAATTTGATTTTTCATTGAATAGATAATAGTAAAAAAGGTTGGAATAATCATAAATAAACTATAATCATGCATACTGATTAGAAAGATACTATGTTTTTTTGGTCATTTTATAAGAATATCAGTGTAAATAATGATGGAGATCACATGGATGAAATGGAAATGAAAATTGTATATGGAATTTTTTTTCTATAATGTTTATATAGATTTTGAATAGTTGCGCCAAGTGACTATTGTATGTTGGATTTAATAAATACACTATATTTTTAGATGTATTATGTTTATATAATTTGAAATATTGTAGGGGATGGAGTGATAGCATCTTTACAGAACATCATGAACTCTAGAATGATATTGTTGAAGAAGAAAATGAACATCCTTGTCAAAAATATGACATTTGAAAATTTCTAAATTTAATGTCCATGATCTCAAATAATACATTCTTGATGAAATTATTTCTTTTTGTTTCTCAAGAAATATGAATCACTTATAAAATTTATAATGTGTAACACCCCATGAGCTTATGGTTTCTCTCCTAAATTTTAGTATATTCGATATATTATTCTTTATGTAACAGCGATTTTAAAATTGTTATATACAATTAAATGTGAACATTGAAATAATAATTCCACATTTAAGAGTAGTAATATAATCAATATAATGGTAACATTGCCCATGAAACTATAAATAAAATTTAGGTATCTTATAAATGAAAATATGGTAAATTTATATCTTTTAGTAAGTAAATAAATGTTTTAAAAATGATAAATAAATTGTTTGAATTTTTGTAAGTCAAAAATTTTTAATTACAATTTTTTAATTAACATAATGATTTAAAATAATATATATTTTAATAAAATAAATCCATAAATTAATATTTTGTTGTCTTATTGTTATAATATAAGTTTCTGAGATATTAATTATTTTTTCAATGCCACCTAAAAATAGTTATAATTTTAAAATTGGTATTTTTAGAATAAAAGATGATTTAAATTAAAAATTAAATTTATTAAATATATAAATGTTTTCATAAAATAGAGTTCATATTTTAAATAAACATTTTGAAAAATGGTTATGGGGAACTTTTTGGGTTTTTCTAAAATATTTTAATTTTTGATGAATAGTAAATGTGGTAATATACGATTTAAATATATTATATGTTAGACAAACTATTTCATTGGTAATTTATTATTTAATATACAAGATATAAAAATAACCTTAATTAATTTAATAAGTTTGGTTATAATTCTCAATATATTAATTTTTTTTATCTAAAATAATAAGTAATTGAAAAAAATATATTCAAATATCACCCCTCTCTTCCACTATAAATACCACCACTCACCACCTCTTATACTAAAACATGTTAAGCCTTTATGTTTTCTTAATTTCCACCTAAAATTGGTCACAAAAATACTCCCCACGTCTAAGACGTTATAGTATCAACAAAATACCAAACCCAATTCCTTAGTGAGGTTCTGATTGAGAGGAATTCAATATATAAAGAGCTCTTTCATTTTCTCTTAACATATTATAATTTTTTATTCTATCCTCCAATAACCTAATACATGTTACATGAAAATTAAAATTTATTTTATATACATTAATGTTTTTTTGGTGTAACAACCTATCATCATTTGTCATATCCTCTTCCTTTTATTCAAAAAATGAAAACATCATCCATTAGGTGCCAATTTAAAACATTCATGGATGACATGTTTCATTTATCAATCACGCCTTCATGATAGGATATAAAACAATTTTTATAGTCCAATATGATTTTATATATGTATTATAGATTAATTAATTTTTTATAACCAATATATATACCTAATATTATGCAATTATACTAAACTATTCTGTGATAAAAACCCTCCCAAATAATCTAAACGGTTTTTCACAAACGTCATATTAACGAGTCATCCTCATCAAAAATACAAAAAATTAATATATAACCATTTAATATTATTTATTATTATTAAAAAAATGTATCTTAAATTTTTTATAACTATTACCATTTTAAATTGACATCTATACATATATACAATTAAATCAATCCTGAAAACCAAAGAAAGGAACACTCTCAAATGACAGAATCAAATCATATAACAAATCAAAAAGAACATAAATGAACTAAATTAAAGAATACTAAATAAATTGAATTTTTAAAGGGTTATGAATTAAATTATTAATATTTATAATTTCATTATCTAGGATGTTATTTGTAGGTGAATAAAACATTCAAACATAAGGTATTAGTTTTCTCAACTTACAATTATTTCTGTGAGATATGCCTTATTCAACACTATTTCTTTTGTGTGAATTATATACACATCCCTTTGATGTGTAATATCATGAATCTATTAATATTGATGTCATTAAATCTTTCAATATATTTTGATTATTTTTACAGGGTGTATGAATCAATTGATTACAAATTGGAAGGGGTTTCATCCCAAACCTCCATTTCAATTCAGGTTTCACATTCTCTCTACTTACCGCAAAGTAATTACTAATTTTATTTATATAATCATAGAAATTCTGTTTATATTTAAAAAAATCAGGTATCAATATCATTTCATCATGACTTATGTGATGAGAAATATATCTTCTGTAATAGTATCTTCTCTATTCTTTGTGATAAGTAAGACTAATTAAAGGATACTTTCCAATATTGTACACATTTCCATGTACACTTGATAAACTATATTAAAAACCCAATATTTTTATAAAATAAAACATTTTAACCATAATAAATAAAGTATATTATAGAATCCCTAGACTTTTATACACATCATTACATGATTTTATGCATAATTAATCATCAAATTACAAGTAATGGATCGTAAAGTCTAGTTTATTGGAAGACAAGTTATATAAAACTAAAATATGGAAGTAAATAAAACATTTATTAACATAATACTCATATTGAGATCCTAACATCCATTTTCATCAAAAATAATCATAGTATAACCTTGGGATGACATGAAAAAATGGCTGAGCTAAAAGCCTAGTAAGGGAATAAAAATATGATTAAAGCATTAGCACATGTGTTAAAACATAATGAAATAAAAAGTCATGGTTCATGACTGAACATATGGAATCATAAATTATAAAACATGGGATCATATAAACATTTAATCAATGTAATATGTAACCATCATAAATAATGACTTTGTTAAGAGTCAAGGCTCATTACACATATAGAATCACAAGTCAAGGTTAAACACCGAGACTGTTGCACAAGGAGCACAGGTCAAGGCTAACCGCTAAGACTATTGCACATGATGTCTAATGAGACTAAACATTATCCAATTCATTGTATATATAACTATGTTCAACCATAATATCATTTTCTAGTATATTCATTCCATATACATAGTCATAAATAATTAATCATACATAAATATAAGGTTACCCATATAAAGAAATGGGTATCATAATCATCTCATAAAGAATAATAAATGGAATCACCATATTAATGTCCATTAAAGAAAGGAATAAAATAATAAATATTAATTAATAAGATTAATTATTTATATATCATGATTATTTATGTTAAATGGAATTTATAACATGGAAAAAGGACTATTTAAGAAACTTTAGAATTAAAATATTTCAGTTTGATTTTAAGGAAAATACTAAATATCATTTAAAACATAAAAGGAATAGACATTTATATAAAACCATAAGTGAAACAAAATCATTTTTACAATAAAAATAATTATTTTATATAACAATGGTGTCTTAACGAAATTATTATGTGTACATGAATTGGGTAAGAATTTGGGATGTTTCCTTAAATAGGGCATGCTTATCGGGATGAATTGAGAAGGGTAACTTTTAAAAACATGTACTTCCACGAAAGAGAAGGATGGGTGGATCATGATAAATGAGTTTGGAACATAAAAAATTAATTTATATGATTTTCAAAAAAAAATAAAATATAACAACATTGGGTTAAAAAGGAACATAGAAAAACCCGATGAAATAATGGATATTCGGTGAGAATCCCTTACCTTAAGCCAAAAGGTGTTATTCACTCGATCATAATGACATGAATAATAAAATTAATTTTGTTAATTAATAACTATATAACCTATTATACCTATAATATATTTCTTATAACCTTATTAAGATCATTCATGGTCCTTTTGAAAGATTCATAGGGTCAATTTCATTGTTTGGTAGCGTTTGTTTCCATGGGTTTCTTGATAAATTTACTTATATATATATATATATATGTATAGATTAACATATAAGATGGTAATGGTCTTAGATAATTGATTTCTTATGATATTAGTGAACATACTCTATATTACATGTTTATAAAATTTATTAGGTTATTTTTAGAAAGGATGAATCATTATATAAGACTTTAATGATAACCATTTAGGTAAATTGGAAATTTTTATGACAATGATATCATTTTGAATTATAATTTCATATAATTCATAAATATAGAATCAAAAATATTACATAATAAATAATACATATATTATATTATGGTTCAACCATAATTTTTTTTCAGGAAAGGAATTGAATATGGTAATTGAAATTTAATTCAAGTCATCTCTGAAAGTGATATACTAACACATCTCTGGTGGTGTTTTAATTTATATTATAAAAGGAGGTGAAAAGAGATACTATAATGAAATAATATACTATAATAATAAAATTATAGGATATGTAAGGTACTTGAGTATTCATACCTTTTCTATGAGGAGGGGTGATGATAAAGAAATAAAATAATAGAGTTTTATTGAAAATTAAAAGAAATGAAAAGAGGAATTCACTGCATAAGTTTTCTTCCTCGAGATCTTCATTTGGGAGGAGGTTTTGGTCTTTTGTTGGGACCAAATGATCCGGGTTCTAGGGAAGTTTCTTGGGAAGATATTTTAGTAGAAAATTTTCTATAAAAAGGGAGTGACAAGTGTGAGGTGAAGATCTGGTGAGCGGTGATATTATAGTGCATGATAGGGATGTTTTCTCAATTTTTAATTCATTAGTTTATTATTTTTCTCAGGACAATAAATAGTACTAATATATATGATAAAAATAGTCATTATACCATGTGAGTTCAAAAAACTGGATCTTACATCATTCATGACTCATTTAATAGAGTATTTAACTCATGATGTATATATATTATAAATCACCATATTTTACAATTCATAAAAACTTAATTTATTTCAAAAAAATTACCAAAGAATAACCCTAACCTTTTTTAGAGGATTATATTCCCAAATTGAACACCATTTTTCAAAAATAATTTTCTTAATATAATGTAATTATTTTTTAATTAGAATAATAATTTACATGAAAATAAAAAAATTTAAAATTAATAATACTATTCTAAAACATTCAAAACTTAAATAAGGGTTCATATAATTATCTCATAATAATAAGATAAAAATATATTATTTTACGAATTCATTTAATGAAAATAAAATATATTTCAGTTTTTTAAATTAATCAAAAAACTGTAATTAAATTTTCATGACTTACTAAAAGACCAACACTTAATCAATAATTTGTATAATATTTATTTACTTAAACTATGATATAATTATATGATATTGAAACTTATAAGATGTAGAAATTTTATTTATAATTTAATTGGTGAGATTACTATTACATTCACTGGTTTACTATTCATAAGGGTCATATTAGCATTCCAAAGGTCAAGATACTATTTAATCGGTATATGTTACTTAAATTCTAGAGATACCCTTTATTTCACTCATTTATAATTTATAAAGTATGTATTATGTTATATATGTAATTTTATGTGATTATCATATAATACATTATTATAATAAAGGAATTGCAATGATAAAACATTAAGTCATTACATTCTTCCCAACTTATAAAATTTCACCCTAAAAATTTCATTTTATATTCTTGGATAAAAATAGTTTTGGGTACATTTCCTTCATTACGTCCTCCACTTCACATGATTCATCTTCATACTTATGGTTCCTACCCATTACATTAACTAGGTGGATAGTCATGTAATGTAGAACATTATCTCTATGATCAAATATCGTCACGAGTTTCCCCTCATAAGAATGACCATTATTCAACAGTAACACCTCTGAAGATAGTACATGTGAAGGATCTAGTATGAACTTCCTTAATATGGATACGTGGAATAAATTTTTTAAATTATAATCTATAGATTGATGTTCTATACAATAGGTCACAGATGCGACACGATCAAGAATCTCGATGGGGAAAACATACCTGGGACATGGATTTCTTTTCTTCCAAAATATCAGGTCCTTTATCCATTGATATATGTGGAATAATACCATTTCTCTAACATTGAACTCAAGGTATCGTCGACGATTGTATATATAACTATTTTAATGACATTATTTTTCAATGACGTGTTGTTGAATGGTTTTTTCCCAATACACTATTTATTTGACAATTTCAGGTCCTAGAAGATTTCACTTACTCAATTCATCCATGAATTTCGGTGTTAAGAACCATTTACCATAAAGGGATTCATATGGTGACATTCAGACGATCAAGTGGAAACTATTGTTATTATAGAACTCATCTAGAGGAATATGTTGGTTCCATCCACCATTGAAGTACATAGAAGATTATCTCAACATGTATTCTAGTGTAAGAATAGTTCTCTATGATTGGACATCAGTTTGAAGGTGATAGGTTGTACTGAAGTTCACCATATTTCTTTGAACATGATGGAGGTGTTTCAAGAAAATTTAGGTGAATATCCAATCGCAATCGGATACAGTCGATAGTTATACTCCATGAAGCCTTACCACCACATTGATGTATATATGTGTATTTTAATCCATTGAGAAGTCCTCTCGGATTGTGATAAATTGATATGTCTATGTAAGATCATCCACGATAACCCATATAGCATTATTTCCTCTAGATTTAATTGGAAGTGTTGTGAAAAAGTCCATGGTAATGATTTACTACATCCATGTTTGTATGGGTAGGGGTTACACAAACAATTTATAATTTTTTCTTTCAACCTTTAATTGATGACGTTCCCAGCACATTGATGTATACTTAGCGATATCATTTTCCATATTATCCCACTATTAGTTCGACTGGAGATCTCGATACATCATTATGCTCCCTGGGTGAAAAGAGAGGGTTGATCTATGTGTGTCATTTGAAATATCATTCATTATATCCAGATCAAATGGCTCACAGAATCATGACCCAAATCATACGAATCTATCCATATCAATCCTGATCTCAAGGGATTTCTGATTTCAAATAGCTTCCACCATTTTCGTAATTTACAAATCATTTAATTGATAATGCTTTATTTTCTCCATGAGGGATGTTTCAGAAATCATTTGAGAAAGTATTGATGAATTTCCCACCATAATTATTCCCATGTCCTTCCTTTTCAATTATAATATGATAGTATCCTTCTCAATTGTCATTATTGATAATGATAGTAGATTTTTTCTACTTAAAGGATTTGCAACCTTGTTTTCTTTTCCAGGATGGTAGTGGATTGAGTAGTCATAAGAATTGATGAGATCTGATCAACTTGACTAGTGAATATTAAGATATTTTTGTGTGAATATATATTTGAGACTCATGTGATCTGTATATGTATCACTTTTATCCTATTATAAATAATTCTACCATATTTTCAATGTAATGATCACAGCTTCCAACTCCAGTTCATACGTTGGATAATTTCTCTCATGGATTTTGAGCTTCATTGAGGAAATGTATATCACTTTACCATTTTTCATCATTACACATCCTAATACCTTCTTTTATGCATCACTATAATCCATAAATATTTATGCACTTTTTAGGAGTGTGAGTACTAGAACAGAGATAAGCCTCTTTTTTGGGATTCTTAATGTTTTCCTCAAATTATTTATTCTCAAAAAACATCACTCCCTTAGATTTTATCTTGGTTATTGGGTTTTAAATTCAGGAAAATTACTTCACAAATCATCATAAATACATAGCTAGATGAAGGAAACATTGGACCACCATTACATTTGTGTCACATTCCATTATTCCATTTCCATGGTCTTGGAAGGGTCTAGAGATATCCATTTTCTGGTGATAGCATGACCCAATAACAACACTTCCTCCATCCATAACTCAAATTTACTATAAATTATAGGCAGTTTTTTCCTTCACAAAAACTTCAGATCAATATTCAAATGCTCCACATATTCCTCCTTGTTCATGGAGTATATTAGAATATCAACGATAAAGACTACCAATTATATTTTTAGGTAATCTAAAATTAATTTATTAATTAAATCCAAGAATATTTCAGTATAATTAGGGATTCCAAAGGGAAATAATATGAAATCATAGTTTCCATACCTTGTTCGAATGAATTTCTTGTGAATAACTTCCATCTTATCCTTTAATTGGTGATATCCTGATTGAAGATCCCCCTTAGAGAAATAAATTTTACATCATAGCTGATTGAACAATTAATCTATTTTAGGCATGGGATACTTGTTATTTATCATGATTTTATTGAGATAACAATAATCAATGATGATGCACACTGATCCATAATTTTTATTAATGATGAGAACTGGTGTACCACTTGGGGAAGCACTCGGGTGTATAAAACCATTATCCAAATTATCCTATAATAGCTTCATTAGCTCTTCCATCTGAATGGTAGACATTATAAAAGGTTTATTTGATATAGGAAAAGATCCTAAAATAAGATCAATTGAGAACTCAACCTGTTGTCTAGGAGTAATACCAAGAAACCCATTAGGGAATACAATAGTGTAATCCCTCAAGATAATCATGCCTTAGAGAATGATACTCTTCTTTTCCTAAATATTTTGATCTAGATATTCTTGATCATAAGGTATAAATATCGACACTTGAGATAATGATTCCATAGTATATTCATCTCCCTCTTTACACATGTATAAGATTTGAGGATACTAGGGGATGTGAATAGAGATCTCACATTATCGACACTTGATGTTGTAAATATATAATGATAGCCAACCCATGCCCAAAATAGCATAAAAATATAATAAATGGAGTATGACATGATTTTGTGGGAGGTTCAGTCAAAAAAACATTTTATAGGGAGGAGTTATAGACATTGGACATAACAATTTCACCATTAGACATTCTTATATATAACCCAACCTCCATATTTTGAGGTGTTTATTGAATAGTTCTACTAAACATTGAAGAAATAAAATAATTATTTGTACAAGAATCAAATAGTATTTTCTCTATTCTTGAATGAATAACTAGTGTAACTTTCACCACATTGTTGTCCATCTCCACATCAAATATAGTGATAGTGTAATCCCCTTCTTGTTTCCTTGTAGGTTGTTGCTCTTTGACTTTGACAACCCTTTACGTAGGAAAATTGTTCACATAATTCCCATGTTCCTTGTAGTCATAACACTTCACTACACATTGTGTGTAGATCTGAACTGTCCCTTATTCTTCCTCATTAGAGGAATTTTTCATATCCCTTCAGTAGTTCTTAGCCTTATGTCCAATTCTTCTACACTTTAAGCAATTCCTAGTTCCCTTTAGATATATCTCAGGATGATTTTTACCATATTTTTTCATGTGGTATCTTTGGTCTTCTTTCCATCATTGGATTTATTTTATGACCTAACCATATTAAACACCATTTACACTTTTTTTCACTGGGCCCATGAGACAACTGTGAGTCTTCGATCATCATTTCATCCTTGATGGAAAAAAAATCTCCTCATAACTCTTAATGTCTCAAGTCACTAATTCTATTCATAGACTTGTATTTAGTCTTTAAAATAAATGTTCCACCTTTCTTTTAGTGTTTATGAAAAATATGTAGTTGTATCTTGCATGCCTTGTATAGTTTTATTCATACATCTCTATAGAATCATCATCATTCTTCATGAGTCTGAGTAACTCTCTTTCAAACATGAGATAATGTGTTTGGGAAAAATATTTACTGAAAAAAAATTCTTCAATTCATCCTAATGTAGTTAAACAATTCCCCCTGGGACATAATATTCTTGATCAGTGTTCACCACTGATTATCTTCCCCATCAAAAAGATAGACCAACAGTAAGAATTTATCTTATCCTGATAACTCAAGGATATAGACTATATTTTCAGTGGAGTTAATACATTTTTTCCTGAGGAGGGGATAAGAAGTTCAACTAAACATGGTAGGCCTTTCACATGAATGATTCTATCTCATCTTGTCCTATCCTTGGAGGAGGAAGGTGTTCCACTTGTTTCATGATATTATTCATAACATGAGCTAGTTGAGAAAGTCCTGTTATAATGGTTTGACCACCTACTCCCATCATATTTGAAATATCACTAGGGAAATTGTCAAATTTCCTATTAAAATTATTCTTTGAATGAGTTATTCTATTTCCCTCCGTTAACTATGTAAAAAAAATGAAATTAGGGTGCTTGAATACCTTACTAATAGGCTTATTAAAAGTAATATTTAAAGAAAAAGGATAAACTTTTAAATGAAATATATATACTAACTTTTCATTACCTAGGCTTCAATCTATTTTAACCCTGATATGCTTCCTAACATATATTCTTATGATATTTTTTGTTCCCTTAATAATGGTTTATAATGAGATTATTATTTTAAAAAATAATATCCCTCAGGAGTGTCAAACCAGGTGCATAGTAAGGCCCATTTTCTTGAACTTGGTTACCCCGAGTCAGGCACAAAGAACCTTGTCAGAGTTTTTACTCCATATTATATATGTTCTAGAACCAAATCCACTTATAGTATCCAAATAAGGATGTATTTCTCGATAAATCACGAACTCTATACTTACAAAAGTTAGGGGTGTTATTTTATACTTAGACTTATCCATAAGGTTCACAAAAAGGTTCTATATTGCTAATATCTAAAAATAACTAGTCCATCCTCTAATACTAACTATAGTTACCCTATCCTTTTATACCTAACATTAAAATATTTTAAGCATAGTTAAATTTTTAATTACATGATATGGATCACAAACTCTAGTGTCTTGGATTACAAGGTACATAAAACTATAAACATTGGACTAAATGAAACATTTTATTATTTAATATTCAATATGATCTCCTTTCATCCTCTATTCCCAAACACAGGCATAAGATAACTTGATCATAACATGAAAAATGTGATTATCTGAAATCCCTATAAAGAAATTAACATAAGAATAGAGCTTTAGCACATGGGTTAGGGTATAATGAAATAAAAATGAATGGCACATTATTGAACATATGAAATCATAAAATATAAAACATGGGATCATATAATAATGGAATTATAGTAATATGGTAGAAACATAAAACATGAACTTAGTACAAGTAGAGGATCATTGCACAAAGATAGGTACGACACAATATTAACTACTAATACAATTTCACGTGGAACATGAGTCAATGCTAACCTCCAAGACTGTTGCACATAAAATTTAATGAAACTAAAAATTACCCAAGGAAATGGAGCGCTATCCAGGCACACCAAGAATAACATGCTCATGAATATACATTCCACATATATAATCTTACATAATCAATCATACATAAATAGAAGGTCACTTATAGGAAGAAAAATGGATCAAAATAATGTCATAAAGCATATTAAATGGAAGTATCATACAAGTTTCCATTATAAAAAAAATTAAATAATACATGGAAATTCATAAAGGGATGTTCTCATATATCATTATAAGTGATTTCAAACTGATGTGATAATAAAAAAATAATAATTCAAGAGATATTATAATTAAATCATTTTAGTGCGGTTTTAAGGAAAATAGAAATGATCATTTAAAACAGAAAAAGGTATAGTATTTTATATAAAACCAAAAGTGATCTGAGATGTTTTTCATATTAAAAGGTCTGAATTATAAAAACAATGGTGTCCAAATACAAATTATTTAATGAACCTAAAATTTTTTAAAAATTCAGGGAGTTCACTTAAATTGGGCTTGTTTATCAGAATGAATTAAGAAATGAACCATTTGAAAACATGTATATCCCAAAAAGAGAAGGAGTGTGGATAATAATAAATGATTTTGGTACATAAATACTTCATTTATAATATTTACATAAAAATAAAAGGTAACTAAATTTGGGTAAAATGTATGAAAGAGAAACCTGAAGAAATAATGGAGTTTCGGGTAGATTCTCTTATCGCAAGTCCAAAGGTGATATGAACTCGATATTAATGATTTTAATAATTAAATTGGGATCATTAATTTAAAATTTCAGAACAAATTATATAATTAACTAATTTATTATAGAAATATTATTTTCATTCGTGGTCTTTTTGATAGGTTAAGAGGATCAATTTCATTGTTTGGGAGTGTTTGTTTCTTGGTTGTCATGATCAGTTTACTTATATACACATATAGATAAACATGTTAGATGAGAAAGGTTGTCTTGAATTTATGTTATATGTAATTATTGAACATATATAAGATTACATGGTTATAAAATTCATTTGGTTATTTAGAGTGATGATGAATCATTATATAATTTTTTTATGATAACTATTTGGGTCAATTGGAAGGTTTTTGAACACAACGAACTCCTTTTCATTTATAAATTAATATCATGTGTAAAAGTATATTCTAGAATAATGTTTTCATTTATTTTATAAAAAGAGGAAAAATTGGATATGATAATGAAATATTTCAATCAAATAAAAAAATTCCAGTATATGTAAGGTATTGTAGTGTTCATACCTTTTGGATGAGGAGAGGTGAGGATAGAAAAGGAAATAAAGGAACATAAAAGAAAATAAAAGAATCTAAAATATGAATTTATCTCTATAATTAATTATCCTTGATATTCTTTTTAAGGAAGTGGTTTTGACTTTATGGTAATAATAAAAGTTCCTAGTATTGGGGAATGGGATTGAGAAGATATTTTTCTAGATATTTGGTAATGGAAAAGTTCTGATAATTGTGATGATAATAGGTTGTGAAGGGTGGTATTTATAGTGGAGGAGAAGGATGGTTTCTCAATATTTAATTCATTAGTTTATAATTCAACTCAATACAAGATATATTTCTTATTATAGAGAATAAAAATTTTATTTATATCATGCGATTAGGAACCAATGGAGCTTACATTATCTATGACTCATTTAATAGTTTATTTAACTCATAATGTATATATATTGTAAATTACCATATTTTACTATTCATAAGAAAGTTATTGTTTTTCAGAAAAATAAAAAAACTTCACCCTAACAATTTTTTGATGTTAGAATCCAAAAATGAACTCCATTTTTGGAAAATAATTTTCTAAATATAATTTTACAGTTAAAATCATAATTTACATGAAAAATACAAATTGAAAAATTAAAACTTCTTTTCTAACACTTTGATAAATAACATAAGGTCTCATAAAATTATATTATAATCATAAGATATTAAAATATTTTTTTGAATACTTTTTATGAAAATATACATTCTTTTAATTTACTAAATTAATAATAAAATTTTTATTAAATATACATGACATAGAAAATAACCAACACTTAATCAATAATTTTAAAAATATTTATTTTCTTATACTATGATATAATTATACCATATTGACACTTATAAGATGGACAAATTTTACTTTAACATTCATTTGTGATATTACAATTAAATTTACTGGTTTACTATTCCTAAGGGTCAAATTACTATTCATTAGGTCATGTTACTGTTTCATCAGTATATGTTCCATAACTTCTAGATATATATTTTATTTCACCCATTAATCATTTATAATTTTTCTATTATTTTCAATATTTAATATTATGTGATTATAAAATAATAATTAATTATATAAATGTAATTACATTGATAAATAATTAGTCTGTTACATTTATTACACCTTATGAAATTTATCTCTCAGAATTACATTTTACATTCTAGGATGAAAACATCGATCAGTACATCTCCTCCATCACTTCCTGTAGTTCCCATGTTGCCTCGTTATTCTTATTGTTCTTCAATAGTACATTGATCAGGTGGGTAGTTTTGTAACATAGAACTCTATCTCTGTGATCTACATTTTTCACTATCTCCTCCCCATATGATAGATCATTCTCCAACTCTACCAACATTAAATACAGTACATGTGAAGGATCAGGTATGTAAATTCTTATATGAGATACGTGGAATACATCGTGTATATTAGATAGAGCAGTTGGATGTTCGAGTTGATAGGACACAACTCAAACGTGATCAATAATCTCAATAGGGACAATGTACCTATAACATAGTCTTCCTTTCCTCCCAAATTTCACGACCTTCTTCCATAGAGATATTCAGTGGAATACTATGTAGTCAACAATGATTTGTCTTCATAAATCGTTTTTCAACATTGGGTTTCCATGATGTGCTGCTAAATGAATTTCACTTTCTCCAACATTTATTCAAACATTTTAGGCCCTAGATGATTTTCCTCACTGACATCATCCCATCATGTTGGTGATTTAATCCTTTTCCCATAAAGGAATTCATATGGTTCAATTTAGATGATTGAGTGGAAACTGTTTTTATAAGAGAACTCAACCAGAGGCAGCTGTTGGTCACATCCTCCTTTGAATTCTATTGAACATGATGTGACTTTGTCTTATAGTTTTTAAATATTTATTTTAGAATGATCATTAGTTTGATGATGATAGTTCAAACTAATGTTCAGCTTGGTGTTTAGAGAATGTTGGATACAATTCCAGAACATTGACGTGAATCTCAAATATTGATTGGAAAAAATCAATAGTTGTACACCATGTATCCATACCACCACATTGATATATATTTGAGCAAGTGGATCCATTGAGAAGTCCTCTTGAATTTTTGATAAAGTGGTTTTTCTTTGTAATATGATCCATAATAACCCATATAGCATTTTTTCCTTTGGATGTCCTTATATTTCTAGTGAAAATGTTTATTGGAATTTTCTCCAACTTCTATGTTTGCATGGGTAGTGGTTTCAACATAAATTTATAGGTTTTCCTTTTATCCAACACTTACCGAATTACCAGGATGTTTGATGTATACCCAGAAATTTCTTTTTTTGTATTATCCCACCAATAGTTCTCATGAAGATATTGATACATCTTTTTACTCCATGGGTTGATTGAGAAGGGTGAGCTATGTACATCATTTAGGAGATCCTTCTTTCTCTCTGGATCAGATGATACAAATAATTGTGACCCAAATCTTATAACTCAATCATTATTAATCCAAAACACATAGGATTTCCCATTTCAAATAGATTCCACCCTCTTCTGAATTTCCACATATTTTCTCCAATCGTCCTCTATTTCTTCATGATGTATGTTTAAAAAATCATTTGAGAAAGGATCGAGGATGTTTCATCCTTAATTATTCCCATTTCCATTTTTTTCTTGTCTAATCTTATTGGATCCGTAGCAATTCACATCAATTAAAAAGATGCAAGATCCTTTCAACATAGAGCATCCATTACCTTGTTTTCCTTACGAGGATGTTATTGGATTAAGCATTCATAGTATTAGATGAGTTCTAACCAACTTATCTGGCACATATTACGCTCTTTCTGTGAGAATATGTAATTCAGACTCTTGTGATCGGTATATATCACACACTTCCACCCATAAGGATAATGTTTTTATATTTTCAATGCACATATCGTATCTACCAACTCCGGATCATGTGTGGGATTACTTTTTACAGGAATTTTCAACTTATATGCATCATAAGGTATCAATTTATCATATTTCATTAGTACACATACTAATACCTTCATTAAAACATCAATTTAAACCACAAATATTTCTCCTCTTTTCAGTAGTATGAGAACTATCAGAGTGTTATTCCTCTTTTTGAGCTCCTTAAAGCATTACTCACATTATTGAGTCTAGAAAAACATCACTCCATTCCATTTCATATTGGTATTTGGGTTTTATAATCATGAAAATTTCATCATCTATCTCCAGTAAAACCCATATATACCAAGGAAATTATAGATCTCCATTACAGATGTTCACCTTGTCCACTCTTTGATTTCCTTTTTTGTGGAAGGGTCTATAGATAATTCTTTTCTGGTGATATAATATGCCATGAATGACACATCCTCCATCCACAACACACATTTACTTTACATTTCATATCATTTCTCCCACCACAAATTCTTCGTCAAATTATTCAAATTCTTTACATGTTCCTCTTTTCTCTTAGATTATATCAGAATATCATGGGAAAAGTCTACCACAAATTTATTTAGTTAATCTATAATGACTTAATTTATTAAATCCATGAATATTTTAGGATATTTAATTAGTCTAATGGAAATCACTAAGAACTCATTTTTTTATACATCATTAGAAAGGTGGTTTGGGGAATATATTCTTTCCTCACCTTTATTTGGATATATCACGACTGAATATCCACCTTATTGAAATAACTGTCCCCATGCAGCTAGTCGAATAATTCTTCTATCTGAGGTAGGGGATGCTAGTTCTTTATTGTGATTTTATTGACATCATGACAGTAATTTCATATACTAATTGATCCATCCTTCTTGTTATGTAATATGCCCTAGTGCACCCCATTGTGATGCACTCGGGCATATAAAACCCTTATTCATATTCTCCTGTAATTTCTTCAATAGCCCTTCCATCTCAAATATGTCCATTCAATAAGATGTATTGGTATAGGAAAATATCTAGGAATATTTTCAACTGAGAAATGAACCTATCAGTTATAAGGAAGACCATGAAACACTTCAGGAAATACATTAGTCTAATCCCTCACGATGGCCATGTCTTCGAGCATGATTCTATCCTTTATATCAATCATTTGAGAAAGATATGCTTTCTCATAATACTTAAATATCCACACTTGAGACAATGATTCCAAAGAAAATTCATCTTCCTCCTAACACTTGTATTGGATTGTAGGATGCTCTGGGATGTGAAAAGTGCTCTCCCATTCCTGATAGTTGATGTTGGATTTATATAATGATAAACAATCCATAACCAAAATAGCATCAAATTCATCCCAAGGGTGCACGAGAAGATTTATTATGGGGTTAAGTCCATAAACATTTACTAGGGAGTAGTTATAGACCATGGACACAATAGTTTCCCCATTATCTATCCTCACAGATAAATCAACCTCCATATTTTGATTTGATGATTTAATAGTTCTACTAAACAATGATGACATGAAAAAATACATAAAACCAGAATCAAATACTACATTTTTAATTCCCTAAAGAATAAAAAGTGTATCTATCGCCACCTTTTTTTTCTGGTTCCACCTCAGTAGTAGCGATACCATATGACCTTCCTTTTTTCCTTAGAGGTTGGAGTTTATTTCCTATTAAAAAACATATATTAGTGAAATTTTTCACATAATCCTCATGTTCCATGTAGTTGTAACACTGTAGTATAGGCTTTGTGTTGAACTGAACCTTCTTTTATTCTTCCACATTAGTGGAATTATTCATATCCCTTCACTATTTCTTAACTAGATGTCCATTTTTTCAACATTTTAAGCAATTCTGTGTTCCCTTTAGATAGTTTCTAGGATGATTTTTCACACAATATTAGCAGCTGGGATGTTCAGTTTTCTTTCCATCATGGGATATATTTCTTGATCCACCCATCGTAATTTCATTTTCCCTCATTTTTCACTACGCCTAAGAAACCATTGTGACTCTCTGATATCCATTTCATCCATGAGGGAACAACAAAAAATATCCTCAAAACTGTTGAATTCATGAATCAATAAAAAAATTTAAGACATGGATTTAGTTTGCTAGAGAAGTTGTCCAACATTCTTTCAGTGTTAATGACAAATCTGGAGGTGTATCCTGAAAGCCTTGTAATGTTTGATTCATACACATTGATAACCTCATCTTCCTTCAACTTGAGTCTGAGGAACTCTCTTTCCATCTTGAGATAGAGTGTTTGGGGAAAATATTTATTGAAAATAAATTTGTTGAATTCCACCCAAACTAAGGAATAAATTTTATCTAGAGACTTCAAATTCTTGATGAGTGTCCCCCACTGATCAGCTTTCACATCAAAATGATAGACCGTAATTATGAATTTTTCTTCTTCTATGAACTGTAGTATAAAAAATATCATATCAATGGAGCAAATCCACTATTTTGCAATGAGGGGATCGAAACATCCACTAATAATGGGAGGCCTTTTCCATATAAAGGATTCAATGACAACATTCTATTTTCTTTGAGTAATAGGGTGTTCCACCTATTTCATGTTATTATTCATAACATGAGTTAGCTAATAATGTACTGTCATAATGTTTTGGGAACCCACTCTAATCAGATTTGGCATATCCCTAGTGAAATCGTCACATTTCCTATCACATTGATTATTGGTACATGTTATTGTATTTCCATCAATTATCTAAATAAATTAAAGTGCATGTATGGGGCTTGAATACTTAGCTAATATGAATATAAAAAAGGAAACATTAAACTCAAAAGAATTAACATATAAATGAGATATATATCCTAACTTCTGATTCCCTAGGTTTCAATCTAGGTTGTCTCAGATATTTTTCCCATCATATATTCTTATCATATATTTTTTGTTCCCTTAGTAATGGTTCATAATGAACTTATGAATTTTACAAAGAATACCCCCTAGAGTTTCAAACAAGGTGTGCAGTAAGGCCCATTTTCATTTACCAGGTTACCCTGAGTCTGGCCCGGAACACCTTTTTAGAGTATTTACTTCTAGGTACATCTGTAACAGAACCACATCCACTTGTATTATAAAGATAGGGATGTATTTTTATGAAAAAAAACTTTCTCTATAATTACCAAAAAAATTTGATGTTTTCATATACTTAGTCGTATACATAAGGTTCTTACAAAATTTTTATATTATTAATCTTCAAATGTAACTAGAACAACAGCAGATACCAATTATATCAACCATATTCTTTTAAACATATCTATATATGACTTTAAGAATAATTAAACATCAAAATACAAGCCAAGGATTGTAATTTCTAGTTTATTGGAAGACTATGTACATAAAACTGAAAAATATAGGACTAAATAAAACATTTCATTATTTAATATTCATATTGATATCCTAAATAAAATTTTTCTCAAACATCACTATAGGATAACCTAGAGATATCATGATTAAAAGGATGAGATACAATCCCAGTAAGGGAATAAATAGAAGAAAATTATTAAACACATGGGTTAAGACATAATGAAATAAAAATACATGAAATATGATTAAACATGTGGAATTATAAAATCTTAAACATGGGATCATATAATCATAGAATCATTGTATTGTGGAAAAAAACATGACTTTAACGTGATTCATGGTTCTTTGCACATAGAGGATCATAATTAATGGTTAACCACCAATACCATTGCACATGGAGCACGAGTCAAGGCAAACTGCCTTGACTATTTCACATAACACCTCATGAGAATAACATTACAAAAATAATTAGAGTAATATCTAGGTGCACCCATCAAAACATGTTAATGAATATTCCTTCCACATACATAATCTTATATAATCAGTCATACATAAACATTTGGTTACCCATGGAATGAAATGGGTATCATAATCATGTCATAATGAATAATAAATGGAAGTATCATTAAAGTGTCCATGAAATAACATAATTAAATTATATGTGGACATTAAAAAGGTGGTTTAGAGAAATATCATAATATGTGATGTCAATCTGAACTGATTACATGTAAAAATAAGTATTTAAGAAACTTTATAACTAAAACATTTTATTCAAGGTTTAAGGAAAATACTTAGGAACCTTTAAAATAGAAAAAGGCATTATCATTGATAAAAAACTAGAAGTGAATAAAAAATTATTTCATAATAATATAAATTATTTTATAAAAGCAATTTATTATTAAAAAATATTATTTAGTGCACTTAAAATTTAGTATGGATATGAGAGGTTACCTTAAATCGGGTTTTCTTATCATTAATAATTGGGAAGGTAACACTTTAAAAACATGTTTAACTCTGAAGGAGAAGAATGATAAGATCATGATAAATGTGTTTGTAACAAAAAAAATAATTTAAAATATATACATAAAAATAATAGATAATTTTATTAGGGTATAATGAATTATAGATAACCCTGAATGAATAATTGAGGTTCAGTTAGAATCCAATGCCTTAGGTCCAAAGGTGTTATTCTCTCATTATTAATTACCTGAATAATCAAATTAAGATCATTAATTAATAATTCTATAACATATTATTCAATTAATTGATTTATTATAATGTTAATAATTTGATTCATCATCTTTTTTATTGGTTAAGATGTTCAATTTCATTTTTTGGTAGCGTTTGTTTCCTTGGTTTTCAAGATTAGGTTACTTATATACATGTACATATAAAAATTTTAGATGAGAATGGTTGTCCAGAATTGATGTTATATGATATTTTTGAACATATATAATATTACATGTTTATAAAATTCATTTGGATAAATGAATTGAGGTTAAATCAATAGAAAAAACATTAAAGATAACAGTTTGGGTGAATTGGCAGTTTATTGATCACAAAAAAACTCATTTTGAATTATTAATTAGTATCATACATTAAAATAGATTAAATATTATTAAATAATATATATACATATATTATAGTATGTTTAATCAAAAATAAAATTTTATTACCCTAATTGATCATGGTAATAGAAATTGAAAACTCGTCATCCTTGAATGTGATAAATTAAAACATCTTGGATGTTGTTTTAATTTCTAGTATAAAAGAACAATAAATTATAGATGATAATAAAATATTTCATTATCATAAAAACACTCTAGTAAATGTATGGTAAATGTTTATTCATTACTTTTTTATGAGTAGAGTTGAGGATATATATGAAAAGGAAAGAACTTGAATGAAAAAAAAAAGAAATGAAAAGAGGAAGCTACCTCTTGAATTTATAATCCTCGAGATAATCTTCATGGAATAGGTTTTTTAATTTTGGGGAGAAAAGAAGATCATGGTCATGGGAAAGGGGCTTGGTAACTTATTTAACTAGAAATTTGGAAATTCACCAGGCTTGAGGAGTATGAGGAGAAGAGGTGGTGAGGGTGGTATTTACTATTGAGGAGAGGTAGTTTTTTACCAATTTTTAATTCATTTGGTTATTATTATTCTCAAAAATATTAAATAGTTATGATTAATGAGACTAAGAATAGTTATTAGATCATTTTACTTCAAACCATTAGTTCTTACATCAAACATAACAAATTTAATAGTGTATTTAACTGTTAAAATTTATATACTGTAAATCATAGTATTTTAAAATTCATAAAAAATTAATGTATTTCAAAAAAAGTCACAAAAACTCACCCAAAAAATTTTAATTTATTTATAATCCAAAAAGTAACACCATTTTTCAAAAATAATTTTCTAAATATGATAAAATTAAATTGTTAATGAAAATCATAATTTACATTAGGAATTAATATTTCAAAATTAAAACTACTTTTGTAACACATTGAAAAATTAATTAAGGTCTCATAAAATTAGCTTATAATAATAAGACATAAAAATATTATATTACGAATAAATATTATGAAAATAAAATTTATTAAAATTTATTTAGTTAATCAAAAAATAGTAATTAAATATACATGACATACAAAAATACTAACAATTAATCCAAAAATTTTAAAATATTTATTTACATATACAATGATATAATTATATCATATTGTAACCTATAAGATGGATATATTTTATTTATATATTCATTAGTGAAATTAGTATTACATTGGCTGGTTTACTATTCAGATGGGTCACATTACTATTCTAAGGTTTATGTTTTTATTTCATCAGTATATGTTCATTTACTTCTAGAGATTCCTTTTATTTCAATAATTCATCATTTATAATGATTTTGTTGTGTTATATATTTAATCTTAGGTGATTATACTATATGATATAATTATAATAAAGGAATTCCATTGGTAATACATTAGGTCGTAACATTGATATTTCCTAGTTTTATTTAAATAGATAATCCTTTGTCTTCTGGATTTTTTTTATATTTTCCCTTAAAAAACACAGATGAGGCCAATTTATAATTTTTTGTAAAATATTTTTTTATATAATTTTAATTTTGTTTGACATAATTTATTAATAATTACTAATTTAATTATCCTTCCTTTTTAATAAGACATACATGTTTACTATCTAATTTTATGACAAATACAAGTGCTTTTTTAAAAATAACTTTTCATTCCATTATAGAATGGTATTATTCTCAAGAATTACTCGATGATATTATTATATTATTAAATCTATTTCAACTTGATATGTTAAATATTATTCCCTATTAGGATTTTACTTTTATGATATAATCTATCATTATGAATTATGACCAGTAATATTAAGGATGTGGTTTGATGATACCATTCACTATGTTACTCAAATTGGTTAGTGGTTATGTCTATTTATTGGTGAATTTTATTTAAATTTGTTACAATATTTTTAATATTAATTTATATGATGATTCTATTTCACCGCATTCATATATGGACTGTAGTGGACATAGTATGTGATTGATGGGTCCTCTATATCCCCTCAATGTATCGGGAGGTCTCATGAGATATACTATACTATGTTTATAAACATTTTTTTTATGGAGAATTGGCTGAATCCATGATGATTTGTTTTTGATGTCAGGAATTATGCATTCTATCATTATGATTTTTGTAATTTATAACCCATTTGATTATTCAACTAGTAGAATATCCATTGTTATATTTTATGGTAATTTTTGGACATTATTTAATCATCAACAATTCCTACCATCTTATGCTGAAGATTATGTTTTCATGCCATGTGAATTTAGTTATTATCCATTCCTTATTTTTTATGTTAATTTATGATAGCTTCAACTGTATTTACTTAATTTTATTGAGCATATGAGCTCACCTCTTTCTTATGTTTTTTTCTCAAGATGCGATGATGAGTAGAATGAGTTACATGTATGGATAATCTTGAAATTTAATGATTTTCACAATGGATTTTCTATGTTGTTTTTCCTTTACAGTTTTAATATGATACATATGTATGTATTTGGTTTTAGAAATATACTAAACTATTTGGTCTGTAGGGATGTGTTATCCTTATCATAGTATCAATATAATTATGTAAGGCACTAGCTCTTGGATAATGGGTTTGGGAACTTTATAGTTGGTATTAGTGAAGGTTTGGCGATAACCATAGAAACTTGATTTAGAAAATATTGAATAGAGAATATAACCATGTGACAAAATTTTAAAATAGAGATATAATAATATGTTATAAATTTCTCAAGGTGGATATTTGTCTAGATCATCTTAGACTTACACCCCTTCCTAGACTCTATAATCTGACATGGGACTGAAAAAGATATACATTGGGGAACAACTCCGACAAGTTGGATCAGGAATAAATCAGCACAACCTAATACACGACAACTAGACTTACATTGCACCTATATTGAAACATTAGAGAGGTATGCTTTTGATAATTCACATTTTTTAAACAAACCATCTTGATGCTTTTAAAAGAAAATATATCCTGAATGAAACAATATTTAGTATTATGAGATTAGTTATGCATAAATTTCCAACAAATTTTTGTGCATTGATAGTTCTATATTATGAAATATGAATTAATCCTAATTTACTATATCAAATTTTTTTATAAATGATTCCTAGTAGATGTAAGGGAAACTGTATCAACCAACATATTCCATGTAGGGATTTCCCTAATATGATAGATATTGATATTGGAGTAGAATCTACAACTAGAGTAGAGTAATATATAACTATATTGAAAAAACATACATAAGTAATGTGTAATATATCTACCTATTTGGGATGAATGTGATATGGTTGGACATAATACCCCAAACATGGGTATACATAACTTTTAGCATATATAATTAGTCAAACAGAATCCTCCTCGGGTTGAACGACATGAGAGTGGTTTGAAAAGTAATGTTGCAGGTGAGAAACATTAACGATGTCATGCGTAGACCAGTACCTATGAGGTTACTAAAACTGATAGTTAACCGGCCCGACTCACTCCAAAACATCAAATGGATCAATTTATCTTGGAGAATGCTTCCCCTATCTCCTAATCATATTGGGTCCCAACCATGTTGTGACACGTAAGAAAACATGATCTCTAACATTGAACTCAAAAGTTCCTCTTCATTGATCAACATAAAATTAATGGTGGGATTGTCCAGTATCTATCCTCTTCTGAATCAACTATACCTAGTCAGTGTTCTCCTGGATAAGATGGGGTCCCCAAATAGATTCCTTTCCTGCCTTCCATCCAACATTGGGGTGATCAGCAAGGCCATTCATACAAAGCATCACTAGGTACCATCTATATAATTTCTTAAAAACAATTATTGTAGGAAAACTACATCAGGGGTATGTGTCTCTCCCAAGAACCCCTGCAATCTAGGATACATGCTCAAATAATTTCATCCAAAACCTGAATCGTGTGTATAGACTGTCCATCTGTCTGGGGATGGGAAGCTATTCTCCAAAGTACCTGTGTACCCAAAGCCCTCTCTAGTCTCTTCCAGACAGGGGAAGTGAACCATGCATCCCTATCAGAAATGATAGAATGCATAACCCCATTCAAACGTACAATCTCTTTGATGTAAAACTTTAAAAGATCATCAAAACTGAAGTTTTCCTTGATTGGAAGAAAATCTGAATCCATCGTGAGTCTTTCAACAATAATCCATAAAACATCATTTCCATGATGAGAACTAGGTAAACTCGTCATGATATCCATCACGCCATCATTACACTTCCACTCAGGAATGGATAATTTCTATAATAGCTATATTAGTCATTGATTCTATACCTTCTCTTATTGATGGGTTGATCATCTCCTAACAAAATCAAAAATATCCTTCTTCATGCATGGGCAATAATAATAACAATAAAGGTCTTGACACATCTTGGTGACACCAAGATTAACTTCCCACACTTAATAATGAAACTCTAAAACAAATCTCTTCATGTATGTCTATTAAAAAACATACACTTCCATGAAAACAGAAAACCTCTTCCTAACCTACCGTCCACCTGGGAGTAGATTCCTCACCTGATACACTCTCTAGTAGGACTAGGCCTTTAGAATATGATATATGCCTCGTTAACAAACGATCCAGTAGTATAGAGGTAACAGCTAAAAAATAAAGATATGTCTGCCCCAGATTATCAAACACCTCTAAATGCATCTTATAGTATAGATAAATAAGCTTCCACTCATAGCTGGACTCCTGATGTACCTGTATCTATGTCCTCTTTCTCAATGAATCAGCCACCACGTTTCCTTTCCCCAGTGTGTAGGCATGATCAATGTCAAAGGACTAAAGGTAATAAATCCACCTTCACTGTATCAAATTCAGATCTCTTGGAGTAATGACATACTTGAGGATTTTATGGTCAGTGTCTGGAACAAAATTCTCTCCCAAAAGATAGTGTGTCTAACCATGAAAATCATGTACAACTACAGCCTACTCGAGATTATGTGTCAGGTAATTCCTCTCTAGTTTCCTCAACTTCTGAGACCCTTACACAACAACTCCTCCCCCCCACATAAGCACTACTCCATGTCTGATACATAATGCATCCCATTAAATGGTTTAACTCTTTCCTGACTATGGAAAAATCATTATCGGTACTGGATTCTATCTCTATTTTATCTCTTTAAAGGATGAATCACATAAATCTATACACAAGTACTTTTTACCATTTTTAGTCAGGTATGAAAGTGGTGCTGATAAGAATGGAAATTCCTAAATAAAGCTCCATTAGTAACCAAAAACCCCCAGGAAACTCTATAACTTAAATTCATTCTTCAGAATCTCCCATGAAACTACTGATCTCACTTTCTCTGGGTCTACTACTACTCCTGTCTCTGAGATGAAATGACCAAATAAGTTAATCTGGTCCATCGAGAAGAGGAATTTTGAGATCTTGGCATATAATTTATGCTCTCTCAGTGTACATAATATGATCTCCTGATGAATGTCATGGTCATGTTGAGTGTGAGATTACACCAAGAGAACTTTTATGAAGACTACCACAAATGAATCCAAGTATGGATGGAAAAGTCAGTTAATTAGTTCCACGAAAACTGCATGCGTGTTCCTGAGACCATATGGCCTAACAAAATACACATATAGGCCATAACTTTTCTGAAAGGCTGTAAGAGTTATATTTGATGGTATAACATGAAAATGATAATAACTAGATCACAATTCATTCATCATGACCTCTCGAGCTCCTAAAAATTAATCAAAGAGGCCATCGATCCTCGAAAAGGGATATCAGTTCTTGACCTTCGACTGGTTCAACTTCCCAAAATCCACACATTGTCTGAGGGTACCATCCACTTTCTTCCCAAAAAGGATAGGTGAACCCCAAGAAGGAGTACTGGGATAGATGATTACCATTTCCTACAACTCCTATAACTACTTCTTGATCTCTTTTAATTATGGTGTAGCAATCCGATAAGGAGTAATGGAACCAAGTTCCACTCCTAGCACAAGCTCAATGGGGAAATATACCTATCTTTATAAGGGTAAAAATGATATGTTGTATTAAAATACATATCTAAAATGATACAACACTGGAAAAAATTCCATCTGTAATGTCCTCTGGTCATCTAGATATAAACTAGTTATTTGGGATGTAATTACTCACATCCCATGATGATCGGGTCCGTCACTGGTCACATGTACGTACCAGTTTCCCTTTTGTAGAAAGGACATTCCCTCTGGTGACATGAAACTCAACCTACGACAACAGAAGTAAACACAATCCTAATAGGTGACCAACCAGTCCATTCCATGATTGAAATCGATGCCTCTCATCTCTATGACAGAGAGGTCCCATGAGAAGTGGCACCACCAAACCTCAAGAGGGAACTCCTTGCACTTATGTTCACTAGCCATCATAATCCACAATAATGTTTATAACATCATAACTTTATAAAAATTAATGATGTATATTCAAAAACACTTCACAACGACAACATATTTAAAATTATGAGAAGTCCCTATAAAAAAAAGAGCAGAAGCTAATACTGAGGAAAACAGAATCGTACCTCTAACCATATAGGATCTGGGATCCTGCTCATTCTGAGTATGTTCCACCGAAAAATTTTGAATTGTACCACGAAACTATGACCCTTCCCAAGTTAGTTGAGTAGATCCACCCCATTGTCGCTAAATACCTAACGTATGGCTCCTATATCCACGACCACCTCCTCATCCTGATGAACACAAATTTCTTTGCTGATGAGAAACATTTAGTCCTCCTTCTAAATGTGGAGTCATAAAATATTACTACTCATTCACTGTAGGTGAAAACTGCTTGCACAAATAATGAATATAACACATCTTTCTGCAAAATATGCACTCAACTAGGTCTCTCGGGCACTACAATCTGATGTACCTACTCTTGCTGCACTTGTATCAAACAACTTGGATACCAGAAGAAACATCTTGTGAAATCTCCCTATATTGCTTCCTGCTATCAGTCTAAAGAGTTCCAACCCTTGATGTTGAAAAACCCTGGCTCACAGCTCTTAACTCCCTCAGATTACAGTCAGTAATTAGTGCCTAATATACTGCAGTAGTCACCGAAGTCAACCTGAACACATTCACATATGATTGGATGCCGTACCTAAGACCACCCTCAAATAGCCTATCCAGTGATAACTCTTCATGTCCCAAAATAGGTGATAAGTTCTTAATCTCTATAAATTAAGAAGATTAATCTACCACTGAATGATTTCCTTGCTCCAAATTCATGAACTCACAAGCTCGATCATTCATAAACATATCTACGTAGAAGTAAACATAGATGTTCCTCTGAAACTCTTCCCAAGACATATCCTGATGACAACCTACCTTGTCAGATGAAATCCCACCATATCAGGGATGAATATCATAGTATGTACATTGTCAGCTTCACCCACCTCTCAGGAAGTGTCTCTAAATGCTCAGAGATAGAAATAATAGACTCCAACCATGACTCTACAACATGTGGTCCTCTATACCTTGATAAAGTGGGAGGATGCTACTACTGGAACACCCGCGTAAACAATTCCATAGAGGGTTAGGATGCGGTGCTCCCTGAAACGACTGCATCATCTTAAAAAATCCTTCACATGACTATTCTACATCACCTTCTTCTGTTATAACAGATTGTTCCATGATGGGAATGACCTGAGGATCTGATGGTAGTCCATGATCTACCATTTCTCGGGTCTGTTCATCACCATGTACCTTGTTTACAACCATAGGACGTCTTGACATCAGGACTTTGTAAGTTCATGTGCAGAACTTAGTTCAAGATTATCAAGGACATAAACATAGAAGTTCATGAATGGAGATGGACCAAGATACCATACATGTTTTACAGTAGAGGGTTAGATGACCTATATAACTACCACACAACATGTTCCAATATGTTTTTAACATGGTTTTTTTCCACATCCAACTTGGTCGTGTAACACCCCATACACACGGCGTGTTAATCATGAGACACATCATGCACTTGAATATTCCCTCATACCCATGTACTCTCACATGGCTAGAATTTCCCAGTTCTACCATTAGAAAACTACATGATGTGAATTCTCTAGACACATGGTGTACCACATAAGTTTCATCCACCCATGTCATTAGTCACACAGTCAGATACAAGATTTATTACTACATTTTATGTATAAGAGAGAAACATAATGTAAATCCTATGTTTCATCCACCCATGTCGTTAGTCACACGATCAGATAAATGTCAGAATACCGCATGACATGTACTACAGATACATGGTGTGTTCTAACAAAAGATTACGAACCCCGTGTGTTTGCTCACAAAGTTAGTCACACAGTCAACAACTGCATTGCGTGTAAATTTGATACACATCATGTACATAAGAAAATTCATTTCTTTCATAACAGAATAACACATGGCTTGTGTTTATAACATCACACACTGTGTTTTCTGGGTTTCTGAACAGTAAGCCTCTAAAACTTCTATAAAACCCTTCAAAACATAAAAATTTTCAATATAATTCCATGTTCTAATCTGTGATAGCCCATTCTCCCCAGGAATAAAATTTTGGAATCCTTAATCATATCATATTAACAAAATTCAATTTATGTTCAAACATGATCCACCGAATTCTGATCCCAAAGGGCCCATAACACCTCAGGGACCAAAGATTGGAATCAATCCAAATAAAACATTAAATATAATAATACCTTAACAAAGATAAGGCATTTATACTATGGAATATATCACCACAATATGCATATTTACCAAGACATCTATCATAACAACATGCAATCATTAGTGTACTCTAAATGGAATTACAAGAATGCATGACATGTGATATCTAGAAAGTTCTTATATGATTAATGAGATAAAATACCCTCATCTTATTGGGATTCAATATAAATAGAACCACAATGATATCAATAATAATATCACAAAACAAATGAATCACCCAATGGTGAAATGAAATAATCTGTAAAAATTGTAAAACCATAAAAATTGAAATATTCAAGGAAACTAAGATTTTACCTATACACAGGGTAGCTACTCTCAAACATAGCTTATTACCAACTACCCATTCCTTCCTATCCCAGTCTATATGCTCTAAATAGTATGGAAAAGAAGAAAAAGAAACCTCCTATGATACAACTTTCTAATGTCCTGCATCTGGGTACCACCCAAAAGATCCCCACCCTCGGTTGCTAACATGACCTCAAGCATATTTCCCCAAACTAAAGAGGCTGCAAAATAGAAGCAAGGGAAATGGTTTGATAATGGGGAAACTATTCCTCCATTGGTAGAGTATACAGAGCAGAAAGAAAGTAGTAAACTATAGCAGATGTTGTAATACCAAACAACATAAATAAACAACAGAAATAAGCAGTAGAACACAAAAATTAAATCCAACAGAAGCCAGAATATATATATATATATATATATATATTTACTTATGATGAATGGAATATGTATCTAAAAATTAAAACAATTCACAATGGTAGAAAGGAAAATAGAAACCAATATACAAAGGAACAAGTAAACGCCAGCAGCATCGCAAGCCTCAGCTTGGTCCCATGCTCTCCAGCTCCAACTACAATCATGTACCTAATGAGGAATGGTGATTTCCCTTTTCTATAGGTACAAACATGTAATCTTTTTTGGTCCAAAACATGACCCAAATAGGGTGTGAGGTGAATCCTAATAGAAAACCACCAAAATATCTTTGCCTAACTATCAGTGAATATATATAGAAGGATATATGTAGAAATGATGAAAAAACTATGAATTACTCAAAAGTAAACAATCATAGAGTTTTCAATTACATTCATTTACAATTATTATTCATCCTTTTAAACATGTAAAATCTATATATAGCCTAAGATCTATATCCCATGTGTAATAGTAAAATAACCAGTGTCTTATAAAAATATCTAAACAATTAATGTAAGACCGAGTCCAAGTTAGTGCATTGGATTAGTAGACTAGTGACAACCTTGAAATTATTCAATAAGAACCGTTAGGGAAAGTTAACATAGTCTAATACCCCTTGTCTAACATGAAAACAATTTATTTAATAATGAAAATCTGGGAAGCTCTCACGGTCTACACCATTTGGCCTAACATTGTAATAAACATTCAAAAACAACCACCTAGTCAGCTGTCACGATCAATACCCCTTCATCAACATAGCATAAATAAATAATAAACAACCACCAGGGAAGCTCTCACCGTCTAAAACCCTGGGATGATGACCACCTGCAATCTCTCACAGTCAATACCCCAAGGTCATCATAATAGTAAAGCATATATACATGACCCTACCTCAGGAAGACCTCACTTTAAAATTCCCCTTGGTCAAACATACACAAGTCATATCATATGTATCTCATATAATCAATCAAACTATATCCTAAGAAATTTAAGGCAAGGAAAAAAAGGTATGCCTCATAGGAAACCTAGAACAAACAGTTATGAACTATAAATCAAGTGAAATTCACCCATGGGGTGTCCTAAAAAAGGTACTTAGCCTTACACATAAGCAAAAGCCCATAATCAAAAAACCAATCCATACCAGATAATAAACATGGTTAAGCATCAAAACATGAAATACCACAAACATGGGTATAAAACACTTTTAGCATATATAAACCGAAGGAAAACAAAGAAAGGTAAACACCACATACTTCGATGTCTCATGATCGATACACATGAACGTATTCCCCTGAATCATCTAATATCCACATAGATCTAAAAAATGTGAAAAAAACCCAACCATGAATAACTCAAAAGAGAAGAAGAATCAGGAATAAAGTATCAAAAGGTTTTTAGAGCTCACTAGAGATATTCTAAAACACCAGACGACATCTCAATAGAATCTCAGACAGATAATCAAGAGGGATTTGGAGTTTTTGTCCATTCTGTCACTCTCCTATAAGAACCACTACCAAAAGAAGGTGTTTACAAAGATGAGACATGACACCACTTTATTTATCAATTAAAAATAAAATTACACGTCATGTTCATTTAATTCACAAGCTGTGTATTAGGATCATCCATATTTAGACCTATGTAGGTCATCCAGGCCATCACACGACCATGTACTTGGCCATTACACGGCCAATATATGACTATATACAGAAAATGGGTACAAGGAGTGTACTCATTTTTACATGGTGTGTAATTTTTAAAATAACCTCATTTCTTCATTTTCCTAAAAAAACATCCTGAAATCAAGATCAATAGCGGAAATGGATATCAGGGTTCTTACAATCCTCTATAGTGATAAGTTTAGATTTCTATTGACTTATTACTAGATGAAATTCAAATATTAAATACAGCTTATTAAAGGTATATTTTGTAATTATTGGAGGTGAAGAAACAATTGCAGGAGTTGAGAAGTAAGTGTTTTATTATCCAAATTGTTTCTCCATTGGGAACCCCAATTATTTTTGTTATAATGAATTACTTATCTATAGTATAGGTAGATAAAACATAAAAATAAATGATATTAAAATAAAGAACATGTATCATATGCCTCAAAATGATGATTTATTTGATCAACATTACAGTGATCAATATTTTTAGAAGACTAACGTTTGATTTGGATATAATCAATTGTGTGTAATGATTGAAGATATTCCAATGAAAAAATTTCGATCCAGGGGTGGACATTGTGAGTTTATAGTAACCCCATTTGGACATACTAAAGAACAACATGTTTTTATGGATCTAATGAGAATAGAAATCTAGTAATATCTTGATTATTTTTTGGGTTATTTATTGAAGATATCATGATATATTCCAAAATATATTAAGACATTGAGAACCACTTGTGGATTGTTCTGATGACTATTTGATGAAATGAGTAATATGGGATGTTTAGCCTGTGTGAATTCTGGATTCCAACAGTTTCTTTTCTTGGCCATTTTCTCAATAAGGATGGAATCTCAGTTGATCTTGTGATGACAAATGTAGTTCTATAAATTCATATAGCTACAAGCATAACCAAGGTACATAATTTCATTGGTTTAGCATGATACTATCAATGTTTCATTGAATATGTTTCCTAATTATAAAACAATTTATCCAATCATACTCATAAAATGGATTAATTCATATGAACAAAATAATGTGAAGAGTTTTTTGATGAATTAGAGAGGATATTAAAGAATACCACGACTGTGACACTACTTTCAGCAAATGGTGGATTTGTGATTTATAGTGATGAATCAAAAAGGGGACATAGTTGTGTCTTTATATAGAATGATAGAGTTATTCCCTATGTATCAAGGAAGGAATAATCTCATTAATAGAACTATCCAACTCAGGATATTGAGTGATAAATAGTAATATTTTCTTTGAATATATGTAGACATTGTCTCAATGGTGATCATTGTGACATTTATATAGATCACAAAAGATTGAAATATATATTCTCACAAAAATAACTCAACACGTTGAAAAGAAGATAGCTATAGATAATCAATGATTATGATTGATCAATACACTACCTCTCTGTGATGTCGAATAAGGTTGATGATACATTGAGATGGAAGCATCATGGAGTTCTGAATGAAAAGTGGATTTATAAGGATAATGTGCACATTGATCTATGAAATATGGATATGGGAATTAACTAAGAAGGTGAGTCAACATTGAATTTTCAATTGGATTCCTGAAAAAAAAATTATTGGAATAGACATAAAATTTCTAAGTTATATGATGAGAATCATCAAATGAATATTTAATCTATGAATGATGTGATGTTTGGAGACATCATGTATGAGGATGGAATTATTAGATTTTGCAAGAGGCATTGTGTTACCTCTATTACTAATCTATACCAGAGTTATCCAATGATGATCATAGTTCAAATTTTCATATAAACCATAGATGCACTATAATGTATAGAGATTTTATGGTACATTTATGGTAATATAATATGAAGACAAAAATTTCTGATTATGTATCGTGATTTTTAGTTTGACAACAAGTGAATTCTGAAATACAACATCCTAGTGGATTCCATAATCCTTTTACTTTTCCTAAATGAATATAGAATGAAATTACTATGGATATTTTCATTGGGTTGGAATAGAAATCACTAAAAATATTGATTCAATGTTGGTAATTTTCGATTGACAAGACAAATATGCACATTATCTCGCAATAAGGGATGAATTTCCACTAGAGCGCCTTGCACGAATCTAAATTAATGAAATTGTAATACTTCATGGAGATCCTATTTTATTTCTGTTTGATTATGATCCAAAATTTACATAATAAATATGGAAAAAAATTTATAATATTTAGACACCAATAATCAATTGGGTAAAACTTATCACCCTCAAACTGGTGGGAAATCATAAAGAACCATTCAAGTATTATAAGATAAGTTCATATCACCCCACATTACTCCATGGTATGTGGGATAAATATTTACCATTTTAGTGTTTTAGTAATGTAATACGTTCCATTAAAGTATTATAATGGAACCATATTAGTCATTGTATGGAAAGAGATTGCATACTCAAAATTGTTTGGATGAAGTTAGTGAAATGAAACATATAGGCCAATAGCGTGTAGAGTAAAAAACATAAAGGGAATGATTATTAAAAACCATATCATTGTATATCAATGTAGTCAAAATATCTATGTTGATAATTGAAGGAAGATTTTGGAATATCAAGTGGTGGATCTTGTTTTCATGAATGTATCTCTATCGAAGGATGTTATATGATTTGGAATGAAATGAAAACTAAAAACTAGGTACATTGGTAATTTCTAAATCTAGGAGAGAATTTAATATATGGATTATTGTTTTCTAATTCCACTTATCCATTTTAAAGTACAAAATGTGTTCCAAAAAATATTTGATAAGGAATTACATGCCTGAACCAATGTATTTCCTCCCATCTGATGGAATAGAATTAGAACCTGATTTATCTTGATGTGGAGAGACTATCCAGATTCTGGAAACTTGATAGTAGGTGTCGAGGAATTGGATGAATCGATTGGTAATAGTACCGGGTAAAAATCCTAAAATTGAAGAGGTGGAATGGGAACAAGAGGAAATTATGATGAATAATTACCCAAATAATTTTATGAGGTGACACATAGGAATGTTTGTGTAATTTTTTAGGAGGGTATGTTGTAACACCCCAAAGGACATATGGTATGTCACTTTTAAAATTTATAATCTTTGATAGTTTATGCATTACAGAACACCAGGTTTAATATTGTAACATATTATAAAATATGACAATTAGAATAGTAATTTGACCATTATGAATAGTTATATGACAAATTTGATAGCAATGTCACCCATAAATGTATAAAAAAACTAGGTATCATATAAATGAAAATATTGTATATTTATTTCATGGAGAATGTAAATAAATGTTTTAAAAATGATAAATAATGTGTTTCGTTTTTTATATGACATAAATTTTAAATTAAAAATTTTCTATGTAATATATTGATTTAAATGAATATTAATTTCAAAAAAATAAATTCATATATTAATATTTTGTTATTTTATTATTATTGTAAAATTTTATGGGACCCTAATTATGTTTTCAATGTTTCATGAAACCAGTTATCATTTAAATATAAGTATTTTTTGAATAGAGCATAACTTCAAATAAAAAAAATTTATATTGAGTAAATTATATTCATAAAATGGATTTCAGTTTCGAATTCTACAAATCAAAAAGCTGTTAGGGTGATTTTTTTTGGATTTTTCAATAATAGGTCAATATTTGGTGAATATTAAAATATGGGAATATATGGTATAAATACATTATAAGTAAAATTCACTATGTGTTGAGTCATTACTAATGAAATCACCATAATCTGAAACTCCCCTATAATTATTTTCATAATCATAGTGATAATTATCAATCAATTCATATTATTTAGACATAATAATAATCAAATGAATAAAATATTCAAAACACATCTCTCTCCTCCAATTCATATACCACCCCTCACCACCTATTTCCCTAACACCTATTAAACCTTGAAACTTGTACAATTTATGAACAATACTCTTTCAAATACTCTTCCCTACTTCTAAGAGGTTATTGTCTTAATAAATCATCAAAAACCAATACCTTATAAAGGTTATCAAGGATAAGAATTCAAGAGGTAAACACATATTTCATATATCTTAATTTCATATATTTACTTATTCTTCCATCAACTCCCCTTATCCATGTTAGATGGTCACTCAAGAATCAATTATATACAAGAATATTATTGGTCAATCTGTGTCATAGTTGTGGACTATACTATCTAAATTATACTCACACAAGAACTTGAGATGAGAAGGGTGTCTGAAAAATGATGGATTTAAAACAAAAATGCTCGGTCAAACTATTAGTGTAGTTTGACCACCTAATTTCCCAAGATGTTGTATAGGTGTTGGTGTGTTGAAATTTAGGATGAAATTAGAAAAATGTGAAAGGGTGGGAGGAAAATCACATCATCATTTTCCTTATACTATTTTTTTTATTCAAACAATGAAATCATCATCTATAAGGTTCCAATTTATCTTTGTTGTGGGAAATGCGTTTTCATTTTTCAATTCCACCATAAAGGTGTTCATAAAAAAATTAATGTTTAAACCATATTATAATATATGTATTAAAACTTATTTAATGTTATATAACCATTATATTTACATTATATTAATTAATGAGACAAAACTATTTTGCGATGATAAAAACCCACCCAAAAAATATAATCGATTATCACTAAAGCCTTATCTAATGATTAATACTAATAACAAATAAAAAATGATTTATATAAACAATTAACCCTTTGTATGGTCATAAATAAAAAATAATTTTAATCCTAGATAAATATTCCAAGTTTACATGAACTTTGAAATAAGTATTAATGTAAACCAATCATGAAATCCATGGAAAAGAACACTCTCAAAGAACAGAATTATATATTATAACTCTTCAAAATACCATAAATGATCATAAAAAGTATATACAATATAAGAAATTATGAAAATTTTCTGAATTAAATGATTGATAAATCAAAGTTCATTATACAGGATGATACGTGCAAGTGCGTAACACTTTTTGAAATAATGTAATGGGTTTCTCATCACAATTTTATTAATATCAGTTATTCCTTACTCACTACTATTTCCTATTAGTGGTGTATTTATAATAAACTTTGATATATCATATCTTGATTATATTAATAATAATGGTATTTATTGTTTCATTTTATGTTTATTAATTTTATGGGGAATATAATTTGACTGATTACAATGTGGTATCAGTATCTTCCGGAACCTCCAATTTCCTTTCAGGTTACACATTCTCTCTTTTTACCCCAATGTAATTATTCATTGATTTTATAAAAATCTTATTTATTATGTGTATATTTTTAAAACTTATGTATCCATATCATTTATTTTTTCATTACATTATGGAAAAAATATATTTTTTATGTTTCTCTTCTAAATAGTTCTGAATAAGAAATACCAATTATAGGGAACTTTCCAATTTGATATCCCTTTTAAAAAAAACTCCATTATTTATTTTAAGATAAAAATATAATTATAAAACCACCCATTTAATCATGAAATATTAACAAATATATTTCCTTTTTATTTATATAATTATACTTTTTTCTTCTATAAATATTCTTTTATATTTTTAGTTAAACCGCACTGAAGTGGTATATTTCTAAAGTTTATAAAAAATTATTTTTAAATTTTTTTCACATTATTTGGACAAAATTTACGTGTCAATAATAATTTCATTGTACCTCCATTTTTATTCTTGGATATACACGTTTACAATTTAATTTTGTGATAAATATAATGGAATTTTCCCAAAGTAGTATTCTTTCAAAAGTAAAATTGCATTTGTCTCATGAATTCCACAAGGACTTTATTAGAGAATTTTCAACTATTTCAACACCATTTGTTGAATCATATGATTAATTGGGATTGATATTTTATGATATCATCTATAATATTATTTTATAATCAATATGACTTTGGATTTTATATTGTGTTACCATTCACCATGTTACTTAGAATGGTTAGAGATTACATTTATTGGTTGGGAAAAATTATTTACATTTCATATTATTGTTTTAATATGAATGTATATGTTGATTTTGTTTTACCCATTTCATATGAGAAATTAATTGTAATTATTAATTGAGATATGGGTCCCTATATAGACCATTGATTCATTAGTGGGTCTTATGATACATACTAGGCTGTCTTTTTACCCATTTATGTACAATCTCTTCTCTGAAACCTTGAATGAATGTTTATCAGGTTCGACATTATATGTCCAATCATTATGATATTACTTTTCTTTATAATTCATGTTATTATTAAACATGTAGAATATCCATGGTTATGTTTGACTATTATTTATAATTATTTAATTAATTCATCCATAATTCCTTCCATATTTTTCTCAATATTATGTTTTAATTTCTTGTGTTTTAGTTATTCAACATTCCATGAGGTTTATGTTTATTTATGATAGCATATATTGTATTTATAAACTGTAACGATCATATAAAACCACAACTTTATTATGATTTTTTTCCCATTGGATGAAAAGACCAATATTATAAATGAATTGTAGGGATAATCTAGTTTTTTTAGGGTGTTCTCAAAGGAGTATCAAGTTAGATTATCCTTTCAAGTTGTAATGTATAACTTATGTATGTATCTAGTTTGAAAAATCTACTAAACAAATTGGTACTATGTGATGTGGTCTCTTGGTAATAGAACTAATGTAATTATGTAAGGCACCAGGTCTATGATATTAGGGCCAGGGTATTTAAACTAAGTGTGGTTCAGATCGATGAATTAAAATGAATCATTTCTATTGAAATATGTATGGTAAATTTATATAATCACATGGTTTACAAGATATTATGGATTTTATTAAACTATGATACAATTGACATGGATTTAAGATACAATAATTAAATATTGGAACATACATCATACTGTATATTTTCATTAGTGGATTAAAACTAATTATAATTATCCTAAATTTGGAAATGAGCCAAGAAACGTTAGTCTTGCATAATATAAAGATGGGATCAATCCATTTGGTGTAAATTGATGTACTTATAGTACACGGCATCTCATGATGGTAAATTATAACATTCCATGATGGTTATGCATGAAGATAAGAAAAATTATGTTTTCAATTCTAATAACTCAAACAACGAAATTCATTAATGATATTGATGTCTATTTGGATAAATTAGTCTAATATCGGAAATTAATTTTCGATAGAGGTTTTACAATGTGTGACTATCACATAAATGAAGGTTTTTCATTGAGGGTCATTTTTTATGGGATGATAAATGTATTTCCCGGTTATGAAATTTTATTAGGATATAGAATTAAAGTTTTATTAGGGTGTCACATTTTTCATGAATACACACATTCAGTTTGAGTGAAACTTTCCTGGATGATTTGGTTTTTAGGAAATAGGAACTTTTTAGCTCAAAGACGTAAATAATGATCTATGATGACAACATTATATGGGAATATCGAACATTGTAGAACTCCATCTCCACTAAGGGGAGATCGAATGTTTGATAATGTTAAATATATTTCCACTATTTTAGGTAAAACTTTTTTGAAACCCTATATGAAATCTTTTTCGAAGAACAGATCACCATTGTTTGAATAACCGTATTAGAGTTTTTTTGTACATTAGACATTTTCTTACATCAGGTATGCATCAAAAAATATATTTGATAGTGTTATTGGAATACAACTAAATGTTCTAGAAAAAATGAAAGGTAATATAAAGGCTAGATTTTACATGCATGGAATGAGTATAAGGGATGATTTGGAACCAGAGAATGGTAATTTGGTATAGTTTTATTCCTCAAATTGAATAAACTCTATAAATACTATAAAAATTGAAAATTTTCATTTCAATTAATAAATTAAATGTTTTAGTAGGGTATTTAAAATATCCAGAACATCATGAAAATGATTAATTTGATGTTATGGAGACTAAAATAATTGGATATTCATGTTTTCATTCAAGATATGATCGATTTTTCTTTCCATTTCATTCCACCTAAAAATTTGTGGCAAACAATAACCAGAATATACTTATTTCTAAAATATATATTTATTAATATTATAGATATGATGATATCGGAAATCATGAATAAGGAGGTTTTAGTCATGTTATTTGAATTAGTGATTCACTTAACATCACAATTATTAGATATATTGTTACATATAATGGTTCAAATATTTAGATATGTTCAATAATATTGGTCATATCCATTACATATGGATGTACCCCATTGAATGATATATGAAGATTTTGAAATGGTATGTCATGAATCAAATTTGTAAAGAAGGTTGTATTGAACAACGATATATTGTTGAAGAACCTATTGAATTGTGTACCGATTGCCTATCATAAGTTGAACGAATTGGTCTCCCAAATTCACTTCACATTGGATTTTATTATGGGATAAGGGATTTCTAGAAGAGATGTGGTTACAATTACCTTCATGGAGCAAGGAAATCTTATCTTTACATTTTACATTATATCGACCCCAACCCTAGTATCTTGGAGCCGGTTCCTTACTTTGTTACATTGGTAATTATCAAATATTTTAATCCCAAATGTCTGATTTGTTTAGAAATTTTTTATGCCAAATTCTTTACATGAACCATACATTTCAATTTGAAATACAATTTAAAATATATGAAATCCTTTGATAGCTCTAATATTCTCCCACCACAACCATTCATATCTATCATAATATATATCTTCGCATCCTGGGAAAAATAAAACATAATAAAGTTGTTATATTTGATACAATGTAAATGTAAGTGTAAAACATATGCTATTATGAATAAATACACACAAATATTAAGGAAAGCTGAATAACTGAAATACATGTAATTTAAACATATCTTTAACATAGTATGGGTAAAATAAGTAATACAATATAAATAATTACATGATATATAAAACATAACCATGGATATTCTAGTAGTTAAACTATTACATGGAATATCAATCACTGTTCTCAAAAGGGGGAATTCATAATGTGAGACATCAACAACATACCATCAAGGTATCAAAAAAGACACCATACATAAATAGGTAAGACTTCTGCAAATTCCCAAATTATATTTTCTCATTCAACATGTCATTGCATCAAGGGGATATAGTAGGACCCACTCATTACATACTTTGTATAACGTATTCCTAATATGAAAAGGATGAAATTTAAACAACATAAGAATTATTATTTAAAAAGTTTTTATGAAATAAGAATACTTTAACCATAAATGATGAATTGTATTAAATAGCACATCCATTATCAAACTGATCATAAACCCTTCAATACAATAAGTTCTAAGGAATCATTATACATCAAACTAAATGAATAATATTCTCTAAAAATGATGTTGACATAGATGAATGAACTTCAAAAAAATCATTAAAAGTTCTTGTTAAAAATAATTCTTTTTTACTTTTAAAAAATTAATATGAAAGGCCATGAAATTTTAAACAGATATATTTTTAATGAAAATAATCTCCTAAACCTGAAAAGGCATCTTTAATAAACTATGGTGTTTTGACGTTGGAAAAAAGTGTTCATTCTATATAATTTAAATGAAGACATTTGTTACATATTTTTGTGATAAATTAACAATGTACAATGTTTGGAAAATGAAAAAATTATTCTTCTCAGAACATGCTATAAAAACTCAAACATGGGTAAAAAGAAATTAAATATTATATGGGTAATTGTAAAAATATATTGTAATATATTTTTATGAAACCTATTCATGGATGATAAATATTCCCCGTTATATTCTTACATATAAAAATCTTAAATAATATTGAGATTGAAAAATTTACCATTACCTAGTACTTTCACAACCCGTCCCCCGGGGCCCGCATCGTAACTACCCCAAGCCCACCTTCCCTGGTCCAGGGGGTGGTGACTAGTACCAAAGGTGTAATTCCCCAAAATTGAGAAGGTGTTGCCTTTATAAATTGTAAACACACACAACCAGAGTACAAGCGGAAGCAAACACTAAGTAAAAGCTGTATAACAAGTATACTGAAAGTAAAGGGGGATAGAATACCAGACCAACTGTAATGTACAAATACCACTGAAAGAAAGTACAACTAAAAAGGGACAAACAGCTGAAAGGTGAAAGAAGCTCCTAGATCGTCCTCTGGGGTTCCTACATGAAGGGTATATATATATGGCCTCCTCAGTACTCCACATACGTCAGACACCACCATGTACCGATACGTAGTAAGGTCCTCCTCCAGGTATTGTCCTGTCCTGGTGCTCTCGGCCTTCGTCAGTGTTGTCCGTCATCTGCATCCAACACATTGATGTGCTGGCATATCCCGTGCAGGGGTGAGTATAACGATACTTAGTAGGGACCCCGAGACCCTCAAGGTATCACAAAATCTAACAAGGATAAACCACAAAGTATGATTTCAATGGATAACCATTACTTATGTATATGCCCATACATATACCTAAGTTATCAAGTAACCCATCTCAATAATGAAGAAAACTCAAAGGTCATTGACTCAGCTCAAACCAGGTTTTCATTATCAAAACCAAAGATGATGGATAAATCCACCTATGTCGATTATAGTGGCCATGTCGCGACTCCGAGTCGCTACTCACTAACCTTAGACTGTTGAGGTACTGCTCGAGTCGAGTACCATGAGTCTACTACCAAACCGGGCACTCCGTCCGCTGTGTGTCTGCCGCCAAACCGGGCTATCCCCCTAGTAGCTGTCAGAGGTACACCTCTTATCGAGTACTGTGGGTCTGCTTCTGAACCAGGCACTCTATCTATTGTGGGTCTGCAGCCAAACCAGGCACTCCGTCCGCTGGGCTAGTCGAATCACTCCGAGTCGAATCCGTCAAGCAGTCATCCGGTCGACATCTACATGGTCTTCGCACTCCGTCTGCTCATCTCTAGGAGGATCTACACCACGAGATACCGGTCGATACTCCAAGTGTCATGAAGTCTCAGGTGGAAGTATCTCAAAGGACCGCCATGTCATAGGGGTCTCAATGCAACAGATGTAGCGTCTATCGGACGCCCGGTCTGTGAGTTATTAATATTTTAGTCCCGGGGCCCGGTTGGATTCATGTACGAACCAACCTGACCATGACTCAACTATACCCCAAACTCTAGTGGGGTATACTCAAAGGGATGGTTATGCTCCAAGAATACCGATGCCGATGACGGTTCGTCTAACAGACGCATGGTGCCAAATATATGGCCCAAGGGGTTAAAGGGTCGGTAATGGGCTCGGGTATGGTCCGACCCGGTCGGACCGACACGACCCAACCTCGTCTGGGCCGACCCAGTCTGGGTCGACCCATTCAAACTCGTTGTGTCTGACCTGGACCATTGGGTGGGTCACCCCGCTAAATTTTGACCTGGTCCGCTGGGCTCGGCCCAGTGGACCGCAAGGGTGGTTCAACCTGATAGTTGCCATGTAGGTGGCTCGGTAACTTGGCCTGGAAGACCGGGCTGGTTTGGACAGCGACACAATGGGGGAACTGTGGGTCATTTCAATAGGCCTGTGTCAGGGAGGCCAGCGGTTAGGCCGCGCGGGGCACGGGCGGGCCGGCTGGACTCCGGGCATGCCACGGGTACACCGGGCAGGCGACAGTAAGAGCCAAGCTGCACGCCAGTAGGGGGCACAAGGAGCTGGAAGCACGTAGGTAGGGGCGTGGGGTGCAGAGAGCGAGCCGACAGGGGGAGGGGTGTCGGGAGCACACCAGCAGGGGCGTCGGGCCCCAGCAGTGCACCGACAGAGGGCGTGTGGTGCTAGGAACGCACCCACAAGGGGGCGTGGGGTGCCGGGAGCGCGCCGGCAGGGGTAATGGGCACCGGGAGCACGCCGATAGGGGGCGCGGGGCGCCATGAGCATGTCGGTAGAGACATAGGGTGCCAGGAGTGCGCCGGCAGGGGTGCGCAGCTCCAGGAGCGCTATGGCAGGGATGCGAGGGTGTGGGAAGCGCAACGGGGCGCCACGGGGGCGGCGCAGTTCACGGACGCCGCAGGTAGTGCGGCCTCTGTTCACCTCCTTCGTTGTCATTGCCACATGTACCTTCTTCTTCATCATCTCTTCTTTTCCATTCCTTAGTGTTTCGCAAGAAATTATAATGACGGAGGATGTCAGGCCTTTTTTAGGTTAGCCCACATCCTCCGCGTTTAGAGGAGAAAACAAATGGATCAATGAGATAAGAAGTTGATTAAAATGTGCCCGAAAAAAAACCCTTTCTATCCAATAAAGGGGATAAGAAAAGTCTGACAACATCATGAAATAAATACTCCTACCTTGCCTGTCGTTGGTCATTGACGAAGTCACAGAAAGCAGGCGTCGTTCCAAAGTAGACGATCACGTCCCATGTCGAAGAAGCCCGAGGGAGTAGGTCAGAGGAGAAGAGCGTCTCCGACTTTCTTCACGTTCTTTGCATTATTCATTGGAAGAATTCTCCCATGCTCCTCTCAAAATCTCTCACCAAAGAGAATTATGCCAATGGAATAATAATAGTTTATTAATATTTTAATATTGGCATGAAATTCAAATTAGTGATTTAAAACCCAGCTCCACCAATTTAATTCTTATGCGGTGGCACATTAATTGGAGAGGAAATCAAGAGGATCTCCCTCATTAATGAGGGAGAGTTGGGAGGTTTTATCCTCCTCCATTAATAGGGGTCAGATGGTACCCACCCATACTATTTAATGGAGAGGTTATGCTCGGGTGGTCCCCGCTGTAATTATCCTCCCAAGGGAGGTTATGAGTGGGTGGGCCCCACCACCATAACCACTCATGGGAGGTTATGGTGTGGTGGACCCCACCTCCAACCACCACGTGGTGGTTTTAACCTCAACCAACTAATATAAAGTATACACTTAATTTTATTCAATTTAAAAAAAATTAAGAACCTCCCAAAACCATCTTCCACTGACGTCAGAACGCAACTGCAGTGAAGATTTCACTAAGAAATCACCGGTGCTATGAGTTCAACGGTGCCCTCAGAATTCGATTCCAGGAACTGGTTCAAAATTTATAAAATCCCGCACGTACGTTTACTGAATGCACCCAAACAAAACTTCAAAAATTGTTTTCAGGCACACCGGGCCTTGGAATCAATTGTCGTCAGAAACTGCGGACTCGTAAAATTCACATGTATTTAAAAAAATCCACGGGAATTCCGGGTCTTTACATTCTCCCCACCTCAGGGATTTACATCCCCGTAAGCTATAACTCACACTATGGGAACAAAAGGGGGTACTGAGCATGCATCTGAGCCTTCCGCTCCAATGTGCTCTCCTGGAGGTTCTCGTGTTGCCAGTGAACGCGCACCAGAGGAATCGACCGTCCACTCAGGATTTGTTCCTGTCGACCATCGATCTCCACTTGAACCTCCTTGAATGTCGCCCAGTCATCGATTTCTAGCTCCCTGTGGTGGATGATGTGGGATGGGTCATGCACGTATCTCCTTAGCTGAGATACATGGAAAATATCGTGCACCCGATGTAGCTGAGGTGGAAAAGCCAAAAGGTAAGCCACCTCGCCTACTCTGCTAAGGAAAGGTCTGATGAAACGCTGAGATAACTTGCCACCTCAACCAAATCTCTGTATACCTCATCGAGAAGAGACCTTTAGAAAGACGTGGTCGCCATCCTCGAACTATAGAGGTCTCCGTCTCCTATCCACATAAGACTTTTGTCTACTCTGTGCAGTCTTCATCCTCTCCTGGATGATCCTCATCATCTCTGTGGTAGCCCATACCATCTCTGGTCCCACTAGTGGTGACTCCCCTAGGTCTGTCCAGCATAGTGGCGATCTGTAATGTCGGTCATACAAGGCCTCAAAAGCTGCCATCCCTATGGTGGAGTGATAGCTGTTGTTGTAGGAAAACTCCACCAAGGGAAGGCGGTCCTCCCAGATGTGATTGAAGTCGATGACACATGCACGTAGCATGTCCTCGAGGGTCTGGATGGTCCTCTCGATCTAACCATCAGTCTAAGGATGGAAGGCGGTGCTGAAGCGAAGTTGTGTCCCGAAAGCTTCCCGCATCCCCTTCCATTTCCGGGAAGTAAAGAGTGCATCATGGTCGGAGACAATAGAAGAAGTTACTCCATGTAAACACACAATCTCTTGCACATAGAGGCTTCCCATGCTCTCAACTGAGCCCTGCTCCCAGATCAGTAGGAAGTGGGCCGACATGGTGAGTCGGTCGATGATCACCCAAATCGAGTCGTGACCCCTGGATGTATGTGTAAGACCCGTCACGAAGTCTATGGATATCCCCACTTACACTACGAGACCTCTAAGGGTTGAACCAGGCCTGCTGGTACCTGGTGCTCTGCCTTCACTTGCTAACAAGTGAGGCACCATGATACAATCTCTGATACCTCTTTCTTCATACCTAGCCACTAATGCTGTCGTCAAAGGTCCTGATACATCTTTTCCTCTACTAGATGTACCACTAAAGGGGAAGTGTTGAACACCCTCATAACCTCCTCCTGAAGTGCAACTGGTACCATGGTACATCCTTTAAAGAGAATGACGTGCTCCCCACCTTCTGAAAATCTATCAGGTGCCTTCCCTGTGGATATCTGAGTATGTCGTATCTCCCAGCCAGCATCCCCAAGTTGCGGCTCCACTGACTCGCTGAAGAAATGGGGAAGTGACTGTAAGAGACTGTAGATAAGCCGATCCATCACTATAAACAAAGGATATCTGCAATGTGGCCAGCTACTCTGTCACCTCGCCTATCAGCTGAATTCCTGATCTTCGTCTAAGCGCATCTTCTACTACATTCCCCTTACCAGGAGTATAGACTATATCGAAGTCATAGTCCTGGAGGAACTCAAGACATCACCGTTGTCTCGGGTTCATGTCCTTATGAGAGAATATATACCTGAGACTCTTGTGATCAGAGTACATGGTAAACTGTTTTCTCATAAGATAGTGCCGCCAGATATTCAAGGAAAAGACCACTACTGTTAACTCCATGTCATGGGTAGCGTAGTTCTACTTATGTTGTCTCAACTACCGAGAACCATACGTGATCAAAGTTTTCTCCTGCATCAGGACACACCCAAGTCTAGTCCCTAATGCATAGCAGTAGACTATGTACCCTATGCCTTCCTCTGGAAGCCTCAAGATGGGGGCACTAGTCAGCCTCTACCTCAGCTCCTGAAAGATCTGCTGGCATCTCTCCAACCACACGAAGGGTTTCCCCTTCTTATTCAAGGATGAAAGTGGTGCTGCAAATCTGTAGAAGTTTGGAACGAATCTCTGGTAGTAGCCAGCCAAACCTAGGAAACTCCGTACCTCCGTCACACTCCTGGGTGGCTCCCACGCATGTACCATATCGATCTTTTCTTGATCCACTGCAACTCCAGCCTCCGAGATGACGTGTCCCAAAATGTGAACCTCTCTAATCAAAAACTAGCACTTTGAGATATTTCCAAAAATATGGTGCTCTCAGAGTGTGACCAGTACTACCTGCAAATGGTAGGGATGATACTCCTAAGTAGTTGAGTAGATCAGTATGTCGTCGATGAAGACTATGACAAAGAGATCAAGGTATGGATGGAAGATCCTATTCATGAGACTCATGAACACTGCTGGAGCATTGGTTACACTAAAGGGCATAACCAAGAACTCGTAGTGGTCGTAAATACACCTGAAGGTCGTCTTTTTTACATCATCATCTCGAACTCTGAGCTGGTGATAGCCGGATCTGAGGTCTATCTTTGACAACCATCATTATCCCTTGAGCTAATCAAAGAGGTCGTCAATCCTAGGAAGTGGGTACTTTTTCTACAATGTCACCTGGTTCTGGGGACGATAGTCGACACAGAGCCTCCAGCTCCCATCTGCCTTCTTGGAAAATAGAATCAGGGATGCCCAGTGAGAAACACTGGGTCAGATGAATCTCTTTCCCTGTAAGTCCTCTAGTCGTACCCACAGCTCGCGAATCTCAGCTGGAGCCATCCGATATGCTGGAGTAGATATCGGTGTTGTCCTGGGGTACAGGTCAATGTAGATGTCCACCTCTCTGTAAGGAGGTAGTCCTGGAACATCGTTAGGGAAAACATCCGTGTAGTGGGCCTCTACTACAGGATAAGTCGGACTCTCCACATCTACTGCCCTGAGGGTAAGGCAAGCCAACTGGTGAGTGATCGACTATACCCTCATCCGAATAAGTCCGTCATGTGCTGCAAAGGTTCCCTTATCACCGGTGAAGGTGAACCTAGTCCCATCCGTGTGGACACACCACACAATTATCCTAATACAGTCAATCTGAGCATGGACTGTAGATAACCAGTCCATACCCAAGATGATGTCGTAAGGCCTCGACGCCGTTATGAGGAGATCCCAGCCAAATCTCTCACCTCCAAGAGTAAGCTCACAATGCCGAAACTAGTGTGTAATCATCGAGTCTGCTCCCGTAGGAGTCTCTAGCTGTAAGGATTGAGCCAACGACTCTGTCGGAATATCTGATCCCTGAGCGAGGGCAGTGGCTATGAAATATTGACTGGAACCTGTGACTATAAGAACAATAGCTAAGGTGGAGTGGATATACATTTCACCTTGAATAATATCTAGAGCACCATGATCATAGGCCTCAACTACCTGAAGATGTGATCTTCCCTATCTACCTACTCCCTATGGTCGGGGAGGACCTCCTGGTGGTGGTGGTGGAAACACCTTGTAACGTCGTCCACCGCCAGCTGCATGGCCATCTCCTCTACCACGTCAGCCTCGACCTAGCAGACCTCCTCGATTGAACCTCTGCCTCTGCCTGGGAGGTCCATCAACCGAATGATGCTCTTCTGTATGGTGGGTCGGACAGTCAAGGGCCATGTGACCATGCCCGTCGTAGGAGTAACACTGTCCGCTCCTGGTATGCTTGGCTCTGTCTCCACTCTGGGCGCCCCGTACAACCGATCCTGAGTCGTGCGGTCGACCACCTATAGGTCTGGTCCTCTTGGACCTTCGCATCATCTGTCAACTGCCAGCTGCAGAAGACTCTGCTGCATGTTGGCTAGTTGTGGGTCTCGCTGCTGGAGACTGCTTAGCAAAGAAACTCTTCACTAGGAGGGCTCACTCCCACACCCCCATTTGTGTTGGGATGTTGTGAGAGATAACTTAAGCTCTAATCTCTCGCCTGTGTCCCTGCTCAAAGGTCCGGGCCCTGAAAACGGGACCCATACAGTATTAGTGGAGTAGCGTGATAGGTCGGTGAACCTCGATGAGTAGTGCGCCACCATCATGCTACCCTGTAGTAGATGATATATCTCCTGTATCCACACCGCTTGAAGGGTGGCTGGTAAAAAATCCGCCCGGAATAGGCTCTCGAAGTCTGCCCATAGAAGTGACGCCGCATCATGCATCTAGAGCATCAGGCTCCACCATCTGCCTACTGATTATTGAAGGAGGCTGGTAGCAAGGATCGCGATGTAGTCTGCTGCTGTCCCTACTAGCATGAAGACTCTCACCGTAGCCTCCATCCAATCCTCAGATGCATGTGGGTCCATCTCTCCCTAGAACCTGGGTGGCCTCTGGCGCTGTAACCAATGCAACACGCTCAAGTGGTATGCATTGTCTGATGCTGGGGCTGGTGGCATCGGTGGCCCAATAGGGAGTGGTACCACTGGTACCTCCACTAGTGCCTCAACTGGAAGAGGGCCTTGTACTAAGACCTCGTCGCTCAGCAGGCTGTCAGTACGTACAGCTCTCGGGGCTCTAGCTGGTTATCTGCAGGGAGGCATCCTGAAAGAAACAGATGTGACATGGTCAAAAGGCTATACCTTGTAAGCTGACCTCATTTCATCTAACTTAAAGAAAACTTTTGAAAACACACATGCAATAATTGTTTTCATGGAATTAGTCAGAAATCAGATATCAGGGTCCTGGTGTATGGATACATCGGCCGCCCGCACCAACACCGGACTCCCTAAACTGAAAACCACACTTAGTACCCTTAACACTATTGCTTCATAGAAAAGAAATATCAGAGTCCTATGTTCTGCGGTAAAACTGACGTCCTCTAATAAAAATTTGTCACGACCCATCCCCCAGGGCCCGCATCGTGGCTACCCTAAGCCCTCCTTCCATGGGGCAGGGGCTAGCGACTAGCACAAAAGGAATAATTCCCAAAAACAAGGAAGGTGTTGCCTTTATAAATCATAAACACACACAACCAGAGTAGAAGCAGATGAAAAAGTATATAAAAGTTGTATAACAAGTGTACTGAAAATAAAGGGGGCCAAAATAAAAGCCCAAATGTAAAGTACAAATACAACTAAAATCAAGTACAACTAAAAAGGGACAAACAACTGAAAGGTGAAAGCAGCTCCTGGATCATCCTCTGGGGTTCCTACCTGATGGGTAGGTACTTATGTCCTCCTCAGCATTCCACGTCCGTTACACTCCACCATGTACCGATACGTCGTAAGGTACTCCTCTGGGCACCATCTAGTCCTGGCGCTCATAGCCTCCGTCAGTGTTTTCCATCGTCTGTATCCAACACAACAAGGTGTGGGCATACCCGTGTAGAGGTGAGTATAACGATACTCAGTAGGGACCCCGAGACCCTCAAGGTATAACAAAATCCAATAAGGATAAACCAAAATGTATGATTTCAACGGATAACCATTACTTAGGTATATGCCCATATATATACCTAAGTTATCAAGTAACCCATCTCAATCATGAGGAAAACACAAAGCTCATTGACTCAGATCAAACTAGGATTTTCATTATCGAAACTAGAGCTGTTGGAGAACTCATCCTCTATCGAGTAAAGTGGCCATGTCGTGACTTTGAGGCGCTACTCACTAACCATAGACTACTGAGGTATTCCTCCTGTCGAGTACCATGGGTCTGCTGCTAAATCGGGCGCTCCGTCCGCTATGGGTCTGGTGCCAAACCGGGTGCTCCCCCTAATAGCCATCAGAGGTAATTCTCCTGTCGAGTACCGCGAGGCTGCTGCCAAACCAGGTGCTCCGTCTGCCGTGGGTCTGCCGCAAAACCGGGTGCTCCATCCACTGGAAAGTTGAATCACTCCGAGTCGAATTGGTTAAGTAGTCGTCAGGTCTACAGCTACAAGGTCTCTGCACTCCATATGCTCGTATCCTAGAGGATCTTCTCCACGAGCTACTGGTCGATACTCCAAGTGTCACGAAGTCTCAAGTGGATGTATATCAATGGAGCGCCACGTCATAGGGGTCTCAACACAACACATGACACATCAATCGGACGCCCGACATGTGAGTTATTAGCATTTTAGTCCCGAGCGCCCGGTTGCATTCGTGTACGAACCAGCCTGACCGTGACTCAAATATACCTCGAACACCAGTGGGGTATACTCAAAGGGACAGATATGCTCCTAAAATATCGACGCTACTGACGGTTCATCAAACGGACATCTAGAGCCAATGATATGCCCCAAGCAGGTAGAGGGTTAGTAATGGGCCCTGGTCTGGTCCGAAACAGTTCGACCGACTCCACCCAACCCAGTCTGGGCAGACCCAGTATGGGTCGACTTAGTCAAACTCACTGGGTCTGACCCGGCCCATTGGGCGGGTCAACCCACTATGTTTTGATCTAGTCCGCTGGGCCGGGCCCAACGGACCGTGAGGGCCGTTCAACACGATAGTTGCCACATAGGTGGCTCGGTAACTCGGCCCGGAAGAACGGGCCGGTTCGTCCAGTGACATCGTTGGGGCGCCGCGGGTTAGTTTAGCAGTTTGGTGGCCGGGATGCCAGCGGGAAGGCCGCGCGGGGTGCGGGCGGGCCGACAGGAATCCGGGCAGGTCGCGGGGGCACCAGGCTGGCTACGGGAAGAGCTGGGCAGTGCGCCGACAGGGGGCGCGAGGCGCCGAAAGCACGCTGCCAGGGGCGTGGGCCACCGGGAGCACGTCAGCAGGGGCGCGGGGGGTCGGGAGCACACTGACAGGGGCGCCGGGTGCCGGGAGCGTGCAGGCAGGGGGTGTGTGGAACTGGGAGCGTGCCGGCAGGGGGTGCGGGGCGCCGGGAGTGCACCGGCAAGGGTACGGGGCTGCGGGTAGCCCACTAGGGCACTGCGGGGGCGGCGCAGTTCATGGAGGCCGCGGGTAGCATGACCTACGTTTTCTGCCTTCGTCGTCATCGCCGCGTGTACCGCCTTTATCGTCATTGCTTCTTCACCATGCTGTAGGGTGTCACAAGAAAGTAGAACGATGGAGGAAGTCGGGCCTTGTTAGGTTGGCCCGCATCCTCCACGTTTAGATGAGAAAACAAATGTCTCAATGAGATAAGAAATTGATTAAAACATGCCCGAAACAAACCCTTTCTATCCGATGAAGGGGATGAGAAAATTATGAAAACATCATGAAATAAAAAACCCTTCCTTGCTTGTCATTCGTCGTTGATGACGTCGCAGACAGCGGGCGTCTTTCTGAGGTAGACGATCACATCCCACGTTGAAGAAGCTTGAGGGAGAAGGTCGGAGGAGAAGAGTGTCACCGACGTTCTTAGCATTCTTCATTGGAATTCTTCTCCCAAGCTCCTCTCAAAAGCTCTCATGACATAGAATTATGCCAATGGAATAATAAGAGTTTCTTATTGTTTTAATGTTGGCACGAAATTAAAATTAGCGAATTAAAACCCGGCTCCACCTATTTAATTCCTGTGTGGTGGCACATTAATTGGTGAAGAAGTCCAGAGCCTCTCCCTCATTAATGAGGGAGAGTTGGGAGGTTTTATCCTACTCCATTAATAGGGGTCGGGTGGTCCCCACCCCTACTATTTAATGGAGAGATTATGCTCGGGTGGTCCCCACCATAATTATCATCCCAAGGGAGGTTATGCACGGGTGGGCCCCACCACTATAACCTCTCATGTGAGGTTATGATATGGTGGCCCCCAACTCCAACCACCACATTGTGGTTTTAACCTTCACCAAATAAAATAAATTTCACACTTTATTTTATTCAATTTAAAAAGAATTAGGAACCTCCCAAAAACCATCTTCCACTCACGTCAGAACGCCACTGCGGTGAAGGTTTCACTAAGAAATCACCGTCGTTGTGAGTTCAATGGTACAATCAGAATTTGATTCCGGGCACCGGTTCAAAAGTTATAAAATATTTCACATACATTTAATGAACGTACCCGAACAAAACATCAAAAATTGATTCCGGGCACACCAGGCCTCGGAATCAAGCGCCGTCAGGAACTGCGGACTCGTAAAATTTCCATGTATTTAAAAATAATAATTCCACGGAAATTCTGGGTCTTTACAAGTACATTTTTTTAGTTGAGTGTGCTTTAACTTGTTTTAAAATTGTTTTAAAATATTAATTAACATATACCAAAATCATATCAATATTTATGATATCATATATGATCTTTTCATATCATTTTATTAATAATATTTCGTTATTACCATTGTTTTATGTGTTAACTACTTCATTTTCCAATGTATGTTTTTTCAGGTAAGTCATTTTCTTATGAATTTGATATATATATATTTCATATCTATAAGGATATTAAGTTCCTAGAAATTAGATATACTCATTATATACATTTTTTATAATCATTAATTAATGGTTAACATTGAATTTGAATCACATCATGCCGGGGAGACAGTAAGGCATACATACACATGATCAATGATATCGTCCCTATAATAGAAAATGGGTAATGAATTGGATAGTATATTTACTATACAAATATAATAAAATTTAATATTTATTATTTATATCCATTATAGATATCATTATACCCATCCAAGAATAGTGATGATGAAAAAAAATTACATCGTGGCGTGGAGACGGTAAGTTGTACGTATGCACGCACAATGCTTTTGCATTTCCTAGGATGAATGAAATGAGGAATATGGTTTAACCAAAATTCTAATAACATATTATAATTTCAATGTTACTATATTTTCTACCATAGTATGGAATAACACATGATTTTTTATGTATAAGAATAAATGAACATGAATGATTTGGTAAAAAATTACATCTTTTTTGGTGGACTTCCTTTAGATATCTTCTCAAGGGATATAAAGTTTTTCATTTTGGAAGACCAAGATCTATTTAAAATCTCTAAGGATGTTGGTTGGAGAAATGGGTATGGTATGGTTGATATAGAAGGCTCAATATGGTTTCATGAATTAATGGAGGATGTTCTCATTTATAATTGAAGTGAGGGGCACTTTTTGAAACTCTCAAAACATTAAATTAATATAATTTTTTTTAATTTAAAATGGATCCAAACCAAGTTATTTAAAATATAATATTAGTAGTTTTATAAATACTCCAAAGCAATATTTTTTATAGTTCATTGTCACATTCTTACACATAACATTTAGATTTAACCATTAGTTAAAACCTTTAGCTCTTACCGTGACAAGTGTGATATTAACCATTTAAGCGTTACTATGAAAGCAATAAAATGAAAAAAGAACAATAAATGTACCTTTTATGAAAATATTTATTCTTATCAAAATTAGTTTGATGATTTTATTTATTTTATAGGAATTTTATATCATTTATTAATATATTATTTATTTTAAAGAATCATTACTATCAATTTTGATGCAATTTATTTCATTACTTTTTAAAAAAAATACATAGATAATATCACATCAAAAAAATAAATTAATATATTTTTAATATGTCTAGTTAAAATATTGAATCTTTGGGGGAGATTAATTATATCAAATTATAGTTATTTTAATATTTATAATATCATTTATTTGATATTTATTTTAAAAATAAAATTCCCTCATCTACATTATATAATGATTTTAGGTAATAGATCATTTATTAAAAATTATAGATAAATATCAATGAAAAATAAAAATATTTAAGATTAAAAATGACTATTTATAGCTAGATTTATATTTTGTAATGCCCATTATCAAAAAATTTATACTTATTAAAAAATGAGTATGACATATTTAACTCTTCTTTAAATAAAATATAATGAATGTCATATCTCACCCATATGGATTCAAAAGGGTTGTAATTTCTTCCAAAGTATTATTTTTTAAAAAACTTACTCATTCAATTAAATTATGAAAATATTTAGGGTAACATTATAATATTTGTGATATTATTCTTACCCTTAATTATCTGATTTAGGTTTAACTATTTGAAAAAAATATATAAATTTACTATTCAGAATTCCAAAAAATTAAAAGAAAACTATTTATATAATTTATATCCACTAATTAAACATACTGAAAAAATTAAAATTTAAAACATATAAGTTTTAGTAATTAATATGAAATTAATCTCATTGAGGGGGTGAGAAAAAAAGTCATTAAATTTTAAATAACAAAAATATTGTTACATTTTAATTTCTAATTTTAATGTTAAATTGATTCCAATTACCTATGTTGAACTAACTAATAATAATTAATATAGTTATAATTTAAAAATAATTCTAAATATGATTTAACTTTATAAAATATTTTTATGAAAAAAAAAATCAATTAAAATTTATTGTTTTTCACTATTCAGAAAAACATGAAAATTATCATGAAATAGAAAGAATTTAACCAATATAAATATATTTATTCCAAATTAAAATATAATGAGTATTTTCTAAAATATAATATCTAAACGTGTCAAAAATTGGATTTAAAATAGGTTTTCCATTATAATGCGAGAAAAAAACCATTAGAAAAATATTTTTCTTTATGCATAATGTTGGGTTTGTTCATATCTTATTATTATAAAATATATTATATGAATATAAAAAACATTTGATTGATAATAATATAGATATATATATATAAATTACATAAATGTTATTTACTAATTGTAAGTCGTTTAATTTATTAAGAATACATTACTTTAGCAGCATAAAAATAACAATATTTCAATTGTATTCAATTGGTTTAAATATTAATTTATAAATACATAGTAAAAAATGAATTGGTATTATATATTTATAAACAATATATTTTTATATTTTAATTATTACTTTTCATAATTTTTTTAATTGTTAGGTTATATGTTACTATATTAAATAATAATATTTTAATAATATATAATTGTTTAGTAAAACCCAGTGTTATGTATAATGCAAGCTATCGTAGAAATTCACAGTTGTGTGTAACAAACAGTAACTCAATTTTGAATGAAATACAATATATATAATATATTTAATTTTTTAAAAATGAAAAAATCATAAATTCTATGGGAATTACATTCTATGCACATTAAATAAATTGTATCCTCATAATTTAAATTTCATATTAGTATTCAATAGTTTGATATTTTAAAAAACTATTATTGAAGAACTAAAATCATAAATATTTTTAATTACACATTATATCAATAAGTAGGATACAAAAATTTTAATTTCACCACAAAACCATGCTTTCAAAGAGTGTAGTATTAGTGTCATGTTGAGATACATATATTGTGGAAAATGATAAATATCAATTGGGGTGATTGAGGTCAACAATAAAAAATAAGTTAATGCTAAATTGAAAATTAAAGGCCTATGAGACATAAATCTATGATAACATAAAATATCATTTTTTTAAAAAAAATAATAGTTTTTGGTTTGGATTTATTTTCTACAGATAAATTATTTTTTCACTTTTTAATAATGTAAGGATGTAAAATTACTTGATATGTTTCTATAAACAAAATTGTATCCTTTGATTGTGTGTAGAACTATTTTTACTTTTTTTTATGAAAATATGCATCATAGGGTGATGTAATTCGTTAACATCTAATTCCTTTTCTAATGATAAAATTAAACCATTTAATAAATTAATTTATCTTTAATCCTTCAAGAATATGATGTATATCTTATTTTTCACCATCCAAACATGTGAATACATTCCTCAGGTATTCCCTTGAAGCATAAAACATTGTTGAAAACATACATTCTTCCTTATTTCATAAATTGAGCGTAGAATATTGGATACACACATTAAATCTAAAAATCATCAAACTCCACCAATGAAGGCATAAATTAATTTTTAACAAACATATAATAATTTCCAAGTTAGTCAATACTATCAAATTTATTTTATCCAAATAAATTATCTCTCTATTCCAAAATCATTATATCGGTATTCGGGACATATCACGGGTTATCATTCCCTCAAAATCATGACTTCCAAAAAGTTTAACTTACTAATAAATTTCTTTTCTTTGTACAATTTAAAATATAATCTAAAATTCATAATGAAATGTAAGGCACTACAATCCCTCTTTATCTTATTAATCTTATAACCATAATATTATGACATAATTTTTTATTCCAAAAACACAAATAAATTAATAATTCTACTTTTTCTATAGTAACATCATTATATAGACCTTATTTCATTCCATTTTTTGATCTATTCTTCCTTGAAGCTTGGGACACTCCCATAAGTAGTGAAAAATTTCCATACAGTTGAAACATTATGAATTCATAGCTTCTTTCTATCCTTTATAATCATGAGCCATGTAACCTTTCTCTATACACATTTATCAAAATCACGTTCCCTTCAAGAATATACAAGGGTGTTTCTTCCCACAATAATAAAATGTGGAGAAATCCTTATTACCCTTTTCCATTTATTTGTCACTTTCACCATTAGTCACTTATTATCTTTCATTCCATAAAAGACATAATACATAGATAATTATTTATTTTTCCTAATACTATATTATTCCATGTCATCATATGATAAGAATGTTTAGTAGAAAAAAATACTTTTGAATAAATGGATTAAACCCATAAATGAAAAGTTAAATATTACTCCTCTGGTTATATAATTTGTCAGAAACATGCCTTGATAACATTGTAATGTTTGATTCACATTTATCAACATTCTCATCCTCATATTTTCTCATATTCAAAACATTCCTCTCCATATATGATTTCTATTCATGAGAGAAATATTTTTCAATGAAAATACACTTAAAATACATTAAATGTTTTATATTTATTCATCATACATTGTTATATTATTCAGTTACCACCATTGATATGAATCTTATGAGAGATGATAAATATACATGGAAACCTTAACCTTTTTTTGTTCACAAAGGAGGAAATATTTTTTTCTTTGGAACATATCCATTCCTCTTCACAAAAATGATTTTTTGTATCATTGAATGATGATGGGTTTTCTCTCATGAATATGTATGACATTGTTACTCTATGTTGTGTAGTAGGGTAATCCATATGAAAATTGTAATTTTTCATAACCAGAGTTTCCATCCCAATATAGATAAATCATTATCATCACCGGTTGTAGTTGTAGCTCTAAATTTATTAACTTTCATAGGTTGAAAATCTATATATGGATATCATGTGTTACGATTTCCATTCATTAAAAAATGTTCCATTTCTACACTATGACATAATATAGATTAGATAATAACATCTTGAAATATATTGCGTAATCTTATAACTAGTGTCTCACATGATCAAATTTTAAAATTGAGGAAGGAATAATCTATAAATCATATGTTTATTTTATAGGAATATATTATAAACTTTTATCATAGGGTTTCATTCTCTAATAATTATTTTTCTAAATATATTTTCCAAGGTTTCTTTTATACATTATATGACCCCAACTTTAATGACACAGACCACAGTATCCAAAAGTCACTCCCTCACTTTATTAACTTGGTATAGATACAAGATTTGAATCCTAAAGTACCAATTAGTTTAGTAGTTTTGGAAGCTAGATTACATTCATGTACCATAAATTAAAATTTAAAATGAAAAATACATCATAGATAATACTTTTAGAAAATAATTATAATCATAACATTACCCTACATATCTGTTATAATATAGATCTTGGTATCCTGGAAAAAATAAATCATAAGAATGTCATGAGCTTAGATGCACAGTAAGGGTAGGAGTACAACAAAATATATTTTGAATAAATAAACTTAAACATTACATAAAGGTGAATGAAATAAATATATTACATTTAATCATATATTTATCAAAAAAATTCTATAAAGAATAAAAACATATAAATAGTCACATGAACTATGAAACTTAACCATAGATATTAATTTATTAGATTAATCACATGGAATGTCAATAATTAATCGCATAATGAGTGAATGCATAATATCATACATCATTAACATACTTTAAATTATTTGTCCACAACACCATATATAAATGGGTTTGATATTATCCAATAACCAAACTAGTATTTCTCATGATTCCAACTAATATATCAAGGGTATTGAGCTTCACACTCCCATAACATAGTAAGTCCAATCCATTCCTCATATGAAAAAGTTGAAACATAAAAAACATAAACATTCATATTGAAAAAGTATCTTATGAAATTTCAATACAGTAACCATATACCATGAATGGTTTCAATAAAACATACATAATCAAAATGATCATAAACCCTTAAAATAAGGTAAAAGTAATCATAAGAGATCATCCTCAATCAATCCTATGATACAACAAATGATATCGACGTAGATTAAAATACTTTAATAAAATCGTTTATATTTATTGATATACATACCCATTTTCAATTTGAAATTGTTTACATGAAAGGAATCATAATATTAAATGAAAATATTTTTATTTAAAATAATATAACCAACATGTAATGGATGATTAAAGACACTAAGGTGTTATGATGATAGAAAAAGGTTTTATTTCCACAAAAGATAAAATAATACATTCATTCCATATTTTTGTCGTAAAAATCAAAATGTATCTAATTTGGAAAATGAAAAAAATATTCCATTCATTAAATTTTATAAAATTAATTCATGGATAAAAGGATATATGGACCTGACCATAAAAATTTCATAATCATAAAATTATTTTGGAATTTACATTCTTACATTCCGAAGTATCATTTATGTTTACAGTTTTTGATAATCAGGTCTTAACACATACATGAAAACCAATAAGCATAAAAAAGTTGGTACTTCTAAAACATTATCCAGTTTTTCACAAAATGAATCTTTTAAAACAAAAAATTATTTCTCTCTATAACAAAACATCATGAATTCAAATTTGAATCCATCACTTCCTCTTCCCATCTACAAAACCAGTGAAAATCATATTAAAAATTTTAATTAGAAAAAAATGGTCTATAAGGGACTTAAAATTGAGGGGAACCATTATTAAATGAATAATTATAAAAATTTGAAATCATTTTCACAAAGACATTCTCCTCACACATAATGTATCATATAGTTACTTTGTGAAAAAAAAATATTTCCATAAAAATTTGAAAACATAAATAAAACCATATTTGTGACATGGGAAATTAATTATATAATATTTTAACCATCAAGAGTAAATTACAATGTGTACAACTCTTGCCTTACTTATTGTATAACCATCGCAACAACCTTACAATGAAACCAACATTGCAACATTATGGTTTAAACAAAAAAGTAACACTTTGATTAACCATAAAATTGTTCTCAAACATAAGCATACCTAATGAATTGGAAAGATATATTGGTCCCACCAATCATACTATACAATTACCATGAAACATAAAATAACCATAAACTAATAACACATACATTATAACATTAATTTTGGATTTTGTAAAAAAAATTAAAACATAAATTTTAAATTAGAATTCCATTATGTGATGTTTTTCTAACTTCATACTTGTTCAAAACAACTTTTTTATAGTTTAAATAGTGTTCTTATAATAATAAAGAACCACATTAATATTTTTAAATCCTTATATTACCATATTTTATATTATTTCCACCAATTTATTAAGAGTACTTTATAATTTCCAATGATTTGGGTGTTTTCTTTTCATGGTTTCTATGGTCGGTTTATAATGGATTTTATTATCATATGGAAGAAAAACTACAATTGTGAAAAGAAATTGAATTATATTATTCCAATAATTTTTTTGAAACTATTTATTATTTTATTTTTAGAAATTAATATGAATAATTATATTAATCATTAATGAAATTGATTTATATTATTTTGGTTGTTTTTATGTCCATCATGAACTTATATCGTTTCATTTAATATCATTTATATATTCTAGTTTCAGAATATTAGAGAAAATATAAAATCTATAATACAATAATGCTGAACATTAATAATGGTTTTATGACCATTTTGTGTGTGGTATTGTAAAATTAAAGTTTATAATCCATGATGGTGTTAAATAGATACATCACGCATAATGTTATCATTTTTATAAAGAAGGGTATATGAGTATAATTTTGATGTTCAATTTTTAAATACATAGGATAAAATTATACTATATATATTATGGTGGCCCATAGATGCTGTTGGCCACTATCTCTAACTATAATGGTTCTAATTATCACAAATAATGTCATATATTAACACATATCTTACCTTAGGTTATAGACTCTTTGTTATGTCAGTAAATTATCTTGAATGTTAGATCATTTCAATCATTTAACTATTTATATATGTTTAAGTCTAATCAATCTTATCTATGTGTTTATGGATTTTAACACTCTTTGACATTGCTGAAATGTAAGACAGATAGAACATCTAAAAATTATCTAAGTATGTGAAACTAAAACTTATATATATGTGACTCACCAATATTCATATGACTAAATGACAGATAGATCAAACATGTATATATTCTATGCATGTGACACTGACAATGTTGGAATGACTCACCGTTGGAAATGGAATAGATAGAAAAAATACTCACCTTTGAACATGAAACTGATGCAGATGAATCACCATTGCATATGAATCACCGAGGCATATGACCTACCGTTTGTCCAAGTTACCTACCATTGAACGATACGGCTGACACAAGGACTCACCGTCAGTAAAAATCAGTCACTATTAGTTCAACAATCTCACTGATTGTTCAACTGTATCAGTTATAGTTCAATTGTCTCACCAATAGAAGGAAGGAATCACCATTTAAATAAGTCATTGATAAAATGAGACACCAATATAAGGAGACCCCAAAATTGGAATATGCCTATGGATGAGTCACTAATAGACTATCTAAATCATCCTTGATTAATATTATTTCGTACTGTTGTATTTGTGTTATTTAATGACTCTGACAAAATTAATTTCTACTTATATAATTTACATATATAATACAATGTATGTGGTTTCTCCACATGCACATTTTTGGGCTATGAGGTTTAATAATGAAAACAAGCATGTGACAAAAAAGGGTGGATGAGAAGTAGTGAACATTGTGTGTGAGAGAGGAATACTGAAGAACATCAACCCTCATGAAACCACTGTGAACCCAAGAACTCAAAAGGAAGAACATACAGGGAGATCCTGAAATCATTATAAATCTTATTAGAATAACCTAAACATATTTCAAACTAGATACTAATCATCTCAGACTTCTTGGAATCCAGAACACATAGGCTACGACACTCTGTTTTGGATTCAACTTCAAGAAGAGGACTGGAAATTCAAATCCACTACATCAAACAAATCTAGAGATTCAATACATAACACACGGAGCCTTCAAAACCTATCTATGCATCATTAGCTCTATTTTTTTCGTTTATTTACAATTTTTAGAAGTGTGTGTATCTATTTATTACACACACTGAATCCAATGAATTATATAAGGATACTTGATATCCTCAATCTCACACACTTTTCGTCCATATTTATCCCAAGTAGAACTATGAAAGAGGTCGTGTGTGAATTGGTTGTTGTTTTTCCCATGAAGACCAGTGGTAGAGGTTAGGTGTGGCCAAGATATCCTTGTGTCCTATGGTGGACCCCGATCTAGGATTTGGATTAAACTTTTGATAAATTTAAACATTTTGGTGGTAGTTGATCACCAATTAAAGGGGATTAATTATTTTCTTGAGATTGAAACTCTTTTTTATATCTTCTGTGTTTTTACATTTTAGTGGTACTTTGTTTTATCACATATTTAATAAATCTAAATTGAAAATTTATTGTTATTTTGGTAAGTTTTTATAACAGTATTGAACCCGTAGATTAGTTTCAAAAATTTTATTAATCATTATATTAATATAGTTGAAAACTAATAAATATTTTTAGAAATTAATTGGGCATTCAAGAATCTTATAAAATCACTATGAATCACTTAGATTATATTTTAAATTGGGGGAAATTTTCAATGAAACAATCTTATTAATATAAATTTTTATAGATACTCAATTCACCCCCCTCTTGAATACTCTACTCCGACCAACATTTGGTATCAGAGGATTTTGGAATTTTATGTTTCCAAATATTTTTCAAATATTTTCAACTATGATTTTAGTTGTATTTAAATTATCTTAAAATTTATATCAATACTAAATCTTTATCTATTTAATATCTTGTTCTAAAATTATTATTATTGATAATTGAATAGAAGGTGCTTCAACCAATAGACCTACATTCTCTAATGGATGAAATTTTTCCCAATGGAAAATTAAAATGAAAATGCATTTATAAAGTTTGTGTTTTAAAATTTAATCTTCCATTGTAGTTTAGAATTAGATTCTTTCCACTTACAGAACTAAATGGGATGAACCAAATAAGACTTCTTATAAAAATAATTTCCAATCCATTAATTCAGTATACTATTCTTTAACAGATAAAGAATTTAACAGAATTTCAACATGTAAAACAGCCCATTAAATTTGGGATAAATTGTATATTTCACATGAATATAACTTCTAGTATTAAGGAAATGTGAATTAATAGATACACTATTAAATATGATAACTTTATGATTAATCCTAATTAGCCTATTAATGACATGTATCTTAGGTTTAATGAAATAATGAACACTATGATATCTCTGGGAAGAGATGTTACTGCCAAAGAACAAATCATGAGAATTCTCATATGCTTACTTGATAGACGGAGAGTAACTTCTGTCTCAATAAGAGATTCATGTCACATAAGAAAATTACATGTTATAGAACTTATTGGAAAATTGATGATGTCTGAAGAAGAGTATAAAGTCAATAAAGATGTTGATGATGAACCTAAGATAAAATATGCATCTTTCAAGACTGTTGCCTCTAAGAATTAGGAAATAGATAAGGTGCTAGCCTCTATTGAAATCTTGAGTAATGATGACTCAAAATTGGATAGTGATGATGTGATGGCACAAATAGCTATAAGATTCAAGAAATTTTATAAAAAGATGAATTTTTTCTCGAATACCAATTACAATGGAAGGTATGATAACAAGGGAATCTCATAAATTGACTATAAAAGAAATGAAAAACTAGAGGAGATTATATTCTATTCATGAAAAAGGAGAGGACATGTCAAGACTGACAGTCCAAAGTTTAAATACAAAAGGATCTATAAAAACAAAGACAATAAGTATAAGAAAGCTATAAAGTCCACCTGGAGTGCTTCTTAAGAAAGATCTAGTGAATCAACATCATCTCATTACGAAAAAAATATAATGGAAAATATGTGCTTTTTGAAAACCATATCTGAGGTAACCATAGACTCTCTTTCACAAAATTCATATTATTCTGAAAATGAATGTGAGTCTGAAAATTTGTAATGTGATGAACTATTTGAATATTATATCATGATATAAGAGATATATAATGATCTAAAAGATAAATATAAATCTATAAAAAAATACACTTACTGTAACTATTAAATCTGAATATACCACTAAAAAGGAAAATAATGCTCAACTAATCCAAGAAAACAATGAGTTAAAAATGTATAATAAGAAATTGGAGACGGATTTAGAGATGTTTTCTAATAGGAATGATACTCTTACTCAAATTATTGTTAAAAAGAATACTCCTATCTATATAACTGTGATTGGATATTAATCTGGGCAGATAAACCTATCTAAAACACATTTTGCAACTAAATTTGGAAAATCTGTTCTCCAACATTGAAATAAAAAATCTGCTGCTAGAACCAATTCTAAAAATTCATTTATTACATATAGATTTTCTAGACCAAATACAGTCTATTTTTCAAATATGTTACATAATTATTATAGGAAACCAATATGGTAAATGTGGGTACCTAAACTATTGATTACTAATTTCACTGGACCCAAACATGTCTGGGTACCAAAATATATTTTTTTATTGATTTTCATATAGGAAAGCGGTTTGAAGATCTCCTGCAGGAGTCAATAGTACATAGATAGTGGATGTTCAGGACATAGGATAGGAGAATATTCAAGCTTCTTGAACCAAATCATGATATATGTTTGATATGTCACATTTGGATATAATGATAAATGAAAATACTTGTCCTAGGACATATTGGTAGCTCTAACTCAGCTTTAATTTCAACTATTTTTTTCAAAGATTAAAGTATAATTTCCTTAGTATTTCACAATTGTGTTATGATGGATTTCATGTAAAATTTGAATATTATGCATTCAATGTTATTAAATCTAAACATGAATTAGTATTTTCTTATTTTATAAATGAAAATTTATATTCCGTTAACATAGATTATTTAGTTTCTCAAAATGTTTCTTTTTTATGGTCCATTCATAAAGATTCTTCTCTTTGGAATAGAAGATTAAGAAACTATAATTTAAACTCTCATAGTAATATTACTAGAAAAGTATTATTTATGGTTTTACCCAAACGATAGTTTCCAAATGACAAAGTTTGTAATCCTTGTAAAAAGGGTAAAATTCCCAATATATATTTCAAATCAATGAAAGGATTTTTGACGTCTCAACCATTCAAGTTGGTTCACATAGATTTGTTTGGACATTTTCAAGTTTCTTGTTTAAATGGGAAGCACTATATATTTGTTCTTGTATGTTACTATTATAAATATACTTGGAATTATTTCATAGCTCACAAGAGTGAAGCATGTACTTACTTCAGCGGGTATGATAATATAAAGGAAAATCTCAATGGAATTATAATAAAATCCTTAATAATTTACCATGGAAATGAGTTTTAAAATCATGAATTTGAAATATTTTTCTCACACAATGGTTATGGTCATAAATTCTTTTCCCCTATGACATCTCATCAAAATGCAGTTGTGGAAATAAATAATAGAACCTTACAAGAGATAGCCTAAACAATTATTAATTAATATGATTTAACTATTTACTTTTGGGATGAGGCTGTGAATACAAATTTCTACACAATTAAAAGAGTCTAAATTAGAACTATCCTTGAGAAAACTCATTATGAGTTGTGGAATAATTGAAAACCCAAAATTACTTATTTCTAATATTTTGGTTGCAGAGATTATATTCATAATACAAAGGATAATCTTGAAAAAATCACATCAAAGAGTGATGAAGGAATCTTCATTGTTTACTCAACCTCTACTAAAACCTATAGTGTCTTTAATAAAAGAACCATGTGTGTAGAAGAATATGTGAAAATAAAATTTGATGAAATAGATCCAGATAAATCTGAGGCCTCTATAGATGACCGTGAAGTTGATGTGTGAGATATAGAAATAAATGGAAAATCATCTCATCCTTCTTTCAAGAAGTCTTTAGAATCAAATAGTTCTTATTATTCATTAGATTCTTAACATGATGAACCTGAACCAGTAGATGAACATAATGTTTTTATCCCCACCTTTTCTCTTCAAACTAGAACTCTCACGAATCATCATTTAGATGCTGTTGTTGGAGACTTAGATAAAGGGACACAGACTAAAGCTTCTATTAGAAATCAGGTTGATCATCGAGCCTTCTTATCACAACATGAACCTAAAAACATCAATTATGCAATTGAAGATGAATTTTGGGTGATGGTTGTGCAATAAGAACATAATCAATTTGATTGAAATATAGTCTATAACCTTGTGTACATACCCAAAGACACCATGCCCATAGGCACTATGTTGGTGTTTATGAATAAAGTAAATGAATCTGGTAGTATTGTTAGAAAAAAATATAGATTAGTTTCACAAGGTTGTAGTCAAGAAGAAGGAATTGACTATGAGGAAATGTTTTCACTAATTTAAAGACTTGAGGTCATCAAAGTCCTCCTCGCTTATTCTTCCCATCTTAATTTCAAACTATATAAAATTGATGTTAAGAGTAAATTACGGAATGGATAGATGGTTAAGGATGTGTTTTTTGATCAGCCCATGGTTTTAAAAGCCCTCATTTTCAAAATCATGTTTTCAAATTAACAATAGATTTATATGGTTTAAAATAATATCCATGATCATAGTATGATAGATTAAGTAGTTTTATTATTTCCAAAGTTTTAAGAATAGGAAGTTTTGATCATAATTTTTTTATAAAACAATTTTATAAAGATGTTTTAGTTGTTCAAATCAATGTTGATGAAATTATTTTTGGATCTTCATGAAATGCATTTTTTGTTGTTTTTTCAAAGAAGATATAAAATGAATTTAAAATGAGTTTAGTGGGTTATGTATAATTCTTTCTTGGATTTCATATTTTTAAAAATAAAAAAGGTTTCTTTTTAAATCAAGGTGAATATAAAAAAGATCTTTTAAAAAGATTTATCTTTGATAACATTAAACATAGTGACAATCCAATGAGTATTATTTGTATTATTGATATTGATGAAGATGGTAAATCTATTGATCGAACCACTTACAAAGGAATGATTGGAAGTCTACTCTACTTGACTGTTAATAGCCCAGATATATTGTTTAGTGTGTGTATGTGTTCCCATTTTCAAGCTAATCCCAATGAATCACACTTAAATATTTTTAAAAAAATATTAAAATACAGCAAACATACTATAAGTTTTTTTTTGTTTTACACAAATGAAAAATCATTTGAAATAGAGAGTTATTCTAATTCTGATTTTGGTAGATGTAAGTCAAAAATAAAAAGCACATATGGGACAAGCCACTTTTTGGGAAACTCTTTGGTTTTATTGTGTTGTATGAAACAAAATTATGTAGCATTATCTACTATCAAAAATGAATATATAGATCCTAGTAGCTATTGTTAACTAACATTGTTGATGAAACACACTCTTTTAGTCTAGGAATATCAATTTATATGTGTACCTATAAAATGTGACAACATAGATTCATTTAAAATTTCTAAGAAACAAGTTTATCACTCTAGAACAAAACATATTGATGTAAGACATCACATTTTTAGAGATCATTATCAAATGGGTGATATCACATTATAATTTATTTGTGCTGAAAATCAACTTCCAGATATATTCACTATTCTATTGAACTCTGAATGAATAAATTACATCATACAATAGTTAGTAATGATCAATCAGTAAGAATTTGTGTTTTACTTTCTTTTAATATTTTTCTCTGGAGTTTTCATTCTCACACCATAGTCATGCTGAAACCAATGAATCATTGCTCTTATATGTTTTATATTTTTATCAAAAAGACACTATTTCATTAACTCAACTAAACATGGTTCACGATTTCATGATTTTGATATTTCAAAATCCATAAATGATATAAATTTGAATCGATCCACCCTACACCCTTTACCGCAGATATATATCTCTCTACCGCCTATCTATGTCTATACCCCCTGGAATTTCACCTTTAGACCTCCAAAATGAACTAATCATAATGGAGAGAGTGAAGTGAGCTCTGGAAGAGGGTGAGTCTCATACATCCAAGAGAAAAAAATGGGAATAGATAATATCTTCAGGTCCTGTAAATCTTGGTTTGGAAAATGGTGCTGTAACATTAGAGAACTAAGTCTTGGTGGAATGGCTCTTGGACAGAAAGTATACTTTTTTGAAGGTGCTTCAAGATCAAGGATGGCTTGAATGGTTCACAAACTATGACAGATTCTTCTAACAGAATCTAGTATATGAATTCTATAAGAATATGGAACTTTTTTTAGGGAAGTGATGTTTATTTGGTGAAGTCGACTGTGAAAGGGAATAGAATCTATATATCTTCAAGAAAATGTGATGAATGTATTAAGGTACCTCATGAAGGAAGGATTGATTATTATCATGGTACTTATCCTCCAAAAAGTGCATTCTATTTCTATGAGAATACTCTAAAAAAGATAACTAGAAATGAGGAACACAGGAGACCAATTTACTCAGAATTGAATGGTGAGTGTTGATTTTTATTCATGTTTATTTAGAACCATATTTGTCCTAAGAAAGGGGAATTTTCTTTTATCAAGTATCAAGATGTATACATGGTGTATTTTTTTTTCAGAAATGTGTTAAATGGGATATGTGTAGATATTCTATGCTGCGATATAATGAGATGATAAAACCAGGTTGTAAGTTAAATTCTCGTTTCTATTCCTGAATGATTTCTGCAATGATAATGTAAAAAGGCTACGTAAGTGATGATGATGAATTTGTAGTTATTGAATGTAGTGGAATCTGTTTTTTCTCGGACATTTGTAAGATAATGAAAATTAATTGTAACACATGGATTATGGAATGGGTAGGTGGTGAAGATAGATTGTATTAGAAGTTCAACCCCATAGATCATCAAGTTAGATAAAGGGATCTAGTGGATCAGGGTATTTTCCCAGATAAACAACTAACATATTCTTCAGATGAAGAAGATGGTCCTTCTACTCTTTCTAGAGATGTGTGATCACCAGTTGATGATCGTAGCAACCTAGACACTACTGGCCCATCAAAAATTGTCTCTATTGTAACTCCAAGTCCCTATCTAGACATACCCTATCATGATACTATTCTTAGATCTATTGTAAGTGAAGAAACTAAATTTTAATTCAATGTGGAGTATGCTAGTGAATCGAATGAAGAAGAAGATGAAGAAGAAGAAGCTGGTAGTGGAGAAAGGGGTTCAGAATCAGGATGGGAAGAATATGATGAGAAAGTTGATGATGAAGCTGGGTATTGAATGAATGACGATGGTGATAATGAAGAAAGTAGTTAATGTGGCTGTGAGAGTGAATCAAATAATCCTGATGAGAATCCATATGTTGTTAATATGAAAGATGTTGAAGTTAATATTGGTGTATCTGTTGAAGGTGCTATTCAAGAAGAAAATATTTCTCTAGATGAACCTATTTCTCAAGTAGTTTATACTAGGAAAGGAACCCTACATATAGAAAATCAAAATATGAAAAAATTATTTATTGAGGGGGAGAAATCTTTTGAGAAGGCTGACACTGAGGTGGAGCCTCAAGGACCATTTACTGAAGATGATGAAGAGAATCAAACTGGAAGGGTAAGGAATGATACTCTTAATCTTCCAGATTCTGATATTTATGCAGAATGGGTGAGATATCCTAAAAATGTGGCCCTAATATTGGATTATAATGATTTTGATAATGAAGTTGATTCCCCTTCGGCAAGGGAAATAGTGGATGAGACCTCTTATAGTGACTATGTCACTAAATTTGATTTTGAAGAATTTAAGAAAGTGATATGTTCCACCATAACACACTCAGTAAAATCTCAAATGATGTATGAAATTAATGAATCCATGAGAGAAAATAATTAAATGACTGAAAATTTGAATGAAATCAGATATATGGTTGATGGTGTAAGGAAAGATGGTTCTTCTAGAACTAATCCTGAATAAACTAGTCTTCCTCAAGATGAGGCTACTTCAGTTTTAAAGATGGTGATAAAAGAAATGCATTCGAATATAATCAGAATGGAAAAGACAATTGTGACACACAATACAAAGATCAGGAATGAATTGAAGAAGTTAACAACTCGAATCAATACCTTGACCATTGAGTATAGGAATACAATGGAAACTGCAATGGAAGGACTTGAGAATCTTGTTTCTCATTTCATAGCTCTCGAGATTTCCAAGATAAGAAATGAATTTCAAGAACTTACCTCCTCTTCTCTTGCTTCATCCTCTAATCCACCTACACAGTCTTCCTAATCTATATATCTTGAAATTTTTTGTTCAGTTTTGAAAGAAGAGTTGCAGGATTTTATTGCAAGTATGGGAGAAGTTGAGGACACCTCAGACAAGGTGCATGATCATGTCAATTATTATACGTGGAGTTATTCACACACTCAGGAAGAGATAACTAAATTTATTAATTATTATTTCTCAAAACTCATCACAAAGCTTCATATAAACAGTCTGTTTAAGTATTTGACCACTAATCATACTCTTCCTGTTGTAACAAAGGATTTTAAGGATCATATTCAGATGCTGAGAGAAATCAATCCTTTTTTCAAAAATTTTATATAAAACAAAGATGATTTTGAGAAGTCTATGAAATATGGTGGATTGATAATTGTAGATTTCATCAAGTAGTTAAAACCATATGTCCATCTCCAAAGTGAAGCCATTGTGGCACCTTCTACTACACCAGTTTGTCTTGAATGTTCTATGCATGATCAACCTCAAATATCTGTTTCTTAGGATTTATCTCATATTTTACGATTACTTAAAAAAAATATTCATCCCCTTATTCTTTCTCAGTAGATACCTGCCCTCACTTCTACAGTTTCAAAAGGAGTTTCCTTACCTCCTCAAAAAATCCATTCAGACTCTCTTTCTTATCAGTTTACCCCTCCTGATGAAACTTCCATTGATCCTTCTGACAAGGGTACAGAACCACTTGATCCTACCCTATAGTGTAGAGTGATATTGTTTCACACCCCGACCTCACAGATTTATTATTTTTAATTACATTAATTATTACTTTCAGGTTTAGAAAAAATTTTCCACTATTTCATGGTCATCACGCACGGTTAGGAGTAAGAGCGTTGTGCCCACACAGTCTCCCAGGTGTGTCAGAGTTATGACGAACGACTCACGCATAGTTTACAGAACCCTATAGTAAGCACGCGACTTGACCCTGCAAGTGGGTAGTACTGGGTGGCACGGTTCAGGCACGATTTTCTTAGTAGTGCGTCAGACTGCTAGCGAGCAATGAAAATGCCCTAGTTTTCGAAATAAATAAATGAATTTATTTAAATGGTAAATGGGGAAAAATAAATAAATAAAATAAAGTAAAATTAAATTAAACTGAATTTTATGAAATGTTTAATAATTACAACAATACTAATATGTTTTTTATAATAATATTATTATTCTAATTATTATTATTATTGTTGTTATTATTATTATTATTGTATTATTATTTATATGAAAAAAACGGACCAAACCCTAGCACCCCATATTGTTCGCCGTGCAGATCCCCCTTTCCCCCTCCGCATTTTTCTTGCCCGCTAAACCTCATGCAGCTGCCGACCTTCCCCGCTCCCCATCTGCCTTTTCTCTCTCACACTCAAGCTGCCATGGCAGTCTCCTCCCTTACTCATTGTGACCCATCCGCCCCTCTGGTTCCCTACGCAGCGTCACTTCAGCTTCTGGCGGCTTCACATGCACCACAGCCTCCGTCGGCCTCACCCTCCCCCTAGCCAGTGCCCTCGCCCCTACACGATCCCACGTCCCAACCTACCAGCTGACTCTATGCCTCCTCGACCCTATCCCCCTTACGCTAATCTACCCCCTCTAGGCTACCCTTCCCTTTGGCTTCGCCTCCTCAGTGAACCGGACAGCCACCCTTTGGCTGCATTTCAACCTCCCTACAATCGCATCCCATTGCTGTGGATCCAAGCTTCTGTACCTCTTTCTTGTTGATTCTTCCCTGCCAACATTTGTACATATGACAAGCCTTCCTTTTCCAGTGCAACCCTGACCCGTCTGTCCTCCTTCCTAACCCTGACGAGACTCACGACCACTCATTTTCCTCTCCAGCATGGCCACTGCTGGACGGTACGACTCCCCACGGCACAGCCCCTGCATGCCAGCATGAAACCCTCTCCCTTTGGTTACTTTTCTCTCCCTTTTTGGTAAAGGATGTTGTTTTATGGTTAAATCATAATTTTTCTGCGATCTATTTTGTTTGTGTGTGTTGGTTTTGGCTTCCCAGAGGTGCGGTTGTGGTGCGAACAAGGTTTTTCACAGGCTTCGGGAGGACCATCCACGTTTGAGGGAGGTGGTTATGTGTTTAACCATTGTTTTATGAATTAATTGTATTCAAAAATTAGTTAATAATATATATTAATTATTTTTTTTGTTGTGGATCATGTGTTTAATTGATATTAATTTGAATATATGGTATATGCATGTTTTCTATGAACAAGCATGCTGAGTTGTTTATTTTCATTTCACAAACTATGCAGATTGTGTTTTGGATTAGATTCAATGTGTGTAGAGTCATAAATGTGGTTTTTGAATAGGTTTTGGTGTGTGTAAACTAGAAAGTGGTCTGTTATAAAAAGTGGTGTTTTCCTGGTATGTTTATAATATATGGCTTGCAGATTTGAAATTGGTGTGTATAAAGGAAGGAAGGGATTTTGAGCATGTATCATGTGCGTAAAGATAAGGTATACTTCTCAAACCATATTTATAAACTTTTAAATTATTTATTAAATTTTATGGATGCTGCATGTCTGGGTTTGGAAAAGTGTTGTGTCACACAAGCTTTTAAATGTAGTTTTCAATGTACTGTGTTCTTTTTTTTGGTTGTGCACTCTACATGTTTTCTTGAAATGACATGATGGCTCTTTAAAATGATAAGTGGGTTATTTTGGACGTTGTGTGTTTTTTTCTAAACACTTTGTGGATTTTAATGGGGTTTAGTAAATATTGTTGATGGTGTGAGTTGTGTTTTGAAAACACGTCGAGGTGGTTTTTACACCGTTTGTTCATTTGGATTGTCTTAAGTTAGTGGTTATGGGTTTTTAGTTGTTGTGTGTTTATTTCAGCATGTGTCGGTGAGGAAAACCTGGGATTTTGCAGTCATCGACTTGTGCGTGTTTGTGTGTATGTGTGAGGCGTGATGTGCCATTGTGTTTGGACAATGATCTTAGGTAGGTCCCCCACTACACTTGCCTTTAAATTTAGAATTTATTGATTTTGTTGATATTTTATTAATTTTAATAAATGTGAAATAATTTAAAATAATTAAATTTTAAATGATTATTTAGTTTAAAATGAGCCGTTTATTTTATACATTACACTTGAAATATTTTCATGATGAATGGACTCCCAGTGGTGAATGTATTCATGTTTGGCATTTAAAGATAATTCACTAAATTTCAAATGTTGTTCTGGTTTATTGGTAAATGATTTCTTTGGAAGTGTGAACAAGTGTTTTGGTTCTCTTGAGAAATGAGGATTTTTTTTTGATCGGTGAAGGCCCATTTGGATCTTTAATAAAATAAATTATTTTGGAAAACTATCTTTGATATGACTCAGGATTGATCATTAGTGTACATTGACTGTATTAGTTCTGTGTGATGTTTGTGCTACTTGATTGACTTTTTTGACTCACCCCTTACCTTTTTATTATAAGTGATGACATGGGAACCTAGCATAGTAAGCAAATTTTCTGAGAACTATTGCCGCACTAGTTTGTATTATGCACTGGCTAGTAGCCCTTAGTAAGGATTATACTCTTCTAGGGGATTGGGCCCCTCAGTTAGGCCATATAGGGAAAAACCGGGCGTTAGGGCGTTATTACATCATCGAGAGTAGGAATGCCTTCCGGATGAGTCACATGTATGGTATGTTCTGGATTGTTCACGATCTCCTAGGTTCGACCCATGCTTTCTTTAGTGTTTATTTTTATGTATAGGATGATTAAGAGGTCTAGTTCGGTTGTTGTCCCCTATGTGCCACTTCTTTTCCATTTCCCTTAGTGTGTGTTGTGTTTTGTGTGTGGTTTTCCCTTTGACAGACAACTAAAATTTAAATTTCTAACTTGTTTTCAGAAATGTTTTAAAATGCAATTCACATGTTCCTTTCAAACATTAACCTTATTTTCAAATTAAAAAGGTCAATTGACGGTTACTTGTCTTATAAATGGAAGTGTGTGTGTGGAAACCCATATTTTTTATAATTTAGTTCAAACCTGGAATTAGTAAATTTATTTTTTTAAAGGTGTTGCATTGGGAGTAGTTTTTTGGGCACACCTACTAAGTTTTAATACACACACCTATAGTGTTTTCCTATTTTTAGTTTTGTTGTAGGTTTGACTTGAGCTTGCTCACCATGGGTTAGAGTTTGTTGGGGACTGGTCAGCGGCTCTCAGAGTCACGAGGAGTTTTGGTCATGGTCAGGTTAGTTTGTTGTTGTTGGTTGTTTCTCATTTTTCTTGTCATTTATTTTCCTTATATTATTCTACTTTTTCAGAAGAGTTACGTTTCTATCATTTAGAGGCCAAATCGTTCACTCTTATTTAGTTTTGATGCCTGGCTCAAGTTGCTAGCCCATGGGGATTGGGAGCGCCCCTCAGGCCTTTCCATGGGCTAGCTTGGGTGACCAGTTCAGGGTCGACCCGATTTGGTTCATGAAAAAATGGTATCAGAGCGGGTTCTTGTCAGTTGGGGTGTCCGGTAGATGGAGATTATGATTTTCGGGCCTCGAGAGGTATGTATGGGAAGGATGTCATGAACCCTCTCCTGTTCCGAACCACGAGTCACCAGGGGTCATCCGGGAATTGAGTTCTAGTCTCATTCTGATTTGTTTTGGATTTAGGGATGACAATGGAGGCAAACCGATGTTACATTGGGATTTTACATGGTGTAGTCACCCATGTGGAGTTCGCTTACACAGTTTAAGTTCTTCCTAGTCATTGACCCTTACATGGGACATGGCTCACTACTATGTCACCAGGTTTAGCATGACTGGTAGTCCCTCTCTTCGGTGATTTGATGCATGTTAAGTGTTGTATTGGTTCTAGTTGGTGTAAGTGAACATTTGAAAATGAAAAAAAGGTTTTTGAAATGAGAACGATTTCTTCTAAATGGCTTCAAATTTGTGAACTAGATTTTTTTTTAAACTGAAATCTCTTGGTCTAAAAATCAGATGATTTCTTGGAACTGGTAGATGTATAGTTTGGGTACAACCTAAGGTACTCTTTATGAATGATTTCACCTGTGAGGGAATGCATGGGAAGTTCGTGTTGATGCGTATGGATAAAATTAGATGAAGACATGTTCAATGGTTCATGGGATTACTGCGGCGCGCACTTGGAATTAAAGGATTGACCTTGTTCTCAATAACAAATTTAATAAAGGGAAAATGATTTTTGGAAATTGAAATTGGTTTGAAAAGTGGGTTTGGTATTTGGAAGATGGACTTCAATGAAGGCAGTTTTGAAATCTAAAATAAAAAGGGATTTTTGTGTTGTGTTGGTATTTTCTTGGTTTTTGAGTTGGGTGTTTTTGGATAAAAATGATTTCAATCATATTTCTTCGACTTGATATTGGTTTTGGTTCTGTGTTTTATATGTTTTTCAGAAATTGCCACCAAGAATGGTCCCTAGAGTTTTTGATAAGTCCTGCCCAATTTTTGGTCCTTCTCGGACATTGTCTGTACTTAACGGTGATCAAGGTCTGATAAAGGTTGTTATGTGGTTTGAAGAGGTCGAGTGTGCTTTTAAGATTTTGGGAACTCCCAATTCTATCAGAGTGTGTGTTGTTTTGGGACTATTTGAAGGAAAATCTCTGGATGTATGGTAGTTGATCTCCCCACCATCAATACAAGTTGTGATGACATGGGATGTATTCAAATCTGTCTTCGTCCGATGGTTTATACCTGAAGAGGTGAAGATGAAGAAAAGGGAATAACTTATGTGCATTCAGCAAGGCCAATGGACATTGAAGGCATATGTTGACCATTTCAAGGAACATGTGTTCTTTTCTCCAGAGGTAGCATCACAGTATTCGATGAAGATTTATCTCTTCATCGGGGGTCTTCATCTAGGGATCAAGGAGCAGGTCCTCCCTTATTGGGACTGTTATTTCTAGAAGTTGGTGGATGAGGAGATTTTAGCTGAGTTGATCTCTAGAGCATATATGGTTGTAAATATAGTGTATCCAGCTTCTCGTGAAGGTTCCCCATCTAGCGAGTAGGGTGTTCTAGAGGGACTTATTTCTAAAAGGTCTTATGCAGTGGTTCTGGATTCGAATTCATCGGACCATTCAGTGGTGTGCCACCAATGTGGCCGCTTTGGGCATGTGAGGCCTTCATGTTGTATCCCTTCAAAGACGTTCTATCTTTACAGATTTCTAGGCCATGAAGGGAAGTTCTATAGGAAGAGTCACCTGATGAAAATATTGTGACTGAACGATTTACGTGGCTAACTATGAGGCAAGAGATGTTTCAACCATCAGAGCCCCATCCATAGGTCTTGGGGTCAAGCTCGCACACAGTCAGGAGTTGTCGGGGGAGTTAAGGCTCAGTTCAGGTTTTGGGTTCCGTGTTGGTAGTGGAACATTTAAAGTCATTCCATTCTTGTTTTTCTATTATTAATGTTTTGACTTTGTAAGTTCATTGTTTTGTTGTGGAGTTATGACGTATATGTTCTATTGTAATCCATAGAGTTTTATTTGTCTGATCATGGTTTTCGGAATGCATTTTTCTAAAAATTGTTCTTGGCCCTTGTCTGGATTGATTTGGTTTAGCAGTGTTTGTTTAGAGATGTAACTTCCTATGAAGAGACGATGTTTGGGGTTATGCGCGAGTTCACTGCTTGGGTTATATTATGCTCAGAGGTTTTTCTCAAGTGTTAGAGCTTTCTTTGATCAGAGTCGAGAGTTCCAAGTTTATGTGGCGGTGTTATTTCACTTGTGCTAAAAAAGTTAGTTTTGATTAGTTGGGAGATCTCGTGTCCCACCCCCCACCTCGGGTGGTATGTTTCGGTGTAAAATTTCTTCCGTAGTTGAGTTCTTGTGTTGGGGAGAACCCCTTCGTGTTCTCCCCTCAACATCGGGCTTCTTTTTTCTCTTGAATCGGTCGGGTATGACCTGTGTAGAGTACGGTTATCCTAAGATTCTAAGTTTTCCTTGGTTCTTCTGGTTCTAATCTGGCATGGACTAAATTCTTGATCAACGAACAGCTTCATCACTTTCTGGGGGTAGAAAGTGTCTGTGGTGGGGAGAATTGTCAAACCCCAACCTCATTAGTTTATTATTTTTAATTACATTAATTATTACATTGGGTTTTAGAAAAAAATTTCCACTTATGCACAGTCATCCCGCGTGGTTAGAAGTAACAGTGACGTGCCCGCATGAACTTCCAGGTGTGTCAGAGTTATGGAGAGCGACTCACATGTAGTTTATAGAACCCTGCGGTAAGCATGTGACTTGACCCTACAGGCGGGTAGTACGAGGTGGCACGGTTCGGGCACAGTTTTCTCAGAAGTGCGTCAGACTGCATGTGATCAATACAACTGCCTTGATTTTCAAAATAAATAAATGATTTGATTTAAATGGTAAATGAAAAAAAATAAAGTATATCAAATTTAATTAAACCGAATTTTATAAAATGTTTAATAATTAGAACAATAATAATATGTTTTCTTATAATAATATTTTTATTATTATTTTTATTATTTTTATTATTTTTATTATTTTTATTCTTCTTATTATTATTGTATTATTATTTAAATGAAAAAAGATGGACCAAACCCTAGCACCCCCTACTATTCACAGCACGGCTCCCCCTTTCCTCCTCCTCATTTTACCTGCCTGCTGAACCTCATGCGGTGACTGACCTTCCCCGCTCGCCATCCACCTTTGCTCCCACACCCTCAAGCCACTACACCAGTCTCCTCCCTTCCTCATCACGACACTGCCACCCCTCTTGTTCCTTGTGCAGAATCACCCCCATCTTCTTTCATCTTCGCAATCACTACAGCCTTCGTCGGCCTCGCCCTCCCCCTGGCCAGTGCCCTCGCCCCTAAACGATCCTGCCGCCCCGCCGACCAAGTGGCCCTCCGCCTCCTCAACGCCAGCCCCCTTACACTGATCTGCACCCTACAGGCCTCCCTTCCTTTTGAATTCGCCTCCTCAGTGCACCAGATCACCACCCTCCTCCTACATTTCGACCTCCCTATTGCCGCATCCCACTGTCATGGATCCCAGCATCCGCACCTCTATCACGTCGATTCTTCCCTGCCGGAATTTGTATATTAGTCGAGCCTTCCCTTTTCGGTGAAACCCTGACATGACTGTCCTTCTTCCTAACCCCGACTAGACTCGAGGCCTCTCCTTTTCTTCACTAGTATGGCCACTGCTGGCCGGTGCGACTCCCCCTGGAACAGCCCCTGCATGCCGGCACAAAACCCTCTCCCTTTGGTGTTGTTTCACTCTCTTTTTGGTAAGGGATGTTGTTTTATGGTCAAATCATAATTTGTGTCAGTTCAATTGTGTTTGTGTGTGTTGGTTTGGGCTACCCGTAGGTGCGGTTGTGGTGCGAACAAGGTTTCACACCAGCTTCGGGAGGACCATCCACATTTGAGGTAGGTGGTTGTGCATTTAACCATTGTTTTATGAATTTATTTTCTTCTAAAATTATTTAAGCAGATATATTAATTAGTTTGTTTGATGTAGATCCGGTTTTTAATTAATATTGATATGTATATATGGTATATGCATGTTTTTTGTGAACAACCATGTTGAGTTGTTTATTTTCATTTCACAAACTACGCAGATTGTGTTTTGGTTTACAGTCAATGTGTTTAGAGTCATAAAATTGGGTTTTCAATAGGTTTTGGATTGTGTAAACTAGAAATTGGTTTGTTATAAAAAGCAGTATTTTTCTGGTATGTTTGTAATGTCTAGCTTGTGGATTTGAAAATTGGTGTGTATGATGGAAAGATGGGCTTCTGAGTGGGTTTCGTTTGTGTAAAGATATGGTATACTTCTCACACCATATTTATAAACTTTTAGATTATTTATTAAATTATATGGATGCTGCAAGCCTAGGTTTGGAAAAGTATTGAGTCGCACATGCTTTTAAATGCAGTTTTCAATGTATAGTGTGCTTTTGCCGGGTTGTGCACTCTACTTGTTTTCATGGAATTGAATGATGTCTCTTTAAAATGATTAGGTATTTATTTTGGGTGTTGTCTGTTTTTTTAAACACTTTATCGATTTTAATGGTGTTTAGTAAATAGTGTTGATTGTACGAGTTGTTTTTTGAAAACACATTGAGGTGGTTTTTACACTGTTTGTTCATTTGGATTGTCTTAAGTTAGTGGTTATTTGTTTTTAGTTGTTGTGCGTTTGTTGTAGCACATGTCAGTGAAGAAAACCCGGGATGCTTCAGTCGTCGACTTGCGCATGTTTCTGCATTTGTGCGAGGCTTGATGCGCCATTGTGTTTGGACAACGAGATGAGGTAGGTCCCCCACTAAAATCACCATTAAATTTAGAATTTATTGATTTCCTGATATTTTATTAATTTTAATAAATGGTAAATAATTTAAGATAATTAATTTTTAAATTATTATTTTGTGTAAAAAGAGCTGTTTATTTTATACACGATAGTTGAAATTGTTTCTTGATGAACAGACTCCCAGTGGTGAGAGAATTCCCATTTTTCCTTTAAACATCATTCACGTAATTTCAAATATTGTTATTGTTTATTGATAAATGATTTCTTTTGATGCATGAACAAGGGTTATGTTTTTCATTAGAAATGAGGGTTTTTTTAAGATTGGTGAAGGCCCTTTTGGAACTTTAATAAAATAAATTATTTTGGAAAACACTCGTTGTGGTGACTCAGGGGTGATCTTTGGTGTGCTATGACTAAATTAGTTGTCTGTGATGTTTATCATACTTGATTGTCCTTGTTAACTCACCCCTTACCATTTTTTTATATGTGCTGACATGGGAACCAGGCATAGTAAGTGAATTTTCTGAGAACGATTGTCGCACTTGTTTAGATTACGCACTGGCTAGTGGCCCTTAGTATGGATTATACTCATCTAGGAGATTTGGCCCCCCGGTTAGGACATGTAGGGAAACACCGGGCCTTAGATCGTTATGACGTCATCAAGAGTAGGCATGCCTTCAGGATGAGTCACGTGTATGTAATGTTTGGGATTGTTCATGAGCTCCTAGGTTCGACCAATGTTTTCTTTAGTGATTATTTTTATGTGGTGGATGATTGAGAGGTCTAGTTCGGTTGCTATCCCCAATGTGCCACATCTTTCCATTTCCCTTAGTATGTGTTGTGTGTTGTGTGTGGTTTTCCCTTTCACTAACAACTAAAATTTTAATTTCTAACTTGTTCAAAGAAATGTTTTAAATTTAAATGCACATGCTCGTTTTGAACATTAAACCTGTTTTTAAATTAAAAAGGGAAATGGATTGTTACTTTTTGTAGTAATGGAATTGTGTGTGCAGAAACCCATATTTTTATAATTTAGTTCAAACCTGGAATTAGTAAATTTCTTTTTTTAAAGGTAAGGAATTGGGAATAGTTTCTAGGGAACCCCTACTGAGTTTTAATACTCACTCCAATAGTGTCTTCCTGTTTTTAGCATGGATGTAGGTTTGACTTGAGCTTGCTCTCCATGGGAGAGAGTTGGTTGTATATTGGTGGGTAAATCTCAGAGTCATGAAGAGTTTTGGTCGTGGTCATATTAGTTTCCTGTTGTTGGTTGTTTCTCCTTTTTCATGTCATTTATTTGCCTTGCGTTATTCTACTTTTTCTGCTGCGTGAATTGTCTTTAATTTATTGTCCAAGTCATTATATATTGTTTATTTTTGATGTGCGACACTAGTTACCAGCCCATGGGGATTGGGAATGCCCCTCAGGCACTACCGCGGGTCGGCTCGGGTGACCAGTTCAGGGTTGACCCGGGTTTGTTCGTGACATCTTTTTTTGATAGGGATGAGTCATTTTCCTTTTCTTTTTCAGTGTAAAATATTTATGAATTCTATTTCATTGATTCTAATTTTCAATTTTTCATGTTCTCTTCACCAACCACTTTTTTCTAATCCCTAAAAGATGATAATTTTATTATGAATTATTTAAATTTTGAGACCTTCATTAACCATTATTATGATTTTATGCTTTATTTTGTGTTTATGAATTATTATCTCTGTTACATGATTTTCTCTATTGTATATTCTTATTCTCTAATGGTACATAATAATTCCAATATTTTTGATTACCTGAAAGGGGGAGATTATTGGCCCATAGATGATATTGGACACTATCTCTAACTATAATGTTTTTAATTATCAAAAATCATGTCATATATTAACATATATCTTACCTTATATTAAAGATTATATGTCATGTTAGAACATTATGTTGAATATTATATCATTTCAACAATATAACTATTTATGTGTGTTTAAGTATAAAGATTCTTATCTATGTGTTATAGATTTTAACAGTCACTAACTTTTTTGAAATGTAAGAAAGATAGAATGTCTAAAAGTTATCAAAGTATGAATCACTGACACTGAAAGAAAGGTGACTCACCGATAGGTATATGACTCCCTGATTAACAAATCAATCACATATATGTTATATGTATGTGATGCTGACAATGTGGGAAAGACTCACCATTGGACAAGAAACCAATAGAAAAAATACTCATCGTTGCACATGACACTGATGCAGATGACTCACCATTACATATAACTCACCGACATAGATGACCTACCATCAGTCCAAGTGACCTACTATTGCACGATGAGGCCGACACAAGGACTCACCGTCCGTAGAAATCATTCACCATTCAATAAACTTTTTCACCGATAGCTCAAATATCTCTTTGATAGTTTAACTGTCTTACCGACAAAAGGAATGACTAGCCATTGAAACAATTCACCGATAGAATGAGACACCTATTGAAGGAGACAACGATAGAAGAAAAAACTGATAGATGTTCCACTGATAGACTATTTAAATATACATTTATAAATATTGTTTCTAATATAAATATTTGTGTTATTTAATGACTCTAAAATAATTAATATCTACTTTTAGACATGATATAAGATAGTATGATGTACATCGTATCTTCAAATGCACATTGTGTAGCTAAATTTTTATAGAGGAAAACAAGCTTATGATAAAAAGGGTGGATGATAATTAGTGCACGCTTTGTGTGAGAGAGGCATATTGAAGAACAACAACTATCATGAATCCAATTTGAACCTAGGAACACAAAAAGAATAACTTAGGGGGAGATCAATAAATCATGTTAAATCCTTTGAGCTAACAGTAAACATCTTTAGTACAAGAATATTAACATATTAGACTCTTGGATGCCTGAACATAGAGGCTACACCACTCTGTTTTTGAGTCAAATTATAGAAGGGGAAATGACCTTCAAATCCACTACATCAAACGTGTCCAGAGCTGCACTTCATAACACACAGATCCTTCTAAATCTATCTCAAAATCTTTAGTTGTGTTGTGTTTTTTTATTTACATTCCTGAGCGTTGTTGGTATCTGTATGTTATACACACACACTGAATATTTTGAATTACTAAAGGATAATTTATATACTAAATATCACATTATTTTTATCCATTTGTTTCCCATGTAGAATTTTGGAAGAGTTCGTGTGTGACCAAGTTGTTTTTTTTCACAAAGAATAGTGGTAGAGGTCAAGTGTGATCTGGAAAGACCTGAGTGCTCTTGTGAACCCTGATCTAGGGTGTGGATCAATGTATTTATTAATTTAAACTTCTTGGAGGATGGTGATCACTAATTGGAGAAAATTAAGTCTCTTATTGAGACTAAAACTGTTATTTATATATGTTGAGTTTTTACCTTTTAGTTTTACAATATTTTTTAATATATTTGATAGAGCTAAATGGAAATATCATAGTTAGTTTAGCAAGTGCTTAAAATAGTTTTGAACCAAGAGATTAATTTCAAAATTAATATTAATCTTTTAATTAATATAACTGAGAACTAATCAATATTTTGAAAATTTTATTGAACATTATGGACTCTTATAAATTCACTACAAACTAACTTAGTTAATAATTTTAATTGGGGGAAATTATAAAAGAAAAAATATTTTAAACCGAAATTTTGATAGATACTCAATTCACACCCTCTTGAGAACTCTACTCGGACCAACATATTATATTATAGTTTTCTTTCCACTTGTATAAGGTTAGGTGAAGAGATAATAAGAAAACGAATGAAATTAATATGAAAATAAATGAAAAAGAAATACAATTTTTACCTCTTCAATTTTTCTCCATGAGATCCTCTTAAAGGCCCTTAGTATTCACCATTGGGTGAGATGAAAAGGTCATATTTGTGGGTAAAATGATTGGGATGGGAACTAGGAATAAATTAATTAATATACAATGATTTGAGGTGTGATGAGAAGTGGTTTTGAGGGGTGGTTTTTATAGTGGATAAGAGGGGAGTTTTATCTTTATTTTATTCAATATATTATTATTTTGGCTAATGGCTATGAATAGTTTTGATTACCATGAATAAATATAGTAAAAGCATATGGATTTTTATAAATTATGGTTCTTAGATCTTCCTTACATATTACATGACTCAAAAAATCATTTATTTGGAAAATACTGTAAATTACAGTATATTACTATTCCAAAAAATTAACTATTTTTTACAAATAAAAAAAAATCACCCGACAATATTTCGACATGTAGAATTATAAAATGGAGTCCATATTTTGAACATTATTTTATAATATTATATATTTTTTTTTATTTTAAAACATCAGTTCTTCTAAAAATGAAAATTTTAAATTATAACTAATTTTTTGAGCTTTGAATAAATCATTATTGTATTGTCAAAGTATCTTATATTCATTAGAAAACAAAATAATAATTTATGAATACATTTAATGAAATAATATTTTCTTTTAAATAATTATATTTATTATAAAATTGTAATTAAATATTTATTACTCGCAAAAATACAGTCACATATTTTATAATTTTTAAAATAATTATTTACTTATTAAATGATATAGATATATCATATTTTAAATTATAAGATACATAAATTATATTTATACTATCATATGTGAGGTTTATATTTTTTTATTATAGATTCATTAATTTCTATAAAAAACACTTATTTCATTATACATTTAAAATTAATATTACTATTTAATACCATAATTAAAACAAATAATTTTCTATGCGCCTAGGCTGTTACATTTTCCCCACCTTTAGGAAATTATGTCCTCACACTTTTTATTTACCTATCAATAATATGGATATATTGTTCCCTCATATGATTTTTTTATTCCCATGTTTTTTCATCAATCGTGCTGCCTCTCCACCAAAACATAACTCAGAGAATTAGATTATTCTTCATACTTTCTCCCTATAATGAAGAATCGGAAAAGAGTTTTCCTCATAATAGAGGTCCTCTACCAACTGAATATATTATGGGATCAAAATAGGATATGAATCTAGAACAAACCATTTCAACATAGAAAAATGATAATAATAAGATCCTAAGGAAAACTCAATGACTTGGGTACATGGTAGGTAACTGGCCCAACATTCTGTAAGATTTCATAAAGCGCAATGAACCATGGATTGGGATTTCCTTTTATACCAAAATGAATAATACTTTACTAAGGGTTGTTGTCATGGAAAACTTGATCACCTACCTTGAAAAAAGTCATTCTTAATGTTATTTGAATAACCTTTATTCTCCCTCTAAGATATCCTCATACTTTGAAGGATGATGTTCAATTTCTTATACAATTCCACTATTTATTATGGTCCCATCAACTTCCTTTCCCCAACATCATCCCAAAATTATGGAGTTCAACACCAATTCTGATATAATTCCCCAAAAAAGAGCATCTTTATACTATAATGAATACTATTATTATAAAAAAACTAATCTATAATGATTTAGATCCAAAAATCCATGACTACCCACTGATCATGTTCCAAGAATATCCTATAAATCAAAATTGTTCGCTCTATTCATCAACAAGGTTGAGGATCAAAAGTATTTTTAAAATTTAAATCACATACCAATAACACCAGAAGGACTTATTATAGTTATATATGATCTTGGGATCTTTATCTGATAAAATGGAGAGTGGAACACCATGTAACTTGAATGTCTCTTTGAGGTATAGATGATAATTTTGATCTAATCACATAGTATCTTGAATGGAATGAAAATATAGAAATTTAGTAATCCTGTCAAAAATAACCCAAACCACATTGTTACGTCGAGACACATCGGTAGTCCGACCATGAAATCAATGGATATATTTTCCCATTTACACGATATCACTAGAAAACACGGAAAAATCACCTTTAGTACCTTTATCTCTTCTTTAACCTGTTAACATGTCATACATTCATTGTAAAATTAGAAACACCTCTTTTAATTCCATCCCACCAATAATACTCTAGAATATAACTATAAAAGTTTTTGATGTAAGGATTAAATGACAATAGAGAACTAAAAGATTCACATAAAATTCTTTCTTCTTCTAGGAACCCGAAGCCACATAGATAATCTTCCCAAATCTCAAAACACAATCATTATATACATTAAATTTATTCAATTTTCCCTTCTTAACTAATTATAAACCTTTTTTAACTCATAGTCTTTCTTATATTCTTGGTTAATTCAGTTTGTGAAAGATGACTACATTGAAACCTAAAATGGAATTGAGGAATTTCCTTTAAAAATAACTTCCAAGACTAAATTAATCAAATAATGAACCAAGGTGTCATGTTTTAAATGTAATGTGGTTAATGTAGCATAAAATGTTCATCTCAAGGAATATAACACTTATTATTCTATTAAAAGATTTTATTTGATCATGAAATCATAATCCATTATTATTTCTATCAATTGTACTTGTCTCATGTTCAATTCATTCTTATTAATTATATACTTCATATTTCATGGTCAGTATATATTTCCCATTTTCCATTATACTAATGTTGTACCAAATTTTTTAATTCAGGAAACCACTATGGAAAATTCTATATCACGTGTGGTATAATTTAACTCATGGTATTAATGTTTTCTTGGTGCTTAATCAATTATATAATGATTCTACATTAGAAAAAAACCACATCCCTTCAATGAAGCATCACTATAGTTGAAAAAATAACCATTTCTAGAAGTCAATTCCAATATTTTACCATTCCTCCAACTTCTATTCAATTCCTGAAAAAAATCATAGACTTTAGTATAAATAAATATAACCCATTTTTATAAAATAACCATTTCTAGAAGTCAATTCCAATATTTTACCATTCCTCCAAATTCTATTCAATTCATGAAAAAAATCATAGTCTTCAATATAAATAAATATAAACCATTTTTATGTTAACTTATTTTACAGGCTAGATAACAATGAAATGACTATAACAAATCGTTGGAAATAGAAAACTAATCCAAGAAAACTAAAAATATTAATATCATTTTTAGGTATTGTCCATTCATCAACCACATTTCATTGGTAGGATAAACTATTAATCTATCCTTATTTACAATGTTCCCATGAAAATGATGTTGTTTCCACAAAAAACTAATTTTCTAAATTTTTTATATAACTTCTTTTCATTAACAGTTTTCAAGAAAATCCTTAATTTTTTACATGACCCTCAAAATATTTTTGAAAATACCACAATATCTTCAATTAAAAAAATTAAACACTTATCAAAAAATTCACATAATATTCTATTCATAAGATATAGGAATACAACAGGGGAATTTTTCAAACCAAATCAAATAACTACAAACACATAATGCCCATGTCTTGTAAAAAACTGGTTTTGGGAAGTCATGATCCTTCACCATTAGCTTATAGTACCAGATCCCATTGCAATCAAGAAAAAATAATAATCTAATTTGAGCTGATAAAACAAGTCAATGATATGAGGCATTATATACATATTCTTAATAGTAGTTCTATTCAAAGATCGATAATAAATTTTATGTCCCATCAAATCATAATTCTTTTTACTGACAATAAAAATAGAACCCCATTATGATGTTCTAGGTTGAATGAAACCTTTATAAAAGAATTACATTAACTTATTTTTCAATTCAATATGTTTCACTAAATCCATTTAATAATGGGGTTTGGAATTTGGTCTAGCATTAAGGAAAAATTCAATTGTAAATTCAACTTCTCGATCACGTAAAATACTAAGAAAATCTTCAGGAAAAGAATCCAAGAATTTATTTACCACTAAAATGTCATTAATTTTACTAGATCCATTTTTTCTACAATATGTACAATATATCATTAATTTTCATCTTTTTTCAATCTCTAAACATCCTGATATGTAATCGGTGGTATGTGGTCATTATTGTAAACAAACTAAATCCATTTCTTCAAAACAACTTCTTTATCTCTAAAATCAATCATATCATGAAAAAACTAACTCAATTTCATCCATATAATAACATCAAACTCCACTATGGTCAACAAAATATAGTGTGCAGGTAATTTAGTCCAACTGAAAACAATTGTATGAATCTTAGAATTCTATTTTTCCTTCATATTTCACTTTTTTTATCATATGATTTGATTTTTTTTAATGAGATGAAATTTTAATATACCTGACAATTTATAGGAAATGAAAAAAATGTGTAGAACCTGTATAAAAAAGAGATTAGAAAAATTGAATTCGACAAATAAATTACTTGATTCCACTTCATAGGGTAGACCAAAATCTACAGACATAGTCAAAAAGTTTTTAGCTTCCCCATTCTCCTTATAATATGGATGCTTCCCGTCATTAAAATCCTTCCCTAGAGAGGTATTTGAATAATGTCCCACATTATCACATTTTAAACACTTTACATTTTTTTAATCATAATTAATCTTACAACCATTTTTATTTAAATATTGGTCCATATGTAAAAAAATTCAATATCAGGAATACTTCACATATTAGTTAATGCATTCCCCATGATTGTTTTTATGACTTATTTAACCAAAATTAAACTAGTCATTATTACCATTAGATTTTTATTGATCCTTAACCATTTATTTCAATCTAGAACTTTTCCTTTTCTTGTTATAGATGGACACATGATCATCTGTAAACTACACTTATACCCTCTCATTACATCAGCCATGTTTCTCAATACATTTTAAATAAATGGAGTCCAATACCCTTCGATATTTGGGCTTTTCTCCTCAGTAAAAATGAAATATTTTACTACCATAATCCTCAGTATGTTTTGGAGTATACCTTTCCAATTGGATGAATTTTTCTTCATAAAATTACACTGATGCTCCCTATTATTGTTTTAAATCAAGGAATTATATTTCCATCCTATGTAGGGAATCCTTATGAAAATATTTCTCAGGAAAAAAATTCTAAAATTTATCCCATTTCAGGGCATAAACCTCCAATAAATGCTCGATATTCATGAGAATTGACAACTACTAGACCACTTCACCTTCAAAATGATAAATTTAATGAAAAATATTTGGATAATATAAGAAACGCATTAAATCAAATAATATTCAAGGTACCTATTTAACCAATCAGCTACTACTGGGTCAGAAGATCCATTAAAATAAGGATGGTGATGCATCCTAAAATGTTATACTATCATCAGGTTCTTTTCTGGCATCTATGACTATTCACATATATGGATTTTGCCAAAATTTATAGCCTATATCAACCAATCCATTACTATCACAAAACTCTTGGTTGAAATTTCCACCATTCCTGGTCGCGGATTTTTAAAGATATCAACTTCTCGGTGCCTTCCAACTTCTTCTTCCTTCATTATTCTATGAAAAATCATTTTTAACAGACATATTATAGATGAAGAAACATGAAATTAATTAAATGAAATATAATTTCAATATAGCTATATGGAAATAATCATATATGATATTATATTAATGTTATCCTAACCACTATATTTATCTTAACCATTCCTTGATTGAAATTATATGTTCATGGTATTAAACATTACATAATCTAGAAAGTTATTTTTGAATTCACTTTCTTACTTTCCCAAATATATTTTCAGTTTAGAGTTTTTTATAATTATGTATTATATCTTACATGAAAACCCATGATCATAAAAAGTTGTTACTATTAAATTAATATCCACTTTTTCAAAATATGAATCTTTTAAAACAAAACATGATTTCTTTTTTTGACATCACATTACGAAATTAATAATGAATCCTTCCATTCCATTAATCATACATAAACCCTGTGAAAAATATTTTAAAACATTGGATAAGTAAAAAATATTTTAGTGTGGTACATAAGAAAATGTATCCATTAAACCATGAATAGTTATATATATATTAAATCATTTTCATAACAATATACTCCTCACACATAAAGTAACATATATTTATATTGTGAAATCACGATATTTCCATAAATCAAATAAAACCTAAATAACACCATGTAGGTAACTTGGGGAATTATTTACATAATATTGTATGCCTCTTAGATACCATATGATTTGTAACCCTCATGGATACCTTACATTGTAACAATCACAATTACCATAATATGTGGTGTACACATCGTAGTTACACTTAGAGTAACCATATTGTCGAACTCCAACATAATAATAACCAATTAATTTGAGGGAGATATTTGTTACACCATTAATTATAAAAAATTGGAATAATCTGAACATACTCATAAAACTTCAATACATGCATAAAAACATTCATTTTTATTTTTTATTAAAATAGATATTTAAAAGATGATTTTTATCAAATTTTCCCCTACATCCGTTTCGTCTTAAGAAAAACTTAATCGAAACCCATGTAAATGTTTCTTTGATATTTTTATTAATATATTAATATAGAATATTAATATTTATAATTACTTATATAATCATTTTATAACATCTTTCCATCCATTTATTAATAATATTTTTTTTTGATTCTGAATATTTGGGTTTGTTCTTTTGAGGGTTTCAATCATAGGTTTGTAATGAATTTTCTTGTCGAATTATTGAAAAACACAATGAGTGGAATGAAAATGAATTTTTATGTTTTCATAATTTTAAATGGAACCATATATCATTTTTTCTTGTTATGAGGGTGAATAATTATATAAAACATTAATGACAAAAATTTAATTTATTTCTTCGGTTTTTACGACCATTACGAACTTATATTATTTTATTTAATAGGATGATTATATAATGGTTCCAAAACATTATATAAATTATTATGTCGATAATAATATTTTATTTAACCATAATAATGGTTTTATGAAAATTATTTAAATAGTAATGGAAAATGATAGTGTATCATCCACGATGGTGGGAAATCGACACATCGCAGATGGTGTTCAAATTTTTAGAATAATAGGGAGAGGAGAAAGGGTTTTTTGAATAATTTTTCCAATAATCAATTTAAAATTATATTATATATATGATACTAGAGTTTTCATACCACATGGATAATGGGTGGTGAGAAGTGAATAAGAAATGAAATGAAAATAAATGGAAATGAAAGAGGATTTTTTCATGATAAATTCTTCTCCTTGGGAACTTGTTTAAGTCCCTTGGTTTTGAGATTTGGGTGAGACCGTTATTTCTTCGACGTGGGGAAGAGGCTTGATAAGTGAATTGGGTAGAAATTAAACATTATACAATGATTTTAGGTGTGATAAGAAGTGGTGGTGAGGGGTGGTATTTATTATGGAGGAGAGGAGTGTTTTCTCATTACTTTATTCGTTGATTTAATGTTTTTCCTCAAAACCATGAATGGTTATTATTACCATTACCAAATACAGTAAAAGGTGAATTAATTTTCAAGATTATGGTTCTTTTATCATCCTTATACTAATATGACCATAATATTCATGTATTTATTAAATACTTTATATTACTTTATTTCACTATTAAAACAAATAATGAATTTGAGAAATATTTTAAAAATTCACCCAATCATTTTTTGATGTGTACAATAAAAAATGGACTCCAATATTGGAAAATAATTTCCTACATATGATAAATTAAATTTTAAATTGAAAACCTTATTTATTAAAAAACTAAAATTTTAAAATTTTAACGGATTTTATAACACTAAGAAATGTTAATTAAAGTCCCATTAAATTAAAATATAATCATAATAAAAAAACAAAAAAAATTGAGATTAAATTTTATGATAATATATTTTCTTTAAAAATGTTAATTTAATTATCAAATGGTAATTGATTAATTATGAATAATAAAGATTCCAAAACATAATTTATAATTTTAAAACAAATTAATTTTTTTTTCAATGATATAAATATATCATATTTTCGCAGAAATGTTCAATACAATTTATTAATAATCTCATAGTTTAGGATACTATTCTATTAGTATATATTCCTTAATTTCTATAGATAGAACTTCTTTGAGTGTACATTTATAATGCATTTTACTATTTTATTCTAGAATGAAAACAATAATTATTTTAAAAGTACCTATGGTCATAAAACACATTAAATTATTTTAGGTTAATAGTGAATATGTATGGGAAAATATTCCAGAGAATCATGTTCATGGTTGATAAATATTCCACAGTTGAAACTTATATATAAACAACCTCGAATCATAATGAGATTGTGAAATAACTCATACCTTGCACATTCCATTAGTTTAATTTTCTTCATCCTAATGTAACGGTTTAATGTATGTCATAAATATATCCTAGAACTACATCAAAATTTATGATGTCTTATAAGATCTTCTTATATATTTATGGTTGAAATAGTTCACTATTACCCTTGTTTCATTTTTTAAATGATTCATTTCCCTATGCATGTTTTGTCATGTATGTCTTATTTCATATGCATATGATATACTTATTTATTCTCTAGAATGATTTTAAGTTCATATATATTACAATTATTATTATATAAATTCTTTATAATCATTATTGAATGGTTAAAATGAAAAATTAATCACATGACATTGTAAATACTACAGGTCATGCGTATGCACGAGAGATGATATAGTTTCCTTAATTGTAAAATGTTAAATAATTGGATGGTATATTAATTATACAGAGTCAATACCATGTAATATTTATCATTTATATTTAATATATCAATAATTATAACATTCCAAAATAAAAATATTATGACAAAAAATTACCCCAAGACATGTAGATGGTAAGCCGTAAGTACTAACACACTATGATTGTTTTTTCAAAAGATTGATAAAAGGAAGTATATGGTTGTCCCACAATCAAAATAACCCCCCATTATATAGATGATACTAGTGTTATTACTTTATTATGGAAAAGAAATAAGATAATTTGGGAGAATAAATGAACTTTAATGAGGTTATAAAATAATTACCTCTTTTAAGTAGGAGTTCTTTAGATCTCTTCTCAAGGGATCTTGATTTGGTCATTTGGGAAGACCAAGAGATCCTGAACCAAAAAATGGATGTTTTTAGGATAAATGGATAGGGTTATTGAGGTATAATTCTCTATTATGTGTGAGAAATTAATGGTACAGGTTCATGTTTATAAATGATCTGAGGGCATCTTTGGGAACTCTAAAAATATTAAATGAATATATTTTAATTTACAATTTCAAATGGTCCCATAGTGTGATTTTTAAAATATAATATGGTGATGGGTTCAAATAATCTTAACTAAAAGTCTTTATACATGTTTAGGTCACATTATTATCTATATATTTTGGCTATAACCCTTAGTTAAACTGTTCAAATTTAACAGTAACAAAATAATTTTTTACACATTAAGGGTTAATATAGTTATAATAAAATAACAATAGAACCCTAAATTGATCATTGATTCAAATTTTTACCTTATCCCAATCATTTTTCAGACTATTATATTTTTAGGAATTTTATATCATTTAAAAAAATATTATTTATTTCAAAGAATTATTAATATCAATTTAGACACTATTCATTTCATGACTTTATAAAAAATATCAATATATGAGATAACATTGAAAAAAAAACATAAATAAATAAATAATTTTTCTTTGTCTTATATACAATTTATGGAGGAAATTAATTGTCCCAAATTTATTTATTTTAATAATATTCATATCATTTATTTGGTATTTCTTGTAATTAAACAATTACTACATTATCATTGTATAACCCATTAAGGTAATTATTTATTTATTAAGTTTTTTATAAATCACTATAATATAGAAAATTATACTATCATTCAAAGGACTATATATAGTTTACATTATATTATGTATAACCCTATATTAAAAATGTTATATTTAATAAAATATTAGTATAACATCATTAACTCTTCCTCAAATAAAATATAATAAATTCCATACTTTCATCCATGTGGCTTAAAAATTGTTATAATTTTTCCCCAATGATTATTTTTGTTTAAAACCAGTCATAAAATTAAATTAGGGCAATTGTTAGGTTAATTTTCTAATATTTATAATATTAAAATTACCTGTAATTAAATGATTTACTTATAACCATGTCAATAAAAAATCACCAAATTTAATAGTCATAATTTCCGTAAATAAAATAAACATATTTACATAATTTTGAACCACTTATTATAAAAATTATATCCATTTTAAAAAATTTAAAACACAAAATATATAGTAATTAATTTAAAATTAAGTCATTTGATGAGGTGATTAAATATGTTATTAATGTTTAATCACGAAATATATTGAATTGTTTTAATAAAAAATTAAATGTAAAATTGATGTAAATGAACTAATTTTAAATTGATGATAATAAATAATCTATTTATACTTTAAAAATAACCTATAATATAATTTTACACTATAAATTATTTCAATGAAAAAAGTTGTTTTCATTTAGAATTGAGTAGTTTTAAATATTAATCCAAACATGAAACTTATCAGAATACTTATATCCAAATATAATTTATAAATTCGAAAAAAAAGAATTTTATTTGTAAAATAAATTATGAAAATGTGTTAAAATTTTGATTTAAAATAGTTTCTCCATTAAAAGGATGTAAAACATCCCTTAGAAAGATATAGTTTTTATTCATAAAACTATGTATGTTCATACATTATGCATATAAAATATAATGGATGAATATAAAAAATAATTTATTGAATATAATATATATATATATATATTATTAATTTAATATTCAAATTGAAATTATAATAATATATTAAGAAAAATTCCATTAGGAGAATAAAAATAGAAATATTTGATTTATATTCAATTGGTTTGTATTTTCATTTTCAATTAATTTGTAACCAATGAGTTATCATAATATTTTAAAACCCTTATATTTTCATAATATAGTTAATAATATTTATAAAAGTTATTTACAGGCTATGTTATATCATATAATATAAATTAATAACATTTTAATAATATACTGTAGTTTGGTAAAAATCTCTCTTACGTATAACGCATGCTTTCTAAGAAAGTCTATAATGTGTATAACCCAAGATGTCTCAGTGTTGAATTCATTACAAGATATAGAATATATTAGATTTATTTAAAATGATAAATATTGTATATTATTTTGTGTTACATTCTCTTATCTTAATTGTGTTTATTCCTCGCAATTTAGAATGGATATCAGTAATAAAGAGTTTGATATATGAAAATACTATTGTTGAAGAACCCAGATCATAAATAGGGATAATAAAACATATTATTAATATGTAAGAAATAGAAATTTTATGGTCCTAAAAAAACTAGAATTTAAAATAGGAGAACATTTTTGTTATATAAACATATATATGTGGATGAAAAAAAATTATATAGAGTGGTTGATTTCATCAATTAAAAAAGTGAATGATCAATCGAAAATTTATAGATTCAAAGCCATAAATATATGATGATTTAAAATTCCATCAGTTCAAAAATAATTTAATTTTATTTATTAAGATCTTTTCCACGAGTTCAAGAATTATTTCACTTCATTAGAATCTAATGAAATATAATTACCTGATTTTTTTATTTAAACATGGTATTATCCATTTGTTTGGTATTGAACTATTTATACATAATTTCATAGCACATGCTTCATCATAAGGTGAAGTAATAAATTGTCCTATAAAACATTTTCTAGTGATAAACATAAACCATTTATTAAATGGACCTATCGTAAATCATTCCACAATATGATGTATCTTTTATTTTTAACCTTCCAAAAATAGGAATACATTCTTAAGGTACTAACATTTAACGGAAAACATTATTGAAAAAAATTAATTTTTCATTATTACATAAATATATCATAAATTATTGGATATACTCCTTAAATAAAAAATGTTGTAAACTCCATAAATGATGGAATAAATCACTTTTTCAAAAAACCATTAATCAGTTCCAATGTAGTTAGTAATATCCAATTTACAATATCCAGTTAAATCATCTCTTTATTCTGAAATCATTATATCATTATTTAAAATATATTATGTATTACCATTCTCTCAAACAAATGTTTTATAAAAAGAGTAACTTCCTATGAAGTCACTTTTCTCAGTACCATTAAATATACGTTACCAAATGCTTAATGGGAATGTAGTGAGGTAAAATCCTCATGTATAATATGACTATTATAATCAGAATATCATAACATAACTCTTCAATCCAAAAACACTAATACATTAACCATTCTACATTGACTATAGTAACATCATAATATTTACCCTGATCCCATTCTTTATGAGATATATTTTCTTGACTCTTGGGATAATAATTTTTTTATAACCCATTTAGTTAAAGATGGTACATTGTAAATTTACAACTTCATTGATTCCATTAAAATAAAGAGCTCGGTGACCTTTATCTCTACATTTGTAATAAACTCCAATTTTCTTTAGGAATATATTGGGGTGGTTCTTCTCAAAATTATCACATGTGCGAAAATACTTCCTTCCCTTTTTCTAATAATTTTTAACATGCTCCACCATTCCATTCTTATCTAGATTTCCATTGATGTCATAAAATTTATTGAATTATATCTCAGTCTTTATATCATAGTATACTATACATTTATTTATTTAGAATTTTTTGGATACCAAATCCTTTTATAGGATTAGATTTATCCCATCACAGAAATAATCAATCATACTCTTTTAGTTATATATGTTGTCTGTGTTATTCCATTACCAACTCGTAGTGTTTGATTCATGTTTAGAAATATTCCCTTCATCGTTTTGTCTTAGATTATATAATTTCATCTCTATATCTACTATCTGTTTGAAATTGAAATATTTTTATTTGAAAATAACTTTAAATTCCATCCATTCCGTGTTTTCTATTTCTTCATTCCCCTTTCTCTTTGAATTAGTTACCACCATTGAAATGAATCTCTCGATAAATGATATATTGTAAATACAACCCTCTCAATTTGTATACTTCCCAATATAAGAAATATCCTCTCTATGGAACATATAAATTTCTCTTCTACAAATGGATTTTTAGTCACATTGAATGATGAAGGTTGTTTCCTCATGAATTGTTCTATCATTTTCCCCCATGTTGTCGATCATGGTGCTCCAAATAAGTAATATTATTGGTTATAAACTAAATAATCTGTCACAATACAGTTATAAGTGGAATCCCACCATTTTCATATCCAAATAAATTATGACATTATTTCATAGGAATTAAATCCCAATATGTATTACATGCGTTGATACAGTTTTCATTTCATCCTGTATGGTAATTTCTATGGAATTTAATTCACAAGATTTGATCCTAAAATTATGAACCACAATGAATAATCTTATAATGAGTGGTTCACATTATATAAACTGAAAATATTGGTATGAATGATCTAAAAATATTTAAATTAGTTTATTGGGATATATTTCCATATGTTATCATAGGGTTTCTTTCTCTAATAATTATTTTTGTAAATATAGTTTCCATAGTTGCTGCAAAATTTTCTCTAATACCAACTATTACAAAGAAAACCAAATTAACCTAAGGTCATTGACTCACATTATTACAATTGAATATATACAATATTCTATACCCAAAGGATCAATTAGTATAGAGGTTTTGTATTCTATATTACCTTCATAAACCGTACAATACAATTTTGAACATAAAATACAACATATAAAATTCGTTGAGGGAACCAATATTCTCTTATATTAACCCTTTATATCAATCATATTATATATAATGGGATCCTAAAAAACATTACAAAGGGGTGAATTCATATTATTAGTATGGGTATGTATATAATGAAATGTTTTATTAATAAATAAAAAAAGACATTAAAGAAATGTGAATAGCTGAAATACATTCCATTTAAACATATCTTGAGAAAAATATTTCTAGAAAAAAACACAATATAAATAATCAAATGATCTAGAAAACATAACCATGGATATTATAATACATGAATAATCACATGGAAAATCAATAATAAATAACATAATGAGATAATGAAGATTTATAGTCAACATAAACATACATTTAGTGCTTCAGCCAAGACATCATACATAAAATTGTAAGACATTTGCCTATACCAAAATTAGATTGTCTCATTAGACCTAAAAAATCATTGAGGGGATAATTGGGAACCTCCATTCGCATAATAAGTCCAATGATTTCCTCATTTTTAATGTTTGAATAATAATTTTTTTTTACATTTTTACTGAAAACTATTATACAAAATGTGATTATTTTTACCATAAACCAAGAATAGTATCAAATAGAATATCCAAAATCAAACTGATCATTAACCATTCAATAAATATATGGATGAAGGAATAAAAAGAGAGTAACCTCATTCAATAATAAAATATAATGAATGATGTTGAGATAGATGAAAATACATCCACAAAATAACTAAAATTTCTTTATTGAAATACAGTTTTTAAAATTGAAATAAATTTTCTGAATTCCTATAAATTTTAAATAAAAGATTTATTATTAAAATTTTAATATATAATTATATTTTAATATTAATATAATGAATTTTTTATGAATTATTTTAAATGGAGCTAATTCCATATTAGATGATTGAAGACAATCATTCAGTATTTTTGTCGAAAAATTAATAAAGTACCTAGTTTGAAAAAAAAATTATTTATTTAAGATTATTTTCTAAAAAGTAAAACATGGTTAAATAGAAGTTAATAATTTTTATGATAACTATAATGAAAAATTTGAAAAAAATATTATGAATCATTTTCATGGATTCTAAATATTCCTCGATAGGTACATACATATAAACAATCTCAAATAGTAATGACTTTGAGAGATTTTCCATTACATTGTATTTTTATATAGTTGAGTGTGATTTAATATATTATATAATGGTTTAAATAATGTAATAATTATATAATAGATACATATACATATTAATTATATCATATATTATCTTCATATATAATTTTTTGGATAATATTTCATTATTGTCTTTAATTTGGGTATTAATTGCTTCACTTTCCTATGCATTTTTTTTAAGGTAAGTCATGTTTCTTATGCATATGACATATTTATATCATCTATAGAATAATATAAAGTTCATATATATTAAATTTTCTCATTATTAACATTTTTATAACCATTCCCGAATGGTTAACATGAAAACTGAATCACATCATGTCGTGGTTATGGTACGTTGTATGTACGCATGAGTGATGATATCATTTCCTTAGTCATAAAAGGGTAAATAATTTGATGGTATATTTATTATACATATTAAATATCTTGTGTTTTTTTATATCCCAAATATCAGTCATTATACCCAAACATATAAATTGACGATGAAAAAATATTACACCACTTCGTGGAGATGGTGAGCCATATGTACGCATGTGCGGTGCTTTTGATTTTTATAAGAAATATAAATGGAGGAATATGGGATTCCAATAAAAAAAGTAGAATCATATATATGATTATGTATTTATTACTTTAGTATAGATAAAAACATGGAGAGGAATGAGAAGAAGAAATAATCTTCAATGAGTTGGTAAAACAATTTCCTCTTTTTTGGTGTACTTCCTTTAGATCTCTTCTCAATGTGTCTATATACGGTATTTATGGATTACAAGGCCCTCCAAAACATGTCTATGGATTAGGGGAGTATAAATTGTAATGTATTGGCAAATCTAGAAGGCTCAATGTGGTGTGATATAGTGAGGTAGGAGGATCCCTCTTTTAAATAATGTGAGGGGCATATTTGGGAACTCTCATATTACTAAATAATTCTAACATAATTTTCAATTGAAAATGTATCAAATGTTATTTATTTTAAATATAAGATTAAGATGGGTCAAAATAAATTCATAAATGTATTTTTTAGATATTTTTATTTCACATTAATACCCTCATCTTTTGGCATTAGCTCTTAGTTAAACCATTTAACTCTTACCATGACAACATCGAGTTTGGACACATTAATGGTTGATATAGTAACAATAAAATTCCAAAAGAACCCTAACTGTAAATTTTATTACAAATTTATACGGCACCCAATCAATTTTCTAAAATTAATATTTTTATGAATCTCAAATAAATTACTAAAATATTATTTAATTTAAATGATAATTAATTTTATATTTGATAATAATTCTTTCATGACATTTTTGAAAAATTCAATAAATAAAATAAAACCAAATCTAAAAATTTAATAGATACCTAATATGTATAGGAAATATTAAAAAATCTTGGAATTTTTTTATCTCACTTTATATTTATTTTAATTTTTAACAATATTTATTTGATATTTATTTTAATTAAATAATTACCACATCATCGTTTTGTAAGGAATTATGTTAAACTGTTATCTCAAAATGAAATATTAAATTACCAAGATAAAAAAATATTTTATCAATAAAATAAATATTTATAATTGAACTAATCTTATGTATAACCCTATATTAAATTTATTAAATTTATTAAAATATGAGTATGACCTCTTTAACTCTTATCTAAATAAAATATAACAAATTTTATAATCTCACCCAAGTGGGCTTCCAAAAGGTTATCATTTTATTCCAATGATGAATTATTTGGAATCCCACTAATCCAATGCAATTAGATCATGTCTTAGGGTAATTTTCTAATATTTATAACAATATTTTTACACGTAATTACCCAATTCAACTTTTTCTATGTTAATAAAATATTTGTTAAGTTATTGTTCATATTGACCAATAATTAATGAAAAAAATTTAATTAACTAAAACACACTAATTCAAATTAATGAATCCATTTTTAGAAATTTATAACTTGATTTTTTTCATTAATTAATATAAAATTAATCACATTAAATTGGTGAGAAAACAAATTGGTAATGGGTAAAAAATGATATGTTTGATTCCTTTTTCTATCTACATTCAATGTAAAATTGATTCTAATGACCTAAATTCAATCATATAATAAATAAATTGTCTAGTTATATATTTAAATTAATAAAAAAATATTTTTACACTATAAATCACATGTTTTTTCAATTAATATTTAGTATTTTTCAAATTTATCAAATCATTAAACATATCATAAAAATACAAACTATTAAACCAATGTTAATTTTTAGAATCCAAATTAAAAGAAGAATTTTATTTTCTGAATTTTAATATATAAATGTTTCAAATTTGAATTTAAAAAATGGTGTCCTTTAACATTCGGTAAAACTATGTTTAGGAAAATGTTGGTTTTTATGCATATTTTTTTTCTTCATATGTTACACCTTTAAAATAAATTGAATTAGTATAAAAATATGATTGAATAATATATATATATATATATATCGTTAATAAAATTTACTAATTTAAATTAATTTAATTTATTAAGTGAAAACTCTTTTGGGGGATATAATTTAAAATATTTCTTTTATATTTTATTGGTTTATATATCTGTTTGTAATAAATCATTAACAAATTAATTCATCTAATATTTTTTAAAACCATATAATTTCATAAGATATTAAATAATATTCATAAAATTTTTTGTTGTCTAGGATATATCTTATTGTTTTAAATAAAAATATATTAATATTATATTGTTATTTTATAATAATTGGTCTTACAAATAACTCATGTTATGGATGAAAATCACTCTCCCATGCAACACAAGCTTACTCAGTGATGTGTGTATTACAAGATATAAAATATATCATAAAAAATGTTATTATAAAATAATTTATTTTCATTATAGAATTAACTAGTCAAATTTTTTATAAACGTATAATGAAATTATTAGTATTTATAGAAATTAAAAAAATTATTCTGACTGAATAGTAACATGACCTTAGTAAGAGTATATGACTATTTGGAATAGTAATATGGACAATAGAATATGAACCTCACCTAATAAATTATAAATTTATTTTACCATTTATATAAGTGAACATGTGATATATTTAGATGATTGAAAAATTAAATAATTTTATTGAAAAATATAAATTATTTGTTGAAATTGTAGTGAGTCATAATTATTTAATTAAGAAATCATAATAAATAATGATTTAGAAGAAAATATATATTAATAGAATAGATTCATAATTTTTTTATATTATCATTAAAACATAGTTTTAGGAAGAAATTAATGATTCTTTCAATGTGTTATAAAATATGTACTAGTTTTAAAACTGGTATTTTTCAAATAAATTTATATATTAATAAAAAATTAATTTATCATAATTAGAAAATTATTTTCAAAAAATGGTTTTTTATTTTTTTGGTATACACATCACAAAATGGATGGCGTAATTTTTTGGTATTTTTATAGAATAATTGATTTTTTGTTGAATAGTATCACATGATAATATACAAATTAAGCTAAAAAAATGAATAATTTATCCATGGATGATGATCTGTTGAAGTAAGAACCCTTGGTTCGAACTCATATGCATTAATTAATGTATTTTTCCATATTAACCAAAACTCTATCTAATCTTGAGAAATATAACTAAATAATGATTAAAATAATGGACCCCCTCCACTATAAATACAACCCTCACCGCCTCCTATCATCACACCTCTCATGATTTTATCCTATCACAATTGGTACACAATCATCTTCCCAAGCCTCTTCCCCACATCAATTTCCTTATGGTCATACTATAAATTGAAAACCAAGAACCTTAATAAGGTTCTCACGATGGATAATTCAACAGGTAAAAGTTTTCTTTCATTTTCATTAATTATATTCTCAAATATTTTTCTTTTCATATACTATATTCACCTACCCTTATCCAAGATGCATGAAGACTATAGTATATTATATATGCTCAAATTATATCATGATTATTGATAAATTTATCATCATAATTCTTATCCTCTACCTCTTATTCAAAAAAAGGGAAATCAATGTTCCTGATGTGTCGATCTACCAACATCATGGATGATGTGTTTTCAATTTCCATTACCAACTTCATGGACAGCCATAAAAACCATTTTAGTGGTTGAAATATATTGTAAATTGTATGTTATAACCTCCTTTATGTTCTGAAATTAACATATAAACATAATATTATATTATATGAAGAAACTTACTTATGATTATCAGTGAACAGCCAAAATGATCTAAACGAATATCATTAATGTTTTATCTAATGATTCATCATAATATATGAAAAAAATGATTTATGGTATCACTTAATATTATGGAAACATATTAATACCATTTAATTCTATATATGGAGTTTCTCTTCTATTAAACATTAGAATCATTTATAAACTAGCCACAAAAACCATGTAAAGAATGCACGAGAAAGAAAGGAAATAATAAAATATTATTAAGAAATGGGTCGGAGGATATTATAAAATGATCATATAAGGTGTTATAAAAATTATTATGTTTTTTTAAAATATATATAAATCTCTATTAACCATTATACATTAGTTTTAAAAATATTATAATTAATACAATCCTAAGTTAAGTGATTTCATGACCAAATATGCATTTATTGGGTTAACCTTATACTTCATTAATTTTGTGGTACTAAGAATAAATGTGAATAAAATTTTTAGAATATTATGTTGTATAATTTGGATTTATAATTTATAATAATATTCCATTTTTTTCAACTCTCACTTCAAATATATAATATTATTATTTGAATTTCATTTTAAAATCCTTTTAAATGCCTTTTTTACTACATTAAATTTTTTATGGTATAAGAGGGTTCTATTTATTTAATTTTTTTATTTATGTAATTAATAATAATATTTTTAATTTATATTTTTTAATAATATGATTTCATCTTTTTGTGAATGGTTTTTATATTTAAAAATTCATTTTTACAGGAAAAAGTAATTTTGGAATGTAAATGTTTTTTTCATGGGTTTAAATGAGTTATCAATAGTATTATTCATGATATGTTCCTTAAAAAATGATTACAATGGGTTAAACCAATTATATATCAATATGATACTAGTTGAGACCCATTATAGATGAATATATGTTAGGTTGTCCCTTTATATCTCATGATATGACTAGTGATCCCCAATATAGATCTCCAATGCATTGGGTACTCTAGAGATGGATGTTGACTGAATGGGTATTCACTGTGTAATGGTGAATGTGAGATTGATGTGGTAAATATTTCTCAAGTGAATTTCATGATGTTTCTAGTCATGCTAATGAGTTTTTATGAAATCGGTGTTATTGGTTTTAATGTTATAACTTGACTGATAACTTCTTTCTTTATCTCCCTTTCTAAGATCTTTGTGCTCAACCAAATTTTTTTAAATTTTTTCACAGTTTATAAGGATGTGTAAGAAAATAGAGGCATAAAAGTTAAATATGATGATGATTTTTCAATGAAACTATGTTTTATTTAGAATGTTTTATATTTTGGAAGAAATGGATACTATTTTAGTAGTATGTACTCTGTATAAATGTGGACTGTTATGCATGTAGTATGTCCTAATTCTCTAAAACTAAAAAACTAAAAATATCCTCAATGTGAAATAAAGTATGTTCCTGAATAAAAATAATTATTTTTTAATTTATTAAGGATGAGTCCCTATAAAATATATTAATGTTATTTAAAAATAAAAATATTCTAAATTATTTTAGTGTTCCAAACATAATAGTGAAGATGGTGATCCATACATTGAATCCTAAAATCCAACACTAAATGATTCTAATTCATCAAGGGATGAAGTATGGATACCAAATACCAAAAATCAATATATTATTGCATGGTTATGTGATCATAATTATAATTAGTTATCTAAAAATATGAATCCAATTATATAATTACATTTATTACTATCTAGATAAATGACTGAAAATGTTATATATTAAATTGGTTTTATAATTATTGGTTATATGTTCTATACAAATGAAAATGATGAATGTAATATGATTCAAAATATTAGAGATACACATTTGGACAAAGTGACAAAAATATATATTTTGATGTATAGAAATCCAATTCATCCAAATATGTAATTTTTTTTACATTATCAAACAGATATATGATTTTTATTATAAATAATTTCATGTCTCTATTTTATGTTGAAAATTGATTAACAATATGAGATATGGGAATGCTGAGGAAATGTGATTCACATCGGTGAATTTTTGGGGAATGTGAAAATATGATCCATTCACAATTGAGTCAATTGATGTGTGGGTATTTTATGCCTTAGATCTAGAAAATAATAATAGATTTATTATTATGATGGTGACTAAAACATCTCTCAGGTTAGATAATATTAAATCATGGATGAGACTTTCATTGGGAGATCACAACCATTTCATGTCAGTCCCAGTGTATAATATTTCATTTACATTAAAGGGGAAAAATATTGGATTTAGATTTTTGATAGTGTATCAAAATCCATCAAACCATTAAAAAGAAATAGTGTTTAACAATAAGGTAAATTTTTTTAATATAAAATGTTTTTACTTATATTATTATCTCTTCCCTTCTAAATTATCATAATAAAAATTACATGTTTGAATACTCACGAATAAAATGTATGTTGTAAATTATGATATTAGAAATATAGAATATGAACTTACAATAACTATGGAAACCATTTACGATGATTAAATGTTAAAGTTTTGATATAAATTATAATATTTACTGAAAAAATATATAATGAATGTTTTATTTGATCTTAATTTTTTATTATAGAGTTCGTTTATTTTACATGATTTTTTCCTTTATTTAATGATTTTTCCCCAAAACATCGACTTAATTCTTCTCCATCAAATCCTTATCACCCATAAATTGTTCAAATTTATAAATTTACTTCATGTTCTTTATAATGACATTAACAAAAGTGAAACAGTTATAGTTATGCTTAATCAAATAGGTAATCTTGACATTTTCAAAGTAAAATCCTTGTCCTTCAGATTATTGTATTCTTTAATATTTATGTTTTATTTATTTATCTTATGTATTAATTATATTATATTTTTTCCTTGTAAATTATGATTTTTTATATGGGGGCTTATTTGAAACTCGATATTCTCATGGGAGATTTGAATTCGAGGTTGTAAATTAGATATTGACAATAATGAAATGGGTTATAAATTTTTATAACCATCATGAAAGGGTAGATCACTATGAATTATTTAATTAATTTTCTTTCTTATCATTATTTACTATTTTTATGCTAATTTTTATATCATCTTTTTATAATACTTATATAGAATTTTTTTTAATATCATTTGGTATGTCATATTTTTCATTCAATAACTTGAACTAAGACCCAAAATAGATAACATGTTCCATTCTACCAAAGTTATATTTCTTTCAATTTCCATTCTTTGTAAAATACCCAACACTATATATTCAGTTTATGTGAATATCCTAAAAACCTTTCTCATTCTGGTGACATATCTTGATATGAAGAGAACATTAATTTCCTCTGATCTTATAATTTATTATAACATGAACATTTTTTGGATAACATCATTGACTTAATAAGTAGTATTTTTAGATCAACAAATAACTGTAATGGAATGTGTGGTGACATTATGTTCTTCTATTTATTTAAAATTTGCATTATTGTTTGTAAACATATAGCTAACATTCAAAAAACCAAGAAAATGGATTTATGTAGTTTTGGAATATTATGAAAATGATTCATATTTCAATTATGATGTATAAGAATCACCCCCACCCCAATATGGTACATGATGTAGGTGGTGTGACTTAATGTTTATGAAATCCGTTTATAACAGACATTTTATTTCAAAAAGATTCACTCAGTGAAAATCAATAAAATTAATTTTAATTGAATTTATTATTTAGGAAAATGATTCATAATGCATTTGTGACCTGTAGGAATATTTCTCCTGAAAAACTGAAAAATGATGTGATCAATATTACTCAAAGTTCATGTTTCTAGTTTAAAACTAAATTTTTGTAAAAACAAAAAATTATGTACTCATAATCATGAAACCACGTTAATATTTTTTTAAAATTATTAAAATGACCCATATGTCATGTAGGATGTGTTGGAATCATCCTAAACACAATCTGAAACACAATGTGACTGAAATGACCCAATGTGCATGTTTTTATATGAAATTCAGATTAATTTTAGTAAGAAAGGAAACTGACATTCTCAAAACCAATAAAATTCATTCATAATATATAGAAACATTATGAAAATTATTCATAGGAAATTTTTTATCTGTATAAATCAACCACACCTCAACATGATACACTGAGGATGGTATGAATCATATTGTCCATTATTAGTTCAAAATTGTCATTTTGGTATAAACAATTTCACTCATGAAAGACTGGGAAAATGTCCTTAGATTATCTTGATAATTTAATATAATGATACATAAGTCATTCGTGAAATTTATGAATCAATATCAGGTCATACCAATAAACGATGTGACCATTATGACTCAATGTTAGTGTTTCAATTTTAAAATAACAGTTTTATAAAAATGCCCGGTGACATAATCAAAACAAAGAAAATACATTAGTATTTTTTATAAATTTCATATATGATTGATTTTTCATTTTGGATGTTTAATAATTATCCACACCTCTATCCAAATCCTGGTGTTTTCGGTATCACTCAATGATAATTTTATTTAAAATTGGAATTAATTTTAGTAAAAACACAACTAGTATACTCAATACCAAGATAATTGATCAGAATAAATTTTATAAATTAGAAAAATAATTCATAAGTCATTATACAGACTCATGAATCATCCAAAATTAAATCTGATACACTATATGGCCTCTATGACCCAAGGTGTCTGTTATCAGTTTAAAATTTACATTTTAGTTAAAAAAGTTCCAGTCATTGAAAATATATTAAAAAAACAAGATTATTATTTTACTTTTGGAAAAAAATCATAAAATATTTTTGTATTTAAAAATTAGTTTCATTTCAAACTGACACACGATGTTACTAGTATGACTCAAAGTGCGTCATTCTTGTTTAAAGTGAAATTGTTTTCAAAAAATCATGTGAAGTATCCAAAAAAATAAAACATATTTAAAAAGTTTTTAAACATTGGAAAATTATCAACAACTCATCTAGGATATGTGATAATGAACCAGACATCAATATGACACTTGGTGTGACCTATATGACTCAAATGGTCTCATTTTATTTAAAACTTTTATTATTTTTATTTATAAAGTCAACTGACATAGTAAAAACAAAACAAACACATTTGTATTATTTTTATACTTTATGGAAAAAATAAATAAGTTAGTTTTGATGTGTAGGAATCAAAATCACCTAAATCTAATACACAATGTGTCCAATATGACTCAACGTGTCTATTATTATTTTAATATTTTAATTTTATATAAAAAATTTTTATTCAATGAAAACCCAGAAAATGAATTCATATTTTCTTGATATCTTAGTAAAAGAATTAATAAATCAGTTTTTTTCAGAAATCAATCTCACATCAAATAGACACATGATTTTACCAGTATGACATAATTCACGTGTTTCCATTTTAAAATGAATATTTTATAAAAAGGTACGTTACATACAGAAAATAGAGAAAATGAATTCAATTTATTTTTATAATTTTGAAAACTAATACATAAGCCCTTTAGGATTTTAATGAATAATACACACCTGATTCTGACATTCATTGTGATCGGTATGAATCCAAGAGCATCATTTTATTTTGAATTGACATTAATTTTACTAGAAAATAAAACTAACAAACTCAAAACCACAAAATCACAGTTACATTTTTTTGATACATTAGTAAAATGATAACTAATTCATTTGTGATGTGTAGTAATTAGCTTCACCACAATCTGATACACAATGATCTAGGTATGAAAAAAAATTTCATTTATCAGTTCAAAATTGTAATTTTAGTTCAAAAAGTAAAAATCTCTAAAAACAAAGATACATTTCATAGATTATCTTGATAATTTTGGGAAATGATATGTAAATAATTATTCATGTCTATGATCATTCTTACATAAAATTGTCCCATGATGTTACAAATAAGATTCATAGGTTTTGTTTCTAGTTTAAACAAACCTTTTAGTAAAAAAGACAATTGACATACTCAAAATTGAGAAAATGCATTCGGAATATTTTGATACATTATTAAAATGATCCGTAAGACATTTGGTATGTGTAGGAATTAGACTCTCCTCAATTAAAAACATGATGTGACCAGTATGAATCCATGTTCATATTTTGAATATATACATTTCATTTTAGTTTATAATGTGTATCTTCTTTCCCAAACCTAGAAAATGATCCTAGATTGTTTTCTCATTATTCTATCTACTATTACATAAATAATTTCCTCTTAATTTTATCCTTATAATTTTTAATTAGTTTTAAAATATATAATGGTTTAATTCCAATAAGAGGTATTGTGATCTTTAAGATTTAGTTGTAACTTAATCTGATACACAATGTTCCTAGTATAACTTGTTGTTTTGTTTAAAATTTAAAATTTTGTTTAATTTATTTCATTTTATTATTACAAGAATAATAAATTTTTTCTTATCCAAGTGTGTTCTTTTTCTCGAGAAGGGATGGTTTTTTCAGAAAGAGCATGAGTCATAGTCAATGGAAAAAATAAAAAAGGAACATTGATGTCTTGGAATATACGCAAAATTTTTTACTTACTCATGTAATTGTACATACCAATTATTCAAATGTCAATATTATTGTGTTTTTTATTTGTTTTTTACATTTAATTTCATTAAAATTCTATATGGGTACATGATTTTGATTCATTCTGATGTTGTTTTTAGTGTTTTATTATGTTGTCACAGAACATTACATTATGACCCTTAATCAGTGCTAAATAAAATCACTGATATATTGGGAACTTACCAGTGATTCTTAACATTATTATTGAGGGACCCATTTATCAGTGCATTTTAATTAGTGATAAATGAGCCCTTTATCATCTTTTTTAATCACCAATAAAATACTAGTGCTTTTAATCACACAACAACAGTCAGTACATCCCTAGCTCTAATAAAGACCATTTTAGCTATTAAAGGATATTTTATGTTATTACACCATGAAATCTTTGAGACGTATGCCACAATGTATTATATGACCATGCTCCCAAAGTTCTGGTAACTAGTCTTATATAGCTACCTCATGTAGTTCCACCTATAGAACCACCTTCTATTTCTACTATGAGCACTAACACCCAACTTTGGGATATTTTTCTTTATATGATACATTGTATTCAATGATTTTATTAACCATCCATGAATGTGGCAGAGAATAATTATAAATTCTAGAATACTCACCCTCTCCCTCTTTTTCTGGAAAGAGGATCTCCAGAAGGCGAGTACTAGCTAGAGGCCTTGCATTCGATATTCGATCCTCTAGAGATGCCTCTGGAGATGGGGGTGATGCTTTTGGTTTATATTATTTGTGATTCTTACATGAAATGGTAGAATGTAACTACCTAGAAATCCTGAAAATAATATATGATCAGCATGGACAACTAAAGGGTAATTATTGATTAGTTCATTCTATTCTAATGTGTGGTTTCCCATGATAAGATGTTCATGATTTTAAGAAGGTAGTTCTATTTGTGATGGTGTATTATTCTAGTTTTACGGCGATATAGAGATTCTATCAAATTTTATCAGGTGAAGAACTCATAAATATTTGGAAATTTGATGGTGGTGTAGTATTCACCATCTTATTTCAGGTTAATGTATTTAGGTGGACAACAATTTTTTAGATAGACTACAATTCCTTCATTACTGAATTGAATTTGAGAGAATATTACAAATTTATGTTAGGTGACACCTAGAATTGGTTGTGGTTCTTCTCTTGGAAGTATTTTTTTATTTAGGTTTATTATGGACGAAGTTGAATTCAGGAATCTCTATCTAATATTTTTGTAATAGGTCATCCAGGTAGAAAGGCGAGACACAAAAACCCATGTTACTGTGACATCCATTTTAGAGTAGGGGATGTGGCAGTATTGGTCATATTCAGTGATTTTCTAGAAACATTACATCAGTTACTAGTGAAAGAGGATCTACTCTATCTTCATGTTCTTGGGTGGGGCCAGTGGTACCTTTACCATTAAGTAGTTAGAATACCCCCATCCACTAATGATCGGATGGTGGTCGGGGAATAGGGATTGGGACTCCAGACACACAACATCAACAGATTAGGCCAACTCATGGATGTCATGTTTCAACTTAGGGCTATGATATTGGCCATTAATATATAATACATCCTATTCTGAATGGGTATAGTTTCAAACCCTCTATTGTTTGACTAAAATTCAATTACCATCGAAAGTAGTGACTACATTATTTGAAACAGGTGTGTTAGGATATTTTATATCAACAAGAAATATAGAAAGACTAGTTCATTAGATAGAAAACTTATTTGGAATGACAAAACTTGATACCTTTTTTGGTATTTATCATATAGTTTTCATCAATGTAAGAAGTGTCCCCTTGAAATCGGATGGAATCATTTTTGGTGTAATCTTTTCATCATTGACTTATTTTCTATTGATGTAATTCATAGAATGGATTGGTTGATTACTTATCAAGACTATAATAATTTTTATCACTAGAGGGTGATGTATACATCACCAAATGGAGATATATATTATCGTAAGGGTGAATTGGATGTCAGTGTGTCTAGAGATAGACATGATAATTAGAGGCCCGATAGATTTACATCCATATTTCTATTCTATTTTTGTATTCTTAGGGAATAGAGACAATAATTTTTCATCCTATACCGAATCATTTCCAGTTAGTATTCCAGAATAACATATATAGCTTAATTCCCAAGAGATAGGTCGATTTTTCATTTGATTTAGTTTCTTGAGTATATACAGTGTCTATTCCTCATTATAGGAATTATACTAGGGAGCTTGTACAACCATTGATGAATGTTAGAAGATTTGGATGTTGAGGGGATGATACACCCCAACACTTCTCCATGGGTTTACTGATACTTGTTTTTCTAAGAAGGGTGGTGGTACCCTATATATTTGTTTTTATTACCAATGTCTTAATCAATTCACAAATAATAATTGATATCTACTACCTTGAATATATGACCTCTTTGATCAACATGTGGGAGAAAATTTTCTTTCATAGATTGATTTATGTTCAGGTGACCATTAGTGCATCTTAGATACAAATAAATAAATCCTATTTCTTTACTAAGGATGTATAGAATTTATGAATTTTTATTTATCATTTTAGCCATATGAATGTGGAAATGGTTTTTATGGCTATGGTGACTAGAATTTTTTCTTGCATATCTGGATTCATTCAAGGAACCTATTGTGTATTAAGTCTTGTTTTATTCCAGCAATTAACCTTACTACACCCAACATATTTATATCATCAGTAATAATATAAGCGAGTACATAATTTATTAAAATTTTACAAAATTCCACATTATTATGTACAAGTCTCCCTTCATAGGTTAGATTTTCTTTAAGAAGGAAGCATCAGTAGACCTAGATAAAGATAAGGTGATATATCCAAATGACCACCATAGAATTTATTTTAAAATTAATAATTCCATTGGGATATATAGGTTTTAAAAAATATTCATATTGGAATTTTCAATCCTAGATGAGGAAATTGTGATAATGAATATGAAGTATTTGAAATTCGTATTTTTAGAAGCCTGAGGAAGAGGATTGTTGGAGTTAAATGAAAAATTTACTTCATAGTAGATTCTGATTTAGTCAAAGCATGAAGGAAATTATAACGTTTATTAATATGGATCAGGAATTGGTATGGGATCCATTATAATTTAGAATAGCCTAGTTGTAGAATGAGGGTATCATTATCTAAGACCTAGTTTGTAGAATTTCTTAATGCACAATATCAAGCTAGCTATAGTTTTTGATGATTTAGAATGTTGGATGAATTTTTTTCATGGGGGTAATTTTTTGTCATTGGATGATCAAAAATTCCTCAAGTATATCATTAAATTTCATTATTTTTTTTTGGAATCATAGGTCACTTTAATTGAATCATTAATTCAATTTTGAGTTTGTGTATACAGCTTCAAAATGGAATGTAGTATCTAGTGATCTATATCTTAATAATCAGACACATTCGATTCTAGAGGTCATTGGTGAGTGGAAGAATATGAAATTATTTATGGATTCATATTGATATTCAGGATGATCATGGTTTGATAGTATTCTCATCTTTCGTAGTAACCTCTCCCTTCTAAGATGGATAAAGATGAGGAAACATTCAATTACCAAAGAATTAGTCCTGAGGGAATGTATCACACATGATGATTCATCTCAAAGTTGGACTATAGATGAGGATGATATATTATTAACTCATGGGATTTTATGTTTCCCATTTGAGATATGAAAGGATAAAATGTAGGAATCTCATGATTTATTTTGACAGGTCCATATCAGGGTCAACAAGATTAATGCATACATACATCTCCAATATTTTTTGATTGTTATGAAATTATAGGTAGAAGAAATTATTAATTGGTGTTCTACCAATTATAATGTGAAGGGAAGACACCAATGATTTCCATGACATTAACATGATGTTTTCCATTTACAAGTGGTAATGGGAAGACATAACCTCACGGTAAAAATATATATAGGTAGTTGATGATCCATTTAAAAAGGTCTTACATTTATCACTTGTTTGAGAAACAAATTTAGTGGACGAGTTAGAGAGTCTATATGTAGTGGTTTCATAGATATTCATGGATATCCTTTTCCATCATATCTAATATGGATACTCAATTCATGACACAGTTCATTCAGTGGTTACAACATATTTTGTGTATACATATTATTCTCTAATTTAATATTAACCTTAGACTGATGGACAAATAGATCAAATGATTCATGTATTATAGGAAAAGCTCAGTGCGTGTGTCCTTCAATTTGAGGTTCATGGGAGATAGTAATACTTCTAGTTAAGTTTTTTAACAAAAATATTTTTTAGGACACAAACAATATGGCTCTATATGAGGTATTATATAGTAGTTCATGATGGTAGCATATATGGGAGTTAGAGTAATGTGAGTTATAACTTCTTGGACTAATTATTTTTTAGGATATATCAGTATAGATTAAATGAATCAGGAATCAAATGTTGAAAGCTCAGCCAAGGCAGCAATCTTATTCCAATCTTCATTGATCGCCACTAGAATACGAGGTCGGGAAACATATTTTCATGTATGTTACACCCAAGTTGGTCCATTGAATGTAATGGAAATACTGGATTATTTATCCTCAATTAATTTAACTATTTGAGTATCTAGCGTTGAATAGAATAGTAGACTTCAAGATTGAACTACCTCAGATTTATTGGTATATGACCAATATTTTTAACATGTCTCATCATCATTGGTGTAATCCTAACATGTCGCATGTTTTAAATTATGAGGAGGTTGAGTTAGATGTGGATTCATCTTTTTATGATTACCCAGTTCATATACTTTATTTGTTCATGAACGTTATATGAGGTAGGTTAATCCCACTAGTACGAGTGCTATTGCAGCATCTTCGTGTACATGATGAGATATGAGAGTGATAAGATGATGTACATGTTTAGTTGATGGGTGTTGTTTCAGAAAAACCACCACCAACCCCCAAAATGAATATATGGGAAGAGATGTTTTGAGGATTGGAGGATATAAAAACAAATATTTTTAAAGATGATTGAATCCATTTTAAATTCAGTGAAATCCTTATTGAGTGACCTTTTTTATTTTAAACCTGGGGAGTTCCCCTTAGGGATGTTCATTTTTTAAAATGGATGAAAGGTTTTAGTGGTACACAAGTATATCTGAAGAAGAAATGAACCACATGTATTAATTTAAACAGTTTTTAAATAAAACACAACATTTAATCAAATAAATGATTTGTATCTTCCATTCCCTATTTTCATGTTCAAAACATGTTTTTTCATAGGTGGGGTGAAATCATATCATTACACGTAAATTAAAATTTAATCATCAAGTAAATTACATGGGACAGTTTTTTAAAATGGGAGGAGGAGCCTCTTATTTTGGATATATACTCATTTATCCTCACACACATAATATGACCCATGTGGGAGAGAACCACCCTCACCTAACCTGGGCTTCACATGTTCTCATCCACTCAAACTCTAGTCAGACCTCCATCCATTGCATTGGATATCAAATATTATCCTCTCCACCCCTCTTCTTTCATTCTAAGGTTTATATCACATTATTTTGTGCTATTTTGGTGCGACCTCATATGACCTATTTTTAAGGGTTTGTTCTATCATTCCAACTACATTCATTCTCCTTCATTTCAAAGGAAGATGATAGATGAGTGGTCATCCACAGACCTCTGGTAAGATGTCATTAAATTTTTACCTAAAAGTACAGTATTTTTATAAAATTTTTATATTTAGCCCTATTTCATTCATTTCATCATGTATCCCTTAAGATTTCATTCCTATTTAAAAATTAAATAAAGCATGTTATTATACTCTGTTGAGCCTTATTTAGTTGTTATAGGATGCCGACCTCATCAAAATCCACCACATTGTTTGTATTTCATTTATTAACTTCATTAATGTAAATTTTGAATTGATCAACCACCTCTTACATGGTTCATCTTGAATATAAATAAGATTTACCTTGCATAATTAATTATTCATTATTATATAATTAAATGGAATTGGGTGTTATGGACTTGAAATGTGTGGTATATTTTTGGTATAAATTTTGAAAAATATAGTTAAATTAGGTTAAATAATTATTAATTCTTGAGAGGTGATGCCTCTAAAAATTATATTAGACCACATATATTGGACAATGTTATATGGTTATGGGATTTGGGTATAATGAAATTTCACACTCCTTTACATGAGGTGATAGGAATTCAATAACTCATTGTATACTTTTAATTAGACTATGGGAATGATATTTCGTGTTCCCTTACTTTGGGTGTTGGGAATGAAAAATAACCCCCTCTTTTTTGTTATGAGAATTATGTCCTCAATTCTTATAAGATTCATGGATTATACGCTTCCTGGAACTTATAAATCATTAGACTATGCATTGAAACTGGAGTTAGGACTCTAGTCTATCTTCCCTATATTATTCCTGAAAATGCCTGTATATATCCCAAATTATACCATTTATATAAATATATATATATATGTTATATTATTAATCATATATAGATATACTTGGTCACTATGATCAGACATATACTGGGCTATTCAGAACATTTAGAATCTTCCTGGTCTCTTATTTGGGACCAGAACAAAATACTATTTATTTTTAGAATCACTTGTTATCTATTATACCTTTACACAACTATGTTATATACAGTAGATTTATTATTCCAGACACCATTGGTGGTGGGAATCTTAGTTTATGTCATGCAGTACTCAGGCTACACATGGTACTCATGTTGAATTCATGATTTCAGGTATGGATAAGATGATTCTATCTATCTTAGATAGGGAATCTATTTTTCTTATAGAATGGAGAATGGGATAATACGATTAAACATATGTTCATGATTATAGTGGATCTATATTTATGCCTTTTGTAATTTGTATATCCTTTTTTATATGACTATAATTATATATTCCAGTCTCCCATTTTTTGTATATAAACCCACATGACATCATTTTTTATATGACTCAGCCTATGTCCTAATTGTTATTACAGTTCCTTGGATTAATATACCATTACAGTTGATTATTACACATTATTAATATGTTTTATTGGATATTTTATATGATTTTTCTATGTACTATTCATTTTATATCTTTTTTCCACTCTTATATGAGGGTATAGTCTCCCCATGAATCCACCTTAAAAAATCAATTCTTTTCTGTAGCCTCTGATGGATGGGGAGGTGTACTTAAGGCCACATTTCTTACTAACTCAAGGCATAGTTAAAGTAGATCCTAGTTTGGGATGTTACAATCATGTTATAACTTTTACATTGAGTAGATAATAATATCTTCTATAAATACTACAAAAAATTGTTCAACATAATCACTATATACTGTATTAATAATATCCAGGAAGATAGATAAGGATTAATTATGTCTAAATGGAAGTTTAATATATTAATAATGTCCATTACTTTAATGTGATTTTGTCTTACTTATATCCTCATTCATGACCATCTATTTATTAAATCTATAATGATGGTCAATCATAGAAATGTATTGATCTCTACATAGATGATCAAACATGTCATTAACACAGGGAAAATGATACTTGTTCTTAATTGAGATCATGTTCATATCCATAAAATCATTGCAGAGTAACATTTATATTCAAATATTTTTAAGAAATCGAACATGTCTCCCCTAATGTGACGTGAATTTCTAAATGAATCCCATGTCAAGGTTTATGTGGAGTCTAATTATAAATTTCTTCCACTCAACCGATTCCTTTCTATTGGGGGTATTTGAAATTTCAATGGAGAAAATTATGAGATATATTGAGAACACAACATAATGTTTTGGTGGAAATATAGGATTCTCATAAAGAAATTAATAGAAAAAAATTCTGACCAATAAGCGTATAATTAATATTAAAATTCTCTTAACCCGTGTGACATAAAAACCTCTTTCCAATTAGAAATAATAAAAATTAAATCGATGAGTCCACTAATAGAAGCATGAATTTGTGGCTAAAATGATAGATGATAATAGGTTGGTATTGAAAATCAAATACGAATTGTCTTCCATTACAACTAATTTGGGATTTCTGTAGAGTGATATAGTCTAATCCCAATAAACAATTAAATTCAACTAGATGATGAGCTACAATATTTGATGGAAGCACATTCCTACCAATTACAACCAATTATGAATCATATATTTGAGGCAAAATCATTGCACCAATAAGGGTTTTCTCAGAAAATTATATATCTAATATTTTAGTGTGAATCAGGAAAAATCTTCGAAATTTATTAAATATAAATGAATGAGTAGATCCAGATTCAAATAATACATTAGTAGTTCTATAGTAAATAGTATTTATACTATTAACCACATTTTATTGAAACCTCATCAGAAATAATTATCACATGAGATTTCCATTCGCCTCTTCGATTTGGAGGATCTTTACATCAATTATCATCATTGAAGTTTTTATTTACGCATTGGTTATCATAGTATTCACACTATTTTTATTTTAAAAACTGGAGTGTGGGTGGATTATTCTATGAAGTTGACTCTTTATTCACATCATTATCCAATGTCATTATATCTTTTTATTAATAAATTTCATGATACACATCCCTTCAACACATGAATCATTTACTAGTCCATTTAAGATAACTTCCACCATATTTTGTTCCCACACATTGATTATAACGTAAATTTAATCGACTTCCCTTCATGGGTTTTTTCAATTTTCATTTCAACTCTACCTTCCTTTTCTCGTCAAAATAATGGAATTGATACATAACTCCTACATCTAATTTCCCTTTCATATCACATCAAACTATATTTTAATAGCTACAAAGTTCCCTTATGGATAACTATCATAAAGAGACTTTCTTTTAAGAAAGTGATGATTTTATGAACCTTACATTAACATTGGTTGACAATTCCATAACTATACACCACATCACATGTAAAATTTTCCTTGTCATTACCAATGGATCCATCATCAATTTTATTGATCTTAAATAACTCATTCCCCATGTTCATAAAGATAATATGTGGAATTTACTTATTAAAAATAATGTTCTTGAACACACACCAATCCATGGATCCATATTCAACATGTTTCTTTGTATTATTGATAAGTATCCAAGAATTATCCACTTAACCATCCTAACTATAGATAAACAAAGTTAATTTTTAATGTTTCGATGACCATAGAATGGAAAATATACTTTCACATGTGTGGATCCAATGTTCAATAACTAGTGGATTATAAGACCCAATAAGAGAAGGTGGATATTTCATCATGAAGGAATCAATAGAATCTTATACCATCATTTGTTTGTTTGGAAGTCATGATTGATTCATTTCAAGTGAATTTTATGGGATCATTCCAATGAGTATATTCATTTTATCCACAAAACATTTTGGATTCTTAGGTGGAAAATATTTTCATTTTAAATCACTTAATCTGTAACATGGCCCCTTAAAGTTCCATCCATTGACTAAAATTAATAATATAGTGTATAAAAAATCATATTGGGGAATAATATAATCATGAAAAATAACATATAAGATTCCATAAACATGAAAAAATAATTAATCAATGACACCATAAGACTATAATATGTCATTTTTAGTAACCACCTATTTAAATCATTCAGTATGGTTAATAAAGAGTTTTGGAATTTACAAAGAATATTACATTCTAGTGTCAAACATGTTGTGCATGAAGCTTATTTTTCAAGCACTAGGTGATGATTTAGTGTAGCCCAATGTTCCTATAATTAATAGAACTATCATAAATAAATTCCAGTTTTTGGTTCAATTAAATATTTTTTTATGTTTTATAGTTATAGAAAACACATGAACTTATTTTTAATTAATATATCCTATCAGATTTAAAATTACATTATGAATCATAACAACTGAAAATATAGACATTTAATAGTGATAATATTATTTTTATAATTATAGGTATTAATGATTTCCAATTGTAACAGATAAATTATGTGATGGAATCAACCAATAGGATCATACACTATATAGCCCATTTATTAGAGCATTCAAGGGGGATACCATCCCTGGGAATTATTCTTGACCAATCCCATGATGAGATCCAATACCATAAGTACGAGGGAAACTTTTTACAATATAATTTAACAACCATAAATATCACTATAATGACTCATATTTTCTGGATTATATTTTTAGTAATTAATTCGAAAATTTTCGAGACTAGGTGGTAAGACGACGTGTGATTCTGAGGCCAAGTGTTCCTAGGAAAATGCATTCAAATTTTTTGTTTTTAATTGCATGTGTACACGAATTTTCTAAAAGGTGAAATAAATATTAATATATTTCCCATATAAGAAATATAAGGGCATCGATGAGCTCAAAGAAATTCCATTATAATAGGAATGATTTATGTTTTGTCGACGTGGGTCTATTGTGTAATAACCTGAAAAGGATGTAACTGTAAATAAAATTATTTTATTTTTAAAATCCTTATAACTCATGAATGGTGACTCAAATTTAGAATATGGTACAATAGTTAAATTAGTATTGTGGTATATTATTTATCCTGGTCCAAAAATTTACCTACCATTTTCAAGAGTGATATTTAGTTTTTGGATGTGAACGTCATTAAAATATTTAATAAAAATATTTTAAATGGATGTTACGTAACGACATAGAAATGATTTTCTTTTTTCATAATACTTTTTATAGATCTAGGCTTATCTTTCTAACTCTGTAGATTCCTTGAGGAAATGAAGATGAGACTCTCTCACCGGAGATGATGGATTAAAGATTGGGATTCAAATGAAGTGATAAAAAATCGACAAATGAAGACAACACGACTTTGTCCTTAGTTAATGACTGATCCAAACCCCTTATTATTTGTGAGATTGGTTTTAATTTCATTCCCCATTCATTATCCATATGGATAACATGGATTGATCTATTTACTAATTAATATAGGACTTCTTCGTATTGCGGTTAGGTATTATTATGTTGCAAAGATTGTTATTGGTATTATTCATGTTTAGAATTTTCTTATTTCCTCTCAGTTCATTCATTCTAACTTGAGAGGATTGTGGATGACACGAACAGGGCCATGATCCATCCATTTTGGAATTCATGTAAATTTCACCTTCTCCCATTTTCATCATTTCCCATGTTTTACAAACTGGGACGATGATCTGAACCACTATAGTTCAAGGTGGGGGAAGCACAATGTGGAAGTAAGAGGTAGTGACTCCCGATATTTTAGTTTGAGCATGGTGGGGTGAGTCCACCAATGGAGAGACTAGTGGTGGAGGTGACATAGGCCTAGTTGTTATGTCGGACCTGCTTGACTCGAAAATGTGGTCGTTGGAAGGAAAAGTCGGTGGCTACATCAAAAATAGGTCAAGGTGGGACCAAATCGGTTAGATGACCCACATGGAGGATGTCGTCGGTCGGGCGGCTGACCGTGACTATGGAATATACAGTCTAGAGGTACAATTCCTAAGGAGTTCCCTTAGTGGTGGGAGACACAACTAGTGACTGAGATGTTGTATGAGTCCATGTTGGCGACCTGGACTCGTGGGAGGCCGCAAAACGTGGTTTCCAGCTGCGTAGACCCTGCCATGGCAGTTTTCATGGGGCAAGAGACATGGGGGGCGAGGATCATAGAAATACCATCCATGGAATTGGTGGCTACGCTTACTGGGTAGCGCATGTGTCTAAGACACATGCAGTATATGGGAAAGACTGCTCATGGGGGGCATGCAAGAGAAACTAGGTTGCTACAGTAGCCCAGAAGGCCTCGGTCCAACAGCTCAGCAGTGTAGCCCCTTCAGGATGGGTTGGTTCATGTCGGCGCAGACTGACCGAGTCAAGGATGTCTAGGACGAGACCAAACTTTATTTACTGAATTGAATGTATCTTTCAAATAGGACATATATTTGACTATCCTTCTATTGAATTGGGAACCTTAGGATGACACAGTTCATTTATGATTTCTTGGTGGATATTTTGTGGGGACCATTATAGGTGGGGAGTTTCGCTTGGTTATTACCATAGTGGTTTGTTATGGAATTACATTCACATCAATGGATAATTGTCCACTATAGATATTGAGTCCCAGATAGAGTTGTGGTATCCCTCCTTAGGGGTGGACAAATCCCCTATCATCCATGATAGAGTTTTGTGGGAATTGACATGACCTAGACACATATGACGATAATCATCAATCTAGTGGGATATATCAAAAGGGTTGTGGGTATTCTATGTGGAGGATTGCATATGTTTGAAGTTCCATTGGTAGGGTTTTCAGTATTCTCTGAGAAGGATCTCCTATAGTGTGGGCTATTACAGAATGGGTTATCAGTATTCTCTAAGATATATATCCTATATGTATATTAGGATCTTTCACTAGTGTATTCACTCTGGGTGGGGCCCAAATTAGCGGGACATATTTGTTTGAGTGTTTGATGACATCATGGATCAAGGAGTGAGTTCTCTCGGAATGAGTGTTCCTTAATTAGAGTCTTATGGCTGGTAATTGTTTATGACTTACACTATATTCCTTATGGATGGTTATGAGTATATCTGGATATCATTAGTATATTTGTTATAGACATATACCTATATTGATATGAATGTGAATTCTATTTTTGTTTATCGTTTGTGGTTTCGAGGTGTCCTATTGAGTATCATATTACTCACCCCTGAACAGGCATTGCCCGCACATGTGGTGTTTTTAGAAGACGATTTATGCTTTGATTGAGTCCAAGGCTGACCATGACCATGTGTTGCCCCGTGAGATATGATAGATGAGGCATACTCTTATGGTTTCAAGAAGTTTTCCTTCACCTTCCCTTCAGGTGGGGTTTTCTGCATATGATTTCCAAGAACATGTGCTTTCCTTTTTGTTTAGTATTTCTTTTATTGGGGGTGTATTTTGGCCCATTTTACCATATAATACATTACATTTCTGTTTCACTCTAGTTGTGGTATATATTTCTTGGGTTTCATGCATTTTTTCTTAACATTTTTAAACTTCAGAATTTGTGGTCTTGGAGATGTGTGTGTGCATGCATATACATAAGAAATGTTACCAATGTTAGTGATATACTCACTCGGTGCTAGTCCCTAGCCCCTTTCCTATTAAAGGTGGGCAAGGTGAGTTGTGGCATAATCTCCACTGGGACGGTTCATGACAGAGTAGTATCAAAGGTTGGTTTGGTTACAAATTTGGACAGGGATTTTGTGTTATTGGTTTGGGGAAATAGAGTTATGTTTTTTGAGTTCGTCTTTCAGGCTAGGGACACCAACGTTGGTGTGGCAGCCGATTTATCCATACACTATTACTCTAGACCCATGCTTTTAGACTATGTACTTGAAAACAATCATTGTAGGGTAATTAATGGCATATGAATTATATAATAATTTTTCAGGATTTTTATGTTCTTCTTGAGTTAACTCTATAGATATAATATATTTACCATGGTAAATCTTGTTTTACTTCAGGATTCTTCCACATGGATAAGATGCTTGGATTCAACAGCGTTATCAAAAGGATGATATACCGTGTAACAAGATATCGGTACATGGATTTGTACTAGTGACATTACCACTAAGTGGTCCACCAGCCATGCCAACACCTATAGAGAAACACATGGTACCATAAGTAATAGCGGATGAGATCCTCAAGTTGAGTCCGCTTTAATATTTTCAACAACAGAGACCCCTCAGGTTCTGAGGGGGGTCTGAAATACTGGTAGCTTATCACTGGGATCATATAGGGACCCAAGTTTTTTGTCTACTTAGGACACCAATAGATTTGATGATGGTCCAGAAGAGAACACTTCTATGTTTCTCAGTAGGGAGATGGTGTGGTTTGGTTACCAAAACTTATGATGAAGTAAATTTTACATGTATAGAGTTTGAGAACCATTTCCAGAGAGGATTTATGACCTTATAAGACAATGGGTATGAATGTACAAGAGAATCTATAGCTCTTGTAGGATGACATGTCAGTATATGAGTATTCATTGAAGAATACTGACCATTCCTAGTACTCTATGGGGGTGACACACTACCAATGATTCAGGTCTCATACCATGGAGAAAGTTGTGATTAGGGAAGTTTGAACCAGATTTATCCCTCTACGAAATCCTACCATTTATATAGTTCCAGAGTAAACCATTGTGATTGAGAGTCCATTGGTTGATAATCCTTTCCCAGTGTTTTTCAGTTGTGGGAAACCAGGGGAAGATAGATCTGTAGGGAGGCAGATGTGGCAGATGATCTTGGAGAGTATTTGGAGGTGTTAGACATTTTTAAATGTTACCACCACCACCCCAGGTTATCCAGACCAAGCATATAGATCTTGAGGGATGGAAATGTGACAACTTTGTACGGTCAAGGCATATAACCCACATGATCTAGAATATATTTGGGGTATAATATGTGTCTGTTCTACTTATACTACTATATTGACAGTTATAGGTACTTATTATCCTTTTCTTTACTTGAATCTTGTTCGAGGCTCATAGATTCTAGTTTAACCATTGAATTGAACCTCATTCATGGAGAATAAAACTAGAGAAGACTCATTGAAGATGCACTGGTGATGACAATGTGATACAACTCTTAGAGGTTATGGTTTTGGTTGGGCTATCTTGGTAGCGATTTTGAGTCCATACAACTTCAATCTTTGTATGGATTGGTTATCCACAGTTCATGCTAAGATTAAATTTTTTAGTTGAAGAATGTGTTTTTCCCATAATAGAAGAAGTATGTTTTCCATTTCTCGTAAAAAGGAAACACATAAAATGCTAGATGGAATTATTTAGAGGGGGTGCATCTAATTATTCAAAAGTTGGATAACATTACCCTTAGTGTTATGGATGAGAAGAGTCCTAAGTTTAATACAGCGGTGGAGATATATGTGGACGTAATTCCTAATGATGTCCCCAGATTTCCTCCGTTGAGGAAGGATGACTTATGCATTGATATATACCTTGAGACGGCACTGATATCTACACCTACAAATCAGATGGGTCCCACTGAGCATTGCGAGTTATGGTTATAGTTGTTTGACTTGCAGAAGACGGGCTTCAAAAGACCCATTGTTTTACCCTAGGCACCCCCAGTTTTGTTTTACATGAAGGAATATGGGAGTATAAGGTTACATATGGTCTTTCAAAGCCTGAATTAGTCTATAATGAAGAACATGTATCCACTATGAAGGATTTAAGACCCCTTCAATCAACTAAAGAGAGAAAGGTGTTTCTCAAAGAGTGACCTCGGATCGGGAAATCACGAGAATCATGTAATGGATGAGGATGTACCGAAGATAACATTCTATTGTCGGTACAACCCCTACGTGTAATTGGGGATACCATTGGTGGGACCAGAACCTAAATATATTCATGGGACTTGGGAATAGGATCATCCAACCATATATAGGACATTTCATTGTGGTAATCAGTGATGACATCCTAGTGTACTCGATGTTTGAGGATGAGTATGTGATGCACTTGCATATAGTCATGGACACAAGCTAAGACCTCCAGCATTATGGGAAGATCATGAAGTGTCGGTTTTGGATTCAAGAGGTCCACTTTCTAGAACACATGATTTCATAGGCTGGATTTGTGGTCAATCTGGTGAAGCCTGAGGAATTTATTGAATGTGAGAAACCCATGTGTGTTACCGAGGTACGGAGATTCCTGGGTTTGGATGGGTTCTATCAGAATTTTGAACCTAACTTTTACAGGGTTGAATCACCCATAATATATTTAACAAAAAATGGGTTTTCCTTCATGTGGATAGAGATGTTCCATCAGTGCATGCGGGAGTTCAGGTATAGGTTGATGAGCTCTCCCTTTAAGATACTACGAGAGGATGGCGTTATGTATGTAGTGTTCTGTGATGAATCCGGGACTAGAAATGGTTGTGTCCTGATGTAGGGTAAAGTGGTGATTTCTTATGGTTTGCGCCAGTTAAGATGATAAGATTTGAGCTAAGTAACCCATGATATGAAGCTATTAGTGGTAGCCTTCACACTAAATATGTCAGTTCACTAACTAATGGGTAAGTGGTTTACATCCTAATAAAACTAAAAGTGTCTCATGTATATGTTATATTATAATAATCAAGACTTGAGGTATATGCGAAGAATGGAATTCATCCATGAATATGACTTTGAGATTCACTATTATCTTAGGGAGGGGAACATGGTGACAGACTTTCTCAATAGAAGATCTAGGTTTCCATTACTGAGTGAGGCATCAGAGAAGTTGTTTGAACTGTAAATATATATTTTGTTTGGGGATGGAGAAGCTTACCTCATGTCGATTTTTTTCACCCCTCCACTCATACATCGATTCAGGGAGGCACATCTTGGGGATATCGATTATGAGACACTATGTGTTCATATTTCCATAGGGAATCCCCCTTATGGAAATTCAAAAGGTGGAGAGTATGAAATTATTTTCAAGGGATTCATTGTAGTACTGCAGATATTGAGGAAGGACATCCTATGGAAGTTCCATACATTCCCTTTGGGTAGTAAATTCCCTTTGAGACCAAGAGGGGCTGTTGTGTGGAAAGGCATTATATATTTTTGTAGGGCCGTGAGATAGTTTCTATGTTTATTTCCTAGTGCATATGACATGACGTGATCCTGGGATGGCTATGCCATGAGGGATATTGTAATATGTGGGGAAGAGAGGCCCTATTTTTTTGTGGAACCAATAGACACAAAGAGTGGAAGGATGCATCAACATATTACTTAAATGGATGTTACTTGACGACACAATTGCAGTTTTCATTTTTAATAATACTTATTTGAAATCGAGTGTTATCATCATAACCATGGAGTTTCTTTGAGCCAAAGAGGATAAGACTCCCTCACCCGACTTGATGGATCAAAGATCGGGATTCTGATCGAGCGACGATGAATAGATGAATAACGACCATGTAGAAATTAAATTCATTAATGACTGATCCAAATCCCTGGAAGGGTGTGAGTTTTTTTATTTCCTTCTTCTTTATTTATCTCTATGGAGTATGTCAACAAACTGAAGAACAAATTAATCTACGGGTTGTGTGTATTGTGGGTTGGGATTATTCTGTTGCAGGGATTTTTATTAGGATGATTCATGTTTATAATTTTTGTATTTCCACTTCTATAATTAATTTATCAGGAATGGTTGAGGATGACATGAACAAGGCCAATATGCATCTATTTGGTAGTTAATGTTCTTTTCCCCTATTATCACATTCCTTGTTCCTCATGTTTTACAAACTGAGATGGTGATCCAAACTGCAATAGAATAAGGTGGTGGAAACTTAAGGTGGTGTCCAAAGGTGGAGGCTCTGACCACTTCAGGTGGAGCACGGAAGGGTGAGGACACCGACAGAATGACCGGTTGTTGAGGTTACATTATCCCGGTAGGGATCTTGGTCCAAGCGGACCTGAAAAGAAGGTTTTCAGTAGGGTGGTTAGTAGTGGCTACAACCCACAGTCTAGGCGGGACAGTGGAAGAGAGATGGCCCATCATGGAAGAGGTTGTGTGATGAAACTTGGCGAGGCCGACGGAAGGGTGGCCATAAACTGTTGTGGCAGATACGGTCCAGAGGGACCACACCATTGGAGGGTCCATAGTATTAGGAGCATCAAGGGTTGACTGGGACACAAAATAGGTTTCGTTCGAAACCGGAAGTGGCGTTGGCTGTGGAACATGACGACGATGGTTGTGGGGTAGGCAACATTGGGGGAGCCATGGTGTGCATCTGTGGAATTCAGCAGCTGGAGTGACTAGGCTATGCAAGTGGTTGGGCCACATGTGGGATAAGGTCTGGCCCTCTCATGCTGGTTGTGCGAGAGAAACCGGGCCAGTCTGGTGGAACAATGGGCTAGACCAAGGGAACCCGTGGCCTATGGGCCAACGGCCCAATGGGCCAGGACCATTGGGGTGGGCTGGTTTGGGATGGCCTAGACCGACCGGGTCTGGTCGGGTTGGCCGAACTGGGTTGGGTATGGTCAGACCTGGCCCAACCCATCCTTTTTTATTAAATTGACTTTATCATTCAAATGGGAATTCCGTTTGATAATTCATATATGGTGTTGGGACACTTATGATGAGGAGTTCCTTTTGAGATGGGTTGGTAGGCTTTTAGTATGGACCATTATAACTGGAGAGTCTCTCTTGGTTCTTTTTTCGAGGGTTTAGTATGACTTGGCTTCCACATAATTGGATAATAGACCCATCTAGAGGTCATTTCATTAATAGAGTTATGGAATCCATCATTGGGACTGAAGCAATCCTTAATCAACACTGATGGAGTTTTTTGGGAATTGACATGACCTACGAGCACAGAGAATTACTAATCCATCCATTGGGATATATTGATAGGTTTTTCAGTATTCTTAGTGGAATGAACTCTATATTAAAAGCAACATCAGTTGGGTTTTTAGTATTCTCAGAAAAGGATCCCCTCCATTGTGGTCTATTACCAATTGGGTTATCCATATTGTTTTGGAAGGATCCCCTCTCTGTACATCAGGGCCTTTCACTAGTGTATTCTCTTGGGGGGAGGAATTAGTGGGACCTATTTGGTGGAGTCTCTGAAGACATCATGCCATGAGGATATGAGTTCTCCCAGAATGATATCGCCATGAGTAGAATCTTGTGGTTGATGATTGGTTGTGACATAACCTCTATAACATGTCCCTATTTTTGATTATATCTATATTTCCTTAGTATACGTGTTATAGACATATAACTATGTAGAGATGACTTTGAATTCCTTTGTCTTATCCACTATGGTTTCGGGGTGTCCTACTGAGTATTTTTTTACTCACCCCTCCACAAGAATTTCTGAAAAATGTCATGTCTTGTGAAGATGATCGAAACTTTGAAAGAGTCTATGTTGGACCATGACCATGTGGTTCCCAGTGAGATCAGAAAGACGAGGCATACATTTTAGGCTCCATGAAGTTTTCCTTCACCAACCCCACATGTGGGGATTTCTGCGGATGTGTTCCAAGAACGTCTGATTTCACTTGTGTTCAATACTTCTTTTGTTGGGATTGTATACTAGGCTATTTTACCTTCCTATAAATAAAATTCATGTTTCAATCTGGTTATGGATTATATTTCATGGTTTTTATGCATGGTTTACATAGTGTTTTTACATTTCATCATTTTTGGGATCTGATATGTGTGTGTACATACATGTACATAAGAAATCCCCCCCTATGTTAGTGATATGTTTACTTAGATCTAGTCACCCACTCCTGGTCTATTGGAGGAAGGTATACGGGGCCCACACGCATGGGTTGTTACAATAAAGACCCTAACCAAGTACGTCAAACCACACCAATGTAGTCTCACTATCACACACCATACTCATAGTTAATTTTATGCTATATTAATGGGATATTTATCCAGACACTAAAAATTTGAATATGTATTTTTAATTTCCTATAGAATAATCGTTATATTACTTCTTATTGTTACTTTATAAATGATTTTAATTTGGAAAAACAAAATAGAATAATTATTTTTTAGGTAACATTCCATTGAAAATAATAGATTTATACTGATGAATCAATAAAATTTTAAAATAATTTTCTTAATAAGATATTATTTATAGTTATTTTTAAATATAAATGATCATATATTTTTTTACTTCAAATGTAATTTTTATATGGGTTCAAAATATGTTACTTCAAAAAAACCAGAATTTCCCAATAAATGTCGATTCTTATATTAGAAGTAAATATTCAAATATTTAGAAAAATATTTGGTTAAGATAAATATTAATTTTTAAATAATAATTTTGATATTATCTAATGGTGAATTTTTCTTATTTTTATTAGGCATTCAAATTTTCGTGTAAAAATTCAATATGGTATAAATATATAGTTGGAATAATGACATAATAATGAATCAAAATGAAGTAATAAATGCTATAAAGGGTATTGCTGACCAAAAAAATTATTCGCATTTATAAATATGTTTTTCACATTTATTTAATTATTTTTATAAATAAATTTTTAATCCTCTAATAGTTATATTATATTTTATGGTTTTAAAATCATTTCTTTAACGACATGTCTCAATTCTACATCATCGAAGGTAGTATTGTGTTTTATTCATAAATTGATTCTATAAGATAATAAAAACCATCCATATTTGGATGATATCATGGGAATATCACTGGAATGTTTTGGGTTTTGATTATTTTATTATATAGAGTTCAAAACCTAGGTGAATTAAATAATAATGAATTCCCACTTAATTTCCTATATAAACCCACCAGTGATCAGATTTGTATTCACTAAATAACATTCTATCACATAGTCACTCTTTCATCCCATTTATAATGTTCTTACATGGTTCCTCCAATCCATCAATAATCTCTCCCCATTTCTATAACCCTCAAAAATTAAGAGATCCTCTCCTTCCCCACTTTATTCAACCACCATAATTATCCTATACCTTTAATTTCATATTTCCAATGATGAGATATGTTCCACCATAAGACTACTAATTATCCTATGATGTCTAACTGATTAGATACAAATCATACACTATTTAATTCCTTACATGAAATTTTACACACCCCTATTATGAAATGGATATTTCACCCCACCTTTCCATGACAAAAAATTGTTATAGGGAATACTAATACCCAATACATATCAAGGATATTCAAATTTTTTCACATACACACAATTTATTTTTTACCTAAATGTCTGAATTTCACACTCCTTGATCATGTAATAAAATTTGAGGATAAATTATTCCATGTTGTATGATATGTGTGGCATACTTATTCATGTGAATGAAATGAAAGAGATGACTACACCATGAATTGTATAGCAATACAATTCATTTGTTAATGTTTTATTCTAATGATACATCATGAATTAAGCTAGGGTGTAATCCTAATCCATCACGGGACATTTTCTATCATTATTTTTTTGCATTTTTTCATGGTATATGTGTATGATTCCATGTTTTTGTTGTTTAAAAATATCTCATGTTTCGATTATTTTGTTATATTATATCATTCTTCATTGTCCATGTTCATGGTTAACACCCCTTTTATGTCTCATTGATATGAATAATTTTTAAAATGTAATACATTCTTCATGTTATTCCATGTTTACTTTCTTTTCAGGATTAATAGGTCACCCATTTTGTATGTATGTATCTAGGTTATATTATTTTGTTTTATGTATGTGGTAATAATATGATTATGTCAAGGAGTATTTCAATAATATAGTTTCATCCCATTTTTATGTTGTCATATAATGTACCAAATTAACAGAGACAGTATATTTATCAATATTCCAAGATGTATTATGTGTAATATTTTGTATTAAATCATTAAATAATGTCTAATAATGAGAAGGGATTTCATAATTGGTATCAGAGGTATGTTTAGTTATGTTTTGGATTTGGATTAGAATACTATATAGAAATCCATAAGGATAAAACTATGTTTAAGAAAAAAGGCCAAAAATTTAGTGATGTATAGAGTGTGTGGCCAATCAATAAAATGCATCCTTGTCTTGTTACAACAATTCGATGTGGCTCTTCCACAAATGTACATTGTGGTAAAACCCAAAAACATCTCATTATGATATACTAAAAAAACATGGGCATGAAAATATGATTTACTACATAAAAGTATTGACACTCCCAAGGGATATTCATTTGTAAATTTAGAATATCATTAATAGAAAACATTGAGAGAACAATGAAATTAACATAAGAGTATATGTCTGGAAATATATCTGGGATAACATTTATTAAATCCAATAAATTCATATGTTAATTAAACCAATTTTATTTATAATCTATCTATTTAATGTAATTTAAATCTCATATATGTGGTCACTATTTTGAAAATTCTAATCCATATTTGTACATTTATTTAGCTAATGTCTAAAATAATAGGAATATGGTAAACAATTAATGTGAAGGGAAATGTGATGACAACCCAAATGAGATGCCAAACCTAATTGAAGCAGGAATATAACATGTTTTTACCATAATCTATTAGTTAAATCAGGTTATGAATTTAATCCTAGATCATGAGGGGCCCTCAAACCCTCTATTAATGAAGAAACATCATTTCACACCTTAATGTGACAATGGTCGATGACTTTTAAAGGATCAATTGATACCTTATTTGTGAAAAATGGATCAAATCCCTTGAGAAGATCTTTTTCATACCGTAATTTTATAATTATTATAATGTTAAACTGATTGTTTATCATATGGATAGATAATCTATCCATTAGTGGAAATTAATCAAGAATATGAATAAAGAAAATGATTTCGGTAATGGGATAGATGTAATTCGCTAAAAATTTGAAAAATATTTTCCTCATGCTCTCTAACTTAAAATTGAAATGGATTTCCATTCCCTTAGTCACAAAGACATTGAATCTATTTGGGAATGTGAGTCAAAATTACCATGAATTTCTATATATTTTACTATATTTTTCATTATCACTTAATTAACAGTGGAGTGATTCATTGTTGGGAAACAATCTTGTCTATGAATTTCCCTGATGATCTGACATATTGAAATATATATATATGAAGAACTTTTTGGATGTTCCCTCAAATTTGAAACTGGGATTAGTAAATAAAAATAAAATCATGAGGATATGAAGTGGAATATGGAATTTAATTCAAGAGGTTGATATAGAAATATAATAGGGCTCCGAAATTTCAACATCCCACTTTTCAATTTTTTTGAACTTAAGAACCCGGAAAATTTCGTAAAGGGGTTGAGGAAAATATTTATGTGACGTCTTGGACCTGGATTCCCTTCAACCCAAGCCCCGATCCCGGTTGGCCACATGACACCTGGCTTGTCTCCCCATAGGCCAGGGGCTGCCGACTAGCCATAGGGTTGTAATAGTAAGTCAGTGGGGAGACTGTACCCCAATGTCAGAGTACACAGCGGTATAGCAGCAAGTGATTAAATAGCGGAAACACAACTAATTGATAAACAGGAGAAGAAGGGAAACATACAAACCAGACAACAGAATAAAGGAAAACCCTTATAAACATACAAATGCCACATAGGTAGTGTCTGATACAAAATGGATGCATGACATGCCGATACAAAAGAAATGGATGGAAAACTTGCTATATAGTAATAAAAAAAGAGAACAAAATTAGTCCATGATCATATCTAACCAAGCTCAGTCCTCTACTATGGATCTCCATCTAGAATATATATATATATATATCAACAACCTGAAGTTGGATCTTTTCCCCTACTAGTACCTGCAGCATAAAAGTCTACATGGGTGCCAAGGTGGCCTCCCGGGTAAGGTGTGAGACAAGTCTCTTTAGACCACCACCAACGGGGTCTACGTGTAATTTAAATAGGTGTTCAAAAAATAAACAGAGTGTAGTAAACAACATGTAAAGAAAATTAATAACCAACCCTCCCACTCAGGTTCCGGAAGGACACCTAGTGGGTGTACCTACTTCAGCTCATGGCTGGTATTCTGAACATTCACTAGATGTACAAGTACATAGATATAGGTTATCACTAGCACAAGGTAAGAATTCCTCTCGTCCATAAGCACTGAAGCTGGCATGGGGAATAATTCCTCCTATCCATAATGAATATATAGGCATGAGGTATAAATTCCTACCGTCTTATTACACAGAGGTTCATCTGGCACGGTGTAAGAATGCCTCCCACCCACACACGGAGATTCATCTGAAAAGGGGTAAGAATACTTCCCACCCACACATGTAGAATTATCTGGCATGGGTTAATAATTCCTCCCACCCACTCATGGGTTATCACAAGAATGTCAACACAGTATGGCAGAACTATTCACATCACAATATGTAAGGCAATCCATCTTTTATCATATCACATTAACAAAGCGTGACATTTCACAATCACATTATAAGGAAAAAATACCTCTCAAGGCAACATACATTTCAATTCACTCAAGGGTTTCCGGATATCTCATCCTAGACAACCTCTAACCCAATCATCTCATTTTCCTAACATGAAAAATGCATTTCAAGACATATCATTAAGGACCAAAGGTGAAAAAGGGCCAAATATCAAGTCATATCACCTACGGTTGAGAACTCCTGGTCCACAACCCATCAAAACACCCTAACAAGGATAGATTCATCGATCTCATGACACACGGGACATTCAGATATGAATCCTTCAATATAAATAAGGGGTTTGGCAAAAGAAAAACCACGACATGACAATTATAACTCAAAAAGATGAAAACCCAAAATGCAAACCATGTGACCACCTACCTTAGAGTTGTAGGCATAATCTCGCTTGATATCGACCTCAGATTCGCAATAGGTTGGAAGAGTTCTGAGTTTCAGTATAATGCCCTGAAAATAGGGCATATGAGCCTGCATCAAAATAACAAGATGGAAGGTAAGATTCACCGAGTAAAGAAGGTTGTGTGAGGTAAGCCTTACCAAGGGTGATCCAACGCCTTCGACGGATCGAGATTCGGACATCAGATGTAGAAGCAACCAAGAAAAGAGAGGGGGAGAGGTTTTGGAGCTCAATAGAGGGCTCCCTTTATTCTATCTGTGGGAAGGAGGAAGAAGAAAGATTTTAGGATTTTAAAACAAGTAAGGGAAAAACGGTAATTTTACCCAGAATAGGGTTGCACGATTTTGGCGCACGGTTTACCCAAACTGTGCGCCAAAATTGTGCACCTCACTTCCTCCCGGATGAAGGCTACATGGCTGTGTGGTCGGGTCCGAATGGCCATACGCCCCTACAGGTTCCCCTGTCTACAGCCGCACGGTTTATCCCAAACCATGCGCAAACCGTTCACCAACAGTGCACCACTGCTTGTAATCCCATTTCCCAATCTCCTGGGCTCCGAACAAAGCCCATACACTTCTAGGACCTTCTTTTGGATGTTACACACATTAAACAAGCTTCAATAAAAGATTCTAATGAAAAACTAATGATTCGTAACTTTTCCAAAGAGTCAGGTCGTTACAACCTCCCCTCCTTAAATCAACTAATCCCCGAGTTTGCCATCCAAGGGTACTGAGGCGTCATCAACAAAAATCTATGGCAATTGAGAACGTATATCAGCCTCTCGATCCTAGGTCTCGTCCTGTACCTAGCCATGCTTCCATACCACTCGTACAAGAGGAACAAACCTTCTACTGAGTGTCGTCACACTCCGGTCAACAATTCGCATCGGATACTCCTCGAAGGAAGCATCCACATCCAGTTCAACCTCATCAGGATGAAAAACATGAGTCGGATATGAAAAGTACCGGCATAACAGAGATAAATGAAAAACATCATGCATGGCCTGATATCTCTACAGAAGTGCACGCTGGTAAGTTATTGGTATGATCTATTTCATCACCTCAAAAGGGTTCTACAAACCTCGGTGAAAGCTTACCTTGCTTCCGTATGAATATTTTCCCCCACCTGGGTGAGACTTTTAAGAAAACCCAGTTCCCAACCTCGAACTCAAGAGGTCACCGGTGCCTGTTAGCATAAGACTACTATTTAGAATGAGTTGTCTGATTACGCTTCGGAATAAATTGTATATTCTATGTAGTCACACTCACAAGATGTGGTCCTAGAATAGCTGCCTCCCCTGTTTCAAGCCAACACAATGGTGAGCGTCCAGGCCTACCATATAAGGCTTCATAGGGAGCCATCTCAATCATAGCCTGGAAACTATTGTTAGAACTGAACTCGGCAAGAGGAATGTGTTTCTCCCATGATCCTCCAAAATCTAGAACACATGCACATAACATATCCACTAGTACCCGTATAGTCTACTGGTTTGTCCGTCAGTCGGCAGGTGATAGGTTGTCCTCCAAAATACCTGCGTACCTAAGGCCTTCTATAAACCATGCCAGATACGAGATGTAAAATGAGGATCTCTTTCCAAGACAACAGAATGAGGTACTCCATGAAGGTGCACTACTTCCATGACATACAGTCTTCCCAAGTCATTAACCGTGAAGGTCTCCTACACAGTTAAAAAATTAATGACCTTCATCAGACGGTCGACGATAACCCATACTGCATCATTCCCACGAGGTGACCTGGGAAAACTGGTAACAAAGTCCATAGAAACATCATCCCATTTCCACTCTGGAATGGACAACGGCGGCAAAATCCCTACAAGACGCTGATGTTCTTACTTCACCTTCTGATAGGTGGAACAACGTTTGATAAAACCAGCTATCTCTAGCTTCATGTTAGGCCACCAGTACTGTCATCGCAAATCACAATAAATTTTGGTGATACCTGGGTGAACTGCCCATGATGAGGCATGGAAATCCCTCATCATCTCCTCCCTGATGTCTGATGAGACCCATACACGCCCACAAAAAAATAAAGTATCAACTTCATCCACAGTCCAATCTGTAGAGGAATCATCAGCGGCACTTTCTCATAGAACAAGACCTTCCAGATATGATAACTGTCTTACCCTGACCCATTCCAAAAGAGTAGATGTCACTGCTAAGGCTGAGAGAACAGTCTGACCCTGATCCTCCTGAACCTCAATGTGCATCTCCGAAAATAGGGCCATCAGCTTCCACTCCTCATTAGATTCCTGAACCACTTGTGACCAAGTTTTCTGACTCAGCACATAGTCTACTGAATTTCCTTTCCTAGGAGTGTAGGCCAGCTCGAAATCAAAGGATTTCAGGTACTCGAACCACCTGGGTTGCCTGAGATTTAGATCCTACTGAGTGAAGATATATTTGAGGCTTTTGTGGTCAGTGAATACAACAAAATTCTCTTCTAACAAATAGTGTCTCCAATAGCGTAAGGCATGTACAACCACTATGAGCTCAAGGTCGTGTGTCAGATAATTCTGTTCACGAGCCTTTAACGGACAACAACCATACGCAACGACTCGCTCTTCCTGCATCCAGACATCTCCAAGCCCCACACCTGAAGCATCACAAAAGACAGTATAAGCTCTTCCTTGCTCCGGCAAGATCAATATCGGTGCTGAAGTTAGTCTGCCCTTCAATTCATGAAAAGCTACTTCACAAGGTTCTGGCCAATCGAATATCACCCCCTTTTTAGTCAAAGCTGTATGTGGTGCTTCCAGGCATGAAAAGTCCTGAATGAACCGCCTATAATATTTAGCAATCCCCAAGAAACTTCTAATATCAAAGACGTTCTTGGGATGCTCCCACGAAACTACATCACTCACATTATTAGGTTCAACTGAAACTCCAGACTCATAAATAATGTGACTCAGGAAGTGAACCTTATTTATCCAAAATTTTCACTTACTAAGCTTAGCATAAAGCTGATGCTCTCTTAGTGTATTCAGCACGATCTCAATATGGGTTTCATGGTCGTGTATCGAGCGTGAATAGACTAAGATATCATCCACAAATACAACCACAAAATAATCAAGGTAAGGGTGAAAAATCTGATTCATAAGAGCCATAAACACTGCATGTGCATTCGTATGCCCAAACGGTATGAATAGGTACTCGTAGATACCATACCTGCTCCTGAATGCTGTGCAAGGTATGTCCGAGGTCCTAACACGCACCTGGTGATAGGCCGACATCAAATCTATCTTTAAAAACACCTTCTCTCTTTAGAGATGATCGAAGAGGTCATCAATTCGAGGTAAAGGATACCGATAATTAATAGTCAGCTGGTTTAACTTACGATAATCCATGCAAATTTGAAGGGTCCCATTTACCTTCTTGTCAAAGAGAACTGGTGATCCCCAAGGAGAAGTACTGGGACGTATAAATCCATTTTCTTACAAGTCCACTAGCTGACTCTTGAGCTTAAGAAGTTCCTTAGGTGCCATCATATAAGGAGGAATGGTCACTGGTGCTGCTCCTGGTATAAGCTCAATAGTAAACTCCACCACTCGCACTGGAGGTAGACTAGAGAAATCATCGGGAAATACATCACTAAAAAGCACCACCACCCGAGGATAAAGAGATGGTTTTAACCCTTGGTCATCGAGATAAAGACTGGAATCATATTTCGTGACACCACCTAAACTCTGGTGTTCCGGTCCTACTCGTGTCGCACTAAGATCCAATTCTCCCTTATGCATAAGTGTGTCACCCTCTGGTGACGTAAAATCCACCCTCCGACGATAGCAGTCAATCTGGGATCTATAGGGAACTAACAACTCCATTCTGATTATTACATCAAAACCTATCATATTCAAAAAAATAAAGGGTCCACACGAAAAGGTAACCACCCACCTCGAGGGTAATATTCTGACAATGATGAATGCCCTCCGAATGGATACCTAATTGGGTATCTAACATGCTCATTCCATGATATGACTCAAAGTTAAGGCCCAAACATCCAATAACCACCTCCGATATAAAACATTGAGAAGCGCTTATGTCAAACAAAGAAGATACTAACGTAGAGGAAACTACAATCATACCTCATATAGTATATGGTCTGGCGTACTGCTCTTGTGGCATTGGTTTTACTGCATACAACTGGCCAGTACCACAGCCCTGAGTCACAGCCTGGCTACCTTCAGCAGACCCGCCCTACTGGTGCTGAGAGTCATACACCTGATTACCTCTGCCTCTACTGCCACCACGGCCTGATCAGCCGGTGGTTTTCTAGCCGCTCGACTAACGTGATTCTACCGATCTAACACCAGATCTTGGAGTAGGTCTGGATCCCTACTCACTAGGCCCTGGGGGTGAAGTCCTACCGAAACTGAGGAGATGACCCAACCTACCACAACCTCTGCACTCCACTGGAATTCACGTACACTACCTCCTCATATGTCCTGGCACCCCACATTGGTGACAGATAGAAGTACCACCTGAGAAAAGTGTCTTACCACCACTAACACCATGAGTGTCCTCAAAACGTCACTTCTTCTGAGAAGCAGTTCCACTGGAACCCTTAGGTGCTGAACTGCCCTGGTTCACACTATCTGATTCTCTCAAATTCCTCTCTATGATCAATGCCTGATTGACAATCTCTGAAATGGTCATCAACCGGAACACGTTAACCTACGACCGAATGATGTAACATAGCCTATCATAAAAATTCCTTGCTGCCGTGAGATCATCTGCAGTTAGTATAGGAGAAAAATGCTGTAACTCAGTGAAACATGATGAATATTCCATGACTGTCATAGTACCTTGCTGCAGATTCATAAACTCTCTAGCTCTGTCAGCCCTCAATGTATGGGGAAAGAAATAATCATAGAAGATGGTCTTGAAATTAGTCCATATCATATCTATCTACTACCCTGACTGGATTATGACATTCCACCACCTCCTGGATGATCCACGTAGCATATAAGTTGTGAGCTTGACCCTCCGCTCTGGAGGTGTCTTGAGGTTCTTGAATATGGTCAGAATTGCTTCCAACCAGGACTCTGCAGCAAGTGGTCTGCCATCTCCTGTAAATGTAGGAGGATGCTATGACTAAAACTCGTGGGTCAATTCTGCCATTCTCGGTGTAGGTCACACTCCACCTTTCATACTCTTCATCACACGAAAGAAGCTCTCATAGAACTGGGTATCGGTGCCCATCTTAGGAATAGAAAGAGGATCCACAGGTGGCTCGACAAGAATATCAACTGGCTACTCAGGGCCCGCCACCTCAGGAACATGATATTCGCCACCTTCAGCACACACGACTCGAGGAAATCTCAGAGGCATAATGCTACAATTCCAAATGAACATCTCAAAAGAGGAAACAAACACATAAAAGTATGAACTGTAGAAGCTAGGACAGGTTCTATGCCTTCCTACACCTAAGATCACCTATCCACAACCATATGAATTCTTAATAAAACTTGAATCCATTCAAATTTAACTTAACCCAGTGACATGGAATTTCCCAGCCCATAAGGGCACATACTCCTCATGAACTGAAATATGATACACACTTGGATGTCATTTCTCATTTACCTGTGCTAATCATGTATTTGAATTTCCTTTAAGGAAAATGTTTGGTTTAGTTGGAATGTCATTTTTCGATCCATAAGGGCCCATAAACCTTATGAACAAAAGAGCGACACCCAACAAAACCACCTCATTCCTCAATTCACAACCCGCAAGAAGGGTTAGCACAGTTGCACACATATTAACAAGGCATGGAAATAAACCACAGGCAATGCTCGTTGAAAATTTAAACATGGCATGGAAAGATGCATGGACTAATCATATTGTGCCTATCGTGAGGAATGTTCTAATGCATAACCTTCATTTCATCGGGTCGAACCCTGAATCCAAACTCCAACATTGAAAATCTCAATAACACCACAAAACATGTGAAGCACCCAATGGTGAAATTGTATCAACAGTAAATAGCAGAATCAATAACATCATACAATAGGAAACTTGGACCATACCCCGTACATGGGTTCGCGATGCCCATTCAGGGACCATGGATAAGTCCCTAAGCATTCCCAGTCTCCAAGTCTATCGTCCCCAAATAGTAAATCAAGAAAGAAAGAAACCTCTGATACCACTTTGTGACGTCCCGGACCCGGCTGCCCCTCAACCCTAGCCCCGAGCCCAGTCGGCCACATGACCTGTGGCTCATCTCCCCATAGGCAAGGGGATTCCGGCAAGCAGCGGGGGTGTAATGGTATGTCAGTGGGGAGAGTATACCCCCATGTCAGAGTACACAGCAGTATAACATCAAGTGATTAAATAGCGGAAGCACAAGTAATTGATAAACATGAAAAGAAGGGAAACATACAATCCAGAAAACAGAAATTAGGATACCCCAAATAAATATACAAAAGCTACATAGGCAGTGTCTGATACAAAATAGATGAATGGCATGCCGATGCAATAGAAATAGATGTAAAACTTTCTATACAGTAATACAAAAAGAGAACAAAATTAGTCCATGAGCATCTCGAGCCATGATCGGTCCTCTACTCTGGAACTCCAGCTAGAACACACACACACACACAAACACACATATATATATATCAACAACCTGAAGCTGGGCCTTTTCCCCTACTAGTACCTACATTAGAAAATTCTACACCGGTTCCAAGGAGGCCACCAAGGTAGGGTATGAGAGAAGTCTCAGAAGGCCACCACCAATGGGTTCTACGTGTAATCCAAATAGGTGTTCACAAAATAAACAGAGTGTAGAAAACTGCAAGTACGTAATAAAAAGTAATAACCAACCCTCCCTCTCAGGTTCTGGAAGGACACCTAGCTGGTCTACCTGCTTCAGGTCATGGATGGTATTCTGAACATTCCAAAGAGGTACAAGTACATAGATATAGGATATCACTGGAACGAGGTAAGCATGCCTCTCGTCCATAATCAATGAATATGGTGTGGGGAAGAATTCCTCCCACCCATAAAGGATATATAGGCACGAGGTATAAATGCCTCTTGTCTTATTACATAGAGGTTCATCTGGAACGGGGTAAGAATGCCTCCCGCCCACACATGGAGATCCAATTGGAAAGGGGTAAGAATGATTCCCGCCCACACACGGATATTTATCTAGCACATGGTAAGAATGCCTCTCACCCCCCACACGGGTTATCAAGATCATGTCAACATAGTATGTCATAACCATTCACATCACAATATATAAGGCAATCCATCTTATATAATATCACAATAACAAAGTATGACATTTCACAATCGCATTATAAATAAAACATACCTCTCAAGGAAACATACATTTCAATTCATTCAAGGGGTTTAGGTTATCTCATCCTAGCCAACCTCTAACCCAGTAATCTCATTTTCCTAACATTGAAAATGCCTTTCAAGAAATATTGTTAAGGACCAAAGGTGAAAATGGAAAAATCTCAAAGAATATCACCTATGGTTGACCACTCCCCGTTCACACCTCATCTAAACACCCAAACAAGGTTAGATTCATCAATCTCATGCCACATGGGTCATTCAGATATGGAGCATCCAATATAAATAAGGGGTTTGGAAAAAGACAAACCATGGCATGAAAATTATAACTCAAAAAGGTGAAAACCCAAAATGGAAACCACGTGACCACCTACTTTAGAGTTATAGGTGTATGCTCTCTTGATATCGACCTCGGATTCGCAGAAGGTTGGAAGAGATATGAGTTTCAGTCCAATGCCCTAAAAATAGGGCATATGATCCTGCATCAAAATAACAATATGGAAGGAAAGATTCACCGAGGGAAGAAGGGTACGTGAGCTAATCCTTACTGAGGGTCATCCAACGCCTTCAACGGATCGAGATTCGGACGTCAGATGAAGAAGAAACCAAGAGAATTGAGGGAGAGTGGTTTTGGAGCTCAAAAGAGGGATCCCCTCTGTTCTGTCCGTGGGAAGGAGGAAGAAGAATGCTTTTAGGCTTTTAAAAAAAGTAAGGGAAAATGGTAATTTTACCCAGAACAGGGCCGCACGGTTTAGGCGAACGGTTTACCCAAACCGTGCGCAAACCATACGCACCTCACTGCCTCCTAGACGAAGGCCGAATGTTCATGCAACCTGATCCACATGGTCTTACTCCCCTGTAGGTGCCTCCATGTGCAGCCGCACGGTTTATCCCAAACCATGCTTAGACCGTGTGTCGGCCGTGCGCCATTGCTTGTAAGCCCATTTCTCAAACTCCCGGGCTCTGAACCAACCCTGGACACTTCCCGGACCTTCCTTAAGATATTACACACATTAAACAAGCTTAAAGGAAATATTCGTAAAAAAATAACGATCTATAACTTTTCCAAAGAGTCGGGTTATTACACATTATGTGTATAAATTAAGTAATACTTGCTACTGATTATCAATGAGAGAAACCTAATGATGCGATGGAGTGAAGGAATGCTCTATTCAACTATCTGTGCATTTTTCATTGCTTAAAAATACATGGAATAAGAGAAATTTAAAAACCAATTCACTATGACAAGGTTTTTCAAAGAGATCCAACTATCTCCAAGGAAGAAAGGGAGATCTTATGCCATCTCAATAATGGAACTGGAACTTAACTATGAATTGGTGAAAGGAATAATGGTTAGTCATTTAGTAATAGTGTAAATAAATTTCTATTCTAGTTCTTTTAATTCAATCATAGCATTTAGGTTTAGTATATCTTTTAAAACACCACCAAAAATCATAGAAGTACAGTTCTTAGTGAAAATAGAAAATTGGGAAATTATTAAATCTGAGACAATAACTCAGCCCCTATCAATATATGTTAATTGAGCTTTCCAAAGAACCGTGTGATAATCCCTTCAATCCAATTTGATGTAATTATGGTCATGGATTGGATTTTTCTATATAAATATGACATAAATATCTAGTAAAGAAAATCACTCACTGTATTTAAAATCATCCCCCGATTCTGTACAAATTGATGGAGAATGATGAATCTTCTTAACAACTGTATATCAAACATGGATATTACAACACTACAAGCAAGTGTATCTAACTAAAATCATTTATTCTAAAGAATATATCATCATTCAATACATTCCCATTGTGAGATAATTTGTTTTTTGTGTTTCCAAATGAATTTCCTTGTATTTCTTATATTCATGAGAATGAATTTTCCATCGATCTTATACCTGATGAATTTCAATTATTAAAGACTATGTATATAATGGATGTTGTATGATATGACTAGGGAATGAAAAAAATGAAATAGAATATAGATTAAGTGTTTATATGCTCTAGTGCATCACTGTGGGGTTCATTGATCATTTTCATCAAGAATAAGGATGGTTCAATGCACCTTTTCATTGATTATCAATAGCTAAACAAGGTCCTACTAAAGAACAATTATCCTCTTACATGGATTTTTCGCTTGTATTATAATGATACATAAGTATATCAACTAATTATTCCTTATTATGTTTATTTTATATATTTTAAATATCATAAAACCATATAGATAACAGAATACAAGATTTATAAATGATGAATTAATTAAATATGAGGTATTTATAGAAGTTATTGAACCTATACCGATTAAATTGTTACATGAACATGGGAAGAGTGATATGAACCTTATGATTAGTAAACTAGCCAAGTGAATAGTAACCTCACCCGTGTATGTAATAATTAAATTTAGGCATCTCATAAGATGAAGTCTGATATAATTATATAATTGTATATGAAGATGAATATTTTAAAAAATATTAATTAGTTGTAGGGATTGTTTTGATTCATAAATATATCATTAAATTTTTATAATTTATAAAAATCATTAAAAGAAAATTCTTTTTTTTAAATGGATTCATAAATCATTATTTTTTGGTCTTATGATTTTACGATAATTTTATGAGACCATAATTATTTTTCAAAGTGTTATACAAGCAGTCTAAAATTTTAAATCTATATTTTTAGGTAAGTAGTGATTTTTGAAAAATTAAATTTCACATATTAATGAAATTATTTTGATAAAATGTTTTCAATTTTTTTCAATTATATATAGAAAAAATGGTTATGGTTTTTTTCTAAAATTCGTGAATTTTTAGTGAATAGTAATATACAATAATTTACGATTAATACTAAATACATGATATATTGTGCCATTGGTGTTGAATTGGTTATGTAAGAACATTTATTTCAAACTCACATGATGTTATTACTTTATTGGGTCATAATAATCAACTGTATTTCTTTTCCTAAGAATGTTTATAAAATAATGAATAAGATATTCAAAAATCACCCCTCACCTCCACTAAAAATACAACCCTACACCCCATCTTCTCCTTTTTCATATAATACATAAATCTTGTCCATGTTTTACCCATATATTTTCTTTTATTATCTCCCCATGCCATTGATCTCTTGGTATTTCCAGAAGAAAAAAACACCATCCCTTAAAGACGTCCTCAAGGGTAATATTTCAAGACATAAATCCTCTTCCTTCTTCATTTAATTTCATTTCAATTTAGTTTTTTTTTCAAGTCTCTCAATGACCACATCTATCCAAATGATCGTGATAACTACAATATCACCGATATAATATAATTATATGATTTTAATGGAACATCTATTATTAACCTCCTTAATATCTCAGTATTTAATTTTAAAAACGAAATCATATTCTGGGAGGTGATGATTTGTAACATTCATGAAAGACAAACTTTAATTCGTTAAATTCTCCATCAAGGTTGGTCCTGAAACAATTTACATAGTTGAAAAAGATCCGAAAATATGTATAATATCTTATACAATTATTCTTGAACCTTAATTTATATATTATAATAAATAATATAACAAAATTAGTTCGTTGTTTTCGAAAAACCATCGTAAAAATATAAACGATCACTTAATGTTTTTTATAATGATTCATCATCATACCATGTCTGAAAATTCAATATATTACCATTTAAAAGACTAATTTTATTTTAATAATATATAAATTCAATTCTGGAGAATATTCATTCCACATAAACATCCATACTCATGTAGAAGTGTATTGATCATGAAAACCAAGGAATCAAATGCTCATGGGTGATAAAATTTTGTCCTAAAACTCATAAAAAGGCAATAAATATATTAAATAAAATTAAAATAAATAAATTAAATTTATATAAGTTTATTAATAAATCAATTAATTGGTTTACTTTTAATTTAATGGATTCTAAGGTCATGTTCTGAACACAATCTGATATAAGGTGTCGGTTTGCTACCCGAACATCTATTTTATTTCGAGTAACTATTTTTATCTCATTAACCCAATGAAATAATTACTTATTTGTATTTAATCATCATAAATTAAGTTTTCATGTTCTATATATATGTACAAATCATAATCCTTATTTATTTAATGGATATTTACAATTATTAAAATTATATTTGTGAAATTATTCCCGATAAACGTGCTCGATTCAAGGGAATTTGTAGAATGATACCTATTTCCAAGCACACTATATAATCTATTTTAAGTAACAATTATTTTTGTAAAATCACTAATTTCATTTTTAAGAAACTATATTATTTCAGTTATGGTTTTAAACAAATATTTTTCCAAAAAGAACTGTTTTTGTCAAAGTAAAAGAGTATTTCTCTCAATAATTATTGGATTATTTTATATGAGTATTTTCATTTATTTAAAAAAACCAGTTGATTATTTTGTTTAATAGAGTTTAATATTTTATGGTATCATCTACCATATTTTATTTAATATTTTATTATTAGTTAGACTGTGGATGTACGATCATGAAACTATTCACCATATTACTTCGAATAGATTATGTTTAGGTTTACTGATTGGGGAATGTTATTTACATTTTATATGATAGTTTCAATATAAAGGTATATGTCGATTATGTTTCACCCCATTCATATGAGGAATTAATATATGTTAGTAAGTGATAGGTGTGTCCTGTTAAATCCCCCTCCATGCATCAGAATGTCTCACGAGACCAAATAGCCTAGGGTTTTACCATTTCTGTATTGTGTCTTGGAAGAGGCCTTGTTGGTATGATTAGGATTTTCGAAATTATGTGTTACCTTGTTATGAATCTATTAATTTATAGTCCATTTTATTATTCAACTATAAAAATATCCATTTTTAAGTTATAATATTTCATTATTTAATCAGATTTCCTTTCGTTCTATTCTATTCTGAGAAATAAGCCTTAATGGAAAGTGTATTTTAATCAATAACCATGACTTATTATTTTTGATTTTGTTGTATTACATATCCTTACCATGTATCTAAGATCAACCCATTATTATGTTTTATTTTCTTCCATGGTTGTGAAGAAGAATATTATGAATGAACGGAAGGGATAGATATGATATGTGGATGTTTTCAAAATAATATATATATATTATTTCCATTGATGTTGAAATGTTGAGATTCTATATGTATATGGTCTTCAAAATCAATAAAACATTTAGGTCCTTCAAGATGTGCCTTCCTTGATACATGACAATGAAAAAAATAATTCACCATCTTACGACATCTGGGGTTGAGGTGTTATATTTGGTATCAATATAAGTTTAGTAGAAAACATAGAAACCATATCTCGAAAAATTAGATTACGGAACAAATCCCTAATTAGACATTGAGTAAAATAAAACAAGAACATCCTATAATTTTGGTATGGAATAGATTATGTAAATATTCATAATAATAAATCCATTAATGGATAATATAAATGTACATGGTTCTTTCACAGATGTACCTAGGGCTAACAACTCTGACAAGGTGTCCCGGGCCTGACTCAGGGTACCCGGGTACATGAAAATGACCTTTACTATGCACTTAGTTTCAAATACCATATGGATATGCTTAGGATAATTTAAATTTTCTATACAATCTATTATCAAGGATTTAAAAGTAATTATTTCCCCAATGGATCAATGTTTATGATTATGGTATTACCAATTTATATGATTTCAATTTATGCGATGTATTTTTCTAATTGAGAATAGAATTTATGATTCATAACCAAATATAGTGTATTCCATTATTTAGAAGTAGATCTTAGTGGAATGATGGAAATCACATGAATGTGAATTTCCAATGTAGGGATTTCTATCATATGTAAGATAATGATATTGGTTATGAAGCTATGAATGTTGTTGAGAAATGTATAACTATACTGGGATAGATGAATCAGGTTATGAACAATAACTTACCATTATGGAGCATCCTGATAGAAAATGTATAGGAGATATGATAGAATTCTTTATGAACCAGCAGCCTCCATCATTTAATGGGACTACAAACCCATTTGTTGGAGAGTAGTGGATTAGATATGTTGAGAAGATGTTTCATGATTTGGGATGTAGTGAAAGGGAGAAGGTTTTCATGGATGCTTATTGTCTATCAGGTGATATTTATCAATGTTAGTCATTGATTCTGAACACAAATGAGGATGAAGAGATTGAAAAAACGGGATGGAGGTATTTTGATGAAATTATCTATGAAATTTTTTTTCTTCACGAACAACGATCAGATATAGAATTATAATTCTTGAGTATAAAATAAAAATATGAAGAAAAAATTGCAATTTATAAATCCAGCATTACAATATTACTGAGGCCTGCTAGAGACAACACACATAATCCAAGGAGTAAGTTTGATCGATTATTTGATGGTTTAAATCCATTCCTTCAAAGGGAACTAGTCTCCCAAAATTTCTCATCATATGAAGGTATAGTTTCATGTTATATCAAGATAGAAAAATAATTCTCTACGTCCTACTAATTTAAAGGAATGAAAGAGAAGAATCGGGCTCTTGGAAACTCTAGAAAAGGAAATAAGGAATTGGGTAAGGAGGGAAGAGGTGGTTTTCCATCCTATGATAATTGGGAGATGAAACACACTGATACATTCCTAAAGGGTTTTGGTGGTTTTTAAAACTGTGTTGGAAAAGGCCACCAAGGCCGTGATTTTATGGAATGAAAGAAGATACCAATGTTCAATGCTATAAATGAAAAAGAGATGAGACATCTTGAAAATGATTGTCTAGATAATCAAGGAAATGATCCCCACATAAGGCCAAGGAAGATATTCCAAGCTTATTCGATCAAAACATATGAGGTTGAAATTCAAAATGATGTGGTGGAAGGTACTTTAATTGATTCCTAAAAAATATCCAATGTTTTATTTGACCCTATATCATCTCATTATTTTATATCATCCTAGTTATCCATGAAATTTAGATACATCCAATTTGATTCAATAAGGGATTTTTCATTTAGAACTCCTATGGAAATTATCATTTCAACAAAGCTATGTCGATTACTCACCATTATGACACATAAAAATTCTTTAGTTACTAACCTTATCATAATAACTATGAATTACATTGATATAATCCCTGGTATATATTGTATTTCAAATTATGATAAAAATATATATTCCAAGAAGATGGAGGATACAATTTTTGAAAATGATGAAGAATCTCTAATATTTTGAGTGGAAAAATTATCATCTCATTCTTATATAGATCCAACCCCGTTATTTCTATTTAATGCAATTTTTGTTAAGGATGAGAACAAAATATTTATGTGTGTGTAATTAAATCTTCAAATTTAGGATGTACCTGTTTTGGAAGAATATATAATTTTTTTCATAGGATTTAGCTGGACATCCTCAAGAGCCAGAAGTTCAATTTTCAATTAATTTGATTTCTGGTTCATGACATATTTTAAAGACTCTTTACAGAATGGCCATTACGATAATAATAGAATTGAAGAAACAAATAGATGAATTTTGTGATTAGGGATTTATCTACCCTAGTTCTTCTCCATGGGGAATAATTGTTCTTTCTATTAAGAATAATGAGGGATCTATGATGATGTGCATTGACTACATGGAGATCAATGCTATTACAATAGAGAACATATATCCTATTCCATTCATTGTTGACTTATTTGATCAATAGTAAGGATCCCAATATGGACCATCGATCTTGATATCATCAATGGAGATTGAGGAAAGAAGATATTTTAATAATAGCATTTCGATGCAGATTTTGGGAGATTAACTTTACAGTAATTCTATTTGGACTCACTAATGCACCCTCTATTTTCATGGACCTAATGAATAGTGTTTTTAAATAATATATTGATAACATTTTTCTAGTATTCATTGATGATATCTTGAAATACTATAAAATATATGAATACCATGGTAATCACTTGTGAATTTTTCTGATGACTCTTAGAAGAAATGAATTATATGGGACATTTTGCAAGTGTGAATTTTGGAATAAATAAGATTAATTTCATCACCATATAGTCTCTATGTAAGGAATATTAGTTGATCTTGTGAAGAAAAAGTCTATTCTGGAATTTCCTACTATAATGAAAATAACTGAGGTGGATATTATTATTGGTTTAGTAGGTTATTATTGTCTTTTTATTCAAAAATTCTCCTGATCTTCCAACCCATTAACCAGGATTATTCATAAACAGGTTATGTTCCTATAAAAAATAAATGTGAATAATGATTCAAAGAATTAAATAGAAATGTATTGAATGACCTGATCCTAAATTTACCATCGGTAAATAGTATATTTGTGATTTATAGTGATGCATCAATGAAAGGACTTGCTTGTCTCCTTATAAATAACGATAGAGTTATTTTCTATGCATCAAAGTTGTTAAAAATTTATGAGCATAACAATCTAACTGATGATCTTGAGTTAGCAGATATAATCTTTTCTATAATGATATGGATAAAATATCCTTATGGTTAAGGATGTGAGATATATACTATTCAAAAGAGGTTGAAATATATCTTTTCACAGAAAGAAATCAACATAAGGTAAAGGTGATAGATCAAGATACTTAATGATTACGATTGTTCAATACATTATCACGCATAAAAGGAGAATAAAAGAGCTGATGCATTGGGTAGGAAGGATCATTGAGTTCTAAAAAAATTAAAATTGACAAGGATCCTATGTACATGAATCTAGAGTGGTAGGATATGAGAATTATCATAGAAGGTGAAAGATATATACCTTTTCAATTTGATTCCCAACTATCTTTATTGGAATGGTTTAAATTTTTTTAGCCCAATGACAACAATATTTGAATGAATATTATTGATATGAATGACGTGATGTTGGCAGACTTCCTGTATGAAGATGGAAATATGAAATTTAGGAAAAGGCTATGTGTTCCCTCTATAATTGAGATAAAAGGGATTTATTGGTCGATTCACATAGTTATAATTTTTCAATACACCCAGTTGCACTAATATATCTAGATAATTTAAGGAACATTTCTAGTGGTATGACATGAAGAGTGAAATTACTAATTGTGTATCACTATGTTTAGTCTATCAAGAGGTGGAGGATGAAAGACAGCACCCTATAATAGTTGTTTAACCTCTTCCTATTCATACATGGAAATGGGATGAAATTACTGTTGAACAAAATTAAATTTTTTATTATTATCAAACAATTTAAAGAAAAATTGAAAAACAATAAGTTCAAGAAAAAAATGAAATTACCAAAAAGTAAAAGTAAAAGTGTAGCCAACCAGTTTTAGTCTCCCTAGATAATTTCAAAGGGATATTTTTTAACTGGGTTTCTGGTTTCTTCATCAGAAGACATTTGAACTGGAAATCCATCTTTTCCCAAGATTTCATGTACTCTTCTATGCTAATTTTCTAGTTGTTGAATCCTCGTATTATAATAAGGTCTTGTTTATAAATCCAGTTGCACTGATCCTTATTTCTAGGAACCATTATAACCCTCTCCCTAATTCATTCATCCTCTTTAGAAGTATAAGTAATTGTTAGAATAGATTCATCCACAACCTCTTCTGGTCTCAATATTTAATGTTAAATATGATTAGTCAATTCTTAATTTATGGTTTCCCTCACGATATTTACATCCCCTTAGGCTTGGATTCCTACTTCTCTGATCTTCATACTATGTGTCTCCTGCATAGGGGCGATAACATTCATCACTAGACATGTTCACCTCCTACTCATCCATGTAGATTTGGACCATATCTGTATAAACCTAGACCAAATCAGTATAGCACATAAGCTCAAAATGGTTACCCAGCACATGAACTGCCACCTGAATTGTTCTGTACAAGGTCTCACACCCTACAATGTTTTCTAGGGCCTTGAAACCTGTATAGGGATCCTTATGAGACTCTTCATGGACACTATCAATGATATCATTCCCTAAGCACACCACCTCAGGATATGAAGGACCTAAGGGAGTTCTATGACATCCCTCATCCACCATTACTAGTTCCCCATCTTGGTAATGACCACTAACCCCATGGGAGGCCACATGTGGAGGGTTCAAATCACTCTGTGTTTTATCCGCCTACAACCCCATTTTCACACGTAGAGGGTCACCCAGATCCTTTCTCAGTTGACTAAAGATATCTACAACTAGTGTATTGGCTTCACATGATCCACCTTGCACAACCATGGTCGAGTTCAAATTAGACTCCATTCCCAAATTCCCCTGACTAGAAAAGCCATCCACTATGCTATTCTTTGGATTTCCACTACCACACATGATCACACCCTTCGGTTTATCAGTCATTCTAGACCCACACCTATAGACCTCCATCGAGTGACCCATTCTCTTTCAAGAAGAACAATATTCAAACCATGATTCATAAACAACATCTAGTCTATATTGGAATTATTCACCAATTGTTAACTAATCTGAATCAGTAGTCACTTTTAAAGGATCAACCTCCACAAAAATGCAAGGATTAACCAGATGACAGAGAGATTTCCGTTGGCTATATAAACACAGGGATCTACCCACTAGGTTGACAATCTTATTGATAATCGAAGGACTTTAAAACAAAAGAGGGGGATTGGGGAATCTTAACCAAATCTCTACCGAATTAGAGTATCGCTTCATATAAAAGTAATAGATCCATCTAAATTGGTGAAAATGATATCTATTGTATTTGCAGGGAGCACTAGACCAGGCTTTAATTAAGTATTCCTCAGTGGAAAATATAATCTTAATGTTTTTTTATTCATGGAAACCAATCGTTCCCCTCTCATATATGCCCCAAGAACCAAATAAAAATCTATCAAAGAGTCGATAGTAGTCCATATTTTTGAGAAGTAAGCGATCAATATCAGGTTGAGGAGGGTGGAATCCTCATTGAACTCCACAACTAAAATTGGGATATTAGGACATCCCTCGTATAGATCTGAAACCTTAGGAAAAAAAGAATTTTGGGGAAATGGGGGAAGAAGATTTGGGATGGATAAGGGTGAGAAGGATTATGTTCCCTTGAAGGACGTCAGAGGTCCCTCCCCCATAGGGGAGTAACCATCTCAGAATCCTCCACTACCGCGGAACAGGAGCTAATGACACTTCATGGGAAAAAGCACATTACTATGGATCTTTTAACTGGATTACCCAACACATCATGAAATAATGATTCAATATGGGTAATTGGGGATCAAAATACCGAATATTCTCATTTCATCACTATAAGGGCAGATTTTCCACAATAGTAAATTACACAACTCTAAATTTATGATGTCATGAGACTTCACGGAGAACATATCTCAATATTTTTTATCATGACCCATGATTTAACTCAATATTCCAGAATAGTCTTCAAAATAAAGTGTACACTAAACATCAATTGAGTACTACTAATCAATTTCCAACTGATGGGAAATCCGAATTGATGATCCAATCTATTGAATTTTTTTTGAGAAATTGTTATCATGATTTTAGAGGTATGTGGGATCATTATTTACCTTTGGTTGAGTTTTCCTATAACTATAGTTTCCATTGTAGTATTCATATGGCACCATATGAATCATAGTATGGAAAGAGATGACTTCCTCCAATATTTTGGGATGAAGTTGCTAAAAAAAAGAATGTGGGTGCAAAGAATCTTGGGGAAACAACAGTGAAGGTAATTAAAATTCAAACTCATATCAAATCATCTAAATGAAGGAAAAAGAGAAATTCCAATAATCAAAGGAAGTATTTATAATTTCATGTGGGTGATTATGTTTTCATGAAAGTTCCTCCATGTATGTGTGTTATAGGATCTGTTAAGAAAGGTAAATTGATCCCCATGTACATTTTACCTTTTGAAATTATTGTGTGAATTGGGGTTGTTTATTTAAATTTTGAAATTCTTTATATAATATCTAAAGAACACATTCTGATCCCAATTTATTTTATAAGAAAGAACATTCCAGACCCAACACATGTACTCACTTGTGTGGGAATAGGGTTGGAACCATTTTTGTCTTGTTGTGAATAGCCTATCCGGATTTTGGAGATTTATGAATAGGTGTTGAGGAATCAAATGACTCGAATGGTATTGGTTTTTTTAGAAAAATTATAAAATTTATGAGTCGATGTGGGAGAATGAAGATTATATGAAGAAGAACAACAGAAATCATTTTGTGGGGTGAGAATCTGAAATTCTAGGGAATAAATTTCGGTAAGAGGGAAGAATGTAATGAACCATAATTCTATCAATGAAATTTTCCTACATATTTTTATTTTATATGTTATAAAAAACATTAATACACATAAAGAACACAATAGAATCTCTTTTGATGAATAATGATAAAATGGGTGGTATTTCTATATGTCACGGAACCTATATCGATTAAATAGTAACTTAAACATGGTTATAGTTATATAACCCTTATGAATATTAAACCGTCCAAGAGAATTCTAACATCAACAATGTTAATATATATCTAATTTAGGAATATCATAAATTTAAGAGTTTTATTATTAATTAATATTATATGTAAATAAAAAAATTAAAATTTTTAATTAAGTGTTTGTATTTTTGTGAGTCACAAATATTAAATTATATTTTAATAATTAATAAAATTTCTTAAAATAAAATTCATTTTCATAAAATGGAATCATAAATCAATATTTTGTAGCCTTATGATTTTTGGATTATTTTATGATACCTCATTTAATTTTTATGATTGTTATAATATCATATTTAAACATAAAATATATATTTTGAAATAGAGAATGATTTTATTTAAAAAATAACATTCGCATATTTATAATGTTATTTGGACAAAATAGAGTCCATTTACTAATTATACATCTCAAAAAATGGTTATTGATTTTTTAGATTTTCTAAAATACATGAAGTTATAGTGAATACTAAAACAAAATATATTATTTTAAATTATAAATACATGATTTATTGAGTCATATGTGATGTATGGAAGATGTCATTAATATTTCTGCGAACTCACATAAACTTGATACTTAATTTGGTCACAAGAATAAAAAATATTTCTTTTAATCTGAAAAATTATAAAATAATGAATAAGATATTAAAAATTTATCCCTCTCCTTCATAGTATATTCTACCCCTCACCCCCTCTCCAAATCAATCCTCTAATCCTTGAAGATTGTGAATTTTTTCATAATTAAAATTTCATATTATCTCCACACATCTAGGAGAAATAGGTCTTTCAAAAGTCCAAAACAAAATCCCTTAAAGTGTTTGTCGAGGAAGATATTTTTGGATTTAAATCCTCTTCCTTATTCATTTAATCTCAATTCAATTTCTTATCATATCTTAGTCTGTCACTCACCTACTCTATCTAAATGATCATGAGAACTCTAGTATCACTTATTTACTAGAAAGATACCATGTTAATGGAACACCCAATATCAACCTCCATACTCTCTCTATATTTTATAATAAAAACGTAATCTTTATCAGGGATGTCGTGATTTACAACTTTCTTGAATGAAAAACTTTCGTTCATTAAATTATCCTTCAACGATTGTAATGAAACCCTATTTTATTTTTATGTAGATTATAAAATATGTATTATATATTTTTTAATTATTATAGAAAAAAAATGTTTTCATAATATTAATTAATTGACAAAAACTATTTTTTGTGGTAAAAAAACCACTGTAAAAATCCAAACGATTATCAGTAAAAGTATTATCTAATGATTCATCCTAATACCATGTAACCAAATAATATATATATAACCATTTAAAATTATTATTTTAATTAATAATATATAAATTTAATTTAAGATAATTATATCCATTCCACATGAACATCCTTACCCATATACTTGTATACCTATCATGAAAACTGAGGAAATGAATGCTCCCGAGAGGCAAAGTTGTATCTTATAACTCATAAAAATGGTATAAATGAACTCAATAATATTATAATAAATTATAATAATATAGAAATAGTTCTCAATTATTTAATTACTGGTTTATATATTATTATCATGGATTTTATGGTCAATTTATGAACACATTCAGACATAAGGTATGTGTTTTCTACCCGAACCTCCATTTGCTTTTAGGTTACTCATTTTCTCCAATGAGAAAAATTAAATACATAAATATTATTATGTAATCCTCATAAATTATTTTTAAATGTTCTATATATATATATATATATATATCTGTGTGTACCAATCATAATCCTTCTTTCATTTATGTGGATTTACATGTTTTAAAGGGATCTTTCTCAGAATTTTCCCGATAAACAAGCATGATTCCATGGAACTTCTTGAATCCTTACCTATTTATAAGTGAACTCTATACTCATTTTTTAGAATAAATTTATTTTAAAAAGTATATAATTTTATTATGAAAAAAATAATTTTATTTCCCGTTCGGTTTTATACAATTATTCTTCCAAAACTACTTTTCTTTTCAATGTAAAAGTGTATTTCTCTCATGAATTACTCGATGCTTTTATACGAGTATTTTCAACTATATAAACACTCATGTTTATTATTATTTTAAATTGGGATTAATATTTTATGATATCATCTACCATATTTATGTTATGGTTTATGATTTTTTTGATTGTGGATGACGTATCTTGATACCATTCAACATATTACTCTGAATGGATAGCGTTTATGTTTACTAATTGGGGAAACTTATTTACATTTATATTTTTCAATATGAATTTTTTTTAATTAGTTTATCCCCTTTTAAATGATTAATTAATTGGACTATGTATGTAATTTGTGGGGCCATATATATCCCCTCGATGTATCGGTAGGTCTCAGGAGACAAAAAATCCTAGTTTATTACCCTTTATGTATGGTGTCTTGGTTATAGACTTTATGCTATGATTATGATGTCTGTCATTATGAATTCACACAATATGAATCTAGTAATTGATATTCCATCTGATTATTCAACTATTAGAACATCATTAGTGATGTTTTTTATAGATTTATTTAATTATCTTTTATTTCCTTCCGTGATATGCTCGTGTTTATTCTTTAATGGCATGTGTATTTTTAGTCATTCACTATGCCTTATTATTTATGATTCTGTTGTATTACATACCCCTACTGAGAATATGATATCACCCCTTTATTATGTTTTAAATTTTACAAGGATGTGAAGATGTATATTATGAATGACCAACATGAATAATCTAGGGGTTGGGGATGATTGAAAAGGATTTTCTATATTGTATTTTCTTTCAAGTTGTAATGTTGAACATATGTATATATCTGGTTTTCCAAAGCTACTAAACTATTCTGGCCTTGAGGATGAGTCTTCCATGTTATATGAAAACGTACCAAAATATCCACCAACCTTAGACTTCTAGTGTAAGGTAATTATATATTAGATCATCTACCTGGAGAACAATGGTTTTACAAGGTGGATATATGCTCTGGGTTTTATAAAGTATGGGTGAGGAAGGAGGATATGTCAAATATTTATTTATGTACATGTTATTGTCTCTATGAGTACATACTAAAACCATTTGGATTCAAAAATACACTAGAAAGGTTTTTTAATCAATGAATATAGTCTTCATAGATTATCTCAACAAGTTTATGGAAGTATTTAGAGATGATATTCCAATATATTCCATAAGTATAGAGGAGCATGAGGAGTATCTGAGATATATGCTAAAAACCATATGAAAGGAGAATCATTATTAAAAATACATAAAATGAAATTTTTGGTTGAATGATGTATCATTATTGGGGAAAATTATCACAAATAATGGAATATCTATAGAAAATTCAAAGATATAAGAGATTTATGTGTGGAAAATACCATCATCTATCTTAGATATCTATTGATTCCTTTGGATATTCTATGCACCATCATCATATTTTTTGAAATTTATCATGATTGTAAAATTCTATAACCAAGATATCATGAAATAGAGTCATATTTGTTTGGAATAATGATTTTGAAGAGACCATTAAGGGGTTTAAAAATAGGATTATCACTACATATATACTCACACTACCCAGATGTGTTGGACTATTTATGGTATTCAACGATGATTTGAGGAACAACTTGGGCAGTCTGTTATTATAGAAAAAAAAATCAATGACCGTTCTTCAAGAGAATTGAATATTCACTAAATAAATTCATACCAAGACATGATTTTTGTTTTGATTCATTTATATTATCTTCTAAAATATATAGGTATTATCGTTTTCATAATAAGTGTAAAATATATATGGATCACAAGATCATCATGTATATATTCACACAGAATGAGTTGAATATTCACAAAATAATATACTTAGAACCAATCAAGGAATCTAACTCCTAAATCTAATACTATCTTAGAAATGAAAATAAATTCTATGTTTCTCTATGTAGAAATGATCCATTGATTTTATCATTGAATGGATAAAGAGGGATTTGATCTTTTCAGAATTTAATATGATAGGCTCATGAATCATAACAGAAGGAACCGAATCATTGTTTTCCCAAATGATTTCTCAATATTCTCTTCTAGAAAATATAATGGATTGTGAAATAGATGTTGTGGGAATTCATATTAATGTGAAAGATATATGAAAATGGAAATACTCAAAGTTCTATAGTAATTGATAAAAGTTTTGAGATTTGGGTCATGACAATTTGTACCAATGAATCCTAATTTAAAAATGTAGTAGTTGGATGATTCACATAGTTTGAATTTCTCCATCCATCAAAGAAGTACAATTATATATAGAGATTCATCATATAATACCTGGTGGGAAAATATAAATATGGAGATAAAAAAATAAACATTAATATGTATTATATTCAATTAAGTGAAGGAAGGAAGGAAAAAAACAAAGGGGGATGATGTAACAATTACCCATAATTATATTTATATGTGAAAACATCCTAGTGGACATTATTTCTATTCTTCCAAATAAATCAAGTGGATATAATGCTGTATGTGTTGTGGTGGATCATCCCACAATGACTACAGAGTTTATTTCAATTATAGACGATATGTAATTTGAAAAACATGAATGGATATATGTTAGAGAATTGGTGAGGCTGCATGGAACACAACTATTGATTGTATCTGATTATGATCCATGAATTTCCCCCATGCTGTCTTAAAGATTCTCAAACATTCCCTAAATACTGATTTGAACATCATATTATCTTAACACCCTAAAAATTATGTACAATCTAATCGTTCTATGTAAACACTCAAGTAAAAGTTAGGAGCATATTCAATTGACCTAAAAGGAGTATTGGATCAACATCTTATTATTATTGAGTTATCATACTAATATTGTTTCCTCTTGAGAATCCATATGGCTACATATGAATCTCTTATAAGAGGAAGTGAAAAAAACCTCCTTGTTTGGATTTTGTTGGGGAAGAAATACTATTATCTCCTGAAATGATCATGGAAATGGATGAAAAGTCACGACAATTCAACACCAATTCAATGATGCGTAGATTAAAAAAAATCTATGTATACGATTTCTGATGAGATCGATAAATTGATGTGGGAGAGAATTTATTCATCCACACATCTCTATGGAAGAATGAACTATGATTTTGGAAAAAGGGAAAGATTAGTCAAAGATACATCAGTCCCTTTGAGATCCTTGATCCAATTGGAGTGGTGTCCAATCAAATATAACTCCCATCTAACTTATATACATTACATGATGAATTTCATGTATCCCTATTCAGTATGTACATACCAAACCAGTCACGTGTACCCAATATAAATTTTGTACCAATAGAAAATGAGCATCCATATGAAGAGGATCTGACAAGGAACATAGATTATAGAGAAAAATTTCTCTGAAAGAAGACAATGAACCTTGTTAATATGATATGAAGAAACCTAAAATTTATAGAATCTATGTTGGAACTATAGAAGTTGATGAAAAAAAGATAACCTAATCTATATTTTTCATTGAAATGAATATTTTTGGGGTGAAAATGTTTCAGGTGGGGTGATAGTAATGAACCAAATTATAATAAATAAAATTCATTGTACTAGATTTATAACCAATGGTTTCATTAGAAGGAGTTATTACCCCAACCACCTCTAATGGAGGGATTTAGGGGTGGTTTGAACCACCCCTACTCAGGGTCTATTTTGGGGATGTTTTCACACAACCACTGCTAAATCTTCTCTCTTTTTAAATTAAAAAAAACACACCCAACCTCCAATACTGCCATTCCTATGCCTATCTCCTCCTGTTCCCCCCTTTGAAGCCCTGTGATCCCGATCGTGCCCCACCCACCAGTACCTCCACCATTTTCTCATATTCCCCCATATATTACAATTTTCGTCGCAATCTGTCATGCGTTGTGTCTACCTGGGACCTACAGCATAACCCCATACAACAAATTCGACAACGCTTGAAAAATTTGACCCCTACATGTTTTGATCCGCTAATCCTTTGGCTTAAAACCCCCACTCAAACCACTAACCCCACTTTTCTTTTTTGGATTATATAATATATATATTATTTTATTTATATATATTCATAAGTTTATTAAAATAAATTTTTTAAATACATATAATTATATTATTAAAATAATCATATATATATATTAATAAACATACGTATATTAACAAATTTTCAGATACAATTTATATATTATTGTATTTGTATATTACTTAGTTTATGAAAATAATAATTATTAAAATAATATATTAAAATACATATAATAAAAATATTAAAATATGAATACATACAAACAAACATATGTATTAAAAAATTTAAAAATATAATTTATATATTATTGTATTACTATATATAAATAAGTTTATTAAGATAAACATTATTTGCGTAATATCTTTAAATAAATTAAATAACGAACATGTATTTATATTTATGTAAAAATAAATATATACGTATAAATATATTTGATGGACACCTGTATAAATTTTATGTTTACATATATTTAAATAAAATTATTTATGTTTGTATTTATAAATATATTTATATAAAACACACACACAAAAAATGTGTATTTATATATTTATTTGTAATTTGTTATATTTATTTGTATACACGTATAGATTATATATATGTTAATATTTATATTTACCCAAAATATTATGAATATATATACTATATTTATACGTACACAATTAATGAAATATCTTTATATTAATATTTTAGATTTATATGACTATTATATATTATAAATTTTATTAATACATTCATATGAATACAATATATACTCTTTATATATAATTTTATAATATATATATATACATATAATATAATATAATATTTATATTTTGATATAATTTTATGAATATTCATACATAAAAACATATATTTATAATTTCATATAATACATACACATATATTTAAAATATCAATCTCATTGTTATTTGTATATACATCTAAATTTATTTTTTTTGAATATATATATATATATATTTTTATTAAAATTATTATAAAAACTATAATGGTTTTTATATGAATTTTTAAATAAAATATATTTATATATAGATTTATATAAAATATTTATTCTTTAAAATTATAATTAATATCATATGAAATAAAATTTCATAAAAAAAATATTAATGTATACGAACACTATATAACTATATATATATATATATATATAAATACGATTAAATTCAATCATATTAATTACTCATATTAATATATTAATTTAAAATGTTATAATATATTAAAATATATTTATATATAATGATTTGATTATAAATATATATATGTATGTATATTATTAATTTTGTTAGGAAAATATTGGGGATTCACAGCCCCTCTGATCTCTTAAATTAGAAGGGATTGTGAAGCCCCGCTATTTCAAGATATTAGTGGGTGTTCAAAACCCTCTATAATGTATGACATTAGTGTGGGTTGTTAGAATGGGTTTTGAACCCACGCTAATATCTTACATTATAGGGGGTTTTCAAACCCCCACTAATGTCTTACATTAGATGGGGTTGAGAACCCCCACAATTTTCATAATGAAAAAAAGTCTATATAACACACACACAAACACACACACACACACACATATATCGCTCCTATAAAATTAAACAAAATATATATATATTATTCCACCAACCAAATATTTATTTTTTTCAACTGAATATATAGCACCACTAATTATTAAATTAGCGACAGGTTTTCCAGAAATGCCTCTAAAAGCCAACCACATATTAAAAAAATGCTACATTTTTTGAGGGGGTTGTTAACTCCAAATAAATTAGATAATTATAGGGGGTTGTTCATAACCCCCCTATAATGTATACATAAATTAATTTATAAGGTGTTGTGCACATCCTCCTCTAAAACCCCCTCTAATGAGCCTATTTTTTTGTAGTTCATTTTTTTGAATTAAATGTCATATAATGAGTCATGGATATAGAAAACACAAGCACATCTATTGTTTTATTATATCCTATAAGATTTAAATGACCATTAATAATCATAAAAAAGCTAACATAGAAGTTAAACATTAATAAATCGATAATTATAAATATAGGTTTCTGAAAATTCAAAACCCACAGTCAAAGGAACTGATTATCTCAACCAGTAGTATATTACCATATTAAGACCGTTTACCATATCATCCTAGATGTATTGAATAAGTGGGATTTCCCACGACCAGTCACAATATAAGGTCTATAAACACGAGTCCTTAAATAGAGATTATTCTAATGATTTTGAACCAAATTTGATTTTTGAGGATCATTTCAATTTAGAGTTTTATAGAATGAGGAAAAACACATACAATGTAGAGACATACGTTACATGAGAAAATGTATAATCATTATAAAAATTTACACCAAATGTAACACTTTTAAAATAAAACATGACATCTTTTCGAGACACATCTTCAGTCATTTCATAGTTACATTTTTTCCCCTTACAAATCTTAAGACATGTGAAAAAAAATTATAACTGTTGATTAGCATAAAAATCTCAGTATGGGACATAAATACAAGCAAAATTGATAGATATTAAAAAACACTAAAACACATATAATAATTACCTTTATCTTAAATGTTCTTATAGTATATGATATAAAACATTTTCACATGATAAAATGAAAAAAAATATCACAAAAATTAAATAAAACACATAGCATGAAATTAAAACTCTGTTAGGAGACATATATCATAATATACAAAATAACATTTCAAAAGACTTTCAATTAGAAGAATCATATGGCTGACATCCATTTTTGCTATTACATGCTTACTTATCACTCTATAGGACACACCATGTTTAGCCATCATGGTATTTCTCATAAATATCAAGTCCAACCAATGTCAAGCTAAAATAGGCTTTCCCGACATTGTCTGGTCCACCCCATGTTAAGATGTAAAGGGATTTTCCAATGATATCTTGGCCACCAAATGTATATGGTGTATAGGTATCACCAATTACCTATAATTTTGAATTACCATATCCTTAATAAAACAATTTCTTCACAAAAACCTTTTCATAGTTATTTTAATCGAATATGAAAACACTTTCAGATAAAAAAACAATTTTCATTCAAGAACCCATTTAAAATACATAAACACTATTTTCATTGAAAAATAATTTTCATTACCATAATAACAAAAAATATAAAGATGGTATCTCATTTTAGGAAACATGGTATTTTTTAAATAATGATGATAATAATATATTTGCCACTGTGGATGTATATACATTATCACTTTATATGTTATGAATAGATCAATATTTTTCTCTTATGTAAAAACGTTCAGTATAAAAACATATAAAAAATAATTTTTGATAATATTTTAATGAAATTAAAAATTTACATTAAATTTCATATAAAATCCATTTATATCCATAAAACAAAATTTTTAAGATAATAGGAATAATATGCACCTGTCGAAGAAAATTTCATAATTAAATATTTATCCATACAAGGTGTCCCATGCCAAATTTAATATTTTAATAACAATCCCCAATAAAGAATTGAATTTAAAAAACCTTAAATAACATTATAATAAATATTTAAATTAAATTATATTCAAAAGGGACTATATATAAACCTAATAAGATAATGTGGGTGTATAAAATAAATCTATGCCTCAATAAATGGAGATTGAGATGAAGTCCCTTTCCATGATTTTGAATCATCACGTACATTCATTATATTCTCGAATAATAGTAATAGGTTAATTATTTACATGATTGAGAACATTATTAATGTTTATTATTCCTATTATATAACATATTATCATGTTATAGAAATTACATAATTATTTTATTTCATGTCTAATGTTTAGATGATATTCCGTACATGAGTCCAAAATGGATTTGTTTGATGTAAATAGTCAAAGTAGACTTAATTACATCATATCTAGAATAATATTCATAGAAAATTAAAAAAAATTATATAGAATTTATATTTTTTAATATATTCATTAAATATGGATATAAAAAATAGACTATGTTAAAATAATGGAGATTATAAGTCGTACATACAAAGGAGTAGAACTTCCATTTATCAATGAAAATTCTAGAAAAAAGGTTTTTTTTATTTCATCATTCTATAAAATATATCATTATCAATAATATAATAGTTATCATTTTATTTAAAATTATATATATAATATGTGTGATTTTGTGACTAAAAATGCATTACATCGATTCATGGAGGCGATAGTTTACAAGTACACACGAGCGATGTTATCATTTATATGTGAATGGAAATTATGAACATAACATTTATATTAGTATATTATAATGATAAATATATAATTATTATCATATATAAAAATTAATTCCACCATAATGATTAGTCTTATGAAATAGTGACGAAGAATGAATTATATCAGGGTTTGGAGGTGATAGTTCGTATGTATGAACAAGTGATTAATTTTTTAAAAATATTATGAATCTAGAGATGGATGTAGGTGGTTATTTTAACATAATAACATATCATTGTATTAATGATTATCTAGTTTTTATTTCATCTAGGATTAAGATGATAATAAGCATGTTGAAGAAGAAATAAAATAGAAATATTTAATTAAAAACTATACCTCTTCTTCAGAAATTCTCCCATGATCAATATCATTACACCAATAATGTGGGAGTTATATCTAACATTATCCCTCTAGAATGTGGGGATGAATTCTAATAATGGTTTATAGAAAATCTTGGTCCAACCTAAAAGGTTTTTAATTGATAATAAAGGTGACAAATGAATGCCCTTTTATAGGATATGAGAGGGTCACTCATGGAAGTCGTCCAATTTTTAAATTAATATAAATTCATTTTATATTAATAATTATTCCAAATTGATTCTTTTATAATAAATGATTATTTTAGGTCAAATTACAATCATTATATTGGAATTATATATATTGTTTCACTAATTTTTAATCCTTATATTTTTTGTTTTAACCATTAATAATTCTAACCCAGATATCATCTAATTTATATTTCATGGGTTAATATTATTAAAAAAACATCCAAAAGAGAAAAATGAGTCATTTAAGACAATTTTTCCCTTACCAAAAATAGTTTTACGAAATGGAAACATTCATAAATTTAATAACATTTAATAAAAAATTATTTAATTTAAAATATCATTAATATTAGTTTTGGAACTATTCAATAGTAGAATTTCTAATATTATCATAAAAACCTGTTATCGTAGAAAAAAATATATTAAATGATCTCTACCACCTAAATAAAATCCAATAAATTCTTGTATGACATCAATATATTAACTTATTATTTTTAAATTTTATTTAATATAATATATTTGATTCTTCCCTTAATTAAAAAAATTCCAAATCCTCATTGTGTGGGAATTTAATTAAATTATTTATTTCCTAACAATAATAAAAAAATATTTATGAATATGATAAAAATTTTATTTATCCATGTACTATTTAGAGTATAATATTTAATCTCTGTGACTATATATTAATAATGTAATATTAATTAAAACATGATTATGTCATGTTTTTCTTTTCCTTAAAATAAGACAGTAAATAGGTCTTTATGTAATCCATGGGTATCAATGTGAACATAAAATCATCCCAAGGACTATTTTGGATGAAAAAAACACAGCCCATGATGTTAGGATAAGTGTTAGGGTAATTTTTATTTAGATATAACATTATTTTTACTTTAAATACCTTATTTACCCTTAAAAGTGGTAAAAAAATTAATACAATTACAATTCATAATGTCAAAAAATAAATGGAAAATATAAATAGAATTTGGACCATCTCATTCCAAATATGAAATAAATTTATAAAATTTCAAAACCTACAATTAGATGAAATTAACTAAAAACTAATCTCATTGGGGGATTGAGAAAACAGTTTTCTAAAAGTAAAATCGTTCAAAAGCTCAAATTACTTTTATATCCAATTTCCAATTTAATCTTATTTCAAATTACCTAAACTGGATTAACAAATATAGATATATCTAATTATACTTTATATCCATTCCAAACATAATTTATCACTGTAAATAATTTTTTATAAAAAAGTAGCTTTCAATTAAAATGAAGTATTTTTTCACTATTCATCAAAAATGTATCTTAACTAAAATTTACCAAAAATAAAACAAAAAAATTCTGATACTCCAATAAAAATATAATTATTATTTTCTGAAATATAATTTATAATAGTTTCAAAAAATATATTTTAAAAAAAATCCTCCATCAAAAGGCGACAAAACTACCTTTTTTTTAAAATACATCTTTTATTCGTAAACATTGATTTTTTATTATATCAAGTCTATAATATACATAAGTAGATTTAAAAAAATAAATTAAATATATTTCACATATATATTTTATTAATATACTATAAAAATCATGATTTATTTACTTGTTGGTATAAAACACACTCGTGAATATTTCAATATTTTTTTCTAAAAAACATTTCCTATTTTTTAAAAAGGGATTTACATTAATTTATAATTAATTGGTAAAAAATTATATATACATGTTTAAACCATGATTTAATACTTCAGTTAATAGTTACAATCCCTTACATTTTAATGGGTAGGTTATAATGGTAAGATTATAATAACAATATTTAGTTGTTCAGTTATACTTGATGTGGTTTATCATGTATGCTATTAGACAAAATGTTTCCTTTTAAAAATTGAGTATGTTATGTTATCCCTCATTAAAAAACCGTGTCCTATAAATTCAATTTTATTATTGAAACTAGGTGCTTGACTTTTCAATCTACCTTTTTTGATATCTCAAATTGAAAAAAGTATTAATAAAAGTTCCACATGTAAATAATGATAGGTAAGTTTGATGGAAGCCTAAGATATCACATAGAAGGGTTACATTTAGGAAAACAAGGATATGAAAAAAAATCATGTTCCTATGGTGGGTGAGAGAAAACATGGTGATTAAAATGTTAAAAAGCACAAAAACATAAATCTAAGATGTATGAAAATGAAACTAATATAATAGAATTAAAATATATTGGATACTGTTGTTTTCATGGGATTATTTTCATAATTTTGAGAAATTATTTTACTATATGGACTAGTAACATACGAAAACATACATACATGACTAGTAATATTTTATCCATTAATCAAATTCCACCGAAACTCATATATTTGTCCAATTGATTAGTATTTAAGATGAATTTTTCACTCTAGAAGCACTAGAATTATCTTTTGGAGAATAAAATAATCCAAATAATTTTAATAATATATTCTTCACGTCCTTATAAATTAACCAAAAACATTTTTATTAGGATAAGAAAACATAATTATATTAAATAAAAAATCCTTTTATGACATAAAACTACATTACTCTCTAAAATTCAACAGCAAAAAAAAGTCAACATTGACAATTCGACCACCAAAAATTCATAAAATGCCTTCAAATAAACCATACAAAGATTCAAACCCAAAAAATTATTTGTCACATTCTCTTCCAAGATAAATTAAAATAATTATCTCCATATAAAATCATTTACTATTGATGTCTCATATAAATATTTAATTTCCGTAATAATATTCAATATATTATAATCGTATCCGCAAATTACCAGAATCAACATAAGTCCATTATTAATTGAGTGATTATTCCAAAATATTATTCATCCTTTAATTATAATATAAAATCCCATTATAATGTTTTTACCTCAATAAAAATTTGTTCCCATAATAGTAAATGTTTTGAGAAAAAAACAATATTCACTTAATCACTCAAATATTTCCAAATCTAATACATACATATTCAATGAAAAATATATTCCCAAAATAAAATTATTATTCATTTATAAAATCATCTGTCTAAAAAGATAAATTCATACCAACAATAATATCACATAGGCTAGTGATAGGTGATACAAAAGTGTCACCCCTCAGTTGTTGGGTCAAAACATATATCCAATACGGATGTGATGAGTTGTTACTAATCCCATAGGTTGTCCTTTTTCTAATAATATATAATTATTTTGATATAACATAAATATAATAATTTCCTAAAGATAAAGACAACATGTTTTCAACTCAATTTTTATCACAGACCACTTTTTTTCATCCCAAAATATAATAACCTATATTGAACTCAAAAATAAATGTATGCAAAAATGCCATTATTAATTTTAAATTTTCATAACCTAAAGACTTAAGAGGGTTTCTATGAAACTGATCATATGGTAAACCTAATAATTTCATATCCATAATGATGTCCATAAAAATTAGTAAAATATCATAATATCCAATGTTATCTAACCCTTTCATTTGAATCTAACTATATTTACATATCCTTAAATATGTCACATTCTAGTGTTTTTTAAATAGAATTCTTATTGGAGAATATTTCCAATTTAGAGTTTTATATAATAAGTAAAATATCTCAAAATTTATACCCATACATTACATGTGTACACTATACTCAATGTACATTTTTAACATGAAGGGAAAAATTTATAAAACAAATAATGACCTCTATTCAAGAAACACCATCAAAATATTAATCATAACATATTATTTTCCCTTACCAATATTAAGACCAGTGAACTAAATTTTAAACCGTTCGATGAGAAAAACAAGCTTAGTAAGGAACATAAATAAATGAAATTGTTAGATAAATAAAAATATTAAAACACATATATCATTTACATTTAACTTCAATGTTCATTGAGTATATGAAATAAATCATTTTCACATGAATAAAGGACAAATGGTTTTCCCAAATAAAATCATTAAAACCTATAGCATGAAAGTAAAACTCATTTTTCTAACTTAGTGAAAAATATACATAAACCCATTAAAAACTAATTCAATTGGAATAATCATATATAGGTCTACAATTAAGCTATTATTTGTTTTCCCGAAGCTATTTAGGAAACCAAATATAAAGATATAGGCTTTCACAGTGTTTTCTGGTCCACCCCATGTTATACTGTAATGGGATTTCCTGGCGCTATCTGGGCCACCACATGTTAAACTGTAAAATTATTTCCCGAAACATTTTGGTACACCTCATATATAAACCATATTAGGGTCACCTATTTCTGATAACTATCATGTTCTATATCATTAATAAATCACTTTCATCATTAAACCCATTCCAAAACTATTTTAATACCATGTGAAAAAGTTTTCAGAAAAAATTACACTTCTCATTCAAGAAATCATTTTCAATAAATAAAAATACATTGAGAAACCATTTTCATTACCAAAATACAAAAAATAAAATAAAAATATAGGTTTAAATTGAAGGAAACAAGAAAAATTTCAAATGAATATTAGAATGAATTAATGACCTTGTTGGTAGAATATTCATTGTAATTGTATACATATAGAAAGAAACATTCTTTTTGTTGCTTGTCAAAACGTTTTATACAAAACATGTAAAATTATTCATCATTCAAAATAATTTAATGAAAATAAAAATAAATATATAATTTCCATTATAATAATTCGTCATCAATATAAATAATTATGAGAAATAATTGTAGGAATATGGAAATAGAGAAAAATATGTGATAATTAATATTTAAACAATCTATGTGTCCCATACCGCATTGGTTATTAAAATAAAAATATACATAAAAGAATATAATTTTATAGAAATTTAAAAAACATTTTAATAAAAAAAATTACTTTTTTAAATCGGGTTTTATATACACATATTAAGGGAAAGCGGGTGTATAACATCAAACTATTCATCAATGAATTGATATTGAGACGAAGTCCCTTACCTTGAGTTCAACAATCCATATTCAGTCATTATCTTCCTAAATAATAAACATAGGTTAATTATTATTTCCATTTATAACCTTTTAAGGGGTTCATATTCCTTTTAAAACACTTATTATCAGGTTATAACACTTATTTAATTATATATGTTCATTTCGGATGTCTCGATGAAATGTAAAACATGATTCTAGAATGGCATTGGTATGATGTCAATAGTATAATAGGTCATTAGTACATCCACTCTAGAATAATTTTCAACAAAGTTTTATAACATTTTTTCACCAAATATAGTTTTAAATATTTTCATTAGATATATATATATATTATCAATGAAATATGTTTCAATCACAGAGACAGTTAGTCATACGTACGCAAGAGTAACACTCCAATTTTTCCATGATCAATATGAAATGAAGGTTAGTTTTATTTCATAATTAAAAAATGATCATATTATTATTAATGTCATATTAATAAATTAGATATAATTATTTATATTACCAACATAATGTGGTGATTAAAATCGAATCACATCCCCTTGTAGATTTGATAGTTTATACGCATGCAAGAATGTTGTTATCATTTTGATGTTCATGGAATGACAATAATTATAATATTATTCAAGTATAATGATAAATATGTATTTAATATCATATATAAATATTAATTAATCATTATAACCAGTCATGAGAGATAGTGATGGGAAATGAATTATATCGATTCGGGGAGATGTTAGCTCACACATACACACAAAAAATTAATTCTTTTACATTTTATAAAAGTGTATAGATATTTAGATGAGGATATGAATATAATAAAATCTTAGTATATTTAGGATATTTGAGTGTTTATTTCCTCATATATGTAGATTTTTTGAAGGAGGTGGAAGAAGATATAAAATATATATTCTTCATTAAACATTATACATCTTCTTCAAACGAACTCCTTTGAATAACATATTAACACCTCTACGAATGGTGTACTACATAAAATAAATCCTCTATAATATAGGGATAGATTTTAATAAGTTCATTGGATAGTTATTGACTGAACCATGATGAGTATGAAGTTTGTAGAAAATGGAATAATCAGTTCCCTTTTATAGTATATGAGAGGAGAACGCTTGGAATTTTTCAAATTATTAAATTAATATTAATTAATATCTTTTAGAAATGGGTAAAAAGGGATTTATATACAATATATATTGAATTTGGGTCTAATACCCTTTATCCCATTAAAATTAGATAATAGATAACTATTTCTAATACTTTCCTTTTTAACCTAGACTTATTTTTACCATGACATCATGTAATTTAAACTTTGAGGTTTAATATAATTACAATAAAATCCCAAATGACCAAAAATGAATTTTTGATGACATTTTTAGACATACACAAATCAGTTTTTTGAAATTTAAATTTTCATAAATTTTATATCATTTGATAAAATAAGAATTATTTTTAAATATCATTAATGAAAATTTTAAAACTATTCAATATATGAATTTTTTAAAAAGTCATAATAACATTATATCATCGAAAAAATAACTTAAATCATCCATCACATGAAAAATACATACCAAAAATACATTTATTCCATAAATTATATAAATTATATTCATTTTTCTATTTTATTATTGGGAATCTTATTCGTCTGTTAATTAAACAATTACTCCATCATCATTGTTTCAACATTTAATTTAATTATTTTCTCAAAAAAAATATAATTAAATTTTTATAGAGATAAAAACATTTTATATTTAATAAGACTATTTATAGTCAAAGATATATTTTAAATAAGAAATATTAATATATTTTTTGATATTAGAACATTAGTATAACATCTTTTCCTTTTCATTAAAATAAAATATAGTAAAGGGCATAATGTCATCCAAGGAACTCTATGTGGACATAAAATATTGTAATGGAATATATGGGCCAAAAAAGACTCGTCAAATGAAGTTCAAAAATTTTTTAGTGTAATATTAATTTATTTATAATCTTATTTTTACCTTTAATTACCATATTTCCCAAACATTAGTAATAAAAATATTACTGCCATTACTATTCATTATGAAAAAATAAGAGGAAGATATTTACATAATTTTGAAAATCTTATGGAAATTATTGAATCAAATGATCATAATTCAAAATAGTTATTTGGATGAAATTAATTACAAATTAATCAATTTAATGGGATGATAAAATGTTTTTTAATGAAAAACATTCAATAGATCACATTGTTTTTATATCCAAATTAAATGTGAAATTTATTTAAATTACATAAATTGGATTACATGATACAAATTTGATCTAATTATACATTAAACCCATTCAAAATAATAATTCAACTAAATAAATATATTTGATAAAAAAAATTTTTTTAGTTAAAATGCATTATTTTGTCAATAATAATCAAAATATGAATCAAATAAAAAATAGAAATAATTAAAGCAATGTAAATTCTGAAAAACCACATCAAAATAATAATTATATTTTTTGAAATTGATTTTTTAGATGTTTCAAAAACATGATTTAATACATGTGCAGAATCAAGAGACGGAATAAATGTCATATTTCAAAAATAAATCTTTTATTCATAAAATTGGATTTGTTTTAAATCATGTATATAAAATACATAATATGAATGAAAAATATTAAATTAAACATATTATATATATATATTTCATTAATATAATCCAAAAAAATATATTTATATAATTATTGGTTTAAAACAACTTTATGCACATTTAAATATTTTTTTATAAAAACAATTACTTTTGTTGAAATTGGGGGTTTACATTCATTTATAATTAATTTTTCAAATAATCATGTTTAAATTTTTAAACCAAGTTTTCATAATTAATTTAATACAATTAATTCCCTACATTCTAATATCTAGTTTATATGGATTACATTTATATAATAATATTTAGTTATTCACTTATTCTCAATGTGGGTTGTCATGTACAGTATCGATCATAGTTTTTCCTTTTAAAAAAATGGTATTTTACAAGATCCAAATTCATTAGCATGAGAGAAACCAGATATTAGAGAAGTCCATGCCCATAAATATCACGACTCAAACCATGTATGTTGAACCACTCCATGAGAGTCTAACTCTCACACACATTACAATTATGGTGTTTAATGGATTATTAAAAGGACATGTATCATGAGCATATGAATATTTATATGATTATTTTATTCAATATAGAGTATGGGGTATATTTACTTCTTATAGTTGTGTTATTATTGATTTTGATTTTGAAACAACAAATTTTTTTTCGTAATATTAAATTCCAATTAAGGTATCTATTTTTATAAAATAATAGAAATTTTAAAATAAAATTATTATTATAAATAATTATTCCCAAAAAATTATTTTATTCAAATTAAATGATCATATATTTTTTTTGAAGTAAAATTTAGTATTTACAAGGGTATAAAAAACTATTATTATAAAAAACCAAGTATTTCTTAATAAATTTAGATTATAATTTTAAAAGTTTGAATTCAAATAATTAGAAAATTATTTGAAAAAAATATGTTTATTTGGATTCAAAATGTTGAATTTATCCAACTGTGAATTTTTCATAATTCTTTGAGAGAGTCAAATTTTTTGATAAATAATTAACATGGTATAAATATATAGTTTTTATTATGAAATCATAATGACCCAAAATGATGTAATAAATACAATAAATGGTATCCACAACCAAATAAATTTCCCCCATTATAATAATTTTATTATAATATTGTTTTATTAATTTTATCAATCCTTTATTAATCCTTCAAAACCTATCAGATATTTTACTCTTTTAGAATCATTTCATTAAGAACATGAATCACTTCCACGTCAAAACGTGTAATATTTTAGTTATTTAAGCCATGGGCTTATGAAATATTGAAATACAACCCTATTTTTATTAAACCATTAGAAAAATACATCGTAATGATTTTTGTTTCATTATTTTATTGTATATATTCCAACACCTATGTTAGATAAATAAAAATGAATTTAACACTCATTTCGTATATAAATCCACTCAACCACCCATTTCTCATCACCATAAAATAATAGAGGATGTCCTTAATCTAACCTCTCATCCATAGAGTCCCCCATGGTTCCCCAAACACTCAAGATACTCCTAACAAGTATTTTGAACCACCCTCTCAAGGTAATGGATCCACTTATTCCCCTCTTTATTCAGGAATCTTCATTATTTTATACCTTTTATCATTATTTCCTATCAATGGGGTATATTCTCCAATATATCCCATAAAAAACCTTTGATTCCGTTTTTATTATATAATCATTTTAATTTAAATAATCCATCAAAATTACATTTATACTCCCCTATTATACTACGGAAATTTCACTATGATTTTACATCCCAAAACAATTATATAGTGAATACCCTAACCATTTCCTATAAATTGTGTTCACATTAATTAACATTTAATTCCCTCATTGGGGACTTACATGTATTTATTACACACTCCGTGATCTTGTGAAAGATTGTGATGACAAATGATTCCATGATGTATGATATATGTGGAACACATATTTATTTGAATGAAATGAATGTGACAGGTGCACACAGAATTATATAGCACTCCAAATCATCGTGTAATTTTTTTTGTCTCATGAGACGTCATTAAATATGCTAGAGAGTAAACAAAATATTTAACATGGCTTTTTCCACCATGATGTATTGGATGTTATCTATGAACTTTATTTATGATTCCATGTTTTATGTTTTTTTCCACATACCCCATGTTTCCATTATGTTATCATGAAACATCATGCCTTGTTTTTCTTATTAATGATTCAAAACCCTTTTATGTCTCCTTTATATTACTATTTTCTAAAATGTAATACCCTATTTATGATATTACATATTTACTTCAAAATAAGGTTTTATATCTTTCACAATTATTATTTAGGTTTCTATGTTATCCCATGTAGTTTTAACTACAATTGAATAATATGATCATGACAAGGAATTTTTTTATAATTTTATTGCATCCCATATTCTAATTTGTTATTTAATATATCTAATTCCAAAATAAAATTGTGATATTATTATTTCAGGTTTTATTATGAGTAATCATTTGAATTAAATCATGAAATAATGTTTACTAAAGAGAATTGGTCTCATACCACCCTTTTTTAGTTAGTACCCATATGTACCTCTTGGAAAAAAGTGACATAAAATTGTAGTATCTAGATAGGGATGAAATTTCATGAAACCACTAGATGAACCATTAACCAAAATTATAGTATATATTCATACTCATTAAAACATCCTTATACTAATACTTAATCTTTTCCTTGGGGATCTTACTATAGTCTTCTAGTCATAGTTACTAAAGGATCTCCAATCCTATCATATGTTACAAAACAAATAGTGAACCAGTCATAGAATAAATTGATATTAAATCATTTTTTAATAATATTGATCATATTACACAAACACTCATTTGAGGAATGTAATAGTTTATTGTATTTATTATGGTGGAACGACAATCTACTAGTCCATAGGTTAACTACATCAACTACCATTATGATATTAATTACTGGGACCCTTATTAATCATATTATATAAAATACATTTATTAATAAACTTTGAAAATGATGAATAAGAATGTGTGATCTGAGGTACTAAGTAAGGGTTAACAAGGGAGATGTCTAGGCATAACTTGAACATATGGGAATAGAAGATGTGTAATAAATTTGAAAACCACACCCATTATATCAACGATGATAGTATTGATACTTGGATTAAATATTAGATATTATAATTCTTGAGTCATAAGGGATCTAATGATTATGATCTATTAGAGCATAACATTGGAATAGGACACTGATTTTTTGTGTTCACATAATAATAGAAAATAATTTCCATTATAGTCAGGGCTCACTAACAAGGCTATGATAATGGAATGGATTCACTCCGTAGACCGTCATTGTAGTCAAGATTAACTACCAATACCAACATAGTATAAAACATCCCTTACATAACCATGTTCTCTCCCCATTATAGTCTTATATATCTTATTAATTATAAATCATTACCCAATGCATTGGAGGGAAATATAGTTCCCACCAATATCATAATGAATATCATATTTATGTTTTATCCAATATCATACAGTAGTCAACATATAAAAACCTATGAAATGAAAAGTTGTTTAGAAAAATTTATATATATCATATCTTTTGGATAAGTGATAGGTTTCATAATAATTTCTTAATTTCTGTCACGAATCATCCTCGGGGCCCGTGTCTGACTACCCCAAGCCCGCCTTCCATAGGCCAGGGGCTGGCGACTAGCACCAAGGCGTAAATCCCGGTAAAAAGGGAAGATATTTCTTTTGTAAAGTAAAAAAACACCACAGAGTAAGAATGAAATAGATGTATACACTAAGAAAAAAACTGATACAAAAGTAAGTGCAAAAAAGTAAGTGGGCCAGAATACAAACCCAAACTGAAAGTAAAGTACAACTGGAAAGGGAAAACAACAACTAAAAAGTAAAGCCGCAACGTCAAGCCATCCACTAGAAGTCTCACCTGAAGGGTGAGTACAGATGGACTCCACAGCTCCTAGGGTCTAGCCGTCCGCTCTGAGTACGTCCCACCCAGTGGCCCACCTCCAGGTACCGTCCTGCTCCTCAAGCCTAAACCACGATTAGCGATGTCCGTCGTCTACAACCAACACAACGTAGTGCGGGCATAACCCGTGCATGGGTGAGTATAAGCTACTCATTAGGGACCCCGAGACCCCCCGAAGGTTTCCCAGAATCCACAAAGGATAATCCACAAAGGAAATATACAATCACGAAGTAACATTCGACACTGCTTAGGTATAAGCCCATACATATACCTAAGTTATCAATTCTAGTACGCCCAACCTATGAGCCCAAGCACAAACCAGTCCACACAGGAAAGAAAAACGTAAATCCACAAAGGATAGCACAACACAATCCACATAGGAAAGCAAAATAGGATTCAAATCACACAGGAATACTTCCTCGTATGAGGATAGAGATGATCAGATATATCCACTGATTCATCTAAGCCATCGGACCCACAAAGGATCGATAGGTACTAACCCCCGCAATGACCCACAAAGGATCTGACCCACACATGATCGATAGGAAACTATCCCCCGCAATGACCCACAAAGGGTCTGACCCACACATGATCGATAGGTAACTAACCCCCGCAATGACCCACAAAGGATCTGACCCACACAGGATCGATAGGTAACTAACCCCCGCAAAGACCCACACAGGATCAGACCCACACAGGATCTGTAGGTGCTGGCCCACACAGGACCGCTGAGCGCTGACCCACACAGGATCGGACCCACACAGGATCTGTAGCACTGATCAACGTAGGATCGCTGAGTGTTGTAGTCGTCGTCGTCGAGTCCACTGAGGATCTCTGTACAGTCGTCGTCGCCGTTGCAGTCGCTGCCAGCTCTAGGGTTTCCGCACACAGTAAGCTCATTCGGGAGGGTCCGCTCCACGAGCCGAGAGGCTGATACATCAACTGACACATAGTCCGGAGTTGATGTATCCAAAAGTTCCATATCGTCAACAGGAACTCAACGTCACAATCATTTCGCCAATCGGACACCCGGTCTGAAAGTTATTGGCTTTTTCGTCTCAGGGGCCCGGTTGGTTTTTAAGTCAAAACCAACCCGACCATATTCCACCTGCATCCAAAGATCAGGCGGAGTAAGCCAAAATCTCCGTCTCACATAGTGGAATCTGTCAAAGTCGACGACACGTCAATCGGACGTTCGGAGTTCAAGTTATAAGCGTTTCCACTCCGAGGGCCCGGTTGGTTTTTTGTACGAACCAACCCGGTCGAACCCAAAGTATTCTGAAACCCTGAGTGTGATATACCGAAACGACCGTCTCGATCCAAGGATCGCATTGCAATAGATGGTGCGTCGATCAGAGGCTCGTTGATTAAGTAATGGGTAACCGACTTAAAAGGTTTGGTAATAGGGGGTTCGGGCCCGGTCCGACCCGGCCCGATGCCCCCATGGTCGGCCCGAACCGGGTCGACCCGAACTAGGTCCGGGTCCGGCCCGCATGGGAGCGGCCCGGCCCGGCCTGCGTGGCTCGGCCTGGCCCAGCGGCTCGGCTCGGCGCACTGGGCGCGCTGGCACTGGCCGGGTGGCCAGGCGACCGGCTCTGCCGTTATGGCCGAGCGTTGCGTGCGGGGGGGGGGGGGGGGGGGGGGCGCTGCCCTAATGTGAGGAAACCACGGCCCCTTAATGGGGCCGCTCACGTCCGGCCAGCCGGGGTTCTTCGACCGCCGGTTCTTCCACGGTCCGGCCAGCCCGCTCCGGCCGGTCGGCTTCTGTTTCCACGGGACTGGCAAGGCCGGTCCCCTTGCTCCGATGCCGGTGGCCTAGAACCGGCCGCTGGTTCCCCTACTCCGCCGCGGCTCGGAACCGGCTTCAGCCTTTGTTCATCTAGTGTGGCGCGAAGGCGCCACATCTTTGGTTTGCTTTCAACGTCACGGCGCGACGACGTCGCGTCTTGGTTTGTCTTCAACGGTGCGGTGCGACGACGCCATGCTTCTCCCCCTTTCCTTATCAAAAATTCCGCACTATGCTTCGGTACCGCGTTTCCTTGCTCGCCGCAAAAAAAACCAACAACCAAAAAGGGGAGGAGTTTCGGTCGTGTTTGTGCGGTCCGACCTCCTCCTGTTATCACGATAACAGGCGGTTCAAGGAAAAGGAGAAAGCGACGGAAGATTTCACGAATTAACCAATAAAATAAATCCCTACCTCAACGTTGTCGTCAAACGAGCATTCGTCACGGAATTAACCGTCACAGACGAAGAGGATCGCCGTGAAAGAAGAGGATCGTTGCGGAAGAAGAGGATCGTCATTGGAGTTAGGTGATCTCCGAGGAAGGCGTCTCTCACCATCGTCCGCCGTCAGGGGTTGGCGTTCTTCATTGGCGGTGGTGCGTTCTTCGCATTCTTCGTCGAAGAACGAAGAATCTTCTCTTTTTCTCCCAAAGGTTTAACACAACCAGAAAACCAACGAAATAAAATAAGTTCAACACTTATTTTATTATCATAATTTAAGATTTTTAAATTCAAAAGATAAGAAACTAACAATTAATTCAAAAAATTTATTGTAACGATTTAACCGCCCAATTTAATGAGGCGTTACTTAACCAGAAAAACACATGGTTTGACTTTCATTAAAAGGGGGGTTGCGGGTGCGTTACTTAGGAGGGAAGAAACGGCAGGGCTAGTGCGGGCCCCACCTCACAAATATCCTACCAAGTGGGTAGGATATTGTGGGTCCCACCTTATCCACTTAACATAGGTTAAGCAGCTTTAAGTGAAACAAAATAAAATTGTCGCACCACTTTTTATTTTATTTCAAAAGTTAACCCCAAAAATTAAAAACCACACCTGAGAAAATGCAACTCCGGAAAAGGAATTTCTAAGAAAATACTGGTGCTGTGATTCCATCGGTGCCCTCAGAATTCAATTCCATGCACCAGTTCAAAAGATAGAAAACCCCGCTCGTTCGTTCACTGAACGTACCCGAGCTAAACTTCGGAAAATGATTCCGGGCACACCGGGCCTCGAAATCAGGTGCCGTCAGAAAATGCGTTCTTGTAAAATTCCAAAGAAAATTAAGAAAAAAAAATTCCTTGAATTTTACCGATCATTACATCAATCCCACCTCAGGGATTTACATCCCCGTAAAGATACATCATAAACTAGGGAAACAAATGTGGGTACTGAGCACGCATCTGAGCCTCCCGCTCCCACGTTCTCTCCTGGAGGTTCCTGTGCTACCATCTGATGCGCACTAGAGGAATCTTCCTTCCACGTAGGACCCGATCATATCGATCCTTGATCTCCACCGGGACCTCCATAAAAGTCACCACATTATCAACGTCCATCTCCCCATGGTCAATGATATGCGTCGGGTCGTGCACGTATCTCCTCAGCTGAGATACGTGGAAGGCGTCGTGCACCCGGTGCAACTAATGTGGTAGAGCCAGGTGATAAGCCACCTCGCCAATCCTGCTGAGGACCTGGAATGGTCCGATGAAGCATGAAGAAAACTTGAAACCTCGGCCAAATCTCCATAATCCACGTCGAGGTGAGACCCACAAGAAGACGTGGTCGCCATCCTTGAACACCAGTGGCCTCCGCCTCCTGTCAGCATAAGACTTCTGCCGACTTTGATCTGTCGTCATCTGCTCTTGGATGATCTGGACCTTATCTGTCGTGGCCTGGACCATCTCCGGTCCCACAAGTGCTGACTCCCCAGGGTCTGTCCAGCACAGTAGTGATCTGCATGGTCGTCCATACAACGCCTCGTATGGTGCCATCCCAATGGTGGAGTGGTAGCTGTTGTTGTACGCGAACTCCAACAAGGGTAGGTGGTCCTCCCAGCTGCGACCAAAGTTGAGGAAACATGCGCGGAGCATGTCCTCGAGAGTCTGTATGGTCCTCTCCATCTGACCATCTGTCTGAGGGTGAAAGGCGGTGCTCAGACGTAGCTGCGTCCCGAACGCCACCTGCAACCCCTTCCAAAGCCAGGAAGTAAAGAGAGCATCTCGATCAGAGATGATAGATGATGGAACACCGTGAAGCCATACAATCTCTTTAATGTAGAGACTTCCCAAGCTCTCCACTGAGCCCTGCTCTCTGATGGGTAAGAAGTGAGCTGACTTGGTGAGTCGGTCTAAAATCACCCAAATGGAGTCTCGACCACTGGAAGTGCGTGGAAGTCCAATCACGAAGTCCATAGATATCCCATCCCACTTCCACTCCGAGACCTCCTAGGGCTGTACCAAGCCTGCTGGTACCTGATGCTCTGCCTTCACCTGCTGGCAGGTGAGGCATCGAGAAACGAACTCTGCCACAACCTTCTTCATGACCGACCACCAGTGTTGTCATCTGAGATCCTGGTACATCTTCACCACTCCCGGATGTACCCCCAAAGGAGATGTGTGAAACTCTCTCATCACTTCCTCCCGTAAATCAACTGGTACCAAGGTACATCCTCTGAAAAGGACGTAGTGCTCTCCCCCTACAGAGAATCCATCAGGTTCCTATCCTGAGGATATCTGTGCACGCCGGGTCTCACAGTCGGCGTCCCCATGCTTTGCTTCTCTGACCTATTGTAGTAGTGGAAGAGTGACTATGAGAGACTGAAGGAAGGCTACTCCATCTCTATCCATGAAGGATATCTTCAAAGCGGCTAGCTGCTCTGTCGCCTCCTCAATTAGCTGAATTCCCATCCTCCTTTTAAGAGCATCGACTACTACATTCCCCTTCCCAGGAGTATAGACTATCTCAAAGTCATAGTCCTGGAGGAACATGATCCATCGCCACTGTCTTAGGTTCAGGTCCTTCTGAGAGAAGATGTACCTGATACTCTGATGGTCAGAAAAGACTGTAATGTGCTCGCCCATCAGGTAGTGTCGCCATGTGTTCAGAGTGAATACCACTGCTGCTAACTCCAGGTCATGGGTAGCGTAGTTCTGCTCATGCGGCCTCAACTGACATGATCCATATGAGAACACTGCCCACTCCTGTATTAGGAAACATTCGAGTCCGGTACCTGATGCATCATAGTAGACTACGTACCCTACTCACACCTCCGGCAACCTCAAGATAGGTGCGCTGTTCAATCTCTGTCTCAGCTCCTGGAAGCGCTACTGACATCTGTCTGACCACAAAAAGGGTTTCCCCTTCTTCATAAGAGCTGAGAGTGGTGCCGAAAATCTAGAGAAGTCTGGCACAAATCTCTGATTGTATCCAGCTAGTCCCAAGAAACTCCGCACCTCCGTCACGCTCCTGGGTGGTCCCAAGGTAGCACTGCCTCGATCTTCGCAGGATCCACCGCAACTCCCGCCTCAGAGATGACGTGTCCCAAGAAGTGGACCTCACATATCAAGAACTGATACTTCGTTAGCTTTCCATAAATCTAGTGCTCTCAGAGTGTGTCTACTACAACCCGCAAGTGGTAGGTGTGCCCCTCCTCAGTAGTCGAGTATATCAAAATGTCGTCGATAAAGACCACGACTAATCGATCGAGGTATGGCTGAAAGATCCTTTTAATGAGGCCCATGAACACCGTTGGAGCATTGGTTATGTTGAATGGCATAACCAAGAACTCATAGTGGCCATACCAACATCTGAAGGTCACCTTCTACACGCCCTCATCCCGAACTCTGAGTTGATGATCGCCTGACCAGAGGTCTATCTTCGAGAACCACCGTGCTCCCTTGAGCTGATCGAAGAGGTCATCAATCCTTGGTAGTGGATAATTGTTCCTCATTGTCACCTGGTTTAGGCGACAATATTCTACACAAAGTCACAAGCTCCCGTCCGCCTTCTTGGCGAACAATATCCGGGAAGCCCAGGGTGAAACACTGGGTCGGATGAATCCCTTGCCCTGCAAGTCCTCCAACTGTACCCGCAGATCTCGAAGCTCAGTGGGGGCCATTAGATATTTTGGAGTGGATATCGGGGCTGTCCCGTGGTACAGGTCAATATAGAAGTCTACCTCTTTGCGAGGAGGTAGTCCTGGAACGTCGTTGGGAAAAACGTCCGCATACTGATCCACCACTACAGAAAAACTAGGACTCCACACGTCAACTGCTCCTAGGATGAGGCTATCCAACTGATGGGTGATGGGTTGTCCTCTCCTCTGCGGAAGTTCATCATGTGCTGCGAAGGCTCCCTTCTCACCGGTGAATGTGAACCTTCTCCCGTCGGTGCGTACACATCGCACCTTGCGCCTAATACAGTCAATCTGTGCATGGACTGTAGATAACCAATCCATGCCCAAGATGATGTCGTAAGGCCTCGACGCCGCTACAAGAAGATCCCAGCCGAAGCTCTCACCTCCTAGAGTAAGCTCACACTGCCGGCACCAGTGCGTAATCATAGAGTCTTCTCCCGTAGGAGTCTCTAGCCGTAAGGATCGAGCCAACGGCTCTATTGGAATCTCCGAGCTCCGAACAAGGGCAGCGGCTATGAAAGAATTACTTGCTCCATTGTCTTTAAGAACTACAGCAAGGGTGGAATAGACACAGATAGAACCTCGAATCATCTCGGGCGCATCGTGGTCATAGGCCTCTGCTTCCTGGAGCTGTGCCTGTCTCTGCCCGCCAGCTCCCTGTGGTCGGGGTGGACCTCCAGGTGGTGGTGGCGGTAGAGCCTCAAAGCGTCACCCACCACCTAAAGCTTGGCCAGCTCCTCTTCCTCATCCTCCTGCTCCTTGTGGACCTCCACGGTCGACCCTCTGCCTCTGCCTGGGTGGCCCCTCAACCATCTTCTGCTCCTCGGCATGGCGGGTCGGGAAGTCACGAGCCATGTGGCCCTGCCCGCCGCATGTGTAGCACTATCTGCCTCTCGAAAGACTGGCTCCGCGCTGTGTGCCCCGCACTGCTAAGCCAGTGTCTTGAGGTCGTCTGCCTCAGGGTCTGGTCTATCTAGACCCATGAGTCATCCATCGACTGCCTGCTGCAGAAGACTCTGCTACCTGCTGCCTTGCGGTAGGTCTCGCTGCTGAAGAAGGCTCAACAAGAAGCTCTCGATCAGAAGAGCTCGCTCCAGTACTCCTTCCTGAGTCGGAATGCTGAGGGAGATCAGTGATGCCCTGATCTCATGCCTCAATCCCTGCTCAAAGGTCCGGGCCCAGAAGAATGGGTCCCATACCATGTCTGTCGAGTAGCGCCGGAGATCGGTAAATCTCGCCGAGTACTGGGCGACCGTCAAGATGCCCTGCCGTAGCTGTAGAAGCTCCTAGATGCGCACCGCACAGAGGGTGGCTGGAACAAACTTCAAGAGGAAGAGGCTCTGAAAGTCTGTCCAGAGGAGAGATGCCTCATCGTGCACCTAGAGCATCAAGATCCACCATCGGCCCGCTGCCGCGCGTAGTAGGCTCGCTGTGAGGATCACCATGAGGTCTGCTGGTGTCCTCACTAACCTGAAAACCCACACAACTACCTCCAACCAATCCTCGGCTGCCTGGGCGGTCTCTGGTGATGGAACTCGTGCAATGCACTAAGGCGACGTGTATCGTCAGCGGATGGGGCTGGAAGCATCGGTGGCTTGGCGGGTAGAGGTACCGCCGGTGCCTCAGCTATCAAAGGGACCTGTACTGAGGCCTCGTCGCTCGGTGGGCTGTCGTCGCGCACAACTCTCGGAACCCCAGCTAGCTGCCGTCGTGGGGCCATCTTGAAAAGGAACAGGTGCGCCACAGTCAAAACAATATATCTGGTGAGCTGACACAAAGTAATCACAAAGAAAACATGAAACACACATGCAATCAATGTTTTCATGCATTAAGTCAGAAATCAGAAGTCAGGGTCCTGGTGTACGGATACGTCGGCCGCTGCACCAACACTGGACTCCCTGGACTAATAACCACACCCATTGCGCTTAACAATATTTCTTCACATAGACAAAGATCAGTGTCCAAAGTTCTGTGGTAGAACCGAACTCCTTTGATACCAATTTTTCACGACCCGTCCTCGGGGCCCGTGCCGTGACTACCCCAAGCCTGCCTTCCATAGGCCAGGGGCTGGCGACTAGCACCAAGGCGTAAATCCCAGTAAGAAGGGAAGGCATTGCCTTTGTAAAGTAAACAAACACCACAGAGCAAGAAAGCAGTAGATGTATACACTATGAAAAAAACTGATACAAAAGTAAGTGAAGAAAAGTAAGTTGGCTAGAATAAAAACCCAAACTGAAAGTAAAGTACAAATGGAAAGGGAAAACAACAACTAAAAAGTAAAGCCACAACGTCAAGCCTTCCACTAGAAGTCCCACCTGAAGGGTGAGTACAGATGGCCTCCACAGCTCCTAGGGTCCAGCCGTCTGCTCCGAGTACGTCCCGCCCAGTGGCCCACCACCAGGTACCGTACTGCTCCGTAAGCCTCAACCACGATCAGCGCTGTCCATCATCTGCAACCAACACAACGTAGTTTGGGCTTAGCCCATGCATGGGTGTGTATAAGCTACTCATTAGGGACCCCGAGACCCCCGAAGGTCTCCCAGAATCCACAAAGGATAATCCACAAAGGAAAGATACAATCACGAAGTAACATTCGACACTGCTTAGTTATAAGCCCATACATATACCTAAGTCATCAATTCCAGTACGCCCAACCTCCGAGCCCAAGCACAACACAATCCACATAGGAAAGAAAAACAAGATTCAGCTCACATAGGAATAATTTTTTGTATGACGATAGAGATGATCAGATATATCCACTTATTCATCTAAGCCGTCGGACCCACAAAGGATCGATAGGTACTAACCCCCGCAATGACCCACAAAGGATCTGACCCACACAGGATCGATAGGTAACTGACCCCCGCAATGACCCACAAAGGATCTGACCCACACATGATCGATAGGTAACTAACCCCCTCAATGACCCACAATAGATCTGACCCACACATGATCGATAGGTAACTAACCCCCGCAAAGACCCACATAGGATCTGACCCACACAGGATATGTAGGCGCTGGCCCACACAGGACCGTTGAGCACTGACCCACACAAGATCGGACCCATACATGATCTGTAGCACTGGTCCACGTAGGATCGCTGAGTGCTGTAGTCGTCGCCGTCGAGTCCACTGAGGATCTCGGTACAGTCGTCGTAGTCGTCGCAGTCGCAGCCAGCTCTAGGGTTTCCGCACATAGCAAGCTCGTTCGGGAGGGTCCGCTCCACGAGCCGAGAGGCTGATACATCAAATGACACATAGTCCGGAGTTGATGTATCCAAAAGTTCCATATCGTCAACAGGAACTCAACGTCACAGACGTTTCGTCAATCGAATGCCCGGTCTGAAAGTTATTGGCTTTTTCATCCTAGGGCCCCGGTTGGTTTTTAAGTCAAAACCAACCCGACCGTATTCCACCTATGTCCAAACCTCGGGTGGAGTAATCCAAAAGATCCATCTCACTTAGATTAATCCATCAAAGTCGATGGCACGTCAATCGGACGTCCGGAGTTCAAGTTATAAGTGTTTCCGCTCCGAGGGCCCGGTTGGTTTTGTGTACGAACCAACCCGGCCGAACCCAAAATATTCTAAAACCTTGAGTGGGATATACTGAAATGACCGTCTCGATCCAAGGATCGCATCGCAATAGACGGTGCTTTGATCGGAGGCCCGTAGCTCAAGTAATGGGCAACAGACCGAAAAGGTTTGGTAATAGGGGGTTCGGGCCCGGTCCGACCCGGCCCGATACCCCCAGGGTCGGCCCGAACCGGGTTGACCCGAACTAGGCCCGTGTATGACCCTCTTGGGAGTGGCCGGGCCCGGCCTGGGTGCGGCCCGGCTCAGCCAGCGCGGCTCGTCCCAACCCGGCGGGTCTGCCCGGCGCGCTGGGCGCGCTGGCATTGGCCGGGTGGCCAGGCGACCGGCTCTGCCATTACGGCCGAGTGTTGCGAGCGGGGGGTGCGCTGCCCTCACGTGAGGAAACTGCGGCCCCTTAATGGGGCCTCTCACGTCCGGCAAGCCGGGGGTCTCGAACCCCCGGTTCATCGACGGTCCGGTCGGTCCGCTCCGGCCGGCCGGCTTCTGCCGCCACGGGACCGGAAAGGCCGGTCCCCTGGATCCGAAGCTGGCGGCCTGGACCCGGCCCCTGGTTTCCCTGCTTTGCCGCGGCCCGGAACCGGCCGCGGCCTTCGTTCGTCCGGCGCGGCGCGACGACGCCGCACCCCTCCGCCGCGGCCCTGCTCCGGCGGCGGTGCTTTAGTGGTTCTCCGGTGCGGCACGACGGCGCCGCATCTTTGGTTAGCTTTCAACGGCGCGGCGCGACAGCGCCACGTCTTGGTTCGTCTTCAATGGCGCGGTGCGACGACGCCGTGCTTCTCCCCCTTTCCTTATCAAAAATTCCGCGCTGTGCTTCGGCACCGCGTTGCCTTGCTCGCCGCAACAAACCCAACAACCAAAAAGGGGAGGAGTGTCAGCCGTGTTCGTGCGGTCCGACCTCCTCCCGTTATCATGATAACATGCGGTTCATGGAAAAGGAGAAAGCAACGAAAGATTTCACGAATTAACCAATAAAATAAATCCCTACCTCAACGTTGTTTTCGAACGAGCTTTCGTCGCGGAATTAACCGTCGCGGAAGAAGAGGATCGCCGCAGAAGAAGAGGATCACCGCAGAAGAAGCGGATCTTCGTTGGCATTAGTTGATCTCCGAGGAAGGCTTCTCTCGCCATCGTCCGCCGTCGGGGGTTGGCGTTCTTCGTTGGCGGTGGTGTGTTCTTCACGTTCTTCGTCGAAGAACGAAGAATCTTCTCTTTTTCTCCCAATGTTTTAACACAACCAGAAAACCAACGAAATAAAATAAGTTCAACACTTATTTTATTATCATAACCTAAGCTTTTGAAATTCAAAAGATAATAAACGAACAATTAATTCAAAGAAATAATTGTAACTATTTAACCACCCAATTTAATGAGGCGTTACTTAACCAGAAAAACGCAAGGTTTGACTTTCATTAAAAGGGGTGTTGCGGGTGCGTTACTTAGGAGGGAAGAAACGGTGGGGCTCATGCGGGCCCCAGATCACAAATATCCTACCAAGTATGTAGGATATTGTGGGTCCCACCTTATCCTCTTAACTTAGGTTAAGAAGCTTTAAGTGAAACAAAATAAAATTGTCGCACCCATTTTTATTTTATTTCGTAACTTAACCCCAAAAATTAAAAACCACACCCGAGAAAACACAACTCCGGAAAAGGCGTTTCTGAGAAAATATTGGCACTGTGATTCCATCGGTGCCCTCAGAATTCGATTCCAGGCACCAGATCAAAAGTTAGAAACCCCCGCTCGTTCGTTCACTGAACGTACCCGAGCTAAACTTCGGAAAATCATTCCAGGCACACCGGGCCTCGGAATCAGGTGCCATCAGAAACTGCATTCTTGTAAAATTCCAAAGAAAATTAAGAAAAAAAATTCCTTGAATTTTACGGGTCTTTACAATTTCATTTCTAGTGGAAAAAATATGAGGGTTTCATAAATTATTATTCATGGTATAACCCATGGAAAATATTTTTTTTATAAATATCATTCAATCATAATTTTTAATCATTCAAAAAAATAAAATTAATTTCATCCTTGAATCAACTCCCAAATAATTTATAGGTAAAATCAATGACTTCCATCAAATATAGAGAACTATGTTAATCAATCATTTAAAACATTTCTTGAGGAAAATTTCATTTTTTCTTTGTAAAAATTATTTTATAAAAATATAATTCAAAAAAAGTTTCTATTATTTTAACTTTCATAAAATATAAATTAGGAATTAATTTTATGTTTGGTATTGATAATGATACATTTTTTTTTCAATCCGTACACGTTAAAATAATGATTTCATTCAACTTTTCAATAAAAGAAAAATAAGAATTTTTAGGAAAATTACATGAAGACTTATATCAATAATTTTTTTAATAAAAGTAAAACCATGAGCTGAAATATATAAATATTAATTTATTTAATGTGATAAACGTTTATTAATTTTTTAGAAAACATGGTTTTGGTAGAAAAAGGGTTTTCAACAGAATAAAGAAATATTGAATGTCTATCATTAAAACATCATTTGATTTATTTTATGAAATAGTGAGGGGATTGATGGTTATATAAAATTGAAATTAAATAAATCCCCAAATTATAAGACAATACATTTGGTTACTTTCATATTGATCCAAATATTTTATCATCATAAACATAATCATGAACAACCCCGATAAATGATTAGATTATAACATGAAACATTTACCACGTTGGTAACATTGAAACATAAGAACAATGATTTGATAACATAAAACTAAAATTAAAACATCATGAAGATAGTTAAATTAAATATATTACTTGTTATCAGGGTTTTATATACATCTTTTAAATGAACATTAGTTCATAACATAACATATGTCTCAATGAACAAAATGTGAGAAAATATCTCAAAGAATAAGTCTCGACATCCATCAAACTCATTAAATCAACTTGTATACTAAATAATATATTATAATATATATGTTATAAAACCATATTCATATATATTATATATCATACCATATATTATTTTCCTATGACCTTTTATTACACTTTTATTAAAAATAACATATTACAGTCACGTTTCATGTAATAACTTCTTTTTCTCATGTATGTTAGGAGTTTTCTTATTTTCATAATTAGGTTAGGATTTCATCGTCTCTGTAATATTACTGATAATATAAATATCATAAATATTAATTATTATATATATTTAGTTTAATTCATGAAATATAGTTATAGAGAATGAAATACAACATTCATGGAGATGGTATGTTAAATGTACGCTTGAAAGATAATTCCATTTTCTTATCAGTTTGAAAGTAATAAAAGTATATTATATATATTATAATTATATATTCCTTTATAATTCAAATATATGATGAATTATTATTTTTCCAATACTTATTAAATTATATGAAATTTGTGAACGAATCACATCACTTCACATGGTGGTAGTCCACCATACCCACTGGCGACATTTTCGTATTTCCACAAAATTGAAAATTTGAATGTATATATTATATAATAATTTAAAAATTATATTAATGTATTCAATATAATATATAAACATTTTACACATCGTTATATGAAAAATTTATATGTGGTAAAGGAAACCCGAATGATATCAATTCACAAGGTGGTAGTCCACCATACACACGAGTGAGGATTTCGTAACCCATTTCACATAGTTGATATAGTAGTAGGTCATTACATTAAAATAAAAAAATCATATACTATGAAATATGTTTTTTTTAATACCATAATTGAATTATAATAATTGAAGGAGTTCTATAATGTAATAAAACGAAAATAATAATTCATGAACATTAACTCTTCCTATGTTATTATCCTTAGGTTTCAACAAAAATCCATCATAGGTCAGATTTATGTCCATAATAAATATTCTTATAATATATGATGGAATTTTTTAATGTGATTTGATTATATATTTTCTAAAATATAATGACTTTATGTTTTGATGTAGTGAGAATAAGGGTAGCCTTTTATAAGTCACGTGGATAACAAACTTTTAACTTTTTAACAAAATGAATTCTACACATGTTTTCTCATGTCAAAAGACTCCAATAAATGTCCATTATATTTTATATTTGAAATAAGGTAGAAAAATTTGAAAAAATGGGTTTTGGATATGTTATTGTTTTTTAACCAATTACCGTATTAATTTAACCCCCATAGTAAACACAATTTTCAATAACTACAGAGATATTTTAAACTATTATTGATATTAATTTTCATAAAAATTTCATTTGAAATATTATAAAATAATAATTATTCAATTTTAAAAAATGAAATCCATTTTTTAAAATTTCATTAATAGTTATATAAATTTTTTAAAAAATTAATTCAACAAATGTTATGAGAAAGATGGTTTGTAATGAAAAATGGTCAAAATATTACAACTATTTTATTTCAATGTTTTTTCATTAAGATTTTTTTGATACATTCCACATATTAGCGTTTATGACACATATATAAAAAACCAATGGAATTTTATATCACATATAATTATTAATAAGTTTTCTTTAATGTTATATTTATGATTATATCATAAAATGTGTTATGATTTAGATGTCAATAACATGATAAGGATTTATCATCTTAGATCATCTTCATTGGGATAAAGGGTATGCCTTGAAATATTTTTATTATATGAGGTTCCATGAATTACGCATGGACATATTCTATCATTTATATCATTATCATCATTATATTTATACTTTCATTTGATGTTAATATTTTATTGGGTTTATGATTTAAATGTGAAAAATATTTATGAGTTAATTCTTTGATATCACTATTAATTGGAAAAATTTATCTTTAAAAATCCATTGGAAGATTTTTATGATTTATTACATTTATAATATAATATATTATTTTATCCTCTTATAAATTCAATACTTTTTTATCTTCTCATCGCATTTACATCTAATTATTACTCAATGAGAATTGAAGGAATGTATTTAATGGAAAGTGAAAATATTTCCCATTATAGTTTTAATACTTTCCTTCTATATCTATATTATATAAAATGATTTAAATAAATAAAATTATGATGATCCACTAATTTTTTTTGTTTCAATTTTTTCAATTATTCAATTTTAAAAAATTATTTTATAATTAATCTTCTCATAACTTTTTCAATGAGGTACTTTTTTAATTTTTTCCAAAGTATGAAGAAATTTTTATTAACATACAAGACATTAGAGGATTTTTGTGAAAACATGACCTTCAATAACATTTATGTGTACAATATATTCTATCATGGTTATTTTAAAATAAAATAATTTTCTAAATATTCTCGATATTTTTAGTATTATTCTTAAGAAATGAAAAGGTTATTTCCCATATTTTCATTCCAATGTTATAAATTCTCTTATAAAAGAAACAAATTGTTTATATTATTATACATTGATGAATATTGTAACACCCCAAGCTTCCACGGTATGCTTCCCTTTGAATAATACAATAGCGTGTGTTGTACGCAACTTCGAGATTCTAACACGTCGCGACCAATCAAAGTAACAGTTATGAATAGTAAAACCCACTTTTTGAAATTTTACACATTTTGTCTTATAAAATAGACTTCATTTTTGGATTCGGAATATCGAAATTATACTAGGATGAAATTTTGGTACTTTTTAGATAACTTTTATATTTTGACGAATAGTGAAAATTACTAAATTTTTATTCAAAAAAACTTTTTTAATTGAAATAATTAATAGTGATAAATTATGAATTTGAGTTGTTTTAAAGTATAATTAGTATAAAGTTTTTACTATTTAATACAATTTTGGTCATTGGACATAATTTCACATTTAAACCAGATATAAACAAGTTTCAATCTTTTGATAGTTATTATCTTCTAAAAACACGCTTTTTATTTTGACAGCAGAAATTAATTTCAAATTAATTTCTGCCACTTCTGTGTTTTGAATTTGGAAAAATGGACTCCATATTTGTTATCAGTATTTCCAAATTGTGTAAGTATTTAACATTTATTTTTAAACATTTTGAATAATTACTTCGGTAAATATTTTATTTACCACGGCTAAAGGGTAAATCCGATAAATAAGGGTAAAAAAATAATATTATAATAATAATAAATTACCCTAAAATGTGTCTTAACCCTATTTTTTGATACATGTCTGACCATGGGAATATTTGGGTCGATTTTGGGACCCCATGGATCCAATTGTAAGCGATAATGACACTTTATATCAGTTAAGTTAAAGTAAATACAAAAATGAAATTAGCCTATATCTTTTAGCAAAATAATTATTACATATGGTTATATATGTTATATTTTCGACTATAAATATTCCTTAGAAATATAAAAAGATTTACTACATAATGATATTTTATTTATAATTTTTAGACATTAAATAATTGAATTTATTTATGACACAATGATGATGTACTAATTAACTTATTAGTGTAATATTAAAATAAGTGATATTATAAATACCCAAATAAAGGTAACGATTTCTCTTAGCTCCTTTCTTTTATTTTAATTCTCCAAAACCTAAAATCTTCTTATTATTTTCTTTTTTAATCTTAAATATACTGGGATATTGTTATTAGAGGTATTATAACTAAACTTATACACACCTCCATCTAATGGGTGAACAACATAATGTTTCTATGGATGGCAACCAAATGCCTCACGAAGTGATGATTGTTCAATTATCTCCTAACACCTCTCATGGTGTCCATTATGATGGAACTATAATTTAATATGATATTTATGATATTTATTTTATATATAATCTTCTGTAATTCCATTTTATATCATACCATTATTCATTTCATGTTGTATATATATACTATAATTTCATTTGAGGAAGTGCGGACTACCGCCCCATCAATGTGATATGACTCATTCATACCATACATGGAATGTATAAAAGATGGTGTTAATGAACATAAGTGTCAAATTTTAGATATTATATAATACTGGAATAATAATATACCGATGTATCATTTGGTTTTGATTCCTTTTAAAATGAAAAACGAAATGGAAGTAGCGTTCGTACGTTCGTACAGATTACCGTCTCCACGAACGCAATGAGATTCATTTCCCAATAATATCCATTCAAGAATAATTAGTGGTTTAGGATTAAAAGTAATGTTTATGTACTTGATATAATTCTGTATATGAATAAGATACAACCTATCCATAACAAACACGGCTTACGTAACGAAGCATGTAAAGGAAAACGAAACGGTTAACACCCGAAACGACGATAATACTAAAATATTATTAACAAAGAAATATTAAAAGATCCTATATGATATCAGATTTATGTATATGATTCTTGTATAATTTAATAACAATGATTTAACTATTCTACAGGAGGTTAACATACACTCTATCAAGGAAAAGTACAAGGTAAGGGGTTTTCATCTCACTCCTTATTCCCGTGAGATTCGTAACATATTTCCACTATTACCTTTTGTGTGGTGTATGTACTTCCCATAATTGTATTCTTTGTGCAATACACTATAATATATGTGTATTTACATATTCATTGTATGATACCTCTTTCATGAGGTGTATTTTTCGTAAGTTACCAAATTGGTAAGTGTTATTTCACAATCTCTTCATTATCCGAGGTTGTTTATATGTAATTATCTACTGGGACCCCTTTATCATCCACATCCATGTATCATAAAAATGTATTTCAAAAAATTCTTTCTATTTTATAGAATACCCTCTGGGTTAGTTTCCGGTAATTAGAGGAACTCCGGGTTGGTTTCTGGTTATTAGAGGCAGTCCGGGTTGGAGTCCGGTTACAGAGGCTCTCTGGGTTGGGTTCTGGTTATAGTAATCCCTTAGGTCTTGGCAGGAGGCCTTGATACAGAAATTAATGTTCAGAATTATGAATTTCCTTTACTATGAATGTGGTTATTGATATTACATGTGATTATTCGATTAGTAGAATATCCATATGAATATGTAAATTTCATTATTTCATTTTATTTATGCCATATTATACTGATGTTCATGTTTAAAATGATTTTGTTTTATTTATACATTGCCTTAAATTTTTATGTTTATTTATGAATATTTCCTCTATATTGTTATCCTTACTGAGCATCTGAGCTCACCACTTTTTATGTTTTATTTTTTCCAGGATTCCAAGATGTGTATTGTGATTGATATACAAGGTTAAGACAAGAGAATAATTGCGTTCATAAAGGATTATTTATGTTGTTTTGTATGTTCTAAAGTGTAATGTAACATTTATGTATGTAATCTATTTTACAAGACTGCTAAACTGATTGGTCCTTTGGGGCTTGATTCCTTGTAATCAGGCCAATGTATTAAAATAATGAACCGACTCTGGGTAACTGGGGTCTGGGAGTTACAATTATTATATGCCACTAGTGATATGATCCTATGATATCAACTATCATATCTCTATATACGGATTATTATGATATAGGAATTTATTAGAAACTTTTTTTATTCCCACATGTTGATTTAGTCGTAATGAATGTTTTTATGATTATAATAATGAGATGCTTAAAAAAATGATTAATTTCAATGGGATGTTCTATGATTATATGATGAATATTTTATTTCCATGTCTAATATATATGAAACAATTATGATTATTTTCCAGGTGGTCCTTTAATTTAATTTCACTCTAATGCATTGGGAAATGATTATAATCATAATTTTTTAGAAGTTACGCTTATGAAAAAGTTGGAATTGACATAGTATTATTTTACACGATGAGTTTATTCCAACTATGAAATGATATTTCTACTAGTGAACAATCACATAGTATTTCAATGATTATGATTATTCCACACTTTATAAAATCATTTTATGAAATGGTCATAGGATTATGTTATGTTCTTATCAAACAAGGATATTGATACTTTTATGGTTCATGTCATATGACCATCCATGATCTATGTCCCTATCATGATTAAGATCTATGAATTTTTTTATATGAGTTTCTATTTTCATTCTCATCTTCTCATACCATTATATTCATTTTATCCTTAAAATGACCATGTATTGATATCCCCCATGGTTAACATTAATGAGCATATAAGGTCACTATTTAATATTTTTTATATTCCCCGTGATATGATGAATGATATTTTCTTATTCATATATATGGAATTAGTCATAGAGAAATTAATGGGTGATGATGTAGATTTTCTAGAACTATTTTATTATTTTGTATTATTTAAAAATAAAATGTACTTCTATGATTATTTAATAGATCATAATGATTTATAATTAATTATAATATAAAAATATTTATTAATTATATATGTTTTACTCAAGTTGCTTCTATATTTACCTAATTTCCCAATAGTGATACCCCATCCAACTATAATTTTTTATTAAGCCACTTTAAGGACAAGTGGGAAACCGAAGTTCGCACAAAAGGACTACGTGCTGAAAGAGATAATAGAATTGTTAAACACTAGACTAAGGTTATTTGAGACAGATGATCTATATAATTCCCAGTACCGAGTACTAACCTGGGTGTCTAGATCCTCCCTAATAGGTGCTTCATGGTGAGAAATCATTCTGTCCATTATCTGGATGAATTCCTCCAAGGTGATTCTTCCTTGGTTGAAGCCTCGGGGGATGATTCAGTCTTGCTCGTCTATCCACGCTTATTGCTCCTCTATGGTCTCAGTTTGCAAGCGTCTTTCATAAATCCTTAAAATATCATCATTTGATGTGTTTGGATGATTGGATTTTCCAAGCATCTCTTCCTCAGAGTGGCAGATGATCCTTAGACACTCTGCACCCTCTTCCTCTATTACTATTGATTCTCTACTTAGATCCCCACTTCCTCGTCTTGAAGGAATTTGCTTTCCTTGATTCTACATTTCATGGATGACCTGGTTTCCATTGGTTTTGTCATGTGAGAGTAGTCTTTGCACCCCTTGGTTTTTCCCCCTAAACCACTATGCATTTCCCCGAGCTGTGCTTTACTTTTTTTCCCTTCTTCCTTCTTGGACTGTGGGGACCTTTCCCTTAGAACTGGTCCAGGCTGTCAACTGAGAGTTGGATAAAAATACCATCACCCGAATCCTCATCCTCTTGTGACAATGATTTTTTTTTGAGTTTCCAGGCCTTCAAATAAGTTTTCACTTCAACCCCCAGACCTTCTTTGAGAGCCCTCGGCCTACCCGAAGAATCCAACGTGCCTTCTTTGACTGCCATGTCCTTATTCTTCTTCCCCTCGCTCCCAGTCATCTGAAAAGAGGACTTCGAAATGAGAATGTTTGGATCAAGAGGACCCAATATGATATCCCCTTCTTTCCTACCTTGATCATGGAGAGATATTGTAGCTACATGCAAAAAGTATTTCCCCTATAATGCCTTGACAAATAGTTCAGACTCCTTTCCAAATTCACCCTTAGTGACCACACTACACAGAAACAGGCAATTGGACTGCTCATATCCATGACCCATGAATTGAGACTACTGGTTAGATCCCTCCCATTCCTGACCTTGAGGACCCCAAGTCCATGGACCTCGCTAACACCCTCCACCACACCAATATCAAATATTCAATCCGTGACCAGATGATCCACCACATCCACATGAAAGGATAGATCATTATCCTTTACTTCCCCCTACACTGCCTCCGCTCCATTCTCCTACAAGGAACTGATCCCCAAATCCCGCCTTAACCGAGCTAGGACATCCACAACCCGTGGTAAGGGGGTACTGGCCTCCAAATCCTTCACCCCTTATAGAACCACCAGATAAGTCCACTGAAAAGGCAGACCCTCCTAAGGACTACCTTCTGGTTCCATCCTCAAATCCTCACCTAGACCAAAATGAGCCCCGCCTGGATCTCGTTCCCCTGGATCAACCCGGCACGCCTCTAGAGTCATGTCCAGTCCTGCTCTACCTGATTGCTGAATCACACCGGGAAAAGCTTGCGCCTGAGAATCTTCTGGTTGGGGAAGCTACTAAGCCCTTGGACCACGACGACATCCAGGGACTGAATGTCCTAGACGATGGAAACTCGAGAAATACTCTGGCCAAAACTCAAAGACCACCTGTTGTTTCCATCTGAATTCTTCGCCAACTGAAATCCAAAGCCACTCTGTAGGAGGCTTAGAAACTTTGTCCTCAACACAGAAGCGAGGGTTGATAGGGTGACAAACAACAGCAGTCCTACTATACGAATAGAGAAATCTACATACCATGTTCCCTAACATGCTTATTATTGATGGAATCTGAAAAGCAAGCGGCAAATCTGGGAAGCTTACCCACACCGCTGTCGTCGGTTCGTCCCGATTCATAATGGATTCGAAGGACCAGCGAAGGAGGTAAAATCCGCATCCATTGAGGGTTTGGGGGGTGTTGGACAAATCAATAATCAAATCGCTCGTAGAGGAAAAACGAACCATCATCTAACGCCGATCGAGCAACCCGACCACCGCGCGGTCTTGAAGTCCCCATGCTTCAAACACGAATCTATCAAAGGCATCCATAGAAGGGTGGCGTCCCCTAAAGAGAGAGTCCAGCGTCTTCCTGAATAGATTTGAAGCAACATTGAACTCCTTCTTGGACATCGAGAGCTGTGGAAATCCCTTCTGATGTTCAGGGACCATAGGGCACAATGGATAAGTACAGGGATAAGTACAGTCACAAGAGTAACGGGTTATGTTTGAGAGGATATTGAGGCCTATCTATTCCTAGACCCAGTTCATATTCCTTTATCTAAGCCACACGATAGCCCATTCTCAAATCCATTGCTCAGTAGCCCGCACCACCACATCAATTAGTCTCTAGATAAATGGTGATGGGGAATTATTCCTGACCTCCTCCTATGGATATACATGATGTCTCAAGGGAGGCATGATAATCATCAAATCATTTTAATCCAAAGATAGAACACCATAATAAATCAAAAAATATATAATCAAATAATAAACATGAAAAAACATCTTTAACAATTCAAATAATATACATAATTTGAATAATCACTGAAGTAACAGTAAAACCATAGAAACATAAACAACAATACCCCACATTTGGTATCATTCCAAATTATCACTATGACAATTAAAGTATGAGGAGGAGTCAATCTAGATTACAAAAAACCCACAGAGACCTAAGTCCCATCACAATGTTTGTTGGAGAAAAACCACACTCATATAAAAAAAGTCAAGTCATTACATCCCATGATAATTTCTATCAAAACAATTACCAATTATTAATACCAACATCATAGGAAAATCTAAACCACATTTGAAATATAAATTTCACATACCTTTCTAAGCTACCATCCAACCTAAAAATCACACCTGCACGTGACATGGATAAAATGGCACTCATGATTCCCATTAGTATCAAACTAGTTCATATATGAATAGAAAAAGACATTTGTAATTTATTTTTCCCACTTGATAAATAATCCACATCCAAATGAAAAACCATATCAATAACCCACCAATATAACCATAATAAAAGGATAATATAATAGTTGTATTTAACATATAAATTTAACACCAAAAGCTAAATGGGAAAAGGTGGATGGGACCACAAAAGAAATATGAACCTCCTCAAAACATGAGGACCATCATCCATCATGATAATTCCTTCACCTATAACAAAAAGGAACCAAAAATGAAGTATTATCCACTATGTTAAAAAAATACCTTTCTTTTGAATTAATCATACAAAATGAGGTTGTCATATAACCATTGTATATATTTAGGCATTGATATAACATTCCTAGAATCATCGCACAATTTTTTCCATGAAAATCCATTATATTGCATACTAATAATATTTCTGTTAAGAATAAAAAGAGATATTCTATTTTAGGACATGTGTGAGATTTAAATGAATGATTGATGATAAAATATCAAATTGTGAAGGAATTAACAGAATATAAGAAATATTGGAAACACAAAATTATATATGATTGTTGGGATTCTTATATCCCCTTCCTCTAGGTATTTAAACATTAAATGATAAATTATTTATTCATGTGATACTGGAGTGGATGAACCAAAGGCCTAATTTTAATAATACTTTTCATCATCATTTTGTTTAGTTAGTGTTGCACCATGGACCATGTATGGTGACTAGGTTGAGGAACATCAATCCTAATAAGCATAATAGGCATAGTAATCATCCTAGGAACTCAAGGTTCCCATGTGATATATCCCTTTTTGAACTGTAGAACTCTCATTTCAACAAAACTAATCCATATCATATTAAGAAAAAAATTGAAAAAATATTCAATATGGTATATTATCATTCCAATATCATGCACACCGAAGTATGAAACATCCATTATTCAATACAATGCACAATAGAAAAATTTTACAATCAATGGAAATGTTATTTAAAAATTTAAATTATTCCACAACATGAAGGCATATACCATTCTTCTTTTAATGACCACTGCACTATTGGAAACCCCAATACAGTATGAGATTATAATATATTTGAGAATGAACACACACTATAAATCACAATCCATAAAATATTTTTTAGAATTAACACACTCTATGTCACTATAATATAAATGTGTGAGGAAACTCATAAATGAATGAGGAAGATACCATTCAAGAAGAAGAAGAGAATATTTGAGTTTATATTGAGGAACTATGATCAAATAACATGAGGAATGGATAATTGAGGGAGTTGTGTAAATGGAGAGTCATCCATATGGAAAGAGGGTTGAATAGTGGATGAAATGGGGGTTTATAAGAGTTAAATCAGGTATATTTAAACATGATAAATTAAATTATTTTATAAATGGAATTGACAGAAGATTTTTTCACACGAGTTTCCAATAAAAACACCAACTGTGGGGGTTCTTCTATCTAAATAGATGTATCACTCATAGCATTGACTTCATTGTTTTAGAAGATATGAACCTAACTCTATAAATATACTAGTTCCACGTCATAAGACATATAGTTTTCTAGGGATGGAACATGATTATTTTGAACCATTCTCTAATAGTGAACCAGGATTTGTCCCTATAAAATTTACAATTTTCAATTGAAAACACCAATGAATGCTACATAAAACCTAAAAGAGATAGAATAATTGAAAAATACTGAATCTTTTAACCATTATTTATATATTAATTGTGGGTACCATTCATACAAATAATTTCATATGTGAGGTAATTGTAACAAATTTTGTTTTTATTTATATGATACATATTCTATATTCAATACTATATTAGTTTTTGTGGGATATATAATTATCATGGATTTATTTTATAATTATTTCAATTAAAATTATGTTTATCTAAAAAATCAATATGAATTTCTCTATTTTACTTGGTTTTTTCAATGATTAAAAGGTTATATGGTTTCTTGACCTCAAATTTGTTTCATTTATATTTGATTGATACATTCCACATATTAATGTTTATGACACATATATACAATCCCCATGCAATGTTATATCAAATATCATTTTTAATATATTTTCATTAATGTTATACATCATATTATATCATAAATGGTATTATGATTTGGATGTTAACAACATGATAAAGATTTATCATCTTAGATCATCTTCGTTGGTATAAAGGGTATGTCTTGTAATATTGTTATTATATGAGGTTCCATGAATATAATGTAATATTTTTTTTGCTGAGTTATGGTGATTAATGAATTTTTAGATAAATTAAATGATTAATTGTTTGTAAAATTTTCATGTTAAAGATAAACTATTGTATTAATATTCTTGTCGAATGTATATTATGTTTACTGTCATAAAAATATCATTAACGATATATTTTTTTAAATAACATATTATTAAATGGATTAAAAATAATAAAAATTTTATATTCATCCATATAATATTAATATTTGAAATATTATCAACGATTTTTACATTATGGGTAAATTATATAATTTTTTGTAATACTATTAACCTGAAAAAAAATAAAAATCCTTGATAATGTGGTAATAATCAAAAGGGTTAGTGGGAATTAAAAATTTTAGATAAGGGTTACAAATTATCTAAAAAATTTAAATTGTTTTTTGGAAGGATTATTCCTTCTTATACTAATTCTAAATTATATATATATATATATATATCACTTTTTATCTATAATGACATGAAATGTAATGTATACTAATTTAATAATATATGTAATTTCCTGGTTGACCCTATTATAAAAGGAAACCACCTAACCTCTCTTACACACACTTCATAGTCTACTTATCTAAATCATAAAATATTATTACATCTTATAAAAATCTAGAGTCACATTATAGATATTATTTTCTTCATAAAATACCATGATTAGGGTCATTATGTAGGGATACAAAGACGGATTGTCAACGAAGAGGTAATCGATTTAACTAAGTGTATTCATTACACATCATCATCCACCATATACAATTATATCATAGGCATTCTAATGTACAATAAAGACTACCTTTCATAAAAAAATGTTATTATTTTAATGGAATAACAAAATACATCATTTGTTTCTATAAAAATTTAAATGAATATATCACTTATGTGATATTTTAGACTTCCACCACCATGAATCGACATGATTCATTTCCAATAATCTTCTAACATAAGTTATTATAATGATGATTTAATAAATATATAATATATTTATTATATAATTATTTTCCTATATTTCTGAGATATTGTTTTCAATTCTGTCATTTAATTAATAAAAATATTAAAACCTCGCTCATGCATACATATGGGCTATCATCTCCAAGAATGGTATAATTAATTTTTCAATCTATACATTTAATTCAGAGTTATAAATATTTATATAGTAAATATATATATATATATATGAAAATTATATCCTAATTTAAATTATATATATGATTTAATGAGGATATATATTGAAGGAATGAAACTATCAAAAAAAATATATGTGACTAATGGAATAGTTAGCACCTAGAAAAATTGATTTCATTAAATCATTATCGATAAATTTCTATCAAAATTTTAAATTTTGATCATTTATGATTTTAAAACTTATTTTATTGTTCTTTCATATATTTATATATAGTAAATTAAAAAATTTTACACATGGAAGAAATCAGTGTGTGATGTAACCCAAAATGACACCCAACGTAGAACATAACATTTCTTGAAAGTCATTCCCAATAACCATGGTTAGGGAAATAAATCATGGTCATCAAGTAATTACTTTGGGAATGGGGTTTCCTATATAAAAAATACTCATCATAAAAATGATTTATCATTTCAAAAATACACCACAATAACCAAATAAAAAAACCTATATGAGTTTGATATAATAGTTACATATAAAATCAAAACCAAAAGGGACCTGAGGGGAGGGGACCAAAAAAGAAACATGAGACTCCTTGTGAGATGTGGACCATTATCTTTACAACCATCACCGTAACTTACACAAAAAAGGATGAAAACAAATTATTTTATCATCTAACTCCAAATGAGGCCTTTTCTTCTAGGATCTGATAAAATTATTTCTATATATACCCATTTTTATATATAGGTTGTGGGATCACATAACTAGTAGAATCCCACCGTGTTCTCCATCCATGAATATTATTAAAAATACATGAAATTGGTAGCTTTTATAGAGTAAATAAGGTTCAATTTTGAAACATTTTTTCTCATAAATGGAAATATAAAAGATAAAATATCAGTAGAAGATGGTATGAATATAGTGTAAAAACAATGGGAAACCCCTAAAAATTAATGTTATGTTGGACATGAGGATCATCATTATATTATTTATCAATTAATAAAAATAAATATTCCAATGAGTTATCCATTATTGGGGATGAACCCCAGGTATAACTGTAATTATCCGTGTTATCTAGATTTATTTTAGTTAGTGTCTCAATGTAGTCCTAATATAGAGACAAGGTCGAGACCCTTCTTACACACATATCATACTAAACCATGTCTTACGACCCTTGCATCCAGGGTTCCTCAATTCATTATCCAAATTTCATAAAATAAATTTCCACTTTCATCGCATAACAAAAAATAACATAAAATGATAGAATATATATCCAATTTCAGAAGGGATAAAACCATATAAACATAATACACACAATAATACCTCATTAAAATCATCAATTTAACCATATCTCAGATTTTAGAAAACAGTTAGAATTATGGGAGATAAGATTCAAATCATAATGTAATAGGAAAACATTGAATCACATACATTTATTCATGAAATCACCACAATTTGATCGAATTATACAATCCTAGATGAAATATGTTCACGTGGATGTAATAAAACACAAGAAAATATCATAAGACATGCTGAAAATAATTATTAATTCAATTATAGGTCAACATAATCTCTATGAAGGATGAACCATAATAAATAAGGAGTATGTGACCAATAAAAAATAATAGGTGACACTTGTAGCGTGTATAATAGAGTATCCAATATCAAATCACCAATGGTATGGATCCATGTGACAGTGGGTAAAGGGTATAGACATTACTAATTATATAATGGTTTAATGAGGTATTAAATGAGTGTTTAGGTGGGTTCTATTTGTTAGGGGTAACATTTGAAACACAACATTTTAAAAAGCTAGGAATGAACCGAGGATTGGAATCAGATTTTTCAAAATGGAGTACCAACCATGTGGATTCATATCTCTTAATAGATGGTGGAAACATTGTTTTGGAAACATGATTCCACATATAATGTGGGTTTCTAGTGCAATTGTATAGGCCGGACATTTTTCTATGTTTGGAGCATGATTTATACTAACAATATGAAACCCTACTCCTGGATCTGACCATATAATGATACAAATATTCACTATAAAACACGATGTAATTATATGGACCGAGATAGAGCTGAAAAATAAATAAAAATTAGAAAAACATTTGCTATTCCTTTGAAAAATCTATCCATAATGTAACTTTCAGTCCATAGAAAGAAAAAAATATATTTTGAATAATGTTGAGGGCATTATATTACTCCTAATATGCTTTTTATGGAATCTCATTAAATACATAAACATCCCTTTATAGTCCCCACAATAGTAGAATAAATTTCCATTGTGGAATATTTCTTTTGGAATTACCAATCTCATTATTATTTTTAGTCACTTATAGATTTTTTTCTTATTCCGGATCCTTCGATATCAATAGATGATAAATATCTAGATAATTTCATTTTAACTTAAAAAAATGGAAAAATTCATTATTTAATGTCAACAATGAAGGAAATTTTAATGAGTACATGAACCTATAGATCATCTTGGTTATATCAAAAGGTATGACATGTGACATCCAAAATTTCAACAACATTATTAGAAAATGATGATCCTGAAATTCATTTACCAATTGAGAAATCGAACCACCCGGTGATAATTCCAAAGAACTATATTGATTATCGATATAAGACATTAAATAGATCTAAGCCATCATTAAATACTGGGTGTTTTTTAATATATTTGGACATTTCTTGCATGATGCTTTGTCCCAAAAAAGGATGTATCATCTCCTTTAATCCTACAATGGGGAGAGAAACATTGTCAAAAATATATCCATAAACGGTTAAATCTTGATTACAGATTCATAAATATTATTTTCGTTAAATTCCAATGGACCATGATAGTTATCCTATGATATTATAATTTATAACACACATGAATTAATTATTTCCAAAAAAATTGGAATCACTCACTTCATGAAAAAAATTATGAATATTATTTAATAATATGTATAACCTGTGACCCCATTTCCTTCAGGAGGACTTCACAAAAATGTGAGGTGAAATTGAGATCCTTGTTAAAAACCATAGCTAAAAACACACTGTATAGCCTCAAGTTAATCTAGAAATATATTCAATTCAATTATTCAAATTCAGAACTGTCCTTGACTAGAATGAAATGGATGGATTTAGTCTGTTGATAGATAACCACAATAATATCATTCCATTAATGGGTTTTATGTGGTTATCCATTAATAAACCCAGTGATACCTCATCCCACTATATTATTGGATTGTTGATATGATGATGAAGTCATGAGGGTATTTTTTTCTATTCAATGAAATACAAATAACTATAAAATTGAGATAAAAAAATAAACTATATCACGTCTCCAACCTGGAAACTAAAACATGAATCACACATCAGAGACTATCTTTATAGACCTTGGATGGACAAGGAAATTAGATTGATGGAAATCCAATATAACAACATCCATAAATGAAATAGTATAATAGATCATTCCTTGATGTAATTAACCCCTTCAAAAGACAATGTCAATGTACTCAGAACCTCCCCACCATTTATTATTTGGGTAGAACATTGACAGAACTCATCCTTTAATTATTACTACAAAATCATTTCTATAAGAGATGGTTTTCAAATGTATACTACACTAGAACATTCCTCCTTTCTATTTTTTGGATTCTATGTAAATATATGAAAAAAGACACAACAAATTCCACTTAACACTAGATTCATTCATATCATGACTTCGATGATTCATACTCAAGGAATTAGTCACCACATTACCCTTATCAAGATTTTATATGATGTCAACTTTGAACCCATTAAGGTAGTCGATCCTCCCTCACTATCTCATGTTCAAATCCATCTAAGTGAAAATATAGTGGAGAATTTATTATAATTAGTATATCATAAATTCACTATAAATTATACTAATTATAGGATTTATAGGGTAGGATAATAGCCACATTCATAAGATAAGGGGTTGGATAATACTTCCCTTATGGTTGTTGTTGTAGAGAGTCAAACACTAAAACATGGTCACCCAGTATAAGAATAAAATCTTAACCCTACCTAGAGCATCAAAACAGAACATGTATCCATGTATAGCATTGAGTACCCCTATGATATTGATGGTGGTAATAATCCTATTAATATCATCAAAATAAAATTTTATCTATAGTCTCTGAGATAACATCACCCCTTTCTCAGTGAGAGTTAACATATAAAATGCAGGAAGAGAGAAATACCTAACTGACATCTTGTAATACAATACTGGTTCATAATGTCATCGGATCTCAAAAACTTCCATTCATCTCCCCTCATCATCACATCTTCAACATTTTTGGGTTAAACTAATACCCCATATTATGATTTAAATCCCTTTGAAAAAGGGTTTAGGAATTAAAAATATTTTTTAGACTATTTTTCATTGTCAACAATATTTCTAAATTTGTAGAGAAATTACGAAATGATACATATACACCTCTTACAATCATGAGTGATCTAGAATATCATTCATAAACCAAAGGAAAATGGAGTTGAGATGTCAATGGATAACATAGTTCACAAGATCCAAGAAAAATATTGAGATAATTTTTCATTACAAATAGAATTTCCAGATACAAAAAATATTCACACCTTTCCTGGAACATGGAAAAAAATATATCCTCTTCTCCACTCAAACATTATAGTACTCTGATATATGGTTGAACGAAAAAAACGATATACCCCCTTTGAATTCCCCAAATATATTACTAATATTGGGAATTTATAAATTATTCTTGAAAATTTCCTAATTAAGAATATTATATTCAATACAAATTTAATGGGACCCATTATCTTTTTTAGGAAGGAGAACCATAATGTCCCCATGAGAGATACTTGAAAAGATGATAAATTTTGATTACAATGTGACCATCTATATATTTTAGTCATTATATTCTGTAGGGGACATATGATATAAAAGTATAGATATTGTTTTTTTGATCTATTCTATATCGTTGGTAATCTCAACATTTCTTTTAGGATGTAACAATAATAAAACCATTGGTAACACCTCATAGAATTAACTAACTGTGGAAGAAAATCCACTCTATATTCTTCCCCATATCCTCTTATAAGAGATAGGAAAACTAACATGAAAGGATTCCTATATCCAAATGGGGAAAACATATCATCCTAACCATTGATTCCAATGAACCCAAATTAATCGAGTACTCCCATTAGGGGTCTAAAAGGTCACCCACTGATGATAGGAATCAATATGTTCCTTGAATTGTATAATAAATTCTATCCATAGGATCAGGTAGAATGTTTCCATATATATGATGAGTAAATCCAATTTTATCTCAACATTATACATGGTGAAAATGCATGATGGGAATAAAAAAACCCTAGTTTATTTATTTCTCAGGAGATGTAACTATCTCTATATTACATGACATAAGCTCAGACAGGAAATTCAAAAAATCTACCAGGAGAGTAGATATAAAATATTAAAATCATAGGAATCAAATATCAAAACAGAAAGGGAATATTCAATAAGAATAGTTAATATATCTATAGTAGGACCCACATTATATTCCACCCATGACTGATCTATACCCTGAAGGTTTATAAATTGTAACTGAGCCTGGTGTAAACTATTGTCCTATGGTTCTTCATAGAGGTTATTCTACCCATGAATGATCCATCCATGGATCTGTGGCTTCCAAAAAATGTTCCCATAGCCCTAGATACATTTGAAATTTCATTCATTCTATATGGATCTCTAGAAACCTAACCACTCTAATAATGGGGGGAAACCATACGGGTCATTTTTATATGGCCCATGAGCACATTGAGGGAGCATTTTCTTGGTGTGATGAGACATGTGGATCGCACATGCCTAGATAGTCCACAATTGTGTAGAATGATAGTTCAACTATCAATAGCAGTGGATGATGATGGTCAAGGTTGATATCCCAAACTACATTAAAAAATATCCCCTTATCATCATGCATCATATTTTTCATAGATGATCTTATCATAGTCCAGCTAGTTATTTAATGAATCCCAAAAAAATCCTTTCATACCAAAATGCTAGATCCCAACCATCAAATATTGGTAAACAACCTAATCATAGTTCTTCAGCACATATAAAAAGTCTTAAGATCTAATATTTATCTGCATACCCATTTCGAACCAGTGGGCATTAATTTTTCATTTGTAATCAGTTATGGTGAAAAACAAAAAAAAAACTCCCGAAATAGGTTGGTTTACTCCATCACCATGTGATGTATCTACATGAGACCTTATAACTCCTTGGACATAGAGAGATATAATTCATAGGGATGTATTTATCAATTATTATTTCATTAAAGTTCTTATATACTGTATTATCTGGATTCACTACCCAAATCATGGCCTCCCACTACATAAAATATTCCTTTGAAAACTAAATACAACACATACCACATTAATTTCATCATGAGTACCCATAAACACAAGGATCCACTCAATTTTCACATACTAAATATCTACATACTAGTGATAAGTATTATCAAAAAAGTAAGGGGGATTATGTTTGACAAACTATCAAGTCCTATCCATTCCTAGCCCTGGTTTATTTTACATTCTCTGAGACACATAATAGACCATTCTATGACCCATGGATCACCAGCCTGAACTGCCACCTCAACTAGTCTCAAGATAACTGGTGATGGAGAATTCAACCTGACCTCCTCTCATGCATATACAAGATGTCTCAAGGGAGGCATGGTAATAATAAAATTATTTTAATACAAGGATAGAAACCCTTAATACATAAAACAAGATAGAATGAAATTATCATCATGAAAAATCATCTATAAAAATTCAAATAATAGACAAAATTTTAATAGTCAAATAGGTAACAATTAAACTATAACAACATAAACATGTCTACCCACATTGTTTCTCATTCCTAATTAGCACTATGAGAATTACAGTATAGGGATGAGTCAATATAGATGATCAAAATCCCATATAGGCATTAGGCCCATCACTATGTTTGTTGGAAAAAACCCACACTCAGATAAAAATTGATTAATTACATCCCAATATCATTTATATCCAAAAATTCCCAATTAATAGTACCAACATGATGGGAATATCAAAAACTCAATTAAAATATATATTTCACATACCATCCCAGCCTACAATCTAAACCTGGAAATCAACCTCACATGTAACATAGATAAAATGGAACTCTTGAAACCCACGGGTATCAAACTAGTTCATATAAATAAACGAAGTCATTAGTAAATTATTAATCCCATTTTAGAAATAATCCACATCCAAATGATACAACATATCAATAATCCCTCAATATAACCATAAAAAGGATCATATAAGAGATGAATTTAACATAAAAATCTAACACCAAATGTTAAATGGAAAATGATGTATGGGGCCACAAAAGAAACTTGAACCTCTTAAAAACATGAGGATTATAATACATCCTGACAATTCCTTCACCTACCATAAAAAGGAACCAAACTAGAAGAAGTATAAACAATATAAAAATAAGGCCTTTTATTTGAATAAATCATAAAAAATGGTATATTCATACTACCATTGTATTCAAATAGGTTTTGATTTATCATTTATATAATTGTCCCACAATGATATCCATGAATATCCATTGTAAAGCATACTGAAAAGATTTTTTTTATAATAAAAGCAATTAATTCTATTTTAGGACATTAGTTAGCTATAAATGAATGATTAAAGATAAAATATCAAATGATAAAGGTATTATGATAATATAATAACTATGGAAAAAATAAAAGTATATATATTTCAGGGGATTCTTATATCACCTTCCTCTTGGAATTTAAACCATAATGGATAAATTCCTTGTGCATGTGCTATGGGAGTGGACGAACCAAAGGTATAATTGTAATAATACATGTCATCATCATTTAGTATAGTTAGTGTTGCAACATGGACCTTGTATGGAGTCCAGGTCAATGAACTTCTATCTTACTAAGCATACATGACATAGTATTCATCCAAGGAACTCAAGGTTCTCATGTGATTTATCCCTTTTTATACTGTATTACTCTAATTTCATCAGAACTAAACCATCACATATTAAGAAACCAATAGATAACCTAATTAATATGGTTTATAATCATTAAAATATCATACAAACCCTAGTATGAAATATCCATATACCAATGCAACACACAATAGAAAAAATTTACATGTATATGAAATATTATATAAAATTTTAAATTATGGCACAACATGAATGCATCTACCATTATTCATTTAATGACCACTTCCCTATTGAAAACCCCAATAAAAGATAATATTAGAACATATTAGAGAAAGAACACACACTATACATACAAACCATGATTAGTTTTTGGAACTAACAAACTCTATGTCGTTATAAAATACATTAGGGAGAAAACTTATAATAGATCGAGGAAAAGACCTTGTTAGAAGAAGAGGATACATATTGAGTTTATCTTGAGGAACTAAGGAAAAATAAAATAAGAAATGGATCATTGAGGGAGTTGTGGAATGGTAGAGTCATCCCTATGGATATGGGGGTTTAATAGTGGAGGAAATGGGGGTTTATAAGAGTTAAATTAGGACCATTTAAACTTGGGAAATGAAAATATTTTTATAAATTGAATATACACAAGGGTTTTCCACATAATTTTCCTACAAAATAACAAACTATGAGGGTTCCTCTATCTAAACTAAGAGAGGAATCACATCATTGGCTTAATAGTTTTAGATTTATTGAACCTAATGTTATAAATATTCTAATACCACATTATAGGACACATAGTTTTCTAGGGATGGAACATGGTTTTTAGGAACCATACACCAATTGTGCACCAAGATTTGTCCCTGTAAAATATTCATTTTTCAAAGTAAAACACTAATGAATGCTAAATAACACCTAGAAGAGATAAAATAATTAAGAAATACATAAAATTGTAACCATTATTTTTATAATAAATGTGGGTTCCATTCATACAAAGAAATCCATATTTTAGGTAATAATTACACATTTTGCTTTTATTTCTATGATACATATTCCATATTTAATACATTATTAGTTTTTGTGGGATATATGATTACCATGGATATATATTATGATTATTTTCATGTAAATAATGTTTATTTAAATAATAAATATGAATTTCTATATTTTACTAGGTTTTTATTCAGATATTACCAATGTTATATTTTTTCTTGAATTCAATGATGTTTCATTAAGATTTTTTTGATACTTTCCACATATTAGCGTTTATGACAAATATATAAAAACCCAATGGAATTTTATATCACATATAATTATTAATATGTTTTCTTTAATTTTATATTTATGATTATATCATAAAAGGTGTTATGATTTAGTTGTTAATAACATGATAAGTATTTATCATCTTAGATCATCTTCGTTGGGATAAAGGGTATGTCCTGCAATATTATTATTATATGAGGTTCCATGAATTACACATGGACATATTCTATAATGTATATCATTATCATCATTATGTTTATAATTTCATTTGATGTTAATATTTAATCGGGATTATGATTTAAATGTGAAAAATATTTATGAGTTAATTCTTTGATATCACTATTAATTGGAACAATTTATCTTTAAAAATCCATTGGATGATTTGTATGATTTATTACATTTATAAAATCGTATATTATTTTATCATCATATAAATTCAATAGTTTTTTATCTTCTAATAACATTTACATCTAATTATTACTCAATGATAATTGAAGGAATGCATTTAATGGAAAGTGACATTATTTTCCATTATATTTTTTAATACATTCATTCTATATCTATATTCTATAAGACGATTTAATTAAATAAAATTACGATGTTCCACTAATTGTTTTGTTTCAATTTTTTCAATTAGTTAATTTTAAAAAATTATTTTAGATTTAATCTTCTCATAAATTTTTCAATGAGGGACTTTTTTTATTTTTACCAAAGTATGAAGAAATTTTTATTAACATACAAGAAATTAGAGGATTTTTGTGAAAAAATGACTATCAATTACATTGATGTGTACAAATTTTTTTAACATGGTTATTTTAAAATAAAATAATTTTCTAAATATTCTCGATATTTTTAGTTTTATTCATAATAAAGGAAAATGTTATTTACCATATTTTCATTCCAATGTTATAAATTCTCTTATAAAGTAAAATATTGTTTACATTATTATACATTGATGATTATTATGACACCCCAGGCTTCCATGGTATGCTTCTCTTTGAATAATACAGTAGCGTGTGTTCTACGCAACTTCGAGATTCTAACACGCCGCGACCAATCAAAGTAGCTGTTATGAATAGTAATACCCAATTTTTGAAATTTTACACATTTTCTCTTATAAAATCGACTTCATTTTTGGATTCGGAATATCTAAATTATCTTAGGATGAAATTTTCGTACTTTTTGGATAACATTTATATTTTGATGAATAGTGAAAATTACTAAATTTTTATTAAAAACAACTTTTTTAAAAGAAATAATTACTAGTGATAAATTATGAATTTGATTGGTTTTAAAGGCACTTCAAGAGTCCTTTTTGGTTCAAACCAAAGGGAGTTACCTAAATTAAAGGTAATTATTTCTCTTAGCTTCTTTTATTTTATTTTACTTCTCCAACCCCTAAACTCTTCTTATTATTATATTTTGTAACAAAACCAGTATCCGAAATATACTAGGATATTGTTATTATAGGTATTATAACTACACTTACACACAACTCCATCTAATTGGTGAAGAACATAATGTTACAGTGGATGGCAACCAAACGCATCACAAAGTGATGATTGTTGAATTATCTCCTACCACCTCTCATGGTTTCCATTATGATGGAACTATAATTAAATATGATATTAATGATATTTATTTTATATATAATCTTCTGTAATTCCATTTTATATCATACCATTATTCGTTTCATGTTGTATATATATACTATAATTTCATTTGAGGAAGTGCGGACTACTACCCCCTCAAAGTGATATGACTCGTTCATACCATACATGGAACGTATAAAGGATGGTGTTAATGAAATTCAGTATCACATTTAAGATATTATATTATGCTAGAATAATAATATACTGATGTATCATTTGGTTTTGATTCCTTTTAAAATTAAAAATGAAATGGAAGTAGCGTTCGTGCGTTCGTACGGATTACCGTCTCCACGAATGCGATGAGATTCATTTCCAAATAATATCCATTCAAGAATAATTATAGATTGATGATTAAAAGTAATGTTTAAGGACTTGATATCATTCTGGATATGAATAATATACAACCTATCAATAACAAACACGGATTACGTAACGAAGCATGTAAAGGAAAACGAATCGGCTAACACCCGGAATGATGATAATACTAAAATATTATTAACAAAGAAATATTAAAAGATCATATATGATATCATATTTATTTATATGATTCTTGTATAATTTAATAAAAATGATTTAACTATTATACAAGAGGCTGACCTACACTCTATCAAGGAAAAATACAAGGTAAGGGGTTTTCATCTCACTCCTTATTCTTGTGAGCTTCGTACTATATTGCCACTATTACCTTTTGTGTGGTGTATGTACTTCCCATAATTGTATTAATTGGGTAATACACTATAGTTTATGTGTATTTACATATTCATTATATGATACCTCTTTCATGGGGTGTATGTTTCGCAAGTTATCAAATTGGTAAGGGTTATTTCACAATCTCTTCATTATCCGAGGTTGTTTATACGTAATTATCTACTAGGACCTCTTTATCATCCACATCCATGTTTCATAAAAATTTATTTCAAAAAATTCTTGATATTTTACAGAATATGAGATAAATTAATTTATACACTTTTATTACTTTTTATAATAAGTTTATAAAGGAATCTTTCCATCGTTTTTCAAACAAGGTCCTTTTTAACCTTTTTGATAGAATTAAGGTAAGAATGACTTTTTTACTTATACGGAGGGTGCAGCTATTTTACACCATTATAAAATCATAGAAGATTACCATACAAGATTATAAAGATATTTTCAAATTATATGTTTTATTTTATAATTATGTGACTTTTAAATGATTTAAAAAAAATAGATATTTCTCTCAAATAGTTTTGATTTCATCTATGTCAACATCCTTTGATGGAATTTAAGCTTATATGAAGTTGATTTATTATGATACAAAAGTTCCATATTGTATTGAAGGTTTTGTGATATGTTTGACTATGGATGTGTTATTTTTATGACATTCACGGTTTATGATGAAAGTATTGACATTTCGTATTCTAGTTTTAATACGAATGTTTATGTTTTATTTCATCCTCTTCTTAAGATGAATGTGTTGGACTAGTATGTTCCGGGTTGGGGACTGGTAAAAGTAAGCCCTCCGGGTAGGGGTCGAGTTATAGCAGACCCTCTGGGTTAGTGTCTAGTAATTAGAGGCACTCCGGGTTGGTTTCTGGTTATTAGAGGCAGTCCGAGTTGGAGTCCAGTTATAGAGGCTCTCCAGGATGGAGTCTGGTTACAAAGGCTCTCCGGGTTGGGTTCCGGTTATAGTTACACCTTAAGTCTTTGCACGAGGCCTTGACATAGAAATTAAGGTTTGGAATTATGCATTTCATGCACTATGAATGTGGTTATTGATATTTCATGTGATTATACGATTACTAGAATATCCATATGAATAAGTAAATGGAATTATTTCATTTTATTTATAACATATTATACTGATGTTCAAGTTTAAAAGGATTTTGTTTTATTTATAAATTTCCTTAAAATTTTATGTTTATTTATGAATGTTTCCTCTATATTTTTATCCTTACTGAGCATCAGATCTCAGCCCTTTCTATGTTTTATTTTTCCCAGGATTCCAAGAAGTGTATTGTGATTGATATGCAGGGTTAATCCAAGGGAATAATTGCATTCATAAAGGATTATTTATGTTGTTTTGTATGTTATAAAGTGTAATGTAACATTCATGTATGTAATCTATGTTCCAAGACTACTAAACCGATCGGTCCTTTGGGACTTGATTCCTTGTAATCATGCCAATGTATAAAAATAATGCACCCACTCTGGGTAATTGGGGTCGGGGTGTTACAATTAATATATGCCACTAGTTATATGATCCTATGATATCAACTATCATATCTCTATATACGGAATATTATGATGTAGGAATTGATTAGAAAATTTTTTTATTCCCATATCTCGATTTAGTCGTAATGAATGTTTTTATGATTATAACAATGAGATGCTTGAAAATAATGATTAATTTCAATGGGATGTTCTATGATTATATGATGAATATTTTATGTCCATGTTTAATATATATGAATCAATTATGATTATTTTCCAGGTGGTCCTTTAATTTAATTTCACTCCAATGCATTGGGAAATGATTATAATCATAATTTGTTAGATGTTACTCTTATGAAAAAGTTGGAATTGACAGAGTATTATTTTACATAATGAGTTTATTCCCACTATGAAATGATATTTCTACTAGTGAACAATCACATAGTATCTTAATGACTATGATTATTCCACACTTTATGAAATCATTTTATGAAATGTTCATATGATAATGATAGGTTCTTATCACCCATGGATATTGATACCTTTATGGTTTATGTCATATGACCATCCATGATCTATGTCCTTGTCATGATTAAGATCTATGAATTTTTTGATAAGAGTATTTATTTTTATTCTCATCTTCTCATACCATTATATTCATTTTATCCTTAAAATGACCATGTATTGATATCCCCCATGGTTAACATTACTGAGCATATAAGGTCACTATTTATTATTTTTTATATTCCTCGTGATATGAAGAATGTTTTTTTGTTATTCATATAAATGGAATTTTTCATAGTTAAATTAATGGGTGATGATGTAGATTTTCTAGAACTATTTTATTATTTTTTATTATTTAAAAATAAACTGTACTTCTATGATTATTAAATAGATCATAATGATTTATAATTAATTATAATATAAAAATATGTATTAATTATATATGTTTTACTCAGGTCGATTCCATATTTACCTAATTTCTTAATGGTGAAACCCCATCCAACTATAATTTTTTATTAAGCCACTATAAGGACAAGTGGGAAACCAAATTTCACACAAAATGACTACGTGCTGAAAGAGCTCACAAAATTGTTAAACACAAGAATAAGGTTATTTGATTCAAATTATATATATATTTCCCAGTGTCTAGTACTAACCTGGGTGTCTGGATCCTCCCTAATAAGTGCTTCAAGGTGATAAATCATTCTGTCCATTATCTGGATGAATTCCTCAAAGGTGATTCTGCATTGGTTGAAGCCTCAGGCGATGATTCAGTCTTGCTCATCTATCCAGGCTTCTTGGTCCTCTGTGGTCTCAGTCTGCAAGCGTCTTTCAAAAATCCTTAAAATCTCATCATTTGATGCGTTTGGATGGATGAATTTTCCAAGCATCTCTTCCTTAGAGTGACAGATGAGCCTTAAACACTCTGCTCCCTATTCCTCTATTACTATTGATTCTCTTCTTGGATCCCCACTTCCCCGCCTTGATGGAATTTTCTTTCCATGCTTCCACATTTCATGGCTGACATGGTTTCCATTGGTTTCGGCATGTGAGAGTAGTCATTGAGCCCCTTGGGTTTTTTCCCCGGAACCACTATGCATTTCCCCGAGTCGCGCTTTCCTTTTTTCCCCTTATTCCTTCTTGGACTGTGGGGACCTTTCCCTTGGAACTGGTCCATTCTGTCAATTGAGAGTTGGCTAAAACTACCATCACCTGAATCCTCATCCCCTTGTGACAATGATTGTTCTTGAATTGCCATGCCTTCAAATCGGGTTTTCACTTCAACCCCTGAACCTTCTTTGAGAGCCCTCGGCCTACCCGAAGAATCCAACTTACCTGCTTTGACCACCAAGTCCTTCTTCTTCTTCCCCTCGCTCCCAGTCATTTGAAATGAGGACTCCTAAATTATCATGTTTGGATCAAGAGAACCCAATATGCTTGCCCCTTCTTGCCTACCTTGATCGTGGAGAGAGCATGTAGCTACATGCAAAAAGTATTTCCCCTACAATGCGTTGACAGATGGTTCATCCTCCTTTCCTAATTCACCCTCATTGTCCTCACTACACAGAAACATGCCATTGGACTACTCATATCCATGACCCATGAATTTAGATTGCTGGTTAGATCCCTCCCATTCCTGACCTTGAGGACCCCCAGGTCCATGGACCTCACTAACACCCTTCACCACACAAATATCAAAAATTCTATCCGAGACCAGATGCTCCACCACATACAAATTCAAGGATAGTTTTTTATCCTTTCCTTCCCCCTAAACTGCCTCTGCTCCATTCTCCTGCAAGGAACTGATCCCCAAATCATTCCTTAACCGAGCTAGGACATCCACAACCCGTGGTAAGGGGGTACTGGCCTCCACATACTTTAGTGCTTTTGGAACCACCAGATAAGTCCACTGCAAAGGCAGACCCTCCTGATGATTGCTTTCTGGTTCCATCCTCAAATCCTCACCTGGACCGAGATGAGCCCCGCCTGGATCTCGTTCCCCTGGATCATCCCCGCACGCCTCTGCAGGCCTATCCAGTCCTGCTCTATCCGGTTGCTGAATCTCACCGGGAATGGCTTGTGCCTGAGAATCTTCTGGTTGGGGAAGTTGCCGAGCCCTTGGAGCATGACGACATCCAGGGACCAAATGTCCTAGATGATGGAAACCCGAGAAAAAAGCAGGCCAAAACTCGAAGACCACCTGCTGTTTCCATCTGAATTCTTCGCCAACTGAAATCCAAAGACACTCTGTATGAGGCTTCGAAACATTGACCTAAACACAGACGTGAGGGTTTCTAGGGTGGAAAACAACATCAGTCCTACTATCCGAATAGAGAAATATACAAACAATGTTCCCTAACATGCTTATTATTTACGGAATCTGAAAAGGAAGCGGCAAATCTGGGAAGCTTACCCACACCGCCGTCGTCGGTTCGTCTCGATTCATGATGGATTCGAAGGACCAGTGAAGGATGTAAAATATGCATCCATTGAGGGTTCGGGGGGTGTTGGAAAAAGCAAAAATAAAATTGCTCTCAGAGGATATATGAACCATCATCTAACGCCGATTGAGAAACCCGACCACCGTGCGGTCTTGATGTCCCCAAGCTTCAAACACGAATCTGTCAAAGGCATCCACCGAAGGGCGGCGAACCCTAAAGCGAGTGACGAGCATCTTACTGAAGAGATCTAAAGCACCATTGAACTCCTTCGTGGACATCGAGAGCTGTGGAAATCCCTTCTGAAGTTCAGGGACCATAGGGAATAATGGAATCATAGGGAAAGGTGGAAGGAGAGTGGGGTTGGTGAAGGGGAGAAAACTCCGGACAATTGCCCCTCCCCCCTCCGGGGAGGGAGGGGTCGGCGTAGCCGCCATTTCCACTAGGGATTCACCATCTACCTCTCTTCGTAGCCACCATCGCCCGAGGTTATACTTGAAGTTTCACTCCTATGGTGACACCCCATAAAAATAATTCATCCCTCCCTAAGGAGCCCCAAATCCACAAAATTGGTGTTTAGGTAATACTAAAGGGACCATATTTTTATCAATTTGTCCCTTGGTAAAATTCATACACCGCATTTCCACCCAAATATATTGGTTATTCATGTTATCTAAAATATTTTATCTCTTCCGTAATCAGGGCCCTAATATTAGAGGTAGTGCATGGAGTCATCCTGGTTAAGGTTGAAGTGCTTAATTCATCATGATTATCAAGACATGAAGCTTATTTAGTATCATTTTAACCATATATATTCCAATAATGAGATGGGTGGTCTCAAGACATTGTTTCATATGTGGGTAGGAATATTTTAATCTCTATCAAACATGTAGAATGCCACTGTTCTTTCTCGGAATCTTTCTCTCTATAAAAACTCTCTCATCTATCACTAGATGTGTAGTGAAACCATTATATGGAATATATATAAGAGTATGAACCTCATCATTTTTATAATACATATAATCTTGCATTCCTTCCATTTCTCCTCCATCATCCATGGGTGGAAAAGGGAGTATATCTTATCATTCACTTATAATTTAGGTTTGAGTCTCACTCGAATATAATTTTGTGATGTGGATTATCTTATGATGTATCTTGTTTCTCACTTCCATGATGACATGCATGGGTTAGAGGCCTATGATAAACTGAACATTAGTACACTCATGATACCTCTTATGTTGGTTCCATAGGTATTACAACTGAACACATTACTCTCTTTGGAAAGGGCCATATTCCATGAAATCTATTGTTCTAAATGTAAACTCAAATGTTTAATCCCATCCACATCATCTGTTATCAAAGATCAAGTGGAATAGATGTCCGCAACGAAATATATTTATCAAAGAATACATAATACTAGTCACACAATATTTAAATGTAAAACAATTATTTATATCATGATTTAAAACTAAAATGTCTGGTCCCTACAGTCGTCATTATAGTATTTTAGATAATCATTGTGGGTTGTGAGTCCAATCCCCAATATGATACATAAGACTCGTTCTTAATGACAATGCCCAATATCTGATAAACTAAATCAGTTCATTTATTCCCACTCCAGGACATATTCCATGTCCATTCACAATCATTTGTCAGGATATATCCATGATGAAATATTTTCGCATCAATAGAGCCATATCACTTCCAATTTTCATCTTTTTTTTTATTTTAGTCCATATATAAAATGATATTATAAAATTTTACAATATTACATTTCCCTATAATTTTAACTGTTAAAAACAAATTAGTATATAAATATAATTTTGGACCCCAAAAATACCTTATAAATATACCCTACACACTAATAATCAAGGATCTATTCGACTAGTTTTCCATTCCGTATGACTTTATGATCTTTAGAATCGATCCTCATCACAAGAACATAAATGGAATGATCTATCACATTATCAGGAACCAACCTATATAACCCTCAATTACCTACATATGGGTTTATAGTAAACTAATTTATTGGTCCCAATTTAATAAATAAGTTCCTAACATCTTCCAGGATTATAATAAATTCTAGATTACATTGATAATGAGGCTTTCAATCAATGAAACATTCCACAATTTATTAACATCCTTTCATGGGGTATCTTTTGGTTTTAGAAATATTACATGGTATGTTTAGTGAATAGAAGATAAATAAATAAGATATTGTTGGATTAATTAGTAAATCCCATCAAAAGGGTGTGGCGAGGTCGACATCCCATTCTATCCGCAAATCAATTTTCTATGAAATCACAAGAAAAGTCATATTGATCGTCTTACTTTAGAATATTGGTATACAATGAATCAAAAGATTATGGGAGAATAAATTATTCAATGAAAATAATAATTATATTAAAAATAGTATTCCTAACAACCTAGTATATCTCTAGAAACATTCATTATTCTCTACATTGAGTGGTCAAGATTCTCTCCATTAACATCAGAAATGATTCTTTTAAGATATGGATTTTAGAATATGAATAAATTATGTTAACAATGGAAACCAATTTCAAATTCCTAAAATTCAAGAATTAAAAAAATTGATTTATTGAATAATTCTCAAAATATATATCCCATTATATTGTATTACATCATCTTTTAATCATATAATATCCTTATTGTAAATGGAATCAGAGACTAATTTTCACTATAATCATTCAAAAAAACATAAACGTCATTATATATAACTAAAAAATGTGATTTACAAATTGAAATAAAGTAATAAAAACTATAATAATTTTATATTCTTAATGAATAAGTCAACCATATTTTATAATTGATAACAAAATACCAAAAAGGAAATGTGAATATAGGGTATTCTATAATGAATCGTTAGTCAAAGCCATGTTGAATTGATTTTTTTTCAACGCTAAAATTTAATTATATATAGATTCATCATTTTTTTAAACATTTACCCTCTCTCCAATAAATTAGTTTAACATAATTTATTTGTGAAACATGATCTTATTATGTCATTTAGATATTTCATTTTTTAAATATAATATTTGAAATGATAAAACAGATCACAAAAATTTCTTTGTGGTTTCTTATTTCTATTAAACATCAAATATTCTGATAGTGGTATGATAATTTACACTTTTAAATTATTTACAATAGAGTTACACATTTCATATAACATTTCTATAACACTTAGAAAACTATCATTTAATAACGTTTCATGATATTCATATTGTTTGTTATTTATAGATATATCATTTACTCAACCTATCATGTACATTTTTTCATGGAATTGTACTCATAATTGTTTCCCCATATTTCTTAGATTTATAGAAATATTAATCATTTTCATGCAATAGTAATGGATGTTTTTTTAGTCCAATAATAGAAGTGTCTTTTACAATTCATGGTAGAATACCTTTTACTATTCATCAAATATTTTCCAAAAAAAATAACTTTTTATTATAAAAACAAGAAAACATATATTTATTATTCTATATATTAGTTCATAGATTTTATATCATATATCATTAAATAGATATTGAGTATTATTGTTCCATTGGTACCACTATTCATTATCAAAATGAATGATATTTTTTCAATTTTTAGAGATATTATCTAGAAAAACTAATCTAAAAGAAACAAGTAGATTTTAACCACTAATTTCTTTTTCATTTAATCAACATAAACTTTAAACAACTTGAGGTAGGTTTAAATAATCATACATGAATTTATATCATATTCCAAAAATCACGAAAAATATTTTAATTCATTTGAAGGAACTAAAATACCCTAGTAAACATTATTTCAATTCATTGAACAATATAATGGCCAACACAGGTCACATTTTATTTCAATTTCTCATTTTTTGACATGTCTCTTTTTGGAATAATAATTATTATATATTTCACACTCATACCTGATAATATTTATCAATACATCAGATTCCAAATTTTCATTTCTAACTATATTTTTTCTTGATAATAGATTTATTAGAAATAATATTTTCTAGAATAGAAGATAAATTTGAATTTCCACTTATAATATACTAATAATCAAATAATTTGTCACTTCTCAAAAAAATTGGGTTTTTTGCAAATAAATTTCCAAATTATAATTTCTTATGGGGGAAAATCTAGTATCAATATTTTTTGAGAACTCAAAAACTTTAAAATCTAATTTATTTAATATGACATCCGATGTAATATATCAAATATTTATAGTATTTTTATAATTTTTAATTGAATTCATTATTTATTCCCAATATTTTTGGGTCTTATAAAAATACAGATTATTATATTCATAATTCATGATCTTCTCCTGAAATCTATTTTTAGTATACATTATCTTTTTAGTCATAATTTCTAATAACATATTTGTAACCACACCAAATCTAGTATCCCAGAGAAAATGACCTATTGAACAATTTGGAACTACATACAAGAAATTGCATTCCAAAATATATAATATATTAGTAAAAATTATTATCTAGGTATATAATTGAATCACACACTATAATTGAAAACATTAAATACATCGCCATAATTTCTTTAAATATTTAATCATTCCCTCTACAATATCCATTCATATCATTTATAGTAAAAATGTATTATTCCTGATTAATTTGAGTCATAAGAAAATGGTAAGCTAATAATCTAAAAAACGGATACGTATTACAGATTATATAATGATTAAATAAAGAATAATTAATATGGAAATGTATTTATGAGAAAATAGGTTTCATTTAATCATCAAATTTACTATAAAATAAATCCATGGATTATACCAATAAACAAATATCATGGATAAAAATAAATTAATTCTCAATGATTGAATGTATAATTATAGATATCATTATATCAAACATCATGAAATCATTACCATATAGTCATTTCAAAAAGACAGTTTGATTGATGGATATGAATATACAACAAAAACCAGTTAATATGGATTTATAATTTCTTTGTCTCATGATAATTGTAGATGAAAATAGGGGATATCTAAAATTGGACCCCGCCAATAACTAAACTAAAATGAGTTCTTTATATATTGAATGATAAATTTAATTCATAAACAACTATAAATATCAATAAATATCTATATTCATAATAGGATAAGAAATATCAATACATATTTAATTAGTCAAATGACATCCATAGAAAAAACATACATTGGTATAAATAGTATATAGTTGATAAAAAGATAATAAATATGAAAAAATGAATATATTTGATTACATGGATGTTATTTTCTTATGAATAATGATCAAAATAAAGTGAATGTATTAGGATAAATTTAATAAAAATATTACTAATTCATAAAATATAACCGTCAATTCCTCAAAAATATAGACATACCGCTAAAATCATTCCCTCTTGAGAAATAAATACAATTTAATGGAAACCATAAATTAATATTTCATTAAACATTTGTGGTTAATAAATACATTGAAAAATATAGATGAACCACAATATTTTAAAGTAGTTATGGATGAGGGAAAAATCATCAATGAAAATTATTTTCAAAGAAAAACATTCATTTTTATTTTTATAAGGCACCATAATAATCACCCATTATAAAAACATTATATTTATTTCATTAAAACCATTTCTAAATGTAATGATAATATAAAATAAATTAAATTGGTAATTTGTGACAGAATTACTTCTAGAAAAAAAATTAAAAATCATTGACAAGGAAGGAAATATACTTGATAAAAAGAGAAGCAAGTAAGATGTTGGGTTATTAGATTGACTTTTGTTCTAATGAGTGGATACGTTTCAGGAAAATACGGAAAATACTTAAATAATCGTATTATATCCTAATATATTATTTTTATATAGTATATATTATATGTTTATTTTAATTAAATACATATGAAATCATAAAACATGCGATTGTAAAATATATTCAAAACTATTTGGAATCATTAAATTTTTAACACCTTAAATGGATCAAAATTAATTATAAATTAAATAATCATTAAAATATGTATTCATGAAATAAAATGGGATGTATGTACACCAGGTAAAATTATATATGTCCATATTAAAAAATGTTCCTTTAGTGAGAGGATAATGAGAATATATCCCTTAAAAAGTGCATATTAAGGATGAGAGAAATTGTCAATGAATTGATTATGTGAAATTTATTTAAATCCTCCCTAATTTTATTAAATAAATTATATTAAAATAATAGGTTATTTCAAACCTAATCATGGAATATCCTATTCAATAAAGTATTAGTATATCCCCTAAATAGAAATTTCGATAATATACAAGTTTCCTTATGATTGGAATTCTTTGAAAGTGAAATGTAATCCTCTATAGTAAATTTGAATCTATTATAGTTATATTCCAGAATCATGTACATAATTATAATATCATATAGGATCTAACTATTAATTTTTTAATCCAATTTATTAAAAAGTATTTATATCCTTATTTTCATTTTTTAACTGTTTCATTGGTCATGAGAATATCGGTTTATATTTTTTAGTTATTTTACATTGTTTAATAATATCAATTATATTAATAATTATATAAATGTTATATACATTAATTATATATAATTATTCGTTCACAAAATTTATAGATTGGGAAATAAATTAAACAACTTGTGGAGATGGTAGGTTGTACATACACATGAACTATATTCTCACATTTCGATGGATAGAAGGAAAGATAATACAATAATAAATCAACATTATAGAGTAATAATTATTTAATATATATAATTTAATTTCATTAAATATATCACTATTACCATCCATGTTTGGTTGAAATTAATAATAGATCACAACATTTTATGCATGTGGTAGTCCACATGTATACACAAGGGATGTTATTGTTCTCCATCATCTTTGAAGGTTTGAATGTATATATGATATTATTGTTCTATAATTATCATTAAGACATAAAAATGATATATATTCATTATTTACATTATTATAACCATTTTAGCAATGTGGTAATGAATTATGAATAACAATACTATATGGAAAAGGTAATTCTTAGAAAATCATGAATGATGTATTCAATTTCCATAGGATAGAAAAGTGATATAAAATAGTTTTAAAATAATCCGCATAACATATAAAAATATTTATGCCACATTATGTAGTATTTTTTGATGGGTGAAACAAAATTAGAAGTAACAATGGAAGATATAAACATGAACGATTCATTAAATATTATTTCCTTTTCTTTAGTGTAATTCTGTTATATCATTTAATAAGGATCCATGTAACAATATTTAAAGAAAAAAACCTATAAATAATTTTTAATGAATTTTAAAAAGAAAAATTGGAATTTTTTTGTTCAAGTAATCCCATGATGGTGTAATGAAAAAAAGTATGGAATTTCATTTTATAATTTAGTATAGGGGATATATTGGAATTAACTAATTTATTAAGATAATACAAGTTAATTTTAATGAAAAAATACTTCAAAATAGACAAAATTATGTTGTAATATTATTGTGTGTAAAAATCCCCTCGTAAATTAATATTTGGAATTTTTTGATCATTTTTTACTCTTCCATATGAGTTTTAAGCCATGTTATTCATTATGAAAATTACCATCATTTTTTTTAATATTTAGGAATCATTAAGTTTATAATAAAAGAAAACATAGTCGGTAGATAGACCTTGGTTTTGATTTTTTTAAATACAAATTATTTGGGGAATTATTTGATTTTTATGAACATTCATCAATTTAATAATATACTATTTATTATAAAATATCATTATTATTTTTGGATGTATATATATATATGTAATATTATAATATATTATGTGGAAAAAAATCCAATATTTCCAAATTGAAATGGATTAAAACAAAAGGAGGACATTGTCATCTTATAACTAAAAAATAAAATTTATATTGGGGTGGCTTCCAGTTTAGAATATATAATTTGGTTTAACACATGGTTGACCAAATTTGACCATAAATTAATTAAATAATTTTTCAAAAATAATGAATTAAAAATATACATATAAGGTGAAAAATTTATCATAAAACGAAAAAGGATGTTTTTTTACAATTTTACATCTTAATTTTCATCTTGATATATTTTTATGATGTTTATGAAATTTTATTCAATAGTTTTAACATCAAATGTTATTGAGAAATTTTTGAATCTGTTTAATAAATTTTAAATTAAATCCATTCTGATTGTAATGAAATTTTAATCTAAACCATTAATACATAAATATTGGATTTTATTGATCTAAAAAATAGTTTGACACTATAACTCAGAAATTAACATTAAATTATTATTTTTAAACTATTTTACCTTGTTTTTCAACTAATTGCACAAGAACTATGTTATCATTTCATAAGAATTTATGGAATTATTTCATCAATGAAATTTTAAAAATATGGACACCATAATTAAAAAAATTATTTTCCAAATAACTATTTATTAAGGAATATATGTTGTTTATCTGTATCACAGAACACTATAGATTATATATCTTTAATGTGACATTTTATAAATTCTATTTTAATTTTATATTATAAAGGTAAAAAACAATGTTATATTGAACAAAGAAATTTTTTATACTTTTTACTGGTTATAAATAAAATACACTCATCCAATTTGATAAAGGAATTAATTTGATTTAATTTTATATCTTATAACATTTGATATAGTTCTAATTATCCCCTTTTTTCTTTATAGTGGGTATAAATATAATCGATTATCATATTAAAAATTACAATAAAGAAAAGGGAACTATTTACCAAATTGGAAATGACATCTTCTAAATATAAAATTTATTTTTCAAGATTAATCCTCTTGAATAGGAAGAAATTCATTTTAATATAAACTATATAAAATATAAAATAATCGTTTTACAAAAAATATTAAGTATAATTAAATTATATTCCAAATTATTGATAAAATGAAGTCAAAATTCCATAAATAATTTATTAATAACATAAATGAACTAATATTACATTTGAAAAATTTTAAAATAAAATGGTACTTTGTAAATTCTTGACATAAAAATACAGTTTTCAATAAAAATATTTATTTTTCACTATCCATTGCAAAATCATCATTTTCAAAATAATATAAAAAATTCACTAGAATATTATTATGAAATGATTATATAATTAATGAAATCATTTTTATAAATTTAATTTATAAAATATCTGCAAATTAATTATAATAGTCTCTCATAAAAAGTAATGAAAACCATTTTTTGATGAAAATGTATCATTGTGAAATATAATGAACTTAATAAAAATTTAAATATTATTCCCTAAAAATTAATCTATATAATTTTATAAATAGTTTCATAAAAAATATATTTCATAATAATTTAGAGTCCTATTCATACCATCCAATTCAATGGCTAGGCTATAATGGTCCTATTTAAATAATAATATATTTTTTAGTTTGTTTGATATATGTTTTTTATGTCTTTTACGCTATAAAACATAGTCTTATATGAAAATATAGCAAAATTATATTCCACATCGCATAAATAAATTATTCCATAATTTTTTTTCTCAATCATAAATGGATTTCTATTTTTTAAAAATCCCAAATTTACTGAGGTATATACACAACATATTTTAAAAATGGAATGCTAGAAATGTAAAGGTCACTTGAAATATAATATATTTGGGTTCCTAGATAAGGAGATCAGTTTTGGGATGTTTAAAATGTCATCATGGATGATAATAACAATATCTAATTACTCATTATAAGATAAATAGTACATGTCCACCAGAACAGTGATGGCCACAAAACTAAAAATCACTTTTGGGTTAAAAGACCATTCATTTGTCAAATAGTTTTAATAGGATTTAACTTTAATTTTTCAATCATTTTTATAATGATGATAAACTATTTTTATGTAATTATTGAGAACATTATATTATGTAATTCATTTATTTCATTCAATTAAATTTCTACAACACCATCCTTTAGTTTTCCTTCACTTAATTCCACTTCATCTATTAATATATGCAACGATTTTTAATTATGAACTTTTAATGCATAAAGTAATACTATTATGTTTTAAAATAAAATAATATCCATCAAAATTTAATGTCCTTCCCACTTTGTAAAAATATTTACCAAAATAAAAATGGTTAGCATACGATATCAAATTTGGAAATATATAATAAAATAATATCTAAATCCTAAAAGAAGCACCAAAAGTTCAGTATAATCCATTCAATTAATAGTTATTTATAAAAATCCAAAAAATAATTTTTATAATATTTAAAACTCAAATTTCAAATAGAGTTGATCACATATTTTTTAGAGCATCTTTATCATTTATCACTGTACAACATAACATAGATCCTAATGTTAGACACCAAATATGATAAGAAATTGTTCATATATTATCTTAAATCATAACCATAACATGAATACCCATAATACATCGATGGAATAATAAATTCTTCATAATCATTCTATAACCATATTTTTATAATAAGATCACATAATTTTGGATATATTCCAGAAATCCAAAAATGATGTACAATTTTGTAATCAAATTATAAATCATTTCTATGTTAATCAATACTTTCTAATAAAATAATATGAATTCCTATAATATATTTATCCCATTAAACAAATACTAACTCAATATAAGTAATATGGTCTATCCTTCCTTTGTATGATTTTTCTCCAAAAATATCACCTTACCCGAAAATAATTTTTATTATTAATTGGTTCTATTCAATGTACACATTTATATCCTTTAAGGTAAAACAAATTCAAGAGAATTATTATATGATTTATAATTACTATTACCATAAAACATTTACACTGAACATATGAAACATTATTATTAAATAAAATTAAATAAACACCCAAATCCATTCCATTTATTTATATAGACCATTTAATTACATGGTCTATGTGTTAACCCTTATATTAGGTGATTGACTATGATAATAAAAATGTTTCCAACACATATGATAGTGAAAAACATATAATACCATTGTATGAAATTTATATAAATATATATAAATCCTCATTTTTCTATGTCATTTACTTGATATATTACTTGTATTCATAAAAATAGAAAAACTTCTCTTTTATATGAGACATTTACTTGAGTTGTTATTCCATCATTCTTGAAATCTAGTTAAAATAATATTTTCTTTACTAGGTAATTAAGAACCAAAAAGTGTCTTTTATAAAGAGTGTCTTGAAACTCAACCATGTAGATAATATTAACAAAGTAATGATATAGATGATAATGAATAATAATAAGGTTTTTCTTTCTATCCATTCATTCATTTGTTTTATCCTAGTGAAAATCCATCCATTTTCCTTGAAATTCATGGTAATCACAATTCATTTTAGTTCCAAACATTGACTGTAACCAAAATTCATAATGTGATAAAAAAATATTCAAAGTGAAAAATCTATAAAAAACCATGATTTATATTTCTAATTCTGGACAAATCAATTTCAATCTGATACACCATATTTTTGTCCAATGTAATTAATGAAGAAAAAATATTAAAATAATTCATAACATTTCATAAATAATATATGAGTTATCACAACAACATCCATTAGGGGTTCCAAAAAGGCACATAGTATGTGCACACTCACTGTGTACTAATATGATGGTTGAGATATGATTGAATAACACTTTTTTAGATTATTTACCCTATATGCATCTATTCCAAAACTATATCAAGTTTAATTTTATATTTATGGAATTATTTCGAGGAAAACAAAAAAAATATAATCCTTATAAAAATATTTATTATATTATTCTAAAATGTGACATATCACAAAAAAATTTCATAGTGTATGTTATCTTAATATTTTTTTTACAAAATTGATTTCCAAATGTTTCTAAAAAAACATGATTTGATACCAAATGTATTAACCTAAAAACCAGTATACCACGTCATAAGTTATATTTTTTATATTGGCACTAGATAAGTGTGATCAGGTCCTAATTTACTAAATAGTTTAGTATTTTTTATGAAATACATATATAATTTAATCTCACATTTAATTACAAAACATTAAATAAAAAATGTTATTTTTATTTAAAGCTACATTATTCTCTATAGAATATCCTTAAATATCATTTATAGTAGTCATTATGGGATCTTATTGAAATGAAATAATAAAAAAGAGCATGCCCACATGCTAAGTAAGGATTACATAGTATTGGTGAAATAATGACAAAACAAGGTACAATTAAGGATTACATATAAATAACTGATAAAAGTTTCAATTTAATAAAAATCATGGTCAAGAAATTCATCCATAGTTTACATAATTTCATCAGAATCATTGATAATAAAAACTTAATTTTACATGATTGAGATGAATAATTTATGATGTAATGATCTCAAACAACATTATATATTAACCATCATTTCCTTGTGACAAGTAAAATTAATTTATGGGAATTTATGATCCAAAAAACCAGTTTAATAAGGATAGAGAATTGGTTTGTCTCCTAAGAACTATAGATATAGATGATGGATCTCTATAATAGGTCCCCACATGTCACATTAGGTGCAATTAATTCTAAATACAAATAATTTTCAATTTTATGCATACTCAAATTCCAATACCAAAAAACATCTATATAGATTGAATGAAAACGAAATATAAATGTTTCCCCAATAAATGCAATAAATACCATAGTAAAAAACCAATTGAATAAACTGTATAGTGTTTTGGTTTTAATATTATCCTAGATAAAAAAATATGGATACTTAATAGCAATCTATTTTCCAATGAATGATGATCATAATAATGTAAATAATCCTTGTAAATTTTAATAGACACAACATTTTAAGAGAATATATAACCATCAATTAATCATAAGTATAGGGTTTTCAGAAAAACATGTCCTCTTAGGAAGTAAATTATATTGATGAAAATCATCAAAATAATATTTCATGAAATATATTTCTTTATAAACTATTGAAACATATATATGAATCTAAATATTATGAAATTATTATTGCGAAAACAAAATCCATTAACACGTTAAAGTAAAAAATAAATCACTCCTTTTGAATTTTTCATTGTAAAAAATTAATATTTTAAAAATAATATAAATATTTTTTTAAGAAATTTATTTTTTTAGAGAACATAACATTTCAAAAAAAACAATTTTTAAAATAGCACTTATGGGAAACATTTTTTTGATAAATATGGACATGGGATAAAAATATACCCAATCAAAATATAAATAAGATTTGTTCTTCATTAAAAAAAATATATTTTAATTATTCAAGAATCAATAAGTTGATTTTTTAATATAAGTTAAATCCATATATATCTTTAATAGAGTAATTTATAAGATGATTATAAAAGATATATTATAATATTCCTTCAACAAAAAATTTAATCAATCACAAAAAATGATATTGAAAATTAAATTTCCCTACCTTTTGAATGTTTAATACTTCTACCATGAAAGATAAAATGAAATAAAATAATAATTACCATTAATAAATAAATTTTCATGAAAAATATATTAATTTTTTTTATATAACTCACATAAAGAAAATAGGTTCACAATAACAAACTTGACTCATGGTAGTGAAAATTGAGGTGAAAACACTGAAAATGATTGCATCATTGAAGTTATAATAAATCAATGAATTTAATATTTTTAAAAAATATATATTAAAAAAATTTGAATTTAAAACATAATATAATCAGGGGAGATTTCAAGCATTATAATGGAACAACATTATAAATATAATAAAATTAAAACTATGTGAATGGGAATTGAGGAAAGAAACACCTTTACCCATTTTCGAATTGCTGTCAAAGTGATCATACCTCCTCTATAAAAAATATCAATTTATTATATTTGAATACCAGATTCATATAGAAACTCATAATATCATAATTTATCAACTTATAATATTTCAACACACATTTATTAATAATTATTTAAATCCGTGTATTTTTGTATTAACCTCTTAATTCATCATGAGAATTAGATTAGGATGTTCATGTCCTAGTACATTGATTGTAGTTATTCCATATTTATAATATTAACCATTATATAAAAATAATATATTAATTATATATATATACTTACATTCATTAGTAAAATTTGAAGATAGAAAAATTAATTACAATATTCTTGAAGATGGTATTCCACATTTACACTTGAACGATGTTGTAATTTTTTTATTGTTGGAACAAAATAGGGGAAAATAAAAAATCACCATATAATAATAAGTATAATATAATATATTTTTCTGTAATATATCATCATTTCTCTCTATGTAAATTGAAAATGAAAAATGGATCACAATAAATCATCGTGGTTGTATTACAAACATACACTTGAGGAATGTTATCATTTTGCAATGCATTGATAGGTAAAAAGGCGGATATGATATTATAATCCAAAAATATCAATAATATGTTTAATATAATACTTATTCATCATTACCTTATTTATATACATCCATGTAATGTGGTCATTAATTGTGAATTACCCCGGTACATGGGGCGAGATGAAATACACATGCCCATGAATTTTTCTTTTATTTTAAATAGATATGGAAAATGGTTTTAAATAATTATTATAAAATGTTATATTTTTAGTTAAAAATAGTTATTATTTTTGAAAGGTACTAAACATTTACATGATATATAAGAAGAAATGATCTGGAATGTGTCTCTAAAGATGATTAAATATTTTTTAGTAAGAATCCTATAGATCTATTCTTAAGGAACCTTGGAATGATCTTTAATGAAAAATTTTTACAAAAAATTATTTATATGAAATTTAGGAATGGAATTTAAAATGGCTTGTTTCATCATGGTTTGTTGCGACGGCCCAACCCTAGTTACGTAGAGTCTGTGCATTATTACATAAAATTGGCATGATCACCAATGATAAAGTCTCAGAAGATCGATTAGTTTAGTAGACTGGATGTACTAGACACATACATAAGTTTTACATTACATTATGAAATAAAAAACAAAATTATGTCTCCTTTGAACACACTCATATCCTATAGCCTATCCCTACAGGTCAATCATAATATACTTCATCACATCCTGGAAAAAATAAAACATAAGAAAGGGGTGAGATCAGATGCTCCGTAAGGACAACAATATTGTGGAAACATTCATAAATAAGAATAATCATTGAAAGAAATGTATAAGACTAAAACATAAGCCTTTTAAAATTAAACATCAGCATAATATGGAAATGATAAATCAAATAATTCCATTTAATTTTTTAAATGGATATTCTACTATTCGAATAATCACATGTAATATCAATATATAATTTCATAATGATGGAATACATAATGTCAGACCACATAACCACATGGTCAAGGCCTCATCCCAAGACTATAAATAAGACTTTGTCAAGGCCTTGTTCCAAGAAACTATTTTGAATCATGAGACCTACAGATGAATTGAGGAGCTATAGTGGGCTCCACCAGTCACTTACTAATTCAAATTCATTCCTCATATGAAAAAGGTTGAAACATTATATAAACATTTGTATTATAAGTAGCATACAAAATGTAAATATTTTAACCAAAAACCATGAATGGTATAAAAATAGCACATCCACATTAAAACATAACTCATTACATACAATATCAAAGATTTTATTATTCTAAATCAACCTCAATCAGGAATAATAATTGATATGTAAATAGATGAAAATAATCAGTAAAACAATTTGAGAAAATATCCCCTTTTTCATGAAAACATTTAAAGGTCTCACTATTTTTCAAGAAGCTGTTAAAAATAAATTTCTGAATTAAAATGTCCCATACTAAATTGAATCTTTTTGAAATAATTTTAATTTTAATACATTCATTTCCATATAAATAAATCTTTAAAAACGTTTTTAAAACATGGACATTAATGAGATAGATTTAGAAGAATATATCTTTAAAGCATTTAAAAAGATATTTGGTCAAAGAGTTCCTGACCCAATGAGAGAGGCTTGAATAAAAATAATTCAGGAGTAACATAAATATATACATTATAATATCATGAAAATAATGGGATTAATGATATAATATTTCAAAAGAAATTATATTCATCGTATAAAAGTGAATTGGTGCCTAACAAAAAAGAAGTCTTAATGGAATGTAAATTTAGACGAAATACCTTATAAAGACCATATCCTTAGATTAAATATTAATCATTGAAATATTTATGTTTGAAGAATATAAATACCTTCAATATTATTGGATATTCAATGTAAATAAATTCGAGTAAATTCTAATATATTCTTGAAAAACAATAACAACGACTTGGATGATTAACTCAATGAATGGAAATTGAGTTACGATTTCCCATAGAAAGTTCATATCAATGAATTGAGAATTTATCAATGGAGTGATTATGTGTATCAAATGTATATATACACAACAGGAGTGTAAATTCCTATATAAATAAATAAACAGTGATTTCACACATAATCTTAGAGTAAAATAATCAATGAAATGTGCGTAAAATCCAATGAGTTGAAATTGAAATTAGAAGTTCCTTTACTGATTTGGAAACTGACAAATCATGCACTCCATGAAAGAAGTATCATAATATAAAAATGTAAATACACATAAATTAATGTATATTACACAAATAATACAATCATGGGTAGTATATACACCAGAAAAAATGAAAACTGTGGCAAATATAGGATGAATCTCATGGGAATAAAAGTGAGATGAAAACCCCTTACCTTGTACTATTTCTTAGTTGAGGTTTTGCTAATATCCTGTGTAATGGTGAAATAAAATTTATTAAATTATACCAGAACCACAAACATAAATATGATATCATATATGATCTTCTATTATTTCTTTGTAAAAGATATTTCAATAGTATCATTGTTTTAGGTATTAACTGATTTGTTTTACTTTATATATTTTGTTATGTAAATCATTTTTATATGGATATGATTTATTTGATTCAAATCCATAATGATATTAAGTTATTAAACATTTTTTAATCATAAAAAATTATTCTTAAATGGGTACGATGTGGAATGAATCTCACCGCGTTCATGGAGGCGGTAATCTGTATGTACGCATGAGTGATAATACCATTCTATTGATAGTCAAATCATATATAATTGGATGGTTATATTATATATATATAATCAATAACATGGTATATTTATTATTTACATAATTGATACTCATTATTATACCCATCCAAATAATGAAGTGTTGAATAACAAATGACACCACGACTTGGAGATGGTAAGTTATACGCATACACGTATGGTGACATTGTCATTCATAGGATTGATAGAATAATGTATATGGTTACCATATTTATAATTACATCACAGTATGCATAAGGTACTATAGATATTATTTTCTTATGGAATCAACAATGAAAGTGTCACGACCCGTCCCAGTGGGGCCCGCATCGCAACTCCCCAAGCCCCCCTCTGATAGGCCAATAACTGGTGACTACCACTGAGTAGGCATATTACTAACATGGGTGGCACTGCCTAAGTTCCTGTACACACACACCCATCTCCATGCCCAAAATTCTGAAATGTAAAAAACTCTATGGAACAAAATTCATGCATACAACTAAACCCAACCAACAGAGTACAAAGGAAAGTAAAGTACTGAAAGTAAACTGGGACAGAATAAAAGCCCACAAAAAACAAGAGTCTGAAGACAAAAAAGTCCAACCTATAAACCCAAATAGGTACTAGGACTGCAGCTCATAGCCATAGGAATACCTCATCATGTGGGGAACTCATAAATATCAGTCCTGTCATGGTCTTCCCTGGACTCAGTCAAAAGGCTGCCCGTCTGTACAGGACACGACATGTGTGGGAAAATCCCGTGTAGAGGTGAGTATAACAATACTCAATAGAATACTCCGAAAACCACAAAGAAATACACAAAAGAAAATCATAGTCTTCTCCACACAATATATGTCTATGAAATATATAATAGGAGAAAACAATGCAGATATACTCTTATTACAAACCCGTAGTCTAGGGACAAGTCACGCAACAGCATACCCCCATTGGGGATTCAGTTCGAAGATTCCACGAAGCAATCATACTTGGAGAACTCACTCCATGAGTCGGATATATTTGATGACGTCCTTTTGAGAAGTACTGTTTGATGGGAAAATTCAGGAAGGATAGATACACTCATTACGAGAGAACACACTCTTGAGTGGGAAATATCATGATAAACAGAAGAGGATCATTTTCAGGGCCTTGGAAGATACCATGACTCATCCGTATTCACCTTCTAGGTAGAGGATCAACGCTCAATGGAGTTGGTCATGTCTATGCATGGCTCTACCTAGTGTCATGAATGGATAGAGTATCTCACTCTAGGCCTCTCGGAGGGATGTCTGACTCTATCTCAGAAAGTCATGCTGAAGAGATCATACTCCTTAGAAAAAAATGATACCTGACCTTCAACAGAATGAGAAAAAGGGTCACTAACCCAAACAAACCATGTCAAAGATACAGTGGACAAGAAGATCAAGCCACATACAGAAAAGTACACTATGTGTAGTAGTGTCACACGCCATGTCTTCTGACCCCAATTACTGCCCGTGTACAACGACCAATGTCACAAGTCTGGTCATCTAAAACGAAATTATATGGCATTTAAAAAAATGATCACATGCCATATCAAGGTATCTGGGGTCCTCCCAGTGTACGCTGGCCATGTGCCCGTACACGGTCTCATCCCATGTACGCCAACCCATGTAATCGACACATGAGGTGGCCCACGCTACGGGCCTCGCCTGGACGTGTGGTGGAGTACACAGTTGTTTACTTCACCTCATGTCCATGTATCCTCTAGATACATGATGAGTACCATGTAGCCGCCTATGCCATGCTGCGTGGAGAGTACATGTCCTGTCCCGAAGTCGTGTAGTTCTTCCCGTGTCTGTGCAATTCCCAAAAAACAAGCTGGGCTTCGGGGAAGGTCCCACATGACATGTGAATAGGGTCACACGTCGTGTGAGACCTGTCTGACACCCCAAAAACTAGTCTCCACTAAGCTGGTCCACACGGCATGTTCTTCGGGATATGCGCCATGTATTCTTAAAATTTCCAGAATCACGAACCTCTATCGTCGAACCTCCCGAGCTGCACCGTTTTTCGATCTGGCTGTTTGATTTCCATGGAAATAAAGGGTTTTGGTCCCCCCAACACCATGAAGATGATTATATTGTTTTCAAGCATCCAATCAGTCCCAAAAACATGTAACGATCCACTCGTGCGAAGAACGCTCGAGGAATGGTCATTCCTGTTCTGGTCTGATTCATTGTCTGCTATCATCGTCGCACCCCCGCTAGGTTGTTGTGACATCAGATCGTCAATTTGGGATCTTTGCATCGCATGACGGGTGTGCAATGATCTTTTTTTCATCTCCCCCTGAAGAACGTGAAGAACGTGTGAGAAAAGAATGTGGGAAGAAATCCAAAAGTAAAAAAAGGAACAAACCTCCTCCCTTGTTCGTCACGTGTTGATCCGCTCCCATTAGTAAGATCAAATGGAGCAGAATCAAACAATAATTTCACATCGATTAAATCCCTGAGATCATCCCAATGATACCCTTTCATAAGAACAAACGAATTTGTGGATCAACCTGTTCGTCAGTTTGTCCGACTTCATCATTTTAATCCAAAACAGGGAAAAGAAAAATTGAAATTACAACCCCTACATCATGAAGGGATTGATTGCTGACGAAGGGGTCGTGTTGTCGTCATCGCCGAGATCCTTTATCTTCATTAGTCCAGTGATTCACATCTTTGAATAGTCATCGTTTTTCACTGATTGTATTCTCTAAATCTCCAATAACTCTCTAAAGTTTCTCTCCACCTTTCGCCAACGATAAATGTTCGATTAACCATTAAAAGGAGGGAACGCGTTTCACCGTTCCACAATGTTGTGTCGCTGTCATTATGATGCGTAATTAATGAGTTAGTGTTGCTGTTTCAGAGTGATTATGGAATGGAATTAATTATAAATGTAGTTTCCCCGCCATTGCGTTGCAGCAGATGTTTCCAAATAAAATAAATAAACTTGTGAATTAATTTAATTTAATTTATTTTACTTTACTAAAAACGTCCTAAAATTAACCTTTTCACTCGACCTACACTGGTCGATGTTAGACCCGTTCATAGGTAAAGTCTTCATCCTGGATGCAACGGTTCCCTCCAAATTTTAATTCGGGAATCCATTCAGATACTGCTACAACTGTACCAAAGTGTTGACTCACTTAACATAAAAAGGTCAAACCACCATTCCAGGCTCACCAGGCCTCGGAATGATTTGTCGTCTCTGTTTCTGGTCTCATAATTATTCCATATCATATTTAAAAATAATATACCAAAAATCTGAGAAATTAAATTCTCTCCACCTTGGGGATTTATGTCCTCGAAAATCCAAAACAAAGCTACTCATTAAGATGAGGGTACTGGGCACGGATCTGAGCCTCCCTCTCCCACATGCATTCCATAAGATTCTCCTGTTTCCACCAGATGCGCACCAAGTCTATCGATTACCTATAAAAGACCCTCTCATTCCAATCCTCGATCTCCACCTAGTACTCAGTAATGGTCACCCCATCCTCGATTTCCAGCTTACCCCAATCGATGACATGTGATGGGTCATGCGCGTACCTACTCAACTACGACACGTGGAAGACATCATGTACCCGATGTAACTATGGAGGTAGAGCTAGGTGGTATGACACCTCGCCAACTCTGCCCCAGTATCTGGAAAGGTCCAATGAACCTCAAAGATAGCTTACCACCCCGGAAAAATCTCTGTATCTTTTGTCAGGGTGAGACCCGAAGGAAGACGTGGTCTCCCTCCTCGAACACCAGAGGTCTCTGTTTCCTATCAGCACAAGACTTCTATCAGATATGTGCAGTCTTCATCTCCTCCTAGATGATATGCACTTTCTCATTGGTAGCCCATACCAACTCTGGACCCATAAGTTCTAACTCTCTGGGGTCGGTCTAGAAAAGCATTGACCAGCAGAGTCTCTTCTATAAAGTCTAGAAAGGTTCCATACTAATGGTGGAGTGGTAGCTGTTGTTTCACGCAAACTCCACTTGTGGTTCGTGTTCCTCCCAACTATGACCAAAGTCCAAGATACATGCCCACATCATATCCTCTAGAACATGAATTTTCCACTACATGTGACCATCAGTCTGGGGATGGAATTCCGTGCTCAAGCGTAGCTGAGTCCCAAAAGCCTCCTGCAATCCCTTCCACAACCAGGATGTAAAGAAGACGTCTCGATTCGAGAATATTATCGAAGGGATTCCATGTAGTTGAACTATCTCCTGCACATAGTGGGATCCCATGCTCTCTATGGATCATTTCTCCCTTATATATAGGAAGTGGGCCGACTTGGTGACTCGGCTAATGATCACTCGGGTGGAATCATGCCTCTTGGACATCTGTGGTAAGCCTGTCATGAAGTCCATCGATATTACATCCCAATTCCACTCTAGAAAAACCAGGGGTGAGCTAATCCCATTTGAACCTGGTGCTTATCCTTCACCTACTGGCATATAAGGAATCGAGAGACATACTCGGCTACTGCCTTCTTAATGCATGACCACCAAAAATGTCGTTGGAGATCCTTGTACATCATTTCCACTCTAGATTGTACCACCAGGGGGATCTATGGAACTCCCTTAGGACATGTTCTTGCTACGCTACGGGTACAACCATGTGTCCTCTAAAAATAAGTACGTTCTTCCCACCTTGCGAATATCCATAAGGAGCATGTCCTGTGGATAACTGAGCATGTGGAACCTCATAGTCAACATCCGCAAGCTATGCCTCCCTATTCATTTTAAGTGTGGAGGGATGACAACCATTGACTACAGGTAAGATGCATCCTCCCTATCTGCAAAGGAAAACTAGAACGTGGCTAACTGCTCTGTCGCCTCACTCAACAGCTGCAAGCTCGACATTCTGCTAAGAGAATCTTCCACCTTGTTCCCCCTCATAGGAGTATAGATGATCTCGAAATCATAATCCTGGTGGAACTCTAGCCAACACCTCTATCTCATATTCAAATCTGTTTGTTAGAAGATGTACCCAAGGCACTTATGGTCAGAGTAGATGATAAACCGCTTGCCAATAAGGTAGTGTCGCCACATCTTCAACATAAAGACTACTACTGCCAACTCGAGATCATGGGGCATATATTTTTTCTCATGTGGCCTATGTCAGCTCAAACCAAAAGCAATCAATGCCAGTCTCTATATCATGACACATCCAATATCGGTTCCTGATGAATCTTAGAAAACTACATACTCAACACCCTCCCCCGGAAACCTCAAGAATGTGGTGCTCTTCAATCTCTGTCTCAACCTCTCTAAATCCTACTGGCACCAATCTATCCATATGAATTGTTTCCCCTTCCTGGTCAAGGATATCATTGGTTCTGATATTCAGGAGAAATCAGTAATTAATCTCCAATATTAACCTACCAACCCAAGGAATCTTCTCAACTCCATCATGTTCTGAGGTGGCTCCCATGCTAACACTGCCTCCACCTTGGATGGGTCCACCGGTACTCCATCTGCTAAGATGACATGTCCTAGAATGTGGACCTCAAAAATCAAAAACTGTCACTTTGAGAGATTCCCATAAAGCTGGTTCTCTTGGAGTATATTTAAACCATCCGCATGTGTCTCATGTGATAATACTATGATTCAAAATATACAAGGATGTCTTCAATGAAGTCCTGTAAAAACCGGTCCATGTACGGTAGGAAGATCCAGTTCCATAGTCTCATTAACACTACAGGGGTGTTTGTCACGCCAAAAGGCATCACCAAGTACTCATAGAGACAATAGGGGCATCTGGATGTCGTCTTCGGTATATCCTCATCCCGTAATCGTAACTGGTGATAACTTGATCTAATGTCAACCTTCGAGAACCATTGTTCCCCTCTTAACTTGTCGAATAGGTCGTCGATTCTCAACAATGGATACTTTCTCCTCACCGTTATCTGATTCAGGACCTGGTAATCCAGGCACAACCTCAAAATTCCATCTGCATTCTTGGAAAATAAGCCTGGGGCTGCCCAGGGTGAAACACTGGGCCTCATAAAACACTTTCTCTTCAAATATTCTAACTGAACCCTCAAATCGCCAAGCTCTGCGGGAGCCGTCCGATATGCTGGTGGGGAAATCAGTGCCATCCCGGGGTGTAAGTCAATGCAGAAGTCAATTTCCCAGTGGGGAGGTAGTCCTGAAACATCTTCTGGAAAGACGTCCTCATACTCTGCCACTACTGTTGGGAACTGAGAGCTCATAACATCTACTGCTTCACGGGTATGGTTAGCCAACTCAAGAGTGATTGGTTGCACCCTCTTATGCATGATCATGTCCTGTGCTTCATGGGACTCCTTTTCTCTGAAAAAATGAAACCTTTCCCCAACACTGCGGACACACCACACTCTTCGCCTAAAACTATCAATCTGGGAATGGACCAAAAATCATGAATCCATACTGAGAATGAGATTGTAAGGCCTCGACACTACCACAAAGAGGTTCCAACCGAAACATTCTCCTCTAAGGGTTAGATCCCACTATTTACAAGGTTGTGTGATTGTCGAGTCTCCTCCTGTAGGTGTATCCAAGCATAAGGATCGAGTCAAAGACTCCTCTAGAATCTCATGGTTTCACAAAAGACATGTGGTGATGGAGAATTACTGGAACTTGATTCTATAAGTATGGAAGCTAAGGTAGAGAAGACACAGATCGCATATCAGATCATCCCTAGAGCCCCTGGGTCGTACGCCTCGACTGCATGCATTTGTCCCCACCCCTGTCCCCCAGCTCCATGAGCCTGATGCGGACATCCTGGGGGTGGTGGTGGAAGTAAATCAAATCATCTCCCACCTCCTTCATCTCTCCTTGCTCTGCTTCCATGTCTTCCACCTAGCGGGTCTGTCTGCACCACTCTCTGCCTCTACCTCGGTGGTCCATCCACCACTTCTCTGTCAGCAGCTCAATGGGTCGGGCAATCCCTAGAGAGATGTCCCCTTCTGTTGCACGAGTTGCACCACTTCTCCCTATGATGACTAGATCCAGCCTGAGAGCCTTGGACTGTTGACTCGCTGTCGTGGTTCCTCCTTTGATGTCTCCCACATCCTGATCCCTATGTCTGACCTCAGTTTCCCGCGGCCATGGTCTCCGGACCTGTCTACCTGCTGCTGACTGTCGGTGGATGTCTTTGCACCGCTAAGAAGCTATCGATCACAAAGGCCCTTCTTGAGTATTCCATCATAAGTTGAAATGCATAGAGTCAGCACAAAAGATCAGATATCTCTTCATAGACCTCGCTTAAAGGTCTGAGAACTAGTGGACAGATCCTTGACCATATCCATCTAGTACCTGGTGAGATTGGTGAACCATGATGAATAGTCATCTATTTCCAAACTTCCCTACTAGAGGGGAAGAAGCTACTGGATGTCCACTTCTCTCAGAATAACAGGGGAGAACTCTTCCCTAAAGAGTCTCTCAAACTCCATCCATGAAAGAGTATCCTCGTTGTGTGTATGTGTGGTCAGACTCCACCATCGTCCTGCCGAACCTTGAAGAAGGCTCGCTCCTAGGATCACCATCTGGTATTCTAGTTTCTTCACAAGATGGAAGACTCTAGTCACCAATTCCAGCCAGTCCTTAGTCACTTGAAGATTGGTCTTTCCTAGGAACCTGAGGGGTCTCTGTCTATGGAACTCATGGAGCGTGCTCAGCCTGTGCCCCTCGTCGGTCGGTACTGCAGGTACCACGGGCTGCTCCACTGGTGGTGTCATAGCAGTGCCCCACCAAGTGGCAACGCCTGGGGAACTAGTCCCTATATTGAAGCCTCATCACTAAGGGGGTCATCATCATGATCACACTGCTGAATCCAAGCTGGTATGCACCGCGGAGGCATCCTGTAAGGAAATAAGGTATACCATTATCAATTAGTATATCTTTATAGCTGACACAAATGACATGGAAAACACAACTCATTCCTATATGATGCATATACCATTATTTTACTTCCATTCAACTATTGTTTCCCTATACTGAGTCGAAAAGCAGGTTAAGTCCTGGTGTATCGATATGTCGGCCACCTGGACCAACAATGGAGTCTCTCACCTGAAATCCGAGCTCGAAACACTTAACATTGTTTCCCCAAACAAATCCCACAGACTCTTGGTCCTAAGGTAGAACCGACCACCTCTGATACCACTCTGTAACGACCAGTCCTAGTGGGGCCCGTGCCATGATTCCCCAAACCTGCCTCTAATAGGCCAGGGCTGGTGACTAGCACCGAGTAGGCATATTACCAACATAAGAGTCATTGCCTAAGTACATGTACACACACACCCATATCAATGCCCAAAATTCTGAAATGTAAAAACCTCTATGGAACAAAATTTATGCATACAACTAAACCCAACCAATATAGTATGACGGAAAGTGATGTACTGAAAGTAAAATGAGCCAGAATACAATCCCACCAAAAACTAGAGTCTAAAAACTACAAAGTCCAACCCATAAACACAAAGAGGTACTGAGAGTGCTTCTCGTAACCATTGGAACACCTCATCCTATGGGGAACTCAGAAAGATTGGTCATGTTCTAGTCTACCCTAGACTTTTTCAAAAGGATGCTCGTCTGCACAAGACACGACACGTGCGGGCAAAGCCTGTGTAGGGGTGAGTATAAAAATACTCAGTAGAGGACCCAAAAAACCACAAAGCAATACCAAAAGGAAAATCATAGTCAGCTCCACACAACATATGTCTATGGAACTTATAATAGGAGAACACAACGCAAATATACTCAGATACCAAACCTGTAGTCTAGGGAAAATTAACGCAACAGCATACCCCAGCTGGAAATTCAGTTCTAATATTCCACAAAGCACTCATTCCGGAAGAACTCACTCCATGAATCTGATAGCTCTGACGATGTTCGTCTGATAAGTACTATTCATCGGGAAAAGTCATGAGAGATAGATACACTTATTATAGGAGAACACACTCCTGAGTGGGAAAGATTATGATTCACCTATGAGGATCACTATCAAGGCCTTGGAGGATATCGTGACTCATCCAGATTCACTTGCTTGGTAGAGGATTGATGGTTGGTGGATTTGGTCACGTCGATGCCTGACTCTACCTAGGGTCATGAATGGATAGACGATCTTAATTCGGGCCTCTCGAAGGGATTCCCGACTCTGTCTCAGAAAGTCCTGCATAAGGGATCATACTCCTGTAGAAGGAAACGATATCTGACCTTTAGGGGAATGAGAAAAAGGGGATCGATCCCAAACGAAACATGTCTAATATATAGTGGAAAAGAAGATCAATCCACATACAGAAAAGTACACGGTGTGTAGAAATGTCACACATCATGTATTCTGACCTTGGGTACTTCTCATGTACAACGGCCCATGTCGCAAGGCTGGTTGTGTAAAACTAAACTACATGGCATGTAAAAAATTAATCACATGTCGTGTCAAGGTATCTGGGGTCCGCCCCGTGTATGCTGGACATGTGCCCGTACACGGTCTCAACCCATGTATGCCAACCCATGTAATTGACACATGGGGTGACCCGTGCTACTGGCCTTTCCTGGATGTGTGGTGGAGTACATGGTGGTATACTCCAGCTCATTTCATTGTATCCTCTAGATACACGCCGAGTTTCGCGTTTCCACCTCTGCCATGCTGCATAGAGAGTATACATCATGTCGTGAAGCCGTGTAGTTCTTATCATGTCTGTGTAATTCCCAAAACACACACTCAACTTCAGGGAAGGTCCAACACGCCGCGTGAATGGGGTCATACACCATGTGATACCTGTCTGACACTTGAAACCCTATCCACTGCTGAGCCAGTCCACATGACGTGTTCTTTGGGATACGCACCATGGATTCTGGAAATTTTCAGAATTGCAAACCTCCTTCATCGTGCATCCTGAGTTGCCCCATTTTGTAATCTGGTCATCTAATCTCCATGGACATAAAGAGTTTTGGTCGCCCCGACACCATGAAGATGATTCCATTGTATTCGGGTCTCTGATCGGTCCAAAAAACGTGTAACGATCCACCCACATGAAGAACACTCAAATAATGGTATTTCCTGATCCGGTTCGATTCATCCTTTGCTATAGTCGTCGCACCCCTACTAGGTCGTTGTGATGTCGGATCAACAATTTGGGTTTATTGTATCACAAGACGGGTGCACAACAATCCATTTTTTATTACCCCATGAAAAACGAGATGAACGTGTGAGAAATGAATCTGGGAAGAAATAAAAAAGAAAATCGAGGAACGAACCTCTACCGTCATTCATCACGGTGTTGATCCGCTCCCATTAGTAGGATCTAACAGAGAAAAATCAAACAATAATTTAACATAGATTAATTACCTGAGATCTACCTGATAAAACCCTCTGACAATAATTCATTAATTCATGGATCAACTTTTTTGTGGGTTGGTCTGTGTTTGTCATTTTAATCCAAAACGGGGAAAAGAAGAATTGAAATAACAACCCCTACCTCAAGAAGGGATCGATCGATGACGAAGGGGTCATGCTATCATCGTCATCAAGATCATTTAACTTAGTTTGTGTAGTAATTCACATCTTTGATTCTTCATCGTTTTGTCACCAAGAATTTTCTCCAAATCTCCAAGGATTCTCCAGAGTTTCTCTCCACCTTCTGCCAACGAGCAATGTTCGATTAACTATTAAAAGGAGGGAACTGGTTTCATCGTTCTGCTACGCTGAGTCACTATTGTTATGCTGTGGAATTAATTAGTCAACATTTCTGTTTCATAGTTAATATGGCATGGAATTAATTATCGAAAAAGCTACCTCATCGTTGCGCTGCATAGGATGTTTCCAAATAAAATAAATAAAATTGCGAATTAATTTAATTTAATTTATTTTACTTTGCTTAAAACCACCAAAAATTAACTTTTTCCCTCAACATGTGCCGGTCGATGTTAGACCCGTTTATAGGTAAATTATTCGTCCTGGATGTAATGGTGCCCTAAGATTTTTAATCATGGCATCCGTTCATAAACTTCCACAACAGCGCACATGTGTCCACTCAATTAACTTTAAAAGTTCAAACCACCATTCTGAGCTCACCGGGACTCAGAATGGTGTGCCGTCTCTATGTATGGTCTCGTAATAATTTCATATAATATTTATAAATAATATACATAAAATCCAAGACATTAAAAAAATAGGAATTGGAAGAAGAAAAGATCTTTGAAAGAGGTGATGAAATTATTACCTCTTCTTTGGGTTCTTCCTTTCTATTTGATCAAAGGGCTCCTTAGGATGGATTTTTGATCAAATTAAGGAATCCAGGATTATTTGACGGTATTTTGGAGAATATTTGAGTAGGGTTTGGCTGAGGAAAATGGCTATGGAGTTGTGATTTTGAGAGAAGGTGATGTACCTTTTTATAAGAGAGGGGAGGGTCACTTTAGGAAAATCTTGAAATATTAATTTATTATACAATCATATTCAGTTTATAATGGTTCCAAAAGAATTTATTTCAAAGATATGTTGGGGAAGGTTTTGAAACCTCTATAACAATAGTTTTATATAGGTTTAGGTCACTATATTGACCTTATCGTTTATAATTAACTCTTAGTTATATTGTTTTACTTTAACCATTTATTCTTGTATTATTATAATAAATGGTTAATAAACATACTATAAATAGCCAAGAGAACCCCAAGTAGTTCATTAATAAAATATATATTTTTATATGAGTCCTTTTACATAAAGTTATATTTTTATGTATATTATTTCATTTAATAATATAATATTTGTTTTGAAAATGCATTTATGTCAATTTTGGTAATATTTATAATTTGGTTTTTGTGAAAGTCATAAAAAATTGATTACATCGAACCAAATATATTAAATAAATCCTAACATGTCATATTAACATAGAAAATTTATTTAATGCCTCAAAATCCTAAATTTAAATTTATTTTGATATTTATAATATCAATTATTTTAATAATCCATTAATTTGGTAATTACTACAGCATAATTGTTTCATAAATAAATTTAATTATTTAGTGTGTAAAAATTATAAATAAAATACCATTATATAGGATATATTTTTAGATTTATAATGAATATTTATAGTTGAATTTATCATATGTGGAACCCTATATTAAAAATGGTTTAGTTATTAAACATTGAATTTAACACTTTTTACTCTTCATTAAATAAATTAATAATAAATGTCTTAATCTAATCCAAGTGAACCAAAAATATCATATTGTATTAATAAGGTTTATTTTTGTCAAAATACACTTATCTAATATAATTATGACTTGTGTGAGGGTAATTATAATATCAATTTTACTTTTAATTACCCTATTTACTTTTAACCATGGTAATTAAAATTCAAAAGTTACTATTCACCAAAAAAAAATATTGTCATCATATTGAACCACATTTTACATAATTATGTCAACCGTGTCTCTCATAATTTTTTAATTCAATTCACAGAAGTAGTAAAATTACATTTTATTCAAATGTGCAAATGTGCCTAGAAGGAGGGTAAAAGACGTTAAAATGTTCAATTATATATATTACATCTAATTTAATTATAAAATGACTTCGATGAATTAAATTGGACAATTATAGATTTTATGTATAAATTTTTACTTTAAAATATATTTAAATTAAAATAATTGTTTAAATAAAATGTCATCTTCAAATAATAATGTAGTGTTTTTCAATATTCATCAAAAATCGAATGTTTTTAGAAAAATACCATAAATTCAACTGAAGATAATTTTGATATTCGGGATTCAAAAAAGATGTCTATTTTACCAAATTCTAAATATAGAATTTTTATTAATTATTTTTAAAGAAATATTCCCGTTGTCAAAACCAGAAAGTGGTTTTTGAGAAGTAAAATCTATAAATAGATTGATATGTGTTTATGTCCAATTTTGATGTAAAAATTCATCCAATGAAAAAAATTGGATTAAATGATAAAAATATAATCTAATTATAGTTCAAAACCTTTCAAATTTAAAGTATAACACTATAAATTATTTTGATTTAAAAAGTTGTTTTCCATTACAATATAGTATTTTTCAATATTCATCAAAATATGAAAGTTATCTGAAAAGCACCGAAATTTTATTGAAATTAAATTTTTATGTCCCAATTATAAAGAAGTTTATTTTTTAAAATAGAATATATATAAGTGTCAAATATTGGATTTAAAAAGGTTTCTCTATTAAAAGGCGGTAAAATTTCTTTTTTTCAAAAATACTTCTTTTATCTAAAAAAATGAATTGGTTTTTATATTATGTGTAAGAAACACAAAATATGGATGTTAAAATTATATAGAGTATATAAAATTAAGAATTCAGTTAATATTACTCATAACAGTTTTTTGAATGGCTAGTTTGGTAAGTCGTGGTGCGCTTGAACTCGGTGTTGCATGTAGCACAAGCTATTGAATTACATTAAAAAATAACTTACTATGAAATCATGGGGTGTTACATTTTCCATGGTATTTTAAGGAATAGAGAGAAGGTGTTTTTTTTTCTATGTAATGGTTTCATCACACATTGAATTATAGAAAGTATGAAGTCAATCTAAATTATTAATCTGGAAAAAGATACCCCAAAAACATTTTATTCAAAGATAATATGTTTATGATCCTAAATAATATCATCCATTAAAATATTTATAGGATTTGACTAATTTTTAACCATTTTATAATATTATTTACCCCCATAAACCCTTTTTAAAATTACATTATTATCTAATTTTTTTACTCCTTAGTGGTTATGAAAGATTTTATAATGTACAAGTGACCCAAAATGCACCATCATTTTAATTCCAACAATATCAATTTTACGTTTTTCAAGATATGTTCTTTTTCAATTTTAATCATTTCAAAAAAAAGTTACTATAAAATATCATTTTATGAATTTTCCAAAATGAACGAAATATATAATATAATATGTGTCTTTCTTATGTAAAATGGATATAAAATGACTTGTATTTTATGTTAAGGGAGACATTTTCTTATTATTATTAGTGAAACAAATATATTCAATTTTATATTACATTTTATACTATGTCATTTATTTTTACCCTTTGGGTAAAAAAATTTCAACATAATTGTGTTATTGACCTTTTCAATATTGAAGGATTGTAATTTTACCTATATGATTAAAAGTGAATAATTAATATTAAATTTATGAGACGTTTGACTAGTTATCATGATAATCATCCACATGGAATTTTTTTATTGGTAATTAATATAAAAAAATTATTTAACGTAAAATATCATTATTGTCAATTTGGAAACTATTCCACTAATTTGGAATTAAAATCACGATAATAGTAATGGAATTCAATTATAAAACATTCATACATAAATAATATATTATATTGGTTTATAAATTTATTTGGATCAATATAAATCTATAGTCAACCCTACTTTTCCTACATAAATTTTATATCTTAAAATAGGATTATTCATTTAATTCCATAACGATCTATTTTGGCATCGTATATTTCAGAACCAATGGAAATTGGAGTACATAATCAACAATTTCAGAAGAGATATATATAACATAATACATAGATCTAAATAAATATAATCATTCTTATACATGTCAATATTTATACATTTATTCATAATTTTAGGAAATGAAACATAAGAAAGGGAGCTCTCAGATGTCCAATAAGGGTAAAAAAGGGATATATTTATAATCACATAACAGTAACAAGATCATAAAGGTTTTTTATCATGAGAATAAAATTTGAAAACAATACCCTAAATATAATAGATCATAACATTGAGCCATGAAATAAATCATTGAAACTCATAAGGGAAAATTCAATAACTGATCAAAGAACATGAACCATGAGAGCATAAAGTGGGTTTAAGTCATATATTTGTTGAATAAACATTATAAAAGAAAATAATATCCTTATTAGTGAAGGATTACATCCAATAACGTAATAGTGGGTTGGTTTCACTCCCTATGGAAATGTATAATTCATGTTTCCCTCCCAATACTATCAAGTGGACATAGTACCATAATAAACAGCATTAACTACCCATTCCAGTAATGTCTATCTCAGGGGATACCCATCTGTAACCAAGTAAATGAAAGGATATATAATTCAGTTACAAACCATCACATAATAAAATTACTTCAGATGTGTTCCATAAGATCATAAAACATTCATCATATCATAACCATTTAAAATAAATGGGTTCCAAAAAAATTACATTAGGATATATCCTGTGGATAAGAAACAATTTTCATATAAAATTTGTAAATTCCTAAAAACATAACTCATGAAAAAGAAATGTGTTTAATTAAAATATTTTTATTGTACTCAAAAAGACTATTTATTGAAATTACAAGGATTTAATTATTAGATTATATAATAGGTAAATGTTATTAAACATAAAAAAATGTAATCTGATTTTGAAATATCATTTAAATGATCACATGTAACATTTCATGGTGAAAATATCATTTCCACCTCAAAAACATAAATAAATTAATTAATTTCTGATAATTTAAAAAAATTAATTGATTAAATATGTTCTTTGAAATTTTTAAATGATTCATCAAATAATTGAGTTCTCATGATGACAAAAGTTACTATTAATTCAATGTATGTTATAAACCCATTCACATTTTCGATAAAAATTAAATAGTACCTCATTAAAATAAATGAATGGAAGGATCATTTTAATTCATTTTAAAAACAAAAATTAAAAAATTATTATATTTAACAATAATATATGACAATTAAATTCTTTCATTAAAACATTATTAGAAACCTGGATATGGAATAAAATATTTTTTTGACCAATGTGAATCATAGAATCAGGTTTCCTTAAAAAATTTCATTTGGATTACTGAGTATATAATGTTATGAACGAGATATTCAAACATTAAATCACAATAAATTAACATAAGATAACAATATTTTTGAGTTTAGTGTGATATATGTCATAATACTTCATTATGGGAAAATTTATCATACAAAATCATGATAAACAATGAGATTGTAACATAAATCAATTACCACTCTCTTATTTATTGAATAATTAGTTCCATGAATGAATAATAAAATTATATATCTAATTTCAATAAAATAATAATATTAATGATATAAAAAGTCAAATGGAATGTATATACACCTCATGAAATATGATAGGGGTATAACATAACATATGTCTCAAAGTAGTCAATTTGGGATGATAACCACTTACCAATTTACTAATATCTAAATAAAAACCACATGAAAGAGGGAATAACATATATATGTTTAATAAAATTAAATTTCATGAAAATAATAATACAATAAAATCATTGTATTTTTATACACCATGTAAAATAATCAATTTCTGAATATGGATTGTGTCTCATAGATGTAAAAGTGAGTTAAAAACCCATTACATCATGTCTGAAATCAATAGTATGTTTTCAAAAATTCTAAATAATAAATTTAAATATATCATTAATCAATTATTTAAACATAATAACATATATCATACCAATAATGATTTACTTATTTCATTTTATCACCCATTTATTGACAATTATTTTCTAGAATCACTATTCTATGTGTTTACAGCTATGATTTTCATGATTATATCATTTTGGTTCATTCAGTACTTGTAAATAAATCAATGTTCCATAATCTACATAATTTTAATAGTGAATAAAATATCTTATATTTTAAATAAATTTTATTTTTTTAATCCATATAAGTTTTGGATTGAAAAAATAATTACATAGCGTTGAGTCAATAAGGATTCCTTATTACTTTTCCATTCCTACATGTTTTGAAAATCGCAATCACTCTATCTTAAGGCAAAATGTATTTTATCTTAATAAGGAAAATTTTACTCCCTTAAGGAAAATTTTCTTCCTCAAGTAAATTTTCTCCTTACCCAGTTTTTCTTTCATAAGGGAAATTTTCCATACCAAAGGAAAACGTATCCTTACCATGTTCACATTGTTCTTATTATAATTTCTTTTAGTATTACTCATTTTATTTCTAAGTGAACAATTCAGTTTCATATCTAAAACCTTAGAATCCTGTAAGTACTTGAATATAGAGAATTCTTTTTTAGGATCTGAATTCAGGTTTCGAATTCTGTGAATTCAAACTCTGAACATTCCGAGTTCAGACTCTGAATTCTCTAAATTTAGACTTCGAAATTTCTGAGTACATACTATGATTTCTATGAATTTATAATCCAATCTTTCTGAGTTCAGTATCCTGATTCTTAGAATTCAGACTTTTAATTCTTATGAATTCAGACTCTGAGTTCTCTGAATTCAGACTCCGAATTCTATGAATTCAGTCTCCGAATAATTATGAATTCAGACTCCAAATTTCCATGAAATTTAGAATTCGTAATTCTATAGAATTCCGGTTTAGAATTCTTTGAAAAACAAAATCTAAATATTCATGTATTATAGACACCGTATAGTTTTTGATTAAACTCTGAGCTTTTATTTTCCTTAGACTGTGATAAATGAATTTTCTTAAGAAACCATATTTTACATATCCTTGTTATGGTTATGAAATGATGTCATACATCCTATTTCTAACCAACAGTTGATTGAGTGACACCTGTTCATGTCCCTCCGAGATTAAAGGAAAAAAATGACCATTGGAGGAGGGAGATGACTGTTGGAGATGTGCATATAAATAGGAGCTCATTTGAAAGAGCTCATAAATTTGATGATACTGTTCTACAATTCTAGAGATTACACGCTTTTGAAGTGATTTCTAGAGAGATAGGATCTCATGCTTAGTGCATACTGAACATCTTGTTCAGATTGCTTTGGGAGACTCTGAATGTTGCTGAGTACATTAGAGGGCTTTCGGGGATTGGAAGACAGAGATGCCAACTAACTTAAAGTTCGAGGACTTACATGGTGAAGAAGACATAGGTGCCGACTACCTTGATGTTGAGGTCTTGTGGGGATATCAAGATATACTCTGATATTCTTATCAAGGGCTTACCCTGGTTTGGTTAAGAAATACTTTCTTAAATGTATAAATCAGGGGCCCTTTATCCAAGGTTGTTGGATACCCTAATCTTTGGGTTAAAAGATTTCGTACTTCTTACTTGTACTATTTCAAGTTTTTTTCCTCTACATTTTTATTGTTATGGAATGTATAACTACCTTATAATTGCTAGTTTTTGTATACTCTGATTAATAATATTTTATACGCTTTAAGGTAGAATCATTACATTGTGAACTTTTCTTATGTTTCATTTCTGGAACCATATATCCGGAACCTGAATTTTTGAAACCATATTTCCAGAACCTAGATTGTTTGTAGAAATAATAGGTCTTGTGAATTTTACTAGATTAACCTTATTAAAAGTTGTTTTCTTTAAAGATTAAAACTAAAGTTTTATACCAACTTTAAAGGTTCCAAAGAAAATTATAAAGTATTCAATTCACCCCCACTTGTATATTGAGCATCTACATTCATCATTTCGATCCTATAATTGGTATCATAACAGGTATCTGAAATACTTATATCCACATATAAGTTTTAATGATTAGTTTTCATTGTTAACAATATTTTCCTTGCTTAGGAACATTTTACTTGTTTACAAACTATTATTATTAACAGAGTTTTTGAGAAAAGATTTTTTCTCTTAAGATGGCAGGAATAAATGTTGGTTCCATAGACAACCTGAATCCCACGAGACCACCTATTACTGATGGGAATGATTATGAATATTAGAGAGATCATATGAAGACTTTTATTTTTAACACTATAGTAGATAACATTTTCATGCTTACTGAAGGTTATAAAATCCCTGACAAGGAGGTTAGTACTTTCACCAACCAAGAAAATCATGAATATCAACTAAAATATAAGGTATAAAATACTTATCTTTGTTCTATGACTGGAAATATATATATCCAGATTTCATATTGTGAATTAGAAAATTATATTTGGAAGAATCTTGAGGTAACTAACTTTGAAACTTCAAAAGTTATTGAAACTTGAAGTTCCACGCTCAGAGCTAAATATCATGGTTTCTACATTCCTTATGTAGAACCCATATGTAAGGTACAAAAAGGATTCATGAATATTGTTAATAGTTTACAATCTATGGGTGAGAAAGGATTAGACGATGAAGCTCTTGAGGAAAAGATCATAGACATCATGACCTATGAATGGGAATCTAAGAGGACAACTATATATTAGAATAGAAAAGTTACAAATATTTTTCTTGATGAAAATTTTGGAAATCTTCTTCAATATAATACCAGAATGAAGATAGATGATGATAATATTATGAAGAATAATGGAAATGGCATTGTTTCTTTTACAACAACTTCAAATCATATTAAAGCCAGAACTCCTGAGAGAGACTCTAGATCTAAATCTAAGATGGTTGTTATTCAATATAAATCTAGTGGAAGTGAATCATCAGAAAATGAAATAGCCAATCCTTCTTGAAGGATGAAAAAGATTGTTAGAAAGAATAACTTTCAATCTAGATATAGGAAGGAAGAAAGGAAAGACAGTAATGTCTCTGAAGTCACTAGTTATGAATGTACAAGAGAAGGGAATATAAGACCTGATTGTCCTATTCTTAAGAAAAAGGATATAATGGAAAATCATTCTGATAGAAATAAAAATATATACTACAAAGCTAATCCTAAGAATGTCTTGAAAGCTAATGACACCGGGAGTGCCAGTGGTGGTGACTCTTCTAAAGAATATTTAGAGTACATGTCTTCTGGAAAAAAGAATATTGTCTTGCTTTCCAAGCTACCTATTGAAAGTCATTGTTTAATGGATAGGGTACACAATACTGAATCCATCACCAATGTATCCCTGAATGCTAAATATAGTGATAGTAAACACTATGAATCCTCGGATGAAGAATCTTATTCTGATGAAGATTATAATTTTCCTACATCTGATGAATATTCTATATTTGTTAAACTTCTTCAGATTGAAAATTCTAAACTCAATAAAAAGCATGATAAGGAAAAATATCGAAATAATATTCTTACTATGGAAATATCAGATCTTTCTAAAGATATTGATAAGAATTTTTTTTATTTTGAATGCATTTAAAAAAAACCTTGTAGAAGTTAATTATGAGAACGATAAACTCTATAAGGATCATGAAAATTTAATTTATAGGAAATATATTTTAGTGACTAGCTCTAGTTCTGAAACTAATGATTTTGAGGATAAAAACATAGTTATTAAACTAAAGTCTGAAATATTTTCCCTGATGAAGTGTTTGTCAGACTTTACATTAGGTAAAGTAAATTTTAATAAATGTATTATCAAATTAGACCTATATGGAATAATTCTATATTTGGTTAATACTAATTCAAACCTGATTTTTAGTGACAATTATTTTGTTCCTCAAAGTGCTCTTTTCTGCACTAAATGTCAGTGTTGTGGAAATTGGGAAAAAATTTGTTCTTTGAACAAAACCCAGTCTTTTGGTTTTCATAATGATTATTTTCCTATGAAATCGTGGACACCTAATATTTTTCTTTCTGAAATTTCTGGATCCAATAATGTTTGTGTTCCGAAAGTCTAACATTCTTATTTTTAATTAAAATAAGGAATGTACCAACAACAATACTTGGTACATTTATAGTGGATGTTCCCGGTATATGACTGGTAACAGAAATTTCTTTGAAAATATTATCAAGACGAAATGAAGAAATGTAAATTTCGGGCATAATGCCTAGGGAGAAATTATTGGTATAGGTAACATTTTGTTTCTTAGAAAAACATTGATTTAAAATGTTTTATTTGTTAAAGGTCTTAAGAACAACCTCATTAGCATAAGTCAATTATGTGATAAATGTTACCTTCTGAATTTTATAAATGATAAGTTCATAGTACATAATTCCAAGGAAGAGTTTATTAATTATGCCAATAGTCAAGAGAATTTATACACACTAAACATACAAGACCTTAGGATCCAGGATCTACCTTGTCTTAGTGAAATGGATGATCATTCTTGGTTATGGCATAAGAGGTTAGGACACTGTAACATTAAGAACCTATGAAAACTCTCTAAGAAAAGACTATTTAAGGATCTACCAGAGATTAGATATGAATCTTCAAAATATTTTGATCCTTGTCAATATGGAATGTGACATAAATCAAATATTAAATCAATTGGTGAAGTCTCAACACCTGATGCATTATAGTTAGTGCATATAGATTTTTTTGGACCAACACAAACTAGATGCATTGGAGGTAAATATTATGTATTTGTCTTCGTTTATGATTACACCAGAATTAAATTGGTCTATTTTCTAGATAATAAATCTAAATCATTTTCTTATTTAAAATGCATTAGATCCCAAGTTAAAAATGAGAAAAATCTTCCTTTGATAACTATTCATAGTGATCGTGGAGGTGAATTTCAAAATTCTGATTTTGAAACTTTTTGTTGTATTAAAGGCATTACTCATAACTTCTCAGCACCCAGAACACCTCAATTAAATGGTGTTGTTAAAAGAAGAAATATAATTCTTCAAGATATAACAAGAACCATGTTTGGTGAATATTCAATAGCCAAACAATTATGGGTGGAATCTATAATTACTACTTGTTATTCTATAAATAGAGTTTTGATTAGACATTTTCTTAACAAAACCCTTTATGAGTTATGGAATGTTAGGAAATTTAGTCTTTCCTACTTCAAGGTATTTTTATTCAAAGTATTCATTATGAATACTAATGATAATCTTCACAAATTCACACCAAAATCTGTTGAAGAAATTTTCTTAGGCTACTCCAGAACATGTAAGGCCTATAGAGTTTTTAATAAAAAAACAATTTTACTTTAGAAGAAACAGTACATGTCAAATTTGATGAAACAGATCTGTTTGTTTTTAAACAACCCCAACCTACATCTTCAGATGTGTTTTCAAAAACTAATAATTAACCCATGTTAAAAGATTCTTCTGATAAGGATAATGATCAATAAGGTATTTCTGAAACATTTATCCCGGAAAATTTCCTACCCAATGTTGATGAACAAGTTTTACAAAACACAAATCAGTTGTTTCTTAAAAATTGTCCGAGTGATCGTATCATTAGTGATGTAAATCAACCTGTAAGGACTAGATTTTACATAAGGAATGAAGTAGAAGATCTAGAATTTAATTCCCTATTAGAACCAAAATGCCCTGATGACACTTTAGGTGATGATGATTGGATAAAAGCTATGCAAAATGAGCTAAATGAATTAGAAAGGAATAATGTCTAGGCCTTGGTTGAATGACCTACGGAATATTCTGTTATTGGAGTAAAATGGGTCTTCAAAAATAAGTGTGATGAAAATGGAAACATAGAAATAAATAAATGTAGATTGTTTTCTAAAGTTTGTAATCAACAAGAAGGAATAGACTATGAAGAAACCTATGCTCTAGTGTCTAGACATGAATCTATTCGTATTCAACTTTCCTTTGTAGCATACTTCAATTTCAAACTTTTTCAAATGGATGTAAAATGTGCATTCCATAATGGTTTCATACAATAGGATGTTTTTGTTGAACAAACTCCTGTTTTTGAAGATTCAAAACATCCTGAACATGTTTACAAACATACCAAGGCTTTGTATGGACTTAAAGAAGCTCCTAGAGCCTTGTATGATAGACTAACAACATTTTTGCTTCAAAATAATTATGTCAAGCGAAATGATGATCCAACCCTTTCTATAAATAATGATAAGAAAAATGTTTTGATCATTCAAATTTATGTTGATGACATTATATTTGGTTCAACTCAGAAATCTTTAACTGATTTCTTTGCTGATCTAATGAAATCTGTGTTTGAAATGTGTATGATGGATGAGTTAACATTTTTTTAGGTTTTCAAATTTCTCAAAAACTATAAGGAACGTACATATCTCAATATAAGTATATTAAATATATTCTTAAAAAGTATGGATATGAAAACACTAATAGTATTAGTACTCCCATTGGAACCTCAAACTCACTTGATCTTGATAAAGCTGGGAAACCAGTGGATCAAACATCATTTAGAGGTATGATAGGATGTTTAATTTACTTGATAGCTAGTTATCCAGACTTAATGTTTTTAGTATGCTTATGTGCATGATATCAATATAATCCAAAGGAATATCATTTAAAGGCTATGAAAATGATTTTTCTTTACTTAAAGGGAACCATGCGTCTAGGATTCTTTTATACTTCTAGAAATGATTTTGTTTTAAAAAAATTCAGATGCTGACTTTGGTGGATATAGAATCGATAGGAAAAGAACATCTGGATATTGTAATTTCTTAGGAGATTAATTAGATTCTTGGTCATGAAAAAAGCAACACTGAGTAGCACTTTCCACTACTGAAGTTGATTATGGAGCAGCTGGATGTTGTTGTGCTCAAGTGTTGTGGATGCAACACACACTCACATACTATGTTATGAGTTTTACCAAAACACAAATTTTGTGTGATAAAACTTGTGCCATTTCCCTATATAAAAACCTTGAACATCACTCTTGTAAAAAACACAAAGATATTAAGAATCAATTTCTTAGGGATCACACACAAAACGGAGATATCATTCTTCAATTTATCAGAACGTAAGGTCAACATGATAATATTTTCACAAAATCTTCCCCATTCGATAGATTTGAATATATTAAACAGAAGTTAGGTATGATAACTATGAGGTAATCATCCATATTAACTTTTTGTTGAAACCTATCCGCTTACAGTAACAAACTCATTTTCATAGGGCGGTACATTTTGTTGTTAGTTAAAATTTTCATAGTATAAAATTTTTTGTAATAAATTTTTTTGTATTTTTAAATTTTCGGAATGATGATTTTCTAAATTTTTGAAATGAATGTTTTCTATGTTTTTCGTAAAGGAAATTTTTCGGAGTTAAATTTTTCAAAATGAAAATTTTGTTTTGAAATTTTTTTTTCTAGCCTATATTTTTTTTGTAGTCTAATATTTTTTTCATAATCAAATATTTTTTCATAGTCCAAAAATTTTTCGTAATGAAAATTGTTGTAGCTAGATTTTTTAAAGACAATGTTTTCGTAATTAAAATTTCAGAATCTAAAGATCATCAACAATAATTTTTCACATTAGGAATAATCTTCCTAGTAATCCGAAAGGTTTATTTCCTTTCAGAAATTTTCATAATAACCTTTTACTTGTTGGTATTTTCATTCGTTTTTAAATTTTCATAATCTATTTTTCTTAAATAGGAATGTTTTTCATTAAAACCTCAAAAGATCGGATTCTACCAAAATTTCCTTATGGCTATCATCTCAATTATCAGATCTGATCAGAAGGTTATTTCATTATTGGATTATGTTTGGAAGATGAACTGTCACCACAATTGCCTATATAAAAGACCCCTCGATGGTTGTCCCACATCAAAATGCTAGCCTTCACGTGCTGAAGCTCTGCCCTCCTACATATGACCATTCCTAACTTCCCAGATCTTTCTTACTTCTGAATGTCTACCGATTTCTCCCCTCAGAATGATATGTTAACTATCAAACCAATCTCTTAATGGTAGAAATACAGATAATGGTTAGTTGATTTGAAGTTTTTCACAAAGTATGATTCTATTATCTCCAAGAAGATAAAGTTGAATGGGTTGGAAAGTGTTTTCCTTTCAAAACCAAAAGCTCAAGATTTTCTATATCCTAATTTGTTAATAGAATTCTATAAATCATTAAATTTATTTAAGTAAAAAGGTAGGATTATTTTTTCTTTCAATTGTTATGGAAAGATATATTCACTTTCTTACACCAAGGATACATGCTTGGTTGATATTCCTTATGAAGGGGAAGCTGAATTTTGTTCTCGTAAACTATCTGATGTTCAAGGATGTTCTGATAAGGTGAAGGCCTTGGCTTTCCTTGGTCTCTCAGAAGAAAACACTCAGAAGATTCTTTAGTTGTCTAAAAATTTTGGATTCTTGAATTGTGGGTTCAAGGATTCATCATACCGAGAAAAGGAGACTAGGATACCTTGAAGAAAATTGATATGTACATTTTATATTTCTTGGTAAACCTAAGGAAGATAAACTTGGATAAGCATATTTTGGTTATGATTGATAACATAATAAATAGAAATCTTAACTCTCCGATTATTATATGTCCAGCCATTTTTTAAAATATGATTTTTTGATGTATAGAATCCTTCAAAATTCCTTGCAGATCGAAGTCGAGTAATTGAAAAGTTATGTTGTTAAGTGATGAAACATTGAGAAGAATGAAAGATGGGGTTTCCATAGAATCTGAAAAATTATATGACTTTCCTGAAGAGGTATTTGAATCTCTTTTGAAGAAACAGGAGGTGGATGAAACCTCTAAAAAGGGTGGAAGGAAGAGGAAGCTAAAGGAATTGGAAGAGAAGGAAAAAACCCCTATGGCTAAGGAAACCCAATATGCACCACCGAAACTAAAGAAGCAAAAAAGCCTATCTAGATGAGGTTGTGGATAAATGGATAGAAGGCATGAAAATTCAGAAATAAGGGGAGTGTATGTTTGTCTTGGACCCTGCTGAAAAAAATCATTGAAATAAAATGTATGTGAAGAGCTTCAGAGGAAAGAAAAAGAGAAGAAGTAGAAGAAAAAGCTGTCTGAGGTAGAGTTAGTCCAATCACATCTGAAGGCTACTAAGAAAGCATCGGAGAATATTCTGGTACAAGAATATTTCCAGATAGAACCATTACTAGAGACCTCAGGAAAGACGTTTTTGACTCTGGAAAAAGTTCAAGAAAAAGTAGTGGAAGAAGAAGAAGAAGAATAAGGGAGTGGTGATACTGATGATCTGATAAAGCAAGTTGAGGATTTTCTTGAGAAGGAAATACCTTTTGAGAAATCATCATTCCGAACCTCTGAGGTTGAATCATCAAAGCTTGATACTCCTGGGAAGGATAAAGAGAAGGCTGAAGATGAAGTAGAAAAACCATCTGGAGAAGAAACCATCCATAAAGATTGCATTCACGCAGAGGATGCCGAGGTAGGAGCCGAAAAGGAAGAATTTGATGAAGACAAAATTGTTCATCTTTCTGATAGAGAACATGTATCTTCTGATCAAGAGGAAGTCATTCTGAAGGGTGGTAAAGTAAAAAAGGTGGTTCTTGATACACCTATAAAGGTTGTGGTAATGAAGAAATATGTTGGTGGTTAATCGAAGAGGAAAGCTGTTGACTTTGAAAAAGAAACCTCAACATGCAACGTCTCTGACTCAGGATAGTCCTCTCTTGGACATGATTTTGTAGTTCAGCCTTTGAAGAAGCTAGATGGGACTATTCCAATATTTCTATGCATGGACTCGAGATGCAAGATGCTTCAACACACATTAAATTAAAAATTGGATTTAGTATCCACGGTGATGGATAAGTGTGTCAAACTAGAGGAAGAATTCATGAATTTTTTTATTAGCATTGATGATCAAAAAAGGTAATTCCAAAAGATGAAAATCTGGCCAAGGAAGATAGTAGAAGAGATGATAATTCTTGATGAATTCATTGAAAGTGTCAAGTATTCTTTTGAAACTGAAGATAGGAAGTTCAAAGATCTTACTAAGACTTTTTCAAATTTCCGCGTCGTGGGGCTTCCCGCTGTTTGCCCGCCGGAGTCCCTCCCAGCCAAAGCGCCCTCCGTTCCAGATCCCCGCGAAGGGGTAGGCCCTTCTCCTCCGCCCCCTGGGCCCGGCTCGTTCAAGGAGGCTCTTTGTAGTTCGGTGCGCGATGTTCTTCCTCCCTGCTTCCCGGACGTTAGCGTCCCGGATCCGAAGATTTCTCGCGATGTTGGTGGTCTCTCCCTGGTGTTCCCTGCATCTGCCTTTGTCGAGGCGCAGGCTTGCTTAAAGTGGACGCTTGTGGCCCGTTTTGGATCTGCGAAGCCCTCCTTAGAGGCCTTCAAACGCGTTGTTCTCTCTTGGGGCCTCCTCTCTGCAGTTCAGATCTCGGATTTTCACAGGAAGTCCTTCTGCCTTGTTATGTCCTCGGAAGCGGATTTTTTACAAGTGTGGTGTAGGGATCCTCGTGTTTTTGGCCGATGGAGTTTCAGTTTGTCTCGCTGGTCTTGGGATGTGCACAGGGGCAAGGAAAACCTGATGGCTGCGGTATGGATCCATCTTCCAGGACTCCCTCTTCATTTACAGAATGGGGGGTTCCTCAGAGCGATTGGAGATGCTCTTGGGGGGTTTCTGTGCTCTGATGTCAGTTCTTCTAGTGGTGAGGATTTCTCTGTGGCTCGGTTATGTGTGGAAATGGACACTTCTACCCTCCCACCGGACAAGATAGCGCTCTATATTCAGGATGGAACCTGTTGGAACCAGGAGATCCTCTACCCTATGTTTCCCCGGTTTTGTTCCCATTGCTTGTTGCAGGGCCATTCTATTCAGGTGTGTCGAAAACAGCGACAAGGAGAATGGCGTCGGCCTTCTAAGAATTCTCCCCTCAGGAACAAGGTGTTGGATCGGCCTCGCCACCCCCCTCCTGAGGTCCTGTAGAGGAATTCCTTGGTTTCTGTTGGTGGCCCAATGCAGGATCCCTCTCCCAGTGGTCTGGTTACAGCTCTGTCCTCGGGCGTTGATCATGAGGGTGCTGCGGTTTTCTGTAAGGATCTAGTTCCTTTTTTTCCTAAATATGGTCTTTCCCCTCAGGATGGTTTGTGCTTGGTCTTTCCCGGTCTATTCTCAAAGCCGATGCTTAGTATGTACTTGGAGGAGTGTCTGCAGGGGTTAAGTCCCTACCTTTCAGGTCTTCTAGCGCTGTCGCCCCTGCTCTCTGTATCGCCCAGCGGTTTTCCTGCAGATTCAGTGGATCTTTCGGTGGTGGATCAGTATCTTAGTAATGGTCTCTCTGAGGTCTCCCCCAAGGGCCTTGGTCAGAAGTTGCAGTTGGCAGATCAAGCTTCTTTTCCCCCCGCTCCAGAGGAGTCTCCCCTTCCTGTTCCCAAGGTTCGAGATAGGTCCAAATCTTGCCCAGTTGGTCCTGGATCCTTGGAAGGTATGAAAGTGTTTAACCATGAGGGAGTTTGTACTCGGTCACAAGCAAGGAGTCGCAAGGAGAGCCCACTCTCCTATTTCAAGATGGCTACTAGTTCTGGGGCCAAGGCCAGAGCTCTTTCCTTCCAATGACTCCTATCTTAATCTGGAACGCCCGCGGTCTCGGTGCCCGGGTTAAAACTGATTTCATTGCCTCTGTAATGAGAGAACATAAGGCTTCAATTGTTGCCATTATTGAACACAAGAAGAACCCAACTAGAATTCAGGAGTTCACATGGAAGATCAAGATGCATGGCTGCTTGCAAGATGATCCAACTAACAAACATATCTGGATTTTTTGGAACAAGAACACCTCTGTTGAGATGGTGCATGCTGGGGATCAATTTATCACCACAAAGGTGTGTACAGGCGATATCAGCTTCTTCATGACCTTTGTTTATGGGAGCTGTGACCCTCTTCAAAGGGCTAAGCTATGGAGTGAGCTTAATGATTTTCTCCCGGGAAACTTACCTTGGTTTGTTGGAGGGGACTTCAATATTGTTGCCAATCCAGAGGAGAGGAAAGGGCGAGGACCTTTTCAGAGAACTGCAGTAGAGAGTTCACACAGTTCATGGCTGGGAAAGGTCTTATGGACCTAGGATACTTAGGTGACTGTTTTACCTGGTGTAACAACCAAAGGGGTTCGCATCGTTCATGGTGCCGCATGGATAGGTGTTTGGCCAACTTGGAATCCATTTATAAGTTCTCTAACACTAAGGTGCGTCATTTGGTCCGTGGAATCTCTGATCACTCCCCCTTTTGGTTTCAATTTCGGATGGGCAGGATTATCGGGAGAGGTTTCATTTTCTCCAATAGTGGGTTAGCGAACCAGGTTATCAGGAGCTCGTTGGACGTCTTTGGAACTCTCCGGGACAAGGTAGCTTATGGATTTCCATTCATAATAAACTAAGGCGTCTCAAGACTCTTCTCCAGTCGTGGGCAAAAGATATCCCTCAGGCCGATAGTGAGATTGATGGTGTAGTGTAGGAGGTTGAAAGTCTTGAAGCGCGGTTAGAAGAAGTGTGGGATGACCACACCTTTGAGGAACTTGCTAACAGGAAGGAAATTCTTGCTGAAATGCTCCTATCCCAGGAACGACAGGCCAGGGAAACTGCAAGAATTAAATGGCTCAGAGAGGGTGATAAAAACACTGCGTTTTTTCATGCATGTATCAAAGAGAGAAAGAGACCTATTAAGCCCAATATTCTTTTGGAAGATGGATCTTATACGGATGACAGGGATGTTGTGGGAGGTATGGCTTACTCCTATTTCAAGGACCTGTTGGCTGGTTCCAATACTCGTATGCCCAATGGTTACTCAGGAAGGGACAATGGGTTTTTCGAGATTATTGATAATTGTGTCTCTGACCAGGAAAATGAGAGGTTGAGTTCAATTCCGGATGAAAAGGAGATCTACACAGCCATGATGAACCTTCACCCGGATAGCGCCCCGGGACCAGATGGTTTTCTGGGCTCCTTCTATAGAGGCTCGTGGGCTGTTGTTAAGGAGGATATCATTTCAGCTATTGAGGACTTTTTTAGGGGAGGTAGCTTGCCGCGGGTTACTTGCGCCACCACTATGGTCCTTATTCCTAAAAACAGGAGCCCTTCCTCGATCATGCATTACAGACCGGTGAGCATGTGCAACTTCCCTTATAAAGTCCTCGCGAGTGTCATTAATGCAAGGCTGGCTATTCATCTTCCACAGTGGATTTCCATGGAGCAGCATGGTTTTGTGAGGGGTTGGTCTATCCAAGGTGCCATCGCCCTTGCACATGATATGATAAGGGATATTAACTTTAAAACCCGGGGATCAAATGTTGCTCTCAAATTAGATATGAATAAAGCCTATGATCGTGTGGAGTGGGGCTTCATCAATAAGGTTCTGGCTAACATGGGATTTTCTTCCTGGAATATTGACCTTCTTTTTAGATGTTTCAGCTCTCCGTGGATGGCAGTTTCATTCTTGGGGAAGCCCTATGGCTTCTTCAAGTCCAGTCGTGGCCTCCGTCAAGGGGACCCTTTGTCCCCCAGCATTTTCATCCTCACTCAGGAGGTCTTGAGCAAGCTCATCTATAGGAGCATCAATAATGGAGATATTTTGGCATACCGGAGGCGTATGAGGACTACACCCATTTCTCAACTTATGTTTGCAGATGATACTCTTGTGTTTATTAATGCTGGAAAAAAGTCTATCGATGGGTTGAACAGGATTATGGAGGAATACTGCCACTGGAGTGGACAACTTATCAATAAAGAGAAAATCTTTTTTTTATCTCCAACAAATGTTCTTCCAGTCAGATTTCGGATATTCAAAACAATCTTGCCATGCAAAGAGGCTGCTTTCCCATGAAATATCTTGGGGCTCCTATTTACCCTAGCAGACTTCGGATTCGGGACTTCGATTTCCTTATCAATAAGATCGCGGACCGCATCCACAACTGGAAAAACAGGTACTTATCTTTTGGTGGCCGTATTGCTCTCATTAATAGTGTGTTGTTGGCTACTCCAGTTCATGTTCTCTCTGCGGTCATGCCTCCGAAAGGTGTCATTAACAGCATTGACAGACTTCTTGCTGGGTTCATTTGGGATCCTCTGGCCGAAAGGAAAAGACACTGGGCAGCCTGGAGAAGAGTGGCTCGGCCTGCTAAGGAAGGTGGTATTAATGTTCGAAGTTTGGATGACACCCTTAGAAACATGCAGGCTAAACTAGCTTGGGAAGTTGTGGATCAGAGTACACTTTGGGGGAAAACTATGCACCCTCTGTTTTTTCAGCAGTCCTCGGTGGCGGGACGAGGCTCTTCTCGGTGGCCCAATATGCTGCTCCTCATTTCTGAACTTATGGGTCACTCGCAATGGATTATCGGAAGGGGCGAGATTTCTTTCTGGCACAACATCTGGGCGGGGAAGGTGCTTGGCTTCCCTGGATGTCCAGCTCCCACTATCACGTTTAGGGAAGCAAGTGCACACCCGACTTTCATTAAAGCAGTGTTGGAAGAGGAACAACAGGACCTCTTCAACCTCATTGTTTTATCGCAGGATCCGGACAGATGTGTGTTCTCTCCTTCCACAACGGGGATCTTTTCTGCACGTGATTTCCGTCGCACGCGGGGAACGTCTGATGCTCAGGATACTTGGAATGAAGTTCTGTGGCCCAAGGTGGCTCCCTCGAAATTTTGTTTCCTGTTATGGAGAATCAGGAACCGCGCCATTCCCACAGACGAAAACATCAAAAAATGTGGAATCCCTCTTGTTTCTCGGTGCGCATGCTGTACAGTTTACAAAGAGGAAACGGCGGAGCACCTCTTTTTCTCTGGGGATTGGGCGAATGCTGTTTGGAGTTTCTATGGGGACTTTAATGGAATTTGTGATCCTAGCCTGGTGGAACTTCCGTTCTTTGACAAGTGGTTTCATGGGTCGGGAGCCAGAGGGCCGGAAAAAACAACTCGCGCTTCGATTCTCCTTGCTGGTTGTTGGTCCATATGGCAAGCCAGGAATAAGCTCAGACATGAGGGGCTACTGTCTACGGGTAAGTCTCTCATCATCAGGTCAAAAAATATTCTCATTGATATGGCTCATCTTCTCTCTAACTGGCGGGATGCTCCATCCTTCAGCTGGATGTTTTCCAGTCCTCATGTTGTCCAGCAGAGAGATGGTTTTGACAGAGGTCGCTGGGTTAGATGGAGTCCCCCTATCAGGGGTTTTAAACTCAATATTGACGGGTCCTGCTCTATGGGAGTTCTGCATGGGGGTGGGGTTGTCCGGGATTCACGGGGATCGGTCCTCATAGCCTTCTCCTCCCGGTTAGGACATGGCTCCTCTCTTCAAGCCGAAGCCAAGTCCATGCTCACAGGTATCAGCCTTTGCCACCAGAAGGGATTAGATTTAGCTGAAGTTGAAACAGATTCAAAAATTCTGCATGACGCTTTGAAGGATATCTGCTCTACTCCATGGTCTATCATCTATATTATCAGAAAGTGCAAAGGTATTCTCTCCAATGATACCAAAATCAGCCACACCTAGCGTGAGGGTAACCAAGTGGCAGATCATCTTACTTCTATGGAATTCCTTGGTCCCGATCCGATTTGTCTGCATGACATTTCCACTTTGAAGCCTGAAGGTGTTAACTTGATCAAAGGGGATGCCCTTGGCTTGCATCATTTTAGACCTCCTTAGGCTGCTCTGTTTGTATCTCTTTGTTGTATGGTTTCTCCTTCTTAATAAAAAAATTAACTTGAACCAAAAAAAAGATCCGAATTAGAAGTTATATTTAGTTTCTCATAGTTGGAAGAGAGAAAGGGATCTTATGATTGAGATATAAGAGAATATAGTTATGAAATAAAAAATTCTAAAGGGTCAAGAAGAATCTCTTTTAAGGCTCAGGAAGAAAAAATCAATGCCTTGGAAAACAAAACAAAAGATGAGGATCATCTTCTCAGGCATGCAGAGGAAGATCATAAGGATCTGAAGAAGTTGAAAACCATATTGAAGAAGTTGATGTCGAAAGATAAGGAAGGATAATTTTGTTCAACTCCGATCTTTTTTTTGTATTTCTTCCTTGTACAAGTTTATCCAATCATAATGATATTTTGACTGCTCTCTATACATTTGGTTTTCTAGTACTAATATTTCAGGTACTATATTTATTTTTCATTCCCCTTATTCCTTTTTGAAAATCACAAAGGGGGTGAAAGTAATGTCAAAAAGAATACTAAGTAAAGAAAAAAATTTCCTATGGCAGGGGGATTTCATCTAAGTGAGAGATTCTATCATTGAAGATTTTCGTATGTAAGATAATGTAAAATCTCATTCAGGAAATCAGGAATACAATCTTTAAGGATCACAAATCCTAAGGGGTAGTTAGCCGTATTCACTATGATCCATAAGTAAAGGAAGATAAGTCTTTGTTTTTAAGATCATAAAAAATTATAAGTCCTTATATTATTTTTCGAAAGGTTGTTTGTGCTTTCCAAAAATGGGGAGATGGTTGAGTCAATAAGGTTTCCTTACAACATTTCCATTCCTTCATGTTTTCAAAATCACAAACAGTTTATCTTTAGGAAGAATGTATTTTATCCTAATAAGGATAATTTTCCTTCCTTGAGGAAATTTTCCTTACTCAATGAAATTTTCTCCTTACCCAGTTTTTCCTTCATAAGGGAAATTTCCCTTCCCCAAGGAAAATTTATCATTACCAAGTTTTCGTTGTTCTTATTATAATATCTTTAACTCTAACTCATTATATTACTAATGAAAATATTAGGTTTCATATCTAAAACCTAGGAATCCTATAAGTACTTGAACATAGAGAATTCTATTTTTATGATCCGAATTCAGGTTCTGAATTCTCTGAATTCAGACTCCGAAATTTCTGACTTCAGAATCTGAATTCTCTAAATTCAGACTCCAAAATTTCTGAGTTCAGACTCCGAATTCACTAAATTTAGACTCCAAACTTTCAGAGTTCAGACTCTTAATTCTCTGAATTCAGGCATTGAATTCTTATGAATTCAGATTCTGAGTTCTCTAAATTCAGACTCTGAATATTTCGGAATTCAATCTCTGAATTTCAAGGAAATTTAGACTCCAAAATTATATAGAATTAAAGTTTTGAATTTTTTGAAAAACATAATCTCAATATTCATGTTTTATAGACACCGAATATTTTTTGATTAAACTCAGAACTTTTATTTTTCTTAGACTCTGATAAATGAATTTTGTCAAGAACCCATTTTTTTATTATCCTTGTTATGGTTATGAAATGATGTTTTACTTCATCATTCTAACCAACCGTTGTTTGGGTGAAACATGTACTGGTCCCTCCGAGATTCAAGGATAAATATGACCGTTGGAGAAGGGAGCCGACCATTGGTTATGTGCCTATAAATAGGAACCCATTTGAAACAGCTCATAACTTTTATGATAATGTTCTACAATTCAAGAGATTACAAGTTGTTGAAGTGATTTTTAGAGAGAGAGAATCTCATGCGTAGTGCATACTGAACATCTTTTTCATATTGCTTTGTGTGACTCTGAATTTTTCTGAGTACATTCGAGGGCTTCCGGGGATATAAAGACAGTGGTGCCGACTACCTTAAAGTTCAAGGACTTCCTTGGTGAGGAAGAAAGAGGTGTCGACTACCTTGATGTTGAGGGCTTGCGGGGATAGCAAGAATGACTTCGATACTCTTATCGAGGGCTAACCATGGTAGGGGTAAGACAAAAATTCATGAAATTATAAATCAAGGGACCTTTATCCAATGTTTCTGGATACCCTACTCTTTGGGTTAAAATATTTCATAATTGTTACTTGTATTGTTTCAAGTTAGTTTTCCGCTTCATTTTGATTGTTAAAGAAAATATAACTATGTTATACTTCGTAGTTTTTGGATACTCTGATTAATAAGATTCTATACCCTTTAATGTAGAATCTTTACCATTTGAACGTTTCTTATGTTTCATTTTCGGAATCATATTTTCAGAACCTGAATTTCCAAAACCATATTTCTGAAACCTAGCATGTTTGTAGAAACAAGAGGTCTTGTGAATTTACCTAGTATAACCTTATTAAAAATTGTTTTCCTTAAGGTTTAAAACTAAATATTTATACCAACCATAAATGTTTCAAAGGAATTTTTAAAGTATACAATTCACCCCCTCTTATATATTTAGCATCTACATTCATCATTTCAATCCTATATATAGTTCATGAAGATGGAAGGCCATATATATGAATGAACATTAATTACATATTTGATGGATAGAAAAAAGATATTTAAAAGTAATTAAACAAAATTAATAACTATTATATCACATATATATTATATAAATTCATTAAATATATCCTTATTATCATCCAGAAATATAGTACATGAAAAATGAATCATATTTCTTCATTGTGGTTGTAATCCTCACTTATGCATGATGGGAATTTATTTTTATGAATGGTTGGTACAAAAAACGTTTTACATAATTTTGTGTTTTTAAAAGTATAATTATTTCAAAAATATCATATATATTAATTAAACATATCATTACACCCATCCATTAGAGGTGGTGATGGAAAAAATTTCATCAGTTCAAGAGATGATAGTCCACCATACGCATGAATGGTGATTTATTTCCCAACATGATGGAATATGGTATGGATATATGTTATGATACATAATAATAAAATCACAATATATATTAGATACTTAATTTACTATATGATAATTGTTGAAAATGATTTGAAGGTTTAAAACGTTAAAGTAAAACAAAACCATCGGCTAATAACGATAGGTATTGTTTGGAGAACCTTATTATATATGATCCCAATCATTCCAAGGAGGGTATTATAAAAAAAATACAACTAAAACGTGGGAAGGTATGTAAGGAAGGTATTTGGGTAGTTGTTGTCTGATAAAAGGATTTTTATGTGTGAATAAAAGAGAAGAATATGTTCCCTTTATTAGTGAGAGGAACACTTTTTGAAATTTATAAAAGATTAAAATATAAAAAGCATATTCTATATCCATATGAAAAAATGTGTTGAAATTAAATTAAAATATATGAAATTGTTTAAAACCTATCATCTAATAAAAAAATATTTATTTAGTTGGTCTTTTAAGCATTCTAATTTGTTTTAACCACTTATTTGACAAATTTTAACCATAAACGTGGAATCAACATTTTCAATATTGAATGGTTTATATTATTATCATAAATATAAAATTAAATCATAAATATACCATGGATTTTATTTTCAAACATATTCCATTAAATTTTATAAGGAATTATATTATGTATAATAAATAATTTAATAAACTATTATCTATTATAAAATATCATTTATATCATTTTTGGAAATATTAAATTAATTTTCGTTTCATCACAACAACACGAATATGGAATATGAAGAATTTATTTCAAAGAATATATAATATTTTAACTGAATATAAAAATTCATTTTCTACTATAACTCATTGAGATTATTTTTCTTTTGATATTTTTCAAATAAATTAATTTATTTGTTATTAATTTTAGAATTACTCTTTTGGATTTGGCATAACATTTAAATTTAATTATATAATAACTAAAAATTAGATATAAATTAACTTATTCAGAAAAAACCATTATTATCAAAATTACCATTATGATTCAATCAAATCATTCTTTTTTCCCTATGATAACTCATAAGATATATCTCAAAGTAAGCGTGTATGATTTTTTCTTCTTTGTGACATAATATATTATATTGTTTGGTTTCCTAGAATGTGTCCCATAAATGCATAAATATTGACCCTATGGTGATTCTTGTCAATATTAATCTATCCAATGATATTTAATATGAAAGATTGTTTCTTAATCACTTATTTTTAACCTAGGGTAAATCGATTTACCCTTTTATTATGGTGAAAATTTATTACATCTTTTTCTACACATTATGAAAAAAAAATTATTTTAATTTATAAAATAAAATTACATTCCCTGTCTCCATATATGGAATCAATTGTTTAAAGTTAAATATCTATAACAATAATAAATAATTTATATAAGTATGTAGTATTGCGTGATGAAGCACAATTTTTCTTAAAAAGAAATTTTTTTAGAAAAAAAGTATTTTTATACAAACACCACTTATAATGTCGATTCATATATATTTAATTATATTGTTTCTATATAAATTAGAATTACATATATTTATGATCAAATTAAAAATATTGTGGTCCCTTTTCCATGGAAATAAATGAATGTTTTACAAATGATTGTCCTTTTCACTATTTATCAATGAATTATTTTTTAGGGAAATCTCAAAAGTTCATTTATGTTATTTTTTATATGACGATTCCAAAAATGAATTTAGATTTTAAACAATATTTTATTAAAGATTAAAATTTTATTTTAATCATATTTAATGAAAATCATTAAAAGTTATGTTTTAGGAAAAATATATTTTTCAAGCATTCAAAGATGCAAATAAAAATTGATTAATTATAGCCCAGGAAATACATAATAGATTTTTATTGACTATGACCATTATATATATTTTATAATTTTTTACTGATATTTATATCATACAATTAAATGACTTAGTTATAAAATTAATTTTCAAATATTAATTGATTATATTGTGGTTTGGTAAAATTTGGGGTTTCAATTAAGAAACACTATTGAAGAAATAAAATTTATTTGGAAAAAATAATTCATAAAAAATAATTCTCATACAATATACCGAATTTAAAATGAATTTATACCTTTATATTATAAAACTTTGTTAAAAAAATGATGATACCTCTCTTTTATTACATCCTCTAGTTCTCAAGTAGGATTGACAAGTTTTTTATTCCTCCAAAAACCATTACCAGTATGATTAGTTTTGATACATTGAAATTTATATCTATTATTAATAATTTCATAAAATTTTTCTTCAAATGAAATATTATGTTCCAATGGTATGATTTCTAACTTTGGTACATGTGATAGATCATGTATGTAATTATTCATGAGAGATACATGGAACACATCATGAACAAGAGAGAGGTTCAGAAAAAGTCCAATTAATAAGATATTATCCCTAATTTATTAAGAATCATAAAAGGGACACTCTAACTAGGGATCAACATTACCTTATTTCTAAAAAACAAAATTTTTTCCACAGATAAATTCACTGGAAAACCTTATCACCAACATTGAATCCTAGATCACATAGAAACTTTTCAGCATAAATTTTCTATCTACTAGGAGCATCCATGATATGTTATTGAATTCCTCTACACTTCTTTACCAATTAATATGCTTTGATAGGAATGAATATGTTCCATTCTCTGTCATCCTCCCAATGTGTTGGAGTTCTACACTTCATGCATATAGTGCATCAAAATATCCATCTGAATTATCGATGGGATTCTCTTTTTGTAATAAATATTTACTATAGGTTGTTGTGGATCTGATCTACCATTGATGTCAATATAAAAAGATCAAAAAATATCCTCTAGAGTGTTCATGGGTATCTTATATTGATTATAATTCTAATCATTTTACTCAGTGATGAAACATATCTTATTATCATGATCCCTCTCAAGTCATCAAAAAAAATTCATGTTAAACCTAAAATCATCATCTGATGTGATACAATTTAGTATTCTATGAATCCTTACCAAATAGATAATTCCGATAAAGTCATGATGATTTGAGAAAAATCATCTCTAATGTAAATTAAGTGTGTTAATGTAGTATAGTGATCAACTATAATGAAAATAAATTGCGATCTTTAGATATACTGGGGAATCTAACAACAAAATCCAATGTGATTTTTCCCATAGACACTACGGTATGGGAAATGGTTGTAAAACACTATTAGAATTTTTTCTCTAAATCTTAACATGTTGACACACTATGAAAAGGGGAAAAAATCCTCAATATAAATGTACATGCTACCCAACTAGATATATTATTTCATAGATCTGTATATCATTATTCATATAGTATTAATATAATATTAATAACTATGAACCTCCTATAATAAATACTTTAATTGCATTATAGATAGAAGACATATAGGATTCCTTAAACATATCATTCTATCAGAATTCCGATTGAACATGAGAATTTGTTTTGACCATCATCTATAGTTTCTCCTTTTGCTTCTATGAATCATTAATATTCACATGGATTGAAATTTGAATAAAATTTTTAGAAATATAATTATCCCACATTCTATCATGAATTTTTGAAAAATCATTTTTAAATGAGGAAATTTTTGAGCCTTTGTGCTCCTCATCATAGATAATATGGTATAATACTTTCAAAATAGTTCAACTTCTACATTGTTCTTTTCCCAGATGTGGAAATGTATTGAGAATTAAAAATCATTAATCAGCACCAACCATTATCTCTAGTTTATATTCAAGTCATTTTATGTGAATATAAAATTTATACATTTATAATTAGAATATATATCTCAATAATTTCTCTATATAGATAAATCCTCTATATAATTAATGGATTAAATACTGTAGCTAACTCCAAATCTTGAGTTATGTGAATTTTATCTTGAAATATAAATTTTTATGTTGCATAATAAGTTATTTTATAAATCATATTTAGAAAACTATCATAATCCCCACTTTGATGATTTTTTGACAATAAGAAAACTTCTCCACTATAAGGTTTTATATATAGAGGTGTGTTAGCTATCCTTTTGTTTAGTTTTTTGAAATATTTTTCATAGAAATATTAACTAAGGAATGTGGATCCATTGAAATTTAATATGGTGATCATATTAGATAGTCATTATATATTTTCCACAAAGCACCAAATGTATTCATCCAAACAACAGATACTATATATCAGACTCATAGTAAATGGTATATTCCAACATTTATTATCTTCCATCTATCATTAATCCAGCCAATATACCATCTCTTAACATTATATATCCTAAATTGGATTCATTTTGAATCCAAAATTCGGTCTATTTAAATTATATATACAATTTATACTCCATTAGGTTCTTTTGTGTCATCTTCATGAGATCTTTATGCTCTTCCATTCTCTTTTAATATTTTATAATATTATCATTATGTACTAAATCATGTTATTCTAGAAAATATCTATTGAATGTATTCATTAAATCGATAATGTTAGGTAAATTAGTAAGAGTAAATGGCATCACTATGTATTAATATTTTACATATCATATATGTAATGATATTTTTTGAAATATCCCACATATTTACCGTAAATTTAAAAAATCCAAAATGAAGTTCAATGATAGAAAAATGTTTTTCTCGAGTGATTTGATAAAAAATTCATCAATAAGAGACAAAGGATACTTATGAATTTATTTTCATATTTTTTCTCTATACTAGTCAATTCTTATTCACATTGATCCATCATTCTTAATAAAAACTAGGTGTAAAAAATTGGTATATGTTTTTCTAAATAAATCCCATTCAAAGTCTTCTCCAAGAGTTTCTACTCAAAATCATATGAATCGGGGGAATTCTAAATTGAATCATTAAAATAGGTGTTTCACAAGGTATGTGTTCTATTGATACATCAACAAAAATATTTTGGGGAAGATAAAGAAATTATTTCTGATATACATAAATAAATGTCCTTATAATATGTATATAATCGATGATGTGTTCCTCTAAAACCAATATAGACAAACACCCATTTTCGATCATCGTACCACTATGTTTTTTCACTATTATTCTATATTTATTTATTTAGGTGGAATTTTTATTCCCTTAAAAACTTAATTATTTATGATATAGTGGATAGGTCATGATTAAAATAATTCATTAGATGTTCTACTGTGTATGGTATGAAATCCTTTCCCCGCATTGATATCATAAAGATCATTAGAAATATTGATCGTTGAGATTTAAATTATTATATAGTTTTAAGAAGTCACTGATGTCGATTATCTTTATTAACCATAGGATTTTATAACTTGTTAGCATTATTACCATACTCATTCCATTTGAGACATTGGTGTGAGGGAGGTGCATTCTATATAGCTTTCTCACAATTCACACCATTAGAGAATATCTCTGTGTGCCTTTAGCATTATATTTCTTAATAACAATCCACTCCAAACATATAATATTATTCATTACCCTTAAGAAAATGTTTTCCATATTTTTCTCTACACCTCAAGAATAAATGAAAGATAATATTCTCCACTTCATGATACATAGAATTTACATTGGATTCCATTTGTCATTTCTTATCAAACCCATGATTTTGATTGGAAACTACGATAACTATTTACACATTGATAACACATCAAATGATTTATACATTTCTAATAAGGACCCCTATAGATAATAAAATTTGGAGATATATTATGTGAATTATGATAATAGGGGAACATTAATGTAATATATATTATCTATCCAATGGGAAACCTCACATGTCTTTTAAAATATTCCCTATATGTAGAAATAGACTTATCAACCATCTATTTTTTCTAAATTAATTAATTATAAATTTTCATACATTGAATATGTGGAATGTAAATATATAAACATAACCACCTACACTAATACCACTCCATGTAGTAAATTTCATCATGATGCCTCATAATCTTGATAATTGTCTACTATTGATTTTGTTTCCATTTATGTTATTGATGGAGTAAATGAATATTTCATGATCAAAAAACTAGATAATGGAATATACATTTTCCTATTTAGAGTTATAGTCTTAGAAAATAGTTTATTAATTGGCCCTCTAAAAAAGTAGGTTGTAGCCATAGTAATTACTAAACTTAACATTTCTCCCATATTTACTATTTGGATGCTAAACATGATTCATAAATTTGGAGAGTTTCATAAGCATATAAATATTAATTTAAAATCTAAATCACATAGAATTTTTTTTCATATGGTAATAATTATTTCATTTTCCAGTTACTTCCACATTCACATGATTCCATTTTTTCCCTTCCATTCCCTAAAACCACAAATAATTATTTTAATAACAATAATAATTGTGGGAAAATAAAGGATCAGTAAAATAATAACTCTTTGGAAAAAGTCTATCAGGGTATCATTGAATCATTTTAAGGTGATTTTGTTTGTTGCCAATGTGGGCCTTCATGTTGTGTTTGTTCACAAAGAAGACAATGATGTAGAATTTGTTGACAAAGGGGGTTTACGAGGTGATTCTTCGGGTTCAGGAGATGTTTTTGGCTATCAATTTTTGGTTAAAGAACCTTCACAAAGGAATGGATGATCTGGAGGTGGTAAAAAAAGAGCAGAAACAAGGTGGCACCATTTTTCAGTGTTTTCCAAAATTTTGGACCTTAAAATAGGAAAACGGAGAGACGTGTTTTTGGAAAAGGGATGTGTGAGAAAAAGAAAATCAGTGCAAAAAATATTGGCGTAGTGTGCGAAATATTAGTGTGGTGTGCGAAATAGAGGATTGGTGTTTTTCGCGCAAGTGGTGTTTCGATATCAGAAGCTCAATAATTGTCAAAGGCATGAGGCACGTGAAATATTGGAGCACTGCATGAAAAACTATGTTGTGTGGAAGATGTTTTTTTTCACGCTCGATTTGTATTACGCACTCAATGAGGGTTTTTCATGCAAGGCTGATTTTTCCTATAAATATGAAGTGATCCCTCCTCATTCTGTAGAGATCAGGACATGGAAATTATCCATGGAGTGGAGCAAAAAATTGAAGTTCACAAGGGAGTTGCGCGTAAATATAAATTTTATGCGTAAATTTTGGTGTTGTACGAAAAACTAAGGTTGTGCGTAAAACTAGTGGTTGCACAAAAAGCTAAGGTTTCTCGTAAAGAAGGGTAATGCATGTAACGAAACAGTTGTGCGTAAAAGCAGTCAGTTGTGCGTAAAAGAGGTGTTGTCCGAAAAGTGAATTTTTCCCAAGAATGGGAAATCATGCGCAAGACCCAGTGAAGGATGCGTATACAATTTGGGGTTGCGCGGTACACCCGGTGCAATGTGAGAATCATCTGCAGGTGAAAGTTGAACTTCAAAATAGCATCTATCAACAATTAAAGATACAGATTTCATTAGAGATAATGAAGAGACCTACATGTCTATACAATGTTATTGAATCTTCTGAAGAATCAGTTATCTCACTTTAGTTGAGAGAGTAGTGAGTTCTCAAACTGTTAGAGGTTGTAAACCAGAAGGGACAATGAGTCCCCTTTGAACATGTAAACAGCAATGCGCTTATAGTGGATTTGGTACATCGGCACATTATCGGTGTATTCTCCTTGGATGAAGCCCAGTGAGGGTGAACCATGTAAAAATCTCTATGTCCCATGCATGCTTTAATCTCTATTTATACATTTCTACGGGAAATAGAGAGAAAATATTTTTCTTAACAGCAAAACAAGATCAATATGGGCAGTCATCTTAATCTTTCATACCATGATTCACCACCCCCTATCAGAGTATCTAACCTAGTAGACCTAGAAATTGGTATCAGAGAGAAATTTTTATATCAGTTTCTCTCTCGAATGGAGTTCATCAATCATAAAGAGATTCTGATCTTTGTTGGAAAAACTATTCAACTCTAGAAGAATCGGATGCAACACTACTTTCGATCTTTGGGAATGGATCCTTTTACAGCAGCAATGCAAGGCATCACAACAGATATTAATAGTGGTGCGTTATCAGAAACTGAGTGAAGAGAATTTGATGCAGAATCAATGGGAATGAATTCTTTAGGGGAGCCCTATCCAATGCTATATATACCAAGGTGATTTCATGAAAAACATCACACGCTATGTGGGAAAAGATGTTGAACATATATGAAGGAGATACAAAGGTCAGAGAAGCGAAGTGGCAAGTGTTGGAGAACAAGTGTGAAGATCTAAGAATGAACCCAAATGACTCCGTTGATTCATTCCTTGATCGGGTAAATTTTGTAGTGGAGGACATGTTAGGTCTTGGAGATGTTATTGAAGACATAAAGATTGTGAAGCATATCTTGAGGAAAAATCCACCTCGGTTCAAGACAAAGGATTCAGTATTGGAAGATAAGGAAATGAAAGAGCTGACTCTAGATATCTTGCACAGTTCCCTTTTAGCATATGAAATGCGAAATGATGATAATGATGTTGTGGAAAAGGGGAAATCCAAAGAGGTGTCCTTCAAGGCCATGAAGAAGATCACTGTTAAAGATTCTCAGGAAGAAGAAGAGACAAATGAGGTGATGTCATTTCTTTCTTCAAATCATCAAAGCGGAATAGGAATGTTTAAAGGGAAACTTCCACCAGCATGCTTTTGATGTAGAATGTTGGGTCATCATGAAGCAAGGTGTCCCAAAAGGTTCCAAGATTATGAAGATGTCGATCATTTCTAAATTCTAAATAATAAGTCTTTAGCCAATGGGAATGGAAAGTAGCAGTTCAAGAGAAACTTTATTAAGAAGAAGAATATCCTTTCACAAGAATGTGATAGTTCAGATGAGTTTGAGGATGAAGAGGATAAGGAGATTGAAAACTGTAAAGATCATGGAAAAAATGCTATGGTGGCTATTGTCGGTAGTTCTCAAGAAAATGAAGAAGCTGACATTGATGAAGAATAAGAAGTTGAAGGAAGAATTGATATACAAGAAGAGTTAGAGGTTGCGCTTGAAGAGATTGATGTTTGGAGAGCCAAAACAAAGAAGGCTAACAAAGTAGTTCGTGACACCAAACTCTATATGTAGAAGCATGAAGAAGAGAAGTCTAATTGATGGTAGAAATAGTGAAACTGAAGTCATAAAATCTAGAGGACAGATGATTGTTTAGTAACTATAAAATCAATATTGATGAATAAAGAAGGGAGATTGATGTCTTGAAAGACACAATGAAAGATAAGATCAAGTGTATCGATGAACATGAAAGAGAAGTTGTTGGTATATGAAAAAAGGTTAAGGATAAAAAACAGATGATTCCCAGCACATTAGTGGGAAGTAAGATCATTCAGAAGACTGAAAAAAGAAATGTTGATCCTAGTTGTTCAGGAGGAAAGATGCAGCAATCGAGCTAAGCTATTCAGGCGGATTTGGGGCTTGATCAGAAATAGAAAGCAGTCGGGGTTGAAGTCAGACCTCAAACACCCATTCTGAAGATGAACATTGATGTGGGCACAATGCAGAATCAGAAAACTCAGAGAACTCAAGGGACTACTTGAAGTACAGAAGTGACACGCTGAAATGAGCCTTTCATCTGGTGTTATTGCTGTGGAAAGATGGGACACTCATAAAGTGTGTGTTCTATAGATGGAAGATATCTAAGGGAACAAGAACATAGGTGGAATCCAAAAAAATAACTTTTCTACATATCGTATTTTGAAGAAAACTGTTTTTGGTGTGAAGGATTTGGGAACATGGCTAGGTACTGCACTTCGACCATACAGATGAATGTGAAAAAGCAGAAAAAAGTGTTACCATAGGTCCATCATACATTGAGAATGATCAGAATTATCAAGTTATATTGAGTGTGAAGTCAAAAATATGGTCCAAGGAGAAGATAGAAGAGAAGGCAATGGTTTCTGAAATTTCCCTTAAAGCATCAGACCGTTCTTCTATGTGGATACTTGATAGTGGTTGTATGTATCACATGACATGCAACAAGGATCTGGTTACATGCATAAAATATGACAAAGAAGGAGTTGTCAAGTTTGGAAACGATGAAGGCCTGAGGATAATTGGATCAGGAAATTCTTGGTTTGGGGGAAAAGAAACAAGACGTACTGATGTTTTGGTTGTAGAAGGTATCAGTCACAATTTTCTTAGTGTAAGTCAATTGTGTGACTCAAGGAATTATATACGGTTTACCAAGAAGACCTGTGTCGTCACGTGATGAGACGGTACGGTGATACTACAAGGAAAATACGTAAAGGAAATCCTTAACTAGTAAGTGGAGAGAATGATATGTGCTTTCTCTCCATAGAGGAAGAAAACATGCTATGGAATAAATTACTTGGTCATCTATTCCAACCATCCCTGGAATATCTCGTAAAGTGTGATGCAGCAAGAGACCTCCCTATGCTATTATGTGATCATACTCACACGTGTGACGCATGCCAACAAGGTAAGCTCATTAGAATGATGTACAAATCGAAGGAAAAGAAGTCACCAAGAGTGCTTGAATTAGAGAATGCTAATGTATGTGGACCGATTTCACAAAGATCATTTGATGGAAAAAGGTATTAAGTTATTTTCATTGATGACTATAGTCGAATGGCATGTGTATTCATCATTTCCCATAATTCTGATGTGTTCAATTGCCTAAAACAATATCAGAGAGAAACTGAAAGGATGCTTGTGCAAAAAATTATGATGTTTCATACTGACAATGGTACTGAATTCACAAACAGTTAGGTGGAAGACTATCTTGAGAAACACAGGATAAGGCATCAAGTTTCATCAGTGAGAAATTTCTAACCAAATGGAGTGGTTGAAAAGAGAAATCCAATCATCATCAACATGGAAAGAATGATGCTCACAGAAAACGACCTAGAAGAGAAATTTTGGGAGGAACTAGTTTTGACATCAGTCGACATTTCTAATAGGGATCTATTGTGTCCGAAGGATGGAAAGACTATGTACGGGATGTGGTATGGAACAAATCCAATAAGGAAATACTTTTGAATATTTGGAAGTAAGTTCTTTATTCTTGAGAAGAAAAAAATAGGTAATATGAGTCACAAGAAGATGAGGGGATATTCCTTGGCTACTCAGGAAAAAACAGGGCATATAAATGATTCAAAAAATGATTCGAAAAGTAGTTGAGAGGAATGATGTCATTGTATTGGAGAATGAAGAGATCGTTCAATAGTGTAGTGAACAATTTCCTGATGAGATTGTTGAAGAATAAAGCACTGCATGGGGATCAAAAGTTGATGATGTTGATTCAAAAGAAGATACTGATGATGAGAATGAGGAAGTAAAATCCGTATCTGCACAAAAGCCAATGAGTTGAGCTGAAATTGATAGGTAGCATATCATTGGTGATCAGTCAGCTCTAGTTCAGACAAGAAGAATGAAATCACTACTACAGAAATCCTTCTTCTCTCAGGTTGTGCCCAAATTCTTCGTTGATGTAGTTGAAGATAAAAACTGGGTTCACACAATGAATTAAGAGCTTGATCAGATTTAGCAGAATCAGAAATGGGATATTTTTTTTGAGGCTAGCAGATAAAAATGTCATCTGTACTAAATGGGTCTATCACAACAAGATAAATGAAAAAGTCACTGTGATTCGAATCAAATCATGACTAGTGTGAAAAGGATACTCCAAGATAGAAGGAATAATCATCGATGAGACATTTGCACTGGTTGCAAGGCTAGACATAATCAGATTACTCCTAGCAATTACAGTGAAACAAAAATTCAAAGTATTCCAGATGGATGTAAAATCGACATTCTTAAATGGGATTCTGGATGAAGAAGTTTATATCGAGCAGCCGGATGGTTTTCTCATTCATGAGGATGAGAACAAGGTTTTTCAACTGAAGAAGGCGTTATATGGGCTGAAACAAGCACCGAGAGCATTGTATTCAAAGCTAGTTCAATATTTGAAGAAGCTAGGTTTCCGGAGTGGAGGAGTTGATTACAATCTCTATTTCAACAATAACAGTAATCAAATGATGATGGTGCTGGTTTATGTCGATGAAATAAGATTTGGAGGATAAAATGAAGCACAATTCATAATGTTTTACGAATTCATGAAATATGAGATCAAAATGTATATGATTGGTGAGATGATGTTTTTTATTTGTTTATAGGTGACAAAAGGAAGGAATGACTGATTTATTTCTCAATCCAAATATGCCAAGAAGGTTCTGAGAAGATTTGTAATGGAAAATTACAAAGACATGAAGACTCTGGTTGCTACCAGGATGAAATTATAGAAAGATGAGAATAGAAAGGAGGTTAATATCACAGAATATAGGCTGATTATTAGGAGTTTACTATATCTGACAGTGACGAGACAAGATACTATTTTCTCGCCATGCCAAGCAGTGAGATATCAATGCAATCTCAATGAAATCCACATGCTTACAGTGAAAAGAAAATTTCATAATATCTAGGGCATGGTGGACCTCATCTTGATGTATAATGGAAAATATCAGACATAGTTATTGGGTTATACTGATGCAGATTGGGCCGGTTCAGTGGATGACAGGAAATCCATGTCAGGAGGTGTATTCTATCTTGGTGGACTATATATTGATTGGCTAAGAAAGAAGAAAGATTGCATTTCCTTTAGCAATGTAGAAGATGAGTATATTGAGGCCACTCAAGCATGCACACAGTTATTGTGGATGAAGCATCATCTTGACGATATGGTAGTTGAAGTGAAGTCTCCAATCAGAATCCAGTGCAATAACTCAAGTTCTATAAATCTCAACAAAAATACCAACCATCACTCAAGGATAGAGAACATTGAGATAAAGTATCATTTTATCAAGGAGGAGGTTGAGTAGGGAATCGTGAAGTTGGAGTATGTTTCTATAGATTCACAGGTTGCATACATTATGACTAAGTCAATACCCAAGGAAGCTTTTGAGAGGCATAGACTGGCTCTGTGAGTTCAATCAAATCTCCGCACTTGAAAAAGTGTAGATCTGGGACATCCCCCTCTCCCCGAGGTATGATGTGTTTTTTCCTGATATACTAATATGTGTTTTTACCCTATTACAGACAGCAAAGATGTTCCCTTTGGGTTCATTGACAAAGGGGAAGAAAATAGTGATTGTTCAAGGGGGAGACAATGTGACAGTGTTACTATTTGATAAATCATGCATGATATGGGGAGAAGCTAATAGGTGGAGCAGTGAGATAGGGGAAACAATGAGGTAGGGGGAGAGTATTATATCTGATGGTTCCAGAAGTGATCGATCCATGAATAGACATCACGACAGCTGAGGATAGTGATAAAAATAGGAGAGCGGTGTTGGAATGGTTTTAGAAGGTATCCATCTATCACAAATTGGTATCAGTATAGTATCATCAATGGGTATCCATTTTTCAATTGGTATTAGTTTTGAAATTGGTATCAGTTTGGTGTCAATAGTTTCTGTTTGTAATGAATTGATTCATTGATGATCTTTTCATTAACTCTTGTTTCTCACGGCGAGCATTGCTCATGTGGTCTTAGAGTATGTGTTGATTGAATCCTTGAACACTATCAGAATCGCAAGAGGAGAATGGTGGTAGCGGTTGGATGAAGGTTTAATGAGGTATCAAAGTATAGAGAATTATTATTATAAGAGTTTTCAAAAAACCCAAATGGGGATATTGTTGGGAAAAAATCCCTCAAGGAATCATTGCATCATGTTTATGGTGATTGTGTTTGTTGAAAATGTGGTCCTCCGTGTTGTGTTTGTTTCCAAAGCAGAAATCGAAGAATTTTTTTTGATAAACGGGGATGACAAGGTGATTTTTTGGGTTTAAGTGATGTTTTTGGCTATCTATGTTTGGTTGAATAACCTCGACAATGGAATGGACGATCTGGTGGCAGTACAAAAAGATCAGATACAATGTGGCGCCGTTTTTCAGTGTTTTCCAAATTTTTGGGCCTAAAAAACAAAAAATGGAGAGACATGTTTTTGGAAATGGGAGGTGTGAAAAAAATAAAAGTGGTGCGTGAAATATTTGCGTAGTGCGCGAAAATAAAAATCTTGCACGAAATATTAGCGTGGTGTGCAAAATAGAGGATTGATGTTTTTCGCACAAGAGGTGTTTCGAGATCAAAAGCTAAAAAATTGGAAATGACATGAGGTGCATGAAATATTGGAGTAGTGTGCGAAAATCAATGTTGCGTGGAAGATGTGTTTTTCACACTCGAAGTGTATTACGCACTCAAGGAGGGTTTTCGTGCAGGGCATATTTTCCCTATAAATATGAAGTGATCCCACCTCATTCAGTAGAACTCAAGACTTGGAGATTATCCGAGAATTGGAATGTGAAATAGATGTTCTAAAGGTATTTTCACTTAAACATCATGTTTGCGCATATAGTCTAGTTTTGCGTGAAAAGATAAGGTTTTGCGTAAAACCCATTGTTGTGTGAAAAGATAAGGTTGTTCATAAAGAATGGTGTTGTGCGTAAAGAAATCGTTTCGTGTAAATGCAGTAATTTGTGTGTAAAACAGGTGTTGCTTGAAAAGTTAATTTCACGCAAGATTGGGAAATTATGCACAAGACCCAGTAAAGGCTGCGCATAAAATTTGGGGTTGCCTGGAACACCCGGTGCAAAGTGAGATTCATCTGCGGGTGAAAGTTGAACTTCTACAGAGAATATATCAATAGTGAAAGATGGAGATTTCATTAGAAATAATTAAGAGACCTATAAGTCTATAAACTATGATCCGATCTTCTGAAGAAGCTGTGAGATCACTTTAGTTGAGAGAGTAGTGAGTTCTCAATTTGTGAGAGGTTTTAAACTAGAAGGGATAGTGAGTCTGCTTTCAACTTGTAAAAAGTTTTGTTATTATAATAGATTTGGTACATCAGCACATTGTTGGTGTATGCTTCTTGAACGTAGCCCAGTGAGGGTGAACCAAGTAACTATCATTGTGTGTCATGCGTGATTTAATTTCTATTTATACATCTCTACGGTAAATAGAGGGAAAATAGTTTTACTTAACAGCGAAACAAGATCAATGGGGGAAGTCATTTTAATCTTTCATACCCTGATTCACCCCACCTCTTAGGGTATCTAACCTAGTAGACCTAAAAATAAATTATATTATTTATAATCCTGAAACATTATTTTTATTCAATTATAACATAGGTTTAATTTATATCTTTCATGGTCATTATATATTCAAATCCTTAATAATTGTTTATAATTAAAATTTGGGTTACCCTAGATTATATTATAGGATTTTAAAACAAGGTGAGAAGTATTATCACACGCACTATACACTATGATAATGGTCATGCAATACATAATTGAATCTTCTTGGGGTTATTACACATAGATGCAACTATACCACAACCAGTTCATATTTTAGAATCTAGACATGTATTTTTTATTGGTAAAAAATTATTTATTTACCATAAAATATGTTGATTTCCTATAAAAATAATTTTCCTATGTTTTCTTACCAATTTATTCTAATTCTTATTTAAAATGGATACAAATCAATAAAAATATACCAACAATATTGAATCATATACTTTACAGGTATATATTAAATCACAATAGATTATTATTCATTATATAACATAATGAACCATTACATAATCATACAGGTGTAGTATAATTCTACAAACAGATGAATATATAACTGGTCCCTAAGTTATCAACATTATCTCTTGGATAAGAAATCATAACTATCACCCTTCTAGGAAATCTCATGATTAAAACCTATCATCATTACATGGGGGAAAGATAACAAAAGGAAATTTGAGCTTAGATGATCACTAAGGGAAAATAATGGAGTTATCAATGATAACCTAATCATGAAATGATCCTAATTGTATGAGAACATGATCATAAGGTTTTAAAACCATTCCTTGTATATCATATATCAAAAAAATGACTCATGAAATAAATATTGTAATTCAATAAAACAACAATAATAAAGGGTTTATAGAACATGATACATTATAACATGACATTTTTATAAGACATTACTTTGTGACTTATGTGTAAGATAAACATTAATTTCATTATTATTAATTAATTATGTAGAAGGATAAAATAGTGTAATTGGTTAACTCATCATACCATCATATTAATCAACTTTCACTCCTTAGAATATAATACTATACTTTGTCACTTATAGAAATATTTTTACTCTGAATTCTTGTCCTATTAATCTCAGGAGAGATCCATCATTACCAAATGGAATAAAATATTAAATAATTATAAAAAACCTATAACATAATTAATTCATACATACGTGTCCCATAATATAATAATTTTTTACTCATTAAAAAATGAAATTAAATGGATATCATAAAAATTTTATCAGGGTATAACCTGTTGAAAATAAACTTGTTTCATATTCATTTCACTAATTAATCATTTAATAACCCATGTAAAATAAACTAGATTCAAAAAAATAATTTGATCATAATCAAAAATAATATATAGAAATATTATGTATAATATTATTAGAACATATCCTCAATCAATATAAGATGCCATAGAATGTTTTATTCTGAGAAGGAAAATTATTTTAAAATACCACTTTGAAAATTTATTGAGGAAATAATCCTTTCCACATTGAAATCACATAGATAAAATCTAAAAATTACCATAATACTAAATAAACAATTTTATATGAACAGAAAAATTGAAACTTTTAATTATATCTAAAAATGTTTGTGGTCATGGTGGTATAATGTTTTTTTCCATGTCACTTAAAATAAAAAAACATATTCCTTTCATAATATCAATTAATAGTAACTGTTATTCATTTATAAAATGAAAAGAATATTCATTTTATAAATTTATTAAAAATTAAGTCATTTATAAATATGTAATTTATCAATAATAGAGTAATATTATAAACATTGTCGTAAACACTTTTAAAAGCTATGGATATTAAAGAAAAATGATTTTCATCCAATATAGAAATAAAAAATTTGTTTTCATTAAAAACTATTCTCCCAATATCATGAGAACATAATGAGTGAAAATTGAATTTTAAACATGCATTAAACATAAATATCCATTATATTAGAAAAATTATTAATTTATTTAGATAAATATCATAATACTTCATCATCTGAAACATAATCATAACCATTTTTCATAAACAATTAGATTATAACAATAAACCATTACGTCTATGGTAAAATTTGAATAATATTACCCCATGAAATAATTACATAAAATGTATCCTTAAATATTATAAAAATAATGGGGTTCAAGATATAACATTCCAAAGGGCCTTCATATATAACTCATAGAAGAAGATATGAGGATTACATAACATATGTCCCACAGAAGAAATTTTGATAAGATAAACACTTAAATATATGGTAATATTCGAGTCATAAACTCATGAAAAAAAGAAAAATTGTATATTTTTAAATAAAACTAATTTTAATTTAAAAAAATAATTAAATACATTCTTGGGAATTATATAATCTATATAGAAGAAATAAGTAGTCAATATGGAATGTGTCTTACCGAAGTAAAACTGAGACCAAAATCCCTAACCGCACATCAATATTCATTATCTTCTGTTCAAATCAGTTATATAAAAAAATATTTATTATTTATATATTATATAAAAAATCATACATATCATACCATATATGATTCAACTATATAATTTTGTCTCCCATTTATTATCATTCATTAACTAAATAATTCTTCTTGGTGAATGATGATTCATTTTTCATATATGATTTTGTTCTGTATATTTTCAATTAAATTTGATGATGGTTAAATAATCTATATAATGTTTATAATGATAAAAATATAATATATATTCAATATATAATAATTTTTAAAAATCCATATATTTTATTAACATAAAAATGAATTATACATTTAATTTAAGTGGTAGGTCGTACATACCAATTAATGTTGTTTTAATTTTTTGATGTTTGTAAGAAAAAAAGATAAATTGTTATTAAACATTATATAATAATTAATATGTTTTAAATTTCACATTTATACCTTAAATATAACCTTATTACAATTCATCTATATAGGAAATAAAAAATTAATAACATCTTTTGATGGATATATTAGTTCTCACATATGTATGAGAGACGTTATCCTTTTCCAATTGATTTAAGGGTAAAAAGGTAGTTGAGATATTACAATTATATAAGTATAATTATGAAATAACTACAATATATATATATATATTAAATCAATAATTATATAAATTTATGGGTGTTGGTGATGGATAATAAATGGAATTGGTCTGTGCGGTTTTTTTGTTTTCTATACCCAAGAGTGACAATTTTGATTCCCATTTCATTGAAGAGATTATGAATATATGTATTTATAATAAAATAATATAATACCATAATATTTTAGATATTGGTGTTTTTATATCGTCTAGTTTTAATAATATTTTTTGGAGGTGAAAAAAAAACAAACACAACATTGATTTAAGAATTATACATCTTCTAAAGACAACTTCATTAGGTTTTCACCAAATGTATTCATATGAGGGTTTTATAATAAAAAATCCTATATGATATTGTAATCAATGTCATGAAGGTATTTTTCCTTTTATTGGGTGAAATAAAATGATTTTTATTTGTGGTGAAAGAGGAATTTTACTTTCCCATTGGTAATTGAGTGTGGGGGGGGGGACTTATGAAATTTCTCATTTTCATTAAATATGGTTAAAATAGATAGAGATAAATTTATAATATATAATGATGTTGAAATAATATCATTAAATAATATTCAGATGTATTTTTGTGATTTTTTAAATCTTAACATTTCGTATAACACATTAGTTACCATTCTTTAACATTAATCTAGTAGACATCTATTTCAACGTTAAGGTGTTATGATTGATAAAATAAATTCTAAAATGACTCAAAAATGGTCCATGGTTAAAATTAAATATTATAATATATTCATATAGGAATATATAATATTTTTTTTATTTTTCAAATATATCGTAAGTTAATATAATCTATAAAATATCATTAATGTCAATGTGGGAGCTTTAAAATTAATTTGACATTAATGATTCTAAAAAATATGGAATTAGACATATTAATTTTAAAAAATAGAATATGTTAGATAAATTTAAAATTTTCATGGACCATTATAACCTAGTCATGTTATATTAATTTTAATATTTTCAATATCCTTCACTTTATTTTTCTTTTAATAGGACAATCAATGTGTTTTGATTGCGTAAGCATTTAAGGTACTCATTTATTTTTTAAAAATTATTGATAAAATGTGATCATGAATATAATTTATCTGTTCTCAAAATAACTATTATTATTCATTCCTAACATTATTTTTTTCATATAAGAATACAAAAGATATATTTAAATATAATAGAGTGACATTTTGTCGTTTTAATTAATTTAAATATTATATAGGTCACATTAATGGGAATGTGCCCTATAATAAAATATATATTGATATGTTGGTTTTAATTTTCTGAAATAACTTCTACGAATACAATTGAAGATTATAAATTTGTCCCAAGAACATAGTTTTATCCAAGGTAAACCCAATCTACATTTTCACCAAGGTGGGGAATTTTAGTAGTTTCTACTATTTATTATTACAAAAATTTTAAATCAACATAAAAAATAAATTTAATTTTTATAATTACAAATATGTAATAAAATTTTCCCATTTAAATATATTTAGGTTATGGGAATTTAATTTATATGTTTCCCATTAGGCATCATGAAAAATGGGTTTCTGAGGAATATAATTCCTTATAAATGTACTCTTATAAAAATTCCATATAAAATTTTGATTCATATGTAATTAATTGGATTATTTATATAAAATAGATAATTATATTAATATAGGATCAAATTAAAAATAACATGGGGATTTATCAATGAAATGAAATGTTAGTGTTGAATAAATTTTGAAATTTTCACCATTCATAAACAAGATAATTTTTTATGAAATTATAAAAATTTAACACTAATTTGTTTTCAAATAATTATTCCATAAATAAATTTAGTTTTTAAAAATTAATTATATAAATAAAAAATATATTTTTATAATTTCTTCACAAAAAAAAATAAAAATAATTTTTGAGGAAAATATATTTTTGAAGAATATAGATATATTATTAAAAATTTATTACATATTTTATATGAATTAACCCTCTCATTTTTTGGGGGAATCATTATATATATTTATCTATTTTTCACTCGAATTCGTGCCCATCAATTCAACATTAAGGTTATAATGTACGTCATTATATAAAAATATAATATATTATTTTCCATTAATACTCGGTGTTTCATGTAAAAAAAGCACTCAATATTAATTTAATTTTATAATATATTTCATATAATATTAGGGTGTTAGAAAATTCAAAATTATGATTTATTTCATGGATAATAAGAAAAATTTACGTTATTTTTGTACTACTTGCTGAATAATTGTTGCAGTGTTGTGTGTCATTTTAAGGTAATTAATTCATCACTAAAAATTTAAAATAAATATACATTATGAAATTAGTAATTAATTTTTAAAATATCTATTAATAACATAACATAAATTATTTTATCCCTATCACATATTATTATATATTTTAGATATACGAAAGTAACATTTTTATATTATATTTCACTTAAATATTAAAATGATATAACGTAATGTTAAATTTAAAAGAATTAAATTATTGAAATTTAGTCTGTTATGGATAAAATAGACCCACTAAATAGAATAAAGGAATGTGAATTTAATACTTATCATATTTCTCTAATCTTAATTAACCCATTTACTTTTTCAAAGGTGACAAATTTAACCACATTTAAAATTCATAATGCCTAAAAATAAAAGGGCCAAATTTACATAATATAATCAAATAGATTCAAAATATAGAATAATTTTTCAATTATTCAATCTGTATAATTATATAAAATTGATTGTAAAATATACCTCGAAAATTTGATGAAAAATTATTTTGGAGAGATCCAGTTTCTATGAAGTATAAAATGTTTTATAACCAAATAAATATAAAAGTAATTATATTGTATTCCATTGTTATATGACCAAAATAAATTAACTAATATTACATTAAAATAAATTTTAATATAATAATAATTATTGTAAATTCATAAAAAAATTATTTTTTAGTAAACATATTTTTTTCAATATTAATTGAAAAAACAAAATTCATAAGAAATTAAAAAAAATATCTCTATGATATCCTATGTATGATTATTTAATACATCATATAATTTTTATGACATTTAATTATTAAAAATATATAGAAATTAATTATAATATTCTATATAAAAAATCAACAAAACCAATTTTTCAATGAAACAAATTTTGATGAAAAAATCACTTTAGAAAAAAGTGAGTTCTTATTTCCTAGTAATTGAAAAATATATTTTTATTGAGTTTAAACTTGATGTATATTTCATAATTATGGTTAATAATATTAAATAATTCCAATTCAATGAATATGTTATTATATCAATATGTTAATAATATTTTTACATACCTCGTTTATTCTTACTGTTCATTATCTTCAATGTTATCAAAAAACACTCCTTTTAAAATATTGTGATCTTATTGTATTCCTCATATAAATTATATAATTATATTTTTATATCAATGAATGGATCCTCTAATAATTCATAATAATGGTTTAATTATTATCATTAATATCATTATGAAATTAATTCTAAAATTTAGATTATATTTCATTATGTTACATGATCATTACACATTTGATAACTACATTCAAAATGATATAACTACACATCAACTAATTTTTGTTATAGTAATTACATTATTCATACAAATATAATCTTTTCTTACATGATCCCAACATATAAGTCTCTAAATGAGAAATAAATATATTAGAAAACGTTTTTTTGGAAATTTTATCAATTTTTTATGAAGATAAATAAATCAACATGTAATTCCTAAGATTCAATATTTTACTCACGTTTACATTTAAATACAATGGTTAGTCATGGGATGAATCTTCAATTACCTCATTAATATATAAATATTTTGAACCATTTTAGGATTAGTAATTATCCAACATCACAATAGTGGATTTCTCAACAATTCTACTTCTTCCATTCAAGATCTAATCTCATTGGGATTATAAGATATCTAAGAAATAATTTATTCCTCACTCATAACAAGGGAATCATTATTTATGTTTATGTCCTATTTCATTCATATATTTTATATTATCATGGAAGTGATTGAGTTCTGATTTATGGTTGAGACATATTTCTAGGTCATCACAAACAAAAACTATTATGAAAAAAACAAAAAAAATATAATCATTATCATTTGTTGAGAATATAATCAAATTTTTATTAAAATGATATGATACCAATTTCATATCCCATGGGATTTCTATAAGCACATATAGATGGAGGGTGAGTTAATATGGACATCTTTTATATAATGTAATATAATTACACACATTTCCATGAAGGAATTGTTTTTTTGTTTTTAGATTTAGACCATTGTTTAATCTTTGTTAACATGCACTATAGACTAAGGATGATTCCAAGATAATCTATTCCTTTTTCAGAGTCCAGCATTCTGGAAAATGTGAAAACATTCCAGGTCACACGATTATCAGATGGTTAGTTAAAACTGTGTGGGGTAAATGTTGATGGTCCCTTTGAGCAGATATGGACCACACATTTTGTATGCAACCATACGACCCAAAGAATACAACCATGTGGGAAATATGAACTTTTTTATAGAGTATTTTTTTCATTTTTTGTTCATATTTAGGGAAACTATGCACTATAACCAGGAATATGTTTTCCTTAAGTATTAAGACTATCACAGATTACACACATTTTGGCCAAACCAAGTGTCCAACCCAAGAACCCCCAGTTTTAAGGGTGAAATATCCCGAATACACTTAATGATTACCTAAAAAATTATATTTTTATCATCCCCATTCAATTGGATGTCCTACTCCTCTTTCTCTTATGATATCCCATTATTAACCTCCTAGGTAATGAGATAATTTCTTGATCCGAATTAAAAAACGAGATTTGCCATACTAATCTGACCAGTCTCGATATGATCTATGATCATCTCCCTTCTTAGATCCTTTTATCCGTGAATCCCATTATCTATTTAGGTGAAATATCATTTCCTTATTTTCATGTCAATGGATAGTGGAATCAATTTTATCCAATAATCATTGATATTGATGCTACCATTGAAGATGAGTTATGAATATCCCCAATGTAGGTGGTCTCATCATTTTCTCCAAACATTATGGTGTTTCCTTATTCGCATTGTTGTGCCACATACTGGAATTTTCCCAACATCACCTTAAAATTTATTGTTCATTATAAATTTATATTTACAACTTGATATACTAATTGAGAATGTTGTTCAGTGGTTATAGGATATTTACCTCGATCATAGACACCGATTGAGTGTTCTGGATTGAATTGACCTTTCATAAATAGTTTTTTAAATACCCAACACACCTCCATAGTATTTCACATCATATTAATTGATTTTAACTCATTAATATTGATGATTTTGGAACCCAAGGATCCTCTTAAGCTCTGATCACAACTTATAAATGGAATTACACATGTAGGTTGTTTCATAATTGAAAAATACACCTTCCAAGTGTCTCATTGTTCCTTGAAAAATGAATTTCCATGTTACAGTTAATTAAATGGACTGATTAAATTTAATGTATTTATCATCATGGTTTACTTACTTAAATGAATTAAATGGTTTTGAAAAACATATAACGGGTTATAAGGCCATGGTTATTATTTCAAGCATTATTAAATGATTTAAATGAATTATTCACCATAGTTATAATGGGATCGAGTAATCTATTACATGAGTGGTAATTCCTCATAGATATTGATATAAATTTGGGTTTTATAATGGGTCATAAGGCCATGGTTATTATTTCAATCCTTATTAAATGATTTAAATGAATTATTCCCCATAGTTATAATGGGATCAACTAATCTATTTCATGAGAGGTAATTCCTCATAGATATTGATATAAATTTGGGTTTTCCTAGGATATAGGTTGTGGAACGATGGTAAGGTTCCTATTAGAAATGATGATATATTATCCATTAAAATGAGTACTGAGAATATTGTCTAACAACATTGAATCTATTTGGATGATGGTAATGATTCACTATTCACTTGATTAATTTTTTTGGAATGAAAACACACACACACATATAATATCGAGCGATGAGAATGAATTCCCTAACTCATTACAATTATATAGGATATATATAATATTTCTAAATATTTTGGTCTCTTTTTGACATGTTATGGATGACTGAGTTACACCATGATCCATCCAACACCATGTAATCAAGGTATATGGCCACATAAGTTAGAATGTACTTGGTTAATATATGTGGATTTAATAAATGAAAATACATTTCATATATTATAACTATATATATTTTTACTAATCAGACACTAGTTCCTCCAATGTCTCGAAGAATGTAGACCCACCAAGTGTCCTGTAGGAACCAGACCTAGATGGTTGCCTATTAAATAATATTTTATATTTATTTATGCCTGAACGCTATTTATCTACAAGAACTACTTGCACTATGTCTAAAACTATTATTGGTGCCCAAATAGGATTTAATCACACACCCTACTTGGGCCTCCTTCATAAATAATATAGATTAATTATATGTAGTTTTGGACAAGGTCAAGAACTCAACTATAGAGTGTTGAAATGATTTTCCTATTGATGGAGAATAGTATTAGAGGACCAGAAATTTACTCGAAATTCTAGTATAAAATTCTTTTTTGTTAATTTTTAATTTTTGTATATAATGAATTTATATGTTATTCCCATTTTCCCCTTTTGTATATCGGCATTCCTTTCATATATGTATATGACGCTACCTATTGGATTTTGATATTATTATTCAGATGTTTAGTTATTTATTCTTCCATATATTATTTATTATATTTGTTATAAATTATTTTGAAGTTTTTCATCTTATTTTAAAATCTTTTGAGAATCCTTGATAATATGGTATAGTATCCCCATCATACCACCTTTGAAACCACACTACTAGTCAAAAACCTCTATCTTTTAGAAAGGAATACATGGGGCCATGTAATATACATTCTTAGGGAACATGTTTTGTGGACCCTAGTTTGGGACATTAAAAAGTGGTGATATAGGGTATTTTTTGATTTCCCTAGTAATTAGTTATTTAATAAGAGATTTTGAGTTAACATACTTTGGAAATTATCCTATTCCTTGATGGATCTAACTCATTTATAATGGAAACACAAATTACAAGGGATGTGAAATTTGTTTGATTGATTATCCCTATTATGGTTGATACTGCTTCACCATAGAGTGAAAACTTGTTTTATGGTGTTATTATGATTGGTATTTTTGAAATGGGTACTTCTTGTACCAAGGACCGGTGAAATGAGGGTGTTGCATTAAATGAGTCATTATAGGCACAATAGGACTAATTTTCGATCCATTATTCCACGTCACATCTATGTTCAACATGTATTTTCATGTTTTATATTGTTAGTTCCTTGGTAAAATATGGAATTATACTGATAATTATTTCTAGGAATTGGAATATATAACTGAATCTTAAGGTTCTTACCCATATCTAATAGTTTTTTCATTAATATGTTAAATTAGACCCCTATATAAGTTGAGTATGGAACACTGATCCATAGATCATTGGTTGCGTGGGATGGAACATGTTTTATTTTTTATTTATTGGAATCTATATTTTGGTTCATGAGGAGTATGGGTCCATATGGATTTGAAATGGTTTTCCATCTAATTCATTCATTTAATGAGATTTAAATATTATAATAAGAAAATATTTTAAACGAATATGAATTCTAATTAAAAATATCAATCTTTTTTATGTGATGTGAGACTCAAACCAAAACCAAGCCTTAGTAGTGGGTAGTATGTGTCTCTCTTATGTTCAGCAGATGAAACATGGACACTATTAGAGTAGGTTGAGGGGTTTGATCTATATATAGGTTGTTTATCACCATTTGCTAGTTTTCAATATCAAATATTTTTATTTCATAAGATCACTCATGAGGTGTGACTTTAAAAATATAGTTTCATTCCTCAATGACGTCCTCCAGTAATTTTCCCATAAGGTAGTGATGAAAATGAACAGAATGTGCTGTGACTTGATCCATGTGTAAATTCTCATACAGTGCCACCTGGGGAACCACTACCTATTCATGATATGGTCATTGGTTCCTACATCAGAGAGGGAGTTCTACATGAGATGATATCTATGAATGAGGTTTCTCTACATACCATGAGTATTTTAGAGTTGACTCGGGTGTTCCAGTAGAATTTTTCTCCAACATTTTTATGGGATGGTGGAAATCATGTTGTTTTGTCTTGGATAAAATATATTTATTCTATATTCGGTAATCTAAAGATTCCTCCAAAGCGTAGGGTCAAGCTTGCGAATTATATGATAAAAATTAATTCTAAATGATGGTGAGATGTTATTACCCAAAAATATTGGCATACATATATTATTTGAGAATATTTCCAAACTATCGTCTAATACTGTTTCATTCTGATGATTCTGAGGTCTAACCATTTTAGATATTTAGGAACCTACAACAACGAGTTATGACTATCATGTAATAATCCACTCATTTTATTGAGATGTATCAATTTTTATTTACCCTAGTGGGTGATGATCTTATAAAAACACGGATTTTTTGGATTTGTTGGTATAAATTGTAATGACCAATATTTTCAAAATTTTAATTTTAGAAATTATTTGAAAAAATTCTATGACCAGGTGCTGAGACGATGTGTGATTCCATGTCACAGTGTTCCCGAATAAATTTTTGAAAAAACATAATTTTTTTTAATAACATACACACACAACATTACAGAAAAAGAGTAATAACCTTTAAAGATGATCCTGAATCAGAAACCTGAGGGAATATTTGTTCTCCAAATGGAGGTTTTATGCTAGTCATGAACTAATTTTGGTTGGGTGGGTCATATGTAGAAAATGTGAACAAGAAATTAATCATACGTGAAATCAAAAATAATATTTATTTACTTTTATATCCAAATAAATCACGAATAGTGACAGATTGAAATTTTATGGAAAAAATTGAGTTCTTAATGGGGTTTTTTCCCTAGATGAGATTTAAATTTTTTCGACACAAGTTTTCTGTAGAAACCCCCAATATAATGTACTCATCAATAAATAATTTTAAGATAACTTATTTGGTGGATGAAAAAAATATATCCTTTAAAATTATCCTTTTTCATAAATCCTAGAATTGGCCTTGTAATCTTGGGAATGACGAAGTATTTCTGGGTAGAGAATAGACGATTTTCCCATAGCGAACGATGATTGGATCATGGATCAAAGCTCGACTCATGATGAAATCAAAGGATCTCCCCTACAATAACAACACAACCATTATTCATCAGTCATAAATCAAAACTCTAGTTATAGTGTTAGTTTATTTTATATTTTCCTATTTCATTAATTCTAAGATGAATGTGGTCTAATCATCCGATAGATTGGACCACATATCAGTTATTATTGGAGAAAGGTATTATAATCTGTGGGTTTATCGGTTGATTAATTCTATTCTTCTTAATTCTTCATTATAATGAGAACAGACTGAGAATGAAATTAAAAGAGGATAAGGTTCGTTCCTCATGGTTTTATTCATGATTTTCTGTCCCTTGTTCTTCTTGTTCGTCGCCATTAGACCCCCATGGGCATAGTTCGACTTTTCTGGTGGCAATGATTGCGATCAGATCCTCAAATCGAAATAAAAATGACATCAGATGATATATCTATTTATATCGGCCCCCGCGGAACCTAGATCGGTGAGAATTATAAATTTTGGGCATCTTGTACATATTTATGGTCTATATATTGGACCCTCGGTGATGTTCTGGAGAGAAAAACCAGGGAGGTATGGTAGCAGTCTGGTTAGGCGACGTGGTGGCGATCGACGATAGTGGCAAACCGAGGCGGCGACAATGGAAAATGGATGTGGCAACAATGTTAGTGGAGTGATGTTTGGTTGTGTCCACGTGTGATCCAATGTATCCAATGGGAGAATAATGAACTGGGAGGCTATGTTAATTATCCAGATGACACGGCGAGTAGTTTTTTGCTGAGTCGATGATCGCAGCGAGCGACCAAATGGAGTATAGTGGCGCCGATCCAGAGGATCATTAATGATTCTTAGTGGTTTGAGCTGATTGAACAGACCAGGATGAGTGGGATAGGATGGTTCCTATCAGCCAAGCCAAGTTTAGTAGGTAGGTAAGGACCCATGCATGGCATTTTAGACCCAGCGGGCTTGGTCAAACCCGGGTAGGACCTTGGTCTTTTGTAATGCGACTAGGCCATAGTCGACCTTGAGCCATGGTCTCCCTAGTGGAAACATGGAAGCGACATATGGGGGTGGTTATTTATGGTGATTAACCATTGAAGTCTATTTCCTAAGTCAGCGGACTTACCTTGTGGTCGGTCAATAGGCCTAATGAACCCCTTTCTTCAGAATCCTCAAACAACCATAACATAAAAACTCTATGTCTGGTAGATGAGCCTTTCGTGGTGTTGGGACCATAACAATGAAGTGGTCCTTTTGACAGCAATGGTGGGTGTTTATCTCTGACATGATTTTGTGACATATTCTATTTCCACAGGCCATACCTGATTTCATGAAACTTTGTGGGTGTGACTACTACACATTATGTACTCCCTTATATATAGATTGATTGTCACATCCACTGTATATTAGTTGATTTACATTAGGAGTTTCCCTTTATTGATTCCCTTAAGGTTGGTCAGTATAATTTCTTACACTTATGAGTATGATCCCTTCAGTTGGAAGTCCTGAATACAATTGTTGGAATCCCTCGAGTGACCCAGTGCAGGATCCTCTATTTGTCTTTGAGACATATGTATAGTTCTTGATACTGACGTGGCCAATAATACCAGACATTTTCCTCCTACGGAGTGGGTTAATCCATATCGAGTTGTTGGTATCACCCCATAGCCCAGGGTGTGATCCTCATATGATGTATCATTTCTATCTCTCCAGATCATTAATCCAGTCCCTATGATAGTAGTTCCTAACAAATAGTACTTATCTTATGGAAATCATCAGGGCTATCATACTTAGGAGTATGTTATCCTGAATAAGTGTTTCGTGTATTCTTTGAACTGAATCCCTAGTGTGGGTATGTGGTTGTTGTTACATACCTATAGACTGTGTGTCTTGGTTTTAGTATATCTGGAGATTCTTGTTATATGTTATATAAATATATATTTGTGTAGAGATGATTGTACCATTTCAATGTGTATTTTTTTGGGGGTTGGGGTGTCCTACTAAGTTGTTTTATAATCACCATGCATGGGAGTTTCCCACATATTTCAGGTCTTCTGAATATGAGAAACCTCATGATTGTTCCCAAGGAAAGAAAGCACAAGACGATTATTTGTGAGATCAAAGAGGCTAAGGTGTTCCTATGGTTTCAGACAGTAGTCCCAATATCATTTTTATAGGTTGTACATTATGGTTTATAGACTCTTTTTTGTGGGATTGTATTCTGTCCTTGTTTAGATTCTATTAATTTTACATATATACTTTGGTAGTAGGATATAATTGTTTTCATTCAATGATTACATAGTGTTTTATTAATATTTTATCATTTGTGGTTGGGAGAAATGTGCATATTTATGGGTACTTTAGTGTGATGCCTCCCATTTTGTGTGATATGAATACTTTATGAAACATACAATCCATTGGCCTATTAAAGGTTGGAATATGGTAGTCATGGCATGGTCCACTTTCAGATGGGTCCTAACAGAGTGGTATCCGATGTTTTGATTTCTTCTTTAGGATCGAGACAATGTGAGATTGGTTTGGGGGAAAAGTGTTAAGTGTTTAGAGTTTGGATTCTAGGACATGGACTCCGGTGTTGGTGTGGTGACTGATATATCCATACACCAGCACCCTGATAACCATCTTTTCAACTCAGTACATGAGAAAAATGGTTACTGGGAATATAATGGTACATTCATCATATAGTAATGGGTTATGGTTTCCATGTCCTTCTTGAGTCAGTTACCCATATATATTCATTGGTTGTGGCACACATTTGTTTCTGAATGGATGCTTCCATGATGCATACCAACTAGGATTATGTATTTTGATCATGTAGTTGACCCCCATAGCTGTGAGACTTAGATATAAGGACCAATTCCTCATATGTTACCTACAGGTGGTGCACCAGCTATACCACCACCGGTAGAGTAGCACATGATACCAATATTACCAGTAGATGAGGACCATAGGTTGAGAATTCTCCATGAGTTTCAATGACTGATACCCCTTAGGTTATGTGGAGATCCTGATACGTAGGTATCTAGAGACTGGCTTGAAGTAGTGTCTTGGGTTTTTCATCTAGTCAGGACACCAGCAGAGCATATGGTGGTCTTAATGGCAAGCCACCTTTAGGGTTTATCATGGCGATGGTGGAGTTTGGCCAACCAGACTCATGATGTTGTGACTATTTCATAGAAATAGTTGGAGCACCTCCTCATAGAGGAGTTCTCATAAGTTATGCTTAGAGATTTTCATATACAAGAGATTATCCAGCTAATGTAGGTTAACATGGCAGTGGTCGATAACTCATCTAGGTTCACTAACCATTCTAGGTAGTTAATGGATATGGTTAGAGATTGGTATGTCATGGAACGAACTTCTGGGTCGGGTTTAATGCCAGAAATACGATCTATTGTTATCCATCTATGCATTTTGATATATTTGGGTGTTCACTAGTGATATTTGGTGGGATAATGCTTATTGTGTTTGTAGATATAGTCTATGATAGTCTACACTGTACATCCAGGATCATAGACCTGAGTAGTAGGAAGCCAACATTTGTCTCAGGGATCCAAATATGGGTGATGTTTTAAGATTTGATCCCATGATAGATGATCTATAATTTATGGATCATAAATTGTGTCCATTCATACTAGGGAGAGGAATTTATATTCTTGTGACCGAGAGGAATAATTCCTGATATTGTGCATCCAGCGATGGTGCTGATAGTGAGACAGTGGATGGACCACTAAGGAAGATACAATTTTTAGAGTAACAATATACACAGGGTGGGGGTGTGGAAGAGGGGTTGGGAGAGTAGAAAAAATTGGACAATGTTTCAACTTACTACCACCACTACCCCATGGTGAAAATTCCAGGCTCTGGGAGATGGAGGATAGGGGCGGGGAGAGGGGCATGCATGTAACGATGCAAACATTCATTAAGGAAAATTCCACTTGATCTAATTAATTTTCATATTATGTGAAATGGATATATAAAATGTGACGTTCCTTGGTTTTATGTTTTTGGAATTTACCATACCATTACAAATTGTGACCGTTGATAATATAGTCGTTGTATAGTGATCACATAATTAGTATAAATATAGGCCATTAACGAATTCAATTTATTCAAACAATTGAAATGATAGCATCATCCAGTAGACGTAACTCATATGAAGCCAATTTGTTGGAGCTTGGAATGGTGGTGGCTTCGTTGGGATTTTCTCTTGACCTAACCCATGCCGAGCTTGAATAAGTTATGCTCAAGCGGAAGCACCTACGGGAGAAGTGGAAGTTGATTGAATTTACCACTCGAGAAATGTTATCCGAGCAACCACAAGAGTTTTTCATAATCACGAACCTTAACCTAAGGTCATATGCAGGTGTTTTAAGGGGTTATGTGACAATAGCCTAGCACTATGATTATGTACATTATTATTTTTATATATATTCAATAATATACATTCATTTTATTATTTTTACTTTGTAAATAGTTTTTAAAGCAAAAATAGTATTTTTAGTTAATATTCAACTAAGAAATATATTTTGATGAATTAATGGATTTTTGAATTAAATGTTATTTTAATAAAATATTTTTATTATTTTCAAATTAATTTTTATTAAATATAAATGATCGTACAATATTATGAATTCCATTGTAATGTTTATTAAAGTATGAAAGATGTTTTTGTCAAAACCCAAGAATTTTCGATAAATGAAGGTTTTTATTTTAAAAGTAAAAATTCACTAATTTAGAAAATTATTTAGATAAAATGAATATTATTTTTGGAATCAGGATGTCAAAATTATCCAATGGTGAATTTTTCAAATTTTTTTCAGACATACGAATTTTAGGGTAAACAAATTAAATATCATATAAATATATAATGGGATTTATGACATCATAATGACAAAATGGTGATGTTATAAAATAATATAAGCATTATTTTCGACCAATATATGTTTTTTCATTTAAATAATTTTATTTTGGGTTTGTTTTATTTATTTTATAAAGATTAAGTGGACCCTTCAATACTTATAAAATATTTTATCTTTTTAAATTGTTTTCCTTGAGAGTATGACTTAACTCCACATAAGAAACCCTATTATTTTAAGAAGTTTGGTCATTGGACTTATAAAATATTGGTTTCCACTACCCATTGGAAAAAACCTTGGGCAAAAACCATGGTCTGGTTTGTGATTTTGATTAGTTTAATGTGAGGTGTCCCAAACCAAAATAATAATGAATTCTCTCTCCTTTCCTATATTAACCCACCCCATATCCCACTTTCTCTACCCTCAGAGCCTTTGGGGTTCGTCAAAACACTTCCCTCCTCTCTCTAGAATCTTCCCAAGGTGCCCCATGATCCTAGGAAGCCTCTCCCAAGCCACTGCCAAGCCTTTGGGATCACACTTCCAAGTAATGGATTCCTACCTTTCTCTTTTTATCCAAGTTTCTTAATATTGCTATGCCATTTTATATTCAAATATAAATATAGGGGTTTGATTTTTAACCTCCCCCATACTGCCCTATTTATGTTTGAATAATGATATAACCCTTCATCTGTCATTAAATTCCTCCCATGTAAACTCGTTACTATGACAAAATTCCCAAAAAAAAATCTCTCTCCTCATTTACATTCATGAAATTATTTTGTAGTATTAATCTAAATTACATTATAATCATTGGGACAAGAATCTGTATGAACCCCTTACTATACATTTCATGTACATATGATGAGGCCCACTTTCCCTATCATAAAATATTTTTATGAATTCTTATGTCACATCATTATGTTGCTGAAATTGCTCCACGTTTTTCCAAGCCAAAGTCGTTGTGTAGTGAATACCATGCCCATTTTCTATCAAGGGTATTCACATTTATGAAAATTTACCTTTTTATTATATATTTTCATGTATGAATTCCACATTCCTTTATCATGGAATAAATTATTATGTTTAATGAATCCATGTTTTATGATCCATGTGGCACACTTATGCATGAAATGAAATGTTTAAGAAGGGTATGCCCTAATAGTGCTTCAATGCATTGGGTAAAGTATAGTATCATCATACATCATGCGAAATGAGTGTTGACTCATGTTAATTCAAGTGCAATGAGGGTTTACTCATGCTTCAGGTTTAATGAGGGTTTACTCATGCTCTATGTGCAATGAGCCTTGGCTCATGCTAATTCCAAGTTAAGTGTTGTTGCTACATCTCCATGTTATGATTATCATTATTTATCATGCCTTTATGTTTATATTTATATTGTTCTCTATTGATATTTCTATTTTCTAACATGTATTTTTTTTCCTCATTTTATTCCATGTTTATTCTCTTACTGGGATTTATAGCTCAGCCTTTTCTTATGCATATCCCCAGGTTATCCTATTCAATGTTAAGTACAAGGAGATGTAGTGGTCATGTAATGTAATTTTTCAATAAAGATGTTTTTTTTATGTTCTAAGTTGTTATATAATTATCTTTAGCCCCAAAAACACAAGAACTTTTAATAATATATGTTGTACCATGTGGATATTTTATGTAATAAAGCTTGTTTAAGTGTGTAATAATGTGTAGGGTTGTCATAGTTGGGTTCATAGGATAAGTTTAGTTATTTTTGGAATTAGGAATTGAAAACCCTAGTGAATACTTAGAGACAAGACTAAGTATAATAAAAAAATCCCTATGTTTTTAGGAGTATTGAGTAAGTGGTTTATCATGAAAATACATCCCTTTCTGGATACGAGCAGGTAGAGATGGCTCTGGAACAGATGTATCTTAGGTGTAAAACATGAAAACAACACTTTCTGCTAGAGTCTAATGGGAACTAGTGCATGACAACGGGCCTTGATTCACTCTTGGTTACGTCCTTCCAGGGGGATATGCTTTGGATATTCAAAATCTTAGTATGAAACATTATTATTGGATTAAAAAAATTCCCTTAAGAATATATATTAGAATGTATTTCATGAATAACATAGATTTAAGCGTATGGATTAATAAGTTAAGTAAATAAAATCTATTTATAATCATTTGTTTTTTCCTTGGATTACCCATTACGTGTTACCCCTAACATTCCTTTTATTCCATCCAATGGTCGGTAATAGGTGGTCTCGGGCTAACAACTGATGTGAAGATCAATGTGATAACTGTGCTAATGAGATTCCCAATCTGATAGGATCATGAATCATGAACATTGTCACACTTTAATCTCAGTTAACTAAATATTTCAATAGAAACATTGGTCAAGACGAACGTTCACCCCACCCCCCCCAGAAAGAAAATGTCACTATCAAAAGATTCCTGAGGCAAAGGCCTACTACTTTTAATGGATCATTTGATCCCTTAATCTCCGAAAAATGGATCATATCCATTGAAAAGATATTCTCCATCCTTCAATGTTCCGATCATGAGAAGGTAATCCTAGCTACTTATCGTATGGAGGGTGAAACTGATCAATGGGAAACATTGATCAATTATACGAAGCCTGTGGATTAGATCGAGGAATTGGAATGGAAGTATTTCTAGAAAATGTTTTTTGATAAATATTTTCCGAAAACCCTCTGACATAAGAAGAAAAGTGACTTCCTTTACCTCAATAAGAAAGACAAAGAATCTGTTAGAGAATAAGAGGAAAACTTCAGAAGGCTTTCACGATACGCCTCCAACTTTTTCATTACCCCCGAATGCAAAGTTGACCGCTTCTTTGGTGGGCTGAAACCTAGCCTGCGGAAAGTGTTGGTGTTCCATGACTTCAGCAGCTATTAGGAAATTGTCTGATGTGCCCTTAACGTCGAAATGGAGATCGTAGAATATCTGGGGTATCATGGGGTTAAGAAGTGTTAGGTGTACATCAATGCTGGTGGTCCGATGGATTAACCCAGTGGTGCTAAGAAGATCCAGCACCCCACATGTTGAAGGTGTGGAAAGAATCACCCAGGAAATTGCCTCAAGGGGACGAGGAAATTATTTAGGTGTGGAAGATAATGGAAGATATCCATTAGATTTTGGAAAAAACCCCATGACTACAATAGAGGAAAGGAACAATCTGTTCGAACCTCAACCTGTTGTTTATTAATACAACTGCAAAGAACCAGGGCACCTTGTAAATCATTGTCCTAAGACAGGTTTTTTCAGAGAAAACCATCAACCTCCAAGGCATCAAGGGTGATCTTTTTCCATCACTACCACTGAAGTGAACTCCGACAATGATATGGTGATAGGTACGCTAGTTATTTATTCAATAATAGTGATCATACTTTTTGATTCAGGTTCATCACATTCTTTTATATCCTGAATGTGTAGTAGAAAAATCCCAACACCACCAAAAATTATGGAAGTAAAGATGTCGGTGAGTACATCATATGGGGAAATCATTACATCACATGAATACAACTCATCCACTATCTTAATCGGTGGATTAAACTTTCCAGTGAACGTCCTCCTACTCCCTCTAGTAGAATTTGATGCAATTCTTGGAATGGATTGGATTTCCCTATATAGATCCAACATAAATTTTCATGAGAGGGAAATCACTCTCTATGTGGAGAATCGATCCCCCGATTCTGTACAAGTGCAAGGAGGAAGATGAATCTTCATTATCTCCAACATCTTAAGAATGGATATTACTGCCCTATGAGCAAGCATATCTGGCTCTGATGATTGAGTCTGAGGAGGAAACCATCCTTGATGTCATGCATATTGTGAGGGAATCCACTGGAGTTTTTTATGAGGAATTTCCAGGTCTTCCCCCTAGAAGAGATATTGAATTCTTAATTGGTCTTATACCTGGGGAATTGACAATATCCAAGACACCATATAGAATGGTTGTTGTAGAGCTTGAGGAGATAAAAAACAACTACAGGAGAATCTATATAAATGAAGTATACGCCCAAGTTCTTTACCATGGGGTGCACCGGTCTTCTTTTTCATGAAGAAGGATGGGTCTATGCACCTTTGCATAGATTATTGCGAGGTAAAAAAAACACGATAAAGAACAGGTATCATCTTCCATGAATTAATTACTTGTTCGGCCAGATGTGTGGATAACAATAATTCTCCAAGGTATATTTGTGGTTGGGATATTATCAAGTAAGGGTAAAGAAGGAAGATATCCCCAAGACTGCTTTTAGTACCAGATACAGGCACTAGGAATTCATAGTAATGCCTTTTGGACTCACTAATTCTCCATCAATCATTATAGACATGATGAATAGAATATTTAAAGATTACCTTGACAAGTTTGTGGTAGTATTTATAGAAGATATTCTAATATACTCCAAAACCAAGGAGGATCATGAAGAACATTTAAGAACTGTACTAGAGACCTTGTAGAAGGAGAAGGTCTATGAAAAGAACAGAAAGTGTGAGTTATGGTTGAAGGTATTATCATTCATGGGACATATAATCACAACCAATGAGATATCAATGGATCCCACCAAGACATCTACAATAGGGGGATGGTCGAGGCCTATAATGGTAATAGATATCTTTCGCTTCTTGGGGTTAGATAGATATTATCGACGATTTGTGAGATATTTCTCACGACAGTCCAACACTCATTCCAAGCTAACTCGGAAGGGTGTAATGTTTTCTTAGAGTGATGAATGAGAATAAATATTCAAAGTTTTGAAAAGGATTCTTATCACTGTTCCCGTGCTCACTTTACCCACAAATAAAGAAATTTCTGTGGTATTTAGTGATGATTCGAAGAAGGGCCTGGGATGTGTGTTGATGAAAAATGACAAATTCATTTCCTATGATTCTAGGAAATTGAATGTTCCTAAGTATAAATATCTAACACATGACCCTGAGTTGGCTGTAGTGATCTTTACTTTGAAAATTTGGTGGCATTATCTCTTTGGGGAGAAGTGTGAAATATATACAGACCACAAAAGCCTCAAGTACATATTCGCACATAAATAGTTTAATATGAACCAACGAAGATGGTTAGTGGTGATCGAAGACTATGACTTATCGATCCATTACTACACTAGGAAAATGAACAAGGTGGCTGATTATCTATGTTGAAAAGACCATGCAATTCTATCATTCTTGAGAATTGAAACCGATTCAATCTTCATAGATTTAATGAATAAGTAAATGGGAATCATAAAGAAGGGAAAATCATCAACCCTTTCAGAGATGCTTGGTCATTCATATCTTTTGGAAAGGTTAAATGATTCTCAAAAGGATGATGTGGGAATTCAGAGGAAGGTGAAAGCTATCAAGAAAAGGGAAATCCTTGGAGTTCAATGTTAATGAAGAAGGAATTGTGATATTTTGGAAAATACTATGTGTTCTATCATGTTTGGAGTAGAAGAATGAAATTTTAGATGATGCACATAGTAAAAAATTTTCTATTCACCAAGGAAACATAAATATGTGTTGAGATCCCCGAGAGCAATATTGGTTGGATAATATGAAGAATGAGATCACTGAATATACATCAATGTTCTCAGTGTGTCAGTAAGTGAAGGCTGAGAGATAGAAGTACAAGGGGATGATGAAACCATTTCCCATAGCTGCATGGAAATGGTAGAACATCACCATAGACTTTTTCACTATACTTTCGAATACATCCAAAGGCAACAATGCAATCTGGGTTGTTGTGGATCGTCTTACAAAGGTTGCACACTTCATCGATATTTGGGAGGAATTCTCATTTGATCAACTGGAATTGATATATAAAAGGGAAGTGGCAAGGCTTCAGGGAGTACCACGATATATTGTATCCGATCGAGATCCACGATTCACCTCTATGTTTTGGAAGAATCTTCAATGTGCTCTGAATACTGAACTAATCTTCAGTACGACCTAAAATCCTCAAACTGATGGCCAATCCGAGTAGACTATCCAAACACTTGAGGACATGTTGAGAGCATTTTCAATGGAATTCAAAGGAAGATGGGATCAACAACTACCTCTGGTTGAGTTCTCTTATAATAATTGTTTCTACTCGGGCATCCGAATGGCACCTTATAAGCCATATATGGGAAGATGTGTGGAATACCATCATGTTGGGGTGAAGTCAGTGAGAGTAAGCTCTAAGGACTCGAAATGGTCGATGAAATGGTGGAAAAGGTGAAACTCATTCAACTGCATATCAAGGCAGCCCAGAGTCGACATAAGAGTTATGCAGATCACCATTGACGAGAGGTTGAGATTAAAGTTAGAGACATGATATTCATATGAATATCTCCATGGAAGAAGGCCATGAGGGTTGGAAAGAAAAGGAAGTTAAGTCCTAGGTACATTGTCCCCTTCGAGATTCTTGATCATGTCGGGGGTGTGGCCTATCGATTAGAAATTCCACCTACCATGGATAATGTACATGATGTCTTTCATGTATCCTTCTTATGGAAGTACATACTGGGCCCTTAACATGTACTCTATTCAGAGGTATTACAGTTATAGGATGATCTTTCTTACGAGGAGCAACCAGTGAATGACATGGATCATAGAAAAAATTTTTTACGAAATAAGACAATGCCTCTCATCAAGGTGTTATAGTGAAACAAAAAGTTTGATGAAGAAACATGGGAATTAGAGGATGTGATGAAACAATGTTACCTTCATTTGTTTTAGTGTGGGAAAAGGAAATTTTGAGGGTGAAATTTCTTATGGGGGATGATTCTAATGACCCAAACATTCATTAAGGAAAATTCCGCTTGATCTAATTAAATGTCTTATTATGTAAAATGGATATATAAAATCTGACTTTCCTTGGTTTTATGTTTTTTGATTTTAAAATACCATTAAGAATTTCCAACGTTTTCTAATATAGTATTTTAATAGTTATCACATAATTATTAAAACAACCGTCCATTAACAAATCCATTTTACTCAGCCAAAGGAATTGATGGCCTCATCCAGTAGACTTTCCCTGTACGAAGACCATTTGCCAGAGCTCAGAAAGGAGGTGGCATATTTGGGATTCACTCTTGACCAAGCCCAATCCGAACATGAATATGCTAAGCTTTAGGTGAACCATCGATGGGAGAAGTGGATGTTTATTGAGATTACCACACAAGTGATGTTCTCTGAGCCACCCCAAGAGTCTGTCACAATTGCACAACTTACCCTAAGGTCATATTCATGTGTCTTAATGGGTTATGTAACAAGACCCTATCACTATGATTATGTACATTATTTTTGTATATATGGAAGAATATTCTTTCATTCTATTTTTTTTACATTGTAAGTTGTTTTTAAAGAACAAATTGTATTTTTAGTTAATATTCAACTACGAAATATATTTTTAGGAATTAATGGATTTATGAATTAAATAATATTTTAATAAATTATTATTATTATTATTAAATTAGCTTTTATTAAATTTAAATGATCGTATAATTTTATGAATGCAATTTTAATTTTTATTAACGTTTGAAAGCTGTTTTTATCAAAACCCTTGAATTTTGGATAAATGTTGGTTTTTATTTTAAAAATAGAAAATCACATATTTAAAAAATTATTTATATAAGATGAATATTATTTTTGGAATCAGGATATCGAAATTATCTCATGGTGATTTTTTCATAATTTTCTGAGATAGTCGAATTTTGGGGTAAAACAATTAAATATTATTTTAATATATATTGTGTTTTATGACAAAATAATGAACAAATGGTGATGTAATAAAATAAAATAAACATTTTTTTCGGCCAATATATGTTTTACAATTATAATAATGTGATTTTGGGTTTGTTTTATTTATTTTACAAATCTTTAGTGGACCCTTCAAGACTTATAAAACATTTTGTCTTTTTTAAATTGTTTTCCTTGAGAGTGTGACTCACCACCACATAAGCCACCCTATTATAATATGAATATCAGAAATTGGCCTTATAAAATATGTTTTTCCACTCCCCTTAGTAAAAAACCATGGTATGGTTTGTGGTTTTTATTAGTTTATTGTTCGGTGTCCCAAACCTAAATAATAAAGAATTCCTCCTCATTTCTTATATAAACCAACCCATCCTCCCACATCCTCTTCACTCACAGCCTTTGGATTTCATCCAACCTTTACCCTCATATCTCTATAATCCTCCCAATGTGCCCCCATATCCCAAGAAGCCTCTCTCAAGACTCTCCCAAGCCTTTGGGATCACACTTCCAAGTAAGGGATTCCTAACTTTCCCTTTTTATCCAAGTTTCTTAATATTGTTATGCCCTTTTATTTTCAATTATAAATGTTGTGGTAGGATTTAGAACCTCCCCCATACTTCCCTATTTATGTTTTTATGATGAGAGACCCATTTCTCTCTCATTAAATGCCTCCCATGTACACCGGTAACAATGCTGAAATTCTGAAAAGAGTTTCTCTCTCTCCTCATTTACATTCAGACAATTCTTTTGTATCATGAATGTAAATTCCATTAAAATTGTTGGTACCTGAATCTATATGAACCCCTTATTGTCCATTTCATGTAAATATTACGAGGAACCTCTTTCTCTCTCATCAAACTTTTTTATGAATTCTTATGTCATGTCGTTAGGCTACCGAAATTGCACTATGTTTTTCCAAACCAAAGGCATTGTTTAGTGAATACCATGCCCATTTCTCTATCAACGGTATTCAATTTTATGCACATTCCGTTATTGATTATAGAGTTTCATGTATGAATTCCATATTCATTTATCGTGGAACAAATGATGATGTTTATTAAATCCATGTTTTATGATCCATGTGGCACACTTATGCATGAAATGAAATGTTTATGAAAGGTGCGCCCTCATAGAGCTCCAATGCATTGGGTAACATATAGTAAAATGTTACATAATGTGCAATGAGTGTTGACTCATGATAATTTAAGTGCAATGAGGGGTTACTCTTGATACATGTGCAATGAGGGTTTACTAATGCTCCATGTGCAATGATCCTTGGTTCATGCTAATTCAATGTTAAGTGTTGTTGTCACATCTCCATGTTATCATTACCATGCTTTATCATGCCTTTTTTTCATGTCTCTCATGTGATCTATTGATATGTCTATTGTCTAACATGTATTTTTTAACTCATGTTATTCCATATTTATTACTTTACCAGGCTTTTTAGCTCACCCTTTTCCTATGCATGTCCTTAGGTAATCCCATGAAATGGTAAGTACAAGTAAATGTAGTGGTTATGTAAAGGAAGTATTCTATAAAGATGTTGTATTTTTTGTTCTAAGATTTTATGTAATGTTACTAATCCCCAAAGACACTAGACCTCTCTATCATCTATGCTTTACCAATTAGATATTTTATGTAATAAATCATGTTTAAGTGTTTAATAAAGAGTAGGGTTGTTATAATGCAGTCGACCCATACAAACTAGGGGCTCCAAGAATGATTCAAGGTACGATCATTGTCTTTTATACCTTTTATTTCATAGTGATAGAAACATGAGCTTGTTATTCCTTTCGGTCCACATATATTTTTCCTGTCCTTGAGATTTTGGTTGGACCATATACTTGACCGTCTTGATTGTGGGCTCATAATAGAGAAGACCCAATGATCACACACTGGCACTGATAGTGTAAAATGACTCTTAGAGGAGAGATTTTTATTTGGGATCACTTTTTCATGGTGTAGATTACTTACGACATAATTATTAGTATGGACTATTTATCCATATTTCATTCTCATATTGACTATTTTATGTGAAGACGGTGGTATGCCCATAGTGATGGAATTAGGTTTTCCATATTGGTGAAAAGTAATCCTCAGAAGCATTTGATGGACTCACACAATAGAGGGTGCATCCAATTTCTCATCAATTGTCTAGCATAACCATTTGGGTATTGTATTTTATGAGTCCTTAGTTTCTTTTAGGGGTGACCGAGTTGTAGTGGATCTAGTGAAGGTTGAGGTGATTCTTGATTGGGGGCCGCCCAAGAATGTTACCGAGGTGCAGAGTTTCCACGATTTGGTTTGGTACTATTGGATTTTTACCTTAAATCCGTATATTGGGGAAGACCATGACAACATTGACATGAAAGGTGAATCATTTCATGTCACTAATAAAAAATAGGCCCTTAACAGCGCTAAAAATTTCCTTTATCAAAGATACAGAAATGATAACTACTAGAGCATGGTTAAAATCTATAGTCTTTTATCATCACTTTAAAAAGAAGTTATAAAGGACCCATTTATCATCACCTTTTCAAATGATGATAAACTACCATTTTCTAGCGTTTATATAAGCACTGATAAATGAATTATTTATCATCACTACAAAAATTTCTAGTATCAGGGGATACTGTAGTGTGCTGTTAGGGAACACTTCTCAACTAGTGTAGTGTTCTATATTATCACACTACAGCACCAAAAACACCACAATGTCCACAAAATAAAGTATGAATGTATAATTTAAATTAATGTAAAAAATTATAGTCTTGTTTTCTATATTTTGGCAATGTGATGTGAGTTTCAAACTAAAATGAAACTTATATACTGAAAAAATGTTCTTGGAGTCATACCAGTCACACCATGCATCATATTGAGTTACAACTGATTCATAATTGTCTAATATAAGTTATGGATCATTTTTATAATGTAACAATACAATTATAATTTGTTTTCCTAGTTTTGAGTAATTAGCTTGTCTTTTTTTTACAAAAGTTTCATTTTAAACTGGAAACACACACTTTGAATCATATCGATCATATCATGTCTAGTTTTACAGGATAGTGATTCATACATATCAAAATTTAATTATGAATTTTTTCTTAATTTAAAAGAAAATATGAGTGTGTTTTATATTTTTTTAGTTTGCAATGCATTTTGAACTAAAATGTTGATTTTAAATAGACAACAATCAAATTGAATAATACTGGACACATTTTGTATCAGAGTGAGGTTTGGATAATTCCAACACATCAAAAATAATTTATATATGGTTTTTATAAACTATAAAAACAATATGAATGGGTTTAATTGTTTGTAGTACATATTAAGTATTTATTACTAAATGATCATTTTAATCTAGAAACATGAAATTTGAAACAAGCTGATTACATCATGTTTCATTTTGACATGAGACCAATTATTACACATCAAAAATGACTTATGAATAAATTTCCTAAATAATTAAGAAAATACAATATTATTTTCTTGGTTTTCAGTTAGTGAAATTTTTTATGTAAACTATTGATTTTAAATTCATAATGAACACATTGAGTCATACCGGGTACACAATGCATCAGATTGAGGTGCATATGATTCCTACACATCACACCTATATTGTGGATCATTTCTCGAAAGTTTGAGAATAATCTGAATGTGTTTTCTTGGTCATTTTTAGGTCATTTGAGAGGTGTATAAACACAGATGTTATTTTTAAATAAGTTGAAGCACAAGGAGTCATACTGGTCTCACCATGCATCAGATTTAGGTACAACGGATTTATACATGTCTCAAATGAATTATGGATTATTGTCCCGAATTATAAAAAACAAGCTGAATGTGTTTGATCAGTTTTGAGTTATTGAGTTGTCCTCAAAAAATGGTATCAATTTTAAATAAAAATATGTACTTTGTCTCATATCCGTCAGACAATGCTTTAGATTTAGTTGTGGCTAATTCTTACACATCCTTGATGGCTTACATAGCCTTTTCATAGTGTATTAAAAAAATTTGAATGTGTTTACTTGGATTGATATGAGACCAATTTATACACATTAAAAATTACATATGAATCAATTTCCAAAATTCTCCAAAAAATCATAGCATATATTATTTGTTTTCCTTGAGTGCAATTTCTTAACAAAACATTCGATTATAAATTGATAATGAAAAGATTGAGTCATAACGGGAACATCGTTCATCAGATTGCGGTGCAGATGATTCCTACAAGTCAAAATTTTCTTATGAATAATTTTTCTAATGTATCAAAACAATATGAATGTGTTTTCTTTGTGTCTAGTAGGTCAGTAGTATTTTTTATTAAAATTGGTGTGATTTTTGTATAAAAAGATGCACTAGGTGTCATACCAACAAAACCATGCATCGTATTGTGGTACAACTGATTCTTGAATGTAAAAAATGACATATGGATCATTTTTTAATGTATAAAATTAATCTGATTGTTTTTTCTTGGTTTTGAGTAGACGAGTTTTCCTTTTACTAAAATTTATGTCAATTTTAAATAAAAAACAAATTTTGAGGCATATCCTTCAACTCATGGGTAGTATTGATGTGTGACTATTTCTTACACGTTTCAAATTGATTATAGATAACTTTCATAATGTATCAAAACAATATGAATGCGTTTAATTGGTTTTTAGTACACCACATGTCTTTTTTACTAAAATGTCATTTTAAACCAGAAACATGCACTTTGACCATTACTGATTACATAATGTATTGGTTTGATGTGAGATAATTTTTTACATGTATCAAATCACATATGTGAATATTTTTTAAATTATAAATAGTATCTGATCGTGTTATGAGTGAAATTTTTGAAACTAAACTGTCGATTTTAAACTGATAATGTACACATTGAGTCATATCGTGATCACTGTGAATCAGATTGAGGTGCATCTAATTCTTAAAATAAAATTGGACATATAGATAATTTTTATAATGTATCAAAACAATACGAATTTGTTTTCTCAAAATTTTATGTGTGAGTACTTCTTTTTACTAAAATTGTTGTCATTTTTAAATTAAAAGATGCACTTTGAGTCATACCAGTCACACCATACATCAGATTGAGGTACATCTGATTCCTACACATGTCAAATTAATTATTTATATTTTTTTATAAAGTATCAATAAAAAATGAATTCATTTTCTCTATTCTGAGTATGTCACTTGTTTTTTTACTAAAATGACATTTTAAATTGGAAACATGAACTTTTACCAAAAATGATCAAATCACGTATTGGTTTGGCATGAGACTGATTCAAACATATCATAATGGATTTATGAATGGGTGTCCAAAATTATCAAGAAAATCGAATCACACTATTTTTTGTAGGGAGCGACATTTTTTGAACTATACAATAAATTTTAAATTGATAACAAACCCAATTAACCAGAATAATAATTATTTATAATTAATATAATTTCAATTTCTTTGTTAATATTATTTTTTAGGTTTGTTTTGAAAAAAATGTATTATATATATATATATCGATTAATATATTGTATAATAAAATAATTTTAAATAAGATAAATAATATATAATTATATATAATCATATTAAAATAAAGTAAATAACATAATAACTATATATATAATATATATCTCCATTTATGTTGATTTAATTTATTTATCTAGACATCCAATTAGGACTGGCCTCAATTTTATCATTTTTGATGGTGGAAGATGTGAACCCTGTTCAGGATTATTTCCAATCGAGGTAAGTGTAGACGATGTACACGACTCCATCAAAATATTCTTCCAATCATATAAAAGTATATTATTTTTTTAATAAAATAAAACATCATAAAAATTGAATTTTTTATAAAAAAAAATTTAAACAAATACCTAATAAATTATTTTATTAATCATTTATTTAGATCCTTGTAGATAATTTCAGGGATAAAAATGGAAGTTATTAATAATTAAATCTGGTTCCATGTCAAATATAATAAATTAATTTTAGTAAAATACACTTTTCAGTAGAGATTACATAATGCCAACCCATGAATCCCGCATTGCACAACATTGTAGTAGCGTATTCTGATTCATCAGTCTCCACCCTCTCCATTGTTTTACTTCTTTTCACTACATGGTTTCTCGAGATGTCATGATCTTTTCTCAAGAAGTATTTTCTAGAAATGGATATTTCTAATTAATAACTAGTTTCGGTAGTTTATTTATCACAAATTGTAGGAATTTTTCCTTTTAGAGAACACCATGAAGGTCAATTGTAATCAAAATTAGCTCATTTCCAAATAGTTATCATTGCATATTGTTGATTGGAACGCATTCTCCATATCCAATGGAAATGAATCTATGTTTCTTGAATTACTCAAAGAAGTTTTCATCCATGGGAGGAGTAATCCTTAGAGTTGTACAAGAAATATAAAATAGATGGGGGATGAGTGTAAAGGAAACAAAATGCAATAATAACTCTATAGTATATGAAACTGATGAGGATGACAGTTGCAATACATTATGATCCATAAAACGTGAATGCCACACATTTGTGAGAATTACACCATTGAAAACATTTATTAAATCAACGCATTCATTTCCACTAACTCCTTGCACAATAATTATCCATTCAAGAATAGAAATTATAGAGTGAAGGGTGGGAATAAAATTGTAACATCCCGACCTGGAAGCCACTAAACCGGTGCTCAGAGCCGGTACGCCACAAGGCCTCATGTGTACCTCCCCATATGCCAGAGGCTGCCGACTAGCAGCGAGGGCCCAGGGTGTGATAGGTGGGAGACTATGCCCTCATACCAGAGTAAGAAAACAACATAAATAACTATGTGTCATACACAGTGGAAAGTAAACAGAGTGCGGAAGCAGTAAACAACTGAAATAGTACAAGATGTAATAGTAAAATGATGTAAAAGCCCGAACTTCTATGCAATAAAATACAACGCTATTCACCCACCGAGACGACCATACAAATACAAGTAAAAAAGAAACTAAAAGTAAAAGTACAATGCTCTGCTACTAACTCTGAGCCAAATCCACGTACTCGGTCTATAGAAACTGTCGAACTGCAGTAGCCTGATCAGTAGAACCACTAGAGAAGATCTTCTCGATCATGCAACACTAGGCCACAACCCTATCCACTATGCAACCTGTGCTCAAAATGAAAAGCAGACATAAGGTCTACACGTACACTGAGGTGCACGTGCAGTGGTGGGAAATAATCTCAGTAGGGCACCCCGAAAAGCATTCTACAACTGTTCTGCTAAAAGGGTATGGAACAAGAATGTGTTGAGCCTAGCTTTAACATAATAAAAGAAGTAAAACAAACGTGCAACCATAGTTGAACTCAGGGTATGTAATCCCTGTCAACTGAGCAAGTGCCACCATGGATGTCCATATCTATATACGTACACATGTATAGTCTCATATCTATACACATATACATAAATATGAATATTCATGATGAACTGATTCTAATAACAAGAAACAACACCAGCAGTCGATCCTTGGGACCATAAGCCCGATCTCTTGTACATCCTATTCAAGGCCATTGAACTGGATTTAGTGCCCCTAAATCCGTATATCAAATAAGTCGATCTAAGGGTCCGTAATATCATCGACATGTCCCTGCTTTAGCCAACAATGGAGATATGCCTCTGAACAAGCTAAACAAAGACAAGTTATCCTATAGTTCAACCAATCAATCACAAGAAAGAAGATAACAAAATAGGTAACCCTCTAATAATTATTCACAACCAACCCCTCTGGTCCTATCCAAGAAGTACCAACAACCCTCTAGGTAGTGCACTCAGCCTAACCCCTCTGGTTTGGTCATACAAAATTATAAGACTCTTTGGGGAAGATCACCCGTTCAATTACCCTTATATTCTAGGGTAGTCAGGGACTCTCTAAGGAAGATCACGCGGTCTAACACTCTTATTGACCCAAGGTCTAGAAACTCTCTAAGGATGATCACTCGGTCAATTTCTTTTATAGTCTCAGGTCTGTCAAAGACTCTCCGAGGAAGCTCGCTCAGTTAATTCCTCCTCTAGTCTGGAATGGTTTAAGTAAATGCAATCAAGTAAAGACCCTATAAAGAAGCTCACTCGGTCTACCCTCCTGTAATCTATAATATCCAAGAATCTCTGGGAAGCTCACTCGGTCTATCTCTTGTAGTCTATAATGTCCAAGACTCTATGGGAAGATCACTCGGTCTATCCCCTATAGTCTATAATGTCCATGACTCTTTGGGAATCTCACTCGGTCTATCCCTTATAGTATATAGCACTAGGTTCTCACAGTCCCATGCCAGTCAGTGCCTAATAGTGCTATAAGTCTAAAGTAAACCTATAGAGCTACATGGCTAAACAGTGTACAGAAACAAGAATGTCAATAATATCATTACATCCTACGGTCACAAGGCATGGAAAACCGATATAACGGCCAAAGGATAACAAGACCCAAATGTCATAAACCAAACAAGGCATGGGAAAAACATCCAAGCACAAAAATTATCCTCAAACATTATCAACTCACTTCTACACAAGCATACAAGCAAGGCAGGGAAACAACATGGGAAAAAAGAAAACACGCAATACCCCGTTCATGTGTATTTGTGGAATTTGCACATAAAACTCAAGGACATTGAATGGTAAGGCCCAAACCACATACTCATGCACACAAGGAAAAGAAGGCATCAAAAAAAAAGAAATATGTCTCGTGTCAGGCTCACCAGCCACCATCCAGGAAGCACCTCTGGTAAACACTAAATCATTAGCAAACCAAGTCAGATATAAAAAAATAGTGCTGGTGGCCTGAATGCCCAACCCAAAAATACAGCAAAAGCCAAAAGGGATAACCAATTTGGTATAGGTTCTAGGTGAAACCTGATCACCATCTCTACCCAAACCCAACATAATAACTCATGGTCGGTCACACCACGGGCACCCACTGGGTCACTTAGGTCAAACACTGAGGAGGAATAATACTTGGGATCCTCTAGGAAACCATGAGCGAAGGCATCATATGCGGGATCCTTATCAAAGAGTATTGGAGGAATCCTACATGGGATCCTCAAAGGAAGGAAAACATAGGCATTCCTTAACATGGTTCCTGTCAATGTAAGAACAAGAGAGAGATCCTACAAGGGAATCCCTAAGTTAGCACACAAGCAAAGGCATCCCTCTGGGGATCCTTAGGTGTTCCTGGTGTCAAAACCTCATAGTCCAGAAGGGAACGTCTCACAAGGGAAACATCCTCTAAAGTATGGGTTACAGGAGATATCTCATAGCTCATCTCCTATTAAAGGTATCAACTAAGTTGGTCCGAACACCAAACCTATCATCCACCCCAATTATCACTCTCTGGTGACAACTGATCTTGATAAGTAGAGGAAGAACCCCTCCATTTAGATGGAAACCCACAAAACTCCCTTTAGATTACCTATAAATGTAAAAAAGTATTCCACCATTACGATCTATGTGGAAACATTCTCAGAATCGGCTACTCACACGACCAATTCTGACTTCCATAGCATAAGATATCCCAAAATTACTAAACAGAAGTTGTACATGGCTAGAGTACATGTCCAGAGCACAATAAGCCGACCTGTGTAATATTTCATGGCATGTAATTTACTGTACACGGTGTTTAATGTTCACAAAAAGTTACACCATGTCCGTTTTCAGCCGAACACAAGCCCATGTACCACTACACGACGTGTACTTAAAGTACACGAAGTGTAATACTTAAAAACCACTATTCCATGTTCTATTTCACACGACCAGCCAGACGGCTACCCACTACAATGTGTGTACTCAAAGTACACAGTGTGTACTTAAGAAAATTTCATCTTCCCCAAATGGGAAGAACACAATGCATGTACCACTAGAATACATGCCGTGTATTCTGGGTTTTCTGATGGGAAATCCCTGAAAACACCCGAAACACCCGTTTTCACCCATGAAACAACAGATCAAGCCCCATGGGATTACAACCAAGAAATATAAGGCTTTAAACACCTAAAACAAAATTTTTTAAGGGGATCTATGGTGAAAAAATAAATGGACCTTCCTTTGGATGGAAACCGCTGATGCTTCAGTTGATTTCACGGCTCACGGTTGCTGCACGCCGAATCAGTGCGTCGAGAGCTTCGAATCGGTACCACTCTCGCCTTCCTTCTCTCAAATTTTCAGGATCTCAAAATTATCCCATAGGTCATGGCAAAGGAGTATAATTGTAGGATATGTGTGCAAGGAGGAGGAGGAAATAATAGAGAAGAAAAGAAAAGGAAGAAAAAGGGGCCTCAGTCGGCCCAGGTGCCCGACATGAGTTTATGCCTTCCCTAGGCTAAAATCCCCATTACGGACTCAACGACGCAGATAGAATCTCAATCCAATGCTCCATTTAAAATTCATTTCCAAACTAACCTATGCCAATAATTTAATATTTAATTTAATAATATTAAATATTAAATATTCCACCAAAATTCAAACAGCTCAGATTTCCTCCGAACTCCCATCCTAGGGTAAATTCCCTATTCTTGGACCAACAGAGTTGTCAGAAAAATTATCTGAGATTTGATGGTAGGGTAAATTGATAATTTTACCCCTCACAAGCATCCAAGAGAGAAAAATCAAATTTCTGCTCAAAACAACTGTCCGGAGAAATATGGGTTTTTACAAACTCCCCACCCTAAACATTCTCATCCCTGAGAATCCCAGAAAAAGGACAAGTAGTAGGACCAGCAGCCATGCCCCCAACCCGAGAATCTGCACAACTAGGCTACCTGGACCATCCAACGACAAACCATATCATTAACAACCACCTTATACACAGAAGATATTCAACTACAACCAACTAGTACTCCCCACCATAGTGATACCCTTGTCTTCGTCTTAAACGAATACTATGAGCTCAAAAGCTCTTGGAAAACACAGGTGTTTAACCTAAACAAGAAAAACCACCCTAAAAAGGCAAAAGCTTCACTCCCCACCATATGGATTCCCTTACACTGCTCCAATAGCACAACCAGAACAGGTTTCATCCACCACACAGATGAAGATTAATAAAGAAAAAGGAGCTCGATGTAGTGTCGAATCTCTCTCAGCATACTCAAGATGAATCAAGATATTTCAAGATCATCTCTTATAGGAGTATTCTATGATTTCACCGAAGGCGTGTCCATCTCCCTCTAAGCCACGCTAACATCCTGCCAAAACCCGACCAGGATTCAAGCATGGGTCTACCATTTCATGGTAACCCGAAATCTCACAAAGCCATCTCTACAACAGTAACATCAGAAACAATGGTCGACCAGGCCGGGCACCGGAACAGGCCTACTCGTCAAAAACAGTCATTAAAATAAACATCTCCAAAAGGCATTGAAAACGCTGGACAACCTTCTCACCCAGGTTTCCCTAAATCGAAAGAGACATTGATCGATAAGGGTTCGAGTAAAAACCCAGGGTCTCTAGGTCTTCCACCAAGACCTATAGAAAAAGGCTCACAAATGGGTCACAAGGTCTAACCACCTAGCCTAAAAGATCCAAAACTACTCAAGAGATGGTAAAGATCACAACGACCCAAGAAGGTCAAAACCAAAACACAACCTATAAGGGCCCCGATCCTCTCCGAGCATCCTCAGAAGGAATGAATCCTTGGAGGTCACAAACAAAACAGAAGAGGAAAGTTGAGATAACACCCATTGGGTATCTGTATACAGAAATACCACTAGGTGGTCTAGTTCACAAGAAAAGCCTTTGTATCTATTGACATCATTCTCAACGATCCGACTAGATAACCACTGAACTGAGAAACAACACCCAATAAGGGGTTAAAAAAAGTAATCACATGCCACATAGACCAACTAGGGTCACTACACCACCTATGAAAAAGGAATGAGTCATCATACCCATCAAAAATTCCTTAACATAGATCCACATAACCTTCCATCAGAGTAAAAAGTATGTGTAAGCATACCCAAAGGTCTAAGTCGTCAGTAAAAACACACACTAGCAGGCCTCTATGCTCTAAATCCTATGTGCCTAGTATGATTCATGAGACGCCTCTTGCCTTTTCCAGCCAAGAGTCAAAATCTATCCATGGCATCCTACCAATGGCCAAGAGCCAGAGATCCATAGTAAATCAAAACACCACACAACATGTGAGTTTCTCAAGAAGAAAATTATATAAAACTGTAACATCCCAAAATCAGAACAATAATCCCAAACCCTGGAAACCAGGACTTCTTACCAGAAGAGGTGTTTGCGACGCACCAGCCTGATATCCATCATAGCTTTTGACACATTCCTAATACTCATGTCTATCATATCCCAAATAGTAATGAAAAAAAGGAAAACTCCTCTAATACATCTTTGTAACGTCCTGACCCGGATGCCACTAAACCGGTGCTCCGAGCCGGTTCGCCACAAGGCCTTAAGCGAGCCACCCCATAAGACAGAGGCTGCCGACTAGCAGCGAGGGCCCAGAGTGTGATAGTGGGGAGACTATGACCTCATACTAGAGTAAGCAAACAATGGAAATAATTATGTATCATACACAGCGGAAAGTAAACAGAGTGCGGAAGTAGTAAAAAACTAAAATAGAAAAAGTCGTAATAGTAAAATATTTTAGTATCCCGAACAACTATGCAATACAATACAACACTGGTCACCCACCAGGACGAGCATACAAATAAAAGTACAAAAGAAACTGAAAGTAAATGTATAGGGATCTGCTACTAACTCTGAGCCAAATCCACTTACCCGATCTCCAAGCACTGTCGAACTGCAGCAGCTCGATCAGTAGAACCACTCGAGCATATCCACTCGATCATGCAACACTGGGCCTTAGCCCTATCCACTATGCAAACTATGCTCAACCTGAAAAGCAGAAATAAGTTCTACACGTACATTGAGGTGCACATACAGGGGTGAGAAATAATCTCCATAGGGCACCCCGATAAGCAACCCACAACTATGCTGTTAAAAGTGTATGCAACAAAAATGTGCTCATACTTTCTAGAACACAACAAAAGAAAGTAAACCAAACATGCAACCACAGTTGAAATCAGGGTATGTAATCCCTATAAATTGGGCAACTGTCACCATGGATTTCCATATCTATATACATACACATGTATAGTCCCATACCTATACACATATACATAAATATGAATATTCTTGATGAAGTGATTCAAATAACAAGAAACAACCTCAACAGTTGATCCTTGGGACCAAATGCCCGATCAATTCAACATCCTATTCAAGGGCATTGAACTGGAAAAAGTGCCACTCAAGCCGCATATAAAACAAGTCAATATATGGGTCTGTAATCTAATCGACATGTACCTGCTTCATCCAGCGCCGTAGATATGCCTCTGATCAAGATAAACAAAGACAAGCTATCCTCTAGTTCAACTAATCAATCACAAGAAAGAAGATAACACAACATGTAACCCTCTAAAAAGTACCCGCAGCCAACCCCTCTGGTCCTATCCAAGAAGTACCAACAACCCTCTAGGAAGTTCACTCAGCCTAACACCTCTGGTTTGGTTATACGAAATTATAAGACCCTCTGGGGAAGCTCTCTCGGTCAATTCCCCTTATAGTCGAGAGTAGTCAGGGACTCTCTGAAAAGATCAAATGGTCTAACACTCTTATAGACTCATGGCCTAGAAACTCTCTTAGGAATATCACTTGGTCAATTCCTCTTATAGTCTTAGGTCTATCACAGACTCTCTGAGGAAGCTCACTTGGTCAATTTCTCATCTATCCTGGAATGGATTAAAGAAATTCAAACAAGTAAACACCCTATGAGGAAGCTCACTCGGTCTACCCTCCTGTATTGTATAATATCCAAGACTCTCTGGGATGCTCACTCGGTCTATCCCCTGTAGTCAATAATGTCCAAGACACTCTGGGAAGCTCATTCTGTCTATCCCATGTAGTCTATAATGTCCAAGACACTTTGGGAAGCTCACTCGGTCTATCCCTTATAGACTATAGCACCAGTTTCTCACGGTCCCGTGCTAGTGAGTGCATAATAATGATATAAGGACAAAGTAAACCTATAGAGCTACTAGGATAACCAGTCTACAGAAACAAGCATGTCAAGAATATCATTCCATCCTTTGGTCACAAGGCATGGAAAACAGGTATAACACCCAAAGGCTAACAAGACCCAAAGGTCATAAACAGAACAAGGCATGGGGAAAACACCCAATCACATAAATTATCCTCAAACATGATCAAATTACCTCTACACAAGCATACAAGCAAGGTAGGAAAACAAAAGGGGCAAAACGGTAAACACACAATACCCCGTTCACGGGTATTTGTGGAATTTTCACATAAAACGTAAGGAATTTGTAAGGTAAGGCACAAACCACATAATTAGGAACACAAGGAAAAGAAGGCATCCCAATAAACAAAAAAGATGTCTCATGTCAGGCTCATAAGCCACCAACCAGGATGCACCTCTAGTTAACACTACAACATCAGCAAACCAAGTGAGATATAAACAAACTGTGCAGGTGGACCGAACGCCCAACCCAAAAATACGTCAAAAGAAGAGAGGGATCACCAGTTTGGCATGGGTTCTAGGTGACACCCGATCACCATCTCTACCCAAAACCAACATAACAACTCAGGTTCTGTCAAACAACGGGCACACACTGGGTCACTCAGGTCAAACCCTGAGGAGGCATCAATCTCGGGACGCTCCAGGGAAACACGAGCGAAGGCATCCTACGCGGGATCCATAGCAAAGAGTAAGGGAGGAATCCTACATAGGATCCTCAAAGGAAGGACAAAACAGGCATTTCATAACATGGTTCCTATCAAAGGAAGAACAAGATAGAGATCCTACAAGGGACTCCCTAGGTCAACACACAAGCAAAGGCATCCCTCAGGGGATACTTAAAAGTACCTCGTCTCAAACCCTCATAGGCCAGAAAGGAATTTATTACAAGGTAAATGTCCTATAAAGCATTGGATACAAGAGATAGCTCATATATCATCTCCTAATAAAGTTCTCAACTTAGTTTGTTCGAACACCCAACCTATCATCCACCCCAAGTCTCACTCTCCGGTGACAACTTAACTCGATAAGTGGAGGAATATCCCCTCCATTTAGATGGAAACCCCAAATAATCCCTTCATATTACCTCTAAATGTAAAAACGGATTCCCTAATTGTGATCTTCATGGAAAAACACTCATAATCAACTCCTCACATACCCAATTCTGACTCCCAGAGCATAAGATATCCCAAAATTAATAAACTGAAGCTGTACATGGCCAGAGAACAATGGGCCTGCCTGTGTAAGAGTACACGGCGTGTACATTATTGTACACAGAGTGTACTGTTCGAAAAAAGTTATGTCGTGTCCCTTTTCACCCGAACACATGCCCATGTACCACGACACGACGTGTACTTAAAGTACACGACGTGTACCCCTTAAAAACCACTATTCTGTGTTCTGTTTCACAAGACCAGCCACACAGATACCCACTACACGGAGTGTACTAAAAGTACATGGCGTGTACTTAATAAAACTTTTCCTTCCCCGAATGGGAAGAACACATGGCGTGTACCCCTGGAATACTCACTTCGTATTCTGGGTTTTCCGATGGGAAATCCCTGAAAAACCCCAAAACATCCATTTTCTCCCCTGAAACAACAGATCGAGCCCCATGGGCTTACAAGCACGCAATATAAGGATTTAAAAACCTAAAAAACATTTTTAATGGGATCTATGGTGAAAACAGAAACGGACCTACCTTCGGGCAGAAACTGCTGAAGCTTCAGTTGATTTCCCAGCTCATGGTTGCCGCACGCTGACTTAGCGCCTTGAGAGCTTTGAATCGGTACCACTCTCACATTCCTTTTCTCCAATTTTCTCAATCTCCAAATTCTACCATAAGTCACGACCAAGGAGGAGAGGAATAGGAGACGTGCACAATGAGGAGGAGGAAATAAGAGAGAATAAAAGAAAAGGAAAGAAGTAAAGAAAAGGAAGAAAAAGGGGCTCGGGCCAGCCTGAGCGCCCGACATAAGTTTATGCCTTCCCTAGGCTAAACTCCCTATTCCAAACTCAATCGCGCAGATAGAATCTCAATCATATGCTCCGTTTAAAATTTATTTCCAAACAAAACTACATGAATAATTTAATATTTAACTGAATAATATTAAATATTAAATATTCCACCAAAATTCAAATAGCTCAGATTTCCTCCAAACTTCTGTCCTAGGGTAAAATCCCTATTCTAGGACAAACATAGTTGATAGAAAAATTATCCGAGATTTTATGCTAGGGGAAAATGACAATTTTACCCCTCACGAGCATCCAACAACAAAAATTCGAATTTATGCTCAAAACGACTATCCGGAGAAACACGGGTTCTTATAGAAATGGAGAGGGTGGATACTGAAAAATTAGAATACACAACTATAGTTTTGGATATCCCGGGGGGCTTAGGTTGATATAGTTTAATTTCAGTTGATAAGTGTATGTTACTAAAATTTATTTATTTTAATTGATGTAGAGGTAGAGTTATTGATTAATTACATTCATTTTTATCTACATAATTATCCACAAGTATTCAAATAGAAAATTAATAAAAAATGATAGATAATTTTTTAAATGTTTTTTGATAAAACATGGAATTTTTAAATGGATTAATTATATTTAAATATTGACTAGGTTTTATATGAATGGAAAAAAATCAATGGAGGTGTGTACTTCATTCATAGTGACATCAACAGGAAATAAAACTAAATGGGGTTCACGCCTCCACCCATTAAAAACTCTAAATTGGAGGTCCATCCTCATTCAATACATAGACAAATAAATTGAATCTTCTAAAATATTACACATATATATATATATTATATATATATATATTTTATTAGTAAATTTTTTTGAATATAATTATATGATTATATATTATTTATCATATTTAAATTTATTTAAATATACAATTGTTTATTTCATATATATATATATATTACTATATTTTCTATTAATGTTATAAAAATACTACTAATATAATTTTTAATATGTAATAATATAATGTATTTATTATTCTGGGTAATTTGATATAATATATTATTATTTATATTTTGGAATGTTTAATTATTCCAAAAAAAATTTATCTAGGTACCTATTATTTATATTGAAAGTAACATGTGTTTACAATATTTTATTGGTTATTTATGTATAAATTATTTTATTGTTAATGAAATGTATATATTTTCGTAAAATGTATATATTGTATTACAATAATCAATAACTAAAATTTATTCCAAATATATATAGTTTTATAACTCTTATTCTCTAAGGAGATGCACCGCCTATTACTCGGATTGAACAGCCTTTGCACTGCATGGGTTTATAGAAATATCCAACTTACTCTGCCCTATCTGTTGAAAACCAACAATAGGATTGAATCCCATTTAATTATATATATAAAACACAACCTGCTTTTTCTCATGGTTATCAGTCTTTTTCTTCAAGAAGATGTGGAATGACTCAATTTCTTACAGGAGCTACCGAAATCAACCTATGAATCAAACCACACAACCTACTAGTATCAAAATTCTTCCCCCACTGTAATCCAAAAATAATCTATAGGCACCCTCAATTCATTATCTTCCACACAAATTCAAGGAGAAATGGGGTAAGAAACAGTCTGGGTTCCCATGTCAGAACATAAATATATACCAATAAGATTCCCTAGAATGCGTATAGTCTTTGTAATTTGAAATTGTAAAGGGATCTTGGGTGAACTAATCCAAATTGATGCTGTTGGAATGGTGCACTTCCTATGGAATTTATATGACCATATAAAGAGATATAACCTAAATCTATTGCACATATGAGGGGGGAGACATTGGTCAAATCTATAACTATATCATCTTCTAATGAAAACTGAATCATGATATTTCTTTTTGTTGAGAATACCAACCATTTATCGATCATGCAACCCCCAAGACTCGACGATTAACCCATTAAAGGTGTCCATAGAAGGGTGATTCTACTGAATAATCATGGTGATATGAAGATTATCAGACATCCCATTGTACTCCAAATTTGAGATTGAATGATTTAGAACACCACTATATAGATTTGGGACGTTATTGTGAAGTGATTGAGGGAATGTTCATAGAAAATTAGCGTTGGAGAAAGGGGAGAATGAATGAGAATCACCCTATAATGTTTCAAAATAGTATTTATTTTAATTAAATCATGACACATTTATGATCATGTTTTTAAAAATAATTTATAAAATGTCATTTTAGCATTGCATATTATTTAAGCAGTGATGAAACACATATTTATCAGTGCTCATGTTTTAGCACTGATATAAATTACATTTATCATCTATTTTTTATCACTGATAATTCCTCAACGTTATCAGTGCTAAAGTAGAACTTTTGAATATATACTCAATGAATATATATACATATAAATATCATAAATATATTCCTCATTTAAATATGTTTATTATAATTTTATAATTATTTATTTATAATCGTATAAATATTTATTAAAAATAATATTTATATCATTATATATATATTTATATAATTTATATATATATGATAAATATATATAAATATAAATATAGAAAATATATTCATTATTTAAGTAAATTTACTATAAAATTAATAATCATCTAAAAATAAATAATTATTTATTTATAAATATTTATATACATATAATTGTTTATTTATAATTATATAAATACTTTTACGAAAATATTTATTTATTTATAATTGTAAATATATAATTTTATAAATATAGTATGGCCATTTATAAATATATTAATTTATAAATATTTATTTATAATTATATTTTTATAGTTATTTTTTATGATTATTAATGAATATGTAATTCTATGTACGTTCCCCTTAAAAATGAGTGAAATTGAAAAAATTAAAAATATGTACAAATTAACTATATTAAAAAACAGATATGTTTCCTGCATGTACATTGTATATATATAAAAGCTTTAATTATGTATATGTGAAATCAATATAACACATCGTTGATCTATGTTAAAATGAAAACTCAAACAAAATTGAATTATTAGTTGATTAGTTTTAGCATTTATTCAATATTTTCAATTCATATTCATTTTTATCTATATCCAAAAATTCACTAACGATAGCGAATAAATATTTTAAAATATATAAATTATATTTATATACATTAATATACATTTATATATTTAGTATATACTTTTTATTAACATTATCAATAGTCATCTAATTAATAAAATGTTTTTCTATATTTTCAATACACTTATATTTATAGTATATTATATTAGTTTTCATTTTGAATATCTATAAATTCAATACATACTACTTATTAGTATTTATAATTTTTATATAGTATAATCAATTTATTCATTTTTATCAATAATTATTTATTTAATAAAATTACAATATTTTTATTAATAATATCATTTTTAAAAAATATATATTATTTTTTCATTTTATTTATTCAGGAATTTATAAGGACTAAAACTATCATGATAAAAGATACCTTTATGAGTGTTACAAATATAGTTCACATAAAGGTTACCCATTATCTATTCTAAAAATAATGTGATAATAAATTCTACCCTTTATCTGAGCTACAAATAAATTCCTCACAAAGTGTATCATTTATCATCATTAAAAACAAAGTGCTAATAAATGAGACCTTTATCACCACTAAGAAATCACTGATAAATTGTTAAAATTTATCATTGAATGCATTAGGATTGATAAAAATACCATATATATGTGCTTTTTATTGGACTCATAAATAATAGTGCTGCTAAATGAGATTATTATAGAAGTGTGTGGATAGACAAGTGTCAACAGTGGGTTCAAGAAATGAGGTAGAGTTTGATGAGCACTCTGATCATGAGATTTTCGGAAGAGGGTGGCATGTACGCATTGTTCTGGGATGTGTCAAGTACCGAACATGGTTTTGTCTTGATGTAGAGTCATGTGGTGATTACCTATGGTTCAAAAAAATTTGACCACATGAGAAAAACTATGAGACCCATGATCTTGAGTGATCAGTGGTAGTCATTGCATTGAAGATGTTGTGACACTACCTAATGGTAGGTTGTTTATTATGAACTCTGATCACAAGAGTCTGAAGTATAAATTATCTAAGAAGAATCTAATCCTGAGATAAAGGTGATGGATATAGTTTTTCCAGGACTGTAACTTTGATATTTTACATATTCATGGATTGGGGTAACATGGTGGATGATGATCCCAACTTGAGATCTAGTTTTCATTTGCTGAATGAGGCGTCAAACTAATTGGCCTCATTGTGGATATCCTTTTTGGATGGAGATGTAGCATCTTACCTCTTTTCGATGGTTGTCATCCCACCACTCATACATCGAGTCAAAGAGGAACATATATCGGATATCAACTAAGAGACCCTACATGGCCAGTTCTGCACATGGAACGATCTTGATGGATATTCAAATGGTGGGGAGCATGTCATTCTTTTTATAGAGTGAACAATAATGCAAATGGAATTGTAGGAGGAGGTTCTGAGATTGTTTCACACATCCCCTTGGTTGTATATCTTAATTTAGAATAGTTGTACCAGGACCTCTGATGATCATTTTTTTGTATAGGTATGTAGAAGGTCGTTGTAGAGTTTTTTTCTCGATGCCTTTCTTGTCAGTAGGTGAGGGTTGTGAACCAGGTTCCCCCAAGATTAGGCCGACCCCTTGAGGGGACCCGATAGAAAGGGATGTGATATCAGTGTACTTTGTAATGGTATTACCATGTAAATTTGTGGGAAATGGTGCCATCTGGGTGATCATTGACAAACTCACCATGTCGACCAACATCTTAGCTATCCATGAGAAGAGTTCTGTAGAGATCATGGGACACCTCTATGTTTAGGAAATAGTTCAACTCCATGGAGTCTCATCGATGATAGTTTCATAACGTGATTCTCGCTTTACATCTTGATTGGTGAAGGGATTATATGTGGTGTTTGGTACTCAGTTACCCTTGAGAAAAATATTCCACTTGCATACAAATGGCCAGACAGAGAAGACCATTCAGGTTATGGAGGACATGCTTCAGGCATGCTTGTTGGATTTTGACCGAAGTTTGGAGGATCACCTCCCACTAGTGAAGTCTGCATACAACAACAATTGTCACTCCACTATTTTTCAAGAACCATTATAGGACTTGTATGGGAAACCCAGTAGGTCACCTGTTTTTGGGACTATCCTAGGAGTGTCAACACTCATTGGCCCAATGTCAGTCCAAGAACCACGAAGATGGTGAAAATCATCCAGGAGCAGACGAAGACTGCACAAATCCATCAAATGTCTTATGCTGACTGGTGACAGATAAAATTTGAGTTCATGGAAGGAGACCACATACTCCATCGTTTCTCACCTAGATGTGGATTACAGAGATTTGGATAGGGAAAAACAATCTCCAAAGATCATCAGCCAATTTCAACTACTGCATAGAGTTGGAAGGATGGTGTCCCACTTGGATCTACAACAATAGTTAGATCAAGTACATGTCATCTTCCATGTGTCATAGCTCTAGAGTTATATGCATGAACATTACAAAATCATCAACTAAGGATGAGTTTTACATCAAGGATGGAGTGACTTTTCATGTGTACACAGTGGATATTGATGATTTGTAGGAGATAATCCTTTTGGGCGGTCGATTCCTATTGTATGTGTCTAGTGGGGGGTAGAAGAATCATTAGGAGATCACATTGTATTTGGAGGTTTATATTAATACTCAATAAGATCATTTCTCGGAGTAGACATATTTGAGATTTCAGGGATGTAATGCCCTACACTGGGGAGAATGTAAAGAATTAGATTATCCAATTTATAAATTTATAAATTATTATAAAAAACTCTAAGACTATATAGTGAGACAACATGAACTTATGAGGCCATGTGTTCCTGAAAAAATTCATTGAAAAATACTATTATTTAAATACCACATGCATGTAGTTTTCTAGGAAAATTTGAATAAACATTAAAGAGTTTCCTGATACAAAAATCAAAGGGTACCATTGAAGTCAGATTGGAGAATTTACCCTACGAGCAACCAATCTTTAGATGAAATATGTCAGGTGCAGAAAAATTCACCAAGGATGTAACCAAAAATAAAATAATAAATTTAAATGATTTTCTATTTAAATCCACATAACTCATGAATGGTGACTTCGATTTAAAATTTTATACCACCGTTGAGTTTATAATGGGGTATTTTACCTAGGTGCGATATAATATTAGTGGGCATGAGAATTCTGTAGAAAACCTAAAAAAGACGTAATTTTCATTAAATAGTTTAAAGGTAAATAATTATGTTAATACATGAACATTTTACTTTAAATGTATTATTATTTTGAGATCCTAACGAAATCCAGATAACCCTGCAGATGTTAGAGAATCTATTGGAAGAGATCAGAATATTTTTCCTTGAAAAATGCTGATGGGATTGTTGATCGATGATCGACATGTGAAGAAATCAGTGGATCTTGCCAAAGAATATAGCATAATTGTTCATCATCAATTATGGATATAATCATTAGGTAGGGTGGATAATTCATTTTGATATTACCCATTCATTAATTTTATGATGAATGTGGTCCAGTCAATAAAGATATTGGCCAGTAGAACGATTATTATTGCATGAATGTATTATTACATGTTAGTTTATTAGGAGATTAATTTTATTCTTCTTCATTATTCATTCTAATGAGAACCGATTGAGACCGGAATGATACAAGGATTTTTTTCTTCCCTCAATATTTTCAACAATATTTGATCTACAATGTTATAATCATTCATCGTCGTTGAAACCTCATGGCCATAGTTGAACATACTGGGTGGATCGGAACACGATGGACCCCCGATTTGGTGGAAATCGACAAAAGAGACTAGATTTGTCTATATTGGGACATAAGAAGCCCATATATACAACCATTTAAAATTCTGGTCATTGAGGGTAGCTTGGTGGTCTATATAAGGGACAACTAGTGTGGGTCAGGCACAGTGGTTCGACAAGGTGTGGCGGCAGTCTAGTGAGGTGAGGTGGTGGTAATCGGAAGTAGTGGCGAATAGAGGTGGTGGTGGCCGCGAAAGCTGGTTTCACAGTGGATAAAATATGGGATGTGAAGGAGGTAGAAGGAGCTGAATATTTCGAGAAACCACATTCGGTGGTCACGGGATACAGTGGGTGTCTATGTGTGGAGGTGGATATTACAACGGGCGACCGAATTGAGCAGAGCAAGGACATTATAAGAAGGTCAGTCTGGATGAGCACGCCCACATGTGAGATAATCTGACTGAGTGAATGATCTAGGAATAATAGGCCATGGAGGTTCTAGAAGGTTGGGAAAGGTCTAGTGGTCTGCATATGACTTAGGCGGGCGGGGTCAGACCCTTCAGGCCGTGTTGATCCCGGGTCAGACCCTCAGCGGCCATAGCAGAACCGGGCGACGGTTGGCCAAGCTCCATGGTCTCTTTGTCCGCCATGTGGATGGGCATCATGGGGTAGTCGGTCCGGGTGGATGGCCACCAGAGTTAGTGGACCGACTGTGTGGTTGGTCCACGAGCCCAGTGACCCCCTTTCTTCTGAATCTTCTTATGCCAATAACAATCAAATGGTAAATCATATTGACGATCCATCTATAGTGTTTGGAACATTATGATGAGGCATTACTTTGGAGACCAATGGTGGATATTGAGATCATACATGTTTATTTGACACTAGAAAATTAAACATGTATTATCTGAGGTCATGGAACACGATGTACGTGACTAATACTCACAGTGTAATCCCTTTATACGTCGATTGATTATTTTACCCACCGTATCATGGACGATTTTGATAAAGATCGGTTCCCTTTATCTCATCCTTGATGGTTTGTGGGTATGGATTCCTAATCATTATAATATGATACCTTCTGTAGGACTTCTAGGATAGAGTTATTAGAATCCCCCGGGAGTCCCTCTTCGGGATCCTCTATCCATATTTATACCCTAGGTAGTGTTCTTGGTATTTATGTAAAAAATCCTACGAGATATTGGTCCTCTAAATTGAGGGTAAATCCATAGAGTTTTTTGGTATCCCCCCATTTCCATGGCTGTGATCCTCATATGATGTATCATATCTCTCTTTTTTGATCCTTCGATATCTCTCTCTCATGGTAATTGCCATTGACTTATACATTTTAGAAGAATGTCATCTGTGGAATCCAACTTAGGATTTTGTTCTCTCGGATGAGTTCTTCAAGGATTTTTTGAACTGAATCCCTGGTGTGCGTACCCAGTGGTTTTGAATTACCTCTAGACTTCATGTCTTTATTTGATTACATCTAGATATTCTTGTCATATGTTCTATAAAAATATACGTGTGTAGAGATGACTGTACCATTTCATTGAGTACTATATTTTGGTTTCAGGTTTTCCCCCAATGTATTGTTATAACCACCCCTGGAAAGGATTTTCCCTCAGATTTCGTGTCTTGAGAAGACAAGGGAACTTTTGATAGAGTTCATGGTGTATTAAGACCACACAGACCTTTGTGAGATCAAACATGTCGAGGTGTTCCTGTAGTTTCAAAAATATTTCACAATACCTTTGTTTACAAGTTGTAATTTATTGTTTACCGACTCAATTTTTTGGGATTGTATTTTTCCCTTCTAACTCTATTACTTTCAATGTTTTACATTGTTTTTGGGATATATTGGTTTGAATTCATTGTTTACATAGTTTTTTTACATTTCAAAATTGGTGTCATTGATATTTTTGTGTGTACATGTACATTAGGCTAATGAATACCATTTGGGGATATGACTAAACGGTTCTATTCAGTAGCCTTTGGACTATTGGAGTTGATCATGGGGTATTCATGGCATGATCCCCTCTTGGGTGGGTCAATATATACACCATCTGGCCGCAAGTTAGTGTATACTGGTTGATGACCATATATGAGATAGTGAACTAAGAACATATTATATAATAAAATATGAGTGATGATAATGGTGTGAGTCAGGTAACTTCTAAGCATAGATATTTCATTGTTCCTTCTTCTTACTGAATGAAATGTTTCATGGTTTCTCATAGGGGTAACAGCATTCAGGATCTTAATTATAAAGGAATTATGATATATCACCAATGGGGAAAGCCAGAATTTATGAAACATCATGGATTATTAGATCTATTGGATTTATAAGGATACTGTAGGATGGGCCACATCCAATTTATTTTCCGAAAATTTTCTATCAGTTCCTAGTGATATGGGATATACTCCTACCAAATTTTCAGTAGTGGGGTTCTTATGATCACACCAAGATGGCATCTGGAATACCACACGCCACTCAAGCTAACACAATTTTCAAGGAAGAGGTAGTTATACTAATGATTTTCATCACCAGAATAGTGGGATAGGTCAAAGTAGTTAGGCAGTGACTCAAGGATATAGTATTTTCTAGTTTGTTACAGTCCAAACTATACGAGAAAAGAACAATGATGAAACTTTTCCATGTCAATTTATGATTCCTATATAATCAACATATCTATCTCTTTTATTTTACATAGGCATGTCTCACTCTTTTATTTTTGGAAATATTACGGATAGGCTGGTCCTCGAGATCAAACAATTCTATGGAGTTATAATACTTAAACCCACATACAGTATCTGAATAGATTGTGTTAACCATTTTACGGATTGTTCCTATGATACAATGGGTACCTCTTCATTTGGGATCTTTTTATTCTCCACATGATTAGATTTTATGTAACCATCAGCATTGACTAGTTAGTTCTCTATTAAGAACATTTGGACTAATATTTATTGAGGGTGAAATTTGCATCCCTATATGGTGGTATGAACATGCATAAGGGAGAGTCAGATGTTCATCTAACTAGAGATAGATGTGAGCCATAGAGGCTGGGCAATGTGACAGCTCATATCGTAAATCATTTCATTTATGACAAGTTGTTACAGTTCGATGTTTTCCATCCTTTAGATGAATGTTTCAAGGACGTCATTTAATGAAACTTCTATAGTCTACCTATATTAAGAGCGGTAGAATTTACTATTGATCTAGTTCCATAAGCAACACTAGACACCCTTCCATAATTTAGTATAACATATATAGAGCTTCTAGAATGAAAGAAATAGATCACGAATCTTGATGTTAAATGATTTATATACCCTAATACATCTTTTTGGGGTTCACCTATCCTTTTTTCCAAGAAGGAAATGTTACCCTCATTCATTTCATGGATTACAGAAGGTTGAACTAGAATACAATGATCAACAGATATCCAATATCAAGAATAGATGATGTCATTGACCCTATCCAAGGCGAACTGGTGTATTAAAATATAGATTTATGTTGGTCTATCATCTGGTGTGTTTCGGGAATTCATATATATAACACATAGCTTTTAAAAGTTAGTATCTTCTATACGAGGGCCTCGTTATGTTGTTCAGTATCACAAATGCACCTTCTCATTTTATAGCTCTTATGAATTGGATTCTCCACATTTGACTATATTAATTAATGTTAGCCATTATTCATGAAATCATAGTTTATTATATTTCTCAAAAGTAAAAATAAAACAACCTTAAGATCATGTTGAACAAAATGATGGAGAATCATCTCTTTGATAGAATCAATAAATTATATTGTTGGATTGAGAATTTCATCTTCTCATTTCACATTATCTCAGAATCTAGATTTTTATTGGTCTTAGTGAATGTGAGAGATATAGTTTCTTTGTAATATGCCCAGAAATTCTTTTATATTCTATGATTCTTGGGGAATACCTAGATTTATAAACACTTTATTCAGTATTTCCCATTCCATGCAATATGCATTGGAAAATAAGGGTGTGAAATTACTATGATCAAAATCATGTTAATAAAATATTTGTGAGTTAAAGGGACATTTGAATCCATAAGTGATATAGATTCATAAAAATCCAAAATATAAATATATAGTCTAAAATGTTGTATAAGATATTATGCTTGAAGCTATTATAATGCAGGATGTGTCAGTCATTATCTACCAGCCTCGTTGGTTGAGGCCTCTTGAACAGAATTAATCATTGAACAACATTGTGCTAGCTTCTGTATTTCATTTTCTACCCATTTGGGGACAATATATATATATGTGTTTGTATGTATATTGGTTTTTGATATACACTAATCCAAAAACCCCCAAGGAAATCACTACCCAGTGGGATCTAAATCTCAGACAGCATAGGTGGATTTTCTACCTTAAATCATTTGATTTCAAGCTTGCCTACAACACTAATATTGGTAATGATGTAGAAGATGCTATAAACTAAAGGATTCAGACATAGGCATTTATAGAGTCCATTATTAAATGGAAAATCATGTCCCTATTTTCAGATATTAGCATTGAGTTTTAGGAGGATCATGATTAGACTATCCTAAATTCCATTGTAGAAACCTCTACGAGTTCATAATGTGTAAGAATGAGTCAACTATTTAATCATGAGGGTCATTTTCAAATGTTAATAATCCTAGATGATGATAAATATTTATGTGGACAATGAATTGTGAAGATACATTACTATTACATGGGCATGTATGGGTCTCGGTAGACATAAAAGTGGTGATGATGTGGAAGTCTCATGCATCAACATGGGAAGTTCATCCCAATGTCACCATGATCAATAGAGACATAAAATTATAGTATTGGTGGCCTAATATAAAGTGTGATATTTTAGGATTTATCACCCTGTGTTATATGTTTCAACAGGTGAAGTTAGTGCATCAAGGTCCAACATATATTTTATAGTCTTTCACCATTTTAGAGTGAAAATGTGGTGTTGTTTCGAAGGATATTGTTACTAGTTTATCCAGATCACCTCATGGAAATGAAACAATATAGATTTTCATTGATCGTTTTATGAAAATAACACTCTTTTTACCTATGAATGAGACCTTATCAGTAGACGAGCGAGGAAGGTTGTTTGTTAGGTCTGTTTTACATATTCATCAAGCGCCTTGTCTCATCATTTATTATAGAGACACCCACATTTCATCATGGTTCAAGAAGCAGTTGTAGAAGGCCTTGGGTAAAAAGGTTCTTCATAGAAAGTACTATAATCATGAAACTGGTGGAAAGACATATCATAAAATTCATCTTCTAGAAGAAATTATACATGCATGTGTAATTAACTTTGGGAATTAATTGGAGAAACACATTCTCTGTGTTGACTAATCCGGTAATAAAATAAATTAGGATACCATAAAGATGGATCCTCATGAATCCTTATATGGTAGGCCTTATTTTTCACCTCTGTTCTAGCTGGAGGCAATGGATGCATATATTCAGGGACCACAACTTATTCTAGATAATACAGAGTAGTTCTAATTTCTAATAATGATAACGATGATTGATCTGCCTAGACAACATTCCTATGCCAACATATGATAATAAAATTTTATGTTCAAGGTCTGTGATTGGGTTTTCTTTCATGTCTCTCCTTGGTTGGTCCAGTTATATATAAAAATTCATGGTAATCTCCTTCCCCACAATTCTAGACTCTTTGAGGATGTGAAATAAATTGGGCCAACAGATTACTAGATATCACTTCTTTATAGAAAGCACCCTATGAATTATTTCATTCACTTATCTAATCTATTCCGGTATTATCCTAACCCATCACATGTTTTCTTCCTCATGAGGTTGATTTGGATGAAAATTCGTCCTTCTTGGAGTATCTCATTCGTATTGTGGACCTAATCATGAAGAAAATCCATGGAAAGTATGTTCATTTAGAATGGGATCTATATAAGCACATGCAAGTACATTCCCAAAACAGGGAGTGGGGAGCTGAGGTATAAGCTTAGTGGGAAGATCTATTCTCAGATGATTCCTCTTTACCCTTATAAGGGAAACTCAGTGACGAGGGGATGTTGTAATGACTATTAGATTCATGAAGGTACAAATAATTTTTATGTCATTGTGTCACTTGTTTAAACTTGGTAACTGTGAACAATGTACTAGGTATAGTCCCAGGAGCAATCCGGGATTTATCTAGGCCCGAAGTTCCAATAAATTGTAAAATAGAGTAGGTCTCAGAGTTACCACACAATTATTAGAATCCATGTGAAGTTAGTATGTGGGGTCCATTTTAGCAGTTGAGGGCCGCATGGTTTGTCTATAACAATGAGACCCAATGTTTGTTCTAATCTAGTCCATCTATAGTGTTTTATATATTATTTGTTCTTGGTTTAAAAATAGTTAGAGAAACTATGCACCTTAACCGTGTAGGGTCTTTCATAAAGAAATGTGTCTACGTGGTTTATGCAAGGTTTGTCCAAACTATGTATCCAAACTGTGCACCCCAATATTGAGAGTGAAATGTCAAAAATACCATTAATGAATCCTTTAACATATTTTATCTTTTTACCCTCCCTATTCCATCAAATGGATTCCCCTCTGTCTCCCATGAGCCCCCATCTTTCACATCCTTGGAATTGACATAACTTCTTGATATGATGTTTGAATCATGTTATATTGGATGAATCAAATCTATATCAGTATGATCTATGTTCATATCACGTTATATCTCTATTTATCTATTGATCCATTTCATTATTTTTGTGCAATATTATATTTCCTATTTTTAGGGAATTGGACTATATCATTGATTTCATCTAACCTATATCGAATATGAGGCAACCATCAGATGAGGAGTCATCAAAAACCCTAAAGTATGTGGTCTCATTGTTTTATAAAAACATTTTGGTGTTTCCATAGCCATGTCGTTGTGCCACATGATGGTCTTTTCTATACATCACTATAAAATGGGTTTCATCATTATAAATTGATATGCAGACATTGATATACTCATGTGGACCATTATTTTGTGTTTAGATGGTTTTAACTTCAATCATCGAAACCCATAGGGTGTGTTTTCTTGATTTGGGACTTTATTAATATGTTTTTAAATACATGTAACACCTACTATGTAATCCAATAATGTTGTAATTAATTTTTTAAAATTTATATTGTTTTATAATTAACCCTATGAAACTCTTATGTCAGTCACCCAACTTATAGAAGGAATTATATATGTATGTTGTTTCTTAAATGATGATTAAATATTCAATGTTTCTCATTCATCTTTGTAAAACGAATTCCCATGTTTTTTTATTAAATGATTTGATTAAAAAGAATGGATTTCTCATTATGGTTTCCTTTATAATATTAATTTAATGGTTTAATTGAAATTAAATATAATTTTTGGTAAGGAAACATCAATTATCATATTCCAAAATAAATTATTTTATTGAATTATAAATAATTGGTTAAAATAATCTTAACTAATTTATCACATGACTGGTAATTTCTCATGGATATTCATATAAAAATGATTACTTCTTTGATATAGGTATTTAGAACAATGTTAATGGTTCTATTAGGAATTGTGATTCATAATCTCTTACATCTGTTCTTTAGCATGACGTCTCACACCATTGTCTCTATTTGGATGGTTAGCATGACTCACCAAATCCCCTATTTTGTGTGTTCGTTTGAAGACACACCCACCATCGCATGTAACTAGCATGAATTCTCTCACACATTATGAGAAGTTGGTCATGTATTTTATTTGTTGAGGTTATCATATCATTTAAATTGGCTATGAATGACTAAGATTCCTCGTAGTCCAGAAAACACCTAGTATTCCAAGTATATGGAAACATAATTCCACACATACTTGGTCAATATAAGTGGATTAAATATATAATACTATTATGTATATGTTATTAAAAATAAATTGTTACTGATTTTACACGCATTACATCCATGATCCAAATACGGTATATAGAAATGATTTCAGTGAGGAACATTAGTAGTCTGGTTTTTTATTCATCACTATTTCATATTTATTTATACCTTCACATTGTTTTCTTTGTGTATTTTTCAATTACATCTAGACACAGTTGGTGGAGCCGAACCCCATTACCCGAGTAGATTACTTGTATTCAAGTATGGATATGGAAAACATACTTTCTATATTGTTTGGATATGAATTAAATATATATGGATGATTAGGGTATATTAGAAATAATATTCTTAATATGCTAGTGGGGCATAATTTTTTTTATTTCATTGATACTTTATATAAATATTGTATATCTCAGTCTTGTGTTCCATTTTTCTATATCATCATCCCATGCATCCATGTATGTGATAGTACCCAATAGATTTTGATAATTATATTCAGTTTTTATTTATTTATACAGTCATAGGTTATTTACGATATCAATTTTGAATTCATTTAGTGTTGTATGCTTATTGTTGTACACACTAAGACTCTGATAAGAGGGTGTAATCACCATTATTTTCCACCATTATACCCTTTCTACTAGTTGGTAGCCTATGGAATATAGTGAAGAGATCATGGGGCCACATGACCCCAACTTAGAAAAAGAGTTATGCGGACCCTAGTTTGGGTTGTTACATGTCAAACTGTAGCATTTAGCAATATTTCATTTATAAAAATTGGATCTAAATATCTCCCCTCATATATAGCCTTCACTTATGTAATGAATCCAAATAAAACAAATAACAAAATACTAAAAATACTAATGAGGTTCCCACATGGTGTATAAGAAATTCCAAATTGTGTTGTGGTTAATATCTATCAAATTAATTATCATTAATTTTCAAAATCAACTATGTGAATGGGAATGGCCTTAATCCCTAAGACTTTTCACCAACAAAATTATAAAAAAACACTGACTAGCATTTGATTCATATTGTTATAGTTATTTGGGATCACTGGATCAAACTTAGTCGCTTCACAACATATGCATATTTGACTCAGTCCTTGTTTAACTAAGATAAATATGATAATTATAGACCTTTATACAACTCAACTGATTAGAATTTCATCATTTGGTGAAATAATCACCTTATGGGTACCTTCCATTATCTTCATCTGGAAAAAATGAATGATCAGATATTAAAAAGTCAAATTGTGGAATCCTAAATTCATTTCATTCCATTATAATTTCAACAACATGTGATATCAATACATTTTAACAATATTCTCTCATGTTCAATATATCAACCCCACTTTCCTAATTTAATAATTAATTATATAAAAAATTAAATTAGTATTTAGATACATTAAAATTATTTTATTTTTTTATATTTACAATGCTATATGTTTGGAAAATTGTAAGCTTTTTGTTAGTTGTAAATGAGCTACACTACCATACACAGAAAGAGGCATATTCATCTATTATCTCTTGGTATGAGTATAACTAATAGTATACAAGGAAATTAATCTTATGTAATGTGATATCCCAGTAGGAATCATGTGTTTTTTTCAGGGTGAATTGTAACTATGAATTATACAAAGGATAATTATATATATGAGATAGTTAATACTACACAATTGGTGCACTGTTTTGGTAAATGTGAAATCTAATTAAGAGATAAAACTGGCTAACTGAAAAGAAAATTTCATCTCTTATCAAACTAAGATGTTCTCTAATTTTATTTTATTTTAATTAGAATATTATTATAAGTGTAGATTTATTTTCTTAAATCATAAAATTATTTTTTATGTTTACATTAAATTATTAATAAAATATAATTTTTTTACATGAGGGGTATAGTTTTTGTTATTAATATTATAAGAATTTTATTTTCATTTTGATATTAATTGAATGAAGTACTAATTTTTAATTCTATGAGTTGGTGTATTTAATATATGATTATGTATTATATTTTGTCTTATTAAAGAGAGTTTTATATACTTTACCATAAAATATTTTTATTATTATTATATTATTATTATTTAAATTTGACCTGTCAAAGGGGTGAACTAGAATATTCTATTCCACTCATAGACAACAAAATTGTTTTTTGAATCCATCATATTTACCCATAATAATAACCTTATATTACCTTCACATATGATGTCAATATTTAATTTTAGTCTACACTCTTCTCTCAAACTTCTTATATGAATCATATCACTCATATCTCTCTATTATAACCCATATGATTTAAATATATCGTGTATTTGGGTTTTTACAATGTAGATGCGAAAATTAAAAAATCCACATTCATCATGTATGTAGATAATATATTGTCCTTATTCATAAAATTTATTTAATATCTTTTCAATTTGAAATCACACAATCCTCTATATCGTACAAGATACACAAAATAGAAATTACATGAACCATGAAATATTAATTTTAAAATATAACCATTATAAACAAGTAATTGAATTTGTAGTTATGAATATCATTATGAAAAATTATAAAATATAAATAACTATCCTATTTAATAAAATAATATTTATAAATTCATAGGAAATAATAACACAATTTCATTAAATTTATTTAATTCTTTAGAAATAAACATTCTCCAAAATTTTGTTTTAATTATTTAAATTTAAATATATTAAAGTATTTTTTTTAAAATTTTAAAATTCTATTTCATAAAAATGATATTAGGTTTTGAATAATCATTTATGAATTAGATTACTATAATTTTTAGATAATTTTTTTAAAATGTTGATTTTCTATTGAATAGTGAATGGTATATTTATTATTGAAAACTGTATTATTGTTTCACGAAATTAAATACTTCCATTTTTCATAAAATTTTTTTGAAAGAAAAATTATTTGATCAATATTATTAATATGGATATTAAGAAGCTTGAATTCCATTTTGTTAATTTTTTCAAAAAAACATTTTATACAAAAAAAATATTCCTTGAAAACTGTTAGTCATTACATTTTTCAAGATTTTATTTATTTAAATCTATAAATCATATATATATTTGATCTCTAAAAATTTAGTTTGTATTTATAATTATTTATTTAAATTTTTTTACAGCGATACCTTCTATTTTTAGTCATTGGAAACTCTAATTAGGCAATAATCATTCTCCCATGTAAAGGGTAAATGGTTTAATTAGGGCTAAATCTAATGTAATGATTTTTTAAATTAATTAAAACACATTTTTATAATACGTTGGATGAGCCTCTTTCATCCATAATTACAAGAACTTCAAAAAAATTACTTAATATTTCATTTATCATTGATTTGGGCATTTTAGATTTTTTGTAAAAGATAATTTCAAACATGACATTTTCTTTCTTTCATGAAATATAATGTTTTATAAATGGTTAAATACAAAATATGTTTGGTTTAAATATTTATTAGGAATATGAATGAACATTCTAATCACTGTAATTTATTTTTATTGATTACTGATTAAATAATTATCATCTATGATTACCCAACTATTGTATGGTTCTTGTGAAATTACTACAAAAATCATGTATATTATCATCAAAAACACATAATGTAATAAATTATTTATGGAGTTACAATGTCCCTATGATTTTATAGATTAATATAACATATATGGAATGTATTAATGATTTATATATGGATTATATTACAATATGATATAAATTAAATTTAAATTCAATGAATACTATAAGAAATGACATTAATGATATTTTATGTCAAATAATAAATTTTTAAATTGTTTAAAAACATGAAAATATTGAATTTGGACAATTAGAAAAATAAATTTTCTAAAATTCCCTTTCATAAAATCTGATAATCCGTTTTTCTCATCGTATGAAAAAATATTACCCTTTAATAGTTACAAATTCATTACAACAGTTAAGGAAAAAATTTGTTAACCAGGGGATGAACTAAAATATAAAGATAAAAATGATAAAAATATAGGTTATTTATTTTTATTGTAAAAATAACATATATTCCTAATTTTAAGTTCAATTTCATTTTTTATCCATTTAATAAGAGTTATAAATATAGTATTTAATGATATTTATATACATCCAGAAAATACGAATGATATTTTTTATGAAAACATAATTTATTAATTATTTAAAATTCTAAATATCTTATATTGGTCTAATTATATAGTACATGTATTAATATATAATTAATTGTCTATTTATGGTTCACATTATTTTTATTAGTAATTTCTTGAAAACTAAATAGTAAATAACATTGATATTATAATAATTTTCAAAATGGTTAAGATGGGTTAAAATTAATAGATAAAGGTAAAAAAAAACCAAAACATTTGAAAATATTATTAGTTGAGGGAATTTATAATAATTGTAATAATATATTCAGAGGATATAAATTTATATAAATTTAATAAGAAAAATTTATTTAAATTAGTGTAATACATTAGGTTATTCTAATTGTTCCTTTATCCTTGCACATAAAAGGAAAACCCCTTTCACTTTTTTGTAAACTAATTGGAACAACCTAGATTGACCAGATCCAAAATAATTATATTATAATAATCAATATCCATTAATTATATGTTATGGTATTCTAAAAAGGCCAATACAGGGGTCCTTATAAATGGATCTAAATGAATTCAACTAATGAATATACAATATTCTTTACCAACATATTCATGTTCATTTCATTTTCTAATTCCTATAAATTTATTTTTGTAATTATAAAATAAAAACAACACTATAATAAATATAATTATATGTCATTATGATTTTTGGAGTACCATTTTACCTCTTTATTCCTCACTAGAAAATTGAAAACATCATGGATTTGTACGTATGACTTGTTGTCTTCACATAGAAGTGTAATTAGTTTGACAAAACCATGTTAATTAGATGGTTATAATGATGAAACAAGTAAATATATATGATATGTTTTGTGTAATTATTCATGAGGAAATATAATATCACATCCTCCTTCTTAACATCCAATTCATTGGAATACAAAAACATTGAACGTGTGTACATGTGGCTACCACATCCTAGAAGTTACATGATGCATTTTTCATTATTTTTTATATAGAGGGAAATAAAGTGACATTTGATGAATTTATATGATATTTTTGATATATTTATTAATCTTGATTATAAGTTATTAATTTACTCTCATTCATTCTATCCATATGTAATTAATAATTAGGATCCTACATGTGTACAACCTACCATCTCTATGAATGGTGTAATTAATTTTCTTCCTCTAATATTATTGATGATTATATATATAAAATTAATATATAGTATATTTAAATTTTTAATAAAAATATAGATATTATGTAACCGAAATAATTTTATATGTGCAATGACTACCTACCTAAATTATCATGACAAATGAAACTATTAACACCCGAAGTATGACAACCCTAGTCATTATTATACACTGAAACATGATTTATTACATAAAATTCACTGTATACAACAAATAAGATTGAGAGGTATAATTTCATTGGGTATTAGGACCATTACATAAAAACATGAAACATGAAATACAACATTTTTATTGAAAACATCCTTTACATGATCACTACATTCCCTCGTACTTAACATTCCATGGGAATACCTGAGGACATGCTTAAGAAAAAGGTGAGATATAATTCCTTGAAAGGGATTAAAAATGGAATAACATGAGGAGTAAAATACATGTTAATCAATTGGCACATAAATAGAGAACAGGAGAAACATTAACATAAAGACATAATAAAGCATGATAACCATAACATGGAGATGTGGTAACAACACTTAACATGGAATTATCATGAGCCAAGGTTCATTGCACATGGAGCATGACTAAACCCTCATTACACATGAAGAATGAGTAAAACCTCATTTCACTTGAATTATAATGAGTAAAAACTCATTTCACATGATGTATATTGTTATGATAATTTACCCAATGCATTGGAGCGCTATCAGGGTGCACCCATATTAAACATTTCATTTCATGCATAAATGTCCCACATGGATCCTACAACATTGAATCATTCAAAATCATAATTTATTACACAATAAAGGAATGTGGAATTCATACATGAAACTCTTTAATCAATAAGTATATGTGTGTAATGGTGAATACCCTTGATTGATAAACGTGAATGGTATTCACTACACAATGACTTTGTCTTGGAAAAACTTGGTGAAATTTCGGCAGCATAACATTGTGACATAATAATGCATAAAAAAGGTTAATGGGAGATAAATCGGTGTATAATCATATGTACATGAAATGGACAGTAAGGGGATCATATTGATACATTTCCAAACAAATTTAATGGAGTTTAGATTCATAATACAAAAGAATTTCTTGAATGTAAAGGAGGAGAGAGAAATCCCTTACATAATTTTGGCATGGTAACGGGTGTACATGGGATGAATTTAATTAGATAGAAATGGGAATCTCATCATTAAAACATGAATAGGGAATAATGGGGGATGTTTGAGATCATACCCCATCATTGTTTAATTTAAAATAAAAGCGAATAACAACTTAATGAAAAATGGGAAAATGAGAAAGGAATAAATCCCTTGGTAATGTGATCTCACGGGCTTGGGAGAGGCTAAAGAGAGGACTAATTGGATCTTGGGGCACCTTGGGAAGATTCCAGATAGAGTATGGCAGGGTATGGACGAACTCCAGAGGCATTGAGTGAAGATGAAGTGGGTGCTTGGGTGGGTTTATATAGGAAAGGTGAAGGAATTGTTTATTATTTTGGTTTGGGACACCTCACATTAAAGTAATAAAAACCTCAAACAAGCCCGTGGTTTTTGAAAAACAGGAGTGTAAGAAAATATTGTATAAGGAAAATGGACTAACTTATATAAATTACAGCGTTGATTATGTGGAGGTGAGCGACACTCTCAAAGAAATTCATTTAAAACGTGAAAATGTTTTATAACTCTTGGAGGTTCCACAAAATGTTTTGTAAAATAAATCAAAAAAACCTAAAATCAAATTATTTTAATGGTAAAACATTTATTTTCCTAACATATCATTTATATTATTTTGTTACATCACTATTGGGTCATTATGATTTCATAAAACACATTTTATATTTTAACGATATTTAATTTTTACCCAAAAATTCGACTGTCTCAAAAAATTATGAAAAATTCACCATTGAATAATTTCTACATCTTGATTCCAAAAATAATATTCATTTTATCTAAATAATTTTCTAAATATGTGAATTTTAACTTTTAAAATAAAAACCGACATTTATCGAAAATTCATGGGTTTTGACAAAAATAGATTTCAAACCATAATAAAAATTACAATTGCATTCATAAATTTATACAATAATTTAAATTTAATAAAAAGTAATTTAATAATAATAATAATATTATTATTATTAAAATATTATTTAATTAAAAAATTCATTAATTCATCAAAATAAATCTCATAGTTTTATATTAACTGAAAAATTGTATTTGTGCTTTAAAAACAATTTAAATAGTAACAATAATAAAATGAAAGTATATAATTTAATATATACAAAAATAATGTACATAATCATAGTTCTAGGGTCTTATTACATAACATCTTAAAACACCCACATATGACCTTAGTGTAAGGTGCGCGATTGTGACAGACTCTTGGGGTGGCTCAGATAACATTTCTCAAGTGGTAATCTCTATCAACATCAACATCTCTCATAAGCGGTTCCACTCAAGCTTAACATATTCAAGATCGTCTTGTTCTTGGATAGGAGCGAATCTAAAAGATTCCACCTCCATTCTGAGTTCTGACAAATGGGCTTCGTATGGGGCAAGTCTACAAGATGAGGCCATCGCTTCCTTTTTCTAAGTAAATTTGATGTTTTAAAGCCATATATTTATACTAATAAAGTGATCAATATTCTACTACTATATTAGAAAAGATCACAATTTTTAACGGTATTTTAAAATCCAAAATCATAAAACCAATGAAGTTCACATTTTATATAAACATTTAACATAATTATAAATTTAATTATATCAAGATTAATTTCCAATAATGAATTTTTGGGTTGTTAAATTCTTCCCCCCTTAAGATATTTTTCCCTCGAAATTTTCTTTTCCCACACTAAAGCAGATGTGTGTAACCCTACATCATCATTTCCTATGATTCCCATGTTTCTTCTTCAAAATTTTGGTTTCTCGAAAACACCTTGACGATGAGCATTGTCTTTTTTCGTATAACTTTTTCTCTACAATATATGGTCTAACCTGGTTTCTCCTTATATGAAGGATCATCCTATAACTATACCACCTCTAAAGAGATTACATGTGAAGGGTCTGGTATGTACTTCTTTAAGATGGATACATGAAAGACATGATGTACTTTGGCCATGGTAGGATGAAGTACTAGTCGATAGGCTACAACCCTGAGATGATCAAGAATCTTGAAGGGGATGATGTACCTTGGACATAACATCCCATTATTTACAAGCATCATGACTATCTTCTATAGGGATCTATGTAGAAATACCATATCTTTGACAATAAATTCAAGGTATCATCGATGGTTATCATCATAACTCTTCTGTCGACTCTAGGATCCCTCGATATGCTGTTGAATGGTTTTCACCTTCTCCACAATTTTATCAACCATTTATGGTCCTAGCATCTTACGCTCACCGACTTCATCCCAACATGTTGGTGTTCTCCACCTCTTCCCATATAGGGCTTCATAAGATTCCATTCGGATTCTCGAGTGGATACTGTTTTTATAAGAGAACTAAACTCAAGGAAGATGTTGATCCCATCCTCTTTTAAAGTCCATTAAGTGTTCTCTCAACATGTCCTCATGTGTTTGGATTGTCCACTCTGATTGGCCATCAGTTTGAGGATGATACGTTGTACTGAAGTTCAGTTAAGTATTCATATCATGTTGAAGACTCTTCCAAAACATAGAGGTGAATCTTGGATCACAATCAGATACAATAGATAGTGGTACTCTATGCAGCCTTACCACTTCCCTGATATATATATGTGCCAGTTGATCCAATGGGAAATCCCCCATAATCTCAATGATGTCTTCAGACATTGTAAGACGATCCACAACAACCCCAATTGCATTGTTGCCTTTGGATGTCTTCGAATTTCTGGTGACAAAGTCCATAGTGATGTTATCGCTTTTCCATGTTGGTATGGGTAATGGTTGAATCACCCCCTTATACTTCTATCACTCAGCGTTCACTTTCTGACACACTAGGCAATTTGAGGTATATTCAGGTATATCCATCTTCTTGTTATCCCACCAATAATTCTCTCATAGATCTCGATACATCTTTTTGTTTCCTGGGTGAATAGATAAATTTAAACTATTTGCATCAACCAAAAGTTAATTTTTCATCTCCGGACATGATGGAACACATTTCCTTTTCCCAAATCTCACCATTCATTCTTCATTAACATAGAACTCTGAGGATTTCCCTTTTTTGATAGCTTCCACTTTTTTCTAAATTACCACATCATGATTTTGATCATTCATTAACCTTTCCAAAAGAGACAGTTGAGAAATCATTTGTGAAAGGATTGATGATGTTCCATTCATTATGATTCCCATGTCTATCTTCATCAAATCTAAACAGATTGTATCGTTATCAATTCACATCGATGATATAATCACTGGTTCGTTTTTACATAAGGAATCCACCTCCTTGTTCACATTCCTAGGGTGGTAACAGATTGTGTAGTCATAATCATTGATCAGCTCTAACCATCATCATTGGAGCACATTCAACTCTTTCTGTGTGAATATATAATTGAGGTTTTTTTGGTCGGTATATATTTCACACTTCTCCCCTAAGAGATTAAGCCACCAAAATTTCAAAGCTAAGATCACTCCATCCAACTCCAGGTCATGTGTTGCGTAGTTATGATCATGAAATTTCAATTGCCTTGATGCAAAGGAAATGAATTTGTCATTTTGTATCCACACACATCCCAGGCCCTTCTTTGATGTATCACTGAATACCACAAAAATTTCTCCACCTATGTCTAAAGTGAGCACGTGCACAGTGATAAGCCTTCTTTTCAACTCCTTGAAGATATCTTCACATTCATCACTCCAAGAAAACATTACTCCCATCCGTGTTAGCATGGTTAGAGGGTTGGACAATCCTGAGAAATTTCTCACAAATCGTGGATTATATCCAGCTAACCCCATGAAGCTACGAATATCCGTTATTGATATTGTCCTCATCCATCCCTCTATTTCAGCTATCTTGTAGGGATCCATAGATATCCCATTGCTTGTGATGATATGGCCCAATAATGAGACCTCTATTAACCAGAACTCACACTTATTGTACCTTGCATAGAGCTTCTCCTTTTGCAAGGTCTATAGTACAGTTCTTTGATGATCCTCATGATCCTCCTTGTTTTTTAAGTATATTAGTATATCATCTATAAATACAACCAAAAAGTTGTCAATGTAATATCTAAAGACTATATACATGAATTCCATAAAGATTTTTGTTGAATTAATGAGTCTGAAAGGCATTACTCTGAATTCATAGTGCCCGTACCTTATACGAAAAGCTATATTGGGGATATCTTCTTTCTTCACCCTTACTTGATAATATCTTGACCGTAAATCCACCATGTAGAAGTATTGTCCTCTATGCATCTGATCAAAAATTTCATCAATTCGCGGGATATTATTCTTGTTCTTTATCGTGATTTTGTTAAGATCATGATAATTGATGCAAAGGCGCATTGACCCACCCTTTATGACGAAGAGGACTAGTGCACCCCATGGTGAAGCACTTGGGCATATAAACCATTTATCCAGATTCCCATGTAGTAGTTTCTTCAACTCCTCAATCTACACAACTACCATTCTATATGGATTCTTGTATATTGGAAAATCCCCAGGTATAAGATAAATTGAGAATTCAAAATCTCTTATAGGAGGAAGACCAGAAAATTCCTCGGGAAACACTTCAGCGAATTACATCATAATAGGCATGTCTTCAAGGATGGTTTTTTCCTTGGACTCAATAATCTAATCTAGATACAAGTTCTCATAGGGCAGTAATTTCCACACTTCATATGATGTAGCTAAAGAAGATTCATCCTCCTCCTTAAACTTGTATAGAATCAGGGGTCGATTCTCCATATGGAGAGTGATTTACCTCTCAAAAAAATTTATGTTGGCTATAAATAAGGAAAGCTAATCCATACCAATAATTGCATCAAATTCCTCCATAGGGAGTATGAAGATGTTTTCCAGGAAGATTAATCCACCAATTAAGATCGTGGAAGAGTTATATTAATGGGATGTAATGATTTCCCCATTTTTCATACTCACCGACATCTTTACTTCCATGATTTGTGGGGGTGTTGGGATTTTTCTACTAAACTCTATGGATACAAAAGAATGAATAGGACATGAATCAAAAAAAGTATTTATTCTATTCTTGAATAAATAACTAGCGTACTTTTCACCAATTCATTGTAGAGGTTAACTTTGGAAATAAAGATGGGAAAAGATCTCCCTTACTTCCTTGGAGGTTGTTGGTTGCCTTCGAAAACCCTTGGATTATGGAACTGATTTTCAAGGTACCTTGGTTATTTTTAAATGTAGTAATGAACAATGCGTTGATAGTATAATGGAGTGTTCCTCTCCTATGCCGAAGTCGTGGGTTTTTTGTTTGTAGTTAATGGCTAGGTGACCTTATCTTCCACACCTAAATAATTTCCTCGTCCACTTCAAGAAATTTTCGGGGTGCTTCTTTCCACACCTATGGAAAGTGGGGTGATGTATTTTTAAAGCACCATTGGATTCATCAATTGGCCCACTAGAATTGAAGTCCACCTCGTGCTTCTTATCTCTATGATACCCCTACGATTACCGATCTCCATTTTGACCTTGATGGCACATAAAATAATTTCATCATAGCTGTCGAAATCAAGGATCATCAGGGCTTTCTGCAGGCTAGGTTTCAGCCCACCAAAGAAGCGGTCAACCTTGAATTAGGGGGTAACAAAAAATATAGAGGCATATCGTGAATACCTTGTGACATTTTCCTTGTAAGTGCTGAAAAAATCGCCATCTTTTTGCTGGAGGGCAGGGAATTCCCTTTCCATTTTAGGTCATAGGTTGAGAGGAAAATATTTTTCCAAAAACATCTTTTGGAAATCCTTCCTTTCCAATGCCTAGATTTCCTCATTAGGCTTCATATTTTTTGTCAACGTCCACCATTTATTAGCTTCACCCTCCATACGATAATCAACCAAGATAACATACTCTTGGTCGGAACATTAAATGATGGAGAATAACATTTCAATAGAGATGATCCATTGTTCAGCGATTGAGGGATCATATGATCCATTAAAATAATGAGGTCTTTGTCTCATTAAGCTCTTGATAGCTACTTTTTCTTTCTTAGGGGGGGATGAACGTTCCTCTTGACCCTTGATTCCATTTAAAACATGAGTAAAGTGAGAGGGAATCGTGAAAATGTTCATGATTCCTGCTCCCATCAGATTGGGTATCCCATTAGCATAGTCATCACATTGATCTTCACATCGGTTGTTAGCACGAGTCCTCCTATTACTGGCCATTGGCTGGAATAAAAGGAATGTTAAGGGTAGCACATAAAGGGCAATCCAAGGACAAAATAGATGACTTATAAATATCTTTTATTTCCTTAACTTATGAATCTATTGGCTTTAGTCTATGTTTTCCATGATCTACCATCTAACATATATTCTTAGGGAAAATTTTTTAGTCACTTAATAATAGTTCATACTACGATTTTGAATTTACTATAGTATATCCCCTAGGATTTCCATAACCAAGAGTGAAGCAAGTCCCATAGTTGTGGACAAGTTCATGTCTGAGTCTAGCTCAAAGCAATGTTTTTGGTTTTTACCCCTAGCATATATCTGTGCCAGAGCTGCCTCTACCTACTCGTATCCACACTGGGATGTATTTTCTTGATAAACCACTTACTCAATACTCACCAAAACATAGGGATGTTTTTATTATACTTAGTCTTGTCTATAAGACTTTACTAGGTTTTTCTAATCCTAATCCCAAAAATAACTAAAACTATCCTTTGATACCAACTATGACAACCCTGGTCTTTATTACACAGTTACACATGATTTCTTAAATAAAATTCACATGATACAACAATGAATATCGAGTGTTCTATTTTATTTGGGTATTAAGACAATTACATAACAACTTAAAACATGTAATAAAACATTTTTATTGAAAACATCCCTTACATGATCACAACATTCCCTCGTACTTAGCATTACATTGGATAACCTGAGGACATGCATAAGAAAAGGGTGAGCTATAATGCCCAATAAGGAAATAAACATGGAATAACATGAGGAATACCATACATGTTAGTAAATAGGAATATCAATGGATAAAAAGAGAAACACAAACATAAAGGCATGATAATGCATGATAATCATAACATGGAGATGTGGCGACAACAGTTTACATGGAATTAGCATGAACCAAGTCTCATTTAACATGGAGAATGAGTAAACCCTCAGTGCACATAAAGCATGAGTAAACCATTTTTTCACTTGAATTAGAATGTGTAAACACTAATTACACATGACATATCAGGATACTATACTTTACCTAAGGCATTGGATCGCTATTAGGGAACACCCTTGTTAAGCATTTCATTTCATGCATAAGTGTGCCACATGGATCATATAACATGTAATCATTCAAAATCACAATTTATTCCATGATAAGGAATGTGGAATACATACATGAATTTCTATAATCAATAAGTAGTTGTGTGTAATGTTGAATACCCTTGATAGAGAAATGGGCATGGTATTCACTACACAATGACTTTGGTTTGGAAAAACGTCGTGATGTTTCAGCAACACAACGACATGACATAAGAATTCATAAAAAAGGTTGATGAGAGAGAAATGGATGTCTCATAATATTTACATTAACTGGAAAGTAAGGGGTTCATATATATACATATCCCAAAAAATGTAATGGAGTTTATATTCATAATACAAAATAATTGTTTGAATGTAAATAAAGAGAGAGATATTCCGTATGGAGTTTCGGTATGGTAATGGGTGTACAAGGGAGGAATTTAAGGAGATAGAAAGGGGTATCTCATCATTAAAACATGAAGAGGGAATTATGTAGGAGGTTTGAAACCATACCCTAACATTTTTAATTGGAAAAAAGGGCATAACAACCTTAATAAAATGGACACAATGAGAAAGGAACAAAATCCATTACATGGAAGTGTGATCCCAACAACTTGGGAGAGGATTCAAAGTGGATTCTTGAAAGATTGGGGAACCTTGAGAGGATTCTAGAGATAGAATGGCATGTTTTGGAATAACACCAAAGGCTTCAAGTGAAGAGGAAGTGGGAGCTCGGGTGGGTTTATATAGGAATGCATAAAGAATTATTTATTATTTAGGTTTGGGACACCTCACATTAAACTAATCAAAACCAAAAACTGGCCCCTTCATTTTTCCCATGGTTTTTTCCAAAGGGGAGTGTAAAAAATATTTTAGAAGGAAAATGGTATAACTTCTTAAAATAATAGGGTTGCTTATGTGGAGGTGAGTCACAATATCTAAGGAAATTCATTTAAAAAGTGGAAATGTTTAATAACTCTTGGTGGGTCCACTAATATTTTTGTAAAATAAATTAAAAAATATAAAATCACATTATTTTTATGTTAATAAATATATTTTCCGAACATATCATTTATAGTTTTTTATTAAATCACTATTGGTTCATTATTATGTAATCGAACACATTATATATTTAAATGGTATTTAATTTTTACCATGAAATTCGACTGTCTCAGAAAATTATGAAAAATTCACTGTTAGATAATTTCAATATCCCGATACCAAAAATAATATCCATTTTATAAAAATAACTTTTTTAAATAGGTGAATTTTTAAATTTAAAATAAAAAATGACATTTATCGAAAATTTATGGGTTTTGAGAAAAACAGCTTTAAAACCACAATAAAAATTACAATTGCATTGATAAAATTATACGATAATTAATATTTAATAAAAAATAATTTAATAATAATGATAATTTTTTATTAAAATATAATTTAATTCAAAAATTCATTAATTCTTAAAAATAGATTTCTTAGTTTTGTATTAACTAAATACTACCATTTTCGCTTTAAAAACAATTTACAAAGTCAAATAATAAAAGGAATGTATATTCTTTAATATATATAGAAATAATGTACATAAGCATAGTGCTAGGGTCTTGTTACATAACCCCTTAAAACACCAACATATGACCTTAGTGTAAGGTGAGTGATTGTGACAGAATCTTGGGTGGCTCGGATAACATTTCTCTTGTGGTAATCCTTATCAACTTCCACTTATCCTATAGGAGATTCCACTTGAGGTTAACGTATTCAAGCTCAGATTGAGCTTGGTCAAAAGTGAAGCCCAAAGACACCACCTCCTTTACGAGCTCCAAACAATGGGCTCCGGAAGGGGCAAGTCTACTGGATGAGGCCTTCTCTTCCTTTGTCTATGTAAATTGGATTTGCTAAAGCCCTATGTTTATACTAATCATGTGATAACTATTAAATAGCTATATTAGCAAGGGTCACAACTAATAACAGTATTATAAATTCCAAAAACGTAAAACCAATGAAGTTCACATTTTATATAAACATTTTACATAATTATACATTTAATTAGATCAAGTGTAATTTCCATTAATGAAATCTTGGGTCGTTAAACAATGAAAACAATATTATTAAGGAAATATTAATAAATGGGTGTTAAAATTATAAAATATGACATAATATGACATAATATCCTATTAAATGACTCCAGAGTAGATTTATAATAAATTTAAAATCATTATTAATGATTTTATATCTCTTTAGAAAATTTCATTTTTGACGTATGAGGCTACATAACTCATTTTCCCTTCATTGGGATAAAAATATACTTCATTTTCTATGTTAGGAAATGATTATGTGTGTATGGAACTTTCAATATATAATGTTTTTTCAATTTTATTATGGGAATTTACATATTTTGATAGAATATTTTCAATGAGTAACTGTAAGTTCAATTTTCAGATCTTTTTAAGGGATTTTTCCTTTATGTTCACCCCATTGAGATATATTTGGTATTAAAACCCAATTTAAAATTATTTCATCTATATAATACCCATTTTATATATTTATCATTAATAGTTTTTTTTATTTTTTATAAATATTTAATTAATTTTTACTCTTTGCAGGGAATAAAAATGAATAGTTTCCAACGTCGTAAAAATAAATTTTAAAGCCTCTTTATTTTTGTATTACACATAATTTTTTAACGAATTTTTAAAGTATATTATTCATAAAATTAATCTATTTAAGGAGTTTATGAGATTTCTTCCATCATTTACTCTATGTGACTTGAATAGACATAAGGATGGATTAGATGAAAAATTTGATCTTATATCTCTGTTGATCATAGATTCCTTTCCTAATGACAGAAAATTAAAAAATTTATTTTGAAATGTTGTTTTAAATATTAAATTTATTAATGATATTGATTTTACTTAACATTTAAAATGGTTTAAAAAAATATTTATAATTTTTTTACAAATGGGTAATTCTCAATATTTTATTAAAAAACTCATAAAGGAATATTTATTTTTAACATATTCATAATTAAAAAAAATTATATTCACTAAAACAATTTTTTGATATTAATATTCATATAAAAGTTTTAAACGGTTTTAAAAACAAAAATTTCTAATGACTAGTTATTTTTATATTTTACATCAATTTTCTAAATATCTCTAATGGAGTTGATTTTATTACAAGACCAATATTTTGGATGAAATAATGGCCATATTTAATATAATATATATTATATGTTCATTAACATTCTCTTGAAAAATTCAGTTCATTTTTATAATTGGATATTACATTACAAAATATTAACTATATTTTATGTTTCATTGATATTATTATTAACAAACCATATTAATTTATACATATAGAATTTTATAATTAATGGTGTTTTTCTAATTGTGAAAATATTGATATTTCTTATTCATTAACGAACATATATATATATATATTTATATGTATTATTTTTTAGGAACGAAATTAATAATTCAATATTTATGTAATTAAATTGGAATGTATTTATTGGTGGGGAATAGTAATTGAAATCCCATAGATGCATCGACTGGAATGATTCACAAAAAAGTTGTATATCCTTATTCAATATATTATTTATGTATTCGAACAACTAAAATATACTAACAAGTCACACAGATTTGAAGGTAAATGTTGAATTATATATGAGATCATTGCATCCAACATTAATAATTTTCTTTATTGAGAACTGTTTTATTATTATCAATAAGATTAATTCATTCAAACTCTCCATGGATGTTTTTCTTGGTCATGTTATTGATTAAATAACATATGTTTTTAGTGACTTATCATACATGTTGAATTAACCTTATTTCCCTTTGATAAATTATTTTATTAATAGACATTACATCACAAATGAAGTAAAAATTATTTTGTTTTCATTTCACCATGATATATATAATGAATAATTGAATAGTTTCATGGATGCAGAATGATTATCATTTCTATGTTTTATAATTTTTCCTTTTTAAAATTCACGTAATATTTTTATGAATATTAATAGTACTACTGAAATATTTCATCCATTGAAATGTGATATATTATCTCCAGTTGTAATTTTATAATTTATACTGGCTATGGGTTATTTGATTTGATGTTGTTATATTTTTTATTAGATAATTATTAATATAATCGATGAGAATTTTAATTTTAAAAAAATATATTTGGGAACACGAATATATGATAAATTTTTAGGATAATTCTAAGTATAGAATAACATTATAAATCAATCACTCATGTATATAAATATATTGATAATTCATGTTTATATGGTTTTGGAACAGATACATCTATGGGCAATACCCCAAAAAGGTGTTGGTTGAGTATAAGTTTACCACTATTTTGTATCAAAAATAATGAGCCCTTACTAAACACCTAGTTTATCACTCCCAAGGGGTTTGAATTAAATAATAATTTTTTTAAAAAATATGATATATTTAAATAAATAATGATCTTGGATAAACGTGTAACACCCCAAGCTTCTACGGTACGTTTCCCTTCGAATAATGCGATAGCGTGTGTTGTACGCAACCTCGAGTTCTAACACACAACTAATTAAACTAGCCGTTGTGAATAGTTATACCTACTTTTTGAAATCATATATATTTTATATTTCAAAATGGACTTCATTTTTGGATTCGGAATATCGAAATTATCCTAGGGTGAAATTTTGGTACTTTTCGGATAACTTTTATATTTCGATGAATAGTGAAAATTACTAAATTTTAATTAAAAACAACTTTTTTAATCAAAATAATTAATAGTGATAAATTATGAATTTGAGTGGTTTTAAAGTATATTTAGAATATATTTTTACCATTTAATATAATGTTGGTCATTGGACATAATTTTACAATTAAACCGAACATAAACAAGTTTCAATCTTTTGATAGTTATTGTCTCTTAAAAACACGCTTTTTGTTTTGACAGCAGGAATTAATTTTAAATTAATTTCTGCCACTTCTGTGTTTTGAATTTAGGAAAATGGATTCCATATTTGGAATCAGGATGTTCAAATTGTGTAAATAGGTAACTTTTATTTTTAGACATTTTGAATAATTACTGCGGTAAATATTTTATTTACCATGGTTAAGGGTAAATCCGGTAAATAAGGGTTAAAAAAATAATATTATAATAATACTAAATTACCCTAAAAACGTGTCTTAACCCTATTGGTTGATACATAGTCGACCATGGGCATCTTTGGGTCTATTTTGGGACCCCATGGATCCACTTGTAAGTGATAATGACACTTTATTTTAATTAAGTCAAAATGAATACAAAAATGACACAAGCATATATCTTTTAGAACAACAATTTTTACATAGGGCTATACATGTTGGATTTTCGATTATAAATATTCATTAAAAGATAAAAAGATTTCCTACGTAATGATATTTTATTTATAATTTTTAGACATTAAATAAGTTATTTTATTTATGACACAATGATGATGCAGTAATTACTATAATAGTGAAAAATTAAAATAATTGATATTATAAATACCCAAATAAATATAATATGAAACTTTTAATGAATTAAACTAATTTTCTAGGCTAAGATGATATATTAGGATTGATTTAATGGACTTTTTTTGAAGTAATCAATCTGTTATGAGTTTCACAAAAATCAACTATTGAATAGTGTCAAAATTGACATAAAAGAGTTCTTAAAACAAATATTATATTATTAATTGATATTAAATTCCTAAAAATCTAAGGTTCGGCCAAGAGACTTATATTATGATAGGTTAATCATTAATGGACCACTTGGGGGTCGCTTGGATGTATATAGTAAGTTTATTAACCATAATATATAAAAATACAAAGAGACATTGTAAAAGTGAAACTAATTAACTTAGAGTTAATACTTAAAGATAAGGTTAATATAAGTACCCAAACCTGTCTAAATTCTATTGGATGAGTTGTTTTCGACCTATCCCCACCTCATCCTTTGAATAGTCAACTTTGGAGCCTTTAGAAACCGAATATGAATTTATTATAAATTAATATTTCTAGCTTTTCCAAAGGTGCCCCTCACCCCTCTTATAAAAGGGCACTCCTCCTTCTCATTTTTTCACACCTTCAAAGCCTTTTGGTTCGGCCAAACTCTGCCCAAATAATCTCCCAACATCCCTCACTACAACCTAGAGGCCTTAGTTTGATCAGAAATCCAACCTAAGGAGCCCTTTTGATCAAATCAAAAGGAAGAACCCGAAGAAGAGGTAATGATTTCACCACCCTTTTCTAAGTTCATTTCTTCTTCCACTTCTTCTTCCTTTGTTCTTAACATTCTAAAATAATAACTCCAGTATCTCACATATACTGTGATGTTATTATAAGTATGGTACAACCATATTCAGTATTCTATCCACCCTTTGAATAACATGTCACCATACGTGCGTACGTACGGCTTACCGTCTCCACGTCGTGGTGTAATTGTTATTCAATATAATATTATTTGGATGGGTATAATAATGATGTGTAACTCATGTAAATAATAAATATAACATGTTAATGATTCTGTATATATGATATACCATTCATTTATATATTATTTTAATATCAAAAGAATGATATTGTCGCTCGTGCGTACGTACGGACTACGTCTCCACGAACGCGATGAGATTCATTCTCCATCGTATCCATTCAAGTATAATTATCATTTTATGATTTAAAAATGATGTTTAAGGACTTGATATCATTCTGGATATGAATAAGATACTACAAACATGGCTTATGTAACAAAACATATAAAAGAAAATGAGTAAGTTAACACCCGAAACGATGATAATTCTAAGATATTATTAATAAATCAATGTTAAAAGATCATATATGATATCATATTAATATATATGATTCTTGTATAATTTAATAACAATTATTTCACCATTATACAGGAGGTTAACCTACCCCAACCAAGGAAAAGTACAAGGTAAGGGTTATTTCACAATCTCTTCATTATCCGAGGTTGTTTATACGTAATAATCTACTGGGATTTCTTTATCATCCACATCCATGTTTCTTCAAAATGTATTTCAAAACATATTTATTATTTACAAGAATATGAGTTAAATTCATTTATACCCTTGTTTGACTTTTTGTAAGAGGTTTATAAAGGAATCTTTCCGTCGTTTTCAAAACAAGGTCCTTTTTGACCTTTTCGACAGAATTAAGATAAGAATGTTTTTTTTACTTATACGGCGGGTGCGGTTATTTTCCGTCGTTCGTCAAAGCTTTCCTTACAAGATTACAAGAATATTTTCAAGAAAATGCTTTATTTTATATGGCTCTTAAATGATTTAAAAAATAGAAAGAGATATTTCTCTAAAAAGTGTTTTGATTTCATCTATGTCAACATCCTTTAATGGATTTTACGCTTATTTGAAGTTGATTTATTATAATACAAAACTTCTATATTGTATTGAAGGTTTTGTGATATGTTTGACTGTGGATGTGCTATTTTATACCATTCATAGTTTATGGTGAAACTATTGACATTTCGTATGCTAGTTTTAATCCGAATGTTTATGTTATATTTCAAACTTTTCTTCAGATGAATGTGCTAAACAAGTATGTTCCGGGTTGGGGACCGGTAAAAGTAAGCCCTCCAGGTTGGGGACTGGTAAAAGTAAGCCCTCCAGGTTGGGGACTGGTTAAAGTAAGCCCTCCAGGTTAGGGACTGGTAAAAGTATGCCCTCCGGGTTGGTGTCCGGTTATTAGAGGCACTCCGGGTTGGTGTCCGGTTATTAGAGGCACTCCGGGTTGGTGTCCAGTTATTAGAGGCACTCCGGGTTGGGTTCCGGTTAGAAGTAACCCCTAGGTCTTGGGATGAGGCCTAGACAAAGAAATTAACGTTTAGCATTATGCATTCCAACATTATGAAAGTGGTTATTGATATTGCATGTGATTATTCGATTAGTAGAATATCCATGTGAACAAGTAAATGGCATTATTTCATTTTATTTATGCCATACTATGTTAAATGTTCAAGTTTAAAAGGCTTTTGTTTTAGTTATACATTGCCTTAAATGTTTATTTTTATTTATGAAAGTTTCCTCTATATTGTTATCCTTACTGGGCATTTGAGCTCACCCCTTTTCTATGTTTTATTTTTCCCAGGTAGCGAAGAAGTAAATTATGAATGACTTGCAGGGATATTATGAGGGGTTAATAGTGTGGATATGAAGACTTTGTTGTTGTATTAGTTTTTCACTTTGAAATGTAATGTAAAACTTTATGATTATATCTAGTGTTTCCAAGGCTACTAAACCAATCGGTCTTTCGGGATTTGATCTTTCTTGTGATCACGCCAATGTTACGAAGTAATGCACCGACTCTGGGTAGCTGGGGTCGGGGCGTTACAGTTGGTATCAGAGGAAGTTTAGTACAAACCTTGGAAGCTAGATTTAGATAAACTCTGATTAGAGCACGTAGACTTAAGATGAACTTTGAGGATTAGTATAGAAGAACTTCCTAGAATTTTGGTATTGTAGAGATTTTGTGAGTTTTCCGAGCAATACATCCCTGTCTGGATACGAGTAGGTAGAGGCGGCTCTGGCACAGATGTACCTAGGGGTAAAACCCGAAAACACCGCTTTGAGCTAGACTCGAACGGGAACTGGTGCACGACAACGGGCCTTGCTGCACTCTTGGTTACGACACTCCCGGGGGATATGCTTAGGATAACTCTCATTTTCTTTACAAATCATTATGAAGGGTTTATGAGTATATACTTCCTCAAAGAAAACATTTTTATGATTATGGATTATATCCATAAATAGTTCAATTTATGTTAAGTGTTTTATAAGTATGGGATTATGTATTTTGATTCATAAACTGATCTAGTTTATGCCATTGTTTAGAAATGGCGCCTAGTGGAAGAAATGGAAACCGTATCAATGCACGCACTCCATGTAGGGATTGCCCTCCTGCTCAAGATAATTATAGTGGGGCTGGTGATGCAACTGGTGCTGATCAGCGAATCACCGTACTGGGACAACTTACTCAGGTTATGAATAATAACCTTACCCGTATGGAGCACCCTGATCCGCAGCGTGGAGGATCAATGTTAGATCGATTCATGAGACAACAACCACCAACGTTCAATGGGAGTACAAATCCCTTAGTAGCTGAGCAATGGATATTTTCCCTAGAGAAAATATTTCAGGCTTTGGGGAGTAGTGAAAGGGAAAAAGTTACCATGGCAGTTTACCGCCTCACTGAAGATGCTGATCAATGGTGGTCATTGATTCAAAACATGAAGGAAGATGATGAAGTATCAAACATGGAATGGAGGGAGTTCAAAGATCTGTTTTTAGAAAAATACTTTCCTCGCGACCATCGAGCAGATATGGAAAGGCAATTTCTGAGTCTGAGACAAAAGGAGGATGATAATGTCACAAAGTTTGAGGCTAACTTTACAAGGTTAGCGAGGTATGCTGGAGATTATATTCGCAACCCAAGAAGTAAGATTGATCGTTTCTTTGATGGGTTAAAACTATTTCTCCGTCGAGCATTAGTCTCACAATCCTTTTCGTCGTACGAAGACATTGTCTCATGTGCTATCAAGACCGAAAAAGAATTCTCTAAGTCTTATGACTTTAAAGCGAAGCAAGAGAAGAAGAGACCTGCTGATCAATCTGGGAATGGAAATAAGGGGAAGAAGGGAAAGGTTGAATATCCATCTTGTGGTAAATGCGGGAAGAAACATCCTGGTACTTGCTTGAAGGGAATGGGAGTCTGTTACAAGTGTGGTGAAAAAGGCCACCAAGCTCATGATTGCAAGGGAAAGAAGGAAGCTACCAACGTTCAGTGCTACAATTGCAGGGAGATGGGGCATTATGCAAATGCATGTCCTAAGCATCAGGAGAACTTACCTCAGAAAAGGCCAAGGGATCAAGGCCAGGCTTATGCTATCACTACTGCTGAGGTAGAAACTCCGAAAGACGTGGTGGCAGATAATTTAATGGTTTCCTCAAGTTTAGCAAATGCATTATTTGATTCTGGATCATCGCATTGTTTCATATCTTCCCAGTTTGCTAAGAAAATTAGATATTTCCAATTTGATTTAATAAGGGAGTTGTCAGTTAAAACTCCTAAGGGAAGTATCGTTGCAACAAAGTTTTGTGAATCAGTCCCCATTAGAGCACATAAATTTTCTTTATCTGCTGATCTCATCGTCATACCTATGATTGAGTTTGATATAATCCTCGGTATGTACTGGCTTTCGGACTATGATGCGAAGATTTATTGTAAGAAGAAAGAGGTTACGATTCTTGATGATAATGATAAGGAACACCTTATTTTTAGAGCAGAATCGTCACCACCTAATTCTTATTTAGACCCACCCCCAGTAGCTCAACTTAATTCAATTATTGGGGAGGAAGAGAATGAAGTAACTATCGGTGAGGAAAGGAATGTTCAAATAGAGGATGTACCTGTTGTGAAAGAATTTGTAGATGAATTTCCGGAAGATTTACCTGGACATCCTCCAGAACGAGAAGTTGAGTTTTCCATTGATTTGATTCCTGGATCAAGGCCTATATCGAAGACCCCTTATAGAATGGCCACTGTAGAGTTAGTCGAACTAAAGAAACAACTAGAGGAATTGAGTAATAAGGGATTTATTCGCCCTAGTGTTTCTCCATGGGGAGCCCCTGTTCTTTTTGTTAAAAAGAAAGATGGATCTATGAGGTTATGTATCGACTACAGGGAGATCAATGCTATAACGATAAAGAACAAGTATCCCCTACCTCGTATTGATGATTTATTTGACCAACTGCATGGAGCTCAATACTTTTCAAAGATTGACCTTCGATCTGGATACCATCAGTTTGGTGTAAAGAAGGAAGACATTCCGAAAACAGCATTTCGAACCAGGTACGGGCATTACGAGTTTACTGTAATGCCGTTTGGATTGACTAATGCACCCTCTGTATTCATGGATCTGATGAATAGAGTTTTCAAGGAGTATCTCGATGAATTTGTGGTGGTATTTATTGATGATATCTTGGTATACTCCAAAACCTATGAAGATCATGAAAATCACTTGCGCATTATCTTGAAGACTCTGAGGAGGCATGAATTATATGGAAAGTTTAGCAAGTGTGAATTCTGGCTTCAGGAGATTTCTTTTCTTGGCCATATTGTCTCTAAAGATGGAATCTCTGTTGATCCTTCTAAGACCAAGGCAATCCAAGAATGGCCAGCACCTACGAGTATAACTGAGGTACGTAGTTTTATTGGCTTGGCAGGTTATTATCGACGTTTCGTCCAGAATTTTGCCCGATTGGCTAACCCATTAACGAAGCTCACACGTAAAGGGGTTAAATTTGTTTGGACAAAAGAGTGTGAAGAATGTTTTGAAGAACTGAAGAGAAGATTAGTCAATGCTTTTATATTGACTCTACCGTCGGGGAATGATGGGTTCATTATTTATAGTGATGCATCAAAGAAAGGACTTGGTTGTGTCCTTATGCAGAATGATAGAGTTATTGCCTATGCATCACGACAGTTGAAAATTCATGAACAAAACTATCCTACTCATGATCTTGAGTTAGCAGCTGTGATCTTTGCTTTGAAGATATGGAGGCACTACCTCTATGGTGAAAAATGTGAGATATATACTGATCACAAGAGTTTGAAGTATATTTTCTCACAAAAAGAACTCAACATGAGGCAAAGGAGATGGCTTGAATTACTCAAGGATTATGATTGCACGATACACTACCACCCGGGGAAGGCAAACAAAGTAGCAGATGCTTTGAGCAGAAAAGACCATGGAGTTCTGAACATGATGAGAATTGAAAGGGATCCAATTTTCATGGATCTAGTGAAGATGGACATGGGAATAACCAGGGAAGGTGAAACATCAATGCTTTTTCAAATGGTTGCCAAACCATCTTTACTAGAAAGGATTAAGAGTTCTCAGACTGATGATGAAGAATTCCAAAAGAAGATTAAAGCTGTGAATGATGGGAGATTGAGAGACTTTGCGTATGAAGGTGGAATTTTGAAATTCGGGAAGAGACTTTGTGTTCCCAATATACCTGATCTAAAAAGGGAATTGCTGGATGATGCTCATAGTTCCAATTTCTCTATACACCCTGGGAGCACCAAAATGTATAGAGATTTGAAGGAACATTTTTGGTGGGACAACATGAAGAGGGAGATTGCTGATTTTGTGTCAAGATGTATGGTTTGTCAATAAGTGAAAGCTGGAAGGCAACAGCCTGGAGGAGTCATGCAACCTCTTCCCATACCGGAGTGGAAATGGGACAATATTACAATGGACTTTGTCATGGGGCTACCAAAGACTCCTAGAAGGAACGATGCAATATGGGTTATTGTTGATCGTCTTACCAAGTCAGCACATTTTCTTGCTATAAGAGAAGATCTACCCCTGGAACGTCTAGCAAGACTATACATTAATGAAGTTGTGAGACTTCATGGAGTACCCCTATCGATTGTTTCTGATCGTGATCCCCGTTTTACTTCAAGATTTTGGAAAAGTCTTCAGAAATACCTGGATACTGAACTTCATTTGAGCACTGCTTACCACCCTCAGACAGACAGACAATCAGAACGGACTATTCAGACCTTAGAAGACATGTTGAGATCTTGCTCACTTGACTTTCAGGGTATGTGGGATCAATATTTACCACTGGTAGAATTTTCCTATAACAATAGCTTGCATTCGAGTATTCAGATGGCACCATATGAAGCGTTATACGGAAAGAGATGTCGTACACCAACCTGTTGGGATGACGTTGGTGAAAGAAAACTTGTAGGCCCAGAACTGGTGGAGGAAACGGTGGAAAAGGTGAAGGTAATCCAAAATCATATCAAAGCAGCTCAAAGTAGGCAGAAGAGCTATGCCGATAATCGAAGGAAGGATTTGGAATTTCAAGTCGGTGATCATGTTTTCCTGAAGGTATCTCCGTGGAAGGGAGTCATACGTTTTGGTAAGAAAGGCAAATTGAGTCCCAGGTACATCAGACCTTTCGAAATTCTAGAACGAATTGGGGTTGTAGCTTACCGATTGGCAATGCCGCCAAGTCTCTCCAAAGTTCACGATGTGTTCCACGTATCTCTGTGGAGGAAATACATGCCTGACCCAACGAATGTACTCACCTATGAGGAATTAGAACTGGAACCCGATATTTCCTATTGCGAAGAGCCCATCAAGATTCTTGATACGAGAGAACAAGTGCTGAGAAACCGGACGACGCGTCTGGTAAAAGTTTTGTGGAGGAATCATAAGATGGAAGAGGCAACGTGGGAACCCGAGGAACTTATGATGAAGAACCACCCAAGTATTTTTATGCAGTAATACCCTAGAAATTGCGAGGATGCAATTATTTGAAGGAGGGGAGAATGTAACACCCCAATCTTCTACGGTACGTTTCCCTTCGAATAATGCGATAGCGTGTGTTGTACGCAACCTCGAGTTCTATCACACAACTAATTAAACTAGCCGTTGTGAATAGTTATACCTACTTTTTGAAATCATATATATTTTATATTTCAAAATGGACTTCATTTTTGGATTCGGAATATCGAAATTATCCTAGGGTGAAATTTTGGTACTTTTCGGATAACTTTTATATTTTGATGAATAGTGAAAATTACTAAATTTTAATTAAAAACAACTTTTTTAATCAAAATAATTAATAGTGATAAATTATGAATTTGAGTGGTTTTAAAGTATATTTAGAATATATTTTTACCATTTAATATAATGTTGGTCATTGGACATAATTTTACAATTAAACCGAACATAAACAAGTGTCAATCTTTTGATAGTTATTATCTCTTAAAAACACGCTTTTTGTTTTGACAGCGGGAATTAATTTTAAATTAATTTCTGCCACTTCTGTGTTTTGAATTTAGGAAAATGGATTCCATATTTATAATCAGGATGTTCAAATTGTGTAAATAGGTAACTTTTATTTTTAGACATTTTGAATAATTACTGCGGTAAATATTTTATTTACCATGGTTAAGGGTAAATCCGGTAAATAAGGGTTAAAAAAATAATATTATAATAATACTAAATTACCCTAAAAACGTGTCTTAACCCTATTGGTTGATACATAGTCGACCATGGGCATCTTTGGGTCTATTTTGGGACCCCATGGATCCACTTGTAAGTGATAATGACACTTTATTTTAATTAAGTCAAAATGAATACAAAAATGACACAAGCATATATCTTTTAGAACAACAATTTTTACATAGGTCTACACATGTTGGATTTTCGATTATAAATATTAATTAGAAAGATAAAAAGATTTCCTACATAATGATATTTTATTTATAATTTTTAGACATTAAATAAGTTATTTTATTTATGACACAATGATGATGCAGTAATTACTATAATAGTGAAAAATTAAAATAATTGATATTATAAATACCCAAATAAATATAATATGAAACTTTTAATGAATTAAACTAATTTTCTAGGCTAATATGATATATTAGGATTGATGTAATGGACTTTGTTCGAAGTAATCAATCTGTTATGAGTTTCACAAAAATCAACTATTGAATAGTGTCAAAATTGACATAAAAGAGTTCTTAAAACAAATATTATATTATTAATTGATATTAAATTCCTAAAAATCTAAGGTTCGGACAAGAGACTTATATTATGATAGGTTAATCATTAATGGACCACTTGGGGGTCGCTTGGATGTATATAGTAAGTTTATTAACCATAATATATAAAAATACAAAGAGACATTGTAAAAGTGAAACTAATTAACTTAGAGTTAATACTTAAAGATAAGGTTAATATAAGTACCCAAACCTGTCTAAATTCTATTGGATGAGTTGTTTTCTACCTATCCCCACCTCATCCTTTGAATATTAAACTTTGTAGCCTTTAGAAACCGAATATGAATTTATTATAAATTAATATTTCTAGCTTTTCCAAAGGTGCCCCTCACCCCTCTTATAAAAGGGCACTCCTCCTTCTCATTTCTTAACACCTTCAAAGCCTTTTGGTTCGGCCAAACTCTGCCCAAATAATCTCCCAACATCCCTCACTACAACCTAGAGGCCTTAGTTTGATCAGAAAGCCAACCTAAGGAGCCCTTTTGATCAAATCAAAAGGAAGAACCCGAAGAAGAGGTAATGAATTCACCACCCTTTTCTAAGTTCATTTCTTCTTCCACTTCTTCTTCCTTTGTTCTTAACATTCTAAAATAATAACTCCAGTATCTAACATATACTGTGATGTTATTATAAGTATGGTACAACCATATTCAGTATTCTATCCACCCTCTGAATAACATGTCACCATACGTGCGTACGTACGGCTTACCGTCTCCACGTCGTGGTGTAATTGTTATTCAATATAATATTATTTGGATGGGTATAATAATGATGTGTAACTCATGTAAATAATAAATATAACATGTTAATGATTCTTTATATATGATATACCATTCATTTATATATTATTTTAATATCAAAAGAATGATATTGTCGCTCGTGCGTACGTACGGACTACCGTCTCCACGAACGCGATGAGATTCATTCTCCATCGTATCCATTCAAGTATAATTATCATTTTATGATTTAAAAATGATGTTTAAGGACTTGATATCATTCTGGATATGAATAAGATACTACAAACATGGCTTATGTAACAAAACATATAAAAGAAAATGAGTAAGTTAACACCCGAAACGATGATAATTATAAGATATTATTAATAAATCAATGTTAAAAGATCATATATATGATATCATATTAATATATATGATTCTTGTATAATTTAATAACAATTATTTCACCATTATACAGGAGGTTAACCTACCCCAACCAAGGAAAAGTACAAGGTAAGGGTTATTTCACAATCTCTTCATTATCCGAGGTTGTTTATACGTAATAATCTACTGGGATTTCTTTATCATCCACATCCATGTTTCTTCGAAATGTATTTCAAAACATATTTATTATTTACAAGAATATGGGTTAAATTCATTTATACCCTTGTTTGACTTTTTGTAAGAGGTTTATAAAGGAATCTTTCCGTCGTTTTCAAAACAAGGTCCTTTTTGACCTTTTCGACAGAATTAAGATAAGAATGTTTTTTTACTTATACGGCGGGTGCGGTTATTTTCCGCCGTTCGTCAAAGCTTTCCTTACAAGATTACAAGAATATTTTCAAGAAAATGATTTATTTTATATGGCTCTTAAATGATTTCAAAAATAGAAAGAGATATTTCCCTAAAAAGTGTTTTGATTTCATCTATGTCAACATCCTTTAATGGATTTTACGCTTATTTGAAGTTGATTTATTATAATACAAAACTTCTATATTGTATTGAAGGTTTTTTGATATGTTTGACTGTGGATGTGCTATTTTATACCATTCATAGTTTATGGTGAAACTATTGACATTTTGTATGCTAGTTTTAATCCGAATGTTTATGTTATATTTCAAACTTTTCTTCAGATGAATGTGCTAAACAAGTATGTTCCGGGTTGGGGACCGGTAAAAGTAAGCCCTCCAGGTTGGGGACTGGTAAAAGTAAGCCCTCCAGGTTGGGGACTGGTTAAAGTAAGCCCTCCAGGTTAGGGACTGGTAAAAGTATGCCCTCCGGGTTGGTGTCCGGTTATTAGAGGCACTCCGGGTTGGTGTCCGGTTATTAGAGGCACTCCGGGTTGGTGTCCGGTTATTAGAGGCACTCCGGGTTGGGTTCCGGTTAGAAGTAACCCCTAGGTCTTGGGATGAGGCCTAGACAAAGAAATTAACGTTTAGCATTATGCATTCCAACATTATGAAAGTGGTTATTGATATTGCATGTGATTATTCGATTAGTAGAATATCCATGTGAACAAGTAAATGGCATTATTTCATTTTATTTATGCCATACTATGTTAAATGTTCAAGTTTAAAAGGCTTTTGTTTTAGTTATACATTGCCTTAAATGTTTATTTTTATTTATGAAAGTTTCCTCTATATTGTTATCCTTACTGGGCATTTGAGCTCACCCCTTTTCTATGTTTTATTTTTCCCAGGTAGTGAAGAAGTAAATTATGAATGACTTGCAGGGATATTATGAGGGGTTAATAGTGTGGATATGAAGACTTTGTTGTTGTAGTAGTTTTTCACTTTGAAATGTAATGTAAAACTTTATGATTATATCTAGTGTTTCCAAGGCTACTAAACCAATCGGTCTTTCGGGATTTGATCTTTCTTGTGATCACGCCAATGTTACGAAGTAATGCACCGACTCTGGGTAGCTGGGGTCGGGGCGTTACAAACGTGTTAATCCTAGGGTGTCATTCAATGAAATTAATTTGTTACAATGTGAAGTGATCTTCCATGAATAAATGATTACACAATTAGTTCTCGAACTACGAATATTATTTTTTAATTATTAAATTACTAGAAAAAATAATATATGATTTATATTAGATTGTGAAAGAATATGAAATTAATTTTCTCTTATAAAAGAAAGTTTTCTTGGATCTACATAGAAAAACCTTGTGAGAATTCTTAATCAACTATCATGAAATATTATTAAATACATTATCATTTTGAGTAAAATAAAATGTAAAATAATGGAAATATGGAATTTTAATGATGTTCTTATAGTAATTACCACGAAGGAATGAAAGTATAATTTTTTATTTCAGTTCAGGAATATCAGAATTATCAACCTGAGTAATCTCTAAAGCAAAGGGGTGTAAGAACCCATATCTTCATTTCTGGTATGGATCCTATTTTTTGGTGTTTTGAGAAAAAAAATGTTTATGGAAATTTAAGGTTTACATGCCATCTACTTTTAACGACAACCCGTGTACCCAGTTTCCATGGGTGACCTCATACTGTCCATGTAACAGCTGAGTACATGGTCGTGTGGGGTGACCTATAGACCACCTAAAGAGAGGGACGATTAAGGCAAGTACACATTGTGTACCTTCAAATAACACTCTATGTAATTTTTCTTTAGTTGATTAAATAGATTGGGGTCGCGTCTAGTCGATAGAAACGTCTTCTTCTCAGCTCATCTAGTCCAGGAGCGACCGAAGCCTACAATTATTCTATGTTCCCTCAACTCCATGTATGTTCTCCAATTGAACCTTCATCGATTGCATTGGAATATTCACAGTGAGTTATTCCATCTTCTAGATCCCCATCTATTGATTTATCCTCTCTCAAGAGATATCCTTGGTTAAATTTTTTATAAGTTTTTGGTAGATATACCACCTTCAAGATTGATTCAAGGGACGACATCGAAGAATATCGATCACACAACATCGAGGTTGGTGCTTCGTGCCTTTCTGTAGTTATCCTTTGAATATTATGTGCAAAAGTTCCTAATACCCTAGAACAAGGTATTGTGTGTTTAGGGATTTTAGCCCTGTTAATCCATGATATGAATTGTGTTCTTGAGTATAGGTTGTTTTATTGTGAATATTCTTATTTAACATGTTTATGGATGTGTTTCCATGTTTGTTTTGATATTGAATGTTTTTTCTAGATTTGTCGATTAGGATGCTTGTTTTCCATGCGTATTGTTGTTAGGATGGAGTCATATTATCTGATGTTGTTATATGTTTGTAGCGGTTTATCCATGTAGTTCATGAAATTTGTTATCCAAGTAGTTCTTATGGTTTAATTTGGATATTGAACATTGTTTTTCACATTGGACTTACACCGGGTTGTGGGAACCTACTGTAGTACACCATATGGGGAATTGACGTTGAGGGATTCTCCAGAGTGTCTGTTTACTTTTCACATTCTGAGACCATAGGGGGGTACTGATGTGAGTACTCCCTTATAGTGTCTGTAGATCTACATTTTGAGACCACAAGGGGAATTATTGGTTTAGTGCTTCCCCAGAGTGTTTGTACTTACCGATAAAAGAGAACAAGAGTAATTGATGATGAGATCTTCCTTAGAGAGTCTTTCCCAAAGCTGAACCAGAGGGTTTAAACGATGAGTTCTTCCAATAGGGTTTCCTGTGTTTTATTTATTGAACACAAGGGGTTAGGTAATGATAAATTCCTATATGTTTACTTCTTTTTTGATTACATTAATACTTGATATATGAAAATGAAAGCAATGGAAACTGTAGGATTGTTTACTTTTGAGAACTTCATTTTTTACTACTACATTTTTCATATTGCCTTCCATATATATTCACTGACGATTAGGCACAAATATTTGGTTGTTTTATAACAGGGATTCATCTCACACCATGTTTGGGTCATGCTTTTGGGACCAAACAGATTATATTACTGCATGTATAGATAAGGGAAATCACCATTCTACTTCTGGTACATGATTGTTGTGGAGCGGGTGAGAATGTTACCAATATGAGTCTTACGATGCTACTAGATTTTATTCGATTTCTTTTTTTACTTCGGTTTAGTACTATATTTTAGCAGTGCGACTTTTTTGGATAATTTCCTAGACATATGTATCATGTATCATTTATATATATGTGCTCCAGTTGTTTATTACTTCCAGCTTTATGTTGTTTACTTATTGCATGTTGTTATGACTACTTACACTATTTTTATCTGTCTATTTCTGCTGAATTACACTACCAGTGAGGGCATAGTTTCCCTAATATCACACCCAAGGACCTCGGTTCTAGTCAGCAGCCTCTGGAATTTGGGGAAATGTTCTTGAATCCATGTGACCATCTGGGTACAGGGCACCTTTGGGTGGCACTCGGAACCAAGACATTACAAAGTTCTATAAGAGGAATTATTTTCTTTTTAACATACTGTTTGGAACCTATAGTCAGGGATCAGTTAGAATAGGTACTTTGTAAAAAGTTGTTCCATTGAGTATCGAACCCATCTATAGGGAAAATTCAATTTACCTCGTATATTTAAATTTTTCTGGTTTTTCAATTATTATAGTTGATTTGATTTCACCGTTGGATGATTCACATGTTTGTGCTATTATTGTTGATATTAATAAGGTTTTATTTCTATTGCAACCATATTAGATGAGGGTATTCCATATCATGCATAATATAGGAAACTTTTTAGAGATCACGTGTCATGCATTCTTTCCATGCCATTTAGGGAGCATTACTGATTGCATGTTGTTGTGACAGAAGTTGTGCTAGATATTCCTGCTATTTTGATAGATGCCTTGACAGAATTCATGTTATTCTATAGGGTTTTGGATTCTGTAAGGTTTCATTTGAATGAAGGCCAAACATTACTTCTCGTGGTGTTACGAGCCATTATGGATCAAAATTTGATGGAACATCTGATTGTTATGCTTATATATGAAATGTATAAGATTCCAAACTTGTATTTATAGAGAGTATGGTCCCTCATGGATCGGAATTCAGCACTTTAATGTTAGTTTCTATATGTTATGTGATTCCTAAGTATTTTTTTAGGCTTACTGTCAAGAAAACCCCGAAAATACATAGTTTTTATTTCATAATACACACCATGGGTCCTTCTATACGGGAAGGAACTGTTTTTCTTATGTACATGTTGTGTAATGTATGTAAATTTCGTTTAGTCTCTAACCATGTCACTGGATGCATGGGAATAATCATGGGGTTGGGAAATCCTTTGTGGAACACGCCGTGTACCGGATGTACACAGTCTGTGTATAGACCATGTGTCCAGCCGTGTGACCAATGAAACAGGTGGATTATGGGTATTTATTACACGCCCTATTTGGCCCAAAAACGTCGTGTAGAGTCACATGTGTAATTTATTGTGTTATTAAAATCATGGGATGATGAATTTTATTCTAGTACACGTCATGTCTGGCACAAACTAGCCGTGTATTCCTACTCTAGGATAATAGTGTGGGTCAAGTCATGTAGAAGAACTCGGGCAGGGGGAAACAATTAAAGTACACCTTGTGTCTTGGGATAACACACCGTGTGTATGGTTGGTTACAAGGCCGTGGATGGTAGGAGTACACATCCATGTTAAATATTAAGGGAACACACCGCGTACGAGTCGTACACATCGTGTATCCACCTTTTAGAAATAGTGAATGCTTTATTTCTCATGTTACCTTATTGGAATTTTAAGTTTAATTCCATGTTAATCTTGATCTATGGTATGTGTTTGACCATGTTGAGTAATTCCACTGATATGTCCTCTGGTTTTACGCCATTTACAAGGAAGTGAAAAGACACCATACATGGAAGATCGTGAACTACTAGCAGATCCCCCAGTCGTGCCCGTCTTGGCACCCGTCGTAATTCGAGATACAGGTGCTGATGCATAATTCTGAGAGGGTATTATGAGGTTCATACAGACCATATGAGGAGTACCGCATCTTACCCCATATATGGAATATTTGAAGTGGGTCTTTCAGCAGCAACAACCTCCTAATTTCTCAAGAGATAGAGGACCCCAGTCAGCATAATCCTAGTTAGAGTCTTTTCTTTCGATCTTCGAGCATCTGGAGATTCCTCCATAGAGGAGAGTGAATCTCTCTACATGTTACATGATTCGTCCCGGAGATGTAGGGATGTGATCCCACAGGCAGGATGCCACCAGTTTATGGCTTGTAATGAGTTCCATTGTCCCTTCTATAATTACTTTTACCCTGATAAATTGAGGGCCGATCGAGCCTGAGAGTTCTTTTTTTGAACAGGGTACTATATCTATCATGGATTATTCTTCTTGCTTCATATATCTGTATCACTTCACAGCCATTCCATTGGTATATTGGATATTATTGACGAGGACGTTTGAGGATGGTCTCAGGCACGACATCTGATCTCAGGTGAACATCTTCAGGTTCACGTCCATCACCTCTATAGTCAAGATGGTGCTGATCACATAGAGGAATCTGATCGATTTTTGAGTTTTATTCCAGTGAGGATCGACATCTAGAGTTGGTACCCCTCATACTGATAGCAGGAAGTGCCGCAGGGAGGTTACACATAGAGATCTGAGTAGGAAGAATACTTCTTTCGGTAGTCAGGTGGTGTACTACCAGTGCAGGAAGAGTGGGAATACGAGGCCACATTTCCTGAGATACCTAGTGGAGTTATGATATTACAGAAATATGGGATATCTTCAATGGTTATGTTAGTTATTATGACCACCAGCTTGTGATAGAGGTTTTTTTGACTCCTCGTACCAGAGCAGGGACACTAGTTTCTCATCAGTCTTGGAACTGGAGTTCTTCTAACCGTTCAGGCCATGATGGAGGTCACAGCCATGGTATCCAGTCGGATGGATTTAAACAACTATATTTGGATCATCTCTGGATGGATAGGTAGGGTCACATGGCCATGGTACAGGCCACACATTTGCAGTGGAGCAGACCCAACATGAGTTGGATCCAGAACCCTCTACAGTTTGAGGTACAATTCTAGTTGGATCAGTTCTAGCTTCTACACTTTTCGATATAGGGGATTCCCTTGGATTCATATCTTTTTCTATTATAGAGAGCCTTGGGATCTATATCATTACTTCTGCTGATGTCTTGATGCTGGACACTCTGTTGGGTTCTAAAGGGGATAGTGTACGTCAGTTCCAGGAGTTCTCTCTTGAGTTTGGTGGGTGAATCTTCTCATGGGACCTTTTGGTCTTAGATATGACTAGATATGACATCATTATGGGGATGGAATGGTTAGTTCTATTCCAGGATGTTGTTGATATCTATCATTATAGGGTGAGTTTTACGTCACCATAGGGATGGTCGTTTTTACATAAGGGGTAATGGGATGTTCCGGAGAGCAGAGAAGGACCCAAGAATCACGGTATGGGAAGAATTACAACCCAGATTGCTAGTATGTAGCAGGATGACCAAGGAACATCATATTCATACATTCCTCCAGTGGTCGATTGTTTTTAGGATGTATTTCTAGAGGTCTTTTCTGGTTTTCCTCTGGAGCGAGTGGTATACTTTTCAATTGATCTTGTTCCAGGAGTAGAACCAGTGTCAATTCCTCCCTATAGGATAGCTACACCAATGCTATAGGAGCTCAGGAAGAAGTTATAGGAGTTATAGGCTAAGTGTTTCATCTGACCGAGTACACCTACAAGGGGTTTTCCTATCTTATTTGAGAATAAGGACGATGGTACCCTCCATCAATGTGTGGATTATCAGATGTTGAACCAGTTGACATTCAAGAACTGATATCCCTTGCCGAGAATTGGTTATCTCTATGATTAGCTTTGAAGATCCCGGGGTTTCTCAATGATTAACATGCGATTCAGATGTCATTATTTGCGCGTTAGACCATCTAATATACCTTTTACTGTGTTTCAGAGAGGTATGTCCTATACAAGTATGTGGTTCTGTCGTTCGATCACATGAACGCACCTACAGTTTTTATGGAACTGATGATCTATGTGTTCCATCCATACTTGGATTCCTTCGTTATAGTCTTCGTGGATGAAATCTTGGTGTACTCTCACACTCGACATGACCATGCCACACATCTTGAAATCATTTTGATTACACTGAAAGAGCATCAATTATAGGCTAAGATTTCAAAATGCCACTTTTGGATGGAACAAATTCACTCTTAGGTCATGTTTTCACATAAACAGGACAATCAGTAGTCCCAGAGAAAGTGAGAGAATTAGTTTCCTTGGAGCAGTTGAAGATTATATATGAGGTACAGAGTTTCCTAGGGATATCTGGATTCTATACACAGCTTATATGGTACATGTCACGCTTAGCAGCGCTACTAATGGGATTGAATATGAAGGGTGAAAAGTTCATGTGGACTGATTCTTATGGGTCAGCCTTTTAGAAGCTAAAAGGAAGGAAGAATTCAGCACCGATACTAGAGTTACTATAGGTAGGAAATAGTTATACTGTATAGAATTAAGCAACAAGTATTGGGCTAGGATGAGTGCTTATTCATGGAGAAGGATTCGTTGCATACGAGTCTCGGCAGTTGAGGCCACATGAGAGGAATTACCCAAATCCCAATCTTCAGTTGGCAGTAGTTGTTCATGTTTTACGCAGTTGGACATATTATCTTCTGAGAGAGAATTTTGTGGTTTTCACGGACCAAAAAAGTATCATGTAGATCCTCACACAATTTAATATGAATTTTATACTGCGAAGGTGGGTTGTGAACCTCCATTCCTTTGACTTTGAGCTTGCCAATACTCCAGGGAAAGGCAATGCAGTGGTTGATGTGTCGACCATGAGTACTCCATTACAGGCAGTTCAGGAGGCCAGTAGTGAGTGGGATATTATGGATATGTTATTTGAGATGAATTTTGTGGTTCAAAATAGATAGGGGCATGCATTTCATTCTACTTTAGACGTTACCTCTACTTTACTTGATCGAGTGTGAATGAGGAAGCTATCAGATTCTGAATTCCTAGTCATACAGGAGGGTGTGTTAGGAGAGGACCTTATTCATGGATGAACCATATGAAAGGATGAGATCATGCGCTATCATGGACACATATGGGTGTAAGGTGACATACAAAAGGAGCTAATTCAAGACTTTCATTCCTTAGTTTGGGTAGTTCATCCTATTGTAACCAAGCTGTATCGAGATCTGCACCGTTAGTATTGGTGGCCATTTATGAATAAATATGTTGTTGGGTTTTTCATGAGGTGTTCCACCTGCCCACAAGTGAAGGTGGAGAATCAGTGGCCAACATGGATTTTATAGTAGTTAACCAATCCCAAATGGATGTGGAATGATGTTGAGATGGACATTGTGACAGGTTTACTAAGGTTGCCTCAAGGGAATTATGCATTTAGGGTTGTCATTGACAGACTCGAGAAAGATGATCACTTTTTTCCTGTCAAGGAGACCTTCAGTGTTGATGACCAAGGAAGTCTGTACATCCGAGAGATTGTATGTCTAAATGGGGTTCCAAAATTAAATGTTTCAGATAGGGACACGTGTTTTACTTCTCGGGTCTTCCATGGACTACATGAGGCTTTGGTTACACATGTACATCTGAGAATAAATTACCATCCATAGAGATATGGTTAGTCTGAGCTTACGACTCATGTGTTAGAGGACATACTTTGAGCATGCGTCCTAGATTTTGGAGGTTCTTGTGAGAAGCACATGCCTCTTGTGGACATTGCCTATAATAATAGTTTTCGTGAAACTATTCATATGGAATCTTATGAGGCATTGTATGGTAGGCCATGAAGATCACCCTTATGCTGGGTAGAGGTAGGAGAGACAGCTATGGTGAGACCTCATCTTGTTCTGGAGACCATAGAGCAGGTGGAGTTGATTTGGAAGAGGATGTCTACAACATAGTCATGAGAGAAGTCTTATACTGATCGACGGAGGCGACCTATGGAGTTTGAGGTCAGAGAATAGGTTTTTCTATGTGTCATTCCAAGGTTGGGACAGAGGATAATTAAGAGAAAAGGAAAATTTTCACCAAGATATGTTGGACGATTAGAGGTTTTGGAGAATTTCGGGCTGGTTTCCTATGAGTAGAAGTTACCTCTGAGGTACCAGGCTATGGAGGAAGGTTTCCATGTTTCTCCGCTATGCAATTAACTCTTGGTCCTATCTCAGGTTTTCCAGCCCGATGAGGTTGATCAGGTGGTGTAAGCATAGTTCTATGAGCTTCCTATTAGGATTGTCGATCGCAGTGATAAGGTTCTTTGTGGACAGTCTGTTCCTCTTGTATGAGTTCTATGGCAGCAGGGGAAAGTAAATGATGAGGCTTGGGAGAGGGAGGTCGATGTACACTCTTCGTTTCCTATGTTATTCAAGTATTCTTATTCTATGACACCTACATAGGGAAATTCAATGATGAATTTTATTTAGGGGGGATGTTTGTAAGAACCCAAATATACTTTTCATGTATGGATCCGGTTTTTTGGTGTTTTGCGAAAAAGAGATGTTTCCTAAAATTTATGAAGTACACACCATGTACTTTGAAGTACAGTCAATGTACCTTGTTTCCATAGGTGATAGTGTACTGGCCATGTAATGGCCAAGTACATGTTTATGTAAGGTGAACTAGTGATCGCCTAATGCTAGGGCTGGTTAAGGAAAGTACAAGATGTGTACCATTAATGAACATGCCGTGTATATTTATTTCAGTTGATTAAATGGATTGGGGTCATGTCTAATCGAAATAAATGTCTTCATCTAGGCTCGTCTCGTCTAAGAGAGACCAAAGCTGAAAATTCTTATCCGAGCCCCCGACCCGCAATATGTTCTCTGATCAACCGTCGTTGATTGTGTTGGAATCACCACAGTGAGTTCTTTCTTCTTCTAGATCACCGTATCTTGAGTTATCCTCACTAATGATATATCCTTGGTCAATATTTTTTGATGTTTTTGTATATCTACTGCATTCTAGATAGATTCAAGGGCCGATGCCAGAGAATATTGATCATATAACATTGAGGTAGGTGGTTCATTCCTTTATATAGTTAGTATATTAATGTTATGTCCAAAATTTCATGATACCCTAGAAAAGGGTATTGCGTGTTTAGGGATTTTAGCCCTGTTGATGCCTTCTATGAATTGTGTTCCTGAGTAGAGGTTGTTGATTTTTAATAGGGTTATTTTCCATGATATTGATTTGTTTCCATGTTTGTTTTGGTATTTAATGTTTTGTCTAGACATTCCAATTAGGATTCTTTGTTTTTTATTCCTAGTGTTGTTAAGATGGAGTGATATTATTTGATGTTGTTATATGCTTGTTGATGTTTAGACAAGTAGTTCTTGAAATATGTTATCCAAGTAGTTCTTAAGGTTTAATTTGGATGTTGAACATCATTGTGTACGTTTGACTTACACAGGGCTGTGGGAACATGGTGTAGTATACCATTGGGGGAATGAACATTGAGTGCTTATCTAGAGTGTCTGTTTACTTTTCACGTCACGAGACCATAGGGGGGGTGGACGTGAGTTCTCCCTCACAGTGTCTATAGATCCACTTTGCGTGACCAAAGGGGGAATTGGATGTTGAGTGCTTCCCCATAGTGTCTATATTTACCGATACAAGACCACAAGGTGGAATTGACGGTGAGTGCTTTCTTAGAGAGTCTTTGCTAATGCTGAACCAAAGGAGTTAGACTGTGATTGCTTCCCAGATGATTTCTTGTGTTTGATTGGTTGAACCAAATGGGTTAGGATGTGATTACATCCAAGAGGGTTACTTGTTTTTGATTAGATGCTCACTTGATATATAAAAATTAATTCAATTGAAAGTGTAGGATTTTTTATTTTTTAGTACTTCCTATTTTACATATTCATTTTTTCTCTTTCCATATATATTTACGGACTATTAGGCATAAATCTTTGGATGGATTCTTACTGGGATGCATCTCACACCCTATTTGGGTCATGCTTTTGGGCCCAAATTTATTATATTTATGCAAGTATAGATAAGGGAAAACTCCCTTCTACTTTAGGTACTTGATTACTGTGGAGTTGTATATTGTGGCACCAAGCAGAGGCTTGCGATACTTCTGGAGTTAATTTGTTTTCGTTGTACTATGGATTCATACTTTATTCCAGAATTGTGACTTGTTTGGTTTATTTTCTTGACATATGTATCATGCATCATTTATATATATGTGATCTAGTTGTTTATTACTTCTAGTATTCTACTGTTTACTTATTGCATGCTATTATTTCTACTTATTCTATTGTTATCTTTTTATTTCTGCTGCATTACTCTATCAATAAGGGAATAGTTTCTCCACTATCACATCCAAGGCTCTCACTGCTATTCATCATCCTTTGGAATTTGGGAAAATGTGCTTAAGGCTATTTGACCAACTAGGTACGGGGAACTGTTGGGAAGAATTGGGAACCAGGACGTTACAAGGGGAAATTTTTTTCTATGTGTATATCAAGGTCATAGAGAATAAAATTACAAAGGGAAAACATGGAATTAAATGGGGGAATATAAATTCCATCATAAGGTTATATTAAATGATCATAGTAATTTAATTGGTAATATTTTTAAATATTTGTTCCAATTCCATAATACATGGGCTAACACATATATTAATGAAGGATTAATGTTGTGGAAATCATTGAATTAAAAGTATTAATGTGATTATATGTTGGGATTTTAGAATTATGAAACAAAATATTTATTTCAATTAGATTAGGGTAATAAGAATTATGAAACATCTTTTGATTATTCCAGGTATTTTTTTTCATTAAGTATTTTATTGAATATGTATAATTTTACTGATACAAAAAGTGATTGATGGGTAAAGTTATTTTATGGAGAAAATAAGAATATGGGAAAGATAACCCTTAATATTTATTTCATGTTGTTAATGTTTATATTAGAAAAATATATTATTCATATGTATATATTGTAGCAATGAGTATTGGTATCCAAGGAAATTATTTGTTATTTGATGTTGATTTATTTGAAATACATTTTGTGAATATTACTACATTATGAATTTATAGAATATATATCTTATAATATGTGATGTGATTTTTGGAATAATGCAACATCATGGGATTTTAAAAGATAAAAATCATATTCGGTAAGATGAATAAATAAAATTACTAATAATATATGGTAATATAATAACCTGATACTTTATGATATATTTATTTTAAAATAAAATCAGTCTCCTTGATATCATATGATGAACACAACACTGGGTTTAAACAACACATGGTACCCTATTAAAATATTATTACTTAAACATTACCATTATAACATATCCTTTAACATAGAAGGTTTTAGAATTAATAAAAAAATTAGGAAAATTATATATATTACACACATTTAAAATAAATTCAATTGTTATTTATTGATTATAAATAAAACAAAATCTATATTAATGTGAATGAAATGTTTTCTAAAAACGAGAATTTTTAGGAAAGGTGGATTAGTATTGCATCACAAAAATATTTAAAAATTAATTAATATCATATTTAGAAACATTACGTTAAAAATTAAAAATATTTTTTTTATATTATATTTAAAAATTATATTTTATTAAATTATTATGAAATTCCAAAAAAGTATCATTTTTTGATTAATAATGAAAAATTCTGTTTTTCATTGAAAATCGCCTTTTGGTTAAAGAATGTCAAAATTATAAATAATATTTTAGATTTGTTTTAAAATAAACTTAATTAAATAATATTTCAATTTAACAAATTTTGGTCATTGTAATTGGTTTCTTCTTTAATATTTATGTTTAACCATAAGATACATAAGAGAAGTATCTCTTTGGAACCCCACTATTTCATCTCATCCGATGATTAATTTAAAATTGAATTCATCCACATCTGTGAGTTTTATTTTGAAAAATTGATTAGATATTTTTAAACAAAATTTATATATTATCTAATAAGGTTACCCTAGTCATTGACAAAAATAATATTGAAAATATTGAAAATATAGTTGACATGGTTATAATAAAAAAATGTTTTTATTGTGGGGTTAAACAAAGAACATAATTGTTAAAAGGAACTAAAACATTCCCATAACCCATTTGATGACCATATTTCAACTCATAAATATATTTTTTTATAAAATATAATTTTTCGGCTTTTTTGACAAGATAAATGTTGATTTCACATTATATTTTAAAAAATTCCTTTTGGGTCCTCTCCCCCAATTATAAAATCCCTCCCCTCTTCTCCGATCTTCACGCATAAAAAACATTTGGTTCTAAAAATACATTACCAAATAAATTCCATACATAAATAAAAACATTATAGTGATTATATATAGATTATTAATCCCACATATGAAGTCTTTAGTTATAAACCTCAAGAGGCTCTCCGAAGAATAGATAAAGTTATTAATCATGCATATTTGTTTTGTTTATATTTTCACATGCTTCCAATCATCTTAAAATAGGATTATTTAAAGACATACTTATATAATATATAATAAAATGATATTATGTGAATCTCCAAACCCATATCCATATCCACATCCATCAAATTGAAAAAAAATTGTTGATTATATGTACGGTAGATTACCGCATAATGAACCAATTTAATATGTATTCCATCACCACCTTTAAAGAATTTATATAATTATGTATATAAAATATGAAAATGATATTAATGATGTTTTTATGCTAATTATATTATTATATTCCATATATATTCAATCATTCTGTTCTATGGGGTATACGATATCGTTGATTACGTGTACGGTGGGCTACCACCTTATGAATCAATAAGATTGTTTTTTTCTATTATGCATTACATGATATGTAGATAGGTTAATCATAATGAATTTATTTTAAATTAAATTAATAAAAAATTTAAATTTAAATATAATATCATATATAAATTCTTTTCCGCTAATATTTTAGAAAACAATAATGCCTATCTTCGGTGCATGGGGACTACCACCACCACATAGCGAGATGAAATGTTTTTCATTTCAATTTAACATAGATTTTAATAAGGACGTATTTTATTAACATAAATTAAATATATGACATAATAATGGTCCTATAATCATTAATTAATGTTAATTATTCAATTATTTCAATCCATAATGAAAAATGGAAACAAAATTCATGCACACGTACGACATACCATATCTGTGATCTGTGTAATCCATTTTTTCTATAACATTAGTATTTTAGTATAAATAAATAAATAATAATATATATGATATTTATTTAATTTCTAAGATTATCTAGATGATATAACCTGGTTATTATTAAAAGTAAAAAAATTTACAAGCTACACCATAAATGAAATATGAAGAAATTAAGACATCTAACAATGATTTTTACAAGGTATTGATAATAAAAGGATGATAAATTACTATAAGTAAATCATATATGTTATGAGATATAAGAGTATTTTTAGTTATATTATTTATAATAAATATTTTTTTATACAGTTGGTTGGGATTCATAACAAGGAATTCAATCCAAAGGTATGGGTTACTAAATTAATTTTCTTCTATGAGACATGTGACAGTTTCACCACATCTTCTATTGTGTGGTGAAGATACTTTTCTTTTTGATATGTTATATCATGAATATATTTTTACTCACGGTTTCAATTTTTATTTTTATGTTATTTATTTCATTGGGATTAAAATTAAATATCCATAGAAGTGTTACAGATTTATTTCACAATCTCATCATTATTATGGATTGTTTATGTTTAAGACTGACATGTGTGAATTATATGATATTTATATAATAAAATAATTTTATTTCCCTATTCTATTATAATTTAAAAAAATTCATAAAACATTATTACTTTTATACTTTTTTTACATAAAATTATTCGAAAAAATCATTGTTGAAAAAAAACATTATTTCCCTCTTTTGGAGAAAATCCATTTTAATAAGTATCCATTTCTCTAAAAATGTAATGGGTAATGTTTTTAAACTAATAAAATATTTTTATAATGAATTTTTAACCTATTTTTACATGTTAAAAAATATTTTTCAATTAATATTCATGTATTTTTACAATAAAATCTATATGGTTTTTATCGAAAATGTGAAATAAATTATTGTTTTAATGTGTAAAACATGAACATATCTTTTTATTTCATTAATACACAATGTTTTGAAGCTTAATTTATATATGTTTTAAAATTTTATTTAAAAAAATTATGTTTGAAATGTGTTATGAACATTTTTTAATGTTTTATTATGAAGTGTATTGGATATTTTCTTCAATAATGTTATTAATGGCATCTTATTTTATTTATATTCTTTAACAAAAACAATACATTATTATATATTTTATCCATTATGGATATATTGTATTGATGACATCATTATTATATCATTGAAATTTTTTATGATAACGTTGATTGAGAAAGAATAGTTTATTAAATTCACTATAATAATCTTAATGAATTAGGATTATGATTAGGGGATTGGGGTAACTGTTAACATTTTAGATGTCAGATTCTCAATAAAAATGTTTATATTTATTTTGTTCACCCATTTCATATGAATAATTCAATATAAATAGTTTGTGATGGGTGAATATATGTTATATTTATCCCCTTGATTGATGCAAAAGTCACATAAGAAAAATCAGTTTTCCAAAGTAGATGTTTTCTACCCATTTTTTTATCTATCTTTTGAAAGTACAAGACAATATGTTTCATTTTTCTAAAATTACTAATTCCCACATCATGTTATGAATTATTGATGCACATGTGATTAATCAATTATTTATAATATCCATGTATATGTTTCATACTAATGTGATAATTTATTTGACTTTATTTGGATATCATTTTTTCTTCCATATTATGGTCAATTTATTGATTAAATAGAAAGTGTTTTTTTATTTAAATTTCCATATTGATTATGATTATTTACTCTATATTTCATCTGATGTACAATTACCCATAATAAGAATATGATCTCACTGCATTATTATGTTTAATTTTAAGTAAGACACATGGATGTGTTTCTAGATTGATATGAATTGAAATATTTTGTGGAATAATTGTGATCATAGAAAAATCATTTCATGTGTTAAATGTTTTTAAATGTAATGTGAATTTCTTATATTTACTTAGTTTACCAAGACTAATGCAATATTTTTCCCCCATGAAGCAATCCTTTATATCTTGTGCCCATGCAATTATGTAAGCATTGGATTCGAACTACTAGATATAGGTTATTTACAAAAAATGATGTGGTTATTTTCTTGGAGTGGTTTTTTATTATTATATATTAAGGTATTTACATTTTTTATCATATTATAAAATACTTCATGTTTTCTATAGATAAATGTGAAGTTTGAGCTATGAAAAACATAAATTATGAAATCTTATGCATTTTTGGGGAATTTAAATAGGATATAAATATTATTTGGGGTCTTTAGGATGACTATATATGGAATGGATTATGTCTACATGTGGGTTTTAATTTTGGAATTTTAGAAAATATTAAAATATGTCTATCCACATTAGAGAAATTGTGTTTAAAAAATGGAATGATTAATTATTTAGGAAAAATTATTATGGTATTTCCCTAATGCTGTGGATCTTAATATCTATTACAGATTATTTAAGTGCATTATGGATGAAAAATTCAACTTTAATATTTATTTCATTTATTATGATAAAATGATAAATTTCGTCAAAGAATATCAAATGAATGAAATTGTTCTTATGAAATGGAGGTAAATCATATAATAACATACTATCCTATTCTGTACCATGATAAAAAAGTAATTAATAAACAAAATGAATATTATCTTGAATTAAAAATATAAATATTCAATGTTAAGTTTTTTGGAATTGAATTTCTTTTCACCCATCATTAGTTTATCATTTTGTGGTCAATATCATTCTAATGAAAAATATCTCCATCCCTCTATATAACTAATTTGAAATTATTATTCTCTCCCATGTGAATACTTTTAATTCCCACCAATTTTTTCATTGTTTTGGAACCAAAATACAGAATAATTTTGGTAGCATTTATGGTTCCCACTTTCCATATTCATAAGATGTTTTTTATCCATCTGTACAATGTGGGTTTTAAAACAAGTTTTATCATTTTATGAATATTATATAATTGTGATGGATATATTTATTTAATTTGTTAGAATTTTATATCTAGATATTTTAAATGTTGGAATGTTTGATAGCATACAAATAAAAAAAATTCAAACATAACCTAACTAAGAAATATTTTTATTAACAAAATGATTTCTATAACATATATGATGAATTATTAGATAATAAATTGATGAGTAAAATATGAAATATATATAAAGTCCCTACTAAATATAAATATATTGATTAATATATTTTTATTAAATTTATTTTGTCCATAAAAAAATATTTTTTCATGAAAATTATTATTCAGCGTTTCTATCAGATACTATTATATCTAATTTTCTATACTATTGGATATTAATTTTGATAAAAAAGAAAATATCAATTTTTGAATCAGAATCTAAAAATAATCATTAAGTTATTTTTATAGAATTTCATTAAATGTTTTATATTTCCATGAATAGTGAAAAATAAATATTTTTTTGAAATCTATATTATAATATAAACAATTAAAAAATGTATATTATAATTATGAAATATATATTTAAAAAAATAGTAATTTATATGATTAAAATTCCAATTAATTTAAAATGAATTTATTGTATATCGATTTTTGTACATGCATTTTTTATATTTATGAAAACACTGTTTATTTGAAAACTATTTTTTATATATTTTTTATGGTTTCTATTAAAATTACCCTTTTCAACTTATATAGATTGAAACAAGAAAATTAGATTCCATATTTAGAATCTGGATATCCATATTTGGTAAATACGACCCTTTAAATTGTCACTATTATGAAATATCAAACGTGGTAAAATTTATCACCTCTTTACACGTTAAATGGGTAACATTGGCTTTCATGAAATGTGATAGAGGCTTAAATTCATTAAAAGAACTTTCCATTATTTAATTTTGTGAGAAAATTTCATCCATAACCAAATAAAACATTAAAATTATCAAATTATTTTCATTTAAAATGATTTCTGACCATTATAATAGTTAAGTTAGTGATTTTAATATACAAAATATTATTTAACAGGGATAAAAACAACATATATTTAATTAAAAGATTTTTTTAAATATTAATTAAGTAATAAATTTTTATATACTACTTTCATTACTATCATGATGATATAAAAATTAAATTAAATGAATTGTGTCAATAAATATGTTAATGGTAATTTAGAAAAAATATTATTTCATTAAATTATTCAAAAGTCATGAAAATAAAGAATGAGTACACCAAGGATATAATGTTACATAAAATTTAATATCCATTATATTTATGATCCAATTTTCCGGTTATATATAAAATTCTAACCCTTTAATGTTGAAAAATTCCTTACTAATCCTATAGATAAAATTTGATTACCACGGGGATAAACTAGACTATTAGGTATAAATTAATATCTAGAACTATATAAATTTTATTGGGACGTATTAATATGAATATATATTCCCAGTTATTTAAATAATGTAATTTTGGAACCATTAAAAATGATTTTTATACATATTATATTTAAATATTTCATATATTTCCAAAGAGTTACATTAATTATATTTTATAATAAGAAAATATTTTATAATTGAATTAAAGTTAATAAAAATATAATCATTATCCATGTATATAGGATATGGTTTAAAATATCATCCGTGTTTATTTTATGGGGAAATATTGCATTTATACTAACTTTACTTAGCCCTAAATAGTAAAAACATTAATATCATGGTAATTGTCAAAAGGGATAACTATGGGACTCAACTTAGAGACATAGGGGAAAACATAAATAAAAAATTTTAAAATATTATTGGATGATAGGAGTTATAATCATCGAAATTTTATAATCTTATTATAATATTTATTATCCATTTTCCTATGAAAATTTATTTATAATGATTTAATACTTTTTGTAACTCCAAGATTTCCCCTACCCTCACTTATTGAAGGAAACCCAATATATATTTTATTTACTCCTTCATGAGAAGCCTAGAATGACCAAAAATGGAAATTTTTTATTATCCACAACTAAGAACTCAATTTATAGGTATTTTTATTAATAAAATAATATTACAAGAGTCATCAATAAGGGATCTAATGGATGTTTACCGAGGAAGATGTATTTTTTTACTAAATCATTCAATTTTACTCATTCTTATTCTTCTATATTTTTTTAAACTTCTTAAAATAATAAATACCTTATAATAAATATACAGATATATTTTTAGGATTATATTAAAAAAATTTACCTTCACTTTTTCATCCCATAAAATCGAAAACATCACTTGTTCATATGTACAGATTACCATCTTCATGTAGCGGTGTAATTCATCCTTCATCGCCACATTACATGGATGGTTACAAATCAGTAAAAAATAAAAAATGTATCATATTTAGGAAAACAGGTAATATAATGAAATTATAATATCATATTGTCTTTTTACCACTCAATTTGTTATAAAATGATAATGTCATTTGACCATACGTGAAAACAACAATCTCCACGAAGCGATGTGATATATTTTTTTTCTTTAAATGGATTATAATAAGTATATGTTAATGAATTATAATATATATGATATAAAAATTTTAATGGAAATGTTATTTATTATTTACCTTGATTTATTTCTATATATTAAAAAGATAAATTAAGTTCAAGCATATATATGGCCTTTTGACACCATGAATTGTGTAATTAATTTTTCTACATATAATTTATATGGTTAATTATAAATATATATGAAAATAATTTATATAATACTTATAGAATTCATAAAATTATGTAAATTAAGAAACCATAATCTAAGAAAAATATTTTTAAATATGGAAGATTATTCACTTGAAAAATAAAAAAGTAAATAATCAAAATGTCAATTTAAATATAGATATATTAATAAATTGGTGTTGAATTATTAGTAAGAAGTATATTTTTATATAATTTTTTAAATTAATAATTTATTTATGTAAATTAAATTAAAATATAATATACTGTGGGTTAGAATGCATCAAGATAAAGTTGAACATGTGGTAAGGGGTTTCATATCTATATTTTAGTTAATTAACATAAACATGTACAACATTTACTACGATAGGAAAATATTATACGTGTAATGGAATTTTAATATTTTATGTATAATATAATATTATTGAATTTGAATATATTTTCTCTACAAATAATCACTTCCTTGGTTAATTCAGAGTTTAGTTTTAAGATCTTTGTACGAGATTTCATTTCAATTTTCCCTCCATTGAAGCATATTTGGAACTATGAATCTATATACTATTATGTTGTGTATTTATAGCCTCTATGACATATTATAAATGAATATATATATTTATTAATAATTATTAATGATTCAAATCATGTTTAATCATTAAAGGGGTTTCAATTTCATAGTTACCAAAGGGGTAAGAATTTTTTTTTCATTATCATTTATTTTTGGATTTCACTTATTTTCATTGAAGAAATAAAATATTATATCTTACATAAACATCATCAATATGGGGAGATTCTATATATTATTCCATATATAATTATGTTTATATATTAAATCATTTGAATAAATATTTTTAAATAATCTATGATCTTATTTCCCTTCCTATTTGATACTATTTTCATTAATTTATATAATATACTGATATTTTAAAAGGAAGTAATATTTTTCTATAATATATTATATGTACAACTAAGCTTATAAAAAGAAAAATATATAATTATTTAATTGTGAAAATTATTATCTCGATGTTTAGTTGGATATAATGAAAAATAATAATGGTATTATTTAATAATTAACCATTTTAATGTTATCAAATTTATTAATTCTAGATTCATAAAACAGTATTATATTTTTTAAAAATCCATTCAATTCTTCAATGAAATATGTTTTTCTCAACGATGATTACATTTTATGTTCAAATAAAATAAATAATTTATGGAACTTTTGGTAAATGGAGTTTATTAATTTAATTTAATTTTTGAAATAAACTTATTAAAATTTACATATGGTAAGATTTTTATAATTTAATGAAATTTCTGAATTTTCAATAAAAAGTGATAAATAATGAATTTTATTAAAATTTGAATTTTTTCAAGAATTTACATGGTATAATTATATTTTTGGATGATTTTTAAATTTTCATAAGTTCATTCTGATTTAAATTAATCATATTATGGTATTTGAAATAGAATTTAAAAATAAATTGATAATAAAAAATTTAATGTTGAAAGTTTCATGTTTCCAAAATAATGTTTTCCATTTCATTTTAGTAGTATATATTTAATGTAAATTCACAAATTAGATTATTTAAACTTTTATAAATTTATTCCATATCTTTATTTCGGAGTTTGAATTTATTAAAATATTCCCCTTTAATTTATTTCTTATATGAATAGTAATAGTATAATTTTTTAGCATAGTAAAAGGAAATTTAGGTAATTAAGTGTAAAAATAAAATGAATAAAAACAATAAACTAACCATAACACATTTGTAAATATAAATTTTTGAGTTAGGTATGCCCAAAATCATACAAGGATTGAGGTTATGTCCTTTTAGAGCTATATCGATGACATTATGACATATAGAATATTTTAATTAATGAAAAGTCAAAGACCCCACAGTCAGAATTTTAAAAACTATTTTAGTTTTAAGATATAGTAATCTAGACAATAACATCGACTATAAATATTCATTTGTAATATATATTATTTATATTCATCATTGATAATAATTTTTACTTTTTAGATAATAAGTATTTACCTTAAATTCTTATGAAATGTTGAAGGGCTAATAATTTTATTATTGAAAATATAGAATAAATTATATTAAAATTATTAAATAAATATAAATTGATATAATTAATCTAATAAAATAATTTTATAGAATACATATATATTATATAGATTCATGAAAATATTTGCACAAATTAATCTTATTTTATTAAAAATATTAAAAGTCAATGTAATGAGTAGTGTCAAGATTGGAAAAAATGTTATTTTAAAAACAATAATATTTAAATTAATTATTTTAAAATAAAAAAATCTAAAATTAGGAAAATTTATTTTTATAATGCTGAAAATTTATTCCATTTTCAATTTTTTTTCCTTTTTTCACTTTATAGTATTTATATTAACCACTTAATTATAAAAGTGGATGTTGTCAGTGTAAGATTTAAAGGGGTTAATTAATGGTTAAAACTAAAAGATAAGGGTAGAAATTTATATATAACATATTTAAATTTTATTTTATTATATTAATAAGAACAAATATATTTTTATACTATAAATTAATAAGTTTTGACGCTTTTTTAATTTAATAGAAATTTATATTAATTTAACACTTTGAGAGATTCCAAAAGACCTCCTCCCAAATCTTATAAAATAATACCCCTTATCTTATTTTATTCACTCATAATAACCAATTTGGGTTAGCTATTATCTAACAAAATGCATTATTGTAATACCTAAACCCACTCTATTTGTATTATTTTAGGCATGACACCAACTATAGTGATGTTAATGTGAAAAGAAGGGGAGATTTTTGAAAGACAAAGTAATATTATTAATCAAGTGTTTCTATTTAATTTCATATTAAACCTCATAAAAGATTATTAAAAAATGAAAAAATAAAAAATACTATATCAAAAATATAATTATATTTAATAACTTTAGATTCAAGAACAATATTTTTCTCCTCTTTCATCAAATAGGAAAAGAATTCATTATTTCTTTGTACCACTAACTACCGCCTTGGAAACCGATTTTTTCTTCCATCGATGTCTCCCATCATTGGTTATAATTATAGAATTATGTTTTATATATTAAATTTAAAAAATATTTATCAGTATGAATGATAATATATCATTAAATTCTTACCATTCCATTCACTGAAAAATGATAGTGTCATTCGTCCGTATGTGTGAATTGTCACCTCCACAAAGAAGTTCACTTCGTTTTTCATAACCACATCCTATGAATGATTTATATAATTATATTTATTTAAAAAATATTTTATTAATGATATTATTCTCATTATATGTATATATATATATGTATATTTACCCTCTTTCTATAATGATCATTGATTAATGAAAACATTACCCATGAAAATTTCGACTTACAATCTCCATGATTTTAACATATTTGACTATTCATAACCATGTTTAATTGATGTAATTAGAAGGATTATTTATTTATAATAATTATACTTATTTCAGGAATATTATTGTAGATATGTAGAAATGATTACAACTTTTTCCATAGTTGACTTATTAAATCCATTTTTGAAAAAGATATCGAATATCATCAAAACCTCCATTGTGATCTTAAATGATAAAAAATGTAAATAACATCTATGTGAGTGATATAAAAGGAATAATAATAATATAAATGGTTCTTAAAAATGTATAAATTAACCTATCATTATTATTGATGAATATAAATAACATATGTAACAATTCAGACACAATGTAATGGACTATTAAAGAAAAAACCCCGCTTTAAAATATTTAATGATTTATTTTTCAAATAGTTATATTTTGAAAAAAAATATTTTTAAAATATTTTTATAAATTTATTTATATGTAAATAAATGTTTTAAAAATGTTATTTTTTTCACTCAAATAATGTAATAAATGGAATTTTTATGGTTTTATGTATGAGACATTCTTTTTAAAATTCTCATCTAAATGTTTCTTTTGTACAAAAGTCTAAGGTAGTGTTATTTCTAATATATAAGGAATGATTTTAATTTAAAAAAACCTGATCAAATAATATTTTAAATCTTAAAATAATTGTTATATGATTACTTTCAGGGAAATTTGTTTCCATTTTACGTGTTCATTTCATCAAAATGAGGGATTTGAAAATTAAAAATATATTTTCATAAAAGGCTGTTTTTATGATTAAATCATTCGTGAATTATTTTTATTATGTGATTAATGGTTATTTATTATAGTGATTTATGGTTTTATGATAAATTAATTGTGGTTGGCTATGTGATAAACCAATAACTGGTGGTTTTTGGATAATCCAAGGAATAGTTGACATTTTATAACCTCCAATGCATTGAATATAATGTAGTTGGAGGTTTACATTAGTGGTTACTCAATTTATATGATTCATATTTATAATGATGAACAAAGTTACCTATTAAACTTTTATGTGATTTAGAATGAATTTACATGTAATAATATTTGATTTTCAAAATTTAATATGATTATATTTTTTGGAATGATGATTCATTTTTTAGGTAAAAATATAAATGATTGTTCACTTATTTGATGGTTTTAGGAGATTCCCTTGAGCGGTGGCTTACCCTCTCCCTCATGCACCTAGGGTTTCCCCTTCAAAGCGTCTCCTCCCCTTCTTCCGGCATGGCTCGGTCGCGACGACGGTTATCTCCTCTCAGCTCGGCGTCGTTGGGTGTTGGATATTCTTGTTCTGGATTTTCTTTGGGCTCGCCGATGACTTCATGTCTACTTTGGGTTCTTTTAACGATTCTGGTTTCGTCGACGGCTTCGGTGTTCAGTGACGGCTTCGGCACCGATGGATGCAGTATCTCAGATCGATGTCGGCTTGCATCTCCTAATGGTCTAGCGTGGGGATCTCACCGTGGCTGCGGCTCCGAGTGTCTTGGTGACGTCTCCTTTCAGGTATTTGAGGTCTAGTCGCGGATAAAAATCGTCATCGGCCCAGTTCTCATGCCAGCTTGCTCTACTTGTTCTGGATTTCATCGCGGTTGTGGGGTTCTCGACGCTGGCGTGTTCTACAATGGTGGATCTGGCTTCAGTTCCATTCTCAGCTTCGCCCTTGATCGAAATCGGTGGTTCGATGTACATGGGGTCAGTTGTAGTGGCTTGGAAGAATGGATGCCTTTCATATTGGTGCTTTTCAAGTTGTTTCCAGGTTCTGATTTGGTGATTCTGTGTTTATGTTTAGATGGCTGTGAATTTTGTGGTATTGGCTGCTCTTTGGTTGAGTTATAGAGGTGAATTGGATTATCTCTTGGGGAACCCAGAATTTCATCAAGAATTTTATTCAGATGAGGTTAGACCTGGTCATATTTACCAAGAATGACTTTTCGGAGAGAGGTTTTGGCGCAGCCATCGATACTGTGCCCGTGCACTCTTGCACGGGACTACTTGATGAGCAGCTATGCTTTGGTGAAGGCGTGCCTTAATGATGTTGATGTTGGGTTGAAGCATTGCCTCGTTGTTTTGTTCTGGGTTGTAACCCCCTTGATTCTTTATTTTGTTAATGTTTTTATGTCCTTGAATTCTTTATTTTCTCCCCCTTTACCCTTAAAATGTGGTTTATCTAAAATCAATAAAAATTTCATCCTTCGGGCCATTCAGTCAGGTAAAAATATAAATATTTTAGAATATGTTTTTCTTGATTTTCACTGGACTAATGTTTTATTTTATTTTATGAAACTTAATCATAAAATTTCCATCTTACCAAGTTATAAATTGTTTTATCACATGATTTAAGGGATATTAGTGAAAATTATAAGATCCTGGAGAAAATTTTGGGGATTTTTATATAGTGAAACCATGTTTTCATACACTTTTGTATGATTGAAAAAATGGATTAGAAGATAATGTTTCCAATTATTATTATTTGTTTAATATATAAAAGTAATTGTTAATTATAAAAATCATTAAACAAAAAATATCATCAAAATTTTAATAATTTTGATTGTATTTGAAAAACAAAATAATATGTAATAATTAATTTGGAGTATTTACAGTTGGTAATAGAGGATTGTTTTGATAACTTTGGATATTTGTAAGTTATTAAAGGGATATGGATATCATCATTGGTTTTTATTTTTTAGGTATAAAATATTTTTATTGTATTAGAAACCCTTTTTATTTTTTAGGTATCAAAATTTTATTGTGGATGACAATATTTTAAGGGAAATTACATTTTGAGATAAATTTGGGTTATTATATATTGGAAAGAAATATGATGGGTATGAGATAACCATTGATGTTAATACACAGTAATGTTTTTTTGTAGGTTGAATCTAAAGAGCTCATAATTTTATATGGCTTATAATTATGTGGTTTTAGGAAAAGAACACCCCATTGGATTGTTGAAAACCCATCACATTCAGAAATGTTAGAGGAATTAAACTGACAACTGAAGGGATAAAATGGTGAGTCACTGACCACTATCCCACATGATGTACTAGTTAGTATGAAATTATTTTTTTATTTAAATATTTTACAGATAAATTTTTATTCATTTTGGGAACATATGTTCAATCAAGTAGACAATCATGTGGTTGAAAAATAATTAGAGGATTACGTGATATAGGTTATATTGGATGATGTTCACAATTTTTTGAATCGTATATGATGAAGGTAAACAGAATACTATGGGATTTTGTATGAGGAATAATGTTTGAATTATAATTTGGATGAATCTCTGATTTTATATTGGATTTCTTGTTATTTGGGTTATTTATGGAAATTTTAATCATATCATGAATATTATTTGGAAAATTATTATTTTTTATGATAAATCAATATTGATTTATGATATGTTGTGATAAATGATAAAATTTATCTTAGAAGACTATGTGATCAAATAAATCGGATATTTGGGTTTCAATCAACATATATTATATTTTGTTTTGGAATTTTAAGTATAGCTATTTTATGAATGATCCAAGATGAACATTGTGTTTCATAATTGAATTTTGGATATTGATTTATTTTTTAACATATCATATTTTATTCAATTGGGATGATTTTCTTATCAATCAATAACATTTTTGGTTTTAGAAAAATCCTAAGGGATGGTGGAATATATTATTATTTATTTCATAAATTTTATGATATGTAGAAGATTATTCTAGTGATTCATGCTTGGAATAAATTCGTACTCATCCATTGTTGTGAAATAAGAGTTTATGGTTGAAATGGATACATGAAAGAAATTTTCCTTTTCAAGTATGTATATATCCGTATGTTATTTTTATAGATCCTATAATAAATCCACATTTCTATCCAATGAATCATGAAATTATAACATTATAAAATTAATTTTTTACTATAAAATCAATATCCACTTAGCATGTCACAAATTTATATTTTTTTGATTCTAAACATTATAAATTACATGTTCCCTATCACTCTACATTAGAACATGATAGTTTATTTTCTCTTCTGTGTCCATGCTTTCCTACATGGAATCCTCACATATGTAATCTCATGTGTCCTTTGTAATTTCTTTTCTACCTTTCCAAATGGAAGTATTATTGACAATTTTTCTGATGTTGGATTTCAATAAATGTACATTGAAAAGTGAAAACCAATTTTTGGAGACTGAGATCAAATTTTTAGGAATAATTTTTTTAAAGGGGTATAATTTTTCAACATGATATTTTATAAGGAAATACAATGTTTCATAGAATACAAAATATATAAAACCCTTCTTAATGGAATAACCGAAGCATTTTTATTTAAATTTCATCATTATAGACTGAAAACTAAATTAGTGATATTGATTAGTATTAACAGTATTATGAAATATTTCATGGTCTTACTAATTTATAATTTATTATTTAACTCTTATAATAAGTAATGTATTTTTAGAAAAGTAATTATATTCATCAAAAATATGTTTTCATAAAAAACATTTTCAATCTTTATTTATGTTTAAATAATATAATTACTTTCAAATACTTTTTGAAAATAGATATTTTAAAATACAATTCATTTTTAAGATGATTATATTGAAATTTTCTTATTTTGAAATATTGATATTTTTTTGAAATGTATGACTTTTCAATGAATAGTAGAAAATATCATTTTTTATTAAAATTTATATTTTTTCAAGAATTTACATTGTAATATTACGCATTGGATTAGTTTTATGTTTTAATTAGTTAATTTTGATTCAATTTAATCAATTTATAGTTTTTTAAAAGGACTTTATATATGAAGTAATTGCATAATCATTTTAAATTTTAAAATGGTATTTTATTGAAAAAATAGTTATTTATTGTGTTTTCACAGTTTAAATTTAAATAATATTCTGTGACTTCAATGTTTTGAATTTTTTAAATATTTTTCATATATGGATTTACTAGGTCCAAAATATTTTAACGTATTTTTTTTATTTTTTACCAAAATGAATAGTAACATTAGCAACACTTTTACTATGGTCAAGTGTAAATCGGGTAATTAATGGTGAAAATAAAATGTTATGATCTTGAAAATGACCCTAAAATTTGAACCAATTTCATTGGATGAGTTAAATTTGATCATAATAAACAATGGATCCAAATTATATCCTTTGGGAGCTATATGAGAGAGATTATGACCTATATATTATTTTATTTAAAGAATAGTGAAAGATATCACAATCATATTTTTATTCACTATTTCATTTAAAATATAAGGCTATCCAAAAGACAATGTAACAACATGACCCAAAATCCACTATTGGATTCCTCAAGTAAGTGGGTCCCATGGCTTCATGATGATCTCCATCAATAAAGGAGTATTTCAAATAAAAGTGAGGGTGTTGGATGTGTTCATGGGGACACTATTCTATCATGTAAGTGTGTAACACAACAGAATAACAAATATTGTAAATAATGGAAGTTGTAAATCAATATGATTTAAGAAAATCATCATAGACATGAATATATAAACAATTCCCAATATATTCTTTTGTAAAATATTATTTTTCAATTCATGTCTCTATAAAGGATCCAAAAATGGTATACATACATCCATACAATAAATGTATCAAAATACCAAAATGATTGAAATGAACTATCCCATCAATGATTACAAACATTAGCTCATTCATAAGCTCCCCTACATTGAATTATAGACAAATGTCTAGAATATGACTATTGGTGTTCTCTACGGTCCCTACCTACATCAATATTGTCTATAGAGGTACCCAACGATGACATAAACTGGGTGTGAGATAACACTTAGTATGACCAAACCAACGGTGTATATTACAAATTCATGTTGTGAAATACATGATAAGTTGTGGGCCCTATATAACATATATGGTAGGAGTACAAGCGAAATCTCATAAAAATGTAATAATTGTAAGGTGATATTTCCAAGGAAAACATGGCTCCCTTCAAAAAAAGGGCTAGGAACCAATTACAAGGGAAGTAATAAATCATGTGATAACCCCCTATGGACGTACCACAAAACCATCTGAATACAACTACCATGAGAATTCCATATAATATAGTACATAAAAACATCATTTCCTTTTTATATAAACTAGTAAACCACAACAACCACACCATTTAATTAAATGTATCAGACCCTGGAGATCCATATCCAAGGTATAGAAGACCAAGGAATCATCATCGAGTCCCAACAAAATCTTGACAGAAAATCAGTTAGAAAAATATGAGGTCAAGGATCATGTCAATAAGCCATGTCCAACTCAAGCCAAAGCATAACAAATCCATTTGGTAGAAAGTTCCAAGGAATTATATGGAATCGAGAACAAGGGATAAATCTCATCCAACGTATCCAACATCATAATGAAGATCAACATATGTAATGTCAATGGAATATAATTTAAACATAATCTTTGCTATTCCAACCAATGAATCCACTACAATTCCATGTCATCATCAAATTTCATTCACATTGTACAAAATTACATGACTTCATCGAACTCATATAACAATTTACATTTAAACAATTAAACTATTCACATCATGTATAACATGGTAATAGAGGTAAAAAATATAATATTCAAATAAAAAAATAAATTCAATACATTAAGGGATACATGTATCTAGGAAAGTACAACTGAACGGAACTCATGGTAATCCATAATAGGATCCATTACATTGAAATAACTCATTAAATTAATTAAAGGTGTGCCTCTATAATGTCCAGTGTGTGGCGCAACTATAACTAGGAATATAAAATAGAAAACCCTGAGGAAAATGTATATATCACCTACCATAGATTTGAAGCAGAGCACTCATTCTATATGATCTTATGATTCAATCCATATGAGAAGAAAAAAAACTGAATTGATGATGAACCACGAATTAGGGAATATTAGCATATACATAAATAACTTTTTCGATGTGAAGTAAAATTAATAATGAAACAATATGATATAAGAACATAAATGCACAAATATATTGAGAAAATAAGCACATGATGTAGATTTTTTGATAGGGATACAAGGTTAATGCCTATCAATTTTCTTCTAAGGGTGATATTGTAATGTTCTATCCTAACTGATCACTATACAAGTAGTTTTACCAGTCACGAATTGACCTCAAACAAGCATCCACGAATGCCCGATGATGCCTACTAGATGTCAGGGTCTTTGGAGTGTGCGTTGGGAGACTATTCCCTCATAGAGCATAGTATTCACAGTGAAATAGTTGGCATAAAAAAAATAGCAGAATCAGTAATAATAAATGAATGATATATACCAGTAATAGAATAATATAACCACTAAATTAAAGAGGAAAACACCAATTCAATATAATGATGAATGTAATGTTAGGTGTTAATACCAGGTACAATCAGAACAATATAAAAGAATAAATGAAAACCTAAAGGATAACTCCTCTAGCAACCTGAGAATGAGCCTGGTCTCGTTCTCTCTACCTCCCATTTACATAGCACAATGCAAGAAAAGATTCAAAAGTCTTATGAGTATGATGGCCAAACCGAGTTCCAAATGTTTTCCAAGGATGGTGTGAGATATACAACTCAATAGGAAAGAACCCACTATGTTTAGTACATTCAATTTCATACAATATAAATTATTTGGAGTACCATATATAATATATATAGGATGATAACAAATTAAATAATATCAACTAGTCCACGGTACCTAAATGGACACTGATCTCAAACTTATTTCATCGGCTTAAGATGGGTGTCTGAAAGAGTACATGTCCAAGTCATAATATGTATACAAGACCAATGGTAAACAAGGTAAACCTTGAATGAATACCCCCAATCATGAGTTTCATCGTGGGGTCTGATCCACATTTCATCCCTCAATTAGTCTATTAAAACAAGGGATAAAACTCACATGTGCATAGTCAACCTCAAAATAATAATAAGGGACACATCTCATGTAATTAAATTCATTCAAACTAGTTCTTCAATACAGTTGTAGAGTCCATGCTCATCCCTGACAATCTATAAAGATATCCCATGTATTTCTATGGCACATCCCATATAAATAAATACCATCTATTCGATCTCATGTCATCCATAATGTATCCAAAGAATCACTTGAGTGATGGTGACTTGGAGTCCATCCCAATTATCCCACGTAGGGGAATGAGTATCACCCATGTCATGGAATAATTGTCTTGCTAATGGGTTTATGAAAGGTTTATCTATTAGGGAGTCGACGTCACATAAGAGTATAACAACCACTAGGGAATCCCTCCCTTGAAATCTAAATCATTACCCATGGACATCAGCTAAGAACCCACAAAGCATGATGATTCCATCCATGATTCCTTAATACAGTACCCATGTTATCTCCATATCGTATAAAAAATAAATCAAACATTAAAATAGAATATCAAGGAAATTAATAAATATATAATTTCTTTCCAATAAAAACCCATCTCAATATTACATTCTTACCATGTAATCCATCAAGGAAATTTAATCTAATCAAAAATTGCACAATTTCTATAGCAAGGAAATAAGAAAAAAGCCATATCATTAAATCAATTTTATTTCATCCCATTCAATTAAATATCTCAAGAAAAAAAGTTTACAAAATCATTTAATACCATTCAAGAAATTTAAATGGCTCGAGAAAAGAGAATTAACAAACTGGAACTCGACATAATATAAAAGGAGAAATTTCACATGGTATAAATCATATGGAAAAACCAACTCTAAACATCCAAGAAAGAATTAAAATAATAATAATTAATTTTTATATTAGAAGACAATGCTTCTCCATTGGTGAGGTTTTACTACAAAATCATTAATTTGTTTTTCAAACAAATCATTTATAATATTTTTGAATTTCATTCAATAATATTAATTAAATTAATAAAAGGAAATAATAATTCAACATATTAAAATAATCACTTTAAGAATTCATAATTTTATATGGAAAAGGAAAGGTATCAAAATTATGGTTAAAATCTAATCATAAATCATTTTATCAAATTAAACATTAAACCAATGTGAGCCCCCATTAAATGTATAAGGAAACATTGGATAAAATGATTGGAGAAACAAAAGGGGTTGCACAAAGCTGATGCGAACACCATTAACCTAATTTCTCCATATTCTTCGGTCAGTAAAAACACTTCATGATAATCCAATCAATTTAATATATGATAAAAACCTTCATCTGATGGTTCTGACAATAGGCACAATGATGCGATGTCAAAAATCAATGAAACAGTGGGAAACAATTATAGGCACATTGAATTGACATGCCTTTAATCAGATGTCATCAATGAAATTTAAATAAATCAATTTAATTATGTTGACCATAAATATCATTAAATTAAATCCATCATTACAATTTGCATAAAAAAATCAGTATCAATAATTTTAAATTTAATATGAACAATCAAGCATAAAAAAAATACAAGGCCCTGCACATATTATTTTCCAATTGAAGACTACGAACCTCCATTGAGGGGATTTATTATGAAGACACGAAATTGTACTTCACAATTTCTTTTATAATACAAATAAATTTATTAAAAATACAATGGAAATAATTAATATCCAAATATGGTGTTTAATGTGATCATAAAAGGAATTCCTAAATTTAAAGGTGACAAAAAAGGATCCTACCTCAAGAGAAGAAATAGCCAAGATAAACACTTTGGAACATTACATTTATACTCGGTGTTTTCTGAAAAACAATTCACACACATATAGTACTATATATATACCATTATCCAATGTACATATTCCCCTCCCCATGAGGGAGTATGTCCCATGATGATATGGACATACATACCTATGTACATGACTGCAAGGCCTCATAGAGTAACCAAATACTCTAAAAAATTACCAGGGTAACAAAAAACATTAATAAAATTATTAAAAATTGGAAGGAAAAGTGAGTGGGAGAAAAGCTCATCTCAGTGTGGGGATGGAATGCCTAAATGAACCTATCCACTTTGCATATAGAGACAGATGATGGAATATGATCAAGGCTGACCCAAGAAGAATTTTTCACACCCTACAATCGGAACAAACACAAATATTATATTAACCCTAACCTATGTTTCAACCGACATGAAATAAGGTGATTGAGAGATGGGAAATAGAAAAAAAACAAGAGACATAATAGAGTTGAGACCGCACCTGTATAGATTTAAGAGAAAACAAGATGAAATCTTGGTGATTATCATTGAATGATGGTGACATGGAGTGGGCCAAGTGTGAAACCAAGGGGAGTCCGTTGGGGGTGTGCATCATGCTATCAGGTAAGGGAGATGGGTGATATTGATTTTCCTAAAACCGGAAAGGAAAATAATAATAATAATAATAATAATAACAATAATGATAATAATAACAATATTATTATTAGTATTTTTATATCATTAAATTATTCTTATTATTAAATATTTCCCCATATTAAATTTATTTTCATTTTCATTTTAATTAATTTTATTTTCCATAAATGTAATACATGTCATTTTTTTGGGCCACATGATTTCTGCTGGGGGTCGCATGGTTTTCGAAAAACATTTTCCATGTTCATAACCATCAAACATGATTCTTTAAAACCTCAATGCTTCTAAAACTCAACAAGACACCTAGGAACCTTATTGGGTCATTAATTATGTCTAAAATAATAACATTCAAGGGTTTTTACACTTAGAATATTGTTTTGATTCTTGGTTTGTACAACGGTCGATCTGGTAAACTAAAAAAATCAAATTCCTTTGATTTTCTCCCTGTTCAAAAGCATGGGTGGTTACAACCTCCTCACCTTCAAACTTATGGATCCCATGTAAGACATATGAAATAAAAAAAACATCACTCAAACTATAGGGTTCATGAATCCCCATTCAAGGGTGATGTTTATTTTCCAAATTCCAATCATAGATATATGAATTTCATAAGAATACACGGCTTAAGTCATTTAATCCTCATCCAATACACGATTTAAAACTGAAACATCTAAATAATGCATACCCAAGACCAATTAACTAGAGACATAATCATGTAATCATCTTGATAAAAAACTAACTGAAGGTACACCATACCTTAGGATTTTTCATTATAATGTAGAAATATTTCATTCAAAGCACCTCATCCATTGGAATTTCTATAAATGCATGCCCCTAGGAAATCCAGTGGTGCTCCTCGAGTGATTCTCAATAGTGTAAAATGTATGATTTCCCGCCAAACATATAATTAATTCACAACATGGTTCATCAATAAACTACCATACTGAGGAATACCACAATCATCTTTACCTGATGACTTGTTTCAAAATGTTTCTTCACCAATTGTATTCATTGATCAAGGGAAAACATGAGTCACGCCAGCTCTGGATTACCATCATATGATTCTCATCTTAGATTTCAAAGATATTTCAATCAGAACGAAATAACATCTTACAAGAAACCATGAAATTCTCATAGATATGTTCACCACAACACAATTCCAGTATCTGATGACATTCCATGGTGAAACCATAACCTGAACATTTAATCTATCATGTCACAGCCTGAAAAAGGGGGTAACACAGACCCATACAATTGTAAAAATTACTATTTTTAAAAATTAACATTGAGTCTGAGATATGTCTATGATAACCTTGGTTCAAATAATATTGAGTTTGAGGATCCATCCAATATATTACATAGTTCATTAACTATGTGATATTTTGGTACAAAGACAAGACATCCACATTAGAACAGTCATTGAGACAAGAGCCAAATTCATCTGGTGGCCAAGTTTTAGAAGAATGGTTGGTGTCATTGTGTCCATATGAGCAATTAAATCATTGGAACCCAAGGATTTATCCTGACTAATCAAGCCTTGTGAAAAATCATGCATCATCATGAAACATAAAGACACCAACCTAGACAGGTGCAAAGAATTTATAAGATTTAGTGTTGCATAATAATGACACTCTCTTAGATCAAACAATATGAAGTCAATATATGGTCAACCATCATTGAAAATCCAGTGTAAAATAATATTATTTTAATATTTTCCAGTCAATTTTACCCAATTACTAGAAAGAAAAACAAACCCCAACTGATTGTCTTCGAATAAGAAGATCGAATTCACCTACTGACAATCCAACACCCAAAACACTATTCCATTGTCACAGAGGCATTCCATTTTTGTTCAATATTTAAAATCTAAGGCCATCAATGAAAAACCATTTTTCTTTATGGTTTCATTTACGACAAACATAATCAATGTTTTCCTTCTGAGAAAGCATCGACTTGTATTTAAAGAATTAAATCCTCAAAGGTATTGCAGTAGAAACCGACCATTTCCAAATTGTCACCATAGGATGTGATCCTTCTTTAGGGAAAGACACATTCAATATATTCAGTGTGATTATCCCTACATTATTATTGTCCAAATCATTTAAAAAATAGATATTCCATCTACAAACAAGTGCACTAGGTCAGAATCAACTTAAATATATACACAATGATTTTGCAATAGAAACCACAACAAACCCGACATGTATGTCAAAACACCAGAGTGTTTTTAAAGATTAATTAAAATCATTGGGATAATGTTTTTTTAACTAACAGGTCACTCTACACCTTAGATGGCCCTATTACATACTCAATAGATCAAGGGACAATAAGGCTACCCAACCCACCTCATTTATTATGAGATTAAACACTCAATGGGTACCGCATATACTGATGGATACTACACTGATATTTAATGATCTAACATTACATCCTAAATACTATCAATATGATGTCCCCCTATGAATTCAACCCTCAAATTATCTATACATGATATGTATTTCCATGTAATATTTACCAATATGACCGTTAAATCAGGTGACGACATACGCAAGCATCCATCACCCAAGAAAAAGAAAGGGTCACATGACCTACGGAGTGGTTGACCATGCCAAAGTCCTATATAGAATGTTGAAAATGAGAATTTATTGATGATCATGCCCACATGAATGGCTAAATAATACATTAACACCAATCCATACAAGTGTTTCATTTAACAAAAATAGGGTCCCAATAGGGACAATGACACCTGAATGACACCAAAAATCAAAATACTCATTTGATTAAGAAAATAATTTTATCTCTATGGGCGCATCCTATGAAGGCCTTTCCCCATAGTAAAGAAAAAAATTGATCCTAACACTAGGTCATTCCAAAAAAATTAACTATGCTCAAAAGATGATCATCAATACATTCCCAAAAAATAATAAGGATTATGGAAAATTATAATGCTTCTATTCTAAAGAAACTCAATCAAGATACTTAAACTACCCTTATATCAGAGTTTTTAGATGGGATGTAAGTAAGGGTTATATGTGGAAGATATTTATATTTATTCACATATATTCATTAATATTTAAAATGTTTAATTTAAAACATCATGTTACATTTTATAACAACAAAATTAGGCACTTTAGTTTAACCATAAACTCAAATAAAATCAAGAAAGTGTCATCAATATTCATTTTTTAAGAATTATAAATTTATTGATATCAACTCATCATTATGAAATTTAGGATATAAGTATCTTTTTAATAGATAAGGTGACCTAATGGGGTCCCTTTAATAAAACATGTGTTCATCAGAGTAAAACCAAATATCACTTTCTTAGTTTTAAAATTTTCGAAACACCATAATGGTTCATATCATAAAAACATGACCCAACTCACCTAATGGGCTGATATGTTCATTTACAAGGCTTGCAAAAAGTACTTAAAAAAGAAACAATTCATTTCAAAATAGGAAAATCATAACATAGTCTATAGTTAAAATGAAATCAAAAACAATTATGGTCATACATCATAACTCCGTATTATGGTTGGGAATCTAGTAACCCATAAAATAACCCATAAAATATATAGTTTGTCATTTAGATCCTGCTAATCAATGAAAAATATCTTTATAATTCAATCATTAAAATTATTTTTCATTTTAATGAATGTCTCTAATATATATATATATATATATTTGACCAATGAGGGTTCAGTATCATGGGATACCCTTTACAAACAATATAGTTCCTATAAAATAAATAATTGAAAACTGGTTCTTGTTTAATCTAACCTAATGAATTCAGTCAATTCAACCAATTATATAAGAAAAATATAATTCCAAAATAATAATTAACTATAGATTTCATGTAAATAGACACAAAGAAAAAAAAAGAGGTAAGGAATGATAAATAAATTAAACAATATGGTGTATAATTTCCTAATCATAGAAAAAAATTAACATTTTAATAACCAAATAATGTTATCTGAACCGGAATGATACTAATTTACATGCATGTTAGGGTTTAGCTAACACTGACACCCTTTTGGTTCTAAAAATAATTACTATGACTCATAAACCAAAAATTTTAGCTCTTGATGAACCAAAAATGTACTTCACTATGAATTTTTGGCACCTCTCTACTACTGGTTACAATTTTCTTGGTTCTTGCTCTAATGTTAATAATGTTGAATCTCTTTGGATATTTTATCACACCTATTTGCAAGATTTTAACATGCTCAATCATTATAATAAAATGTTAACTTATGACTTTACATATGATAACATGCACTTCTTTTTCACTTTATTTTATGCTAAAAATAGATACCAAGATCATAGGCATCTTTGGAATGACCTTTTTTCTTTAGCTAACTCTATTCAATATCATTGGTTGGTGTTGGGTGACATTAATTCCATTATTTACATCAGTTATAAACTAGGACCTTATCACTCTCCCATTTCTTAAAGAGAATTCAAAGGCTCAATTGAAGAGTGTAATTTGGTTGAAATCAATCTTACAGGTTCCAAATTCACCTGGTAACGCAGGCATTATAACCGAGTTGTTTCTAGTAAACATGATATGGATCTAGTGAACGTCCCAACTCTTGATGTTTGGGACACTATATCTAGCATCACCTTACCTAAACTAAGCTCTAATCATCATTGTATTCTTGTTTCCCTTCTATCAAAAAGATAAAAACCTATTATCCCCTTCAAATTTTACAATGATTCGTCTAGTGATTTAGATTTCTATCCTCTCATCCAATGATGTTGGTAATCTACGAATCATCACTTTGATGCCTTTGTCTATATTACCAAGATCTAGCATCTCAAGCATTGCCTCATGTGTTGGTTTAGTTACAAATCCAAGAAAATTGACGAAGACATCTCCAACCTTGAGAATGAACTCAATCAAATTCAAAACAACCCTACTAACGCTGATTTTTCCCTGGATCCCCAAAACGAGATAAACATCTCTATTAAGATCAAATCCCTATTAGTCCTCAAGGACAACATTTGGAAACAATTCTTTAAAACAAAATGGCTCACTGATGGGGATAGAAACACCAATTTTTACAATTCTCATCAGAGGATCAGCAAAGTAAACCACCCATTATCCTTTCTCAAACATAATGACAATATATTTCCTCTGAGCATGCCCTTGCTAATATTATGGTCACTTATTTTAACAACATTCTTAATGGTCCTTATATTAATAAGAATATATTCCTTGGGATCATCCCTACTTTTTACAATAAGGATGAAAATATCTTTCTTTTGAGTACCCCCCCCCCTATATCATGAAATCAATGCCACTTATTTTAGTTTTAATCAGGAAAGTGCTTTAGGTACATATGGTTTTAATATTGGTTTCTTTCAACACCATTGGGGAGTTGTTCAAGATTATGTTTGCAAACTTGTCAAATATTTTTTTTATTACTGGCATTCTTTTGTATAGTCTTAATTCCCAATTCCTCACATTAATTCCTAAGGTGTCCAATGCCTCGGAAATCAACTTATTTAGACCTATTTCCCTCATCAACTCTCTCTATAAAATCATTACCAAGCTCATTCACAATAGAATTTCTTCTCTGTGTAGAAAAATCATTTTCTGTAACGAATTTGGATTCATCAATGGTAGATGCATTCAAGATTGCATTGTAATTGCATCATAAAGAACTAATTCTATGAATAATGTCTCGAGGTGGGAATATTGCCATAAACATTGATGTTAGGAATGCCTTTGATACCATCAATTGGTTCTTCATTTTCATCGTTATCCATGCTTTTGGCTTTAATGATATCCTTATCAATAGTATTTACTCTCCTTTTAAATCAGCCTCAATGTCTATTCATGGAAATGGCTCCCCCAAGGGATATTTTAAGTGTTCTAAGGGGGTCCGATAAGGAGATACTCTCTCTACCATCCTCTCTGCCATTGCGGAGGACTACCTTAGTAGACTTCTCACCTCTCTAGTTCATCAAAACAAACTCAAACCTATTTAGGAAGGTAGGAATCTAAATGTTCCATCCCATCTTATTTATGCTGATGACATAATCACTTTCCTTAATGAGAGTAAACGAAATATTCTTAGCCTGAAATACACTTAATCCCACTATGAAGAGGTCTCAGGTCAATCCATCAGTTGGAATAAATCTTTTATCTTATTTGAGAAAATCTTGCCCCCTCTCTAGGAAAATTCACATCATATAAAATATTGGCATCAAATAAGGTTCCACCCCATTTACCTATTTGGGAGTACCCATATTTTGGGGTAGGCCTAAATATATTTATTTCAATGCTGTTGTTGATCAGGTGATTAATTATCTCTCCTCTAAGAATGGGAAATCCCTATCCATGGATTGCAGGATTTACCTTGTGAAATCGACCATTGTCTCTAAAATGGTGTATTCCCTCATGATCTACAAATGGACTCTTGGTCTTCTCAAGAGAATAAATACCTATATAAAAAATTTTGTTTGGACCAGAAGCACCATTTTATGGAAAATTGTTACCATTCCCTGGTCAATATGCTGCAAACCTATCGAGAACAGTGGCCTTGGTATAAAAATCTAAAACTTTTTAATGAGTCCCTCAAAACCAGACTCACAAGGAGACTGATCAATAAAAAATCTGACTCCATTTACTTCCTTAGAAATAAATTTCTTGAGTGGATTAAAAAATGAAATTTTAACTCTATTCAATCCTCACTTTGGTATTCCATTAGAAACTTTTTTTCCCACATCATAGAAAACTTTAGATGGTTGGTTAGCTTAAACTCCACCATCCTATTTTTGCTAGACAACTGGACTGGAACTCCCCTTGTTTCCATTATTTCTCCTAATACCTCTCTTGATAGCATTAACTACACCCTAATGGAAGTGATACACTCTAGATATTTCGGAGCTCCCTGACTCTATCATGCAATTTTTTGATGGTTACCCCTTTTCTAATGATGATGATTTTCTTGTTTAGGAACCTTCTCATAATTGTATTATTGACTCCAAAAAAATTTACAATCATTGTTTCTCAGACTTTGATTATAACTTTTCCTGGTTAAAATCATTTAAAACCCATGGATTAAACCTTGAAGACATAATCTCATTTGGCGTATTCTTCACAACTGTCTTCCCACTAAGATTTGTCTCCAATCATTTGTCATTCATCTATTTTCTAAACGTCACATTTTTCATCATCATAGAGAGGATCCCAATAATCTCCTCTTGTCATGTGTTACCGCCTCTGCTCTTGGGAATTTTATTACTGACATTTTTGATTGCAGATGGATTTTTTCTGACAGTATCATCCACCAGCTAAAACGATGTGTGGTGCTTGACTCTTCGCAGAAAATCAAGAACCTCTTCATATGTACTGTTACTGAGCTCCTACATGTTATCTTCTATGATAGAAATGCCATTATTCATTATAATTACTAACCTAATCTCATTTCAGGTCAGACGAGAATTCTGATTACTATTAGAGATGTTGTCAAGATCCAGAAAGCTTATTGTGACATCTTGGATGATGACTTTTTGATCATGTGACGTCTTAGGATTAATGGAATCTTCCCTCTTCCTAAATTCTTTCTTGAGGTGATTTGGAAAGCCCCGCTTCATGGATGGATCAAGATCAACATGGATGGGGACTCCAAAGGAAATCATGGGCTTGCATGTTGTAGAGCTATCTTTTGAGACTCTCTGGGACATTTTGATGGTTGTTTCTATGGTAGGTATGGTGTCACCTCCTCCCGTGAAGCTGATATTTTGGTGCTTATCCATGCCATTCACCTTGTTAAACAAAAAGGATAGAACAACATCTGGATTGAAAGTGACTCCACCACAATTGTTCAGGAAATTTGGAATGGGGTGGCTCATCTTTCCTGACCTCTTACTGCGAGTTGAAAGAACTGCCTTAACTTGATTCAAGAACATAGATACCTTTCCACCCATGCCTACTATGAAGAGAATATGATATATGATGGTCTTTCTAAAAGGGTAATCAACCAAACCATTACGTGGATCTATGAGTTTCCGGTTGACCTTCTCCCTTTTTATGAAAAGCATTGTAATAAAATTTCCTCTTTCAGCCTTTTTTAATTTCCTTACCCACTTTTATTAAATTTTGACTTTTTTGTGGATAAAAAAATTCCTAATTTAATGCATGAAATACTTTATTATTTTCCTAAAAAGGCTACGATTAAAAACTTCATAATCATAATATATAAATAAGTAGAAAAAATTACATCTGTCACCCTTGGGGAAAAATATTCATATGTAATATCAAATATCATGAAAATCAATACCATTCCTAAGAACTTGGTCATTTCCAATTACCGAGGTGATCAATCCGTGGAAAACATATTTACCAAGTATCGACACATTTATAGCCTCATTTTTAATATCCCAACAAATAAGACAAAGGAAAATATAACCTATGATACCTCATTGTAACATCGCATCTGGACTGTCCGCTAAACTGGATGCTAAAGTAGTAATAATAAATGATAGAAAGATAAAAGTGGAAGAATAATATAATAAATTAATAAATGTGTCCAACACTAATGAAATATAACAATGTATGTAATATTAGGTATTAATTCAAGGTAAAAGCAGTATAATGTAAATAAAATAAAATAAAAACCCAATGGTATTCTCTTAGAGCATCCTAAGCATGATCGAAATCATATGATCCCTAGATCCCATGTATACAACACCACAAAAGTAATGAATTCAAAGAACATCGAGAAAAAAGATATACACGGGCTCCAAATGGTTCTCTATCAGGGTGTGAGATACAAATCTCATTATCCCAACACACATTTTTTAAGGAAATTACATCTCATGAAATATAAATTAGGTTGTGAGGAATATATAAGAGATATAGTATAATAAAAAATTAAATAATAGTAGTGTGGTATGGGTTATTAAAATATCACATCTCCCATATCATCTGTTTCAACCAATTCTAAATGTCTGTAGGAGAACCTGTAAAAGGTATAATATGTATACATGTCCCAATGTAATCAATGTAAACCCAGAAGGCATACCCCCATGCTTTTTTATCACTATGGCGTCTATCCCACATGTTATTACTCAAGGTTTATAGTATAACAAATGATAATCATTACATGGCACAAGCCAGCTCATAATAATAATAAACGGTAGACCTAATGTAGTTCAAGTATTTTTTAAAAGTCTATTAAATACAGTGGTGTAGTACAAGCTCATTCCTGGAGATCTAAAAAATCATATGTATCACTATGGTACTTCTGATATAAACAAATACCAACATGTTTTTTTCAAGGGGATCCATATATAATCCAATGAATCACTTGAGGAATGGTGAATCTCAATTTGTCCTAGGTATCTCACATAGGGGATCGAGTATCACCTGTTGCAAGTCATATTCATCTTGACTATGGTTCCATCCACAGTTTCTCCAATAGGGGACTGATATTACTAGAGAGCATAATAATCTCCCAAGAAGAACTCTTCTAGCAAGACAAAGCAGCACCCCTAGTGTGTCAGGTCAAAACCCACCGCGTTTGAAAAGTCCATCAATGAGTCCTAAATATGGAACCCATGATCTCTCTCTATAATATAATAAGAAAACCAAATAATCAAGGAACATATAGAGGAAATTCATAAATATGTAATTATAATCCAACAAATAATAATCTGAATATCAAAATCTTACAATTTAATCCAACTGTGAAATTTAATCTAATCTACAGTTAAAAAGTTTATATAACAAGAAAATAAAAAACAAGGAATACAGTAAAAAAAATTTCATGTTGTCACATGAAATTCTATAGTAAAGGTTAACAAGTTTACCAATACATTTAATATTTGTTATGGAATTTAAATGGCTTCATAAAAGACTAGAAAACCAAAAAATACACTGAACATAATATAAAATGATAAATTTCACCTCGAAAAAACCATAAGGAAATTCCAACACCAAAAGACCATGAAATTAGTAAATAAAAAATCATCACATTTTAGCTAAGAAGATATTGCACCTCCATTGGAAGCATTTTCTCTTAAATACATGACATTGATTATCAAAAAAATCTTTTAGCATGTCTATGAATTTCAATCAGTGATCATAATTTAAATAACAAAATGAAATCATAATTAATCTTATTTAAATAATAAAATTAAACATTACTAAATATATAGGAAAAATTAAGGGGCTTCTACTCATTGTTCAACTCCAATTTTAAATAATGTTTTCAAATTCAAACGTAATACCCAAGTAAAACGCCAGTAAAAACATGAGGCAACATAGTTTAAAATGGATGGATCCCCTAAAGGGGTGGTCCAAAGCCAAGGAGGACACCAAAAACATGATATTTATATAATCTACTTTAATTATAGACACTAAATAGTAACCCAAAAAAATAGATATGAGATAAAAATAATTACTATAAGGTTTTAACAATATTTAGAATAGAAAAAAGACTAAAAGAAAGGGAACGATGGGAAGAAATCATAAGCACATGGAATTGAAATCCCTTTAATCATGTGTAATAAATGGAAATTAAATAATTCAATCTAAAAATCTTGACCAATCATATCAATCAAGTAGATACATCTATCCAACATACATAGCATTCTATATATAAATAATATGACATCAAAGATGAATAATCAAACATAAGAACAAAACTACAATGTTTTTCACATATTATTTTCTTATTAGAGATAACACATCTCCATTGTGGGGTTTTATAATGAAAACATGAAATTTTTATTCAAACAATTGTTTATCATATTTAAAAGTTTAACTTAAAAATAAAAAATCAATAATTTATATCCAATGGTGGTGCGTCCGGAGAGATTTTATGGGATATATATATTTAAAGGAAATGGAAAACGATTATACCTTAAGAGAATACCTAGAACAAATGAACACTTTGTCAGTTGATTTTTTCACTCAAAGCATCTAAACACTTCAATGATGTGAATTTCTTCACATACTATAGTAGGAAATGTACCGACACAAAAGCACTGATGGAATTTTCTACAAGGCAATAGAATAACTATAGAACAACAGTGATGCATATACTATAGAAGGTAGTATAGTGGGTTACTATAGTAGCATTACTATTCATCCCTAATGCGATTTCGGGACACTTGACCATCAGGACATCAAGGAGCAATGGTGCAGGCATGAAATGTAGGTGGTGAAAAATGTATGATGAGAGAAGGTCTCTCAGTCAATCAAATGGTGGGACTAAGAGCCATATAATGGAGTTCATGCCAACTGGGATTTCAAAACATATATATATATATATATATATAATGTAATAATGTAGCTGTATGGGTGGGTTATCCCATATGGGGCTATGAACTTCCTTTCTAGGTTATGTGTATGCGATGTGTGTGTGTGTTTAAATGTAATTGTACCAAAAAACACCTAACAAAATATATATTTATAACCCTTAATATAATGAATATATTCCCCTAACCCTGAAGGAATATGTAAAATAAAAATGAATGTAAGTATATTTAAACACATGTACCAATGTAAATGAGTGTAAGCCTTCAAAAAATCACCAATGCTCTAAAAAATTTTCTATGAAATCATAAACACTTAATGACACAATGTAAATTAGGTATGAACAAGGCATCGTTGGGAATCCTCACCTCAATGCAATGTCTACAAGTATAAATGATCTAATTTACATCGCCTCTAGTGGAAGAAGTCAAAATACGGTCAGGGTCATCCTGGAAATCCTTTCACACACCCTGCACTAGAAGAAACACAAAAACTAGATAAAACCTAACCTAGAGTTCAATTAAGATGAAATCGGGTGATAGAGAGAATATAAATCATCCCAAAATGGTCGAGAAGAAGTAGATGATACATTACCTTGATAGATCGATGAGAAAACATGATGAAAAAGTGGTGAAAATAGATTAATGAGGGAGATGTGCAGGGGTTCACATGTGTGCTCAAGGGGGTCTTTGAGGGGTGTGTGTATCACGTTATGGGGCAAGGTAGAGGGGAAAGATATGATTTATTAAAACCTAAAAGGATAATAATAATAATCTTCATAATAATAATAAAGTTATTATTAAATCATTTATTTAATTTAATTGTTTCCCATTCCCCTAATTTAATTAATTTTCATTTTAATTTATATTAATTTTTTTGTATTTAAAATTAATACAACACACATTTTGGGTTGCACGGTTACTATTGGGCCACATGGATTCAAAAAAATCGTGCACCCCATGCAGATCCCTCATATTTTAGTTTTTTGAACCCCAGAACCTCTGAGACACAATGAGACCCGTAAAACCCTATCAAGAATATTTTATAGTCTAAAAAAATACATTGAAGGGTTGAATCTCGTGGAATTATGTTTTGATGATCAGTTTGTAAAATGAACACTCCTATTAATGAAAAAATCAAATGACATCAGATTTTCATCATGTTCTAAATAATAGATCATTATATATCCAAATTCTATTTTGTTTTCCAATGAATGAAAAATAGAAATAGTTTTATGGTTATATTTATTTTAATTGAAAAAGGAAAATTCCCCTCAAATATATTGGTTTCATGGTTTTTCCTAATGAATGGACAACTCCTACGCCATCCGTTCACCCTTCATTGTGTTAAGGGCTCACCTCCCACAATTATGGCTCATGGTTTGAATAACCATTCACAAACTAGATCAATAACCACATTCCAATGTATTCATAATTTTTATGGCGTTTCACCCTTGTTTTCATAGTTTCATCAAACCGTGTAGGATTCTTTAACCCTATAACAATGTCTTGAATGATTTTAGTACCAATACATAATGTCCTTTATGTTTTCTACTATACATTCGACATGCCTTGTCTTCCCAAAAAGTTGGGCTCAGTGCTCTGAACGATCCCTCGACGCCCTTGATTCACCCATGACATTAATGTGTACTCACATTAGGTCATAAAAATATTTTACATAGAAAAAAAGATCTGGAACTCATATGAAAACTCACGACATTAAAATCCTCCTGCCTTAATGAAAATTGTCCTCGAATTTCCCTTCCAAGGGGGTTCACGATTATATTAAGAATAACTCTGATCATTGTGCATGTATATTGGACTACTTCCCCAATATATCTTCCCTCATATAGCCATTAATCCCTTGAACTTACACTTTTTTAACTAATCACCTTAATAGAACCTTCATATTGATGTAAATGATATGAATTGGATGCACATCATCAGAAACATCTTCATTTATCTCCTCCTCCTCCTCCTATTGAGTGTGAGATGTGTCTAATGGATAATAGTGTGGTTAAGTTATATAAAAGATGTTGTGCATTCCTGATACCTATAAGGTAATTGTTGCCTATATTCTCTTGGCCCAACTCCCTTTAGGATCTCAAGTAACCTTCAATTTCATGGTCAATTATTACACTTTATTCTAAGACGTATATCTCTACATCTTAGTGTGATTTATAAAAAGGATCAGTCCCCAAAATCAAATTATAGAGGTTTTACATGGTTATTAGCATAATATTAAATTTAATAATGTGAATTTTCCATTCGTTATCTAACCAATTGGACCTTATCAAAATCCTCCCACATGAGATTCAATCCCAATAAAGTTGCCTCACAATCCACTAACATCAACATGGGTGATCGGCATGACCAATATTAAAAATCCTTATAATGTTCTACATATATAGTCCAATGATAACTATTGTAGTATGAGAAATCAGGAAGATATATATGACCCTTCCAATAGCCCAAAAAATCCAGGTTTTATGCTCAAAGCACACTACAACAAAATCACCGTTTAGCGGCGGTTTTGTAGCGGTGATTCCTAGAACCACCGCTAAACCTTTTTTAAAAATGGTTTCGCAGCGGTTTGTAATAAATCACCGCAAAACATTTATTTTAACAGCCCTGGCCCTTCCCCCCACCCCGACCCTCCTCTTTCTCACCCAGCGACCGCGATTCCCCCAGACCCCTACTGCCCCCGCGACCTCGGCCCCCCGTGACCCCGGCGACCCTGCTTTTTTGACGACCTATACAGACCCTAGGGTTTGATTTCCAATTTTTTTGTTGTTTTGATATTAGTTATTTATTTATTATTATTGTTTCTTATAATAAATTCTAATGTTGTAATTATTGTATTGTATGAAGATGTTTTTTTTATGATTATTTGTTTTTAAACTTATTGCATGGGATTTTTTATATGTGTTTGTTAGTTGTTATTCTTAAGTGATTGTTTTTCTATCTGCTTGATTGTTTGTGGTTGTTTGGTACTATACTCATGGGTTGTGATGGCTCATGGATACAATACATGCTTATATTTGAGTTAAAATGGATTAAGGTATAACATGTACACATTTCCCTAGGTTGTCATGGCTTTATGTATCTGTCATGTTTTTGGTTGTGATGGATCGAGGTTATAACATGTGTCATTGAGGTAATGATGTGGAAATTTAGTGGATGTTGGGATGGTTAACACTGGTTAAGAGTTGGACTTTCTTGTTGTGCTAATGTGATGATGATGAGATGATTGACATAGGTTGAGTGTTGGGATTACCTATTTTCTAGCTAATATGATGATGTGACAGTGATGATTGACACATGTTAAGAGTTGGGTTTTCTGTTTTGTCGAAAATATTGATGGTTTCCATATTATGGAAATTTTTGTGAAGTGGCATAATTATGCGATTATGATGTTATAAATATGGAATCTATACATTATTTTTGTAATTACATGGAAATCAAAATCCCCATTGATTACGTTCTTTTGATAATCCATTGGTTTAATATGATAATACCTTTACAGGTGATATGGTTAAAGATAGAAAATATATAATGTGTTACATTTATTTTTAGCATAACCCATATTCTAGTATTTCTTAGTTGTTTCACATATGTCTATTCTGTCACATATATCTTTCATGGATATAGAACTACATAGAAATCTATTCCTACTGATTACTCCCAAGTGTTCACCCCCTCTATAGTGTTCTTGAGTTGTTTTTCTGGAAAAATCGATAGATATTTTAGATACTACTATTTGGGAAGCCAGAATAGATCTTAAGAGGTCTTTGTTCATTGTTCGTGATGCATTATATTAATTATTATATAGATTTTATGTTGTATAAATTTTTTTATTTATTTTATTATATATATATATATATTAAGTTGATTTGAGGTTCTATTTTTATACCTAGGAAATTAAGAACGTGATTCCTCTCATACGTGTCACCGCCTCTAATAATTTTCTAGTTTTGATGTTATATAATGTTCATTGATCTTTATTGACTAAATATTTCTCCATTCATTTCCATGAAAACCACCACTTATCATGCCTCAAGACTATCCCTCACGTGGTTCTTTCCACTCCAAATTAACAATGTGTTGAGTTTTGTAAGGATCATAAGGTTTTCCCTAAACATTATTTATAATAGATTTATTCGATATTAGTGTTTTATATGAAGACTCTATAGAGAACATAGTTTGGGTTATTCAAAAATAACAATATGATTTGTTTTTCTTGGTAAAGTAGCTACCACGTTGTTATCACATTGTTTCTCTTTACCAAAGAAACTTCCCCTATCCCAAATACTAGATGGTTCATATCTAACTCAGGGGCTCATTTTTATTATATTATGTTTCTATAATGTTACACTATCATATATATGAATCTCTTTCTCTATTTAGTAGTAACTATGAGTTTTAATTATTTTTATTATTGTGTAGGGACATTGTGATATACATGGATAAAAGATGGATCAAATTACCGAGGAACACACCTCAGTATGTTAACGGTTTGAATGAGTTTTTTTTGGAATTTCTAATTGATCTATTGAAGGGAGAATAAAATTTCCATGTCCTAAATGTATATTTAAAACATGGTTGAAGATAGATGAGGTTTATGAACATTTAATACTGAAGCAATTCCCTGGTCAAAATTTGTGTTGGATTTGGCATGGAGAATCGAATGTTACAAAAAGATTGAGAACTGATGTTAATACATAGAATGACGTCCCAAGTTCATCGAAAATGGAAAATGAAATGAAAAATCTCGTAAATGATGCATTCAGCACTGCAAGACACCACTATCTGCATCAAAACATATCAGAACAACCAGAAGAGGGTGCTACAAATTGCAACATGACAAGTGATGTTTTCGAGACTGTAACACAGGTAGATCAAGATTTTAACATATCATTGGATCCTCCTCTTGATTTTGTGGAGCCAAATGTAAGAGAGAACTTCACTGAGGAAAATGAGTTTCATGATTTAGTTGACAATGGAAATCAAGAGTTGTATAGTGGGTGTTTGAAATATTCAAATCATTCATTTCTGCTGAAGTTTTACCATATCAAATGTCTATGTGGAATTACAAATAAGGAAATGTCCATGATATTGGAATTGATTCATGATGAATTTCCTAAAGAAAAAGTCCCAGAATCTTTTTATGATATGAAAAAAGTTGTTAACAAGCTTGGTGTGAATAATACAAAAATACATGCATGTCCCAATGATTGTATGCTTTATTGGGGAGAGGATTCAAGTAGACAGAATTGCAAGAAATGTTATTCTTCTAGGTGGTAGTAAAAGGTTGATTTTGGAAGTCCGAATGAACATAATTTCATGGAGAAGAAGAAAAGGAACACACCTTCAAAGGTTTTGCGTTACTTTCCTTTGAAGCCTCGATTGCAAAGATTATTCATGTCATCAAAAACCGCTGAATATATGAAGTGACATTCTATAGATAATAACAATGATGGGTTAATGATACATCCACTAGATTCTCAATATTGGAAGACATTTGATTCATTACATCTCTATTTCTCAGCTGATCCTAGGAATTTTCGATTGGGATTGGCTACCTATGGATTTAACCCATTTGGGACTTTGAGTACCAGTTAAAGCTTTTGGCCAGTTGTTTTTATCCCTTATAATCTGCCTCCTTGGATGTGTATGAAACAAACAACTTTTATCATTTTGATGATTATTATTGGAAAACAAATGCCTGGAAATGATATTGATGTATACTTGCATCCTTTGATTGACGAATTGCAGGAGTTATAGAGCAACGGTGTTGAGACATTTGATGCTTCTTCTAAAACAATGTTCAAAATGCTTGCTGCTTTAATGTGGACCATTAGTGACTTCCCTGGGCTTGGGAATTTATCTCGTTGGAACACTTACATAGGATTGTCTTGTCCCTATTTTAACATTGATTTTGAGCCCAAACAGCTACCTCATAGTAGAAAATGGTGCTTCTTGAGTCATCAAAGATTTCTCGATGCATCTCATAGATTTCAGCTGAACAGATCAAAATTTAATGGTTCTATTGATCATAGACCACCTCTAAAGTTGTTAACTACTTCTAAAATATTGACACAACTTGAAAATGTTGAAATAGAATTTGGTAAGGATCATCTTTTGAATGAGAGCGGAAAACGGGTCCGAAGTACATCGTCAAGTGAAATCGGAATGCAAAAATGGAAGAAAAAAAGTATACTCTTCAAACATCCGTATTGGGAATTTAATTTTTTGCGGCATAATCTTGATGTGATGAATATTGATAAGAATGTCTGTGACAATTTGATATTCGCATTGCTTAATGAGCATGGAAATTTGAAGGATCATCTAAATGTATGCAATGTCTTACAAGCAATTAACATAAAATGCGATCTCTGGCCAGATGAGAGTGAAAAGTATCCTCCAGCAATTTTTGCAATGAAAAATAGGGGTAAAGATACATTCCATTGAATGTTAAAGAATTTTAAGGTATCTGATGGGTATTCAAGTAACATCTCGAGGTGTGTTGACTTGAAGAATCGTATGTTACATGGATTGAAAAGTCACGATTCACATAATTTGATACAACAGTTACTACCATTGGCATTGTGTACATTATTACCTTAAAAAATTATTGCTATTTTACTCTAGTTCTGCACATTTTTTAGAAAACTATGTGAGAAATATCTTCATCCATTTCAACTTAACATCCTCCAGGAGAGGATTTTATTGACCCTTTGTGCAATGGAGATGATCTTTCCTCCATCGTTTTTTACTGTAATAATGCATTTAACAGTGCATTTGGTTGAGGAAGCTTAATTAGGAGGCCCCGTTCATTATCAATGGATGTATCAAATGGAGAGGTACTCTATTTATATGTTTTCAAGATAAGTAAACAATTTTTGGTACTTAAATAAATGCATAATTATGTTTATTTTATTTCACAGATATCTTGGGCATTTGAAATCATACGTGAGAAATAATCTCAACCAGAAAGCTCTATTGCTGAAGGCTATTTGGGTGAGGAGTGTCTGAACTTTTTTTCTCGATACTTAGATGATTTTGAGACAAGATTTAATTGAGTTGGACGTGTTGACGACACATCGATTCACTCTCAAATACATCAGAAATCCAAAATATTTCCTTCTATTGGTCGATTAGTTGGGAGGACCTAAAATGTGACATTGACTTAATTGGAATTATTACAGGCACATAGATATGTGCTGCTGAATATTGAAATTGCAGATCCATTTATTGAAGAGTTGAGGATACAAACAAAGAGACGAATGAGAGGCAGAACTTGAAATGAGAAAGATATAATGAAAGCTATTAATAAAGAGCATGTAGAATGGTTTGCACGACATGTAAGTTCATAAATATTTCAATAAATACGAATATTAATTTGACACATACATTTTGTAAATCTAATAAAGTATAATTATTTTTTCAGATCATGAATACTAATACTAGAGAAGAGGTGTCAGAATATTTGACGTTTCTTTCTAGAGGTCCTCTAAAACAAGTTAGAAAGTTCGACGCTTATAATTTGAATGGCTTTAGATTTCGTATAGTCGATCGAGAAGTGGGTTTGAAAACATAGAATAGTGGTATATTTACATTTTCTGAAGTGTAATATTATGGAAAGCAGCATGATATTATTGAATTAAACTACCATATTCATTTTTCGGTAGTTTAATTCAAATGAAAATGGGACGATTTTATTAGAGGTGTTAAAAGAGATTCTTTGCAATTTACTTCTGTGAACTTCTCTCACTTGATGGATGTTGGTGATCTTGAACTGCATGATCCATATATCTTAGAATTGCAAGCAAAAATGGTATATTATGTGAATGATGTTTCCGATAAAGGTTGTAGTGTAGTTTCTCACGTAATACAAAGATATTTGTATGATATGGGTGATGAAGTGGAAATTTTGACCATTGAAATTGAAGTTAATCAATAATAGGAAGCAGGATTATTTTTCCATCATGATATTAAAAATATTAGTCTAGCAAGGATGAATGAAGTGGATGAAGCAATGGAGAAGAAAACATGCATGATTGAAGGGGAAAATGATTTTATGTGCAATTATTTATTTATTCAGCAACCACTTGTATCATTTCTGCAGTCATTCATTATCATTGTTATATATATTTTCTCTGTTAGTACTGGACATCTATTATCATTTTTAATTAATTTTCTGCATAATTTTTTTGAAATATATATTCTGAACATAATTTTATTTGATTAAATGACAGGAATTCCAAGGAGGAAGCGGTACACTATTTCATCTAGTTGTGCGACAGATGGAAATCCATCTGGATTCCTCCCCACGACATCATAGGTACCAGCTGCCGACACCGCTACACCATCTCTTACATCATCTGTGGATGTCTCATTAGAGGGTGAGTCGTCGACTCCCCCTTCAAGAGCCTTAGTAGTGGGGTAGCGACACACCCCTTCCAGTTCATCCTGGGTATACTGGAGTGTCACTTTCATAGGTACAAATTTTAATTAAATAAATTTATTGCATTTTGTTTATACTATTTGTTTTCTCATTGAAGATGAAAAAAATGAAACCGTGGGGAAAAACATAAAAAGTATAGATGTTGGGAATATGACTGGGCAGAAGATAGTCATGCCATTTGATTCTTATGGGGTCCCTACGTCTAACGCTGTGGGGTTACTTGGATAGATTTTAGGCCCACTGGCAGTAGAGCCTGTTTCCCTTCCCATTTCATATAATGATTAGAGACATATTTCTCCAAGCTCGAAAAACGAATTTTATGATTCTCAAATAAAGGTAAATTTATTACATTATGGTTTAATTGAATTTCATGTTACTAATATGTTCAAAATGAATTCTTGTATACAGAGGTTCTTCCACTTTACCATTGCTAATGTGATAACATGGAAGTGGACGTTGAAAAATTTAGGTAAGAAGTGGAAAGATTTTAAATGGATATTGTGGTGCGATGTCAACAATAATTCATTGACCGAACAACAAATGTATGAGAAGCTACCCAGTGGGGTACTGAAAGAACAATGGAAATTGTTTGTTGATAGACATCGTGATCAGAAGCGGATGGTATTGAAATATATATTATTATATTATCCTCATTTTACATTTATACTTGTATATGAAATGGAAATGACATTCAATACATTAGTATTAAATTTAATTTTATTTATTTCAGGATCTCTCAAGATAGAATGCATCAAACTAGTCTAAGTAAGTCATCCCGCACACTCCGGGCTCAAAAAGTTTTTCTAGAAGTCGAACGACCTTGGTAATATTTTAATTAGTATAAATATTTATAAGAAAATATTATCTTTTTAATATATTTAATTGTTGATTTATCTTTCCTTAATGTCGAATAAGAGTTTAGGGCATGAAGCATCCAGAACTGAACTGTGGTTGGATGTTCACAAGAAAACAGATGGAAGCTTTGTTAATGAGCCTGCTAAAGAAGTTGGGGTATGAAGTCAATTTTTTATCATAATAACTTATTATCAGTTTTTATTGTGTTAATATATATTGATATTTTATTTATAGGTTAAAATTAAAGAACTTTGGGATGCCAATCCTACACAGTCCAACTCAGTCTCCCAGGACGACCTGGTTGCTAAGTTCTTGGGAAGGAACATCCTAGGAGAGTGCGCGGGATGGGTTTGGTACCCATACTATCTGATGTTTTTAGCAGGCCACCAGGGATGGAAGCTGCATCTACTCTTGACTTTACTCAGCCCATACCCAGAGATGGTACGAAGGATATTGTTTCATTAAGAAACACAGTTCACCAACTGGGGGATCAGATATCTACTTTGCAGAAAGAGTTAACTGAAATACGTCAGCAGATGAGCAAACATGCCCCTGGTGGTAGTGCATCGACTGGTGGTATGCAGGTAAATCACAAAAAATAAAATTCATTTAGATTTCTAACTTTTATTGGTTTTAAGTTTTAATATAAATATGCAACCGTATTTAATTTTCAATATAATGTTCTTATAGGTGACAACAGAAAGTAGAGATGAAGGTGGAGAGGGTGACGATGCATCATCAGACACCCATTGTGTCATGCCCAATTAGAGATTCTAATTAATCTTGTTAAATATTGTAAATCAAGACTAAATGTAAATGTAAATAAAACCATGGTCAACCAAACACCCATTCCCATCATTATCATCTTAGCTCCCTCATGAATCCACATTGGTTTAGGTTCTATAGTGACACATGTAACCATCCCTAAAGAAACACATGCACATGTTCAGGTTTGGTCTATCTACTTGGAACCCACATGGGTCCTCTAGGTCTGTATGTATTTAGAGTAATCTCTCTTGAGATCCTTGTTCATGGACCACTATCCCAATCTAGTACTTTTCATTCGATAAAATCACAATTTCTAGCAGTTTCAATATATAAAATAACATCTGGGCCTCAACGTGGAAACCAAATAATGGGTTTTCCAGGAATATGGATCATGGACCATCTTAGTTATAAGGTTTCACTTAGATAGTCTACTAAGAAAACCCAATCCTAGTCCAACCTATGTTCGTCCACCTAGAGTAAATCACAACTAATGGAAAAGGGTGTTATCAATACAAAACAATTACTATGATTTCATAACTTGATGGTATACCCAAGACACATTCCAGACTAGATAGGACATGGTTTCTAAGTCAAACATTACTTAATTGTTTGAGGCGTCTCAAGGGACTTAGCTTGCCCACATTGGATGGTCATCTTATTTCACAAAACACCTCCTTAGGAAGATATACAATGCTCATCTTCTAAGGAAAAGACATTTCAAAAGTCCCCCCCCAAATGAAGGGGCCAGGAAGTCACTTGAGATTTCTAAGTTCAATTCCTCATCCTTTAGAGACTGAGGAATCAGGCCAGTACACAATCTTATATTTCTTCCCTAGCACATAATTTAGTTTTCTCATGGTCTTCAATCACCTTAACATTTTAATTTCAATTAACCATTTAATTAAAATAATAATACTTGGGTTTATAGAAGGAAAATGGAATCCAATGGAAATCTTACACACCTCAAACCACAAAAAATAATAATAAAAACAATAGGTCTAGAAAATTAGAGAGCCTAACTCATTTTGAAGCCCCTTTCCATTGACATGCCACATAACAGCTCATGGACAGAACTCACCCCCAATATTTCCATGGACCAATCTTTCACCACCCATTTTCTAAGGTCCTATAACATACAAAGTAATCATACATAATTAATTATAATATTTTATCAACAGTTATAATTAAATAATCAATTTTAACCAAATATGAATAATATATAATTTCTTACCAAATTATTTTTTGTGGAAAGTGATGTTTTGGTGTGTGATTTTCATGTTTTTATTTTTGATATTGAGGAAGTCATTGTGGGAATTTGATGTTGTGAAGGAGGAGGGCTAGTGGTAATGATACATGATGTGGGTTATGCATGATAGGAGGGCTATAATTTATCTCAGTTGGTTTCTATTTCTGGTTTGATTTGTTTTTCAGGGCAGTGGTGCAGCGGAAGTAGAAATATTTTTTCTGGGCAGCTTTTAGTGGCGGTTTTAACCGCCGCGACCTTTATATGGGTGGTAGTTTAAACCGCCGCTAAACTGTGAAAACTACCGCTAAAAATAAATTTTTTCTTACGTTTAGCGGCGGTTTTAACCGCCAATACATAGCCGAATCGTTGCTGCCTCGTTCCACGATAGTTCTTGTGACTTCGGTGGTGGTTTTATAGCCGCGGAATATGAGTTTATTATAGGTGGTTATAACCTCCATGAATATATTGATATCCAAGGATTTTGAAAACCACCGCTAAATTCTGGAAAACCGATGTGAAATGAGGTAGCTACGATGCTTTCCTTAAACCTCCGCGAAATGGAAAAAACTGCCATGAATAGATTGGCGATGCCGTATTAGGCGGCGATTTCTGTAAACTGCTGCCAAACCATGTCACGGCAGTTTAAACCGTCGTGAAACGCAAAAAAAACCGCCACTAAACAGATATTCTGTTGTAGTGGCATTTCATAAAGCACCTAAATTATATGCACTAATTTCCACTAATCTGAGGGTGGAATGATGTCCTTATAAGAACCTATATACTTAATAATATTTACATGATCTTACCGAATTGTTACATAACCCATGAATCCCTATCTAAAATAATATTCAAGGGATCCTATGATGTTATAATGTCTTATAGATATTCAACCTCCCAAACTCATCCACTGAGAAGGTGTCCCTAATCGGTAGGATCATAGCACCCTTTATAATCATGTTACCAATAACCGACATAGCTTCACTACCTCGAGGTGAGCTCAGAAAACCAGTCATCTAATAATCCCATTTCCACTTCAGATTAGGTTACTACTATAAAATCCCCACAGTTTATTAATTTTATTCCTTCACATACTGTGAGGTGGGACTCCTTCTAACAAACCAGCTACCAAACATTTTATACCCAATCACATGTACTGAAGGCATAATTCTAGATACCTATTTGTGATTCTGGGATGTACTTCCCAAAATAATGCATAAAAATGTTTAATAGTCTCCTTGAATATATCAAATGGAAAAAACTACACCATGTATATGCATGATCTCATCCATGCCCACATTTCGACCAGCTAGTGGGACCTCACCAGCCACACTCCCCTATAGAACTAGGCCCTTAGAATCTAATAGTTGCCTCCTCCTCAAAATATCCATAAGTTTATAGGGAACAACTATTTTGTAAATAAAACTATTACCTTTTCCTTAAATCGCCTCCAATTGAATCTATAATATAAAATCTAGAAGTCTCTACTTTCTTTGTCCACATGAACTATGTGTATTTGAGTCCACATGCTATGTGAATGGGCTACAACATTGCACTTTATTGGAATATTGGATTGCTAATTTTCAAATGATTGTAGGTATTCAATACACATTCACTACCTAGGATTTAAATCACACTCTATAAATATATGGTTGATGTTTTTTATCTACATCAGACCAAAAAATGCTATCGTAGTATGTAACATGATCTATATCAAAAATAATGACCAACTTGAGCCTACCCAAGATCATATGTTGGGTAATTCCTCTCATGTGGACTGTACTAAAAAGACTCATCTGCCACTAATCTCTCTCCCAACATCAAAACAAAACGTATCCTGGTACCTAATGCATCATACTATACTGTATATCTTCTACCCGGATCTGGAAGACTCATGAATTTCTCTGAATTCAATCTAGAATTTATCTCCTAAAATTTTTGATACTAGTATTATGTTAAAAAAAAACATAACACCCTTCATAGTCAAGAAAGAAAAGGCACTACTGGTCATGGGAATCCTATATTAATGACCTATAATAACCATCATACCCAAAGAAACTTTTTCTTTCAAATATATTCCTACTTTGGTTCAATGAAGCTATAGCTCTCACTTTCTCTAGTTCAACTGGTACTTCTGTATATTAGATAGTACGACCAATGAAGTGAATCTTATACATCATGAAGTGGCACTTTGTGAGAAAAGAATAAAACTAATTATTTATCTATTTATCTAAAATGGTCTAATGATATAGGTACTTCTGTTGTCGACTATGTGAATACCCAAGGATATCATCAACAAAAACCACCACAAACAAATCATGATAAAGCTGGAAAACTCATATCATCAGCACTAAGAAACCCACTAGAGCATTCATGAGACAGAGTAACCTTAAAAAATACCCATATAGACCGTAAATTCTATGAAAATATGTACGAGGTGTGTATGCATATTTTTCATTCACATAATGATATTCATATCTCAAATAAATTATCGGGAAAAAATGAGAACCTAAATGCTGATAAAAATGTTCATCTATACATGGAAAGTCATATTAGTTCTTGAATTTTAATTGGTTAAATTTTTGGCAATCCAGACATATCATATGTGTATCATCCCTCTTTTTGGAAAATGGGCTAGATAACCCCATGGATAAATAATGGTTCGAATAAACCACCTTTCCTCCAAAAACTCAAGCTATCTCTTGATCTTCATTAAATCTATAGTAACCAACATATTAAGAGGAATGAATACTTGTAAATCTCTAAGAAATAGTATGATAAAGGACTCAACCTATCATTTTGGAGGTAAACTATAATATTCATCCTGGAAGACATCCCTTAAATGATCGACTACTGTAGGATATCAACCTCATGCATTCCATGATCATTGAGATATAAACTAGAAATATAGGCCTTCATCACACCAACTTGACACAACTTTGGTCGATCTCACCTCATCATAACATCCCATTAACATTTGTTAATAAAAACTTTAACCTATGGTGGTATAATTTTCACCATATGGAAAAATAAATCAATAAGAACTCGATAGAAAACCAGGCAGTCCATCCTATGTATGAAAAAAACCTATCATATAATTGGAAGAATGATTCCAAAATGATGTTTAACCCACCAATCTAAAGGTGGAAATCTCTACACTGACGTACAATCTCTATTTGGACATGAATCAGAGGATCATGTGTTATGAATCCATCTGAAAACTGAATATCAATCCATGAGATCTCCACCACAAGTACAGATAAAAAACATTTTGATGATCCTATCTTATAATCAAAATATACAATAATAGAGGAAAAATATATTGTAACACTCACTATAGATAGAATGAAAATCTTCTACCCATGGGTAGGTTGTACACAATATATTTCTCTTAAACGGATTCCTTATGACACAACCTCATTACCTAGAGTAGGTATAATCTTTAGTCTCGGAACACCATCTACCTAGATAACTCATCCACAACAACCATCTCGACCTAAAATATTTATATTTCTCTATCTTATAGCCTGACATGGTGGTGTGAATCCTACGTAGGATCCTATATTTGTAGATAATCCCTTTTACTAACTACTAGAGGGTAAAACCTAATAAAATTTACATGTCCCATCATTCAAAAAGATTGGATCTCGACAGGGTCTTGATCACACTAATTTCTCACCAGTGCTCACATTTCATACTGTTAAGTGAAAGATGCACTACCAGAATTAGTATTCTAGCTTGTAATTATCTAATTGTATGCCTCAAAATATCTCTTCCAACCAATGAATGTTGAACCACTTTTTCGAGAGTTTGAACATCCAACTCAAAACCCCTAGCTTGAATCAGGTTTCATTCTATAATTATTGCCTCAGTCGCAATAATATTGATCATTTTAATCCTCAACAAGTTGATATGATATTGAAGAAAATATTTTAGTCCTTCATTGACGTATCTCACCCTTAGGGATTCAACAACAAGATATATCAGTGAAAAATGTTTCAACTCTGCAAAGCCTTTCTAATTTCCATAACATTCATCAAGTCCTACTCCAAAAAAATAAACTCACTATCCCTCTCTACATTCAATGTCACGGGGTAATATAAGCTTTACGTTTTATAAATCAATCCAGGTGAAGAGGTACATTCAAACTCTCATGAAAGTCAGTAATCTACTCAAATAGTGAATGAAAGTGCTCTCATTGATGAATGGAAGAGGTGAACATATTTTTGAGTCATGATTCATGGGTAGAGGCAGGTTGAGGATGTATAGAGGCTATTTTCCCTCTTCCCATTCTCATTACTCAACTCTAATAGTGTTGGACAGATTGGAGGACAGAATGACCACAATATGTTGAATTACCGAGGATCACAAGAGTTTGAAGTACAGAAAGGTCCATGAAGTCAATGAAATCATGGGGTCACCACCATAGGATGATGTACCGAGTGGTATAGGGATAGGCTAGAGCATAGAATGAATTTTTAGTAGGCCCAGCTAATGAGGTTATTATGATGACTGATTCTGTAGGTCTTTATAGAGTACCCTTTTTGAATCCCTTGAATGGCCTTGGTGCCAAGGCAGAAGGATAGTTGGTCTTGGGGTATTGGAAAAAATGGAGAAAATATGTGAAAGTTGTAAGAAAAATATAATGGTCAATGCAACCATAAATTTCAATAGCCGTCCTGGTACTTGATTAGTAACTCGGGACAACACCGAACTACATAGTCAAATCACAAGGGTGATCCTAGATTAGAAGGAACACTAGCGATATGCTTAACACATGAAATTAAAATTTTCATTGAACCCATAGCTTATTCATAATAATAGAATGTTTTTCCTGGCCAGATGACTCACCAGGTCCCCACTGTGATACATGAAGTATCCCAGTGAGTGCCTTGGACAATGGGGACAAAATCTGGAACATGACCTGGAACACGCTGGGCGAACGGGTGTGTAAAACATGGGCTCGAGCACATCTTCCAAATAGTGCGGTTGATAGAAAATAACAATAAATTTGTTTTCACTATTTGTGTAGCCTTTTTCATATTAGGTTGTTGGTAAATGAATAGTGGGCCAATCTATTGATGCATTTCTGGTCTTTTCAGATGAGTATCCATAATGGGAATGAGAAGGAGAGACTCTGGTTTGGGGATGAAGTAGTGGGGAATGTTGGAAAATGGATCGACGACCGATCCAACAATTTAGTTTGAGTGAACTGACAGGAGAGATACAATTGTAGAGCTTTTTGAATTGACTGGCCTGATAACGATCATTATAGAACATGGTTCGAATCCCCATTCAACACTATGCCAGCAACAACAGTAAGAATGGGGAAAAGTCTTCTTCGGAATGAATGGGCGTCAAGGGCATGTGGGTGGTGGTCGAGTGGTGGGATTTTCTATTTCCTGACTTGATAAAATAAGTTCAACCCCAATACCACTAGAGTCACCTGAGTCGAGTGGAATTTCTCATTGGAGAGGGGTCAAATTCGGATATCGAAGATGGAACACCAATGAAGCGACGACAACTCTATTGGGAAGAATAGATGCTAATTTTCTTATAACAGCATGGAGAGAGAATGAGATTAGATACCCCATTATTCCTAATAGTAAACCATGACGTCATCCCTCATAGTGTAGCTCTAGAATTCTTGGAACACTCTTCCTGGGAAGTATGGTCATACAAAAACTCAAAGGAATTGACGGGGGCAAGATCAAGTAGGTGAGCATGTGGTTTAATTTGATACAAACTGTATCACCTTACCTGAATGAGTAGGAACAATCACCCCTTGGTAGAAACAGATGCAATGGGGCCTATGGTGTATTGTCTTCTTTAAAATAGTGTTCACATCAGTTTTGTATGGTTGTTGTCAGTATGTCTCGTGAGATTGAAATGGGTCTTCTGAAAATGAGCTCAATCCCACCTATTATACTGTCGCTAAGACATGCCAGTCATTCCAATGACTCTATATACTGGTACTAATATATATTATTCAGCATCTAAAACTAGTATAGATATATATTATAAGGTCCATCCACTATTTCATGGAATATGGGGTTCATGGTCCTTGCAAAGTACACCATGGAAGGTGTGTGCTAAGTACTCTACTCTAATAGTCTCTTCAGAATTAGTACTCTACTATAATAGTGTTGGTATGATACAGAATCAATTGAGTAGTGGTGGAGTTGGTGGTGGACTTTATATTCTTGAATACTCGACCATGAAGCAATAGTGGAATGAACTGGAATATATGGCATATTCATGGAGTTGTGGTTGAGATGATTTGGCTCTTTGGTGTGGGGGGAATAATTCATGGGATGGCATTATAATGACTTAGGACTTCCACTCAAAAAAGATGTAGGTGGTGGGATGAAGTCAAGTATGCATGGCCTAATGGTTGGGGTGACACACGTGATATTAATAGTGGTCCATGACAATGGGAATCATGGTTGAATGGCTGAGCCAACCCGGTTCAACATCAAGGAGGATACCACAATCAGTCTTTCGTATTATTCTCTGCAATGAGAACATGATGTTTGAATATCTAGTGATCATGGATCAGCATGCCGCTGTGAATCGTTACCCTGGCCCTACACACACCACTCGTCACACCCCTTTTCTAGTCACTCATATATATAGTTATTTTGCTGATACTAGTTTATTATTGTTTTGTTATGTACGAGAGGTTAATATCAGAACTGACCCTAGAGAGGTGATCCAGATGGTTCTGATATATATTGACCTAGAGACGAATCGGTAAAAATCATTCAATATATATCACTACTAGACCATTCTTCTATAGAATCCCTGGTCCCATGCGCCTACTCAAAACGTTTAGGGGTAGCCACCAAGAAGAATGAAATCCTTAAGGGGACCAACCTTTCAATTCATTCAGAGAATGAATGATACTCTAACTAAAAATGTAAGAGCAGAAATCTAAATGATGAGGAGGATTTTGAAGAGAATTGAACATCCCAATTATACGATCTCGGACTCTCAAAACTCTATCATCTTGATCTATGAGAAAATTCTTCATGAAGGGTCATATCATAGGGTTGGAATCAAAGGACTCGGGACCCACTAGTACTAATATATATTCCGAGAACAAACAATATAAAATTTCTTGGTTGGTTAGAGTGAAGAAAGAAGGGACTATTATCTCACACCTAAGAGCTCACTAGCATCTTATGAATGCTTAGGAGAACAACCAAACAATAAAGGACGCAGAGAAAACCCAAACAACATGGGAGAGCTATACATTCTATGAGGATATAATGGTGATCAAAATGAATTCAAATGAAGAGAATCAACTTGATAACTACTTCTATAGTGGTGGCCTTACTCCATTTTTTATATGGAAGATTGCCTAAACACAAACTAAGAGAATAAAAAGGGTAACCAATTCCTTCATCTCGTTGCTATGGGTTCGAGTCAGCAGGGATAGGTGGATGGTTTTACATGAGTTGAAGACCCAGTCCTAGTGTTATAGATTCACTCAATGGAGATTCACCTATGCTTCAATAACTTGGGAATGTTCGACTGGTGTATCGCCTTCCATCCATTATTGGGAAAACTGGGTTATACCTACCTCACCTCTATTGGGCATTGGAATGAGTGTTTTAGCTTCCTAGATGAAATGAATGGATATGAGACATTTTAGGTCAACATTTGTAAAACTCCAAAGATCAAGTGGATTCAGTTATGGAAGGGATGAGGAATATCTGTATAAGCAGTGTTTACAGAGAAATTAGGGGAAACCAGGATTTAGTGGTGACTTCTCACTCACCGGATGGAATCAATATGGTGTAAATTTTTTCAAAAGAGACTTTTAGTATTGGGATCATGACCCAGTAAACTATTAGAATATAATATTTTGACCAAGGTAATAGTTTGAAAAAATATATGGTTGGCATGCATTCTACCCAAACTCAACCACAAGCCTCTGTTATATACACAAAGAGCACCAATACATGGATAATAATACAAAAGAGAGAGGGGACCCATAGGGTTTTGGATAAAGGTAAGAAGAGAGAGACCCGACATGATGTTCAGATCATAGATTTTGAGGAACGACACCCAAAAAAGTTAATGAGGGAGTCTAAGGACTGAACTATACTGGAATGATCAGTAGAGGCCACTAAGAAACCCCATGGGAATACATGATATTAGTCTGTAGAACTGACATGGGATTGCGAAACCACAGATCAGAACCCAATTTATAAGATATGCTACTCGAAGAAAGAAGACTCAAGACTCATAAGAATAGCTCTTTTAGAAAATTAATTGGGAGAATGTGGAAGGGAGAAGAGCTATCAATTGAACAAAAATCCCTCTTAATGTTGAGACTCTATGGTAATCTTAACCATTTATGGAGGGTATAATATTTTAGTACATCATGTACGATATATGCATAGTGATTTGTTCCCTTCCAACAGTAGCTCCTCTAGACGTTCCTCAACTAGGAAGGATGTGAAAAGCACTACACCTGAGTTTGAGTGGTTATTTGATCAGATATATGCTGAATACACATAGTTGGTGGGGAGAAGAGTGAGCCAATAACCTCCTGAATGGACGGTGCCCAGCCTTGGTTTTTTAGTGATTCCCGATGATCGGATTGATAGTACGAACATTCTAATAGGAGAATTTTATGATGTAATGTTAAATGAACAAAATTATTGGTTATTCATGGATATTTTTCATTTTATCGATTTGATAATCTACGCCATCTAGAATGAAGGGAAATTGTGAATTTTTCTTCACAACTCCAAGACGTCTTGGAGTATCGGAGTTTTCTAGCGAGCTATACTAAACAGGTGCTCCCAATTGCATTTGATTTTCCACCAGAACCACTCCAACTAGAGCACTAATGAACTACCTTGTTCTCCAAGATCCGTGTTCATTTATTAATCAGCCACATCTCCCCTATATGTTTTCTATTGGACACCGAGTGTCGGGTGCGTTCCCTGAAATTAGGATAGTGGTGGTTTATCATGATTAGAAATTAAGGACTATCTTCCTGAACCTTTAAAAAGGTGATACTATATATATATATATATACTGAGTTCAAAACTATTCTACTTCACTCTATTCGGTTTAGTTTGGTTTGGTTTGGTTTAGAAAGGGTCAGATATATGTTACTTGACCCTATATATTTTTTCCCTATCAGGTGCCAAATTGTGGAAATACCATGTTTTAATCGTGTCATTCCCGACCATGCATGATAGTCATTAGACATTGAATCTAAAAACACATCCGGCCTCGACCCCTCAGATGGATTATGATGAGTTTCATTTATTATCATAGAAGGTCCAATCTCTCAAAAGAATGGGTCATAAATCTTCAGAATGATTCATGGGAGTCAAAACAACCCATTATATTGAACTAAAAAGTATATTAGATATTAGAATGCACATATTGGACACAATACCCACCCAAATGGTGGAACAAAATAGTCTATTCTTGGGCTATGGGTATGGCATTGCACGTGTATCTAGGTTGCATCAATTGTAAGGTGGTGAAATTGTCCAGTTTCATAGCAGTGTTAAAGGCCTAATCTGGAGCCCAATATTGTCTGTATAGTGGTGTTAGGGATGGATAACACCATGAAAAAATTAGATCAGTTCACATGAACCGGTTTGATCATGGATGTTCCCTTAGGGATGTACCAACTGGGTCGTGTTGTTGAAACTTTGGGTGTTACAATTTTCAATACCTCAATCGTGCACTCGGAATTGGACAGTAGAAGTGTCAAACTGAAGGGTAAGGGCATTATCAGACATCAATTTGTCCACGATCCAATATAGACTGGTCTCAATGGGGGTGGATAGTCGGATGCCTTTTGGTCATGGGAAACATGAAATCATTATTGGGGACTGACAAATAGGAATACCTAGCATTGGGGTCAATACCATGATTTCCCAAAAGCATGTGAATGCCACTACATGAGAACAGTGTATGATCTATTGTTTCTATGTAGCTATAGGACAGAAACACACAATGGTTTCACAATTCGTTTAATTACCCTCAAACGCTTTCAACACAAGGTATTCCATTCTAGTGGATTCTACCACTACAGAACCTGCTCCACTTCAATTTCCTTGACCATATTATGGGTGTGCAATGGGGGAATATTTATATGATCATGGAATGAACGATGTGATCATATATGATGATCTTTCAAAACAGGCAGTGGAGTATCAACAAATGACATTATTGTTACGCCAAAAACCCGGCTGTGAGGAATTCCCAGTTATGTTTTCTATTTATATTCACGTTTATTAGAATGAGAATCTAAAGGATCGGACACTACCGTCATAGGTATCTTGAACTCCCTTCCCATTATGGAAACACAAGCGGGATACATCTCGGCCTATACTCCTGCCAATTTGATCCCAACTACTGATGGTCAAATCTGTTCAGACACAGAGCTCTTTTATCAATGTATGCACCCATAAATCAACGTTGTCTTATCAGTTAATTAAGTTGGCTCATATTCTCAGGTGAAATATATGAAACAATTATGCGGTACATCAAAACTAGAGTTGGCACAATATCTAGAATTGGAAGCCCTTTCTCTATTTGGTTCAGACCTGGATGAAGCGACTCAGGCTATTCGCAACCAAGGTTCCCAACTTTTCAAAGTTCAAAAAAAAAATACATCATCCACTAGCTCGTGAACAAAAAATACAGGTACTATATGCAGCAGTCAACGGTTTCATTGATTTAATTCATGTTGATCAAACAGCACAATATGATATAGAAAACACACACCGCCTTAATGATGGATGACCTTTAAATCTGGACTGACTTTCTAGGTTTGCACATGAGGTAAAGAAGGAAACTAATCACTTATTATTATGAAATCACTTCATTAATCGACTAGCTTGATATAATACAGTAGGAAAGGTCTTGTTCGTTAAACCGTTTGGCTTTGTGACTCACTGGTGGAAGCTACCTAACTATATAGAGTAGAGTAATTGGAAACTGGATAGCTCTATCTCTAGGTATAGTGCTGTAGTGAATGATCTGGTACTCAAGGAAGGATTTTTCTTTCTCAGTTAAAGGATAACTACCACATCTACTACCTATATTATATTGACTATGATGATATGAAATCTACTACCTATTTTATACTTATTAAGGACCAGTTCAAGGTTTCTTCTCTCTATACTATTCTAATAGTGATTACTCTACTCTAATAGTACCTCCATCTCTCATTGATGTCCACTATCTATATTATAGTAACCTGATGACATAGTGAATTCAAGGGTCAGTGAAACAACTGAAAAAATTCGAGATGGGTTCTGCGCGTTCTCTGAATAATAATGCTCAACAGGGAGGGAATACGAAGGTGGTGATTCAGTACTTTATTCTAATAGTTTGGAATTATGAAACTATTAGAGTAAATTACTGACAGGATGCGAGTAATGTGATTGATTGTGATGGGTGTAGAAGACTTGAGGGTGATTGGACCAAAAATTTACCACTGAATGATTCAACATAGAGAGAAAAACCATGTGGGTTTCAAGGTTCTAAACCCTTATATATAATATATCAGTAGAACCTTACTGAATAGGGTGAAGTAGCTGAGTTCTAAATCCTTGATATATCAGTAGCACCAATCTAGAGGGCTAGGAATCATAAGAGATGTTTAGGATGAGAAACTTCTTCCCCTTACCCTAAGGTGTATGATCTTTCAGAACCTCAGAGTGAGGCTCAAAGTATCACCTCTTTAGGGAAAAAATTAATAGAGTACGGACCCCCATCTAATTTCTTTGAACAAGAAATTTTCTCCCAAACCCCGAGTGATATATTGGGAAGTTCCCCTAGCTGTCTCACCTCTTGAACTACTTCAAATTCTTACCCGTAGAATGGTTTAGATCAATGGTATAATATAGGTAGTAGACATATTTTGTACTATAATGTCCCTGACAATAATATCTTTCCTTTATATATCGAATAATCCTACAAGACTGAACTAGATAAATTAGCCCTAGACTGACGGTATAATATAGATAGTAGAATTTCTTTGATGCACTTGAAGAGGCATCAAAGGATTTCTTCTTTACTGGCTATAATTTAACAATTGAATCACTTATAGTTTTTCGATTCCTTCCTTTAGAACTAAAATGGTTCAAGAGGAGTAGGACTTGAACCCTCAATGGTTGTACCGAAAAAAAGAAACCCGGTCACTCTCTCTAACCCATATTCTATAGATTACATCACTTCCTCTATCCATTACACTCTGAAACTAGGGTTATAACTTACTCATACTATAAAAAGGAAGAAAAGAAATCCTAAGGACATGAATAGGGTGGAAAAGGCCCTTTTAAACTATATAGGGTCATGTACCATAGATATGACCCTTTCTAACCCTTAGATATAAAGTATTCAAGACTCGAACATGGCCCTTTCTTATAAAACAAGTTATGGTTCTAAACCCTTATATATTAGTAGAACCTTTAGGGTATGGATAGGTTTGTAAAAAACCTCTTATATCCATGGAACCTATTACCCCCAAGGGATCACACAATTCACAACTATGGAAAAGAAAGTCCTACTGAATACTTATAGAATATTTTTTATGCATGGAAATTGGAAGATATCTAGCTTTTAGCGACCACATATTTTTAAGGTATGTGATTCTTATAAGCTGTATAGACAATTATATAACTAGATATTGAGAAGCTATAGACATGTATTCTAGAATATAAGGAATCCTAACTATTTAATGAAAATAATGGAAACTTTCTTAGAAAAACACCCAAATAGACACTATTAGAAGAGTACAGACTAGTTTAGTTGATCTGTTTCAATATCTTGGTCTTAGTATGAATACAAAGAACTTAAAAAGTAATCTAGATAAGCTATCGAGAATAGATACTACAATGATCTATTATCTCACTCTCCATATCCCTTTCAAGAAATCAATTTCTACGAGACACACGATTAGATGTGTACTGATGTTTAACATGCATATATGATATTTTATTAGAGTATTCTCCATATCCATTCTGGGTTCAGTTACATCCTGTTCGTTCAATCTCTGTCTTTCTTGAGAAAGAAAGAGGAAATTTGGCAGTTTCAATAGAAGTTACAAGACTCTTTCCTATCTATTTATATTTCTAAGAATAGACATGGTTGTCAAAGAAATTGAATGATCAGATCCTGTGATACCTCATTTGAATAGGTCTCTCTTCATCTTGTTGATTTTACATGGGATGGAACGGGCTAATCCATGATATCAAGTACAAACTCATTATCAGAGTTTTGTGGAACTTTGAATCAATCAATCAAATGGGAAGAATCTGACCCATGTCTGGGACTGACTCTCCCTTTTGTACCTCAACTTCTTAAACTTCCATAGAGTCGAGATTGTCATATAGTCATGTCAAATAGGCAGATGAGATGGAATGTCAATGAATCATCACATGGAAAGAGGAACCAAAACCAAAGGGAGATTGAGCTTCCCAACTATTTAGAAGTGTACATATCCCAATATCTCTATGATCCCTTAACATAATGAACCCTAATATTCCTGAATCCCCCTCTATGCGTAGATGAGAATGCTCGAAGTCGGACAACAATTGTTTTTCTCCCTCAACCCGTGTCAGCTTCATCCTTTTTCTCCTCCTTGATTCTTCCTTTTTGATTAGTTCCAAACCACTAATGAACAACTAAAGTGATGGGAAGGAATGTCACAAATTGAAGCATCAAACTTCACCTAAGTCATCCCATTCAGGTACTCTTCTAATAGTGGTACTGAAATGAATGAAAAAACGAATAAACTACAACCTTCGTACAGAAACTCTAAAGATATTGCTTATTGAGTCTTATCAATTATCTTTTTGTATTAATTACCCTGAAGACATTCTCTAATAAATATTATATATATTTTTAGTGGGTGTTCCACCAAAAAATAGAAGGCGGGAGCCTTCGAACCTAGATATGCTAGCATAAAAACTCTCTTATACTAAAATAGGTAGACATCACACCAACCCAATCTCAATAAAGATGTGAAGCACCTGTGTACTCAGATGTCCTTTCGGCTAGGTAATGTTCCTATACAGTTTAGAGTAGAGTACTAATGCTTATATCAATTATATAAGTCTTTCACTATTCTCTTATGAAATTTATAGTTTGATCGAGTTAGTACTATTTTAATAGTTGTAATTAGAAGAGTATCTATTAGTGCTTGCGCTAAAGCTACATACTTGTTAGTGTTCTGTATAATATAGGTTATAGAACAAAATATTATAACTGGTGACATCCTATATAGTTTTTGGAGCCCCCCTCATGTCATATTATTAGGATTTCAAAAGTTTTGTTCTGGACAGAGGGAAAACCCCCTGCTGATCTGAGTAAATCAATGGCCTACCAAGTAGCATGTTAAAGGCTGATGTGATATCCATGAACTACTACATATATAACATTATTCAATGTAGATTTCAAGAGATTTTATGCGAATTCCATCATCATTACTCTTAAAATAGTGATCTATATGTAGGTTTTCATCATTTGAGGCTAATCTATAGGTATTTTGTAACGTCGCACCCTTGGGAAAATAGGAGGAACAACATCCAGGCCTTACCAGGTCGGGACATTCAGTGAGGACCAGTTCTTCCCCTAATTGTGGAAGACTGGACATTATCAACTCTCACTAGAACCATTCTTTTGATTCCTCTTGTTCATCTATTCAGGATGGGTTTTCGCACATACATGAAGAAAAGTAAAGAGTAGACCTGATATTAAGGTGTCAAGGCAATAAGGCCACAAGTGGAAGAAACCTGGTCATTCAGTTGACTCTTCCAGTCCATTCGTGTTGTAATTTTAGTCATTCATTATCCTTATTAGTGTATAATATAGGTCTTAGGACCGGTTTGATATACTATTGGATTTGAACCAATAAATATCTTCATATGAAAGTGATACTCTAACCACTGAGTCAAGTGTGTCAAGGTGAGTCAACTTAGAGAAACATGTACTCTTCTATCACCATATATATGAGTACCATATATATCCGTGCAACCTAATTTACCCTTAGTATACATGGGGGGAGTGCTAATAAAGAGAAAGTGTTATCACTATATGAAATGAAGCAGCAAATAGCACACAAAGATCAACAATTTTGAGAATGTGGTGGTCGTATGTCTTAATATAAGTGAATTATGATTCATGCTCTGCTACATTTTTTTCACTCCCCAATCTCCACCATAACAAAATGTTTCCACTATATCTCCGGAGTAGTCCAATGTATAATGTAACCTGACTGATTAGGTACGTTCTATAGATATTAGTATATGCTGCTAAAATCAATGGGATTAAAGGGTTATGATATTTTCCAAACTGTTCAATATTAGAGTAGAGTAAGGATTGTGGCACCCCTACTACTCTTATTGATTGGGTACTTCTTTCTACTCCATTATTGGTTGACTTTATGGTCGGGTGCTAGTGGGTCGAAAGGGTATCACGATATGAAATTGTCTATGAGCCGGGGCTGATACGATCCCCATGATCGAAGAGTCCCCCAACCACCTATAGGTGAATGAGGGGAGTGTGATGCGGTTCGGAGTGTATGGAAGATGGAACATGAACTAAAAAAAATTCTATGATTACAGTGTCACCAATATGCCAAAGGGTACATGTTCAAGTTGCTTCCAGGTGGTTCCCCTTTGATCCATGACATTGCCATAAGTAGTCTCTTGGCATCCGGTGTATAGTGGGAGTCCCCAAAAGGTACCTGTTGAGAGTTTTTTTGGGTCTACTACCTATATAATATTGAGTATAAACATACCATCACAAGTACTCTTCTATTAGTGTCATAGAGTCCATCAATTTCAGCCACACAAAATAAATTATGTAGGTCGACTCACTCAATTCAAGTTGTGGGAGAAGGACTATTAGAGTAGAGTACTGAATGCACTCATTGGTGGTTTCACTATGCTATAAATGGTGTCGTCAACTTCCAGGGATTGTTCAAAATAGAGAACTGACCATCTTCCAAAGGAAACTACTATCAAGATTGTGGCATATGAAGAGAGATAATTGGAAACAAGATATCAAATGATCTACAAATAGTACATCCATGATAAAAACTACTACACGCGAAAAAACACACCTAACTAGTTGAGTCGTATTGGTAGTCCAGTTGAAATTCCTTCACCATTCCCCCATTCGGAAAAAAGGTGCATCGATGACTATCCAATGGCATCAAAAGAAAGAAACTAGATTGTAAGTGTTTCTGGTTCCTTTCCGGTTTTGTGGTTCCATTCTGCAGGCAAGACATCATGTCAAAAACCACGTATTGGTGAATGGGTATCGAATCAAGAATCCATTTCAGCATATTGGTCTAGGAGATATCATATATAGTTTAGCTCAAGTTGAATTGACCATCTAGAGAGCCACCTATTATCAATTTGATGTGTAAATCATAGGATTGGTACTCATTGATAGTGTGGGGCCACACCCCCATTTCCACTATTCTAGCACCATCACTTAACGGTCTAGGAAACTCAAAAAAATTTGGGGTGTCCATCACATTATATATTGTTTACGATTGGACAGTTTAAGTCTGCATACTTCCTTCTGACCATCCAACAATCCACCTTTGAGATCCGAAACACCTTATTGCTTTATAGTCATTTCGTTCGCAGTTCAACGCTGCAACTTCAGTACACTATGATGTTTTTCTTCTACTAAGAATATTTATAACAACCAACCCCACTACACCTTTGTTCAAAATATCCTCCCACCACCAATGATTATGAATATGGATACATGAACTAAACTTACATCATTCTCACAACCCAACCTCCACTGTAGACTCTTTTTGAATCACATCCCCCCATTTACTCTCAACTAAATACCATTTTCCATTTTTTTCATCAGAGTTGAATTATATAACTCCTATTGTTGTGGTATGATGAACCCCCATTAAAAAAATGAAAATACAGTCTCTGAAGGTTCTAAAAGGTCATACAGCATACCGAATAGGGTGAAGTAGCCGAGTTATAAACCCTTTTATATTTAGTAGCATCCCATTATGGAGGGTTAGGATTTCAAAATAAGCAATGTGGAGCTAGAGTTGAATCTATTATAGGAGTCATATGGTAGGATCTTTGGATAGAATGACTGGCATAAGCTGATGAACCAACTTCTACCACTGGCAATCTAATTTAGACAATTCCTAACTATAGTTGAAGAATAAAATCATTGCTCGACATATTTTGAATGGGAATCTTATATCTGGTAAGAATGGGCTAGTTAGATACTTTAAGTAGAGAAGAAATAGATCAATCGACCCATAGAAATAAGGAGGTTCCAAAATTCACTTTGTTTGACAAGAAAATACACTGTTAGACTGGGTCCAACATTCCTTTAGGTTAGGAATGAGAGTTTGAAACTGCTCAATCTGTGGGGTAGGGAGGTCTTCACACATCCTCTTCCCATTCATTAAAGGGTACTAAGAAGAAATGAGGAAATTAGCATACATGAACACTTCTATATAATTAATCTCTTGAAAATGAACTTCTTAAGGTTATACCGTATTCCAGGATAGGGTAAATAGAAGATCTCGACTAGTAGTCTGAGGAGAGGATATTTTCTACGCTAGGAATACGCCTCTAGGTAAGAAACACGTATTGGGGTTTTAAACATAGATTTGAATTTCAAGTAAAAAGGGGATTACCTGAATGCTGGTACTAATATATATTTCATGTAGCAAACAGGATTGATTCCACTTCCTTTCTAATAAGTACATTACTTTTATCTCTTTAGATTCTGAACTCTATGAGGAGATGACAAAAGTTAAAAGAAGATTCCGGGCATGTCGATGTAGTTGATCATATAGTATCTGAGAGAGTTTCTGGCCTCGTACTGATATATTATGGAAGTTGATTCCCCTGTATTGGATAGAAAAAACTTCTATAATGAAGATTCGTATCTATCTGTTTGATACAGACTAGTCGTGTAATAGAACCAAAGGTTTCATGAATATAAAGTCCAATAGTGTGTCTGTTAATAATAAAATCAATAAACAAGGATCTTTTCCTAAACCTGGGAGGTAATACTAAATATATATGGGTTTAGAACTCATCTACTTCACCTTATTCAGTAAGGTTTGTTTGGGTTTGGTTTGGTTTAGAAAGGTGCTACTAATATATCAAGGGTATAGATTGCAGCTAATTTACCCTATTCAGTAAAGGGATACATATTTTGAGACCTTTTACGGTGGGTGAGGATCTAAAAGATCTAGACCACCATTTTAGGGATGTTCAAGAATGATGGAGAGCTAGCGAGAAAATCAGATATTCAATGAGCTGTATAGTCATGGTACATCAGTGGAATGTCATGGAATATGCATCGATTGTATCCAGGAACCCGGTACTAAGGGGTAGGTATGTGATCCTATGAAACAGGTCATGTTAACGCAATATAAGAAAAAGTTATTTTATCAACACAAAAAGGCCAACACCATGAAAGTAGTGGCGAAGGCCGGGAACATCATGCTTGTGGGATGGAAGGATCAATACTCTACTCCAATTTTCCAATATCAGTTATCTTCTAATAGTGAGAACTCTAATATGATAGTGCAATTGATGACCATGAATCTCAAAAACCATGCCAATAGATGGTGATCAATTGAATGACTTTTACACCAGGTGGTGTGCCAGTACCAATACGCCCCATTGTGCCATCTACCAAATGTAATTTCTAGACTGCCAGATGCATAAAAAGATGAGGTGTTCTGCAGTGAAACAAGTTGGACTATTGGATTTGAGTACTGAATATATATTTTCCTGTGTAATGGATGGGGTGGTATGGAAATGGGTCCTTGGATTATCATAGATATGGAATGGTGGTGAATCTCTATATCAAGCTACATTTTTTTCAAGAATACCTTGAGTTACGAACCATACCTATCGGGTAAAACCTGAGAGGTACGGTCGCAAATGCATCATGCCAATAATCCTGTCAATGTTCCCTTCAAAAAGATTTATGTTAAACTCCTGATGGTCGGTTTCGATCTCATAAATACATATCTTGGATATTGGAATATGTTTTGGAGGGTTCATGGACAGGTGGTTTGGTACAATGTGGTTGGGATCGATTGGACTCTCTCTTTCCAGCTACCTTGAGGCTTCTCGGACTCAGGATCTCTTCTAATAGTGAGTATTTTACACTAAAAGTGACCCAATTTACAATATATATTAGTATCATTTCTAGTAGAAAAGTCGACCCACTTTTTTCAATTGGTGATAGTAGCCACAATTAAAGTAGAGTACTAACGGTTGTTGTTTTATTGGTAGTTCAATGATGGATTGATTGAGTTGGCTGCTCAAATATTCAATACTATTAGTGTAGGGTACACTTGGTGCCCTTCAGAAAAAATGGTGTTGCATTGGCGTTCTACCCCTCTATGTGTGCGATTGGGTGGTGTGGTAAACATCATGGAGGATGGCTAGCTGAGGGGTTTAAAACCTCACAAGGTTTATGGTTGAGTCTTAATAGTAGCTCTTAGTAGTTAGCTAGCGAAGAATAATCGCTCATGACATAATAGGGTAGCATCATATAGGTTGATGTTCGGTGGAGAAATTCTTTGACCACCTTCTAGCTTCTCTTGATTTCAGAGAGGCGGAAGTCAACATGTGTGACAAGTCCATATAACAAGACCTTATAAAATGAATACATGTTATTAGGACCTGTTATAAGGGCTTACATTGGAAAAATCATGTGTTTCCAGCTTGTGGAAGAGAGATCATGACTCAGTCTGCTCATCCAGCTCCTAATTTTTGTCCGGGGAGATAAGTGATCCTATGGAACCGCCATGCTGTGCTACTGCTACTACACCGTTTCTAGAAGAAGGAAGCAAAATCCAACTGGCCTAATACGTGCGAAGTGGGTTTTTCATTTGGTGGTAGTAGGCCTAACAAGGTCAAGAGAGGACATGAATGCTTCCTCATGTATTTCTTGATCATCTCTTGCTTTTGGTTATAGTAGGAATAATCATGAAGAATTGAAATTTCATTTTTTCCATCGGGTACCTCATCAGTTTTTCATCAGCTTTCGACACAGTATATGATCCAGGTACCTCAAACATTTCTCTTTTTAGTCCTTAACAATGGTTTCTGAATCATTTTACTATGTTAAACTATCTATCATTACCAGATTCCTATTCAAGATCAAGAATATCCCCTATCTCTAAGATATTTTACATTGATTTTTACAATGGATGGGGTTGACTAAAAATATACTTACTACTAAAAATAATGAAATATAGTAAAATATAAGAAAGAGACTAGGGACTATTGTATGGTCTATACTGTAGAAAACTATAATGAATTCAGAATACTAAAGGATATTGCGCTCATCTTTCAATGATAAGAGAGGTATTTTATTTTCCTCAATAATCAAATTTTGATTGAATCTCAGAAGCATTAAACTCTTTCCTGGATTTCAGCCCCCTTTTTTCGAAGAATAGTTTCAATGAATTAGTGGCTCCGAAACGCACTCCTAGAACTTCTCTACTATCATTATCTATGGTTCTCTTGTATTCTGCCCCCAAATTATGGCTTGTCTTTTCACTGTGCAGTTGACAAGAATTAGTATAATATATGATGTATACCATATCCCATAGCAAGGAGGGACTAAAAATGTAGTCATATTCAATAATATGATGGCTACCTTTTCATTAAAGGCCCCAGAGAGGGCTGTAGTTAGGGGAGCAAGTACTAGACCAGGCTGACCTGATCTTTTTAGGGAAATGGGGGAAGGACAGTGAATCCAAAGACAAAGATTGATTAGAATCACATATTTCATTAGTTTGGTAGAAACTAAGAGGATTCAAGATGACACCAGAGTTTCCCTAGTACACCCTTACTGCCTATGAACTGAAAAGGGGGAAGTCAAGAGCTTATCATATTCTTATCTATCGACTATAAGATCATAGAATGGCATTACAGTGACACTTATAGCTTTAAAAGTGAGTCATGGCCATTTCTATCAAAATTTTGAGATATATCACCACCTATATACTAATCAAGAACACATATTGTTTTGATGTATTCTTTATGAAATAGGGGAAACCGCACAGTAAGACTGATGTTCCAGAACATGATGGGTCCATGCCAACTCGTCTTATGTCCAATGGACTGAAATTCTAGCCCTGGTGTAGTCGTCATAGAATTATCATCAACTATGGATTTACATAATGTTCTACCAGATATAGTGGGAAAATCCTCTTGCTAGTCTAACAGGAATGAACCATGCTTAGGAATTGGAAGATCTTCATGGACAGGAACATGTACCAGACACTACTGGAAAATAGGTCTATACCCACGGTTTTGAAAACCGTGGGTATATGGCTAATAGGAGAACCTATACCCACGGTTTTCCAGAACCGTGGGTATAGGCCACCTATACCCACGGTTGTGCCAAAAACCGTGGGTATAGATTTATTTTAAGACCTATACCCACGGTTTGGAGAAAACCGTGGGTATAGGGTATTTCCCGAAGGCTTATACCGACGGTTTTTGAAAACCGTAGGTATTACGATTTGTTTTTGAAGACCTATACCCACGGTTCTCCAGAACTGTGGGTATAGCTTTCCCGCATTATGGCGGGGAATGAAACTTAGGCGGGACACGAAAAATTTGGCGGGTAGACATTTTTTCACATACTAATATATATATGCTGATATATGAACTTATACCAGATAAAAATTCCAGGTCGGTCGGTCTGTTTGTGGGGGCTCGGCCGCACTTCTCAGCAGGAGTCCCGGTTTCAAAACCCAGTGAACACATTTTTTGAATTTAGATATAGAATATTAATATATATATATACAGATAGTCTTATTAAAAATAGATAAATATCCCAGCTCAGTTGGTGCGGCACGGAGGCCTTGCATGCGGCGCGGGTTCGAAACCCGCTTGTTGCGTTTTTTTATATAACATCATTGTTATGAATATATTACAATAAAATTATCCTTATATAAATGTATATTAGTCAGCTCGGTTGGTCCGCTGTGTGTCTGGGATGAGAGTCGCTGCGGGGCAGCGCGGGTTCGAAACCTGCTGCGACGTTTTTAAAAATTTTAAATTAAAAAATTTAAATTTCCCACGGTTAGAAAACCGTGGGGTAAGTTTCTTCCACGCTGTACACTAGCGTATTGGTGTATGAAACACCTATACCCACGGTTCTACAAAACCGTGGGTATAGGTCAAGACCCCTATCCCGACGCCGTTCCAGCCCACGGTTCCCAAAACCGTGGGTATAGCCTATACCCACGGTTTTGGGGGCTATACCCACGGTTTTGAACCGTGGGTATAGGTCGTTTTTCCAGTAGTGAGAGCAACTACGTGAGGAGGATCACAACTTCACTATAGGAGGCCTTCAAAGAAGGTTTCCAGAATCCCCCAGATCATAGAATCCACTGGAAACCACATTATCGTGAGAATGTCAAAATGTGGCTTCCTAAGTGAAGATCTCATCAACAGTAGAGGTACACCAGTGTAGATAACGCACCTGTTTACAAAACAGGTACAATGGTCAGATTATTGAAGATGCATAACAAAATGAGAAAACAAAAGTCACCTAGAGTTCAGTACCAAGATTTAGTTTTCATTCCTTCAAAATCACTTTCCTCACATTAAATGAATGGTGACTCAAGGGAGGAATCACATTCACTTACTAGTCTTTTTGAAGAGAATAGAGGGTATTTATCTTTTTTAAAATATGATTTTCACATCCCGCTTCTTTCTTAGGGTTCTCCGTTCTTCCATTCCTTTATTTCTTCACACCTGGTTGAGTCACTTCCTTCCACTCACCAACCAAGGACCTACTAACTCCTAGGGGAAATGAAGTAACTGTTTGTGAACCCTCCCCTTGATTCACCTTCGGAGGAGATAAGCTGAATTTCAGTCTTATATTATTGAACACCTTCATCCATCTTTCTTTTCCAGCAAGAACCCCTATCACATAAAGGTAAACTAAAAATAAAAAAATTACATAATACCTTTTTTTCTAGCTTCTGGCCTACCCCATCACATATATTTTAGATTGTTTTGTTTGGAAGGCGATCAATAGTATCTATGGGCACCTGTTTTTTTTGTTAATCCACATAGCTATGTTTTTTAATCTTTTTTTGAATCCTGAAGTCCAGCTGTGATTCTTTCTCTTCCATCAATCCTTTACTATTATCACTTATCACTGACATTAAGGCTGCCCCTCTCTCCTTAAGTCGTAGAAAGAAAAAGATCATGATGCACGTATTTACCAACCTCAACAAAATATTTCCACAATTAAGAATGGTGACAGTAGTGTCACTTCTTTCTCCACCTCTTTAAAAACGTTGTGGGAAGAACTTTCATTCTATAAACCTCTTTAAACTTGTTCATGTGGGGTTATTCTCTTCTATTTTTAGAATATGTTGTCTTTATTTTAAATTTTTTCTTTTATTTTTGCAGAAATATAGAAGGATAAAGTGTTTCATTTACTTGATGGTCTTCGACATGAGTCTGGATATATTGAAATGGGAAATGATTTACTATGATTGATTAAAAAAGTACGTATCATTCTTATAAATGTCCAGAAAACTATGAGTAATCTACTAAATAGTGCATCAGATCATGCAACTTTCAATGTATCATATTAAGGGGGCTTTACCCACAATACTGCCCTTATGAAATATGAGGGAAGAGGAAAAAGATGAGTACATAAGGGTGGTTGAAAACATGTCACTCTAAAGATATATTATTTATTATTCATCCTATGAACAAAACTTCATCTATATTGTCCAATGTAGTATCCCATTATAAAGATGGGAATATTTCTACTATTTATTCAATCGGCCAATAGTACAGGCCTTCACCTACTATCTTTGCATTAGTTAATGTACCTATTGACATCATACAGTAGACCTTGAATATGAAGACTAAAGATTAAAATTTCGTTAACATTTTATCTCCTAATGTGAATGCTACATGTATTTCTTTTAACAAGATCCAAATTCAATATACTCTACCATCGATTATGGATTCTGGTGCCACTCATCATATGGAATGATTTTCCACTTCTTTTTCACATTTACTTATCTTCTCCAGTAATTATTCTTCCTCTATTGCTAATGGATCTCTAGTTCCATTTCTTTGGAATTGGAACCACGGATGAATGGACCATGTGTATATGTAGTCCCAGGGATGATGCCTTTAGGTAGGGGTTTCCATCCTTAGTTTCAAAACCCCCAGGATTTGATCAATAGATCAAACATTCCTTATATATGAAACCTAACTCACGATGACCCTTCTTCTGTTTCCCAATCAAATCCACCTGGGTTATTTGTTATCTGGTAGAAGGGAAAGAGGCGGCCATTCCTTCCTATTATGTTTCTCCATTATAAAGGAAAACTGAACAAGAATCTACTTTTCTCAAAGAAAAATTGAAAAAATTCTTTCTCTTAATGGTTCAAGAACGATTGGAATTGGAGGACTTGGGTGGAGAACAGAGAATGTATGGGGATCCACTCTTCTTATTCTTCCCTTGGGGGTTCATTGACTAGATAATGGGTTATTCTATCCCTTAGCCACTAACGCCTATCCTGGATCCCATGTTTCTTAGAGGGTCCCAACCTCTATTATCAGTTGGTTGAAATAACCCCTACCATCCATGAAATGTAAGGAATATTGGGTATCTTTATTCATTGGTTAGATCTAGAAATTTATTCATTAGATTAGCTTAAAGATACCATAGTTTCTATCAGAATCACCTATCTCTAGAACAGAAATAACAAAAAGATCTATTATTGATCCTGGAACTAGATGAAGCGAAAGGAACTAAATCACTGATATGGTCTCTTCGACCATGCACTAAAGAAAAGGACCTATATTAACTATCTCTAAGACTGGAAATCCATATTCTCTCTTCGAAAGATAAAAATATGTAGAGTTGCACTAAATCCAATAAAGGAACTAGAATATAAGTCTAACCAAACCTAAATCACCTCAATATGTAACATCAAGTACATCTCCATGATTTTACTTTTTAACACCATCATTTTCCTATGCCTTGGATAGTACATAAATTATATTGATCCCCATAATAGGCTATATTGGAATCATCAAGAACATAAAATGTCTCCCTTAAATCAGTAGTGCCTAGAAGGTCATGAAAGAAGGTTTTAAATTTCTAGAAATTATATTCAAATAGTTTACTTGGTAGACAAGAGAATTAACTAATAGTGATGTTCGCACGATCATTTCCTAAATCAGAAATTGACACTCTTATGTCATGTGATATCACCCATATAATTCTTATGCGTGGAACCCTTTTGAAATGGGGAATTAACCCCAAACCCTGACATTCACCCCTATCACCCCAAATTAGAAAGCCTTTCAAATAAAATTTAGGCTTTATATACTCTTTTATAATCCCTAAATAGTCACATGTGGACTAGAAATCCCTTCCTTTTATGTATGTAGATCCCTCGGTGATCACCATGTTTTTTAATAGTACGATAAAGTGACCCTTGAAAGATGTATGGATCCCTTTATCATCGTCGTCAATCTCTCTTCCAGCTCCCACTTTTACCTTAATAGGATTTTATCACAAGCTCTGTGATCCTTGCGGCTACTTCTTGATTTTCTGCTACCGGGTGAACTCCTAATAATGAAAACACCCCAAGATAACTATCACTAGAATTCTGAACCTAGTTAATAACATATTTTTTGTTTTCACTTACTATCTACTGATAGAGTAGGTTTCTATTATTCCAAAATAAAGGTCTGGTCCCAGTGGAATAAGTTCCACTTTCCTCTGAGGGGTAAAAGAATGTAGATGGATCCTATTATGGATAGACATAAATAGAGTCATTACTCGGGTGATTTCCTTCATCATCATGTGGATTCCAAACCCATATGGGAATGGTACATGACAATGGTCCTAGAAGGAAGGACTGTTTTCCTTCTATCGTGCCTATATATGTGGCTCCCAACTCTATTTATATCTTTTGAAGGTTCTTCACGATCTGGTTAGATGCTCATCCCTATGGTGGTTATATATAGGATTTCAATATGAGAATCAAACTATGAAAACAAATTAGACTCTAGGTATAGCATTCCATCTCCATCATCTGACATGTACACTAAAATAAAATTATTGATCGATACGAGGAGTATCCCCCTATCTTATATAAAAAAATTATTTAAAAATAGTGTGCGATGACGAAAGGTTTTGGAAAGGACTGGGCTTTAGTGTCTATGTACACATTTGGTAGGAAAGTACTGACTCTATATTGTTCAAAGTTAGAAGGGCCTTTTACTTGCGCTTGTGACCTCCCACTATCAACTATTATCCTCTTATGGGAAAGAATCAGCTGTGGATATAGTCAACCTTCTACTAAGAATGATGTGCTCCACCGAGGACTTCATAATGGAATGGAGATGCATTCGAATTTCTAAAAGAGTAGAACATGTTCAAATGATAAAATAGAAGTAGAATCATATGGAAAAGTCTTATGATACCTAACATAGGTACTCTTCCTATATAGTTAGAGATCGAGGAAAGAAAGATCTAGATAAGAGAGAAGGTGTACTCACTTTCAAATTTATTCCTAGCCGTAGGAAGGGTCTATTGATCCATAACTTCTCAAGGAGAGGAGAAAACTATGATGAGTCCTTCTATTTATTTTATCTTGTGAAATCAATGCCTTGTACTTTCCCATCCTTGAGAGTTTTGTCTTTCCTGGTGAGCACAAAATTCTGTATTTTCAGCTCACTTCATTGGTGGATATAATGAATGCGGAAGTGTCAGGGGTGAACATGATACTTGCTGATACTATCCTTTATTTTTCTTATTTCTCACCAAGGATGCATGGAACTTTTATTGGATTGAAGATTTTCTTCAGGTATGGATTTTCGATCATTTTTATGACCTTAGAGCAGAATGCTACTATTGTGAATAATTGATTGAATTATTTGAGTTACACACCCGTGGAAAGGAAAGATGAGATAAATCCAAGTGAACAATATCACCTGGTGTGTGTGACTCTTTTCTTTTGTTCCTGATATGATTCCTAATATGAGAAGTACATACTCTTAATATGAGAAGAAGAAAGTACAAGAGGTGCTAGTGAACTATGATCCAGTGAGTAGTGACTAATGTAGAATAGGTGGGAACCTACACCTGGTACTTATTTATATTGATATAAGATAGTGATGAGAGTCATCAATTAGAATATAATAGTGATGTCAGAAATGGAAAATGAATTTTGGAAATCCATTCACTACAACAAATAAATCTTCTATTTTTATACCCCTTCCAAATATGGCTTCTCCCTTTCCTACTTTACCCTATCCTAGGGGATGTCCCAATAAAATAATCATGAGGCCAATCTATCTCTTTCTTTTCATTTCCTTCAACTAACATAGTCGTTAACAGATTCCTTTCACTTGAATTTCTCCTTTCACCCTTGCTCTCTTCTTCTCATTTGACTCTCTCGAACATAGAATAAGTCACTTGTAATATTTCCGAAAACATGATGAATGAATTCAATCTCCTGTAAGTTCAATTGATTCCCACTGCTACTATTCGCAGTACCAATTTTCACTGGTCGGTCTAGACTGACTGATTTCTTTATATTGGATACTGCACCTTCATAGATTGTGGAAAATGACGAATCTTTCTCTCCAGTGGTGTATGAACACATGATGTTGGGGAAGTAGCGTGATAATGGAAAAAAAATAGGTTCTTTAGAGGCCACCGAAGCAAGAACAATATAATCCCACAGTTGGAGCCAACAAAGTAGCTTTTTCCGAAGTTGTATCTCTGGTTATTTATATTGACTTAAATATATATCTGGAGAGTGAATTGGAAAAAAGAAAATTACATATTACTCTGATAGAATTTGATAAGATCCCTTCACATGTAAGAAATTTTTTTGGGCATATGTAGCAAGTGAAGGATATGAATTAATACTGTCTGGCAGTGATAAAAAAATGAATTAGGAAGAAAGGTAGCTTTAACTAGCTTCTCTCCATTCTACATCAATTTGAGGAGAAATGATCTATTATTGTATAATTTAATGGTTGAATCAAGAGCTTCCTCCAATGTTATGTTCCTGAAAGTGATGAATCAATTAGTCCTAAAGACCACTCGACCATACAGAAATGTATGTGCAATGGATTCCAGGGAAATCAAGGTTTATGGCCTTATTAAAGAAAGAAGGGCCAAGGGAATCTGCAACAATTTCAATGGTAAGTGGAATCCAGGAAATTAATGTACAGACAAGAAGCTCCTTATTATAAAGTTCAAATCTAAAATACGATAGCGTTTCTAATTTGTTCATTTCATTTCTAGGGAAAACCCCTTTAAATGAGAAATTACACCAATTATGAAAGTCACTCCCATGGAGCCCTTTCCCCCACTTAAGTAGTCGAACATGAACCATAGACTTCTCTATATGAAGGATATTCATGATCGATAAAGAGAGGGTCTAATGGAGTAGGATGGAAATCCGATCCATCTCCTTTAGACCATCTGCTCTAGCATCATTTACGGATAGAGCCAAAGAAGCAGACCCATCTGTCATCCAAAATAATAAAGGCTTTAGAAAAGAATTGATTTAAATGATGGAGGGGAGGGGAATTAAAGAATAATGTTTCCATAAGAAGAACCCGCTTCAAGAAAGAAGTGCACTAAATAGGGTGGATGGACGGGGAAGCTCAAGTAAGAGATGAATCTGTTCAGGCGGTGGTTACAATAGTTTTTCCATCAAATAAATATGTGACTAGTTCTCAGAACCATGTGTCTTATGGAAGGAAATGATTCCTTTCTTTAAATAAGAAAGGGTCATCATGTTGTTCCTTAACAGCATGATTTCAACACTGAACACACACCAATAACTCTGGAAGATGATGTGGCATGTATTGTCATAATATTGTTTCCCAAGGTCTAGCACCCGCACAATTAGGAGTCAAAGGTCTCACTATCTAGTTGAAATTTGTTGATGGAAAGTGGATGTTCTGGGATCGTCTGACATTCCGTACCATTCCATGCATGGAGGAAGGAGTGAACACTACCACGAAATCAATAGAAGAGTCGTACCATAAATCCAAGCCCTTGTAATTAGACTGTCCTATCACCCGCCTGTTCCACTATCTTCACATGGCCATCAGTTGTGCCATAGTGTCAGGATGAATGCAACACCCTGATTGGGAGTCTTTGTTTTAGTCCCAGCTCATCACCCTTTAGAAAGGGTTATATCTATGGTACATGACCATATATAGTTAGATGAGAGAAAGAAATTCGACTCTCTGTCAGATCCTATTTTGTATCTGCATCATTGGATGTTTATGTTATACTCATGTTGACTCATCGAACACATTGGTAGATCACCCCATGTATATTTGTGGGTTACAGTATAGATCAAGAGGGTTATAGATTCCTTAATCTAGAGAATGGATAGATTATTATATCACATCACGACATGTGACTTTTGATGAAACTCGGGTTTTTTCACCCAGCAGATAGAATATAATTTCTAACCTCTTTAGGGGAAGGAATAATTTACTAATCAGCATTCAGAGCCTATTCCAGTCCCACCGCATCTTCCTACTCAATGTTCAGTAGCACCACCAATAGTCCAATCTGGATGTCAACCTCAACCTCAAGGTGATACTCTTGCTCCCAATTTAACTGATTCGAGCACTGAGCAACAGTATTTAGGGATTTCTAGGTGTTATATGACAACTACATCACCACCATCATCATATAAGATAATATATGTTGTGAAATGCCCACTCGTGTTCCCCCTACAAGCTTTTTGGACTATCATTGTTACTATAACATCTCCCGTCTCTTGCCTAGGTCTCACTCTATTGTTCGACATCCTATTGAGTGTGATGTTTTTTTCATATGATAAAATGAATAAAGACAATATATACTCTAGTGATATGATTTCTAGTAATTCTAATTTTCCTCAATATATGCTTGTAACACTGATTATGATGGATGTAAATGAATAGTATCCTGAGTTTGTCAGAACCCATATTAAGGAATTATCCAAATGCTAGGCTATTGTTGTTTTGAGTGGAATCAGTAGCATGAATCTTCACGTCGGCATCCTTAACCTAAGAGGTGTAAGATCTTTTAGAATAAGAACTGTGACACATCAAAAAACTCAACTATTAGAATATAATAGTGAATAAAATAAGGTGTGGCTTCTTTTACTGGGCTCGATAACTGATAGGGATAAGGAACTAAGAGCTGGGCATCTATTTGTAGATATCATGTGCATTTGGGCGGCCAACTATTTGTCTGGGGAGAGTTTTCATTTGATGAAATCTATGATATAGCCACTAATCCTAGTCGAAAGAGACCTCCTAAGCTAAGGGAGAAGAGTGCTACTAAGGTCAGTATGATCTCCCCAGTCGAGGAAGGCCAACTCATGGAGATAGGAACATTTGACATCGTCATCTCAAATATTAAACAACGAGGAATTTGGTATGAGATATATAACGATCTCATATTGTGAGATCGAGCAGTAAACACTTATAAAAACATAATAAAAATATATGGAAATCTTATGTCACTTTGAGGTAGTTAGGTGACCCAAGGAGAGTGAATTATATCTTATTTAGACAGAGAGAGTCAACCAGATGGATATGAGTTAGAAGAGATTGAGCATATCTATCTTCTACTTGACTGGTTGACTTGTTGGTTGTGCTTTTACCATAATATAATGTCGATGCAACTATTTCTTTATGGGTTACCGAGAACTCAAAGATGTATCATATTCCATGTCCTATCCTGTGTGCTCGGGATACGATTCACCAACAACTTTTGACTCTGAGTGGAAGAGGATTATGTAATCCCTTGGATCTCTGGGTCCTAGAAGAGGGCCCTGATCAATGCTTCAATGACCTTGAACGAAATCTAGTGATCTTTCATAAAAAAGGAAATATACCCCTTATAGTGATTGGAAGTTCCCCGAATGATAGATCATACCAATAAGAACTGAACCCACTTAGATCGAGGTTCATCATGATACGATTCTGTCCTCCAGGACCTGATCTAGAGAAAGGAAGACTCAATGAAACCTTTTCAGGCTGTATTAGAAGGAGAATGTGTGATTCGCCCTATGCATTTTTTAGTCAAATACTCAATGAGGTTGTCCTTCACTATGTTGATTCTACAAGGTTCTTTATTCTAATATGCTAACCTATCGTAGAACATTGATTGATACATTCACTCACTCATTAAAAATGATGGCAGTCATTACGATGATCACTTCAGGAAAATCTTCTACACAAGCGTTCATAGAATATGACACAAATTTGTTTAGCTTCAATGTTTACAATACTATATCCTGTAATCATTTTTTGTAAAGGGATGATTGGTGTGTCCTATTTATTCAAAGTTTATGATGAGGAAAATGTAATACACTCTGTGATGTCCATGCTGGACTTTGCAATAATTCTTTTAAGGAATCCTCAGCATCCAAAAGGGAATGATAATCTCAAAGGCTGAAAATCATTCTAAACGATGTAACACCATAGGGTAAACTATATAGGGTCAAGTACCATATATCTAACCAATTAGGGTCAAATATTTTAGAACCATAATCCCACAAAAAAAATTCCTTATGTGATTTGGTTTGCAATGTACATGCTTTATTCCTAATAGCAAAGACAGGTACGATGGGTGTATCCACTGGCGGAATCGAATGGAACCTGACATGGGTTGTTCACTTTCGGACTGGTCACTAGGGAAGATCCACCAAGTCAATGGGTTACCAATGGGGGTGGATGGAATCCTCCTATATCATTGGTGATACTATTAGAGTAGAGTTAGGTACACTTCTTTAGAGTCATTACGTTGGGTTCCTGGTGTCCTTGTGGTGGTGTGGAGATGATGGACATTTTCTATACTAAGTAGATAGAGTGCCTGGGATGGATTCACCAAGAGTGAGATATGGATGGGTTAAAAATGATCTTTATTTTCATTTTAATAGAGGGTGTGGTACCTTTAATTATCATAGAGATGTTGGGATTCGGCAGAAGGGAGAAAGTAAGAAGAATCTCGGTATAATATAGATATCCCACTATAGGTACCACTATAGGTACCACTATAGAAACACTTTTTGGTTCCTATAGAATATATATAAGAGTAACTAGCTAGATTAACAAAGGTATACGTGATGTATCCCTGATAATGACTAGGTCCTACTCTGGTACGGGTCAAGAGGGTGAAAAAAGTACGATCCGAGAAGTAGTAATCTACTCTAATAGTATCAGAACTACACTCTTATTCGTTTGGGGATGGTGTGCTTAGGTTAGTACTCTAATATAATTGTGAGGTGGGGAAATCATATTTTTGGAATTGGAATTCCCTCACACTCAAGTCGGTATAATATAAGTAGTAGAGAAGCTTCCACTGGAAGGGCAGGGAGGTTGCGGGGACAAACGACTCTCGGAATCAGGACTATATAGAAAGAGTACCTGTTGGGGCTGATTGGTGTTTCTGGAGGTAGGAACATGTATTTTTATAATATATTTCCATACCATACTAGTATGATAATGATGTAAGAGAGATAAAATCAGGTGGAATATGAGTCTCTTTTGAGGGTGAGGTGGTAGGAACAACTGGAGGGAAGCGAGTTGGGAACTTTTTTTCCATATTGAATTCCAATGCCGCAACTAGAATCATTCACATGTTGGACACAATTCATCTAGTTATGCATAGTACTCTCAACATACTATATATATATGAGACTAGTTGGAGTTCTAGGATTTATATGCATTTGGAAATTATGGTTTCACTTAGGAGTTCCGGGAAGGAATTTAATTTTAAAAGAGATAGACATGGTGTTCCGCTTTCAAGATGACTTCTGCCATGGGTTTCACATTGGTGTAGAATATCTATCAGAATATCGATTCTAGGTATCCAACTGGTGTAAGAGTATGGACTTGTACTGGTGTCACCAGATCAAATGACTCGAGCTCTTGGGCATCAGATAAATCACTGGGTAGCTAGGTGTGGAAGGACATGTCAACTGGCTATCGAGTTCGAATATCACTGAGAGGGGGTCGTCATGCTGTACAGAGGTTTTTTAGTGCATGTTATACTCATCCAGAAAAATCTATTTTACTACCACATGAAAGCTCAGTTAAAGTAGGAAATTATATGCATGTATTATAGCATATAATGTGTGTCTCGGTACTCTACTCTAATATATGGACCTTGGGTTCCAGGGTTGGGCATCCAATGATACTAGCATCACGATACAGAGTGGTATGAAGAGATCAGATCAGCCAGTGGATGATGTTGGTGTTGTGGTTTAGGCCATCTCAAGGGTGGTCATGAAGCTATTCATATGGGACTACTAGAATCTGGTATGGGGATTCCAAACTCCAATCATGTGATGGGACACATTGCGATGTGAGGCTCACACAAGGTTGAAAGGGGACTACCTCAAAATGGAATCTCTACTACATATATTATACCAAGTACTATTTTATTTATATACATAGATCCATCATTAATACTTTAATCTAAAATTACTCTTGAATCATTGGTACATCACAACTACATAGGAAAAGTACCCATTTGATGCAGCATTGTTGGATAAATACATTCGAAAACAAGTACTCGCTTGGCGTTCCATTTATAGCTCCGAGTGGGTGAAGTCGGTTATTGACCCTCCCTAAAAGGGAGGGTAATATCTTTTAGAACCTTTTGGGAGGTTCAGGAAGGATGATACTAAAATTGATATATATATTCAAGAATTATATAAGCATAATCTTGAACATAGGAACATGAAGCAGTGAATTAAATAATCGATCTTCTATTAGAGTAGAGTACGGATGATTAATTTAGTTCAGCAGCATTCCTATAGTTCAATTATTCTCACAAGCTTTTCCTAGTCTCTTATCCATTCAAAATGGAAGGATCTAAAATAAATTTAATGGTTGATTTTTATCGAGTAATCCATCATTTATATGATGAATCAGATTCTTCTTACTACTTATTTGAATCACTTCCTGAGACATGTTCCTTCCTCCTACAGTGAGTCAGAATACCACCTTGGAAAGACTTGTATTCTAATAGTTCTGTCCAATTTCACAACACGGAGCATAAGACTAGATTTTGATATTAGGGATTACAATATTAAAAGCTTCAAGTATGACTAGAAGATAGATTTGATATATATTAATATAATTGAATTGAAATAAAACAAATCAATATAGGGATGAGAAGGGGTGGGATCAACTGATCATTCCCTAACATGGCTCCCGAGGTGATTCGATTGGATCTGGGAATGGGGATTCTTAGGGAACGCAACACCCTAAAAGAGTTATTTGTTAGCCAGCTTAGAGCTCAACATGTTTTTTTTGGTTAATAACTCTCCCCCTTTATGAGTGGGAGTCTATTATAGGGAATTTTTATTCCTTTTAAAGTGAAGGCCTATTGAAATACCATTATGAATTATTACTATCATCTTGAGTGAAAAAGATAATTTTGTGATAAAAAAGTCACAAGTATCTCTTTTCAAATATAATATCTATCTGTGTTATGAGTGGGGAAGTTATGATCTTGCTGATATATTTCCAGTATTGGGATTGCATGTGGTTTCTACTTACCAACTCTATTGTTTGTCTTCTGTTTCTTTTTCCAAAGGGGTTGGGGAGGGAACAGTTCTACCAAGCAGGGCATGCAAGGGGAAGCGTAATCATACTGAATCTGTAATGAATAAAATCATGTACTTATATGATTGTGCTAGCCCTTTCTTGATTAACAATGCTTCCCTTACCGTAGATGTGATACAATATAGGAAGGGATATATCAGTATTGGTGGGGGTATTAGTGCTTTCATTTTAGCTTGGGATATCTGTCCAAATCACCCCAAACCATATCTTGTTGCCTCTCATATTGGTTCAAAACAACATACCAATAATTTTTTGCTCCCCTAAGCATATAGTTGTGATATAAAATATCCTATCATGAGGTGACTCTAAATGTTAAAATATAAAAAATTTAGTCTCAAGATACATCTCAGTAGTCTAGGGCCTTCCAAAACCTAAAAACATTGGTCAATGCTACTACTGGAATACACACATCATCTCATCCTTGAAAGTGGAATACAATGATAATCCATGATAAGTTTGTATATACAATATAAAATCCTCACGAAACATTTACCAACAACTATGTTAGGTAAAAAAATTAGTTAATTAGTAGAAACTACATGAATATCAAATATAAATACTTGGATCACAAACTCCAGAGTGTTTTTACCATCGTCCACTTGGTAAACAACTTGAGGATGTCATGGTTTATTGTCTCTACACTGCCAAACTAAGGTCTCAAGAAATATTGATAACCATAATTTACCTGCAAAAACAATTGGATATGTCCAAATATTCCTGTAAATTGGTCACACCGCCCTTTCTACTCCTAAATCATTGATTATTTAAAAGATATAGTCACAACCTCACTAGTTAAACTACCTAATTCCCACTCAAAAGCAGTGTCATGGTTATCTTCTCTATTTCCGATTTCCAATTTTTCATTTAAAAGTTATATTCATTTCAACTATCAAATCAAATTTATGATCCAAATGGTTCACCACTTCATATCCATAAGGGTCCATACACATCATGAACCAAAATATTCCTTCCACATAATTAAAAACATAAAATGTGTAAAGACCCGGAAATTTCAAGGAATTTTTTTTCTTATTTTCTTTGGAATTTTGCGAGTGTGCAGTTTCTGACGACACCTGATTCCGAGGCCTAGAGTGCCCGGAATCAATTTCCAAAGTTTAGCTCGGGTACGTTCAGTGAACAAACGAGCGGGTTTTTCTAACTTTTGAACCGGTGCTCGGAATGGAAATACGAGGGCACCGATGAAACCGCAATGCCGGTAATTTCTTAAGAAGACCCCTTTTAGAGTTTCATTTTCTCAGGAGGAGTTGTTAAAAAAAAGAATGAGGAATAAAAATATAATTGTTTAACAATTTGATTTTTATTTCTTGGTATGTTGTTTAAGTGTTGTGTCACAAAACCTTTTCCCTCCCTTATGTGGTTTAACTCCTAGGTGTGGGAGTTGGAGTGGGACCCATTGGGTTTCTGACTTCCCTTAAGAGAATAAAAGAGAGGTAGGGCCCACACGAGCCCCACCCCTTCACTTTTGCCATAATTCCTCACCTCCCTCTTTAATTTTGTAAACTCATCTTTAATTGAGTAACGCACCCGCACCCCCACTTAATGCCAAGTCAACTCTCAAATTTGTTTGGTTTATTAAACGCCTCATTAATTGGTCAACACAATTTGATTAATTCATGGATTCTTTTTGAATTTTGAAATGGTTGACATGAGGAATAAAATAAGATAAACCTTATTTTATTATTGTTGTTTTGTTGTGTGGAACAAAGAAGAGACCTCTAGTATTTAAGAAAGTTCTTCCTTGTTGAAGAACGTGAAGAACGACGAAGAACACCGGCCTCCGACGAAGGACAACGAAGAACGCTGATTCCTCAGAGATTGATGACCCAACGCCATGTACCGCGATGATGAAGATCCTCTTATCTACGACGCCGTGTACCGTGACGCCGATGGCACTTACGGAGCATCGTTCCGCGACGCCGTCTTTCGCGATGACCTTTTTCCGCAACGAACCTCGTTCGACGAATTCATTGATGTAGGGGTTTGTTTTGTTCATAAATGTTCTTTGTCGTCCAACGTAAATTTCTTAGTTGCTTGATATCAGATTAACGAGAGGGGGCCGGACCTCACGAACATGGCCGACTCTCTTCACCTTGATGTTGTGTTTATTGCGGCATGAACAAAGGTAGCACAGTGCAACCGCACCGTGCGGAAACAAGGAGGAACTTGGCGAAGAAGCGATGCGTCGTCACGTCGTGCCTTTGAGGTCGAACGAAACCGTGGTCAGAGTCGGGGCCACAAAGGCGAATCGAAGAATCCGTAGTTTGTTTATTTGACGTTCGGATCGACTGGATATGATAGAACATGTCGTAGGGGCGATTTGATGATCCCACAGTGAAGTTCGGGTCCCGTAAGGATTCCTGACGCAGATGGAATTGAAAACAGACCACCGGAGCAACTCCGGTGGCCCACGGACATCCCCAGCGGTGCCGGCGACTGGAGGCGGTGGGGCCCCAGTGCGCCGCCATGAGGAACCACCGCGGATTCAGCCGTGGCCGTAGGCAGCTGGATCCCGCGGCCACGTGGGATCCGGGGTAGTAGGACGCGACACTCACCCCGTCCGCAGAGCGCAAAGGCTGCTCGACTCGTTGGCCGAGCCAGCGTGCCACCCGGTCGGGCTGGGACGGGTTGCGTGGACTGGGCTGGGCTGTGCCTGACCGGGTCGGACCACGACCTGGGTCGGGTCGGACCGGGCCCAGACCCCCCATTTTCAGATCACTTCCGGTCTTTTTCCCATATCTTTGGCTTCGAACCTCCGATCGATGCACCGTCAGTTGCGTAGTGATACCTGGATCGAGGCTGTTGTTTCAGTATATTACACTCATGGTTTAGGAGAACTTTGAGTACGACCGGGTTGGTTCAAACACGAAACCAATCGGGCCCTCGGAGCAGAAATGCTTATAACTTGAGCTCCGGACATCTGATTGACGTGCCAGCGACTTTTTTGGATTCCTCTTGATGAGACAGAACTTTTGGCATACTTCACCTGATTTTTGGACGTAGTTGGAGTATGGACGGGTTGGATTGTACCCGAAATCCAACCGGGCCCCTATAACGGAAAATCCGATAACATTCAGACCGGACGTCCGTTTGAAGAACCGTCAGCGGCGTTGGTGATAACATTGAGAAACGGTCCCTATGAGTATACCCTATGAGAGTTTGGGGTACAGTTGAGATAGGGTTGGGTTGGTTCGTACATGAAACCAACCGGGCCCCTAGGACGAAAAGGCTAATAACTCACAGACCGCGCGTCCGATTGACGCGCCATCTCTTGCGTTGAGACCCCTTTGACGAGGCGGTCCTTTGAGATACTTCTTCGTGGGACATTGAGTTACTTGGGGTATCGACCTGTAGATCGTGGATCAGACCGTCCAGAGACGAGCGTACAGAGTACGGAGATCGTGTAGCCGGCTGAGGCCAGACGACTGCTTGAACGACTCGACTTGGAGTGAGCTGACTAGCCCAATGGACGGAGCACTACTATGTTTGGATGCATACCCATGGCAGATGGAGAACTACTGTTTTTGGGTGCAGACCCGTGGTACTCAATAGAAGGAGTACCTCTGCAGGCTATTAGGGGGGTGCACTACTGTGTTTGGGTGGCAGACCACGGCGAGAAGCACTACTATGTTTGGGTGGATGACTCATGGTACTCGACAGGAGGAGTACCTCAGCAGTCTTAGGTTAGTGAGAAGTACCTCCGAGTCATGACAGGATCACTGTACTCATCAGAGACGGCGCTCTTCAGTAGTTACGGTTTCAATAATTAAAATCCTAGTTTGAGCTGAGTCTATGACCTTTGTGTTTACCTCATGATTGAGATGGGTCACTTGATAACTTAGGTATATGTATGGGCATATACCTAGGTAGTCGTTATACATTGATTTCATAACCTTTGTGTTTACTAATGATTGAGATGGGTTACTTGATAACTTAGGTATAAGTATGGGCTTATACCTAAGTAAGGGTTATCTGTTGAGATCCTTCTTTGTAGTTATCTTTTATGGATTTAGTGATACCTTGAGGGTCTCGGGGTCCCTACTGAGTATCGTATACTCACCCATGCACGGGCTATGCCCGCACCTCATTGTGTTTGTTGCAGACGATGGGGAGCGCTGACAGAGGCCGAGTGTTCAAGGACTGGACGGTACCCGGAGGTGGACCTCACATCGAGTCAGTATCCAGAGGCGGACTTCATGACGAGATGATACTCAGAGGAGGTATACAGGAGAGAGCATTGTGGAGGCTATCTGTCCCTACCTTTCAGGTAGGATCCGTGGTGGATGATCCAGGAGCTGCGCTATCTGTACCTACCCTTCAGGTAGGATCTGAGGTGGATGACCCATGAGCTGCTTCTATTCTTCTAGCTGTTTGTATTTTCTGTTTTACTTTTGTTCTGTTGTAGCTGTACTTTCAGTTGGGTTTTTATTCTGGCCCACTTACTTTTAAGAAATTTCTTTTGTACCTAGTGTATTACTTCCGCTTGTAGTCTGTGGTTTTTTGTTTACTTTTATAAAGTCAATGCATTCCCAGTTATCGGGATTTACACCTTTGGTGCTAGTCAGCAACCCATGGCCGATGGAAGGCAGGCTTAGGGCAGTCACGGCACGGGCCCCGAGGACGGGTCGTGTAAAAATTTTCCAATCTATGTCACCAATGGTCCATGACTCAAGGTTCCCCAATTAAATACATAGGGTGTCTACTTGACTCTAATCAATAAAAAAAATGTTTATTTTATGACAGGCACCCTTAATGAAAACCATTTTTATTGATATTATGCCAAAATAATTCATTAATCAAAGATATATCAAGTGAGAAACAAAATACAAAGTCATGCATTCTATATGGAATGAAATAATGCAAGGAATGTGAATCCAATAAAAGTTCCTAAATATAATTCCAGAGATTCAGATCCTCCTTTCTATAGGGAAGAGAAAAAAATATAGAATCAAAATATACATTTAACCACAAGTGAATCAACCAACAGTTGAATTAAATCAACTTTAAGAGGTCAAATCTAGAAAAAACAATTTTGTTCCATGAAATATGGCATTTTTTCTATACATGGATTGGCTACTCAATGGAACAGCTCATTATGGAATTAAAAAAAATTTATAATCCAATTTATATTTTCAAAAAATAGTAATAGATAAAACACAACCCACTATGATACCGCATTATAACATCCCATCCTGAAATCCACTATCTTGGGCCCTAAGTTATAGGGTCACATGGCATCAAGCCCCTATCCCCAAATGCTAGAGGCTTCCGAATGGAAGAACTGGATTACAGTGAGTCCATGGGGAGTTTATTCCATAATGTTAGTGTACAACATAGTGTAATAATAAAAACAATCATAGAATAAGTTTTAAATCAATCAGAGAGAACATAAACATAAAAAATATATTATATAACAAATGAAAAAAGTAATCTGATATACAATATGATGTATCAATTCATGTATCTATAGTGTATAAAAAATAGGTATATATGAATCCTTATAATACATGTATGAAAATACCAAATATATGAAAAATAACTATCCCAACTAGTATCATGATCCTAATCTCGGTCTGGTGCACCCCTACTGCAAAGTATATCAAAAATTGAAGCATTAAACTGTGGTCCCTTTCGTCATTCCCCACCTACATCCATATAATTTATATAGGCACCCAATGAAGACTAGAACAAGGAGTGAAATATCAGTTGGTATGACACTACCACTGGTGTCTATAAGAAATCATGATTTTCCAATAATGGATAAGTATTTTATAAATATTAAATATATATTGGAGGAGTACAAGTAAAAATCCAAGGAAAGAGTAATAACTATAACGTGATATTTCCAAGAAACAAGATTCCCTAAAGAACAAGTCTCAAGATCCCATAATAATGATTGTTGTTAAACAAGAAAAAACCTCCCATGCCACCACCACAAAACAACTGTATACTACTGTCGCATATATTTTGTATAATAGAGTATATAACAAATATGTCATCATTTCTATATATGTAAGTCAACCACAACAACAACATATTTTAATGAAACAAGTCATTATCCCTATTGTAAGATCTAAGGCATAGAAAACCATGGAGTCCTCATCATAACACGTTATAATCTTGATGGAAACTCATATATTATTAGTTGGGGTCCTAGGAACATGTCAACAGACTATGTCAAATGTGATCCCATGCATGTTGGAAGAAACATGTAGCAAGTCCCAAGGAATCATATAGAATTATGACCCATGGAGGAATTTCATCCATGAAATTGACTATAATAAATATACATGGATGTAACATCCATGGAATCTAAATGAATCATGATCCCGGGTATACCAACCAAGGAATCCACTACTATTTAATGTCATCATCACATTTCATTCACATTCCACCACATTCAATTAGTTCATCCAACTCATACAAAAATATATCTGATCATTTACACAAATCACATAATGTATAACATGTAAAGGGAGGAAAATCATAACCCAAGAATCTAAATAAAATAAATTTAATTCCTTAATGGCTTCCTATAGACGGTAAGGAACACACACAACACATGGTTTGTATAACCAATGAAAAAAGAATAGGGGGCACCAAGGGTGGTCTATTATTGAGAAAAAAACCACTAAAGAACATAAAAACTATTGTGCATAGCTAATTGGTTCCAATATGTTGAATTATAAAAATAAATTAGATAATTGGACACCACTAGAAATTATGGAATGTGACACGACTGTGACTTGGAATATAAATCTCTAAACCATGAGGCGATAGAACAGACCACCTACCATGGGAATATAGTAAAGAACTTATCCAATATCATATATTGATTATTAATAGGTTTGAAGAAAAACAATTAACTACTGGGCAACCTAAAAATTGATCATATTAGCATGAACCTATATAACTCTGTCGAAATGACTCCAAATAATGAATGACACAAGATGATCGAAGAACCTACCAGTGCAAATCGAACAAGAAAATTTTCACTCGATTCTGAGTTCAGATGAAATAAAGATATCAATCCTTATTAGTTGGATTCCAATGGAAAAAATGATGTGATGTTGTCCCGAAGAATAAAATTGAAATATGATTATTTTTATATGGTTATAATGGGAAATTTTTCAATTCACCTCAAATTTTTCGGTAGCTCATTTTAGCCACACAGTTTCTGAAACCATGCACCAACTATGTTCTATTCACTCTGTTAAGGGGGGTAATCACATGGTTAGTTGGAATGGGTTTAATAACCATTTTAAAGGCATTACATCCTCCATTTCCCAACTTCCACGACATTACGCATGTTGGTGCACAATGATCTATAAGGTTTCGTCCAACCGTGTTGACTCCACCCCTACCTAGGAATAGCACTGTTAGAGTTAACATGGGACCTATCCTGTAAATTTCATACTATCTATGCATCTTGTAATCACACTTCCAAATGTTGGTCCCTATATCTGAATAATCTTGAAACACTGATTCACGCATGACCTAAATGGGTAATAACATTTGGTCATAAATAATTTAAACTGGAAAACAATAGATCTATAACACATACAAATTTTTTTGATATAGTTGATCAATTAAAATATAAATAGCCATATGAATTATTTGGTATTTTTATTCATTGTGAAAATAAATTTTTAAATTTTTGTGAATAAATAGTTAACATAAATTATTAGACAATGTTAAGGCCACAATTATTTTATTAACGGAAATTTAAAATAAATGATATTAAAAAATTAAAATAAATAAAATTTTATATAATAACAATAATTAACAAATAATATTGATTACATAGATATTTTTTGTATGTATCATTTTTTATTTTCAAAGTTATCTTATTGTACAGATATTTGTAACTGTCAATATAATGAATTAATGATATTTTAAAATAAATAATATTTTAATAAATGATATAAAATTACAAAAAATATTATATGCATAAAAATTATTGTGATAATGATTAAAGTGTAATCAATGGACCATTTATGGGACATTTTTTATTTTATATTAAATTTATAAACCCTCAATGATTAAAAGTGAATCTTGTCATGGTAAGAGTTACATGGGTTGATTTAGTGTTAAAAATAGAAAAGGGTAAAAATTTATTAAAAAATATAATTTTAATTTGATGAGAGTTCTTGGCCCAAAAATATACGTATATTAAAAAATATTTTTTTCATTCCTTTTTAATTTTATATATTATTATATATTAATTTCACATTTTGAGAAATTCCAAGCGTATCCCTCCCCTCCCTTAGAAAAGAGAACATATTATTCTCTTTTCAACACACATTAAAACCAATTTTTAGTTAAACTCTACCCAAATACCTTCATATATTCACTTATCTCATTCTAGATGTCTTAGTTTAAGAATAACACCACTCTTACTACTGTTATGTTGTTATTCATTGAATATTTTACAAAGTAGATGTATTGTTCTAAATCAAGTCTAGTATTTTTATTTATTCTTCCATTTCATTAAAAACATCTTAAATAATGAAAAAAATAATGGCACTATTATAGTACATAAAATTTTATGTCATTATGTTTGTTTAATGATCCATATCCATCTCATCTTCCATGAAATGGGAAAATAATTATTCCTTTTTTGTGTACATCGGGCTTCCACCTCGCAAACTATTGAAATTATTTTTCCACCACCGTCTCTAAATACTCATTATAGTGTTGCAATTATGGTTAATATATGATATTAGTTACATATTTATCATTATGATTTGATTATATTTCATTTTCAATATTACCTTTCCATGCATTGAATAGTTATAACATCGTTTGTGTGTATGTTGGAATTATCACCTCCACAAAGCGATGTGATTCATTTTTCATCACCACATCATAAAAATGATATATAAATATACTTAGTGATTTAATATGAAATCTATGATGTTATAAAAATTAAAAAAGGTTAAAATGTAACTTACCTTATTTTCAAAATGATCATTTAAAAATAAAAACATGAATCATGTGAATATATGACTTACCATCACCCTGATTGTAATTTAGTACATTTTTCATAATAATATTTAATGGTAGAATTTAAAATGATAATTATTTAATAAAAAAGATATTTATTTTACGAATTTTATAATATATATAATGTAATGATGAACTCATTAACCACATTCCACTTAATGAATCCATTTTAGACTTAAGTGCCGGATATCATCAAAATATCCTATGTGAACTTAATCGTTTTTTAATTGTGTGTAAAATTAAAATGAGTGACATTAATGTAATGATAAAAAATTATATTTAAGATATTATAAATTAACATATGTTTATTATTCAATTTTATTAAGAACACACACGTTGAGTCAGTCTCATGGTAAGGGTATCTTTTACTAAAAACATCATTTTAAATGCTTCATGGTTTATTTTATAACAATTTTTATTTCCAGTACGTAATTAAATAATTATTTTTAAAAATATAATTATAAATTAATTTCTAAAAAATTATATTTTAAAATTTCATTCAAAATCTTACAAATGTGCATATTTTCTAGGGGTTATATTAGGGTCAATATATTCGAATCCTATTTTAAATTATTATTTTTACAAAAGATGAAAGGAATGATAATTAATTTTATATATAGTTATAATATTTTTTCATTAATGAAACCATAGTATTTGGAGTCATACATTAATTTTTTATTTCATTAATTTCACAAACAAAATTCGATTGAATGTTAATATTTCTTCAAATGAGTGAATTTCAAATAAAACAGTTTTTTTATTTAATGAGTGGGTTATTGATGAAATAATTCAGTATTTATATATATGTTATGGTTCAGTGGAATTTTTTTGATGATGGGTGGTTAGATGATAATAAAATGATGGATGGTTATGTAATATACCAATGATAGGGGTTTATGTTATAAACCGATGACATGTGGTTCCATGATACACCAAGGATGGGTTTTTATGTTATAAACTCAAATGAAATGGGTACATTAGAGTTTGATATTGAAAATATTGGTTATTCCATTTATAATATTGATATGGATAATGATTTACCAAGTAAATAATTTATCCTTCAAGTTCTTTCTAATAAGATTTATGTGAAAAACGTTAATTTTCAAAATGTATGATGATGATCTTTTTGAAAGGATGATTTCTTTTTTGGGGTTAAAGGTGATATTTTTTAAAAAAATTGTTTTGTGTTTCACTAAAATAATTTTTTCACTCATTTTATGTTCCTTAATGATATTTTAGTTCTAATACGATATTTTAAAATTTTTTCATTGGTTTTCTGGGAGAGTAATGAGAATAATGAGATCAAGGTGAAAACTGAGAAGATTTATCATAAAGAGAAACAACTCATTATTTTAATGTCATTTTTAAAGGAAAATTTGATACTATGTTTTTGGTCTAATTGTATTTTATGTGATTATTTTTTAACAGTTTTTAATAATTCTCTAGAAATCTAAACTAAAATTGTCATCATAATTTTTAAAAAATTGACTCTACTTCTAATAAACTATAATATTTAATAATTATGGATGGGTCATTCCAATGTCCATATTTTTTAATTTTTTTATAAAAATACATTATTGATCACACAAAATATTGAAAAATGGAATTTTATGTTATCTTTGACATTATATACTATTTAAATATAAACATTATAATTATTTGTAGATAGGGATTTTTTTAATTTCATTTATAAAAAGTCAACAATAATGTTTGTTATTGACATATAAAAAATTGACAGATTTTTCCACTAACATAAGTATATTATTATATTTATCTATTTATAAAAAAATTATTCTTTTTTTGAAGAAAAATATGTAATGAAATATTACTTCAATATTTCACTTTTGTTTTATTTATTCCTATAATGGACATGAATTGATTATAAAACAAATATTTCAAATAAATTATCAGTCATCTTTTATCCCTTATTAATTTTTTTCATATTAAAATCATTATTAAAAATTTTCTCTCTTGTTATCATTGTGAATTTAATTTCTATTAAATATATGACTTATTTCTATAAAAGATGCCTTTATTTTCTAAACTAAATTCCATTTCTACATATCATGTATGAAATTTACTATAATTTGATTGAAAGGGGTAATATTGATATTGAATGTTCTTTACTTAATATAGACATTTGTCGATATGAAATATTTTTTATGAATTAAATAGACCATTCAATATATCAATAATATAGTAGAACTAATGTGAGAAGTGGGATAATTATATTGATCTCCCATATATGCATCGAGAGGTCATGGGAGGCAAAACTATATTCTACACTTAATAATTGGGTTTTTGGTGTATACCTAGCCATCAAATAACCTATCTTAGAACAAGACATTGATGGTAAATATATCATTATTTATAAGATCATGGTATCTGACTTTATGTTATTCCTTAATTTAGAATTATTTTAATCTTATCCATGAGGTTACTATAGTGATATTATAGTTTGATGCATTACATGATCATGTTATTTATTTAGTGGAATATTTCCGTAATGTTTCTTTCCATGATGAATAATCATTTTTCACCAATGATATATTTCATTGAACCTAACATTAACTATTTATTTATGCTCAAAAATAATTTCTCTTATTCCCCATGATATGAATAATGGTTCATTGAATGAGTTAAATTATATATAATATTTACATTAAATATGTTTTATATTTTATTTCAAATTTGATGATGTATGAGTGTATCTTTATACATTAAAAATAATATTAAACTAATATTTCCATTAGGATGTGATCACTTGTATCTTTTAAATATGTAATAAACTAGATACATGGAATAGAGCTCTAGAAATAAAATTTTATAATTGGTATCTAGTTAGAGGAATAAAATTTATTTCATGGATCATTGGATCATTTTTTCAAAACCAAATCTATATGAATACCTTGGAATTCCATGTAAAATTTTCGAAATTTAAATGGGAATTTTTGGAGACAAGGTTCTAAGACGAAGCATAATTTTGAGGCATGGCGTGGATGGAATATATTATTGAATTATTTTTAAAGTTCATTAAATAATATTGAAAATGGGTTTTTACATCATTTAAAAAGGTTCATGTATTAAAAATTTGTGGGTACCAATGAACTCAGAGCATCAAGATTCCTCTAGAAATGGATTAACATTGGCTGGCGTGGGCTAACAGTGGAATATAGTTTTTGTCCATAAAAAAATAACTGAGTAATGATTATTTTATTTTCAAATATTTATAATTATTAAATGGAAACTCATATTTTAAATATAAAAGTATGATTCAGATCGTGAGTACATAATTCCCCAAGGAAGAGCCTAATCTCATCTGGGGAGGGTCGAAGGTGAAAGTTAATTTTCAGACTTTTTAGAAAAAAAATTAAATAATATAAAAAGTTATTTTATTAAATTTTTATCATTGTTATGCAGGGACTCGTTAGAATTGTGGTTCTACGTTGAGGCAGTAGTGAATCTAATAAATGAATCTCATTAATGGAGCAAGGTAACAATGCGACAACACACACGCCTCATCCTTTATTAATTAAATAGTGAATTCAGCGTTGACGAAAAATCCCTAAATTCCACTGATTAACGATGAAGGAAAACTCTCTAATTTCAAATGAAGGTGAATCAAATTGTAAAACCCCAAGCTTCCACTGTATGTTTATCTTTGAAAAATTAAATATCTTGCGTTGTACACAACATGGAGTTTTAGCAAACCACGACCAATCAAACTAGATGTTACGAATTATAACACCCAATATTTGACAATTTAAAAATTTTATTCTTCAAAATTGAATTTATTTTTGGATTAAGAATAACATAATTAGTTTAGGGTGAATTTTTGGTATTTTTCTAAAAATGTTTATTTTTTAACGAATAGTGAAAAACATTTCGTTATTATTTAAAACCGACTATTTATTTAAATTATTAGTTATTTTATTTAAATTTATTTTAGGTAAAAATAGATACATAATACGTATATATTTTCAATTTAATTAATTGATGTCATTTTATAATAAGATTAGATATATAAAATTTTATTGAATTTTTAACGTCTTTTACCCACCTTTTAGGCACATTAGAAAATTTGCATGAAACGTAATTTTACCATTTCTGGGAATTGAATTTCAAAAATCCGAGAGACACGGTTTACATCATTAAGTAAGATGTTGTTCAATAGGATGAAAATAATTTTTGTTGAGAAGTATCTTTTGAATTTTATTTACCACGAATAAAAGTAAATATGGTAATTAATGGTAAAAAATATATTATATTTATCCTAAAACATGTCATAATTCTATTTGATAAGTGTATTTCTACAACAAACAACCTTAGGAATAAAATATCATCCTTTTTTTTCACTTGGGATAGATTAGGAAATTTATTACTATTTTATTTAAAGAATAGTTAAAAGTGTCAAATTCAATGGTTATTAACTAAAACATTTTTAATATAGTGTTTTAATAAGATAAATTAAACTATAAATATTAATTACAAATAAATAAATATTTCCCATATATTGTAATTTTATTTATAATTTTTATACTTTAAATAATTATATTTATTTATGACACAATGATGATGCAATAATTATCTTATTGTTTAATGATTAAAATAATTGATATTATAAATATTAAAATAATTGCTAATTGATACTTTTTATGTATTCCAATAATTTAAAAGGTTAAAATTACATGTCAGGGTTGATTAAAGAATTTTTTTTCTAAATGAACAAGTTGATATGACTTTAAATAAACAAATACTAAATAGTTTCAAAATTGACATAAATGAGTTTCTAAAACAAATACTATATTATTAATTGTTATAATATTTCTAAAAATATAAGGTTCGGAAAAAATACATAGATAAGGTTATATATATTAATAATTAACCACTTGGGGATCTCTTTGATTTTTATAGTATGTTTATTAACAATTTATTATAATAATAGAAGAAAACATGGTAAAAGTTAAACTATTTAACTATGAGTTAAATCTAAATGGTAAAGTTAATATGATGACATAATCATACCTAAAACCTATTGGTTGAGAGGTTTACAACCCATACCAACAATATAATATACATAAATCCTTTTTGATCCATTATAAACCAAATATTATTGTATAATAAAATAATATTTCAATCTTTTCTTAAAGTGACCATCACCTCTCTTATAAAGGGAACTTCCCCTTCTCTTAATTTTTACCTCCAAATCCATTTTGGTCGGCCAACCCCTACTCCAATATCCTCTCAACTACTATCTTTTTATCCCAGATTCCATACTTTGATCATAATCTAACCTAAGGAGCCCTTTTGATCAACTCAAAAGGAAGCACCCAATGAAGAAGTAATAAATTTATCACATCTTTCAATGTTCATTTCTTCTTCCACATCATATTTTATTTTTTTTAGATAAAAAATTAATAACTCCATTTCCTTATAAATAAATTTATGTTATTATAAATATTTTACAACCATATTCATTATTCTATCCATCATATGAATGACAAAGTCACCAGATCTGCGTACGTACAACTTACCGTCTCCACATCGTGGTTTAGTTTTTTATTCAACACTTCATTATTTGGATGGGTTAAATAATGAGTATAATTGATGTACATATAGAATATAAAATATTAATCATTATTTATATATGATATACAATTAAATTACATATTTTTTCATCATTAATAGAATGATATTGTCGCTCGTGCGTACGTACGGATTACCGTCTCCACGAACGCGATGAGATTCAATACCCATCGTAACCATTCATGAATAATTTTTATTTTGGGATTAAAAATAATGTTTAAGAACATAATATCATTATAGATATGAATAAATACATCCTATCCATAAAAATCATGTCTTATGTAACAAACCATAAAAAATAAAACAAATCAGTTAATACCCAAAACAATGATACAACTAAAATATTATTAAAAAATAAATATTAGAAGATCATATATAATATCATATTAGTGTATATGGATCTTTTATAATTTTAAGAAATTGATTTAACGATTATACATGAGGATAACATACCCTTTACCAAGGAAAGGTACAAGGTAAGTGTTAATTCTACAATCTCTTTATTATCCGAGGTTGTCTATACATGAGTATCTACTGGGACCTCTTTATCATCCACATCCAGGTTTCTAAAAATGTATTTCAAAAAATTTCTACTATTTCCTAGACTATGGATTAAAGTCAGTTAGACCATTGATTTAATTTTTATAAAATTTTTATAAGCTAATCCTTCCATAATTGTCCAAACAAGGTCCTTTACGTCCTTTTCAACAATATTAAGGAAATAATTTTTTTAACTTACATGGTGGGAGAAGCTATTTTACACCTTTATAAAAACTTTGAACCTTCCTATTAAATATTATAATAATATTTTAAAAATAAATGTTTTCTTTTATAATTTAATTAATTTTAAATAATTTCAAAAGAGAAAAATATATTTCTCTCAAATAGTTTTGATTTCATCTATTTCAACATCTTTTGATGGATTTTTCACTTGTTTGAACTTGATTTATTATGATACAATCATCCATATTGTATTGAAGGTTTTGTGATATGTTTGTCTATGGATGTATTCTTTTTATACAATTCATGTTTTATGGTTAAATTTTTAACATTTCATATGCTAGTTCTAATATGAATGTTTATGTAATGATTCAACCTTTTCATATGAGGAATGCATTAGAAATAGTAAGTGATAGGTGGAGCCCACCATAGCTACTCGATGCATCAGTATGTCTAATGAGAAAAACTATTTTCTAGGAATACGGCCTTGAAAAAAATCTTATTTGTAATCTTGGCATGAGTCATTAACTATGTGGTTATGATGTACAACAATATTAATTCCATCATTATGAAATTGGTGATGGATATTACATGTGGTTATTCAAATAGTAGAATATCATTGTGAATAAGTAAATTGAATTATTTGATTTATCTTTTTCATATTACTTTGAATTTTATGTTTAAAATTCTTGTGTTTTAGTCATATAAAATTCTTTCAATGTTTATGATTATTTATGAAGTATTCTGCTATATTGTTATCCTTAATGAGAACCTGAGATCACCCCTTTCTATGTTTTATTTTTCCCAGAATGTGAAGAAGTATATTATGACTAACCTGCATGGATAGTCTATGGGGGATGAATGTGTTAAAAGGAGACACAATGTTGTTGTTTTTCATTTCATAATGTAATGTAAAACTTATTTTGGTACCTAGTACTACCTAGGATACTAAACTAATTAGTCTTTTGGGATTTGATACCTTGTGATCATGCATATGTTTTGTAATAATGCACCGACTCTGGGTAACTATGTTTGGGGCATTATATTTGGAATCATAGGAAGTTTAGTACATTCCATGGAAGCTAGATTTAGAAAAAACTCTTTTTAGAGAACATTACCCTAAGATAGGCTTTGAGGATTAGTATAGAAACACTTCCTAGAATTGTGGTAATATACATATTTTTTGTATTGTCTGAGAAAAACATCACTTTATGGATACGATAAGGTAGAGGCGGCTCTGGAATAGATGTACCTAGGAGTGAAAACTCTGACAAGGTGTTTAGGGCTTGAACGGGGTATCCTGGTACACAACATTGGGGTTTTCTGCAATCTCGTTTACGACACTCCTGTGGGATATTCTTAAGATAATTCTGATTTTATTTACAAACAATTATAGAGTATTTACGATTAAATACTTCATGAAATAATTTTTATTATTATTATGGATTATATGCATAAACTCTTCAATTTATGTTAGTAATTTTACTAGTTTGGAATTACATATTTGGAATTATAAAATAATCTACTGTATTCCATTATTTAGAAATGGCACCTAGTAGAAGGAGTGGAAACCATATAAATGAACGTAATCTGTGTAGGTATTTCTCTCCTACTCATGATAATTATAGTGGAGCTGGTGATGCAACCGACACTAAACAACTTATTATCATTTTGTGACAACTCGCTCAGGTTATGTATAAAAACCTTACCCGTATGGAGCACCCTGATCCAATATGTGGAGGATCAATGTCAGACCGCTTCATGAGGAAACAACCACCAACATTCAATGGGACAAAAAATACATTTGTAGCTGAGTAATGGATATGTTCCGTAGAGAAAATATTTCATGCTTTGTGGAGTAGGGAAAGGGAAAAAGTTTTCATGGATGTTTATCAACTTGCGAGATGTACAGATCAATGGTGGTCATTAATTTGAAACAAGAAGGAGGATCCATAATTATAAAATATAGAATGGACGGAGTTTAAAGATTATTTCATAGAAAAGTACTTTCCTCGTGACCATCTAGTTGATATGGAATGAAATTTTCGGAGTTTGAGGCAAAAGGAGGATGTGAATGTCGCAATGCATGAGGCTAAAATTACAAGGTTAGCAAGGCATGTGGAATAATATAAACAGAACCCAAGGAGTATGATTTATTGATTCTTCGATGGGTTATAAGCATTTCTCTATTGGGAATTAGTCTCACAATCCTTCTCGTCATACGTAGATATTGTCTCATGTGCTATCAATACAGAAAAGGGATTCCCTAATATTAGGACTTTAAAGAAAATAATGAGAAGAAGAGATCTACTAAACACTCTAGAAATAGAAATAAGGGGTATAAGGGAAAATTTAAATTTCCATCCTGCTGTAAAAGTGGGAAGAAACACCCCAGTACATGCCTGAATAGAATGTGAGTCTATTACAAGTGTGGGGAAAATGGCCACCAATCTTGTGATTGCAAGGGAAAGAAAAACGATGTAAATGTTGAATGCTACAATTGTAGAGAAAAGGGGAATTATGAAAATGAATGTCCTAAGTTCCATGTAAACATACCTTAGAAAAGTACAAGGGATTAAGTCTAAGCTTATGTGATCACTAATACTGAGGTTGAAACTCTGAATGATGTGGTGGTAGGTAATTTAATGGTTTCCTCAAATTTACCCAATTCTTTTTTTATTTTGGATCATTTCATTGTTTTATATCTTCCCAATATGATAAAAAAAATAATATATTTCCAATTTTATTTAAAAAGGACTTTGTAAGTCAAAACTCTTAAGAAAAGTGTCACTGCAACAATGTTTTGTAAATCAGTTCCCATTAGGGCATAAAATGTGCATTATCTTCTGATCTATTCTTCATACCCATGATTGAATTTGATATAATCATCTGTATGGATTGGATTTTAGACCATGAAGCATAAATATAATATAATAAGAATGAGGTTACAATTTTTGATGATGATATGGAGTACTTTATCTTTAGAGAAAAAACGTCACCTTCTGATTCTTATCTAGATCCAACCGCAGTAGATCTACTGAATTCAATTGTTAGGGAGGAATCTGGGTGGGTAAAGGGATTTTCAAATAGAGGATGTACCAATTGTGAAATAATATGTTGATGTGTTTCTAGAGGATTTACCTGGACATCCTCCAGAACGAGAAATTGAGTTTTATATTTACATAATTCCTGGTTCAAGGACCATATAGAAGACCTATTATAGAATGGACACAATGGAATTAGTGGAACTAAAAAAACTAGAGTAATAGAGTAATAAAGTATTTATTCTCCCTATGTTTCTCTATGGGGAGCCCCTGTTCTTTTTGTTAAGAAGAAATATGGATCTATGAGTTTGTGCATTGACTATAGAGAGATCAATGCTATAACAATAAATAACAAGTATCCCCTACCTCACATTGAGGATTTATTCGATCAAATTCATGGATTTCAAAAAATTTCAAAGATTGACCTTTGATTTGGATATCATCAGTTGTATGTGAAGAAGGAATACATTGCAAAAACAGCATTTCAAACCAGGTATGTTCATTATGAGTTTACATAATTGCCTATTGGATTGAGTAATTCAACCTCTATCTTCTTGGATCTAATGAATAGAGTTCTTAAGGAATACATTGATGACTTTTTTGTGGTATTGATTTATTATATATTAGTTTATTCCAAAATCTATGAATATCATGAAAATAAATTGCACACTGTTCTAAATACTCATAGAAGAAATGAATTAAATGGGATGTTTAGTAAGTTTCAATTCTTGCATCAAGAGATTTCTTTTCTTGACTATATTTTCTCTAAGGATGGGATCTCTATTGATTATTTTATGACAAGAGAAATACAATAATGGCCAACACCGACGAGTATAACCATGTTACAAAATTTTATTGGCCTAGCATGTTATTATCGGCAATTCGTCCAAAATTTTTCATGATTGGCTAACCCATTAACCAATGTCACACGAAAAGGGGTTAAATTTGTTTGGACAAAAGAGTGTAAAGAATTTTTTGATGAACTGGAGGCAAGATTAGTGAACGCTCTTATCTTGAATCTACCATTGGGGAATGGTGGGTTTGTTATTTATAGTGATGCTTCAAATAAAGGACTTGGTTGTGTCATTATACAGAATGATAGATTTATTTCAAATGCATCCTGAAAGCTAAAAATTAATGAACAAAAATATCCCACTCATGATCTTGAGTTAGCAGCCGTAATATCTGATTTGAAGATATTGAAACACTATCTCTATGGAAAAAAATGTAATGTATATACCGATCAAAATATATTGAAGTATATTTTCTCAAAAAAAAAGAACTCATCATAAGGCAAAGACGATGGATTAAACTACTCAAAGATTATGATTTCACTATACACTACCACCCAGGAAGGCAAATAAGGATGCAGATGCTTTGAGCAGATAGGATCATGTAGTTTTGATCATGTTGAGAGTTGAAAGGGATCCTATGTTCACGGATCTTGTAAAGATGTATATGGGAATAATAATGGAAGGTGAAACATCAATACTTGTTCAAGTGGTTGCCAAACCATTTTTACTAAAAAGGATAAAAAGTTCTCAGACCGATGATGGGGAGTTTAAAAAGAAAAATAAAGATGTGAATGATGGGAGATTTATTGAATCTCTAAATGAAGATGGAATTTTGAAATTGGGGAAGAGACTTTTTGTTCTAGATATACCAGATCTAAAAAGGGAATTTTGGGATGATTCTCATAGCTCCAATTTCTATATACACATTTGTAGCACTAATATGTATATTGATTTGAAGGAACATTTTTGGTGGGACGAAATGAAGTGAGAGATTGATGATTATGTGTCAAGATGTATGGTTTCTCAACATGTTAAGTCTAGAAGTGAACATCCTAGAGGAGTCATGCAACCTCTTCCCATATCTGAGTTGAAATGGGATGATATAATTATGGAATTTGTCATGGGGATACCGAAGCCTCTTAGAATGAATGATGAAATATGGGTCATTGTTGATCATCTTTTCAAGTCAACACATTTTCTTGCTATAAGAGAAGATTTACCAATTGAATATTTAGAAATACTATATATTAATGATGTTTTCAGACTTCATGGTGTACGCATATTGATTATTTCAGATCGTGATCCCCATTTTACATCATGATTCTGGGAAATTCTTTAGAAAGACATGGATACTGAAGTTCGTTTGAGCACTGCCTACCACCCTCAAACTAATGGACAATCAGAACGGACTATTCTAACCTTATAAGACATGTTGATATCTTTCTAAATTTACTTTCAATGTATGTGGGATCAGTATTTACCTCTGGTAGAATTTTCCAATAACAATAGCTTCCATTCTATTATTCAGATGGCACCATTTGAAGAGTAATATGGAAAGAGATGTCTCACACTAAATGGTTGGGAAGATGTTGGTGAATGAAAAACTCGTAGGCCTAGAACTTGTTGGGGAAATGATGGAAAAGGTTAACATTATCCAAACCCACATCAAATAAGCTTAAAGTAGGAAAAAGAGATATGCCAATAACTGATTGATAGATTTTGAATTTCAAGTATGAGATCATGTTTTCATAAAGTTATCTCCATGGAAGGGTGTTTTATGATTAAATAAGAAGGGTAAATTGAGTCCTAGGTACATCATACAATTCAAAATTATAGAACGAATTGGAGTTGTTGCTCTAAAGATCATTATTTGTTCCACATATTACTGTTGAGAAAATACAAGCCTGAACCAACACATGTACTCACCTATGAAGAAAAAGAACGAGAACCCGATCTGTCTTATTGTGAAGAGCCTTTCAAGTTTTCTGATACCAGAGAACAAGTGTTGGGACACCAGACGAATTGTCTGGTTAATGTTCTATAGAGAAACCATAAGTTGGAAGTGGCAACGTGGGAACCTGAGGATCTTATGATGAATAACCACCCGAATCTTTTTATGCAGTAGTATTATAGAAATTTATAGGATGAAATTATTTTAAGGAGGGAAGAATATAACACACCAATATTCCATGATACATTTCACTTTGAATAATGAAATAGCTTGCACTGTACGCAACATGGAGTTTTAGCACACCAAGACCAATCAGACTGGCCGTTATAAATAGTCATTCCAACTTTTTGAAATTCAAAAAATTTTATTTTTCAAAATAGACTTTATTTTTGAATTTGGAATATCAAAAATATTATACTGCTGAATATTTGGTATTTTTCTGAAACATTCATTTTTTGATGAATAGTGAAAAATACTACCTTATTATTAAAAACTGAATTTTTATTTAAATAATTATTTATTTTATTTAAAAATATGTTTGGTCAAAATAGATACTTAATACCTATATATGTTCAATGTAATTCATTGGAGTCGTCTTATAAGAATATTTGATATATAAAATTTTATTAAACTTTTAATGTCTTTTACCCACCTTCTAAGAACATTTGAAAATTTTCATAAAACATAATTTTACTACTTCTATGAATTGAATCTCAAAAATCCAAGAGACTTGATTGAAATCATTAAGTTAAATATGTAACACCGCAAGATTTCATAGTAAGTTATTTACATTAAGTTAATTCAATTGCATGCGCTACACACAACATCGAGTTCGAGCACACCACGACCTATCAAAATAGCCATTTAGAAAGAAGATATGAATAGTCAAAACCAAAATTTGAATTTTATATATATCCCATACAATTTTAACATTTATTTTTTGTGTTTCTTAGACATAATATAAGGAAAAATTCATTTTTCAGAGAAAAGATGTATTTTTCAAAAAAAATGTATTTCTTCCACCTTTTAAGGGAGAACCCTTTATAAATCCAATATTTTACACTTATATTTGTTTTATTTGAAAAAAATAAAATTCTTCATTAGATTCGGGACATCAAAATTTACTTAGGTTTAATTTTTGGTATTTTTTGATAATTTTTTTTAATGAATAGTGAAAAATACTGTATTTTAATTCAAAACATCCATTTAATCTAATTTATTTATATGGTTAGATTATCTCTTTAATTTAATTTAAATTTTAATTATATTATGTTTTTAATATTTAATCCAATGTTATTCATTGTAAATAATATCACTATAGAATTGGACATAAAAAAGTGTTAATCTTTTGATGGTTATTATTTCTTAAAACACGCTTTTTTGTTTTGACAGTGGAAATTAATTTTAAATTAATTAATGAAACTTATATTCTTTGAATTTAGTAAAATAGACATAATTTTTGAATTTGGAATATCAAATATATCTTAGGATTATTTTTTTGTATTTTTCTGAAAACCTTCAATTTTTTGATTAATAGTGAAAACATTGAGTAGTTGTTAAAAACCCGACCATTTCATTTCAATGAAATTTTACCACTACTGTGAATTAAATTTGGAAAATACAACATACATGGTTGTTATTAGTAAGTAAAATTCGATTCAATAAGATGAAAGTAATTTTTGGTGAATAGTAACTTTTGACTTTTAATTATCACAGTTAAAGGTAAATAGGGTAATTCAACGTAAAAATAATATTATAATAATATTAATTTACCCTAACATGTGTCCTAATCCTATTTGTTGATAAATTTTAGAACATGGGCTTCCTTGGGGAGATTTGGGTACCCCATGGAGCCACTTAAGAGTGATAATGACCCTCTATATTAGTTAATTTAATGTAAAGACAAAAATAACTTAAACATATATCTTTTAGTAAATAATTTTTTGCATCAGGTTATATAAGTTATCAATTAGACTATAAATATTAATTATAATGTTAATACTATTTCCTACATCATGGTTTTTTTATAATTTTTAAACATCATATAAATTAAATTATTTATACCACAATAATGATGTAGTGTTTACCTCATTAATGAATGATTTAAATAAATAAGAGTATAAAGATTAAAAAAATATCCAAAACCTATCCAATTCTGATTGGATGATTTTTTTTTCGACTAGTAGTCCTCTTATCTTCAAATATAATTAATTTTAGACCTTTAGAAACCGAAAATCATTATATTATAAAATAATCTTTTCACACGTTCCTAATGAGCCCCTCCCCCCGCTTATAAAAAGCCCTAACTTATAACCCATTCCTCACACTCTTCAAGAACCTTGGCTCATCCAAACTCTGTCCAATTAATCTCCTTACATCAGTCTATACCTTCTAAAATCCTTACCTTAGGTATAAATAATTTCAAGAATTTTTTTTGGTTCAAACCATAGAGAGTTACCCAATTTAAAGGTGACATCTTCTCTTTAGTATTTTTCTTTTATTTTACTTCTCCAAACCCAAAAAACTATTTTATTAATCTATTTTATTGAAACACCAGTATCCTCTACATAATAGGTTTTTTATGAGATTTATTCGAACTAAAGTGACACACACCTCCATCTAATGGGTAAAGAACCTATTGTTTCTGTGGATGACGAACTTATGTCCTACGAAACAATGATTGTTCCATTTTGTCCTACCACCTCTCACGGTGGCCATTATGATGGAACTGTAAATATATATGATAAATACTATGTTTTTGTTTTCCTTATGCTTTTTTAATTTTCATTTAAGAATATACCTTTATGTTTTCCAATATGTGTGAACATGATAATTTTATTTGAGGTAGTGCCATCTACCGCCCCCTCAAGGTGGTATGATTCGTTCAGGACATACAAGGAACATATAAAGGATGGAGTTAATTAAAATATGTAACAAATATATTCGGTTATATTATACTGGAATTATAATATACCTATGTATCATTAGGTTTTCTTTCCATTAAATATGAAATAGAAATAAAAGTAGCGTTCATGTGTACGTACAGCTTACCCTCTCTATGAACGTTGCATTTCATTTCTCATCTCCTAATATCATGTAATAATTATATATACATATATATATATATATTGGATATATATGATATATATTATATTTAAATCATGAATATTATACTTTTGATAATAGACTTTTGACCACATGTACAATTTCTAATTATAACAAGTTCATTTTTTGACTCAAGTACCAAATAACGACAAAACGACCAATATTAACATAAATGATTACATAATGTTTATAACATGGTAATACGTGATATAAAAGGAATTATAATTTTAAAAAAATTTCTTACGCAATTAGAAATTAACTTTAGTGTATTATTCAATATATTAATGAATGAACGAGTCAAGTTGGACACGATGTAAGGTGTTTCTTATCTCAGTTTTTATTCCGTGAGATTTCCATTGTTCACCACTTATTTCAAGCATTTGGTGTATTGTGTACTGCCATTTTATATATATTATAATTATTCAATTTATATTAATCGTAATCTGTAAATAATTTTGTGGTTATTAATTTTTGGTCATACGACTCGATTGATTACAACATAGTAAGGGGTTTTCATCTCACTTTTATTCCTGTGAGATTCATGCTATATTTTCCACTATTACCTTTTGTGTGGTGTATGTACTTACCATTATTGTATTCTTTATGTAAATTAATTTATTTTATGGGTATTTACATCATCACTGTATGATCCTCCTTTCGTGTGGTGTATGTTTCGTAAGTTACCAAATCAGAAAGGGAATTTCTAATTTCAAATTCCACTCATTGGGTTATATGCAAACATCATTGATTATTTTATTGCAAAATTATGTGTGAAATCACTATTTTTTTATTTATGTAGTAATCTCCACTCCCATTTTCGTGGATATACTTTTGATACACATAATAACTCCATTGATAAATTCTCATGTCATCGATATGAACTTGATAAGAGTAATCTTAACTCAATTTCAATTCATTGAGTTAAACATCGAAGTCATGGGTATTGTTGTTAAAAGAATATGTGTGAATTCACTATGATTGATTTAAAATGAATATCAAATCATATTTTGTGTATTTATATTTTTCACACATAATTATGTCATTGATTTATCCTTAACCTAAGGATATAGTCTTTATAATGGATTTAATCTCAATTTATAATCCATTAAGACTTCTTTATTGTTATGCACCAATTCACATTTATATGGTGTATATAATATTAGTTGACATAGTATATCATGAATCCCTTTTTTCTCATGATATTATAATGTATTTATTACCTCAATTATTTGTATTCAATAATCTCTAATTTTGATAGGAACTCTGTCTAAAATATAATTTTAAATGAATTAAAAATTTATTCTTCTAAATCTTTCTCATTAACGTCCATGGTTCAAAAATATTTATTAAAATTTATTTAAATGAAAATGAATGTTTTAATATTAAAATTCCTTTTAAAATTTTCATTGTGGTTTGGGAAACTTTGATTCAAAAATCTATTTTAAACGGATTCTTGATAAATAGTGTCACTTTTAAATGTTTTCATGAATAAGGGGGATATTTCTCTCTAATAGTTTTGATGATTATTTTCATCGATGTCAATATCACTCATTATTCTCAATTGTGGTTAATTTATTATAATATAATCTTCCATATTGTATTTAATGAGTTATGTTTGATTGTGGATGTTATATTTGTATACAATTCATGGTTTGTGGTTAAAATATTGACATTTCGTATGCTAGTTTTAATAAGAATGATTAGATTATGTTTTAACCTTTTCATATGATGAATGCATTGAAGATTGTAAGTGACTGGTGGAGCCCGATATATCTCCTAGATGCATCAGTAGGTCTGATGAGACAAACTAGTGTCTTGAAATAAGGCCTTGACAAAATATCATTTGTAGTCTTGGCACGAGGCCCTGACTATGTGGTTATGTTGTTCGGCATTTTGCATTACATCATTCTGAAATTAGCTATTGATATTACATGTGATTATTTGAATAGTATAATATCTATGTGAATTAGTAAATGGAATTATTTGATTTACATTTACCATATTATGCTGAAGATTAAGTTTGAAAGGATTGAGTTTAAGTCTTATATATTGCCTTAAATGTTTATTCTCATTTATGATATTTTATTGTATATTGTTATCCTTACTGAGAATATGATCTCTCACCTTTATTATGTTTTATTTTTCTTAGGATGTAAAGAAGTATATTAAGATTAACCTTCAGGAATAGGCCAAGGGTTATAAGAGTGTTACAAGAGGACCCAATGGTGTTATTCTATTTCATGATGTAATGTAAAACTTATCTATTTATATATTACTTAGAAGGCTACTAAACGTATCTCTCTTTCGAGAAATTATTCATTGTATCATGCCAATGTTATGTAATAATGCACTGAATCTAGGTAACTAGGGTTGGGGTGTTATAGTTGGTATCATAGGAAGTTTAGTACAAACATTGGAAGCTAGATTCATAACAACTATGATTAAAAAACACTACACTAAGATAGAATTTGAGGATTTGTATAGAAGAACGTCCAACAATTTTTGTAATGTAAAAATTGCATTTGTTATCCATGAAATACATCCCTCTCTGGAAATAAGCAGGTAGTGGTGGCTTTGGGACATATGTACGTAAGAGTGAAAACTCTGACAAGAAGTTTCAGGCTTGTCCCAGGGTATCCTGGTACACGATAACGGGCCTTGCTGCACTCTTGGTTACGACACTCATGGGGATATGCTTAGGATAATTCAAATTTTATTTAAAAAACAATTTGAATGATTTTATTATAAGATGAGAATTAAAAACCTTGGTTAATCTTAATGTGTTTTATATTGAAAATATGTTTTCATGATATTCTGTAAATGATTTTATGACTAATGTTACTCATACAATGCTTTCTAGTTTTAATCAAAGGCTAGATTCCAAGGAAGTCACAGTAACATTGATCATGATATACAAGGTGGGAACTATGGTCAAAATGAGCACCTAAATGGAATGTGGATAGGCGTAAAATATATCATGTTCCACCGAATCAGTTTTCCCAGAATTTGATCAATAACATATATTTTAACCATCTCTTTGACTCAACTAAGAAGAAAAATGTAGTGAATGATAAGAGCTATAACGGTGGAGACCATGGAGAAATTAAAACTCATTTTTCGTCATGTAGGAAATTTTGAAGGAGACACCATGGAAAGTGTATATATGGAACAAATAAATTATTTATGTGTGGGAAAGAAGGACATAAAATAAATAATTATTGAAAAAAATGAAGGGTACTATTTAAGAAAATAAAAATGATCCCAAGAATCCATTTATAGTCATTTTCTATAAATATAGGGGACATTGGCATTACCCGAGTCATTGCCCTATTCAATAGGTTAACCTCTAAGTCAAGGAAGATCCTATGTGGAAACAAATGGATAGAGAAATGATTAAAAGTATGGGATTACTTTGGAAGACAATACTCTTATATGTGTAACCATGTAGTTTGTTATGTGATAATTCTATTTGAGGAATAATTATCTTTTCTTTTGTGGATATAGTTATAATGAACCATTGGATTTTATGTGACCCTTGAATTTGAGGCAATTACATGTTATTAATTTTTTGGATGAAAACGCGAGGTACGAGAAAACATTAGTGGTTCAATTATGTTATAATTATTTTTATGAATTTATCTCATTATGGGATTGTTAGAAAATATAGTGTTTGAAAAAGTATAACACGAAGACCATGTGAAAACTCACCGCGTCAGAAAAAGCTGCAGGAATCAAACCCACAACCAGAGTCTGATTGGGTTTTATCTCCTACCACTGGACTACGTGATGTCCCTGGTTAGTGTGACTAACTATTTTTAGATTAAATGATTTAATTGATCAATAATAATTTTATTGGTATATTATTTTTTATCAATTGGATATCCTCAGTGTAGTAAAATGATTTGGTGATTAATAAATGTTATTTTGGAAGACATTCACTATGTTGGGAACACTATATGCCTATGGAAAATAGAATAGTATGGAATTTCATTTGAGGAGTAATGATGAAATTTTTTTATCTATGATTTTATTGTGGATTTATATATATTTGTATTATTTATGAAAATGATTAACCTATCATAGGGAATATGTTATTAGGTTAATTACTTTCATGTAGGTGACTTTAAGAGTAGTTGATGTTATTCGGAGATACAATTTAACGTGGATGACTAGATAATCAAATTATTTTGTGTTTTGGTATTCAATCATAGTTTAGATTATATTGAAGGATTTTATGGACAATTGATTATTTAATGGTATTTATTGAACTTTTTTAATAACTATTTTAATTTTTGAAATTAAGATCAGTATTTGTTTCTCTAAAGTATTATCCTTTTTGGGGATCCTATGATCTTGTACTAACCATTTTGGTTTTGGTTAATCTCTAAAGTCAAGGGAAATATATATTTTATCCTTTGTGGATCATGTGATTCTCTAGAAGTTGATGGTAGAACATTAGGTGTGACCTAGTCATCTTGAATAATCATCATTTGGAAAAATGATGAGTTAGTGGTAGGAATTTATTAATGGATGAAAATCTACTTAAAAATTATGTATATCACTTTATGTTATTAGTCAATATCATAAATATATTCCACAACATTATTAAATTGAACTTTAAAAAAATATTGTCTGTTTACTTTTCCAACTAGGAAACTAATGACCGTTTATCCCTTAACATTATTTTGGTTTTCTTATTGTTAAATTTCTATTGATCATGATTTCTATCACTCTATATCAGAACTTGAAACATAGTTTATCTTCCATATCAATGTTTTCCTACATGGAATTCTAATATGGTTTATCTCGGGCGACCATTGTACTTCTCTTTCTTTCTTTTAAAATGATATTTTTATTTACTCTTTTTCCAATGTGGGACTTCAAATGATGTTCCCAGGAATAATTTTAAAATTGAGAGGATGCAATTTCAAAAGGTGGGGAAGAATGTAACACACTAGGTTTTCACAGTAAGTTATTTTCATTAAAATAATTCAATAGCTTTTGCAACATGAAACACCGACATCGAGCGCACCACACCCTATCAAACTAGCCATTTTGAAAATGGTTATGAATTGAAAAAACCTAATTTTTAATTATATATATATCCCATATAATTTTGACATTCATATTTGTTATTTATTAGACATAATATAAGGACAAAATCATTTTTTCAGATAAAAGAAGTATTTTTCAAAAAAATAGTTTTTCCACATTTTAATGTAGAACCCTTTATAAATCCAATATTGGAATACTTTATATGTTCTATTTTACAAAATAAAATTATTCTTTATAATAGGGACATCAAAATTTACTTTGGGTAAATTTTTGGATGTTTCTGATAAAATTCATTTTTTTAATAAATATTTAAAAATAGTGTATTTTAATTCAAAACTGTCTTTTAATCTAATTTATTTATATGGTTATATTAACATTTATATTTGTTTAAAAATTTAATTAGATTATATTTTTACAATTTAATCCAATTTTGTTCATTGGATGTAAATTCACATTAGAATTGGAAATAAACTAGTGTTAATCTTGAGATAGTTATTATTTCCTAAAAAAAATCTTTTTGTTTTGACATTGGGAATTAATTTTAAATTAATTAATGAAACTCCTATGTTTTAAATATTTTAAAATAAAAATAAATTTTGAATTCATATTATCAAATATATCTTACTCTTAATTTTTGGTATTTTTCTGAAAACCATCAATTTTTTATGAATAGTTAAAACACTAAGTAGTAGTTAAAAAATGACTCTTTCATTTAAATTAAATTTTACTGCTTCTATTAATTGAATTTAAAAAATAAGATGTACATAGTTGTTATTATTAAGTAAAATTTGATTCAATAAGATGAAAATAATTTTTGGTTAATAGAAACTTTTTACTTTTATTTACCGCGGTTAAAGGTAAATTGGGTAACTCAAGGAAAAAATAAAATTATAAGAACTTTAATTTAGACTAACATGTGTCCTAATCCCATTGGTTGATATATTTTCGACCATGGGAATCATTGGGTTGATTTTGGGACCCCCTGGAGCCACTTAAGAGTGATAATGGCACATTATATTATTGAATTTAATGCAAAGACAAAAATGACTTGAACATATATCTTTTAGTAAATACTTTTTTATATGTGATTATATAAGTTATATCTTAGACTATAAATATTCATTAGAAATATAAAAATATTTCCTACATCATGGTATTTTTTTAATTTTTATTCATCAAATAAATAAAATTATTTATGACACCGTAATAATTTAGTGTTTACCTCATTAATGAATCATATAAATAAATAAGATTATAAAGAGTACAAAAATATCCCAAAATTGTCCAATTATTTTTGGATGATTTTATTTTGACCATGAGTCATCTTATATTATATTATAGTTAATTTTGGACCTTTAGAAACCTAAAATCATTATATAATAAAATAATCTTTTCACGCTTTCCTAAAGAGCCCCTCCCCCCTTATAAAAAGCCCTCACTTCTAACCCATTCTTCACACTCCTAAATCCCCTTAGCTCATCCAACCTATGCCCAATTAAGAACCCTACATCCCTATATTCCTCTTAGAATCCTTACCTTATGTATAAGGAACTTCAAGAAATATTTTTGGTTCTAACCAAAGAGAGTTACCCAATTTAAAGGTAACGTCTTCTCTTACGTTATTTTATATTATTTTACTTCTCCAACCCCATAAACTCTATTTATTCATTTATTTTATAGAATCACAAGTATCCTCCATATACTAGGTTGTTTTTATGAGAAGGATTCGAACTAATATTAGAAACACCTCAATCTAATGGGTAATGATCATACTGATTCTGTGGACAGAAAACTAATGCCTCAGGAAACGATGATTGTTCAATCTTCTCATACCACCTCTCATGGTGGCCATTATGATTGAAATGTATATATATATATATATATGATATATATTATGTTTATATTTTCTCTATGTTTCTATAATTTTCATTTACAAACATAGCTTTATGATTTCCAATATGTGTGAACAGGATAATTTCATTTGAGGATGTGCGGAAAACCACCCCCTCAACATGATACGATTCGTTCATGACATACATGGAACATATAAAAGATGAAGTTAATTAAATTATGTAACACATATATCATATGATATTATACTTTAATTATAATATACCTATGTATCATTATGTTTCCATTACATTAAATATGAAATAGAAATAAATGTAGCATTCATGTGTACGTACGACTTACCGTCTACATGAATGGTGCATTTCATTTCTTATCTCCAAATGTCATGTAGTAATATATATATATATATATATATATTTGATATATATGATATCTTGGATATTTAAATCATTAATATGATACAGGAGATAATTGAATTTTGACACAAGGACAATTTTTAATTATTACAAGTTCATTTTTGACTCAAGTACCAAATATGGAAAAAAGACCATTATTAACTTAAATGATTACATAATGTTTATAACATGGTAATAAGTGATATATGAGGAATAATAGAATTTAAAATGGTTCTTAAGGAAGTATAAATTTACTTTAGTTTATTATTTAGGATATTAAAGAATGAACGAGTCATGTCGGACATGAGGTAAGGGGTTTCAGATCTCACTTTTATTTCCATGATATTTCCATTTTTCGCCACTTATTTCTTAAATTTTCTGTATTGTGTACAAAAATTTGATTTATATTATAATTATTATATTTATATTATTGGTATCCTGTAAATCATTTGCTGGTTATTAATTTTAGGTCATTTTACTCTATTGATTACAACATGGTAATGGGTTTTCATCACACTTTTATTCCTGTGAGATTCATACGACTCGATTAATTTTTGGTCATATGATTGTGGTAGTTGTACATTATTTTTTGGTTTTGTTCTTGCATTCTATCCCCATTGTTATTTCAATTTTTAATTTTATATAAGTAGTTGTATCAGTGATAGTTGTGTATTACATGGTGTTTAATTTCCGTAGTTTGAGCATTGTGCATGTGTATAGGTTTAAAAGGGAAATGAAATCCCTTTTTTGGGATATTCCAACATGGTTCTAGTTTCTAGAACCTAGACTATGAATTTTGGGATTGGGGTAATCATGGAACGGTCCCTGGGGGATAAGTCCATAAAAATTTATATTAGAGGGAGGTTGGTTTTAAAAATGAAAAAAGAGTCTGAAAACTTTTATGGGCTAATAATGTTAAGTGTTTCATGTTCAGATTACAGGCCTATGAGTCCAGTATTGGTGTAGTGGCCGATATATCCATACACCATGGCCCGAAATTCTACATTCTGACTCAGTAAATGAAAACAATGGTAGAATATATCTTTTATTGTTTTCTCATTATCTTTCTATGTCAGAGTTAACACATCAGTTATAATCTATTAATCATGATTCATCTTGATCTCTTTCAAGATGCAGCCACACAAACAGATATCAAGGATTCTAGTGCGTGATCACGAGGATGGGCCACAGAGTGATGAGCGTTTAGTGCATGGATCATTTCCTAAGATGGAACCTTTGGGAAATGTCGCAGCATTACCACCACTTGTTGGTGAGTGGTTACTACTAGCACTACTACTAAAGTATGCCCATAGGATCAGTGACCTACATGAGTTTCAGTGACATAGACTCCTCAGGATCTGAGGATATCCCATCTCATAGGAGGATAAGGACTAGGTTGAGGTGGTGATTGAGTTTTCCATCTTTTCAGGGAACCATTAGATCATTTTATGGTCCTAGAAATGTGTCTTCTATGTAGCTCAATAGGGATATGGAAGAGTTTAGATTACACAATATTACGATAAGGTGAATTTTCCAAGGTGAGTGAATCAGAACCCTTCTCAGATAAGGGTATATTTCCATAAATGTTAACGAATATCTTTTCCCAAGAGATTTTACATCTTCAGAATAACAAAATGTTAGTAACGGAGTATTCATCAAGGTATACTGACCTTTCTAGGTACTCGATTAATACGATATGACCATTACATCAAGGCTTTGACCTCTAAGAGAGATGTGTTTAGGGAAATACGTTCTAGAACTATTACATAATGAATTCCTACCAATGTAGGGTGATAGAGAGAAACTCTTTGGTTGAATGTCCATTGGTTGAGAAGATACATCCAATTGATGTCATTTGTGGGATAACAATAATCAATTGTTAGTCTCAGAGACATCGACATGTGAGAAGATTCAAAAAAATGTCCCACGAAATGGGATCTAAATCCCAAGGCTCATAGGGTGAGTTCAATCATCCATGAAATATGTAATTCTTTCAACGAGTTAGAAGGGGACATCTCTCTAGAGATTGTCTGGCTCATCCTACTAAAAATAAAATGTTGGATGTGCCACTAGGTCATAGCGAGTGACATGAACATATTAATCTTCGGGGTGGAAGATATGGAAGAGGAGCTGGGAGATAAGAATTAGGTGGTATACATTTCATTATGTTACAACCATCACCCCAATGTATTCCACATCAGTCTCAAGGAGCTGGAGGATAGAGGAAGGTGGTAGCTGCATGTAGCCATCCCTACCTCTGTGCCAATGGATTTTTTGAGTTTCCAGTTCCCTATAGTGGTGGATGTGTATAATGAAATATTTATGGAGGATGTTCCAAGACTAAAAATTGGTATATATGAATATTTCATTGTTTATATATTTCAAAAGATGACACTGATATCTACAGATACATATCTGATAGCTCCAACAGGGCTCTAGGAGATGATGGTAATGTTGGAGGACATGCACATGAAGGGGTTTGTAAGGCCTAGAATTTCACCATGTGTATCCCCAGTGTGGTTTTACATAAAGGAAGACAAATGATTGATATAATTTATGAACTTCTGGTTCCTGAACTAGGAGATCGTGGAGAACCTGTATCCTCTACCGAGGATTGATGACATCTTCGATCAGCTGAAGGGAGAGAGAAGGTTCTCGAAGATAGACCCCAGATCAGGCTATCACCAGCTCTGTGTACGAAATTGGGACATCTTGAAGATGGATTTATGATGTCTCTATGGAAACTAAGAGTACATATTGATGTCGTTTGGCATGATGAATTCCCCTGCAGTTTCATGGGATTCATGAATAGGATTTTACAGCCATACATAGACAAGTTTTTAGTGGTCTTCATTGATGAAATATTAGTTTATTCAGTATCCGAGGAGGAGTACACGATACACCTGAGGATAGTTTTTTTACAAACATCGAGAGAACCATATTATTGTAATTCTCTTGAAGTGTGAGTTCTGTATACAAAAGGTTCACTTCTCGGGACTTGTCATCTCAGAGGCTGGAGTTGCAGTGGATCCAACAAAAATCGAGGTGGTGCTTTCTTTGGAGCCACCCAAGAGAATTATCAACCTACAAAGTTTCCTTGGGTTGGAGGGGTAATATCCGAGGTTTTTAACAAACCTCTCTAGAGTGGTAGCACCCATGAACATGTTGATAGAGAAGGGAAAACAGTTTGTTTGGATAGAAAGATGCTAGTAGGACTTTCAGCAGCTAAGGCAGAAGGTTAAGTGTGATCCTATATTGACGCTGCCGCAAAAGCGCACCATCTACCTGTTGATCTATGATATATCAGGACCTCGACTTGGTTGTTTTATAAGAATGGGGAATACAATTATTGGTTATGGATTAGGGAAATTTAGATCGCACTAACAGAACTAATCTACTCATTACTTTGAGTTTGAAGAGGTAGTCTTCTCACTGAAGATGTGGAGATACTACATTATTGGAGAACAATTCATCATCTACTATGAACCCATGAGTCTCAAATCTATCATTTCTCCCAGATGGATATGAATTTGAGATAGTGACATTGCATGTAGTTCCTCAAGGACTATGACTTCAAGTTAGTAAGCACTCTTTGGAAGGGGAACATGGTGGCAGATGTTCTCAGTAAGAGATCGAGTTCACAACTACTGAATGATGCCTTAGATCAGTTGACCTTGCTTAAAATATCATTCTTGGATTGAGAGGAGGAAACCATTATTTAGTAAATGGTAGTTTCCCCTCTTCTCATAAAATGAGTTACGGAGGGGAAACTCGAAGATGAATGATGTGAAGGAGGCCCAAGGCCATGACTCCTAGTCGCAGAAACAACACCAATCCACGCCACTAGGCCGCATTGGCAGGTGGAAGGTGGCACACCCTGGTGGTGTACAGTAGTGGGGGAGACCGTGAAAAGTGGGGGTTGCAGCATTGTAGTGGGGTGGTTCTAGTGCAGCGAGGCGGGGCAGGTGAAGTGCGACGTCAAGGGGAGAGGCATGTAGGGAATTCCACGACATTTTCTAGTTCACAATCTAGAAGGGACCCCATGAGGAGAGAGGAGGTCAATGTGATAGCTGACCCCAGAATCCAGGAGCTAGTGAATAATTTTAATACATTGGAATGATTAGAAAGAATCAATTCCCGAAGTACGGATCACTTTATTAGTCTTGGAAACAAGATCCATGCATAAGTTCAACATTACAAATTGAAAAGGAAAACATCTATAATTTATTCCATTAAAAACATCCAAGATTCCAATATTAGTCCTTCAAGTCACACATAACGAACTTCTTTATATCCTGGGAAAATGAAACATGAGGAAGGGGTGAGCTCAAATGGTCAGTAAGAGTAATCAATACAGTGGAAGTAACATAAACATTAGGCATGATGAATAATTGAAAACACATGCCTTTACAAATAATAAACATCAACACTTTATGACATGAATATGAGATGTGTAAATAATGCCATAACAAAACATAGTCATGGGAATTCTACTTGTCGAATAACCACATGAAAAATCAATATCTAATCTCATAATGATGGAATTCATAATGTCGGACATCATAACCACATAGTCAAGGCCTTGTGCAAAGAATATAAATAAGATTTTGTCAAGGCCTTGTGCCAAGACACTAGTATGACTAATGAGACCTACCATGACTCGAGGAGCTATATCATGCTCCACCCATCACATACTAAGTCCAATAAATTCCTCATATGAAAAGGTTGAAACATAACATAATCATTCGTATTAAAACGAGCATACAAAATGTCAATACATTATCCATAAACCCTGAATGGCATAAAAATAGAATATCCACAGTCAAACATAACTCATTCAATACAATATGAAAGGATGTATTATAATATATTATCCTCAATAATGAATAATTAAGGATATTGACATAGATGAAAATAATAATCAAAACTATAGGGGAGAAATATCCCCCTTTTCTTGAAAACATTTAAAAGTCTCACTATTTATTAAGGAGTCTTTTAAAATAGATTTTTGAATAAACGTGTCCCATACCACATTGAATCTTTTAAAATGAATTTTAATTTGAAAAGATTAATTTCCATTTAAATAAATCCTTAAGAAAAATTTTAAAACATTGACATTAATGAAAATGATTTAGAAGAATAAACCTTCAAAACATTTAAAATGATATTTTAGTTAAATTTCCTAACCAAATGAGAGATGCTTGAATAAAAATAATTGAGATAATAAAAAACTTTATAATATCATGGGAATAATTTATTTCATGATATAATATGTGAGAGGATAATATATACACCATATAATAGTGAATTGGTGCATAACAACAAAGAAGTCTCAACGGAATTTAAATTGACATAAAGTCCCTTATAAAGACTGTATCATTAGTTTAAGGATAAATAAATGACATAATTATGTGGGAAAAATATAAATACACTCAATATGATTGGATATTCATTGTAAATCAATCATAGTACATTCACACATATTCTTGTAAAAACAACACCAATGAATTGGATGTTTAACTCAATGAAATGGAGATTGAGTTAAAATTTATCTTATCAGGTTCATATCGACGAATTAAGAATTTATCAATGGAGTGATTATGTGTATCAAAATTATATCCACATAAAGGGGAGTGGAAATTAATACACAAATAATAAATAGTGATTCGACACAAAATCATGGAGTAAAATAATCAATGAAGTATGTGTAAAGCCAAATGAGTGGAAATTGAAATTTGAAATTCCCGTATCAATTTGGTAACTTACGAAACATACATCCCATGAAAGGAGGATCATCAAATGAAGATGTAAATACCAATAAATTAAAGTATATTACACAATAAATACAATCATTGGGTATTACATACACCAATCAAAAGGAAATGGTGGCAATATAGCATGAATCACACGAGAATAAAAAGTGAGATGAAAACTCCTTACCATGTGGAAATCAATCGATTCATATGAACTAAAGTTACTAACCACCAAATGAATCACATAATAAAATTAATATAAAAATAATCATGATAATATATATCAAATGGAAGTACAAAATACACCACATGCAATAAATAAATGGAGATCAATGGAAATCTCACGGAATTAAAAGTGAGATAAGAAACCCCTTACCTCATGTTCGACTTGTCATCTATGTTATTTATTATTCCAAAATAATGAACTTAAGTTAATTTCTACATGATTAGGAAAATTTTATATTTTTATTATTCCATCTAAATCACTTATTTCCTTGTATAAAATTTAGTTTATTATTTGAGTTCATAGTGGATATTTTATCGATGTTCGAAATGTGAGTAAAAAAAGATCTTGTTATAATTAAAAATTTTCCATGTGGTCAAAATTCCATTATCTCTAGAATGATATACATGATTTATATATCATATATATATATATTATATATATCCAGTGTATATATATATTTATAATAGTACATAACATTTGGAGATATGAAATGAAATGTACCATTCATGGAGACGGTAAGTCATACGTACGCATGAACACTACTTTCATTTCTATTTCTTATTTTAATGGAATTAAAACATAATTATAAATTGGTATATTTTTATTCCAATATATTATCATATATTATATCATTGAATCCATCCTTTATATGTCCCTCATAAGGCATTAACGAGTCATATCATTTTGAGGGGGCAGTAGTCTGCACTTCCTCAAATTAAATTATCACGTTTTACCCATAATGGAAACCATAAAATGAAGATATAAAAGGAAAATATAGAAGCATAAAGAAACAATAAACATAATATATATATCATATATAAATAAATTTCAATCTTAATGTCCACCATGAGTGGCGGTAGGAGATAATCGAAGAATCATCGTTTCATGAGGAGTTAGTTTTCCATCAATAGAAACAATATGTTCTTCACCCATTAGATAGAGGTGTGTGTACATGTAGTTATAATCCTTATCATAAAAACATACTAGTATATTGAGGATACTAGGGTTATTATAATAGAAAGGAATAAAAAGAGTTTAGTGGGTTGGATAAGTAAAATAAAACAAAAAATAATAATTTAAGAGAAAGTGTTACATTTTATTTGTGTAACTTATTTTGGTTTGAACCAAATGGACTTATTGAAATGCCATTTTCCTAAGGTAAGGCTTCTAGGATTAATAGTTGGATCATTAAAGATTATTTGGGTAGGGGTTGGATGATACAAGGTGCTTGAGAGGTGTGAGGAATGGGTTAGAAGTTGTGTCCTTTTATAAGGTGGAGGAGGGGATCTTTAGGAAAGTGTGAAGATATTATTTTATTATATAGTTATATTATCTTTCTAAAGGTCCAAAACTAATTAAATTAAAAGATAAGGTGACTCATGATCGAAATAAAATCATCCATTAATAATTGGACAGGTTTTGTATATTATTTTAATATTAATAATCATATTTTTTTAATCATTTATTAATGAGGTACATACTACATCATTATTGTGTCATAAATAATTTAATTTATTTGTTGTCTAAAAATTATAAAAAAGTTATCATAATTTAGGAAATCGTTTTAGCTTTATATTGATTATTTATAATCTAAAATATGACTTATATAACCCCATTTAAAAATTGATATACTAAAAACTATTTGTTAATGTCATTTTTGTCTTTACTTTAAGTTAATTAAAATAATGTGTCATTATCAATCTTAAGTGGCTCCATGGGGTCCCAAAAGTGACCTAGAATGTTCATGGTCGAGAATGACTAGTCCAATAAGGTTAGGACACATGTTAATGTAATTTTTTATTATTATAATATTCTTTTTACCTTGAATTACCCGATTTACCTTTAATTGTGGTGACTAAAAGTCAAAAGTTACTATTCACCAATATTATTTTTTTCTTATTGAAACAAAATTTTCAACAAAATAACAACCATGTATCTAGAATTTTGGAGATTCAATTCACAGAAGCGCTAAAATTTCATTTAAATGAAAAATTCATATCATTAACTACAACTTAGTGGTTTCACTATTCATCAAAAATTGATGTTTTTCAGAAAAATATCAAAAATTCACCCTAATCAATATACGATATACCGAATTCAAAAATGATGTTTAGTTTAAAAAATTCTAAACATTGAATTTGTTTTAATTAATTTAAAATCAATTCATGTTGTCAAAACAAATAGTGTGTTTTTATGAAACAATAACTATCAAAAGATTGATGATGGCCGCCTCTCGGGAGATCTCACCGGCGACCTTCGTAGCCATTAGGGTTCCTCATCTTCGAATAAGCTCAATGTGATGAAAATATTTAGTCCTCTTTCATCATGGAAGGTTTTGTTCCGGACTGGGAATGAGAGAAATCTTGTGGGGATAGTGGAAAATTGGCGAAGAAAGAAGAAGTTATACTGACTGAAAAATCCAAGACGATCACTTTCCTGGAAGCCCTAAGAAGCATAGATCTGTGTGTGGATACCTCGAAGAAATCCTCATTCTCCAAGAAATTGGACGATGGTCGATTCGCGGTTGGAGAAGATCCAGATGTGCTGCAACAAAGATCAAAACTTTCTAAGTACTCAGTCATGGGTCACATTTCGTATTTGAAGGCCGACCAACCATGGGCAGCCATGGATCTCAAACTGAGGAACTTACATATTTGGGGATTCAGAAATAGGAAACTCGTTCCTATCGGAGGTGGTTTTTTTCATATCCTGTTAAGGTCATAGGAGGAATTCGACCGGGTTTGGAAGCTAGGTAATGTTCAGCTGAAACCAGGGCTGATCTGCCTCTCTGAATGGGATTTCGCCTTCAACCCACATACTCACAGGAACATAATGGCACAGATCTGGGTGAGAATTTATTGGTTGAATATCATTTTTTTTTCATTCCGAAATTTTGAACGACATAGCCTCCTGTATTTGAACCCTGCTAAAAATTGATCATCGGACATTGAATGCTGAACTTAGGATCTATGCGCGGGTGATGGTGGAGGTCAACCTAGAGCGAAAGATGCCAGATGCAGCAGCCTTCAGTGAAAACAACTACAAAACAGAGGTCAGTTTTGAGTATGAGTGCCATCCACCATTCTACGAACTGTGCAAAATAGTCGGACATTCTCTGCTAAATTGTCATGTGATGAAGAACCAGGTGCAAATCCAGGATGACCAGTCGAAGAATGATGAATGGACGTAGGTTAGAAGAAATAAAAATTAACTGGTTTCTTCTTCCGCAAAGTATGTAGCTCCCATGAGAAAATATGAAAATGGGTGAAAAAACTACCTTAAATGAGAGAATACTCTGGTGCTAAATGGTTTGATATGGTTGAGGAGGAGGAATATATTAACGTTGATTTTAGTATAATGGATGATATTGAAAATATGGTGTGGAGCATATTCAAACAGTCGCAGGTATCTCCTGGAGATCCCGTCTCATGTAATCATGCATCCTCGGGTGATGGCCTGCAGGCAGAGACTCGTAAGGATGCTCCTGATGATACAGGTACACACGCCATGGATGTTGCTGCAGATAACTCCCCAAAACCATACCCCTGTGTTGCTACAGATTTGAAAAAGGTAGTGGGTTCACAATCCACTACCATGGCTGTTGACCCCTATAGTGGCTCTCATGCCCATCCCAACCAACCTGATTTGAGATCAAAGGTTTCTTCTATGGATATGAACTCTGATAATAAATCTGACAAACTCAATTGTGACAATCCCGATTAGGTTATGTCTCCCAATGAAATATATAACACTTATAAGGTGCTAGTTTCAAAAGACCTGCCTGTGGCAGTGGGCTCTATGGCCACTGTGATTGTCTCTTCAGGCACAACTGATTCTTATGAACCTGTTTCTCTGCCTCCAAATGATTTTCCAACAATGCCACATGTGTCTGCAACCCCCATGGAAAAAAATCAAGATGCTGATATTACATGTGCTTCTAATTTGTCTGTTACATCTTATATGATTAAGTAGGGATAGAAATCCATCCCAACCTCCTCTGAGGAACCCAGAAGGTTAGCAAGGAAGAAGGTCTTAGGCGATTCAAAAAAAGGGAGTTCTAACTCCAAACATAGGTTTAAATGAATTGTTTATTTTGGAACTTTCAGGGTATATAAGACTATGAAACTTTTACTGTTCTTAAATGATTTATTATGACTCACAAACCAAAAATATTTTCTATTGTTGAGCCTAAAATCAATTTCTCTTCTAAATATTTTCATTTGTGCTCTTTTGGATATAATTTACTTAGTGCTTTCAAGGATGGAATTGCTACTAAACCCCTTTGGATTTTTATCATTCCTCATTGCAATATATTAATGTTGTTAAATTCTCAGATAAAATGTTTACTTTTGAATTTTCTTTTGATGATTCTCATGTTTTTTTCACTAAGGTTTATGCTAAGAAAAGATATCAATAGAGAAGATCCCTTTGGCATGAACTTCTTTCTCTCTCTAGAGTTATAGAGGGTCCCTGGTTTCGGATAGGTGATTTCAATTCCATACTCTCTCTGAGTGAAAAAATTGGTCCATCACACTCTTCTATCTCTTCAAGAGAATTCAAATCTTCTCTTGAGAAATGTGATCTTATAGAAATCAACCTCACTACCACTGCGTATACTTGGTATAGAAAGTGTCGCAAAAGAGTTGTCATGAGAAAACATGACAAGGAATTCACAAATCAGGATTCCCTCGATAAGTGGGAATCCATATCTAGCATTACCTTGCCCAAGATCAATTATGACCATCACCCAATTCACTTCAGTCTTTTATCCAAGGGTTTTAAATTTCCTACTCCTTTTAAATTTAACAGTTCTTGGGCTGAGGATATTGAATGCTTTAACATGATAAAATATTTCTGGGCCGACATGAGTCATCAAAATAATTCTTTTTCTTGCATTACTAAATTGAAACTCCATAAAAAATATATCAAGGGTTGGTGTAGCTCTAAAACAAAACAACTTGATATGGACATCTCCTCCTAGGAGAATGACCTCATTTGCATTCAAAGATCCAACGCATGCTCTGATATCTCTCTAGATCCTCAAACTGAAATTACTATTTCCTTGAAGCTCAACTCCATTCTGAAACACAAATATAACATGCACAAACAAATTTTCAAAACCAAATGGCTTTTATATGGAGATAGAAATACCATGTTCTACAATTCTCTCTAAAAAATTAGAAAAGTCTATAGGACGCATTAATTTCATAGAGTTGATGACACCCTTCTTGAATTTGAGGATGCCAGTTCTAGTCATGTTGTTGATTATTTTCATAATTTGTTCAATGGTTCACATATTTGAAAAGACCTTATTCATGATATCATTCCAAATATGGTTACTGCGGAAGTCATAAATCATCTTTTATGTATACCCCTGGATCATGAAATCAAGGACACTGTTTTTAGCCTCAACCCGGATAGTGCCCTAGGACCTGATGGTTTTAATAATGGTTTCTTCTAAAACTACTAGGAAATCATTCTTGTGGATGTTTTCAAACTAGTCAAACATTTTTTCTTCAATGGTGCTATCCCACATGGGATAAATGCTAAAATTTTTACTCTTATTCCTAAGGTGGTAAATGCTGCGGAGATTCACCTTTTCTGACCTATTTCCCTCATCAACAACATTTACAAAATTATCCCTGAGCTCATTACTAATAGACTCTCTTAAATCTGTAATAAAATTGTTTCTTGGATCCAGTTTGGATTCATTAAATAAATATCTATTCAAGATTGTATCTTCCTTGCTTTAGAATGCTCTAAGATGCTGAATAAGGCCACTAAGAGAGGCAATGTTGCCATTAAATTAGACATCATAAATCCTTTTAACACCATGGATTGGGGTTTCATCTTAATGCTTCTCAAAAACATTGGATTCAATGATTATTTTATTGATAGGATAAGATCTTTATTCAACTCGGCCTCCATTTCTATGTTGGTCAATAGGGCTCCCAAAGGTTACTTTAAATGCACCAAGGGGGTAAGCCAAGGTGATCGTCTTTCTTCTATCCTATATTCCATTGTCGAGGACTACATAATTAGACATCTCATGATCCTTGTGAATCAAAACAAGATTAACTTGATTCAGGCCACTTGAAATTTAAATGTTTCTAACAATCTTTTATATGATGATGATATTATTTTGTTCTTAAATGTTGATATAAGGAAGATTCAAAACCTCAAAAGTGTCATGGCTCATTATGAGGAAATTTCGGGACAATCTATAAGTTGGAGAAAATATTTTTTGTTCTTTAGGAAGATCTTTTCCCCCAACAGAAAAAGTCATATCATTAATGACTTAGGAATCAAGGAGGGGTCTTTCCCTTTAACTTATCTTGGTGTTCCTCTTTTTTGGGGAAATCCCAAATATAGCTACATTCAAAGAATTGTTGAAAAAATATCCAATTATCATTCAACTTGGAAGGGTAAATATCTCTCTATGGTTGGTAGAATTTGCCTTGTTAAATAATCTATCGTTTCCAAAATGGTCTACTCGATGATGGTTTACAATTGGCCTGCTAGTATTCTCAAGAAAATCAATGTTTACATAAATTTTTTTTAGACTGGTAGTACGATTGAAAGAAATCTTGTGACCACACCTTGGATCACTTGTTCTAAACCTTTGGATAAGGGTGGTCTTGGTATAAAAAATCTTATGCTTTTTAATGACTCTATCTAGGCTAAGATGACTTGGAAGGACATTCATAGCAATAAGGATTCCTCTATCTTTCTAAATAATAGATTCATTACCAAGATTAAGAATGTTAATCTGAGATACATCGCATCTTCCATATGGCCTTCCATTATACAATCCTTCATTAACATCATGAATAAATCAAGATGGATGGTTAGCGCTAACTCTTCAATGAATTTCTTGGTGGATAACTGGATGGGTGTCCCCTTAATCTCCATGCTTACTTCCACCACTCCCCCCTTCACCACAAAATCCACTATTAGGGATGTCATTATCTCCCATAACATCACCCTTCCTAATAATATCAGTCATAACATTGAAAATTATCCTTTCCCCAACACCGATGAATTTTTTATTTGGGAGCCTGCTTTTAATGGAGTCTATGACTCAAAAAGCATCTATAATAACAATTTCAGAAATTCTATTTCTATCCTCAGTTGGTTGAAATCATTCAACAATAATTGGATCAAGACCTCAATATTTACTCTTATTTGGTTTATTTCTCATAATAGAGTCCCCACCGATGTGTGCCTTCAATATTTTGGGATCCCTTTTTTCTCTAGATGTCATCTGTGCAACCAACACTGTGAAGATGCTAATCATTTGTTTTTGTCTTGTGCTATAGCTACAACTATTTGGAATTACACTCTTGACATTTTTGGTTCCAGATGGTCTATTCTATATACAATCAACTCACAATTACATCACTGTGTTAATTTGTATTCTTCTTTTCAAATTAAGATCCTTTTTCTGACTGTGGTGGAAGAACTCCTGCATGTGATCTGGTATGATAGAAATAACTTTCTTCCTAATAATTTCTCATTCAGTATCACTATAGGTAAAACACGTATTCTTATTTCCATCAAGGATGCTGCATCTCTTCAGAAAGCTCATTGGGACAAGACTGTTTGTGATTTTGAGATCCTTCGCCATCTTAAGATTGTGGAATCTTACAGGCAGCATTGGTGCACCTTTGAAGTATTCCGGCAGGCTCTGCTTCCGAGATGGATCAATGTCAATGTCGATGGTGCCTCTAGAAAAACTCAGGTCTGGAAGGTTGTGGTGCCATTTTTATAGACTATCTTGGCAGGTGCCATGGCTGGTTCTTCAGCAGATGTGGTACGACCTCGGCCCTGGACGCGGAAATGCTGGGAGTGATTCATGCTGTTGATTTTTCCAAAAAAAGGTTGGAACAGACTATGGATTGAAACGGATTCAACCACTGTTATCCAAGATATCTGTATGGGGGTAGTGCACCTTTCCTGGCTACTCACTTATCAATGGGTGAATTGTCTTGCTTCACTCACGGATCTCAACTTCATCAACACGCCTGTTTCCTGTGAAGCGAACAGGGTTGCTAATAGCCTTCCCAACAAGGGGTCAACCAGGATATTACATGGCTCGATGATTGTCCTGGTGATCTGCTCCCATTTATTAATAAGTAATGTAATAATATTCAGTCATTCAGACTTTTTTAACTCCTTTTCTTTCTTGATCAATAAATTGTTCCATGGTCTTTGACTGAGGCAACACCTTTAAAAAAATAATTTACTATCAAAATATTGACACTTTTTTATATATAATTTTGAAGTGAAATTAATTTCAATGACAAACATTGGATTAAAGGGTACAAATATAATTTAATTACACTTCAAACCCAATTTAAAATATAATGTATCCATATTAATAAATTATATTAAAATGTATTTTTTAATTAAAATACTGTATTTCTCCGTATTCATAAAAAAAGAATATTATTAGAAAAATACCAACATTTCATCTAAAGTAATTTTATGTATACCGATTCTAAAGAATAATTTTACTTAGTCAAAATGAATATGTAAAATGGTCAAATATTGGATTTAAAAAAGGGTTCTCCGTTAAAAGGTGGTAAAATAGATTTTTTTTGAGAAATATGTTTTTTATCTGAAAAATTGTACTTTGTTCTTATAATATGTCTAAGAAAAACATAATACATAATATAAAATTATGTGGAGAATATAAAATTCAAAATCCAGTTAATACCATTCATAACAACTTTTCAACGGCTAGTTTGGTATGTCATGGTGCGCTTGAACTTGGTGTTGCACGTAGCGCAAGCTATTAAATTTAAAGAAAATAACTTACTCTGAAATCATGGGTTGTTACATTCTTCCCCCCTTTTGAAATTTGCATCCTCTCAAGTTTAAAATTGGGCTTGAGAACTTCATTGAAAGTCCCACATTGGAAAAAGAGTCAATAAAACTATCTCTTTAAATGAAATAATGAGAATTACAAAGGTCACCTGAGATAACCCATACTAGGATTCCATGAAGGAAAACTTGGATATAGAAGATAAACCAAGTGCCAATTCTTGGAGGATAGTGATATAAAACAAGATCAGGAGAAAGTTAACAACAACAAAACCAAAAACGTGTGATGGGATAAACGATCGTTATTATCCTAGTAAGAAAAGTAAATGGAAAACGTTTTTTTAAAGATCCATTTCCTAAAGTTGAGGAATTTATTTATGATATTGATAAAGAACATAAAGAAATATACTTACTTTTAAAGTAGAGTTTCATCCTTTAATAAAATTCTACCAAATCTAGTAGAATATGCCACACGGCCAATAAGGATCCAAGAGTCTAATGGAGGAAAAAATCAAAGAAAGATCAATCCAAAAAGTCTCATCACCCCCAACCGAAAATGCAGCAGCATAATCCCCCAAAAAAGATAATACTCTAGAGAATGAAATACTAATATGAATTTCTAATATTAAACAAACAATACCCAAAGTTAAATAAATACCATTAAATAAACAATTCTCTATGAAATCATTTAATATAATCCAAACTAATATTGATTTCCAAAACTCTGAAGAATTTTCTTACGTAGTTTTCCACGTTAAATTGTATCTCTAAATAATATCGACTACTCTTAAAGTCACATACATCAGTGTAGTTAACCTAATAACATATTCTCTATTATAGATTAATCATTTCCATAAATAACTCAAATCTCTATAAATCCACAATAAAAACATATGTAAAAAACACCATTACATTTCAAATGAAATCCTATAGTATTCTATTTTTCATAGTCATATAGTATTCCCAATAGAGCGAATGTCTTACAAAATAACATTTATCACATATTCACCAAATCTTTTTTTATACTAAGGATATCTATTTGATAAGACAAAAGATCCCAAATAAACTTTTTATTGATCAATAAAAAAATTTAACTAAAAATAATTAGTCACACTAACCAGGGGCTTCACGTAGTCTAGTGGTAGGCGATAAATCCCAATATCACTATGGTTGTAGGTTCAATTCCCATAACATTGTTCGAAGCGATGGGTCATCACACGGTCTGTGTGTTTTCTTTTTTCAAAAACTATATAATTTTATAATATTCCCAAAATTGAGATAGATTCCTCAAAACAAGTATAACATAATTTCATCACAAATGTTATCTCATACCTCACATTTTCATTCCAAAATTTAATAACTTGTAACTGCCTCGAACACAATGATCATATAAAACCAATTGGTTATTTGTAAATATGTCCATAAGAGAAAATATAATTCTTCCTCATATATCATTTTCACATGAAAAACTGTCGGCTTACAAATACAAGAGGAAAGTCTCCCCAAGTAATCCCATAAAAACAAATTACTAATAATTTTTAAACATTTCACCATCCAGTTATTTCAACATAGCTTCTTCCTTGACCAATAGGATATCCTGTAGAATAGGGTATTCACTCGGGTAATGGCCAAGTCCCCTACATTTATGGAAAATGACTATAAATAGATTCTTGGGACCATTATTATTTTCTTCCATTGTAGTCTTCATTTTTTCCTGAGAATTCTTTTCTTTATGTCCTTCTTTCCCATGCATAAAGCATTTCTTTGTTCCATTAAGACACATTCCTAGGTGTTTCCTTCTACATTTCCTACATGATGGAAAATGATCTTTCTTTTCTCTATGGTGTTCACTGCTAGAGCTCTTATAATTCATTACATTTCTCTTCCTTGTTGAGTCCGAGAGTTGGTTATTATATATGTTGTTGATCATATTTTTTTCAAACTAATTCGGCATGAACATGATATATTTTACACCTATCTTCATTCTAGTTTTTTGCTCATTTCCAATCGCATTCAATCCTTTTATATCATGCTCAATGATACTATGACTTACATTGAATCCAGCCATTGATTAAAACCAAAAAGAATTGTGTGAGTAATAATTTTCATAAAATCATATAGAGAATATCATGACACCTTATTTTAAATTTAAAACACCTTAGTATTAACCATGGTCATTTATTATCATCTTATATTAAAATCCTTCTAATCGGATTGTAATGAAAATTTAAATTATCCTAAGAATATCTCATGGGAGTGTCCTAACCAAGAGTAAAATAAGGCCCATTTTTGTGTACCAGGATACCCCGTGTTAAGGCTGAAACTCCTTGTCGAAGTTTTAACTCCTAGGTACATCTGTGCCAGAGTTGCCTCTACCTGCTCGTATCCAGACTGTGATGTACTACTTGTAAAATACAAAAAATCCATTCATTACCATTATTCTAGGAAGTTCTTCTATGCTAATCCTCATAGTCTATCTTAGGGTAATGTGCTCTAATCAGAGTTTATCTAAATCTAGTTTCCAAGGTTTGTACTAAACATCCGATGATACTAACTGTAATGCCCCGACCCCAGAATCCAAGAATCCGATGCATTATTTTAATAAATTGGCATGATTACAAGGAGTCATTTCTTAAAGGACCAATCAGTTTTGTAGTCTAGGAATCAATATCCATACATAAGTTCAACATTAAAACGGGAAAAGAAAAACAACAACAATTTATTCTTTTAGAAACATCCAAGCTTCTAAGATTATTCTTGCAAGTCACCCATAAATAACTAAATCATATCCAAGGAAATTGAAACAAGAGAAATGGGTGAGATCAAATGATCACTAAGAGTAAGCAATATAGTAGAATATAACATAATCATTAGGCATGGTGAATAATTGAAAACACACTCCTTTACAAATAATAAACCTAAAACATTATGGCTGGAATATGAGTTGAGTAAATAATTCCACAATAACACATAGTCATGTGTATTCTACTAGTTGAATATCCACATGAAATATCAATAGCTAATATCATAATGATGGAATGCATAATGTCGGACATCATAACCACACATTCAAGGCCTTTTTCCAAGAATAAAAATAAGATATTTTCAAGGCCTTGTGCTAAGACACTAGTTTGTCTCATTAGACATACCGATGCATCGAGGAGTTATAGCGGGCTCCACCCATCACTTACTAATTCCAATGCATTCCTCATATGAAAATGATGAAACATAACATAAAAATTAATATTAAAACTAGCATACAAAATTTAAATACTTTATACATAAACCATGAATGGCATAAAAATATCACATCCACTGTCAAACATAACACATTCAATTCAATATGGCATATTGTATTATAATATATTAAACTCAATCAAGAAAAATGAAGGGTATTTTCATAGATGAAAATAATCATCAAAACTATATGAGAGAAATATCCCCATTTTTCTTGAAAACATTTAAAAGTCTTACTATTTATTAAGGTGTCGTTTAAAACAGATTTTTGAATCATACTGTACCATACCACAATGAAACTTTTAAAAGGAATTTTAATTGGAAAACATTAATTTCTATATAAATAAATCCTTAAAAAAAATTTAAAACATGGATATTAATGATAATGATTTAGAAGAATAAATCATTAAAACATTTAAAATGATATTTTAGTTAGAGTTCCTAACCAAATGAGAGACACTTGAATACAAATAATTGAGACAATAAAAATATTATAATATCTTGAGAATAAAGGATTTCATGACATAAAATGTCAAATAACATAATATACACACTATAAAAGTGAATTGGATCATAACAACAAATAAGTCCAAATGGAATGTAAATTGAGATAAATTCCCTTATAAAGACTGTATCCTTAGGTTAAGGATAAATTAATGACATAATTATGTGTGAAAAAATAAATACAATTAATTTGATTAGATATTAAGTGTAAATTAATAAGACTAAATTCACAAATATTCTTTTAAAAACAACAACAATGAATTGGATGTTTAACTCAATGAAATAGAGATTGAGTTAAAATTACTCTTATCAGGTACATATTGATGACTAAGGAATTTATCAATGGAGTGGTTATGTGTATCAAAATTATATCCACATAAATGGGAGTGGAAATTACTACACTAATAATTCATAGTGATTCCACACTTAATCATGGAGTAAAATAATCAACGAAGTATGTGTAAAGCTAAATGAGTGGAAATTTAAATTTTAAATTCCCTTACCAATTTGTTAACTTATGAAACATACATCCCATGAAAGAAGGATCATAAAATAAAGATGTAAATAACCATAAATTTAATATATTACACAATTAATACAATCATTGGGCATTAAAAACACTACACAAAATGAAATATTGGCAATATAGAATGAATCTCACGGGAATAGGAAGTGAGATGAAAACTCCTTACCACATGGTAATCAATCGAGTCATATGACCAAAAGTTAATAACCACCAAATGAATCACATAATACCATGAATATAAAGAGAATAACGAGAATATATATCAATTTTATGTACACAATACACCACATTCAATAAATAAGTGGGGAACAATGGAAATCCCAAGGAATTAAACGTTAGATAAGAAACCCCTTACCTCAAGTCTGACTTGTCTTGTATGTTCCTTATTCTTCTAAAATAATAAACCTAATATAATTTTTAATTGATTAAGAAATGTTTTAAATTTTATTATTCCTTTTATATCACTTATTACCTTGCTATAACATTTTCTTAATTATTTGAGTTTATATTGGATAATTTATCGATTTTCGGAACTTGTGTCAAAAATGAACTTGTTATAATTTCAATTTTTACATGTGGTCAAAATTCCATTATCTACTGAATTATATACTTGATTATTATATCATATATATATATATATATATATATATATATTATATTGAGTATATATATTTATTTATAACATTTAATAACATTTGGAGATAAGAAATGAAATGTACTGTTCATGGAGACGATAAGACGTACGTACGCATGAATGCTACTTTCATTTCTATTTAGTATATTAATGGAATTAAAACATAATGATACATTGGTATATTACAATTCCAGTATAATATCCTATATAATATCATTAAATAAATTTTTTATATGTCCTAAATAATTAATTAACGAGTCATATCATTTTGAGGGGGCGGTACTCCGCACTTCCTCAAATGCTATTATCACGTTTTACTCATAATGGAAACCAAAAAATAATGATATAAATGGAAAATACAGAAGAATAATGAATATATATATATATATATCATATATAAATATAGTTCCATATTAATGGTCACCATGAGAGGTGGAAGGAGATAATCGAACAATTATCGTTTCGTGAGGCGTTAGTTTGCCATCCACAGAAACAGTATGTTCTTCACCCATTAGATGACGGTGTGTGTAAGTGTAGTTTGAATACATATCATTAAAAAATTCTAGTATATTAAGGATTCTGGTGTTGTTAAAAAATAAAGGAATGAAAAGAGTTAAGTGGGTTGGATAAGTAAAATAAAACAAAATAAAACAAAAGAATTTAAGAAAAAGCATTACCTTTAATTTGGATAACTTCCTTTAGTTTGAACCAAAATGACTTCTTGAAGTGACTTCTGTCTAAGGTAAGTCTTATAGGTGGAAAATGGGGATATTGAGAGGTTATTTGGGTATAGGTTTGATGTTCCAAGGGTCTCCAGAGGTGTGAGGAATGAGTTAGAAGTGGTATCCTTTATAAGGGGTAGGAGGGGCTCTTTATGAATGTGTGAAAATATTATTTTAATATATAGTGATAATAAGTTTATAGACGTCCAAAACTAATTAAAGTCTAAGATAAGATGACTAATATTTGAAATAAAATCATCCAATAATATTTTTAATGGTTTTGTATATTATTTTAATATTAAAAATCATATTTATTGAAATCATTTATTAATGAGGTAAATACTACATCATTATCGAGTCATAAACTAGTTAATTTATTTGATGTCTAAAATTATAAAAAATTACTATAATTTAGGAAATATTTATATATTTCCAATGAATATTTATAATAGAAAATAGGACATATATGACCCCATGTAAAAATTGATATACTTAAAAATATATTTTAACTTCATTTTTGTCATTAATTTATGTTAATTAAAATAAAGTGTCATTATCATTCTTATGTGTCTCCACAGGGTCATAAAATAGACCCAACAATGAACATGGTCGGAAATGAATCATCCAATAAGGTTAGGACATGTTTTAAGGTAATTTTGTATTATTATAGTAATTTGTTACCTTGAATTACCCTATTTACCTTTAAGTGTGATAAATAAAAGTCAAAAGTTACTATTCACCAAAAATATTTTTCATCTTATTGAACAAAATTTTTCATACAAATAACAACAATGTATCTCGGATTTTTTAAATTCAATTAACAGAATTGGTAAAATATCATTTAAATGAAAAAGTTGAATTTTTAACTACTACTTAGTAGTTTCACTATTCATAAAAAATTGAAGTTTTTCTGAAAAATACAAAAAATTCATCCTAAGATATATTTGGGGTTAAAAATTAAAAAATGGTTTCTATTATACCAATTCAAAACATAGAATTTAGATTAATTAATTTAAAATTAATTCCTATTATCAAAACAAATAGCGTGTTTTTACGAAACAATAACTATCAAAAAATTGACACATGTTTACGTATAATTTCTAAGTGAAATTAATTCTAATTACCATAATTGGATTAAAGGGTAAAAATATGATCTAATTACACTTCAAACCCAATTTAAAATATAATCTAACAAAAAATAGATTATATTAAATGTCAGTTTTGAATTAAAATACAGTATTTGTCATTATTCATAAAAAAAGAATATTTTTAGAAAAATACCAAAATTTTATCCAAAGTAAATTTTGTTGTCCCGATTCTAAAGAATAATTTTATTATGTCAAAATTAATACGTAAAAGGGTCAAATATTTTATTAAAAAGGGTTCACCATTAGAAGGTGGTAAAATTGAATTTTATTGAAAAATAAATTTTATATCTGAAAAATGGAATTTTGTTCTCATAATATGTCTAAGAAACACATAATACATTAGTTAATATTATATTGAGTATATAAAATTAAAAAACTAGTTAATACTAATCCTAACTGCTTTTGAACAGCTAGTTTGGTAAGACGTGGTGTGCTCGAACTCGGTTTTGCGTGTAGCGCGATCTATTAAGTAGAATGAAAATAACTAACTATGAAATCTCGGGGTGTTACACTAAAACATCTAGTCGAATTTTTCCTGAAACTCACACTACTACGATATCCGATCTGGACCCATGCCAGCCTTCCGAACCGGGCTAGGATTGTGTAGTAAACCGGGCTACTAGGCGGCCCGATCTGGAGAATAACCATCCACCTGATGAGGAACGACCCAGATAGGAAATCGGGCCGATGTGTAGCCGAGATGGGTATCAAATAGTACGAATAAGTCAGACAAGGTCGCGCGGTGACCCAGCAGGCGAGACCCATGGCCGAACATGGCGTGGGCCAGCAAGTCCCAATGGACCAGGCCGGACGAGGTCGGGCCAGACCTGACCGAGCCAGGTTGGGTTAGCCAAAATGGGATTGGTCATGTAGGAACCTTGTCCTTGAGTCAAGCACACTATAGAGTGGGAATACTATAGTTGGCTATGCCATTATGAAAATGACGAGAAGGGCCTCAGCGGTCTGGTAGCAGATGATCGGGCCTTAGTGGTATAGTATATGAGTAGACCTCAGTGGTTCTATAGAAGAGACAACCTTAGTGGTCTGACAAACGAGAGGACCTCAGTTGTCCAGTAGACGAGTGGGCCTCAGTGGTCCAGTAGAGAAACAACGCACATTGGTCTAGTAGACAAGATGGCCAATGTGGTCTAGCAGATGAGTGGACCTAAGTGGTCCAGTAGACGAGCGAAAACCCTTCGTCGTGCAGACGAGCAGACCTCAGTGGTCCACTAGTGGAGCGGACACCAGAGGTCCAGAAGAAGAGCGTACCTTAGTGGTCAATAATACTATTAGATCTTAGTGGTCTTGGAGTCGAGAAAACCATAGAGGTTCAAGAGGCGAGCAACCCTCAGTGGTCCTGCAGTCGATCGGACCTTAGTGGTCTAGCAGTAGAGTGGAACATAGTTGTCTAGTATCCAAACAATCCTTAGGGACACATCAGGGATGTGTCCCTCAGTGGTACAAGATTATTCATCTTTACGATTGATAATCTTACTTTTTCTATATTGAGTTATACCTATTGTGAGTTGTCTTTTCATTGTGGTCTTGCTTTGTGATCTTTCTTTGTGGCCTTTCCTTTGTGATTTGGGGTCCCTACTGAGTATTGTGCTACTCACTCCAGAACAGGCTTCACCTGCAAGTAATTTGACTCATTAAGGTGATTGATTGTTATTAAGAGACATTGGTGGTCTAAGACCAGGTGGTGCTTAGTTAGACAAGAATTATAGGTGTACTTCTATGGCTACATGCATTTACCCATCACCTACCCTTCAGGTGGGGTATCGAGAAAATGGATCCTGGCTGTTTTACATTCCTTAGTGGTTTGGGCTTGTTTTCTACCCACTCTGTACATTCAGTTAGTTTTGTAATCTTAGTAGTTGCCTCAATGAATGTTGTGGTTTACATTTTGTTTACTTTCTGCAGTTTGATCATTATGTTTGTGTATAGGTTTAATGTAAAATGCATTCCTGTTTTTGGGATATTCTTTCTCCTTACTAGTCACCATCCCCTGGACAGTGGAAGGAGGTCTTGGGGTAGTCACAACCCAAGACATAGGGGATTGGTCTTGACATATATTTTTTGTTATGTTCTATTGTTTTTTAATTTTATAATTTCACATTAATGGATCTTAAGTTCCCTATAGGTTATATTATATGGAAAATACGTAATGCTATTCATTAAATCATCCATAAATGTATGTAACATCATGTTCATCAAATAGTCAATGATATTTGATTTCCTTTTTATTTTATAAATGTTGTTATATATATTGAGGATAGTATTTATAGTATATAATTACTGCTAATAATTATAGTATGGTTAAATATTTTGGACCTCATATAATTTTAGTGGAATGTTTTCTTAAAATATATATAAATGACATTATTTTTTATGAAAAAAAATATTTCCAATAAGTACAGAATAATTATTCTAAAATAAATTAAGGGGGTTTCGTGTACGAATTATTATAAAATATATTGATTTTTAACCTTTCTATAATTATGTTATTAAATAAGAATTTTATATTTCATGAAACAGAACATTAGTCATTTAATTAGCTATCTATATCTTATAATTCTTACAAATAATTTGAGGTGGTCACGAATACATCCTTCCATGTGATAGAATGAATTGTTAAATTAGATTTATGTCAAAGAAAACAATTTTCATTTTTTGTTTTCATGTATTAATTGGGAAAATAATTTGAATGAGGGTATACGATAATTTAATAAGTTTGTGTGTTTTGCAATTGAATGCTAAGGAACCACAGGTTTGATTGAGGCTCGTGGAAAGATTCTTGTACTTAATGGGTATTGTATCTCACAGAAAAATAGACTTTCAATATGTTCCATTCATATTAGATATAGATATTCATTATTCATATGGACACGAGCTATATCATAGTAATCCATGGTTTGTGTTCACATCTATTATTATAATTCTATATGAAATGGGTTCACAATAGTGCATGGTATTCCATGGATATTGTAAACCCTTATTATTTCATTTTTTATCGATACATGTGTATGATAGAAAATGATGAGATAATCCCTTGTATATTTTACAGATATCCAAAAATTCTCTTATTGGATCTCTTTGTCAGTCTACATTAGTCCCGAATTGATTTTCCCATGTCTGTTTTTTAGTTTAATATACAATATAATTTATTTTACATGTATCTTCTTATATACTTTATTTTTTCTCTTATTTCCATTGAGATGTTGTTTAATAGATACTATGTAATGTATATTAATTTTCATATATATGAAATTATTTTAATATCTCACACTTTTATCTAATGAGATATGGTTTCTATTATATTGGTTACACTTATATGAGATGGTGGGATCCTACTAGGATTTCTATGGAAACAACCTATATACACGCTTAGAGTGTATATATATATTGTTATTCTAACCTATTTATTTTACCAGTGCATATTGTAGACGTTAATATTATTGTGATTGTAGTATTTTGGTGTTTTTTAGAATTTTACGAGAATTCTTATCAAAATGTTTGTGTGTAACCTCATGCTACTAGATTCTTTTATAATTTTCTATGCCCAGTATTTTTTCCACTATACACATTTAATAGTTTTTTCATCTTTTTTACATTTCTTGGTAAATATTACATGAAAATAGATTGAATTAATTATTATTTATTACATTTGGATATCATTTATTTTATATAGTATTTTTTTGAAAATAATTATTTTGGATGTCGACTCAATGTTTTAATAGTATTTAACAGCTCTTAAGGAACACAAAATCACTTCCAAAATTTCCCTAATTTATAAAGGGTTCTCTTATATGATAGTCATGTTTGGTTCATGGAATTATCTTTTTTCCTATTTGATAATAATTCATATACATCATCATTACATTATTGGAAAATATTTCCTAAATTTGTTTTCGCTGTATCATTTTATTATTTATGAAATAATTATGGTCAAACTTATATTATTAAATAATTTAAATAAAAAGAATAAATTTTTTCTCAATAACACCAACATTATTTTAAAATATTTTAAATTTACCAATGGTAAAAAATTCAATTAAATTCTAAAATAGTGATCCACTATGATACAGAATCATATCTATTTATTTATAAAACCTCTAAAATTATATTAGGTAATTCTAAATATTTTCCCGCAAATATTACACTGAAAAATATTATTCCATCCATTACAATTCTATAATATCAAAATCAATTTTTCAATTCATCACATATCATTTGAAATTATGAGACTATGGTGTATAGAATTATGTCAATGTAAATAGACATTAGAATATCAGTTGTGATCAATCCGTGAATCATAAATTACAGTAAAAATAATCATGATAAAAATGAACTGATGATAAACCAAAAGGCATAGAATTTAATCATCCTTTTCACCAATTTATCTTTCATGTAAAAACTAATGATCTTATATGTAATTTTCAATCCTCAGGAAATACGTACATATCATTAGTGATAATCTTGAATCTACAAAATTACATCTTATGTTTTCCCTTGATTTCCATGTTACTTCATAATCATTTGAAAATAAAGCCTTATATTTTCATTAAGACAATAGAGTAACTCAAACATATTTCAAATCTAATCCTCTATATTCTACAAGTAAATATAATATTCCATAATGTGAATTTGATATTACATTTTTTTCCTAGTATTATGATAAATTTTAACTCATCATGATCATATAACATTTCATAATTATTTTACCTATAATGATAATAATATTTTGTGCTATTAGTCAGAAAGAATGCCTCATAATGTAAAAACCCAGACACTTTTATAGACATCAAATATTAAGATACAACTTTTCAATTAATTTTCTATAAGATCTTCTAATCTATATAAACTTTTATTTTATCAGTTATCATATAATATAATTAAATTTTATTATCAAATAAAAATTCGTTCCATCACAATTAATCATCCACATGATACTAACTTATATTATAGATTTAATAAATATTGAGAACATAGTGATGGATATCATGAAATTACATCTAACATAATTAAATTCTCATAGATATATAATTTATATACATCATTATATTATATGGAGATCTTCACAATAAACTAACTTCTCAAAATTAATTGATGATATAACCATTAAAAAATAAATATTATTAAGATTTTATAATACCTTCAAATTTTAAGAAGAAATATCTTTGAAAAATAATAATAACTTTTGTAGACAGTGTTTTCACTGATGAAAAAATTTGAATAACTGTTTTATGTTTGTACGTAATCACAAGTGGAGATTAAATATAATTAATATTACTTCATGATATTTATTAAAATAATTATTAGTATCATCACATAATTCAACTTCTATAATGTTCTTCCATGGAAGAATCTAATCCAAATCATGGAATAATTTTTTCAACATGTGAGTTAATCACTATTACATTATTATTCTAATAAAAACAAATTATTATCATAGACTAATAATTTCATTTTCATATTTTCATTTTTTATTATTTGTAATATGTTGTAAATTGTGACTTGTTGATGGTATTTTTGATCGAATTTGTTATCTTAATTAATTTTTTTTGAACATGAGAACTTTTATGAATATAATAACAAAAAACATGAAATCTTATAGAGATTACATAAATCTATAGTGGGTAAACTTATGTTGTGATGTGATGAACCTAACTAATGTACATTAATTATGGATGAAAATCATTACAATAAAGGGATATTTAATTCTCACCAATGGAATTTCAACATCATTATAAATTCTGTTATAGTGATTTTCTAGTGGGAAATCATCATTTTTATGAATTATCATGAATTAGATTATTAATACATTGATATATATCAAATTTCAATGTTTCTAGGTCTTGAGTAATATTAATAGAGTGGGGGAAATCTCATGTATGAATCAATAACATAGTCACTTAGCTAAATAAAAATAAAGGGAATGCGGTAAATTATATAGCATAATAAATTTAATTTAATTTCTTGTGTACGAATAAATGAAGTGATGTATTTCTTTCTATAAATTAATTAAATTTGAACCAATCTAAAAATAGAGTGTTAGAGAGAATGAAGTATATTATATAAATATGTTTCAATATCACATCACATTGAATTGAAATGATAAGGTATTATTCTAAGGTCTACAAAATTAATATTTTTGTGGGGTTTTTTTCAATTTGTTTTGAGTATCAATTTTAGAATTTGATAATAGTGACTAAAAATTTTAATATACATATTATCTCATAGAAACATTGAATATTCACTCACTATTGGGAGATTCTATCCAAATTTACCACTTAATTTGTTGTTTAATAGCATGTATGAGATGATTTACTCTTTTATAAAAATCATGGGAGAAGAAATAATATGATAAATTTAAAATTTTCTAAAAATATAATGTATTACACCATAGTGGGGCTGAGTCTGTGCAAACAATTTAATAATTACATATAAAATTAACATCATTGGTTTGTTAAAACTAGGATTGAGTAAAAAAATAAATCATATACTTTTTCATATCATAAAATTTTAAATGATACCCCAATGTATTCAAGATTTTACTTACGTTCAGATCCCGCTTTCGGTATCTACACCTTTTTGTGTTCTTGTGTATTCCAAGATAATGAAATTACTCATATAATAGACATCGGTATAATATAATGGTTATGTACTTAACCTATGGATATCAATAAAAAACATAATACTATATATAAAATGTTATTTATAAATAATTCTTTTTAATTACAATAGTTTTATAAAAAAAATCATAATTGTCACAATATATAAAATGTTATTTTATAAACATCAATTGTCTTTTTACTGAAATTGAAAATTCATGGAATCAGAACAATCATACAAATATATTGAACTAATCATGGTGAGATTATGAAATGTCAAAATTTGTCTCATTCTAAGATCCAAATTTACTAGAATAATCAAAACTAAAGAAGGATCTAAATGTTGGACTTCAAAAAGACAATCATAATCTATTATTCCATTACATCATTTGTAACCGAACAAAAATTATCCAAACAAGAAGGAAGAACTCATTATCTATTTTTATGATCACATTGAATTTATGAGGATCTCCCTTTGAAATATATCCCATATATTATTAGGTTTTTATTCATGTTCGATACTATGAAAAAGTAATAATCCCATGATCTATATTTTTAATCCCCAATTATTCACCATTTACAGCCAAACACATTTTATACTTCTAAAAATATCATAGAATAACTTTAATAAGGATTCCAAATAACTCATTTTAATCCAACTTCAATTAGTGTAGTAAAAAAAAATAGATTAAAATGTTTATTTCATTAAATTCACTCCTTGTAAAGACATAATTTTTTAATTTTTTACTACCTTTAAATTTTTCAATGTTTTCAATACATTCCCTACAGACAAATAGAACTATAAAAAAACTCTTATATATTGTAATAAAAATATAAATTTGACGTTTTACTATTTAATTTTTTCCATTAAATTACCAAGAAAAAGTAGGTGTAACAATTTTATATAATATATATATAAATTAAATAAGGGATAATTTTAATATGAATGAAATTCATTTAGAATAACCCAAATAACTACGAACATGATTTTATGATTAAACATATATTTTTCTAAAATTGGTGTTTCCTATCAAGAAAATAAATATTTTATTAATTAATTTTAATAAAATTTATTTACTATCTGTTTAATATATTATAAAAAAAATAGTTAAAAATTGATAAAAAATATGAGTAAAGAATATTTATTATATCAATAATCTATTTTCTAATATCAAATGTTTTCGACTATAATTTCGGATGCAATTTTAAAATAGAATTATAAAATTTTAGAAATATAATATGATAAATAACATCATTTATAATTCAGTATAATATTTTAATAAAAAAATTATTTTTTTTCTTTTTTTATAAAATTATTTATTTTTAGGTGAATTCTAGAATACATTATTTTTATAAATATCATGTCTTTTGTGAAATTATTTGTACATAATATTGACTTGAAAACACATGAATCATTTTTATAATAAAAAATAATTATTTTTTTAGAAATTATAATTTAATTTTTTTTATTCAATTTACAAACTCATATATGACATATGAGAAATTAAGTGATATTTTAACAATAATTAATATTAATATAACAAATTTTTTATTTTAAAATTTATTGTTTCCACATATATAAATTGAATCAAAAGAAATTGATATAAAAAATTGAATTAGTTTATTGAAAATTATTAATATGGACCATAATATTTTCTAGAATAATTATTATATTAAATAATGTAAAAACTAGTTATCGTGATGAAATATAAAAAGAAAAATTAATAAATCAAGGGGTAATGGAGTTTAATAATGATAATTACTTGTATATATTTATATTAATGAGGTGTTTTTATACATATTGTCTTGTTAAAACCATTATTAGTAAATATTTTGTCAGAAATACATGTTTTATAAGTTCTCCACATATATATAGTTGAAATATTTACTAAAACACCATTTTCAAAACATATAAAAGGGATGTCTCACCACTCAATCAAGGAGAAATTAAATATTAGGTTTCATAATGAAATTATTCCTATTTTACCTGAAATAGAGTACTATTTCACACTCTAGGGGCACTAGAAACATGATATTTTCATGTGTCATCCATTTACAAGGGTTATTCCAAGGCGATCTCATGTTTCTGAATGTGAGTACTAATTTTTAATAAACATATTTCATTTCTATTTCCTTTTACACTTATAATTTTGAAATAACTATGTAATAAAATCATTATTGGTAAGATACTAAATGTAATTATTCAATGGTAATAATCTTTAATATCTATTTCCCTTTTCTGTTATGAATAATATATACATGAATTGTGCATTGTCTAGAGTACAACCACTACAAAGAAGTGTTTTTCGTTTTCCTCCACCACCCTGCAATTACAGTATAAAAGGGTAATTTAAATAATTATAATCATATTTATATATTGTATATTATATTGAAAAATCATTCCATATTACTCATTTATTCCATTCTATGGAATGTGAAACAATACACCATCTATACCTATAGACAACAACATTCATAGAATGATTGGGTAAATTTTTTAATTACCTATATAAATATATGATCAGGATAATTGTAATAAAGTATAATTAAAATGTTTATGATATCATTTATTTTTTGAAATTGTAATTTTTTGGAACCAATTGATTATCTGGTCAAAAAATGATTATCATTAATCCAGTTGTTTAAAATGAGAAAACTAAGTGTAAAATGATATCTTCTTTATCAGTAAATACTTAATATAAATATTAATGTCTTAATATTAATTTAAAAATAAAATATATTAAATTAATAAAGAGAAAATAATTTATTAATCCTATAGTTATGATGATATTACCACTACACCACCTTATAAGGATCCACTAATCATGTTATATTCATACATCAGTCGGTTTAAAAACATAATTCAAAATGCCATGTATTAAAACTATGAAAGATTGAGTAACCTATTTATTTATGATAATATTTATACTTAAATAATAAATTTTTATTAGGGTATGGAAATATGATTATTTAACACATTAATTATCAAATATACCTTCAATTTCTAAGATTCATAGAAACATGCTTGTTGCCGATTTCAATCTAATAGGTAATAAAACATCCATGAAATAAAATTATATATTTATAAACTATCATGGAATATTTATCATAGTTCCAATAAATAAATTTTTATAAAAAAAGTTAAATGAATTAATAATAACATAGTTTTTATGAAACTAGTTCAATGAGATAAAGCTTTTATACACATTTCATTGAAAATAGGTAAAAAATAACTAATATATAAGTATATAATGAATATGATGGATCCTTATCGATGGTTATATTTATCAATAGGGTAATAGTGTACATAGTTAATTACAATTACTTAACTATTCTGGTAATTTGGTATAATTTCATAATGAAATAATTCAGACGTAAGATATTTCACCTCAAACTCCTCTCTTTGAGACATGTTTCGTACTATGAACCTGGTTTATTATATTCTTTGTATATTCTACCAATATTAGATATCATTTCAAAAATTATATTTTAATCATTTTATTTAATAATAAATTAATTTCATTCTTCATGAACGGGATATGATTAAATTTCTACTGAGGTAGTTAGAGTTTTCATGGAATAAATTTATATTATGTGGGGTATGTTACATGTCATGCACCATGATTCCATTATTAGGTGTTTTTCTGAACAACTTTCCCATGAATGTTATAATCCTTATTTAATTATAATTAGCGGTATAAACTATGAAAGGTCATTTTATTTTATTCAAAAATATATTGAATCAATATTTACACTGATCGTATGAATATTTGGTACGTCAATTTTCATTGATTATGATATTATTATTTAATTGATTTTATTTCACTTATATTTGGAACATATTAAAATTTTATTTTATTTTGTGATATTCTTTAATTATTTAAATATTTTTAACGTAAACCCCTTATTAAATTACATATGATTCAAGAAATATTTTTCGGTATTATATATTAATAATTAATTCTACTATTTATAGAGTTATATTGTTTTGTCAGGAACATATTCCTTCCATACATGTAATCTCCAAGCTCAATAATATTTAATATGATATAAGATAATCCATGTTTTGACAATTTTTTTTAACAATAATCGATTTCTTCATCACTTCATTAAAATTTAGTATTAAATGATGGTGTTTTGAATATAAAAATGGGATTTCCATTCCTCTTTACATGTTTATCTTACTCTTGATATTTATCCGTGATAAAAACTATCTCTTTTCAATGATCCAATATTTCATATTACTTTTAAAATAATTTATTTTTTTAATTTTTCATCACTTTTCAAATAATACATTTTAAATTGACATTTACTTCATCTATAAAAATATTTTTTGAATTTTAATTTATATATTCAATTATACTTCAAAGATCATATTCAAAAGTATTTCCACTAATTGAGTTTATGTTTCATGATATATATAAATATATTATCTTTAGGGGTATTGACCTCATGAAATTTGATAATTCTATTCTTGTGAAACTGTTGGAAATATTTTTTCTTTGGTTATTTCACATTTAGGTTAACACCCATCTGCATTTCATTTTTTTGGGGATGTGTTTATTTGAAACCATCCAACATGATTCTCTAGATGGATTATGATAAGTATTATTCTATTATTGAATTATTCATATGTTAAATTTTTTATTTTGGGTGAACATTTAATTTTATGTATTGAACCGACATGGATACCATCTCAATACTGGAACATGAATAAAACATCCATATACCCAAATGGAATTCCAATCCCCCCAACATGGAGAATAGCACCAGGGAGTAAAAAAATGAGATGGAATGGTTTACCCCATCCATTATCAACAAAGAAGCATATATACACATAGTAGAGTTAAATAGTAGAATATATAAATATATTAAATAAAGGTTAAAAAGAAACAAAGGATATAAAACTGAAAAAGGTAGAATAACAATATCCAAGAGACAAGTAAAACATAAAAAGGAAAAACTATAAAAGCTACTCCAAAATTCACCATGTTACTGTGGGGGAAATCCTCCACCATCTCACCATCCACCATCCCAAACCCAGTAGACAAAAAACCACACAACTGCTCTGTGACTTTATGTACATTGAGAGACATAATGTATTCTATGGATCATTGCAGACAAACATAGGCTCTAAACTAACATGATCTGTAGGGACTCACATTGGTTTTTTCTTATCGATTGACTGAATAATAATACATGCATGATGAACTATAAATAAAATAAGGAATGATATAGAGTTTAACACTTTTTATATCAAAACATGAAAAAAATATAATTTCCATATTTTTACATGTATACAAATAAATCGTGTAAATCAATTTTAAAGAATTTCATATATATATATATATATATAATAGTTACTATATATATCATTTCAAGAAAAATAATACATCACATATCACATCAAATACATGGTGGTACAATCAAATAAAAAAACCAAAAGTATCCCAAATCATTGATGTAGCATCGGTAATAGCACACAAAGTATCACTCTAAGTTAAAATAACTTAGAAAATATTACCAAAACATGGTCAATCATGTGCAGATGAAGACTCTAGACATATATATCACACATAGACAGAAGAGTAACACCACAAAAAATGACCACCACAATGGAATACAAGGTAAAAATAACAATGGGAATAGGGAGCAATGGAAGGACCCATGATAAAACCCCCTAATATTGGACAAGAAATATTACTACACCTTCCTCCAAAGTATTCATGGATTCCCGTTTTCCCTATTTTCAAAATCATTTCATCATCTCATTATTAGAATTTTTTTTCAATAACCATTTCACACTGCCTTGAGGACCCCTATTCAATTACCACAACTAGGGGAAATGAATATTTAATAAAAACCAATTTACAAAAATAAAAATCAAATTATTAATATAATTACATTTAGTTCCATTGAACAATTTATAAAAAACTAGATAAATTATGATGATCATAAAAGGATACAGATAGAACCACCAACCTTAAAACTTGGGTCACACACACCAATAACACTATCCTTCAATAGGGAAGATCGAAACTAAATTACGTTCCCTAGAATCAATATTCACAAATCATAATTGATTAAATTAATGAAAGTGTTTTGTGAGGAAGGGGAAATTACACCAAAATTTATTAATGACACCCATAACATGATAAAAAAACAAAGGAAACATCATCTGTAATAACATCAAACCACATATCATGAAGGAAATCAAGAGAAACATCATCCAATAACATAAAAACAAATGGAGGCACACAACTGTTCTACCACGATTAAAGGAAATGAATAATATAAAATGATATCTTACCAAGATTGATGATAGAGAAATTCCATGATGATCTAATTCCAAAAACCAATTTTTAATGAATGGAGGCCCCCATAATTGTAATAGGATATATATATGTCGAGAGGTAAGATTATTCACAATGAATGAAAAAACATATTACAAACAAAGAATACTGAAAATCATTTTTTTACATATAAATTTTTTGTAACAACATTACTTTTCTTATAATCAATGTGGATCAAATAAGATGAAAAACCCCATAAATTTTTTTTATAAAAAATGATCACTCAGCATTACCTGATGTGTGCTACCATCATGATGTATACCCGATTCACCTCATCAACCGTGTAGAATTCACATATCATGTTCTCCAATAACACAACTTGCATTTATTTTAAATATTCCAAATGTTTAATCTTACTTAAAAACCTGAAACCATCTTGGGACTTTGATGAAAATTTGGAGAACCCCATAAATACATTAAAAATTTTCTATCCGGAATCAGTTAATTATAATGAAAATACATCCCCAATCATTAGGTCATTTTTCTCAAAAAATTTCTCTATCTGCAGGAGTCCAATGATAATCCCAATTATAGAGGAAATCATATAAAGAGATGAGTAATTATTGAATGTGGGATACAAGACATTACAAACTCCCCATCATAATACATTCTTTCCATGAGAAGTCATGTAGAATAATGAATTCTGATAAATAGGTGACACCACTACACCCCCCTCAATTCATCGATCTCCCAACACTCAAAATAAAGTTTCATTGTATGCATAAACCTCTGACCAATTCAATCAACACCCTCACATTAAATTCCCTTGAGAGTGAAAAATCTTTAGTGGCTTTTCAACAAGAGAATGAACTAGATCTAACAGAATCTCTTCTAATCAAACATTGTGATAGGGATCAAGACAATATTTACATAGTTGGGATATGTGGAAAACATCATGAATTAATATCAACATAATAAAAAATAATGACCTATTATAAACTTTTCCATGAAACATAGTGACCTAAATTGTCCCAACATATATCACATCTGACCTTCTTTATTTTCGACAACGATGTTTACCAAAGAAAGAAAAAACATTTATGAGAACCTGACCAATAATGGAAAAAATCTAGGACTACATCATTGATCCTGATAAATGTTTTATCAACAGTGAATTGAAACAAGATGAATATGTATATTTTTAATCCATAGATTCTTCTTCTGAACCAAACTCGGTCGCACAAAATATGTTTCACCCACCACTTCCCAACAAAGTGGCTCTCTGCACCGTGGAAAAAACTATGGGTGACCATACAAAATATTTTAAGAATTAATTCTGATTAATGATTGATATTAGATGTTATAAGGAAACTGAAATCAATCATAATATATATATCCCCCGATTTATAAAAATTTTAGACACAGACATAGATAATATCCTCAATGATCTGAATAGTTTGCTGTGGATTACCGTCTGTTTGTTGAAGCCAAGTTTTACTCAATATGAAATGGGTCCCCATTACCTCCTAGAGACACCTAAAAATACTTGATATAGTTTTGGGATCACTTTATAAAACAATGATACAATATACCTCATTCAAACTAACAATCCCCTACAAAAACAACATATATAGGTCTTCATCTTTTATTTTTTCACTAAACAGAATGAAATGATCTATCATTTTCTACCATTGAATCACCACCAACATATCATTACATCCTCATGGAGTCTGTAGTATTCAAAAATAAATAGTCCATAAATATTTCATCCAATTTCTAATCCATCAGTAGAAGAGGATGGAAAAAATCATAAGGATTCAGATGCTCTATGTTTTTGGTTGGCAGGTGTTACAACAGATCACAAAATTACCAAAGTCACACCCCATTCGTGACCACCAGAATAACCATCTCATTTAATTATACATCATTATGTCCCAAGAGGAACATCCAAAAATTAACCACGTAATTCAAACAAAATTGATCTCTCTACAAATGGTGGTGTGAGAAACATAATAAAAAATTTTAGAAAGCCATCTCAAGATAGAGACCAACAAAAAATACTATCCCCATTGTATAGGGTTTCTTGAATTTTTTTAAATTCAACATCATTATACTAAATCATCATAGTTGACTTATAAATAGACGATGATAACTTAAAATTTGTCGAAACCATTCTAGTAACATCCTCATAAGAATCTAGAAATAACTAAAATAAATCCCAACATGGTTCCACTATTCCATTAATTAAAAAATTTCATATGATGGAACTTTACTACTAGTATTGTATGAAATGAAATTTCAATTCCCTTCAGTTTAAGTGATCTCAATGTCAATCGTCTAAAGATATTGCACTAATAGTATATATCTATCATCTTTTATTTCTTAGTGAAGATATTCCTCAAAATACAATGAGTTAAAAGTCTATGAACAACCCCTTAAAAAAGATAGTTCCTCCAAAAAATAGTAAAATGCGTACAATTTAATGCTCTAAATCATGAGTGGGTTAATTATTATCTTTTGTACATAGATGAAGAGATCCATAATCTACCACATCAGCATCTATCATAATCAAAAATCCCAAAATAATAGGATAAGGATAAAAAATACCACATAAACCTTACTGGGATCTTGTAATATTAGAATAGGTACTGATGTTCGAAGACATACCATTTCATTAATAATAGGAAGAAAATTTGCATTCTAGGTGAATTTCCCCCATTCATGGTAAGCTCATTCAATGGAAATTATAGCATTGGGTAATCATTAATGAACAACTAATATTATCCAACAAGAAAAAGGATGAATGAAATATCAATGATATTATGTGGTTCATCTCATGAATAGACAACCATTACTGTCCCATGATAGACTGATAATCCATGCTCATAAATCACTTTCCCTAATAACATATATTATTTGATCCAAAAATCTAATTTCAAAATATTTTTTTACAAATAGTGACATATTTTAATTCCTAGAAAAAATCTCAAATAGTGTCTGTGATAACTATCGGATCATGAGTAAATAAAAATATCATTCATGTAAAGTAGAAGAAAAGTGCAAACATACTGATTGATTATCCGATTAATCAACGCCATAAAAACTACATGAACATTATTCGTATAAATAAACATGAATAAATTTTTTTAATGGAATAACCAATTCATGAAAGTTAAAATTGTTATATCAGTCTTCTGGACTTTTAGATGAAGATAACACAAACATTTAACTATATTTGAAAACCAATTATTCCCCTATAACTAATCAAAAGAATCATCTACATGAGGCCAAGTTAATTTTTTCATAATAGATACAAACTTTTTATTATCATAGGCTACATAAAATTATAGTGAACTGTATATCATGATTGAAAGGATAACATGGGATTATTAAGTATAAACACAATGGAGAAAAAATCACTTTTCAATTTGGTTATTCAACTGAATCTGGAACTCATTCATCTCCACTGGTTCCCTACAATAGGGAGTTATCGAAAAAAAATTTGTACTGAGCAGCAGTTCAATCATTAAATAAGAATCCCACATTAGAGTATTATTCATGAAATTGTTTGGTAAATTGTTAGTAAAATGATTGACAATAATGGGAGGATCAAAAATAGTAAAAAATCCACTAGGATCAAATACAACAGTAAATAACCATCTATTAAGCTCTAGATGGGATGGTCCTGGACAACTAGACCTCTGATACCACTATATTTGAAACTCATTGGAGATCCAACAAGCTCTATGATAAAAGACATATAAATGATAAAAATTAACCACTTCATGATAAGAAACAATCCAATCCATCCCAATGATATCATCAAACAAATTCTGATTATAAAAATGAAATCCTAGACTAAATCAGCATCGATAATTTATAAAAACTAGAAGAATAATAAATAACATGCTCAATCTCTTCCCATGAGGTGTTTCTAAATCCCAAAAAATAATGAGCTTAATTGGAAGGTTAATCATATCAAAAAAATGTAATGTTATTAATTATTCAGAAGAAAAAGTATCAAATATAGTGATTTTTATTAAATATTCAATAAAAATGTTACCTCCCACTATCGTTGGGCCCACATCAACCACTTCCAAAAACTCATCTACCGGGGGATGTTACTTTACTCATGAGACCTATGGTTGGATCCCTATTATCATAGAAGCATCTGACTGTCATGTAGCATCCTTTAGAGTCAATGCTCTATTAATATATATAGGTATCTACAAAGCCTTATAGAAAAAATTACCGGATCATATAACAACAAAATTTACATATATTTTCAGGTGAAGTAAAATAATGTCGTGTGTTTTAGACATTTTCATAGAAATAGCATGTAATAGACACACCCCTAATCTATATTTGAGGTTCCAAAGAGTCATGTTGTTGAGAGCCAAAACCACCACTCAAAAGATGATCACGCCTCTTCAAATTTTTCCCTATCACACTACGCAAGCATCAACGAGGTGGAAGAGAATTGGAGGAATATCCATCCATTTTTCCTTGTTCATTTCTTCCATCATTTCCCTATATAGTGTCTCCGTAGAACTCAAAATATTATGTATAAATACTTGTGATTTGATATCCATTCATAATCCTTATATATAATACTATTCATTATGACAATGATTCTTTTAAACCTCTTCCAAAAATAGAACCATCTCCTCAAACAAATTAGTGTACATGGAGAACAAACATTACCCTTGCTGTAAAGAGGGGATCTCTTGAGACATCACCATCATAAATGAATCTGGATAAAATTTTGGAACAATATGGTCCTAAAAACCATTGATTATAAGGTTTCATGAATATTCACATATACCATAGAATCCCATAATCGCTTATTAAGACCCTCATGTCTGAACACAGTGCACTTCACCTTGATACATTTAGGTGTGTCCAAGAATCCAATCATCTGATAAATGATGTAAAGAAGGACTTTTACCTCATTTGGATCATTCATACCTTGATATATATGTTTTCAACTCACAAAATAACACACATGATTGTCAGTGTCTCAAAAATATCTTGTATATACCTCACAAAATTTGTTCTGATCTTGTTGTATGTTTCAATAAACAACATAAACTGTCTACATGATATCCTCAAAAAATTTATAATCTAGATAACGAGAATCAATGGAAACCTCTTGAGAAACATGAATAACATTCCTAAAAGGAATACATATGAAGACTGAAATATAATAAATGATTAGAAAAAGAAACATCAATAATATAAACCAACAATATCATAATCAAACAATCTAATCAACATCAAGAACTCAAAACAGGATACACACATTCCAACAACCCAAGGCAACTAGAGTCTTATGATGGAAAGAGATGGAAATGCACTCACCACAATATACCTCTCAAGTCTAGATTGTATTATCTCTAGTATACCAAACATTCCATGAAAAATTAATATTCCATACATACAACCTTTAAAACAAATTTTTAATGAATTGAACCATATACCCTATCAATACTGGTACCCAACCCAGTCCTCTACAAACTCAAAGGGCGTTTTGGATACAAACAGGTGACAACATACTTCCAGGAATCAAATAACTCTCATATGGAATGATTTATGCTAAAATTATTAAAACAATAGTTTATATACACATATTATAGGTAAATAGTGGATGAAAAATATATTTTCCATAATTGATAATTTACAAGAGATGAAAAAAAACTGAAAACTATAGCATCAAATTCACCAAGATATATTTCCAATAGGAATATAACAAAAATCTATAAGATAAAAGTTTAACTAAAAAGGTTGAAAAACATAAAATAGAATATCAAATATCCTCTATGTGATGGAGTGGGGAAACTCAGACCATATCTCTATACAACTATCCAATCAAAACTGATAGAAAACATCACTGCCTTACTCTGGGGCCTTGCCTTACCCTACATTGAAAGTCATAACCATGTCCGTGAACATCAATGGGATATGTTGGGTGTGAGCTAATAAGATCATAAGTATATCACCCAGGTGTTCCATTTCAATTAATCCTAACAATAATCCAATCATTCTAATTTTTTAGAGAAATTGAATAATATAGAGTTTACAAATTTTTATATTAATATCATGGAAAACAATTTAGTTTCCCCTTTTAACACATTTCCATATAAATAAAGAAAATTGATTTCATATAATTTCATATAAGAATATAAAAATCTATATATCATGTTAAAAAAATCATGAATCTCATATAACATCGAATCCATTATAGCATTATAAAATTTTAACAGACCAAAATCAATAAAAATCAACCATGAAGCCCAAAAATATTCCCTAGATTTCACTATGTTTGGATAACTAGGAAACTCATAACTAAAAACAGAATACCACGATATTATAAATCCATTATACATATAAATCAAGACTACAAAGTAGAGTAACACTATAGAAAGTGAACCTCCAAACATGTTTATCAATTCCCTAGAACAACTATATTTTTGAGTAGATGAGATCCCCCTTTAACCCCCACCCCCAAAAGTGGATGATTAATATTAAAACACCATGCACGTATGTATCGACAACACTCCATGTTGTTTATTTACCAAACCATTATTACACCATTTCATCAAATTATTCTATGAAAGACATTTTCTGAAAAAAAATGTCACAGTTCTTTGACATACCCTTTCTATTTTACAAAACATTGGGAAAATATAATTTATAAAAACCCATTCCCACACACAAAAATAAAATTTTACATATCATTTCATTTCATTTAACAAAAATATTTCTGATAAATCAGTGTAATTCAGTTCTCCAACAGATGATAATGATGTAACCATGAACCTTAGAAAATGGTTGTCCCACTCTAGTAGTAGAATCAATGGAATGGGAAGAAACCAACAAACTCAATGGAGGCCCCAAAATCAATATACACATCTCATAATTTTTATAATTAATGAATGACTCAATGAATATGAGGAATAAAAAAATAGTCAATAACACATACAATATTGACCACACCTAATAATGTAAACAACCCTCAAAACATGATCACACTCCATACATATAGGAAAATCTAGATAACATCATATAAGATCAAAAAAATAAATAATTTAATTCATGTTTGTTTCCATGTTAAATGGAAAGTAAGAGGAATAAAGTATCTCCTATATAGAGAGGTAAAATGAAACCACCACAGAATAAAAATGACTAAAGAATGAATGTGTAATGATTTTTTGGTTCTAAATATCACCAATGGAGAGTTGTAGATGAAGAGGGAAGAAGCATCACATTGAATGAACAATCATATCACTCACATGGTTCCCAAAAATCAATGATTGTGATACTTACAAGGCATGTTCTCCATTTACACATCATGAAATCAATTAGGATCAGTTTAATTGATAAAATCATCTCATTTTTATTATAATTTTTTTACATTACAAGGAATTTTACCCTTATACATCATGTACTCCCTTAGTGTTGTGGACCAGGTTCATAGAATCTACCATTCTTACTATATACATATTTTACTCTAATTACTTGGTTAATATTTCTTGTATATGTTGGAAAAGTCCATATTCGTTATAAAAATTTCATCCAACATTAGTTGTTCTCTGAATTCAAGGAGAACCCCACCAATTCATTAACAAAATTATATATGCACTCAATTAATTCAAAAAAAAAATGCATACATCCTTGAACACTGGGCCATTTATCTCAATAAATGTTTTTGATCATTGAGAGTACAAATAAAAACCCAATAAAAGAGTAAAATAGTTAATGACATGGAAGATATATGAAATAAGGAAAAGAAATGATAAATTTCACAAAATTCCAATTATATGATCCTCAACTACAATGAATGATACTCGATTGGAAGGGGAAATGTATTGGTTTTTTATACGTTTTTTTTCAATACCTATTATTATTGTATTTTATACTATGTATTCTTAACTATCCACCTCCATACTAGGGATGGGTTATGACATTATTATCCCAAATATGCATATACATATAATTAGTATCATTCCATATGTTTTTATTCAAATACAGATTATTATTATAAATTTGAATATGTATTGTATGACCATCCATATCCTTTCTCTTGTTGAGTTATGATCATGTTATATATTTAAGTAAGAAGTTACATAGGGAATGATACTAAAAGGCTTGTTAAATATTATAGTTAATACATTGGTCATAATTAGGTAGTATGTGATATATATATATATATATATATATATATATATATATATATCCTCCATGCATTGATTTGTTTCATGATAAAATATAGAGTAATGTATTTTTTGTATACGTACCCAATTAAAAAAATTACGGATCCAAGACAAACACAAATATATAATAAATTAATACCATTGTTTAATTTGTAAATTTAGAAATGGTCTAAGAATATAATGACTGATTGGTTTATTCTATTAGAGATAAGCAACATAAAAATATTATTTCACTATACATATAGAAATTCATTCATAATATTACACTTATAGACCCTTTTCAGGATTTCTCACATAAAATAATTGTCTACGTATCCTAGAGATTAAAAACATAAGAAATGTGTGGGAACCAATGATATTATATGCAATAAATTACCATAATGTAATAGGTTTTATATAAATAGGAGAACATTATAATGGAATAAATGACATAATCAAACATCTAGAGAACTTATATAGTTTACATAAAACATTTTACTGTGTCATATGATATTACAAGAATTAATAAGGTAGAATAAAAGATACCACAAGGATAAAAAACAATAATTGTATAAAATTTTAGCTTTCTATAAGAGTTCATAATACATTAAAAATAAGGTATAATCATGAAAACGTGGAATTTCATGAAAGTGAAATTAATATTGAAAATTTAAAATATTGTTTTACAATAGGGAAATGTAGAACTAATATAAACATAGAAATATTAAATAAAATTGTGAACCTTTTTGGGACATAATTTGTCCTCTCATGTCCCCTTGGGCATAGGATAAAATCTATTGTGCACCCAATTTTCATGTGGATAAATCCTCATGTGTACCATTCGGATTGGGTGAAAATTATCCAAGAAACTCATTGGATTTGGATAAATCCTCCTATATACCATATTAATTGGGATACATCTTTACATTTATATCATGAGGTTTTGGAAAATAATCTCTTATACCTTTTTAGACTAGGGTAAATCTTCTTGTGTACCTTTTGGATTTGTATAATTCCTTCCATACATCATTTTGAGATCATGATACATAAAATTAATCTAATTAATTAAATAGAGATATAAGACCCCTCTGATCATTATCCCTACATATGTGAACCACATTAAATTAGTCATAAACATATCATAATGAACCTATAGAAAATAGTATTTTACATACATTAAAAACATCACATATTATGGTCATATCAAATCATGGAATATGAAGACTCTCATTTTTTGAAATATATTATATCATAATAAAATATATTTGGTGATTAAAAAACATCCCTTAATTGAAGATAAACATCATATTTGAAGTATTTATGAATAAAATAATTATAAATACATTTAATATATTGATATGTGAATTACAGTCAAAGGAATCTTTTATCAAGGTAAACAAAAGATTTTATAAAACCATGATACAATGAGTGAAAAATGAATCATACATCAAAATAAAAAAAGATAATAAAAACATGATGTCAAAATTAATTTAAAAGAATTTACTTTTAAATTTAAATTTAATAATGGATATTTTTAAAGTTCATAATGTTTCAAATAAAATGAAGTATATATACATTTAAAAAATAAAATTTAAAAATAACTATTATAATGGATACAATAAAAAAATTATGTATTAAAAAAATTAAAAATATAATAATTTATTTAAACTGACATTGAAAATGTATCCAAGAAAAATCTATAATAGTTATGAAAAGATTATGTGTAGTGGATGATAAATCATTTAATAATGAAAGGTTAGATAACAATTTTTAACATTTTATAAAATCAACTTTGTAAGCTGACTTCATTAAAATGATGATGAAATAATTATTTTAAATTTCTTAATTGTATAATAATGTATTATTATAGATAAAAATGTATTTATTTTCCACTATACAATGTATAACACTCTTTGGAAGTAAAAATGTTATTACCAATGAAAATTAATTTAAAAGCCATGGGAATTATTTACACTATAAATTATTGATCATGACACCATATATTAAACAATGTAGAATAAATTTGTGTGAATCATTATTTTTATAGATAAAATGTGAAAAAAAAGTATCACATAAAAGTATTTTATAATATATTAATATATAATGATAATAATAAATTAGTTTTTATGTCCCATGTAATAGATTGATGTGCTGAAAACTCCTTACAGTTTTATGATCATTTTAATAAAATATCCAAGAATGATAGGGATTAAAATTGAACATAAATTATCATGAATAATTTTGGAATAATGATAACATATCCGAAAAAGAATGTATATATAGCTCATTAATGGAATTTTTATCAAATTTAAAAATGAATGTCAAATATGGAAATTTGGATATGAAACACTTAAAATATGGGTAAAAAGTCATTAAAACCTCATAATAAAACATATCAGGTATTTTAATTTAAAATACCATGTATTACTAATATTTAATCAAATTTAGTATATATTTTTATTATAACCACTTCATAAATAAGAATTATTGTTTGAATATGAATTATTTCATAGTGAAGGTAAACTAAGAGGAAATCACATACCTTATTACCAAATCATTTTACGCAAATTTGTAATTTTCTGAATGAAAAATTAATATTATTAGATAAATTAATTAGAACAATATAATAATATATCTAACATTATATATACCATTTCTTTTAATATTATATTTACTTATTATATTCTTTATATTTTTGTTTGCGTTAAAATTGAATCACTTTCAGTTTATTTTTGTTGAACGTGGGTATTGAAAATGATAAATTAAAAACAAATTAAATACAAAAATATAAAAATTCAAGAACCATATAAATATTACATTTTTCAAAATATATTATAATAAAAATTTATTTCATGTTTCCATAGTCATCCATAATTGTATTTTAATACGTAGTTTATGTATGTGGTAAAATGAACCCAAATATTAACACACCTTAACTCCATTGCTGAGTATGGTTAAGGAGGTGATTATTTTGATGTAAAATTATTATAGAATAAGTATAAAGATATTATATTTTAGGTTTTTATCATGATTAATCATATTTTAATATGTTCTGACAATGTACTGAAATCATATTAATAGACGAAAAGCTTTTCATAATGGGATTCATAATTCCCAAGTATGATTTCTTATCACTATATTTTCTCAAAACATGAGAGGGGTGAAGGTGGTAATTAAATTTAAATTTCTTTATCTTAATTACATGATATATATAATATTTATTCACCACATAAAATTTTTATACTATTCATGAATGGATTTAATATAAAAAATGATGTTTAATCTGAGAGGTGGTAGTCGGTATACTACACTGATGATAACATACTTCATTTAATTTAATTGAAATGAAGAAAAGTTATATTAATGAAAAAATAACGAAACAGAAATCAAAATATTTTTATTGTTTTGATATATTTTAATGGGTATGATGAATAATATGAAAATATAAATGATATTATAGATAATATGAAGACAATTTATTTCCATTAATCGTGAATTCAATTTTGAGGAATTATACATACAATGTTTGACAATTCGATTATGTCTGATGGATATATTAATTGTGGGAGTGTAAGGGAAGAGATTAAAGTATGAAGTAAACGATGTAATGAATCATTTATTAGTGGTAGTGCAAGCCTATTTAAGAGGTGAAACATGGATCTTTTTGAAGTACTCATCATTTTGCAATAATTTTATGAAACTATTCAATGATCAAGGACCAAAAGTGTAAAATTTGGGAGTTTGGGATAATATTTCATAAAAAACAATCTAATAAATTATTTTATTAGACTATTAATTGTAATTTATGCAATTTGATTTTACATTTATCATTTTACACACATATAAATTGACCATGTTTGTTAATTTGATACCTTAACAATTAACTATAATATCAAATATTATAATTTTATTATTTTACAATATTTTAAAATTATCACATTAAACTATTAAATTATTTTATGAAATAATATATATATGTTTTCTAAATGTTAATTTTAAAATAAATATAATAATTCGTGTAAAAACATCCTTTTAAAAAACAACATTTATTTTCTTTAAATATTTATATAAGAAATATTTATGGTTTATAATGATTTTAATGACATAAATTGATTAATTATAAAACAATTAATAATAAATAGTATTTAAAATAAATAATAACTTGAATTTATAAACAAAAAATAAAATTTTTTGGAAGGGAAAAAAATAATTTTTTCATTTAATTAACATTTTAATTTAGTTTTAACAAATATTCATCAATGAAATATAACTTTAATGAATGTTCTAAAATTCATAATTTTATTCCATAATAAAATATTTGTTTTTTTTAAATTTTCTATGATACTATTATATAATGATAAAATCATAGAAGTATATTTTCCATTAAAATCATATTTTTATTGAAAATAAATTATATAGAAAAACTAAAATACTCATTACAATTAAATTTTTAGGTGAAGAGTTAAAATGTTTATTTTATTTTATAAAAATTAAATTACAACATTTTCATACTTTTCTTTTAAAATAACATAAATAATAAAAATAAAATTTGATTAATTGAGAGTAACACTTTTCATTATTAAAATTTATAAATGATTTTCATTATGAGTATTAAACTGTCTATCATCTTACCTTTTCTCTGGGACTGTTACATTATCTCCCATTAAATGAGTTTTTCCTGAAAATATTAATTATGAAATTGTAATGATGATTTATTAGTGTTTCCTTATGATCTATATGAATCAATTGTAAATGTTCAACTTGGTTATAATAATATGAATTTATGTCTAATTATGAAACACATATATTCCATTCTAATTGGAATGTTAAAATCGTGAGGTTATTTCTTACTATTTGAGTTAAAATTTCTTCATAACTATATATCATTACAGATATTGTGGAATGAATTATCATGAGGTCTCATAGGAATAATTTAAATGATTGATTATAATAAATTGATTTAATATATAAATTTTGAGGTACTTATTTTCACAATTGATATAAAGATCATGCAAATATAGTTACCAAACAAAAAAAATAAAAGTATTCACTCCTAAGTGAATAATTATTATGATTATGACAAATAATATTCCCATAATCAACATATATGGATATAATAATGAATAATGATAATGTAAAATCATTAGGTTGTTGATTTGATGCAATTATAAAACATCATAGGCCTACTACGGTGGTTATAGGTATAATCTAATTGGACATCCAACAATATAGAGAGAATAGTTGGTGTATCATTGACCCATAATTCATTACCTACACTCATCATTAAATATAATATATGGTTTTCCTTAACTCCACAGTTTATGTGGATAATGAGTTTTTTATTAGTTTGCTATTGGGCTGGGAAATATTTTTTCCTAATTATAAATATCCATATTTTTGATTGATTATATCTTCTTCATATCAATTTCAATAATGATATTATACATCATAGAAAAAAAATCATGAGTTCTAGGGTGAATACCTCCACACTTCAAATACAATCAAAATTCTCTATGAAAATACCTCTAGTCCTTCTTTTGATATTTTATTCATGTAGGAGGTTGAATATTTTTTTCTTTGGCATCGATACCACCAAGTATTCTTCAATAATTTATCCTTTTCATATTTTGCGTGTTTGGATAATTGGAAGTACTCTTTTTTATTAGTCAAAAATATATATGGTTGGTGTGAATAACCCTATGTTTTTCAACAAACTCTTCAATCCCACTTGCTTGTTAATTACATTATTTTCCACCTAATTAATTATTAAAATGGATTATCCATTATCCCTAAATTATAAAACTAATAGTGGTAATCATGAGTGAAAAATATTAACATCTTAATTGAATTATAAATACTCAACCTTATACATATTACAATCTTTGAAACCATCACATTATCATTTGGTAAAACCGAAACTACTATTTCTTAAATCAATGTTTATTTAGATTTGTTTCTCCCATGGTTATTATCCTAATTAATTAAAAAAATAAATCCTTCTTAATTTAATTTATATATTATGTGATAAATCAATAAATATCCAATACTGTTGTCAAACAAGCTATGTATTAAGGCCACATTGTCCTGAACCTGGATACAATTTATATAAGACAAAACATCCCCTATTTGGGTTTATCATCACAAGGTACATCTACATCACAACATGTGCCCACATTTAGTATCTATATATGGATGTATTTATAGGAAAAACTAACTATGAATATATTTAACAATATTATAGGATTCCATCCTATACAGAGACCCATCACATAAATAATTTCTTAGGGTTTGTACTAATTTTTTATAATATATTCTCCAAATATAACCAATATAATATAAAAAATAACATAATTATTACATTTATAAATAATTTAATGACCCATGATATATATTAATAAATAATACATTGATAAAATTTTTTAATAACTAAATCTCACAAATAGACACTTAATTTTAGAGCTAATAGTTTTACTATCATGGTGATTATATACATAGAAATATTATTTTCCAAAACATATAATGTGTTCCCCATAATTGTGATCATGTAGATCCCTATGATTATATATTTCATGAATTAATCATATTAATACTTTATTGAGTAAAAAAAAAATGACGATTGAGCTGAAAAAATAAATAATTTAAAGAATCATTCATTAATGGATAATAAAAATGAAGGAAAAAATGAGGAAGACATAATATTGATAATAAAAGGTCATAAGATCATATATGATAATAATAAAACAAGTATGAGTAACACATGATTATAAAATCCTCATTAAAAAATCATAAAATATATGACATGGCTCAGATACATCTCAATGATCATATAATATGTGAGAATGAAAAAGAGTTTTGAATACAACAAAAATAATGTACAATAATGAATCGATGAATTTTAATGGAATTGAAATAAATCTAGAATATTTACCATATTGTGATGAATAACATGTATGTAATGAAAACCTGTATTCATAATAAAAATATTGTAAAAAAATTGATGCTTCTATGGCTTAGGATGATTCATTAATAGTACCCTGATATATGTAAAATCATAATGTTTACCCCTTTATCATTGGGGTAAATCATGTAGTTTACCCATTGTATTTGTATAAATCTGATTATGTACCTCATTATCTATGGGTAATCCCTCGTATAGACCATTTATATTAGGATAAACCCTTCACTATATTTCATTATCTTGGTATAAGTCCCTTCAGGAACCTCTTTTTTTTGTATATATACAATCGTGCACCATTTGGATTAGAATAAGAACTCATGTATACCCTTTTTAGGTGATGATATGTAAACCTAAAATATGGTTATCTTGAACCATCCTGGAAACCCTGGTACACTGTTAAATAGCTCAGACCTAACATGACTTGATAGAAATTTTTGATCCCTACATTTTGTATACAATCACCTAACATCAAACATAAAATATATGGGAATTTGTTTTACACAATCCAACGGAATATAACAAATACAATTCTGTATAATCAACACTATTGAAGGAGAATGTACTAAATAAAAAATATAAATCAAATGATAAATATAAAATCATCAAGTAATCATCATATTCAGTAAAAAGTTCAAATTTCCTATGAAAATTGCGGATACCATCCCACATGCCACCGTCATCACTCTTGTTCCCAATGATCAAGAACATCCTCCACTACCAAATGACATTTAACCATTCCTCGGACCTATTAAATATAATCAAAAAATACCTGAATGAATGGTATGGTGTGAGAAAAATTTAATATTATGGTAACATAAATTTTGAAATAACTAATACCATAGTAGAAAACCAGACATGTTATATATTTCAATTAAAAATCCTAGAAAATAATTTCCACTTTTTTAAGAGAACATGTTTTTGATGGATATTGTTGAAAATATCTCTAAATAATACTAAGTGAGCGATTATAATAAAAAAATTTATATAAAATAGTTTTCATGATTCAAATAATTCAATAATCAATGATAAAATCATGTAATACATATATATTTATACTCATATCAACACCCCATTAGGGGATCCTATTTCAGGAAAACAAACCACACCCAATTAGGGGAACTATTTTGAGAAGTCAATCTACACCACATTAGGGGAGTTGATATGAAACAATCAATCTATAACACCTTAGGGGATCTCATTAATGTTATTTAATATACACCCTATTAGGGTTTCACAATATGTGAAGTCAAACTACCAATAAATCATGGGAAAATAAAATATTTCAAATCAATTGAAATTAAATTTTAAAAAATGAAACTTTCATCATGTCTTTTTTATTTCAAAAACAAATCACTTTTTTTATCATGAAAATTACCTTTTAAATAATATTCCAATTTAAAAAATTTTAATCTATGTCTAACATAAAATAAAATTCATAAAATTAGTTTTCAGTTAATGAAATCAATTTTCACACATGCACCCAACAAATTCAGTTTCATTGAAATTGTGAGTATTTTAGGAACTCGATTTAAATATCAAAATAAAATTCCAATAATCTTAAATATATTTTCATAAAATCATTTAAAAACGTATTTTAATTAAATTATGCAATTATATGATTTAGTGTAAGGGTAAATGTTTATAGAACAACACACCTTTAATAACATAATTGTATCAACAAAACACATATAGTAGGATACTCCAACGATTAAAAAATGTCTAGGAGTCTAAAAAAGGCAACCTAGAATCAAGATAATTAATAATGGAGATTATATCAGTCAATATAATTATGATATATAAATATATTCAAAGAAGATATTATTAGATCATAAAAAACATGAGAGAATATGTACTTATCTAAATTAGATTAAATGAGATCAACCATGTTGTAATCAACAAAAATATGGGGATTGAGGATACTAAAAAACTTTTTCAGACCCTTCTTTACAAGGAAATTCTATATGTTCTTGATAGGGATTTATTATAGGTCAAACCGGGGGTCCAAAAATGTTTAAAAAAATTAGGGGTTGGATATCCTTTACATTAGGATTTCTTTATGGGCCACACAGTTAGAAGTAACAGTGCACCCTAACCACAAACCCTCTCGGGGTTTTTAATTGGATTGAATGGTTTGGAAACATAGTTACATTAATTGTTTTATATATATTGCAAAAAACATTTTTATATGATTTATGGTTTTCTAGGGAGGTTTCAATGTTTCAAAAAACCGAACACCCTTTTCCAATTTTATATCCATGGTTGTATAGTTTCTCATGTAAAACCTCATTATTTCCCTTAACCATGACTCAATTTTGTACAAATACTTAATGATAAAAATATCCAAAACATCAAAAAAACCACCAATAATAACTATAACTAATCTAAAACTAAATCAAGGGTCATGAAATACATGTATGTGGGTAATAGGATCATACATCATGCCAACCGTAAAAAACTTCTCTCCCCAGCAAGCCTGTCTAGAAGATTCATATATCAACGATTTGATACACCACACTATCATTATTACCTCAATATCCTAGGTCACATTTAAATTAGAATAATTCTTAAAAAACACATGTAACAAATGTATCATCATCCCAAGAAGTATCATTGTCTCTGAATAAACAATCTTGACTAGATTGTCAATCGAGGATAAATAATGCTCAACATAAAGAACATCCCAAATCAGAACATGATAAGGGCTATAATTATACCTAAAGATATAGGATACATTAAAAACATTATAGATAAACAACATATAGTGTAAGTGCTAAAGGTTGTGTCACATTCCCTAATGGATCAATACCCTCAAAAGGAATGAATAATGTCTACCCATGGGTTCCCTACATCCCAAGATGTTGGTTACCTAAATGAGGTGAATCTATCAAGATCACCTAGTAACCAACTAGAAACCCTAATGGTCCTAGAATATCATTTTAATTGGATTTACTCCTCCCCTATTCCATAACCACTCCCTGAAAAATCAATTGATTCCATTCCATAATCTCTTGAACTAAATCAGTTCAACTATGAAATCTTCATCAATACCCAACCAAATAAATGGTGATTTACATGACCTTCCATTATTCTCATAAAAAAATCTATTTGAATCAAAGACATGTTAATTTTATTATAGGAAAATTCAACCAATCCTAGAAAGACATCATAATTTCCACCAAAATTGGGAACATATACTATTAATATATCATCATGGGTATGTGAAGAAAAATATATCTTTCTATATATATATAGATGAAACACCATGATAAATTGAACCTGATATCCGGGTAACCCATAATGGATCGTCCATAAGTGGGAGACAATTGGGTTATCCTTATCAGAGACTATATTAGTCGAACTCTATGAAACCTGACAGGCCCCTAAAAATAAAACATCTCTGATCCTCTAATATGTGTGCATCATATATTTTTTAAAAGTAAAATTATTTTGTTATACATTCCATAAAAAATATATTTCATTGTCACTTAGAGGGGTGTATAGAAATTCCACAAAAAGTTCCATGGATATATCATCTTAATTCATAGTCAGTAGAAAATGTTGTTGAAAAAAAACCCAAAGGTATTTGGTGCTTAGTCTTGAACATTTGAATAGTTTAACAAAGAGAATTTTTTTTATCAATATACCTTATCTTACCTATACAAATGAATAATCATATAATATCATAAAAATCTTCACCATTATAGTTTTAGCATCCCACTAGTAATTATTGAAATCCACCATTATATGATTTTTGTAGGAAAAGGTAAAAAAAATAAATTCTGAAAATATAGGCTTTAGATAGAAATGAACTCACACATTCTGATGGTATCCCCATCATAAGGAGTATCCCAAATTCTATGGAATTTATCTTCATTTTTTTGTTCTAGAATAATAATATTGTGAAGGGTTTAGTTTAAATAAACATTTTCCAAGTAAAAAAAATCCCCTTCCATCCTGACTTTTAAATGTAACTGAGAAAAAAAACCATGATGTTATAATATTCAGATGAACCAATCGCGACGTAGGCTTGAATATTCAAGATCATAGAATTAACAATGTTGTTTCACTTCCCTGGGGAATAGGAAATGTAGAAATTAAAAGTCTATCTATACTCTACAAAACACCTCATTCATATTTTCAAATGTTGATGAATGAAGACATAAATCAAGTATTTTTAATCCTAATATAATTTAAACCTTCCAATAAGAAGGTAATTCCTATTACACATAAGAGCTAGAATCATAGATATGTTCTCAATTTCATGGGTTAGGTAATTCTTTTCATGTGGCCTAAGTTTTATGTAGCCACAATCTAACACATGATCTCCTTATATATGAAATCTACCCAATCCAAATCCTAATTCATCATAGAGGACTACATATCCCAACCCAGCCTCTAGATGGATCAACACTAGAGAAAGTGTCAAAATACTTTTCTATCCATAAAAATAGATATAATTATTTTACATTTCAAGAGAACTGTACTCCTTTTATAGTTAGGATGGTCATTAGTGAAGATATTTTGGATAAATATTTAACAAACCTATAATAATAGCTTAATAATCCAAAGAATTTCTGTATATTAAAATCATTTCATCATATCTCCTTTTTGATTGCATATTTCACCTTCTGAGGACCCACCAGGAATATATGTTCTGAGATCACATATCCCATGAAAGTCAATTCCACTGTCTATAAATTACATTTTGAAACAATCAAGTAAATTCTCTGATCTATCAATACTAATAGGAATTATATCTACTAATTCCCATTACCAACCTTAGTTTTTGAGTAAATGTAAACATAATCCAGAAAAATCACAACAAAAGAATCATGGTTCTTGTGGAATATTCTGTTCAGCAATGTTGTAAGATATTGGAGGGGAATTTTTCATGTAAAATGAAATAAAAAGATACTCAAAGTAACAATTTATTTACATGAATGTAGTCATTATTAAATAATATTAATTAATTCACATCTATTGATAATCAGTCCAATGATCAATTTTTTATAACTATTTACTCCTTTCAAACTATTCAAAAAGATAACTTATGCACTCTAAAATATACATTTTCTTTAACATTACATTATTGATTATTTTCATAATCATCACATAGGATAAGTTTTTTTTTATCTAATTTTAAAAATAAAAAACGATCCACTGAAGGTGAAACACTTTATAGTAAAAATACATTCCCATGTGGACCATCCAATGTAGTCCATAAATATATAAACTCATATGTTTCAATAAGATAAGAAGGAAAAGAAACCAGAAAAATACAAAGTAAAAAATCAGTAGAGAACTATACCACAATAAAAAATTATACACTAGAGAAATTTGAATGAAACACATCAAGAAATATGATTCCTACTGGAGGTATATAATCAAAAAAATTATGTGAATCCATGTTAAAAGAACACAATAATATTAAACTACCCTACTATAGAAAAGATGATATGGCGCTACTCAGCCTTAGGTTCCATTCTCGTTGAAAAACCTAGAAAATCACATCTGGTGACTTAAATGAGACACATAGAAGGTAAACATATATCTGAGCTTTATTGTCAATCCTCAAATTCAACTGGATGATTACATAATGTTTTTTGATAGTGAGAACCAATGAACTTTTTGTATGTTCAGACATGTACATGGAGAAAAAACAAGGACTTAGAAGTTTATGCATTAACATTAATTTTAGGAGTGTAGTACTATGCATCCTATATGGTTATAGATATGTATGATGATTTAGAAAGGTCAACAGTCAGTATAACCAATTTAGATTCACCAATATCATGTAATGAATTCATTATGGCTGAATCTGAGTGATGTTACCTCTCAAAATCATTGGACCAACATCTTCTTCCTATAGAGACTCTTCTACAACATATGTAAGTAACCTTCTTGATTTTTATGGATGAAACCCATTATATCCAGAACCATTTTATTACAATACAATAAATTTATGTTCTATGAATCCCAAATTAATTAGTGGAGAAAAAATCATTGAAAAATCATCAAAATATGGCTTGATCGACTTCCCAAACCATAGATCTTTGGTTCCTTAATGAAAAACCTTTCAAAATTTTAACATTACCACACTGAATTAATTTTTCATGGAGTCGTCTATGAATTGAATTAGGTTTGAAATATAATTTCTATCTAGATCCACCTATAATACTATCTCTATTTCACATTTTCATAAATTACCTCACTAAAAACCACTAGGAGAAAAGGGAGCCCCTATTAACCCACACATACCAGCCAAGTCTATGTCAGTAATAAATTACCAATATAGTAAGTGGTAATTTAAAGTGATCTTCAACAAAAAAACATGATATTAGATGAAATCATTAAGAAACATATCAAATACTTGAACCCACAATTTTTTTTTAATTTTCACTACCTTGGGAGGAAAGTTTATGATCTAAGCTAAACAATTTTCTTATAACAGCACAGTCTGGATACCCTTCATAAGGTCATGAAACACCTTATATTTTACCCAATAAACAAAATCCAGATAGAACTCATCAGTGTAATGTATTATAATGTATTTTTAATCCTATATCGTTTTTAATTTTATTTCACTATCAACTCCCACAAAATCCAAAAATCTCCATCAATATTGAAGGGTACTCACATTACATTCCCTGAATTTGGATTTTCTAGGAACTCAAATAAATTCTCGATCATTTTAAAACAATCTGGATCCAATGAATGATCGTTAGGGACATGGAAAGAAGGAGGATTCTAGTGAATAAACTATTGAGAATGATTCATATATTCATCCCTTATATGTTCCACAACTGAAAACTGAATGGGAACATGTGTCGGTGATTTTCCAAAGTTTGGTAAAAATGAACTTACATCTCTATAAGATTATGTTCTACTATGGGATTTTGTCATTGGGGTTTACCAGCAGCATCCTCTTGGGGATTATGCCACACTCTTCTCAGTGGAATGATGATATATAACATTATTAGAGAAAAATGAATGCATAATTAATATTATATATTTTAATGATCGAAAGATAAAATATATAGGAATATAAATTACATCAAATAGATTCTATATTATGATTTAATGAAAATAAAATCAATAGTTGGTAAAATTCCATAATAAGATAAAAAATATCATCAAAGAAACTTTTCTGAAACACACGTGGTGAAATATGACTCTTTATAATGATATGTAGAAAGAAAATTTCTCAAACTACCACATATATCCCATCAATATTTTTTTTTTCTTCCATGAATTCACATCTTCACACCAAGATAAAAAAAATATGCACAACCCACCATTGATACATTTTTTCATGAACTAACATTGAGACAATAGGACACTGAGACCCAAGTCATCCCTAACATGGCCTTAATGGTGTTCCAAATCCCAATGAGTTTTCAATTAACATCTGTCAGCATACAATATTTAGAATGGAATTCCTTTTACAAAAAATAAAAAAATATAATAGATTCATGTTTGTCTGATGAACACTCCTATAGAGAATGTACATGAAAGAAATAGTTAAAACACAAAAAATAGTACATCATAATTGTTGGACTCCTCGTGTATTAATAATGTTTTAATGATCAAAAATCCAATTTAGCCTATAAACCTTGTTAACTCTATATAATCTATCTCAAATCAAATGTAAAGTTGTTTAGTAAAAGATATCCAATGATCTTATGTGCTATACACTCAGTTTGATTAGTGTACACTATATTTGATTTACCTTTATAATAATTTCTTTGAAAAGTGATTAAGTTTAATCAATTATATATATATCACTGAATACGTCTGAATACAAATATTTTCCTAAGTCCGAGACATTGTGTGTCTACCACTGGTTATGTTTTTCTTACAAAGGCATGCAGAAATCGTGAAAAAGCAGACACTATGACATGCAAACACTGTGAACAAGAAGACACCGAGACATTCAGACACCGTGACATTCAGAAACTGTGACCCCAAGACACCATGACATGCAGACACCATGAACAAGTAGACACTGGGAAATTAAGAAACTGTGACCACAAGACACCATGACCACTCTAGACACCTTGTGAAAGAGACACCGTTTCCATGACATACTGTGACACCGTTTCTTAGTCTGTTTTGTTGTTTTTGTTTTAATCTCTAATGGTCATATTTTATGTTTTTAAATGCACTAACATAATTAATGTTTCTTTTTAGAAATATCATCTAATAGTATAAGGTACGAGGAGGAGAATAGATGCATCCTTTCAGCTCCAACACATGCACTCTAGGATTAAAGGGTTGTGCGGCCCAGAAACAAAAGAGTGAGGCATGATAGATGAAATAAAAACAAGCGGGCCTGAGCACAAAAACAAAGAACACAATCAGATAATTTTTGAAGAAAGAATGGTCACATGCAACTTGACGATGCTGAAGAACACACAAAGCATACTTGAATCCCAGAATCAAGATCATCTATGCACTGTCAAACATCACAATAAACCCGAGCCAGATCTTTTTATCTTGCGAAACTCTATTTTCTATACGAGTACTTGGTTACTGCATCGACTTCATCTCAGAAGTAAATAACTGAAAAGACTAACACTCAGAGCTCTTCTAATATTATCTCAATATTTATGCTCTGTTTTGAATCATTTTATTAGCTTTTGAGTAGTGTGTGTATATGTATAAAAGAACACTCTTTCTACTACATTAGACTGAAGGGTACAAGATATCCTTTCTAAATCATATTTTTACACTTGTGTATACCCACTGATAAGTGTGGAAGTGGGCCGTGTGTGGAATGGTAGTTTTTACCCACAATGAACTGTGGAAGAGGTCGACCAACCTTGACAGTCCTGTGTACTGTTGTTAACCCCAATCCAGTGTGTGAATCAAGTTTATTTAATTAAACTTATTTGTGGAAGGTGATCACCAAGTGTTGTTGAATAGGTCTTGGATTGAGACTGAACAACTTTTTTTATATCTGTTGTGCTTCTTAATTTAGTCTTCTTTATTTTAATGTTTTACTGTATAATTCAGAAAAAAACTAAATTCACTTTGATAGTTAATATTTAAAAGAATTTATAATTGTCTTGTCTTATTAGAATAGCTTAAAAATTAATATTATTATCTAATATTAATATTAATGAGAAGTAATCAATCTAATATGAAGTTATTCAAATAGTGAAACTCTTATAACAGTATAACCTTGATTAACTGGGTTATATTTAACCTTAATGGGAAAAATTTGTAAGAATATTTTTAACCATAAATTTTTATAGACGCACAATTCATCCCCCCCCCCTTGAGTAATCTACTCCGACCAATATTTTGTATCAAAGTCTATTTATTAAGACTCTGTTTAACTTTATTCAACTGTGATTGTAGTTGTACATTAATGATCTGTAAATTTTTGTAAATTCTAAATTTCAAGCTCTATAAAAGTATTTTTTTATTATGGATAATATATTGGCAGGTGATGCAACAAATATACCACCATTCGTTAATAGAACCAAATATTCTTGATGAAAAATTAGAATAAAAATTCATTTTGAAAGTATGGGTTTTGAAATTTGGTCTTCAATTATAGATGGATATAAGATTCATGCTACAGATAGAATCACATGATATGGACCTATCAAAGCTGCCAACAATAACAATTGAAAATCTATGAATGCTTTATACTTCTCCTCAAGAGATGAAGAATTCAATGAAACTTCCTCTTGTAAAACTGCCCATGATATTTGGGATACCTTGTCTGTTTCACATGAAGGAACATCAACTTTAAAAGAAAAGAGACTTAATACTTAAAATATTAAATATGATATCTTTAAAATGAGTCCTGATGAGCCTATATCTGACCTGTATCTTAGGTTCTATTAGTTTTTCAACACAATGATTTCTCTTAGAAGAGAAGTCACCGCCAAGGAACAAATCATGAGAATCCTCAGATGTTTTCCTGACAGATGGAGAGAAACTTCTATATCTATTATATAATCATGAAACATCAGCAAGATACATATAAAATAACTCATTGGGAAACTAATGATGTATTAAGAATAGTTTAAAGTCAACAAAGAAGAGGTGGATATACCAAAAAGAAAATCTGTTGCATTCAAGGCCACTTCCTACAAATATAAAAACAATGGGAAGTTGGACGTGTCTGTACAAAATTCCAGTAGTGAAGAATCATCACTAGAATGTGATGATGAGATGGCACAATTAACTAGAATATTTAATATATTTTACAATAAGAATAAATTTTTCAGAAAGACAAACTTCATGGGAATATATGATCAAAAAGTAATTTGGAAGAAGGATTGGAAAATAAGTGACAAGACTGATGAGATTGTCTGCTATGAATGAAATTGAAAAGGACATATCAAACCTGACTATCCAAAGCTCAAGTACAAAACGCAATATGAGGACAAGGACATGAATTATAGAAATCCAATTAAAGAAACCTGGAGTGCTTCTGAGGATAGTTCTAGCAACTCAAAAACATCACTTGATGAACAAGCTAACACATCCAATATGTGTTTTATGACAAACAAATTTGAGGTAACACTAGACTCTGTATATAATTCATACTATAATGGAGATGGAAGTGACTCTAAAAATATGACTAAAGAAGAAATGTTTAAATAATACAACATTATTGAAGAAACATGCAATTAACTAAAAGATTAATTTAAATCTTTGATGAAAAAACAGGCTCTTATTGTGGCAATTAAATTATAACTGACAACTGAATAGGAGAAAAATTCTCAACTGATCAAAGAGAATAATGAATTAAAAATGTCTATTGAGAAAATGAAGAATGACATAGAAAAGTATAACAATGGGATAAATACTCTTACTCAAATTCTAGGTAAGAAAATTTCCCCTAAAAACAACACTTGCATTGGTTATCAACCAGGAAAATGAAATAATTTTAGAACAAAAATTGTCTATAAATCTAGGACATATATTTTTATTCCCAGTTCTAGACTCAAATCTAATAGTTCAAGATATGATACACTTTCTATGGTTTCAAGTTTTTCTAGAACAAATAGAGTTTATTTTTCAAATAATTTATATAATGCTTATAGGAATCCTATGAGGTAGATATGGGTTCCTAAAGCACTTATTACTAATATTACTGGACCCAAACATGTATGGGTACCAAAATCTATTTTTGCTTGATCATTTTGTAAGAAATATTCTTAAAGAGTTCCTGTAAAAAGTTATGATACTTGGATAGTGGGTGTTCACGACACATTACATGAGACTACTCATTCTTCAAGATCCTAATAAAAATAGATGGATTACATGTCACATTTGGTGACAATTCCAAAAGAAAGATTATTGGCCTTGGCGAAATTGGAAAATCTAACTCAATGTTAATTTCTAAAGTATTGTTTTTTGATTGATTAAATTATAATCTACTCAGTTTCTCACAATTATGTGATGATTCATTTCATGTTAGATTTAAAAATGATGCTTGAAATGTTTTTAATTCTAAATAATAATTAGTGTTTTCTGCATTAAGAAATGAAAATGTTTATTCTGTTAACATAGATTCCATAGATTATCAAAATGATTTATGCTTAAGTGTATTTGAAAAAGAGTCTTGGCTCTGGCATAGAAGACTAGGACACTGTAATATTCAATCCCTTAGAAAGGTAACTAGAAAAATCATAGTCGAAGACCTACTGAAACTTTACTTTCCAAATGAAAAAGTGTGTAATCCTTATCAATAGGGAAAACAACACAAAATTTCCATCAAACCAATGAAATAAGTGTCAAACTCTCACCCTATCGAACTAGTTAACATGGATTTTTATGGACCATCAAGAGTTTCTAGTTTAAATGGGAAGCACTATGTTTATGTTCTTATGGATGAAATTTTTAGATATACTTGGACCTTCTTTCTGGCTCACAAAAGTGAAGCTTGCTCTTATTTTAAAAAATATGCCAAGTCTATAGAAAATATTAGTGGAAATAGAATTAAATACATATGAAGTTATCATGGTCATGAGTATGAATATCATGAGTATGAATCCTTTTGCTCAAAAAATGGCTATAGTCAAAATTTTTTTCTGCCCAAAGAACAACTCAACAAATTAGAGTTATAGAAAGAAAAAATAGAACCCTACAAGAGATTTCTAAAACTATGCTTAGTTAATATGACCTACCTATTTATTTTTGGGCTGAAATTGTCAATACAACATGCTACATAATCAATAGAGTGTTGATTAGACCGATTCTTAAAAGGAATCCTGATGAGTTATGGAACAATTGAAAACCCATGGTCAGCTACTTCGATGTTTTTGGATACAATGTATATATCCTTTATAGTAAGGAAAATCATGACAAATATGAATCTGAGGGTGATGAAGGTATCTTCTTTGGATATTCACTCTCTAGTAAATCTAATATATTGTTCAATAAAAGAACTAAATTTGTGGAGGAATCTGTTCATATCAAATTTGATGAAACATATCCACATTATCCTAAAACTGTTCTAAGATACCTTTAGGATGATGTATCAAATCTGGACATTAATTCAAAATCCGCAAACCATTCTGTGAAATAATCTGTGTAATCTTCTAGTTCTGGAAATTCCATATACTCAAGTAACAAAGACCCTAATACTATTGATGAACCTAAAGTCACTAGTCCTTCATTTTCTAGAGATGTCAGAACTCTTAAGAAACATCCCCTAGATGATGTTGTGGGAGACATGGAAAAAGGAACTCAAAATAGAGATTCTCTTATAAATTAGATTGAACATCAAGTCTTCTTGTCACAACATGAACCAAAAAAAAACATTAATGATGTTGTCAATATTGAATTATGGGTGATGGTAATTCCAGAAGATCTCAATCAGTTTGAAAGGAACATAGTTTGGAAACTTGTTGAAAGACCCAAGGACACATTCAACATAGGCACTAAATAGGTTATTAGAAATAATGTAGACAAAGATGGTAACATAGTTATAAACAAGGCTATATTGGTTGCACAAGGCTATAGTCAAGAAGAAGGAATTGATTATGAGGAGACCTTCACACTAGTAGCTAAACATGATGCCATCAGAATTCTTCTTACTCATGCTGCACATATGGATTTCAAACTATAACAGATCGATGTTAAAAGTGCATTCCTAAATGGGTATATAGCTAAGGATTTCTTTGTTGAGAAACCCCCTAGTTTTACAAATCCTAATTTTTCAAATCATATTTTTATATTATCAAAAGAATTATATGATTTAAAACAAGTTCCAAGATCCTGGTATGATAGGCTGAGTACTTTCCTTATTTCCAATGGATTTACAAAACGAATACATGATCCTACAAATTTTTAAAAAACGAATTTCTGTTGATGTTTTAGTTGTTCATATCTATGTATATGACATAATCTTTGGATCTTCAAGATATTCTCTATGTATTTTGTTTTCAAAAATGATGAAAAATGAATTTGATATGAGTTTAATGGGTGAACTAAAATTCTTTCATTGATTTCATATTCTTCCAAATAATGATGGTATTATTTTAAAGTAAATATACCGGAGATCTTCTCATACATTTTGGATTGGATATAACTAAATATAGTGACACTCTAATGAGTACCACCTGTAAATTGGATGTTGATGAAGATGGAAAATCTATTGATCAAGCCACTTATAGAGGAATGATTGGAAGTTTACTATACTTAACTGGTAGTCAACCTGATATTATGTTTAGTGTGTGTCTGTGTGCTCGTTTTCAAGAAAATCCTAATGAATCTCATGTAAATGTCGTAAGGGTAATTTTAAAATACCTCAACCATACACCCAATCTAGGATTGTTCTATCCAAGAGGACAATCTTTTTATTTAATTAGTTATTCTGATACTGAATTTTGTGGTTGTATATTAGGTAGATAAACTACATCTAGAACATGTCAATTTTTAGGCAAGTAACTAGTATCATGGTGTAGTATGAAACAGAATTATGTTGCATTATCCACTTTAGAAGGTGAATAAATAGATGCTGACAGTTTTTGTGTAACAATGTTGTGGATGAAACACACATGACTAGATTATGTATATCAATTCAGGCATGTACCTATAATTTGTGACAACCCAAGTTCTAATAATAACCTTAAAAATCATGTTTCTCATTCTAGGAAAATGCATATTGATGTAAGACATCACATTTTGAGAGATCATTAACAAAAACGTGATATCACTTTGGAATTCATTGGAACTGAATATCATCTTACTGACATATTCATCAAACCATTAAATTCTGAAAGAATAGACTATATCGTACATGAACTAGACATGATAAACCTTAAGTAAATATCTTACTGTACCATATTTTATTGTCATAGAACTCACTATTTCATTTTTACGGTCTCACAGTCAGTACTTCTTGGTTATTATTTGACACTTACTCTCTCACTATGAGAGTGAGTTTCTATCTCACCGTAAGAATTATTTGTTATTTTATTTTTAAAGGAAAGCTCGTATCATTGTAATTACTTATTTCTTTCTCACGATTTTGTTTTTAGGACATTTGGTATTACTAAATGATAAAATAAAGTAAGTTTCACTCATTATTCACTCCATCACCCTTCTATTCTCTCAAAATGTAACCCTTTTTCAACCATTCAACCTTTCTTTCTCTCGAAGATTCAGTGAATTCCCAGGATGAAACGCCCTTTGTCGTCAACTCTTGAGAAACATAGTTCAAATAAGAAGAAAATCATGCCTATGTTATCACCTGAGGGTCCTCTGTATATAAATATGGTGAACCGAACTATGGTACCTAAAAAAAGATATGCCCTAAGTGGCTTCTGTTGAGTAAGTCTCTGTTTTTGAATGTATTATAAGAGAAATGATGGTTCGATTTGTTTTCAAAGGAAGATAGACTTGTCTTATCGAGGTTGGTTCGACAATTTTATCAGTTTGTACAATATTCTTTTGATTCAAAAAGGGGATATGTTGTAAGGAGTTGGATAAATGGCTAGAGATGCACTTTTTCTTTGAGGTTATGGCCTACATGCCTTGGGATACCTCATGAAGGAATCTGTGAGGATTATCATGGAGGACCTCCCCCTCCTAGTTAGTATTTTGGTTTAGAATAGGCTTAGAAAAGATTAACTGGAAATAGAACCAAGAGGAGATCCATTGCGGCTGAACTAGATAGGGAATTTAGACTTTTGTTTATGTTTATTCAGAATTTGGTTAGTCCCAGAAAAGGTGATTTTGATGTACTAAAATATCAGGATGTGTTTTAGATTCATCTTATGAAAAAATGGGAATAAGATCAACCATTGTAAGTATGTCATACACCATATGTGTGAATTGATCATGAAAACATCCAAGTGAACCTCCCTATACAATTCTCAGTTTATCTTAGCCATGATACATGCAAAATGTATGGTTGGTCCAGATGAAGAAGTTATCAAGGATCATGAGTTCTACCTTTCAATAGTAATTATCAATAGGATGAAAATCAATTGGAATCCTTGAAAAAAGGCATGGGTGGAATACAATGATAGGATCAATGAGAAGTTTAATCAAATGGAACATCCCTCAGGGAAAAAAGTTATTTATGATTCTATTATGGAACCAGATGAAGTTGTTGAGTATTCTGAAGAAGAAGAAGAAGTGGCTACTGGGCTTGGCAGAGAAACTATTTCTGATGAGGAAGATAATACTCCTGCTCTTCAAGTAGTATTTGAGAAGGATACTCCTATACTTGAAGAGACTGTTGATTTAGAAAAACAACCCACTACTGAAAAAGAATTTTTTGGCAATGAATCCAAAAAGGATGTCGTGGAAGAACATATAGAAGAATAATTTTATGTTATGCAAGAAGCTGACCTTGAGAAAATCATAGTGGAACATGTTGTTTTTGAATTCATTCCCTCATGTGAAGAGAGGATGGAGCTACCTTTTAAGTTATCTAGACAGGAAATGGGTTAGGAACTGAGGGATGACATAGTGGAGAGATATCAAGATCATAAGCCTCTCAGTCTTGATAAGGATTCAACAATTAAGGGGGAGCATCCCCCCAATCCGGAATCTATTAAAGTACCAACCCTGATTTATCCAAGCTCATTTGACACTTTGTATAGGTTTCTTAGTTATTATGAAGTGAATGACTCTCAGGAAGTCACAGTCAAGGGTCTAGACCTTTCCAATGTATTTTAGTTGAAAATGACATCTGGTAATAAAATAACCTTAGTGAGTAAATATTACCTTAAAGAGTATGGATCAAATCATTTGGATGGGGTCGAAAAACTCCTAATTATTCATCCAGCTCCTGTAACGAATCTAAGTGAGAGAGATGACTAACATTTTTTAGAAAAAGTCATTTGGAAGATTCAACCCAAAATGCTTCATGAAATTCAGGATGTCGGAGTTGAGAAAAAACTGCTTAGTGATAATGTAAAGACTCTAAGAGGTATGGTTGAAGAAATACAAAAAGTGTTGATATTGAGATCAGGGCATGCTTCTCGTCCTGTTGAGACTTCTGCTCCTCAAACCCCAAAAAATATTTCCTCTCGGATTCAACCTCATTGAGATTTTTTAGATGAAAAGGTAGAAGAAAGAAAAAAACAAATATTTAAAGAGATGTGAGAGCTTGTTGCTGGTCTTAAGGAGATCATTGATGAGTATAAGGGGTGCCTTCAAAAAGTGCACAATGAAATGAAATCGTTCACTTCTACTGTCAATTCTTCTAAAGCCTCTGGTCAATCCTTTCTACCGTCCTTCAATAGTGATCAAATTGTAATAGTGGTGAAATAAGAGCTTTAGAATACGCCTAGTAGTTTTAATAAATATTATCTATCTAAAGTTATCAATAATAGTGACATAGTTCTTGATCTGGTCCAAATCCATTCCAAAATTTCAACTGATGCTCAGCAGGAAATTACCAAGAAAGTGGACTTATACTTCAACTGAATCTTCTCTTAGACTGGAATGACTAATCATTTCAAGTACCTTGTGGAAAATCTGTGGATTCCTCCTATTACTCAAGCCTTCAAGACTCATGTCCAAAATCTCACTAAGTTAACTCATCTGTTGGACAAGTTTATGGAAAACAAGGAGGAATTGGAAAAATCAATGAAGTATGGTGGAGGGATCATTACTATCTTTATCCCGCTTTTGAGGCCCTATCTCCATGTACAGTGTACTGTCATAGTTTCTCATGCGGCTTCACCTCTGAGATCTGGTTTTCATACATTCACCTCTTCCCTAGCCTCCACTTCTATGCCTATCAGTTAGGCACTGAGTTAGATCAGGCCTGTAATCCTTTTTCAACAACTACCTCGGTCTTTAACAACTCCTACTTTAGCCCCTTCTGTCTTTGAAGGTCTTCATTTACCTTCTCTATCAACCAGATCATTCCCTTATTCTACCTCAACCTCTACTCCTATGTCTTATTCTTCTTTTCTACTTATAAAGGAAAAGAGAAGGCTATACATTGAGGAAGACTAGCCATTTCACTATTTTGATAGGAATGTTGTTATCTTTGATTTATTTTCTACTGTTTGTACTGCATCTTTTTTTTCTCTAATGTAATGTGCATTTTTTTGTCTTTTCTGTTTCACTCTTTTTTATAATCCAAAAATGAGGAGAACTATATATATATATATATAGACACATTGGAAAAATTTATATATGTTATATGCACTTTGAGAACATGTAGTTGGAACACATATACAGAAACATACACTCTAAATATACATGTTTTGTGATCATAAAAAAGGGGGATATTGTTGGACTCCTCATGTATTAATCATTTTTTAATGATCATAAATTCTATTCATCCAATAGACCATGTCAACTCTTTTTAATATATCTCACATTAAATGTACATTTTTTTTAAAATCTATCCAAAGATATTAAGTGTTATACACTCAGTTTGATTACTGTACACTATCTTTGATTTACCTTTATAATAATTTATTTGACAACTGATTAAGTTTAATAAATTAATTAAATATCACTAATTATGTCTGAATATAGATATTTTGCCAAGTCTGAGACCCTGTGAGTCTGCCACCAGTTATGTTTTTCTGGAAAAGACATGAAGACACCGTGAATAAGTAGACATCGTGACATGTAGACACCATGAACAAGAAGACACCGTGAAATTCAGACACCGTGACTTTCAGACATCATGACCACAAGACACCATGACATATAGACACCATGAAAAAGCAGAAAACGTGACATTCATACATTGTGGCCTTCAGAGACCATGACCACAAGACACTGTGGCCAATGTAGACACTGTGAACAAGCATACACTGTGACATTCAGACACTGTGACCACAAGCCACCGTGACCAATCTAGACACTGTGCGATGGAGACGCTGTTTACATGGTATATTGTGACACTATTTCATAATCTGTTTTGTCATTTTCAATTTACTATATAATGGTCATATTTGATGTTTTAAAACACACTAAAATAATTAATGTTTCTTTATAGACATATCATCTAACATTTCGAGGTATGAGAAGTAGAATACAAGCAACCTATCAGGTCCAACACATGAACTCCAAGATAAAAGAGTAGTGCGGTCTAGAAACAAAAGAGTGTGGCATGATAGATGAAAGTAAAATAAGTGGGTGTGAGAAAAAAAACTAAGAACACACGCAGATAATTTTTCAAGAATGATTTCTCACATGAAACTCAATGCTGCTGAAGATCACATGAAATACAACTGAATCCCAGAATCGAGAACATCTTCACACTGTTAAACATCATGAAGAACACAAGCCAGATCATTTTGACTTGAGACACTCTATTTTCCATATAAGGACTTGATTACTGGATCTGTTTTATCTTAGAAGTCCCGAACATCAAAGACTATCACTCAGAGCACATTTAAATTTTTTTCAATATTTCTTCTTTGTAGTGTATCATTTTATCAGCTTTCAAGCAGTGTGTGTATCTATATAACAACACAATATGTCTCCTACATTATAATGAAGAATAGAAGATATAATTTCTCAAAAATCGTTATACACTTGTGTATACCCATGGATAAGGGTGGAAGTGTTCTCTGTGTGGCCTGGTACTTTTTACCCAAGAAGAACTATGGAAGAGGTCGAGCGACCTGGACAGTCCTGTGTAATATTGTTAACCCCGAACTAGGGTGTGGATCAAGATAATTTATATTTTAATTTCTTGGTGGAAGGTGATCACCAAGTGTAGTGGATTAGGTCTCAGCTTGATACTGATCCACTTGTTTTATATCTGTTGTGCTTCTTAATTTATTGTTCTCTGTTTTACTGTTTTACTGTATAATTCAGAAATCACTAAATTCACTATGATAGTTAATCTTTGAAAGAAGTTATAATTGTCTTGTCTTAGTAGAATAACTTCAAAAGTAATATTAATAAATAATATTAATATTAATGAGAACTAATAAATCTTCTATGAATTTATATAAATAGAAAAACTCTTAAATCCGTTTAAACATGATTAATTGGGCTGTATTTAACCTTTCTGGGGAAACATTGTAAGAAAAATTTTTAAACAGAAAGTTTTATAGATACTCAATTCACCCCTCCTCTTGAGTAATCTAATCAAACCAAAAAAAATGTACTCAATATATACCTATATAATGATCTAAAATTCCCATGAATCATGGGTATAATATATACCCTAGTACCATCCGTTACTTAGAGTCCCATGGATAAAAAATTCCCCTCCTCCATGTGGAACGTTCACTTTTCTTCAACCTAGAAAATTTAAATATTCAACACATGAAGGAAAATGATGGATGTGAGATAAATACCCTATCATGTTATCGTCATGTTTTCCATAAACTATATGATAACAATAAACCAATTAATCAATAAATTTTCATAAAATGCATCGAAATTTTATTTCAAATTTAAAACAAAAAATTATTTCCATGAAAATTATGGATGATATTTAAAAATTGGCTTAATTAAAGAGATAATATATAATATTTTATATCAAATAGTTATCATGAATTAAACAGTACTATAATAAAATATCATGGATCAAATTAAATATATGTTCAAAAAAATATCAACACCAAATTATGGGAGCATGTATTGGATATTTAAATGACACCCATTTAGGGGGTCCATTTCAGCCAGGAAATTTACACCCCATTAATTGATCCCATGTATCTTATTAAATCTACACCCTATTAGTGGAACCCAATACATTAAATAAATATTAACCTCATTAGGGGTCTTATTTATGTGAATTCAAACTACCAATCAAGTATGGGGAAAAATATTTTATACCATTTCGAAATTCAGTTTCCCAATTCATGCTTTAATAAGTTTGATTAATTTCATAAAGAAAATCATGGTCTTCATCATATCCATTACCCTTAAAATAATTTTTCAATTTCATAATTTTTCCCCATGTAACAAAATAAAATAAATTTCATCAAATCTATGGTTACATAATGTCATATATATTCTCAAATTCCCCCAACAATACCAATTTATTCGATATTAGAGGAGTTTCATTAATTCCTTGCCAATCTCATATTAAAATTACAATCATAAAAATATGGGTTGTTAAAATCAATATAAATATCATATTAATTTAATAAAAATATTCATAGATTCAATTATAGGGAAATATTTTGTGGTAGAAGATCCCTTTAATTAGGTAATCAAATAACCAAAACACACAAAATAAGATGCACCAACAAAGAATGAAGCTGTCATAGATCATGAAACCCACCATAGAATCAAGAGATATAAAAATTGAGATTGAAAACATAAATATCCTAATGATGTATCATAATCTACTACGATAAAATGATGGTAGAATAAAACCACTCAAGAAAATATCAGCATAACAAAAAAAGATCCAAATATATCTATTTTGATTCAATAATATAATGGAAGGTGTGTCTTGATCTAAAACTATTCATTGTATAACTAATTACCAATAAAATCAACTTAGGGTTGAGAGCTATCAATTAGGGGTAGAAAATGTGGTCCTAGTAACTTAGAAATAATTTTAGAGGGAATAAAACCATTTTTTAATGTATTTCTACATGGTAAAAATGGTTAGAAATAACCAGGGAGCCTAATCATTTCAACTTCATGGAAGTTTTTAGGGCACATGCTCTAGCATCATGGATTCATTAACCACGAGCCAATACTGAAATCCCTCGCAGTTCGATGTGACATTGTTTGAGGGGAGGTCGAATGATTTTGAAAACTTGTGTGCCCCCATATAGTGTCACATCATCGGCCACATAGTTTCCTTCTCAAAACATCATTTTTATCCCTTAATACTATCCAACCATATAAAACCACTTAAAACACGAATATTTCGATAATTTCACCAAAAACCCCGAAAATGACCCCCAACAAAGTAGAACCAAAACAAGGCTCTAAAGTACCAATAAGAAGGTTGTGTGATTCTTTAGATGCATTTAAGGGAGATATAGAACCCCAACCATCATCCTTAATATATATGTGCACCACATAAAATGAATCATAATCAAATATTAGAAAAAAATGGGAAATGTTGAGTATATAAATCCATTAAAAAATATGACAAAAAATGAGCTTCTAAAATAACAGAATATCAATACTCACATTTTTTCAAAATTAAATCATATCATAATATATATATATATATATGGTGATAAAGAAAACATAATGAAAGCAAATCCTTAATGGTATTTTTTTTTAAAACATTGATTTTTAAATTAATTATGAAAAATATTTTGGGTGGGGAATGTTAATAATTTTGGAAACATTAATTTAATGTTTTAAAAATAACACATACACCAAAATCCATAAAGGTTATCAAAATGTATAAGTGAATATTTATTACATTTTAAAAAAATTAATAATGGATACATGGAATTTTTATTATTTTTTCTTGTAATGTAAGTGAAAATTCATTGAAATATTTTTCGTCAATAAATATTATTTAATAATTAAAGAATTTAAAAAATAAGAATGTTTTCAAAAATAAGAAGATAAATAAAATGAGAAAATTTATTTTAAAATTTAGCCATTTATAATATAATCTAGAAAAAGATATGAAAATAAAAAAAGAATAGTTGAGTGAATTATAAATTTTTTCATAGAATGGATGGACCAACCTTGTGATCATTCTCTTTAAACCTTGTAGGAAAACCTCAAAATTAAAAGGATGATGATTCCTATGTTTTATTAATATTAATTTTATGAAAATGGATCATAAGAATTAACAATTCATTGTGCTTCCAATGGGGAATGTATAAAATTTTAGTGAATTTAAAATATTGATATGAGAGAAATAACCAATGAAATTAATGGGAGTTATTATGAATAGAAATAAATTTCCATTAAACAATGGAATCCTGAATGAATAATTTTTTTTCATAAAATATTATCTCAAATGATAATAAGTGAAAAAATTTAAAAAAACCCTCATAATATATTATTAGAGATCAATATTGAAAGAAAATATTCAATGAAGTGTGATAATGACCAAAGGATGAAATTTGAGTCATTAAAACATTATACAATATGAAGAGTATTTAATTAAAATCTTTGTTAAAGATATATAATAATAGGATAATATATTTAAAATTAATAAATTTTTATTAATGATATTATAATTAAAATTTTTCAATTTATACATAGAGTAAACTGAATGAGGAGGATAAAAAAAATATTTCCTCAATGATTTTTTTTGAGCTAAAACCCTTACATCATGGGTAAATATTCAATCGAACAACAAAAAAATTGGGTTTCAAATTAATAAACATAATTTAAGAAGAATATATTATTCTTAAGAAGTTATTTATCAAATAGTGATCACACAAACCACATAAATAATCATTTTTAAAAAAATATATACTAGGTATCAACGAAAGGAAATTGAGATAAAATAAAATAATTGATTCGAAATTAGTTATGTTCACACTCTTAAATTTATGAAATGCCAAATTTTGTTCACTATATAATTTCAATATAATCTTTTCATTATACATTTAATTTAATATTGAACATTTATTATCATATGTTGATTATTTATTATATTGTTTCTCCTTGTGGTTTTGTTATAATTGAATTGGTGTCACCTTATTTTGTTAATCATAGAGAAAAAATATTAATTTAATAATAAAAATTTTCAAGATATAATATTTAAAAATCCATATAATTATAATTTCTTTATTATTAAATTATAAAAAAAATTAAGTTTTGGTTTATATAATAGTATTTTAATGCATTTATCACACATGTTGATAAATTAACCTAATCATAGATAGAAATTAACTATATCTGTGAGTATGTTTAAAGAGTTGTTTCATTTGAATTAATTTCATTTAAAATTAGTATAATTATAATATTTTTATTTATTTTTCAATTTATCAATATTTTATGATTTTTATATAGTGTAATAAAATCAAGAATAAAATTGAAATTCCTTCACTATGGAGTTGGGGGTCCTCATCTCTTCCCATTTTGCATTCTCGTTTCTCAATACATGAGAGGGAGTGATGGGGGATATTAAATATATATTTAATTATAGTAATTTAATTATATATATATCATTTTCAATCATTAACACACTTAATACAATCCACAAATGGCCTTAATAGACAAAAAACAAATGATGTCAGAACACAGTGACAGAAATCCGTATAACTCACTATTAATTATTTATTGTTTTTCTATGTAGAGGGACATGAATAAATAATAGATTCAAAATTAATATAAAAAATACTATGGACAATAATTTTAATATTATCCTAAAATTATAATTTTAATAAAATAGTTGTATTAGTAACATTAAAAAAAACATATGATAGAATTATACTAAGGTTAGAGACTTTGACTTTACTTGATATTATCATGAAATTGTAGTGATTATTTTAAATATGAATAACTATGGGGCTATATATGTGCTAATAATTATTTTGACTGTAAATTCTAAATGTTTCATGAAATATATCAAAGGTGAACTTCATGATTTCAGGAAAAAAGTTGTACAAATTTATATAGAGTAAAATATGAATCTTTTTTAAATAATCATCGTTTTTTAATAATTTAATTACAATGTTCAAGGGTTAGTGATGAAAATGTACATAAATAGATTTTATGAGAAAATAAAATTTACAATATCTTCTCAATGATTCATGTTATATCATCGTAATATTTATTTAAGGATTGTTTTTTTCTTTTAACATTTTACCACGTTAAATTTTATATGGGAAAGAAATTATTACCCTTATTAATAAAAATTATAGAGGAAGAATAAAATTGGGTAATTATTCATAATTTGAAAAATAAGTTTTAAAATTTAAAATCCGGTTTATTAGAAAATATTACTGATGGGTTGGAATTAAGAGAAATATAATCACACTTCGCCACGTAATTTTTTTTAGAAAAATAACCTTCATTAATTAAATTTATATATAAAATATAGTAAATACAAACACATATTTTAATGTAATAAGTTGATTTATATGACAAATATAAAATATTATATTCTTTAATTTCAATATAAAACCAAAATTTTCCATCTAAACACTTAATTATAATTGACAAACGAATATTATTTTTTAGTAAATAAACATCAATATTTTGCTTTTAAAAATATTAGAAAAATAAATATAGGATAATATAATAATTCAAAATTCATCATCATATTCCATAAATACATAGTTTATAACATAAAACATTTTTGTAAGTATTCTGTGATAATATTACATAATTATAAAATCATTAAAATTATCATTATCCTAAAACCATATTTTTCAACTGAAATTCAACCTTTTAAAAAAACACTAAAATTCATTATATGAATATTATAATATTTGGATTTTAAAAAATTAAAAATAGTTTATAAAATATAAATTGTAAAATTTATATTTTCATAATTTTAAATATAATACTGAATACAAAGATAATTCATTTTATTGAAAATATTCATTTTTAATATTAACTATAGTTAACAACTAACAATATATATATAATGATTTAAAGTATTTGTTATTATTATCTATTTATTAGTAAATATTCTTAATTTTTTTACATTTGGTTCAGTGTTTGATGTATGTTGAAGAATAAGGAATGTATTTTGAATGTTCCAAAGCCATTGGTCATTGCAAAGATTCCTTGATTTCTATCTCCACACCAAGTAAATATCATTGAATAAGTCCTCAAGAACTTCATTTTAGGATTGGTAATATTAATTCCATTATTATATGATCATTAATAATAAAATCCAGGTTTTCATTTAATTGATCATATATATAACACTCCCAGTTTCTTATTTGATATAGAACTATGATTATTACATATTCTGAAAATAATATTTATGCCATGTTTCTGCCATAATTTAATTATTTAATTATTTCCATTTACTAATGGTCACATTTTACCCCTTTCTTATGTTTCCATTCCAAATGTTATGACAAAATGCAGTCCATGTGACATTTTTATAAGGATAAAACCTAAGAATGAATTTATGGGATATATTGATGAATAATAATGAATTATGCAGTTTCATTCATATAATGGAAAAATATTCTGTTAGCTGATAATGACATGGGATTTAATTGTTGATTAAGTTTCCTATTTCTCAAAATATATATACTATAAATGTTCCCCTGGATGAAAGATAATAAATAATAACAATTTTTTTCATTATGGAAGGTTATGTATAATCCATTACTACAAGAATCAATATATGTATGTAAATTTTGATTATATGAGAACAAAATCATAATGTGCGGGTCTGGGGAATCACAATTGGTATTAGAGTATTAGTTTTTATAAAATTGGATATTATGATGTTTGTTTGTGATATATTATTGGTTGGTATGTTATAGATTTTATTAAATTAATTTTACCTATAACTCTTTCTGACACATATAGGATTTAATTTTATGTTATGTATGGACTTTTTATTTGGGGATTTGAATCTGATAATCTAATGAAAATATTATGAATTACTCTAAGTATATGATGAAATCCTGAAATTTTTGTAAAACAATGAGTATTTGGTATTCCTAGAAATTATATACATGGCCACATTCTATATGTAGATTTAGTAATGGGAACATACGTACCTAGGGGTAGTGACTCCATAATGGTGGATCGAGTATTAACTCAGTAATCACTCAGTGCATGAAAAAGGAGTCCTAAATAAACATTTTGTTTCGATCTCTGAGGGGATATGTTTTGGTTAGTCAAATCCACTTTATAAAACATTATAAGCGATTGTAATATTTATAGGTTACATATCAAAATAGAAACATGACCATAGGTAACATAGACTGAGATGTAGAGTTTTATAAATTATAATATATATTAATTGGTAAGAGTTTTTTTATTAATGGTTATGTTATATTTTGAGATTAGAAATTTTCATAATTTTTGGTTTTTGGATTCAATGAGAAAGTTCCTGGTAAATGTTTCTCTATTTTTAGGATGTGATATTAATGTAGGAGGAAACCCCACGTCAAATAACCTTGTTCAAAATAATTTTTTATATAGGTTTAAATAATATTTATATATGTTGAACTAACAAAATTACAGGATAACTTGGTTATAACGACAAATGGTTTTAATGATTAATCCCTTATATGTTAATGATTATCATTATTCCATAGTATTTTTAATGTTTAATCACTCGTGTAACCTCACATGGTTTAAATATTTGATATAAAATTATTGAACCATGTATGTGGGGGAAATGTGGAGATCACATCAATGATGATCCCATCAGAATGGGTTATAGGTTGATAACCCATATTATTGTTCCCAACCAGATAATATGAAATAATAAAAACAATGTGAAAAAAAATTGATGTCCCAAACACACCATGGAAGATAAATATATAGTCTCTCAAATTTTCGAGTGGCAAAGATGATAAAAGAAAAAATATTCAATTTCCACCAAGGCAAAAATTCTGAAATATGATTTTGGGAAATTACATTTAATGGGTAGGTAAATTCTAAATGCATAGAGATGATATTCAGTAGAATAACTGGGGTAAGAGAAATAGATATACTATAAAAAATTTCTCATAAATACCAAGAGAATTTTGCATTATGAGATTAAATTTTTAATTCTATGTTTCATGATGGAATTAGTCACCAAAAAAAATTTTATCTACGAAAGGAATAAGTTGGTACAAAGAATGTATCAAATACTAAGTTTTTACTCTCGGTTTTATAGTTTCATGCCACTTATGTTTTCACCAACTAGTTGAAATTGAGTTATATAAAAAATTACCTAATGCATACTGGGATATTTTTACTTAAAAATGACAATCTTCTTCCCATATTAGAATGACATGTGAAATTATTAATGGGTATGCCAGTATAATTCACAAATAATAATTTACATATAAATAAATCTCATTCCACATCCTAAAAAAACCCATTATCATCTATATAGTAATGTAAGTAATTATTTTATTATAAAAATTACAATGATATTAGTAGTAAAATTTTTAGGAAACAACATATTAAGGGGGGAGAACGTAACTCTAAAGAATATTAATATACGACTAACATTAATTATTTTTATGTTTCTGATATCATGATCTATGAACAACACCAACATATAATAAAAGTATGATATATTTTAAGAAAAATATAAATATTAAATATTAACATTAAAAACTTGATTTGAATTATTAATAATTAATTGAAATTACAAATTTATTAATTATTTTTGAGAACTAAAATAATATCATGTTTTAATATGAATTAAAAATAAATAATATAACAAAAATTATTAAAAATATAATTCTTTGCATAATATATATTTTTACTAAAAGGGTGATATAATGAAAATAAGTGTGTTATGATTAGATAATAATGCAATATTTTTAAAATATAAAAAAAATTAAAAAAAATTATTGATCAGAAATAATATTAATAAATTGTTTACATTTAGAAAAGAATTTTTTTGATATGAACACTTTTCTAGAATTTTTTATTATTTTTTATAAATATTTAATAAAACTTCATAGAAATTTAAATTTGAAAAAATAAAAATATTTTTTATTAAGAATAATAATAAATACTTAATATTTGTATTATTAAATTTTGTAAAAAAATTATTTTTAGGTGAATAATGTCAAATATCGTTATTTAAAAAAAATTACATTTCCGAAATTATTATTATTTAGTTTGAATTGTAAATGAATTAAATATATTTATATGAACCTATATGTAATTACTAGGTGACTTTATAATTCTATAATTAAGTAATGTCTTCACAAAAACATCTTTCCATACATTATATGATTTATTTTTAAATTAACTTTTATCACTTTTCTAAATTAATTTAGAAGTACTTTATATAATATTTAGAGTCATTGGTTCAATTTTGTTTCAAATTTAAAACATTAATTTTAGGCCTAAATATTATGTTACCATAGAAAAAACCATTTACCGTAGAAAAATATAAAAAAATAATGAAATAATTCATGGTTTGTTGGAATTCCAAAATAAAAAATATTAATATTTATAATTTTTTTTATTAATTTTCAATTTTCCTTATCTCCTCCACACTAAATTATTTATCATTTCTGTATCCATATGACTTCTTCAATGTTATGCTCCCTTTATATTATGTTGAAATAAAAAAAAGAAATTCTCCCCAGACATAAAAGATGCATCTCGTAACACATTCTAAAAACTCATAAAAATAGGATTAACACTGAAACAACTCCATTTTACATCGATTAAAAAAATATTTAACTATATTGATATTATTTTCACAAGATATTTTAAAATTTCATCTCTTTCTAATGGATCGTTAACTCATTTTTCTAATCTCTCAACATGAGTAGTAATTTTATCTAAACCTAATTATTTTATATTATTCATTTCAAATTAAAATTTTAGAATAAACATATACTATTATTATTATTTTTTATATACATTGTTTATCACTCCAATTGAATATTATATTTTATCAAATTTTCTTTTTTTCTATTAAGAAAAATCATTAAATGAATTATGCATTATACAGACTACCACCTTCACAACACAAAAATATTACATTTACATCACCACAATACATGGATGGTATAAAAGTGGAATATAATGCATATTTATGTTATATATATCATGTTTATAATTATTAATATTTTACCAACATTACTCCATTCTCCCAGTCAATGGAAAACAATATTGTCAACCTTTCTTATGTTTAGACTACTACAAAAATAGAATGATTACTTTTCATTTTTATTTTCATCACCAACATAGATTGACAGTCATGTGGATAATATTTAAGGATAAATGAAAATTTAAGGATATACTTAATGTTATCTTATTGAAAATTATAAATCATATAAATGATTTTTTAGAAAATTGATTATGATTATTTTAATTTGTTAAAATGAGATAAATAAGAGGAAAATGATATCTTATTTATAGTTAATTACTATAAATAATTATATTTTTTGGAAAATTAAAATAACAATGAATCATACATATAAACACAAAATAATATCATTATTCTTCAGGTATAATTATATTAAAAACAAACCACCTCACAATCATCTTTTAATCATAGTAGGTTCATTTTTTGGTTGGTTTACCCACTTTCTTAACCAACACACTGAATTCATATCATGGATGAATATGTTCATATATTTAAAATTTTAAATATTTTATTTTTTTTATTTTTTTGGGTACTATATGGTTATAAAAATATTAAAGATATTAATTATGTAATAACCCTCATATCTTTAAACAATATTAATACATCCTCATAGTTTCTTTGTACATAATTTATAATAACCAACATCCAAAAATGAAGTAATATTTTAAAAAAAATATTATAATCTATTATTGTATATTTAATTATATTATATTGATCATATTTTTCATTAAAATTAATAACAACCCCATTTTCACAAAACTAGCTCAATTCGATAGTGATTACAAGTAACCATTATTGAAAATAACATAAAACAAAATATCATATATATATATATATATATATATTTATATAATGATTATAAATTAATAGTATAAAGGGTTTTAGTTGTTAATAATATTGTTCTATATGAGTTTAATTAGCTAAATATTATTATTAAATAAATTTAGTGCTTATGTATAATTGAACAAGGAAGAGGTAAGGGCCTTCTTCACCAATTTATCATTTCAATAAATGATTAGTATTATGCACCTAATTTCATTTTATGATGCATATACAGACTATATGAGGTATCATATAATTAATTATATTTTATTCATTGTATTTAATGTATTATTATAATACATATCATTCAAGGGTTTTTTATTAAATTGTTACTAAATCCTAATAGATTTTATTGGTCTCAATTCCAATTCATTAAGACATGATACCTGTTATAAAACATGATTCCATTGTATAATTATCTATATATTTACAATTTGATGAATTTTATATATAATATTTAGTTGTATTTAATTGGTAAAACCAATCTATACAATGTTATTTTCAGTGTTATTATTTTGACTCAACTCTTAACCCCAATTTAAGTGCTTTTCGAAACGCAATTTTCATTACTTAAGATATTATTATTTATATAAAATTTTCTCATTTAAGTGAGGTAAATTATTTCTTTAGAGTGTATTATTTAATATTCTATAAATTTTTACATTTTAAATAATAAAATCCCATACATATGATTCATGATTCATTATGTATGATTCACATATGGTATATTTAAAACTAAATTCACCTTTATTTGAGTTAAATTTTTATTCATTAACATATTCAATTTTTTTCTTAGGCACCACAAACATAATATTATATTATAATTTATTTCATAATACTATTCATGAAAATGAAATTTTAACAAAAATTAATTTCATTACACTATTTATAAAATTTCAACTGTAATCAAATTTATTTTAAAAATAATAAAATAGGGATTCCATTCAAATTCACCCGATCTGTGTTCCTTTAATAATTTTAGAAATATTAACATTATATAACTTCATAGAGCCATTATATTAAATCGATTTTAAAATTTATTTTTTCAATGGAATTCATAGAAACTTCTTCAATAATATCTTTTAATGTTCCATTTAAAATTTCAATTTACATCAATAATAACAATATTTTCTAATGTGTCTTTTAGTTTTTTTATTCAATTTAAATTACCATTATCAAAAGGATTTAACCAAATATATTTTAAATTTCATGAAATATATATTTTATCCTTTGGGTGATTGAAATTTTAATTTAAAATAATTTATTTATTTTTGAAAAATTTTGGAACACTATTTTAGGATGGAGTTTTTCATTAATGACAACCCCATTATATGATTCCTTGTTTCACTAGGGTTGTATTCATTTTAAACCATAAACATCCTCTTCTATATTTAATATTATCATAAAAATTATAATAATTTCATATCCATATTCTCAGTTATCTACAAAATATAAATATCAAAATTAATGTAACGTTGTTTCGATGATTTTATCCTAGTACGAATATTATTCTATTGACAGTGGGAAATGTATTATAATTTGGTGTGTGGATTATTTTTTATGAATTGTCATTTTAATGTTTAAAATATTTTTCTTAACCACAAATGTTTTCCCCCTGGATGGGTTATGATCATGCTATCCAAAATATATACATAGTGATAATATCTAATTTTTATGTATTATACATCCAATATAGAAGATTGTTAGAAAGTGGAATTTTATAATATGATTATGAACCTTATTTATATATATGGGTTATAATCACGTTTCCCCATTAATTTAAATCAGGAAAATTATTTGTATTCTTAATTCATATTGATAGATATAAAGAATTTATTATATATTAATATTATTTATCTTTCATTTATAGGAAATGAATTTATTCATTCAGAAAGATTTTCTTTAGATAAAGGTATGAAATGTCGTGTCATCAATTACGGTGAATGCATTGGACATAATAATGTTAATGGTGGTTCCCATAATATTATATACTTTTGATGAAATGATAGTTACAAGAAGACAAAACAAATTTTGGAATTTGCAGTATGGAATCAAAATTAATCATCACGACATTAAATTAGCCTCAGCGACAAGTAAATTTCATGGAACATGGCCTTGTTAATATGTTGTTTGATGCCCGTAATTTTTCTTTCCAAAAATATTTGATCAGTATTATTGATAAATATTTTGTCATTTATTATTATGTATATATAATTCTTCTATTTTCATGTTGATTATGACATCATGTTGTTTAACTATTTCTTCCATAATATTTATTCCTTTTTCCATGATTTTTTAGTTATTTTTCATCATTATTGATCAATTGTGATAAAAAATTTCATATGTTTCCATTCCATGTGCAATGAAGAAAATTTAGATAGATGACAAGATTATAACTATACCATCTGTGGACGAATTTATAACTGATACTGAAAAATTATCTTTAATTAATTAGTTCTTTATATATAAATTATAAAAAATGTTTATTCGGTGAGAAAGGTATGTGAATTATTATTTTATGATGTGTATATTTCTCTAATGATAAAAAATTATATGTTACTTCAAGTTAAGTAGATTCATTAATCAATGTTTATTTTAGTAATTATGGATATTTAAATATATGTGTTTACTACTATTTTTAAGGAATGTATGTATATATGTTTTTATGAAAACCATACCACATTGTTTTGGACTAGGGTGTCACTCACCTATGGGAGAATAAAATAACAATTTCTTAATGGAATTGTTGAATTATTTTATAGTTCAGCACATACGTCCTTTTATTATTCTATTCTTTTCATAATTAACATCATTAAAATTTTTCTACTAATCTCCTTCAACTTATAGAATCCTTATGAGATGTTTAGTGGAGATCCAACCATTTAATGCATTAATATAACATCTTATTGAATGACTATTCATTAAATATGATTACGATTCAAAATAAAACAGTTAATCATTGTCGTATTTGAAGACATACATACATATATATATATATTGTACATAAAAGGTCAATATCAACTCCCACATTGTTATTAATAACTATGAGACTTTATAAACATATCATACAAAAATACATTATTTTTATCATGGGATAAGGAATCATAATAATGTGTGAGATAAGATGATTACAAATAAAAAATGATAGATATGAATGATCATTTAATTAAAACTTTAGTATAAAAATTTCATATCATGATCATAAAATTTTAATATCATTCCAAAAATTTATAGATCTTAAGAAAGAGTTATAAAATAAACCATGGATCTTTATAAGATAAGACTAATAGTGGAATAAAATGACATGATACATGATATCTTAACATTAACCCATTAACATCTCATAAAAGAGTAAAATACAATGTTTTATGTGGATAATAAATAAAATATTATATCTAGGTAATCAAAAAAATACATTATTCACTTGTTAGGATATGACTAATCTCTCTTTTACCTACTTTGGTTTTTGGATAACCACATATATATATGATAGTCCTAGAGTTGGTATAACCTTGAATGTACCATATTTTTGGGTAGGGTTAATCAATTCATTACCCTTTGATCTCATAAATCATTTCTCTCACAAAAATTAAATATATTTCTTAAACAGACTGATCCATTACATACTGACATCCCATTCATTCATATTTCATAAATATATTGAACAAATGTATCATTATATCATTACATATCAAATAAAAAAAATTGATTCATCAATATTTCATTATAATCACTATAATACATCTATGTAAACAAAAAGAAAGAAATCATATAATTATCTCCATAGAAAAACATAAGTAATAAAAATTATTCATATCAAATATGAATAATATTTGGGAATTCATACAGGTAATGGACAGAATGGATACCCACCTTGATGATTTTATCAGTGAGGATCCAAACAACCAGGATAATACTCTACACAAGGAATTATACAGCATATTTGATTCAAATAATCATAGTATTGTTTTCAATCAATTTGTTAGCAGTTTCATCATGTAGTGGTATCTGTGTCTTTTGAACTATTATTTCTCAAATTTCATTAATGTTTCTTAAAAAAATTTATATTTTGTGGAAAAAAAACTTTAAAATATAAATTTATCATTTCCAGAAAAATAATATTTTTAATTCGAAATGGAATAATTAATATCTCTGAATATAAAATTTATTTAAAATCTGAATTTCATTGAAAAGAAACATGTAAATTGAAATAGATTCATAAATGTAAATTATATTCAAAATTGGGGAAAATTTCTATCATCTGGTATCTGTTAAAAAAAATTTCACACAATTGGGAAGAATATTTTTCTAGAAAATAATGGGAAGATCACTTTTAACTACTATCAAAGATAAAGACTAACGAAACACTAAAGATGGGGGGAATTGAGTTCCAATAATTTTTTTACATCAAACCAACCCCTTTCGGTGTGATCTTTCAAATATTATTTTTAACATAACTATAGGAATGAGACATAAACAAATTATGCAAACATATCAGACACATGATATTTATAGTTTTCAAGCGAACAAAAATCATCTTTTTCACCTATAATGACACATGATTTTAGTAAAGGTAAATTTCAAGGGAATATGAATTTTTGGATTTTACTAGATGGTTTTAATTATAAATTATGATTTAGAATATTATTATGATAGTTATAACACATCAATTTGTTATTTTAATTCCTAGGTGAAGGCTTGGGAGGACCTTTTGAGTTCTTGTCGAGTTTCGGGAGCACCCGGGTGTGGAATAACCAGGTTTGAAGGGTCTTCATGGGGGTATGGATTTCATGAAATAGTACTTACCAAAGAAAAAATAATATAGATGCAGTAGGGGAGAAGATGTACCCCACATGGGCTACCCACAGATTACCAAGACCATGTTCCTTGACCTAATGATTAGTTCCATGTTGGTAGTACACACACTATATTCATGGCATAGTTTACATTGTTTTAGGTTTACCATTAAGGAAAAATTGGGCAAGATAGTTTCATAATCTTTGGTTACTGTATGGTTGGGGCACAGTCTGGTCAAAACATGTATCCAAACCCTACAATATAAATTTTGGAGAAAAATTATGGGTTTTTATTAATGATGTTAAATCCTAATTTTATGCTTTCTTGTCCGATTCTTCTAGTGGGATCCTCCTCTCCTATGTGGTTTTCTCCTCCTTTATGATTATGTATGTATTCAAGATATATCCTCTAATTATTACCTCAAACATTCATCAATTGTCACTATGAATCGACATTGTAATGCTCTCTAATCCTCACTAATAAATTCATGTTCTTCATTCATTATTTTGAGTGATTTTGGTGCGATCTCATTTTACATATTTGTAGTGTAAACGTTTATTTTCATAAATTTATCCCAAACCTAATTGAATTAGACCTTGATATTGAAAAATTAGGTATTCCTAAGTTTGAGGTTGGTGTTTTAGGAATTTTTTCAAATTTTTTCCATCAATTTGAAAAATAGTGATTTTGCACCGAATGTCGGCCTTTGTTGCACGTTTCTTCATAGTTGGTTCATTTTTATTAGAATGATCCTCTCACACTGATAAATGTATGTTGAACTTTTTTTTTGAATTAATGTTATTTGGTCACATTAATGGATTCCATTTGGGTGTTCCAAGTTTACTTAACCCTTTATAATTAAATTATTAGGTTTCTAAATGACCTTCATATGTTTAAGTTGAAGTAATATTTGATTTTCCACTTGTTCAGAAATTCCTAATTGATCATGGAAATAATAATTTTCAACGTTTAGTATTTTTAAATTTTATTTCCATATATAGTTTCTTTATTGGAATTCTTTATTAAGGTGAATTTATTTAATTATCTTGTAGTTGATGCTTAATTATTCGAAATAAACTATTCATAAAAAATTTCATGTTTTATAATAAATCCCATCAATGTAAAGAGCTATCATAAAAATTAAAAGTCTTGTATAGTGGTTAAATTCATTCATATCCATTTGGAATCACTGTTTTATCATGCCTTCATTCCGTTATGAGGAATGTTTTTCCATTTCTTTAAATGAGTATTATATATGGAGTGTACCACTTCTAGATAAATTTTCATTAAACCACGAAATCTCCTAATTGCTGGAAATTTCCACTCATATCTATAAACCTAATGCACTAAAGTACATATTTGATCTTTTCTTGTTAGATTGTTGGGTTTATCCATGTATTTAATTTCTTAATAGACAATGGAACCTTATAATTACCTTTCAAAATATTCTAAAAAGAATTTACATGTTAAATTTAATTTTAAGGCATGTTTAAAATGTGAATGAATATATATTGTGTTTTTATTTATTATAAATGGAATATATTGGTTTATAAGGGTGTTAAGGCCATACATATTTCTTATTTTTTTGTAAAAGTTTATATGAAATTAATGATCTTAATAGAATTGATCTTGGTTAATTTTATGCATAATATTTATTTCCTGATGTATAATATTATTAATGTAATTATACATTCATATGGGGTTGTTCAATGCATGGCATGAGAGGTATTTCCACATGGTCATTCATTAAAAATGTTATTAATCCTTATAAATAGGCTATGATATGATGGTTATGGTTTCGTTGAGTATGGCGATACCATGCTGCATTATAATGTGTTTTGAGTACATGGAATCTCAGATTAATGATACTATATGGGTGTTGTGATTTACAAGAAACATACCATGATTAGAGTTTTTTCCATGGCAGCTCACTCACCATCCTGAGTTTTATTTCTAGATATATGTAACTTTATTGGGATGTAGGTTGTGTACCATAATGCTTTATCTAATATAATTTTTTAGACTGGTTACTGATGTCTATGATAGGCCCTTATCCAACCAGCAAGTAGTATTCCAGGTATATGACCATTTCGTGTCTACGTGCTCATGGTTTATCTAGTTGGATGTAATAGATAAAAAATATTTTTTACATATATATTATTACTATATGGGAGTAGAAAATGATCATAAACTTATTATTTTTATGGGTAAAGCATTTATAACAATCGGGTGTCCATTAGGAACTGGGACAATATTTTATTTATTTATTCAGTACTTCATTTTTATCATGATTATTCAAATTGAACACATCATTACATTATATATCACAAACTAGATTCATTAATAGAATCCATTAGTGGAATCCAATGTGGATTTATATCTCACACCCTGCTCAATCATACATTTCATTGGGTACCCGAGTAGACCTTATATTTGCACGAAAATGTTTGATTACTTGTGTTGTTGATCATATACAAGGGAGTTAGGTGCACATGACTGATTTAGAGCTAGAGATGCTCGTTGAAAACTCCCTTGGGATGTTCATTTTATTTCATTATTTATATACTATACAATATCATGTAAATGGTTAATGTATAATATTTATTTATGAATTTTTATCAGGGAATGAATGTATTTATTGTATATTCACATTGGACACAACATTTAAAATCATATTATATTATTCTTCCTCTATGTTGTTCTTTATTTATTACATCACCCATAGTTACTTGTCATTTAGTTTATTATATTATGATGTGAAACTCTGATCATGAGGGTATAGTCTCCCCACTATCACCTTTTTATACCCTCACTTCGAGTCTGTAGCCTCTGCCATTTGGGGAGGCATTCTTGGGTCCTTGTGACCCTGCAAACTAGGTAAAATCTTAGTGGTAAGCCAGGTAGGGATGTGACCAAGTTGTATCATATCCATATTTTTTCAATTTATTGATGTTTTTTGTGGGTAAATGGATGGGGATGGGATTATTATTCATTGTCTTCATTTTTTAGTTGGCTTATTTTAACAATGACTGACTGATGTAATTTTCACATCTCATTGGCTAATGAATGTTATGGTATTTTACCATTGGCCTAATAAGGAATGGATGAAAATATTAATGAAACATATTATTCACATAAAAAATTAACATTTCATGTATATTCCATGACAAATAGTTTCATTAATAGGTTTCTTTAGGGTTGAATTTATGATCCTTTTGTGATATTTGATTCTTATTATTACATTATAATTTATTTTTTATTAAAATTTGAGTTCATATTTATTATGTTGAACTGCTACCATGATATGTGATTATATAACATGTTTCCTATTTTTTAGAATGCATTTTCTATTTATATTCCATTCTTTTGTGTTTATAGAATTTTTCTCTATGTTTATTACTTATGATAACATACTTTTTTATTTTTTATTTTTATATTGGATTCATGAGATAAATATTATTGGTTGTGATTACGTGAGATCCATTTTCATATATAAGGTGTATGGGTTTCTTATAACTGGGAAAAGGAAACCCATAAAATCAAACCATCAATGATCTTATTATATAAAAATTATATTATTAAAATAAAAGGATTCAAAATTATATATGATAAAGATAATTTGTTTTATATTAATGGGAGGAAAATTCCAAACGATAAAGAGTTTGTGGTGTTTATGAATTTGTAGATGGTCACACATATAATTGATGTATAATATATAGACATTTTATATTATGAATTGGGATTGTTCATGATTTAATGGGTTCTAGACATCGGTCTATAATGTGTATTGGTTCTTCATAGATTTGGCTGATGGAAACCCATTTAATCGAACCCTTTTTTATATGACATTCATATATCTAAACATGGTTGAAATGTAGTGTTGTTTCTATTTGATCTAAAATAAATTGTTTACCTTCATAAAAGGCACTAGTAGACCCAAGTATATTAGATTGGGAATAATTCTTATTAGATAACCCAATTTTAGGTTTCGGGCGCAGCAAAACTGCATTGGTGGGTGTACGCAGCATTAATTTTTCCATTAACAATAAGCAATCTGAGATATATTACAATAAAAAAATTCCGGATCATTTGAATAGAATAAAGGAATAAAGAAAGGAATGGAGTCCTGGAACCATTGAGAGGATCATCATATGTTGGTTATATTTAATTTAATTAAAAAAATAAGAATTTCGATGTTGTCATTCTCTCTTTGTTGATGTTTCTGGTAATTATCTGATGTAATATGTCATTACATTGTATAATGGAAGTGTAGGGTTATTCTAGGGGTGATCCACATGTGCTCCATGTATCTATGGATGTCGCCGAAGGGATCTTCGGGTTCTAGCATAGAAGATCCTTTGCCTGCGATGCCCGCCTTTGTTCGCCTTGAGAGCCTCTTGCAAAGCGCTCTCTAGGATCTGGTGGAGGAGGATCAATCTCGTACCTTGATATAATTCTTGGAGGAAAATAATCCTCACTTGTCTAGAGATATTTCTCTAGATATATTGTGCACATCCCCCAAAAAATTTCTAGGCTAATGAAAATTATATAATTGGGATTCTAAATACATGAAATAATGAAATGAATTAATTACCCTAAATCATTTATTCATTTCATTTAATTATTATTAAGACCCCATGTATAATAATAACCATTGGATATTATTATTACATGAAATGCACCCAGAGAATTACTCCTAATATTATTTAATTAAATAAATATTATTATTTCTCATAAATCCCCAGAAAAACTATACGGCGTGTATATTAATATATATAGCATGTACTTTTGTTTTTTCATTTTCTTTATTTTTGACAACACATTTATTAGACCTTGAATAATGGATATTTATTTTTGAAATAAATATCACTGCATTACTCACTAATAAATATATTATTTCTCCTACAATATATTCTCTCAAATAACTACTTTCAAAATAAATGTGATCCAGAATCCTTGAATAATTAGTAATCCACAATTGGGAATAATTTTTTTAAAGGTAATGCTTTGGTCATAGACCAAAGAACAATTTATTGATAAACAAAAAATGATTACAAGAGGAAAAAGGATGGGATTTGTTTATATCCTCTATCAAAAAGATATAGTAAATTAGAAGGAATAGAGTCCTGCCAATTAATGCTCTGATGAACACCTTTGTTGGAAAGAGCATATGAAACGACATTCGCTTCATGGTAGGCATGAGTAGCTATATAATCGATCCCATGGAGCAAGTTTAGAAAATTCATCCAACGAGTGGTAAGTGTCCAGGCCAGATGGATGTTGCCATTCCAGATCGCATGAATGATAGTGGTTGAATAACTTTCAATCCACAGCTTTCTCCAACCACTTTGAAGCGCAAATTCAACAGCATGAATGAACCCCATCATTTCTGTGTCCAGAGATGAAGAGTGACCACATCCAACATTGAAGCAGCCCTGACACTATCCAACTAAGTCTCTGAAGATAGCACCAGAACTGGAAGGTCCTGGGTTGCCTTTGCAAGCTCCATCAACGTTCACTTTGATCCATCCTGGCATTGGTGATTTCTCGAACACTTCAAAGGATCATTTGGGCTTTGGGTAGATGCCAGGAACACGGAGATGATGAAGGATCTCAAAGTCACCAACCAAATTGTTGCAATAGTATTTTTGAATTGAGGCAGCTTCATGAATCACAAAAAGAATCCGATATTTCACTGCATTAAGATTGAGAGATGGATTTTTGTGAATGAGATCATTTCTAACGTACCAGATCTCATGTAGGAGTTCCACCACTGCCACAAGAAAAATATTTTTACCCTCCAGAGAAGCTTTATGTCTAGTGAAATTTTTTAATAACAAGGAAATTGAGTCAGTAAAGAACTGTCTGCAATTAAATAATTAAAAATATAATTCCAAAGGGAATAGGCCGTCACACAATATAGAAAAAGATGATTGGCATCCTCCCTATGCTGATTACACAGGCGACATTTAGAATACAGTTGAATTCCAAAATTTTGCAGACCAGCTTCCATTGGTAATCTATTATGGATACACAATTGGGAATAATATTTATTCATCTTATTAAATTAATATATAACTGAGATAATTGGACACACATAGCATGTGACCCTCTAGGCATCTTGCTCATTGTCATTAGGCGAATCCTGCCTAAAGTCCAAGGTTAGTGTCTAGTAATATTACAAGTCACCCATATACAAAGAAGTTAACGCCTCAATGATGAGTCAACTCTTATGAACGCTTACCGGGTAATGTAATAAATATGTGTTGATATCTCAAATCAAACGGGTTCCATGCTAGTTCCATATACCCAAGTTCTCGATTATTCATTCTTTGACATTCAGGAATTGAACCCACACATTCCTTACCATGGCCATGGATTTATTTAGTCTATATCAATTCAATCAATAGGCATGAGATATATACTTATGTTTTGAAATATAAGGTAAAAATCCTTTCTCACATTATCTATTAAAACAATATTACTCATGACGCACCCAACATATCCTACCTCACTGCGAACAGTGCATCCTCACAGTTTTCGTGAATACATCTAAATGTGTGAGATATAATACCCATTAATAATAATCTTAATGTATAAGAACCAATACACACATCCGCATATAGGAACGTCTGATGACACTATGAAATGTGAATTTTCTGCTGCTGGGTCTCATTCTCATAATATGCTTCTGGATATTAGCAAGGGAACACACCATGAGAAGGTGCCTCAACATTTTATGATTCATCACCCCTAATGGCATGTATTATTTTTGTCCAACAAATAACCCCATTCAGACATATAACATATATTCAAGATTAGTGTAACATAACTTACGGGTTCTGATCAAAGTAGGGATTCCCTATGACCCTTTAGTGAAATAGCTATCCTTAGGAAATTATCACATACATTTTTGTGTAGAAGAACAATCAAGATGTGAAAAGGTATTTATTAATGAATAATGTAAAAAGAATCTGGTTCTAGGCCACCAACTCCAACAGACTCCAAATTGGACTAGATCCAACTACTAAAAACCTTCAACCTACTAGATCATATAATATTAATGCTTCTTCTAAGATAGGAATTTAGTCATGAGGTCTTCCAAGTTCTCTTCTGTGGACACTCTGCTCACTAAAACATCACCCCTTTAAAAGAAATCCCTGAAGAGGTGATAAATTCGGATAATATTCTTTGTCCCTTGATGTGACCATGGTTTTTTTCGAAGTGCCACCACTCCAGTATTAGAACAATCAAATGTGATAGGATCATTACTACTAGGAACCACATCAAGATCATGGACACAGTTCCAAATCCAAAAGGCTTTGTTGGATACATTAGAAGCCACTATATATTCAGACATCAGTTTAGAATCGATAAAAAGTGGCTTCTTTGAACTCTTTGAGCTCACAACTACTCCGTTGAGACAGAAAACATATTCTGATTGCAACTTCATATCATTCTGATCTATCTGAAAAAAATCATCAGCAAACCCACTTATGAAAAGATCCTCATCACCTCCCAACACTAGGAACATATCTTCAGTTCTTATAAGATACATAAGGATAGTATTAATAGTAGTACAATGTTGTTCTCCTAGATCTGTTTGATATCTTCCTACCGTGCTCAATGCACAAGCAACATAAAGCCTGGTACATAACATGGCATACATGATGGATCCTATAGCCGAAACATATGGGATCGTACTCATCCTATCTTCCTCCTTTTGTGTCTAAGGTCACATTATCTATGAAATATTTAGGCCATGTGACACTAGAACCAATCCCCTCTTTGATTGTTCCATACTAAATCTCTTTAGTATCTGGTCAATGTTTGTACCCTGACTTAGTCGAAGAAACCTCTCGGATCTATCACGAATGACCTTGATCCCTAGAATGTAGTCCAGTTCACCTATGTCCTTAATGGAGAAACACTTGTTCTACTAGTCATTTACTAACTATAAGACTGGTACATCAATTCCAATATTTAATATATCATCAACATATACTACTAGGATAACGATTTAACTCCCATTAAATTTCTTTTAAAGACATGGATCATTTATTTTAATAAAACCAAATTATTTTATGGATTCATCAAATCGAATATTCCATGACCTGGATTCTTGCATTAATCCAAAAATGGTTTTCTAAAACTTGAAAACCCGTTTGGCTTCACCTAGTGTTATAAACCATTCTGGTTGTGTGAGATAGACATCTAAATGAATGTTCCCATTGAGGAATGATATTTTGACATCCATCTACAAAATATCATTGTCATTGTAAGCTGCCAGGGAATGTATGACCGTTATGGATTTAAAAAAGGAAATTGGTGAGAAGGTTTCATCATTGTAAATTCTTTGGAGTTGTCTAAATCCTTTAGCCACTACCCTTTCTTTATAGGTTCTAACATGACAATCCATGTCAAACATTATCTTGAATACCCATTTCCACCCAATAAGATTTATATCAAATGGCTCATCGACTAGAACCCAAAACTAGTTTTTATACACGGAATCCATCTCTGAATTCATAGATTCTAGCCATCCTGTATCTTGTGAGCATTATAATACATCCTTGTAGGATAGAGGTAAATTATTGTCCAATAATAATGATTCACCATCCTCGGTGACTAGGAAACCAAATATCAATGGTTCCCTTACCTCTGTTTAGCTCCTACGTAGTACTTGTGTTTCTAGAACCTCATCCCTGAGGACCCTTGGATATTTTTCATATACTAACTTTTGTGTATATTGAGCAACAACTTCATCGAAGTAAATCTTTCTCCCACTATAATTTTTGAATATTTTCTTCCTCTAAAGAAAGACTGAATGTTTGGAGACAATCACTTTCTTGTCTGGTGGGTTATATAGGTAAAATCCATTTCATTTCCTTGGGATATCCAATAAAGATACAACTCATGCCACAGGGTGCTAGTTTTTTTTCCTGAGAAGGCCATAAAAAAATCCTTGCAACCGCATACACATTTGTGAAACAAAATGGTTTTTTTCTATTCAATACCTCAGAGAGAATCCCATTTTCGGCCTTAGTTGGTACTCAGTTTAATGTGTATGCTGCAGTATGTAATGAATATCGCAAAAAGGATAATGTAATATCTAAATGACTCATCATCGACCTCACCAGGTCCAACAAGGTGCAGTTCCTCCATTCAGAAACACCAATCCACTGTGGTGTATAAGGTGGAGTGAGCTAAGATTGAATCTCAAACTCCCGTAGAAGAATGTTGATCTTTTGGTTCAGATATTCTTGCCCTCAATACCATCTAAGTTTATTTATATTCTTACTAATCTGATTCTCTACTTAATTCTAAAATTCCTTAAATTTCTCTAAGTACACTCACTTATACCTCATTATGTAGACATAACCATATCTACTCAAATCATTAGTAAAGGTAATGATGTAATAATATCCACCTATAGATTCTACTGGAAATGGTCAACACACATCCGTGTGCACCAATCCTAGAATATTTGTTTCCATTTCACATTTTGCACCAAAAGGTGGATATGTCATTTTACCTTGTAAACAAGCGTGACATCCATCAATTGGTTTTAGCTCAGTAGATTCTAACATATTGGTAGAGACTTGTCTAGAGATTCTTATTTACATGACTGAAGTGGTGATGCCACAACTTGGTGATGTATTATTCATGTGATTTTTATTCGTTATCAATTTGTTACCCTTGGTTTTTCTAATTTATTACATAAAAACTATTATTTAAATGTGCCATACTATATCATACATTGTTCATATAAAAGAAACAACCCTTATTTCAAAACATGAAAATAAATCAATCCATATCCAAAGATGATACAGAAATTATATTCTTGGTAACACTAGGAACATAATAATAGTTCTGTACAACTAAAATCATCCCATTTGGAAATGAGAGATGATAATCGCCAATAAACAATGCAGCTAGCCTCATGCCTTTGTCTACTAAAAGATCCACCTCTCCTCTGGCAGTCTTTCTAAATCTACACAGTTCCTAAATTTGAATAAAAATGTGAGCCCCAAAACCTGTATCTAATTCCCAATGTGTTGAAATGGAAATATTACACTCAATAACGAACGCTCCATTAGAGTGCCCACACATCTAGGTGCAATTCCTCTTCCAGTGGTATGGATTGCAACATGAAAAACATACCTCCTTCCATTCCATACCCTGCCTCTGGATCTTCCACTTCATGAAGGGATGTTTCTCTAGGGATTCAGACCGTTTATGAATCCTTGGCCCCTTTTCCTTGTCCTTAAACTTCTTATTCACCATAAGGAATTTGGGTTTTTCACGCCCTATGTCCTTATCTACATGGATAACTAAGGTCAGATGTTCTGATAGACTCTTATCAATTTTTATACTGTTTAATTTGACAATAAAGCTAGAGATGGTCTTGAGAATTGAAGATAGGATGAGATCTGTATGAAACTATTCCAGGAACATAATCCCTAAGATGTCTCTGAATTCAATGTAGCCAATAATCATGACTAAATGAGGCCCATCTCGCGAAAAATATTTATACGTAGCAGTAAAAAATAGTTAGAGATCTCATATCTCTCATTATGGTGAGACATATTCCTATACACATCCATGTTTTCATGTTGGATCAAGAGCATATTGGACATGGCTGGTAGCATGAAACATTTTAGATCTATAATATCATTCTAATGTTTCATATAGAGAGGAAGTTTCTCATCACTAGACTCTTTTCCAGGAACAACTGGAATATGCTTTTCCAGAATGTACAATTTCACCTCATGGTGAAGGATGATGCGTAAACGCCTCTACCATTCATGGAAATTGGTGTTAATGAGATGGATTTCCTTCGTGACTATGGGTATCAATTATATGTTTGAATTCATTTTTCTTTTTGTTTCTATAAATTAATATGAACAATGTTTTAGTACATTATCACAATGTCATTGAGAAAAATAAATAATTTAATACTTATTAGTCTCCCACTATTTTATCAAAATCCAATAGATCTCATGATTTAGATTAGAATATTTTGTGGCCTAAATATTCAAGGTGAAAGGATCCATATTTCCCTTTGAATTACCCAAACTATGGGTGGTCAAACAACTTGATGGGTTTTCGGTAGGCATTCCAAATGTCAACTACATTAACTCGCAGCTCCTTGATCCGCTAATCGTAAAATCCATTAAAATAATGAAATTGGTATTTCTTAATGGCGGGTATCGTTATCATAATATCCTCCTAGTTATTACCATGGACACACACAAATAGAAGGTTCCCCAATGTTTTAACAGTCCTCACCCCTAAGGGCCTGTATTATTTTTGTCCCCCAATTAAAATCATCTAGACATAGAACATATATTAAAGAATAGTGTTATGGAATTTATTGGTTCTCATAATAGAAGGGTTAAACTATTAACCTATAATGAAATAGCTATCCTTAGGACATTATCACATGCATTGTCATGCAGAATATCAATCACGATGTGATAAGGTATTTATTAATAAATAATGTACAAATTAGTTTGTTCTAGGCGACAAACTCCAACACCATTTGGGTGTTTGTAATTTATGTAATTAAGATAATTCTATTGGGTTGATTTATGAAGAACCCATGTTGGATTAATGGTCCAATTTAGGTTGACTTATTTTTGAAAAATTAATTATTTTGATAAATAACTTAATTATAGTGGAATGAAATGAAATTTTAAATGTTCTAAAAATAATTTTGATAAGACATTATTGTTTTTCTATGATGTGTGAGTTAAATCATGTACTATATGGTTATCTATTTTCAATTACACTTAAATTTGTATGTTTATGTCATTAAAATGATTAATGAATAAATATGATTCAATGTAATTACCTTAAAATGGAATCCTTGCGTGTTTCATTTTTTAAAAATCTCTTTTATGTGCAGTAGAACATTTTCTTTATGGTTTCCTTAAAAATTAAGCATGAGAATTTTTTATGGGCTTCCTCCATTTAGAGATTTATTATATGGTAGGCTCTTGAGATGGTTAATTTTGTTAGGAATAACCTAGTGATATGGTTGAACCTTTTTCCTTTTAACGGGATCATCATAGTAGGTATCACCCTTAGAGCTTCAATACCTTTATAATGAAATGATTTTTCTAATTTTTTGGTTGCATTATTCCACCATTATCCCTTGTACGACTCTTGTATTCTAATTACATTCTTGTTTGGTGGGTGTTCATGATATCATTTGGTGTTGTTGAATGAATTTGACTAGGTAAATTATTGGTTCTAGTAGGTTATAAATTCTCAAGCTCTGGTCAGCTGCTTCATAGGTCATCAAACCATTATTTTTATCTTTTTTTTGTTTGAAGAATCAATACGTCATCAGTAATATTAGTTGTTATATGGGGAAATAGAACTCTAGTATAAATCTCATAAATGGAATACGAGATACTTTAATGTGTAGAGGGATTAGCCTATGGATATTATCGAGGATGTGATGAGTTTTATCAAAACCTATGGTATAAATTCACATATATGGTACCCATGGAGATTCCAAATGACATAATAAACTGGTTGAGATTAGTAGAATATTTAATACTTGTGTTTTTGAGTGTGTTCTTGAATTATATCTCTAGTAGGGTGACATGGATGTTAAAGGAATCAAGATAATCCCAATGCATGGGATGAAATCCAATCGAATCGAGTGTTTTATCATGTCTATAATGACTTGTTGGTTTTAGATTTAAGTAATATTCTTTGACCTATTCATCATACCTCTGATGAGGGACACATGTACATTTAAGATGGTTTTGATCTAGAGCTCATATTAGTGGATGTTCCATGTCTTCTTTCAACTACTAGGACATTCATCGGTGAGGAGCGTCACATCTTTATGTTCAAATGATTCATTCTAGGTAGAAGTAATATAGTTTTTGAATTCCATTTAAGATGGGTACTTCTATTTTCAAATGGTCTTGGGATTATTTGTTCTAAATCATGTAATTGATTTCTCATTTGTATAATGTTGATATGGATGGATGTGTATGAAATCCACGAGATATAGTGGAGGTTTTTAATAAGATTATATGGTTATAGATAAAATGATATTGGGTTCCCTTGAATGGTAATAATTTTATATTGATTGATGACACGTCTATAGTAGATGCTGAGATTCATTCATAAGTAGTGTACTAGTAGTATTTGGACTGATCATCTTGGTGATATTATAATCTTATTCGTGTATTCAACTAAGAGATGACCATTACCTCTATATTGGCATCATAATTAATGAACTAAGTGATCGCAGGTATTATTTTGTGATAAATTATTAATGTTGTTGGGATTGATATTTAATATATAGCTGTTTTCATAATGGACATGTTCTTTTCAATGAGGTTTTGTTAGACATGACTGAAACTAGAATTCCAATGTAGTAATGTCATTGAAGAACTCTTAGACACAATAAATTTCATTTGATTCGACCACCATAATGATGATTCTTTAGGGTCAACCATTGTTCTGATGTGGACATGTTGTCTTGTACCAAAATTTCAATTGTAAATTTGGAGTTCAGAGCACCCTAGGTAAGATCATTGGACTGTGGTTCATAGAATCTGAGGTTATATCAGGATTGTTATTTGTCTTAAATGTGTTGATTAAATTGGGAGGATTCTAATGGTATAGATATGGTTTAGAACTTGTTCATGTAGGTAAAAAACATTATAAATAACTAGTTGATGTTTTTATCAAGGAAAATCACTAGAACTCAGTGTGAGACATTGATTAAACTATTTTTCATTGATATGAGAAACCTTAGAAGAAGGAATCATAGTTCAATTGAAAAGTTTATGGCTCTCTATGTGGGTATTTATTAGAGTGGTCATCCATATGTGGATCAACTTATTGTTCTTCTTTTTGGATGTGTACAGTTGGTGAAAATTATCTTAAAGGACACCATCATGTAAAAGTAGGATTGGTATCACTATTAGTAGTGTTTTTATAGAAAACTTTCATGACTAGTTTCAGTTTGGAAGACAAGGATTACATCATTCCATTTATGTGAGCCCATTGATATGGAATTAGTATATTCAGGTTCTCCCTATTGATGGAATCACACAAGAAGCATCATTATAATTCTGGAGGCATTATTCATAGGAAATCTATACAATAGAGGTATCATGGTTCAGATGTAGACTATATTGTGTTAAAAACTGTGGCGGGGAGGACCATTGGGATGGCATTTATTAAGGTGGTGACATGAACTTGCTTCTAACTAAGGAGGCTCATGTAATTTTCATCTGGGTGTTTTTTTGGAAAAAGGGAGTAGGCACGAGTTTTGATAACATAAGTGTCATAAGTTTATGATGTGCATAGAGGTTCATTAGGAATTTGGAAATGAAACATGATAGATTTAATTAAACTTCACAAACATTATAGGAAGAGTAATTTTTATGTTTTCTATTATGACATATGAGGGATGATAATTTTTGTGGTTGGGAGGTTGTATTGAACCGTTTTTTAGCCAAAGTAATATTTCACGTGAAATGTAATTTTTGGAATTTACTAGACGTGAATTTTTACTATCCACAACATTGAATGTAATTACAAGAGTTAGAACACATCAATGGGTTCTTTTTGGGATTTAGTGAAGGCTTAAGAGATCCCTTGATGTTATCATCATGGTTTGGGAGCCTTAGGATCCATAAAACCCGTGTTTGGAGGGACTAATAGGGTACACTATTTGTATAAAAACATGCATCCCCAATAGAAAATCATGTAGATGTAATGGGGGACAATATGTGCCTCACACAGGATGTGCATGATATACCCAAACCTTATGGATGGATCCTTTGTTTAGTTCCATAAGGGAAATACCATCAAAGTATACATCACATGGTTTGAGCAAAGTTAGGCTAACTATGTACGGAAAACCCTAAGAGATAGTTTCTTAAGGTGTGGTTTCCACACGATAGGGGAATGGTTTGAGAAAACCATGCAGCCAAACCATGTGACTTATTTTTTAGTGTGAAGATACAATTCACCACTTAATATGTTTAAAAATGTATTTTCTTCTTTCCTCACCCATTCCTCTAGTGGCCTCCTCCACTCCTCTATGGGTTTTTACTAATTTAATACTATTCGAGGATTCAAGATATCACCTCCACAAGTTGACTGAATTAGGCATCGTTGGTCTCTATGGAACCACATTAGTAATATCTAGATTCATATCTAATAAATTTTATACTCATCAATCCTTCTATTGTGCTATTTTTTGAATAATAAATTTATCTATTTTGAGGTTGAATGTATCTTTCAAAGATATATCACAACGTCTATCAAATCAGACCATGATATTGGACGATCAGGTTATATAAAGTGTGTGTTAGGAGGTTTAAAACATTTTTGTATTTTTAAAAATCAATTTCAAAATAAGATTGCTGCGCCACACGCCATCCTTTTCTATTCATTTTTTTATTTTTTGTTACATCAAGTTAAAAGGATCATTGCACCTTGAAACTTGTATCTTGAACCATGTTTAGGGAATTTGAGTTTGATGGTCACATTTATAGAATACCCTTAGGTGTTCCACGTAGATTTTCCCCTTTATAATTAAATGATTAAATTTCAGAATGACCATCCATGTGTCAGGCATGAAGTAATAATAAATTTTCCACTCATACTGACATGGTTAAGTGATAATAGAAACTTCTATGTGACATGATGAATAAATATTTGTTGTATTTCCCTATATTTTTGATTTACTAGAATAATTTTTTATGGTTAATTGAGTTATTCATTTAGTAGTTGTGGTTTAATTGATCTAAATGTTATGTTGATACAAAATTCAATATTTTATATTATTACCCATTGATGAGTTGTGATTTATTTGAATGTAAAATGTGTCTATTAGTGATTAAATGAATTATTATTTGGTTGGAATTAGAATTTTCTTCTACCGTTGTTTTTTACCTAGTTGGATTCATTCATTTCAATGAATTAAATTGATAAATGGAGTGTCCCTCTTACATATAGATGTTTAGTTAACCATTTAACCTCATTAGTGCATGACATCACAACTTATATTTAAATAACTAATTCACCTAGATCCATATCTAGGATTACCTTGTTAAATAAATTGGATTGTGCATGTAAGTGAGTCTCCAATGGAAAATGGTTCCTTCTATGTACCTTTTGAAACCGGGTAACATCAATTTCTAGGTTAGGTTTAAGATTACAGATTATTTAAAATGGAACAACATACTCATGATGGATAAATTTACCTTAAACTAAATATAATTCATTATAAGGGTGGTAAGACCATTCCTATATCTTATTCTTTTTATGGTTTTATATGAAATGTATGTTCATCATAGAATTTCACATGGATAATGATATGCATAAGATGTATTATAATTTAAATTATATTATAAATGTATAGATGCCTTTATATGGTCTTGATGTATGGATTGAATGAGATGTATTTCTTAATGTACATTAATTGTAAACGTTATAACTCAATATTCATATGATATGGAATGATGTTAAGGGTTCTATTGAGTTTTTTGATACTATACCCCTAACATCGAGTCTGGAGTTCATGGCATCTCAAAAAAGTGTTACTAAATGGTAATTGGTTTTATAAACCGTGTACCATGATTAGTATGTATCTATGGAATATCACTCATCATCTTGAGTGTTGTTTCAGGATATATCTCACTCTCTGTGGATTTAGTGTATGTGCCCTTATTCTTTATCTTTTTAGTCTAATTTAGACTGGTTATGGATGTCTGAGTTATTCCCCAGTTTATCCATAAAATAGTGTTCCAGGTATATGTACTTTAGGTATCTACACACACATGGTTCATATAGGTTGATGAAATATAGAACCATATTATATTCATATATTATTACTAAATATGAAAATAAATTGATTATAAACATATTCCAGCTACGAAAAAAGTAGGTATAGCTTCCATGTGTCCTTTAGGAACATAGGTTAGCTGTTGATTATTTTTTCAGAAATTTTGTTTATCTTTATTCTTATACATGCACACTACATTACATTACATCTCACTATATGGATTAATTTTAGAATCTATGGGTGGAAACCTACTGGGATTAATATCTCACACACTGCTCATGATTCCATTTTGATACAGTACATGAGTATACATTATATTTGAAGGACCATGATCGATACAGTACAAGAGTGTACATTATTTTTTATTATAATTTAATAAAATTGTAGGATTCAAGATATCACCTCCAAAAGTTGACTGAATTAGGAATCGTTGGTCTATATGGATCCACATTAGTAATCACTAGATTACTATCTAATAAATTTTATACTCATCAATCCTTCGATTGCGATATTTTTTGAAAAATAAATTTCTCTATTTTCATTTTGAATGTATGTTTCATAGATATATCCCAACATCTATCAAATCAGACCGTGATATTGGATGATCAGGTTATATGAAGTGTGAGTTAGGAGGTCAAAAACATTTTTCTATTTTTTCAATCAATTTCAAAATAAGATCGGTGCACCACATGCCATCCATTTCTGTTCATTTTTTGTATTTTTGGTTACATAAAGTCAAAATGATCATTGCACCTTGAAACTTGTATCCTGAACCATGTTTAGGGAATTAGAGTTTGATGGTCACATTTATGGAATACCCTTAGGTGTTCCAAGTAGATTTTCCCCTTTATAATTAAATTATTAAATTACTGAATGACCTTCCATGTGTGAGGCATGAAGTAATAATTAATTTTCCACTCAAACAGACATGGTTATGTGACAATAGAAACTTATATGTGACATGATGAATAAATATTTGTTGAATTTCCATAGATTGTGGATTTATTAGAATAATTCATTATGGTTAATTGAGTTATGAATTTTGTAGTTGATGATTAATTGATATAAATGATATGTTGATACAAAATTCCATTTTTTATATTATTACTCATTAATGAAGTGTGATTTATTTAAATGTAAAGTGTTTCTATTAGTTATTAAATGAATTATAATTTGGTCGGAATTAGAATTTTCTTCTACCTTTGTTTTTTAGCTAGTTGAATTCAATCATTTCAATGAATTAAATTGATAAATGGAGTGTCCCTCTTACATATATATGTTTAGTTAACCATGTCACCTCATTAGTGAATGATATCAAAACATATATTTAAATAACTAATTCACCTAGATCCATATCTTGGATTACCTTGTTAAATAAATTGGATTGTGAATGTAAGTGAGTCTCCAATGGAAAATGGTTCCTTCTATGTACCTTTTGAAAAGATGTAGCATTAATTTCTAGGTTAGGTTTAAGAATACAGATTCATTAATATGGAAAAACATACTCTTGATGGATAAAATTACCTTAAACGAAATATAATTTATCATAATGGAGGTAAGACCATGCCTATTTCTTATTCTTTTTACAGTTTTATAGGAAATATAAGTTTATCATAGAATTGTACATGGATAATTATATGCATAAGATGTATTAACAATTAAATTATATTATAAATGTATAGATGCATTTATGTGGACTTGATGTATGGATTTCATGAGTGGTATTTGTTAATGTACATGTATTGCAAACGTTATAACTCAATATTCATATGATATGGAATGAAGGTAATGGATCTATTGATTTTTTTGATACTATCTCCCTAACATCGAGTGTGGAGTCCATGGCATCTCAAACAAGTGTTACTAAATGGTCATTGGTTTTAAAAACCATGTAATGTGATTAGTGTGTTTCTATGGCATATCACTCATCATCTTGAGTGTCATTTCAGGATATATCTGACTCTATATGGATGTAGGGTATGTTCCATTATTCTTCATCTTTTTAGTCAAATTTAGACTTGTTAGGGAAGTTTGAGTTATTCCCCAGTTTATCCAGAAAACAGTGCTCTAGGTATATGTACTTTAGGTATCTACACACACTTTGTTCATATAGGTTGATGAAATACAGAACTATATTATATTCATATATTATTACTAAATGTGAAATAAAATTAATTATAAACATATTCCAGGTATGAAACTAAGTAGGTATTGCTTCCATGTGTCCTTTAGGAACATTGGTGGGTTGTTGATTATTTATTCAGAAATGTTTTTTATATTTGTTCTTATACATGCACACTATATTACATTACAAATCACTATATGGATTGATTTTAGAATCTATGGATGGAAACCTACTAGGATTAATATCTCACACACTGCTCATGATGCCATTTTGATACAGTACATGAGTACACATTATATTTGAAGGACTATGGTCGATACATTTCATGAGTATACATTATATTTGAGTATACTTTAATACTATTCTAGGATTCAAGATATCACCTCCACAAGTTGACTGAATTAGGCATTGTTGGGCTCAACGGATCCACATTAGTAATCTCTAGATTCCTATATAATAATTTTTATACTCATCAATCCTTCGATTGAAATATTTTTTGAAAAATAAACTTCTCTATTTTCATGTTGAATCCGTGTTTCATAGATATATCCCAAATTCTACCAACTCAGACCATGATATTGGATTATGTAAGTTATATGAAGTGTGAGTTAGGAGTTCTAAATTTTTTTTTATATTTTTTCAATCAATTTCAAAATAAGATCGGTGCACCACACGCCATCCTTTTCTGTGATTTTTTTTTATTTTTGGTTACATCATGTTGAAACGATCATTGCACCTTGAAACTTGTATCTTGAACCATGTTTTGGGAATTAGAGTTTTATGGTCACATTTATGGAATACCCTTAGGTGTTCCATTTAGATTTTCCCCTTTATAATTAAATGCTTAAATTCTTGAATGACCTTCCATGTGTGAGGCATGAAGTAATAATAAATTTTCCACTCATAACAGCATGGTTAAGTGATAATAGAAACTTCTATGTGACATGATGAATAAATATTTGTTGAATTTCCATAGATTGTGTATTTATCAGAATAATTCATTATGGTTAATTGAGTTATGCATTTTTTAGTTGATGTTTAATTGATCTAAATGATATGTTGATACAAAATTCCATTTTGTATATTATTAACCATTGATGAGGTGTGATTTATTTGAATTTAAAATGCATCTATTAGTGATTAAATGAATTATTATTTGGTCAGAATTAATATTTTCTTCTACCTTTGTTTTTTAGCTAGTTGGATTCATTCTTTTCAATGAATTAAATTGATAAATGGAGTGTCCCTGTTACATATAGATGTTTATTTAACGATGTCTCTTCATTATTGCATGAAATCACAACTTATATTTAAATAAATAATTCACATAGATCCAAATCTAGGATTACCTTATTAAATAAATCGGATTTTGCATGTAAGTGATACTCCAATGGAAAATGGTTCCTTCTATGTACCTTTTGAAACCATGTAACATGAATTTCTAGGTTAGTTTTAAGATTACAGATTCTTTAAAATGGAAAAACATAATCATGATAAATAAATTTACCTTAAACTAAATATAATTTATCATAAGGGTGGTAAGATAATGCCTATTTTTTATTCTTTTTATGGTTTTATATGAAATGAATGTTCATCATAGAATTTTATGTGGATAGTGATATGCATAAGATGTATAAACTTTTAAATATAATATAAATGTATATATTCCTTTATATGGTCTTGATGTATGGATTTCATGAGAGGTATTTCTTAAAGTACATTTATTGTAAATGTTATAACTCAATATTCATATGATATGGAATGATGGTAAGGGTTTTATTGATTTTTTTGATACTATCTCCCTAACATCGAGTGTGGAGTTCATGGCATCTCAAACAAGTGTTAATAAATGGTCATTGGTTTTACAAACCACGTACCATGATTAGTGTGTTTCTATGGCATATCACTCATCATCTTGAGTGTTGTTTCAGGATATATCTGACTCTATGGGGATGTAGGGTATGTGCCCTTATTCTTCATCTTTTTAGAAAAATTTAGACTGGTTATGGATGTATGAGTTATTCCCCAGTTTATCCAGAAAATAGATTTCTAGGTATATGTACTTTAGGTATCTACACACACTTGGTTCAAATAGGTTGATGAAATATAGAACAATATTATTACTAAATATGAAATGAAATTGATTATAAACATATTCCAGCTATGAAACTAAGTAGGTATAGCTTCCATGTGTCCTTTAGGAACATATTGAGGTTGTTGATTATTTATTCGGAAATTTTTTTATCTTTATTTTTATACATAGACACTACATTTCATTACATCTCACTATATGGATTAATTTTAGAATTTATGGGTTGAAACCTAATGGGATTAATATCTCACACGGTGCTCATGATTCCATTTCGATACAGTACATGAGTGTACATTATATTTGAAGGTCCATGGTTGATTTATTATGTTGTCTATCTTGTATCTGTGAGTTTTTAAAAGGAGACTGGGCTGGAGATCAAGATTCTCATGGATATCACCCATGGGGAATTTTTTTATTTCTTTATTAATGTACTACACTATATCATTTACCTTATGTATGTTTACTTTTTTATTTATATATAAATTTTAGGACACACATGCATTTTTTGTATATTATAATTGTCGACATATTTTATAATCATATTATATTATTCTTCAACAAATCTTTTATTCACTTATTAATGCTTCTATTATTTTATGTATTTAATATTCTGATATTCATCTATTCTACTTTTATCATGATGGTATAGTCTCTACGCATTCAAATTCCTAGACCCTCACTACTATTCATTAGACTCCGGCCTATGAGGATGTTCTCTCGAGGCCATCTGATCCACTAGTATAGTTATTGTCTTAGTGGTTAGTCAGGTAAGGATGTCAAACCATCCCAAAAACAATATACTCCACATGTTTACTGATTTTATTTATAACGACCCTTTTACAAGGGATCCCATATGAGTATAAGAATATTTTAATTAATAAAATGTTCAATGATATTTCATCAAGGATCTCCCGTTAGAAGAACTATCTATATCCTCAATACACACTCATACATCTTATGTAAACAAAATAGAATAAATACAGATTGAAAGGTATCATTGTAAAACAAATTTGAATGTATAAACTGACAGTAGTCAAAGATGGAATTTTATAAGATAATAAAAATTAATTTATAGCTCAAATGATATTAAGCTAAACTACTAGAAACTATTATAGAAAACACTAGCAAATAAGATTGATATTTTCAATTTACAAAAAAATATGTGTATTTTTATATTTATTTATTCTAGTGATAATTCTCATAACTCTACATATAAATATTTTTATTTTCATGCAATGGTCAAATATTCCTATTATATTTAATTTTCAACTTATGTAAAATAAAATCGTAACGCTGGAGATATCCATTGTAATATACCCGATCCAGAATCCATTTAATAGTGCCCTTGAGTTTGCCTAATTTCCTCAAGCGCATCTCCCTAAATTTCAAATTATGCATGCTAGAAGTTAGGGCCTAGGTGAGTCATTGGGGAGATTGTTCCCTCATTACCAGAGTAGATCACAGTCGAAGTCAAATATAACCAATAACGGAAACGAATTAAGCATCACTCAACAAAATTAAACAAGACAAGTAAGAAATGAATACATATAAAAACTATAAGTTACTCATATAAAAATGATTCAAATGATACATGTATCTAAAAAGAATCAGTAATAGTACGTGGAAATACAATAAAATATTAATTTCTAAAAAGTAAAAAAGTCCAAAAAAGGTATCCTAATAGTATCCCAAGACTTTTCTTGGTCTTATGATCCCCTACTACAAATCCAAATTCAACAATCGGTGTTAGAGTGGTTTCCACCCACCATTACCTACAACCATATAATCAGTTTCGGTCCCTGAGGATGCCCAAATAGATTATGTGATAAACATCCTAGTAGTTAAACACTTAGAGTCTATACATTTGTAACCACAACATATAAAGTGATAGAATGTGTAAGGAATGTTGTAACGTAATTGTGTATCCCCATGAAATAATTCTACTATATTATGTAAAACCAAATAGCTTCTTAACTCTAACATTAATAAAATTCAGCTCTTAAAAACTCATCTATAATGAATGAAACAAGTCACATGGCCACACCTTACATCCATCCATATCATGTAACCCACAACCACACCATATATAGGACTGCAGACCCGAAGTTAGAGATCCAATCTGTCACATTCGATAGAATCCATGTATGAAGTGTAAACAATAAAGCGATAGATCCAAGGTTCCATAGACCAAGGAATCTACATCGAGTCCTATGAGCATTCAAGTGGGATCTAAGTCTAGGCACTGGTTGGATTCATATGATCCTATACACCAACATTCCCTACATGATTCCAATAAAGATAGATCCCCATGGTATCATGACATAAGGTATCCCACAGAGTCAAGACCCAAGATCCATAATTAACCAAAGGCATCTTCAACTATGTTCCATATCCATATAGAGTAATCCATGGAATCTATCAAACCTTTTATAAAATTCAATCAATTTAAACAATTAAAACCATGTGAGTATACCTACTGACATAAAAAAAGTCAATAAATGAGTATACCAAATCTTGCACTCCATTTATCATTGACAATTCATATAGTCATAATATCCCATGTTTTCCATTTAACAATCCATTAATTAATTATTAAAGGTATATACACCCATATCATCACATTTTAAATTTATCTTATCATGTGAGTATACCCACTCACAGGTCACCCTTTACCCATAAACCATTTGGGTTGTTAAATAATTTCTGACAAGTATAACCACTTCTTCATCCACATTCAGTAAATTCAATTAATCAAATTCAGCAAGGATTCACATAATATAACTAAAGAAAGAGGTTTTAAATCTCCATGGTAGATATTCAGAACCATTAAAGCATTAAATGGATTCTTTGAACAAGGAAAGCACAAGCACATTCCCCCTTGGTGGATTAAACATGCATAATCATGTTATTTCCTTAAGGGACACACTATAGGTGACCATGAATAGAGAAATGGGTGCCAAAAAAGCTAAATGTAACCTACAATAATCCTCATTTGGTAGTCCTTTATATACTACAAGAAAAATTCTAAAAAAACAAGGTTATGCTGGAAATTATGGTGGGTGGTTTATTGGCCATACACTAAAAAGTACAAAAAAGACAAAGAAAATAATAGAACACCCACCTTATCTCGGTGGTAGAGTGCTCATACAGTATGGAGTCCAGAATCACCACAGTTTAGGAGAAATTTGATGAATGGATGAAGAATAAGAACTTAGGGAATATTGGGAAAAAATAAAATAAGACATCCATCGTTCATAAAAAATAATAATGGTTAAGATGGAATATAGTAATTATCATTCCAGATGAAATGAAACAATCCTCATTAGAATCAGAGGTCAGAGTGCATGTAGATCTGAAATATAAGGATAATTAAGGGAGAGGGATATGAAAACGTCTTCCTACTATGCATTTGATGGAAAAATGATAATAGATTTTACATGGGATTTTTAAATTCAATTATAAATTTTTAACAAAACACTCATGAGGATCACATCGTTTACTCACATGATTTGGAAAACTGTGTATAACACATTGTCTGCATGGGTACCATCACATTGTAGTCATATATGGTTTGAATGACCATGAGGTAACCATGTAACAACTATCTATCAAAAGTCTAAAATTTTCTCAGACTTGACACTTGGCCATCCGATAACTACCACATGGTTTCCCAAACTGTGTAGCCATAGTTCCTCCTCTTGCACAGATAGTATAACTGTGTGGACAACCCTAGACAGATTATCCTAACCATAGAGTAGGCTTAAATCACCACAAAAACCCATTTTCGGACTCTGAACGAGCCCCAGACACTCCAAAAACAAGTGTAAACAGAAGGGGTATATACGTATGTCCTTAAAAAGATTTTACACCAAATTAAAAGGATCTGTTTCTCATAAAAACACCATGGTTCATACGTAGATGCATTCAGAACATCAAAAGAATTGATATAATGGAAATGTGTCCATTACTTCCAAATATAGAAATTACATATATGACAAAAATGTCATAAATCTTCTCATTATTCAGATATTTATATTCATCACAAATTGACATACTATTTAGATTAATGATTCATTAAATAGATAATTATTTTTTAGGTACCCTTTAAAAACATGAAATGACGTATGATGAGATTTTCAATGTAATAATTAAATTCTAACTAAGAGATATATCCTCTTATTATATTCAATAGTTATAATTGATTACCATAGAATAACTTCTTTTGAGACTTCATATAATAAAATAGATCTCCATATTCTTCATAATATAAACTGACTTTAATATTGAATTCAATAATTATTCATTATAATATCAATGTAATACATAGGTGTGACTTTGAGATTTCATAACTTCAGTTACTTTTGTGAGATAATCTCTTATGAATTTACTTTTTTTAAGATAATGTGATCTCATATTTTCATTATTTCTATGGAAGAAAACATGAGCATTCAGAAACTAATATATTCTCTTCATATGGAAATTCCATACATAGCTAGATAATCTCCCAACAAACTATTTTTTTCTAATTCTAATTAGGGGAAATATAATCGTTGATTCTTGCAAGATATAACACATTGGGGTAGACTGATTATGTTATTCGATGTAAAATAAACTTCTCCAACATTTTTTATCAAACACTTATGATAGAATTTTTAGAATTAAAGTATCAATTTTTTGAACCATTAAAATAAATAGAAATTGATATTTTTTGGAAAAAAATAATTTTTTTCAAAAATCCGCCCTATTTTCCTTTTCACCATACCCATGAAATAGAAAAAAATATTTCATAAATTTATCTTTCCTTTTTTAAATTTCCATGTATGATAAAGCTCTTAGAATTATAGATGACCCCTTTTTGGTCCCAAATTAATTAAACTCTCCCTTTGAAAATAATTTTCATCTCCCAAGTAGAATAATAATTTAAACATTTATTTTTTTTCATTTAATTTATATATTATCTTTTTCGTCAAAAATTTTGAAACAATGAAAATGTATTTTTCATATTCATATAAATTAACAATTTTTATAGTTTTAATTTTTTATTATACATTTTTTCTACCATTTTTTTGTGATATAAAAAAAATAGATTAATGAATATAATTAATATTTCACAAAGAAATGATAAATTATTAATGTTACTGATTGTCAATAGAATTTGGAATTTGGTTTTATCATTAAGTAATATATATAATTATGAAAATAAGGAAAATAAATAATAAATAATAAATTCATACTAAAATATATATATCAAATAAAGAAAGAGTTAAATTGTATAGAGTAAAATAGAGAAGTCATAATACAATAATATTGAATTACTACAAAAAAGATAGATGTATATCACAAATAAACATCCTCAAAAGAATATTAAAATAAGTGAGGTATCCAAATTCTATCTTAATATGATATTTAAATTATTAATGATTTCGTTAAACAAGGAATTAATAAAAAATCCAATGCCCCCATCCACTTGAAAACCATTCACAAAACCTAAAATGTTTAGGTATATAAACTTGTGAACATGAATATGTTATTTTGGGGTGGATTCTTGATAGATAATATCTATACCGAGGCTGATGTTGATTTCAGTAGAGGAGTGTTAGCTTTTTCTTCACTAAAATCACCCAACATCAGTAGAGAGACTCCAAGATCTACTCAATCTACTCGAATGATTCTTACTGGTATGCATTAAATGTTAATATTAGTCGGCTAAGATATAGAAAAATCAAATATATTTACACGAATTAAGGATGTTTTAGATTATTAAATAGACAAAGGTACCAAAAAAACATTCAAAACCCCATGTTTTTCCAATAGAAAAATGTTAGATGGTTCACAAGATTCATTCTACCTATGTAAGGAGAAGCCTGATGATTAGGGATTAGAGTTCCAGGAAGATGTAATCATATCATTTGAAAGATTTTGTATCACATTCATCAATCCTTTTGACCATTTCATTCGTACGAAAGTCTAAAATTTTTTATCAACCATTCTATATCCTTTGTATAAAGTTTCAATGATTATTATGAGCATCCCCATTCATAGAACCATCATCTATTAACATATTCATAACTTTAAACTAGTTTCCGGTCAAACCAACTAAAAGATCAACTGAAAAAAAATTATTTTACACTTTTAGAAAATGTATTCTCTTGGGGATCAAAAAAGGTATAAAAATATTATTAATTTTTCTCTTCATCATAAAATTTTGGCTTCATACGTGTTAAAATTTTGTAGTTCAAATATTCAAATCCCATCTTCATATCTTAAAATTTATTAGCTAAATATGTTGCCATTAATCTAACCAGGAGATAATTTAATATAAATATTTTTTCACATGTGACCATAAATGAGGACTTTCTATGTCTTTTTATGGTAATATATTGTCTATTTACTACATTGATTTTACAATTGATGTGATAGAGTATTAAATAAATACATGAATCTTTTATATTTTATCTGATAAAACTTGTTGAAAATCCAAAAATAATTCAATCAATAGAAATCCACACTACATAGATGAAATTGATTCCTTCCCCATTTCTATATTCACATACACACCTTCGAAAATGGAATAAACATCCATTTGATTTAAAAAATTCAAAGATTGTTACACTAACTATATTTATTCCACTGTCCATACAAAAAATTTTTCTTCATTTAAAAAAACCTCAATCTTCATGATACTGAAAAATTATTATTGCATTTGTGTAAAATAATAATTTATTTGTCATGAATCAATATCGAAAATAAAGATTGAATTAATTGTCTAATATCTCATAGTAGTGGTTCGACCCACATCAGTTACATTTGAATTTATATAGACCTTATTGACATGAGAAAATATATATTATTGGGCTTCAATCCATTCACTATTCTCTGGGTGAATTCATCCTACATTAGGAGACTCTTCAACATGATTTGATCTAGGAGACTCAAAACCAATTCTTCTTGCATCAAATTTTCATAATTCATTAGAATGAGAATCACTATTGTGATTTGATGTTATGGGTATTATAGAGATGTTACTCTCTTGATCAATAAAAAAATAAGTGATGGTAGTCTCTAGTCAATCATTATTTACTAGAAAATGAAAAACTAACATGACATGAACTCTCTTGATGAGCAGTTCATTCGCTAGATTCCACAAAAACCCTAAATCTTCATCACATTTTGATAAGAGTCTATTCATCACTAGTAATATCTCTTATATCTACTCTGAGCTACACTATCTATTAACAATGGAATTTATTTTAGGTGGAATAAATCCATCTAAGATGACATGGGGATAATATTATCTTCTAATGTCATGTGAACTAACTTATTAAAATAATAACTCAATCAAAATCAACTTTTCCCAAAAAAAATTACACTTAATATAGTCAACCCAATGCAATGAAGGATGATATTATCAACTAAGAAAACCATAATTTAAAAATACTTTGGATGACATTATACCAAATGGAATTAAATTTACAAATTTTTTTTGTACTTTCCACATACACATCATAAAATATGATGTTGAATTAATTGAATTTTCAACCATAAATATTTATAAATGAGTAATGACTTGAATGATTTTTTTTTTCAAACTGACTATTCTATCGAGCGATGGTGGCTTGGATAAACATGATGAGGAAATTACATTATATTTAAAGATAAATTACTGGCATATTATCATTATCAAAAGATCTAAATAGATATTTAATAATCTGTAGAAGAGGAACATCTTCTATGGTGTAAAACAATATATCCAAAGTAGCATATAATTAATATGGGAATTTTAAAAATCATCAATTTCCAATGAAGTTAAAGGAAAATTCTACTGATTCACCATACATATGACTAAATCATCATTGTACATTGAATATTGATTCTAAATCATGAGGAGCTATTATTTCTATTTGTTATCACCATTGATGACATGATATTAAATATTACAAGGCTAGAGAAAAATGGATTGGGAGTATGAGAGAAAGTGTGCTCCATGGATTAAAAATTAATTCCTACATAGAGATGACATGATTGTTTACATTTTTAATAATTGAGGGGTCATATAGTGAAGTGAAGATTAATTGTTTATAAAACAAGGTGATGCACATGTTTTTATATGATCAATACTCAAAACAAAAGAGAAAAAATAAATTAGGGTAAATAATGAATTTACTTAAAATAGTTATTATGATATATTGAAGAATATTATTATTTACAATCAAGGAAAACAAATTAAGAATTAATAATATCTAACAGCATGTAAATGTTAGTTAATATGTCTACTTAATTATCCTATATAAAATTTATTCTAATGAGATTTAATTATTTTTTTTATGATCGCTTAATAAATAATGTATCAAATCAATGTTTTTTGTTCTTTAATGTTTTATCGGGATATTTGAAAATTTGATAGAACTTGTGTTACACAAATTTATTAGTTTTCCATTAAAATTAAATCAACAATCCATTAAGTCATGTTTCTTCCCTTACACTTATGTGGAAAACCATCCAATTTAAATATATTCAAATGTAGATTTTTATAATGTTTCAGAGTGCTGTTTCATAGTCAACCATGATACTAAGTATTTTTCCTAAAAATTATATGTTCTAGAGGTTCCATTATTATCTTGTCTACATCCCCCAAAATTAGAATCCGAATATAATGTTAAATTAAAGTCATTATTTTCTATAAAATTATTTTAAAGATACACAATGTCTTGTAAATATCATAAAATTATTTATGTATCATTTAAAAGAGATTATTTTAGATTATATTTAAATCATTCACAATGAAATACTGAAAAAATAATATCTGGATTACTTTAAGTGAGATATAAAAACATTTTAATTATTCCCCTCTATAATTTGATTTCAAAAACTTTTCCAGTTTCATCCATATCAGATTTAATACGGGATCTAATAAGTGTTGAGTAAGTCTTGTTGTTATTGAGTCGCAACATATTTTGTAAATAAATTATTTATTTTCATTGGTTTAAAATTTATAAAAATTATTTTTGATAAATTTCAATCACGTAAAATAGTTTTACTCACCCATCATACTCATTTAAATTACATTTGCATATGTTTTTAAAAATCAATTCAAAATTTTTAGTTTTTTGTTCTAAAAATTACATCATTAACATATATTTTTACTATCAAAATATCAATGGTTGATTTTTTCATAATTAATATATTGTCTGCCTTTCCTACTTTAAAACCATATGACAAAATAAAATTTCTTAATCATACAAAACGTTTCCATGGTGCGTTCAAGGATTTGGTATATATACAACTAAAATTTTAAATTTTGGGTCCTCAAAACTATGGGGGTTTCTCAACATAAACTAAATCCATTAAAAATACTTTTGTAAAATCATATTTAACATCCATCTAATATAATTGAGAATTTATATCATATTGTTGTTGTAAAAGAATTTGTAACATCTTTTAACCATGTTATGGGAGGACTGGTTTCATCATAATCTATTACTATTCTTTGATGTATCCTTTGGAGACTAATCCATCTTTATTTATTTTGATTACAACATGATAATATTTCTCGTTTTAAAAACCCCATTTTGGTCCAATTACAAGATATTAAAAGGGTCTCTAAACTATTTCCAAAAAATTGTTTATATTTAATTGATTTAACTCTTCTTGCATATCTAAGAACCTAATTTTATCTGAAAATAATATCTTATCCATATTTTTGTTCTAGTTGAGACAATAGGGAATAGAAATACACTACATATCCTATATTTCTTCTAGATCATAGTCTTTTATCTAGTCTTATACTAAATATTTTTAGAGGATTTTCTTTAATGTTTCCAGGTATTCTAAGAAATAATGATTCTCTTTCACTAGTATCAACACTTATATATTTGGTTTAAATTAATCATATTACAAATAAACATACATAATGTTGATTAAGAGTGTGTCAGAGACTAATGTCATTGACAAAACCAAATTGTTCAATAGTTTGAATAATTTTCTTATAAAATTGATAACATTCATCAAACATCACATGAGATTATTCATCAGTAATCTGAGAACATTTTTTGAAAACTATATCTGATTTGTATATAGTAGAGTTTCCATGGAAGATACATTTATAATCCTTTGGATCAAACATAAAAACATTATTCATGGTGTTCATCATATAATACATCAAATAAAATAATTCGAAGTATCCCACCTCTTTCTTTCAATTATTCCATAAATCATATGATTTTTTCATTATGATAGTTCTTATTATAACCCTACTAATTATATAACATTTGTGTTGTTAGCGATATACCAAAAAACTAATAGGAACACAAGATTCACATAGCATAGTTTTACCAATTTATTGCAATATCATATTCTATGTTTAAATAAAAAAAATTATGAGGTGTTCTAGAGGAATAAAATGTATCTTTAAATAATTTTTATAAGAAATATGAATTAAATTCATGATTCTCAAATTCACCCCATGATCTCTTTATAAGGTCAAGAATCCATCATCACTTTCATTTTTCACAATATTGCCGACATTAATAAATAAAAAACATTCTTTACTCTTAAATCATAAAAAATGAAACCCATTTAAACCTCAAAAAATCATCAAACAAAACATATAAATATGACTTTACAATATGAAATGTAGTTATAGTATCTATAAAAAGATCAATACGGATAATATCTAGAGGTAAATATTTAGAAACCCCATTAATTGGTTTAAAATACTACTTCTGTTTCATTCGCATTTGACATAAATATCATCGTAACTTTTGTTCTAGTTTAATGTTAGGAAGGTATGAAAAAAAAATTTAGAATTTTGTTTTTTCAAGATTGAACATTTTATTATCCCAACCTTGTATGAAAAATCCACGATTCACTGATTTCATCATTAATTTAAATTACCATTTTATAAACTAAGAATTGAGATCTAACATGTAATTTATATCAATTCTATGTAATTTATTCTTGAAAAACATATCATTGAAAAATAATCATGAAATGTAAGAAAAATCCACAGTATATTCATCATCACATTTTGGAGATATATTAATCAGGGTGTTTTTCATGACCTCTATATACAGAAAAATACTAATGATAATAGGCTGAGAATTTCCAATAGATCCAATTCTAACTATTTTTTCATTTACATTATCATAAGATTTTATATACCCTCCATCAATCATGGACACTCATCGAATGTTTGAGAAATCACCTCTCATTTATCTTTAACAAAAACTTTCCATAACCCATTTTTCATTTTTGTTCACGTGGTTTTTTACCTATAATGAAAATATAATAAATGTATTGTTTGGTAAGTTAATTTTTTGGGTCCATAACTGTTATCTATTATATAATTTGAAATCCATTTTTTTCAAAATATATAGTAACTTGTTTTGAATAATATTTTCTATGAATAACATTTTTGATTCAAAAAAATTGATGAATTTTCAAATATAATTATTTATCACAATGTCATACATATCTAGAATGAAAATATGTATCTTTAAAGTGGGTTTTCATTTTATGTATAGGAAAAAACTATTTTTATAAAAACATTTCCTTTCACCCTCACTTCGTTTTCAAAAAATATATTTCTTATATTGATTTGGACCAAGAATTTTACTAAGATAATCTCCTCATTTATTATATATATATGCATAATATTTATAGTTTGGAACAGCCTTCTATTGGTTCTCATCTTTCAACATTTTTTAATATATAATGTAGTGGACTATTCTAATTTATATTCCATTTAGAAAATATGTTTCTACAAGTATTCCTATTCATTAAAAAATTTATTATAAGAGTTATTAATAGCCTTATTTTTGTTATTTAGTATTTTGTTCTATGTTTCCAATATGGTAATGTTTTCATTACATTCATCATATAACCAGTTTTTATTTTTTGATTCAAATTCATGCTCAGAAGAATCAAAACAATTTACCTCATCTGAAAGTTCCATAAAGCATATGTTTTCATTTTTATTAATATAATATATTTCCATTTGATCTTCATAAATAATAATTTACTAAATGAGATTATTTATATTAAACATATTCACCTCTATAGATTCTATGGTGGAAACTAAGATTCTTGTACACATGGGTATTCATACTCAAAAAACACTCAATGCTTACTTGGGTTCAGGGATACATCTAACTAGAGATACAGTGTTATTACAAAAAATATTTTTCCATTATTATGATTATGAATAATATCTAATTAATCTATTTTGAGTGTATCAATCTTTTCTTTGAGTTTATCATATCTAAGAGCCCTCAAATTGTCATTACATTCATATGATTCTTCTATAATGGTCCACATTTAATTTGTTTTTTGACATTCAGTCACTATTTTGAATTTTATGATCATAATCCATATTATCTATCATTCAAATCATTTAAATTTAGATCATATTAAAATTCGGTTTTAGTGTCCCGTGGTTTAGGGTTGTTCATAAGAATTTCATATGGATTTACTTGTTTAAGATAATCATCAAATCAATTATTATTTAGATTGATGGTCATGCGAGAATTCCAAAATGCAAAATATTCCCCATTAATGTGTAGATATTTAGTGATTGACATACCATATCAGTTATCTACCATGGAATCCATTTCAAAAAAATTCATTGTAATTAAACAGTTGAATGTTGTGAAATAAAAATTCAAATAATATGATGCCAATTTCTTTCCAAAATAATGACTATCTTAACACTCAAGATGTTTTAGAATTGATTTCCTCGCAATTTTTGTTATTGAAAACCTCCCACAATGACTATGATCATTAAGAATATTTGGTCTTAAAAATGATAGGTAGTTTAAATAAAAAACTAATGAAATAAATTGAAAACATAATATTTAATTTTTTAAGGAAATAGAAATCCCCAAGTCCACTCAACCAACATTCTACTCCATGCATTTTATAATTATCTCTACAATAGAACTTTTGTAGGGGGCTACAAGGTGAGTACATGAATGTTTAACACAAAAAAAAGGTCTAAGATCATTCATCTAGGCTCACCATTTTCAATACCTATCTATGGTCTCAATACGTACTCTTCCATAGTGTGTAAAAAAAATAACATGAATAAAATTGAAAATAAAGAGTTGAATCACATAGATGCAAGACACAACTGATAGAACTGAAAGATGTGTTCGAGGAATATTATAGTCTTCATGTTAAATCATAGATTTACCTTCATAAAAACTAATATAAAATATGAATAATTTTAAGTATTTTTATGTTTTATATTTTCTATATAGATTCAATAAGTGCATTCCTAGGTATATGCATTCTATATTTTCTTATCCATCTACCTATATTTTTTTTCAAATTTTCATAAAGCTTCCAAATGTTCCTTTTATAATTCATTATGATCTAAAGAGCAAGATAATCATAATGGTTCAGACCCCCATGAATTGAGAACATGATATGACATTATATAATTGAAATTAATTGTATCCATATAAATATAGATGTTACATTAGTGATAGAAATATTATAAATATTATCACTCGTCATGTAATTTCATTCCTATGGATGATTTGTGTTGTAAGGATATGACATTGAAAATTAAATATATATTTTTTCAAATTATAATTCCCAATTAATGATATTTTATTTTTATGTATTTTGAGAATTAGAAAAAACTATTATAATTTTAAATCATACAGTATAAGTTGACATTTGTATTCAATATCCTCTTCATATATCAAAAAAGTCTCGTTAAAATAAAAAATTATTTCTATTTATGAAAAATCATCAAAATGATTCCCATTGAAATAATTCTTGTCCCTACCCATCATAAAACCCTATGAAAACTTTTTAAAACATGGTATGAGCTCAAAATGCACATTAAGAGAAATAATGAAAATAAATCATTATTCTTGTGAAAACATGAAAACCAATCAGAATTTTTTTTCTTAAATACCCATTTCTAATCATATAAAAAACACATAGGAAACTATGGAAATCATTACCATATCAATCTCACATTCTCCCTTTAAAACTGATTAACAAAAAGGTCGACTTCTATATTTGGATTACCCAATGTATTGTAGAGCTATAATGGTGATCACACTTTGTATAATCTATATTAGGGTCACTCATTTTGCAATATCTATAACAGGTCTCATCCATTAATATATGTTATATTAGGCTCTCCCAATATCTATTATAGGGATCAAACCTTCATATATAATATAAAAGGATCAAATAATGAGTAAAACCATTCAAAACTGTTTTAAATCCATTAGTAAAACACATTCAAACATCGAACATGCCTTTTCATGTATAAATAACTTTAAAAATCTAAAAAATGTGCACATAATAATGTAACTATATTCATAGTAAATAACTATGAAAACATATAAAATATACACTAAAATTATAGTTCTTCATGAAAAATGGAAAATCTACTCATTCCATATATTTTACCAAAATTCCATTAGTCTTTGTAAAAATAGCTAATAGAGTAACATTAAAAGATATTTTAAAAAAATGCCATTGACATGAATACCTAAATATTTTTTGGAAAATACTTGTAATAAATTTGAATATTTACATTTAAAAACATTAATTAACCTATCAATTAATACAAAAAATATTATTAAAAACACAGACATGAATGTGAAATCTTTTGAAAATAAATCATTAAAATAATTAACATATGGTTTATTTAGTTAGGATGCCCATTACCTTGAGTCTGAATAAACATGTATATTCATTATTTTACTAAAAAATAAATGTAGGATAATTATTTACATTATTTAGAACATCTTTAGATTTTATTTTTCATTATATATCACAAATTAAAATGTTTTAATATATGCATATTTATTTAGGTTCAAATCGGACGTTTTGATGATATTCTATACTTGATTACAAAATGACTTCGATATGATGTATTTGGTAAAAGTGTCCATTATAAAAATTTAATAAAAGTAATATTAATTAAATTGAAATCAGTTTTTTTAAAACCAATTATGCTTTTAAATCCACAAATTTTATATGTATATGGAAAATGAACTACGTTTCAATCATTGAGTTTGTAAGTCGAACATATGCACGTGTAAATTCTCCATTGTTCAATGATCATTATGAAAAGAAGGATAATATAATTTAAATTTTAAATATATATAATAATATCATATATATAAAATAATTTCTTAAAATATAATTATATTTTTTATCCATGTGATATGGTGATTAAAAATGAACCACATCGCTTCGTGGGGGTGATATTTCACACGCACACTCGAAAGACGTTATCATTTTTCTGTGCCTGGGAATTTAAAAATGTAAATGATAAATTATATTTTATTAATTATAAATATTTAATTAATATCATATATGAACAATAATTTCATCATTATAACCAGTCTGAAGAGATAGTGATGGATAATGAATTATAACAGTTCATGAGGTAGTAGTTCACCGTACATACGAACGATAAATATTTTCCAATTAAAATAATGTCGAGATGTCATTAGGTGATTATATTAACATAATAAAATATTTTATATCTATGATACGAGAATATATTACTACATCAAGTATAAAGAAGATTTTATAGATGTGGCAGAAGGATTAAAAATGAAATACTGGATTAAGAATGATACTTTTCTTCGAACAATCCCCTTCACTTTACACCTTAAGATGACTTCGTGTGGTGTTACGTATAAAATAATATCTTTAAAATATGGGCATAGATTTTATGATGTATTTTATATGATCATAACCAAACCAAATAGGTTTTTATATGTGTGGAAATTATATGAAGAGTTTCCCTTTTATATGAGAGGGTAGGGGAACACATGGATTTTTTCAAAATATTAAATTAGTATAAATAAAATTTATATTAAAAATACCTAAAAATGATATAATTTATATATATAATTACTATAGGTCTAAATTAATTTATCTAATGAAAAATAGAAATTTTTTTATTTCTTTTTAATCATTATCAATTTGTTTAAACCCTTATTTATTCATTTTTACTATTATCGTGATAACTTGTGCTTGAACCATTTCAGGGTTAATATAGTTCAAATAAAATTAAAAATAACCCTTAATAGGATATTAATTAAATTATGAACCTTAAAAAAATAAATTTTACTATTTTAATATTTTTATGAATTTTATATCATATTATAAAATATTATTTATTTTATTAAATCATAATATAAATTTTGACACTATTCATGACATGATTTTTTAAATATCATTAAAATTATAAAACATCAAACCAAGTATTCAAAAAAATTACTAACATCTCAAAGTACACAATAAAATTCACGGACGACATTAATTATTTAAAAGTATATTTTTTTAATATTTTAGAAATCTTTTATTTGATATTTCCTTTTATTAAACAACTATGGCATCATTATTGTGTAATATTTTTGGGTAATTATATCTTTACTATAAATTAAAAATAAATTTCCATGATAATTATTAACATTTTATATTTTAAAATAATTTTTATTTTCAACGATACATTAGAAATAATCTTATATTACAAATGTAATAGCTATTAAAACATAAGTTTGGCAGCTTTGACTTTTCATGAAAACAAATTACTATAAAATTGATAAATCCATGTAAGTCAATACAAGAGTTCATTAAATCCCCCCAAGGAAGATTTTTTTGGAAAAAACTCATTAAAAAATTATAAAAAGTGTTAGAGTAATTTTTTAATATTTAAAATGTTACTATTTAATCAAAATATTATTAATTACCCTTAACTTTGGTAATAAAAAAATACTAATGTTATTATTCATATTTTTCAAAAAGAAAATGGAACCTATTTAATAAATTTGGACCATATTTTTCCAAATATTGAATACACATTTCAAAATTCTGTTCTATTTATTCTCCTAATTTAATTATAAATTAATTCTGTAGATTGGACAACACAAGGAGTTTTTAAATAAATAGTGTGGGAAATATTGAAATATTTTAATTTCCATGCTTAATGTGAAATTTATTCAAATGATAAAAAATTATATATTTATATATATTTGTAATATTTACAAAATAAAAAAATCTAAAATATCATATAATAATTATATATAGATTTGAAGAAAAAGCAGTTTTCAATTATTTTTTTTTATTTTTCCCTATACATAAAAAAATAAAACTAATTAAAAAACAAAAGAAAATCAACCAATTTTTTTTCATAGAATAAGTATTTTTAATATAATAAAATTAAAAAATTATTCAAAATCTAGATTTAAAACAAGTGCATCATCAAAATGCAGTGAAATTTTATTTTTATAAAAATATGGTTTTTGGATTAAAATTGTATTTGATCTTATATCATGTGAAGAAAAAACATAATATGATTGAAAAATATTATAATGAATATATATTTCATTAATATATTCAAAAAAATAGTGATTTTTTTATTTATTTATATAAAACATAGTTTTGCACATTGAAATAATTTTTCTGGAAAACATTTGATTTTATTTCAAATTTGGTTTAATTTTAATTTATAATTATTTGGTAAAATATTTAATTATATATACATGTATGAACCATGTATTCATAATTCTATGAAAGATGTTAATATCCACCATTATAACTCCAATGTTATATCGGTTGTAATTAAATAATAATAATTGTATGGTTATGCTCTATGTGGTAAATCATGTGTGCTATATAATGTAGCATTTCATTCTTAAAATCATGGGATTTTACATTCTCCCTCACAAAATAAATAAATTCCTCACAATTTTATTTCTTTCTATCTATTTATGGTTTGAACTTCCAATGTACTATTATTAAAATCCCAAATCGAAAAAGGAAAAAAAACACATATGTTAATAGAAAGAAATGGATGTACAAAGGTCACTTGAGATAACCAATACTATGTTTCCATATAGGAAAACATATCCATGGAAGATAAAAATAACCATAATATATTAGTAGAGAGTGATATGGGTCAAGATCACAGGAATATTAACCATAAAAAACAACAATTATGTGATGGGTCAAGATACCATTGATAAAAGTACTAATATACTATTTTGTTTCAAGATCCTTTTCATATATTGGAGTAATTTTTTTACATGCTAGATTAAGAAGATAAGTCCATATACATTTTCTACATTTTGAGTTTCGTCGTTTAATCAAATTATACCAAAAACACATCCTTCTTTATAAATTATGAGTATTTAAGATGAAATTTTCATGTTTGAAGCATTAGAATCAAGTTATAAGAATAAAAAAATCAACAAAACTATAACTATCTATTCCACCAATCGTGAAACATTTTCCAAAAAAAATTATTATAATAAGATAAGTAAAATCCCCGAAAAGAAAAAACCATTATATGATTAAAAACAACATTAATCTCAAAAATTCAAAATTAATACAGAATTTTCAACATAGACCATTTGATAAATAACATCCCATAAAATTCAGCAAAAACATTCTAGTATAAGATTGAAACACGAAATTTAGAATGATTTGATCACATATACTTCCAAAATAATTTTAATATTTATCCTCGAATAACGTGTAATTACCAATATAACATAATCATCAAGATATCGTAATAAATTATATAAATAACCTAAATATAAATAATTACACCATAAAATCAGTGGTTATGAAAAAATATATTTAATCCTATATTCTGCTAATAAAATACCATATTATCATATTTAAATCAATCTTATAGGATTTCAAAAAAAATGAATTCCCTCTGAAATTACATTAATCACATAATTAGAACATCATTTTCCAATCCCATATAAAGATATTCCATAATTAAAAATTTTCCAAAATCAATATGTTATTTATCAATAAAAATTTTTAACTAAGAAGAAAAATTAATTCCAATGGTGACATCAAGTAGGGCAGTGGTAGGCGATGCACCCATGTCTCTATTAGGTTCTCGGTTCGATTCATTTGGAATTTCAATACACGGTAGGATGTCACCTATCATACATAATTTCTTTTTTCTAAACCTATATAATTATAATTAAATTACAAAAAAATGAGAAAATAGTCCAACATACGAATTTCATGTTTTAACCTCAAAGGATATCTAATACCTTTCAAATTGAAAACCAAAAAGTAATATCCCATAATTACATAAAAAATAAACATATCCAAAAATACTATTAGATGACATAAAATTTCATTACATAAATCATCAAAAGAAGGTCCTAAGACATTAAAATTACAATCAACCTTCAAATTTCAAACCCATGATGAAATCCCTTAATCCTTAGAAAACATCATATTCTTGAATTTTGTATAACCAAAATATTTATAAAAACAATATGGTCCTAAAAATAAATATTAAATATTCATTTTTTGGAACTAGAATTCAAATTCTATGATCATTCAATTTATTATTATTTTTAATTACAAACAAACTCGTATAGAGTAAACCCATACATTTCAAGTAGACACTTATACTCATTAAAATTTTTTTTCCAAAAAATAAATCATTTTTAAATAAAAAATGATTCCTCTTTATGAAGAATCCTCAAAATAATCTCATGGATCTCATCCATGTATATAATATTCTATAATCCTTATGAAAAATTTTTAAAACACGAAATGAGAACAGAAAACATAAATAAAAGATATAATGATAGTAAATGGTTAATTCATTAAATACATGAATACCAACCAAAACCCTTTTCATAAGAACAATTTTTTAATCGTAAAAACCCACATAGCTTCCATGGGATGTCATTTACATATCATTCATATATTCTCCCGTTAAAATGTAGTAACCATATTATCAAATTCCGTATCCAAGTACCCTATTAATTGGATAACAATAATGGGGTTCACCGTTAATATATTCTACATCATACTCACCGATTTTTAATGAGCTATAATGTTACTCAACCCTAAATATACACTATACCATGCTCACCTATAATCTATAATGTGGCTCAAACCATATTATATAAATCTAGGATAAAACCCATAAAACCCTTTTACACCCATTCTAAAACACTTTCTGACATCAAAATACCCATGTCATGTATAAATAAGATGTAAAATCTTAAAACCGTGCACCTATAAAAGAATCCATTTTGATTCGAAGGGGCCAAAAAACATTAATGGGAATAATTAATTAATAAAATCATTAGGAATGAATGAATTTGTTTTCATTCTGCATTTTTTCAAAAAACATTTGTTTAGTCTTTTGTAAAAATATTTGAATGAGTTACATTATAATATATTATTAAAAGAAATTACTTTATATAAGTTTGTAAAACTATTCCCATATGAATGTTTTTTAGAAAAAAGTATAAAATTTAAATTTATAAACCTTCATGAACTTATGAATATATTGATAAAAATCATCTTAAAATCACTGAAATTATTGATAAATATTTTAAATGTAAATCATTAAATTATTTAATCTATGGTTTATTTAGATAAAAAGTACATAGTCTTATGTATGAATAATCATGAATGTTATTTAGATTATGGAATAATAGACATAAGATAATTATTTACATTCATTAGAACCCTTTTCATGTTTATTATTCCTTTTATTTCTATGTTTTAACATGTTATAACAATTACATAACTATTTAAGTTCACCTTGGATGCTTCAGCGATATTAAATATTTGAATAAAAAACAATGATATGATGTCTATTGTCAATTTAGTAATTATTCCATAATCTCTATAATAATATTAATGGAATTATAATAAATATTTGAATTATTTATTATTTTCATTACAACCATTATATATGGACATGAATCGTTAAGTATGTTATAATCATGGAAATGGTAAGTCGTTCATACGCATGAGTAAGGTATACATTTTAAATGATCATTTGGGAAACAAGTTCAATATCATTTTTAAATTAAAAAATTATAATAATATCATAAATATCATATTATATCAATATAATTAATTAGATATATTATCTATGTGATTTGGTGAAGAAAAATGAATCGCTTCACTTTCATGAAGTGATTTTTCAAACGTAGACATTAATGACATTATCATTTTTCCAATCATGGATATGTAAAAAATAAATGATATATTTCATTTAAATAATCATAAATATTCTATTAATATAATATATAAACATCAGTTACAACATTATAACTTGTCTTGGGAGAGTGTTGTGGAAAATAATCTATATCGGTTTCTGAGGTGGTAGTTCTTCGTACATATTACTAATATTTATTTTCCAATTGGATGGATGTGGATATTGATTTAGGTAATGATAATAACATAATAAAATTTAAAAATATTAAAGATACTATATTTTAATATTTCATCATGTTTGAAGTAGATTTTAAGGATGTGTGTAAATAAATAAAACCAAAATACATGATTAAAAATAATAACTTTTCGTGGTATAGTCTCTATTTCATAACACTATAGAACCAATAAACATGTTATTATGAAAAAACTAAGAGATATAAAATTTGGATTGAAATTAAATTATTTTATTTTTTCAGATATTGGATGATCAAAATAGGTTTTTATATGTGAATAAAGGATAACAAGGAGTTCTATTTTTTATGAAAGGTGTGGGGAACTCTTGGAATTCATCCAAATAATAAATTAATATAATTTAATTTTATATTTGAAATGGATCAGAAATTATTTATTTAAAATATAGTATTTTTGTGGGTATAAATGACATAATCAATTTATAATTATATATTTTTTATTTTTTAATCATTTTTTATTCATTAAACACTTATTCAACCTCTTTGACAACTACAGTGATAACTTCTGTTTTTACACTTAAAGGGATAATATATTTACTATAAAATTAAAAAATAGCCATAAATGGATAATTAATGATATTTTAAACCTTATCCAAATTAGATACCATATTTTTTAATTTTTTTTAATTTAATTTAATTTAATCAAATATGATTTATTTTAAATATCAATAATGTTAATTTTGACACTATTCATTACATGTCTTTTTAAAAATATAATATCAACATGATAAATTTGAAATAATTATTCAACCACATCACTATAATTTCAATGTATTATATTAAATTATTTTTTAAAATTCATTATATGATATTAAATTTATTTGAATATCTATGATATCATTTTTTTGTTATTTCATTCAATTAACCAATTAATTCATCATAATTATATAATACTTTAACGTTATTATTTCATTCTTAAAAACCAAAAAATAAATTTCCATGATGAATATAATCATGTTATATTCTCTAAGACTATTTTTTATCAAATATACCTTCTAAACAATCTTATATTAATAATATTATAGTTAATAAAACTTAATTATGGCATAATTGATTTTTTTAATGTAAAATACAGTAAAATGGATAAATTCATCCAATTGGTTACATTAGGTCATAAAGTTAGAAAAATGATGATTTCAGGTGAAAATTACTTCTCTAATAAAATTAGTACATGTTTTAGGGTAATTAGATATTATATTTAATATTATTTTACAATTAATTACCAGATTTACACTTAAATATAGTAATAAAAATTAATAATGTTACTATTCATATTATTCAAATATAAAAGGAACCTATATTCTAAATCCAGGGATTCTCATATAAAGTATTAAATCCGTATTTTCAAATTATATTCAATGAATTTTGAAAAACATATTAAATTTTTTTTCACAAATATGTGATGAAACACCAATTTTTAAAGTAAAATGCTTGAATGTTTGAAATATTTTTATATACATATTCATTGTGAAATTGATTCCCATTAAGAATATTTTATTTATTGATTTATATTTTAACTATTTATAAATTATATAAAATATAAACTATAATCTAATAATATTAATTAATTTGATGACAATGGAACATTTAACTAAAAATCTATAATTTTCACAATTCATAAAAACCTTAAACATATTACAATAATTAGAAAACTTAAACCAATATAAATTATGATATTAATATTTCAATTAATAATAAAACTTTTTAAAATATAGTTTATAAAGGGGTCAAAACTATATTTAAAACAAGTGTACCATCAAAAGTTGACAAAACTGCCATCTTAGATAATGACATCATTTATTAGAAAAATTGGATTTGTTCTTAAATAATTTCTAGAAACCACATAAAATAAATTTTAAAAATTATATTGAATATATAAATAAATAATATAATTCTACAAGTGTAATTTTTTTTATTATTATAAAACACAATTATCAAGTATAAATAATATTTCAAAAAAAAATTTCCATGTATTTTAAAAAGGTGTTTGTTTTCATTTATAATTAATTGGTAAAACAATTAAATATATATAAATTTATAAACCATGTTTACAAAAATAACATAATCCTGTTCACACTCTCTATTTTAATGGCTATGATTTAATTGTAACATTTATATAATATTATTTAGTTCTCTTATTCGTGATGTGGCATTTAATCTATGCTATCTAACATCGTGTTTAATTATTTAAATCTTTTGATTTTACACAAACAATGAGGATCATTCACTCCATAAAAGGATATTTCCTTTATGATACACTCTAAAATAATCAAATGACTTTTTGATTGATTAGAAAATTAATCATGACATTCTTTGAAACAATCATATTTCATAATATATTCAAATGATATTAATAATCATCCTAATATAACTTCCTAATAGACTTGATAAGACAAAATGGATCTTCAACACCTTTTTAATATAAAATGAATTCAATACTATGTTAGATAATTATTATGAGTAAGATAAATATGTTACATAATTGTGATACAAAGATTTCATAACATTACTGACTGTCTTAAGATAATCTAATAAGAATATTTTTTTCATGAGGTAATGTATTGTAATATTTTAATTCTAACTAAATCATATATCATGAGTATTAAAAAAATAATCCATTATATTCCTCAGATAATGTTTTGTGTCGTTAGATAAACATCCAAGAGAGTGTTATTCCATTTCTAGGTAGTGGAAATATATTCATCGATTCTCATAAGATAAAACTCTTTTCCATATATTTAATAAATTCCTAAATGTATGATTAAATTCTCATAAATAATTTTTTAAGGACATAATATAACCATGTTAGAATAAATTTAGGGAATTTGTGAACAATCTAAACACATAAAAACTTATATATATTGGATCAACATAGGTATATATAACATTAAAAATGTCTATTGAATATAAATAAAGTTTAAAATTTTAATTAATAAATAATTTTATAGTAGATAAAGCATTAACAAAATTGTATTCATTGAAGAAAAATATTCCCCAAAAAAGATTAAAACATGGCCTATATTCATTGAAAACCTTCTTTTAAGCTTCTATGTACATAGTGAGATAAAAATGATATGATGACATGTAGTCAAAAAAAAAATTATAGTATACTGAAAAATATTTTATTAGAGAGAGAGATATCACATAATTTCATCATCATAAATTTGAACAAAAAAATCATGTAAATATGTGTTTGTAACATAAAACATTACCACAACCATTTCTTTCTTCATAAAAACATCATCCACATATATTATAAATTATAATTTATTAAATTACATTCAATAAGCAAATTTTTTCCATTAATTTAATAAATATTCCATTTTTATAATTTTAATGGGAATTTATTAATAAATAATTATTTAAATCATCATTTAGATATGTTAACTATTTATTTTTTCATGCAATATTTTGTTTCATAGTTCTTGAACATATAATTTTATCATGGTTACATAATTTCTATAAATTTAATAATCTTATTAACAATATATATATAATATATATATTAATAACGTTCCATGAAATTTTGAGATATAAAAATTAAATTGTTACATTAATGGAGATGGTCGTTTATATGTATGCATGAACATTGTTTTCATTTTCTAATGAAAAAAAGAATGAAATATAAATAATATTTTATCATTACATATTGATAATAATAATAAAAATATCACATATATATATATATATATAATAATTCCATCATTATATATATATATCAGTGGGTGGTTGTGAGAGAAAATAAATCATGTCACCACATGGAGTTGGTAGTCTAGGAATATTCACTTGATATTATATTATTTTTCATTTGATATATAATATTTGTAATTTTTTTCCATATTGATAATAATTTTTTTTATATTAACGAAACTTGAGTAATAATTTATTTATGGATAAAATAGGCTTAGAAATTTTTTAAGAATAAATAAAATGAAATTTTCTCAGATTAGATTAATATCTCCACTTTGAAAGACATCATTTGGATTACACAATACATATTTAAAGATTTATCTAAGAATAAGAGGAGGGGTTATTTCATTATTGGACTGAATTTATTGAATATAAGTGATAAATGGATCAAATTTCACAAGTAAGGTAGTTTTGGGGGTTCCCTTTTACATTATAAGGAGACAAAACCTTTGAATTATTCAAAAGAATAAAATATAATTAATGTATTTATAAAGTATAATGATCCACAATTTTATATTATTCTAATTTATGATAAAATTGGGGTGGAATATCGGCATAAAATAGATATTATAATAGATTATTTTACATAAATTCACTTATCCTTTTTTACCCACTTGGTAAAAAAGTTTTTAACCCTTACTATGGTAAATTTTATAATGTTTCTTATATTCATTATTAACCAAAAAATGAAGGTAAACATATTAAAAAAATATGAAAATGATGAATTTAAAAAATGTTTTATATTTTATAAATATAAATATCTAAAATTAGATAGTTTTTGCATAATAAAAATCCTCTTAAACATAATAAAAACACATTTTTAGGTAAATATATTTTTTAGAAAGAAACTGAATTTGCAATCCTTACATGCCTAGTAAAAATCATAAAATTCATGTAAAAATATAAGATTTTATATATAATCAAAAAAAATTATTATAATAATTGATCATTTTTTATTTATTTATTTTATTTGGATTAAAAACATTTCACAAATATAATTATTTTACCTTTATTCATATTCATTACATAATGAATGTATGGAAATTTATTTCAACATACAAAATAAATTTCATTAAAATATCTTCTTAATTGTGATAAATATATTTTTTTATATAATAATTCATAACAAGTAGAAAAATAAATTCCCTTGTAGAATAGTTAGTTTAATCATTTAATGATTTTATTATAACATTAATTTATATTTTATAGTAATTAATAAATGAATTCAAATTCATTATAACTTTTAAATATATATCCAATGATGTGGATAAGCTTACTCATAACATTAAATAAAATGTCCAATTTTAAAAAGTACTTATAACAGGGGATCATTTTGAATTAGTTTTTCTTATAATGAAATATATTTAATATATATTATTTATTTCAAAGTAAATATAAATAAATTATTGGGAGTTACATTCTATCCCCTATTAGATTAATCTTATCCTCAAAATTTGATATGTGTGATAATAAAATTATGATACTTATTCATCATCATATCTTCATTTCATATGTTATTTACTTGAATTTATGGTTGCTCCAAAGAATATAAACATGGTTATTGGTCCTATTATATAGAACATTATCACTATGGACCATTATTTATAGTGGTTTTTATATATTTGAATGTTCTAGATATAGTGTTATAGCCTTAGTGTTCTGTTTTTGAGATGGATCGGGTATATACATCCATAGTTAAAATACACTAAACACATTGTGAAATTGAGAGAGGTTATGAAAAATCTCTAATTGATATGGTACAATCACTACTCGATCAAGAATAACCAAAGGGAAAATATTTATTCGAATAAAAATTATTTTTTTCTGATTCTTCTATCTTTATTCCATGAAAAACATTATATGAATAAATTCATACCAACAAATATTTCTAGACCTCAGCCATTATTGTGAGTATAAAATATTTTCCAAATATGAGATTTCATAATGTTCCTAAATTCCTTAATAAATTATAGTGCATTTCTTAATATATCTTAACTCTTAATGTATTTATTTCTATAATTTTAACCTAGTAAATTGGAGGTACACATTTCCAACCATAGAGGTAATCATAATGTAACATATCAAGAAAATAAAGAATATGAAATTTTCATATTTATTAATATTTGTGAATTAAATATTAATTTAATTTTATAGGGGGTGCTATGACTGATAATATATTCAACTCACAACAATAATTTGATTTGAAATCTTATTTTTCACACATTAATTAGTTATACCGAAAAATAATATAATATTATTATTATTTTAAATGGTAGTTAATACCTAGCTGTTGAATTGGAATTAATGAACAAAACTAACTAAAATATGATTATACATTTTTTTTAAATGAATTTTCATTAATCCATTAAATTTTAGAGGCTAAAAATAATAATGAATCCAATATTATGTATTAAATACTCTAACATCCTTTAAAAGGTTGTTTTACCACCTTTTGCTGGAGAACCATTTTTAAATCCTATTTTTGTCACTTTTATATGTTGTATTTGACAAAATAACATTCTTGTTTAGAATCGGGACATCAAAATTTACTTTCGATGAGATTTTTTTATTTTTCTAAAAATGTTCATTTTAAATGAATACTGAAAAATGTTGTATTTTAATTCAATCTAGCCTATTAATCTAATTTATTTATATGGATTGATTATATTATAATTGGTTTTAATGTGTAATTAGATTATTTTTTTCCAATTTAATCCAATGTAGGTCATTGTAAATAATTTCACTTTGAAATTGGACATAAACAAGTGTCAATCTTTTGATAGTTATTATTTCTTAAAAACACGTTTTTTTTGACGATGAGAATTAATTTTAACTTAATTTCTGCCACTTCTGTTTTTTGAATTTGGGAAAATGGATTCCCTATTCCAAATAAGGAGATCCAAATTTTTTAAATAGGTAAATTTTCATTTTATACATTATTAATATTTACTTGGGTAAATATTTTATATACCATGGTTAATGGGTAAATCTTGTAAATAAGGGTGAAAAATAATATTATAATATTACTACATTACCCTAACATGTATCCTAATCCTATGGGTTGATACATGTCCGACCAAGGTCATTATTTGGTCGATTTTGGGACCCAATGGAGCCAAATGGGAGTGATAATTACACTTTATTTTAATTAACATAATGTAAAGACAAAAATGACATAAACAAGTATCTTTTATTAAATAAATTTTAAAATGGAGTTATATAAGTTTTATTTTCGAAAATAAATATTCATTTGAAATATAAAAATATTAAAAAAAAATCATGGTATTATTTTTATAATTTTTAGACATCCCATAAATAAAATTATTTATGAAATAATAATGTTGCAGTGTTTACCTCATTAATGAATGATTTAAATAAATAACATTATAAATATTAAAACAATATCCAAAACATATTCATTTATTATTGGATGAGTTTATTTATAATATGTGTCATATTATCTTCAACTATAATGAGTTTTGGTCCTTCTGAAATCAAATATTAGTTTACAATAAAATAATATTATCAAACATTCCAAAAAGAGCCCCTCCCCCCTTATAAAAATCCCTCACTTCTAACCCATTACTCAGACCTCTCAATCCCATGGACGTAATCAAAATAAACCCAATTAATCCACCTATATCCCTCTAATCCTCCTAGAAGACTTACCTTAGGTATATGGAACATCATTTAACCATTTTGGTTCTAACCAAAGGGAGTTACTCGATTTTAATGTAGCGTTTTCTCTTAAGGTCTATTATTTTATTTTACTTCTCCAACCCCTAAGATCTTTTTATTACTTTTTTTATTCTAACAATAATATCCTCAATATTATATGATTTTTTATGAGACAAATTCTAACTAAACCTACACACACCTCCATCTAATGGGTAAAGAACATATTGTTTCTGTGGACGGTGAACTACTGCCTCACGAAATGATGAGTGTTCAAATATCTCCAACTACCTTTCATGGTGGAAATTATGATGTCACTATATTTATATATGATATATGTTATGTTTATGTTTTCATTATGCTTCTGTATTTTCCATTTGTATAATTCATTTGTGGTTTCCATTATGGGTAAACACGATAATTTCATTTGCGGAAGTCCGGACTACCACCCCCTCAAAGTGATATGAATCAGTCATACCATACAAGGGATGTATAAAGGATGGAGTTAATTAAATTTTATATGATATTAAACTATAATTATAATAAAACTATGTATCATTATGTTATCATTCCATTAAAATAAAAAATAGAAATGAAAGTAGCTTTCATGCGTACGTACGACTTAACATCTCCATGAATGGTGAATTTCATTTCATATCTCCAAATGTTATGTACTATTATAAATAAATATATATGATATATATGATATATATGATATATAAATAATTAAAATCATTTTGGGGATAATGGAATTCTGGACACATGGAAAACTTTTAATTATAACAAGTTCATTTTTGACTCAAGTTCCGAACATCGACAAAATGTCCAACCTGAAATCTAATAATTATCTAATTGTTATAGAAACGTAATAAGTGATATAAAAGAAATAATAAACTTTAAATAGGTTCTTAATAAAGTAAAAATTAACTTATGTTTATTATTCAGGATGAACAATGAATAAACGAGTCAAGTCGGACACGAGGTAAGGGGTTTCTTATCTTACTTTTATTTCCATGAGATTTCCATTATTCTCGACTTATTTATTACTTCTGGTGTATTTTGTAATTATATTTGATTTATATCTATATATATTTTTCATTATTATATTTATATTCATGGTATTCTATTATTCATTTGTTGGTTATTATCTTTTGGTCATACGACATGATTGATTACAATGTAGTAATGGGTTTTAATCTCACTTTTTATTCCTGTGAGATTCAGGCTATGTTTGCCACTATTTCCTTTGGTGTGGTTTATTTACTGACCATTATTTTATTCTTTGTGTAATATAGTTTAATTTATGTGTATTAACATATTAATTTTATGTTCCTCTTTCATGGGGTGTATGATTCGTTAGTTACCAAATCGGTAAAGGAACCTTCCACCCTCCTCTTTTTAAAAGACTTATTTTTTCATGTGTTTTAATTTAAATATTCTTATGTTGGGATATGTACTTCTATATCCTTATTTCTTTAAATTTTATTCCCATGTGATGAGATACCCCTTTTCTCTCATCAACTCATTTTCTGAATTTTTAAGTGATGTTGTTAGGCTGTCAAATTTTCGTAAGGGGTCTTGTTAGCCCAATTTCCATTCTGTGGGTTAATCATCTAATTCTTAATTATGTCATGCTATTATTATATGTGGAATCACTATTTATTTATTTATGTTGTAAATTACACTCCCCTTTTTGTTTATAAACTTTTCATATACAAAATCACTCCATTGATAAATTCTCAAGTCATCGATATGAACTTGGTAAGATTAATTTTAACTCAATTTCTGTTCATTGAATTAAACATCCACGTCATTGGTGTTGTTTTTACATGAATATGTGTGAATTTCCTTTAATTTATTTACACAAAATATCCAATCATACAGAGTGTATTTATATTTTTCAAACATAATTATGTCATTGATTTATCCTTAACCTAAGGATACAGTCTATATAATGGATTTCATCTCAACATACATTCCATTGATACGCCATTGTTGTTATTCACCAATTCACTCTTATATGGTATATATAATATCCTTTGCATATTATATCATCAATCCCTTTTTTCTCATGATATTATAATGTTCTGATTAAATGTTATTCCTCAATATTTTTTATTCATCTGTCTCTCTTTTTGTTAAAAACAATTTAAGTAAAATATCATTTTAAATGATTTCAAAATTTATTCTTCTAAATCATTATCATAAATTTCAATATTTTAAAAATGGTTTTAAGGATTTATTTATATGAACATTAATATTTCCAAATGACAATTCATTTTAAATTTTCAATGTGGTATGGGACACTTTGATTAAAAAATATCATTATTAAATGTTTTAAATGGTTTTTGAAAATGGATGGATAAATAATTGATTATGTTAATATCTTTAAATAATATATTGTGAGAGAAATGTCGAAATTTTATCTTTCCATTATTCTTGTTTATGTGTTATGGCTACATTATGGTTTTTCAGAGTTGTTTACGAATACGGGTTGTTCCGTTATAAACCTAGGGCGGGTGATCCCGAGATAGCTCTCCAATGCCTATGGTAATGTGACAGAGTTAATCATTAATTTTTCTCCTAAGAGATTTAGTAAATATACCATGATGGGTATTCCAACGTAACTCCCTATGTAGCTCTGATAGCTACAATGTATGTATGTTATGTAACCAACAAGTTACCTTTATGATATATTATTTTTGTGTGTTATTCATTAATCTTATGATTTTATGAGGTATGCTATCATTGAAACGTATGGTTACATTGATTCGTATTTGTTGATGGGATATTGTTTTTCCCTTGTTTTCTTACCCTTAATGTGCTTTTTATCATCATACAATGTTTTGAAATGTTTTCACAGGACTTGAAGATGAATAGGGTCAACGATGGGATCACAGAAAATTCATGATATCTAAAACATGGAACTGGAGATGACTTTTTTATGCATTTTTAATTTATGGAAAAAATGGAAACTGAGTATAAGTGTCTACTTTGTACTTATTTTGATATGTAATGTAATAGGTATGGCCTAATTATCTAAAACTCTAATCATGAAAAGATCCTCAATTTGAATTATTTGTTTAATTTAATATCATGTAATGTTTTAAGGTCAGGTCCTTATAGTGTGTATCAGAGGTCAGTTTAGATAATTTTAGAGGTTAGTGTGTTCATTAAGCATAAGTGACATTACCACATTAGTTAGGTTTTTAGAAAGAATCATTGTTTTTTAGATAAAGTTAATGTGTATAGGATAACATGACTAATTACATCTTAGTATTTACCCTCCTCATAATATATTATATTATATTTTTACTGATATACCCACACTGACATTTTTGGTTTTAGTAAATGGCTGGATCTAGCAGGCACAAAAGTAACAGTTGATGTGAAGAAAACTGTGATGGTTTTATATATGAGAAATTGAATGAAATGGGAGCTACAATGAGAACTATTATGGTTATTCTCAGGAAACTATATGTAGTCACGATTGACCACTTGAGACTTGGTGTTTTTTATTAGGCATCGTATATCCCAAAAACAAATCCCTACATAAGTTCAGGTAATAATCATAAATGTATGTATATTCAAAAACCTATGTGCAAAGAAACACAAATAAAAATGGTTCAAAGGTATGGGACAATTCTATTGATGTGGAAATTAAGATCATAATGCAAGAACCTGTCATGGAAAAAAGGTAGCATCCAGTTGACATTAGGAAAGGGAAAGAAGTTCTTTAGAAGGGATCAATTGAATGTTTTAAATGTGGTTTTCATGGTCATTATACAAAAGATGTCGTATGAAGAATGTTCAGGAATGGGATCACCAGGATCATACAAACATATGTTTACCAATACCCAATTCCATTCCAATTTAGGACGAGAGAAACTGACAATGACCAATGAAAGGTATGCATTATTTTGTAACTGATTATTTTGACATTATTGAATCATAGGATATGATTCATGATTTTTTTATAGGAATGAAGTATTTCAGACTATGTAAGAAGATAATGGTTAATGGATCATGAAAAACATTGAATGAGAAGAAAGTAAACATATAAGTGATTCAAGAGTTATGGTAGATTTTATGATGGTGAAATGCTTAAACGTATTAATTCTCTCTTGATGATGGGATTATTTTAGAATACTTAATGTTTTTAAATATGATAAATTTATTATTGGAATAATTATATTTTAATTTGTGGATATAGTAATAAAAAACTATTTGGGTTTATATGATAATTTAATTTAATTCAAACACATGTTAATACATTTTAGGATTCAAAATGAATGTTATTAGATAAAATTTGTGGTTAAAACATTTTATAGTTATTTTTGATTAATTTATCTCATTTTTGGGAATTTTATAAAATTATATAGTTTTTGAAAAATTACAACACGCAGACCGCGTGACAACCCATCGCATCGAACAAAGCTGTGGGAATCGAACCCACAACCAAATTCCTCCTGGGATTTATCACCGACCACTAGACTACGTGAAGTACCTAATTATTATTACTAATTATTATTATCTAGATAATTTTATTAATAAATAATAAGTTTATTTTTGATTATCTATGTAAATTATTAACCTATCATGGATAATATGTGATTAGGTTAATTACTTTTCAATATGAGACTTTAAGAGTGACTGATATAATTTATAGATAAATGTTGATATTTATCTTGGAAGACTATGTGATTAAATCCTTCTGAGAATTGGGTTTCAATCATAGATTTAATTTCATTTTATAATTTTATGAACATATTTTTGTTGAATGATATTTTTTAAAATTTGGGCATTGTTTGACAAATTATGGAGATTAAGAGTAGTTTTTCTTTTTGTAAAAGATTATACTTTTTAAGGATTATCTAATCTTGTAGTAACATTTTTGGTTTTGATTAATGTCTAATGATGTGGGAAATATATATTTTATCATTTTGGATTAGGTGATTCCGTGTAAGTTGATTATTGCGCTTTTAATGTGAACAAGTCATCCGGAATACTTATCGTTTAGAGAAAATATGAGTTTGTGGTAGAAATATTGTAAAGGATGAAAGTCTACATGAAATGTAAGTATGTTTCCATATGTTATTATTCATGATCTTAAATAAATTCATTATCTTTATGAAAAAGTAAAAAAAACAAAAACATTTTCTGTTTACTTTTCTTACAGGTCAAATCAAAGACGGTTTAACCTATAACTAGTTTGATATTTTCTTATGGTTAAATTTTTCTTAATCATGTTTTCTATCACTCTCCATTAGAACTTGATGGTTTGTTTTCTTTTCCATAATCTTGTTTTCCTTGAATCCTTGTATATTTTTTCTCAAGAATCCTTTTTTTCTTTTCTTTCTTTCCTTTAATGTGATAGTTTTATTGACTATTTTTATATATGAGACTTTTTTATGTTTCTGTGCCCAATTTTATAATTGATAGAATGCAATTTCCAAAAGGGGGGAAGGTTGTAACATCCCAGGTAAATAAAGAATATTAAATTTTCATATTAATTAATATTTTTCAATTAAATATTAATTTTACTTTAAAGGGGATGCAATGTATGATAGCCTAATCAACTCATAGAAACAGGTTTTTTTGAACTTTTATGTTGCACACAATGTTGAGTTATATAGAAAAATAATATAATATTGTTATTATTTTCAATGGTTATTAATGCCTACCCGTTGTATTTGTGGGAATGAACAGAAATAACCAAAATATGATTATACATTTTTGTTAAATGACTTTAGCTGTATTCAATAAATTTTTGATGCATAAAATAAGAATAAATAATATCTTAAGTATGAAATACTCTAATATTCTTTAAAAGGTCGTTTTACCACCTTTTGATGGACAACCATTTTTAAATCTAGTTTTTGTCACTTTTATATATTATATTTGAAAAAATAATGGTTTTTTTATAATCGGGGAATCAAAATTTACGTTGGATGAAACTTTGTTATTTTTCTGATAAAGTTCATTTTTAATAAATAATGAAAATACTGTTCTTTAATTCAATGCTACCATTTAATATAATTAATTTATATTGTTATATTTTCTTTTTTATTAGTTTTAAAGTGTAATTAGATTAATTTTTATAATTTAATCTAAATTTGGTTATTGGAAGTAATATCACTTTTAAATTTGACATAAACAAGTGTAAATATTTTTATAGTTATTATTTCTAAAAAACATGCTTTTGTTTTGACGGTGGGAATTAATTTTAAATTAATTTCTGCCACTTCTATTTTTTGAGTTTGGAAAAATGGATTCCATATTTGGAATCATGAGGTAAAAATTTAAATTTTCTAAATATGTAAATATTGTTTTTAGACATTATGAATATTATTTCGGTAAATATTTTATTTACAAAGGTTAAACGGTAAATATCTGGTAAATAAGGGTAAAAAATAATATTATAAAAAAACTAAATCACTCTAACTTGTGTCTTAATCCAATTGGTTCATACATTTCTCACCAAGGGAATCCTTGGGACGGTTTTGGGACCCCATGGAGCCACATGGGAGTGATAATGACACTATATTTTAATTAAAATAAAGTAAAGACAAAAATGATATAAACAAATATCTTTTAGTAAATCAATTTTTACTTGGGGTTATATAAGTTATATTTTCAACTAAAAATATTCATTTGAAATATAAAAAGATTTAGTATATCATTGTATTTATTTTATTATTTTTAGAAATCAAATAAATAAAACATTTTTTAAACAATAATGATGTAGTGTTTACCTCAATATATAATGCTTTGTATAAAAAAGATTATAAAAATTAAAACAATATCCAAAACCTATCCAATTCTTATTTTATGATTTTATTTTTAAGAAGAGTCATATTATCTTCAACATTAATGAGTTTTGGACCTTTTTGGACAAAATATATGTTTATAATAAAATAATATTTTCAAACATTCTTAAAAGTGCCCCTCCTCCCCCTTACAAAAGACCTCACTTATTACTCATTCCTAACACATAAAAATCACCTTAGATCATCCAAAATATTCCCATTTAATCTCCCGACATCCTTATCTTCCTTCTAGAATCCATACCTCATATATAAGGCACTCCATGTAATCCTTTTCGTTAAAACCAATGGGAGTTACCCGATTTTACGGTAAAGTTTCCTCTTAAGTCCATTTATTATATTTTAAAAATCCAACACCATAAAATCTTCTTATTATTTTCTTTTATAACAAAAAAATTATCATCAATATAACAGGTTGTTTTTAAGAGATGTTATTTAAATATAGTTACAAACACCTCCATCTAATAGGTAAAGAACATACAATTTCTGTGGATGACGAACTACTACCTCATGAAAAAATGATTGTTCAAATATCTAAAATATCATATCATGGTTTTCATTATGATGATACTATATTTATATATGATATATATTATTTTTATGTTTTCTTTATGCTTCTGTATTTTCCATTTATATCGTACCCTTATGTTTTCTATTATGGGTATACACGATAATTTAATTTGAGGAGGTACAGACTACCGCCCCCTGAAAGTGATATAACTCATTCATACCATATGTGGGATGTATAAAGGATGGAGTTAATGAAATTATATAACATGTTATACTGTAATTGTAATATAACTATGTATCATTAATTTTTCATTCAATTAAAATACAAAATAGAAATGAAAGTAGCGTTCATGCATACGTACGGCTTTCACTCTCAATGAACAGTGCATTGAATTTCTTATCACCAAATGTTATGCACTATTATAAATATATATATGATATATATTATATATATGATATATAAATAATTACTATCATTCTGTAGATCATGGAATTTTGACCACATGGAAAAATTGTAACTATAACTAGTTCATTTTTGACTCAAGTTGCGAACATCAAAAAAATGTCTAATATGAACTCAAATAATTATCTAATTGTTATAGAAAGATAATCATTGATATAAAAGGAATAATAAACTTGAAATAGGTTCTTAATAATGTATAAATTAACTTATTTGTATTATTCCTGAAGAACAAGGAACAAATGAGTCAAGTCGGACATGAGGTAAGGGATTTCTTATCTCACTTTTAATTTCGTGAGATTTCCATTCTTCGGCCCTTATTTATTGCATGTGGTGTATTGTGTAATGTCATAAGATATATATATTATCATTTTTATCTTTATATTCATGTTATTCTATGATTCATCTAGTGGTTATTAACTTTTGGTCAAATGACTCGATTGATTACAACGTGGTAATGGGTTTTACTTTCACTTTTTTTTTCATGTTAGATTCATGCTATGTTTCCCACTGTTTCTTTTTGTGTGGTGTATTTATTATCCATGATTGTATTATTTGTGTAATATAATTTAAATTATGGGTATTTACATTTTCATTGTATTATCCTTCCTTTATGAGGTGTATGTTTCATATGTTACCGAATTGGTAAAGGAACCATTCACCCTCCTATTTTTAAAAGACTTTGTTTTGTTATGTATTTTAATCTACATATTCTTATGATGGGATATGTTCTCATATATCCTTAATTATTTCAATTATATTTCCAAGTGATGATATACCCTTTTTTCTATCATCAATTTATTTTCTGAATTTTAATGTGACACCGTTAGGCTGTCAAATTTTTGTAAGGGAACATCTTAACCAAATTTCCGTCCCTTGGGATAATCATCTAATTCTTAATTATTCCATGATATGATTATGTGTGGAATAGATATTTATTTATTTATGTTTTAATTTAAAATCCCCTTGGTGTTTATATAATTTTGATACACCAAATCACTTCATTGCTGAATTCTTAAGTCATCGATATGAACTTGATAAGAGTAATTTTAACTAAATTTCTATTTATCGAGTTAAACATAAAAGTAATTGGTGTTGTTTTTACAGGATTATGTGGGAATGTCATATGGTTTATTTACAGTGAATATAAAATAATATTTTGTTTATTTATATTTCTCACACATAATTATGTCATTGATTTATCCTTACTTAAGGGTACAATCATTATAATGGATTTCATCTGCACTTACATTCTATTGATACTTCATTGTCGTAATTCAAAACTTCACTCTTATATGGTGTATATACTGTCCATTTTCATATTATATCTTCAATACATTTATTCTCATGATATTATAAAGTTATTATTAAATTCTATTCTACAATTATTTTTATTCCAGCATCTCTCATTTTGTTAAAAACATTTTAACTGAACTATCATTTTAAATCTTTTAATTATTTATTCTTATAAATATTTATCATTAATGTCCATGTTTTAAAAATGGTTTTATGAATTTATTTTTATGTACATTAATTTTTTCAAATGATAATTCATTTAATAGTTTCAAAGTGCTATGAGACACTTTCATTCAAAAATCTTTCTATTAAATGTATTAAATAGTTTCTAAAATGGTTTGAAAAAGAATTGATTATGTTAATATCTTGAAATAATATATTGTGAGAGCAATGTGGAAATGTTATCTTTCCTTTATGCTAGTTTTATGTGTTATGACTAAGTCATTGTTCTTTGACATTGTTTACGAATATGGGTGGTTCAGTGATAAAAATAGGGCGGGTGAGCCCGAGATAGCTCTATGATTCATTGGGTAACGTGACAGAGGTAAACATTAATGTTTCTCAAAAGTGATTTAGGCAGTATACTATGATGGGTATTACAATGTAACTCCCTATTTTGCTGTGATAACTACAATGTAAGTATGTTATGTATGCCAAAAATTACCTTTATTATTTATGATTTCTATGAGTTATTTACAAATCTTATGATTTCATGAGGTATGTCATGATTGAAATGTATGGTTTCATTGATTTGTATTTATTAATGGGATAATTTTTTATTTTTTTGTTCTTTTAACATTACTATGCTTTTTATGATCATCCCATGTTTTGAAATGTTTTCCACAAGACTTAAAAATGAATAGAGTCAAGGATGGGATCAAGGAAAAGTCATGATGACTAAAACATGGAACTAGGGAAGACTTTTTTAAGTGTTTTTATTTTATGAAAAATGGAAACTTAGTAGAAGTGTCTACTTTGTCATTTTGTTGAGCTTTAATGTAATATTTATGGCATAATTCTGTAAAACTCTAAACCTGAAAAGATCCTCAATTTGAATTATTTGTTTAATTGATGTTTACGTAATGTTATAAGGTCAGGTCCTTATAGTTGGTATCAGAGGTTGGTTTAGATAACTTTATACATTATGGTTCTCTTTAAGAATAAGTTACGTTACCATAATGGTTAGGATTTTAGAAACTATTATAGTTATTTAATATAATGTTAATGAGTTTAAGATAACTTGAATTTGTATAACATAATACTTACCCACCTCATAAGATATTATTTGATGATTTTACTGATATAATCGCAATGACATTTTTGGTTTTGTTAAATGGCTAAATCTAGAAGGCACCAAAGTAAAAGTGGATGTGTAGAAAACTATGAATGTTTTCTGAATGATCAATTTAATGAATTGGGAGATGAAATGAGAACTTTTTTGGTTATTCTCAAACCACTATTTTGAGTCATGATTGACCACCGGAACCATGGTGATTTTTATAAGGCATCATATATGAGAGAAACAAATCCCCATGGAAGTTCAGGTAATAATCATAAAGATAAGTATATTTAAAAATCTTTTGTGACAAGGATTTTGAAAGAAACACATAGGAAAATGTTTCAAATGGATTGGAATATTCTATAGATGTGGAAATGAAGGGAATAAAGATATAACCATCCATGGAAAAATAAAGCATCTAGTTGACTATAGGAAAGAGAAATATGTTCTTTCTGAGGGATCAAATAAATGTTTTAAATCTGGTGTGCATGGTCATTATACAAAAAAATGTCATACGAAGAAGGTTCTGGAATAAGATCACCAGGATCAAACAAATATATGTTTACCAATACATAATGCTACTCCAATTGTGGATGAAGAAAACTGAAAATGACCAATGAAAGGTATGGATTATTTCTTAATTGATGTTTTGACATTATTGAATCGTAGGATATGACTCTTGTTTTTTTTAGTAATGAATTATTTTAAAATATGTCGGAAAATAATGGTTAACGGATCATGAAGAACTTTGAATGAGTGTGAAGTCAACATATAATGGATTCAAGAGTTATGGTATATTTTATTATGGTGAAATTTTTAAATGTACTAATACTCTTTTAATGATGGGGTTACATTAGAAGATTTTTATTGTATGTGTATCCATGGAGTTTGATATTTGAAAATTTTATTCAAGGAATAATTATATTTTATTTTGTGGACATAGTTATAAAGAACCATTTGTGTTTATATGATCCTTGAATATGAGGAAGATACAGGTTAACAAATTTTTGGATGCAAAATTAAAGTAATTAGATAAAAATTGTGGTTAAAATATGTTATGGATATTTTTTAGAAATTTATCTCATTTTTTGGATTGTTATAAAATTATATAGTTTTTGAAAATGTACAACATGTAGGCCACATGACAACCCGTCATGTTGGACAAAGCTACGGGAATCGAACCCATCACCAAAGTGCGACTGGGATTTATCGCCTACCACTAGACTACGTGAAGTCCCTAGTATATATGAGTAATTCATATTAATTAAATGGTTTAATGAATCAAGAATAATTTGATTTTGGGTTATCTATGGAAATGATTAACCTATCATGGATAATATATGATTAGCTTAATTACATTTCAATATTATATTTTAAGAGTAACTGTTGTTATTTGGAGACAACTGGTAAGATTTATCTTGGAAGACAATGTGATTAAATCCTTTTGAAATTTGGGTTTCAATATTAGTTTGGATTAAATTGAATAATTTTATGTAAAAATATTTATTGAATGGTCTTTGTTGAGCTTTGGGTATCCGTAGACAAATTTTGGTGATTAAGAGTAGTTTTTATTTTCGTAAAAGATTATCATTTTTTAGGATTATCTAATCTTGTACTAACCTTTTTGGTTTTGTTTAATGTTTAAAGACATGGGAAATATATAGTTCATCTATTTTGGATTATGTGATTTTCTAAAATCTTATTATATCACTTTTAATGTGAACAAGTCATCCTGAATACTCATCATTTGGAGAAAAAATGAGTTTGTGTTAGAAATATATTAAAGGATGGAAGACGGCATGAAAAGTAATAATGTTTCCTTAGTTTCTTATTCAAGATCTTAAATAAATTTATAATCATTATGAAAAGGATCTTAAAAAAAATTCTTCCAGTTAATTTTCTTACTGGGGAAATCAAATACCGTTTAACCCATCACAAGTTGGTGATTTTTTGTGGTTAACTTTATCCTAATCATGTTTTCTATCACTCTCCATCAGAACATGATGGTTTTTCTCACCTCAAAATCCATGTTTTCATGGAATAATAGTAATTTTTATCTTGGAAAACCTTTTTTATTTTCATTATTTCTTTTATAGAGATATTTTTATTGACACTATTTCTATATTGGACTTTTATTGATGTTTCTGTGCCCAATTTTATAATTGCGAGGACGCAATCCTCAAAAGGGGGAAGGGTGTAACATCCTAGGTAAATAAAAAATATTAAATTTTCATTTTTATTAATATTTATGAATTAAATATTAATTTTACTTTAATGGTTTTCTTTTTATAATATCATACTCAACTCACAACAACATGTTTATTTGAAATTTTAATGTTCCACACAACGTTGAGTTATACCGAAAAATATTATAATATTATTATAATTTTATATAGTAGTTAATGCCTAGTAGTTGTATTGGTGGGAATGAAAATTACTAACTGAAATATTATTATGAATGTTGGTTGAATGAACTTACATTTATCCAGTAAATTTTTGAGGCTTAAAATAATTATGAATCATATCATAAGCATGAAATACTATAATTTTCTGTAAAAGGTCATTTTAACTCTGTTTGATAGAAAACCCTTTTTAAATCTATTTTTTCGCTTTTATATGGTATATTTGAAAAAAAAATCTTATTTAGAATTGGGACATCAAAATTTACTTTGGATAAAATTTATATATATTTCTGATAAAGTTCATTTTTTAATGAATAGTGAAAAATACTGTATTTTAATTCAAAACTACCTTTTAATCTAATTTATTTACATGGTTATATTATATTTATAATTGGTTTTAAAGTGTAATTAGATTATTTTTTTATCATTTAATCCAATTTTGGTCATTGAAAATAAATTCACTTTGTTAAAGGACATAAACAAGTGTCAATCTTTTGATAGTTATTATTTAACAAAAACACTCTTTTGTTTTGACGACAAGAATTAATTTTGAATTAATTTATGAAAAATCTATGTATTTAAATTGAAAAAAGGTATTAAATATTTGGAATCATTAGTTTCAAATTGTGTAAATAGGAATATTTTTTTAGACATTATGAATATTTACTTTGGTAAATACTTTATTTACCATAGTTAAAGGGTAAATCTGGTAAATTATGGTAATAAATATTATTATTGTAATATCAAAGTAACCTAAATGTGTATTTATCCAATTTTTTGAAATATTTATGACCAAGGTCATCCTTTATTCAATTTTGGGACACCATGGAGCCACATGGGAGTGATAATGACACTTTATTTTAATTAACATAAAGTAAAGGCAAAAATGACATAAAAAATATCTTTTAGTAAATAAATAATTACATGGGGTTATATAAGTTATATTTTATACTATAAATATTAATTGGAAATATAAAATGATTTCCTACATCATGGTATTTTCCTTATAATTTTTTGACATCAAATAAATAAAATTATTTATGACACAATAATGATGTCGTGTGTACCTCATTAATGAATGATTTAAATAAATAATATTATAAATATTAAAAAAATATCCAAACCCTATCTAATTATTATTGGATGATTTTATTTCGATCATGAGTCATCTTATCTTCAACTTTAATGAGTTTCTGACATTTTGAAACCAAATATAAATGTATAATAAAATAATATTTTCAAACATTCCTTAAAGATCCCCTCCTCCCCCTTATAAAAATCCCTCATTTCTAACCCATTACTCACACCTCCAAAGCCCATTGGCTCATCAAACCTCTGTCCAATTAAGATCCCTACATCACTATATTCTTCCTAGAATCATGACTGTAGTTAGATGGCACTTCATGTAATCCTTTTGGTTCAAACCAAACGGGGTTACCTAATTTTAAGGTAACGTTTTCTCTTATGTTCATTTAATTTATTTTACTTATCCAACCCCCTAAACTCTTTTTATTATTTTATTTTATAAAAAAACCATTATCTTCAATATACTAGGTTATTTTTATGATATGTATTCAAAATAAACCTACACACACTTCCTTCTAATGGGTATTGAAAATACAGTTTCTGTGGATGGAGAAGTACTGCATCACGAAACTATGATTGTTCAAATACCTCCCACTGCATCTCATGGTGGCCATTATGATGGTACTGTATTTATATATGAAATAAATTATGTTTATTTTTTCTTTATTCTTCTTTATTTTCCATTTATATCATACCTTTATGGTATCCATTATGGTTAAACTTGATAATTTCATTTGAGGAAGTGCGGACTACTGCCCCCTCAATGTGATATGATTTGTTCATACCATACGTTGGACGTATAAAGGATGAAGTTAATGAAATTATATATGATATTATACTGGAATTATAATATTACTATATATCATTTTGTTTTCATTCCATTAAAATAAGAAATAGAAATGAAAGTGTTGTTTGTGCGTACGTACGCCTTACCATCTCCATGAACGGGGAATTTCATTTCTTATCTCCAAATGTTATGTAATGTTATAAATACATATATATTATATATATGATATATATTATATCTAAATCATGTATATAATTTTTGAGATAATGTAAATTTTAGCATGATTGTATTATTTGTGTAATATAATTTAATTTGTGGGTATTTACATCTTCATTGTATGATTCTTCCTTCATTAGGTGTATGTTTCATAAGATACCAAATCAGTAAAGGAACCTTTCATCATCCACTTCTTCAAATAATTCTTTTGGTTATGTCTTTTAATTTACATATTCTTATATTGGGATACATTCTTATGTATCCTAATTTATGTAAATTTTTTGTCCACGTGATGAGATACCCTTTTTTATCTCATCATCTAATTTTTTGAATTTTAAAGTGACGTCATTAGGCTGTCGAATTTTTATAAGTGATCTTTTTAACCCAATTTCCATTCCTTGGGTTAATCTTATAATTCAAAATTATGTCAGGTTATGATTATGTATGAAATCAATGTTTATTTATTTATGTTTTGATTTCCACTCCACTTTGTGTGCATATACTTTTGATACACATAATCACTCCATTGATAAATTCTCAATTCCTCGATATGAACTTGATAAGAGTAATTTTAACTCAATTTCTATTCAATGAGTTTAAAATCCAAGTCATTGGGGTTTTTTTTACACGAATATGTGTGAATTTTCTCAGATTGATTTACTCTGAATATCCAATCATATTGAGTGTATTTATATTTTTCACACAGAATTATGTCATTGATTTATCCTCAACCTAAGGATACGGTCTTTATAAGGGATTTCTTCTCCACTTAAATTCCATTGAAACTTCTTTGTTTTTATTCACCAATTAACTCTTATATGGTGTATATACTGTCATTTGTCATTTTATATCATGAGTCCCTTTATTTTCATGATATTATAAAGTTCTGATTAAATGTTATCCCTCGATTATTTGTATTCAAGTGTCTCTTATTTTGTTAAAAACTCATTAACTAAAATATAATTTTAAATTATTTAATGATTTATTGTTCAAAATCATTATCATTAATGTCCATGTTTAAAAAAATGGTTATATGTATTTATTTATCTGTACATTAATGTTTTCAAATGATAATTCACATAAATGTTTCAAAGTGGTATGGGACACTTTGATTCAAAAATCTCATTATTAAATGTTTTAATTTGTTTTTTGAAAATGTTTTGATAATGAATTGATTATGTTAATGTCTTGAAATAATATATTGTGAGATAAATGTGGAAATTTTATCTTTCATGTATGCTTGTGTTTTGTGTTATGAATGCATTATGGTTCTTTGGCATTATTTATGAATATGGGTGATTTCATGATAATCCTATGGTGGGTGAGCCTGGGATTGCTCTCCAATGCATTGGGTAATGTGACAAAGGTAAACATTAATGCTTCTAATAAGATATTTTGGGAATATAATGTGATGGTTATTATAATGTAACTCCCTATGTAGTTGTGATAACTAAAATGTAAGTGTGTTATGTATGCCACAAGTTACCTTTATGATTTATGATTTTTTTTGTTATTCATAAATATTATGATTTCACGTGGAGTGTTATGATTGAAAAGTATGGTTTCATTGATGTGTAATTGTTGATGGGATAATGATTTCTTTCTTTTTTTTACCCTTTTTAGATTTTTATTCTTCTCCCGTGTTTTGAAATGTTTTTCACATGACTTAATGATGAATAGGGTAAAGGATGGGATTAAGGAAAAGCCATGTTGTCTAAAACATGGAACTATACATGACTTATTTTAATAGTTTTTATTTGATTAATAAAATGTAAACGGGGTATAAGTGTCTACTTCATAATTTTTTTGAGGTTTAATGTAATAGTTGTTCCCTAATTCTCTAAAACTCTAATCCTGAAAAGATCATCAATGTGAATTATTCTTTTAATTCTAGATTATGTAATGTTTTATGGTTGGGTCCTTATATATAATTAACCTTTTGAATTATCAAGTGAAAGCTATTATTATAATAGAATTCTTAAAAATGAAGTATTTTATTCTAAGAAAAATTTCTATATTGCTAACATGATCTTAGAATATCCCACAAGATCTAAATTTCCTTTATGAATATTACATACATTATTTTTTATCACTATATATATCTTTTTTACCTTGAAAATATTTTAATTAAGAGATGGTTGAACACCATTTTATGTAATACACTGTTTCTTAATTCCTTCAATAATTCATGGTCTATAAAATTAAAATACATCAATAATGGATTTCTTTATCCATGTCATAGATAAGATAACTAGATCCTTTTGACTAAAATCATTATCCACCTTTTTCATTTTATCTTGTTGGTAATCTATTGAGTTTTCATAATCACTAATCAATTATAACCATATTATTGGGTTTATATTCTACTCTTTCTTTGTGAATGAATACATTAATAATTTATTATTAGTTATATATATCATTCCACGCTCTATAAAGATAATTACTTCATGTATTCAATTACAATATTACAATTGATAACTCTAGGTCATTGTTATAGTAGTTATACTTATTATACATCATTTGGAAAGAGGAATAATATATCACCAAAACATTTATTATATGAGACCATCCCAATAAATTGAACAGTGAATCACAATAAATCCTAAAATTTTATCAATAATATGGTAGTGTCAATATATGGTCATTGAATACCTATCGTTTCAAATCTACGAAATATTCATCACATGCTTCTATAAAATGGAAGTTGAATCTTTTTAGAGATAAAATGGTGGGTGTATTAGATATTCCTAAAAAATTAATCATAAATAGTAATTATTATACTATTATAAAAGGAATATACAGATCCAATTCATATTTATTCTTCTATGATAATGTTTAATAACATCCATTTTGATAGATCCACTGATATACCCGATCTTGAGATTGTATTACTGAAACAATGTAACATTATATTGATAAAATTCAATTATAGTATGTTTCCCATACATCATATCCTTACATATTTTCATTAGTAAAATACACATGTGATCAACATTATATTACATTATCTTAAAATGTATAATAATAGCCACTATAAATACTACCAAAAATTTATCAATGTAATCATCAATACCACAATTCCATAAGTCCGTGATGATTTTTTTATCAAAAATACCAAAGTGGTTCACTATAAATTCGTAAATTCAAGTCCTCAAATGAAATTTTTACTGGTTTATAAATTTAGTTTTCGAAATCTCTTTATAGTAACCATATTGATGATCAATCATGGAAAAAACAATCATTATAATTGATTGATGAAGTCATCAATACAGGGAAAATGATTCTTATTCATGATGGGGATTTTCTCAGTATACTCATAATATATAAAATGTTTTATTGATCTAACCATAGATAAAAAAGCGTTTGTATACTCCCAATGGTGATGAACATGGATGATAGTATGCCTAATCATTATTCTCTAATAGTTTCATCTTTTATTGTGGAAACTCAATTGGGGAATTTCTATATTGTTTCTTTTTAATACTGTAGAACCTTCTATGATTTCTATTGAAAACTTAAAATCTAGATTTGATGAGAGGATATGAAACTAGTTGTCATAGAAACCAAAAAACTCCAAAAAAGAAATTTATTATATTTTGAGATCCTCCCCATACATATGAGATAAATAACTACATTGAATTTGTTTTACGGCCTATACAAGGGATGTATTTTTCATTAAATGTTCTTTTATATCCTCACACTGATAAATGATCAGATATTGGATCAACATAACAAATTTGGATTTTTATCCTAGGAAATTGATATGGGATTAATAAAAAGAAAACATATTTATGCCCATAATAACTTCAAATAAAACTAAATAGATAATAACCTGATATGTACGAAATACATTCCCACAAAAAACAATTGATGAATGTTAATAGACTATGGGTGTTATTATCATTAAGTATAGAGTGTTCACGACTAAATCAATATCTAATAATTTATTTTGATATTTCAATCCATTAAAAATAGATTTATATATAAAATAATTAGTAGATAATTTGAAAAATAAGCCCTTAATAGTTATAGAGTTGAAAATAAGTACAGATTTCTCATCATTATTATCATACGTGCATCATAAATAGATATTTATTGACAATTCCCATTGTTTTTTTCATAAGAAGCTGCAAATATCAACCAGCATCATTGGACTTTGAATTTAATAATTTTTTTCATAATTCCCATAATCGTTGTATTGGATATGTTAGAGTGTTAGTGGTATATTATATTATCATATTCCACAACTATCTAACATCATCATATCCCTCTAGTATTCAATATCTCGATAACTGTCCAATATATATGTAATTAAATCACTAATCCCCATTAGACATTTTCCTACATGTCTCTTTCCACACACTTGTCATATATGATGAGTCATCACATATCATTAATAGTTTTTTTATGTTTTCTTTTAATTGACTATTTCTTTTCTTATCAAAAATATGAGATTGATTGGTAAAACCAATATATATTCCATATATGGGTGAATATCTAGTGATGTAGATATAGATATTTAATTCTCTTAAGTGTAATTTCACATAATGTCATGGTTTATTATTTTAATTAATATATCAATATTACCTTTTGGTTCAATGATAAGACCGGAAGCATGGATCATTTCTGTTGTAAAATTTACCTCATATTTACCAATGGGTTCATTATCATTCTCCATTATATCAATAAATTTCCCACATTAAATAATAAATTATAAAAAAAATTAATTATTAAAAAAACATCATTCTAATTTTATCAAATTGAATATATTAAATTTGATTCTTTTTCCAATAATTCATGAATATAACCTACAAGTGAATTTCATATCCATCCAATTGATAGAAACCCAAAATAAAATTTATATTTCCCGAGTACTAGAAATTGAAAATACAATGATTGTGGTATTAATACATTACTCGAAAATTAGATAATAATGTGACCCATAGATACAATTTGGTTGTTTCCCCATTATGGACTCAATAAAATGTTTTTCCCTACATTGATCATTTGGGAGATCAGTATGATTCATAGATTGAGAATATTTTTTACAAAACATATTAACATCATGTATTCCATCACACGTAATATTCTATTTCACATATGAAACAGCATGGGATTTTTTAGCACATTGAACATTAGATATATTACTTCTTGTTTCATCCAATTCCTAAATCCCAAAAAATTCTTTTAGAAAAAATAATCATTCTATGAAGGAATAAAGTAGTTAAAATAATTTATAAGATATCTAAATAATGAACCTTTATATTAAATATATGAAACCTTATGATTGGCCATGTTTATAAATTTTCATTATATATTCAACTCCATAGAATAGTTCCTAATGAAAATTTTATTTATCAAATTAATATACACCCATGATTTCCTAGACATGGGTGCAATATTAGACGCACTCGTTGTGTACTGGTGAGGATTGACTTTACACACAATTTTCCCTATTTGGATTTATTAGCCCTTACATCATATGTTCGAAATCAATCAATAATTTCTAGTATCCATATAGAGATGTATTTTATAAGAAATAAGACTGATTTCTCAATTATACCTTGTGATGTTCTCCTTTAAGATGGCTTATTGTAAGGGTTTATAGTAAGTTGTTGTCATCCTATAATCCAAAAATAATGGAATTATTTTATAATACACACTTAGGTGACCCAAAAATTCCTAATATAAAGATAAATTTTTATTAGAAAAATATTCAGTACATATCCTTATTATCCATGAAAAACAAGAATGGTTCAACCTCTATTGAAACATGGATTAAAAAAATTTGTACATAGGTGGCATATATCTTCCCTCACATACTTCTTCACTGCTATTGAAATTATTACGCATATCATACACAAAACCATTCTTCATGTACTATGGAAAAGGAAACATAATAGATGGTTATATTATTTTCTTATCTAGGGTAAACATGGGAGAAAGCAATGAAAATTTATAAAATACAGTAGAATAAGAGTATGATAACATGAGTGTAACATTTGAAAAACATACCTAGTAATTAATATATCATAATAATTGATCTTGGAGTAAATCATATCAGGTCATGATGAATAAATCAATATGGAATAAATTAACATGACAAATCAAGGAATTACATTGGCATAATATCATATCCTAAAAGTGTATTACAATATGTGGTGGATCATAATAATAGAAATAATATATCAAACGTCCCACCAAGATACCTTTAACATGTCAAACTTAAAATTTCCACATGAGTACCATATTTGATTGTAAAATTACCTCATTTATTCCATCATTTTTTGCATGGGATAAAATTATGTATCCCATTGCACCTCATAAAACCATTAATATTTTCTAAATCTATTTATGTCTACAATGGGCTTGCCAGTAAAATATTCATAATATATTCATTGGTATGATATATTTTCATGAAAAAATTTATCATTCTATTATAACATAATATAGGGAATTTAAATAGGATTCATCAATATTTCAATATCATGATCATAAAATATTTAGAAAAACAAATGAGGATTTTTTTCTTAGAATCATATCACATTGAGGAATAAGTAACATAAAATGATGTTATAGTAAATGATAATGACATTTTAAATATTTTTTGAAAATTTAATATAGAAAATTATCTAATCACAATGACATCAGTATTTTAAAATTGCAAATATCCAAAATATTAATCAACCAATTTTCATTGAAAGGATGAGTGGAATTCTGTGAATGAATATTCCAATCAATGTGAAGTCCATTCTTTGGGAAAACGATCCTCATTTAAAAAATTATAATAATATTTATGTTAACATTAATTTATATAAATTTAAACAATGTTACATGTATTTAATTATTCATTGGAAAATAATAGAGACAAACCTAAAAATATTTTATTGAAAATGTATACTTTAATGTAAAATATTCCTGATCAAAGAAAAAAGGGTCGGTTTTATATAAAAACATCCATCCATTCCTGTGAATTCATATATAGAGTAAAATTAAAATCAAACAAAAAATATCAATGAATAAACAAATTAAAATGATACATTTATTTGTGATATAATAATTATATAATTTCATCATCATAAATTTATCCATAAATACTCATGGTAAAAATGATATCATAAAATAAAACCCTTTACTCAACTCCCTCTTGCATCGAATATTCAATAAACACCATTATAATAAAAATAAATTTTTATAATTCTATAAAGCACATATTAAAACCTATAAAGAAATATGTGTACCACTTATAAAACATCAACACCCATTTACGGATAATTCTTTATTAAATAAATCATTACAGGGTGTGGAATGAATCTTTTATAAAATAAAATTTGGTTCGATGATTTCAGTTCGTACTTGTTTATCTTGGTTCCATAATTTACCAATTGATAATAATGTTATAAATATCAAATATAATCATTATATAAATATTTGGAACCTTCCATAAAATTTATTTATATAATATTAAATTACATCATTCATGGATATGGTAGTATATATGTATTCATGAACATTGAATTATATTTCTAATGAACTTAATGAAGCCAATTTAAATAATATTTTTCATTATAGATTCATAATAAAATAATAAATATCTTTTAAAACTATATATTTTAAATTTATTATTATAACTATAAGTGTGATTCGAGGATGAAAAACAAGTCATATAACTATTTGTAGTGGAAACACACATTTATAAATGGGTGATATTCTCATGTCACATCTGCTGCAAAACAGGATAAAAATAATCATTTTCATCTTATTAATAACATACAGGAATAATTTTTTATATTTAATTCTTCATGTTATGTTAGATAAAATAGGTTTATAGAATATGGAAGAAAAAATAAAATTGAATGAGACAGGTTATGATTTATACCACTTATTTGAGTTTCCACCGTTTGATTACACCTGATGAAATGATAAAATGGTTTAGGATAATGTAAGAACCCATATAATTAAAAGAATGAATATCATATGAAAATATATTTCAGATTCAATTTGAAAAAATTTAATCATCTGGTTCTTATAAATGATGGTTTTTTCTTAAAATTACTATGTGTTATAATATGTTATATATTATTATAAAAAAAAATCACATAGTTGAGATGAAAAATAATTATTTGATTATTGAAACAAGGATTCATTAATTATAAATTAATCCGCTTAAAATTATAAATATTACATAGGGTAAAAATATAAAATACTAAAACTAAAGTGGAAAAATTTGTATCACCCCAAACTTCTAAAATCAATGCTCCAACAAACAAAATTATAATAAAGAAATTAAATATTTAAAAAAATGTAAATTTTTGAAGATGGGAATGTAGAACCCAGAATGAAATTGAGGATAAAAATGAATTGATGAATAAATTATTATTTATAGGAGGTAATGTTACCATTGTCATAGTAACTTGATCATTGCGAACGACACTCTGCCCATCGGAATATTATTTTTTAAATAAAGATAATACAAAATAATAAAAATTTAATTTATCTCATTGAATTTATGTGAATATAATTTTATTTATTCCATAATATAAATATCATGATTAAAAAAATAATATCAAGCACATTTTTAATTAAAATTATTTTAAGGTATTTTTGAGAAAAAAAAACATTGATATTAAAAATTAAAATAATCTGTTTTAGAAAATTATCTTTGCAAAAATATTGTCATTATATATATATACACACATTAAAATATTAAATGTTTTACTTTTTTTATTAATTATCATAAATTAAATAATTTTCGGGTGAATAGTAAAATTACACTTTTTGTAACAATTTTATTTCAACATAAATCATTCATTATGTAATAATGAATTAATCATTTATAGAAAACATGGTTTGACCGAAATCATATATACATTGATTAATTATTAAATTATATAATTTTTTTTCAAAACCATGATTTAATTTTACATAAATCAAATGTCTAAAGTATTAAATTAAAATCATAATTTGTAATTATTCCACTATCATTTCTAATAAACTATTAAATTCGAGCAATAAATTTTTTATCATTTTAAAAAAATTATACATTATAGATTTATAATTAATTATTCTCAAAATATAACAATTATAATGTTTTCATTGGAAAAATTATTTTATACAATATTTTACCTCAAAAACCCCCACTCCTCCTGTTTAAGTAACCCCTCTTCCTTCCATTTGAAACCTACTCCGACCTCACCTAAAAAATATAAATATATTTTTTAATACTACATCATAGACTATAATCACCATTATTAATGTTTCAAATTTAACCAACTCCATTCATCAAGGAATTACGGTGTCGTGCAATAAAACCATAAATGAAAAAATGATCTTTTTCTCATAAAATATTATCTCATAATCCACCTCTTATATTTTTACTCAATTCTATAAAAAAATATATTCTATGATTAATCAGGAAGTGTTATATCTTATTACTAATGTTATAAAAATACTTTGAAAATTATATTTAAATAATTTATATTTTATACATATATTTCGCCTCATTTGGTCAATGTTCTCAATAATATTCTATTAACCACCAATGAGGTAGCTTTTAACTTCATTCATTCCATCATCAATATTAATGGTTATAATAAATTTTTTATAATAAATAAATGTATACATTTATGTATTAGATGATTTTATATATAACTCTTCTAATGTATAAATTAACTTTACCAAAAAATTGAAATTGAACAAAATTGAGATATTTTTAAGAAAAACATGATATCAAGTACATTTTCAATTTAACCAATAGAAATATGTAATAAAATCCATTGAGTATAATGGTTAAATATTGAAAATTTATATAATTCACTTGAGTTTAAATTTAAAAATAATTTATTTTTTAGTAGAAATAAAAGTGATGATGTAAAGTGGGTTATATGGTTTCTGTAACACCCTGACCCTAGTTAACCAGAGTTAGCACATTATTATATAAGATTGAAATGATACAAGGAATCATTTCTCAAATGACCGATTATTTTAGTAGCCTTGGAAGTACTAGATACAAAATTATGCTTTATATTGCGTCATGAAATAAAAAAACACCATTGTGTCCCATTTGAACACTCTTATAACCCTTATCCTGTTTTTGAATGTTAATCATAATATACTTCTTTATATCTTGGGAAAAGTAAAACATAATAAATTGGTCATCTTAGATTCTCAGAAAGGATAACAATATATCAGAAACTATCATAAATGAGAATAAACATTTAAGGCAATGTGTAAGAAGAAAACAAAATCCTTTCAAACATAAACATCAGTGTAATATGAAAAATATAAATCGAATAATTCCATTTACTTATTCACATGGATATTCTACTAGTAGAATAATCACATGTAATATCAATAGCTAATTTCATAATGATGGAATGCATAATGTCTGAAATCATAACCACATAGTCAAGGCCTTGTGCAAAGTCTATAAATATTATTTTTTCAAAGCCATGTTCCAAGACACTAGTTTGTCTCATGAGACCAACCGATGAATCGAAGAGCTATAAAGGGCTCCACCCATTACATACTAAGACCAATGGATTCCTCATATAAAAATTTTAAAAAAAACATTAACATTCATATTAAAACTAGCATACGAAATGTCAATACATTATCTATAAACCATGAATGGTATAAAAATAGAACATCCAAAGTCAAAAATAAATCATTAAATACAGTATGGAAAATTGTATTATATTAAATTAACCTTAATAGATAATAAATAAAGATATTTACATAGATTAAAATAACAATCAAAAATATTTGAGAGAAATTTCACCTTTTTCTTGAAAACATTTAAAAGTCCCACTATTTATTTAGAATCCGTTTAAAAATTATTTTTGAATCAAAGTGTCCATTACCACTTTTATTCTTTAAAAACAAATTTAATTTTAAAACATTAATTTCCATAAAAATAAATCCTTAAAACCATTTTTAAAACATGTACATTAATGAGAATGATTTAGAAGAATAAATCATTAAAACATTTAAAATGATATTTTAGTTAGAGTTCCTAACGAAATGAGAGACGCTTGAATACAAATAATTGAGATAATCAAAACATTACAATATCATTAGAATAAAGGTATTCATGATATAATAGGTTAAATTATAGTATATACTCCATATAAATGTGAATTGGCACGTACCAATGAATAAGTCTCAATGGAATGTAAATTGAGATAAACACCCTTATAAAGATTTTATCCTTGGGTTAAATAAAAATCAATGACATAATTATGTGAGAAAATATAAATACACTCAATATGATTGGATATTCAATGTAAATCAGTTAGTGGATAGTCTCACATATTCATTAAAAGAAACACCAATAAATTGGATGTTCAACTCAATGAATGGAAATTGAGTTAAGATTACACTTATCAAGTTCTTATAAATGAATTGAATATTATCAATGGAGTGATTATCTGTATAAAATGTATATCCACACAAAAGGGTATTACAAATTACTACATAAATAATAAAGTGTTATTCCCCACTTAATCATGGAGTAAAATAATATATGGAAGTATGCATAAAGTCGAATGAGTGGAAATTTAAATTTGAAATTCCCTTATCGATTTGGTATCGTTCGAAACATACACCCCATGAAAGAAGGATCACAAAATGATGTTTTAAATACCCATAAATTAAATTATATTACTCCAAGAATATGATCATGGTAAGTACATACACCACATAAAAGGAAATACTGGCTAATATAGCATGAATCCCACGAGAATAAAAAGAGAGATGAAAACCCTTACCATGTTGTAATCAATCGAGTCATATGAAAAAAAGTTAATAACCACCAAATTAATCACACAATTCCATGAATATAAATAGAATCATGTTGATATATATCAAATTACAGTACACAATACACTACAAGAAATAAATACGTGGCAGATAATGGAAATATCATGGAATTAAAAGTGAGATAAGAAACCCCTCACCTCGTGTCCGACTTGACTCGTTCGTTCTTTAATCTCCTAAATAATAAACCGAAGTTAATTTAAACTTTATAAAGAACGATTCTCATGTTTATTATTCATTTTATATAACTTATTAACATTTAATAAACATTATGTAATCATTTATGTTAATAATGGTTGTTTTGTCGATATTTGGTACTTGAATCAAAAATGTACTTCTTATAAATACAAATTGTCCATGTGGTAAAAATTATATTACCTCTAGTATCATATTAATTATTTAAATATCATATATATCATATATATCCAGTATATATATATATATATATATATATATAATTAGTATATGATATTTATAGATAATAAATGAAATGCATCGTTCATGGAGACGGTAAGTCGTACGTACAAATGAATGATAATTTCAATTCAATTTCATATTTAATGGAATGAAAACATAATGATACATAGGTATATTATAATTACAATATAATATCATATGATATGTGTGTCACATAATTTAATAAACCAAATCCTTTACATATTCCATGTAGGTTATGAACGAATCATATCACCATGAGGGGGAGGTAGTCCGCACTTCCTCAAATGAAATTGTCGTGGTCACACATATTGGAAATCATAAAAGTGTGATTTTAAATGAAAATTACATAATAACATAGGAAAAATATACATAATATATATCTTATATATATACATTTCCATATAATGGTCACCAATGGAGGTGTAGGAGAAGATTGGACAATCATCGTTTCCTAAGATAGTAGTCTGATGTCCACAAAAACAGTATGTTCTTTACCAATTAAATGGAGGTGTGTGTAAGTGTAGTTAGAATAAATCTCATAAAAAAACCTAGTATATGTAGGATATTGGTGATTCTATAAATTCAATGAATAAATGGAGTTTAGAGGGTTGGAGAAGTAAAATAAATGAAAATAACTTAAGAGAATATGTTGCCTTCAAATTGGGTAACTGCCTTTGGTTTGAACCAAATGAATATCTTGAAGTGCCTTCTGCCTAAGGTAATGCTTCTAAGAAGAAAATATGGATGTAGGGAGCTTAATTGTGAATATTATGGACGATCTAAGGGGCTTGGTAAGTGTGATGAATGGTTTAGAATTGAGTACTTTTAATATGGGGGAAGATGGGATCTTTAGTAAAGTGTGAAATCATTATTTTTATTATATAATGAATTTTGGTTTCTAAACGTCCAAAACTAATTAGAGTTGAAGATAAGATGACGCATGGTCGAAATAAAATCATCCAATAAGAATTGGAGAGGTTTTGGATACTTTTTTTAATATTTATAATCCTATTTATTTAAATCATTAATTAATGAGATAAACACTACATCATTATTGTGTCATAAATAATTTTAATTATTTGATGTCTAAAAATAATAAAACAAATACCATGATGAAGGAAATATTTTTATATTTCTAATGAATATTTTTTGATGAATAGTTAACTTATAAATCCCCATGTAAAAATATATTTAATAAAAGATATATGTTTAAGTCATTTTTGTCTTTTCCTTAAATTAACTAATATAAAGTGTCATTGTCGCTCTTAAGTGGCTCCATGGGGTCCCAAAATCATCCCAAGGATTCCTTGGCTTATAAATATATCAACCAATAGGATTAGGATACATTTTAGGGTAAATTAATATTATTATAATATTATTTTTACCATGAATTACCCTATTTAAGATTAACTGTGGAAAATAAATGCCAAAAGTTACTATTCACCAAAAAAATTATCTTATTAAATCAAATTTTACATACTAATTAAAAACATATATGTTGTATCTTTGAAATTAAATTCACATAAGTGGTAAAATTTCATTTAAATGAAAAAGTCGTTTTTTTACTACAACTCTATGTTTTCACTATTCATCAAAATTGAAGGTTTTCAGAAATATACCAAAAAATCAGCCGAAAAAATATTTGATATTCAAAACTCATAAATGATGTCAATTTTAAGAAATTCAAAAAATATAAGTTTCATTAATTTATTTAAAATTAATTTCTGCTGTCAAAACAAAAAGCATGTTTTTAAGAAATAATAACTATCAAAAGATTAACACTTGTTTATGTTCAATTTCAAAGTAAAATTTCTTCCAATTACCAAAATTGGATTACATTATAAAAACAAAATCTTATTACACTTTAAAAACAATTAAAAAGATAATCTAACCAGATAAATAAAGTAGATTAAAAGGAAGTTTTGAATTAAAATACATTATTTTTCAATATTCATTAAAAAATGAATTTTATCAGAAAATACCAAAAAATTTACCCAATGTAAATATTGATGTCCCGGTTCTAAAGATAAATTTTATTTTGTCAAATAGAACATATAAATGTGACAAATATTTGATTTCAAACGGGTTCTCCATTAAAAGGCAGAAAAAAAGCATTTTTTTGAAAAATACTTCTTTTGTCTGAAAAAATGAATTTATTCGTATATTATGTCTAAGAAACAGAAATGATGAATTTTGAAATTATATTAGATATATATAATTTTTTGAATATTGGTTTTACTATTCATAACCACTTTCTAAAAGGCTAGTTTTATAAGTCGTGGTGCGCTCGAACTTAGTGTTGCGTGTAGTGAAAGCTATTAAATTATTTTAAAGAAAATAAATTATTATGAAATTTTGGGGTGTCACATTTTTCTCCCATTATTGAACTTTCCTCCTATAAATTTTAAAATTGTGCTTGGGATCTTTATTGAAAGTCCCACATCATAAAAAGAGTCAAGAAAACTATCATTTTGAATGAAAGAAAGAGAAGTACAAAGGTCACCTGAGAAAACCCATATTAAGATTCCAGGTTGAAAAAAATGGATATGGAAGTTAATGTAGGTGTCATGTTTTGATGGAGTATACAATACAACACATGCAATAAATGCGTGGCAGACAATGGAAATCTCATGGAATTAAAAGTGATAAAAGAAACCCCTTACCTCGTGTTCGACTTGACTCGTTCATTCTTTAATCTCTTGAATAATAAACCATTGTTAATTTCAACATTATTAAGAACAATTATCATGTTTATTATTCCTTTTATATCACTTATTACCATGCTATAAACATTATGTAATCATTTAAGTTAATAATGGTCATTTTGTCGATATTTGGTACTTGAGTCAAAAATGAACTTGTTATAATTACAAATCGTCCATGTAGTAAAAATTAGATTATCTCCAATTTCATAATAAGGATTTAAATATCATATATATCATATATATACAGTATATATATATATTTATTTATTTATAATTAGTACATGATATTTGGAGATAATAAATGAAATTCACCGTTCATGGAGACGGTAAGTCGTACGTACACATGAAAACAACTTTCATTTCTATTTCATATTTAATAGAATAAAAACATAATGATACATATGTATATAATAATTTCAGTATAATATCATATGATATATTTGTAACATAATTTAATAATCTAAATCTTTTACATGTTTCATGTAGGTCATGAACGAATCATATCACCTTGAGGGGGCGGTAGTCCGCACTTCCTCAAATGAAATTATCGTGGTCACACATATTGGAATTCATAAAGGTATAATTGTATTTGAAAATTAAATAATAATAGAAAAAACATATACATAATATATATAATATATAAATACATTACCATCTAATGGCCACCATGAGAGGTGTAGGAAAAGATTGAACAATCATCATTTCGTGAGGTAGTGGTCTGCCATCCACAAAAATAGTATGTTTTTTACCAATTAGATGGAGGTGTGTGTAAGTGTAGATATAATCCTTATCATAACAAAAACATAGTATATTTTTTATATTGGTCATATTATAAAAGAAATTAATAAATAGTGTTTAGGGGGTTGTAGAATTAAAATAAAAGAAAATAACTTAAGAGAATATGTTTCCTTTAAATTGTGTAATTCCCTTTGGTTTGAACCAAACGAATTTCTTGAAGTGCCTTCTGCCTAAATTAAGGCTTCTAGAAGGAATAGAGGGATGTAGGGAGTGTAATAGGGAATAGTATGGACGATCCAAGGGGATTGGGGAGTGTGAGTAATGGGTTAGAATTGATGACTTTTAATAAGGGGGAAGAGGGGCTCTTTAGGAAAGTTTGAAAAGATTATTTTAGTATATAATGATTTTCGGTTTCTAAAGGTAAAAAAATATTTAGAGTCAAATATAAGATGACTCATGGTCGAAATAAAATCATCCAATAAGAATTGGACAGGTTTTGAATATTTTTTTTAATATTTATAATCCTATTTATTTAAATCATTAATTAATGAGGTAAACATTGCATCATTATTGTTTCATAAATAATTTTATTTATTTGATGTATAAAAATAATAAAACAAATACGATGATGTAGGAAACATTTTTATCTTTATAATGAATATTTATATATGAATATATAACTTATAAAACCCCATGTAAATATTTATTTAATAAAATATACATGTTTAAGTCATTTTTGTCTTTTGTTTAAATTAATTAATATAAAGTTTCATTATAATTTTTATGTGGCTCCCTGGGGTCCCAAAATCAACAGAAGCATGACCCTGGTCCAAAATATATCAACCAATTGGATTAGCATACATGTTAGGGTAAATGAATATTATTATAATATTATTTTTACCTTGAATTAAAATATTTAACATTAACCGCGGTAAATAAATGTCAAAAGTTACTACTCACAAAAAATTATTTTCATCTTATTGAATCAAATTTTACATAATAATTACTACCATGTAAGTCAGAATTTAAAAATTCAATTCACATTAGAGGTAAAATTTCACTTAAATGAAAAATTCAGTTTTTTAACTACAACTCTGTGTTTTCACTAATCATCAAAAATTGAAGGTTTTCATAAAAATACGAAAAATTCATCCAAGGATATATTTGATATTCCATATTAAAAAATGATGTTAATTTTAAGATATTCAAAACATATAAGTTTCATTAATTTATTTAAAATTAATTTCTGCTATCAAAAAAATAGCTTGTTATTAAGAAAAATTAACTATCAAAAGATTGACACATGTTTATTTTAATTCCGAAGTGAAATTACTTTTGATTTTCACTATTAGATTAAATTGTAAAAAAATAATCTAATTAAACTTTAAAACCAATTAAAAAGTTAATCTATCCATATAAATAAAGTAGATTATAATTAGTTTTTAATTAAAATACACTATTTAATCTATTCATTAAAAAATTAATTTTATCAGAAAGTACAAAAAATTTACCCAATGTAAATATTGATGTCCGGTTTTATAGATAAATTTATTTTTGTCAAAAAGAACATATAAAAGTTTCAAATATTGTATTTACAATGGGTTCTCCATTAAAAGGTTGAAAAACTGCATTTTTTTAAAAAAAATTCTTTTATCCCAAAAAATGAATTTGTCCTTATATTATGTCTATGAAACAGAAAAGATGAATTTTAAAATTATATGTGATATATATAATATTTTAAATATGGGTTTTACTATTCATAACTTCTTTTTAAATTTCTAGTTTGATAGGTCATCGTGCGCTCGAACTTGGTGTTGCGTGTAGCGCAAGCTATTGAATTACTTTAAAGAAAATAACTTATTGTGAAATTTTTGGGTGTTACATTTTTCTCCCATTATTGAAATTGCATCCTCAAAATATTAAAATTGGGCCTGGGATCTTCATTAAAAGTTCCAAATTGGAATAAGAGTCAGTAAAACTATCTTTTTAAAATAAAGAAAGAGAAGTAAAATGGTCACTCTAGATAACCCATATTTGGATTCCATGTTGAAAAACATGGATATGGAAGATAAAGTAAATTTCATGTTCTGATGGAGTGTGACAGAAAAAATGATTATGAAAATTTTAACAACAATAAAACCGAAATCTTATGATGGGTTAAAGAGTCATTAGATTCCTATTAGGAAAAGTAAACTGACAACATTATTTTGTTTTAAGTTCCATTTCATAAAGTTGAGGAATTTATTTATGAGATTGACTTATAACTAAAAGATATATAATTACTACATAAATGACGTTAAAATTATCAATGTATTTATTATCTATTTAAAATGTATATCCAATAAAAGGGTATTAGAAATTTCAACATAAATAATAAATAGTTATTCCACACTTAATCTTGGAGTAAAATAATCAATGAAGTATGCGTAAATCCAAATGAGTGGAAATTGAAATTTGAAATTCCCTTACCGATTAGGTAACATATGAAACATACACCCCATGAAAGAAGGATCATAAAATGATCATTTAAATACCCATAAATTAAATTAAATCACACCAAGAATATGATCATGGTATGTACATACACCACAGAAAAGGAAATAGTTGCTAATATAGCATGAATCTCAGGGGAATAAAAAGAGAGATGAAAAACCCTCACCACATTGTAATCAATCGAGTCATATGAACAAAAGTTAATAACCACCAAATGAATCACAGAATACCATGAATATAAATATAATAATGATGATATATATCAAATGGAAGTACACAATACACCACATGCAATAAATACGTGGCAAATAATGGAAATCTCGTGGAATTAAAAGAGATAAGAAACCCCTTACCTCATGTCCGACTTGAATCGTTCGTTATTTAATCTCCCAAATAATAAACCAAAGTTAATTTAAAAATTTATAAGACCATTTCTCATGATTATTATTCTTTTTATATAACTTATTACCATGTTATAAACATTATGTAATCATTTAAGTTAATAATGGTCGTTTTGTCGATATTTGGTACTTGTGTCAAAAATGAACTTGTTATAATTACAAATCGTCCATGTGGTCAACATTATATAATCTATAGTATCATATTAATGATTTAAATATCATATATATATTATATATCCAGTATATATATATATATACTTAGTACATGATATTTAGAGATAATAAATGAAATTCACCGTTCATGGAGGCGGTAAGTCGTACATACACAAGAATGCTACGTTCATTTCTATTTCATATTTAATGGAATAAAAACATAATGATACATAGGTATAATATAATTACAGTATAATATCATATGATATATGTTTCACATAATTTAATAAACTAAATATGTTACATGTTACCTGTATGTCATGAATGAATCATATCACCATGAGGGTGCGGTAGTCCGCACTTCCTCAAATGAAATTATTGTGGTCACGCATATTGGAAGTCATGAAGGTATGATTGTAGATGAAAATTACATAATAATAGAGAAAAAATATACATAACATATATCATATATAGATACATTTCCATCTAATGGACACCATGATAGGTGTAAGAAAATATTGAACAATCATCGTTTGGTGAGGTAGTAGTCTTCCGTCCAAAAAAAAATTATGTTCTTTACCAATTAAATGGAGGTGTCTGTAAGTGTAGTCAGAATACATATCATTACAATAACCTAGTATATGTAGGATATTGTTGATACTATAACAGAAATGAATGAATAGTGTTTAGGGTGTTGGAGAAGTAAAATAAAAGAAATGAACTTATGAGAAGATGTTACCTTTAAATTGGGTAACTCCCATTGGTTTGAACCAAACGAATTTCTTGAAGAGCCTTATGCCTAAGGTAAGGCTTATAAGAGGAAGAGATATATGTAGGGAGATTAATTGGAAATAGGATGGATGATACAAGGGGTTTGGGAGTGTGCGTAATGGGTTAGAATTGATGACTTTTAATAAGGGGGAAGAGGGGCTCTTTAGAGAAGTGTGAAAAGATTATTTTATTATATAATGACATTCAGTTTCTAAAAGTCCAAAAATAATTAAACGAGAACATAAGTTGACGCATGGTTGAAATAAAATCATCCAATAAGAATTGGAAAGGTTTTGGATATTTTTTTAATATTTATAATCCTATTTATTTAAATCATTAATTAATGATGTAAACACTGCATCATTATTGTGTCATAAATATATTATTTATTGGATGTCAAAAAATTATGAAAAAATACCATGATGTTTGAAATATTTTTATATTTCTAATCAATATTTATAGACAAATAGATAACTTATAAATCTCCATGTGAAAATTTATTTAATAAAAGATATATGTTTAAGTCATTTTTGTCTTTTTTTAAATTAATTAATATAAAGTGTCATTATCACTCTTAAGTGCCTCTATGGGGTCCCAAAATAGACCCAAGGATTCCCCTGGTCAGAAATATATCAACTAATAAAATTAGGATACATGTTAGGGAAAATTAATATTATTATAATATTATATTTTCCTTGAATTACCCTATTTGACATTAACCGCGGTAAAGAAATGTCAAAAGTTACTATTCACCAAAAATTAATTTTATCTTGTTGAATCAAATTTTACTTTCTAATTACAACCATGTAAGTTGTATTTTCGAAATTCAATTCACAAAAGAGGTAAATATTCATTTAAATGAAAAATTCGGTTTTTTAACTACATCTCTGTGTTTTCACTATTCACCAAAATTGAAGGTTTTCAAAAAAATACCAAAAATTCAACCGAAGAAATATTTGATATTCCGAATTCAAAAAATATGTCAAATTTAAAAAATTCAAAACATAGAAGTTTCATTAATTTATTTAAAATTAATTCTCACTGTCAAAACAAAGGGCGTGTTTTTTAAGAAATAATAACTATCCAAAGATTGACACTTGTTTATGTTCAATTTCAATGTGAAATTTCATCCAATGACCAAAATTGGATTTAATTTTAAAAAAATAATATAATTAAACTTTAAATCACATTAAAAAGATAATATAACTATATAAATAACATATAGTAAATGGCTGTTTTGAATTAAAATACACTATTTTCACTATTCATTAAAAAATGAATTTTATCAAAAAATACCAAAAATTTACCCAATGTAAATATTGATGTACCGGTTCTAAAGATAAATTTTATTTTGGAAAATATAACATATAAAAGTGTAAAATATTGGATTTAGAATGTGTTCGCCATTAAAAGGCAGAAATACTACATTTTTTGAAAAATACTTCTTTTATCTGAAAAAATGAATTTGTCCTTATATTATGTCTGAGAAACACAAAAGAGGAATTTTAAAATTATATGAGATATATATAATAATTTAAATACAGGTTTTACTATTTATAACCACTTTCTAAATGGCTAGTTTGATAGGTCATAGTGTGCTCGAACTCGGTGTTGCGTGTAGCGCAATCTATTCAATTATTTTTGAAAATAACCTATTTTGAAATTTTGGTGTGTTAAATTTTAATCCCATTATTGAACATGAATCCTCTAAATTTTGAAATTGGGCTTGGGAACTTCATTGAAAGTCCCACATCGGAAAAAAGTCAACAAAACTATCATTTTAAAAGAAAGAAAGAGAAGTCTAAAGTTTAACCGAGATAACCCATATTAGGATTCCATGTTGAAAAACATGGATATGTGAGATAAAGTAAGTGTCATGGTCTGATGGAAAGTGATAGAAAACATGATTATGATAATTTTAACAACAATAAAACCATAATCTTTTGATTAGTTAAACAGTAATTAGTTTCCCAGTCAGAAAAGTAAACTAACAGTATTTTTTTTTGTTTTAACTTCCATTTCATAAAGTTGAGGAATTTATTTATGTGATTGACTAATAACATAAATATATTTACTTACTTTTAAATTATAGTTTTATACATTAATATATTACTACCACTAACTCAACTTTTTCCAAACAAAGAGTATTCAAGATAAATTTGTCACACCTAAAGCGTGAGAATCAACTTATAGAGAATCACATGATCCACAAATAATAAAATATATATTTCCCTTGCCTTTAGAGATTATCCAAAAAAAATGGTTAGCAAAAGATCAAATGAACCAAAAAAAGGATAATTCATTAGGGAAAGAAATACTAATATTAATTTCTAAAATTTAACCAATAATAGCCAAAGCTTAATAAATTCCTTTCAATAAACAATTTTCCTAAAAATCCTTTAATATAAACCAAACTATGAGTGAAACCAAAAACATAGTATAATTTCATTACGTAGCCTTAAAAATTATATTTTTACTCCAAATAACATCGACTACTCTTAAAGTCACATACTTGAAATTAATTAACCTAATCACATATTTTCTATAACAGGTTAATAATTTTCATAAATAACCAAAATCTTTATAAATCCACAATAAAAAAAATAGAAAATAAAATTCACCATTATTCCTCAAATGAAATCTCATTCTATTATATTTTCCTTAGGCATATAGTGTTCCCAACAGAGTGAACGTCTTCCAAAATAATATTAGTCACTTAATAACCAAATCATTTTTCAACACTAAGGATATCCACTTGATAAAAAAATAAGATCCCCATAAACTTATTATTGATCAATAAAATAATTTAATCTAAAAGAATTAGTCACACTAACAATGTACTTTATGTAGTCTTGTGGTAGGTGATAAATCACAATCTCACTCTCATTGTGGGTTTGATTCCCACAACTTTGTTAGATGCGACGGGTTGTCACCCGGCCTATGTGTTGTCCTTTTTCAAAAACAATATTTCATAACATTCCCAAAATGAGATAAATTCTTTAAAATAACCATTACATAATTTAACCACAAATTTTATCTCATACCTCACATTTTCATCCCAAAAATTAATAACCAGTAATTTCCTCAAATTCAGGGATCACATAAACTCAAATGGTTCATTATAACTATATCCACAGAAGAAAAGATAATTCTACCTCAAATAGAATTTTCACATCACAAACTACATGGTTACACATACAAGAGAATATTCTTCCAAAGTAACCCCATAATTTTAAACATTTTTCAATCAACTAATTTCCACATAGTTTCTTCCTTGACTTAAGGGATATCCTATAGAATAGGGCATTGACTCAAGTAATTCCAAGGTCCACTACATTTATAGAAAATGACTGTAAATGGATTCATGGGATCATTTTTATTTTCTTCCATAATACTTTTCATTTTTCCTAAACAATTATTTACTTTATGTCCATCTTTCCCACACATAAATCATTTCCTTTATCCATTGAGACACATTCCTGGGTCTCTCCTTCCACATTTCCTTCTTGATGGAAAATTAACTTTCTTTTCTCCATCGTCTCCACTGCTGGAGCTCTTATTATTCACCACAATACGCTTCTTTGTTCAGTCTGGTAGTAGGTTAACATATATGTTTTTGATCAAATTCAGGGAAAAATGATTCTTCATGAACACAAAATTAATTTACGCCTATCTATAGTCCATTTTGGTTCTCATTTCCTCCATTGTGCCCACCTTGTACATTATGTTCAATGTTACTATGACTTCCTTGGAATCCAGCCATTGAATAAAACAAAAAAGCATCATATGAGTAACAATAGTAAAAAAAATAATTTAGGTAATATCATCACACCTTATTTTCAATCTAAAACACCAAAGGATTAACCATGGTTATTTATTCTCATATTATAATAAAATCCTTCAATTTTTTTTCTAAAGAAAATGTGAATTATCATAATCATATCCCCCGGGAGAGTCGTAACGAAGAGTGAAGCAAGGCCTATTGTTGTGTACCAAGATACCTAGGGTCAATACTAAAACACCTTATCAGAGTTTTCCATCCAAGGTACATCTGTGCCAAAGTTACCTCTACCTACTCATATCCAGACATGGATGTATTTTTGGAATTCCCACATAATGTTTACATTGTAATATTTTTTGGATGTACTTCTATACTAATCCTAAAATTCTATCATAGGGTAGTGTTTTCTAATTAGAGTTTTTATAAATCTAGCTTCCACGGTTTGTACTAAAATTCCTCTAATACCTACTGTAACGCTCCGACCCAGGTTATACAGAGTCGGTGAATTATTGAATAACATTGGCATGATATAAGGAATCATTTCCTGAATGAATGATCGGTTTAATAGCCTTGGAAGTACTAGATGCATACATAAGGTTTACATTACATCATGAAATAAAAAAACACCATTGTGTCCCCATTAAAAAATCTTATAACCCTTAGTCTATTCCTGTAGGTTAATCATAATATACTTCATTGAATCCGGGGAACAATAAAACATAATAAATGGGTGAGCTCAGATGCTCAGTAAGGATAAAAATATAACAGAAATTATCATAAATGAGAATTAACATTTAAGGCAATGTATAATACTAAAACAAAATCCTTTCAAACTTTAACATCAGCGTAATATGGAAAATATAAATTGAAAATATACATTTACTTATTCATAAGGATATTCTACTAGTAAAATAATCAGATGATTTATCAATAGCTAATTTCATAATGATGGAATGTATATTGTCGGACATCATAACCACATACTCAAGGCCTCGTTCCAAGACTATAAATAATATTTCTTCAACTCCTTATGACAAGACACTATTTTGCCTCATGAGACCTGCCGATGCATAGAGGAGCTATAACGGGCTCCACCCATCACTTACTATCATCAATGTATTCCTCATATGAAAATTTTGAAACATAACATAAACATTCTTATTAAAACTGGCATACAAAATGTCAATACTTTATCCATAAACCATGAATGGTATAAAAATATCCCATCCAAAGTAAAACAACACTCACTAAAAAAAATATGGAAGATTTTATTATAATAAATTAACCTCAATAAAGAATAATGAAGGATATAGAAATAGATGAAAATAATCATCAAAACTATTTGAGATAAATTTACCCTTTTCCTAGAAAACATTAAAATGTATCACTATTTATTAACAAGCCGTTTAAAATAGATTTTGGAATAAAAGTTTCCCATAACACTTTGAAACTTATAAAAGTAATATTAATTTTAAAAATTTAATGTCTGTATAAATAAATCCTTGAAACCATTTTAAAAACATGGACATTAATGAGAAATATTTAGAGGAATAAATATTTAAAACATTCAAAATTGATATTTTAGTTAGAGTTCCTAACCAAATGAGAGATTCTTGAATAAAAATAATTGAGATAATAAAAAAGTTATAATATCATGAGAATAAAGGGATTCATGATATACTTTTTCAATGTATAGTATATACGCCATAAAAATTGAATTGGAACATAACAACGAAGAAGACTCAATGGAATGTAAATTTAGATAAAGTCCTATATAAAGACAGTTCCTTAGGTTAAGGAAAAATCAATGACATAATTATGTGTGAAAAATATAAATACAATCAATATGATTGGATATTTAGTGTAAATAAATCATAGGACATTCACGCATATTATTGTAAAAACAACACCAATCACTTGCATGTTTAACTCAATGAATGGAAATTGAGTTAAGATTACTCTTATCATGTTCATACAAATGAATTGTTTAATTTTCAATGGGGTGATTATTAGTATCAAAAGTATATCCACACAAAGGGGAGTTTAAATTAATAAATAAATAATAAATAGTGATTCTACACATAATCTTGGAGTAAAATAATCAATGAATTATGCGTAAATCCCAATTAGTGGAAATTGAAAATTGAAATTCCCTTACCGATTTGGTAACTTACGAAACACACACCCCATGAATGAAGAATCAAACAATGAATACCTAAAAACCCATAAATTAATTTATATTACACAAATAATATCATCATGGGCAGTACATACACTACAAAAAGGAATATAGTGGCCAATATAGCATGAATCTCACAGGAATTAAAAGAGAGATGAAAAACCCTTACCACATTGTAATCAATTGAGTCGTATGAAAAGAAGTTAATAACAACCAAATAAATCACAGAATAACATAAATATAAAATAGAACCATGATAACATATATCAAATGGCAGTAAACAATATAACACATGCAATAAATAAGTGGCGAACAATGGAAATCACACAGAATTAAAAGTGAGATAAGAAACCCCTTACCTCGTGTCTGACATGACTCGTTATTTCCTTAATCTCCTGAATAATAAAATAATGAAAATTTATAATACCTTTAGAAATTTTTTAAAGTTTATTATTCCTTTTATATCAATTATTTCAATGTTATAAACATTTTGTAATCATTTATCTAAATAATTGTCATTTTGTCGATATTTGGTACTCGAGTCAAAAATGAACTTGTTATAATTACAAACAGTCCATCTGGTAAAAATTCAATTATATATGGTATCATATTCATGATTTAAATATCATAAATATCATATATATCTAGTATATATATATATATAATTATTACATGATATTTGGAGATAAGAAATGAAATGCACTATTCATGGAGTCTATAAGACATACGAACACATGAAAGATACTTTCATTTATATGTCATATTTAATGGAATTAAAACATAATAATACATAGGTATTTTATAATTAAAAAATTATATAATATGATATATGTGTTACATAATTTAATTAACTCCATCCTTTATAAGTTCCATGTATGTCATTAACGAATCGTATCACCTTGAGGGGGCGGTAGTCAGCACTTTCTCAAATAAAATTATCATGTTCAGACATATTTGAAATCATAAGGGTATGTTTGTAAATGAAAATTACATAATAATATTAATAAAATAAACATAATATATATCACCTATAAATAAAGTTCCAACATAATGGCCACCATAAGAGGTGGTAGGAGAAGATTGAACAAACATCATTTCGTGAGTTAGTAATTTTCCATCCACAGAAACAGTATGTTATTTACCCATTGGATTGAGGTGTTTGTGAGTTTAGTTTGAATAATTTTCATTAAAACAACCTATTATATGTAGGGTACAGGTGTTTTGATAAAATAAATGAATAGATGGAGTTTAGGGGTTGGAGAAGTAAAATAAAAGAAAATAACTTAAGAGAAGATGTTGCCTTAAAATTGGGTAACTCCCTTTAGTTTGACCCAAAAGGATTTCTTGAAGTGCCTTCTGCCAAAGGTAAGGCTTCTAGTCATAAGAGAGGGATGTAGGGAGCTTAATTGATAAGATTTTGGGTGATCCAAGGGGCTTGAGGAGTGTGAAGAATGTGTTAGAAGTGAGGTATTTTTATAAGGGTGAGGAGGGGCTCTTTAGGAAAGTGTGAAAAGATTATTTTATTATTTAATGATTTTATGTTTCTAAATGTCCAAAACTAATTAAAGTAAAATATATACTGACTAATGGGAAAAATAAAATCATCTAATAATAATTGGACTGTTATTTGATATTTTTTTATCTTTATAATTTTATTTATTTAAATCATTCATTAATGAGGTAAGCACTACATAATTATTGTATCAGAAATGATTTTATTTATACGATATCAAAATATTATAAAAAAATACCATGATATAGGAATTTTTTTTATATTTATAATGAATATTTATAGTCTAATGGAGAACTTATATAACCCCATGTAATAATTTATTTACTAAAAGATATATGTTTAAGTCATTTTTGTCTTTAATTTAAATTAATTAATATAAAGTGTCATTATCACTCTTAAGTGGATCCATGGGGTCCCATAATAGAACCAAGGATTCCCATGATCATATATGTATCACCCAATAATATTAGGACACATGTTAGGGTAAATTAATATTATTATAATATTATTTTTACCTTGAATTACCCAATTTACCTTTAACCATGGTAAATAAAAGTCAAAAGTTACTAATCACTAAAAATTATTTTCATCTTATTGAATCAAAATTTACATACTAATAACAACCATGTAAGTCAGATTTTTGAAATTCAATTCACAGAAGTGGTAAATTTTCATTAAATGAAAAAGTCGGGTTTTTAAATACTAATCAATGTTTTATCTATTCATCGAAAATTGAATGTGTTTAGAAAAATACCAAAAATTCTACCTAATCTATATTTGATATTCCGAATTAAAAAATGATGTCTATTTTACAAAATAAAAAACATAGAAGTATCATTAAATAATTTAATATTAATTCTCGTTGTCAAAACAAAAAACGTGTTTTAAAAAAATAATAAGTATCACAAGATTTATACTTGGTTATTTCCAATTCGAAAGTGAAATTACATCCAATAAACAACATTGAATGAAATTGTAAAAAAATAATCTCATTACACTTCAAATAAAATAAAAATGATAATCTATCAACATAAATAAATTAGATTAAAAGGCAATTTTGATTTAAAATACAGTATTTTTCATATTCATTAAAAAATAAATTATATCAGAAAATACAAAAAATTTAGGCAAAGGAAATTATGATGTGTCCGTTCTGAAGAAGAATTTTATTTTTTCCAATAGAACATATAAGAGTTTCAAATCATGGATTTAGGAAGGGTTCGAAAATAAAAGGTGGGAAAACAACATTTTTTTTAAAATAATTCTTTTATCGGAAAAATTGATTTTGTCTTTATATTAGGTCTTAGAAATATAAAATATTAATGTTAAAATTATATGAGATTTATATAAAATTTTAAATGTGGTTTTTACTATTCATAAACACTTTTTAAATTACTAGTTTGATAGGTCATGGTGCGCTTAAACTCGGTGTTTCATGTAGTGCAAGCTATTGAATTACATTTATGAAAATAATATACTATGAAATCTTGGGGTGTCACAATTTTGGAACACTCAAACCCAAACTCTTTCCTTTTCATTATATATGATTTCAGATTTAATTTAGAATAAATATCCTTTTAATTTCATAATTATTTCCTTTAAATCGTTTTTTATTTTCATTCATTTATATAAATGTTTCTAAACATCAAAAAAATTAATATGTTGAAAAATAATTTTCAAAATATATCAATTTCAAAAAAACTAATAAATTCTATTTAGTTAGTTATGCTTAAAAAAAATTAAAATGTTGTTTTTTCCAATGTTTCATCTCCATTATTCATTTATGAATACTAAAATTCATTTCATGAATTGTAAAACTTCAAATATATTAATAATCCCACTCCATTAAGTATATTATTTCATGAATAAAATTTTTATCCTTCCATGTGGAATGCATGATTATGAGTGTTTTATGATTTGATAGGTCATCCAAAATTTATATATCCCTCCAATTCATTGGATAATGTGATCCATATCATTAAATTATGTGTATTATTTGTAAAACATATTCTATATTTTTTTAATGATGATGTATTGTTTTATACATATATATTATATACAGATTTGATTATATTTCATTCACAATAGGTTTGGTATTTGACCAATGTAACATGGTTTTTAAAATTTATGCATATTCCGCATACCATTACATTATAAAATGATTCCCTAATAATTTTTTTTATGATGATCTAATTCTTATAAAATGATGATTATGATTATGGTTAAACACATATTTTTGATTCATGTCCTCTATTCCTCCCATTACTATGCTTTTAGCTAATCCTATTATTTTATATAAATCCTCTACTTTCTATATGAACAAATAATATATTAATATCATTTAAATGATAATTAATAAATATTTAAATATATTTTTTATTATGTACTATTTATGTGCGATCAGAATTTTCCCAATACATGGAATCTTATGATCCTTGAGCGTACATATATTACATTTTGTATCATCAAAATTATGTAATTATCATTTAATACCAATTAAGATCTATATAGTTTGTATCAGAGTACCATTTTGTTAATTTGGAAATAAATATTATCATATGATTCGGAAAACCATATGAATATTTTTATGTGTATGTAATCATCCAAGGATAATTGTTTTAGAAAATTATTAAATATAGGGATCCCATAAGATGTTCCTTTAGTGTTAATTTTTTAATAAGAGAAGTGTATTTATTCATTGTATTTTGAAATATGAAATTTTCAACCCATTATATTCCAAAAAATGTGGAAATAGAGAGAAACACGAAAAAAAATAGTGTGAGGAACAAAGATACCATTTTCATGTCCAATATCACAACATGATGGAAGATAGAGTAAAAAACATCATGGATATACATAGATTCTTATCTATATATATGAATAATGACCTAAACCATGTGTTATTTTTTTTATCTAATCTGAATATTGATCAAATAGATTTCATTTCCTTTATACATTAATTACCAAAAAAAATTAGTGGATATTCTTTTACACTTTTCATGGAATAGTGGGTTATCTCATTGAATAATAGCATTCATGTAATACACTATTATGAGAAGGATAAGGTGTTTTTTGGTTATAAATTGATTATATGGAGTTTCTGATCAATGTTGGGAATTAATAATATATTTTAATTTGTAAAATGAATTTGAATAAATGGAATGGGAATACATTAAGATTTTTTTCATTATGAATATAATTTCATAGAACATTTGTAATAATTATTGAGATATAATTCATAGATATTACCAAATATAGGGTTAGATGGATTTTTCTAATGAGGGGGAATTCACAAGGCTCGAAAGATATGTATCATGATTAGTCATAAATAATGATAGGACAACAAATATAACCATTATGTTGGATTTGGTTCCCTATAACCAACTTCTTTTTTTACTTTATGATAAACATGTAATCATTTTTTTTAATATTAATTAACAAATATTCATATTATGATTTTTCTTCAGTGAGAAATACCATGTGATAATTTCCTAAGAGTAGCCACCACACAAAAAGGTAATGGTAGAATCCTTCTACGTTGAGAATCTGAAAGTTCTATGAACATATTCATCAATATATATTCTATGGTTGTATGATATCATTTTATGGGCACAAATGATATAGTCTATTAGGGTAGGAGACCCATAGGATATTGAGGCACCTTCTTATATTTTATGCCCTTAGTAATATCGAGTATGATATTATTGAATGGCCCATGACATTAGGAAATACAAATTTATAATGGTTATTGGACATTCCATTCTACGGACATGTGTATTTGTCCATGAAATTAATGTTTTTTTATTAATGAATTTTATTAGTCGCGTTCTTTGACATATTGATAAAAATCATGTCGATAGATTTTGAAGGAGAGGTATGATGTGTTGGTTGTGTCATGAGTAATATTTCATTATAGAATAATGTGAGAATGGATTCATCCCTTCTTTTCATTAACAAAAGTTAATATCCCATGCCCAGTGATGAAAATGATATAGGCTACACAAATCCTTGCCCATGGTGTTCTAAAAAAATGTTCTATATGAAATAAAGATATATTAAGCATATAGGTTGGAGGAACTATCATGAAACTTTCTTGATTATAGATATTTTGATAATAGGATTATATTACATGGTAAGCATTCGTATGAGGTGACATTTCGTTGTGGAATTAACTTCTTTCTCTATGGGTACCATGGAATATTGCTCAATGCTATCCTTAGAATCTAGGTAGGTGAGCCTAATTCCCCTAAGAAAGAGGTATCGACACTCCCACGCTAGGTGTATATAAATCATTGTTAAATAATATAATATTTAAAATTTTGAATAAATATTAATCCTAGTTGTTGTTAAATAATTATTCATGTCTGACGGATTAAAATTATTCTATAACTATTTATTTTAGAGAATATATTGTGAATATAATATTTAATAAATATTAATTTTAAATTTAATGAATATAATAATTATTTATTTATTATAAAATAATTCTGTAATACATAATGAATAAAAAAATATACCTTATTCAAGGCCATATAAATATTTTGGATGAATGGGTGACTGATATTTATGATCTAGTGAGAAATAATAATATTATATATTATTTAATTAAATGATATTTATTTATATCTCAAACATTATGCATGTGTCATGAAATAATAATATTTTTATTATTTTACATGTGGTTTTCTAGGAATTAAATAAATAATAAAACCACTTTTGAAATTTTTTTTACTCTTACAAGAGATATACTAAATTATTTTATTTCTCTCTCAATCCAATTTTATTGTGAACTATAGATTTCATGATATCCTTTAAAGACTATAAACTTATATTATCCAATATTTCCTTCATGAATTGAAGGAATACTCCTCCACTAGATCAAGGAGAATCCTTTGGAAGCAATTCTCAAGGCGATCAATGATGGACGACGTAAGCACGCTGATCATCTTTTCTAGCGGCCAAAGACCCATTTAGTGATGTCTAGTGATTTTGGGAACACGTGTGGATCAAAAATAGAGGAAATATATTCTTGTTTTCTATAATTTAATGAAGGCGCATTATATATCTATCTCCAGACACATCAACGTTGAAATAATTCCTCATAGGTAATTCTTATTTAAAAAAATTAATTATAAAAAATATGAGATGATCTCCTCTCTCTTGGTTCTAGAATAATTACCATGTTTGATTTCATTGATCAATTTAGCGTATCACATCATTCATCGTCATAGAGATATCTAATTTATTATCAATCATGAAAAAAATAAAATTTTAGCTCCACCATTTTCTCACATCTTCTGTGCCCGGATCCTACATTATGTATTATAGGTAGGTACAATTTTGTTAATAATTTCATAAAAAATATTTGTGATTTATGAATTTATAATTAATATTTAAATTGATATTTTGTTGAACTTTTAATCTGGATTTCAAAATTTAATTATTCCTCCATCATTTCTCATAGATCTAAAGGAAATGACTAATTTTATGATTCAAATAAAATCGAGGAAATCATACGAAGGAGACAAGGATTATGCTCGGATTACACAGTAGTACACGATGTGTAACTAGAGTTACACGCCGTGTTCTTTTCTTCTATGCAACTGGAGTTAATTTGGAAATTACTCAACCTATGTGAATTAATACCATGAGATGTAGATAATTCATACACTACATGTTGGCAATGGAAAACATGCAAACAGTTAACAAGAGTACACGTTGTTTGGCCCATGGGACACAATGTGTAATCCCTTTGGGTCACACAACCTACCTGTCTTGTGACCGTGTAACATGGAGTCAAAATGTCATGTGTCCCATTAGACATGAGTTATATTCAAAAATTTCTAAAGTATACTTCACACAATGAGTCCCTGGTCCTGTTTGACGAATAGACAGTGAGAGATGTACACTCCATGTAGATCGGATCGACACACTGTGTACTTGAACCAAATTACCCAGATATTAAATTTTAATATACGAAAATAAATAATGGTTTAAATTATATCTATGAAATTTTATCATCTTCATATCATTTATAATTCGTATTACAAGTTGCTACTCTATGTGAGTTGAAGCATAACATGTGGGAAATAAAATCACGTGACTCATGTAATCCTCCAAAAAGTATACATTTTTATAGTAAGTATTAATATTTATCCATATATAATAAGAGTAAAATAATATACATTTATTATACATGTTTGGTGGATTTGGATGGGTATTGACCATGTTACCACCATGGTACATTTATGTAAAATGTTATTTTTAAATGAATTTATTTAATTTGTTTAAAATTATAATGGATGTGAATCTCAAGGAAATTCATATAAATGATTGTGATAAATGTATTGATTAATTAAAGATACTAATTAATCGATTAGAAAATGATTTATCTTAAAAATAATTATTAATAATTGAATTCTAGTTGTATTAATTATGAAATTATTTTCATGTTTGTGGATGATCATGAGCTATAAAAAACTATTTTTATGTGATTGGTTTCATATAATTTATTATAAAATTAAATTGTTGGCATGTGTGCCTTCTCTCCACATTACTATATAGGGCCTACGTACCACTGTTATCTTTTATGTAAACAATATTTTCCTTTCACATACATGTGAGTAAAAAGAATATTTATTGGATGGAGCTCCAATGCTATTGGATGCTATTGATGTTCAGTGATGAGGTGAAAACCACCAATGGAAATACAAAGCTTCAACAGTGGAAAGCAATAAAAACAAACCAAAACTATTTATGGTGTTTCTCCCCTAGGTCAATGGTCTGTTTATCATCCTCTATATAAAATAATATTTCATATAATCTCATCAACATTCCATTAATTTTATTTCTATTAGTTTCATGGTTATTTCTTTATGGATAACATTTTTCAATTACGTAATTAATTAATTAACAAGCATGAAATATAGAACTAAAATAAAATATCTTATGTGTAAATATTATATAATTCATGGGTAATCACTTAAATAATCAAAGTTAATATTACCAAGAATGTGATAAGGTTAATAATTTTAAATATACATATAAAGGATAAAATTGTTATATAAAATATTAAGCTAGTATATCATTCCATTAATTTGGTTTGAATCGAACCATTCTTTAATGTTCTTGACCTTCCAATATTAGGGTTCTTTCAAATGTTGGTGAATTATAATTTGATGTTTTGGGTTGGCGTATCTTAGTTGACATCGCGGGTTTAATTCTAAAGTAATACTTGTTGTAACGGAGAGATAATGGATGCGGACATCCAAATTTATTATTTAAGGATTGAGGATTCCACCCAATAGATCAAGGAACTCTATGTTAATGCATTTAATGTTTATAATGACTATATAAAACTATTCCAGTTGCATGACGAATGAATTTTGGGGTAATGAGTGTTGGAATATTGATCCCTTATACTATAATGACCATGTATTAGGATATGATGATGCTAATGGTGAGGTATATTGGGTTTTAATAAAATTTTGGGAGACTAATAAATATAATATTAATTTATTTGACTAAATTTAATTAGGTAATTTACTAAAATTATGATCTTATTATTTTTTAGAAACACCAATATAATGAAATCAATAAGACCATTGTGATCCATAAATCATAAGGTAAACCTTCTCACCAGCACTAATTTGCATAAATGGGAAAGGCATCTTTGTTTCATCTTACACCATGAAAGGAAACTATTGTGCTAGAAGAACCATTATCAGTTGCGCCTGGAGATGAGGCAAGTGATGAAGATCTATATCTATATTAAAAACATCTAAATTTATGTATATATGATCAGAACATTATGTTATTATTCTAGTCCAATGATATTTTAATGCATCATAAGGAAATGAATGAATATTCCCCAATATCTCACCTTCATGATATCTATTTAGAGAAGGTGAGAAAAAATAGGCCCAATATATCCAACGCTTTATTTACAACTATGATTGGAGAGTATACCCTAGATGGTCCTCATGTAGTATTTACTATCATCTATATTAAGATTCTATATATATTAGCGATTATTTTCTTAGATGATTTTTATACTGATCTCATACTTTCATCACATCCCAATACCTCCTCCAATATTATTATTAATTACAATATGATCAATATTGGGAATATTCATTCTTGAACTCTAACATTAATTATCCAAGGGAATAAGGACATGGGGTGTGACAAACCAGAATTCCTTATTGTGGATAAGGATTATAAGTAAAAGGAAAATGGTACTAAGAAATATAAATAGTCTACATCCTCTGATCACAATCCTACCAAGAAGAAGAAGATCAAGAGGCGGGGCAAGGAAACTAAGGTAGTATGTTTTTCACTTGTCATGTCTCAATACAGGATGAGGAACTACACCCAGAACCAAGGGGATGAAAAAGATGCATTCTTTATCAAGTGAAATCATTCCATTTCTATACATTGGATATTAGATATAGCATTTGGCACACACATCTATATCAAAATAAATTAACCAAGTAGATTTTGGAAAATTATAATAGGAGAGTTGGATCTGCAAGGTACCAATGGTTGGAGGATGGAATCACTTTCCACCGGTGAATATAACATTTTTCATCTATGAGAACGATTTTGGATTCAAAATACTATTATTATGTGCCTACAGCTACCAAGAACAAAATTTCATTCATGTTTAGATACAAATGGATTTATTGTGAAATTTATAAATTAAATTTGTTAATTTTATAAGGACAACATATGATATTGTATAGATCATCTAAATAATTGAATTTATGTATTAAATTACAAAGTCCTAGTGTTTGAAATCGAAATTGAACCATATTCACAAGAATCATATTACACACCATTGTGGCATCACAATAATGGTAATGTAATGAAGAATAGTTTGACAATGTTATGTCATGATGGTTATTTAGACACTTCTGAGCTAATACCACTTGATATATTCCATGACTGTTTACAAGGGAAAATAACCAAATCACCATTTGGTGGATAGGGTGAAAAAGCCAAAATGCTTCTATGACTAGTACACACTGATGTGTGTGGACCATTACCAGAAGAAACTATATGTGGATATTATTTCCTCATAACTTTTACTGAAGAAATGTCTAGATATTTATATATTTACAAGATGAGGTATACATTTGAGTCTTTTTGAGAAATTCAAGGAATTCAAGAATGATGTAGAAGAATTATATTTGTATAAACATAAAGAATATTCAATTGTGTCATGGAGTAAAATATTTTAAAAAATAGTTCATTGACTATCTATTGATGTTTGGGTTCTATCTCAATGTAATTATCCTAATACACCATAGTGGAATGATGTCAATGAATGGAGGAATTGTACCTTGTTGGTCATGGAATGGTCTATGAGGAGTTATGTAGATCTTCTAATATCCCATTGGAGGATATAAATTAATAAAATTTGAATATTCATGAAACTAAGTACTGACTATATTAACAAATGTAATTACCTCGAGATATCATGTGGAAAGAAAACAATTTTATTAGATACACGTGTATGGGGATGCAAGGCATTTTTTAAGGTCTTCTATGGAAACAAACTAGCACCCTAGGGCTTGAAGTATATCTTTATATGGTATCCCAAGGAATCAAAAGAATAAAATATATAAAACCACTTAGAGAATAATGTGACTTCCGTTAGATAAGCTATGTTTATTGAGAGGGAGAACATCCTCGAAAAAGGATACTGGGAGAAAAATTTATTTCAATGAAGTTGTTGCTCATGATACAAAAAATTTAGTATAGAAACAAGGTCCACAGGTCCCTTTGAAAATTTTAGTTCCAGAAATACGTGCTATGTAGGAGTGTAAGATATATACAAGAAACATAGAGATGTGGTTTTCTAGTCACCAAGGATAGTGACTCATTATTTTTAGACAATATAGAACCTCTATCCTACAAGGATGAAGTAGAGACCTCATAAGCTACAAGATTGCTATACGATCTGAATTATGAGATGGATTACATGTATCAGAACTATGTTTGGGTTTAGGTTGATGCACTTGATGATGTAAATCATGTTTGGCGTAAATGGGTTTTCAAGAAGAAATAGTACATGGATTTTAAAGTCAATACATTTAAAGGAAGGATATTGTCATGAGGGTTTTAACATCATCAATAATTTTACCATGATGAATCCTTTTTTCTAGTTTCTATGTTTAAATACATCAGAATCAAAAATAATTGTAGTAGAATACCATGGATATAAGATTTGGAAGATGGATGTAAAAATTTCATTACATAAAGGTAACCATATATAATATTTCAATTGGTGACAACCAGAAGTGTTTGTGACTCTAGGTGATGAGAAAAATATTTTCAAGTGATAGAGGTCCATTTATGGATTGAACCATGAATCATTTTCATTGAAAATTAAATTTGATGATGCCACAAAATAATTTGGTTTCGTTAATATTTAATGCGAGTTGTGTTTCTACAAGGACATGAATTGGAAATAGGTAGTTATCCTAGTAGTATATGATGATAACATATTACTTATTGGAAATGATATACCAGTCTTACAGTCTTTTATGGTCTAGTTGAAGAGGCTCTTCTTAATGAATGATATAGGTGAACCAACCTACATTTTAGGGATAAACAAAATTAATAAAAGATCCATTAGCCTTATTCTACTATTTCAAATGATGTATATTGAAAAGATACTAAATAGATTTACTATAGAATAATACAAGAGGGGATTTGTTCTACTGTCACATGTCTTACATATTTCTAAGAAAATGTGTCCTCATACACAAAATTATATATAAACAATGTGTAAGATCACACAAACCTTAGAGGTAGGATGAACCATGTATGACATGTCATGTAATATACATTATGTTTCCTATGTGCTAGAAATGGAAAGAATTTATCAAGTAGATCCAGGAGAACAACATTGGACTTCTGTTAAGGCTATCATTAAGTTTCTAAGCAGTACTAACGATATTTTCTATTTGTATGGAGGAGAGGAGGAGATGGTCATTAGGGGTTACACTAATTATAGATCCTAGATAAATTATAATGATCTGATGTCACATTTAGAATATGTTTTCTGTCTTAATGAATGAGCTGTGAGAAAGAATATTTCCAAAAATGTAGTTGTCACTGATGGTATAGTAGATTATGAGTATATAGAGTCTTCTGATGTAGTTATAGTATCCATTAGGATTTAGAAATTTTTTCTAGATATTGATTTGGATTCTATCAGTAAGGAAACTATCACATTATAATGTGATAATAATGTTTTGGTGTCTCTTTCCCAAGAGACAAGGCCACACCAATGGAAAATGAACATACTTTGGAAGTATTACCCATTTAGGGATTTTCTCCCAAGGGGTGAAGTTTTAGTGAGTACAATACCCATGAAAGATAACATGAATGAACACTTGAGTAATGGCCTATAATATCAGAAGCATTAGTATCATGGGAATTCTAATAGACTGAAGGTTGTTAGAATTTTTCTCTATTGAAAGTTGGAGTTTGTTGGAGTTTGTTCCCTAGAAAAAAGTGCATAGTACATATTGAAAAATATGTATTCATTGTTTTGAATATAAATTAACTACTTTTAACATCATTATTGTTTGTCTACATGAAATACCATGTGATAATGTCTTAAGAGTATCTATTGTACAAAAATGTCTTGGAAGTTCCCAGTTATTATGATAACCCAAAAGTGCCATGATAGTATTCTTGAATATATGTTCTATGGCCGGGAAATAAAATTTTAAGTGGATTAAATTATACATTCTATTAGGGGTAGAGACACGTAGGTCTTTGAGGTACATTCTCATGGATTTTGCCAATGGTAATATCCAATAGAATATTAAAAAAATGAGAATCGCTAGTTGAAAATCATCATTTATTAGTTCCATTGGATGATCCTATTGGTGGATGTATTTCTTGGTCCTTAGACATTATAATTATTATTAAATTATATTATGAGTAATGTAAATTGATTTAATGATGAAAAATGTAGAGACACATGTTCATAGTAAGGTAAGATACATTGAGTGATTCCCGAGTAATATTTCATGAATGAATATTACAATATAGGATTTATCCACTTTATTCATTAATAGATGTTATATATCAGTCCCATTGATGGAAATGATATATACTAAATAAATCCATGTCTATTGTGTTAAATTGGTAGTTTTTGTTTATGGAAAATCAACGAAAAAGATATCAACCATAGAGGTTGATGGCATTGGCATGAATCCTTCTTTATTATTGATACTGTGATAAAGGATTCTGTAGAAAAGTATGTTATTATGTGAGGTGACATGTCATTATAACATTAACTCATTTCTACATGGGTGATTTAGTGCATTTCTATATGATAACATTTGACATTAGAAAGGTTCTCCTAATGTCAATGAGAAAGAGGCCTAGAGGGTCATACCATAAGGGTATGTAGAATCTCTATTAAATAAAATTTTATTTGGTAGGTTGAATAAATAATTTTACCTATTGTGGATTAATAATTATTCATGTATCTATGATCACATTAATTCTATCACTATTTATTCGAGAGAATATATTCAAAGTATTATAATTAATAAATATTTATTTTATATTTTTTAAGTATGAAATTTATTTATTTATTAGAGTATAGTAAAGTAAACATTATTTTATAAATAAATAGTCATTAATTAAGGCTCAATAAATATTTTTAGGGAATGAATGAATGACTTTAATGTTCGAATGAGAAATAATAATACTGAAAATATTCTAATTAAATTATATTCAATTATAATTCTCCCATTATGCGTGTATTGGGAATTAATAATAAAATTATTATTTTACATGGTGTTTTTTTGGTATTATATAAATAATAAAAGATCTTGTGAAATTATTCTATAATAACCGTACCAATATAAATACACAATTATTTAATTTCTACATCTATCAAATTTAGTTGTGCACAAAAATTTCCAGGAAATCCTCCCAATCATATAAAGGTCTATTCACCACAAATTATCTCTATAATGGAGAGAAATTATCCTACACTATATAAAGAATAATTCTTTGGAATAAATTCTCGAGGAGATCAAGGGATAATGACAAAATAGCATGGATATTCGGTGCTAGCACTAAAAGACTCATTTAGTAACATTCCTAGATTCCTGGAACACATGTGTATCACATCTTGAGAAAATTTAATATTGGTTTCTATAACGCATCAACACTGCAATGTAGATATATCACCAGAAAAATCAAGGATGAAATTATTCATTAGAGGTATTTTTTTAATTAAATAAATTATAAACAATATGTGTTGATCTCAACTATCTTGGTTCTGGAATGATTACAATCTCTGATTTGATTGATCAATTATATGGATCAAATCATTTATTGTCACTGAGATCTCATATTTATCATCAATCATGACAATATCAATGTTTCCCACAACCCTTTCCATGCTTCCTCTATGCATGAAAACAAATCATTAGTAGTTTAAAAACACAACTCAGAAAGGGTGTAGAATTCTGACACATTGATTTTTTTTAAGATGTAATTCAATGATCTGTTAAAGTATATATTTAGTTTTGATAATGGTTTCTTGGTTTTTAATATAATAAAATAAGAATGTAGTTTAAGGATTGTAGAGAAATTTGGCAAGGAGGAAAGAGGATCCAACAACCTACGTGTAAAACATGAGGGAAGAATTGTCATGGTAATTGACTCAAATGGATGGGGAAATGAATAGTGTGGGAGAGAAAGAGACCAGTATTATGAATTTTAAATAGATATAAAGAAGATGGAAAACATGATGGAGGAATGGAAGGAACTATAATATGCACCACCCATAGATCCATTCATCATATATACAGAGAAAGGCAACTATGCCATCTAGTACACATAACCATGGATCATTATTGTTAACAAATGGAAACCTCACCCAAATACAAAGGATGAAGGGAATACATATGAAATAAATATTACTAAAGTGGGTAATAAAAATGATTATGTAAAAGGAAACCATCTTATTCACTCATGAATCGAAAAAATAGATTATTTTTCTACAAATTCATTTATGTATTGAATGTTTTCTAGATATATTGAATCTAGACTTGATAATTTAAGTTAAATATAACATAAAAAAACAATTTTTTTTATCATTGCAACACTAGTGTTAGAATTATATCATATTATATTGTTCGGGATGTTTAATTTAGTGAATCTCATTATCCATTCATAATTATGATTTCATGCTATACTAGGAATTAATTTCCTTTAATTATATAGAGCATAAATTAACTGTTTGCAAAATATGTCTTTTTCATTATTGTGAACCATCGAATGTACTTTTACACGTGAATGAATGAACCAGAATCTATATTGGAAAATTCATTGATGGTGTTGGTGATTATACCCTATGAAGAAGAATACGTAGACCAAATGGTTGAGTTGAGTGAATGAATCAACCATTAGTAAATTTCCATTATTAGGGAATACCCTGATGTACTTCCCAAATAGATACCCGGACATTCCACCAATTACGAGTTAGTGTAATAAATATAGCATATTCCCCAATCCACTCATATATCCTAGTTCCCCTATAGGATGTCCTAAATATATCTAATAGAGCTAAAGATGTTGGAACAATGTAATTTTTTAAACTGGTACACACCCCCGACTAAATCACCATGGGGTGAAAGGGTTCTCTTTCTTAATAAAATTGAATGATCAATGTTTTTGTGTATCAATTATTTGGATCCCTATAAGATCACTGTAATTAATATGTATCCCCAACCAAGGATTTTTACTTGTTAGAAAAACTATGAGGATCTTCGAACTTCTTATTGGTGGGTCATCATACTGCATATCATTAACTAGTGGTGGAGATGGAAGATAATCATAGGTATATCATCCAAAATAAGTTATGGACATTATGTGTTAATAGTGATTCCATTTAGACTTAATAATTAACCTCATATTTTTATTAATTTCTTGAATATTATCTATAACATCCTACCTTTTTGTCACATAAACTTTCATTACATTATACAAAACTGAGGATCTTTAAAGTTTAGTGTCCTGGAAACCAGGAACATAATACATGAAACAAAAAAAATATTCTTCTTAAACACTTGAAAGGATTCTCCATATGTTAATCCTAGGTTCATTACTGCATCTCATAACCTGGGGACATACATCAAAAGAAAGGGTGAGCAGAAGGCCCAATAAGGGAAATAAGAGAAACATTTTACATGTGAACTTGAGATAATTCAATAAGGTCATGAAAAGAACTTTAAGGCATGAGAAAGAAATCATGAGATATATCATAATAAAAATAAAATTTTTCATAACATGAAGATGTGGCTACAACATTTAATATTGACAATCATTTTGTTTCACCAAGGTCCATCCCCAACGTGTCATTAAAAATTACCAAGGTTATTTACCAAGGTATCAGTCTAAAAGGTCATCTCTAGAGATTAAGTCTTTACCCAATGCATTAAAGCGCTATCAGAGAGCACCCTTAAATTTGCCTTTATTATCATGTGATACACATATATCATCATCCATAATTTTATAAGAAACCCATATAGCATAAAATAAATGGGTTTCATTTCATAATCATAAGGTTTTAGAAACTGCTTTAAAGACATGATCTTTATGTCACTTTAAACCCATGGAAAAGGAAAGTGGGTCTCAGGTATGTAAATCCCATAATTTAAAATAGAAAATTTTGGTATATATGTGAATAAAACTATAGAAGAGAGAGCTTTGAGTATTCACTTAATAAAATAAAAGAACTTTAGAAAAAGAGAGAGAAATTTTGAGGCATAAATTCTGCAGCATAATGACTATGTTTCGAGGTTTTAGGAAACATTGAAGAAAGAGAGGACATGGGCCAAAATTTAATAAATGAACCATAAAACAGTAGAGGGACAGAATATTAAAGATATATGAACATTTTAATTAAATTTTAAGTACATACCATTTGAAATGAAAAACATTGAAGGGAGACAAAAATAAGATTTCTCTTATGAAAATTCAGCAGCCTAACGACGTCACATAAACTTCAACCAAAAATGAATTGATAAGATCAAATAGGGAATCTCATCATATGAACATAAAATACAAGTATGATAGATATAGATATCATAACCCAACATAGTAAAAAGTAACTTTCAATACTTGACATGGAATTAGAACTTTGAAAAAGGAGAAAGGTGAAAGAACCACTTAAAAATTCGGCAGCCTAACGGCGGCACTTAAAACATCAAAATATTTAATTGAAGAGATAAAATGGGGTCTCTAATCATATAATAATAAAATATCAGTATGATATATATAGATATCATACCCCAAAATAATAAAAAGGAACATTAAATACTTGACAAGAAAATAGAACTTGAAAATGAGAAGGGTGAAAGAATCCGTTACAAAAATTTCGGCAGCCTAACGACGCCACTTAAACATTCATAAAATGAAATGATGAGAGTAAAAGGGGGTCTCTAATCACATGAAAATAAAAAGTAAAGTATAATTAATATAAAGGAACATCCTACAACATAAGAACATGGAGCATAAAATAAATGACATAAAAGAGATCACTTGAAAAGAAAGAGAGGGGGTCAGATCCCTTACCTTAAAACGTAACTCTTAAAACTCAAAGGATGGGACCTTGAGGGCTTGGGGGAACCTTGGGGGGATTACTTGGGAGGTAATGATACCAGAACTTAGTTTAGGGAGATTAGGGAGTCGAAATGGATGAGATGATGGCTTGGTATTTATAGGGAAAGTGAGGAGACAAAGCATTAATGGCCAAGGGACACCTTACATGTGGTTTTCTAAAAAGCATGGGCTCTCCCATGGTATTTCCCATGGATTCAGGCCACATGGTTCCCCACATACAATAATCCATCACCTTTGGTCATCCAACTCATAAAATATCTCATGAAATCATCATGACACAGTTATAATGTCATTAAACATACCGAAACCCTAAAACTGTATTTTTACTATTCACTGAAAATTCAACATTCTCAGAAAAATCCCAAAATTTCATTTTAACCAAATACAAATGCTCTGATTTCAAAAATGAACTCCATTTTATAAAAATAATTTTCTAAATATTTTTAATTTATTTTTTAAATAAATACACAATTTTCTGAAAATTCAACTTTCTCAGAAAAATCCCCAAAAATTACCTTAACATAATATTGATGCTCCGAGTTCAAAAATGAAATCCATTTTATAATAATAATTATCTAAATATTTTTAATTTAATTTTTAATTAAAAAAACACTATTCACTCGAAAAAACTAATACTTAAATAATAATTTATGAAATCGTTATTTAACCATTTTATTGAATCACATTACTTAATCAAGGTGCCTAGATTATATTAATACATTCTTTAAGTGAGATTACTAATCCATTTGGTCACACTACTAATCCTAAGCATAAAATCACTATTCATAATTTTATATTCATCAAAAATTATGTTGATCTTATTAGACTCTAAATTTTGTACTGAACATAATTGTAGAAGACCGTTTTTTGAAAATCATTACACATTTTTAATTATTTATGTTTTACATAAACTTTTTTTTAAAATATCCTTTCTCTAAAATTCACCAAAAATAGGCATACTATATTTATCCGGATATTTGAAAAGTCATAAACATCATCATAAGAAGAAATCCCAATTTTTATTTAAAATAAAGTATTACACAAGGCAGTTATGGTCTCCTTACATATCCCCTTATCACACCATGATAGGACCTATGTGTAAGGTGTGCTAAGGTGAGAGAATCTGAGGGAGGCTCGGCCAGCATCACAAGAGTAGTAATTTCTATCAGTTTGAACTTCTCATGAAGGTGATTCCGTTCTAGCTTCACACGATGATGTTCGGCATGGGTTTGGTCCAGAGAAAATCCCAGTGGTGCTACCTCCTTCCAAAGTTCGTTTAGATGGGTTTCGATCGGTCCAAGACTACGAGGTGAGGCCATCGAACCTTCTTTATATAATAATTAACCAATATTACTTCTATTTAGAGACAATAATCAAAAAGTTTAGTTTACAACAGTCATATTGACCAATGGTCATATAATAGTCAAAACCCAACGGTCTCATTTTAATTATACTCAAGTTATCAAATGAAAAAAAAATTTGAGTATAAAAATAAAATAAAATAACACATAAAACAAGATTTATTCAAAACATCGAGTTGTTACAATCTTCTCCCCTTAAGAAATTGAATCCTCGCAATTTTTTAAAAATGTGTTTTGAAATTTCATTGAAAGTACCACATCGGAAAAAGAGTCACTAACACTATTACTTTAAAATAAAGAAAAGGAAATACAAAGGCCACCCGAGTTAACCCATACTAGGATTCCATGTAGGAAAACATGGATATGGAAGAAAAAAACAAAGGGTAAAGTTGTGAGGGAGAGTGATAGAAAACATGATTAGGAGAAAGTTAACCACAAGAAAATCGCAAACTTATGATGTGTGTAAACGGTCTTTGATTACCTAGTAGGAAACGTAAACCAACAATGTTTTTTTACGTTCCTTTTCATAATTTTGAGGAATTCATTTACTAGAAAGAACAAAATCATAAGAAAATATACCTACCTCCATGTAGAGTTTCATCCTTTAATAAGTTTCTACCAAAACTAATCTTTTCTCGAAACGATGAGCATTCAAAACTACTTGGTCTCAGCAAATCACAAGAATCATCTTCTAGAGAATCACATAATCCATAAAAGATTTACTATCTATTTCATCTATCTTTAATCATTATCCCAAAAACAGAAAGGGTACGGTAAAACAACTCTTCAAAAAGAAATAATCCCATAGGAATGGAAACTACTTTTAAATCATCAACGTTCCATTGTACTACGCAAAGTTCATCATAGACCATTCCATAAATAACGGTCCTTAAAATTCCTCAAATAAACCAAACTAATATTGAAACCCAAATACAAGAAGGATTTGATAACATTGTCTTCCAAAATAAACTTCATTGTTCATCTCCAAACAACATCAACCACTCCTAACATCTTAAAAAGAAATTATCTAACCTAAACATATTTTACCCAAGATAGGTCAATCATATCTATAAGTAACCTAAATTAATATAAGTCCACCTTAAATTCATCGATTCTTCAAAATATAAGTCAACCTTTACTCCTAAACGAAAATACCGTAGTAATCTATTTACTTTGATCATATAGGGTCCTCAAAATAGTGAACGACATCCAAAATAATAATCATCTTTTAATCCCCTAATCATCTCTGTCATATTAATACGACAATCATCGCATTTCCTATCACATTGGTTGTTGAGACATGTTCTTCCATTTCCCACCATTAACAAAGAAGAGAAAGTATAATTAGGGTCTTAAATACTTAGCCAATAATCATGAAAAGGATCTTAAAGCATATAAGGATAACTTGTAGAAGAAAAGTATTCCCTAACTTGTGATCTCATAGTTTCCCATATAGGTTATCCATGATCATATATTCTTATGTGAAACTTTATTTTATTTTATCTTTGTTCCTTTAACAATGGTTCATACTAATCTTATGAAGTTACCAAAGCATATCCCCCGAGAGTGTCGTAACCAAGAGTTAAGCAAGGCCCGTTGTCGTGTACCAGTTCCCATTTGAGTCTAGCTCAAAGCGGTTTTTTCGGGTTTTAATCCTATGTACATCTGTGCCAAAGCCACCTCTACCTGTTCGTATCCAGACAGGGATGTATTTTCTTGGAAACCCATTACTCAACACTCACCAAAATACCAGGAAGATTTCCTATATATAAACTTTTCTATAGGCTTCTTCCTAAAGTTTTCATATCCTAATTTCCACAAATAACTAAACCATACTTTGATACCAACTATAGAATCCCACCTTTTTGTCACATAAACTTTCATTACATTATACAAAACTGAGGATCATTAACGTTTAGTGTCTTGGAAACCAGGAACTTAATAAATGAAACAAAAAAAACATTCTTCTTAAACACTAGAAAGGCTTATCCTTATGTTCATCCTAGGATCATTACTACATATCATAACCTGGGGGCATAAATCAAAATAAAGGGTGAGCAGAAGGACCAGTAAGGGAAACAAGAGAAACATTTTACATGTGAACTTGAGATACTTCACTAAGGTCCTGAAAAGAACATTAAGGCATGAGAAAGAAATCATGAGATATATCATAATAAAAATAACATTTTTCATAACTTGAAGATGTGTCTACAACATTTAATATTGACAATGATTTAATTTCACCAAGGTCCATCCCCAAGGTGTCATTAAAAATTACCAAGGTTATTCAACAAGGTATCAGTCTAAAAGGTCATCTCTAGAGATTAAGTCTTTACCCAATGCATTAGAGCACTATCAGGGCACACCATTAAATTTTCCTTTATTATCATGTGAGACACATATATCATCATCAATAATTTCATAAACAACCCATATAGCATAAAATAAATGGGTTTCATTTCATAATCATAATGTTTTAAAAACTGCTTTAAAGACATGATCTTTATGTCACTTTAAACCCACGAAAAAGGAAAGCAGGTCTCATGTATGTAAATCCCATAATTTAAAATAGAAAATTTTGGTATATATGTGAATAGAACTATATAATAGAGAGGTATTAGTATTCACTTAATAAAATAAAAGAACTTTATAAAAATAGAGAGACATTTTGAGTTGGAAATTCTGCAGCATAATGACTATGTTTCAGGGTTTTAGAAAAGATTAAAGAAAGAGAGTACATGGGTCAAACAGTCATAAATGACCCATAAAACAGTATAGGTACAGAATATGAAGGATATATGAACATGTTAATGAAATTTTAAGGACATACCTTTTGAAATAAAAAACATGGAAGGAAGAAAAAAATAAGATTTCGCTTATGAAAATTCGGCAGCCTAACGGCGTCACATAAACTTCATCAAAAAATGAATTCATGAGATCAAATAGGGTCTCTCATCATATGAACAAACAAGATCAGTATGATAGATATAGAGATAATAAGCCAACATAATAAAAAGGAACATGCAAGACATGATATGGAATTATAACTTTGAAAATGGAGAAAGGTGAAAGAACCACTTAAAAAATCGACAGCCTACCGGCGCCACTTAAAACTTCAAAATACAGAATTAAAGAGATCAAATGGGGTATCTCATCATATGATCATAAGATATCAGTATGATAGATATAGAGATAATACCCCAACATAATAAAAAGGAACTTGAAAGACTTGACAGGAAAATAGATCTTGAAAATGAGAAGGGTGAAAGGATCCGTTACAAAAATTTCAGCAGCCTAAGGGCACAACTTAAACATTCATAAAATGAAATGATGAGAGTAAGAGGGGGTCCCTAATCATATGAACATAAAAAGTACATTATAATGAATATAAAGGTACATCCTCCAACATAAGAACATGGAGAAAAAAAGAAATGACATAAAAGAGATCACTTGAAAATAAAGAGTGGGGGTCGGATCCCTTACCATAAAACGTAACTCTTAAAACTCAATGGTTGGGACCTTGAGGGATTAGGGGAACCTAGGGAGGACTCCTTGGGAGGTAATGAGACCATAAATTCGTTGGGGGAGAGTGGGGAGTCGAAATGGATGAGAGGTTGGCTTAGTATTTGTAGGGAAAGTGAGGGGACAAGGCATCAATGGCCAAGGGACACCTCACAAGTGGTTTTCTCAAAAGCATGGGATCTCCCATGGTATTTCCCATGGAGTTAGGCCACATGCCCCCCCATACATTGATTCATCACCTTTTGTCGGAAAACCCTTAAAATATCTCATGACATCATCATGACACAGTTATGATGTCATTAAACATACCAAAACCCTAAAACTGTATTTTTACTATTCACTGAAAATTCAACTTTCTCAGAAAAATCCCAAAATTTCACCTTAACCAAATATCAATTCTTTGATTTCAAAAATGAACTCAATTTTATAAAAATAATTTTATATATTTTTTTTATTTATTTTTTAATTAAATACACTATTCACTGAAAATTCAACTTTCTCAGAAAAATCCCCAAAAATTAATTTAACATAATATCGATGATCTGAGTTCAAAAATGAAATCCATTTTATAAAAATATTTTTATAAATATTTTTAATTTAATTTTTAATTAAAAAAACACTATTCACCCGAAAAAAACTAATACTTGAATAATAATTTATGAAACTGTTATTTAACCATTTTATTGAATCACATTACTTATACAAGTAGCCTAGATTATATTAATACATTATTTAAGTGAGATTACTAATCCATTTGGTCACATTACTAATCCTAAGCATAAAATCACTATTCATAATTTACTATTCATCAAAAATTAAGTTCATCTTATTAGACTCTAAATTTTGTACTGAACATAATTATAGAAGACCATTTTTTAAAAATCATTACACATTTTTAATTATTTAAGGTTTACATACACATTTTTTTAAAATATACTTTCTCTAAAATTCACCAAAAATATGCATACTATATTTATCCGGACATTTGAAAAGTCATAAACATCGTCATAAGAAGAAATCCCAATTTGTATTTAAAATAAAGGATTATATAAGGCAGTTACGGTCTCCTTAAAAAGCCCCTTATCACACCATCATAGGACCTAAGTGTAAGGTTTTCTAAGGTGAGAGAATCTGAGGGAGGCCCGACCAACATCGCTCGAGTAGTAATTTCAATCAGTTTGAACTTATCGCGAAGGCGATTCTGTTCTAGATTCACACGATGAAGTTAGACTTGGGTTTGGTCCAGAGCAAAGCCCAGTGGTGCTACCTCCTTCCCAAGTTCGGTTAGATGGGCTTCGATCGGTCCAAGACTACTGTGTGAGGCCATCAAATCTTCTTTCTATAATAATTAACCAAGATTACTTGTATTTAGAGACAATATTCAAAATGTTTAGTTTACAGTGGTCATATTGACCAATAGTCATATAACAGTCAAAACCCAACGGTCTCATTTTAATTATACTCATGTTATCAAATGAAACATTTTTGTTGAGTATAACAATAAAAGAAAATAACACATAAAACAAGATTTATTCAAAACATCGGGTCGTTACAATCCTCCCCCCCTTAAGAAATTGCATCCTCGCAATTTTTTAAAATTGTGTTTTGAAATTTCATTGAAAGTCCCACATCGGAAAAAGATTCAGTAACACTATTACTTTAAAATAAAGAAAAGGAAGTACAAAGGGCACCCGAGTTAACCCATACTAGAATTCTGTGTAGAAAAACATGGATATGGAAGAAAAAAAGGGTAAAGTTCTAAGGGAGAGTGATAGAATACATGATTAGGAGAAAGTTAACCACAAGAAAATCGTAAACTTATGATGTGTGTAAACGGTCTTTGATTACATAGTAGGAAACGTAAACCAACAATGTTTTTGTTTTACGTTCCATTTCATAATTTTGAGGAATTCATTTACTAGATAGAACAAAATCATAAGAAAATATACCTACCTTCATGTAGAGTTTTATCTTTTAATAAGTTTCTACCAAAACTAATCTTTTCTCAAAACGACGAGCATTCAAAAATACTTGGTCTCATCAAATCACAAGAATCATATTCTAGAGAATCACATAATCCACAACAGATTAACTATCTATTTCTTCTATCTTTAATCATTATCCCAAAAACAGAAAGGGTAAGGTAAAACAACTCTTCAAAAATAATGAATCCTAAAGGAATGGAAACTACATTTAAATCATCAATGTTCCATGGTACTATGCAAAGCTCATCATAGACCATTCCATAAATAACAGTCCTCAAAATTCCTCAAATAAACCAAACTATGATTGAAACCCAAATAGAAGAAGGATTTGATAACATTGTCTTCCAAAATAAACTTCATTGTTCATATCCAAACAACACCAACCACTCCTAACATCTTAAAACAAAAGTAGCTAACCTAAACATATTTTACCCAAGATAGGTTAACCATTTCTATAAGTAACCTAAATTACTATAAGTCCACCTTAAATTCATCGATTCTTCAAAATATAAATCAACCATTACTCCTAAATTATAATACCATTGTAATCTATTTACTTAGATCATATAGGGTCCTCAATATAGTGAACGTCTTTTAAAATAATAATCATCTTTTAATCCCCTAATCATCTTTTTCATATTAATACGGCAATCGTCGCATTTCCTATCACATTGGTTGTTGAGACATGTTCTTCCATTTCTCACCATTAACTAAGAAGAGAAACTATAATTAGGGGCTTAAATAATTATCCAATAATCATGAAAATGAACTTAAAGCATATAAGGATAACTTGTAGAAGAAAAGTATACCCTAACTTGTGATCTCATAGGTTCCCATCTAGGTTATCCATGATCATATATTGTTATGTGAAACTTTATTTTATTTTCTATTTGTTCCTTTAACAATGGTTCATACTAAGCCTATGATTTTACCAAAGCATATCCCCCGGGAGTGTCATAACCAAGAGTGCAGCAAGGCCCGTTGTCGTGTACCAATTCCCATTTGAGTATAACTCAAAGTGGTTTTTTTGAGTTTTACTCCTATGTACATCTGTGCCAGAGCCCCCTCTACCTACTCATATCCAGATAGGGATGTATTTGCTTGGCAACCCATTACTCAATACCCACGAAAATACCAGGAAGATTTCCTATATATAAACTTTTCTATAGGCTTATTCCTAAAGTTTTCATATCCTAATTTCCTCAAATAAATAAACCATACTTTGATACCAACTATAGAATCCCACCTTTTTGTCACATAAACTTTCATTACATTATACCAAACTAAGGATCTTCAAGGTTTAGTGTCTTGGAAACCAGGAAATTAATACATGAATCAAAAAAACATTCTTATTAAACACTTTAAAGGATCTCCTTATGTTCATCCTAGGTTAATTACTACATCTCATAGCCTGGGGACATACATCAAATGAAAGGGTGAGCAGAAGGACCAGTAAGGGAAACACGAGAAACATTTTACATGTGAACTTGAGATACTTCAATAAGGTCATGAAAAGAACTTTATGGCATGAGAAAGAAATCATGAGATATATCATAATAAAAATAAAATTTTTCATAACTTGAAGATGGGTCTACAACATTTAATATAGACAATAATTTCGTTTCACCATGGTCCATCCCCAAGGTGTCATTAAAATTTTCCAAGGTTATTCACCAATGTATCAGTCTAAAAGGTCATCTCTAGAGATTAAGTATTTACCCAATGCATTGGAGTGCTATCAGGGTGTACCCTTAAATTTGACTTTATTATCATGTGAGACACATATATCATCATAATTCATTTCATAAAAAACCTATATAGCATAAAATAAATGGGTTTCATTTTATAATCATAACGTTTTAAAAACTGCTTTAAAGACATGATCTTTTTGTCACTTTAAACCCACAGAAAAGGAAAGAAGGTCTCATGTATATAAATCCCAGAATTTAAAATAGAAAATTTTGGTATATATGTGAATACCCCTATAGAAGATAGATCTTTGAGTATTCACTTAATAAAATAAAATAACTTTAGAAAAAGAGAGAGACATTTTGAGAATGAAATTCTGCAGCATAACGACTATGTTTCGGGGTTTTAGAAAACATTGAAGAAAGAGAGGACATGGGTCAAACATTCATAAACGACCCATAAAATAGCATAGGGACAGAATATTAAGGATATATAAACATGGTAATGAAATTTTAAGGACATACCATTTGAAATGAAAGAAATGGAAGGAAGAGAGAAATAAGATTTCACTTATGAAAATTCGGCAGCCTAACGGCGTCACATAAACTTCAACCAAATACGAATTGATGAGATAAAATAGGGTCTCTCATCATATTAACATAAAGGAACAGTATGATAGATATAGAGATCAGACCCCAACATATTAAAAAGTAACTTGCAAGACTTCACATGGAATTATAACTTTGAAAAAGGAGAAAGGTGAAAGAACCACATAAAAATTCGGTAGACTACCGGCGCCACTTAAAACTTCAAAATACAGAATTGAAGAGATTAAATGGGGTCTCTCATCATATGATCATAAAACATCAGTATGATAGATATAGAGATCATACCCCAACATAATAACAAGGAATTTGAAAGACTTGACAAGAAAATAGAACTTGAAAATGAGAAGGGTGAAAGGATCCGTTACAAAAATTTCGGCAGCCTAAGGGCACCACTTAAACTTTCATAAAATGAAATGATGACATTAAGAGGGGGTATCTCATCATATGAACATAAAAAGGACAGTATAATGAAAATAATGGTACATCCTCCAACATAAGAACATGGAGCATAAAAGAAATGACATAAAAGAGATCACTTGGAAAGAAAGAGAGGGGGTCAGATCCCTTACCTTAAAACGTAACTCTTAAAACTCAAAGGTTGGGACCTTTAGGGCTTGGGGGAACCTTGGGAGGAATCCATGGGAGGTAATGAGACCAGAACTTCGTTGGGGGAGAGTGGGGAGTCGAAATGGATGAGAGGATGGCTTGGTATTTATAGGGAAAGTGAGGGGACAAGGCATTAATAGCCAAGGGACACCTCACAAGTGGTTTTCTCAAAAGCATGGGATCTCCCAAGGTATTTCCCATGGAGTTAGGCCACATGGGGCCCCCCATACAATGATTCATTACCTTTGGTCGTCCAACCCATTATATATCTAATGACATCATCATGACACAGTTATGATGTCATTAAACATACCAAAACCCTAAAACTGTATTTTTACTATTCATTGAAAATTCAACATTCTCAGAAAAATCCCAAAAATTCACCTTAACCAAATATCCACGCTCTGATTTCAAAAATGAAATCCATTTTATAAAAATAATTTTCTAAATATTTTTAATTTATTTTTTAAATAAATACACTATTCACCGAAAATTCAGCTTTCTCAGAAAAATCCCCAAAAATTACCTTAACATAATATCGATGCTCTGAGTTCAAAAAGGTAATCCATTTTAAAAAAATAATTTTCTAAATATTTTTAATTTAATTTTTAATTAAAAAAACACTATTCACCCGAAAAAACTTGTACTTGAATAATAATTTTTGAAACCGTTATTTAACCATTTTATTGAATCACATTACTTAATCAAGGTGCTTCGATTATATTAATACTTTCTTTAAGTGAGATTACTAATCCATTTGGTCACATTACTAATCCTAAGCATAAAATCACTATTCATAATTTACTATTCATCAAAAATTAAGTTGATCTTATTATACTCAAAATTTTGTACTGAACATAATTGTAGAAGACCATTTTTTGAAAATCATTTCACATTTTTAATTATTTAAGGTTTACATAAACATTTTTTTAAAATATCCTTTCTATAAAATTCACAAAAAATATGCATACTATAATTATGCAGACATTTGAAAAGTCATAAACATCATCATAAGAATAAATCCCAATTTTTATTTAAAATAAAGGATTATACACGGCAGTTACAGTCTTCTTACATAGCCCCTTAACACACCAGCATAGGACCTAAGTGTAAGGTGTCCTAAGATGAGAGAATCTGAGGGAGGCTCAGCCAACATCGCACTAGTAGTAATTTCTATCAGTTTGAACTTCTCATGAAGGCGATTCCATTCTAGCTTCACATGATGAAGTTCGGCTTGGGTTTGGTTCAGAGCAATGCCTAGTGGTTCTACCACCTTCCCAAGTTTGGTTAGACGGGCTTCGATCGGTCCAAGACTACTGGGTGAGGCCATAAAATCTTCTTTCTATAATAATTAACTAAGATTACGTGTATTTAGAGACAATAATCAAAACGTTTAGTTTACAGTGGTCTTATTGACCAATGGTCATATAATAGTCAAAACCCAACGGTCTCATTTTAATTAAACTCATGTTATCAAATGAAACATTTTTGTTGAGTATAAAAATAAAATAAAATAACACATAATACATGATTTATTCAAAACATAGGGTCATTACATTATCTTTATAGACGTACTTGATAATTTTTATGTAGTATTTATCAACAAATCTTTAATTTAATAAATGATAAAGGAGGAACATGAAGAGTATCTAATTTTTGTTCTTCCAACATTGTGAATTAAAAAATGTATTTTATGTTTAGTAAGGACGAAAATTATAAAAAAATGTCACATTCATGTGGAACATGACCACAAGAAAGGGAAATTACATGGTCCATTAAATGTTAATGACAATTTAGCAATGTCTTAAACCCTCATGTTTTAGGAGAATTCATAGTTCTCATGGTATATTACGGTACCACTAATGTTTTTTTAGAATTTTTTTCATTTTATAACATCATGTTAACTGTGTTAACATGGAAGTTATTTTAGTAGATTGGGATGGAATAATATGAGGAAACTATTAAGAATCTCAATAAGAGGGTAATTAGTATTCTTCCACTCACAATAACATCATATCGATATGTTTTTCTAATATACAACGATGCTTTAATGAAAGGGTTGGGATGTGTACTCATGCATAAGGAAATATTTATTGCCTATACCTAATGGACTCTAAATATCCAAGAGTAGAACTATCAAACACATAATAAGATCAATGTGTAATAAAGGGATGATTTTTAGCTTCAAAAGTGTGTATTTGGTAATGCATGATAAAAATCATGAATTACATATTGATTAGGTTGGTGAGATTCGGATTGAAACTATGTTTTGTGTGGCATCATCACATGAAATAATAATGCTATTTGGTAATTGACATATCCCATGTTTATATATTAATACAAGTAATTAATCGAAGTTTTATGATGATTAAGATGACTTATAGTTAGAAAAAATAAATAAGGATATTGTTGAGTATATTTCAAGGTGATCAGTATGTCAGAAAGATTAATCATAGTGATAGAGTAAGTATAAAAACCATACTCTTAATTACACAATTAAGCCTAATTTATTACATAAACATTCACCTAATACATCTATGTGGATCAAGATGTCTAGTTCCATGGAAAATTATGAACATTACGTGAAATTTTAAGACATGAAATAAAACATCTTTATTGAAATTTTTTTTTACATGACCACAACATTCCTTCATACTTATCATTTCATGTGATAAACTGAGGAAAATCATAAGAAATGGGTGAGCTATATATCCCAGTAAGGGAGTAAACATGGAATAACATGAAAAATACAATACATTTTATGAAATAGGTATATGAATGGATCATAAGAGTAACATGAACAAAAAGGCATGATATAGAATGATTATCATAACATGGAAATGTGGAAAAATTATAAAACATGATATTAACGTGAGTCAATACTCATTTCACATGGATTAACATGAGTAAACCCTCAATGCACTTGAATTATCATGACTAAACCATCATTGTACTTGATTTAACATGAGCATACCAAAATTTCACTTGATTTAACATGTGTAAACCCTCATTTCACCTAATTTAAATTCATTAAAAAATCATTTCACATGTATTATAATGATACTAAACATCACCCAACACATTGGAGTGCTATTAGGGTGACCCCTTTATAAACATTTCATTTCATGCATAAGTGTGCCACATTGATCATATAACATGGAATCATTAAACATCATCATTTATTCCAAGAAAAATGATTGTTTAATACATACATGAAACTATATAATCAATAATTATATGTGTATAAAGGTTAATACCCTTTATTGAAAAATGGGAATGGTATTCACTACATGGCGATTTGTCAATGGAAGAACACATTGCAATTTCGGCTACATAACGACATGACATAATAATTAATAAAAATGGTTGATGAAAGACAAATGAATATCTCATCAAATATAAATGAAATTTGAAAGTAAGGGGGTCAAATATATACATGTCCCATCACATGGAATTTTGAAATAGAAGGTGAATCATAATAAAGAATCTTGAAGAAATAAGAGAAATAGTATAGCTCTTATGAAATTTTGGCATGGCAAAAGGTGTACATGGGAGGGATTAGTGATAGATAAAGTGTCATATCATCATTCAAACATTAGGAGGGAAGTATGAGAGAGTCTAGAAATCATTCCCAAACATAAAGTGGTATATTAACATAAAGAAACCTGGAAAAACAATAAAGGAATAAATCCCTTACATGGATGTGTGATCCCAATGAATTGGTGGAGGTTTAGAAGAGGCTTATAGGGAAATTGGGGAACCTTGGAAGGGTTATAGAGAGAGTAGGGAATAGGTTTCCCGATCTCCAAATGGTTTGAGTTAAGAAGAATGGGATATTGTGGGGGGGTTTATATAGGAAAAGAGAAGAAATTCATTGTTATTTATGTTTCAGACACTAGATATTAAAGTAATCAAAACCAAAAACCATCCCATGGCTATACCGTAGTCTATTAAAAAGTGGAGTGGAAAACATTATTTTATAACGAAAATGTATGAACATAATAAAATATTAGGCTTTCTTATGTGGATGTGAGTCACACTCTGAGGGAAATCAATTTAGAATGTAAAATATTTTATATGTCATGAAGGTTCTACTAAAGCATTGTAAAATTAATCAATAAAATCATAAATCACGTTATTTTTAAGTTAAAACAAATATTGTAGGAAAAACCCTTCTATAGTATTTTATTACATCACTATTGGATAATTATGATGTCATAAAACACATTATATTTTTAAACAATATTTAATTCATACCCAAAAATTCGACCGTCTAAGAAAGTTATGAAAAATTCAACATTCTATAATTTTGAATTCACAAATCCAAAATTAATTTTCATTTTATTAACATATCTTTCAAAATTTTCGAATCTTGAATTTTAAAATAAAAACCCACATTTAAGGAAAATTCATGGGTTTTGACAAAAACATTTTTTAAATGACAATAAACATTATAATTCCATTACTAAAATTTATACGACCCTTTATATTTACCAAAATGTAATTTTGTGATAATATATTATCAAGAGATTATATAATTAAAAAATCCATTAATTCATGAAATTAGTTTTCTTAATTCAATTTAAATATTAACATAAAATACTATTTTTGCTTTAAAATCAAGTTACAAAGTAATATTAATAAAATGAATGTATAACATTTATTATATACAAAAATAATGTACATAATCATAATTATAAGGTCTTGTTACATATCCTTTTTTTACAGCAGCATATAACCTATGAGTTTGGTTTGCAATGATGTGGATTTCTGGTGGCCATTCAGTGAACATGGTTTGGGCCGTGATCTCGATGAGCTTGAACTTCACCGGTAAACATTTTCACTCATGCTTATGTTGTTGGATCTCAAATTGTTCTTGCTCCATAGAAAATCCCTGAAATTCTATCTCCCTGAAATGATCTGATAAAAGGGCTTCAAAGGGAAAGATCCTACAGTTTGAGGCCATCACTTCCTTATTTGTTTCAAAAATATTAATTAAAACCTTATATATTCTAGTCATGTGATCACTGTACAACAACTATATTATCAATGGTAAATATAGTTAATGGTTGTTTAATATCAATAATAAAAGAAAAGTGTTTTCTATATCCATATGAAATTTAATTAAATAAAAGAAAGGGAATTTTATTCATGAATATTCGGGTCGTTACAACCTTCCCCCCTTTAGTAATTTCTCCTTCAGAATTTTCTTTTACGACACTATGTGGGTAATTATAAAACATTACTTCATCAGGTTTGGATGTATCTTCTTCAAACTATTAGTTTCTCCACAATACATTGACGAGGGGAATTGTCATTTTTCATAGAACATTTTCTCTATAATCTAATATCATCACCGGTATCTCTTCATAGGATAGGTCATTCTCTAATGGTGACACCCCTGCATTGAGTACATGAGATGGTTCGGATATGTACTTATTAAATAGTGATACATGGAATACATCATGTACTTGAGACATGTTTTGTGGGAGTGCTAGTTGATAGGACACTCCTCCAATGGGATCAAAGATCTCAAAATGAACGATGTACCTTGGATTTAGCATTACATTCTTCCAAAATTTCATAACTCTTTCACATGGTGATATGCGGAAAAAAACCACGTATCCAATAAAAAACTCACGGTCCCATCGATGATTATCATCATAGATATTTTATCAACTCTAAAAAGAATTAATGTGCTCCTAGATGGTCTTAACCTTCTCCACCATTTCTTAAACCATTTCTGGACATTGGAGTTTTCTCTCCCCAATATCATCCCAACATTCTACTGTCCTACACCTCTTCCTATAAATGGATTAATAAGGATCTATTTGGATGCTAGAATTGATATTTTTATTGTAAGAGAACTCAACCAGAGGAAGATGTAGATCACATCATACTTTGATGTCCATTGAGCATGCTCTCAACATATACCCATGTGTATGGATATCTCCGCTCATATTTTCCATTAGTTTAAGGATGATAAGCCACACTGAACATCAATTTAGTATTTAGAGCATGTTGGGGAATCTTCCAGAATATAGAGGTGAATCTTGGATCTCGATCGGATACAATATATAGTGGAACTCAATTAAACCTTACCACTTATTTGATGTATATCTGTGCCAGTTGATCCAATAAGAATTCCTCCCAAATTGCAATAACGACTTCTATCATTGTATGGTGATCCAAAACAACCTAGATAGAATTTTTTCCTTTGGAAGTCTTTGAATGTCCGGTGAAAGAGTCCACGGGGATGTTCCCCTATTTCTATTTTGGTATGGGTAATAGTTGCACCATACCCTCATACTTCTTACTTTCATACTTCACTTGCTGACAGACTAGCCTCATTGATGTATACTCAGGGATATCTTTCTTTAAGTTATCCCACCAAAAATTATCTTAGATATCATGATACATATTTTTGTTTCCCAGGTGAATTGAAAAATTTGAACTATGTGCATCATCAAAAAGATATTTCATTATTTACATATTTTATGGAATATATAGTCTTGAACAAAATCTCAAAATTCCTTCTTCATTAAAACTGAACTCCGAGGTTATCCCTTTTTCAGATAGTTTCCACTTTCTTATGAATTCCCTCACCAACCTTTTGAGCATTATTAGACCATTCAAAAATAGAATGTTGGGAAATCTTTTTGGAAATGATTGAATGTGTTCCTTTATTATTGATTCCCATGTCCATATTCATAAAATCTAATAAGATTTTATCCTTTTAAATTCCATTCAATGATAGAATCTCTGAGTCCTTTCTAATTAGATCATATGACACCATTTCTATTTAATAGAGTGGAAATAGATTGAGTAGTCATTGTCATTGATCAGCTCTAACCATCTTTTTTGGCACATGGTCATCTCTTATTTTGTGAATATATACTTGAGGATTTTGTGATCTGTATATATTTCAATCCACTCCCAAAATAGGTAATTTTGGAGATTTTTTAAAGATAATATTACTAAAACCATCTATAGATCATGTGTTGGATAGTTTGGCACATGAATATTCCATTTAAATGAAGTTTAGGCAATGAATTTGTCATTTTGTATCAACACAGAACACATTACCTTCTTCTAAGCATCATTGAATACCACAAACTGTTCTCCACTTGTGGGTAGTGTGAGAATGGGCATAGTGAGAAGCCTTCTATTCAGCTACATGAATCTCTTTTCACATTCATCACTCCAAGAAAACTTGACTCCCTTCTGAGCTATCTTTTATAGAGTGATTTATAATCGTGAGAAGTTTCTCAAAAATCAATGATAATATCCATCTTACCCAAGGAATCTATGGATATTGATCACAAATGTTGGCCTCATCCATCCCTCAATTGGATTTGTCTTGGAGGGATCCACATATATCCAATTGCTTGTGATGATATGACCCAATAATGAGATTTCCTTCAACTATAACTCACATTGGTTGAACTTTTCCCCAAGCATCTCCATTCTCAAGGTCTCTAGTATAGTTCTTAGTTGTTTCTCAAGATCCTCCTTGGGTTTCGAGTATATTAGAATATAGTCTATAAATACTACAAGAAATTTATTAAGGAAATCTCTGATGACTCTATTTATCATGTCCATAATGTTTACTGGATCATTAGTGAGTCTAAAATGAGTTACTATGAATTCATAGTGCCTGTATCTTGAAAAACAAGATGCCTTTTGGATATCCTACTTCTTCACCCATATTTGGCCATATCCCATCAGAATATTCTCCTTGGAGAAGTATTGTTCTCCACATAGTAGATCGAGAATTTATTCAATTCGTGGAAGAGTGTGATATTTATTTATCATGATTTTGTTGATATTAGGATAATAAATGAAAAGGCACATTGACTCATCCATATTCATGATTCATAGGACTAGTTCACCCCATGGTAAAGTACTTGGTCATATAACCCTTTATCCAAATTCCCATATAGTTGTTTCTTCATCTCCTCAAGCTCCACAACAATTATTCTATATAGAGTCATGGATTTTGGAAATGCCCCAGGTAAAAGATCAATCTAGAATTCCATATCTATTATATGAGGAAGACAAGCCAATTCCACAGAAAACACTTCAGTGAATTTCCTCAAAATAGGCAGGTCTTTAAGGATGGTTTCTTCCTTAGACTCAATCATCTAAGTAGGAAACACATGCTCATAGGACAATGATATACACACTTGAGATGATAGTGATAAATAAGATTCATCCATCTCCTTGAACTTGTAAAAAATCAGGGGTCCATTCACCATATGGAGAGAGATTTCTCTCTCACAGCAATTTATGTTGGCTCTATATAGGGAAAGACAATCAATGATAATAATTTATTAAAATTCCACCAGAGGGAGTATGAAAAGGTTCTTCAGGAAGCTCAATCCACATATTGTGATAGAGGAGGAGTTATATTCATGGGATGAAACAATTTACTCATTTTTTCGTTCTCACTAACATCTCAACTTCCATGATTTTTAGTGGTCTTCAGATTGTTCTACTAACTCTCAGGATATAAATGAATGCGTAGAATAAGAATCAAGAAGTATGTTCTCTATTTCTGAATGAGTTACAAGCGTACCTAAAACCACTTCATTGTCACGGTTGACTTCAGGGATAGTGATGTAAAAATATCAACCATGATTAAATGGAGGTTGTTGGTTGCCTCTGAAAACCCTTGTCTTAGGGAACGATTGTCAAAGTATCATGGTTCATTATTGTTCAAGCAATGAACAAGGAATTGAGGGTCGAGCGGAGTGTTCCTCTCCATTATCGTTGTAGAGGGTTTTTCTTGTTGGAAATTAATGGCCATGTCCCATTATATTCCACACCTAATTAATTTTCTCGTACCCTTCATGAAATTTCCGTGGTGCTTATTTCTACATCTTTTGAAAGTGTGGTGATGGAATTTGTTAGCACCGTTGGATTTATCCATTGAAATTATAGAATTAGAGTACACCTTATGATTCTTATCCCCATTTACCCATGATATTATCCAATCCCCATTTGGACATTGAGGAACCATCATAAAATCTCCTCATATCTATTGAAGTCACAGATCGATAGGGAATTCCCTAGGCCAGGTTTTAGCCCACCAAAAAGCAGTCAACCTTGCATTTGGGGGTGAAAAAATACAGAGGCGTATCATGATAGCCTTGTGAAGTATTCCACATGCCCTACAATGGATTTTTTGATTTTGTTTCTTGAGGTAAAGGAACAACCATTCAAAATTAATTAGGATGGTGTAAGGAAATTTTTTATCCTTTTTATTTTTTCAGAAATCCATCAATTCTAATTCCTTGATATCTTCCTCAGGCATTGTATTTATGGTCAATGTCCACCATTGGTTAGCTTCACCCTCCATATGATAATAATTATGAAAAAACATATCTTGTTAAAAACATTGAAAGATGGAGAAGACGTTCTCAATGGATTTGATCTATTATTCCACGATTGAGGGATCAGATGATCCATTGAATGCAGTTGGCCTTTGTCTCGTAAAGCTATCAATTATAGCTTGTTAATTATTATGGGGGTTGGAAAATCATCTCGACCAAAGTTTCTATTCAAAACATTAGTTAACTGAGATACTATTGTGAAAAATTTTGTGATTCCCACTCCCATCAGATTGTTCATTTCATTAGAATATTCATCACATTGATCTTCACATCGGTTGTTATCCCAAGTCCTCGTATTACTTACCAGTGGATTGAATAAAGGGAAAGTTGAGGGTAACAAATAAAGGGGAATACAATGACAAAAAGAGATATAATATAAATTTAATTTTTCCCTTAACTTATGAATGCATTATCTTCAATATATGTTATCTATGATCGAAATCCAAACTTATATTGTCAGGGACAATTTTTTATTCCCTTAATATTGGTTCATACCATGCTTATGAATTTAACAAACATATCACCTGGGACAGTTGAACCAAGAGTTAATCAAGGCCAATTTTCATGCAGTAGTTCCTATTTGATTCTAGCTCAAAGTAGTTTTTTTTGTTTTAACCCTAGATACATTTGTGCCAGAGCCACTTCTACTTGTTTGTATCTAGAAAGGGAAGAATTTTTTTATAAAACACTTAGTCTATACGCACTAAAATTTTGGGTTGTTTTTCTTATACATAGTCTTATACCTATGGATTTCACCAGGAATTTATAATCCTAATCCAAAAAATAACTATGCATATCCTTTGATACCAACTTTAACAACCCTTTTCATTGTTACACACATAAACACAATTTATTACATAAACATTCACTTAAGGCATCTCTAATGATAGAGAGGTCTAGTGTCTTGGGAAATTTGTAACATTACATGACAAATTAAGATATAAAATAGAACATCTTAATTGAAAAAAAATTATATCACCACATTAGTCCTTCGTACTTACTGTATAATGGTCTAAAATGAGGACACAAATAAGAAAAGGGTGAGCTATAAATCAATGTAAGGGAGTAAACAAGGCATAACATGAATAATCCAATACATGTTAGGAAACAGTAATATCAATGGAGCATAAAAAACATGAACATAAATTCATGATATAACATGATTATAAAAAAATGGAAATGTGGAAACAACATAAAATATGATATTTTCATGATCCAAAGCTCTTTTCACATGTATTATCATGAGTAAACCCACATTTCACTTGAATTAGTATGAGTAACCTCTCATTGCACTTGATTTAGCATGAGTAAACCCTTATTGTAATTGATTTAGCATGAGAAACCACAAATTTCACTTGATTTTTAATGATTAAACCCTCATTGCACATAGAGTGTCATGATACTAAACATTAACCAATGAATTGGGGCGTAATCAGGTTTCTCCTTTTATAAACATTTCATTTCGTGCATAAGTGTGTCACATGGATCATATAACACGGAATCATAAAAAATAATAATTTATTACAACATAATTGAATGTGTAATATATACATGAAACTATATAAACAATAATTATATGTGTATAAAAGTAAAAACCCATGATATAGAAAAGGACATTGTATTCACTACACAATGATTTTGGCATGGAAAACTGTAGTGTAATTTCAACAACATAACAGCATGAAAAAATAATTCCTAAAAATGAATGATGGTAGATAAAGGGATATATAATCACATTTACATGAAATCAATAGTAAGGGGGTCATATAGATATATATCCCAAGACATGGAATTTGGAAATAGAAGGAGTAAAATAATAATGGAATGTGAAAAAAGAGGAGAAATGGAATAACTATTATGAAATTTCGGCATGGTAACTGGTGTACATGGAAGGTAATAATTAGAGACAAAGAGGTATAGAATCATTAAAACATAATTATGGATGTATTGGGGGGTTAAAACTCATACCAAACATTTTTAATTGAAAATAAAAGGGTATATTAACATAAAAAACATGGAGAAAAATGAGAATGGAAGAAATCCCTTACATGGAAGAGTGATACCAAAGGCTTGGGTGAGACTTGAGAGAGGCTTCTTGGGAGCTTGGGAAGCCATAGGTGGATTATAGAGTGAGGAGGGTTGGGTTTGGTAGATCCAAAAATGGATTGAGTTAAGTGGAATGGGAGATTGAGTGGGTTTTATTATAAATGAGAGGGACTTCTTTATTATTTAGGATTTGGACACTACACATTAAACTAAAAGAAAACACCTTCCATCCAATGGTTTTTCCTCATGGGGTTTTCCAAATTGAAGTGGAAAAAATAGTTTTATAATGAAAATATCAGAACATAATATAAAAATAGGATCTATTCTGTGAAGGTGAGTCACACACACAAGGAAATCATTTTATAATGATAAATTATTTTATATGTCTTGGAGGGTCCAATAAGGTATTTTAATATTTAAAAAACAAATATAAAATTAATATTTTTTAAATGTAATCATATATTATCCGAATAAACCTTTTATATTATTTTATCATATCACTATTTGATCATTATGATGTAATAAAACACATTATATTTTTAAATGGTATTTAATTTTTTCCCAAAAATTAGAATTTCTCTGAAAATTATTTAAAATTCACTGTTAGATAATTTTGACATACGAAATCCAATGATAATATTAATTTTATCTAAATGATTTTGAAAATATGTGAATTTTTTCTTTTAATAAAAAAATCGTCATTTATTTAAAATTCATGTGTTTTGAAAAAACAGTTTTCAATCCTTAATAAAAATTACAATTGTATTCATAATAATTATTCTATATTTTATATAAAATATAAATTAATTTTTTAATAATATTTTATTAAAATTTTATTTAATTCAAAATAAATTATTTCATCAAATTATATTTCTGAATTGAATGTAAATAATAACTAAAAACACTATTTTTTCTTTAAAACCCATTTAAAAATTAAAAATAATAAAATGAATGTATATCATTTATTATATATAAAAATAATTCACATAATTGTAATGCTATGATATTGTTACATATCTGTTTATTACACCAGCATGTTCCCCAGGAATATGGTGTGTAATGGTGGGGATTTCATAGGGTCATTCTGTGAACATGGTTTGGTCCGTGATCTCGATGAGATTGAACTTATTCTGTAAACTGTTTCACTCATGCTTAAGTTGTTGGATATTGGCTTGTGATTAGTCTAAGAAAATGTACATAAATTCTACCTCCTTCGAAGGATCTGATAAATGGTATTCAAAGGGAATGATCATACTATTTGAGGCCATCACTTCCCTTGAATGTTTCAAAAGGATTTATTAAAACCCTATATATACTAGTCGTGTGATCACTATTCAACAGATATATTATCAACGGTAAATATGCATAAAGGTTATATAATCAAAATAACATAAATTCATGTGTTTTATATATCAATAATACATTAAATTATAAAAATAAAGGAATTTTTTTTCATGAATGTTCGGTTTGTTATTGTACGAGGGTTGATGAAGACATTTTCTATAACAACATGAATATAGAGATCATAACCATGTACTTTTCCACTCTTCTACATAGGACATCTAAAGGAAACAATGTCATATTGGTTATGGTGGATTATCACACCATGAAATCTCACATCATCTCCATTAAAAAAACATCTCATCGAAAAACATCCCAATATATATGTAAAGGATGTGTTGAGGCTACATGGGGAACTAATTTCAATCTTCTATGATCATTATCAATTATACACATCTAAATTCTATAAAATCGTAAACATTATTTTTATATTGAACTCAATTTCAGTACTTCATATCACCCAAAAATCGATGACTTCTTTCAATGGACTATTTAGGCACTAGAGGACATAATTAGAGTCATCTTAGTGGAATATATATGATTATTGGATCAAAATATCATATTAGATGATCTATAAAAAAACAGCATCCACTATTGTTTTAAAATAGATCCATATGATTCTTCATATCATATGTTTGGTAGAACTCCTACTTGTTGGGATGGTGTTAGTGAACAAAAGTTACTTCAACCAGATCTTATGAAATATATGACATAGATGGATTAAGACATCCAAAAATATCGAAAATTTTCTCAGGTTTGGTAGGATTTTTATGATGATCCCCATCATAGGTACACGAAGTTTATAGTTGGGAAAAACATTCCTTCAAATATCCATAATGTTTAGATTCATGTGGTTTCGAAAGAAATGAATGATTTTTCCTAGTAATATTGGACTAATTGAGATCCCTGATCACATAGAAGCAGTGGACTATCCAATTTCTTATACACCCAATATGTCTTATGTTAATGGCATGTTAGATGAATCTCTCCTAAGATAGTATATAAAAACCTTATGATGTAATTAATTTAGATGTGGAAAAACTAGAGAGTGACCTCTAGTGTGAGGATTTTCCAATGAAAATCATGGACCAAAGAGAAAAATTCATATGAAATAAGGCTACTCAACTAGTTAAAGTGGTATGGTGACACCATAACTATTAATATGTGATGTGGTAAACCATGGATAAAATGAAATTGAAGTACCCTAACCTATTCTCAGCATAAAATATGAGTTTAAATTAAAATTAAAAAAATTATTAATGGAGGAAGAATGTACCAAACCAATTTTTATAAATGGGTATTTTCTCCAAATAAATGTTCGTTGTAGATTTTTTATATATCCTCATAAACATAATAAACATTTTAGAATAATGAAAAAATTATTTAAATAATGAAAATAGTTTCATTGGAAATAAATTAAACACACTAAAATTATCATTATTATAATGGGAAAGTATATATAAAATATAAAAACTACAACTGTAAAATATATATCATAGTAATCTACTAGAATCATCACTCCCATGAACAACACTATATAAATAAAAACAAAATGTTAGTAAACCAATCCCAATTTTTTAAAATGAAAATTTATAAAAATTAGATAAATATAGGTTAATAATGAATAAATTAATGATGTGTTATTTATAAGAGGTATTTGGACCATTAGAGTAGTAAAATGACCCTTGGGAATAATAAAATGACATTCGGGAAAACTTTTATGACCATTGGAATAGTAATTTTACCTCAAAATACTAAAATGTAATACACACAATATTTTTCAAATGTAATTAATTAATATAAATTCTATAATTCCATGCAATAAATATCATCATTAGAAACTCAAAGAAAATATAATCCCATTTTTAATAAACAATATTTTAGCTTATTTTTTTAAAAATAATTATTGTTATATTAAAACTAGAATAACCTATGTGAGAAAATTTATTATTAAAAATTATATTTATTTTTTAAAATATAATGCTTCTATTTTTAAAGGGTAGATTTTTTTTTAATTTTTTAAAATACAGTATTTATCATTTTTATAGTAAAAATACATGTTTTCATTACTAGATTATATAAAATTACATCATTAAATATGTACTAATATATTATAAATTACATGAAATTTATATTGACTAAGAAAATATTTATATTGATAAATTATTCAATTAAATAAATTAAATTTTTTTCCATACATAAATATAATTTGGCGATGTCGAATTTCTCATGTATTCCATTAAATTAATAATGAATCAATTTTTTTTTCCAATTCTATATTTAATAACCTATTCAATTCAAATCATGTGGATTTTTTATGTCCTAAAAATTAACATTTTATATTTTTTTATGAAATAAAGAGAAGAGATGTTGGAATCTCTCTTGAGGATTAACAATACTAGTGCAGATTCCAAAAGACGGATGATTAGTTAATTAAAGGTATCACCTAATGAGGAGCAGTGTTCAGGGATCTATATGAACAACCATGTAATGATAAGGGGGTTCAATAATGGGAAGATAAATGTTGAGGATAACCTTTGGTCCTAGTAAAAGTTGGCACTCAGGTTCGATGATTTTTTAAGGGATGACCCAGACACACAGTTAAGTACTATCTCATGGAAATTATTTATAGAGATCAATTCTAGCAGTATTAAATTTCACTTTAATGGATCTATTATTTTATTTTTTGGTATAAATTCTGTTTTCTCATTTTTATTTAATATTTTTTGATAATAATAAATTTCATTTTCTTTCAATCCAATGTTATTCCATTAGTATAGTAATTTATTCCATATTTTGACTCTAAATTACCCATCTCCTCAAGTAAAAAATAAACCCTCTCTCTCCCATTAGTAATCCACTCCTCTAAAACTTTAAAAATACCAATATCCACCAAAATATTCTTTTTGATGACCTTATAAATATTATGGATTTCATAGATTAACCCAACTCCATTCATCAACGAATTCTACTATAGTACAAGAGAAGCAACACCGAGAAACGTATACATTATCATAAACTATTATCTTATTTTCCTCATCTCCATTATTTTTTTCCAATATCAATAAAAACCAAATAATTTAAAATTTGTTTGTAATTATGTTAACATTAAATTATTTGTTTTAACCTAATTTAAAATTTATATTTTCAAGTATATATATTTTATACATCTGTTTCACATCATTTAGACAATGTTCTAAATAGTGGTTGGTTAAATACCAATAAGGATGTTTTGAACGTCATTATTATGAAAATTAGTATATATGGTGATCCTAGATTATTTTAAATATATTAATGTATAATTTTATGTATTTTATTATAGTATAATTATTTCTACTAATGGGTAAATGTAATTCACATATAAAATGTGATGTCAAAGAATAAGGAGAACATTTTAAAGGGAATAAAATATCAAAATGTTACCCATTAAACGAAGGGAATTAAAAAAAATTATCCAACTATTATAATTTTTAAAAAATATAAATAATTAAATTATACTATAATAGTTTTATGAATTTTTTTATGTAACTATAGATATGGAAATGTAATGAAATATAGAGGTAATTACGCTAAGGGCATTTTCATATCCACACTCTTTCTTTTGGGTAATATCCTATTTCACATTTATTTGAGTACGAATGTTCCTATAATATCGAACATATTTTCTTTAAGTATTATTTCTATTTTATATCATTGATATACATGTTTCTTCACTAAATTTTTTTTTGAATGAATTTATAATTATTTTTCATAAATATGCCAATTTCCAAAACATCTTTTGAATCCCCATAAATTATCTCTCATTTTAAATAAGAAAATGAACTTTCTTCGGAAGTATGATTTCCTTTATTGATTTTGTTATACTCATGTTCATTTCATGAAATATAAAATGTTAAATTTTTTAAGAAAACCATTCATATCTATTGGTTATTTAATTTTTATGATTGTTATCTTTTCAAGTGGCTTTCATTATTATTAGTTTTCTAGAATGTGACAGGGAGACCCAAATGAAAGAACCCTATAATGAAATTTTAAATGTGATATATCCCATGAGATTATTTGTATTATTTGTTAACATGTATTCACTTTTCTTCACAATTATGATGTTATTATTTATGCACATATCTTATCTGTGGACATGATAGTAGATTTGTTCACAACTATGTATGGTATTTGATGACAATGGAAAGATGTTTACCTTTTTGCATATTCCAAATTTCATGATGTTATGAAATATATCCCTTATGATTTTGATAATGATTATATTATTATTTCATGATTATGTGGATTATTATCTCACATGTACTATTGATTCATCTCAACTATTCAACCAATTTCTTGTCTTTTATCTCTCCCATTTATTTGATGTATATCCTTACGCGACTACATGTAATAAAAATAACATGTAGAATTTTGAATGAGAGAGATTATTAATTTTGATAATGTTTAATTTTTATGATTTAATATTGATGTATGATCCTAATTCTCAGAAGATGCTAAAACATTGGATCTTGGAATGTACCACTATAATGTTATTTATCTTGAAAACTAATGTGATATTTTGGTATGAAAAAGTATTTTCAGAATATTAATGGATAAAAATACTTGAATATGGTTATATATGATGTTAAATTTTATATATTAATTAGAGTACACACCTGGAATTACTTAAAACATACAGAAACACCCAGAAACACACAGAAACACATAAGGAGACATAGACATATATTTATATTATCTCCCCAGGAGGTTTAGTTCTTCCAAATTGAAAATAATATTTTGATATGATAATAGATGGTATAAATATTTTAAAATATTAATAATCATGCATGATTAACTATAAATATTACCCTTATTTCTTATCTTGACACCCAAGTAAAACCCATTTTACATTAATCGTGATAAATTTATTTTTCTATTGTTATTAGCCATTATTACCATAAATTCAAGTGGTTTATTTAGAAATTTGGAAATTATGATTAAAAATATATTATAAAATTGATGAAATTAAATTTCAAAACATGGAAAATTTTATTTTAAGATTATTAATTGAAATGAAATTAAAATTGTTTTTTATGAAATTATGGTTTTACGATTAAAAATAAATTAGGTTTTTTCATTAGTTAGTAAAAACATTCAATGGAATATTGAATTATTTTATTGAATAATATATATATATATATATATATAATTAAACCCATTATTATATTTTTTTTCTTTAATTTTTATTGATAAAAATTATTTTTTCACATAAAAACTATTTTATAAAAAATGAATCTTTTTACATTTAAATTTTGTAATTGTTATTTCCTACATAATAATAAGTGATATATGGTTTTTATTAATTAATTAGAAATAAATATAATTAAAATAACTTATTAATAGTGATCATGGTACTGTTTTAGATAATAATACATAACATTTATAAAATACATCTCTTTTAAAAATATATCATTATTCATTAAATGATTTTATTAAAAAATAAATTTTTATTTATTAGGCATTGATCAATATATATGGATCATTGAATACATTTATATTTATATATTCCATAATGTTATTAATATGATTCATAAATTTCAACCCAATCATTAATTTATAAAGGTATAGTATATAACAGCTTCATTTAGATTTAGGGTTTCTTGTAATGAATGCTCTCGAATATTTCATGTTTAGGAAAATGAAAATTAATAAAAAATTATATTGTGTAAAATATTTATCCAATTTCACATACTCTTATTCCATATAAATATTCAATATAAACCATCTATAGTCTTTATTCTCCATACAATTTCATCATCTTGATCATAATCTTTATTAATCACTATATTCTTCAAATTTATGTTATTTTCAATTTTCCCAGAATTATAAATCTTATGACTTATATAAAAACATAATTAGATCATTAATATAAAGACTGTAATTTTAAGACTTTATATTCTCATACAAACTCCATTTTATATTTTATAATATATTAAAACTGTTTAATTTTGAACATCACAAGTAATCAAAATGTTTCTTTTTGGGATTAAATCATATTTCGTAAGAAAAAATGCCTTTATATCATTAAAATTGTTCTTCTTTTTTGGGTTAACATATAGGCCACTGAAAATTCTTATTTTTTGAGTCATATTCTTAGGATAATATAAATATTCTCAACCAAAACTATAACCCGTATATTTTTTATAATAGAAAACCCTCATATTTTAGAATCAACATGAATCTTGAATTGTTTGAAAAAATTGTATCTTTTGATAATTTGAGTCTCTCCATAAAAATTGGATTTCAAAATTAATATTAACCATTTAAGAATAAATTCTAGTTCACTGACAATCACTTATTATATAAGTGTATAGTTACACAATTCATGGCCCATTAAATCATTTATTCCCTAATATATATATTTATCCATCATATGTTAGCTATATAAGAATACATATTATGAATTTATATTACAGAAATTTGTAATTTATTTCTAATCCATAAAATTTAATTCATTCAATATAGACATAAATTCATGATTTTGAATAAATGAAACCGTTTAACATTAAATAATGATAAATTATCAACACTTATTTATGACTTTTAATACATAAACATAATCTAGAACAATGTTATTATCAATATTCATACATCCATATTTAATTAATTTCCATTCAAATTTTTCATAAAATTATTCAGACATGTATTATTGAAAAAAACATTGAACAATTTTATGGGCTCTTAAATATAAAACATTGTATTTTTTTAAACAATATAAACTCTCATATTTTTATCAACTACAAAACATTATAAATGATAATATTACCAAAAAACATTTCAATTAATAATCTATTGCATGATATATTTTGATTACTCAATGATGAGAAATTTCTACAAATGAATTTTTATTTTCCACCCCATAATTAATTATTTTAATCTATTAAACCATTTTAAGAAAATACTTGATTTAGATTTGAATGATAGGTATAAAATACATTTACCCCTCACCCAAATTATAAATATTATATATAGAATAGTGAAATAATTATTATCATCCTTATGTAATAGGAAAATTATGAATTATGTATTTTTTCTATAATATGTTAAATCTATTAATTGGGGTCACTTCTTTTAAAATATCATAAAAAATGTATTTTATGGAAATATATTTCATCCTCACAAGAAAATTATAAAAATTTTAATCTTTTAATTTATATATTTTATGACAATATACATGGATGTAGAGTATTTTACTAAAATAAAAAATTATCAAATGACCATTGAATTTCACATGCAATTTTCAAGGGTTTCTAAAAATTCACATTCAATAATACCATATATAATTTAATTCATAAAATTGTGTAACTAAATATTTGGATGAAGTGTAATAACAATTATCATTACTCAATTTTATATTTAATTTTTCTTATTATTCCATTATAGAAGACATTCTGTAAAAACTATCCACTCCTTGCTGATTTTTTATCATGACAATCTGTAATAAAATTAGTATTAATGAAATACATTGGGTTCAATTCATCAATTTTTCTATAAACATGACACTAAATCAATGTCAATCTGATAAACATGATAAATTCTACCACCAATGAGTTCTCTATACATTTTCATTTAATAAATACTTTTTCCAGTAACTATCTCTACACACATCCTTGAACTAAAACAAAACAACCAAAATGTGTAGGATGCAAGAACATGACCATTTAATTAGTTTTTATAATTTTGGGTAAATAAATATAAAATATATTAATATAAAATTTGAATATATATTTTCTAATTTATAAAAATTTACATAATTAATTATTCTGTTACAAATCTATTGATTCTTACGATGTAATATTTTTAGTGAAAAATAATTATATAGTTTTTAAATAATAAATTTTTTAAAAAATTATAATGAATTAATTATTAGATTTTTTATTTGGTTTTTAAAAAAATTCACAATAAGAAGAAATAGTATTCTACATATTTATCTACCCATATAAAGTTTCATATTGTATTATATAATATTAATTAAAATTAAAATTAGAAATTCTAAAAACTGATTGTGAAAAAGTAAAAAAAATTAAATTTTTATATTTTATTTATGTATAACAATTAATATTTTCTTATAAGGATTTCTTTTTAGGTGAATAAAAATTATTTTCATAAATTTCATGATTTTAGGATAATATTGACATATAATAATTAATTACAAATACATGACACCTTTTTCTAAGTCCAAATATATATGTTATAAGGGGAATGATTATTTTGAGAATTCATTTATTAATTTAAAAACTAAAACATGATATTGTATAATTGATGTTATATTTTTCCATGAAAAATAATATATTATATTATTTGTTTATTAAAATTAATTTTTATATCATATATAATATTAATTTTTCAAAATGGTTATAAAATTTCGAATCAATACGTCCAAAATATTTTATAAGTATAAATTAATTTGATTTCATAAAGGATAAATTACTTTGGTAAAAAAGGTGTTGCCTTGGTAGAAATAAACTAAGTTAAATATGGATTAACTAAAAGGGAAATGCATTAAAGTTGAATAAAATGCATTTTAAAAGGTTGATTGAGGCCCATGTCAACCACATTTATTATATTATTCATTATTACAAAATATAGTATCAAAATTACATGAGAGTAAATTCCTATGATTGAAATCATATCGGTATTCACAATTATTTCATCACATTTCACATATAAAATAGGTACTCCTCTCCTAACTTCCCCTCACACGAAAACCATTTTAGATCCTAAAAAAATTGAAAACCCACTACAAGAAATTTTAATCTACCTATAAGTGGTTTTATTAATCTTAATATACAACCCCCAAAGTAATTACCACATTAAGAGAGAAAACAATCCAATTTGTGATGTATAAATTTTATACAACACATTCTCATTTAAATTTCAACTGGTGAAGTTATCTGACATAATATAACATTAAATTATAAACAAATGAAATTTTTTAACATTATTATACTAGTATGTTATTATGATTATGGTATAATCATTAAACACCCTTCTCTATTCATTTAGTAATATCCAAACCATCATTTATGAATTGTGCTGACTTTTTCAGCCATAGAGTAACATGATTATTTTACCACACCACATAACATAGATTTTTTGAATAACAAATTTAGAAACTAATTTTTATATTTATAACTTATTTATGAATGAAAAATGTTATTACTAATTTTCATTATTTTGTGGAAATTAAATCATCATCAACGTGTCTGTGTGGGCAACCAGATCTATGGAATGATTGATTTTTCCCATTAAATATCTTACATAAATTATCGGCCACCTATGTGGTTTTGTGGAATAAATATAATTGTTTTTTTGAAATTATTAATGTTTTGTTATAATATATTGGAAAACTATTAAATATATGAGAGATATTTTTTTGGTAAATTCAACTCTCTAAAAGAGGATTCATAGAGAAAAAAATGATTTTTATACAATAAAATAATGTCATAATGTTTATGTTATCCCCATGGTTTCTTCCAATTATGACATATCATACTTTTAAATATTAAATATTATCATTAGGATGATATTTTACTTATAATAAAGGAAAAATATATAGTAATCATCAAGTAATCATTTTATATTCATTTTTGGGTTAGTTTAACCAGAGTCATAAAAATTTCTATAAATACATATCCTATATGATTATGAATACATAACATTTTTAAATTTCTGATATAAATAAAAAATTATTAATTTATATTTTTCAACAATTGTAATATAAAAATGTAACGCAATATTTAAGAAACATAATTTGTTCACTAGGAATCAATGAAATTTTCTCATGGGAAAATTCATCATTAAAAATTATTAGAAATAAAACATATTTTTCAATAAAAAAATTATAAAAAATTATAATGAATATATTATTTAATATTATATGTTTTACAAATTCTTAATTTATTTAGATAAATGATGTAATTCATCATTATTAAGAAACTTGTTCATAACGATCAATCTTACCCACAACCGATACCAGAAATATATAATAACTAAACAATATACATAGAGATAGTAATTATAAATTATGTTTATGAAAAATAATAGATATTAAAAAAATTATTAAATTATTTTTTAACAATGTTAAATATTTTATATAGGAATTTTAATGCATTTTGACTATGAAATTATAATGTCGTGACCATAAAAATAACATAATTTCATGTTATTTAAACTAGAGTTCACATATGATGATCTTTTCAGTTCAATGTTTTAGAGATCTTGGATAAACACTTAAAATGTAATCACATACATTACATGCAGAACCATATACTAAGTGTCAATTTTTTCCACCAAAAATAGGCTGAAAACATGACTTCATTCTAAGATAGAACATTAATATTTTAATAATGGCATCATAATTTACCATAAAAATCTTAAGACATGTTAAAAACATTTTAAAACATGGTACGATAACAAAAAAAATTGTATGGGTCATAACGAATGATATTGTTAGTCATGTAAAAATAGAAAAACCCATTGAAACCCTTTTCTTAAAAACACGTAAACATGAATATAAAAATCAGATAGGTCCCATGGGACAACATTACCATGTCACTCTTAAATTCACCCATACAGTGTGAAAAATATATAGTCAAATTCTATCTCTGTATTATCTAATGCTTTGGAGTTCTATGACTGACTGAAAATTATTTTTTTTCTTAAGAAAAACACTTTTGAGGAAAAAGTGATAAACCATAAGTCCAACAAGAACCAAACAACACCAAGAAGAAGATCAGAAACAATCTCACCCAAGCATAAGCAGTAACCACAGGCTCCAAAGAAGGACCACTCGGCGATCCCATGCAAGCATGGTCCCTCCCGATGGCAAGCCATCCCTCCGTATCAACCACATCCCAAATGGCCTGTAGAGGAACAAGCAGCATGCTCAAGCTCGTCTGAGCTGAACTGACCCTTCTGCATTCCTCACACAATCAGGACAGTAACTCACCAAGGCATAAGTTAGGAAAGAAGTAAAATAGAATCATTGAAAACCAGATGGATTCTACCAGATTCAATGTCCCTAAACACTCTCCAGGATAGATTAGATACCTGCAGAAGTGGATCACCTCTTATCATGTCTTCAAAGGAGGAAGACAGCGTATTCCGGACCTGCATATATTCCTCAATACTGATCAACCCCTTGTTGAAACCTCCAACCAGGGTCGAGTCCTGTTTATCCACCCAAATATACTGGTCCTCATTAAGCTCCACTTCAATATTCGTACCCATCATCTTGGCTGCATCCTCCTCTGAGGTGTTGAGGAATAACACTTGCTCTGACACCACATCACCAGATATTAAGACCAAATCCCAGGAGGGATCATGCTGTCCAGCTGCCTTTTGGTGACACCTACTCTCCTTATTCAGCTTATCCACCAATTTTTTCTTGGCTGAACGGGTCTTCATAGGAGGGGGTAAGGAGGAGTAATCCTTTCTACCCCTCCTTCCTCGCTTCCTCCTGACCTTCCTCGAACCAGATTCTGCATCATAGAAGCTTCTACCGACCATGTCGCGTTCATTTACCCTTCCATCATCATCATACTCTGGATAGGTATTTCCCCTAGTCCGATCTTCCAACAAAAAACCATCAGCACTCCCCCTGTTGTCCTTACCATCCTCAACCAAGGCAGCTGGTACAATACCAAGCTCCTCCTCAGCCAGCATTCCATACCTGTTGCTTAAGATGACTGGCGTCCGGGCTGAAGATCTAGCCCTTGGAAGACAGACAGCACTCGACCCTTCTACATCCTCGAGGTTGGCCTGAACCTGCACCTACAGAACAGACCCTATCAGTTGGCTCGGAGCACTACCCAGAACAGGTCCTACCCCACTGACCCCTTCCTACCCCATGGCACAGATTTCCTCAGCACCTGATCCCTCCAGAGCGGCGGGTTGATCATAACCCCTGCCCATATATTGAGGCTGTGGATTCAGAGTCTCCTGACCTCTGACTGAAACACAATTGGCCTCAAACCTGGAAGGATCACCTGAAGACAAAGAGGGGCTCCCCAACGCCCCAACTGCAGGACCCTGGTCCTCATTTCCCATGCTGCTCAAAGCCTGTAAACCACCCAGATTCTTCCTGGGGTCAACAGCCACCACCTCTACCTGAGGCTCCGAAGCCTTCGAAGTCTCCTTCAGAACTGTGCCTGCAGACCTCGTCCTCCCCGAGTCAGAGAAATCCCTTAGCGAAACTTTAGCAGGACCGTGGAACCCCACCCCGGGATGGCCAGGAGATCCCTGCTTCTGGACACCCCGAATTGCCTCACTACGATCACTCATATCCGCCATAACCTCTTGTGCCCTCAGTTGGTGCGCAACAAGCTCAGAGCCAAAACGAGAACCAGCCCCATGACCTTCGACGTGACCTGAATCACCCTTGTTCATCACAGAAGACTCAGCCACCACCGCTGCAGCCCTTTTACAGCACTCCTCCATACGGTGACCCTGCCTATGGCAGAAGGAACAGAACATGATCGAGGATTCGTAGAAGATAATTTTCACGTACCTGTACTTCCCTTCAACCACGATCCATACCTTGTCGGAAGGAGGGTGGGATAGATCCATCTCCACCCAGATGCGCGCTGCAATTGGGTGCACCATGGAGTTGGTCATCCAATCCGCACAGAGTAACAGGCCTAAGGAATTTCCAATTGACCGAAGGAGATCTGGTTTCTGAAATGGAAGCGGTAGCCCCAGAAGTTGGATCCATATCACCGACGAGGATGCATCGCCACTCATGTTCAAGTCAAACGTCCAACGATGTAAATGAAATGTAAACCCCTTAACAGATCTGCTAGCACGGGACCAAGCCATAGCCAGGTCGTCTTCATCTGTGAGACAAACGAGAATTTGGCACGGTCCAAGGAGACCGACAATCGCATGGTGGTCTAAACCCCATTCCTGATTCACAAACATCTCAAACACCTCAACCAGAGGTCTTTGGCGAGTGAACATTGCAACCAGAGCCGTGGAGAGATGTGACGAAGCTTCAGAGAATTCCTTGGATGAAACCGGGACAACTGGATGTCCGTTGCAGAGGCCAAGTACCTTTGGAGAGATGTCGATGCTGGGTAGAAACGGGCGCCTCCTGTGTACTGCATCCCGAAGAGGAGGAGGAAGAGCCTGCCCCTCCCCCTGCCGGGGAGGGGCCATCGCCGCCGCCATGAGGCTAGGGCATCACCGCCGCCATGGCTAGGGAATCAGGGGGATGGCCACTCTCCCGTTTTTTGGAGTTCTATAATGAGGCTAACCATTCATATAATACATACACGGATCGCCAGTCTTTCATGAGATATGATGGGGATCATCCCTTCATATAAGATGTATCAAGATCTCCCATAAAATGTAAAACTTCCATTATAGAATCAAAACACATAAAGTTTTTAAAATTTCAACATGACACTCATAAAATTTAATATTTACTCTTAAAAAAACTTTTAACATTTTTTACATAGTCAATCAATTTAATGTGAAAAATTTATATTTTTATTAAATAGATTTTTGATACAAATTATCTCATACCATATTGAATATTTTAAAATAAATTCAATGATTAACATTTTAAAAAAATTAATTCCATATAAATAAATCCATAAAACCATTTGGAAACATAGAAATTAATGAGAATGATTTATAAGACTAACTATTTAAAACACTCAAAATGATTTTTTAGTTTTCGAGTCCCTTACCTCGAGTCAGACTCGTCACATATAATTTCTAGAATCCTGAATAATAAACCTATGTTCAAATTTTTAATCTCTCCATAATCTTTTAAAATTTTATAATTTTATTTTAATAACTTATAATCATGTTGAAACTATTACTTATACTTTATGTCCACATTTTACATTTTGATAATATTTTGTGTTTCAGTCTACAATGACATGGGTATAATGATAATAGTAAAAGTGGTCATTATACCATCATCTCAAAAGAAATATTAATTACACATTAATCATATTCATAAAACAATTATACTTTTAAATACATATATTAAATATTGATAAGAAAAATGAACAATGATACAAACATTGAGACGGTAAGTCGTACATCCGCCAGAGTAATGTTTTCATTTTTCAATGATCAATATAGAAAGAAGAACAATATTATTTTTTCATTAATGAATAATCATAATATTATTAATATAATATTAATAATTTAAATATATATATATATTATCCAAGTGATGTGGTGATGAAAAATGAATCATATTACTTCATGGATATGATAGTTCTCTCGTACGTCCGAACGAAGTTTTTATTTTATTATTTAATAAATGTAAAATAATAATTGATATATTGTTATATAACAATGATATATATTTCATGAATATAATATATTATTATTATGTTCATCATTATAACCATTATTGAGATACTATGATGAAAATAAAATTTTATCGGTTCGTGGAGGTGATAGTTCACATGTACATCCGCACGACTAATTATTTTTCAATTTTCTTAAAGTGGATACATATTTAGTTGATGATATTAAAATAATAAAATAAAATCCCATTTTTTGAAACATTATTTATTATTTCATCATTTTAATAGAATATTTGATGAATGTGGATGATTAAAAAATTAGAAATGCATGATTAAAAAAATTTCATATACTTCGGATGATCTTCCCTGATTAAAACTTTAAAATCTATAAGGAAAGTCATATACCTAAAATATATAATAATGAATGTGTATAGGGATCATATAAATGTATTTGATTAGATATTATCTAATTAATTTTTTTTAAATGTGAGATCAGAGAATAATTTTTTCCCTTTTATTGGAGAGGTTAGGGGCACTTTTCGAATATTTCCAAATATTAATTTAATTATAAAAATTTTCTACTACAAATTTTACCAAATTTACATATTTTGATGATATGATTATTTTGGGTCAAATATCATATATCATTTGAAATTATATATATTCTTCGTATTATTTAATCCTTATATTTTTGTTTTAACCCGTATTAATTCTTACCATGATATCATGTAATTTAAAATTTTTGGGTTAATATAATTATAATAACATGAAAAACGACCAATAAATGATTCATTGATTATATTTTGAGATATATATTAACCATGTGGATTAATCATATATTTTTATAAATTTTATATCATTTAATGAAATATTTATTTTTTAAAATACCATTTGTGTCAATTTTAACAATGTTCATCTATTGAATCATTAAAAATATCATAAGAATGTGATATATTCAAAAAAAAATTAAAACATCAATAAAACATGAATTTAAACTATAAAATTCGTGTATGAAATTAATCAACATAAATTATATTTATTTTAATATTTTAAATATCATTTATTTGATCTAGTTACTAGTTATTAATTACTGTCATCATTGTGTCAACACATAAGTTAATTATTTGTTTCCTAAAAATTATAAATAAATCACAATGATGTTTTTTTAAAAATCATTAAAATTAATATTCATAATTGAATACATTCCTTGAAATGCGCAATATTTTAAATACGTCACTTGATAAAACAAGGGTGTATCAAAATATCAATTCTCTTGGAATCTGTTATTATAAATGTCTTACTCACATATAAGTGTCATACAAATGATATACCTTTTAAATATGTATTAATTTATCCAAAAAACACTCATATAAGTAAATTTTGAAATTATTTATGGTGATTTTATATTATTTATAATATTATTCTTACCTTTAAATACTAGATATATCATTAAACGTGGTAATGAAATATTACAAATGTTACTATTCCTAATGTCCACAAATAAAAAGGGTCTATTTAGTTAATTTGGACCCTATCATTCAAAATATAGAATCCAATTTTTCATATTCAGAAAACATAATTAGAGAAAATTAATTAAAAATTAATCTGGGTGACGAAACGAGAAAACAAGTCTTGAATGTAAAGACATTCAAAAGTTTACAATGTTTTTATATCAAGTATCAAAGTTAAATTTATTAAAATTACTTAAATTAGATTTAATTTTAATAACATAATCTAATTATAATTTAAAACCATTCAAAAATATTATTAATCACTACAATTCAATTTGATGAAAATGTAGTTTTCGATTAAAATGCATTTTTTTATCAATTCATCCAAAAAAGAATCTCATCAAAAACATTACCAATAATTAAGCCAAATAATATTTTCATAGTATTCATTCACAGATAATATAACATTATCAAATAGAACTTATAAAATGGACACAAACTAGAATTAAAATAGGTGTACCTTCAAAAGGATGAAAAATATCCTTTTCAGAAATATACTCTGTTTATCTATAATATTAAACTTTTTCATGTATGATGTATATATGAAATATAAGTTGAATATTTAAAATTATATGGAATATATATATATATATATATATATATATATATATATCATTAGTAGAATCTAGTAAATATTGTTTTTATTATTTTAAAAACACAGTTATTTAAATTTAATTTAGAAAATCATGTCCATTTATTTCAAAAAATGGTTTAAAAAATTATTTATAATTAATTTTTCACCAAATAAATAATTATATATACATGTTTAAATAGACTTTTTATAATTTAGTTAATATTATTCATTCGCACAATTCTAACTGAATTGTATTAACAGTATCTTTTAAATATTATTTAATTGTTCTCTTAATCCCTATGTTGTGTATCATGTACGTTATCAATAATAGTGTTTCATTTCAAAAGAATAGTTTATTAAAATCTCCACTCTCCCACTACGAAAAAAATTTTCCTCTCAATTTGAACTCTGTATAAAAAACTAATGGACTAAAAATTGAAATCCCACTTTGGAAAAATGATTAATGAAAAATCCACATTAATATAATTAAAATGGATTATGAAGGTTACATGAGATAACACATACAAGGGTTCCAAGTAGAAATACATTTATATGGAATAGAAATCTAAACATCTTTTTTTGATGGAGAGTGATAAAAAACAAGGTCAGGATAAAGTTAATAAGCATTAAACCATATATTTGTGATGGGATAAAAGGTCACTAATTTCAATGTTTGAAATGAAAAAAAGATAATCTTTTTCGATATAATTTATATAGAGTTGATGAATTATTTTACTAACTGGACTTATAACATAAGGAAATATAATTATTTACAACTAGAGATTCATACCGTAATCAATTTCCTTCACAAACTCATCTTTTTAGTCAAATAATGACTATTTATGAATAATTGTTCATGCCTAAATCACTAGAATCAATATTTGAAAAATATTATAATCCACTAAAGATAAAATATCAATTTAAGTTCTCTTAAAATAATAACCAAAACCAATTTTTTTAATAAAATATAATATAATTCCACAAACAAAATAGAACATTATTTTATGAAAAACATTATTAAACTAAAATATTCAATACTAATACCCAAACCACAACATGTACCATTCATCAAGTATTTTTTTTTAAATTTCCAATACGTAATCCATAGTAAGAAAGAAACTCAAAATTCATAAGGATTTGTATCATATTCATCCACAAAAAATTAGAACATTTAACTGAAAATAACATCAATCACTTAATCACGGAATCATTTACGAAAAATATAATTATCAATCTAATAGATGATATGTGCCCATATTTAACTTATATTTCATAAATCAACTTTTATAACTAAAATTTAAAAGTAATACTGTTTGGGACTTCACATAGGCATGTAGTTGGTGATGCACCCATGTTCCCCTTCAAATTTGGGTTCGATTCCAGCGACCCTTCCAGACGAGACACGTTTTCACTAATCATGAGGGTTGTTCTTTTTATAATATTATAAAATTCACATGACATTCCCAAAATATTAAAAATTGTAAAAAATTATTACAAAAAAACATAAACTCAATTGTTTTCTGGTACCATTTATTATGCTTCCCAAAAACCAACCATTACATCAAAAACATATGTCTCCAAATATCATGATAATCACATTATAATTTCACAACTGAAATCCTAAAATGGGGTTTCTATTACATTATACATATTATTAACCATAAAATTATAAAACCATGATGATATCCTTAAAATTTAATAATACATTTTAATATATATAGTTCTCTAAACAATTATTTGATACCAACTATATGGACACAACCTTGTACATAATTTATTCTTGTGTATTGGAACTAGAATTTACATTTTAGGATATTTTCAATTTGTATGTTTAGATAATTTAGAGAAACTTTTTCAAAGTAGAACTATTGATTATATTCGCAAAATTATACTCAGTATCCATTTATCACCCAATGGAATCCCTAATGAATGATGACTTCGTTTCGAGACAAATATTTATTTATTTCATCATGAAATATTCATTCCCCGTTCACGTATTTAGAGATAAGAATGATTTTTTAAAACATGATATGAGTACTAAAAAAGGGGTATTGAACAAAAAGTTAGAAATATTTAGTCTAGTGATAACCTAAAAACCCATTGATAACCATTTTTTAATAACTCATTTTTATGCATAGAAAAATCACCTATGTTCCTAAGGACATCATTACCATATCACACTTACATTCCCCATTTTATATTGATTGATCATATGGATGACTTCCATATCTAGAGTACCAAATGCATTGTAGATATATAATGTGGCTCACCCTTTGTATTATCTATATCAGTCTAATCCATCTTTAATAAGCCATAATGGGGATCAAGCCTTGGGTAAAGATGTATCTGTCTCACCTGTAAAAAATACAAGTACCATTCTAATATCATAACACATAAAAGCTTTCAATTATCAACATTTCACTCATAAAATTCCATTTTCACTCCTATGAAAACTTATTACATTATTGATTAAACCTATCCATTTAATTAAACAATATCATAAATTTATAAATGTGATTTTGGGATCAAAGGGTTCCATAAGAAATTTATATTTTTTGAATAAATTCTAAACCTAAAGTTTTAAATGATTATTGTCCATATTAATAAATCCGTAAAACCATTATGAAAGCATTGACATAAACATTAATGATTAAGAAGAATAACTCTTTAATACACATAAAATGATGATTTAGTTAAAGATTCAATTACCTTGAGTCCTAATAATAACATATAATAAATTTTATTATATAATAATTAAAATAGTTTAATTTTTATATATCCCTCAAAACATTTTTACGGATTATAATTCTATGTAAATAACTACTTTTCCTGTTATATTTGATACTTATTTAATTATGTTGATGTTGGATGTATTGACAATATTCGGTGATTGAGTAGAAAATGACTAGGGTATGATGTCAATAGTTAAAGTGGACTATAGTAAATTGTATCAAAAATAATATTCATGAAATAATAATCACATTATACATAAATTATACTTTTAAATCTAACCATTAAATATAGACATTAAAAAAGAATAACATTACAATCATGGAGATGATATGTAGTATGTATGTATGTATGAGTAACATTCTAATTTATCAAGGATCATCATGGAAAGAAGATAAGTACTTTTTTATCATTCAAAAATTATTAAAATATAAATAATATAATATTAATAATTTAAAATTAAAACTATATACCATTAATGCGATGTGGTGATGAAAAAAATCATATCATGTCTGGTAGGTGATAGTTTATACGAATGGAATTATATATTTTCTATGTGTTAGATGTGAGAATGTAATTTATATATTATTCTCATATAATGATATATATTTCTTTAATATAATATAAAATTATATATTCCATCATTATAACTAGTCCAGATAGAGAATTATGAAAAACAAATTATATCGGTTTGTGGAGGTGATAGTTCCCGCATATGCACGAATGACTAATTATTTTCCTATTTTATGGATGTTGAGTTGGATTTACATAATTATATTAACATTATTACTTCATAGTATATTTTTTATAATGTATTTATTATTTTAATATGGTTGGATTAGATTAAATGGATGTGATATAATAAATAATATAGAGATACCTGATTATAACAATACAACTTCTTCAGACAATCTTCTTTAATTAAAACCATAACACCTCTATAGATTGGTTTCTACCAAAAAAAATGGCATCTAAAATGTGTAGAGAGATTCTAGTAATGGATTTGGGCCAATAATATCCAATACAAATGGGGGTATTAAGTGTGATAAAAAGAGGATAATGAGTGCCCTTTATTATGAGTGGGGAGGGGAACTCTTGGAATTATTAAAAATATTAATTTAATAAAAATAAATTTCTTATTAAAAAGGAAAATATTTATATATTTATATGATATGATGACTTTTGTCGAATCATAATAATCCAATTTAAATTAGAAATTTTTTAACTATTTCTGAATAATTATCTGTTTCTTTTTACCCTTATTAATTCTTTCCGTGTAATCATATAATCTACACTTTCAAGGTTAATATAATTACTATAACATTCCAAAAGTAAAATAAATGAGACATTGCGGTCATTTTGAGACTAATCAAAATTTGTTTTCAAATATATGTTCTTTAGAAATTTGATATCATTTGATGTAATATTTTATATTTTAAAATACTATTACTGTAAATTTTAAAACAATTAAATTCTTTACACGTTAAGAATATCATAACTCCACAATATATTAGAAAAAATTATTCTAAAAAATAAATAACATGTCAATTTCATCCATAATTTTTTTGGATGTCACTAATTCACTCAAACTATATTTATTTTAATAATTTTAATATCACTTATTATATTCTTTCATTATTTATGAAATTATAGCATCATCATTTAATTTAATACATTATTTCATAAAATTTATATGGAAATTAAAATTATGTAGGAATGTATTTTATCTTTATAAATAATAATTACTATTTATGACATACACTTTATATCTACAAACTAAAAATACACTACCTTTTAAAAACAACGGCGTGACAAAATTTTTCTTCTCTTTTAATATAATTTTATAAATGCATTAATCAAAACCATGTAGAATAAAAAGGATATAAAATAAATCCAAAAATTTTTTTGGTAGATAAAAACTCATAGAATTAAATGAGGACAATTTTTTGGGTGATTTAATATTAGTTATATTGTTATTTCTACCTTTATTTACATGATTTACCCTTATCCATGGTAATAAATATACTACTAATGTTAATATTCATAATGTACAAGAAATGGACCTATTTTTAGAGTTTTTAACTTATGATTACAAATATTGAATTTATTTTTGTCAATTTAAATCCTAGGATTGGTAGAAATTAATTAATAATCAATCTCTTTGACCAAACGAGAAAATGAGTTTATAAAGTAAAATTGATTAAAAGTTCACAATTTTTTATCTAATTTAAATGTGAAATTGATCCTAATGACCAAAATTGTAGTAAATAAAAAAACAAAATTTAATTTATACATTAAAAGCATTCAAGAAGTATAATTTCACATTATAATTAAAATTGATTAACAATTGGTTTCCAATTAAAATGAATGATTTTTTTCTATTCACCAAAATATTAATCTTATTATAAAAATAAAAAAAATAAAAATAAATTTTAAAACCCCTATATCAAATAAGAAGATTATTTTATCAAATAAAACATATAAAAGATTCTATACTAGTTTTAAAATAGGTGCTCCATCAAATGGTGGGAAACGCCTTTTAGGAATGTGTTCATTTTATCCGTAAAATTGAAATTGTTCTTATGTCATGTCTAGAAAACATATAATATAAATTTTAAACATTATATTGAATATATTATATATATATTTCATTAATATAATACAAAAATATTTATTTTTTATATTATAAAAAAATATATTTGAATTTTATTCCGAATAACATATCCTTTATCTTAAAAAAGAGATTTACATTCATTTATAATTAATTGTTGCCCAAAGAATTAATTATATATATACATGTGAAAAGCATATTTTCATAATGTAGTTCATATTGTTCATTATTTCCATTATAATATATTGTTTTTAATGGGATCATTGACATATTATTTATTTGATACCAAATGATCGATGTGGCGTATCATGTAATCCATCAAACATAGTGAGTCAGTTTAAAAAATGGGATGTTATAGTAACAATTGCGGCAAGTTTTTTATTATGTCAAATTTATATTTTAGAGAACTATTTCCAAATTTTGTTAATTATAGATTTAATATTGTTTAATTATTACAGGATAGCTATTTTGTACTATTTTTATGGGGTTTGAATATACATATTGTAGTTCTCTAATCATTTGTAAATAAATTTACCTTTATAATTAAATTAAATACCATATTCTATAATGTCATTATAAAATATTGATGATCTTATTTAGTTATTTTGTATAATTATAAATTATATCCTCTCAGTTTTGATTTAAAATTATTCATAATAACTATTAATGATATAGTCTATGAACTTTTATCATATGAATAATATATATATATATGGTCTTAATCAATTCTAATTAAAAGAGATGAAAGAAGTGATTTCCAAAAAATGTTAATCATACCATATAAATCACATGCAGTAGATCATCGATGGTAAATTTCATCACTATGATTTTACCATGATCATTCCTATGACACATTTCAACAACTTATGAATAAGTAAATCCATTTAAGGGAGAAGTTCAAGGACCTCTTGTTCATGCCCCAAACCTTGTTTGTTGAACCACCCCTTGAAAATCCCACTATTAAGAACATTAACCTTAAGGAGTTTTCTAATATAATAATGGTCCATGATTTTATATTCTAATATTATGAATTTTTTTCTAAAATAAATATTATATTAATTATTATGATTATTATTACATTATTAATGATTGGATAATGAGTGGAAGAAAAGTAGCGGACACACAAAATTTATATTTCAGGAAATGTATTAATTAAAATAATTACACCCTATTTTAAAAAATATAAAATAGAACTAAATTATATTTAAATAAATTTTTATTTTGAAATAATATATATTAAATATAAATAATAATATTATTTTTCGAAGTAGAAAATAATTTTTTAAAGGGTGAAAAAATATTATTGTAAAAAAAGTGAAACTATGTAATTTGGATGTTAATTTAAAATATTAAATTTCAATATATATACTATATTTTGGATAATATAAATATCATCTATGAAATCACTATGTTTAAATTATCCAATAAAGACTGTTTTTGTAATTTTTAGTGAATGATGATTTTTTGAATCAAAATTAAATATGGTATAAATGTATGGTTTTTATCGTGAAATAATTATTACACAAAAGTGATTGAAGATGATTCATAATGGGTATACATGAAAAAATATATATTTCAGCTTAAATGTTATTTTCTATGGTAATTTTTTTTAATAGTATAAACCCTTTATAATTCCACAAAAAAATATTTTATTTGTTATGTTTTAAAATTAATTCATTATGAACACGTCTCACTTCCACATATAAAGGGTAATTTTTTAATGAGATAAGTTCTTATATAGTGAAAATAGTGAAAACAACTCACATTAGAAGAAACCATAGGAAAAAAATGTGATGTTGTATCATTTTGAATACATTGTTGTATAGTGTGCAAAAAAATATGTTTGGGAAATAATAAAGACATATCCTCATTTTTAGTATATAAAACAAACCACGATCACTTTCTTCTTCACTAAAAACTCTTGGAGCATGACAATACCCTAGCACTCCACCACTAGATTCCTAAAAATCTTCCCACAGACTCATATAATTTACCGCCAATGATTTTAGAAGCACCCACTCTGGGTAAGGAATCCTCTCCTTCTCATATATAATCATGATCCCCTTTTATAATATTCCATTTGATTTCTAAATTTTCATCTTGGTACTTGAGTTAACTAATTCCTCATAATTAAATTATTTTGTAAAATTTTAGAGACACCCCTTATCTCTCTCATTAATCTCTCCCATGAATTATTTAGTACAGTTATTATGCTACTAAAATTATCAAGCAATTATCAATGACAAACTACTGTTTTTTGAATACTAATTTGTATTTCCACTCAAAATTATTCACATAGATTTACCTATAATTTATTTATTATGGAAACCCTTGTATTTATCCACTAATACTTAATCTTGGTATAAAATTCGATGAAATATGGTCATATATTGAATATTCTATTCTTATTATTAAACATTTACAATAATTGAAAGTGATGGGTGGGATTGAAATTTTGAAAATAGAATTGGTCCATGTTCATGTCCTCTTGTAACTCCCGATAATTTTTTTAAATATTTTTTCTGAGTTAAATTAATAATTTTTATATTTTTCATTTCACGAAACACTGAAAGTAATTTATTTTATATTAAATCAATATGATAGGATTACGTGCAATACATGAAATATAAATTTTACGTGTTACTAAATGGTACACCATGGTTATCTTTAATTACAAATAATAATTATTTTCCACTATACCCTACGTAAATTTCATGAAAATGGTTTAACGAACAATAATAAATTTTTAAAATATGATTATTCTATATTATAAGATATAACCTTATCGTTAGAATTGATTTTATCATTATTATTATGTAACATATTAAAATATGTGGTTTTCAGTAAAATATAAAATGATTTAATTATTTACGAACTTTTTATAAATAAATATTAGAATCAAATTGAATATAAATTGAGTATTTTTATAGACAAAATCATTATGATCATAGAGAGGATTTATTTTTATAAATAAAATTAATTAAAATTAGGGAGTTATATCAAGATAATATATATTATATATTTAGTGAAATATTTTTTATGATAAACCAATATATTTTATGGAGATAATGTAAGAACAAACAAAATTGTATGCTTAAAGAAAAATATTTTTATAAATGTATTTTTCTCTCCTTTTAATGGAATCCCAATTATAAATTAATTTTTTTTATCTTTTTTAGATTCAATATATCAAAATAACATTCTTATTTGGATATGAAAAAGAAAAAAAGGCTATGATAATTTTTTTCTATTTTTCTGTAAGGTATTATTTTTAATGAACATTTAAAAATAATGCATTTTAATTGAAAACATCTTTTGATCTAACATATATATAAGGATAAATTATATTTTAAATTATTAAGAAAAATATTTTTAAAATATTTTTACCTAGTATATAATTTCGGTCATTATAATAAATTTTACTGTAAAATATAATATAAAAACATAGAAATTATTTATATGTTATTACTTTAAAAATAATCAGTCTCGACATTAAGATAGGATTATATTTAAATTAATTTCTACCCCTTATATATTTTAAATTCTTAAAAATTGATTCGATATATGGAATAATAATAATTTATAATATTTAATTAGGTCAACTTAATGTTTTACCAAAATCATTCGTGTAGTTATTGAAAATAATTACAAGGAAGAAGGTTAAATTAAGCATAATCTGAAACTAAACCATAACCTTGAGTCCCAAAATGACTTATAAAATTATCCTAAATCCATTGGATTGAAATATGTCTACCATATCATCCCTTGAATCGTCTTTGGTTTAATATTGAACCATTTTTAATCATAAAAATGTGGGATGGGTTCATTTCTTTTAAAATTTTACTAGAGTCCCACTCCCCCTTCATTATAAAAGGCCTCCTCTCCCCACACTGGCTCAAACCTCTCATGAAAACTTTTATTCCCAAAACACTAACCAAAATACTCCCCAAATTTAATCCCTCTTACCATGAAGCCTCACAATAGTGAATAATGCAATCCAAGTAATCCTTTTGGTATAAATCAAAAAGTAGTAACCCAATTAAGAGGTAACACCCACCCCCAAACTCCTTTCATTTATATTCATTCTCCACTCTCTAAACTATTCTTACTCTATGCATATAAAAGACACAGGTATCCTAAATATTTAAGGATGTTTTTATATTATGTTTTCTATATACACATACAAACACATCCATCTAATGGGATATGAAAATATTGATTATGTAGATGGAAGACTACAACCCCACAAAACAATGATTGTTTAATTGACCTTTACAGCCTCTCATGGTGGATATTGTCGTGGAAACACAGTTTATATATGCTAAATATTATATTACTTATTCCATTAAATTTTTTTAAAACTATTACAATAGATATCTTCATTAATTTCATTTTTTTAATACGATAATTTCTTTTGATGAACTGGGGACTACAGCACACACAAAATGATGTGACTCCTTCAAACACTACATTTAATGTATTAAGGATGTTTTCAGTGAGTATATATTATATATATGATATAATTAATCTAACTAAATTGTTATATATATATATATATATATTTTAATCTATTTCATTCATCATGACAATGTAATGAAAATAGAATTCATGTCCTTGTACGGATTAACGTCTTCAGGAACGGTGTATACTGTTTCATCTATTTACATTATATGAGGTATTATAATACACATAGAAAAAATATATTTATATAATTTTTTATAATCTATAAATTCTTATATAAATATAAGTACCAAATATATATCATATTAAGACACAAGAGAAGAACAATGTGGATATTACTCAAAGTGAATCCTTAACATAGAATTATTGAAAGTAGGTAATATAATTCCATAATAAAATGATATATGATATTAGAAGTAAGATAACTATTCTTTGATAGTAGTATAATATATTTATATTTATTTTACATGAGGTTTTAATGAGTACATCAAATTCCAATACTCTTGGTAATGGGATTTCATCACACATTATATTTATATGAGATTTGTGTTTTATTCACCACCCATTCATTTTGATTGGTGTGTATAATTCACATGGATTTTATATATTATTATTATAATTATATTTATGGTTATTTTAATATACATTTGATGAAATTTATTACATGAAATTTAGGTTTGAAAAGTTACCATTTCGGTAAAATATTTTTTCCTCAATTTGGCTCATTGAGACACATTCTATGTTATGTACTTATATTTTTTCTTTTGGTCTATAAAATACCATTGAAATTACATATCATGAATATACTTATTTTAATGACATTTCATGCTTCATGAAATTTCTTTTTCTTATATGGATAGTATGCTCTCATGTTACTATTTGATGTGATTTTGTTACAACAATCTCATCACATTTTGTGATTATTCATATTTACACATCCTATAATGAAATATTATGATCCGTCTCTCAAGAACACTATTGAATTTTATTTACATTAATTTATACAATATATATAAATTTATTAGTACCATGTATTCTACTCATTATTACATAATATTAATAATAACATGTTTTCAAGAAAAATATTATTGTATCTCTCTCTTTGACTGAAAATATTTCTTATTTCAAAACCATGTCCTCATAAATGTTTCCATGTGATCCTTGAAGAAAATTTTTAAGGAAAAAATATTTTAATGAAAATTTATTTGTTTAAAATCATTTATTATATGTTTTCAATATTATTGTCAATTAAATGGGTTTCAAAACATTTCAATATTTTTTATAAGTTTTCCAATTATCATCAATGAAATAGATTTCAAAGTTATCCTAGTCATTCTTTAAATGATTTCCAAGTATCTTCAATGAAATGGTTTCAAAAAATATTCCATATTTCGTTATAATTTCACAATGTGGTTTTATAAAAAAGTGGTTATAATTTTTTTAATATTCATTAAAATTTTTTCATAGAAATTGTTTTCAAAATGATTTTTGATTAATATTTATAGGATTTCAAGTTATTTTCGATGAAAAGGATTTTCAAATGGTATTATGTATCATGTAACAAATTTCAATGAATAATGGGTATTATCCTCAAGAATCATTTTTGAACAATATTTAAAAATTATTTTCCATATAATATGATGTCTATTAATGTTACACTTTCCTTTTATGGAAATGATCGGAAGGTTGCATTTATATAATTTCATTAATGGTTTATGGTTTGATTGAATAACTATTAAGATACCAATTTCACTTCAACATGTTATATGGTTTTGAAATCCCCTTACCTTCATGGGATAAGCTTTGATGAACTAATTATGATTTCTATCGCTATTACTTATGTTATGATGCCATTAATTGTTAATTATTCACATTAATTATATAGGTTATGATTTTATCTCTTTTCATTGGTAATTATATGATGAATATTTTTCTGATACATGTATGTATGATTTAATTATGGGAAGAGTGGGACCAATATCACTATAAAATTCATTGGATAATGATAAATGTTTTATGATCTCAAAGGTTACACAGTAGGACATCCCAATCCAGAATCAAGAGAGTAAATGGGAGTACTTCCCATGACAAAAACAAGAAGGTAAACGAGAGGAAATCACCATATTGAAACAAGAGGGTAAATTAGAGGATATCTAAAACCTGAAACAATAGGGTATACTGGAGGAAATCCTATGCCCCAAACAAGAGTGTAATTGGGATGAAATATCATGCAAGAGACAAAAGGGTAAATGGGAGGAAATCCAATGAACTAAACTAGTGGGTACATTGGGGGACATCTCAAGAAAAACAAGAGGATAAATGAGATGTAATCCCAATCCCAATGCAGGTAAATGGGTTATTAACCCAACCCTAACATGTCACCAAATCCTTGGTAGACCTCCAAGACAAAGCGTTTTTATATTTTTTTTCCACCATTCCATGTTTTATTCCAAGGTTATGATTTCATGAAATATTATATTAATTATAATAAGATGCATGTCTTATTAATGACTAATATTTATTATTATATCTAATATGTAGGTTATGGTATTCAAATTTTATGTGAATGTTATTTACAATTTGGTTTATGATATGTTTTTTTATATCCCCTATTTACCCTTACTAATCATCTGACCTCATCCCTTTCTAATGTCTTCTTTCTAATGGTTGTGAAAAAACATTTTAGGTAGAATAACTAAATGTGGAGATAATTATGGGAGATTTTGAAGATCTTACACCGTGATAGAATATTTGTTTTCACATATTTCCAATGAAACAAAACTATTATAGTCCTCAGGCATTTAACAAACCAGGTAAACAAACAATATGAAATTTTCATATTTATTAATAATTGTTAATTAAATTTTAATTTTAATTTAAAGGGGAATATATATCATCGATGGTGTACCCAAAACACCATAATGTGTTTCTCTTAAATCGTATGTTGCACTAAAGGCTAAGTCATACTAAATAAATAATAATATAATATTATTTTTTTAAAATGGTAGTTAACGCGTAGCCGTTGTATTGGATGGAATTAATAGAAAAAACCATATTATGAATAAATATTTCTATTAAACGTTTTTAAATTTATTAAATAAAATTTAGAGGCTTAAAATGAGAATGAATCCAATTTTATGCAAAAATACTAAACTATTTTTAATAGGTAGTTTCCCTCCTTTTGATGGAGAACCCTTTTAAAATCAAGTTTTGACACCTTTTTATGATCAACTTTTAATAATAAATTTCTTATTTATAAGTGTAACATTAAAATCTACATTTTTTGATATTTTGGTAATTTTATCATAACATTCATATTTTTATAAATAGTAAAAATACTGCATTTTACTTCAAAGCTGCATTTTAATCTAATTTATTTATATAGATTTATTATTATTTAAATTGGTGTTAAATATTAATTGGATTGATTTTTTATTATTTAATCCAATTTTGGTAATTTTATGTGATTTGACCTTTAAATTTGACATAAACACATGTCAATCTTTTGAGAGTTAGTACATCTTATAAACCCAACTTTTGGTTTTGACCACGAGAATAAATATTAAATTAATTTATCCAATTATGTGGTTTGAATTTGGAAAAATGTATTCCATATTTGGAATCAAGATTTCCAAATTTTGTAAATAGGTACCTTTTACTTTTAGGCAATATGAATAGAAACTTCAGTAGTTATTTTTATTAACCAAGGTTAAAGGGTCAATCAGGTAAATAAGGGTAGCAAATAATATTATACTAATAATAAACTACCCTAACACATGTCCTAATCTTATTGGATGATATATTTTCCATTTTGGAATACTTATGCCATTTTTGGGACCCCATGGTGCCACTTTAGAGTGATAATGACATTTTATATTAATTATTTTAATGTGATGTGAAATATAACATAAACATGTTTCTTTTAGTAATTTTTTTTATATAAGGTTATAAAAGAGATATATTGGTGTATTAATATTAATTAGAATGATAAAAATATTTCATACATCATGGTATTTTATTTATATTTTTTAGAGATCACATAAAAAAATTTATTTATTACACAGAGATGATGTAATGGTTACCTTATTAATGAATGATTTGAATAAATGAGATTATAAATATGAAAATAAATTTATTATGAAAATGTTTATGCTATAATGAAATTTTTAGGAATAAGTATTAATTTTTATATTTGAATTAATTATGTTTTTCTAAATAAGTAAAGTTGTTTTGGATTTTTAAAATGTCATGATATGAATATAATAAAAATTGACAAAAATGAGTTTTAAAACAAACACCGTTATATTAAATGTTATAATATTCTTAAAAAATTATTATTCTGACAAATAAATTATATAATGTTTAAAATTTAATTATTTAACAATTTTATGTTCTATTGGAATTTTATAGTAACTATATCTACCATATAGAATGAATATACATGATGACATGGTAAGAGTTGAATTAGTTAACTAAGAGTTAATGCTAAAAGATGAGGTTATGTTTGAGAGAGAAAATTGTCTAAAACATATTGGTTGAAATTATTTCAAATAATAATAATCATCTATTTGAATAAAATGGGTTTTTTATCTTTTTAAATATAATTTTTTTTATAATAATATAATGTCTCAATACATTATTAATGTAACCCTCCCCCCTCTTATAAAAGGACACCACTATTACCCATTTAATAACACCTCTCAAGCCCCTTGGATCATCCAAATTCTTTCCAAATAATCTACAAACATCCCTCTATTCCTCCTATAATCCTTACCTTAGGAGAAGGCTATTTAATAAATCCTTCTAGCATAAATCAAATGGAGTTACCCGATTTAAGGTAATATATTTTCTCAAGCTTCATTCATTTATTTTCCCATATCCGACCCCCTAACCTTTCTTTATAATAATATTTTATAACAAAAACAGTAATTTAATTATTCTAATATGTATTTATTGCAATGTTTCTACCTAAACTCACAAAAAACTCATTGTAATGGATACAAACATGTTGTTTCTTTGTACATCGAACTACTGCCTCACGAATCGATGATTGTTCCATTTTCCTCTACATCCTCTCATTGTGGCCGTTATGGCGGATATATATTTATATATGATATATATTATATTTATATTTTATTTATTCATATGTATTTTTCATTTAGATCATACCATTATGCTTTCCATAATGTGTAAATATGATAATTTAATTTGAGGAAGTGCAGAATACCACCCCTACAAAGTGATATGACTCATTCATTACATACATAGAAAGTATAAAGGATTTATTTAATGAACATATGTAACTTATATAAAATTTAATATTATACAAGAATTATAATACACCTTTTTATATTTTAGTCTTAATTCGTACAAATATTAAAATGAAATTAAAGTAGTAGTCATACGTCCGTATGGCTTACCGTTTCCATGGACCGTGCATTTCATTTCTTATCTCCAAATGTTATGGACTATTAAAATAACATATATAATGGATATAAATACATATATACAAGATATATATGATATTTAAATCATTAATATGATTTTAGAGATAAATGACATTTGACCACATGGACAATTTGTTATTATAACTAGTTTATTTTTTACTCAAATACAGAATATCGAAAAAATGTCAGATATGAAAATAAATAATTATGTAATTATTATAATGTGGAAATAGGTGATATAAAAGGAATAATAAACATTAATATTTTATCAATCATGTAGAAATTATCTTTAGTTTATCAATCAGGAGGAACAAGGAACATAATGACGAGTCAGACTCAAGGTAAGGGACATCGACCCAATCTCCATTCATTGAGAAATATTTTTATTTATACAAGGAATTATTTTATAAGTTGTATAATCCCCTTTGAATTTTAATTCCATTGAATGGGTATAATTTTTCTAAGATGTGTTTTACTAAATGAAAAAAGGAATGTTTTTAACGTATGTGGTGACAACGACCTCTATGCCACCATAATTGTTATTTGATATTTGGATTAACGTATAAGCCTTAATGTATTTAGAAGGAAAAGAAATCCACCATATATACTAATGCTGGGTTGCACTCAGCTGATGTGTCAGCTCCACAAGCATCCACGTGACAAAAAATTTTCTCTCCCTGATTTACCCCCCCCCCCAATCTCGACCTCCATCGGGCTTTTCCACTTCCATTCGCACCCCCTCACTGATTTGCCACATCATTTCACCGTTCCATTACCTCGGGTTTCCACACCCCTCCCCGATTCCTCTCTCCCTCTCCCCTCCCATCCCCGAATCCCCTCTCGAGACGTGACTCTACCCGTGCTTCATCCGACTTCGGCTCGGATTCCTCTCTCCCTCTCCCCTCCCATCCCGGAATCCCCTCTCCACATGCGACTCTAACTTTGGCTCCTCCGAATTCCGCTCCTCAGACTACGGCTCCTCTGTCTACAACTCCTCCAATTACCACTCCTCCGACTTCGGCTACTCCGTCTTTGGCTATTCTGAGATCGGCTCCACCAACATCGGATCCATCGACTTCGGCTCATCCGACATCGGCACCATCGTCTCTGCCTTCTTTTTCACCTAGGGTTCCCTTTCCCTCGAGCACGCAGCGAGTAAGACCGGGTAAAAACCAGTGTCAATTGAACAAAGAACTATCAAATATCTTCATGTATCAATGAATTTGATTTTTATGGTGTTTTAGTTAAATGATTAATCTGTATACTTTTCCACGGCCGATGAGTCTCTAAATCCAAATCCTAGAGTATTATGGTCACTATTACAGTTTAATTGCTTTCATTAACAAGTATTCATAATGAGTATGAATTTTAAAGTAATTATTTATATTATAATTTATGTATTTTCTCATTGTTCCATGTTTCGAATCATTCCTTTCTAGATACATTTTATCTGTCTCAAACTACTTGTAATATGCATTATAATTCAGAGCAGTTATGTTTGAACTTACAATTTTTGGGAATATTCTCTGGATTTATTTATTTTTCACTATGGTTTCCCAATTTGACTAATTTGTTTTTTGTTTTCTGGATTTAGCATGATGGTGGGGTATGTAAAGTGCATGTAATGTTGTAACCATTAAAGTTGGAGGAATTTGAGAGGCCATATAAATGGTTAAATTGTATTACCGCTTGAAGGATAGTTCTAATTTATTTTCATTTTCATTTTAATAATGATGATTACATATAACTTATGATTATTTAAATTCAGTTATTCATTTTTTCATTACTCTTTACATTTTAAATATTTAGTTATAAATATATTTTTTCACATTCTACATGCATATAGGAATTTAGTTATTCATATTGTGCTTTAAGATAATTATTCCAATTACAATTTATGTATTTTGGTATTCTTCCATATTTCCAATATTGTCATTATGAATACATGTTATACAACTCTAAATACATGTAATATGCATTCTAATTCAGAGCACTTCTGTTTGACCTTACCTTTTCATGGAATCCCTTACCTCGAATTTATTTATTTTTCAGTATGTTTTCCCAGTATGACAAATTTATTTTTTAGTTTTCCCAATTTAGCATGTTGATTGGCCACTAACAATGAATGACCTTGTTATTTCATTGTAATTACTGATGATATAAGAAATGTAATATTCAATTTTCTTACATGAATTTCGTTAAAAACAATGGCATAAAAAGGCCTTATAGAGTTTCCAACAAGGTAAACTATTCTTCACTCAACAATTATATTTCGATTCAACTCAATACAAGGGAAATCCTTCAAATTATGCAACAGTTTTGTTGAACTGGAATGATTTTAGGATCTATTTGATCCCTCATCTTATTCCTCTCTAAATTCAGATTACAAGCTGCTGCAAATTTCTGTTGAATAGAGACATCCTGGCGATGTCGTACGCACCTCGTAACACTCGTGAGGGGAATGATCTGCTCACATTGGAATGCATTGTCCCCGCCATGATTGGTGTCATGGCTTCTCCAATGATCCCTTACCCTTCCAGGGCCTTTGACATGGCTCACTGCTCTTGGTTCCTCATTCCATAGTAGAACGATGGTTAGGTACCCCCCCATGAGTCATTCAATAATGGTATGCTTTGAACTTTTAATATTTACTCAAGATACTGTTAATGTTTCTGAGTCATCCTTTTCTTATTATATCATTCATTTGGATTTTATATGTTCCAGTAAATTCTTTTTCATGTCTCCATTTATTAAAGAATCATATTGGGGGTGATTATCTTCTCAACTACATTTTCAGGGTATGTGATTTTACTATAGAGAAATACTAGTTTTATATGTTTTCAAAAAGCATTACTGTATTCTATCCTCTTTTCATGCAGGGGTTAGGATGTTTTGAAATAGATTTCAATTTCACCTTTTCTTACTGCCTCTATATGTGTTCTACTGCGTTATTGTTTTCCTACCTCTATATGCGTACAACTGAATTTTTATGATTTTTTATGATTCTGTAAACATCCACCCTGTGAAATGTAATGATTCTGTAAACATGAACCCTTGGAATGGCATGATAAATAACATATATATGGACATATGAGTTTCACTTAGTCATCGGTAAACCTAAAAATTGGACTGTATATTAATATATTTGTTTTGTAGGAAATTTGGTGATGCTTCTCTTTTGAACAGAGGAAATAACATCTTTTTAATATAAAACACACACCAATCTTTAGGTATTCTATAAATTCTTTTATTCTGTAAATTCCATCCTTCTTTTACAGAGGAAATTCCATCCTTTCGGACAGTGGGATGAGGGGGGGGGGTTCTTTAATGCTTTGTAAATTATTATTTAGTCTCTCTATGGATTTATTTTATGTCCTATATTTTATTGGTTTTATTCAATGTTTCTTCACTTCATTATTAATTTATTTTATTTTTTGTTTTCTAGATTAATTAATTTAATGTTTCTATATTTTTTTATTATAGAAATCTATATGTTATGGATTGCTACTATAATAATGTCCTATTTTCTCTTATAGTTCAGGATGAGGTGTAGGGATGTTAATAATGGACTTACATGGAAACTGTGAGTTGGTATATCTTTCCTATTTGTTTTCGCAGTACATGTGAATACATAAAGAAGAATTATAAATGAGTTTGATTACCAGTAATTTTCCTACTAATTTTCTACATTTTTTCTTGGTTGTACTTCTTCTGTGTGGATTCTTTTTATTCTGGGAGTTGATTTCGCATAAGCGATAAGTAAATATATGATAGATGCATTAAATAAGAATGTGATGATGATTGGTGAAGTGTACCACCACATGAAGGTTATTTTTTATATATGCAGTTTTACATATTTTTAATTATCAGTCATTTATTTAATTCTGGTTTCTTTATAAAAAACAATTGTCAATTGTGCATTATTCAGAATTGGTAATTTTTTAAATGATCCTCATATATATTGAAACTGTTTATTTTTTAACAATTCTGGTTGAAGCTGGTTAGGGGTGGGGGAGGGGAAGGTCTGTGCAGAATGGGAGGGGATGAGAGGGGAATAACTGGGCAGAGGGAGGGGCTGGTGGGGGATTGGGTTGGGCAGGGGGGAGGGGTTGGTGGGGGATGGGGCTGGGCAGCGGGGAGGGGCTGGTGGGGGATGGGGTTGGGCAGTGGGGAGGGGAAGTTAGGAGAGGGAAGTACTTGGAAGGGGTGGGAGGACAAGCTGGGTAGGGGGAGGAGATGAGAGGGAAGAACTCGGTAGGGGGAGGGGGCTGGTGGGGGATGTGGCTGGGCAAGGGGGAGGGGCTGGTGGGGGATGGGGCTGGGCAAGGGGGAGGGGCTGGTGGGGGATGGGGCTGGGCAGTGGGGAGGATGAGTTGGGTGGGGGAAGTGCTTGGAAGGGGTGGGAGGACATGCTAGGTAGGGGGAGGTGGTCAATAGCTAGGTAGGGGGGAGGGGAGGGTTGTGCAGGAAGGGAGGGGATGAGAGGGGAAGAACGGGGCAGGGGGAGGGGGTGGTGAGGGATTGGGCTGGGTAGGGGGGGCTGGTGGGGGATGGGGCTGGGCAGTGGGGAGGAGGAGTTGTGAAAGAGAGGTGCTTGAAAGGGGTGGGAGGACAAGCTGGGCAGGGGGAGGGGACGTCAAGAGATGTATAGGGGGAGGGGAAAGGAGGGGCTGGGTAGAAGGGGAGGGGATGATAGGGATAGAACATGAAAGCAGGGAGGGGGCTGGTGGGGGATGGGGCTGGGCAGGGAAGAGGGGCTGGTGGGGGATGGGGCTGGGCAGTGCGGAGGAGGAGTTGGGAGGGAGAGATGCTTGGAATGGGTGGGAGGACCAGCTGGACATGGGAAATTCCATCCTTTCTTACTACCTCTATATGTGTTCTACTGAGTTATTTTTTTCCTGCCTCTATATGTGTACAACTAAATTTTCATGATTTTTTATGATTCTGTAAACTTCCACCCTGTGAAATATAATGATTCTGTAAACATGAACCCTTTCAATGGCATGATAAATAACATATATATGGACATATGAGTTTTACTTAGTCATCGGTAAACCTGAAAATTGGAATATATATTAATATATTTGTTTTGTAGGAAATTTGGTGATGCTGCTCTATTGAACAAAGGAAATGACATCCTTTTTCCTATAAAAACACACACCAATCTTCAGGTATTCTCTTAATGCTTTTATTCTGTAAATTCCATCCTTTTTTACAGAGGAAATTCCATCCTTTCGGGCAGTGGGATTAGGAGGGGGGGTTCTTTAATGTTTTGAAAATTATTATTTAGTCTCTCTATGGATTTATTTAATATCCTATGTTTTATTGGTTTTATTCAATGTTTCTTCTCTTCATTATTAATTTATTTTATTTTTTTGTTTTCTAGATTAATTAATTTATCGTTTCTGTTGTTTTGTATTATAGAAATATATATGTTATGGATTGCTACTATAATGATGTACTATTTTATCCTATAGTTCAGGATAATGTGTAGGGATGTTAATATTGGCCTTACATGGAAACTTGGAGTTGGTATATCTTTCCTCTTTTTTTCATAGTACATGTGAATACATAAAGAAGAATTATAAATGTGTTTGATTACCAGTTCTTTTCCCACTATTTTGCTACATGTTTTCTTTGTTCGACTTCTATTGTGTGGATTATTTTTATTTAAGGAGTTGAGTTCGCATAAGCGATAAGTAAATATATGATAGATGCATTAAATAGGAATGCGATGAATATTGGTGAAGTGTACCACCACATGAAGGTTATTTTTTTCATATGAATTTTTATATATTTTTCATTATCATTCATTTATTTTATTCTGATTTATTTATCACACACCATTTTCAATTATGCATTATTAATAATTGGTAATTTTTCAAATGATCCTCATATATATTGAAACTTTTTATTTTTTAACAATTTTTGTTGAAGTTGGTTATGGGTGGGGGGAGGGGAAGGGCTGGGCAGGGGGGGATGAGAGGGGAATAACTAGGCAGGGGAGAGGGTGCTGGTGGGGGATGGGGCTAGACAGGGGGAGGGGCTGGTGGGGGATGGGGCTTGGTAGTGGGGAGGGGCTGGTGGGGGATGGGGTTGGGCAGTGGGGAGGAGTTGGGAGAGGGAGGTTCTTGGAAGGGGTCGGAGGACAAGCTGGGAAGGGGGGAGGGGATGAGAGGGGAAGAACTGGGCAGGGGGGAGGGGGCTGGTGGGGGATGGGGCTGGGAAAGGCGGATGGGCTGGTGGGGGATGGGGCTGGGCAAGGGAGAGGGCTGGTGGGGGATGTGGATGAGCAGTGGGGAGGAGGAGTTGGGCATGGGAAGTTCTTGGAAGGGGTGAGAGGACATGCTGGGGAAGGGGGGAGGGGAAGTCAATAGCTAGGTTGGGTGGGAGGTTAGGGGATGGGAAGGAGGGGAGGGGATGAGAGGGAAGAACAGGGCAGGGGGGAGGGGGATGGTAGGGGATGGGGCTGGGCAGGGGGAGGGGCTGGTGCGGGATGGGTCTGGGCAGTGGGGAGGAGGAGTTGTGAAAGAGAGGTGCTTGGAAGGGGTGGGGGGACAAGCTGGGCAGGGGGGAGGGGACGTCAAGAGCTGGATAGGGGGGAGGGGAAGGGAGGGGTTGGGCAGGAGGGGAGGGGATGAGAGGACTAGAACATGGCAACAGGGAGGGGCTAGTGGGGGATGGGGCTGGGCAGGGAAGAGGGGCTTGTGGGGGATGGGGATGGGCAGTGCGGAGGAGGAGTTGGGAGGGAGAGATGCTTGTAATGGGTGGGAGGATAATTTGGGCAGGGGGAGGAGGATTTGGGCGGGGGAGGTGCTTGGAAGGGGTGGGAGGACATGCTGGGCAGGGGGAGGGGAGGTCAATAGCTAGGTAGGGGGGAGGGGAGGGGAGGGGCTGGGCAGGAGGGGGGGATGAGAGGAGAAGAGCTGGTCAGGGGGAGGGTACATCAAGAGATGGATAGGGGGAGGGGGGCTGGGAAGGAGGGGAGGGGATGATAGGGCTAGAACATGACAGCGAGCAGGGGGTTGGTGGTGGATGGGGCTGGGCAGGGAAGAGGGGCTAGTGGGGGATTGGGTTGGGCAGTGTGGAGGAGGAGTTGGGAGGGAGAGATGCTTGGAATGGGTGGGAGGACAAGCTGGGCAGGGGGGAGGGGAGGAGAAGAGCTAGGTAGGGGAAGGGAGAGGGGGAGGTGCTGGTAAAGGGGGGAGCAGAAGCAGGTCAAAGGGGAAGGTGCAGGGAAAGTTATTGAATTGTTGTTTTTTAGTTACCAACAGTTAAGCTACTTCATGAAGTGTTCACATATTGTTTTTAAACCAAATTCAGGTTTTTTTATTGGCTGCTATTTGCAGTGAATGGAGGCCTTCACTGAACATGATATTGGCTACACCTCTAACAAATTATATAGCATGAGTTCTCACAAAACGATGGTGATCAATTATAAGTATCATCTTCCTCCATTACAAGGAAAATGATTTCAGAGAAGATAGACTGACCAACTCTCATTTTCAATTATAAGTAGCATCTCCCCTATACTGTATCCAGAATAACATCACCATATTTGGTACCTACACTATTTTTATGGATAATTTATATTTCTTGGCTATAGTATGATTGACAATTGGCTCACCATGATAAAATATTTTCACTAATTTGCTGTTTTTTCAGTGCCCAGATTTTTGTAATAGATCGGATGAAGCTTGAGAGTCTATAAAGAGGTGTAATTATGCAAGTTTTGGTACTAGGACATAAAATATTGGATAAATTATTAGTGTAGTTCTTTTATTTATCAATTTCTTGTGTTTATTGACTCCCATTCTAGATTTGTATCTCAATATTGAAAATACTGACCTTTACATGTCTACTTCACCACTAATCATATTATCTTTATGGTTTTATGATTATTGGTATATTTTTGATGATGAGATATGAAATCCAAGCTTTTCTATGCTGGAATTAGTTTTATGTGAATCTTTAAAGTTATAATATTTTGATATTTTTTTCTTTCAAGTGGCCAACTCTTCCACATGCCTTCATGTCCAATCAGTTGCTCATTCCACCATTGGAACTACAATGATTCACTTTAGTTAGCCTCCCTTCGATTTAATTCATTTGGTATGCTTTCTTTACTTCATATCCTTTAAGCCATCTTTTTATTTCCATCATCTATCTTTTTTTCATATAAATTTCTTATCTCACAGATTATTTGATTTACCTTTGTTTTAATTTTTCATTTAGTAGTGGATTATTATATTTTTCATTTACCTCACATAAATTTTCATTATATAATTCTTATAACTATTCATTTACCCGTTGCACAAGTCCCAATATATTTTAGGTAAAATCGATTCCAGGATAATTTATACTCAATAGCTTTTCTTCTCATTCATTCAATGTATGTTGTTCATTCGATTCCAAGAAAATGTAAATTTGTTACATTTTTATATTTGATCTTATTTTTTATGAAATATTCATTCTGTTTACAAATATATATTCTCTACTTTTAAATATAAGCTACATGGAATATTAAATCCGTTTTGAAATTTCTGCATCATGTACTAAATACATTCCATATGAATTGTATTTGAATGCATGAAAATTGATATTATCATCATTTTTTTATATCATGCTCTTTTTTTCCATTCAACTTCATTCATTTTTTGTTTTTAACATCATAGGTGTATGTTTTGTTTGGAATTAGATAAAAAAATTCTTTATTATTACAATTTTTTTCACATCTCTAATTAATCATAGTTATTGTGTATTGTGAATTGAATTATTTTTGTTAACTGATATTGATTTTATTAATGTTTTGTGTTAAATTTTGTATTTTAATAAATTGTATGTTTAATTTTAAAATCAATATTCTCCTTTTAGAAGCATTATTACTCAATAGATAGGGTTAGAGAAATTTTTAGTGCTAAAATCAATGGAAGGGAATTCACAGTTTCTACAATAGGTTGATGTGGTTAGTGGTTGTTCTAATGTAGCCACATTGGCGTGCAACCCACAAGCATGGGGGAACATCTATTCTTGGTAGTGAGCATCTGTGTGCACTTCAATTCTCAGTTTTTGGTTTTAATTAGAGTGACATTAGTATATTATTTTGTTTCCATGTACTTTACCATGCAGGTTGGTGTACTCATGCAATTGATTGTGTATTTACCAAGAATGATGGTGTACTGCACAGAATTCTTAGGTTGGTGTACTGGATAGAATTCTTAGGTTGGTGTACTCCACACAATTCTTAGGTTGGTGTACTCATGTAATTGATTGTGTACTTTACCAAGAAGGTTGGTGTACTCATGCAATTGATTGTGTATTTACAGTGCAGGTTGGTGTACTGCACATAATACTCTGGTTGGTGTACTGCACACAATTCTCAGTTTGTTTCCATGTACATTACCAAGAAGGTTGCCTTACTGCACATAGTTCTCAGGCTGCCGAAGCCATGACTACTGGTTCCTGGTCACCTACTGGTACGGATTGATCTCATCAGCATGAATTTCAGGTACCTGAACCAACTGATTATGTTTTATTGTTAATTTCATTGTTGGAAATATCAGCTCCCCACTTGGGTCAAGCGGCACCAGGACACAGCTCCATGGGACTTCAGTTTGGTAGGAGATCTGGCACATGTTTAAAGAAGGCTGGAAAACTGGAAGTGGCAGTGACATCAGCTTATCTTTTCATATCAATATTTTACTGAATCATTATTTCATATTGGATTGGGATAGTGCTTCTATTATACATTGGTTTTAACCCACCAGCAGCTGGGATAACTGATTTATGAAACCAAAAGAATGATGTAATTGCATGGTAAATGATAATCAAGCATTATTCAGTTATTTTCAACATTTTTTCTTAGTTTTCCTTTCCTCTATAATCTATAATGTTAATAGATTATGCAGATATTCTTAACATGTTTTATTCATATATTTTTTGAAACTTTTGTCCCTTTCAATGAATTATTTCCACTTAATTTAGGTTACTAATTACTAGCAATTGTATAGTTAACAACTTTCCCAATTTCTTTTATTTTTCCAAAATATTTTATTGTCTCTATAAAATCAGTGTACCATATCTTCATGAGAACACATGAACAATGAATTCTGTTTTATCACCGTACAAATGCATGGGCGAGTACAGGTACCTTATTATTTTTGGGTGTTTTCTTATAGAATTTTTTTAAATATATTGTGTATGTCAATATCATGAAATTATTTCTTGTGATTGCAAATGAAATTTTATTTGGGAAATGTTGATATGTACAATATTTTATGTCTTATGATTATATAATGACACATGGACATTTGACAAGTTGATACATGATAATACAATGATGGTTGGTTTTGTGATAAATCAAATGATGATTGGTTTCTTGATAAACCAATGAATGATGGTTCAATTATTACCTCCAATGCATTGGGTATGGAAGTCATCCATATTATTATTCCGTTTAGTGATATGTGTGGAAGTAAATTCTATGGTTATTCCATTAAGGTATGTTTATGTACCAAGTTTCCTAATATGATACATATTGAATTCGTGGGATTTATGGTAAGATTTTCATAAAAAAGGGTGAGTAATGAGATTATATTCAGTGAAGTGTTTTTCTACTTCTTTATGTTGAACACAATTCTTTTATGATAATGTATTCATGGTTTATATGTTATTCTGAAAAACATATAGTTTTCCTTCTTTATGTATCCCTTATTAAGATATTTATTCACATCACGTGTTTTGAAATGTTTTTTCACAAGATGTCAACATGAATAGGGTCCAGGATGGGATCATATAAAATTCATGGGACTAAACATGTTTCTTTATTTAAATGTTTTTATTTTATGAAAAAAATTTGATAGTGAGTAGAAGTGTCTACTTGTAATTTTTAAGTTGTTACGTATAAGTTATGACCCATTTCAATATATCAATAATCATTAAAATATCTTCAATGTGAATTAGTAACTTAATTCATGATTATGTAATGTTTAACATTGGGACCTTATAGTTGGTATAAAAGGGATGTTTAGACAACATAAAGAGTATAGATATTGTTAAATCAATATCCGTAAATTAATTTATTGTTAAATTGAAATGATATATCATTTGAAGATTACCATTTTTCTTCACATAAGATATGTTTTTTCAGAATGTTTTTCCCATAGAGGAAACTGGGCATCTATGCTGGGAAGGCATACATGGGATAATAACCTTCTAAATCAGCATCTTGGGATGGTCGGAATCATAACTGAATAGTTTTTTACAATGATGGTTTAGTTGACTAAGGAGTTAAATAGTGGTAGTGTATATTCTAGAGAACAACCAAATAAACCATAGAAGAATATGTCTGTAGTGGATAATTTCATGAGAAAACATCCCCATCATTCAGAGAATTATCTGAACCTATGCAAGATGAATGGTGGATCAATGAATTGAAAAATATTTTCAATGTCATGGGTTGTATAGACCATCAAAAGGTTAGTCTTTCTATTTATAATTTTGACGGAGAAGTAAATCAGTAGTGGTCGATGGTCAAAAATATCAAGGACAACGAGGAGATTGATGCCCATGGATGGGATGAATTCAAATGTATGATTCTTAAAAAATATTTTCTTAAGGAAGTTCTACTTAAAGTGGAAACATAGTTCCTAGAATTTAAGTTGGAGGATGACTCATAGGATACTTATGAAGAAAATTTCACTTAACCGTCATGGTGTGTTCAAAATTTCATCAGAGATCTTGATAGTAAGATAAATCAATTTTACTCAGTAATGAAGCCATGATATCGGAAGGCATTAGCCTCTCATGAATTCAAAATATATGATAAACTATTTAGATGTTCTGATAGAGTTGAATTGGAGTTTTTGAATAATCAGTTTTTCTATAAGAGTAAGAAAATGAAGTGGTCTAGTTGGATGGAAAAAGGAAACTATTCATCAAAGAAGTTTGGAGGTAAGAAAATAAATTTCAATCTTTCAAGAAGTATGGTAAAAGGAATAGTGGAGAATGTCTCTAAATATCTAGAAAGTGCTTTTGGTGTGGTAATAGTCATCATATTTCTCATAATTGTAAGGAAGATGACCAATCAGGAAATTAAAAGCAAGTCGTAAGATGTTTTAGTTGCAATGAGTTTGGGCATTATACCAATGTGTGTCCAAAGATGATTAACCATGGTGGAATCTAGAACGATCTCAAGCAGATGGGTGTGGATAAATCTTTTCCTACTACTACGGTTTATGTGATACCATAAAATGGAGTATTATTAGGTATATTGTTTTTTATTTAGATTATTCCAATGTCTTGTTTGATTCCTCATCTACAAATTCATTCATTTATGAGAAAGTTTCTTGTAAATTTGGAATTCCATTTGATGAAATGAATCCAGAACTTATGGTCAAAATACCAGAAAAAAAAATTTACGGCAAAAAAAATTATAAGAATCTCCAAATCCTTATATGTTGAAATAACATACCTGTAAACCGTGATGTTTTTTTTCTAATAGATTTTGATGGTTTTTTTCGAATGGGTTTTCTTTCTGTTTACCAGGAAAATATTCACTATAGAGATAAAGTGGTTTCTTTTCAAAAAGAAATTCAATTTGTGTACATGAATGAACCCTTAACTCTAATAATATATCAAGAAGGTGAGAAACTAATGAAATATGGAAATGAATGTTACCTTGAACATATTGTCAAAAATAAAGGAACTATTCCGATTAATGATGTGCCAGTAGTAAATGATAATATTAATGTTTTTCCTAATGAGTTTTCTAGTGTTATACTTGATCAGGAAGATGAATTTATTATATAATTATTTCTTTATGCTAATCACATTTCGAAACCCCCTTATTTAATGGCTCAAATTGAACTTTTAGAGTTAATGAAGCAAATGCATGAATTTATGGATAATTTTTTGGTTGTGTTTATTGATAGAATTTTGGTATATTCTAAAAGTAAAGAGGAAAATTAATTTAATTTAAGGTATATCTTTCAAAAATTAAATGAAAAGAAATTTTATGGAATATTTATAAAATGTGAGTTTGGGTTACAAAAAATTTAATTCCATGGAAATATTTGTTCTAAAAATGGAAGGACTATTGACCCTTTTAAAATAATTTTCTTGAAGAGTGTCCAAGACCTACCAATATCACATAGATCCCTATTTTTCTTGGTTTGTATGGATATTACAAAAGTATTTCTGAAACATTTGAATGGTTATCTAGCCCACTGACCATGTTAACTCAAAAAGGTGTTAAATTTATCTGGGAAAAAGAATATGATGATTGATTTCAGGAATTGAAAAGAAAAATGGTGAATTACTAATTATTGGAATTACCTTATATAAATGGTGAGTTTTTTATCTATAGTGATGCTTCGTTGAAAGGAATTTTTTATTCCCTAATGAAAAATGATTAGCTAATTAATTAAACTTTACATGGGTTGAAAACTCATGTGTTAAATTACCCTAGAAATGATTTGGAATTTACTATTGTAGTTTTTTTTAAAATTTATGAAAAAAAATCACGGTGGAGTGAATTTTGAAATATAACTGACCACAAAAGTATGAAGTACATATTCACTCAATAATTATTGAACATGCGATAGAGGAGATGACTATAATTAATCAAGGACTATGATATCACAATTCATTAGCATCCAGGAAAATAAAATAAAGTGGATGATGCTTTGAAATGAAATATTATTGCTACATTAACCATGTTAAATTTGGAACCTGATCATTTGATTAATTACATGATGAACTTTGGCATAGAAGTTTTTGGATTAAGATATCCATGTGGCTTTTGTCAGGTGTTTGTGAAATAATCTCAATCATTCTGAATTAAGAATGTGCATAAGGAAGTCAATGAGTTACAGAAAATGGTATAATTGGTTTAGAAGGGTAAGTTGACTAAATTTAACATTGATAAAGATTATGTTTTGATATTTTAAAATATATTATGTGTGATTTTTGATTCATAGTTAAAGAATGAGTTGTTATGTGAAGCTCATTTTTCTACATTTTCTGTACATCCTGGTATCTGTATTATATATAGAGATCTTCAAGAGTATTACTAGTGGGATGGAATGAAAAGAGACATTTCTAACTTTATTGGGATGTTTTTGACTTGTCAACAGGTCAAATCCAAGAGAATGTTAATGAACAATATTATTAATCCCTTACTAAATCCAGAATGGAACTGGAAATATATATCAATCGAATTCGTTCTGTGATTACCGAAGATATCTCAAGGTAATAATTCAGAATGGGGTATTGTGATCGATTAAATCAATCTGCTCATTTCATTCCTATTCAAGATATATTGTCTCTAGATCAACTTTCTTGGTTGTATAATAAAGAATATGAAAGTTTCATGTAGTTTCCCTCTCTATTGTATCTTATCTAGATCCCTGGTTTACTTCTAACTTCTAGAATGGCCTTTAGAAGTTTTTGGGTAATGAATGAAATTTCAGTACATCCTTACATCCTCAATCCGATGGGCATTCAGAATGACAAATCTAGACAATGGGTGATATTCTATGTTATTTTTCAATGGATTACCATGGAAATTGGGACCATAAATTTATTTTTGTTGAGTTTTATTATAACAACAGTTTTTATTTTATTATACATATGGAAAAATTTGAGTGATTATATGGAATCTGATTTCAGAAAACAAACGTTTTTGGATGATGTAGGTGAATTAATGTTGATGGGACTGAAATTGGTGGATGAGATGACAGTGAATGTTCAATTAATTCAGAATAACATGAGGAAAACTTAGAGTAAGAATAAAAGTTATGCGGATAACCAAGGGAATGATCTTTCATTCGAGGTAGGTGATCAAGTCTATCACAATATTTCACCATGGAAATGTGTTATGCGTTTTGGTAAAAGGGTAAGATGAATCCATGGTTCATTGGACCATATGAAATTCATAAGAAAGTTGGATCACTTTCCTATAGAGTGGATATACCTCCAAGTATATCCTTGGTACACAATGTTTTTCATGTTTCAATGTTTTAAAAGTATATTTTAGATTCATCTCATGTTTTGAGTCTAGAAGTAGTTCAGATGGTACAAAATATTTCTTATTAGGAACAACTATTCTAGATTCTTGACCACGGAGAGAAAGTGTTGCTGAATAAGGTGATTCATCATGTTACAGTTTTGGGAAAATCCCACATGGTTTAAGCGACATCATGGGAATCTAAAAATGCTACGAGGGACATTTACCCATGCTTACTTGATAACTAAATAATATTGAAAGTATGTAATTACCAAAATGGGGTGAAGGATTTAAAATCCCAGGTAAATAATGGATATTTCATTTTTGTATTTATTAAAACTTATTAATTAAATAATAATTTTTCATTAAAGGGGATGCTTTTTTGTATGGACTACCCAACACCCAATAATGGGTTTCTCCAAAATCTTATGTTTCACACAAGTTTGAGTAATACTAAAATAATAATAATAATATAATATAATTATTTTTAAATGATAGTTAACGACTAGTCATTGTATTATAAAGAATGAACAGAACTTACCATAGTTTTATTAAACATTTTATTTAATTTTTTTTAACATTTTTCCCTTAAAATTTAAAGGCTTAAAATGAGAGTGAATTAAATTTTAAACATAAATACTCTAGTATTTTAAAAGGGGTTTTTCGGGCTTTTAATAGAGAAAAATTTTTAAATATAGTTTTTGAAAGCTTTATATGTTAAATTGAAATAAATAATTTTATTCTTTAGAAGAGGGACATCAAAATTTACTTTTTATGAAATGTTGGTATTTTTCTGACAAAATTCATTTTTTTATGAGAAGTGTAAAATATTGCATTGTATTTCAAAACTGACTTTCAATATAATATATTTATATTGTTATATTATTTTTTAAATTTATTTTAATTTTTATTTGGATTTCTTTATCATTTAATCCAATTATGGTTATTGTATGTAATTTCACAGTTAACTTGGACAAAACACATGAAAATATTTTGATAGTCATTACTTCTTAAAAACCAACTTTTTGGTTTTGACAATAGAAACTAATTTGAAATTATTTTCTGTAAATTCTTTGTTTTGAATTTGAAAAAATGGATTCCATATTTTGAATAATGATGTCCAAAAAATGTGAATAGGAACCTTCTTTATACATTATTAATATTAACTTTATTAATTATTTTTATTTACCATGGTTAAGGGGTAAATATGGTAAATAAGGGTAAAAAATAATATTATAATAATATTAAACATCCAATAAACATGTTTTAATCATATTGGATGAGATATTTTAGACCATTGGAAGTTATGGTTCCATTTTGGGACCCGATGGAGCCACATGGGTGTGATAATTAAATGTTTTATTAATTAAATTAATGTAAAGAGAAATATAACCTCACCATGTAATTTTTAGTAAAATAATTTTTATATAGGGTTATATAATTGATATTTTCAGCTATAAATAGTCATCATAATGATAAATATTTGTTCTACAACATGGTATTTTAATTATTTTTTTATACATAAAAAAAATAAATTTATTTATGACACAATTATGATGTAGTGATTACATTATTAATGAATGATTTAAATTAATAAAATTAAAAATATTTAAATAAATTTAATTTAAACTTTTTTATTCCATCCATGAATTTTAAGGATGAGTATGAATTGGTAAATTTTAAATAAATATATTTTTTAAAAATACTGAGGTTGTAGTGGTTTTTTAAAATGTCATGATACGAAAAGTATACAAATTCACATTAATGAGTTTTTAAACAAATAATATTCTATTAACTTATATATAGTCTAAAAAATATATGAATCATAAAATGAAATATATATTGTTTATAAATTAATTAATGAATTACTTGAGGTTCTATTATAATTTTATAGTATCTATATTTACCATAAAGTACAAATATACAAGAAGACATGGTATGGGTTAAATTAGTTAACGAAGTGTTAATGCTAAAAGATTTGTTTACATTTGAGAAAAAAAAACTTATTATAAAACCTATTGGATGAAATTATTTAGATAAATAATCGTATTAAATTTTAATTAAATGTGTTTTGGACGGTTTTAAATCGATAATCAGTTTATAATAAAATAATCTTTCAAGACATTCCTAATGTACCCCTCCTCCCTCTTATAAAAGGCCAATACCTATACCAATTTAATCAGACCTCTCAAGACCATTGGATCGTCCAAATTATATCCAAATAAGATCCCAACCTACCTATACTCCTCCTATAAGCCTTTCCCTAGGCATAAAGAAAATCAATAAAGCCTTTTAGCTTAAATCAATAGGAGTTTCCTGATTTGAGGTAATATATTATCTCAAGATTCTTTCATTTATCTTCCATTCTCCATCCCATAAACTCTATTTATTCAATTAATTTATAAAAAAATAAGTATCTAGAATATAATAGGATGTTTTTATTCTAATTATTTTACCTACAAACACAAACCACCATCTAATTGTTATGAACATATGATTTCTGTGTATAGAAAACTACTGGCTCACAAAACGATGATTGTTCAATTTCCTCCTACCACCTCGCATGGTGGAAATTATGATGTAAATGTGTTTATATATGATATTTATTATATTTATATTGTCTCTATGATTCATTATTTTTCATTTATTTATTTTCTTTATGATTTTTATAATGTGTAAATACGATAATTTCTTCTGAGGTAGTGCGAACAACCACCCCCTCAAAGTGATATGACTTGTTCATTCCATACATGGAACTTATGAAGGATGATGTTAATAAACTTATGTAATATATATAAATTATTATATTATACATTAATTAGAATATTCACATGTATCATTTATTTTTAATTTATTTAAATATGAAAAAATGAATGTTGCGTTCATGCGTACATACGGCTTAGCATCCCCATGAATAGTGCATTTCATTTCTTATCTCCCAATGTTATTGAAAATCCTAAATACATATATAATGGATATTAATACATATATAATAGATATATCTGATTTTTAAATCATTAATATGATTATGTAGACAACGGAATTTTGACCACATGGATAATTTTTAATTCTAGCAAGTTCATTATTGACTCAAGTACCGAATATCGAAAAAATGTATGATATTAACATAAATGATTATTTAATGTTAATAATGTGGTAATAATTGATATTAATAGACAAATAAACATTAAAATGTTCCAAATCAATTATAAATTAATTTAGGTTTATTATTTAGGATGAAAAATGAACATATGTGACGAATCAGACTCATTATAAGGGACATCATCTCAATCTGCTTTCATTGAAGGGTATTTTGATTTATAAAAGACATTATTTAATAAGGTGGATAAACCCATTTGAATTTTCATTCCCTGAAATGGTAATATTTTTTCTACGAATCATTTTACTAAACGATAAAAGGAATGATTTTAAAGTATGCAGCAACAAAATCCTCTCGGTCACTGTAATCATTATTTGATATTCAAATTCCTCCATAGGCCATAACAATTTTAAAAGGAAAAGAAATCCCTTATTAATTTTTGGGTGTATTTGTACTGAAAATGGTATTTGAATTATATTTAGTATTTCAATATCTTGGAATTATTTCTTCTGGTTGAAAATTAAATGTTATTAGTGAAATGTCGATATTTTCAATATTTAATGTGATATGATTATATAATGGTACTTGGAAATTTAGATGGTGGTTACGTGATAAAAAAATGATGGGTGGATATGTGATAAACCAAATGACGTCAGCTTCAATGATAAACCAAGGATGAATGTTTAAGTTATAACCTCCAATGCATTGGTTATGGAAGTTAGCCGTATGGCTATTCTATTTAGTGATATGTGTTGAAGTCGACCACATAGATATTCCATATAAGTATGTTTATGTCTTATGTTTACATATATGATATATGTTAATTTCTATGGGATATATGGTAATTTTTTTGTTACAATAGGGTATGAAATGACCTTATATTCAGTGAAGTGTTTTTCTACATCTTTAAGGTGGAAAGTATTTCATTATGATAAAGTACTCATTGTTTAATTTTTTTTGATAAAATAACAATTTTCCTTCATTATGTATATATTACTAATATTTTTATTCTCATCCAATTTTTTTAAACGTTTTTAACAGGATTTAAAGATGAATTGGGTTAAAAATGGGATCATGGAAAAGTCATGGAATAAAACATATTTCTTTTTTAATAGTTTTTGTTTCATGATAAATTGGGTAGTGAGTAGAATTATCTACTTTTAATATTGAAGTTTTTATGTATAATTTATGACATAATTATCTAGAGCTATAAACCTAAAAATATCATCAATTTTAATTATTAAATTAATTAAATATTAAGTAATATTTAAGGCTGGGTCTTTATAAGCCATGCATTTTTATAATGTACACAATTATCATCTAAAATGGAAAAAATATCAATGTATGTCAAGACTAGGATTATATAATAGGTATCAAAAGATTTGATTATCCAACAATTGAAATATTGTATGAGAACACTTTATTGAGACCCCTATGTATATTTATTTGGATATGTCTAATTATTTTTCTATGGATAAGTATGAGGATGAGTTGACATCTTGGAAAATTTCATAAAAATTTGGTAAAGGAAAGAGTAATTGTTTTCCAAGAAATAAATCCCTATCTAGATACTAAAATTAGATATGGACCTAGTATAGATGTACCTAGTGGTAAATATCTAGCTAGATTATGCATTCCTTGTTAGGGTAGTCTACTATATGACAACAAGCCTTGATGCAAACCTGGTTTAACACAATTGGGGGATATGCATTGAAAATTCACAATCTCTTCACGAACCATAAGGATTTGTCTTAATAGAAATTAACTATGACTAAACTAGAATAAACATATGGTTTCATAAGATTAATGTTTTCCAAATTTAGAAATACTATAAGGTATATTTAATGATTTTTTGATTACTCACTATGATAATTGTTTCTTATTAAATTAATTATTCTTTTATCCAATGGATAAAATCTGGTGGAACATGATTAACATTAGATATTATGTAAAATATATAGATGTTATGTCCAATGAGATGACCACTGGAGTGATGGATGTTCTATTCATGCATAATATGTTTTCAGGGAATACGGTCAACAACATGTACCTTAACCAACTCTTAGAAACACTAAGGAAGATAAGAATGGATTTTGTTGAGATTTCAGGTAATGTAGACAATAACGAAAAGAAGCTATGGGTTATTTTGTGTAACGAGTGTGGAAAGAAACAGCTATGGGATTCTCTTAGAGTATGAAGAAGGTGTTTAGACTATGGAAAATAAGCACAAAAAGAATGTAACTATATGTAAAAAATAAAGAGTTCTATTAATGAAATTGATATGAATTTCGGCCTCCCTAAAGTATTATCAACTGATTATTACATTAAATTTTTAAAGTATTGGAATTATGAAAATCAAAGTCATATGTTCAATCCTCATGAAGAGAATCAGTAAAGTGGTATAGGTGATGTTTTTTTCAACAGACGATGAATAAATGAAAAAATTCATATGAATGTTATGCAATATTTAAACAGTATTTTTGATATTCAATATTCATTTGAGTTTGAAAAATGATAATATATTATATATATTTTATATTCTTGGATAATGGTGTATGGAATAAGTTTATGAAGACTATGTAATGTTTTATGAATAATTTTTGAAGAATAATTATTTTACAATTTGGAATTCAAATATTATGTTATATGAATAAGGAAATTTATTAGTATTTTTAGAATAGATTTTCAATAAAGATTGTAAAGGTATTATTTGTTGGTGATGAAGACATTGAAAATTAATTTCACAGAATGGATAAATTTTGATTAATTAAATTTAACCCTTAATAAATTCCTATAATTTATGTTGTGTTGTTTGGAAAATGATATATTGGATATGAATAAGTAGATTCGATGGTAGAGATTAAACTAGAACATATTAATGATAGAGTGTTCAATGTAATCAAGATTGAAATATAAAACATCATATATTTAAATAATTTTTCTTGTAAACATTATTTTGAGTAAGAATGCTTTTTTCCAAAAGGATTTATGATATTTATGGTTTATACCATGTTGTAGGAAAATAAATGATAAGGGTGTTCACTTTTTTTAATGTGAAAACCATGTGGTACATTGTGATATATGATGTGATCAATGTTAAGAAAAATCAATTATATTATATTGAATGATATAAATTGTCATCCTTTCCAAGGTTTAAAAGGTTAACCATTTATAGAATTTTTAAGTCAATCTTGAAATTAGTTTATTGAGATGAATGTATTATCTCACCACACAAGGACATGTTCCTATTATATATCCTATTTTTACTGATGGAAAATGGAGATATATTTTTTGCAATATCATGGATCACATGATTGGTTATTACTTCATAAAAAATAATTCTCATTCATTTCATATGGTAAGAGATGAAGTGGAAACCTATCAAGGTATAACGAAATGTAGGGACTGTAACACCCTGAGATATTATGAGATATATTCTTTTTAATTTCGTTCATATCTTCTATTGTACTCTACACTAATATTATCTTGCGATATATGCAACACCGTATTAGCTTGCAGTATACGAAACACTATTCTTGGATCGTGTTACACACAATTTCAAGTTTGTTTGATATTAGTTATTCGAAGAAACATATAGTATATATATATATATATATTCAATGTATAAATGATATATGGCTGGATTTTGTTATACACAACAACAAAGAAGTCTTGCACAACACGTAACCCTGACTTGGCTTTCATTGCATGCAATCACGACCTTCCTCGATAGCGTGTGTAGTACGCAATATCGGGTTTCACTAAACAATGATATATTGTTATAATATTAGTATGGAATATCCATTATGAAATGTATTAACTAAATTTTGAATTTTATAACATTATTATTCATCATACATATTTTCTAGAACATGGTCTGAGAACAAAATAATTTTTTCGGGTGAAATAAGTATTTTTCAAAAAATGCAGTTTTGCCACCTTTTGATGGCACACCCACTTTAAATCTAGCTGTTGGCATGATTATAAGTTCAATTTGACAAAATAAAATTCTTCCTTGGAATCAGGATATAAAAATTTAATTTGGATAAGTTTTTCATTTTATTCTGATAACTTTCATATTTTGATGAATAGTAAAAACATGCTATATTTGAATTAAAAACAACTTTTTTTATCGCAATAATTTATATGGCTAGATTATCTTTCTAATTGGTGTTAAAGTTTAATTAGAAAATATTTTAACCATTTAATCCAATGTTTGTCATTGGAATTAATTTCACGTTGAAAATGGACATAAACAAGTGATGATCTTTTGATAGTTATTGTTTCTTAAAAACACGCTATTTGTTTTGATAACGGGAATTAATTTTAAAATAAATTAATTCCACTTATATGTTTTGAATTTGGAAAAATAGACATCATTTTTTTATTCGGAATATCAAATATAGCTTAGGCTGAATTTTTGGTATTTTTCTGAAAAACTTCAATTTTTGATGAATAGTGAAAACACTGAGTTTTTGGTTAAAACCGAGTTTTTATTTAAACAATCATTTATTTGATTTAAATATATTTTAAGTCAAAATAGATACATAATAATTATATATGTTCAATTAAATTTATTGGAATCATTTCATAATAATTTTAGATTTATAAAAATTTTATTGAACTTTTCACCGTCTTTTACCCACCTCCTAGGAGCTTTTGCAATTGTTCATAAAACTTAATTTTACCGATTCTGTGAGTTGAATGTTGAAACTCCTAGAGACACGGTTAATATCAAGGAGTAAAATGTGGTTTAATTAGATATATTTTTTTGGTGAATATTAACTTTTTACTTTTATTTACGACGGTTAAATGTTAATAGTGTAATTCCAGGTTAAAAGAATATTATAATAATTCAAAATTACCTTAACACTTGTCCAAACATTATTTTATGAGTAATGGCCGACCATGGTCATACTTGGGTCGATTTTGGGACCCCATGGAGCCACTTATGAAAGACAATGACACATTAGATTAATTAATATAATGTAAAGGCAGAATTGGCATTAACAAAAATCTTTTAGTAATTTATTTTTATAAGGGGCTATATAAATTATTTTTTTGACTATAAATATTCATTGGAAAGATAAACAGATTTCCTACATTTTGGTATTTTTTTATAATTTTTATATATCAAATAAATAAAATTATTTATGACACAATAATGATAGAGTATTTACTTCATTAGTAAATGATTAAAATAAATAAGATTATAATGATTAAAATATTATTCAAATACTGTACAATTCTTATTGAATAATTTTATTTCAAATATGAGTCATCTTATATTAGACAGTAATGTGTTTTGGACCTCTTGAAACCGAAGATATGTTTATAATAAAATAATGTTTTCACACTTGCATAAAGAGCCTCTCCTCTCCATTATAAAAGGACACCAATTCTATGAAATTCCACACACCTCTAATGCCATTTGGATTGTCCACACTCTAACCAATTAATCTCTCTACATTCCTCTCCTCCCCCTTGAAGCCTTACCTTAGGCAGAAGTCACTCCAAGAAGTTCTTTTGGTTCAATCCAAAGGAAGTTACCCAAATTAAAGGTAACAGTTTCTCTTAAGTTGTTTTCTTTTAGTCTACTTCTCCAACCCCTAAAATCTTTTTAATCATTTATTTTGTAACAAAAAAAGTATCCTAAATATACTATGATTTTGTTATGGGAAGGATTCTGACTACACTTACACACACCTCCATTTAATAGATGAAGAACATAATGTTTCTGTGGATGGCAAACTAACGCCTCACGAAACGATGATTGTTCGATTTTCTCCTACCGCCTCTCGTGGTGGCCATTATGATGGAACTGTATTTATATATGATATATATTATGTTTATTATTTCTTTATGCTTATTTAATTTCCAATTATATCAAGCCTTTATGGTTTCCATAGTGGGTAAATACGATGATCTCATTTCAGGAAGTGCTGACTACCGCCCCCTCAAAGTGATGTGATTCATTAATACCTTTTTTCATATGTATAAAGGATGGAGTTAATGATATTATATATGATATTATACTTGAATTATAATATACATATTCCATTAAAATAATAAATAGAAATGAAAGTAGCGTTCATGCGTACGTACGGCTTACCGTCTCCATGAACGGTGTATTTCATTTCTTACCTCCATATATTATGTACTATTATAAATACATGTATATGATGGATATATAATGAATATATATGATATATAAATCATGATTTACATTCTTGAAGTAATTAAATCATGATATAAGTAATAATAACATCAATAAAAACAAGTCCAAACACGTACGATAAATAAGATGATTTTACCCAAAATGTTGCTTTAACATGGTATTTACAAAAGAATGGGAAATATAAAGTCATAAGTGAACCATATATGATATCATAACAATTAATATGATTATATAATAAGTCAATGAAATTATTTAATTCATTATACAAGAGGTTCGGATACGTATGAAGCATATCAGACCTAAGGTAAAGGAACTTCTTAACCCAATTTCTGTTCTTTGGGTTGATCTTCTCTTTCTTGTTTATGTCGTTCTATGATTATGTGAGAAATGAATTTTTATATATTATCATATATTTATGTGACCATATAGTTAATACACATAAGTGATCTATTTTATTTACAAAAATATCTTTGTAAGGGAAAATCTCACAATCTCATTTTTATCCGAGATTGTTTGTACTTTGGTATTTACTAGGGTGTATTTTATCATCCACATCCTTGTATCCTCAATATGTAATATTATTTCTATCCTCATAAAATTATTTGAATCCAATTTTACCCTTCGGTGAGTTTTTGTTAAAAGATATGAATGGAATCTTTTGTCAATTTTCGTACGAGGTACTTTATGACTTTTCCAGACAAAGTACGAGAATAATGTTTTTTTAACTTATACGGCATGAATGGATTTTTAGAACATTATTTACAAGAAGCTTCTTTTACAAGTTTTCAAGTTTATTTTTAATCAAATTTTTTATATTTTAAAATTTTATGACATGTTAATAAAGGAAACATGATTTTGAAGTAGAAAGGATATTTTCCTCAAGAATGGAGTTTAAGTGTTTTATCAAAATTATTTTCCATCTAAGATAAAATAGGGTTCTGTTTCTATCCCTAATTTTAGATTTATTTTATTGTTTTATGATGGAATTAATTTTATGATTTTCTTTTATCCTATATGGGTTATGATATGATGGCATGATGTTTAAAAATCCCATTTTTATTACATGGGTTATGCTATGATGTATGATTTATAATCTTGTGGCACACATAAGAATGGTTTCATTATGAGATGGGTGTGACCTATATATCCCTCCAATGAATTGGGTAAATATTTATATCTCATGAGATAGACATGGTTGAAAAGGAAAGTAAATCCAGTTTAGTAAGATACGACTAGAACAACAAGTAAACCTGGTTCAGTAAGGGACTTTTTTCACTAAGATGGTCTTGGAAGCAATGCCTTGGCTACTATGGAAATCATATCATGTGATTAATGTTTTTCCACAATTACAAGTTTTATTCCGATGCTACTTTATCATGATTAATGTTTCTTTATGATCTATGCCTTATATACTGCCATGTTTTCTTTCATTACTCAAGATTATGATGTTTAAACATTATGTTCATGTTTTTAAGTTCAAATGTATATGATTTTTTTAATTTTATCCATGCTTACCCTTACTGAGCATCTGAGCTCACCCTTTATATTTTTTCTTTTCCCCAGGATATAAAGAATGGATTTAGGTAAGAAAACAAAAGGAGATGATCATTATGGGAGATGTTTAAGATCTTTCACCACGATTAGAAGATTATTTTTCAGAGTTTCCAAAGACACTAAACTATTACGGTCTTTGTGTGTCTATTTTCATTATGTATTATGTATTCCGCAAGAGTAATGTAATTTCTATGTACGTCAAGCTCTAGGTGTCTACAACTGGTATCAGAGGAAAGGATTAGTCAACCTTTGGAAACATGGATGCAAAAACGTTAGTGAGATCCCTAGAGATATTTCTAAGGTATGTCTAGGGATGTCCCTAAGGTTAAGTATAATTATATGTTATAGTCCTGGAATTACGGTAACGATATTATAATTAAACCTAAGATGTTAGATGTCGAAGGTACTCCCCCTTGATTATGTTATTTTCATTGTATGAGTTTTTTCCTCTCACAGAATTCTTTTTGTGTTTTAGTCGATGGAGGGAACCAGAAGAAATTCGGTTAACATTGAATACAATGGAGAAATTGGTGACTATGAGCAACGAAATTGTGTAATGCCTAGAGGGAAAGATATTGTGATTTTGCCGAAACAGTCATCATGATATATGATTAACAAGGTGAAATTTAGTGGTATTCCTAATTCATCAAATAAGAGGATGATATACTTTTATGCATGTTCGCATGTTGAGGAGTATAAATAAATGAAGATTGAGATTTCTAAATAAGGGAAGAAGAACCTTGATGAATACATAAAATTGAGGGAAAGATGTTATCTGTGTGTAGAGAAGGGTCATATATTGACCAACTATTATGGAGTTCAATGTCTTATCTGTGGAGAACACGGGAATTACCCAACACAATGCCCTGACCTAAGAAGTTACTTCTAAATCAAGGATGGACTTATTCCATGACAATCATTGAAGAGGATGGATTGAAGTGTTTATGTATTGGTATTAAAGAATAATGTTGTTGGGGTACTTTTACGGTATATTGGAATATCTATGTAATGGTTAATTGTGGTTTTCAATAAGAATATGGTACTGGTAGCCATGAAAAATGACTGAAATATTTTTGGAAAGCGGATGATATGTGAATAATGAATGGATTAAGAGAAAATAATATGTTTCATAGTATTCATGAGCTCATGACTGATATGAGGACAAAGATATATCATGGTTTGAGTATATAGAATTTTTGGATTTTTGGTTATGTGGAAAGAGTTATCTTTTGACAGAATTTATGTTTTCACTATGGTTCAATGGGTATTCATTTTTCAAGAGAATACAAGATTAAGGTATTCACATGATTGGAATATGACCAATAAGATATATTAGGGATAAATGATGGTATTCACATTCTTGTTATATGACATTTTTATTAATCGTTCTCTTTATACTATGAGTCTGGAAAGATGTATTTTGGATAAACCTAAAGATTCAAATGGATTTTTTGAACATAAGTTAGTATTGTTTAAGGCTATAATTTTTTTGCGATATTATTGATAGAATGTTATAATAGTATAGTTTTAGAAAAAGGACAACCCGTAGGACAGGTGACAACCCGTCGCGTCGGACATAGATGCGGGAATTGAACCTACAACCAAAGTGAAACATGTCTTTATCACCTACCACTAGCCTACATGAAGTCCCTGATTAGTAGAAACTAGTTTTATTTTATTAAGCGCTATGATAGCTAAAGTATAAGTCCATTTTAGAAACCATATACGATTAATCTCAGCATCGATGGACTTTGGTATATTTAATAAATTGTGCTAATCTTTTTTCGAATGATATAGATGGAATGACTGATCATTCTATCGCATAATCTTCTAACACTTCACAAAAGACAAATTCAACTTCATTTCTTTAAGAGATGAAGTGGAAATTGTTCGAGGCATGACCAACGGTGAGATGATACCGAAATAAAGTAAGTATTTCTTCTAATTCAAATTCTTCAACTTTAAGGAAATGATCTTGAAAACAAAAAATGTTGTCCTAGTGCTCTCATATATGATGAATCACATGGTACCTTAGATCATCACAAATTTATGCCTTTGTGATTTTTGGTTTTTTCATAGCCATGTCCTCTACCACTCTTCATCAGAAGTTGATGGTTATATTTCTCTTCTATATCCATATTTTCACCTATGTTCTTTTATGTGGAAACCCAGTGATTAGTTAATTTGGGTAACCATTACGTTTCATACTTTAGTTTTCAAAGTCATTTTTTGGTATTCCTTTTTACGATGTCGGTTTCTATGAAAGAAACTTTCAAGTAGTAAACAATTTATAACCCCAACAAATTTTGAGGGCGAAATTCATTTTAAGGGGGGTAGAATATAACAACCTGAGATTTTATGAGATATATTATTTTTAATTTCTTTCATATAGTCTATTGTATGCTACACCAAGATTATCTTGAGATATACGCAACACCGTATTAGCTTGCAGTATATGCAACACTGTTCTTGGATCGTGTTACACACAATTTCAAGTTTGTTTGATAGTAGTTATTCTACGAAACATTGAGTGTATATATATATATATTCAATGTATAAATAAAATATGGTTGGATTTTGTTATACGCAACAAAAAAAGAGTCTTTCACAAAACGCAACCCTGACTTGGCTTGTATTACACGCAATCGCGACCTTCCTCGATAGCGTGTGTAGTACGCAATACCGGGTTTCACTAAACAACGATATATTGTTATAATATTATTATGGAATAACCATTATGAATTGTATTAAATAAATTTTTTTATAACATTATTATTCATCTTACATATTTTCTAGAACATGGTTTGAGAACAAAATAAATTTTTCGGGTAAAATAAGTATTTTTAAAAAAATGCAGTTTGCCACCTTTTTATGGCGCACCCACTTTAAATATAGTTTTAAACATGTTTATAAGTTCAATTATAAAAAATATAATTCTTCCTTGGAATCAGGATATAAAAATTTAATTTGGATAAATGTTTCATTTTATTCTGATAACTTTCATATTTTGATGAATAGTAAAAACACGCTAAATTTTAATTCAAAAACAACTTTTTTCATCGCAATAATTTATATGGATAGATTATCTTTTTAATTGGGTTTAATGTTTAATTATAATATATTTTTACCATTTAATCCAATGTTGGTCATTGGAATTAATTTCTCTTTGAAATTGGACATAAACAAGTGATGATCTTTTGATAATTATTGTTTCATAAAAACACGCTATTTGTTTTGATAACAGGAATTACTTTTAAAATTAATTAATTGAACTTATATGTTTTTAATTTTGATAAATAGACATAATTTTTGAATTTGGAATATCAAATATCGCTTAGGCTGAATTTTTGGTATTTTTCTGAAAAACTTAAATTTTTGATGAATAGTGAAAACACTGAGTTTTTGGTTAAAACCGACATTTTATTTAAATAATCATTTATTTGATTTAAATTTATTTTAGTTAAAAATAGATACATAATAATTATATAGGTTCAATGCAATTCATTAGAATCATTTTATAATAATTTTAGATTTATAAAAATTGTGTTGGACTTTTCACCGTCTTTTACCCACCTCATAGGAGCTTTTGCAATTGTTCATAAAGCATAATTTTACCGCTTCTGTGAGTTGAATTTCTAAAATATGAGAGACACGGTTAATATCAAGTAGTAATATGTGGTTCAATTAGATAAAAATATTTTTTGGTGAATAGTAATTTTTTACATTTATTTACCACGGTTAAAAGTAAATAGGGTAATTCAAGGTTTAAAGAATATTATAATAATTAAAAATTAACTTAACACTTGTACAAACCTTATTGGATGAGTAATGGACGACCATGGCCATCCTTGAGTCGATTTTGGGACCCCATGGAGCCACTTATGAAAGAAAATGACACATTAGATTAATTAATTTAATGTAAAGACAAAATTTGCATTAACCAAACCCTTTTAGTAATTAATTTTTATACAGGGATATATAAATTATTTTTTCGAATATAAATATTCAATAGAAATCTAAAAATATTTCCTACCTGTTGGTATTTTTTTATAATTTTTTGACATCAAATAAATTAAATTATTTATGACACAATAATGATGCAGTATTTACCTCATTAATAAATGTTTCAAATAAATAAGATTATAATGATAAAAATATTATCCAAAACCTGTCCAATTCCTATTGGATGATTTTATTTCGAATATGAGTCATCTTATCTTCGACATTAATGTGTTTTGGACCTCTTGAAACCGAATATAAGTTTATAATAAAATAATGTTTTCACACTTTCATAATGAGCCCCTCCTCTCCATTATAAAAGGACACAATTTCTATGCAATTACACGCACCTCTCAAGACATTTGGATCGTCCAAAATATTCCCAATAAAGCTATCTACATCTCTATCCTCCCCCGTGAAGCCTTACTTTTGGCATAAGTCACTCCAAGAAGTCATTTTGGTTCAATCCAAAGGAAGTTACCCAAATTAAAGGTAACAGTTTCTCTTATGTTGTTTTCCTTTATTCTACTTCTCCAACCCCTAAACTATTTTTAATCCATTATTTTGTAAAAACACCAGTATAAAAAATATACTAGTATTCTGTTATTAGAAATATTATAAATACACTTACACACACCTCCATCTAATGGATAAAGAACACAATGTTTCTGTGGATGGAAAACTAACGCCTCACGAAACGATGATTGTTCGATTTTCTCCTACCGCCTCTCATGGTGGACATTTTTATGGAACTGTATTTATATATGATATATATTATGTTTATTATTTCTTTATTCTTCTTTAATTCACAATTATATCAATCCTTTATGGTTTCCATAGTGGGTAAATATGATTATCTCATTTGAGGAAGTGCGGACTACCGCCCCCTCAAAGTGATATGATTCATTAATGCCTTATGTGGGATGTATAAAGGATGGAGTTAATGATATTTTATATGATATTATACTAAAATTATAATATAAATATTCCATTAAAATAATAAATAGAAATGAATGTAGCGTTCATGCGTACGTACGACTTACTGTCTCCATGAACGGTGCTTTTCATTTCTTACCTCCATATGTTATGTACTATTATAAATACATGTATATGATGGATATATAAATAATATATATGATATATAAATCATGATTTACATTCTAGAAGTATGTAAATCATGATATAAGTAATAATAACATCAAGAACAACAAGTCCAAACACGTACGATAAATAAGATGATTTTACCCAAAACATTTCTTTCACATGGGATTTACAAAAGAACGGGTATACTAAAGTGATAAGTGAACCATATATGATATCATAACAATGAATATGATTATGTAAAAAGTCAATGACACTATTTAAATCATTATACAGGAGGTTCGGGGACGTACAAAGCATATCAGACCTAAGGTAAGGGAACTTCTTAACCCAATTTCCGTTCTTTAGGTTGATCTTCTCTTTCTTGTTTATGTCGTTCTATGATTATGTGAGAAAATAATTTTCATATATTATCATATATTTCTGTGACCTTATAGTGAATACACATAAGTGATATATTTTATTTACAAAAAGATCTTTGTAAGAGAAAATCTCACAATCTCATTTTTATCTGAGATTGTTTGTACATTTGTATTTACTGGGGTGTATTTTATCATCCACATCCATGTTTCCTCAATATGTAATATTATTTATATCCTCCTACAATTTTTTAAATCCAATTTTACCCTTCGGTGAGTTTTTAGTAAAAGATATGAGAAGAATCTTTTGTCGTTTTTCGTAAGAGGTACTTTATGACTTTTCCGGCCAAAGTACGAGAAAAATGTTTTTTTTAAACTTATACGACATAAATGGATTTTTAGAACATTATTTCCATGAAGCTTCCTTTACAAGTGTTCAAGTTTATTTTTAATAAACTTCTTTTAGTTTAAAATTATATGTCATGTTAAAAAAGTAAAGATGTTTTTGAAGTAGAAAGGATATTTTCCTCAAGAATGGAGTTCAAGTGTTTTATCAAAATTATTTTCCATCTATGTTAAAATAGGGTTCTGTTTCTATCCCTATTTTTACATTGATTTGATTATTTTATGATGTAATTTTATCATATATAGGTTATGTTATGATGGCATTATGTTTAAGAATCCCATTTTTATTTCATGGGTTATGCAATGATGTAAGATTTATGATTTTGTGGCACATATAAGAATGGTTTCATTATGAGATGGGTGGGACCTATATCTCACTCCAATGCAATGGGTAATGATTTATATACCATGAGATATACATGGATTAAATGACAAGTAAATCTAGTTCAGTAAGACAGGGTTGGATCGCCAAGTAAACCGGGTCAGTAAGGGACATTGTCCACTAAGATGGTCTTGGAAGCAACGCCTTGGCTACTATGGAAATCACATCATGTGCTTAATGTTTTTACACAATAACATGTTTTATTCCCAATCCATTTAATCATGATTAATGTTTCTTTATGATCTATGTTTTATGTACTGCCATGTGTTATGTCATTACTCAAGATTATGATGTTTAATCATTATGTTCATGTTTTTAAGTTTAAATGTATATGATTTGCTTTATTTTATCCATGTTTCCCCTTACAGAGCATTTGAGCTCACCCTTTATATGTTTTATTTTCCCCAGGATAGAAAGAAAGGTTTTAGTTAAGAAAACAAAAGGGGAATATCTTTATGGGAGATGTTGATGAACTTTCACCATGATTAGAAGATTATTTTTCCAAGTTTCCCAAAACATTAAACTATTACGGTCCTTGTGTGTCTGTTTTTATTATGTATTAAGTATTCCGCAAGAGTAATATAATGTCTATGTACGTCATGTGTTGGGTCTCTACAAGGATTACTGATAAAAGAGAGACTAACATAAATTATGTACATTTCTATATATTCATGGTTGATATAATTAATTAAATAATGATAGGATAATGTTAAAAAATGTGTTTTCCAAATAGCATAATTTTTTTTAGATTACTGCCTTTTAAATTATCATAGATTTATAACTTTGAGGCCTTCAACATTTCCTTGATCATTAACATGTTTGTTATTGATGACCATAGTTAACCCTTATAAATATTTACTCTCTTAATTCATGACCAACCATCACTCTTAACCTATGCTCTCCTATGTGGAAACCCATTTATATGATACCTTGGGTAATTATTCTGGTTCCATAATTCCATTTTTATTTGAATTTTTAGTACTCATTTTTATTTGGGATTTTATAAATGAAAATTTATATTATTAAACATCTGAAATCAAAATTGAATTTTGATGGAGAAATTTATTTAATGGGGGGCTAAAATGTAACACCCATAGTGTTTTCTTATATTTCTTTTTAATTAAAGTATCTTTTTTATAATATTTTATTTCATGAAACACTGTGGAGGGTTTACATTATATCAAATAATTATTTTTCTAATAAGTTACATAAAAAATATAATATGTAGCTTTCTATATGTGTATCACCATGGTTATCTTGCATTCCACGCGATAATTCCTTTCCTCAATTGCTTGTGCAACATGAATGACCAAGATTTAGAGAAAAAATAATGTATTATTCAAATATAATTATTCAATATAATAAAATATAAACAAGAAGTGAAATTATATTGTATTAATATTATTAACTAACTTCCTAAAATACATTATTTTAAAAATAATATAAAATTATGTAATTATTTACAAACTATTTAGAAATAAATCAGACAAAAAACTGAATACAAAGGGCACATTTTTATAGAAAATATTCTTTACACTCCCAATGTTATTGTTCCAAATAAATAATGTAATTAAAATTAGTATTTGATATTCAGGAAATATATATAATATTTTTAATCTTATATTTTCTATATTAATCCAATAGATTTGATATGCATAATGAATGAACAAATCCAATTTTATTCTTAAAACACTATATTTTTATAAAGGTAGTTTTCCTTCCATTTAATAGTGAACCAAATTTAAATTAAATTTTTGGTACTTTTATATAAATAATGTTACCAAAAATTATTCATCATTTGAAGATAAATAAAAAATATTATAGGATAATTTTTTAGTATTTTTCTCAAAGGTTTCATTATTTAATGAATAGTTAAAAATATTGAATTTTAATTAAAGACTACTTTTTCATATAATTTATTTATATGGGTAAATAATATTTTAAATATATTTAATAGTTTCAATAGATAATATTTTTACCATTTAATATATTTTAGTTTATTATAATGAATTATACATTGAGATTTAATATAAAAACATACCATTCTATTGAAAATTTTTACTTTTAAAACCTCCATTGTCAACCATACTACATGATTATATTAAAATAAGTTTATGCCACTTATGTTTTAGGAATTTGAAAATTTGGATTAAATATTTAGAATAATATTAATTTATATTTTCATATATGTTCATCTTCATTATTGAAAAAACATTGGTGAAGTAATTAAATTTAATTACAATGATTAGGGTTAAATTCAGTTTAATTAGAGACTAAACAATAACGATAAGATCCATAACGACCTATAAAATTTTCATAATGACATTATATGTCAGTATTTGGACCCTATCATCCCTATGATTTTCATTGGAACATTATTTATTCATTTTTAGTAAAAAATATTGGTGGGTTTCCTTTATCTTAAAATATAACCAGACACCCACTCCTCCACCATTATAAAAGGCCTCCTCTCCTCCCACTTATGCTCACCTCTCAAGAAACATAATGTCCAAAAAAATTATTCCCAAATAGCTTCCAAAATCCTTCTATTATTTCCTGAAGCCTCTCATTGGGATGAAATAAATCCATGGAATCCATTTTGCACATACTACAATGATTTACCCCATTAAAAGGTAACACCCTCCCTCAAACTCCATTCTTTTATTTTCATTCACCAATTCCTAAAATAATCTTATTCCATGATTATATAATTGAAAAATTATCCTAAATATACTAGGTTGTTTTAATTCTATTAAATCTACCTACACATACACAAACTTCTATCTAATTGGTAAACAACATATTGTTTACATGTTTGGTGGACTACAACCTCCCTAAATGATGATTGTTAAATATTCCATTATCACCTCACTTGGTGGATATTATTATAGAAAATATGTTTATATTTGATATATATCATATTTATTATTACTTTAATATTCTTTATTTCTTGTAAATCACATATCGTTATACTTTTCAATTGAATTTAATACGATAGTTGTTTTTGAGAAATTGTAGACTAATGTCGTATCGAAACGATGTACTTTTTTCATACACTACATGGATTGTATTATGGATGGGTTTAGTGAATGTATATGTTATATATATGATATAATAACTCTACATTAATAATTATACTTATATATATATATCATTATTATACATTATTTTTGTCAACGTGATAATTAAATAGAAATATCGTTAATGTATATGTACGGATTACTGTCTCTATGAATATTGTATTATGTTTCATTATTCTATATTATATGGGTTATTATAATACAACTATATTCAATATAAATTATATTTAAATATCAGTTTAAAATTTTTAAATTATGAAATAAATATAAATACCAATGTTATAACTAATTAACACACATGTGAAAAACAAACTCGATACTACCCGATGTGAACCCTTAATATAAAATTGTTAGCAAGTGGGTAATATAATGCCATAATCATAAAATAAAAAATTTTATACGTATGAATATGGTATTTTTATAGACTTATCGTAAATTTATATTTAATATAAAGGAGGTTTGAATTAGTAAAATGAATTTCAGGACAAAGGCAATTGGATTTCATCTAACTTGTTATTTCTATGAGATGTGTTCTTTATACACAACACATTACTTTTTAGTGGTGTGTATAATGGACATGGATTTATTATATTCTTTTTATACATAAATATATAAGTATTTAAATATCAATTTTATTACATATATTAAAATGTATTTATATTTAAAAGTTACCAAATCAGTAAAATATTTTTTTCTTAATTTTCATTCTTTGAGACACATGAAATTTTATGATCATATATTTTTTCATAAGGTATATATAAAAACATTGAAATTTTAAATAATGAATCTCTTTATTTTCATGACATATTATGACTCGTGATATTTTATTTTCATACATGGATAGTATGATCTTATGTTACCAATTGTTATGAGTTTATTGAAACAATCTCGTCGCTTTTTAATATTGTATATTTTTATGTATCCTTCGATGATGTCCTATGATCCATCTCTCAAGAACACTAAATAATTTTATTATCCTCTATTTATTCAAGATATAAATATGTATTAGTACTCTATTCCCACTCTTTAGTACTTAATATGAATAATAAAATATTTTTAATAAATATATAATTGCATCTCTTTCATTAGTGGAAAATAATTTCTATTTAAAAAACATGTTTTAAAAAAAATTAGATTGATATTTGAAGATTATTTTAGAGGAAAAAGAATCTTAAAATTGTTTTCTGGTTTTAAAAAGTTTAATAAAATGATTACAATGCTATTTTCCAATAAATGGGTGTCAAAATATTTTAATCCTTTTGTTTTATGTTTTCAAATTATCTTCAATGAAATGATTCTCAAATGAAAATTCTTTTGTTTCAAGTGTTTAATATATCATTAATGAAATGGTTTTAAAAAAATTTCATACATTAAATATATGTTCTCATGAAAAATTTGTTTTAAATTATTTGGATTTATCGTTTAACAGTTTTAAATGAAAAAGGTTTTCAAAATGATTTAAATTATTTTTTATAGGTTTTCTAGGTATTTTATATGAATACAAATTTCAAATGTTTTTATGTACCAAAAAATTGTTTTCAAAGAAGAATGGATATTTTTCTTATGAAAATTTCTTGAATAGTTTTTTAAAATTTATTTTCCATCTTATATGAAATTGTTTGACGTTACTAATTCCATTCTAGGAAATGATCTGACATTTATATTAATTTTCTATCTTGAATTTTTTATGTTTTTATGGAATAATTATTATGATACATATTTCATTTCCACAACATATATGATTTTTAAATATTTGTGTCTGCATGGGATAAGAATAGATAAAATTATTGTAAAACTAGTCTCTTTTTCATAGGTTATGATGTGATGAAATGTTAATGACACCCACTTAATTTCTTTGGATATGATTTGATCACTTTCGGTCGTGATATGATGAAATTTTTAGGAACATGAATGTTTTACTTCATTATTATGTGGATGAAACCTATATCTCCCTTTAATGGATTTAGTAATGAATAATGTTTAATGATCTCAGATGGTACATGGAAAGAAATCCCATGCTAGTAATAAGAGGGTAAATTGGGGGACATCCCAACACCTAAAAAAGAGGGTAAATAGGTGTAAATCACAATCCAAAAACAAGAGGGAAATTGAGAGGACATCCCAAGCCCAAAATAAGAGCTTAAATGAGAGAATATCTCATGTCTGAAATAAGAGGGTAAACAAAAGAACATCCAATGCCTGAAACAAGAGTGTAAATGACAAGATATCCAAAGATAAAAAAGGGGATATAGATGAGAACCTCCAATGTGCAAAATAATAGGGTACAATGGATGGCATCCCAATCCCAGAGTAGGTACACTGGTGATTAATGATATCCTAACATGTTATAAAGATCTTGGTAGGGAAACATAACATATGTTTTTAATATTTGTTTTCCAACATTCTATTTTTTATTCCATTGTTATGCTTTCAAGACTTATGTTTTTAATTATCTTATTATACAAATATTATGAACTTCCAGTCATTATTATGATAACTAATTTATGGTATGATCTTCAAATTTTATGAAGACATTATATACATGTTGGTTTATTTTTTGGTTTTGAATTTACATTATATAGCCTTACTGAGCATCTAAGCTCACCCCATTCTTATGTTTTGTTTCCTTGTGTTATGAAGAAATGTTTTAGTTTGATGTACTAAATGTGGATATTTTTATAAGATATTATGAACATAATTCACCTGGATAAGAGATTTAGTTTCCTAGTTTTTTATGTAACTAAACAATATGGTCATGGGGCATGTATTTTTGTAATGTAGAAAATATTATTCTAAACTGATGTAATATACATGTATGTCTATTAATGTTAGATATACATACCTCAATCAAATATAGCTAGGGGCGTGTAATGTGCAGGTGGCGGGTTAGGCCCAAGACAGTCATTGTGTGGCTCGCACCAATAAATCATTTCCCAATTACACTTTTTTGGTGATGGGGTAGAACCGAGTGGTAAAACATGTAATAGTAAATACAAAGGACAATTAATTGAATCTTGGAAATCCACTATATAGATTTACATTGTGGTGGGGATACATGCATCATATAGGCATGTGGTGACATAAGCATGAGGTAGGCCTATTGATGGGGGTAGGATGATGTAGGCTTGATGCTGCACTCAGCCTTCATGCTATGTTCTTAGGACACATGGCCATGGGCCTATATGATATGTCATGGTTCTTCATCAACCCTTATAAAAAATTGTCCTTTGCATTCATAGTTAAAAAGGGGGTTCGAATGCAATTTTTTTTAAAATATATGCACCTATAATGCATTGGGTATTGATTTGATCTCATTTGATTAAATTTATGGTCTGTGAGAGGTAATATAAATAAAAATATATTATGATGTTTTGGAGTTTATAATTGAGTTATTTTTATGATGTTACCTTTTATGATGTTCTCACATTCCCATGTTTCCTTTGTATAATCATCGAATATCATCATTTTATGTTCATGTTTATGGTTCTCACACATTTTACCCCCAAATGAATTTCTTATTGAATAAAATTAAATAAATTCATAAGGATATTAATTGTTTAGTCCACTAGTTGGATTTTTAGCTCATGTCCTTCTTTTGTTTGACATCAGGATATCATTAGCTTTTTTAAAATTGGGGTGTAATTTTATAGCATGTTAACAGTGTTTTCAATAATTTTTCTCTACCTATATATCATTTTGATATGTGATGTAACTAAATGAGAAAATAAAATAGTCTTCATGATCATTTGGGATTATTTTTTGTTAACAATTATATTTTATAACATGAATAACATTGTAGTAATATATGAGTTTTCATGCATATAATGTTCATTGATTACATGGATTTTGATTAAAAATATACAAATGAGGAAATTATATCTAATTAAGATGTTACTAAAACTATAAGTGGTCATATTATAAATTTTTTTCCTTTGAGATTTTTTTTTGAAATTCACCATGTATTTAATTTTAAGGGATATTTGTCATACAATAACATATCAATATCATATTTGTTTCATTCATGATAAATAATAAGAAAAATTAATTTCTTTTCATCAAACTCAATTCGACCAACAAGATATCCAAGTTGCATGGATTTAAGGTAACTCAATTTTCATCTATTTAAATCTAATTTCACAACATGAATATTTTTTCAGTTTCTACATCTTAATATTTTTATATATGTTGTTTTGAATTATTAAATTTTAAAATATTTTTTTAAGATTCAAAGGTTTTTTATTTTGTATTTCATAATCAATTAAATATTCAATGTATTGTAAAATTTTCTTCTCATTCATTTTAAAATTATTTATCTATGGATCTATATTTAATATATATATATTATCATTATCATTTATCTATTTTTATAGAGTCTTTATCAATTTAAATGTATTAAAAATCATTAAATTATAAATTTTATAATTGATTTTTAAAAGTGACATTTAATTTATTTTACATCAATGAAAAGATATATATTTTAAGAACTCTTTTATCAGGATCTTAACTAAATGTTCCTTTTCCAATTAAAACTGATTAAAACATGTTAGAATTACGTTTTTTATTTTATTCTATATTAAATTAATATATAAAAATATTTATCATTAAACACACGGTGTCAAACTATTTGAGAATTGACCCATTATTTTCTGATACTATTTTAATAATTTTTTTGTAAGTACATGTTTCATATAAGACAAAATCCTTAGATATTTCTTTTTATTCTCTAGGGATATTACCATATGAAAATAATTTCTTTATTCATATGGATTTATAATTTAAATTCTAGGTTAAAATGTAATGCATTATTTAATGTTTAATAGTATTAATTTTGTCTTTAGAGAGAGGGAGGGCTGTTTTGGGAGTTTCTACCAGACATGGGCCAGTGATTTATTAAAGGTCACATTCACACAAATAATATTAATAATTATTTTAATCTATCCATCATAGAAATCCAAAAAATAGTTTAAAATTATGAAAAACGTATAGTTCATGAACCATGGTGAAGTCATGAAATAATGGATCTTTTATTTTTTATTTTAAACGATGTCATTTTTGTGTATATCATCTTTTTTAAAGCACAAAAATAATGTGTAATTCATGATGTTGAAGATTCACTACATGTAGGATTTTTTTGTAAATAATCATTCATCGTAATTATTTATGGTTCGTCCCATCCCCCTAACACTATGTCACACATAGGTGATTTTGGGTGGTTCCTTCCCATCAAGATGGCTTCTTCTAGTTCCTTGATCTCGGGTGTGGTTGATGGTTCTATATTTTTTATGAGTTATATTTTACTTTTGGGTTATTTATTTTTCTATGATGTGTAATTGATGTTTTCTTGAAGTTATTGAATATGTTAGTCATGTGGTTATTTTTATTTTATTCCATCTAGTCCTATTTGTGGATCATTGTTCCTTTTCGTCCGTTGCTGGAGTGTGAATACATTCATGGTAGTATTTAACTGAATTATGAGATTTGTGGTTCTATCTTTGTTAATTTTATGTTAAACATTGAATGATATTGATTTAGAAAATGTTTCTAAAAATAAATTTTTTTCATCATTAATTGTAATATTTATGGGAATAATAGGGTTGTTTCTATATGATGGTTTTCTCCATGTTTTATTTAATGAAAATATATTTTCAATGAAATTTGAAGTGGCTTTCAAAGTGGTGTTTCAATGCGTGGTTGGATTGAATAAAGTGTTATTTAATGGAAATTTAAATAACTTTGAAATTGATTTGATAAATTTAGCACATGGTATTCCTTAGGTGTTTATGTGGAAAGTGTAGTACTAAACCACAATATATTTAGTTTGGGGGTGTCACTCATTGGGTGTTCCTATATTCCATATGACTATGTTATGATGATTTTATCATTTTATGTTCATGTGTATCACTCAGGATGGGTTCACCTTCTCCGTATAAGATTTCTCTAAGAAAATTACTGTTCATTAGTCATTGATTATGGAATGGGTAGTATAATGTCCTGAAATGTTTTTATCCATAACTACGTTCCCATTGAGGTTTATTTTTTACTATCGTGGATTTGGTAAAAATATTTTGAAAATAACTTCTAATTTTTTTGATAAATAAGTATTTAGGAATTTAAAATATATTATCTGGATGGTTTTTACTACTCTTTAAAAAGGGAAATATTTCTCATGCTTTGTATATAAAACATCATATCTTCTTTTCATTCCTTGTTTTGTTAAAAATGTGTATATATGGTATTTTACATATAGACATTTTATGGAACTCGTTGGTGGAATCCAACAGATTCTATTTATATCACACCCTTTAAACCTCTTTGGTATTGGTTATACATGGTATATTATTTTGATAAATGAAATGGAAAGGACCCCCCATGATGGAGAAGTTGATTATATCTACTTGTTATGGGTGGTTAGTAGTGAGATGTTGGCATATTTTCCACATATAACATATATTTTAATTTCTTGTTTGGATCTCCCAATATTTTTGTTTCTAGAAATATTAATTTTTTGATTAAATAAGAATGTTCTAGATTATTTCAATTTCATTTTCATTCTTTGGTTATATTATTGTTTTCGTCTAGTTGTCCTCCAACATTTGTTTCAAATATATAAATATTTGTTCCATATATCTTATTTAATGTTTGTAGAATTCATTCCCTCTATTTTTTTGATGTTTTAGTGATAGTTTGAAATCCTTGTACATTAGGGACATGCTTAAGGTATGTGTTTGAATGGTTTAGATTCATGTTTTTGAGGGTATTCCATGTTGGTTTAATAAAAAATAGAATAAAATGTCATGTTTTCTTCATCAATCATATTATTGAGACATATAATGGATTGGTGATATGATTTTTGGAAATTGGAGTTTGGATAATATGAGTGAAAATCAAAATATATATATAACGTGTTTCAATTAACATGGGATATTTGGATGTGGGTGTCCTATGATGGGGTTTGACCTTTAATCCAATTTGATGGTTCTGGTCCAATGGTTTAAATAGAAATAATCTTATTTTGTTATCATTTCACTTTTTTTAATTTTTAGAACTATGTCTCGAACATGTATTCCATAGGTTCTAATGGAGGGTATAGTGGATTTTGTTTTCAAAGTAATATAACTCTGGTTCGAGATCTTATTGAGGCAATCAGACATTCAGTTTATTCTAAGGAATAGAATATATCATTATCATAGGAAATTTTTTTTGAGGAATATCAAGATGTTGTGATGTAAAGGTATTTATGATTATATTTCTTCCATATGAATATGTTATTCTATAAGGGTATGACTGAACCGAAAAAGTCATATGAATGGATGGATACAGTTGATAAGATATTAGTCTTCTGAGACACACATCAGTATATCTAGGTGATGTGTGTTGAGCATGCGTTGTTTTCAAAAATACATTATTTTATAAGGATGAGATTGTTGATAACAATACTTTGTCTCTTTATGATGATAATGAGGATCACAAATATCCTTATTTGTTATTCTAATGATTTTACTTGAAGTATATTTTAAGAAAATTATATTTCTTATATTCTTGTCTCTGTAGAAATTTTAAAGTGCCTAATTTTCGAGGGATATTTGACAAAGTATTTGGAAATCGTTTTTAGAATGTTCTAGAAACATTGTTCATGCTTTACATGTTTGGAAATTACTTGAGCGTGTTTGGGAAACACCGTTCATACCCTACGTTGAGAAGCGTAGCCTATGAAGGGAATGCGGCGTTTACTTTTTGAGATATCAGAAAATTATGGTTAAACATCCGTACGTTATCGGAAAAGCATGGAGGAAGAACCCTACATTTGTATGGAACCTTACGTTTGGGAAATTGCCAAATTATAGAAGAATATTATTACGTAAGTATGGAATATTAGGTTTTTTTCTTAAAAGTATGGTTTATCAACCATACTTTTGTGAACAACCATGCATTTGAAAGCTAAAGAGAAAAGTATGGTTCATCAACCTTACTTTTGGGAACAACCATACGTTTTAAATTTAAAGAGAAAAGTATGGATGATCAAACCTTATGTTTTGAACATTGTGTTGTGAACCTTATGTTCAGAGATTGTATTCTATGGATGATCAACCTTATGTTTGACGTAAGAGAATTAAATACGATTTTATCGAGAAAATGTCTTTAAGTGGATTTCATGATAATTTTAACAAGATTGAAAGCCGGAATTTAATGCTCATATTTGACTAATAAAAAAAAGTTTATTTGTGATTCAAAGGATCAATTTAAGTGGATCTATTCATGCTGAATTTTGAAGGGAGTTATGACTGCTCTGTTACTCAAAATTTTGAATTTCATGATTCTAAAGGAGACTTTTTTGGATATAAATTTTAAAGGATAATTCTCATCTTTATTATATTTACATGTATTATTTTGTATTATAGTTGTAGAGGTGAATCATCGAAAAGAATATAATTATTATATATTAATATCTTGAGTTTTTCACAACTAAAATTTACAGAGACAATCGAGATATACATATCTGTTGTTATGCAGAGTGAAAAAGTTTTATTTACTAAAGAGGAAAAAATAAGATTAAAAAATTATTGATTCGGCATCAAATATATTTTTTGGATCTACTGTTGGTGATGTAGCTAAATTTATTTAGAGAAATACTGTAACCAAATCAGCTCAGAACTACTTATCTCTAATGATTATTCTTTCAAAAGACGATAATCCATCGAATCACAATTGCATGATGTTGCAATTGTGAAGAATAACTGGAAAGTACTTCAATGAACAAATACTCTTTTACATTAAGTGATCGGTTTCTCATATTAAGCTGTGTGTTAGGTTCTGTATATGAACCAGAAGGCTCTGTTTAGCCTCAAATTTGTAAAGGGGTCAACATTCTATACTTTGTTGTGGAATTGTCTATTGATTACAGGACCGGATAATGAAAACCTCCAAGATCGTGGAGAAGAGCTTTGTTGGAGTGCACTAGGGGCCTTCTGTTCCCCGAACCACTATATATCATCCATCATGTGCTATTTATTTTTCAAATTCTTAATCTATGATATAAAGATAAAAGGACAGATCACGATTATGCGAAGAAATTTTAAAAGACACAATTAACCCCCCCCCTCTTATGAAAATTTGGTATAACCCAATCCCACAATTTGAATTAGAGGAGGAGATTTTGTCATAGATATAACAAGCTGAGAGAATTTGGATTATACAGAGAACAATGGAAGATACACGAGAGGGTATATCAATTGTTCGAGCTCTTTACATAAATGGTGAAAATTATGGATGTTGGAAATCAAGAATGATCATTTATTTAAAAAATCTTGGATACAGTGTCTACTCAAAAATTCTAACTCCCTGTGTGATTCCAAAGAAACCTGAAAGATGGAGTACTGATACATAAGCAGAGTATGACATAAACTCGAAAGCTATGAATGCAATCATCTGTGGTCTTAGACCAGATGAATTCAATACAGTATCTTAGTGACTGATGGCTTATGAAATGTGGAAGACAATTGCAGTTTCTTATGAAGGAACTGACAATGTCAGATATATGGGTTATGGTACTGCTAAACATAAATTCAATGCATTGAGGATTTTTGAAGGAGAAAGCATCACCTAAATGAATATAAGGTTGATAGAGATTATCAACAATGACACTTCCTTAGGAGATCCAATCAAAAAAGATGACCAAGCCCTGGATGTACTAAGTGTACAACCACCTAGATGGACTGGAATTTATTCTTCTATTAGACAATCATCTCCTGTCAATGATTTCATAATTAGAGATTTCATGGGAACTATTTTGATGTATGCGCCTGAGATGAAGGATGGAGAAAATGAGCATAAGGTTCAGATTAATAGAGAAGAAACTAACTTAACGGTGTAATTTCAAATAAAAAGAAGAAATCTGATGAAAAAGGAAATAAAGGTAAAATCAAAAAGTTATTTGTAATCCAATACAGATATGGAACTGGCGTAGACAGCCATAAAATTAAGTAGGTTTTATTGAAAGAAAAAAGTTTTTAGATCGCCTTTTAAAAAGGAAGAAAAGGAAGTCATATGTTATGAGTTTAAGAAAATTGGTAATATCAGACCTGAATGTCCCCAATTTAAGGAAGACAAGAAGAAGAATTATTTTTAGACAAATGATTATGAGAAAAAAGAGAATAATTCCATGAAATCTATAATGATAATATCTGGAGACTCCAACAGCTCATTAGAGTCTGATTCAAGAAAAGAGGAATCGAATCTGAAATCCAATATGTGCTTTATGGCAGAAACTGATGAGGTAAAAACCTATTAATCATCCGACTCTAATTCTGACTCTAATTCTGATTCAAACTACTCAAATGAAAAACTTGCAGCGTACTGCAATATGCTTTAAGAAAAATATAGAATCATTATTTTGGAAACACAAGTCTTTAAAAAATATCTATAATGGTGTTTTAGGAGGATGTTATGTCTTGATTAAAAAACTGAAAGTGTTAATTGAAAAATATTTTTCAATTAAAACAAATTTTATAGGTCATGAATCAAAGAAAAAAATGAAAACTGAAGTAGAAACTTATAAGAGTGCAACCCTTGTTTTTACTAAAGGTAAAAATTATATAAATGAAAATTTTGGAAGGAATGGGGTTATGAAAGAATGATTTGGAATAGGTAGTAAAGGTGAAAAACCAAAACAATATAAAAATTACTTTGTAAATAGCAAAAATAATAATAAACTATAACTATAGTGGAACTAAATGTCATATTTCTAAAAATTGTTCCTTGATGCAACCTCAGGTAACTGTTATCATGAAAGACTTTTTTTCAAATAATTTATATAATTTTGCTGGTTTTAGAAAAACAAAGAAGGTATGGATTCCTAGGTCTCTCATAGATAACACAACCAAACCCAATAGAATATGGGTACCAAATCAAACTTTTGTTTAAATGCCTTAGCAGGAAAGAATATGACAGAAGACGAACTATCATATGGTATATGGATAGTGTATGATCTAGGAATATGAGTGGAAACTCATCAAATTTCGGTCCTCTAACTCAAAAGGATGGTGCTCTAGTCAAATTTGGTGACAATTCCAGAGGAAATATTATTTGTATTAGAACTGTTGGAGATCCAGAATATGTATCAATCAATATAATACTCTAGGTAAAATGATTGAAACACAACCTGATAAGTATCTCTCAACTCTATGATGATGGTTATACTGTTGATTTTTTTAACAATTGTTTTTCTATTTTTAATGATAGATTGCTTAAATTTAGAGAACCCAGAATGGATAATGTTTATAACTTAGACATAAATTCATTGTGAAAAAAACAAGTAAACTTCATAACTGTTAAGATAAATAAATCTTGGATCTATCATAGAATACATGGACATTGAAATAAATATGTTTTAAATAAGTTATCTAAGAAACAACTAGTTTATGATTTTCCTAGTCTCAAATTTGAAAGTGATAGATTCTGTGATGCATGTCAACATGGAAAGCAGCACAAATCATCCTTAAAATCTGTTAACAATGTTGCTACATCTAATCCTATAGAACTTATCCATATCAATCTTTTTGGACGTTAAAGGGTAGGAAACATGGATGGTAGATTATTTGTATATGTTTTAGTTAATGAGTAATCTATATTTACTTGTATTTATTTTCTAAAATATAATAATGATGATTTTACTTTATTTGAATGTTTTTTCAAATATGTTCAAAATAAAAATGATTTTAATATAATTTCAATAAGAAGTGATCATGGTAGATAATTTGAGAATCTGTAATTTCATTCCTTTTTTTAAAATATGGGTATTAAACACACCTTCTCTGCACAAAGAACAATTAAACCAAATTAAATTATTGAAAGAAGAAAGAGGACTATTCATTAAATGGCTAGGACTATGCTAAATTAATCAAGTATTCCTACATATTTCTAGGTAGAAGCTATAAGCACAACCTGCTATATAATGAATAGAGTTTTAATCAGATGAATTTTAGAAAAGATACCCTACGAAATCTGGAATAACAGAAAACCGAAAGTGAATTATTTTAATGTTTTTGGATGTAAGGTTTACACCTTAAACACCACAGACAATCTTGGTAAGTTTGATCCAAACTATGATGATGGAATTTTCTTAGGATATTCTGCTACATCCAAAGCTGATAGAGTTTTTAATAAAAATTCATTGACTGTGGAATAATCAGGTCTTGTAAAATTTGATAAATCTGATCCTTTTGAGAAAAGGAATGACAAATTGATGAATCTGACTCTAATGATATCATGAGACTTGAAAACATGAATGTTGATTTTGAAAAGGATATAATTGAAATTCAGTTCAGTTCAGAAAAACATGACATTGAAGAACCTAACAGGGTACTTCTTAGACAGTTTAGAACCATAAAGAATCATATTTAGAAACTGTGATAGGTGACCTAGACACAGAAATAAAAACTAGAAGAAATGTTTTAAATCTTGTTTAATTATCTCTCTTTCAATCAAAATTAGAACCAAAGACATTAGAAGAAGACTTAGTGGATGAAAGTTGTATGATATCAATTCAAGATAAACTAGACTAGTTCAAGAGAAATGATGTTTGTAATTTAGTTGAAAGACCTCAGAACTATTGACTAATAGGAACCAAATGGGTCTTTAGAAATAAAGAAGATGATCAAGGAATAATAGCTAGTAATCACGCAAGACTAGTAGCTAAAGGATATAATCAGGAAAGAAGGCACATATTATGAAGAGACCTTTTAACCTGTAGCTAGATTATAAGCCATTATAATCATTTTTAACTATGAATCTCATATGAGCTATAAATTATTTCAGATGGATGTTAAGTCGGCCATTTTAAATGGTTATTTAATGGAGTAAATTTATTATTATCAACCTCCTAGTTTTGAAAATTCACAAAAACCAGATTCTGTTTATAAACTTACTAATGCTCTTTATGGAATTAAGGAAGATCCTAGAGCTTGGTCTGAATTATTAAGTTCTTTTCTTTTATAAAATGATTTTACTGTTGGAATGGCTAATCCAACACTATTTATGAAAATTTTCAACAGTAATATTTAATTAGTTCAAATTTATGTTTATGATCTAATTTTTGGTTCAACAAACAAAAAACTATGTCATGAGTTGTCAAATTTAATGCAAAAAGAGTTTGAAATGAGTATGATGGGAGACTTAATTTTATTTTTAGGACATCAAATTTATCAAAAAATAGAAATGTTTAAAATCAATGCAAATACATTTCTAATTTACTAAATAAATTTGGACTTGAAGACAACAAGACATATACAACTCTTATATGTACTAATATAAAAACCTATTATTTTAATCTCTTCCCTATCAAAAAACCTATTATTTTAATTTAATTTATTTTTCAGATGCATTATTTAGAAGTTGTAGATTAGATAGAAACATCACCTCAGGGACTTGTCAGTTTTCAGGAAAACCTTTATTATCATGGTCTAGTAAGAAACAACACTCAGTTTCCCTATTTGCAGCTGAGGCAGAATATGTATCTATAGGAAGTTTCTGTACACATGTTTTGTAGATGAAAAACACTCTAATGGATTTTGGCCTAAATTTTAATAATACACCTCTTTTATGTTATTATAAAAGGAAAAAAAATATTTCAAATAACCCTATTAGTCATTATAGGACTAAGCATATTGATATCAGAAATCATTTTCTAAGAGATCATATTCTTAAAAAGGATATATTCGTATAGATTGTAAGCACTGAAATTCAATTAGATGATATTTTTATGAAAACACGTGCCATAGCAAGGTTTGATTTTATTTTTTGGGATCTAGTTTTATTTAGTTTTAAATATTTTTATTTATTTTATTTATTACTTGTTTAATTTAAAAATTTTGTTAGTTCTTCTTTAACCTTTTCCCGTAATTTTTTTTTAAAATAATATAATAATTATTATGTGTATAATGACATGGGAATCAAGGATGTCAGAAACCGATTCCACATCCATCCCGTTAATTTTCTCAAAACCCTATAGAATCATCATAACCCTTACCTCTCTTATCTACCTAACATTGAACCTTTGAAACCATAACCATTCGAAACATCATATATCTTCATCAGAAATGGAAACGATTAAGAGGACCAATGAGACAGAGTCCAGGACTGCTAATCATCAGTGCATGACAAGAATTAAGGTTCTTAAAGGAAAGGTAATCAATTTAGAATGGCTATATCAGAAAGATTTGATGCAATAGAAAGCCATAGATTTCAGAACCTGTAACAATAGTTTAATGGAGAGAACATGATGTTTCTATATGAGGTAGAACTTCATCACTTCTTTAAATCTATTAAATTTATCCTGGGAAAAAAGGAAGATATTGTGATAGCAAAGATTGACGACATAGACTTTTTTATTTCCTCTGTGGATATTGCTCGAATTCTTAGCTTTCCTCATGAGGGAGTATTTCACTTTGATTTTAATAATATATGTGATAGTGTGAATATTTTAGAGGATATAATTTCCTTTTTGTTTGGATCAATGGATATAAAGAAGATTTTAGTGAAATATCTAGAGTCGGGCCAAATGATTTTGGCTAAGTTTGTGCAAATAGGGATTTCACCTCATATGTCAGAATTGGATAAAATTTTATTCCCTGACATGTTTATCATGTTTTCCTTGATGAGTGATATGAAGTTAATCTTTCAAAGATATATAGTGAAATAACTCAGTTATTACTACCAACAAGAAGCGAGGATGAACTTCTATAATTTTGGAAGATTCCTTTCAAATATATTGTTTAAGAAATATATGATATGGTCGGTGGATGCTCGAGTGAGATTCCACCACATTAAAATTTTAAATGATGGAACATTGAGAATTATAGGTTATTTCTAGAGCACAAACAAAGGAATGCTTATGCCTGTAGGAGCAGAAGAATATGAAGAGACTACTCAGGCAAAACCTGAAAATTATAAAGAAGGAGTAGCTAAATCTAAAACCAGCACAGTTTCAAGGAGAATCAGATTTTAAATAGTTGATCCACCTGTAGCTAAAGAAACTCTAGAATAACTTCAATGGAAAAGGCATAGAATGGATCAAACTAAAGGGGATCCTACTGAATTATTTTTAATAAGACTGAACCTATTCTGAGCTATAGATTTATCAAAGAGTCTGTAGTACAAGACATTGAAAACCCAATAGTTTATCAGATTGAGGTGACTCCTCAAGTGGAACATGAAATTGAGCCTCAGGAACAAGAAGGGGCAGAAACAGAAGTAGAGGATGAGAAAGTTCCTGGTGAATTGACCATAGTTAAAACTACATTTAATCTAGATGGAACAATTTTAGAGAATCCAGTTTTGGAGGAACCTATCTTGGAGGAGTTCAATGAAAAAGATTCTCAGTAGGGGTATGAACAATTTCACATGGATCAAGCATAGAATCCTTTTGAAATTCATTATAAAGTACATAATGATGAGTTTTCTGTGGATGAGCCAGTGAATATATCTAATGAAAAATCTTTAGAAAAACCAGTACAGGGAGGGGATGAAGAGAAATCAGATTCATATCACATTCCCTCAGTACATTTACCTCATAATGAAACTGAAATAGTGAATCAAGTACAGGGTGCCTCTGATTCTAATAATGATCATGTGGAAGAGTTGACCAGAAATTTTAATAAAGTTCAATCTAAAAATGTATCTTTCTGAAGTGCATTAGAAAATGAGAGGTAGAAGTTTCAGAACCTGAAAACCAGTACTGTTTAAAAGAAATAAGTAGAAAATTTCAAGAAGGAAATGTTAGATGAAGTTGAAAATCTAAAAGATTAAATGGTGATGAAGACAGATTTACTAGAGTATAAATATTCCATGGAGGAACAATTTGCAGCTGTCAGAAATAGTGGATCTAGTTCATTAGGTACCTCACCTGATCTGATTAGATGATTTCAGTCCATTACAATATCTATGAGAAATATGAATGATATATTGTGGGACCATTAGTGCAATAGTTCTCCTTTTTCTGTGTTATTGTACAAGCATAAGTTTCATGTAGACTAGTTAAATTCCAATGAACCAGGTATTAATTCATTACTGAATTAGTTCACTGATAAGTTAACTCTTTTTATGGAGAATTCAGAGATGCTACATGAGTTATTTAGAGTCAATTTGATTGAAGACAGTCACCTGACTCAATAAAGTAGAGATCTAATAATCTAGTGGGTAGATGGAGTGATGAGAAGATTAAGAACTCAGTTAGCAGAGATCAAGGATACAGTTCATAGAAGATGAAATATACCCTTAACAGAACCTTTGTTCATGTTGTTTTAGTTACTATACTTTTACAATATTTTAAATGAAGTATTTTTGAATTTAATATTTTCATGTTATTAATTTTTTTTCTTGATCGGTCCTTGATAGAATTCTAGTAATTTGGATTCAGATACTCATAAATAGTTTATCATATCATTTACTTAAGTTCAATGCTACATGAAAATGTGTTATATTCCTTATTCAATTATCCTTTTGATATCACAAAAAGAAAGATATATTAAGATAAATAAAAGATTTTATTTCATTTCAAATTCAATTTATTTTCATTCACAAAAAAATTAAACATTTATTTAATATTTTTTCTTAGGGGTAGAAATTATTTCAAATTTTAAAATGTTTTTTTGGGGAGAAATTATAAACATTTTTTTTCTTCTCTAAATTTTTGAATGTTTTATTTTTATGACTTTAAAAGAAACAATTTTTTTGTTGTTAAAATAATTCTGTTAAAATAAAATATTATTTTTTTCTTTGAAAAATTATAAACTATATGTAATTAGTTTTTTATGTTAATTTAACTAGTTATTTTATGGGTTTTTTGATCATAAAAAAGAGGGATATTGTTGAGAACGTGTTGTTTTCCATAATACATAAATTTATAAGGAGGATATTGTTGAGAAAAATACATTGTCTCTTTATGATTATTTTAATGCTCACAAATATCCTAATTTGATATTCTATTGATTTTACTTGAAGTATATTTCAAGAAATTTATATTTCTTATATTATTATCCTTGGAGAAATATTAATGTGCATAATTCTCTAGGTATTTATGACAAAGTATTCTGAAATCATTTTTAGAATATTCTAGAAATACTGTTTATGGTATACATGTTTGGAAATTACTTGATCATGTTCTGGAAACAATTTTCATACCCTACGTTGAAAAGCGTAGTGTATGGATGGAATGCATCATTTACTTTAATGTATAATAGAAATGTATGGTTAAACAAGCATACGTTATCGGAAAAGTATGGAATACGAACCCTACATTTGGAAGGAGCCTTACATTTGGGAAATCGGAAGACTATGGAAGAAGATCATTACATAAGTATGGAATGTTATGTTTTTTTATTAAAAGTATGGTTCATCAACCTTACTTTGGTAAAAAACCCATATCTTTGAATGAGGAAGTGAAAATTATGTTTCTTCAACCTTACTTTTTTGAACGACCATACGTTTGAAATTAAAAGAGAAAAGTACGGAAGTTCAAACCTTATGTTGTGAACCATACACTGTGAAACTTATGTTCAAAGATTGTGTGCTATGGATGATCAACCTTACATTTGACTTCAAGGAATTAAAAAAGATTTTATTGAGAAATGGCCTTTAAAAGGATTATCAGGCTGATTTTAGGCTAGATTAAAAGGACGAATTTAAAGCGCACCATTGACTTAGACAATGATGTTTAGTTGTGATTCAAAGGATTAATTTAAGAGGATATTTTAATGCTGAATTTTCAGGGGATTTATGATTTCTCTATTATTCAAACTATTGAATATAGAGATTCTAAAAGAGATTTTTGTGATCTAATTTTTAAAGGATAATTATTGTCTTTATTATATATACCTGTCTTGTTTTTTATTACAGGGGTAGAGGTGAATCATCAAGAGGAAGAGAATTATTATATATCAAGCTCTTGATTTTTTAACTGCTACAATTTCTTGAGACAATAGAGACTTACAGATCTGCTATTATGATGAGTGGAAAAGCTCTGTTTACTGAAGAAGAAGAAACATGATTAACGAATAATTGATTATATATAAAATATATTATATAGATCTAATTTTGTTAAAGTTTAAAAATTTATTTCATGAACTGCTGTAATCTGATCAGTATAGTACTACTTCTCTCTGAAGATTATTCTTTCTGAAGGCGATGATCCATCGACTGTCAATTGGAAGCTATTGGAATTGAGAAGAACAACTGGAAATTATTTCAAAGAACAAATACTCTTTTACATTGAGTGATTGTCTTCTCATACTAAGTTGCGTGTTAGGTTCTGTGTATGAACCAGAAGGCTATATTTAGCCTTAAATTTGTAAAGGTGTCAATTTCCTGCACATAGTTGTGGATTGGTCTGTCGATAAGAGGACCAGATTGTGAAAATCACCAAACATGTGCAGTAGAGCATTAGTGGAGTGGACTAGGGGCCTTATGTTCCCCGAACCACTATACATCATGCGTATTGTGCAAATTATTTTTCCGCTACTCAATCTTTGATATAAATATAAAAGGATATATCACGAATATGTGAAGAAATTCTAAAAGACACACTTCACCCACCTCTGGTGCATATTTGGTACAACTCAGTCCAACAAGTTGATCATCATTATGAATCATGGTTTTGATCATGTGATAGTGGGATTCAGTGATATGGGTAAATAAAAAATTGGGTGGGATTTCAATAGCATCAAGACTCTATTCATTAACCTATTCTTGATAGAGAATCTGATGATGGAAAATGCCTCTTTATTTATAATCATTCATGAATTGAATAAATTTTTATTTAATGTATAAAAATAAATTTTAGGAGAGGGAATCATTTCTTAAGAGGTGGCGAGGTATGATTTGGTGAAATCATATAAGAACCTACTAGTTTTGAGACCAGTAATCCAATCATATATATATATTACGAAACGCAACACTATAGATAACGTAGTTTACATGGCTACAATGGTTGAAATTACTGTAGAATGAATAATTGTCTATTCCACAACATAAATTCCACATACAAGTATCTTTAGTTGAATTAATGGTATGAATCAGAAGATCCAATATGATCATAATGATAGTGGATGTATTTCTCAGTATTGATCCTTCTATGTATCATCTAAGTCTTCTAATTATGTGCCCTTAACTTATTACTATTTCTGAAAGGTTAGTCACACTCATCATGCTTATTCCACCCTATTTAAGATCTAAAACACATGTGGACTCCATTACCAATTTTAGAGGTACTACCCAGATTTATTAAATCCTTATTATGGTCAAGGACCATTTAATCCAAAGGCCAATATGGTGTAGTTTGGAGCTTCATGGTCTGCAAGGATATACCCATTATCCATAGGACTGAATCCATTTCACATAGATGATGAGTTGTCAATGGATGTTGAAACCATTATGATGACAGGGATAGGTACCATTTTTTATAATATTCTATTGAAAAAACTATATTTGATATATGATCCTTGAAATATTATATTTTCTTTATTTTTTATTTCATAAAATATTGAATGTAGATTATGTCATTTGTTATGTAGTTGGTTAATACCCAAGGAAAGAATAAAAAGATAGTATTTCATTACCATATTGTTCTCTATCAATAGATAATGTAGTGTTATTCATGATTAATTAGCTATCAATATGGATGTTTTCAAGTTCATCGCCACAATATATTGTCTTTCATTCCATTATTTAGTGACTTTTTATCATCAGTGAGTTTTGTTGATTAATACTAATGGGATATATAAATTATTTGATGGAGAGATGGATCTGATGGATGATCACATAGGTATATCCGGCTGAGAGATCATGATTTTTATGTTTATCCTTGTCCTTGACATCAGTGAGATCCTTCTACTAGTGATCTTCCCTTAGATTTTTGGTATTTACCTAATTTTGTCCTATCAAGAATTCCATGTATTATTACAAAGATATAGGTGATGTTAATGACTGATCTAGTTATGGGTATGTAATCGATGTTAATACCATCATATTGTATGTCACTAGCTAGGCTGAAGGAGTCTAAGATCACGTGGGACATTATAATACAAGATGGGTTTGATCAGATTTGTGTCTTGCCATGGGAAACCCCATTAACTTTTCCCAAATTTCTAATGGTTCACATCATTTTCATGTGGACTATTGAATGTTAAATCAGGATAAAATTACGATTAAGTACACATTTACATGTATATATTATTTATTTGATTAGTTAATGTGGTTGAAGTTGTTTTTGAGGATTAATCCTTACTCATGGTTTTATCATATCTTGGTTCGAGAGATTTATATTGTATAAAAAACTTTTTAGAACAAATATGTCTATTTTCAATATCTTTAATTTTATTATTGTGTGGATAATTCTCCATTAGTTTTTAAGTCCTTGATGAACTAAATATTCCATTATATGTTTACACCTTTGAAATTGTGTTTTTCAAAGATATCTAAGATTATAATATATTTTTTTCTTATAATGGAAACCATCTTATCCTAGTTTAAGAAATCCAAAGGATTAACTAAATTTAATGATATTTATATAAATTAATTTTTTGGATCAAATAAGTTATGTTCTTCTGGAACATCATTTATAAACATGGAATCTCAGTAGATCCATTGAACATGAGAGATTTATTTTCATGATAAGAACTAGAAAACTTTTATGATATATGTTACATCCTTTGTATTGATTGATATAATCAATGGTCTGTCAAATTTTTCTTGAAGATTTAATAACCTGTGAAAAATATTACCATGAATGGGATTATGTTCATATATTGTCTTTAATTTAAGACTTCATCCAATAATTTTTAATTTCTTATGACGTCGACTCATATATTCAAAATACATTTCTTGGTAAGGGTATATTGTATACTTTGATGTTTATGGTGATCATATGGGATGTGTTCTTATGTAAGGAAAAGAAATTGCATGATGTGATTCTATTCAGCTTCATCCACATGAGAAGAATTATGCACTCTATATTTGGATTTTTCAACTGTTATTAATGAGAATATGGGTTGGATGTACTATCATATTATAGAGTGGTTAAAATAATTTTAGATCACAATTGTTTGAAATATATAATTTTCTAGAAGGACTGGAATCTATGATGTATTCAATGTATGTGATACCATCATATTTTTTATTTTGGTGCAACCTACACCCCATGGAATGAGAATTTCATCCCAGACAATCTCTGTAGGCAGGATCCACTATAGTCTATCCTGTAACCAGAGGTAGAGTGAATCCTAATGGGTATCTTTTCTCAGATTCATCTAGATAGATAGTATAGTTATTTAGGCATGGTTCTGACTAATGTATAATTATAATTCTTCTTCCTTCATTTTATTTTTTATTGTAAATATCTAGAATATGTGTTCATAGGAATCATAGAAACTTACTGTGATTGGAAGACCATTTCTAATTTTTATATCCCTTAAATTGGAATTATTCAAATATTGAGTTAGATTTTCATCCCATAATCAGTGAGGAATCACGTGTTGTCAGAATATCAGATTTTATTGGGGTCAATTCATCAAAGGACAACAATAATTAATTGTGACATGGGATTGAGATTTTGGTAGTTGGGTCTGTACTGTGAAAATTTTGAATATGTGTCTCACTGTTACATATTCCATGAATTAATGAAATATCATCTAATTATTTAAAGTAATATCAAATATATTTTTTTAAAATATTTGGAAATTTCATGAGGTGTTGATACAAATCCTTGATTGGTTTCAATGGAATCCGCGAGGGATTAATTTTTATTAATGGTGGCTTATCATTTTTTGAAATCAGATCATTTTATTCTGATCGACAACATCACTAGCAATAATGATTAGGGTAAATTGTGTGTATAGAAGATCATTAGGTTACATGGGGTTCTATTTTCCATTATCTCATAAAAGGATCAGAGGATTACATCTAGATTCTAGAGAATTCTCCCAGATATTATGGGGGAAAGGTATATCTAAGTACTTCTTATCAACCATGGAAAAATGGCCTGAAAAAGAATTCTATTGAGATCATAGATAAAATTGTTTATGTATTTGTATTATATTTCATTGGATCATTGGATACACATCAATTTCTGGCTGAGTTTCAATATAGAAAACATTATAAACCATTAATCATAATGTAAGTCTTCAGGGATTTTTATGGTCTCCTATTTAGGTAACACATTTTTAGGGAAGAGGATTGTGGGAGTTCACTTATGGGAAAAAGTCTTGTTTATGAGATGTTAGTGGGGAACAAGGATATATTTTGACATCTAATTATTGTGTAATTTTTGATAATATAATTATTAGTTTATCAATATTAGAATTTATTTTTTAACATTTTTGAATTAGTTTTAATGATAGTGTCCCCTAAACATGGTCACCATCCTATTTGGAAATAGTAAAAGTTGGTTCCTAGTTGTTTTAATCAATTTCGTATCACAAATATTCTTAGGATGGTTTTTTATTGTTTTTTATTTCATTATAAATTGATATGTATACATTATTTTTTCCATATATATCAGCACAAGAAGTACCATCCTAATCCTTCCAATGGTCTGAGTTTTCATGTGATTAAGTAGGTAGCATATGCCCCTAATGAAGATAAACCCATGGATATCATTGATTCATTAGAGATGTTTTTGTTGAGAATTTTATTCATTTGGTTCTTATGTTAAGGTGGAGTAGATTATTTTCTCACAATACCTTAGAGCGTAAATCATCTTCTAGGGAGAAGTGGTCTCACCAATTTCAGGATAATGATTCTTCTACATTGATCTTCAGGGATGTAAATTATCATTTTTCGAGAGACTATAATATCATCATCAAAAGTTTATTCTATATTTTATGTTTAATAATTTTAATTTTGGTATTGATGATTTTTGGGTCCACATTAGAGATTCTACATAACATGGGCTACATAATAATGGCAGAACACATTCAAATTATGAATATGATTCATTAGTTTAATCATTCACTCTGAAAATTATATCAATTTTTAATAGAATTAATTAGTTCAGGTTATGAATCATTTTTACATAATGAAATAATTTCTTTTTTATTTTTTTGAATGTGGTGTTTCCTTTTTTTACCTGAAACACATGGGATTCACCATATGAATCAAAGAAAAACAATGAAAACTCTTCATAACCTATAGGATTTTATGTTCTAAAAAATTGAATTTTAATCCATTCGGTTACATCATCCTTTCCAAAAACCCTAGGTCTCCCTTGGAAATTTTGGTTGGTTCTGTCTATTCCATATTTATCTATTTGGAACAATGATCTCTGGAGTAGTTGGTTTTTTTTGTTTTGTAAGAGTTATGAATTTTCAATATGCTTTTTCATCGATTCTAGTTGAATAAGTGGTTAGGGATGTGATTATTAGATATTTTAATCAATTGATGATGTTTCATTAATTCCATCTATAAACATTGGTTGATCTATATTCATTTATTTCTGATATCAGCATGTGGATGATGTCACATGTAGTGCCAAACTAGATATTGAGGTAGGTGGTTCCCTCTTTATACTACAAGAGTAAAACCAGATTTCTGTTAATTAATTAAATGGATATATTAATGAATTGGAATTTTCATGAAGTAATTTATTTATATGTAGAAATGGTTTTTTTAAAAGGATAATACCCACATTATTTTAAAAATAAAATTTATTTTTAAAGCATTGTGAAATAGATTATGAAGAGGGAATTGAAAGCCTGATTTGATTGAATAAAGGGTTTTTTGTTAAATATAATTCCCTTTTAAAATGAGTTGGTAATTGTGGAACATGGGAATACGTTGGAATATTGATGGAATGTTTAGTATAGGGCCTTTTCCATTTTATTATTGGGTAGTTCAATCATGCAGTGTTACTCTATATCATAGTACTATGATCTATAGACCGGATCATTTCAGTTTTATAGTGGTTTAAAAATGTGTTGTTTTTATACCCCCTAAACCCATGTTCTAAGAGGTTGAGTGCACATTAGGATTTGATTGTGTTACAAGTATTTTTTTATCTTATGCTATTGTAAACCATGGCTTGTTTACCTATGTTTTTTTGTTTCTTTCTATTTTAGAGTTGATATAAAAATTTTAATTTTTTTTTATAAATTTTGATTTAATAATTTTTTTAATATTTTTTTAAAAATTGTAAACAAATAGAAATATGTACCATGAATTTTATATAATGTTTTCTATATAATAATATTTCCTTGATTTATTAAAACTGACCATATATTGATTTTTTTATTGAGACATGATGTGGAAAACATGGTTGGGAAAATACTAATCCAATTTAGCTCACACCCTTCACACCTATATAGTTATATATAGATCAGATATTTTTATTTGGTACATGAAATGAAAAGGCACCACACTTAAGAAAAAAGTGTTTATGTCAGGGGGATAATGGTGGTGGGAGTTGAGATGGTGGTATATTTCCCATATATCACATGGAGGTAAAGGTCATTTTCTGGTTTCCATTTCTATTGTTTGGACATTTACCTTTATGTTTTGATCTACCTACATTAATATTTTTTTCTTTAATTTTAATTTTTACATTATGGAATATGTTTCTTCTAGTTTTTTTCCATTTTAAATTTCTATTGTATATACATGTTCCATGTAACATGTATTAGGTTGATAATAAAATTTCCTCCAATAATTGATTGATCCCTAGATCCAATTTGTGATTATGTGTAGAACTAGGTAACCCATTGATTATGTGATTGATTAGTTCAAGTAACATATTTGGGTTATCCATGTTTATTTTGTTATATATAATTTTATGTTATATTATAAAAATTATATGATCAATTACAAAATTTTTCTTATTAAATATCCATTGAAAAAATACCTAACTATTCTTCCAATTCATATAGCCATTGAAAACTCTATATTTCCTTCTTTTTATTAATGGCCATTCACTAAGATTCTATATATCTATTGATTAGTGAAATTGTGGGAATGAAAATATTATATTTCCTAGACAATGTAAATTACAAATGTTTTTTTACTTTATTTATGTATATTTAACAATAAGGATATAAAATATCATTGGAATACTATTTAATTTTGGTCAATTAAACATGTTAATGTTTTCTTTATGTGTGTCCATTTTCATAGATATAAATCCTATATTCATTTATAGTTTCTTTTTTATTTGATTAATGATAAATGTTTTCCAACAAAAACAACTTTGTTCTATAAATATACAATAATTTTAAATTCCATGATTTATGAAACCGTCCTTATTTCCAAAATGTCATTATTATATTAAATGTCATTATCTTTATTCAAGTGGAACACATAAGTTTGTATTAATGCTCTGTGGGGTCCTATATGGACATATAATAAACATGTTACATATTTATATAATAGGATGTATATTTACATGATCACATTTTTGTATTTTTTAATTATTGATACTAATTGTTTTTGTGTTGATATTAATGTTAAATTTATAAATATTTTTGAAATATTTTATATATGTTATACTGTTTTATTTTTAATATAATTTTTTGTTATGCTACCATGGATCATGTTTATTATTGTAATGAATTATTGTTTATTCGAGGACTTCCTCTACGATATTTGATCTAAACATTATTGAGTTTATGTTGAAAATTTATTTTAATTATTCCCATATTCTTATCATATTGAAAATAGTTATTTTTATAATTCTTCTATATATTCACCCCTAATAAAAATTTAGGCCCACCATTTTTATTATGACTACATTTCACATAGTTTTGAATATTAACATTTTATTAAATATTGATAACTTAATATTATGATTAAAATAAATTGTATAATTTGAAGACATTTTATCGATTAATAAGATTCATATATTGTTGGAAAATTTTAAATTTGTATGAAAATACATGATTTTAGTTTTTTACTTTATCCCCATAATTTATTAAAACATTGGAACAAAAAAGATCATGTTAATGTGTTGTAGCGAAATATATTCATTATATAACATAATTTAGACTATCATGACATCAGGTTGATATAGTTTTAATCTAATAATCATCCAAATAACATTGGAAAATAGGATGATATGTGTTGAGGATAAATTGGTAGTTACAAATATCGACAATTTTGTTAAAGATAAGATTGATTATAATTTCAAAGGTGTAGATAAACATTTTTATCATTATACAACATTTTCAATGTCTTAAAAAATTTAACATGACATCAAACAAATGTGTACGGTCTATAAAAAAATATATGTATATATAACATCAATAATATTTTGTAAGGAATATTTTTTTCATGGATGGAAAATCACAATATTTAAACAAAAAGTGGATTCAAGATCTAGAACATATGTTCTTGGGGTTAATAACCCTATAAAGGGTGTATTTAGTTTTAACTAAATCACCATTGGGATCAAGAAAGAGATTCCTAATTCCAAACCATTTTTCATACTTACTTTTTTTATATATTAATTATCTAAATTCTATATATGATTTTTTATATTGTATTTATATAGCAATAATGTTAGGGAAATATGTAAGATTTAAAGGGGAATATTAATAAAAATAGATTAGATTAATCTTAATGTATCAATGGATGATGTGATGTTTTAATTTTATGATATTTATCTTTGATATTCATAATATCATTTATTCTGATTCAATGGGATATTATTAAAATAATTATGGTTGTATTATTTTTTACAATAAAACTTCATGAAAATGACACTAAGAATGATATGTATCTTGAAAACATGATGATTTATAACAAAATAAGGTAGAATAATTAAATGGTTGATATTAAAATTTTATTCTTGTTATTATGGAAAAGGTGAATACATAAGTCATTACTATGTTAGTGAGGATGTTCTCTTAATAATAATTGTGTTATGATATTCCTAGATAATTTCACTAGTTAATGATATTAGTATATGATATTCTGATAGTTTATAAATTCATGAATAATTATATGAAGCATGTATTGAAATATCTCCAATAATATTTTTTACGCACATATATCAAAAAGTATGAAGAATCATGATATTTAATTTTCTGAAATGTTTATATTTTGGGGATAACAGTTAGAGAACACATGATTGAGGGATGGATAACACTTTGTATTGATATACTCTTGACTATGAGTTAATAATATGATGATTGATTTTGAAAATTTATTTTATGATTGTATTGGTAACATATGGAATGATAATTTATTCATGATTATTTTTTGTATGTTCACCACAGTTTTTGGAGTGAGAATTATAAGGTCTAGTGGGTGATTTAAAAATGTTTTATGGTTATGGATAGTGTTAGTTTTTTATGGGAAAATATATTTATTGGGATTAATATTTTCTATATTCAAATTATTATTTGTGGATAATATACAATTAATGTATATACATACATTTTTATAAGATTGTATAAACTATATTGTTCTTAAAAGAGTCATAAATAAAGTGACATTATCATATAATGTAAGGAGGAATTAATGGAAGATGTTGTAAACAATTTGATGAAAAATAACCCGACATTAATTCTTCACTAATTAATTATTAAAATTACAATGACTCAATTTCTGTAATAAGGGAGAATATAACAATGTTTCATTTTATTTTTAATTTTACAGATATAAGAAAAGTATTGGATATCATGGTCTATTTGAAATAGTGGGGAAAATGATACCATGATACATTTAGATCAGAATTTTTTTTGATTTAATTAGTATGTACAAATAGGATTAACAAAACTATGCTATTTAATTATATAAATATTTATAAATATGTTTTTTTTAATAAATTTACTTATTTCAATACAAGGTTTCAAAATATATTTTTTAAGTGAAAATATTTTATTAAATAAATAAATATATAAATTTTAAATTATGATTTTAATATAATAAAACAATATCTTGTATAGGTTATCATTATTAGTTTTTAGTAGGAATTATGAAATATATCAACTAATATTTTAAAAAAATTATTTTCTTATAAAAATAATTTTACATTGTATGTAATAATTTGATTTAAAAGATAAAATTTAATATTATAAAAATTTAATTTAAAAAAATAATCTTTAATTACTTATTTAATATTTCAATATTATTTTATCATGATTTTTTATTATTTTTATAATTGTTCTGATTGTGTGATGAATAGTAAAAAATAATGTTTTTATAAACAACCAAACTTTAATGACATAATTATTATATATGTTTTAATTGTAATTTCATGAAACCCTTTTCTAAGAACAAATATTTATTTCATATGTGAGAATTAAAATTTAAAAAAATTTGGGTATATTTTTAAAATATTATTTAAAATTACAGAAGAAATGATATATTTTATTTAAAAAAATTATATATTATACATTTAAAATATTAAAAAAATATTATCATTTTAGTAAAATAATATTAAAATTTTGATAACATATTTTTAATAATTATTCCTAAATTATGTATTATGTTGGAATTTACATTAATTAATAATTTATAAACTAAATTGGAAAGAAATATATACCTATGTATAAATCAAAATGATAGAAAAAAACCAAGAAAGAAAAACAGAAAAATTGTTTTTAAGACATGTTGGGTAATTATTGGTTTAGGGAATCAAAAAAAATCCATTAAATTATTTATTATTTCTAAATAATTTAGTCATATTCTTTTAGATTGAAATAAAACTTTGTTTTAAAAAAATTGTATTTACAAATAATTAAGTCCTTTTACACGTATAAAAGGGGAACTCTTCTCCCTCCATCCACTCACACCAAAAACCACTTAGTTCGGTCCAATTACCATCCAAAACACTAATAAAAATTCCTAGATACCTCCAAGAAGTAATTATATTCCCAAAATACCATCCCTACAATTCATAAATTCCTTAAAAAAGGAGATAATTCAACAAGTGAGGTATAAATTTCTAATCACAACTTTCTGACTTAATTTTTTCTCTTCAAATATTCTTTTTAATATTCCATTAAAAAATCATAATATAACAGAATATGTATGATTAGTAAAAAAATATTTTTTATAATGATGGTAATGTTATTAACTACCTTCTCTATTAAATATAGGAAAAAAGAATCTTCAATTCATCCATTTTTTTGAATACAAACTAAATTATGTATAGTTTTCAATTCCATTCACCACCAATCATATATTTTTTCAGAAAAAAATGAACATATAATTACGATACATATTACAAATTTAATATTCTAAAATTATAAATTGTATGGCTCCATTTCTCTATTCTATAGATAATTATAACATTATCCATGCACACTTGTAGAACACCACCTCTATGGAATGATTTATTTTTATTTTTATATTTAATAACTGCCTAGAATGGAGGGGAATTTGAATGGTTTTAGTGGATAAATATTTTATTGGTGAAATTATTATTTTTCTAGAATAAAGAATTAGATAACTTATTTAAAATATGAGTAATATAAATTAGTGGTAACTTCATCTGATTGAGAGAACATTCTAATATTCAAAAAACCATTTCCTTGTATAGTAAAAATAAAATATTAATGGTTATATTTTAATTATAAATAATTAAAATTCATATATATGACACTAGAAACCAATAAATAGGGTCATAATTCTAGTATTATAAAGAATATTACAAATAAATAACTTCATAATCAGAAATTAGTTTTGTTCTGTTCTTTTTTGTAAGTGTTTAATGACATAAAAGAACAATGCAATCAATTTATATCATGGATGAAAATAAAAATGTAATTTATTATAATATATATATATATATATTGAAATAATTTTATATCTTGTAATTGGAATTTAAATATTAAACTTATTATTCTAAAAAAACATTTGTTCCATAAGAATTACCAAAACAGGATCATCCCCAAATTCATGTTTAACAGTTATAAAATTAACTCTCATATATTGATGTTTTAAAGTCTAAATAATTATAAAAAATATATATTATCTTCCATGATATTAGAATTATAGAATCTATGAGGATAATGAATAAAAATACCACTATTAAAAAACTATTTCAAAATGATGCTGATTTCTGACTCTCGATTAAAAAAATTGATAATAACTAACCAATATAGTTTTAGATAAAAATTATAAATGATTTATAAAAATGATATATATATATATAAATATACATTATTATTGATACTATGATTGTTAATGTTTCTATAATGGTTGATATAATTCAATTCAACTATGAAAGAATTGATGTGAGAGTTTTTTGTCACTAATCTACTCTCTGGAGACATATTTCTTACTACAGCTAGATTTTTATTATTTTTTCATAAAGAATATTTTTTACCATACTCTTATTTTTTGAAGATACTTATCTTGTAATTTCATTAAATGGACATTGATTTAGATGATACCATTTTCCAGTGGATTTTTATTTAAATTTTTCTGAATCTATAAGGGTTTTCTCATATCATATTCCATACTTTTGATACATGATTATGTTAAAATAAGTTTTTTCATTGGTTTTTGTATTTAATTCCCATGAAAATAACTTTACCATATATTCCTAGTATATAATTATCCATATATTTTCATTTTCATCAGATAGAATTAAACCTAATTTTTAACCCATTTGGAAGGATTTTTATAAACTATTGTTTGATTTATTGATTTCTGATGTTTAATCATGTGAATTTCATGGGTTATTTTACCCTAATATTATAATATTTGGAATTTTCTCGTACCATTTTTAAAAAATGTGTTTTAATATAAAATATAATATAATAATATCTATTTTCAATAATGGTATTTTAAATATATAAAAATTCTCCTTTCCATTCGTGGTCAAATGTTTTTTCTATGGTTTCAAATATCATATAAATAATATTTATTTTTCATGGATCCATTATTATATATAATTTTTAGAATTAGCACCATTTAGAATAATCTATCCACCTTTATAATATTTTCTTTTTAATGTGACATGTATGTTTTTATTTTATTTCAATGTGGAACATTATTTCTAAATTCCATTTTATCTATTAATGTATATATTTTAAATAAATTTTAAAATGGATTTAAAATCATTTTATTTATGTTACATGATTTATTCAATAATAAATACATATAGTTATGTTTTCTGTTTTGAACTCTTGTTATCAGAAAATTCCATTATTGATCCTATCTTGGGTGTTATCATTCAAATCAATATTATATAAGGATGTCATTTATCCATGTCAACACCCTTCATGTTTCCATTAGTACACACGAGATATATTAATTTAGAATAATCCTAATTATTTCTCAATATGTTTTATGTAAACATCATTTCTAATAAATAAATGATTCATCACTAAATTTTTATTTTTTCAATCCACCATGAATAACCATAACATATCTTATAATCCGTTCTCTTTGTTAACAGTTTATATTTAATTCCATTAATGGATGGGTGTTCAAATAGATTAATTAAATAAATTAGTAGGGGAAATTATTTGGTTTACTATATAACCATTATCTATACAGTGAACATTAAATTTTCATTATCACGATTGAATGGTATTTTAGAAGAATTTAACTTAATATGTTTATATACCCAATAATCTTCCTTGATTTTATCATGTTGTTTATTTAATAAAATGAATCCCTTTTAAGTGATATGAACTGATGTTTCTTCAATGGATTATTTTTAACAATATTAATGTCACCCAATATTTTTCCATTTTGTATATATTATTTTATAAGATATTAATTTCAATTATAATGATTTTTGAATCCTGATTTATTTTCATCTATACTATATTATTTTACAAGTGAATATTTTTTCCAAGTGGAACACAGATGTATGGATGAATGAATTACCGGGTTCAATATCATCATATTTATCATTAATTTAGGATTAATATATTTAAAGATAAGTATTCATGTTTAAATTTCAGTTTATCATATGATGGGAACTAAGGGTTTGTTTCATGAATGTAATGTGAACTATAATATTTTTTGTGCCATATTTTTATGCTTTGACCAAATTTTATACATTTTATCATTCTTATGATGGATCTCATGGACAAAATTTATTAACTTTTCTATGAATTGTATTTTTTAGATACATACTCTATGATGTTCAATATAGGATTAGTTCTGAATACTTTTCTTATATTCCTTTATTATAGACACATTTATTTCTTATTAAAATTAATGTTATTCTTTTGTCATAACATATGCTTACCTATAGTGAGAAATTATAATCATTACATTTCATTTTTTTAAATTTCCCCATGTGATGAAGATATGAATGATATGAAACTTTAGGTAAGGTATCATATAAAAAATATTAGTTGGATATATTTCTGATATAGGATGTATTAATAATTTTCATATATATTTGAAAAAATGTCCATTGGTAAAAAAGGCTTTTAATATGTAATTGTTTACCATAAATATATATAAATATAAATTTGAAAGGTGTTTTGAATATAATATATTGAAATATATACATTACATCATTCCATTTAGAATGTTGTATCTAATAGATGAATTTTTATCATTATAGGGATTAAATAATAGTAGATATTAGGATTATATCGAGTATGGATAAATTCAGTGTAAACAAAATTCTTCAATGGTTGAAAGGTTAATTTTGATTATCATTATAATGGTATATAAAACACCTTATATCGTTTGAGGTAATATTATTGGGATTAAAATAAGTTATATTTAGTGAAATCCCCATTGATACATCTAATGGATAAATCATTGTAATGAACAGAATCCTATGATTTTAGTAAAGAAGTTATTGTTGGGGATTCTAAGAAATAAAATCCATATCATAATACTTAATGTAGAGAAAGGATCTAGAATATATGTACATAATGGTTATAATGAAAAAATGGATCATTGGTAATTAACTCAATCATCACATCATGCATGAAATGTTTTTCAAACATCACACTTATTAAATCACCCTTAGGGAATATTCATTGGTCAATCATTAAATCTTTATAAAAAATTATAATGTATTTATTTAATAACCACATTAATGAAGTATGTTAGAAACTACATGTGAACCAAAAATAAATATAATTAAAATGTGTTGAATTTATCAAGGGATGATATGAATTTGTTATTAATAATGATTTAGTTTTCATATTCATGTGATTATTTACATTAATTATATTAGAAATTATAAACATAATTTTGGATTTGGTATTATGATGATGGAGGATCACGAAAATTATTACGAAATATGTGTAAATAGATAATCCACAATGTATTAAAAAATTTGAAGACGATATACATAAAATGGTGATAATATTAGTATATTAATATTATGATTTAAAATTTTAATATATAAGACTTACCTATGGTGGGGAGGATGATATCCTAATAGATATTAATTATTGATTAGTATATATATTTTAACAAGTGAGTGATATTTATTTATGATATTATAGTGTATTTTAAATTTTATATGAATAATGTGATACATATAATGAATTTTAACTAAAATTTTTTTAAATAATTTTTAAAATATTATCAATAGAATTGAAATGTGATTTTATGATAATGTTATATTTCAAGTATAAATATTAGAGAAAAAATCATATATTTATGAATAACACTTTTGTTTAGTATTTTAATGGTGATGAAAAAATTAAATTTGGATTTATTTTAAAAAAGTATGACTAACTGAAAATAAAATTTTTATTTTTCAAAAACCTATATGGAAAAATTAAGAAACAATGAGTTAAACCAAAAAAGGAAATAACATAGTAATTAAAAGGAAATTTAAGCCTATGATAATTAAAATCCACAATTAATTTCCAAGATATGTCGTTACCTGAGTTTTGGTTTCATTCTATAAAAGATATTTGAACCGGAAGGCCATATTTTCCTAGGATTCAATAGAATCCTCATGAATAATAATAAAATAATTGTTCCCCCATAAATATCAGGTTCTTCATGTCAATCCAAGCATATTTAACCTCATTTAGTGTCACCCTAAATAATCACACCATCATTTTTGCAGATTCTTCTTCAGTAGCATTGAGAGACAAATTTGTTTAACCACTTCTTCTTCCTAGTACATGAGAAATTCCAATGATTGCTCTAGAAAAAAATATAACTTACATTGGTTGTCTATATTCTTGTCTTTAAACATCTTTTATAAACTTTTTTACATATAAATAGGAAAAATGAGTAGTCCTTCCTATATTTATGGATTCCCCTCCTCTCATTCGTAGATGGCCTAACTGGATGACCTTCTAACTTCTAAAATAGATCATCAATCTCTATATGATCATTATCATGTTTAATACTAATGTTCATGCCACCATACCACTGTTCTAAATATATATTCCTGAACAATCACCCCATAAGTGTTACCTTACAATCAACATGTTCATTAAGAACCACATTCACCTCAACTGCTTAGATGCCAACAAGGTCGTTTTAAGAAGTTTGTTCTATTTCTAAATCATCCAAAGAGACCTACCTAATAATAGAATATCAATACATAAATCACAATAAATAATTTCTCGATTCATCAACCTAATGATACACAAAATGATTTAAAACTATAACATTTGGACTGGTTCATTCTGGTATCACCCCACTTGTTATATTCTCCAAGCCCACACGGTTTTCAACTTGTAATGATTCCATTTAATTTTTGTCATCTACATCCTGCCTCTTCTCAATATCTTCTTCTTTATTACCCACTCCCATTGAAACATTATTAGGTGCCACTAATGTTTCACTACTTGGTCTTGTAGACTCAGTTACATAGAATTCTCAAAGGCCAAGCTTCAATTTATGAAAATTTTAAACTACTTTCAGATCTATGTGTGTTAAAGGAGCCTCCTTCCTTGAGTGGTTATCCCTAATTAGTAGGCCAGCAGTTGTCTTAGCAGTCATCATAGGCCCTTCCAACCACCTATAATCATTTAAATCCAAAAGGAAGTCCACTAATATAATACCACTCTTAGAGATAACACCTACTAGAGTTGGTTCCATAAGACGTATGTCCAGCAAAGTCACCTATATGTTGTCATGAACCTTATTACTGCTTCACATTTCCATATCTATCATCTCAGATGAACTCAACATATCTAATGATTCACCAAGATCCTCCTTAGCCTTAATCTGGACAACCACTTATCCTAATCCATAGGGCCCATCCGCACCACTTTTAGTTTTTTATAAATATAAATTCCAATTTCACATATTAAGGGGGAAAACTATCCTCGATTTATATCCAACAAAAACTCACCAACATCATACTAAACACAAACCATCCCACTCATCATAATTCCCATATACATTCAATAGTTTATAATATTCTCAATAACCCTTCCCTTGAATTCATAGCTATTTTTGAAAATGAGATGATTTTAGAAATGAGGTATACAATTATAACTCCCCCTTCCTCATTTAAATATATATATATATATAATTATTATTAAAATGTTAAATTACAGAATATTAAAATAATAGCATCATTATCACAAGTTTAAAGGAATGTTATTATGATATCAGTACAAGTATTAACCACATTTCCCTTTGATTTTACTGAAACAGAAATATCATTTGTACATTGTACAGAGTAGAGAAACTATTATGTGATGTGACTGGTTTCTTTCATGACCAATCAATGATTTTTTAAAATGTAATTTAATATATAAGTATTATATAAATATCTCGATTATTGTTCTGAATGTTTATATTATATTTCATCTTTTACTATTCTTCATAAATGAAATAATCATATGTATCAGTTTGGACTTCCACCTCAATAGGACGACTTCTTTTTTCTATTATTTCGATCGTTATCATCAACGTGAGGTCTTGATAATGGTTTTAATGGATAAATAAATTTTTATTAAAGTATATTGTTTTATAAATGAAAATGATGAATCTTTTTAAAAATGTGTATAATAAACAATATTGGTAAATTAACATTCCAAAAGAACATACTAAAAAATCCTCATATTATAGTAAAAATTAATATTTTTCCTATTCTATATATATATATATACATATTTCCATATCTGATATACCACATTTATAAATACTAAATAAAATAATTTTTATATTCTATAATGGTATTAAAACTTAATCACTACCCAATTATCCATTAACCATTCTATTTGCTTATTTCATTATTTTAACAACATATTTAAAATTGTTTTAAAATTATTTCATATATGAAAATTGGAATTTAATTTCTATAAATATATGCTATATATAATTTAATAACTAGTTCCTTCATTTATATAATGTTAATATAAATATATAACTTTGTATTTATGAAAACAACCTTCACTCTCTAGAAATCATTGAAATATGATCCTTTTAGAATTCATCTATAATGATCATCACCAAATTACCAATAGAATGAAATTATAGAATCATAAAAAAATTATTAAAATAAATTTCTAGAATCTTGATTGTTCCTTTAATTAAAAAAATTTGAATGGGACTGAATTAAAATATTGTTATTACGCAAGTATATTCATGTGATAAATATTCCTCACAACCACTATAGAAATAGATAATAAAAAAGTTACATGTACATAACAATTATAAATGTTGTTCATTAAGTTTTACTGATATTAAAATAATTCAATAATGGATGATAATGAAATTAATTTTTTTTACTCAATATGTGAAAGCACATTTCAACTATTCATGACATGAGGAATGGGGTTCTTTGCCTAAAATTTGATTTGATGATACAAATTTCTTAATGTACACCATGATACCACTAATATGGAATGACTAATAACTAATGAATTTTATTTTCGATATTAATAATATTTGAATAACCATTTTGTTTAATAACTAAAAAATGGATTTTGAATGGTTCTTTAATTAAACTGATAATCAAAACATAGAGGATAATGTCTCAAACATGTTCCTTTTTAAAATATTTATTTTATGGAACACTCTTTTCAATATATGGTGTGTTTACCTCCCATGAGAATTTCATTATCATATATTTTATTATACATGGGAAATAACTATCCATGTCTATTTATTATTAACAAATATAATTTCACCCAATTTTTACTCTAATTATATAGATTATGGGTAACTCAATATACATTAATTTCGTTTTAATAGTTAATCATGATCATTGTTTTAGATCTTAAATACTAATATTTGAAAATATATTATTTTATATATCCAATTATTATAATGATGTTTTAATACAGAATAATGTTTTACGATGTAGGTTTTCAGCAAAGGTGTTTTTATAGTATTACAACAAAACCATTCATTTCATTATCAAATGATTTATATTGATTGAAACGTTTAATATGAAATAATCTATATAATTTAAGAATACAAATTATTTATGATTGTTTTTATAATTTCATGATTTAAAAAACATTAGCAATACCTTTTCAAAATATACTTTTGATACTAAAATTTATGTCATTATTTCAGATCAAAATAAAATACTTTATAAATAATATCATTAATGCTTTAAAATTAATTGTATATTTTATATTAGAAATTTATTTCACACATGGTTTTCTTGTTATATGATTTATTACATAGTATATATATTTATATATATATTTTTTATGAGTGGACTAGAGTTACAAAAAAACTAGATTATATATCTCATATAGTTTGATACCCTTTGAAAAATCTATTGTATTTCTTTTCATCTATATCAACATAATTCTATGTTTCTAATGCAACATGGGGTATATGTTTTTAGAACCATAAACCCCATTTCATTGGATTCCTTGCATAATTCTATAACCCTTCAATTATATTACCCATTACTACATTTTCCTTGTAAACCATCTAGCTTGAATATAAATTACATATCATTGAATGACATTAATTTTTAAAAACACTATATTTCCTTTGATTTATTAAATAGGATTAGCCTAGATTCCATTTATTGATTGATTTATTAGAGAAATTATTGTCTCATTATTTTTCCATTTTACTATATTGCATAACATAAAATTTCATTATTTTTATTTAAGGGGTTTTACCTAAAATGATAGTGAATATCTTTTGATACCCATTTATTTTCAATGATTTTATTAGGATGATGATTTTATTAATTGAATCCATTTTAAAGGATATAAAACACATTTTCATCTATGGATTCGTTTTAAGTTCATGAATTAAATTTTTTTTGATATCATTGGACCATTATACTCTAATGAAGAACAATTTTAATTTAAAATTTTTATGAAAATGAATTAATTTCCCTCGGATCATTAATATTTAAAATGTGAATGATTTTTTAATATGGACCACATAAGAATGGATGAATGATGGGTGGGGACCTGTATCACACTATAATGCATTATTTAGGGAATTATATCTCATGAGATAAGTATTCATTCCTAAATTATTGTTTCCTGTTATTGTGGGAACCAATAGTGTGTATCGTTAATGTATTGTTCACTATAATAATGTTTGTGCTTAATTTGAATGTTGTTCCACACTAGGATGCTTAATCTCATTCGTAAGTTATGATCAAGTGGATAATTTTTATTGACAAACTAATGAATTATTTTATTTTATTCCTTATATAATTTTTTATAAACTATGGGTTGATGGAATTATATATGGAATCCTATATTTTTTTAAATATCATATCATTTACATGGTACAAACAGATTTTCATTTAATAATTATTTTCATGGAAATAAGGGACATAATACCAAAAAATATAAAACCGTCCTATAAACATATTGAAATGATTTATCAAAGGTCTATAAAAAATAAATTTACTACATCTCATACCATTGGGTAATACATCAGTGTAAATGATGGGCATACAGCCTAGCAAGGGAATGTACAAGAAATAGTTTGCATCTGATGTTCATAAATATTAATTAGAACATGTGGAATAAAATAAAGGCATGAGATAAGAAAAATGGGAATATAATAATTAAAAGAACGTCAATAAAAACATGGAAATGTGGCTAATATATTTAAATGATACTTTCCTGAGAATAACAACATGATTTGTCACTGAGGTGTCATCAAAATTAACAATCTTATGCACCAAGGTATTGTAAAACATATATTCTTTAGAGATAAAATTCACTACCTGATGAATTGGAGTTATATCATGTTATATAGTAAATATTTATTCATATTAATGTGATCCACACTAATCACAGTAATTAATTTCACAAAATACCTGTGTAGAATAAATTAAACACGTTTAATATAAAAATCATGACATTTTTAAAAAAATTCTTCAATGACGATATAGTTATGTCACTTTTTACCAAAAAAATGGAATGAGGGATTTTTCTATGATATTAACATAATAAACTAAATTATTATAACATATTGTTTAATACACATAGAAATTGAATCATTTATTTTATTAAAAAAATAAAATAAAAGGGAATTTCCTGTGGAGAACGAAAAAAATTTCAATATAAATTCTACGTCATAACACGTATAAAAGGTGGGTTTAATAATGGATAAAAATAAATGGTACATGGTTCTACCATTGAAGAAAAATAATTTTTTATTTACGTAATGAACAAAAAGTAAATAAGAGAAAGTCCAAAATATATAGAAAATGTATACACGAAAATGTTCTTTAAATGAAGAGAAAATAAGAATATTTACCATTCCATGAAGAGTATATCATTAATAATTAGGCATTGAAAATTGGTGTATTGAGAACACCTTAGGATGAAAAACAATATGTATTTCCTGTATGAATAATTTTTAGTAAACAAAAAGTGTGAAATTGTTGGGTATTTACAGAAAAATTGGGGGATTTTTTTATTAATTTCTAAAAAAGGGATTGAACGCCTAAGTGGTGTTAATTGAAAACACATGGGAATTTATTAGATATTTTACCAGAGTATTGGAAACTAGGATGAATTTTTTTTAATTTCATCCTAAAATATTTGAACAAAATTTTATATTATTATTTTGGCATAGGAAATTTATATTTTCATATAATATCATTTTTAATGACAAAAAAATCCATTTTATAATTTGGTAAATAAATTATATAATTAAAAAATTATTAAAATATTTTAAAATACATGATATTGATAAAATAATATATTTTAGCTCTTTTATTTTGGTTAATTGGTAATTAAATAATTGTTACCTAATTATAACGTCATTAATCCTACCAAAAAAGTCCAACTACATTTTAACTTTTTATGAAAAAATAATCATTTTTAAAAATTAATATAAATTTATCCTAGCCTAATTTCAACATGTTGATAGAAAAAAGTTATTTATTTTATCACAAAAATTATCTAGATATTATAATTTTAACATTTATGCATAAAATAAATTATTGTTTAAAATAATGGACGATAAAAAATGAATAAGGAAAATTATGACACTTAAATAAAATAAAATTATATTTTCATTTACATTTAAATTAAATTGTTTTAATCATAATATTTTATTAAAATAAAAAATATTTATAATAGCTTAGCTTATTATAATAATAATATCTTTTTTTAAATTGACACTTTCTTTCGGAACAATAAATTTATCAAATTCATCATATTTTTTATGAAAAATAATTCCCAAAATAAAATTTATTGAATAAATAGTATATTTATACAATCAGTTTACACTTTACATAACTATGGTCTTGACACATATACCCCAAATAGCACACACATATGACCTATAGGTATGTTGAGAGATTTTGATACATTCATGGAGTGGATTGGCTTACATCGCCCAAGTGGTAATTTATACAGCTTGATGTTCTCTTATATTCAATTTCATTCAAGCTTCATTTGATGATGATCAACTTTGTATTTATCAATAGTGAAGGACATTGTTCCTACCACCCTACCATGTTCTAAAAAATGGGCTTTGTATGACACGAATAAACTTGGTGAGGCCATCATTCCTCCATAATTAATTAATTAACCTTTTCCCTTTCTATTTATAAATTATAATTATAATATTATTTTTTTATCACGAGTGTACTTTCCAGTTTTCATATTAACCAATTTTCATAATTTACCAACAATAATATAACAGTCCAAAAATTAGGGTAAAATTTTAATTTATATTCACATGGTTATGAAATAGATATAGTTATGATGTGTTGATAATAGTATACCATGCAATTTATTCAGATTTTTTTTTCAAAAAATAAGTGTCATTAAATTATGTTTTTTGTATCTTGATCAAACCAATTTGTTCATCTTATGCAGAGTAATGATATTTTTTTATCTCTTATTCAAACCCTTACTAGAAATAGTATCTCACTATTATTTTTATAATTCAATTTCAATATATTATTATGATTTTATAGATATGAAATATCTAGAATTCCATTATATATGGAGAATTCGTGTGTGATGTTGAAGAAAGGTTATAGATTATGAATTCGATTACATAGTGGATAAAATGTAACATGGTTTAAAAAGTCATAAGTTTTTTTATTCAATGGTATTTCCTTATTATCAAAAAATCTAAACCTAAAATGTTTTTGGATCATATTATAATTATAAATCTCCATTAATACATGAAATTTGGATGGTCACATATATGGGATTCCTTAAAAATTCTATTGGTAGTTTAAACATATTATAATATTTTTCCAATTGATTTATATCACAAAAATATTATTTAGAAATAATATTTTTGCATAATATTTTTAGGTAACTCAATATTCAAATCATCTTATTAATAACCTTCCCTCAAATATATCGATTGGTTTCATGTAATCCCACATTTATCAATGTGATTGTACACAAAAACCCACATAAATCAAGTAAAATTCTTCCACATAATATTTAATAAGAGGTTCAATAGTCTCATTAATATTAATTTATACATCCTACACTTTCATTAAATTTTAATATTCCTTATGTCTAATTTATCTACTAACTACATTAAGATTTATGAATAATATTTGAGATAATTTATAACGAAGACAAAGAATTATTCTTGTTTGAGATAATGGTTCTAGAAGTCATATATTGTTTTATATCATGAAAATATTATTTATTATATAAAAAATATCATTCCAATTTCATAAATATAATATCCCTTATTGATTTTCAAGAATTATGAGTGACTAAATTGGGTTTATCATCATCCATTTCACTAATTAATTTCAAATTATTTTTTTATTGTCATCAAATTCAACAAAATTTAAACAATAAGTTTATATAAAATTGGATTTATTTTGAATATATGTGGCATCATGGAAATACGTGAATATCTTTACCAATTTTTTCTTTCACCTATAACACCTTACATTGGGTGAATTACACAAATAAAAAATTACAATTCTTTTTAAAAATAAATTCTCAAATATGATATGTGTTATTGATAAATTATGGAACATTAAATACATAATATTATATAACAACAAGATATTTATCTTACTACATTTCATAAGGGTAAATTTTTGATTGATTCCAAACCAACAATATATTAAGGATATTTCAAATTATTCTTGTAGCTACTTTTTATAAGAAAATTGAAAGATTAATCCTAGAATTATCATTTCGTAGAATATCAATTAGTCGTATAATCATACAATATGTAACATAGTTTTTTTATGTGTATAAGGGGAACTGTATTATTTATTATTAATATTTTTTTAATATTGGATTCAAAATAATTTTTATTCACCTCCCTTATATTAGAAATTTTCAACTTCATAATATACACTCCAATTTATTTTCATATTCCTAGATAATTATCTAAAACATATCAACAACATTATAATTTATGAATATCACATAAGTCATCTCAGATAAATAATGAATGAAATACATAAATTCAAGAATATTTATTATGGATGATTTATAATCCACCAAAATGGATTAGAGTTTATAAGAACAAGTTACAAATTTTACTAAATCTCCACCCTTTTGTGACAACCATGTACCATCTTCCCCTTTTAACATGATCTATACTAAACAAATATTTCAATATTATGTTGTTGAATATCTCTCCCCACATATTCCTTTGTGAATTTCACATGAGATTTTGTCCAAACTATATAATCCTTTTATTCCAAATCACAATTTCTTCAATAGAACATCTATATGAAGAGAAATTAGGGTATCTACTATAAAATATGTTATAATTTTTTTTTATTTTTTACGATTCTCCAGTATTTCAAGTACGTTGTTATAGAAAATTGTGTCCATAAAATAAATTTATTTTAATAATCCAATGGATCAACAACACTCAATATGTTATATTAATCCCTTAAACTTGTAATATAACTGTGGATAGAAATTTTAAGGCATCAATTATGGATATACAAATTTTTCAAATTTTTATATGATTTTCATTTCAAAAATAATGAAAACATATTACATTATCTTTAATATTCTTAGTAATTTTAGCATCACGTATAATGTTGGATGAATAAACACTATGATAAAATGTGACATTTTTCCTCTATAAATATATTAGATAACAACAAATAAATGATATTCCACATCACTTTACTTCTCCTAAAATTTTATAACATAGAACTAATGGATTTCATTTCTTATGATATTTTTTAAAACATATTTAGAATAATATACTTAATTATCACATATTTATAAAATATTATTCAAACTATCAAACATATATTGAGTGGTAAGAAATAATCGACTATCTGACACGATATTCTTGTTCCCTGATTTATTTTTTCTTCATGTAAATGTTTATTGTCTTTTAGGTTTATTCCCCATTGATTTCATGTATTTTCTAATGAAGTGACATATTATACCATTATGTATCATTTTCCCACAAAAATGATCAATTACACTAAAAATAATTAATAATATTTTATCATTTATTATTAATGTAATCTTGTTTATGAATTTTATATTATTCTCTATTAATGTATGGACAATATATTTTCCTATAATTACGAGAATAGTCCTTCCTCACATTTCAACCAGCTCGTATTGAAATTGGAAGGGGTTTCTCATATATTTTATTATCCAATAAAATAACTTTTGAGTTTTAATAAATATACTTTTAGTTGGATAAAATTTATTATATATTGTAATCAAGAAAAATTTACAAAAACTTCCTCTATATAAAAACCTAAATAAATTGACATGATTCATATATAATGTTTTTATTTTTTAAAATTTCCAATTATCTAAATTAGATAATATTCGGATTTAGAGAACATAACATAGTATTATTGGACTCTTCTACCTTTGATGAATATTTATTCATGATAATTCAACATATTTTAATTTTCATTAATTCTCAATATGTGGTTCAATGTTTATTCCTTGTAATATTATTCTATTTTTTTAATTTTATTTCAAATTTCTGGAATCCAAACCTCCAACTTTAGTGGAATGTTGTTTTCTCCCATGTTGATATTTTTCAATGAGAAAAGATTCATGCATATATTTTAAAACATTCTTAGTGTATGTATCATTGTCTTCTTAACCAATTTCAAAATTAAATAATTTTTATTCGCCAATAACAATTTGATGAATCGATTTATTTTATTATTTAGGATCCTATTATTTGGATTAAAATCATGATTTGTATTATACCTCATTTTTTTCATTGAGCATTATAGTTTCATTATAGTAAATATTTTCCTTCCATTTTATAGAGACATAACATTCATATAATTTTAATTGCATATGTTATTGACAAAATATTATTCATTCTCATAATCAGTGTACTCACCACATCTTTCCAATGGACTCTCAATATCAAAATTCCTAATTCTAAAAGGGTAAAATAATTTTAGTGGGAGTATAAATAACATATTTGAATGTATTTTATTGTAACATCCCAGTTAAATAAAGAGTAAAAAATTTTAATATTTTTTAATATTTATGAATTAAATATTAATTTTACTTCAAAGGGGTTTCTATGTTCTATAGAGTACCCGATACACAACAAAGAGTTTCTTTGAAATCTAACGTTGCACACTAGTAATGAAATAATATTATTTTAAATGGTAGTTAACACGTAGTCGTTGTATTGGAGGGAATGAATAGAAATAACTAAAATATGTTCATATATGTTTGTTAAATGTTTTTACATTTATCCAATAAAGGATAAAGGATTAAAATACGAAAAGAATTCAATTTTAGGCATATATACTCTAATTTTCACCGAAGGTCCACTTATCACCTTTTGATGGAGAACCATCATAAAATACAGTTTTTGTCACTCTTATACATTATATTGGACAAAATAAAATTTTTATATAGAATCGGGACATCAAAATCTACTTTGTGTAAATTTTTTGTATTTTTCCGATAAAGTTCATTTATTAATGAATAGATAAAAATGTTGTATTTTAATTCAAAACAACATTTTAATATAATTTATTTACCAGATTATATTATCTTTTGAATTGGTTTTTAAGTGAAATTAGAATATATTTTTACCATTCAATCTAATAGTGGTCATTGGAATTAATTTAATTTTGAAATTGGACTTAAACTAGTGTCAATCTTTTGATATATATTGTTTCATAAAAACATGATATTTGTTCTGACATCGGGAATTAATTATTAAATTAATTAATTTAACTTATATGTTTCTAATTTTGTGAAATAGACATCATTTTTCAATTCAGAATATCAAATATAGCTTAGGGTCAATTTTTGGTATTTTTCTAAAAAACTTCAATTTTTAATGAATAGTGAAATCACTAAGTGGTACTTAAAAAAACTGATTTTTCATTTAAATGAAATTTTACCACATCTATGTTTTGAATTTCAAAAATCCGACATACATGGTTATCATTAAGAAGTAAAATGTGGTTCAATGGGATTAAAATATTTTTTTGGTGAATAGTAACTTTTATGTTTTTAATCGCGATTAGAGGTATTTAGTATAATTTAAGGTAAAAATAATGTTTTAATACTATGGAATGACCATGAAACATGTCCTATCCTTATTTTATGTGTCATGGAAGACCAAGAAAATCCATGGGTCAACTTTGGGACCCCATGGAGCCACTTTGGTAGGAAAATGTCATTAATAACTTTTTATTTAATGTTAAAATAAAAATGTCACAAAGATGAGTTGTTTTTCTAAAACAATTTTTAAATGGGGTTATACAAGTCATATTTTTGACTATAAATATTCATTAGAAAGCTAAAAAGATTTCCTACATCATGATAATTTTTTTTATAATTATTATACATTTAATAAATTAAATTATTTATGACACCATGATGATCCAACGATTACCTCATTCTTTAACGATTTAAATAAAATGAAAGGATAATGCAAAATCTAAGAACTAAACTTGTCAAAAACCTATTGGATGGGTGGATTTATAACTCTTATCACCTTATCCTAGAAATAAATAATTTTGGGACCTTTAAAATCCGAAAATCATTTTATAATAAAGTAACCTTTTATAACATTCCAAGAGTGCCCCTCCTCTCCTCTTATAAAAGGCCCCCACCTGTACCACCTTAACCACACCTCTCAAGCCTTTGGATCGGCCAAACCCTTACCATTTTGTCTCCCAACATCCCTCTATTACTCCTAGAATCCTCACGTTGGGCAGAAGTCTTTCCAAAGAATCACTTGATCTCAAATAAAAAAGAGTTACCTGTTTTAAAGGTAGTGTCTTCTATTGTGTTCTTATGTTTTATTTTGCTTCTCCAACCACCTAAAATCTTTTTATTCATTTATTTTGTAACAAAAACAGTGTATTCAATATACTAGGATGTTTTTATAAGAAGGTTTCGAGCTACACATACACACACCATCATCTAATGGTTAAAGAGCTTACTGTTTTCGTGGATGGTGAATTTCTGCCTCAAGAAACGATGATTGTTCAATATTCTTCTAACACCTTAAAATGTGGCCATTAAGATGAAAATATATTTATATATGATATATAATATGTTTATTTTTTTCTTAACCTTCTATATTTTTTGTACCTTTATGGTTTCTTTTATGGGTAAACACGATATCTTTATTTTAGGAAGTGCGGACTACCGCCCCCTCAAAGTGATTTGATTCATTAATACAATATGTGGTACGTATAAAGGATATATTTAATGATATTATATATGATATTATACTGGAATTATAATATACCTTTATATCATTATTATTTCACTCCATTATGTAAGAAATATAAATGAAAGTAGCGTTCATACGTACGTACGGCTTACCATCTCCATGAACGGTGCATTTCATTTCTTACCTCTAAATGTTATGTAATATTATAAATGCATGTATATACTGGATATATATGATATATATGATATCTACATCATGAGTATAACTCTGGATATAATGAATACATGAAAAACATGTAATTATAAAGAGTTTATTTTTTACTCAAGTACCAATGATCGTTAAAATGACCGTTATTAACTTAAGTAATTTCATAGCGTTCATGACATGGTAATAAGCGATAATAAAGGAATAATGAACATGAAAAAGGTTCATAAGCAAGTAGAAATTAACTCAAGTTTATTATTCAGGATGTTAAAGAACGATCAAGTCAAGTCGGACCTGAGGTATGGGACTTCGTCTCAATCTCCATTCATTGAGGCATATTTTGTTTTATACACAACTTTCTTTTATACAGTGTATAAACCCCTTTGAATTTTACGGTTATTTAGAAGGAATATTTTTTTTATACGAATCATTTTACTAAACGACAAAAGGAATGTTTTTTTTTCACACACATGCGGCGACAATGACTTCTCCGCTGCCGTGACCATTATTTGAGTTTCGGCTTCCTCTATAAGCCATAACCTAACTTTTTTTAAAATGAAAAATAAATACCATGTTTTACTTTTCCTTTATTTTGGTATTGAAAATGGTTTTCATAATGTTTTTATTATATCAATGTGTTGTATTGAAATCTTGTAATTGAAATGTGGAAATGTTATGTTTCCTTTATACATGTTTTATGTGATACGATTATGTTATGGTTCATTGGCATTGTTATGAAGACGATTGGTTCCGTGATAAACTAAGGGCGGGTGAGCCTGATATAGAACTCCAATGCATTGGGTAACACGAAGGAGTTAAACGTTAAGGTTTCTCTGAATATATTTAGGGAATATACTGTGATGGGTATTCCAAACGTAACCATGAGGGTTACACCCTACGTATGAATGTTATGAATGACTCAAGTTACCTTTATGTCATATGATTTCTATGATTTATTCATTGTTTGATGAGGTATGTTGAAGTTCTTATGTTTTATGGGTAAAGTATGATTTCATACATGTACTACTGTTTTCATTACATACTTTTATATCCCTTACTGAGCTTTTTATGCTCATCCCAAGTTTTTGAAATGTTTTTCACAGGTCAAGGGAAAGGTACATGATGTGATGATAGTGTCAAGGAAGTGTCAATAAAGAATCCATGTTTTATTTTAAAGATGTTTCCGTTGATGGGAAAAATTAGTATTGTCTTTTATGTAACCACTTTGTTTAAATGTGGAGAGTAATGCATGATTTATGATCTAATTCTCTAAAACTCTAAACCTGAGAAGATCCTCAATGTGTATTCATGGAATATCTTGAGATTAAGTAATGTTTAAGGTTGGGACCTTAAATTTATAATATTAATTAACATATGTTCATTGAATCTATGTCACACATTATCTTTTTCTCCCTTATATTCAGATGCATTTGATTTCCAATTTTTGTGTTCCTTAATTATAAGTATTCATTCCGTTTAAATGTGATCCTCTTAAAAAAACAAGTTCATTATTTATCTTGTAGATAACTATTATATTATATAACTCATTGAGAGATGAGTATACCATTTATTACACTGTAAATATTTCTATATAACACTTTTCTATGATGTTTCTCATTACTTTTTGGATAAAAACAATTTTTTAATGTACCTCTAATGACATTGATGGTTCTAAACTTTTCAATGACATGTCTGAAAAAGGACCTAATCTGTCCATCATTTTCAATCCCCACATCATCGAATATTATTATATATATATAAATAATTCATTAAATAAAAATTAAATATTCTCAAAAATTTATTCCAAGATTATCCTATATTTCATTTTTTTAAATACCATCACATTATTATGTACATTTTTTAATAAGAGATTTACAAGTGCATTTGTCCATTTCTGTTAAACTAAAAGTTTCTATTATCAAACAATATCGATGATTATTCCTTCATAAAAGTTATAAATCCCATAGTATTAGAATAGAAACATCCATTAATATTAAAATAATATTATTAATCGTTATATTCATCCATTCTGGACATGTACTTAAAAAATTACATCAATACCAATGATATAGGAAATGTTTGGTTCCATATTTTAATCTTCAAATAAGAGATATCTCAAACACATATAAAGGTAGGTAAATTAGGGATATGATTTTAAAATATTCATAACAAATTAACCTAATTGATTTATAGATTTTGGAACTAGTCCAACATTAAATAAATCCATAATATATATATATTGAAAAATAAACTGATAAAAAATGCCACCGTGATTTTTTGACAATGATTGGTTCCAAAGTTGGTATATAGTCATTTATATTACTTAGATAAGTATGAGACTTATTATACCTGAAAAAATTTAATGTGGTGAACTATAACACCTATTTTTCTTTCTATAAATTATATTCTATCATTTTATTTTGGATTCCTTTTTCATTGGATGAGTAATTATGAAAAGGAATTTGAAGGTTCACTATAATAGTTTTGTATGAAAAGTTCTCTAATTTTCAGCATTAACATGTAGTTTCTATTATTCTCTAGGAGATAAAATGTAATTAAATGGAATTATAATCAATGAAATAAATACCTAGTACAATCCATGAACGGGTTAACCAATATGAGAGGTTAATATACCATTTAACGTTTTCACATCACGTATCAAAAAATTATATTTTTAATAAAAACATGATGTTTGTTTTAGAATTTATGAGCATGATGGAATAGACGGTCTCTGATGGGATTAAATGCCATGTAATTGTTACAGACTAGTATTTTAGGGTACTTCATTAGCATTTTCTTAATTCATTCATTATAGGATACCTTTCTCTTAACCTAGTGGAACCCCCAATGTTATAATGGATGATTTCCTTTTATCCGGGTATCTTTATTCACTGATTGATATCCATTGAGGTTGGATTGATTCTATCTAGGATTGATTTCTTTACAGGTTTTTTTGGCATTGGTTGTGGCTTTTGTTTTCACTATAGATGTGATAAGATAGTGTTTTATGTTGATATATTTCAGTTTCTCATCATGACCTTTTTATTTAAAGAATTTTTTTTACTATTATCAATGGAAGTTATGTTACTAACATAATAATGTAGATTTTTCTATGAAATAGGATAATGTTAATAATTTTATGTCATCATTAATTAATTATATTGTTTTTTTATGAATTTACAGTGATAAGTAGTTTAAAATTATTTCATCGAAAAGAAAGTATTCTAAAAAATATATTTATGGTTGAAAACTAAATTTCATGATTTGGAAATCAGTTTTTATAATCAGAAGAAGATTTTCATTGATTAGAAAGTGGTTTATATAATTTTGATCTTGGTTTTGAAAATTTATTTTCAAAATTTCACAGTGGGATCCCATGGTGCATCGGGAATGAGACATGTGTAGCATTATTGTGTGTTGTTCTACTAGGTGGTATCATTTTCCGACATTTAATGGTAGGAATAAATATTAGATGGATCTGAAATATACATATCTTTACCTGTAATGGTCTATTTTGAATTATATAATAGGATGGAACCCAATACAGGGTTCTTTGACATTTTTCATTTATTGTTCTTTATCGCATGATTTTTTTATCATATATTGTTGATAATTGATTTTTTATTTTATTTGTTTTCATATATATTATCATGATAGATTGTTTCAATGATATATGTACCTCTTGATGCATGGATATGATTTTCTATTTTATCAGTTATACTTGAAGTATTTCTCATTTGGGAAAATCAACGGATTTTATGAAATTAAAATGAAAAATAATTTACAAATTAATTTAGTTTATGAAAATGATCTATAAAACTATTTTATTTTAGTAGATATAATTGTTGCATTCTTGATATTAGACCATGTATAAAAAAATATGGAGGTATCATACCAGGATTTATCTCATACCAATCTTGTTCATTTTGGAATTGGTAGATGAACTCGTGTAGGATTTAGGTAAAATTTAGAGCATCAATTTTCATGTTGGCTTCTATTTTTGATTCTACACTAGGATTGGGTTGTTATATAGGTGAATGTCATTCATGTATAGATTTCATATACATTGGTTTATAATGTCTTTTATTAGACAGTATGTATTTATGTTTTTCTATTTATTTATTCCTTGTACTCTAGTTTTGTGTTGTTTTCATATATATACAAGACTGGTTTTTGTTGTCCTATTTTTCATATATTATTTGATGGGTCGGTTCTGGTATCTTGCCTAATTAACCAAAGTTGGATCATTATAATTTAGTATCAAATGAATTTTCAGCATGGGGATTTTCAATAGTACCTATATTTCATAATATTTGTCAATTATACATGTGTGATTACATTCCTAATTTACATTGTAAGTGTGTAAAAATGGTTTTGGATAGCTTAGTTTTTTAAATAAATAAGATTCAAAGTGGGTGGTCTATGAATTTTACCTGGTTTTGAAACATCTTTTTTGTGTTCATATAAATGATCAATATCAATGGTTTAATAAAATTGATCTATTCATTCTTATGTATGTTCATTCATGGTTTCATTAAATTCATAATATTTTATAGATTTTTTATCATTACCAAAATTTAATCCTATGATTTCTTAATTTTCTCTTGACTAATTGGTTTTTTATTTCCCTTGAAAAAACATTATAGAAGTGATATTCTAAATACCAGAGAGAATTATATGAGACATGTTCCATACTTTAACACTCATGTGGACATAGAATAGGTAGTGGATGTTATCTATACTATTCATATTATGGTGACAATGCATTTTGGGGACACATGAGGTGTACTTGATCATGGATATGAATTTACTAAGAAATATCCCCCCATATGTCATGGAGAAAATTGACCCCAGGAATATGATAAGTGTATTGAGCGGATACATAGTATATTTATTTTCCTGAATATTCATTAAGACTATAAATTGGTTTCTTCCATGTATAATCTCAAGGGACCAGAAAGGAAATTGTGGGACTCTATCATGCATTAAATGTTTCATGAGTATCTTAAATGCAATTCATTCAAGAAATTATTTAAATAGAAGTTTTACACTTATATATTTCATAAATAAAAGTCCCATGAATTTTTTACCATATATTTGGTGGGATAATAGAATTATATTATACTCTAAAAATTTAGTGTGATTGGTGCATCTGGGAATATAGTGTTTTTACTAATGAAACGATAGAGGATTAAATGTTTGAGTTATTACTGAGGCCATATATTCTATATATTTTGATACTAATGTTCAATTAAAAATTTATGTATGTTTTTGGGAAGGTATCATTGGATGAGGCATACATAGTTAGGTTGAATGGTTTTTTTGGACTGTTAACATGTTCAGTGGTTATCGAGGGTATATATTTTAGCCAGAAAATGAACCATAAGAGGGTTCAGTTTTCCATAAGACCCGATTTAGGGGAATTGAAAGGGTAGAAACGTGGTTTCCACTAAATTTTTTGTATTCCTGGATTAAATAAACCAAATTTTATGGAGAATCATATGACTTTTCATCATTGTGGATGAGAATTCCATCAATAGTGTTGTTTTGGAAAAGAATATTATTGATGTATGATAGGATCAACTATCACAAAGGTTTTTCATGTTTATACAGATCCATCAAAGTGTGGTGGTTCTAATCTTGTTGGCAGGGGAAATGTTCATGTGGTTAAATTGGATGGCTTTATATAGTGGATTAGGCATCAAAGGAATTTGATGCAGGGCCAACTAATGATAAACGTACCATTTTTATCTCATTTTAAATGCTATATATTTTATTTTATATAATTTCTACCCATTATTTTATATCTTCAAATTTATTTTTCTTATTGGGAATTTATTTGAATATTATTCCATTATTTTTGGATATTTCCATGCCTTGGGGAAAGTTGTCTAAAAAAGGTTTTATATTTCCTCTGTTTTTGTGTAATGGTAGTTGAAATTATTTTATATCTATAATTTTTAGTGACTCATCATGGAATATTATATTTTATTATCCAAATTGATTTTTTAATTAGTATTATTTCCAATAAAGTCTATTGTCATGATCGAGTTAAATTATTATCTACTAATGGGTTTACCCATGTTTTTCATGGTTATTTGGACTCTAGATTGTGAAGGAATGTCGTTTTGTTCCTTATGATGGGGTAATCTCATGACATTTTTCCTAGATGTTTCTTTTTTTGGTTTTGTATTTTTGGGTTGGTCGACTTACTAATGTTGTTTTTTTTGTAAATGGAAGAATGTAGAGATTAGTTTTATTTTTTACCACACTGGATAGGTCTACTCTATTATAAACCCGATCCATGGTATAATGCCCATTTCTATGACATCATATAGTTTGTAACATGTTCAATCAGTGGAACATAAGTTCCATCTTGAGGAACTAGATGATAATGTTTTTATTCATAAAATATTGGCACCTTTTTATATTCTTTTCCTCTTTTATAAGAATTCAAACAAGAGTGTCAAACATTGAATTGATTATTGAATGTTGAATTGGGTTACTATTAAGAACAATTACTCTTTTCAAATGATTGATTCTCTCATTGAAAATATTAGAGGGGTTTGATTGTTTTCAAATATTGACATGTGGTTAGGGTATCCCCTGTTGATATTCCGATAAGAGGATATACTAAAGTCAACATTTATGAATCAATATGTGATTTTCATGTTTTTAGTGATGAAATTTGGTCTATCTCATTCCCCTATGATATTTTTTTCATTGATAAAAAACAAAATTAATAGGATCATTGAGATGTTTAATATTTTCAGATGATATTGTCGTGTAATCTTAATTATGGGATCATCATATAGACCATTTGGATATCAATATTCAAATCATGAAACAATATCATCTGTATTTTAAGATTTTATAATTGGGTTTTGGTTCATGATAGTTATGTTTCTAGGAATGTGATATCTGGGAAGGTTATCTAAGAAGATCTTGAAATGGTTCATGGATTTATGTCCTAGATTAATTCATTATATGTTAGTGATATTTGTAACTTCTTATGTTTGGATGTTTACTATATATAATTTTTTCAAGATTTCTCCATTATCAAATCTTTGATGATAGGTTTAGTCCTTCGTGGTTAATTGTTTTAATGGAATGAACATTTTCAATGACATTTATAAGAGATGAAGGTGCGGTTTTCATTAACACTATTTTTTATTCTTATGTTACCATGATCAGGTTATGATGTTTTTCATGATCTATATAGAACATGGTTGGGATCTATCTTAATGTATCTGAAACAGGTTGTAGCATATGGTTTAGACCAGTTATTCTATCATGAGTAGAACAACTGTACCCATGAAATTGAGATGGTAATGGTTAGGTATATACAAAATCAGTTGTATCACCATCTATTTGGGTAGTGGTTTATGGAATATTTTGATCATAATAGAATATAATATACTTTTACTTAGTTGGAAAATAATTTGGTATTGAGACTCTGGGTTGAGTATCATTAGAATTTTGAATTTGATATATATAAAATCCCTATAAATTTTATGTGGGTTATGATGCATTTATTATAAAATTACTGGTCTAATACATGAAGTAATTAGTTGAAGAGGGGTTTGGGATGTGTTTTTTTCCTTAGTTTATCATGGAATTGAGAGATACTGGTTGTAAGATATGTATGGTTTTTATGATGGTAAAATCATTATTTGAGGAACATTTTTATCTTGAAAATACTTCTATCATAGTTTTTTATATTTTAGTCACTTTATTTTATAGTGGGGAGGAAATATTTGAGTGTTCTTGGTCTTCTATTGGAGCATTGTGCATCTGTAGTTGTTTGATTGTTCTGTTTTACCTTAATCATTATTTTTCTAAAAATTAGACACCTATATTGATTGTCCATACACCCTATGGATACAAATATGTATAATGACTTGATACATATGTATCGGTTGAATATTATAAGATGGTATATTTTATATTTTAATCATGTTTCCTTACTTGTCAGAGTTTTATGGTGGAACACCAGAGACCTACAGGGTTCATGAATCCCATAGCTATTCTTCGATGGAAGTGGGATGATATTTCAATGCATTTTTATTGGTTTTCCCTAGAAACCTAGTGTAAATGTTGTGATTTGGGTGGTAATATATATAATCTCAAAATCAAAACATTTCATACGAATTTGGGAGATGAGGAAAGTGGACTATCTTGGGGGCTAGTATGTCTGAGAACATTTGGGACCTCATAGGGTTCCCTAAGCAATTTCTTTTATATATATATGAGCATCACTCCCATGATTTATAATGGGTTTCAAGTGTTTATTGGTTCACATATTTTATTGAGAGAAACTTATAGTGAGTAAACAAATGAATAGGCAAAGAGGGGTATCCATGTTCTAGATTATATCCACTGGGCTTATGTTCATGATTTCAGAGGATATTGGGAAAATCAATTTACATTGGTTCAAATTTTCCTATAATAATATTTTTTATAATCAATAAATATAATTTTATTTTATAATTTTTAGGGGAATCCATGTATATCTCCCATATGTTGTGAAGAGTTGGGATATCGAACCTTTGGTGGTATAAGTGTTGTTCATAAGATGAAGAAGGTGGCATACTTAATCAATTTGATATTCATCAAGTAGAAGAGTAATTAGATATCTAATCTTGGCCATAATCAAAAAATTATGTTGTTTGATATTGGTGATCAGGTCTTCTTTAGAGTCTCATATCACATGGGACATCATGAACTAGGTAGGAATGGAATGTTGGAACCATGAATTGTATGCCCCTTTGATATCATTGGATGTCTAGGATGGTTGTTCTATCAGTTTTATAAGACATATTTATTGACCTCCATAGATAATGTGTTTCATGTTTCCTAGTTGAGGTCATATATACAGAATAAATTCCATGTGATTATATTGGTGGATGTTGATCTTCATCTAAATATAACATTGGTTGAGAAGACGTTTATTATTATGGATCTCTAAGATAATATAATATTTCTTAAAAAGATCCAAATGGTATGACTACATGAGATGTGGTGAAGCAACAACTATAATAAGTTGGAGTTGGATTCCATTATGAGGTGGAAGAAGAATTATATTTTTGTGGATCTAGAATCATGAGGGATTTATGGGTGGAATAAAGTCTTTATGGTGTGAAGATTGTAATGCCCCATTACCATTCTATCATATATGTTTTAACCTTTTTTGGATACTTTTTCCATTATATGAATATTACAGGAAATGAATTATGATGATACCTTTAATAGTAATGTCAATGAATAGTTGGATTTTTCTTCATAAAAACAATATTTTTATTATTCTCCTTGAGATAACCTTCTATGTAATGGGGGTACATTCCATTTAGTGGCTACCGTATAGAATCTGTGAATGTGATATAGATTGTGATATTTTTACATGTTCTTAAAAGGGTTCATGTATTTTAAGACAAAAATTATTTTAAAAAAATTTGATTTGTTTTTAGTTAATATTTATTTCATAGATTACATGAATTTAGAGGGATTACGCACCATGTAATAGACATTAATTGGTCTTTTAAGGTGATTCACAACTATTTTATTATTCGATTCATTACATGATTTACTTCTCTCAACCTTTAGGATTCCCCTATGATCTTTTGTGTGATTCCCTTGATTATAGGTCTCCTCATTTAGTGAGTAATCACATTTGTGGTTGGATTTCATCTCTTTAGTTATGTAATCATTTTTGTTTTTAATTGTATATTGATGCATTTATGGTATCAGTTGTGTATGGGATCATTATGTGTTTCTTATATTTCATTTTTAGTTTCTTATCATTCGTTATCTTTTTATTATTCTTCTCTTGGTTTTTGGTCACCATTGTAAAAGGAATCTATGTTTCTACAGTTCCGAGGTAGGTGTTTCTATGTTGTGGGTTAATTTAATGAATTTTATTTTCTTATTGATATTTTTTTGTTCAGTTAATTGAAGTGATAAGTTAATTAAATTTATTTTTATAATGAAAAATCATTCCAAAATGGTTTTTATTATTGAAAATTTATTTCCATGATTATGAAATGGTTTTTCAAACTCCAATGTATATTGGATTGTAATTGAAAATGGTTTATAAAAATTTGAGCATGATTTGGAAACTTTATTTCTAAAATTTCACATTGGTAACCATAGGATCATTGTGAAATAGACAAAAGTTACCCTTAGTTTGTGATGTATGAATAGAAGATAATTTTATATAATATAGATTGGAAAGACGCAATATCATTTGGATTGAATGTATGCCTATTTTGGACTACATGTTTGTTTGTATGCATTATACCAAATTATATTTCCAAATAATATGTTCTTTTTAAATTTTGAATTATTGTTATTTATGGATGATTTTTTTATCATATATTGTTTCTTGCGTATTTTTATGTAGGGATCTATCAACTAATCTTGCATGAGAGGTTATTTTATGGACATGTGTACCTCTTGATGCATGGATTTTATTTTCTATTTTATCAGTTTTAATTTTCATGTTTCTAGTTTGAGAATACGAAAGGGTTTTATTAAAACCAAATGGAAAATAATTTACATCAATATTTAGTTTATGAAAATGATTTGTAAAATTTTTTTGTTTTAAAATATCTAATAGTTTCATTCATAATATTTTACTATGTATAGAACTAATGGTGGTATCCTTGTGGGAATTGGATCACACATTAATTGTCCCTATTGGAATTTTTATATGATCTATTTTTGGATTTTGGGAGATGGAAGAGCATGTTATGGAATGTGTTCATCACTTGTTGTTGTTTCATTTTGTTCGTGGTTGTCTGGAGGTGAATGTTGGTCAAGTGGTGTTTTGATTAAATTTATAGTTTAACCCGTTTAGTATTGGATTGTATGTATTTGTGGTATGTAATCTATTTACTCTATGTAGTATGGTTATATGGTTTTTTATATATATTCACGACTAGTTTTTGTATCATGGTTTACCTATATTACATAACATTCCAGTTCTGGTGGCTTTTCTGTTTGAATACGGTTGGTTCAATAAACAAATATAGGTATAATCCTTAACCTAATCCAAATTGTTTAATGAATAATATAGTCTCATGATTGGATTTATATATTGGTTACAACTAATTTATCAAAGGATCATAATTATAGAATGAGAATGATCATGTTATCTCTAAGAATCCTATAGAGAAATTGTTGATCCTCCTATGAACATTGATAAATTTTTTAATTTATATAAGATTATTTTCCTTGGAAACTAATCATAAAGGGATTATGAAATGAAAAAACATTTCAATGTATTGATTTTATGTGATTTAACATTTTGATCTTATATATGGTTAAAAGATATATCATTATAGTTAACTTGAGGAATCTCTACATCTTGATTTTCCTCCTTATACTAAAATATTTTTCACATCTAGTAGGTCATACTCAACACTCTCTAATTGATCTCTCCCCAAAGTTTTTCAATAAAACTCTTTATATAATTTTTCTTCACATAATATTTTATTATGTGAGTAGAGGCAAATTCTTATCATATAAGAACAAGAGATATATTTTTTTATATAAAACCATTATCAGGTATATCCAATTTCTTCATATTTTTGTATAAATATAGGTCCTTAGATTTTTCACAGATATTACAAATATCATATTCCACCATAATTAACACACCCAATCACGTTTGTTTGAAGCATTGTAATTTAATCATGACTCTTACATAATTGAACTAATATCTTATCATCTTCATAACTGAACAACCATAATCCCCTATATAATTTACCATATAGAATCATATTCTTCAAGTATTCTTAATATTATCCTTCCTATTCTGCACTCATTATAACAAATTAATTACATTTATTTAGACTTATCCACAAAACATGCCTTCCAAAAAATCTAATCTTTTTTCAAAATCAAAATTTTGTGGACTAATATTCTTTTTATATTATTTCATAAACATTTATATATCAAAAATATTTCATAAAATATAACATCACCAACTACCAGAACTAACTTCTAATATAATTTTCATCTATCCTCTCATCCATTTTAATGAAGGATCTCATATATTTTACTTATTGTCACATAGATAATCAAGACATTGATAACTCTGAAACTGCCGACCCGACCTATATTCAACCTAATATTTTAATTCTAATAACACATCAACATTCATGGTATCTCTAATCCTCGATTAAAATTTTCTATGTTCAATCATGATGACATTTTGGTCATTTACTTCCAATAATACTTCATGAATTATCAAATTGATTTTCAATGTTTCTCAACCATAATTCCTATTCAAAATTATTTGGTTTCCAAAATATGCCTTTGAAACTCAACAACAATAAAAAATAATTTTAAAAAAATAATATTGTTTTTATTATGTGGATTATAATTGAATCATTGTATTTAAAAATCCAAATTTTCTATATATAATATATTCATCTTTATAAATAATTGTCCTTGTATAAGTGACTAGATAGAACTTATAAATCCTTTGATTTGTCTTTTAAAATTATTCATAGATGTTCTCTCTTTAGTTATATATGTTATATTCAGAATTATATACATACATTATAGAAAATTCAATATTCATAACATATTTAAAATTGTGTATTGTTCCCTATTGAGGTAGCTTATGGTTCTGAAATACGATAATCATAGAGATGCAATATTTGCTTACCTGGTCAATATAAATTTAATTCTTATATCTCCATCCAAATAATTCACAACAAACATATAATCCATATTCACAATTTTAAATAAATAAGAGTTAACATATATTTTTCAGTGGTATATTTATTTAGTTTTTTTTATTTTCTTAGTCTCTAGTCTCATTTTTATATTCATCTAGTTACAATTTTTTTAGATGTTTAATCATTCACTTCATGAATGTTACAGTATTAAATAAGTAATTTTCATTTTATTCCAGTTATTTATTTTCCAAAACCTTTAAATAAGATTATTAATTAGGACATATTGTAGTTTTCTTGTACCTTTTGAAGGCATGGTTTCATAATGTATAAGTGGACAGGAGAATAAGGATGTGGGTGTAAATTATTTACCAATTTCATTTTGTAAATTTTTGTTTTTATTATAAATCAACATGAAACCTAATATTACCTAGTAAATTTATATTTCATTAATTAAATGACATATAAAGAAAGGTAATCAAATAGGTTCATTGAATTTATATATTATTAGAGGAAATAATTTTTAATGTTCTCTATAGTTTATGTATAACACACAAAAAAATAGTTTTCTCTGATCGAGAGATTTATAATAATATATGTAGAAAAAGTTAATGTCTAAATAAGAATTGTTTAGTCCAATTAATAATATTTAGCTTATAAAAATATGTATTTTTTAATTTAAAATTTATCCAAAATTTTGAAGATACATTGTTATTGATCCACTATCTCTATATAAATAATATGTTTTTAAATATACTGAATTTTTTTCCATTATAATTGATCAAAACTTTATTAGAATCTACAGGGTTAACATTAAAAATATGCAATCCCTCAATGATAAAATTTACTCCTCATGAGAACAATCAGGTACTCACACTATACAATACATTTAGATTTTGAAATTATCAATAAAATAGATAATTAAAATCCTCGTAATCCCATCAGTTGTAAATATAGCTAATGGGGTTTTGATGTTTTGAGTTTCATTTCCTAGGAAGACTTTGAAAATAAGAGTTTGTTATTATTTAATTAACTTGTTATACTCTTACAATATTTTAATTTTTAAATTAATTTTTATGTGAATTGGTTTCATTTTTATATCAATAAAGACATATAATTTCATAGAAAAGATGTTGAAAACATAGTAACATTGTTTGAATTACTGAGAATCAATTAAAAGTAACAACAATATTGAAAAGATCCTATTTAGATGTCAAAGATTCTTTTTAAAAATTCCTCATAACATATAATTCTTTATATCGAAATCATTTCATACATTAATTAATTAATTAAAGGGTTTCACTATATTATATTCCCATGATATTTTACGTTTGGAGATAATTAGTAAAATCACTTACATATCAAAACCATATAAAAAATTGAAAACTAATACTCAATGATCATTTTACATAAAAATATAACATTCATAATATTAAAATAATGTTTCATTCAAGAATTATTTTCTTTATACAAATCCAATATCTTTTATTATGAGATAGATTTGATAATATCTTCTAATCATCTTTGGAAACTAGGAGATGTTTTTTGAAAACCTAGTTTAAAAATTCACAGTAATGGATTAAAAAAGAAAAGAAACCAACTAGCCTAGTTAAAATCATGATATCCCCTTAAATGATTTACCTTTTCATAATAAATAATCAAGAATAAATAAAAAAACAAATATCCATTATAAAATCATATTTTTCTCAATGAAATACTTGAAAACCATTATAATTCATAAGAAACATTTAAGCCATCATGAGGATCACATGAAATCATAAAAACACTTCTTTGAAAAAAAAGTCCATAAAAAGTTCATTACCATTAATTACCTCATGAAATAAACATATTTCCATAAAAATAATTAGTAAAATATAGATTAGATATCTTGGCATGTCATATTCATAAACTATTTTTGTAACACCCTTTGATTTTGAGAAAAATTACACTCAAATGTATTTAATATTCTCGATATTATCAGTTACAGGAAAACACATAGTTTATCATTCATTACATGCACAACTAAGTTTTGATGTAGTTAAAAACACCCCTGATTTTAGATTATATTACAGGGAACACATATTTTATCTTTTGTTACACACAACAAGGTCTGTTACTTGAGAAACATTATATTTTGATAAAAAATTATTATTCAATATAATAGTTATCATGTTTCAAATTAAATGGTCGGTATAAATATAATTAAATAAATTATGAAAATATGGGATGTATGATTATGTATAAAAAAATTATAAAGGGAATAATTAATTATAAATGAAGATAAAATCTATTTTAAAATAAATTAAATATTTTTTCAAAGAAACTATTTGTATTTGAAGAAGATTATTTTTTAACGATAAAATAAAAACATCACTTTTTTTGAATGATTCAAATTAATTTTATACATTATATGTTCCATAAATTTTTTAACATTTAACATCAATTTTTTCCAGAATATAGATAAAAATATATCATTTTTTATTATTAGAATTATATTTTCTAAAAATGAATTATGGATACTTTCGAGAAAGATGCTTCTCATGAAATTTTTTTAAAAATGTTTTGTGAATTTTTGACACATAATTTGAATTTTTATCAAATTTTTAAAAATTAATCTGATAAAAAATATTACTTTTTTAAATAATCAAGTAAAAATTAGAATATGGTGATATTTTTCTATTCATCTTAAATGATTTATTTTTTGAGGAATAGTGAAAAATTCTGACATTTAATATAAAAATACAATTTCATTTAATATATTTAAAAATTTTAATTATATTTTAACATTGCTTTAAAGTATAATTATAATAATAATATATCAATTAATGTAATATTTTTATATAAATAATTTTAATTGTTATTTTTGATATAGAAGCACTGTAAAATTTTGAAATATTTCTCTTTACACCCTCACTTTCTCATTACAGCAGCGAGATTAATTTTAAACTAAAATTATACAATTATGGTAATGTAATTTGGTAATATCGATTTTATGTTTGGATTAATAATGATATATATTATTTAATAATGTCAACATAATTGTTGGCCAAATTGAAAAGTGAAGGCAATATAAATTGTTTATCATGGTTAAGGTAGAAATGCTTTTACCAGGGGTGTTAAACATAAAATGTAATTATTAAAATGTCCTATATAAATTAATAAATTAAATTTTATATAAATATTTATATTTTTTGAGGAATAATTATCAAATATGAGACATATAGGACCCTTTTTTGAGAAAAAACATGTGTAAAAAAATTTTATTCAATACATTATATGTGTTCCACTAATGTCAATTCAAAAATTATATCCCCTACCTTCCCTTAATTGCACCATCAAGAACATTTGGATTTTATAAAATCCAAAAAAAACTTACAAAATATTATCCAAAATTATATAATCTTTTTTTGACAAAAAATCATACAATTATTTTTGATTGGTTAGAACCAAAGGGGGTACCCCAAGAAGATGTAACGTTCATGACTGATCATTTTATTTTTTACTGTTCAACCTCATTCAATTATTATTACACAGTAATGAAATAATAATCCCAGTATATTACATATAATTGGATTATTTAATGTTATTTTCGTTTCCTAAACCATTTCCACTTCCATAAAATGGGTTACAATATCATTATTCATGTGTACGGACGACTACCTCTATGTGAACCAATGTCTATCATGTTTCCATTAAAACTTATCATGGTTGGGAATCATGATGGATTTAATATATAAATATATAATATTTATAACATTATTATACCCTTTTTTTTATATAATATATAAATTTTTAAATTTCATTCTATAGAGGATAAGATAAAGTCATTGGTGTGTATTGCATACTACCACCTCGTGAAGCGATGCAATTCATTTTCACAGTCACCTCACACCGATGATAATAAGGATAAATATAGTTAATATAATAGATAAATGTAAAATAATTATGATAATAAGGTCATATTTATCATTGTTTCATGATAATATACCATTTTTATTATTAACATTTCACTGAGTGAATATGATAACATCGTTCGTTTATTTGTGGAATACCATGTTCAAAAGGTATGTGACTCTCTCTTCTCATCCCCACTCCACATGGATGATATATATAAGTAAATTTTTAGAAATAATAGGTTATTTTATATATTATGATAATTCTTTAAATAGTGAATATTATTTACCACTTTTTTTAATTTTCATTGAGAAATGGAAACATTACCCATTCTTACATACAACCAACCATATTCATGATTGTAACATAAATCATTTGACCAAAAAATTATTTCATGATTGGTAAAAAAGTATAATTGATGTAAAAATTTGAAAATTATGTTATAATTTTTATTTTAGAGATGATTTAACACTAATCAATGTAATAAGATCAATAATAAAAAATCTAATCATATCTGAAAAAGATAGTGGTTATTACCAAAAATTTGAATATATATTTCAATTAACAATTAAACTATAAAAAAAGGTAATAATTAAATCATATATAATCTTATATACATATATATTTATTTAATTTATATATAATAATCTTATATTTTTTATACAAGAGGGTTGAACATGTTTAAAGGAAGTCAGGACATATGATAATGGATTTAAGCCTCACTTTAAACTTATGAGACACATATATCAAATTCATAATCTTTGAATATATATTTTTATTGATATACCTAATATTAAATTGATTAACAAATTTATTTTAGGATAACTATTTTATGGCCTTTATGGTTAAAAATTAATATTAGTGGTAAGGGTTGTTTTTCGCATTTTGAATTAATTTATATATATGTTATTCACCAATCTTCTTTTATGTGTTATATATATAGCCTCTTTTACATGTACTATAATCAATTTATTTATCTCCCATATATTTTTGTTACATTTAATTTTATTCTTTCATGGTGACTACAATTTAATTTTACTAAAGTGGTAATGATTTTATTTTATAATCTCATCGGTTATCAGGATTTTTTATGATTATTTTTCTAATGATAAAATATTATCGTCCATTTCTATCGAAATGGATTAATATACTTTCCTATGTATTTTCATGATATTACTATTAAAATATTCTCATCACTTTGATATATAATGGAATTTTGAATTTTTTTATGTAAACCATAATTTTTCACTCTCTTTAATTGGAATCCTATATTCTTCCAAAATATGTTTTACAAATATTTTATGAAAATTGGTTTAATGTTTTTATATTATTTTAAAAAAAATATATTTTTTGAATTTTTTCTATGTTTTTTTGAATTTATTATTCATTTAATTTCCAAATAATTCATATTTGTATTTTACCAAAAATTTTAAAGGAATAATTATTTTCACATGTACAACATGAATGAATCATCCAATCTTTATGACGATTATTTTATTTGAATATTCCACTATAAATTTGTATGATTATTTTCCAATAAATGTATTTTTAATTTTTTTATTACATAATTTTTTTTTCAAATATGGAAGTATATTTTCTATAAGAGATGATTAAAATTAAATTCAATTCTTCTTTTATCAGTATTCAATGAAATATTCAAAGAATGGGATTTTCTAAATGATCATGAGTTCTAAAAATAATTTAAAAATAAACGTTTTTTCATCAAGAATTCTTTAAAAGATAGTCAAAAAAATTTCAATATATAAAAACATTAGTTGATTTTAGATATTCTTTACTAGGTATATGAACAAAGAATATCATTCTTATTCTATATTTGAATGGTTCAATATGAAAATAATTTTATGATACCCATTTATATTCTATGTGTTATACTATGATAGAATTCTTAGGGAACCCATCTATATTTCACAGGTTAATCTATGATGAAATGATAAAATGATAAGGAACCCTATATATTTTTCTCAAATCATGATATAGTGAAATTTGTATGTAAACCATTTCATTTAATTGTTTATGATATTATGATTTTTTTATGATCTTGTGTCACACATTTTTAAGATTTTCAATAGGTAATGGGTGAGGCCTGTATATCCCTCTAATAAGTGGGTTAATAATTAATTTTATGTGAGATAAAAGGGTATATTGGAGGTTTTCCAAACCTCAAAATAGGGTGCATGTGAGGTTATCCCTAGCCTACAAGACAGTACATGTGAGGCCATCCGAGTCCCAAATCAAATACACTGGTCATTAGATAATTTCTTACATGGTATGGATTTCATGGTGAGTAGTTGTGACATAAACATTATTTACATATGTGTGTGGAAGACATCTATATCTTATTTCAATTTTATACTCTCATGGGTCATGTTATTTTATTCAATTTTTTTTGTCTATGGAACAACTTATTATAATTTCATGACATAGAATTAAGATATTTGGTATCTAGGGTTTGTTGTCAAAATGAATGGTCAGGATATCATACACTTATTAATATGTTATTATTACATATGTCCCTCTTATACCCTTAATAATAATATGGCATATATTCTTCCTATGATTCCCTTCCCTGTGTTATGAATAATGGTATTAATATGAGTAATAAAGGAGATGATAATTATTGGAGAGATTTAATATTCTTCATGATTTTATATGGATGTCATCTAGTTTTCCCACAGAAAAATTCTATTATTGTATACAGTTGTGTGTTCTAGTAGTGTAAAGTATATTCAATTAAAAATATGTAATATCCTTATATTAGAATCTTAAGTATATAAATTTAGTGTCATATGATATGATTATTTGACAATTAGAATAAAGGATGGTAACACTTTAGATAAATACCTATGGATACTTCTATTTATATATCTAATGATGAAACTAAAGATATGTCTAATTAAGAGTCAAATTATAAGAAAATGTTCTCGAATTTTGGTAATGTATAGAACAAGTGGGTAGAATGAAATTATATCGATTTATGGATTCTATAAGAGGATATATCTCTATAATTGAAGTACCTATTGGTAATAACTCCAAATAGTGAATATTAATCTATAATCAATCATCACCTGGTGTATGAAAATGTTCGTTAATACAGCTTTGTTTGACACTTTTAGAGGATATGCTTTATAATTTCAAAATTTATTTAACAATAGAAATAAATTATTTATATATATTACGACAATAAATAACCTATGATAAACCTCATGTATCATATATAAAAAAAATTGTAATGATTTAGACATATTATGATCAGTTTTCATGATTATGTTGTTTTCAAAAATGAACATTATTACTCACACTGTGATTTTTTGTTTTAGTCATTTGCATGCACATGAAAAAACTAGGTTAACATTGAATGTGATAAACCATTTTATGATGAAAATTGAAAGAGATGATGACTAGAGTAAAGGATATTATGGTTATGAGAAATCATTTATCACAAACATTGATTAACAGTTCAATCCATAACCAACTATTAAGCTCAAAAAACAAGACATTAAATGATTTCACTGAGAGTTTAGGTAATGGGAACAATAGAAGAATTATGAATCAGATTCCTATATGTCGAGGATGATGGAAGAAAAACTAAATGGAAAGTCTCAGTGTGATGCGAATTTTTTATGAGTGTGGAAAATATTTACACAAAGAATTTATTTTAAATAGAAAAAATGAAAGTTTGGTCAAACCAAAGAACTATAGAAATGTTCTACATATGGTATCATTGATTTCGGAATGATTTACATATTTTAATTATGTGAATTAAGAAAATCTATTTCCAAAGTTGAATTCTTATGAAAAGAAACACTATGTTATTTTATTAATTTAATTTATATTAATGATTAATAGACTATGAATTAATTATGAATGGAAATATGGGTTAAATAATAAGTTAATGTATCTGAGTTAATTTCATTCCTATTATATGTAATATTTAAATTTCTTATATATCAAAATATATGAATTAAGAAATATATAAGGAATTTTTAGAATAATTATTTCATTAATGATTTTCAATAATATGTTTATTGATACTAATAACCATAAAAAGTAATTTAATGGAATGGCTATATTTTATTGAAACATGTGATTAAGGGATGGAAACCCTTAATATGTCCCTGGTGATGAGAAAATTTTGTTTATCTTAGATAATGAGATGATTGATATTGACAATGTTAATTGGATAATATTGTTAAACTCAAAGTAAATAAATGAATCTGTACTTAGTGGTGTGTGCTATCATTGGTTGAGTTTATGACATTATTGTATTTATATATTATATTCAATAATCTATGGTTTTATTTGAGGAATGGGGAATCATTCATGTCTTCATTTATATTTTATGATTATTCTAGTTATTACCATGAAACAGAAGAATATATGACCAATATATTCAAATATTTTTCATGTAACCATAATGCTCTATGTAATGATATTTTAAGGATAAATGTTTAGGTGGTTTTTATAAATTTGGCTTCCTTATAAATTTTTTATTTTATTAAATGTTATAAGGACAACCATTGAGGATATGGTTTAAATGGAATTTAAGACGTGTTTTTTTGTTGATGTATTATTTAAAAAAATGAATATTTAAAAATAATATGTTATATCCATTTTTTGATAATAAAAAGTGATCAAATGAATTAATTATCATTCTATTTTTATCTTGTGATCCATTAAAAATACATTTTATTTCCTTAGTCATAATTTTGTTTTCAATATTCATTTTATAAAGTGATAAATCAATACTTTATCATAGAACATGATGAAATTGATATTATAAAATAGAAATGTGTAATTTAAATATATTTCTTCGTAATGTTTCATAGTAAAATAATTCCTATACTCCAGGAAAAAAGATATCAATTTATTTCCGTAATACCAATAATTATGTTAAACTAATTTTCTATTAAATCCTCACATATTTATTATTTTTAAGCCCTTAAATTTCTACTAATCATTCGCTTTATTATAATAAATTATACATATAACTCTCTATAATTGTTTAAGCTTTTATTTCATGTGAAAATCATCACCTCCTATATATGCTATCCTATGTGGAATCCTATATATGATTTACATAGGGTTAACATTAAGTTTCAAAAAATTTCTTTTCCTCAAATGTTTTATTATTCGTTTTTAGTATGTGGGTTTCTATGAAATAATTTTCATATGTCAAGCGTTTGAAAACCATCATGAATTTTGATGGATAATTTCATTTAAAGGTAGTAAAATGAACCACCTGATATTTTCTAAAATATATATATTAATGAAATGAGTTTATTATTATCAATATTATGCTTTACACACAAACATAGAGTTCAAAATTAATTACATGAAAAAGTTTTATGGGAATGTGTTACATGTACCAATGAGTTTAGATTTAATTACATGAAACACTATATTTATCATGTGTAACACCAGACACATAATTTAGCTTTTAAAATGTAACATACTGTTAATATATAATTTTTTATATTATAATTATCTACAAGGCATTGGTTTAAATATTATTAACTGAATTTTTAGACTATATATCTTAAAGATGTCAATAATATTAATTATATTGTGAAAAATTAATTATAATTGGAGAAAAATATTATTTGAAATTAAAGGGATTTTGTTTCGAAAAAATTATTTAATTGTAGAAATGTGTGTTATAAATAAATAAAATAAAAAAATCAATTTTTAAAATTTTTTAAAATAAATTTATATATTATATATTTAATATGATATTTGACATTAATCTTATGTGTTTTTTTAGAAAATATATGATAATAAATCTACTTTTATCGTAAAATCTGTATATTCTAAAAATAATTTTTTGCAACTTTGACAAACATATTTTCGAATTAATTTTTACCACAAATATAAAATTATATTGTAAAAATTAAAAAAAATTGAACCATAATTTCCAGTGAATATAAGGATATCAGTTTGTTATATTTCTAGAAATTATCATTTTTTGTGAATAAATAAATATATAATTTTAATTTAAACAATACCATTTCATTTGATTTTCTTATAATGTTAGATTATGTTATAAAGTAGTTATAAAATAAATTTAGTTCATTTATATGACTATTAATAAAATTAATTTCATTTTAATCATGCTTATATTTACTTTGGATATAAAATCACCGAAAACATTTGAACATTTTCTCCTTAAAATCCCACTTTCTCATCGATTCTATAGGATTAATATTAAATTATATTTCTCCAATTATGTGAATAAAATATGGAAAAATGTATTACATAATATGAAACACTATATTTTATATAATCTAATATTTTTAACTTAATTTTTAGTCAAATTATATAGATTTGCCTGTAATAATTATTTACCGTGGTTAAGGTAATAATGGGTGACCAAGAGATTAAACTAAAAAAATATAAGAGGTTAAAATAAACATTACACATTAATAAAATAAATTATATAACCATATATCTAAATTATCATGTATAATTTACTAAATAAATAAAATATTACATTTTATAATATTAAAAACATGGGTAAATTGATTCTTTCCAAAAAAAATACAATTGTGCCACTCACCTCACGTAAAAATGGCCACCCCTTATCATCTAATATTCACACCGTAAATCCATTTTTAATTGGACAATACCAAAAAAACGTCCTATATACCATATTCCCATACTATATGCTTTAAATTTGACATAAATCTATAATAGGAGTTATTTTTGTGAGAACCTAAGGAGATGACCCAAAGAATATGAAATGTTCATAAACAAGTTTATTTATTACTCTACCCCCATAAATTCCAATTAAAAATTTTTGATATAATAACATAAGTATCCTATATATTTCCATATATATATATATATATATGTTAATTTACTTAACTAAACCCATCTCTACTTTCATCAAATGGGTTAGCAAATAACCATTCTTGTGTAGATGGATTACAACTACGCGAACCGATTTCAATAATTTTTTCATTACCCATACACATGGATGGGTATGATGATGGATCTATAGTATATAAATTATATTTATAAAATTAATATACCTCTGAAAATATTATATAAAATTTATAGTTCTTACTTTCCATTTTATAAGGGATACAATAACGTTATTCTCATGTACAATAGACTAGCTCCTCGCAAAGTAATGTGATTAATTTTCACTAACACTTTTTGTGGAAGATAATTAGGATAATGTAAAACATTATAGATTATATATATGATATAATTAATATATTAATAACATATTTATCATTATTAAGATATATTATATATTTTTATATCTTATTGTTTCACTCAATAAATAATGATAACATTTTCCACGTTTGTGTGGACTATTTCCCTAACAAAACGATGTGAATCTCTCTTTTTATCTCCACACCACATGGATGATATGTATACGTATATTTTAAAATTTATTGTATTATGTTTTATATTTTTATCATTTTATAATGTTATAATATTACATACCTCCTTTTTATAATGGTCGTTGAAAAATTGAATCATTACTCATGTGTAAGTATCTCCTACCATCTCCATGATCATAACATACTTCATTTATCGAAAAAATAATTATTTATTAGTATTAAATGTATAATATATCTAAAAAAATTTATTTATTTAATGATTTTTTTTTGTAGATTTTGGAAGAAATGGATAAATTAACAGGATTGAAAATAATAAATCTAAACACATACAAAAGGAAGTTATTTCCCGAAAGGTGACATTAACATGTAATTGTTAATAAATAGGAATAAAATTTTCATATGTATATCATATATGTAATTATATATATAAATATATTTCATTAATATATTTTTAATAAATTTATATTTATTATAAATTATGCTCAAATGTGTACACTGGAATACGAGTATTACAACATTATATTTCTCTCTCAATTTCATCTTCTGTGAGACACTTGCACTATTCACCACCTATTTCATACATGTGATGTATATAATAACCATGAATTTATTTTATTATTAATTTCCTTAATATTATGGGGATATACATATCCATTTTATTATCTCTTAGTCATTAGGTTTACAATTCAAAATTAAAATTGTGGTAAGGGTTTTTTTTTCAAATTCTCTACCTTAAGACATTTGTTACAATATTCATATAACTCCTCTTACATAGTGTATATACATCACCATTGACATGTAATATCCTAAATTTATATATCACCATGATATTTTATCTTCCATTTAATGTTATTAGAACTTGGTGGTTATTATTTAATGTTACCAAAGTTTTATTGATTTTATGTTAAAATCTCATCATTTATAAATATTTTTTATGATTGTGTTTCCGATGATAAATTTTTTTGATCCATATATAAAAATATTAGGAATTTTCTTCTGTTATGGATATTTATGATATTAATTGTACCATTTTTCACTCACTAGAAAAAAAATTTGAGAAACAAATTCAATGAAAACCTATCATTATCAATATCTATGGTCAAGGATCTCTATTCTTCCTATAACATGTTTTCTAAAATTGTAATAAAAATATTTTACTATTATAGAATAGTTTTTAATTATAAATATATTTTTTGGATTTTTAAAATAAAGTTCTAAAATGGATTGTCATGCCATTTTCTAAACAATTCTCATTTTACTCTTAATCAAAATGTGAAAGAAGCCTTTATTTTAACATTCATGGCTTGAACGAAATATCCCATCATCATAACCGTAATTTACATTATATATTATATTATGATATTTAAAGATTATTTTAAAAAATAAAATTTTTTTAAAAATGTTATATGTTTTTAAATGTTTTTTAATATAGAAATGTTATTTACCCTAAAAAATATTAGAAATTATAGATCCCTTTACACGATTTCATGGTTATTTTTAAAAAATTGTAATTTAAAGAAGATTATATATTATAGAAATTATTTTTTATAAAATTTTAATTTCCTTTTGAAATGTTTTAATTTATCCTTAAAAATAATTTCACATTTAAGATGACAAATGTGGATGATAGATATGATTAAGTGGGTATAAGAACCAATGATACCATTATTATTATTTCTCTTAATATTATAGTATGAAATGATTTTTATGAAATCTATTACTCTTTTATGAGTTATTCCATTATATATTTATTATGAAAAAATAATTCTTTTTTCACAGTTTATAAATTGATAAAATGAGGAAATGATTATGAATCTTACCACTTTTCAATAGTCTATGATAGGATGAAATTCTTATGAAACCCATTTTGATTTATGGGTTATGATATGATGAATGATTTCTGATATTGGGGAAGACATATATATAATTATCATTATGTTATATATGAGAAATATATCTACATATAATGAAATAGGAAATTATTATTTTTGTATGTGATCAAAGGATACCTGAGAGGATATCAAAATCCCATGAGAGGGTACAAGGGATGTTATAGCCTAATAGAGGTTATATGTGAGGTCATCACAATATCAAAGTATGTATATGGGTGTTCATCTGAATACTAACATGTCATGAATATCATGGAGGTTAGAATTGACATATAAATTTATATTCTTAGGTGTATTCCACAAATATATAATGTATGAAAATTTTATTATATTATTGCTCCTGTTATTTTATCACTTTTGATTAATGGGTAATGAACTGAAAATCATTATGTTGTGACTCGAGATTATGATCCTTCATATGTAGGTTATGGTTTTAAAATATTATTTTCATGTAATCATTTTTGTTAACTAATGTTATAATTATGTATCACCCTTGTTTAGAATTATTGTAAATTTAATCTCACCCAATCCTTATATTTCTATTCCCCATGTAGTAATGTATGGTATTAATTTGGATATCTAAAGGGGATGATAATTATGGGTGATATCAAAGATCATTCATGACTTAAGAATATTGTGTTTAATGATTCCATTGTATATAAACTATTATTATATGTGGGAAATTTTTTGTGTAATATAATAATTATTCATCTAAAAAATGTAATATAAATGTATTAAAATCCTAGATAACTAAAATTTTCAATCATTTTTAACAGTTATTGGAATGACCAAAGCATAGTTAATTCCATAATAAAAACCGTGGAAGTTATTTCTCTCCTTTTTCAACATTGATAAAAAAACATACATTTATATGGGATTTTTCTACAATTGCGATGAGGTATATGAGATTGATGAAGGTGATGATAAGATATCCTTCTCTCTCTATAATGGATCACCTTCCATCACTATCTGTTATAATAGAAGTGTATCCCATGTCAATGAAAAATATTCTACCATGTAAGAGGGACCTCAAACTCATAAGCAATAGATTAATGCTCGGCTTAATTTTACTAGGGTTTCCATTTGAGTAAATATTACAGAAATGGTTGGTAGACTGTTGGTTATTTGAGGATTCCACAATTAAAGATGCATTTCACTTGGATTTGGGTTTTGGGACATCATATTTCCTTCTGAGGTGATTGATGTTATGTGCATGGTGCATCGCTTCTATCTCTCTCAGGCCTGGTTTTCTTAACAAAACAGATTGAAAAAAATCATTCTAATGGATGAACATAACTCCTCCTCTCAAATCGGCCTAATGGTTTATCTACTTCAATGGATCATTTGGCATCCAAAACTCCTAGCGAACATTTCCATGTCGATTTATCTTTCCATTAAAAAGGAAAATGAAACAAAAGTTCCATGGTTTTTCTATATTGATCGCTTCATTTTCGGGTTGATCTATGTTCAACCCTTGTTGATCCGGTTTTCATGTTCACTATGGAATATGAGTATGAATTAATTCTTTTTATTATAGGTTTTATAAAGTATGTGTGGAATGTAGCATAATTGATATCGTTCATTATTGTAATAGGAGGTCATTTCATATAAATTATTTTATTCACTTGATCAGGACCAAAATTCTAGTTTTGATATATACAATAATAATATTTCTCAAACTAATCTTGATTTTACTTATTATAATAGTTCCTATCATCAAGGCCATGATGTTGGGTTTTTTATGACTAGATATCATGTTTCACAGGATGTAGATTTTTTCTATCAATCTAGAGAGTCGCTTGATAATGAAATTAGTCTAATGGGTGTAGGGGATTCACAAACAGAATAAATTCAGAAACATGAAGACCCTCTAATACAATGCTTTGGTAAGATGAAATGTTATTTGAATATCATTAAAGAATAAATTTTAAATTAGAATACTAATGGGAAAACATCATTGTAAAACTGACTAGAAAATACTATCCTAGAAGAAGAAGACGACAATGTATCATCTAGAACAAATGGTTCTAAAGGAATAAATTCAATGTTGGATAGAATGGAAACCCTAAGTGAGAAACACATCCTAGAAATTGGCATTAAATCCTCAATTGATGAAGACATTGTTCATGTGAAAATGGTTTCCTAAAAAATAAGTAGTGGTTAGAAGGATGTGATGCTTAATTAAACTGTTAAGTATAAAGAGAATGGGGAAATTCCAAACATTGTTTCTTTATATAATGGAGGTTTTTAGATTTTTTTATATAGGAAACTTATTTCTCATCTTGAGACTAATAATTTTCTTCAGCTGGAACTTTTATTGAATGTATATATAGCCAATATCATCGGTGTTCTTGATTCAATTAATGTCATTGATAAAGAATTATACATTGGTGGTGGGATATGTACATCCCTTTATGGCATTAATGGAAACAAACAACTTTCCAAACTAAAGGAAAACCATGATATTTTAAAGGAAAAACTAGAGTAACATGGAATCATGAATCGTGGAGACATGGAAGGATTACCAAATGTCGTGGATGAGGATGTTGTGAATCTGATTGGTCTATGATTTAATGTAACAATCAAAAAAATTCTACCAGAATTAATCCATGAAAAAAATGAACCAACTCACTCTAGAGTAGGAAAAGATCAAAGAGAATATTTTGTTTTTTTTGATAAAGTGAACTCACATTAATATTAGGATACTTATGATGATGATGAATCTAATCATGATTATGGGAATTATCTTGTTCTGGATTTATAGTTTCCATTTTTTTGAGGAGTGAATTTTCATGTTTGACCCCATCCAACCTCATTTCATTTCTTTCTCTTTTAATTTTCCAATATATTTTTAAGACCTAGATCACCTATCACCTAAACTTTCTGAGTATATATATAATAATATAATATATATTAGAATTATTATATTTTATATCTAATAATATATTCAATAATACAATCAATAATATAAAATATATGTAGATATATATATATATATTATATTGTATAATATATATTGTATATTGTATATTTTATATTTTATATATTATCAATAATATATTTTACAAAGATGTTTATAATATTATGTATATTTATTTTTATTTATAATAGTATATGTATATATATTTATATTATGTATGATAAATTAATAGTATCTAAATTTTTATATATATAATAATATATTAATAATATATTATTTTTTAATATTACTAAAATTATTGATATGGTGTATAAATATGATAAATATTTATTAATAGTATTAATTTATATAATATTTTTTTAGTTTTTATAAAATATATATATTGTAAATATAATATATTAATATAATATATATATATATACCATTATATAAAATATTGCATACATATTTTTTATAATACTTTAATAAAAAAATTATATTAATAAGTAATTTAATAAATATAAATTTTATTATTCTAAAACATCGCTAATATATATTTATGTGTTATAGTAATGATTATACATATTAATAATATATATTATATATGTGTTGTGATAGTTTAACATTAAAAATGAATGAGATGTTCGCTGGTTAATAAGGATGGGTGTTGTGTGCGTAGGTGCGTGGGGTGTAAGAGTGGGAGTGGAGCCCGTGTTTGGAATAATGTTCCCCAGTTTCATATAAAAATATTTCATATTTCCCCCTCTCTAGAAACAATGTCCCGATTTTGGTAGTAGTTCCCATCATTCAGGTAACAACCAATGAAGTAATATTGTAATGACTAAACTATTATAAATTAAATCATATTATAGTTTATTAAAATGCATTATTATATTATATGGATATAGAAAACAAATTCACTTCTTGGTTATTATTATATTGTATTGAATTTAAATTAACCTTATTTCTCATTTCTGTGGATAATATAGTCATTGAACAGTGATCAAATGAATAATTTAGATATATGGTTTTGGAAAATCCAATTGAAACCTACAAATGAATTAATGGTATCAAATTGTAGAATCATACGCCAAGAATCCCATTCATCAGAGCATCCAAGGGAGAAGGAATCACTAAGATTTTCTCATGACCTATCACACGTTAAGATCCAAATATCCTAATAATGAATGATACTGTTTATGGAAGAACATTAAGGTTATCGAGATCCTGGACCAAACCTTGTAAACCATACCACATCATGAAAATCTCACCATCACACATGCTGCATTTAGGGAATTTACTTGAGTATTAATGGGATATATATCATGGCCCTAGAAATATTAATATCTATATATTTTTTAAAAACTATTGAATATATTTTTTTCTTATTGTTTTTCACTTTATAAATGATTTTGATTTTGATACTATAAAATGAAATTTTATTTTTGTGTAATATAAAAAGTATAGTAAAATATTTATTTTTGATTAATTACTGGATTTATGAAATAAATAATATTTTATAATTAAAAATAAATAATTTTTATTAAAAATAAATTACCATATATTTCTTATAAAGTCAATTGTATTTTTAATAATGGTTAAAAAATAATTATTGTCTATAAAACCTATAACATCGCAATATTTTTCCATTCGTATTTTAATTGTGAAAATTTATAGATATCAAAAAAATTAATGAGTAATTTTTTGTAATTAGGTACTCCAAATTATCAAACATTGATTTTTTTTTTAATTTTCAAAGATAGTCAACTTTTGGGGAAAAATTTAAATATGGTGTATGTATACAGTGTGTATTTTAACATTATAAATACCCAAAGGTGTTGTAATAAAGAAAATAAATGGTATTAATGAAGAAATATATGTTAATCTATAAATTAATGTTATTTAATGTTATTTTGATATATATATTAAATCCTTTATATATCCCCAAAACCTATAATATATTTTGAGGTTTCTAAAATGATTTCATTATGGACATGATTCACTTTTCTATTAGTAATGGAATTATTTTAAAATTTTAACTATTACCATAATAAAATTACTAAAACCACCACTTGTAATCAGAAACAATGGTATGTTTTTTGGGTTTTCTTATTTTGTTATACAGTGTAAAAAACGTGTGTTTAAGGAATAATAATGAATTCCCCACAGATTTTCATTATAAACCCACTGTAGCTCCCATTTCCTATCAATCAAAACCCTTTTTAAACGTACATACTATGGAATCCTCTCTCTAAATACCTAACATGGTTCACCCAAGCTCCCATGAAGCTCCTCTTTGCTATATTGTTTCACCCGCTTAGGAAAACAAATCCTCCCCTTATCATCTTTATTCATGCTTATTATTTATTTTATATCTCGTCACTTATATTCTTAATGATACCATATGTTATTCCATATCCCCAATAAAGTTAATTTTATATCTAAAATATAAAATAAATCATTCAGAATCATCAATCCCCCCATGAACATTCATAGTCCTCGTTTATACTGATGAGATTCCATCACGATTTTAAATGCAGAAAAAATGTTTAGTGAAAATACAGAGTAATTTCATATCTAGGGTGTTAAACTTTATGATCTTATACATCTTTATTGGGGTAAAAAATTTATTAGTTCTAAAATCCTTGATCATGTATTATTATAAGATTAAAAATGAATCCATTTTGTAATATTTATGTGGAACACTTAAGCATGATGATGAAATGAATGTGACATTGTGGCCAAAATTATATAGTACACCAATGCATTGGGTAAAGTCGTAGTCTCATGAGACATCAAGATAGGGATAATACATATAACCTAAACCAAAAAGGTACTCTCTATTTCAATATTTCTTAAATTTTTTCCTAGAACAATGTTTATTATGTCATGATTTACATTCATTCCACATTTTACATGATCCCTTTATGATGATCATTATATATAATGAATCACTGTTCACATTTATGATTCATTCTCCTTTTATGTATTATTGGTATTTTTTTCTATTATTAAATACATTCATCATGTCATTACATGTGTATTCCCATTCTAGTATTTATATCACACCCCTTTCTTATTTTTTTTCCCTAGTTATCCCATGCATCTCTCAGTTAGAATGTATATTAGGATCATGTTTAGGATGTTTTAAATAATGGAGATGTATTACATAATTTATGATGATATTTAAGGTAACTAATTTAAAAATAGACTAGAGAAATTTGTATTATGTGGAATCTTATGTAATAATTCATGAATAATATTTAAATAATTTGAAGGGATTTTTTAGTAGTTATCAAAGGAATAGTTTAGTTGATTTTGGTATTTGAATTAGAAAATTATATTGAATTTCTCATTGATATGAATACCTATAATAAAAATAAATAAATTTTTCTATTGTGTAAATTTTTTGGTTTATCAATAAAATACATAAATCTTTATATACTACAAGTGTATGTGGATCTAGAAGAAATGTACATAGGGGTAAAACCTGAAAAATACCACATTGAGCTTGACTTGTTCGGGAACTTGTGCATGACAATAGGACATGATTCAAACCTATTTTTACAATCCCCATGGATATTGTTTTTTTAAATTATCAATCTCATGACCAACCATTATAAAGGGTAAAAAATCTCATATGATTATATGTTAGGAAAATAGATCATTTGTAACATAGATTAGAGGCTAGAAATTTATGTGTTGAGAATTAAATATCATTTTATGTTATCCATATAATTCCATTTGATTCTCATTTATGTATTTAATATTTTAAAAATACTCTTCCCATATTTTTCCTTTATTCATTCTAATGGTTGGAAATTAGAGGAATTATGTAAATAACAAATGTGATGTGAAATGTGATGACTGCACAAACAATATGACAACCCAAACTGGAGTAGGAATCAAGAACCATGTGATGATACTCTCTCAAAATTCTTCAGTTATGACTATAATAATCTATTATTAAAAGAGAAAAAATCCACATAATATCAAAAATGGTTTAGTTGAGACCTTTTTGTGATAAAGGCCCCAAATTTTTATTAATCATATGATACCTTAATAATTGAAGAATATATAAACTTTATTGAGGAGATAATATCAATACTTCCATATTTTTAATTATTTTTATAATATGGAGGGAGAATATGATCATTGGTGGATATTGATCATGAATATAAAACTTGTGGAAGGGATTGAAGCACAGATGTGGAAGGAATTCAATAAAATACTATTTGATAAAAATTTTCATATGACTCTCTTAATTAAAATGGAATGTGATTTTCATTATATGAAAATGAAGTTAAATATTCTATCAGGGTGTATGAAGAAAAAATAAAAATAATTACATGATATGCCTCTAGAATTTTAATTACCCTAGATATAATGGCTAAACACTCCATTTTTGGTCCAATCCTTATCTATAAAAATCCACAGAGATTTCAGACTTTGATAGCTTTGAAAAAATTGTATGATGTTCCCTAAAATTAAATATAGATATTATAAAATATCATGTTTATCATATGGATAATAAGTTGGTGGTATATTTTAATTATAGTTTTCTGATTGAGAAATATAATGGTGCCAAATAAATTCAAGAACCCACTTTTCATTGGGGGGGAATATAACCTTCGAAATTTCATAAGGGATAATGGGGAACTACATTTGATGTATGAGGAAGGAAACCTAGGTATAGATTGCAGATGAGAGAACTTTACTAATGAGGTATAGGAATATAATGCTTCATCCAACCCTCAATGCATTTTTCATTGCATAAACAACAAGGAATAAAGGAGGATTTAAAACCAATTCACTATGCCAATGGTTTTGTGAGAAAATGAAAAACCTCCATGGTAGCAAGTAATATCTTTTTACATCACGACTATGAAGTAGGATCCCAGAAATAGAGTGGTGAAAGGTATGATAATTAATCATTCAAGAATAGTGATTTCATTTTTTAGTTATTGTTTAACACATTCCTTCATATTAGGAATGTTTAGTATAACTATTCAATAATCACTATAACTTATAGAAGTAGATTTGATATTGAAAATTGAATAAAGGGGTGAATATTGCATCACAAGTATATTAAACCTCCAATATAAAAATTTGTGGGTTGAAAATTCCATATATCCTTGTGAGTATACCTATATTTTAATTTGATTCAATTATGGGCATGTATTGGATTCCACTGTATAGAGACAACGTAAATTTCCCTCAAAAATAAATCAAACACTGCATCATGAATTAACCGTTGATTCTGTAAAAGTGAAAGTAGAGGGATGAGTCTTCATTTCAACCTACATCTCAATAATGGTTATTATTTCCCTACAAGAAATAATTTCAAAATCCAATGATTGAGCCTATGGAAAATATCATCCATAATAACATGACTATTTTGAAGGAATACACTAATGTGTATCCCAAAGAATGGTATGGTCTTCATCCTTACAGAGAGGTAAAATTATTTAACAATCTTATACTAGGGATGTTTTCAATTATTACGTCTTCATAAAAATCTTGTGTTGTAGATCATGAGCATATGAATAAACTTCTATATGAGAATCATTATTAGTGGTTCATACAACCAAGTGCTTCACCATAGGGTGCACATTTCCTCTTCATCAATGTGATGTATGGTTCGATTATACTTTTAGTTGAATATCATTATCCCAAAAAATTCATGATATAGAAAAAGTATCCTCTTCCACACATTGATATCTTTTTCGATAGCTATGTGAAGAAAAATAGTTCTCTAAAGTTGACCTTCAGTCACAATATAATCATGTAAGGGTGAAGAAGAATTATATCCCCGTGAATTATTGTTAAACAAGGTCTGTACAACATATGTTCATAGTAATTCCATTTGAACTCACTAGTGCTCCATAAATCTTCTTGAACATGATGAATGTTGTATCTGGTTATTAACATTAAAAAATATTTTTAGTATTTTTAGATGATATTCTAATATACTCCAAAAATAGTAGAATGTAGAGTATCTGATAACCGTGGTAGAGGCCATAGAAAAAGATAAAATTTATGATATGTATAGAAAATGTGAGTTATGGAAGAAGGTAGTCTCATTACTTTCTCAAATTATCACAAGAAATGGGATATCTTCAGACCCTTTAATAAATGATGCAATTGAATGATGGTCAAGGACAACATCAATGATAGATATCGATAGTCTCTTTCGACACTCACGGTACTACCATCGATTTTTTAGAAATTTCTCACAATTCTAAAACACTCTAAACATTCTTACTCAGAAGGGATTCATGATTTCATAGAATGATGAATGTTTGGTATTTTTTCATTTCTAATTTAGCCCTGATAATTAGATTGTGGTTTTCTATAACTATGAATCTCTTCATATTGGTAATGATATGGTTGTGAAGGGGGATGCTTTCAGTTTCAACAAATGTTGTCCTTCTTTACTATTTTGATTCTTTTTTAACATTTTATACCATTACTAATATTAAAATATTATTTAAAATTTCATTTATAATGTGAAGAGTGTTTCATGTAGTTGAAAAGGAAGTATATCATTGCACATAAACTCATAGAATAAATGAGTGGATAACTATTTTTGGTATTCCATGAGACATAAATGAATGGATCCAGATATGTTCTAATAAAAAATGAAGAAAGTGTCAATATATAATTCAAGGAAATTGGTATTTCATGAATAGAACTACCCATCACATCACATAATGTTGGCCACAGGGACATACACTTTTAAAGTCTAGTGGTGTTATCTCTTTAGGGAGAATATTGAGATATATAATGATAACAAGATTCCCATTTATAGATTCAAAAAATATGAATACACATCAAATAAGAGGGTTAGAGTTGATCAAGGACTATGAATTCATAATTCACTAGGATCATAGGAATGAAAATAAAGTAGCATATTATCTAAATATAAAGGATCCAAAATTTAACTCATTGATGACAATTAAGAAGAATATGATATTCATAGAATAAAAAAGTGTGTACATAGAAATCATAGATAATTCACCATAAGTAAAACATTCACAAATAATTTATAGGTTTAACTTATATAAAGTTTAAAATATAATCAATGATAATATTTGGAAAATTATAAGAAACTAGATGTTATAAGAGAAGGGAAATCCTCAGAGTCAAATGTTAACGAAGACCGAGTTGTGAGATTTGGGTCGATGAACTGTGTACTATAAAATCATAAATTATGGAAGGAGCAGTTGGATGATATGCATAGTTAAAAATTATATATCCATCTAGGAATAACAAAGAATGTATTGGGATCTCCAAGAGTACTATGGATGGGACAACATGAACAAGGTGATCACGCATTAAACATCAAGATGTATTTTATGTCAGTGACTGAAGGTGGAAATTAATAAAATCCAAGGTGATGATGCAAACATTACACATTCTTATATTGAAATGTGAATGAATCACCAAGGAGTTTGACACAGTCTTCTAAATACACCTCAATGAAATAATGATATCTGCTTTTTGGTGGATTTTCCAACAAAAAATGATCACTTAATTGAAATTCTATAGGATTTATCACTCATTAATCTTTCTACGATATAAACTAGGGAATTTATGAGGTTTCATTGAACACAACTATCGATTGTAACTGATTAAGATCCTTGATTTACCTCCACAATTTGAAAGAATCTTCACCACACATTAAATAATGATTTTAACATTATCATAGCTTATCACCCAAAAAATAATGGGAAATATTATCAAAACTTATATAAACTCAAGGACATGTTGATGGCATGCTCAATTAACTTCAGTGGTGGATGTGATCATCATCTTCCTCTAGTGTAATTATCATAAAATAAAAATTTACACTATAGAATCCAAATGGCTCACTAAGACGCCCTTTATAAGACTATGTCTAACAGACCTACATGCTGGGATGAAGCTAGGGAATAGATACTCTTAGATCCTAAAATAGTTTTAGAGATAGTGGAAAAGGATATGAAAAATTAGTAACACATCACAAATACTGAGATTAGGGGAAATATCAATGACTATAATCATCATTGATTCATTGTGTATGTGGTTGGATAAATGTTATTCCTCAACATATCTCCATTAATGAAATTCATGATATTTGGGAGAGTGGAAATATTAGTCCATTATTAATCAGTAGACTTATGATCCTTTAGATAATCGATGCGGGGACCTACTAACTAGCACTCCCACATGACCTATCTATTGTTAATGATGTCTTCCTTGTATCACTCTTGAGTAATTACATACCATTCCCCTAACATGTACCCAATCTAGATGTGGTCTCATTGGAGAATGATCTTTCCAATGAGGAGTAGCTGGTGAATATATTATATGATAGAGAAAAAGTTCCATGAGAGAAGACAGTAGACCAAGAAAAATTTCTCTGGGGAATGTACATGTTTGAAGAAACAACTTGGGAACTAGAGAAGGTGGTAAAATTGAGTTTCCATCATCTGTATTATTACGTGAAGTTAATGTTTTTTGTTTGAGAATTTTGAAGGGGAGAAGATTGTAAAAACTCAAACATTTATAAATTAAATTCAATTTATGGTTTAATAAAATTCATTGCTATATATTATAAATATAGAAAACACATTCACATATTTAGTTCTATTACACACAATTGGATTTAAAATCCTATTATGTATTATTACAATTGATAATATTTTTATAGAACAGTGATAATATGATTAGTATATATATAGGGTTATTACAAATCCAGTTGACATAGAAAACGTGAGTGATGGCCTCAACACGTAGGATCATAACGCTGGAAAACATTAACCAGAGCATAAAAGGTAGACAACATTACTTGGCTTTCCCTTAAACATTTCCAAGATGATATCCTAAAACATAATCATTATTGAAACTGTTTTCCAGAGAATTTAAATGGAATTGAGATCACAACTCACTACAGGTATGCTGAACCACCCCATGAATGTCTCACCATCATACACCTTACTCATAGGTAATTGTTTGGCCTATTAAATGAAAATGTATCATGACCTTTTAAATATGAGTATTTACATTATTTTTATAAGGTCAATGAATGTATTTTCATTCTATTATAATTACATTATAAATGATTTTGATATTAATATAATAAAACACAAATTATATTTTTAGGTAACATTATAAGTCAATTAAAAAATTTATATTACTAAATTAAATTAATTTAGAAATAAATATTTAGGAAAAATATTATTAATTATTATTTTTAAATATAAATGATTATATATTTTTTATAATGTCAAATGTAATTTTTTTAAGGGTTTGACAACTATTTTTTTCAATATAACCATGAAAATCTAAATAAATATCAATTATAATATTAAATTTGAGAATTCACATATTTAGAGAATTATTAGGGTCATATAAATATTATTTTTGGAATTATAAAATCAAAATTATCCTATCGTAAATTATTCATAATATTCTGAGATAATAAAATTTTCAGGTAATGATTAAATATGGTGTAAATATATAGTGTGTAGTATGACATAATAAGTAAATAAAATTAATTTAATAGTTATTATAAAAGTTATCCCTGATCAAATATATGTTTCCACATTAAAATAATGTTATTTTAATTTATTTTATTGATTTTTTAAAGTGTTTACGAATCCCCCAAAAACTATAATATTTTTTATAGGTTTTTAAATTATATTTAAGGACATGTATCAATTCAATATTATAAATGGAATAATTTCAATATACTCACCCAAGATTGGGATAAAACATGGGACATATAAGGGAAGGTAAGTTGTATTGGTTACTTTACTATATAGAGTCCAAAACCTATGTTTTAGAATTCATAAAGAATTCCCCACACATTTCCTATATAAACCCACCCAAGATCCCATTTATCTTCACTCAAAAACATTTTATCATATTATTAATATGAACTCCCCAATATATATTCCTCCATAGGTTTCCCTATGCTCCCATGAATCTCATCTCATGAATTTGAATTCAGCATCTGAAGGTAAGGAACCCTATAATTCTCTTATTTATTCAAGTATCATCTTTATCTTAATTATTTTATTATCATTTAAATATTTTTCTTTATATTCTTCAATACCATCATTATTGTAGATTTTATGTATAAATTATTATTAACCATTTAACTCTGATAAATCTCCCTTAGGAACATTCACGTGCCCCCGTTATGATGCCGAAATTTCACAATGATTTTCCATAAAAAACAATTGTGTATTAAATACCTGTACCCATTTTATATCAGTAGTTTTAACCATTATTCACAAAATCATCATTATGTAATTACATGTATTTATTCTAAAATAATACCACATTTAATAATATAGTATGATGAATGAATCATTGTTTTAAGATCCATCTAGAAAATGTAAGCATGATAATGGAATGAAAGTGATAGGTGCGCCCATATTTATATAGTGTCCCAATGCATTAGGAAACGTTTTTTTTCTCATTAGAAAAGATTAAATTGATTGTTTAGTGAAACAAATCCATCATGTGACATTTTTCATCATTATTTCATGGATTTTTTCATTGGCCTATTTTTGCTGTTCATTGTTTTATGTTGTTTCCACATTTCTTCTCTTGCCTTTATGATTGTAATGTTATATCATGGCCAATTGATAATGTTTATTATTATCACCTCATTATGCCTAAATTAAACTCATTTTATCGTACATTGGTTGATTTTTTCTTGTTATTTCATTTTTTTCCCTTACGAGGCTTTTCAACTCACCCCCTTTTTATGTATGTCCCCATGTTATCCCATGGAGTTTTAAGTTTTAATTATTATTATGATCAGGTTATGTAAGTTTTATATATTAGATATTTATTACCTTTAATATGTTTTTATGTAACATATATATGTCCTAATTACACTAGATTCATCAATCTTATATGATTTATTTTGTGTAATCGTATTTACTAATTCATGAATAAATGTGAAATAAATAGAAAAGGTGTTAGAAATACAAAAATACATGATGAATAATCAAACAATAAATTCATATTGAGAAAGTGTAACAACTATAAATACACATTTGAGAGAACATGAACATAGAATCTCATAGGATACACAAACATGAGACCAGAGAAACATTCAAGTTACTGTGGGATATACACACGCATGTGAACAAGGCATAAAACATTATCTCATGGGGTGAATTACTAGTCATGAAATGGCCATCAGTAGTAATGAAATAAGCTAGAACAGATGGTCCAACATGTACCCTGATTACTGTTTAATTTATTGGGAAAATTTTTATTAATTATTTATGAAATTTAATTCAATCACTAATTAATTATGAAAATATGTGCCTCATATTAATTTTTTTGGTTGATTAATTAAGGTGTAATATAATTTATTGATCTCAGATAGATAGTGTTAGTCTCCCAATGATGAAAAATAAATATCACATGACAATATATAAAATATAATTCCATAGTGTAGGGTAACTATAACCACATTCATCAAATATATCCAAATCCAAAATGAGTGAGGCCAGAAATCATAGTGTGAGTCACCTAAGTCTATTCAGTCTCCATCGATTAAAGTATATTTATATGTCATACCCATGAATTACAAAAAAAAGTAAATATACAAAAATAATATATAGTTAAATGATTTCAATGATGTAATATCTAAAAGGATGAATGCAAACAAGAGGATGAGTAACTGGATATCATCAACCTACTTGAACCATGACCAACCATCTACTGAAATATTGAAACAATCTTTTTACCTCATTGTGATCATAATATATATCGCATTCAAATACAACAACAGCCAATTTAATATAATTTAATTGAAAATTCTATGAAAATTCAACTGGGTGATGTACATTCATTGAAACAAGATATGACATCATGCTGAATTCATCTTGGGTTCTCCACTATATAAGATTAGAAAAATCCCAACATGAAATGTTATATTCAATGATACCCATTGTAATGTAAATAAAAATTCCTAAACTTATGAAAGGAATTTGATATGAAATATTGATAGAGTGAGGAGGAATATCATTTCCTAAAATGTTCTCAAATCGCACTTGAAACCACATGTATTAGTAGAAAAACAAGATAGGGAAGCATTAGTAAATACCCTCCATGTGATTCCTAATAATATAACACAGATAAGGGTCAGGTCTATGATATAAATTAAAAAAATAATGGCTTGTGCCACAACATTATGCATTGAGTTGCACCATGAATTTTTGGGGGTCTTCTCTATTGGCCCATTATCACTCCATAAAATACTCTGTGATAACCCATGATTGTATTTTACATGATTAATACCATTAACATGATGGTAATAGGCTCTGGAAACACTTTTATGTAGTCTTGATCCCCCAAAAACACCATTATTAGAACTACATAACACAAGTTCATCACCCAACCCTTGAGCCCCATTACAAAAACACCATTTTATGGTGCCAAACACTCCTAACCATTTTTTGAGTCCCAATTCATGATTTAAAAAATTAAATTAACCAAAAGATCTAATTTCTTGGTGAAATTCAAAAGTATATTGGTGTGGGAATTATATATCTCACAACCACATCGCTTTGTATCCTCATGATGTTTTCGTAACATGGAATACATGTCTAATGCTCTACCATGATCTTCATTCACAGTGAGTTCTCTATGTTCCAACCCCAAATATTTCCCATATCCTCAATATCACTAATTAAACATAAACACAAATCCTAATCACATTCTTAGATTCCTAGAAAAAGGAAAAATGATATGTATAATTATCATTGTTCCCCAACATTGATACAATGATAAACTTCTCTATAAAAATCACCACAGAGAAGAGTATTCAACATATTCCATACATTGAATTGGGGTTCTCCCCACCACATGCTTTTTTACCATGAACAAGGCCCCATTTTTTTAATTATTATCCCTTACTGTTTCAATTATATTAATCTCAATAAAAAATCACAATTATGAGTTGATAATAATAGATTTTCTCAAGTAACCTTCCCGACTAGTGGGTCTCTAGAAGTAAAAAATAATATAGATAAACATAACATTAAAAAAAGAAAATATTGATTCCAAAATAGATTAATAATTTCGAATATGATTATGTCTTGATGGATTCAACCTACCACACTCTAGTTCATGTAAATACACTAGTCATTCCCCCTCTAGTTGGAAACCAACAAAGCCAAACAACAAAAAAACTAACACACCAATAAAAACATGATCATGATGCCTTTATCATTGTACGAACCTTTAAATAAATCCCATATGGAATCCATTTTCAGATCTAATATAAATGTTTATTTTTCCAATTTGGATATCTAACCCCTTGAACCAGAAAAAAAGTTCTCAACTATATATAAATGAAGAATTGATTTGACTCTCTCTTAGTTAAATCAAATTCCTTCTAGGTTTGAAGACCATATATAGACCCCATTCATCCAAATGTATAAATGAAATTCAAAATTTCAATATGGAACTTGAAACATTTTTTCCACAAAGCACTAGTCTCAAATGTCACCATAATCCATCAACAGTTAGTCTTATAGTAGAACAATAACATTTTCCACAATATAAATATCATTTAATGTGCGACAAGTTTATACTAAACACCATATTTATATCATTAAATTCACCATAAATATCTTATATAAGACTACATGACCCATGAATTTTCATCAACACACATGAAGAGTAAACCAGACCATCCAAATATACCCATCTATCAATAAATAACACTAATTTGAAGAAAGAAATATTTTATATAACATTTTATACAGAATATAATGATTCATTCTCAATGTATATGATTTTTGGATGCAATAAATGATTATATTAGTATGCATGTATAACAAATATATCATTATCCTACAAAAGATACTACAATAAACCATAAATATTACATCAATGAATAAAAAAGGTTAATTGAACAATGGTACACCAATATATTTCAAATTTATTTTCTCAATATGGATACCTATCCAATTATAAAATATAATTGGTTTTCCTTCTTATTTATGGCACTTCCACTGAGGACCACCTATAAATTTTAATTGGGCATTCAGTCACTTTTTTTAATTTCAATTCCTCTATCCAATGTAAGGAACAATTTATCACCTTTAAAGGAGATGTATAATACATGATTGAAACATGGTGATTGGATGTCATTTCCACCATGAAAATATTCCTCCTTGGATATAATTTCCTAGTCTTAATCCCACTCATAGATTACGTCATTTTTATGGAACTCATCCTTAGCACCATCACATTGTGCATGCCGGTTAATTACACCATTTCTAAATTCACAAGGAAGAAACCATCGATCAGGATTTTTGTCAAGGTGGGAATATATGGGAATGTCTCTACATTAGGCACATTTTTCACCAATGAATATTCTTTTTAGGAGATAATTTCATTTGAGTCACCTTAGGTGTAGAAACCAATTCATCCCTTGTCAATCACGGGTTATTTGATTCCAGTGTTATAAGTATTACAAGGGGTTTATATATATCATCCCATTACCATTGAATGAGGTTTGTGTTTTTTGTCAAGTCATTCATTCTACATCCTGTGGGGATGAATCAGAAGGTCAGAATGAGGTAGATTATGGAAAGTCTTAAACATATTTTGGATATGGGTTTGGATGATCATAACACCCCATGATAGTAGGTGGTGGAGGTGTGTTCCTAGGAGGGAATATTTCACACCTTCATATTTTTCTAATGGATCAAAATACCCTACAGAGGAAGATCCATATGTGTGGATTATAATGCCTTGTGATGTCATATTTAGAATTTTTAATCATAACACCCCATGGGGGAAGATGTAAGAGTATAATATCTAGGATGGAAGATGTAATACCTTTATAGTTTACCAATGGATCAACAAACCTTGTGGAGTGGGAACTGGGAGGTGTTCCCCCTCACACATAACACCGCGTGTTTTTCATTTTCAGGATTAAACCTTAGAGAGGCATCATACATACCCTAAATTGCTGATAGGTATCATAACCCATGTACTTAGATGTTTCTATTAAATGTCACATGACATTATTAAATCATCCAATATTTCATCATTTTCTATTTATTCTTGTGTCACAAAAGTATAATTGACTAAGATTTTTATGGTGCTTACGAATGGGTGAAACCCTTTGAAAGGGGATTTCTCTCATGGGAATTGTTTGTGAACTACATATGGTAGATTATTAGTGTGAATATATATATTAGGAGTTTGGAGATTATGCATGGTAGCTTCCATGGTTTGAATTTATATGGACCATGGCACGAGAGGGTGGCATCATTGGATGATCGTACTTGGGGAATCTTAGGTCTATCACATAGTATAATGATACAGTTTCACCTAATCTAATGGAAAACTTTTCATCATGTTTAAATTCATACGACTATGAAATTAAACTATGATTTTAAACATCATGAATCTTGGATGTGGGGGGACTCATACCTCACCCCATGGGCTTATGTGACTTCCTCTCATTCAACATAAGGTTGTGGATTTTGTGTTGGAACAACCATGGAAGAGGGGTGAATCAAAAGGGCCATTTTAGATTCCACATGATTAGAAGAAAATGTGGTTAGATGACCCATCCTTAGATACAATAGTTATACATGGACCCAAGACACACATGGTGTAATGTGGTAAGTTATAGGAGTTTGTGGAACTGGTCACATGGTGAGTCAATATGTAGTTGAACTATTCCTAGACTGGTATGGTGTCCTTGTAACATGACATTCATGAAGGGGTAACCCTAGAAGAGTGATAACATTGAGAGGCCCCATAGAGGAGCTTCACAGATATTAGAAATTTTCAAAATAATGTATTTGAAGTCATGATGACCTCATAGAGGTTAAGGGAATCTTGAGGGACATTTCCTCGATAAACAAGGTAACCATTCATTAGTGTGATGTCCTGATTCATAGGGGGTACATATTTAAGGCTGAATGATTCACAAATCCTCAAGTACCTCAATGGGAATTCATCTTTTATGGATTTCATGTTCCATTTTTGAATGCATATCTACATTAGGTGGATGATCTTAAGAACAAAATGTAGGTGGTTTAATGATTATTTGATAACTTTGGTTATCCATTTCTCTTTCTTTCATTATTTTGATGAGTTTCATGAGAAGAGAGTGATTTTATAATTTGAAATTTCATCATACATTCCGAAAAAAGATAAAATGAATGGGATATTTATTGGGAATGATTTTTCTAATATTTGAATGTGTTAATGAAGCTATATGAACTTCACGAAGTGGTGCGACTCCACAATTCTAAGTTTCACCTTCACAAAGATTACTATCAGCCATTATCATGGCCATGAAGCACTTTTTGACCTAGAAATTTTCTATTTGGATATTACCATTTGGTTTACATATCTTCTCTAAGGATCTCCCATAATTATATTTTTATATGATATGACCATTCACAAAGAAGCTTTTCATCATGCAACATATCCTTAGATGAGTGTTTTGAGGCATTTTACCATGGATTTTTCAAAAACCTGGATTTCTATCGATTACTTCTTGGAAATCTCCCAGTGAATACATTTTTGGTGCCAAAACCCCCCCTAATAGAAAAATGTAGTCAGGTGGACATTTACGGTTGAATTATGAGATATAATCACTGAAAATTTGTAATCAACTCAATTTTTTAATGCTTGATTGAGATTCTCATTCATGATACACACACAATAAATAATATCATGAACTTATGGTCAGACATATCCTTATAAATATAAGAGGGTTTGTTAGATTGGTAAAAATACATTAGGAAGGAGAAAAATTGTTATCTCATTCTGTAAATCTCACACCCTTTGTGAGATCTATGCGATTCTAATCCTTATCACTCGTGAATCTTTCATTCTCCATGATATATTCTATTTGATCTATTAATTAAAAATTATCATCTGTGAACCAAATCATCATGAAAAAAAATCTAAAAACAACATTCCTATACTAGAATAAAAAAACAACTATTTCATTGAACCAAATAGCCCTAAATGAGTTGATGATGTTGTCTCTTTTACGGAGTAAATGGATGAAAATATAATTTTCATGGATAGTGTTCAGAGAGCCACAAACCATGACTCACTCATTGAACACCAAATAGTGGGCCTAATAGAATATCTATTGTGAAAGAGGATGTTCTATGTTTAGATCATAATGGGGGTTTAAACCCAATGTTTTTCTAATTATCGTGTTCTAAACATGGAAATTGATTAAAATTATTGTCCATTGTCCTTTTGGGGCATTGTCTAGGTAAGGTTGGTCTGACATTTTTTCTATTAACAATTCATATTTGGGGCCCCATTTATACAGAAAATATGATTAGCTTTCAAAACATGTCATGTGAAGCATATAGACGAAATGATGGAATACTAGAATATATTCCAATACTTCGGGAATTATTTTGTCAATACATGATGAACATTAGAGTCGTTTTTTAAATCTAGGAAATGGTCATACTCATATTACAGGGGGCATCATTATCAATATAGTTGGCAACATGCACCACTATAAAGAAATTATTGAGAAAAATTCTATGATTCCCCATAGTTTTACATTGTCAGATAAGGATGATATAAATTTAGTTTTTCATATTATTTTGAATATATTAGGCACACAATTTAACATTATATCTCGAGGATGATTAATCACAGGGTTTAATACTTGGTGATTGGGATGTATTATGTGGGGATTATCACTAAAATTCCAATCATTTCTTCCTCATTCCAAGGAAAAAGGGAATCCCATTTCCATTACATCTTGTATGATTACATTTTAATTTCACATGAATGGAAATTTGAATTTCCGTGAATTCAGAGTATCGGGGGACTGACCACATGGAATATACAAAAGTCACCTTTTATTTCCACAGTTCATGGTTTTTTTCATGGACCAAATTCTCATATTATAAGGACATATAGATATGAACATACGTTAGGCATACTAGAAAGGATATGTGTAGTGTGGAAGAATAAAAAACCTACATGAATGAGTTTCAAATAGTCTCATTAGTGGGTAATACAAAAATATGGTCACATAAAAATAATTTAAAGTCATAATGGTTATTCTACATGGTTGTGAGTAAAAATGGAATGTGTGGGAATTATAAATAATGTTACCCATTGTAAATAATGCTATCTAGTTTGGAACCATATATTCCATAGATTTTTTTTGAGACAACTCACACATAGTTTAGGATAGTGATGTTCATACCATGGCTTGTATGTTATGGTCATAAAAATTTCTCCTAGAGTGGGTACACAAGAAGTTTATGTGTAGCATAGATGTGTAAAAACTGAGAATGAATGAGGTCCAAAGGGGAAAATAGTTTCACAACATATCCTTAGGGCATAGAAAACAAGTTTAATGCCCAAATTCCTGGAAAAAATGGGTATTTCAAGTGGATAATTGTAGTGCGTTGGAGAAACTAGAAAATGAGAATAGAGCTCCAAAAGATGCAATTCTTGAAAACACATTCCTAGGAATACATTCACATTTTTTAGTGTCGTGATAATTGGACTTACAGTCCAATTATATAGTCATTGTGTTTATTTTCTTACAATGGAAGGATTATTCTTAATAAAATCAGGGAATACTCATAGCACCAGAGACATAGAGAGGTACATTACCAATTATGATATTGTGGTGTCCTCTCTGGAGTATAATTCGAATCATCACTCATTCAGAGTCATGATAGTTTTTTACGGGGCAATGGGTGGTTCATTTAAAACTCGTTATCTAAGGAATCCTGGTTTTTGACAAGGTATAATTATCTCTCATTGAGAGGCATACAACTTTTATATGGGGTAAAGTGCAGTTTATTATCATGCACAGAGGATGTTCATCTTGGATGTTTATTGTTATACAACTCACACTATATGGTATATTTTGAGTTTTTAGTCAAAGACCGTGAATGATAAATATGTTTGCTCAAATATGGTCATGAAATATTTACTAGGGGTGCAGGTGTCCATGATTTTTCATCTTTCATAGAAGAGAGATAATATGACATAACTGGATGGAAAATCATACCCTCTTCCAATAAACATAAGAAACATTACCATTGTTTGACAACATGATACTAGGAAATATATGTAATAATAACGAGTCGACCATGGGGGTCAAAACCCTGATGAAATATCAACGAATCACTACATATCCCATGATAATGATAATAAAGTAGAAAATAGTACTAATTAGAAGGTGGAGGCCTAGGCTGGGTGAAAAAAACCATGCAGATGAGGGGTGACTGCATATAGTTTATATTTATAGATATTGGTAAATAGATATGGGATCCAATGTGGTTTGTGTAGTTCATAAGACTTAAAACCATACATGAATGTATCCAAGGAGGGCCTATACAATATGAAACAATCATAAGGATAGATTCACACCATTTTACTTTGTATTATTTGGACTATGAAAATCATTTTAATGTATTGATGTTGGACTATCATTGAATGGATTAAAGTCACACCCCAAGGGCTGTCATAATATAATTTAATTTCATGATTCATGTACAATTGGAAATAAGTTTAATTTCATTATTATATTATTTTGAGTTAATTTGTTTCAAGGGTACTCACATGAAATGAATAGATATAGAACCCGAATTGAATGGTGGGAAAATTGACCAGCATACTAAAAATGTACTGGTAGAAACTGTACATAGTTTATGGTTATAATTCATGGAATAGGGGATAATATGGTCTCAATGGGGCCAAGGAGTCTTGGGTTCACGGAAAAAACGTTAAGACTAACTCAATATAGTTTACGGTCATAGTGATGGGACCATATCTAGGGTCAGGGGGTGGCATGGTTGGTAAATATAATGTTGGGCCTAAATATGAGATGTCCATGCATTTCTATGTATCCCTTGAGGATGGAAATCATAACAATCAATGTTTTGGAGTAGAGTTGAGTAGGAGGCCGATGTTTTTAGGGGTATTCCTCCTATGTGAAGGTAATTTAAACATCCCCATTATTTTTTTGGGGAATACCATGTTCAAATCCTGTTATATACCAATTTAAAATGGCATAAGACTTCATGGATTTTCTAATCATTTTCATATGTTGAATACTATATATTATGTAGGGTAAAATAATCTCACATTAAGATGATTCCTGACATTAGAAAGTGAAAAATCAAAGAATAATGTTTTGTAAGGTGGATGATAAGTTTTTTAATTTAAATTTTTACAACACAAACTATTGTCTATTATTCTAAGGAAATCGAGTTTAAAATGATATGATTTTATCATGTAATTTAAATCATGATAAATATTACAAATATGGGAGGTTTGATACACTATCCTTCCATTCTGACAAAATAATATTCTATATTAAAATATTATTTATGAATAAAATAAGTTCCTTACCACTTGTTCTCCAACTTTGGTAGATTCTATCCATGTTTCATTAGAATTATGAGCATTAGTACCCTTTCACACAAGATAATGGAGTATAGGAGTATCTCTTTGTTGAATTTCTTTTAAATCATGTTTTGGTACCTCTTAAGATTTTGAAAGGACTAGAGACCATTCTATTTCAAGGATTCAGTCTCAGCTAGAAGGAATTTTTAAATTCTATCTAGCATTTTACTATCATATACATATTTTTTTCCTCTATTGGTTGGACTGAGTCTTTTATATAAAGGAGGGAGTATGTTGTCACCAGGGTGGAATTTCAGGTCTTCATCTGATTGGACATGTTGGCATTGTAGTCATTTTTAAATAAACTCTTCTTATTATGTCCCGCTATTTTATATATATTTTTCAAATGTTTTTTTATTTAATTCTACAATATATCCATTTGAAGTCACATGGTAGTGGGATTCACGGTTGAAATGAATGTTTTTTTAATGCAACCTCTTCACCTCAGTATCCATGATTTTGGTACAACTATCAGGGAGAATATCATGTGGAACATGAAATTGATAGATGTTTTTGGAGATCATGATCTCGATTATAGATATGGGATTAAAATCATTTATAAGAATCAATTCATACCAATTAGTGAAGAAATAAATTTGGTTAAGAATAAACATGCACTGGATAAAAATCAAAGGATGGTACAACCCTACCGCATCGATTACCAATAGTAAAAAAGGCCACAAATGATTTGTGGTGTGGATGATATTCAGTGGTAGATTAATTAATAATGTATGGATTTGAAATTAATGAAACCTCATGGAATATACTATGAAATCATGGTCCATGGAATTCCATAAGTATCCCATCTTCTGAATCATGTTGGTGAGATTGTACCATACCTGATGGGTACCACAATACCCAATATAGAAATCCATCATAACCAAGGGAATCTCATCTCCGAGGATTAAATAGAGGAGAATTCCAACATAAAAACAATATTAGTGTTTCTTTGTAAAGTTACACCCACCAAAATCGGTAATCATAACTATTATCTGACATATCAAATCTTGCGAGGTGTGGCCTTGTGGAATAATTCCCTACTAGATATACTTGGTGAAATGAGTAATCCAATCAGATTTATCCCCTAATATAGAGGTATATGAGGGTTCTAATGTAAAATAACCATTAGAATTATTTTTTAAATGTTTGTTATGATTATCATCTAACATGATTGGATAAATGAACCTTTGATAAACTACATGGATGAACATGTCTTCATGGTTAGGCTTCTCAAGAGATGCAGCTAATCTTTTCAAGGTGTCATCTCAATCATTTTGAGACCAATGGATATGAGTCACTTCCGACCAAGAAGGTTATCGTCCCATCAACCGATGAGTGCACTCTATTAGTGGAATGATCATTGGATTTATGAATATGTAGTGAATATAAAAAATCAAATATTTATTAAGATGAAATAGGGGGATTTAAATTTTAGGGTCCCACTAGAGACCAATAATATGAGCATGATATTCTCCCTCATTTTTTAGTGCATCCCTGAAATAAAAGGAATGACTATTATAGGATGACCTATGTAATAGTGGTATATATGACCCCCCAAAACAACTATGTTGAATTTTGGATATCTGAGCCCTCAATCAAATTGGGTCTGGGTGGTTCCATAAAAATTCATCATACAACATGGTATAACATTTCCTATTGTGATGATATATCATTGGGGAATACAACATATATGGGTAGTTCTGCTGGGGATAGATAGGAGGCCAGAATGTCTACCAATTCTTGAACCTTTATGGATTTTGTGGAATAAAACTAATGTTGACCTGATGGAGGGTCACCACCTAGTATTCAAATAATTATGTATCAATGTTTGATTCGGGATATACATCAATGGATCAATGATGACATGTTTTTTCCTTAGATTTTTCATTTTATGTTGATTGTTCACCCTTCATCCACATGACAGTTCTTCAGGGAAACGTATGTCATCGATGATGGGTGGACTTCCTTGTTGATGAGTGGTAATGTGGGAGGACCTCAAATTTGGTTGTTTGGTATATGGGGTGGTAATATATAATGATTTTTATTGGATCTGGTTGGACCTCCACTCTGATTTGCTGCAACATGTAGATGATCTCCACCTTTACTAGTGAAGGAGTGTAAAGGACCTCCAATCTGGTTAGTGATGACATGGGTATGGCCTCTATGTTTAGATGTAGGAGTAATAGGAGTGTCTCTATTGAAGATTAAAAAATAGAGGGACGGATTTTCACTTTAGATTTGAGATAAGCATGAAGGACCTCCACCTGGGTTGGTGCAAAAACCGAGCAATCGACATCTGTTTGTGATGGAACAGGGTGGACCTCCATGATGATCGTTGGAAAATTAGATAGGAACTCCACTTGAGTTGAATATGATATAGGTATTACATCCCCTCTAAGTCTCATCCTCATAGATAGGCTTGTAATAGTCCTCGACGATGAAATCATTAGAAAGAGTCATCTTGACCTACCTATAATATAGCTAGGGTCCTGAACCCAATCAAGAAAAGGTATATCCTTATTCATATATTGCATGGACCTAGAATGTTATTACAGTGGTGGAAAGGTCAATTAGATCCATCAAAGACTCCCCTTGTCATGGAACACCCTGGACATACACAGAACATTAGTATTATGTGATTCATATCAGAGCTGTCAGAGCTGGGGTGAAGTTCCTCTATAATTCCTCATATGGGTCTATTCATTAAATTTTTTTTGACAAGGACTAGTGTAATATATACATGGGAACTCATATAATATAGTCATATACAGAGTGTCTTGATCCTCCCCACCCTCTCAAAGTAATGGATCAAGTCATTACAACACTATAGATAGAGAATGGGGAATCAGTTCATTGTCAGTATAGGGGGTAGTTTCCCCCAGATCGACCATTTGGTGAAGTGGTATCAATGAGTAATTGATTTATATAGGTCCTTGAAATCCATATACATATTTAGAATGACCCCATAAATATCATACTAACATATTAATGTGTCAATAAGAAACAATTATTTGAAATCAGAGCGTGGGGTGGGGAATTGGCACCCTTTAATCGATGTGATGGTGTAATTTGTTGGGGAAGAATGGGTGTACGGGATTTCTACATCAATTTTCCTCCTAACCAGGTGACATGGGTGTTGTGTTTATGATTTATTATGGACGGAATCATATAAAATAGTTTAATTTATTCATCAATATAGGTACATGTAATGTTAATCTTAATTCCGTAATGTTGTCCAATATCTTGAAGATAGATTGGGATCCATTCTACCAATGTCTCAGAATAAGGACTCCTAATGCTAAATACCCCAATTCAGGGGTGTGTTTCATGATAAGTCCATTAATAACATGGTTTTACTAGGTTTTAGATACATAGATCCAGTGACATGTTTATATTAATGTGTTCCAAATGATTCTAGTCCCCGTGTTTAGGGTGCAATTTCCAAATTGGATTCAACATTTTGTTTTCTCAGGATTTCACACAGGCTCGTCATCATGTCATAATTGGATGTTCTGTATTCTAGTAACCATGCATTCCCACTTTCCACAGATATGTGTCTCTAATAACCTTCAATTGTGAAGTCTTATCCTTAATTTAAATTTGATAATAGGATGTCGATTCACCCATCCATGGATTCATCCTTGCAGCTCATTGCCTAGTTAGAATCTCACTCTTAGATTAATTCCTCTTCGTGAAACTCATTCATTGGGCAATCTCTTTATAGATGAGGGTCTATTAAAGTTCTTCTATAATGAAAGTGAGGTAACCTTTATTTAATAGCGTATTCAAAATTGTAATCATTGGTAATGTCTAGACATTGGGAACATTGTTCACCTATGAATATTTCTGTTATGACTAAATCTCTTGTGAGGTATCATAGTCATGGATCTTATGGAATTTTTTGTTGATAACGAGGTAATTGAAAACTAGGAATTATGTTTTACATGGGGTTTTAACTCATGAATCCCATACTTATAGAATCAGTTATGTTTTTTTGGGTTATTTCAGAAGTTATACCCCTTTTAGAGATAGATTGGAATGTATGGTGAGATTGATCAACACACGAGTTTAACACATTATAGAGACTAGTTCTCATTATCTAAATGCATCATGGAGGTGTATCAAGGATATTAATCCAATTAAGGGAAGATATAACACCTAAAACCCATAAAATGTATGAGAACATATTATTTAGGTGGTTCCGGATATAGAGATAAGAACACATCATGGATGGAGATCCAGAATTGTGGATCAAAATACAACAGAGAGGCAGATTTGGGAGGTGTGTCCCAAAGAGAATATATATAAAACCTGTGTAGTTTAAAATTTGATACAAATTCTCTATTAGGGAGGATCCATGAATTTTTTTACATGGATGGAATCCTATGATTTTTCCTATGTTGATATTCATCCTCAGATATGAATCTTACATATCCACCATAGAAGACAAGAATTAAAACCCATGTAGCTCGATACAAAATTTTTAGGTTGTGTGACAAGACCTATCCATTTAGTTTAAAATAATATAGTAACAACTCTTATGTCCAGAAAGGAACATCGATGAGGGGTAGTGGGAAACTTACGCATGTGATATTCGCTTCACCATAGGATTCCCCATGGGGAAATAATGTGGAGTTTGTGAAAGATAGCTAGTAGGGCTGGAGACTTATGTCTCACATGTGTGGGGATTACACAAGGTACTTTCCTAGGTGTGACCCTTTGTAGCTCATAGTGGGAAAAGGTTGAAACACTATATTATCATGCATGGGTCATCATGTATCCATCATACAATGTAAGGATATGGTTTTATATCATGCACTATGGATAATTTCGTGCAGTTTAAATTCATATGACTACAATATAGAACTTGGTATCTTTACATCATGTATCTCAGATGTGGGGGACTCACTCGTCACCCCTATTGAATATGTAACCAAAAATCATCAACCTTTTGGAAGGGAATTGAATTTTCACTATCATATAGTAGTGGTTAATCATGAGGTCCACGTTTTGATTCCCATGCATAGGTGAAAATGGAGTTATAGATCCCATGCATAGAATCAATAGGTAGATTGAGGGCCCAATCCATACATGGGGTGATGTGGTAAGATACATGAGTAGGTAAAAATTTTCACATGGGGACTCGAGGTATATCTTTCCATGTCAGGGATGGGTGGGGATTTTGTGGGAACTTGACCATTGAGATGGGGTGTTAGGTTAATGGAGGTACAATAGAGATTCCCTAGAGAGGTTCTTTGATTATATAAGATCTTTCTGGATGATTTTCTTTCAATTATTAGGGATTTTGCGGTGGTTAGGGGATTCATGAATGAGTATTCCTAGTGAAACAGGTTGACCCCACCTCAAAGTGATGTATTTAGTCATCATGGGAGTACATCAAGAAGTTCTAAAGCTTCATGTTTAATCTTGTTCCTCAGTGGGTATTTTTATTCAAAATGGGATTATGCCATCCTGAAATGAATATCAACTTTAAATTGAGGATATAAATCTTAAATGTAAGTGGTTTCATGATTATTTTATTACATGGTTGTTCCATTTTAACATTCATTTTTATTCTTGGGGGGTTTTCAAAAAGTGTGTGGTTTAGAAGTCTAGATATCAACATACATTCCAAAAAATATAGAATGAAATGGATTTTTATTGTGCATTCATTTCACATATATTGGAGGAATTCATGATTATTTATAAGTATCATAATGGGTAACATCTCCACGAATCTATGTTTTGTTTTCGGGGATACTACCATAATACCTTTGCCCCGTTGTGATGCACTTCATGACATTTAAATTATCCACATTGAGATTATCTATAGGGATACTCACTCTCATGATAGATCTCCTGAACTAAGAGCTCTACAAGCTCCAACTATTTAGGAAGAATCCGAGCTTCATGAAACATATCCTTAGAGTAATACATTGAGTCGTTTTGGAGTCTATTTCCCCCAAACTGTACTTCTCATCCATGATTTTCTAGACATCTCTTATGGTATGCATATTTAGGTGTGAACATTTTCCTACTAGAGTCACATGAAATATGTTGTTTGGTAACAATGTGGTTGATGTTAAACCAAAAATTATAGTGACCAATCATTACTATCTATTTAAGGATCATCAAAAGAATCAATTCATTATCAATTGTATGCTAACAATCCTTCCCCACCAATTCAAACAACCTCATTCATGACACGTCATGACCACTCATGAAGCATGTATTTCCTAACAATTTATGATAATACCACTATTTTCTCAATACATAATGTTAATCCCAAGAGTGAAGAACCTCAACAACGGAATCAAATGGATCTTTAAATATCCATTCATCAAAGCTCTATCTTCAGCAAACATGATATTTATAATCACTTATAACTATAAAAAACCACCCCTAACAAAATATATTCACCACACACCACATAAAACACTAGTTTTAGGTCAAGATGATGAGTTCTCACCCATCCCATTACTATCCTTAGAATGAAGACCATTGATTTTTTCCTCAACATTCTTGTCTGATTCACATTCAAAAGCATGCGGTGAGGAAAACCCTACCACTAACTAGTATCCATCAAGAATTCTAGGGGTTTATAATCCAACATTATATAAAAAGTCCATGAAATTGGTGATATCTATGTAACTAGGTGGAAATATAATTTGGTAGACCATCCTTTTATTATTAAATTGGTTACATACAAGAATACATAATTTTAATCAAAGAAAACATCGCCTAAGTCATTATCCTTCACCATCCCTTCCCAAGGACTAGTTATCAACCATGTTAACATAATAAATCTCAATAGATCTTCTCACAAGTAAAAACATTAAATTATGTTATCCCAAAGGTGACACACATAATAAAAAATGATTCACTTGCTTCATAACCCACAAAAAGTCAAATTGGAATATCAATACAAATTTTACTTGACAACATTTCCATTAGACTAGCGACATATAGAGGCCAATGATGCCTTGTTTCATTGAATAGAGTTTCAATGTGTAGTTAATGTATTAACCTTTGTAGATTGTAGATGTGACCCTAATTAAGTAAAAAAATCCATATACTTCCCACACATGGTTATTTACTATGGTACTTAATTAATTACAACTACCTAACAAGGTACACCACACATTCTATGAAACGAATGAATCCATCATCATAATTTTTTTGTCACTATTTTCTTATCCATCGTCATTATCCTGGTTCACTATACTATTATCCCACATGACCTACTATCTGAAGTAGACACACATATGGGTTCAACCAAAATAATGTCCCCACAATCTCATATTTGAAAAAAAAAATGCATGTTTTTTACATTGTAAAAGTAATTAATCCATCTTCGGTATAGTCACACAAAAGAATAAATATTTTATGTTCAACATACATGATAAATAAAATACAAGAGATTCCTATTTCTAATATGAAAATGATAAAAAATATATGAAATAACAAACGAAAAATCTACATGGATAAAATAATAGGAAATCATTTGATAAGTATAGTGTAAATCAAGAACCAAATTATTATTACTTGGTTACTTGTACATCCCTTTTGTATTGAATTCAAGACACACAAAGCCTATTTCCTTCTCATGATCCAACACATTCATATCTCTCATCTATTCCAACTACCTATAATAGAAAACCCATGTTATCAAGGCCTCTAATTATGTTTTTTAACACCATGAATTTAATCATATGGTCAATGTTATAATTACACATAACGTTGGGTTTTCAACTCGGTATAATAATGGATAACAAGTAGCTTTAAGGGTGTAAGGTTGAACTACTGAGAGAATATACAATCAATACAATTGAAACATAAAAATAAAGAAACGTGTAAATAGGGTAGAATTAGAGTACTTGGAATATCAATTAAAAAGCATAAGTAGAGTATCAATGTAGAAAAAACAAAATAATTAGTCATAAATGGAATCATTCATGATCACCCACCAGGATGAACACATAACTGATGGAAAGTGTTATTATACGTGAGTCTCAAATCCCACTCCAAGAAAAAAAATATCCCGTTCTATAGATTCAATTAGATTTATCTCTCTATTTGATAAAATTGGATCTCAACCTAAAAATTATCTTAAATATGTGAGGGCCGATTGGGTACCAAATTTTGAGGGATGCTTGAGTGAGGTGTCATTAGAGTATACTGGGATAACACTGACATGGTCATGTAATAAACTAGTACATACAATGTATGTTCCAGTGATAATCTCATTAGAAAAAAGAGATACATAATCCTTAAATGTAAAAAATATATTCACCTATTAATAAGTAAAAAATAACCACTATTATGATTAGAAATCATGTACTAACTACGTTGATAAAACCCCTAAAAATCCCTACTTTGCTTCAATTCATAAGAAAAATCACATGATTTTCTATATTTCATACGTCATTCAATAATATAGTATCCACCATTAAGGAAAATACTAGTTAATCGATGGGGAATAACATAAAACACACCACAATTAAGGTTAAATCCATGTTTGATCCTTATGGAGCCATTTAGGAATCTTTTAATCAGAACCTATTTATACAATCAATCAAGACTTCCCCTCTCTAGTAGAATTATACCTCCTTGGGATGCAGTTCATGTCTTTCAATGAACTATAAAAAACGATTCCCACCCTCAAGAATAATGCACACTCTTTTGAATTCTGTTTCCTTGTCTCACAAAAAAAGTATCCAAAGATTTCATAAATACAATATGACTAATTAAAAATCATATCATAAAAACAATGTGTCAGAATAATAACAAACAATATACATAAAAATATAAAAAAAAGTTTTTCACATGCTACTCAGGAATAAATATGATAAATGAATAAAACATTGTTTCATACCCTACAAAAACATATTAACAAGGTTTCATATATTGTCTCATATCCAATATTACCAGTCAAGCCTCCCCCATTAGTGGCAAGGATACATGGAAAAACATAATGTACAATGTGGTCCTTGAATACCTGGTAATTTTTAGTTGTATTTAAATTAATTAGTTATGGAATGGAATTAATTAACAATTTTTTTGTGGAAGAAGGACACACACATTAGTTTGATCAGGTTTTAAATTAATGTGTATCCATTTTTTTCAACTAACAATTTTGAATTAATGGTAATATACAGATGGTTGTGAAAAAAATCACTCTGCAATAAATGTATTATAATACCATCGGGTATAATACATTCAAAACCAAACCTACAAATAAACTCTGAATCAAGGAAGTCACAAACACTTAGTCTATGTCATCACAATTTTCCTATATTGATTTCAATGAGTTTCTATCTCAGGATCATGTGTTCCAAATAATTAATATTAAATAAAATAGAATTAATTAAATGATTACAAGAAACCCATAATTGAAATATGAATGTATTAAATGATGGAGGAACACAATATATAATCCGATTGCTAGAAACTGAACTAGCCAACCAAGAATTTCTGAAAAAATTAATATTCCACAATAGAAAAAATATCTATCACATAGATACACCAAAATAGAAAATTTAAAATGATTACATCTTAAATTATGAGAGAATTATTCCCAGAGACATACTAGAAGTGAAATGATGTTTCAAAATGATAAAATCATATTTAGTTAACCTCTATCAAAGCTAAGTAGAAACCCCATAAAATATTCACTCCAAAATACACGATGAAATATATACAAAAACCAAAAAGGAAAAGATAAAAATAAGGAATGATAGGGGAAGGGAAATATAAATTGAATGGAGAGGAAGATATTAACCTCAAATTTCATTGAGTCCGGCCAAGAACCACCATAATCCGAGGAGAACCAAAGGATATAATCTCCACGAGGTCCCACTTACTTACATCCAAACAATCTAATGGATTGGGGGCCATGTGATATATTTTTATAAAAAAACATTCCAATTTTTTTTCTACGTTTGATTCAAGAAGTAAAATTATTAATTATCTTGATCCCCTCCATGGGACCATCTTGAAACTATGAAACTAATCTATCCACCCAATGTGTTTATTTCCTAATTTGAATAGGGATCTTCTTAAGAATTCTCTAGTTATGGGAGCTTTTCCAATCCTCTATTGGCCTCTTGGAACCTTAGTTCATCAACTGATCCTTCATCCCAATCCAAAGACACATTTATGGGAATTGAAAACACTCATATTCTAGTTTGAATCATCTGTTATCCAATATAAAAAAATAAATTATTGAAATTTTAAATATACCATGGAATTTCCAACCCATAATGGTGTAGTCCATTATAGAATAAAAAGGAGAAAGATTATAAGTCAGCTCAACCTGGTAGGGGCGTGATACTCAGCGTTAATGGGTGTGGTTTTTGGGGGTGATAGACAACTAAAAATAATAATATATAGTTAAATATAAATTTTTTCTAAAAAAAGTTATTTATATTAAAATCTTGATTCATAAAATAATTCCTATAAAACATCAATTTCCTATGTTCATAACAATGCATGTAAATAATATACAAAAACTAACATTTCTAGAAACATATTTTAATGAATAACTTGATACATTTATAAAAATTAATAATTAGAAACACCAAAATACTGTGTATTTTTTTTAAATGTTGGAAAATGCATTATCTATGTTATAAAAAATTAATGAAAAATAATGTACCAAAATTATCTTTTTCTTAAAGTGAGAATATTATTCACAACAAAATTCATTAGAGAGATATATCTCCTCTCACATATCATCATATTAAATAATATGATGAACTACCATACTTTAATACTAACGTAATATATCATGAGTAGATAATTTATATGATTTAATTTTCCATAAAAAACCAACATAAATCTTTTGATCCCATAAAAACAGCATTTAATTTTTGAATAAAAATATAAGAAAATATCTAAAATCACATTAAAATAATAAAATATTATAGTGGTATTTTATAATAAAATTAATTAAATAATTTTCTATAATTCTTCTCATGATTCATATATTAAAACACATTCTTTTTTCATGATGGTAAAATGAGTCAAAACTGAATGAAATAAAAAAATGGTAAAAAATTAATTATTTTACATCAATATAGAATGTAAAATGTGTTTAAAAATAAAATTTAATAGAAATTGAAGTTTGATTAAAAAAATTAGTTAAGTATTTTACCAAACATTTATATGGAGGAAAAAATTACAAATGAATTCTTTAAAACATTTTTTTATTGAAAAATACCATTCAAATTTCTTAACTTTTGATTCAACAAGATTTTAAATAAGATAACATCATATAGATTGGTAATCATCATAAATTTATGAAAATTGAAGATAAAGGGTCTTCATATTTTTTTATAACACATCAAAAAAGATAAAATGTGTTGAAATTGGAATAAATCTCAATAAAAGTGAAATGTGGTGAGAAATCCATTACCTAACCACACGTCTTATGTCCTATTTTTTAACTCTGATATAGTGAAACTACATTTCTTATTTAAATTATTAAAATATTTTTCAATGACCACTCAATTTTATGTATCCCTTTAATTTCATTTATAACCATGTTTTATTTAGTTACATAATGTTTTAAATTTTTGTTTAATGATTTAAGGATGTTCGATTGATAATCCCAAAACATTATTGGTAGGTTCACCATGGTCAAAAGGGTGATTTTTATTCATATACAGAATCATTAACCTGTTCTAATTGTCATATTTATGAATTAGATAAAATTTTATGACTACTCTTTGGTGGTGTTATAGAAATATTATATACATTGTATCATTGAAGTGGTAGTATATATGTAGAAATTAGCGACATTTATAAATTTCTAGTATGATGAAATGAAATAAAGCATATAATAATTTAATTTAAAATAATAATAATAATTCTATAAATTTACTATTTTTTCATTATATACATTATTATGACCGTCCATATGATTTCGTAACAAAAAACAAATCTAATCTTTTTACTGAGGTTGTAGTCTACACATACAAACAAGAAACATTCTCTTTTTTGTTGGTTGGAAGGGTAGCATGTAAGAAATTAAATGTCATTATAAAAGAATTATTAATTCATTACTGTCATATATATTTATTTGATCTATCATTTTAATTTTCCATATGATCTGGTGATGATAATTAAGCACATCACTTTGTGGATATGGTAGTCTGCAAGGTGGCATTAATGATGATATCATTTATCATTTTATGGAAGAGAATATGAAACGTGATTCTTAAGCTATATAGATAATTTTAACTTTATTTAGTGTATATATTTTATTATTTATGAACCTTAAAAGAATATTTTTAAAATGATATTAGAATAAATAAACAACGAAATAGTCAATTAAGAGTTATACTTGTTCATTTGAAAGCCCCATTTTTCATACACATTAATCCTTCTAAATATGGTATTTTGGTGAGACAATGACATCTATGAAATGGGTACGGTTGTTGGGGAGATATATTTATAGATATTTACCATTCTAGAATGAGAAAAAATATCTATGAGTATGAGAGGATATCGATTCTGTTTTATAAGTGAGCTGTGTGGCCCAATTGTAAATATTAAGAACATTAAAATATAATAAATATCATAATAATGTCAAGATGAAGTAAATATAAATAATTCATGATTTAGTACATGATATTTTGAAAATTAAATCTTTTAATAAAATTTAAACACTGATATGTTTAATTTCAAATCTAGTCTTTAGGTTTCGACTCCTCATTTTCTGTTTTACACCTTAAACACAGTAATGATTTATTCACAAATTAAGGGTTATAAATTTACTTTTAAGGTGGAACGTAGCTCAAAAATGGAATATGGATTCCACTATATACCATTTCTCAAACCATTTTTCCACATCAAATAGTTTTATTATTATTATTATATCATTTAATAATATATTTTATATAATAAAATGTCATTAATTTCAATTTTTTTATTTATTTAATTTTATGGAAATGTCATGAACACATAAATGGTATTACAATCATTATACAATTAAAATTAATTATACTTCATAATTGCCTTTAATTTTTTTTAAAACACAATACATCAAACAATAATAATATTTTTTAAAATAATTAACCTTAATTATATGACTACTTTCAGAAGCACATTATCTGCATTTTTGTATGTTTTAATGGTATTTATATAATTAGTATTTATTAGAACAAAATTAACAACATATAATCAAATAATTTAGGTCCTAAATAATTTTTTTATTTAAAAATATTACCCTTTTCACCCAATGATAACCTATATGAAAAATTAAAATTAATAGTTTTATATTTTAGTATGTATCCATTACATAAAATGATATGAACGTTATAGTGAAAGGAATGAGGTCATATATTTCCAAATTATAAAATCATGGATTTTTATAAAAAACTCATTCAATAAAATAATGAATTTTTTATGATATTGTTATTGGTTATATTCATAGTTTCTACCATGTTTTAAACATTTTAAACTATCTGTGGGAATTTTTTTTTACCATGGTTACTTTTCATAATGAATAAAACTAAAAGGGAAATATTTAATAGATTTTATTATAATTATACCATGAATTTAATAATTTTTTTTGATTAAATTTCTATAGTAATAATAAATCAATTTTATTATAAATTCATAAAATGTGGTGAATAGAAAGTTTTTGAAAAATTTGATTACTAATCATATTAAATGGGCTTATACCAAAATTAAATATGACGTTAATTATTGTATAATTAATTATATAATTTGTATATTATTATTACTATTTTACATTTAGTCCAAATAAAAATTATAATGGGTCTTTTAAATTATATAATTTAATGAAAAATTAAGGTTTTTCAAAAATCAATATTTTATCTATTTACTAAAAAATAAACTATTTCCAAAAAACCCCGAAAATTAAGAAGAAAAAAATTATTATTTGATAAAGAAAAAATTATATATTTATTATGAAACATAATTTTATAATTTTTGAAATTTATATTTCTCTAAAATATATTGCAAAAGAAATTTTATAGAAAATGGACATTAATCTTTAGCACTCTTAATTTATTTCATATAAATTTATAAATATAGTTGGATTGTGGTTTATAAATTTTTTATCTTTCATAGAATATTATATACTAGTCAGTATTAAATATAAATAAAACTTATATATATGGCGACTATATATATCTAATGGATATGTGTCCAATTACCTTTAATAAAATGATCATACTTTATTCCTATATATTTCCTTACATGCTTCCCATAAATTTATTCATTAACTTATCTCTCAGCTAGTATATTATATTAATAATTCTATACCATCCATTTGTAGTTGTAGTAGTGGTTACAATATTCATGGATAACTAAGTGGATAATGATTTAATTATTGATATATATATATATATATTCATTTACTAAAATTTTACTTTTATTCATGTCATTATTCAAATTTGTATTATTCTTTAGACCAAAAAGTATAATTTTTTCCGTATTTAGTAATTTATTGAAAATATATATTAAATACTATTCTCAGGGTAATTTTTAATTATTATATTATTTATAATATTAATTTATCACATTCTATTCATAAAGACAACATAATTATTTTTTCATTTAGAAATAATTTATTTTCTGAATATATCAACATATGTTTTATTCACTACACTGAACATTTTATTGTTTTAATTATTGAATTGATAATATTTTTCTCCAGTAATTCAAAAGGGAAACCAAATATTTATTAATATTTTAATTAGTTAATTTAACTAACATGAATATTTTTAGTATCATCACAAAAAAATGAATATATATTAATTAATAATATTTATGGAAAATTATTTAAATTTCAATGGGGGTTACTTGATTTTGTAAATAAGAATTATTTTTAACTCATTTACATGAATGGTAATTAATTACAATGTCATGTATTAATTCACTTGAATAAAAAATAACCACATGCGATGTTTCTATTTTATACTCATTTATGTTGAATGCATTCAATGACAGGTTGTACACATCATGGATTAATTTTTTTGTACTAATATTAATTTATTAATTCATTAATTCTCATCTAGATGAGCCCACATGTCATTAATATGATATCAGACACCATTTGATAGTTTTTTTGTTATATTAAATGTTATCTATTTCATTGAAAAAATAATTCAGTACATGACTTTCATGGCCATGGTATATTTTATACTTCATGTAAATTAAATTAGTATAGAAATCCTAATTATCACTTGTACTATGTTTAATTTATTTGGAAGGACATGAAGATAAATTTCTTCACAATAAATGTTCATGATATGTCCTGAGAGTGAACTATATACAAGAATCAAGACACTGTTAGGTTTGAATAAATATATACCATGTTTCCTCAAAAAATAAGTTATGTACATAATTAATTATAAATAAAATTTATTTATTAATTTATTTTAAAATTTTTCTGGATGTGTTTCATTGAAATAGATTCTATGGTAATTTTATATAACATGAATTAATTGATTAATTATATAATTATTCATATTAATTCAAAAAAAATTCTTAATAAAAGAATAAACTTAAATAAATACTGGCCAATTTATATTTATTGTGTATTCATTATACAAGTGGATGACCATGAGTCCTAATGATCCTTTTTATTTGGGGGGTCTCATTTAATTTAATTATTCCTTATATTAGAAATTTTTATTATTTCATTAATTTTACTGAATGTGTGTCATCTCTTCATCATTATTTCATTCGTTCTTACATGCACTTAGATTCATCTATATATACACCCTTGCTGGTTCCATTCACATGTGAGTGAAGTAAAAAACATTGAAGGGATATAGCTCCCATGAGCATTGATTTTTTTTCCTGATTGAAATGAGTTGAAAAAAATGATGTTAATATATAGGACATCGATAAAATGCTTCAAACTCAAGCCCTAAGGGGCTCAAATGAATTTCTATGTTGCATCGATGGATTTTTTTTATCCATTAAATTAAAAACGTATTAAATCTCATTTTAATTCCACATTTCTTTCTTTTTCTAGATAGAATGAATAGTTTTATTGATGCAAGATTGTGATCATATAAAAAATGAAGTATTTTGAAATGATAGAATTGATATAAACGAATAATTTGTAAATATTTTAATTACAGATTTTTTTTCATGTATGTCAAATTCATATATTATTTATATGATAAATTATAGAAAATATATTGATATTAAGATATATTAATGAGATATAATTCAAGTTAATATTAAGTAATTATTTATTTTGTTATCTGAACTAAGAAAAAAAAACATTTAATGTGTCAGTTCATGCCATGGCTAGGGAAATATTTAATTATATAAGAGAATAAACTAAGAATATGGATTGAAATAACTAAACTTGAACAGAATTTGTATTTTTTAGTTATTAAATAAAAAATTTGAGGCATGTGTTTGAGATATCCATGTATGGATTTTAGTATTATAGATTCGACTCCATAGAATAAGAAACTACTAGCCTATAGTGGGAAATACCACCTAACTAAACACATTAATATGGTTTTCATGGGCATTAAATACCTTAGGATGAGGGAATTATAGATCCATGGTATTGAAATGTCTTAATGATAAGATATTTTGAATTAAATAGTGAGGGAAATTAATAATTGATTATATAGGTAGTTACATACTAATATAATTTAAATCATTTGATCTTACACATTTTCTAATCCTATAGTGTATAAATAAACTATTTTAATTAATATATAAAATGGAATTAAATAAAAATTTTAAAAAAATATGATCATTCATTAAATCAGGTAATGTCTATACTGGAAAACATTTCCAAAAAACATATATATATATATATATATATATATATATTTCAATAATTCGTTATTAGATACTTTGTAATATCTATTATAGTTCTCTAAATCTTATCAATATCTCATAAAGAAGTGGTGAAATGGATTCTTATAAGAAGATTTATATTGGGTAATTCCACCATTATATCATGTATTAAATCTCATTATTAGAATAATTATATTATTAATGGTAAGTGATATACCATCAGTGTAAATTTATTAAAAACCATAAATGTTTTGTTTGGATTGTAATCATCCCATGAAGATTTGAAGTGCATTATTTAAGGTTATCTTCCATTTTGATAATATATTATCCTTGAATATCACATTTTCATCCTTTCCTCCAAGGTTATCCTTCTTGATCAGCCTACAAAAGATAGTATATATATATACTAATAATATATTTTGTTATTTATATATCACTACATGTAATATTGTATATTAAAAACTTATTTTCTCACTCATTATGGTGAAAACAATAAATGATAAGGATGAAAATCCCATGAAATTTTAAATACAGTTGTGTCTTTATACTATATTCAAAATAGACAAAGTATTAAGAGGGAGGGAAATTAACATGAGTCTATATATATCTTATGATAAAGGAAATAAATAATTTAGAAATTGTAATAAATTAATTTCAAATAACATAAAATATATTGGAATAATTATAATTGAATATATTGTCTTTATTCTACATCATGATAAATATTTTATAGTGTTTTTATAAATATTTACATTATGGAATTAAGAATGTGAAAATAATATTATAATATTTAGAAATTATTCACCTAGAGAGAATGAGAGGATTATTCTTATATCAGCTTTGTGAAGGAATGAATTTTAAATTTCAAAAACTGATAGTTTATTGATTGTGATGAGTGTTTCCTTAAAAAATTTCTTATTATCTAGGTACACACAAAAATAAATTTCCAATCATTTGGAATATATGTTTTTATTGAACTTCATACTAAAAAAAGTGTTTATCAAATCATCAATTATTGATTTCCATTACAACGAATGATGTATATAAATTATAGGTCACTTAGATGATTGTAGTAAGATATTTCTTTATCAAATTATTTAGAATGTAGTTGGCAGGTTAATGCCCAAATATGTATTATTGTCTCTATTAATCTATGATAATATGTTTTAAAATAATATACATATCAAGATTTTGTTAAGAAGCATTTAGAAACAGAGTAAGACCAAGTTTATTATAGAGTATGTTTAACAAATACATGTGAAGTATTCTAATTCTATAGTTAAAATCATATTTTTCAACTAATTCAATTAAAAGATAAAGAAATTCTCAATGAAGTAAATGAGATCAATTTGTATAGATAAAGGAATTTTTGAGCTATCATGTTGTAGAAAAATATATCCATATAATCATTCATCATTCTTGTGGAGTATCAGTATTCAATCACACTAATTTATGTATATAAATAATTATAATATAATGGTAAAATTATAATGAATATTGTGTCTTATAAATATTTCAAGTCTTCCTTAATTTCGTCCAATGAATTTTTTCAGAAAATATTAGTAAAAAAACTATCTAATATATAACCATATTATTTAATTTATATCATATCAATTGTTTTATGATAATAATATATTGTTAAAAATCCATTTTTGTAAAAAAATAAAAGAAGTATTTAACACTTGATTAGCATGAAACACATAGAGTATCTTAATTAAAAATATTATATCCACTAAGGATATTAATTTATATTGAAGACCAAGAATGATTAAATAATGGAATCCTTTCTGTTTATTGATAATTATATAAGAGATTCATTTTAAGTGTCTCATATTTGGATTCATGTGAGTTGGACAAGGAATAATGTACCCCATTGGGCATAATTAGATGATTAGTTGAAGACATATATGGTGTGATGGACTATATAACAAAAGAAAATATTTTTTTTTACGATAGTTGTTGATAAATATGATACAATTTCATAATAAATATTCCTCTAAAGAAGTAATAAATAGTAACATTCTAAGGTCAAAAAGAATGTATAAATTCAAGAAATAAACTCTATATATCTTGATTCATATACTCTATATTTCCAATTATTATAAGAAAAAATATTTCATGTGAGTATTAAAGAGAAATTGAAAATGGAAGGTTCGTTATATTACTAATAAATAATGATTTTTTATGGAATGACTTAGTTTAATAAGAAACATATACAACGATCATCATAAAAAATGACTACATGATTTCTACAAGTTTAATGATACCTCAAATATCATTATATTATGATATTTATTTCCAAGGCCATCTCATTTAGAGGAAACCTTATAGAAGATATCTATTTGACACAACCAAAATAATACACTATGGTATATGTTTATAAGAAATAACACGAAAATATTAGCGATAATAATAAATTCTAATAATAATTATAAATTACATATTTTTATTTATGTATAGTAATGCATGGTGATCATAGAATTTTCAATTTGAATGTAATTATTTTCATCTGTCTCTAACAAGTTATTGAAAGAATTATAATATTTTAGGAGATATTTTTTGATAATATATTGAAAATAAATTTTATATCATAAAATTTTTTTATGAATAATGAATGAATTTCTTAGTGAGTGGATTAATATAGAACCATTTTCTAGGAAACAATTTCTAAAAAATATTGATATGTGGGTTATATTAATTTTATCATAATACATATATTTATAATGTTCTGGAAAATACATGATGAAACAATTCATGACTGAATTGTTGCAATCATCTATTCTTTATAATAGAACTTGTATGGGTCTCAGAAGATATTATTGTGGATAGAAAATTCACAATATTAAGTCATGAGAATTTATATCAAATGATATTTTGTGTATTGAAATATTATATTATTGTTGTATAATCGATAGAATGAGAATATAAAACAAATCCAACATAACACCATCATGATATAGTTCGACTATACTATAGTACATTGAATAATATAACTATATGATTTCAAAATTTTTGGTGAGGTGTAAATACTACTTATCATGGGAATTGACCACATATGTTCATTTAGTTCAATTTGATCAAATATCATAGTAAATTTATGATAATATTAAGGAAAAGTGTATTAATTTTACTAGATAACTTCTCTATTATACGTGAGTATATATTTTCTTTAATTTATTATATGAAATGGTCTATAAACATCTTGTTTTTGTTATAGGTTATACCAAATGTAAAAGTAATTTTCTTTCTTATGATAATATTTGAGAATGTTCTTAATCATGATGTTTTGTTTCTGATAATAAAAGGGGTAGAGACATGGTTGTATCACTAAATATGGTATTTTTTCATGGTAGTGATGTCATGGTAATAAGATTATCAACACAGACATGTTCGTTTACCAACCACAATCACAAAAATTTGGTAAGACTAACAGATATAACCCCACACAATATAAGAAACATTGAATTTGGTGAATTAAAAATTCATTTGTAGATGACTCAGTGTTAGTTAGAGTCTTCTAGAGTTGGTTCCCTATAATCAATGACATAGAAATTTATATTTCCTTTATATTTAAGTATATTAGTATTAATATTTTTAGTATATTGATTATTATTTTCCTTAACATTAATGTGATAGTGTTCGAGAATATATTTCTCCTTGAAAAAGATATAGGAGTTCCCTTATTTGATGAGAATATTGATGTGACATGAATATATTATCAAACATTTGGTTAACATTATATTATTGTATAAATAGTATAATTACTATCAATTTACTGTAATAAATTTATGATTTTTCATTAACTCATAATCATAGGACAACCTAATCTCCAAGATTGAAGATTATGAGAATAGACCTACCTGTATGTATTCTATAATTTTATTTCTCAACAGATAATCCTATTTGATAGTGTTTTTCTTCTTATATATTATTTATGATTATTATTAATTCATTTCATGACTCTGGAAATTTTTTTTATTTATAAAAATCAAGATGATATATCTCATAGAGATGTTGTGTATGTTTGGTTCATCCATAATGATGGTTTATTAATTATTACGATGGGGATGGTTTTCCCCATCAATCATTATGGATGCTGATATATCAACACATTTTTTAAACGTAAAATCTAAATTGAATCTGAATGACATTCTGGAATAATGAATTGATTTCATGTTGTCAATGAATTTTTTATCAAGAATATAGGTTGATGACACTGGTTTACAACCTTCCTAATGAGGTATCATGAAAATATATATATTAAAAAATTAGATTTAAAATGTTTTTGTTTTCATTTAGATAGATACTCTTATCTATTAGTTTATTTACACTTTTCCTAAATGTAATCTTAGACTTTAGGCAATTCAAACAATCTTCACTGCGGAAGAGGCCAGTATGGTAACACACTAAGTGCTTCCTTTGATCTAAATTAAATAATATTTATATTTTAATAGTATGAATAGTAATTATTATATATACTGATAAATAATATTTATTTATGATATATTAAATGATCATAAATATTAATAAATATTTATTCATATGGAAATTTTTTATTATATTTATTTATATAATATTTACTTCTCATATTATTATTAATGTATTAAATAAATAATTATTCAGTAATAAATAAATTATTAAAGAAATATAATAATAAATATTTTATTCCCTTCAGGGTAAATATAATATTCATTTATTTATTTAATGTCTATTATTTTTCTCTTCATGTTTTGAAGGAAATAAAAAATTGTATATTAGTAACTAATTAGTAAATTATGTGGAGAGTAAAATAAATAGTACATTCACTGAATAATGAAAATTGATATTTTCTAAAAAAATTCCCAATTTAACAAATTTCATAGAGTTTGAGTAGATTTATTTATTACTATAATGATTAATTTTCATTGACCAAACTATAATTAATATTTATTAATGAATTAGGCAGCACATTCCCTAGGATAAAATAATCATTTTATTATTTTACACGGAATGGGGGTTGTATTCCGATTTTGTATAATATTGAGGGCCATTATCAAGTTAATGAATATGAAATCCTATCCATGGGTCTATAAAAATTTGATTATGGAAAATATGTGTTTATACTATTTTTATAATCATTATCCACCCAATTCAATACTCTCTAAATGAGAACATCTCATGGGTTATCTCTAAGTCTCTATAAAATATTTTTCCATTGGTCATTTTTTGAATGATGGAGAATAGAGAGATAATCCTTCAAAATTTATGGGATCATACCAGTGGTGAAGGTAGCAGCACAGGACGTTCATATTTTCCAACACTAGAAACTAGAGTCCCATCATTGACATTAGAAGATCAAATAAGTATATATTGATCACCATTGTAGGGGATCAACTGTCACGAACCGAATCTGGTCGCCACAAAAACTGGCACCCGACCCGACCCGTGGCAAGTCCCGAAGGGCGTTCCTGATCCCCACGGGCTGGCACAAGTGCCCGGGTATCAAAAACTGAAAATTGGGAATGATTTACCCGAGTTTTTATACTTGAAACATCAAATGAATCAAAGAAACCAAATCTGGATTTTTCAAACTGAAACATCTTTTTAATAAATTCAGAACTGAATTGCACAATTTTAAACAATGTTTGAAGGTCATTACAAAGGTACAAACCCAAGAAAAGATAGCCCAAGAACCTCAACATGGCAAGAGGCATCTTCCTCAAGCCATCTCCACAACACCGCATCATGAATGACCGGTGGAAACCCGAACTGTTGGCACAAAAGTTATACCCAAACCTGCGACAATAAAATAACCAAGTCTACTTACACCCAAGGGTGTAAGTAGGGTGTGAGCCAAAGCCCAATAGGATACCACCACTAAGAAATTCCCTGTGATAAACATTCAAAGACGAAAATCATGCAAGTTTTCAAAAACATGTAATTTCTAGTTACAATTTCTAAAAGATGTAACTTAAAAAAAACAGTTTTCGAGTGGGCTAATTTAAAGAATCAACACTTTTAAAATAAATTAAAAAGCCACTGATTTTTCCAGCCAAATATACCGTATGCCGACGGTAAGTATAAAATATCTAATGAGCACAACCAATAGGAAATAACCCCTAGGCACTAGCTAGCTGTGGGTCCCTGGTACCTCGTATCTCGGTGAGAGTAACCACAAAAATTATCCGTTCTCGTTGTCACGAACCGAATCTGGTCGCCGCAAAAACTGGCACCCGACCCGACCCGTGGCAATTCCCGAAGGGCGTTCCCGATCCCCACGGGCTGGCACAAGTGCCCGGGTATCAAAAACTGAAAATTGGGAACGATTTACCCGAGTTTTTATACTTGAAACATCAAATGAATCCAAGAAACCAAATCTGGATTTTTCAAACCGAAACATCATTTTAATAAAATCAGAACTGAATTGCACAATTTTAAACAATGTTTGAAGGTCATTACAATGGTACAAACCCAAGAAAAGACAGCCCAAGAACCTCAACATGGCAAGAGGCATCTTCCTCAAGCCATCTCCACAACACCGCATCATGAATGACCGGTGGAAACCCGAACTGTTGGCACAAAAGTTATACCCAAACCTGCGGCAACAAAATAACCAAGTCTACTTACACCCAATGGTGTAAGTAGGGTGTGAGCCAAATCCCAATAGGATACCACCACTAAGCAATTCCCTGTGATAAACATTCAAAGACGAAAAGCATGCAAGTTTTCAAAAACATGTAATTTCTAGTTACAATTTCTAAAAGATGTAACTTAAAAAAAACAGTTTTCGAGTGGGCTAATTTAAAGAATCAACACTTTTAAAATAAATTAAAAAGCCACTGATTTATCCAGCCAAATATACCGTATGCCGATGGTAAGTATAAAATATCTAATGAGCACAACCAATAGGAAATAACCCCTAGGCACTAGCTAGCTGTGGGTCCCAGGTACCTCGTATCTCGGTGAGAGTAACCACAAAAATTATCCGTTCTCGTGCACGGGCCACTAGTAGGGGACATACCCATAACCTAGTGGTCCCCAATCATCATCATCATAGTTTAGTTAGAGTTGTAAGCGTCAATCCTGCTAAGTGAAACTGAGGCAAAACCTCACAGATTCACTAGCATACTTGTAAACGTCCACCCACCTAGATACCCGGGTTTTCCCTTTGTGCTCAAACAAGTTCAACAATCCAAGAAATATACTTTTCACATGCAAATATCACTTCCACATCACGCATTATCCAAACAGCCCCATGAACATCACACAAGTCACAATTTTAACTTTTCATTCAAATTCATTTTGAAATCAAACTCACACCAAAATAGCCCACAACAATTTTTCATAACTTTCACAATCCAACACATCCTTTAACAATTTTATGAAGTCCTTAAAAATATGATAAACATCACATAACAGAACTATTCACATTTACAATGGTTCATTTGAATGTATAAACATTCCAAAACAGTTTTCCAATATGGTTTCACCTCTTACATAAATCATTAAACCACTCAAAACTTTCATAAAACAATTCTAAATAGTGTACCAAATCTTTTCAAATAAAACCCATTTCAAAACCATATTTCAAGGAAAAAAATCACATCAATACAAATTCAAAATAGAATTTGAAGCTCTAAAAATATTTATTAAAAAAAACCCCATGTGTTATACAAACACCTCAAACAACAGTACAAAAGATCCACATGAAACACACACGTTTTCAAGATCACTTTCAAGAAGTACAATAATGTTTTACACCTTAAACCCTTAAAAAAAACCTCTTTAAGACCTAGTGGCACACCAATACCCCACCAAATCAGAATTTTCATCCCGAAAAAGATTTATTAAACAAAATTTATATGTTATAAAACAATCCCAAACAATACCCAAAGGGTTGCACATGAAAACACCAAATTTAAAGCTAAAATGAAACTATAAAAACAAATGTTTTACTAAATCCAACCTAAACAGTTCACGCACCACACACAGCATATTAGGAACATGAATAATAAGTAATTCAAGAAAACTAACTCATCTATAAATGTTTACACATGGAATCACCTACCTTTTATGACGAAACCCTCAAAACATGGTGCGAAACATCAACCGCACCACCGCCGCACCTCAAGGAATATAAATCCAGACCTAGACCACCAAAAAATGACCCAAAAGATACCAAATAAGACCATATGTTCGAACCCTATGTTCTGGACATTCTATAAACTCTTGAGATAGGGTGGAAACCCTAAAGAGAAGAGAAGAATTGAAAAGAGAAACATTACCCAAAATAATCTTGAAGAAAACGACTCAAAATCCCCCAGAATATGAATTTGAAAACATCCAACAATTCATGGGATGTTCTAAAAGGTATTATGAGATCATATAGGAACTGGAATGGGGGAAAATAGTAAGAATTGAGAGAGTTATGATGTAAATAACTTACCTTCTCAAATCTGCCCTATTTTTGAAACCCTAAGACTTTCATCACTCCATAGCGATGCCAACGAGCTCCAAAGAGGGTTCAAATGAATGGGAGAGCGGCTAGGCTCCTTATGGTCTAGTGGGAGGTGGAATCACAGAACAATTCATTATAATGAATAAGATATTAAAAAATTCCAAAAACAATTTAAAACTGGAAAATGGGCTTTCGGGTTGGCCCAATTCTCAAATAAAAACCCAAATACTCCATGATTAAGGATTTATAAAGGCTCCAAATTTAAATTTGGTGTTAATATATCAGGGGAGGACATTTAGGAGTTGGAATGAAGGAAAAATATTAAAAAAATGAAAAAGTTATAAAGGAAACAAATTTTATTTTTAATTCTGGAATTGGGCTCACGGTTTGGCCCAATTCATGAAAACTCGTCTATTTCTCCATAAAACCTTTGGAAACCATCCAAAACAAAAAATGAAAGGAAAAAAATGAAATTTAACTTCAAAATAATTCATGTATGTTACATCAACATTGTGTCCTCATTAAAGTAAGGAAAATATTAATGAATGAACATTGGAGAGTCAACACCTAAATAAAAATTATGATATCATAATTGTGGAGACATAGATTACTGAAAGAAATTTTCTATGTTGGACAAAGATTATATCATCCATCAGGATTAAGGCCACTAGGCTCAATATAATTATACACAACTTTAGTGGTAGGGTATCAATCTGAATTCTGATTTCAACTAATGGGTAGATGATCCAAATTATAGAACCAATGATTAGATAATGGTTGATTCATATTATTTTTTCCTATAATCAAATATATATTTTTATGTATATATATTTATGGGAATATATATTCAAATATATATATATATATACATGAAGGTACATTATACTGAGTAATTTCAAAATTCTCTGATGATGGTATCATCGATCAGGATCACATACCCAAAGACCAATTGATGAATGATTCTATATTTTAGTCCAACATTTTCATAGATAGGATGACCATATTGAATGAGGATTCACATATGGAAGAGTATTATAGGTTTTCCATAGTGATTTTCCAAGTGAGATTTATTTCTCACCCATAGTACATGCACCTTGGAATGTTTGTGTGTCTGTGTCTATATAATTTATTCTTTCTGTGGGTATGATCCCAGATACATTATAGCTATGTTTGAAACCAATTTTTTCAGGCCCTATAAAAGTTTTTCATTTTGATTCATATGATTGGTAAAGAGAATCTCGGATGTTTCAAAGAGATTAGTTATGTGGTTTCGTTTGGAGATAGATGTATAGTTATGTACATAAATTTCAGTTTTGTTTATGTACTCTATTATATGACATCATTCTAGTGGGATATTATTGATGTACGTATGAAATCTCTATTTTGTTCTTTATTTCATTCCAGTATATTTTATCCATTCTATATTTATTACTTTCAAACATTTTTTATTACTCATAATGATGAAACACTAATATTTCTATTGTTTTGTCACTCTCATATGGATGAATAATATTCCTAGAAGCACACAATAGGACTTCACTACTAGTCAGCCACATCTGGCATATGGGGAGACATTCTTAATGTGATGTGTTGAACAGGCTTGGGATACTGGTTTAATGTAATCTGTGCTAGTAGGTTACAATTTTCTATCAACCTGTTTTCATTTTTCTTATATTATTCTTTGGGATATTAAATTGAGGATTATTAAAAATGTGTGAGTTAATTTGATGAAAATTAGACTTGTCTGTTGAAAGCCCATTTTATTGTAAGAAGCCCTAGCAGCAATGGATATGGGATTTCTATTCCTAATATGTTATGTTAATGTTAAAAATGATTTTCATGTTGATAATTGCACAATTGTTTGTAGATTTTATTATTTATAATGGATATATAGATTATATGATGTTACTGAGAGTCCGTCAATGGATTCATGGTTCTTGGCTCGTTGAAATGGTTAAAATGACTCATTTTGACTCTTGGATTGAGAAGGAATGTTATGTCCCATAAATATTTTTGAATGTAGGGTCCACATGTTATTCACTTGATATCGTTTGATTTTATTAAAGAAAAAGGAAAATTATTTAATTTTTTTCAAAAAACCCAAAATATTGATTTCTTAAATAGTATCTTGGTGTAATTCTACTCAATTTTTCTGAATTATATAAATATTTCCTTATAAAGGAAGGTGACATGGATTTAGGGGATGATGTGTTAAAATGATACTTATGAGTCATTACTCATTATTAAGTGGTGTAGTGAATATATTAATTTAATATGAAACACAGTGGCCTATGATGGAACCCATCATAGATTATTGTTACTTTGTGTTGGTTATTCTAACTACCAGTAACAACATATACAGCTCTATTGTTTATATATTGGAATATATATAAGTATAATTAAAATGTGAGAGAGAACTATGACATAAATCATTGAGATAATATTTTTCATATATTGTTGACCCTTGTAGGTCAACATACGGTATTGATTCATTCATCTATGATGATCTAGTAGGGTTTCATTATATGATGACAATTGATAATTAACCATTCATAGGGAACTAAACCTATATGGGGTATTTTCATATAAATATAATTGTTTAGTGTCAGTTTATCATTCATTCAATGGGTATTTAATAACCCATGTGATAGAAGTCCCTTATTGGGATTCCCATATGGGATCAGGGCATGGTAGACCGATTCATGACAGAGATTGCCTTCATATGTTAGTGTTATATTTACCACTATTGGAGAGGATTAACCATATAGGAATGATGGTCAGAACATGTTAACCTATTATGATTCATGATTTATTGTTATATGTGGGAGAACTACACAGCATAATTTGTGAATCATCCCCTTGGTGGTCGATGTTTAGTATGATCATATTCAACCTATTATAGGAGTATTCCTAGGATTATTGATTACTTTATCTACAATTATCTTGGTAATATGATCTTATTGAGATAAATTGAAGAAGGTTCATGTCTTTTTCAGTATAATCAAGACGATTCTTCAGGGATTTTTCTAAATTTATAATAACATTAGTTGTTCTAACTACGTGGGTTCCAAACCCTATTTACTATTTCTTATGATTCATAATATCATTTTAGAGAGTTGATGGATTCATGTGATTAGAACGATATCATGTAATTGGAGGTTGTTGAATTAAATGGTTAAATTTTGTTATTCTTGTTTATAAAGAGGGGTTTGGATGGGGATTCTAATTTTATGAGACTGATAAGAAGTGTTTAATTATTAATATGGATTTTGGAGAATATTACCCATGATATTGTGAGATAGATGGTCATTGGGTCATATGGGTTCACACACAAGCTATGTTGTATAAGATAAGAAAGGTACACATTAGTTGTACATAGTGATACTTAAATTTTAATATGTTTATTAGTCAAGTGTGAGATGGGGATCAATAGTTTTAAAGAAATGATACAACCAAGATTTCATTAGAGTTGTGAGTAAAAGACGAGTATCCCTCCCTGATATATGAGATGTTGAATGTAAAACTGATGTCATCAGATGGTTGACTCACGGTAGTCCTAGATAAAAATTATTGGGAGATGTGGTTTTCAGAGTTAGTTAATGGAATGTACAGCATAGTATGAAGGGATGATGACTTGGTATAGAGATACAAGCCTCCCTATGTAATCATAGATTACTATTAATTTTGAGATGATCATGCCTTATATTTTTACATCATCATGAGTATTCTTAGGGAGCTCTGATTATAAAATCATATTCTTTTCCTTTTAATATCAACATTAATTAATTGAGGACCATATTATAAGTGGTTATTTAGGAGGGGTTTAATGTAAGAAAATATTTTGTGGATTTTACCATTACGTGTTTGGGGGTGTTGACTCATGAAATGAATTAATTAAATTATTTCTATGGAAAATTATCAATAAGAAGTAACATGTAATGTTTTGATGTTTAATGATTATGATTAGTATGCATGGTTTTTTCCATTACAGTCATTGTGAATGGTGTATAAAGGACAATGAGATGTTGAGATTAGTTCATTGTTCATATGTGATGATGAGGGTAACTCCATGGTGGTGAGTACCAAAGTAGTCATAGGTAAAAATTATTCATTTGGGATAGGTTTCATCGTTGTGAAAATTTTCTAAGGATAGTCAAGATGGGGTAGTTTTGAGATACTTGAGATGACTTCATTGATATTATATTACAACTAAGTCGTGTTATGGATGATAATGTTTATTATTGTTATGTGGAAAGGATATGTTTTTTCATGACTATAAAATTGTGAAAAAATTATAATTGTTTCATGTACAATTTCATGAGAGGTAAAAGAGTTGTTTTCTCAATGATGATGGTGTTGTAAAAAAAATTGGCCACTATATCAATTATATAATTTGGTTTTTATCCTAGAATAGTAATTTTTTGAAATTATAAACAATTAATATTTTTGGAAATATTAAATTTAAAATATTTTATTTATTAATATTAATTTATTTATATTATATAATTTAGGGATATCTTTTGTGAGGAGAATCCAAATGATATTCTATATCCAACATTTTGTTTGGAATGAGTGGTTCTTCTTACGTGATGATAAAAATCCTATTGGTGATACTCCTTGGACGAGGCCAATTATTCTTTTTCTTTTTTTTCTCCTTTTCATTTTTCTTATCTTCCATAGTTTCTTTTTAATTAACAAATGGTTTTACTTTTCCATAATTGAGAGCGTGGAGGTAGAGGTATAAAAGAAGATCTATTCCACCACGGACCTCAAGAGGCTCCCAATCGTCGTATTCCATAAGAGGAACATTTATGTTAGTGATACTATGGTATATTCCACCCAAATGTAGGATGTAAAAACCTAAGTTTTTGTGAAGGTACCAATCATTGATTTTTTGGTATATGTAAATGGTTTTGACATAATATTAATGCTTTGAAAGGGAATGGAGAATACAAGGGTGTCAAGGGATTGTTTGTATTCTACATCTTTTTTGTAGAAAATAGATGAGACACATGATTAGTAAAAACTATGTAGATCTGGAAATTTTATTATAGAAAAATGTGCAAGGATTCTAAGTTTAGAGTAGAGGGACACATGATTTTCACTAATCATGAGACTCAGATTGCATGTTCTTACTTTTTCAACATTGTTTTTTCCAGAGGATAACACATGTTTGGAGAACGATATTACTAATCATGAACCATTACCATGTGAGTGGGTTATTGAGTGAGTGATGGGTGCACTGTTTGCACACTGTTTGTCCAACCATGTGTCCAGACCATGAAACCTAGTTTTAAATTAGTGAAAATACCATTTTTCCATTTATTTAATTAAGAACGTAAGCCTCCACATTATTTTTCATTCCATATAAATTCCTTCCTCACTCCCACTCATTGAATATTTTATTAATATCCTAGCCTAGTAATTCTATAATTTATTCCTTTCGAAATATGATTTATTAGTCACTCATCTTTTATGATTACCTATAGTGATTTCGTCAGTCCATAGGATCGATATTTTGTCTTCTTATCAATGAAATTATTATTTGTTAGATCATATTCCCCATTTTAAATGTATTAATATATTCATAAATTTTTTCTTGATATAGACAAATAATTATGTTTATACTTGATGAGTGTTATTATATGGACTTAACAGAGGTGGTCTATATATTTTCCATCAATGTATAGTTATTTTTTCAATATTTACCCTGTGTCATGTGCTCGAATTTCTATGTGTAACTTCATAAATTAAATATTACTTAAGTAAAATATTAATGTTATGTTTAAGAAATTTCATGGGACTTTTATATTAGGTTTTATCATGTTGAACTCAATCTAAAAATTTCAAGGGGTTGGTACATCCCTTTTACCATGACTATCCAACCCTTAGGGTGTTTTGAGATCACATTACATTTCTCAATGGATTATTATAATAAAATATACTATTAATGGTTGTTAGTAACTTATATAACATTTTTATTTGTATATAAATAGTATGAAATGGATAATAACATGTCATGTAAAATATAATGATGTGATCGATGATATGATTAGTGAAATGATTAAATTAAAAGATTTGTGAAATAGTGAATGAATTGATTGTGATGACAATATGATTTGTGGTGTGGCACTGACAATGCACTTGGATGCTTTGGACATTATTACTCAAAGGATCTAGATCACTTGGATGCCATGTACATTTCTATAAAATGTATTTAAAGACATATAATGATTCCATGGGAATTGTTTTACATAGAATTGGTGACATATCAGGATGATATGGAAATTTAAAATTCTTCTATCCAACATTCTATTGGGTTGTATTCAATGTTTAAAATTTGTGAATTTTTTGTCTTATTAGGATTCCATAGAAAATTATACTCCTTGGTTATGATGAATTGTTAGGGTTTCATTGAAATTGATAATCCTTGGATCTGACGACCTATAAGAATTACTTAGTTATTTATAATCCAAGGATATGACCACCTATTTGGATTCCTTGGACATGTCGAGTACTTGGATTTGATGAAAATTAGGATTATATTGACATTTATAATCCATATATCTTACAATTCATTAGAATTACATTGAAATCTCTACCCATTGGATTTGACCAATTAGGATTAGTTGGAAATTTATACTCCTTAGATTCAAGCATGTGTAGATATGATACTTTATTACACTACATATTCCATTTAAGGATGATTAACATGATTTATAGATATCCCATATGATTATGATACATGATCACAATATCCTTGAAATATTGAACAATATCACTTCTACTTTTATACCATTCATTCTATTTTATTTTCACAAATCTTCATATTATATATAAGGAATTTATTTTTCATATACATCATTGGTTGTGGTCTATTGATGAATATCTCGCACCATGTTTTGGATGTCATTGGTTACCCGTACTGACATAATGGATGTATGTAGGGAATGTGAAAATTATTTTCTTGATAGATCATGATTATTAATGGCATAGGTGTAGGGGGTCACTATTTTAATCCACAACTTGTGATGCTATTTGGGGACTATTTCATTTTGCCTTTTTATTAATTTGAAACATTTGTTGTACGTGATGCATGTTTACATGTATTTCAGGACATTTTTATAGCTCCACGACATATAACAAAAAATTATATGATTCCAACTTGGAATTGGTAATTATTATTATTGTTGGTTTGGACAATTTACCTTCTACTACAAGTTTATATAATTCTTCCCCCCTTTTTCATTTATGATGCTACGGTGTTACTCTATCCATGAATTTAACATCTTTCCATTGTACCATCATATACCTTCACAGCTATTTTGAAACCTCTTTCTTATATGGTGGTTATATTGAGGACTTTTCCCCCCCAGATCATAGAACCATTTAGTGCTATAGGTTCGGGATATTAAATGGATGTATTGTAGATGTTCATTTTCATATTTATTATAATTTATGAATATTATATTGGATAATTTGAATGTGTTGTAGTTTTTGAATTATGTTTTCCGGGGTTTTTCTAACAAACATATAGGGAAAAGATAAATTACCTATGATGGGATATTATATTCTTCTTTATTCTTAATATAGTTGATATGACATCATAGTTGGGTGATGAACATAATTATTTATGTTCCATATGATTACATATTTTTACCCAAGTTCTAGTATGGCATAAAAATATTGCATTATGAAACATCATATTCAATTTAGGAATTAAATGTCTTGAATTATACCATTTTTCACAGTTATATGCTGATTGAATTTCTTGTATCATGTTTTTAATCCTTTATTGCTATGTACATGAATGTTTACGAAAATTTCATAAAGGGACTTGACAAATTAGTGGTTTGGATTAAATCTCCTCCAAAAATCAATTCATATGGTGTATCGTTTATTATAAATTGTAGGTTGTGATCCATATAGTTCAACCATTTAAATGTAATTTCAATATAAATGTGAATGGAGTTTGATTATATTGAATTTTAAATTTAAATAGTAATCATGAAATATGATATCCAATTATAATTTTAAGGGGTTTTTCCTCTGTATGTTCATATTTCCCCCCTATATAATATGATTTTTCACATTTATAAAAGAACACGAGCCTTACCCAACCATAGTACTGGGCAATATGAAGTATCTCTAATGTTTAATGATATTTAAGACAACCTGAAATGGATTTGGGAGGAGGTAGAGGGGTGTGACTCATAAATATGAAGGATTTTGCATGTACTAATTTTATTCCTTTGATATTTTCATTATAAATTTTTTTGTTAGGAGTGTTCATGGAATTTTTTGAGATATTCTACCGTAATGAACATCAATTGGGTGCATATAGTATGGTAAATAACATATTCAGGAGGTTTTTGTCCATAGGCCACTGGTAAACTCTTTTATAATTCTAATTGAATCATCGACTGTTATACTTGATGTGGGTATTTATCCTATGTTTCTATATAGTTTCCTTCTCATTATATAGACTATTATGTGATCCCCATTACCTTCTTAGACAATGAAGAGTAAATTTGTGAGTTCCACAATTAGAATCCACCAGCAATTTTTGGGGATATAGGACCAGAAGATACAGAGTCATGGATAGTGGCCACGATATCGATTTTTTAGAATCTTGAGACAACCCTTGAGAAGAGAGTGGTGATTTATTCACATACATATCATGATTCTTACATGAAAAGGTGTGATCTCATTCATCATACAGAATGTTATCGAGATATTTCCTAGAGTTTTTTTCATATGGATTAATATGATTTTTTCTACACCAAGACATTGAGGGATGATAGAGAAAGAGAGTTTATGCACTTAGAGTAAGGAACATTATCGGTCATGTATTGATCTTCTCTTTTAATGAATCTCTAGTTTTTTGTGAATATTTTCTTGTTGATTCATTATCAAAAGCTATTAAATTAAATTATTTTCTCAATTATGGACTATGACATATGGTTAATTTAATTTGGATTGAATCTAATGATAAAATATTGAATCAGATCGTGATTAATGAGTGCAATCTATTGGAAAATGGGGGTGCATAGTGGTGGAACCAAGCCCTTTCCCCAGTAAGAAAGGGAGTCTAGTTTTTTTTTCAATCCTAAGTATGATGATTTAAGAGTTATACATGAATGTGATCATACATTACAAGAAGACTATAATATTTAAGGTAACATAATTTCCTACTATTTTCCATATTTTCAGGCTAACACTAATGGGGATGGGGTGAGCTTCATGAAAATTAGTTTATCAAAATTTAATTTTTAAAAATATGTTACAGAATGTGTTTCACTATTATTGGGTTATTATGTAGAATGTGTTTCAAAAATAGTTCAGTTTCTCAATAGTCTGGAGCATCACAATTGTAGGATGAGAAATGGTACATCTCTTTGAATATGTGAAGTGGAGAATCAGTAATGGGTGAAGGTTTGATGGTATATCTACATAAATATGTTAATTTACATGAATGGGATAGATTCTAATGGAGTTTTCTGAATGATGGATATCTATGGACAATAATTTTATGTTTTAGACAAAATCTAATGGAGGCATGGGATCACCGTGAAAGACTAAAAAATAAATAACCTACTACCCCCACATAATTTGACATGAAAACTAATAGGATTAAAGGTCGAATCACTATGAAATATCAATGTATGAGTGCATCACAAATAATGTATTCAATATGACCTGGATCATTTGAAAATGAATGTCTAATTCTTGAAAAATTATTACGTATCCCGAAAAAAAGAGTTTGACGATTACTAGTCCTTCTGTGATGACTTATTGTTTCATAAAGGTAGCGCCATTCATGAAGGATGTGTCCTTCTTGAAAGAGATTCACATAAACTAGTTTTGAGCCTCTATTTTATGTGAATGGGTTTTTAATGTGTATTAAATCAAGAATAATGTGCATCTAGAGTTTCATAATAGTCATAGACCAATAAATAAATTCCAATCTACGGAAGTGACCTTCATGAAATTAAACTGAGAAATAATTAACCCAAAGTATTGATCTAGTGGGAGTCTATAGAATTATTCTAAGGGATGTAGTGTTTTATCCCTAAAATAGTGTATTAGAAGAGTTCCTGGAATACAATTACTATGTTAGAACATATGTATTACATAACTAGTGATGCTTTGTGGAAGTAGGTATGACCAGAACATCCTCGGTGTATGATTCATGGACTTCCCCTTAGTGGTGAACCATGTACCAATATTGTTTTGTCTCTCTTCATATGGTTATTTGATTACTACATGATTCTACCATACAGGTTAATCATGTTCATACCAACATGGGAACAAGATTCATCACATAAAAAAATATAATACCCTAATTCACCCATCTCATCCCATGGTATTCTGGGGTCCTACATAATGAAGGATTGTTCTTCTTCGTGACCTAGTGGCATAGTGTAAGGTTTCCAAAAGTTTTGTTTTCGAACCACTCATATGGGTAGTACCATCTTTAGAAGAAGCGATGGTAGTTGTTATTTATATCACAAGTGTTGGAGTCAAGGACACAAGAAGAGATTGATTTATAAGAAACTAACTATGTAACGATTGTGTGGAATGATGGATCAACTAAAAAGGGTTATTAGGACCATTCATCTAGCATCCAGTGAGAGAGGTTCTTCGATGACTCCATGACCAAGAACATGGTAAGAAGTTTCTCATCAGGGAGGGAGCTATAGTGTGATTAGGACATCAGCCTAGTCGGCTTTCATGACTAAAGCAGCCATATACATGAGTGAAATTTCCTACTGGGTGGACCTTCATTGGATAGTTAGGATATATCTCATGTTTGTAGATCATGCCAGATGTATACATTGAATTTCACACTTGAATAGTAGTGTGAAAAAACATATATATTTAGAGGTACAATTCTAGTTACATCTATGTTAGATTCTATAATTCCATATATATGTGAATCTCATTCCTTCATATATGTTCTTATTATGGAGATCCTTGTAATATATGTTAAACTTTCCCATGGAATGATGACACTCGACACTCCATTCAGGATTTGATCGAAGAGTTTTCACTACTTCGGGGAGTTCACCCTTGAGATTGGTGGGTGTCACTCTCCATGTGACATATTTTTCCACAAGATGTAAGAGTATCACTTCATTACTGGATTGGAATAGTTAATTCATAGATGTTATTACATATACTAATATTGATAATGGGTTACTTTCACATCACCATAGGGAACATTTTTTTATTCCCAAGAGTAAATTTGGTATCCGCGAATGTAGTGATCTCCCCATGAATCATGGGCTGGGTGGGATAACATTTCATATGTCTATCTAATATCTTGATGATCAAGGAACATGATATGTACATTTTCAACATTTTGTTGATCGTTTCAAGGATATATTCTCAGAAGAAAATTCAAGACTACCACTTGAGAGAGCAGTATAGATTTTCATTGAGTTCATTCTTGGTGCTACATCTATAATGATTACTCCTAATATAATAGAATATATGGTGTTTCAGGAGACCAAGAGGTTTCTATATGACATGAATGAAACCTTTTTTATTAGAAAAATTACATATCCATGGGGTTTTCAATATTTATCACTAAAAAGAAGGATTGAACCCTTTAATTATGTGTGAATTATCAGAAATTCAACTATTTTACGGTTATGAATCTGTATCATTTTCGTCAAATAGATGATCTTTTTTACCAGATCTCAGGTGCTATATTATTCTAGAATATTCAGCTGATATTGGGTCATCATTAGGTTCATGTATGTTATTCAAAAATACCATTTACAAAATTCTATTGTATGTATGGTCTTTATTAGTATATTGTTATGTTGTTCGATCTCATAAACATGAAAAAAGGTTCCATGGAGCAGATGAATCTGGTTTTCCAACCATAATGAGGTTCATTTGATGACACATTCATGGATGATATCATGTTGTATTTCAATACACGACTCAGATATGAAAAACATCATGATATCATATTGGATAAACAATGATAGAATCAGTTATATTTTAAACATTCAAAGTTCCACTTATGGATGGATAAGATTCATTTCCATAGACATATTAACTCAGATACAAGAGTAATAGTTTACCTAGAGAATGATATATATATATATATATATATATATACAGTTTCATATGATAATCTTGAGGATAAAATTGATTTATAGGTATTCATTTGGATATCTGGTTATTTTGCGTTCTTCGTTCATGACATCTCACACCTATAGTACCTCATCTAGGCTTTACTAGGAAGGGTGATGATTCCAGATGATACATAGACTACGAGATAGCCATTAATGATTTGGATGGGATTATGAATTTTGTACTCATCATTATTCTAATAGATATAGGAGGAATCCATAATGTATATTGTGAGGAATTCGGTATTGGGCGAGGGGATGCAATGATGTATGATGAGTGAGTCTTGGAATACATGTCTCATCAATTGAATCCACATGAGAGGAAGTACATAACACATGATCTCCTATGGGATTTAGTTATTCATGTCATTAACTATTTTAGAAATTATACAATGGGAGTGTTTTCTGTGGTGTACCTTGAAAAAAAATCTTCAAGTACATATTTATACATTGTTACATCAACCCTAGGAAATGTTGGTTTGATAAATACCTATATTGTTTTGATTTCGATCATTCTAATATTCCTAGGGGACATAATTCATTTACCAAGGATTTTACTTGGATTATAAAGACATGGGAAATTCATGAGGATATTAGATAATGGGGGCTTGAGGCCTTCTTTTTAGAGATTTCACTTGAAAGTGTATGATTTAACAAGATGACATCTCTCTCATTCTTGGAAGTGACATCCCCTCCTATGGATTTTATGAGGATGATAAACTTATCAGATTCATGGGGCTTTCATCTAGAATGGAGTGTGTCTATTGAGGACCCACCCCTAGTGAGACTATTGGAGATGATGAAATTCTCTATATATGTGGGAATATCTGGGTTCTAGTAGAATATTTTGAGGAGTTGATGTTATAATTTCATTCATAGTCATGTGAATCACATTCTGAAAAAACCAATAAGTATTGATATATATGTTTACAATATTGGTGGTCTAGTATGAAAAAAATGGATAGCTGGGTTAATTACATTGTGTTCCACCTATCAGTAAGTGAAGGATATAAAATTACCAATCAGAACAACTATTACAACCATTGTCTTGTCTTCTGCAGAAATTGAATGACGTCAGAATGTATTTCATGATAGGTTTTTGTATATCGCCTTGAGGTAATGATAGGGTTTTAGTATTTTTTTGAAGTGATGATGATGTTCAACCACTTTTTACGTATTCAAGGGACCTTATAAGGGGATGATATATTGAGGTTATGTGTCCAGGATATTGTACACCTACATAGATCCCCATGTTCTATCATATCAGATATAGATTAATTTTTATCATTTTATTTCATTTAGGGGTTGAATAAGGCCTTCCATATATTGGGGCAGTTGAGCACGCCCTATCAACCTCAAAAATATAATCATAAAAATCATGTGATTGAGATGTAAGTGTATATTATCTATTTATGTTTCCATGATTTTGGTGGTTATTAAGAGAACAATGTACCCCTTATTGAGTACTTTTATAATGACATATTTTAGGCTACAATCCAGATGGATCCTAATAGGGCTTTAAATGGTAGGCCAGGATGATCAAATCTATATGGTTTGGTGGTAGGGGATGTAGCACTACTATGCCCATGTCTCATTCAATATAATATTGAGATGGTGTAGATTATGGGGAATAGAATGATGACTGATCACTCTAGGAACTAGTAATATGAAAAATAATATTGAAAAAATATTAGTTAAAGTTGGGGAGTTAGATTTGATTAATATTTTCGCCTAGAATGGTGTATAGACAGATTCTGAAATAAGGGATGTTATCACCTCCTTACATTGAGTCCCTAGAGATTATAGAGAGATTTGATCTTGTAGACTATTGTGTATAAATACCTCATTGGTATCTTGCCACACATGACCACTTCCATGTATAACAGATTTGATGAAATCATTCAAATCAATTTCATATTCCTTATCCGTTTGAGGTTTCATTTGATGTAGATGTATCCATCAAAGATAATCTAGTTAGAAATTCTGATTGTAGCATAATGGATTGTAGTGGAAGGATAGTTAATTTATTGTGGGTGTTATAGTGTAATGGTGAGTAAAAGATGTGAACTAGGTGATAAAATATAACATATGTTCCAAGTGGATAATGATTTTTTTTCTGATGGTTCATTACAACCCACAAAAAGACAACTCATGGATTATTTTATTCAAGGATGTTAGGTTTTGAGGAACTAATTTTTTAAAGTTATGGATAATTTTTCTTCCAATTTCATGACATGGTTTTGAACTAATATGAATTCATAGTAACGATATGGATAATACTAGGGCATTCATTGCTTGTTCAGATCCGAGAGACCCACATTCTAAAGAAAAAATTTGGGATGCAAGGTTTTAAGAATCCATTCAACCCAATATGAAATCTTAAAGTAGGCCTTATAGGTTGTCTTGGTTTATATCCTAGATCTGAAAAAAAATTTCATAACCATGAGACCCAAGATGCACAAATTAGATGGTTATATATAATTTTTTGTTGAGGTAAAACACATGGTAATGGAGAGATTTTCTACCATGATCTATGTTTGTGTGGGTGTGGGGGGTGATGATGTTTTTGGTACATAGTTGTGTGTGGTTTCACTAACCATATAACAAAACCATGTGACCATAATTTAAGGGAGTGAAAAAATATTTTCCCATGGTTCATTGAGAAATATAACCATCATTTTTAGTTCTCATTTCTTCATGTGGCAATCCCCAGTATATCTCTTCGATTATTCTATCAATTCTTAATATATGTTTTGTGATATTTCAAATGTCTAACATAATATTAGATTGGTGTTCATATAATTGGATTTATAGTGGTTAATTATTTATTCCACAAGATTCATTCATTATCTTTATTTATATCAATGTAGTTATTTTGGTGTGATATTAGATTCCTTATTTTTATGATATTCATCTATTTTTTTCTTCTGATATGAACCAAATTATTCTATGAGACTGAGCATATGTTCCTCAAAAAGATTAAGGTATGTGGTCTATAACTTTTAACAATAATTCTAGTTTATTTAGCTTTTTTATTTGTTCCTCATGTATGAAATTCCTTTCATTTCCTCCTAAATATATAAACCCTTAATTTTAATTATAAATTAATGATTGAGACATGTTGCGCCACCCATATATAATGATGGAGGTTGTTTAACTTATCATACACCTCCCATGGGGTGGGTTCTTCCCTTTTTTCCGTTATTATGATACCCTTGGGGTGTGTGGAGATCACATTTCATTTTTGGAAATTTAATATTGTTATAAAGTTGTTTATAAATACTTTTTGTTACTTTATTTAACACATTAATAATATAATAATGGTTGGAAATTGATAATGCATTTTCTTGTATATGATTATTAATGGTTTAATGAAATAGCTAGTGACATGGATAATGAAATTATTTTTGAAATGTTGAATAAATTGATTATGATGAGAACATGAATCATCGTATGGAAAATGCAACCCACTTGGATGCTTTGGGAATTTCTAATACAAGGATCTATCTCACATGGATGCCTTGGAAATTTATACACCATAGATATGACTACTTATTTATATTCCCAATGAATTTCTACTCCATGGATCCAAGGACATACTAGGATTCAATAGAAATTTAAACTCCATGGATCTGAAGACCTATATGATGCCTTGGAAATTTATACTCATTGGGTCTGACAACCTATTAGGATTTCATGTACATTTCAAATTCATGGATTTGATGACTTATTATGATTACATGGACAATTCTACTCCATTTATTTTATGGTCTTTTAGGATCCAGTGGAAATTTGAAATACTTGGATCTGAATTTATATTCTGGGGAAATTTATAATCCATGATTCCCAATTACTTATAATGTTTTGATGATCATTTCTATGCCTTGGATCTAATGGAAAATTAATCTACCATTGACATTTCTAATCCTTGGCCCCGACCAACAATAATTCCATGGAAATTTCAACTCAATTGATCATAGACAATGTTGATATGATACATAACAAAATTTCAATGTCCCATGAAGATTCATACCATTCATTAAATATATCCATTATGATCATAATTCATGGTCATGATGATCCATGAAAGACTGTATAGTACAATTATACTTTTATTACATTGATTATGTTATATATGAACACTACTTCATATTATATGCATAGAGTGGATTTTGTTTTAAACATATTTTTCTTTCCTATGAAGTTATATCTCACATATTTTTTACGCCAATGTTGGGTTCCGAGAGAGTCTTCATGGATGCACATTAACATAGTGTCACAATTCTTCCAGACATTTCTTGATTGATTATGTAACAGGAGTCGGGGAGCACTTGACCGATCTATTGATATTCATTCTAACTAGAGATAGTTTAATTTGACCTTTTTCACTATTTATACATGTATTAAAATGTATTCCAATATCCATGTGTTTCATGAATTTTGTATGGATCCATGACAGACACATCATTTATCATATTATTTTTCCTTGAATTTGGTTATTATTATTATTGTATTGATGATTAAATTTTGTTCTTAGTTGATATTATGCTTCCATAATTTTAATATTTTTTGATACCTCTATGATAATATCAACATGAGGGTATATTATATCATCAATAAAATCATATACCATCACATATAGCTAGAAAACTCTGGTGTACAGGGAGGAACACTTGAGGTATTGTGACCAACGATCATGGAGAATTGTTTTGTGGCAACTTATCTGGGATTATAAAATGTCCATTTTTATGTTTATAATTCAAATTAAAATAGATTTACCATTTAAATTTTTGAAGAAAATTTATGGTTTATAAGTACACAATGAGTGTAGATCGATAATTAAATGGGTAAAATAGAATATTTTTACCGATTAAAATGGTTTCCTATTTATAAAATGACAATCACCTGACATGTGGTTCCATTAACACACATCCTTTTTTCTTTTTATTTGAGGAAGCTAACATTTTGGAAAGTAAAAAACATGTTTTTTGAGTACAATCCATGTAGTGGTATGTGAAAATTTACATTTATTTGTCGTATAGTACATCGGTAGAAATGTTTTTTATGTTATAATCCATGTACTTTGAGTTCACACTATGTAGTTGTACAAAGACATGTAGTCATGGTACATTGGAATACCACTCATATAAGGGGAATGTGGTCATGTAGTTAGTACATTTAATGACCCATGGTGAGTCGATTCCATCATGTATTTCATGACCAAACCCTATCTATTCCCTGTCCAAGTAGTAGTACATGGAGAGACCCCATGTGAGCTAGGTTGTGATGAATTTTGACAGACATGTAGGATGTTTTTCAGTACACATCCTATACATTCAGTACACAGTATGTACTAGCCTAGTGTCACCATTTATAGGATTATTAATTTTTTTAAACCTCGGCGTTAGAAATGGACATATAATTTGGCCATATTATAATTTTCTCATATATGATGATGGTAGAACCTTTGGTGTGATTGATGAATCCTAAGAGGAATTTTAGGAAAAATGAAATTTAATGGAGATGTTCTTCCTCCAGTAATAAAATATTGTTATCATTGTATAGTGAGACCTTAATCTGAGATGGCCAGTGATACATATCCCCTTACCATGGTTTATATATAATATTCCTTTAAGATGTATCACATTCATGTTGTTCCATTCCTTCCATGGAGACTGTGATATTAGTTTATTCTGATTATCTTACATAGGATTCCACCTATAACATCCCTTCCATGAAACCAATTCAATGGTTCCATAATACAACCTTTCACCTTGCCAAGCATGTGCTTCTAATTATATTTGAGGATTCCCAATGGAGGGAAGATTTCAATAATTCAGTATTAGGGAGACTATACCCTAATAATGTGAGCATCATAGTAATATAACATAATAAATCTATGGGATATATAACTACTATATATAAAATTAGGTTGAAATATAATGATTGACACTCAATATTTAATGGAAGAGTATACATGGGTGTCTATATGTTGAAAAAATTTACATGTAGCAGTAATAAAATTGGAAAATAATAAACCATAATAATAATAATAAATGATAAAATCATAAAAAGGTATATCTAAGAGAATATTGTGATTTGGATTCACCATATTGACATAATATCTCATGTACAATGAAATAGCTCATGTATAATCTATAAAACCAAACCTGCAACTATGGGTTCTTTTCATGTACCCTAGTGAAATGGAACCCCAAAGAGGATGTGAGATGAACTCCATTTTCCCCAACCAACAGTGTCTAATTGAATCCATTCTATTAGTATAAAATATTTCAATGTTTAGTAATCTCAATAAGGTAGAAAATAATTATTGTAACATTCTTAGAACATGTTATGTAAGGACACCATGATAACCATACCTTCCTCAACCTAAGTCAAAATATTTATTTTCCTCCCAACAAGTATATATATAATCATATACATAAACATATATAGGCGTAGATATTTATCCCTCGGGGTAGATCGAACGTTTAAAACCAAGACATCCATGTAATAAAAATGGTGATGGTAATATTGTTGTACTAGGAAACATATATACAATACTAAGAATCCAAAAATGAGTGACTCTAAAGCTAAGGAAAATTTCTATGTAGTCACATATATCTGAACAAAAGAAAATTAAATGGCTGAGAAACATTGGTATATAAAAATGGAGTCCCAATATACTAATCCTCAAAATAAGATACTTGTAGATATATGTATTAACAAGCACGATATATTTCATTTTTCTAATGAGCCCATCGATGGTGTTTCGTGATGAGGAAAACTAAGTATCGCTCCAAACTTCCATTTTACTAATGAGTTAATCCATGTCATTCTATAAATTGGAACACAAATTATCACTCAAAGATTGATAAAAATCATCTAGCCTAGGATCCTGTCTATGGTGCAACACCCCAAGGTTCCACAGTATGTTTCCCATTGGATAATGCAGTAGCTTGCGTTGTACGCAACGTAGAGTTTTAACACACCACGACAAATGAAAAAGGCCATTATAAATATTAATACCTAATTTTTGAAATTGTATAAATTTTATCTTTCATAATGGACTTCATTTTTCGATTTGTAATATCAAAATTAGCTTAGGGTGAATTTTTTTTATTTTTCTGAAAACTTTCAATTTTTAATGAATAGTGAAAAACAATGCATTATTGTTTAAAACAAATATTTTATTTAAATAATAAATTATTTTATATAAAATTATTTTAGGTCAAAATAGATATATAATACCTATATAATATCAATGTAATTCATTGGAGTCATTTTATAATAAGTTTTGATATATAATAATTTTATTGATCTTTTTACCGTCATTTACCCACCTCCAATCAGCATTTGAAAATTTGTATAAAACATAATTTTACCATTTAAGTGAATTGAATTTAAAAAATCTGAGAGACACGGTTGATATCTGTAAGTAAAATTTGGTTCAATAAGATTAATATTATTTTTGGTGAATATTAATTTTTAACTTTTATTTACCACAGTTAAAAGTAAATAGGGTAATTAAAGGTTAAAATTATACAATATTTACCCTAACACATGTCCTAATTCTATCAGATATGTTTAATTAGACCCAAAAAACATTTGGAATAAAATATGATCGTTTTGGTCAACATGGATTAGATTAGTAAATTTATTAGTATTTAATATAAAGAAGAGTTAAAAGTGTTAAACTCATGTTTTGATAACTAAAAATTATTAATATTGGGTTATAGATAAGAAAAATTGGACTCTAAATATTAATTAGAAAGATAAAAATATTTACTACATAATTGTATTTTATTTATAATTTTTATACATTAAGTAATTAAATTTATTTATGACACAATGATGTTGTAGTAATTACCTTATTAATGAAATATTATAATAATTATTATTATAAATATCCAAATGAATCTAATATGAGACTTTTGATTAATAAAAATAATTTTTAAGGTTAATATGACCTTTTATGGTTGACTAAATGAATTTTTTTTGATGTAATGATGCTGTTATGACTTTAACAAAAACAAAATTCCAAATAGTGTCAAAATTGACCTAAAAGAGTTATTAAAACAAATATTATATTATTAATTGATAAAATATTCATAAAACTCTAAAGATCAGAAAATGGACTTATATAATTATAGGTATATCATTAATGAACCACTTGGGATTCTCTTGTCATTTTATAGTTAGTCTATTAACTATATATCATAATAATACAAAAATACATGGTAAAAGCTAATATATTCAACTAAGAGTTAAATTTAAACGATAAGGTTAATATGTTGACCCAAACTTCTCTAAAACCTAAAGGTTGAGTGGGTTGCAACCCATACCCACCTTGGTATCAAAATAAATCATTTTTATTCCATTAGAAACCGAAAATGATTTTATTATAAAATAATATTTCAATCTTTTCCTAAGGTTCCTCTCACCTCTCTTATAAAAGGGAACATCACCTTCTCTCAAAATAAAACCTCCAAAGACATTTTGATCAGAAAAAACTGGCCCAAATATCCTCCCAACATCCCTCAATTCAACCTAGATGCATTATTTTGATTAGAAAACTAGAATAAGGATCCCTTTTGATCTAATGAAATGGAAGAACCCGAAGAAGATGTAAATATTTCATCACCTCTTTCAAGTTCTTTTCTTATTCCACTTCCTCTTTCTTTTTTGTTTCCATTGTAAAATAATGAAACAGGTATCTTATACATTATTTGATGTCTTTATAAAAATGGTATAACCATATTCATTATTCTATCCATCACATGAATGACAAAGTCACCATACGTGCATATATACGTCTTACCGTCTCCACGTCGTGGTGTAGTTGTTATTCAAGACATTATTATCTGTATGTGTATAATAATGGTATATAATTGATGTACATAATAAATATAACAGGTTAATTATTATATATAAATGATATAAAATCTATTTACATATGATTTCAAATCAAAATAATGATATTTTCTCTCGTGCATACGTACGGATTACCACCTCCACGAACAAGATGAGATTCACTTCCACATCATAACAATTCAAGAATAATTTTCATTTGATGTTTAAAAATAATTTTTAAAGAACATAATATAATTATGGATATGAATCAAATATATCCTATCCATAACAAACATATCTTACGCAAAAAACATATTTAAGTAAAATGAAACTATTAAAACCCGAAATTACGATTACACTAAAATATTATTAACAAAAAAAAATTAGAAGTTCATATAAGATATCATATCCATGTATATAGTTCCTATATAATTTAATAAAATTGATTTAAATACTATATAGGAGGTTAACGTACCCTAGACCAAGGAAAGGTACAAGGTAAGGGTTATTTTTACAATCTGTTTGTTATCTGAGGAAGTTTTTACGTAAATATGTAATGGGACCTCCTTAGCATCCACATTTGTGTTTCTTAAAAATGTATATCTAAACATTTTTACTATGGGTTAAAGTCATGTATACCCTTGTTTGTCCTTTCATACAATGTTTTGAAAGGAATCTTTCCGTTGTTTTCAAAACAAGGTACTTTATGAACTTTTCAACAAAATTAAGGAAAGAATGTTTTTTAAACTTATACGGTGGGTGCGGCTATTTTCATCCATTATAACACCTTCGAAACTTCCACTACAATATTATAAAAAAAATCCAAAATAAATGTTTACTTTTATAATTATGTTACTTTTAAATGTTTTTAATATAGAAAGAGGTATTTGTTTCAAATAGTATTCATTTAATCTATGTCAACATCCTTTGATGGTTTTTAGACTTGTTTGAAGTTGATCTATTATAATACAAATCATCCATATTTTATTGTAGTTTTTGTGATATTTTTTACTATGGATATGTTATTTTCATAGCATTCATGGTTTATGGATAAAATATTGGCATTTTGTATGTTAGTTTTAATACCAATGTTTATGTTATGTTTCAACCTTTTCATATGAGGAATGAATTTGACTTAATAAGTTATGGTTGGAGCCCTCTACAGCTCCTCGATGCATCGGTAGGACTCATGAGACAAACTAGTGTATTAGAACAAGGCCTTGACAAAATATTATTTGTAGTCTTGGCACGAGGCCTTGACTATGTAGTTATGATGTCCATCATTACAAATTCCATCATTATGAAATTGGCTATTTGATATTACGTATGATTATTCGACTAGTATAATATCCATGTGAATAAGTAAATTGAATTATTTGATTTATATTTTCCATATAATACGGAAGTTTAAGTATAAACGGATTACGTTTTAGTCTTATACATAGCCTTAAATGTCTGTGCTTATTTATGAAAGTTTTCGCTATATTGTTATCCTTATTGAGCATCTGAGCTCACACCGTTCTATGTTTTATTTTTCCTATGATGAGAAGAAGTATTTTATGAATGACCTGTAGGGATATTCTAAAGGATATATGTGTAATAAAATGGGACAAGATGTTTTTGATGTTTTTATTTCAAGATGTAATGTAATACTTATGAATTTAGCTAGTACTTCCAAGGCTAGTAAACTGATCGGACTTTTGGGATTTGATCCCTAGTGATTGTGCCAATATTATGTAATAATACACTGACTCTAGGTAACTGGGATCAGGCCATTACATTCGGTATTAGATAATGTTTAGTACAAACTTTTGAATCTAGATTTAGATAAACTTTGATTACATATCATTAACCACTGTAGACTTTGATGATTAGTGTAGAATAACAACCTAGAATATTTCTAATGTAGAGATTTTGGGTATTTTCAAAGAAATATATTCTCGTCTCAATATGAGTAGTTAGATGTGGATATGGCATAGATGTACCTAGGGGTAAAACCTGAAATCACCACTTTGAGCTAGACTCAAATGGGATCTAGTGCACGACAACGGGCCTTGCTGCACTCGTGGTTACAACACTCCTGGGGGATATGCTTAAGATAATTCACATTTTCTTTACAAACCATAATGCATGATTTATTAGTATATACTTCCAAGAAGATATTTTTTTATGATTATGGATTATATCCATAAAATGTTCAATCTAAGATAAGTTTTTTACGATTTTGGAATTATGTATATCGATTCATAAACTAATATAGTGTATTCCATTGTTTAGAGATAGAGCCTAGTGGAAGGAATGGAAATCGTATCAAGTCATGTAATCCATGTAGGTATTTCCCTCCTACTCAAGATAATTATAGTGGAGCTTGTGATGCAATAGGTTCTTATCAGCTTATCATGATATTGGGACAACTCACTCATGTTATGAATGAAAACATTTCTCTTATGGACCCTGATCTACAATGCAGAGGATCAATGTTAGAGTGCTTCATGAAGAAACAACCCCAAAAATCCAATAGCACTGAAAATCCATTTGTAGATGAGCAATGTATATGTTCCTTAGAGAAAATATTTGATGCTTTATGGATTAGAAAAAGGGAAAAAGTTTTCATGGATGTTTATCGCCTCTCAGGAGATGCAGATCAATGGTGGTCATTGATTTAAAATAGGAAGGAAGATAAGGAAGTATCAAATATTGAATGGAGGGAGTTTAAAGATATTTTCTTATAAAACTACTTTCCTCGTGACCATCGAGAGGATATGGAAATACAATTTCAGATTCATAGGAAAAAAGAGGATGAGAATGTCACATAATATGAGGCTAACATTACAAGGTTAGCAAGGCATGCTGCAGATTATATTTGTAACCCAATGAGTATGATTGATCAATTCTTCGATGGGATAAAACAATTTCTCCATCGAGCATTAGTCTCATAATCCTTCTCATCATACAAATATAATGTCTCATGTGCTATCAAGATAGAAAAAGACTTCACTATGTCTTACGACTCTAAAGTAAAGTAGGAGAAAAAGTGATCTAATGAACACTTTCTAAATTGAAATGGAAGAAAGGTAAAAGTTGAATATCCATCATATTGTAAATGTGGGATGAAACACTCTTCTAATTTCTTGAAGGGACTGAGAGTCTGATACAAGTGTGGTTAAAAGGCCACCAAACTCGTTATTTCAAAGTAAAGAGAGAGGTTGTAAATGTTGAATGCTACAATTGTAGAGAAAGCGGTCATTGTGGAAATGAATGTCCTATGAACCAATGAAAATTACCTCATAAAAGGACAGGGGAGTAAGGCCATGATTATGGGATCACTACTGCGGCGGTTGAAGCTTCGAAAGACATGGTGGCCGGTAATTTAATGGTTTCCTCATGTTTAGCCAATGAATTATTTGATTTTGGATCATCACATTGTTTTATATCATCCCATTTTTCTACAAAAATTAGATATTTCCGATTTTATTTAACAAGGGAGTTGTCAGTCAAAACTCTTAAGGGAAGTATCATTGCAACAAAGTTTTGTGAATCAATTCTCATTAGGGAATATAAAGGTTTATTATCTGCTAATCTCATCATCATACCCATGATTGAATTTGATATAATCCTCTAAATGGATTGGCTTTCGGACCATGATGTGAAAATTTATTGTAAGAAGAAAGAGGTTACATTTATCGATGATGATAAAGAGAACGTTATCTTTAGAGAAGAAATGTCACCACCTGATTCTTATCTAGACCCAACCAAGTAGCTCTACTATATTCAATTATTGGGGAGGAAGAGAATGATATAAATGTGGGTGGGGAAAGTAATGTTAAAATAGAGGATGTAAATATTGTGAAAGAATATGTTGATGTGTTTCTAGAGTATTTACATAGACATCCTCCAGAATGAGAAATTGAGCTTTCCATTGATTTAATTCCTTGTTCAAGGCCCATATCGAACACCACTTATAGAATATACATTGTGGAATTAGTGGAACTAAATCAAAAACTAGAAAAATTTAGTAATAAGGTATTTATTCACCCCTAGTGTTTCTCCATGGGGAGCCCATGATATTTTTGTTAAGAAGGAAGATGGATCTATGAGGTTGTTCATTGACTACAGGGATATCAATGCTATAACAATATACAACAAGTATCCCCTACCTCAAATTAATGATCTATTCTACCAACATCATGGAGATAAATATTTTTCAATGATTGACCTATAATCTGGATATCATTAGTTTTTTCTGAAGAAGGAATACATTCTGGAAATAGCATTTCGAACTAGGTATGAGCATTACGAGTTTACAGTAAATCCTTTTGGGATGATTAATACACCCTTTGTTTTCATGGATCTAATGAACAAAGTCCTCGAGGAATATCATGATGACTTTGTAGTGGTATTTATTGATAATATATTGGTATACTCTAAAAGCTACGAATATCTTGAAAATCACTTTCACATTACCTTAAGGACTCCTAGATGAAATGAATTATATGGAATGTTTAGCTAGTGATAATTATGACTGAGGAGATTTATTTCCATGTCCATATTGTCTCTAAGGATGGAATCTCTGTTGATCCTTCTATGTCAAAGGCAATCCAATACTGGCCAGCACCAACAACTATAACTAAGGTACACAGTTTTATTGGTTTAGCAGGTTATTATTGGTGTCTTGTCTAGAATTTTTCCTGTTTGTCTTACCCATTAACTAGGATCACTCATAAAGGGGTTAAATTTGTTTGGTTAAAAGAGTTTGAAGAATTTTTTTTAGAACTTAAGAGATGATTAGTCAATGATCTTATCGTGACTCTACCATCCGAGAATGATGGGTTTGTTATTTATAGAGATGCTTCAAGGAAATGACTTGGTTGTGTCCTTATGAAGAATGATAGAGTTATTGCATATGAATTACGACACCTAAAATTTAATGAAAAAAAACTATCCCCCACATGGTCTTGAGTTGGCAGCTATTATAGTTTCTCTGAAGATATGGAGACACTATTTATATGGTGAAAATGTGAGATTTATACTGATCAAAAGAGTTTGAAGTATATTTTCTCACAAAAAGAACTCTACGTAAGGAAAAGGGGATAGCTTGAACTACTCAAGGATTAGGATTTCACTATACACTACCACACGAGGAAGGAAAATAAGGTGGAATATGATTTGAGAAGAAAGGATCATGGAGTTTTGAAAAATATGAGAGTTGAAAAGGATCCTATATACATGGATATAGTAAAGATGGATATGGGAATAACCATGGAAGGTGAAACATCAATACTTTCTCAAATGGTTTCCAACACATCTTTACTAGAAAGGATAAAAAGTTCTCAAGATGATGATGAGGAATTTCAAAAGAAAATTAAATCTTTGAATGATGGGATATTGATTGAATCCGAATATAAAAATGGGATTTTGAAATTTTGGAAGAGACTTTGTGTTCTAGATAATCCTGATATGAAAAGGGAATTGTTGGATGATTATCGTAGCACCAATTTTTTTATACACCCTATTAGCACTAAGATGTATAATAATTTGAATGAATAGTTTTGATGGGACAACATGAAGAGAGAGATTTCTTATTTTTTGTCGAGATGTATGGTTTTTCAATAAGTGAATGCTGGAAGACAACATCCTAGAGGAGTAATGAAGCCTCTTCCCATACCTATGTATAAATGAGATGACATTACGATAGACTTTTACATGGGACTACCAAATACTCATAATATAAATGATGCAATATGGGTCATTGTTGATCGACTTACCAAGTCAGCACATTTTCTTACTATAAGAGAAGATTTACCACTTGAACGTTTAGCAAGAATATATATTAATTATGTTTTATGTCTTCAGGGAGTACCCCTATCGATTGTTTCTGATCGTGATCCCCATTTTACATCATGATTCTTGAAACGTTTTTAGGAAACCCTGGATATTGAACTTTTTTTGAGCATTGCCTGCCACCCTAAAACTGATGGACAGTCAGAACAGACTATTAAAACCTTTCAAGACATGTTGAGATCTTGTTTACTTGACTTTCAAGGTATGTGGGATCCATATTTACCTCTGGTAGAATTTTCCTATAACAATAGCTTCCATTCAAGTATTCAGATGGAACCATATGAAGCGTTATATGAAAAGAGATGCCGTACACCAACTTGTTGGGATGATGTTGGTGAAAGAAAACTCGTAGACCTAGAACATGTTAAGGAAATGATGGAAAATGTGATGGTTATCAAAACCCACATTAAATAAGCTAAAAGTAGGAAAAAGAGATATGTTGATAACAGATAAAAGGATTTGGAATTTAAGGTAGGATATCATGTTTTCTGGAAGGTATCTCCATGGAAGGGTGTTATACGTTTCAAAAAGTGGGGTAAATTTAGCCCCAGGTAAATCAAACATTACAATATTATATAAAAAATTGGGGCTGTAGCATACCATTTGGAAATGCTGCCAAGTCTCTCCAATGTTAATGATGTGTTCCACGTATCAGTGTTGAGAAAATACATGATAAACCCAACGCATGTACTCAACTATGAATAAATTGAACAGGAACTCGATATGTCTTATTGTGAAGAGCCTGTCCGTATTCTTGATACCATAGAATAAGTGTTGTGAAACCGGACAAGTCGTCTTGTAAAGGTACTATGGAGAAATCATTAGATGGAAGAGGCAACGTGGGAACCCGAGGAACAAATGATAAAGAAAAACCAGAATCTTTTAGTGTAGTAGTATTCTATAAATTTTGAGGAAAAAATTATTTTAAGTAGGGAAGAATGTAACACCCCACGATTCAATGGTACATTTCCCTTTGAATAATGCAGTATCTTGTGTTGTATGCAACTTGGAGTTTTAACACACCACGACCAATGAAACTAGCCGTTATAAATAGTAATACCCACATTTTGAAATTTTATAAATTTTATCATTCAAAATGGACTTCATTTTTGGATTCGGAATAGCAAAATTACCTTAGGGTGAATTTTTTTTATTTTTCTAAAAACATTTGATTTTTTATGAATAGTGAAAAACACTACATTATTGTTTAAAACCGAAAATTTATTTAAATAATTATTTATTTTATTTAAATTTATTTTAGGTCAAAATAGATACATATTACTTACATAATTTCAATGTAATTTATTGAAATCATTTTATAATATGTTTAGATATATAAAAATCTTATTTAACTTTTTACCGTCTTTTACCCACCACCTAAGAGAATTTGAAAATTTGCATAAAACTTAATTTTACCACTTCTGTGAATTGATTTTAAAAAATATTAGAGACAAGATTGATATTGTTAAGTAATATGTGGTTTAATAAGATGAAATTAAATTTTGGTGAATAGTAACTTTTAACTTTTATTTACCACGGTTAAAAGTAAATAGGGTAATTAAAGGTAAAAATGATATTATAATTATCCTAACACATGTCCTAATTCTATTGGATAAGTTTAATTCGACCAAAAACAACATTATCTATAAAATATGATCCTTTTGGTCCACATGGATTTGATTAGGACATTTATTATTATTTAATTTAAAGAATATATAAAAGTGTTAAACTCATGTTTTAATAGAAAAAGCATTTTTAATATATGGTTATACATAATATAAATTCAAGAATAAATATTCATTAGAATGATAAAATGATTTCATATATACTGTTATTTTATTAATAAATTTTAGACAATATATAATAAAATTTATTTATGACACAAATATGATGCAGTAATTACCTTATTAATGAAAGATTAAAATAATTGATATTATAAATATCCAAAGGATTCTAATTTAAGATTCTTGATGAATTAAAATATATTTATAGGTTAATATGACATTTTAGGGTTTATTAAATGAATTTTTTTCGAATTAATAATGTTTTTATGACTTTAACAATAAAAAAATACCAAATAGTATCAAAATTGACATAAAAGAGTTTTTAAAAAAATAATTAAATTATTAATTGATACAATATTCCTAAAATTTTATGGTTCAGCCAAAGGACTTATATAATGATAGTTATATCATTAATGGACATCTTGGGGTTCTCTAGTAAATTTATAATAATATTATAAACCATATAATATAATAATACAGTAATACATGGTTGAAGTTAAACTATTTTACTAAGGGATAAATCTAAATGATATGGTTAATATGGTGACCCAAATCTGTCTAAAACATATTTGTTGAGTGGTGTTTGACCCATCCCTACCTTAGACTCGAAATAAATCATTTTTTAGCCATTAGAAACTGAATATTAATTTATTATAAAATAATATTTCAATCTTTTCCTAAGGTTCCCCTCACCTCTCTTATAAAAGGGAACTTCCCATTCTCTAAAAATAAATCCTCCAAATCCATTTGGCTCAGCCAAACCCTGCCCAAATATCCTACGAAATTACCTCACTTCAACCAAGAGTCCTTAGTTTTATCTGAACACCATCCTATGGATCCCTTTTGATCAAATCAAAAGTAAGAACCCGAAGAAGAGGTAAATATTTCATCACATCTTCTAAGTTCTTTTCTTCATCAACATCCTCTTTAATTGTTGATTCCAATATAAAATAATAACTCCAGTACATTATACATAATTAAATGTTATTATAAAAATTTTACAACCATATTCATTATTCTATCCATCATATGAATGACAAAGTCACCATACGTGCGTACATACGGCTTACCGTCTCCACGTCGTGGTATAGTTGTTATTCAATACATTAATATCTATATGGGTATAATAATGATGTATAATTGATGTAAATAATAAATATAACACATTAATGATTCTTTATACATGATATACCATCTATTTGAAAACAATTTTAAATGAAAAGAATGAGATTGTCGCTCGTGCATACGTACATATTACCGTCTCCACGAACGCGATGAGATTAATTTCCTCATCGTAACCATTCAAGAATAATTTTCATTTTATTATTAAAAATAATATTTAATGAACATAAAATCATTCTATATATTAATGAAATAAATCCTATCCATAACAAACAAGACTTACTTAACAAAATATATAAAGGAAAATGAATCAATTAACACCCAAAACGACAATAATACTAAAATATTATTAACAAGGCAATTTTAGAAGATCATATATGATATCATATTTTTGTATATTTTTCTTTTATAATTTAATAAAAATGAATCAAATATTATACAGGAAGTTAACATACCCCCTACCAAGGAAAATAACAAGGTAATGGTTAATTTCACAATCGCTTTGTTATCCAAGGTTGTTTTTACTTAAAAATCTACTGGGACCTCCTTAGCATCCAAATCTGTGTTTTGTAAAAATGTATTCCCAAAAAAATTTAATATGGGTTAAATTAATTTATACCAGTGTTTGACTTTTTATAAAATGGTTTGAATTTAATCTCTTCGTTGTTTTCCAAACAAAGTAATTGACAACCTTTTGGAAAAAATTAAGGACAGAATTTTTTTAAAACTTATATGGTGGGTGTGGCTATTTTCTGCCGTTATAACACCTTTGAATCTTCCCATACAATATTCTAAGAATTTTTCCAAAATAAATGTTTTCTATTATAATTATGTGACTTTTAAATGGTTTCAAAATAGAATTAGGTATTTGTTTCAAATAGAATTCATTTAATCTATATCAACATCCTTTGATAGATTTTAAAATTGTTTGAAGTTGATCTATTTTGATACAAATATTCCATATTGTATTTAAGGTTTTGTGATATGTTTTACTCTGGATGTGTTATTTTCATACCATTCATGGTTTATGGCTAATGTATTGACATTTCATATGCTAGTTTTAATACGAATATTTATGTTATGTTTCAACATTTTCATACGAGAAATGCATTGGTCTTAGTAAGTGATGGTTGGAGCCCGCTATAGCTCCTTCATGCATCGATAGGTCTCATGAGACAAACTAGTGTCTTGGAACAAGGCCTCGAAAAAATATTATTTTTAGTCTTGGCCCGAGGCCTTGACTATGTGGTTATGATGTCTGACATTATGCATTCTATCATTATGAAATTAGCTATTTGATATTACATGTGATGATTATACTAGTAGAATATCCATATGAATAAGTATGGAATTATTATATTTATATTATACATATTATGCAGAATTTTAAGTTTAAAAGTATTAAGTTTTAGTCTTATACATTTCCTTAAATGTTTATGCTTATTTATGAAAGTTTCTGCTCTATTGTTATCCTTACTGAGCTTCTAAGCTCACCCCTTTCTATGTTTTATTTTTCCCTGGATGAAAAATGTATATTATGACTGACCTATAGGGATAGTCCAAAGGATATAAGTTTGTTCAAAGGGTAAAAAATGTTGTTGATGTTTTTTATTTCATAATGTAATGTAATACTTATGAATGTATCTACTACATCCAAGGATACTAAACTGATCGGAATTTCAGGATTTGATCTCTTGTGATTATGCCAATGTTATGTAATAATGCATAGAATCTAGGAAATTGGGGTCGGGGCATTACATATGGTGTTACAAAAAATTGAAAACCCATGTATCACTCAAGGTGCAATATAATCACATAACCTAGTAGCTAGTCCATTGTGTTCTATAATGAGGATGTCAGTATCACTAATGGTACATATAATATCAAACATCATATGATCTCGTCCAAAGTTTTCTATAATGTGGAACATGAGTATTACTCATCAAGATGTGTAATTCCAATTTTAAATGTTTCTTATTAGTAAATATTGATAGGACTTGGGATTAATCCAATGAAATTTAAAATATGATAAATCATATAATTCCTTATATTAAAATTTCATTTGATAATTTTAATTAAAGTACAATTTAATTAAGAAGGACATTCTCATAAGAATTACATTCATCACAAAAAATTATAGTTAAAGTGGTCAACTCATATATTTATGTTACCTACTATCCAAAATACATAATTTAAATGAATGTTTTTATTAGAGAATATAATAATCCTTATTGGAAGTTTTATTATAAAATGGGGTATGTTTGATGTACTAACTCATTTAATATAATTTAAAGAAATATTACATAAAATGTAATTAAACGTAATTGTGAGAAAATATTATGTAGATATTTTTAAAATGAAAATTTTAAATAACACATATAAATGGTGAGCAGATTTCCTAATAAATCATAGGTCACAACTTACATGTGACATATATTAAAATGGGATGTTTTTTGTTGTTTCATATAACATTTAATGGGTCATTTAAATTGTATAATTAAAATAAAAATATTTTTATTGAATTTGAATTATTAATTTCTCATATTTAGGGAGAATCATTGGAATGATGGTCTCTAGACAACGAATTAGTTTAGAAACATTCATGGTTTTTTTAAAAGAATTAGACATATGAACTAATGATTAAAATGAATCACTCATCTGATATCTTACATTTATTATATATTGAATTATAGAATTTCGTGAATTCATAAAAGGGATGGAAAATATTGTATTAGGGATCACATTGATGTGGAATTTAATATAGCCATAAATACTGATAAAAGATGGTTGTGGATTTCTAGACACACTAATTTCATCCATCACAATAGAAGGCAATAGATTCACATACTAGATGACTGAGATCTTCCATGGGATGTGGAGGAATGGAGGTGCCCATGTAGGGACTCACAGAGTCAGTTGGGGATGAAAAATGTTAAAACACATCAAGGGATAGATGAAAAAATCCATCATTTTATACCATTTTAATGAAGCACATGGTTAGTCTTCATATAATCACTAAACATCTGCTAACCATCCGTATCACACATCACAAAGGACACCCACATATATTTAGTGATAAATATGTTCCAAACTAGTTGTAGAGCTAGTTAGGTGGAACTAAGCATGTGAGGTAAGAACACAGTTTTCCAAACTGTTCTCAGACTATGTAGATCAGTTCATAATTTTTTGATGTTTTCTCACATGTTTGTGGACCCCACTATCTATTGTTTAACAAACAGTATGTCAAACCCCTTAAGGGATGCACATTTTCCCAATGAAGGCTTCATAGTTTAAAAATCCATAAACCATTGTATGTCTCTCCTAGAAAGTATGTTTTAGTTACCAATGCCCCTATGACCCATCTGAACTCCCATGACACCTCTCATGCCTCATCCCCCACCAAAAAATTATAGTCATGAGTGTTAAAATATTCAAGTTTACATTCAAAATATAAATTCATGATATGGGCCATCAACCAAATTAAATGTTCAAACTCCCATGAAATTTTAAACTATTCAAAAACATGAGATGCTATAATCTTCCCACCATATAGCATATATTCCTCAAGAAGAACTACAGAGCATTGAAATGAAACCCGTAAATACTCGAGGAATGAAGTTTCATTAAAATTGTTTTGTTTCATTTCTAATTTCACAATGAACCTCTTAGCACCACTTACAGATTATAGTTCAGAATTTTTTGAAACATTAGAAAAATTCATACTCAAGACTGAACATTGAAATGGTTCATACCTAATTCAATCTATCACATGACATTATCCCAATATTATATCTTTCAACAACTTCCCTATGTTAGTCCCTGCTATATGATCCATCATGAATAATAAATTCTCAGACATAGTACATACATCATTGAAATTGTCTATTTGAGAAAATCATTTTCTTTATAAGAACACTTCCATCACAATTATGAACATGATCAAATGGTTAATTCCCAATCGACATCATTTATCCAGGTCATGATAGCTTTTCCATGAAATATTTTTTTTGGCCCTTTCACTATACTAATCTCATCCCAGCGGAATGAATGATATGGTTTCCCACCGACCATATAAAACTAAACAAGGTAATTCATGTTATGATACTATCAGTTGTATATTTAATGAAAATATTTTCTTATAAATTGATAGTTACGAAAACAGATATTGATTAACTTAAACATGATTACTTTAAGATCACTTATAAAGTGTTCACTAAACCCATTTCCCATTTCTATGAATGACTTTTGCTGAACAAATTTTTTTATCATCGATCCACAGAATAACCACAGGTTTATACTCCATGATTCCCCCTTAGATCATCACACTTCAACTGTATCTTCATATGCCAACCTCATTCTAGGATAACCTTGTAATCAACGTCTCATGTACATGGAGTTCATCTATGTTCGTCTATTCTGAATATTTTACCAGTGATACATCATTAACTATCTGAGACTTACCTATATCAAGAACATTGACAGATCCCAGTAGCATTATTTCACATGGAAATCGAGTCGAGGAATATGATGGCTTTCATAAATCAACCCACGGACTTATTACATGGTAATCCCAATATCACTTAGTATAGTCCATACCACTACGATTATCAATGAAACCCAAGATTCACTCTTAAAAGATTCAATATATCATTCCAAAATTCATTTCATTTTTCCTTTAGGTCAAAATATTACTGATTCTCTCTTAGTATACACAGGAAAATGTAAATATGATGGTACATGATCAACACTAATCCATGATTACACTAAGAGTGTGTAAAATATTACTAATAAGTCTGAAGACATTCCCTCTTGATCAAGTTAAAGAGACTAACATGGTTTTCAAATAAAAAAATTATTACATAAGAATGAATTGTCAAAATACTTCTGGAAAACCACATTATAATGATATCGATTAGTTCGATAGATTCATCATCCTAAACCTACATCAAATACCTCAGTTCCATGTAATTTCATGGTTTATTGAAAATCCTCCACCACATACAAAAACAAAAACAAAGTGTTCATAAATTTTGTATAGAAAACTAACCATTATATTATCATTATACCTTCCAAGAACTAACATTAGTTAGATTCATTACACTCTCTAGGTCACTCATCAACCCCATGAAAAATTATGCATCAAAACAGTATCCAAACCACTATCATGTTTTTATCTCAACTTTCATCTCATAAAATATATAACCCAAACTACTATCTTAAATATATTTTAAAAGAAAAGGTGACCACTCCAAAATGTACTTTTACTATTGTTCTCCATCTTCATGTAAGGACATGATAACATAAAATTTATGGGATTCTCTCCACCTTTAGAATTTCCATTTCATCGTTTACTTAGAATGAGAACTCATCTCTTGGAGCAAGATTTCTACACTACTGAACATGGGATGTGGATGTGGAAAACACAATTTTATAGGGTAATAATTTAAAATATTGGGATATAAGACACATAAATTATAAGTTAGACAAATTTTAGTATAGGCATATGTGTGATTCTATCTCAATCTCACAAATGCACGTTATTATTATTGTGAATATTAGACAAAATTAAACAGATTAGTATTTTTGAAACACCTGATCCTTTTGCAACATTATCCCCGAAAACAAAGATAAATCAACCATCATTATGGATACATGTCATTATACCTTGAAAAGGACATGTGAATTCAATATAACATCTCAAGGATTACCAAATTTCCCCTGAATAGATATGGGGTGTCATAAAATTATGTTAATTTGATAACTACAATGTTTATCAACACGTATTACTCTGATATTTCATCAGCATAGTGGTACACCACTTAAACATATCCATATTCTAGTTGACCCTATTAATCACTATATTTTATGGCCTATAAAAATGATTTAATTTATTATTCATATTACTATATATAATTTTAATCATGGATGATGAAGTACTATGTTTTCCTATCATTAAAAAATAAAAATACTCACATAACCTACTAAGTGGCCTACCATGAACTTGGAATGTCTAACCCATTGAAACCATGCATTATTTGATATCCTTGTCCATAAAAATGGTTAAATTATCAAGAAAACACCATTTGACATTTTGGGTTTCATTCTTCACTAAAAAAGCTACTTCCGAAAAACTGAACCTAAATGACACCTCACATATGAAATCATTGAAAATTATTTATCAACTATTTATGTTATGAGTGTTCTACCAGAAATTGGATATTCTATTAGTTTAGGTCGGAAGTAATTTATCATGAAACTATAATTACTTCAAAATAGATTATTATTCCCTACCACCTATAATTTAGAATCATCCTATAATGTAAGAACTCTATGGAAAACACACACCTCCAATCCAAGGACACTGTTAAAGAAAATTTAACCTACCCTTACATGGGTGTCAAGTTAGGAACACCATTAAGGGTTCATTTAAGTTAGTATGTGATAAAAAATTTGAGAAATAAATGTACCAAACATAATGAAATTATACATGGTACATTATTTAGCTAACACCATACGTATCATAGGCAAGTAATTTAAAACATCCTTTCATGAAATATTATTTAGATAGCATCGTATGACAATTGAGAAGTTTATATTATATATTATATTCTTCTATTTTATTTACACTCTTATATTTTTACAATTGGAATTAGTTAAATATAATTTTAATATGATACTATAGAGTAAAATAACCTTATGTATGTTATTTTCATTTTAATTAACTAAATACTTGGATAATAATATGATCCAAAATCCCCACATGGTCTATATCAGTTTAAAAGTATCAGGTTAGAAAGATGTCACCATAAAAATATATTTAGCACAATATATGTGGTTTCCAAAACATTAAATGACCCTCCTGGTATAAAATGTGTATACTTTGATAGGGTTATGTAGTGAAGCATAAAATAAATAAAGGTGACCAAAAAGTTTCCCATCATGGAAAATTGGGTCCATTAAGTATAACATAAACACATTTATCTTATATATGATATTTGAAAACCCGGTAGTTGGTTCATTTGATTAGAATTAGGCACCATGATAGACCTATAATGGTCGACTCACATCTATCTCATAACTAGAATAGTTTATGAAAAACCATCATGGATTGAACTAGGCATATAACATATCATTAATTACATTATTTTAGGTTATAGTTTAAAAAATCTCTATTTATTTTATGGTAATGGTAGATGAATCACTATTATAAAATGAAAATGGTAGAATACATAATTATTATAAATTAAAAGTAATGTAACTGAAACTTTTCATTTATAATTGTTCAACAATAAGAATTTCCACTCCCAAATTATTAAGGCCTATACACATTATAAATTGAATTATTGAAAAACATTTAATTGTAACCTGTCATGTTTTAGTCTATGTAAGAATTTAACCATGACTAACACATTTCATAAATGGAATTAAAAATTAATACCACCATAATCATGTGCGAGGAAAAATCTTTTAGGTTGATGTCGACAACTTATTTAAACATCCATATACAACAACTATGTCAAGATGGTGTATCTAATCTCAATAAATAAATGTTAATAGAGAAATTTATCACTTAACATGTAATACAATAAACCCTGTTATATAATCATCTGAATATGTAATACAGTTAATAATGATAAATAATCCCATGATCATTTTATATAGTCAAATAATATATCTAATATCAGACCATCTCGGAATGAATCATGAATTTAAGTGAATATGGAGGGAATTAAAATATATATGGTCCTATAATGATTCATTTAATGAGGATTCCTTACATTATAGAGAATTGAAAAATATCATAATATCATAAATCAGTATACAGTAGAAGTTATATTAATCATTCAAGGTGATAAAATAATCAACTCTAATAATGAACAACAACAACAATTGTCCCATCCCTAACTATAAGGTATTTTCCATGTACATGATGTTATAACTCCTAGACATGTTAATATACCATGTATCAAAAAATTATGTGTCTCATATGTATTGTCCAAAATTAGTTTGAAAAAGGTGTCATTTTATTTGATCCCGCTTAATGACATCCCAACATGGGATCTTCTAAAATGGTTCTTAAATTCAGTCGGTCACATGGTCTCCAGCATGCATCCTCATATTCTAGTGGATGCCGAATAGTACATGGGGACCAATGAAGGTATATTGTGTAAAATATATCTTCATGATCAATATTGTACTATGGTATAACATAATAAATCATTCAACACTAAAAGGAGTATAATTGAATTACATTGTAAATATAATGATTGAAAATAAAAAATAAATTGAGTAATCACGATCATCATTATTATACTAAAATGTACAAAAAAACATTCCTATTAATTGTAATCAATTCACAATAAAAAAATGAAATGAAAAAAATCATGAAATTTTATCTCCATGTGCACACAGAACTCTCAATTTGTCTTAGGCTCATAATATATCATGTACAATGATACAAAAATAGCATTTTCTATAAACCAAATCCTATATCCATGAGGTTTTTTTGGGATCCCAAGTGAAATGGAATCACATACAAGGTTGGAGGTCAAATCAGTCATCCACCACCAATGGAGTCTAATTCTATCCATTCTTTGTGCATAAAATACAGTAGTCTGTATAATTACAAATAAGGTAGTATTTAAATAATTATAAACTTATTATGCTAATGGACCTCAAGGACACATAAGAGACCACACATTTCTTTATCCTAAGACTAAATATATCTAATAATGACCACATGTATATATATAATAATATATATAAGCATATATATACATAGATGTATATGAACGTTAGTGGATTCATGTTGTAAAACCAAGAAATCAACAGAATAGAAAGTGTGTTGGTAATATATTGGAAATACGATCCATGGATACATTCCCAACCACCCTAGAATTAGTGTCTCTAAAACTATGTTGATAATCCAAGCAGTCATATGTAACTAAATATCATACCATTGACTAGTACAGTAGTCTATATATATTGAAAAGGTTCCTAGTAAACAAATCCTCATGAGGAATACCACAAATCATATGTAATAAAAAATAACAGTTTTTTTGTCATACAATCCAATCAATTATATTATATAGTTAGGAAACCCATGTATTAATTATTATATTCATTTTACCTATCACCCTATACAAGGTGTCCAATATAAAGTAAACCCAGTTATTTCTTGGATTGTGAGGAAAATATTCTAGCCTATGGGGCCATCGAAGAAAATCTATAGAAAGGAGACCCAAGTATTGCAGAAGGTAAAATATAAGTCATGTAACCTATGATACCATTAATATTATTCTGAAATTAGGAAACCATTATTGATCATGTCACATATAATCTCAAATAGCATTGATATTATCTGTGGAATTCCATAATGTGGAACATGACTATCCCATAAGGTTTATTTTTACTCAAATTTTAAATGTTTTTTAGTATTATTTTTTCATATGCCATAGGATTCATCCATGAAAATTTCATTTATCATAACACATTTCAATTCTTATATTAAAATTAGTAGTAAAAAATCAAATCATATAATTTAATTAATAGGTACATGTGAATATGATTTCCATTTAATATTTAACAAGTATTACTAAAGAGGTTGAGTACTATAAGAAAGTCACCATGCATACAAATATCACTATTTTAATTCCCATTTTTAGATAATATATCACAAATCATTGGTTTTTTTAAATAATTGTGAATGGTTGATGTAAAAAATAATTTAATATAATTTAAATATCGTTTACATGAGATTTAATTCAACATACCTAAAAGGTGATTAATGCTTACGTAGAGCACAATAAACAAGATTTTCAAATATCACTCATAAAGGGTGATTACATTTCCAAAGAATGAATGGGTCCCAAAATACATGTGACCCACCCTTAAAGGGTGTTGTTTGAGTTGAGGTTGATAAAATCGAATCTATCAATTTAAATGAATAATGAAAACCTAAATCATCCAATTAATTTGAATTATTATCTTCACTTTTTGATGGAGATGTTAAGAAATTATTTTTCATGGTGCAACAATGATGTTTATTTAAATTATATAAATTATAAGAAAAAATGAACACCTAACTCAATCATAGTATGCTTTTCTGATCTAATATATGGATTTTATTAGATTTGGAATGTTCTAATTCATTGAATTAATAAAACTCCCTAAAAAAGGTATAAGATCTCGCAATAAAATTAAATTAAATACGGCAATATTAACTGAAAAATGAAGACTTTATAGTTATAGACTCAAAGATAAGATTCCAACACAATTGATGGTGATCTATTTATAAACATGATAAATGAGAACCACAATTGGAAGATGATAAATGGAGGTGACAATGTGAGGGACTCCCTGGTAATGTTAGGGAGGAAAAGTGTTAAATAACATAAAGGATTAGGGGTAAAAATCAATCATTTCCCAATTTTTTATGATGGGACTCTTATCCTATTGGGTTTTTCCATCCATGTGCCGACATTTTATATCATAAAAACCATGAACCATTCCATGCATGGTGTCTCCACATGGTTAGGGGTAATCTTTTTCCAATTTTGTGGTTCTACTAGTTTTAGTAAATTATATATGTGAGCTAGGAACATGGTATAGAAAATCATATGCATCCCATGTGGGTCACCTAAGAATTTTTCATCATATGTCACACATGTCAGTTAAACCCACCATTCATCGATTAACAACCCATATGATATCCCCTTATGGGATGCACTATTTTTCTAGAGAGTTGAGTTGTTTAAACAAACCCTACACCCATCATAATCTCTCATAATGATTGTTTCTTCAGTTCCCAAGACCCCTGAAACTCATCCAAACTCCTGATACACCTCTCATACCGTAAGAAACATCTAAAAATTACATGTTTATGTGTTTTAAAGGTCATATTTACATTATCAATATTAATTCAAGATTTTTCCCATACAATAAATTAAATGTTCAAACTCCCATGGAATTTTCAAAAATCCAAAAACATGATATGGGATTCCTCCCCCCATGTTTAACCATTTCATATAACATATAGTATTCATTATATTAACTTCATATTCTATGGATACCTTATAGGATGCCTCCACTTAGGTTTCAACCTACATAATATTCTATGATTTGCATTTGATTTCATAGCCCTTATAAAGATTTTTGGTAGGTTTCCTCTGCATACTCTTTCTGAGGATTCCTTAAATGATTCTCTAGTTAACATTTAGAGAAACCCAATAATGATGCATCTCCAGTGTTTACAAATAAGGGACCCAGTGGGTGTCCTATTGTTTAACCAAACCTAAACAGTGTTATGTGTTTGGGTATAGATGGTAGTGAATGTTACCTTTTAAACAGTACCAAATATGTGATCATGATCAGCTATGAAAATAGTGGTGGATTGATTATTTTATAAAACCTCTCTAATTTATTTTTAAATTAATTTTTTTATGGTTGTTTCATATATAATTTTTAGATGTGATTCCACTTTTTTGAATATGTTCCTAACATGATGTAGTATATGATAGGGATACCCAAAGATAATTTTTAGGATATGGCTATTTATACTTCTTATTTAATGTGATTCCTAAATGTTCTTATTAGGATCAGGATTTCAATCCTTTTATTTTCTATTATATCATTGTGATGTTTGGAGGTAATTAAATCGACACAGATTTAGTACCTTCATGGTTGACTTTGACATTATCAGGTTACATAGATTTATTTATTTGGATATGGATTATGATAATTAAAAATCATTGGTTCTGGAAACGGTGCTCCACATCATTTATTTAATATTTAATTAATTATAATTACAATCTCCCAAGATACCCATTGTATTCTACAGAGAGTAAGGTGGATTTACTGTTAATATATTCTCCAATATTTTCAGAGATTATTTTGTTGAGAATTTATTGAAGAGGTGTCAATAATTTTGTGGATTTGAAGAGAAGTCCTTAGAGATCATATAATGGTCACCCCTTTGAGATTAAATAAACCAAAGTTTGTTATTTAATGTGGATTGTGACCAAGGATTAAATCATTGGAATGTATTTACATGGAATTAGTGGAATGAAATCTATCTTAGTTTTATATTATCATTATGTCCAGATAATAACAAGAATTCGTCGTTATGGTGATTAGACATTAGAATAGGTGTATAGCGGTCTGGGAGTTGTATCCCTATATGGTTATATATATTTCATAGAGTCATATTCGATAATGGATGAAGATAGAATCATTTATTGGGATTATAGACTGAATAATCTACATAATTATTCACGTCTTGAGTGGTATGTCATTTTTCTCAATTCCCTTTTCACGGAATGTCCAGAATATCTTGATAACATACCCAATAATTAGTTGTGGTTGGATTAATGTGAATTTTCTCTTAGTCATATATATATATGGGGATAAAACATTAAAACATACATATATATATATATATATTATTATACACAATTCCATCACTTAGAGATGTTTCAGCATTTCCAAAAGTAGCTATCTGTGACCAAGATCATATACCATAGGATCAACTATATAATTATTCTATAAATTATTTATATAGTGTCTCATTTATTATATTCATATTTAATGAGAATTAATTTATTTAAATAGGTTATCAGATCACCGTTGGGGGTACATACTGATAATTATTTTTAAACCCATTATGTGTACCTCTTTGTGTGTGAAAACTATATGTTTTCTTTTAAAAACTAAAATGATACATAATTGTTAGGGATGAGGCCTAAGACTACATCAAAATGTTAATTCTCTCATGTGTATGCATTTTATTGGGCTCAATTATCTTGAGTTTCTCATGGAGACCGGGTATGTGGTTTGATATAGATTTTGTAGTTGACAAATATACAAAAATTCATGTTTTTATTTTTACCCTGGTATATGAGATCAGTGTATTGGGAGTCTACTATTGAATATATGACATGTGGGATCAGGTCTATACATTATTCTTTTTTATTGTATCATTGTTATATTTATTTCTTTCACACTCCATTTAATACTATTACAAATGATTCTTAGTTATTTCCATACTTTTATTACACTAATGTGTGTTCAATGGATACTATAACATCATGTTACGTTTTCAGGTACTTTTCGATGTTTCTAAGTATCTCTTATTTGGAGTAGTGACTTTGGGGTGCGTTTGGGTGAACTTTTTAGTGAAAAAAAGGGAAATGGATTCTGCATGGTTTGCGCACGGTTTGACAAACTGTACGACCAAACCCTGCAAACCAAGCATCACTAGACAAAGAGGTACGCATAGTTTGCGCATGGTTTGACAAACTTTGCAGCCAAACCATGCGGACTGAGCATCTTTGGACAGTGAGGGTCGCACGATGTGCGCCCGATTTGACAAACCGTGCACCTCTGCCCAAGTAAACTGTCTGCCTGGTTTTTAATTCCGAAAATTCCTTTTAAAACCACCCGAACCCCTGGGACACCCATATGTTCAACCATGTCTCGTGATGGACTCATTTTAGGTGTTTCCAAAGAGTCCTAGAGAGATTCCAAGGAGATCTGAACATCTTGCTTCAAGATTGAAGGCTCGGATTGAACTTCCGCTCTCCTCCCGGTAAGTAGATTTCATCCTGTTGCGTTTTTCATTTATTCCTCTATCATTCCTTGATCTTTTAATGGGATATTTTCATTTGTTTCCATGTATCTAAACCTATGAGTTGAGGTATACATCAAGGATTGTGAATCTAGATCTAGTTACGCAAAATCTTGATTCCTTTGATCTTAATTTTGTTTTTAAGGATTTATATCCAGTTTTTGATCGACTTCATTGTGCCTCTCGGCTTTTGGGGTTTCTCGTTAGGCTAACTCCTCTCAATAAATCGAGGTAGGTGGTTCCATCCCAAACTTCCAATTTATTTATCTTTGTATTTCTTGATTTATTTCAATAGATTATTTAAATTCAATTTCTTTAATATGCTTTCAGTTAAATTGATAAAAAAACTAGATTCCATTGAATCGAGATATTTGTAATGGTTTTGGAATGGATATTTGGAAAAACCCAATTCCATTGAATTGGGTGTGTTTATTAAAATTGGCTGATTTAAATTGTTTAATTCAATTGGGGGATTTGATGGAAATGATTTCAATTATATTGTTGAGTTTAATTGTGGAAATGAATTTGTGAAATGATGGAATTGGTTTTGAATGGATTTTAAAATAGTGAAATGGCTTAAAACGATTTGATAAAAATTCACTGGTTTTATCTTGTTAAAAAGGCATGTTTTGAATGAAACCTATTTTGGTTTTAAAGGGAATGAGATTGACACTTTTGAAATGGAAGAATGGGATTGATCATATTTTAAGCATTCTTAAAATAGTTCTCCCATCATGTAAGAGCACATGAAAGCCTTAGATAGTTAGTGACTTATTTGGATACAAATTTTGCTGTGTTCACATAGAGAGTGCAGAATCCTATAACTAGTTAATACTATCGTATCTTTTGGCAGATGACCATGTTGCTCACCTGAATATTTATATTTGAGATATAAATGTATGCAAATGATTTTATCCTATTTTACATGCCTTTTGAACTTATATAAACTATCTTATATTAATGTTTTATTTAAGCCATTATTTTAGAAATATTCCATCATTTTTAAAGACTTTTCTTAAGGTATTTCTTTCCATTATTTGGAAAATGTTTATCATGTTTTGTTAAAATATGATTTTGAATTTCCAAACATGTTTATTTAAAAATTGAATGTTTTCTTTGGATAATCTATGTTTGGCATCTGTTATGGAATCTTTGGTGGTAACCTACTGGGCTTAGGCTCACACCCTACTTTTTCCTTCAGGTGTTTGTATATTTTCTTCTTCCAGGATCGGGAAAAGGGAAGGGACCTCTTGGAGGTGGATTCATTTGTTGATCTCTGGACATGGTGAGTTGTGTCCTTTGGGACCTTGGGCATGTTTTCATTTTTGGTACTTGGGTTGTAGTACATTGGCTTTTTATGCCTCTTTTTATTCTGGTACATCTCTCCCAGTGGAGTTTCTTTTGATATGCATATTGTTAGTTTTACTCCTACTTCCGCATTCTTGTGGAAAATTCGTTCCCACTTGTATGTTGTTCGATGCTAGGTGTTTGTCACCGACCCGTGGGGATCGGGAACGCCCTTCGGGCTATGTCAGGGCCGGCTCGTTTATTGGGATACCAGGGTACCCTGGCTGGTTCGTGACAAATTGGTATTAGAGGGAATTTTTTAAACATCTTGCCTTGATGACATTATACATTTATGTATTCTTGTCGGGACATAGGAGGTAGTTCTGATTGAGTGTCTGGACTGCTCTCACCGCAATGAACCTTAAGTCACCAGGGGTGGTTAGTGAAAGGTGACTTGTGGATTAGTTCTAGTTTTCCCTATTTTGATTTGGACAGAGTGGAATCCAAATCTGGTTATCCCTTTTATTAAGTGTAGTTTTCCTTGTTACTCAGGTTGAGTGTTAATCTAATGTCTTCTTTTTGTCTGCTAATGTTGTGTAGCATCATGCCTCCGAGAAGATGTGGAAATCCTATCCAAAAAGAGGCTACTGTTGAATCTCAGCAGGCAAGTGCTATTGTGGATCTGAGTTTGGTTGAGGTGATTGTTCCCATTGTCCATGCTCTGGGGTAGGCAACACCTCCAGTTCCTATTCTGGCTCCATCTATAGATCCTCATGATGCTATTCTCTGAGGTTGTTCTCAAGAGTTCATACACTATAAGCCACTAATTTTCAAAGTCTCCACTAATCCACAACATTCTGAGGATGGGTTGAGTAAGATTGAACATATTTTTGAGTTCTCGGAGACACCTGATGCAATCAAGGTGAAGTGTGCCACCTTCGTGCTGGAGGGACCAAGTAAGAGATGGTGGGACATGATGGTGATGTCTGGGAAACATGAAGTTATATAGTGGAAAGACTTTAGTGTTCTTTTCACTGACCAGTTATATCTAGAATCTATGGTGTTGGCCAAGGCTGTGGAGTTTTTGATGCTTTAGCAGGCCAACAAAACCATGAATGAATACTCAAATCGCTTTGCTGAGATGGTACAATTTGCTCATGAAATTGTATCTAATGAGAGGATGAAGGCTCGACGATTTGAGTTGGGGATTCGATCAGATATATGATCCCAGGTTTTCTTATTGAAGCTGCCCACTAATACTGATGTGTTGGATAGGGAAATGATGGTTGAGATGGATCTGGCCGAAAGGTCAGGGATGCAGGAAGTTTCTTTTCTTTCTAGTGGTAGTGTTGGTTCCTTTAAAGGAAAGTGGAAGCGTGACATTCATCATGGTGGTTTTCGACAATAGATTTATTCCAGACCATCGGTAGCACCAGGAGGGGCTTCACTGACATTCTATCAGTGTGGAATTCCAAAAAATTCTAAGAGGGTTTTCACTGAGGAACCCAAGAACTATTACTCCTCTGGACGTTTAGGGCACTTATAGAGATTTTGTCATCACATTTCTACTCAACATGGTGGAACACGGTCATCAGCGCCTCCAAATATTGCAGGGAAATCAAATGCTTCACGTACAAAAGGGTTCCATCCACGGGCATCTAGAATGAAGCTTCTTCACGCAATGGAAGAGTTGCCAGAGGTAGCTGATGCAGGTCCTACAACGGTGAGAGGTACCATCACTATAGCTTCATCTCTAGTGACCGCCCTTTTTGATACTGGTTCATCTCACTCCTTTATTTCATCCCATATTGTTAATCAGCTTAATTTTCCAATATAGATTTTATCTTTTGTGATGGATATTACTACACCCCTTGGTACAATGAGAGATAAGGGTCTCCATAGTCCTACATGTGACTTCTCTCTATTAGATGTTGATCATGCTTGGAGTTTCTTGGTTCTTGACATGAAATCTTTTGACGTCATATTTGGGATGGATTGGCTCATTGCAAATAAATCCTGGATCGATTGTTATCTTCGATGGGTTTAACTTACTACACCCAGCTATGTGCCTCATGATTTTCAAGGAGAATGGGACCCAAGGTCATGCAGATCCAGACCCTCTTATCCAGAGTTGGGGAATGTTATATCAGTGTTTTCATTTAATCTAGAGAGAGATTCAATGTGTGGTGATCTTCCTCCAGTCGTCGCTGAGTTTCCCGACGTGTTTCCTTCGGACATCAATGTTTTTCCACCAGTAAGGGAGATTGACTTTTATATTGACCTAATGTCTGGTACTCAATCGGTTTTTATTCCCTCTTACTGAATGGCTCCAGAAGAACAAAAAGAACTGAAGTCTCAGTTATACAATCTTCTTGAGAAAGGATTTGTACACCCGAGTGTGTCACCTTGGGCAGCGCCAGTTCTCTTCGCCAAGATGGTTGATGGTTCCCTTTGATTATTTGTTGATTATTGAAAGCTCAATCGAGTTATGATAAGGAAAAAATATTTGTTACCACGAATTGATGATTTGTTTGATCAATTGAAAGCGTCAATGTGGTTTTCAAAAATTAATCTTCGATGTGGTTACCATCTGTTGAGGATAAAAGAATCTAACATTCATAAGACTGCTTTTCGAAGTAGGTATGGCCATTATGAGTACCTTGTTATGCCCTTAGGCCTAACAAATGCTCCTTCATTTTTTATGGATTTGATGAACAGAGTTTTCCATGAGTATCTAGAAACTTTTGTGGTAGTCTTTGTGGATGAAATTCTGGTATACTCCACATCTGAGGAGGATCATGTGCATCATCTGAGAACAATTTTTTTGGGTCTTCTAAAGAATCACTGACTTTATGGAAAACTTTCAAAGTGTGATTTCTGGATTCAGGAAGTGAAATTCTTGGGACATGTTGTATCAGAACAAGGAATATCAGTTGATCCTGAGAAGGTGAAGGCTATTATGACTTGAGAACAACCACGGAAGTTTTTTTGGGATTTAGAGCTTCTTGGGCTTAACAGTATATTATCGCCGTTTTGTTAAAGACTTATCTAAGTCAGATTCTCCAATGACTGCTCCGAATTGAAAGGGAGTTATGTTTTCCTGAAATGATAAATGTCAGAGTTCTTTTATTGATCTTAAGCGTCTTATAACTACTATTCTGGTGTTAACTCTTCATGAGGCTGGGATAGGTTATGTGGTCTTCTATGATGCATCGGGTTCAAGATTAGGATGTGTCCTCATTTTAGGTGATCATGTTATTGCCTATGGATCTTTTCAGCTTAAGACTCATGAGAATAATTATCCTACCCATGACCTTGAACATGAAGCTATAATGCACACACTTAAGTGTTGGAGACATTACCTTTATGGAGAAAGGTTTACTATGTATTCAGACTATGAGATCTTGAGTTATATCTTCTCTCAAAAAGATTTAAACCTCCTCCAAAGGCATTGGGTGGTGTAACTACAATCTTTCGACATTGACATTGCCTATACCCCATCAAAAAGGAATGTAGTTGCAGATGCATTAAGTAGGAAACTTACATCACAGGATGTGAAAGAATCTTAAGAAGAGTGGAGTTTGATGGCTCTATTTTTTCAGTTGCATATTGGGGTTTAGCGGAAGGGGAATGAAGTTTCTTTATCTAGTGTTCAGTTGACTTTTGATCTTTTCGAGTTAATTATTGAGGAACAACAACTAGATGTTGAATTCCAGACCATTAGGGACTCTCTTTATGGTGGGGAGACAGACACACAGTGGTCATTATCCAATGAGAGTGATCTGTGTTATTGAAACCGTTACGTTGTACCGTTATAGGGAAGGAAGGATGTGATGGGGGTTGCCATAACTATCAGTGGGCAGTACACCCAGGAACCACGATGATGTTCTATTACATGCGGCGGATGATCTGGTGTCCAAGTATGAGATGAAACATTGTTGAGTTTGTATCTCGTTTCTATACATGACAGCATGTGAAAGCCGAGCAGTAGAAACCATCAGGTTTTCTTGAACCACTTCCAGTACCTAAATGGAAGTGGGATTAAATCTCTATGGACTTTGTGGTTGGGTAACCTCAAACCCAAAGGAAGAAGAATGTGATATTGGTTGTGATCAAAAGACTGACCAAGTTGGCTCACTTTATACCTATTTGAGATATAACCAAAGTTGAGGAGTTGGGAAATATCTATGTGAAAGAAGTTTTTTGTTTGCTTGGAGTTCCATCTGCTATAGTCTCTGATAGGGATCCTCAGTTTACTTCTCTATTTTGGAGAGTCCTTTAGGAGGCACTGGGATCTCAGGTCTGTTTGAGTACGGCCTACCATCCACAGTCAGATGGATAGACAAGGAGAGCTATTCAAATCTTTGGGGACAAGCTCTGTGCATGTATTCTCGACTTTGGTGGGTCTTCGGATAATCATATTGGGCTACTTGAGTTTTCTTATAACAACAATTGTCAATCTACAATCAAAATGGATCCTTTGAGGCTTTTTATGGTCGTCCTTGTAAATCTCCTTTTGTTGGTCGGAGATTGGTGAATGTTCCTTGGTAGGACTGAGTTTGGTGTAAGAGATGATGGCTAAGATCTAGTTGATTCATCAGATAATGTTGATAGCATAGAGTCGGTACAAGACTTATGCTAATCGTCACTGTAGACCTTTAGAATTCTCAGTTAGTGACTATGTGTTCTTGAAATTTTCACCCCGATTAGGCCATCGACGGCTTGGGAGTCAAGGGAAGCTTGCCCCTAGTTTTTAAGGCCTTTCGAGGTTGTTGTTATTGTGGTGAAAGTTGCTTACCATCTAGATCTACCACCACAGTTGACGTCAATACATAACGTGTTCCATGTATCACAGCTGCGAAAGTATCTCTCTGATCCATCTCATGTTGTGACCAGGACTGATCTAGAGATTGAACCAGATTTATCTATGACTGAACAACCAGTCAAGGTTGTGGATTCTGAGACCAAAGTACTCCGTGGGGAATGATACATCTGGTCTGTATTCTTTGGCAGAATGGTTCAGATACTCATGAGAAGTGGGAAAGGGAGACACTAATGAAAGAGGACTGGACTCATCTTTTTGATGTGGAGGTTTCTACGTAGGCTTTCTGGGGATATAAAGGTCTTACGGTGGGGAGTTTGTAACATCACATTACATTTTCAGGTACTTTTTTACATTTCAATGTACCTCTGATTTGGAGTAGTAACTTGGGGGGTGCGTTTGGGTGAAATTTTTAGTAAAAAAAGGGAAATAGCTTGTGCATAGTTTGCGCATAGTTTGAGAAACCGTGCTTCCAAACCATGCCAACCAAGCGCCACTGGATAGAGACATATGCATGGTTTGACAAACCGTGCAGCCAAACTGTGCGGACCGAGAATCTCTGGACAGTGAGGGCCGCATGGTGTTCACACAGTTTGACTAACCGTGCGCCTCTGCCCAAGTAAACCATGCACATGGTTTTTAATTCCGAAAAATCCTTTTAAACCCACCCGAACCCCCGAGACTCCCATATGTTTGACATTGCCATGAGCTTGACTCATTTTAGGTATTTCTAATGCTTCATAGAGAGATTCCAAGGCGATCCAAACATCTTTCTTCGAGATTGAAGGCTCGGATTGATGATCTTCTCTTCTCCTGGTATGTAGATTTCATCCTGTTGTGTTTCTCATTTATTCATCTATCATTCCTTGATCTTTTCATGGGATATTTCATTTGTTTCCATGGATCTAAACCTATGAGTTGAGGTATAGATCTAGGATTGTGAATCTATGTCTAGTTTTTCAAGATCATGATTCCTTTGATCATAATTTTGGTTTTAAGGATTTAGATCCAGTTTTTGATCGACATTGTTGTGCCGCTCGGCTATTGCGGTTTCTCGTTGGCTAACTCCCGTCAACAAATTGAGTTAGGTGGTTCTATCCCAACCTTCCAAATTGTTTATCTTTTTATTGCTTGATTTATTTCAATAGTTGATTTAAATTCAATTTCATTAATATGATTTCAATTAAATTGATAAAAAACCCGAATACCATTGAATCGAGATATTTGTAATGGTTTTGGCATGGATATTTTGAAAATCCCAATTACATTGAATTGGGTGTGTTTATGGAAATTGTCCAATTTAAATTGTTTAATTTAATTGGTGGATTTGATGGAAATGATTTCAATTAAATTTTTTAGTTTAATTGTGGAAATGAATTTCGGAAATGATGGAATTGGTTTTGAATGGATTTTCAAACTGGTGAAATGGATTAAAATGATCTGATAGAAATCCATTGGTTTTATCGAGTGAAAATGTCATGTTTTGAATGAAACCTGTTTTGGTTTTAAATGGAATGAGATTGACAATTTTGAAATAGAAGAATGGGATTAATCCTATTTTATGCATTCTTAAAATAGTTCATCCATCATGTAAGAGTGCATTCATGCATTAGATAGTTAGTGAGTTATTTGGATACAAATATTATAAGTCCCCAGCCTTAAACCTTACTTAATCTTGAGTTAATACAAGATTACACATTGAGGATCTTTTCAGGTTTAGAGTTTTAGAGAATTAGATCATAAAACTTTCATTACATTCCACATTTAAACAAAGTGGTTACATAAAAGACATGATTCATTCTTCCCATCAACAGAAACATATTTAAAATAAAACTTGGATTCTTTCTTGACACATCCTTGACACTATCATCACATCATGTACCTTTCCCTTGACCTGTGAAAAACATTTTAAAAAACTTGGGATGAGCATAAAAAAGCTCAGTAAGGGATATAAAAATATGGAAAGGAAACATGAGTTCATATATACATAAGAATGAAATCGTACTTTACCCATAAAACTTAGGCACTTTAACATAACTCATCAAACCATGAATAAATCATAGAAATCATAAGACATAAAGGTAATTTGATGCATTTGTAAAGACCCGCAAAATTCAAGGAAAATTTTTTCTTAATTTTCTTTAGAATTTTACAAGAGCGCGGTTTCAGACGGCACCTGATTCCGAGGCCCGGAGTGCCCGGAATTAATTTCCGAAGTTTGGCTCGGGTACGTTCAGTGAACGAACGAGCGGGAATTCCTAAGTTTTGATCCGGTGCTCGGAATTGAAATCCGAGGGCACCGATGAACTCGCAGCGCCGATATTCGCTTAAAGAGACCTTTTCGGGAGTTGCGTTTGTTGCGGGTTGAAAGTTACGTTTTGGGGTTTTTCAGTTAAGTTGAATAAAATTTGTGTAAAACAATTTTTATTTTAACTTATTCTTTAAAACCTATCAGAGGAGGTTGAAAGTGGGACCCACACCCACTTAACCTCCCTTGGGAGGATTAAGTGTGGTGGGGCCCACACGAACCCCTTTTCTTTTCTTTTTCTCTCAACGTTCTTAACCCCCAATTAATTGGCTTATGTTACTCTTATTTAATTATGGGAGTTTTGTCTTTTTGAATTTCAAAGCTTTGAAATTCTTTTGTGTTGTGTTAATAAAATAAGAGGTAGGTCTTATTTTTATTGGGGGTTCTTTGTTTGTCCTTGGAGAGCTCCTCTTCATCTTCTCCGGCGAAGAACGTCTTCATCCTCAACGAAGAACGACAACACTTCGTCAAGGATCATCGACTCGGAGACCTAGTATCTTCGGGCCTCTGCTTCCTCTTCGGACCTTCTTCGTCGGCAAACGAAGATCCGACAACAACGTGTCGCATCGGACGTAACTCTTCGTCAACGAATTTGACGAACGACGACCGCGACGCCCGACCTCCGCGACGCCGTCTTCCGCGGAGCGTAGCCGAACCTTGAATCTTATACCGAGGTAGGGGTTGTTGGTTCATTATTTCTTTAATTCTTTTTCCCTGAACGTGGATCTCGCATGTCTAACTTGATGCTTGATTGTTTAAGTTGCGTTTTTTTTTTAAATTAACGTGAGGGGGCCGGACCGCACGAACACGGCCGAACCCCCCTCCAACGTTCATGTTTATTCATGCGGGTGGAAGCAAGTAGCGTGGTGCCGTCGCACCACGCGGATGATCGTACAATTAATTTACGCGGCGCCGTCGCGCCACGCCGGGGGAAAATCTTCAAGAACGCGACGCCGTCGCGCCGCGTTGAAAAGAATCGAAGCACGGCGAAGGGGCGCGGTGCCGACGCACCGCGCCGGATGACGAACGCCGCGGTCAGTTCCGGGCCGCGGCGGAACGAGAAGACCGCGGCCGGTTCCGGGCCGCGGCAGGACGAGGAGACCGCGGCCGGTTCCGGGCCGCGGCGGAAGGGAAGACCGGCGGCCGGGCCGCCGGCGTCGGAAGCCGAAGAGGGGACCGGAAATTCCGGTCCCGTTGGAGATAACCGGCCGGCCGGCTGGCCGGCCGGACGCCGTTAAACCGGGGAATTAATTCCCCGGCCGGCTGGCAAAACCCCCCTCTTTAAGAGGGGGGGCGTTCTTTTTTTTTTTTAAAAAGAGGAGGGGGCCGGCTGCCCCCTCGGTTCGCTCCAGCAGGCCCCCCACGTGGGGGGGGCTTCTTTAAAAACAAAGGGGCCGTGCCCCTTTGTGCCGCGCAGCGCGCAAAAGCCGCGGGGCTGAGCCCCGCGTGCGCCGCCAGGCGGCCCGCCGCCGCCGCCAGGCGGCCCGCCGCCGCCGCCACGCGGCCTGCCGCCGCCGCCTCCGTGCGCCGCCGCGCGCCGCCACCGGCCGCCGCACCGCCGCCGCGCGCCGCCACCGGCCGCCGCACCGCCGCCGCGCGCCGCCACCGGCCGCCGCACCGCCGCCGCGCGCCGCCACCGGCCGCCGCACCGCCGCCGCGCGCCGCCACCGGCCGCCGCACCGCCGCCGCCCGCCGCCGCCGTCCGCCGCCGCCGGCCGCCGCGCCGCCCAGGGGGGGGGGTCGGGCCGGGTCGGCCCGGACCCGGACCCCCCTTTTTCGGACCAGATTCGGTTTTTCGCTCATAACTTGAGCCTCGGACCTCCGAATGACGAACCGTCTGCGGCAACGCGATCCTTGGATCGAGACGGTCGTTTCGGTATATCGCACTCAAGGTTTCGGATTACTTTGAGTACGGCCGGGTTGGTTCGTTCACGGAACCAACCGGGCCTTCGGAGCAGAAACGCTCATATCTTGAGCTACGGACGTCCGATTGACGTACCGTCAGTCGCGTAGTGTTCCTCTTAGTGAGACGGATCTTTTGGCATACTCCGCCCGAGGTTTGGACGCAGGTGGAGTACGGTCGGGTTGGTTTTTCCTTAAAAAACCAACCGGGCCCCGGAGACGAAAATGCCAATAACTCACAGACCGGGCGTCCGATTGACGCGCCGTCTGTTTCGTTGACTTCCTCTTGATGAGACGGAACTTTTGACATACTCCGCCCGAGTTTTGGATGCAGCCGGAGTATGACCGGGTTGGATTGTTCCCGAAATCCAACCGGGCCCCTGGAACGGGAAAGCTGTTTTCTTTCAGACAGGACGTCCGCTTGACGAGCCGTCAGCGGCGTTGGTGGTTACTTTGAGTAACGGTCCCTTAGAGTATACCCTATGGGAGTTCGGGGTACAGTTGAGATACGGCCGGGATTGGTTTCGCTCACGAAACCAACCGGGCCCCTGGGACGAAAAGGCTAATAACTCACAGACCGGGCGTCCGATCGACGCGCCGTCTGTAGCGTTGAGACCCCTGTGACGAGACGGACCTTTGAGGCACTTCTTCGCGGGACCTTGTGATACTTGGAGTATCGACCTGTAGCTCGTGGAGCGGACCCGTGGTACTTGACAGTGGTGGTGCGCTTGGATGCAGCAGCAGACCCTTGGCGGTGGAGCGCTTGGTTGTAGCGGCGGACCCGCGATACTCTACGGAGTGTGTGCGCTTGGTTGTAGCGACAGACCCGCGACGGTGGAGACGAGCGTGCGGAGTACGGAGACCGTGTAGCCGGCTGAGACCTGACGACTGCTTGACCGACTCGACTTGGAGTGAGTCGACTAGCCCAGTGGACGGAGCGCCCGGTATTTGGCGGCAGACCCACGGCGGACGGAGCGCCTGGTAGTTGGCAGCAGACCCGCGGTACTCGACAGGAGGAGTACCTCAGCAGGCTATCTGGGTAGCGCCCGGTATTTGGCGACAGACCCTCAGCGGACGGAGCGCCTAGTAGTTGGCAGCAGACCCGCAGTACTCGACAGGAGGAGTACTTCAGCAGTCCTAGGTTAGTGAGCGGCAGCCTCGGAGTCGTGACAGGACCACTGTACACTCTAGAGACGGAGCTCTTCAGCACTTACGGTTTCGATAATGAAAATCCTGGTTTGAGCTGAGACTTTTGACCTTGTGTTTACTTCATGATTGAGATGGGTCACTTGCTAACTTTGGTATATGTATGGGCATATACCCGGGTAGTGGTTATCCGTCGTTTTCACAATCCTTGTGTTTCCTCATGATTGAGATGGGTTACTTGATAACTTAGGTATATGTATGGGCATACACCTAAGTAGAGTTTATCTGTTGAGATCTTCTTGTGTTTATCCTTGTTGGTTTTAGTGAGACCTTGAGGGTCTCGGGGTCCCTACTGAGTATCGTTATACTCACCCCTGCACGGGCTATGCCCGCACCTCGTTGTGTTGGTTGCAGACGACGGACAGTGCTGACAGAAGCCGAAGGTTCGAGGACTGGACGGTACCTGGAGGTGGACTATACGACGAGGCGGTACCCGGAGGAGGATCACTGGGCGGGACATACTCGGAGCGGATGGCGGGACCCGAGGAGCAGAGGAGCTATCTGTACCCACCCTTCAGGTGGGATTTCCAGTGGACATCTCAACGTAGCAGCTTTACTTTTCAGTCGCTGTTTTTCCCTTTCGAGTTGTACTTTACAGTTGGGCTTGTATTTCCGGCCCTTTTACTTTTCAGCTCTTCTTTTTGTACTTAGTGTTTCACTTCCGCTTGTACTCCGTGGTGCTTGTTTTCTTTTATAAAGGCAATGCCTTCCCAGTTAACGGGATTTTACGCCTTTGGTGCTAGTCGCCAGCCCCTGGCCTATGGAAGGCGGGCTTGGGGTAGTCACGGCACGGGCCCCGAGGACGGGTCGTGACAAATTGGTATCAGAGGTGGTCGGTTCTACCGCAGACTCTGATCTTTCTTTCTATGAAGCAATAGTGTTAAGGGTACCGAGTGTGGTTTTTAGTTCAGGGAGTCCAGTGTTGGTGCGGGCGGCCGACGTATCCATACACCAGGACCCTGACAACTGATTTCCGACTTTGTGCACGAAAACGCTGATTGCGTGTGTGTTTACAAAAGTTTTTTCCCCTTAAAACAGCTCAAACCAGGTCAGCTCACCAGGTATAATCGTTTGATCGTGTTACGTTGTTTCTTTCAGGATGGCCCCACGACGGCAGCCAGCTAGGGTTCCGAGAATCGAGCGTGACGACAGCCCACCGAGCGCCGAGGCTTCGGTGCAGGGCCCTTTGTCAGCAGTGGCACCGGCGGTAGCTCTACCCGTCGAGCCCCCGATGCTTCCAGCAGCAGCCGCTGACGATGCACGTCGCCTCAGCGCACTGCATGAGTTTCAGCGCCAGCGACCTCCCAGGTTTCGCGGGGAGACGGATCCCCAGGCTGCAGAGGACTGGCTGGAGGCAGTAGTACGAGTGTTTAGGCTAGTGAGGACACCAGCAGACCTCATGGTGATCCTCGCTGCGAGCCTACTACACGCAGCAGCAGGACGATGGTGGAGCCTGATGCTCCAGGTGCACGATGAGGCGTCTCTTCTCTGGACGGACTTCGAGAGCCTCTTCCGCTCTGAGTTCGTCCCGGCCACCCTCCGAGCGGTGCGCATCCAGGAGCTTCTACAGCTGCGGCAGAGCAGCATGACGGTCGCTCAGTACGCGGCGAGGTTCACCGATCTCTCGCGCTACTCGACCGACATGGTACGGGACCCATTCTTCAGGGCCCGGACCTTCGAGCAGGGTTTGAGACACGAGATCAGGGCATCGCTGATCTCCCTCAGCATACCGACTCAGACAGGAGTACTGGAGCGGGCACTTCTGATCGAGAGTTTCCTTGCTGAGTCTTCACCAGCACAGCAACTCACCGCAGGGCGGCATGTGGCAGAGTCATCTGCAGCAGGTAGCCGACAGATGACTCAGGGTTCCAGGCAGACCAGACCTACCGGTGGCCGACTGCACGACTCAGGCTCAGTTGTACGGGGAAGCCGGGGTGGAGTCAGAGCCAGGCGTGCCGAGAGTGGGCAGTGTTACTCCTGTGGCGGGATTGGTCACATGGCTCGTGACTGTCCGACCCGCCATGCTGATGATCAGCAGTTAAGTGAAGAACCTCCCAGGCAGAGGCAGAGGTTCGACCGTGGCGGTCCGCAGGGAGGAGGCGGACGAGGCAGAGGAGCTGGACGAGCAGCTGGTGGTGGGCGACGCTTTGAGGCTCTTCCACCACCACCACCAGGAGGACCACCCCGACCGCAGGGGAGAGCTCAGCTTCAGGCAGCCGAGGCCTTCGATCATGGAGCTCTGGGAGCCGATGGACAGGAGCAGAACTAGTGGATACGTCCTTAGTACTTCTGGTTCTTTGTTGCTTTTGTGTAGCGTCTTGTATTATGAGCTGCAATAATAAAAGACGCATACCTTTGTGATGTTTCTTTCCTGTCCTCTTTTGTGATGTTACTAAGAGGTTCCAGTTGACTGTTGACTTGACCCTCACTTGTGAGACATCTACTGGAGGAGACCAGTTACTACACACTGATGCCGACAGTGTGACTCAACCCTTGGAGGCGAGAGTAACGGTTGGATCTCTTAGTAGTAGCGTCGAGGCCTTACGACGTCATTCTTGGTATGGATTAGTATCATCCATGTTAGGATTGACTGTTTTAGGCAAAGAATGTGGTTCATCCAGGGGATGAGACCAGGTTTCTCTTTTCGGCAAAGAAGAAATCTTGCAGCTCTTGTGGGACCAGAGATGGTCCGGGCCACGTCAAAAGAGGTCCATGTCATCCAGGAGCGGGTCCTACATGGACGATCGATTCCTCTTGTGCGCAACAGATGGCGGCACGGGAATCTCCAGGAGAGCACATAGGAGCGGAAGGCTCAGATGCGTGCTCAGTATCCTCTTTTTGTTTCCCTAGTTTTTGATGTAGCTTTACGGGGACGTAAAGCCCTGAGGTGGGAGTAATGTAAAGACCCGCAAAATTCAAGGAAAATTTTTTCTTAATTTTCTTTAGAATTTTACAAGAGCGCGGTTTCAGACGGCACCTGATTCCGAGGCCCGGAGTGCCCGGAATTAATTTCCGAAGTTTGGCTCGGGTACGTTCAGTGAACGAACGAGCGGGAATTCCTAAGTTTTGATCCGGTGCTCGGAATTGAAATCCGAGGGCACCGATGAACTCGCAGCGCCGATATTCGCTTAAAGAGACCTTTTCGGGAGTTGCGTTTGTTGCGGGTTGAAAGTTACGTTTTGGGGTTTTTCAGTTAAGTTGAATAAAATTTGTGTAAAACAATTTTTATTTTAACTTATTCTTTAAAACCTATCAGAGGAGGTTGAAAGTGGGACCCACACCCACTTAACCTCCCTTGGGAGGATTAAGTGTGGTGGGGCCCACACGAACCCCTTTTCTTTTCTTTTTCTCTCAACGTTCTTAACCCCCAATTAATTGGCTTATGTTACTCTTATTTAATTATGGGAGTTTTGTCTTTTTGAATTTCAAAGCTTTGAAATTCTTTTGTGTTGTGTTAATAAAATAAGAGGTAGGTCTTATTTTTATTGGGGGTTCTTTGTTTGTCCTTGGAGAGCTCCTCTTCATCTTCTCCGGCGAAGAACGTCTTCATCCTCAACGAAGAACGACAACACTTCGTCAAGGATCATCGACTCGGAGACCTAGTATCTTCGGGCCTCTGCTTCCTCTTCGGACCTTCTTCGTCGGCAAACGAAGATCCGACAACAACGTGTCGCATCGGACGTAACTCTTCGTCAACGAATTTGACGAACGACGACCGCGACGCCCGACCTCCGCGACGCCGTCTTCCGCGGAGCGTAGCCGAACCTTGAATCTTATACCGAGGTAGGGGTTGTTGGTTCATTATTTCTTTAATTCTTTTTCCCTGAACGTGGATCTCGCATGTCTAACTTGATGCTTGATTGTTTAAGTTGCGTTTTTTTTTTAAATTAACGTGAGGGGGCCGGACCGCACGAACACGGCCGAACCCCCCTCCAACGTTCATGTTTATTCATGCGGGTGGAAGCAAGTAGCGTGGTGCCGTCGCACCACGCGGATGATCGTACAATTAATTTACGCGGCGCCGTCGCGCCACGCCGGGGGAAAATCTTCAAGAACGCGACGCCGTCGCGCCGCGTTGAAAAGAATCGAAGCACGGCGAAGGGGCGCGGTGCCGACGCACCGCGCCGGATGACGAACGCCGCGGTCAGTTCCGGGCCGCGGCGGAACGAGAAGACCGCGGCCGGTTCCGGGCCGCGGCAGGACGAGGAGACCGCGGCCGGTTCCGGGCCGCGGCGGAAGGGAAGACCGGCGGCCGGGCCGCCGGCGTCGGAAGCCGAAGAGGGGACCGGAAATTCCGGTCCCGTTGGAGATAACCGGCCGGCCGGCTGGCCGGCCGGACGCCGTTAAACCGGGGAATTAATTCCCCGGCCGGCTGGCAAAACCCCCCTCTTTAAGAGGGGGGGCGTTCTTTTTTTTTTTTAAAAAGAGGAGGGGGCCGGCTGCCCCCTCGGTTCGCTCCAGCAGGCCCCCCACGTGGGGGGGGCTTCTTTAAAAACAAAGGGGCCGTGCCCCTTTGTGCCGCGCAGCGCGCAAAAGCCGCGGGGCTGAGCCCCGCGTGCGCCGCCAGGCGGCCCGCCGCCGCCGCCAGGCGGCCCGCCGCCGCCGCCACGCGGCCTGCCGCCGCCGCCTCCGTGCGCCGCCGCGCGCCGCCACCGGCCGCCGCACCGCCGCCGCGCGCCGCCACCGGCCGCCGCACCGCCGCCGCGCGCCGCCACCGGCCGCCGCACCGCCGCCGCGCGCCGCCACCGGCCGCCGCACCGCCGCCGCGCGCCGCCACCGGCCGCCGCACCGCCGCCGCCCGCCGCCGCCGTCCGCCGCCGCCGGCCGCCGCGCCGCCCAGGGGGGGGGGTCGGGCCGGGTCGGCCCGGACCCGGACCCCCCTTTTTCGGACCAGATTCGGTTTTTCGCTCATAACTTGAGCCTCGGACCTCCGAATGACGAACCGTCTGCGGCAACGCGATCCTTGGATCGAGACGGTCGTTTCGGTATATCGCACTCAAGGTTTCGGATTACTTTGAGTACGGCCGGGTTGGTTCGTTCACGGAACCAACCGGGCCTTCGGAGCAGAAACGCTCATATCTTGAGCTACGGACGTCCGATTGACGTACCGTCAGTCGCGTAGTGTTCCTCTTAGTGAGACGGATCTTTTGGCATACTCCGCCCGAGGTTTGGACGCAGGTGGAGTACGGTCGGGTTGGTTTTTCCTTAAAAAACCAACCGGGCCCCGGAGACGAAAATGCCAATAACTCACAGACCGGGCGTCCGATTGACGCGCCGTCTGTTTCGTTGACTTCCTCTTGATGAGACGGAACTTTTGACATACTCCGCCCGAGTTTTGGATGCAGCCGGAGTATGACCGGGTTGGATTGTTCCCGAAATCCAACCGGGCCCCTGGAACGGGAAAGCTGTTTTCTTTCAGACAGGACGTCCGCTTGACGAGCCGTCAGCGGCGTTGGTGGTTACTTTGAGTAACGGTCCCTTAGAGTATACCCTATGGGAGTTCGGGGTACAGTTGAGATACGGCCGGGATTGGTTTCGCTCACGAAACCAACCGGGCCCCTGGGACGAAAAGGCTAATAACTCACAGACCGGGCGTCCGATCGACGCGCCGTCTGTAGCGTTGAGACCCCTGTGACGAGACGGACCTTTGAGGCACTTCTTCGCGGGACCTTGTGATACTTGGAGTATCGACCTGTAGCTCGTGGAGCGGACCCGTGGTACTTGACAGTGGTGGTGCGCTTGGATGCAGCAGCAGACCCTTGGCGGTGGAGCGCTTGGTTGTAGCGGCGGACCCGCGATACTCTACGGAGTGTGTGCGCTTGGTTGTAGCGACAGACCCGCGACGGTGGAGACGAGCGTGCGGAGTACGGAGACCGTGTAGCCGGCTGAGACCTGACGACTGCTTGACCGACTCGACTTGGAGTGAGTCGACTAGCCCAGTGGACGGAGCGCCCGGTATTTGGCGGCAGACCCACGGCGGACGGAGCGCCTGGTAGTTGGCAGCAGACCCGCGGTACTCGACAGGAGGAGTACCTCAGCAGGCTATCTGGGTAGCGCCCGGTATTTGGCGACAGACCCTCAGCGGACGGAGCGCCTAGTAGTTGGCAGCAGACCCGCAGTACTCGACAGGAGGAGTACTTCAGCAGTCCTAGGTTAGTGAGCGGCAGCCTCGGAGTCGTGACAGGACCACTGTACACTCTAGAGACGGAGCTCTTCAGCACTTACGGTTTCGATAATGAAAATCCTGGTTTGAGCTGAGACTTTTGACCTTGTGTTTACTTCATGATTGAGATGGGTCACTTGCTAACTTTGGTATATGTATGGGCATATACCCGGGTAGTGGTTATCCGTCGTTTTCACAATCCTTGTGTTTCCTCATGATTGAGATGGGTTACTTGATAACTTAGGTATATGTATGGGCATACACCTAAGTAGAGTTTATCTGTTGAGATCTTCTTGTGTTTATCCTTGTTGGTTTTAGTGAGACCTTGAGGGTCTCGGGGTCCCTACTGAGTATCGTTATACTCACCCCTGCACGGGCTATGCCCGCACCTCGTTGTGTTGGTTGCAGACGACGGACAGTGCTGACAGAAGCCGAAGGTTCGAGGACTGGACGGTACCTGGAGGTGGACTATACGACGAGGCGGTACCCGGAGGAGGATCACTGGGCGGGACATACTCGGAGCGGATGGCGGGACCCGAGGAGCAGAGGAGCTATCTGTACCCACCCTTCAGGTGGGATTTCCAGTGGACATCTCAACGTAGCAGCTTTACTTTTCAGTCGCTGTTTTTCCCTTTCGAGTTGTACTTTACAGTTGGGCTTGTATTTCCGGCCCTTTTACTTTTCAGCTCTTCTTTTTGTACTTAGTGTTTCACTTCCGCTTGTACTCCGTGGTGCTTGTTTTCTTTTATAAAGGCAATGCCTTCCCAGTTAACGGGATTTTACGCCTTTGGTGCTAGTCGCCAGCCCCTGGCCTATGGAAGGCGGGCTTGGGGTAGTCACGGCACGGGCCCCGAGGACGGGTCGTGACAGCATTCATAACATTCTTACGTAGGGAGTAACCCTCTAGGTTATGTTTGGAATACCCATCACAGTATATTCCCTAAATCTCTTTGGAGAAAGCTTAACATTTCACTCCTTCGCATTACCCAATGCATTGGAGAGCTATATCGGGCTCACCCGCCCATAGTTTATCATGAAACCACCCGTCTTCATAATAATTCCCAAAAACCTCAACATAATCGTTTCACATAAAACATGTATAAAGGAAACATAACATTCCAACCTTTCAATCACAAGATATCAATACAACACATTGATATAAAAAACGTTATGAAAACCATTTTCAATACCAAAATAAAAGAAAAGTAAAACACGGTATTTATTTTTCTTTTAAAAAGAAGGTATGGATTGTAGAGGAAGCTGAAACTCAAATAATGGTCACGACAGCAGAGAAGTCGTTGTCTCTGCATACGTACGAAAAAAACATTCCCTTTTTTCATTTAGTAAAACGCTTTGTATAAAAAGATTCCTTTTGGATAAACGTAAAAGTCAAAGGGGTTTATACACCGTATAAAAGATGGTTGTGTATAAAACAAAATATGCCTCAATGAAAGGATATTGAGACGAAGTCCCATACCACCTTGAAGCTTTTAAAATTTTAAACCATTAATATCCATATAAAGAAATCCTTAAAACCATTTCGATAACATGGATATTAATGATAACAAATAATTAAAACATTTGAAGTGATATTTTGGTTAAAGGGGTTCTACCAAAATTAGAGACACTTCAATTAAATAATTGAGGAATAACATTTAGTCAGAACTTTATAATATCATGAGAATACATGGATTCATGATATAATATTCCAAAGGATAGTATATACACCATATAAGAGTGAATTGGTGCATAACATCAAAGAAGTCTCAATAGAAATGTCAAATGTGATGAAATCCATTATAAAGAAGGTATCCTTAAAATAAGGATAAATCAATCTCATAATTATGTGTGAAAAATATAAATACACCCGATATAATTGGATATTAAGTTTAAAACAATAAAAGTTCATTCACACATATTCAAATGATGACATATTCAATAACTACATGTTGAACCCAAAGAAATCGAAATTGGTTTAAAAAGTTCCCTTGGTAAAATTCAACATCCTAACGGCGTCACTTCAAAAATTCAGAAAATGAGTTGATGAGAGATAAAAAGGGAATCTCATCACATGGACATAAAATTTACATCAATGAAGATATATAATAATATATCCCAACATAATAGTATGTGAATTTAAAGACATAACAAACGAAGTCTTTTAAAAAGGGGGGGAGTGAAAGGTTCCCTTACCGACTTGGGTAACTTTCGAAAAGTACACCCCATTGAAGAAGTGTCATACAATGAATAAAAATACCCATAAATGGAATTATATTACAAAAGGAGTGTAATAATGGGCAGTAAATAAACCACTCAAAGGAAATTGTGGCAAATGTAGCATAAATCTCACGGGAATAAAAGTGAGATGAAAAATCCCTTATGAAAACTCGGCAGCCTAACGGCGCCACATAAAACATCCAAAATGGATTGATGAGAGAGAATAAGGTCTCTCATCACATGAGCATAATAATTACAGTAAGATTAATATAAAATAACATCCGAATAACAAGAAAGATGAGCATTAAAAGGAATGAAAAAAAAGAGTGTACTTAAAAAGAAAGAGTGGAGTAGGATCCCTTACCTCGGGTCCGACTTGACTCGATCGTTCTTTAAAGCCCTGAATAATAAACTTGAGTTAATATATACTTTCTGAAGAACCTTTTTCAAGTTCATTATTCCTTTTATACCATGTTATGAACATCATGTAATCATTTAAGTTAATAATGTTCATTTTGTCGGTATTTGGTTCTTAAGTCAAAAATAGACTTCTTACACTAACATGTTGTTAATTTGGTCAAAGGTTCATTATATACAGAATGATATTAATGATTTGGATAACATATATATCATATATATTCATCATATACATGTATATATAATATTACATCACATTTAGAGGTAAGAAATGAAATGCACCGTTCACGGAGACGGTAAGCCGTACGTACGCATGAACGCTCCTTCCATTTCTATTTCGTATTTTCTGGAATGGAATCATAATGATATAAGAGTATATTATAATTATAGTATAATAACATATATAATATCATTAACTTTATCCTTTACACATCCCACATATGGTATTAACGAATCAAATCTCTTTCAGGGGGCGGTAGTCCGCACTTCCTAAAATGAAGATATCGTGTTTACCCATAATGGAACAATAATGGAATGCCATAAATGAAAAATACAGAAGCTTAAGGAAAGAATAAAAATATTTTATATCATATATAAAAATATTTACATCACAATGGCCACCTTTGAATGTGTTAAATGAGTATTGAACAATCATCGTTTCGGGAGGCAGAATTTCGCCATCCACAGAAACCGTATGTTCTTTAACCATTTGATGTAGTTGTGTGAGAGTGTAGCTCAAATAAATCTTATAAAAACATCCTAGTATATTGAAGATACTGTTTTTGTTACAAAAGAAGTAAATAAAAAGATTTTAGGGGGTTGGAGAAGCAAAATAATACAAATGAACATGAGAGAATGAATTACCTTTAAAAGTGTAGCTCCTTTTGATTTGAGCCTAAAGGCTTCCTTTGAAAGGATTCTGCCAAAAGGGAATCCTCTAGGATTAGTAGAGGGATGTGGAGAGAGTAAATGGGCATGGTATTGCCAAGCCAAAGGCTTGATGAGTGTGTGAAATGAGGTAGAGGTGGGGGCCTTCTAAAAGAGGAGAGGAGGGGCACTTTTGGAAATCATGAAACTATTATTTTATTTTCAAACGTGTTTCAAATTTCTAAGGTCCCACATTTATATAATTCGAATATAAGATGATAAGGCTTCGAAAGTTTCTCAATCCAATAGTTTTTGGACAAGTTTAGGTCTTAGATTTTATATTATCGTTTCATTTTATTTAAACTGTTCATTAATGAGGTCATCATTGCATCATCATGATGTCATAATTAAATTAATTTATTTAATGTCTAAAAATTAAAAAAAAAATATCCTGATGTAGGAAATCTTTTTATCTTTCCAAATAGTATTTATAGACAAAATTATGTTTAGTATATCCCCTTCTAAAAATTGTTTTAGTAACACAATTTATGTTAGTGTCATTTTCACCTTTATTTTAAAAAAGGCATTAAAGTCATTATCTCACCCAAGAGGCTCCATAGGGTCCCCTAAATTGACCCATGGGTTGTATTGGTCGGCCATGACGCATCCAATAGGGGTAGGACAAGTGTCATGGTGTTTTCACATTTTTGTAATATCATTTTTACCTTAAATTACACTAATTACCTCTAATCGCAATTAATGAAAAAAAGTTACTATTCACCGAAAACTTATTTTCATCCCACTAAACCACATTTTACATACTAATGACAACCATGTATGTCGGATTTTCAAAATTCAATACACATTAGTGGTAAAATTTCATTTAAACGGAAAAATCAGTTTTTTATAAGTACCACTTAGTGGTTTCACTATTCATCAAAAATTGAAGTTTTTCAGAAAAATCTCAAAAAATCACCCTAAGCTATATTTTATATTCTGAATTCAAAAATGAAGTCTATTTTACAAAATTAAAATCATATAAGTCACATTAATTTATTTAATAATTAATTCCCGCTGTCAGAGCAAAGAGCGTGTTTTTATGAAACAACAAGTATCAAAAGATTGACACTAGTTTAAGTCTGATTTCAAAGTGAAATTAATTCCAACGACCACTATTGGATTTAATGGTAAAAATATATTCCAATTTCACTTTAAAACAAATTCAAAAGATAATCTAATCATAGAAATAAATTAGATTAAAAAGAGGTTTTGAATTAAAATACAACATTTTACACTATTCATTAAAAAATGAACTTTATCAGAAAGATACCAAAAATTTACACAAAGTAAATTTTGATGTCCCAATTCTTAAGAAGATTTTTATTTGGCCCAAAAGTATGTATAATAGTGAAAACAACTATATTTAATGATGGTTCTCCATCAAAAGGCGATAAGTGAACATTTAGTGAAAACTATGGCATATACGCCTAAAATTGATTTCTTTCTGTATTTTATGCCTTTATCTTTTATTGGATAAATGTAAAAACATTTAAAAACATATATAATAATATTTTAGTTATTTATATCCATTCCTGCCAATACAACGGCTACATGTTAACTGCCATTTAAAATAATATTATTTTATTATTAGAGTGCAACGTAAGATTCCCAAGAAACTCGTTGTTGCGTGTTGGGTACGCCATCGAGCATAGCGTCCCCTTTAAAGTCATATTAATATTTTATTCACAAATATGGTTAAATATGAAAATTTCATATTCTTTATTTACCTGGGGTGTTACTTCCTTCCCCCCTTTTGGGAATTGCGTCCTCAGAATTTTAAAATTGGGCTTGGAAACATCCTTGAAAGTCCCACATCGAAACAAGAGTCGGTAAAACAATCACTTTAAAATAAAGAATGATAAGTACAAAGGTCACCCGAGTTAACCCATAATAGGATTCCGTGTTGGAAAACATGGACATGGAAGAAAAAAAAAGGGTCATGTTCTAATGGAGAGTGATAGAAAACATGTTTAGGAGAAATTTAACCATGAGAAAATCACAAACTTGTGATGGGTTAAACAGTATTTGATTCCCCCAGTAGGAAAAGTTAATAGTCAACATTTTTGTTTTAAGTTACTTTTTATTAAGGAATTTATTCATAAGGAAACATAATCACTTATCATGTTGACTTTCAACATTTACTTGATTCCTTAATCAAACTCATATTTTTTTTCCAAAAGACGATTATTTAGGGAGACTTGTTCGCATTAAGAGTACTATAATCAACTTATAGAGAATCACCTAATCCACAAAAGAGAACTATATAATTCCCATGTCTTTAGACTTTAACCAAAACCAAAACCAAAATGGCTAGTACAAGATCAGATAATCTAGAAAAAAATAACCCTTTATAAAAAGAAAATCTATGCTTAATCTCCAAAATTTGTCCACAAAACCCAAAGTTCAACGAGCACCATTAGATAAACAATTTGTCCATAAAATTCTTCAAAGTAAACCCAACTAAGGTTGAAACCCAAATATTTGAAAGATTTTGTCACATAGTCTTCCAAGTTAAATCGTAACATTTATCTCCAAACAACATCAGTTTCCCCTAAAGTCTCGTATTGAAAAGTAATTAACCTAATCACATATCCTCCATGATAGGTTAATCATTTTCATAAATAACCCAAAATCACCTTACTCCTAATTCATAAAATCATATAACTAGAATGACTCAGTCAAACTAACCAGGGACTTCACGTAGTCCAGTGGTAGGTGATAAATAACCGTCGCACTTTGGTTGTGGGTTCGATTCCCGTAGCTTTGTCCGACGCGACGGGTTGTCACACGGTCTGTGTGTTGTCCTTTTTCAAAAACTATATAATTCTTAAAACATCCCCCAAAACGAGATAAAATCTTCAAAAATGATCATAACATATTTTAACCTCATGTTTATCTCATTCCTTTCATTTTCCATCATATCATAGAGTAACCCATAATTACCTAAAAAGTAAGGATCATATAAACCCTAATGGTTACCTTAATAATTATTACCTAAATTTCCACATCGAGTTGGTCATCTCGTACATGATCCATTAGAGAACTCACCAAGGTTGAAGTGGTTGATCATGACTCCTTGATAGTTGGTTTAGAACAACCATGAGATTACTCATTGAATCCCCCATCTCATCCAGTCTCTTAATCAAAGAACCACCATAGTTTCTTTCAAACCCACTGTCACTTTGGTGCTGCTAGATCCAGCCATTTACTAAAACCAAAAAGGTTAGTGTGAGTATATCAACATAACCATCATGTACTAATGTGGAAGATAAACACTAAGATATACTTACTCATTCACTTTATCTAAAACTAGGACTCTTTCTGAAATCATAACCATTATGGTAATGTCACTTGTGCTTAGAGAATACCGTAACCTCTAAAGTTATCTAAACTGACCTTTGATACCAACTATAAGGCCCCAACCTTAAACCTTACTTAATCTTCCGTTAATACAAGATTACACATTGAGGATCTTTTCAGGTTTAGAGTTTTAGATAATTAGATCATAAAACTTGCATTACATTCTACATTTAAACAAAGTGGTTACATAAAAGACAGGATTCATTCATCCCATGAATAGAAACATATTTAAAATAAAACTTGGAGTCTTTCTTGAAACATCCTTGACACTATCATCACATCACGTACCGTTCCCTTGACCTGTGAATTTTTTTTTAACTTGGGATGAGCATAAAAAAGTCCAGTAAGGGATATAAAAATATGGAAAGGAAACATGAGTTCATATATACATAAGAAAGAAATCATACTTTACCCATAAAACTTAGGCACTTTAACATACCTCATCAAACCATGAATAAATCATAGAAATCATAAGACATAAAGGTAACTTGAGGCATTCATAACATTCTTACGTAGGGAGTAACCCTCTTGGTTACGTTTGGAATACCCATCACAGTATATTCCCTAAATCTCTTCGGAGAAACGTTAATGTTTCACTTCTTCGCGTTACCCAATGCATTGGAGAGCTATATCGGGCTCACCATCCCTTAGTTTATCACAGTACCACCCGTCTTCATAATAATTCCCAAGAACCTCAACATAATCGTTTCACATAAAACATGTATAAAGGAAACATAAAATTCCCACCTTTCAATCACAAGATATCAATACAACAAATTGATATAAAAAACGTTATGAAAACCATTTTCAATACCAAAATAAAATAAAAGTAAAACATGGTATTTATTTTTCTTTTAAAAAGAAGGTATGGCTTGTAGAGGAAGCCGAAACTCAAATAATGGTCACGATAGAGGAAAAGTCTTTGTCGCCGCATACGTACGACAAAAACATTCCCTTTTGTCATTTAGTAAAATGATTCGTACAAAAATATTCCTTTTGGATAAACGTAAAAGTCAAAGGGGTTTATACACCGTATAAAAGAAGGTTGTGTATAAAACAAAATATGCCTCAATGAAAGGAGATTGAGACGAAGTCCCATACCACCTTGAAGCTTTTAAAATTTTAAAACATTAATATCCATATAAAGAAATCCTTAAAACCATTTTGATAACATGGATATTAATGAGAACAAATAATTACAACATTTGAAGCGATATTTTGGTTAAAGGGGTTCTACCAAAATTAGAGACACTTCAATACAATAATTGAGGAATAACATTTAGTCAGAACTTTATAATATCATGAGAATAAATGGATTCATGATATAATATTCCAAAGGATAGTATATTCACCATATAAGAGTGAATTGGTGCATAACAACAAAGAAGTCTCAATAGAAATGTCAAATGTGATGAAATCCATTATAAAGAAGGTATCCTTAAATTAAGGATAAATCAATCTCATAATTATGTGTGACAAATATAAATACACCCAATATAATTGGATATTAAGTGTAAAACAATAAAAGGTCATTAACACATATTTAAATGATGACATATTCAATAACTACATGTTGAACCCAAAGAAATCGAAATTGGGTTAAAAAGTTCCCTTGGTAAAATTCGACAGCCTAACAGCGTCACTTCAAAAATTCAGAAAATGAGTTGATGAGAGATAAAAAGGGAATCTCATCAGTTGGACATAAAATTTACATCAATCAGGATATAGAAGAACATATCCCAACATAATAGTATGTGAATTAAATGACATAACAAACAAAGTCTTTTAAAAAGAGGAGGGTGAAAGGTTCCCTTACCGACTTGGGTAACTTTCAAAAAGTACACCCCATTGAAGAAGTGTCATACAATGAATAAAAATACCCATAAATTGAATTAAATTACAAAAGGAGTGTAATAATGGGCAGTACATAAACCAGTCAAAGGAAATTGTGTCAAATGTAGCATAAATCTCACAGGAATAAAAGTGAGATGAAAAATCTCTTACGAAAACTCGGCAGCCTAACAGCGCCACATAAAACTTCCAAAATGGATTGATGAGAGATAATAAGGTATCTCATCACATTAGAATAAGAATTACAGTAAGATTAATATAAAATAACATCCCAATAACAAGAAATATGAGCTTTAAAAGGAATGACATAAAAGAGTGTACTTAAAAAGAAAGAGTGGAGTAGGATCCCTTACCTCGGGTCCGACTTGACTCGATCGTTCTTTAACGTCCTGAATAATAAACGTGAGTTAATCTCTACTTTTTTAATAACCTTTTCCAAGTTCATTATTCCTTTTATACCATGTTATGAACATCATGTAATCATTTATGTTAATAATGTTCATTTTGTCGGTATTTGGTTCTTAAGTCAAAAATAGACTTCTTACACTTACATGTTGTTAATTTGGTCAAAGGTTCATTATATACAGATTGATATTAATGATTTGGATAACATATATATCATATATATTCATCATATACATGTATTTATAATATTACATCACATTTAGAGGTAAGAAATGTAATGCACTGTTCATGGAGACGGCAAGCCGTACGTACGCATGAACGCTACTTCCATTTCTATTTTGTATTTTATGGAATGGAATAATAATTATATTATATTATAATTCCAGTATAATAACATATATAATATCATTAACTTTATACTTTACACATCCCACATATGGTATTAATGAATCAAATCACTTTCAGGGGGGCGGTAGTCCGCACTTCCTAAAATGAAGATATCGTGTTTACCCATAATGGAACAATAATGGTATGCCATAAATGAAAAATACAGAATATTAAGGAAAGAATAAACATATTATATATCATATATAAAAATAGTGACATCATAATGGCCACCTTTGAAGGTGTTAAATGAGTATTGAACAATCATCGTTTCGGGAGGCAGAATTTCGCCTTCCACGGAAACCGTATGTTCTTTAACCATTTTATGTATTTGTGTGAGATTGTAGCTCGAATAAATCTTATAACAACATCCTAGTATATTTAAGATTCTAGTGTTGTTACAAAAGAAGTAAATAAAAAAGAGTTTAGGGGGTCGGAGAAGCAAAATAAAACAAATGAACATGAGAGAATGAATTACCATTAAAAGTGTAACTCCTTTTGATTTGATCCTAAAGGCTTCCATTGAAAAGATTCTTCCCAAAGGGAATCCTCTAGGATTATGAGAGTGACGTGGAGAGAGTAAATGGTCTGGGAATTTCCGAGCCAAAGGCTTGAGTAGTGTGTGAAATGAGGTAGAGGTGGGGGCCTTTTATAAGAGGAGAGGAGGGGCACTTTTGGAAATCATGAAACTATTATTTTATTTTCAAAAGTGTTTCGAATTTATAAGTTCCCAAATTGATATAAATCGAATATAAGATGATAAGGCTTCTAAATATTCCCATCCAATAGTTTTTGGACAAGTGTAGGTCTTAAATTTTATATTATCGTTTCATTTTATTTAAACTGTTCATTAATGAGGTCATCGTTGAATCATCATGATTTCATAATTAAATTAATTTATTTAATGTCTACGAATTATAAAAAAAATATCCTGATGTAGGAAATCTTTTTATCTTTCCAAATAGTATTTATAGAGAAAATTATGTTTAGTATAACCCTTTCCAAAAATTGTTTTAGTAACACAATTTATGTTAGTGTCATTTTCACCTTTATTTTAAAAAAAGGCATTAAAGTCATTATCTCACCCAAGAGGCTCCATAGGGTCCCCTAAATCTACCCATGGGTTGTCTTGGTCGGCCATGACTCATCAAATATGTGTAGGACAAGTTTCATGGTGTTTTCACATTTTTATAATATCATTTTTACCTTAAATTACCCTAATTACCTCTAATCGCGATTAATGAAAAAAAGTTACTATTCACCAAAATATTATTTTCATCCCATTGAACAACATTTTACATACTAATGACAACCATGTATGTCGGATTTTGAAAATTCAATACACATTAGTGATAAAATTTCATTTAAACGGACAAATCAGTTTTTTATAAGTATTACTTAGTGGTTTCACTATTCATCAAAAATTGAAGTTTTTCAGAAAAATCCCAGAAATTCACCCTAAGCTATATTTGATATTCTGAATTCAAAAATGAAGTCTATTTTACAAAATTCAAATCATATAAGTCACATTAATTTATTTAATAATTAATTCCCGCTGTCAGAGCAAATAGCGTGTTTTTATGAAACAACAAGTATCAAAAGATTGACACTAGTTTATGTCTGATTTCAAAGTGAAATTAATTCCAACGACCACTATTGGATTTAATGGTAAAAATATATTCCAATTTCACTTTAAAACCAATTCAAAAGATAATCTAATAATATAAATAAATTAGATTAAAAAGAGGTTTTGAATTAAAATACAACATTTTACACTATTCATTAAAAAATGAACTTTATCAGAAAGATACCAAAAATTTACACAAAGTAAATTTTGATGTCCCAATTCTTAAGAAGAGTTTTATTTGGCCCAAAAGTATGTGTAAGAGTTAACAAAACTATATTTAATGACGGTTCTCCATCAAAAGGCGATAAGTGAACCTTTAGTGAAAACTAGGGCATATACGCCTAAAATTGAATTCTTTCTGTATTTTATGCCTTTATCTTTTATTGGATAATTATAAAAACATTTAAAAACATATATAATCATATTTTAGTTATTTATATCCATTCCTGCCAATACAACGGCTACATGTTAACTTCCATTTAAAATAATATTATTTTATTATTAGAGTGCAACGTAAGATTCCCAAGAAACTCGTTGTTGCGTGTTGGGTACGCCATCGAGCATAGCATCCCCTTTAAAGTCATATTAATATTTTATTCACAAATATGGATAAATAGGAAAATGTCATATTCTTTATTTACCTAGGGTGTTACAAATATTGCTGAGTTAACATAGAGAGTGTAGAATCCTATAACTAGTTAATACTATCGTATCTTTTGGCAGATGACCATGTTTCTCGCCTGAATATTTATATTTGTGATATAAATGTATGCCAATGCTTTTGAACTATTTTACATGCCTGTTGAACTTATATAAACTATCTTATATAAATGTTTTATTTAAGCCATTGTTTTATAAATATTCCATCATTTTTAAATTCTTCTCTTAAGGTATTTATTTCCATCATTTGGAAAAAATTTATCATAATTTTTTAAAATATTATTTTGAATTTCCAAACCTGTTTATTTGAAAATTGAACATTTTGTTTGGATAATCTATGTTTTGCATCTTTTATGGAATCTTTGGTGGTATCCTACTGGGCTTAGGCTAACACCCTACTTTTACCTTTGAGTGTTTGTAGATTTTCTTCTTCCAGGAGTGGGAAAAGGGAAGGGACCTCTTGGAGGTGGATTTAGTTGTTGATCTCTAGACTTGGTGAGTTATGTCCTTTTGGACCTTGGGAATGCTTTCCCTTTTGGTACTTGGGTTGTTGTACTTTGGCATTTTATGCCTCTTTGTATTCGGGTACATCACTCCCAGTTGCGTTTCTTTCGATATGCATATTGTTTTGTTTTACTCTTGATTCCATATTCTTGTGGCAAATTCATTCCCTCTTGTATTTTATACGATTCCAGGTGCTAGTCGCCAACCCGTGGGGATTGGGAACGCCCTTCGGGCTATGTCAGGGCCGGCTCGGTTATCGGGTTTCCAGGGTACCCAGGCTGGTTCATGAAAGCTACTCACAGACCCAACCATCTACCACCCAACTTTTTAGAAGCCACTTTTTCATGGGTAAGTATGCTTGAGGCCTTTTGGAAAATAATCTCTAGGAACCTATTTTGTTACAACTAGTATGGTATGATAAAATTATCCTCCCTCTTTAAGGATGAGAAAATACTCCTTTATCAAGGAAAAACTAATCATTATTTAATTCATAGATTAGTCTAGTATTAAATAATATTGATGGATTTAATGGGAGAGGTGATGGACCAGGAATACTAGCCTTAAAATAGAAATATGGGGTTTTTTATAATTGGGTAATTAAAATGATAAAAAACTGTGTGAAATTAAAAACCAAAGGGTTCACTAAATGCACTATCAGACTGGGTGCACCTCATATCTAGTAAGAGTCACCAGTATTCTAGTATTCCCTGTAGAACATCCATGCCTATACATACTCCTCTATCCATCTAGTGGAGTATTTAGAATCCTACAGACTGATATTAACTCAACCGACCAGTCAGTGGTGTTTTACAATCTCCCTAATTAATATCCTCACATTGTCACTATAACTTCCAATTACATAAACCTTTTTACTACAAGTTGTCTTCTTAAACTCCCCTAAAATATAATATACAAAATTTTAATGTCTCTTTTCATCACTTATATATTTTTTATATGGAATTAACGAAAGGATGTTACTATTAATTTGATGAATATGAATAAGGAATGAATGGTCAAATTCAATCATGTAAAAAATTTCATAGAATAACTAAGGATAATTTATTACATTAATTAATATATTTGGTCTTTTTAAAATTGGGGAATATAAAAACTAATTACAGATAATAAGTAAATATATTATTTAATATGGTGAATGAAAAATAAATTCCATTATAATGTACCTGTAACACCCCGATATTTTAAAATATGGACATCTTATTTTCTAGAAAGTATGAATTATAATACCATGTATTAAATGTAATATAACATCCCAATACATTTATATATATTTAACATTAAATAAAGTCATTCTTGTAGATCTATTATGATGCATGTGACACTAGGATTAAATGAAAAAGGATACACTATTAAAATATTATTATTTAAACATGGCCATCATAGCACAACTATTAATTTGGTGGGTATGAACTAGAATAAATAAATTATGGAAATATTATGGGTGAAACACGTATAAAATAAATTTAGAGGTTACCTATTCATTATAAATAAAGTACTAACCATTTTATAGGGAATGAAATGTTTAATGAAAAATAGTATTTTTATGAATGGTGGATGAATAAAACATTGTACAAAAACTTTAAAAACAATTTTTACAACTTATAGAATATTCATATGAAAAAATAATAATCCTTCATTAAATCATCATATAGAAATTATCATATAGTAAATTTTTGGGGTTTTTTTAGATTATTTTTTTGATTAATATTGAAAAATACTTATTTCTAATTGAAAACTCCCATGCAATTTAAATCCTTTATAATGTTAAATTATATTTTTTTAAGTTAAATTATTTCTATAAATTTTTTATAAATAATTTTTTTATTCAAATCATTTTCAATAATAAAATTACATAAAAACATTGTTATTTTTAAGCATTTTCCTCAGGAAACCAGCTTTCTCGTCACGTCTGTGAGATTATTTGTTATATAAAACATTCCAATTATAAGAAGGGAATTTTTAAAAATTAATTCCATATTTTTATTTCTAATAATTTATATTATATAATATGGTGAACATAATTTATTTAAAAAATTAATTGTGAAAATATTCAACATTTATTTCCAAATTTAATGTATGATTGGATTTACTAGGGGTTAAATAAAGAAAATATGGATTAAAATTACCTGAAATATATTATAGTATCAATTTTATAGAAATATTTCAACCCAAAAACGTAATATTATATCTAATACTATTTTTAGAACCTTCCTTATTTTGAAAAATATGTTTATTCCTTTTCCATTTCAAAAATCACAAACACCTAACTTATAAAAAAACACCGATCTCCTCCCTTATCCACAACATATAATGATTTAGGATTGTTCATGGACTACAAAAATCACTGAATAGATTTTTATCTTCTAATATTATATATCATATAAATGTAATAAATACAACCTATGAAAGATTATTGTGAAAACATAAGAGGGATATGCAAAAAAGATATAACGTTATTCAATGAATTTTTTTTTCATTAAACATAACCATCAATTATTATTAAAACCTGATTATGTAATAACATATGTATCTTGCATATAATGAGATTTAGGTATATTATGGTAATCTCCAACAACCATACCCACATCCATCAAATGGGTTATGAAATCATCAATCTTAAATAGGGTGAACTACCGCCTTGAAAACTGATGTCAATTAGTTTTCCATTACCGGCTCTCATAGTTGGGAATTATTATGGATATAAATTAACTATATGATATTTATAAAATATATTTTCCACATTACTCATTATATCATATATATCTTTTTTAACTCTCCCTTTTTTAGGGGATACTTTAACACATCTACTGTGCACTGTGGACTACCATCACACGAAGAATTATGTTTTATCTTTCACTAATGATGTATATGGAAGGTAATAAAAACATATTTAATTATTATGTGATATATAAAATGGTTAATTAATAAAATAATTACATATTTATCATTATGGAAAGTTATTATATCCTTTTCATTCTTATATTTTCACTCACATAAATAAGATAACGTCATGTTTGTATGTATGGGCTACCGCCACTATAAAGCGATGAGAATCTCCTTTTATCCCCACATTGATGAAATATTTAATTTTGATTAATGTAATAATATTGTTTATTTTATTAGACTTATATATTTTTATAATATTACTTACCTCATTCCAGTTATTAGAATGAATATGGAATCATTATAGATGCATATGTACCGCATACCGTCTCTATGATCACAGAATACATAATTTCTCATAACAATATTTTACTATTGGATTGAAAAGTATAATTTATGCATAAATAATATAATTTTTAATTATTTTTATTTTATATATTTTTAAATAATAACCACATTGATCATAGGAGACATACTAATTATCTATTTTACACAAAAGCCAAATATTATTGAAACATATAGTGTGAATATATTTTCTGAAGTAAAAATATGCGTAATTATAGTTAGTGAAATAAAAATAATAATAAAATATAAATGGTTCTAAATAATGTTAATAATTTACATATTTGTATTACCCTGGAAGATATATAACATACATGAAGATTCATACTCAAGGTAACATTTTCTTGTCAAACTGTTACTTCCATGAGACATACACCATCTCTACCACTTATTTATTTTGTTTGGTGTAAGGACTTGAATATTATTATATTATATCTTGAATTTATTTATCTTTATGTAATTTAATGTTTCAATTTATTTTATTTCTCTCATGGGGAATATGATTCAAAAGTTACCATGTTGTAATGGTTTATTTCACAAACATCGTTATTATTACGGATTATAATTTTTTAAGACTCCCGTTTAAGAATAATTTGATATTACTAAATTAAAAAAAATATATTTTGTTTTCCTCTAGTAATTAACTATCATTTTCATCTAATAGTACCAATTTTTACTCGATTTGGTAATTAAAACTAATAATAAAATACTTTTATGAACATATGAAATTATTTCACTCTTTCGGTAGAAAATATGTTTTCCTCAAAAACCAATTCTTCAAAAAATGGAATAATTTTTTTTATCATTTTAGAGTTGAGTTTATAAATAAATTATGACCCATTTTTACTTTTAATAATATATTTTTAATTGAATAATCATATAATTTCCAAAACATCTCATATTGGAATTTTAGTTAAAATTTGAAAGTAATATATATATTAAAATGTATGGAATGAATGAAATATTATAATGTCATGGCCAAATTATGTTTTAATATTTATATAATATTTTTTTCGACGATTATTCTCAAATAAAATAATTTTCAAAATATTTTCATAATGATTAGTTTTAAAACAATAATCAATGTTAAAACGATATTTTCCTAAAAAAAATTAAAATTTATTTGTATATTATTTAAATTAATAAATTATATCAAAACAATATTTAACTTAGGATCCCATTGGAATATATTGTACTTATATCTTCATTATTCATTCTCTAGAAGGCTTGTGTTCTACTAGATCAATGATGTAACATTTTATTATTATTTACCACATATCCCCCAAAAATATATGATTTTTCTCATTTATAGGGGAATGAATTAAAATTTCAAATCCAATAATTTCAATTAGAAAGGTTATTTTGATATTGATTCACCCATTTCACATGAAGAAATAATTGGACATTGTGTGTGATAACCACAGAACTCTATATCCCATTGATGCATTAGTAGGTCTCCTGAGACAAACTACATTGTGTTTTGACGATTGGTTTACCCGTTTTAATAAATTTCTTGCACAAGGCTTCAATGGTATTATATTTCCTACAAAAAGGACCTGATTGTAGATTTATATTTTTTAAATTATTCATAATATAATTATGAATACATTTACTAATATTCATTGTGAATGTTTGATTAGTTAGAATTTCCATTGTTGTATTTCATAATCATTTGAATATATATATAAATAATTCATTATTTGATCATCAATTATTCCTATAATATTATTCTAATTCTATTGATTACATGTAAATTTTTTCAGTTATTTTCCTTTCTATATTTGTTTTTTCTATTTATTCATATCTCAAGTTCTATACTAACCATTATTGGGCATACAAACTCACACCATTCTTATGTTTTATTTTAGTCAACATATGAGAAAATGGTTTTTGATTGGTATACACACTACTGAAATATAAAGCTATAACAACAGTATTAGAGATAAACCATGGGAATAGGTCACCCCTATATCAATGGGAAAACATTTCACTTGAAGGACCTACTCCTATGATTCCCAAAAAACTGTTTTCATAGGGGTACCTATACTCATGGTTCTCTAAAAACTAGATGTATAAGTGTATCTATACCAATGGTTTTTGGAGAACCATGGGAATATAGGTATTTCATTTTCGGGAATGACTTATACCCACAGTTCTCTCAAAATTGATGGTGTAGGTATCCCCGATACCCATAGTTTTTAAAATTATAGGAATATGATTGGTTGGGGAAAATATTCATATGAAATACCAACAAAAATATTATATAAAAAACCACAGTTTTTGAAAATTGTGGAAATAGATGGTGTGGGAACAAAATTCCATAAGAAAACCTATACCAACTTTTTTACCAAACTGTGGGTATAGGTTAGACTATTATTTTTCCATTATAATAATAATAATAATAATTTATAATTTACTATTTATTTATAAATACATATATATTTATATATTTATTTAAATATATGAAATTAAATTTTGTTATAGGAATGTGTAGAAGTCATTCTTCTATAAGAAGAAGGTGCTGGGATACAATCCCAGTAGAGGATTAGTTTTTTTTAATGAGGAGATATACCCATGGTTTGACCAAACCATGCATATAGGCCTATACCAATGGTTTTATCAAATAATGTGAATAGGTAGATCCATTGAAAAGTCATGAACATACGGTTTATGAACTATTCATATAAGTGGAATATACCCATGGTTTGGAAAATCTATGGGGATATGTCTATACTAATTCGTTAATCTCCCACATTTCATAAAGCTATTGATCTAAACTATACACATTGTTATATAGGTTATACCCAAAATTTTGAAATATTAGTAAATCCTTATTTTCTAGTACTTACAAGGATATACTAAGGGTAATAATGAATTTCTCAAGGAAAATAACATTTAAATTTTAAAATTTAATATTTAATGTGAATGTGAACTATATATCTAGTTTACTAATGTTTCTAAATCATTAGGCCCTTCAGGATGTGATTTCTTGAATATTATTCCAATTTAACAAAGGAGACCCTAGAGGCATGATTCTATATTTGGACACTCTATATTAGGTATCCTAGGTTGTTTTATAGAAATATTTGAACAATACATATGAAAACTGAGATTAAGGAAGATAAACCTTTGCTAAAATTTTAGGAGAAGTATAGAAGAATGTCCTACTGTTTTGGTAATCAAGTGATTATATAGATTGCCTAAATAATACATCCTTTCATGGATACTATAAGTGGATGTGGTTTTGGGAAATATTTAGCTAAGGGTAGTAACTATGGAAATGGTGCATGGGGATTTTCCCGATTATCACTAGGTACATGAAAATGGGGATTAATGGGCATCTTTTTTGATATTCCAAGTGGATATACATAGGATAATATAAATTTTCATTACAAACCATTATGATGGATTTTAAAATAAATGTATCCACACAGAAAACATATTTTTGATTATGATATTAGTTATTCATAAATTTCCCACATTATATTATGTATTTCACTAGTTTTGTTATTATTAATTATATTTCCTAATGATATGGTCTAATCTAGTCTATAAAATTGTTTTGAAATGGTTCATTTATAAATGAATGATAACTTCATCAATATACATAATCCTATGAGTAAGAGTGATTGGTTAATTAACGGTATTAAGATAGTATTTTTAATGAAACCCTTTTCCTTAACATTATCATAATACGGGGAAATAGTAACATTTTTTTAACAAGATTAAATGTTAATTATATATGTATTATGTCATAAAAGGGAATTAATATAAGAATAGGATTACATTGAAAAATATAGATAAATGGATGAATTAAATTACGGATTTTCCTACATGGGATAATTGATGAAATAAACACTATGGTACTTGATTGAATGAAATGGTGTTTTTATACATGTTTGGGGTTAATGGACACTATGATCAATATTTAAATGGGAAACGGGTTCTAATGTTCAATACATAATTTGTATGTAGATAAGGCACAAAAAAATTAAATTCCTCATTTTTTAAATGAATGTACATTAGATGTAGCTAATAGATCATGTTCAAACATATGTTATTGCCATATATAATGCGTACTTTTTAATGTTCTGGAGTTTGAATCCAATAACTATATCAATTGTTTATTTTAAAAATGATATCTTGGTCATATGATTTATGAAATGTTTATGGATTTTATGGTATTAAATTTTTATTTAGGATTGGAATGAAACTGATGAACACAATTGATGAAAACAAAAAGATAATTCAGTGTAACTATGAAATTCCTGGAATATAGATGATTTGAGGAAACATTCCTATAATATGTTCATAATTTTTATATAATTATGTTATGATAAATATATGATTTATATGGATAAATTAAATTATATTATATTACCTTGAATATAATTAATTATTTGAGGAAAAAAAGTTTAGACAATAATTGATCGAGTTATCAAAATTTTTTGGATTTGAGGAATATATCAAACAGTATGGGTTTTTTAAGGAATATTTAATTTTGAATGTTTTCAATAAGTTTTTTTTCATTCATGTTGTTACCATTATTAATGATAATATATAAATAACTTAATAAAATTTTTATTTGTCAAATATTATTTAATTAATTTTATTTATAAGACAATTAATGATTTTATTTTGGAAGTTTGGTTGCATATTTTTTAATGTGATGGATCTATATCATTTAGAAGGCTCTAAAGTGAAACAAATGTTAAATTTTTTATCTTTCTCATTGGATGAGGTTTTATAAATTAATGTATAACATTACTGTATAAAGATACATCCATCATGGATAACATATAATATCATTTTTCTTCTAATAATAACTATAGATCAAAGTAATGACTTATCGTTATATTTTGTATCTTATGATCCCTTAAAACTGATTTTTTGTTCTTCTGAAAAAAAAATTCATTTCTCTAATTAAGCGATGAATTGAAAATTCACTTAATAACAAGAAAAGGATGGTATTGTGCTCATGAAATAGAAACATATCGCGTAATTATATCTCTTTATATAAGTCCTCATCTCTAGGATAAAAATATTGAAATTTTTATTGCCCTAATACCTTCATTTGAGTTGAACTAATATCATTTTAAGTCATTAAGTATTTTTGGTTTTGTGGTCCTTAACATTATTTTGACCGCACACTTTCTTATGATTAATGACCATTATCATTCTCTATAAAATTTCAGGATTTTCTTTCATGTCTATATTTTCACATTCCACCAATGTTCTCTTGCATAGAAACCTAGTTATGTGTTACTCCATATAGCATTTTTATTTATTTTTTCTCTTATCATGATGATGTTTTGTTAACCCTTCTCATGATTTAGTATTTTAGTAAAAGTTTTTTCAAAGAAAACCCCATGATTACTGAGATTATGAATAAATTGTGATGATTTAGTTTTTTAAGGGAGTATCTTGTAGTAACTCAAGAATTTAAAATATGAACTTTATATAAAAAATGATGTATTATACACAAAACCATGAATATAAAGGAATATAAAACCCCAATAATTTTTTAAATTTTTATTTTTTATTTTATTCAATCAATTAAATTGCTTGAAATTTTTCAATTTTAGCTTTAAACGAAACATGACACTCTATTTAAATAATGTTCTTCTAACATGAACATTATAACAAATTTATTATGTTGGAGGATACAAAAACTAAGAAATAACTTGGGGAAATTATATTATATAAAAATTTATAAAATAAATTCAATTCTTTTTTGTTTATTAGAAACAAAATAAAAACCATTTGAAAGTGAAAGGAATGTTTTATGGAAAAAATGTATTTCCCTAAAATACTATCAAGATTACATTTATTGAAAATTTTAAAATAAATATCTACATCTATTTGAATATTTATTTTTAAAAAATTATATTTTTAAATAATTATATCAAAATAACCTTAGGGTAAATTATTTTTATTTTTCGAAAGAGTTTTATTTTTTGGATAAATATTGGAAAACACTGAATTTTAATTGAAACAAATCACTGTGTTTTAATTATTTATAAATTTAAATTAAATTATAAATTAGTTTTAAACTAAAAAAATTTCAATTATTTATCGATTATTTCAATTTAAGAAATTGAAATAATTTTTATTTTAAAATATAACATTAAATTTGTGTAAACATTTGAACATATTCTCTTTCAACCACCACATTCTTATTAAGTTTGTGGGATTCGCTAAAAATTAAAAAATTTTAATTATGTGACTTTTATATGGAAAAAATAACTTCCATATTTAATATAATCATAATTTATATTATCTAATATGTTAATCTTACTTTTTCAAAAAAATGAATATTGCAGTCATAAAAATAAATTATCATGGTTAAGGAAAAAATGGATTTACTAAGGGTTAAATTAAATGATAAGAGTCAAAAAAATTAACCACTTTAATAAAATCTATTTTCTATATTTATTTATAAACTATAAAGACCATGTATCTATAATACTCCATTTTGGACCCTGTTTTCATGTCAATAATGTTTGTGGAGCTTTTCTTTTCGAAAAACTATAACTCTGACACTCACCTCACATATAAAGGGCCACCCCTATCTAATCATCATCACACAATCACACCCTTTTTTATTGGAAAATATAACCAAAATAACATCCCAAAATCCATAATATAATCATATAGGACATATTTTTGGAAATAATATAACCTAATAATGATTTTGGTGAAACCTAAGGAGGATACTTGAAGAAGCGTTAATATTTTTAAATGAGAACTTCTATTTAATTATTTCATCAATTTCCTCAAATAAAAATTAATAAATTATAATATAATGAAGATATTATATTATATATACTATGATGTTTTTATGTTATTTTCATGACCAATAAGCATCCCCACTTCCATTTAATGGGTTATGAAATCTTTTATACATGTGTACGATAGACTACCTCATCCTAAGCGAATGTCATTATTTTTTTGTTACAACATCTTATGGTTGGGTATGAAGATGAATATAATATATATATATTTATATATAATAACTATACATAATCAGTAACTGTATCATATATTTCATTTTTACTTTATATTCCATAGACGATATGATAACATCTCTTCTGCGTACGGTACACTACTTCCTCACAAATCTATGTGATTCGTCTTTCAAAAACACATTACATAGAAGGAAATATAAAATAATATTATTATTATATGTGATATATATGCATATTTCTTATCATTATGAATTATTTATCATTTTTAAAAACATTATACATCATTTTATATCATACCATTTCTCTAACATATAGATAATAACATCATTCGAGTATGTGTGGAGTACCACCTTCATGAAGGGATGCGACCCAATTTTCATCACAACATTGAATATATTTATAATTATATTTAAATAAATAATATGGTATTAATATTATGATCATTTTTGTCCAATATGATATTAATTTCCACTTTTCTATAATGGTCATTAACTAATGGAAATGTTATTGATGCATATGTAGGATCTAACATCTCTATGATCATTACATAATTAATTTATCAAAACTATATTTCATGATTGGTTTTGAATGTATAATTTATTTATAAATATGATAATTATGGAATTATTATTATTCTATATATGTTAAAATATTAAACTCTATTACTATACCAATCCTTCCAAATTCATTACTGAAAAATAAGCCATATATCTTCAAAATATATCATGTAATGTAAATTAATTATGTAATAATATATATCACGGTAATAAGAGAAATAAAATTATTAAAAACATTAAAATATTTTTTTATAAAATTAAATAATTTTCATAAGTATATTATTTAGGATGATAAGTATCATAGATGATAACTCAAAGTCAATGTAAAGGTTTTCCATCTCACAATTACATCTATGATACATACACAATATTGTGCACAAATTTATTTCATATCATGTATATAATATAATTTTGTACGTTATTTCATGAATTAATTTATCATAATGGTATATATATTTTTATTTAATTTTTTCCATTCATTGGCATTATGATACAAAATATACAAAGTGGTAATGGTTCATTTGACAATCTCATCATTATTCAGGATTGTAATTGTTTAAGTCTCCCATTATTGAATTATTTAATATTTATATATCAAATTTAATATATTTTCATATTATATAGTTATTCATGAATATTTTCAATTAATTGTACCATTTTACATCTATTTTCTATGAAATATTATTTAATTGTTTTGAGAAAGTCCAATTTTATCACACTTTGGTCGGAAATGTGTTTCATCAAAACCCATGTAATATAAATTTTCTATATATTATCATTCTAACCATTTCAAAATGATTTATTAAAGTCATTTTTACCCTTTTGTTTTCAATATTTTTAATGGAATGATCATGTCATTTTAAAAACAACCCTTGTTTGGCATTTAAAAAAAATGTGGAAGGAATCTTCGGGGTAAGAAGTATGAAACAAAAAGAATTTTCCACCACCATACAAAATCAATGTTTTTAATGTTTTTTAATATTTTTAAATGATTATTTAAGAGTAACAAAGTATTAAAAATATTTTTTTACTCTTAGTTTTATAAATTTTTTCAAAATGATAATATTATTTTCATCAAATGTATTTTAAAATATTATTATAGTGTATTTCTACTCTTCCTAGGAGTAAATATTTTATTGAAATCATTATCCACTAAGGATATGTTTTATTTATATCATATTTATTATTTTTTTTGGAAGTATTATGAATAAAGTGAATGGGGAAGTACAATTTTATTACCATTCCCAAAATTACTCTAACGGGTTAATGATTATTTTTATTGATAAAGAATGATTAACATTTCACAACATAGTGTTACAATATGAATGTTTATATTGATTTTAATTCACAAAAATAATAATATATGGAAAGAATTGGGCATTATAACTGATGTGTGGGGCCCACTCTATCCCCACATTGCATCGGTGTGTCTTATGAAACAAACTATATTTGGTTTTGACTGATTTGTTACCCATTAATATTCATGTCTTTGAATAAGGTGTTGATTGTATTAAAGATCTCAAAATAATTCCATTCAGATATGTTTTAGATGTCAAATGTTATGCAATCCATTTTTATGAATTTTTTCATTCCTTGTGACTATTCTATATTTTATAATATCAATGGTTAAGAATTATCCTTATTTGATAATTTAAATGTCACTATTTGATCATCATTTTTTTCTAAAATATTTTGTTCATGTTATTAATTAAATTAAATTTTTTTAGTCATTTTTTATTATATATTTTTTGTTCTTCGTTTATTCATATCATCCACTGTATAGAAACCTTGACCCATCATCGAATCAGACCCCTTACATATTGATTATTTTCCCCAGGATATGTGGACTTATTTTTTGATTCCTATAAATGGATATGAGATATATAATAATTTAATTCTCAAATTGAAATATGTTTTTTGTATTATGTGTTAAAATGTAATGTGTATTTCATGTATTTTTATAGTTTATAAATACTACTAAATTATTCTTATCCATTTGTATGTTATTTGATATATCATATGCCAACATAACATTATAGACACCATCTCCTAGATTCTTGGGTCGAAGTATCTATAGTACTACTTATATTTCCCCATATTAAATAATGGAAACATGGAATTTATTAACATAAATTTCCTAATATAAAAAATAACAACCATTTTTTACATAAGAAACATATATTACAATGAAAATATTATTAAACCCCAACCATGGATTTGTGTTTTGAAGATAATGTGGTGTAAGGAACACTAACTATCTAACAAGGAAATGCATTTTTTGTGATTTTAATAAAATAAATTCTTTTGACCAATAAATGTTTCTAATTATATAAATTCACCACCTTAATAGAAATTAGTTGAATTATTAATAATATCATTAATTCCCTTGTATAAAGTAATTTTATAATTTATTTTTGTATGAATGTGTAAACTATAAAATATTATTTTCCATCATTAAATATAACAAAATGTAATAATAAGAATGAAATGGATCAAATTATATTGAAAAATGGAAATATTGGAAAATAAAATCTAAATTTAAATCCATGATCACATTTTAATACATGTCTGTTGATAAACTCCATTTAAAAAATTAATCCTATTTTTTGAGGTATTTACAAAAAACTGTTAAAGAATATCTCAAGGATTTTTATATTTATATTATTTGGGAAATTATGAGTTCAATAGTAAATCCTTGGTTGGTGAGGATGAATTTTTATTAGAGAATAAATTTTTTGTAATGAAAATCCATATATTTTTTGTAATAAATAAATGAAATTGTAATAAAAAATTTATTCATTGGGGAAATGTAATGAAAAGATATTTTACTATTTATTTTCCTTATATACATATTTTTTTAATATCATCTTTCAAAAATAACATCATACCTTAAGAGCCAAAAAACATTTTATAAAAATAAATATTGAGAAATTTATTGTATTCTTCAAATAAGGGAGATATAAAATTTATTAATAATTTATAAAATTAAGTTCCATTTTAAAAATGGTTCATCATGTCCAGATATGAAGCAAATAAAAAAATTACACTGGAAATTTATTTTCTAATATTTGTATTTTTTAGGTTCATATATTTCTTTAATAGCACTAATTTTTGAATGATAGTTAATATAAGAAAATAATTTCCTAAAAAACAAGTGTACAAAATAATTTATAATTTTATTTCAAAGATAATTTTTTAATATTTATGATTTGAATTTAAAATACTAATTTTTGAACTTACCATAAAAATATTAACTTATGATTATTATTTTTTAATTTTTCATAAATGATAAATTTTATGGTCAATAGGAATAAAGTACCATTTTTTATAAATAACATTAATTTAATGTATTTGTTATTAAATAAGTCTTCATGGGTAATTTTTGATACATTTTTCAATGAGTGAATATTATTTTCCAACATACATTATAATTCAAAATATTACATTTTACAACCAAATATTTTAGATTTTAGAAATGATGGTACATTATGGACCAAAATTTTAATATATGTTTCACACTAATAAGCATAAAACTATGTCATTATGCTACTGGTATAATGTTATTACTAATAAACCATATAATAATATTCAATTAATTGTTGTATGTTCTTATTTAGGAAATGATATAAATTATTATCATTGATTAATATGAGAATTTAATTTATTGTAATATATAACATTATAATTAAATAATGATTTCATTTTAATTTTGTAATTTTAATATAAATTTTGAACTCATTATTATAGAAGACTCCCTTTATTTTCATATATTCAATAAAATATTCTATTCACCATGTTCGTCTCTATAAATCAATCCCAAAAATAAGATAGAATGAAATTATAAAAAAATCTATTTTATTAACATGTATGCTAATTAAGTGAGAATATTTTGAGATGGATCGGTAACAATAAATATTTTATGAAAATAGTTCAAAATGGTAAAAATTACTCACCCTAGATATCAAAAATTGATAATAAATTTATTTTATTAATGTATATAATAATTATATAATTAGGCTATAAGAGGATATAATTATTAGAAAGTAAATAAAATGGGTGATTTTGATAATTAATTCTATTATATAGTAAGTTTCAACACATTAGTACTATGAATGTATTGAGGTATGATTATCACTTTCTGAAATTTGATTTCTTTGGAAATTCTCTCTAAGATGAACCATAATACATTTAAAATGGTGTATTTATTACTAAATTATTATTTTTACATAATAATGGGGTTATAAGAACCATATGATGAAATTTATTTAAATTTCCCTCAATTCATGAGATACCAATGTTGAATGGTGTTTTTAGTAAAACGTAATATAATCCACAAGGGTTTTGGGGGATAATATTCTTTTATACTAGATATATATATTATGAAATATAATACATTTTTTGGATTTTATAATTTAAGAAACCACTAGAAGCCTTAATTATACATTCATGGGATTTTACATGTTTTGTAAAAATGTCATTACACCATCACTTATATTTTACTCACAAGGTTTTTTTTAAGTGAAACCAACACTATTGAAACACCCCAAGCTTCTACGGTATGTTTCCCTTTGAATAATGCGATAGCGTGTGTTGTACGCAACCTCGAGTTCTAACACACACCACAACTAATTAAACTAGCCGTTGTGAATAGTAATACCTAATTTTTGAAATTATATATATTTTATATTTGAAAATGGACTTCATTTTTGGACTCGGAATATCGAATTTATCCTAAGGTGAAATTTTGGTACTTTTCGGATAACTTTCATATTTTGATGAATAGTGAAAATTACTAAATTTTAATTAAAAACAACTTTTTTAATCAAAATAATTAATAGTGATAAATTATGAATTTTAGTAGTTTTAAAGTATATTTAGAATATATTTTAACCATTTAATATAATGTTGGTCATTGGACATAATTTTACAATTAAACCGAACATAAACAAGTGTCAATCTTTTGATAGTTATTATCTCTTAAAAACACGCTTTTTGTTTTGACAGCGGGAATTAATTTTAAATTAATTTCTGCCACTTATGTGTTTTGAATTTAGGAAAATGGATTCCATATTTTGAATCAGGATGTTCAAATTGTGTAAATAGGTAACTTTTATTTTTAGACATTTTGAATAATTACTGCGGTAAATATTTTATTTACCATGGTTAAGGGTAAATCCGGTAAATAAGGGTTAAAAAAAATAATATTATAATAATACTAAATTACCCTAAAAACGTGTCTTAACCCTATTGGTTGATATATGGTCGACCATGGGCATCTTTGTGTCAATTTTGGGACCCCATGGATCCACTTGTAAGTGATAATGACACTTTATTTTAATTTAGTTAAAATGAATACAAAAATGACACAAGCATATATCTTTTAGAACAACAATTTTTACATAGGGTTATATATGTTGGATTTTAGATTATAAATATTCATTAGAAAGCTAAAAAGATTTCCTACATAATTCTATTTTATTTATAATTTTTAGACATTAAATAATTTATTTTATTTATGACACAATGATGATGCAGTAATTACTATAATAGTGAACAATTAAAATAATTGATATTATAAATACCCAAATAAATATAATATGAAACTTTTAATGAATTAAACTAATTTTATAGGATAATATGATATATTAGGATTGATTTAATTGACTTTGTTCGAAGTAATCAATCTGTTATGAGTTTCACAAAAATCAACTATTGAATAGTGTCAAAATTGACATAAAAGAGTTCTTAAAACAAATATTATATTATTAATTGATATTAAATTCCTAAAAATCTAAGGTTCGGCCAAGAGACTTATATTATGATAGGTTCCTCATTAATGGACCACTTGGGGGTCGCTTGGATGTATATAGTAAGTTAATTAACCATATTATATAAAAATACAAAGAGACATTGTAAAAGTGAAACTAATTAACTTAGAGTTAATACTTAAAGATAAGGTTAATATAAGTACCCAAACCTGTCTAAATTCTATTGGTTGAGTGGTTTTCGACCTATCCCCACCTTAACCTTTGAATAATCAACTTTGTAGCCATTAGAAACCGAATATGAATTTATTATAAATTAATATTTCTAGCTTTTCCAAAGGTGCCCCTCACCCCTCTTATAAAAAGGGCACTCCTCCTTCTCATTTCTTCACACCTTCAAAGCCTTTTGGTTCGGCCAAACTCTGCCCAAATACTCTCCCAACATCCCTCACTACAACCTAGAGGACTTAGTTTGATCAGAAAGCCAACCTAAGGAGCCCTTTTGATCAAATCAAAAGGAAGAACCCGAAGAAGAGGTAATGATTTCACCACCCTTTTCTAAGTTCATTTCTTCTTCCACTTATTCTTCCTTTGTTCTTACCATTCTAAAATAATAACTCCAGTATCTCACATATACTGTGATGTTATTATAAGTATGGTACAACCATATTCAGTATTCTATCCACCCTTTGAATAACATGTCACCATACGTGTGTACGTACGGCTTACCGTCTCCACGTCGTGGTGTAATTGTTATTCAATATAATATTATTTGGATGGGTATAATAATGATGTGTAACTCATGTAAATAATAAATATAACATGTTAATGATTCTGTATATATGATATACCATCCATTTATATATTATTTTAATATCAAAAGAATGATATTGTCGCTCGTGCGTACGTACGGACTACCGTCTCCACGAACGCGATGAGATTCATTCTCCATCGTATCCATTCAAGTATAATTATCATTTGATGATTTAAAAATGATGTTTAAGGACTGTATATCATTCTGGATATGAATAAGATACAACAACCATGGCTTATGTAACAAAACATATAAAAGAAAATGAGTAAGTTAACTCCCGAAACGACGATAATTCTAAGATATTATTAACAAATCAATGTTAAAAGATCATATATGATATCATATTAATATATATGATTCTTGTATAATTTAATAACAATTATTTCACCATTATACAGGAGGATAACCTACCCCAACCAAGGAAAAGTACAAGGTAAGGGTTATTTCACAATCTCTTCATTATCCGAGGTTGTATATACGTAATAATCTACTGGGATCTCTTTATCATCCACATCCATGTTTTCTTAAAAATGTATTTCAAAACATTTTTACTATTTACAAGAATATGGGTTAAAGTCATTTATACCTTTTTTTGACTTTTTATAAGAGGTTTATAAAGGAATCTTTCCGTCGTTTTCAAAACAAGGTTTTTTTTAACCTTTTCGACAGAATTGAGGTAAGAATGTTTTTTTTAACTTATACGGCGGGTGTGGTTATTTTACGCCGTTATAAAATCTTCAAAGCTTTCCTTACAAGCTTATAAAAATATTTTCAAAGAAAATGTTTTATTTTATATGGATCTTAAATGATTTCAAAATAAAAGGAGATATTTCTTTAAAAAGAATTTTGATTTCATCTATGTCAACATCCTTTGATGGATTTTAAGATTATTTGAAGTTGATTTATTATGATACAAAACTTCTATATTGTATTGAAGGTTTTGTGATATGTTTGACTGTGGATGTGCTATTTTTATACCATTCATAGTTTATTGTGAAAGTATTGACATTTCGTATGCTAGTTTTAATACGAATGTTTATGTTATGTTTAAACCTTTTCATATGGGAATGCATTGGACTTAATAAGTGACGGGTGGAGCCCGCTATAGCTCCTCGATGCATCGGTAGGTCTCATGAGACAAACTAGTGTCTTGGCACAAGGCCTTGACAAAATATTATTTGTAGTCTTGGCACGAGGCCTTGGCTATGTGGTTATGATAGTCTGGCATTATGCATTCCAACATTATGAAAGTGGTTATTGATTTTTGCATGTGATTATTCATTTAGTAGAATATCCATGTGGATAAGTAAATGGAATTATTTCATTTTATTTATGCCATACCATGTTGAAAGTTCGTATTTAAAAGGCTTTTGTTTTAGTTATACATTGCCTTAAATGTTTATTCTTATTTATGAAAGTTTCCACTTTATTGTTATCCTTACTGGGCATTTGAGCTCACCCCTTTTTTTTATGTTTTATTTTTCCCAGGATGTGAAGAAGTAAGTTATGAATGACCTGTATGGGTTTTATGAGGGGTTAATAGTGTGGATTGTGGAAACATTATGTTGTTGTATTAGTTTTTCATTTTATGATGTAATGTAAAACTTATGAATATATCTAGTGTTTCCAAGGCTACTAAACCAATCGGTCTTTCGAGATTTGATCTTTCTTGTGATCATGCCAATGTTACGAAGTAATGCACCGACTCTGGGTAGCTGGGGTCGGGGCGTTACAGTTGGTATCAGAGGAAGTTTAGTACAAACCTTGGAAGCTAGATTTAGATAAACTCTGATTAGAGCACGTAGACCTAAGATGAACTTTGAGGATTAGTATAGAAGAACTTCCTAGAATTTTGGTATTGTAGAGATTTTGTGAGTTTTCCAAGCAATACATCCCTGTCTGGATACGAGCAGGTAGAGGCGGCTCTGGCACAGATGTACCTAGGGGTAAAACCCGAAAACACCGCTTTGAGCTAGACTCGAACGGGAACTGGTGCACGACAACGGGCCTTGCTGCACTCTTGGTTACAACACTCCCGGGGGATATGCTTAGGATAACTCTCATTTTCATTACAAATCATTATGAAGGGTTTATGAGTATATACTTCCTCAAAGAAAACATTTTTATGATTATGGATTATATCCATAAATAGTTCAATTTATGTTAAGTGTTTTATAAGTATGGGATTATGTATTTTGATTCATAAACTGATCTAGTTTATGCCATTGTTTAGAAATGGCGCCTAGTGGAAGAAATGGAAACTGTATCAATGCACGCACTCCATGTAGGGATTGCCCTCCTGCTCAAGATAATTATAGTGGGGCTGGTGATGCAACTGGTGCTGATCAGCTAATCACCGTACTGGGACAACTTACTCAGGTTATGAATAATAACCTTACCCGTATGGAGCACCCTGATCCGCAGCGTGGAGGATCAATGTTAGATCGATTCATGAGACAACAACCACCAACGTTCAATGGGAATACAAATCCCTTAGTAGCTGAGCAATGGATATTTTCCCTAGAGAAAATATTTCAGGCTTTGGGGAGCAGTGAAAGGGAAAAAGTTATCATGGCAGTTTACCGCCTCACTGGAGATGCTGATCAATGGTGGTCATTGATTCAAAATACGAAGGAAGATGATGAAGTATCAAATATGGAATGGAGGGAGTTCAAAGATCTGTTTTTAGAAAAATACTTTCCTCGCGACCATCGAGCAGATATGGAAAGACAATTTCTGAGTCTGAGACAAAAGGAGGATGAGAATGTCACAAAGTATGAGGCTAACTTTACAAGGTTAGCGAGGTATGCTGGAGATTATATTCGCAACCCAAGAAGTAAGATTGATCGTTTCTTTGATGGGTTAAAACCATTTCTCCGTCGAGCATTAGTCTCACAATCCTTTTCATCGTACGAAGACATTGTCTCATGTGCTATCAAGACCGAAAAGGAATTATCTAAGTCTTATGACTTTAAAGCAAAGCAAGAGAAGAAGAGACCTTCTGATCAATCTGGGAATGGAAATAAGGGGAAGAAGGGAAAGGTTGAATATCCATCTTGTGGTAAATGCGGGAAGAAACATCCTGGTACTTGCTTGAAGGGAATGGGAGTCTGTTACAAGTGTGGTGAAAAAGGCCACCAAGCTCATGATTGCAAGGGGAAGAAGGAAGCTACCAACGTTCAGTGCTACAATTGCAGAGAGATGGGGCATTATGCAAATGCATGTCCTAAGCGTCAGGATAACTTACCTCAGAAAAGGCCAAGGGATCAAGGCCAGGCTTATGCTATCACTACTACTGAGGTAGAAGCTCCGAAAGACGTAGTGGCAGGTAATTTAATGGTTTCCTCAAGTTTAGAAAATGCATTATTTGATTCTGGATCATCGCATTGTTTCATATCTTCCCAGTTTGCTAAGAAAATTAGATATTTCCAATTTGCTTTAATAAGGGAGTTGTCAGTTAAAACTCCTAAGGGAAGTATCATTGCAACAAAGTTTTGTGAATCAGTCCCCATTAGAGCACATAAATTTTCTTTATCTGCTGATCTCATCGTCATACCTATGATTGAGTTTGATATAATCCTCGGTATGGACTGGCTTTCGGACTATGATGCGAAGATTTATTGTAAGAAGAAATAGGTTACGATTCTTGATGATAATGATAAGGAGCACCTTATTTTTAGAGCAGAATCGTCACCACCTAATTCTTATTTAGATCCACCCCCAGTAGTTCAACTTAATTCAATTATTGGGGAGGAAGAGAATGAAATAACTGTCGGTGAGGAAAGGAATGTTCAAATAGAGGATGTACCTGTTGTGAAAGAATTTGTAGATGTATTTCCAGAAGATTTACCTGGACATCCTCTAGAACGAGAAGTTGAGTTTTCTATTGATTTGATTCCTGGATCAAGGCCTATATCGAAGACCCCTTATAGAATGGCCACTGTAGAATTAGTCGAACTAAAGAAACAACTAGAGGAATTGAGTAATAAGGGATTTATTCGCCCTAGTGTTTCTCCATGGGGAGCCCCTGTTCTTTTTGTTAAAAAGAAAGATGGATCTATGAGGTTATGTATCGACTACAGGGAGATCAATGCTATAACGATAAAGAACAAGTATCCCCTACCTCGTATTGATGATTTATTTGACCAACTGCATAGAGCTCAATACTTTTCAAAGATTGACCTTCGATCTGGATACCATCAGTTGTGTGTAAAGAAGGAAGACATTCCGGAAACAGCATTTCGAACCAGGTACGGGCATTACGAGTTTACTGTAATGCCGTTTGGATTGACTAATGCACCCTCTGTATTCATGGATCTGATGAATAGAGTTTTCAAGGAGTATCTCGATGAATTTGTGGTGGTATTTATTGATGATATCTTGGTATACTCCAAAACCTACGAAGATCATGAAAATCACTTGCGCATTATCTTGAAAACTCTGAGGAGGCATGAATTATATGGGAAGTTTAGCAAGTGTGAATTCTGGCTTCAGGAGATTTCTTTTCTTGGCCATATTGTCTCTAAAGATGGAATCTCTATTGATCCTTCTAAGACCAAGGCAATCCAAGAATGGCCAGCACCTACGAGTATACCTGAGGTACGTAGTTTTATTGGTTTGGCAGGTTATTATCGACGTTTCGTCCAGAATTTTGCCCGATTGGCTAACCCATTAACGAAGCTCACGCGTAAAGGGGTTAAATTTGTTTGGACAAAAGAGTGTGAAGAATGTTTCGAAGAACTGAAGAGAAGATTAGTCAATGCTCTTATATTGACTCTACCATCGGGGAATGATGGGTTCGTTATTTATAGTGATGCATCAAAGAAAGGACTTGGCTGTGTCCTTATGCAGAATGATAGAGTTATTGCCTATGCATCACGATAGTTGAAAATTCATGAACAAAACTATCCGACTCATGATCTCGACTTAGCAGCAGTGATCTTTGCTTTGAAGATATGGAGGCACTACCTCTATGGTGAAAAATGTGAGATTTATACTGATCACAAGAGTTTGAAGTATATTTTCTCACAAAAAGAACTCAACATGAGGCAAAGGAGATGGCTTGAATTACTCAAGGATTATGATTGCACGATACACTACCACCCGGGGAAAGCAAACAAAGTAGCAGATGCTTTGAGCAGAAAAGACCATGGAGTTCTGAACATGATGAGAATTGAAAGGGATCCAATTTTCATGGATCTAGAGAAGATGGACATGGGAATAACCAGGGAAGTTGAAACATCAATGCTTTTTCAAATGGTTGCCAAACCATCTTTACTAGAAAGGATTAAGAGTTCCCAGACCGATGATGAAGAATTTCAGAAGAAGATTAAAGCTGTGAATGATGGGAGATTGAGAGACTTTGTGTATGAAGATGGAATTTTGAAATTCGGGAAGAGACTTTGTGTTCCCAATATACCTGATCTAAAAAGGGAATTGATGGATGATGCTCATAGTTCCAATTTCTCTATACACCCTGGGAGCACCAAAATATATAGAGATTTGAAGGAACATTTTTGGTGGGACAACATGAAGAGGGAGATTGCTGATTTTGTGTCAAGATGTATGGTTTGTCAACAAGTGAAAGCTGGAAGGCAACAGCCTGGAGGAGTCATGCAACCTCTTCCCATACCGGAGTGGAAATGGGACAATATTACGATGGACTTTGTCATGGGGCTACCAAAGACTCCTAGAAGGAACGATGCAATATGGGTTATTGTTGATCGTCTTACCAAGTCAGCACATTTTCTTGCTATAAGAGAAGATCTACCCCTGGAACGTCTAGCAAGACTATACATTAATGAAGTTGTGAGACTTCATGGAGTACCCCTATCGATTGTTTCTGATCGTGATCCCCGTTTTACTTCAAGATTTTGGAAAAGTCTTCAGAAATCCCTGGATACTGAACTTCATTTGAGCACTGCTTACCACCCTCAGACAGACGGACAATCAGAACGGACTATTCAGACCTTAGAAGACATGTTGAGATCTTGCTCACTTGATTTTCAGGGTATGTGGGATCAATATTTACCACTAGTAGAATTTTCCTATAACAATAGCTTCCATTCGAGTATTCAGATGGCACCATATGAAGCGTTATACGGAAAGAGATGTCGTACACCAACCTGTTGGGATGACGTTGGTGAAAGAAAACTTGTAGGCCCAGAACTGGTGGAGGAAACGGTGGAAAAGGTGAAGGTAATCCAAAATCACATTAAAGCAGCTCAAAGTAGGCAGAAGAGCTATACCGATAATCGAAGGAAGGATTTGGAATTTCAAGTCAGTGATCATGTTTTCCTGAAGGTATCTCCGTGGAAGGGAGTCATACGTTTTTGTAAGAAAGGTAAATTGAGTCCCAGGTACATCGGACCTTTCGAAATTCTAGAACGAATTGGGGCTGTAGCTTACCGATTGGCAATGCCGCCAAGTCTCTCCAAAGTTCACGATGTGTTCCACGTATCTCTGTTGAGGAAATACATGCCTCACCCAACGCATGTACTCACCTATGAGGAATTAGAACTGGAACCCGATCTTTCCTATTGTGAAGAGCCCGTCAGGATTCTTGATACAAGAGAACAAGTACTGAGAAACCGGACGACGCGTCTGGTAAAAGTTTTGTGGAGGAATCATAAGATGGAAGAGGCAACGTGGGAACCCGAGGAACTTATGATGAAAAACCACCCGAGTCTTTTTATACAGTAATACCCTAGAAATTGCGAGGACGCAATTATTTGAAGGAGGGGAGAATGTAACACCCCAAGCTTCTACGGTACGTTTCCCTTTGAATAATGCGATTGCGTGTGTTGTACGCAACCTCGAGTTCTAACACACACCACAACTAATTAAACTAGCCGTTGTGAATAGTAATACCTAATTTTTGAAATTATATATATTTTATATTTGAAAATGGACTTCATTTTTGGACTCGGAATATCGAATTTAGCCTAAGGTGAAATTTTGGTACTTTTCGGATAACTTTCATATTTTGATGAATAGTGAAAATTACTAAATTTTAATTAAAAACAACTTTTTTAATCAAAATAATTAATAGTGATTAATTATGAATTTTAGTAGTTTTAAAGTATATTTAGAATATATTTTTACCATTTAATATAATGTTGGTCATTGGACATAATTTTACAATTAAACCGAACATAAACAAGTGTCAATCTTTTGATAGTTATTATCTCTTAAAAACACGCTTTTTGTTTTGACAGCGGGAATTAATTTTAAATTAATTTCTGCCACTTCTGTGTTTTGAATTTAGGAAAATGGATTCCATATTTGGAATCAGGATGTTCAAATTGTGTAAATAGGTAACTTTTATTTTTAGACATTTTGAATAATTACTGCGGTAAATATTTTATTTACCATGGTTAAGGGTAAATCCGGTAAATAAGGGTTAAAAATAATAATATTATAATAATACTAAATTACCCTAAAAACGTGTCTTAACCCTATTGGTTGATAGATGGTCGACCATGGGCATCTTTGTGTCAATTTGGGGACCCCATGGATCCACTTGTAAGTGATAATGACACTTTATTTTAATTTAGTTAAAATGAATACAAAAATGACACAAGCATATATCTTTTAGAACAACAATTTTTACATAGGGTTATATATGTTGGATTTTAGATTATAAATATTCATTAGAAAGCTAAAAAGATTTACTACATAATAATATTTTATTTATAATTTTTAGACATTAAATAATTTATTTTATTTATGACACAATGATGATGCAGTAATTACTATAATAGTGAAAAATTAAAATAATTGATATTATAAATACCCAAATAAATATAATATGAAACTTTTAATGAATTAAACTAATTTTATAGGATAATATGATATATTAGGATTGATTTAATTGACTTTGTTCGAAGTAATCAATCTGTTATGAGTTTCACAAAAATCAACTATTGAATAGTTTCAAAATTGACATAAAAGAGTTCTTAAAACAAATATTATATTATTAATTTATATTAAATTCCTAAAAATCTAAGGTTCGGCCAAGAGACTTATATTATGATAGGTTCCTCATTAATGGACCACTTGGGGGTCGCTTGGATGTATATAGTAAGTTTATTAACCATATTATATAAAAATACAAAGAGACATTGTAAAAGTGAAACTAATTAACTTAGAGTTAATACTTAAAGATAAGGTTAATATAAGTACCCAAACCTGTCTAAATTCTATTGGTTGAGTGGTTTTCGACCTATCCCCAACTTAACCTTTGAATAATCAACTTTGGAGCCATTAGAAACCGAATATGAATTTATTATAAATTAATATTTCTAGCTTTTCCAAAGGTGCCCCTCACCTCTCTTATAAAAAGGGCACTCCTCCTTCTCATTTCTTCACACCTTCAAAGCCTTTTTGTTCGGCCAAACGCTGCCCAAATACTCTCCCAACATCCCTCACTACAACCTAGAGGCCTTAGTTTGATCAGAAAGCCAACCTAAGGAGCCCTTTTGATCAAATCAAAAGGAAGAACCCGAAGAAGAGGTAATGATTTCACCACCCTTTTCTAAGTTCATTTCTTCTTCCACTTCTTCTTCCTTTGTTCTTACCATTCTAAAATAATAACTCCAGTATCTCACATATACTGTGATGTTATTATAAGTATGGTACAACCATATTCAGTATTCTATCCACCCTTTGAATAACATGTCACCATACGTGCGTACGTACGGCTTACCGTCTCCACGTCGTGGTGTAATTGTTATTCAATATAATATTATTTGGATGGGTATAATAATGATGTGTAACTCATGTAAATAATAAATATAACATGTTAATGATTCTGTATATATGATATACCATCCATTTATATATTATTTTAATATCAAAAGAATGATATTGTCGCTCGTGCGTACGTACGGACTACCGTCTCCACGAACGCGATGAGATTCATTCTCCATCGTATCCATTCAAGTATAATTATCATTTGATGATTTAAAAATGATGTTTAAGGACTGTATATCATTCTGGATATGAATAAGATACAACAACCATGGCTTATGTAACAAAACATATAAAAGAAAATGAGTAAGTTAACTCCCGAAATGACGATAATTCTAAGATATTATTAACAAATCAATGTTAAAAGATCATATATGATATCATATTAATATATATGATTCTTGTATAATTTAATAACAATTATTTCACCATTATACAGGAGGTTAACCTACCCCAACCAAGGAAAAGTACAAGGTAAGGGTTATTTCACAATCTCTTCATTATCCGAGGTTGTATATACGTAATAATCTACTGGGATCTCTTTATCATCCACATCCATGTTTTCTTAAAAATGTATTTCAAAACATTTTTACTATTTACAAGAATATGGGTTAAAGTCATTTATACCTTTTTTTGACTTTTTATATGAGGTTTATAAAGGAATCTTTCCGTCGTTTTCAAAACAAGGTCCTTTTTAACCTTTTCGACAGAATTGAGGTAAGAATGTTTTTTTTAACTTATACGGCGGGTGCGGTTATTTTACGCCGTTATAAAATCTTCAAAGCTTTACTTACAAGCTTATAAGAATATTTTCAAAGAAAATGTTTTATTTTATATGGATCTTAAATGATTTCAAAATAAAAGGAGATATTTCTTTAAAAAGAATTTTGATTTCATCTATGTCAACATCCTTTGATGGATTTTAAGATTATTTGAAGTTGATTTATTATGATACAAAACTTCTATATTGTATTGAAGGTTTTGTGATATGTTTGACTGTGGATGTGCTATTTTTATACCATTCATAGTTTATTGTGAAAGTATTGACATTTCGTATGCTAGTTTTAATACGAATGTTTATGTTATGTTTAAACCTTTTCATATGGGAATGCATTGGAATTAATAAGTGACGGGTGGAGCCCGCTATAGCTCCTCGATGCATCGGTAGGTCTCATGAGACAAACTAGTGTCTTGGCACAAGGCCTTGACAAAATCTTATTTTTAGTCTTGGCACGAGGCCTTGGCTATGTGGTTATGATAGTCTGGCATTATGCATTCCAACATTATGAAAGTGGTTATTGATTTTTTCATGTGATTATTCATTTAGTAGAATATCCATGTGGATAAGTAAATGGCATTATTTCATTTTATTTATGCCATACCATGTTGAAAGTTCGTATTTAAAAGGCTTTTGTTTTAGTTATACATTGCCTTAAATGTTTATTCTTATTTATGAAAGTTTCCACTTTATTGTTATCCTTACTGGGCATTTGAGCTCACCCTTTTTTTTTATGTTTTATTTTTCCCAGGATGTGAAGAAGTAAGTTATGAATGACCTGCAGGGGTTTTATGAGGGGTTAATAGTGTGGATTGTGGAAACATTATGTTGTTGTATTAGTTTTTCATTTTATGATGTAATGTAAAACTTATGAATATATCTAGTGTTTCCAAGGCTACTAAACCAATCGGTCTTTCGAGATTTGATCTTTCTTGTGATCATGACAATGTTACGAAGTAATGCACCGACTCTGGGTAGCTGGGGTCGGGGCGTTACAACTATCACATATTATCAGTCAAGAACCTACCTTCTTCCCAGATATGAATTCATTGAATTAATTACAAAATAACTGTATATTATCATCAAAAAATGATAAAGATAAGGTTTCTCTAAATGATATTAATTTAATGGTATTGTATAAATTTTTAATATATATTTTTTTGGTCATTTTAGTCTAAATGTGAGATGATTTTATTTTTAATGATTACATGTAAAAACATCATTCAACCACCATTTCAATATTATATGAATCAGTCCCTCTAAATCTTAATGTAATTATAGAGAATATTTTTTACTACAGTATTTTATAATATTTCATTTTAAATTCCTTGAAAATATCAAAAATAATACTTATTAATTAATTTTGTTTTCAAAAAAATATAACAAATTATTTTTCATTTAAGTCAATTTTCTTTTTCATATATTATACATGCTCAAGTAAATAATTTATCTAATACCATTAAATATATTTTCCTTGATTTTTTATTCCCATTTACTTCAATCTGTTATTCCTTTAACCCTCTTTTAAACATTTCTTTTTCAATCCTCATTTTAGAGTCATTCTGAGTGAAATTGAATAATTTTGGAAGCTTAATGGGTCATGCATAGTTGACACATTATTTATGATGAGCCACATAAAGTCATTGATATTCAAATATTACTTTTTCTTACAAGATATAATCAATTGTTCCTCAAATATTTCTCAAATGTTTGTTCACCTCAAAGAAACCTTAACTATTACGGGGTGATATTTAAGAGGTGTGAAATGTTTATGTCTTATTTTGTTATAATAAAACGAATTCTGACATTTTATCTTATTATATTATTAATTGTTTTCCTTAAGGGGAATGTCGATATCCATGATGAATCATTATTGGATTTGGGTTTCATGATTATGAATAATGATAATGTGGGGTATTATAATTATCATCATCATAAAAAATTATAAAAAATACCCCAGTAAATATTTAGAGGTTTCCAAAGTTATGTATTTGCTTTTATTTTTTTGGAATTATTATTTTGGGGGAGGTTCATATAATTTTAATAGTTTTTTATTTTCAGAAAAAAAAAATTATCATAATGATTTTTATTCCCGATATATGTGGTTGGTGTAATACATTCATAAATTTTATACTGAAATAATATTCACCCTGAGGATGGGAAATGTCATTGAAGAAACTCTTATCCAGAATGTTACATCGCAAGCTATTCTAGAATCAAAGTAAGAGTAGAATAATATGGTTATATTCACTCAGTTTAACATGGACGCTCAAGTGGATGTTTTAGGTACAGTTATGGAAAGTGTTCAATTATCATCATCTATTTATGAGTCTATTCAATAGTGTCATACACATTAAAAATATTTCATAGGAAGTCAAGAATCCCTATGTGGTGGGGATATCCTTTCTAGTTTTCTCTCTCTTTATATTGTATTATCTATTTTGGTGGTCAGGTTTTTATCCCATGATCTGTGAGAATCATAGTTTTTATTGACTATCATATTTCTTCCTAGGTCATTAATTTTGGAACTCATTAGATGTATTATAACACGTAAATGTGATTCTGGAATCCGTTTAATAAAAATGACAATGTTGATTATGTTTCCCACTATTACACAATCCAATATATAAAGATAGAGAATCTGAAACAGTCTGGTTTGATCAAACCTCTTGTAATTCAAGATTATAAATGGGTTGAGGTTTCCAAAGTCATTGTTGTTGGGATAACATGGAATCTCTGAGCGAGGAATGTAATATGGTAGGTTATTGATTTCATTCTAAATACATCATATTTCTTTCTGATCAGTGACACCAGTGGTGTTGAAGATTTCGGTAAGCTATATATGAATGATATTATTAGGTCACAAGGGGTATGATGTATTATTATTTTAGATAGGGATCATTGATTTAAATTGAGGTTATGGGGGAGTCTGCACAAGGTGATGTGAACTTAGGTAAGGATTAGTAAAACATACCATCAACAGAAAGATGGTCAGATGGAGTGTACTATTAAGATCCCTAAATATGTGCTTCATAACTTTGTCTAGAATTTTAGTGGATGATGGGATGTCCATATAAGGATGATAGAGTAGTCATATCAAAATAGTTATCAGTTTTCATATATAATGGATCCCTTAGAGTATTTGTATGGACTCCAGTGCAAATTACCTCTTTAGGGGGAAGTGCTGGTTGAAGCATAATTGGTGGAACAAAGACTCATTCTAAAGTTGTTAGAGTGGATTCGATATATATATATCTATGTATGGTTACAAATATAATTAATCAAAATTCTCAAGGGGATCAGTAGCCTATTCCATTTTATTTCTCTATTAGTTAATAAGCTTTCATGAATAATTCTCTTAAGAAGGGTCATCCGCCTCGTGGAGTAGTGAGAATGTTAGCTCATTAAAATGTTTGATTGTATGAGGTTTCTAGTTGGCATGGGATGTTTTCTTATTATTCTACATTGTTGATTATTTTGATATGAATTCGTGTTATTTTTCACATTTCACATATTTGAAAATACCATCATGATACCTCTCACACTCTGAGTTAGGATGTTATTGAATTAGGGAAAGATGTTTTTGTCACGGAGAAGACAATAAGGATCATCAAATATCATGTGAATTTACTATTTGGAACGTCAATTCAATTTTTTATGTTATTATGAAGGCATGGATCATATTATCTTGATACATGGGAGTGTGAGTCATGGAGGAGGGACAATTGGGCTCATATTTTTTTAAGAAATTATAATTCCACATGACTTACTATAGATATAATGCTTTATGGGGTGAGTTTATAACATCTGGTTACAAATTTAATGTATTTATCTTATCTATTGTGGTTTCCCACATTATTTAGAATCATGTTGGCTCTCCAAATGAAGGATTTAATTTTCTAAATAAAATTATCTAATTTTCATAGATTTTTTATTTATATGAATTAATGGTATTTCAACATAATGGATTATAATTCATTATAGGGTTATCCCTGTGTTTAGTTAATGTTAGATTTTGTATGGTTTTTATAAGAGAATCAATTATTTTTACAATCACTAGGAGAAATAAACACCATTAATGTATATTAAATATTGTGAATTGGTCATCGTACATGTTTTAATAGTTCAGTTCATAGCAAGAATATCTTACAATGCATAAAAATATTACACAATATAGTAACTATGGCCTTTACAAATATCATTAGATGAATTTAAGCATAATTAAACATCAAATTACAAGCCAAGGATTGTAAATTCTAGTGTCTTTGAGATTAGGTACATAATTAAATATCATGACTCTAAAACAGAACATATTTTATTTAAACTTTATATATATATCCATAAATTATTTGATTCCATACATCATCATATGATAACTTAGGGTTAACATGACCATATGGATTATCGAAATGTCTTGTGAGGGAAAACATATATCAATAATTCTTATCACATGGGTTAGAAGGCATAACATAATGAAATAAAAATGATTGGAACATGATTAAAAATAAGGAATCATAATAATGGATCATATAATCATGGATTTATAGTAACGTGGAAGAAAAATAAAAAAATCATGAGTCAAGGCCCAGTGGACATAGAGGAGCATGGGTCAAGGCTATCCATCAAGACCGTTGCACCTGGAGCATGAGTCAAGGCTAAGAATCTAGATCATTGAAAATAATATCTCATCAGAAGAAATATTACCCAATGCATTGGAGTTCTATCTAGGATCAAAAATCCTAACATCTTCACGAATATTTATTCCAAATGAAGAATCATATATAAGGAATCAAACACAAACATAAGGGTTAGCCATGGAAAATATAGGGTATCATAATCATGTCATAAAGAATTATAAAAGGGCCTATAATTAATGTCTCGATGATAGAAATTAATTAAATAAAACAAGGAAATACATACAGAAAAACTTGGAATATATCATGATATGTGATGTCAAACTAAAGTTAATACATGTAAAAATAGTGTTTATAATTCTTTAGAAATAACACATTTTAGTGCTGTTTAAGGAATATATCAATGATCATTTTATGTATAAAAGGGAATAAACATTTATATAAAACCACAAGTGAAAAAATAAAATTTTAATAATAAAATTAATTCTTTTTGGAAAGTATTACTGGCTTAAAATATATTATGTAGGGAATAAAAATGGGTATGAATTTGGGATGTTCATTTAAATTGGGATTTCATATCAAGAATAATTGAGTATGGTGACCTTTTTAAAGAAAGTATATCCCTGAGAAAGAAGGATGAATGGATATTGATACATATTTTTAGAGAATATACACACAATTAGAAATATTTTCATAAAAATAAAAGATAATATATTTTTGGTAAAAACATAGAATGAATAATTCGAAAGAATAATTGAGGTTCGGGTTGAATCCCTTACCTTAATTCCGAAAGTGTTCTTCAATTGATATTATTTTCAAGGAAACTCAATTTATATTCATTAATTAATAATTATAGAACCCTCTTACATGTATTTGTTTTATTATAAGTTTATTATGTTCAATTATGGACTATTGGATGGGTTAAGAGGTTCAATTTAATCATTTGGTAGTGTTGGTTTCCATGGGATTCATGATCAGTTTAGTTATATACATGTACAAATGGTCGTATAATGTCGGTGTAAATATCAATAATTAAACATATATGTTATTAATTATTAAATAGAGATTAAATTGGTCATATATATCATTTTTTTGTATTTCATGAGTATTAAGCATTAAATAAATAGTTAATGATAATCATTTTGGTTTATTTTGGTGGTTTCCGATCAAAACATACTAATTTTGTTATATAAATTAATATCATGTGTATAAAGTGATTCATGAAAATTAAATAATATATAATACATATATTATAGTATGGTTCAATCGTAAAAATGGATTCATGACCAACTATGAAGATGGTAATGGAAATTGAAAACAACATCATCTTTGAATGTGATAAATTAACACATCACTGTAAATGTGTTCACTTATATAATAAAAGGAGGGGAAATAAGAAATTATGATTAATTATCCCATTATCATTAAAAAATTATAGTATAACTAATGAACAAGTGTTATCATATTATTTAAATAAAGGGTTTTTCGGAGGGAGAAAGAAGAAAAATAACTAGAAAAGGAATACAATGAAAAGCAAGAGGGTTTTACCACTTGATTCCACATTCTTGAGAACCTACAGAAGTAATTGGTTTTGGTATTTTTTAATACCTAAATCTCTTATATGTATAGGATGGGCTTGGTAAGATATTTTTATATAATTTGGACTATAATCAAACCATGAAAGGTGTGATGAGAAGAGGTGGTGTGTGGTGGTGTTTATTATGGAGGAGAGTATTGATTTCTCAATATATAATTCACATGTTTAGTATTTTTCACAAGAAAAAAATAATGAATACTCATGAGACTATATAAATTAATTATATCATTTATATCCAAAAAATTCGTGCTTGCCTCATATATGACTCAAAAAAATTAATTTATAATGTATATATATTATAAATTACTGTATTTAACTATTCAACCAAAATTAATGTATTTCAATGAAATCCCAAATAAATTATAGTATATATTTCTCAACATGCGGAATTCAAAAATGAAAACCAATTTTTCAAAATAATTTCCAATATATGAGAAATTAAATTATTAATTAAAATCATATTTTACTCGAAGAACACAAATTTTTAAATTATAACTGATTTTATTACACATTGAAAAATTAAAAATGCTATCATAAAATTATATTATAATAAAAAGAAAAAATATATTATTTTGTAATAAATTTTATTAAAATAATATATCATTTAAAATATTAAATTATTCTTATAATTGTATTTAAATATTCATACTTGCAAAAATACCAAAATATAATTAATAATTTTTAGAATATTTATTTACATATACTAAGATACAATTATATCATATTTTGACTTATAAGATGGGTAAATACTATTTACACCATCATTATTGAGGTCACTATTTAATTTACTAGTTTACATTTCATAAGGTTCATGTTACTATACCAAGGTTCTAGTTACAATTCATTTGGTGTATGTTCCTAAACATCTAGAAATTACTTTTCATTCATTAATACATAATTTATAATGTTTTTATTGTGTTTTTATGGTGATTTTCTGTGATTATAAAAATAGAACTATGATAAGAAGGGAATTTTAGGTAATAGATTTCAAGGTCAATATATTCTTTCTCCCATTACGAAATGTCACCTGTGAAATTTTTAATTACATTCTAATATGAAAACAATGTGGGTACTTTTCACCATGTTCAAAAATCATTACTAGCTACTACTCATAAGAGAGATCTTTGTCCAACTATACCACCATTAAATCAGTACATCTGAAGGATATTTTATTTACATCCTTAAGAGGGATATGTGGAAAAAAATGTGTAAATTATACATGTTATTTGGAAGTGCTAATCGATAAGACACATCTCTGACATGATCCAGAATCATCAAGGGGACGATGTTCTTGGGGATTAGGATTCCATTATTCCCTTATCTCAAAACATTCATCCATTGAGATATTTGGATGATTACAATGGCACCAACACTAAACTCTAGATCTCAGAGACGGCTGTCTACATAAAAATTTGGTTGGATATGGGATGCCTTGATGTACTAATGAATGTATTTCACCTTTTCCACAATTTCATTAACCATTTCCGTTTATTGAAGATTAATTTAACTGACTTCATCCTAGCATGCTAGAGTTCTGCATCATTTCCCACAAAGGGATTTTTATTTAGCAATTTATATTATCAAGTATAAACAATTATTGATAGAGAACTCAACTAAAGGCAGATGTTTCTCCCATCAACCAATGAATCCCTTAAAAAATTCTCTCAAGATGTCTTCTAGTGTCTGAATAGTATTCATATATTGGCCATCAATTTTTTGTTGATAGTATGTACTATAGGTCAACATAGTTTTCAGGGCATGTTGGTGAAGTTTCCTGAATATAGAGGTTTATCGTAGATCATGATTGGATAAAATTGAAAGTTCAACTTCATAAAGGCTTAGCACTTATCTAATATATATCTGAGTAAGTTCATGTAGTGATACTACATTTTTAATTTAGATAAATGGATTAATAATTCTATGATAATCCACAATAACCCATATAACATTGATCCCTCTCGATGTCATTGGATATCCAGTGACAATTCCCATTGTGATGTTTCCTCATTTCAATGTTCTTATGGATAATGGTTTCATCAAACCTAGATACATTTCCAAATAATCCTTCACTTGGTGGAATACGAGGAATTTTGATGTATATTCAAAAATATTCTTGTTATTTTTATCCCAACAGTAGTTCTCTGAGATATCTTGACACATATTTGATCTCCCAGTGTGAAAAGGAAATTTTGAGAAATGAGGGTCACTAAATAGATCATTATTTATCTCTAGAGAATATTGTACACATAGTCATGACCAAAATATTACAACTCCAACCTTATCAACATTCAACTCATAGGATTTCCAATTTCTGATAGCTTCCAACATCTTATTAATTTCCACATCAGTTCTTTGATAATCTTACCTTTTCTCCAAGTGGGATTGTTGAGTATTAATTTCAGAATGGATTGATGATGTTCCTCACATAATGATTCACATTTACATCATTTTTACATCTAAGAAGATGGTATCATTATCAATTATTATCTTTATAAAAAAAGAAGTATTTTTTCTACTTAGAGAATCATTCACATTATTAGACTTGCCAAGATGATAATGGATTCAAATTTCAAAATCCTTAAATGTATCTAACCATCATAAATGGAAAAAATTAATCATATTTTATGTGAATATATATTTGAGACTATTTTGATCTATACACATCTCACAATTCAACCCATAGAGATAATGCCTCTAGATTTTTGGCACATAGATCACATATGGATACTCCAAATCATGTTTCAGATAGTTTTTCACATTACCATTAAAATTCCTTGAGTCATAAAAATAAAATTCATTATTTATCATCATTACACATCATAAAACATTATTTTATGCAACGATTTACACCATCTAGAGTTCCCCACTAATTGGTATTGTGATAAATGGTGTAGTCATAAGCCTCTTTTTGAACTCCATGATGTGGCTGTCACTTTCCCTAATCCTAAAAACCCATTCTCCCTTCAAATTTTATAATGAACTTCCCCATCATCCAAGTGATGGTGAATTATTTTAATCCATTAGAATGATTACAAATAATCACAACCCAAAGGACCGATCCATTTAGCAGTCTTGTAAAATAAATTACATACATGAATATTACATTACTATTCAAAACATAAAATAAAACTTACATAATCATTTGAGACCAACATTTTTCTCCTAATCTAATCCAAAATATGAGTCATAATACACATATTGACATCCTGGAAAAAGATAAACATAATAAATATGTTAAATCTGATGCTTTTTAAGGGAAAATAATATAGTGGAATCTACCATAAAAAAATATAAAATTTTCATGCATGGTATAAAAATGAAAAAAATTCTTTCAAAAAGATATTGATCATAATACAGAAAGAATAAATCGAATAATTAAATATAAACGTTAACATGTATATTCTAGATGTTAAATAGTCACATGTAATATCAATAAATAATCTCATAATAATGGAATGGGTAACGATGGACAACATAACGTTAATACCTCATTCCAATACCACATATACGAGTAAGATGTTCTTAGAAACCCAAACTAGTTTGTCTCATTAAAACTATTAATGAATCAATGGGATTTCATTAGATGGTCCCCAAACTATAGGTATTTTATTAAGTGTTCTACAACCCATCACATACTTTGTCCAATGAATTTATTATATGAAGATGGTGAAACATAACTATCATAAAAATTTGTATTAAAACTAGCGTATGAAATGTTAATACTCTAACCATAAAACATCAATGGTATAAAAATAGACGATCCATAGTCGTCATTATCATAAACCATTCAATACAATTTGGAATATTTTATCATAATAAATCAACCTCAATTAAGTATAAAATCCATCAAAGGATGTTTATATAGATGAAAATAATCAAATGTAATCATTAAAATTATTTTAATGAAATATCATTATTTCACTTTGAATTCATTTACAATTATTACAATAATTCAAGAAAAAATTTCTTTTAAAAATAACATTGTATGTTTGCAAGGGATTCTTCAAAATGGTAGGAGATCATGACGATGGAAATACCTGATCTTTTTTAGATGATATAAAACATTTTCTCCATAATTTTTCAAAGGTACATATAATAACTCATTTGGAAAATGATTGAATGATTCCATTAAAATAGTTTTATAACAAGGAAAACATCTCTAAAATGACCTTAATTCTTTTTTGATAATATTTAAAAACACATTTTTAGGAATCATGGACAAGGATGATAAATGTTCCCTAGTGGATACTTATGTATAAATAAAATTTGGTAATAATGAGATTATGAAATTTATTATTACATAAAAAAATAAAAGTTGCCTTTTGAGAACATTTATTTCTCTTAAAAAATGACGTAAAATGTCATTTATAATCCTTTAATATCCTATTAAAATGGTATTTATGATAATATCAAGACTATTGAAATGGAGAATGGATTAATTATTTAATCAAAGAAAGTGTCTCATAACACTTTTCTCATTTGAATCATGCAAAAATGTAATAATAGGGTTTATTAAAATAGTAAATAAGATGATAATAAGTATATTAATTATATGATATGTTAAAGGGGCTATATACACATCTCATAAAATAAGGTGGGTGTATAATATCACACATTTTTCAATGAAAGGAGATTGAGACAAATTCCCTCCAAAAGATTATATCATTAGAATGAGGAGAAATAAATGAAATAATTATGTTTGATGAATATAAATCCACCCAAAATTAGAAGATATTAAGTATAAAAAGCAGGGCTCATTCACACATATTCCTGGAATAAATTTTCCAATGACTTAGATTTTTAACTCAATGAATGGAAATTGGGTTAAGATTTCCATTACCATGCATTTTTTTTAGAATGTATTTCTAACCTCCTGTATAATTTCTTTAAAAATGTAATTAAATAATATTAAAACCTAAATTATATTTAAATTATAATATATGATTCATTTATCACATTATATTACACTTTTATTTATAATTCAATGATAAATGAACATTTCAGGCAACGAAGCATTTTTTTACCATATATGTTTGGACTTGTTATTCATGATCATGCTTTAGAGATCATGATTTACATACTTCTATAATGTGAAACATGATTGATATATCCTATATGTTCAGTATATATGTATATATAATAGCTACATAATTTAAATAGAACACACTATTAAAGGAGACGGCCAGCCATACGTACGTATGATCATTGTTTCTATTTTCTTAAGGTATTTAGTGAATGAATGTATATATATACACACACATATATTTATTATTCCAGTAGAATTATTATTTTTTATATTTCATATTTATTTAGTATATAAATTTTTATTGTCATTTTGAAATGGGTTTAATGGGGATTAATCTCATCATGTCATGGAGATGGTAGGATGTATGTACCCATGAGCAACGATATCATTATGTAATGGTAATGGGAAATAAATAGGATTGAAAGTGAGTTACAATGAAACGATATCATGTAATATTTATTATTCATATCCTCTATATGTATCATTATATCAATAAAAATAATGTACAAATGAAAAACATTTTACACCACATTGTGAAGATATTAAGTCGTATGTATGCACACATGGTCATATTTTTTTCTTGGTTGTGTAAAATAAATAATATTGTTGTCCTATAATGATAAAAAAATCTCCGAATATATTATATTCATTATTTATTACTTTATTATAGAAACAACATATTAAATGGAAGATGAATAAGAAATAACTCTGAAATAGGTGGTAAAACAATTACCTCTTCTTCGAGTGTATCCTTATGACATTGACAAAAGGACTCCTTAGGTTATCTTTCTAACCAATGTATGGAATCATGGATGAATTTAATAATGTTAGTATAGTAAAAGAGTATAGTTTGGATGAGCAAAAGGGATTTAAATGCATGAATAAATGATAAGGATATGTTCCCTTTTATAAGAGTGGGTAGGGGAACTTTTGGAAAATCCAAAAAAAATAATTTATTATAAAATGATTTTTGATTTAAAATAGTGTAAAAGTGAGTTTATTCAAGGTTAAGATGATGATCGGTAAAAATCCTCTAAAACGGTGAATTTTATCCATGATTAGGCCACAAAAATAGCCTTATCTTTTGGATATAATCCTTAGTTAAACTATTTAACCTTTACCGTGAAAACATGTCTTTTTTCAATGTATGGTTAATATAGAAACTATAAAATTTCATACGAACCAGAATTTGATCATTTATTCCTTATTTAAAACTATAGTTGGAATTTGGATGAATTACATATTTTTATTAATTTTATATCAATTAGTAAAATATTATTTAATTTAAAATCCCACTTATGCAAATTTTGACAATATTTATTATTTTACTTTTTAAACAAATAATAAAAATGGATTCTATTAAAAAAAACTTGATAAATGCTTCTCTAACATGTCATAGTAACCCAAAAAAATCAATTTATGGATTCAAAAAAATTAAATTATATTTATATTAATATTATTGATATCATTTATTTTATTCTACCTTTGATAAATCAAATACAACATCATTATTGTCTCCCCAATTAATTTAATTATTTATTTTATAAAATTATAAAAAACATTACCATGATGTAGATAAACATTTTATATTTTTGAAGACTATTTTTAGTTGAACACATCACTTATATAACCTCATATAAGAAATGATATAATTATTAACATTTGAATATCAATTATACAGAGTTCATTAAATAAAATATAATAAATGTCTGAATCTAACACTAGTGGCTTAAAAAGGATCTTATTTTCGACCCAAGGATTATTTTTCTAGAAAAAAACTTATAAAATGAAATAAATACAACTGTTGGGGATGGTTTATATAATTATAATATTATTTTTTCCATTAATTACCCTATTTACCTATAATCATGGTAAATAAAATTCATAAGTTACTATTCATCAATCATTATTTTGATCCTATTAAACAACATTCTTTATTTAGATTATAAACATGAATGTTTTTTTTTCAAAATTCAATTCAATGAACCAATAAAATTATGTTTAATGCTAAGCCTGAATATGTGTTTGCAATGTAGGTAAAAGATATTTTAAAAATTCAATAAATTTTAATATCTAATTCAGTTATAAATATGTTTCAAGTGACCTACATTGTACTACTATATGTATAATGTACTAGTTATGACTCTAAAATAAAGGTAATGAAAAACAAATATTTAAATGAAAAGGTTTATTTTTAAGAAACAATGCAATATTTTTCTCAATTCATCCAATATTTAATCCTTTTAGAAAATTAGCAGAATTTCACCCTAAGGAAATGTTAATTTTTGTAATTCAAAAATGTTGTCTATTTTTTTAAATAATATTTATGATTTTAAAATGTGGATATTACTATTCATAATCACTTTTAAATGGCTATTTTAGTATATTTTTTTATGCTCAAACTCGGTGTTGCGTACAATGAAAAATATTGATGAAACTGAATTTATCGAATAAGAGGTATACTTAAAAATATCAGGGTTTTGCCTTATACCCTACTTCAGTAAATTTCATCCTCAAAATTTCAAATTTCACTTAGAAATTTTAAGCATGATATTAGAAAATACTTTTATGTAAAACTCACTTCAGAAATATGATTAATAAAATATATAGTTAATAAAAGGAAAATTAAGTGTGATGTTCACTATAAAATTAGGTTTCAAAATATGAGAACATTGGTGGATTTTTGAGATACATACATTGATAGAAAATGTGAATATTTTTCAGTAGTAATTGAGTTTATCAATCACAAACATGTGAATGATCAATTGAAAAATGAGGGTCTCGAATCCATAAATCTATGATCATTTAAAATACCATAGATTTAATAAAAAATTAATATCCTTGTTTAGATGGATTTTTGGGGATAAAGAAGGCATAAACTATAATATAATGTAAGGAAATATAAATATGTTATATATTTATTTAAACAAAAACATATCCTTAATTGAAATCCCACATTGAAAAAATTGATTAATTAAACCTCCATTTTAAAGTAACGAAACTGATGTATGAAGGTGACCAGTGATAACACATACAACAGTTAAATGTAGTAAAAAATAAACATGAATGAAAATGTAAGAATCAAGTTATGATGGATAGTAATAGAGAGCCTAATTAGGAGAAAGTTAAAAACAACAATTCCATAAATCCATATTAATCCAAGGGTCCATTCATTGAAAAATAAATTACTAAGAAACAATTTCTGTTTTATGATCTTTTCCATAGAGTTGAAGGATTAACATACTTCAGAGACTAAGAAGATAATAAAACATAATTTCTTACATAATGAGTAGAGTTTACTCCATTAATCAATATCCACCACAAACTCTCCTATTTATCTAATAGATGAGTGTTCAAGATGAATGTTTTATGCTTGGGGCACTAGATTCAACATTTAGAGAATCCCATAATCCAAAAAATAATAACAATGTTTTTCTAAAATAATTATTCATTAACCAAAAACCTAAATGTTAGTAAACTATAAGACAGTTCCCAAAAATATTTCCAAAATTCTAAAATAAAATACTAATGTTCGACATAGATCATTCATAAAAATTACTATCATTCTTAAAAAATATTCCTGACTAAGATTGAAATCCATAATTTAGATGTATTTGATCATATAGTCTTCCAATTAATCACTCATAATTTCTAATACCAAATTTAATTTTCCTAATCTCATAATTTTTATATTTTTCTAACCATTTCATAAATAACTTAAAAAACCATTCATCTTAAATAATATCATATTTGAATCTAAAATATAATTAAAAACACATCATTAAAATATTATATTGTCCTTATTCATATAAGATTCCAAAAATAAATAATGTATTCTTATATAAAATTAATTACATAATCCCAAAATAAATTTCCAATAACAAGGATATCCATTTGATAAAACATATGTTTCCAAAATTAACATATTATTATTCCATAAACTCATTTATCTAAAAATAAAAATCATACAAACATGGGGCTTAAACTAGTCTAGTGGTAAAAAAAAAATTGCCTCCCTTTGGTTGTGGTATCAATTCCAATAGCCTTATCTGGCATGATAGGTTTTTCACCCTTACTACGGGTTGTCCTTCTTCAAAAACTACACATTCATATAAAATTTTCAAATTGATATAAAATATTAAAAAATTAACCATAAAATTTTTTAATCTAAAATATTATCTTATCACATTCATTTTTCTTCAAAAAAATAATATCCCATAATTACATCAAAATCATGGATCATAGAAACCCTAAATGTTATTAAAACATTTAAAAAACAAATTCCACATAAGAAAATATATTTCTTCCTTGAATAAATATTTCACGTAACAAACATCATTCTCACACATGATGAAAAAATTCCTCCAAAGTAATCCCATTATCAAAAAATCATTAATATGTTTAAACGTTTCATTATCCATTTATTTTTAGAGGGGTCCTTCCTTGTCACATATGATATCTTATATAATAGGATATTGAAATTTAGAACAACTTGGTCCCTTAAATTTAAGGAAAATGACTATAAATGGATTCTAAGTATCAATTTTTTTTCATCGTACTCTTCACATTCCCTTGAAAAATATGTGGTGTATGTCTTCCTTTCCAAAACATAAAACATTTCTTTATTCCATTTAAAACTTTCCTAGGTGTCTCCATCCATATTTTTTGCATGATAGAATTTGATCATTCTTTTTTCTATGGTCTCAACCACCGGAGCTCCTAGAATGATCTGCCTTTCTCTTATTTGGTGAATTTAGGTGTTGGTTAATGTATATATTTCTGATAATATTTTTTGAAAATTGAGTAGGCATGAACATAATATATTTCACTCCTACCAATAATCCATTTTAATTCTCATTTCTTCTAGATTCCCTAACTTCTCCATCATGTTCATTGAAAATACGACTCCAATGGGTTCCAAGTATTGATAAAAACAAGAAAACATAGTGTGAGTAACATTCATTGTAAAATATTTTAAATAATATCAGCACAAATTATTTTCATTCTAAAATATCTAATGATTAAACAAGGTTATTTATTATCATATTATCATAAAATTCTTTATAACTCTTTGTATAAAAATTGGAATAATCTTAAATATATCCCACGGGTGTTTCAAACTAGGTACAGAATAAGGCCCATAGTCATGTACTAGGTTACCCTGAGTCAGGATGGAACACCTTGTTAGAGTTACTACACCAAGGTACATATTTAACCTAATGACTTCCACTTGTAAAATTCATACATGGATGTTTTTTTTAAGAAAACCCATTTAATCTCAAACTTATTAAATTCTAGAATGTTTTTCCACACGTATCTTCAATGTCTTCCATAGGGGGGGGGGGTTCCCAAATCATTGTTTTCTAAATATAATTTCAAATTTTGTTGCTAAACATTCATTGATCCCACATGTAACACCCCAACCCAAAATTTATATATCCAGTGAATTATTTTAAAACATTTTATTTATTAAAAGGAATCACTTCCCGAAGGACCGATAAATTTAGATGTCTTTTAAAACAGATTACATATATGAACATTACATTACAATTGATAACATAAAATTAAACAACTATAATCCTTTTAAAATGCCATTATTCTCCTAGCTTAACCCTACATAGTAGTCATAATACACATATTGGCATCATGGGAATGTAAAACATAATATTGGGGTGAGCTCATGTGCTCTTTAAGGGTAAAAAATATAGTTGATGCTATTATAAATAAGCATAGACTATTAAAGAAATATTAAAACTAAATCAAAATCCATTTAAACAAATCCTGAGCATAATTTGGAAATAAAAAATCAAATAATTCCATATAAACATTCACATAGATATTCTACTAGTAGAATAATCACATGTAATATCAATAACTAATCCTATAATTAGAGAATGTGTAATACTGGACATCATACCGTTAATTCCTTATCCCAAGACCATACATATGGGTAAGAAATTAGTCAAAACTCAAATAGTTCTGGCTCATGATAACTGTTGATGCATCTTTGGGCTTTCATTAACGAGTCCCCAACCCATATGGGTTTCATTAAGTGTACCCCAACATGTCACTTACTAAGTCAAGTGAATTCCTCATATGAAAATGGAAAAAAAATAACAAACATAAACATTCATATTAAAAATATCATATGAAATGTTATTACATTAACCATAAACAATGAATGGTATCAAGATATCAGCTCAATAGACAAAAATATCATAATCACTTTAATAAAAAATAGAATATTGCATCATAATAAATCAATTACAACAAAACATAACAAACAATGAAGGATGTTAACATAGATAAAAAAGATATAAAAATACCATTAAGGTAATATTATAGAAATAAATTTTTTTCCTTGAAATCATTTAAATGTCACACGATTATAAAAGAAAACATTTATTTTTAAAATATTCATGTATGTTTTAAAGGGAAGCATCAATCATTATGGCATCATGATGGCAGAAATAACCGCTCATTCCATATAACTTAAAAAACATTCATTCCTTAATTTTCTAAAATTGTCATAAAGTACCTAGTTTGTAAAATGATGGAAATATTCCATAAAAAAAATTTATAAAAAGTCAAACATTGATAAAATTGACTTTATAAAATTTTATATATTATTTTTCCATTCATTTTTTCGAAACATGGAAATTGATGCAAATTACGTTCTAGTAGATACATACATATAAAAAACCTCTGATAAAATTGAGATTGTAAAACAAACCCTCGAATAAAACCATAAAATATTCATTTGAAAAAAAAATTATTGAACATCAAAATAAAATTAAAATTTCATTTATAATCCTTTTGTATCCATATAAAATTTTATTTATGACAATACCATGAATGTTGAAATGGTGAAAAGATAAATTCTTTAAACACTAAAAGTTTCCCACACAACTTTAAAAATTTAAATAATAAAAACAATAAAAGAATTATGTTTATCAAATAATTAAATAAATTGATAATATGTACACTAATTATTTGATAATCCATAGGGGCTATATATACACAACATAAAATAAGGTTGGTGTATAATACCAAACTATGCCTCAATGAAAGGTGTTTCAGAAAATTCCCTTACAAATATAATATCATTTGAGTGAGGAAAAATCAATGAAATAGTCATTTATAAAAAATATTAATCCACCCAACATAAGTGTATATTTGGTAGAAAATAATAATAGGTCTTTCAAATATATTCTTGTAATTACATTACCAATGAAATAGATGTTTAACTCAATGAATATAAATTGATTTTACATTTCCCTTACCTTATGTTTACTATTGGAAGAATGTATTTTTAAACACCATTATAATGGATTTAAACATTTTATTAACATATAATATAACAATAATTGTACTTATAAAATCATATATGATTCATTTATGACTTTATCCTAGTTTTTTATTAATAATTCCATGTTAAAATAACGTTTTGGGTACTGATCGCTTTTTTATAGTATGTGTTATGACATGTTATTATAGATTGTATTACATGGATCATTATTTAAATAATATGATATTGTAAAAAAATTAACTATTTATTATTTTTATTTGATATATAAATATATATAATAGATATATAACTGAAATAGAACACACTGTTTATGGAGACCATAGGATGTATGTACGCATTAACATTCTTTTTATTCTCTTATCATATTCAATAAAAACAAGTAAAAACATAAATATATATATATAACTCTAGTATAATTATTATGTCTTATATTTCATTTTTATTTTATATATAAAATTCTATAATCATTCTGAAATGGTTGTAATAGAGGATGTATCTCATCGCGCTGTAGAGATGGTAGGTCATACGTACGCATGGGTGATTATATCATTCTTTAATGGTTAATGGATAGGAATTGGATGGAATAAAAATTAAAAACAAAAAATCATGTTTATTATTTAATTCATTTATATTTATCATTATACCCATTGAAATAATGTATAGATGAAAAATAGTTTACACCATGTCATGGAGACGGTAAGGCGTACGTACGCACGCATGGTGATATTGATTTTAATAGAAAAGGTAAAAAGAGGAAAATTATCTTACCATAATCATATAAACATCTCATAATACATTATAATATGTAATTATTACTTTAGTATAGAAACAAATTAGGAAAATAAAGTGGAATACGAAAATAACTTTGACATATTTGGTAAAACAATTACCTCTTTTTTGTGTTCCTTTTGATTTACACGTAAGGGCTCTGTAGGTTTCCTTTATTCCATAATTATGGCTTCAATGAGGAAGTGAGGGAAGTTAAGAGAGGAAAAAGTGTGAGTTTGGATGATCTAATGGGCTTTCTAGGTTTGAATAATAGAGAATTAGATATTCCCTTTTATAAGAGAGAGGAGAGGCACTTTTGGAAACACTGAAACTATTAATTGATGGTAAAATTATTTGGAAAATTAAAATATCCCAAACATGAATTTTTAGATTCTAAGAATAATATTTATATAAACCCTCTCAATAAATGAATTTTAGGAACGTTTTGTTAAGAAACATATCTTTAACTTTTGGATTTAATCCTTCGTTAAACAATTTATCGTTTACTATGACAACAAGAATTTTTACACTATATGGTTAATATAGTTATAATAAAATTCCAATAAATCCCCAATTGGATCATTTATGAAATCTGTATCATTATCATAGTTTTTAATGAATTATATATTTTTATTATTTTTTTATCATTTGGTAAAAAATAATTTATTTTAAAATATCATTTATGTCAATTTTGACACTATTTATTATTTTACATTCTTAATAACACATAACATCATTATTGATTATAAAAAATATTAACACAACCCTAAAATTTCATATCCATCTAAAAAAGTCTTTTATGGAATCAAATATTTCAATGTATTTTATTTTAATATTATTAATATCATTTATTTTATTCTTCAATGGATAGAATAATTACTTCATCATAATTGTGTCACCATTTAATTTAATTATTTATTTTCAAAAACTATATATAAATTAAAATGATGTATATAAAAATTTTATATTTCCAATTAATATTTATAGTCAACCTTATCATTTATATAGCTTCATATTAAAAATGATACAGTTGTTAAAATTTGAATATGACATTTTTAACTCTTATTTAAATAAAATAAAATAAATATTTTAATCTAACACAAGTGGCTTAAAAAGGACCATATTTTATACCTAAGTTTTATTTTCATTAAAACACACTTATCCAATGAAATTAGTACAAGGGTTACACTAATTTTATATTATTATAATATTATTTTTACCATTTATTACCCTAGTTACCTATATCTGAAGTAAATAAAATTCAAAAGTTATGATTCTACAAACATTATTTCGATCCTATTAGAAAAATTTTTTCACAATTATTTCAGCCGTTTAAACCAATTATATAAAATTCGATTAACTTAAGCAGTGAAATTGCATTTAATTCTAATCATGTAGATGTTTTTAAAAGGCGGTAAACGAGACGTTCAAAAATTCAATAATATTTTATATGTAATTATATTATAAAAAATATTCCAATTATCTAAATTGTATTGATATATATATATTATGTATCTATTATTATATTAAAATAAATTAAAATTAAAATAATTATTTATATGAAAATTATGGTTTTTCATCAACAATGAAGTATTTTTCACTATTCATTAAAATTTAAAACTTTTCATAAAATTATAAAATTTTTACCCTAATCTAATTTTCATATTCAAATTTGAAAATGAAATGTATTTTAAAAAAAAATTATTCGAAAATGTGATTATTACTATTCATAACCTCTTTATAAATTTATCGATTAGTATATCTTGGTATGCTCAAACATGGTGATGAGTAAAAGACAATCTATTGAAGAAAATAAGTTTATTTATGAATATACATACTATAAAAGAATGAGATTTTACTGATCCATCCTTGTTAATTGGGTTCAAAAATCATGATAATTTACTCAAAAATCATGGGTAATACCCAAGAAGAAAAAGGAAACTACAGATCTTCATTACAGATGTTTTCTTGTTCCAATCTTCAATTTCCATTCCCTTGTAAGGGAAAATAGATATCGCTTTGTTGGTGATAAAATTCCCCATGATTTATATTTCCTTCATATAGAAGTCACATTTACTATATGATTCATGTAGTTTATCCCTTTGGAAATTCTAGAAACTATATTTGAATCTTTTTCTTGTTCCTCCTTTCCCTTGGATTATATTAGAATATCATCAATAAAGACTACCAATGATTGGTCGAGGTAATAACTTAAGAATTTATTAGTTAAATCCATGAAAATTTATAGAGAATTTGTGATCCAAAGGGAATCACTCTGATATAATTATGTTCATAACTAATTTGAAAGGTAGTCTTGGGAATATCTTTCGTCCTGACCTCTAATTGGCGATATCCCAACAGAAGGTACACCTGAGAGACAAAACTGGCCCCTCATAGCCAATGGAAGAAGTCATCTATCTGTGGTTGGGGTTACTAGTTTTTATAATGATTTTATTGAGATCATGATAATCCATGAAAAGGTGCATTGATCCATACTAATTATGGACAAATTTTATTCGTGCACCCCATGGTGAAGAACTCGTGTATATAAACCTTTGTTCAGATTCTTATATAACTACATCTTCTTCACTTCCAGCTCTATAGTGTCAATTCAATAAGGTATCATTAATATAGGAAGACATCCAGGAAAAATTTCAATTGAGAACTCATACTCATTGTTAGGAGAAAGACTAGGAAACCCTTCGGGAGAATACATCAGTGTAGTCCCTTATAATGTTCATGTCTTCATGTGGCATTCTCCCCTTTTTTATCAGTCATTTGAGAAAGATATACTTTCTCATAAGGTAGTAATATCTAAACATGATACAATTATTCAAATAGATTTTCATCCACCTTTATATATTTGTACAGAATTAGAGGATTCTCTAGGATATGAAGAGTAATCTCATATTCTAAATAGTTGATGTTTTCTTTGTATAAACATATCCAATCCATGTCGAAAATAGCATTGAACTCCACCATAGGAAGCATGATGAGATTTTATGGGAGGTTCAATCCACAAACATAAAATAAGGAGTAGTTATATACTTTGGAGGCATTAATTTTCCCATTTTATATTCTCATAGATAACTCAACCTTCATATTTTGAGGTGGAATATGAATAGTCAGACTAAAGATGAAAGATATGAATAAATACATAAAACCAAAATCAAATAGTATGTTATTTATTCCTGAATGAATAACCAGCATACTTGTCTCCGCATCATTGTCCGTATCTACCTCTATATTAGTGATAGTATAACCCCTTCCATAATTAGATGGGGGTTTCTGTTGATTTCCTCTGACAACACTAGGTTGAGGGAAATAGTTTTCAAAATTACCATGTTCATTATAGTTGAAACACTACACTACTAGTAGAGAATTGATAGGGACCATCCTTTCTTGTTCAAAATTTGTGGGGTTTTTTGTGTCCCTTAATCAATTCACTACATGATACCCCATTCTCCCATATTTAAATTATTTCCTAGTTCTCTTTCGATAGTTCCAATAATGATTCTTTTAATAATTTTTACACATGGGATATTCGATCATCTTTCCATCATGAGTTTTATTTTATGATCCACACTTATAAGAAACCTTTTCCCAAAAAATTTCACCAGGCCCACGAGACCATTAAGATTCATAGATCATCATCCCATCCTTGAGGGAACAATCTAAAATATCCTCATAATTTTCAAATTCCAAAATCTCTAATTCTTTTCATAGAATCAGCTTTATTACTCTAAATAATCATTCCACCTTGATTTTGGTGTTCATGACAACGTAGGAGGAATATCTTGCAAGCCTTGTAATGTTTTCTTCCGACTCCACAATATACTCTTCTTAATTTTGATTATTTCTGAGGATGTCTCATTCCATCATGATATGGAGGGTTTGGGGAAAATAATTATTGAAATAAATTTCCATGAAATCCTCCCAATCAATGGAATCAATTTCTTCCTTAGAAATAATATTATTTTTAGTGTCCACCAATAATCAGCTTCACCTTAAAATTATAGACCTCTTACACAACTATATCTTCTTCTGACCATTGTATGACATAGAATATATTTTCAATGTAGTTAATCCACTATCATGAGAGGAGGGGATCAAATGATCTAATAAACATGGGAGGCATTTTCTGCATAAATTATTCAATTTAAACATTCCATTTCACTAGATAATTAGTGAATTATAAACTATTCATGTAATTATTCATAAAATGAGACAAATCATCATGTTCTATCATATTGTATTGAGAAACTATTCCCATCATATTTGGCACATCATTAGAAAAATCTGTACATAGACTATCACATTGATTGTTGGAATGTGTTCTTCTATTTCTCATCATTAACTAAGAACATGAACTTGAAATTTGGTGGTGTTGAGTAGATAGCTAATAACCATGTAACAAAAGATACTTTGAACACAAAAAGGAAAATATTTTAAAAGAAAAGGATATCCTCACATGTGATTCCCATGTTTCAATCTAGGTTATCCAATGTATATTTTCTAACAGATACAAGGCCACCCTATGTAAGGCCCTTACATCGGCATATGATAAAATGGGGATAACATGAACAATATGAAGATCTATAAGCCCAGTAAGGTAATAAACATAATAATAAATCTTCACACATGTGTTAGAAGACATAACAAAATTGTATTAAAAGTCATGGAGCATGAATAAATATAAGAAAGCATGACATGTGATTATATAACAAAGGATTCATAATATTTTGGATTCAACATAAAACATTAATATAATGTTCCATGGCCCATTACACATTGGGTAGCACAAGTCAGGGACAACCTCCAAGACCATTGTACATAGTGTATGACTAATGTCTAACCCCAAATACTGTTTCACATAACATCTCATGAGAGTAAACATTACCCAATTCATTAGCGATCTATCTTGGTGCACCCATCATAACATGTTCACGAATACGTATGCCACATATAGAATTGTACACATGTAATCAAACTCAAACACAAGTGTTACCCATGGAAAGAATTGGGTATCCTAATCAAGTTTAAAAGAATAATAAATCGGTGTATCATAAAAGTTTCCCTAAAGTAAAGTAATTATATGATACATTGTCATTAATAAAGGTAAAAATAGGCATATATCATGATTATTGATATCAAACCAAAATAATAAATGAAAGTTTATCTATTAAGGATCTTTTGAAATAAATTATTCTAGTGTGGTTTGACAAAAATAAGAAAGCATATTGTTAGTAGAAAAGGGAATAACCTTTAATATAAAACCATAAGTAAACGAATAAATTTAATATAATAATATAAGTTATTTTAGAAAATTAATTGTGGCTAAAAAATTAATATGGAGCTAACATTAAAATGGATAAAAATTCAGAAATTTCCGTTAAATTGGGCTTTCTTATAAGAGATAATTGATTTTGGATCCTTTTAAAAGAACATATATCCCCAAAAAAGAAGGATTAACGGATCTTGATACATATGTTTGGAAAATATACACAACATTTAGATGATGTAAATAAAAAATAAAATATTATATAATTTTTTTAAAAATATATAGAGAACAACTCGAAGGAATAATGGATGTTAGGGTAGAATCCCTTACATTATGTTTGAAGGTGGTATTCACTTAATATTAATGAAAAAAATAATTAAATTAGATTCATTAATTAAAAATTCTAGACCACATGATAAATTTATATGATATTTTATAGCTTTATTGTGTTAATTAATGTACTTGTTTATGGGGTAAGTGGTTCAAATTAATTATTTGAGGTGTTGGTTTCCTTGGAATTATTGATCGATTTACTTGTATACATGTACGAAGGCTTGTAGAAAGTGATGAAAATAAACCAGAAATGAACATATATGTTACTAATGAACATAAAGAGTTTAAATTTGTATTTTATATTATTTTTTATTATATAATTGAAATGAATTATTATATAAATAATTAATGATACTCAATTCGATTTATTTTTTCAGATTCCATCAGAACAAATATAATTGTTTTATAAATTAATAAAAAGGGTAAAAATTGATTCAAGGAATTTACAATAGATATAAAAAATATGTTATAATCTAGTTCAACTATAAAAATTGGTTCATGACCGGCCTTTATTATGGTAACATAAATTGAATAATTCATTGTCCTTGAACGTGATAAATTAACACATCATGTGGGATGATTTCATTTTTAATATAAAAGGAGGGGGAAACATAAGCGATGATGAATAATTCCATTTGAAAAAATTTCATTCTAGTATATGTATGATATAGGATTAATCATACCACTTGGATTAAGTGAGGTTTATATAGAAAAACAATAGAATGAAACTTGAGAATAAATTAAATAAAAATGATGAGGGTTTTACCTCTTCTTTCCTCCTTCTTCAGAACCTTCTTAGGGAATTGGTTTTGGTCCATTTTTAAGGAAAAAAGATGTTGGATGTGGAGTAGGGGCCTAAGATGTGATTTTATTATAATTTTTAAAAGTTTCAAGGCATGTGATTTGTGAGGATAAGTGGTTGTTAGGGGAGGTATTTATTGTGGAGAAGATGGGTGTTTTCCCATTATTTAATTCAATAGTTTATTATTTTTCACAAGACAAGAAATATTAGTAATTCTTGAAAATATATAAAGTAATTAGATCATGTGATTTGGAACCAATTGTGATTACATCATCCATGACTCAAGGAATTATCTATTTAACTAATAATGGACATAAACATTAAATTACTATATTTCACTATTCAAAAAAATCACGTCTTTCTGAAAAATCTATAAAATTCAAGATATAATTTTTTCGATGTGTATAAAAGAAAAATGAATTCCATTTTTCCAAAAAAAATCTAAATAACATAAATATAAGTTATAATTAAAATCATAATTTACTAAAGAATTCATATTATTAAATTATAACTATTTTAAAAATACATTGATAAATTATCTATGTTGAAATAAATTTATTTTATAATCACATGAAAAAAAAAATTATGTAAATATTTTATTAATGTAATTTTTTTTCATTTTCCAGTTAATCATAATACTTTAATTATGTTTTTATGTATTTATAACGTACCAAATTACCAATACATAATTAATAATTTTTAAAATATTTATTTACAACCACAATTATATAATAATATCATATTATCACTTATATGATGGATATATTTTTGGTATACATTCATTGTTATGGTTACTATTCAGTTGTTTGGTTTACAATTAAAAAGGGTCTTTTTACTCTTCTAAATATCAAGTTAAAATTACTTTGGTATATGTTCTTTAACTTCTATAAATTCATTTTATTTAATTATTTATTCATTTATAATGTTCATATTAAGTTGTAAATATGTCGTTATGGGATTATATTATATGACATAATTAGAAGATGGGATTTTTCAATGATAACATTCAGGTCATCACAAATTCCATGTAATGGTTTCCAAGATGATTTCCTGAACTAGTTAAGTGTGTGATGAATTCCAGAAAGGAATTTATATTACATGCAATTTAAAGTTAATATTTCACATTTTGATAAAAAAAATAAATGGGTTTTTAGATTACATGGGTTTCCTGGATCACACAAAGTGAAAAGGGGGCTCACGTCATGTAAATATCTCATGTGTTTCTTTTCGGGTGATCAATGTGTGATATTTTTATTTCATTTGATTGCATCTCTATACACTATAAAACTAAGACCTATCCAAATATATTTTAGATACCTCTTATCCTTCTAGATAATTTTATTCAGAAAATATAATCAATTTGGTTGCAGTACATTTTCTTGGGGGCGTATTCCTCATTGATCCTTGTTGTTTTTATTATAGTATCCTCCTTTTATTGATTTTTTATAAATTTTTACCTTCCACTATGATTATTATTGTTTACACA